>HG992296.1:10000000-15291698 GCA_905220595.1 Spilosoma lubricipeda | reverse complement strand
ACATCTCTTCAAGGTCTATCTAACGACACCTCTTTCATCTAGTTCCGGCAATTGGAAGATAGAAAATTTTTTACATTCATTCTGAAATTTAGGTATTTCTAAAAAATTTTTTGGGTTTTCAGTGAATAACTTTTTAACCCTACTTTTGGTAACTATAAATCTTACAGATTTAGATAGAGCTCGCTTAGACCCGTCTATAGACACCCTATTTGTGTATATTCTGCAAATAGAAATTCATAAAACTTTATTTTTAAATTTAATTTTTGACAATTTTTCAAAATTTTGGAGGTGTTCGTCGAATAACTCGTTACACATATTTTTGGAAATTACAAATCATATATATTTAGATAGGTCTCTTCAAGACCCGTCTACCGACACCTCTTTTGTTTGGATCCGGACAGTAGAGGTCCGAAAAATTTAAATTTTAAAAATTTCAATAGTAATTGTTTACTTAGTAAAAGTCTACCTAAGGGCTGCATATCTGGACCAACTATACGAAATTTTTTCTTGAGTATAGCCAATTATACCACCGTTGTCAATTGAAACCATCATTTTAGACACTCCTGCGTCCTGTGGGAAGATAAAAACCTGAAAAACAAACAAAAATTTAATATTTGGACTTAGAATTTTTTCATTTTTGAATTTTGACTTTTTTCAGTACTTTTTGACGAATTATTCGATAACCCTTCTATATATATTTGACTTCTTTACATATTTAGATACATCTCTTCAAGGTCTATCTAACGACACCTCTTTCATCTAGTTCCGGCAATTGGAAGATAGAAAATTTTTTACATTCATTCTGAAATTTAGGTATTTCTAAAAAATTTTTTGGGTTTTCAGTGAATAACTTTTTAACCCTACTTTTGGTAACTATAAATCTTACAGATTTAGATAGAGCTCGCTTAGACCCGTCTATAGACACCCTATTTGTGTATATTCTGCAAATAGAAATTCATAAAACTTTATTTTTAAATTTAATTTTTGACAATTTTTCAAAATTTTGGAGGTTTTCGTCGAATAACTCGTTACACATATTTTTGGAAATTACAAATCATATATATTTAGATAGGTCTCTTCAAGACCCGTCTACCGACACCTCTTTTGTTTGGATCCGGACAGTAGAGGTCCGAAAAATTTAAATTTTAAAAATTTCAATAGTAATTGTTTACTTAGTAAAAGTCTACCTAAGGGCTGCATATCTGGACCAACTATACGAAATTTTTTCTTGAGTATAGCCAATTATACCACCGTTGTCAATTGAAACCATCATTTTAGACACTCCTGCGTCCTGTGGGAAGATAAAAACCTGAAAAACAAACAAAAAATTTAATATTTGGACTTAGAATTTTTTCATTTTTGAATTTTGACTTTTTTCAGTACTTTTTGACGAATTATTCGATAATCCTTCTATATATATTTGACTTCTTTACATATTTAGATACATCTCTTCAAGGTCTATCTAACGACACCTCTTTCATCTAGTTCCGGCAATTGGAAGATAGAAAATTTTTTACATTCATTCTGAAATTTAGGTATTTCTAAAAAATTTTTTGGGTTTTCAGTGAATAACTTTTTAACCCTACTTTTGGTAACTATAAATCTTACAGATTTAGATAGAGCTCGCTTAGACCCGTCTATAGACACCCTATTTGTGTATATTCTGCAAATAGAAATTCATAAAACTTTATTTTTAAATTTAATTTTTGACAATTTTTCAAAATTTTGGAGGTTTTCGTCGAATAACTCGTTACACATATTTTTGGAAATTACAAATCATATATATTTAGATAGGTCTCTTCAAGACCCGTCTACCGACACCTCTTTTGTTTGGATCCGGACAGTAGAGGTCCGAAAAATTTAAATTTTAAAAATTTCAATAGTAATTGTTTACTTAGTAAAAGTCTACCTAAGGGCTGCATATCTGGACCAACTATACGAAATTTTTTCTTGAGTATAGCCAATTATACCACCGTTGTCAATTGAAACCATCATTTTAGACACTCCTGCGTCCTGTGGGAAGATAAAAACCTGAAAAACAAACAAAAAATTTAATATTTGGACTTAGAATTTTTTCATTTTTGAATTTTGACTTTTTTCAGTACTTTTTGACGAATTATTCGATAACCCTTCTATATATATTTGACTTCTTTACATATTTAGATACATCTCTTCAAGGTCTATCTAACGACACCTCTTTCATCTAGTTCCGGCAATTGGAAGATAGAAAATTTTTACATTCATTCTGAAATTTAGGTATTTCTAAAAAATTTTTTGGGTTTTCAGTGAATAACTTTTTAACCCTACTTTTGGTAACTATAAATCTTACAGATTTAGATAGAGCTCGCTTAGACCCGTCTATAGACACCCTATTTGTGTATATTCTGCAAATAGAAATTCATAAAACTTTATTTTTAAATTTAATTTTTGACAATTTTTCAAAATTTTGGAGGTTTTCGTCGAATAACTCGTTACACATATTTTTGGAAATTACAAATCATATATATTTAGATAGGTCTCTTCAAGACCCGTCTACCGACACCTCTTTTGTTTGGATCCGGACAGTAGAGGTCCGAAAAATTTAAATTTTAAAAATTTCAATAGTAATTGTTTACTTAGTAAAAGTCTACCTAAGGGCTGCATATCTGGACCAACTATACGAAATTTTTTCTTGAGTATAGCCAATTATACCACCGTTGTCAATTGAAACCATCATTTTAGACACTCCTGCGTCCTGTGGGAAGATAAAAACCTGAAAAACAAACAAAAAATTTAATATTTGGACTTAGAATTTTTTCATTTTTGAATTTTGACTTTTTTCAGTACTTTTTGACGAATTATTCGATAACCCTTCTATATATATTTGACTTCTTTACATATTTAGATACATCTCTTCAAGGTCTATCTAACGACACCTCTTTCATCTAGTTCCGGCAATTGGAAGATAGAAAATTTTTTACATTCATTCTGAAATTTAGGTATTTCTAAAAAATTTTTTGGGTTTTCAGTGAATAACTTTTTAACCCTACTTTTGGTAACTATAAATCTTACAGATTTAGATAGAGCTCGCTTAGACCCGTCTATAGACACCCTATTTGTGTATATTCTGCAAATAGAAATTCATAAAACTTTATTTTTAAATTTAATTTTTGACAATTTTTCAAAATTTTGGAGGTTTTCGTCGAATAACTCGTTACACATATTTTTGGAAATTACAAATCATATATATTTAGATAGGTCTCTTCAAGACCCGTCTACCGACACCTCTTTTGTTTGGATCCGGACAGTAGAGGTCCGAAAAATTTAAATTTTAAAAATTTCAATAGTAATTGTTTACTTAGTAAAAGTCTACCTAAGGGCTGCATATCTGGACCAACTATACGAAATTTTTTCTTGAGTATAGCCAATTATACCACCGTTGTCAATTGAAACCATCATTTTAGACACTCCTGCGTCCTGTGGGAAGATAAAAACCTGAAAAACAAACAAAAAATTTAATATTTGGACTTAGAATTTTTTCATTTTTGAATTTTGACTTTTTTCAGTACTTTTTGACGAATTATTCGATAACCCTTCTATATATATTTGACTTCTTTACATATTAGATACATCTCTTCAAGGTCTATCTAACGACACCTCTTTCATCTAGTTCCGGCAATTGGAAGATAGAAAATTTTTTACATTCATTCTGAAATTTAGGTATTTCTAAAAATTTTTTGGGTTTTCAGTGAATAACTTTTTAACCCTACTTTTGGTAACTATAAATCTTACAGATTTAGATAGAGCTCGCTTAGACCCGTCTATAGACACCCTATTTGTGTATATCTGCAAATAGAAATTCATAAAACTTTATTTTTAAATTTAATTTTTGACAATTTTTCAAAATTTTGGAGGTTTTCGTCGAATAACTCGTTACACATATTTTTGGAATTACAAATCATATATATTTAGATAGGTCTCTTCAAGACCCGTCTACCGACACCTCTTTTGTTTGGATCCGGACAGTAGAGGTCCGAAAAATTTAAATTTTAAAAATTTCAATAGTAATTGTTTACTTAGTAAAAGTCTACCTAAGGGCTGCATATCTGGACCAACTATACGAAATTTTTTCTTGAGTATAGCCAATTATACCACCGTTGTCAATTGAAACCATCATTTTAGACACTCCTGCGTCCTGTGGGAAGATAAAAACCTGAAAAACAAACAAAAAATTTAATATTTGGACTTAGAATTTTTTCATTTTTGAATTTTGACTTTTTTCAGTACTTTTTGACGAATTATTCGATAACCCTTCTATATATATTTGACTTCTTTACATATTTAGATACATCTCTTCAAGGTCTATCTAACGACACCTCTTTCATCTAGTTCCGGCAATTGGAAGATAGAAAATTTTTTACATTCATTCTGAAATTTAGGTATTTCTAAAAAATTTTTTGGGTTTTCAGTGAATAACTTTTTAACCCTACTTTTGGTAACTATAAATCTTACAGATTTAGATAGAGCTCGCTTAGACCCGTCTATAGACACCCTATTTGTGTATATTCTGCAAATAGAAATTCATAAAACTTTATTTTTAAATTTAATTTTTGACAATTTTTCAAAATTTTGGAGGTTTTCGTCGAATAACTCGTTACACATATTTTTGGAAATTACAAATCATATATATTTAGATAGGTCTCTTCAAGACCCGTCTACCGACACCTCTTTTGTTTGGATCCGGACAGTAGAGGTCCGAAAAATTTAAATTTTAAAAATTTCAATAGTAATTGTTTACTTAGTAAAAGTCTACCTAAGGGCTGCATATCTGGACCAACTATACGAAATTTTTTCTTGAGTATAGCCAATTATACCACCGTTGTCAATTGAAACCATCATTTTAGACACTCCTGCGTCCTGTGGGAAGATAAAAACCTGAAAAACAAACAAAAAATTTAATATTTGGACTTAGAATTTTTTCATTTTTGAATTTTGACTTTTTTCAGTACTTTTTGACGAATTATTCGATAACCCTTCTATATATATTTGACTTCTTTACATATTTAGATACATCTCTTCAAGGTCTATCTAACGACACCTCTTTCATCTAGTTCCGGCAATTGGAAGATAGAAAATTTTTTACATTCATTCTGAAATTTAGGTATTTCTAAAAAATTTTTTGGGTTTTCAGTGAATAACTTTTTAACCCTACTTTTGGTAACTATAAATCTTACAGATTTAGATAGAGCTCGCTTAGACCCGTCTATAGACACCCTATTTGTGTATATTCTGCAAATAGAAATTCATAAAACTTTATTTTTAAATTTAATTTTTGACAATTTTTCAAAATTTTGGAGGTTTTCGTCGAATAACTCGTTACACATATTTTTGGAAATTACAAATCATATATATTTAGATAGGTCTCTTCAAGACCCGTCTACCGACACCTCTTTTGTTTGGATCCGGACAGTAGAGGTCCGAAAAATTTAAATTTTAAAAATTTCAATAGTAATTGTTTACTTAGTAAAAGTCTACCTAAGGGCTGCATATCTGGACCAACTATACGAAATTTTTTCTTGAGTATAGCCAATTATACCACCGTTGTCAATTGAAACCATCATTTTAGACACTCCTGCGTCCTGTGGGAAGATAAAAACCTGAAAAACAAACAAAAAATTTAATATTTGGACTTAGAATTTTTTCATTTTTGAATTTTGACTTTTTTCAGTACTTTTTGACGAATTATTCGATAACCCTTCTATATATATTTGACTTCTTTACATATTTAGATACATCTCTTCAAGGTCTATCTAACGACACCTCTTTCATCTAGTTCCGGCAATTGGAAGATAGAAAATTTTTTACATTCATTCTGAAATTTAGGTATTTCTAAAAAATTTTTTGGGTTTTCAGTGAATAACTTTTTAACCCTACTTTTGGTAACTATAAATCTTACAGATTTAGATAGAGCTCGCTTAGACCCGTCTATAGACACCCTATTTGTGTATATTCTGCAAATAGAAATTCATAAAACTTTATTTTTAAATTTAATTTTTGACAATTTTTCAAAATTTTGGAGGTTTTCGTCGAATAACTCGTTACACATATTTTTGGAAATTACAAATCATATATATTTAGATAGGTCTCTTCAAGACCCGTCTACCGACACCTCTTTTGTTTGGATCCGGACAGTAGAGGTCCGAAAAATTTAAATTTTAAAAATTTCAATAGTAATTGTTTACTTAGTAAAAGTCTACCTAAGGGCTGCATATCTGGACCAACTATACGAAATTTTTTCTTGAGTATAGCCAATTATACCACCGTTGTCAATTGAAACCATCATTTTAGACACTCCTGCGTCCTGTGGGAAGATAAAAACCTGAAAAACAAACAAAAAATTTAATATTTGGACTTAGAATTTTTTCATTTTTGAATTTTGACTTTTTTCAGTACTTTTTGACGAATTATTCGATAACCCTTCTATATATATTTGACTTCTTTACATATTTAGATACATCTCTTCAAGGTCTATCTAACGACACCTCTTTCATCTAGTTCCGGCAATTGGAAGATAGAAAATTTTTTACATTCATTCTGAAATTTAGGTATTTCTAAAAAATTTTTTGGGTTTTCAGTGAATAACTTTTTAACCCTACTTTTGGTAACTATAAATCTTACAGATTTAGATAGAGCTCGCTTAGACCCGTCTATAGACACCCTATTTGTGTATATTCTGCAAATAGAAATTCATAAAACTTTATTTTTAAATTTAATTTTTGACAATTTTTCAAAATTTTGGAGGTTTTCGTCGAATAACTCGTTACACATATTTTTGGAAATTACAAATCATATATATTTAGATAGGTCTCTTCAAGACCCGTCTACCGACACCTCTTTTGTTTGGATCCGGACAGTAGAGGTCCGAAAAATTTAAATTTTAAAAATTTCAATAGTAATTGTTTACTTAGTAAAAGTCTACCTAAGGGCTGCATATCTGGACCAACTATACGAAATTTTTTCTTGAGTATAGCCAATTATACCACCGTTGTCAATTGAAACCATCATTTTAGACACTCCTGCGTCCTGTGGGAAGATAAAAACCTGAAAAACAAACAAAAAATTTAATATTTGGACTTAGAATTTTTTCATTTTTGAATTTTGACTTTTTTCAGTACTTTTTGACGAATTATTCGATAACCCTTCTATATATATTTGACTTCTTTACATATTTAGATACATCTCTTCAAGGTCTATCTAACGACACCTCTTTCATCTAGTTCCGGCAATTGGAAGATAGAAAATTTTTTACATTCATTCTGAAATTTAGGTATTTCTAAAAAATTTTTTGGGTTTTCAGTGAATAACTTTTTAACCCTACTTTTGGTAACTATAAATCTTACAGATTTAGATAGAGCTCGCTTAGACCCGTCTATAGACACCCTATTTGTGTATATTCTGCAAATAGAAATTCATAAAACTTTATTTTTAAATTTAATTTTTGACAATTTTTCAAAATTTTGGAGGTTTTCGTCGAATAACTCGTTACACATATTTTTGGAAATTACAAATCATATATATTTAGATAGGTCTCTTCAAGACCCGTCTACCGACACCTCTTTTGTTTGGATCCGGACAGTAGAGGTCCGAAAAATTTAAATTTTAAAAATTTCAATAGTAATTGTTTACTTAGTAAAAGTCTACCTAAGGGCTGCATATCTGGACCAACTATACGAAATTTTTTCTTGAGTATAGCCAATTATACCACCGTTGTCAATTGAAACCATCATTTTAGACACTCCTGCGTCCTGTGGGAAGATAAAAACCTGAAAAACAAACAAAAAATTTAATATTTGGACTTAGAATTTTTTCATTTTTGAATTTTGACTTTTTTCAGTACTTTTTGACGAATTATTCGATAACCCTTCTATATATATTTGACTTCTTTACATATTTAGATACATCTCTTCAAGGTCTATCTAACGACACCTCTTTCATCTAGTTCCGGCAATTGGAAGATAGAAAATTTTTTACATTCATTCTGAAATTTAGGTATTTCTAAAAAATTTTTTGGGTTTTCAGTGAATAACTTTTTAACCCTACTTTTGGTAACTATAAATCTTACAGATTTAGATAGAGCTCGCTTAGACCCGTCTATAGACACCCTATTTGTGTATATTCTGCAAATAGAAATTCATAAAACTTTATTTTTAAATTTAATTTTTGACAATTTTTCAAAATTTTGGAGGTTTTCGTCGAATAACTCGTTACACATATTTTTGGAAATTACAAATCATATATATTTAGATAGGTCTCTTCAAGACCCGTCTACCGACACCTCTTTTGTTTGGATCCGGACAGTAGAGGTCCGAAAAATTTAAATTTTAAAAATTTCAATAGTAATTGTTTACTTAGTAAAAGTCTACCTAAGGGCTGCATATCTGGACCAACTATACGAAATTTTTTCTTGAGTATAGCCAATTATACCACCGTTGTCAATTGAAACCATCATTTTAGACACTCCTGCGTCCTGTGGGAAGATAAAAACCTGAAAAACAAACAAAAAATTTAATATTTGGACTTAGAATTTTTTCATTTTTGAATTTTGACTTTTTTCAGTACTTTTTGACGAATTATTCGATAACCCTTCTATATATATTTGACTTCTTTACATATTTAGATACATCTCTTCAAGGTCTATCTAACGACACCTCTTTCATCTAGTTCCGGCAATTGGAAGATAGAAAATTTTTTACATTCATTCTGAAATTTAGGTATTTCTAAAAAATTTTTTGGGTTTTCAGTGAATAACTTTTTAACCCTACTTTTGGTAACTATAAATCTTACAGATTTAGATAGAGCTCGCTTAGACCCGTCTATAGACACCCTATTTGTGTATATTCTGCAAATAGAAATTCATAAAACTTTATTTTTAAATTTAATTTTTGACAATTTTTCAAAATTTTGGAGGTTTTCGTCGAATAACTCGTTACACATATTTTTGGAAATTACAAATCATATATATTTAGATAGGTCTCTTCAAGACCCGTCTACCGACACCTCTTTTGTTTGGATCCGGACAGTAGAGGTCCGAAAAATTTAAATTTTAAAAATTTCAATAGTAATTGTTTACTTAGTAAAAGTCTACCTAAGGGCTGCATATCTGGACCAACTATACGAAATTTTTTCTTGAGTATAGCCAATTATACCACCGTTGTCAATTGAAACCATCATTTTAGACACTCCTGCGTCCTGTGGGAAGATAAAAACCTGAAAAACAAACAAAAAATTTAATATTTGGACTTAGAATTTTTTCATTTTTGAATTTTGACTTTTTTCAGTACTTTTTGACGAATTATTCGATAACCCTTCTATATATATTTGACTTCTTTACATATTTAGATACATCTCTTCAAGGTCTATCTAACGACACCTCTTTCATCTAGTTCCGGCAATTGGAAGATAGAAAATTTTTTACATTCATTCTGAAATTTAGGTATTTCTAAAAAATTTTTTGGGTTTTCAGTGAATAACTTTTTAACCCTACTTTTGGTAACTATAAATCTTACAGATTTAGATAGAGCTCGCTTAGACCCGTCTATAGACACCCTATTTGTGTATATTCTGCAAATAGAAATTCATAAAACTTTATTTTTAAATTTAATTTTTGACAATTTTTCAAAATTTTGGAGGTTTTCGTCGAATAACTCGTTACACATATTTTTGGAAATTACAAATCATATATATTTAGATAGGTCTCTTCAAGACCCGTCTACCGACACCTCTTTTGTTTGGATCCGGACAGTAGAGGTCCGAAAAATTTAAATTTTAAAAATTTCAATAGTAATTGTTTACTTAGTAAAAGTCTACCTAAGGGCTGCATATCTGGACCAACTATACGAAATTTTTTCTTGAGTATAGCCAATTATACCACCGTTGTCAATTGAAACCATCATTTTAGACACTCCTGCGTCCTGTGGGAAGATAAAAACCTGAAAAACAAACAAAAAATTTAATATTTGGACTTAGAATTTTTTCATTTTTGAATTTTGACTTTTTTCAGTACTTTTTGACGAATTATTCGATAACCCTTCTATATATATTTGACTTCTTTACATATTTAGATACATCTCTTCAAGGTCTATCTAACGACACCTCTTTCATCTAGTTCCGGCAATTGGAAGATAGAAAATTTTTTACATTCATTCTGAAATTTAGGTATTTCTAAAAAATTTTTTGGGTTTTCAGTGAATAACTTTTTAACCCTACTTTTGGTAACTATAAATCTTACAGATTTAGATAGAGCTCGCTTAGACCCGTCTATAGACACCCTATTTGTGTATATTCTGCAAATAGAAATTCATAAAACTTTATTTTTAAATTTAATTTTTGACAATTTTTCAAAATTTTGGAGGTTTTCGTCGAATAACTCGTTACACATATTTTTGGAAATTACAAATCATATATATTTAGATAGGTCTCTTCAAGACCCGTCTACCGACACCTCTTTTGTTTGGATCCGGACAGTAGAGGTCCGAAAAATTTAAATTTTAAAAATTTCAATAGTAATTGTTTACTTAGTAAAAGTCTACCTAAGGGCTGCATATCTGGACCAACTATACGAAATTTTTTCTTGAGTATAGCCAATTATACCACCGTTGTCAATTGAAACCATCATTTTAGACACTCCTGCGTCCTGTGGGAAGATAAAAACCTGAAAAACAAACAAAAAATTTAATATTTGGACTTAGAATTTTTTCATTTTTGAATTTTGACTTTTTTCAGTACTTTTTGACGAATTATTCGATAACCCTTCTATATATATTTGACTTCTTTACATATTTAGATACATCTCTTCAAGGTCTATCTAACGACACCTCTTTCATCTAGTTCCGGCAATTGGAAGATAGAAAATTTTTTACATTCATTCTGAAATTTAGGTATTTCTAAAAAATTTTTTGGGTTTTCAGTGAATAACTTTTTAACCCTACTTTTGGTAACTATAAATCTTACAGATTTAGATAGAGCTCGCTTAGACCCGTCTATAGACACCCTATTTGTGTATATTCTGCAAATAGAAATTCATAAAACTTTATTTTTAAATTTAATTTTTGACAATTTTTCAAAATTTTGGAGGTTTTCGTCGAATAACTCGTTACACATATTTTTGGAAATTACAAATCATATATATTTAGATAGGTCTCTTCAAGACCCGTCTACCGACACCTCTTTTGTTTGGATCCGGACAGTAGAGGTCCGAAAAATTTAAATTTTAAAAATTTCAATAGTAATTGTTTACTTAGTAAAAGTCTACCTAAGGGCTGCATATCTGGACCAACTATACGAAATTTTTTCTTGAGTATAGCCAATTATACCACCGTTGTCAATTGAAACCATCATTTTAGACACTCCTGCGTCCTGTGGGAAGATAAAAACCTGAAAAACAAACAAAAAATTTAATATTTGGACTTAGAATTTTTTCATTTTTGAATTTTGACTTTTTTCAGTACTTTTTGACGAATTATTCGATAACCCTTCTATATATATTTGACTTCTTTACATATTTAGATACATCTCTTCAAGGTCTATCTAACGACACCTCTTTCATCTAGTTCCGGCAATTGGAAGATAGAAAATTTTTTACATTCATTCTGAAATTTAGGTATTTCTAAAAAATTTTTTGGGTTTTCAGTGAATAACTTTTTAACCCTACTTTTGGTAACTATAAATCTTACAGATTTAGATAGAGCTCGCTTAGACCCGTCTATAGACACCCTATTTGTGTATATTCTGCAAATAGAAATTCATAAAACTTTATTTTTAAATTTAATTTTTGACAATTTTTCAAAATTTTGGAGGTTTTCGTCGAATAACTCGCTACACATATTTTTGGAAATTACAATTTATATATATTTAGATAGGTCTCTTCAAGACCCGTCTACCGACACCTCTTTTGTTTGGATCCGGACAGTAGAGGTCCGAAAAATTTAAATTTTAAAAATTTCAATAGTAATTGTTTACTTAGTAAAAGTCTACCTAAGGGCTGCATATCTGGACCAACTATACGAAATTTTTTCTTGAGTATAGCCAATTATACCACCGTTGTCAATTGAAACCATCATTTTAGACACTCCTGCGTCCTGTGGGAAGATAAAAACCTGAAAAACAAACAAAAAATTTAATATTTGGACTTAGAATTTTTTCATTTTTGAATTTTGACTTTTTTCAGTACTTTTTGACGAATTATTCGATAACCCTTCTATATATATTTGACTTCTTTACATATTTAGATACATCTCTTCAAGGTCTATCTAACGACACCTCTTTCATCTAGTTCCGGCAATTGGAAGATAGAAAATTTTTTACATTCATTCTGAAATTTAGGTATTTCTAAAAAATTTTTTGGGTTTTCAGTGAATAACTTTTTAACCCTACTTTTGGTAACTATAAATCTTACAGATTTAGATAGAGCTCGCTTAGACCCGTCTATAGACACCCTATTTGTGTATATTCTGCAAATAGAAATTCATAAAACTTTATTTTTAAATTTAATTTTTGACAATTTTTCAAAATTTTGGAGGTTTTCGTCGAATAACTCGTTACACATATTTTTGGAAATTACAAATCATATATATTTAGATAGGTCTCTTCAAGACCCGTCTACCGACACCTCTTTTGTTTGGATCCGGACAGTAGAAATCCGAAAAATTGCCCGCCCACCCTCCCGTATTTCACGGGCTATATAGGGTTCGCTGACCAGGGGTCGTAAACCGGTGGTATCGACCAAAAATTTTTTATTTAATTTTTTATTTTTTATACTCAATTTACTTTTTAATCTAATTTAATTCTAATTTCGTATATTTTATTCATTGACCGAGGCTCTATACACCTCCTATAATATACAGACCGTCTCAAATTAGAGAAAAATTTTATTGTAATACTTGATTTTATTGTTTTTAAATTTTATTTGACTAAATTACACACCCCCCTTTACAGGGTCAGACACACTTTTTGACACCACCCCCCTATACAGGGTTGGATATATATACATATACACAAAGACAAATTCCCCCGTCACACACACACAACATACCACACACACTTACATTCATTACTTGACACACGTACCCGCAAATATGTTTAGCATTAGATCCCCCGTAAGGAGGCCTAGCGCCTCATCATCAACATCATCATCATCATCGTCCTCTGCGGCGACGAGGCCGGCCAGGCGTAGTATGGACGAACAAAAGAGACTGCAACGAGAAGAAGAATATAAGTTTATATACAACCCGCATAGTCCTGGCGAGGCGTCGGTCGAGGGGATTCGACGGTTTGTCCCAATAGAAAAGCGGGCTGAGCATGCCAACAAATGCTTTATGATAATCAAGGTCGAATTAAGCAACTCAAGAAATTTAAAGAAAGAGATAAAGAAGGAGATAGAATTGAAACTTGAGCTGTTACAGAGAATGATGCAAGTATACGAGGAAGACAGGATAAGGTCGGGACAAGGGCAGAATACCGCAGCTACGGAGGCTATTAATGCAGAAAATACAAGTGAAATCCTCAAAAAAGTAGAAGAGAATGAGAGACTACTAAAACAAAATGCTAAAGATATTAAAGAGATTAAAGAAAGGATAGAAAAACAAGACGATAGGGAGAAGGAAAAGGAGAGAAACGGAACATCGAATGAAAGAATATTGAAGGAGAATGTAAAAGTTCTAGAAGACATTAAAGAAAGAATTGAGAAGCAAGAAGAGAAAAGAAAGGAAACACAATTAGCGACATATGCGGAGGTGGTGACAGGCCGCTCTGAGGCTCGGCTCCCGGAGAGGAAGACCCTTCACTCATTGATAGTTACGTCCAAAGATGAACAGGACACCGGAGAGCAAGTCATCGAGCGGCTCAGAAAGGTTGCAGATGAGGACGATGGATGGGTGAAGGTGGAGAGAATGCGGAAAGCAAAAGATAGGAAGATAATAGTCGGATACAGAACAGAAGCTGACAGAAGAAAGGCACAAGAAAGACTAGCGGAAAGGGGAAAAAATCTCGTAGTAGAAGAGATTAGAAACAAAGATCCACTACTAGTTTTATACAGCGTCCAAAAAGACCAAAAGGACGAGGACCTGGTGAAGGCCGTCCGGTGCAGG
Organism: Spilosoma lubricipeda; assembly: GCA_905220595.1. Lineage (NCBI taxonomy): Eukaryota > Metazoa > Arthropoda > Insecta > Lepidoptera > Erebidae > Spilosoma > Spilosoma lubricipeda. Next base: position 15,277,575 of record HG992296.1, on the reverse strand, counting down.
AACCGGGAGATATTCCGGGACCTGACACCGGACCAGGACAGGCTAGCCGTCCTCTACAGGAGGCGGGCTAGAAATCCCCACATGTGCCACGTGGTGCTCAGGGTCTCCCCGGCGGTCTGGTCTCGTGCCCTAGACATGGGGAGACTGCACGTTGACCTGCAACCGATCAGGGTTGCGGACCAGTCACCACTAGTGCAGTGCTCCCTGTGTCTAGGATACGGGCACAGCAAGAAGTTCTGCACCGCGGCAGAACCCAAGTGCAGCCATTGTGGTGGGCCCCACCTAAGGGCCGAATGCCAGGGCGCTGCCAGCGGTGCGGAACCAAACTGCTGCAACTGCCAGGGGGAGAAGCTGAGCAGCACGGGGCACAACGCCTTTAGCTCTGAGTGCCCAATTCGAATGAAGTGGGACTATCTGGCGAGATCGACGACGGCATACTCGTGACACACTCACTCACACACGCATGACACAGAAACACACACACAGATTTCACAAATATATAATAAGTATATATGGAGACATCAGAACATGCACATAAACACTAGACAAGCACACACAACAAAAGACATAGCATAACACAATTAATGACCAAAATTATATCAATTATATATATTTAAGCATATATGTATATTGTATAACAGAGGCGTAATTCATGCAAACAATAAAAAACACACACAGACACGAACATCACATACAGATACATAGACTATACAATATAAACAACACACACACAAACATTGAACAAGTACATTAAACAGAATACACATGTCACGGATGCCGTGATCTCGACAGATAGGGAAGCTTCGATCGATACCATCACGACCAATTAATAACAGACAACTTAGATAAAGTAATACACGAAAATAGAAAATAAATAAACGAAATAATACTGTACTGGAACAAAAATAAAAGTTAAGAAATTAATAACATATTCTAAATTAAAAACTTAAATAAACATAATATTTGTAGATTGAAACTATTTTCAAAAAAAAATAAATAAATTTGGCAATATAAAGGAAACTACAACTAAAAATACACATAAAAAATAAATGAGAAGAAAAATTAGAAGAAATTATAAAGTAAATAGAAGTAAAAATTAACAGAATAGTCAAACTTAAAAATTTTAGGTAATCATAAAATACAGATAAAACAGAAAAATAGAATAGAAATAACCCAGAAGAAAATCGAAAATTGAAACAATTAAAAACAAGAAATAAATAAAACATGCACTTTAGATTATATAACATTAGGATAAAATAAATACATACAAAATAACAAGAATTAGAAAAGTACAGTCTACCAAGAAATAAATGTATCAAATAGAATTAGAAGATAATGCTAAAAATCAAAATCAGACGGATGGGAGGCACTTGGTGCGCGACACACTAATTAAGGCAAATACAAAACAATAATAAAACCAAGGTCCTGTCGTAATCTTCGGACGGGGGAAAGCAGGGTTATCTCCAGGGATAACAAAAAAAAAAAAAAAAAAAAAAAAAAAAAAAAAAAAAAAAAAAAAAAAAAAAAAAAAAAACCTAACCTAACCTAACCCAACCTTTTTTTTTTTTTTTTTTTTTTTTATTTTTTTTTTTTTTTTTTTTTTTAACGTGTGGAAACCCCCTCGGGCCGTCACCCCGCCGGGGTTTGCGGCGGAGCGGTGTGTCGGAACCGAACCGACTAAAACCACACGGTGTGCCACTCTGCGCCTGAGACGGGAGGGATCCGGGAACTGCTGTTATTAACACATCCGGACCCCTCCCAGCGCCTGCCCGCACTGAAGCGGGCACCGTCTGCTGTTAAAAAACTCTCAATTTAGGCGACGTACGGCACACGCGTGACGTCGCCCCCTCGCGGGTGACCACTAAAGCGGATGGAGGGGAAAACCCGTCCCCACCATCCGCGGCCACACTCAGGGCGGCATGAGGCGCTGGTATGCGCACCTCCGCCGCCCGGTTCGCCGGCGGCGGATCGGGTCCGAGTGGATATCATCCTCCCTAACCTAACCTAACCTAACCTAACCTAACCTAACCTAACCTAACCTAACCTAACCTAACCTAACCTAACCTAACCTAACCTAACCTAACCTAACCTAACTGTGGGGCCGCCGTGTGGGGCCGGCATAGAATAGCCCCACCCCATCTCATCCCGTGGGTGTCGTAAGAGGCGACTAAGGGAAAGACGGAGCCGAAGAACAGGCTGCCGAGGCGGGTCGGCCCCTACTAACCCAGGGGCTGACAAGCTCTTGGGCCGTCGAGTCAAGGAAAAGACTTTAAAACCCGACAGCAAAGTCGTTAAAAGCAGTGGCTGCCGTCGCCTCGTACGATGGGGTGGTGGCGGCCAGGGGAGAGGCTCTGCGGGAGCGGGAGCGAGCTAGTCTCATTCTCCCGCCCCGCAGACCCCCGGAGAGGGGGCGCCGGCGAACACACTTCGCCCGCGTCCCCGAATGAGAATGGCCACGGGTGGTGGGTCGGGGGACCTGCCGCCCCATACCAAAGTGGCGGAATGCGCCCCCCTGTGTTCCTGGGGCGCATTCATACGAGGAGGACAGGCCCCACCATCTGGGCACGTGGCCCGGAGGGTGGGGCCTCGACAGAGGCGAGCCCGTCTATCAGGGCATCCCCAGCCGAGTCGCGGTGAGCACACTATCCCGTGGCTCGGATTGGGTGAAGGAGGAACACCGTGGTGGTTTAGTGGGTAGTCTGGCCTCTCTCCGAGGCCAGGAGTCCCACACGAAGCGAACCCCCTGCCCCCGCGGGGGGGGAGCGAAGTGCCTAAATGCATTCCACCACGTAAAAAAAAAAAAAAAAAAAAAAAAAACCTAACTGTGGGGCCGGCATAGAATAGCCCCACCCCATCTCATCCCCTGGGTGTCGTAAGAGGCGACTAAGGGAAAGACGGCGCCGAAGATCAGGCTGCCTGTCAAGGAAAAGACTTTAAAACCCGACAGCAAAGTCGTTAAAAGAAGTGGCTGCCGTCGCCTCGTACGACGGGGTGGTGGCGGCCAGGGGAGAGGCTCTGCGGGAGCGGGAGTGAGCTGGTCTCATTCTCCCGCCCCGCAGACCCCCGGAGAGGGGGCGCCGGCGAACACATTTCGCCCGCGTCCCCGAGTGAGAGTGGCCACGGGCGGTGGGTCGGGGGACCTGCCGCCCCATACCTAAGTGGCGGAATGCGCCCCCCTGTGTTCCTGGGGTGCATTCATACGAGGAGGACAGGCCCCACCATCTGGGCACGTGGCCCGGAGGGTGGGGCCTCGACAGAGGCGAGCCCGACCATCAGGGCATCCCCAGCCGAGTCGCGGTGAGCACACTATCCCGTGACTCGGATTGGGTGAAGGAGGAACACCGTGGTGGTTTAGTGGGTAGTCTGGCCTCTCTCCGAGGCCAGGAGTCCCACACGAAGCGAACCCCCTGCCCCCGCGGGGGGCGAGCGAAGCGCGTAAATGCATTCCACCACGTAAAAAAAAAAAAAAAAAAAAAAAAAACCTAACCTAACCTAACCTAACCTGCGCCGTGTGGGGCCGGCATAGAATAGCCCCACCCCATCTCATCCCGTGGGTGTCGTAAAAGGCGACTAAGGGAAAGACGGCGCCGAAGATCAGGCTGCCGAGGAGATCCCAGCCCTTTTCAGGGCTCGCCGTCGTTCCCAGTATCCCTCTGTTTTGCAGAGGGGACTGGGGATGAGACGGTGTCAGGGATCCAGGGACGGGTCGGCTCACTGCTCGCGCAGGGGCTGGCAGGCACTTGTGCCACCGTCGGAGTTGGGAGAGTTGGCTGCCCTCCCGCGTCACGTAATCTCCGGGTGATCGGCGTTTTGACCTGGGTGCTGGCCACATTCAGGAAGCCGTGATCTTGGAGGACGTGGGGCTTGCCTTCACTGGCCGGCCCGCGTCAAGGAAAAGACTATAAAACCCGACAGCAAAGTCGTTTAAAACCTGTGGACACCGGGGGACCTCCACAGTATGTACCCCGCTTCCCGGAATGAGCGTCACCCGGGAAGTGTAATATTTTCGTCTCATTCTCGTGGGAATTGCATGGATACGTTAAATAAACCTAAAACAAACATTGAAGAAAAAAAGAAGGAGGAAGTAGAGATGGAGATTGAGACGGAGACCGCAAGGTCTCCTGTCTCTCTCAATAAAAAGATGGTGCCAGTCGTTGAACTGGAGAGGGTGGATTCGGCGGTAATGCTGGAGCGGATGACCGCTGCCAGCTTACCTGCAGCTTCACGCTCGGCTTCCCCAGTAACGGGGAGACTCTGGCGCAAACGAACCAACTCCCTCAAGGAGTTGGGATCGCTGAGCGAGGGTGACTCGGTGGACGAGAGTCCCAAAAGAGGTCGTGGCCGTCCCCCAAAAACAGGCGAGTACGTCGGTCTCGCTAAGGCGAAGGCGGAGCTCAACGCTGCTAAGGAGCGTGAGCTTGAGCTCCAAGCTGAAGCGGAGCTTGCGGACGAACTGCGGCTGCAGCGGCAAAGGGCTCTCTATCTCAGAGAGACCCCTAGCCCGCAGCCCCAGCCTAGTCCGCAGCCCCAAGCGGAACTGGCATTCTCGGCCACCGAATCACTCAGTGCGGAGGAGATTTCGGGCTCCATAGAGGCGGCGGTGAAGGTGGTGCAAACCATCGCCGCTAAGAGCTCCAACTTGAAGGGCCAGTACGTGCGGGACCTGAGAGTCGCGTGTGACTCCATCATGGAGAACATGCGTGTTCTCGTGTCCCGCACGGAATCGGAGGAGGTGGCCAAGCTCCAGACCGAGCTGGCTGCAGTACGGGCCGAAATGCGGGCCTTGAAGCAGCAGGCGGAGGCTGCACCGCCCCCGATGAGCCGTGACGAGATCGGCTTTCTCGTCGACGCGCGGCTTGCGGGGATCGCCGACCGACTGCTGCCGGAGACCCGCATCCGTCCGCCTCTGCAGGCTGACGTCCGAAATGCGGCACGGTCTGCCAGCAGACCTGAGCCCGAGCCCGAGGCGTCTCCCTCGGAGTCTCTTCCCCTTCCCCTCTCACCTCCGATGCCAGGCGGGCAAGTGGAGGCAGGGCCGCGCCCTACCGGGCCGTCGGGGGGGAAGGAGGAGAGGAAGACGAAAAAGAAGAAGGCGGGGAAGAAGACGGCCGCGGCGAAGGAGGCGGAGGCTGCCCGACAGCCGCAGCGGTCACCCCCGCCGACTTCGTCGATGGCTCCCGCCCCGCTCCCGCAAAAAGGGACGTGGAGCGAGGTGGCGGCTAGGCCAAAGGCGCCTAAGCCGCCCCCTGCCCGGTCGGCTGCCACAGCCGCCGCCGCCACTCCGGTGGCGCCAGCTACCACCAAGCGGAGGAAACGCAGTGCCCGGAAGCCCCGCAGATTGCGCACCCCGCAGACGGCGGCGGTCGCGATCACGCTGCAGCCGGGCGCCGCGGAGCGGGGCATAACATACGCCCAGGTGATGTCCAAGGCCGAGAGGTCGATAGACCTCAAGGGCTTGGGCATCGACGGCCTCCGACTCCGCAACGCCATAACCGGAGGTCGGATCTTGGAGGTGGCTGGCGCTGACAGAAGCCAAAAGGCGGACCAGCTCGCCGCCAAACTTAAAGAGGTGCTAGAAGAGGTCCGCGTCGCTAGGCCGGAGAGATGCGTCGAGATGCGCGTCTCTGGGCTTAGCGACTCGGCCTCGAAAGAGTCGGTGGCGGCGTCGCTGGCGGCGGAGGGGGCGTGTGCTGTCGACCATATTAAAGTGGGCGACATACAGCGCCCACCTGGCCGACAGGGCACTGCCTGGATACGGTGCCCGGTTGAGGCGGCAAGGAGGCTGACGGACGGCCGCCGCGTCGTCGTCGGGTGGTCAGTGGTCAAACTGACCACTCTGGACCCGAGGCCGACGCGGTGCTACCGCTGCCTTGAGCCGGGGCACGTAGAGGCCAGGTGCACTGCGGCCACTGACCGCAGTGCGCTTTGTTTCCGTTGCGGGCAGGCCGGCCACAAGTCGGCTGCCTGCTCCGCGGAGCCGAGATGCCCCGTCTGTTCCGCGGATGGTGCGGCGTCCGACCACCGCCTCGGGTCGGCGAATTGTAAGGCGGCCTCCCGACGCAAGGAGCCAAAATCGAGAGCAGCAGGTGGGGCGAAACCTACGTCCTCGCCCGCCCTGCTGCCGAATGAGGAGGATATGGACACCGCCCACACTTAATGGCCCACAAAATCTCCATCCTGCAGGCCAACGTCAACCACTGCGCCACGGCCCAGGACCTTCTGGCCCAGTCCATGGCGCAGTGGCAGACGACAATGGCAGTAGTCGCCGAGCCGTACTGCGTTCGCAACGGCCCCAACTGGGCTGGCGACCGCGGCGGCTTGGTGGCTATCGTCGCTCAGCGATCGTGCCCTCCCTTCGACATAGTGCGGAGGGGCCGAGGGTGCGTACTAGTCGCGCTGAGCGGCGCTGCGGTGATTGGGGTGTACTGTCCCCCCAGCAGAAGCCTCGCCGAGTTCGAGCAGTTGCTCACGGAGGTCGGGGCTCTGCTGGCAGAGGTGCACCCCACCCCGGCTGTGGTGGCCGGGGATTTCAACGCTCACTCACGGGCGTGGGGATCCCCGGCAACCGATGCCCGGGGGGAGATGGTGGAAGAGTGGGCGGTGTCCCAAGGCTTGGTGCTGCTGAACCGAGGAGCGGTCCACACGTTTGTGCGGGCCCAGGCCGGGTCGATAGTCGACCTTTCTTTTGCGAGTTCTGGCCTGGCCCGTCGCATTCACAACTGGCGGGTCGTCGAGGGGGTGGAGACTTCGTCTGACCACCGGTACATCCGGTTCGACGTCGTCCCTGCCCTCGCGGCGACGCCTCGTGTGGCACTGGACCGCCCTGTGGCAGGGGAGGGCCCGCGGTGGCGGCTTGGCACGCTGGACCGGGAGCTGGCTCGAGAGGCGGCTATCGTCGAGCGATGGGCTGCTGTCGATAGCGACCCGGACGTGGACGCGAGATGCGAGCGATTGGCTGGAGCGCTGACTCGCGTCTGCGACGCGGCGATGCAGAGGGCGAGACCTATCCCGCCCCGGAGGCGGGTGTACTGGTGGCGTCCCCACCTAGCCGGTCTGCGTGCTGCGAGCTACGCAGCCCAGAGGCAGTACACCCGCAGCCGAAGGCGGGCCGTTAGAGATCTCGCCCGCGAAGAAGAGCTGCATGCCGCGTACCTGGGCGCTCGACGGGCCCTCAGCTCGGCGATCAAAGCCGCCAAGGACGAGGCCTGGAGGGAGTGGCTCGAGAGCCTGGACCGAGATCCGTGGGGGCGCCCGTACAAGACTGTGAGTCAGAAACTCCGGCCTTGGGCGCCTCCCCTCACCAGAACTCTCGAGCCGGGCCTTCTGGACCGAGTGGTCAGCTCCCTGTTCCCTGCGAGGGAGGAGTGGGTTCCGCCGCGGATGGCAGCACCAAGCCAGGTGCCGGCAGACGAAGGGGCGATACCTCCCGTGTCCGAGGCCGAGTTGGGGGCCGCGATACTGGCACTTCGGTCCAGGAATCGCGCCCCGGGCCCGGACGGAGTCCCTGGGAAGGTTATTGCCACCGTCATGCCGGCACTAGAGGAGGAGACGCTGTCCCTCATGTCGGAGTGCCTGGCGTCGGGGAGGGTCCCCCGGCGATGGAAAATCGGCAAGCTCGTGCTGTTGAAAAAGCACGGGCGCCCAGCCGAATCGCCGTCGGCCTACCGCCCCATCGTGTTGCTCGACGAGACGTGCAAGCTTTTTGAGCGGGTGCTCGCTGCGCGTCTCGTCGGCCACCTGGAGGGGGTGGGGCCCAACCTAAGCGACGGCCAGTTCGGCTTCCGTCGCGGGAGGTCAACCCTCGATGCCATATCCCGACTGCGGGACGGCGTCGACGAAGCGGTCTCCAGGGGTGAGGTGCTGTTGGCGGTATCGCTGGACATAGCGAACGCCTTCAACACCCTCCCCTGGGAAACCATTGCTGAGGCGTTGAGGTACCACAACGTCCCGTGGTACCTCAGGCGCGTCCTTGCGGACTACTTCGTGGACCGGGTCATAGTCTACCCGGCCCAAGACGGGGTGGTCCGCAGGGGCATGTCTTGTGGCGTTCCACAGGGGTCGGTCCTCGGGCCGCTCCTGTGGAACGTCGGGTATGATTGGGTCCTGCGCGGTGCTAATCTTCGGGGAGTCGGCGTACTTTGCTACGCTGACGATACCCTAGTCACCGCGCGGGCCCCGACATTTCGGGACGCCGCCGTCCTTGCGACGGCAGGCGTCGCCCACGTAGTGCGTCGCATCGGGGCGCTCGGCCTTAAAGTTGCCCTCGAAAAGTCCGAGGCCCTCTACTTCCACGGGCCTCGGCAGACGCCGCCTCGAGGTAGGTCAATTATGGTGGGTGGCACCCCCATCGCTGTCGGGACGAGCCTGAAATACCTCGGGCTCGTTCTCGACGGTCGGTGGCGGTTCGCGGAGCATTTCCGGCAGCTGGCACCGAAGCTGGTGGCATTTGCCGGAATGCTCTCGCGGTTGCTGCCCAACAGCGGAGGCCCAGGGTCTGCCTGCCGCCGTCTCTACGACGGAGTGGTGCGCTCCAAGGCGCTCTACGGAGCGCCCATATGGGCGGAGGCCCTCTGCCCGGCGAGTATCGCGCTGCTGCGACGACCGCAGCGCGCCATCGCGCAGAGGGCTGCTCGGGCGTACCACACCGTCTCTTACGAGGCGGCATGTGTGATAGCCGGTAGTATCCCCTGGGATCTCGAGGCCTGCGTCCTCAAGAGGGTGTACGAGGAGGGCGCCCTGATGCGGCGTGCTCTCGGAGGTCGGCCGCCCCCGGAGGAGATCGATCGCTGGAGGCAATCAGCTCGCGATGATCTCTTCCGGGAGTGGGCCGAAAGACTGCGGGCGACCCGCGGCGGCTCGCTGCTTGTGGGGGCCGTTCGGCCCGTCCTGCGTCAGTGGGTGGAGCGGGGTCATGGGGCCCCGACATACCACCTCACCCAACTTCTCACGGGTCATGGCTGTTTCGCCAAGTACCTGTGGGAAGTGGTGGGGATCGAGTCGGAGCCCCGGTGCCGAAACTGCACCAGCGGCGACCCTGACACCGCCTATCACACGTTGGCTGCGTGTGAGGCGTGGGGCGGACAAAGGGCGGCCCTCATGAACACCGTTGGTGGGGACCTCTCGCTGTCGGCCGTAGTCTCGGCCATGGCCGGCAGCGAAGAGTGTTGGGCCGCCGTCGCCTCGTTCGCTAACGAGGTGATGGCGGCCAAGAGAGAGGCTCTGCGGGAGCGGGAGCGAGCTGGTCTCACTCTCCCGCCCCGCAGACCCCCGGAGAGGGGACGCCGGCGAACGCAGTTCGCCCGCGTCCCCGATTGAGAGTGGGAGTACATCCACATGGGGAGGACATGCCCCACCATCTGGGCACGTGGCCCGGAGGGTGGGGTCCCGACGGGGTTCCGCCGTGTGGGGCCGGCATAGAATAGCCCCACCCCATCTCATCCCGTGGGTGTCGTAAGAGGCGACTAAGGGAAAGACGGCGCCGAAGATCAGGCTGCCTGTCAAGGAAAGACTTTAAAACCCGACAGCAAAGTCGTTAAAAGAAGTGGCTGCCGTCGCCTCGTACGACGGGGTGGTGGCGGCCAGGGGAGAGGCTCTGCGGGAGCGGGAGCGAGCTGGTCTCATTCTCCCGCCCCGCAGACCCCCGGAGAGGGGGCGCCGGCGAACACACTTCGCCCGCGTCCCCGAATGAGAATGGCCACGGGTGGTGGGTCGGGGGACCTGCCGCCCCATACCAAAGTGGCGGAATGCGCCCCCCTGTGTTCCTGGGGCGCATTCATACGAGGAGGACAGGCCCCACCATCTGGGCACGTGGCCCGGAGGGTGGGGCCTCGACAGAGGCGAGCCCGTCTATCAGGGCATCCCCAGCCGAGTCGCGGTGAGCACACTATCCCGTGGCTCGGATTGGGTGAAGGAGGAACACCGTGGTGGTTTAGTGGGTAGTCTGGCCTCTCTCCGAGGCCAGGAGTCCCACACGAAGCGAACCCCCTGCCCCCGCGGGGGGGGAGCGAAGTGCCTAAATGCATTCCACCACGTAAAAAAAAAAAAAAAAAAAAAAAACCTAACCTAACCTAACCTAACCTAACCTAACCTAACCTAACCTAACCTAACCTAACCTAACCTAACCTAACCTAACCTAACCTAACCTCGCCGTGTGGGGCCGGCATAGAATAGCCCCACCCCATCTCATCCCGTGGGTGTCGTAAGAGGCGACTAAGGGAAACACGCAGCCGAGCACCGGGCTGCCGAGGAGATCCCAGCCCTTTTCAGGGCTCGCCGTCGCTCCCAGTATCCCTCTGTTTAGCAGAGGGGACAGGGGATGAGACGGTGCCAGGGAACCAAAGACGGAGCCTACCATCGGCTGCCGAGGCGGGTCGGCCCCTGCTGACCCAGGGGCTGACGGGCTCTTGGGCCGTCGAGTCAAGGAAAAGACTTTAAAACCCGACAGCAAAGTCGTTAAAAGCAGTGGCTGCCGTCGCCTCGTACGCCGACGGCGATCGGCCGACGGGGTGGTGGCGGCCGGGGGAAAGGCTCTGCGGGAGCGGGATTGAGCGGGGAGCTCTCCTGCCTCGCGAGCCGAGTACCCCACGAGGAGGGGGGGCGCCGGCGAGCGCAGCTTGCTCGCGTTCCTGAGTCCGAGCCCTGCGGGAGCGGGTTCCCCCGACCGCTGCCCTGCGGGCATGGACGACGGGACAACGGCGAGCGCAGTTTGCCCGCGCCCCCGAATGAGAGTGGCCACGGGCGGTGGGCCGGGGGGCCTGCCGCCCCACGCTAAAGTGGCGGAATGCGCCCCTCTGTGTTCCTGGGGTGCATTCATACGAGGAGGACAGGCCCCGCCATCTGGGCACGTGGCCCGGAGGGTGGGGCCTCGACAGAGGCGAGCCCGACCATCAGGGCATCCCCAGCCGAGTCGCGGTGAGCAAACTATCCCGTGGCTCGGATTGGGTGAAGGAGGAACACCGTGGTGGTTTAGTGGGTAGTCTGGCCAGGCTCAAGTGGTCAGGAGTCCCACACGAAGCGAACCCCCTGCCCCCGCGGGGGGGGAGCGAAGCGCGTAAATGCATTCCACCACGTAAAAAAAAAAAAAAAAAAAAAAAAAAAAAAAAAAAAAAAAAAAAAAAACCTAACCTAACCTAACCTTTTTTTTTTTTTTTTTTTTTTTTTTTTTTTTTTTTTTTTTTTTTTTTTATTTTTTTTTTTTTAACGTGTGGAAACCCCCTCGGGCCGTCACCCCGCCGGGGTTTGCGGCGGCGGGGCGGTGTGTCGGAATCGAACCGACTAAAACCACACGGTGTGCCAACTCTGCGCCTGAGAGAGGGAGGGATCCGGGAACTGCTGTATTACGACCTCCGGACCCCTCCCGGCGCCAGCCCGCACAGAAGCGGGCACCCTCCTCCAGTACCTCTCCGTTTAGGCGACGTACGGCACACACGTAACGTCGCCTCCTCGCGGGCGGCCACTAGAGCGGATGGAAGGGCAAACCCGTCCCGACCATCCGCGGCCACACTCAGGGCGGCATGAGGCGCTGGTGAGCGCGCCTCCGCTGCCCGGTTCGCCGGCGGCGGATCGGGTCCGAGAGGAGGTCGTCCTCCCGGGCCTTCTCCGCCGCCTCCTTCTGCGAGATGACGTGTTCGCAGAAGGTGGCGACCGCGGTAAAACTGCTGTCGCTACCGGCCATGGAGCGGATGACGGCCGGTAGCGAGAGATCCCCTCCGATGACTGCAGTGAGGGCCCGGCGCTGCGACGCCCATGCGGGGCATGCCGCCAGCGTGTGCTGGGCCGAGTCCTCACTGCAGTCGCAGTGGTGGCAGGCGGGACTCAGTTCCCTCCGTGCGACCGAGTGCAGGTACTTCCCGAAGCATCCGTGTCCGGAAAGCACCTGCGTCAGTCGGAAGGAAAGGGTCCCGTGCTGCCGCCCTGCCCACTCGTGGATGACCGGCTGGAGAGCCTCCACGGCGGCAAAGCCAGCGCGTGGAGTCTCCAGCCGGAGCGACCAGCGAGCCATCGTGGCTCGACGGGCGGCTTCACGCCACTCGCGTACCTCCTCGGGCGGGGGGCGAATGCCACACTCCGCCCGGAAAGAAGCCACCCGTCGATAAACTTCGGCGAGCACTTCCGCCTCCAAATCCCACGGGGGTGTTCCGGCCAACGCGCACGCCGCCTCGGTCGACACCGTGCGGTATCCGCGTATGGCTCTGACCGCCAATACCCTCTGAGGCCGCCAGAGGCGGGCCTTGTTGAGGGCGGTCAGAGCCGCCACCCACACCGGTGCGCCGTACAGCGCCATTGACCGGACCACCCCCGTGTACAGGAGTCGCGTTGCGACGCTGGCTCCGCCCAAGTTGGGCAATAATCGCCCAAGGGCAGAGGCAGCGTCGACCAGCTTCGGACCAAGCTGTCGGAAGTGCTCATCGAAGAGCCACCTACCGTCCAGGATCAGACCCAGATATTTCATCTGGGCCCGAACCGGTACGAGGACCGAGTTGACCTCTATCGAGGCGCCGGGGGGTGGACCACGACGGGGCCCATGAAAGAGCAGGGCCTCCGTCTTGTCCAGGGCCACCCGCAAGCCCAGCGCCTCGATGCGCCCGACCACCAGAGAAACACCCCTGGTGGCCAGGCGCGCCGCCTCCTGGAAGTTTGCCCCCCGAGCTGTGACCAAAGTGTCATCGGCGTAACAAATTACGCCCAGCCCGGGGGGGAGACGTTCCCGCAAGACCCAGTCGTACCCCACGTTCCACAGGAGTGGTCCAAGGACAGACCCCTGTGGAACGCCGCACGACATGGGCCGCCGTCTCAAGACGCCCTCTCGGTCCTCGTACATGACGGTACGCTCCCTCAAATAGTCTGCCACTAGCCGCCTCAGGTACTCTGGCACCCCATGATACTGGAGTGCTTCCCCGATGCAGCTGAATGGCAGACTATTGAATGCGTTGGCGATGTCCAAAGACACCGCCAACAGCACGCCGCCGCAGCTCACAGCCTCTTCGGTCACGGCCCTAAGGCGCATCACGGCATCAACCTTTTTTTTTTTTTTTTTTTTACGTGTGGAAACCCCCTCGGGCCGTCACCCCGCCGGGGTTTGCGGCGGGGCGGTGTGTCGGAATCGAACCGACTAAAACCACACGGTGTGCCACTCTGCGCCTGAGAGAGGGAGAGATCCGGGAACTGCTGCAGTAAGACCTCCGGACCCCTCCCGGCGCCAGCCCGCACAGAAGCGGGCACCCTCCTCCAACACCTCTCCATTTAGGCGACGTACGGCACACGCGTAACGTCGCCCCCTCGCGGGTGACCACTAAAGCGGATGGAGGGGAAAACCCGTCCCCACCATCCGCGGCCACACTCAGGGCGGCATGAGGCGCTGGTATGCGCGCCTCCGCCGCCCGGTTCGCCGGCGACGGATCGGGTCCGAGTGGATATCATCCTCCCGGGCCTTCTCCGCCGCCTCCTTCCGCGAAATTACGTCTTCGCAGAAGGCTGCGACCGCGGTAAAACTGCTGTCGCTACCGGCCATGGAACCTATGACGGCCGGTAGCGAGAGATCTCCTCCGATGACTGCAGTGAGGGCCCGGCGCTGCGATGCCCAAGCGGGGCAAATCGCCAGCGTATGCTGGGCCGAGTCCTCACTGCAGTCGCAGTGGTGGCAGGCGGGACTCAGTTCCCTCCTGGCGACCGAGTGCAGGTACTTTCCGAAGCATCCGTGCCCGGAAAGAACCTGCGTCAGTCGGAAGGAAAGGGTCCCGTGCTGCCGCCCTGCCCACTCGAGGATGACCGGCTGGAGAGCCTCCACGGCGGCAAAGCCAGCGCGTGGAGTCTCCAGCCGGAACGACCAGCGAGCCATCGTGGCTCGACGGGCGGCTTCACGCCACTCGCGTACCTCTTCGGGCGGAGGGCGAATGCCTCTCTCCGCCCGGAATTCAGCCACCCGTCGATAAACTTCGGCGAGCACTTCCGCCTCCAAATCCCACGGAGGTGTTCCGGCCAAGGCGCACGCCGCCTCGGTGGACACCGTGCGGTATCCGCGTATGGCTCTGACCGCCAATACCCTCTGAGGCCGCCAGAGGCGGGCCTTATTGAGGGCAGTCAGAGCCGCCACCCACACCGGTGCCCCATACAGCGCCATCGACCGGACCACCCCCGTGTAGAGGAGTCGCGTTGCGACGCTGGCTCCACCCAAGTTGGGCAAAAGTCGCCCAAGGGCAGAGGCAGCGTCGACCAGCCTGGGACCAAGCTGTCGGAAGTGCTCGTCGAAGAGCCACCTACCGTCGAGGATCAGGCCCAGATATCTCATCTGGGCCCGAACCGGTACGAGGACCGAGTTGACCACTATGGAGGCGCCGGGGGGCGGCCCACGACGGGGCCCATGGAACAGTAGGGCCTCCGTCTTGTCCAGGGCCACCCGTAAGCCCAGCGCCTCGATGCGCCCGACCACCAGAGAAACACCAATGGTGGCCAGGCGCGCTGCCTCCTGGAAGTTCGCACCCCGGGCTGTGACAAGCGTGTCATCGGCGTAACAAATTACGCCCAGCCCGGGGGGGAGACGACCTCGTAGGACCCAGTCGTATCCCACGTTCCACAGGAGTGGTCCAAGGACAGACCCCTGCGGAACGCCGCACGACATGGGTCGCCGTCTCAAGGCGCCATCTCGATCCTCGTACACGACGGTACGCTCCTGCAAATAGTCTGCCACCAGCCGCCTCAGGTACTCTGGCACTCCGTGGTATTGGAGTGCTTCCCCGATGCAGCTGAATGGCAGACTATTAAAGGCGTTGGCGATGTCCAAAGACACCGCCAACACCACGCCGCCACAGCTCACTGCCTCTTCGGTCACGGCCCTAAGGCGCATCACGGCATCGACCGTCGAACGCCCCTCTCGGAATCCGAATTGGGCGTCCGACAGGTCGGGCCCCACCTCGCGGAGTTGCCGGACGATGCGGGCAGAGAGTATCCTCTCAAAAAGTTTACCCGCCTCGTCCAGCAACACGATAGGCCTATAGGCCGCGACCGAATCGGCAGGCCGTCCCGGCTTCCTCAATAGGACCAGCTTCCCGCCTTTCCAGCACTCAGGAAAGCGTCCGGACGCCAGGCTAGCGTCCAACACTTCCCTGAGGCGGTCCGACATATGGTCGAGGGCTCGGGCCAGAACTCGGGCTGGAACCCCGTCCGGCCCGGGGGCGGTGTTCTTGGAACGAATCCGCAGAACAGCCGCCCCAACCTCCGATTCCCTAACGGGCGGCACGTCTTCCTCTCGACCCCCGTCGTCTCCGACCGCATAGGCCATCGACGGGGGTGTGTGCTCCGCCCGCTGCGGGAAAAGTCCCTCGAATCACGGCATCAACCTTTTTTTTTTTTTTTTTTTTTTTTTTTTTTTTTTTTTTTTTTTTTTTTTTTTTTTTTTTTTTTTTTTTATTAACGTGTGGAAACCCCCTCGGGCCGTCACCCCGCCGGGGTTTGCGGCGGCGGGGCGGTGTGTCGGAATCGAACCGACTAAAACCACACGGTGTGCTACTCTGCGCCTGAGAGAGGGAGAGGTCCGGGAACTGCTGTATTACGACCTCCGGACCCCTCCCGGCGCCAGCCCGCACAGAAGCGGGCACCCTCCTCCATTACCTCTCCGTTTAGGCGACGTACGGCACACGCGTCACGTCGCCTCCTCGCGGGCGGCCACTATAGCGGATGGAAGGGCAAACCCGTCCCGACCATCCGCGGCCACACTCAGGGCGGCATGAGGCGCTGGTGAGCGCGCCTCCGCTGCCCGGTTCGCCGGCGGCGGATCGGGTCCGAGAGGAGGTCGTCCTCCCGGGCCTTCTCCGCCGCCTCCTTCTGCGAGATGACGTGTTCACAGAAGGTGGCGACCGCGGTAAAACTGCTGTCGCTACCGGCCATGGAGCGGATGACGGCCGGTAGCGAGAGATCCCCTCCGATGACTGCAGTGAGGGCCCGGCGCTGCGACGCCCATGCGGGGCATGCCGCCAGCGTGTGCTGGGCCGAGTCCTCACTGCAGTCGCAGTGGTGGCAGGCGGGACTCAGTTCCCTCCGTGCGACCGAGTGCAGGTACTTCCCGAAGCATCCGTGTCCGGAAAGCACCTGCGTCAGTCGGAAGGAAAGGGTCCCGTGCTGCCGCCCTGCCCACTCGTGGATGACCGGCTGGAGAGCCTCCACGGCGGCAAAGCCAGCGCGTGGAGTCTCCAGCCGGAGCGACCAGCGAGCCATCGTGGCTCGACGGGCGGCTTCACGCCACTCGCGTACCTCCTCGGGCGGGGGGCGAATGCCACACTCCGCCCGGAAAGAAGCCACCCGTCGATAAACTTCGGCGAGCACTTCCGCCTCCAAATCCCACGGGGGTGTTCCGGCCAACGCGCACGCCGCCTCGGTCGACACCGTGCGGTATCCGCGTATGGCTCTGACCGCCAATACCCTCTGAGGCCGCCAGAGGCGGGCCTTGTTGAGGGCGGTCAGAGCCGCCACCCACACCGGTGCGCCGTACAGCGCCATTGACCGGACCACCCCCGTGTACAGGAGTCGCGTTGCGACGCTGGCTCCGCCCAAGTTGGGCAATAATCGCCCAAGGGCAGAGGCAGCGTCGACCAGCTTCGGACCAAGCTGTCGGAAGTGCTCATCGAAGAGCCACCTACCGTCCAGGATCAGACCCAGATATTTCATCTGGGCCCGAACCGGTACGAGGACCGAGTTGACCTCTATCGAGGCGCCGGGGGGTGGACCACGACGGGGCCCATGAAAGAGCAGGGCCTCCGTCTTGTCCAGGGCCACCCGCAAGCCCAGCGCCTCGATGCGCCCGACCACCAGAGAAACACCCCTGGTGGCCAGGCGCGCCGCCTCCTGGAAGTTTGCCCCCCGAGCTGTGACCAAAGTGTCATCGGCGTAACAAATTACGCCCAGCCCGGGGGGGAGACGTTCCCGCAAGACCCAGTCGTACCCCACGTTCCACAGGAGTGGTCCAAGGACAGACCCCTGTGGAACGCCGCACGACATGGGCCGCCGTCTCAAGACGCCCTCTCGGTCCTCGTACATGACGGTACGCTCCCTCAAATAGTCTGCCACTAGCCGCCTCAGGTACTCTGGCACCCCATGATACTGGAGTGCTTCCCCGATGCAGCTGAATGGCAGACTATTGAATGCGTTGGCGATGTCCAAAGACACCGCCAACAGCACGCCGCCGCAGCTCACAGCCTCTTCGGTCACGGCCCTAAGGCGCATCACGGCATCAACCTTTTTTTTTTTTTTTTTTTTACGTGTGGAAACCCCCTCGGGCCGTCACCCCGCCGGGGTTTGCGGCGGGGCGGTGTGTCGGAATCGAACCGACTAAAACCACACGGTGTGCCACTCTGCGCCTGAGAGAGGGAGAGATCCGGGAACTGCTGCAGTAAGACCTCCGGACCCCTCCCGGCGCCAGCCCGCACAGAAGCGGGCACCCTCCTCCAACACCTCTCCATTTAGGCGACGTACGGCACACGCGTAACGTCGCCCCCTCGCGGGTGACCACTAAAGCGGATGGAGGGGAAAACCCGTCCCCACCATCCGCGGCCACACTCAGGGCGGCATGAGGCGCTGGTATGCGCGCCTCCGCCGCCCGGTTCGCCGGCGACGGATCGGGTCCGAGTGGATATCATCCTCCCGGGCCTTCTCCGCCGCCTCCTTCCGCGAAATTACGTCTTCGCAGAAGGCTGCGACCGCGGTAAAACTGCTGTCGCTACCGGCCATGGAACCTATGACGGCCGGTAGCGAGAGATCTCCTCCGATGACTGCAGTGAGGGCCCGGCGCTGCGATGCCCAAGCGGGGCAAATCGCCAGCGTATGCTGGGCCGAGTCCTCACTGCAGTCGCAGTGGTGGCAGGCGGGACTCAGTTCCCTCCTGGCGACCGAGTGCAGGTACTTTCCGAAGCATCCGTGCCCGGAAAGAACCTGCGTCAGTCGGAAGGAAAGGGTCCCGTGCTGCCGCCCTGCCCACTCGAGGATGACCGGCTGGAGAGCCTCCACGGCGGCAAAGCCAGCGCGTGGAGTCTCCAGCCGGAACGACCAGCGAGCCATCGTGGCTCGACGGGCGGCTTCACGCCACTCGCGTACCTCTTCGGGCGGAGGGCGAATGCCTCTCTCCGCCCGGAATTCAGCCACCCGTCGATAAACTTCGGCGAGCACTTCCGCCTCCAAATCCCACGGAGGTGTTCCGGCCAAGGCGCACGCCGCCTCGGTGGACACCGTGCGGTATCCGCGTATGGCTCTGACCGCCAATACCCTCTGAGGCCGCCAGAGGCGGGCCTTATTGAGGGCAGTCAGAGCCGCCACCCACACCGGTGCCCCATACAGCGCCATCGACCGGACCACCCCCGTGTAGAGGAGTCGCGTTGCGACGCTGGCTCCACCCAAGTTGGGCAAAAGTCGCCCAAGGGCAGAGGCAGCGTCGACCAGCCTGGGACCAAGCTGTCGGAAGTGCTCGTCGAAGAGCCACCTACCGTCGAGGATCAGGCCCAGATATCTCATCTGGGCCCGAACCGGTACGAGGACCGAGTTGACCACTATGGAGGCGCCGGGGGGCGGCCCACGACGGGGCCCATGGAACAGTAGGGCCTCCGTCTTGTCCAGGGCCACCCGTAAGCCCAGCGCCTCGATGCGCCCGACCACCAGAGAAACACCAATGGTGGCCAGGCGCGCTGCCTCCTGGAAGTTCGCACCCCGGGCTGTGACAAGCGTGTCATCGGCGTAACAAATTACGCCCAGCCCGGGGGGGAGACGACCTCGTAGGACCCAGTCGTATCCCACGTTCCACAGGAGTGGTCCAAGGACAGACCCCTGCGGAACGCCGCACGACATGGGTCGCCGTCTCAAGGCGCCATCTCGATCCTCGTACACGACGGTACGCTCCTGCAAATAGTCTGCCACCAGCCGCCTCAGGTACTCTGGCACTCCGTGGTATTGGAGTGCTTCCCCGATGCAGCTGAATGGCAGACTATTAAAGGCGTTGGCGATGTCCAAAGACACCGCCAACACCACGCCGCCACAGCTCACTGCCTCTTCGGTCACGGCCCTAAGGCGCATCACGGCATCGACCGTCGAACGCCCCTCTCGGAATCCGAATTGGGCGTCCGACAGGTCGGGCCCCACCTCGCGGAGTTGCCGGACGATGCGGGCAGAGAGTATCCTCTCAAAAAGTTTACCCGCCTCGTCCAGCAACACGATAGGCCTATAGGCCGCGACCGAATCGGCAGGCCGTCCCGGCTTCCTCAATAGGACCAGCTTCCCGCCTTTCCAGCACTCAGGAAAGCGTCCGGACGCCAGGCTAGCGTCCAACACTTCCCTGAGGCGGTCCGACATATGGTCGAGGGCTCGGGCCAGAACTCGGGCTGGAACCCCGTCCGGCCCGGGGGCGGTGTTCTTGGAACGAATCCGCAGAACAGCCGCCCCAACCTCCGATTCCCTAACGGGCGGCACGTCTTCCTCTCGACCCCCGTCGTCTCCGACCGCATAGGCCATCGACGGGGGTGTGTGCTCCGCCCGCTGCGGGAAAAGTCCCTCGAATCACGGCATCAACCTTTTTTTTTTTTTTTTTTTTTTTTTTTTTTTTTTTTTTTTTTTTTTTTTTTTTTTTTTTTTATTAACGTGTGGAAACCCCCTCGGGCCGTCACCCCGCCGGGGTTTGCGGCGGCGGGGCGGTGTGTCGGAATCGAACCGACTAAAACCACACGGTGTGCTACTCTGCGCCTGAGAGAGGGAGAGGTCCGGGAACTGCTGTATTACGACCTCCGGACCCCTCCCGGCGCCAGCCCGCACAGAAGCGGGCACCCTCCTCCATTACCTCTCCGTTTAGGCGACGTACGGCACACGCGTCACGTCGCCTCCTCGCGGGCGGCCACTATAGCGGATGGAAGGGCAAACCCGTCCCGACCATCCGCGGCCACACTCAGGGCGGCATGAGGCGCTGGTGAGCGCGCCTCCGCTGCCCGGTTCGCCGGCGGCGGATCGGGTCCGAGAGGAGGTCGTCCTCCCGGGCCTTCTCCGCCGCCTCCTTCTGCGAGATGACGTGTTCACAGAAGGTGGCGACCGCGGTAAAACTGCTGTCGCTACCGGCCATGGAGCGGATGACGGCCGGTAGCGAGAGATCCCCTCCGATGACTGCAGTGAGGGCCCGGCGCTGCGACGCCCATGCGGGGCATGCCGCCAGCGTGTGCTGGGCCGAGTCCTCACTGCAGTCGCAGTGGTGGCAGGCGGGACTCAGTTCCCGCCGTGCGACCGAGTGCAGGTACTTCCCGAAGCATCCGTGTCCGGAAAGCACCTGCGTCAGTCGGAAGGAAAGGGTCCCGTGCTGCCGCCCTGCCCACTCGTGGATGACCGGCTGGAGAGCCTCCACGGCGGCAAAGCCAGCGCGTGGAGTCTCCAGCCGGAGCGACCAGCGAGCCATCGTGGCTCGACGGGCGGCTTCACGCCACTCGCGTACCTCCTCGGGCGGGGGGCGAATGCCACACTCCGCCCGGAAAGAAGCCACCCGTCGATAAACTTCGGCGAGCACTTCCGCCTCCAAATCCCACGGGGGTGTTCCGGCCAACGCGCACGCCGCCTCGGTCGACACCGTGCGGTATCCGCGTATGGCTCTGACCGCCAATACCCTCTGAGGCCGCCAGAGGCGGGCCTTGTTGAGGGCGGTCAGAGCCGCCACCCACACCGGTGCGCCGTACAGCGCCATTGACCGGACCACCCCCGTGTACAGGAGTCGCGTTGCGACGCTGGCTCCGCCCAAGTTGGGCAATAATCGCCCAAGGGCGGAGGCAGCGTCGACCAGCTTCGGACCAAGCTGTCGGAAGTGCTCGTCGAAGAGCCACCTACCGTCAAGGATCAGACCCAGATATTTCATCTGGGCCCGAACCGGTACGAGGACCGAGTTGACCTCTATGGAGGCGCCGGGGGGTGGACCACGACGGGGCCCATGGAACAACAGGGCCTCCGTCTTGTCCAGGGCCACCCGCAAGCCCAGCGCCTCGATGCGCCCGACCACCAGAGAAACACCCCTGGTGGCCAGGCGCGCCGCCTCCTGGAAGTTTGCCCCCCGAGCTGTGACCAAAGTGTCATCGGCGTAACAAATTACGCCCAGCCCGGGGGGGAGACGTTCCCGCAGAACCCAGTCGTACCCCACGTTCCACAGGAGTGGTCCAAGGACAGACCCCTGTGGAACGCCGCACGACATGGGCCGCCGTCTCAAGACGCCCTCTCGGTCCTCGTACATGACGGTACGCTCCCTCAAATAGTCTGCCACTAGCCGCCTCAGGTACTCTGGCACCCCATGATACTGGAGTGCTTCCCCGATGCAGCTGAATGGCAGACTATTGAATGCGTTGGCGATGTCTAAAGACACCGCCAACAGCACGCCGCCACAGCTCACAGCCTCTTCGGTCACGGCCCTAAGGCGCATCACGGCATCGACCGTCGAACGCCCCTCTCGGAACCCGAATTGGGCGTCCGACAGGTCGGGCCCCACCTCGCTGAGATGCTGGACGATGCGGGCAGAGAGTATCCTCTCAAAAAGTTTGCCCGCCTCGTCCAGCAACACGATGGGCCTATAGGCCGTGACCGAATCGGCAGGCCGTCCCGGCTTCCTCAATAGGACCAGCTTCCCGCCTTTCCAGCACTCAGGGAAGCGACCGGACGCCAGGCTGGCGTCCAGCACTTCCCTGAGGCGGTCCGACATGTGGTCGAGGGTTCGGGCCAGAACTCGGGCAGGTACCCCGTCCGGCCCGGGGGCGGTGTTCTTCGAACGGATTCTCAGAACCGCCGCCCCTACCTCCGATTCCCTCACGGGCGGAACCTCGTCCCCGTCGTCCCTGGCCGGGTAGGCCATCGACGGGGGCGTGTGCTCCGCCCTCTGCGGGAATAGGCCCTCGACCACTTCCTGCAGGAAGCTGGGCTGGAGAGTCTCGGTAAGGGGGGGGCCCGGCGTGCGGAGCTTTTGACGCACCGCACGATAAGGGCGACCCCAGGGGTCACGATCGAGACTCTCCAGCATCTCCTCTCTCTTCGCCTCCTTGGCGCGGCAAATGGCCAGCTTCAGAGTTTTCCGCGCCTCGCGGTACTCCTCGTGAAGCTGGTCCCCGCCACCGTCTCCACGGTGACGTCGCCTGCTGCGGGTGTAGGACCTCCGGGCACGAGTACACGCCGCACGGAGGTCCGCCAACTCCCGGGACCACCAGTAGACCTCCTTCCGAGGAGGCCGACGAGTCCGGATGCGGGGCATGGCCGTATCGCAAATCTGCGCAAGCGCATCGCGAAAACGGCCAGCCCCCACGTCCACGCCGACCTCCCCGGTCGGGGTCTGCGGAGACAGCCACGAATGAACGATGGCCGCCTCCTCCAGCAGGTCCCTGTCGAGCTTGGCGACTGCCCACCGCGGAAAGTGGGACATTTGCCGCGCCACGTGACCCCTACTGGGGCCCTGGGACCGGGAGAGCTCGAATCGGATGTACAAATGATCCGAGAGCGTCTCGACCTCTTCCAGGACACACCAGTTCCTTACCCGTGCGGCGACAGCGGGGGTAGCGAACGAGAGGTCCACTATCGACCCCCCCTGCTGTCGCACGCACGTGTTGGTGGAGCCTCTGTTCAGCAAACAGAGGCCCACCGAAGCCGCCCACTCCACTACGGCTTCGCCCCTGGCGTCCGTCCCGGGAGACCCCCACGCAATGGACTTTGCGTTGAAGTCCCCCAGCACGAGGACGTGCCCAGACCCTAGTCGCCGTATCGAGGCCTCCAAGCTGTTCAGGAAGACCTCGAAGTCGCTCAGACTCCGATTAGGGGAGAAGTATACACCGTATACGGTGATACCCCCCCAGTCGGCGGCAACATATCCCGTACCCCTGTCTCTTAGCGACAAGGGCGGGGAATGAGCCGCCGCGGAGCCGACGACTGCCACGGAGCCATCCCAGTCACCCATCCAATTTGGACGGGAAGGGACATAATATGGCTCCGCGACCACGGCAACACCTATGGACCACTGCGCCACGGTTTGCAGGAAGAGATCCTGCGCCGCGGCGCAGTGGTTCAGGTTCGTCTGGACCAGGAGGCTGGAGACTTGATCCATTACTGGATCGTCGTCTCTACAGCCTCCTCCATGGGCGTCGACGCGGACGCGATTGCTACGCCGGAGGCAGCCTGGGTCGACTGGCTATCCCCCGACGTCTGCCGAGAAGCGCGGGGAGGCTTGCAGCCCCCCTGCCCCATCTGGTGATTGGCGGGCTTATTGCCCGCCGCACACATGGGGCAGTGAGGGGCCGCAGAGCATTCCGCCGCCTTGTGCCCCGGTCGACCGCAGCGGAAACAAAGACCGCTGCAGTCGAAGCAACTTTCGCACTTAGTGCGAGTGTGTCCTCCGGCAAGGCATTTGTAACACCTCATCGGTCTCGCGGCCAGCACTGTGACTCTGGCACATACGAAACCGACGAGGATCTTGCCGGCGTCGCCCAACAATTTGGCCGACG
Organism: Spilosoma lubricipeda; assembly: GCA_905220595.1. NCBI lineage: Eukaryota > Metazoa > Arthropoda > Insecta > Lepidoptera > Erebidae > Spilosoma > Spilosoma lubricipeda. The sequence continues at coordinate 15,254,101 of HG992296.1, read as the reverse complement.
CCACGGGACAACACACCCACACGGCGCTAAGCCCTCCTGGACCGGGGCGGATGGTGCCGACCCTAACGCTATCCGCGCTGCAGCCCGTCCTCTCCTGTACTGCAGCGCGGACATCCTCGGCCGTCACTGAATCGTCCAGGCCCGAAATGCGCAAATCTGCGCACTTTACAGGCCTGGCGATTTTGACACCATCCGTGGCTGCGAAAATGCCTCGCAGCTTCTCGGCAAACGCGTCCGCTGTCTTGGCGCCTTCAGCCCCCGGGAACTCGAGTACTCGAGCTCCCGTCTGGGCGAGGCGCAGTTTCACTCCTGCCGTCCCGAAATCGGCGGCGAGACTATCCCGGGCCTTCTTGAAGACGGCCGCATAGGATAGTCCGCCGCTTGCCGCCTCCGGCGACACGGTGACAACCACAGCCGCGGTTTTGGGCGGCTGCAACTTCCGCGGCTTCTTCTTGGCCGCTGTCACCGGTGACGACGGCGGGCCAGAGGCCGCCTTTTGGGCAGCCTTCTTGGCCCGCTTTCGGGACTTCTTGGACCCGCCAACCACCTGCCAACCCTCATTGGAGGGGGCGGAAGTGGAGGGTCCAAGTGCAGTCGTTGGAGTGGGGAGCGGAGGAAACTCCGCTCCAGCCCTTGTCTTCTTAGGCCCCGGCTTCGAGGCAGCCGCCTTGGGCTTAGCCCCCTGTCGCGGCTTGTGGGCCGTTGCAGGAGGAGCCGGGCCCGACGTCGCCGAAGCGTAACTCACCCGGCCACCCACCACGGGGAGCGGGGCTGGCACCGAGGCGACATAAGGCCTCGTGCCCGCGAGCGGCGGCCGCAAGATAGGGGCCGGAGGCAGCCTCGCCTCCAGGCCGGCCAGTCGGCCGTCTACTAAATTCCCCACCGCGATGAGGATCTGCTGCACTAGGGCGTCAGATTCCTCAGGGACGGTGGGGACCGACCGCGAAGCAGACGGCGCCGGCAGCGACGCAGGCGGAGCCGCCCGCGACGCAGACGGCGCCGGCCGCGACGCAGACGGCACCGCCCGCGGCGCAGACGGAGCCGGAGCCGGAGCCGGAGCCGGCCGAGACGCAGATGAGGCCGGTGCCGGGGCCTTACGCTCAGGGCGTTCCGCCCGGAATTGGGCGAACTGAGCGCTTAGCTCCGCCACCTGCCCCGTTAGTGCGTCGTTGGCCGCCTGAAGGCGAGCCACGTCCCCTATCAGCGCCTGGACGACTCCGCCCAGTGCGGAGGAGGAGCCCTTAAGGGCCCTTACAAAAGAGCCCTTAAGGTTTACGGACTTTGTGGCCACCTTGTTAATGATGGCCACTGCCGCCTGCGCCCTCTCCTGCAGACAGGCCGGTGTTTGGAGCACTGCGTCCCCATCCACCGGTTCCCCGATCTGCAGCAGGAGACCAGAGATCTCCTCCTCCGCCTGAATCTCGCCGTCCGCCCTGACACGACGATATGATTCCGCCTTGCAGAAGACGGAACCCGACGCGCCAGGGACAGGTGTTCGAGACCTCCCCCTATGGCTGCTTGCCATTTTTGGCGGCAGCATTTCATTGCTGTCGCTCTCCCTATCTATGGAGCGCACGCGTTTGCGGCTGTCGTTCGCGTCCAAGTCCATGGACTCCAATGCATCAGCATTGGAGCTCCCACCCGCGCCATCCGACGAGTGGGTGGACCTGGAACGCGTACGCTCCGAGGTTCTTCGGCTCCCAGCAGTCCGACTAACTGCTGGGAGCCCCGCCGCCATAGGCGTCCCGGACGCGGACTCCTCCTCGGTAGAGGAGTCGTCCGCCCTCCGGAACTGCCCCTTGGCGTTCCTCCTTCCCTTCCGTTTCATTTCAGTCTCATTTCCGTTGTTCTTGCGTATGTCCGTTTTTTTTATTGATCGATCCGTTTTATTTTCAATTTTTATATTTGTTTCACTTGCCATTACTTAACCCACGAGTAGGGGAGAACTAAAAGTCCACCCGGGCAGAGATCCCCAATACCCGGGCAAGCGTAAATTTGTGCCCAACCGAGGGGTCCGCAGGTCCCTGGCTGGGGGTGTGCTAGCGACTGAACTACCCATCAGCCATGCATCCCCTGGTCACACACCAGAACACGGGATTCGGGGTAATTTTTTATAGAGGTTTTCTTCCTCGCGGTCCGGGCGGTTAAGCCAAGACCCACGGTCCCAGTCGAGTCAGACACTGACCTAACTCGACGTACCTACTGGGATTACGTTGTAGCGGCGAGGGCAACACAGGACTAACTCCTATGTTGCCCGCTCGGAGGCAGGGTGAGTGCTCACCGAGCTCGCCCTCTAGTCGCACTCCAATACGCTTTCTGCTAAAACAGAGAGACGTTTGGAGTGCCCATCTCGGCAGTCTCGACAGACTCCGTCTGGTATCCCATTTAGTCTGGAGTCTCCTTCTGGGCCTATCCGGCATGAGTGGCTCTACCGGCATAGCCCCAGAGATCATCGACCCACGCAAGCCCCACCACGACGACAACGTAGGGATACATTGGGGGGAACCCCCAAAAAAATTTTTTTTTTTTTTTTTTTTTTTTTTTTTTTTTTTTTTTTTTTTTTTTTTTTTTTTACGTGTGGAAACCCCCTCGGGCCGTCACCCCGCCGGGGTTTGCGGCGGCGGGGCGGTGTGTCGGAATCGAACCGACTAAAACCACACGGTGTGCCAACTCTGCGCCTGAGAGAGGGAGAGATCCGGGAACTGCTGTGTTACGACCTCCGGACCCCTCCCGGCGCCAGCCCGCACAGATGCGGGCACCCTCCTCCTCAACCTCTCCGTTTAGGCGACGTACGGCACACGCGTAACGTCGCCTCCTCGCGGGCGGCCACTATAGCGGATGGAAGGGCAAACCCGTCCCAACCATCCGCGGCCACACTCAGGGCGGCATGAGGCGCTGGTGAGCGCGCCTCCGCTGCCCGGTTCGCCGGCGGCGGATCGGGTCCGAGAGGAGGTCGTCCTCCCGGGCCTTCTCCGCCGCCTCCTTCTGCGAGATGACGTGTTCGCAGAAGGTGGCGACCGCGGTAAAACTGCTGTCGCTACCGGCCATGGAGCGGATGACGGCCGGTAGCGAGAGATCCCCTCCGATGACTGCAGTGAGGGCCCGGCGCTGCGACGCCCATGCGGGGCATGCCGCCAGCGTGTGCTGGGCCGAGTCCTCACTGCAGTCGCAGTGGTGGCAGGCGGGACTCAGTTCCCTCCGTGCGACCGAGTGCAGGTACTTCCCGAAGCATCCGTGTCCGGAAAGCACCTGCGTCAGTCGGAAGGAAAGGGTCCCGTGCTGCCGCCCTGCCCACTCGTGGATGACCGGCTGGAGAGCCTCCACGGCGGCGAAGCCAGCGCGTGGAGTCTCCAGCCGGAGCGACCAGCGAGCCATCGTGGCTCGACGGGCGGCTTCACGCCACTCGCGTACCTCCTCGGGCGGGGGGCGAATGCCACACTCCGCCCGGAAAGAAGCCACCCGTCGATAAACTTCGGCGAGCACTTCCGCCTCCAAATCCCACGGGGGTGTTCCGGCCAACGCGCACGCCGCCTCGGTCGACACCGTGCGGTATCCGCGTATGGCTCTGACCGCCAATACCCTCTGAGGCCGCCAGAGGCGAGCCTTGTTGAGGGCGGTCAGAGCCGCCACCCACACCGGTGCGCCGTACAGCGCCATTGACCGGACCACCCCCGTGTACAGGAGTCGCGTTGCGACGCTGGCTCCGCCCAAGTTGGGCAATAATCGCCCAAGGGCAGAGGCAGCGTCGACCAGCTTCGGACCAAGCTGTCGGAAGTGCTCGTCGAAGAGCCACCTACCGTCCAGGATCAGACCCAGATATTTCATCTGGGCCCGAACCGGTACGAGGACCGAGTTGACCTCTATCGAGGCGCCGGGGGGTGGACCACGACGGGGCCCATGAAAGAGCAGGGCCTCCGTCTTGTCCAGGGCCACCCGCAAGCCCAGCGCCTCGATGCGCCCGACCACCTGAGAAACACCCCCGGTGGCCAGGCGCGCCGCCTCCTGGAAGTTTGCCCCCCGAGCTGTGACCAAAGTGTCATCGGCGTAACAAATTACGCCCAGCCCGGGGGGGAGACGTTCCCGCAAGACCCAGTCGTACCCCACGTTCCACAGGAGTGGTCCAAGGACAGACCCCTGCGGAACGCCGCACGACATGGGCCGCCGTCTCAAGACGCCCTCTCGGTCCTCGTACATGACGGTACGCTCCCTCAAATAGTCTGCCACTAGCCGCCTCAGGTACTCTGGCACCCCATGATACTGGAGTGCTTCCCCGATGCAGCTGAATGGCAGACTATTGAATGCGTTGGCGATGTCCAAAGACACCGCCAACAGCACGCCGCCACAGCTCACAGCCTCTTCGGTCACGGCCCTAAGGCGAACCTAACCTAACCTAACCTAACCTTGGCACCGAAGCTGATGGCATTTGCCGGAATGCTCTCGCGGTTGCTGCCCAACAGCGGAGGCCCAGGGTCAGCCTGCCGCCGCCTCTATGACGGAGTGGTGCGCTCCAAGGCGCTCTACGGAGCGCCCATATGGGCGGAGGCCCTCTGCCCGGCGAATATTGCGTTGCTGCGACGTCCGCAGCGCGCCATCGCGCAGAGGGCTGCTCGGGCGTACCACACCGTCTCTTACGAGGCGGCGTGCGTGATTGCAGGTAGTATCCCCTGGGATCTCGAGGCTCGCGTCCTCAAGAGGGTGTACGAGGAGGGCGCCCTGATGCGGCGTGCTCTCGGAGGTCGGCCCCCCCCGGAGGAGATCGATCGCTGGAGGCAATCTGCTCGCGATGATCTCTTCCGGGAATGGGCCGAAAGACTGCGGGCGACCCGCGGCGGCTCGCTGCTTGTGGGGGCCGTTCGGCCCGTCTTGCGTCAGTGGGTAGAGCGGGGTCATGGGGCCCCGACATACCACCTCACCCAACTTCTCACAGGACATGGCTGTTTCGCCAAGTACCTGTGGGAAGTGGTGGGGATCGAGTCGGAGCCCCGGTGCCGAAACTGCACCAGCGGCGACCCTGACACTGCCCACCACACCCTGAGTGTGTGTGAGGCGTGGGACGGACCAAGGGCGGCCCTCATGAGCACCGTCGGTGCGGACCTCTCGCTGTCGGCCGTGGTCTCGGCTATGGCCGGCAGCGAAGAGTGTTGGGCCGCCGTCGCCTCGTTCGCCGACGAGGTGATGGCGGCCAAGAGAGAGGCTCTGCGGGAGCGGGAGCGAGCTGGTCTCACTCTCCCGCCCCGCAGACCCCCGGAGAGGGGGCGCCGGCGAACACAATTCGCCCGCGCCCCCGAATGAGAGTGGCCACGGGCGGTGGGTCGGGGGACCTGCCGCCCCATGCTAAAGTGGCGGAATGCGCCCCCCTGTGTTCCTGGGGTGCATTCAGGCGAGGAGGACAGGCCCCACCATCTGGGCACGTGGCCCGGAGGGTGGGGCCTCGACAGTAGCGAGCCCGACCAACAGGGCATCCCCAGCCGAGTCACGGTGAGCAAACTATCCCGTGGCTCGGATTGGGTGAAGGAGGAACACCGTGGTGGTTTAGTGGGTAGTCTGGCCTCTCTCCGAGGCCAGGAGTCCCACACGAAGCGAACCCCCTGCCCCCGCGGGGGGCGAGCGAAGCGCGTAAATGCATTCCACCACGTAAAAAAAAAAAAAAAAAAAAAAAAAAAAACCTAACCTAACCTCCGCTGTGTGGGGCCGGCATAGAATAGCCCCACCCCATCTCATCCCGTGGGTGTCGTAAGAGGCGACTAAGGGAAACACGCAGCTGAGCACCGGGCTGCCGAGGAGATCCCAGCCCTTTTCAGGGCTCGCCGTCGCTCCCAGTATCCCTCTGTTTAGCAGAGGGGACAGGGGATGAGACGGTGCCAGGGAACAAAAGACGGAGCCTAACATCAGGCTGCCGAGGCGGGTCGGCCCCTGCTAACCCAGGGGCTGACGGGCTCTTGGGCCGTCGAGTCAAGGAAAAGACTTTAAAACCCGACAGCAAAGTCGTTAAAAGCAGTGGCTGCCGTCGCCTCGTACGCCGACGGCGATCGGCCGACGGGGTGGTGGCGGCCGGGGGAAAGGCTCTGCGGGAGCGGGATCGAGCGGGGAGCTCTCCTGCCTCGCGAGCCGAGTACCCCGCGAGGAGGGGGGGCGCCGGCGAGCGCAGTTTGCTCGCGCTCCTGAGTCCGAGCCCTGCGGGAGCGGGTTCCCCCGACCGCTGCCCTGCGGGGCATGGGCGACGGGGCAACGGCGCCCCCGAATGAGAGTGGCCACGGGCGGTGGGCCGGGGGGCCTGCCGCCCCACGCTAAAGTGGCGGAATGCGCCCCTCTGTGTTCCTGGGGTGCATTCATACGAGGAGGACAGGCCCCACCATCTGGGCACGTGGCCCGGAGGGTGGGGCCTCGACAGAGGCGAGCCCGACCATCAGGGCATCCCCAGCCGAGTCGCGGTGAGCAAACTATCCCGCGGCTCGGATTGGGCGAAGGAGGAACACCGTGGTGGTTTAGTGGGTAGTCTGGCCAGGCTCAAGTGGTCAGGAGTCCCACACGAAGCGAACCCCCTGCCCCCGCGGGGGGGGAGCGAAGCGCGTAAATGCATTCCACCACGTAAAAAAAAAAAAAAAAAAAAAAAAAAACCTAACTCTGACCTAACCTAACTCTGACCTAACCTAACTCTGACCTAACCTAACTCTGACCTAACCTAACTCTGACCTAACCTAACTCTGACCTAACCTAACTCAGACCTAACCTAACTCTGACCATACGAAATTTTTATTGAGTATACCTTTTAACTTCACTATTTTTGTTGCAATCGTCCCTGTAGGCACTCCTGCGTCTCGTAGGTAGGATAATTTAAACCTGAAAAATAAAATTAAAAATTAAAAATTTGCAACTTTGGAAATATTTTTTTTTATTTTGGAAACTTTTTGTCGAATATAATTCGATAATCCTCCACCTTATAGTTTATATTTTTACAGATTTAGATAGTTCTCATATATAAATTTAAAAATTCGTATACATTTAGACTTAAATTTTTAAATTTATGTACTTTTTTTAAGCTATCTTCGATTATTTCGATAACCCTCATTTTGGAACCCACAAATTATATATATTTAGATAGGTCTCGTCAAGACCCGTCTAACGACACCAAATTTGTTAAGATCCGGCGTCTGAGAAATCCAAAAAAATGACACATAAATATTCTGAGCTGGAAATCTGCAAATTTCATAAGAATTTTTTTGTTGACAATACCTTTGAAGTGCACCTATTTTGAGTTAATATCATCCCTGTAGAATGATCCATCAATTCGCTCTACCATAGAGCATGACTTCTATGTGGATGACTACCTCTCTGGCGCTTCATCTGTTGTAGAGGCTTTGGACAAATGCGAAAAGTTCATCACCGTTCTTAAGTCTGCAGGATACAACATTCGTAAATGGTGTTCTAACTCGTACGAATTATTACAAGCTCTTTACGAACATCACGGTAGTTCTGTAAATCGCTCTCAATCAATTAATTACTACACACGTTGGTAGGTAGGGTTTATTTGCACAACCAAAGACAATACAGAATTCTAAATAGTTTAATGAATTAAAGAAGCTACAGTTAAAATCACAGATCGGCACAACAAGGTGAATTAAGTGATAACACCAAAATCCCCTGCCCGTCTGTGTCGATCTATAACTTACAGTTTCCAAAATGCGTAGAGCCTTATGAGAAGAATACTCACTAAGAAACTCATGGCCACTCTATTAAAATTTACATCTTAACTTAGTACTGATATTAATTACAACAATTAAGATGCCTATGTACTTAACTTATTTACAGTTTGTCCTTCCTCGTACAATGCTCGAACTAAACCACAGAGTACATTGTTATATAACTAAACTGACTAGTGATCTCTTAAGTTTATGTTTTTTAACAACACGAAACCAACCGACATCAAATGTTACTGGCGGTAGTAATGGCGCCCAAATAACGGATGTCGCTTGTTAAAATAGAAATAAAATAAAATAAATAAATCCTTAATTAAATAATTAGAATTACTCCGATCAACCTCACATTATTATAATTTAAATGCAATAGCGGAAGCGAGCCTAACTTGTTAGGCTCGTCATTCACAATTATTTTTTGAAATCAATTATTAAAACATTACTTTGCTTACAGACAGTCGTTATTCAATCTCCTATTTTATTATAATAATTGTTAGATAGTAACAAGCTTACAATTTAAATTAAGAGTAACACTATTCCGTTTAGAAATGTCATATTAAAACAACTTAATTAAGTAACCCTTTTTACAGAAAAATAGAGATAATTGTAGTTACTAAATATTAAGATACTAGCTGACCCACGCAACTTCGTTTATGTCTCTTATTGCCCGCAGCGTTATAATTTTTCCCGTTTTAGAAACATTTTTTATTGGTAATCCGCTCCTACTGGTCTTAGCAGGATGATATATAGTCTACAGCCTTCCTCGATAAATGGGCTATCTAACAGTGAAATAATTTTTCAAATTGGACCAGCGGTTCCTGAGATTAGCGTGTTCAAACAAACAAACAAACTCTTCAGCTTTATATATTAGTACTAGCTGACCCACGCAACCTCGTTTGCGCCTTATATTGCCAGTAGCGTGAAAATTTCCCCCGTTTTTGAAAAAATCTTCATTGTTGCTCCGCTCCTATTAGTAGTAGCGTGATGATATATACCCTATAGCCTTCCTCGATAAATGGACTATCCAACACCGAAAGAATTTTTCAAATCGGACCAGCGGTTCCTGAGATTAGCGTGTTCAAACAAACAAACAAACAAACTCTTCAGCTTTATATATTAGTATAGATAGATAGATTAATTGTTAGACAATAACATTTCGTTTGTGACTTTATAATTTTTTTTTTTATTTATCGCATAAAACAATAATACAAGATATTTATAATACATAACACGTGTGTTACACAGTTAATAGGTATCGTGTATATTTACAATGATTTTTACACAATCTGTAAGCGTGTTACATCAACACGAGAGCCAGATACATGCCTTCCAAATGGGGTTAATTACATCCAGAAAGATTAGAAGTGTTGTCTAAGAAAAATACCTTTAATTTAATTTTAATGTTACTCCTGTGTAATTTTATTAACTAAATCCGGCGGTAGTTTGTTTATGAGGCGAGGGATTATGTAGGTAGTAGTTCTTTCGCCGTACATGTTGCACGCGCGCACTGTACATAACCGGTTTTGAGCCGCCGCTCTAGTATACACAGCATGTTCTTTGACAATTTTTTAAATTGCTTTTAAAAAAAATCTTTTAAAATGGTAAAGTTAAATTTAGTTTGAACAGGTAATAAATTACAATGCTTAAACAGGCCAATTTCGGCGTTATAAAATAATAATTTAACCTTTGGAGATACAATAGTCTTTAGTATTTTCAATTGAAGCTGGTAGATTTTGTTAATATAACTTTTATAGGTTCGACCATAGCTAGTGTAAGGTGGGTAGTCAAGATGGCGGCAAGTAAACACGTTATATTATCACAACTTTATAATATCTTCCAATGTACGTTGAGTAGAAAGTAGTAAGGTCTGAATAACAATATATCTGAATTACGAATTGACGGTATTTTTATAGTTTCACAGGCTTGATCCAATTTAATACTAAATTCACAAACTTAGTAGATAATATTAAACATTGTTAACCATAATTATTCTAATGATTATTAACATATAATTACTATTTGATATTGCAGGATTGTGTTACATTAAAGATTTATTATGCTCCGGAAGTAGGCATAGTACGATGAAGTTAAACCCAACCTAACACAATCGGCACCTAAAATAATAATCTAATAGCCCAATCATTATATATTATATAAACAGAGTAAAGCAATATTATCTTAGAATAGATTTATAATTATTGTATGCAACATCACAGACGTTAATAACAATAGGCACTATTTATAAGTTGCGCCGGAAGCTGATAAGCGGAAGGCGCCAAGATATTAATATTATATAAAGATAAATCAATTATTTACTTTGATTGTAAATTCACTAATTAAGTTATAAATATTTATAAGTAAAACTTATAAATATTTATAAGTAATTATACTTCTTATTAAGATGAACCAGGCGTTTAATGATACAGCATAATTTTGATTTTAAATGGAATTCTGTTTTTAAGGATTATAATGTTGGCTAAGAATTGCCGCATCTTATTACAAACATATTCAATATGTTTTCCCCAGTTGAATTGACTGTTTTTGTTGAGTTTTCCCCAGTTGAATTGATAGTAAACTGTATCAGTGGTGATTGGAATTAAAGAATTGTTTAATGAGAGACACTTTAATAAGACCTGTTACAGTACTCTGTGTAAGATAAGTAATACCTAACATGGCTGACTGACCATCGACCATAGACTAAATAGAGAGACTCATAGATCTCTCAACATCCTCCCCACAATGACAAAAAACAGAAATATCAGTTACCTTATTATTCATACAACAATATAACCGAATTACAAAATAATACACCAAGCGTAATGGCTATATTATATAAATATAAAGCGTAATGGATATATATATATATATATATATATAAGACTATATATATATATATATATATATAAGACTATGTTACATTGTCTATTAGTTACAATTAAATTAAAATTACATTTGATAACAGTCACTTTGAATTGTTATAAATTTGTTATTTATACATACAGTTAAACAGTTTTTTTGGGAGGTATAACAAGCCTGCCACTTCTGGTTCTGTAATATGGTGTGTTTTCTCTGACAGTACTGTTACACTGCTGAATTGGTTCTATTGGTTATTGGACCTTAGGACTTTGTTCAGTATCCAGGACAAGAGTTTCACTTACATTATCTGGCCTTGACTTGGACAAAATATGCTGCCTATTTCTTCTTCCTAAAAACCCTTCAGGACCCTCTATTATATAAGACATTGGTTCCCGACATTTATCTCTAATCACACCTGGAGACCAGAAACTACTAGGCGTCTTTTTAAATAAAATTTTCTCACCTACTAACTCTTTTATACATTTTGCTTTTTTATCATAGTACATTTTAGACTTTTCTATATTTTTAATTTTGTTATGTAATTGATCTGAAAACTTCACTACTTTAGGTTTAAGCACTTTAGATATAGATGGTAATTGTGTAAGCAGTGTGCGAGACACATTGCCTCTAGGTGTGGTCCTATACTGTAAAACAGCTAAATAAGGATCATCACCTGTCTCATCACACTAAGTAAGTATACGTTTAATTATTTTTACACCTGACTCAACTTTACTATTAGACCTAGGCAAATATGGACTTGAAGTTACATGCTCAATATTCCAATCAAAAATAAAAGTTTTGAACTCCACTTAATTAAAAGGTGGACCGTTATCACTGAATAGTATTACAGGAATACCATGACCACTAAAAAAAGATTTTAAAACTTTAATAGTATTGCTAGCACTTATTGAAGACATACTAACAAACTCAATGAAATTAGAATAATAGTCCTCGACAACAATGTATTTTGAAGTTTTATATTAAAAGAAATCTACTCCTACTTTATACCATGGCAAACTACACAAATAATGTGGTTGTAAAGGTTCAGGGGGGTTAGACTGCTTGTATTTTAAACATACAGGACAAGACTCAATTAAATTCTTTATATCTGCTGACATAAAAGGCCAAAATACAACACCTCTAGCAAATGATTTAGATTTCTCTATACCAAAATGACCACTATGGATTATTTTTAATATTTCAGACCTTAATTTTTTTGGTATGTAATATAAAAAAAATATTGTTAATTGTGTGTAAAACTAATAAATGAATAATAAATGAATGTAAACTAAATGTGTCTTGCTTGCTACCACTGGGAGTGCACAAACGAACAAAAAAAACCTGATCTGTCACCAGAATTAAAACTAATAAAACCAATAAGAACCAAATGAATCCAATATCTCGGGCGCCAGGTGCAGATCTAAGAATATTATTACCCCCAATGGTAACTTACAGATCACCTAAAAAATAACAAACCAATGCCGTGGATAACTCGGCCAACATTGAACCCTTAATCTAGGGCGGGGAGTACTGACTGATGAACCATTAGTTTAAAAGCAGATTTATTAACCCGTAGTATCTGAAGGGTAAGGTCTTATAAGTGGATAAACTATCCTTATAGTAGCGCTACACTGGTTACTGTTTCTGTTGTCATTGCAATCCTCTTAAGTTAAAATTCTATGTTACATGAGCCAGACAGGAGATGTCTGGCTGTCCTTCTCTTTGGCTTCTTCACCCGTTGAAGTTAAGGCAGCCTCTTGCTTCTATGGCTATTATACCAATGCCATAGGTAGATTCATGGTTAATTTAATGTAAATGGGGAGCAACTTTACACAACAAACCTTTGTAAAAATAGGTTGTAAAAAATGGAATGTTCTAATAAGTAAAATACTAATAATCCAAGAAAAAATCCAGTATAAAAATAAGTAAAAAACTAAGAAAAAGAAAGAAAGAAGGAAAGAAATAAAGAAAGAAAAAGAACCCCGCGCTTCTTGCAGAGTTCTTTTTTAGTAACAATATTTCAAAAATCCTTCAAAGCTCCAAACAATAGCAAGTAACAAAATAACGTGTCAAATCCTTAGAAAATCCAACGAATCCCTTGGCGAATCTTTCGATGTTAGTTTCAGAAAATGTCGAAATAACCATTAATTCACGATAACTAACAGCGGGACGTCTTCCGCCGCATTTATCTGGCCATGGACCGTGGTGATTAGCCAAATTAAGAACGATTCAACAAAAATTAACAATTTTTCGAAATCAGATCGATCGCTCTCTGACAAGGCGACCGGAAAAAGAATGATCACTAGTAGAGTGTTCCCAGCCACAAAATTACCTCAGAGCGCCATCGGAAGGGACAACTCTTAAATAAATCGATTAGTCTACCAAATTTCCATAGCTTATGTCAAACTGGTGTGACATCTGTCAAAACTAAACTCACAACAAGGAAATGGTATCAAAACGAATAGGTTATAATTTCTAGTGTATAAGTCGATACTACGACGTTACATTACATACCAACCCAAAAAAAAGATTAAAAGAAAGGACTCTTTCTTTTAAGCTGCAAAGTAATAACCAAACAGAACTTTCAAAAAATAAACAATGGGAACATCTAAAATTTCGACTCAGACTCTACAAAAAGAACTCCAAACAAATCTCTACAAAAACTCTATAAATGACTCTAATAGAACAATATCAAACTTTACTAAAGAAAATATCTGTTAGGAATTGAATTCCAACAAAGACAGCAATAACCAAGTAGTGCGGCTGAACACCTTCGTCAACGACTCTAATAGAATAACAATAACTTTACAAAATAAACCTTCAACAAATATCCATTAGGAATTGAATATCTAACAAAGATAACAATATCCAAGAAGTGCGGTTGGACACCTTCGTCACCGACTCTAATAGAATAATATCAACTTTAGAAAGTAAATCTTAAACAAACATCCATTAGGAATTGAATATCTAACAAAGATAACAATATCCAAGAAGTGCGGTTGGACACCTTCGTCACCGACTCTAATAGAATAATATATAAAAAGATTTGTGTATTGTGATCGGCTCAACACCACCGAACTACCGGGCACAATACAACAAAAGGCAAACAAAATGTTCCACACTTCGAAAGAGTGTGAACATAATAACAAACAAACAAAATATTCTACACTTTGAAAGAGTGTGAACACAAAAAATTGTGTATTGTGATCGGCTCAACACCACCGAACTACCGGGCACAATACAACAAAAGGCAAACAAAATGTTCCACACTTCGAAAGAGTGTGAACATAATAACAAACAAACAAAATATTCTACACTTGGAAAGAGTGTGAATATAATAACAAATAAACAAAATATTCTACACTTGGAAAGAGTGTGAATATAATAACAAACAAACAAAATATTCTACACTTGGAAAGAGTGTGAATATAATAACAAATAAACAAAATATTCGACACTTGGAAGGAGTGTGAATATAATAACAAATAAACAAAATATTCTACACTTGGAAAGAGTGTGAATATAATAACAAACAAACAAAATATTCTACACTTGGAAAGAGTGTGAATATAATAACAAACAAACAAAATATTCTACACTTGGAAAGAGTGTGAATACAATAACAAATAAACAAAATATTCTACACTTGGAAGGAGTGTGAATATAATAACAAATAAACAAAATATTCTACACTTGGAAAGAGTGTGAATATAATAACAAACAAACAAAATATTCTACACTTGGAAAGAGTGTGAATATAATAACAAATAAACAAAATATTCTTCCCACAAAAAGGGCTCAAATACAACCTATCTAGACACTGAAACAAAAACTAATTTGCGGAACCGCGTAAAGGTCCGTCTTGATGCAAATATATAAAGTGTTCTATATAATCTAAGGGTAGTCACCATGTCGACCTGTTACTGCAATAATTAATGAACATCCCTTAGGACCCACAACATCCGACATGACGACGCCTGACAGTAGCTATCTTGCGATAGCTTCCACCACAAATAAACATAATACTAATATAGCTATAAGCCAATAAAAAAAGTGTCCTAAATAGACTACCTAACAATAAAAGGATAGGAGACACTAAACAAGGACTCCTAACAAATTTACAAAATAATACTAAATATCCCTTTAGTCGCCTTCTACGACACCCATGGAAAAAAATGGGGATGAGCTATTCTTCACCGACCCAACACGGCTAGGTTCCAGCTGGTGATGTTGCTGTTCATCCTTCCTCATATCCTTTAGTCGCCTTTTACGACACCCACGGAAAGAAATGGGGATGAGCTATTCTTAACCGGACTCAACACGGCTTATTCCTTTAGTCGCCTTTTACGACACCCACGGAAAGAAATGGGGATGAGCTATTCTTAACCGGACTCAACACGGCTTATTACATTTCTCTACTGGGCTAATTTGGGGAGTATACAACTCGCTATAAGATAATTTTGTAATGTTGTAACTCTTCATGAAATCTACAGAATATTTAGAAATGAATTGAGTACCATTATCACAAGCTACAATTTTAGGGCAATCAATTTTAAGAAATTTTTCTTTTTCCAGGGCTCTAAAATCAAACAATGTTGTTTCTTTTCCTAATGGGAAAATCCGGTAAAACTTTGTGGAAATATCTACAACCGAAAGAATAAATTTATGTTCAGAGTAAATTTCAGGCAAAATTCCAATTAAATCAACCAAGAGCACTACCCTAGGGCGGTCCAACTTTTCAGGATTAACCACAACACTTGAAGACAGAGACATGCTGTGTGTAAAGGCCTTACGAATGTTACCAGATTTAATATTCTTGTGGACTTCATTAAACATGCCGTTCCAAAAATAATGTTGTTTTAATTTCTCAATAGTTTTATGAATTTGAAAGTCAGAATTAATTTCATCATGTTTTAATTTAATGGTATCAAAAATGGGTTCTTTAGGACTCACTACTTTAGAATTTAATTTACTAATCTGTAAACCCGAAAATTTATTTTTAACAATGGGAAATTCTTTACCACAAGTGACCTCGTCAGGGCGTTCAGTGTGTCTAACAATTTTTTTAAACATCGAGTCATCCCTAGTTTTCTCAGGAACCGGAGCTCGATGGGGCCTAAACAGTTCTTTGGACTCTTGCGAGTTTTTCTGGGTCGAATTGCACACATCACAAAACTTTGTGACAACTCCCAACTTCTGGCACTTGAAACAAATCATACCCGGAATTGAAGGACAATTTTTATAAGTGTGTCCGATTGACTTACACTTCAAACAAGTAATTTTAGTATCATCTGACCTAACAGCGTTAGACTCTACTTTTAAAATATCAAAAGGTACGGAAAAATCTTTAAGAGACTCCCGGTTAATAAAAACTTCCAACTCCTTACCCAAACTCACAAAATCATCAAGCGTAGAAATCTGTCTACCAAAAACATAAGGACCATAAATTGGCAACATGTTGTGCTTAATTATAGTTATGATCACCGACTCTGGAACAGGGGTGCCAAGGTGACTAGTAATATCAATAAGTTCTGAAATGAAATCCGGAAGTGACTCACCAGGCCCCTGTTTGCGGGTACGAAGGTCATGCCCCATAAGGTAATCATAATCAGGCCTATCAAAACGTTTGAGTAAAGCAACCCTAAGCTCATTCCACGAAGAGATGTTTTTACGAGTAACACGGAACCATTTGACTGCGATACCTGCAAGAAGATCAGGGAACGAAGCGACCAACACAAATTCATTGAAGTTCCTAGACAAGAAGTACTCCTCAACCCGAGCAATAAATTCTCTAACACAGGTAGTACCGTCAAAAACAATCTTGCTTTTAGTCAAATCAGGCGGCCTCGAAGTGGAAATAGGCAAGTTCCTCCTAATGTGCTCGTTCATGGTGCTGGTGCGAGAGCAGTAGAACTATGAACATCCACCAAATCCGGTATGCAATTAATCTCCGCTGGCAAACGGTGGACATTGAACTCCCTTGTCCATAATGAAAACCGACGATAACCACAAAACTCTAAAATAGAAGTCAAGCGTTAAGTATTCCAAAGCAACGTCAAATCCAAATTCATCCAAAAGCGAAATGTTATGAAAGGATAAGTTAAATTTATTCCAAAGTGAAATGATAAGAAATGTTAAAATTTTTTTTTAAAGCAAAGTCAAATCCAAATCTATCCAAAAGTGAAACGTCATGAAAAGAGAAGTTTAAATTTATTTCAATGTGAAATGATAAGAAAGGTTAATTTTTTAAAGCAAAGTCAAATCCAAATCTATCCAAAAGTGAAACGTTATGAAAAGAGAAGTTTAAATTTATTTCAATGTGAAATGATAAGAAAAGTTAATTTTTCAAAGCAAAGTCAATACAGAGTTCATTTAAAAGTGAATGTTGTGGAAAGATAAGTTTTAATTTATTTATAAGCAAAATGATAAGAAAAGTTAATTTTATTTAAAGCAATGTAAATCCCGACTTCGTTCAAAAGTGAATGTTGTGAAACGATGAGTTTAAATTTATTTATAAGCAAAATGTTAAGAAAAGCCAAGTTATTTAAAGCATAGCCAAATTCAAGTTCATTCAAAAGTGAAGCCTTGTGAAGAGATATGTTTAAATTTATTTAAAAGTGAAATTATAGCAAATGTTAAGTTTTAATATAAATGTCTAATTTTTTAAATTATAAAAAATCTGTAGATTGCAATAACCACTCACAATTATTGTAAAAGCTAGGTAATATAAAGTTAAGCTAAGCTGAGTTTAGTTCAATTATCAAAAAGTTTAAATATAATATTATCAATAAATTCAAAGCAAAAGCTTTGTCGAGTAGACTTTATATAAACACATTCAACATTAATAGATTGCAAAACACAATGTTGAAGTAAATTATACCCTTAATAGAGAATACAATAAGCAGCAGAATAACCTTAATTATTGTTGTTTTGTTAAAGCAAAAATAAACATTGTGTGTAAAAGTCACAATGTACAGCAATAATAAAACAATTGTTGCAAAATTGCAAATAAAACCGTACTTAATGTTAACAATTAATAATAAGCACAAATAAAACACAAACAGAATAATGTTTAAAAAAATAGGATGCAATAACAACAGTATCCAATTTAACCTTCAGAAACTACTTCAGTCCCTGTGCGCTGGCGACAAATTGTAATATAAAAAAAAATAAAAAATATAGTAAATTGTGTTGTGAACTAATAAATGAATAATAAATGAATGTAAACTAAATGTGTCTTGCTTGCTACCACTGGGAGTGCACAAACGAACAAAAAAAACCTGATCTGTCACCAGAATTAAAACTAATAAAACCAATAAGAACCAAATGAATCCAATATCTCGGGCGCCAGGTGCAGATCTAAGAATATTATTACCCCCAATGGTAACTTACAGATCACCTAAAAAATAACAAACCAATGCCGTGGATAACTCGGCCAACATTGAACCCTTAATCTAGGGCGGGGAGTACTGACTGATGAACCATTAGTTTAAAAGCAGATTTATTAACCCGTAGTATCTGAAGGGTAAGGTCTTATAAGTGGATAAACTATCCTTATAGTAGCGCTACACTGGTTACTGTTTCTGTTGTCATTGCAATCCTCTTAAGTTAAAATTCTATGTTACATGAGCCAGACAGGAGATGTCTGGCTGTCCTTCTCTTTGGCTTCTTCACCCGTTGAAGTTAAGGCAGCCTCTTGCTTCTATGGCTATTATACCAATGCCATAGGTAGATTCATGGTTAATTTAATGTAAATGGGGAGCAACTTTACACAACAAACCTTTGTAAAAATAGGTTGTAAAAAATGGAATGTTCTAATAAGTAAAATACTAATAATCCAAGAAAAAATCCAGTATAAAAATAAGTAAAAAACTAAGAAAAAGAAAGAAAGAAGGAAAGAAATAAAGAAAGAAAAAGAACCCCGCGCTTCTTGCAGAGTTCTTTTTTAGTAACAATATTTCAAAAATCCTTCAAAGCTCCAAACAATAGCAAGTAACAAAATAACGTGTCAAATCCTTAGAAAATCCAACGAATCCCTTGGCGAATCTTTCGATGTTAGTTTCAGAAAATGTCGAAATAACCATTAATTCACGATAACTAACAGCGGGACGTCTTCCGCCGCATTTATCTGGCCATGGACCGTGGTGATTAGCCAAATTAAGAACGATTCAACAAAAATTAACAATTTTTCGAAATCAGATCGATCGCTCTCTGACAAGGCGACCGGAAAAAGAATGATCACTAGTAGAGTGTTCCCAGCCACAAAATTACCTCAGAGCGCCATCGGAAGGGACAACTCTTAAATAAATCGATTAGTCTACCAAATTTCCATAGCTTATGTCAAACTGGTGTGACATCTGTCAAAACTAAACTCACAACAAGGAAATGGTATCAAAACGAATAGGTTATAATTTCTAGTGTATAAGTCGATACTACGACGTTACAGGTATTACAATACTATTACCCTTAAAGAGCAAGTCATATTCTGTATGTAGTTCATCTTTATAACTCCAGTACTCTTGGACACTACAATCACATTTTTTTCACATTTCTTCTGAAACGGGTAGAGACTTATATAACAAATTGACATGAACAACGACATCCTCATCAAGATCATCTGTCTGTGTTTCTGGCAAGGGGGCTAGTGTATCAGCAATATACATTTGAGTACCTCTCTTGTATACAAGCTCAAGACTATAGCATTGTATTTTTAACATCATTCTCTGCAATCTAGCAGGACCTTCGACTAAAGATTTTTTGAATAAAGTTATCAATGGACGATGATCTCTCTCTACAGTTACTGTCTGACCATAAATAAATTGATGAAATCTGATACATGCAAAAACGATTGCATATAACTCTTTCTCTATCTGTGCCATTCTTTGTTGAGATGTTGTTAGAGTTTTTTGATGAATAGTAAATAGGATGATCATTTTGTAGTAATACTGCACCAACCGCAGTACTACTTGCATCAACAGACAAAACAATCTTTTCTTTGACATTAAAATGACCTAAAACTGGTGAATTACTAATAAAATTTTTAAGATGTGTGTACACCGATTTGTAACTAGAATTTCAAACAAAACAGCTGTCCTTTTTAAGTAAATTTCTTAAAGGTGTTACTTCTAGAGCTAAATCTATACTAACATATAAAGCTGAAGAGTTTGTTTGTGTGTTTGAACACGCTAATTTCAGGAACCACTGGTCCGATTTGAAAAATTCTTTCGCTGTTGGATAGTCCATTTATCGAGGAAGACTATAAGGTATGTATCATCATCATCACGCTACTACTAATAGGAGCGGAGCAACAATGAAGAATGTTTCAAAAACGGGGGAAATTTTCACGCTATGGGCAATATAAGGCGCAAACAACGTTGCGTGGGTCAGCTAGTTATTAATGAAAGGGCTCAAATAGTTTAACATTCCTAAGAAATGTTGTAAGTCTTTGGCACTACCGGGCCGGCAATGATCTTACCCATTCTGTTGGCTCAGTGACTTTTGCAATGACTCCCATGTCTTTCAACTTATCAAGCTCTTTTTGCAATTTGTAATGGAGTGCAAATGGGACTTTACGTGGAGCATCCACTTTGGGTAATACTTCAGGTTTAATTTTAATTTTATATTGCCCCGGTAGACAACCCAAGCCTATAAATACTGATTGGTGTGAACTAATTAACTCCTTTAGATTTGTTTTTTGCCATGACTGAATGTTTTCATATGACTTTGACGTTTTAAACTTTGACATTGACTTAACAATATTGTGACTTGGCAGAAATAGCTGATCCGAGAGATCCGGCTGGTTGCCATTTCATCAAAGAAGAAGAAGACTGTTCTATATTACTATTACAATTAGTATTATTAAATTGTGACTGATTAATTGTAAAGACACGTTTAACTAGCCCTAGCTCTTGGCAAGTATTTTTACCTAAAACTGTAGGAGACTGGACATCGGCTATAATAAATTGTATTTCTCTAGTGACCATACTATTATTTAAGGAGAATAAACATTTGACTTTAATTTTGCCTAATACATTTATATCATTACCTGAATAAGATTTTACATTTATTTTACAAGGAGATAAGTTCATTAACTTAAGCATTTAAAAAGTATCTTTGGACATTACATTTATGTCACTTCCTGTGTCTAACAAACATTGTATGTTTTGATCATTAATATTTAGCTGCAAACACCACTTATTGTCTTTATTTCCTTGAACATGAATACTACCAATAAATAGTGACTGATTATTTACCTCTTCTTGACAAGTACCCTTACTTGATTCCATATATCTGATAATATTAAAACGGCAGACCACAGCATAGTGCCCTATTTTCTTGCAATTTTTACACTGTGCCTGCTTCGCAGGACATTTGAATCTATGCACCTGATTACACCTTGTGCATTTCTCTTGAGCAGTGTTGCTTCTTGATCTTGATGTTTGTCTCAATTGTATGCGCTTGATTTGACTCCTTGACCGATTATGTTTTAAGTACATTACATTGTCTGTAGTTTCATTTTGAATAACCGCAGATTGACTTTGTGTTATGACCAATAATTTTGCTAGCTCAATAGCCTCATCTAATGTTAATTCATCCCTTTCGAGCATTTTTTTTCTAATAAAGTTGTACTTATTGTTCATACCTATTACAAATGAAAATATTTTTTGTGAGTCGCTCGGTCAACTTGCCTAAATTACACGTCTGTGCTTTTGATTTCAACATTGTGACATATTCTTCAATAGTTTCATTGTCTTGTTTTAACGAGGACATGCAAAAGTTATATTTGACTTCGGAACAAAATATTTTTCAAACAACCGTATGACTTCGTCTAAAGTAACGGTGTCCATATTTTTATTGAAGGTATTAAACATTTCTACACACCTTTCTCCTATACTGTGCAAAAATATTGCTACTTTTCGTTTTTCTGGTTCATCCTCCAGCATTGTAGCTCGTAAATATATCTTAAAATTTTGTATAAACCTTTTCCAACTACAAGACAACTCGCCGCTCAGCAGTCTCAGCACCATTGCGCCACAGCTCTATAAATATACAACAACTAGCTGTTGCCCGCGGCTTTGCTCGCGTGGAAGTTGATTATATGCATTTAATTAAAAGTGTGTAAAAGAATGTATCAGTACTTTATTCATCGTTTTTTTTTTTTTTATCAATAGCCCATTTAAAAGAACTTTCATACAAACATTCGACCCATATTTCATCCCCTTTAGGAACAGAATTCGCATAAATGCTGATGTAAGTATTCATCTATTTCAAAAAATGACGGAATGCCAGACTAACCTATGTACAAAATGTCAACCCCTATTTCACCCCCTTAGGGGTAGAATATCCAGAAATGCTTAAATACATATCTACTGTTTTTTAATCAATATCACATAAATAAAGTTTCATGTTTCTAACTTAAAATATGACGAACTTCCATACAAACTTTCAACCCCTATTTCACCCCCTTAGGGGTAGAGTACCCAGAAACGCTCAAATACATCTCTACTCTTTTTGAACCAGTAACACATAAATAAAGTTTCATGTTTCAGACTTCAAAAATGACGGACTTCCAGACTAACCTATGTACGAAATGTCAACCCCTATTTCACCCCTTAGGGGTTGAATATTCAAAAACGCTGAAATACGTGTTTACTCATTTTTAATCAGCAGCCCAAAAGTAAAGTTTCAGGTTTCTAACTTAAAAAATGACGGACTTCCATACAAACTTTCAACCTCTATTTCAACCCCTTAGGGGTAAAAATTCCAAAATTCCTTTCTTAGTGCGTGTCTACTCAATAAAAGGATCCTACTTACTAAATTTCATAGCCCTGACTATCATAGTTTACGCTCGGCGGTGATGAATCAGTCAGTCAGTCAGGACTTACTATTTTATAAGTATAGATAGTTGCTATGAAAACAAAATGTGCAGAAGTGCAAAAACACTCATTGCCTTCAGGAGATAAGTAAGAGAACATTATCTAGGAGACATTGTGTAGGCGACATCACAGTAAGAAATTACTAAACACAGGTGATAAAGTTTTTTTTTTCGAATGGGGATTAGACGAAGGCAGGTTGGACCGCATATTTTTTAATTACAAGAAAAATAATCCGTCTCTGGACTTATGGCTTTTTAATAAACTTGAAGATCCCCATCCCTATTAATTTCTCTTCTCATTTAACCTTTTCATCTCCAGAACTCATTCAGTCGTTAATGATCTTTTTAATAGCATTAAACTTTAAGCTATTTTTCTTTTTCCTCCTTCTTCTTACTATTCTCTTTTTGTTCTTTAATATTACTCATACCTCTGCGTGATCAAACACATTCGTAATTAGCAGAATTGTCGACACCGGCATTGCTTGCCATATAAAAAAAAAACAAAAAAAAAGATTTTATTTACCTCCCTTTACCTGTCAGTATCTCGAGATCTCGAGCTCAAGTGAGCTCAAGTCACTGTCAGTCATTGTCATGTCATGTCATCTACTCTTCAAAGTCTTGACTTGATCGATTCTTATTAAAAAAAATAAAGTTTTTGTGCATTTTGTGTACTTTGTAGGAGACTCGCATTAAGGCATTGTTCGCTCAATGAGGGCGATGATGCAATTAAAGCAGTTAAAGTTCTGCACCTCATTGTAATAAACAAAAAAATATTTGTAATGAAGATAACTTCAGTGATTGTACTGCAAGTAAATAAAAAAAAGAGACACGACAGAACCGTAGTTAGTTGACAGGGCAATGGAGTACGAAATAGTGATTCGTGAAGCGAAACCGGAGGACGCGGCGGCTCGCGCCCATCTCATTAAGTGTGGCATTACTTCATATGACCGAGACGCCTTTTATTTCTTTACTTTGCACGAGGTACATACTCTTGTAATTTGATGAAGATAGTATCTAGTAAGCATAAGCATTGAATGTGTTGTTGATTAGACATCACTATGTATAATGACCATTAAATACAATGCAATGCAAAGAAAGTAACTAGAAACCTGTGAACACTATAATGTAGTCTGAAGAAGTTCCTGCTTCCTAAAACCAAAAGTACTCTCACAGTCTAACTCAACACTTAGCTTTATAAACATACATGTATAATCTTCAGAAGTATGTTGAAGTGTCTGCTTTAAACTCTCAATTTAAATGGTGAAACTCGATGCACCTCCCTTACAAGATTTCTCTTCACACTTAAGGTTGACTGGAAGAGAATGCCTTGGACATTAACTCTGAGGAGGTACAAAATTGTATACATTTTGAAATAACTAAGTTTCAATTCTTTGCATTGTCTGTTTACTTTGGTGTAAGTTGTTGTTTATAAACTTTGTATGTGTAATTGATCTGTTGCCATATGCTATAGTCCATTCTCATTAGGAACATAGTGATGCCTGATAGTGATACAATATATATGAAAGGTTTGATTGATTCGTGATAAAATGACAGATGGCACCTGGAGTTAGGCAGTGTGGGAAGGTCCTTATTTAGAAAGAAACATTAAAATTTTTAGATAGGATTGCAGTGCTGTATAGCCTGCAGTTTCAGGACCCTTGGCAGACTAACCTCTTTTAAGTCAAGATAATAGCATTTATACTAGTAACACAAACTAAAAATAAATCATATACATATTTAAAATAGTTATAAAATAATAATTTACTGTTGGAAAAAAAATAAAAATTCAAGCACAGTTTTTTTATCAGTATGTGGGACGTTTCTCCAATTTACTTTGCAAATCCGGCTACCACAAAATAGTTTCTTTACTTTTCGGATTAATTTTCAATTCAATTCAATTCAAATTATTTATTTCGGACTTATCAATATTGATACATCCAAATAATATATATCCTATGTTACTCACAAAAAACGTAACCTTCTATTGGTAAAAGAGTTATCAAAATCGGTTCAGTAGATCCAGAGATTACCCCCTACAACTTCACAAACTCACAAACACACAAACTTGACCTCTTTATATAATAGTATAGACATAGAGATTATATTAGTAATTTTAGTAATATTTGTAAAAAAAACTGTATCCTTTACTTCATTTATTAGTTTGCCATTGTAGCTAATATTTAAGGTTTTGTTTTGAATACGCTTATAGAAATGCATTTCAATGCTTTTTTCAAAATTTATGAGTTGATTATTTATATTCATCCAATTTATTATGTCTTCTAAAGTATTAGTTACGTCATCTTCAAAGAGTTTGGAATCTCGATATTTAATTATGTCAGTACTATCATATGCAAACAGTATCATCGGCTGTTTTGTGTGTCGAGGGAGATCGTTAATGTACCTACACTAAGAATAAGAGTGATCCAAGAACGCTTCCCTGGGGGACACTATATTTTATTAATTAGATAGAGTCAAATGAAGTTTGGTAAACAGATAGTCTGGAGCCAGAGAAAGGACAAAGGCTACTATTTTCCGCGATAATCGACATACACGCGGGCAGAGCTGCGGACATAAGCTAGTATATTATTTATACATATATATAGGTATATTATGTATATACATATTTGTTAGTATACCTACTTATAAACCGCGTATCTAATTTAGATGGAATTTGGTGAATTTATTTAGAGATAGTTGTGGTGAAGGTCATGGAAGGAAGGTATTTTTATGAAAACTAGACTATGCTTGAGACCAATTTTCATTAATATATACATCCATTCGGAGCAGTCGACGCTTCGCGAAGCGATCGGTTCGAAGGAGCGTCACGGCAGCTAACGCGTCGGACAGTTGATGCTCCAGGTGTCGGTGCTGGCGGCGGCGGTGCTGTTCATCTTCGGCGGCGCGTCGCCGGGCGCTTGCGCGCTCGTGCCGCCCGCGCTCGCCGCGCTCGTCGCGCTCGCCGTGCGCGCCACACACCGCCGAGCGGCGCGCGCCGCAGCGTCCGTGAGTATACACTTCACTCCGACGCGCAGAGGGCGTGTCTCTCTAGCGTGAAGCATTACCCGTGTTACGATCGGGCGACGTTTACGCCGAGTTGACATGACCGCGCGGTATAATAGATCTTCAGTCAGTTTTAATTGCCTACAATGTCTACATAAACGCGCGGCATAGCGCATCGCGCTGCTACCCGCGCGCTAATCTTGCACCGCGTGTCCACCGCACGTTAGCGCACGGTACAAGTTCTACAAACCTGTACTGACCTGTGCAGTTGATCCGCGTAGTTTGAGACTGGGACTCATGGACTGACATACATATCAAAGAAAAAGCGAAGACGGTATTGTGCCCATCGATTTGCTTATCGACGAAATCGAAAAAAAAATGCCATTTGGAATTTTAACTCTAAGGATTATTCAAATAAAATATTTAAAAGAATGTCTTGGGAAGAATTTTAAATTTTTGCAATAATGATTCTAAGGAAAAAGAAAAACTTCTCCGTCATCTCTGTTTTCGGTACAAAATCCATATTGCTTCCTCCACGCCCATTCTCAATCTGTATAAGTCGCCTAACGTATGCAATAAAAATAACAACGTACAAATAATTTGAACTGGCAAAATTATAAAAAATAAAAATATCCGTGTTAAGATTCTGTACCAGTGTTCTGAGTTCTATGCAAGAAAATATAACCTGTCCTACAAAATTTGTAGGTATGATAAAATGCGATGTACATTGTATTATGTTAGTAAACAATAGAATTAAACTGTGTTAAAGTCAGTGCTTCGTGTTGATTTACCTTACACCCCTTAGTTGAACTTTTAAGCGAACTATTAGTTCAAAATTTGGTCCTTCGAGCTGGATATATACCACGAGTGAATATTTAAGGGGACTGCCAGTCGGTAGTAAGTTTTTTGAGATACTTGTCTAGGGGTGGGGCGTCCTATTGTTGCTCTCTTGGAAGATCACCATTTGAGCGGACATGGACGAGTTGCAGTAATATACCAGAAGATCAAGCTGTAACGAGGTGCTTATTTGGGTATGGTGTGATGTGAGATTTGAGCAACCCCGTCACAAAAATAATTGTTCTTTGAATATGGGTTCGTGGAAATAAAAATATTACTTCTGTTAAAACATGCAATCAACATTTATTTCCTATAAATAAACATATCCTCATCATCTGGTATAATCTCAATAAATCTGAGGTACCTTATCCTTACCAAAAATCACGAATTAAACTTTATCTCATGACTAATTAACATTTCTTAATTAAAGAGTTTTATCTTACTCCTGGACAATCGTCTCAACCCGGGAACGGCTCAGACGGCATAATTTCACAAGGCAAGGTTCTGGTCCGTTACTCGCAATATAAGGAGACAGTCCGGAGTGGCTCACATAATATATAGTTTATAACACACCACTACACATGGATCATCGCGAGATGAATCCGTCCCACAAAAGTATTCCATCAAGCTATCAAGCAAGCTATCAAACAAGTGATGTTTGATAGCTTGATGGAATACTGTTTGTCGAGCAAATAAAAATGTACTTCACTAGAGGCAATGATCCTTCACATTTACCCACATGTGATTGGTGGGGCTCTGTGACAGCTCTGGGAGTCCTGTCGCGCTCTGGCCTCTGCTGACTCAACTCGTCGTGAGGTGAATCCTCACGACGTACATGCACATGTGAGGCAATATTCGCATGCGCACCTGCCCAACGGAATACCGGTGCATTCCGGTGTGAACAGAAAGTTAAGAATTGCCTCTTTTGCGCATTATCGAGAGAAGGGTTGCTGTGTATAGACTCTATGAACAGATCCTTAAAGGACACCCATTGGTAGTAATTGCCACTAAATTCTGGGATCTAAATTTTGGGTGCAAAGTGCTCTCTATGATACGTTGACCATAATTTGCTGGTTATTGCTTTTTTCATGGCTTTATATTGTTTTTCATTCGCTGTAAATGCCATATCGTACTCTACATCCGTACCATTTAGTTCATTGTTTATTTGCCAGAGAACGGAATCTATGACCGACCATCTTGATTGTAATTGCTGTAATAGGTTTTCAAACTCCCACTTATCTGTCACGGCTTCCAGATCAAATTTTGTGTTGTACGAATGCAAGCTTTGAAATTTGTTGCTTGTTTTTTCAACAACTCTGCAGTCTTGCTATCTGTTCCTTGGGACTTGTCTCCTGACTTTCCCTAGTAGCACCCGCCGTGCTGGTGCTACGCTTAAGAAACTTAGTGTCTCCCGTAACTCCCATCGGAGTAGTAACTCTAGTACTATAAGTAGGCTTTTATATTGTTGTAGAAGTCCAAAGCCTTTTCGTAATGATTATACCGATAATACTCGATGTCTTCAAGTTCATATTTGCTAAAACGAAAATGAATTGATTCGAGCTCTTTCCAATAGGAATCTAACGTGACTAGTTTCCTATGGATATAGTCAGACGTACGATGATCACGTCCTATCTTCTTGAAAGACGAAAGTAGTTGCTCCATCGCGCCGAATAATTGCTCCTGATTTGCTACAAAATCTTCCATTTTTATAGTAAGTTAAAAATAGGAAAGATCTTACTTGATATTTGCTGTTTATACCACTTGCTTGGTGTTCTAGGCGCTGTACGTTCTTGCTCGTCCAGTGCTACCTGCTAGGTATGCTTGAAATGATCATTGTTGTTGACGATCTCTCTACGAAGTTTCTTGATGCTCGTCTCAATCTACTTAGTGATTGTAGCTTGTGGGAGGCCAAGTATACTTGAAGGAAACCACAGAAGACACTTCACTGAAGTTGCTCGAAAAACCTTATACAGGTGTCCCAGAAAGAATGGATAATCATGCAGCGCTTAGTAGTACAGATACAAAAAAAAATACCCAAATTAAAAAAATACAATTGGTGTCCAAATTATGAAGTTTAAAAAAAAAAATAGGTACTTTTTATTGTCCTTACTGTACTTACATATATACCAAGGCCGCAAATTAAAATTTGTTGCGCTTTTGGCGTTATCTTATTCCACACAGACAATATTGACACTGCCTCGGTGGCGCAGTGGTGGCGTACGCGACTGCTGCTCTTGAGGTCTCGGGTTCGATTCCTGGGTCGGACCAAATGTTTGTATGATCTGCAAATATTTGTTTCGGAGTTTGGGTGTTTTCTATGTATAATATGTATGTATTTACAAAAAAAAAAGTATATAAGTATTTATATCAGTTGTCTAGTACCCATAATACAAGCTCTGCTTAGTTTGGAATTAGATGGC
Source organism: Spilosoma lubricipeda (assembly GCA_905220595.1). Classification (NCBI taxonomy): domain Eukaryota; kingdom Metazoa; phylum Arthropoda; class Insecta; order Lepidoptera; family Erebidae; genus Spilosoma; species Spilosoma lubricipeda. Next base: position 15,225,419 of record HG992296.1, on the reverse strand, counting down.
GTTGTGTGTAAGATGTCCGAAATATTTATTTATTTATTTATTTATAATATTATTAGAAATGCTATATAGTATGAGTACCTATTGTACTTTTTTTTGAAAAAAAAAAACAACTTAAATTTTACCATGAAATGTGATCAAAAAAAATTATGACAAAGCTTGAGTGCCTTTTTTAAAAAAAAATGTATGAAAACCTAAGGGGCCAACTATTTAAAAAAAATGCGCAGTTAATGCGGTTTACAAAATGATAACATGTACGTCATTTATTATGTTCAGTCTGTTTTAATTTTTATATATATATTTAATTTATTTTAATTCAAATTGAGAATTGTTTTGATTGATTTTAATTGTATTTTTTTTTCTTGTTATAATTGTTATTATTTGATTTTAATATTTGAATTATTTAAATGTTTTATTATTATTTGATTTATCTCATTGTGATGACTTTTACTAACAATAGAATAAATAAATAATAAATAAATAAATATTTCGGACATCTAAACACACAACGCCATCTAGTCCCAAGATAAGCAGAGCTTGTGTTATGGGGTACTAGACAACTGATACAAATACATATATACTTTTTTTTTTGTAAATACATACATATTATAGATAGAACACACCCAAACTCCGAAACAAATATTTGTAGATCATACAAACATTTGGTCCGACCCGGGAATCGAACCCGAGACCGAGTCATGATCAGCAGTCGCTCACGCCAACCGCGAGACCAACGAGGCAGATGATAAGCTTTACTGTATCTAACAAAATGGACACAAAGTGGTCTGAATAAATGATTATTATTATTATAATACATAATTTTATCTAAAGAAAGAAAATTAATGTTTCCATTTTAGTGCAGTAAAGGTCGTGTGATATTTGTATTCCGATATTTAATACCTGAGTGTGGCCGAAGTAATTTTTTGTTTATTACGAGACAGAGATAGGTGAATTTAGTACAGTGTGAGCGAGCGAGAGAAGAGATTAATATTACATTGTACCTTATCTCTCTCGCGCCAGGGCACATAACAATGGCAAGAATTTAGTGCGTCGCTTGACTTGTTCGGTATCGCATGTGCCCATTCCTTTTGCAGTTCTCTGTGATTTTCAATCAGTGTTAAAAGGGCGACTTCTGGCTATTTCATTGGACTCTTAGTTTTGCTTACTGATTTGGACTTTGTTTGGTGATTTTACGACGACTTGGCTTGAATCTGGACTGGTTTTGTGTATCAAGATGCCGCGTATTCAATATACGGCACAAGAATACGCAAACATGCACTTCATTTATGGTGAATGTAGAGGTAACGCAAGTGCTGCTGCAGCCCTTTATAGGGAAAGATACCCTACAGCGCGTCATCCAGCTTACCGCGTATTCATAAGAGTGCACAGATCTTATTCGTAAGGTAGAATACCTGGCAGCGGCATAGGTGGTACGAGCACTGGAAGAATAGCAAATATCAATACACAAGACATTGTGCTTGACGAAATTCAGCATGACCCATCCACCTCTACTGGAGCAATAGCAGGACGTACTGGAATCTAGAAGACGACCGTGCACCGTGTACTGAAAAAAAATATTTCATCTCTACCACATTAGACGGCTTCAAGCTCTGCAGCCGAGAGATTACAACGCAAGATTGTTTTTTTGTCTGTCTGTTTAAATAAAACAAGATCCACAATTCTTTGACAACATTCTGTGGAGCGATAAATCCACTCTCAAATAAGATGGATATTTCAACCAGGGGCGGTTCCAGCCTGGAATTTTGGGGAGGGTCACTAATAACTAATTTAAGTCGAGTAAATTAGACTTTATTGCACATATTAGAAACAAATCGATATTTTTTATTGGAAGTCTATTGAGACCTAGGACCTAGCTCCTTGGGGGGGGGGGGGGGGGGGGGTCATGAAGGGTGTGTGTGGAACTTCGGACAAATTAGTCTATCATCCGCGGCGGCCTAACTCGGCTGTCAAGAGGAGCTCCAGAAACACATCAGCGGCATCTGGAGTACTCACTGCCGTACCTCACAAGTGAGGCACATCCCAGGGTAGTTAGATTCAACCCTGTGTCAGGTCGCTATTGAATCGGCCCTTTCCCGATCACGCTCTGCGGACTCCTTCTGATGCATTACGTCTCCACAGAAGCAGCCCTCGGCCTCCCATCCCTCCCTACTTACCAGTATTGCCGCGATCAATACTGGTGACAGGTTTCGACAGATCTGTCCGCAGTGGTGGCATTGTGTCGTAACCACACGTCCGATTCTGTTCAGATATTCACCGAAGCAACCGTACCCGGTGAGCATCTGATTGAGTTGGTAGGTGACACAGTCAGTTCCCTCTATCGAAGCTTGGCGTTGTTGGCGCGTTGGCTGGCACAAACCTGGGCGAGTAGCAGGCGATGTGGCGCTCCTGCTACCACTCGTACTCGGAGGATTAGCCGCCCGAAATACTCTTCCAAGCTTTACCGACTGTCCAGGATGAGCCTAGATGCTTTATGTACTAGCTCACCTGGCCTACAGTGTCATCCACCCGGAGGCATGAGCTGGATGGTTCTTGGCGTACATAAGCCATGGAGACACCACCTTCAGGCTTAACTCACGAGTCTTATGCACAACACAAGCTACTCCTTGCTCGGCGAGCAGAAGCACCTCCCCGAAGCGTTACCCTCTAGCCTGTATTATTGTATCGTCTACATAGCAGGCGACACTGAGGCCAGAGGCAGACTGTTGCGAAGGTCCGTATCGTTTGCGAGGTTCCATAACAATGGGCCCAATACAGATTCCTGGGGAACCGCACAACACACCTCTCTTCAATTTGCCACTCCATTCACATCGACAAACTTCACTGCCTTGTCACGCCGATAGGCCTCTATGATAGCATGCAGGTGAGGAGGCTAATATTCAAGGGCCGCCCTGATAGTGCTCCAGGGAAGGCGTTAACTAAAGCGTTAATGATATCAAGGCTAACTGTCAACACGACCATCCCGATTACAGGTGCCCGCTGATACGGTCAGAGATAACTATTTCAAAGAGTTTCTCCGTATCGTTCAGGCAAGTTGGAACGCAAAGATAACATCTGCACCTTACTTTTTGAGGAACACCAGTCTCGCTTCTTTTCAGTCGAGGGGGGAGATATCGAGGCCGAAACACTGAGTGAAAATTTGCCTCAGTTTGTCTCCCAGCACCGACCTGGAATACCATCAGATCCAGGAGCGGGGTTGCGGGAAGCCAGTCTACATACGGTTCGATCTAGCTCTCCCTCCAATGCCTCACACGCGTCGGACTAGAGTTGCCGATCCAATTGCGGTCGGAGGGATTGGGGGATAGCCCTTAGAAATAGCGTGACTGTCTAGCACTTCTTCTTCACACCTGAGTCTTTATGGTAGAGGAAGCCTGAATCACGAGTCTTGGCAGGCAAAGTTTTGTTGTCCACATTTTGTTACAGTTGTTATTTATAGGTGGTAAACAATTCCTATCCTTTGATTCTTATGTCTATTGAACAATTATGGAAACTAAGGAAAAAAATAAGGTTAAAAAAAAATTACATGTGTACGATTTTGGGGGGGGTCGTGTCCCCTGTGACCCCCCCTTGGAACCGCGCCTGATTTCAACATGCATAATCTGCACAGCTGGCAACTCTCGAATCCGCATCTAATGCGAGAAGAAAAATCGCAATACCAGTTCCTTTTTGGGTACTACATGCAAAGGACTCGCCCGAGCGCCTTTTGACGGTCGGCATATACCTAATTCCTGCATACGGCAAAACTCTTCCTTAACCCTTACGTACCGCTCCGGTGCTAAAGGCCGGATGTCTCTATGTGATGAAACACCGAAATAGGGGGATCCTCTTTAAAAGATATAGGCTTAGTGATTTCCGGATATTGTAAAAGTATATCGGCATAAACATTATTTTTATTTATCGTGCTTAATGACGACCCATTCCACATTACAATTGATCCTAACACACTTAAGCTAGTAATTTGGTCTAAGAGCCGTCGTCCACTGAGATCTACCATTAATTTATTGACTGCCTCGTTGGTCTCGCGGTTGGCATGTGCGACTGCTGATCGTGAGGTCTCGGGTTCGATTCCCGGGTCGGACCAAATGTTTGTATGATCTACAAATATTTGTTTCGGAGTTTGGGTGTTTTCTATCTATACAAATAAATAAAATTGGAGTGTCTGTTTGTAATATTAAAATAACCGCTTTTTACTTAATGCATATGTATGTATACACGATACATATACCAAAAATGTAGTTAAAAAAAAATTTGTCTGTCTGTCTGTTTGTTTCGGGTAATCTCTGGAACGGCTGGACGGATTTTGACGGGACTTTCACTGGCAGGTAGCTGATGATCCGGGGAGTAACTTAGGCTACTTTTTTTAGACTAACTTTGTCCCGCGGCGTTACTCGCGGTACAACAATAACCGCGGGTAACACCGCGGGGTTCAGCTAGTGTATAATATGTATGTATTTACAAAAAAAAAAAAGTATGTATGTGTTTGTATCAGTTGTCTAGTACCCATAACACAAGCTCTGCTTAGCTTGGGACTAGATGGCTCTGTGTGATAGATGTCCGAAAAAAAAAAAAAAAATATGATGTAATAAAACATCAGCACCAATTATAGGCTGTTTAACGTTTGCTATGATAAAATTCCATGTGTAAGGACGTCTCAAACCCAAATTTAATGTTAACATTTTGATACCAAAAGTTTCAATTAGTGTCCCGTTAGCAGCATACAAGTTATATTTATTTTTCTCACTGTTACGATAACGCACTTTGTTGTTATAAACCGGTATCACGGACACATTCGCTCCCGTATCAATTAAAAATCGCATACCTGATTTTTTGTCACACACTATGAGGCGGTTGTGTGTTGTGCAGGGTCCCGCCGCCGGCTGCACCATTTCAAGTTTCCCGCCGAATTCTTCTGACCCTCGCTCCAATTACAGGGTTTCACGCACTTTACCGCTTTCTCCCTGTACCGAAAATGGTAAAAACACAACCAATTAGCATTTTTCCGTGCTGTAACTGAGTTATTACCCTTCGACACCGATCTACTTCTTGATTCGCTATGCCGGCGTGCCATACTTCGACCACGCTCTAAACCCTTCAGACACAGGTTTATCTTAGCCAATTTCTGCATAATCGAGTTGATTTCCGCTGTGCCACATGATGTCGACTGCCCTGGATAAACCGTAGTCTTGACTTCCGAGATCTGAGCTGTACTCGTACCAGTGATCTCCAGGACCTTATCCGCGATAGCCGCTAGTACGTCCAAATCCTTTGAATCCGTCACTGTCAATATGGCTCGAGCTGCTGTCGGTAGATGTGACAGCCACAAAAGTTTGAGCGTGTCGTCTGGTATCTTCTCCCGTGCTAATTCTCGCATGCGTCGTAACAAATGAGAAGGGCGTTGCTCTCCCAGTTCCATTTCTCCAATAAGTTTTTGTAGCTTCCTGGTCTCCGACTCCTCGAACACTTCCAGCAACCGTTCTTTCAGGGTGTGATACTTTCGAGATTCCGGTGGAGCAAGAAGTAGGTCACTCACTTGTTGTATAGCGCTTTTGCTCAGCTTCGTTACGACTAGATTCAGCTCGGCGGCATCTGTCAGTTTCTGACTCTCCACTACAGCTTCGAATTGGACGAACCAGAGTCGCGGTTGATCCGTCCAAAACTCAGGTGTCCGCGAAGAGACCGTGATGCTAGCCAACGCTTTGTCGCTGGTCTCGCAGGCCACGTTCTTCATATCCTTCGCGGTTGGAACACCAGACCCAGTCATTTTACTCTGTCACTTCGGTCACTGTACTCCCAAAAAAATACAAACGCGGGGTCACCAATGTAGAGTTGTCTATGTAATGCCCTTGACAACTTAGCGTATTTCTTATAGGGGAGCAGTGATATAAATAATATGAGACAACTGAACTCGATGATGGTTTATTTGCGACTGACTTTACATTCACACCTTAATGATACTTAATATTAATAAGCGTGGGCGCAGCCACGCTATACAGTAATACGACCTAGTATATGTGTGTGCCTACAAAGTACAATAGGTAGTTAAACTTCCAGTTTGGACAAAGGGTTTTTAAATAAAATAACTACATCTTAACTAGTGTGCTGCCGATTTGGAGGCTAGCATTATAATATATTTTAAACTCTTACAGTATTCCATGTCTGGACGATAGTCAAAACAATTCGTTATCTAAATTCTAAGAGACACATCCGTTGGCAATGCTGAGCCAGCGGAGTAGCTATTTAATCTAAGACAGAGGGTGCAGGCGGATGCATAACTAGGTACTCATACTATTTAATGCATTTCTAATAATATTGTCTGTGTGGAATAAGGTAACGCCAAAAACGCAACAAATTTTATTGGTATACATGTAAGTACAGTAATGACAACAAAAAAGTATTTTTTTTTAAACTTGATAATTTGCGCACCAATTGGATTTTTTATTGGGTATTTTTTGTATGCCAGATAGCTGTACTACTAAGCGCTCCAGGATTATCCATTCTTTCTGGGACACCCTGTATGTACGGTTGGCGTACACAGCTTGTTGAATGATAGACTTTTCTTGATATGATACTATTTATTATTTGCACACAAAATGACTTATTGAACTAATGATATGATGTGGAATGATATTTGCCAGTGAGTACACCCTGTGACTATTGAAAGTGTACTAATTTATAAATGTTTTAAATCGTCGATGTGGACGTAAAATGCTGACCGCGCCAAATGTACGGTCATTGGCCCGTACACTGCTTCTCTGCTGATATAATATAAATGTACCGCCAAATAAAGGTAAAAGACGGTGATTCTGAATATCAGAGATTTCTGTGGAGAAATAACCCTGAAGACGATAATAATCATTACAAATTACTCATAATTACATTTGGCACAGCAGTGCTCCGGTTTTGACAGTTTGTACTCTGAAACAACTTGCTCTAGACGAGGGAGCAAAATATCCCCTTTCAGCAGAAAAAATATGTAACGAATGGGTAATTTAATGTCCGGGTGTGTAACTTGTGAAGGAATAGAAATTTACTCACAAATGGAGTCTTTATTTAAAAAAGGGGGGATTTCAGCTACAAAGAGTAGACAAGTAACAATAACAATTTAATTGAAAGGATAAATCAAAGAGATAATTGCGAATATATTAAAGAAGGAATTAATATAAAAACATATAAAATAATGAAAATATTGAAACTTACCTGGGAGAGAAGTGAAGACAATTTCCGCCAATCTGCGAAACTAAATGAACTGGAATCACCTGTAACAAAAAGGAAGGTTATTTCTGAAATATTCCGTAAATAACCTGTTAGGTTGGATAGCCCCATGTATCATAATACCAAAACCAATAATTCAAAAGATTTGGCTAGCTGGCATTGCTTGGGATGAATGTCTTCCACAAGAAATATTAAATAATTGGTATGCTTACCGAAGTGATCTAACTTAATGCAAATATTAATGTACCAAGATGGCTTGCTACCAAATCGGACGACACTCAAAGAGAATGGCACGGCTTTTGCGACGCTTCCAAGAGTGCGTATGCGGCCGTCATATACCTCCGTGTAATTGATTCGAAATGAAATATTGATGTTTCATTAGTTTCTGCAAAATCCAAAGTTACACCGATTAAACAAATATCAACTCCGCGCTAAGAACGGTGCGGGGCAGTTTTACTCATCCCATTAATGCTAGAAATGGCAAAGGTTCTGGACATTGAGAAACACAATTTAAAGGCCTGGACAGATTCTGAAATAGTTCTTGCTTGGCTTAACGATATGCCCAACAAATGGAAGGTCTTTGTCGCAAACCGTGTGACAGAGATACTCACGTCTTTGGAGCCAGAGCAATGGTCGCATGTATCCACGAAACAGAATCCAGCTGATTGTGCATTAATAGGTGTGAATCCAGCCGAGTCGAGTAACCAAAACTTTTGGTTCTTAGGACCAGAATTTCTTAAAAACGTAGAGATTGAAAACAAGAAATTTAACAACTAATTTGGATACTGTAAAAGTTCATTGTGTAATGGAGGGACCCGAAGCTTGGGAGAGGTTCTTTACCCTAACAAGACTCATTCGAGTTATGGCTTATTGTAGACGATAGCTAAAAATAATACAAGGAGAGCGAATATTTAAAGACTATTTACAAGTTAAGGTACTAAGGCTATGGAATGTTGCATAAAATAAAAATCTATCAAAGAAAATACTTTAAAGAAATAAAATATCTATTAAATAATAAATTATTAAAATCAAATAGTCGGTTAAAACACTAAATCTCCTTCCATCTCTGAAGGTATTTTGAAAGTTGGGGTATATTAGAAAATTTTGAATTAAACTAAATCAAAAATATCCAATTCTATTGCCGAGAGAGGCTCATCTTTCGGCTCTAATTGTAGCTGATAGTCATCGGCAAACGCTACACGGAGGTACAACTTTAAATCGTCTGTTTTCAACGGGTCCGAAGTGCAAGCTGACGTAGACATGGGAAGCAACTTCGACAGAGCTTCAATTTTGTTCTTATTAAGTAGTGTAAACTTTGAGGAGGAAAGAGTACTGGATAGTTTAAAACGTCTTGATTCTTCAAAGGGTCCCGGGCCTGACGGAATCCCAACTATTTTTGCTAAAACCTGTGCCAGTGAGCTATCTGCACCGCTTACCATCCTCTCCAACGTATCATTAAGTACTGGTAATTTCCTGATGAGTGGAAAAAAGCCAAGATAGTCCCTGTATATAAAAAAAGGTGACAAGTCTAATATTGGTAACTATAGACCGATTTCCATATTGTCCTGTTTCGCTAAGATTTTTGAATCTCTAATTTGCACTATTTTGAGTAGTCACATAGAGCAGCATATTACAGAAAAGCAACACGGATTTATGAGGGGTAGGTCAGTTACTACTAATTTGGTCTCTTTTTTGGATTATGTTTGTCACCGAGTGGATAAAGGATCTCAGGTGGATGTAATATATACCGATTTCTCAAGCGCATTTGATAAAGTGGATCATTATATTCTGCTTCAGAAATTACTTGTGTATGGTGTGGAGGGTAGACTGCATAGGTGGTTTGAGTCTTACATTACGGGTAGATCACAAAATGTAGTTTTTAATGGATTTATGTCTGACACCTATTATTCTCTCTCGGGTGTGCCCCAAGGATCGCTGCTGGGTCCCGAGCTTTTTCTTATATTTATTAATGACATTGTTAATGTTATCCGTTACACTCATTACTCCCTCTATGCTGATGATCTAAAGCTGTTTGGGGAGGTTAACGATTCCATTGTTCAAAACAGCTTGCAGGATGATCTCAATGCTATATCAGTATGGTGTCGAAATAACAATATGTATCTAAATCCATCTAAATGTTTTCATATTAAGTTTACTCGTAGAAATCAATTATTTGACTCAGCTTACTCAATTAATGACAGGAAAATAGAGGAGGTATCAACGATTCGTGATTTGGGCATAGTCCTTGATAGGAACTTAAACTTTCTCATAGCGATAACATAACTACCAAAGCCGCTAAAATGGTTGGATTCATTAAAAGAAATACAAAACAGTTTAAAAAGGCAACTACCAGTCTCCTATTGTATAAAAGTTTTGTAATTAGTGTTAGAATTTTCTAGTGTCACTTGGAATCCTCTCTACTCGAATCATTCGCAGCGGATAGAATCCATTCAGCGATCTCAACTGCCTCGGTGGCGCAGTGGTAGCGTACGCGACTGCTGTTCTTGAGGTCTCGGGTTCGATTCCCGGGTCGGATCAAATGTTTGTATGATCTGCAAATATTTGTTTCGGCGTTTGGGTGTTTTCTACCTATAATATGTACGTATTTACAAAAAAAAAAGTATATAAGTATTTATATCAGTTGTCTAGTACCCATAATACAAGCTCTGCTTAGTTTGGGATTAGATGGCGTTGTGTGTTAGATGTCCAAAAATATTTATATTATTATTTTATATTATTATCTTTTACTCGTCATCTATCTTGGAAGCATGGGTTTGGGCGTAGGGCTCCTTACATAGATCGACTAAAACAATTTAAGTTGGACTCGCTTGGCAGGCGACGAAGAGTGGTTGATTTAAACTTTCTGCATGGAATAATGAATGGGAAAATAACTGACTCCGATTTGTTGGGGAAAATAAAATTGAAGGTACCATTTCGACCTCCACCACTCCGACAACCTATAACCAATTTGTTCGTTTTACCCAGATGTCGTACAAATCTTGGAAGAAATTCGCCAATGGTAAGAATGTGCAACACGTATAATCATCTCAACGCAAAGAATTTTAGTAGCATAGATTTATTTTGTAGAAGGAAAGCAGGTTTTAGGACAATGATTAGTAAATTTTTAGTTTATTTTTTTTTCTTTATTTTTCATTTTCGTTATAAATTGTTATATCTCTCAAGGTAGTTAATTAGGTAATGGCAGAAGCTGTGGACACATATTATTTATGTATGTACTAGGTCAAAACATAATGTTTTTTAGATTTTAAGATTTTATTGTACGATACATTGTTTGTGTTCCTTAAAATAAATAAATTAATTACGTTTATAACAATTATGGATAGTTGGGGGCAAACAAATGGTAAAGAGCCATATACGCAAATGCATCACACAAGTGATACACAAGTAAAAAGCCGTGGGCTAACCTGTAGTCCACTAATGGGTCAGTTACCATCCGCTCGTGTTACACCTGCTCGTCCGTTTTTTGCGAAGTGTAGATTTCGCAGGACCCATACAAATACGGACTGCAAAAGAGCGTGGCAATAAATCTCATAAGGGCTATATCTGTTTGTTTGTTTGTCTATCAACCAGAGCTGTCCACGTGAAAGCTGTAACTGAACTTACCTCAGAGACTTTCCTGCAAGCATTCAAACGATTTGTAGCGCGAAGAGGCCATTGTGTCCATGATACATCTTGGCACTTCATTCCGCCTCATTTTGTGGGCTGTTGGAGGCAGGAATAAAGGCTGTTAAGTTTCATTTTAAACGCGTCGTAGGGCTCTCCACTCTGACATACGAGGAACTAGCTACTATGCTCGCCCAAGTAGAGACATGTTTGAATTCCAGGCTCATGTCTAGGTTGGAAGATATTTGTAATGGTACTGGCGGCAGGGTTCTCACTCCTGGTCATTTTTTTTTATTAAATCAGGGCAACGGCAGACAAGGGGTAAACGAGCGGACGATATCACTTGATGGTAAGCGATAACCGCCGCCCATGGACACCCGCAACACCAGAGGCGTCAAAAGTGCATTGCCGGCCTTTTAAGGAGTACGCTCCTTTCTTGAAAGTTTGAAGGTCGTATTGGTTCGGGAATATCGCAGGCGACAGTTCATTTCACAGTTATGTTGTGCGAAGCAGAATGTTTCTTGAGAAGCGTCTAGATGATGGGGATGACAGTTCTTTCGCGTAGGACGATGGCAGAAAGAGGCGGCTGGGATCAATCCGAACAATTCCTCGGAGCACTCCCCATAGTAAATGCGACAGAAGACGTATAGCGAAACCACATCTCTACGCAGCGCCTAAGAGCCCAGCCTATTTAAAATTTCCTGGCAGTTGACGATTCGAGTCGCTCTCCGTTGAATGCGTTCCAGAGGGAGGAGCTGGTACATGGGGGGGGGGGGCTCCCGCTCAAAGATAAGGACAGTATTCCACAAGAGGCCGAAACTGGTGCCTGATTTAACTGACTCTGGAGCTTATATCTTCAACACATTAGGAGGAATTCCATCCGGGTCACTCGACTTATGGATATCAAGGGATAAAAGTGCTATGCGCACTGAGCGTTGGTGTAACTGGATATCCAGTATACTGCTCTCGCACTTCGGTACTGTAGGCGGCTTCTGTTGCCCGTCATCCGAGGTCAAGTTGGACGCATAATGTTTTGCTAGAAGATCGGATTTCTCCTTTGCGTCGTATGTGAACGGATTATTTCCAATGTGCAGAGGTGGAAAGGATGGCTTACAGTTACAAAAATTCTCTTCCATAGCCTTGGCAGAACCAGAATGCCTGAGTTCCCGAAGGAAGACCCTCAAGCCTCTCGCCAATCCCAGAGATGTGTTCTGACTTCGCCCTTACAATGTCTCTTTCTGAGGGATTCTCCAACGCTCCCGCAGTTGGTATCTCCTTGGGGTAGCATGTGTATCAACTTCGCCATCATAGAGGGATGGGCCTCCTGTATCCTCACTCGCTCGGTAAAACACAGCGCTGTGAGGCCGCGGTATCACTCCGGTCGAGCCAGCCCATTCGTTCCGAAGCGTGGCTCTCCCACGGTAATATTTTCTGGTAGGAAAGCCATTAGTCATTCCACCAGATACTAATTTTAAATCATCGAACATTAGTTCGTTACGAAGATGGCAGTATACACAACGAATGCTAAAATATTTTTGGCACACGTGGTCTCAAGATTATTTGAGACAATTTTTTCAAATAGGTAATAAATGGACAGATCATACGTTGACACCCAAGAAGGGAGATATAGTGCTTATAAAAGTAGACGGTCTTCTTCCGGTACAAAATGATCATCCGGGTCAGGACGGAATCACACGTGTGGTCACTAGAGTGTGAAACGAGTATTAAAATACCTGTTACTAAGATATGCTTGCTATCAGTTTCAGAATAAATATTTTTAACCTCTCATAGCGACCCCGAGCTGTCAACACATTAATGGCGTTGTACTGATTTATAAAATGTAAAAATGTCGGTGTTAAGATTCTGTACCGATAGTGTTCTGAGTTCTGTACAAGAAAATATAACCTGTCCTACAAGATTTGTAGGTGTGATAAAATGCGACGTACATTGTATTATGTTCGTAAACAATAGAATTAAACCGTATTAAAGTCGGTGCTTCGTGTTGATTTGCCCCACACAAGGGGTGTGGGGCGAATCAACACGAAGCAGTTGAACTTTTAAGCGAACCAGTAGTTCAACAATCAACGTCGATGCCAAACTGCCGCGCGAACATATTCTGTCATATGAATGCTTCCACCGCGCGGTCATGTGACTTCGGCCTCGAGCTCATTCCTCCGTGGATGTATATGTATATGAGACCCTTACGGCAGCGCCTGCGGAGCGAGCTCGCGGGTTTCGTGGCCGAGGTCCGCGGGCGAGTCGTGGGCACGGTGAGCGTGGCCGAGCACAGCGGCGAGTACCGCTGCGGGTGGGTGCACGGGCTGGCCGTGGACGCGAGCTGGCGGCGGCGCGGCGCGGGCGGCGCGCTGCTGCGGGCGGCGCGGGGCGGAGCGGCGCGTGCGCGGCTGCTGCGGCTGGAGCTGGCCACGAGCGCGCTGCAGCCGCGCGCCGCGGCGCTGCTGCAGGCGAGCGGCTGGCGCGTGCGCGTGGCCTACCACCGGCGCCTGGCGGGCGACGCGCTCACGCTGCCCATGCTGCTGCTGCGGCTGGAGCTGGATGCGCCCGCCCGCCTCGCCTCGCCTGCGGACAGATAGCGCGCGCCGACCCCGCTCTGCCGCATCTCGTACGAAGTGATGATACGGGCCGCGTGCCGTCTCAGCCAAAAATAAGGTACAGATAGATGTCATTGTCTTTGCTATGCAAATAAAAATTTTTTCATATAATAAGTCGATAAATGTTTTGTCGATGAATAAACATGCAATCGATAAACGGTTGTCGATTATGAAAATAATCTCGTCTGTATGTTATTATATTAAAAAGATTCTCTGAAGATCCGATTTCACCAATTCTTTTTATGGATAATGAAACTCCGGCTTAGATGATATGAGACTACCTTTAATGTAGGTATTTAAACCATGTCTATACTTATAATAAACATTTAACAGGTCCAATTCAGTACATTAAAGATATTTAGAAAAAAAAATTAAAGGACTCTCTATAATTGATACTGAAGAGGAAACAATTTTTTTAAAGTTCTGTCGTCTGTATCTTCGCTGCGCATCGCATCGTGCCGAAACTACTGAATGGATTCAAATGAAAATTGGCATGATTTGAGTTCATACTACGAGGTAGAACATAGGATACTTTTTATCCCGAAATCCAGCACGGTTTCTTAAAGAGAGGGGGTGAAAGAGTTTTTATCTTTTCTTAAAACAGCGACATCGGTTGGAATCAAGTGAAACTAACTTTACGATTCAAACGTGTAGTTTAGTTTACTTTTTTATTCAGTAACACGTAGTCCGATTACATTCATTATTATTTTTTTATTTAGAAAGGAAGTACTTCAAATATTTTCTATTTACCTATCTCTTATAATAAAACTAACAGGTCAAATTATGTTAATTAAAGATAGGTATTTTGAATTTTATTTTACCTAAGTAATACTAAGTATAAAATGCCATAGCGTTAAATGGTCATTTTTATTCAAGATATTTATTTTAAGTTTAAAACACTTGAATGAGGAGTTATCTATACAAATAAATAAAATTGGAGTGTCTGTTTGTAATATTAAAATAACCGCCTTGTTCAATAGAACATGATTGCATCACCGGCAACGTCATTATCTATGTCGCACGCAGTGCTTGCACCGCACTCGGTACGACTACGGGCCCTGTCAACATTAGGCATGACCGAGATCAAGGCAGCTGCATCGACATAACACACGGATGGCACACATGTAAATAGCCATCCATGTGTACTTAGAGTAAGATTAGTATACAAGCTAGAATTTATGTGAATAAATTCAGTCATTTTGTCTAATCCGACTTTGACTCGTTACCCTTCTCCACCTCTCACTGTGGCCAAGACACCCTTAGCCGTCAGTAGATCGGTCTTGTGAGTCTGCTCGACCGGCAGTGAGAAAACCATCTCCTAAGCCCAGCTCCCGTCTCGTCTCCGTCTGTTGCCCTAGATCTCCCGGTAACAGACTTCCCGCACTATCCATATATGTATATATCCCTCACCGCAGGGTCCACATATTGGTAGGGCTAGGGATTTAGGTAATTAGGCGTATGTTACGTGCGAGTATTGAACGGTTCATTACGGTGCCCGTTCGGTACACGTACTTAGGTTGTAACTAGATAGGCTTTCGGCGTAACACGTACTAGTGTTGAATGGTGTTCCACTGAACCCGGACCGCACTCGTACACGCCTTTTACTAAATGCATATGTATGCATACACGGTACATATACAAAATATGTACCTATCTATACAAATAAATAAAATTAGAGTGTCTGTTTGTAATATTAAAATAACCGCTTTTTACTAAATGCATAAATATGCATACACGCTACATATACCAAAAATGTAGTTAATTTTTTTTTGTTTGTTCGTCTCTCTGTCTGTTTGTTGACGGGACTTTCACTGGCAGACAGCTGATGATATAAGGAGTAACTTAGGCTGCTTTTTTTTAGACTTAGGTTTCTGATAAAAAAACGTCGGTCAAGTGGGAGTTGGACTCGCGCACCGAGGGTTCCTTAAAAACCTGTAGGATTATAGGTATGTATGTAGGACTAACTAGCTGAACCCCGCGGTGTTACCCGCGGCTATTGTTGTACCGCAAGTAACGCCGCGGGACAAAGTTAGTCTAAAAAGTAGCCAAAGTTACTCCTCGGATCATCAGCTACCTGCCAGTGAAAGTCCCGTCAAAATCCGTCCAGCCGTTCCAGAGATTACCCGGAACAAACAGACAGACAGACAGACAGAGAAAAAAATTTTTAGCTACATTTTTGGTATATGTATCGTGTATACATACATATGCATTGATTAAAAAGCTGTTATTTTAATATTACAAACAGACACTTCAATTTTATTTATTTGTATAGATGTATAGATAATGTATGCGTATAGCAATTTTGCCTTTGTCTGTACTATAAGACGTTGCTTCATACTACCAAATTTCAAGATTTGTAGACTTGTAGGTTTCGATTCCTTTGCGAGTGTCGAAAATGTGCAGCATAAACGGCTGTATCTTTTAATTGCGTTGGTTTAAAAGTTTGATTTTTTCACAGCTCCAAGGGACAGTAGACCTGAGTATTTGATATAAATTTCTGCTTGATTTCTCCACGCGTTCCTAAAAGAAGGGCACGTTTCGGCACCGTATACCATGGTATGGTACGACACGGCTATTTCACAAGTTCAAAGTCGCTCAGCGTACTATGGAGAAGGCTATGATCGACGTTTCTTTAAGGTACCATCAGGAGTGAGGTGATTGCGCAGAGAACCAAGGTCATCGACATAGCCCACAGGATAACCAAGCTGAAGTGGCAGTGGGCTGGCCATATCAGTTGCAGAACTGATAACCGTTGTTGTAAACGTAGTGTTGGACGTCCACAGCGATAGGCTGATGATGATGAGACACGTATTAAAACGTTTCTGGATATTCTACCCCAAAGGGGGTGGAATAGGGCTTGAAAGATTGCATGGAAGTCCGTTATTTTATAAGTTAAGAACATGAAATATTATCTTTGGGCTACTAATTAAAAACGAGTAGATACGTATTTAAACTTTTCTGGATATTCTATCCCTAACGGGAGAAATAGGCATTGACATTTCATATATAGGTTAGTTTGGAGGTCCGAATTTTTTAAATTTAGCAGCCTAAAAACTTTCGTCTATGTTTCTGAGTACGAATAGATGAATACTTATATCAGCATTTATGGGAATTCTGTTCCTAAAGGGTTTAAAATATGGGTCGAATGTTTGTATGAAAGTCCATTTAAATGGGCTATTAATCAAAAATAAATAAAGACGTTTAAAAACATTTATAAATTATTCATACATACTTTTACACAGTTTTAATTAAAAACATATAATCAAGTTCCACGCGAGGAAAGCCTCGGGAAACAGCTAGTCATTTATAATCCTTAAAAGGCCTTCAACATACGTTTATACAATTCGAGACGATGCCGCATTCATTTAGACACTCCTGTGATCACTTGTCAGTGCCGAACAACAGGCGCAGCTTGGAGGCACACACTAGTACCTGAAATATTTGAAATACATTTTTTTATACTTATTCAATACCCATTTTTTAAACGACTTTTTTTATGCGAGTTCACGGATAACTTCGTCGTTTATGAACCGGTTTTGATTATTCTTCTTTTATTGGAAAGGAGATGTTCCAACGGTGGTACCATGACAAGGAAACTAGGATCTGATGATGGCATCCAAGAGAATCGAGGGGAACTTACGAAATTGATAGGGACGACTAGTGCAATTGAATGAAAGTCTGGTGTCGATCTGATGATGTAGTCGAAAGGCAGGCGAGGGAACTCTTTCAGGATTTATAGCAGTTACCTTGTGTTTGAGCTTGTTTTATTTGTATTGATAAGAAGGGTTGTAACTGTCATTAGCGGTCTGATAATGAAGACGAAGAACACTTAAGGGACTCCTCAGCAGTTTACAGTAGCTACTTTGTGTTTTTTTTTATGGTATAGGTTGCAAACGAGCAGACGTATCGCCTGGTGGTAAGCGATTACCGCCGCCCATGGACACCCGCAACACCAGAGGCGTCACAAGTGCGTTGAGTGCGTGTTAGGACTTAATGCAATGATGTTGATGAAAACATTGTTTATATATATTTTCTAAAGCTATTCCGATATTTGCATCTATTTGTCATCATTTCATGATGATGAGCTGATGATGGAAGATATATCTCCTTAACAGTTAGGAGTTGGAGGATAATTATTTAAACATCAAATGTTTGTGTGTTACCCTGTGTGTATTCTTACAAATTGTTTAGGCGAGCTGATGGAGGAAGGTACAACTCCTCAATGGTTAGGAGTTAGAGAATAATTCTTTCACTTGCGTATGTATAAACCTTTAGTTGTATACTTTCAAGCTATTCAAATGAACTGATGATAAAAGGTAAAACTCGTTAACAGTTAGGGATTAGAGGATGATTACAATGTCATGCGTGCTTATAGACCTTAATTTATATTCTTTCAGTATTCTCATGAGTTGATGAGTATCACCAAACTAGATGATAGATTAAGATGCCGATTAAGGAACTAGGATTTTGTCGGAAATAAAATATATGCAGAATTGAGATTTGAATAAAGAAGCTACACTGTATTTATACACCTAGTTTGTCTTAGGCCCGTATTTTAAAAGGGGTCTCAAGTATCCGTTGATGTCTGATCAGCTGAAACTAGTTTTAAGATCAAATCAAATCTCAAGCGTCGCTCTTATTATAGAATGCGTTTTAAGTTCTACTCAGCTAAAACTAGTCTCAGTAATTAATCTAAACTCAACGGTCTGTTCTCAATTGCGTTTCTGCGTTATCGAAATTATTGTTCCGTATCACGCATCAATTTAATTTAAAGAAAATATATTTAGCAAACATAATTTATTTTTAATGGGTTATTAGTTTATATATAATACACTATTGGCTAGCGTATCAATGTAAACATAATATATTTAAGAAGCAACTTGCCCTAAATTAAATATTATAAATATTAAAATAAAACGGCTATTTATTAACTTTAACATAACGTTTAAATTGTTATCAATATTTGTCATGTTGAATTGTCAAAATTAGTTTTGGTTTTTTTAAATGTTATATTTTTTTCATAAACCAAAAGGTTGTGGGTGATCATAATTGAAACAAGTGGTTAAATGTGTATTTTAAGTGAATTGCATTTCAATTTAATGATAATTAAAGTTAATTGAAATGTGTAAGATATGTAATTTTTTCGTAAATAAAGCAAGGTGAAGTGAATCTTTCGTTATTATTCAGAAAAATCATCATAAAATACGTTCATTTCCCCTAAAAGTCCTTAGTAATTACCACTTGAGACTAGATTGAGCTCGTCTCAAGTGAACAGAGATCATATCTGTTAAAATCTATTCCCGAGAGGTGATTTTGACACAAGCATTATTCTAAAATATGCTGTTCATTGATCGTTACCTACTTGATTAACGATCAGTGATCTTTTTAGTTTACGTGAAGTTGGTTTTTTTTTAAAAAAGTTTATACATTTGGAAATCCTTTCGAGCCGCCATCCCACTGGGATTTATGGCTAAGACCATACGGTGGGAGGTGGGGGCGAGGGACTCGATTGTACGTTAGCCGAGTTACGTTTTAGACTGCGAAGGTTATGTTATGACGTAATAAAAAATACGGACTTTTTTAATCCAAATTTTGTGCATATTGTTTTTGTTTCGTTATTCAATTTAACCTCTCCCTTCACAATATCGCACTGGTGCGTTGTATGTCACGCCCAGTGTTGCCGGTGAGATCGGTACTTGTGGGCGCGACCCACAAGTACCGATCTCACCGGCAACACTGGCCACATTGTCAACGCATTCAATAACCTACTATTCAGTGCACCAGAGAAGCACTCCTCTACCACGGGGAAAGAGTGCCAGGGGCGACTAGTAACAGAACAGTACTATATAGAATAGCCTGGAACCTTCCTGTGGAACAATGGGTATGACTTCCAGGAAACCATCTCTCTAGCGGTTGGGTGCATTGAGACGCTGGACCTGCATCTACCTTTGCACGACTTTTGCCCATAATTGTTTGATCCAGAGTCGCGAAATGGCTGTACGCGGTACACGGTACTGTCCAGTCAATGGCACCCTCGAGTACACCGATGGGACGAAGCTCTCACTACCCAGAGGACGCGACTCTGGTGCCCTGAGAGTGTATCTAATATCGGATAGAGCTTTACATGGTGACCATACGTCAGCGTTGGTAGGAACATTCCCGTGAAATTC
This sequence comes from Spilosoma lubricipeda, assembly GCA_905220595.1. Lineage (NCBI taxonomy): Eukaryota > Metazoa > Arthropoda > Insecta > Lepidoptera > Erebidae > Spilosoma > Spilosoma lubricipeda. The sequence continues at coordinate 15,205,786 of HG992296.1, read as the reverse complement.
AGAGGCGGAATGGTTCAATAAAGTATATCAGGGAACGGATCACTCTTGGGGGTTAGCAGCCCTTGGCCCCGCTGAAGAAGTGGGGAGGTGGGTGATCGTTTGCTTTGCGTTTGCGGTCGTCTAAGGCGGGTCGGTGGTCGTTTTCAACGGTGTGGGCCTCATTTCCTAACTCAGTACTTGGATATACGTAGAGGCGACTTCTTAGAGACATTTCATCACACAGACGTATCGCCAGCCCACTCGGCAACATTGCAAGGACTCCAGCCCCCCCTAGCCGAGTTGCAAGCGTTCTTCTTTCTGCAATCGTTAACGCCTAAATTCTGGTGTATCATCGGCTAATACTTTGTCTACGATTAGCAAATGACACACGAGAAGTGAACGATTGCAGAAAGGAGAACGCTTGCAACTCGGCTAGGGGGCAGAGCAGACCGGGTCACGATCTAGTCAATTTCTTTCTCATAGTCCACAAATGCTAGACACAATGGGGCTGATTATCTTTTCTGAGTTTTGAATAATCGGCGGCATCATGTTCGGTTCGGATTCACTAAATTAAGCGGTCAAAACAAGATATTAGCCAAGAAGACAAGAGAATAGATGTGTCAGCAATCATAAAAAGAGAATCGACCGAAACACTCGCATCTCGGAAGGGCAAGTGTCGATTATTGTACGTATGTATTATAAAATGTTCAATTATATTTATCGGTAGACCGGTTATCGTAGCGAAGACTCTCTGGCCTTCGTCCGGGTCAACGCGCGGGAGAAGGGTGATGCGATACCGTACCTTGAGTTTCTCGGGCGTTTGCGTGTCGTGGCCCAAGTGGGCCTGCGCCAGCGGCGCCAGCAGCCGCGCGCGCGCCTCGGCCTCGGCCGGCCCCGCCCGCCCGCCCGGCCCCAGCCGCCGGCCCAGCAGCTGCAGCGCCGTGTAGCGCGGCCCCGGCGCCAGGCGCGCCCAGCCCGCCTCCATCGCGTCCGCCAGCCGCGCCAGCCCCGCCCGTCCCGCCTGCCGCTCGCCCGGCGCCAGCAGCTCCACGAACGCCACGTCCAGCGCCAGCGTGGCCAGCGCGCCGCACACCGGCCCGCCGCCCGAGCGCAGCGCGTCGCTCAGCGCCAGCCGCGTGCGCGCCGCCGGCAGCGCGCCCAGCATCGCACGCACGAGAGCGCGCGCCTGCGCGTCCGAGGCGCGGCGCTCCAGTAGCGTGTGCAGCGCGCGCAGGGCCGGGGCGCGCGGGCCGTCCCGCGCGAGCGCCGCCGCGCCCAGCAGCGCGCCCACCGCGCTCACCTCGTCGTCGGCCCACTGCACCTCGTCCGCCGCCACCAGCGCGCTCGCGCGGCCCACCACCTGCAGCACGGAGCGATCGATACCGAAATGAACGGATGAAAACGGAAACCGGAACGTGCGAAACTCAAACGGAAGCGAAACGATTCGACTTTTGTTCGACCCTTGCAGACCTGAAACCCGACCACCGTGGTCGTGTTCTTCTGTCCACGTGAGACGTCCTCGGGATTCTCACACGTCACTACGCAAGATAGGCGCAACAAAGTCGTCGAGTTGCGGAAACCCAGCCCGCGAGTTCTCACACGTTGGTCTTTGATCACGGTTCACACAAAGGTTTATTTCAATATATCACAAATCCCACTCGTCAATATTTACGCGACTCAGAGTACGGTCGGGAAGCTAAATTCAATGATTTCAATCAGGCGAGCAGCGCGGTAGTGTATCTACAGAGTAATGCAGTGGTGACGGACCTCAGCCAAGCTGCGGGCTCGGGCGACGCTGTCGAGCAGGGCGCGCGCGGCGGCGGGCAGCGCGGGCTCGAGCGCGGCGAGCAGCGCGGTAGTGTATCTACAGAGTAATGCAGTGGTGACGGACCTCAGCCAAGCTGCGGGCTCGGGCGACGCTGTCGAGCAGGGCGCGCGCGGCGGCGGGCAGCGCGGGCTCGAGCGCGGCGAGCAGCGCGGTAGTGTATCTACAGAGTAATGCAGTGGTGACGGACCTCAGCCAAGCTGCGGGCTCGGGCGACGCTGTCGAGCAGGGCGCGCGCGGCGGCGGGCAGCGCGGGCTCGAGCGCGGCGAGCAGCGCGGTAGTGTATCTACAGAGTAATGCAGTGGTGACGGACCTCAGCCAAGCTGCGGGCTCGGGCGACGCTGTCGAGCAGGGCGCGCGCGGCGGCGGGCAGCGCGGGCTCGAGCGCGGCGAGCAGCGCGGTAGTGTATCTACAGAGTAATGCAGTGGTGACGGACCTCAGCCAAGCTGCGGGCTCGGGCGACGCTGTCGAGAAGGGCGCGCGCGGCGGCGGGCAGCGCGGGCTCGAGCGCGGCGAGCAGCGCGGTAGTGTATCTACAGAGTAATGCAGTGGTGACGGACCTCAGCCAAGCTGCGGGCTCGGGCGACGCTGTCGAGCAGGGCGCGCGCGGCGGCGGGCAGCGCGGGCTCGAGCGCGGCGAGCAGCGCGGTAGTGTATCTACAGAGTAATGCAGTGGTGACGGACCTCAGCCAAGCTGCGGGCTCGGGCGACGCTGTCGAGCAGGGCGCGCGCGGCGGCGGGCAGCGCGGGCTCGAGCGCGGCGAGCAGCGCGGTAGTGTATCTACAGAGTAATGCAGTGGTGACGGACCTCAGCCAAGCTGCGGGCTCGGGCGACGCTGTCGAGAAGGGCGCGCGCGGCGGCGGGCAGCGCGGGCTCGAGCGCGGCGAGCAGCGCGGTAGTGTATCTACAGAGTAATGCAGTGGTGACGGACCTCAGCCAAGCTGCGGGCTCGGGCGACGCTGTCGAGAAGGGCGCGCGCGGCGGCGGGCAGCGCGGGCTCGAGCGCGGCGAGCAGCGCGGTAGTGTATCTACAGAGTAATGCAGTGGTGACGGACCTCAGCCAAGCTGCGGGCTCGGGCGACGCTGTCGAGAAGGGCGCGCGCGGCGGCGGGCAGCGCGGGCTCGAGCGCGGCGAGCAGCGCGGTAGTGTATCTACAGAGTAATGCAGTGGTGACGGACCTCAGCCAAGCTGCGGGCTCGGGCGACGCTGTCGAGAAGGGCGCGCGCGGCGGCGGGCAGCGCGGGCTCGAGCGCGGCGAGCAGCGCGGTAGTGTATCTACAGAGTAATGCAGTGGTGACGGACCTCAGCCAAGCTGCGGGCTCGGGCGACGCTGTCGAGAAGGGCGCGCGCGGCGGCGGGCAGCGCGGGCTCGAGCGCGGCGAGCAGCGCGGCGGCGGTGGGCGCGCGGCGCGGCGCGGGCAGCTTGGCGCACTGCACGCGCATTCCGCTGACGGCGGCGGCCAGCGCCGCGTCACTCTCCGACCCATTGGAGTCGGTGAAATCTTCTTCGCCACCGTGACGCTCTCGCAACTCACGCAGTTTCCGCTTATTCTCGTCCTCGCGTTCCCTTTGCGATGCTAGTTCATCTGCACTTGGGATACTAAAAGCACCCTAAAAAATTATATGTTAATAGGAAAACATACTAAATAAATTGACTGTTAATATAGGAGCTATATAATACTGTTACATAGAAATTAATTTTTAGCTCAATTGTTAACAGATACTGAATGTAGACACCTATACCTCAAAAGGCATGAGTGCTTTTTTCGTAAACATTTTAGTGGCATCACCCCAATATGAAATGAAATATATAAAATAATAGACTGGCATAGGCAAAACAGATCTCACATATCTATAGATATAAAAATGAATCACAGAAATGTATGAATGTGCATAACTTCCGATCGGCTGCACCAAATTATATAATACTTTTTTATGCGTTTGTTGTTGTTCGGACAATGTTTGTTTACAAGAGAAGTTAAAAGATAACCAGAAAAGTCTTTTTTTTGTCTGCGACTGTTCACTACCTGTCGGAAGCTGAGAGAGTTAGTAAATATGACGGCACGAAGTTCGCCGGGTCAGCTAGTAATAGAATAATAAGTAACTTTTCTAAGCATCTTTAATAGGTAAATGGGTTTCTGGACTTGGCCTTCAATCTAACATAAGGATTATATTGATAGTGATGGTGTTAAAATGAATTAATATTCAGTGTAGGGCTATTACTATTGAACCTCCATATTTTATTTATCTGTATGGATATGAGATACTGGTGTTTTCAGAGTAACACTGACTTGTCTCAGTTAAACTCAGTGTGGTCTACATACGTACTGCATTGTATGTAGAAGAGTTGAGCAATATACTGGGCAAGCCATCACAATCCTCGTCATCACTCATTGTGTTACCTGCTTACAACTTTGAAGGTAGTTCCGACTTTCATTTATACTCTGAAAGATAATCAAACTTTGGATTGGTAAAATTGTTATGACTTCTACATAGTTTGTGGTTATACGCTTTTAGCATTTAGAAAGATATAACATAAAGATATACTTTGACAAACTATTTTAACTAGTTTGTCAAAGTATATCAAATATGTTTAACAAATAAATCTGTAAACATACTGTTGATGAATTTGTATTATTTGCTGGTTACTCTGATTAGGGCGTTGTTATACACCCCTATACACAACAAATTTGAACAGATAACAGCATAGTCACAAAAACTCCGAGAAAGTCTGGAGATAATCGAGTGAAGATTATGATGAATTTCATATTTCTTAGATTTCGGAGACAATTTATTTCGTGGTAATTTTGACACTGACAGTTGACGTTTAGAGGGTTTGGGTCATAGAGGTAGGAGGATGGTATGGAGTGAACGTAATGTACCGTAATTGTTATTGAAATCGATGTAGCAATACCAAAAATATTACTCTTTCTTTTTAACTTGTACTGTCTCGCGTAAGGAAAGCAGGACGTCAAAATATTTGTTTTTGCTGATTTTGGCAACATCGTCATTAGAATATAGAGGCATTCAAAATCCGCCATGTTTGGTTGACGGTCACAGAGTATATTACGTGAAGTTTGCCTTTGTTTACTTTCGCTGTTAGCTATTTTTTTCTCAATTTATTTGGAAATTGTGCTTATATTATTTGTAAAAGTAAAAAGACACTTAATTGCGATGTCTTAATGTGCGCTGTTTTGAGCTGTGGTGCGTCTAAACGCCAAAATTTGCACAAATCTATCGTTTCACTAGTGAGTAACGTAAAATGTATACAAAATATTAAAAAGCTCATAAATGCATGAAATTATTTTAGTTTGTCATTAAATTAATATGAACCTGTTCTGTATAATCAATATGTGTGTAATTTAGTTAGCTTATATTGATATTTTGGGTTTGTGGTCATTGTTTTTATTTTGTAATAGTGATGTGCTAAAAGCTTAAAGAGTAAGTAGTCGATAGTTTCTATTATAACTTTATATATTAATCACGACTGACTTTGTATTATTAACTTTATTAACACGAAATTTTATTTTCAGAAGCAAGAAAAGCAAGCTCCGCAAGATATAGTTTTTTTTTTTTTTTTTATTTTATTTTCTTTATTGGCTCACCAACAATTGTTTACACTGAGTATATATAAAAAAATACAGTTAAAAAGGTATCTTAGTCTAGTGTAACAATCACTTACAGATAAGCACCGCATGCACCTTTATCTTATTTAAACTTTCAAATAGCCAAATTAAACATAGGCCGCAACAATATTTCTCTTGCAGCTATAACAATTCCGCCTTTTAAGAATTAAAAAAGAAAGAAAAAGCGAACAACTTAAAAATTACAATTTAAATATAATAAAAAACGAACAACTTAAAAATTATAACTATATATAAATTTTCGGAACCCGCTAAACGAGTCAGAATGAATATCAACCATATCACTGCAGCCATTAATCAATTTACACAGTCGTGGAATAATGGAATGTGCTCCTAGGACAGTCCTGCGAAGAGGCGGATGCAAGGGCGTTATAGGTGCTCGAGGACATCTTGAAGGGGCTTGAAATTCAATTTTTTCCAATAATGAAGGACAGTCTATTTGAGATCTTATTAACTTAAACAAGAAAAGGGCGTCAATTACATTTCTTCGTTGCTCTAGTGACTTCACTTTAAAGTGAGTAAGTCTAGATTTGTATGACCTTATAGTTCTGCGCAAACCCACAGAAAATGTTAAGTGCCAGAGAAACCTCTTCTGAATTCTTTCAAGTCTTAACGTGTGTGTGGCATAATGCGGTCTCCAGACCGTGCTGCAGTATTCCAAAATACTGCGGACACAGCAGTATCTTGGTCCCGCAAGACCGGAACCCAACAACGTTTCTTAGAACAAAACCCAGCATTCTTGAAGATTTTTTTATTACCATTTCAATATGGGGGATGAATGTCAACTTACTGTCGAATAAGACGCCGAGGTCCCTGATTTCATCCACCTTTTGAATTATATTGCACCCTATGTAATATGTAGTTGGTAGTTGATTACGCCTTCTTGAAAATTTTACGTGGTAACACTTTTTGACATTTAGGCTCATATTGTTATTCGTGCACCATTTCACTACGGCTTCTAAGTCCCTCTGAAGTAGTAAAACATCTTCTTCAGCCCTAACAACTCGATAAAACTTAAGGTCATCTGCGTACATTAAAACTTGAGAGGAACAAAAGCAATTAGATAAATCATTAATGAAAACATTAAACAATATTGGGCCCATGTGAGAGCCTTGTGGGACTCCAGAAGTAATCTCATAGACATCCGACTTGAAGCCACTTACCGCGACGAAGAAGAAACGATTGTGAAGATATGATGACAGCCAATTAAGGAGAGCTCCAGTAATTCCATAGGCTTTTAGTTTGTCCAACAGAATACCGTGAGGAACACGGTCGAAGGCTTTGCTAAAGTCTGTATAAATTACGTCCACCTCCTCACCACGATCAATGACCTCAACCAGAGTTTCAGTAAAGTGAGAAAGATTTGTACATGTTGACCTAGATCCGAGAAAACCATGTTGTGAGTCACTTAAATAAGGCTTCAAATGGGACTGTAAATATGGGCATATTAAGGATTCAAAAATCTTGGCAAAAGTGGACAAAATGGAGATGGGTCTGTAATTGAAGACAAGGTCATTTTCAGCGCTCTTGTAAATAGGTATAACCTTTGCTCTTTTCCATATATCTGGAAATACACCGCTACTGAGGGATTTGTTGTAAATCAATGATAGGGGCAACACCAGTGAATTGGCACATTTAGAAATAAAAATGGGTGGTATCTCGTCAGGTCCAGCACCCTTTCGACAATCCAATGAATTTAATTTACAGAGTAAGGTCTTATGTTCTATCCTTGGCGCTGTCAAAGGTAGGCTTCCATTTATTAATTCTAGTAGAAAGTTCGAAATAGGTTCCGACTGTGCAGCTTTTGGAGCGCTATAAACTGAAGAGAAGTGCGAGGCAAACATTTCGCAGATTTCAGGTCCATCAGATGTTGTTGTCGTATTATCAGACATAGTTAGAGGGAACGAGCTCTTACCGCCCCGCTTATTCTTAATAAAAGCCCAAAAGCGTTTTGGATTCTTGTGAATTTCTGTTTCAATGTTAGAAATATATGTGTTATAGCGTTGTGTAGATAACACAGAACACCGCTTACTGATCAATTTCAGTTCTATTGCGTCCATAGGATTTTTGTATGTCTTGTATCTTTCTCTTAACTTTTCTTTTTCTCGAAGTGTTCGTATTAAATTTCTGTCAAACCACGGTGGGAATTTGCGTGATTGGGCTTTTTTGGGAGGTTGATGGGTTATTACAATATTGCTTAGTAGCTCATAAAATTTTTTAACCATTTCATTAACATCTTCCATTTCGTGAAACAATTGCTCCCAGTCTGTGCTATCGAGTATGTTCCGAATACAATCATAGTCTAGCTTGTGAAAATTTAATTTGACATTATTGGAATTATATGGAAGCCTTGAATCAGTGTCATATTTTAAAATAAACTCAATGGGGGGATGTAAGGAGTCTATTACGGTTAGTGCATTACAAACCGGCTGAACTTTACTGTCAGTTAAGTGAGTTAATACAAGATCTAATATCCGACCTGAGATATTAGTAACATGATTTAATTGCAGGAGCTTGTTGACATGCACAAAATCTGTGAGCAATTGACTCACGCCGGGCGGTGAGTATCCACTATCTGAATCGTTTACCAGGCTCCAGTTAATGCAACCCAAATTAAAATCACCAACTATACAAAAATCGAAAGAATGTTCTAATACACAGTTACAATTATCCAGAAAATATTCAAGGGTTGAACGCGTTACGGGAGGTGGTAAATAAACTGCGCACAGGGCTATTCGACGCTTAGGTCTTGTATTTGGTACATCTATAGTGACCCAGAGATCCTCGCATTGACTCTCCCATTTGGACACACGTTTTGAAATAATATTTTTTAATATTGCCAATAGTACCCCCCCGCCATCTTTTTTCTTATTGTCCCTATCCCGTCTGTAAACTATATATCTATTGTCAAATAACTCTGTACTCAATACCGACCCATTCAACCACGTTTCTGTTAAAATTATTATGTCATATGATTCGCATGATAGCTGACTGTAGAAATTATGTGTTTTAGTCCGTAACCCTCGTGTGTTCTGGTAATAAATTTTTAAGTTATCGAATTTAAAAAGAAATAAATGCCATAACAAAGTCTTAAAAACGCCTAATAATTATGCTAACTTATTTAAACTGTCCATACTTTTAACCAAAATGTGTTCGTGTTCTTGAGATTTGCGCATGTAAACACGCCCCCCTCTAACCCAGACATACTGATAACCCATCTCCTTCGCTCTCAATCTCGCCGCGGTGTGCAGAGCTTTGTTAGTACTCGATAGATGCTCGCTGATATATACAGGGGTCTTAGGTCCAGAATAACCGACGTGTGTTGAATTTAACTTGTTATCTGGATTGGATTTATTGTAGGTTATTGTGGCGGCAAGCAACTGATCTCGTAAGCGGGAGGAAGTGAGCTGCACCACGATAGATCGTGGACGAGTGTTTTGAGGATTGAGTTTAGCCACCCTGGTGCAGTGCATGATATCCCGATCCCCCACTATGCACCCCACCACCTTAGCTATGTCGGTCACGACTTGGAGCAGGTTTTCCTGTTTTTTCTCAGGCAAGCATTGGATTTCAATGTTATTTGAACGTGTTTGTTGTTCCAGATGATTTAGTCGAAGACTGAGATCGCTTATTGTATTTTTCATAATCTGGTTATCCCTCTGCAACTCTTTCGTAGTTTCCTTATAGGCAGTATGTTCTTTAAGGAGGTCTTCATATTGGCTGTTCATAAAGATCATTGATTCATTCATTTTATCAATATTTACTTTGATAGGATTCAATTCCTTATTAATAGTGCTGTTAAGGTCCCTATAAAATACTGACAAATGTTCTTTTAGCTCTTCCTTCATTACGTCTCGGATTATTTCACGAACATCCCCTGCTGACAACGGTTGTTGTAAAGCCGCTTGTGGTGGGGAGTTAATAGCTTGTCTTTTATTACCTCTGGTGGTAGACACATTACGTAACGGTGTACTATCGTAAGAACACACTGCGCCGCTGTTCAAGCAATTATTACAGAACCAAGTTGTAGGTAAGACGTAGCTATGATTCAGAGATAAACAAAGGAAGTGGTACGCCTTTGAACAATTTTTACATTTAGCATACTTTTCGTCGCTTGACGGCCTGCTACAGCATTCGAACATCAACCTAGGTTTTTCAACATTCTTAGTTGTCATTATTATTGATATAATATTCTGGTGTGTAGTAAAAATCTCAAAGTTATCACTGTTTTTTCTATCTCGGCGGTTGCGCGGTAATAAGTGTCTAGCGTAGTCGTGAGAAAAAGGTCGTAAGTGCGCGGTATATTGCGTCGCTTACGCGTTCCAATGAAACACCGCACCCAGTTATTGTCGTCGCCGTCGGTACTTTTATATTTTCAACTTTTATACATCAATGGTTTTAGTTAAATTGTGTTTGAAATAATCACTGCACTGTCTAGTTCACTAGTTTAATTGTTCACCAAAAGCCTAATAAACACTTAACAGTTGTTCACAGAAGTTTTTGTTGTGTATTAACACGATAAAATAATTAAAGCGGGGAACGCACTTATAAAATGTGTTTACAAACACCCACACATAGGCTACTAGTTGATGGCCCGAAGAGAAAATAAAACGTCACAATGAATCCATCCATAGGCACAAAATTAAAATAGAGAAAGACAAAAGTTTAGCTTTAGAGAGACAGTGTACTGAAGAAGTTAGGAAATTTTCCTTGTGCCTACACTTTTTCCCATAAAGTCCCTAAATTAAAAAAAAATGAATTTTGTATTTAATAAAAATGAATATTAATGTAATAAACAGTCATTTTATTTTATGGAACAAATAACTTATATAAAACAATTTCGATATTTTACATCTGCGTGGGGTCCCAATTTTTCCCCTATAATATTTGGGAAAGAAAAACATCGAAACGATGTCTTGTAGAAATTATTTTAAAACAAAATAATACTGTTTAAATAAATGTGTAACAAAAATATAGTCATTATATTCTATCAATAATAGTTAAAAAAATATTTGAAAGACGTGATAAAACCGATGCATGAACATGATTTATACGTGATTAATGTGATCATTTATAGTGTTCAATAAATGTTTTAAATATTATTTGATTATTCATAATGTTTCCCAATAAAAGTATGGTTTATCCTGGTATCAGATGACAACGGTAGTTGGTAGGGGACCTACTACCGTTTGATTGATTTTTTATTTTGTTTCCCTATAAAAATGCAATACAAATAATCTAAAAAAACTTCATAGGGGGTCATTGAACAAATAATTATGTTCAACTTTTTAGGGACCAACCCGAGGAAATCGATAATTAAGATGAAATGGGACTCGAAGCTTCAGGTATTTGAGGGGATAAAGCAGACAAACCCTGTTTTCCAATTACAAAGCATAGTGCGACTCATTGGCGCACAATGCTGAATTATGCTGAAGCTTAATTGGAACGTGAATTAGTTTTCAAATGCACCAGCAGAGTGCGCTAAGTTCAGTGTTGAAAAAAAAAAAATATTCAGAGTTAGCAATAACCTCATTAATTTGTAAGCAAAGTGGTATACATAAAAATTGGTTGAAAACTATTTACGGTTATTTTAAGTAATTTGGATTTTGATAATTACATTAACATTTGTTTGATTTGAGTAATTTTTTTAAATGATATCTACCTTCATCCATACTTATATTTATTTTTTTAACACAGTTTGAATTAACTTTGATTATTTCGAAAAAACTGCAACGAAACGAAAGCTTTAAAAATTTTTTCAACAATAAATAATATTACTAACGATAATATATAAATAAAACATTTTGATCAATGCCCCCTTAAAGAAAAAACACTTGTTAATTTTTGTCACAGTTGGTATCGATTGCACGCATCACGCAAAAACACTACTTTTGAGAGTGCTCGATTGTGCGAAGCGTTGCTGTAGTTGAATCATTCAAAGTTAAGCATTATGCCGCATAATGCGCTCTAGTGCTGTAATTGGAAAACAGGGAAAGTACGCTCCGCCCACTGAGTGCCGGCGACGGCGACGGCCGCGAACAATATTTTTATTAACATACAACCTGATACTAACCTGAAAATTGCAAAATACGCAAAATTTAAAAAAAATGCGGTTTGCCCTGGCATCAGATGACAGCGGTAATAGGTATGGGACCTACTACCATCGTCATCTGATACCTTGTTATACTAAAACTAACATAATGCCAGTACTATATACATACTATGTACATATATGTTTTCGATAGCAAAAAAATTGTTTTGACGTGTGTTCTTCCGTTTCTCTTCTCCCATTCTCTTTAGTCCTTCTTCATGTCACAAGGGATAAAACAACCTTAGTCAGTAAGTTTCAAAGTTTGGCAACACCAATATATCACTGCGCTGCAGTCGATACTCGATAAAAAAGAAAACAAAACAAACGTCAGTCGCGCACAGTTGTTTGGTAGGTATTTACAGTTCCTTTGTTACTGACTTTATTGATAGGAGAGACTTGCTCTCGAGACTAAAAGCAAGTGTTTTGTGGGTGATAGGTGTCGATTCGCTTGCACAATGTGGGAGGAGAGTAGTAGCAGCACAAAGCGAGGCAGCTCCCGTAGCACGGTTGACCCTGCGAAGATTCACGACGCAGTGTTCCAGGAGTTGATGCAGGAATGTAAACACAGTGCTCCCGGAGCTCGTCTATCGGCGCGCCTTCGCACTGCGCTCGAGAGGTAAAGACCTACATGTTACTACAGTAAAAGCTCCTTATTCGCAAGGGATACGTCTCGTAAATATGCCGCGAATACAGAAACCGTGAATATGGGATGGTAATTTATACGAAATTATAGGGGATACGTTCCAAGGTGACAAAATAAAATATATATATACAAAACTAGCTGCCCCGGCAAACGTCGTTTTGCCATAAATTTTTTTTAAGGATGGATGACCCTTACCATTTAGGGGGATGAAAAATAGATGTTGTTCGATTCTCAGACCTACTCAATATGCTCACAAAATTTCATGAGAATCGGTCAAGCCGTTTCGGAGGAGTTTGGCAACTAAAACTGTGACACGAGAATTTTATATATTAGATAACAGTTAAATTGAAATTTTCCTGACCGTATTGCAGAATTTTGATCGTCAGACTTAAGCAATGGTTTGAAGAATTTTTGTTACTTGGCAGTTTTCAAAAGTACCTAAAATTCGGACTGATAGTCACAAGTTGGTTTATTTTCTTTGAATTTTTATCAATCATGCAGCTTTTTTTTAATCAACATTTGGAAAAAATAAATTTGAAATACTGTGTTTAAAATGTGGCAGCATTAAACAATGTACTTAATTCATTAAGTTATAAGATTACTTTCTTTATACATTGTGATTGTTTACATTCTTAAAAATACAGACAACTACCAATTGAATCCGCAAATAAAGAAATTTTAGCCCGGAATATACGTGTTTGGTCTCAACTTTTTAATCACTTTTTAATCTGTTAGTAGTGAAAATGCAAATGCAGGGAGTGCAAATAAGGAGCTTTAACTGTACCTCGACTACCAACTCTAATACATAGTTTCACATTATTTGAATATGCTACAATATATTTATTTATTTTCGATCAATAGCCTATGTAAAAGAACTTTCATACAAACATTTGACCCTTATTTTAACCCCTTTAGGAACAAAATTTCCATAAATGCTGATAAAAGTATTCACTTATTTGTAATCAGAAACCTAAAGACGAAAGTTTCAGGCGGCTAATTAAAAAATATGTATCTTCTGATATGTTATCAGTAACCCATAAATACATTTTCATGTTTCTCACTTAAAAAATGACGGACTTCCTTACAAATATTCAACCCCTGAATCACCCCTTTAGGGGTAGAATATCCAGTAATGCATAAATATGTATATACTCATTTTTAATCAGTTCCCCAAAAAAAGGTTTCATGATCCATATTTAAAAAATAACAGACTTCCATACAAACTTTCAACCCCTATTTCATCCCTTTAGGGGTAGAATATCCAGAAATGCTTACATATGTCTCTACTCTTTTTTAATCAGCAGCACATGAATAAAGTTTCATGTTAAAAAATTACAAACTTTGCTACAAACTTTCAATCCCTATTTCACCCCCTTAGGGATTGAATATCCCGAATTCCTTTCTTAGTGGGTGTTTACTCAATGAAATGATCCTATTCACCAAATTTCATAGACTTAACTATAATAGTTTACGCTCAGTGATGATGAATCAGTCAGTCAGTCAGGACTTATTATTTCATAAGTATGGATGTATTGCACTTACAAATTTGATTGGTTTAATAGTTGCTTAAAAATGAAATATCAGGACAGATATGCCAATCCCACTGGGAATTAATCAATCAACCACCACTATTGAAGACTATTACAAAGTTAACTTGTCATTGTTATAATGGAAATTAATAAAATATCACTTTGTCTATCACTGTCATACATTTTGAACTATCATTCTAAGGTTCTTTCATAAATTGTCATGTAGTATGTTATTAAATACGGGATGCATGTAGTTTAATTAATATGCATCTGTTGAGTGTAAGAGAGTTAGGCCTGTAGGAAATTTCTCCTATGAATCAGCCATAATTAAAATTTGATGGACAAACTGTGAATGTCGAACACATGAGAGAAAGTTTGAAAGAGAAGCGAGAGGATCAAAGTTGAAACGGACACAAAGAACACCAGTCACAGAACAGGCATATCTTTATCTCTCAGTAGAGGGGTAATGCTTCGGTCGGAAAGTAAATGAAATAAAGACTTTCGGTCATCGAGTATTTGCATTTCAGAAAATGTATAAAATGTTTGAACGGAACGTGTGTACTCTGTAGGATGAGTCCTCGAGCGCGGCGCGAGCTGTGCGACCGCAAGCAGGACGGCTGCGCGCCGCTGTTCGAGGCGTGCAAGCGCGGCAACGTGGAGATCGTGGAGTACCTCGTGCACGTGTGCGCGGCCGACATCGAGCAGCGCGGCGTGTTCGAGGTGACCGACGACCGCTCCGTGCACACCGTCACGCCGCTGTGGTGCGCCGCCGTCTCGGGCCGCCTCGACGTGCTGCGCGTGCTGGCCGACGCGGGCGCCGACATCGACGCGGGCAGCGACAGCGGCTCCACGCCCGTGCGCTCGGCCTGCTTCATGACGCACCTGGACGTGGTGCGCTTCCTGGTGGCGCGCGGCGCCGACGTGCACCGGCCCAACCACAACGGCGGCACGTGCCTCATCAACTCCGTGCAGAGCGTGCGGCTGTGCGCCTTCCTGCTCGAGCACGGCGCCGCCGTCAACGCGCACGACACGCAGATGAAGACCGTGCTGCACTACGCCATCCAGGAGCACCGCCTCGAGACCACGCGCCTGCTGCTCGACCACGGCGCCGACCCGCACCTGGTGTCGCGCGCCGGGGACGACGCGCTCAGGACCGCCTGCCTCAAGGGCGCCGCGCAGGTACGGTCCGGGCCGCCGCGGAAGCGCTCGCTCCCCGTTTCGTGACCGATACGAAGCTAAACTCCTCAGATCGTGAGCTTGCTCGCGGGGCGCGTGCGCTACGAGCCGGCGCGCATGGCGGACGCGTACGAGCTGCTCGGCTCCACGCAGCTGGACGAGTTCAACGACGTGTCGGCGGCGCTGGCGGCGTGGCGGCGCGCCACGGCCATCCGCCACGGCTGCGGCGCCTACATCCCCAAGCGCCCCGTGCGAGCGCCGCACCGCGCGCTGGGCCACGCGCGGGAGTGGCGCTCGCCGGCCGAGCTGGAGCAGGCCGCCACCGACATGGACGCGCTCCGCACGCAGTCGCTGCTCGTCGTGGCGCGCGTGCTCGGCCAGGAGCACAAGGACACCGTGTTCCGCCTCATGTACCGCGGCGCGTCCTACGCCGACGCCTTTCGCTACCAGCGCTGCATCGAGCTGTGGACGTGGGTGCTGCAGATCCGCATCGAGAAGGACTCGCTGCTGGCGACGGACACGTGCCACACGGCGTGCGCGCTCACCCGCCTCATGCTGGACGCGCACGGCGGCCGCCTGGAGCGCGCGCGCGGGCTGCCCGCGCACCAGGACGTGCTGCGCGTGTTCCGCCTCATCGCCGACGACCTGCCAGGTGGGTGGTGGCGCGGGTGGGGAGGGCGCAGTACGGAGCAGCACAGTGGGGCCGAGAGTGAGGCGTGCGCGCGCGTGTTGCAGGCTGCCGGCGCGCGCTGCAGGTGCGGCCGGTGCACAAGGCGCAGGCGGACACGCTGGACCGCGCGCTGCGCTGCGTGACGCACGTGGTGCACCTGCTGCTGCAGACGGGCGGGAGCGCGGCGGAGCGGCGCGCGGGCGCGGAGGCGGTGCGCGCGCTGCTCCGCGCCGACGTGCGCAGCGCGCACACGGGCGACACGCTGCTGCACCTCAGCGTGTCCTGCCTCAACGTCATCCGCTCCACCTACTTCGCCGACGAGATGGACATAACGGTGAGCCGCACCCTACAGATACCTTTGTATTACAATGATTGTGCTGTAGCGAGCTGCTCGTGTAGTGGTGTATCATTCTGTTCTCTTAGACATTTGAGAGCGCCCGTTACGAACATTGATCTGTGATTACAGGTGAGAACATTAAATAATACGACTGACTTCCATTTAAATATGTAAAAACTTTTTAGTTACACGACGTAATTAATTTGGGTCATCGATTCCAAAATATATACAGGATGTCCCAGAACTCAACGTCGAGCCGAATTGGGATGACAGGATTGATTGTAACGATCATGAGAAAAAAAAAAAAAAAACTATCCCGGGCAGTTTGAAAATTATGGGTGTACGATGCAACCGTACACTAAGCCGAGTAAGCGCTAACCGCTCGTACGTTCCTCAGCTACTTATTATAAATTATAAATCAATTCAGTACACGTTAACGATTAACGGTGATCGCGTGTGCTCCCTCGCTCTTTTACAAAACATTTCATTTTAGTCTTCAATAAATTAGTATATGATATATTCTCACCGCATTATTATTTCACAACTTACGAACTTCTACATGGTCCTTCGAGCTACTCGAGCGGGACTTTAGTATTCGTTATTTTTTCGGGAGTTACGTGTATTGAAGTGCTCGAGAGTGACACCGTTTCGGTAATCGGCATTAGATTACAGTGCAGTGCTACGTGTCAACTGTTTATTTAATTACGTAAGCGCAGAACTTTAGCAAAGCGCCTATACGCTTTGCTAAAGTTCTGCGCTTACGCAATTAAATAAAGCGAACACTATCAGCAAACAGTGAAATCTTGAACTAGTTATCTTAGCAACATAGCTCTTCATCCACAACAGCAGTGCCACAAGCACGTTTTTATAGCAGCAACAATCAGCATCAGCATCTCGGTATCATCAGCTAGAGCATTTCGGTATCTTCAGTAGCAGCACCGACATTCAACAACAGTGTCGGTATCCAGCAGCGAAAAATCGGCGTCTTCACATATCAGAGCAGCGGCAGTTATCAGCCAGTAACAAGTAAGATCTTTCCTTTTTATCGTACACTAGTGGCAGCAAAATGGAAGATCTTTATAGCAGACAGTGTGAACTCAGCGATTTTTTAAAGAAAATACCGAATAACACAAAAAAGGATAGTGCCGAGAGAAAATCTAGCGACTATTACAAAAGGCGATTAGATTTGTTAGAGAGGTATTGGGCGGATTTTCAGGAAAATCACTCAGCTATCTGTGAGTGTGGGATAAGAGATCATATATATTTTATCGAATCTAAGTATGAGAAGGTTAAGAAGATGTATTCCGCCGCCAAGGCCTTTATAATAGAGCAACGTCAGCAACTGGTAAGCGATTTAACGCTTTCAAAACCTATAAGGGATTTTCGCCCGAAGTTGGGAGAGCCAGAAGAAGCAGAGCATGAACTAGAAGTATTTCACAGGACGAGCAGCAATCAAAACCTAGCATTGTACGTGCAATGGAGTCACGTGGCTCGTACAGCAAATTAGAAGATTTGATTCGGAGACAATCAGCAAATTTTAAAGCTTATAAGAGATCAGCATTCAGAAGGCAGTAGAGCCACGCTGATTTCAGCACGAATGGGCCGGCTCAACCGGGGCGGTACTACCCTCGCACAGAAAATCAACGTAAAATGACAGCGATCATACTGTCGTGTTTCGTTGGTGAGTGCGAGACCGGAGGCCCAATGATGCAGAAGCATCACTAGCCCGCCATGGTGTGGGTCACCATGCTGCATTGTTGCATTGTCTGCATTCGCAGTATGGTGACCACCACTCTTGGAGTCTGCTTATGCTTTCCATCAGGCAAAGCAGAGTCATTTTGGAAGGGCTAAACATAAAAAAAAAAAAAAAAAAAGATCTACAGCATTCATCGACATTGACTCCTTGTTTGACAAATGGCAGCTGGAGGACGCTTTAAAAATACTAACAGCGCGCTGGTCAAAAATTGACTTTCTTCACTGGGAGGTAGACGGCGAATTAGATGGTGAGGATGAGGAATACAAAGCGATGTATACCCAGCACGAGCGATCATATAATAACTTGAAACAAATTATCAGCAAAAAGCTTTCCAGTGTATCACATAAAGAACACATTACACCTAAGATGGAAATTCCAGAGTTTTCTGGCCGTTTCCAACACTGGGCATCGTTCAAAGATCTTTTCAGCGAAGCTATCCACTATAACCCTATCTTTTCTAAAGCTGAAAAAATGCAATTTTTGAAAGGAAAAGTCAAGGGTGAAGCAGAAAGCCTCATCCAGCATCTCACTGTAAGCACCGACAATTACGAAGCCTGTTGGGAGATCCTCAATTCTCGATACGATAACCAAAGGCTTATTTTTATATCCATCCTGAATAATCTATGTAATCTTCCTAGCACCCAACCACGATCTCCTGGTCAGATTAAAAAATTGCACGACGTATCCCTAGAAAGCATTCACGCTATTCGAAACTTAGGAATCGATATCAGAACTTGGGATCCTATTCTTGTTTACTTATTAATGCAGAAGTTAGATCACGAAACATACGATAACTATAATGAGTCCCTGAAAAATAACCGACAGCTGCCTGTGTTACAGGAATTTCTGGACTACTTAGAAAGTAAGTTCACCGGTTGGGAAACATCTCGTAAAAAGTTAGAGCAAGCTGTACTGAAACCTAAATATCATGTACCTAGCGAAATACCTGAAAATAAAAAATTACAGCGGTACAATCATAACTTTGCGGATAAATTCAGCAAGCCGCAATCTTATTCTAAAACTTTACACTACATGTGTCAGCTATCACATGTCAATTTTGCGGTCAACAACATGCCCTGTTTAATTGCGAAAAGTTCTTACGATTGCAAAATGAAACTAAATTAAATACAATATCAAAGTTGAAATGATGCATAAATTGTTTATTCAATCATAATGGTCAACAATGTATTTCCGTTAAGCGATGTCGCAAGTGCGATGGAAAACACCGCTCCGTTTTACATGACGCCTTACTAGAGTGCCTTGGCAAGTACCATTAAAAGTTCGCGCATTTAATCAGGATTGTAAAATAGTACAATACTTTAACAATTATTTTTACGGGAATTAACGCGATCACTTATTATAAGGTATTACATACCTCTGATTTGCCTGACGTTTCGACCAGGTTGCACTGGCCGTGGTCACAGGCTGACATTCCCGTAAAAATAATTGTTAATATATCATGGAACGCGAAAGTTTAAAAGTTGATACAATACTTGTTAGTTTCATACTATAAAAAACGAGTAAAAAAATAAAAACCTCAAGTAACCCGATTTTTGCTAACCCATTTTACTCAGTTGAAATGTTTTTTATTCGCACAAGCTCTTGGAAGGTTCTTAATTTTACGGCAAAATTATAAGAGAGATGGATAGTGGACTTTAACAAATAGTCTTAATTCTAGGAAACTTGGAGCAATTGTGTAATTATTTTTTACTGTGATTCTAGAAATGTTATTTAGGGTTACGTTTCCAAAGTTTAAATGAACAAAAATAATAAAAATTAACTACAATAACCGAAAAATGGTTACAGTTTGACTAACTTTCTCGATTTTTTTTAAATGCCTTTTTTTTTCAAACTGCATGGGATAGATTTTTTTTTTGATTTTTCTCATGATGGTTACAGTCAATCCTGTTATCCCGTTTCGGCTTGACGTTGAGTTCTGGGACACCCTGTATATTAGATACAGCACTGAACTATAAATAAGTCAGGTAATCAAATAAGTAAGGTACATAAGTCGTTAACCGACAAAGGATTTTCTTACTTCCGAAACAATCATCCTCGCCAGGCACAGCTTAGTTGGTGTTACACCCAGAGCAAGACTCTGGTCCAATTGCTCGCACGTAGCGACGATTGTTTGGGGTGGCAACACAAATACATTACTTACTACATACATACAGTTCACAGGTACCTTAGTAGATTTATCTTTTACCTCAATAGTAAACCATCAAAAGAATCTATACGATAGCCTCGCTACCCCGCTACTGGCCAAATTAATAATACTGTTTTATTCTTTATGAGGCAATGATTTCTCCAGAGAAACGAATATGATTTGTGATGATGACGGCACGGAAGACCTCCTGCGTGACACTTAGGCTGAAATTTATAAAGCGTACTTTGTCTTTGCTTAGACTTACCTCACGAGTTAAGTGTGCGTTGAAATTTATAGTCATAATGCTTAGCTTAAGCTCAGCAAATGCTTAGCATTGTCTAAGTCACCGAAATCCTTGACTTAGCGATTACTTGCGCGCTTGTAAAGATGGTTTGATGGTTCAAGTAGAAAAGCCGTAATCTAGTTTGAAAGCGTTGTAACAGGACTTCTGTTACAACGCTTAGGGCATGCCAGTGTTAAAGTTAAAAGTTCTTTCTAAAAATTAGTAATTATATGCGATTGATCTCGAAACAATCTGAAATATTCAAATACATCGACTGGAGTGATACCACGGCCTCACAGAAAACCGATAAGAAGCAGCGCTTGTGCTGTGTTTCACCGAGTGAGTGAGGATACCTGACGCGAAATGTTTATTCGTTTTCCCATATATTCCATAAAAAATGTTATGACATTTCACTGACAAGTCAAATATACTCTTTTATTTGTACATGTGTTATTTTTGCCCTTTTTCACTTAAAATTAATAAAAATCAACGGTTTAAATTGATTGAAATACAATTATATAATAAAGTTTATAAGATTACAAATATTTTGGCTTATAACAGCTATTTTCAAATATGTAAAATGTTTTCAAAATATCTATATAATTCAAATAAATATGCTATGCAAATTGTAATGTTATACATTTTTTTCTGAGTTCTTGCTTAGCATACACTCAGTACATTCTTAGCCCAAAGGACTATAAATTCGAATGCTAAGATTACACTGAACAGGAACTTACGTAAGTTTAGCGTAAGCAAAGTCTGAGCAAAGTCTAAGCACGCTTTATAAATTTCAGCCTTAGACAGGTCCAAGGACCTCACTTCACCATTCATGCGTGGGCAGACGACCTTCACAGCCAGTGGAACATAAAAAAAACCTCTTACTTGAAGTGAAGGTTTTACGTTCCGCGTGGTTGACGAGGAATTTGGGGATTTCGCATCAGATGTTTCACAGGAAACTCTCTCTTAGGCATGTGTTAATGCAGTCAACTCTAAGTTTCACAACTCTCTGGTCAAAACTTCCTCGCTTTCTTTACTTTCTTCAATGCCCACCTTTCTCAGCTTGGACCAATAGTGAAAAGCACGCACCTCAATTTTACACATATGTCATCTCCCCTTCTTTTTTCATCGAATCTTCCAGATTAATGACCTACCACAGACAACGCAAAACTCTGTTTTCTATCCAAAGACGGACCCTACTCAATTTAAAATGTTGTCTAACATTTAACTATGATAATATTTATATTTTATATATATAGATATTATCTATATCAGATCTAAATATATCATTTCTAAAATCCTCAATAATACACCCCTAACGCCTTCTATGAGCGCCTGGAGATCAACACAATCGTAGAACGATATTCCTCCATACTCTTCTCGCCTAGCATAGATGTCGCGTATCAAAATATTTCAACTTCACTAATTCAATCCATAATTACCATATATTAATAATTAGATAAATGAATAACGCCAGTGTTCTACATATAAATTTAAATTCAATATCATTTATTCAATTCAGACACTAAGTGACATTTATGACGCCACAGCATGTGCTGTGTCGTCAAGGTAAATTAGGTGAAAACATCAAAAAACAGCCTGCTTGTGTCGATCACTCATTTCCAGTTTCCAAATAACAATAACGCACGTTGAATTCGAAATGACTGTCGAGCGGCACAAACATACGCTTTTACAATTACTGCGCTTCGATTCAGCTCGCAGCAAATTCGTAAATATGCAAATTATCGGAAGCAGAGTTATCACATAAAATGTACGTGTTCGATTTTGAATTCTCGTGGCGTGTTAAATATCTCGCCACAAACCGCACCTACTAATATTTGTCTACATCGTGTGTGTCCCTACATCGTGTGTGAGCACGCACACGGGTGAGAAACGGGTCTCGTTTCACATGTAGGTAGCGCCACAATTATTGTAATACAAATGTATCTCTGGTGTGCAATCGATATTGCGATGAGTCTACGATATCGTTCGCCGCCTGATCGAGTCGGAATATAAAAAGAAGGTTATCCTCGATCACTCGGTTTATAAATGCGGTAGTGCGGTATCGCGCGACGAGCCGTGACGATAACAGCGGCGCTCCTCACAGCCGATCTTCCCGAGCGTGGCGGTGGCGTCGCTGCTGCTGGAGTGCGGCGCGGACGTGCGCGTGCGCAACGAGGCGCGCTCCACGGCGCTGCACGTGGCGGCCATCCCCTACAACTTCAGCACGGAGCTGGTGGAGGTGCTGCTGGCGGGCGGCGCGCACCTGGACCAGCCCAACAAGTTCGGCGACTCGCCGGCCGAGCTGGTGCCGCTGAACCGCGACTCGCGCGTGTGCCCCGTGCGGCACGTGTCGCTGGGCTGCCTGGCGGCGCGCGCGCTGCTGGCCGCGCGCCGGCCCGTGCCCGAGCGCCTGCTGCCCGCCACGCTGCGCGCCTTCCTCGACCTGCACCGGCCCTAGCTCCCTCCCGCGCCTGTACCCCCGCCGCACCTCACACTACCTACTGGCCGCGCTGCGCGCCTTCCTCGACCTGCACCGGCCCTAGCTCCCTCCCGCGCCTGTACCCCCGCCGCACCTCACACTACCTACTGGCCGCGCTGCGCGCCTTCCTCGACCTGCACCGGCCCTAGCTCCCGCGCCTGTACCCCCGCCGCACCTCACACTACCTACTGGCCGCGCTGCGCGCCTTCCTCGACCTGCACCGGCCCTAGCTCCCTCCCGCGCCTGTACCCCCGCCGCACCTCACACTACCTACTGGCCGCGCTGCGCGCCTTCCTCGACCTGCACCGGCCCTAGCTCCCTCCCGCGCCTGTACCCCCGCCGCACCTCACACTACCTACTGGCCGCGCTGCGCGCCTTCCTCGACCTGCACCGGCCCTAGCTCCCGCGCCTGTACCCCCGCCGCACCTCACACTACCTACTGGCCGCGCTGCGCGCCTTCCTCGACCTGCACCGGCCCTAGCTCCCGCGCCTGTACCCCCGCCGCACCTCACACTACCTACTGGCCGCGCTGCGCGCCTTCCTCGACCTGCACCGGCCCTAGCTCCCTCCCGCGCCTGTACCCCCGCCGCACCTCACACTACCTACTGGCCGCGCTGCGCGCCTTCCTCGACCTGCACCGGCCCTAGCTGCCTCCCGCGCCTGTACCCCCGCCGCACCTCACACTACCTACTGGCCGCGCTGCGCGCCTTCCTCGACCTGCACCGGCCCTAGCTCCCGCGCCTGTACCCCCGCCGCACCTCACACTACCTACTGGCCGCGCTGCGCCTTCCTCGACCTGCACCGGCCCTAGCTCCCTCCCGCGCCT
Source organism: Spilosoma lubricipeda (assembly GCA_905220595.1). Classification (NCBI taxonomy): domain Eukaryota; kingdom Metazoa; phylum Arthropoda; class Insecta; order Lepidoptera; family Erebidae; genus Spilosoma; species Spilosoma lubricipeda. Next base: position 15,182,398 of record HG992296.1, on the reverse strand, counting down.
GTACCCCCGCCGCACCTCACACTACCTACTGGCCGCGCTGCGCGCCTTCCTCGACCTGCACCGGCCCTAGCTCCCGCGCCTGTACCCCCGCCGCACCTCACACTACCTACTGGCCGCGCTGCGCCTTCCTCGACCTGCACCGGCCCTAGCTCCCTCCCGCGCCTGTACCCCCGCCGCACCTCACACTACCTACTGGCCGCGCTGCGCCTTCCTCGACCTGCACCGGCCCTAGCTGCCTCCCGCGCCTGTACCCCCGCCGCACCTCACACTACCTACTGGCCGCGCTGCGCCTTCCTCGACCTGCACCGGCCCTAGCTCCCTCCCGCGCCTGTACCCCCGCCGCACCTCACACTACCTACTGGCCGCGCTGCGCCTTCCTCGACCTGCACCGGCCCTAGCTCCCTCCCGCGCCTGTACCCCCGCCGCACCTCACACTACCTACTGGCCGCGCTGCGCCTTCCTCGACCTGCACCGGCCCTAGCTGCCTCCCGCGCCTGTACCCCCGCCGCACCTCACACTACCTACTGGCCGCGCTGCGCCTTCCTCGACCTGCACCGGCCCTAGCTCCCTCCCGCGCCTGTACCCCCGCCGCACCTCACACTACCTACTGGCCGCGCTGCGCCTTCCTCCACCCGCACCGGCCCTAGCTCCCTCCCGCGCCTGTACCCCCGCCGCACCTCACACTACCTACTGGCCGCGCTGCGCGCCTTCCTCGACCTGCACCGGCCCTAGCTCCCGCGCCTGTACCCCCGCCGCACCTCACACTACCTACTGGCCGCGCTGCGCCTTCCTCGACCTGCACCGGCCCTAGCTCCCTCCCGCGCCTGTACCCCCGCCGCACCTCACACTACCTACTGGCCGCGCTGCGCCTTCCTCTACCTGCACCGGCCCTCGCTCCCTCCCCCGCCTGTACCCCCGCCGCACCTCACACTACCTACTGGCCGCGCTGCGCGCCTTCCTCGACCTGCACCGGCCCTAGCTCCCTCCCGCGCCTGTACCCCCGCCGCACCTCACACTACCTACTGGCCGCGCTGCGCGCCTTCCTCGACCTGCACCGGCCCTAGCTCCCTCCCGCGCCTGTACCCCCGCCGCACCTCACACTACCTACTGGCCGCGCTGCGCCTTCCTCGACCTGCACCGGCCCTAGCTCCCTCCCGCGCCTGTACCCCCGCCGCACCTCACACTACCTACTGGCCGCGCTGCGCGCCTTCCTCGACCTGCACCGGCCCTAGCTCCCTCCCGCGCCTGTACCCCCGCCGCACCTCACACTACCTACTGGCCGCGCTGCGCGCCTTCCTCGACCTGCACCGGCCCTAGCTCCCTCCCGCGCCTGTACCCCCGCCGCACCTCACACTACCTACCCTTTGGAAAGTCCGGTTTCCTTGTGACGTTCGTCCTCGTCGTGTCCTCGAAGTCTCGTTGAACTAAGAGCGGTCCCGTATCCAGTATTTAAACACCACCCGATTTACAAACATGAATTATTTCGCGGCGTCATTCCCATAACGAAGGATCGCTCTTTCTTCGTCAATATATTTATATAGTTATAATATGTTGTAACGTGGTGCAGTTGTAGTAGTGTATAATATAATAATAAGCCAGTGCGAGATATGAGAGCACCCGTTACAAAAGTTGATCTGTGAGTACAGGAGAGAATATGAATAATACTACTCACATTCTCATAAATATGTAATCGATATACGATCACTTCAATATAATGAAGCTACCAATCCTAAACATGTAATAAGTATACAATCACTTCGACATAATAAAGTTACTAATCCAATAACAAAGCGTTAAAGAAATCAATTTGAGCATTTCCTTTCAAATACTATTCTAGATACATTAGGCCTTTCTGAAACAGAGGAAGGATATCCCCAAACAGCCATTCCTGCCCGCAACAGCTCATTCGATATCTCATACAGGGCGAAACTCTTGCCTAAGTACTGGTACTGCAGAGGGATGATGCTTAGGGTATGTACCCCGATAACTCCACAAGCGGAGGTAATACAAAAAGAAATAGACTCTGACATTTGTTTCTCTAAGAGGCAACGATTTGTAAGAGTATAATATAATTCAGTACAACCTGATTCTGGTCCAACATCACATGAGGCGGCACAAGCGACCTGCGACCTCTCCCTGCGGCAGCAAAGGCAAGGGTGCCGGTGGGCGTTGGACGTTGCGCGTTGGGTGACCTCAACAACTCACATCCACCATGTGACAAAACCATCACGTGCCTGACGACCTGCCGGAGCCCTGGCGCATTTCTGCATAGCCGGCCTCCACCGCCCATGAAACAGTAATGAAATCTCTTACTTGAGGAAGACGATCACCCTGAGCGGTGCTGACGACGATTTTCGGTGTCAGTTCCAGATTTCATTTTGAGGACCCTTCCAATCTAACGATACTATTTGAAACGCTCTTGCATCAGTTGGTCCGCAGCAATTAACCCACTTTGCAAGAAGATCGACTTCCTCTCTGGGTCCTCCATCGACCATCGCCCGAACGTAAAAGAAGTCAACCTCATATTTTTCGCATCTCTCACTCGAGGCCACTCAAAAAAATGCCAACTCCCTACTAAAGACAAAAAAAAACTATTTTGTCTATGAAAGATAATGTCAATCTAACTTCCAAAGGTTGTCCCTATAATAGGGAAGTGGAAATTTTTATTTTTGCTTCCATTTGAATTTCATGTAGAATAGACTAGTATAATAAAAAATCAAAATTCTTTAATTTATAGCCGAGAATTGCAGTTAACTTCGATGACATCATCTTTGTATGTCACTGGCCGTGTTTGTTCGCCGACTGCTCGTGCTGAGTTGTACGTTAATCTCCGTAAAACGAATAATTATTCGTGCTGGCTTTCATAGTTGCTTAAAGTTAAGAATCTCGTGATACTTTTTGAATAAATGGATGCATCAAGCTACTATAAATGTGGACTATACGTCATCAGTTAAAGATGCAACTAATATTCCGAAAAAAGCAGCGACCATAGCAAAAGGGTAGCAGCATTTTTATAGCCACCTGGATACAGATTTAAGTTGTAACTAACTTTAACCCGCGGCCTCGCCCGCGTCTTTTTCGGTTACCGGTAGACAGACAGAGTTACTTTCGAATTTATAATAGAAGTATGGATGAACGGCTAGGCGGAAATTATGATTATGCTGTTTTGACAGAAGTTTTTTAATTTCATTGATGAACTAGCTGAGTCCCGCGGATATTGTTGTACCTTTACAACCGCGGGGCAAAACTAGTTGAAAACAAAGTAGCCTTATTACATCAGCTATCTGCCTATGAAAGTCCCACCAAAATTGGTGTAGCCGTTCCAGAGATTAACCGGAACAAACAGACCCACAGACACAAAAAAATGTAAAATATATGTTTTGGTATACGTACTGTGTATTGTTACATATCGGAGTGAGTGTAAAAGTATTGCAAACATTTGCCACTATCCAACGGTTCCATGATTCAGGCGAGGTGGGGATGAAATCTATATAAAGCGTCGCGATCGGAAACCGGGGACAATTTTCTCTTCAGATCTCGCGACATACATCTCTTGATTGTGAAACGGATAACTCCTGAGTCATTATACTATCTATATCTATACTATCTATTATTTGATTTATTGTATTTTTGTGTTTTATATCGTGTGTGCGAGTACCGGCTAATTTGTCCTTAATCTTTCCCTTTGATCCGCGTGAGGTGATGTTTGCTAGTGGGAGAAGCGCTAGTCTGGGGACGAGTTCCGCAGCGCGGAGGAGTGAGCGCTGGCGCAAGCCTCGTGGGGGCCGCTGATGGAGTTTAAATAATTCATATTCTAGACGTTCTACTTGGTGCACCTACATTGGAGAGTATTGTGAGCTAGTGCTACAAGAACGTGTTTGCTTTGCCGCCGTTACACTATGCATACTAATGCATTTAGTAATAAAAAAAAGTAAAAACTAAAACCCAACTACGACAAAAAACGACGCTGAAGAAGTAGTTTTAGTAGTTGGGTTTTAGTTTTTACTTTTTTTTATTTAAAATGGTTTGGTTCCTCTATAATATTAATTTCTTTGCATAGGATATTTTAAATAGGTACCATGGAAATATCACAATTATCCAATAAATACGGACAAAGTCGCGAGAAAATGCTAATAATATGTATATTTTTGAAATATACAAGTAACGCCCTTTCGTTTGATACCAAACACGGCATATTTCTCAAAAAAAAATTTTTTAATACAGTACTTTACTTCGGCTAGAGGGCGCCACATTAGATTCAGTGACGTGTCACATAACCTATAACCAGCGGACGATCAAGACGCTTCTAACTCACCTCATTTGTCTTATTCTGACTAGTAGTTTAGAAAGAAGGAGGGAATAAACAAACATGCCATAGAAATACCACACTTATCGAATAAATACGGACAAAGTCACCAGCAAATGCTAATAATATATATATTTTTGAAATGTACAAGTAACGCCCTTTCCAATGATACCACGACATATTTATCTGAAATTTATTTTTTATAACAGTACTTTATCTCGGCTAGAGGGCGCCACATTAGATTCAGTGACCTGTCTTATAGCCTATAACCAGCAGACGATCAGGACGCTTCTAACGACACCTCATTTGTCCAGTTCATTAGAACTGGACAAATGAGGTGTCAACTACTCATTAGAGTAGTTAAGGAGCTACGAGGGAACAAATGAACATACATACATACATAGCCTGTCAAAATCATAACCCTCCTTTGGCTTTGCCGTAGTCGGGTAAAAAACGGCTATATTAATATCACAAACAGACAATCCAGTTTAATTTACTTCTATAGTTTGTATTGATAATATGGATTAGTATGAATATTATTTTAAATTTTTCAGAAGCTGTACACATCATAATAATAATTAAGGTTGTCATACGATAACCTTCTTTGCTTAATTTACACAGTTTTTCCTTTCTTTTGATCTGGACAAAACCGCTAGCATTGTCGGCATAGGATTCTCTTGTTGATCTGAAATTACTGCTATGTGTATAATCTGCTGAATAAATTAAATTCTCAGTGTAATTTATACATACCGTATTCGCTTAGTACCTTCCATTTCTACACTCGAAAACTGTACTTTTAACAAAAAGCTTATTATCATGTCAACACTATCTTTGAGTAGATTTCTGGAGTCTACTTGTATAAATCCAACTTCCATTTTATTTAGAAAAACGTAATTTCTTTTCGCAATAAAACAATGTTTACGTTTATGACCTTTTAGATTGTTGTCACAACATTGGTCACTAGATGATTTTAATTATTTAATTACAACACGTTCCGTTTTAAGTACTTTTTCGTATATCGGCCGTATATTTATTTTATTCGTATTTTTTTGTAGAAAATCAATATTAAATGAAATAAAAATGTTGCATTGGCCTTTCTTAAATGTTTTTCTTACATTTTAGTCACAAAATATTAAAAAATAGTATATTTGCATCTTCCCTATTATATAAGTATAATAATATTTATATATTATTTTATTTAAATATATAAATTTTATACATATTTTAAATTTAAAACTTACGATTAGACAACCCAGCGCCATCTATGAGCGCATTGAGATCGACTTAAATAGTAAACCAATAGCCTTTCTAAATCTCACTTCGAACAGATGTCGCCTATCCAAATTTCAACCCGGCCACTATGTCGTCCTATGTGTTGTTTCAGTCCGAATTTAATACACAAGATTCGCTACGTTACAATGTAGATAGGTTGTAGGTTTTTAGGCTATTTTTCAAAATGTTGATGAAATTACATTTTCGCCATCCCACGGTGTACTTACGTGCTCCTAGTCAGTCGCATGCCTATGTAGGCAGAGCGGTCACAAATGGCATTGGAATAAAATTGTAATATTATTATTTACACCTTACAAATATATTTTTAATTCAGAGTACGCCGACATGAACTATAATTATCACAAAGTTCGTTAACAAAAAAATTGTGTTTAGCAGTATCGTTACCGATTTTAACTTATATCGATGTGTAATAATTTCGGTTTATTCTAAATGAAGCTAGTTAATTCATGTATAACGAATGTTTTATTTATTTCTTTAGTGTTTATAAATATATGTCCCGGTTATCGTCACCGTCAACTTCGACAAATAGGAAGGCCTCGACTTGCGACTCTTAGTGGTCGGGCGTCATCGCGACTAGCCCCGCCCCCACCCCCCCCCCCCACACCCCTCACGCCCCACACCGCGGGGGCGCTCCTGGCAAACGATCCCTCGCAAGGCGACAAAACACCTGAGCGTCTTTAACCTCGCTGAAGAGTAAAAAAGAATCGAATTCGATTGTTTTTTTTTTACAAATAATTATATTGATATGTGTTTATCGTAAATATCGTTTATAAAAAATAGCGAGTGATTTTAAAAAAAGCGTTCCCTTTACAAATGAGCTCGCAGCGCGAGCAAGGTCAGGCTCAGGGCGAGGGGCGGGGCGAGCAGGGCGAGGGGCGGGGCGAGGGGCGGGGCGGGGGGCGCGGCGTTGGGTCGCGCGCGTCCGATGTTGCGCCGGTGCCGGTCCACCACGAAGATGCGCCCGCCCATACCTGTAATCACACATTCGTTAGGAATCCATATTTTTTAGAAAGCTAACAGTAGTAGTCGCAGATATAAATTCAGTGTATAGAAAGAAATAAACAGGGAAGGGAATGGAATTTTTCCTAGTAGTCTTAAAACTGTGATAGTGAAACCGCTACACAAAAAGAATAGTAAGGAAAACATGGGCAATTACAGGCCTATCGCTCTCACTTCAGTATTCTCTAAAATTATGGAAAAGATAATTTACCAGGGACTTTATTCTTTCTTAACTAAATATAATGTACTATGTGATGAACAAAAGGGATTTAGAAAAAATAAAAATATTAATATGGCTATATTTGACTTTACAAACATTGGTATGAAAAACATTGATAAGAAATTACCGATATGTGCACTTCTCACAGATATGTCAAAAGCTTTCGATTTTGTGAAACATGACATTCTTTTAGAAAAACTTTATAGCTACGGCGTAAGAGGTAACATTTTAGATTTGATTAAATCATACTTGACTGATCGTCGACAATACACGCTGGTATCGAGAATGAATAGGAATACAAAGAATGAAGAGCATTTTAAATCAAGCTGCAGATTAATAAAATATGGTGTCCCCCAGGGAAGCGTTCTTGGACCACTCTTATTCTTAGTGTACATTAACGATCTCCCTCGACACACAAAACAACCGATGATAATGTTTGCAGATGATGGTACTGCCATAATTAAATGTCGAGATCCCAAACTCTTTGAAGATGACGTAAATAATACGTTAGAGGACATAATAAATTGGATGAATATAAATAATCTACTCATAAATTTTGAAAAAAACCAATGTAATGCATTTCTATCAGCGTATTAAAAAAAAACCCTTATATATTAGCTACAATGGCAAATAATATATGAAGTAAAGGATACAAAGTTTTTAGGCATAAAAATAGACAGCCAACTAACATGGAAACCGCAATCGGAGGTCATATGTAAAAAATTAAGCACGTCTGCCTTTGCTCTTTACAGTCTCTAAAAAGAGTGAATACAGCCACACGTCTGATGGCATATCATGGTCTAGTATCGTCAATTTTAAGATTCGGCATTATATTCTGGGGTAACTGCAACCAACGAGAAAGTATATTTAAGGCTCAAAAGCGTTGCATAAGATCTATGTTCGGATTAAAAATTACTGACAGTTGTCTGCCTGTGTTTAGGTCCCTTAAAATATTAACATTTCCTTGTTTATATATTTTGGAAGTAGCTATCTTTGTCAAAACAAATATGAACTTGTTTTCCACGATGTCAGAGACTAGCAAACGCTCAGCACAGTTAAGAAGTAATTATAAAAATGTACTTAACCAGGGAGGATATAAAACGGCTTTATTAAGAAAAAGCATCATGTGCATGGGTCCTATGATTTATAATAAAATACCAGAACATATTAAAAATCAAAATATATACAAATTTAAAAAGTGTTTGACATTATTATTATTTGACAAATGCTATTATTCCGTACTATGTTATCTTAATGACAAATTGTAATTTATTTTCTAATGCATACTTTGACATATCAAATTTATTAATGGTATGGGACTCGCTTTAATTTAATTTATAAATATGAATCACTATGTACGATTTTAAATTCTTTTAATCCAATTGTATATCACTATTTAAAGTCGACATGACTTATTTTATATGACACTAATTTTTGCATGCCTAAATGGCAGATCGTATTGAGACTAACACAGTACCAAAGATCTTATTCATGTAATTACATACATTCGATGCAAATAAATGATTTGATTTGATTTGAAGGGGAAGCGTTCTACGTGCAGACGTTTATCAAAAATAAAGGAAACGGTGATCGTTAGAACTCCGCGCGTACGTAGCTGGCGTCGGGGACGTCGGGGGCGTCGGGGGGAGGGGGGGGGGGGGCTCGACTCACCGGCGTGCGTGAAGGAGTGGTAGTAGACGATGTCGGGCCACGTGGAGTTGGGCGCGACGAGCAGCTCGGCGGGCGGCTCGGCGGCGCAGCGCCAGTCCAGCGAGCGGTTGTAGGCGCGGAACGACGCGAAGTCCGCCGCGCGCCGCCCGTCCGCGCCCGCCGCGAGCCGCGCCACGCACAGCCCGCCCGCTGCGCACACACGTACACTATACACTACACACTACTACACATATACTAGTATAATCCGAACCACACTTTATGGCGGCTCGGAACATGTCGATGCGCCGAATACAGTTTTAGGTACCTAAGCGTACCCAGCGGGACCTAAAGGTGTGAGGGGGGGGGTTGACATACGCATGTATACCCTACACGTGCACGCACAATCTTGTTCCTGTTGTCCTTAATGTTTTTTTCATTTTACTACTTCAAAATTTTTGATTACTTATTTTATTATTGACTAGGAGTTTTGTTTATTTTACGTAAACTTTATGATGGTATAACATCTTTGCTATGTCGATTAAAATTCCTCTCGAACACCACCAGCAGGTGGTGTTCGAGAGGCCGTAGTAGCAGCCGCTATAAAATAAAAACATGTAATAAAATAATAAATTTCATTTTAAAATTACATCCACTCATATAATTATTTTCGACTTAACTGTACCTGTTTGCGCAACTAACTTCAGTACCGCCATAAAGTTTGATTCGGATTATACCTACTGTAGTACGCTAATTTGTAGTGTGGTGCACTGTGTAGTGTGATGGATTGGTGTGTAGTGTGATGGATTGGTGTGTAGTGTGATGGATTGGTGTGTAGTGTGGTACACTGGTGTGTAGTGCGGTGCACTGGTGTGTAGTGTGATGGATTGGTGTGTAGTGTGATGGATTGGTGTGTAGTGTGATGGATTGGTATGTAGTGTGATGGATTGGTGTGTAGTGTGATGGATTGGTGTGTAGTGTGATGGATTGGTGTGTAGTGTGATGGATTGGTGTGTAGTGTGATGGTCTGGTGTGTAGTGTGATGGTCTGGTGTGTAGTGTGATGGTCTGGTGTGTAGTGTGATGGAGTGGTGTGTAGCGTGTGGTGCACCGGAGTGCGGTGTGTGGGGCGCGTGGCGCACTGACCGGCGGTGGGCGCGAGGCGGCCGCGGCGCGTGTAGTGCACGCCGGCGAGCACGCGCGCGGCTCTCTGCGCGGCCTCGCTGAGCCGCTCCAGCCCGCCTGTGGGCTCCGCTGTCACTATCAGCGGGTGGTACTCGTTAGCCGAGTGAGGATCGTTGCCGCCGAATACCTGCCGATGCGATAGGTGTAGACGACTTCGATACGACACCGAGAGGGAGAGGCGGACGGCGGCGGGGACTGACCTTGAAGCTGTAGGTGAGGCCGCGGCGCAGCTGCAGGTCGGGCGCGAGCTGTCCGTTGACGTACCAGGCCAGCTCGGGCGCGGCGGCCGGGCCGCGGCCCGCCAGCCCGCGCGGCCCGCCGGAGGGCCCCAGGCGGAACTGGAACACGCGCAGCGCCGGGTCGAACAGCTCCGCCACGTCCCACGCCGGCACGCCGGGCCTGTTCCCGCTGCGACACACACCCGCCGGTAGTACGCTTCGACTTCAATCGTTCGTCGCTACTTTATATTCATTCTCTGATTTTACTTAAGTACTTTCATATTACTCTTGACAACGGTCAGGTTTTGCCGGTACCGATTAGAGTTTCCTAAATATTCCATATATTGTGAAATTAATAGAATTTGAAAGAAATAGCTGAGGCCTCAGTCTGACCAGCTATATCAGCATATTTCAGATATGAGTATATTATCGAGCACGTAGTATTAAGACACGACCTGATTATAGTTAATCGCGCATAGTTGCATTGTACCGATGGAGTGTAGAATATATAATGTAGATGTAAGTTGGTATAACAAGAAAAACGTTACTATGTAATATAAGAGTATTAAGGAACCAGACTCCAGAGCTCCTGCACGATGAACATTGGTGGTTATTCTTATTACCTACAAGTTCGCTATACTAAACGACAATAATTTTGTTATCTTTTGAAATAAAAATATGAATTCGTAGAAGCATAGTATGTAACACACTGTACCATCTCATTAAATACATTATTTTGGTCAGAGATAAAAGAGTGGTTACCATAGAAAAAAAAATAACATAGAAATGCTACGAAGGCGAGGCAGGGGGCAGATGCCATTATTCAGAGTAATAACTCTAATATCTTTGTTGGCATCAAGTAAACGCTGTTCTTTTTATCGTGGAAGGCTATAGAATATATGTTAGGTATTTACCTTGCACCTACCGACTATTACTTTTTCCAAAATTTAGACAACTTTTTAGTGGGTAAAAAATCAATTCCCGAGAGGCAGTACAAAATGCCTTTGAAGAGTTTGTTGCCTCCCGTCCAGCTGATTTTTACAATAAGGGCGTCAATAAAGTGCCAATGCGTTGGCAAAGATGCGTCGATTGCATGGGTGATTACTTCGAATAACAGAAATAAAAAAAGTTTGAAAAAAATAAGTACTTTCACTTATTGCATACAAAACGGCAATTTCATAGGTAAAGGCCTATTATCATCACGCCAAGCCCTACAGCAGCCACCAATGAAGAATGTTACAAAAACGGGGGAAAATTATCATGCTACGGACAATAGGAGATTTCTCTGTTATGTGGTGGATACTATGTTAAACTGAGTTTAATTCCGTAAAAAGTAGTACTAAAAAAGTATTTTGAAAGTTTTAGGCCGAGCCGTTCGGCACGTACGGGTCGTTCAGGCCTTTCCATAACAAATAATATACAAGTATAGTTACACGGAGAAGCGCACGCAGTCGTTGGTGTCGTCGGCCTTGGCGAGGTCGAGCTGCACGTCCCGCTTGGGGTAGAGGCGGTGGAAGGCGGGCTCGCGCTCGTGGTCCAGCCGCCCCACCGCCCACACCACGAACATGGGCCGGCCCACCACCCACTCGCGGTCTATCGGCTCCACTGCAACAAGGTAACGTCCATCCGCGTTAACTACAGTGTCACGCGCTTTAATCGATCACTACACGAGGCCTCGAGCGTGTCTCGTCGGTGCGGCTGCGGGAGCGGCGTGTACTCACCGGGCTGCAGGTTGCGGCGGTAGGACACGACGGTCAGGCCGTTGTCGCGGCGCGCGGTGAACACCTGGTTGGAGTCGAGCGCGCCCAGCCGGTCGTCGCGGCACACCCCGCGCCACGCGCCCAGCACCTGCACGCACTGCAACGCACCACACCCGCGTGAGCACACGCACGCACGCACGCACGCACGCGCACGCCTGCACACACATACATACCGGCGCGAGCGCGGTGATGTTGTAGTCGGTGGCGAGGCCGCGCTGCAGCGTGCCGTCGTACTGCGCCACGGCCACGTCCGCGCCTAGCATCGACGAGCTCGTCTCGCTGCCCGAGATGCCGAACGCCATGTACTCGTCCTCAGCTATCTGAAAACATTCATACGTAAACAAACGCACCCTATACTCTTCACTTTGAGGTCACTAGGATCTTCTTCGATCGGAACGAATTGTTAAACGAGCGAGTCGGCGAACCTTAATGCGAGCCGACGCATTATTTCTCTAATAATTCTGATGTCTACTATAGCGAACTTTTTGGTACGAGGAATAATAACGGTGATGAATAACTTTGAGAGCAGTATTTATTACGCAGGAGCCACGGTTCCATAATACTCTATAATACTCTAACTGTTACATGATGGCGTCTGTTGCTATACCAAATTACAGCTAATTATATATCATAACATGATTCGCTACAATGCATTTAAGACGTCTTATCCTCGACGAGATAATGAATGTCTAACTACGTGATAGATAACATACTAATATCTGAAATCTGCTGACCTAGCCGGTCGGTCTTATCTATGTATAAATTCTATTGATTTAATAATATATCTACCTCATATATTATATGATAATATCTACCTTGTTCGGCGATACGCAATGAACGGATATTACTTCTCGTGACAATCAGAAGTATCCAATCACCTAATCTTTTACTCTAAAAAGAGTAGAATTATCACCCTACTGACGTAAGTAATTTGTAATACTCACGTGTGCGGCCAGTTCGAAGGTGATTTGATTGCCGAACACCTCCCACGAAACCTGGTAGTCGCGATGTAGTTGCTTGCAGTGCGGGAGCTTCGACCTGCCGATGCAACGCGCTCATATGATCTCACTCTTATTTATCACACTGCAATAAAGAACACGGTAGGTTCTCGGCGATGGAGGCGTAGCGATCGACGAGAGCTCGTGAGAATCGCGAGCGAGTATAACTGCGATAGACGAGGGCACGTTTAACGGTCAATTTTAACCACAAACTTAATATATCAGACCGGCGCCAGAGTTCGGAAACATAGCCGGATTGAATTATTTACTAATTTCATTCTTTTTATCGATTTAAGATCGAACGGTAAAGAATGGCCCATTTCCCGTGGAGCAACCCTTCACCGGACGACCGGTGGAGGGTTGGAGTGGAGGGTTGGAGTGGGGTGTGGGGTGTGGGGTGTGGGTGAACGAGCGGGAGGTGCGCTCACTCGTAGGCGTGGTGCGCGGTGCGCGCGGGCGGCACGTTGAGCGCGTCGGGCACGAGCGCGGCGCCCAGGCTGCGGCGCGGACGACCGGTGAAGGGTTGGAGTGGGGTGTGAGGTGTGGGGTGTGGGGTGTATGAGCGGGAGGTGCACTCACTCGTAGGCGTGGTGCGCGGTGCGCGCGGGCGGCACGTTGAGCGCGTCGGGCACGAGCGCGGCGCCCAGGCTGCGGCGCGGACGACCGGTGAAGGGTTGGAGTGGGGTGTGAGGTGTGGGGTGTGGGGTGTATGAGCGGGAGGTGCACTCACTCGTAGGCGTGGTGCGCGGTGCGCGCGGGCGGCACGTTGAGCGCGTCGGGCACGAGCGCGGCGCCCAGGCTGCGGCGCGGACGACCGGTGAAGGGTTGGAGTGGGGTGTGAGGTGTGGGGTGTGGGGTGTATGAGCGGGAGGTGCACTCACTCGTAGGCGTGGTGCGCGGTGCGCGCGGGCGGCACGTTGAGCGCGTCGGGCACGAGCGCGGCGCCCAGGCTGCGGCGCGGACGACCGGTGAAGGGTTGGAGTGGGGTGTGAGGTGTGGGGTGTGGGGTGTATGAGCGGGAGGTGCACTCACTCGTAGGCGTGGTGCGCGGTGCGCGCGGGCGGCACGTTGAGCGCGTCGGGCACGAGCGCGGCGCCCAGGCTGCGGCGCGGACGACCGGTGAAGGGTTGGAGTGGGGTGTGAGGTGTGGGGTGTGGGGTGTATGAGCGGGAGGTGCACTCACTCGTAGGCGTGGTGCGCGGTGCGCGCGGGCGGCACGTTGAGCGCGTCGGGCACGAGCGCGGCGCCCAGGCTGCGGCGCGGACGACCGGTGAAGGGTTGGAGTGGGGTGTGAGGTGTGGGGTGTGGGGTGTATGAGCGGGAGGTGCACTCACTCGTAGGCGTGGTGCGCGGTGCGCGCGGGCGGCACGTTGAGCGCGTCGGGCACGAGCGCGGCGCCCAGGCTGCGGCGCGGACGACCGGTGAAGGGTTGGAGTGGGGTGTGAGGTGTGGGGTGTGGGGTGTATGAGCGGGAGGTGCACTCACTCGTAGGCGTGGTGCGCGGTGCGCGCGGGCGGCACGTTGAGCGCGTCGGGCACGAGCGCGGCGCCCAGGCTGCGGCGCGCGCGCGCGTCCCAGAGCGCCACCCACTTCACGTCGAACACCGTGGTGCCGCCCGGCAGCTCCAGCCGCACGTCCTCGCCCAAGTACGCGCGGAGCGGCTCCAGGCTGCACACGCACAGAGTCTCTTAAAACCTGAAGCACTTTCCCAAAAAAGATAATATTGTTCCCTCACGCGGTCTTCGATACTCACTATCCATATTCGTCGGGTATCTTCATGCCTCTCGACGACGGCTGCGGTCCTACTCCGGTCCAGAAGTAGACTTCTTCACCGGACCCGTCGTATCGAAGCCCCGGAATGCTGCAATGTCATCGGCTCTAATGTCAACGGTACATGTAGGTAGCTCGCTTAAAAAGTATTCGTTAAACACTCAAAATATTTTCATCCATATCTCTTTTTGCCTAAGAAATTACCGCTTGCGATGTTCTGGAACGACCGGATAAGAAAATCTTCAAGAAAATCCTGTGTGATAAAGTGACTAACTAAATAACTGCTTATATACAAATTTATTCTGTTCGTTCGTGTGTGCCAAACGAACAGTGATTTTTAGCAGAACTCAAATCACCTGACTGGCCTGTTGAACTGGCTGCTAGCTAGTCACCCTGACTGCAGAGAGATAATTGTGTACTGAGCATGGTGCTTTGTTCTGTGTCTGGATATAATTTATAACATTCATAGTGCAGGCTGAGCTTAGCCCTCCGGGACTTCGACTGCCGTGTATGAGATGTATAAAGTTATTTTTAATCTTCGACATTGTTAAAACAAAGTTAAAGTTAGAAAGATATGTATAGTCCATTCGTTTAGATAGTGTCAGTACATTAATTCAGTTAAATGCTTGCCTAGGTAGTAAAGACAAATTACATGACAAATAAAACCATCTCACCCCTTTATTAAAATACTAGCTGACCCACGCAACCTCATTTGCGCCTTATATTGCCCGTAGCGTAAAAAATTCCCCCGTTTTTGAAACATTCTTCATTGTTGCTCCGCTCCTATTAGTAGTAGCGTGATGATATATACCCTATAGCCTTCCTCGATAAATGGACTATCCAATATCGAAAGAATTGTTCAAATCGGACCAGCGGTTTCTGAGATTAGCGTGTTCAAACAAACAAACAAACTCTTCAGCTTTATATATTAGTATAGATAGATTTTTAGTTTACACGTTAGAAGAGTCAACAAAACACATCCATTCGCTACTCTGCGTCGGCGACAAACGACGACAAATTATATTTTACTTATGGGTGTGTGGAGGAACGGGTATCATGTCCCACCAACACAAAGGGAGGATCCTTCGACCAGGCGAGGTGATCGTGCCTGGCGCATCACTGCCCAACGGTTGATGTTGGGATGTTGTATATATGCTAATCGGCGCGAGAACTTTTATTGCGCGATGCAGGATTGGTAGTTTCTTCGTTTTGTGTGTTACTCCATAGTCCAGTGTATCTACGGTAGATGGCGCTGTCATATGTTTTCTTGATGCGCTGTATGTGGAAGTCGCCACAGGTGTATACCGCAGTCGGCTTTCGCGATAAAAGCGGCCGTGTCTAAGCGAGTGGACTATTTTTTAACCACGTCAACAAAGTCAAACCACGAAAAAAAATTTTAGTACGTCCCGTTTAAAAATATTGATAGGTATCAAGACGATTTATATTTTACATGGTTCACACTGAAAGTTTTGCGTTACTGGCCAGCTGCATAGTGGCTAGTATAAATTAACTTTTAGACTATTTATTGTACTAATTTCTGTTTTGTGTACCTAAACTAAATAATAAAATATTGAAGTAGATTTCAACAAATGAGTGTTTCTAACTCTAAAGCCTTAGGACCAGGAGCCACTAAGTTTACAAGGTACAGTCAACTTTGGCAGTAATATTACTGACCATGCAAGATGTTTAATAATTTTATACCAATAGAAGTGTGTAGGAGACCATAACTCACAGTAGTGTACTAGCATCAAGGAACTGCACAGGCTTGCTTGACACTGAGCTGGAGCCGGCTAGTGGCCCCACACTCCGTGCTGCGGGGGCCTCAAACTCGTCTGGTATATAGACATCGCCAAATGCATTTTGTGAGCCAATATCATAGATTGACAACCACTTGATACGTGAGATGCGCTTGCCTTCTGGTAAAGTTAGCCTGACTTCTGCATTATAGTAACGTTCCAAAATATTTGTTCTGTAAATAAATAATAACAATTGTTCTTGATAGGACACTATATAACACATTTCTTGCCTCGTTGATTCATTAGGGTGATTAAATTGTAACAAATTCATGTGGGCTGCTGAACAGCTGAAACACTTGAATTTACAAGTACATTACTGACATTCAAATACTCTGTGCTAAAGATGTTTCATGAATAAGCAATAATAAAGTTAATAATCTTGTATAAAGGAGCTTTTTCATTTTAGGATTTTTACATTTTAAATTAAACTTAAATAAAATTTTCTTTCTTCCTTCTGGATGGAAGCAGTCAAAGCAATTAGGTGTGATTAATAGATAAGAGGAAATTAGTTGTACTGACTTCCCATGTTCATTTTGTACAATGAAGCCCTGTGGTCCCGGTCGGCCAGAATCTCCAGCCCAAAAGAAAGTGTCATCTCCTGTTCCATCATAGTTGAAGTTGACTAGTAAGAGTGTCCACTCATCCTCCGCATACACATCACCCGACACCTGGAAAGTAATGAACAATATTTTAAAGTAGCCAGGTTTTTGATGGAGCATGAAATACCTAGCTAATTTTTTATAAAAGAAAAAGTTCATAGAAAGAAATTATTTAAAAAAAAATACAAATCTTATTAACTATAAGTACTTAGTTGTTTTATTAATGAGATGAAATGAGATCATAGTGGTTGTTTTTATCTTATTTGATTTAGTTTAAACATAAAATTTTTATTTGTGGAAAGTATTAATATATAGAACAGGGGTACATTATAGGGTTGTACTTAAGGTATTGACTGGTTTTAAAATCATTGTTGAATTAGTAATTTAAACTGTCAATTTGCTACCTTAGCTCCAATTTTAAGTTATGAAATGAAATGTGTATGTAGTGTAGTGGATACTTGCCTGATGGTGATAAGAGTTGAGCTTCCCGATGAACTTGCCGCGGTACGGCCCCTCTTCGTCCTGCGACAGAGAGTCTGCAACAATACACCAGAACGTTGTACGTCTACAGCACACACAACTTGAAGAAAGTTTTCTCTAAACTCAACAAAGCAGATAAGTGCACTGTTCTTACCTTTGGTTGCTAATATCAGAAGTAGAAAACATATTTGATACATGTTACAATCACTTGGTAGACTTACAGCTAAATTGTAAAACTTTCTAATTAATAATAAAGGTCACAACATTTCAATTCGAGTGTTTCGTTGTTTCGCACACCTAGTTTGACTAACTTCCGGTACCTTGACAAATCATACAACTGCTTATGTTTTCATTTACAACAAAACATGGCCACGACTTGTTACCATTGGTTGGAAAAAACCTCCAACTTAGGTCAACCAATCACGTATCAGTAACTTTCACTTTTGGTTCTCGTCGGGTTGAAGAAGTGGGTTTAAGGCTCTATGTTAAGTTTTTAAATTGAAACGTCACAGGAAAATTACTCAGATATTGTAGGCTAGGCCTTTCTTTATTAATTACGATTATGTAGAGACGTTTGTTAAAAAGAGTGCTGTTAATACTTACACTCAAAGCATTATTATGTTAAGAACTAGATTGTATCAAATAAGTCTCGAGAAAATGATTGAAACACGTCAATGTTGACGCATTATCCTGTTATTTCAGTTAACTACATATTCTAGTTGGTAATCTGTATGTGAAATTAACTAATATCCACTTTAATTTAATATTACTTTAATACTATAATTTAATATTCAAACTAATAGGTAAATTATTTCAACTAGAAACATTGTAAAATTTAACATAACGTGTTTCTCACGTTAAAGAATGAAACTTAAATTATTTTTGTGTCATGATTTTGTTGATGTTATGCTTATAGGATTGCTGAAGAGTACGCCCGCTTAGTGAATGATGTGTAGAGTTAGGGAAGAGACTTGCTTTTGTATCGCACCCTGGTGAACTCTTCATAACATCTTTCTTCTGTTTTCAGACTTTCGCCACTTTCACACATACATTTCATACGTCAAACGTAGATTGTATATGACATTATCGCTGTATGTGGGTTTTATGTATCTGGGGTGTGTTTATTTTTACCGTGTCAACAAAAAAGAAGGAAACGAAATAATGAGCATCGATTGTGGATCTTCTGCGGAGCATATTCCCTGACAGAGCCACGTGAAACAAGAGTCCGGCACTCAACTTGGCCCGATTCGTTAGATGCGCAGAAGTCGTTTTTTAGGTCTCTTTGATTGATAGAGGGTCGCGGGGATTGTAGTAGCACCGTTCCGAGGAAGCGATTGGAGCGTCAGTTGATTACACTTCGATTTTTTTTGTTTTGATTTGTTTCACTATTGTGGTATGCGCGATCTGCGATCTTACCCCCACTACGCTGAAATCTGGCCGAGTTACGTGCCGGCGCCTATACCTACCTACTCAGCACAGATAAAATCTAGTGTGTTTGTATGAACACTGATCTACGAATGCTATTTATTGAGTACGTGTTGTAAATTATTATTAATATTAACTGCCTCGGTGGCGTAGTGGTAGCGTATGCAACTGTTGTGCCTGAGATCTCGGGTTCGATTCCCGGGTCCGACCAAATGTTTGTATGATCTGCAAATATTTGTTTCAGAGTTTGGATGTTTTCTATGTATAATATGTATGTATTTACAAAAAAGTTAATAAAATGTACTTATATCAGTTGTCTAGTATCCATGACACAAGCCCTACTTAGCTTGGGAGTTGATGGCGTTGTGTGTTAGATGTCCGAAATATTTGTTTTTATTTATTTATTAAGATGTAGTAAACTGTTGTTTCGCTCGACTAATTGAATACTAGAAAATAATTAGATAATTGAACATGAAATAAAATATCACTATATTAAAAAAAAATTGCTAACAAAAATTAGCAAGGCGTCTACAAACTTGAAAAGCGCGCCCTCTGCAGCGCGTCGCTCCACCAGTCACCACACTGGCCTGTTTTGTTCTCTAACAAAACAAAACGCCAGAAACTTCGCATACTTGTGAATGAGAAAGAAGGTAAAAAGGGTATAATTTAGGGGAAGAATATTTTATTTGTATCTGTCGTTTTGGTTTTTATTTAGTCACGAGGTACAAATACGATTACAATGTTGTAAGATTCCAATTGGAGCCGCGCGATTATCTTGAATAGACAGATCTTGAACAGGCAGACATTGATTATACCTTACGTCAGCATTCCTCTCTATCAGCAAGTTAGGTTTGGTGAGATGGGATTGTGTCCTCACAAAGTTTATGATGTGAACAGTAGTATCCTGAGCTTCAGTGCAACAAACTTGCACACCGCAGTTGTACTTTGCGAAGACCGGAGTCGCCCACAGCATGTGCATCGTGTCCGTGCGTATGATGTGGGGAGAGGGTGCGCGCGGGAGGGAACTGTTGCACAAGCTCTCGCGCACCAAAACCGTGTCTAGGAAGCGCGCGCGTTCAGTATCGGGCCGACCGCTCCGCGCGCCGAACGACCGCCCACGCGCCTCTCTCGCACTATCACTTGCAGCTCGCCGGTCGCTGCTGTGGCCGCTCTATTAGCTGATCCTCAGAAAGTGTCCACCGCCGTCGCAATGCGACCCGCGCACGCGCTCGCGTTGCTGATGTTCATCGGTGAGTCCACCACCCCCTGACTACACTTACACACTTACCACTTTCATATCCATTAAATTGATCAGAGCTGAATGCACCGATTTGGGTTGGTAGCTGTACGTACGCACAACGTTAGGTACTCTAATAACCTCGCGGCTGTAGCAGTTCACATTATCTTGTTTACAATTATTTCATTTGATAGAGCGGACCATTGCTTGGTCTTCTTAACTCTGCAATTGAATCTCGCCCGCTGTACGTGTGCTAGTTTATAACGGTTTAGCTAGGTGACTTACCGACCTCGCTATACATTGACTAGATGCATAAGTAGTAGGTCACTTCCAAATGATGTGATGTATCGGGGTAGAGTTTTTGTGAGATCAAAAGAAGTTAGTAACGGTATCTTCGATAGAGGTGTTTGCCAGTGGGTCAACAGGCAAGAACCAGATTATTAAAGGAAAACTGGCTTCGGAATGTTGGCGCCGGCGCCGGCGCGCGGTGAACTCTGCACTTTGTGTACATACACGCAAAAATGCAAATCTTAGCGCCAGATCAGTTCACTCATTTTAAACTCCAACCAACCAACAACAAACCATACCCTCAGGACTCGTACTTGGCAACTGCAAGAACAGAATATAATAGAATAATATCGATGGACAGTTATTACTTAAATACGGTGATCATGATCATGAAACATAAAATGCTTTTATAATGATTACATATTTTATTATAACCAGGCATTATTGATGGGATTGGTGACCACTGACTGAGAGAATCCTGAGTTAAAGAATGTGGAAAGTTACCACCTCTATCCATCTGATCAAAAGATCAATTAACGTAGGACAACAGCGCTGTGAGAAGAAAAAAACTTGAAGCAAACCCTACACCTATACTACTGGCCAGTGGCACCGTGCTATAGATACTAAACCAACATCTCACCTGTAAGGAAACACCTATGTTCAGCCGTGGACTGTTATAGGAAGTTGAGTCAGTCAGAGCTTGTATAGTACTATATGTTCTATAGTACAAATGGTCGATCCATCCAACAGAGACCGCACACTAAAATTAGGCCAAGGCCAATATTTTGTATACCCAATAAAGGTAATTAAAGAAAATTGAAAATACCACGGATTAATGACGTTGTGCTTAGAGACAACGAGCGATTTTATTACCCGACTGCGAAAGGAATGTTATGTTTCTCGAGTGTATGTATAGTATACTTGTTTGGTACGCCCTCGAACCCCAACGGTTTGTCGTACTTTTATGTGGGTGGTGTCAATAGCTTCGTCTTAGTCGTGACACCGGGTAAATCAAAATAAAAAAGAAAACAAAAAGAAACCTGAATTCAATAAAGGTGACACATCTTGACTTGGAGTTATTTAAAAAAAAAATACTTTGCTGTATTTATAAACTTTTGACATCTATACGTTTATGCAAATAAAATCTGTAAAAGTTGCCATGATCTAGTAATGTAGCGTATCTGTGCGGTAATGAGTAAAGGTGAATCCGGAACTATGGGCCGGTGTGTGAAGCGGAAGAGACATAGGACGTGTTTAGCGGATCCGCTCCGCACAGCGCGCAGCGTGGGAAAGTGAGAGCCGTCGCTACAGACGACGCCGCGACGTACAGCGGCCGCGGGCGCACTCACTGCCGGTTTACTGTTCTGAACAGCTGTCTATTTACCTTTAATTATTTGTTGATCAAACTTGCCAATTTTGAACGTAGACCCGTAGGTGCAACATCTGATATCAGACAGACCGATTGATCGTTAAGATAAATTTATGAAATGCCTTTATTGTTCCCAATATAATGTAGGTTCTCCAAGCATATACAAAATGATTAAATTTGGTTTGTAAACAATATCATGTAAAGTGAAAGTTACGTAACCGATAGTCAGACGAATGGGAAACCGTAACAACTTATCTTTTATATATAACAGTACATTATATGATACAAAGTATAGTCGCACACTGCGTGAAAAATGCAACTTTGTTATTTAATTGACGCACGTCTACGCACTAGGTAGGTACTGTTATTGTGTTAAGACCGTAATTATTATTATTATTAATCATTTATTTCAGACTGAGATCCATATTGTATTGTTAGTTATAAAAGTCTTAACCTAATGTTAGTAAGAGTGAGAAAAAACATATAAGCAAATTAAACTTACACAACATTAAATTAGGACCCTGTATACGTATGTAAACGTATCCAGCGTCCCAACATTGGGCAATCCCACCTATCACAAAATACGTTCAGGATGCTTTGAGTACTGTTGCGCACTCTATAAAGTAAGGAAGCGCTTCGTTTGCGAATGATGGCATGAAAACCATCAACCCTCGCCTCCGCAAACATCCCGGAAGCGCTGCAAAATCGCGGCAGCCCCATCAGCATCCTGAACGCATTATTGTATTGGACACGCTGATCGTTATATGCTCCCTGCGTGTATTTAACCCACAGACTGCACGTATAAAATGACGTGCAGTAAGCTCTGAAAAGAGTTAGTTTTACTTGTTTACTGCACCGCGCAAATCTTCGAATCAACCTATAACAACGGACAGCCAACGCCCTGCGTTCTCTCTCCAAGTCCACATCGTTTAAATCATCCGTGACCCAGTGACCAAGGTACTTAAAACGTGTTACTCTCTTTAGAGGAGTATTACTGATAGTAACGTTCGGAATGTTGGCGTAGCATTTAGTGCCAGCCCTAAACACGAGCAATTCACTCTTCCCAGCATTGTACCTAAGCCCATACGCCACCGCATAATCTTCACACAGTTTAAGGAGCTGTCTGAGAGCGCCGATCGATGAACTCAACAACACCATATCATCAGCATAACTGATATTGTTAATGCAAACGCCATCGACATGGCAACCGATATTGGTGTTACTGAGTTCAAGGATCAACCGGTTAATGTACAGGTTAAAAAGGCGCGGGGAGGTAATCCCTCCCTGTCGCACCCCACATTTCGTTCTATAAACGTCAGACACAGCACCCGCCCATCTAACATAATTCATCTGATTTTTATACCAATATTTAATTAAAGATACAGCTGCAGCATCTACTGTTGTTTCCTTATGCAGCTTTTCCCACAGGACACCATACGACACCAGGTCAAATGTCTTGGATAGATCAAGGAAACACGCGTTTACCGGTGTCTTTCTGGATGTATAGTACTGCACGGTCTGCTTGAGACACAAAACGGCACTCTCAGTCGACAGTCCAGGTCTAAATCCAAATTGAGCGTCATGTAGTTTTATACGGGTCGAAATGTGTGTATCAAGAAGACAGTCCGGCACTTTAGCTGTGATTGTGGCTAAAGAGATCGGTCTGCAGTTACAAGGATCAGACACGTCACCAGTTCTGTTTTTAATAATTGGTACCACTAGTGTCTTCATTAGATCATCGGGTAGGTACGAATGACCCATGCATAATGTATAAAACCAAGTAATGTAATATAATAATATAATGTAATACCCAGTTTTGGGGGATAAAGATTGTAGTTCTGTTTTTCTCTGTATAATAAATAAATAAATAATAATAATAACGCTATCGTGTTCTCCAACCCCTTGATGTTCATAAAATATTAAGGCTCCGCAAGTCTGCGATTGAAGTTAGTTATCTTTACAGGCATCAACAATGCTACAGTTGTGCCAGTACTGTTTCCTACCTAGAGCTTATGTATTTTAACTTAGTTTTTATAATATTGCTAAATATTTATAATTATTATAACCAATGACATGAAAATACATATTTGTTTGTGGAGTCATCGTGCGTAAATCGTGACTCTAGGAACAATAATAATAATTAATAGCAATAACGTAAACATATTTATATGCAACGGTGATTGGCAGGGAACATTATCAGCCGCTGACCACACATCATAAGTTGTTCCCGAGGCTAGGAGAGTCTCACAGCGCGTGCTTAGCCTGATCCATGACCTTAACCACAAACTACGGGGAGCGCGCGACTGTGCGGCGGTGTTTACTCAGCGCGACTCGTATGTAGTCGGAGCGCATTCCTCGCACCAGTGGGTCACGTGGCAACGGTACCCGCACCGGTCGTGTGGCGGCTCCGGTCTCGCTCTACGCACCCCTAACGCTCCGAGAGCACGGTGCGGTGGGCAAGTGGCGCACTCCTCGCTCGCAACTACTGCTTCTTAACACCTGATCACGTACCACAATACTGAGCGCGTAGGGTACACATGTCACTCATTATGTAACAATACATCGACTGAAGCCCTGCGCTTTTGTGGACGCAAATTACAACCCGTTACTCACAGGCCGGCGCGCGGCGCTCGGTGACCCGGCGCGGTACTACTCGCGGTCAAATATCAACTTTCTAACGAGGAGGTCAAGATCCTTGACACACTTTGCCTTGGTCGGGATACGCGTTATGTAAATGAGGGACAGCATCATTATTTCTAAACTTCTCTACCACTTCTTCCCATCGTGCATAGGAGTGAAACAATTTTGTGTTAATCTCAATCTAATCTTAGGAAATATGCATTCAGCGGACAACTGTGACATTCAATTGACCTGTGATACTATATATTATGTCTACTAAATTAGTGTAAAGCCCACAGGTATACTTGGGACGAGTTACTTAGTAACCGTAGTATTATAAACGTCTAATCTGTTTTCCCTCATGTCTGCCTAAGTACATTCGTAGGTAGGTAGGTATATGTCACACCACGTTGTGGTATGCTTGTCGCAACGGCGCAGCACAGGGATCCCATCAGCAAATGTGCGTTACGTGGCAGGGCTGTGCACAATGAGGTTCACACGGATCGGTTTCCACGCGCAGTGACTGTGACGTAACACTTATACTCGAGACGTGTCATATAATTCATGCATTATTACAAAAAGTTAATATCTATTTGTGGGGGGAAAAGTTTAATTAGATTTTGTCGCCATCCAGTACTGGGAATGGGGCTTCGCCAAGATTCTCTGCTACCACAATATAGGGGCTTAGTAACGAGTTGCCAATGCACATGATTTTTGCACGATGTCAAGCACGCAAACATGATACGCGGGATTTATCAAAAAAGGTCCTCCAGTAATTAAAGTACTGAGTGAAATAGAATTTTCGCAACTAAACTCTAACTAGTATTTGAGGATGCATTTATTAGGTGACGACAAATGTAGATGAATATTTGCTGCAGAATATAACTTATATTGTATAATAACTGTAAGGGAAATTCGACACGTCATGAACAGGGCTTGTGCATAGATACTGTGGCTCCTGCTTGCTACTCGTAGTCTGCTCCTCTATGTTAGATACCGTTTGAGTCGTCGCGTTGGCGGCGACCATTAGCCGCGCGCTGTGTTGTGATCTGTGCTTAGGTCGCACGAACTCGCTCACCGGCCCGACATTGACACACTTTGCGATGAGAATTACATGTATATGAGCATTATTGTTTAACGTTATACAATTAAATAATAATTAAAGTTTGATAACAAATTTATTTAGATAATTTTAATTACCTGGAATATTTCATCAAATTGTCCAAGATTGGCCGCGGCACTCTCAGCAAAGTCATTGCCTACCTAGTTTAGAATGTTTTCGCATGCCACAGATTTGTAGATAGCCGTTTATTTGTTTACTATTGTTATAGCAGAAGTGTCGTATTTACATGTATCATACAGATTATGTACACAGGGCGGTATCACTGCTTATTCAATTACCTACTACTTAAATATAAATCGGAATTTGGAATGTTTTGAAAGGACAGTGCTAGTTGCTTTCAATTTGAAAAATCCAATAACTAAAAATTACATTTAAAAGCTAATTTAAACACATTTTTACCTGTGTCTAAGCACGATTATGTTTTGCTTCGTTTGCTGTTACTTCGTGATGGAAGTGCGGCGCATGCGCGCGTTGATGTCTTTTATATGAACAGTTAGCATTCCACTTGGTTGCACGAACAGACGTCATAAAACACAATGATAGTAATACAATTTTGCAGTTCTGTTAATTTGTGCTGCAACTAGAACGTCAAAGAAGATGTTAATAAGTGATTTACATATGTTAACATGACGGATTGTTTTAAACTGTCTCTTAAAAAAACATTAAAGTTTCACTGCATACTTGTAACTTGATTACGCCACAGCAGCTAAACGGTAATCTGGTTAGGCTTTTTATTTAAAAAATAATGAAATAGACGTTTATGTACACTTACGTAAACGTAACATAATCGTGAGGTTGACCGTATTAATAGTTTTTTAATAATAAATAGAAAAGTAAAACCGTCGTAACCAGATAATAGAACACATTTAGCTCACGAAAAATCAATCTAAGTTGTGCATTTAAATATTTGAAAAAAATGGCCAAAGCAGAAAGAGCTTTGTCGATACTTCTAGACATTCTAGAACTGATGTAATGCTCCTCCTGGCCACTGCCGCCGCTAAGCGATCCCTCGGGCTGTACTCGGCGGTACTCTAGCAGAAGTAGCTTGTGTAACTTGAATCAGAAGGATTCTTTCCACTGTGTGTAAACCATGGAATACTGCATTGTACGGAGTATTTAATTGTATATAAATATATTAACTCAATATATTGAGTCTTGTATATTTCAATAAACAGTCTAGTCAGTTTCACATAGCCTGACCTAAGCCGCCGAGTGGGTAGGCGTACACGTACTAAAGGCTCACATTAATCACGTCTCATTCTGATTTATAATTAACGTCAATGAAGGACTTCGTTGCACAAGCACAAGCTAGACGGGAAGATTTGAAGTAGGTGTGCTTAAAGATAAGGTGGACAAGAATTGAAGGTTATGGTAGGAAATGAATACGGAGGAAAATGAATGAATACTCATCGGAGGAGATCTCTCGCTACCGGCCGTCATACGCTCCATGACCGGTAGTGACAGCAGTTTTACCGCGGTCGCAACCTTCTGCGAAGACGTCATCTTGCAGAAGGAGGCGGCGGAGAAGGCCCGGGAGGGTGACCTTCTCTCGGACCCGATCCGCCACCGGCGAACCGGGCAGCAGAGGCGCGCTCACCTGCGTCTCATGCCGCCCTGAGTGTGGCCGCGGATGGTCGGGACGGGTTTTCCCTTCCATCCGCTCCAGTGGCCGCCCGGCCACGTTACGCGTGTGCCGTACGTCGCCTAAACGGAGAGGTTGAGGAGAAGGGCGCCCGCTTCAGGGCTGGCGCCGGGAGGGGTCCGGAGGTCTTACTACAGCAGTTCCCGGATCTCTCCCTTCTCAGGCGCAGAGTGGCACACCGTGTGGTTTTAGTCGGTTCGATTCCAGCACACCTCCCCGCCGCAAACCCCGGCGGGGTGACGGCCCGAGGGGGTTTCCTCACGTTAAAAAAAAAAAAAGATATGTATATGACCCATGCGAGTAGATTGGGATACGATTTGGCAGTAAGCAGTTGGAGCGGGTCAAGGTCATATCCCCGGAGTTGGCTGTAACTAATTCGTAGTTAGACTGATTTTAGTCATCTGTTCCAGATAAGCGTCATTTTTGTGAATAAATCTATATTTATTCACTTTCTAATGTATACATTTTCAAATAGTAGATTATTGACTGGTGAATTGAAATTAAGGTAAATTCTGATATTCAAATTGACATTAACAATCGGACATCTATCCAAGTGCTTGCTCAAAAGTGTGTTCCACTCACATGTGGGTACGAGCGAGCTTATCCCGCCCGCCTGTGGCCCGCCTGTGGCCAGGTCATCACACTCGCGCCTAAATACTTGGAAAGTGAGAGGAAAGCGAGACACGAACGTGAAAGTGACCACCATTGAGATAGATCGCACGTCTCTTATGTGTATCACACGGTGTCCTACAAACTGTGGGCGATCGTAATGTTAAGTAGTTTCAACTGCGATACGATATTAAACTTTCTTCTATGTGAGGTAAATCCATCAGAACGCAGTTATAATATATTATTCTATTACCGCGGAGAAAGAGCGCAAAGAAACAGAAGAAAGTGGTGCCTGCGGCGAGTGCGTCAGTTGTTGGATTTCGTCCAAACTCAATGAAACATTCTTTAATCGACATCACGATTGGCTCGTTCGATGACTTGCCATTTATTAAACTCATGTAATTGTGTCACACACACATTGATTGCCACGGTAAAATTGTTATCTACACTCAGATGTAACACTTAAATAATACATAAATGTTACATCTACAGTTGAATAGAATTCTTCACATTAACCTTAGATGTTTTAAATTCATATTTTTGACTGCCTCATTGGTCACGCGGTTGGTGTGTGCGACTGCTGATCACGAGGTCTCGGGTACGATTTGCGGGTCGGACCAAATGTTTGTAAGATCTACAAATAGTTGTTTCGGAGTTTTGGGTGTGTTCTATGTATAATATGTATATATTTACAAAAAAAGGATTTATGTATTTGGATCAGTTGTCTAGTACTCATAACACAAGCTCTGCTTAGCTTGGGACTAGATGGCGTTGTGTGTTAGATGTCCGTAATATTTATTTACTTAACCTCGCACTTCAAAACTTTGTTACAAGACTTAATTAACTAAAACTTGTTTATTTTTTATTTGGTCATTCTTAGAGCTTGGTAGTAACAATATTTGTCGTAATTCAAATACTCAAAGTGATTATTATTTGCGCAAATGTCGCAGTGGCTGGGCTAGAGAGAGGCGCCGCTTGTTACGTCACAAGTTATCTAACTCAGTGACATCAAACCTAGACGACGCTCGAGCCCCTCAACACGCTGCTTATGATCAATTGTTCTGTGTATTGATTCATTCCTGATGCGTCACTTGTTACAAGACGTTCAATGTGTGTATCTCTGACACGAATGACGTTCGATTATGCTGCGCAGCTATTTCACGCTTCATCGCCTGCCGCGTGCGGTGCACCGTTAAAGGGCAACACTTACATGAACACGTTTGATACCAAGGTCAAGCAGTAAACAGTTGCAGCGAAATGTAACCACGTTAATGAAGATTGAGTTATGCTTTTATACCGAAAATAAGAGAACGATTTACATTAAACCCAATTCCACGAGGTAGAACTATAACGAGATTTTGAGTACTAACCAAGCCACTTGTGAGGCCGGCAACGCACTTGTGACGCCTCAGGTGTTGCAGGTGCCCATGAGCGGCGGTAATCGCTTCCCATCAGGTGATACGTCTGCTCGTTTGCCTCTATTCAATGAAACAGCTTAAACCTATGCACTATGTTCTAAATATACGTGTTTTCTTGTACAATCATAATCAGATCGTACAATTAATCGTATGACAGCTAAGTGTAATCGCAAGCTAAAGTCAAGAGGTGGTGAGTGCGAGCGATGCGCAGATACAGCCTCAACCAGTGAGTCGAAGCGAACGACGTATAAATCATAACGTATTTTATGTCATCATTATGTTTATCGCCAACGTCACAGCACAGCAACAGGTCCCGGGAGCGCCTAAGTACGAGCGATGCTTCCGTCGATCTGCACCTGTTACGATGTATTGTTCGTTTTAACAAGGGCTTTAGTGTCGATTAGATTATAAAGTAGAAATATAAAGCACCTATTCTGCCTGGAGATTTTGCCATAGTTTAAGTATCAATTAATATAGTTTGGATTTAATGTTGTGAGCTTGCAATGACAGCGGACATTAGACGATATTTAATTAAACATGGACGTCCTACACGGCAACTACTTTGATAGTTTCTAGTTAAGAACGTGTATAATTATTATGTGAACCTCATGAGTTATACACATAGGATAAAAAGATTGTCATCATTGACGACATTCTGAAGGACGAGAGATTTATTTAGGGAACTATTTAGAATCTGCGAGGGGTTCGGATCTGGGAGGGGTCCGGATATTCCCGGATCCCTCCCGTCTCAGGCGCAGAATGGCACACCGAGTGGTTTTAGTCGGTTCGATTTCGACTCACCACTCCGCCGCGAACCCCGGTGGGGTGATGGCCTGAGAGCGTTTCCACTAGTGAAAAAAGGGAATTTAGAAAAATGACTACAAGAATTCTAGTACCTCGGTTTGCTGTTACAAAATAATGGCGAAATGGATAGGTGTGTGCAGAATCGAATCAATGCAGGATGGATAAAGTGGCGGCAGGTAACAGGAACTATTTGCGATACCAAGCTCCCTTTAACGTTAAAGGGACAAATATATAAAACGATCATCAGACCTGCCGTCCTGCATGGGTCTGAGTGTTGGCCAATAAAGAAAACAGATGAGAGACGTCTGCATGTAACTGAAATACGAATGTTGAGATGCATGTGTGGTGTGACTAGAATAGATAAGGTGAAGAACGAATACATTAGAGGGAGCCTTAAAAGTAGCACCAGTGAATGAAAAGTTGAGAAGCAACTGGTTAGCCTGGTATGGTAAATAAATAATAATAAATATTTCGGGCATCTATCACACAACGCCATCTAGTCCCAAGCTAAGCAGAGCTTGTGTTATGGGTACTAGACAACTGACACAAATACATATATATATATTTTGTAAATACATACATATTATACATAGAAAACACCCAAACTCCGAAGCAAATATTTATAGATCATACAAACATTTGGTCCGACTGGGAATCGAACCCGAGACCTCACGATCAGCAGTCGCACAAGCCAACCGCGAGACCAACGAGGCAGTCAAGTATACTATGCCGTATGTATGTATAATAGTATAGTATGTCGAGGTATGGACATGTGATGCGTAGAGATAATCAAAATGTAGTTAAGAAAGTGTTAAGTATGGAAGTAGACAAATATAAGAGTAGAGGACGACCAAAGAAAAAATTGATGGACTGCATTAAACAGGATATTGCCAGGAAGGGAGTAAGCAGTGAAGTAACTAGTGACAGAGGAGAATGGAGGAGGAAAGCTTATTGCACTGACCACAAATAAATTTGGGAAAATGGTAGGGAGATGATGACGATATACTTACTAGTTTACCGCCCGCGTTTATGCCAGCTAACGCGGTAAATAGTAGCCTATGTGTTATTCTTATGTGTAAGCTATATTACTGTAAAGTTTCAACCAAATCCGTTTAGTAGTTTTTGCGTGAAAGAGTAACAAACATCCATCCATCAATACTTAAAACTTTCGCGTTTATAATATTAGTAGGATTTAATTAAAAAACGATTAAATAAATTTTCTTTAATATTCAAAGATTATTCGGTTCTCACCAAGTGACGATGGGCATTCATTTATTTTTATTATCAATCAGTAGGATGCTTGCTTGCAGCACGCTTGGATGTAATTATCAATTACAGTGTTTGATAGAGTTAGTTTCACTTTCGCAAACATCACACGGTACTAATTGATTACAAACTTTCAACTACTGTTCGAGGCTCTTTCTTGTGGATGCCAACTCTGTGAGGAAAGTCTTAATTCTTAGAAGTTAGACGGTTGTGTTGAAATGTACCTCTCTCACGACCATACAAACCATTTAGTATAAATCAATCTCGTTATATATCCATATCCATGTTTATGAAAGTCACATCTATACAAATAAATAAAATTGGAGTGTCTGTTTGTAATATTAAAATAACAGCTTTTTAATCGATGCATATGTATGTATACACGATACATATACCAAAAATGTAGTTAATTTTTTTTTTTTCTGTCTGTCTATCTGTCGGTCTGTCTGTCTGTCTGTCTGTCTGTCTGTCTGTTTGTTCCGGGTAATCTCTGGAACGGCTGGACGGATTTTGACGGGACTTTCACTGGCAGGTAGCTGATGATCCAGGGAGTAACTTAGGCTACTTTTTTTAGACTAACTTAACTAACTTCGGCGTTACTCGCGGTACAACAATGACCGCGGGTAACACCGCGGGGTTCAGCTAGTTTAAAATATAATCGCAGGCTGTCGTATTATCGTAGAGTATTATTATTTCTGTAGTGAATTCAAAAACCATATCTACGTACCTACCCTACTTTTAATGGAATTATTGACAATAATTTACTGTACAAAGCGCTACAACAAATGGATATAAAATATTAGTTACATGACGTTTACTCATTCACCATAGAACAGAAATCCAAATAATATGTGAAACAATAAAATCAACAAGTTAATGCACCTGTAGACGCACATGAAACTTACACAATATAATCACTAGTCGATAGTTGCGAAAAGGAAGTGATTAGACTTAGGGTTGTGCAATACAAGATAGGTGTCAGAAGCGCATCTACCGGCGCTGCTGCGATACCTTCTCGCCGCCGCGCCGCCACACCGCACCGGGAGAAAGGCATCAATGACAACACACTTCAATGGCACTGAATCTCGGACACATTGATTGCGATGGAACGATTCGTTGCTAATTGTAGTGTAGTAACACACTTAACACAGCCTAACTTATATTAGTATTGTGTTTTGTATCAATTTCTTAATCCTCACGTTACAGCAATGATGTTGTAAAACATGTCAAATTTCACATAAGATGCAGTAAAGTCTTCAATAGTGTTGGGAAAGGCGTTACCTATCAATTTTTTTTACACAATAACAATAAACTGTTGATGTGTTGGGTCGCAATAGCTGCCAAGCTAATAAATCTGAATCTGTTTCATGTGAATGATAATTCGTCTAGTTATTAGCTAAACTTACATCAGGTACTCTCTCTTCATCCACTCTTGTTGATTTGTGTAGTCGAGTATCATCCTTAAATTGAAATTTTGTTTTGATAATATCATTAGCAGTACTGGGACCGATTTGAAAATCATATTTAATTCATTTTAATGAGAGTTTTGATAACTTTTGTTTAGATTCCTACTTCGCCACTTTTATTGATTTTTTAACTTTTCGTAGTTTGTTCGCCTAACAAGTAAATAAAGAATGTATTTATTTCTGTTCATACCTGTCGTTACCGCGAGGTATTGGTTAATTTATCTGTTTAAAGATAATTAATATGCTAAGGAATAGGATACACTACTTATGTGGTTTGCGGTCAGAGAAAACATCTTTTGTTTGATGTTGAGTTTAGTCGAGATGAAATACGGCAAGTTAAAAGGTAGTAGTAACTATCTCAATTTGCATGTAATCTGTTCAACAGTAGGTCAGTTCAGATATAACTGTAGTGATGCGGTGTAGCGCGAGCACGTTCCGCACACATTCCGTTGGCTAGTGGCGCTGCGACACAGGCTTGTGTACAGAACTTAATCTGTGTAACATATTTACATTACTATTTCATATTACACACAATAAAACACAGTAATGAGAACTAGATCTAATTTTGCACAGAGATAGATTCCTGTCTGGAATGGTATGTAGACTCTTTTAAATAAAGGAAAAAATAACAACCAAAACCTGGTGTACAAATTAAGTGTCTATCTGTCTATATAAAAATCGATACGAACAACTTTACCTAAATATGTATAAAAGAACAGAACTCAATGTTGCTTGTATCAATATCATTACCGACCGTAGGCACTAACACTTGTTTGTTTGAATTCATCGAAAAGTTTTATGTCATGAACTATGTACCACGGTTGCCTGGAAGAGATTGCCGTTGAGCAATAAGGCCGCCAGTTGTACTACCGACCTACCTAGTTTTTAGTTATGTACTAAGTTATCTGGTGTACAATAAAGCGATTTATTATTATTATTATTATTATTATGTACGGTTATAATCGCACTGAGGGCAGAGTGGTAGCCCTTTAGGAGGGTCCGTTATTTGCATAAATATATCCGCAATTAATAGTGTATAGTGATGTGCGTGTATCGTGTGGGAGGGGTGAAATCCATCGTTAGCACGTATTCAGGCAGACACCCTTCCCCTCGACCGATACCATTCTGTATAATATCTGTATGTGGTCTAACTACATTTACATTCCAACATACACATACAAAAATAAAATGGTTTTACTTTATTTTACTGTTGAATACAGTTGATTAATCATTTCAAATAGCACGAATTATTTCTAACACAGCAGTGTCTTATTTGTACATGAAAGCAGTAAAACATCAATTAGAGTAATTTTTGGTCGTAAATTATTGAGTGAAATCTGTTAGTGAGCGCTTTGAGTGAGGGAGCAAATATATATGTCATTAGTCTAATTAATACCGCCACTGTATATGCTAGTAACGTTGAACAAGCACGTCAGAGCTAAGAACTTACGTTACTACTTTCTTTGGCTGCGACGTTTATGGGCGGATGGAGGCCGGAGTTAAGGAGATTACACATGCTGTGTATCCACAACGACCAAGTTTCACTTGTACTATAAGCTGCAGTTACATGTACAACCTCACTGGTAGAGACAGTGATAGAAACAAATAGTTGAAGGTTCTACGTCCGCTATTCGCTCGGCACTTACTCGAACATAAGTATTTTCTAGCCATTGCTAGTATTTCTAGTTGTTATTTCGTATTTCTATTAGAAAGACGAACTAAGTACTACGGTGTATATAATAATATCTGCGCCTTAGTTCTTTTACAAATAAACTTGCAGCCTGTCAGGTGATTATCGAATATCGTATTATGATCTACATGCTGTGTCGTGGGGAAAGACCTGAGTTGGGTGAGAAAAGTAAAGTAATTACTTTGTCAGTGAGCACATTGAGGGTTGATGAGATTTACGGGACTTAATTACGAATTTTCTGTGTGCTTTCCTAAAGAATTATGAAAAAGCATTGAGCACAATATTCACAGGAGATAATCCTTCAAAAAGATAATACCTAGTTTGTTTACGTTACATAATAGCGCTGGAGCTGAGGCGGCGCGTCGCCTTGAGGTAAGCTTTACTCTCTCGTTATGCGTTCACGAGGGCCCATTAGCATTTTTGATTTAAAATTATATTATTTACCAAGTCATTAACATTTATAACTACAGTTTGTCGCAAACGTACCGCGGATAATGTTTTGTTTTGGCTTCACTCGTGCTTCATTTAATAATTTGCGTGATTACCTCGCAGTTTCGTAATGCATGACATTTGCATAAAATGTAAATATTAATTATGTTTGGCTGTAATTTCGTACATTCGTCTCGTGCGCATCTGTGCGCATCTTATGGCGTAGTGACGTAAGATCAGCGTCGCCAGGCTGGCTGCTGTGGCCGCATCGAATCCGGACGCACCGTATGCAGCGGCGCTTCAGGAATGTTACGGTACACAGTACAGTATTCAAACAGTTATAGCATTAAATAAATGCAATAGGTGCAACAACGTGCTTCTATGTGACCGTTGTTTAATTTAGTTCAATAGAATAGATTAGACTTTAGACTAAAGTGTCTGAAATACTTGAGAATGAAAACTTTATAAACATGAACACCACTCGCGAAACTAACACTCGGTGCAGGATGTTACGAGGACTTTCCGTGTATTATTTTACTACTGCAGACCTCTCCTTTATTAATATTATAAATATCATTTTAATTTCTATATTTATAGGTCATAAAAATAAAATTAAATATAAATTGAAAGGTGATGTATTTTACTCGTATATTATATAAGTGTAAGTACAGCTTCACTGTTATAAATCACACCACGATGTTATTACAGTCAACTTTCTATATAAATGAATGCTAAAAAGTATGTGTAATAAATAAAACGAATCATGCTTAAAAAATCTGCATTTTACGGCCAGTGGTTAGTTTAAGGTTTTAATTATTCTCTTGAATGATTAGCTTATGTCTATGCTGAATTTCATCACATTTATTCATTGCACTTTTTCATAAAGGTTTTAAGCCAAAGTTTTTTTCCATGTTCTTCATTATTAAGCTAGTTTGAAAGTTAAATAATGCTAATACTTTATGTTGAATGCCATAAATATCTACAGCAAAAACGAAACACACTTCCTATTAATAATGTAAATTATTCACAAATACAAAATATAAATTGCGATCCTGAAGTAACACTTCCCCACTAGATACATGTCTTTGTTTAGATTTATAAACATATAGAAGTATAGGGGCCTAGAATATTGGTATACAAATAATCATTTATTCATATACAAGTCTCGTTTTATTATTCGACTCACGATAATATAGCATTCCGCTATATATATACTTTTTAATATATAATAATAGTTAACATAGGTATTTACCTATGTTAACTATTATATTACTTATATACTATACTAGCTGAACCCCGCGGTGTTACCCGCGGTTATTGTTATACCGCGAGTAACGCCGCGGCACAAAGTTAGTCCAAAAAAGTAAGTAGCCTAAGTCACTCCCTGGATCCTGAATCCCCTGGAAATTCCCGGAACAAACAGACAGACAGACAGACAAGAAAAAATGTAACTACATTTTTGGTATATTTACCGTCCGAAAAACATATGCATTTAGTAAAAAGGGGTTATTTTAATATTACAAACAGACACTCCAATTTTATTTTATTTGTATAGATTACTTCCTACATTCTTTTCCTTCTTTATTTTATTTTTACAAGCTATATATAAGGTCAGTGGTATGTAAGTAAGTACATACTACTGACCTATATACCCAGCTACCGAAATGTTTATCCTTGATCACTCGCTGTACAGATCACAATCTCCAGTGCGTTCACCTACGAAGGCTTAATCTATCTTGCAGTTACCGCTCACTGAAATAGAACAAGCTAATAACGCCTTTAGCTCCTTACTTTAAAGTCGTATACAAATACCTACGTATATTTGTATTGGTGAATTGCTTACTTTTTCTAAGCGGGCACTTTCTTGGAGCACTTTCTCGCGTTCCGATGTTGATCACACGTGATCTGTAGCGGCCGACTCAATCGCACGACACATCACCCGGTCTTGTTCATTAAAATTACTGAGCTGCGGCTAGCACCAGTTTGTCTTGTTGAGGCATTCGTCAATGATGACATAAATATGTTTGTTAATAGCAATTGAGATGACATTGCTGCTTTTTTGTTATTTTTAGATTTTAAAACTCATCACTCATTATCAAAAAATATGTTTGAATACATAGGTAGCATTACGCATGAATATACACACGAGCCGATCCACGCAACCTCGTTTGGGTCACCTATTGCCCATAGCGTGATAATTTTACCCCGTTTCTGTAACATTCTTTATTGGTGTTCTGCTCCTGTAGGTCTTAGCGTGATGATATAT
This sequence comes from Spilosoma lubricipeda, assembly GCA_905220595.1. Taxonomy (NCBI): domain Eukaryota; kingdom Metazoa; phylum Arthropoda; class Insecta; order Lepidoptera; family Erebidae; genus Spilosoma; species Spilosoma lubricipeda. The sequence continues at coordinate 15,145,477 of HG992296.1, read as the reverse complement.
AGTCTATAGCCTTCCTCGATAAATGGGCTATCTAACACTGAAATATTTTTTCATATCGGACTAGTAGTTCCTGAGATTAGCGCGTTCAAACAAATAAACAAACAAACTCTTCAGCTTTATATATTAGTATAGATAGTATCCATATAAAGAAGCATTTGAGAGAAACCTAGGCACTGACACAATCCCTTTGTAAGTTTGTATGGACTATAAAATGTGTAATATTAAATTTCACATTTTATAGAGATATGCAAATGAGTAGCGTTTATCTTAAACATCAATAACAAATATATTATTTGGTTGTCTCGTAAAAGTATTGTATAAGTAGGTGTTGTGTGAATACGCACAGTTAAGTTGTATACGTTTGCCAATAAAATAGTAAAATTACTGTAACTTGTGCCTGAGAATAGTTAGGACCTTGGCCTGTTCATCGACTCAATTCTTGATTGGCGAGCCCAGATTACTCACGTGAGCTAGAAAGTAACAGGTAACCTACGAACACTCTACCGTCTTAACAATTTCTTGCCTCCTAAAACGAAACTCTCACTCACACAGTCCCTCATTATCCCCTTAATCGACTATGGTGATGTGTGTTATTTCGATCTGAATGCAGAGTTCCTTAATAAACTTGATCGTCTTCTTAATAAGCAATAACGCAAGTATGACCACGTGTCTACCTTCCGTTCTCAATTGCAATGGTTACCTATTCGACAGCGACTCAGTCAGCGAGTCTTGAACTATCTCTTTTCATTACTCAACTCCCCATCTTCACCTACTTACCTTGAACCCTACCTCTTCGCTTTCTTCGAAATCTTCGCTCATCTAACAATTTGCTTCTCTTGTGTCCCTCCCACAATTCCGACTTTGTGAACTCTTCGTTCTTTGTGCAAGCTGTAGATAGATACTCTTTATTTGTACACCGTGTTACAGTACAGAAATTACAGAAAATAACAAATATATAATGTACAAAGGGCGGCCTTATTGCCGAAAGCAATCTCTTCCAGGCAACCTTAGGATGGATCAAGATGTATCGGAGATAGTAGCAGTTGACGGTGCAATGAGTTTTGATGAGTTATAATTTTCCAATGATTATAACTAGAAATACATATATATCTCCATACAGGCATATTTACACAAACATATATACATTAAAAATAAATAAATACATGTCATCAGTGGAGCATACATATAATATCTATACAAATATTAACATGTACCTACATATTAAAAACCATAACTACTCAGTTATACTAAATATTACACTATAGATACATTTTAGATACATTTTCGTGCCAGACTCGTTTATATCGTATAAAATTCCTGAATCATTTTCTTAAAACTATTTACTGTTTCCGCTTTCCTAATGTTCGTCGGCAATGCATTCCACAATCGTATAGCTTCAAGCGTAACGGACTGGTCATAAAATTTTGTAGAATGTAGAGGCATCTCCAGTCTCAAATTTTCAGATGACCTTAGACATTTGTCATGTGTGTCATTAAGGAACTTGAATCGTTCTTTGAGGTAGAAGGGGGTTTTAGGATTAAACAAGATGTTATAAAGGAAAATGAGGATATGAGTATTCCGGCGAGAGCGAATTGGAAGCCACTTGAGCATTTGACGGAATTGCTGTACTGCTATGGAACACGCTCCCACTCGAAATCAGGATGTCAACAAGTCGTGTCTCATTCAAAAAGAATGTTAAAACTACCTCTTGATGAAATGGCAGGAAAACATCAATTAAGATACAATTTAGTACCTACTAACAGTGTACGTATGTTAAGTTTATGTATTGATGTGTATGTATATTTATACATATATATACTTTTCCACCTACCTCACAAAATTTCTACAACACCCGAAGGTTGGCTGGTAGAGAATGCCTTGGGCATTAAGTCCGCCGTTGCACATGTGTGCATAAAGTTTTAAAATAAGATAAAATAAAATTTGATAAAAAAAACCTGATTAAATGTGCTCGAGTTTCTTGGGAAGTCGATCGAGTACATGTCATTATACCAGCTATGTCTAGTTCACATAGCTTCAGTTCGCAAGGTCGGGTCACACATTATACCGATGCAATAAACTTCAACGTGGTCTCTTATGCCTCGGTTGGTGGCAGGTGTAATATGTCACAAGACACATTTATTACGAGGCGCGGTGAATGGCGCGATCTGGCACAAGGCGAGCTGTGGACATTTGACAGTTGCCTAGACCACGAAGAAGAAGGTGCGGGGCCAGTCGGTACACGGGCCCTGAAATTGAGTCCATACCCGAGGTCTGATCTTATCTCGTACATGAAACGGTCCGATAACATAAACTGTGGATCTAGCTATATGTAATGAATGATCTCATATATGCACTGTATAATAGTTCAAAATTTCTATTGACGAATGTACTTATATTTATCTAAGCATTAACTTATCATTATTATTTATCATTATACCATTATGTGAGAGCTACCGCTCACTCACATGAAATAATGTTTTATAACCAACTTCGGAATCGGAGAGAGTCCATGGTTATCCTAGTCTAGGAAGATCTTTGTCCTGCGCACGTTTTTGCTTAGATTACAGCTGAAATTGACCATAATTCAGGCAAAGGCGAGATGTGCCCGCGCCTCTATTATATCGTGAGGGGGCAAAAATTTCTGAACACAATGATGTTGATTGAACGTTAGGTTTAGGCGGCGTCCAAGGTCTCCCGGGTGCTCTTTAATTTTCTTCTAAGGCAATTGTATATTCGTCAACAGTGTCCAACAGTCCATCAACAGTCGTTGGTCAAATGAAGGTTCAAGTAAGTTAGGAGTAGTAAGTAGATAAGTACTAAACTGAATATAACTGTATTATTGAATGTTCATATAATAAAAATCCAGTAGCATTGACCGTTATAAGTGACTATCAAGGCAAGTTTTGTCGTTTCCTTCGCATAGTCGTTACCCTTTAAAACTATAAAGGTTTCCATGAGTGTCAAGCGTGTGTTGGTGTAACAGCGATTAAATGGCACGCGCAGTGGTCGGCGCGCACTGATGGGCACATCGCGCACTGATAGAAAGTGAATCTGCGATCTAATATACTCACCGCATAAATACATGGAATGACATGTTTTTGTCTCTTGTCATCGTCATTTACTTTCGTTGAGGCATTTCATTCCAGTTTCTTTGAATGAAAGTGAAGATGTGTGTCTTGAGTGGGACGTTGAACAACTTGTGTATCATGTTCGTGTCTACCATTATTGTTTATTATTTATCTATCATTTATATTTACACACTTTTATTGAATTACATAAAACAACAAAGACAAATACAATAGTTCACGGACCATAACAATTTTATTAAAACACATTTGTTTTTTTCTCCCCAAACTCAAAGTTTCATATTTTATGTTGTGGTAAAAGTACCTTAATAAAATTAGATAAAGCTCATTCCACTATTGTTATATTTTACAGTCCCATCTAAATATTGGTCTGCTATTTGAGATGAGCCTGTTGCTCTGGTTTTCAGTGATCCTGAGCTTGTAGGTTCGATTCCGACCTAGTACAAATGTTTGCGTGAAGAGCAAGATCTTTCTTTGACTGCCTCGTTGGTCTCGTGGTTGGCGTGTGCGCCTGCTGATCATGAGGTCTCGGGTTCGATCCCCGGGTCGGACCAAATGTTTCTATGATCTACAAATATTTGTTTCGGAGTTTGGGTGTTTTCTATGTATAATATGTATGTATTTCCAAAAAAAAAGGATATATGTATTTGTATCAGTTGTCTGGTGCCCATAACACAAGCTCTGATTAGCTTGGGACTAGATGGCGTTGTGTGTTAGATGTCCGAAATATTTTTTATATTATTATTTTTATTGCATATATATTAACGAGGTGTAACTTGCGGTGCAGGCGGCGCCGTGGCGCAGGTGCGCTACTTCGGCAAGGAGGTGGGCGCGCTGTCGGCGCTGCAGCACGGCGTGCGCGGCGTGGTGTACGCCGTCGACTCGCGCACGCTCTACATACACGACTTCCACTACGACGGAGAAGGACCCGGTGAGTCACTGTCCATAACTGGTTACCATATCATTTTTAGCGTACCATTATTTGTAAAAACGTTTTCGAATAGCTTTTATTAACGGTAGTTTTGGTAATAAACAATGCAACAAAACGATTCTACCTAATGATCATTATGCTAAAATTGGTTATGACAAAGCAAACTACGACTTTATATTTCATGATTATCTTTAACAAAACTAAAAATAAACAATGTAAATTTCCATCGTCTCTTTTTTTAAACAAGGAGTATCAACATTTTATATTAAGAATCATAATCAAATTTGAACAAACTGATACCTAACTATGCTTTAACAATTGTCTAGAAAGCGAAGTGTCTGTCAAGCGCAGCGTCACGTATTTTATAATAACTCTTGGGCAAATGTATTTGTATGAAGCATTTAACCTACTTATCTAACATTTGTTGAAAGATCTCACAACGAGTTAATGTACGTCGTGATTTAAACAATCTCCTGCTAAGTGGCTTTCAACGGCAGTTAATAGTTTAAAAAATGAGGAAATTATGAAGAAGCAAACAATTGACGCCTGCCAATAAATTACAACATCATACAAATGTCAGATGCATTGTAGCACGTCATCATATAACGTAATATAACCACGAAGCAAATATCCGTGAATATAACTCATGAACGTATCTTAAGTGACGTTAGGGCGCCAATTATTTTAGGGGCTATGACCATAAGCATTTAGACGGTGATTTGTTCGCTGTCTGTACGTTATGCCGTAGACTTTACGGCAAACCACACTCGACTGTAGACAAGCTACACACAATCTTTAGTTTTGATAGTTGTGATAATAAACAACAGCATATATCAATATATATAAACTAAAGGTTATGCAAGTGGCATCATGAAAATACACAAAATATGTCCAACTTTACACTGTTGTACTTTGTACATTATTCGTTAGGTACTTTAAGCTTGTGCACGTGTATTAGGGTTCTGATCTCTCTTTAAAATATGATTAGTAAAATACTTCAGCGTCTCTCACTTGTTCAAATAAGGGGATTGTTTCTTAATAAGAAATTAAAAAAGCTAAAGTTTTCAATAATAATAATTATTATTGAGGCTTATTTAAATCAGTGATACTTTTCTAAACGCTAATTATATTTTTTGTTCTCATCAGTTTCACTGCATACAAGTAATAAAGTGAAATGAGAAAGCGCGCCTAACGTTATATAATTCTTTACTAAGATATAATTATATTATGTATATTTTTTTATGTGTAAAGACGATAACTTTTGTTTTTTGGCTATTATATAATAATAGACAAGTAACTTGCGTCACACAGGGGTACCATGCAGCACTGTTTGGGAGAGATTTGAGGGGACAGTTTTACTTATCTAGAACGATAAACAATCAAGCATTAATAAAATAAATTCCGAGTTAATTTATTATGACAAACAAAACTCAATTCGGTCATAGTACCACGAGTAGAGATAAAATATAAGCTTAAAATTAATTCTACTGTTGTATTGCATCGGGGTTAAAGGCACAAGTACGCTAAAAATGCACACAATGCCAATTAATAATCTGTGGCAAGGGTACGTGTTGTCGTGCAGTTGTGCGCTAAACTAATAAGTATAATAGGTGGGCGGCGTACTAGATAAATCATCTGCCACGTGACTCTCAACTTTATAGCGTGCATCCTCGCTCCCGTATTGCAGGCGATAAATACCAGCATAGTCTGCGCCTTCACTGCACTAACACAAAGCCTCTTCATGACGTAATTTATGCTAATCTACTACAACCCCCTTACTGCGAACGTATCAGTTTTGACAACGCTTTGTGCCCTTCGTGATGAAGTGAGATCTCAAATTTTGATCCCATTGTAAAATACTACTCTTAGAAGAATTCGATTGACCTCTTAAATCTGTCTCTTCTGATTTACGATCAATTATTAAGATTAGTTTTATTGCAAATAGCCGCTTATTTCGCCAATTTAATAAAAATACATTTTGTATATATGACAACGACATTCGTCTCCTAAGGTGGTAAAATTGACTGATTTTTATGTGTATGCACACCGTGTACACGACCTAAGCTTTTTGAGTAGGTCAGATTCCATGTGAGCGGTATGCTTTGACCCTTTCTCGTGTGCGCTCTCTCGTCGGCACATAGTTTGCGTTATAAGCTTGCAGTATCCCGAGGCACTGAATGCGGCGCGTAGGTATGTGGGACCGCTATGCCTTGTGAGATCGCCTCCAAAGGACTCGGGGTACCTTTACATATTTAGTGTACTCTTACAATAAATATTTTAATTGTAGTTACCATATTATAATACAACGATGATAGTCTTGCTTAGAGCTGTACCTAATCCTATTCAGACCTAAGAAGCTAAAGTGAGTAAAGAAAATAAGACAAAGCTGATAAGCTAGTGTAAGGGATAGCGCAAATATTGAGGAGGAAATATAACACGCACACTATCTGTCTAAGGAGCAGAGCCGTGACTCACAAGCGCAGGTGATACTGCAGGACACGATCCGTAACTCTGTACATTCTTAAATATAAAGCCAAAGAAACGATACAACCTTTAAGTTCCTCCAACTTCTAACGTGATATCTCATCAAGACGACAGTGTTACAATTGTTATTCAGTGCAGTCAGTGCAAGAGGCGCGCGTCGATACTCATCTAGAGTATATACATATATCCCCGCTGTAACTTTTTTTTTATTTGACTTCATATGTCTTCATATGACCATATGAGGGTGGTCGTTCCAAGTAGGTACATCTGTTGTTTTAATCTAAGTAAAGATATATCAAGTTTAGAATTTTTAAAATTTGTAAAGCAATATTGGCACAGAACACAGACGAAAACTGTAAGCAAGTGTAAATATCGTTGTTATTTTAATATGTTTTGTTACTTAATTATTTTTTTACAACGTTTGTGTACGTATATAATTTTAAAGCACATTTAATAACGCCGGGAACTTGGCAAAGTATCACGTTTGTATGAGGCCGACAGCGCGTTGCGCTCCGTTTGCCGCGTTTTTCGCGTATAGCAGGGAAGACACACCGCTTTGTTTCATTATGATTTTAGTTCTTACTTTATTAATATTACTGAAATTAATTGTGCTAACCAGCTCAAGGCAGGTTCGTTAAGATCTGAATTCCTTTTGAATCTTTGAGCAGATTTTTCTGGAGCAATGTACAGAAAAAGTACACGAAAAAATGGATATTTTGTATTTTACTCTAAACTTATCAAATTGCTTTTCCTAGCACAACATACTTATTGTTTTAAATTTAAGAATATTGTTGATTTCATAGAAGAGTTAAAAAACTATTCACACAACCTTTGGACATGGTATTAAGTAAATAGATATATGAGTAGCTCAAGATTGTAATATATTCAGGCATTTATTTATATGGTGAAATATTGTGCTAAACCCTGACGTTTACGTTTACTCACATTTTAAAATAGTTATTGGGATGTTTAGCTCCGCGCCTACATCCGGTGCACGTCGCTTACTCGGACATCAACTATCACGCGAACACTCGCTGAATTTACTTAACGAATACAGAACACGGTCTTTTCAAAATATAACTTTGTATCACACTATTACAGTTCATATTACATTGAACTAACAATGCTCTTTTGGGAATACAGAAAAAGTAAATTTAACTTCGACTTTAAACGAACCTCTTAAGAGTCTTTTTACTTTGTACATGGTTATCGTAGTCACTGACATGCGTTGATAGTCATCGATGATTGATGAATGTAACCTCTGACATATAAAATTATGCGAACTGCTTTCGTTTTCTTCATAAGGCAGTTATCTGATGCTAGCGGTCACGACAGCACACGTAGCCTCTGCAGACCTCTGCGCTCGTTATGAGCATGGATTGGTGTTAGTGGGCAATGAATATATTAAGCGGAAAAAATGAATATATATAAAGCGATATAAAATACGAAATAACAGTAAAAAGACATGTGTGTTATGTACATACGTATAACGTAAGTAGAAAGGTAATATTTCTGTGTCATTTCAATTGTCGACAAGGTCAACTTGAGTGCAAAGTGCCAATATTATTTCTCAGTAATTGCGGTTTGCTGCTACCAACTAAAGAAGGCGATAACGATCGATTACCATATTTATGTGTGTAGGTACAGGTATATCTTATTAAAACATGAGGTTTTAACATCAAATGTAATGATTATTCTTTTTTTCTTAATACATTGTTATAAATGAGGTAGAAAATAGTTATTTATTATACAAGAGTGCAAAGTTGCTCTTTAACCATGTGCTCAATTTTGACGACCGAGCAAGCAAAGGATTTCACGAGCGCAGCGAGTGATTTAAAAATTAGAATCATGAGCGTCAGCGAGGGAATCAAATGAGCACAAGGTGAAAAATCTATGCACTCGAGTGCAATACGTAACTTTTCATTCCTCCTCAGCGAGGAAATGACTAAATGACGTGAAAAGAAAATGGCGCGGGGCAAGCAAATAAAAAATAAGTATCCCAAGAAGGTTCCGAGTCTGAGTTCTTAACAAATTAAAAAAGATCGCATGCTAAATTCGGCACCATGCAGTTAAAAGTAAATAGGTTTAATGATGTTTTGAACTCACAACTTTAGTGCACGCGATGTTCTAAATTCAATTTTACTTTATCCTCTAGCGGATAAAAACGACTTTCGAAGAGCAAAAATACTGTTTCCGAGATGGAGGGATGAAAAGAGTTTTATATCTCCACCAAAACGTTTAACATTATCTTTTTTTTACAAAACAGAGCTCCTTTTATTCAGAAGCAAACGATATTGCTTATCTTGCGCAGTCTTTCGTTTCAGGATATCTGTTACTGTTATCAAAATAAGAACTACGTCGTAATGAAAATTATTAAGTTACATTTAACATTATGTACAAAAGCATTGAATACGCGAGTAATTTAAATTATGTATAACATTGGTACCTATACGTAAATATAACAGTGCAGTAATGTAAAATAGTTGTGTCATATGTCCGAATAAAAGGCTTTATTATTATTATACTACAAATGTTATTTGTGTGTGTATATCCGCTTAGATGAACAAGACCTTACAATTCTTAAAATATAGTTTGATCTCCGTGAAAGATGGCTTGAAAACCGACGAAGACGACTTTGAGCAAGCAATTTTATTTTGTATCACCTATGTTTACATTTTTTACGAGCTACTTTTAATAGAAACGAAGTGCTACTAATATTAAAATAAACTTGTAAAATGACGCTTGTGACAGCTACCGTTGAATTCAAGCTACATCTTGTGCTCATGTATTTAAGTAGTTCACGTTTCTACTTCACTGTGACACTTAACGGATAAAGAATTCGCTGGAAATCGATATTTGTGTATAACACTTACTAAATATTGCCTCCGGTCGTGCATAGTAATGGATATACGCGCAGCGGAAGTAAACATAATTACGACTAACGAGGATGACAGTTTCCCTTTCCAATGATCGATTTTTATACCGAAACTTATTCGAGAAAAGAAGTTTCTGGCAAAAAGATATTACATAGAAAATACTTTCAATTTACACGTAAAATGTTGGTGCATTTAAACTCTAAAACGGTGGTTCTTTCTCATATTTTTGAAGCTGCCTTGAGAGGCTTGTATACTGTAGGGTAGGTTTATGAAATTGAAATTAAGAACATAACAAAAGAAAAATTGAAATATTTGCATTTAAAACTAAATTTGGTTTCGGGTGTCACGTACGGACACATGAGAGATAAAGTATTATTGCCTGATATGTTTAAGTGGCAGGGTGTCGCCGTTATAGGGTACGTTTGGAAGGACATCATCACCATAGGTATTAAAAGTGTGTCATCGTGTCAAATATTAAACGTTCGAGATGTCAGGCAATGTATTGACAGTGTGGTATTATTTGGCAGCTGCGTACTTCTACGTGGGGTCGAGCTCTCCGGTGCGGACGGGCGCGGGCTCGGTGCGGCTCCGCGACGAGCGCGGCGGCGCGGGCCCGCTGCGCAAGTACAGCGGCGAGGCCATCACGCTCTCCGTGCCCGACGGCAAGACGCTCCGCGACTTCCGCTGGTTCAGCGTCTACTGCGGCGAATACGAGGTCAGTCGCCACTAACTCACTACTGTCTTACCTTACACGTCTCACACACGACTATCTGATTATTTCAATTGAACAAACATTTCTGTATATTTATATTATAATGCTTACCAGTTCTTAACAAGGCTAAATCTCTTTCCTTAACTATTACTTTAGCGAAAGGATGTCGAAAGAGTAATTTCGAGTCAAAAATCTGTGAGACACAATGTGAAAATTTACAACATTGTTGTTTATATAACTTGAACAAGCTATATGCAGATATTATCGACTTCGTACTAGAATGTGAAGTACGCATTATGTTAACTAGACCCGGCCCGTGTTCGAAGTCTACAGGGGAGCCTCCCTAGAGATTTTAATATAAAATTAATAACGAATTGCTCTCGCCTTATCAGCAGTACTCCCACATAGAATTCCCTCTATAGGGACTAAGTAATTGTTAAATTTTCTACTCAATTACGTTCACCCTAATATTTCATATCGGGAACTCATACAGACAAGCTATTTTATGATCAGCTAACATTATGAGACGTGGGGGTAGAAGGTAGGTAGGGAGGAAGGTGAACGTCAAAATGTTCGGTGTGGGTACGCAGATATACGGCGACACGCGGATATTATCCGCCGTGAGCGACAAGAGCTATGAAGACGTTAGCGCAGGCGGCATCGAGAGCGAGTGTCTTGGAAATATACGCAATTTATTTGAATAACACTTTACACATAAGTGTGTCTTGCTCTTCGATAGCTATACTGACATAATTATTGAAGACATTACAAAGTTCTTACGATTTCGACCTTAAAAAGACTCAGCTTCTTACACTCTTGAAACTCGCTGCGGTGTGCGCTGGCTACCACTGAAACCGATTAGCAAGATTGTGCCCAATGTAGTCCAAATCAATAATGTCTTTAATAGTACACAGTCATTTTGCAATTATGCAACAGTCTGCTACAAACGCTTCTCCTTAAACTTTGAACCAAAGTCAAATGTTTTTCTAATTCGCTCGTAGAGTTTCTCAGTGTTTGCGCAGATTTTGATACCGGTGTAATTGCACTGCGATGATTAATATACGAGCGAATTAAATCTGTTTTATATACGTATATTCAAGTACATTTAGGAGTACAAAAGTGTTGACAATCTCATGTTTCTTTCTCTCCCTCCCGGATTATTTAAGCGAAGCGTGAAAAAGCATCTCATAGCCATCACAGTATGGCACCATTGTCCACGTTTGCAATGAGCCTGGTGACCACCACTCTTGGATTCTACTCATGCTTTCCATCAGGCAGAGCAGAAGTGTTTTGGCAGCTATCATTAAAAAAAACATAGTTTTTATCATTTATTGGTAAATAAATATGTATAAGAACTTTCTGGATATGCATAACTTACTATGGTCGTTACCTCCTCTGTTACACTGAACTTGTTACTTATATACTTTTTCAACACTGCTTCTATATAATATAAAAGCTTTATCTACTCCAAGTGTTTCGAAAAATCCTTTTCTATCTTTTAATATGCGATTTATAGTATAGTTTAAATCATCATCCCTGCTCTTTTATATTCGTTTGCTCGACACAGTTTTACCCTAAATGTTTACTATTAATGCAATCAAACAGCATTTTTAAACTTTCGCGTTCCATGATATATTAACAATTATTTTTACGGGTTTTACGGTTAATTCCCGTAAAAATAATTGTTAATAAATCAAACAGCACTTAGTTTTGCTTTAATTGTCCGTCTATTTTACTCAGAACGGCACTTAATCGTAAGCATATTTCAATTTTAACGGAATTTAATAAAACAATTTTAATGACTAGTTATTGCCCGCGGCTCTGCCCGCGTGTGTTTCGGTTATCACGTCAAATAGTAGCCGATGTGTTATTTTGATGTATAAGCAATATTACTGTAAAGTTTAATCCAAATCCGTTCAGTAGTTTTTGCGTGAAAGACTAACAAACATCCATCCAGCCATACTTACAAACTTTTGCGTTTATAATATTAGTAGGCTATAAAATATAGGTATAGTAAACAGAAAGCAATTCTTGGGAAAGGTTTAAGATTTAATTTAATTTTATCTAATATTTAATTGACTTCCTACTACGCCAAGTGTTATAGGTTCAAACTCCCCATGTTCTGAGTCTGGGTGTTTATTGTGTCCGTTGTCTGGTAGTTTATATCCATATATTCTTTGTGTTCACATAATTTTGTAAAGTCCCTCGCGACACAGGATATACCTATATTTCTATACGAGAATTGGATGATAAAAAGAAGGGAAAGCAAAATTACTTTTACTATACACTAAGGCTGTATTTCTATCCTGTAATTTTACTACTATTTGTTATTCATAGAATTTACTCAAAATATTATCCTGTTTCACATTTTTATACAACTAGTTTGCAGGTTTAAGATAAATCCGGGCTCTGCAACGCAGAGACAGCTGTACGAAACATTTATGTAGTTGTGTAATCTGTTAAACAATGCAAACTGAAAATACTAACTAAAATAAGTAGATAGTAATGTTCAGTATATTATAAAACATTTTTTTTGAATGTTTATTACTTAACTGTAGAAATTTATGAGTGGGAACTAAGTTTATATTCCTAAATTAATTCTCACAAATATTTAAATAATGAAAGCAATTAATATTTTAAAATTTCTCTTAGAATTTAATGTACCGATTAGTTATGTAACTAGATATTATAGTATTCTTTGAGTGTAGGATACTTATATATTATAATAGTAGTTTTTGCGCGCGGCTCCGCCCGTGTGTTTGTCGTCTATCGTAACAAAGAGTTGCCAACGTCCTTCTTCAATAATCAAAGTATATCCATGCCAAATTTAATTAAAATCGGTGCAGCGGTTTGACCGTGAAAGCAGGACAGACAGACAGACAGAGTTACTTTCGCATATTTTATAATATAAGCATGGATGTTTTAAGTGGTCTATAACTAACAATTATTCTTACGGGAATTTACGCGATCATTTATTAAAAGGTATTACATTCCTTTGATTTGCCTGACGTTTCGATCAGGTTGCACTGGCCGTGGTCACAGGCTGACAGACAGACTGTTAATATATCATGGAACGCGAAAGTTTAAAAGTTAGTATGGTCTATAACTAGTTGTTATTAACATACATGTATAATATGACATCTGTACGTAGGTGAACTTCGGCGACGTGTCGATCCCGCGGAGCTTGGAGTACCCTCGTCCCGCGAAGGTGGGCGCGCTGAAGGGCGTGCACGCCGTGTCCTCGGACCCCATCGTCATCGTGGACGCGCAGACCATCCTCGTGCCCAACTTCTCTTACGATGGCGAAGCTCCTGGTGAGGCTCCTACAATATATTATTTTAATTTCAAGACGCATTTTTTGTATGATTACATTTTGTGTTAATTTCATGTTGTACTATCTAGCTCCATCCACACTGAAACACAGTCCATCGTACTCAATTGTGCTTTTATATATGTACAGAAAAATTATTGATAAGGTATTGAACAAAATATATTCTAATCAGTTGACTCTCTTAATAAAACAACAGTTGGTCAAATTATAGAATAACACAGTCACAATCCCTTCTAACAGTTAGCAATCTGCGGGCATAATGTGAAACATAAATGTAAGCGATGTTTACAAGCTTCGCAATCTACTGTCAAAAGTATACCGCATTCATCATTTATTAATATAACTAATTAGTAGATTGCCCACATTAAATGACGTCACAGAGCATAGCCCGGGACTTCAAACGGCTTCCCATCAATTAGAAGCTCGTGTCTCAATGTACCCCACTCTACCCAACCCTGTTTTTATATGTAACTGTTTAAATGAACCTACAAATTGCCACTGTAAATGCGCGTATGTCTGCTTTATCTTCTGTAATCGTAACGTATTCCTTTCGAATTTAACCTTCTTAACTTCAGCATGTACTCGTGTATTTCTCATTTCTGAAGTGGCCTTATTTAATACAGTACCCGTCCTAGATATTCATTAAACTTCTGCTCCACGTTCCAATAAGAACAATTTTAAATCCAATCGAATAACAACCATCTATACAAAAAATTGAATTTAGAATATCAGTTAGATATCGTTTAAGAGCCACGCTTCAGCATGAATGGGCCGGCTCGACCGGAGTGATACCACGGCCTCACAGAAAACCGGTGTGAAATAGTGCTTGCGCTGTGTTTCACCGAATGAGTGAGGATACCAGAGGCCCATACCCTAACCACTCACTATACCATTCCTCGTTCCCCCTACCCATCCCCTTCCTTATCCCCCAAAGGCCGGCAACGCACTTGTGACGCCTCTGATGATGCATGTGTTCATGGGCGGCGGTAATCGCTTACCATTAGACAATACGTCTGATCTTCTGCCCGCCTAGTACGTAAAAAATAAATATCGTAAGAAATTTACCGCGTTTCTCATAATATACGACCACATTAATTGGTGTATGTGAGGATTAGTTGCAGAGCCCCGCGTAGTCTTTCCCATGACAGTTAGTTTTAGTGTCAATATTGTTTTGTGATACGGTTAGTGTTAACAATATTGCCAATAGGAAGTAACACAATAGTATTTTAAACATGTCGGTGAACCGTTTATTACAATTGAAACTTGTCGCATTTAACTTCTCTCACAGTTACCAGTCGACAAAACATTTCTGATATTGTGACTGGAGCAATCGCCTCCATAATATGCCTCATAGACTGTTGATATACGGGTGGCATGTGCACTTGCCTTGAACAATGATTGCAATAAGCGAGGCGAGGCAACACCTGAGTCTTCGCAATAAAGCTTTACAGCCTTCCTTATCGACAAATCATCCACAAAAACGTCACTTTGGGTTTTTGCGAAATACATGAAAAGAGTTTTTGATATTAGAGCAAAAATGACACACAAGAAAACCGATTACTGCTTAGAGTAATTATATTCTAATCAGTATTAAATGATTGGGAAAAATATTTTTGACTACTATTAAGAGCTTGTTGAAGCAATCTTTTTTTAACGTAATGAGTACACTTTCTCTATTTTTATGAAACCGTGGGCAAACGAGCAGACGTCTCGCCTGATGGTAAGCCATTTCCGCCGCCCATTTTTTCTGATAATAAAAGCTTAAAAATGATTGTTGTAAAAATCCTTCAAACAATCCGACCGTTGGTTTCAATAATATACTTTAAATCTTTTATGAACTTTGTCTTTAAAATAAAAACTTTAATATATAAGGGTCTATAAACAACCAAATGAGCATATTTATGAGTTAGCGAAAATATGATACTCCTAACCAAAAAACTTTAAGTTGTAAATATAGTTAACGAAATAAGAATAACACGACTTCATATTTTCAGAGAGATGTATTTTTGCAAAAATGCAAATGCAATGAGTATTTTCTTCGCCAACATCTTCAGTTAAATCAAATCATATCAAAGTAATATCTTTAATTTTATAAGTAAAAGCACTCTTCCACTTTAAAACCCGGCAACGCAGTTGTGACTCACACGTTGCAGGTGTTCATAAATAGTAATAGCCTAGGCCTAGTCGAGTGATCCGTCTATTTGAATAACCATATCAATAGTGTTTGAGGCAGTTTCGTAGCGATTTTCCATCAGAATTTAGGTGATAAACGTCTATTTCGTTTATCAATTATCAAAAAGCTTTCGACCTATGAATTATAACCTCGATTCAAGAACCTGTTTGATTTTGACTTTCACATTCACAGTAAGGGATAGCGCGACCGACACCAGCTGACTATAGCTTCCCATTTTGGCCTGGAAACTTTAAAGCCCACTTAACACTTAATACTCCAGTACGTAATAAATAATGCAAATACCCATATTCATAATTAACCGTGTGTAGAAATATTGGTGATTTATTTTATTTAATTATAGTTTATTAGGGAAACAAACAGATACAAAATAGATAACAATAATATAGAAGGGATACTTGTAATAAACACAAGAGTAATGTTCTGAAGCAGTTGTGACTAACACCCGCCATTCTATACGACATGTGCTCTTTACGCACGTCATGAATATGCATGCCCTGTATTGCATTAGTTATAAAGGTTATAAATCATATTGCATAATCTAAAGTACTAGTACATAATACAAATAAATAACAGCTCAAGAGTAAAGGCCGAGTATTTTCATCTCTTATCCGTCGAAATAAGGTATTAGTGTAAATATTAGCTTGAGAGTGGGTATTGATATGGATTTATCTGGACAAGATTGAATTTTCTGCCTTTATTGGGACTTTATCCGCGTTTCTTGTAGATTCAGGCTCAGACATCAAAGAACGTAGTGAATAGGCCGCTTAGGAATAAGATTGTCAGAAAAACTTCGTATTTGTAGAGATACATAACATCTATTATGTGTGTGGTGTGTATGTGTGTATCATTTTATAAGTACGGAACTTTTTTATTTATGAGCCTGCCAACGTGACTCTGATGGAAAGCATGGGTAGAATCTAAAAGTAGTGGTGACCCGCACTATGGCTGCCTATTAAGATTTTTCCACTTCATTAGATACTGCAACTAGACCAAAAATGCCAAAATCAAAGTTCTGGAATACATCGGCATATGTTTACACAGCTAATTAAAGTAAATAATAAGTGGTAAATAAAAAAATTAAGTTGCTATGATAAAATGTAAATTTTCTTGTGTTTTTTAAATGCGAATTGTATGATAGGATAATCGGAAACATCTTCTGAGTTGTGATTCACAGTCATATTCTTTTTATTGTGAAGTTCTCATCAGGTGTTCAGCTCACTGGAGGCTAAAGTGAAATGTGAGAAATCGAACCCCGAACTCAGAAAAGTGTAGAACATATCTTTATAACAAAAACTCCCAATGGTTATCACCCAGGATAGTGCTCCTCAAAGACAGTTCTCGGCTCTCCGGCGTGTGATGCGTCTTTTTACAAAATATTTTTTTCTTATTGATTTTCCTGTTAGTTTTCAAATTGTCTTGTCTTAGTGTTCAGATTGTTTAGTATATTAGCAATACATAGAACTTGATAAGATAGGACCCGTATATCTTGATTATGTTGAGATAAATATTCGAATTCATTTGTCCTCAATAAAAACTTTTTTTTTCTGAAGCAAAGGGTATATATATAGAGAGACATAGAGAGATAAAATAACGAAGTGACCCAACTGGAGTTCCGTATTTTTTTAGTAATGGGTTTTCCTAAAATATATTTTTATATATATATGACTAAAAGACTTTATATTTCTTTTTTAAAAGTAAAATTTTAATAGAACTGGTTTTCTACAATAAACACACATTCAAGTATGTGCTACCTGTCAAATTAAAGTGTGCAGGTTTACATGAGTGGTTGGTCCAGTAACAGCGTTTCGCGTAACATAGAGGCATATATTTCGCAGCGCTACTGGACACCGACGCGTCATTGGTCGGGGCTGAATACCGCGCGGGGAGCGTGAGTGTGCAAGTTAACATTTGGTGGGGAATGGCTCACAGCATACACAACACATTCTTGTGAACTTATTAATTATGAATGCTTTTGACGCTGTGTACGACAAACATCGAGTAGCTAGACTAGCTATGTATGAGAATTGTGGGGTATTGTTATACACATCTGAAACGAGACACATTGTTAGTATCTGTACGTGAGTGTATACATCGTTATTATATGAAGGATGTTTTCTTAAAACTGATATCTAACACGTCTATTAGAACTTAACGTAGAACTGAATTTGGTCGACACTACAGTACTGTTCAAGGACACACTATTGTAATGGCAAGTAGAAGGCGCTTGAGTGCTTTGACAATAAAAGGGGTGTAAAGTGCAACGTGAAACTAATAAATATATAAAAAAAAAAACTACGCTCTCAGGGGCTCTCGGTATTGTTCTTCTATATAGTTACTGTGGATCATAATTTTATTTACTACTATTTAGGTGCACTAGAAAACGACCGTTTGAAAAATTTAACTTTGTTGTCTACTAAAGTATTTCGGTCTATCTCGTTTTTTAAATGTATCTAATTGAAACGACTGATCGTCTTGAATACAGATTGATGGATATCAATCTCACTAATGGTAATCAGCACACGAGTTATTACTTTCTAATTGTAGGTATTTTAATTACCAAAAGGAATTAATGAACAATTAATGTGAGAAATTATGCATAGTTATGTTTAAGTATTCGATGTCTCGTGTATGTTACACCAAGAAGAATGTGAAATAGATTGACAGATCGACATGTCGTTTCTACTGTATGTGTATGTCTATCAATAAACACGGATGCATGAAAATACAGCGATGTTAATTAGTTTTTAGTTGCATTTCATTGAGTAAGTGAGTTTACCATAAACACAAACTCAATGCCTCCTAACTACCTTATTATGATTAGATTGAACGATATGTCGTTCAATGTTATATATAAATATTTGATGTCGGTGATCGATTCCAGGTACTTGACCACATGGTAGTCGATAACTTTCCAATTGCTTAGGAGGTGACAAGTAGTATTTCATATGTATGTGTGTAGGCTTAAATATACTTCTGTTACTATTTATAAAGAAACTTTCTTAAATATTTCTAAAATATAAACACTAAAGTTGCTCAAAGCGATGTGATTTATCAAAACGTGAAACGAGGCACGATTGTAGACGTATCAATTTGTGTAAATAGAGAGAGACGTGAACACGTGCGCGATTGTTGCAGATGCCAAGTTCTGGGTGGGGCGTGGCGACAGGCCCTCGCCGCAGGGCATCCGCATCCCCGACGAGAACGGCAAGGAGGTGCCGCTGCGCCGCTACGACAAGAAGACCGTCGTGCTCACGCTACCCGGGGTAATGGGAAACGATGTTTGTTTGTAGATATTGTACCTACCTCTGTGACATAGCAACTGATGTATATTAATCGTATTTATATTGCAAGCTAGGGCTTTGCTCTATTCAAATGTTTTATAGTCACAGTCGTTCCATTCAATAAGGACGAGAAATTATTTCTACTTTTGCTTCGTTACAATTCTGAATGGTTAAAAATGCTAAAACATAAACAAATAAATCAGATTCAAAATAATAACATTGGTCAAAAATTTAGTCTTTTAGTGTGAGCTTAACCGTTCAATTCACAATTATTATCCTTCACTATCCAATATATTCTTAGTCAGGACAGAATAAAATATGATGATAAATGTAGTTTAGTAACAATAATGATGCGTCGTACAGGAGCTGACGGTGTTCGACATCGGTCACTTCGCGGTGTGGTGCGAGGCGTTCACCGTCAACTTCGGGCACGTGGCGCTGCCCGCCGCCGCGCTCGCCAACGTGCCGCCCAGCCTCAAGATGCTCGGAGTGTCCCCACAGGTACGTCACCTAGCGATACTTCAACTTGCACTTTAGACGTGCTGTAATCACCAACAACTGCCATGTAGTGCCACAATACTTGTGTGCAGGTAAATAGGACACCTGAGACATTAAAAGAAATGAGAATCTGGGAATCTAAAATGAAAAGTAACCCAAAAAACTATTTTAAGATAGGGTTTCCTTAGTTGTTGTAAAGATTTTTTGTTGGAATTTGATGCGTTCATATACCTACTTCAAAGTTGATTATGATAAATATGGTTTTCATAAAACGGAACAAAAATGACTTAATATAAAAGATCGTATAAATAAATAATACATGGACGGTTGGCGAGACTCCCTTTCAGCTCAACACCGATATGTCATTATTTATTTCAAACGTAGATGGAACTTTCAGCTCGTCGTATATTTAAAGCAGTTCAAAATGAAATAAGATACAACGATCGATGAAATTTCGACAATAAATATATTTTCTTTTATAGAAGCAAACAACAATATTTTCATATAAAACAAATTATGAATACAAAGTAGACCGCACGCGACACATTTTTTAGACATCTTTATTGTACGCGAGCTGATGAATCGTGTCAATATGACGTGAACAACAACCGGTGCGCCTCGCGCCGCGCTCCTCGGGTAGAGGAGGGGGGGGAGGGAGGAGGGAGAGTAGGTTTTGTGCAATAAACAGCTGTCTTCCCTCGTAAACCTCCACTCAATAAAGATTAACTTTAGCTACGCACAATGATGCCACTACATAAGTGGCTGACAGTACGATACCTCTACGCAATATGGGACTTTGTAGACATCTGCTACGCAGCTGCTACGAATGTACTATATTCACGTGCTGTAAAGTGCAATGAAAATAATAGTACGCTTTTTCATGTTTCCCACATAAAAAAATAATGTCATAATCCTTTATTTTAGGCGTTTAGTTCAAAATTCTTTTTATAATATAACATTTTCGAGTTAGTGTCGTTTTTTTCAAATCATCTTGCCGGATAAAAGCAAAAAGTTCTTAGCCTGGGATACAGCATCAATTATTTAATGTATTTTTAATCATAGGTTCGTTATTCAAAAGACGGCACTGCATAAAAATGCTCTGCGTTTGTGGTTGTATAGTGTAAGTGTGTGTTGTAAATATGCGGTTGATTTGCCGACGCCTCTCTCCTCAATAGCCTCTGTCAAACTCACGTAGGTATGTTTATGTTACACAAAGGCTGTATAGTTTTGTTGAGTGTGTTGTTAATAAATATTCTATATAAGTTACGAATTATTATTCTATCTACGATTTGTACTTCGTAAATATGATAATTCTTGAATAAAAATAAAACTTACTTCACTTACCTTCGGCCTCATTTTTAATAGTTAAATGTGAAAATCTGTCCACTGCTCCGGGAACTGATCACTTGGCTACATACTCTCAATATCTATGACATTTAAAAACACCAAGTAAGAGTTAAATTATTCGATACTTTGTAAAATAAAATGTCAGGAGTAGCCTGGAGTGAAATGCAGATTTAGCTCAAAATTGTATTTAGTGGTCCATGAAATATCATGCAGTTCTGTCCATTCTCGAGAGCACTAGAGAGGCGATGAGTTTTGTAATATTGTGAGATGAACGCGGTGAGCTCGCCGCCGTTACACCATATTCGCACTGCGAGAGTCCATTCACTTATGAAATTATTTATTAGAATCTCTA
Source organism: Spilosoma lubricipeda (assembly GCA_905220595.1). NCBI lineage: Eukaryota > Metazoa > Arthropoda > Insecta > Lepidoptera > Erebidae > Spilosoma > Spilosoma lubricipeda. The sequence continues at coordinate 15,124,385 of HG992296.1, read as the reverse complement.
AAGTGGCAAGTCTTTTCCAGCCTGCAACGTAATCGGAACTCTAACCGTGCAACAATAATGATCCAAATGTGTTTGTATTCAAATGATTATTGCGCAGTATGTTGCAAAAATAACGAATGCCGAGATTAGGTTGTGTAATGGATGCTGATTTGCTCGTTCGATTGGAGCATCGCCCCCCCCCCCCTCTCCCCTCCTCGAGACACACAGATGACAACTAATCTTATCTGACAACTTGAGCTCCGCTCTCATTAATTTTGTTGCTGTTTAATGTATTTCAGAATCTAAATCGACACAAAAATTATGTGCATTTATATAGGAAGTTAATCTTTCATTACATTAAACTAGTGTAGAAATAAAAATCACACTACAAATAATATTTTAAATTTCGATGTAAATAATATTTTTTCAGAGTTATGTCAAAATACATTCAAATCGTTTCGTTAACAAAACTCTTAAGATCGTCTTTTAAACCCCTAGAGCGATTGAAAAAAATAATATATATCGAGTATATCCACTGTCAAAGTAAACTAATGTACCTATAGCTATAAGTGTAACACGATCTCCTCGTCGTTAACATCGTTTATTGCTCCACAAGATAAATAAAACAACCTTTTTGTGTCACTTTCTATTTATTTCATATTTCCTAAAAGGAGTGTACTTATAAGTGACATTGTTGTAATAAACATCTCATTTGTCACGTCACATGTCCTGTTACACAAACGATATTCGCGTTCCATATTAATCTTAAAGCCGTGGAGTCGTTCAATAAATTGTGCGCGACTCCTCGTTGGATGTTGTCATACATAAATAATGGTTATGTGATTTAATTTTTCATCGCGCATATTGAGGCCCGCGACCTACCCCGGGCATAAGGCCCGCCGGCGTCGGGCCGCACATGCCAGCGACGGCACTTGTAATGTTCGGGAAAATTTATATATATGAACACACTCGTACCATACTTAGTTAACAGTATGTTTGTTCATATTTCACGCCACAAACGACTGAAACATAAATGAAATTATATTTTAGAATAATTTGGATGTATTAATTTACGTCCACCACAGAATAGGTAGTTCTAGAGATGGTTTTTACAAAATTAAGTAATTACATCTTTAAGCGTGTTATTTTCCTACTTCTTAAATACAAATTGACATCAATAAATAGTTATAGAGATGTGTATTTATATTTTACTAGCTGAATCCCGCTGTGTTACCCGCGATTATTGTCCTACCACAGGTGAAGCCGCGACGCAAAGCTAGTCTAAATAACTCCCTATATCATCAGCTACCTATTAGTGAAAGTCCCGTCAATCAGTTAAGCCGTTCCAGAGATTACCCGGAACAAAGAGACAGGCAGACAGATTTTTAAAAAGAATGTTATTTTGGTACATGTATCGTGTATACATCCATGTGCATTTATTAAAAAGTGGTTGTTTTAATATTACAAACAGACACTTCAATTTTATTTATTTGTATAGTTAGTCGTAAGGAGGTCGAACAGGTGTTATTATCGAGCAGAATTAATTATGGGAAGTTATAACATAACCCATAAAATTCTAATACCACTTTCACCAATGATTATAATTTAAAACCAAGCATATGTGTAGTATCTAGTCCTCTAAGTGTAGTAATAGGTATATACTTAATATTTAAATACTTTAAATTAGAAATCTACTTCAATTTGTAATAAGGAATTAGAATACGTACACCAACAAATGAGCGGGCGAAGTTTCAATGCAGTTATCGGAGCGCAAGGCTGGGTGCGTCTTCGTCAAATGACATTATTGGATTGCTTGTATACTGATATTGGCACAACAGCATTGCCTTAATAGACAGTTCATTACTATATTAGTAATTTATTATGTCGGTAAATCACAGCCGTATCTACGTATTGCCTAGTTAATGTAACTATTGTTAGGAGTAACTCACATTGAACGAGTAAATTATGTTCTACAGTGTCACACGGCATTTTCCTTAGCACCTAGTTTCTGACTATTTTGATTGAGAGAAAAGTACTAACCGCCTTGTTATTATTTACTGCCTAGTTGGTTTCGCGATTGGCGTATGTGACTGCTGATCGTGAGGTCTCGGGTTCGATTCCCGGGTGGAACAAATGTTTGTATGATCTACAAATATTTGTTTCGGAGTTTGGATATTTTCTATGTATAATGTGTATGTATTTACAAAAAAAAGTATTATATGTATTTGTATCAGTTGTCTAGTACCCATAACACAAGCTCTGCTTAGCTTGGGACTAGATGGCGTTGTGTGTTAAAAGTCCGAAGTATTTATTATTATTATTATCGTAATATGCCTATACTTTAGACAATAAGTGCATATGTATGATGGGCCGTTAGCACACTACTGATCATTGCAAACCTTTGTTATGTATTCGCCGAGAATCACAGATTGTCATTTCACTGCTATTACAAAATTGTAAAAGGACTGTGTGACTCTACCTCGTGGAGTCACTTGACAGTGTGAACACAATACTTCTTACATAAGATTTTAAGTTCTATTTTGAAGAGAATTATTAATGTAATGTTCAAATTTGAAAATCATCCAAATATTAGAATTTTCTCAGTCAATCTAAGCTGATCCTTACACTGCGAGGAATGTAATACCATTATCGATCATCTTTGATAACAAGCTCGTGAATATTGCGGAGACGGCGCGTATTTTGTTAACTACGAACGATCTTTTATAGCTGATTGAATTTCTAACAGCAATTTTCGCAGAGAAACCATTTCTTTATTCTAAAAGATTAAGATAACTTTAAGGCACAATATTTGCCTAAATGCGCCAAGTTTGCAAAAATTAAGAATTACCGCCCTCTCGGCGTGAGAGTCGGTTCAAGTTTCTAGGCCAGCGGGTGAAACATCTATTATTAGGCCGCAGTACGCTATTTCGCTCTACACAATTTTTTGACGTGATAATATTCAGGTATACATCGCTTTCACACAAAAACGAATTTCAATGAACTGTAGTAATAAAAAATATTTGTATGATAATAGACTTTGAGATTTGATGTTTTAAGTTTCGTTTTTAGTTTCATCGTACTACGAGTAGCAAAGGAGGGCATGGCCTACTAGATATTTAGGTATAGATCAACGCTTACCAACGCCAGCGGCCTCATATCACTTGTCGTTTTCATGTAAATTTTTATATTTTTTTTTTATATTTTAAACATTTGTTTTTAAATTAGTACTTTTCGCAAGCAAAATATTTATTTATATTCATTACTTGTTGTTTAATCCATAATAGTCTTTATACAATCCTAGTTGTTGCCCGCGGCAAATAGTAGCCTATGTGCTATTCTGGTATATAAGCCATATTACTGTAAAGTTTCATCCATATCCGTTCAGTAGTTTTTGCGTGCAAAAGTATCAAACATACACACTCACAAATTTTTGCCTTTGAAAAACTTTTTGCTGAAATAGTATTTCTGTATTGCAAAAAGTTAAGGTTAGAGCAATTAACATCATGTAGGTATATTACTAGGAAGCTCATCATCAAATTGATGTGTATTGGTAAAGTAACCGATAACAGATCATAATAAGTTGATCACACTCGTGCTCGTGTTTCGGTACGCCGTCGAGGGTCTGGTTGGACGAGATCCAAGCGTCGAGAAATAGTGTCGGCGTAGCTCTACGAATTCGCTACGAGTTTCACGAACTCCGAATACTCACGAAATGGGGCCACGAGACTTTCCCTACATCATAAAGCGTGCTTTGCTCCTTCATAAAATTGAATAATGCAGTAGTGCTGCGAAGTATTGAACGTCACTAGCACGAGTATATTGTATACCAACCGCTAATGCGCGCTGACAGCGACCATTAGTGTCCTGTCTACCACTCGTTATCTTTACTCTTTGATTTTGTAACTGCAATGCATTTCCTACATCCCATTTAACGATCTTGTCGCTCTAAGTGGTTCTTATCGACTATGTAATTATTTCAACGGTCCGTTGTGTTAATACAGTAACGAAAGTAGTGGCATATATTATATATTTACAAAAAACCTACATAGCTATGTTTATAAGAGAGCTGAATTACATCAAGATATAAAGTTGATTGTGCTCATCAGAGATTATTGGAACGAAGTTCCTTATGGCGCGTTGCAAAAGGGGGATAGACGGAAAAAAGTGTAACGATATAAAAGTTGTAAATAAAATGAAATATACACAAATATATACTTATATATATATGTGTGTGTGTGTATGTATGTGTACAGTTTTTTGCTTTTTTTATTTCATTAGCGAATCAACGCATCGACTACTGAGGTACAAACTAAAACTTCGTTCCATCCGGGTATCCCTTGACACCTCTCAAGTTCTTTTTATACTGCATCGGATCGAACCCACGACACGACAGGGTCTCTTGTACGCCAAAATTTAATAGCTAAAACAAAAATGGGATTCGGTAAATTATTTTGACTTAATAGACCCACCCCATTGGAATGATTCATAAAATAACTGTGTTGGATGCGCATCCGCGTTGGCCAGCAGTTTGACGGACATTTAGCGAAAGGTCGATGACCCGCAGATCGCACAACCTCCGATCTGTTTCACCATGCGTTATGTAATTATATTCATTCTGTTCAAGCATACATAATAATATGCTCGTGAGATTGTAAGTAAGCAAGCAGTGCTCATACATAATGTACTAAGATACGGTGGTTTTGAACTATCTTTGCTTTGCTCGCCCGCTCTTAAGAAGTGACTGTGGATTACGATTTTGGAAAATTAGTCGTTCGAATAGAAACAGATCTGAGAGTAAACTTTTTATAGAAGACTTTAACCGAAGGGCGACGAGACCCGACTTGACGTGGATCTGACGTAAGACCAGTCAATGCCTGCCAGGGTGGCGGAAGAATGTAATTGCATTTCTCGGCATACAGAGGACCACCCGGGCGCTTTATGTTCAGTAGGAATCCTATAGTTTCCTTCGCTCCACACCCCAATGGGCGAAGGACATTCATAAGAATCTTTCGCCCCATTAACGAAGAAAGTTTGTGCTCGCGACTTACTAGTAAAGAATAGTTATGTTTTCAAATACCAATTACATTAAATAGTAATAAAATTGCCTCGCTGTAAACACATGCAGCCTACACATACTTGATAATTAAGCTTCTGACCTGTGGGTATGTGGGCGATTGCAAATAACTTTATTAGCGGACTATTCAAACTCATTAAGCCGGTCGCGTCGCGTCACAAATTAAACTGTAATTAAATGTGCGGCACCATCACTCATACATATTTATGTTGTACATCCAATTTACGCACCAATTAAAGCTTACACATATAATTTTGTTAAAAGCTTTAAAATAGTTATGGATAGCGAATATAATAAATAACAGTTGGAAATTTGGCATGAGTTTAAAATCCAAGTATTATAATTATTGTGCAAGTCTCTGTGATATTTCAAAATCATTTTTGTAATGATATCATAGTTTTAATGCATAGCTTGCCCATGTAGTTACTTCTATCAAATAATTTCATATCTTAAAGGATATTTAGGAGTGAAGTAGAACGTATTTTTTATAAAACTTTCATAAACGAATAGCACACGTAATGTTTATATATGTGACACTTGCTCAATTAAATTTCAAATGTTTCAACATACGTAAATGCAACTTTCCACCGACCACGCATATAGGTACATATGTATTTTGAAAGGTCGGCGGTTGCATCTTATTTACTTAATTCTTAAGAAAAAGGTGTGACGCAACAGTTTAAGGTAAATTTCATAAAACGTTTAGGTAAATCATCCTTGGTAAGTAAAGTAAAAAAAATACGTTTAAGTAGCACACGCCCTAGTCCCCTTTAGTCAGCCCTCAGCCCTAAGCCCTTCCCGCTCCCTTGCTGAGCGCAGCTTTCCTGTTGCAGAGCCGCAACAAAGCGCTGGCGGGCAGTCCGAGCCACGCCACCACTTCCTTGCCCCGAGCGGCGCGCCCCCGCGCACCCATCGCTAAACTCGACGCGACCACCTACCGACCGCCGTCGAGACTCCGCCCAGGCGCTTCACTCTTTAGCTCCATACAACACAACCTCGAAGATCGCACCAATCTATACAGAAGAGCAAACTCTGATAACTCTCCCGCTGAGCAACTGGTTCAAGTGCAAAGCTCTAAAGAAATTGATTACCACAATGAAGGTGATAGTTCCAAAGAGCAAAACTATCAGCCACAACAAAAACAACAGCAAACAAATGACTATCAACAAATAAACCACCAACAAGCCACTCAATTAAATGGACCGAAACCATATCAACTAGAAGAGCAACCGTTTCAACAGCAGCACGGGCCACAGACTCCTCAACAGCACCAGCTGCTAACCCCGGAGCAACATTACCAACAGTTGCTCTTACACCAGCAACTATTGCAACAAGAACTACAGCAAAGGCAACGGCAGCTACAACTAACTCAGCAGCAACTATATTTAAGCCTCCAGCCACAGAACTCACAACAATCAATCAATTACTACAATCAGCCACAGGGTCTGGAGTCGCAGCAACGAGCGCATCAGCCGAAGACAGACGTTACGGTGCAGCGCAGCGAGGAACCGATCCAGTACCGTCTCCTGCCGTACTCGCAGTCGTGATGGTCTGGTGACCTTGACCCAGTTGCGCGCTCCCCCGCGTGCAACGCTGCGCTCGGTGCAACGTGACTTGTTGTGCAATATACTCATCGCTCATCTCGCCTTTCACACTCACCATCACTTCGTTTGTCCCTTGAGGTCATGGTTAGGCCATCCTCTTATCCTCTCAAAGCTACTTAAACGTTTACCGGTTGGGTCATTCATTGCCGGTTATGAATTGTAAACGATCAACGATGTTGAATTTCAGATAAAGTGACTCAAGACTTAATAAGTGCAATAGGTAGATAATATTTTGTAAGATCAACAACATGTTAGTTGTAGATAACACTATTTAGAATCAGTTAACTTTTTAAATGATTTAAATTCTTTTGCATTGTGATCTGTGTCTGTACTGCTACTAAGATCTAATTTTCTTTATTTAATCATAATGAGTAAGGAAACGCAAATGTTACATGTTAAAAACCGTAATAAAAAGTTATCTTTTTAATTTAATTTACCTTGTGGCAAATGGCACAAACAAATATTTCAAATTAGTAACGTATATATGTATGTGTTAAAAATATATGATCTGGGTCGTGTCAGACTCATTCGTGTGAATCCACACAGCCACCGAATGTTCAAGGCTGATCAAAAGCACTCGAACATTTCGTCACGTTGGCTTAACAGCTGTAATAACAAATTATATGTGTGAACACGATTGGGCAATTAGTAGCATCTCGGAGCGGCCGCCCTTCGGCGCTCCTCTCACCAGGCCCGTCTGCGAGCCTCGACGCGCACCTCACACACGAGAAACGTGACTAGATCAACACTAGCTTTCAACATATGAATGTTATTATTATCAGCTCTAGTAGATTCAATGTTAGCATACATCAAATGCACCAAATGTCAGCCTTTATTGAGACTGTATGACAATGCATTTCATAGTTTTTTTCTAATTAGGAACTGCAATCGTTACGATCTTTTACATAATGAACGAAATAAAGTTGATTATTATTTATAAACTTAGTAGAAGAGCGTCAGAAAGATCTGTAGATGTTGTGACTGACAGTTTCTGCCACCAGCGTCGGCCACCTGTCGGCCACCGTATAAAGAATGTCGAAGAAGTTTCTAATCAAAAAGAAAATCACAAGTTTACTAGTACTAGGGAAAGGAAATTTGACATCAGTCATGTTGGACAAAAAACTTGACAAAAAGCTTTCAAATACACCGTGGCGCCAAGCCTTCTTATATCAAGTTGATGTAATGTTTGTTTCTAAGATAAACAACTTTTTTTTACGCAACATTGTGCTTTTGTCGCCAGAGGCGCATCGTTACGATATAATATAACGTTGTATTGCCTCCAGCGTCAGAAATTTATGTGGCAGTTAAAAATACAAAGTCACTTGCATAACGATCAGTTAACTTAGATTTATTGAAGGCGGCGGACAATTTTATACATTAAAATGCCAGAAAACGGAAGCTTTTAACTTTTGAGAACTAGTTTGTATAAAGCAAAGTGTCATTGTTCCGTAAATATTTTGCCACGAAATTGCGTTTAATTCGTTCATAAAAAAAAGTAAATGATGGATTTCACGTAACCTTATTAATTTTTATGTGGTTAACATCATAGCAATTAGTTTATCTGTCAAGGATAGCGTGTAGATGTAGTTGTACCACTGAGAGATAACATATGGTTGAATACATACGTGATATGCTTATTGTTGACGAGTTCCCACATATTAACAATCGATTTCCACATCACACAATAGAAGGGGGATTACGGCAACGCGCCACACGTTGCATAACTTTCCCACAAACGTCAAAGGATAAACAATATTTGATCTTGCAGTTTTGTTGGTATCATTGTCAGACCGTCTGAAAACAAACTTTACCGTCTAACCGCCCGACTATACTTACATAGTTGCAAAAACCACTGACAAAACAAATTGTATGTTTGTTTTGTTACTTTAGACGTTGAAGTTGATACTCTTGAAAGCAATAAGTTATTTTTTCTTCCCTGTCTATATCGTTCCGTACATACTCGCGCCTGTATTATTTACTACTAAACAAATTTGCAATACGTTGCTCCAAAAAATAAAATTAGGCTGTTTGTGTCTAGTTTCAAAGTATCATTTAATTAAATAAATGAAGTTCCAGTTCAATGATATTGGCAGTCAGTAACAAACAAATCTCTGGTTATGAATTTTCGAAGGAGCTCATTTTGAATTTATTGCAGATACCTTATAACAATTAACCGCTCCCCTACAAAATATTATAATATTAAATTTATTGTAGGAATATCGTAAAGCAATTTGTAAGGTCATGTTCAGGTGACGAGCGCTCAACACGCGTTTTGCTAACACGCGTTTAGAACTACATGTAATTTCGTTCTAGGAGTACACATGCTAACGCGCCTTTTTACAAGTAGTTGTTAACGGCTAAATATTTATTATTAATAAGAATGGAAATATCTTGTTAAGTTCACAACAAGTCATGTCGCACCGTTCGTGTTAATCAGAGCCAGTGCTTAGTTATAGTTTACTCTAAGAATATTTAGTGCCAGCGAGTAGTGCTTCGGAGGTTGTTTTACGTTAAATATTACAGTTCTATGAAAACGATTCATCTATCCTTGCCATATCTCGTAAGACAAGCTCCTTGTTTCTTTTTATGTTATTTGTAAGATGAATGTGATACACACTATATTTTATAATCGCAGTGTTGGACATAATATTGTTATATAAAATACAATTTTGCAAAATTAAAAAGTATTCAATTTGGTATTATTTCTAAATGATGTCATGTGATATTAATCAGTACAAAGTTCCTAACTGTGATATTTTAGGAGATCAACAACAACGTTGGAATTAGATGTGAGTGACGTTCAATCGCATTTACATCGATTAGAAATAAAATATATTTGTGATTGTTCTTTTTATTATGTTTATATGTCAAATGTATAATAAAGTTTGTCGAATAGCATCAATGTTTGTAATCATTTCCTCGGCGGCGAACTTCATGTTACGATTTATTTGTGAGGCTAATTTGTAAGTAGAACTTTCTCTTGCTTCGTTTCCGTTCTACGGTTTTTATGATGATAAAATTTGCTAAATAAAATGTGACATATTGATAGAGTCACGTTCTAAAGTTTTCGTATAAATAGTTCATACTTCCTGGAAATTATAAGCAATTAATTTACCGAAAACCATTAGGATTAATAATTACTCTTTATGTGGATCTATTAAATCGCTATTTGTCAAGTTAAAGATCTTTTTGAAGTAAAACATCTTCACAGAAATCATCACAAAGGTGATATTTATTTACGATTATCTGATGTAAACATAAGAACTTCTGAGTGATTGTCGTCTGAATGTTTCCCGCTCCGCTTTTAAAAACCTGTATTTTTTACTTTAGATTCTTTATTCGATATGTTTTACTGCTACATTCTCTTTTAAATGTAGAGAGTAAATGCTCAAACAACGTGACGTCACTAATTTATTGAGATAAAGCAACAAAGGTATTGCTGGACGCGGTTTTCTTTGAGATCATGGTATCCCTTTCACCGAGTCGGACAATTTATCCCACGGTAAATACTACATTGGACAGACGGGTTGGTATAGGGCTTAAGTTTTGCTTCTCTTTGTAGTGCTGCTGTCGTCTCTTATAACATCCTCGGGATGTATAGGAGTGGTAACATTGCACGAAGTGACTGTGTCAATACACGGAGTAGCTGTCGGGTAATACATTTCACGCAGAAACATGAAACTATATTGCAAGTACATCCTCTTGTGTATTTGCTCGTGTTTACTTGTTCGTTTATTTTCAACCGACTTCAAAAAGGAGGAGGCTATCAATTAGACGATGACGACGACGAGAGATGTTTTTTTTTTATGTTTGTTACTTCATTTTTTTATTTGAAAGCTGACGCTTCCCGTGTGGTCCCATTTAAATTTGGTCCAGTTCTTGAAGTTGGTTCTTTTTTTGTTAAAATTTGTAATTTTGATAAATTTGAACACTAGGAATATGTTATGAGGGAAAGAATAAAATAAAATTGTAAAAAACATTAGGGATTGTGGTCTGTAATAATACTTTCATATTTACTATAACACGCACGTACTAATTGTAGTACATTTATTTTAGAATTAGTTCTTCCCGTTTTCTTTCTGTTTTTACTCAACCTTAGAATTTATCAGTTTTGGTGCATTAGACTTAAGTTGACAAGACATTAAGCAATAATTTTATTTCATTCCAATCTTTTTTATTTTTTCTACACTAATCGACAATTTCACGCGGTGCAGTGAAGCTTAAAGCTAAAAGATATGGGGGAAAAACGAACGCAATCAATTGGAAAGATGAAGTGGGAGAGAAGAATTAATAAGATTGCGACGTACCTTCAAAGGATTGTTACAACTGTGTAGAGATATATTAAAGTATTTTATATAAACCTTATTCAAGTATGTATGTACAACATTTATAGAAAAATACTAAATCTTTTTTATATGGAAATATATTTTATAGGTGATAAAGTTACCTTAACTGATAATACAAGATAATACACTGACCTGAAGTAGACTTAACACATAAAAGGAAGCAATTTATAAGAGAAATGTGATAATATGCAGACATTAGCGAGTTATCGTCGATTTTCTCTTTTCGTGGGTACGAAGGCATCTATTAAGTGCGGTGGCAAAGCTCCTTCCTCATTGTGAGATGCTTCCGTTGTGTTATCTAGGAGCCATCGCTGTGAGTTATGAGGACACGTCACACTCGCGTATCACTCACTGCCACCGCCGAGTGATAAGTACTCGGCATGTTATCCGAAGTGCCCTTACAAGGGTCAGAGCATTGTGCCAGACTTTCGATGTACCTACGAATAGATTTAATATCTGTTATGAACACTTTTGTGCTATAAAATAATAATCGAATTTATTCGGTCTCTTATACTGAATGGTTTTTAAGTTTTTCAAGTTGATATTAATTCAGACATTTTGTGTACTTGATTTATTTGGCAAAACTCGATTTATTTTCCAAAATTCGTCTATTATGTAAAAAAAACTTCAAAGTATATTAATAAAATTTACAGTCTTTGGTCAGAACCAAAGACTGTAAATTTTCTGTAACTTCTGTACTGTACTGTAAGTTCTGCCAGGTCGTGTAGCAGACTACACGACCTGGCAGAACTAACTTTATCCTAGACGATAGCCTAATTAGATCTCTGTTCATTAAACACAACCAAAATAGAAGCTCAGTAAATTGTAGATCTATTTATGTCCAAAACTAATGTTGAAGAGTCAGCGAATTCTGTAATCATATATTAGTATTGGGCACAGACTGACCTGTAGGTTTTCACTTTCACACTGACAGTAAGTGAAGATAGCTTATTATAAGTCATAAATTTTGAGTAGTAGTCAGCCATCAATTAAGAAGAGAAGCGTTGAAGAGATTTAGCTAGACAAATAACTGATAGCGAAATAATGAAAGAGGAGGAAAACCAGTCACTTTGTTGTCAAGGCCGGCCCGCATTATCTCCGTCCACATAATTCCGCCAGAGCGACCCTATTGTACGGTCGAGTGTAACACGAGAGATCCTGTAAGGGCCTGTGCACACCCACCCCACGTATGCATGTGGCGTGTTTTAGTGTTAACGCAGCGACGGAAATATTGGTCATGGTTTTGAAATCAGTGTGCACTGTTTTTTATTATAAAATTTTTGAACCAAATTATCTCAATACTGATAATACTATCATAGCCGTTAATTAATATGAGAAATGTGAGAGTATTCAAACTTCAAAATTCAAACTTAAACTTCAAGTATTACAGCGCATGTACTTCTAAGATCTAAGATATTACAAAATTTGAAACTGTGCTGATCGTCCAAATCTATGTTTCATGTTTCATTCCCACACCATCATGTAAAACTAATATGTAATTATTTTAATATTGAATCGGATGTATTTACCAACAATGTGGACTGATGTTTTTAATTTAATAGTCCAGATGTTTTAGAGATTAAGATCTGGATACATTCGCTTGACTAGACATAACAACAAATTCTGTAGAAGAGCGATTCTGTTTACAATAGGTGCTCGAATAATTTGAACACACATGCGTACTAGCTATAACTACATTTTTTGTATAGCTAGTAAATTCAACGTGTAGTGTAGAACTTGCCGAGTGTTAATAGCGGAGTGGTGAACTTTAGCGGTATTTGTAGCGGTGGCACAAGTTCAGCGTGGCGTCGTCGCCTCGCGGGAACTTATAACGAGCGCTGAACGCCACTCGTCCCTCGCATTGTTCGCACAACGAGTTGACGGAGTTACGAGCAATCCTACCGATCAATATTGAAACTTATTATTGAAAATATATATTATCCACTAACCTTTATCTTACGACTAACCTTTACCAAATCACTTACGCAGAGAGAGATTTGAGTAGAAGCAGAACTAAGTGAGGGTTTAGAGTTTAGTTTTTTTTTGTTTTAAATAAGAGAACACCCGCATTAGGAATATTTCTTGTGTCGTGTTGTCTTGTGTGTTAGAAAATCAGAAAGCATTTTTAAATAATGTATTAACAAAACTTTATCACAAACCAGCTACCGGGCCACTACTCACAGATCCTTGTGCCTGGCTCCATGAAGAACAGTAATCCTTATTTCCGCCCTTGTCTGCTTAAGAATCTATCTTTTCCGAAGGGATGTTATAATCGTTACTATAAGTAAAAACTAATATTGTTTCAGTCGAAGTTGAACTGCGAGGTGCTGTACGACGACCTCGCGTTCGAAGTGCGCTGGGCCATTGCGGGCGACAGCATCGTGGTGCAACTTGTCGCCAAGCTTGGTCAGTATGTCGTATTATTTTCTTTTCATAAATCTATGGATGAAGAATCTATGAACAGATAACGCTGGTTAATACGTTGGTAAAAACATTCACCAGATAATTTAGACAACATTTTTCTGTAATCCTTTTCATATCTGTAGTCACAGTTAATTTTACCGAAGGGAGCTGTTTCGTTACTGTGTCAGTCTCTTTACAATTGAGTCATTACTCGTCTGATCATGATCAATTACGGAATTATATTAAAAATAACTCAAAGTGTAAATTAAGAGTAAAAAGATTTTAATGTAAATGGACCAAGAAAGGTTAATTCCCTCAACTTACTACCTTAAGTATTTGCGGTAATAGCAGTCATAGGGAAACTGGCCTCACTCCTGCCTCATTTATATCGTGGTTTTTCCAGTCAATACTTATATCATAATAACGACTATGACTGCGGTAACTGATTTGTTGTTTTTTGCAGAGGACGGCGACTACATGTCATTCGGTATTTCCGGGGATCCGCAGCATTCGCAAATGGTGGGAGGGGACGTGGCAGTGGCCTGGGTGGACAAGAGTACGCTCAAGGGATACGCGGTCGACTACTACCTCGACGCCAAGAGTCAGTGCGCTGGGGTCAGGGGATCGTGCCCTGATGAGAGACTAGTGGTATGAATGTGCATTCTTTTCATACCAAAAGCTGCCAAAATGACTGTACTTTGTTTGATGGAAAGCATCAGGAGAATTGAAGAGTCGCCATGTTCATTGTGAACATGGACAATGCGGTATGGTGACCCACACTATGGCGGCTTAGAGCTAGTACTGGTTTTCTGAGTACCTACGTAATTTTTTGTTTGTTGTATTATTAGGTTATCTATACAAATCAATAAAATTTGAGTGTCTGTTCGTAATATTAAAATAACTACTTTTTAATAAATTCAAATGTATGTATACACGGTATATGTACCAAAATATTTTTTTTTTTAATTTTTGTCCGTCTGTCTGTCTGTTTGTTCCGGGTAATCTCTGGAACGACTGGACCGGTCCCAGAAATTATTTTATAAACTTTTTGTTCATTAGAAACTTCGCCATGAGCTACTGCATTTTTTAGCTATAGTAAGATTTAATGAGAAAGTATAAAACATTGACGTCTTTTACTGAATATAAGCTTTTCCATAATTGACCACAAGTATTGGTTCCGTTGATTATGTGCCATAATGACTATAAGGTTAGACTGCGAATGTATTCAGTAAACGACACATAGACTTATATATCACTTTGTGTCGTACATCAGGAGAACACAAACTCTCTCCGGCTTCTGAACGCCGCCCTGGTGAATGGCTACTCCATAGTGACGTACCAGAGGTCGCTGCGCGCCGCGGACGAGCTGGACCGCGCCGTGCTCACCAACGCCTCGCAGCCCATCATCTGGGCCTTGGGGCCGCTCAACTCTAGGGACGAAGTCTCCTATCATTCGCACTTTACTAAGGTATGCTGAGCACACAACAATATTCTATCTATCTATACATCTATTCTATACATTCTATACAATTAAATAAAATTGGAGTGCCTGTTTGTAATATTAAAATAACCGCTTTTTAATTAATGCACATGTGAGTATACATGGTACAGGTACCAAAATTACATGTTTTTAAATTTTTGTATGTCGGTCGGTCTGTCTGTCTGTCTGTTTGTTCCGGATAATCTCTGGAATGGTTGGATTGATTTTGATAGATAGATGTGGATCTAAGGAGTAACTAAGACCACTTTTTTAGACTAGCTTTGTCCCGCGGTACGACAATAACCGCGGGTATGTATGCTGCGCGATTCAGCTGGTATAAATTAAATTTAAGTGTGTTTTTGTTATTTCACAGGTTTTCACTAAATACATTATGGAAGCATAACGGTATATATATAAGAAAATGACTGTCCGTCTGTCTCTTTATTCCGGATGATCTCTGGAACGGCTGGGTAGATTTCATCCGGAACTGACAGATAGCTATGGATCTAAGGAGTAACTTAGGCTACTTTTATTTTCGACTAACTACGTTCTACGGATAAAACCGCGGGGTTGCAGTTTGATCTAAGAATGTAAAAACCTGAGGAAGTAATTTTTATATTATAGGTATACTAAATGCTGTCATACATACAGTTACATACTCAATGTCAAATTTATTTACATAGTGTTTTGGCCGGCATTTTATATTAGGTACTTTTCTTAAGGGTTCAGACTGTAAAGACCCGACATTTTAACAGTGGTTGTTTAAATAAGACGAAAAATGTTTTAATTGCGGGAAAAGGAAATTATAGATAAAAAAGTTATAGGCATTTTGAATTAGGTTATGTTTCAAACGTTTTCTTTGTGTTCTTTAGGGCGATAAACTGCTGGAGTTCGGTCGCCCGCCAATGTGGAACTGTCCGATGCCAGAAGAAGATGATGACGAGTCAGGGGTCGGCAGCGACGGCAGCCATCACCATCGCGACCACGCGCACGAACACACGCACGATCACAAGCACGATCACACGCACGACCACACGCACGACCACAAACACACAAATGAACGTCAAGTAAGTTAATCAAGGATGACGATAATCTGAAGTTTCACATGAGTAAACGACGTTCTTCAATATATATTTTAAAAATAAAAGAATAATAGTTAATAATGTTATACTGATATGCACCAATTGTCTCGCCGAGTACACCAAGTAGACAAATGTTTACAGTCTGTCGTGATCAAGCCGAACCCCGTGCCTCCTCCAGCGCCTGTACCCAGAGTGGTACCTTGGGATATTCCTGCCATTCAGTGCTACGAGCCACCAGATGGCGTGTTCTACGCTCAGATGGGACCAACCGGTGGCAAGCAGGGATATTCAGCTATTACCGGTCAGCTTTATAAAAATATAATTATAATACTTTAAATTTTGTACAATAATATAATGCCATCTCTTCCGGCACAGGTCACGTGGGATGGGGTATTTCCTGGTACATCAACGGCTTGCTCATTCCGGAGATCAATGTGGTGCGAGGGCGCAAATACACCTTCGTCGTAGAGGGTGGGTACGATCCAGATGTGCCCGCCAGGTACCATCCCTTCTACATCACCAACGATCCTGTGGGAGGATACTTCCATAAGACCGATGAGGAGAAGCAGGTAAGAATAAGAGCGGAGTCCTTCTTCGAAGGCCGACAACGCACCTGTGACGCTTCTGGTGTTGTGGGTGTCCATGGGCGTCGATAATCGCTTATGATACGTCTGCTCTGCGTTGATAAATAAACCATTGCCTACAGCTGGTACTCAAATATGAAGAAAATTTATTTTTCCTATTTGTTTTATTTTAATAGTTATAAGAATGAGAAACTTATAACAAGATAAACTTAACACAATAACTTAATGTCTACTAATTTTATAATTAAAAGTTGTTTAAAACTTGCAGGGGATCAAGATCTACGCCGGTGTCCGTCAGACTCGCAACGGTAATGTCACACCGACCGGTGTTGGACGGTTATGTAACTGGACTCCCGACCCGAAGGGACCCGAAGCCGATGAGTATCCCAGCTTCGGCGCCTACCAGAGAGCGTTAACTCTGGTCTGCGAGGAAGGCAACCCAGGAGTAGTAACCTGGATACCGGATAAGAATACTCCAGACACTGTGTATTACCAGGTAGGTTGAACAACATGGTTTATGATTTTTGGTAAATATACGTTGTAAATGAACCGGTAGTAAAGAGACAATTAACAATAAAAACACTTCAAATCTATCCGAGGACTCGTCTGCTCGCATTTATAGTCAAGTTTCTATACTGCATGAGGATACGAATGTTTGTAAAAAATGCCCCTATGGTTAATCATTGTATAAATATGTCATATATAATCATTATGTGGGTGCTAGAAGCGACATGTTTCATTACTATTTAGTTGTACGTTGTTTTAAATATATTTTACATAGTTCACCGTAGCTAGTAGATTTGAGCTCCACTCCAACTAGAATATGACTTTCAACTCCCATGTACTGTCACTGTTACTTACATAACTTACATAATCATACTTTTCATCTATTCTCTACGTTGGTTCATGTAACATTACTTCACCCTCTACCTTATTCTTACATGTAAAGACATCGAAGCTATCAATCACAATCATAGTCACTATATCATCACTATTTGCAAACTCACACGTGGAGGATAACATTGATGAAAAAATTGCAATTGATAGTTTCTGACATTATATCTTTATTGAAGCGGTAATTAGCTCTGTATGTATATAATCTTTACTATCTGTTTTCTGTTTCAGCCTTCCAAGTCTTCTCTGTGCATGAGATATCTCGTTGACATATATATTATTGGACGGTGAAAGATTTTAGTTCCCAACGTTTCACACGTGGCCCCTTACTAATCAAATATTCTTTTACAGTGTTTCACGCACCGTCATCTCGGGTGGAAGATAAACGTGTTAGATGAGTGTGATGTTGAGGAAGGCGCTGAGAGTCGTATTATCGAGAGGGTAGTTGCTCCCGATGATATGGTATCCATGGAGTCAGTACAGGTACAGACACGAGTTACTCCAGACAACAACTTTATAAATGAGCGCAAGAAAGCACAAAAAATAATCAATACGAAAACGAATTATGACCATTTCAGTAGCTTTAAGGGCAGCAGTGGCCTCACGGGTGAAGTTTATCCCGACTCCGAGAGGCCGTACGGACAGGAGTTTGAATTGCCGATATCCAACGGACAGATTGAGGACGTGATACGAGCCGTCGAAACTCTGGAACATAAGATGAAAGATGATTTCAAAAGGAACACAACACAGTACCAAGTCACAGAAGATGTCAAGGAAATGTTTTTACCTGAACAACCTGTGAGGGAAGACGATGAATACTCAATTGATTCTCCTAAAATACCGCAGAATTATTTCTTACCATCTAATCAGAAGCCTCTGACATTACAATCGGTTCTCCATCCAAATGGTCATAATAAACCTGTTGGAAATATGAGACCACCTTTTCGTCGACCGGTACCTCCTGAAATAAAACTGCGAAGACCTCCACCTCCAGTGTACCAAAAAGGTACCTATCCGCTTCCTATGCCAAACCATCACAACATGTATGGACCAGCAAAAAAACCGCCCGCAAAAATGGTTCCAAACCGACTACCTTCAAATGTGAATCGACCACCCTCAACCATGGACCGTCCGCCACCAACTATGGACCGACCACCGTTACCTATGAACAGAGGCACCTTGATACCTCCGATGAAAACCAACCATGCACAACATCCATCTAAATCTAAATACAACCAAGTTACGAAATTAATTCCTAAAAATCAGAGTACTTCCTTAAGTCATCTGCAAACTATAATCATGGGAAAACCAAGTATGATTCAGCCTTCTCTTTCATTACCACCTCAAAGTCAAAAAGTGAGTTTAGGCCAGTCGGATATAATTGCTAGCCATGTTGTTAAAAGTCAAATAATGCTACCAGGCGCTAACGATGCAGTAGCACAACAAAGCGTCAAACAGACATATTTCAATGTTCCAGGTCAAATAATATTAGGAAAACCAATGGATAATCCTATGCCTTTAGATCAACAAATGATGCAAACGAAACAATATAGTTTACAAACATCATCTACACCGCTACCATCACATGTACAATCTACGCAGCGTATTCACATAACTCCTGATTATAATCAGACATTGCAGAATGAAATTAAGTCTTCTGATTTTATCGGTGAGTCGGCTGATGCATCTTTAATACCACCTGCGGTTAATACAGGCTTTAAGCCGGACTCTATCGTTGTGGAAAGTGGCTTTAAACCTATAATTAGAGAACCACTAATGGCTGGTGAAGATAGGATAGCGGATGAGTATGATTCTCTTGGTAGCAATAGAAGGGAAGATACCGATATTCAAGAAGATTACGATGAACCACCCCAGATTGTTTCCTCCAAACATAAGTATCCTAGCGAACAACTGACAGAGACCTTTGAACCAATGTTTATACCATCACCAGAAGATCATTTGCTTTCTACCAATGATAAAACAAAAGAAATATTTCCACCGAACCACGCTAAAGAAGACAGGCCCCATCCAGTGTATGTGAAGACAAAGAATGAACTGAATGCATTATTCAGTAAGAAAAATTTAGAAAAAGATATCACGACTGATTTAGTAATGGAGTCAGATAGAATCAGCCCCCACTATCTTCCCCCCGATCCGAAGTTACCTAAGGAACACTATCAAAAGTTATCAAACCAAGAGACTTTTACAACATATGATGGAAAAACTGTGTCAGGGGCGACATTGACTAGTGTATCCGAGGCCAAACCCCCCAAATTATTCTCTGCTAAGCTTCCCGCGAATACTGAAGAACTACTTAAAACGCCACAATTTGGACCATTTAAAGGAGAAATCCCACCTCCAGTTGAAGCTCATGTAACTTCAGATGATAAAAGTAATATAAATGTCAGGATGACCAACTTAAAACTTGTTAAGGAACACAAACCAAAAAACAACCCTGACCATGAAATCATAACAACAATTAGCTCAGTAATGACTCAACTCAACACGACGGATCATCCAGATGAATATGAAGAAGTAGAGGAATATGAAGAAGACCAAGTAGATGAAGATTTGAAAAAGAGAGTTAAGAGGGATACAAAAGACACAACATTTGATTTGGGTCAAGTTGAAGAAGTATCACAAACTAACGGGCACAGCAAACCCGTAAATCAAGCAAATCCTGAAATTTTAAGGCCTACGAGTACCGCCTCAAATACAAGAATCAGTCGGATAACTCACATAGTATTACTAGCGATATGTATGATATTGCTATAATTTTAAAGTAAATTATTAATTTATTTATTGGATTAAATTATAGAGGGCTTGCCATTAAATGCATTTCGCGTTTGTTACATAAATATGGGGTTGAAGCTGTAGGTTATCTACACGGGCGTCTTTGTCTAGGGGTCGTATGGCGTCCCTGCTGTCTTGGTATACCATTATCTTAACCACACCTGTTACCACTTTGTTACACGCATAATGCAATTCAATACTCCGTTAGTATTTAAGATTTTGTAAATATTTTTCTACGTATCTAATAAAGTTAGTTTATAATTTAATGTACTTGTTTATGTTTATTCACACCTACTACTTTATGATAAAATTAACACGGACTCTTTGTCTGAGTTTGGAGAATTCATGTATTCTTTAAAATCTAGCTATTGAAATAAATATGCGCACTTGAAAAAAGAAAGAAGGATATGGGACTTCAATAGTCGTAAAAGCAAAATTAAGCACGTTCATCAGTAATATCGACTTGTTTCGTTATATAAATACAGTATTTAATTATCATAATATTTTATGTAATACGTTCTTAGTAGTTACTTAATTGTGATAAAGATATTCATTGTCTAAGATTAGGCTTCTTAGAAAGCGATGGTGGTTTGAATAGCGTGTGGACGTTGTAGATCTTCTTGGTGAGACGCGTGAAGTTCGCCATTGCGATCTCGTGGGGGTAGTTCATGTCCACCAGCCGAAGCACAGAGTCCCTGTTGCGCCCGCTGTACAAACAAACGTATACACTAAATGATCTGACGAGTTTGCCGATTCAGCGGTTAGTGGCCTTAAATGGTAAGCTTGGCCGTGAGTTGAATTCCCACTCAGAAGGAATGATAAACTAATGATCCTGTGTACAGGTGTAATGTTACCAAGGGTCACCATAGGACAGACTTCAATTAGGGGTTCGAATATCTAAGTTTGTTTGTTCACTACGATGTCACGCCTTAAATACTCAAGCGATCAGTAAGTAATGTTGATACATGTCTCGAAAAGGCAAGGGTTTAAAAATATTATCATAACATAGTCACACGAAAAGAGATTCTACTTATAAGATAGATGGATATAAGTGCTGCATTTTTAGTTAGGTTAAAGGTAGAGTTATAAATTTTTCCCGTTCGTTTATCGCAGTAAAGAGTAGCCTATGTTCTTCTTCCAGAACCAAAGTATTTCTATGTCAAATTTCTTGGCCATGAGAGCGTGACAGACAGACAGAGTTATTTTACCATTTATAATATAAGTATTGATTATCTCTTTTATACGGCTGCCTGCTCTAGAAATAGTTCTACTAACTGTCTGTTGTTCATGATCCTCGCCACAGACGTGAGGGGCAGTCCAGCCCCGTCTGCCACTGTCAGGTCACTGCCACGTACCACAAGCTCCTCTACGATAGCTGTAGTCGCCCCCTGACACACTGCACCCGAAGATTGTTATTTTTAATTTATATTGTTGGTGTTGGCGAGTCTATTATTTTCTAGACTGAGGGTACATTCATAAATCGGAGTACGTTTGAAGATGGTAGTGGTTTTACTGAAATTGGCAAACTAATTAAAGATATGAGAATGAGACCAGTCGATTAACATAAAGCTTTGCTTTATACAGATTCCGGGGAGGCACGGCATCTAATAACCTCTTGTTCACTCACTATAAAGTAACTAAAATCCGGACAAACTGAATGGAATCAATTACAATCTTCTATGACTTTGTCTTAAAACTAAGTCCAGCCGTTCCAGAGATTACCCGGAACAAAAAGCAAATAAAATAGATTTTTTGATCTAAGTACCGAATATGATTTCATAGGCTTTTAATGACGAAATGTTAATTTGAAATTACAAATAGACACATGAATACTATTTATTTGTATAGTAGCGTCGAGTCGTCCATTTGCATCGATCACAGGTAATTATTCAAAATATTTATTATAACAGGAAACTTAACCTATATAAATGAAGATATTCACAGTTTTTGCTTTACGGCAATAGAACATACGAGTATAAGCGCACCGCGGCGTGTGTTTCTAAAATATAAATAATTACGTACGCGCTCTGAAGAGTGGCGTCCAGCCGTTGTTGTCTCGAGCGTGGATGTCCCCTCCTTTGTCCAGGATGTAGCGAACCATTTCCACGTCGCACGAGTCCACCGCGTAGTGCTCTACGCGGAGACCGTTCACGTCACCTGCCTTCAACGACAAACTATATGTACAAAGCGGATCCCGAAGTGCCATCGTATTTGATTTTCTTGTTTTACGCGTTACGCGAACAGTTTTATGTAGTATTTTTGAACCATAACTGGTTATTTGCGTATTTTGCCAAAAGCCAAGTTCAAGTAATAATGTAGTTCGCATATGATAATGCGAACTACATTATTACTTGAACTTGGCTTTGTGTCTCCGTGTAATTTTGTAATAAGTAATACTTGTAAAAACATATACTGTTTGGAAAGCAGTTTTGGCATCATATACCTGAGATTAGAGCTAACATTGTTTTTCAATCATAAGTTCAGAAAACTGAAGAACGAGTGAGAGACAATAAAAGATATGACCGAGATTGCTCAATTTTGCGTAGGTATATTGAAAAGCATTAAATTTCGACGAGTTCGTTTAAAAGAAAATATACGATTTTGAATATTTTTTCTTGCCTTTATCACTTTGTAGAATCTCCTTAAGGAGCTACGTGCGTTTGACAGTCAAGTGTCGTGACACGCTTTGATCTCTTAAGTTAAAGAACCCCAAAAGCGAATGGGTATTAAGAGATAATATCTGTTTGTGAATATTTGACATAGAGCCTCACTTTGTTACCTTTTGTAAATATAAAGACAGTTGAGAGAAATAAATGTCAATCGGCGTTACTGAACAGTTATACTCACTCAAGGGATCAATCCTTCAAGTGGCACATTCTTCTATTTGTTGAAACTTATTGAAAGTTATGTTTGGTCTAGATTCAATGGCCACATGATACCAATCTTAGTGTATCCTACAAATAGTCTTGTTGCCGAGTGTTGGTTCCCTTTGTATAGCTTGAATACTTTAAAAGTAGAATAGACATAGAATTTATAGTAATATTTAATGTGATAGTTATCTTCCATTAGTATGTAATTTATAAGAAAGAGGAAAGATGATAACATTTATATTTTACTAACTGACCTACGCAACCTCGTTTGCGTCTCCTATTGCTCGAATCGTGATAATTTTCTCCCGTTTTTGTAACATTCTTCATTTGTGCTATGTTCTTGTAGGTCTTAGCGTGATGATATACCTCCTTTAGCCTTCCTCGATAAATGGGCTATCTAACACTGAAATAATCTTTCAAATTGGACAAGTAGTGAGATTAGCGCGTTCAAACAAACAAACAAACTCTTCAGCTTTATAATATTCGTATAGATCTATTATCCGGCTACGGCAAAGCCAAAGAAGGGTTATGATTTTGACAGGCTATGTATGTATGTATGTTCATCTGTTCCGTCATAGCTCCTTAAGCACTTATTAGAACTGGACAAATGAGGTGATATTAGAAGCGTCTTGATTTTCCGCTGGTTATAGGCTATATTACGTGTCACTGAATATAATGTGGCGCCCTCTAGCCGACACAAAGTACTGTATAATAAAATAAATTTGAGATAAATATGCCGTGTTCGAAAGGGCGTTATTTACATTTCAAATATATATGTATTATTAAAATTTTTTCGTGACTTTGTCCGTATTTATTCAATATTTGTGATATTTCTATGGTACCTATTTAAAATTTACTTTGCGAGGATATTAACGTATATGTATACATTAATATCCTCGCATATGTATGTATTTACGGTACATATACGAAATAATGTAGTTAAAAATTTTTTTGTCTGTCTGTCTGTCTAGACACACAGAACAGACAGACAGACAGAATTAAAAAAAAAATAATTGGTTCTTGTACTAGTACTCTATACATACATATGTATTTATTAAAAAGCGGTTATTTTAATATTACAAACAGACACTCCAATTTTATTTATTTGTATAGATAGATACATAAATACGTAATTAAAAAAACATTAATATCTGAAGTGACGAAGTCATGACAATATTTCTATTGGCCGTTTCTTGAGAAGTTCCCGAACTTTGGGTTTATACTTGTCACGACTTTAGCTTTATTTGTTGACATCCTGATCTCGATTGGGATTTTAAAAGGTATATTTGTGGCATAATACAACTTTCAAAATTTTAAAGTAATAGTGACTTAAAAGAATTGTAATAAAATGCGTCTCACCTGAAAGTCAGCGCCTTTTTCAAGTAGCAGTTCTGCGATGGGTGTCCGCGCAGCGAGCACTGCGAGGTGCAGCGGCGTCTGTCCAGTGGCAGAGGGCTGGTTCACATCAGCGCCCGCCGACAACACGAACTTAATCGTGTTTATGTCACCTGCGCAATCGTTTGTATTTTATATTTATGCATAAATATCACACACCAAACTTAGAGGTACGTTTGTGACCTTTTTATTGTTTTAGCTGTAGATAAGAATAGATTGAATGAGAGTTCTCTGTAACCTCGATAGGCTTCTGTTTTCCGGGCAAGAGAACAACGATCGTTTTCATAGCTTTGATAATTTAAGCAACACCTTACTGTTTTTAAAAATCGTAGACTATTACTTATTTGAAATTAGTTCGTTACGACCGAAGATTATTTGAAATAAAATTTAGTGTTTTGAATACCTGTTTCTGTTTTATTTTATTCAAGGGGCCTACACGATCATAAAAAACGACCACAACTTTTGTAACAGCCTGTACTATAGTAAAAAGTATACAGGCTGTAAAATATATATAATGCATAACGTATATCTGTTGAATCCGTTAACGACGCTGTAACGTCAGTTGCGGTTGATCCTATTTCTGTATCATTTCTATCTTAAGGCTAGATTATTTCTAGGTCGATCAATAGTCTGCAACTCAATTAAGCTGCATCGATAAATACCTTTCCTGACAGCTGTAGCCAGGGGGCTGAAGCCATTGGTTGGGTTCAGGATACCGATGAGCTCTGGCCTCTCTTCAAGCATGCACTGGAGCTAAATAATACATTTTAATATTCATTATTTGATGGTGTCACAGAAGACATTATTCAAGAAATTGTGATGTGAAAAACGATTTTGTTCCAATTATGACATGTTTCAAAACAAATTTCTATTTAGAAGCGGTCATGACATTTTCGATCTATACAAGTGGCTTTTATCCGCGTATATGATTGTTATTACTGTAAAAAAATAGCCTATGTCTGTTCATGCCATATTAAAATCGCTTCAGCAGTTTACACATAGAAGCGTATGTATATAAAAAAATATAGGAATGATAAGTGATCCAAAGGCCACGTACTTCTTTGATGAACCCGCAGCGCACCGCCATGCAGAAACAAATGATGGAGGTACCGTCAGTGTCTGTGTTGGTCCACCTCTCCTCGGACCACTGGGACTCTAACCATTTACGTTCTGAACGCTTTCCTGCTGATGATGGTCTGTGAAACACATTTCATGTTTCAAGGATTAATTTTTATTTTTATTTATTTCATTCCTATGTTTTGTTAAAAAAGTAGTAGAATAAATCAATGGAATATCAAGTTTGTCACATGTTAGTATAGCAAAATGTGGTCGTAGTTATCTGTTGAATCTGTTATAAGGTAATCGTTATTTCATTGGTTTTATGATTGCTTCTTTATTATCTTTTTTGACCAATGATATTTAAAAAAAATATTCTATTTGAATAAATATAAACAACATATATATAACATATTATTATACAAAGCGACATCTAGACCCTATGCAAATCATTTAGGTGTATTTTTCTATTTCCTTGGAGGAGAGCTTCGTCCAACCGCGGATGGCAATAGGTTGACGACAAATATGTTTACATTTGAAAATATTTGAGCACAATAGTTGACCATTGTTATTATCATTAATAATCTAAAAGCTTTCCTTTTTTCATTATCAAAAGTACATTCCAAATCGGTTTTAAATGAAATGTTTTACCTTGAAACAGATTTTATTTCATCCCCTCTATCGCTGGTTTTAATATCGCCTCCATTTCCTGTCACCGTTATATTTGGTACAGTAATTTTACTATCACCGTCACTGTGGTCTTTATCATTTATGCCACTCAGTTTCTCAAATACAGCTTCTTCACTTCCATAGAAGAGCACGGCTCTTTCAGCGAGTGTGGGCACAGCTTCTGCCTGTACTATCACTTTCAACCTAAACTTGTGGGGATGTCTTGGAGCTAAATTATCTATTTCTTTTTTACTTTTGCCACCTCTGGAACCAAATTTAAAGCTTGTTTATATTCCAACATTACAGTAAAAATATTTTGGGCTTCAAATCTATCTTATTCGTTAATTAAATAAAGAAAAATGCCTGCCTTGTCTGTAGTAATTAAAACAAAAATATGACATTCCATTCTTCGTGTGTTTAAACTAATGATATACTCAACCGTGGGAGAGCCACGCTTCGGCATGAATGGGCCGGCTAGACCGGAGTGATACCACGGCCTCACAGAAAACCGGTGTAAAATAGTGCTTGCGCTGTGTTTCATCGAGTGAGTGAGGAGGAGGCCCATACCCCACCCTTCCCCCTATCTCCCCTCCCCCATCCTCCAAAGGTCGGCAACGCACTTGTGACGCATCTGGCGCTGTCCATGGGCGGCGGTAATTGCTTACCATCAGGAGATACGTCTGCCCGTTTGTCCGCTCATTCCATAAAAAAAAAAACAATATGATTAAATAATTATAAATACCAAAAATATAAACAACAGTACCTGTATACCACAATCCAAGGTGGAATCTTATTATCCTTTTCAAGTCTGTACAACAGGCGATCGGCGATAAATTCAAATGGTTGAATATTACTCCAGTCGAGGGTGATGGAGTGTTTCGTGCGACTCTTCACTTCAGGCTCTGGCGGTTGCCACTGACTAAACTTTGCCACTAAAAGCTCTTGGAGGGACATCTTCTTATCTCGTTTTCTGTTCCATTTCTGCCTTAAGTTCTTTTTACTTTTGTAAATCTAATTATTTAATAAAATAATTATTTACGAAAGTCACACAGCAAATGAAAAATAATACAATCAGACTATCTTCTTTTCTGTATAACATCTCTATTCTTTCTTAGTTTTTATGATTATGAAAGTAATAATACAACTAAAAGACAAATTATAGACAGCATATATTAATTATTAAAATACTATTTACTGTCAATTGAAATAATTGATAACTGGCATCTTACCCGTTTACCTGCAAACAAACATCGTTGCTAATTCATCAACGTATCGTCTATTTGCGATGGCCAATCAATAATATTGCAAAAGGTTCGGTGAGAATTATTTATGAACCTATTCGTAATTCAAACACGTTACCATGGTATTGAATGCTAGATACAAGTTAAAATAATGATGAGAGATCACTCACAGGTATCACTAAAGAAACATTTTCCTTGTACAACGTTTAGAAGTACACGAACTTTCTGAAGGAGACGTGACGGGGCAGTGGTAGGAACATTGGCTCACTTGTTCGGTGAACATCATAGTTTGATCGATGCACGCCGTGGTCGCGTCGCTCCGAACTTGGCCAGTGTTTCTGCTGCGTGTTTATTGGTTTAAACTAAGTTAGTGCAAGTTGTGTTGTTGTTCGTTCTTTGTTACGTAGTTCGACTGCCACTGAAATGTGTGATGGATAATTTCAGTGGCAGTGGCCCCGAGTTATTGCACAATACAACGTTAACTAGATCTACGCATTTGCAGATTAAGTTCTAACAGCTCGTATTATGGACGCAATAGAATGGACTACAATTTTTTTAATCTAAATGTACATATTGTGTGCACTAGCTTATGCCTAGGGCTCTGACCGCGTATATATCAGTTTATATTACATATTATATGTATAGATGGTAATTTTGTGGGTTTAATGGGTCTATGTATAATATGTATGTATTTACAAAAAAAAATGTATATATGTATTTGTATCAGTTGTCTAGTACCCATAACACAAGCTCCGAAGTGTGTTAGATGTCCGAAATATTTATTTATTTATTATTATTATTATCTATTTATAGATTATAGATGTACATTTAAATGTTTGATTTCCGCGAATGTGGCAGTTATTTGTATACCACTAGTGAAAGGAAAGCAAATTATCCTGGAGATATTAACATATTTTCAGAGAACAGTATGAAATAATACCTGGAGCATTCATAGGTTACATCTTTGATTGCTCTGTAACCAAACAAAAACCACATAGCTTACAGTTTAGTATGGAACTGTCGCTTAAACAAAGCCTGTAACTCAAAATCAACAACGTGACAAAAGCCATAATATTATTTCACCTCTCAATCGAAGGACTGAAAAACACTTACTTCTTGTTTTCTCTGCAGAAATAATTAAGTGCATTCTTTTCATTTGGCTCAGATTTGTTTAAAAAACAACATAAAGAGACATTAATTTAAGTTTATCGCTAGATATTTGAAATCAGAAATAAAAATATAGTGCCCCGTGATTGTTACTGTTCCAGGTTCAAACAATTACCAAACAGTGAACAATATCTATACTCTATACAAATAAATAAAATTGGAGTGTCTGTTTGTAATATTAAAATAACAGCTTATCAATCAATGCATATGTATGTATACACGATACATATACCAAAAATGTAGTTAAAAAAATTTTTGTCTGTCTGTCTGTCTGTCTGTCTGTCTGTTTGTTCCGGGTAATCTCTGGAACGGCTGGACGGATTTTGACGGGACTTTCACTGGCAGGTAGCTGATGATCCGGGGAGTAACTTAGGCTACTTTTTTTAGATTAACTTTGTCCCGCGGCGTTACTCGCGGCACAACAATAACCGCGGGTAACACCGCGGGGTTCAGCTAGTAACAGATAAATAGAGATATTTTTTAACTAATTTAACGGCTCATATGCTTTCTTTACTGTTCAAAATATTTTTCGTTCTACTCTTCTTCTATGTCCTGCCTCACATTTTAAGTTGAATACCTAAGTTATAAATATTTGATCGTTCACTACAAAATACAACACGTAACTGGTACTATCAAAGGTTGTAGTGGAAATGATTCACATACAACACGCGTCCCCCGAGTACCAACTGATTGCGCAAGCACAATAAACCGTAGCAAACTCTGTAAACCTAGTTTTATTTCACTGTACAATAATAATGTTCCGTGGAGCAATCTCGCCGGTTTCAGTTGCATTTTCTAAATCCGTGTGTTCATTTAAGTGCCAAAAGCGGAGTGTCGGAGACGAAGATAAATGTATACGCGTCCCGACCGAGTTCCGACCGTTAGGGCTCAGCCACACTGGAGCGGCCACAATCTGTCAACTTTTTTACAACATTTATGAGTTTTTTTTTTAAATGAGATTAATCTCACTTACTCTTTCACGGTGGTGAAATAAATGCCTCACCAGGGAAAACTTTTTTTGGTACACGGACGACTTCAATCATTGCCAATTTATATTTCCAATACGAAATTACGATACTAAATTCACAAATCATTTTATTTAAAAAGTATTTTACCGTACTTATGGTTAAAACTGCTAAGCATATTTTGTTTACTAGTTTTTGGAGTAGTTTGTAGTACAGCATGCGGCTCTTCTTCCAGTGGTCATCGATCCCGTTCTCGTTGTCATGATAATCAACCAGCGTGTCATTTGTAACAGTAAAAAAACGGCTAAGTGCGTGTCAGGCTACGCATAGAATAGGGTTCCGTAAGTATGGTATGTAGATTTAAAAGGTGGGGTTGGTATTTATTACTATGAATAATGTTTACTTATTATTTCGTTATTTTTATGCAAAGTTTCCAAGAAAGCGCAATTTCGAGGTTAGCCTCAATAATTCCTGAACTAACAAAGCTATCTAAACCGTTATAGTTTTCCTTCAAAGTTCATTACTATCATAAATTTTTCAGATTTTTTGAATATGCCGTTTAGATTTTAGAGGAATTAGTTAAGCCCTCTTTTAACATGAAATGCTCTTTAAAGTTGAATATCGTGCAAACGGATATCTAAAGCGTCTTAACCACCTCTCAATGTCTTAAAACGACCTATATAACGATACTCCATACTATGGGAAATACGCGGGAAAAAAAGTTCCGAGACGTGAACTGCGGAACCCTTAAAACGGTAAACAAATTAGGAAACTTGTACTAAATTTTAACATTTCTTAGAGGAGCTAGTAGTGCTATAACCAACTTAAGTTTATTTTGCCTTAGCAGTATTCTCACCAAGTTATTTTCACTCTCTTACAGTTTTTCCCAAACAAGAATTTATTAAAGACTAGCATGTCCAAAGTAGGTTTTCAATTAATTTCTTAAGTTTATAGTTTTTCATGCATTTTTTATTAGCCTGCGTTGTTACTTCGGGCGATTTTCAATAACAAATATGTTCTGGACTGATTCCAGTGATATCTTTAAACAGTATATAGATACTCTGAAAATTATTATAGCTGTTATTATTGTCTAGCTGTAACGTTTCGTAATGTTTAGGGAGGCTGGGAAGAGTGCGCGTTCTCGTATAATGTCGCCACTGGCCGAGGTCAAGTTACGAGCTTTTCTGCACATTAGTATGTACTACCAAATAGTTTGTGGTAGCGATATTTTACACTTGTACTTGTATTAAGTTAGTAAAGGAATGTTGCATTATATACATACATATGTTGAAATTTTGATATTACTTAAAAAAAAGAATGTTTGTGTACAAGTTGTGCTTTTTAAATAAGTTAAAAAAAAAAACTACTGTATTATTATTACTTATGGTTCAGAGTAAGCCACGCTTATTATGTGTCATCATCATCTTCTTTCATTAAGTCTTTAATCTCATTTTATTTTAAATTCATCAATTTAAATTCATTAAGTAAATAACTGCCTCGTTGGTCTTGCGGTTGGCGTATGCGACTGCTGATCGTGAGGTCTCGGGTTCGAATCCCGGGTCGGACCAAATGTTTGTATGATCTACAAATATTTGTTTCGGAGTTTGGGTGTTTTCTATGTATGTATTTATAAAAAAAAAGTATATATGTATTTGTATTCGTTGTCTAGTACCCATAACACAAGCTCTGCTTAGCTTGGGACTAGATGGCGTTGTGTGATAGATGTCCGAAATATTTATTTATTTATTTATATTATTTATTTATTAAGGCCTCTTTGACCTTTCTTGTAACGTTCTATAGAAACCTTGAAATTCACAGAGTGATCTGTTTCTACTGCTCGCAACTGGAAAGCCATTTTAAACAGTAATCTTATATTTTTATAAATTTAAAAGTATTAATCTGTAAATATTATATATAAAATTTTACGTGTTTAACATGTGCCATTTTTTTTCTAATAGTAACCTCCGGTACAACTCATCGTGACTTTGTATCATAAAACCTGCGAGTAACGTCACGTCTTACAAATAGGTAAAGCATAATCTTCCTACGAACATAGACATTGCTCACGTACTCAAACATAAAGTCGATCGACTGCCTCGTTGGTCTAGCGGTTGGCGTGAGCGAATGCTGATTATGAGGTCTCGGGTTCGATTCCCGGGTCGGACCAAATGTTTGTATAGTCTACAAATATTTGTTTCGGAGTTTGGGTGTGTTCTATCTATAATATGTATGTATTTACAAAAAAAAAAAAGTATATATGTATTTGTATCAGCTGTCTAGTACCCCATAACACAAGCTCTGCTTATCTTGGGACTAGATGGCGTTGTGTGCTTAGTTGTCCAAAATATTTAAAGTGGTTCTAAATAAAAATCGTCTCAAATAATATATATGTAAATAGTATTTGTACATATTTTTCAAATATTCATCATATCATCTCATTATCTAATGATACAAAAATAGTATAAGCAGCTTGGGAAATAAATAAAGTCACGAACATCCAAGTGACATATTCTTCACTGAAAAAATCCAGAAAAAATAAAGATTCAAAAGAGATATGTGCTTTTTAAGATTAGGTAAATGAATACGATGCTCAGAGGTTACAGCTAATTTGAGAGTAGAATCAGGAATATGTCGCGAGAAGTTTTTAAACTTACATGAAATTTTTCAAACAAAACAGCGTTGTACTATATAGGGTATGAACCCACAATACTCAACGTAGTGGAAAGTAGACAGTTACACCACTACGCGATTCGTACAGACAAGCATTTTTTATTGAAACTCAGCTGTTATTAGGTAGCGCCTTACTCGAGTAGCAAGGCTTTTTTCACACTAAAACTTTTCAATTCGATCCAGTACTTCTTGCAATTCGCTCGTTAAACCAAACAAACAAACCATAGCACAGATGACAGTACATTTCGTGGTTTTATTTTTGAATGCGTATGATTTAAACCGCTGAATCATCAGAATAACTCGGCGCGGAGGTTTAGACAAACTTTACACAAAAACAACGTTATTATTTATATGTTTAGTTTGAAATCCCTTTCTTAGCTATTCGTGTTTAACCGTTGACTAAGGGATAAAACCTATATTTACTGAATTTACTTTTAAATCATAACTTTGTAGGCAATCATTAGCTGTGGGATAAACAACTGAGCACCATAAATATTTATACCTTAATAAACAAAGTATCTCCTCTGATTATGCCAAAGTTTTCACACTATTTTAAACTCATTATCAACATCTTTCTTTAACCACTTTCCTCATTCTAATTTAAGTTAATAATAAAGTAAATAATGAATATTTCAGATATTTAACTCCACTGCCAGCTAGTCCCAAACTAAGCAAAGCCTGTGTTACTGGTACAGGACTGATATAAATACTTACGTGCTCTGTTCCAAAAATGGTGAAATGAAAAATTGATAGAATAAAAAAATAAACTTACAGCTTTTCAAAATATCAACCTCTAATCCCGATCCCAATACATTCCAATAATTTCATATCCAAGAAGAATAACCGCCGAAATTCTTGTCTGCTGTGCTAAATTTTCGCTCACGAAGCATTTTTTTTCAGTAGGAAATAAAAAAAATCACATGGAGCTAAATCTGAGTTGTACGAAGTATGGGGTAACATTTGTTCCCCCGAAGTTGTCAAATAGTCCATAGTTCTAGCAGCTGTGTGAACAGCTGACAGCAGACTATTTGACAACTTCTACTTCACCTTTAACTTCAACTTCACCACGATAACGTAATC
Organism: Spilosoma lubricipeda; assembly: GCA_905220595.1. Classification (NCBI taxonomy): domain Eukaryota; kingdom Metazoa; phylum Arthropoda; class Insecta; order Lepidoptera; family Erebidae; genus Spilosoma; species Spilosoma lubricipeda. The sequence goes on along the minus strand of HG992296.1, from coordinate 15,091,033 downwards.
ATGGTGAAACAGAAAGCCTTAGGCGCTCGCAATCCAACTCCCCCTAAAGCTTCATGTAGACAAACTTCGCTATACCATGCACTAATAACTTTTCTACGGTCTTCTAGCCGAATTACTGCTACTGGTCCACTCTGTCGAAAAAAAACAGTTCACATATTTTATTAATGATCCGACCGCGAACAACTTTTGTGGGCAAATCGTCCTCTTCAAACACCCATTACCTGGATTGCTGCTTCGTTAGGGGATCGTAGCTATATATCCATGATTCGTCAGTTGTAAGAATGTAGGATACATTTTGCAAAGTTCTTCCTTCGAACTTTTCTAACATAAATAAGTAAAATAAAAATAAATATTTTGGACGTCTAACACACAACGCCAACTAGTCCCGAACTAAGCAGAGCTTGTATTATGGGTACTAGACAACTGATATAAATACTTATTTACATTTTATTTTGTAAATACATCCATATTATACATAGGAAACACCCAAACTCCGAAACCAATATTTGCAGATCATACAAACATTTGGTCCGATCAAGGAATCGAACCCGAGACCTCAAGTATAGCATTCGCGTAAGCTACCACTGCGCCACCGTGGCAGTTATGATAGAATGATATACATAAATTTGCACCAATCAACACGACGGCATTTTTGCTCATCGGTGAGAGAATGAGATATCTTCATCTATCTATCAAGCTTCCTAACTTTAAGAAGTTCATGCAGGATGATGGAAACTGCTTGTGATCCAATGTTTAGTTCAATCTGTATCTCTAGTTGTATAATATGTCTATTCTCTCTCAATAGCCACTCTACCCTGATGACGTTTTAATGGGTTACTGCAGTTGGTGGTCAGCCGGGTCTGGGGTCATCGTTTAAGTTCTCTCTACCACGATTAAATTCACGAAACTAATAAGTAATTATTGCTAACGCAGGAGCAGACTCCCCAAAAGCAGCGTGCAGCGTAGGGTCAATGTGTAACGTATATAAATAAATAAATAAATAAGTATTTGGGACATCTAACACACAACGCCATCTAGTCCCAAACTAAGCAGAGCTTGTATTATATTATGGGTACTAGACAACTGATATGTATACTTGTATACTTTCGGTCCGACCCGGGAATCGAACCCGAGACCTCAAGAACAGCAGTCGCGTACGCTACCACTGCGCCACCGAGGCAGTTTGTTTTTTTTTTTTTTTTTATCGAAGGTTTCGGAGATCTTCGTCAACTTTTTAAGGAATGTTTTTATTTTGTTATTTTATTTCGTTTTTACAGTTTCTATAGTAAACCCGTTATTGAAAATCTAGTAGCAATTGCCATTAGAATTGGAATTGGTTTCGTCTTACTTTTTATATTTAAATTGTATTATTTTCATTTATGTGTCAACCCTAATCTCGACCTATGTAAACACCTCAACTATCTGACCGCCTTAATTAACAGTTATCTATCGTAGCTCGATATTGGAATTTGATTAATTACATGCGATGTATAATCGATGTAGAGTCAGCACTTGAGCGCTAGGTCGTGATTAGAAGGATCTACTCTTTATAATTACTAGCTGTTCTAATAATATCCCTATATAGAGTCGCTTATTTCAAATATATCACGGTCATTCCTTTAGGGCTCTTTGCACGGTACAGATAATAGAAACTCTACCATGGTAGAGCCGAACGCAATTAACCTTGACCCATTTTCATCTGACCTTGATAGTAATAATTACATCGGCGGTGGGACCACGGCTTAGGGGTCGGATCTGAAATCAAGTGATTGAGTGTCGAATTCCACCGACTGCAGTCATGACGTCAAACCACGCTTAATGTAATAAGCTGTGTTATTAATTTTTCTTCTCAACCCTTAAATTATTTGCTTCGAATTCCAACAGTACTTAGTTTTTAAACAACGCCCATTTGTATGGGTCTTCGGTATCCTCACTCACTCGGTGAAACACAGCGCAAGCGCTGTTTCACACCGGTTTTCTATGAGTCAGTGGTATCACTCTGGTCGAGCCGGCCCATGCATGCCGAAGCTTGGCTGTCCCACGGTGTACCTCTTTTTAGGAAAATTATGCTAACGGAGGAGTATGAAATTTGGCACATTTAAAGTTTATACCGAGGGGAAGTGGAGAAAGCTAAAAAAAATGGTAGAATTTCGACCGATGGGCGACCACTAGTAATAATTATTCTAAATAATTGATTTGACCGGAACCAGTCTCAAATTGGCAATGCCTGGGAAAGGTTACTAAGTTGAGACAAACTGTATTATATGATCACAATAGAAATAAAGATTTTGATTTTTTTGTTTTTTGAATGATATATTACCGAGATATATTATCTATACAAATAAATAAAATCGGAGTGTTTGTTTGTAATATTAAAATAACCGCTTTTTACTAAATGTATATGTATGTATAAACGGTACATATACCAAAAATGTAATTTTTACAATTTTTGTCTGTCTGTCTGTCGGTCTGTCTGTCTGTCTGTCTGTCTGTTTGTTCCGGGTAATCTCTGGAACGGCTGGACCGATTTTGCCGGGACTTTCACTGGCAGGTAGCTAATGATCCAGGGAGTAACTTAGGCTACATTTTTTTAGACTAACTTTGTCCCGCGGCCATACTCGCAGCACAACTATAACCGTGGGTAATACCGCGGGGTACAGCTAGTATGATATAATTACCGTGGGAGAGCCACGCTTCGTCATGAATGGGTCGGCTTGACCGAAGTGATACCACAGCAGATAAACCGGTGTTAAATAGCGCCTGCGCTGTGTTTTACCGAGTGAGTGAGGAAGCCGGTGATCATACACCAACCTCTCCCCACATCTCTTTCCTCAACCCCAAAAGTTGGCAATGCACTTGTGACACCTCTGGTGTTGCAGCAATATGATGCAAATACCTCTCCATACTTCTGGTAGAGGAGATTCAAATGCCACGCACTTGTCAGTCTTTAGTTGTAGGCGTCAATGGGTGGCGGTTGTCATTTACAACCGGGTGACCTATCTACCCGTTTGCTCTCTATACTATAAAAAGATCATAACACTATGGCTTTTTTTACATACGACAACAAAATATACTACAGTGCCATCTACCGAAGTCACACTGAACTACCGAGCACCTAATCCTATATCGCGATAGAAAAGTTTTCGCTCTTTAATTAGCATATATAAAACTTTCAAGATCAATCGCCAACCGTGGCCCATCACCTTGCCTGGTCGAAGGATCCCCCTTTGTATTCTGGGAGGGATATGACACTCGTACCTAAACAACATAAGTAAAAATTTGTCACACATTATACTTAAACAAAACAATGCAGAGCTCCTTTTTTGTTAAAAAATTTATTGTTTAACACACGATACGAAAGCAATTAGTGTGATAAAGCAATCATCTGTGACGTCACCGTCGGACTCTACATGCGAGCTCTACATTACCGTTAATATTTAAACAGCGCGGCAGACCCACGCTCTGCCGTAGCTGTTACTACTGATGATCGGCCGGCGCCTAGTTTTATTAAATTGTCATAAGTCAACAGCCATTGTAACATCAATCAAACTGTTGTTTTCAACTCCATCTATTTAAAGGTGCGTAGTTACACGAAACTACATCAACAATGACAATATAAGAAAACCTGTGCCTATTTTCAAATCTTGACACTAACGATGATCTGACCGTCAGAATTAATTTAACCCTCATGGTCCTACGAGTAGGACAGAAATAAGACCACGAAAATCACCCAATTGTAAACTTTACTTTGTAGCTTTCTTTGGTCTTCCTCCATATAAACTTAAACTGAGGCTTTCATACTTCATGCTCCTCTGTTCCAATATTTTTTGTTAAAAGGGGTACAAAGTTTTGCTTCACGTATTATATATATACACTAGCTGACCCACGCAACCTCGTTTGCGCCTTATATTGCCCGTAGCGTGAAAATTTCCCCCGTTTTTGTAACATTCTTCATTGTTGCTCCGCTCCTATTAGTAGTGGCGTGATGATATATACCCTATAGCCTTCCTCGATAAATGGACTATCCAACACCGACAGAATTTTTCAAATCGGACCAGCGGTTCCTGAGATTAGCGTGTTCAAACAAACAAACAAACTCTTCAGCTTTATATATTAGTATAGATATATTCTGCACTATATCGGTACATATGCTCATATATATGTAGGTCTAGCTGAGCCCCACGGTGGTACCCGCGGTTACTGTTGTACCGTAGGTATCGCCTCGGGACAATGCTATTCTAAAAAAAAAATTCTTTGATAATCAGCTGTCTGCCAGTGAAAGTCCCGTCAAAATCGGTAAAGCCGTTCCAGAGATTACCCGGAACAAACAGACAACAAACAGACAAAAATTGTAAAAAAATGATATTTTGGTATATGTATCGTATATACATACATATGTATTTATCAAAAAGCGATTATTTTAATATTAGAAACAGACACTCCAATTTTATTTATTTGTATAGATAATATAAGTAATTCTCTTCTGCAAGTATTCTAAAGCTGTGCGGTGTAGGTGTTGTTCGCTGGATGTAGAGCGGCGCTACCTGGCTTCCTGAGCTCTCGGGGAAATTAGGTTTACTTTGTGGCCGAGACTATACCATGTACTGTCCTTTTCTTTTTTTTAATATCAGCGTATTGAGATTTTCATCCCTTTTATGAATCCCGAAATCCCGTAGGGATTTAATTAGGTAAAGTAATTTTGTCGGTATCTGTCAGACTGTTAATGAATGCATTATGTGTATTAGAAAAACATTAATCTCTTGACGAGAAAACTGAATTGGTGGTACACTTGGGACTAATCCCACCCACACGCCCACCGCTGTAACTCCTGTACACCAGGATCAACAGCAGTGACCCACGAACACACCGAGTTATGACACTCGGGAAGTCCCAGGAAAAAATATTAACTGTCTTGGAACCCGCAACGAAATTAATCAGAAGAAAAACAGGAGGAGTTGGAAATATGATAAGTCCACTTCCCTCCTTAGCAAAGCGGGAGACAAAATGAAGTCAAAATAGGCAGACACCTTTTTTTTAAACCGGGAAGCACCACGGATAAAGTATTAGGGGTCCTAAGTGAGCTATATTTGATTACTATAGTATGTATGGCAGAATCGCCTAAACGCACGGAAATTCACCGCAGTTGACACAAGATCCCCATAGTATACCGCCCCAGATGTAATTTGTAAGCTATTTAGCATTGTGTTACGTTCATTGTACCAAAGACTACACTCCCAGAGAACATGATGAGCCGACTGTTCACAGCTAGTATCGGGTGTTGAGCATTGACACAATGGTGAATCGACTAATTTAAATGAGTGTAGTTTGCTCTTAAAGTTACCGTGGCCCGTAAGAAATTGAGCGACACAGTGATCTACCTCGAGCCATGTCCTCAACATCCGTTCGCGAACAGATGGAAAGAACTGGTAGAGGTGGCGCCCCTTAGATGATTCGTCCCATCGTTGTTGCCATTCATCCATTAGGTCGTCATAGACATTGGATTGCTGTTGAAACAATCTTATGATTTTATCGCGGTCTCGTACGCCCAAAAAATCGCATTCCATGTTTTGTTTTGTAGAATAGTACATGGCTGCACGTCTTTGCACCTCGAGATCGACCGGAAGAACACCCGCCAACACCGGTAAAGCCTCAGTACTAACCGTCCTATATGCTTTGCATAAGAAGATTAATGCAAGTCGTTGGCCTTGTAGCAGTTTGCGACGGACAGCACCTACAGTCGCTCTATCGGCCCATACGGGAGCACCATAGCAAACAGCACCCAAATAAGTAGCTCCATATATGATTTTTAATGTATTAAATGAAAGACCCCATGTGGCAGTTGATATTCTCGTCAGAGCAAAGAAACTTTTTTTTAGACTTTTCATTAACTGTTCTAATATGTTCGATGAATGAAAAATTTCTTTCTAAAACTAATCCCAAATAGCAAACCGAGGTTTTATTTTTAACAGTAACATTTTGAAATTTAATACACGGCGGTGATTTGAGGTTACCTTTCAGAAGTAGCTGGAAGGTTTTGTTTGGTGCAAAAGTTAAGCGATTACGTACACCCCATAGAGATACTAAGTTCAAACATCTATTAGCCAGACTCTCAAGCCCCGCTCTAGTATCAGATTCCACCAGTAATAAACCGTCGTCCGCATACGCGTTTAGAGTACATCCGGGTGGTATAGGTATTGTAAGAAAATCGTCGAAGCCTATATTCCACAAGTATGGACTTAGCACCGAGCCCTGAGGACACCCCATCGTAAGCGCCTTCGACACAGAATGATGCCCAAGTCTTAATTTTGTTGTGCCTTGTGTGAAGTATGAGGAGATAAGGGAATAAATATTTTTAAAGCATCCTCTTGATTTTAATTTTAGCAATAACATGGGCCACCACGCGTTGTCGAAGGCGCCAGATATATCTAAGAAGATACCTAAGACGTATTGAAACCTTGACTCGGTGACAGTTTTCCTTACAGATTTGACCGCGTCTGTTGTTGATTTTCCCAACGTAAATCCGAATTGTCTATCATGAAATTTAACTCCACCCGGTAGAAGTCGAGGAACTACAAGACGTTCTAAAAGCTTTCCTAGCGATGGCAACAGTGTTATAGGTCGATAGGACCCAGGATCGTCCGGCGGCTTATCGCCGTGTTTTGGTATTATACGAATATTACCGCACCGCCAAACACTAGGAAATACTCCTTCCGCGATGCAACGTTTAAAAACTGTTAAAATCGTATCACCCGAGAGTTTACAAGCTTCTTTTATCATTTTATTTGATATTTTATCGTCGCCCGAAGCCTTGTTTAGTGGTAATGACCTAACAATACCAAGAAATTCGTCTGAAGATGGTAAGTCAGACGTTGGAGACAATGGTGGTTCGATGGCCCACTGCCTAATTTGTCGGTGATAATCAGTGTCATCCTCCGGCCGATCGTCGGGCACAAGTGATTCCAAAAGATATTTTGCTGTTTCTTCTACTCCTGTAGTATACCTGTTATGAATTTTGATGTTCTGTACGTATGCAAGGTCGATAGATCTATTTGCCTTAAATTCATGATACAAAGGTGACCACGGACCCTCTCTATCGAGTTTATCTACAAGTTTACGTATTAAATTTCCCTTTAATTTCACACTTTGGTGGTACACTTATCACAATGATTTATTTTTTAATAATTAGTAATAAATTAATAATTTACATAAATTCCTAAAAGAAGTACTTTTACTTCCGTGCCCCCAAATCAAAAGGTGTTTCTAAACATCATTCACATATGTTTTATCTAATAACACATTTGAACATTTATTCGCTGGATGTTCATTTACTTATAAAACATATAAAACTACTTATCTACCTTTAAGATATTTATCCTGCTTATTAAAAATAAATAAACAAAAATGTAGAGTTCAATAAAATTTGTAACTAAGTGTTAACTTTACTTATCGTAGCCCTGTATTCAGATGCTTGATCATTTCCAATGTATTGATTTACTTTTGTAGTGTACTGTAAACTCTTAGAAATTACTTCAATAATTGCCTTTTGTAAAATATGCATATTCTTGACTGTTATATTAAGAAAACGCAGCTGTCGTCATTGTTCAAAAACAGATTCAGTTTGCCTCTTTATACTTCTGTTCTGTCTGCTGTCGATTGCATGCCTACTGTTATGGAAACAAACTGTGACGCACTTAATTAAATTAAAGTGTTTAAGTATATAACCATCAACTTAATTTTCATAGTTACGGTTCAAAAACTTTCCCGAAAGGAGGTCGTTAGTTGTCATTTTGTGAAATTAAATCTATTTTTCCTATAACAAGGTAGTTCTGCGCTCGTATATATCGGGTATAGATAGAGTCGCAATGACACCTTAGTGCACAAACCATCACGTCATCGTTACTTTGATGGGGAACGAATGAAGTGAGTGAACGGAACGTAGCGCAGCATGGCGGGGCTATCGATCGACGCGGGCAGTCGGCGCCCGGGGCCCCCGCGCGACGCACGCGACACGCGACGCGCACCGCCGCTGCACGACACGACTCACCGACACGCCGACACCTCTCGGTAAGTCACCGACACTCGCCCGCCGTCTCCTGCCACTCGCACTCCCCACGCGGCTCCTTCTCTTCTCTCACTATTCAACTGACCGTTCGACTGAACACCGTGGCTCATACACACTGTTCGATGTTGTGTTCTATGCATTAATAATTGTTCGAGTGTCAAATTCGCGCGCGCACTAGTTTTTATCACGGTACAACTGCAGCATATTTTTTAAAACTAAACCATCGAGTATTGTTGGCCGATTCGGTAAGTTTGCACTAAGTCTTAAAGGTTATGTTTTATGAATATGTGTACAGTTGCATAATGTTGACGGACAACATTTTGGAAATTAACTATGAAAATTTTCAATTGTGTGTGATTTTGCTTTTACAATAATTTCAGGCGCCAATATTTTCTTGGGATCAAATAAAACTGACTTTCCAATTAACTGAACATCATAAGTGTTAATCAAGTACACTAACGTTTAATTAATAAGCCACGTTTTGTGATTTTGCAATATATCAGCACATTGTTTTATTATTATAAATGCAGGGAGGGACTAAATTGAATTTAAACATAACATAAAAGAAAGTAAAGCTGTCGCATTGGCGCAACTTAGTAATCGTAGGCCATAACATAATATTGTAACAGTTAGCAGGGGTTGTGAGACCCATGGCCCACTTGACCCGACTCTACCGTTGTTCCTCTCTACCGGGACATGTCCCGGGAAGTTGGCCATGTTCGACTTTGTGCTGAACAAGCCAACCTTTACTCTATCTGACCTCAGTTTGTACGGGCCTGGGAATAAATGGGCTCTACCTTTTTTGTGTAGTGCAGAGCCGCCGCCGAAGTGAGCATTACTCAATGTACTGGAGTTAGAGAAAGTAATTTTATCTTATTGACATTCGATTAGTTTTCTTCGCAGAACCTAATGTTTTATTGTTCAGTGTTATAACATGTTTTTAATTCACGAAATGTTTAATATGAAAAGTAAAGTACATTTTTGTTTGATTAGTTGCTGCCTCTCTCGCAGATATCTCGACAAAACTCTGTTGTTGCTGGCACTGGAACAATGAATTGAGATACTTTAAACAGATACAGAGCCATGATAAATTAGTTTCACTTGACGTGCCTTGTACTTCTTTCACAATGTAGTAACAAACAAAAAATATAGTGGTTCAATAATAAACAATCAATTGACATACTTTTCATTACATAGTATAGTTCTCTATCTTCTTCATTTTCATGTTTTAAATACGTGACATTTGTATTGTACATTTATAGCCATGTATTTGTGATATGTCTATACTTTAAAGCCAAAACAGTTTACCATAGTCCCTTTCATAGTATTGGGTTGTTGGTACCTTCCACACAGTCTCGCTATTTAGGTTCGCTGGTCGGAAGCCCCTTACCGCCATCTAGATGACAAATAACCTCTCTTTGTATAATTAAAGCTTACAGATCAAAACATCACAAGTCTCAAACTGCAATCATCAAACTATTAAAACATCTGCTCTTCACAGTAGTTCACAATTTATATTAGCAATTCTATGTATCTCTTTTCACAGTATATTTAAATTAGTAATATACCTTCTTAAAACAAAATAAGCATTCGTGCTGCCGTGTTTCGTAATTTCATTGGTGAGTGCGAGACCGGAGGCCCAATGATACAGAAGCATCACTAGCCCACCATGGTGTGGGTCATCATGCTGTATTGTTACTTTGTCTGCATTCGCTACGAGTATGGTGACTACCACTCTTGGATTTTGCTTTTGCTTTCCATCAGGCGGAGTAGAGGCAGGCCCATACATAAAAAAAGTTTTAATAATAACTTCAAAGTTTTTTCTCACACATTAATACGAATATAATTTGTATTTAATATTCTATTAAAAATAGATAGGAATCATTAACATTAAAATAATTGTCTCATTCAATTTTTTTTAAAAAGGTAGTTCTCTTTATTGTACAACCCACATTCGGAAATAAGAATTGATTGATTTATTAATAATAACGAACAACGCCTAACACCATCGTGGCTCTTTTTGAAAGAGGCGTAGTCAGACATTCCCTAAACACACACTTGTAAATATTTAATCGTTTCGTGTTAAAGCAATTTCACGTTATAAAGGTTTTATATATACGGTTCCATCGTGTTGCATTCTCATGTTAAAATTTATCTCCATTTATTCTAATATACTATCGAAAACCGGAAACTTTAAAAACGCAGATTTAGGTGTCTTTATTTACCCCACATAGAAACTCTTGACATTCAAAATTGAGACTTCACTGTCGTATAAAAGGCTTTTATTAGATTAAGTGCCATTACCACGTTTCTTAATACGTCTCTATCCAAGACCAGTGAAACTGAAAGTTATAGTAACTAGCTAACCCGTGCAACATCGGTTGTGTAGTATCCTATTTCCCAAAGCGTGATGTTATACCTATAGTGTGAATAATTTTTGTTACTTTAAAAAAGGTTTTAGAAATAAAGATATGTTATATCGCAAACTCTATTTGGAACTTTGAAAGGGGAACATTTCTTTCATACATTAGTTCTAAGAAACTGTAACCGTTTACGCCAGTGCACACAATAGGACCTTAAGGTGGCTAAACAATTTAGTTTTATATACTTAATAAAGCACTTTGTTCCACAATATTATTAGTGATTTCTGTTGGAATCTATCTAAAGAAACTGACTGTACATTTCGCAGTTCCAAAGCTTTAAAGTTTCTTGAAACTCTGCCATTACTGCGCGATATGAATTATAATAATTAACTTAAATTTATCAGAGCTAAATTAAACCTTATGCCTGAAATTTTAAGAGTAATTTTCGCGTGGTCACGGGTTATTAATTAAAGGCCTGACCTAGCACCTTGCTCGACACATATTACGAGTGAGCTCTACAATTATTTGTGTACCATTATAACTGAGTAAACATATGCACATTCTGCTACGAAATCCAGCTACGGTAGCAAACAATTACGAGTATATGTGGCAATCTCTAATAGTTTAGCAAAACAGATGTCAATCACCAATTGAACCTTACTAAATACCTTTTTATTACATACAAAAATTGTAGCGTTGCGGTATTGTATACGACTGCTACGCCTGAGGCAGTGGGTTCAATTTGCGCTAATTTCGAATGTATTTGTGAATAGTCATACATTGTTTTAGTATGTATTCATGACTTATATGACTCATGACTTATACAACATTTAAGTTTTTATTAATTTAAATTATTATTATTATTTTAATAGCTTTTCGCCAAATTCAAATCAATATTATTTAGTGTATACAATAAAATTAAACGAAAACGAAATAAAACAAGTCATAAATAACACCCGAACTGCTTTCCAAGATACAACTCGTTAATACTGTTTCAGTATTTTTTGCGAATGGCCGACTCCTCCCAGTTGCAACGCTATGCTATTATATAAGAACGATTTTGGCGTAAAGCCAACTTAATCCTGCCAGTAGACTTTAAAGACTGCCTAAAGACTTCTCCTGGCATGTAATGTAATGTCTAGCCAAATTGGTGCACTTATTTCAAAAACAAAAAAATAAGAGAAGAAACAAGAATAACGCGTGATTCTAGTAAAGAAAAGGTTCTTACAAAACTTTAATTTCTACTGCCTTACGTTTCAAGTACCAGTTACAGACTTGCGCTAGTAAGTATTTCTTTTATTCTCCAAAAGGGATTTTACTTTTCGTAAGTCGCCAGTTTCACTTACGGTTATGCGACAACGTAAGCAATAGCCCGAGCAATTGCTTACAATGTCCAATCTATGCCAGTTGTAAAATCTTCTCAACGAATCCCTAAAGTACTTGCTTGACGGCAATAGGTTAGCATCTAACTTGTAAGAGGAAATACTTGGTAAAATTTTGTCGTTTAGGCTTAGAGTAAAGGCGATAGTGTATGCATGTATTTATGTTCACATCACATACAGTAAGCGTTTTGTACCATACCAATTCAAAACTTACAAGTGACAAAATTGCAATTCAGTGACTATACGAAAATATTATGAAGTGATATTTGTTTGCTTAAATTTAATGTAACTAGTGACGTACTTGGCCAGCGTGGGGACGTATGGCCTTAACCCTCTCCTAAGAGGAGACCCGAGTCCAGCAGTGGGCCATTATCGGTTGTTGATGAAATAGCGACGTACGTTTTGTGTTCAAGTTCATCAGATTGATCTGTATCTTCATAACCAAAAGTTCCATACAACAAAAATTCTACCTTGATGAACTTTAAATAGATATCAAAATGAAAACCTACTTTATTTGCTCTTATCGCGACCTATTCAAAGACCTTTGCTGTTAAAGTTTTTACTCCCTGTTTTCCAATTACAAAGCATAGTGCGACTCATTGGCGCACAATGCTGAATTATGCTGAAGCTTAATTGGAACGTGAATTAGTTTTCAAATGCACCTACTGGTGGTAATTTTTTTTTTTTCAATTCTTTATTTAGCGCACTCTACTGAGTGCGCTAAATAAAGTATTGAAAAAAAAAATAATAATAAAGTGGTATACATAATAATTGGTTAAAAACTATTTACCTTCATCCATATTTATATTTATTTTTTTAACACAGTTTGAATTAACTTTGATTATTTCGAAAAAACTGCAACGAAACGAAAGCTTTAAAAATTTTTTCAACAATAAATAATATTACTAACGATAATATATAAATAAAACATTTTGATCAATGCCACCTTAAAGAAAAAACACTTGTTAATTTTTGTCACAGTTGGTATCGATTGCACGCATCACGCAAAAACACTACTTTTGAGAGTGCTCGATTGTGCGAAGCGTTGCTGTAGTTGAATCATTCAAAGTTAAGCATTATGCCGCATAATGCGCTCTAGTGCTATAATTGGAAAACAGGGACTATCTATGTTATCTACTCTGCAGCTTCTCATACTATATTATCTTAATTTAAAGCTGTAAAAAATTATTGTTTTAAATGCGCAGTAAAAGTCCATTAATTAATTGGTTGATTAAACACAACACAAAGATATCTGAAATGCTTCCAACAATAAATAGAGAGAGAATCCCTTTATTCTACTTATTTATTAACTTCTAAAACAGTTGGTGTACCAAGATGATACCTGGAGGTATTTGCGCACATTGTTTACGGATTCTAATAATAAATAAATTGATTAAATATTAGGTTTGACATTTGTGTAGATTTAATTGTTTCTCCTAAGCCTTTAAAAGTGAATTCAATATTTTACCGTAATCATTTTAGTAGTTAAGGCATTATAACTGGAACAAATACACTGAATTTTATTGGATCATGTGTACTATCACCATCAATATTTCAGCCGGAAGACGCCTACTGTTAGACATAGGCCTTCCCCAAGGCTCCCCATAACAATCGGTTCTGTGTTGTCTGCTTCCAGCGATTTCCTGCGACTCTCACTAGGTCGTCGGACGATCTTGTAGGGGGCCTACCCACGCTACGTTTACTAGTACGTTGATGTCACTCCAGAATTCTTCGTGTTGCCGGTTAAAAAACCGACTAAGGGATAACATACCAGAGGACGGGCAGCAGCATCCTACTGTGTGCAATACCATCTCATTGCGATCGCCAACTCGCATGCCAAGAGGGCGATTACGGTGATTCCCCCCTTATGGCAAGCACAACAAAAAAATGATTACTTGTATTTTTAGTTATACGCTAATCTCCAGAACTATTAGATACTCTTGAACACTTTTCGTGTTGGTTAAAGTATTCATTGAAGAAAATAAAACCTCAAGGATATCATTATCATCACAGTCCACTGTTGGACATAGGCCTCTACAAATGCACGCCACTTAGTTTGTTCCTGGGCTTCGTTTATAGGATATGTAGCTACAAAATATTTAAATTTTACTTTTTTCAATAAAAGCTTAATCCAACTCGCTCTGTAACTTTAAATTGCTCCTCGAGGGAGTTCCCCGAGGAGTCAGTTAGTAAGCATAAACACACGAAACAGAAGGAGCGACCAGTTTTATAAGGTTTTAAATTATGTGTTTAAATAAAGCTTTCCTAAATTTGTGTTCTGTTTATTAGTAAGCGAAATGAAGGTGAATTTGCGAATAGCATTTGGGAAAGGTCTCATTAGATATTTCCACAAATACCTAAAGTCGTTATGAATACTACTTAGGGCTGAAATTATCATTAACGTTCCTAACAGATGGGACTTTAGATTTACGAGTTAATTTTAGGTCTGATCCTAAATGTAGGTATATATTTATAGGTATAAAGCTTTAACTAATTTCCCAGATACAGTTTTTGCAGCGGTAATAAATTTATTTGGGTGATTGCGTTATTAAATCAATGGCAAAGTTGAATTCATGACTGCTGCGTTATTTGATTCTTAAATCAATATTAACATTGACTGCATCATTAGCGCAGTGGTAGCGTATGCAAATGCTGTGCTTGAGGTCTCGTGTTCGATTCCCGGGTCGGACCAAATCTTTGTATGACCTGCATATATTTGTTTCAGAGTTTGGATGTTTTCTATGTATAATATGTATGTAGTTACAAAAAGAAGTATATATGTATTTATATCAGTTGTTTAGTAACCACAAGTCCTGTAACACAAGCTCTGCTCAGCTTAGGACTAGATGGCGTTGTGAATTAGATGTCTGAAATATGTATTTTATATTTATAACATTTTAAAGCTAAAGAATTGGTCAATTTAGTGTATTTAATAGAAGTGGTTTGTTTTGAACAATTCCTATGGTGCTGGGTACATTCTATTTCCTGATGACTATAAAACAAACTATGTCAGTAGAAGCTCAAAATTGCATCTTTTATTCTTTATTCAATAATAATAATAATATAAAGTTTATTGTCTCAAAATTGTTTACAGGATCACTGAAAAATGTTGCTGAAACGGTGAAAATCATTTTTTTAGAGAGAAACAGACGAATTTGGGCGAGTCAGCTAGTTAGTACGTTCGATAGACCGATTCGTGTTTGTTCCTTATTATTAAATGATTTTAATGAACCTTATAAGCAACAATCACAATAATATATGTAAACTAATTTTGAAATAACTTATCCATTAAATTGATTTATCGTCATTGTCGATGAAATATAAAAGTTGCACATCATTAATTTGTTGTTGTGATTCTGATTTGAATTACACACAAATATTTTTAGCCAGTTAAAGCTTTATTGCTTTTTATTGTTTTAAACTTTCATGGTCAGTAACATTAAAATGGGAATCTTGCTTTTAATTCAATAATATTATCACCAAACTTTCATTAGGTAAATCAATAATCATTATAGCTCATGTACTTAAGCGCTTAAATCTGCAAAATTTAGCAATAATTTTAGAAAAAAAACTGTCTACAGAAACATAACATACACCACTACATTTTTTCAAATATGTATGTAATTTAAAATTAAAAGTAGACAAGTTGAAACGCTCGTTCACTTGGAACTGATGAAATAAATGAACAACGTCATTCAATTGTCAAAGTTATGAGAGTTACATAAACTAGCTCAGGCGAGCTCACCCTGCTCGTAGTATGTCCGTTCGAAAGTTATCCTATAAATTCCAGTGGGTTTTACTAAGCGTGTTAAAGATGACGGATGCAGAGTCGTTCGGAGAGGTCGCGAGTTATTCTTCAGTGTCGAACTTCGGTGAAGTCGATATCGAGGTCACAGGCGCGACTCCGAGGCGCCATTGTTCATTGCTAATGCTCTTTCAGATGTGGCCCTACATTGTCCCACAAATATTGAACACATTTTTCTTAACGGTAATGTCTTTTGAAGGCGCTGTTTTGAATGTTCTTAATGTAAATGCTCGAAGGTGCGATATTCCCATCGTTACGGCGAAAGACTTTCGGCGGTCCTTGGCTATAAAGCCTTCATAGACATACTAATTGTTGCCCGCGGCTCCACCCGCGTATATGTAGGTTATCACGGCAAATAGTATCCTATGTGTTATTCTGATGTATAAGCTATATTACTGTAAAGTTTCAGCCAAATCCGTTCAGCAGGTTTCGCGTGAAAGAGTAACAAACATCCACCCATACTTACTCCGTCTGGTAATCCCGGACCAATACGACTTTCAAACCTTCAAGAAAAGAGCGTACTCCTTAAAAGGCCGGCAACGCACTTGTGTGATCCGACGGCTCGTTTGCCACATATTTCATAAAAAAATATGAATTTATAAATTAGTTGGTTCATTTCTGGCATGTCTAAAGATAAATTAATGCTAAACCACCTTAATATATTGTGTGTCGCTTACGTGAAGTGGTATTACTATACAATTAGACTGGCATGCCAGTACTTCGAACGAGTGACCACTTTTAAAGTTATTAGGGACTAACTGTATCCAAAACAGTTATGCTATTTTTGTCAATTTCCACATACCGTTTAAAGAATTCCTGGACTCTTACAAATATTTTACAATCAAAATGACCAAATTGGTCTAGCATTTCTTGAATGTAATGAGACTAACGAACAACAATATTTTTTTATTGCATAGAGAATAAACACCTCCCTAATATAATACTACTATTAATTCCTATAAACTTAATATTACAGAACAACACCAAGTTTGCATGAGTTAAACGGTTAAATGGTTTTTAAATAGGATCTAAGTCTTAAAAATACATTACTTGACTCTCAGAAAGAGATTGTCTAGTTAGAGCATTCACTAACAAGAAAACAACAACGGGTCACAAACTAATTAAATAATACTTTGGAGAAACAGCCGTTGCCACTGACTGTAATCCAAGTACTGCAGGTTAATTGTTTTTATCTACTCCAAGTTGTCTTTTTTTTATGATCAAACTACCAAAATGACTACTCTGCCTGATGGAAAGCATAAGTAGAATCCAAAAGTGGTGGTCACTATCCTCAATGCGAACGTGGACAGAGCAGCATAGTGACCCACACTATGGTGGCCTAGTGAGATGCTTTTTCACGCACCACTTAAAGGACCCGAGATCATAATGGAAAGGCAACACGTGCGGTGGTAGTGAGTTCCATATTTTAATCGCTCGGCACAAGAAGGAAGAACCGAAACGTTCCGTTCGAGAGCGTATGTCTTCTATGACTACTATGACTTCTACTCTACAAAAAAAGACTTCGAAGGTCAGCACGTGTTGTCCTGTAGAGGAATGGAGATGGGGGACCAGTTGGAAGAGCTCTTCAGAACACTCCCCACGATACAGGTGATAGAGGACTGCCATAGAGGCGATATCTCTTCCCAGCTGCAGAGGTTCAAGTTGTTAACTGCACCGGGAAAAAAATGTTCGTAAGGTTATGTAATATCTTTAGTGTATTACAGTTCAATAGACAAAGATCGACATCTTTGTCTATTGCTTCACTTAGATTAGGCATTAGTGTATGTATGTGTGTACATTAATAAAAACTAGTTGTGTGTGTGTGTTCTGTAAGAAGCACGGATGGTATAATAGTTATGGTGATTATCTCGTCGCTTCCTACCGTGCTAAGTGTTGAGTGTTCGATCCCCCTCTGTGACAACATATTGCAAATTGTTATTTGATTCTAAGTAATCTATGCGTCCGTTTCATGAATATTGTTTTGTATTTACATGATATATTATATGTTCAAAATGGACAAGAAACGAGAATCTATTTTATTTATATAGCTTTAGATTTGAATACGTCTTAAACTACCAAATATGTTAATTAGCTTTAGTTTTGAATGCATGTAAGAATCTATGTATGTAAGTGAGATTTTACATCAGTTTTGTAAGAAAAAAAATGAAAAAAAACTAACCAACAACAACTGATGCACTAGAGTAGTAACTTCTTAAATTGTAATGTTGTTCTTAAGTTACTCTCTTTCTTAAAAACCATTCCAGTTAAACTGTAAAACAAAACAATACTAAAAGATTAATTTAAAGAAACTTTAGTCGCTGTTCGGAGTGCAGACTGTTGGTGTTGGCGCACAGATCTGTCGGAACAATGGTGAAGTTGTATCCGCGGCTGTGGGTCGAGATTGCATCGCGCGAACAAAGCCTTCGACAACGTAGACATCTCTCATTCGGTATCCAATCTAATATTACTTCTCACAGCTAAAAATACTTGGTGTGAACAAATAAAGACGTTATTCTGTTTTACGGGTTTGATTTAATTTAAAATCCTAATTAATAGTTTAAGTGTGAAGATGATTTTTTATTTTTTATTTTAACTACTACCCTTATTGTGGCTATTACATATTAGAGCCACGTTTATCGTGGGGGAGCCACGCTTTGGCATACATAGTCCGACCCGGAGGCCCATACCCCAATTGTAATATGTAATTTTCTAATGATGCGTTCATTAGATAAATCGTGATAATTCACAAATAAACAAACAAAATCACACACCTTTTTAACGTTACTTGAAATATTTTATACCTTTCTAAGTATTCGTGAGAAGTAAGAATATAAACTTACAAGCGATCGTCTCAACAAAAACGTTTCTTGCAATACAAGACGTCTTCCTGCATAAGCACTCGCTCTAATCCTTTGACAAAGTGTAATACAATCTCTTGTAGCGTTGCAATATCGTTTTTCAATGAACTACGCTAAGGACTTCTATGAACATCTAAACGACCGACTTTAACTTGTACGTTACATTGAAAAACTCCATTTCTTTCAATAGAGGTCGACCATAGATACATACACATACATAACATACACATGCACATGTTTAGAAAAGTAGTTTAACATAAGTGGGCACTTGTTCACCCAAGAGTTTATTATTAAAGCGGTCGTTCGCTTCTTAAAAATAAAAAAACAAGTCTCTACACGGGCGGGTATGCACGGGTTATCAGGAACCAAAAAAAGGAAAATTTCAGTCGATTTGCATTCGCATGTACGCAGTGTTACGTATTTTCCGTTCGTTCCGGTTTTTGGTTAGTTTATGTACTAGATGATAGAATATGGCTGAGGACAGTGGAGCACCGGGTCTTGGCAACTGAGATAGGGATGGGGATTACACACAGACACTGGTAGCATAGAACTAATCAATATAATTATATACAGCACACTTAGTTTGGGATTGAATGGACAAAACTATATAAATGAAATGATAATACTCTCCAACATAATAACTGCGTGCCGTTAAGTATTATATCCAAGGTAAAATACATAGATAATAATCTATACAAATAAATAAAATTGGAGTGTCTGTTTGTAATATTAAAATAACCGCTTTTTACTTAATGCATATGTATATATATACACGATACATATACCAAAAATGTAGTTAAAAATTTTTTTGTCTGTCTGTCTGTCTGTCTGTCTGTCTGTCTGTTTGTTCCGGGTAATCTCTGGAACGGCTGGACGGATTTTGACGGGACTTTCACTGGCAGGTAGCTGATGATCCGGGGAGTAACTTAGGCTACTTTTTTTAGACTAACTTTGTCCCGCGGCGTTACTCGCGGTACAACAATAACCGCGGGTAACACTGCGGGGTTCAGCTAGTGTATAATAATATTGTTTATATAAAAATATGTACTCTCTCTATTCAAATGAAATATTAGTCTTTTTGTTTATCGTAGTTGTGCGAGTGCTTGAGTCGACTCAGTTGTTGGAGGTCGAGTTATGTTTGGTCAAATTATGCGAGTCATCCCTTTGTACAGCCACGATACTCTCTCATGGATATACTTTAACACCGTTGTATTTGTTTATGAATATTTAAACCGACTTAAAATAAAAGAAGCTGTCCCTCGTAAACGGGTTAGTTTAATTCTTAAATCAGCATTTATCCATGTAGCATATATGAGCCTAGTACTACCTTTTATAAACCATAATGTTTGATTCACTACAGATATTCATTCTGGAGTGCCTTCGCTGGAGAAGAGCTAGAGAAGAGCCTTTTTCAATGTCGGAGCACACTCACTACAAATACAGTAGTCAATATGCTTACAAACATTCGTGTGTGTACGGTAGAGTACCTACATACGTGTACGTGTAAGTGTTAACATGTCGTGTGAGTGTAGGTGCGTAATGTACACGCGTAAATCCTCCCGTATAGATCGCAGCGCGGAAACGGAAACTGTTTTATATCTTGAGTTTCCGAATATCATCGCGTTCCTGTTTTTCCACGCCGTGGGATTTAGCTACGTTATTACCTGAACATTGGTAATGTTGTTTTACCATTAACGTTGCGGTGAGATTCAGAAAAAGGATAATTAATCCTGGATGTTTTGTTTTTTGTACGCACACAGCGTCACACGTATATTTTAAGACTTGGTAGGGTAAACTTTGAAAGTTTGCTCGCATAAATGAGCCTTATGCTGTCAACCGTGCTCTATAGGAATGATATGGGAAATTGGGAGTATATATTGAAAAGAAGGGTGGGTAGGTAAAGAAAGTTCTAGACAAGACAATAATGGGAAAGCGATGTTGCTAATGGGCCATCCCATTTTGAGGTGAAATAGACAGAAACATCTTTATCCACAACTAGCTGAACCCCGCGGTGTTACCCACGGTTACTGTCGTACAGCGGGTAACACCGCGGGGTGAAGCTAGCCTGAGCTACTCCTAATATCATCAGTAACTTATTAGTGAAAGTCCCGTTAAAATCGGGATCGTACAACCGTTTCAGAGATTAACTGGAACAAACAGACAGACATACAGACGGACAGACAGAGAAACAGACACTCTTACCGTGGGAGAGCCTCGCTGCGGCACGAATGGGCCTGCTCGATCGGAGTAATACCACGGCCTAGCAGAAAACCGGTGTGAAATAGTGCTTGCGCTGTGTTTCACCTAGTGAGTGAGGATACTGGAGGCCGATACCCAACCCCTACCCCTCATCTCCCAAAGGCCGGCAACGCACTTGTGATGTGCTGGTGTCTATGGGCGGCGGTAGTCGCTTACCATCAGGCGATATGTCTACTCGTTTGCCCGCCTATACCATAAAAAAAGGACAGACAAAAATTAAAAAGATGCTATTTTGGTATATGTACCGTGTATATAGTGCCTTTAAAAAGCGGTTATTTTAATATTACAAATAGACGCTCCAATTTTATTTGATTGTATAGATGTTGAGGCTTAAAAATTGTGGTTACAATCAAAAATTTTATTTTACGACTTGTTAAACTATAAATAAATACCTAATATTATATAAATTAAAAACGCAAATATAAACAAGCCACACACAGTCACGAACTGAGATTATTTATGTTATATATCGGCATTCACTCGCGGCTTCACTAACTATGATATACATATATATTTATCTATTTGCGTATTCTAATACATAATCTATATATATAAAAGAGGAAGGTGACTGACTGACATACCCAGAGATTAACGCACAGCCCAAACCGCTGAATCTAGAATCCTGAAATTTTGCATGTAAGTTCTTTATATAACGTCTGCTCACTTGCACTAAGAAAGTAATTTTGGAAATTCCACCTCTAAGGGGGTAAATCAGGGGAGTCTGCGTGAGCGAAGCCGCGTGCAAAATCTAGTATGGTATATAATGCTAGCTCTTTTTTTCTGGAACGAAAGGCATCTGATGTCCTGGAATGCAGATCTGATGGTATTAAAAAATATTATTACTCGCATTAGACTGAGCTATTGAAATGTGACTACAATTATCACTATCGTATTTATTACATTAAATAATAGAAGAATTTATTGATACATTTATGAAATAACAATTAAATGTATGAAATATATTCGAATAACCAAAAGTAAATATGTATCGCCGCAAAGTGATGAAATTGAGCTAAATGTGTGTAAGTAACAAACGTTTTATTGTTTTATCTCTTTCAATGAAGGATGTGACTGTTTGTGATAATGTACCATTATTTGATATTAACATATATGTTTTCAATCCTATATTCGCACTAAGCTTAGATTGAACATCGAAGAAATATTTATTTATATTTGACTCCTTTTTATCAACAAATTCTTGTACATTAATATTTGCAACTAGCTGAACTCCCCGGTGTTATCCGCGGTTATCGTCGTACCGCGAGTAACGCCGCGGGACAAAGAAGTAGCCTAAGTTACTCCTTGGATCATCAGCTACCTACCAGTGAAAATCCCGTTAAAATCGGTCCAGCCGTTCCAGAGATTACCCGGAACAAACAGATAGACAGACAACATTTTTTTTAACTACATTTTTGGTATATGTAGCGTGTACATTTGCATTTAGTAAAAATCAGTTATTTTAATATTACAAACAGACACTCCAATTTTATTTATTTGCATAGATTAGCAGGCGTCGAACCACTGACTCGACAATTAAATCAGCATACAGTAAATGTGCAGCAGACATTCAAATATGTCGATCAAAATACTCATAGGTGATATCGTTAGCTAGGAACCTCTACACAAAGCTATTCGCAAGTGGTTTGTTCAGGTACATGTGTATGCATGTGTGTGTGTGTGTGTGTGTGTATAAGTGTTATGGACACCTCGGCGTGTTTGTGTTTGAACGTGTTTGCGTCAAAAGTAGAGTTGAGTCAGCGCTGTGCTAATGAGCCGACACCTCCCGGCGCTGAATGCTTTATACAGACAGACAGTCTCACTGGCGAGTAGGCAGCTTTGAAACACTATTCGTCGTTTGCTATTCATGCAGCCGTGTCAAGGTCATATGTGGAAGGTCTCTTGAGCTTCTTATTAGCCTTGTGCATCTGTAATAAAAGTTTTGCATCAGAAATTGTATTTTTTTTTCTGTTAACTGTCTTTAGTTCAAACAAAAGTTACTCATTAGTTTTTTTTCGTTTGTTTTTTACATTCAGTACTCCTATTTATATACTTATATATACTCACGCCTTTCACCCCGAATGAGTAGACAGACGTGAAATAAAGAGTAAATATATATTCACTTAACAGAGGGCAAACTTTTTGTCATGAAATGGGTACATATTTTTTCAAACACAGATATGATGTTACAGATAACTGCTAGAAGCATATTTATATAATTTATATTATACGTATATCATTGATATAGGCATAGCATGGACAGTGTATAATTGATAAAACTATATTTTGAAAATCTATAGTTATACTTACATGGTCAAGTTTTTTCATTCGTTTATGTATGTGCCTGGAAAACTCAACTCTGCCTGATGGTAAGCATAAACAGAATCCAACAGTGGTGGTCACCATAATCATTGTGAATGCATACAATGCTACAATGCAGTATGCTTACTTACACCATGGCGGCCTAGTGATGCTTCGGTATCATTGGGCCTGCGATTTAAATCAATATTAAATTAACCACAGTGAAAATTTTATCTTCAATATTCTCATTTAAAATTTAAACAAATACGTGATCGACAGACAATTAAAACGTTAATAGCACTTCACAAATAGACGGCGATGAAAGCGACGCTTTTCGTTATGGAATAAAAATGTAAAGTACGTAATGAATGCGGAACTAAATTAAAAGAAAGTCAGTGATGTTATCGTAGTACAGACACTACCTCCGCCGCAGACCAGGCGCGCTTACCTTTGAGTTTTTATTTTAGAACCGTCCGTGCAGTTTGTCTTTTCCGAGCAAAAGTAATCATTTGCTCGGTATTGTTATAACAAACATCTCTTGTTAATTTTAACTGCACTTATTGTAATAATTAACTCGTTTGTCTGCTTTGCTTGACACTTTAATGTTAGTCTATGAATTTAAACCTACACCTTTCGGTTCGCCTGGCAGGTACTTGTGCTCATCGGAATCGCCTGTCATTTTCTTAACCGACTTCAAGAAAGGAGGAGGTTTCTCAATTTGTCCGTATATATATATTTTATTGAATATTCTTCTTTTGTTGAAAAGGAGATACCCCGACGGTGGTACCATGATAAGGAAACTAGGATCTGATGATGGCATCCAAGAGAAATCGAGTTGAACCTTGAAGTCGGTTTTATTATTAACCGACTTCAAAAAAAGGAGGAGATTTCTCAATTCGACCGTATGTTATATATATATATATATATATATATTTATATATGTGTTCGCGGATAACTTCGTCGTTTATGAACCGATTTTGATGATTCTTTTTTTAATGGAAAGGAAATATCCCAACGGTGGTACCATGATAAGGATCTGATGATGCCATCCAAGAAAAATCGAGTCAAACCTTGAAGCCGGTTTTATTTTTGTTAAAATTTTACTTGTATTTACTTTTGAACATCTCAATGCATAAACTAAATCCTATAAAGATTTCAGACTTACAGGAACAAGTATTTTTTTCTCATTTTTTTACACTTTCAAAAACATACTCCTTGTTGATGTGCTGGGCTGAGGCCAGCCAGGCGATGGTTACCGCACTTAGCGTGCTATGATTCATCACTACAACAATTTCTAGCCTAATAGACACACCGTTACTCGAAAGGTTCAGTAGCTTTTGGTCCATTATTAGTCATACAAATTTATTTTTAGGACTGAGTCTTAAAAAAAATAGATACTTTGATATTAATATTCGTTAAATGGATTACATTTTTAGTTAGTAACTGATACCTTTTAAGCTGCCATATGTAACTGTTTACTTGTTGATAAAGGCTGGTCCGAGACGAGTTAGAACCTCCAGAACGCATAATACATTATACCAGTAAAAACGTAAATCTGACTAACATAATAATTTAAGTATTAGTTGAATAATAGTTCAGTCAAATCTAAATATTGAAAATCATCGTATTATATATATATATATAAATTTCACACAATGGAATTGTTAAATAATATCATGACTTAATCTCTCAAAAACATTGACATTATAGTAGTCGCATTATAAACTCATTAAATATTTCCTAATCTCTGATGTATTTTTATATTAATACCAAAATAGATTTAGTTTTGTAATAAGGGACAATTCATTTGTTGTATGTATGTTCTGATTTGTCGATTATAGTTTGAATTTAAATGGGAAAAGCCAAGATTCACCGATTTTAAGCCATGAATTTATAGATAACTAAGTTAAACACTCTCTTTTGGCCGGTATCCAATGTAAAATGGAACTAGGCCAGAAATGTATGTACAAAGTGTACGAGACAATGGAATGTACGCAGAATAGACCAGACCCTAACACGCGCCACACAAACCTATGGATGTGGTATATCTAAATTGTTATTAGAAAATCAGTACACCTAATCCCACCTATGGTTTTGAGAAAATCGGGACTGATTGTTAGTTGTCTGGTTGTACCACCTGATACCGTTATAACTCTTCACAAACACATCTTGGAGCACTATTTTTCACTATCATTTTTTTTATATATAGGTGGCAAACGAGCAGACGTATCACCTGATGGTAAGCGATTACCGCCACCCATGGACACTCGCAACACCAGAGTCGTCACAAGTGCGTTGCCGACCTTTGGAGGGTGGGGAAGGAGACATCACTCCGGTCGAGCCAGCCCATTCATGCCGAAGCATGGCTCTCCCACGATGATTACAGTTTGTATAAGGCTCAAGCTGTATCGCTGTGACTATTGAACTCATATTTTATGTGTTCATTAGATATTTTCGCCGAAAAGTTTTTTATCTAAAAAGATAATACATACAAATTCTAATACTCAATGTGAGAGCAAAGTAAAAAAATAATTAAAGAATTGCACGCGTTGACAAACACCAGTTGTGACAAAGAAGTTACCTGAATGTCACCCCCTACCGAAAGGTAACTGTAGCATTTGTCACTTTGTACAAACGTTCCCTTGCAGTTTGTATCTAAGAAATGCAAACAGTAAAATAAAACTGTTTGCGAACAAGTCGGCGCGCTGTCGGCAGAGCAGCGAGCGCAAATATTGTTCGTTGTGCTGCGTCGCTCCGTCTTTCACAACTTTACGATACACTATTTAGACATTTACTTTCTTTAACAAGCTTTTTATTAACTTGCAATGTATGTATGTTCGAATGAAATCTTCACTCGATTTAGCTGAAATTTTGCAAGTATAGAAGTATATGTATACAGCGTGATAATACAATATTATAATGAAATGGAACTGATCTGATGTTAGAGCTGGAAGGTGGCCATAGGAACTCTAAAAAGAAACGTCACAACGTCATCGAGTTTGAACTCGTTTGCAGAGTTTAAGGCATTTCAATAACTTCTCGCTGCTTTTCCTACAGAGAGTAATCGTTTTCTAAAAAAACTATGAATAAGCAGTACTAGTACCACGATCAATCTGCAGTGTGCCGTGCATTCTGAGGGTACAACAAGCCCAGTAACAAAATGGTGGTTTCTAACATACCCTGAAAGTTAAATATAAGTTTGCAAGAATTTTTTTTAAGACACTTAATATGAAATAGACGTAATCACAACCCGCACTCGGCCAGCGAGGCGACGTATGGCCTTAACCCTCTCCTGAGAGGACACCCGAGTCCAGCAGGGGGACATAATGGGTTGTTGATGAATTTAAGAGACTATTCGCACAAATCTTTTAAACTTTGACTTATACGTTGTTCTTCGTGTGCAAGTCCGACTTAGTTTTCCATCACACACTAACTACGATTAAAAACTAAATACAAGTGATTTCTCGACATTATAAATGACTGTTTCTGCAATATATATCCAAAACATTATAGTGGTTACATATCGAGGCTTTCAATACACCGACAGTGTCAACACAATAGAGGGGAGGAAACGGCTCGGTACACAACTATAATATTATGTGTCACTTTATTCTTATATTTTAGTTATTTATCAAGTGAAATATATTGAAGAAATACGGACAATTTTGGGCCATGGCATTTCGCATAATCCTCTTTTTCATAATACCTATTATTTTTTTTAATTTTCATATTAGTCTACGTTTAGTTTAAATGTCTGAATGATGGGAAGATATAAATGAAAGGTATAATTTAGCTTGTGTCGTCTTTTGAAATAAAAATATGATGGCACTGTTCTTAGATTGACTGCCTCGTTGGCGCATGGGTTGCATACGCGACTGCTGTGGATGCGGTCTCGGGTTCGATTCCCGGATCGGACCAAATGTTTGTATGATCTGCAAATATTTGTTTTGGAATTTGGATGTTTTCTATGTATAATATTTATGCATTTACAAAAATACTATTTATGTAATTATATGAGTTGTTTAATACCCATAATACAAGCTTTGCTTAGTTTGGGACTGGATGGCATTGTGTCCGAAAAACATGATACAAGACAGTCTTTGGAATCGTTCTTCGATCACAAACTAAATTTTCTACCTAGTTTTTCTCCCAAACTAGGCTGTTGTCGACTTTAAACCTACTACAATACGACTGAACTTCGATTTTTAAGGTAGAGCGATTGCCTTTGGCAACGTAAGCACTAGAATATATCAAAGTTCTGTTTCAGAAGAACTGTTTTCGGACTTTTCAGGGCTCCTTCTACCCGTTATAATTGCCAAAGATGACTGTGTGGAGACCAGTCATTTGATAAGTCATTATTTTTACAATCTTGAATTAAGCACGCCTATGTGCATTATTGAATGAAAGCTTCTACTTTTCACTTGCTCATGCACTCATGATTACGATGGACGTTGAGTAACCTTCGTCCCGCACAACTTTTAAAAGAACCTAACGCTTAATTATTCTTTTTATTTTCTTATCATTTATCCTTGGCGAATCCTCGAAAGATACCTCGAATCAAAAACGATATTTAATTCTGTAAAGAGAGGAATTAAAAAAAATCAAAATACATCTCCATTGTTTATCAAACACTTTGAGGCAAACGGTATGAAAAACAGTCTGAATTATTGTCATCCTAGTTTACATCTTTCAAAACCAAAGGTTTTTAGACTCAATTATAAACAATTGATTATTCGGTGGTGGTATACTAGTTTTAATTATGTTGTATTCCAAAAATAGCTACTAAATTATTTATTCCTAGGAAATACTTTTACGTGCCGCTTTCCTTCTCTACATTTGAACATATTGTCAATCAATATTGAAATCTCTCGGGAATAGTACAACACCATACGTTGTTATGGATTACCGATCTACGTCATTTGTACGTTCCCCTCAAAACATATTCATTTTGTGTTTGTTTTATTTTCAACCTTATCCTCACCCGTTTATAGATCAAAGTAACCCCTCTTAAATCAAAATAAACTAGAAAGCCTTTATCCTAATAATATGAGTGTAATGTTAATATAATTATGTTTGGCCACGGGCTGTTTTTTAATTTTCCTCATGTAAATATTTCATTTTCCTGTTTGAAGCTCTGTATGGTTAGAAAGGGCCCATCGCCCACAGTCACTCCTAAGGCACACGGTAAATATATTTCAAGACGAAGGAGAACAATGTCGACACATTAAATGTGATTTTCATATTCTTTAATTTGTTCAAAACATTATGCTTAAAAGGGCTTGTGAAGAAAGAAGATCTCAGTAACTCCGTCGTTTTCATAAAAAATGCTGGCAATTTATAAAGATCACACGTGCAAAGAGAATGGCAACCTTTTTGACTTAAAATGCTGCCTACATTCTGGGATTTTTTTCATTTGAGCAAGACGAAAAGAACGTACCCAGTTTACGCAAAGAAAATCTAGGATAAGAAATATAATAAAAATAATTTACTGTGTGTATTTTCCATCTCACTATTAGATAAAGGGAGTAAACAAAACATAATAACATTGTGCATTGAAATGAGGAGCTTACAACGATTACTGCAGCGCAGTGCATACATAATGAACACCAGTACGATCTAATACCGTGTAAGACATAATATCCGACGAATTTCGCTTGTACCTTCGCATAAGCGTTCTTAGTATGTATAATACTGCTCGCTTTGTACCTAAAATATAATACATGTGAAAAAACAAATGGCTTTTGAATTATGAGTATAATAGATATAAACAAGATGCGTCTTCTTACACAAATGATCACCACTCGAATCGAGGGATCATGGTTTCGCCTGCACAGTAGGAGACCATCTAAAAACTAGGTGGCCCGAGGTTCCAGGGATTTCTTTTCGAGGCTCCACCTGGTTCTCAGGCTCCTAGTAACCGAAACGGCCATCAGGCGTTGGTATACGCGGAATTTCCACTCAAAAATGTGTCATGATATCGCTCCGGTCGTGTATCGTGTCACGCTAAAGGGCTTTAGGACCCATGAGGATTGAAGATGAAGCTTTTAATGTGGAGATACGTGATATAAATCAGACTCGAACAGGATAATTCACAGTTTTTAATATTTACACAAAATACAAAATTTACAGTAAATATATTACTCGTATAATAGACATGAGATTAGTTCAGAGTGAGGTTCTAGAAGTATTTCATGAACGGTGTCCCTCCAAGACAGATGGAACACTTATCTGGTCGGCTGGTGCAGGTGTAAAAATGGCCGTCTTCACATAACCTCTCGCGCGGTGGGATGGCGGTGAAATGGTGAGGTAGCTGAGAGGCGCGTGCGTTGCGAGGGGGAACGATGTATTCGCGTGACAACCGAACCGAACAGCTCTCTTAACGACCACCTCGATGACGTAGTGGTAGCGATTCCCGGGTTGGATCAAATATTTGTATGATCTGCAAATATTTGTTTCAGAGTTTAGCTGTTTTCTATGTATAATATGTATAGATTTACAAAGAAAAGGTATAACTGTACTTTTATCAGTTGTCTAGTACACATTACACAAGCTGTGCTTAGCTTGGGACTAGATGGCGTTGTGTAAAAAAAATGTTACGGCTGAGACTATAACTTTATACTTTTAACTAATAGACTTACTGTGGGAGAGCCACGCTTCGGCAGGAATGGGCCGGCTCGACCGGAATGATACCACGGCCTCACAGAAAACTGAGTGAGTGAGGATACCAGATGTCTACACCACAGCCCCTCCCTCCTCCCCCTCCCCATCCCCCTGCCTCCATTCCGCTCTCCATCCTCCAAAGGTCGGCAACGCACTTGTGACGCCTCTGGTTTTGCGGGTGTCCATGGGCAGCGATAATCGCTTATCATCAGGTGATACGTCTGATCGTTTGCCTCCTATTCCATAAAAAGAAATAGTATATATTTGTTGAATTTTCGTCTATCTATAAAATTCTTTGCAACTTTTAGAGAATTTAATGCCTCCTATAAATACGTGTTGGTGTGAAAGAGCCGTGACTTCGCACTAACATATACTAAAAGTTGGCAACGAACATAAACTCCGACATCTTATGTACCTTTTTCTTACATTATTTGTATTTGTTTTCATTTACTGTTGTTATATCAGGGAACAGTGTATGAGGGCGCTCCGCTGAGATATAAAGTTGCACAACTTTATGGCTAGAATAACATTTTCATATTTTGTTATGAACCGCAGAAGGAAGTAAATAAAAATAAAGGAAAAAATGAATTGATGCTGCACGGTTTGATTATAAAAAAAAATGTTAATACTTTTAAAGCACAAGAGACATATGGAAATAGCGAATCTACTTAAAATTGTTCCCTTATACCACCACGGAACATTTAAATGAAACAAAATTTAAACCTTTCAATTCACAAGTCCATGAAAGTATATTGAAATAAGCAATTCTACAAATATCATAAACATTTCTATAAAATTTACTATATCTATCTTCTTATTATGAAATAAAGTAGTTTAATTTGAATAAAATGAAATACATATTTTAATATAATTCAATTTATCCGATATAGAAGCTCTATTTTCAAGTACTTTCACTTGAGCAAAACAACTTGGAATAGAGCTTAAGAATAAATAAAGGATTAACAAGTGGCTCAAAATGGTTTTATCAGTAATTAGGCAGGTTTAATATAGATATTGCTTTCAATTTGTAACAAGTTGTTGTAATAATGTTCTCTTGTTTAATTACTTGATATTAGCCCAGAATAACTCATTATATAAAATTATGTTTTACGTCAATTAGCAATATATATTTTACATCTTGCTTACTTATCTATGTCCTTATTTGTATAAAATATCTACATATCAACTTATTTATTAATGTTAGGTTGATCTCATTGTTAAGAGCGTTTCAATTGGCTCTTTTTTTCTCATTAGGCTATCAGCTTTCGTTAGGTATTAAAATACCTATAGGTAGTATAGGCAATAGCTTTTAGTCGCCGTTTTGCTTTTGTTGAAATTCATTTAGTCAGCCAATTTTCTAAAATAAAAAGTAGTCTAAATGTTTTCCAGGTTTAAATCTCTCCTTGGACACGCCGTTATTGTGGCGGTAAGCCCCGTTATGAAGGATTGGCTCGAGAGGCATCTTACGATGGCCAGACCATGGACACGGCATTCCATACACTGGCAAAATGTCCAGCGAGGGACGAGCCAAGGCGTGATCTCGTGGTGGCTATCGGAGTGGGGGTCTCTCGCTCGGTAACATGATCGCGGTCATGTTGCGGAGCGAGAGTAGGTGGAACTCTGTCGTCTCTTTTCCTTTTCCTTTTTCCTTCCTGTCCTCCAGGCCCAGGAACGGGCCAGGTACCGCAGACGACTCGGGCGTTGGAGATCGCTAAACGATCTCCGTCCTCCATAAGCGCAAGCCGAAGCAGGCCGGCGTGGCGGCGCAAGCCCTATAAAGTGCTTGTGCCCCTTTTCTAAATAGACAAGAAGCTATAGCGTTCCTACACAAGAGGGGGTCACACACAAACCGTAGGTGGCCCAAGGTACGTCGGGGTTCCAGGGTTTTCCTTTCGAGGGTGCACCTGGTTCCCCGGCTTTCAGTACCCGAGACGGTGTGCGGATTTTAGTCGGTTCGAGTTCAACATAGCCACCAGCTGGTGGCATCCAATCTGCACAATATTTTTTTTTTAAATCTCTCTTAACTTTCTTTCGGACACTCTTATTCTCTCGTGTTAAAAACCATCAGGTAAACCATCGGGTGTTTTATCTTATTTGACAAAAATATTCTTGCGTGATTGAGACAAAAAACTTTCGCCGCAATTACGCAAGTTTGTGTTTTGCATAAACATTTTAATAACTATGTAATGATTACTTAACTATTTGATTTAAATAGCCTACGTTATGGTTCAGCAGTTAAGGCACTACGTGAAACATACCAACATACACATTTACGCTTTCTTTTGGCTTTGCCGTAGACGGCTAGAAAGTTACCTAACTAAATAGGAAACAAACAGATCTCAGCACCTTACCATGAATGCCACTTTTAAAAGAATGCGATGAAGATTATCGCACGAGAGCGTTATACCACATATCTTTGTAAATGCATCGCTTTGAACGGTTAAAACTTTCCTGAGTATCGTGAAATGTGTTCATAAAACAGTTTCCGCGCGTCGGAGCTGCGACAGGCGCCATATTGCTGCTATTATCCAATCCGTTTCGGAAATCGTGCGCTCATCCCCAGGGAAGTGGCGGCTCACTCTCATCTCCGTGGCTCTATAAATAGATTGTTTTTGAAATTACACACAACATATTCCACTAGTTGTTATTCTTTTTGATCTCAGATGATTTGATATCTATATATTAGTAGAAGAGTAATAATTCAGCAAATTGTCTGGGTCAATTAGAGTGTCTTAAAATGTTGAATATGACGAAAATATTTATTAACTTGTAAATATGTATAAAAATATAAGTGTATACTACTTTAATCTCTATTACAAAACTTGTTTTGTTCTCAGTTTCATGTAACTTAGTATTTTTTTTCATGAGCATGCTAATTTGGAAGTAACTATTGTATTGCATATACAGGGTGACCGGTTAAGTCGACCTATACCTATTAAGGGTGTGTAGTTTACATCTCTTCTGACTGATTTCACTATATTTCACCCATCACAAATGTAACCGTTTTTAAGATATTGGAATTTAATTGTTTTTTACAAAAGGTTCTCGATTTTCGGCTGTCAGGTTAGATACATTGAAATGTGTAAGTCTTAAATAAATAAATAAATAAGTCTTATTATTATCATTATTTGATTTTTGTATGTAAAGTAAGATCCTTTATGACTTTACTAACCAATATTATACGTAAAATGAATAAATAAGTCGTTGTAGAC
Organism: Spilosoma lubricipeda; assembly: GCA_905220595.1. Classification (NCBI taxonomy): domain Eukaryota; kingdom Metazoa; phylum Arthropoda; class Insecta; order Lepidoptera; family Erebidae; genus Spilosoma; species Spilosoma lubricipeda. The sequence continues at coordinate 15,058,134 of HG992296.1, read as the reverse complement.
GATTAAAACTAAAGAAAAAAAAATTAAAGTTCATTTTTCTTAAATGGATATCTAAAAAAATTATTATGCCGCCTTTTTTGCAAATGTACTTAAAAATATCTACCCTTCATCAGCCTTCTAACGAGGTATAACAATCTAGGATTTTATCTAAAAATTGTTATAAAATCTTAGTTGCGAGCCGCCAGGATGCAACTCTAAAAGTCCCGATGCGGTGCGTGCGAGCGAGATACCTTACCTACGGGATTTATGCAGATGTGAGTGAGAAAAATAATGTGCAGAAAGAAGTTTGGGTATACGTTTTGTATTAACTTCATAACTTGTTATTGTTAGTCTGCTTATATGATTCGTCCGTGGTAGATGTGTTCGATAAACTCCGTCGAACACGCTCAAATTCGGAACTCGACGTCAGGATTTCTGACTTAGCTCAGAAACGGTTAGATTTAGAATAGGGTGTTTCACAGTCAAATCAGTTAGAAACAGTTAGTAAATTACACGCCTTCAACGGGAATAGATTGACTTAACCAGTAACCCTGTATGTGTTAATTTTGTCCAAAAAATAACCTGCGCATATTGTATTACGTATGAAACGTTTGAAACCAACATATTTAACACTAAAATAAATATAACAACGAAAGACTCGACAACCAAGAATAATTAATTGATGTAAACATTTTAAGTCCGTGAGAAAAATATGTTTGGCAAATTACTGCAAAATTTATTAATATTATGACAAAAATCATAAAAAATATACAAAGGCCATTCCTTTGTATATTTCTTATGATTTTTTGATATCTCTTTCTATTTTGGATCAAAGTCATGTAGAGTATAACTGACTAGTATCTGACCCGATGAGAGTCTTATTTCAAGAAGTAATACATCCTGCCTGCCAACAGTTTCCCAGGTCGAAAGATAGTATATCTTTAAGAAGATTCTCCTTTATGTATCTACGTAAAAATACAAACGTGATTTTGTGCAGGTTCTTTAAATATTCTTATCCGAAGATTTTATCCGCCATCCGCAATTAATTTCCATTTGCGAGTCTATTTCCGAAAAATAACAATATTTATTGTTTCATGTTTAGTAGAAAAGTGAGAATGAGGTGAGAATGAGTACATTGAATGCTAATGGATCAAACTAAACCAACAAATAGAACTTTTAGACGGTTTTAATTGATATCTTCAGTCTCAATGTTCCTTTTTAATCCCAAAATTGACCCGCAAGGAATCGTATCTCACATATAATAACACAAACTCGCCTTTTCCATTACGTAAATAAACGAATGGAAACAAATGGAATTGGTTCCAAATAAGAGAACAGGGCGAAATTGCCATTAAATCACATATTAAAATAATAATGGTACCGGGAAAGGCGGAACACTACTGATCCTCCGCAATAAAATACAATAACCGCTTTGTTTTTGTGTTGGCTTCAACTTGCGCGGTGGACAGGGCAATCATTATTATATCATACCCTACATAATATATGAATACAAACAGTTATGTTGCCACTATTTATTGTAGCCACAACAACCTGTCTGTCCTTATTAAGTCCATGTTGTAATGAGTACTGTTTTATACGCAAACAATCAACTGTTTTTATTGTTTGAAAGCTTATACGCGTAAAGTGCTTTTATGATTAAGACAACAGTGTATAATGAATTATATACATAGACTCATAAACTAATACTGTTTTTGGTGTTTTCTTTTCGTAATTAATTCAATCCAACTAGCGATCTAATTGAAAAAAGAAAATACCTAAAACGGATTCTGGTCTTAAAATTTCGATTTCAATTTTTATTAAGTTTAAATATCAGTTTGGACTTTTATTATAAAACGGTTCTACTTTATTGTTATGATTTTTTTATTTATCGCCTAATTATTGAAAACTTTTTAAAAATTTGGGGCATTAAAGGTGATCACCCCGCTTTTATTTTCTGAGATCTTTATTGAATACATCATTTTATTTTTAAACAATATATATGAATACTCGATGATGGCACTTGACTAGATTGTACTGAATAGACAGCTTAGTATATTTTATTTTTAAGTTTTGTACTTTTGAAATAAACACACTTTGGTGAACATACACACAAATATTTGTGGTACCTATTCATCAAATGTCACATTCGATATACTAGAAATACGTACTTGACATATTGGTGAAATAAAAAAGTATCTATTCGTAAATGTAGTAGAGTAACCGAATACGCCAGCGGGGGCGTGACGTAATACAAGTAACGCGTACACTATCAATACGTACACAAAAAGCAACACGAGTGAAAACATTATCTATTTGTCGTTTTTTTGTGACGCGTTTGTCCATAAAGCGGGAGGCGAAAAAGGCCTACACAAAAAACCTTTTAGCACAAACATCCATATGAGGCAGCGCCAGTCTGCCACGAAAATACACGGGATCCCTAGGTTTGTGCGGGAGCTGGCTGCCAGGATGTGTCTGGTAAAGCCGCTATTGTTTTTTGCAAATCCCTTTAGTGTTCGCAGCGAGGTCACAAATGGAGTTATGAAGCCACTACTAGCATCGGATGGGGAGTAATGGTTTATTTTCTAGTACTAATGTGTGGAGCGTCACTGAACTCTGGTTGTACGAACAGCAAATTGAGTTTCAGGAAAGTTTAATGTTGTACAATATAATACGGTATACAATATATACATACAGAAGTGAAGATATATGTAGATATATTTTATTTGGAGCGAAATCCTAATCTAATATTGTTTAAGTTATTGTTAATTGTCTTTTAGTTTCGTTTTTCATTCGGTCGATTTTAGTATGTCTCTCACTTGTACCGTAACTACTTTTATCACATTATACTTATATAATACAACTAGCTGACCCATGCAACCTCGTTTGCGTCTCCTATTGCCCGTAGCGTGATCATTTTCCCCCGTTTTCGAAACGTTTTTCAAAGAATTTTTCAAATCAGACCAGCGGTTCCTGAGATTAGCGTGTTCAAACAAACAAACAAACTCTTCAGCTTTATATATTAGTATAGATATCAGATCATCACACTTCACACTAATATATAAAAGCCAAAGTTTGTGAGTGTGTATGTTTGTTACTTCTTCACGCGCAAACGACTAGACCAATTTTCATGAAATTTTGTATGCAGGAAGCTGACATCCTGGATTAACACATAGGTTACTATTTGTCACGAAAACCAATATAATACGCGGGGAGAGCCGCGGGCAACAGCTAGTATCGATTTTTATTCCTTTTGTGGCAACCTTATGTCTGACGCCAAATATCAAGGCACGATCAGTAACTTTATTATATATTTATATCTCTTGCCGTATTTCAATGTGAGCATTAAGGATAAATTCGATAAAATTTGACAAAGGCCCGTCACTCACAATTCAATGTATTGTAAAAATGCTAACATTACCACAAATATATCTTATTCTCTTCGAATAGGATTTCATATTTGAATGACATAATACGAAAGTTTTATTTTATCAGAAACATATAATTGTTATTCGTATTACAATTCTGTAATATTAATAAGTTCATTGAAAATCTAACGTTTCTGATTTATTTCAAAATCCAGCAAAAAGAGCCTCACAACTATCATTACTAGAGTAAGTCAAAGAAAACCACTGTTAAGCAATATTTTGCTTTGCTTTTTAACGAGTTTGTGAGGTCTCCGGAACTTACCGTAAGAGGATCTACTGTTGGTTTGTCCTTTATTCAATAATAAGTAAGAAACGTCTTTTTTTTAAACTTTCGCGTTCCTTTATATATTAACAATTATTTTTACACTTATTAAAAGGTATTACATACCTCTGGTATGTAATACCTTTTAATAAGTTTGCCTGACGTTTCGACCAGGTTGCACAGGCCGTGATCTCAGGAGTCAGCCTGTGATCGCGTTAATTACCGTAAAAATAATTGTTAATAAGTTACGGATCACCACAGATTTAGGACGAGTGTCAAAATATATATATATTCTAAAAGTATCAATTTAGCTCTTATTTCCATGAACTCTCAATAAAGTTCGCCGAGTGGTTTCAGCGGTCGCCACGCCACTTGCTACTACGCCAAATTCGTGGGTTCCAATCCCGCGAGGTACAAACTTTGTGTGATCCACAAATTGTTGTTCTGAGTCTGGGTGTTCTTATTGTCCGTTACTTGTATGTTTGTAAAGTCCTCCGTGACATGACGTGAAGTTGTTTTGTTGCATTTTGGTTGAATTTCTTCATATGTCGTGATATCGATCATGTATGTCTAATAAAGTGCTTACCCTCTACTTTATGTAAAATATATTATAATTTTATTTAATCTATATATTTTGCCTCAAGAAAACATAAAACAAAAATCTATATAGCTTATAGCAGAATGAATCTGGCTTGCTTGATCATTACTTGTAATACGTTACTGATATGTCTTAGTTGTGGTCTTAGGCGAGGTGGAGGTGTTTCCTTTTTTAGGATTATTCAGTTCAAACTACACTCTTCTATTTCTGATCTGATAGTCGCTAATGCAAGTTGGAGGAAGTTAAAGAATTAACTAGAATTGAGATAGTAGCTATCGTTGTAGGGAAGGGTCAAGAATGTAGAGAAATACTTTAACCTGATATTAGAAAAGAGAGTAATGTCTCAGGTCCATTAACCATTTAACCATTTAAGAAAACCATTCTGTCTTTCTTTTAAATCTATATTAACCTAAACAATCAATGAAACCACTCAACTAAAATTATCCCTTAGTTCGGAAAATGAAGCTGATCGATTCGTTTTGTTTCATTGTCCCTACAGCCAGCGGAGTGGAGCTTCTGTTATATCAAAAGTATCCAAATCTCAAGATCTTGTTTCTCTAGTCGTTTCTCCTGTCGATAGAACCAGTAACGTTAGATCTACTGTACGCTTAGTGTCGTTAATAATAAGTCTCCAATAGTAATAGTCTGAGTGTATCCAATAATTGTTTAGCTATATCGTAATTTTGGTGTTTTGTTAAATAATTCGGATAAATATTATAGAATTATTGATCAAATATGATCTATGTACTTATTGTATTACATTATTCAATATTGTTATAATGGTTTAGGTGAGTAATGCCAACAAGTAAGTTAATATTATATAAGGGACGTTTCTAAGGAAAATAGTATATCAATGGGTCTATACTGTAACGATTTGATAACAACATCATTGTGTAAAAGTTGTTTATTTTCAATGTGATGGTAAATTATAATGTGATACAAATTCACCTTTAATTATTACCATTGACTTTATTTGTGTCCAAATTTTGATGGTGGTGACTAAAATTATAATTATCTCTATTTTTTCCTTTGCTGAGAGAATAATAATAATAATATATCACTTTATTGTACACCAGATTAATTATATACCTAAATTAAACAAACTAGGACGTACAATTGGCGGCCTTATCGCCATTAGGCAATCTCTTACAGGCAACCATGGGATGGAAAGAGAAACGTGGAAAGTAAAGGGTAGTGCCTGGTGTATTAAAAGTAGATAGGGAAAAGAAGTATATATACATATTATATTATATAAATAAATAGTAACACCTAGTGTGGATGATTAAATAATTAATGAGAATGTTCTTTGCATTTTAGGAAGATTATCTGAACTTTAAAATAGACGATAATACTCGAGTTCGTTTCGTCCTTTTTGTTCAGGGGTAGTCAGTTAGTAAAAGCCGAACTCATCTACTCATCAAAAGTTTAACTTGCAAAAGTGTTCATGTGACCTTATTGCGGAACAAATAATTTCGTTTCTACTGATGTGGCATAATAGAAGATGTTTTAATTTAATCTGAAATTAATGTCATATTATTTTATTACAGGTAAACCAAGAATCCACGACTGGCTTTCAGGTAAGCTATAAAAACTTTCTATTGACAGACCGGTGTATACTCTAATGACCTGTTTACACAATATTTATGAACCGTTCCATGATTCTTTATAGATTTGTGAAACAATATTAACAATCAATTGTTTGTGTATTGCAAAAATATCTATATAATTGTTGTAAAATAACCGAACCCCGAGTGGATCCTTGTGGCGCTTACAAAGTACAGGAGCGTGTCACATACCGTTCCATAAAACGTTCTTTCGTCTCAATTCTTAAAACTCATTCCGTAAACTGAATTTACTCAACAACCGCAATATTACACATGTAGAAGTAAACGCTGCTAATGCATTTCAGAACGGTATTAGCAATTCAAACTCAGCTATTTAGTTTGTTGAAAGTTCTAAACACTTCAAATATTAGGTCTTCGTAAACAGTTTATGTATCTAACAACATACTAAGCGCATGCAAATGTACCGAAATAAGGAGACCCGCAATTGTTTGTACTATAAATTTTTAGGCAACTGTTTATTTATTTAAAACTAGATTTTGCAACTACGCTGTCGTATATATCGGTTATCGCAATAAAAGTAGTCTATATCCTTCTTCAAGGTCTAATCTATATCTGTACCGAAATTTATCCAAATCAGTCTAGTGGTTTAGTCGTGAAAGCTAACAGATAGAGAGATAGAGTTCCTTTCAAGTTAATATTATTATTATTAGTATTGATACGGTGAACTAATTAATCTATTAAGGTAAAATTAGCATTTCTTTATCATAATTTATTTTTAATGTTTAAGTTGACTTTTAAAAATATCACAAACAGTTTTTTTTTGTAATTTTCGTATAAGAATTTAATAACATGAATTAAATCAATATCAATAAGGGACTTGTCTAATTGGACACATATTGTTATCTTTCTTCTAATTGATTTCATTAATTTGAACGCAAAAATCTCGAAATAGATTTTATCTGGTTTTCATCAATAACTACAGTAATTTGTGGGAAAACATCAAGTTTGTTAAGGTTTTACCTTAAATGATCACGATATCTGAACAAGAAAACTTGTTTACCTGCGTTTGTAGCTTAAATTCATCGATTGAATAAAATAAATCTGTAGTTGTATATACCCATGTGAAGACTGGGCGGGGATCTTGCAATAAATAGATAGATAGATGTGTAGTATACCCATATAATTAATTGGAATTACCCAGACACCTAACAAATTTCATTAATTATCCTGTCGCGTATATAGTACCGTTGGAGTTTAATAATACATGTCACTAGATGTGTTTGGAATCCGCCCCACAACGGAGGCAACCGTAATCTTATAAGTAATTAGCTAAGTTATTGATGTTGGCTATTCAATTGTACCTAATGATATATATGATCGGCTAGTATACGAGTATATATGATACTAGCCGATCCTACGAACTTCGTACCACCATATTATTATTTCGTATATATATAAGAAAAATCTAAAAACTTGTTTTTAGTAGTTATGTCCGCCTCCGTTACTCACGGAGCAGTCGTGGACAAAAAAAAAATTCCTCGTTAACCGTTGATTTTCTTCTATGCACACATTGTCTTTACAATAACGAATGTATAGAAAAAGAATAATCCAGTTTGGTGCAGACGATTAGAAGTTATGCGCGTACCTACGTATACTTCGGCGATTCATTTTTATATACTCGTATATAGAATATGTACTCGTATATAAATGTATAGTTACTTTGCACGATTGAATAATCTTAAGTTAATAACCTTCAAGTTTTATCAATCATCCATACTAATATTATAATTTCGAAACAAACAAAAAGAAACTGTCTGTCCGATATAGAAATAGATTAGACCTTGGAGCATAATATAGGCTCTGTTTGTTGGGAGAACGGATTTACAGGTGGGTGGAGCCGCGGGTAAAAGTTAGTTTGAGATAAATAGTACGAGACCCGCTGCAGAAAAATGTTCACTCAAGTTCATTTGTGAATTTGTTTGAGTTCGAACTTGCTTATTCCTAGTGATAAAAAGCATATTTACTTAAGTTTCACTTAGAGTGTTCTATACCGTAGGTTAAAGTTTAATATTTGCAAAATGTAAACAAATCAATGAAATAAACATTTATGGTAATAGTGGCACTCTTTTAACTATTTTTTAAAGTTTATTACTAACGCTTTAAAGAAAATCACAGCTTTGACAATCTCTTATTTTACGTGACTTCAGTAATTATTTTTGACATCTTTCTAACTGAAGTAGGCATTTCATTTTCTGTTATGAAAGTATTAACATATTTAATTAATTTGTCCTCTCATTCACGTCGTATAGTACAAATATCTACTCCGATTGTTCCTGGTTCAATAGAGAACAATAGAGGCTGCTGTGATGAATTTATTAGCCATCGGACGCAATACGCAGCCACTTGCCGGCTCCCTCGTCCAGCTCTGGACAACGTTAGTTATTGTTATTAGCGCTTAATGTGATAACACGAGCCAAACTAAGAGACAGACTTACAAAGGATTTAGATAAATGGTTTTAGTTCATTGTGTTCTTGAACTGTCATTAAATTGTCTTAATGATTGTCATGAAAATTATCTTCATGTAGAGACTGCCGAATCTATACAAATAAATAAAAATAAAGTGTCTGTTTGTAATTCAAAATAAAAAGCTGTTCACATGAAAGCATATACGGTACTTACACGAAAAAACATTTTTTTAAATTTCTGTCTGTTTGTTTGGGCTAATATCTGGAACTTCATTATGCAATGATAAATATCTAATGTTATAAGGAGGAACTTTAGCTGTAGTAAAAATAATAGGGTTACGTGTACTTATTTATAAGCTTCAAGAAATTAAAGTTATAGTGTCTATATTACATCAAGATATGTAATTACTTATTGAGCATTTGAGAATGTAATAAAAATACCTCCCAAATTAATGGAGCAATCGAAGAGATTATGAACTTCTATTAAAAACATTACAAAACGTTCAAAACTACATCGTAAGTGGTTGTTACGAAAATTTTCAGACATTAGTATCGGACAATAATATTGCAGACATTTTAGGAAAGAATCCTTGTTTCTTAGAACCATATAACTGTTTTTCGATACCATATACTTATTTATTTACTGCTATCAATAATTTTATTAATATATATACGAGTATACGTATATAAGTATATAATTTCCAATACAAAGTTTAACGAGCGGGAATGGTATTGGTACTCCACTTACAAATAATATTCGTAGCGCAAAAATCATTTTAACAGAAGAATGAATTCACGTTTACGAACACAATACTCAGGTAAGATATAAATATATATATGAAAATAATATTAACTATTTACAAAGCAACGTATTCACCGTATCTCGGCCGTATTAATAAAAACAAAACGCAATGTACAACGTTTACTTTGAATGAACATCGCTTATAAACGCAAAAGCTTTATATGAGAGTTATTGAAAAATGCAAACCATTTGCCAGACTCATTAATAGGTGGTAATTATTAATATTTTCTCCCGTGACAGGGTTAGTTGTGCCTTTGTAGTTTTTGTTTAAAGTATTATGAAGTAGATATTCCAGTACTTTTCCTCCCGTTTAGGCTTTCATTATTACAATAATAAATCTATCATTTCACATTTGTTTGCATGGTTCCAAAATGGTTTGATGATGAGATGTATTCAATATTGTCTTCCACTCAATAATGTGTTCACGTTAGATAAAGAATTTGTTTAATATTTAAAGAGTATATCTAAAACCCATCCAGTTTCGAAATTATTGTAAATACTATTGCATCAGTAAATATCGCATGAGCATATTTTATCTGGTTAATAATACTACAGTATTATGTTTTTACTATATCTCTACTGGGAAATTTATGAACGCACGCAATGTAAATAGACTCGACGAAGTTCACTATATGATTAACTCCAGTATATTTTTCAAATCATATTTTTTATGCAATATATAATTTGTATCTTCTCGTAATTTCACCTGGTTGTTAAAAAATATACTTAAATTGATCGATAAATCTAAATCTACTTGACATACAAATTCGCTGGCAATAAGTAATTTAATAAATCATATGCTATGTATGAGAATATATTTGAGCTTGTTCCATATTTCCAACGTTTATGTTTAACATTTACAATTGAACCATTGAAAGATAACCCTGAAAAGCTTGCCTAGTGACTTGGCATTCCAGGACGGAAACCAATGAACCTATTGTTGGCGCCACTGCCATGAACGACTTGAAATTACCAAGTCGCGTTGAATGCCAAATATGTCTTTTGTATATATTCATTTGATATATTGCTTTTATAAATTATTATACAAATAAAAATTTCAGAGCCACAACGTTGCCTTGCCAATCTCCAACCCGCACTTGGCCAGAACATATGTTCTTAACCCTCTTCTGAGAGGAGACCCGAATCTAGCACTGGGACGTTATAAGTTGTTGATGAAAAATTTCAGAAGGTACTTATTTTAATCCCTCTGATTCACTTATTAAAAGAGCTTAAAGACGACTGAAAAGAAGCTCAAATTTATTACCATTAAAATCAACATAAAAATAGGGAAACAACATCGAGAGATATTTCTTTAAATCAAAATTGCATGTATTGAAAAATATATATAGATATATAGAATTGGTTTAATTCTCCCAATAATGTCACAAATAACATTAATATTAAAGAGTAATTTGCTATGTGCTCGGAGAAATACTGAGTCTTATGATCCTGTAACTTAAGTTTAGACTTTAATAAAACTTCAGTGAAACTAATATAATATAGCGCTGTCTTTTAATGTTCAAGGTAACTACTTTCCGCACTCATGGACAATGTAAACACTTAAACATAGTAAAAATCATTTTGCTTAACCAGTCTTCGTAGAATCAGATATGTTTGCTTACTTCGCAAGGATTGTATTTAAGTGCGTTTTAGTGAAAGCAAAATTAAACAAAAGCATTTCCAGACGAAGGAAAACTACCCTCGAACCTCTTAGTATCCTTACGAACACAATGCCTGGGCTCTTGAGACGTAACGATTGTCGAGCTAGTTCTCACAGCTCCTAAAGCTTTTGATCTATATGACATTCTTTCGGAGATAGTAAATTTGGTATGTAGATTTAGTACTTTGTATTCTGCGGGATGGAATCTTTTACCTTTTAAACTCGATGCCATTGTCATCTTCCTTTCTTTTTAGCCGTTTTTTTTCCGGCATAGTATACGACGAGTAATGGTATCAAAATCATGCAACTACAATGAATTAATGTGTTCTATCAAAGTTGTAAAGGGAAATCTACTTGAACTCAGGCAATACTTAGTCATCAACTTAGAAAAATAACTAGTTGATTTTTGTATTAACTGCCTTTTACTTGTCATGTGTAGAGAGTCAAGAAATTAAGTTTTAAGTATTAATTAAGTATTAAAGTATCCACCACTATGTTTTTTACTAGTTTCAGCCTTTAATCAAATATTAAAGATAAATGGGTTGAACCACGCTTCTATTTTGGGGATGATGAATATTGTATTCGATGTCACCCTCTTTCAACGAGTGTTCAGTGCAAAATTTACAGAAGGAAATTATATAGTTGTAAAGTTGAGCCTAACATCTGTACAACAGCTGGATATTACTATAAAAATTCTGTAAACCAAATATTTTTTTTAACGATATATAATATTAAGGTTGATCTAATGTTATCAGGTCATAACAAGGCCTTAAACTTTAAATTATTATTTTTCTTTTAACTTTAGTAAAACGGGCACTAAAATCTTAATCTAAAAGTTTCTGTTTGAGGCTAATGTAAGATAGCGCTTACTTTTAATGTTCAAGATAACTACTTACCACACTCACGAACAATGTAAGCGTTAAAACAAAGTAATAATCATTATACGAGGTCGTAGAGCCACGCTGATTTCAGCACGAGCGGTATTACCTTCGCACAGAAAATCAACGTAAAATGACAGCATTTGTGTTGTTGTGTTTCGTTGGTGAGTGCGAGACCGGAGGTCCAAAGATGCAGAAGCATCACTAGGCCGCCATATTGTGGGTCACCATGCTGCATAGTTGCATTGTCTGCATTTTCAGTATGGTGACCACCACTCTTGGATTCTGCTAATGCGTTCCATCAGGCAGAGTTGAGTCATTTTGGAAACACGAAAAAAAAAAACTTAACTAGTCTCCATAGAGTCGGATATCATATTCCACTTCGCTAGGGCTGTATTTAAGTACGTTTTAGTGAAAGCAAAATCAAACAGAGCATTTTTAAACGTGGAAAAGCTACAATCGAACCGAAGTCCCTACAAACACAAGGGAAGTATATACGGTATCAACATCGAATTTTATTTTTTTATTTTATATATGTCTGTCTATTATCCCCTATTATGGAGATTTAATGGAACTTTCACTTTTATGATAGAACAAAATATTTTAGGACAAATTTCAAACCAATGAAATAGGGAACCTATTCCTATTAGAAAGCTCAAAAACTACGGGTAGTACTGCGGGGTGCAGCTAGTTATAATATAACAATGCAATAAGACGATGCTGCGATTTAATTGACTTTGTAATCATCTAGTAATGTAAAAATGATAGTGTATCTATACAAATAAATAAAATTGGAGTTTCTGTTTGTAATATTAAAATAACCGCTTTTTACTAAATGCATATGTATACACGGTACATTTACCAAAAATGTAGTTAGAATTTTTTGTGTCTGTCTGTCTATCTGTTTGTTCCAGGCAATCTCTGGAACGGCTGTACCGATTTTGACAGGACTTTCACTGGCAGGTAGCTGATGATCCAGGGAGTAACTAAGGCTAATTTTTAAAATGGCTTTATCCCGCGGCGTTACTCGTGGTACAACAATCGCCGCGAATAACACCGCGGGATTTAGTTAGTAGGATAGGACGATTCAGAAACGATCGGTTATAGAGCGATTATTTATACACAGAGATGACGAGATGTTATCAGTTGTTTATATTTAACAAATTTGATGTTGCCATGGCTACCTTCTGTTGAAATAATTTTGTGAATCTTTAATTGTAACTAGCGAGAATCTAGGTTTGTTTTCAAAACTCTACTGCAACATTATCTATACTCTATACAAATAAATAAAATTGGAGTGTCTGTTTGTAATATTAAAATAACCGCTTTTTACCAAATGCATATGTATGTATACACGGTACATATACTAAAAATGTAGTTAAAAATTTTTTTGTCTGTCTGTCTGTTTGTTCTTCTAATTAATCTCTGGAACGGCTGGACGGATTTTGACGGGACTTTCACTGGCAGGTAGCTGATGATCTAGGGAGTAACTTACGATACTTTTTTTAAACTTACTTTGTCCCGTGGCGTTACTCGCGGTACAACAATAACTGCGGGTAACACCGCGGTGTTCAGCTAGTTTATTTATAAAATATTAGTAGTAATCGCTTTTAATTTTGAAAGCTGTTACACTAAAATATAATAACAACTATTAAAATAGTCTAACTAAACGCTAACATGTTTTTATAATATCATGTAATCCAATTAACATTGTCTGCTCTAGAAACATAAATTCCGCCCCTTAGTAAGAAGTCTCAGCTGAAAAACAGCATGATAAATGGGTGATCCGTTAATTTATAGTCGGTCTTTTAGAGCACTGGGACAAATCTCCACGGTCCACGAACATAAGGATATAGAGACATCTTTTTGTGTCAGGAAAGAAAAAAATGTTGGAAGAACAAGATGGCTAACAAACGTATAATAAATAGTAAGATTAGGAGAAGGTAAATTAAGAATTCTCTTTGCAACTAAAAAATTTGACCTTTTTTTTTTAAATTTGACTTGAATTGGTAAGTGTAAATAAAAATTCTTAATGAAGGCATATTTTCTACCTACGTTTCGTTCACATTATACGTTTCATTATCATCATCATCTCGGCCTAAAGACGTTCACTGTTGGACGTAGGCTCTCCGCAACAATCGGTCCTGTGCTGTCTTTATCCAATAGTACAGGACAAGACTCTACAGGATTGGACAGGACCGAATCTATAAGGTTTATTGAATCGGGGACAAACGAGCAGACGTATCGCCTGATGGTAAGGGATTACCGCCAGTGGACACCAGTAACCAGCCTTTGGGGGGTGGGGAGGAGGATTGGAATTTTTATAGATTAATTATAAATTGATCTGGATTGAAGACATAGGAGATAATTGAATAAAATTTCTTATACCAATGGAATGAGGAATGTGCTTAAATTGATCAATATTTTAAAACATAAAGAAGCAATACCGTTAAAAGGTAATCAATAAACGCATAAGCTTATAGAGGTAGATCATAGAAATATACACTACGACATAGTTTAACGTGACAACGTCATAACAAACACTATTGCAATGATGATAAACATTGATAAATAGAGAAATAAGTGTAAATGGACAACGAGTCATCCTTTTTCGTGAATGCAGTGCGTTGGCATGATTTGAGTTCATACTACGAAGTAGGACATAGGATGCTTTTTATCCCGGAATTCAACACGGTCTTTTGAAGAAAGGAATGAAAGTCAAAATATGTACTTAGTTGTAATTCAATAACACATAGTCCCGATTTCATTTATTCTTTTTTTGCTAGAAACCAAGTACTTTAAATATTTTTCCGTGATTTATTTTATACATATAATAAATCTGTAGACGACGTTTGTCTGTTTGTGCCCGCATGACGTAAAACGTTCAAAATAATCTTGGAAACGTTTTATGCAAAACTATTATGCGTAATGCGGTGTATAGTTAGAATTTGATAAGTAATCTACAGAAAAAGTTATTTTAAATTTTCCTGAATTTTTTCTTTGCCTAAAGCAGCGACATCTGTTGGAATCAGGTAACACTAACTTTACAATATGTAAGTCGTATGATAATTTTTTTTAACGTAGAATAAAATGTAACAAATCACTTCTGTACATTAAAGAAATTTAGAGGCTTTTGGGAGGGCACTCTAGTCGATACTGAAGCAAAAACAATTTATTTTGGTTCATTTTTGCCTGTCTGTCTTCTGTAACTAGGTCACGCATCACGCCGTAACATCTAGATAGATTAGCATAGGTACCTACAATTTTCATTTTTTATAGGATTTAAGGGATTTGTATAGGCGTAGTAGGTGAAAACACCTACTACGCCTATACAAATCCCTTAACGTAACGTAACGTAACGAAAAATCGTAGCAAATAATTAATAAGTCTTATTTGTTAGTGTTTCATTTCTTTTTAGTAAGTTGTACTTATTTGTTAGTGTTTCATTTTGTTTTAGAGACCTTCTATTGTTTTCGTTAAATTTGTTGCAGGTACATACTTTAGTTTTATTTACGTATTAAAAATAAGCTTTATTCTTTAGGTCAAATTTTTCATTTAGCTGTAGTGATAAATTTACAATTGTTTTCCATATTTCTTTTTTATACTTTTTATAAATATTCCCTCTGGGAAGAGGTCTATCTTTCTTGATCCACGGGAAATGCAATAAGAAAAAGACTGAGAGTTTCTCAAGAAACCGAAGACGAATGCGATGCTAGACTGGCAAACGTGCGTCAACGCTATGCTGAATGTAGCTCTTCAGAATCTTCTACACAACGTGACTCCCGTTTGGTATCCAAGCATGCGAGAACGACTCAGTATCGCGCTAATGAGTTTACTTCACGGAGTGAAACACGTTTAATAAGTAAATTAAAATCGAAATAAAAATTACCAAACTATTAATATTTTTGTACAACTTCAGAAAAAGTATTTAAACTTAAATAGTAGTTTGTCTTTTCTGGCATATCGGGATAACACGCCATCACATCACACTAATATTACAAAGGCAAAAGTTTGTGAGTGTGTATCTTTGTTACTCTGTTACGCAAAAACTACTAAACGGATTTGGATGAAACTTTACAGTAATATAGCTTATATATCAAAAAAACACATAGGCTACTATTTGCCGTGATAACTGGAGCCGCGGGCAACAGCTAGTGTGTAACATTTATGAGTCACGCAATCACTTCACTAAACACAACTCCGATCGCGATATTGGTGAACGAGGGGAACAGGATGACTGGAACGAGCCGTGTCAAGATCGTATCGGCGCCATTGTGCCGAGCTGGTCTGGATCGAAAGCTCGGCCTTGATTAAACGCGCCAGGATGCCCCTTTTTTAATTTTTAGCACAAAGTTACCAAAGATTAGTCCTTTATTGAAGAAATTTATTCAGACGCACTAATTGTAGAACAAAAGCGATTTTTTCCAATCAAACATAAACTTGGAGCTCTTAAAAAATTAGAGCAGTGGTTTACGCCGTCACCCTGCAGTTTGGGTCGCTGTATGTACTGCTGTACGTAAACCACTAATTGTTTTCCTGAGTTGTCATGTATGTTTGTGAAGTCCCCCGCAATACAATATATGTTCCCAGTACGGAAGTTGTCTTAAAAAAAACAAAATTGAGTCCATTCTATATTTTTGAATCATTTTAATCAAAATTTAAACATAATGCTTCTATTTTGATATGCACAATATTATGTTTTGAACTGATAATGTATAATGCAGTATTATTTCAACACTTTTTACTAGCTTAACCTGTGTTTTTGTTTATTTGTAACGGACTTTTGTAAGCGCGTTTTTTTAGATTTCACACCATACTTCTTTAAATTGAACCTTAAATTTTGAAAAAAAATAGAGAAAAGCCAGGAAGTGTTATCACAGCAAATTTTAAATATATCACACTTATAATTTAAATAACAAGTACAATTTTAACAAAAATAAAACCGACTTCAAGGTTCGATTCGATTTCTTTCGGATGGCATCATCAGATATTGATGTTCTTATCACTTATGTTCTCGTCATGGTACCACCGTTGGGACATTTTCTTTCCATAAAAAAAAAATAATCATCAAATTCGGTTAATAAACAACGAAGTTATCCGTTATATTTATGTGTATTCGCGGATAACTTCGTTTGTCGCGGGAAACGTCGAATTGTCGTCGGTCGAATTGAGAAACCTCCTCCTTTTTTTAAGTCGGTTCATTGATTTGAAGAATCAAGTAGAAACTAAAAACCTCACACGAAAATCACAGTTACATATAAAACAAAACAATTATATACCATTATAATTAAGCAGTTCAGAAGATACACATGATCATACACCGTATTACCAACCTCTGTGTACATAATTATATAATTTCAGATAATACTAGAGCCTTATGTAATATATCTAGTACATTGGTAGTACGTAACACTCATATGCCTCTGAAGGGGTTGAGCTAGACATGTATATCAATAAGGATGCCGGCAGTCAAACAATAATCATTAATTACGCCCTACATCACAAGATGCTTTGGGAAGAGCAAGTAAGTCCGGAACATATTACAGTAAGGCGGATGTGGCGCTATTCGCTTAATCCACAAACAGAAACGAATTTATCGAGTTTCAGGAACTAAGTAGATTCTAGAGAATTGCGAGTGTGCAGTTTGGAAATTAGTGCCGAGAATTTAAACGGTTTTAGTTGATTTTGTTGAAGATATTCAGATTGTACAACGGTTATTCCGTTGTACAATCTGAATAAGTCTAACCAATAGTTTAGTTTTAATTATTTCTACAATCAGCTGCTCACTGCACTTACAGTTTGCCCAACACGTGCAGTGAGCCAGTGCAATAATATATAATGTAAACAATAGCATAATTGATGCTTATCAATACTAATACTAAAGCCTACCACCACTCAGGAAAAGTATACAGAATTTTTTAAAATATTTTTAAATTGGTATGGAATAAGTCGATATTCGGGTACTGAGCAATTAAGGCGTTGACCAGACTAACCAGACCTGGCTCGTGGGGGCCGTATTGCCGTATTGTGCCGTACACGTTCGTACCTGCGGCGTAGTGAGGAGATGGCAAGATCGTAGTCGTGTATACTGGTTTGGGACCCAGAACATGCAACGAGATGAGAGACGAGCATTTGAATTTTCAATTTTATTGTTTAGTAACAAATAATAGTATACCATTATAGCACAATGACGACGAATTGCAAATGTATCCAAACCTACCCTGCCGGGAATGAAAAGCGATGGATATAAATATGGGTAGAACCCATATAGCTTTTGGTATAAAAACCGCGTGAATTTCCATTGGACGCGTTCTAGCATCGTATTGTACCTCGCCTCGTGCCGGTCCCAGATTATGAAGTTATACTCTAAAGTACTGCGAACAAAAGAGAAGAACACGATGATAGTGTTCCTGCATCGAAAAGGCGAAGATATCCTTTTAGAAGTTATAAAAATAATCTATACGTCACATATTGACTATCTGTCTTGTTTTGTGTTGTACTGTGTATTACTCGTTATAAATGAGAAAAACTCAATTTGAGACTTTTATTCCAAGCTCATATAAATAAACAAGGGACACAGTTTAAACCTTTGTATTGCTCCGTGGTTTAAACAGACGTGAGATCCCAGCAGTAAGATTAGCTCTTTTTATGGTTTTGTTCGTACCGCCGCTCGCGCAAGCGCCCTGCGACACCGTACGCCGTAACATTTTTCACCCACCCCGAAATAATTTTGCCAAAGTGCATAACGCCACTAAAGAATTTTTCACTTCAAGTACAGACTCCAAGTATAAATGACCGATTTGAAATATTATTTCAACAATGCTGTTTATCTTTTTTGTAGCATCAAATTATGAGAGAGTAAAATAGGTTACTTTTGCTATAAAAACCGACATACGTGCAGGTGGAGCCGGGACCAAATGCTTGTATTATGTAAGCATGAAGTTTTATAAAGATAGATACTTACTCAGAGGAGGCCTCTGTCCAGCAGTGGACATATTACGACCGAGAAGATGATGAGATGGGTGGTTATATGCCAGAACAGTTGAACAGATGTGGACGAAGTTTGACACATTAATAGATTGTAGTATCAACATTGTTTTGAAAATATTTTTATTGTAAAGCAATTAATATTGGAGTACAAGATTGTAGATGAGAAAAACATCTCGAAAGGATTGCGTGATTTGTTACAATTACTCGATCGCGTGCTACCGACGTGCAAACGTACTGTAAGTTATGGAGCAGGACTTAGATTATCCATCGATTTATGTTATACACCAGAAATACTCGGAGGCATTTATTTTCCTGTGATGATAGAAGTAGGTATTTTGTGAGTAATGAATAGGTAACGAATTCGCTAGACGCTCGAGTGATTCTTCAACCACTATATCATTATTTGCAATCTGAAAATGATAAACATTAAGCCTAAGTCAAAGTAATCAATATACAATTCAGTGGATTTAGTATGCATGATGCATTTAGTAAAAAGCGGTTATTTTCGTATTACAAACAGACATTCCAATTTTATTTCTTTGTATAGATGTATATATGGTGTGATAATTCACTGATGAATCGCTTAGTGTTACGATAAAGCATTGTAAATAGGAAATGCATTAACCATAGTCGCAAAAGTTTTATTTAAAATAAGAAAAAATATTTCCATCTGAAAAGTTACGCCAGTAGAAATGTTTGCAACGCCTTCAACTGATTACTTCACCACAGTTACATACACAGGTAAGTACATCGGCCAGTACAGTTAGTTAATGGTAATGGTCCAAGTTGTCGCCGCGCCCAGGGGAGCGCGCTCCTAAGTGTTGCTGACTATCTCCACTAAATACTGAACACAAGCTGTCTGGAGCGCTATTCATCTTAAACTACTTAATGGGATAGCAGTACATTTATAATTGGATTAGCCAACTTCCAGGAGTCGGTCTGAAATTGAGATTATAGTTTGATTTGGGTACCAGTGATGTAAGGCAGCTTTGTTAATTATATCTTAGGACATTACATATAATCGCATCACACTTCACACTATATATAAAGGCGAAAGTTTGTGAGTGCGTATGTTTGTTACTTCTTAACGCAAAAACTACTGAACGGATTCGGATGAAACTTAACAGTAATATAGCTATCATTAGCATTATTACATAGGCTACTATTTGCTGCTCTATATAAAGCTGAAGAGTTTGTTTGTTTGTTTGACCACGCTAATCTCAGGAACTGCTGATCCGATTTGAAAAATTCTTTCAGTGTTTGATAACCCATTTATCGAGGAAGGCTATAGGCTATATATCATAACGCTAAGACCAATAGGAGACGAGCAATAATGAAAAATGTTTCAAAAACGGGGGAAAATTTTCACGCGACGGGCAATAGGAGGCGCAAACGAGGTTGCGTGGGTCTGCTAGTAACCTATATAAAAGCTCAATATCTGAATACCTGCCGTAATACCACGTCTTGGCAAAAACTGATGTTAACCAAATCTTTCTTGCTTTTCATTGCGAATGAGTGGGGTCTCGGGGCGTTTTTACCGGTCGCTTATACCAGATACGTTATTGCGAAATCTATTTTTATTACATAATGTATTAGGATTGTATAGTATTGCAATGTGGTTATATTTGTTGAGCCGCATGTTGTCATGAACAGCGATAGTCCCCATAGCTTTAGGTGACTGTACACTTCTTACCTCCTTTACAATATAGGTATTGTCCTTTTCTTTATTCTTTACAGATATCTAATCTTTAAAAGTACACTACAACAACAATGAAAATAACTAAACTGGATAACTGATAGAACTGTATTCACCTTTATTCTTCTCAGCCGAATGACGTGCACTTCATTCATCTCGGCCAAAAGTATCTCGATATAAGGCTTTCTAAAGGTTATTTCTAAAGGTAAATGCGCTTGAAGTATTTATAAATTCCTGTATACTGTGTGATCTTTCCATAACCTCGATTAATTTTATCATCTTGATAAATAGATTAAAGCACAGTTTCCAATAGTATTGATTATGTGACGTTGTTATCACAGCGTGTATAGACAATGAAAGATAAGAGCTGACAAGATAGCTGTGTATGCTGTTTATGTTGCGTTATCAGTCTTGTTTCAAAGGTATGTGTTAGTAGCTGCGTGTTCTTAAATAAGTGATATTAGATTTGTTGACTGTATACATAATAATATTTCGTTTTCGATCTCAATAGTTTATGCGCTGGTAGGTACTGCAAATCAGTGTTAATAATGACTGTGTTTTTATTGTGAAGTTTAAAACTGTACAAATATTGGTAGAGCTGCTGCTGTATGTATGCGGTAGTTCATTTTCATACTTAGAAATACGAAATAATATAATCACCCGAGCAAAGCCGCAGGCATTTCAAGGTATTGAATAAACTATGCGTCCATTAAATATTTAAAACTACTAGTTTTATAATTAGTATTAATAGGAAAACATGTGACAGAACGCTACAGTAAAGATGTTTAAGTATTTTGAAAGCAACCATTAGTGTTGCTAGGTGATGTGATAACTGATAAGTGCACGTTAGTTACATATTATTTCTCATTCTCCTTATTCATCACGAACACGGCGGTGGGTTTCTTAGCCAAAGTGTGCAAGATTTAATTCAATAAACTAACGGGGAAAGAATACACTTTTTGTGTAATAATATAAATATATTAATACTTGTTGTTGCCCGCGGCCCCGCCCGCGTGTATGTCGGTTATCGCGGCAAATAGTAGCAAATGTGTTATTCTGATGTATAAACTATATTACTGTAAGTTTCAACCAAATCTGTTCAGTAGTTTTTGCGTCAAAGAGGAACAAACATCCATCCATCCATACTTACAAACTTTTGGCATTTACCTATATATATTTAAATAAATCCCTATTTGCCTTGGTCACAACATTAAACGTGAACGGCTGAACCAATTTTGCTAATTCTTTTTTGTTAGATAGCCCATTTAGCGAGAAAGGTTTTAAGCTATATAATATCACGCTACGACTAATAGGAGCCGGGTATTGACCAAAAGTGTTGAGGAAATGGGAAAAAATATTTCTTTTCGAGAGACGCCAACGAAGTTGCGTGGGTCAGCTAGAAAGTAACGGCATATAAAAGAGTATTTTTTACTCGACGTCAAAACTTTAAGCTTGTATGTTTTCACAAACACAGATGTCTTTTAACCACAAATTATCCTACCTATAAGTCTAATAATTTATAGGCTAAATGCTATAATGTATTCAACTGACAAAAAAATAGCATAAAATATGAACCGAGATACCTGAATTTTTACAATTTGTCAGAAGCTAAGGCGTGTGAAATACTTCCTACGTAATGTGTGCAACGTCAAACGCTCACACACAACACAAGAAATGTCGCGATCACACATACATTATTCAATATACTTTCACCTTGAAGGCACTGGAAGGCACATGACATACCCTCGGCGCCACGCGTCACCGCGGCGCGGTTCATTAACTCAACGCAAATTGTTTCGTTAGCAATCTTGTCATTTTTTCCTGTATTCAATTATTCGTAAATCGTTGGGATATCATTTTGGAATTTGCGGTGGATTTTTAAGTTAAAATGAACGCGATTCTGTTGATGGAATGTAAAATTGGAATTTTTAATATTCGCAATAAAGTAAAAATAATTGTTGTCAATCAACAAAATAAGAGTATGTAGTAATTTTCTTCTGACTTCATGTTAGACAGATCTACATAGATAAATATTCATTATTGGAAATCCGGGTAAAAATATAGAATACAGTAGAAATCAGTGCTACAATTTGCAGTCTTATCGCTATCTGCGAGTTCTTTCAGCCAACCGTTAGAGGAAATAAACTTGAATCAGATCACCAAGGGATTGCGTTCTCGGGGAACCTGTGCTAGCTAAATCCTTTAGGAAGCCTAATTTTTTTTAATAAAGTTAAAAATATAACTATGAATGTTAATAGTACCAATATAAATATAAGAAACAAAAAAAAACTTTGCGTTAAAGGCGCGGTTACACTTGAAACGTGGCTTTAAAGCTAGTGATTATACCGTCTTTATTTTATTGAGCTTGGCATATTACACCTTGCCATTGAGAAGAGATAGCCAATGGTGGTCTATAGTCCAAAGTTTCAAAAAATCTTATTCTTATCACTTTGGATACTTATATATTGTAGGTATCAACATATAAAGTTAATATGTATATTAAATCTAAAGTACTTCACAGACGTCCTTAGTATTGGTAATAGGGTGCCAGCTAATTGCTCTCATCTAAATATCTATCCTTCTTCCATAACTGATATTGTATGCAATGGTAAATATTAAGTGTAAAATTAATTTAAATAGAAAAAACCTACGGAACAGAAATATCTTTGTAAAGAATACACCCAAACTTGCAAGTTTTATTTAATTAAATGAAACTCGATCAGATTACGTTAATACAGAGAAGTATTCTATTAGCGACACCCTCTTACCCCATGATAACTGTTTACATCGTGTAGGGGTAGTAGGGAATGGCAATTACCTCCCGTCGGAACACCGCTGCAGCCAATTAATTAAAGCATGCTCCGCGCGTCCGCACATTGTCTACCATGACAGTTCGGTGCATTGTGTGTTTCATTTCAATTCAATTGAAATTGATATATCGACGATAATTCTGCTTGAACATTACTTTTTGTAAGACTTTGAAATACGACGCAGTAATTATTCCAATACAATGAGACACCCATATAGTACCAAGCACTTTGTAATATAACTTGTAAAACATATTTCGAAATGAACATCCGAAAACCAAGTATACTCATAGAGAAATTGAATGTCAAAAAGTTTATAATACAACAATCGACACGAGAATTTTCAGTGTGCGAAACAGGATTGGTACTTACTTCGTAGTTCGATGTGTTTTCGTCAGATGGCATTGAAGTATGTTATTATGTCGATGTACGAGTGTGCCTAACACCACCACAGTATTCAGTGTTTCCAATCTCTTATCGCTAAAGTAATTCAGTAACTCGAGCGACATTATTAATTAGCAGCACAAACTTTAAATAAAAAAAGTTCTGAAGAAAATATTATATTAATCTATTGTGTCTATACCAACACCACAAAATCCTTCTTCATTATTAATGACTCCGCGTCTATCATACAACAATCTGGTTTATAAATTTGTAAGCAACACCCTCAACTGCCAACATAATTAAGTGACCAATTTCTGAAAACGTTCTATTAAAACAGCCAACGAACGAGCTCGGTAAACTGATTCTGACACGATTTTGAAATCCTTCACAAGCTCGCGGTACCTGCACAGCGGTGGGCTATCGATCACTCAAGGATTAATTGCTGACTAATATTTCGTCATTCAGTCGTACTTGGATTTATGCGAATCATCACAGAAAGATACAACTAATATTTAATTGAAAGAAAATAAATAACTAAACTACTGGGTTATATTCTATTATACAACTTATACTCAATTATCACCAGTAGATCTAGAACAAGAATTTTGAAGGGAAAAATGTTTGGTACGCTGAGCACATTTTGGTAGGAGGAAATCTTATGAGTTCGCATCACTCAAGTACTTGCTTTTTCACGCCAAAAGACCCAGCATCATAGTGGGATGGGATCACGTGCGGTGGTAGTGAGTTCCATGTTTTGATCGCTCGGCACAAGAAGGAAGAACTGAAACGTTGCGTTCGAGAGCGTATGTCTTCCACTCTAAAAGGGTGACTGCGAAGGCTATCATGTGTTGTCCTGTAGAGGCAGGAAAAAGGGGGACCAGTTGGAAGGGCTCTTCAGAATCCCCATGATACCGGCGATAAAGGACTGCCATAGAGATGATATCTCTTTGCAGCTGCAGAGGTTCAAGGAACTCGGTGGCTTTGGGACTACCGATGATGTGGACTGCTCGCCTGCAACCGATCGAGAGCGACAAACAAATACTGTGCGGCACCATCGAATAGATGAGAACAGTAATCCACGCAAGAGAACCTGGGTCTTGTAAAGAAGACACAGATGCCCGGGCGAGAAGAACCGTCTCACCCTGATAGGTACGTTTAACTTCCGCGAGGCCGATTTAATGACATTTTCGACACTGACACTACTTTGACCGTGTCAAGCACTTTTTGGTAGCGGAAAATCTTATGAGTTCACGTCACCGATATATCAATGTATGATGTTGATAATTTTAATTTAAACATTATTAAATTTCTAATTTTACACATTAATTTTACAAATAACATTCTGAGTTATAAGTTTTCACCTTTATCGGCAGTCCTTATGACTGCCAATTTTTTTTATGTACTCTGCCTAACCGTAGCATGAGCAGAATCCAAGAGTGGTGGTCACCATACTCATTGCAAATGCAGATAATGAAACAATGATGCTCCATTGACCCACGCTATGCCGTCCTATTGAGATGCTTCTGCATCATTGGGTCTCTGGTCTCGCACTCATCAACGAAACACGACAGCACAATATTAAAAGCTGTTATTTTATGTCGGTCTTCTGTGAGAGAGTAGTACCGCTCTGGTCTAGCCGATCCCTCCATGCTGAAATCGGCGTGGCAATACTGCCTTGCAAATAATAATACATCTCAAACTAACGATGTCTAACGTAGTTATCAAATGTAATAGTTCGGTTATTATTAGTTTTTTATTCATTGGTAACTAATCAACTCTCGAATTCAGTACACCCTCAGGGTTGCGGAGGTCCGATGCCAGTTGTAAAAAACTGATATTCAGGTAAAACTGGTTGAACTAGTAGCCCGTGACCCCAAGTCATGGGAATAATGAAGGCTAGGAAGATGGTGATTAATTGATAACTAGACACAAACACATGCTTTTTGTGCCTGTGTGTTTACGTGAAAAAGGCATAGACGTAAGTTTATTAAAAGTAGAACAATCTTATTTAAAGCTTAAGTTAATTGCAATAAAAGACTTCCATAATATGTTGACACACAAACACGTAGCTCTTATGTTAATATTTTCTTCATTATGTAAAGACATATCTATAATGTGATGTACAACTATATTCGTGTTTACATGTACACACATACACACTTAACGCACTCAATCAAACGCAGTAAGTTATGTAAGGAGGCACTCACTCACACGCACGCAAATCAGCTCGAATGACAGGCACTGATTAAAATTGAATTAATGGGGAACCCCTCAACTCGACGTACATTGGAGATTGTCCCTTGTCATTTTAGATAACGAACTTTTTATTAAGCTTGTTTTGACTCACGGCAGCAGATTATTTTGTGTATGTTAGCGAATATAACGTTTTAGCTATCGTTCATTGTAAATATAAATGTTAATTAACTTTAGATGAGAAAAGAAACCTCCTCCTTTTTTGAAGTTGGTTTTTTTTAGAGTTTTTTTTATTGAATGTTAAAGGTATGATGATCACTCAAACGTATTCTTAATAATAAGTTAGTATGACCTGCAAATATTTGTTTCGGAGTTTGGGTGTTTTCTATGTATAATATGTACGTATTTACAAAAAAAGTATATATGTAATTATATCAGTTGTCTTGTACCCATAACACGAGCTCTGCTTAGCTTGGGACCAGATGGCATTGTGTGTTAGATGTCCGAAATATTTATTTATTTTTAATTATATAACTAGATAAAAACCAAATCCTTAAAAATTAAAGTATATAAATAACGTTATTTCATTTTAGTTTTCATCATTATTGAATTATGTTTTTTGAACAGGGCCAACTGTTCCATCAAGTTTAAACATTGTTAACAATGATAAAATGAGTGTATTGTTTGTATAATAATACCGTCAGTATATTTCAACGAACTAATACAGAAACACAAAGTAAAACATCACAGCGATGTCGGAAGCATTGACACCTGGAGTGGCAGCCTCTACTTGTTCCTTTATTGTTATCTTGTTTAATTGTATAATATTTTATACAAAATAATATAACAATAAACCTTTAATTAACATCTGTAATAGGAATTTACCAATTTTAAGGCTTTGTCTGTAAAGTCCCCCACGACACAGAATGTATCCCTAGGAAGTAGTTTAAAAAAAATCAAATGTATTTTAATCTTCAGGACAGTATTAATGTTATGCATATAGTTTCATATGAGTTTTCAATGTCCAAAAGTATTAAAGACTGGGTCTTTTATTTCGTAATTAGTGTTAAAGATCTCTGATTACCGTTGGGGTAGACGGGTACTTGAGTGGAGACCGAGTCTCGGCAAAAGTAGTGTAGGACGTCCATAGGCCAGGTGGAGTGATGGTCTGCGCAAGACGGCTGGCAGGAGCTGGATGCGAGAAGCCGAGGATTGAACTAAGTGGCGGGAAATTGGAGAGGCCTATGTCCAGCAGTGCAATAACAACAATAAGCCATATTCGACTTTAATCATATTTTACCCATACATTTCTTTTAAATCTGAATCGAACCAAATGAAATGTCAAACTAAATATTCTTTTTTTCTCTTCTCAGTCGCTCACTCTTGTCAGAGTGGTCGTGGTCATGTGCCGGTCAGAATATTGCGCCACCGCTTCCTTCGTGATGCGACGCCATGTTGCTCTGTGTTTTTTCAGAGTCATGAAAAGGTCACATAAGAAGAAAACTAAATATATTTTTTCCAAATTTTAGAGACTACGATTTTAAACAGAAATAACATCACAACTAACCCGGTGAAGCTACTCTATCTGAAATTGTTTGTTTGAAATGTCAATACAAGACAAAATACCTAAGATTTTGTGCGTAACACGAAGGCACTAGCGATACCTTTCAATCAATTACAAGATTATAATTTAAATTAATTCTATTGGTTCACAACATCCTTTACTAAATACGGGTTCAATCCAATTTATATCTAAATCAATTGTACCGATCGTAATCCTCAGCTGATAGCGATACAAAGGCCTCCTCCTTTCACCCCATTCATATTCGTCTTACCGCGGCCGGAAGTGACGCATCACTTTGACACCCTGACAACAAGAACTTCCGTTCGATGACAAAGGGGAGCTGACGTTGGTTTTTCGTTTTAAAATTTAGGACACTCGCCAATGAATTGAAGTGGCCCAGTTCTGTGACAGATTGGGCCGGGCTCATCGGGCTTTCTCCTTGCACACGTCGCTACTTTCGAGTCGAGTCCGTGTACTTCTAAATTAAATTAGTGTTGTTATATACATATTCTAAGTTCTGTCAATGACACAATATACTAATAGACCGACCCTCCCTTGGCCAATACTGTACACCAGAAACAGCTAGAAAAGATCCGTTAAATCTAGATGGCGCTACAAAATAAGATATAAAAAACCGTTTAACAAAGTTTAACACTATTTTATTTATATGCTTCAATTCTAGGAACTATATAATTATTTAACGTATATAAATCTTGCTTTCTAAAGCTTGCTTTAAAAAAAATTTTTTCAATAGCGTAATTACAAGTTATCACCTATTTCTAGGAGATGTCGTTACAATCGATTTAAATAAACTTGAAAATAATGACCTATTTATTACGCTAGAGGTCACATTTATAAGTTATTGTTATGACATACAAAATACTAAATTCGCTGAATGCGCGATGATAGCGCCACCTAGTGGCTACAATTACGTCAGATTTTGAAATGCCAAATGGTTGGTTGTCTTACGAAGAATAAGTAAACAAGTAACAAATGATTTCAAAGAAACATCTTAAAGAGGCGTCCATTAATTACGTGAGGCATTTTTGAGAATTTTTCGATCCCCCGTCCCGCCTTGGTGAGATATCGTAAGATTTTCGTCAACTCCCTGCCCCGTCCGCTCACGTGAGATTCTTCAAATTTATGTTTAGGCTGTAAACGTGTTGGATTATTGAAGTTGTTCTATTACTTTTATTGAAGACTAGCAAAGCAAAATCGAGTGCTACTTCGCTACTCTGCAGAGTTCGAACTAATACGACAAGCACTATTCTGTCAAATTAGTCCATATTTTATTCTAGAATTTTTTTTTTCAAATTCACACAATTACGTCATATTTGCCAAATAAACCCCCCCCCCCTTCCCACCTAAGTGAGATTTGTAAAGAGTTAATATATTTATATAGAATACCTTACGTAATTAATGGAAGCCCCCTAATTTAAATATATTCTATTCGATCACGTATGTGGTGTAGATAATAACGTTGAGCGATTTTATTGCCTGCCTGATAAGGCATAATTCATAAATTTTAGGTCATTAAATTTAATTTTAATAAAATGATCAAACTGAAAAGTGTAATCTGTACTTCTAATATATATTTTAATTTGTACAAGAGGTAATATTAAAATCACATTAAATCAGTCAGGAGATCGAGAAACAAATATAATTTGTTATACACTTTAAAGATTTTTTTTTATGTTTGGGCCTGCCAAAATGACCCTACACTGCCTGATGGAAAGCAAAAGCAGAATCCAAGAGTGGTGGTCACCATACTCATTGCAAATGCAGACAATGCAGAATGGTGACTCACACCATGGCGGCCTTGATATGCTTTTGCATCGTTGGGCCTCCAGTCTCGCACTCACCAACGACAGCTCGAACGCTGTCATTTTACGTTGATCTTCTGTGCGAGAGTAGTACCGCCTCTGTCGATCCGGCTTAAACGTGCTGAAATCAGCGTGGCTCTATGACTTACATTTTTTTTCCAACAAATTTTTATTCCTATTATATAGATTACGACAAAAAATAAAACCTGATGACAGTATTTTAAAATCTAAAGAGTGCAGAAAAGGTTTCTAGAGCATTGGCATTGATGCAGCTACGAACATCATGGTTACGAAGAAGATGAAAATAAATTTAGCTTGTTATTATTATACAAATATAAAGCTTATTTTTCCTAAGGCGGCAAGGTATAGTACTTGCCTTTCTAATGACAATCCGAAACTCCGAAAGTGGCAAGCAAAATCCCATTGTTTGCCAGGTTTTTGCCCTGATCTATTTAAAAAACTTGAGAGGTCTCAAGGGACACCAGGGTGGAACGAAGTTTTAGTTCGTGCCTCAGTAGTCGATGCTTTAGTTGATTCGCTGTTGAAATAATAAAAGAAAAAAAAATAGGCCAACCACCTGCTGCTAAGGTGCCACCCGCGGCCGCTGCTAAGGTGGGCTCAGCAGCCCAGCTGGCAGTTAGGGGGGCCAGGCCAGCAAAAATACCCGAGAAGGTCAACCAGGGGAAGCGAAAGGGGAGTGCGAACGGACACACTAGATGTCGCGGGTTACTAAAAATGAATTCTTTCTGCTGTATTGAGCCGATTCGCTGTGCCATTACTTGAGCATGGCAGCGTTGGATATAGAATGCTGTTATGAGAGAGTACCTCTCGCTCCCAACCATGTTATGCTCTATAGTAGATAGCAACAGAGTTTTACCTTCTGCGAAGATAACATTTCACAGAAAGAGGCGGCGGAAAGGACCAAGTGCGAAAATTTCTACTTGAACCCAATTTGCCGCCACCCGCTAAAACGGACGCCGCGGTGCATTCTAGCAAATCATGCCATCCCACCAATCTAATCAAGAAAAAAAATAGTTAATATTACTAATTTAACTAGTAATATTTAACTGATATTGAGATGTCTTATAAACAGATATTTCCAAAGATGTATATTAACAAGCATATAGACTTTCTTAAATAGTAGTATTAATACATTATTTCTTTTTCTTACACTGCCAAGATTTATTTTCTCCATTTATATTACAGTAATGTAGTTTTTTCAAATCGTTTAAGATGCCGCCCCCTAAAATGAGCCGCCCTAGGCTTCAGCCTATTGAGCTTTCATCACTGAATAATATGGATTTTTTCAACAAATTTTGATTATCTTAACACAATGAAGTGGCTAATGTAATATATCTTTAAAAGTTAGAGATAATTATGGTATCGCGGACTTTTTTGTGTACATTATTGTCCTCTATAAAATTGAAGGACATCATTTTGCTCTATTGTCAATAACAGATCATTTTTGATGTTTTTTGTTTTTTTTTTTTTTATTTTAGTTTGCAAATTGTATGATCAAAAGTTACAAGACTTACAACTTTTTTATTATTTCATAGATTTTTATTTCCTTTTTGAATCCATTGAAGCAATAAAAAGTTGCATGGAAACTCTAAACCCCTATTTTACCCCCTAAATAGAAATTCTAAATTTATTTTCTCAGTCCTTACATAAGTCAATTTTAAACCCTACATAGAAAGTTTTACGTGAAAATTTAAAAAGTTTCATACAAAAATTTATTTTAAAAAATTATTCATGTACCGTATTTACTAAGAAGCAGTTATTACGAAGCTGTTTATTTGAAATTATAAATAGGCATTTCTATTTTATTTGTTTGTGTGTATAGATGGCTCTTTGACGATTTAATAAAATATCACTTAAATTACTAATATAATTATTTGGAAAACGACATCTAGTGGCACATTTTGCATGACAATAAACTTGTCAGTTGACTTTTGGGTTCGTACTTTGGTGTAGGTCGGAAAATATCCTTCAAATTCACGATTTGATGCACTTAGTGACATCTAGAGAACATTAAGCTTACTATCAATCCGCGTACAGGTCTCTCGTAGTAAAGGAAAAGTCTATACTATATATTTCGTCAGTGGTTCTGTGATAAATCGTATATACAGTAGTGTCAGTTTTTTTAAAAAGGTGGATCTTAAATGAGTTACACTTTCGATAAAAAAGTTTAAATTTATGAAATGACTGGAGTTTTATGATAAATTGAAATCAAACTAACTGTGACCAGACGAGGCTCCATTATAATAGAATCTATTGCAGGGCTCTCAAATATATTCTATAAGAAAAACCCGAAAATATGAAGGTGACACAAAGTTAGAATTGTTCATTACATCATGGCGTTTATCATCATATAAAATAATATTCAGATACTCTGCAATTTATTTTATGTAAAATAATATACGAGAATATTACAAGGTTAATTTTAACGTTAAATTGTAAACATATTTATTTATTATTTTGTTGGAAAAGTATACGTCAAAATGCAAGTAAATGTTTTTTTCTTAAATCAGGTAAAGATAAAATAAAACACATTTACCTCCCTGATACGTGAATAACAGACAAACTGAATTTATTTGCATTGTTCTGAGCGCCGAAGTGCTCTTAAACTCGTTAGACCATTTTATTTCGATATTTCGTGTTTTGTGTGTTGGTTAAGCGCCTCCCATTTACATAATATCATCGGGCCTTGTAAATATTTAAGTAAGATATTTCATCACCTCGTTTTAACAGCGCAGCAATGTTCCGCTAATGAAATTGTTCAGTATCAAGTTGTTGAAATAAATGTTCAATAAAATATTGGAAATGGACCAGAATTTATGTTCGTCGGGTACAATTTAGCGTCAGCAAATAGAGAGATTTAATTTTTAAAGGTTTCTCTTCTTCTGTTTTAACGCTTTAACTTATAGTTTAGTTTCTGTTGCGACACTGATTTAAGTTGTTTACAACTTATTGGAAAGAGGATTTATCATATTTTTCAGGTAACAATTAATTAGCTTTTGTCCGCGGCGTGATAATATCTAATATAAATAGCGAGGTTTATTGTATGTTTCTATTCCACTAATTTAATTAGCAAACATTACGTTCACAACTCAGTTACAATAAAAAAGCTCACCGAGTCGTAGAGAATTCGTAGTAGTCGTGAAGAATATGCTACGCATGCTACGGCGTAGATTAATCTATTCTTTGCTACGAAATTGATAAAAGCTTCTACATTAGACATGAGCCGAATAAAATAATAATAAAAAAACAATGGACGAAGCTAGAATGCTGTAATTAGTTTCCCTGACTATGAAAACTGTAGCGTACCGCCAGTAACTAAACTAAAAAACTCTGAGTTTGGCAGTGTCCTTTGTTGCTGATCGGTCACTGATCTCTGCTTACTCTTTACCATTCACATTAATATTGTAACAGTATCTTCTTAGTCAGGTCTATTTTTAGTTAGTTTTCTTACTAAATTGTTTACTTTGTATTTATATTAGAATTAAATTCCATTTCAAAAATGTCCGACTGAAACTCAACAGAATTTTTGCGGCACTTCTCAGTGAGGTTTGCGTTTATCTGAAATATTTTGGCAATGATAATAATTTACAATTACTCACAATATAAATCTTCTATGTATCATTAAATTATCATTTTAAATTTAATTATTATCGTCGTGAAGAGAAGTATGAAGTACACTTCCCAGTTCCTGTCACAATGTCACTCGACTAAATTAAATCAGGCCATTATTAATGTCTAATTTGAAAGCGCCTTAAAAGGCTTCCCAAAATTTATTCCCCACATAATCTGATATTAATCACGCGTACACGTTGCGGTTCCACTCCCAACTAATATTTTATAATTAATATTTGCCCATATTTGATGAATACGCACTTAGCAAATGTTTGTTCAAATAAATGGTCTCGGTTTCCGTAATCTATATCTATACTTATAAAATAACAAGTCCTGACTGACTGACTGACTGATTCATCATCGCCGAGTGTAAACTATGATAGTTAGGGCTATGAAATTTGGTGAGTAGGATCGTTTTATTAAGTAGAGACCCACTAAGAAAGGAATTTTGGAATTTCTACCCTTAAGGGGGTGAAATAGGGGTTGAAAGTTTGTATAGAAGTCCGTCATTTTTTTAGTTACAAATCCGAAATTTTATTTTTGGGCTGCTGATTAAAAAAAAGTAGATACGTATTTAAGCGTTTCTGGATATTCTACTCCTAAGGGGGTGAAAGAGGGGTAGAAAGTTTGTATGGAAGTTCGTCATTTTTTAAGTTAGAAGCATGAAACTTTATTTTGAGCTACTGATTAA
Source organism: Spilosoma lubricipeda (assembly GCA_905220595.1). Lineage (NCBI taxonomy): Eukaryota > Metazoa > Arthropoda > Insecta > Lepidoptera > Erebidae > Spilosoma > Spilosoma lubricipeda. The sequence continues at coordinate 15,024,718 of HG992296.1, read as the reverse complement.
AAATGAGTAGATACATATTTGAGCATTTCTGAATATTCTACCCCTAAGGAGTGAAATAGGGGTTGACATTTCGCATATAGGTTAGTCTGGAAGTCCGTCATTTTTGAAGTTCGAAACATGAAACTTTGTTTTCGGGCTACTGATTAAAAATGAATAGACACGTATTTAAGCGTTTCTGGATATTCCACCCCTAAGCGCCACGCGAGCAAAGCCGCGGGCAACAGCTAGTATGTATATAAAAGAGGATGGTGATTGACTGATTGACATACCCAGAGATCAACGCACAGCCCAAACCGCTAAACCTAGAATCCTGAAATTTTGCATGTAGGTTCTTTATATAACCTAAGTGAGCACTAAGAAAGGAATTTTTGAAATTCCACCACAAACGGGGTAAATCAGGGAATCAAAGTCTGCGTGAGTGCTCGTGCTAGGAAAGCTAGTGGTTTATAAAACTCGTTTATTAATATCTCAGTACACATTTTATACAACGTTTGTGGCAGAATATAGTGGTTACGTACATTATGGTTCCTTAATGTAATGTTGAAGTAAGAACAATTGTTTAATGGAGATTTTTATGGCTAATTATGTTTTGTGTTTTGTTTGTTACAGTTGTAGAGGCGTGAGACGAGACACCGCACTTCACGTCTTATTAAGGTACGTGTGTTACGTAATACTTGAGAGCATAATTGATGAAGGAATTAATTAATTAAGATGTATACTATTACGAAATGAATGGTATAGGGTACATACTCTTCGAAAGTTTTTAATAAATTCAGCTAAACTTCCTTCAGGTACCTACGAAAATAAATATCGTTTAAGTTAATTTTCAACCTAAGTTGAGTCAGTACTATGAAAGCTAGGTTGACTGATAAAATACTTCAAAACTTTTTTGTAAAAAAATAAACAATATACGTAGAAAACATCCAAACTGCGATACAAACATTTGCAGATTATACGAATATTATTGTCGACCCTGAAATCAAACCCTAGACCTCAGCTGAACAGTCGTTTACACAACGTTTGTGGCACAGGTAGTTGAATTGTCAGTAGTTGATATTGAAAGTAAGACTGCCCCGTTAGTCTCGCGGTTTGCGTGTGCGACTGCGGATCATGAGGTCTTGGGTTCGATTCCCAGGTTGGACCAAATGTTTGTATGATCTACAAATATTTGTTTCACAGTTTGGCTGTTTTCTATGTATAATATGTATGTATTTAAAAGAAAAAACTATAATTTGTATTTATATCAGTTGTCTAGTACCCATAACACAAGCTCTGCTTAGCTTGGAACTAAATGGCGTTGTGTGTTAGATGTCTAAAATATTTATTACTTATTTATTTATTGCTTTACTCTATATCTAATCGTCGCGTCGTATGTGAAATGATTTCAGAAGTCGTGTAAGTAACCTAAGTTTTAATGTGTACATTTTCAAACATGAAAAGTATTAATTGCATGTTCTGTCACAAACATAATGATGGTGTTTGCATGCGTCATCGTCACGTTTTGTCGGCCTTTCAAACATGTTGAATATCATATATTTGCAGAAAGCTTCTACGGTTTTAATGCACGACGGATTTTCTGTTGAGAGGATTACAAATTGTGTTTCCATATACGTTATTCGATTTATAGTTCTTCTACAGATATTACTTTCTCATTTATATATTGATGTGAAACTATTCAAAGGGCTGAAAATTGTGTTAAATAACTATTTTATACCATTTTCTTTAATTATAAATACCTTATTTTTTATTTAATCGGCTTTAAAAAAAGAGTTCTAAATATGATTCTAATTTGTATCCGTTTGGTAGTAGAACATGTAGAATTAAAAATAATTTTGAGTATTACATTTGCTACTTGCTGTCTCTTTGACTGTAACGTTTAATATTTACACATTTCTCTGCGCGAATTACGCGAGGAGAGGGAACAAGCAAAAGAATTGGTAGGCTTCATGAATTTTGCGTATTACACGAATATATTATGTTGATTTAGTTAGGAAGGTGAAATTTACCTTTCACAGCATTTAATTTAGGCTCCTAAATTTATACAATTCTACAACAATATACAGAAACAAGAATATACACTTCGTACCGTTTGTAAATGAATTTCAAATGAAACATACATGAAATGTAACGTATGTGTGAAAAAGTTACTCATTTATATTACTGAAGTTTTCTTTACAAATATTATTTTGCAATCAGTAAGTATCTATATATCAATAATAAATTAATGTTATAGGACATATAAAAATTATAACATATAACCTTTCATATTGAATGCTGAAGTTAAGAAAATACACAGTCTGCAAGAACCGTGTATGTAGGTAAGTAACCTTTAGTAATTTTCTTTTTCAACAGCTTACGGCTGACTAGACCGTCGTATATTATTTATTGTTGAGGTAATTTTTATACGAAATCCAGTTTTATTTTTGCAGAGGAAGCAGATGATTAATGCAAAAAGTTTTATCTGGGCTTAACGATGTAATTTATGTTTTGCCTTCACAAAATATGATAACCTACTTAGAGATCGTGTTAGATGTATCTACTTTTAAATTAAAGAGGAACATGCATTAGAATATTTCAAATATCTTGAATAATTGTATATAAATCATTTTTTAATCCATATATAATAATTGTTGTAATGTCATGAAGCATTAACAGGTACGTGCACGATGTATAATAATACAAAATGTTTCATGAATAAATTTATACTAATAAATTAAGCTGAAGAGTTTGTTTGTTTATTTGAACGCGCTAACGTAAGGAACCGCTGGTCCGATTTTAAAAATTCTTCCAATGTTGAATAACATTTATCGATGAAGGCTATATATCATCACGCTAAGACTAAAAAGAGCGTAACACCAATAAAAAATGTTTCAAAAACGGGGGAAAAATTATCACGCTACAGGCAATAGGAGACGCAAACGAGGTTGCGTAGGTCTGCTAGTTAATAGAATAAAAGGAAAATTCTGTGAAACCGGATGAAACTAATTACTCCTGAAAATTATTAATGTACTAATTTGTAAACATCCAATAACAAGATAACGTAGCCACAACGTTGTCTTGCCAGTCCCCAACCCGCACTTGGCCAGCGTGGGGACGTATGGCCTTAACCCTGTCCTGAGAGGAGTCCCGAGCCCAGCAGTGGGACGTTATGGGTTGTTGATAATGATAAGTCGTTTGTGAATTGGGCAAATATAAATTTTTCATGAAATTAACTTTAAATGAATATTTATATATTAGTATGAATTTACGCTACACTTTATTTGAGTCCGAATTTTTGTTTTATCTTTTTCCGATTCAAACCTGAAAGTCTGCCTGTAGCTGCATATGTGCGTGAGTGAGTCACAAAGCTTTGTACGTTAACGGATTTTGAAATTCTAAGGTTTAAATTGGAGAAACGTATTCAACGAAAAATATACTCACATTCAAAGTCCTCAAAACCGTTTTTGATCAGAAGTGATGAACCGTGAGGAAACTAACCGCTGACAAGATATTGTACCGCGTTTCTCGCCTTTAATCCTGGAGGTCGCTTGTCGGGACACCAATAACGCAAGATTAAAACTTGCCACGTAAATTACGACGATAAATTTCGTAAATCCCTGATCTTATCAAAATTTTCCTTTAAGCGATGTGGATACCTACGTAAGATGACCCCAACTGTTCCTTCCTTTCCAACAATCTTACTATTAAAAGGCCTTTTAAATGGATTTTCAAGGGCTCTTTGAAGGGTGGTTAATATAGATTTAGGTTAGGGAAGAGACGATTATAAGTGGACCTCGAAGGGAAAGGGAATTTCTAAACAATACCGTTAATATGTTTCGGTTGATAACTTTGTCTTTAATAAATATTTGATCTAAATATTTAATGTGTATTTTACAAATTCAATGCGAAACAACAATTTTTTTTGTTTCGCATGGGAAAACTCTATTTATACAACTATTAGATTTGGTTATATAGAGGTAATACTACTACTACTTTTCAATAGCCCTAACATATCAGTACTGGACAGGATTCCTTTTGTATTTGATAAGTGCTATGGTTGATAATATACTAACACAGACTATTTTGAAATATGTATGCATATATTGTACACTGATAAAATATGTACCTTACTGCATGAGCAATTGAAATTATTTTGCAATTTAGTTGAAGTGCACATATAATCTGTTCTGCTAACTAGTGAATGTGACCACATAAAGCTCGCTCGCGGGAACGCGTCGAGCGAGTAATGAGACCAATTATAGCAGTGAGTCACTTGATAGGAGTCTCGTTGCGACTCAATTTAACTGACGAATCTCCCCTGCTATGTTTTTAGTGTTTGTAGCATAACTAATGTAATATTTATGGAAATGAGAATTGGTTTGGGAAGACTTAACACGCACTATAAGGTGTTTCAGTAACACATTGTCATTTTAGACTGATTTAAATTACCTTGTAGAGTCTGTAAGCCAGAGGGAACATACTCCTCTTAACTCTGTTCGGCAAATTAAATCATACTTTAAGCAGAGTAGTACTTCTATTAGAACAAATAAGTATTATTACTTTTAAAATAATAAGTTATTTTTTTGAAAGTCTCAGATGCACTTCAATTAAAAACAATTTACCTAAGTATATTTTTAATGGCTCATATTTGTTTATTATACAAAATATACTATTATACAAAAAGCGGCCAAGTGAGAGTCGGACTCGCCCATGAAGGGTTCTATAGCAGTAAGTAACATAATGTAAAGGTTCTTGCAGTTCGTTGTAACTTGGATCGATGTTTTAATAACAGTGTTTTTTTTTCTGGTATATTTGAGTTGATTGAATGAAAGTAAATTGTGGTTTAGGATTTATGACGTATTAAAAAAAAACTGCTTACGAAATCTCGTTTAAACCAATTTTAGTGCAAGTTCTCTCTCTTATTTTAGAAGTTACAGGAGGGGACACACATTTTACCACTTTGGAAGTGTCTCTCGCATGAACTATGCAGTTTAGAAAAAAATATTTTAAAAACCTCAATATCATTTTTTAAGACCTATACATAGATACCTCACACGTATAAGTTTGATGAAAAAACATTTTTGAGTTTCAGTTCCAAGTATGGGGAACCCCCAAAATTTATTGTTCTTTTTTTTTATTTTGTGTGAAAAGCTTAAGGCGATTCACAGAATACATCTAGTTACCAAGTTTCAACTGTATAGTTCTTATAGTGACATACGGACGGACAGACAGACAGACATGACGAATCCATAAGGGTTCCGTTTTTTGCCATTTAGCTACGCAACCCTAAAATTGAAGTTGCAGTTTCTTTTAATAATTTCAAATTAAAAATTTTCACTAAATGAATTTTAAAGTATATTATATAATACTTACATTAAAAAATCATTTGACCGTCTAAATCGATTTTGACGGGACTCTGAATGGCAGATAGCTGATGTTATAAAAAATAACTCATATTAATTGCACTTTAGAAAACATAGGTGTTTAATCCTGTCCAGCAGTGCTGGTTCCTTGAAGTAAGGAATCTTCACCAGCCCATGAGACAGAAGCCAGGCACTCACAGATCAATCACCGATGGATAGCTCAAACTTAGAGGCTGTAACACCCCGTTAAAAGTTAAATAACAAAATTCACTCAAGGTTTTCTGGGTGGTGCACCGTTCCCTCCCACTGGAGTGAGGTACCTCTCTTCATTCCAGCTTCACTTGAGGCTTTGAGGATAGCGAGGTTTTCCAATCCTACCCTCTTACAATTAATTTATATAATTAAACAGCGACTGACCATTAGCTTAAGTTCGATTCCACGAGGTCGTTCTGAACGATTATCACACGCTTCTGAAGCGGAAACCACAATTCACAATTAAAAGGTCCCGACAGCCTTCCGCGCTCCCTGAACCGAGTTTATACAATGACCGTTCCAACGGTTTCGAACATTTATTTAGCCTGTCAAACTACGATGGCCATTAAAACCCTCATCGAGAGCTAAATACAATAAATTTCAATTATTAAATTAGTTTCTAACTGATTCTAAACTGTTCCAGCAAAATCTACTCGTAACAATGACATGATATTTTACTTTTACAAAACCAAAGACAATTTCACCACAAATTACTGCTACCATAGAGCATACAATTTTACTCAGAGCAAGATATTTCCTGTGAGCATATGCATCGGAAAGGGCATAACAACAGGACGGTTTCGAACAAAAGGATTACGCGAAAACTAAATAAAAACCAATGAAATAATGAATAATTTCTAATCTTAATAAGTATTAGAGTGTTTTCGACCGTTCCCAAAAAAACTGAGTGCAGCTAGTCTTTGTATTAAGAAAGCAGTGAGTTATTGATAACGTTTATGCAAAAACATTAGTAAATTTCTGACGAAACTTTGTACAAATTAAATTGATTCCAATACTTTCACGTAGCTCACAACATTCCTCCTGAATAAAGCTTGTGCGGCATTTGAGGCCCAGGTAACAGCAAATTAATAGTGGCAAAGCGCCAACAGACCCCTGTCGACAGGTTGGCGGAAAGCCAACAGAATCAGCTACATCGATCGCTTATTGCTGAGGTCATTGCTCGCCCTTCGTGTCTCGCCAGCAATGGACAAATCACTTATTCTGAACTTTCGCTTGACTATCATCATGATCGCAAGTTTATTCCAACACCAAAAGTAGAGGAGGGGAGGTGGAGAAGTTGCCAAATAAGCTTCTTATTTTTGTTATCTATATCACCAATAAATAAAATTGGAGTGTCTGTTTGTAACATTAAAATAACCGCTTTTTACTTAATGCATATGTATGTATACACGATACATATACCAAAAATGTAGTTAAAAAAAAATTTGTCTGTCTGTCTGTCTGTCTGTTTGTTCCGGGTAACCTCTGGAACGGCTGCACGGATTTTGACGGGACTTTCACTGGCAGGTAGCTGATGACCCGGGGAGTAACGTAGCCTACTTTTTTTAGACTAACTTTGTCCCGCGGCGTTACTCGCGGTACAACAATAACCGCGGGTAACACCGCGGGGTTCAGCTAGTTTATTATAATTTTACTAAGACATTTAGTTTATGTGACTGTTTAGTTTGAATAAATAAACATTTCCTTCATATATGTCTGAACGAACTACGATATCTAAATGCATTGAATTTCAACCAAGTACTTAATAATAACTAATCTAATTAACAACATCTGAAGTGTTTTGAACAAAATTACATTTGTGAAATATGTTAACCATATTAGTCTTGAGTGTGTTGTGAGCTTAATAGATTGAAATATCGCAGTAATATGTTTAATTATAGTGGCGGCATGTGTGCCTCAATAACCATGGTGTTATTTGTTATCACTACATATTATAAAGAAGTCATCCGCCGCGTCTGTCTGTCTGTCTGTTCGCAATAAATTCAAAAGTACGAATTTTAATCATAGATAGAATGATCCCTTAGGAAGGCTTTCATGTATACTTTATTAAATTTTTGAGTATATTGGCTAAAACATAACTATCTTTGTTGAAAACGTCGGAAAAATTAAGCAGCTCATCTTCGGGGAAGAGAGTCTGTATTATATTTTTCTTATAGAACTCGTGCGAAGACGGGGGTTGCTAACTTATAATACTAAAGATCGTCTATTTAAATAGGAATAGTGTCGTTTTTGGCTAATCTTCAATTCTCGTCGAAGTATTTTTGTTGCTAGTTTCAAGGCAGTTTATACTTTCCGAGTACCATAACCTAGTGTCAATGTGGGTCGTGGGTCACTGCTGTTGATCCTGGTGAACAGGAGCTATAGTAGTGGGTGTGTGGAAGCGATCAGTCCCAGTAAATATACAAATAATAAAGAAAGTTAATTAAGTTCATGAGCTATTTTTATTTTACTTTATAAATATAGTTAAAGCGAAAGTTTTTTCAATAAGTATATCCCAATGGATAAAACACTTTGTTGATTAGCCGGATCAGCCGGGGTGATAATAAAAATCCCGCGTTGCTTTTCACAGAATGAGATAACCCTTTAATTTCTGGCACTCAAAAAAGTAGCAGAAGACTTTTGTGTTGATTTGTACCTCTTCAAAGGCGATGGTTGTTATCATCTACTGTCTCTACTTTACTAGTTAGCTTTCGTTATTTTGCCCCGCATCTATAGAAAAAATATCTAAGTGAAGCCACAACAAAAGCTAAATAAGCCAAGAGACTAATGGATCACGTCTTAATCCTCGTAACCGGAGTGAGCGACTGGTGCGTTATGAGTATTTTGATGTTGTTTTTATTGTTGTCTGAGAAGGCAAGTTTTGATGGCTGCAACTCCGCGAGTTTTATACCGACATGTTTTATACAATATGTCTACTTTTTATTGCCTCTAATACGATCCTCTACAATAGCAAGCATTATATCACTTTATGTCGTTTAAAGTTGTACTTAAAGGTAAAGTATGGGGATCAAGATAATATTTTATATGATCTTAAAAAATTTTCTTGTTTTTTTCAATCTTTATTCACATTTAAGTTACATTTTTTTACAGTGTCTCTATTCGCCAAACTGTTCTAACAGTTTGTAGGCGTTCCGCTCAATATATAATAAACTTAATACTTAAATGCTACTTTTAAAACTATTACTTCACCGGTATACTAACCAAAAAAAAACAAAATATGTTTAAGAAATAAACAATACATAATTAGTATAACCTCACTATTTTTTGGGAACCTGTTTCCTTAATTAAGTACGCGTTTTATTCTATTACCATATCCAAACATTTCTTTTAGTCTTAGTTTTAAGTTTAAATTTACATTTTCATATTCAATTCTGTTTAGATTGAGACAACTAGACATCACAGACTGCTCAAAATATCCTCCGGCTTTCCAGGCTAAGCATGGCCCATGGTGTGTGTGCAGATTTGATTGTACCTATTGTGAAATTTCTGACGTCATCACAAAAGTCGATCTAAAGATGAGAAAACCAAAAACTCGATGCACACCTGTTTAATAGTGAATTATGTGCTATCTTTTACAAAATACAGTACATTTAATGTGTATACTTCCTTAATTGATGTTTCTCAGTAGGAAACTTGAAGTATGTTTTAAAGTATAGGTCGATTTCCGTGTCAGTTGATATAAGAGTTGTTTTAGAACTTACGAGGCATATTTTCAGATGTAAATTTTTATATTAAAATATCTTCACTTCATTTGTGATAAAACAGGCAGGTACAAAATGAAAATAGAGGTGATATATAATAAAATCTCTTTACACACAGTCACAGATATCCAACTATATTTTCAGGACTGTATGTATTTTACATCTTCACGTCCCAACTGATCAAGAGATTATCATGTGGATTTACCGAGTTTCTCATATTTATCCTCTAAAGGTTAGTGACTGAATTGATTAAAGTAATCTTCAGTATATTTATTGTCGATTAAGAAATCGTGGTTAAACACCACTTCATAACTTCTAAAGTTGTTTTATCTGAAGAACTGCTGCTTGCTAATACTTTTTTGTTCCTTTATTCTCGAATCAATTTTTTTAAAGAAATACAGTACAGTTCAGTGAAAGTAGGTATATGTAAGTAACTTTATATTTTATTAATAACTTAGATCTGTTGAAGTAAACTGCCAGCTACCTAAAAGAACATTTATAATAACCGTACAAAGGGTGACTGGAAGAGATCGCCGTGAGCGATAAGACCGCCTAATATGATACATAATGTTAATCTCCATATATGTATCTCTGTACCAAATTTTACTGTAAAGGCGTGCAATTAAGTTGTATGACATAAAATAAATAAAAACAAATGCAAAGTTTTAAAGAAATTACTCTGTTCGAAACCGCATAGGCATGGGTAGGTAGGTATATGGGCCGTATAGACTAGTAACAAGGGTTCCTCTCACTTAAATGGGAAACGAAGTATTGGTGGACAGACTCAACAAACTTAATTGTTGAAATTTCAGAATTTATTGATTATCATAATGTGACGTATTGGAATTTACTTAGTAATTCCTTCATTTCAAGATAATGAAATACTATCGATCTGTTGATAGAAATTCTTATGCCTTTAGGAGTTCCTCAAGGTATCAGAATATTTTAGTTAAATGACAATGCTCAGAAATTGTAATAAGATATAGTCAGTGCGACCACAGTATTGAACTTGTTAAGCCTTTAACTTTTATCAACTTTAACATTAATAATAACTGATTTTGTTTAATCTGGACTTATTCCAGAATACTTGAACACTCTGAACTTTAACTTCTAGACTCGGGTTTCATTTGAAACTTATTTTTGTATATTTGTTTCGTACATACTTAACTTAGGCCAATGGAAAAAGTCACAAACGACGTAAATACTTATTTAGGCTTTAATAATGTTTTTGAATCTTTTGACGTAGGGTCTAAGTGCTCTTTTTGCAAACTACGAACTACCTGAGCGAAACGTAGAGAACTGATGATGTTATTCAACGTGGCGGTGTTGGCCTACAAAAAACTTTGGAGAGGTTTATTCCTAAAATATGGAGAATTATTTTTACAAAATTCAAGTTTGTTTAATATATATCTATCAAGGATTGCAGAGTCTTTGTATTTATCTGCCCAATATCACAATATTTGTTATCTTCTTCTCGTCATACAAATGATAACATGATTAGTTGAACCAAGATCCAGTGGTTTTATTTATTACACACTATGGAGATGATAATCACAATTTAAAGGGCTTACAGCAGACAAAAAGACATAACCAAAACCAACCCTCTTCTATATACAACTAGCTGACCCGCTCAACTTGGTTTGCGTCTCTCCATAAGAAATATTTTTGTTCCATTTTCCCAACACTTTCGGTCGATACCTGGCTCTTGTTGGCAGTAGAGTAATGCTACATAACTTAAAACCTTTCTCGCTAAATGGGCTATCCAACAAAAAAAGAACTAGCAAAATCGGTTCAGCCGTTCACGCGTGATGGCGTAACCAAGGCAAATAGTGATTCATTTTTAACCGACTTCAACAAAAGAAGGAGGTTTCTTAATTCGACCTTAAATATTTTTTCTTTTTTTTATGTGTGTTCGCGGATAATTTCGTCGTTTATGAACCGATTTTGATGATTCTTTTTTTAATGGAAAGGAGATATTCGAACGGTGGTACCATGATGAGGTACCAAGAGAAATGGAGTCAAACCTTGAAGTCGATTTTATTTTTGCTAAAATTTATTTGTTATATATATATGGTGTTTTCTATGTATAATATGTATGTATTAACAAAAAAAAAAGTATATAAGTATTGATATCAGTTGTCTAGTACCCCATAATACAAGCTCTGCTTAGTTTGGGACTAGATGGCGTTGTGTGTTAGATGTCCGAAATATTTATTTATTTATTTATTTATATACTAGCCGTCCCACGCACCCATGTTTGCATCTCCTATTGCCCGTAGCGTTATAATTTTCCCCCGTTTTTATAACATTTTTCATTGGTGATCCTGCTCTTGTAGGTTTTAGCGTGATGATATATAGCCCATAGCCTTCCTCGATAAATGGGCTATCTCACCCTGAAATTATTTTTTAAATCGTACCAGAGATTCCTGAGTTTAGCGCGTTGAAACAAACAAACAAACTCTTCAGCTTTATATATTAGTATAGATATATATATAGAAGATAGAATAAAGTTAAAGCGTTTAAAATAACATGACAATAGGCATTAAATGTGTTATAAGCAAAGGTACTAATAAACACTGCCCACATTGTCGTCATTGTCATTGTTAGACTGCCTCGTTGGTCTAGCGGTTGGCGTGTGCGACTGCTGATCGTGAGGTCTCGGGTTCGATTCCCGGGTCGGACCAAATGTTTGTATGATCTACAAATATTTGTTTCGAAGTTTGGGTGTTTTCTATGTATAATATGTATGTATTTACAAAAAAAAAAGTATATATGTATTTGTATCAGTTGTCTAGTACCCATAACACAAGCTCTGCTTAGCTTGGGACTAGATGGCGTTGTGTGATAGATGTCCGAAATATTTATTTATTTATTGTTTCCACTGACCCAAGAAAAATTTAAGGTCTAAACAACTCATCTCTCCTTGCTAACATTCAACATTTTTGTTTATTATCAATACTAATATATAAAGTTGAAGAGTTTATTTGTTTGTTTGTTTGTTTGAACGCGCTAATATCAGGAACTACTGGTCCGATTTGAAAAATTATTTCAGTGTTAGATAGCCTATTTATCGAGAATGTTATAGGCTATATATCATCACGGTAAGACCAATAGGAGTGGAGCACCAATAAGTAATGTTGCGAAAACGGCAGAAAATTATTACGCTACGGGTAATAGGAGACGTAAACGAAGTTGCGTGGGTAAGCTAATATTATATATAGATATATACAATCAGATAGTATGTTATATTTTCATTCTCAAAAAAATGAAATTCGCCGCTTCAAATAGGAGTGAGAGGTTGCTTGATAAATACACTGTTGTACATAATTTATTAAAGAGCTTCGGTATGGATGTAATACGGGTAATCTTTTGAACTTTATGAAATAAGGGCACTTTATTTTAACGAGAATGTTTTTCTAAACACATGCTCACGTTCATAAAGCTGACTTATGGCATAATACGCTTAGGTTTTAATTTCGTTTTCATTCCTGAAGCGAGTGCTACTTAATAATCTCGTAGTGATGTTTTATTCCTTTATTTCATTTCATTTCTATACTCTGCTTTATGTTGAGAATAACCAATATTTCCTTTTCTTTGGTACTCATGTTTATATTTTATTTAATTTATTTATTTAATTCATACAATCACCAATATTGCAAAGCAGAAATTTCTGGTCTTGGAAGTTTCGTATTCGTTTCAGAATGGTAGAAATACGCTCTCAAACTAAATGGTTCAGCTTTTCCTTCACGTGCCGAGCAGTCAACAACTGAAACCTACACGTATTTTCTAGCCATTATAACCCCGGTCTTTCAAGCCAGGCGTGAAACACTCAACCATAGTGCGGGACATCCATACGACAGTGAACACTACTCTTGAATTCTGCTCATGCTTTCCATCAGGCAGAATAGAGTCATTTTGACAGCTTCTACCAAAAAAAAAGTAGACTTAATGCTTTAAGTATGCTTTATTTCGAAATACCGCCGTGTCACTGAGCCTATCTAAATTTAACACGGGAACGTATCTAACCTATGGCAAGTACTTAATTATTAAAATTAAGACAAAATTACATTATATATAAAAAAATTACATTGCCATTTCATAAAAAAATGTAGCAAAAAACCTTAAGGTACACGATTTTAATTAAAATAATGGCATTTCTTAAAATAATTGCAAAACTTTGCCGAATGCTATAAAAGTATCTCAGAATGTGAGACTGCACTTAAATACTGAAGAGGAAACAGATTCTCAAAGAAATACAGCCTCGTCCGCGCTATATTTACTCAATGGAAACTATTGCATGCTTTCATTAAGATTAAATTTACCTGCAGAATACTTCGGACTACTTACTAAGACTTAAATAACTGTGAGCAGAAGCCAACAAAGATTAAGTACCCTTTCGTATCATCACTATGAACATACATCGGTGTAGAGAAATATATGTTTTTATTTATATCTTTCATATTTATTAAGATTGGTTCTAATGTCTTTGTGTCATGCCTCTGAAACTATCAAAAGGGATTGAACTGGTAGAAATAATTATAATATCAAATTTATTAGAGTATAAAATGAGAGTTTGCAGTTTAGGTCATTTGATTTTGATATATCTGTGTTCATATTCTTCTGTTTACATCTTTGGGGAAGCAGGACGAATAACTTTTAGATGCAACTGATATTAGAAGTTCCAAATCTAGTTTCTCGCGGTAATAAATGATATTAGTTCCTACTATCTCCAGTACTTAAGCGTTACTGAGCCAATTCGGAACGAAAACTTCAAGAAGTAATATGCATTAATTTCGAACGAATTTTGCACTATCATGGTAAGTTATTGCTTTAGAACTTTTGAAACTTTATCGCTTATGGAGTTTCTCTTTTGCTGTCTTTCATATTTACAAATAGACGTTTTAAAGTCATAAAAAGACAATTGCACGTAAGGGTGATTGCCCTAATTCTTCCTTTTCGAAACAAACCTCGGTGGTGACTGAGTATCTCGATGATCGGGGTTATACCTAAATAAGATTTTCTTAATTTATTTAATACTAAAAAAAAGCCTTAAGGTAGACTTGTCACCGCTGTAAGTGTTGATAGTGCGAGGTAGCCTCGCACTATTTCCCAATAAAACATACTGCAGGTAAAATATTTAATTGAAAAAAGCAACTGAAGCTTTAAAAACTAGAAAGCTATGATCCATATTATTTTTATTTTTTTGAGACGCGTATATCGCGTCGTATAACGCGATAGTGAACCCATATGAACCTTACTTTAAACCCACAGTTATAGTGATTCGAAAATTTTCCATCAGAATTGAATTTTCAAGTCTCTTTGACCAGTCTGTTAATTTACCCCTTTATACTTTGGTAAATTATTATTTATTTTACATCAGAATTGTTAATATAAAATTGAGTACTTAAACCCGAGAACTCCTCTACCGTGTAATGTATGTAATGTGTGCGTACGCCTTTAACAATCAAATTTAGATTTTCTTCGATCCCATCTGTTTCAATACTGCCGTGGTTCGTTTGTGTCCCTAATAACCTAAATAAAGGAACACAATGGACTCTTAATGAGGCAATCGAACCTTTGCCAGATGTCGTCGCGGTGTTGATTACATTTGTATTTTACAGCTTCTTCCATCGCCTTTATCTGTTTAGCTACTGTCGCATGTTATATACCCATTAATAATGATACAAGTTTAGGTAAATTCTACAGCCTTGACTCGTTTCGTAAAAAAAGTTTTTTATACAGATAAAAAAACTAAAACCCAACTACGACAAAAAACGACGTTGAAAAAGCATGAAACAAGTTTCAAAAGCCGTAGTCACGCGTTGTTAAAGTGATATGGACTATGGTACATTAATAAGTTTCAAAAGCCGTAGTCACGCGTTGTTAAAGTGTCATGAACTATGGTTCATTACCAAGTTTAAAAAACCGTCGTCCATGTAGTATAATGTACCTTAGTTCATAACACTTTAACAACGCGTGACTACGGCTTTTGAAACTTGTTTCATGCTTTTTCAACGTCGTTTTTTGTCGTAGTTGGGTTTTAGTTTTTACTTTTTTTTATTTAAAATGTTTTGGTGCCTCTGTAATATTTATTAATTTCTTTGCATAGTATACTTTAAATAGGTACTTTAAAAATTTAACAATTATTGAATAAATACAGACAAAGTCACGAGAAAATGCTTATAATATATATATTTTTGAAAGGTACAAGTAACGCCCTTTCGTATGATACTAAACACGGCATATTTCTCTCAAATTTATTTTTTTGAAACAATACTTTACGTCGACTAGAGGGCGCCACATTAGGTTAAATGACACTTTGTATAAACTATAACCAGCGAACAATTAAGACGCTTCTAACGATACCTCATTAGTCTTCTTCTGACTAGTAGCTTAGAAAGGAGGGAACAAACGAGCATACCATAGAAATTCCACACTTATCGAATAAATACGGACAAAGTCACGAGCAAATGCTAATAATATATATATATTTAAAATGTACAAGTAACGCCCTTTCCAATGATACCAAACACGACATATTTATCTAAAATTTATTTTTTAATGCAGTACTTTATGTTGGCTAGAGGGCGCCACATTAGATTCAGTGACATTTCATATAGCCTATAACCAGAAGACGATCATGACGCTTCTAACGACACCTCATTTGTCCAGTTCTAATGAGTAGTTAAGGAGCTATGAGGGAACAAATGAACATACATACATACATACATACATACATACATACATACATAGCCTGTCAAAATCATAACCCTCCTTTGGCTTTGCCGTAGTCGGGTAAAAATAAATAAGTGCTTCTTACAAAACTTGCAAAATTGCTTGAAGGATAGGTACTCTATAAAGTTTTATTTTTATTCTAGAATCTAGTTCAGTATTTGGTAGGTTTAAACCTACCAAATACTGAACTAGATTCTTTGCATTCATCTTAAATTATTTGTAATGGTTTGCCATTGAGTTTTCAAAGTAACGAATTCCGTTGTGACACTATTTTATATTAGAACAGTAAGATATGGCATTAAATGTCATGTTTTCTTTTTACAAATTGTATTGAAATATGAAACTATTATAGCAATTTCTTTTTATGAAAGGTTATTGTCTCGTTTTGTTCATACATTAGTTTCTTGCCAAAAATATTAGAATTAATCGTCATAGTCATTTCTATGTTTATTCTATGCGAAAACAAATTCAGATGTGGTACTGCTTCTACCAACAACTTCATATAAAAATTCTGTGCTGTTTTTCTACATAATACAAAATCTGTCAACCTAGATACTTTTATTTGTGAATAAGCGTACTCAGTAAGTTTTATGTATGTTACGGGTAATGCTAGAAGATGGAGCAAACCTAGGTTTACCCGGGTTCACTTAGTATTATCCAAGCTTCTTGGGTAAAGTCCAAGTAATAAGTAAAAAAAAAATTAATTCGGGGTTTACCCATACTCACCTAGGTCTATCCAACTCTGGCTGGGTAATGTTAGATGTCGATAGAGGAAGAGGCGAGTTTCGGAATGTGCTTATGGCAGTTGTAGAAAAAGCTGATGATCTATATAGGCTAGGAAACGAACGTGGTACTATTGAAGAAATGTTCTCAAGGAATCAGTTTTCTGTGTATGATAAACTGATTGATATCGAAAATATATCACCAGAAAAAAAAATGAACAGTCGCTTTCATGAGGCCAGGGTTATAAAAGGTGTAATTGCAAAACAAAATGTGCCACAAAAAAGTGTTCATGCAAAGCTGCAGGAAAATTATGCAATTCAAAATCTCACAGTAGTTTATCATGCGCAAATAAATAATTTCAATTTTTTTAACTAATTGACATACAAAGTTTTAATATGTTTGTGCTATTAAATATATTATGTTTCAGCCCGCTATTAGTTTTTGCTATTAAAGCTATTAAGTTTATGCTCTTCAAGCGATAACGTTCACCTTTGTATGTTTTTAAAATAATAAAAGTTTAAAATGCCCTTGGATTTTCATTTCACTAATTAAGTAGACAAATTTCTAACATTACCCAGGCAGAGTTGGATAGACCTAGGTGAGTATGGGTAAACCCCGACTTAAAATTTATTTAACTTATTATTCGGACTTTACCCAAGAAGCTTGGATAATAATAAGTCGACCCGGGTAAACCTAGGTTTGCTCCATCTTCTAGCATTACCCGTAACATATGCACTACAATCACGTGACATTTAACAGTATTGCAGAGAAATACAAATAAGTTTCAGGTAATCTATTGAAATAAAATCTTAATTCACTAATATAAGATTTGTCAAATAATTTTATGTGGATTCGCACTAGCCACGAACTAAAAGAACGAAAGAATGAACGAAGTAGAAAATATTTTCAATAAGTTTGCTATTGTTATCTAACAATAACAAATTCGAGTTATCTTTTCCCGTAAATTTTCAATGAGAATAGGTTTCAGGTAGAGAGGTTGGTTTCGCCACGTAACTTTCACTGAGAGCTCACTCTGTCGACTTATATTATTCTACTTCAGCAACTTTAACCCAGTTTATTTTATTGATATTATTTTTTCAAATTAAAACTTAGGGTAAATCAATGAAAATCTTTTAAATAAAGTTTTTAATCAGTTGTAAAAAAGGATTGGAATTAAATTAAAATTTAATTAAATTAAATTTTAAATTCCAATAAACGTACCAAACTTTATATATAACGACTTTTTTATGTTTATGTAGTGTGGTAAAATGTTTAATTAAGGGGGGATTAAGCTGCACATATTTTATCCTTTGTTTGGCGGCACTTCAATCGTTTCCCTCATTTACTTCTCGATTTGTGAACACTATTCATATTCACTTTCTATCTGTTAAAAAGAAACCCTTTATTGCCCGAACTGATAACGCCACTCAAATTTCTTTGTACAAAATATTTTTTCAAATAAATCCAGTACAAAATAAGCCAGTTTATTTAATGTGGGTATTTGTCACAGAGCAATTCTCATTGATCGATTGGGCTCCATTGAGCGAAAAACTTCGCTTCATTCCACACTTTTTTTTCTTATTTTTCTGTTGAAGAAGCGACGCCGGTACAAACTCTCGACCATCAATGAAATTGGTGGAAAGTTTTTGTCGAGATAAGATTTTCTTTCTCATTGTAAGAAGTTGGGATAATTGTTAATCGTGTTGGTTCTGTGATTTCAATGCGATTTGGCTTTGATTATTATAGTTTCTTCGAATCACTAGGAATACAAAGATTATTCGTCAAGAAAAAGAATAAAATAGTGACTGCAATATGAACGTACTATGGTTCCATAGAGTATCACGGGGAGAAGCTATACGCAGGCATTTCTCTCTATCAAAGTATAAGCACTAATGTACCTGCGAGTTAAATTGCTATGCCATACAATTTTTGTGTGAATTATGAATATTTTGTTTCACTCAAATGTATGTCTTAAGATTTCCCCCTGCAAAAATTCACAGACTGTTTTGCATCAAAAAAAGATGATTCACTTAATTTTGAACTAAAAGTTTTTAAAATTCCAATTAGCAATGACGCATTGAAAAGTTGCCTAACACAAGGATCAAATGAATAATTTTTAAATACAATTAATTAGAATGTCAAGGAACTCATGAGTAAATAAATTCAATATCAACGGAAGGCAAGTTTAAAGTTATCTGTTGTTTATTTCTGATTAAAGATTAACACTAGTGTTTAGATAAACTTATATTTAACAGAAGACAGAAAGTTTTAAAAAGAATTAGCTAGGTACTCCCAAGTCTGAACAATATTAGTTGCTGTCATGTTGAGAGCAGCAGAGAGCCTTGTGCGCGTTGGACAGGCGACTAATCCCGGCAATGATTAAACACTAACGTGGCCTGCGGTCACCGCCCACCGCGACCTGACATAGTGACGTCATCTATTCTAAGCTTGCTCTTAGCTATGCATTTGATTTTGCTAGAATAATAACGTGTAAAAGAGAAGGAATAAATAAAATAAAGACAGATTATTTCCACCATTTGACGGGTCTATTAGTCTAGTGGTTAGTGACCCTGACTGTTAAACCAGAGGTGTTAGTTTCAATTCCCACTGAGGACAAATAATTATGTTCTGTGTCCAGATGAAATTTATCTATAGTCTGTACGTGTTTGGCAATAAATAAACATATTCATCAGCAGTCTTGTTGCCGTAGCCGTAGCCGTTGTAGCCGTGCGCGTTATTATTGAAGTTATTTTAAACACAATCGCAATTGACAGCCTTTTTTTGAAAATTGATTTTGAATTTGTCTCAAAGTCGACACTTTATAGGAAGGCAAACTAATTTTAAATCGACGAGGAACCTTTTTCAGGGGTTAAGTCAGTACTGGTAAACTATTTACTTATATAACTATGTATAATAGTGGTTGCCCAGTGGTCCAAATTCGACCATCATTCATTTACTTATTTCTCTTTTTATTTATTACTAGCTGTGCCCCGCGGTGTTACCCGTGGTTATTGTTGTACCTTCACAACCGCGGGTAACATCGCGAGGTAAAACTGGTGTAAAAAGGGTAGCCTAAGTTACTCCTTATTATATCAGCTGTCTGCCAGTGAAAGTTCCGACAAAATCGGTCTAGCCGTTCCAGAATTAGCAGGAACAAACAGACAGGTAATCAAGGTAGTAGAGCCATGCTGATTTCAACACGGCTCGTCCGGTGTGGTGAATCGCATTGTTGCATTGTCTGCGTTCGCAGTATGGTGACCACTCTTGGATTCTGTTTATGCTTTCCATCAGGTAGAGTAGAGTGATTTTGGCAGGGCCAAACATAAAAAAAAGATAGACAGACAGACAAAAATTAAAAAAAATGTTATTAAGGTATATGCACCGTGTATACATACATATGCATTTAGAAAAAAGCGTTTTTTTATATTACAAACAGACACTCCAATTTAATTTATTTGTATACCTAGAAGATTTGGCTTTCTGCACTGATATTCCATATATTAATTAATATATATACATAGATATATTAATATGTACGTGCTTTAATAACACTCGCAATGGACAAAGTTTTTATAATTATCGAAATTCTTGTGCATCACTTTATTATTAGGAGACTAGCTGATCGGGCACACGTTATTTTGCAATAAATAAATATTTAAGGATGGGTCACCCTTACCATTTAGGGGTATGAAAAATAGATGTTGGCCGATTCTCAGACCTACTCAATATGCATATAACATTTCATTAAAACCGGTCACGCCGTTCCGGAGGAGTATGGTAACTAACACTGTGACACGCGAATTTTATATATTAGATACAGCAGATGCTGTCTACAAGACTTTATATCTTATATTAAGTATTCATATCAGGTGTAAAATATCAAATGACTTAGATTCAAACCGCAAAATCACCTCATAGTTCGCGATACTCGCCGACAGATGGCGGTAAAACGGAGTTGACAATATTACGTCGACATCTTTACGGCGTTACGAAGGCACTCAATTTCCTTTGTGCGACAAGAAACCTTTACTTAACAAAATATACCGTAAAATCTAAAACTTTTGGTGTAAGGTTATATAAGTTGACAAAACCTTGGAGGTGTAAAGAGCAAGTATATTGAATAGAGTTATATACCTCAGCTGAAATAGGCTCCACATTTATTTGCTTCGTTCAAAATACTTGAAATTTCCCCTCATGAAGGTTTTTTTGCTTTTCAACCATGAAATGTATTCTAACTGTCTAGATTAATTTTATAAAATATATAATACTAGCTGTTACCCGCGACTTCGTCCGCGTGGAATATTATCTTTGGGTGTATTTTTGAATCATTAGTAGGTATATTTAAAAAATAAAAATTTATTGTTCTCTTATAAATGTCCAAGAGACACTTACTGGGGCCAGCGTCACGTTGTGTACAAAAATATTTTTAAAAAACCTAATTTAAAACATTTTTATACACAACGTTTGCTGTTTTATTGTTGTTAGATAAAATGTGGAGATTTTTGGGATTTGATACACGTGAGCAGGCCACGTAGAGTTGCCCATGCGAAAAACAGTTCTTTTCTAAATTTACACCCGCCACTTTCAGTGTTTGGCCTTGCGCTTTGTTAATGGTCATTGCGAAGGCTGGTTTGAGGGGAAACTGGATTCTTTTGAACTGAAAAGGTAAATCTGTAGGGATCATGGGTATGCGAGGAATCAAAACTTCTTCATCTTTAGCTATTCCTGTCATTATAATTGCTCTAATAATATTGCGTCCTAGCTGCGTAATTTGCAATCGAGTTCCGTTGCATAGTCTCGGTGCTTCGAGGTTTCTCATTAACAAAACTGGAACCCCAACTTTCAGTCTCAGCTTATGAGACGGCACTCCTATAATTAGATTAATTAAAAAAAAGGAATTAAAAGCAAATCTTTTTTTTTCAAGTAACGGAAATTATATTACCTTCTATTAACTATGAACTAAAATATCCCGAAATATTATGTATGTACAAAATTAATTTACAGGACCTAACTAATAAAAAATACTGAGGTACTTAAAAAAATAAAACTTAATCGTATTTTTTTAACGTAACGAAAACAATCTTACCTACTATGAAATAAAATGAACTAAATATTATCCCGAAATATTAAGTATGTACAAAATTAATTTACAGGACCTAACTAATAAAAAATAGTAAGGTACTTAAAAAAATTAAACTTAATCGTATTATTTTAACGTAACGAAAACAATCTTACCTACTATGAATTAAAATGAACTATGAACTAAAATATCCCGAAATATTAAGTATGTACAAAATTAATTTTTAGGACCTTACTAATAAAAAATAGGAACTAAAAAAATTATGCGAAGCAATCAAATATTTTTACTCTATTGCAAAATGAATTTCTCTGTAGCGCAAATTTCTCTAATCGCATGCGTCCGGCAACGACGTCTGCCCTCACGTGTCTGCCCGTTCGGGTAGGCATAGTTAGATTCGTGCCGTGCGCTACCCCACCACACGACCGCCCCCCGCGCTCGCCCCACTTCGGCGAATGTGCGCGACGATGACCGATGACCGACGGCAGGCGGCGGCGATGAATAAGTATTCGTAACTTCAAAAGTCGATTTTTTTATTGATACAAAACAAAAGTTACAATTTCTGGAATTCCTTTGGTACCTACTTATATAAAAACTTTGCACATCCTAAGAGACCTATGTACCAAGTTACATGGTTTTATCTCCAAAAATGACGAACACCCACATGCAACCCCTATTTCACCCCCACGCTGGTGTAAATTTTAAAATGCTAGAACAAACGATTTTTTGTTTATTATTTAGTGCCTAAATGCCTAAATATAAAATGTAAGGTATCTTCAAGAATGACGAACTTCATACAAACTTTCAACCCCTATTTCATCCCCTCACAGGTCGAAATTTCAAAAACGCTAGAACAAATGTTTTATTATTTTTTATCAAGTGCTTAAATATAAAGTTTCATGGTTTTATCTTTAAAAATTATGAAATCCCATACAACTCCCCCCCCCCCTTTTAACCCCTTACAACCCCTTTTTCGCGATATAAAGTAGCCTATGTTTTATCTCGGGGTCTAGAATATCTGTATACCAAATTTCATTCAAATCCGTTCAGTAGTTTTGGCGTGAAAGAGTAGCAGACAGACAGACAGACAGACAGACAGACAGAGTTACTTTCGCATTTATAATATTAGTTAGGATATAAATCATCTTAGTCCAACGCCAATCGCTCCGTGGAAAACCTGATATTTAAGTGAAATCGATTGATTTAGTGGCCAACTACAAATAATTGTGACAATAATAAAGGCTTAGCCTTTTAATTGATATGATATTCATCTTAGCCCTTATTCAGGCGCTACTTTTATATTTTATTGGAATACGTAGCCTAAGAGCAGTAGGGTCCTCTATTGCTGACTACCGTCACATGGACAAGTGCAACTCTACAATCACACGTTCCGAAACTTTAAGCAAAGTCCTCTCTTGTCTCAAAAATAGTACCTCTAGTATCCTTAATTAATTGGTGAAATATGATCCATCGGTGTTACATGAGACTTCGCATGCGCCTGTCGAGAAGGACAATAATACCATTTATATATGTTTCTCCTCTCTGGCACGTCTATTCACGTAGGTATCACTTAAATTTACTCACTCAAATTACTCTTTGAAATGGCTATCTTAGGTGAATATGAAACTGTTATTATGGACGTTAGAATTCGGATAAATGTATTCAATATTGATCCTCAAGATCAGGCTTAAAACTCTGTATAGTTCAAGTCAACGTCTAAATAACTCTTTAATATATCCAATCGTGTAACAAACGGTTCAATATTAGCGGCGTATCGTGTCGCAGCTGAAAGAGCCCTTCGCTCACTGTCACTCCTCATTTACATAAAGCAGGCGAAAGTCACGAAGTAAGTGAACGCCAGACTCATTTAGAACTTAAAAGCTTCATTACACGTTGTAACTGGCAACTATTGGTAGTGAGGCGGCGTGTTCGCCTTTCATTTGCTTTTGAAGGGTTTTACGACAGAAGTAACTTTCGGTATTGAGGGAAAAATGAAGATGATTTTCTGGTGGATTGTTTTTGATATTAAATATAGTTTAGTAATAAATCCAACTTGAAAGACTCAGTATAATATGGTTCCTATTCCGACAGTGTAAAAAACATTTTAAAATAAAGGATTTCAAGTTAGATTGCACTCACTTGAGCACATTGCCGTTCACTTCTAATTGAAGGACTCCCCAAAAGAAATAAAAAAATAAAAGGATCCCTATACGAGGTTGTTGGCGTATTGCTCGTTGATAAATAAGGTTGACTATACATATAATAAGTCAAAAAATAAATATAAAAAACTCGATAACATTACATTTGCCACTTTGCATAATCTTATCAGTTTCCATTACAAAGAGAAGATGGAATTTCTCCCTTTCAAAAACTCAAGCTTAAATTCCGCGGGGATTCATAAAAAAAAAACAAACAAAAATGTTTACTTTTTATAAATACTTAGCTGAACACAAGAGAGGCTTTTCTCTTCCATTTAAAACGCCAGCATTCTTTTCATTCTTGAAATATAATTTGAGCCAAAGTATTTGCTTTTAGTACTGGTATATTTTTGTATGGTTTTTTTTTAATGATTTAGATTTGCGGTGAAACATGAAAACGTAAATAGACTGCCAATACTATAACCATTCGTTTTGGCTTCACAGGAGTCGGGTAAAAACATGCGTGTCTATGATCCGACAGCTGAAGTCTGCAGGGCTTCTCAGAAGCTACCCAACTAGGGTATCTCGAATTTCCTGCGTGTGGTCTTAACAATGCGAAATGGATATTATATTTTATCCTCGAATCCCATGAAAAGAAAACAATGGGTTTTTCACATCACAAATTGGTATCTAGAGTGAAACGTGATAAAATGCAATAAGGCACACCTGATTACTTCGACAGTATGAACAACTTCTTAATTTCGTAAAATTTTAGAAAAGGTTATTCAAAGACATTTTTAAGAAACAAAATTCGCGTGTAATTCTGCTATAAATATATATATATCTCAATGGGACATACAACATGCATTACGGGATATTGGACAATTCAAGACGTTTTCTAATGAATAAAATATCAGGACACGGCGTAGTGGGGCGGTCAGGGATCACCAGCACAAGCAGCTTTGGTGACGTAATATTGCGAAAGAAAAATATTGTCGTAGGAAATAGGAGTCCGCAGGGACTGCACTGACTTGGATATTTATTGACGGTGAAATCTCAGGTTTTTGACAATATTACAAAAAGAAAACATGAAGAATATACAAAATATTTTCGTGCGTATACCTTTCTGACGTAGATCTCGAGAGTACACCCACAAGCTACATACTTGTAATATTAATGCATGCACAGTCGTGCGTACTTCAACACAAAGTATGCTTCGTACGAACTCGATTCGCATTTCCGTTATAATTATCTTTTACAAATATATAAAGCTGAAAAGTTCGTATTTTTTTTAAAGCGCTAATCTCAGAAACCGCTGTTCCGATTTAAAAAAATATTTCAATGTTATATAGCCCATTTATCGACGAAGGCTATAGGCTATATATCATCACGCTTAGACTTACAGGAGCTGAGCATCAATGAAGAATGTTACAAAAACTGGGGAAAATTATCACGCTACGAGCAATAGCAGTAATTTATTTATAAACTTGATCCGTGATTGTACAAGACGGACTTATTATTTCGGGTATCCTCTTTCAGTCAACTTTGGGAGGTGTAGAAATGTTATAATTATAATATCAAGTTAAAATGAATAAAAAACTAGTCCCTCGCAGAAACCATTAGCTTTTCCTGTAAAAAATATTAGCAACTTTTATTTTAAGTAATTTCCAGGTTCATAATGTTGCAAGTTACGGGTAAGCATTTTTTATTTTTAAATCTGTACATTAATCTACCTCACAATTTTTTTATAAAAAAACGCAAAGCAGTCATGAGAACTTCTGTGAGAAGTGAAAACTCAAAACTGTAAACATACAGTTGTTTAAGCTCACCTGAAATGAACCTCTTTGCTTTTTAAATAAAATGCTCGATAAAAATGAGTATAACATTCCTTGAGAACTGATAACTACAGAAATGCTTATTGTGATGTTTTAAAAATATAGGTTAACGCTATCCAGTACGAGTATAAAGTCACTCCTTTTCTTTCATTATTTCTTCGTCCCTTTTTTCATTAATAGATACACTTTGTTTAATTTCCACATTTTAGACGCCTATTTTTTTACAAATATATTGAACATTCAAAATGGATTTATCATAATCTGTTTTTTTTTAAGTAAGAACTAACTTAAGAAACAATATTGTTTTAATGAAAGTGACGGCCTTGACTCGTCGACACGGTGCCATGCGCCGCCGTCCTAGGTCTGGCCAAGTGTCTTGACATCTGACGCCACAGATTTACTGCCGCGAGTTGAACATATTTTACCCACCCAAAACATTTTTTAAAAGTGCACACGCCGCTGAAGAAGTTTTAACTTCAAAAAATGAAATGAATGTAGACTATACATTCATTTAGTTTTATTGCCTTATGCTAGGCCTATTAGAGATCAGTCAAACGTGCAACACTCTCATAAAATAAATCCAGGTCATATCCGGAATTGGAACTATTTTCTGGCAAATGGCGGCTTTGGCTATTCCATTAGGTCTAATAGTGTAATTACTGAATTCAGGGTTCACGGCCCTAAAGATATAATTAAGGTCAAGTTTGTCGATTACAAATTTGATATAATGTGTATAAGTTTGGAAGGATTACTTGTAGTTGTCGCTCGTCGGCTTAAATGTAATTTTTGCTAAAATTTTGAATCAACTATCTAGCTAATGGTATGTTCATATTCGTATCTTTTTCAAAAGAAATTATTTCAAAAACACTTTCAGTGTCTGTAAACATACACTTTCTTTATTAAATTGATAATTAACATTTTATTGATACGATACGAGATATGAACAGTCTGATTAGGAGATTTTGTATATTGATTTAGCTGAGTTTCTTAAGGTTCTTTAAAGACTAAAAGCATAATATAGACTTTACAGTTGCACTTCCAATAGATGCTATTTTCGTTTTCCGATACGATACCACAAACAACAGTGTTTTGAAGTTAATTGGAGGTGCTAGGTCACAGGGAGGGATCATATGATAAGAAAGTGTTGAATGACAGAATACATCTTGGCTGTTTACTACGTTTGTCCAATAAAACAGATCATTCTGTTCTGCTCTACGGTAAGAAGCCTCTTATTAACTAATACTTGGTTCCCTATAGTTTAAAAAAACAATGCAAATTTTTCCTTTTGAAGAAAATTTAGGTACAAAATCAAAAGTTCAAAAATTAAGGCACTTCTTACGTAGATATATAACGTTATACCTATTTCCCAGAGTGGTTGGCAGAGTCAATTGATTTTCAATAACTACAGTCCTGACACATCTCTTGGGTTTTATACTATGCAAGTTTTAAATAATATGACAGAAATCCTTGATATTTTAATAAAACGATCTGTTACAATTTTAACAGCGTTATAATAAAAAAAAGAGCGATGATCTTTGAACTTTTAATTTTGACTCCGAAAGAATTTCTATCAAAAAAAAATTATAAAATATTTTTTCTTTTCTTGTAATAACGCAAAATATTACCTAAGAAAAGTTTAACTAAAATGCTTATATATAATTACAACTTAAATTATAGCAAGAGTTTAATTTACCAATATATTTCGTTACAAAGCGTCTCACAAAGTGTAGACGCACAAAGTTAGATGAGCTCTGTAATTAGGTCGATATAGGAGCCACTCCTGGCTAAAGCTTATCAACTTGCCTTAAATTATATATAGTTACGATACTACATGATCAGTTTTATATTGTACTAGCTTGTGTCGGTTATCATGATGAAAATAGCTTATGTCCTTTTCCAAGGTCCTATCTATCAAAATCGGTGCAAGGGTTTAGCCGTAAAAGCATAACAGACAGACAGACAGACAGACAAAGTTACTTTCCAATTTATTATAAACTGCTAAATATACTAAATATTTAGTACTAGCCGACTCGTGTTCACTTCGTTGGTCGTTAATCGAACGCTTTTCTTAATTTATTGTTGAATTATAATAGAATATGGCCCATGTCACTCCTGAATAGTGTCACTTTCTGTTAGTGAAAGAATTATTTGACTACCTCGTTGGTCTCGCGGTTGGCGTGTGCGAATGCTGATCATGAGGTCTCGGGTTCGATTCCCGGGTCGGACCAAATGTTTGTATGATCTACAAATGATTTTTTCGGAGTTTGGGTGTTTTCTATGTATAATATGTATGTATTTATTTACAAAAAAAAAGTATATGTGTATTTGTATCAGTTGTCTAGTACCCATAACACAAGCTCTGCTTAGCTTGGGACTAGATGGCTTTGTGTGTTAGATGTCCGAAAATATTTATTTATTTATAGATATTTATTAGAAACGAATCAGTACTTCCGAAGATTACCCCCTACAACCATACAAACACATTTAGAAACTTTACCTCTTTATAGCATTAAGTATAGATTTAGTTTATTATTTTATAAACGTTTTGCCACAAGTTTTTAACCGCATTGAAATTACTTTATTACAAAATAATAAGCTGTTCTTTGTCATATCTTGGGATTTATTTCAGTGTAAATTTTGTTAATTTTTAAAACAGATTCACATTTTGTAATTCAAAACTGGAAATAATCGTGTTAGAATTGGACACATGTTGAAAGTACATAATTTAGTTAAAAGGATATCATAATCTTGATATTATATATAGAACTAGCTTATTCCGGTCTCGTTAAAATAATATTTTTCCCCGTATTCGAGATCAGCTTATTTTTCTTGTTAAAATAATCCCTGTCTTTCTTTATATTCTTACCATTTGTCTCCGAAATATCACGACAATCAAATAACCTATACCGCAGTATAGAAACCACGACCAGCGAAATATTGATTTTCACACAATAGAGATAGTAAAACGGTTTTGCTTAACACGCATTTGGGGTCTCTGGGGGTCTATTTACATGACCAGCCGTGCGTAACTGTGACGTGTCTATCCCGAAATGTAGTTTGACAATCACACCCAAGGAGGGTATTCAAGATTACATCGTCTAATTCATATAAAACCTAGAAGCAACTTACATTGTTTGTAAATATGCTTCAGAAACTTTTAAATATTTAAATAACCCTTTTATAAAGACCAATATACGGTAAATAAACTTTAAAAGTATTTTATAAGCTTTTATTAAAATACTAACTTTTACCAGCGGCTCCACCTGCATGTATGTCGGTTATCGCGGTAAAAACTAGCTTATCTCCTTTATTGAAATTCAAAGTCTCTCCATGCCAAATCTTATTGAAGTGTTAGACAGACAGAGTCACTTTCGAATTTATAATACTAGTATGTAAGAATAGACTATTAAGATTTGACTGCCTCGGTGGCGCAGTCATAGCATATGAGTCTCGAGGTCTCGGGTTCGATTCCCGAGACGGGCTAAATGTTTGTATGATCTACAAATATTTGTTTCGGAGTTTGGGTGTTTTCTATGTACAATATGTATGAATTTCCAAAAAAAAGTATTTATGTATTTATATCAGTTGTCTAGTACCCATAACACAAGCTCTGCTTAGTTTGGGACTAGATAGCGTTGTGTGTTAGATGTCCGAAATATTTATTTATTTATTAAGCATGTTAGATAAACCAGTATTTGCTATTCACTAAAGAGAAACAGACTAGACATAAAATGAAATATAATAGATTAGTCTTAAATTCTTTCAGGAATTGATAAGGTTTTATTTCTAGACTACAAAGTGTAAACCCTGTATTTGTGGCTCACAAATTTTTCGCGAACAGGACTAACTAAATTATCGAAGAATAATTTTAGATCCATTGTGAAATGGAACCCAACTGGACATAAAACAAACTGTCAACGCCAATGTACGCCAACTGTGTACTGTATACACAGGGCCATTCCTCTATCGCAGAGTGCAATATGCATCTACACAGAGAGAGGTGACTACACAATTGATTTGCGAGAGTATGGGCTCACTCACTTCTCTTCTAGCCAACCATATTGTTTTGTTATGGAAACATCAGTGGATATATTAAGTGAAATGCAAGTCTTCGCTGCAAATATTGTCTGTACAAAAAGCATAAAATATACAAGGTTAAGTTACATACTTTATCCCCCGAGTGGTGTGTTTAAAGCTTAAGATTTTGTGTTAGTGGAGAGTTTAGTTTACGCGGTAATCTGGACTTATAAACGTATGCACTTGTGTGTTGCGTATATTACGAAATACATAGATAAATTATACACAGGCTCAGAAAAGGACTTAGTCATTACACAATTGTTTGTCTGTCATTGGGTGGAAGTGGAATTCACAACCTCCAGCTAAGCAATCCTTGTTAATGTAGACCAAGAGAAGGCTAAGAATATTACTATTATAAACTTTATATTGTCAGTTGTGAAGAACCTTATATTAAATTAAATAAATAGAAGATCATTAAAATTCATCCTACTGATACTATAAACGCGGAAGTTTATGAGAACGGATGTTTGGGTATTTGGATGTCTCAAGCAAGAACTACAGAACGTATTTAGATGAAACTTTAATAATACAGCTTAGGTATACATCAGAATAACACGTAAGCTACTATTACTCACAAAAATTAACATAGCACAAAGCTAGTAAAACATAAAATAAAAAAAAACAAAATGTCAGCTTTTCTAATTTTAGCTTTCCAATCAGGATTATGGAATAAACCTATCGTTATTTTTTTGCGGCTCAACTGTTAGTTCCATTGTAGCAAAGTCGCCGTGGCGTATACACCGATCGGGTTGTGTTATAAAGTTCACAAAAGCTTGTATTGTCAGATTTTATTTGTTTTGACAACAACATTGCAGAATTTTATGTCTTTTTATTGATTTGGTATATTTTTTAGAATACATACTTGTAAACTTACTATACTTTTAACCGACATTTAAAAGGAGGAGGTTCTCAATTTGATTGTTATTTTTAATGTAGAAAAATATTTTTAATTCAATTTTTTTTTGTTATTTCAGGTAAATAAATCGCTACGTATACTTCCAGAAGTAGTGAGTATCCCAATAGAACTGCTGACTTGACTGTAACTGACCTGAGATATTTGATGGTAACTCAATGTCTGTTATGCTTTCCTGTGAATGCTATGCAGCGGCTTAGCTGTCTAAACTGATGCACCGATTACTTTGAAATTAGGCATAAAGATAATTTGATTCTTGAGAAAGACATAGGCTGCTGTGTGGGCAGACGGAAGTGCTGGCAAAAGCTAGTTGCCATTCATTTGGACTTAGTATCTTACTTAGGTAAAAGAAGTATAACTATATGCTGTATACATAACTTTTCCATACGTTAGTTTTATAATATTCAATATCTAAACCTCATCAAGGGCCATGCGCCAAATGTAGTAATAGTAGTAGATCCGATCCCAGATGGACCTTCACCAACCTGATATTAGAATTTAACTTATCTATACAAATAAATAGAATTGGAGTGTCTGTTTGTAATATTAAAATAACCGGTTTTTACTAAATTCATATGTATGTATACACGGTACAAATATCAAAATGTATTTAAAAAAAAATAGTCTGTCTGTCTGTCGGTATGTCTGTATGTTTGTTTGTTCCGAGTAATCTCTGAAACTGCTCTACAGATTTTGACGGGATTTTCACTGATAGGTAGCTAATGATAATATAAGGAGTAACTTAGGCTTCTTTTTTTAGCAGTGTCACCCACGGTACGACGTTAACCGCGGGTAACACCGCGGGACTCAGCAAGTTTTAGAATTTCGTATATTAGAAAATTATTAAAAATGGGTTGTCTAAAATAATCCCTGACAGTTTTTTTTTTTGTAGTTTTAGTTTATAATAAAGCTATTAATTAAGAAAATCACTACTAATAAAACTATTTTTTAAATTAAAAATATTATTAGTGATTTTTTTTATTTATAATAAAACTATTAATAAAAAAATCACTATTAATAAAAGTATTTTTTTTTATTTAAGATATTCTGTCCAGGATTTTTTTAGACAACCTATTTTTAATATATTTTCTAAAATAGTATTTTTTTTATAAAATAACTTTTATTTTATTATTAGCTCGGCGAAGGTCCATCTAGGGTCGGATCTTAGACCATAAGTCCATTATTAAAGCCGTTATCGCGCGACGCCGCGACTTTTGTCCAGCAGACTTACAAAGCCCTGTCTGTTCCCTACAGTGGCTATTGTTCATCTGCTTAGCTTGCCTTTTATGAGAAATGTGTCACGATTTGTCTGGTATTACTATCAAAGTACGTGGTATTTCCTTTAGAAGAAGACATTTTTTCCCGAAACTAACTAAATGTTATGAACAGTTAATAAATTAACGTTTAGCAAATTATTAAGATCCCAAACTCGAACAATTTACTAGCTTCCGAGTAGTTCCACTATTCACCTCTCTTGAATGATTTGTAATAGGGCAATGGGTGATCGAACATCTATAAAACTATTTCCATGTCGATTTAAAACACTGATAGACACAGAGAATAATGCATTCGTCCAACTTTTTGTTCGTCACAGCTTAAAATAGTTATGTTCACTTCTAATACTGTGATGAGACATATTGAAGCATTAATAAAGAAATCATGAGATATAATTTAAAGTTAAGGCGTATAGTAGCCTCAATAACCTTGAGCGTCTGGGCGAAGCTAAACGCATACTATCACATCTGCACCGCACACATTCATATCTCCGTACCGCACGCGCTACTTCAAAACGATGATCAAAGATTAGGGAGCGGGACAGACATGCGCGTTTGGCCGGCGTTTTTGCCTAAACTTCAAAACATAATGATTAAAAATGGTTATAACGTTAACATAAAAAACAAAATATTTTTAAAAGTTTTAGTAAGATTTATAATTAAAACATTTTATCATCGGTAGGTACTAAGTACAAAAAAAAGCGGTCATGTGAGAGTCGGACTAGAAGTTTCAGGCTCAGCATTTAAATAAATAGTTTAATCAAATTACCGATCAAACTATATTTGATACTATCTGAACCCCGTAGTGTTACCCGCGGTAACTCCCTGGATCATCAGCTACCTGCCAGTGAAAGTCCTGTCAAAATCCGTCCAGCCGTTCCAGAGATTACCCGAACAAGCAGACAGACAGACAGACAATTTTTTTTAACTATATTTTTGGTATATGTACCGTGTATACATACATATGCATTTAGTAAAATCGGTTATTTTAATATTAAAAACAGACACTTCAATTTCATTTATTTGTATAGAAGAGAGTAAAAAATCTGATAAACTATTTATTCAGCTTATATACTTTTTTAATAAAAAAATTCATATTACTGAATCTAAAAGTAGCATTTTTAATTTAAAAAAAAACAGAAAGTGCGTGTCAGGTCATCCATAGAATAGGGTTCCCTAGTCACCAATGTCCACAAATTGAAATAAAATCGTCTTCTACAGATAACTATCATGATTTTATTTTTAACTAGCTGACAAAGTTAGTCTAAAAAAAGTAGCCTAAGTTACTCCCTGGATCATCAGCTACCTGCCAGTTAAGGTCCCGTCAAAATCCGTCCAGCCGTTCCAGAGATTACCCGGAACAAACAAACAGACAGACAGACAAAAAAATAAAATAAAATACGTTTTTGGTATATGTACCGTGTAAACATACATATGCATTTAGTAAAAAACGGTTATTTTAATATTACAAACAGACACTCCAATTTTATTTATTTGTATAGATAATATTTTACATGTTCTACATTGGCGCAGTGGTACCTTACGCGACTGCTGTACGTCTCTCGGACTCGGGTTCGATTCCCCTGTTGAACCAAATGTTTGTATGATATGTAAATATTTGTTTCGGAGTTTGGGTGTTCTTTATCTATACAAATAAATAAAATTGGAGTGTCTGTTTGTAATATTAAAATAACCGCTTTTTACTAAATGCATATGTATGTTTACACGGTACATATACGAAAAATGTAGTTAATAAATTTTTTGTCTGTCTGTCTGTCTGTCTGTTCTGGGTAACCTCTGGAACGGCTGGATGGATTTTGACGGGACTTTCACTGGCAGGTAGCTGATGATCCGGGGAGTAACTTAGGCTACTTTTTTTAGACTAACTTTGTCCCGCGGCGTTACTCGCGGTTCAACAATAACCGCGGGTAACACCGCGGGGTTCGACTAGTGTTTAATATGTATTTATTTACAAAAATAGCTTAAAACTATTGTCAGTCAAAAGTATTGTCCGAAATATTTATTACTGGCTGAACCCCGCGGTGTTACCCGCGTTTGTAGTTGTAGCCGCGTGCAACGCTGCGGCGTCGAAGCTAGTCTAAAAAAAGTAGCCTAAGTTACTCCTTATATCATCAGCTATCTGCTAGTGAAAGTCGCATCAAAATCGGTCCAGCCGTTCCAGAACAAATAGACAGACAGACACAAAAACTTAAAAATAGATGACTTTAGAGGTTTGCATTGAGCTTTATTAGCGAGCGAGCGAACGAGGCGATAAACATCTATTTTGAAATAAGCACAATGTACAATGCAAGCAAAAAAAAAAAATTATAAATTCATAAAAACAATAGTCCACAAAACATCAATAAAGCGTCCAAGCGCACGATTATTTTCAGTCCATTACAGCGAGTTAGTCTCTAACGCACACTAACCCAGAAAGTACGTAAACACCTGCAAAAAGCAAATGTATACGCATAGTTAGTCGATAGCGCGAGCGGAGCAGCGAACGACACAGCCTTCCCCTCTGAATGCCAACGCACGACTGCCGCCTGCGCCCGCACAGAGACCCGCTACACTTTTAACTTTGGAAATCTCAATATTTAACATTTCCTTTACAAAATATTGATTGATTTAAATATAAGTAATGGCGAATTTATAGCAAATTTAACCACAAATTTTTCTATATAAAAATATTTTTTAGCTTCAAAGCCGTTTAAAAGCAGTAAGCAAATAAGCGAACAAAATAGCGTGTTGTTATATATTTTTTTATGACAATACTATTTATCGTACTTTAAAAATTTTTTTGCCACATTCTTGAACATGAATTGACAGTAAACATACATTTTTTTGCAATCTTTTGATGCAGCCGTTAATGAGGTGTAGTCTTTGGAATGCAACCTTTTTTACGCATCTAAAGGGAGGTAGGCCCTTAACTCATTACAAAATACATTTGAAAACAGATAAATGAATCCTACTTATTTATCCTACTAATATTATAAACGCGAAAGTTTGTAAGGATGGATGGATGTTTTGATGGATGTTTGTTACTCTTTCACGCAAAAACTACTGAACGGATTTGGACGAAACTTTACAGTAATATAGCTTATACATCAGAATAACACATGACAAATACGCGGGCGGAGCCGCGGGCAACAACTAGTAAGTAATAAAGTGTAAAAATTAATGAGCAGTTCAAAGATCAGACATCCAGATTATCAGCGCCGAATTTTGCAAGTTTGTCCCAGTTTTGCACCATTCGGTAAATAAATCTGACCTTTCTGTCTAGTTAGAGTAACATTAAATATTTATTGCAGCATGAATTATAGTAATATTTACGCAGTTTCTTTCATTTTGATAAAATATTTCAAACATTGACTAGCATTGTAGTATATTTACTTGTTTTTAAAAATAGACTACTATTGCATTAAAAATATATGTCCTGTGTCTCGGGGGGTTTCATGAACATACATGAAATGGACACAAAGAACGCCTAAACTAAGAACAATAATTTGTGGATTACAGAAAGTGTTGTCTTACCTGGGGTTTGAACTGCTTGGTGCAGTAGAAAGCGGCGTGACCGCTCAAACCAAGCCAACTGTGCAGTCAGGCAAATTATTAAACACTTTTGAATGAGCTAAAATTGAAATATATCTGGAGAAAGATTTCAGGTTACTCAAAAGTGTTTATTAGTAATCAGATTGCCTCAGTGGCGTAGTGGTAGCGTGTGCGATTGCTGTGCACGAGGTCTCGGGTTCAATAACGACCAAATGTTATATGATCTGCAAATATTTGTTTCGGAGTTTGTGTGTATTTTTTATAAGTATTTATATCAGTTGTCTAGCACCCATAACACAAGCTCTGCTTAGCTTGAGATTAGATGGCGTTGTGAGTTAGATGTTCGAAATACTTAATTATTTATTATTATTTAATACTAGCTGAACCGTTATCGTAGTATCGCGAATAACGCCGCGGGATACAGCTAGTCTAAAATAAAGCAGCTTATGCTACTCCTTAGATCATCAGCTATCTACCAGTAAAAGTCCTGTATAATTGGTCCAGCCGTTCCAAAGTTACCCGGAACGAACAGACAGACAGACAGGCAGACAAAAATTGTAAAAATGGTATTTTGGTACATGTATCGTGATGAAAAAAGCAGTTATTTTAATACTAAATTTTAAACTTTCGCGTTCCATGATATATTAACAATTATTTTTACGGGAATTAATGCGATCACTTATTAAAAGGTATTACATACCTCTGATTTGCCTGACGTTTAGACCAGGTTGCACTGGCCGTGGTCACAGGCTGACTTATTTGTAATGTAATACCTTTTAATAAGTGATCGCGTTAATTCCCGTAAAATAATAGTTATTTTAATGTTACAAACAGACCCCCCAATGTTATTTATTTGTATAGATATATAGATAAGGTTTGAAATTGACTGGTTTAATAATAATAAAGGTCTGTGAAGATCAAAAGAACTCCTACAGAAATCGATCACTTTCAGACAGGCTTTATGCTAGGCCTGTAGTCATGTCAATATTATGTTACAGGGGGCACTACATCATTTAAAGTTATGTACAGTCCAAGGACAAACTGATCTAAGACTAGGTAGCAAACAAGGGCTATATTGATGAGGGTCTCTCGGTGCGCAGACAGGGGTGTACTATTGAACTGTCTGTGTTGACAGTTTACGTTCCAATACAGGGAGGCACTGTTTTAATTAAACGTAACTTTATACATCTTCATCCTTATGTCATACTTACTATTTTGTTATAAATATAGGGACTAACGTATCCCTTTATAAGCGAGCAAATGAGTAAAAAAAAGTAGTAGCCACAAACCACAGGCTGTCACACTGCAATATTATGTAATGTTAGCCAGTACCCAAAGCCAAGTTGCAAGTATTTCACGTCGATTGTCTTTCTGCTATCGCTAACGCCCTTATTCTCTTGTATTATTGGCTAATATTGTGGTTTGACCTCGTGACTTAGCGTTGAAAGATGACATACATATCATACTAGCTGACCCACGCAACCTCGTTTGCGCCTTATATTGCCCGTAGCGTGAAAATTTCCCCCGTTTTTGAAACATTTTTCATTGGTGCTTCTCTCCTGTTAGTAGTAGCGTGATGATATATACCCTATAGCCTTCCTCGATAAATGGGCTATCTAACATTGAAAGAATTTTTCAAATCGGACCAGTAGTTCCCGAGATTAGCGTGTTCAAACAAACAAACAAACAAACTCTTCAGCTTTATATATCAGTATAGATACTTGTTAGTTTGCTATCAATGTTTACGTTTGTAGAACGCAACTTGGCTAGTTGCCAATTTAGTCTATGAATAATGGACATTCTTAAAATATTAAGACCCCTCTGTGCCTCGGAGAACACGTTAAGTCTCCTGGTTGCTTCGATGTCTTCAAGTGTTTGTATTACGTCTGATGACAGTCGTTACATGAAAAATTGATACCGTGGGAGAGCCAAGCTTCGGCATGAATGGGCCGGCTCGACCGGAGTGATACCACGGCCTCACAGAAAACCGGTGTGAAATAGTGCTTGCGCTGTGTTTCACCGAGTGAGTAAGGATACCGGAGGCCCATAACCCAAAGGCCGGCAACGCACTTGTGACGCCTCTGGTGTTTGCAGGTGTCCATGGGCGGCGGTAATCGCTTACCTTCAGGTGATACGTCTGCTCGCTTGCCAGCCTATTCCATAAAAAAAAGACGGAAGTTTGATCATCGCATGGTATTAAGGTACTTATGATCGTAGACTTGTTAAGTGGCTTGTTTATAAAACCCTTGAATAAAAAATTGCAGCTATAAAAACCACAGTGTTATATTGAAAGAGTTCTTTAAAAATAAAAATACTGCAGTAGATATATTCTGGTCCACGAAACACAATAACTTTGAGAACATTTCTGCCAAATGCACTTTTTATTGTGTATTCTTCTATTCGTGAACCGAACCACAATACACGGGTTCTGTATTGAGTGCATTCGAAATGTTACTATTTTTGCGTCGCGGTGCACCGTCGAATGCGGGCAGAACTGAGCGTTCATTTACATCTCAAGGAAATTGCTTTTTTTCGTAGAAGGTTGTGCTAAGTATACTGTTATGATTTTATATTTGTGTAAGTTTAATGACTTAACATTTTGTAGAGTTTTGAATTTGAGATACTAAACTGGGATATGATGTAAGAAGAATAATGAGGAGTTTTTAGGTTCGAAGATTGTGTTTTTCTAGTTTTTTTCAACGAAAAAAGTTGATTAGTTTTACAAACTTTGGTTTTATATCTCACTAGGTTTTCCTCGCGGTTCGGCCAAAAAGCAATCAACGCCTTTACAGCATCTTTCGAAACTTTACATATCTGTCAGGTATCGAGGTAAAAAGTAGCCTATGTTCTTTCTCAAGAATCAAAGTATCTTCGTGCCAAACTTCATTGAAATCGCTGCAGCGGTTTAGTTGTGAAAGCGTAACAGACAGACTAAGTTACTTTCGAATGAATAATTTTAGTATGAATTATAATCTCTTTCTCTACCACAACGTGTCTACATATTTAATGAACAGCTATAGGCTATAGAATTTCAGCTCTGCCGGCCTTTTAAGAAGGAGTTTTTAAAGTTTTAGGTGTCCATGGGCGGCGGTAATCGCGATACGTCTGTTCGTTTGCACCCTATTCTATAAAAACTACTAATACTACTACTAATAGCCCACACACTGAAAATAGTTATATGTATGAGAAAGAGCCTGTTGGTCCAATGATCAGTGATCCTGACAAGTCAGTTTTTGTAGGTTTGATTTTCACTCAAGACAATCAAATACGTTATAAGCACGATTGTTTGTCCAGTTGCATTCAATATAAGTATATGAGTAGCTTTTTCAGCAGTCTGGTTATCACAGTACATGGCCTGCCTTTCAGATAAGACATCTTACTTTTTTAAGTAAACCTCCCGCATTTAGAAATAAATCCTGTGTCGCGGACTTTATAAACACACATGGAACAGACACATAGAATACACAGACTTAAAACAACAATTTGTGTCACGCAAAGTGCTGTTCTTTGTAGGATTTGAACCCACAGCTCTCGGCATAGTAGAAAGCGGCGTGACGACTGCTCAAACCACCAGGCCAATTAACAATTACCTATATTAATTAATTTGCGAATTTTCTGGTACGGTAGCATGTCAGTACATTATCGACGCTGTAATATGAAACCAATGTGTTAATTACAGTTGTGAAGTGTTAATGCTCCGAACAGATTGCAGCGAATGTTGAACAGTGATTACATTTTGTGATGTATGTTGTTTGCAATATCTACACATACTTGTAATGTGGAGTTATTCAGGTGTTGTTGGTTGAAATATTAATACGTAATTTACGTAATTTAGGTTACGATTTTGATGACAATAAGAAATTGTTGAAATATCTTTTGTGATTAAAGATTACTATCAATTATTTATATCTGCTTATTTTTAAGTACGGTCACTATTAAAAAACGTTAACACACGTTTCACATGCTATCAAAACTTAATAACAATTATCATTTATATAAATACATACTTATATCAAAAACTTTTTACCTCTTTTGTTTTACCACAGTTAAAGCTTAGGAGAAATGCAGCTAAAAAAACTGAAAACTAAAATATGGTCTACTGGTGGGCGACCACTAGTTGTTATAAAACCTTACACATTTTCCTTAACAATAGCACTCTTTATAAAAGAGGTTTATTTATTTTTTATTTTAAGGAACATCAACAATATACATATACAAAACCGGTTAATATTTGTGGCTAAAAACATGATCTTATATGTATATCTGTTATAGATGTACACAACATTGTTTGTAAAGAATAACCACCAAAATAAAAATAATAGAAATAACATAACACAAGCTATACACAATTACAAGAAAATTTTTTGACAAAATTGTGAATAAAATAAAAGTAAAAACAAAATAAAACCGACTTTAAGGTTTGACTCGATTTCTCTTGGATGCCATCATCAGATCTTAGTTTCCTTATCATGGTACCACCGTTGAGATATCTCCTTTACATTAAAAAAAGAATCATCAAAATCGGTTCATAAACGACGAAATTATCCGCGAACACACATAAAAAGAAATATATATGTACGGTCGAATTGAGAAACCTCCTCCTTTTTTTGAAGTCGGTTAATGAAAACAAAATACAGTTTCACAAAAAGACAGCAAAATCTATCACTGCATTATCTTTCGCTTAAACGCCTTGTAGGAATCGTGAAAAATGTCAAGATCATCTGAACGTCCACATAAAGTATTGTATTCAAGACACATAACCAACCGTTATACCGCTTACTATTACAATACGTCTGCTCGTTTGCCCCCTATTCCATGAAAAAAGTTGTGTGGTGTCGTGGAACACCAAATAGTAACGAAGTTCCTTATCACACAATACAATAATATATGCAACCTACAGATGGCGCTGTACTATTGTTTTTAATCTTACGCTTTTTTTATTTAACGTTACGGACTTTTCGCCAGCTAGGGTATACAGGTGGCGCTAGAATATTTTTTTTTAATCTTACGCTTTTTTCACTTAACGTTACGGACGCTTTTTGCCAGCTAAGTTACCTCTCCACAACGTCCAATATGGAACTTTCGTTCCAAAAACACGGTTATTTTAATATTTATTTATTAATTTAGAAAAATTTTTTTTTTCATTAACTAAACAAGGGCTTAATGCACCTATACTATACTATCACCCTCTAAATAAAGTATTTTCAACTTACTACATAACAAAATACATAACAGATGAACAGGGATGACATAATCCCTACTTTGTAACAAATGATTTAAGTGACGTACCCAGTCATGTTTTACTTCTTACAAAATTGTACCCAATTAGTTAGGGCTCCAGGTACAAAGGTATAGTTAAATATTCAGGGTTGGTTCCAGATTATGCTATAAACAACCTTTATAATTACGTTGGCCTGAAACCATTCTAGAGTCGCCAAATAATATTACTCTTAATTAGAAGGGTACTAATTAAGACGCTCATAAAAATATTACAAACTATTTTAAAATTTTGCTTCAATTTTCCCATGTCATATCGCTTTGTATCGTTATATACTTACGTAAGTACTAAGTAATTTACTTAAAACAATACTACCATTCCTTTTATATAGTCATATTTAGACATCAATACGAATAAATTGTTGAACGAATAAAGTGTATTTTAACACCCTAATTTTAGCATTAGTTAGTGCAAAAGTTAAGTTTATTTTTAATTTATACAAGATCAACCCCAGGCAGAAAAAACTTAAACAAAGCAATTAGTATAGAACGGTCTGACATCCGACCCTTTTTTTTTTTTTTTTTTTTTTTTACGTGTGGAAACCCCCTCGGGCCGTCACCCCGCCGGGGTTTGCGGCGGGGCGGTGTGTCGGAATCGAACCGACTAAAACCACACGGTGTGCCACTCTGCGCCTGAGACGGGAGGGATCCGGGAACTGCTGTTATTAACACATCCGGACCCCTCCCAGCGCCAGCCCGCACTGAAGCGGGCACCGTCTGCTAGTTAAATTCTCAATTTAGGCAACGTACGGCACACGCGTAACGTTGCCCCCTCGCGGGTGACCACTAAAGCGGATGTAGGGGAAAACCCGTCCCCACCATCCGCGGCCACACTCAGGGCGGCATGAGGCGCTGATAGGCGCGCCTCCGCCGCCCGGTTCGCCGGCGGCGGATCGGGTCCGAGTGGAGGTCGTCCTCCCGGGCCTTCTCCGCCGCCTCCTTCTGCGAAATTACGTCTTCGCAGAAGGCTGCGACCGCGGTAAAACTGCTGTCGCTACCGGCCATGGTGCGAATGATGGCCGGTAGCGAGAGATCCCCTCCGATGACTGCAGTGAGGGCCCGGCGCTGCGACGCCCAAGCGGGGCAAATCGCCAGCGTATGCTGGGCCGAGTCCTCACTGCAGTCGCAGTGGTGGCAGGCGGGACTCAGTTCCCTCCTGGCGACCGAGTGCAGGTACTTTCCGAAGCATCCGTGCCCGGAAAGAACCTGCGTCAGTCGGAAGGAAAGGGTCCCGTGCTGCCGCCCTGCCCACTCGAGGATGACCGGCTGGAGAGCCTCCACGGTGGCAAAGCCAGCGCGTGGAGTCTCCAGCCGGAACGACCAGCGAGCCATCGTGGCTCGACGGGCGGCTTCACGCCACTCGCGTACCTCTTCGGGCGGAGGGCGAATGCCTCTCTCCGCCCGGAATTCAGCCACCCGTCGATAAACTTCGGCGAGCACTTCCGCCTCCAAATCCCACGGAGGTGTTCCGGCCAAGGCGCACGCCGCTTCAGTGGACACCGTGCGGTATCCGCGGATGGCTCTGACCGCCAATATTCTCTGAGGCCGCCAGAGGCGGGCCTTATTGAGGGCAGTCAGAGCCGCCACCCACACCGGTGCCCCATACAGCGCCATCGACCGGACCACCCCCGTGTAGAGGAGTCGCGTTGCGACGCTGGCTCCACCCAAGTTGGGCAAAAGTCGCCCAAGGGCAGAGGCAGCGTCGACCAGCCTGGGACCAAGCTGTCGGAAGTGCTCGTCGAAGAGCCACCTACCGTCGAGGATCAGGCCCAGATACCTCATCTGGGCCCGAACCGGTACGAGGACCGAGTTGACCACTATGGAGGCGCCGGGGGGCGGCCCACGCCGGGGCCCATGGAACAATAGGGCCTCCGTCTTGTCCAGGGCCACCCGTAAGCCCAGCGCCTCGATGCGCCCGACCACCAGAGAGACACCAATGGTGGCCAGGCGCGCCGCCTCCTGGAAGTTCGCCCCCCGGGCTGTGACAAGAGTGTCATCGGCGTAACAAATTACGCCCAGCCCGGGGGGGAGACGACCTCTTAGGACCCAGTCGTATCCCACGTTCCACAGGAGTGGTCCTAGGACAGACCCCTGCGGAATGCCGCACGACATGGGTCGCCGTCTCAAGGCGCCATCTCGATCCTCGTACACGACGGTACGCTCCTGCAAATAGTCTGCCACCAGCCGCCTCAGGTACTCTGGCACCCCGTGGTATTGGAGTGCTTCCCTGATGCAGCTGAATGGCAGACTATTAAAGGCGTTGGCGATGTCTAGGGACACCGCCAACACCACGCCGCCACAAGTCACTGCCTCTTCGGTCACGGCCCTAAGGCGCATCACGGCATCGACCGTCGAACGCCCTTCTCGGAACCCGAATTGGGCGTCCGACAGGTCGGGGCCTACCTCGCTGAGGTGCCGGACGATGCGGGCAGAGAGTATCCTCTCAAACAACTTACCCGCCTCGTCCAGCAACACGATGGGCCTATAGGCCGCGACCGAATCGGCAGGCCGTCCCGGCTTCTTTAGAAGGACCAGCTTCCCGCATTTCCAGCACTCAGGGAAGCGTCCGGACGCCAGGCTAGCATCCAACACTTCCCTGAGGCGGTCCGACATATGGTCGAGGGCTCGGGCCATCACTCGGGCTGGAACCCCGTCCGGCCCGGGGGCGGTGTTCTTGGAACGGATCCGCAGAACAGCCGCCCCAACCTCCGATTCCCTAACGGGCGGAACATCGCCCCCGTCGTCTCTGACCGGATAGGCCATCGACGGGGGAGCGTGCTCCGCCCGCTGCGGGAAAAGGCCCTCGACCACTTCCTGCAGGAAGCTGGGCTGGAGAGTCTCGGTAAGGGGGGGGCCCGCCGTGCGGAGCTTCTGTCGCACCGCACGATATGGGCGACCCCAGGGGTCACGGTCGAGACTCTCCAGCATCTCCTTTCTCTTAACGTCTTTGGCGCGGCCAATGGCCAGCTTCAGAGTTTTCCGCGACTCGCGGTACTCCTCATGAAGCTGGTCCCCGCCACCGTCTCCGCGGTGACGTCGCCGGCTGCGGGTGTAGGACCTCCGGGCACGAGTACAAGCCGCACGGAGGTCCGCCAACTCCTGGGACCACCAGTAGACCTCCTTCCGAGGAGGCCGACGACCCTGGACGCGGGGCATGGCCGCATCGCAAATTTGCGTAATCGCATCGCGAAAACGGCCCACACCCACGTCCACGCCGACCTCCTCGGTCGGGGCCTGCGGAGACAACCAAGAGTGAATAATGGCCGCCTCCTCTAGTAGGTCCCCATCGAGCTTGGCGACAGCCCACCGCGGAAAGCGGGAAGAGCGCCGCGCCGTGTGACCCCTACTGGGGCCCTGGGACCGGGAGAGCTCGAATCGGATATATAGATGATCCGAGAGCGTCTCGACCTCTTCCAGGACACACCAGTTCCTTACTCGTGCGGCAACAGCAGGGGTAGCGAACGAAAGGTCCACTATCGACCCCCCCTGCTGTCGCACGCACGTGTTGGTGGAGCCTCTGTTTAATAAACAGAGGCCCACCGAAGCCGCCCACTCCTCGACGGCCTCGCCCTTGGCGTCCGTCCTGGGGGACCCCCACGCAATGGATTTTGCGTTGAAGTCCCCCAGCACGAGGACGTGCCCAGACGCTAATCGCCGCATCGAGGTCTCCAAGCTGTTAAGGAAGACCTCGAAGTCGCTCAAACTCCGGTTGGGGGAGAAGTAGACACCGTAAACGGTGATCCCCCCCCACTCGGCGGCAACATATCCAGAGCCCTTGTCTCTTAGCGACAAGGGCGGGGAATGAGCCGCCGCGGAACCGACGACTGCCACGGAGCCGTCCCGGTCACCCATCCAGTTTGGACGGGGAGGAACGTAGTAGGGCTCCGCGACTACGGCAACACCGATCGACCACTGCGCCATGG
Source organism: Spilosoma lubricipeda (assembly GCA_905220595.1). NCBI lineage: Eukaryota > Metazoa > Arthropoda > Insecta > Lepidoptera > Erebidae > Spilosoma > Spilosoma lubricipeda. The sequence continues at coordinate 14,980,097 of HG992296.1, read as the reverse complement.
TTTGCAGGAAGAGATCCTGCGCCGCAGCGCAGTGGTTTAGGTTCGTCTGGACAAGGAGGCTGCAGATTTGATCCATTACTGGATCGCATCTACAACCCCCTCCATAGGCGTCGACGAGGACGGACGGACAACGTCAGAGGCAGCCTGGGTCGCCAGGCTAGCCCCCGACGTCTGCCGAGAAGCTTGGGGAGGCCTGCAGCCCCCCTGCCCCATCTGGTGATTGGCGGGCTTTTTGCCCGCCGCACACATAGGGCAGTGAGGGGCGGCAGAGCACTCTGCCGCCTTGTGCCCTGGTCGACCGCAGCGGAAACATAGTCCGCTGCAGTCGAAGCAGCTCCCGCACTTGGTGCGAGTGTGTCCCGTGGCAAGGCACTTGTAGCACCTCATCGGTCTCGCGGCCAGCACAGTGACTCTGGCACTCACGAAACCGATGAGGATCTTGCCGGCGTCGCCCAACATTTTGGCCGACGCCACGGGACAGCTCACCCACACGGCGCTAAGCCCTCCTGGACCGGGGCGGATGGTGCCGACCCGGATGTTGTCCGCGCTGCACTGCGTCTTCTCTCTGACGGCAACGCGGACATCATCTACAGTGACGGAGTCGTCCAGGCCCGAAATGCGCAGCTCCGCGCACTTCGTGGGCCTGGAGATCCTCACACCATCCGTGGCGGAGAAGACCTCCCTCAGCTTCTCGGCGAAGGTGTCCGCCGTCCTTGCGCCATCGGCCCCAGGGAACTCGAGGACCCGAGCTCCCGTCTGGGCGAGGCGCAAGCGGACCCCTGCCGCTCCAAAATCTGGGGCGAGACTGTCCCGGGCCGTCTTAAAGACGGCTGCGTAGGACAGTCCGCCGCTTGCCGCCTCCGGTGACACCGTGACCACCACAGCCGCGGTCTTAGGTGGCTGCAGCTTCCGCTTTCGCGGGGTGGCCCTTGCCACCGGCGACTGCGGGCCAGAGGCCGCCTTTTGGGCAGCCTTCTTGGCCCGCTTTTTGGCCTTTTTTGACTGCCTGGGCCCCCCAACTACCTGCCAACCCTCATTGGAGGGGGCAGATGCAGAGGAGCCAGGCAGAGGTGTTGGAGTGTGGAGCGGAGGAAACTCCGCTCCAGCTCTTTCCGCCGTTTTAGGCCCCGGCTTCGACGCAGTTGTCTTGGCCTTAGCCCCCTGTCGTGCCTTGTTGGTAGCCGCAGGAGCCGACGTCGCCGCCGCGTAAGATACGCGTCCCCCCACCACGGGGAGCGAGGTCGGCGCTGACGCGACCTTCGGCCTCGGCGCCGCAAGAGGCGGCCGAACAATAGGGGCGGGAGGCAGCCTCGCCTCCAGGCCGGCCAGACGACCGTCCACCAGATTCCCCACCGAGGTGAGGATCTGCTGCAGCATCTGCTGCAGGACGGCGTCTGGTACCCCGGGGATGGTAGGGGCCGGCTGGGAGGCAGACGAGGCCGGCCGGGACGCAGACGGGGCTGGCCTGGATGTAGACGGGGCCTGCCGGGATGTAGACGGGGCCGGGGCCGGCCGGGATGTAGACGGGGCCGGGGCTGGGGCCGGCCGGGATGTCGACGGTGCCGGGGCCAGAGCCGGCCGGGGTGTAGACAGGGCCGGGGGCGGGCCCGGCAGAGACGCAGACGGGACAGGGGCCTTAAGCCCAAAGCGCTCCGCCCGAAATACGTCAAATTGAACGCTGAGCCCGGCCACCTGCTCCGTCAAGCGGTCATTGGCCGCCTGTAGGCGAGCCACATCTCCAGCCAGGGTCTCCACGACCTCCGCAATGGCCGAAGAGGAGTCCTTAAGGGCCCTCACAAAAGGGCCCTTCAGGTTCACGGACTTGGTGGCCACCTTGTTTATGATGGCCACTGCCGCTTGCGCCCTCTCCTGCAAAGAAGCCGATGATTGGGGCACTGAATCCCCCGCCACTGGCTCACCGATCGTAAGCAGGAGACCGGCGATCTCCTCTTCCGCCTGGAGTTCCCCGTCCGCCCTGGCTCGCCTGTAAGACTCCGCCTTAGAGAAGACGGAGCCTGACGGAGCTGACGCCGGAGTTCGCGATCGGCCCCTACGGCTGCTCGGGATTTTAGGAGGTAACATCTCCTGAGAGATGTCACTCTCGCAACCAGGGGGGCGCTCGCGTTTCCGGTTGTCTGCCTCCGCATCCATCAGCTCCAGTGCGTCTGTAGAACTGGTGCCCGCGACAACCATGGCGGACTTGGAACGCAAACGTTCCGATGTTCTTCGGCTCCCAGCAGTCAGATCGACTTCTGGGAGCCCCACCGGTATAGGCGTTCCCAATACAGCCTCCTCCTCGGTAGACGACTGGTCGTCCGCGTTCCTCCTTTCTTTTCTTTTTCTCTCCTTCTCCCTTCTCAATAAGCTTCCGTGTCCGTTTTCGTTTGCCATAGTCGTTGTTGTGTTGTCCAGTTTTCCATTTTTGTAATTATTTTCGTTCGCCATATGAAGTCCCACGAGTAGGGGAGAACTAAAAGTCCACCCGGGCAGAGATCCCCAATACCCGGGCAAGCGTAAATTTGTGCCCAACCGAGGGGTCCGCAGGTCCCTGGCTGGGGGTGTGCTTGCGACTGATCTACCCATCAGCCATGCATCCCCTGGTCACACACCAGAACACGGGATTCGGGGTAATTTTTTATAGAGGTTTTCTTCCTCGCGGTCCGGGCGGTTAAGCCAAGACCCTCGTCCCCGATCTAATCGGGATTACGATATGCCAACGGTGGCAGGAACACAAGTCCACTGCCTGCTCGACGGTAGGGTGAGTACACGCCGAGCCCGTCCCTATGCGGCATGGCGTCTGAAGTCCACGCCTCCGACTCGGCAGCCTGTAATTCGGCTCCGTCTTTCCCTTAGTCGCCTTTTACGACACCCACGGGATGAGATGGGGTGGAGCTATTCTATGCCGGCCCCACACGGCAGCTGACATCCGACCCTAGATCGACCTTCACCGAGCTGATGAAAGAATAAAACTTTTTTTTTTTAACTATCTGAGTCCCACGGTGTTACCCGCGGTTAATGTCGTACCACGAGTGACGCCGCGGGGTGAAGCTAGTCTAAAAAAAAGTGGCTTAAGTTACTCCTTATATCATTAGCTACCTATCAGTGAAAAGCCCGTCAAAATCGGTCCTGCCGTTCCAGAGATTACCCGGCACAAACAGACAGACAGAAAAAAAATATTTAACTACAATTTTGGTATATATACCGTGAATACATATGTTACAAACAGAAACTCCAATTTTATTTATTTGTATAGATAAATTTAGTAAATTAGAAAATATATTAAAAATGGGTTGTCTAAAAAATCCTAGACAGAATATTTTTAGTTTCAAGTTCAGATACAAAAAGGACATAAAATAGATGATTTATCTGCTCATGCTTTCCATCAGGCAGAGCAGAGTCATTTTGGCTCAGTCAAAATATTAAAAAAAAAAAAAAAACTAGCTCACAACTTTCATCCGGAATATATTTATATTCTCATCAAAGTAACATGAAAGTGAACTAAGCATTACATTCATCAAAACAGAAAACAAACAAATCTGTACCAATCATAGGACCTGACCTAGAATAGTATTATATTATTACACAACATATTAACTATAAATAAAACTCATAACATTTCTATTGGACGTTATCAGGTAAAAAAAGTAGATAATAAAGTAGCGTGCTAGATTTTATCCGGCTACACAGCGCCCCCGGGAGCGCACTGCTCTATTTTTATCCGGTAACGGACACATACACGGATATAATATTTATTACATGACTAACAATAGCACAACGATGGAGCCAATCCACTACAGTTTTATAACCCTCTACTTTAGTTTTAGATACGATATTTATACCTTACGAAATGGCTTTAAAATAATCATAGCGTTGTTCTAATAATCTTCCATTGATGAATATAATTTACTTAACTTGATTGCATAGTTTGCCTATTAGGTAGGTTCAAATTCCACACGGGACGACACTTTGTGTGATCCACAACACACATCTTGAGGTCTCAGGTTCGATTCTCGGGTCGAACCAAATATTTGTTTCGGAGTTTTGGGTGTTTTCTATGTATAATATGTAGGTATTTAAAAAAAAATGAATTTATATCAGCTGTCTAGATGTCCAAAATATTTATTTATTTATATTTATATTAAAAATATTTCTTTATTTATTTAAAAAAAAAACTGCTTTCGTTATTATTATATAATAAGTATATATTTTTATTTTATATTTATTTATTATTATATTATATATTATTGTTGCACATGGTCAGTGACACTGCTTACCATCTGGTACTGATGACTGCTTTTTTTTTTCTGCACCCTATGCGACAAAAAACTTTTACGTGTTAATTTAATCATGAGCTCTGTTGATAGAAATATTGCGTTAAAGTGACCTATCATGGTGGTATACGATGTTGCATATTCCTGTTGTTGCATGCTGTAATTTTTGTTCAAACTTTAACAAATTGTTTGCATATTATATATCTAGATTTTTTATCAGATAAAATACCTTTTGATTATATTTAGTGAAAACACTGATTGTGGTACCGATTTAGAGAACTGACTGTAATACCACTTTTCACTTTAAAAGAGGCTTTAACACACGTTTACTCATTTTGTTAGTGTAATATAAATATATATAAAGATTGCCTTTTCTGTTTTATAAATTAATTAAACAAAAATGTTAGTTTATTCACGTGGAATGCATCCATGAATGTTTAATTGAATCCAGTAGCCATTAAGTGTACAGTGTATTCATTTGAACAATTTTCAAACGATTTATTTTCGTACTGTTAAATGACGTATGATTTATAATTAGTTTTAATAAAATAAATGTTTATATAAAAGCGATGAAAATTAGAGAAAACTTTTGAATTCATAACAGTTTAATTTTTAAGTCATCAACAGCCTTCACTAGTCTATTGCCGGGCTACTACCCTATGGTGCGGCAGCCACATGGGTGGGAGTGGGCATAGAGTTACTGTTAAGTTTTCATTTTCTTTGCAGTGATGTTATTTCTCATAGTTTGCACTCTTACGACGCGCTCCAGATGAATAAGGTCATTTACACTACCTACTTTTAATCTAATAGCTTTATAACCTCTATACTCTCTCTATATATATATCTATAACACACAGGTTGGCTTCTTTCAAATACTATTTATTTATTTACCATGCGATTACCAATAGGTATATTTAAATATCCCGATATTTTGACCAGGTTTTCCGACTGTAGTCGCTGGAGGAATCATTTTAATTCCTGAACTAAACATGTTAGGAGTTTTCTTCATAAGAAACGATTATCATATTTAGTTCGCGGTATGAAAACTTTATGAACAGTGAAATTGAGCGTTAACTAAAAATGAGGCGTTCCTCTTCAGCGCTTTTTCATTAGTACTGCCGTCTACAAGTTCAAGTACAAGTTTACAAACTATTAAAACAAACAGCTCTAGAACGCACATTATTATGGATAGTTTTCTTGCAACTGAAATGTTGTATTTTTATAGCGCTTCCACATTTCGTTCAGCATTAATACGTTTGTACCTATAATTAAGTGCGCAACATACACAAGATTGTGCTGCCACCAGCGTAACGCGTAGCGTAACGTAACTCCAATCGTGCGTCGGACCTTTTTATTAAATCATTCATTTTTATTGAGTCAGCCTGTGCCCACGGCCAGTGCAACCTGGTCGAAACGTCAGGCAAATCAGAGAATTAGAATTAGACAATTTAATAAGTGATCGCGTTAATTCCCGTTAAAATAATTGTTAATACATTATAAGTCTATATTTATAATGTATTAACAATTATTTTATGTATTACTGATATTCAATAGAATATAATTTGTATTGCGTGTTTCGACTGCTTATGTTCCTGTGTGTTTCGTGTGTTATCGTGGCGCTCACGAACGTTTCCATGACTTTGTAGCGTAATAACTGGGTAGCGTAACGTAATAAACCCGTGGACGATACAATTGGTTACTATTATTCTATAGAAAACAAGTAGCTCAGGGGGTATTGTTTACATTACTAGGATGTATAATGGATTACTTAAGTAGAGAATCACATTGATTATATTAATATTTTTTTGAAAGAAAATTCCTGCATTAGGAGTATATATCCTGTGTCGCGGAGAACTTTACAAACATATATGAAACGGGCATAAAGAACACCCAGACTTAGAACAACAATTTGTGGGTCACACAAAGTGTTGTCCCATGTGGGATTTGAACCCACAACATTTAACGCAGTTAATTGATTAAATGAAGTTTTTGTTATTAAAATGCTAGACCGCCTCGTTGGTCTCGCGGTTGGCGTGAGCGACTGCTGATCATGAGGTCTCGAGTTCGATTCCCGGATCGGACCAAATGTTTGTATGATTACAAATATTTGTTTCGGAGTTTGGGTGTGTTCTATCTATAATATGTATGTATTTACAAAAATATATATATATGTATTTGTATCAGTTGTCTAGTACCCATAACACAAGCTCTGCTTAGCTTGGGACTAGATGGCGTTGTGTTTAGATGTCCGAAATATTTATTATTATTATTATAATGAAAAAAAAGCAACAAAAATATGATCACAGAAAAGCGGAGATACACACTTTCTTTTGCTGCGTTTGTTAAAAATCAGAAAGGCGCATCAGCCAACCTACGAATGTATATAACTTTGATGAAATTCGAGCCCTTTCACGGGCACAGTTGATATATAGGATGTTACACGTGTTCCTCCTATCTCTCTTTATTAGAATGTCTCTGTGTAACGTATCGCCGGTTCGTTTGAAGTCATGTAGAATTTCGTTCACGTCCTCGATAATGAATGTATCGGGATTAGGGACGTGATTCGTACCCGGCTTCAAACTCCGTCCGGGATCGGGCTCCAAGGGGAAGCGCTCGTTTATTGGATGTGTGTACCGAGTAAGGTGTAGACAGTACGTCTGGACTATAGAATGGGTACCTAATTTGTTTAATCTTTAGCTGGTAACATGTGAACATCTCAAAGCTTACAGCAAACAATATATTGCGATCATACTTTGATAAATAGGAAAATTAATGACTATAATTTTCTTAATGATACAGTGTGTTTAAACAATTAAAACAAATCAACAGTAAACAAGTAAGAAACATAATTATAAATGTGTCCGTGCCAGTGAATTTTAACGCCGAATACTTAAGCAATGATTTTAATAATTTTGCCTATAATTTATTGTTCTCAATTTAATTATATTCGATAAACTTTACGATCGTTAATTCACTAGGAGAATAATTATCGCACGGAAAAGTGACCAGTGACATTGAGCATTGTTATGCTTTTATACTACTTACAAAAACATGCTAATATTATAAATTTGAAAGTCATTCTGTCTGTCTGTTTGCTGCGCTTTCACAGCTAAACCGCTGCACCGATTTCTATCAAATTTGACGTATAGATACTTTGATTCTTGAAAAAGGACATAAGCTGCTCTTTGCCGACAAAAAAACAAATGGAGCTGCGGCCTAAAGCTGTTATATCATAAATTCTTTGAGAAATAGATATGAAGTGCCGTAAATGAGTTTGACGTAAATAATGTTAAGATGTAACTTTTGTTATTGAGACGAAGTTCGTCACGTTATAAGACATGTAATATGTAACTGTACGTACGTACGTACGTACTGTACTTGTCAATAAAGAGAGTACGTGCTTCAAGTTCGTATGCTCGCGTGCGTGCGTGCGTGTTTATGGGATTTCTTCAGTGAGTCATAGATACGCACATCCTTCGCACTTTGGGATGGTTATCCCTTTTCCCATGTACAAACCTTACTGTGCTACTTTATATACGCATGATAATATTCAAGATAAGATGGTCGCAAACTAGCAGATGTATCACTTGATGAAAAGCGATTACCGCCGCCTATGAACACCCGCAACACCCGACTTTTGGGGGATGAGGAAAGGGACGTGGAGAGGGATTGGGGTATGGGTCTCCGGTATCCTCACTCACACGGTGAAACACAGCGCAAGCGTAATTTCACACCGGTTTTCTGTGAGGCCGTGGTATCACTCCGGTCGAGCCGGCCAATTCATACCGAACGAAGCTCTCTCATGGCAGAGAGTTTTTTATTTTCTGTCATTACTGAGTCATCATCATCAGCCTATCGCAGTCCACGGCTGGACATCCTCGGCTTCTCACTACTAGCTACTATTGCTTAAAAAATTTTAGTATACGTCTATCGAATATTTACTGGGAGTTATATAGGGTACAATATTAGAAGATTGTGTTCACAAATCAACAATGAGAAATATATAAATTAATAAATAAAATGTTTCAGCCGAGTAACTAAATTCATCCGGAAGATAAAATCGTATGACTCCTATCTAAATGTTAAAGATTCTAGGCAATATTTAAAAATATATAAATCTGACAACATTACAAAACAATTAATGAACAGTACAGATTACCTTTAGTTGGTAAATGTGTTAGACTCCATTTTGCAATGTACAAAGGATTTAATAACATTTGACTGCCTCGTTGGTCTAGCGGTTGGCGTGTGCGACTGCTGATCATGAGGTCTCGGGTTCGATAGCTTGGGACTAGATGGCGTTGTGTGTTAGATGTCCGAAATATTTATTTATTTTTATTTATAAAAATCAATTGCTGTTCGTTTGTCTCGCTAAAACTCGAGAACGGCTGGGCCGATTTAGCTGATTTTGATTTTGAAATGTTCGTCGTAGTAAACGGTGAAAATTAAAAATAACTTGAAAATCCAAATGTCACGTGTACGAAGTAGCGGGCACAGCTAGTTTCTATATAATTCTAACTTAGAAATCAAGTAGTAGTAATTTTAACATACCTAAACTCATATTATAAGTAGAAAAAATAAATACAATACAAGTCTGTTGAATTATAACAAATATACGACGGTAACCTGGATAGTCAAATAAAAAGTGATTATAACTTGTAAACCTACATTAATCCCTCCCTAAACACAAATTTTACCGCAACTTTCCGTTAGGTTACGCTTATAAAAACATTCCTAAATCGCTAAAAATTTACAAGATCCACTAACTTTAAATTTACAAAAAAGCCTGTTAAATCAATACAACGAAAAATATTTCACGTATACTCTTCAAAACGAAAACCTGTTTATTTATAGATTTACGCGCCAATTTCCAAACAAATTACAGCGCCTTTCAAGTGTGCGTATTAGCGATCCCATTCGTCGAATTATAATACCACTTTTTTTGAAGTGAATACTTCTTTAGCGGCGTTGTACACTTTAGTAAAGTTCATTTTGGGGTTTGTGAAAAATGATAAACTCATGTCAGGATATGTCGCGTCAGGACACGTAACCTGACCGTAAGACGGCAGCGGCTGGCGCTTGTGCGAGTGTGCGTGGTAATATGACATGACTAATAATATGTTTATAACTTTACAATAAGATTTCCTTACATGCAAAATTTCAGGATTCTAGGTTCAGCGGTTTAGGCTGTGCGTTGACCTCTGGGTATATCAGTCAGTCAGTCAGTCACCTTCCTCTTTTATATATATAGATTAGAAAATATATGTTCCACTGTATTTTTCATGGCCTCATAATGCATAGATACATGTTTTTGTGAATTTGATGTGACCTATCAAAATGTGGTACTTCTCTAATCTCTAAACCTTAAAAGAAAATGATTACCAGTTACCGTCGGTCCGCACGCTCGTTGTACGCCCAGTACCAAAGAAAGGTAAACAATATGAGTGCGGTACGCGCCAACCATTGGTATTCACAGCACGCTCCGGGGTACGATATGACGTTTATATTTCATCTGAATTCGTCCCCCGCTCCGTGTGGCAGCCAGATAACATGATGGTACATGATGCATAACGATAACTAGATAGCTAACAGGTGATTTTTTGTAGAATAATGGACAGTTTCACTTCTTGCTGATAATAATATAATATCCTTACACATCTTCCTTGGTCGTCGTAACCAGACTCTTGATAAACATACTTACATATTTCTAAATACATGTTTATAGATAAATGAAACCCTGACACCGAATAAATGATGGTGTTCATTACATAATTTATTTATTTATTTATAAATATATCTTTATAAATATGTCAACATCCTTTATCTGTTAAACAGTGTTATGTGGAAGATAATTATCTGAAACTTTATTAAAAAAAGAAGTAGAAAAATAAATCAATAAATGAAATATCCGTAAAAGATTTACTTATAAATAAATATAATTAAATCTACATCGTGCAATCAAAATATTCGCTCTAACCACCAAAAAAAGTTTCCCAAAGTCAATTTTTGGGTGCAGTAGACAGTCTTTGTTACATAATCTGATCGGAGAATTCTCTTTCTCATAGCATAGCAATCCCTTAAGTCCTCATTTAAGCCATAGGGCTTAAATGAGGACTTAAGGGATTGCTATGCTATATAAACGGGGGAAATTTTCATGTTTACTTATATAGATAAGTAAACATGAAAATTTCCCCCGTTTTTGAAACATTCTTCATTGTTGCTCCGCTCCTATTAGTAGTAGCGTGATGATATATACCCTATAGCCTTCCTCGATAAATGGGCTATCCAACACTAAAATAATTTTTCAAATCGGACCAGCGGTTCCTAAGATTAGCGTGTTCAAACAAACAAACTCTTCAGCTTTATATATTAGTACTAGCAGACCCACGCAACCTCGTTTGCGCCTTATATTGCCCGTAGCGTGAAAATTTCCCCCGTTTTTGAAACATTCTTCATTGTTGCTCCGCTCCTATTAGTAGTAGCGTGATGATATATACCCCATAGCCTTCCTCGATAAATGGACTATCCAACACCGAAAGAATTTTTCAAATCGGACCAGCGGTTCCTGAGATTGGCGTGTTCAAACAAACAAACAAACAAACAAAGAAACAAACAAGCAAACAAAGAAAGAAACAAACAAACTCTTCAGCTTTATATATTAGTATAGATAGATAAACAGTACTAATAAAGTTTTAAGATACAAAACTACATTCTCTTTGGCACAATGTTTGATGTTTTTGTAGAAAACTCTACCCAAAATTGATATAATTGACACCCGAGTAACTCCACCAATTAATTTTAATTATGTACTTCTTTGAAAATAATCGTATTGTTTAGTCTATTGTTTTCAGTAATATTAATATAAGCTGCCGTTAACATACCCAGTTCTATTTTATCTTGACCGTTTATAAAATAAATGAAAGCTTTACATTTAGTATTGTTTGCATACCTTTTTGTTGATTATTTAGATATTTACGTAAGGGTCAAGTGTTCTTGTGTCTTTTAGGTAATTATTCTTAGTCAGTGTGTCCTTAAAGTTCTTTTGTTGTGTACTTAGAGCTGTGATTTCTATGGTTAGAAAGATCTTTAAAAAAATAAATGTTTTACTCATCCAAACATTTAAATCTATACTAATATGATACTTGTTTGAACACGCTAATCTCAGGAAATACTGGTCCGATTTAAAAAAATATTTCAGTGTTAGATAGCCCATTTATTGAGGAAGGCTTTAGGCTATATATCATCACGCTAAGACCAATAGGAGAGGAGCACCAATGAAAAATGTTTCATAAACGGAGGAAAATTATCACGCGACGGGCAATAAAAGACGCAAACGAGGTTGCGTGGGTCTGCTAGTCGTTTAATACTCATATGTTCATGGGGGGGCAATTGACAGATAATTAATAATGCGTTTTTGTACAACTGGTAGAGTAAAGTTTGCTCAATAAAAGGGTAAAAAAATATTATACAGAAGGAAATGTGTTTACGTTATTTACCTCCAGCAGTGGACTGCGATAGGCTGATGATGATAACGATACTTTGAATAGTCTAAGCTGAGTAGCAGTAGTTATGTTCGTAGCTACGATTCCACGGATAGTGATGTAGTTTATGCGGTCAGCTCGTAGTTTTCTAACTATGCTGAGGGTTTGGGACTAATCCCAAACCACTGTAACTCCTGTACACCAGGATCAACAGCAGTGACCCACGAACACACCGAGTTATGACACACGGGAAGTCCCAGGAAAAAAATTAACTGTCTTGGAACCCGCAACGAAATTAATCAGAAGAAAAACAGGAGGAGTTGGAAATATGATAAGAGATATGCTGAGGGTTATGGGACGACACTTTGTGTGATTCACAAATTGTTGTTCTGTCTCTGGGTGTTCTTTGTATCTGTTTAATTTATACTTGTAAAGTCCCCGGGAGTCCGGGACACGCGAATATTTATAGTACTGGAGGCGAAAATTTTCTTATAAAATCTAAAAATGTTTGTATGAAATACTAGGTAAAAGTTATTATTCTACAAATATGTTATTTGTTCTAGTCGGACCGTTCTTCGTCTTATTGCTATCGTAGTATTACCTTATCAATTATAAGGTATGTATAATACGTACGTTACTCTAAAAACATCATATGCAATGTATGAAATCATTTATAACATCAACCTTATAATATCGATACTTTAAGCGTTATAGTCACGAAACATCGTCTCATACTCGTACCAATATAACAATAAGGTTTTCATTTACTTTTAGAACTCTTTATATACATATATTTTGTTACAGGCATAGAAGAAATAGCAGAAATATTTCAATGAATATTATATTCAGTTGAGCCGCGCGTCAACCTCTTCCACAAACAGAAATAACTTGACCTATCCCGCGATTCTCGCCAGAAGTGGGTCGGCCCGCGAAGCCTCACAAACCACGCTCAAGCCCCCGCCCCCCGCCTCTCCGCACCGTCACCCCCACGTCCGACCGATCGTTAACTATTCATAGCCAAATATTAACTGCCCATACATAGGCCTTTGTTACGGTTCTGTTTGAGCCACTTCGTATTTTACTATAATTCCAATAAGCCCCCGCGCAGTACACATTGTTATCATCGAATGCAGACTGCTTCATTATATTATCTACTAGCAGACCCATGCAACCTCGTTTGCGTCTCCTATTGCCCGTAGCGTAATAAATTTCCCCCGTTTTTGTAACATTCTTCATTAATGCTCCGCTCTTGTAGGTCTTAGCGTTATGATAAATAGCCTTCCTAGATAAATGGGCTGTCTAACACTGAAATAATGTTTCAAATCGGACTAGTAGTTCCTGAGATTTCATTTGATTCAGCGTTCAAACAAACAAACCAAATCTTCAGTTTTATAATATTATAGTATAGATACTACGATATTTAAACATCGATATGTATTACGTCTGCGTTAGTAACTTCGATTCGCATCGTGTGCTACTATTTATAAAAATGAATTTTACTATTTTTTTTAGAAAATATAAACCTATATTTGCTTATGTTCTAAAACCCATAGTACCAGTTATGCTTAGTTCTGATTCTAGGTAGTAATGTGTAATACCTCCCATATTATTTTATGACTATAAATATGTATACAGGCAATGATCGGTTGAGTACCTAAACTATATCAAAACAACAACAAACAAACAGCTATCAGACTTTAGTACAAATGTTTTCCGAAATGACTCTCAAGAAAATCAGTTTAAACAGAAATGCTTAAGAGAAATGTTTTTAATTAATACGTCATCAATTAGATTACGATTATTTTTTTTAGCAAAAGTTATACGTGTACCTACATATACAGCCTATAATTCTAGCAATGGATATTTCTCCAGAGACATCTGTAGCGCTATGATTGGTTCCCTTTAGCAATCCAATAAGACTTTCTTCGGAAACTTTGTTCAGAAGTAATACTAAAAGAACAATAAGGAATAAAAGTTAACAAAACGCAATACACCTTGTCCCCAACGTCTTATACTTTCAAATACTTTATTAATAGTACTTACATGGTTTATTGAGTTAACGCGTAATCTAAGTTGTGTGCGCTTAAAATATGAATTTATAAGATAAGTAGTGAAATTGTATTTCTGCTATATAATTGATACTAGATAATTGAAAATTTATATTTCTAAAGTCGATTTGTTCATCTAAAGGTTGCCTGTGAAATCGTTTGTAGCGAAAAGGCCGCCATTTTGGTCGAAAGGTCATTTAATTGTTTAGCTCCTATAAGTAATTGCTTCAATGAAAGTCCAGTCGAAATCAGTCCAGCCGTTCCAGTGATTAGCCGGAGCAAACAGACAGACAAGAATTTTAATAAATGTTATTTTGGTATATGTAACGTGTTCACATACATATGCATTTAGTAAAAAGCGGTTATTTTAATATTAGAAACAGACACACCATTTTCATTTGTTTGTATATACAAATAATTAAAATTATGGTAATCTTTCAATAAAACAACACGAATGAATATATAAATAAAGATTGATTACGAGCAACACTTCATATCTGTTGAAATATATTTAAATTTCCCGTTTTCTAATGTGCATTCATAGTTTGTTAGACTGTGTCTGTGGTTACTATTTAGATAATAGATATACTGTGTGATATAATTCCTTCCTTCCTTTCTGTGACTACGAGTAATGTACACGTTTTGTAATTCACTTAAAATAAAGATATTAAACTCTTGTAAACCGTCTTCCACATTATTAAAATACAAATTTAACAATATCCTATATTCAAAAATATAGACGAATGAAATGAAATCATAATCATCAGTAAAGTTATCGTGCCGACGGCAAATAAAAGCCCCATGATCTATTAGATATAGCTCATAAAAACAAGATATAGGCTGTAGCTATCGATCTAACCTCACCATCGGTCACCTATAGCGAACCTTCATTCTTAATAAGTTATAGGGATGACGCAACATGGCATTTTAATATCTATTACGGAAGCAATAATGACCTATTTACAGTAACAATGGCGGAGTATTGGAATTAACCTTCTCTTGCCATCGAGGTGTGCCTTATTCTTACTTTACGATTCAATAGATTATTGTATGTTAAAAGTCTTATAGATTATAGAGCCATGCTGATTTCAGTACGAGCATGCGTGCTCGACCGTTCGTTACCACCCTCCTAAGATCAACGTAAAATGACAGCATTCGTGCTGACGTTATGTTTTGTTGGTAAGTGCGAGACCGGAGGCCTAATGTTGCAGCACCATCACTAAACCACCATGGTGTGGGTCACTATATTGTATTGTTGCATTGTCTGCATTCGCAATGAGTATCGTGATCCCCTTGGGATCTGTTTATGCTTTTCATGAGGCAGAGTTGAATCACTTTCGGAAGCACTTACATAAAAAAAGATTAGGATTTTTACTTTTTTTTTTTTATGTTTGCCCTGTCAAAATGATTCTTCTCGCCTGATGGAAAGCTTAAGAAAAATCCAAGAGTGGTGGTCACCATACTGCGAACGCAGACAATGCAACGATGCGGCATGATGACCAACACCATGGCACACTCACCAGCGAAACATGACAGCACAATTGTTGTCATTTTACGTTGATTTTTTAATGTTATCCGTGAAGAGACGGTTTAAAGATACGGAGTGTGATCACCTCTGTTCATCTTATAAATTTGGCAATGTACGAAGGTCAATATAACTGCGGAAAACTTAAAACACTTATATAAATAGTGGAATAAGCAAGTGATTTTAATTCTAGAATTTATTTCAACTAAATAGGTTTATATGCAAACAGTTTTACTGCAAAGTTCTTTAGTTATTATACAAATTCATACTTGTCCTGCAAAAATTATTTAGATGTATGCGAAAATAACTCTGTTTGTTTCTTTGTCTGTTTACGCTTTCACGGTTAAACCGATGAACCGGACCGTAAACAAATTTCGTTGTAGGGATAGATACGACCCTAGAGAAGGACCCAGGCTACTTACAGGTTAATTGACATACAGGCAGGCAGAGTCGCGGGTTGATGCTAGTTAAGCTAGTTGTATTTTATTTTAACATCTATGGAAATATTCATTCTTTTCAAATTACTTGTTAATAGTTAAACACGATCGTTACACCAAACTTAAAAGGTACTTTATTTTTATGCAAAATGGAGTTGAAAATCGACCAACAACTTTTTAAAGTCCGCTTAAGGCTTACACTTCAAACAAATTGGCGAATTATAAGACCCGAATATTTAACAAGTTCCTATCGTTTAGAAATAAAGTTTTGTTTATATTCTTTTCTTTTAGATAAATAGAATTTGTAAATTGGACGCTCTAGGCGCCTACATGATCGCTCCGAAATAAACTTAAAGTCTTCAACTTCACAACTATCGTTGGAGCCTTGAATCTTTTGAATATATTTAATTAGTAATGAAATTTTTGTCCTTATAAAAGTTTCTTTGAAGCTTTAAATCCAATTTATTTTCTGTTGTTATTTCTCTTTAAACTGTAATACTTAAGTACCAAAGACGAATAACCTCTAAAAGTGCTTCGATACAACTGAATTGGTAACCCCTACTTCGAGGAACGTAGCCCCCAGTCTAATTTATGAGGAAGAGAGGTCCATGATATTAACAAATAAATATTTTTACGGGAATTAACGCGATCACTTATTTAAAAAGCGAGTCAGCCTGTGACCACGGCCAGTGCAACCTGGTCGAAACGTCAGGCAAATCAGAGGTATGTGATACCTTTTTAAATAAGTGATCGCGTTAATTCCCGTAAAAATATTTATTTGTTAAGAGAGGTCCAGTATTATAGTCATATCTCTCGTCATGTATTTTCTCGATACTTAATGTCTTTAAAAGAGAGAATTTTGGAGGTTATATGTAATTCATTTCTGTCAACAGGCAAATTGTTTGTCTTTTAGCGACAAAATCTAATACGATGTTGGTATGCTAGTAAACTATTTCATTTACAATCTGTTCATAATTTTCATTATTCAAGAATAGATACTAAATTATTTCTTCACATAAAGTCCACTTTACTGTATCTAGCCCAAATAAGGGTGACAGCGCGAGTAATGATAAAATAGCAAGTCAGCATCCGTCTTGTACAGAAAAGTTTAGATGTCACGATAATATAATTCAGATTCATTACGGCGAAGGCGAAGTTGGTTCCATATCTTTTATCTTTAAAACTCATTTAACTTCATACTCGCGTCTCCCGTGATGGATGGCTGCGTATCATCAGTACACACATAAGGAAGTTACAGCCATATTGAGACTCTCGTAAATGAAAAGGGGTACACTTGAAACATTTTCTTTGAACTTGTTGTTTTCATACTTATATGTCGTACTAGGTAACCCATGCAACCTTGTTTGCGTCTCCTATTGCCCGTAGCGTGATAATTTTTCCCCGTTTTTGAAACATTCTCCATTGGTGCTCCGCCTCTATTGGTATTAGCGTGATGACATAATTTTAGTCTGTAGCTTTTCTCAATAAATGTAATATCTGTGTATATTTCAAACATACACCCCAATTTTATTCATTTTTATAGAGTATAGATTAATAATAAGGAAATTAACAAAACATCTCTGTGAATGTTCTACAGTATCAGCGCTATAGAACAGTTTGGTTTCCGTTTCAGAATATTAATTGGACCCATCCAAAGTTACATTACATTTAACATACATATAGTTATGTGAAACCAAAATATTCTCACCCCTTACCCGTTTCTTACAACCCCCTCGGGAGTGAGGGCTATCTACGTTACGCGAAACCATTGTGTGAATGACGCTCTTAATTACAAGTGTAATGGGAGAGTGGGGATAAATCTCGTTTTATTTTAAGACGTTATATAACAACGTTTTTATTCATTTTTTTGTGATGTATAAAAAATTCAATACGATTCATCCTGCCATTTTATCATCCGAATTCCTTTACTCATGTTGTGCATGCTAAACTTAAATACTCTAAGCATATTTATATGTTACTGTCTCCTAATATTTAACACGTACCGGCAGTGATCTGTAAGTGTACCTTAATTAATTAATTTATTTGTATAAAGTACTGCCACATCATACATATTAAACTTACAACTAATTAAAATAACATGTGGGATTGTATCTGATATGTATGACAATTACGGTGTACCTAGCATTTACTAATATAACAACAGCGATCTACTCAAATATAAAAATAACTAACTAAATATACTTAATTGATAATTAAATTTGCTTTTTATAGATAAATAAAATTGATAGATTGATTATTCAAGATAAAGAACTCGTCTGAATATTAGTGGTGTTGGTCATGGTGAGAGAATCTGTCTCCAAGACTTGTTGTTACCGAGTGTTTGGTTTCCGTGGGTTGTTTCCTTTTTGAGTCGCTTGAGAAGACTTTTCTCGCGTAACTCAAAGCACAAGAGTCGAAACATCATACTTCATATTTATACTAAAAATAGTTTGTTGACAGAAATTTGAAATAAAGTGTTTTTTTTCGGACATCTAACACAGTGCTGTCTAGCCCCAAACTAAGCAGAGCTTGTGTAATGGGTACTAGAACAACAGATATAATTGCATACATACTTTTTGTTTGTAAATACATACATCATCATCATCAGCCTATTGCAGTCCACTGCTGGACATAAGCTTCTCCAATTGCGCGCCACTTAGTTCTATCCTAGGCTACTAGCATCCAGCTCCTGCCAGCCTCCACCTGGCCTCCACCCGTCCCACGCACCAATACTCCGAAACAAATACTTGCAGATCATATAAACGTTTGGTCGCACCCGGAAATTGAACCCGTATATTTTTGTATCACTAGCTAAAATTTAATATTAATTCACTTTTAATGGAAAACTGTTAATCAAGGAAATATTTAACGTCTTCTACATTCAGTATGTAGGTCAATATTTTAATATATTTTACCTTTTGGAGTAACAAATGTAATTATGAAAGCCTTAATGAGCTTAATCAACTCATCAAATATGTTTATGTGGGACTGTTCAATTATGCCTGCGAGAGGTAGGGACCTGCTGGTGGGAGGTCGGGGCGGAGGGATGGAGGACGTGATCGAACTGTCGATGGACTCTGATACGAGCCTTTCCGTAATTGACGTTAATTAGCAGAATAAACTCGAGCTAATTTAAATTATACCTAATTGTAAGTTTTAAACAGATAATATTAATGACAGTGTTTTGCAGCCCATTTTAGGAAGCATGTTTATTAATTTACAAACTTTTATAAATTAAGTTTGTACATCGATGGAATTAATATCGAAGGTATTGTCTGCCAGTCAAACTTTACACTAGCTGCTGTGTTTGTGTTAGTAAATATTTTTATGCTGTTTTACTGACTTCTTTTTTAACTGTTTTGAATTACTTTTTACTACTATTTAGTTTTGCATTGGCATTAAGACTTTTCTTAGTAGTCATTCGGTATAATAATAGTCAAGCTATTGAGCCCCAATTCTGGGAGGGGAGGGAGCAATTAAATTAAAACGCAGTGATGCACTTGTTAATCTTGCCATCTTAAGATATCTTTATTAAAACCCTATCTAATATACAATGCTACGATTCTTGTCTTTAAATCTTGTTTCAATATTTAAAAGTTCCCTCTCAAAAAGGAATCGTTTCCAATATGAGGGGCCTTTGATAACCCTTTGAGTTTATATTTCTTTTTGGAACACCTTATTTGAGATGCTCAGAGCGCCTTGATATTACTCTCACGTTTCTCTATTGTATTAAGTTCTGATAGCTCGCCAAGATTTCTCTCTGCTTGGAAAAGCGAATTGCCTATTTGCAATTTCGTAAATTTTCTGTGTATGGGTAAATGTGTCTTTGTAAACGTAAAGTGTATTTTACAATTACTTTACTCATCTCGGCGTGGTCTGATACCAAACTAGAAAGATGCCATTGTCTTACGTGATATCCCCATCATTTAGATGGTTGGCAGTCCACAACTATGCGCTTTTATAGAAACTTTCTGCCTCGCGCGACAAAACTGTGGAATGAACTGTCGCGTGTGGTATTCTCTGACCAATACGATACAAAATTCAAAATAAACATACATAAAACATATATATAAATATCTAAAATATAAATAGAGCGATCCCCACGGTCTCCTTACACTTGTATATTCTAGATGTCGCTGAGAACTGCATTAAATTACGCTGAGTATTTTAGAAGATCTGATTATACAGACAGCGAAAGTGCTTTAATTTTAAAATCTATGTAAAGATAACCCGAGAGACCCGGTTTAATTCGTATTAAGAATGTCATGGTTTATTTATATGAATTAACTGTGCTCTATTATTTAAGTTTTAACAGATCATTTCTTTACTCTTTTCAGGTAAACCGACTTCCATACTCGTTACGACTTCAAAGGTATTTATTATTTGTAGTTTTAAGTGTTATAAGCTGGTGATAATGACGATATTTAATGTTTATTAGAAAAAAGAACCTCTAATTTTAATGATTCACTTTCTTACAAGTGCGATTCAGCCCTTACTCAATACCATTCGTCGTAAATGAACAGGGTTGTCGCACTTGGTTCTATTACGCTCAGCCTCGTCCGGAACTTTCAGTCCCGAGAGGAAATTCAGATAAGAATTATATTTTCTTCCTTCCTTATTCGTGATGACGTTTTTAGGAAAGTTGATTTATTTGCAAATTGTTAGCCGTGTGATGATATTGTTTTATTTTTTGTTCAGATTATGTCGCCGAATAATCCAATGTATTTACACTGTTACGTGGAATATTATACTGGCTTGTTCATAATGACATCAAAGGAAATTTAATTCGACATTGTAATTATTAGATAACTTTTGTATAATAAGGGAAGAAGTTCGGATGGTGAGAGATAGAGCTCGAATGGCGTCTACTTTTGATGTCAGTAGTAATTTATTTTCTGCACCATAAGATAAAACATATTCCAATATATTCTTTAAAAGATAGTGCTATTTCAAATCTTTCACAAAATAGTAGCCGATACAGTGCTTTCAAAGTACACCTAAATAGTTCTAAAGGTTTCATAAACTTTTGAAGGACCTTGAATTTAATAAACTATGATCATTTAATTTTTGCGTGCCTTACGGCTGAATCACTAGGCATATGTTTATTTAATAACATACTTTTGGCATGTACGACTGCTGATCATGAGTTCTCGGGTTCGATTCCCGGGTCGAACCAAATGTTTGTATGATGTACAAATATTTGTTTCGGAGTTTGGGTGTTTTCTATGTATGATATGTATGTATTAACAAAAAATAAGTATATATGTATTTGTATTAGTTGTCTAGTAACCCATAACACAAGCTTTGCTTAGCTTGGGACTAGATGACTATTAGTGTTAGATGTCCGAAAAAAGTCTATAAAACAAATAACTTTATTTAATTTGTAATATTCAAAAACAACTCACTGGATGTATAGCATTTATTTCTACATAAATATGGCAAGATTTTGTTTTTACCCGACTACGGCAAAGCCAAAGGAGGGTTATGATTTTGACAGGCTATGTATGTATGTATGTATGTATGTATGTATGTACGTATGTATGTATGTATGTATGTATGTATGCATGTATGTATGTATGTTCATTTGTTCCCTCATAGCCGTAGTCACGCGTTGTTAAAGTGAGGACTATGGTACATTACTAAGTTTCAAAAAGCTGTAGTCCATAACACTTTAACAACGCGTGACTACGGCTTTTGAAACTTGTTTCTTGCTTTTTCAGCGTCGTTTTTTGTCATAGTTGGGTTTTAGTTTTTACTTTTTTTTTATAAAATAAAATCAATGTTTTTTACCAGATTACGTTGAAGCTAAAAGGAAGAGTAGTTGTTTTAGTAGTATAATGTTTTTTTTCATGTTCCACCGTAACGCCTAAACTACTGAACCGATTGTAATAAATGCTGTATCAATAGATTCGTTAAAACTGTGACATTACTATATAATTTATATCAATACAATTTATATTATGTAAAACTTTTTCTTGTATTAAATATAAATTGATTGATGGAATGGTAATAAAATATGAACGTTTAAACATCACATCTTTCCAGAAATAGATAGTCATATGTTTAGCTTACAACACTTACATAAACATTCGAACCTGTTATCCTAAAGTAAGAAAAATCAGTTTAATCATCTAAAAAAACAGGAATTCCCACATACCTATTTACCACAGTCTAACCAAGCTTAAACAGAGAACCTAGCAATTTCACCAACCGACAATTTTCTACACGGTCGGAGCCGCTTATACCATACCCTCTGTATGCAAATGCGCGACAACCCTAACCATGCAAATGACGTCACTCGACCTCCACCCGTGTAATGGCAAAGTTTCTTTTACGCGGTGCAGTATCGCCGGCCAACGGCACATCTTGTTATTTGTTTCCAAGTGTTGCTGTTATGTAGATCAGCTGTACCTCGTTTTTCGTTACGTAAGGGATATTACATCGGGGTCGAGGGGTGAGTGCTGCTCCAGAAACCCATTTCTATATAATGTTATTGGGTTACGGTGTTATTGTTCGCCTACGGTACACTTGCGTACCTTAATAAATAAATACCGATAAATACACACATATTGTTTCGCTTTCAAACATTTTTACCGTCAATAAGTTACAATTGGCTAGCTATCACCCGCGGCTTCGCTCGCGTGTAATAAAAAGTATCCTATATATCTTTTATTACCTCCGAGAATATCGATGGGCCTCCGGTATCCTTGCTCGGTGTAACACAGCGCAAGCTCTGTTTTCCACCGGTTTTTTGTGAGGCCGTGGTATCACTCCGGTCGAGCCGGCCCATTCATGCCGAAGCGTGACACTCCCACGGCACAGTATCCTGAAAAAAATACAATTTTGTTCCATAAAAGTTGACAACAAGTTTCTATATCATTACAACTAGGTATAACACAAAACTATTTCAAGTTTTTCATCGACCCACATCTACTTAAAGTTTGTTCAAGAACAGGTGCAATATTGAAGCTGTTCTAAACTAGCGTCGTTCACTTCGAAAGAGAAACATTTACATATAGATGGCAGCCGCCATCACAACAATGGCGGCCAACCAACGTACCTTATAAGAAGTATTACTTTACTATGTACATGTCTTATTTTCGCAACGGTAATATACCCTAGTCTTCTCCTTCCGAGCTTTTTTCCATAAGGATCCACTTCAAGCGTACTACAATGAAAGATAAATAAAGAAAAATATTTATTTGTCACATAAAGAAAGTATAGTAAAGGAAAACAATATGTAGCGTAAAACAATTTTGTAGTGCCGAAAACGGATCCAATTCAGCAATGTGTCAGTGTGACAGAAGAAAGGCGATATTGAAGTTCTGTAGAAACACTATTGTCGTACTTTGTAGGGCTCCAACTACACATGACAATGGCCAAAGATCTACGTATAGTAGCCGGCACCGACGCGGACGGCTTAACGTACTCTCCGAATCACGGAAGAGTCTGTTTAGGATCGCATCTTTGCAATGTGTAACCTGTGTTACACATTGCAAAGATGCGATCCTGATGCTACTATATACCCAAGAACCCCTAATATACTATATAATTCTCTCAAATGAGCAGACGTATCTAAGAAGCGATAGAAATGCAGCTCAATGTATTATCAAAAAGAACTTCTGCATTTTTATAGCTTCTTGTGTATTGAACAAAGATATTAAAAGAATAGTGACTGTGTTACGAAGTTTCATATTGAATCTAATGGTCGCTGCTCTACTCCTTATAGCGTGATGTTAATCTATAACATTCTTCCCTACCTTGAAGATCACACAAACATGATAAATAAAATTAAAACTCCTTTTCACTATATTAGTATCAAAATATTTAGCCTATCAATTGGTATTTTTACTGGAATGTTTTGTGAACTTAAAATATAAATTTCCAAATATAGGTATTTGGAGATTTATATTTTCTCTCTCTAAGGTAAAAAGTAGTACGGATGATGGCAATAATGTGGTCATCTTAGACATCTTGTCTTATGAATTCCTAAGTTTGACTATTTTGAATACTGTAGAGGACCTTTATAAAGGGGTGAATAGATCAGATCTAGGGATCTAGTTTAGTTTCATTCACTCATAACATTAAGAAGTAGGTAATAGGCAGATTTTATCTTTCCAATTAAGCATTTAATTGATGCACTAAACTTAAAGGCAATTATAATTTATAGTCTCGATAGTCGGTACTGAGTGGAACTTGTTGCAATACATAGTGAAAACAAATAACTTCTACTAATATTCCAATATTTCATAAAGTTTATTAAATAGTGGAATATAGGTACAAATGAGTTTGTTTTCATAATGTCTTGAACATAATTTTTACGTTTAAAATCAAATATGAACGCTTTCCCCCTTGTAACACTTATGTTAAAAGTAAATTGAAAATGGAAGTATAAAATTAAACCGTGGCGCCGGCGTCGTCAGGCAATCTAAGGATTATTGGAAAGGCTTTCACGCCGGCGGTTGATTGGGAACTCAGAAAAGATGATATTTGTAACTACATTCAGTTTATTGAACGTAGCTGATAATATTTGGCGCTTATGTGGCTTCTAATCTGTTTTGTGTGGTGTAAAAGGCTTTTATTTCTTAATCATTTAACTGTAATGTATAACGGTAGTAAAAGATGTCTTTAGGCTGTATTTTTCACAGTGAATCCTGATTTGTGTT
This sequence comes from Spilosoma lubricipeda, assembly GCA_905220595.1. Classification (NCBI taxonomy): domain Eukaryota; kingdom Metazoa; phylum Arthropoda; class Insecta; order Lepidoptera; family Erebidae; genus Spilosoma; species Spilosoma lubricipeda. The sequence continues at coordinate 14,955,669 of HG992296.1, read as the reverse complement.
CTTATTTATTCCTAAAATAAAAATTGTTTCTCATTTTTTACTTAGATTTTTGATTTTATATATCTATACTAATATACAAAGCTGAAGAGTTTGTTTGTTTGTTTGTTTGAACACGCTAATCTCAGGAACCGCTGGTCCGGTTTGAAAAATTCTTTCGGTGTTGGATAGTCCATTTATCGAGGAATACTATAGGGTATATATCTTCACGCTACTACTAATAGGAGCGGAGCAACAATAAGGAATGTTTCAAAAACGGGGGAAATTTTCACGCTACGGGCAATATAAGGCGCAAACGAGGTTGCGTGGGTCAGCTAGTCTTCTATATCCATATTTATAACAATGAATCGCCAAAATGTTTGTCCACGTATAACTTCCGATCGGCTGCACCAAATTAAATAATTCGTGTTTTATGTGTTCGTTATTGTTAGGACAAGGTTTGTGTACAAGAAAAATGAAAAGATAAACGGGAAAAGTCTTTTTTTTGCCGCGACGGGAACCTGCGACATATAAGTAAATATGGTAGTACGAAGTTCGCTAGGTCAGTTAGTCACTTAATTTACCTTCATCCTTTGTCCCATTCGAAAATAGTTACATTCCAAAGTAGGGCTGGCGTCAGACACGCGGTCGGTCATAAACGGAACCATCTAAAATCCTTTGTGATGTTACTAGCGCCGACCTATAATAAAATGGTTAAGATGATCATAACGATGACTAGCAAAAGTAGAAGAGATACATTTAAAGCGCCCATACACTGAAAGGTACAATAAAATCCGGTCATTAACAGCTCGCCCTTCACTGAAACATCTTAATCTCTAAGGTACATTAAGTGTTCCGGCGCTATTGCGTACTTTTGCGAACAAAATGTTACTTTGCAATAAAACTGCAAAGGTCTTACATAAAACAGACCAAATATGGCCGCCGTTCAGCCTTGTGGTGCCATCCAGCGGACGGACGATGTACTAATGAAGTCTGCATCGGGCTAATGAAGTTTTCCGCTACGGCTAAATTATGCCCTCAACATAGTTTAACTCGCCCCAGGGTAATATGGTTGCAACGGCATGGAAATGACCGAATATAATGTGCACGAGTTTTTGTTCTAAAATAATAAGGTTTTACAGCAAAGTTTATCTTTTTAAGAGCCGGGTGATACTTATTTAACCTTTTAATGGTAATTTCCAGGTAGGTTTATCTTATACATCAAAGCTTTTAAAACGTAATTTTTACAAGACAATGTCATACTCTGATCGTTCTAATGAATATATTTTAGATTTATCATAAAAAACCTTTATAGGTTTAAATATCGTAATAAACATATTTAAATACCATTTTCTTACTTTAAACCATGTTCTTAATACTATACCCGTAAAAAGTATTATTAAATAAAATAAATAAATAAATTCTTTATTTTCATTTTACTAAATTAGTGCCCAATGTCTAGTTGAAATACAAGTATTTACATGGGGCAAACAACGAGTCACATCTGACCCTCAAACTAGTAGTCTTCAGTGGTTTGTCGCTCTGGCCAATTACTATGTACAAACTCATAGCATTAAATAACAAATTGGTAAAAGAAGCATGCAGTGTGCGCATTACGTATTATTCCTTATATATGTCTGAAATATTTATTATTATTATTAAGGTATCTATTTCATAAGTTCGTAAAAAATGCAGTTATAATTACTTTGTTATCGGTTAGTAGTTAAATTATTAAATTTCTTTTACATAAGTACTACATACCACTATGAGATTTGTGCTGATTTATAAGTACCTAACTCAATCCTTATGATAATAATTATTTAAAAAGTTGTAAATTCATTTCACATAATTATGTACCCCGTTATCACCTATTACCCTACTAATTTCTGAAGGTTCAAGTTTCAAATCATCATAATTATATGTTCATAATACATGTCTTACTCCCAGGTTTGGTAATGCTATAACTGCAACAGGCATATATATATATATCATCTAAATGCTAGTTTCCGTGAAACAGGTTCATCCTTTAACCGAAAGTGTGGAAAGCTTGTGTACCTACTTTAAGCAAAGCTTAACGCTTATATTAGCATCGTTTAGTTGCACACGTATGCCTGACTTTTATGGAGTAGAGATTATCCTGTCTTAGTGTGAGTAGTTTATATTTGATTACTGCACTTGAAAAAGGACCCGAGTCGTTTTCGAAACTAAAGATAAAAGTGAAACTGTTTTGACCAGACTACTTTTATAATATATTTACTTCAAAAGTAAAAACAAAGGTATGTTTATTGCAAACCGAATATTCTTTTAAATAAAAATGCCTATCTGTGCCTCAGAAAACATAGTGTAAGTAGAAAATTATGAGGAAGGTTTCAAGAATAATTGGTTTTTAAGAGGATGGCTTTATGCGGACAGGCGTCGACGTAGCTACTGGCTTATTTTCTGGTCCACAATTTAAATCGTTCTATCTTGCTTTTTGTCCCATTGATAAACAGTGATAACGAGAAGTTTCTTAGGAAAATACTTAAGTCTTTGGCAGTGACGATTTTTTCTCGAAAAGGTATCCAGGCAATGTACATAATAATATATTCTGGTCAAACCTGCATCTTTTTTTTTAAATGTGTATTTTACTGGCGTGCCTAATGTAGGATAGTTAACATCACGCTTACGCACGCTTAGTTCGGCCCCTACTGATGAGGGGCCGAACATGATTAAAAAGAAACGCACACAAAGTTGCGTGGGTCAGCTAGTAATTATTTAGTTAGAATAGGTACGCAGAATATGGGAGGGGTCCGCATGTGTTAATAACAGCAGTTCCCGGATCCCTCCCGTCTCAGGCGCAGAGTGGCACACCGTGTGGTTTTAGTCGGTTCGATTACACACACCGCCCCGCCGCTAACCTCGGCGGGGTGACGGCCCGAGGGGGTTTCCACAAGTTTTAAAAAAAAAGGTACGCATAATATAACATGATTGCCTGTGGAGGTTGATAAATATTTCCGGTGCAAATTAAAGGATTATATTTGAAAGATGTTTATCAATCTTAATTCATTCTCTTTACAATCTTAATTAATTTGTCACTGTCAACATCATCATCAAATTGGTTGCTTAGCTTAGTTATTAAAGGTGAACCGTTTTACTTATATTTATAATTAGGTAAATGGCCTTTGTCAGAAACAGTTTAGTTACGCTGTACGCCGCTGTAGTACGCCGAAGCCAAAAGCGAAGGTACTAGTTTTGTCAGACTAAACAGCTGATCTGGTTTAAATGAATAGTAATAGCTCAGGTCATACTTTATATAACATTTATTAAAGTCTTTACGTTACTAGGATAAAAAGTTTCAACTTTTTGTGTCATATACACTCTCAATATTGATACTTTGGTGTTTCAAAGACGTGATACCTATGTGTGCGATGAGTTATTAGCGCGTCAATATATTCCGATATTTTCCTAAAAGAAAACCCGAGCATGTCTCATTTTTTCTAAAAAGTGCCGATATTCACGATAGCTACTAGAATAGCTTTGATTTTTAATGTTGTAAAAGAGAGTATTCATTGAAAAGCTTCATTTAACATCAAAGACTTCACACATATTTTATGTGGAGCAGTGGTATTTGCGTTAGCTCGTTTGAACTGAACCATGGCACTACCATGGTAATGATATGTGGATCAAACAAGATGTTATTATGCTTCCTTTTAAGAGAACGTGTTCATCTATTTGTCTATCTGTTCTATCAATACGTGTTGAGCTACGCCCAATATGTGTGTACAAACGTACAGATGAATGGACGAACACTATAAGTGTTTTGTTTTTGCCATTATCGGCATGAAACTCGAGACAGAAAAAGCTCGTTATAATACAATCTAGATCAGAGCTGTACAATATATATATATCAAAGCGTACATGTACTTAATATACATTTTGAGGAGATATTCTTTGCTATGAAATATTTAGTACAACAATGGGCCTCGAAGAGGTTTTATTCGTCTTTAATATACATGTTTCATGTAACAAAGGCGATCCCAAATATGTATTGTCCAATAAGAATAAGATATGCTAACGGTCAGCGCTCTTGTAAGAATTGCCGCGTGAGTTAAATATTTCCTTTTGACTAGAATCTTTAGGTCGGCAGACCTAGATATTTTTTACTGACATTTATTGGAGTTCCAAATCATATTAACTGAAGGTCTTCGTTTGCAGGTTGAAATTCTATTTGTTTAAATATCTTGGCGTTCAGTATAACTTTAACTATTCATACAAATTTTAGAAATTTGAAAGTGTGAAGTGTGAAGTGAAACTCTGTCTGTCTGTAACGCTTTTACGGCTAAACCACTGCGCCAATTTCAATGAAATGTAACATGGAGATACTTGAGAAAAGACATTAGCTACTCTTTACTACGATAACCAATACAGCCAAAAACTATATTAAAATTTGTTCTATGACAGGACTAAAATATTGTTACTATGACTTTACGTAGCTATTTTGCCATAATTTTCTATCATTCTAATATATTTACATAGTTTTTCCTGTTGCAGTTCTTTTGCGTATTTACAATTCAGAAAATTTTAATATGCTTCTACATACATATCGCAAAATATGAAAATCCTTCTTGGAATTTTTTCTCTATTTATAATATCCGAAATTCCGATTGTCTTTTGATAAATGTTGACATTCATTTTAGTATTAAAATATTTTCGTATTTCTAGTTTTCTACTGCTTCAAAGAATAATATCAAGTCGCAATAGTATTGAACAAACCTAGAACATATAACAATGAAAAGTTGTCATAAGCAGGATGTTCGATGTCAATGTCTCGCTACATACCGACGTACGTGAACTTCTTACCAACTAAAGCGGTAAAGTACTACACTGACGGCGAAATGGTCGTATATCTTTTAGCAACATTGTAAGGTAGCTTAGTTTTATTTACTTCAAAGTTATAGCGATTTTACAAGGAAACTACCAGATTTTTCATTTTATAGCTTTACGAGATTCATTTTAAAAGGGGTGTTCAAGAAAATGTGGTATTTATGACCATTTTACTGCACTAACAAATCTGCTCGCGTTATTATTGAATATTAATTAATTGTAGTTTATTTATAACTCATCATGAAAGGATCTCTAATTTATATAATTCTTTTAAATCAAACCATCAGCTGTTCTGGAAGCTGTATATTTGTAGTAATCTAAAGAGTGTTTGTGCCATGAGTTTCATTAAATCCAGACTGATGTGTAATTAGACAAGTCATTTACTAAACGTTTTCTTGTTTCCAATTATTTTCACTACGAGGGAACTGAAACTGCGACTCCTGATGTACTAGCCGCAATCAATATCATCTTATCTTTGTTACTCATCACTATTCTTTGAGATTTACGTATAGTATTTTCAGCAAATTCTTTTACTTTTTAATTGTTATGGGAAACAAACGTATAGCATTTTTTGAGATACTAGAGCCACGCTAAGTTCAGCACGGTTGGGCCGGGGCTACCCTCGCACAGTAGATCACCTTAAAATGACAGTATTTGTGCAGTCGTGTTTCGTTGGTGAGTGCGAGACCGGAGGCCCAATGACGCAGAAGCATCACTAGGTCGCCATGGTATAGGTCACCATGCTGCATTGTTGCATTGTCTGCATTCGCAATGGTCACCGCTCTTGGATTCTGCTTATGCTTTCCATCAGGCAGTGTAGAGTTATCTTGGCAGGGCCATACATAAAGAAAATGCAAAAGTGAAATTAAACATAATAATAATAAATCGCTTTATTGTACACCAGATAACTAAGTACATAACTTAAAGCTAGGCAGGTCGGTAGTACAACTGGCGGCCTTATTGCTCAACGGCAATTTCTTCCAGGCATCACATAAACAAATCAAGTATTAATTATTTAGTTATAACAAAACATACACATACATTCTTCCTTATTACTTCAACGTTGAAATAAATGCTACCGACTTTTCAGTTCATTAAAAATATTCGAACGCAAGCAAAATAATTGCCAGCTCTGGCCGTTCTGCAATACTGTAAAAACATTTCGCTTTTTTTCAAATTAGTGGACAAAGTTTGGAGGAATAATTCTTGTATCATTGTACACTGATTAATAAACTGAATCGCATAGAAATAGTCTTTCTAACTCATAAATAATTATGCTAGATAGGCTCTTTGTTGCACTCCTAAAATATTTATTATATAATCAAGAAACATAATCGATTATTCTCATGTCACGTTGTTGATCCCGACAAACTCAATTTTGGACTCTTAATTAGTCCCAACGACTACCTACTTTATGGGGGCATTTCAATAAAAGCTTGTTTAAAAAAGCATTTTGAATTTGACTTATTTATACTAACTTTTAAACTTTCGCGTTCCATGATATATTAACAATTATTTTTACGGGAATTAACGCGATCACTTATTAAAAGGTCTCAGTCAGTCAGCCTGTGACCACGGCCAGTGCAACCTGGTCAAAACGTCAGGCAAATCAGAGGCATGTAATACCTTATAATAAGTGATCGCGTTAATTCTAGCGTTATTTATTGTGCTACCTGAGCAAAATACACGAATTATAACAGGTATTGAATATATTACGTATGTAGTGTAAGAGGTATGTTAGTGACACTTTATTTGAGATATGATGTTATCTCATCTATGAGTTAAGGTTTACTTATGTATTCCATACTAATATTATTATTTCAAAAATAGCTCTCTATATCTGTCTGTCACGCTTTCATGACTAAATCGCTTATACAAAGCTAATTTTCTACATATAAAGCAATTCTATCATTTAATTCTAAGTAAATGTATGACCTGTAGAAGTACTAAACAAAGACACTTTGAAGCATATAGGCTGGCTCATACTAGGGATTTTCTTTCTAGATTATAGTCTATTTAGTTCTCTGTGCCCGTTTTCACAGTCGATTCGTGTCCGCCGTAGCCATCTCACTGGTGGGCGGTACTCGAAGAGATTCGCACAGAAAAAAATGTAGACTCAAACCTTCAACGTTATCACTGAGTGGCTTTTTTCTTGGTTTGTGCCTTAGATTTTGGAGCATTTCAATAAAAAAAATTCAGATGGCAACAGCTTGTATACTGTTTACTTTTCATGTAAAACTAACACTATTGTACCTGAATATCTGACTTATAAAAAGAGTGGCCATGAGTTTCTTTGCCAGTATTCTTCTCATAAGGCTCTACGCATTTTGAAAACTGAAAGTTATGTATCGACACAGGCAGGCGGTAGTTTTTGGTGTTTTCACCTAATTTACCTTGATATCGCAGTACATGCTGTGGCGTCTGTTTATGTTGATCTATGATTTTTAAACTGAAGTTTCAATTTAACGTTCATTAATGTCACTTAATGTGTTAATTAAATAAATGTTTTTGAAAATTTAAATTTGTATGGGTCCCCTTGATATAGTGATGACAAGAAAACCAGTGTTGAGCAATGTAAAATAGAAATTAAATTCTAACGGGTTATGGTCCCATTTGTATAAGCGGGCGTCTTTCATAACTTGTACATTTTAAATAATTTGTGACATCAAAACACAATAACAATTTACATAATTAATGTCAGTTTAAATATTAAAACATTGCAAACATACACACATAAAGAGCCACACGTAAACAAACACACAGTGTTCCTATTGTTTCTGTCTGGACTAAATGTGGGTGTGTGCACAGCCCCTCTGTGGACAGATTTTATATTCAAACAGAGGCCCTCATCCATTACGCGGAGAGAATTATAATTATGATGTCAGACCCCTCCCAAAGACATTATTGACAAGTAACAATTTAAGTGCTTTGCTGTGGAAGTACATATTTGCACTGAGAAAAGGAAACGCTTATGGTTTGAAATGTACGAGAATAAGTTTTATAAAGAAAATATTTTTTGCCGCTTAGCTGTATTTTTATCTAGACTTAACGTTTGCTGATTACTTTAATATAAACCGGGTAATGTCAAAGTTGAAAGTGTTTAAAAGTATATTTTTTTGGAAACGATGACGTCACTCTACCACGAAATTGCTTTTCGAAAATTGAGTTAAATAAAATATTCATGAATTTATTCTGTGGTCGTTTGAAGATCGGTTCCTTGTGTTTTATTAGGACTTTTTTCGATTAGATATTATAATATATAATATAATAAAGACTTAAAACTTGTCATTTTTATGATAGATAGAATCATTTTATTTCTACACGCGTATTACAACAATATTGTCTATTACTAAACTAATGGTCATAAAACGCATGTTTTCATAACTCCTGGAAGTTAAACAAAAAATATAGATATTTTTTTACAAAGCACGACATTTGGTCTGAGTTAGGTGTCACTTGTAGCACTGTGCGGTCAGGGCACAAAAACTTTGTCCAGCGCTTTTTTATGCGTCAACTGTGGCCAGCCCGGAAGTCATTTTACGTTTTGTGGAATGAATATGTTTTACCAAGGTAGTTCTAATTTTAGTTTAAAGTTTTTTAATCATAAAGTGTTTTAAGCCAGCTCCAAAATTTATAATTTAAAAGATTTTACTTCAAAAACTGTTATTAAACTTTTAATGAAAAAAACATTCAACATGAGAAATAGTAGTATACACATTAACACAAAATGTTTTTTTTATATTTTCTACTGATTTGTGTCAAATAATCTGTTCTGAAAATATAAAATGAACCACACAGTGGGCAAACTCACGCAAGTGCCTGTCGAAATGTACCATATACATTAAAATCTTACGATGAAGGGTGTAACTTTTTCATGAAAGTTGGCAAATATGTTGTCAAAGTTTGTTAGTAATGAACAACTGTGCAACTTTAAGGTTCTTTCAATATATAATTCTGAATATTAACGTGTACTGACGATTCGTATTTTGCGAATTTGCAGGTTTGATTCGTTACAGTTCAATAAAGATCTTATCTCAATAAAGTTTTATACGTAAAGAAAGTAGTTAGTATTTAGAAACTGTAGTCTTTTGATGACGAATAGTTGAGTTGAAACAAATTTATACATTTGTAATTAGCAAGCATTTAGTAATTAGCAATTGTATTATAAATTCAATATTATCTTAAATGCAATATTTTACTTAACATTGCGTCTGCAACCACTCTTTTGTTCTCCTTAGGGAAATTTAGTCTAAGTATTGAATTTAATCAAAGGAATTACATTCTTGTATGTTTTTTATTGTCTTTTGTTCTAATTCAAACAAAGTTTTTTTTTTCTTTTCAGTGGCAATCTTTTCACCGTATTGCACCCTTTGCGTCGTGTGTTTGGACATAAATTACTATTATCTGCCAACTTCATCTGTACATTAGACTTTTAAATGAGGCCTTAGTGCAGGCTCTTGTCTTCTATTGGCTGATTGTGCGTGAATAATGGTCACCGTGGCGTTTACCGAGATAGTGTCAGTTTTACGAGTGAGGTGTTTTTACTACGGTCACGAGGTTTATACTGCCGATAAGGATGTTATAGTGGCTCATATTGTTATTTTATGGTGCTCAGGCATACTGGACAGATTGATATTTTCATGATTTAATTTCTAAGTTAATTTGAAATCTAAAGCATAACTGTAAATTTTGTGACTAAACCGACCCCGAGGGTTGTAAAAAACTCCAACATTAAATGTCATATAGACCCACCGTGACTTTGTTTTATAACATTGCATATTTTTAGTTAAAGTTACTCTGCGACGAAATGTGCGGGTATACTCAAATCAGATATATTGTTTCTTAGAACTAACAAAGTGAAAGATATAAACTTGAATGGTACAGAAAACCCAATTTCAAGTTACAAGTAAAAGCTATAGAATTTTTGCTATAAAGTCTTTCTACTTAAACGGGTTAAAAAAAAATATTTTACCTTCGTTAACATAAAGCTGCTTAACTTCACATAATTAGCGTAAATTAATCAATGCTCGCCTCGGAGAAAAGGACGTGCGAGTTTGAGTTAATTCGGGTACGCTCCGGTAATCTTAGGTGTTAGAACTTCTTTGAAGAATTATGTTTCGGTGAGTTTCATACAGTCTACGTAAACTGTTGAGGTGTGGTAATTTGATTCTAATTAGTGGGAACACTAAAATACTCTGTAATATTTCATTTAGAGTTTTAATGTTAATATTTTATTCAGTCATCCCAAAAAAAACACTTAATTGTTGCAATACTTGTTATTGTCCTTAGGTACATTAGAAGTTTTGAAATTAATATCTACGTAGTATTTTTGACGTAAAGGATTTTGTATCTATTAATGTACCCCTAATTTGTAGGTATATTTAAACAAAAGGATATATTTTTTTTATCTTTGAAATGACTCTACTCTGCCTAATGGAAAGCATAAGCAGAATCCAAGAGTGGTGGTCACCATACTGCGAATGCAGACAATGCAACAATGCAGCATGGTGACCCACACCATGGCGGGCTAGTGATGCTTCTGCATCATAAGGCCTCCGGTCTCACACTCACCAACAACACACGACAGCATGATCGCTGTCAGTTTACGTTGATTTTCTGTGCGAGGGTAGTACCGTCCCGGTCGAGCCGGCCCGTTCGTAAAATAATCGGTTTTCAAAAAAATAATAACTTTAAGCCATCAAATAGGCGAAGTTCTAAACTATAAAATTTTGTTTTATAGTTCACTGTGAGCACTTTGGCCAAGTTTCGCAAATCGACCCACTGGGCGTGAATCTTAATTTATTGCTACAAAAAACTGATTGCACACAATCGAATCCTACTTTTTATCGTCGCAGTTGGTTAATTGGAAAAGTTTAAGAATATTGAGCGATGTGAATATTTAAATAGAATTCAGAGGTCCCTTTCTTTACTCGAAGTACTCTTAAGTTTTTAATTTGTTAAAGGGGAGAAGGGGCCTTTATAGACTATCTTGTTTGATTTTACAGTTTGTTTGAAACTTCTGAGCTAAATTGTATTAATTGTAATTGAAATTGTATTTATTTTTCGGACACCTATTTCATAAAATGGTTTTTCCGAATAATATAATATACAATTATAGCTTCAGTGTAAGACTTTAATCATTATAAATATAGTTTGGCGTTATATGACGTGTGAACAGACGTTACAAAAACTGATTATTATAACTAGATTCCAAGATTTTGCACATGAACAAAAGCTCTGTAATAAAAAAATATCGTTGAGCCTTTGTCTCGATTGAATTATGTATTAGGTTAAATTATAGACAGAACAGCTACTTAGTACGCGCAAGCAGACATTTTAATGAATTATGTAAACTACATAATTTTGATCCCTTTTTGATAAGTGCATCCTCGGCAAGAAGGTGTCTTAGCCTAAGTTTTTTGAGCAGACACAATGTTGTTTAAATTTGCGTTGAAGCAATTATACATTTATTACTTATTTGGTGTTTACGCATTGTGTGCGATTTTTCTTTTTCTTCAGTTTATGTGTTATTTCTCAATATTTTATATTAGTCTATAACTAGAAGTGAAAACTTGTTATTGACTGTCTGATGACTAATCTGCTTTGTTTTTACTAACATATCCAGCTGTAAGTTTTCCATGAATAAATAAATAAACATACTATGTAATCGTATGATTAATTCGATAGCAGCATAAACTGTAAACCATTCGTCTTGTAGTAGGTATCTTGTTTTAAAAATAAATTTACTCAAATGTAAAACTTAAGTTGAACTAACAACGGCATTGTTAAATTACAACAACAGCATTATATTTTTACAAACCATAACTAAGTCCTAATCACACATCAAAATTTGTAAAGGGTCACATTCTTTGTACTTTGTTTCAGAATATAAGCTTTCTATAGCGTCACGCACCCACATACGTGAGACTGTAAAAGGACGTTCTATATGGGCTCTACGACCTACACAAAACCTTTGAAGTTATTCTTGGATACGAATGTATTTTTAAATATGTCCACTGACATGTTGAAAAGGGTAAAATTCTCAAGTACATTAGCTAAGGCATTTGTGTTTTCTATGAAATAAGAATTTTTGATAGAATTAGGTATAAAAATTTCTAACTTACCAATCAAGTATATAAACAGTTTTAACTTAATTCTTAAAACTTTGGACGTATGGAAGTAAAAGTTTTATCTTTTGCCTCTGATCATATATTGATATATGTGTAGAAATAAATTAAGGTGTGGTTGCCAGCGTATAAATTGAATTATTTAATACTAGCTGTTGCCCGCGGCTCCACCCGTGTGTATGTCGATTACCGCGGCAAATAGTAGCCTATGTGTTATTCCGATGTATAAGCTGTATTACTGTAAAGTTTCAACCAAATCCGTTCTGTAGTTTTTGCGTGAAACATACACACACACAAACTTTCGCTTATATATATTAGTGTGATGTCAAGAAATCTCATATACACTCCAAGTATATTAAATTACCAAACAATAAGCATTTATAACCCTCAAAAAATCTCATAATACATTAAATTATCATAACAGTTAAACAGTTCAAGTATTGAAAACTCAATTTTAATATGTAATAAAATTCTACAACGATTCGGTTGATTTAATAAAAAATCGTATAAAGTAGTGGAGCACCGTCGATAATATACGATGTCGACAAGTCAATGGAGTGAGTTAGTTCCAGCCCGGTGGCTGGAACACTGGGCGATATTAAATTCTCGCGTGGCTCATTAGTCGTTGTTCCAAGTGAGGAGCATTGGCACACTGTGCACCGGAATATGTGCTCTCTCGAATAAAATATTATTTAAGGTGTTAAAGCATTTTTCTTTTCTGTTCCTTCAAATATTTCCGATAAAAGATAATTCTAAAAGTGCTCAAGTATATGGTTTAGATGTAGTTTATTTAAATATTATTTAAGAACTTTAAAGCAATGACAATTAGCTAGAAGTAGCAGTAGAAATAATTACATCCTTATCAAAAATGTGATTGTTTAACCGTTTAAACCTTAAAAGAGACGGTGATCCCTGAGTTTGTTTCGTCCTTTCTTCTCAGAACTAGTTCAGTTAGGAAAGGCCGAACACATGCGTTCAAAGAAAACATGTGATCTCCTATTACAACTATTGGCATTTTCCTCATATACAAAAACTAATGCTGTGTGCATTAGTTTTTGTATTCAATTTCGTATCAAAGTTTCGGTATTCAATATAATCAGAAACCTCAATCACAACATGAATTATTAGAAATGTATCCAACCTTGAATGTGTATACAATAATATATAAGTATACACCATTAAATATACATCAGATGTTACGGTACAACTGGCAAAGCAGCCAGAGTGCGCACAAATAACATTTTATATTCCGCAGATATGAGACTCGAATATTCAAAGGGAGAGCTCTAAATTAGGCTGTACGAAGTTGTACTTGTGCTTTATTCATGCACTTGTGCTCCCGGACTGAACCGAATACTCTTATATTTGTGTCTGGGTGGGTGAATACTGTTTGATTTGGACGGTAATTACCTACTTGCCGACTCGGGAGAGTGTTTTTTTAGAGTCTTAACGTTTTGGGTATTTTAGAGCATTTTAATTTTGTGCCTTATTTAAAATTGATTGTTTTCAATTGAAAGTGGAATGTTTCTTTCTTTTAAAGCTCGGCCACCTATGTCTTATCTCGCAGGGGACTTTACACACTTACAAGAAACGTACACTAAAAAACCAGACTCGGGACAACAATTTCTGGATCACGCAAAGTGTTGTCCTATAGGGTTTGATCCCACAGCACTCAACGCAGTGGAGAGCCGCGAGGCAATAGCCTAAACTACAGAAACTACTGTGCTGTAGGTGCATTCAAAAGGTTGATGTAAGAAATGTTTAAACACATTTTTATTAGTTCTACTTGAAACCTTATGTCTACTACTATATAAATGTCGTCGCTAATGATGGAGACGCCGCTAAATACGAATTTATAATATGTTTCAGACTCATATTATGTGTTAAATGTGTACAATGAAGATATAAAAATAAATGTGTGAACAAGTATAGGAAGTCCATTTTACCCTACATCTAAATGTTATATTGAAAACACAATATGTATTTTTATGAAAAGAATGTTTATAAAAATTATAACTTTACATATATACAGTATGATTAGACTGTATATAATGTAAAGTTATTATTTTTATATCATGTCACAGTAACCAAGTTGCTGATAAACATACTTAAATATTTCTAAATATATAATACTATCTGTATTATATATTTAGAAATATATGAAAAATTACACAAAAACATGGAGAAGGGCTGTTCTGTTCACAGAGCTAGGAGGTGTTTACCTAACAAGCACCAGCAAACCTGAAGATATGATAAATGTTTTATTTCATATTTAACTGAATTAAAAAAAAAAACAAGTTCTTAACTCAGCTGTATTCTTCGTCAATATTTCAGAAAGAAATGCTGGCAATATTATTTCTTTTGTAATACTAAACGACACTACTGTACAATCAATACTTCCATACTTAAATATGCGAAAGTAGCTCTGTTTGTCAGTCTCGCTTCCACGGCTAAACTGCTGCACAGTTTCGATGTGATTTAGCATGAAGATACTTTGATTCTCGAGGAAACATATAGGCTACTCTTTACTGCGATAACCGATAAATACGCGGGCGGAGCCACGGCCAAAAGCTAGTAATTAATACCTAAAACAAATCGAATAAAACTCGAATGATGTCTTTAGATGCCGGAAAGAAAAACTAAGCGAGTTTTAATGATCGTCCTTCCAAACAATTTTACTGAACATTATTTTTTATCTTTATTAAAACATTATTGAACAAAAATGAAATTTCTGATAAATTTAATAAAATTTAGGATTTTCGTTGAATCCCCTAATGAGCTTAGGCGACAAATCAACGCGATGATGAAAAGATTCAGCCGCCTTTGAGGATTTACTTAATGCCTTATACTCTTAATTATCTGTCAACGGAAAAATGTTATTCATTTACTTAGCATTAAGGATTACATTATCTATTGAGCATGAATAAATCATTACATACAAGATAGGTTTTATCGAAATATTATCTTTTTCAGACATTTTCTTGAATTGAAGCAATTTTATATGTAATATTCTTATTTAAACACTTTATCATTTCGCAGAATTTGTTTCGTGCTAAGATGATGATGATTTATGATTGTACCTTAATAACAGTTAATCTTTTGGGGAGTTTTCTATTACATTAACTAACGTCACTACTTGTCTTCCTAAATTTAAACATGTTCAAGAAAACCTCAGACTTGGCTGATCTACAACAGCACTACCTAATGAAAATGCAATTTCGGTAGAGGGACTATTGCTCGAGCAGAGATACATCTATCTCGAGGTTTAAGCTCAATTGAACAATGGATTCCAGGTAACTTCCAGTATCTTTTCTTTATGACATAGGGGTAAACGAAATACACGCGGGTAGAGCTGCGGGCAACAACTAGTATAAGAAAAATGTTTCACAACTGCAATAGCTGAAAATTGTTAGACAGATTTCATTTTAGAAACAAACAAACGTTGTTTCTCATACGACAGAAAGTTTCACGTAAGTCTCAGACCAATTCCCTGATGTAAAAGCAATAATATGTCAGATATAACGAACGGGAGACAGACGACACTTGACTTCAGCGGTGGGACTGCCCTCAGCATGTATCGCGTTACTTGTACATAACGAGGACGATTTCAATGTGAAATATCACAACATAATTTAGTCAAGTAGAAGATACAAATACTGCTTTCACTTTTTATTATGTGTATGTGAATGATCACATGAATATTAAGGATAGTGATATAAACACATTACTCTGTGTATTAATAACGTAACAATGAACTTTTAAATGAAAAACAGTAATACTATAGTACTATAGTAATAAAGTGTTAATAATTATAAATAATATAGTTTCTTTTCCAAATTCATGCAGACAAATTCGATGTTACAATTGATATTTGAGAATGTGAAATGAAATCTGAGTTAAAAGATGCTTCAAAAATAATGAGCTTTCATTCTTACTTCCGACCTTAAGTCGTAGTTAAAAGAAATCTAGGTGTTAACCGAATTGTTTTATTTAGCAAGTTTCAACCAATCCAAATAAAAATGTTTCTATCGGTGAAACTGAAATAACTACAACATAGTATCAAAAATAAAACATAACGATGTTATGTGATAAACGGCTGTTTCGAGTAATTAAAATTTAAATAGAACAACAAAAAAGTATCATGATAATTGGCGGAACCCACGAATGTCTCCCTCGACCCTCATAAATAAACAAATTTTCCAGAAAATTTCCAGGAATTGCATTTTATGTTTATTTCCCCAAAGACTGCTACTGCGTCACAATCACAAGCCCATGATAAATTCTCTCTTTGTCGGCAAATCTTATATGTATATGAGATGTCGTGTTGTGACGTCATGAAGACAATTTACGGGGTAAGGCCACACGAAGTGTCTCTTGGTAACTCTCAGACAGAAAATTATTTTTATTTTTGTAGTTTTATATAGTGAAAGCTATGTGTTCAAATGCTGAGTTTGTTGTATATCTTATAAATCTACATTTTGATTGACAGGCAAGACTGTAAATAATTTGTTGTCTATTTTCATTTTTAACGTAACAAAATAGATGATGAAATGAAAACTAAACTAAATAAGTAACGGTATCTACTAACTTTAAAATAATGTAATTTTAAGAAATGACATATAAACAAACGTGGAATCCTGATTAAATCGAATCAATAATAAAGAAATTAGATTCCACATCCAAAAAATATTACCGAAGTGGACGTTGTTTTAATCGTACAAAATTCAATTAATGGATTATCTACTCTCGTTGTTTGTCCGTCGGGCTGTACGCCACAATAGAGAAACAGGAACAAACAGATACATACAACATGACCGAACATCGTTTGTTTAATGAAATTTGTTTTGAGATTGTTACCGAATGGTTTGGTTTAAAGTATTGTTAATACGTACAATTTATATGTAGGTAGGTTGTGGGGCTACAGAGGGAAAATGTGACTATTAAGATATAATATATTTTATGAGAAGAATATAAGTATTACTTAAAAAAGAATTAAGAAAGAAAGAAAGAAGAAATTTTTGGCAATGTCGTGTAGTGTTCTACAGGGGTGTATTCTTTGACTGTAGCTAAGGACCATGAAATATGGGCTGGTCCTTTTAAGATTTCTCTTCCAAGCTTGGTTTTATATTATCCCGTTGATGGGACCTTAATCATAGCTTCGAAGATATATCACATTTAATTAGTGACGACGATGGATGATGTTCATGGTGCCAATCTTAAGTAATTTTACATATTAGTTATCATATTGTAGTTTACTATTCCCTTTATTTACCAGTTTCACCTTATTTACGTCTTGTAATTTACTCTTTGTACTTTAAGGGAGATTAACAGATAAGCTTTTTACCTAAGCATGTTAATTTAAACCTATCAGTTGCTAAGTACTAGACTTACTATTCTTCTTACTTACTACACTAGGCTTACTCACATCAGCAACTTGGATCAATCCTACCTCTCAATAGTCTTTTGAAATGAATATTTATCTTCATAGTATATTTATAAGCGATACAGGATTGAATTCAATATCTATATTAATATTTGAGGAGATTTTTTTGTAGGGGTTTTAAGATAAAGGGCCCAGACATCTATGTGAAATATTTATATCAAGAAGTGAAGTGAAAACGTGTAGAATATTAAATCTTTTCAAGTATTAGTTCATTATTATGTGCGATATTGTGAAGTGAGTGCCCTCAAATATACTGAAAACTAGTTTACAACAGCCTTTAACTGACTTCTCGGTAATCACCGTGGCGAGCCACGCTTCGGAATGAATGGGCCCGGCTCGACCGGAGTGATGCCACGGCCTCACAGAAAACCGGTGTGAAATAGTGCTTGCCCTGTGTTTCACCGAGTTCTGGTGTTGCAGGTGTCCATGGGCAGCGGTAATCGCGTATCATCACGCGATACGTCTGCTCGTTTGAACGCCTACTCCATAAAAAAAAATAAAAAAAATAATCAGAACTCACAGATTATGTTGTCTTAATGTGTACATGTCAAATTGGTATTTCTGACTTGATACAAAATAATTATGTGTGTTTAATGTCACACTGACATCCATTTTTGTACTAAATATCAACCAGATCGGTTCATAACTGCCTCGGTGGCGCAGTGGTAGCGTACGCGACTGCTGTTCTTGAGGTCTCGGGTTCGATTCCCGGGTCGGAACAAATGTTTGTATGATCTGCAAATATTTGTTTCGGAGTTTGGGTGTTTTCTATGTATAATATGTATGTATTTACAAAAAAAAAGTATATAAGTATTCATATCAGTTGTCTAGTACCCATAATACAAGCTCTGCTTAGTTTGGGACTAGACGGCGTTGTGTGTTAGATGTCCCAAATATTTATTTATTTATTTATTTATTTTATCTGTTCTTGTTAGATTGGGTAACAAACATACAACGCCACAAACATTGGCATTTCTAATATTAATAGAATGCCCCTTCAAGTACTGTGGTCGTTTCTGTCAGTGCTGTGTGTTAAGGGTACTTGTCAGTACATATATGTTAAGGGGCCCTCTTTTGAAGGTAAGATAAGGGGGATGTTGACGACACCCCATGCAGTGTAACGAAGTCAACTATCTATCTACGGGTCACGAACGTGTCACGAGGGATTGATTCATATTTTTTATTAAGTTATAAGCGAGTAGCGGACAGAACGTAAATATCCCAATAAAATTTTAGAAACGTTCTTGTTTTTGATTGATGATTGATCTAGGTACATGTGATGCGTGTTGAAACAGAAAACTCAATTAGGATTATAACTGTTTGGTTAAACAAACACTTCATACTCAAGAGGTAAGCGGGAGTAGGTGTTACAAACTTGAAAGCATAAGGCAGAGCTTTATTTCGCTGTGTTTTTTTTGCTTTATTTTCTTGAGACATCGTGAAAAAAGTCCGTGACAGAATACTGTATGGTGTTAGTCAGTTCAAAGGACAATACCACCTTCTAGCTTGTCAGGTTGTAATTCATGAAAACGTATTATTGCACACACTACAGTACAGCTAATGTTAATCAACAAATCATATTCTGTACTAATTGACAGACTTAAATTCCAGACAAATACATTTATTTTCATTTATCGCTAGAGTTCCTAACTTGTAGCACTCCAAAAATCTGTCCAGTGGAAACGGTTTCGGATTCAATTGGTTCTGAGATGATATCGTCTGTAATTTAATCAAAACTTGGTTCGCCAATTGATTCACTGTTATTTTAACTCTGACATTATTATATTGCTTTACTTCTGGTGCTGGCGCCCTTCTCCGATTGTTTGAGATGATAAACCTTTAGGTATAGGGTCTGTTTAAGTTTAATTTATTGTATTTTCAGAATATTTCTTTACGTACGTACTTTCATAAAAGGCAGGCAACGCACTTGTGACGCCACTAGTGTTGCAGGTGTCTATGGGCGGTGGTAATCGCTTACCATCAGGCGATACGTTTGCCCGTTTGCCCCCTATATCATATAAAAAAAACTTCTATATAACCCTCTAAATTATGTTGTCCTCGAAGATACGCGAGCTTCGTACAAAGACGGGTTTGTTGGTAGTTAAGATAAGATAATTATATTACTTGGATGTAACATCAACTAATACAATTTAAATTAACTTCAATAAGAAAAAGTTTTGTACATTCTATCATTGTTGAACTGTGTGATGCTCAAAAGAGCATATACGATTATATTCTGAAGAAAGTAATTCTCATTATTAAAAAGCATAGAACTCACATTTGTACAATGAGAACAATGTATGAACGCTTCCAAGATTGGCTCCAAACAATTTGACCGCTCATTACGACGATGAAATCAAATTTAGAACCAGCGATTAGTCTATTATTATCCTTCGAGGTCGCGTTCAATTTACGATAAAACCTTGAAAAAAGGTCCTTTTAGCATTGAGCTTCTGTCTAATATAGGGTGACCCTTCTCAATCAAAATCCATCGGTCACAGTGCTGCAAAACCACAATTCACTCTTAGAAAAAGCTCAATCAGGCCTTGAATACCTTTTAGTATAAAACATGAAAGCTCGAATGCCTTCGATAGTGAAGGTGGAATAGTGAATGCTTGTAAAATTGAATGGAGAATGCCTCGCCCAACATGTGGGTGGATGAAGCCAATACACTGATGGCTAATGGATTGATTGTACCATAAGTTGTCTTGTTACAATATCGTTATTGATGGAAAATAATAGATAGCTGGTAGCTAGATTACCATGGATGTCAATCAGATGAGTGATATTAAAATAGTAGCTTATGTTAATGATTCAGTTCACTTTTATGAATTTTTTATCTAATTGTGAAAATAAAAAATGATTGAATTAATAAATAAAAAATCAAGAAATATTTTCGGACATCTAACACCGTAACACATGACGCCGAAGCCATCTAGTCCCAAGCTAAGTAGATCTTGTAAGTCTAATGGGTACTAGGCAACTGATAGAAATATAAATACTTTTTTTGTGAATACGTACTTAACAATATAAGAACTCTCAAACTGCGAAACAAATATTTACAGATCATATAAACATTTAGTCTGACCCGGGAATCGAACCCGAGGAGACCTCAAGTACTCACAACCTTAAGTAGTCACATACGCTATCTCTGCGCCACCGAGGCAGTCAGAATGAATAAAGACTGAATTTCAGAAAGTAAGCAGATTATTTTTTTAAGAAATTCAGTATTGTAAAGCAAAAAAACCTTATCAGGATACATTCCTTCGTCACCTGTATGGCTTTCAGTCTAGACCATTTTATAAATGATTTACTTAATAATGTTATTGTATAAATTATTAAGTTTCTAAATCAAAATAAGTAGTGTTACAATCGTAATGAACGTTAACATTAATTCATTAGGAACATTTCTCAGTTCAACCATTTTTTTTCCATGGACCTAGATATCTATGACCTACAATGAAAATTAACAAGCTGTGTATGTGAGTCACATCCTCACTCATTTAGCTTTATCATTTAAGAGCAAAAAAGAGTTGAAATTAGTTGTAGTCTATTAAACCTTTTATTAAGATAATTATTCCTATGTCATATATTGTTAATGTATGTTTATAAATAAGTAAAATGAAGTGAATAAATGATCTTATGGAAGCATAAAATATATAAAAGTGTTTCGTCAAAAACTGCAATAGTGTACACTTTACAAAACAGTAACCTAAATCAAATTCGTTAACAATATTGACATTCGTTAGAAACGTACACTCTGCGAGAATTCGAGGGATACACTCGTAAAATAACCACACAACATGTACTCTCACTCACGGCCGCTAATAGATTTTAAATTTTTGATTACGCGCGAACCCTGCGCTCAAATATTAAAACGATGAAAATAGGGATGTTCCTGTTTGTTTTGCTTACAACAGAAACAAATGTGATGCTAACATAAATATTCTAAAGTTCATTATCACCAATAACTGGGTTTGCAAGTATTAAAATTATTGTTATTGTATAATTTTATGGTTTAAATTTTCTTGCAATATAAATAAATAAAACTAGCGTATCTCATACCTAAATATATATTCACTTTAACCATGTTGATGACTAAACCAGGGAGATGTTTTCTGTGTGATGAGAAACAATTTATTAGATATAATAATTTTACCCCGTTTTTGAAATATTCTTCATTAGTGCTCCGCTCCTATTGATCTTAGCGTGATGATATTTAGCCTATAGCTTTTCTCGATAAATTTACAATCCAACACTAAAATAATTTTTCAAATCGGACTTCCTGAGATTAGCGCGTTCAAACGAACAAACAAACTCTTCAGCTTCATATATTAGTCTATACTAATATATGAAGCTGAAGAGTTTGTTTGTTCGTAGGACCCGTATTCCTAAACTAATAGAACTTTAAAAAATCTATTTGGATAAATAGTCATCATCTTTTATTTGTACTCGTACATTAGCAAGTTTGCATAATAACTGTTATTACTTTTTACATTAATACATTCGATTGAAGAAGACCTTTCTATTTTCATTTCTGTCTGATACCTAATCCCAATACTAAGTACTATTAAGATCAGTTGGGGTCAACTTATCTTAATGGTACTAGGATCAATAAAGTCCATAAAAAACCCATTACAACCTAGATACACACTACTTTCCATCAAATTACAAAAGGTAAAATTTTCACTAAAACTGTCAAAATCATTTCCAATTCTGCACATGCTGTTTATTTTGAATGTTTAAATTTTGATGTGATGATAATTTATAGTTAGAAACAAATTCATCTTAAATTATCTATTGTTGATATTTTTTTAATTATTATCTGTACCGATTATTATAGTTGTGACTCAAATTGTAATTATTGCTTTTTTTATTGAAATAATGTCTTTTGGGTTTGAGAATATTGTCTGGACTTCAAAAGAGACGATGATCCCTGAGTTTGTTCCGTTCTTTCTTCTCAGGGCTAGTCCAATTAGGAAAGGCCGAACTCATCTGCGCAAAAAATTTAACTTGCAAAAGTGTTCATGTTACCTAATTTTATTTATTTTCTTATTTTTGCTCAATAGGTATAGTCACAGACAACAGATCATGCCTCACGCAATAACAAGTAGCAATATACAATTTCAAATCTGAAGTCCAATTAAAACTATACACATCATTCCCAATCGCAGTAATAAAGTTTCGTCTAGGAATTTGCAAATATAAAGAAAAAGAGAAAAAAATTCAAAAGGACAATAAGTGGATACTGTACCGAGAGAGAGAGAGAGAGAGACCTGGACTAATCAGTTATATCTAAAATGTGTTATTTTAATTTTACATTAATTGTAGAATAATGATTTCGTTTACTTTCATTTCACTAGATTTTTTGTCAATTATAACGTCAAGACATGTAATGTATTTATTTATTCTAATAATCTGAATTTTCACTGCTTTTTTAATTTTTAAATTATTCCATATAGGGTTGTCACTATTGAGTACGAGTACACCAACAAAAAAGTGAAGGTTAACTTTTATGAGTAGCACACAGCCTGAATTCAAACTTGATTAAAGATGCATGGGGTTGAGCTCACATGACGTGTGAGAAACTCGAGGATTGGAATTTGTTTTGCATGTTACAGCTTGTGTAGCAGGTAGAGTCACGATATTCAAATTACACACAAATACGACATTTATATAGATGTAAGTAAACATATTGTGTTTTATTTTCTCAATTTGTTTTATTTTTGGTCTTTAATATTATTTATTTCTTCTCAAATTATTTTACTAAAATGCTATTCTTAGTTTCAGAGATTTTCAAATAACTTTATGATTCTCTTAAACTTACACTTAAGTGTATTTATTGCTAAAGAAGCTATTAAATAAAAAAAAATGACAATTTGTATTTAGAATGCCAATGTGCCTGTGCTATGTGAGTAAGAACAAACTATTGCAACTAACTAAATACTACACAGTGTATATGAAACATATTTAGATAAAATGTTATACTAGCTAATAATCGACATTTATTCGCTACATAAATGGCATCGACGCAACGTGTCAACCCTGTATTAAAATATTAACGCGGTATCAGGGCTGCCTCTATTTATAGACACGATCGATTGTGAAGCGATGAAGCTAACTTTGTCGCATTTATTCGCACGAACTTGTTTGAGTTTTTAGTACATTTATGTATCTTTTGGAAAGTTGCGGCTACGGTAAGGGGAATTTTACACAAAGGTATGAGTACCTACTTCAGGAAAATTGTACTTGCTAATCTTTCGAACGCTCTTGGATCAACAGTGGCTTTTAAAATTGTGTACTTAGCTTTTGATAACGAAACAGAATTTTAATAAACTGATCTATTATGAACTAAAACTAGGCACTTGATGAAGTTATTATACTTAAAAGATTAAAGTGACGTTTGCAGTACATGAAATCTATATATTTATGGAATCTATGAAAATGATAACTGAAATGTAAAGTACATTTCAGTTATCCTATATATAAATGTAAAGTCCAAACTGCACTGTCTCTCTGAAATATTTTGATTATTTTATACTAGTTGATGCCCGTGGCTCCGCCCGCGTATATGTCGGTTATCGCGGCAAATAGTAGTATGTGTTATTCTGATGTATAAGCTATATTACTGTAAAGTTTCATCCAAATCCGTTCAGTAGTTTTTGCGTGAAAGAGTAACAAACATCCATCCAAACATCCATCGATCCTTACAAACTTTCGCATTTATAATATTAGTAGGATATATAATAATAATATTAACTACATATGGAAGTAAATAATTCAATCTATATTTTTGGCTTTGATTTTGACTGGAGTCGCACCCCGAATCAGTTATGTATAAGAGAAATAAACAAAATTGAAACATAAAGCTTAAAAAGAAAAATCGTATCATTATACGACTTTTATATAAATGGTAAAAAAATGAAGAGATGTCATCTATCTGTGTTCGTAATAATTTTTACTCTCCCGTTACAAACACTGTATTTTATTTTTGTTTCTTTGAAAATGTGAACAAATACTTTGTAATTAAAAGTATTGTAAAAAAACTATTAAAGTTGAAAGTCTTTTAAGGCCCAAAAAGGTTCATAAGATTGTACTACTCTTAATCCTTAGACAGGTTTTTTTTTTCTTTTTATGTAATAGGCGGGCAAACGAGCAGACGTATCGCCCGATGGTAAGCGATTACCGCCGCCCATGGACACCTGCAAACACCAGAGGCGTCACAAGTGCGTTGCCGGCCTTTGGGGGATAGGGAGAGGAGATATGGGGAGGGGGTTTGGGTTATGGGCCTCCGGTAATCTCACTCACTCGGTGAAACACAGCGCAAGCACTATTTCACCTTCTACATATTGTCTTCCTTAATATTATTCAACTTTACTTTTGCAATCTAAAATTGAATCATAAAACTATATACCAATCAATGAGTAGCGACCAATCACTCTAGCCGTAATAAATCTACGACAAATTAGTTGAACGAACAAGGACGACCTCGATGTAACAAATTAGTGTCGTCACGAAAACTTTCGGCTTTCTGTCAACTAACCACTGCACCCTAGGGACCACTCGACTTCGGTAAAGGACCCTTTATATAGAATAGGTACGTATTAATCTGAATCTATACCAATAATATCAAGCTAAAGATTTTTTATTTGGTTAAACATGATTATATCAGAAACAAATGGTTTAAATTGAAAAGTTATTTCAATGATAATCGCTAAATAAGCCAATTAAGGCTATAGGCTATATAACACTACGCTATGACAGATAGGAGCTTAGCATCGACGAAAAATATTGCGGGAAGTAAATTTTGATGCGTGGATCATCTTTTATGTATAATTTATTTTAAATGTTTAAGTAACGGCAGATACCACCGAAAGGTAAGTGGTTATCGACATATGATATTCAAAGTAGCACTTCGGTGTCGAAGACACTTCGTTCCTTATTTCCTATAATATATTTTCAACTATTGGTTCAAGAAAACTTCGAAGAGTATTAAAGATGAGGTTCGTTTTTAAGATATTCTGCGTAATTCTTACTCAACTAACTTTCCTTTCAACGCAAAACTTTCACAGAAATGATTTTCTCAGAGCCACGCTAGGCACTCTATCTTCAAAGATTGAACCTCCGACTAATCTATAAGCGAAATCATTTTGTAAGAGATACTATAAAACCTAATGAGCTTATAAGAGGTTTAACATACAGCAGAAGTAAGTTATAAGGCATTTTAATATTTAAATAAGTAGCCGGTTGTGTTGTCTTAGTTTTTTTATGCGATAGGGGCAAACGAGCAGACGAATCGCCTAATAGTAAGCGATTACCGTCGCTCATGGACACCCGCAGTACCAGAGGCATCACAAGTCCATTGCCGGTCTTTTAAGAAGGAGTACGCTCTTTTTTAAGGTTTGAAGGTCGTATTGGTCCGGAAATACCGCAGGCGACAGTTCAGTTTTATCAAACTGTTTTTTTTTCATAGTAAAAAAGGCCAAAAGCATGAACAGCTGAAAGTAAATAACTATTTCTGCCCGAGGACCGCACGTTGCGCGTTTTTGAGTACTTCTACCTAGAGTTCGGGAGAGAGAGAGTCTACTCTGAAGTGGCATTTATAGAGAGTCAGTGTTATTCTTATTTATTTATTTTGGAATGGTACATTGATTCAACGGATAGCGTAACATTTTATGCGAGCCCCTTACTTCCTACGTGTGTTTTGGATTCGACACCATGTGTGATGCAGTAAATTGATGTTTTGAGTCCGGGTGTTCATTGTAATCGTTCTATGTAGATATTGTAGGTACATGCTTAAAGTCATTCGCGACAGAGGAATATATTCCTTTTCATCTATATACTCTATTTTTATTATAATATAGATTTTTTTCTATAAAATGACAATTGTAAATATCAGTTAGTAGTAATTAGTAGTCAATAGGAAGTTAACCTATTATAATATGTTCTGGTTTTGTATTTTAATGTAAAGTTGTGGGTTGTAATATTAAACTACAAGGAAGTCAAAAATATCTCTTTTATGTTAAATGTATTTATTTAACACCATTACTAACTGATATTTACAATTGTCATAATATAGAGAACAATTATATAATATAGTGTACACTATATGTATTAGATTAGTTAAATATCAAAGTATCTTCAAACACGCACATAATAATTATTGATCATGAACCGCGCATATCGTTGATGTGTGTGTGTGTGTGTTGCACAGTCCCATTCTGCTGCTGTTTTCTTTGTTTCACCGTGTCTGGTGTAACTTCTTACTTAACCACACATTAAAATCTAAATTTTGAAATATTACGGACATCTAACACACAACGCCATCTAGTCCCAAGCTAAGCAGAGCTTGTGTTATGGGTACTAGACAACTGATATGAATACATAAATACTTTTTTTTTGTAAACACATACATATCGTACATAAAAAACATCCAAACTCCGAAAAAAATATTTGCAGATCATACAAACATTTTGTCCGACTCAGGATTCGAACCCGAGACCTCATGCACAACAGTTGCCGTACGCTATCACAGTGCCAAAGAGGCAGTCTATAATATAAATAAATAAAGTTGGAGTATCTGTCGATAATATTAAAATAACCGCTTTTATTATACCGCTTATGCATTTGCATATGTCTACACGGCACATACACCAAAACAATTTTTTTTAAATTTTTGTCTGTCTGTTTCTTCCGGCTAATCTCTAGAACAGCTAGACCGATTTTGACGAGACTTTCACTGATAGATAGCTGATGATATAAGGAGTAACTTAGGCTATTTTTTAAAAACTAAATTCGCCCGCGCTTTACCCGCGGTACGAGAATGACCGCGAGTAACACCGCGGGATTTAGCTAGTAAGTAATAAAACATAAACTAAGTTGCGATGCTAGTTGCTAACGTAAAAATTTAAAGAATTAGAAAATCGACTTCATAAATAATAATTTGAAATGGGACCATACGGGAAGCATCTGCTATCAAATCAAAAAAAGAATCATCAAAATCGGTTCACCCAGTCGAAAGTTCTGAGATAAAAAAACATAAAAAAAAGTAAAAACTAAAACCCAACTACGACAAAAAACGACGTTGAAAAAGCATGAAACAAGTTTCAAAAGCCGTAGTCACGCGTTGTTAAAGTGTCATCGACTATGGTACATTACTAAGTTTCAAAAACCGTCGTCCATGTAGTATAATGTACCATAGTTCATAAGTTAGTTAGTTTTTACTTTTTTTTTATTAAAATGTTTTGGTGCCTCTATAATATTAATTTCTTTGCATACTATATTTTAAATAGGTACTATAACAATTTTACAATTATTGAATAAATACAGACAAAGTCACGAGAAAATGCTTATAATATATATATTTTTGAAAGGTACAAGTAACGCCCTTTCGTATGATACTAAACACGGCATATTTCTCTCAAATTTATTTTTTGAAACAGTACTTTACGTCGACTAGAGGGCGCCACATTAGGTTAAATGACACGTCGTATAACCTATAACCAGCGTACAATTAAGACGCTTCTAACGATACATCATTTGTCTTATTCTGACTAGTAGCTTAGAAAGGAGGGAACAAACGAGCATACCATAGAAATTCCACACTTATCGAATAAATACGGACAAAGTCACGAGCAAATGCTAATAATATATATATTTTTGAAATGTACAAGTAACGCCCTTTCCAATGATACCAAACACGACATATTTATCTAAAATTTATTTTTTAATGCAGTACTTTATGTTGGCTAGAGGGCGCCACATTAAATTCAGTGACATTTCATATAGCCTATAACCAGAAGACAATCATGACGCTTCTAACGACGCCTCATTTGTCCAGTTCTAATGAGTAGTTAAGGAGCTATGAGGGAACAAATGAACATACATACATACATACATACATACATACATACATACATACATACATACATACATACATACATACATACATAGCCTGTCAAAATCATAACCCTCCTTTGGCTTTGCCGTAGTCGGGTAAAAAATACAGTCGAATTGAGAACCTCCTTGAAGTCGGTAAAAAAAAGAAAAACAAGTCTTATCTAAATAAGTACTATATATTATATTAAGTACAGTACAGTAGTCACAAGTATTACTAGTTGAACAAAAGTCAAAGTTGCTCAGTTTGTTACGCCGGTTCTCGTTCACGTTATGATATTACTTTTGCCAAACTTTTCAAAAATGCTCATAGAATAGCTTCTAGTAGACGACTTGTTTGTGTGTGTGTGTCTAGCACTGGTAAATGTCGAGTCGGCTAATATTACCTAATACGTACATGTATACCATTTATATCTGTACAATGATAACTGAAACAAAGCTGTTTTTGCTCAAACTTTTATCGCTTTCAAGTTCCCTTTTAAAACGAGCCTTTCAAACCCCTACTTGTGAATACAAGTTGAGCTGATGTGCACGAGGGCTTAGACAGCCAAGTTAGGCCGCGGGCACATTAACGCGAGATTGTGGGGGAAATGGCAATTTGTGATATTTGCCTCCCCTCACCTGTGAAGCGAGACAGATTTAAAAGCCGCGGAAAGGATTATTACAGTATAAAATGAAAGTGTATGATACATTTATCTGTACACTTTCTTGATTTGTATTTTATATTGAAATTCTAAACGCATTTGGGTAAGAAAATTAAATTGTTTTTCCTCAATGTTTATTCGTTTTATTGAATTTTATATTTATCACAAAGTTTTCATTTCTTAAACTCCCGCCTTCAATTCTTGCTTTTTTTAAAAGACAGCTTCTTCAGGGCAGAACCTTTAAGAAAAAGGGGGAATTTTTGAGTTCTGCTTATATTATAAACATAACGTATTTTGAGAAAATTTGCTAGTAAATGAATATGAAGTGTGTCTATCTAAATGATGACTCAGTAATTATTTTATAAAAAAAATTTGGTGGACTATAAAGTCGGTTTACAGACGACAGTTTAACGTGACAACGTCATAACAAAATAATGATGAAGCGATGAGAGACTTATACAATGAGCGTAACGAGACAATGAACTTAACGGGACAATGAGCGTAACTGGACAATGAGTCTTCCTTTTTCGTGCATGCAGCCGACGATCATCAATTTATTAGACGTTGTCACGTCAAAATTATCCTCCAATGCCTTTGTCTTAATTTATGGTGGATTGTCCTAATTCATGACAGAACAGAGTAACAATTTGTCATACTCACATTGTAACACAGTAAATACTGAAAATATTAAACGCTTTCTGTAATTGTTCGTGACCAGTGTCCGTGTAATTTATGCTAATGCTTGCCAAATGTTTTATGTTACTGTTTAACATTATAAACTTCAACACGTTGCTATACATTTCTATGTTTTAATTGTATCTGCGTTCAAAAGGTACAGAATATGTACAGTTTTACTTCGTCCTGTTGATTATTTTGAGGATAATGTTTTTTTTCGTATGAGCCTACCGAAGAGACTGTACTTTGCCTGATGGAAAGCATGAGCAGAATCCAAGAGTAGTGGTCACCATACTTATTGCGAATGGAGTCAACTCAACAATGTAGCATGGTGACCCACTCTATGGCGGCTTATGTCCCGATCGAGCCAGGCCGTTCGTGCTAAAATCAGTGTTTGATCATTAGAATCAGGCTTTGCTACCTTGAAATGTCTTGACAATGTCGGTTACGACGATTGGTAAATATTTAGGATGTCCATTATGGGGTATACCATGAGGAAACTTTGCTTTTTTCATTCTGCTAGTCATATAGACGTATTACGGGTATTCATTTATTGTTATACAGAGTTCATTATTTTGATACTTTAATAAGTGGTCCATTTCTGTTAAAACTTGTCGAACTTTGTAACTAATGAGAACCTCTTTTTTAACATTTGCGTAGATCAAATGTGTAGTTGGGTACTCTAAAGCAAGATGTGTATATATCTGATTATCAGTTGTTTTATATAGTACGTCTCCATCTGATTTAAATGCGCCAGAAGTTTTGAGGTGTTTATATTTTCTTGTTACTGATGTGTTTTTTTTTTTTATTTGTACAACCAAATTCTATTACGTCCTCTACTATATATTTTATTCATAAAATAATGCTGTGTAGGTACGTGGATACACATGTTACAGAAATATTATTGTATAATTCAGTAAATAAAGTATGAAAAACAGACAGCTATGATATTATGGTGATGTTTGTTTTCATGTTGTTCTTATAGTCTGTCTTGTATCAGGTGGGTCACTGAGACGCCGCCGCGCCGT
Source organism: Spilosoma lubricipeda (assembly GCA_905220595.1). Lineage (NCBI taxonomy): Eukaryota > Metazoa > Arthropoda > Insecta > Lepidoptera > Erebidae > Spilosoma > Spilosoma lubricipeda. The sequence continues at coordinate 14,925,017 of HG992296.1, read as the reverse complement.
CGCGACGTCTGGGCGCCAAATGTTTATCCAGTATTGAACGATCACATGGAAAAGCCATATTTTCGCATAGAAACTCGCTTACAAATCAATACGAGCAAAAGTATTTAATTAGGGTAGAATTACTAATTAGATTATGTCAGGTAATTACGCTAAACATGAAGGTAATCTGATCTGCTAACTTGCATGATCATGTATCACATATAACTTTCATAACTTTGATTTAATATGAATAAAATTTTAATCTATTATTTAATTTGATTCTTGGCCCCTTTATACCAGTAGACACGTAGTTGGTACGCTACTATTATGTATTAAGAAATGTATAAGTAAGTTTCTAAGCTATTTGATTTAGTAACACACGTTCTGTCTAGCTTGAGATCAAACGGTCGTTTATAAGACGTGTGTAAATTATATACCATTTTAATAAAATCCTTCTCCCGTATTCTGTTTAAATAATTCATTCGCATAAAATATGGCTTAAATGGAGTTTTCTAAAGATAATTTGAAATCTATTGAAAAGACTAGAAAGGTTATTAGCTAAACATGAATAGGTCTTGCGGTGACTACAACTCGTGTATAATGAAACCGTACTAAGAATGTACTTGAGATATCTAGAAAACATGTTTAGACTGGATTTTAACTGTAATCTCCCCTTTATCAAGAATTAGACAAGACAGGGCGAGGTTTAACATTAAACCTGTTTTCTACACGTGAAAATTCAGAAGCTTTTTTTTATATAAGACAACTCATACATAAGAAATACAGCTGTATGGAGTTTCACAAACATTCACGAAACCTACACGAAGAACATGCAAACTCAAGACAATAATCTGTGGAAATGTCTCATGTGGGGAATGCACCCCCAATGCTCGATGCAATAAGAAACGGTGAGATAACTGCTCGCTAGTTAAACCACTACGCCATGCGTACAGTCATAATTCGTAAACCCTATCTATAGTGAACAGAATTTAGTATAGAGCTTATAGTTAAACCACGAGTTGGTCTTTCTTACTCGTAGTGATGTTATCTACAAATCCTAAGACAGCCCTGCGACCTGTTTTAGGACTTTTATTTCTTCAAGCTAATACAACCTTGATATCGTGTGCTCATCCAAAGTTTCTAGTGTTTTTTTCCTCTTCCTGTATTCTTACCCCTATTTAAATTGCTTTTTTGTCCCGTCAAAAACAATTACCTTCACAGAGAGGGTTGACCTCAAATAGGCAATACAATACACATCACAATACAATACAATACATAAAAGAACTCTTTGATACGTTACACATTATGTGAATCCCAAAAAGATTAGGAGTGAGATGGTAAAATTTTACTAATTATGGACGTATTTTACATTTTATGTTTTTATTATCACTGTAATCAATTTAGTCTGTTACTCTCTCAATAAATTTAGTAAATTATATTAAAACAAGCGCTAACTAGCAGCGGTAGCAATCGAAGTTAGAAACGAACCAATCTGATTGATCACTCAATTAAAGTGTCGCAGTCTGTGACTAGACTGGATAAAGCATAGGTCTCAATTGGAGCGATTAAGTTAGATCTTAGCTTTTATATTCAGGTAGAAAGGAACCCACCTGACGCTATCGGAAAATTAGTAAATTTGTATCTCAGTTTAAAGATGAGAGACAAATCGAAGACAAGCAGAGGTGGTGTAGTGCTAATAGATATAAGAATGTTTAATAACTTTTCGAAAACAAAGATGACTAATAAATAGAATGAATTAGTTGAGATAAACACACCTAAAATGTATGCAATATAGTCTATTCATGAAATCTACAATCACACAGTTGCAGTTAGTAGCTGGATGTTATGTTTTATGTAATTGATGGTGAAAAATTATTTTCTTCTCTATCTAATCTAATCTTTTTATAGTCGAGAGGTAGAATAAAAGGCCTGCAAGTCTTTAAAGTATGTTTTTACTTAGTTTTCATAAGTGCTTTTTGATAAGACAGTCTCTGAAAATTCATTTAAACCGTTTACTTCTCGACTCGCTATTTGCTTCCAGTAAGGGCGTGTCTTATTCTAGAATAATGTAGACTATATCAATTGGAACAATTTAGTTCATGTCTGACGATAATGAATGACATAACTTTGTTTGAAAGGAAATTTTATCTTCACTTAATTGAATTAGATTCTACATTGGCTTGTGATATGGTAGAGTATATACATGACGTTAGTTTAATGGAATTATAGGTTAATGTAATATCAATGTGGCGTACTGCTATCCGATTAATGCATATTTTAGGTGTTATCTTGTTTCAGTTTCAGCACACCTAATTAAATGGTATTTATTTCATCTAATACACATACACTTTAGTGTTTATTAAACAATAAGGTTTATTCTCAGACGAATTATTCTTAACTATAGACAAGACTGGAAATTTTCCTTTTTTAGGCGATTTCTGCATCGAATGGTTGCCTGTAAGATATTTCTTTTTAGCCCTCAAGCTGCCATTTTTATTATTGGCAAACTTGAATCACTTTGCCGAGAAATCGTTTGAAACCGTCAAAACAACAAATTTTGGAATTACCTATAACTTAGAACAAATTACCACTGTAATCGATAATTTAATTCTCTGTGTACTTAAATGACAGGTAACAAGGTCTTTACTATGGAAATGCATATTTACATGAATGTCGATCTAATTGTATTTGAATGTCTGTAACAAGCAAGCTTCTGATGGGTCAGGATTCAATTTTGTGGTACCATACAGTATACAACAAAGTATATTCTACTCTTTTTAATCAATTAATGTAATTATGTACAAATAGGTCGACTTAGAGGAAAGGAGGGAAGTGGATTCATTATATTTCCAACTCCGCCAGTTTTTCAGGCGCACATTGCTCAAAGCGTAATATGTCTAAAAACCTACTTAAACACACTAACTGCTTGGATATTGTATTATTTTATTTTCAGCAATAGGTAGAATGATTCAAGAGGAAGATTAGTATATAAGTGTAAAACATGCATTTTTTTTTATGTTTGGCCCTGCCAAAATGACTACTTTGCTTGATGGAAAGCGTAAGCAGAACCCAAGAGTGGTGGTCACCATACTGCGAATGCAAGAATGCAGTATGGTGACCTACACCAAGGCAGCTAGTGATGCTTCTGCATCATTGGGCCTCCGGTCTCGCACTCACCTACGAAACACGACAGCATGATCGCTGTCATTTTACGTTGATTTTCTGTGCGAGGGTAGTACCGCCCGTTTGTGCTGAAATCAGCGTGGCTCTACTACCTTGTAGTAGAGGAAATCCGAGAATTTCAAAGACTTACGTGTGAAGCCGGGCCGAGTCGCTAGTGCTAAATAAACTTCATATAAAATTGTCACAGTCTTCGTCCACCCTGCAGGTCGATCGCAGCTCATATTATTTGGCCAGTGTTATTGTGACCTTCAAGTAACGTTGTTTGCGGACTGTGTTGGGAGCTCTCGTCCTTGAACCCATCACAAACAAATACATTAGGGTGACTTCTTGTTTATTCGCCATGCCGAGGGCAATAAAATTTATAGCCCAAATAAAGAACATTGATTATGTTTTAGCTTTATTTTACGACACGGTATTTTGTTAAGCGATTCTGCGTTTTATTTAGTTTTTACACTGCACGTTTTTATAGAAAACTATGTATGTTTGTTGTTACAATTTTTTTAATATAAATACAGTTCACATATTAAATAACGAAAGAAAATTTTACTTGGCTTCGCACATTTCTAACACTATTCTTGCATATTATAAACGAAATAAATTACGAAACTATGCAGTGCAGTCTACACACCCACTTTAACTATTTTGATGTGTTCTCTGTAAAATATTTTCTACATTATAGAATAATCCCCAACTTATACCCAGACTTAAGCAAATACTGCTTGCGAAGAACTATTTCATAAGAACAAGAAGTTCACACAGTTCACCGTGTCTCTCATAGATGGCGCTAAACTATATTTTTGTGTGAACACCTAAAGCATTTTCCTACCTTATTAAAGAAATATTCATATACAACACTAACCTCTTCCTATACCTCCGTCTGCGTGTATGATGGTTATTGAGGTAAAAAGCCAAAGAAACCTTCATTTCTGACTAAAGCGTTCAGAAACTCATGACAAGCTTCATTAAAATCGATTCAGTTACTTAATAGTGAAAATACTTAGACAGATTAGTTCGCATTTATAATATTAGCAGGGATGTATTCAGGTACACAGCACAAATGTACGGACATAAAATAAATTGCCTGACCCAACTTGTGAATGCTGAGGCACCGTGACACATATCAAACTATGTCGGTGTCCCGAAGTGCTCACTGGGGTACACTTCCCTAAATTACTCTCTATTTTGATGTATTGGTTTTATTATACATCTCCTATTGTCTTGACTTGACATCTCATATTATTCTAACTGTTATTGGTATATATGATAATTTTTCAAATTGTTTAACTTTTATTTTTGACTGAATTGAAAATCAACAGTCCATTTGCTGTGTTTTTCATGGAACTGAATGAGGTAATTGAATGTTTAAGCCCTCTCCTTTTACTACAGGGAATTCGTGTGTAGGTCATGTTTCTCTATAACTTCTTTTCTGTGAGGAGGTTTATGTCCAACAGTGGACTGTTAAAGGCTACTGATGAATAAATATTATGCGCAAGTAACTGTAAATCAACTTATTTCTGGTTAGTTTAAGGTATTTTTAGCCATCGAATATAAATAAATAAATAAATATTTTCGGACATCTATCACACAGAGCCATCTAGTCCCAAGCTAAGCAGAGCTTGTGTTATGGGTACTAGACAACTGATACAAATACATATATACTTTTTTTTTGTAAATACATACATATTATACATAGAAAGCACCCAAACTCCGAAACAAATATTTGTAGATCATACAAACATTTGGTCCGACCCGGGAATCGAACCCGAGACCTCACGATCAGCAGTCGCACATGCCAACCGCAAGACCAACGAAGCAGTCAAAAGGTAACCTAAAAGTATATAAAGGTAACCTAAAATATTCAGTATGACAAAAAGCCATGTCAGTTCCTTGCTGGTAGTAAATAAGACTATTCGTTGGCGGCCTGCCTTGGCACTGTCGTTCGAGGGGTGGCCCCATTCTTGGGGGTGGTTACTTCTGACCTCATTTCTGTCGTTTTATGTTCGATTAAGATTTGAAGATTATTTGAATGTCTTATAATAAAATAATACTTGGTAATTATATACACACAAATGTTTTAGAATTAAAGAAGTGTTGAGATCAGATACCATCGAGATTTGGTATATTTCTTGTATTGAAATAGTCAAATGAAAGGTAGTGTGTAAAATGTTTAAATACAACTCTAAGTGACTCTTAAGAAAAAAAACATCCATAAGTAATCTTCTTCTTATATATATAAAAAAATGCTGTTCGTTTGTCTCGCTAAAACTTGAGAGCCAATTTGGCTGATTTTGGTTTTGAAATGTTTGTCGAAAGAAAAACGTGAAAATCAAAAAGTCCCTCGTACAAAGTAGCGGGCACAGCCATTATAGTATAAACTAGCTGACTATGTTGCCAGAGCTGCTAACTCCTTTATTCTGACTTTTGAGTTTCAGGTGACTATACACAACGGTAGTCACTTGACATCAGAGAAATCGATTTACTCGTTGACAACAAAACTCTTTAGAAATTCTTGAAAAATTCGGTTTCTTCTTTGTTCTTGTTAACCTTCTTGTTTTAAGAGAAGACTAGCTGACCCACGCAACCTCGTTTGCGCCTTATATTGCCCGTAGCGTGAAAATTTCCCCGTTCTTGAAACATTCTTCATTGTTGCTCCGCTCCTATTAGTAGTAGAGTGATGATATATACCCTATAGCCTTCCTCGATAAATGGACTATCCAACACCGGAATTTTTCAAATCGGACCAGTGGATCCTGAGATTAGCGTGTTCAAACAAACAAACTCTTCAGCTTTATATATTAGTAAGTATAGATTTAAAATTCGCTGTCTTACAGGCTCTACACAGATCTTAAGTTCATTTAAATCCCCTTAAACGTATTTGCCTCTGAATCCCCTTCTATGTTTTGTATGTCACCAAGCATGTTGTACGTTGTCTCCGTGTTCGGTCGGCCAGTCTCGATGGGAGTATTCGATTATCCAATAATTGCTTGTCTGAGTGGCACTGTTATACAATGCGGTTTGTGTGGCACAAGTCACAGGAGTAACTCTAATATTTCGACATTTTTTTTTGCCATTTATTCCATATTCCGTATATTCTCAGTTTTAATGGCCAGTAAATCATAAAAAAGTGACATTTTTATTTGTATTTTTTGATATTTAACACCAACTTCAAATAAATTGCACCCAATCATACTGAGTGTTCCTTGCAAAATACACATATTGAGGTAATCTATAGTTGAGTGATCGCACAAATTGATGATTTTGTCTTATATTAAACCATTTGTTATATTCCGCGAAATCCCACAAGCTATGGAATAAAATAAATTTTAGTTGGTTCAAATCCAGTATACTGGTTTACTTTTATATTTACTTTTTACTTTTACGTTTATCTTTACTGCCAAAAATATGTGGCAAAAATAAAACTAAATCAAAAAAAGTATCAAACAGTTAGTATTAGTGAAATATAATGCCATAATTATATCGAAATGGACATTAGACTACATCAGGTTACCAAGACCATTATGACATCAAAGCCAATGAAAGTAAAGTACAACGACAGTCGTTAAGAAAATAACCAAGGAAATGCAAGATACCTTTCAATAACGGTCATAAAGAACCTCACTTAACAAACCATTAAACTAAACTACCTTGCAAACGGCAAAATAATGTATATAAAGGGACAAATTTATTTATTATTAATTAGATGATTTTGCATTAGTAGTATCCGAATTTGGTTAAATAAGAGAGATAATAAAAGTTATACGTTGACATTTGTTCAGTAAGTATATTACGTACAGTTTAATAACAATTTGAAATACAATTTAATGAGTTATAAGAGAGAGTTGTACTTTTATTGAAAATGAATATATCGAAGTGATAACAATTTTTGAACAATAATATCCACTGTTGTCGTATATTCTCATTATTAAGTTTTAAAATGAAAGTAAAAAATAATGAAATGTAGTTCAGTAAAATCAAAGCGACATGTTTGAAACCGTTAACCCTTGATAGAATCTTAAAAGACTGTCTTAAAAGTCACCAAATCGTAACTCATCATGTCTAAACATGAAAACCGCTACAGATCATGACTTGCGCCGGATTAAACCTACGGCAGTTTTGGTAGAAATGTAGTGGGCTTTAGGCCAAATTTATTCGGTAGGTTTGTCGACATTTATCGAATGATCATGCTCGTAATTATCGAACCTTGCACAACACAAGTGAGTAGTGTAGGAGCTCAAAGGAATGTGTTCAAATAGTTGGAGAGGCCGCGGTCTGGGGATGCGCCATTATGTGGTCTTGTGCGAAGACATTCTTGTGGTGTTAGCGAGTAAATGGGTCTAGTTTCTTGAATGTTCCTTTGAAACATTAGTGTGTGGTTTACTGAAAATTGCTGAGTAATATTGGTACAAGAATATTAACGAAATTCTGAATTACATACATTATTTCATATCTATGTATGTATCAACTGATTTCTTAAAATAATTATAATTAGTCATACGGTATAGCGTAGGTTTGCGTTTTATGACAACCCTGTAAGTGCTGTTTTGAACCGTTAAGAAATCGCTCTTACTCTTAACCCTTTAATACCGATAAATACCATTATAGAATATACTTTTTTTAGTAACTTAAAAATAATCGCATAAAGCCTTAATTTATCTTTTAAATTGTTACCTGAAAAAAATCATTACGTACGAAAGTACAAGAATCGATTGGATTTCAAGTGAGTAAGTCTTTCATCGATTATAGGTTTTTTTAAATTAATTTAATAACATGTTTGAAATCAATCAAGTAAATGAATATAATCAGCCCAAACGTTAAAATATCAAGATGAGTGAATCCAGGTCGAACAAAAATTCGCGTCATCAACTGGGTCGACATAAATAGAAAATACGCTCGAGAACAAAAGTACCAAAAGTTGTCGTGTAGTTTCGGAGTTAGCACATTAATAATTCAGTACAGTATGGCGGATCAATTATTTGTCTTTAACTTATCAATTATCCAGTTAGCTTTATTTGTTTCGTTTGTGTCTGACGTCAACAAGAGGCGGCTGCCTCAGAAGTCACACACTTAAAATACTTATCATTCGTGTTTATACCAGATTAGCTTTTGCTCACAGTTCTGCTCGCTTGTAGGTATGTCGGATATTGTAGTTGTCAGTATTGATCAGTCAGTTTGAACAGTAATGTTTTGGCATATATTGGAAATGTGTGTAGGCTGTAAGACATTGATGTTTTGTTACGAAGTGCGAATTAGGCTACCGAGGTGTAAACCATGTGTAGGGGGCAGGCACGAGGGAGGGTCCGAAAAGAGTGAGATGCAGGTGTCTATAGGAAACGAAGAGTCACTTCAGTACTATTATATTTAACATACCAGATTAGTGAAAATAAGGCAGTACCTCCTTCCAATGTAGGAAAAAATAAGTGTAACTGCCCCCCCTAGCCAAGTTACAAGCGTTCGTTTTTCTGCAATCGTTAACGCTCTTTCTTAAGTAATTTTAGAAAACGATAACTTGGTAGCCAAGTTGACACAAATGATTCGATCGCTCGTTCTACAATTTACGTGGAAAAAACCTAAAATATAGTCTATGGTCTATCCATCTCAGGAACGTCAAAGTAGATAGTCATGGTAACGTTGACATTGTTCATCAACAATTTTTATTGTCGATTTTAGTTGGCTGAATTATAAAGTGATAAAATGTATATAAAAAAAATAAAGCACAATCAATTTGTAAATGGTTTATTATAATATCACAGTGCGAAATGTCGTTTTAACATTATTGTGACTTGGAAACATGAAGATCCTGCTTGAGGATTAACTTATAATAAATGACGTGATACCTCTTACATAATGGATTCTAGATAGAGCCAGACAGAACAAGTCCTCGTCTTATTGGAATTCATGGAAAGGTATGTAAATTATTAGTTATTCTTTGTTGTTTAAAAGTATCTCACTTCATCGCTTGAAAGTATGAAACAAATAGTGACGTGATAAGCGACAAACATGCAATAATTATTGCCTATTTAATATTAAAAATATAATGTAATGGTTTCCTATACAACAACTTTCTTCATAGAAACACACTATAAAAATAAATCAATCAAACATCTATAACTTTTGTGTACTATCTATAAATTAATTACATGATACCTATGTAATATATAATGTTGATAAGATTCATTTTAAAATTGACAGAATGAGTCACATATTTTCATTGACTCATCTTCCACTGCTTTTAATAGTCTACTGTTGTTCATAAGCCTCTCCTTTGAAAGGAGACATTATTCTAGTAATGAATGCTTAATAGATAGATATGTTCTAATATGTGTGGGCAAACTGAAAGTCTGAAACCAAAACAAAAAGCCCTAGCAATAAGCGGTGAAGGTTCCAAGGATTGGTGGTGGTGGTGGTAGCAGCAGGCAAATGCTTACTGCTCTAGAAGAGAGTGTGTTGGCCTTAACGGGTTTGACTGCTGAAGAAGGACAGTACCACCACACTGTCCATTCTCTGTCCCAGATTATGTTTACTTACTTATTTTAAATGCCCTGTATAACAGAATTTATATAAACAGAATATAATTATAAATTGTTTCAATGATATTTCAGAAAAAATAGTAGAAATTTTACCTCAGTTGAGACCATCATCATCATCATAAACTGTTTAATGTAATGATAGTTGTGGGTTACTAATCTTTTCCTTCACCTACATTAAAAATAATGGTAATATAAATACTTTTTTGTCAATGACATAATTTATACATTATATTGTAATGTTTCTACTAGGTAAATAAACATACACTGTAATAATAAAGCCGTTTAATGATTGTTTTAACATCTGAGTACATTGATAATAGAATTATAGAAAATAAAAAAAGTATTATTTATAATAAAAAAACATCATATAAAATCTTTTTAGTCTCTTTTTGTCTCTTCTTTCTATACAACACAAAAAAAATATTACGGGGGAAAATAACCCACATAATGATCCCACATAGGAAAGAAAATATGTAATAACAAAGCCATTAACAATTAACCTTATTTTAATCTCTTTAATAAACAATTTAGCATGGCTCTTCCTTCGATGACTTCACTTTGATTTGGCATATTCATAGCAGGTATGGGATCTTGCAAATTTATATTGTCTTCATTGTCATGTGTAGCAGAAAGTGGTTGTGGTGGTGGTATGCCAGCTTGTAACGCTAAATTGTGTAATACACAACATGCAGCTATAATATTGCTAGCTACATAGGCATGATGATGAAGAAACCTGTCTCTGAGAAAACATCACCATGCTTTGAGTAATCCAAAACAGCCCTCAATGCAGTTACGGGCTCACACATACTTTTAAGTATAAAGTTCTTCCTTAGAACCTTGAACTACATTGAGAATAGGTGTCTTTAGCCAAGGAATTTGTGAATATCCAGAGTCACCTGAAAAAATAGTTTAAAAATTAGTTACCCACAGGAAAACTACTGAACTTTAAGATACCAGAGCCATGCTGACTTTAGTATGAATGGGCCGGTTCGAAAATGATGCCATGCTGAGTTGTTGCATTGTCTGAATTTGCAACGAGTATAATGACCACTGCTCTAGGAGTGTGTGTATGCTTTCCATCAGGCTGAGTAGAGTTACTTTATAAGGCTCATACATAAAAAAAATAATAAATATTTTTATTGTTACACAACAACCTAACAGCCATAATTGATCACTATTTTGATGAAGTTCACTCATAAATGATTCAGCTCTACTAGAAGACCATATATGTGAATCATGTGTAGCTCCACCGAACTTTGGATTCACATTCATAATCAGCATATTACTATCACAAATCTGAAAACCAAATCAACATTAAGAAGTGACATAATAGTCTCATACATGCTGTTTTATAAATAAGAATAAATCTACCATTTGAACATTCAGTGAATGATACCCTTTTCTATTGAAATATACATGCTCTTCAGTAATGGGCTTTACCAAAGCTACATGCATACAATTTATGCAACCAATTACATAAGGAAAGCCTAATCTTCTTTGGAACCTAGTAAAATAAAATTATGTTTAACACATGGTACATATTCAATTAAATATAGTTAGCTTGTTTGTTAAGTAGGTATACACTCTTGTTTTATAGCTGTTTTCTCTTGTTGTGTTATTGGAAACCTAATCCATTTTGCAATGACAGCAGGGTTTCTCAAAGCATCAACAACTTGTCTGATGCACCAACAAGCTGTCCGTTGGGCAAGATGCTGAAGGACACCAACAATTCGCTGATAGGATCCTGTGGTTAGGAAACTAAGAGCATCAAAGAGCAAGAGCATGGCTCAAAATCTATAAATACACTAACATTAAGAAAAAGTTAAAATAGTCAATACTACAAAAAAGACAGATTATTAACTTACCTTAACTTTTACGGGAATCTCGTTGGTTCCCTGTAGCGATGTCTTGTTTAAGAGTTCTTGACAAAGGGCTTCGAAAGACGACTTGTCTAGCCGAAATAGCTCCACAAATAAAGTTTCCGGCATATCGCGGATTGTCTCGTTGCACTGTTGATTAATATGTCGTTTTCCACCTCTAAGCCGTACTTCCTCATTACGAGCGCACCACAACATATTTATAGTATGCATTTTAAATGTCCAAAATTATGTAAAGCACATAAAATAGTTCTTGGTGGTCCTTTTAGACTATTATCTATCATACCGACGCCATTTCTATAGCGATATCACCAAATATTTTTGATCGCTTAATGAACGTTCAAAGGCATCGATATCGTTTCGTTTTCGTTTGTCAAAAGTGTAACTTGGCTAGCTTTTGCTAGCTTTTGTATGGAGTTTGGCATCGAATTTGTAGAAACGATCACTTTCCATTCCATCTGATTCCATCACTGCGAACAAACGTCAACTTGGCTAAGACTTTTTAAATGGAATCAAGTCACGTGATCAAAACAAAATATTAGCCAATGACACACGAGAACGCGATTCGTTAACGATTGCAGAAAAACGAACGCTTGTAACTTGGCTAGGGGGGCAGATTCTTATTATATATAGAAAACATTCAAACTCCAAGTCAAATATATGCAAATCATACAAACATTTAGTTTAACTTAAGAATCAAACCCAAGACCAACATGATAGTCGATTTTTATATTATTCAGTCCTGAGTTTAAAAGGTTAAGATTGTAATAATTCAAACAACTTGACATCAAAATATATCTAATAGATGAGTCACAAAATTTTGATGAAATGAAAATTCTATCAATGTTTGAACTTTAAGGCACCGTAGGTATATTTACACACACAAGTATGCCAAATCAACATTGCTCTTCATTCGGCCAAGGAGTGAAATATCCCACACCTAGGGAATCACGATACTCAGTAATGAGGAAAACGACACTAGGAGGATGCCAAATAATGCAATATAACTGAAACGTCCACATAAATACTTTACATCGAATTAACATGATTCCTTGTAACTGTGTAGAACACACATGGAAATCTTTCTATTAGCAATATGTTCTGTAAGTTTAAGATTATACTCAGCTTGTGTGTACCTGACATTTGTTAAAACATTTCATTTAGAGTAAGGTACATAATAACAGAGGATTCGCTAAGACTGTAGCTCGAGGAAGTAAAGTATCTGAAAAATGTTCGCTTTCGAATGGGAGGAAATGTACCAGAAAGACGTTGATCGTAAAATATATAGCATATGAGTTTTGATACGCATTCCGTATATATTTTGCGATCCGTATGTAATGTGGGCGTAAAAGTACCTGATAAATGCGCCATAGAACTCTGAACCGGTAAAAAACCGTGAATTTCTGGATAAATATCAAAATGTAGATATATTTAAGGAATAAAAGAAACCTGACATGTCTTGGTTTATTGGAGACTTAAATTTATTAATAGTTTATTACACTGTTTAAAATTATTTGGACTGGTATTATATATAGTTAGATACTCGTACCATAATAGTTTAATATAATATACTGAACACCTATATTTGATATATTAAAAAATAAATAAACATCTTAATATGTATTTTTTTTAATAAATTTTGTGATCTAAATTTTCCTATAAAGAGTAAAAATAATAACTATAGCAATTATGACTTACGCCTATCTGTCAGTCTAGAAGTGTTTTAAGTACAGGTGTTCCAAAAGTAACACAGGGGAACAAGCAGAAACTTTTAGTACTAACACTTTAGTATAAAACTGGCAACATAGTATTTAACTAATATATATATAATACTAGCTGACCCGTGCAACCTCGTTTGCGTCTCCTCCTCGTGATAATTTTTGCGCGTTCTTGAAATATTTTTCCGCTATAATTTATAGTCTTCCTCGATAAATGGGCTACTAACACTGAAAGAATTTTTCAAATCAGACCAGTAGTTTTGAGAATAGCGCGTTCAAGCAAACTCTTCAGCTTTATATATCAGTATAAGATAAATGTACTTTCTTCGCATTAATTTTTTCAGTAGAAAGAGTGTAGCTTATTATATACTAATACGTTATGTATACATATAAAATTACTTGCCTTTGATTGATTCATCAAAGTAGAGCCTAAACCGCTGAGCCTAATAACTTTAAATTTAAGCAGCTGATGTATTGTTATGTTGGAAATATCAACTAAGGAATAGTAACTAAGAAATGAATTTTCGGGTAAAATACCGATGAACGGTTATGTTCAAGTTAGACATAAGAATTAATCACGCGAGTGAGTGCAATTGTTAGTACTTATGTAAAGGAGAATATTCTGGAAGCTCTCAGCACATGCACCCACTTCAACGTTATGCACCTGGAGGCTTGACGTTTGACATACGAGCTGGAACATTCTGTAAGTGGCGAAAGTGCTAACCTACTTTGGCAAAAGTTACTTTGTGTTGACGTGGCATGTTAATTACTGGCGGTAGTTGAGCAGTTCATACTTTCACGTTAAGTGTAAAGGAACATGGCGAGGTTTAATGGCTGAAATTAGTGTTAAGTTTCCGAGTGAGGTCACTAGAAAGTTCTTTACGGAAGTACTAAGTTGCAAAGGAGGAATAACTGCTTTTTAATGGCAGTATACAAAGATATAACGATAAACATCATCAAGACTGTAGCTATCATGTAACTTATACTGCAAAACATTTAACATCACAAAAAAACCTTTGAGTAATGAACTCGAAGGAAAATACGAACGCTGACCTTGCTTTTATGCTTTATCTTTCTATAAACTCTCCGTCCCAAATGAGGAAAAAAACAATATATACATATAAAAGAATACCCTTGATGACATGAATAAAAATAGACACTACTCCGAAAATATTTCTTATAACGCTTTGACAACTTTCATGCTTGCATTTCATAGGTGGACTTATTTAGATATAGTTTATTTATACCTCTGGATTCAAGATCATTCACAACGCGGGGCTAGATGCTAGAATCATTACGTAGTTCGGTGCCCTCATTAGATGTTTGCAATACTTGCGTTTGTACGCAACTGTAGTTGTAAGAACAAAGGTCTCGGTCAACCGAATCTGATACTCAAGTCTCTGGTAACCGGAGTCATTTGTAGTTGAAGCGTCGACTAAGCGAATAACATGACCATATCAAATTTTATTAATATTATTATTAACTAAACAAGGAATGACAAACAATTTACGTATACTGGTTTTAAATACAACTATAACCTAAAATTATACATAACAAACCTATAATTTTCCTCTGCAAGGCTCGGGTCTCTTAGGAGAGGGTGCGTATTATTATAATATTTAAAGTCTAGATTTTTTTCTAAAACAAAATTAGCATTATTATTAACTTTTCAGAACTGTCACCTGGTTCTATAATATGTTATATTATGGTATATGGTTATATTATATAATATTAATTAAATCTCAACTTTTGCTTGTTTCAGGTAAATAATCAAACAGCGTGTGAATCTCTCTAACACGAATAATAAAATACAAAACGCGCAGGTAAATTTACTTCCATTTTAATGTGTTTAGTTTCGCAATAAACAGAATTTATATTTATACATTCTGATGTAAGAACCTCATGGTTTTAAATTAAATTAACGGGATATTTAAATGAGTTTTACAGGCAGATTCAATTAAGAAATAGTATTTAACCCCTTTTCGAATTTGGGTTGTTAAAATAATCAGGATTAATTCGATTTACGGGGGAAGATTTAACGGTTTTAGGAATAATTTGCGAGTTATTTGTGCTGCAGTAATACGATGGCTTTTGTAAGTGTAGTTAAAATACTTTTTGCTACTAAACTTCAAAGTTATTTCATTGATCGTTTCCAAAACGTAAGTACCTAAACAATGATCATTAAATGTTGCATACACGTTGTCACTAGCATAGGGCTTTGATAAAACCAATATGTCATAAAAATGAATGTGAAAAGTCAATGCCTTTTATTTGTTCACGTTTTTCGAGAAGTATTTGAAGTGCACATCCCACACTCGTGCACTTCCAATCAAATCAGCCTTTATACAAAATTGTTGGGAATCTTTACTCGCTTTTCAGTGTGCTCGTTTTTTAAATCGAGCGTTGAAAATTTGCTCGTGCAGATTCGTTCATTTAATGAACATAGTTGAAATCCCAACATTCTTCATGAACGATTGCAAACAATTCTTAATTTTTTTTTCGTTGAAGGCTATAATTTTCCGACCTTCATTAGGCCTCAAGCCTATTATGTAAAATATTTTATTCAATTTTATTCATTGCCTCGTATTAAGCGACGTATGCGTATTTATTCTGAATGTAGGTTTAGAAGCGTGTGATTGTTCATCTTGTATTATTGTTATAATGGGTTTGTCACTTTGTGTATTATTTATATTGTTTGTAGCATATAATGTCTAATATCTATTATATAATGTCTATAATAAAACTGGGAAAACTAAAAATTTCGTTATTAAGATGGCTGGTAGAATTGCTAATCTGGAATATCTGGAAAAGATAGATAAAAAACTCAGAAACTGTTATATTTAAGATTTTGATTTTCTTTCTTTTACTGTTATTTATTTTCTTGTAAAAATCTTGTCAATCAAACCAGATTCTTCCAACTTATTTAAGAACCCGAGCTTTAGTAAACTTTTGTTATTTTATCAAGAGCAACTTTTATATGAACAAGCTTCACAACATCGGCCTAACTTTACTATTTCTGATGTTTTCATTTGACTTTTATGGACATACACTGTTCAACTGTTGCAATTTTCTACTTTTGTAATTTGCACGCAGCTAGTATCAAACTTGTGTGAGGTGTGCATGTCATGAACTCAGACAGTTGTTATGAGTTTGTTCGAAGTTGTTTGTTATCTAATATAAAGGGATAGGAACAGCCTTATTTAATATGGTTAGAAAGAGATGTTATATGAATATTTTAAATCGCGAAAGATTAGAAAGTGTAGATCTTGTACAAAAGGAATCTCGAGATTGTTACATCAATTTGAATTTGAAATAGTAACCCATCACCGAGAAAATATTCAGAGATATTTATACCCCATTCAAATTGAAATGCGGTTGTATTTAGACTAGACTTAAAGTCTTTCAAAGTTACAGTACATGTAGTCATGTACTGTAACTTTGAAAGACTTTCACAGACATCACGTTTTCATTTCATTTCAAACTTACAGTGATATTACAATTGCATATTTTACTTTTCTTATATCGAAATCACAGCAAAAATGTATATTCTATTTGCTATCCACGGAATAAACACAAAATAAATTTAATTATATCTCAAGAGAAATATTTCCGGCGAGACACTGTCAACGGCCACGTAACAGAAACCCTACAGGCTGTCACTCGCACAAAGAATGATAATTAGCTACAGTCACTACTGCGGTTTGCCTCCCCTCTTACCAGCCATCCCCTCCATCCCCTTTACTTCCCCTCGTTATTCTGCCCGCGACAGTACACGAAATCGCTACACTTTATAATTTGGTAAAATCGAAGTTCTTCGTGGTTTTACGTTTTGTTTTCAATTAAATTATCAAACTGAGCAAATGCTCACTTACAGTGAATAAATATTCACTGCTCTTTGAATTGAGAGATAAATCTTTTATTGAAAGTTCTCGTAATTTAATATTGTATTGACTAATTGATTTAATTGTTATAACTTTGTTTTCCAAATTACGCTTTATTAACTTACGAAATGTTATTAATGTTACTAATTATTTTTCAAAGAATTAAAATGTACCAAGTATTTTATATTTTTATCGAAGTTAATAACAGTTTTCACTCCAAGTATAAAGCTATTTTGTCTATAAATTAAATAATATCTTATTTTACTCCTATCTTTTAAAAGTTTTATAATCTGTTAAATTTCTCATGATGTTTTTACTGTTTCCTTTTTCTGCTGTACTGTTTCTGTTTTATATATTTAGTTTTAACTAAGTGGCATAATATTATTATTTATAGAAATGAAATTGTTTTAAATTGCATTGGCTTTACATATTTGTATTGTTTACATGAGAGTAGTTGAAATCGTTTGTAGAAATTAAAGACATAATTTAAGATAAAATAAAAACAAAGAAAGTATGAACTTACTAAGGACAAAATACAAATACTATTTAAGGTATCGCAGCTGCAGTAAACTGAATTTATTACAAAGTGGACTTAAAAAGTATATAGAATTAAGGTTTACATTTATAATGACCGACCACAATGAAACTCATACTTCATACCCACCAAATCTCACCAATCTGAACAGAATATCAGACATTATATAATGTCCGGGTAACTTAGTACACCACGAAACACTTACTTTAATATACAAGAAAGTCGCCAAGAGAATTCTTAATCATTTTTTTTTCTTTGGCGTCCTAAAGTTAGGCTTTGGCGCCAAGGAACCTCGATACGATTCCTCTCACGTCCCTACGACCGGTCGAGTTTTATTATAGCAACACTGACAAATGACACGGCAAAGACATACTTGTCCGAGATAATGTTGGAAGTGTTTTTCTTCATTTTACCTTAGAGATGATTTAAGTTTCAACTAAACTTTTAATTTATTATGAGCTAAAAGATAATTTTATCTCAGAGAACCATTTTTGGGTGTAAATGGGTAGGAGAACGATACAAATAAATGAAATTGGAGTGTCTGTTTGTAATATTAAAATAAACGGTTTTTACTAAATGCATATGTATGTATACACGGTAGAATTACCAAAAACGTAGTTAAAAAATTTTGGTCTGTCTGTCTGTCTGCCTGTCTGTTTGTTCCGGTAATCTCTGGAACGGTCAGGGAGTAACTTAGGCTACTTTTTTACTACTACACCGCGGGGCTCAGCTAGTTTCTTATATATCTGGGTTTAGTTAACCTATTATTAACAGTCTTTTTCAGTCGATTGCTGGCAAAGACCTCTCTATTGTTTACTATATCACGCTGACTAGACGGGGTGATATAAGGGTTGTATCAAGTTTTCCTTCTCTTTGCAGTTGCTTTATTTAGCTTGATCTCTCAGTGGGCCGTACGATACCCACGGGATGAGTTGACGCATGAATAATTTACCTATAATATTAATGTACTTTCTTTCCAAATTAGGTTCGGGCCGACTTTTAAAGTGTACTACGACACGGCGACACGGCTGAAATTATATTTTTTTAGAAAGCGACTGTCATCGAATCTTTACGTCCCAAGTGCTAAGCTATAATGCGGTTCTGTGTAAAAACTGTAATCGGATGTTTTGAGAACCCAAAAAAATTCTGCTTTGACGCTTGTGCTTGAGGAGGCACGCTGATTTCAGCACGAACGGGCCGGCTCGACCGGGGCGGTACTACCCTAGCATAGAAAATCAAAGTAAAATGACAGCGATCATGCTGTCGTGTTTCGTTGGTGAGTGCGAGACCGGAGGCCCAATGATGCGAAAGCATCACTAGCCCGCCATGGTGTGGGTCACCATGCTGCATTGTTGCATTGTCTGCATTCGCAGTGTGGTGACCATCACTCTTGAATTCTGCTTATGCTTTCCATCAGGCAGAGTAGAGTCATTATGGTAGGGTCAAATATAAAAAAAAAGGTCTCGGGTTCGAGTCCTGGGTCTAGAACTAGATGACGTTATGTGATAGATGTCTAAAATATTTATTTACATTATTTTATATCCACCAAGTCTGCCTAGTTTGGGATTAGGCTGCCTTATTACCTCTACGTTATTATTATTACCTACCCTGCAGTGCTTATTTATTGTTTAACTTGGAAGTACTTATGACGTCACTGTTTTATGATGAAATGAAAATGTTTACGTTCAAAATTTCGTGCCAACTCAGCGAGCTTCTTCTGAAGTAATTTTAAGTTACACTAAGTATACTTAAGCACTTTGTAAGTCAGTCTTCAAAGCACATAATTCATCAATAATGTTTGTCTTATTTTCTATTGTTCTATTATATAAACTAAATAATATAATAGGACAAAGTAATTCTAGCGTTTCATTTATTTAAATGTCCTAAATCTACTCAATTTACATTCCCTTTTTTTCTCTCTAAGACCATGAACAAGGGAAATAAAAGGAAAATTAATCTCTATCTTTGATCTTACTATACGAGTACTGAATCAAAATGAATGAAGGAAGTTTTTAGTAATTAATTTTTTTTTTTTTTAAATTCATTTACTTTTGTGACTATTACTAAATGATATATAATATCTTCCTTAAAATAATTAAAATAAACTAAAAAAACACAATCTTTTAATCAGGAATATGGTTCATAATGAATGGTATCAACTTATCAGCGTCCACTGATATACGTCTCGGTCTTGGGAAGTTCTCATCCATTCACCGCCAGTTATTTTCTTCAAATCATACGTTTACCTAATCATCATACCCACTCTAACACATTTTGGCTACAGCTAATAAAAAATAAATGACAAATACATTTGGCTTTGTTTCATCCGTACCTACAAAAAAACGAATTTAATAAATAAATAAAATACTTATAACAATAACTGATACCTAAACCAACATCGTTGTAGCTCCAACTCTAAACAAACGTTTACAACAATATAAGAAACATCAGTCCAAACAATATCGCAAAAGAAGTTCTGTAATTATTATTCAAAGCCAACAACTAAACGCAATAACACTGAATAATAATTACCAACTGTTTTTGTTCAACAATTTGGATAGAAACAAACAATACAAACCCATTAATATAATCAACACCCATCTGTCAACGCCAAGAGAAATTCCCTTAATCAAGAAAACAATAACTGAAAATCACTTTAAATTAACTGAACAAAACGAACACTTGAGAGTATTAAACATTATTGGGGAAGCAAGGGAGCACGTAGACGCTATATTTTAAGAACAAGAGGGGAAAACGGGAGAAAACGTGACCAACCAGAAATTAACAGCGCGATAGCTTATAGATGGGACGATACAAGATGGCGACCACGATTTCGGGAAAGGTGGAGCATGAGTTATCGGTGCGATGCTCCTTGAAAGACGATTACATTGAACAGATATAGAATTTTAAAAGTTTTGACTTCTCGGTTAGATGGGCGTTGTGGCGGACATAATATATCGTATCCCTGTTGATCGTGTCCATTTTATTTTGTAATAAACTGTTCTTATTCTTATCATGTCAAGTTAAAGGAAACAAAGCATATAAAATATATAATTAATATTTATGTAGACACTATCTAACCTACGCAACTTTATATTGTTAATTCTTTTTTTATTATTTAAAAAAAGACGAATTCCGCTTTCGGAAAATACACGCGGGGACCTTTACAAACGTACATGAAATGGACACAAAGATCACCCAGGCTCAGGACAACAATTTGTGGATCACACAAACTGTTATCCAATGTGGGATTTGAATCCATAACACTTGGAGCAATAAAAAACGGTGTGAGAACTACTTAAACCACTAAGCCAACCATGCACCTCTTTTTAATCATACTGGGCTCTAATTGGTCTAAGCTCGATGTAGCAAGCAGGATAGATCGTTTCGGTGTTCCTCATCAACAACAACGTGACACGAGAATTATATTTCAGAATAGATAATATATATCCATTGCACGTTCAAACACCGGTCGGTAGTAACCCAGTATCTACAGTTTCCCAAGAGATATTTACATCCTATGTCTTATTACGTCTACGTGGAAGTAACCTAACTAAGCATATACACAACAACTTCAATTCAAACACAAACACGCTCCCATTAATATTAATTAAGGCTTCAACGTACACGATACTAACTTCCTATTGGCTTGTGAGTCAATGTACAAATATCTATTTGTTTTCATAGAATTAGATATATATATATATATATATATATATTCATTACAAACTAATGCTGCTACATAATTAACTTTCGATTATGAAGTAAGTAATTATGTGATTGATGATTATTTGGAATAACTTGGTAGTTTTATAACTAGCAAACATTTCGCGTTGTGAGAAGTATTTATGTACTCTTTAAATATAAGAGGCAGCATTTTTATTTATAAATTTGTGTTACTATTATTATTATTTTTTTCAACAAGAAACTGTTTCCCGTTGATTCTCTTTCTAAAATCGCGAACGCCTTTATTTTCTTGTATTATTGGTTAATTATTTCTTATTCTACTTAGCCTGATGGAAAGCCTAAGCAGAATCCAAGAGTTGTGGCCATCCTACTCATTACGAATGCAGACAATGCAACAACGCAGCATGGTGACCCACACCAGGCGGCCTAGTGATGTTTCTGCATCATTGTGCAACGAAACACGACATTATGAACGCTGTCATTTTACGTTAATCTCCTATCCGAAGATAGTACCGCCCCGGTAGGGCCGGTCTAACCGCGCTGAAATCAGCGTGGCTCTACTAGCTTTAATAAAAACGTGACTTAGTCTCGAGATGAAGTCTTTCACATACATTTGCTATTTTTCTAATAACGTTGACGTTTGTAGAAGTGAACACCGCACGTCTATGTACACCTAGGACTCAGGAGACACAACCGACAGACAAAATTAAGAAAGAAGGGGGGAGGGAGAGGATATACTTAAGGAAGTATTACTCATTAACTATAATATCAGCTTAACTTTCAACAATAAACAAATACACAAAACAATTTCATTATTTTAAATATATTTCATGCCAGTTTAATTTCAAATTCACTGTCTATTCATAAAAAAAGTTTTCCTATAAGGGTTCCGAATTTCCCTTTTGAGATACGAAGCCCTAAAAAGGAAATTAAAGCAATATCAAATAGAAATCTCAGACAAACGGCTACATAGAAAATAAAAAACTTCTGACTGTCAGTTGATTATAAAACTATTCAAACAAAACAACATACCACAATCGCCTATTCACGCAGTTGATGTCACACCAGCTGTTTATGAACGCGTCGACGTGACGATACTGATAACAGTTAGTAAAGATTTCCATGGCTTTGTTAGTGACACCACGTCATTGAGCGGTCTGATACAGTTGTTTTAATGCTGACAGTCGATTACAATATAGCGAACTTACTAGATCTATAACGCATTTTAGAAGTCTATCTATCCATCAACTGAATGCTTTAATTGAACTGAAACAGATAATTTTTGAACTCAGACGGGTGAACAATAATTCATTTTTAAGATTAACAATGAAATCAGAGTTGAATTGAGCTTGGGCAAATTTAAAAAAAACTCCTCGAAACCAAATAAGAAAAGGTAGAAAAATTACATTAGAGAAAGATGTATACACACAGCTTTTAATAACTTAATTATTGCACGAAATCTAGAGAGACTATGTCGATCATGAGTTATTATATATATAGTTATGCTATATAGCGTTAACTGTCTTCGCAGATAACGTAACGGAAAATCTCAAAAGGAATTAACTTTCCCAAGTTTTGCAACACTTTTTATTGATACTCCGCTACTTTAATGTAGTAGTATATAGCTGAACAATCTAATATTTAAATATTTTTTGTAATCAGTCCAGTTTTCAATCAAATAAACCCGTAATATTAGTGTAGAACATTTTTGAATTGTTCGAATGCCAAACTTATGAACTGCGATAAAATATTCGAAACAGTGAATATATTTGATGCCATCATCAAGTTTATGACTTTTAAAACTGTACAAGTAAGAATTAAGGAGATATGGATCAAAATGAATTCGTTCTGTTGTTTAGAATTTAATTAATCTATTTTCAACTTTAATTCTTAACTCATAGATTGTTAACTAGCATCAAGCTATTCTTGTTACCTGCTTTTCAACTTCAGTAGTGTTTTATAATAAAAAAGTTGTCCTTAATTTTGTATAAATTAATCTAGCCCAAAATTCGGTGGCTATAAATATATAGAGGCTCAAAATTTAATTATTACCTCTCTCATTTCATTATAAGACGACTTCAAAGCTATTCTCCAATTTTTTTTTTACTTTTAAATACGGAAATAAATTCGTTTATGGTTCAAATCATTTGAAATGAATTCTCATTTTAATTCTAAATAACAGAATACCCGGATAGTATTCAAATTTTAAAAAAGTAACTCGTTGGGCAGAAATTTGAGTCGAATGAGGAGGTCATCGCCGCCACAGAGACCTACTTTGCAGACCTCGAGAAAACGTATTTTTCAGACAGATTGAAACCTTAACCTTAGAGCGTCACTGGGTTAAATGTATCGATTTTTAAAGGGAGACTAAGTTAAGAAATAAATTTATCGGACTGCCATCGTATTTAGTCTTATTATAACAT
This sequence comes from Spilosoma lubricipeda, assembly GCA_905220595.1. Classification (NCBI taxonomy): domain Eukaryota; kingdom Metazoa; phylum Arthropoda; class Insecta; order Lepidoptera; family Erebidae; genus Spilosoma; species Spilosoma lubricipeda. Next base: position 14,901,207 of record HG992296.1, on the reverse strand, counting down.
ACTAGTTGTTGCCCGCGGCTCCGTCCGTGTATATGTTGGTTATCGCGGCAAATAGTAGTTTATGTGTTATTTACTACTTAACGGATTTATATGTAAAGTTTCATCCAAATCCGTTAAGTAGTTTTTGCGTGAAAGAGTAACAAACATCCATCCAAACATCCATCCATCCTTATAAACTTTCGCATTTATAATATTAGTAGGATGATTGTACCACAGCTTGAATCTTGTACGAATGCCACAATAACCTAACTGCAGAATTTCTGTAACTTGCTTTATTTATATTGTACTTAAGTTTTATTCAATTCCATTACCTCCTCAACTACAATCAATTATCTTATATCAGATACAATTAACTATTCTGAATAACTTAATGAATTCTTAATAATCCCTTTCTAATGGCTCAAAGTGATTGTTCTTCCAAAACAATTGCGTTGGTAATATATCTTCAGTTCTGTCGTCTGTCCAAAGCTTAGTTTCAGGTCAATCAATATCGGTAGTATTATCCAGTGGTAGTTTTTTTAAGGTTTCTTCGTTTAGCTCAGTGGATTAACTCGAGTTCAAGGAATAGATTCTGTGTATTTAAACTAAATTAGACTTTTAGCTCCTTTGAAAACTCGACCAAAGAAAATGCGACCTGTGAATAATTTATTTAAAGGAAAACTAAGACATTTATTTAATTAATTGATCCTGGTTGCCATACTAACATCTGTAGCAATTATGATAATGAGTTAGAGCTCTATGATTAAATAATCTTACTGGTTGTGGAAGTGTGGCGGCAGACGCACCACGTAAAAAACATGCGAAGCAGTCTTTAGGGATTGTCAATAGAATTGAGAACTAAGTACACATATGGATATATGCGTTGAGAGATTCTTTGTATATATTTAACGTAAACTAATAATGAATACGGAGATATATCTATGCACATATATACACAGTATACATACAGCTCATGGAAAGAGTTCGATGACGTTGATGTTAGTTCCATCATTTGTGTTGATCCAAGAAGTGCTCACTCAACGCGCCTAAATAAATTTTCTCTTCAAAAATCGTAGTTTAGCCCTAAGCCTATTATAGTTAACTAGCCGACCCACGCAACCTCGTCTGCGTCTCCTATTGCCCGTAGCGTGATATTTTCCCCCGCTTTTGTAACATACTTCATTGGTGCTCAGCTCCTGTAGGTCTTAGCGTGATGATATATAGCCTATAGCCTTCCTCGATAAATGGGCTATCCAACACTGAAAGAATTTTACAAATCGGACCAGCGGTTCCTGAGATTAGCGTGTTCAAACAAACAAACAAACTCATCAGCTTTATATATTAGTATAGATGAACATTTTGGATATCTTCTCTGAAGTATGTCTTCATGTCCTTTCCAAGTAATATACCTACTTACCTACAGGATGTATACCACACATACTGCATGCTCTAAGTGTTATGTAAATTTGAATAATGGAAGATAATACTCTGTAATATGCGTGTACTGAATATTCACGAGAGTAAATTAAAACACATACCGCTTCAAACGCCCCACCATTAGGTAGATTAAGTTCAGGCTGTACACCTGTGACTTGGTTAACTCACACTGGTTGGATTACACTGAGAATTCGTTATTAGAGTCGGCTGAGAAAAAGCCTAATTTTTTTTTTGTAAATGTGTCTGCGTTTTGTTTTGAAATTTGCATTGCACGAATTCAATTCTAACTGTACTTATTCCCTTGTTTGTTGAATATTCTAAGTCACTTATTTACAAGAATATTATCTGTTGTAACAAAATTTAATATCCCAAATATTTTTATCTATATCTATACGAATCTATACTCTGTCTATTTGTAATATTTAAATAACCGTTTTTTACTAAATGCATATATATTTACACACGGTACATATACCAATATATCATTTTTTCAATTTTTGTCTGTCTGTCTGTTTGTTCCGGCTAGTATTTTTTTAATTACTATCCGTTAGCCAATTACTGTAACTACAGGTTGTATGTATATAAGTCAAAGTAGTAGTAGCAATTAAAACCAGGCTACTATTTAGATTATAACATTTTATTTTCTTAAAAAGTGTTGAATAGCATATTGTTAAGTATATGGTATTTTAAAGATTGCATAAATTATCACGAGTAAAACTTCTTTTGTATTAAGTTTATACTTCCAGCACTGTCACATTGTTCTCTTAAACAATTCAAGCTTACTTGAAATATTTTCATGACACGTTATATAATGAGACAGACACATATAAATCGTGTGGATCAATCAGGCTTTGTAACTGAACCCTATCTCAGACTCGACTGGATTTACATCGTATCATACCTATTTGAATTTTATAACTATAATTCAATGTTTACTGTTTGTTATTGGTACCTATAAATTTCATCTCACGGTACTGAGATTGTTGTGAATGTTATGTACAACGTAATTGTTGTATATAATAGATCAAATACTTACTTATTAGATCAAAAACTAATAATACTACGTGAACTGTGTGATATATACAACGTGGTTGTACTAATAAATAAACAAACAAAAGTCTTTATTTTTAAAATATAAAATTCCACAAATTTTATAATATTAAATTTGAATTGATTGTATTCTCTTCAATATCTGCATAACTCTATTTAGACTGGCTTTATTTAAAGTGATTTATATTTTATTACACTTTTGTTTAGAATTCATATTCTCTTCAAATTTATATGAGTTTCAACATCATCAACATTTATTTGATCAAAACCCTTTTTGAATACTTGAACAGACTTGAATACAACTGTTTATTTTAGTTGACAAAAAGGACTAAAAATTTATCTCTATTAGATGTAAATAATTTATACTTGTAAAGCATGTTTTAGCTAAATAATTACAGTAAAGCGTTTTTCATTCCTTTTCAAATATAAAAGCTAACACTTTATGTATTAAAAAAAGCTTTAAAGCGATTTACAGCTAAAATAAAACACGGTTACCGCAGTTTAAATATTTCTCAAATGGTTTTCACAAAATAACATTCATTTAAGTGCTTATAACTCTTTTATTTTTCTAAAAAAGGTTAAAAGCTCCAGTGCGTGACCGTACCGTATATAAAACTTTCAACTTTATAGAAGTAACAACATCTAAATGTATAAACAATGTTTTACAAATTAATTCAACCATTATCTGGTGATATGAAACACGTATTAGTAATCTAATAACAACTTGGGTCTGTATAATTACCTACAGAATTTACATAACAAATCGGATTCAACTTACATTTAGGGTATTGTTTGAATGACCATTTTTGATCTTGGATTAGTTCAATGTGTGCTTAGTAAACTGGTTTTATTATATGTTTAAGGTCTGTTGTGCAACTACTCTGTTGAACTATTAAGTAAAGGAATTTTCAAACATTGCTTTTAGGTGACTTGGGGTTTGATTTAGGTGTCTACCTCAAGTCCGCCAATGCACCTGAACCGCATGGCGTGTGATAGATAAATAGACTGGATCATGACTGAGCTTAGCTGGATTAAGCCTTGAAAAGCTCAATAAAGTATGACAAAATATGAGTAAGAACGCGCTCTATCGAGTCATTTTTCAATATACAACATCAACTTTTCCAGTCGCGTACACAGGTCTCTCCTTAGAGACGGCACCTTTACGATTCGTGTCAAGTTTTTCTTTTTGTAGTACTATTTTCCTATCGTCGACTTTAACAATACCCGCGGAATGAATAGAAATGGTAAAACTCCGTCTCCGTCCGTCATTAAACGAAAATCATCAATTTCACTTAAATAAACTTTGTCTGACTCATACAATCATATTTATAGTGGAACCTATTCAGATATCTGATTGTTATCGCGCGACCTATTTCGTTTGTCGGCTGCAACCAACAAAAATGTAACAAAGTCTTTTATGTGATTGCGTAGCATTTTTGTATTGATTTGAGGGTTGTTGTAATATTCTAACAACAGAAATCGATTTTACTATCTCGGTAGTAGCAGCTATAGTTTAATAGATTTAAAATCTCTGTTTCTAAACTTTTACATGTTGGGGTTTTGTAAAACAAATATTTTTAGAATTAAATTTGTTTCTGCTATCTTAAAAAGAGTTTATTTTTGATGAGCATTTTCCGGCCTGACCGTGCTCTGTCCCAGATGATTTAATCAAGATAACGCCTCTCACCAAACTGGGTCAAAGAAGCCTAATATTATTAAAAATTTAAATACGTAAATTTCTGTCTATCACTCTTGAAATTGAATACCTTAAACTAAAAATGACGTACATGTTTGTACATCGACCTGCAAATGTTTGGATGTTTTCTATGTATAATATGTATGTGTTGTCTATTATCCATAATACAAGCTCTGCATAGTTTGGTACTAGTTGGCGTTGTGTGTTAGATGTCCGAAATATTTATTTATTTATATTTAAGAGAATAGATTTGGATGAATTTTGGCATAGAGTCAAATTAGACCCGATAGAAATTGTGAGTTCTCTCGCGAAAACCAACATACATCCGGATGGAGCCGCGGATAAAGCTAGTACAATATATTTTGATTGGGGTTCAATTCCCAGCATCTGTCTCAACCGTGTAATCACCAAGGTCGTAAGGGAAGAGTGGTGATAAAGCTACTCGCGCTTAATTATTCTAATAAATTCAAAAGGGAAGCCCTTTAATTTCCTACGCTCGCTACTATTTCTCGTGATTAAATTCGTTGTGAGTTTGAAGACAACTTAACTTGAGATACTTAGAACTTCATTATTCGAAGTTACTTTACAATCCACTTTTAAGTACATCGCCTAGCTTTGTTCATTAGTTATTAGTAGTTTGCCAACAATGTTATAAACAATATAAATGTATTGTTTATGTCGTCAACAACCCATAATTTCCCAATGCTGGGCTCAGATCTCTTTTCGAGAGGGTTAAGGCTGGTGGCTGCGTCAATTTTGCCGTTGGATGTTTTTAAACCGCCCAAAGGCTCCCAACTATGTTTCACGACTGTTATCCTATTATTTATGTAGTATTATAAAATACTTCGAGCCTTTTGTTTAAACTAGATGTTCGATTCCAAATCGACTATTTTGTGGATGTAGTATTGACCATAGTATTGTAATGACAACACTGTGTGATTGTCTTTTGGCAAATGTCACACAATTGTTAATAATGCGGATGAGGGAGAGCTTCCAACGCCAGCTCTTGCAGCTGCGAGACTGTCTGTTGCGCAGTATGGGGTCGCGCGTTGTCGCTTGTGCGCTGCAAGAGCTGGGGTTGGCAGCTCTCCCTCACCCGCCATATTCATCAGACCTTGCACCTACCGACTATTACTTTTTCCAAAATTTAGACAACTTTTTAGTGGGTAAAAAATTCAATTCCCGAGAGGCAGTACAAAATGCCTTTGAAGAGTTTGTTGCCTCCCGTCCAGCCGATTTTTATAAGAAGGGCATCAATAAACTGCCAATGAGTTGGCAAAGATGCGTCGATTACATGAGTGATTACTTCGAATAAGAAAAATAAAAAATTTTGAAAAAATAAATACTTTCACTTATTACATACTAAACGGCAATTTCATAGGTAAAGACCTAAACCTTCCTTAAACTTTTTTACTTTACATTCCACTTGCCTCTTCTCTTTCCATCACTTATTTACTAAAACTGTTGTCAAAACAGCTGAACAAATAAATCCAACATGGCTACTACTTAACCTGAAAAGACGGTCCAATCTTCAGCTGTAGTACCCACAATAGTTTCCGAACAAAGCTTTTATTTTCCAATTACAAGCACGTCGGCTCAGACAACGTGTGTGATGGAATTCAAACAATTTATTTTATTCACAGTCCAAATAAAAGGGTTTACTTTCAGAATAGGCTCGAGAAAGTTTCGCGTGAAAGCCTCCGTCCTTTGTGTGAATTCCTTAAAGCTTGAATACGGCTTTACTTCGGTGGAATAGTGTAATTTAATTTCTTGGTTTATGGTCTTAGGGTGTAAGTTTTTTATACATACGTAACCAGAACTTTTATGCTCTCCTGAAATTTATCTGGAAATAGGAATATAAGTTGTTTTTTTTTTCGATACCTACTTTCTTTTTCTTTTGATACGATGTCTTTGTCATATTTTTTCTAGTTGTTGCCCGCGGCTCCGCCCACGTATATGTCGGTTATGGTGGCAAATAGTAGCCTGTGTATTATTTTCTTACTGTAAAGTTTCATGTAAATCCGTTCAGTATTTTGCGTGAAAGAGTAACCAACACCCATTCATACATCCATCCATCCACACATCCATCCATCCACCCATCCATGCTTAAAAACTTTCGCGTTTATAATGTTAGTTAGATTTATATGAGGCAGTTAATTTGATTATATAATTTTCTTTTTAGTTATACAGATAGGTAATATTTGTGGACACGAGTTTAACAATTGTAATAATGAGAATTGTATTTAATACCAGTTGATCCCCGCGGTAACAACGCGGAGCAAAGCTAGTCAAAAAAAGTAACCTAATTTATTCCTTATCAACTCAGCTATTTACCAGTGAAAATCGCGTCAAAATCAGTCAAGCCGTTCCAGAGATTAGCCGGAACACACAAACTGATAGATAAACCGACGGACAAATAGACAAAAAAAAATGCAAAAAATGTTATTTTGGTATATGTACCGTGTAAACATACATAATACATTCATTTAGTAAAAAGCTGTTATTTTAGCATCATTAATAGACACTCAAATGTTATCTTTATGAGATTTCAACCGATTCGTAAAAATAACCTCGATGATATCGGCTACATAAATATTTATCAAAAGTTTTTACGCAGTAGGGTAATGGTTTTTGATATTTAATTAATACGATAACACTTTAATGCCTATTATTAAATTCGAATGTTAAAATTGTCAAATTCATATTACCCTGTATTTCACTAGGTATCTAATAACTTTCTCACTCAGGATAATTTTGACTAGTTTAAAATAACATATGTTGTATCTACAAACAATTTTAGATGAAACTAGGTATATAATGTACTAATACATTATCTGAACAATATTATCAATATTACCTATCTTATTAGAAGGCTATCTCAGAAGGCTGGAACCGGTATATCTTACTATAAAACATTCTATATCATTTTGGCACAAAATTTGACCGCATGACTGGCCTAACTGCCTTGCCCTTTACATCAATTATAAGGCTTTATATTTTAGGGTAACGTATCAGATGTCGCTAATAGTGGTTTCTCGGGAGCAGCATCACATTTTGCCTTGGATAATATGAGGGGTCTTTGATTTATCCGAGGTATTATCGTGACTCTTTCCAACAGTAATTAAAATTTAATGTAAGTGAATTACCATATAGGACAGTTAGGGATATTCACTTAAGCTTTTATAATTACTGTTTAATTTGAGTTGGTCAAGACAATAAAACAAGTCAATCAAATTCAAAATAATTTATTCAATAAGACACTAAGTGACATTTATGAATGTTAAGTTGAAGCTACAGTTAAAATCATAGATCGACACACACAGGTGCCACAGCATGTACGGGACTATCAAGGTAAATTTGGTGAAAACACCAAATCTACTGCCTGCTTGTGTCAATCTATAACTTCCAGTTTCCAAAATGAGTAGTCTTATGAGAAGAATTCTGGCAATGAAACTAATAGCCCCTCTTTTTAAAAGTCAGATCTTTAGTTACAATAGTATTAGTAAGTATTACATGAATGAGTAACAGTATGCAAGCTGTTGTCACCTGAATTTCATTTTATCAAAAATGTTAAAGGCCACCAGTCATGTAAATTTTATAAAAAATCATGTAAAAACTTAATGTATATAGATTTAGTCATTTATCAATTTAAATCATCTTTACTTGAGACAGATCAGACAAGTTGAGATAAATGGTTAATGCTGTTTGACTGGACTATTAGAGGCCCTAAATCTTATCCAATTATATTAAAATTCTACTCTATAGACTTTACATCTTATATTTGTAGAAAAATAACCACCATGGGCCACTTGATGTTTCCTATTTTTAGCAGCAGTATTCATTTTCTATTTACATTGTTACTTTTTTCGTAAACGAAATGTGTAAGTGAGTTTAGTCTGCCTGAAAATATAAGTAGAAGCCAAGATTTTTGGGTATCATGCTAATTACGAATGCGTGCACTGCAGCAAGGCGAGAGAGAGAGAGAGAGAGAGAGAGAGAGAGAGAGAGAGAGAGAGAGAGAGAGAGAGAGAGAGAGAGAGAGAGAGAGAGAGAGAGAGAGAGAGAGAGAGAGAGAGCCACCTCTTTCAAGCTGACCGGTTCGTGATAAAATTAGTGTGGCTCTTAAAAAATTACAAATATTATTGTGGAAAACTTTTTCCTACTTATGATTAGTTATTTAATTTTTGAACAATTTATCATATTTATTCTCACTAAAAACCTATCTTATTGACTTTAAGAAGGTGTTTGTTTTCAATAAGGTGCTGTCTTAGTTATATATTTAATTAAAGTTTTGTTTTCTTTGATGTTCTTATATATTGTTCCTTCTCTCTTTATTTGCGTTCATCAAAATAAAATTTGAAACTGCGTACTCAGTTACGTCTTCTTAGCTATTTGATGTCACTTTGATTATTTTTGGGGAGTTTCCTAATTCATTTGACCTTCGCTCCTATGGCGATAGATTAGATATTACTTGTCATAAAATATCGTCGAAAAGTATTTACTTCTTTAATACTTTTGTGTAATTTAATTTTCAAAACTGATGTCGGGTTCGGTATTATTTGCGGCTGACGTCCGTCCTCGCCTCGGGTGAAGCCTATTGTTTTTCTCTAACCAGCTAAATTGAATAAATTAAAATTTATTATTTCTTAAAATATATTTAATATCTGTTTTTGTTTTGCTGACGTTGATTGGACCAGTTGGCCTTGGGGCTGTCCGGGGACTGGATTTAATCAATTTCATCAACTGTTACCTTTTCAATATGAGCTAACTTTCAAGGATTCTGTTGCCTTTGGACATAATAAATATAATTTTCTTTAACTTGTTAAAAGTGGCTGGCCTAAATTAATATATGTTTAAGTTTAAATTTTATTAAATAGGAGTCACACACACAGTTCACAACATATAATATACTTACATGAATTAATAGATAGATAGATAGAAAACTCTTTATTTGTATTCCGTTTTACATATTTACAAGAGAGTACATAAGATGTAATAATATATAATGTAATGTACAAAGGGCGGCCTTATTGCCAAGAGCAATCTCTTCCAGGCAACCTTAGGATGGATCAAATGATAGGAGAGACAGTAGTAGTTGACGGTGCAATTAATTATAAGAGTTATTTAAGTTGATATCAATATAATCCATATATTCACTTATACACACATACATACAATATACACATATAGAACTATATTTATACACATATGACACGACACATATATGAATTAATGTTCATTAAGTCGGCACGTGAGATGTTAATACTATTAATGTACTATGTTTATTACTTAATTATCTTTAAACTATTGTTTTTGCTTTTAAAAGACAACTCCCGAAGTAGGAACATACATCTTGTGTCGCAGGGGGGACTCAGAAGTCAGGATAACAATTTGTGGGTTACACATAGTAGTGGCCCATGTAGGAGCGGAACCCACAATTCTTGGCGCAGCAGAAAGCGGTGCGGCGACCACTTTAACGCTATAATCAACCGTATAGTCATAATTATTTATTACTTACTAGCTGTGCTCGGTACTTTGTACACGTGACATTTGTATTTTCAAGTTATTTTTAACTTTTCCGTTTACCGTTTAAACCTTCCCTGGACTACGACAAATATTTCAAAACCAAAATGCGCCAAATCGGCCCAACCGTTCTCTAGTATTAGCAATTAATTTTTATATATAAGATTTTCACATACAGTTTACTCAGTTTAGTAAGAAAAACTGTAATTACACAATTTTTTTTGGAAAAACTGATTAACATGATTGAAACAACTATATAACTAGACAAATTGCTACATAATCCTATAATCCATTTCAGAAACATTTACAAAACACTTGTTTCTTTTGGAAATACGTTCAACATTATCTACAAATTATCGAGACCTACTTGTACAGCAAAATAATATTCCGTCTCGAAGTACCTGCGTAAAGTTACGTATTGAGACGTTAGGTCTTCGATAACCTTCATAAAATACCTGAGTGTAAAGCATCGGAAGGCATAATGTTCGATGAGAACGCGTGAAAAACACACATCGCTATCTCCTCCACCGGATGCTGAACATAATTCGCAGCTTCCACAGCTTCCGGCGACCGTCCCAGATTACGATATCAACGTAAATCATGAATTTTGTCATCCCTTTTATCCGTTGAACCTCGGGGGATGTTTCAACCCCGTTGGTTTAGATATCAGCCTCATTCAACTTTGGTTCCGCTTCACAAAGAGCTTGAAAGATTATGGCCGATGTTTTCATACACTTTTAAGTAACGCTTTCACTGGGACAAGTTTCCTTTGATGACTGTATTTTTATCAAACCGCTAAATATGTAAGGCTCTTTTTCGGTAAGAATATTATATTTTGGAATGATTTGATGTATGGGTATTGTGTTGTTGTCATCCTTGTTTTATAATGGGTTTCAAATGTTAATGGAAAAGAACTTGGAAATAATTATTGACTTGACGAGTGATAAAATTGGAAGTTCTTACAGATTTCCCTAGAGATTTACTTCTTTCCACAAGATCTCTTTTTGGCGGTTCAAAGGTCATATCGTAATTCATCATTTGAGCACAATTTATACATAATGTATTATGACAAATTCGCAAAAAACAGAGTAATTGGGGGAGTCATTATAATAATACTATGACGTCAATAATCCTCATAGTAATTATATAATTATCTAGTTTTTAGTTTAAAACTTACAAACCCATAAAAGCACCTCGTTCGGGTGGTCGAAATTTCACGCTGTATATCTTTAAAATGACTGGTCCGTTTTATATTTTATTTGAAACCAGATTGGATGATATTTGTGGACATTCGTATTTTTATTTCTACTCTCCATACATTTCATATGGCTGAATCGTTTTAATCAAACATGGCTTCGATTAATTTCTAATCCAATTAGGTTATAATTTGTATTTAGGTCTTGATTCATCTCATTTTACCTGGCTAAGCAATAAATTTAGCATAATTTGCGCTAATTCAGAAACCTTATATACCTTAACATATATCTTAGGAAATAAGAACGTGAGAACCATAATTACTGGGTCAGCCACGATTAATGATCCTGAACACGCATAGAATTCGCTAGCTCATTACATGGATGACCTAGTAGGCTGATCTGGCTCCATGTAAGCACACCTACCATTTTTCTGCCGAGATTAACATGAAAATATTTGAGCCCATAAATATACTTTTCATGAGAAATAATGTTTTAAGTTTACCTCCATAAATCCTGTCTACCCGAGACATTGTAATAGGTTTCAGGGAATCGTTGAGTGTCGAACTTAATAAAATATTGCTTGTATTTCACTTGTGTAGAGTTTAGAAAATATTCTGTAATGTACTTGGGGTGGGCTGCCTTAGTATCTTGAAGTCTTGATATGTTGTTAAGTTTGTAGCTATCGACTTACCTTGTTAAACTTGGAAGAGGTAATCTTGAAGCAAAAGCATTTTAATGTGAAAAAAAAACCATACACATTTAAAGTTTATTATTTACCGTTTAATCGTAATAATGTTTTCTTTTTATGAAATATGTAGGCAACGAGCAGAGGTATACCTGATGGTAAGTGATTACCGTCGTCCAGGGACACACGCAACACCAGAGGCGTCACATATACGTTGCCGGCCTTTGGGGGATGAAAAGCGGGATGGAGGAGGAGGGTTGGGATATGAGCCTCCGGTATCCTCACTCACTCGGTGAAACACATTGCAAGTGCTATTACACACTGGTTTTCTATGAGGCCGTGGTATCACTCCGTTTGCGCCGGCCCATTCATTCCGAAGCGTGGCTCTCACACGGTAAAGTTTTATTGTATTTTTTGTAAAATCTGAATAAATTTGTTAAATTAGTTTAATGTTTTACTTTGTCTAACTTTAATTTGAATAAAAGGAATCCATCCATTTTATTCATGCATTAATTTAAATGTCCCCTAAGAGAATAACGGTGTCTATTTGTTAAACTGCAAGAATCATCAACAAAAGTAAAGTCAGGTGGTTTCTAAACAGAAATTCTTAAATGCTCTCATTTTTATTAGAGCAGGATAATGTGTAATACTAAGCGGCTCTTGAAGGATGTCTGTCCTCAGCTGCGTCCAGAATATTACTTTCATTAAAGTGATCTTTTATTTCCTCCTCTTTGTAAAAGTCATAACATGTATCTATTTTACCTCATTAAATACTCATTACAGACTTCAAAGCATTTTCAACTATACGTACATTATTCAAATTAACAAAAACTTAAACTATTAGTTCATTGAAATACTTTCTAAAATTTTGAGCGAGAAAAGAGTTCGTGTCAATTTTTTTTCCATCTCGTTTATTTTTCTTGTATTGTAATATTTATCTACAAAGGCAATTATACAAATTGTTCAGAATTATTTTCAATTTATAACAGAAATAAATTAAATACAGTTTCAATTCCTTTCATATTCAAAACATATCAAAAAGTTGTACAGTTAATTAGTAATTAAGCTCAATCAAAGACAAAAAAATCCCTAACAGCTATAACTCACTTGTATCACTTTCTTTGTAGGTGTCCATGGGCGATGGTCGTTACTTAACTAGAGGTGACCAATCGGCTCGTTTGTCCCCTTCAAAAAAAATATCAACTTAAAATGATTGACGCAGTCCCATTTACACACTAGAATGTTAGTTCAGTATTTCAGACGAGAATATATTGCACACATATCTCTTGTAAGTTTTAGTACAAAACTAACGTATAAAGCGTACGCTATAAAACAACTTTACGACCTTATAAAATATTTTGCAGTTTGAATTGTGCTGAGTTTGCAAACGGTTTATTGATTCACACTCAACATCCACTAGCGAAAACAACCTCTATCTACCTGAGATACAGACCAAAATTGTATGACAGTAAAATATAGCTACTGGAAAAGACGCGTGTTATTCGTCCTAATTCTAAAAGTTTTAAAACAGAATTTCTTGTTCCGGAATTTTAAACTCTGGTGTAAACTAATAAGGTTCGTATTTCATTGTAATGAGGATTGTTATTGGATTTACTAGTGTTGTGCAAATAGAATCGTGCATGTTTTTCGTTTGTTAACGTTGCTCTTCGTGCATCCCCGTATTGTCGGCTCTTAATGTTTTATTTTTAACATGGCCCGCATTTAAAATGCCGCTGGTATTTTCTTTAGTTTTTTGTTCTGTTTGTTTTGTTTCAACTAGTTTGTTCAGTAATTAGGTTGCAATTATATGGTTTTAAGACTTTCTCTGTTGACTTTTTGCTTGGAATAAACTAGATTTTTTTTTTAAATTTTGAAATTACCTCACCTCAATTACAGCAGGAAATATTTATTGCCTTTAATGTAATTGGATTTGAATTTTAATACTTAATTGTATTACGCTATAAATAGTTATTTTACATAAATAGTTAGTAATTAAAGACAAGAAACAATAATATTTTAAAATTTAATTTAATTAGGAAAAAGCTTTTATTTTTGTAGCACCAGTTAAAATATACAGAATGAACTTAAAAAAGAGTAATTGGAAGATCTTAATTCGCTATTAAGTCCCAAAAGGTTCGACCTAGTTCGGAGGCTGTAGCGCGACCAATTACTGGCACTCTTGAGATGTGCAGACATCTCGCTGTAGGTTTTGTAACTAAATCTCTTTGTCATGCTCTGGTTCAGTTCTTTTACTTTGACATCAACTTATAGATGTATTTTTTCACTTTTCTATTCTTGGTATTTTGTTAAAAAAGTTTTAAACAAAATCGAATCTTTCGTCACAAATTATTCTTAAGAAAATTTTTCATTGTTTTCAAAGGAGTTCATGTTATGCATATTATCATTATTTATGTCTATAGGAGGTGTAGCTTACATGTTTAATAAAACATATTCACCATCAATATTTAGCTAGAGATATACACAGTCATAATCTTCTTATAAATAAAAATCAATTGCCGTTCGTTTTTCTCGGTAAAACTCGAGAACGGCTGTGCCAATTTAGCTGATTTTGGTTTTAAAATGATTTTGTCGTAGTCTAGGGAAGGTTCAAACGGTAAAAATTTTAAAAATAACTTGTAAATCAAAATGTCACTTGTACTAAGTAACGAGCACAGCTAGTCACACTGATATTATAAAGGTGAAAGTTTGTGAGTGTGTATGTTTGTTACTTCATGCCCAAACGACTAACTTATATACACGCAGGCGGAACGACGGGCAACAGCTAGTTACATTATAAATTTTGAATTTCATAATAGATTTTATTATGATGTTACGACGACATATTTGATCTAATATGAAATGTGACGGTTACGGTTTTTTTTTGAAATATCAATCTATTTTTTGAGTAATATTTAAATAGTTACATTCAAACTTAAAGGTTATAGGAAAGAATAGAATGAAGATGACGATGACTTATTGCAAACAGTTTATTTCGAGAACTTTTTTAAATAAGTATATCATATTTTTGTAACAACTTTCACTCTGCTGTTGTTAGAACACAGTGTTTCAATAAAACCTATTAACATGAGAGGGTCTTTAGTGCGCCCTAGAATTATACGCAATATGCTGGATCTTGGAGAGAAAGCCTTACTTCTTGGAAGAAGGCCAAATTGAGGTTATTTACCGTCTCTGTATAGTGGGGCTGCGGTATATTCCGACCGTGAAATATTGATAATAGAAAATTTGACGTGGATTAAACGCAATTACTATTTGTGATCAAAACCACTTATTTCTAAGGAATTGAATGTTGAGTAGGTCTGAAGTGAGTTAAAATTATGAGGCTAAAAATTAAGAATAAAAGCAGATTCTACTAACAACAAATGGTGAACAATATTATATTTCTTTATTGTACATCAGATTAATGACAAGGTTAACTTAACTTAAAACTAGGAAAGCCACTGGATATAGGTCGGTAGGAAGAAAAAAGTATATAAAAGTATATAAGTATATGTCCCACAAAAATATACACATAAACTAGGCCACGGGCAAAAACTAGTTAATTATAGTTACTTAGTATAAGATTAAAAAAAGCACATCAAAGTTGGTAACATTTCGTCACGTATTTATTTATGAACATTTCGTTAGTATTTTGTCCTGAAAATACAGCATTAATTAGAGTTTCATATGAATAGGGGTGGCTCAGGATAGGAAGGAAGATAATCTTGACAAGGGGTGTAAACTAATTACTGGTATCGGCAGCAGACACCCCTATGGTAATTGGAGAGATTATCGTGGCCGGCACACATACCTATAGTTGCAGATCCCTAGCTGATATGAAATTTAGTGCTTTTATTGTATTGTTTAAAGTTACGTCATTTGAAGGTGTACTGCTTAAGTCTCGAAGGATTCGCTTATAAAGCACTAGCTTTTGCATGTGGCTCCGCCCGCGTGTGTATCTGTTACTGCGGTAAATAGTATTTAATGTCCTTCTTCAAGAATCAAAGGATCTACATTGTAAATTTCATATAACTGACAATCAGACAGCTTATTTATAATATTAGTATAGATACTATAGATTTTTAACGTAAAAAAGTAGAGCTATTCTATTTAAGACTTTTTCAGCTTTTCTATCTACTAGCTTACGTAAGCTTACACTCAGCTTACGTCTCAACTAACTTAAGTTTGAGAGTTTGTTCTTTCTGTAAAAGCATGAAATATTTTCTTTGTTACTTTCGCCCGAGCCACTGCTTTTTTCACATGAAAAAGTTATATGACGTGTATCTCTCGTGAACAATACTTTTTTTATCTTAATAAAAGCAGGTTATGTTAGCAAAGTCTCATGTACAATTCATGAAAAAACTTTTGTATAAATTAGGATCTGTTATATATTTTATTCACTTTAAATTATTTTTTCTATAAATCCCATTTATTAATTGTATTGAAATCGCGATTACAAACAACAAAAAAAAAGATAAACAAAACATTTTCATTCTTCATTGAAATTTTTTATATCGAGAAGATTATTTTAAAATTCATCGCATCCAAGCGATGGATAAAACAAAGAGAATTCAATTTTATATTTCTCTGTTAAAACAGTTTATAAATACCAGCTAAAACTTTTAAACTTTGGCTTTAATAAATTTATTAAAAAATTAAAACGCTCATAATTATTACTCAAGTTAACCTTTAATAAATGTCAGGTAAAATTGTGTTATATTATGTTAATAATCACGTTACTTCTCTCAGTTTCGATTATCCGGATAGATACCAGAGTCACCGCGCCGTGGTGTAGGTGACACATATATGATCGACAGATATGTTTGGCTCTGTCAAAATGACTCTACTTTGCCTGATGGAAAGCATAAGCAGAATCCAAGACTGGTGGTCACCATACAGCGAATGCAGACAATGCAACAATTCAGCAGCCCGCCATAGTGTGGGTCGCCACACACTATGGCGGGCTAGTGATGCTTCTGCATCATTGGGCCTCCGGTCTCGCACTCACCAACGAAACACGACAGCATGATCGTTGTCATTTTACGTTGATTTTCTGTGTTTTGTTGTTTGTGTTCTTTTGATGTGATATCTAATATATTATTCTAATTTATTTCCAGGTAAATTATCCCACTTCGTTCTGGAGTTCTGTAAGTCACGTAGAATAATCTGACTCATTGATGGTACGATAGAAATATTCAAGAAATTGACGACATTAGACCTATACATACTGACACTTAAAATACATAACATAAATAAAATTGAAAAGTAAAATAGAATCGTTTTCTGTGAGATCATATTTAATGTCTAAAAACATCGGTTCTTTATCTCTCTTAATCATTATAATATTTTTATAAGTATTTAAAATAATTTTCAAGCAGAGCCTGTTTCAATTTTACTTTACTTATGTAACATATAAAGATAATACATATTTTGCTGGGATCTTAATGGAACTGTTCAACTTTGTAGCTATAAATAGCTAAAATATGTGTTAGTTGCACAAAGCACATAGAGGAGAACAAAATGTCTTTGTTGTAAGAATATCATTGATACTCATAAATTTATGAGTTTCCATTCATCTAGCAAAGTGAAAACTGAGAAATATGTGCTTGAAACTCGTGACAGAAATTAATCTCAAGTTTCAAGCGATTCGAACAACTTGTTTTTCGGTAAATAAAATACTAGAGAGTTTTTTCACACCGTCTGCTTATGATATGTCTACAGTCAACCTATTTCAAATTTCCAATTAACGTTAAACAATGAAATTGTTTTCTTTTAAAATTGAAAACATGCGAAATTGCAGACCATTTCCAATACTCGATATCTGTAAAAAAGATCAAATAAGCATACAGAAAAAATGGGAAAGAATATCTCGCAGAGCGGTAATGCGATAAGAAATTTTATGAAGGGGAATTAGGGTTCAGAATTGCTTGGAGCGCTTCAGATACGAATGAAGGAAATGGGGTCTTATAGTAATAGTGTTTGGGTGTAAATTTGAGCGGATACGATTCTTGATTCAATAATGTTGAGAGGTAAGGTCAGACACAGACGGATTGAATTGTGTGCTGTGAGGTTTGCCAAGGCCCGCACTGTGAAGAAATGAGAATATTTGCCGCTGAGCTGACGTCTTGCTCTTTATACAAGTGTCTCGGGACTAATTCCGATGTTTGAGGTGCTTTTGTTCAAAGGTTTTTCAGCTTTTGAGTTTAATTCGTCTTAAAATTTTATTCTGACGGGTCCTTTGTTCGGTTTTGTAAGAATGTTTTTGCGATATGGATAAAAGACACGTGATACTGAATCGATTTAATGCCAGAATTTGAATAATGTAAACTTGATGATGGTTTTAGGGTTCCGTACCTCAAAAGGAAAAAATGGAACCCTTTTAGGATCACTTTGTTGTCCATCTGTCAAGACTGTTTTTCTCAGGAACGCGTGGAGGTATCAAGCTGAAATTCATATCAAATACTCAAGTCTACTGTCCCATGGAGTTGTGACAAGTCAAACTACTAAGCCCACGTAATCAAGAGATACAGCCGTTTACACTGCAAATTTTTGACACTTGCAAAAGAATGAAAACCTACTGGGTACTTCCCGTGGACTTAGAATCTTCAAATTCGGTACAAAGCAAAGTCTCAAAAAGCTTAAATTTTTAGTACAAACATATAATAACAATATGTTTAATAAAATAATAATAAACTAATAAAACAAAATAATAAACTTATATTACTACCCCTTTCCTCATCGTTCATGATCACGTAGAGGTATTAAATTGAAATTCATTATACAGATTTGTACGGCACTCTGGTACGCGAATCCGACTCGCTCTTGGCCGCTTTTTATAAATTACATCACCGTTAGGTACAGTGAAAACCACAGGTAGTTATTTACCACTTACTCAAATGCTCTTTAACATAATTGTGAGTCTAGATTCTAACATTATTGAGTGTAAGTACAAACAGGCAGGCTTCCTTAAAGTACAACAAATGTAATTACTATTAGATTCAAAGTAAATAAAGATGAATCCAATATAACGACTTGAATTTTACTCAAAATATAAATATCGTCACGATCGTCCTTCCTCCAGACATTAAACCTTATCAAGCTCATACATCACCTCTGGCGGCCCGCCCCAATAAATCCCTTCCGATCTCATTACCCTCGTTTGTTCCGATCGTTTCGCGTTACATTGCGCTATTTACACCATTCGACCTTCTGGTATCGAGAACTAAGTCAGTAATAATTTTGTAGGCAGATTTTGTATCGTATTTCCTCCCAATTAAGGTTTACTTCTAAATATTAGATACTGGTATGTCCTGGAAATTTAAATTGGTACACATACAATGTATATTATAATAACACTACCGTTTCGAATTCTTTTTTGTTAATCTTTAGAATAAAAGATTATACGTAATGAATGGATGTAAATTCTAGAAATATCAAGTTTGGGTTCAGTAAAATTTAAGAGAAACAGTTAATAAATCGTATCAAATTAGATTTGTTCCTGACGAATCTTTGAATTAACTTTAGGTGACTCAGCAGATGGTTAATAATGTTACTATGCAGTTTCCACACGGTGTCAGTTCCTCTTAGTCTGATGAAAAAGATTTAGTATTATTACCGTGACCTTAAAATAATGTTTAAAATTCAGAAAATAAAACGAAAGCCTTGTTCATTATCTTGACTGGGCCAAATTATATGAAACCGTCCTAAATAATCAAAGACAAAGCAAAAAACTTCCCTAAATGCTATTTCCAGTAATTACTCGAGGGCCATGGTTTGAAGGGAAATCTCTGCTTGTCTTGGTTCGTTAGCATTTTAACAGAAACCTTCTTCAAAACTCCCGACGTTGAATTGACAATTATCAATTACATAATCTACTAGCTTTCACCCGCGGCTTCGCTCGCATTTAATTAAAAGTATTCTACGTGATTTCTAATATCTCCAAAAGTATCTGAACACAGTTTCATGATGATCGGTTAAGTAGTTTTCGCGTAAAAGCGTAACAAACAAACTTACATTCACATTTATAAAATAGGATATACACACAAAATAACTTGCGCTGTCTGTCTGATGCATCAACCTCCAAAATAGACCTGTTTCAAATTTGTGCTGCAGTTATGTAATAGCTTCTAGCTTTGTCTTCAGAATATTCTACACCCTATTATGTGAGCATAAGTTTCATTATTGAGAGATGAAATTTCAAATTTTTTCATCGTGTGTGTACTACGGTAACTTGCCTATTCATGAAAATTCTTATATATTTCTAAAGACATTTATACTACATTTGAACAAACACCCTGATACCGAGCAAATACTCACGCTGATCACCCACTCATTTACCCTGGATGGAAGTCAAACCCACAACCTCCGGGTTAGCAATTAGGCTCACTAACCCCTATACGAACAGGCCTGTTGTAATTGCGGTTATGTGTCCTTAAGATCCATCCCTCGCTAACGGGTGAATTAAAACAGGTCATAAAGGATTCTTTGTCGCTTTCAAGACCTTAATTACCCTCATGTGTGAAATGTTGCCGCAAAAATATATTATGTTACACGTTGAGTTAATCCGCCTTTTATTTTTGGTGTTTGGATACTGGGCTTTTAACACACTGGCTAGTTTGAGAATATGTTTTTTAATCCTGATTCATTTTGACTCGACTACAGATAAGCCAGTAAGAATGATAACATTTATTTTATTTTATTAGCTTTTTTAAACTATCTGGTATATCCAGGTAGTTCAAATTCTCAGGATAATAAATAATGCTAAAAGCTAGAAGTACTAGGAAGCTAAAATTTGGTATATAAATTAAGTTTAGTATACAAACAAGAAAACAATTCATGAACCTATTACTTTTGCCGCCAACCCCCAAAATTGGGGGCTAGAAGTTTGTTTGTTTCACAAATTTTTATGCTAGAGGTTTTTTGGTTGTAAAAGATGTACAAGAAATACACTTCAAAAAAGAAAAAAACTAATCAGAAAAATACTGCCTTAAGCAACTTACAAAACGAAAAGAAATCCCACCAAAAACATTTTCACGTAAAATGTTGCCGAGACGACTGCATATGGCTTATCCTGTGAAAAAGAATCAGATCTTATGCAGAGCCAAGTTTCCGAATCTACACGAGCAAACTCTAACTTCACATACTCTACATCTCAGTAAAAATGTATGGCTTCGCTGTTGCCTCATTGGCGCAATGGTAGCGTACGCGATTGTTGTATTCCGCATATCTAACACACAACGCCATCTAGTCCCAAACTATGCAGAGCTTATATTATGGGTACTAAATCAGTGGGTATGGGTACAAAAAAAAAATACTTTTTTTATAAATACATACATATTATACATAGAAAACACCCAAACTCTGAAAAAATATTTGCAGATCATACAAACATTAGGTCCGACCCGGGAATCGAAGCCGAGACCTTAAGCATAGCAGTCTCATACGCTACCATTGTGCCACAGTGGCAGTCAAACTAAACATACTTACATGTATTTCTACATAAATATTATAAGAATGTTTCACAAATACACAGACAAATAATCGTGCATATCACAAAATGTTTGTACTTGGTGGGAATGAACCTTGAACCTGTGACTGACTTCAATGGATATTAAAGCATTCCAAATTGTGAGAACCCATATTATATTTCATGTCTTTCACAAATTGTCGACTAATCCAATAGAAATATTTTTATTGAATAAATCAATTTACTTGGAATGACTTAAATCGATTCAAAAGCGGTAAAAATAACAAACAGTATTTTTTTTATTAAATTTTAAAAAGAAACTTCATATTTTTGGTTGTAGTATACCAGTTCAAAACTAAATAGTCAGCACTGTCAAGGTCATGCGACAGTGACAGATGTTGCTACCCGCTCTTGTAGAAGAAGAGGCATGGGCTGTAATTTACTATTGAGAATATAAGTATAAGGCCCTTTGGTTTAATTTTGAAATAAAGTTATTCGTTGATGATTTTAAATATAAGACAAATACTAATTTTCTAACAAATAAAACAACGACCCTTAGAATGTCACTTAATACAGTTTTCAGTTCCTTAAAAATACCACAATTCATAATACAATAACCACTTTCAATAGTGAGTTTAAGTTTAAGCCGTAAAAGCCACAATCTAATACGACTATAGCTGAATATTCTGCAAAGCGGCTTGCAACTGCATCTCCCAACTCTTTTAGCCCTCGAATTATTCCCCACTGTAAGAGAAACCGCAATTTTAAGATGTTTTTGTCATCCTCGAATTCATTTTATGACCCTAACTAATTGCGCTAACCTTAAAGAAATATTTCAATCTTTCCCTATCAAAGGAAGCTATACATTTTCAGGAAAAAAGTAGTATATGTATTGCGATGAAGTAATAAACATACACAAACTTTCACCTTTGTAATATTAGTGTTATTCCCCAGTTATGAAGATGGAGGACGTGTTTATGTAGTAGTTAGATTAATTCCATTGCTGTTGACAGACGGCTAATTACGATCCTAAGCTATGCAGAACATGTCTAATGACTACCAGTCTGCTGATAAACATGAATATAACTATACATTACTTTGGAAATTAAGCATTTAAATTAAATCGTTTAAAAAAATGTACGAAAGCATATTATTATATTATTTTGTTTTAAGAAGTGCATTCGCTATTGCTTTTTATTATTTTTAAAGACTTTTGTTTCATATCTCCCCACGGTTTTGAAAATAATAAACTTGTAGCTATAAAGAACACATATGAAATGCATTTTGAATATCTAAACTCAAAGCGTTATATCACAAACCTCGGGTGCGGTTGCATTATAATTAAATTTTAGTAAATCCTTGTTTCATTTTGTTTGTGTACGGAACGCTTTTGTGTTTAGAATAACTGCGTTGAACCAAATAATGTGCAGTATTATTTTCACTAACGATATAAGGCATCTCGGACTTTTGATCGACATCCAATTTCTTTTTGACCTAACGTCGTCTCACTCATATAATACTCATTCTTTTGTTTTTCCTTTTTAACTCCTCTTCAAGATAATTCCGAAACCCCTTTAGTTCTTTCAAGTCCAATAACGTGGGTGTTAATTCTTATTTATTAGTTTTGTCGTCCATGTGGTGACGAATAAAGAAAACTGAGGGTTACCACCTATTCATCCTATGAGTGCCATGTTTAACACTAAACAACCGTTACTTTCACTCGTAATGACGCTAAAAGTTACAACTTTTGTCCTCACAATTCCATGTTCCAAACATCAAAAGATAACTTCACCGTCAGAAGGATCATACGCTTTCATTTCTATATATCTTCAAATATTTCATCTACCTATTGTTTACAACAGGAAAGGACTGCCCAGCAATAAGTCACTTCTTGGACCGGTAGCGACCACATAATGAGCTCTGTAGATTTATTACGTATTCACACTCGTCCGCAATGAATACATACATACATACATTAACACACACACACTCCAAGACGTTAATATCTTTCGTGTGTACGCAGTGTGTATGTAGGT
This sequence comes from Spilosoma lubricipeda, assembly GCA_905220595.1. Lineage (NCBI taxonomy): Eukaryota > Metazoa > Arthropoda > Insecta > Lepidoptera > Erebidae > Spilosoma > Spilosoma lubricipeda. Next base: position 14,878,142 of record HG992296.1, on the reverse strand, counting down.
CAGGGTTGGTTCGCAGTCAAGTGGGTTTTATAGCTACACTTTATTTCTAAAGGGGACTTGGACGTAAATATAAGAAAATGATAAAAGGCTGTCGCAAGTCGCTTTAATGAAAGCCTTTCAATCCCTCTTCATTTGTACAGATGAGTTGGACCTACTTGTGTAATAAATTGTTTATTTAACTTATTTATACATTTAAATATAAAGTGTGACTTGATTCTATAAATGCTCCATAACAGGATGATAATATTTAAAACCTAGACTCTCTCGATAATTGGACTGTCCAACACTAAAAGAGATTTTCAACACAAAAATCGGATACACGTAAATTCTTTAGCTTATCAATTAGATATCATTTCTTAACAATAATTAACTATTTATTAGAACTAAGAGGAAGTGTTTAATGTTATTAAACATTAACTTATTGTAGTATGTTATTGCTACTAGAATCATGAAGGCTATTAAAACTTTAAAAATGTTAATTTATTTAAATAATATAATCTTTTAACAAATACGTTCATTTTTAAAAGAATATGATAATGCTTTTTGATGGAAAATAGAGAAGAGTGTGCAATCTTAACTATATAAGTAAAATTTCAACAAAAGTAAAACCTACTTCAAGGTTTGACTCAATTTCTCTTGGATGCCATCATCAGATCTTAGTGTCTTTATCATGGTACCACCGTTGGGATATCTCCTTTGCATTAAATAAAGAATCATCAAAATCGGTTCATAAACGACGAAGTTATCCGCGAACAAACATAATAAAAAATATATATATATGGTCGAATTGAGAAACCTCCTCTCTTTTTTGAAGTCGGTTAAAATTTTAACCCTTACGAAATAAAAACAGTGCGAATATTTATAAAAATATGTGTATTAATATGGAGGAGGAGGATACTACATACGTACATCTTTATTTTATGGCGTGGATATTATTTTATTTAACTGATAGTTTCAATTCTAAGTTTAATTAATGAATTTTACATAACGGTTTTACCAGTGAAATCATTTGCTAATAAATTCATTATTTCTGTAATTCATTTCCATATGTCAAATACAGTCGGCGCCGTTACTGTTTCATAAATCATTACATTCATTATTACGCAACAAAATTCAATATTTATTTTGTTAATATGAAATTAAACAATTATAGTTTCCAGGACGATTATCTGGATCGCTTAATCCTTGAATGTGTGTGAATGCTTATAAAAATATATTTCTAGTGCGGGAGTTGGCTTTTATAAAAATAAATATAGTGTAAAGTTTAATGAGGTCAAAAACATGATTTTAAAAATCGGTTACAAACATTCAGGTGAAACTTTTCTGGGTTTTATATACTTATTTTTGGGTAAGTTTAGAGTTTTTATTAGGGAGGTCTGTCTATTCTATGATAGGTCGTTGATCTGGTGGTTAGTGACCCTGATTGACGGAGGACAAATTTCATTACATATTACGAGTATTAAACAAAGTCCTACGCCGCGTCTGTTTGTCTGTTCGGGATAAACTCAAAAGCTACTGCACGGATTTTCGAGGAAGGTTTTCATATATTGGTATACATACTTGACGTTGGCAGAAATATCTCATCCTGCTCGTTGCCATTTTATCAAAAAAAGAAGACTAATCATAAAACATTTAACTTGGATAAATTAATTGTTATTCTCATAAAATTAAGTACGTATCTCTACTATCTCTGTAATAAATATGAAAGATTGGGTCAAGTACAAACTTTGTTCAACGTTATAGGTTTCACGTCATTAAGTTTGATAGCACTGCGGTCTTAGTGATAAGTTGCGATGTGAACAATTTTATGGACCACGAAATTGGATAAGTAATATCATATTTATGAGGCTATTATAAGAATAGTGTAAATTGAATAGTTATTTATACACTTATCAATACAGATATGTTAAATGTAATTAGTTATATGGTGGCCCTTTTTTAACCTACTGTGACAAAAGGAGGGTTATATTTTTCGAGTGTGTTTATGTTTGTCATTCTACGTTTAACATATCATTGGATTCATTTTAATTATCAATACCTAGGTATACTCATGTATTATGCTCACAGGAATTATTTTGACAAATTCAACTAGATTTAGCCGGCTTAATGAATTAATGGAAGTTTTGCAAATACATTTGACCAGTTTCACATATTTTGTCCACGGTAGATATTCTTTACCATGACAGGTGGCTAGATATACTGGTAGCTTCATATTTTTGCCCAATGAATAGTTATATAAAATTTATAAACAAACATTTTAAAAATGAGGACGTGTTTTAAAAATGCACACCCATAGGTAATGTAATCTCAAGATTGTACGATAAAGATAAAAGGGATGTAAAATAGAAGTAATTACCGAATACTTTAATTAACGATTAAGAAGAAAGGATGATTTTTGAGAGGCTGCGTGAACGGGATATAAATAACTCTTTGATCTGAATTCTTTGATATTAACTCAATTTCCTTTGACTTATCTTATTACGAAGGCGCCCCGGGGTATCTACATATATTTAGACTTTTTTCTTTTCGCTGTAAATTACTTCATTTTGCTATAACCTCGTACAAGGGTTGTAAAACCGCAGAAAAATAATGACATGTTGTACTTAATTACAATAATAGGAATATACGCAGGAGTTAGTACATACAGAGGTACATTTACGAAGTCTAATTATTCAACCAAAAAAAAACAATCATTATTTTCAGTGTATAATATTCCACTGCTGGTCATTGGCATCTCTAATGGGGTAGATGATGACCCTCTGTCAAATTAGTTACATTTTATAAACTGTCAAAACGATAAATTGTGTATGAACAATGTACTAAATGCATACTTGTGACGTCACTGTTTAGACATTTAATTGAGTAATATATTTCAATGTTTATTTGATTAAAATTTGTAATTGAAATGAGAAGCAGTAATAATTTTATTTTCCGTGATGTTTTGTAATGTTTATTTTAATGAAGGAAACATCGGTATTTATTTACGATACAGTCATCTATCCTATTGCACGCCACTTGGTTTGATCCTCGGCTTCTCACATTCAACTCCTTGAAGCGATGAGGCATTAGATAAATAAATTAAAACCCAAAAACTCTCGCTGGCACCAGCTCAACAGCCAGAAATAACTTAGAACTTTCTTATTCAATTCACAAAAGCAATCACTAAAATCTGCGGCAAATAGGCCACAAAAACTTTCTTAATTCTCCAATACAAAACGGAAAGTGGAAATTTTTCACAATCGAAGCTTAACACAATGCACCTGCAGCATCCCCATAAATATAAACCATCAGTGGTTAAGCGAAAACCCACCCTATGTAATTTGTAGTTTTGTTCTCCAGTCTGACACGACCACCGAAGGGTGGAAAAGGAGTTGGGCGAAGTGGGAGACGGGGTAAAATGTGTTTATGTCTTGCTGTAAATTATTACTGTGTAAGGTTAGAAAAAGGTGTTTTTTGTTAAATGAAAGCTCGTTTTATTTTATTTTAGTTGTTTGGAAGTGATGGGGGTCGGACTTTGATTTGGTATTAGCTACGTCTTCTAGAAGTTGATTTATTAATCTTGATTTTACTTACTTACTCTTTTTTTAATTTTTATTGAGTAAATTTTGTGTTTTTATTTAGAGAGGTCTGGCTATTCTATGACAGGTCTGTTCGTCTGGAGATTAGCGACCCTGGTCGACGGAAGTATCGGGTTCAGTTCCCACGCGGGGGCAAATATTTTTGTGATTACAAGATTATTAGTTCTGTTTCTAGATGTGATTAAACTAATATATGTATTTTATATACTAAATATATTTATTAGCAATCTGGTTATTATAGTACAGATTCTACCTGGTTTCGAACCTGACCGAGCTGTGTGGGAAATGTGCGAGGGTTTTATTCTCTTTCTTTGCTTCGGTCATCATCTCTTATATCCATAAAAACATTGATGCTTTAACGCAGTTTTTGTATAAGACAATAGTTTATATCTATGGTCAGTTTGTTATCTTAAGTCGAATGTAAGTGGGGTAGATATTTTAACTTATATTTAAAAAAGTAAACGTAGGGATGAAGTGTTTCTAGGTTATCTTTAGTGAGATTGCAAGTTTGGATAAGGAGCTACCGTCCTACTTATAAACACCAGACACGCTATGCCATTCACCCCAAGTGGAAACCGAAATAATAGGTATGGTAGTATTATGTTATGGACTAGCTTTACATCCTACTTCAAAGTGTTGGAGCGAGCCAAGTGCAAGAGGAAATTCATGTCTAATATATGTATAATGGCACTTAACATGAATTCCTGAGGCTTCTTTTAGAAGGAAAAATACCTGCAGGAGGATATCATCATATCATAGGACCATCAGGTCAACCAAGAAGGAAGTAGATAGATGACGTCAGGGCCTGGACTGGACTAGAAAAATATCACCAATCAAAAGAGGCCGCTCGTGACCGCGACATATACCGTCTGCTGACCTCCAAACTTCATTTTGAAGATGGCACCCCATGATGATGAGTATTATGTGTAATGTGGAGTCCCTCATATACTCATATATTAAATGATTCTCATACCAACCATGGTGTTCATGTCTGACAGACCGCGACCGTTTAGTATGTTTATTTATCTTCTTTTCATATCGAGATACAGGATAACCAATTGCTCAGTAGTTCGGCTTGTCTTCGATAGATGGCATTCAAGTATATTTTGGTATATATGGTATATATTTGGCATTATATGTGCATATCACCCAAACTTAATTCAATCAGAAATAGTATGTCAAAAAGACGAAATTATTAATTGAATACTGAATTAAGGTCCATTACACAATATCGTTTCTCATCATAGCGATATTTGTTGACGAGACTCAGTGACTGACTTTGGCCGGTATCTTTAATTTTAGGCTTCCTTAATGGCAAAATAGTAAAAACGAAACCCTCGTAGGACCACCTATCCAAATAAAATAAAATTAAATAAAATTTATTCCATACTTAATGTACAAGATTTGGGTGTGTTTCTTAAGAGTAGACTTAACTTAAAATAACTAAATGTTAATTCCTAAATAATTATACGGTTAGAAAAATTAGTATTTATTTTATCCTGCAACCAAATTACAATTCTTAAACTCATTGTTAAGTAAGGTCAATATTTCAATTTAGTGATCTGCGTGATCTAGGAAAGACATTTTCTGTTCTTCCAGTTGCTTTCTTACTATTAAAAAACTGTTTTTTTAAACTATAGGATATAACCAAGTGTGATATTCTTTAAAAATGTTCAATATCGACACAGACGGACTTTTTTTATAATAATAATAATTATTTGTTCAGACCACTTTGTGTCCATTTTGTTAAATACTATATATGTATTTTGGTGAGTTTATTATATTTTCAAATCAGTAAAAAGTTCCTCACATAAAGATAATAAACTGAAAGTCTACTACGAAGCTTTAATCCGGTCGTTGGCGTTAAATTTGAAGTGTCCTTTACAAAAGTATGGTTATCCATATATTCTCGAGCTCTGCTATTTTGTTCATGGGCCACTTGATATAGGCGACACCTTTTATTGAAAAATGATGATTCTACTTCGTCAAAAGAAAGTCTTTGAAGAATAAATGAAAGTAATTTATTCATTGATTAACTTGACTTATACAACTTTCCTATTAACACTGTATTAATTATAATATTTTAAAATGAGTAATTATATTATTTACTTTGATGGTTCCTGAGCTTTGTAATCGTTTTATTTTGTGAAGTGCAATGAAATCAATCATTGAAATCTTAATTACTGGGAGTTTTAGGCCAGCCTCCTTCTTTTCAGCCCCTTAGAAATATTTTAATAGTGCTAGAACCTATTGTTACGACTTCCACATACAACTCAAAAGCAGAAACACACTACAGCGCCATCTACCGAAGATACGTCGAAATACAAAGAAATTACCAATCCTGATTCGCGTTATAGAAGTTCTCGCGTCGATTAACATTTGTGTGTTTATATGTTAATGTCCAACATCAATCGTTGGGCAGTGGCCCACCATGCATGATCACCTCACCTGGTTGGAGGATCTTCTTTTTGTGTTGGAGGGACATGCTACCCCGTCCCCCCACACGTATAAAGATAATTTAAACACATTGATAGGCCTTGTTGGTCGAGGTTGGTGACCCTGCCTTCTAAGCCGGAGCTCGTGAGTTCTATTCCCGTTTAGGATAATTGAGTAATTATCATGAGGGTTTGTGTCCGTCTTTAGTAGTTTAGGATCAGACGGCCAATATGAGATTAAATTACCTCTAAGTAGTAATATAAATAACCGCATCCTAACACTTTGAGAGCAAAAGATTTAAAGTTTAGCTTCAGTACAATTCATTCTGTTACAAAGTACTTACCACGCTCCGCAAGAGACGTGTAACATATAGCTAACTTCAAGTCGTACAACTTTGATACATTTTCAGTGTTCTCGTAGTAAATTAACATAGTTTCGCGAAATCGGCTAAGTATGATTATCTCATATTTGGTTTGACACCGCTGACATTGAATGAGAAATATATGATGTAACATGATCCAAATAAGGGAGAAGTGAGAGACGTAAAGAGATAATAATAATAGTTTATAATCAAGAAAATCATATAAATTTGTTTCATTTACTGTGATAGCCACCCTAGGCAGATCCTGTGCCATGGCTATCAAACAATACGATTATCTTATGCCTAGGACTAATATCTAAACAAATTATACAATTAGAATTCTCAGTGTGTATGTTTGTGCGTGTGTGTGTGTGTGTGCGTGTGTGAGTGAAAGAGAGAGAGAGAGTGATGAAACCAAAAACAAAATCGGGGTAGATCTGCTTAATACCGGTTTTTGTTATGTCCTGGTACCATTTCGTTAGAACCTGACGCATTGAATAAGAAGTCTTGTAAGAGAAGATAATATACCAACACATAAAAAGTCCAATAGTGTCGGAGGTTTATTCTTTTACCAAAACACGTACGGATCACGGTTTTAAACATAACTGTTTTGCTTATAAAGAACTACGCAAACACATATTAAACAAAAATAAAAAACACTCTGTCTCAGAACATCAATTTATGAATCACAAAAGCGTAGTCCCATGTGGGCTTTAAACCTACAACTCTTAGGCGAGGTGACCGCTGAAGCTACTGCGCCATTAGTGCAGTCATTTCAAGTTATTGTTCCACTGTCTTTAAAATAATAGCTTCGAGAATGCTCTGATTGAAACAATAAGTCTTTTGTTCCATTTCTTCTGTGATTAATGAGTGGCCTGATTGAATTTGCGCCAGACGACAGCTGTCTCCACGAATGCACTCTTTTATTACTCTTAGCATTAAACCCATCGCAGCTGGAGTTGGGGAATTGCTTTATTGCTATATCGACTAAGACTTAAATGAATAAATTAGATTATCCTAGCTTCGGCTTCATACTGATGCAATATTTGTTTGTGTAACTTTTAAAGGTCAACACATTTTAGTAAGATTGGTAGTTCTGTCACCTCCTCACCTTGCTTACTTACTTTTTTGCACGGCCAACGATAGTGATATTGAAGTTATTTAATAGGCTTATTGTTTTTATTTTATAAAGAGTATTTGCTGTAAGATTCAAAAAGCGACTGCCAAAAAATAATTTAATATAAATTTCCAACCCAAATTTTATATTCTTATAGGTCATTTTTTTAAGTCCACGATTGGAGATGGACCTTTCGCGTAGCACATAACTGGCGTACTTTGGGTTTTTAAGGAGTTTTTTTCTTATTAGACGTAGGATAGCATATTTGCTGTGAGTAGGCATATTGCAATTGTTTACCAGAGCCAAAAAACTTTATTGATTTTGGAAAAAAATTAATAGTTTCTGACCTATCCATGATATTGCTCCCATTTTTGGAACATAGGTTTATTTAACTGCCAGTCACCATTTGCAATGTAAACTTTTTATCCAAAGTTACTATAAGTATGTGTTTGGCTAGTTACAGCAATCAGTTTTTTAAATCACATACCTTTAAAACGCTGTAACTAAGGAAGAAAAATGTAAACTGGAAGTTATGGATCGACACAGACAGGCAGTAGATTTTGGTGTTTTCGCCTAATTTACCTTGACAATACAGCACATGCTGTGGCGTCTGTTTGTGTCGATCTATGATTCTTAACTACAGCTTCAATTTAACGTTCATAAATGTTACTTAGTGTCTTAATTGAATAAATGATTTTGAATTTGAATTTGAATTTTTCGCGTAGATGCAAATATTATCAATTTACAGGCGGTAAATATGCTGTATGCAGTAAATGTATTTATATGGGTACTGCAATTCAAGATGTAAGATTAAATTTATAATTATGATTAGATCTAGAAATGCAGTGGGTCAGTTGGTAATGTAATGTTTGGTTGAAATAAACATTTGTAAATGGTAAAAAAAAATTATAGTCTTTTAAATTGTTGAAACAAAATTGGAAACTCTAATTATACTGCCAGAACTTCGTTCCAACAATACAATGAGTTAAGAAAGTATTTTTCTCTTATATATAAGAGATAAAACATAAAGAAAAAAATATACAAAATAAAAACTAAGGCTTTAAAACTAGTTAGGAAAGCAGGATTTAAATAAAAACATTGTATCCAATTAAAAAATATTTATTTAAAAGTAAAAAACAGAAACTTAGTAGCAATTTGCCTTATTTTAGAACGAAATACAATTATAATTGAAACTTAACATGAAGACATTGTGTTCAATCAAAAACATGTAATAAGGATAAGTAAATAAACCAATCCAACCAAACCAATTAAATTATGCAATCGCGAATCATTCTAATTTTTTTTTCAATCATCTTCATCGGTTTCAGGTAAACAGTCATTTGTTTTACAGATGTACTTGAAACCTAAATATTCTTTGGCGTACATACTTGTAATCACTTTTTTCTCCACTAATTCTTTTAAGTCATTATATTTTTGTTAGGATATTGGTAACTTAGTCGAATATAAATTTTATTTCGGCATTGCACTATTGTGGTATTGGGTCTTCTCATCATCGATCCCACAATGCCTAAAGACGAAAGTCTTCAATGAGTACGTCCTACCCGTAATGACATACGGAGCCGAAACGTGGACACTTACGGTACGGCTAATTCACAAGTTTAAGGTCGCTCAGCGTGCTATGGAAAGGGCTATGCTCGGCGTTTCTCTAAGGGACCGTATCAGAAACGAGGTGATCCGACAGAGAACCAGAGTCATCGACATAGCCCAGAGGATTAACAAGCTGAAGTGGCAGTGGGCTGGCCATATTTGCCGTAGAACCGATAACCGTTGGGGTAAACGGGTTCTTGAGTGGAGACCGCGATTCGGCAAACGTAGTGTAGGACGTCCACAGGCCAGGTGGAGTGATGATTTGCGCAAGACGGCTGGCAGGAGCTGGATGCGAGAAGCTGAGGATCGAACTAAGTGGCGTGCAATTGGAGAGGCCTACGTCCAGCAGTGGACTGCGATAGGCTGATGATGATGATGATGATTGCACTATTGAGACTGCCCAATTGAACTTCAATTGTTTCAGTTTGTGGCAACATTGAGTTTTTCACGTGCATCACATTTGGTTTACACCTTTTAAATGTAACCACATGCATCTTTGAAATATTAATTCTTTGGTTTTTCTTAAAAGTATTATTTGTAATTTCTTCAAATCCCATAAAATTTGTTCCTTCAAGTGTGGTTACTTTGTAAGGAAAGGGGTTCTTCCTGGCTATTCCTACAATTGTAGACCATTGATATGGAGCTCATACTATTGTTTTCTTCACTGCTCGTTCTATCACAGATTGCATGCTATATACAGGCATATATGTATGGCCAGGGATCAAGTAGTTCAGTTCTATATTATAATATGCGTAATGTCTTAAATACATTTAAATAAAAGCTTGTTTTTAGTAGTTCATCTGAATAACTTCAAGATTAACACACCTAGTTAATATTTTTTTCAAAGGCGTAACGGAAAAATGAAATGATAAATGATTTATCATAATGCATTATCTCAAATTTCTAAAAACCACAGGTTTTAAAATGCATTATGTGGAGTGAGTTTTTAAGCAAATACGTAATTATTTGCTGTAAATAACGAATACTAAAACGATAGGTTCCCTAAACTAACTTTTAAACTTTCGCGTTCCATGATATATTAACAATTATTTTTACGGGAATTAACGCGATCACTTATTAAAAGGTATTACATACCTCTGATTTTTCGTGAACCTGACGTTTCGACCAGGTTACACTGGCCGTGGTCACAGGCTGACATTCCCTAAACTTGCTGTAAGTAAACGAATGTAAAAATTACACACCGCAAATATGCTGTAAGTAGCGTTAAGTTTTTAAATGGGAAGAAGTAAGTATTTGTAAAGCAAAAAATGCAGTCGTTCTTTTGCTGTAAGTATAAAATGTCTAAAATGACTAGATTTTAGTCTACATTTAATCTTGCTAAAAAAAATATAAGTACGGGCGTTTTCAACGGCGTATGTAATTTTTTTTTCATCGTAGAGACACAGTATCTGGGTCAGTTGATGCGGCTTTTTTTTCTGATTCTAATGGTAGTAAAAAGTCACTTTAGGTATTTTATCTACTTACAGCAAATATGCTTTCCTACGTCAAATATGATAGATATCTCGAGAATCCCTCAGAATAAAAAATAGTACAGTCATCTAAAGTCATCTAAGTAATTAGATAAACGTACTATATAAATAAAAGTTGTTATCTGTGTTAATGCAAAAAGAAAACTTGAATAAAACCAAGAATATTTTAGATCTCTCTCTCTCCAACAACCACTCAAACAGGCTACGCCAATATCCGATAAAACTTTACAGCAGTGGAAAACACTTTTAATGTCGGAATTAGGTTCCAAACAAAATCAGCAATCGGCAAAACAATCAGCGATATCCGTCGGCTATTAGTCCGGTGTCGGGTGTGGGTGATAGGGAGGCAATTAATCTTTGCCGGAAGAGAAGGTTGGGTCACAAAACCTGTCGGCAACATGCCCGCCCGATCAACGTAACTGAAGATATTTAACGTGTGAATTTTGTACGTGACTGTACATTATTGACGAATGGCTTGTAATATTAGAGCATCACTGTTTTATTTGTTATTTTTTTTGGAATTTAGGAAGTATGCTATAGGTACGACGGGCGAGGCATGCTTCAGCACATGGGGACTGGTTCAACCAAAATGATATTACAGCCTCACAGGAAACAGTTGCATTAAATAATTATGTATCATTTTTTTTTACGAGTGGAGACTACTTAGAGCCGTGACCTCTCTGGGTCAGTCGGCAAGGTGGAGTGTTGGAATCGAATTGACTAAAACCAAACCACTTTGCTCCTGATATAGGAGAAATCCAGAGCGATATACTGCCTTATAACAGTAATTTGTAACCTATTTAATAAGGCAGCACCACACTCAGTTCTATTGTAGAACTATATATCTACTCTGTTTGTAAAATTCACAATCACATTTTTGTAAATAAAGGTATTATATTTTGATCAAATAAATGAGTTTGAGATCCATAATATGAGTATGTATGAAATCGTTTCTTATGCAAGTCAAGTTATAAATTTAAAACCTGCCACCGCGTTTACTAACTCACGTAGTAACGGTAGGTAGGTAGGTAGGTAGTTCTGGTAGTTACCAGAACTACCTGAGAAGGAGTCTTTATAGATGTTGATTAACGATTATTACTATATACAAATAATAATATACCGAATAACAAATAATACTACATACAAAATTTATGGCACGTGTAAGCTTAAAGTGAAGTTACACGTGCCTATATTTTGTTAACGAGGCTCTAAAGACGGCGTATTTCTTAAATAAATAAATGTGTCTTGATGTCAATGTTTAAGTTTAAATCGTATTTTTTTTAAGCATTTTTTTTTTAAACCCTCTTTTTATCTGCCTATAGTTTGAGTCATTGTAAAGCGTTGTTTATTTTCGCAAGCCTTTTTCCACATAACAATACTCCTAATATTTTTTTCATACACTAAATCAAAAATAAAAAATAAAAAAATTAAGTTCAACACTGATAAGACGAACTGTATTATAACTGATGTTATTGTGGATGAGAATGCAGAAAGAAGAAGCTAGATTCGGATTCTTCAATAGGAGAAACCAGTAAAAAAGGTTAGCCCAAATCAAAATGTTTACAATAATCTAAATATTTAAAACAAATCAAACACCATTAGCATAACATGTTTCGGAAAAGTAAATCGACGAACAGCCAGAACTCAGTACTCATTGCTATTCAGAACATTTGCGTCGAATCTGAATAAATTGTGCCCAAAATAAAGGTAAAATACAAATTAACTAACTTCTTATGTAAAGCTTCATGTATAAAAGATATTTATAAAAATCAGTTCATTATCACAAAGAACAATAGCGAATTAATTTCGCCTGTTTTTTCAAGACGAACATAATCTTGAGGCAAACTTAGTTAGGACTTACACTTAGTAGATAATAATCACTATATAAACAAAACAACTTATTCTTTTTATTTTAAATAGGAAAAAATACTAAAATACTGACCTAAAACACGAATTCACATCAGACTTTTTTGTCATTTATAAAAAGCAGTAATAAAGTAGCGACCTCTATCCACCACGATTGACAACGTAATCCACACTTACATCGACAGAGGGCTCAACCATAAACCCGTGCACTTCCAATTTATTTTTAACCAAATTGAAGTGTCAAACTAGGAGGCTTTGGTGGCGAATTGAACAGACCAAATATGAACATGAATTTGAAAATAATCCGATATTAACACACGTAGAGTGTTATTAAAAGCAATATATTTTAATAAGCTTTTGATTTTTCATAGGTTTTTATCCAACAGGTGATATATTGAGAATACGGTGTGTCTTTACTTCTATTCATTAGATACCAGCACTGAAATAATAAATAAATAAATATTTCGGACATCTAACACACAACGCCATCTAGTCCCAAACTTAGCAGAGCTTGTGTTATGGGTAACTGATACAAATACATGTATACTTGAACTTTCTTGTACATGATGTGGTCTACTATAAGTGAGGAAGCACATAACTTGTTATTCTACTAATTATATTTGTTTTGTTTTTGTGTATTCCTCGTTGTGAGATCCTTAAATAAATAAATAAATATACTTTTTTGTAAGTGGACATACTGTACATAGACAACAAAAGGAAAGGAAAAAGAAAAAATGGAAAGGAAGACTTGGCACGAACCCTATACGTTAAAATAAATTATTTTCTTTCTTGCTTTTCTTTTTAAACTAACTTGAGTGACTAGGATGATACAGTAGGGTATAATATATAAGAGACCTATGATCGGCCAATTTTCTATGAAAGACTGTTAAAGATTGATGATGATATTTTTTTACTTTAACAAATATTTGTCTCCTCTCTTTGGCAATATTTGATAACAAAATTAAATATTTTCAACTTTTTTTTATATACCTAATGTCAAACTACTTAAGAATCAACACAGTGACGTCAAGAGTTAAGTAACCGTCAACTTTTTACGGTGCTACGTATTCGCTACGTTACTACAAGTAGAGCTACGCGTAATTCCATGCTGCGCACTTTGTTCTTGTTATCTTGTTTACTTTTATTAATATAGATTACTTTGGGGAATATCTATGACTTTCATTTAACTTTTTTTGTCTTGTTTTGTCTTTTATTCCGTTAAGACTTTGTTCATTACAAGTTTGCCGAATTGGTTGTTGTTTTGGAAACGAATGTGTTACTTTTGTGTCTTTTGTTTCCGTATTTTAATAAAAGAACAGAGAGATTTCTTTTCGTTTCTTGTTTTTGCAGAAATGTACCATTACCTTGTAAATAAGATTTTTAATTATTTTATAATAACAGTTGACTGTATTGTAATCTAAAACCGATGTTTCCTTCGATAAAACGAATATTACAAATATCTCGGAAAGTATAAGTATTACAGCTTTTCATTTCTATTACAAATTTTAATCAAATAAAAAAACACATTACACATATATTGCTCAATTGAGTGGTCTAAAACCGTGACGTCACAAGTTAGTTTTAAACAATAAAATATATTCCTACTACTTTAAACATTTTATTAATACCTACTATTTTTAAAATATCTAATTCTAATTAAAGTGCAATCAATTTTATTAGTACATGTGTCACTTATAACATCAATTTTATTTTTTAAACAAATTTAGATTCTAGCAACCCAAACTGCGGGACAAACCCATAAATAATAAATTAACACATCAGAAGATATCAACTCATTTTATTTATAAAATATCTATACTAATATTTAGCTGAACAGTTTGTTTGTTTGAACGCGTTAATCTCAAAATTAACAGGTGCAATTTGAAAAATGTATAGTTTAAAAGTTTAGGAACCACACACAAACATACACAGACTGCTTAAACTATTACCCTTTTTTTTGGCCTCGTCATGGTTGGATAAAGGAACAATATATCGATGAAAAATAACACTATTTTGATTTTATTCAACGTAAGTATTTACAAAGAAAACTGTTAAGAGAAATGTTAATGGCAATTAATAATAATTGGACACCGATGGGGTGGCTCAACATAATTTATATTATGGCGAATGGGGTTTTATAACCGCACCATTATTTAACGTCATTTATATAATTAATTTATGTCTCAATAATTAAAAGTAACAAATGAATTACTTAGGATAGTATAATTTATCAATTTAATTATCTTTTAGGGTGCCACAGGTTTGCCTGAAAATACGCTATGATTGTCTATACTAATAATATAAAGAGGTAAAGTTTGTGAGGTTTTCGGCGGCTACCTCTGGAAGTACAGAACTGATTTTGAAAATTGTTCTACCAATAGGAAAACACATTTTTCGTGAGTTTTTTTATGAATTAAGAAGCAAACGAGCAGACGTATATAAGCGATTACCACTGCCCAATGGCACCCGCAATACCAAAGGCGTCATAAGTGCGTTGACGCCCTTTGTGAGATGGGAAGGGGGAAGCGGTAGGGGAGGGATATGAGCCTCTGGTATCCACACTCACTAGGTAAAACACAGCACAAGCGCTATTTCACATTGGTTTTCTGTAAGTGAAAGTATGGATTTTCTTTATTTTCAAAAGTACGAAGCTGTGGGCAATGGCTAGTAGAATAAAAAAAATTTCAACATAATTTTTTTTAAAATATATTTTGGCCTAGTATTTGCGTTTGCGCAAATGTAACGGAAACAGTACGTTTTTTAGATTCAAAGTTGCCATGCCTATCAATTGTCTCTCCCAATAGTCACTCCATAGGAGGTACTCAGGGAAATACGCGTGATATTATGTATGTATTTATGTATTTCAAAGATTTTTTTCTCATATTAAAATATATTTCTACTCTAGAGCATGTTCAACTTAGTTTTACTTATTTTTCAAAGTAGTCACTAGAGTTTATATTAGAGATAGAGTTTTATTTTCACAAAACTTTTAAATCGCATAGCTCTAACATCCATCATTTCTGTAAAATTTCATAGACACAGTTTAGTGTATTGTCAATAGTTGAAACTGAACTCGACATTGATTTACACATTCTATGATAGAGATGTGATTTATAGAGCTGTTCGGAATATAGAATTTTAATCAAAGATAGAGTCGGTTAGTGGCTGCTAAATACATATTGTGATTGTTTTATATTGATATTAATGGGAGCTTATTTTGCTGTAACCTCTAGATTAGATCAAAGTGTTTTTTACTTAGTTGTAGTATTATTAAATAAGGCTTGAAATGTATTTTTGACAGAAATACATTTATAATGTGTATACCAGATAAGTTTTATTGTGAACAGGATAGGGTAGGATTATCATACAAGAATTTAATGTTTCGTAATGACTAAAAAAATCTAATTTTTAGTGGTTTAAAGTAAGGGTCGTTTGTAAGTTCTATGAGAAAGTTTCTAGATCTTTTGAAGAACAAACACAACTGGCGTTAAAAGTAGTCGAGAAAATCAAGAATAATTTCTATAGTTCTTCATAAACTTTACCTGAATTTATTTGATCAAGTTGGTATAAAACATTCGTTTAAACAAACCCTAGAAGACATTCTCATTAAAAGTAATTTCTGCGCATATTCTACATGTGCTACGACTATAACGTAGCAAGAACTACGACTGCTGTAGCAGGGAGCGCTACAAGCGAACAACTTTTTATGTAACTTCCAAAATGGTTTCAAAACTTATTTTGTTTTACGATATTTTAATTACATATTCTAATGGAGTAGGGGAGAAACTCATTAATTTGAATAGCTGATTAACTCTTTTAACTAGATTCTAAGAAAATAAAGAAAAAATATTGAGATATTTTGAATTATTTATTATCTCAGTCGAGACTTTTAATTAAAATAAACACTTTTATATAGTTTTCCTTACTATTACTATTTACTTACTTACTACTTTCCTTACTACTTACTACTTTTCCTGATTGGTAGGCTTTAGTATTAGTATTGATAAGCATAAATTATGCTATTGTTTATGGTAGCGCCAACTGGCTTGGCCAAAGAATTAGTGAGCGCTAACACATAAGGCGGGAGCGAGTATATCTTCAGTGACTGTGCACTGCCTGAAAACTGTGTGGGCTGAGTACTGTGCGGCTGCCGGATAGGTTAGGTGGGTAGGAGAATATGGAAGCACGCTTACCTTTGGTGATCTTGAGCTGCAGTCCAGACCTGGCGGCCTGATCAGGTGGCCTGGCTCCTCGTACCGTGGTATGGCTTGCGAATCACGATGGCGACGCGTGTTCGGTGTAGAATAAAACGTCCCTAGCTTGCCGGCAAGGCACGATTGCACTCAGCGGATTATGCGGGTTCGTTATCAAACTATTTTACTGCGGTTCTATTGTCTATATAAGACGCGGTGGCGGAGTCCACAACTGGTGTAGAACTCGACGAGCGGTGAGCAAAGCGTCCGGGCGTCACTTCGCGAACAACTTGACTATTTCTTCTTTGCGGTGTGCGTGCGATGTGGGAATAATGATCAAGGATGCGGGTAGAAATGGGTGGCGACAGCCTCACCTAGCGGAACTTTTAACAAACTAACAGTGTTCCTGTCATCATCGACAGGTGGCGTTACCAGTTTACATTATATATATTATATACAATAATATACATTATATATCTAGCTCGCTGCACGTGTTGGCTAAACTGTAAGTGCAGTGAGCAGCTGATTGTAGAAATAAATAATTAAAATATAGAAATATTCAAATTCATAATATCTTAGTTTTATTTTAGTAATTGTAGTGTTCAAGAGTGCCGATCTTAATAAAATCCTAATAAAGAACGTTTGAGGTTATATTTTGAAAATAATGTTTAAATTTTGCAAACAAGGAAATTCTTCTGCATCTGATTTTACCACTTTCCAAACTTCTGAACGCCATAAGGATTCAACTGAAAATTATTTATTTATGGTATTAAAGAAATAACGCATACACCATTATAAATAAAAATAGTATTTACACGTGGCATTGCCCGCGTTTATGTCATTTTCCCAGCAAAGAGTAACGCATGTTCTTCCTCAATAATCAATATATAAAGCACCTCTATGCCAAATTTAATTTAATTTAGTTCAGAACTTTAGGCGTGAAAGAGTAACATACAAACAAACAGACAGTTATTTTTGAATTTATAATGTTAGTATTTATATTATTTGCAAAACCTTAGAACATAATTATAATTATAAATTTAAAATGGATGTTAATGTTTGGAAGGTTACAAAAAGGGAGTCCCTTTATATTCAATAACTAGCTGACCCGGCGAACTTTGTTCCGCGTTAATGGCAATAAATAAGCAGATTGTGTTTTTTTTATTGGAAAAAATACAAAAAAATTAAATACCTAAATTAGTCATTCATTATTATTTCTGTATTTTAGGTTAGGTTCACTTAATAGGTAGGTTGCTCTTCACTTAAGTACCTTGTGATACAGGACATTTTTTGTTTTATTATCAGGCGCAAAAACAAACAACGCAGATGGTCTTCCGACCCGTGAACATGCCACGTATAATTGACCATGGGAAAAACATGAATGTTCTAGATTTAAACCTCAAACTTTTAAGGATTGGCCTTGTGATTTGTTGATGGTCATGGCAAATGCAAGACGTATCGGAAATTGAAGTCTTTTAAATTCAAACGGCATATCGGTTGGGATCATCGGGATCCTCGGAATAAGAACTTCCTCACCTTTGAATTTTCCGATCATTATCGTAGCGTAAATTACATTGTTCATCAATTTTCTAACCACCAAACGCGTACCGTTGCACAGTTTTGGTTGGTTTATGTTTCGAAGCATGATTACTACGGAGCCAACCTTTAGGCGTAAATTGTGCGGTGGTAAGCCAGGCACGTCCAAAGAGTTTAAAAATTCAATTGGATAGTTAGTGGCTTCATCTTCATTTGTGACGCAGTCAACAGATTTGAATGAATGCATTGTTCCAATGATCTTATTTTGAATTATGTAGTTCAGGTCATCTACATCTTTATTCTTAGCCGCTAAAATTGCTCGCTCACTCAACCATTCATTATTTTTGTAGTTAGAAATAATGTTTGGAAATACATTGTTGATAAGTTCGTCTTTTGATGAGACAAAATTACATAAATTATTTGGAAATGATATTAATCCGCTCGATTCATCGACAGGTACTTGACCATTACCGATAGTCAGCAATTGCTCCGAGAAATCTTCAGCAGATGTATCATTAAGCAATGTAACTCTCATGTTTGTTGTCAGCTGCAGTTTCTTCACATAGCGCCATAGATTTGACGATTTGAGGCAAGCGTTTATTTCGTCGGCAGCCGTAGATCTTGGAATTACTGGCAGTATTTGGCGGAAATCGCCAGACAGTAAAATCATTGCTCCTCCAAAACATCTCTAGTCATTGCGTAAATCTTTTAATGTTCAGTTAAGTGCTTCTAATGCACGTTTATGCGCCATTGTGCATTCGTCCCAGATGATGATTTTCGATGCCGCTAAAACTTTGGCCATTGCTGAGTGTTTTGCAATATTACACGTTGGTTCTTCAATGGTTTGAAGATTTAACGGTAATTTTAATGCTGAATGAGCCGTACGGCATCCTTCTAACAATGTGGCTGCTATTCCAGAAGAAGCAACTGCAACCGCTATGTTGGATCTCGCCCGAACAGTTGCTAAAACTAATGACATGAGGAATGTCTTGCCAGTTCCACCAGGGGCATCTAAGAAATATAAACCACCATTTTCATCATCGATTGCCTTCATTAAAGTATTATAAACTTCCTTTTGTTGGTAATTCAACAGGGGTACATTCGTTTGAACTACTAAATCTAATTCCTGGTGATCATATTCACGTTCCCGTTCCAATTCTCGATTCAATGCGTCATTCATTTCACGATATGGCGCTGGCATTCCTAACCTGATTAATAAATTACCGCACATGAGGTAACACATATCTTCGATCAAGAGTAAAGCACGATTATGTATCTCCTCATTCATCTCAATATCGTGATTTCTGGAACTGACACGAATTTGATGTAAAATATCTTCTGACATATTATCCTTGTATTTGTGCCACAGGTTACATGGGTTTGATGGAAAACATGTCGAAATTATGATAGCGAATAATGTGCGTATCTGACTTGGAGATGCAGAGATAATGGCTTCAGCGATTGTCGTATCCCAATGGGTATCGTTTTCTAATAAGTTCAATTCTTCACATGCAGCACGATATGTTGGGAATATTACACCATTAACAGTTCGTAGTGTCTCAAATGACGTTGGCCCACGCACATTTACCAGCAACAACCGCAAATAGAAACATTCATCATTCTTTGGATGAACTGTATACATACGGCCAAGAGCATCAGTAGAACGCACATCTGGATACCCAGTAACCGCATCGCCTTGCTTCCGTCTTTTAAAATTCTTCGATGAAGCATTCCAAGTATAATAACGTGGCATCTCCGAGTAAAGCAAAGTTCGTGCAAACTGATCGCTTTGGCAGATTGCAAAAAAACTGGTTAATGTAGTTGCTGGAGGTGTTTCAGCACGTTGCGTAGCATTCGAAGCCGTGAAATATACTCGTTGACCATTCTCCAGATGCACCGCCAAATGCATAACAGTAGGATGACGTTCGTGAATAGGAAATGCGAATATACGCCAAATCGCTTCATTACAGTTCACATAACCACCAACTTGATAGCGTGAAATTTCATCGTTGGTATTCGAGGATTGCAATCCAAAAACCGCCATATCACTGCCTTTCGTGACATATTTGCAAATATATTTTATGGACTTAACTGAATTGCAGTATTCAACGTTGCAATGTGTCTTGAACGTTTTAGAAATAAGTGGCGAATATGGAACAATCCAACTGTTGTCGACAACGAAATCCATTCTTTTCACTTTCGTTGTGACAGTTCGACCGTTGTCGCCCCGCGGTGTTACCCGCGGTGTAAATTAAAAAAAAAACTATGTTGCATGTTGCAAATAAAAAAAACTTGTATTCTACTCATGCTTTCCATCAGGCAGAGTAGAGTCATTTTGGCAGGGTCAAACATAAAAAAAAAAAAAAAAAAAACAAAAAATGTAGAAAGTATCCTATGTCTACTCATGCTTTCCATCAGGCAGAGTAGAGTCATTTTGGCAGGGTCAAAAATAAAAAAAAAAAAAAAAGGTAGAAAGTATCCTATGTCCGTCTCCTGGTTCTAAGCTACCTCCCCACCAAGTTTCAGCCAAATCGGTTCAGCCATTCTTGAGTTATAAATGGTGTAACTAACACGACTTTCTTTTATATATATAGATTATAAAGTTGTATATCATTTCAAATTATCTTTGCGATAATTTAAGTCACCCCACGTTGTCGCTGCGTTAATGAATTAAAGCGACGTACAATTTTCTGCGCCGTTACAGTTTTATCACAATATATAAATGTTTCCTATATTCCTAGATAAATTAATCTTCGAGTTATTCTGCTAAAATCCTGTAAGTTTCACTTCAACATTATGGCATATGATAATTCCTATTGTATTCCTATTTTTAAATTTGTGTTAACCTTCTTTTACTTGAAGTGATCTCCTATCAGTGAGGAAGCACATCATTTGTTATTCTTCTAATTATTTTTGTTTTATTTTTGTGTATTCTTCGTTGTAAGATCCTAAAATATATAAACACAACTTCACAAAAACCTCTGTTAAGCAACGTAAGCAATTATTTTATTGCTTTGTGAGGTCACCGGAGTTCCAAACACTGCCCTCTTGAGGGTTAAATTTTGTCGCTTGTGTCTTGAGTTACAAATTTTCATGGGCGCTAATAGGCAGCACTAGCCACTCATTATCAGGAGATCTGTATGCTCGTTTGTCTCCTCTCATATACTACAAAAAAAAACATATATTTACCACATTAAACCTAGACCATAAAAACCACATACTACATAAATACCATACCTACCACATAAAAATTGTTTGACCTGAGATTTGAGTAACCTCTATGACAAGCAAGAACTATTTTTCATTCCACGCATGTCCCTTTTATTTGAAAACTACTTTAGTTACAGCATATGAACAAATATTTAGGAGGAAAGTTAAGGGCGACCCTTTCCCGACCCTGTAAACTAGATAGTATATAAGTGCTTCTGTCCATGGATTAGTGCCAAGATGTGCGCAGTAATACGGCTGGACCGTTGGCCCTTTATTAACAAGAGAACGGTTTATCCTTATTTGATTGCGACAGGCAAAGGGAATTATCTTTTGAATATACTGCTGGTGTACGCTTGAGGAGGTTCCATTTCTCATATAAATTAAGATATTCTAAGTTTTACTGATCATTTTTATATACTCGTAGATTATGTAAATTCATTGCAGTTTATAAAAGAGATACAATTATTATTTATTAAATTGAATACTGGATTCAATATTGTCTTTATTTAAATTTAAAGAACATATTCCATCCTTTAGAATGTTTTTATTTTACTTTTATTATAGTTCATTAACACAAAATATGTAAGTAAAAAATTACTGTGTTTTCAGTTTCAAAACACGTAGAAAAAGGTACTTAATTCAATATCAAAATTTCAAATAAACTTTTTATAACTCGTTTTGAGAGTTTAAGCACAATTGACGAATTGAATTAAACATAATTGACAAAGAGTTGCAAAATTATTCTGTTTTTATTTGAAACTAGTTGTTGCCCGCGGCTCCGCCTGCGTGTATGTCGTTTTTCGCGGTAAATAGTAGCCTATGTGTTAGTCTGATGTATGAGCCATATTACTGTAAAGTTTCATCCAGATCTGTTCAGTAGTTTTTGCGTGAAAGAGTAACAAACATCCATCCATACATCCATTCATACTTAGAAACTTTCGCGTTTATAATATTAGTATAGATAAAGACTTTTTTAGACACTTAACATTTCTATCAACCACAATTTCTTCATTGTTCTTTAGTTAACCCTATTTTTGTTATTTTTAGAACTAATATCTAGATATCGATTACAAAACTAGTGCAATAAATAAGGTATTTCCAAAGTGATTCGTATCTCACAGTTGAGTACATTTTTACAGTTGCCTGCTTCTTATACCCCTCTTATAGAAACGTTTCAAATATCTACTGGATTCTAATCATCCGTCTTCTCTCACACTCAGAATATCTCTCTTCACTCATAACAATAAAAACGTTATGAATTACGTAATTCATAATCCGACGAAACATCTTTGTCGCTGCGAGTGTAGAGCACTTCATTACAATTCTGTTCTGACAATAGCATAAAGGTCCATTGTTGAAAGTAAGAAATTACTTTCCAGTAAAAAAAAAAGTTTTTCTTTCACAAAAATACAATTTCAGTTTTGGCCGTTTAACGAGATATTTTTATCTAAAAATGAATGTTACAAGTAATTAATGTGTAAGTGTATTTTTATGTGTGGATGTGTGTATGTTTGTGTTTGCATGTGTAGGGGGCCCCCGGTATCCTCACTCACTCGGTGAAACACAACGCGAGCGCTATTTCACACCGGTTTTCTGTGAGGCCGTGGTATCACTCCCGTCGAGCTGGCCCATTCATGCCGAAGCGTGGCTCTCCCAAGGTGTTACAGTTGTTATAAGAATATTCTTTGATTGCGACATTTTCTTTGTATTCCTAAAGACTGTAAATACTCCGTAGACCCCTCAACCTTTGACAGTTCAGTGCTGAACATAACCCGCTATTTAAAAAAGAGGATTTAGCCTACTAGGCTACACTGGCCAGACGGGTTCATTTTTAACCCCCGACGCAAAAAGAGGGGTGTTATAAGTTTGGCATCGATGTCTGTGTATTTGTCTGTGTGTGTGTGTGTATGTGTGTCTGTGGCATTGTAGCTCTAAACGGGTGGACCGATTTCGATGCGGTTTTTCTTCATTTAAAAGACAGTTTCCTGGCGGTCGTTTCTAGCTATATTTGGTTAATATCGGTCCAGCGGTGTAAGAGTATCAGCTCTTTTCTAAAATGATATAAGGCATTTTTGGCGTATTTTTTATTAATATTACTCGATTAAGTGCTTCACGGGTGCCAGTAGAATAGTTGAATGGCAATTACTTGATAACTTCGACCTGATAGGGGGTTTCTAAAAAAATTTAGTTTAATTTATCCTTCTCTCTGAATTGATGCTGTCCTGCGTAGTTTTCAACCTCAACCACTTCTTCCAGCGCACATATGATCAGCAGCGGCGGTAATACTGTGTTCTGAATCTATCTTTACACGAAAAAGAATTCGTATAGATTAATATATCCCAAGAAATTATTAATTTAACATATGACGCCCTATTTTCTAAAGAACATCAAGTTAAACACAAAGATAGTCCCAAGGTCATAAACCTGACCTTTGCCTACCACTGAGATAACTACCGAACTATTCAGACAACTGGGCAGCTGCGCCTATAAAATGGCGGCCGACATAAAATCGGAACATAAAATTTCGTTTTACACACATGTCCCTTCGCGCTTGGCTTATTTGCTTATTCGAACGGATGGACACGTCGCTATACATATTTATATAATTCATGAAACGTGACAGCTAACACTTTACGTGTCTGAATTAAACTTGTGGGCACACAGCTGTGGTGAATATCTAGGCGTAGCAGAAGCTTATGGACGAGTTGTTCGGTGGAACATCGACTAAAAATATACATTATTTGAAATAATTTCATTCCATAAAAAAAGAAGTATTTTATAAAGGTTGTTAATTTCAACAATATGTGTGCATATTTTTTAAATGTTTAATTGAGTTATTAAGACACGACTTTAAAGCAGATGAAATCACATTCATATACAATTTTCGAATATAAATAAATAAATAAATATTTCGGACATCTAACACACAACGCCATCTAGTCCCAAACTAAGCAGAGCTTGTATTATGGGTACTAGACAACTGATATGAATACTTATATACTTTTTTTTTGTAAATACATACATATTATACATAAAAAACATCCAAACTCCGAAACAAATATTTGCAGATCGTACAAACATTTGTTCCGACCCGGGAATCGAACCCGAGACCTCAAGAACAGCAGTTGCGTAGGCTACCACTGCGTCACCGAGGCAGTTATATATATTATATAATCATAAAAATTAAAACTTCATACGCAAATATGAGGAAAAATTCCTTGATTAAGATTATTTTCCCTAAATAGGTTCTTATTCAGTAAAGATAAATATACAAGTCAAAGGTTTATATCAAACCTTACTTATATAGGTAGACAGAGAAGCCAGCAGAAGGGCCATAATAAATAAGCCACGTCGGCCTGTTCAGGTAAAGGCTCTCTTACAGATATGCTTTGATCAGTGACCCGTTATTATTTGTACGATATGAAGTAATTTGGATCTACCTAATTAAATCATCATTTGATCTTTTTCGTATCTTATACAGGTTGTTACAAATAATATGATTATACGTCGTGTTATCTAAAATTAGAAGTGTGGTGTGAGTGGCCGTGGAGTATCTGTTATATGGAATTCGGAGCACTGATTAAAATATTTAAACTAAACTCAGACCATAGAACATAGTTATTATTATGTTCAGCACATAATAAAATGTCCTGAATGGGAATCAAATCTACGACTTCCAGTGTAGCAGACAATGTCACTGTCAATGTGTAGGTCAAGAAGCCGCTAAATGATAAAAGTATTTTTTTTTTTATTTCTTTGTTGTATTTTCCTGAGTATTTCTGTGTTATTCAAGTAACAATACATATTTCAATAACTTTATCCACTTTTAATAATATTTTAAAAACGAAAATGATATAAAATAAAATATATACCATTTATACATAATAAACAATTTGGACAGAATAAAATAATAAATATGAACATCACACACAAATGTTTCTATACTGATAGAAATATTACTCAATATTTTTATTGGAAGTCAATCCACTTTAAAACAATTGACAATTCCATTAAATTAATTAGTTTCTGTCACAACACAGAAACTGTCTCGTAAATTAATCCGGGATTAAAAGCAGCCCGGGATTTGTTTTAATCCAGGTGTGCAATGAAAACAATTAATATTTTACGGTAGCAAAATGTTGATGGGAACATTTTTAGCAAGTTTCAATTTAAACTAAAACAAATAACGGTTATTGACTGGTTAAATTAAAACCAATATAAAGTTCCAACAAATTTTAAATATAGATAATACCAGCGTATTCGGTTAGTCTTTCCGTACCTCGGAGTTACAGCTTATGTAATACTACTTACTGTATCATATCAGTTAACCCCGGTAGTGTGAACCACCTTGGGGATTACTACTGGCCATGGAGAAACCCCCATTTACAAATGAAAGGGAATTTCAGTTAATCATTCGCAGTTAGGCCTTTAATTGTCCGCAACCCTCCTGCTGGTGAACTAAATTCGAAGGTTGAACCTAAAAACCCAACAGCAGACCGACCCGGGAATCGAACCCGAGGCCTCTTGATCTGCAGTCGCTTACGCTAACCACTAGACCAACGAGACAGTTCATCATTGTTAATTTAAAATATCAAAATTAATTACTTTTCCTTTTCCTTCGCCTACTACCACAAAAATGTTTAAAAAGGGATTCCTTATCTTGAATAAAATACTTTTGAACTTGTAAAATGCGGACAGTTGTACCCTACCCTTCAAGGATAGGGCCCGACCCTAAAGTTTAAGGTCCAAGTGGTCCCAACTGTTTGCAGGGCATGGTAATTAGCGGTTGACCCCGACCACCTCCCGGATTTACCTGAGATGCTTAAAGGCTCTCAGTCAATAGAGAAAACAAACAGTTGGTTTGTGTAACACTATTAATGGTTTAATTGAAAAGTTATGCCAAAATGTGTGAATTAATTAATGACTAAACTGAAAATTGAATCTTAACAACGTAGTTGGAAATTGGTTTGTGAACGTGCAAAACACAAATGTGATTTTCTATGATACAGTAACAAATGGGACATAGGAATACAATAAATACATATCTGTCAAACGTTTTGTTCCTAATGGCAATCATATACGTTAAACATAAAAAGGTAGATAATTTTATTGCCAAACATCTTCAAAAAAAGATAAGATCTGTTATGTTTACTATGCAACTACAATAATTTTTTTTAAACTTCCTTAAACCGAGATTCAGACTACGCTCTTAACATCCAGTTCAGTAATATCCAAACTTTATCGCTATTTTTCAACGCACACCAAAGTCTGTGAACACTATTGTGCCTTTCGTATTTACTGACTGAAACGCCTTAAATTGAAACGTTCAGTGTTGGCCGGCGACGATAGAGAAATCCGGCTAAGTCCTCGCCCATGGCCAGCTCCGCCACTAAGCCGAGCTCGGTCGTGTGTCTCGATGTTCACACCAGTAGTTTTTGTTTTTATGTATTCAGATAACATTTTTACTGTGGTGATTTCAACATTCGATCTCGTGTTGTTAGGGTGTTCAGTTATACAGGGCAACTGAACAACACGAGATGGTGTCATTATCAGCATTAATAGCCTTTAATAGTTTCCTACATGAGATATTCCTTTCGTTAGACCTACTATAGCACACTGGCTTGACAGGTCGGTATATAGACACATTTGTGGTGAAGGCGTAGTAGAAGAATTTTTCAGTGGTGCACCAATCAAAAATTTTACGGGGCGGTACTATCGCACAGAAAAATTACGTAAAATGACAGCGTTCGTGCTGTTGTGTGTCGTTGGTGAGTTTGAGACCGGAGGCCCAATGATGCAGAAGCATCACTAGGCCGCCCTTGTTGCATTGCCTCCATTCGCAGTGAGTACGGTGACCACCACTCTTGGATTCTGCTTATGCTTTCCAGCAGTCAGAGTAGAGTCATGTTGTTTTTCCTATACTCCCAACAACATGTACACATAATTCCATAATATTCGATTGAGTTATTAAAATACTAAAGCTTACAAACCAAATGCAGTCATTAGTACACATATATATACAACTTACTGCTGTAAATAGTTGTTATGTGGATGTTGTACATTATTTCTTCTTTTGGCAGTGATATTCTCCTGCTTAGTTAGCTCCTTTAGTCAATTCTTACGACCCACACGCCATGAATAAGAGTGGTGTTACACCTTATACTTAATGCAACCACTACATGAAATACCCATAAAGTGTACTTTTACTAAAATAATAAACAAGTAACATTTTTACAAAATTAAAACCGACTCCAAGGTTTGACTCGATTTCTCTTAGATGCCATCATAAGCTCTTTATGTCCTTATCATGGTACCACCGTTCGGATATCTCCTTTCTATTAAAAAAGAATCATCAAAATCAGTTCATAAACGACGAAGTTATCTACAAACACACAAAAAAAAGAGAAAAAAATAGATACAGTCGAATTGAGAAACCTCTTCCTTTTTTGAAGTCGGTTAAAAAGATATAGACTCAGCGTAAATCATAATTTCCTTCCTTTCTTCCTAATTTGTATGATATTGAAAAAGGTTGTGGTTGATTTTATATATGACCGGCCGCCTGCGTGAGCCAATCTTCGTTCGAATTGTGAAGTATGTAGGGACGTAGGGAATATACGAAGGAAAGTATGTTCTCTGGGAAGGTTTTAACATATATATAAATAGTTAGGTAGTACAGTACATAATACAGTTTTAGAAACAGCGCTAATTAATCCGACAGATATATCCGATAGATTAGTTCATTTATATCAGAGTTCTCGTAGCACGTATTATTATAAGAGGATCTATGAAAGCTTTGAGATTTGTTTTGAAATAATTATTACTAAATATGAGAGGTTTTGCGTATCAATACAGCGTGATATTGTTAAAAAATGTTAACATCCACTTTAATGATTTCGTACATGAATGGTGAAGTAGTTTGAACGGTCGCCAGGCCAGTTCCTATTGCCTCGAGTGTTACGGGTTTGATCCCTTCAATGGATAACATGTTCTATGATCCACAAATTGTTTGTTAAGAATAAATATCATCTATGAGCTGTTGTACAGTATATGTTATGAATCTCACGGGATCTTCATACTTTTTCGAAATCAAAAATAGCCTAGGATTTGTTATTAAAATTATGCTAAATCTATCGTTACGTCAATTTTCATCCAGGTTTTTTTGCTTGTGGCGACTTCCACATATAACACAAACAGAAAACACATTATAGCGCCATCTACCGTATACACACCAAACAAAGGAATAATGTAGTGTACGAAGAAACTACGAATCCTGCATCGCGCAATAGAAGTTCTCGCGCCGATAATCATATATACAACATCCCAACATCAACAGTTGGGCAGTGGCCCATCAGTCATGATCACCTCGCCTGGTCGGAGGATCCTCCCTTTGTGTTGGAGGGACATGACACCCGTTCCTCAACAAGCTATTTTTTTAGGTAAAAAAGTAACAAACATGCATGCAAATATTTGCTTTTATTACATATTCATAAACTTTAGTAGATTAAAAGATTAAGAATATATATGTTCATTCCATGGGTGTCGTTAGAGGCTACTAAGGAAGGGCTAAACTACGCAGGGCACATAACTGCAAAGAGAAGGAAACTTTAAAACATATCCTATTACAACTGATCTGGGTGATATAGTTCAAAGCCTTTTTAAAGAAAGGCCTGTGTCCAACAGTGGACTGTTAAATGCTGTTGATGTGATGATCTGAAAATAATTCAACATTTGTAGTATAAGTAATGCTTTAACATTTTTTTACATAATTAAAAACGATGTATTTTTGTTCGTTACAGGTAGTTATCCACGTACTTGACTGTACTGCCAGACCCACTGAGCATTATAAAGTTTAGTACCAGGTTAGTTCGGCTTAATAAGTCTCTCTTTATTTGTAACAAAACAGATTAAAACAATTCTAAATAAAAGAATCTACGAAAAAATTTACACACGCACTTAACTCACTTTTTTTTTAAAATACAACTCCTACGTTACAAATATAAATAGAACGAACACAAAAAACACTCAGGCTTAGAACAACAATTTGTAGATCACACTCAGTATTGTCCCATGTGAGGTTTGCACACACAACACGTAACGCAGTAAAAAGCGGCAAAATAACCGCTAAAACCAGTATCCATCCGTGCTTTCATTCGATTGGTTGTCTCAGCTTAGAATATTTGTTTTTCTAAAAATGTAACCTTAGGACGGCTATACTTCAGCATAAATGGGCAGCTCGATCGGGTTGATACCCGAGAGTAACAGAAAAAGATTTTCAAGCACTCTAACGCCCAGCGAATAAGAGCCCAAGACCTTTGTTCCTGTGGGACTCAAAGGGCGATAACGTATTTGTGACTGGAGAGTCTAAAATAAAGCTTTTATCAAAGGTGTCACAGGTGGTAAGGGTGATCCATGATCCATCATGATTCTTCTAGCATTTGCATTTCCTCTCTGGCTGCTAAAGTTCAGCTTCAGCTTCTCTTGGTACATGAAGCTGGCCCTATTCGCTGTTTCTGCGGTGGCACTGCTGGCTACGGATATACATGTGGTAGATAACGCACTTATAAGGTTATAACCTCTGACCTCCAAATGTTCATAAACAGCAATAACCACTTACTACCATGTGACTGATCAGCTCATTTGTCCCTATAACAAATTAAAACGTACAAATAAGATATTCTCAAATAAAACATTTCTTTTTAAGGTCTCATTTCCCCTAAAATATTCAGCGTTAAGGCGATTTGCTTCAAACCTTTCTTCTTTTGAATATTTGTAAGAAAATAATTAACCTCAGTTACAAAACTTGAGTTAAATATGGAAGGGTGTTTCAAACAAAACCTTCGGAGATTACGACACCTGGACCCCGAGTAATCCTACTTGCAAAAGTAACAAAGAAACAAAGAGAGAATAGCCCAAATGTTTAAGGAAATTCTTTTAAATGCAAAAAGTTTTATTTGTGGACGAACCTTTTGCTTCGACGACACGACTACGACACGATATTGATATGTTTTAAGAACCGAGTTGTTTACAAATACATATATCGTTTTAAGGTTTTTGTTGTTTTATTTAAAAAAACATTTTATTTTTAATTTTTTATGGAATAAGGGGCAAACGAGCAGACGTATCACCTGATGGTAAGCGATTACCGCCGCCCATGGACATCCGCAACCGCACTAGAGGTGTGACAAGTACGTTGCCGACCTTTGGGGATCGGAGTGGAGGAATGGGGAGGAAGATAGGGGGAGGAGTTGGAGGTATGGGCCTCCGATATTCTCACTCACTCGGTGAAACACAGCGGAAGCGCTAATTCACACCCGTCTTCTGTGAGTCATCTATAGAATAGTTACCGTACCCTTATGTCAAATGTTAATGAGTAAAAAAAAAAATGTCTTATGAATACTGCAAAAGAAAATCTAAAAGGTATAAATTGGAGTGTCTGTTTGTAATATTAAAATAACCCTTTTTTACTAAATGCAAATATATGTATACATGGTACATTTACAAAAATATTTTTTTTTACAGTTTTTGTCTGTCTGTCTGTTTGTTCCGGCTTATCTCTGGAATCTCTCTTTTTTTACACTAGTTTTGCCCCGCGATTGTAAAGGTACAATAATTACCACGGGTAACACCTCGGGACTTAGCTAGTAGTAAATAAAGTAGTAAAGTAAAAAATAAAGTAGTTACTGTTTAATCTTAATATGGGCGTTTGTTAATGCAGTAGTTATGAAGGTCAAGGTCAAACAAGCTCATTCGTGTAGGTCACCGTGCCAGCCTTATTAAGGTTACAATTTATATTTAACTTTAGTGCCTGTTTCGCGATCCATGAAATAACATAACCCCTTTGTCACTAATGTTTAATAGAAACAATGTTAACATTTATAAATTCAATGAAAAATAGAGTTTCCTAGCAGAAAAAATCTTATTACTTGTTAGTAGTGCTAACTTATAAACAATAAGTGATAAATGATTTTAGTTTCCTCAGTAAATCTTTTAAAGATATTTTTACACGTCGTAAGGCCCTAGTACACGGCGTATTTTAAATCTAAATGTCGATTTTTGCATTTTTATATATTCAAACGCATGTAAAACTCGATGCAATCGCGCGTGTGAAGCGCGTTTGAAGCGCTTTAATCGCGCGTTTGCATCGAGTTTTATGCGCGTTTGATTATATAAAAACGCAAAAGTCGACGTCTATGGAGCAAGAAACGCGCGTTCGTAAACGCGCGTCATCTGCGCGTTTAAAATACGCCGTGTGCTAGGGGTCTAAGAGATTCTTTACATAAATACCTAATGATCCTCAAATATTCCAAGCATCTGACACGCAACGTGATCCTAAGCTATGCAGAGCTTGTATTATGGGTACTAGAAAACTAATATAAATACAAATAGGTATTTTTATAAAATAAATAAATATAAAAATATAAAATATATTTACATATATTAAATATAGGAAACACAGAAACTACGAAACAAAAACCTGGGTAGTCGATCCTTCAAAGTAAAAATTTGAGATATTGCAATTAACTGTTACATCTACATGGAAACACATATTCTCACTAAATATTTTCAATAGTTGTTCACCCTGTTAGATTTAAAATATAGATGTAAAACTTCTTATATGAGCCATAAAAATCAACCGATTTATTCATATTTATTAAAAAAAGTTTTAAGGCCTAAATCCTGCCTACATAAAAGTTTTGATAAAAATTATATAGCTAATGTAATCCGAGCTGTTACTACAAATCCATTGACATCTCATCATTACAATCGGTTCGGTAGTTAAAGTGCTACAGCGGAACATTTAAACATATATTAGACTACTAATAAATAAAAATTTTAACACAAATAAACCGACTTCAAGGTTTGACTCGATTTCTCTTGGATCATCATCAGATCTTAGTATCCTTATCATGGTACCACCGTTGGGATATCTCCTTTCCCTTAAAAAAAGTATCATCAAAATCGGTTCATAAACGAAGAAGTTATCCGCGAACACACATAAATACAATACATAAATACAATATATACATATATAGGTACGGTCGAATTGAGAAACCTCCTTTTTTGAAGTCAGTTAAAAAACGCAATCGTCCGGCAAGCAAAAGGTTGGAAAAGCAAAGCACCTTACTTTCACTATTTTAGAGTGACGCCTGACGCCATCGCGGGAAGAAGTATAGTGTGATCGTGTCGGTAACTCTAAACAGCTTGTCTAACCGCGGTTCAAGTTTATTGCCGCGCGCGATTTGTTTAGCTCAAAAGTCCCCAGTCGTTGTAGCACTTGGAAACAACGTTAGCTTTGTTAGCGGCTAGGGATTTTAAATGTTTCCTGGTTCAATCGGACGAGTCGGGACTTCGCTTAGATGCAGGTTGTGCTAATGTGATGTGAAAAGTTTTAGTTTCCATTCCTGGTCTTTTGTTGCTTGTTAAAATGTTTACAGTATGTGTGTGTTTTCTTGGCTAACTCTTGGCTAAGTCTGGTAGAATTTATCGTGAAACAAATAGCGGTAAATTTTGAAAACTGTTTTTGTAGTTAGTATTGGGTAATCTATGAATAAATACTTAGTTTACAATTTAATATAAATAATAATAATCAATAAATATTATCGGACAACTAACAGAACGCCATTTAGTACCAAGCTAAGCAGAGTTTGTGTTGTGGGTACTAGATAACTGATATAAATACATTTAAACTTTTTTTGTAAATACATACATATTATATATAGAAAACACCCAAACTCTGAAACAAATATTTGCAGATCATACAAGCACCGATCCGTTACCTAGAAAACCTACATGTACGTGGGCAAAGCTACAAGCAAAGTTAATCCAAAAATAAATTTCAAACTACAGTGGTTGGTCTTATCAAATTGTTATTATGATTGACACTTCATTTTCTTTGTTTTCCTTCCATTGACCTTTTCCTACGTTTTTCGTTAGAAATAGCCAAAGCAATATCTTGAAATCAAGTTTGGTACAACGAAATAGTTGCGGGTGTCATCTCGAGATACGAGAGTTAATGGACCAACTCGAACAATCCAATCTACAGTTCAATCGCATCCAATTCTAGTGTTTGGGCTGATTGTGACTCGCGTGAAGGAAAGCTGCACTTGGATTTAAAACATTGTGGATTGGAAGTTTAGTTGTGAGGTAAACAGCTGTTATTATTTGTAATTCTATAGTGAAAGTATACATAATCTTTACATAGTACATAATGAAGTCACTCCACCGTCTGTTCGCTTGGATCTTTTAAACTATTCTTCTGATTTTGATTCAGTTTCCATCAAAAGATAGATTGAACCACGAGGAAAGTTTGTATGTGTAATAAATGCAAATATTAGTAGAGAAAATCCGAGAATTTTATAGACTTCCGTGCGAAGTCGGGGCGGGTCGCTAGTCCTTTATAAAGAAGTTTCTACGAAAGGTATTAAATGATAATAATAATGTAATCCATACTGTTAACATCAACATCATCATCAGCCTTTAACAGTCCACTGCTGGTCATAAGCCTCTCATTAGCAAAGAGGTTTCAGTCTGATGTATGGCGAGACTGGTTGGTAGAAGGTTTAATTCCGTACATTGAACGGCAAGCGAGTTTTTGATTTGTGATAAATGTATTTATTTAATTTTATTTATTCAATACGTACAGTCGAGTACAGTACGATCTTAACAGTACATAATATTCGTAGTAAACCTAACTAACATCCAGTTATAATTGTACACAACTTTGACAGTAGACAGTGCTTGGTTTTGGCCTAGGGTTAAAAATTATAAGAAAGTTATAAGAAAAATATAAAAACTAACGATAATTAGATACACCGTTACAAACTAAATCTATATATATATAAAAGAGGAAGGTGACTGACTGACTGACATACCCAGAGATTAACGCACAGCCCAAACCGCTAAGCCTAGAATTCTGAAATTGTGCATGTAGGTTCTTTATATAACGTAAGTGAGCACTAAGAAAGGATTTTTTGAAATTCCACCCTTAAGAGGGTAAATCAGGGGATGAAAGTCAGCGTGAGCGAAGCCGCGTGCAAAAGCTAGTATATATATATGTATATAGAAAACTGAGATGTGCATTTTAGGACCGTAGTATCTGCGTAACTTGATCAGTATTGAAGTGTGAATATTATGTATGTAAATTTAACTAATTATCTGATTAAATTTTAAATCTACTTATAATTCTATTTTTCACATACCTAATACACGGTGGCTTTCTGTAATAATCAGACTGCTGACAAACATACTTATTTATTTTCTAAATGCATACGTACCGTTATAGATTATTGACACACAAAACAAAACACGGAGCAAATAATCACAATCACCCAACCACATAATTACTTGTACTGGATTAGAAAACAACCTACGACCCGAGCCGTCTTTAACACGCCCGTCAATTAATAACCTCAAAGTGGTAATAGTATTTTTAGCTAGCTGGCTAACCTTACTAGCGTTTTTCTTACAGTAACAATATCAATTTCGATATAAATTGTCTCCAAGACGTGAAATTTAAGAATTTATCTACACTCGAGAGCTAAAATGTCGTCGTAAAGCGTCTTTCTCGAAATTGTTTCATTTACAAACCCAGCCAAGATTCATTGTGGTCCATTTATAACCAGCACCTATGTTAAAGCGAATTGTCACAAAATGTGGGCACGTTTTAGTGGCCCCCTAAGTTTTACAAAGCGACTATTTATTACTGAGATGTAATCGAATGAAAACGGTCCCTTTTAGATTGGTTTTCGATTGTTAGTATTTAATAGTATATTTTTCGTCAGTGGTATTAACAGTTTTAATAACAGTTAATCAGTTATTCTACTGACCATAACACAAGCTCTACTTAGTTTGGCACTAGACGAAATTGTGTGTTTATTTATTATATTATTATAAAGCTAATTTAAGAAGGGTTTTTAAGTTAAGTTGAACGTTTGTAAAATTCTTTTATTTTTGCTTATCCAGCAAAAAAATAATTCAAACTAGGCACTGCTTAGGCTTAAGGCCATTGATCAAGGTAGGCTATGTAATATCTTGATACGATATCTAGAGGATGTCCATCGATCAAAAATATTGTAAAATCGAGGAAAATTTGAGAGACACAGTCCACGTTACGTGGGTAAGCTAGATGATTAATCAATAAAATTAAAATTGTGCTATTGTGTTGTTCTGAAGGGCGTGTATGGGACTCATGGAGAACCGATTTACCCACAAAACCCCACGGCGGCTTACTTCGGAAGTCGGGAGAAACTCCAGAAATGCATTGGCGGCTTCTAGAGTCCTCCCTGCCGTTCCTCACGACTGAGGCAGATCCAGACCAGACTCATTTAGAGCACGACACTATCGCTCCTCTCACCACTCGAAGCGAGACGGCGGAGGCGCTGCCCCACAGTGAGAAGCAGAAAAGCACCCCCGCCGGCTGTCTAGCCTTCTGA
The DNA here is from genome assembly GCA_905220595.1 of Spilosoma lubricipeda. NCBI lineage: Eukaryota > Metazoa > Arthropoda > Insecta > Lepidoptera > Erebidae > Spilosoma > Spilosoma lubricipeda. The sequence continues at coordinate 14,842,315 of HG992296.1, read as the reverse complement.
ACCAGTCTCGGGATCATAGACTGACATGGCTAGAATTTCTCTGAGCCACGATAGCTCCTCCACCCCTCGTCCACATGATCATATAAATACATATTACAAGCTCATAACGCGTGCCTTCACAACCCATATCTTTTTTGAAATAAAACTCAATTTATCCTTCATAATGTGATCGTCGTGTATTTTACGTGAACCGTAAACCCTGCCGATGTTGGTTATGTCGTGCCGCTAAACCGTAAATCGACATAAAACCGTAAACTTTCGTTTGAGCGAGTTGCTCATGTATCGTTATTTATTGCCATTTCTTTCCTATATTGTTTTTATATCGCACTTTGTGTTGCCAGGACAAATAATATTACACTATCAAAAGCCATATCCTACAATGTCTTTGGTATAAATTCATCTGAGGCTTTGCCAAAACATCTGATAACGAAACGAAGTTTTAGTCGGTTTGAATCAGATACCACTATACCGTAGCGTTGATAAGGCTATTGATGTTTTTCATGCAGATTACATTATTCGTATTCTATAAAATTGTTTACGAAACAATGTACAAAAGATATATCAAATATTCATTCCTCTATTTAATTGTATAGCGACTGTAAATACCACAACAATCAAACGATATATCATGTATCACGAACAAAATTTATATCCTCTATACACGGCTTATCCGAACCGGTGCGGATTCAACCGACCAAAGCCGGTTATCTCACATATATCCGCACAAATTTGGCAACGAAATTCGGTTTTACAAAATACCAATTATCTTTAACAGGTTAACATTTTAATATAAGTCATTTTGAGCATTATTTCGTGGGGATAAAGCTTAGTGTTAAATGTAGAATAATATTTTTGTGATGTTTAATTTGTGTTTATGTATACGAGCTAATGCGAGATTTACGACTTCATGATCAGTTACATTTTCTAAAGATATGGTAATAGTTATTTATCAAATCTATTAATGTTTAAACATTGGTAGACGACTGATTGATGTCATACCGAGGTGCTCAGCTAGTACGTCATAAAAGCTAAAGTTTTGTAAGTTAGTATACAAATATTTTCTTCAGTAAATTTAATCACTTGTTAAAGTTCTCATCGTAATTTGTCTAAAAAATGACCCTTTTAACTGCCTCAACTTATACGGCTTAAGTTCCCCAACATTAATTCCCTACACCTGTTACCGAACCAAGTTATGCCACTGTTACAACCCACACGACGGATTATGTAAATGTTTCTTACACAATTTGTCGTACCCCACGAACTGAGGACAAATCTTGCCCACTATACCAACTGGGACCTATTGTACGTGAGACGGACTTAATCTTACCAGATTGTGACAATACCAGTTTCAAAGACACTAATAAACACACGTGAAACAGATTTTTGGATCAGATTTGTGGATCATAGCTTCCACGCAGTGCTGCATGATACTTTATACTAGGATATATATATGTTCTATATGTAGGAGTAATGATGGTTTTATCGTACCGTCGTATATCAGCTTTGAAGCATGTTGTATATCCTATCAAAATTGGAGTTCAATCGGTATAGAACCATTTGTGTTTTTGAAATGAAAACATATTTAGGTGCGTTAAGCATTTTTTGAGTGAACAAAGACCATGATCTCTCGTCATCGTCACCGAACGTTTTCCATGAGCTATATGTATATCTATACTGTGTATATATGTACATAGACTTAGTGTTCATTTCTATCGGCAGTCCAAAAGTACTGCCCTGTTTTTTTTTATTATGATTACATGTTTTTAAGTCGTGTCAGTTGAGTGAAAATGTATAAGGCTAATATATAATTTTAATAATAATATAAAATTTACTTATTACAGATTAAAATGTAATGCTCTCCTTATGAACACTAAATTTAACGCCACAAGAGAATAGAATTTTAGCAATCTCTAAATCTAAATAAAATATTTTTGGTATTTTTTTTTTAGAGATATATCTAGAACAGGAACTTCCATAATAGAGAATTACTACTGTAACATTTATAGTATTTATGAGGTCAATGATAAATCAATTGAAATTGACCGGCAATCTATTACAGACCGCTAACTAGTCCACTATAATTCAATTTACCTAATGTCCGAAACTCAAACCACCGCCATTGATAAAGGATTAAATCCAACTGAATTTACTTCCACCAAATTGAATAATTAATCTGTTAATTTGTGTGATGTTCTAATCCATTACATTTTTACTTTTTATTTTTATCAGCTTCACCTGTATGGTTGTCCATTTCTAACAGTCAGATTGCATGTAAACTTAGTAGACTATCGAGGAGCGATGACAATACAATAATTTGAAAAAATTATTAAAATAAATAGTATGTACTTTGAAAAACTAACGAAAAACGCTTTTATATAAATAAACTAAACTAATTGACGACATGTATTCAGAAACCGCACCACGATTTTTTTACTTTTTAGATTGGTTCATTTATAAAAGCGTCTTTTTTTATTATTAAACCATTATTTATTTTTAGATTTGTCTGAAAAAGAGCCAAGCGGCCCCATTCATGATGAAGCGTGGCTCTCCCACGGTAAAATGTTTGAAAAGGCTCAAAAAAGGATAACAAAATAAATAAAATCATTAAAAGAAAAAAAATATCTAATGCCGCGTCGTACCTGCAGTGGACGTCTTTCGGATGAGACGATGATGATGTGGAAGTCATCGTAAAATGGCAACTTATGTCTTCTGTTGGCTGGTTTCCTTGTCATCCTATTTCTTTAATATGCATCATTTTCAGGTACTGTGATAAACTTAAAACTGTCGTTTATAAGATTCTCCAAAGTCTCGAGACTTTCTCTTAGAATCAAGTTTCTCCACAAAAATATGTGGAGAAACTAACTATAACTGTTATTCGTACAAATATTATAAATTCTAAACTAACTCTGTCTGTCTATCTTTTACACTTTGACAGCTAAACTGCTGAACTGATTTCAATGAAATTTAGCATGAAGATACTTTGATTCTTGAGGAAGCACATGGATGACTTTTTAATATATATGAGTCTGCCAAAGTGACTCTAATTTGCCTGATTAAGCAGGAGGACAGAGGGACAACAGCAGGAGGATAGTACCGCCCCGGTCGAGCCGGCCCTTTCTTGAAGCTGACGATGTTTCCGCGACAACCGACATACATGCGGGTGAAGTCGCATGCAGGAGCTAGTTTCATATATATTAAGGAGAAAACTTTTAATGTTATATTTTATTAAAACAAACATTTTAAGCTTCGCAAAGTTTTTTTAACTAGTCTCATTGGTATATGGTAATATTAATAGTTATTAATCATTGATCATTATAAATGGCATATTTCGGAACTCCTTAAAACTCCTTGGAATAACAAAAAGAATATCTTATTAAGATTGATGGAAATAGTACAGAATCCTCCACCTCCACCCAAAGGAAAACAATATTTTCTATATCAGATCATCAACCTGGTTTGGTCCCAGGAGGAGTGCTCCGATTTTTGTACCTAATGTATTTCATTTCCGATCTATTTTTTTGTAAAAATCTTGGAACAAAATATAAACCTATCAAGTAGGTGACTGATTAACTCGCTTTTGGTTGCTACACTTATTTTGAATGTTGGTTTGTATGTAACCAACTTTGTAAGAAATATGCTTTTACTAATTGACTTCAAATAAATAACATTTCCTAATGTTTATACCCCATAACTCTTATTTATGAACTCATTAAATGGTTATGAACCTTTGCCTTTAAACCTGTTCTGTCCCTTTGGTTAACTTTTTCGATTCATCATTATTAGAGATGCGCCGAATAGTCGTTTCACCGAATAACCGAATACCGAATAGTATTCGGTTTAACCTTTACCGAACCGGATATTCGGCCGAATTATTCGGTTAACCATATCATTGTTTTGCCGCGTAAACAGGTTTTAACATGTAGGCTACGTGTCGCAGCTGGCTAGATGACGAGCGAGTAGTAACTCACCGTCCGCTACATTGGGACTTTCTGACGAAATGGGAGATGATACAAAAGTTAAGTGCACTTTGTGCAGTTGGGTTGTTTCTCGCGGGAACAGAGCGCAGTGCTTCGAAGCGCAGTGGTGGTCTGATAAATCATTTGAGGCTAAAGCATAAAGAACAACTGCCAGAAAACACCTCTACTTCTGTAAGTGCTTCTTAATACAGCTCAGACACGTTGCCTGCAACTTCGAGTGTAAGATCCAATATAGACTGGTCCATTCAAAAGGTACACAACAAATTCTAGAAGCTTATATTACCAATTGGAACATAACAAAGCCTCAAACAATGGAAATTCATACAGCCATCGCTGGAATGATCGCAACTGACACGCAGCCTATTTAATACTCCAAAACGAAGGCTTTAATAGATTATTGCATTTATTGAAGCCTAAATATAGGTTGCCTGGAAGAAAGTATATTAGTGAAGTGGTGATTCCGACAATTTATGAGAGTAAAAAATTGAGAGCCATGTTCATAAGTTGTTTTCGAGGGTGGTCACGAATCGTCTCGCACGCAGGTTTGATGACTTCCAGCCTCCTGGAGGCCTACGTTCAGCAGTGGACTTCTTGTGGCTGATATAATGATGATGATGTAAAAATTTATCAATGACGAAATCTCAAAAGTCACGGCTCGATTACATCTGATGTGTGGACTTCACTGTATACTGGTTTAGTGAGGACTTTGATCTACAACAGAGAGTTCTACAAATAAAACATTTTACTGCGTCTCACTCAGGTGATTACATACATTCTGTATTAGAAGAGATATCCTCACTCACTTGGTGAAACATAGCGCAAACGCAATTTCACACCGGTTTTCTGTCAGGCCGTGGTATATAGCCGGCCCATTCTTCCATTCAATAAATGTTGATTTTGAGTTTTATTTTATTTTATTAGAGAGAGATTTTGCTTTATTTTATTGGCATTGTTCAACACATTCTTCATAGAATTTCTTTGACTTATAATCTAACATAAGTCTTACATAAGACGTTTTGTCTTTCATTTCTATACGGTGTCGTGTAGCCAAGGAAATAGGAGTACCTTCTCGAACCGAATATATTCGGCACTCAAACCGAATAATTCGGCCGAATACAAATAGGTAAAAAGACGCCGAATACACCGAATACCGAATACCAAACGAATATTCGGCGCATCTCTAATCATTATGTAGGCCCATTGAAGGTTTTTAAAAGCCAGGTGTTTTGAACTTCACCCTCAATATGTTATTTTGTTATATCATGAAAAGGTTTAAAAAATAAAATTATTGACTTATTATAACCGTCACACGTGTTTCCCTCCAGTTATAATGCCGGGTCCTTAAAGCGGGTCTCAAAGGACCCAGGGTGAGGGATAAAGCACCTCACTAGGCCGCCATATTGTGAGTAACCATATTGCATTGTTCACATTCTCATTAAAGAGGGTGACTAACACTCTTGGCTTCTTCACGTGCTTTACATCAGGTAGGAGTCATTTTGCCAACTAATATATAACATAATAGTGAATAATTTTGTTTTAAATGCAACTACTTAATTATTTAGTTCCATTTAGCACTGTCACACATTATATCTAAAATGATATTCTGTTATATAAAACCGCACCATATCACGGCGAGGTTCTCATATTTCGTGAAATAATTAAATTCAGGTGTTTTCAACTAAATGTTCTATTATACTGTGGCTTTATGGTGCTGTCCTATGAATTGTGAGCATATATTTTATAAAAATTGGTGTTTTTTTTAGAAACAAATATATGTATTTCATACATCATCATACATACAACATAGGTAGAAAGTAAGCTCCGCCTGAGAGCGGTTGCAGGGTTGATTTTTATTGGAAGCACTATAACTCCTGATTACTAGAACCCTAAAGAGCTGGGAATCCGAATATAAAGTAGTGTTTATGTTATTTCAACTTACAATTTATCTATGCGATGAATTATAATCTAAATCTGTACATTGGTTCTGGTTTGATTGAATTATACATAACCATACATTATTGCCCGATCATCAACATAGAAAATACACACAGTTAGAATTGTTCAACACAGTAAAAATATTACTTGAAGAAAATTGTTCAAACTTAAATATATTTAAGAAAAAGTTAAAAGAATTATTGTTACAAATGTTTAATGATCAAATTGAAGATTAGCAATATTACTACTATCAAATGTATCTTAAAGTCTACTTAGGTTTTAAAAAATGTCTATTTGATAAAATAATTATATAGTGTATGTAAATTGAAACATAAATGTGCATATTGTTTTAAATGTGTTTACATATTTAATATTGTAAAAATGAGCGCACAGGTTCGCCAACAAACTGTCATGCAGTTTGGCGAAATTATTTAATATGTACCTAAATGTATCACATTTGTTATAAATATAATAAAAAAAAAAAAAAAAAAAAAAAAGAAAGAATTTTTAGCAATTTCACATCTAAAGGGGTAAAATTTGTAAAGGTTGGTCAGCAAATGCGTCCTTTTCAAAGTGAAATAAAAAATAATCGCGCAAAACGGCGTGCAGTGCCTTGTATAAAATAAAAATTGACAAACAAAGTGAAACCACATCTTTAATTTATTTTCACACCAAAAAACACCTTCAATTATATCGAAGAAAGCTCTTTGTGATAATATCCGTGTCTCTTGCGATTCGTCAGACTTCGTTCAAAAGATATTAATCTTCTCACGTAAAAATAATGAAACAACAAAAAATGGGAAAAATATTATTGCCAGACTATAAAATATTACGTGGAACATCGTCTATTTTTCAGTACACGCGGTTTTATTAGATTTAACAGGTAAAATTTGATACTGTTGTATAAAAAAGTTTTATAATAAGAGTAAAAAAAGCTTGTACGCCAAACATTTATAAGACATGACTATTTTATTTCCCAGCTTCTTCATTCATCAAAACACCCAGACTCATAACAATAACTTAAAAAAATTTAAATACTTTTTCAACTCTAATTGACATCAATCGTGACCGTTTTCACCCTATGCCAATATCAAAGATTAGCAAGGCCACAGGACGAAACCGCTATTTCAACAAGTTTCATCAAGTGCCGACACTTGAGAGTATAAATTAATTATAGTTTTATTTATTAAACTTAAAAGCCCAGATCCTAAGTCCCCAAACCCTTGAACGACATTTATAATTTGCCAATTTACTAGATGTATATACATATAGTAAACAAATAATAACTTAATTTGCGTATATTCACTAGTTATGAAGCTCAAAGCACCTAATTTGAGTTGATTCCAAGTAGAATATCGTTCTGGTCCCAGTAGTCCCAAACAACCAACTTTATCGTTCAACTATCTGTCGCAAGATTTAGTTGTCTCATACAGTAATGAACAAGTTTTGGCATGAATTTATAATTAATATTCAATATATAGCTAACTATTGTTTTGTATTTAGTTTAGAATTTGCTGAAGTGTGTTAATGTATTGTTCGTTCTATTCGCAGGGAGTTTGTTTTGTAATCGCGGTTAGATTCGGAACTTTACAGTTTTTAAATTTATCCGTGTCATGATCATAAGCTTATTGCTGTCCACTGCTCCAAATGTTAGATTTTCGGTTTCGCACGGTTTCACGTCAATGTCAGCCAATCTGATTATCACTCAACCTGGCATGTGGACATCCTACACAAAGTTAGCCAAGACGTGGCCGTCGGTGGCCAATTGGTTCAAATATTCAAAATGATCGAATCTACAAGAATTATTGCGCTCCTTTACTAGTGAAATTTCACAGTGACTTTGGAATGGTGCTCTAAGGATACACGGTGGGGTTTCTGACATGTAAAAATATTTTGAAATACTCATACAGTACAGCCAAAAACAGTACTATGCATTGTTGTGGTCACTTTAAAACGCAAAATTTTTCGGCATAGTATTTCTTTATTTATTCATTCTGTAAAGACCTTTATAGACATACTTGAAATAGGAACATTTCAAAAGCTAACGTAAAATGTTAGGTACGTAAGAATTTTCGATCTGAGTGACATCTATTAAACGTTCCTTGATTATTCCTTGTTGAATATAGTTTCGGTTTAGATTCAGAGATGACGCTGCACATATTTACATGATATTAATATAGCATCGTAGCATTTTAAATGATTTGGTTAAATATTTTTTTGGCTCTGATATTTTTCATTACTATGAAATAATAGCACATTTCGCAAACGTGTAGAGTATTTTTTTTAAATAATAAAAGTAACGAGATTTTTAAGTATACAATAATTTTCAGGGACTAATCCTAAATGTTTTACAGGCAACATGGCAACACTAAAACGGTCAGTGTTGTCATAAACAAGAAGTTTACAGTTTTACTCTTTTATGACACTTTGTTAGTACTTTAGGGACATTTATAAACATTGGTTTGTTAAATAAATAAGTTTGGACATAAATTCGCGCTGTAAAGTATGTCATGAATTTATTTGACATTTCATTTAGGAAAGGAGACGTGATTCTCATATGAAATATCTTTCTCACATTACAATAAATTTATTTAAAATGTAACTCACGATTATATACCTCAGAAAGATTATAATTATGACTTGTTATAAAAGTGATTTTTTATTTCAAATTCTATTAAGATACCCGTCGGTCAAGTGGTTGGCGAAACCAAACTTTTAAACCAGAGGTCATAGGTTCTGTGTAGGGGATGTGTGTCAAGTCCCTCCAACATAAAGAGAGGATCCTGCGACCAAGCGTCGTAATTATGCCTGGCGAGTGAAATGCCCAACGGTTGATGTTGGGATGTTGTATGTATTCTAGTCGGCGCGAGAACTTCTATAGCGCGATTCTGGATTGATAGTTTCTTCATTACTCCGTAGTACGATGCATCTTCGGTAGATGGCGCTGTCATATGTTTTAGTTCCCGCTGTATATAGAAGTTGCCACAGTTCCATTCACACCTAAAACCAATTTTGTATGATGAATGTATTAATTTGTTTTTGGTCTGGGTGTAATTAATTTATCATGTCTGTAATATTTATAAATATGTAGTTGTAATGTTTACCAGAATCATCGTTCCGTGCAGGTTTAGTAAAGGTCTCCCTCTTTTATGCTGTGGAAGCTAATTTGTGGATATATTTAATCATCTCTATCTAGATGTATTGAAGTCATAAGTAAATTGTTTGTTAAGATGGTCATCATAGTCAGTCAAGATTAATAAATAACTATGGTCTCATACTTGTAGAACCGATACAATTGGCAGTCTCACAAAACTAAAATTTTCAAATGAACAAACTAAATGCTAAAAAATTTAATTACTTTCAGTTCCTTTGTCATCATTTGCTGACCATCAATTGTCAGACAGTTTGAAGATATTCATCTAATTTTATGTTTCCATTTTCACTAAATCATCATTCCCAAGAACCTTCTGACAATTGGAGCGTTCTAAATCGTTTACCAAATTTATTCGGCATCAGCAAACCGTATCAACGAACGCGATAAACAATGAAAAATGATGGCTGAAACACAAGTGAATGTAGACCTTTTTTCATCTGGAATAAATGCTCAAATTCTTTGCCGTGGAGTCACAAAAACGCTTAAGGCATCGCATCGGCGTAAATATTCAAAAGACATCAATCCATGTGCCAGGTGGAGGATCAATCAATCTCTGTTTCCCTGACGGAATTGTGGCTGTCTCGTTTTCTTATATGGCGAGAAATGCTCGAGTGAGCAGGATAGATTATTGATGTTGTAATAATCGAAGCAAGTTGTTAGTGGGAAAAACTGTTTGTTATACATAATTGACTGTCTGATCTGTCTGTTGTTTTATATCAGCTTAGTGCTGTTTGTTTGTTTAACTTTGACCTCGCAGATTCAATCTTTTTCTTCATTGATATACCGATGCCAAAATTCATTCGTTTTAAAGTACTGAAAGTAACATTTTACGATGTTTAAGTAGTGTTAGTAAAGTACAACATGTTATAATGCTCAATATTATATTTTATTGAACGGCTACTACCAAGACAACTAATGCCCACTATGTATAATTGTATAAACAATTCTTAACCACGCCTACACTACCGATTTACATATATGCGCCTATAGTCTGTCTTTTAAGCTCTAAAAAAAGTAAAAACTAAAACCCACCTGTTTCATAGTTTTTCAGCGTCGTTTTTGTCGTAGTTGGGTTGGGTAAATAGGGACAAAATCACGAGAAAATGCTAATAATATATATATTTGAAATGTGCAAGTAACGCCCTTTGGAATGATACCAAACACGGTATATTTATCTCAAATTATTTTTTTAATACGGTACTTTACGTCGGCTAGAGGGCGCCACATTAGATTCAATGACACGTCATCAGCCTGCTAAAGTGTTATGGACTATGGTACATTACACTACAAGGACTACGGCTTTTGAAACTTGTTTCATGCTTTTACAGCGTCGTTTTTGTCGTTGTTGGGTTTATTTTTTACTTTTTACCGAGTTATATATGTTACAGTAAAAGCTTGTAAATTATTTAGTTTTTTTTTTTTTTTTTTTTTGTTATCTATTAGATAACAATAATATAGATTCCAAAGATTGTAGTTAAATGATGTTATAAATTGTTGAAATAAACTAAGGAATTCCCTCCATGTGAGTAATAAAGTAAAAATACAGTTTAAACAGGTGACAGGACGCATAATGGCGTGCTTTCATTGACAATTGAAATTCATCAGAAATGTTATACCAAAATACTAAAAAACTTGAAAAGTATTAAATTTCATAGGGTATTTCTTAGCATAGATTGACCATAGTATGTCCACACGCCTAAACTCGTAGGGCATACCCATATACGAAGTTTTGTTCCCGACCAATGATAGAGGTTCTTAGTCGAGTCTACGGAACTCTAAAAAAAGGTATATGCAATGTACTTCTTTATGGGAACACCAGTCCCAAATTATCGTAATCCATACAAATAGCTTCTCAACCAGGATCCCAACCCAAGCTTAACGAGAACGGGACGCGTAATCCCTACAAATAGTATTTCCAGTCCATGTGGGGATGAAAACGATTATTACCCACTCAACTTGAGCGATTGTACGTATAGCGCAGTGGTTTATGCAGTCACTTCGCCGTTTATTGCTCTGAATATTGTGGGTTCGGTTCCCTCTTGAGACAACACCTTGTGACATTGTACGTTTGTTACTCGTTTAAAAAAAACATGTCGAATAGCACAAATTTTAACAGAAAACAAACCGACTTCAAGAACTGGATCAAATTGAAATAGGACCACACGGGAAGCATCAGCTTCCAAATAAAAAGTAATCATCAAAATCGGTTCACCCAGTCAAAATTTATGAGGTAACAAACATAAAAAAATACAGTCGAATTGATAACCACCTCCTTTTTTGAAGTCGGTTAAAAAGTTGCACTGTGGGAAAAATGAAAATACTTAAATCATTTGTATGACGAAAATTATTTGTGTTTGTGGCTTTTCACTTGCTCTAATGATAAACCTGCTTACCCAAAAAATGACTGGAAGAAACTGTCTATGGCATTAAGTCCACTTCAGGATATATAAATAAATGAGTACGTTATAGTAAACAATATTGAAATATATTTTATCTTTACTGATATTATAAAGAGGTAAAGTATATAACTTTGTTTGTGTATAGTTGTAGGGGGTAATCTTCGGAATTACTGATCCTGAAAATTTTTTCACTAACAGAAAGCGACACATAACTCGATAACAACTATATTTAGCTATTTTTATTATAATTCAAAAATAAATTAAGTTAAAAATAATAGTATTTGTAAATCAAGTCGAAGAAAAGCGGGCTATTAACGAACAACGAAGTGGGCACGGGTTCATCTAGTCACATTACACTAATAACACTAATAGAAACGAAAGTTTGTGAGTGTGTATGTTTGTTACTTCTTCACGCAAAAACTACTGATGGATTTGGATGAAACTTTACTGCTATATAGCTTACACATCAGAATAACACATAGGCTACTATTTGCCGTGATAACCGACATACACGTGGGCGGAGCCGCGGACAACAGCTAGTTAATAATAAATTCACGGTCAAATAAAAATAATTCACACGAAAACTAGCTGACCCGACGAACTTCGTACCGCCATATTTACAAATCTGTCTCAGCTTCCCACATCCAGTGTACACTGTACAGCCGCGAACAAAAAAAAGACTTCTCCCTTAGTCTTTTAATTTTTCTTGTATACGCACCTTGTCCTAACAATTACGAACACATAAAAAAAGAACTATTTAATTGAGTGCAGCCGATCGGAAGTTATGTGCGTACATATTTTCAGGGATTCATTTATATATATATTACATTAGAAGTGGTGCACTAATCATTAGTAGATCTATAGAAATTAAATGTACACGCAGCAAATATATATATATATAACGTTGGTGTCTTATGTGAGAATAGAACCCGCTATATTTAAACTGATGAGAGGCAAGCTCTTCTTCGGGACATTTATTTCTATCTATTATCTTAAGGTTATGTGGAAACTTTCCAAAAGGCAAAATAGAGACACACCCAACTAGGTCTTCATCTTTCTAAATTCGTATTTGTATGAATGTTGTTGTCAAGTTCCAGGTATATGTGACAAGTTTTAATGCCACATACTTTACAATCTCTTCGTTCGTCGACTCCGCTAACTTTCACACTCATTTGTTACTTAGTTTATTGGGGTACAAAGAAACAAAGTCTTAGTAAAACTTAAAATGGAATGAATGAAATGGAAAGAATAAACCAGTTGTTAGAAATTATGTGGCAAATTAGCTTTTTGGATTGTTTGATGGACCCAATGACTATGATACAGAGTATCGTAAACCATAGAGAAGGTTAGGGCACTTGGTTAAGGTGGCTTCAGACACATTTGGTTAAGTCGATGAGCAAATATTCATTGCGCGATGCAGCATCAACAATCACCGTATAGTTCGACTGGCGTTTGCTAGATGGCACTAAAATACATTTCAGCGTATTTTTTATTTACTTAGTTGTTAGAAGTCAGACTCATAGACCCACCTCTTTTTTTCCAATTTTTAACAACGTTGTAAATTATTAAGTACGTAGCTTTAATTACGACTAAATACATGCTCTACTGTGCGATAAAATTATCAGAAAAAAGTTATAGCGACCAATAGAAAATGTTTCCGAAAATATTCATAGATTATCGCATATAACGTTGGTATTTTTGGTTCTACGACCAAAATGTGTTAGAATAAGTTGTAGATAATTAGATTAGCAATAAAAGAAGGTTAAAAAACCTCATGAATGTTAGTACAAAACCCCGCTATACAGGATTACTGTTGTGTGGTTAGCTTTGATTTTAAATTATATGTTAGTTAAGTAAGCAGAATTAACAAAAATGTATAAATCCTATCTACCGTAAAACAAAAACCCTTAAAAGTTATAATATAAGCTTAAATAATTCTAATTGAGTTTGGACAAACGTGTAACTATAAAGTTATCTAAGCATTTATCAAAGGGAGACGACATTGCGTTTAAAACCTTTTTTAATTAATAATTAGATATGGCCTTAGATTAAAGACTTAATGTAGAGTTATGGAAAGATCTCATCAAATTTTAAAACATCGTCATATTTTACTGTCGGGAATACAAAAATGAAACTTCAAACGTCAAAAACAGTTGATGATCGTACCTGTTTTAAATAAGAGGTTGTCCCTATTCAAAACGGCTGTCAGCTACATAAAGATTGACGTAAATATTTTGCTGGTACGTTTTTTTCCTCTTTTATATGTTTTTTCAATATTTCAAAGGATTTTTTTTATTACAACTAAAGACAACAAATTTAGTACCGTATATACTGTGTAATAATGTTTTGAAAAGTCATAAATTAAAATAAATTTTATTGTACCATTAAAAATAGTGAATTTCTTTGCCAGTATTCCTCTCGTAAGGCCCTACGCTAAGTTATAGATTGACGCAAGCGGGCAGTAGATTTTGGTGTTTTCATCAAATTTACCACGACAATCCAGTACATGGTGCGTCTCCATAAGGCATCTTCATAACCTTAATAAATGTTACTTATTGTCTTAATTGAATAAATGATTTTGAATTTGAATTAAAAAAGTCGAGACTAAAAAATAATTATTCACGTCGCGCAAGCCCAACTTCGACCAACATCCAACATTTGGCGCACGTCTGTGGTTTGTTCTTTTTTTCACATTTTTCCAACGTTTATGCCGGATTTTCGTTTATTTTCTGCATGTTCAGTAAACTGGGTCACGCAGATTTGTTTGTCAATCCTGTTCTCCTTTATTCAATAAAGGAATTATGATGACTATAACACTATTCCAATGGCTTCATGTAAATGGTGTCAATAATATAATTACTGGTATTCGATGCTTTCAAAATTGTTAACAATCAACTTAAATTGAATAAAAGGATGGCACAGCCAACATTATTTTGCAGACCCTTGCTACCTCGTCTGCATGTCTAGAAAGGTCAATTTCCCCGTTTTCACTTGTATGGACTGTATAACACTAAAAGAATGAAACAATTTGAATAAGCAATTTTAAGTTCGGAGCGTTTAACCAAACAATCTCTTCAGTTTTATGATGTTAGTGTAGATTGTAAGTCACTTCACGTCAGAAATTCTGTTGAAAGTATAACTGTCTAAACTGTTCAACTAATCAACAATCACATTGTAAGGATTTAGCTTTCAAGCAAAATTTGATACCCAGTTATTTCTTTCTTCGGGCTAAATAAGCAGTCCATAACGTAACATCTAATTACTAAGGTGGGAGAGCCGCGCTTTGGCATGAATGGGTCGGCTCGACCGGAGTGATACCACGGCCTCACAGAAAACCAGTGTTAAATAGTGATTGCGCTGTGTTTCACCGAGTGAGTGAGGATACCGGAGGCCCATACCCTAACCCCTTCCCCCATCTTCCTCCCCATCCCCCCAAAGGTCGGCAACGCACTTGTGACGCCTCTGGTGTTGCAGGTGTTCATGAACGGCGGTAATCGCTTACCATCAGGCGATACGTCTGTTCGTTTGCCTGCCTATTCCAGAAATTTAAAAAAATAACAATGCCTAAAAATAAAATGCCATCTGTCTCAAATCGAATCGTTTCAAATAAAACAAAAATACGTACATTAGAATTTCAAGCTAAAGCCGATGAATGTAATGTACCATCAAATTTTCTTTGTAAGATCCCCCGCCGTCACAAAGGGTCACCACATTTGCATTTAAATAGAATTCCTGTGACGTCAGTGCGCGTGAAAAAAGTAGCTTCATTGTACTGCCATAAACCTTATTTTGTATTGAGTAAGTAGCAGTCGCACAAATCTTTTTTTTAAGGTCGTGTAAAATCTTTTCGGATCATCGCCTCCCAGGAGCGTGTGGTGTTCAACTAAAAACCACCCCGACGACTGGCTTCTGGCGCTCTGCTCTACAAAGACTCGGACTATGTTATTTCAGGTCCTCCCCGAAATGTCACCATGCCTTATCACTCTCATCATACCCTGTCCCGGAGGAAATTATTTCAGAGATTCTCTGGTGGCTCGCAGTTCCATTTCTTCTCTCGAGATCGGCGCAGCCTTGCCAGCCAACATCACGTAAGAAAAATATATTTGTAAAGACTGTGACTCAGTAGGAATAGTTCTAGTAGTTCAATTTCAAACAGCCGTTAACAGTTAACTGCTGAACAAAGGCCTGCCCTTAGAGTCCTCTCTCCTTAGAGTCCTCTCTAAGGGCAGGTTTTGGCCTTCCACACGACCCTGGCCTCTTGGGTTGGTATAGGACTTGAATCTAATTTTTATTCTCTTTGCAGTGATGATGAATAGAGGTAGTGTCACTCTATAGAGTGTCACATATAGAGAGTAACATACAATTAGTAATAGCTCCTGCTTGATAATGTGAAAATATTACTCACATTAGATGATAAAGGTTTACGAGTTGAACGCTCTAACCGTGGAAGAGTCACGCTTTCGCATAGTCAGGCTCAACTGGAGCGATACCACGGCCTCACAGTAAACCGGTGTGAAACAACGCTTGCGCTGTGTTTCACCGAGTGAGTGAGTATACCGGAAGAACATACCCCAACCCCTATCCCCCGAAGGCCGGTAACGCACTTGTGACGCCTCTGGTGTTGCGGGTGTCCATGGACGGCGGCAATCGCTTACCATCAGGCGATACGTCTGCTCGTTTGCCCCCATTTCCATAAAAGAAAAAAACGAAACATCAATGCACGTCACATATATTTGTCTTATTCAAAATTAGCTGGAGTCTATACTATGCTGAATGTACTGCTGATAAACACATCTATATATTTTCAAATATATATATGTCGGAGTACACAGCGGGGGGGTCGGTCGAAGCGGTTTTTATGAAATGGTGACGTCAGTTTCGCCGACGTCACTTGCATGTTTTGTCAAGTGGCACTCATGATTTAAAGCAATAGAAATCGCTCTTAATCAAGTCTAGTCTAGTCTAGTAATCAATCTTCATTATTACACAAGTTGGTAGGTTGGGTTTATTTGCACAGTCAAAGACAATATAGAATTCCAATAGTTTATTGAATCAATGAAGCTACAGTTAAAATCATAGATCGGCACAACATTGTCAAAGTGAATTAGGTGAGAACACCAAAATCCACTGAACGTCCGTGACGACCCATAACCTCCAGTTTCCAAATGCGTAGGGCCTTATGAGAAGAAACCGGCAAAGAAACTCATGGCCACTCTTTTGAAAGTTACATCTTAACTTATTAGTTACAAACTATCAATAGTCAATTACAACAATTAAGAAGACTATGTACTTAGCTTATTTACAGCTTGTCCTTCCTGATACAATGCTCGAACTAAACTGATCTGTCGATTCTATTTTTCTTCAATACGAAACGGTGGGTAGTTAGTTTAAGAGCCAATAGGTTAGTAGTCCCGCAACTCGTGCGGCCGCTCTCTTTTATACCGGCTGTTTGCTTTAACTAGTGGTGACACCTACCACTGTATTCGGTGTTACCCGCACACATTTTAGTAACATTTAATATTGCTTACAGAATCGACTAAAACTAAACCAACATTATTAAATCAAGCTGTAAGTAAACTAAGACTTAATAATCACATCGTTAACAACAAATAATCAGTGCGCCTTCTTTAGCATACACCGTCCACAGATTCCACCCAAACTGCCATGTTTCTCGATGCACAGTTTGACGTTTCGAATAATCGATTGAAATAAACACGAATTCAAATTAAAACTTAAGAAAACTACTCGTTCTCCGACACGGCCATCCTGATGCTTCACACGTCCTCGTGTGAGTCATCTGTAAACAAAGAAAAAAGCAACCACAGTAGCTCAATTTATTCAGCCTGTCCCACAGGCATTCTGATAAGACTTACACGTCTACGTGTTTGTTAACTGAGGAATCATCTGGACAGTGAATCCGTCCTCTCGGCTATTCCTGACCAAATTAAAGATTCATAGAAACCAATTTCAATTATAACAAATTATTTTGCCTTCATGATTTTAAATTTGATGTTTCTATTCACGTCAGTATCACGATAAAGTTCTGACCATGCTCATTTATATCTCTACCAGCATAATCACAAATCTTAGTACAAACAATAATGATTGTTAACCCAGGTTCAGCACCTCTGTTTAAATCGCCAGTAACAGCGTTAAGACGTTTTGACTTAGTCGCTTAACCAGCAACTGCGTATAACCACTTTACCAGCGGCTTTTTGCTCAACTCTTAACCAGAGATCGAGATCTTTTTATTGTCACTTAACCAGCGACTAACATTCGCATAGCCAGATGCGCACCGCGCACTCTCTACAGATAAGTACTGCACGAGCTACGGCTACAAATGACCAGCGAGACCTAAGGAGGTAGTGAAACCAGGCTACCAACACTACATCCCTTGTAATTAAATAAGTCTGGTTAAACGTCACAAAATACATTCCAATAATTGTTCACGAACAAAATAAAGACTTCGATTAATTTGATAAACTATTCAAGGGTCATTGTTTTCTACATCATGTTCATCGGACAAATCAATAGGGACTTCACTAGTGGGTATCTGACGGCTTGTATTCACTTTGATTACTGCGAGTGTAGATGATCAATGGTTGGTAGAAAATATGCGTGAGCAGCGAATTCGCGGTCTCCCTCTAGTATTTCGTCGACCACGTAAGGACCTTTATACTATGGGTCTAATTTCATTTGATTGCGATCCTCATTTTATAAGAGAATGTAGGCACCAATAGAAACGACCTTATTATTTTTAAGAACTTTTCGAAAATCATAACTGAAAAGCCTAATGCAAGCAGATTTTCATTCTTTTCTTTAAACAATTATGTCGATTGAAATACAGCAATCGTGTACCTACTACAGTAAATACTATTCAGTGCATTTCTTCAACCCGGATTTCTTGACAGAATTTATTCTTTTCTTAAAAAGACAACCCTCCCATTAGGAATAAACATCCTGTGTCACGGGGGACCTTACAAACGTACACAAAGATCACCCAGACTCAGAGCAACAATTCGTGGACCACACAATACTATGTTACAATAAGGGCGGGCGTTACCTACCCTCAATAATATTACTGCACTATATTGTCGTTGGCCCAGAAATCTATCTGACAGAATTTGTCTTATTAAAGAGCATTTGAAACAAAATGAAAACTTCTCACCAAATCTTTCTTGGAGCTGAACTAGAGCTGGTTGGATGGAGCTGACATTTACTGGTTACTCGGTTTGTAAATCGTTTGCCTTGGCATTCATACTGGAACTGCATCTATGACACCACACTTGAATAAGGCTCAAGCAATCGTCTTCTGCGCTTTGGTTTCCTTCGACTGTCAGGCGAGGTAGTATCTGAAATCTCAGATTATGTATTAGCAATATTGTCACGACTAAAATTGTCCTAATCTTTACTGGATTACGTAACCTTTTGATTTTGCCATAGCTGTGACAGCGCTTGTATTTTTCACACATCACTTCTTCACTTTTACAGTCGGAGTAGTTCTCTCACTAGTTGGCGGTTCTCGTATAGCAAAAATTAATTCCGTATCGAAAAAGATTTTTTTAATGTAGGGTAAACGAAAATAAAATAATAGCAATCTGCCCTGTATTTTGTGCCTGATCCGTTATGGGTAACCCATAGGGGTAGTTCATGGGGGTAATCCATAGGGGTAGTTCATAGGGGTAATCCATAGGGATAATTCACAGGTAATCCATAGGGCAATCCACAGGTAATCTCTAGGGGTTAATCCACAGGGGTAATTCACAGGTAATCTCTAGGGGTATCACAGGTAATCTCTAGGGGTATCACAGGTAATCCATAGGGGTATCCATAGGTAATCTCTAGGGGTAGTCCACAGGGGTAATTCACAGGTAATCCATAGGGTAATTCACAGGTAATCCCACTTCTGATGTCGGAGTCACAGTGTGGCGATCGGTCGAAGCGGTTTTTATGAAATGGTGACGTCAGTTTCGCCGACGTCACTTGCATGTTTTGTCAAGTGGCACTCATGATTTAAAGCAATAGAAATCGCTCTTAATCAAGTCTAGTCTAGTCTAGTAATCAATCTTCATTATTACACAAGTTGGTAGGTTGGGTTTATTTGCACAGTCAAAGACAATATAGAATTCCAATAGTTTATTGAATCAATGAAGCTACAGTTAAAATCATAGATCGGCACAACATTGTCAAAGTGAATTAGGTGAGAACACCAAAATCCACTGAACGTCCGTGACGACCCATAACCTCCAGTTTCCAAATGCGTAGGGCCTTATGAGAAGAAACCGGCAAAGAAACTCATGGCCACTCTTTTGAAAGTTACATCTTAACTTATTAGTTACAAACTATCAATAGTCAATTACAACAATTAAGAAGACTATGTACTTAGCTTATTTACAGCTTGTCCTTCCTGATACAATGCTCGAACTAAACTGATCTGTCGATTCTATTTTTCTTCAATACGAAACGGTGGGTAGTTAGTTTAAGAGCCAATAGGTTAGTAGTCCCGCAACTCGTGCGGCCGCTCTCTTTTATACCGGCTGTTTGCTTTAACTAGTGGTGACACCTACCACTGTATTCGGTGTTACCCGCACACATTTTAGTAACATTTAATATTGCTTACAGAATCGACTAAAACTAAACCAACATTATTAAATCAAGCTGTAAGTAAACTAAGACTTAATAATCACATCGTTAACAACAAATAATCAGTGCGCCTTCTTTAGCATACACCGTCCACAGATTCCACCCAAACTGCCATGTTTCTCGATGCACAGTTTGACGTTTCGAATAATCGATTGAAATAAACACGAATTCAAATTAAAACTTAAGAAAACTACTCGTTCTCCGACATATATATTAAATTATACATAGACGCCAAATAAATAATCGTGCTTTTGGCATTATATTCATTTATTACATACACAAAATATGTATTAAATTACGTAATTATGCTACGTCTGAACTAAATATTCATTAATTTAAAAATAAATCAATCAAATCAATCAAACTTACAAAACAAAAACACAATAGTATTATGATAATTCTTACAGTTTCCATTTCATTTCAACACTGCATATCTTGTGTATTATATTATTATGTTCTCGGAAAAGTCAGAAACTAAACTGATCAAAAGTCTTAAGAGTTGGATTCATCAGGAAACCAAGTAGTTTTCCAATTAAAATTGAAGTCTGTAAAAGACGGAAGCAGCTCAAGAACTTATTTCATAAGCTTCTTAAAATATACATTAACGTTTTGAGAACTAGTCGCGAATTAAACTGATGTCGGAAAGCGTTGAAAATTCAAGAGCTCACTGAAATTGCACCAACAGCGAAAAATTTTAAAAACCTGGACGCAATAAACTTTAATATTAAAAGCAAATTTTTTTGTGCCTCTTCTTTTTTAAGATTCTGTTGAGATGAAATTGGATTTATACAACATACATAATAGGTAGATATAGCTATACTACACAACTTCATCTGCATCTCTTTTTAATCACGTTTGGCTCCAATTGGTCTAAACGTGACTTTAATTATACCATTTAAACCATTTATTTTTGCTACAACATAGTACAACATACAATCTACAAACTAGAACAACAAAAACACATAAAAATTGCATGGTGCAGCAAAGGCAACCAGCTCAGTTTACACTGTACACTGATTTTCAGCTGGCCCCTGACATTTGCGCCAACAGTTGCGGATATAAGAAAACACACACAGACCAAACGCAACACATCAGACATAAGATGTTACTGTACTACGTTAATCGGAAACAAAAACAATGTATACAAAAAGCAACTACTCTAAAAGAAAATAAAATATCACGTAAAAACAACAAAAATCAAAAAGCAAGAAGCAAAACAAAGCAAGAAATCAGACACTCATCCATACACAGAGTTTAACACTATAAAGGTTTATCCTGTCTTGTATGTCATCACGGTAAAAAGAAGTCCATGTCCTTCCTAAATAATCAAAATATTTCCATGCTAACAATTAAATTGGTGTAGCGGTTTAGTACCGTGAAATCTCACCACATAAACATACTTAGTTACTTTCGAATTTATAATATGACTAGCTGTTTCCCGCGTCTCCGCCCGCGTTTATGTCGATTATCGTGGCATATAGTAGCCTATGTGTTATTCTGATGTATAAGCTATATCACTGTAAAGTTTCATTCAAATCCGTTCAGTAGTTTCTGCGTGAAGAAGTAACAAACATACAGACTCACAATTTTTCGCCTTTATATATAAGTGTAATTATGGATATATATATACTCATACTAATATAATATCGAAACTCGGGTCAGCACGATGTGAAACACTGCAAAAAATATTTGACTTTTATGTCTAGTACAAATTCTCGGTAAACTGCCATCTATTGTTAAATAGGTGAAATGCGTCAATACCTGAGTGTATTGAGTAAAGATGGCAGTAGGTTAAAACTTAAAACACATTCAATCAACAGATCTGTCTGCACTTACAGTTGCGGTACTGAGGTTTTGGAACTAACTTGAAAAATAAAAAATCTAAAGGTTTAACAAAATCTTGACTCCAACTAACGATCAATTTTACGATAACTTTAACATTGAAACGATGTTTTTAGTGCCTTATACGCATATTCAATTTCTAAGAATAGAAATCTATACAAATAAATAAAATTGGAATGTCTGTTTCTAATATTAAAATAACCGCTTTTGACTAAATGCATATGTATGTATATACGGTACATATACCAAAAATGTAGTTAAAAATTTTTTTGTCTGTCTGTCTGTCTGTCTGTCTATCTGTCTGTTTGTTCCGGGTAATCTCTGGAACGGCTGGACGGATTTTGACGGGACTTTCACAGGAAGGTAGCTGATGGTCCAGGGAGTAACTTAGGCTACTTTTTTTTAGACTAACTTTGTCCCGCGGCGTTTCTCGCGGTACAACAATAACCGCGGGAAGCACCGCGGGGTTCAGCTTGTATATGAATAAAAACTCCCGTTAGACTTTGCAACACACACGAATACTAACATAATATAACGTATATGGACGTGTATTGTCGCGTCTACGTCTGTGTCCTTAAAAACAAAAAAAAAATTAATCAATAAACCTTTTTAAAGCATTTAATAAAAATGCAGGCTTCGTTTATGCGTCTATCGTTAACTTTAATGGCTGTAATAATTGCTGTAACCGAAGCCTTGCAGTTTTACAATGTTTCATCATAATTTTACCACCGTCTCTGCCTTAATTAAAGGAAAATAGTAACCGTTTTACTTTTATGTAGATATTTGAGTGTTCATCGAAGATTATTTTCATCAAACTGGTAAGTATATGCATGTTCAGGACTGTGTGCAATTCTTTTTATTCTCTACTAGCTGAACCCCGCGGTGTTATCCGCGGTTATTGTTGTACGGCAAGTAACGCCGCGGGACAAAGTTAGTCAAAAAAAAGTAGCCTAAGTTACTCCCTGGATCATCAGTGAAAGTCCCGTTAAAATCAGTTCAGCCGTTCCAGAGATTACCCGGAACAGACAGACAAGCAAAAAAAAATTTAACTACATTTTGGGTATATGTACCGTGTAAACATACATATTATGCATTTAGTAAAATGCACTTATTTTTATATTACAAACAGACACTCCAATTTTATTTATGTGTATAGATATTTCCAAATCAAGGATAGCAATGGTTTTGAGCTAGTCACTTCAAAAAACTTACTCAATGAGGTTCTATGATAGATAATTCTCAGCCTTAGCCGTCTTATAGTAAACTAGATGAACCCCACGGTGTTACCCGCGTTTATTGTTGTACCGCGGGTAACGCCGCGGGATAAAGTTAGTCTAAAAAAGTAAGCCTAAGTCACTCCTTAGATCATTAGCTACCTGCCAGTGAAAGTCCCGTCAAAATCGGTCCCGCCGTTCCAGAGATTACCCGGAACAAACAGACAGACAGACAAAAATTGTAAAAAAAGTTATTTTGGGACATGTACCGTGTATAATATTACAAACAGACACTCTAATTTAATTAATTTGTATAGATGAAACAAAATACAAAACTGCTCTTCTGTGAAGAAATAATTTTTCCTCTAACATCTTAAAAAGGAATAATATAATGAAGTCGAATGGAGTCTATTTATGTTATAACTAGCTGAACCCCGCGGTGTTACCCGCGGTCATTGTTGTACCGCGAGTAACGCCGCGGGACAAACTTAGTCTAAAAAAAAGTAGCCTAAGTTACTCCCCGGATCATCAGCTACCTGCAAGTGAAAGTCCCGTCAAAATCCGTCCAGCCGTTCCAGAGATTATTCAGAACAAACAGACAGACAGACAGACAGACAGACAGACAGACAGACAGACAGACGGACAGACAGACAGACAAAAAATTTTTTAGCTTTATTTTTGGTATATGTACTGTGTATACATACATATGCATTTAGTAAAAAGCGGTTATTTTAATATTACGAACAGACACTCCAATTTTATTTATTTGTATAGATAACTTAGCTCGCCCACGCAACTCTCTTGAATATTCGCGGTTTTTGCAACATTTTCCTAGATGCTCGACTCCTTTAGTCTTAGCGTAATCTAATATATAAAATTCTCGTGTCACAGTTTTCGTTGCCATACTCCTCCGAAACGGCTTGACCGATTCTCATGAAATTTTTTGTGCTTATCCGGTATCTATGAGAATCGGCCAACATCTATTTTTCATCCCCCTAAATGGTAAGGGT
This sequence comes from Spilosoma lubricipeda, assembly GCA_905220595.1. NCBI lineage: Eukaryota > Metazoa > Arthropoda > Insecta > Lepidoptera > Erebidae > Spilosoma > Spilosoma lubricipeda. The sequence goes on along the minus strand of HG992296.1, from coordinate 14,818,141 downwards.
CACCCATCCTTAAATTTTTTTATGGCAAAACGACGTTTGCCGGGACAGCTAGTGTTTACCTATAATATTCCCCGATAAATGGGCTACATGTTACTAAAAAATCTACATCGTCGCATCGGCCCAATAACCGTTCACGCGCGAAGCTGTAACCAAGGGAAACCGAAATTATTGGTCATCTATACTAATCAATACTAATATTATAAATCTGAAGAATTTGTTTGTTTGTTTGTTTGAACGCGCTAATCTCGGGAACCGCTGGTCTGATTTGAAAAAATCTTTTACTGTTGGAGAGTAAATTTATCGAGAAAGGCTATGGGCTATATATCATCACGCTTAGACCAATAGGAGCGGAGCACCAATGGAGAATGTTTAAAAAACGGGGGAACATTTTCACGCTACGGGCAATAGGAAACGCAAACGAGGTTGAGTGGGTCAGCTAGTATTATTATATACACCAGCTGAATCCTAAAAAACTGTAATTGTTTTTACTGATATTGAGGATACAGAACGTCCTAGCACATCTCATCAGGATGCGATGGACAACAAAAAGTGTCTAACGACTTTTTAACGAGCGATGTGACAGCTTTTAGTGATTCTGCGCTCCACAGTGTGATGTCCGCTGTACGTGTCAAATCTCTTTTGTGATTTTATTCGTTTTCTGACAAAAAGCTAGATGTATTTACGTTAGCAGATAAAAAATAACAGGACTTTTTTAAAATTAAATAGCCTGTTTTTACTTCTTGAAATATCATTTTTAAGAAATTTGAATTCATGAAGTCAGTAGATTAGGTTTATTCTAGTTCTGAAATTGTTATAATAGAATTCTACTGGGGAAATAGCCAAAAAATTAATCTCCATAATTAAATGCCTACGGGAAATCATCTTTGAGGATTTGTCATGAGCTTCATAAGTATAAAAGAGTCTTTATAAATAAATTAAATAAAAAACTGTTTGTGTTTTGTTATATTTTTTTTATTTGTTAAAAAATATTTCACAATTTTAATTAAAAATTTATAGGAATCACTACTTAATAACCTTCTTTAAGTAACTTATAAATAATACCATATTTTATGTTATTTTCTAAACATGTGACTATAAATGCAAAAAAAAACAGTTTTAACCCATACGGTATTATAAATTAAATTTTGTCATTTAAAACGGTTGCCATGGCAGCAAAATAGAGCACGTGGCGCCATCCTGGTAATTCTAGTCAACTAACTTTTCATTTGGCCTTCGTCTTAGTTCACCGTATACAGAACAGATGGCGCTGTCCTTAAAATGTTATGAACATTGCGATCAAAACATTTTCTATTGGTTTTTGAGTTTTAATTCTAAAACAATATTTTGTATATATTAGCAGAAGATTAATTTACTTAAATTTTAACAGTTTATAATGGTATTTTGAAAAGTAATATACTATATCAGGTTTTAAATTGAATCTTTATAATCCTGAAAGCGAAATGATTATAATATATTTAAAATAATAATATGGTTTTAGTTAAATAAACTGAAATTTTGTACGTTTCGTTTTTCGTGTAATATTTTGTGTTTTCTTCGAACTTTACTATTTGTTTGTTTTATTTTTAATTCTTCACCTTCTTTCAAGTACAGTAGGTAGGAACCTATTTAATGTGCTATGCTTTACAAGGCTGAGTAATAATAACCCGCAAAAACCATCATATTCTTCATTACCTACAAAGTAACATCTCCATTTTATACTAAAACTTAATAATTTAAAAATGCTTTTAATTAAAATCATCAAGCAGTAAGTAATAAAACTTTTCGTGTCTTCAGCATGAGCTCTTGAAACTGCACTTCATAACTTAGATGGCACTTAGTTCACACTAAACCAGATTAAACTGGATATAATCAGTTAGAACTAGTTTTATCCTCTTCTTATCTCATAGGTAAGGTTTTAGACATAACCTAAGTATGATGATTTTATAAAACTGAAGTTTGTACGTTACGTATTTAGATAAAGTTGCGCTAAAGGCATTTAGAATACTAGCTTTTGCTTCGGCTTCGTCCACGTGTTTGTCGGTTATCGTAACCAAGATTACACATTTCATTGAAATCGGTGCAGCGATTTGGCAGTGAAAGCGGGACAGACAGACAGAGTTACTTTCGCATTTATATGTATGGATTAATTTAGATATCTATATGTATTAGGATTCAGTGCTGGAGAGTTTCTCAGACGTTGGAGGAGGTTTATACCTTATTAAGGGGTTCCTGTAGCACAAAATAAAATATTTACAATAAAGTCATTTACACTTTATAGTTTTCTTACTAACATAGAATTGGAGTGTCTGTTTGTAATATTAAAATTACCGCTTTTTAATAAATGGACATGTATGTATACACGGAACATATTATACAATAACAACATTTATACAATTTTAGTCTGTCTGTCTGTTTGTTCCAGTTAATCTCCAGAACAGCTGGACCGATTTTGACCTGACTTTCATTGATAGGTAGCTGATGATGTAAGGAGTAACTTAGGCTACTATTTTAGACTATACTTCGTCCCGTGGAATCAGCTAGTTATAACTATAAACTTACTAACATTCGACCGCGGCTTCACTCGCATTTAATAAAAGTATACTATGTTACTTCTAATACCTCCAAGAATGTGTTTACAAAGATTCATGATGATCGGTTAGCTACTTTTCGCGTGAAAGCGTAACAAACAAACTTACATCTACATTTATAATAATACTAGTTGTTGCCCGCGGCTCCGCCCGCGTATATGTCGGTTATCGCGGCAAATAGTAGCCTATGTGTTATTCTGATGTATCAGCTATATTACTGTAAAGTTTCATCCAAATCCGTTCAGTAGTTTTTGCGTGAAAGAGTAACAAACATCCATCCATCCTTACAAACGTTCGCATTTATAATATTATTAATTAATTAATAGGACCTATAGAAGATTAGGATATTGGGATAAGGTTTATAAGAAATGAAAAGACTTTATTTTGATTGTTTTAAGGACCATAATTCATAATACATATACAGGCTACTTGGTTCAATCCTCATCTTCTAAGATGCAGTTCCTGCCAGCCATCTTGGAGACGTATATATTCAGCCATTGACTGCGGTAGGCTAATGTTTTTTTTTTATAAGAATGGGGGCAAACAGGAAGACGTATCGCCTAATGGTAAGCGATTAACGCTGCCCGTAGACACCCGCAGCACCAGAGGCGTCACAAGTGCGTTGCCCGCCTTTTAAGAAGGAATACGCTCTTTTCTTCAAGGTTTGAAAAGGTTTGATGATGATAATGACACATATATAAGGAGAATAGATGCGAGTAGATATTTAATGGTAGTCTTTGATATTGCTAAAGCGTTTTAACACCAAGCTCATCTCGATTACTATTACTCATGTTCTAATACATTGGGAATTTAAATCCTGTGTCCCCGCGAGACAGAATTGAAAAGCCCACTTTAGAAACATATAGAACGGACTCAATGAACACCCAGATTTAGCACAACAATTTATTGATCACAAAAAGTGTTGTTGCGTATGGGCCTTGAACCCTCTTAGCAGAAATCTCGCAGTAGAAATCGACGCGCCGACCGCTTAAACTGTCCAACTGCGCAATCAATGATGATAAGCTTTTGAATAAAATATCCCAAAATAAAACAGAACCCTCATAATTATTAACAAAATATCTTTGTAACAATCGTCTTTTAGGTACCTACATAAATTTGTGTTATGTATCAATAACGAATAACGAGTTCGAGCGCCATTTGCAACTGAAGAAGTTACTTCAGACGATAAAGCTGGTCGTTAAAATGATTTAGCGCCCGTTTTTAGCTTAATGCTGTTGAGTTTTAATTGTACGAATGCGCAGTAATGATCGAGACAAACATTCTACAAGCGAAATTTCACTTTTCTCCAGTAATCCATAACAACTTGAAGACGTAATTTTTTTTTTGAATAAAACGAATTTATCATTTATAAAATTCCTTTGTTGTAAAAAGTTGTACTGCCTTTATAGCGGACCTTATCCTACTAATATTATAAACGTGAAAGTTTATAAGTATGGATGGATGGATGTTTGTTACTCTTTCACGATAAAACTACTTAACGGATTTGGATGAAACCTTATAATAATATAGCTTATACATCAGAATATAACATGGGATACTATTTGCCGCGATAATCGACATATATAACCAACCGGGGGCGGAGCCGCGGGCAACAACTAGTCTATCTACACATCTATGCAATTAAATAAATTGAAGTATCTGTTTGTAATATTAAAGTCACCACTTTTTAATATTAAATAACCGTACATATACCGCAATTTTTTTTTACAATTGTTGTCTGTCTGTCCGTTTGTCTGTCTGTCAGCTTGTTCCGTCTAATCTCTGGAACGGCTGGACCGATTTTGAAGGGACTTTCACTGTTAGATAACTGATGATAAAAAGACTAGCTTAAGTAACACCGCGGAGTTCAGCTAGTCTATATTAATAACATAAATTTGAAAGCCTGTGTATTCGAAATGTCTATATGTATGTCTGATTTCAATAAAATTTGGCATAGAGAGACCTTGATACATGAGGAAGGACATACTCTTTACAGCGATAGGTCACATACACGCGAACGGAGCAGCGTCCAAAAGCTAGTTACTTTTTATGTTTGCTCCCGCCAAAATGACTCTACTCTGCCTAATGGAAAGCATAAGCAGAATCCAAGAGTGGTGGTCAACATTGCAGCATGGTGACTACCCTAACATCATGGTGGGCTAGTGATGCTTTTGCATCATTGGAGGTCTCGCACTCACCATCAAAACACGACAGCACAAACGCTGTCATTTTACGTTGATTTTCTGTGCGAAGGTAGTACCGCCCCGGTCGAACCGGCCCATTTATTATTAAACGGTTTTATTTAGATTGCCCTCTTTATTTTTTTGTTTGGGTCAAAACTAGTAATAGAAATTTGACCTCTTCCAGTAGTCATCTGAAATATGGTACACACCTGTAGTTCTGGTGCCAATACAATTTTATAAATTCAGTTTCATTTTAAATCCAAAAAGGCTGCCGCTACAAAATGGCAGTTTACCAATTTTGTCACGATTACCTCAATAAGGGTATCAATGAAAGGGCTTGACGAACTTAATAAAATGAGAAGTACTGTGTAATGAAATCAAAAAATTCAAACTTGAAAATAAGAAATTGTTTTTTTTAAATTTAGACGGTTTTATTCAAAACTAGCTTATGCATGCGGCTTTGCTCACGCAGACTTTCATCCCCTGATTTAACCCCTTAGGGGTCGAATTTCCAAAATTACTTTCTTAGTGCTCACTAACGTTATATAAAGAACCTATATGCAAAATTTCAGGATTCTGGGTTCAGCGGTTTGGGCTGTGCGTTGATCTCTGGGTATGTCGTCAGTCAGTCAGTCACCTTCCTCTTTTCTAAAAGCTAAAAAAGAATTAGGTAGGTCCCAGGTTCCAGTCATCACATCCCTCTCCCTCATCAATGTAAGGCATCGATCAGACAAAAAAATCGTTATACGTATTGTAAACTAAGTTGACTGGATGGAAATGCGATAAGTTACGGTTCAACGGTATGTTACGGTACGGTAAGTACATTTACTATAATCAAGATCTTTGTTGATGATTGGCTAACACAATCAAACACATCTATTAATAACTAGTGATCGCCCTCGCCCAGTGGTCAAATTCAACCATAATTCTTTTTTTTTGCTTTCTGCTCTCCTCCTTCACATAGACTTCAAATGTGCACCCTTCATTGCGTTACGTATTATTAAATAGACAACTACAGACATCTCACACAAGGGCCGTCTCATTCCAGTCTAGGCAAGGCCTGTTCTATAGTAAGCATGCGGCTGATAAACATACTTATATCTTTCTACATTCATAGATACATTACAGCCAGATTTCCTCGTGTTCACCACACGACCATTTCTCCTGGGTCTAGGTGATAAGAAACCCACGGCCTCCAGCTAAGCAATCAATATGACAAGCCATCATCTAACATTTTCATCCTATTAGGGCAGAACAATAAATTTAACAGCGATACGTCTTACAAACGATGAAATATGAAATACTTTTAAACATAAATAAGTGCCGGCCGTAAACTTCGAATAAACTCCAAAGTGGATTGTGGATTTCGTGGATTAAAATTTACAATCGACGTGAAAACTTTTGCTGGGGATCAAAGTACCTTGAACGTTTTGTTTAAAAATATAACTGTGTCGACCTTTCCTCTATTTCAATCGAAAAAAAATATTGGTCTATCCATACTATGTACATAACTACATCAACATACATACAACATACAGTGACGCCTTTTTCCCAGAGGGGTAGGTTACTGACACACATCTTTTGCTTCGTCAACTCATCAATCTCTGTATGCATGCTCGTCGGTTTATGGAGCTCTTCTACTATACTGTAATATTATGAATTCGAAAATAAATCTGTATGTCTGTCTGTCTATCTTTCATGGCTAAACCGCTGCACCAATTCTAATGAAATTTGATATCCAGATACTTTGATTTCTATGGAAGGACATAAGCTACTCTAATTAAAAACCGAAAACTCGGTCACTCAATCCGTTTCTTCTGCTTATTCTTCATTACTTCTATTTATCTGTTTATCTATACTAATATATAAAGCTGAAGAGTTTGTTTGTTTGTTTGTTTGTTTGAACACGCTAATCTCTGGAACCGCTGGTCCGATTTGAAAAATTCTTTCAGTGTTAGATAGCCCATTTATCGAGGAAGGCTATAGGCTATATATCATCACGCTGTTTTCTTAGACCACGGTGTATACGGCTGTTATGCTTGATGTGTCTGGTTCGTTTTGCAGTTCTATGTTACTGTATGTTACGAAGTTTTGGTGTTTTGTATAATATGTCAACTATATACTTTATATGTCAGAAGTCACGCTAGGACTAATAGGAGCGGAGCACCAATGAAAAATGTTTCGAAAACGGGGGAAAATTATCACGCTACGGGCAATAGAAGACGCAAACGAGGTTGCGTGGGTCGGCTAGTGTAACATAAAATGGCCTTTTTTTCTTACGTAACTTTCCTCAAATTTAATCAAATAAACATATCACTTCTTTATTGTATTACTGTGTAACTTAACTTATAAGTGACTCAGGTAATTTTTGTACGAAACCACCTAAAACTAGAATAGGTGGACTAAAAATGCATTCTATATTTTTAAAGACATCTTCAAAGATTTCAAATGAGACCTGAGTTTCATAGCAAATTGCTGGTCATTCATTATTTCATAAAAAAACAACTCATTTACATCCTATTGAAGACAGGCAGTTAGATCCATATTTCATCAGAAACCCGAAGGAGATAAAGTTATTTGCGTTGATTAATTCTAAACTGGCAATGTAAGGGAAAGAATGGCTTTTTTCTATTCAATCAATTCACAATACTAGGCATCTGTGTCTCCTATAAATCTTTAAATCAGTTAGCTAAGCGCGAATGCTCTTAGTTTGATCGGTCTCAATATAATCCGGCCAATTTAAAACGCTCGCTTTATGAACCGTTTATTCGGTCATAAAGTATTATTATCGGAATATCGAAACGGTTTTAATTAAGACTTTAGAATCTTTTAACCGGATTATCCTTTATATTTCAGATTTAATTCGGTATTTTCTTGAAAATACCAATAGAACGGAATTTTATGAGGAATTTTATTTAAGGGCAAGAATGCCACTTATATAAAACTAGAAATCGGTTTTTAGGGCAAAGTTAGCCCTTGTTTATTTTATTTTTACGGTTATTTTAACACGTCTTCTCGACATTATTAGTTTTATTTTATATGTTGAGTTTGCCATAGTGGCTCTTTTTTGCCTGGTGGAAAGCATGAGTAGAATCAAAGAGTGGTAATCAATGTAACATGGTGACCCATACTATGGCGGCCTAATAAGATATAGGTAGATTAAATGTTTTCAAACAAAGAACAGGTTTAAGCCTGGTCATTTAGTCTAGTGGTTAATGAACCCAACCGCAAAGCCAGATGTTACAGGTTCGATTTCCACACCGAACAAATATTCTGTGACATGCATGTCGTCATGTTTTTGTGTCGAAGTGTATTTTATCTATGATATGTGTATATTTAACAGTATTTATGCGTGTTACGTTTTTTTATAAACAGTTTTAGAACAGTTTGGGATCAGAGGACCATGATGTTAAAAGTGTGAACATATTCGATATAATTATGGACCACTGGCACAGTGATAGTGTATACCATGGTATAAGAATATACTTCGCCAGGTATGACATTCCGAGTCACAGCACAGCATAACCTAAAGTCATCACCGCTATCGCTGGTTCATTTCGTGTTATGTTGTTTTAAAGTGGTCACTGTATAGTGACGTCAGCTTGTCTAACTCTCGGAATGCGAGACCTTGTTTTCTTAGACCACGGTGTATACGGCTGGCTGTTATGCTTGATGTGTCTGGTTCGTTCTGCAGTTCTATGTTACTGTAATAACATACAGTAACATAGAAGTGTTGGTGTTTTGCATAATATGTCAACTATATACTTTGTATGTCAGAAGTCCGAAAAAAATATTCATACATATTTAAAAATGAAATTAATAAATATTCCTTCAGTAAATATAGCTTTCATAGTTTAAGCTCTGGTTAGTCAGAAAGTAAATGACCTTGTGTGTCAGAGATTGGGGCTAATCCCGCTTACGCCCACCATTGTAACTCCTGTACACGAGGATAAATAACAATATGATTGCCTCGTTGGTCTCGCGGCTGGCATGTGCGACTGCTGAACATGAGGTCTCGGGTTCGATTCCCGAGTCGAACCAAATGTTTGTATGATGTACAAATATTTGTTTCGGAGTTTGGATGTTTTCTATGTATAATATGTATGTATTTACAAAAAAAAAAGTATATATGTATTTGTATCAGTTGTCTAGTACCCATAACACAAGCTCTGCTTAGCTTGGGACTAGATGGCGTTGTGTGTTAGATGTCCGAAATATTTATATTTATTATTATTATTAATAACCCACAATTTTTTTATTGCTCATTTATGGCCCTGTCAAAATGAGTCTCATCTGCCTGATGCAAAGCATAAGCAGAATCCAAGAGTGGTGGTCACCATACTCATTGCGACTGCACACAATGCAATAATGCAGCAAAGTGACCCACACCATGGCGGCCTAGTGATGCTTCTGCATTGGGCCTCCGATCCGGTCTTGCACTCACCAACGAAACACGACAGCACTGCTGCAGTCATTTTACGTTGATTTTCTGTGCGAGAGTAGTACCGCCCCGGTAGAGCCGGCCGAACCGTACTGGAATCAGCGCGCCTCTACTACCTTGGGTTTCCTGATTTAATTTATAATACTCGGGAAGTCCCGTGTCAGATGTCGAAAATCATCCTCTCAGCCGAAGGAAGTCCACTGCTAGGCATGGGCCTCTACAACAACCTGTGAAATAATTTTGTTATTAATATATTGTATTTGTTTGTTACAGTTGAAGCAGTAGAACAAGGCAGTCAAGATGGCGGCGTTCGTGGCTAAACAAATGGTTGGCAATAAGCTAAGCGCCGTGAAAGGTACGACTATAGAATTATTGTCTCCTCTTGTATATTACTGCCTTGTTCATCTAGCGGTTGAAGTATGCATCTGCGCCATCTACCGAAGATACACTGAACTACGGAGTAACATACAATGCGAAGAAACTACAAATCCTGCATCGCACAATAGAAATTCTAGCGCCGATAATTATATATGTATGCAACATCCCAACATCAATCCTTGGGCAGTGGCGCGCCAGGCATGATCACCTCGTCTGGTCAGAGGATCCTCTATTTGTGTTGGAGGCCCCCACAGGCCTAGTATCACCACGGTTATAACTGCGCAGGTAAAACTGCCGTGATACTTGTACACTACATAGTTAAGTTCGCGCAAGCCATATTCTTGTCAAAATCGTCGGCATGGTAACAATGTTTCCCAAATAAGGAACTATTTCTTCTGCTAGTATTTTATCAATGTTTGCTAACGAAAAAAATACTGAAGAACAGAATATTAATAATTATTTTTACGGAAATTAACGCGATCACTTATTATAAGGTATTACATATATTATCTCTGATTTCCCTGACGCATTCGCGCCCGTTACGAGAATCAAACACCGTGTTTAGATTAGTAGTAAATGGCGATACTACCCCCATAATAGTGATTGTGAATATAAATGGAATTTTGCATATCGTAGGACTAATATTTATACAAAGAAATTAAATTTGAGTGTCCTTTTCTAATGTCAAACTACCAGTTTTTGAAATATGAAAATAGGAGTCTATGAAAGAACCTCCATCAAAAAATCTATTTTTGATAATGTTGTCCGTCTGTTTGTTTGTTCATGCTTATCTCCGGAACGGCTGGACCAATTTTGACAGGACTTACATAGGCAGATAGTTGATGATATAAAGAGTAAATTAGGATACTTTTTTTAAGTTAGCTTCGCCCCGCGGTCGTTTTTGAACTGCGGGTAACGTTGCGGGGCTCTCAGCTAGTACAATATAAAATGAAACCAAAACCAAAACAAAAAACAATAGATATACACATAGAACAATTAATGATCGTGACAATTACATGAAAGGGGTGGGTAGGATATATATACCTACGATCTCCAGATTAGCTACATCAACTGCAATTCCGATGCACTCACAACAAAACATATATCTGAGCCATCTAGCGGAGTTTGGTCGAACTGCGTAGTAACTTTTGATGATGAAAAACTTATAAAAATACACACTGAGCTAATGCCCATTACAATCGATCTAAGTAATAGAAACTAATACAATTACCAATAAAGTCGGCAGATTTAAGATATCTGGTTCTAAGTGCTCTAACTCTTCCAGAGAACAGAACTAATATTAGCTATATAGTAATCATCTCAAATAACGTTTTTCATACTCATATCTATTAGTTATACTTCTTTAAGTCAGTCCCCGTTCTATTTTAAGTTTACACAAACAAATATACAAATAAATTATCAAAACGTGCGATTAAAGATAAAATTATATTACATCTATTTTTAATTTTATAAAATCATTTGACATTTGGCTCCAAATGAATGATATCTTTTTATCTAAAATTATTGCGATCGTATCAAAACTGTCTAGATTGTTTCTTTTTGCACAAGATGAGTTAATTTATGATCTCAATAATTGAAGGTAGGTATACTTGAAGGTATCATATACTTTGTAGAAGCAAGTATAAAGGGAGATAATGCATGAACTGCCATGGTTATTCTTTATCCAGCATATACATTTTCATCATCGTCACTACATAAAATAAAGTTATTTAATTTATTTATTTTTGTTTTCAATGAGTCTTGTGGTAATGCAAGGGTTTTATAGTTAACTTAAAAAATCGTTTTCTTTTTAACTGACTTTAAAAAAAGGAGGAGGTTTCTCAATTCGACCGTATATATTTTTTTTATGTGTGTGTTCGCGGATAACTTCGTCGTTTATGAACCGATTTTGATGATTCTTTTTTTAATGGAAAGGAGATATCCCAACGGTGGTACCATGATAAGGACACTAAGATCTGATGATGGCATCTAAGAGAAATCGAGTCAAAACTTGAAGTCAGTTTTATTTTTGTTAAAATTTTATTTAACATATTTTTTGCCTTAAGCATACTTATCTATATCCACACTACATGAAACGGGCACAAAGAATAAGCAGACTCAGAACAAAAGTTTATTTGTCACACAATGTTCTCCCGTGTGTTATTCCCGCCCACAATCTTCTAAGCACCTGGTGTCTATTAAAAACAATTATAAGTTCCGTTGTAATAATTTTTAAAGCTGAACCTCCATTAAAAAGATGATAATTAAAGTTGGCAAGGTTGGAAGTAAGTGGAGTTGTTCTTTCACCATCGCGAGTAGATAACGAAGGCGGAGCTAGAACGTGACACGGTATTATTTGGCCAATATAAACTTGCTGTGTTGTGATCTGTTACAAGGAGGTGTCGAGTCTTTTGTCGAACTGTAGTTTTGTGTCGAGTTTTACTATCTTTGGTTAAAAGTTGTGATTTATCGCCGGTGAAATACACCGTCGAATAAAAGGGGTTTTCAGCATATTGTTATCATTGTTCGTGCCGCTTTTGATATTGCTTTAAAAGTGATTTTACTTATATCTTTTGCAGCGTTTATTATAATAGTAAAATGTTATCTGCAACTTTGCTTATTTTTAACCGTCTGCAAAAAAAGGAGGAGGTTTCTTAATTCGACCATATATTATATATATTATTTTATTTGTGTTCGCGGTAACTTCGTCGTTTATGAACCGATTTTGATATTTTTTTTAATGGAAAGGAGGTATCCCAACGGTGGTACCATGATTAGGACACTAAGATCTGATGATGGCATCCAAGAGAAATGGAGTCAAACCTTGAAGTCGGTTTTATTTTTGTTAAAATTTTACTTCCAGTTCAACCTTTACTCCTTCTTAGGAGTGAAATGTCTTAAAATCTACGATTTACTAACAGTTCCTAACAGTTCACGCTTTGACATACATATGCCTACCCTACTAGCCTATAAACAAGTGAAATTAATTCCCCACTGCAAAGTAAAAGTTTTTATTCTATGTGTTATGAAGTTATTGAGCGCCTTAATATCATAGTAATTGGACAGGCATTGGTTTTCCCTGTGCCTTGCAAAGCCTCTCAAAGAACCGTTAAATATTTGATTTCCCTAAGGCCTGTTTTTTACAACAACATGAATTTGTGAAGCGCTTACCGCTTCGCTTATTATACTAATGGTGATTAATCCACGTCCCAGTCTATTTGTGAACGCTTTGGGTTTGTTTCCAAAGAGCTATGACGGAATCAAAATATCTTTTCTTTATATTTATTGATACAATGCTTTAAGGATACGTTATTACGTTTTCTACGTAAATATATTCATATAAAATGACTTGCTTATCGTAGATCGTAAACCAATGTTGCTACTAACTTGAAATTTTGGCAGTTAATGCTTTTATGTTATATTTGCTTTTTGACTCAGGGAGTAGGTACGTAAAGCTGTCGAAGCGTCGGTCCCGGCTGTCAAACGAACAGAAGACCACAGTGACGGCACTCGTGATGTCGTGTTTCGTTAGCGAGTGTGAGACCGAAAGCTCAATGCTGCAGAAGCATCTCAATTGGCCGCAATAGTGTACATTATTGCATCCACAATGTGTTTGGTGACCACCAAACACATTGTGGATTTTTGGATTCTGCTCATGCTTTTCATCAGGCAATGTAGATTCACTTACAGATCATATGTAGATACTTAGATTTAGCAGGCTCATACAGCAATATATACAATAATTGGATAATTAATATACAATAGTGGGAGGCCTAAGACTGTCAACAATTTTTTTACTGAACATCGACATCGTCTAAAATTTATTTAAATTGTGGATATCTGATGGAAGTCGCTTTGCCTAGAAAAGGGAAGTCCTAGTTTGTGGAAAAAACAAGTAAATTCAAGTGTTTATTTCGCTTTTCATCTTCCCGGGTATTCCATTTGGCTTCTAGTCAATAGTTGCTCGTTAAGGCTATCGGTGAATTGAAGAGCTTTTACCGATTGGTGGTTTCGTAGGTTTTCTGTTCGGTCAATCTGTCTCCATCTGTTCAAGATAATTCAGTGAATAAATACTCGATTGAAACAAGTTTTATCTGTAAATGTTTGTTGTTATTGGGATTTTGGTCGTCGTTTGTTTTGGCGCACCGAGAATTTTACATTTGAAGTGCTATCAAGTAGCGATAATCGAGAGTATTATATTACATTACATTATAGTATATATAGTGTATCCAATCATTTATTTAACTTTTGACAGCTCTAATACTTAATCAAATAGTGATACCCTGACCCGTTACCGATTCGATTTCTTTTATCGATCGATTTTGTACATGAAGAAGTTTTAATCGATTTAACACACTCATTATTTTACCGATAATTTCGTAATTTTATCCATTATTAAACCGCAACACCGGACGCGTAGCGGACATTTTGTAGTTAGTCATAATTCACATTTTCATACGTCGAGTTGAGTATTTTTATTCCTCCGTATTGATTTATTTGTGAATTCTCACGTTTGGTTGAGTTGAGCGTATCGTCCGTCCCTTCGTTACTGTCAAAATGCCAAAAATTAAGGTGCTCAAAGGACAAACAAGACAGTTTGTCTTGCGACTTCGTGAATACTTTGAAAAGGAGAGCTGTAATAATGGGCCTCTTATATCACTGACTCAAGTTTAGAGACCGTGTGATTTGATATTAAATATAATCACAATAATGTTATTGTATGTTTTATTAATATAATCGATAATCGATTTATTTCAAACCCGTTTTTATAGTCTGTGGTCATTCATTATGAATGACACATCTCTAAGTGGGCGGAGCCCGTCCATGAAGTACAGTATTCCCTCTAGTACATTGATCAAAAATTATTACAAAACTTTATGTGCATGATCTGTCAAAAGTTAAATAAACGATTGGACGCACTATAACAACGAAATTTTATTATCAGTTTAACCACGTTGAAGATTAAAGATTTGGATCATCTATCCTAATCCATACTTCCATACTTATTTTGATTTTTTTAAATTTTAAAGTAATTATGTCTGTCAGTCTGGCTAAACCGCTGCACCGATTGCAATGCATTTAGGCATGGAGATACTTTGATTCTTATGGAAGGGCATAGTAGTTATCTTTACTACGAGTACCTAAATGACCGAACTTTGCTCAGAGAATAATAATTTATTAAGTTTTACATAAGAATTAATATAACAAGCACTGGAACCTCACACTAGGATCCTCTGTGTTGTGAGATCAAATTTACATAAAAACGAAATCTATTGGAATAATGATAAGAGTGGCAGCAGTGTGCTAGGGTATATTTATTCGTGGTTCACAACATACAAAAGTATTAAAACATAAACAACCGTAACTATGCTAATTTCGAATCAGTGACAGACTTTCTCAAGGTAGTAGAGCCACGCTGATTTCAGCACGAACGGGCCGGCTCGACCGGGGTACTACCCTCGCACAGAAAATCAACGTAAAATGACAGCGATCATGCCGTCGTGTATCGTTGGTGAGTGCGAGGCCCAATGATGCAGAAGCATCACTAGCCCGCCATGGTGTGGGTGACCATGCTGCATTGTTGCATTGTCTGCATTCGCAGTATGGTGACCACCGCTCTTGGATTCTGATTATGCTTCCCATCAGGCAGAGTAAAGTCATTTTGGCAGGGCCAAAAATAAAAAAAAAGACATGGGTTCAATATGATTACAGGCCAGTACCTATATAAAAGTGCGACCTCCAATAGAATCACATTTCATTTAGCTGAACCCCGCGGTTATTGTCGTACCGTGGGTAAAGCCACGGGGCGAAGCTAGTCTAAAAAAGTAGCCTAGGTTACTCCTTATATCATCAGCTACCTACCAGTAAAAGCCCCGTCAAAATTAGTCCAGCTGTTCCATAAATTAGCCAGAACAAACAGATAGATAGACAGACAGATAGATAGACAGACAGATAGATAGACAGACAGACGAACATACAAAAATATTAAAAAAATGATGTTTTGATAATGTACCGTGTATACAAACATGTGCATTTTGTAAAAAGCGATTATTTTCAAATAACAAACAGACCCTCCAATTTTATTATTTATATTTATATATATTATTTATTTCAATAGATGCAAGTAATTTGTTTCCATCTGTAACAACAGTTTCAATATAAATCACTATACGTAAGTATATTTGAAAGTTGAACTAGTTGTCAGTATATTTGAAGGCAAGTCTACTAGTATTTTTTTTTTTATTGAAATGTTATAAATTACTATATTTTAAAATCCACTGCTGTAATAAATTGATATTAAGAAAATCAAAATATCCCATACATGTACGTTAAATAAGTGTTACCAACACACGCGGCGGACGTTCTAAGCTGTAGTATAGAGGTATTTTACTAAAAAAATAGGCATAAAATTGTACACTTACGCTTCCTCATGCAGCTGGGTTACTACAATTCGCAACCAGATAAAAAAAAAACTCAGAATTTATCAAGAGGTAGCTGAAAACTATTATTTTTATTAAAATAATATAACGAAAGTAGACGCAACAGACTGTTCATACTGTGTTTGCTACTTACACTACAAGATATCGGCGCGCGTAAATCGATGCGCTGTCACCAGCTCGATGTATCTGCTACTTCCATATGTTTGTGAAGTATTGAACGAATACTACGTTGCAACTATATTTTTTAACCGACTTCAAAAAAAGGAGGAGGTTTCTCAATTCGACCGTATATATATATATATGTATATATATATCCCCGAAACTGAGATGTCCCAACGGTGTTACCATGATAAGGACATTAATATTTGATGATGGCATCCAAGAAAAATCGAGTCGAACCTTGAAGTCGGTTTTATTTTTGTTAAAATTGTACTTGTTTAGACTGGGCTTCGCCTTGTTTTCGACCTTCAATGCCTGTACTACTTGTAGCGTTTAGTTATACATAATATTAATCAATCCGTTTCCGTTATGTGTAAATTTAACATCGATGTTAGGTAATTAACATTTTTAACTTTCTGTTTCAGGTATGTATCAGAAACAAAAACATTCATCAAACTTAAAGATTTCACGTAAGTTGAGAGCGCATAATCTGTAATTGTAATTATGCATGTCATTAACAACTTTGTTTTACGTAAAAATGTATTCGTTACGTATACGTAATTACGTAAAAATATATCTATATATATATACTCTATAGTTTTTTAGCAAGGAATTATGAAAACATATATATTACACGGCAATATTTATTCAATATTCATTTTGCAATATCTTGGTCACAATTTTTTTATTCAATATTTATATTGTAATATCTTGGTCACAAAAATGATTTATTATGCAATATCTTGCAATGTCAATTACAACTAAAATTACACACAAAAAATATATTGATTCTTTAAAGAAATCTAGCCGAAAGTAAAATCCTTTCGATACTTAAATGTTGCCGATTGTTTAATTTTGCCGATAGTTAAAACTTGCCGATATTTAAATCTTGCCGATAGTTGAATTATTCCGATAGTAATAAAGAGATAAGAGTATGAAAGGCAAGACCTAAGAAATTACCTAAGATAACTGTAAATTATAAACGACTCGATCCAAGTTTCGCATTTAGGATTACTCTTATGATCATCTGCAATCTTCCAAGCTATGAAGTTCTTAAAGTTATATTGTTTAGTATGACATTCCGAAATTTCTTCAGTTCCATCTATAGTTTCTTCTGTTGTCTCTTCTTTCAGATCTCCTATCATCCCATTGATATCTTCTTTCATATCTTCTATCACCCCATTGATTTCTTCTTTCATCTCCTCCTTCATCTCTTCTTTCATATCTTCTTTCATTTCCTCCTTCATCTCTTCTTTCATTTCCTTCTTCGTCTCTTCTTTCATTTCCTCCTTCATCTCTCCTTTTATATTTTCTTTCATATATTCTTTCATTTCTTCCTTCATATCTTCTCTCATATCTTCCTTCATCTCTTTTTTCATATATTCTGTTATCTCTTCCATTATGTTTGTTTTTTCCACGTTTTTTTTGACCTGGTTTTTTTTAGTCTTAATGTGATGTTTAATAGGGTTAGTATCTTGCTTGGGATCAACAGCAGAATTCTCACTAAGGTCAGTTTTGTTGGTTGTTGGAACGGTGAAAATATCCAGGAAATCGAAGTTTTTAGGTATACTGATGATCATTCGCATTTCTTCTTTTAGTAGTTTCTTCATGATAAACATCATCATGTTGTTTACAGAGTTTTCGACATTACATTTTGTAGTAAAGTCGAGAAATTCTGTCAATAGACATCTCAGCGACTTGCCATGTTCACGGCAATACTTTCTAATCGCAACACTTGCTTCTAATATTTTTGTTTGGGTCATCCCGTTGTCCACATGAAGCTTATGATAACCTTCAAGATTAAACACACAACCATTAAGTTTACTGTTCGTTAGTGGCTCCACTTTGGAGGTTGTAGGTTGTTGATAGAGGTTGGGAAAGTAGGTGTTGAGGAACTCAGAAGTTGGTGGTTCTGATGTCATCAGGTTGTATTCTAAAAGGCGACTCCTAACTCGTTCTTCCATTGGCATATCTTCTTCCTAAATAAAAAAAAATGAAAAATTATGGACATACATCGACCTTAAGACAATTAACTATACCCTGCCATTCTCAGTTCGGACACATTCGAATTGTCTAAAAAACATGTTTGCAAAAATTATGGAAACCATTTTTGAAGGTGGTTGTATAGTCCTTTATAATATTTATTAGGGCCTATATGCGAGACGCCCAAATCCGGTCAAAGTTGAGAATCGGACTGGGAGATTCCAATTTCCGCTACTTCGATAGTCCAGCCTAGCAGTCCTTATGTCCATAGCGGTCTAATATTGGACATAGGCAGAGGCTTATCTAATGGAGTGGTAATATTAGTAATTATCTGATGCAGCTATCCTAGATACATAATTCTTAATACACTTTATATTAATAATACTTTTTATTTCCATCATCTGTTTTAACTGTGTTCTCTTTACCTATTCACATTCTAGTTTTGTTATTTATAAGCTCACGAATAAGATAAGATCGTTGACGACTGTACTAGTATACTACAGCTGTACAGTATCAGTGTGCTACAGTTATTCTCACTTCTGTAACATGTGTTTGACAAAATTTCTACATCGCCTTTGCATTTTGTTGACGGGTTGGGCATTTTTTTGGATCTACTGATCCTTGAGGTTTTAGGATAGGGTGAAAATACCTGAAGCAATTAATATTCCGTTTTGCAATCTTGATTCATGTTTATAGAGAAAGATACAATTTAGAACTTTAGTGATAATAGAGAGCCATATGCCTGTGGACGTCTTGCGGCCGAGATGATGATGATAAAGAAAGAATTTTAGAAATAAATAAATGGGTTGTAATCTCTATTCCTTACCATAGCTTCCAATCGGTGGAAGTATTCAGCGACTTGCTTGAAATCGTTGATTTTCCCACAGCGAAGCCATACGATGTAGGCTCTTCTCAGTGTCATGTCCGTGTAAGCAGGTTCCGGGGGATCCAGTAGAGAGTGTAGTTTACCATCGTCAGCGATCAGGGTGATTAGTTCGTCCGTCATGATCGTACTAGAGAGAGATAAGTAGATAGGTTTAGGCAAGTTCCAGCTGTACTAAGATCATAGTAGGACAAAGACGTTTGTGTAATGAACACGATACTTCTTTGTGTCTGGGTGGAGTTTACATATAATATGTAGGTATTAATAAATAAAAAACAGTATTTTTGTGTATTTTAATCAGTCAGTCTATCTAACATACTACAAGCTCTGTTTAGTTTGAAGCTAGATGGCGCCGTGTATTAGATATCCGAAACATTCATCTATATATATAAAATGAATACCTATTTGCCTTGGTCACGACATAAAGCGTGAACGGCTGAACAAATTTTGATAATTCTTTTTTGTTGTATAACCCATTTAGCGAGGAAGGTTTTAGGCTATGTAACATCACTCTATGAGCAATAGGAGCCGATTATCGACTGAACATGTTAGGAAAATGGGAAAAAAATATTTCTTATGGAGAAACGCAAACGAAGTTGAGCGGGTCAGCTAGTTATTATTAATATATGTAATAATATATAATAATTGTTAATCTGCAGTTTGTTATCATCAGTTACCATAGTACAGGGTTAGTTTAGGTTCGGCGATGTGTGAGGGTATTGTTGAATAGAAACGAGAGTGTGCAAATTTCCTACTTGGTAATCCGGAACTAGGAAAAACCTTAACCTCGTTGCTGATAAAGATCAAATGAAACTTAATTTTCAAAAACTACATACTATATTTGATCAGTAACCTCTTTTTACATGAAGCTTCGACATAAGAAAGTATATATACATTTATAAATAAATAAATATTTTGGATATTTTACATACAACGCCATTCCAGCAGCAAACTATGCAGAGCTTGTTTTATGAAAGCTAGATTAACTGATAGGATACACTATAACTTTTTTTTGTAAATACATACATATTATGCATAAAAACACCCAAACTACGAAACGATCATTTGTAGAATATACAAACATTAAAGCAGACCCGGGAATCGAACCCAAAATCTCAAGTTTAGCTTTGGTCCAACCCGGGAATCGAACCCGACAACTCAAGAACAGCAGTCGCGTACGTTACCACTGCGCCACCGAGGCAGTTACTAGTAACTAATGCTCAAATCAAATATCAGTTAAAACTAGTTCTTACTAGACAAAACCTAATGCGTTTTTGGGATGTAAGACCTGTATATCCTAAGAGGAGACCCGAGCCCAGCTGTGGGACGTATGGGTTGTTGATGCTGATACATATATGAACTTACCGCTTGTCCGCTTCACCGTTCAAAGCCATTTTTTCTTCACCCGTTATTTCTGGTATAGCGGCGATAGGAAAAGCGGAGGGCTTCCTGTAGAAAAAAAAATTGAATTACTGTTCATGATATGACTAGCTGCTGCCCGCGGCTCCGCCCGCGTATATATCGGTTTTCGCGGCAAATAGTTGCCTATGTGTTATTCTCATAGTAGTAAATATATTATCTATTCTTAATATTATAAACGCGAAAGATTGTGAGTATGGATGGATGGATGTTTGCTACTCTTTCACTGAAAAACTACTGAACGGATTTGGATGAAACTTTCAAGTAATGTTAAAGTGATAGTGTGATGATTTACAGCTAGCTGAAACCCGCGGTGTTACCTACGGTTATCGTCGTACCGCGGGTAACGCCGCGAGGCGAAGCTAGTCTAAAAACAGAAGCCTAAGTTACTCCTTATATCATCAGCTACCTTAGCAGTGAAAGTCCCGTCAGTATCAGTCCAGTCGTTCCAGAGAATAGGAGGAACAAACAGACAGACTTTTATCATACTCTTATTTTAGAAGTTACACTCCTGGACACATTTTTCCACTTTGGAAGTGTCTCTCGCACACACTATTTTGTTTAGAAAAAAATGATTTTAGAAACCTCAATATTATTTTTGAACACCAATCCATAGATACCACACAGGTACGGGTCGGATGAAAAAAAATTGAGTTTTAAATTCTAAATATGGGGAACCCTCAAAATTATTAGCTTTTTTTTCTGTTTTTGTCTGAAAATCTTAATGCGGTTCACAGAATACATCTACTTACCAAGTTTCAACGTTATAGTTCTTATAGTTTCAGAAAAAAGTGAATCTGATATATGGACGGACGGACGGACACAGACAGACAGACAGACAGACAGACAGACAGACAGACAGACAGACAGACAGACAGACAGACAAGACGAATCGTTTTTTGACATTTGGCTACGGAACCCTACACTTTTATTTATTTCTATAGAGACTTGACTTTGTTCGTGATTAACTTTGATCTTATTTAGTTTTTGTAATAAGAGCAACCTTTGATTTTGCAAGGAAACCTTTACCTATTAAGTGTATTTTTAAAATTTTCTCTCACATATTAACACCCAGTGACGTAATTATATCACCATGTGGGTAATTGATAAAAAAAATTAATTCAATATTAATGATACATTCTAATTTGTAATTAGGATCTAATGAGAGTAAGTTTCTGTGATATAATTGCGAAAGATAAGATTGTTCTTAATTGTGGTATGTATTATAGTAACAAATGATACTAATGTGGTAAATGCGACAGTTCGTGAATACAAACATTCATACATCATGAATGTATGTATTCTTTCGTGCAAAAACTGCAAAACGAATTTAGATTAAACTTTACCGTAATAGCTTTTACAACAGAATAACAAATAGAAAACTATTTACCGCTATAACCAGCTTACACGCAAACGGAACCGCCGGTAGAAACTAGTTGAAATTAAAAAAGTATGTACGACATTTGTAGCTATTTTGTTGCCAATTTTTAAAATTAAAAAATCGCTCAACTACCTCAGAAAAAGAAGCAAGTTCTGCATTAATCGTGTTCATGTTTATTTGTTACTTCTCAACTCCTTAATTTATAAGCCAATACAGATAATTCTTTTTCAAAACTATATTTTCCGTTTCCTCCCATACAGAAAACTAAAAGTGAGGGTTGAAAATTAAAAAATAATAGAATGTGTATTTTATCAAATGTTGTAAAGAGAAATACTCTCGATTGTCAGCACTTGATGGAACTTGTTAAAATACATTCAAGAACCTAAATCACTTGAGTCTAAAATACATTGTTATAAAGACGTATAGTTTGTGGGTAATTTCTTGATCGACTGAACCATTTTTCAAAATGTTACACATTAATTGTATGTTATGTTTTAACCCTAACAATGATTACCGCGTAATCGCTGCAAGCCTGGTATAATATATCAATTCATAATGACGTAGTTGGGTATTTTTTTCCTTTTGTTAAATTTCAAAGCAAAAGTAAGTTATTATATATTTATCTTCTCTTATAGCGAACAATTATTAAGTAGATTGTTAGAAACAATCGAGGTATACCTACAAATTAACACATTCAAATTAAAAACAGTTAAAAAATAAACAAAAAATTACGTACCTTAGAGATGAAGTTAATTTTCGTTTCACACAATAACTGGAATACAGTTTATATTGAATAATTTTGTTAAAAATTAACGATCACGAAATGGCGGCTGCGCGGATCGGCAAGCGTTGTCAACGAACTAATTCGAGTGAGAAACGAGGAACTCCAGTACTGTATTTATGTGCCTACCCTCATTAATGATATTTTCTTCTCTTAATGGGTCGTTTAGAAATCGATTACTTAAGTATATCACATTAGCTGGGTATGTATTCATGTAAAGATATATTTGAACGTGATTTTGATTACTTTAAAAATTGACAGATTGAATTTAAAGTTTATTATCAAGATTAAGAGCTTACCATATGCCTCAACAGCCTTTCCAGTAACAGTCCACTGCTGAACGAAACCCTCTCCCTCATCAGTATGTTTTGGCCTACTGCACCACTGTGCCAAACATGATCGGGGAAATAAAAGCTACCCGACTTCGCTGGCTTGGTCACATCAAAAGAATGGATGAGGATACTCAATACTTTATTGCATCACATAGGTATAAAAGATCTTATAGGTCGAGCACAGCAAAATTACAAAAAAGAGAGGACACAAACCTAAAACTAATACAATTCAAATTAATGATATAATCTTCCTATATATAAAAATCAACTGCCGCTCGCCCGTCCCGCTTAAACTCGAGAACGGCTGGGCTGATTCAACCGATCTTGTTCTCGAAATGCCTGACGCAGTCCAGGATCGAGCCGTCAAAAGAGCATAACTGGGGCAGCCCATCGGGCAGCGGCCGGTATATACCGCTGGAAAGATGAGGTTGCCACGGATATGGAAGAGATGAAAGTCCGATTGGTTTGAGTTGGAACAGAATAAGGAAAGAATGGCGCATTCTACGAAGGCCAATACACACTTTGGGTCGCTGAGCCAGCGAAATAAGTGAGTATGCCCGCTGGCCAGATGGGTTTGGTAGGTAGGTAAGTTTTCTAGAAATAAACTCACTTGTATTTATTCCACTATTTTAATCAAATTTACACCTATACGTAGATTAAAATAGTGGAAGAATGTATGACAACAGGTTCCATCAAGTGCCGACAATCGAGATTATAAAAAGGTTTAAGTTTTCCTTATCTTTAGAGTATGTTCTGCTTAGTTTGTGTCCCTTAGACGCCTCTTACCCACGGGATAAAAAGAGGTGACACTGTATTCTATTATATTATATTCTATTATATTATATATATTCTATTCGTCACATATAACTATTAAATCGCACAATTATTATCCCTGTGGTGACATCCCTTGAGTTTAGAACAAGAGCATTACAAAGAAAAGAAAAACTTGACATTAACTGTATATCTAGCTGGCGTGGTTTAGTTGACCAAAACCCCCTTTTCAAGGAGAGCCCTAAGTCCAACAGTGGTCTGTTAAAGTGATAATTATGATGGTCATTAACTTAAAACCAATGGTAATAAAGTCTATAGATCCTTGTGCATTGTTGCATTGTCTGCATTCGCAGTATGGTAACCACTACTCTTGGATTCTGCTTATGCTTTCCATCAGGCAGAGTAGAGTCATTTTGGCAGGGCCAGATATAAAAAAACCAAGCTATATCCCACTAATCACACTAATATATAAAATATAAATAACATATAAGCTACTATTTGCTGCGATAACCGACATACATGCGGGCGGAGCCGCGGGCAACAGCTAGTATATAATATGATTGAATATTAATTGTTATTTCAATTGAATTGTTTTTAATTCATATTTTGTCATGATCTTGTACAGCCCATAATATACCTGTATTTGAATAATAACAAGTACAAATTTTAGCAAAAATAAAACCGACTTCAAGGTTCGACTCGATTTCTCTTGGATGCCATCATCAGATATTGATGTCCTTATCATGGTACCACCGCTGGGACATCTCCTTTCCATTCAAAAAGGAATCATCAAAATCGATTCATAAACGACGAAGTTATCTGCGAACACACATACAAAAAAAACGCTCGGTGTGTTAATAGATGTGAAAACCAGATTGATGTTGATAATTTTAATTCAAACATTACGAAATTTCAAATTTTTAATACTAAAAGTCATAAGTTTGCACTTCTATCGGCAGTTGTTATGACTGCCATTTCATTATTTTTGGTATATTTGCGGTATTCCCGGACCAATACGACCTTCAAGAAAAGCGCGTACTCTTTCTTAAAAGGCCGGCAACGCACTTGTGCTGCTCCATGGGCGGCGGTAATAGCTTACCATGATGCAATACGTCTGCCCGCTATATCATAAAAAAAAAAAACAAAAAACTAGGCTTAGGTAAATATTGAGACGTAATGAGTGCTAATAATTCTGCTCAAACTATTGTGAGGTAATTTAGTAATCACCGTCATTACCAAAATGATGTATCTGTTTGTTTGCAATACTTAATGACATTTTAATTAAAACGTGTTTGAAAGGTTTAATGTAATTTTAACTAATTGAATATGATGAGATGCATTGTTTTCTAATTAGTTGTTTTAACGTAACTGTACGGCTAATTAAAGGGTTCACACTTGGCTTTAGATTTTGATAGGAGAACTTTCCGAGAATAGAAAGAAAGAATACATTTATTAGCCACACTCACGAAGGAAACGAGAAAAATAAGGTACATTTTAACAATACTAAACAACAAACAACCATGTATTGTGTTTGTTTGTTGTTGTGTGTGTTGTGTGTATGAGTGTGAAAACAAAAAAAAAAGAAAGTGAAGTAATCGGGCTGTGTTAGTAAGTAACTAAAGGGCCAGAGCTCAGCTTATGCTGCGGTCCTGCAGTGACCACAGCGCTGATATCAGCTGAAGCCCGGAAAATAGATTTTTAAACCTTCTATGCAATATTGCTTTCCTATTACTGTCTTTATTTAGGTGTTTGATTCCCAGTGTTACCCGCTGTACAACAGAAGTTGTAAAGTGCTGTAGTTACTCAAAATCGGTCCAGCCGTTCCAGAAAGTAATCGGAACAAACAGACAGACAGACGGACATACAAAAAACAATACAGTTTTGGTATCATCATCAGCCTATCGCAGTCCACTGCTGGACATAGGCCTCTCCAATTTCGCGCCACTTGGTTCGATCCTCGGCTACAGTTTTGGTATATGTACCGTGTATAGTTACATATTCATTTAGTAAAAGCGGCCAAGTGCAAGTCGGACTCACTCATGAAAGGTTCCGCAGCAGCAAGTAACATAATATAATTTTTGTTTAATTTTTATATTTGAGTTGATTGAATAAAAGGTAAGTTGCAGCTTACTATTTGAAGGGTCAAAACTGGCACCAAATGGTTCGTGTAATATTACACTCGGCGCTGGCTAGCCAGTTCCTTTGCTTGAACTTGGCTTAACACGCTGCCGCGTATCTAGATTATTTGAAAATACTTAACACTAAAATAGAAGTGAATAAACTTCATTGTACACCAATTCATAGTTTACACACATAAAAGTATATATGTATAAATGGCGACTTTATTGCCAAAACCATTGAACTAATATTACTATTATTCTTCAATGGCCAAAAAGCAATTTCTTAGGCAACCTTAAGGTCGGTACACATCTAACGGAACATGCGTCGCGTATGATCGGTCGCGTAACGACGGAACAGACAAATACATACAAATACATTTCACACTCAACCGAGAATGCGTTAGTGCGTCGAGCTTACAGTGTTTGCACCGTTTCTGGCAATGCATTGTCGGCCGACGTAAAAACGCCAAATAGCAATTATTTCAATGGGCTTCATTTTAAAATTCTATATCACTCCAGTATATAATCAAAGCACTCAACACCACCGTAGATTCTAAACGCAGAAAGTGACTGACTTGACGCGTAATGTGAGAGGTCTGTTTTGACCAAACATACGCGACGGATGATATGAAAAAACGAACTAATTGGCAGTTTTGGCAAAAAAAGAAACGAAAAAGAATTTAAATGAATCAGATAAAAGTAAATGACAAAAGAAATATTGATTACAAAACATATTAATACAAAATACTACGATACTCATAAAACGAAATGACACTGATCGTGTTATTAGTTAACACTAATGATTATCGTTTATTTGACATAATGTTCTGAATTATTTCATTAAATTAGGAGAGTTATTTGGTCATAACATACTAAAATTATCCTATCTTTATATAATCTAACGTTTAACGATATCTCCCCTTCCCATACCCCAAAGGCCGGCAACGCACTTGTGACGCCTCTGCAGTACCGGCGTTAGGGTAGGGCGCGGGTGGGCGATCGCCCAGGGCGCCAGATAAAAAGGGGCGCCGCAGGCGCCCCTTTAAAACCCATCGCTCATAGTTCGAGGTCTACTTACTCGTAAATTCCCTAAATTAAGCGAAAAAAATCTTTGTTTGCAACACTTGAATCACAACACAATCAAACACTTCGAACTGAGCACTGCATGCAGTTAAATTTATCCGGAATCCCCAATCATAGAGAAACACATTGTCTTTCTCTTTTTAATATTTAAGTTAATAAAATTTAACAAAAATAAAACCGACTTCGATTCTCTTGGATGCCATCATCAGATCTTAGTGTCCTTATCATGACACCACCGTTGGAATATCCTCTTTCCATTAAAAAAAGAAACATCATAATCGGTTTATACACGACGAAGTTATTCGCGAACAAACTCCACACGCTGGCAGAATGTCCGGCGTGAGGGCATTCGGAGTGAGAGCATGTGGAGGCGTGATCTTGTGACGGCCATCGGGGTGCTCTCTCTCGGTATTATGATTGCAGCCAAGTTATGTTTGCGAAGGTGACGGCGAAGCGGGGCTGGGAGAGGTTTAGAACTTTCTCGGTTCGCCAGGCCCGGGCCAGGTACCGCAGACAACGCAGGCGCTGGAGATCGTAAAACGATCTCCGTCCTCCATAAGCGCAAGCCTGGGAGTGACAGGTGAGGCCAACTGTCAAACTAGCAGAAGCAGGCCGGGTTGAGTGCCTTTTGGGGACAGCAACGGTAACATCGGAGTTCCCACACAGGAGGGGGCCATCTACATACCGTAGGTGGCCCGAGGTACATCGGGGTTCCAGGGTTTTTCTTTCTAGAGTGCACCTGGTTCCCCGGGTTCCAGTAGCCGAGACAGCGTGCGGTTTTAGCCGGTTCGAGTCCGACATGCCACCAGCAAGTCGGTATCCAGAGGGATTTCCGCAAAGGAAAAATATACAAGGATGACTCCATTGATGATGTAAAACAAATAAAATGTTCATCCATTCTAAAATTCTAACTGATCACTTGGGGCTATAAACTATAAAAAACTCAGTGACCACGTTGGGAAGCAAGAATAAGCAGTGTTAAAGCAGTCCGTTACCAAATTACTGCCATCCATGATGCTTACATAACTTTACTATTGAAATCCAGAGAACTGATGTTCAAGTGTCTCATGAGACTATTACTCCAGCTGAACATCAAAAAGATTTCAGAAATTGAATTTTTCAACTGTCTTCTGGACACTATATTAATTTCAGTCAATGAAAGGTTCGAACAGTTAACTTAGTACGAAATCTTGGTCTTTTTTGTAAAATATTAAACAGATTCAGGAAAAAAAGTAAAAACTAAAACCCAACTACGACAAAAGACGACGCTGAAAAAAAATTTTTCAGCGTCTATTTTTGTCGTAATTGGGTTTTAGTTTTTACTTTTTTTTTATTTAAAATGTTTTGGTGCCTCTATAATACTAATTTCTTTGCAAAGTATATTTTAAATAGATACCACAGAAATATCACAATTATCCAATAAATACGGACACAGTCACGAGAAAATGCCAATAATATATATATTTTTGAAATGTTCAAGTAACGCCCTTTTGTATGATACCAAACACGGCATATTTCTCTCATATTTATTTTTTAATACACTACTTTGCGTCGGCTTGAGGGAGCCACGTTAGGTTTAGTGACACGCCATATAGCCTATTATCAGCGGGCAATCAAGACGCTTCTAACGATACCTCATTTGTCTTATTCTGACTGGTATTTTCAGAAATAAGGATGGAACAAACAAGCATAAAATAGAAATACCACATTTATCGAATAAATACGGACAAAGTCACGAGAAAATGCTAATAATATATGTATTTTTGAAATGTACAAGTAACGCCCTTTCCAATGATACCAAACGCGACATATTTATCTAAAATTTATTTTTTAATACAGTACTTTATGTCGGCTAGAGGGCGCCACATTAGATTCTGTGACACGTCATATAGCCTACAACCAGAAGACGATCATGACGCTTCTAGCGACACCTCATTTGTCCAGTTCTAATGAGTAGTTAAGGAGCTAAGAGGGAATAAATGAACATACATACATACATATGTACATACATACATAGCCTGTCAAAATCATAACCCTTCTTTGGCTTTGCCGTAGTCGGTTAAAAATCCGATTTTGTCAAAGTCTGTGGGGATCTCCAATTAAAATTGACTCTAAATCAAACATAGATGGTTATATGTTATGTACTAAACTCATAAGTCTGAATCATTTTTTGCCTGATCAGAACGTTTCCTATTTTTGTTTTAAATTTCATCAAAAATCACAACCTACAAGAAAAGTATCCAAATATGTGGATAGCATTTCGCATATTTTTGACTATACCTTAATAGTTGCTAGTGGGGAGAGGAGTTTTTCAAACAAAACCTATCTTCGATCAATAATATCTCAACCTAGATTGACAAACTTAGCAACTTAGTCAATCTATACAACTAAATAAAATTGGAGTGTCTGTTTGTAATATTAAAATAACCGCTTTTTACTAAATGCATATGTATGTATACACGGTACATATACCAAAACTGTAGTTAAAAAATTTTTTGTCTGTCTGTCTGTCTGTTTGTTCCGGGTAATCTCTGGAACAGCTGGACGGATTTCGACGGGACTTTCACTGGCAGGTAGCTGATGATCCGGGGAGTAACTTAGGCTACTTTTTTTAGACTAACTTTGTCCCGCGGCGTTACTCGCGGTACAACAATAACCGCGGGTAACACTGCGGGGTTCAGCTAGTTGAAAAATAAATTGCTGAAAACATCGACTTTGATAACCTTATAAAAGAGTTCACTTATGGAAAGGCCAGAAAGGTATTTTTTATAATAAATAATTGTTTTTTTTTTGATAAATGCATATTGAATTATATCATTTCCCTTTTTTCGTATGGGTTTTAATTGCAGTTGGGGGGCGCCGTAGAAATCTCGCCCAGGGCGCTGGTAGTGTTAAAACCGGCACTGCGCCTCTGGTGTTTGCAGGTGTCCATGGGCGGCGGTAATCGCTTACCATCAGATACGTCTGCTCGTTTGCCCGCCTCTTCCATAAAAATAAAAATAAATAAAAAAAAAAAACAAAACAAAAACACCTCAGACGGCTATTTAGATATTAACGTCCAAAAATCGTCATTTTTATCCCTGACTCACCTCACCTATAGATCTAAATTCTAACCCGGTTCCAGATGTGCCAGACAATGTTGTGTACGTAATCTTGCCGTTGGATGTTCGAAAGCCTGGATCAATTTTGAAGGGGCTGTGGGGGAACGGGTGCCATGTCCCACCAACACAAAGGGAGGATCCTCCGACCAGGCGAGGTGATCATGCCTGGCGGGCCACTGCCCAACGGTTGATGTTGGGATGTTGTATATATGCTAATCGGCGCGAGAACTTCTATTGCGCGATTCAGGATTGGTAGTTACTCCGTGTTGGGCATTACTTCGTAGTTCAGTGTATCTGCGGTAGATGGCGCTGTCATGTGTTTTTGTTGCCGCTGTATGTGGAAGTCGCCACATCACTCCCCTCCAAGACCGAAGGTCGATATGTGCTGAGTCAGCTGTCTGTGCTCTGTTGCGGAGCTTGCCAGTGCCAGGTGTAGTTCCAGTGAGTCGGAACTGAGTGCCGCAAGTTCCAGTGAGTCGGAACTGAATGCCGCTAGTCCCAGTGAGTCGGAACTGTAGTCCGCTGATCCCAGTGAGTCGGGATGGCGTGCGGTGCGCGGTGCTGCGGTGAGGTCCCCAGTGAGTCGGGGCGGTTGCTGCGTAGTGGCTGGCTGCTGCATAGACGGGAGAGATATGCTCTGCTTACAAGAACCGTAGCTGCAGTGTGCTGTGCCTAGACGCTGATGAGGCCGTAGGGGTAACCAGGCTGGAGCGGTCGCTTCCTGCGTGTGGTGTGTCCCTGTTGAGGCCGAGGTTGCTGGCTGGCTGAGACTTGCTGTGGGAGTGAACATGACGGTGGCGTGGTAATGCTGCTGCTGAATCTGCTCCATCGAAGGCTGCATCCAATCACGTCGGGGTCACCACTGTGGAGGAACGAGTGTTCCACAGTGGGCCACTGCCCAACGGTTGATGTTGGGATGTTGTATATATGCTAATCGGCGCGAGAACTTCTATTGCGCGATTCAGGATTGGTAGTTACTCCGTGTTGGGCATTACTTCGTAGTTCAGTGTATCTGCGGTAGATGGCGCTGTCATGTGTTTTTGTTGCCGCTGTATGTGGAAGTCGCCACAGGGCTTTCATTAGCAGATAGCTGATGATGTGAGACGAAAGAGAAATGTACAAAAATGCTTTAGGAAAAATCATTATCTGATTTTAAAGTGTATGAAACTGGATAATAACAACAGCTGTGTTTGAATACACAGACGAGGTTGTGGGAAACAACCAGTATTAATACAAAGTAATAATAATTAATTACATCTTCACTTGAAACAGATATATGATTTTAGCCCTCCTAAAATGGTACCACCATTTTAGGAGGGCTAAAATCATATATCTGTACTTTACCTAAATATTAAGTATTTTGATCAAAATAAAAAAATGAAAATATTGCAGTCGTATTATATCTATGTATTAAGTAAAACATTTAATTCCAAGACAATTTGCACCTAAGTTATTATAAAAACTATAAAGTGCAAGTGCAGAGAAAAAAAATTTGCGCATCGGGAAACAAATAACATCAGCTATACTGACTAGGGCACATTACGCCATTATTGTATAGTAGATTTAATTACATACGTGAAAAAAGTGTAAAAAAAAAGAATATTAAGGTGTAACAGTCATTGATTGAAAAAAAAATCCATCTAGAAAAAAGTTATTGATAATAGCGCCACCTATTAAGGACATAGCTAACTAATATTGAACATTTTCTAATGAACATATAGATGTTAATTTAGCGCTTTATACGATGCGTGTCGATAGCGACACGCATCGTATAAAGCGCTAAATTATATTTATAATGTACTTGCTGCCACCCGCGACTACTTACGCGTTATACTTAAAAAATATCCCAGAAGAATACGTTACCGGTAAAAAAATCTTATAAATAAACCTTGTATTGACCATTACGAACATAAAAAAAAATTAATTATCCATTTTGGGTCGGTCAGAAGTTATGCGCGTACATACATTTTGGGGATTCATTTTTATACACATACTAGCTGACCGGGCGAACTTCGTACCGCCATATTTACATATCTGTCTTATTTTCCCAGGGGCTGTGTACAGTCACGGACAAAAAAAAATAACTTTACCGTTATCTTTTAATTTTTCTTGTACACAAACCTTGTACTAACAATAGCGAACATATAAAAAAAGAATTATTTAATTTGGTGCAGCCGATCGGAAGTTATGCGCGTACATACATTTCGGCGATACATTTTTATAAACATATATAGATGTATATTAAAAATAGAAGCCTTAAGACATCAAACTAAATGCCAAACTGGAC
This sequence comes from Spilosoma lubricipeda, assembly GCA_905220595.1. Taxonomy (NCBI): domain Eukaryota; kingdom Metazoa; phylum Arthropoda; class Insecta; order Lepidoptera; family Erebidae; genus Spilosoma; species Spilosoma lubricipeda. The sequence goes on along the minus strand of HG992296.1, from coordinate 14,785,811 downwards.
TACAACCTTAACGAATTGATATTTTTTTAAAAAGTAAGATGCAATAAGAGCTATATTTTTTATAAGTTTTATAGTAAGAAAAAATCCTCATTTTTGTAAATGTTTTCTTTTTATTATATAACTAGCTGACCGGGCAATGGTGGGTGAAAAATAGATGCTGTCTGATTCTCAGTCATACCCAATATGCACACAAAATTTCATAAGAATCGGTCAAGCCGTTTCGGAGGAGTTTAACTACAAACACCGCCACACGAGAATTTTATATATTAGATTATATATTCATTTTTTTAACTAGTTACAGCCACCGTCACGATGATGCGCCTGATGCATTTATTGTACTTAAGTGATGGCTACGGATACGTTTTAACACAAAACTAAATTCAATGCGTACCCATTCCCAGCGACACTATAATGTGATAGCACCACATTTCTATAATAGAATAATAAAAGTACACAAAGACTGTAAGAAGTACAATAGCTTCAAATTTAAATTACTTTTAGTAAAATGGCTGAGTGACAGCAGCTACGATGACATTGAGAATATGATGTTAAAAAAGCAATAACTAGCTCAGTGGTCGGGTAATTGGTCTACACAAGCACACACATATAGAAACACTGCACATGCTCGCACAGACGCACACACGTACACACAATTATCTATACAGGTCAGCTGTGTGGTTTCTGAACTACTTTTGTTTTGCTGTTTTTAATGTTAATAATGTTGATTGTCTTTCTTTTTTTTTTGTATTTGACATACAAAATCCTTTAATGTCTGGAGCGAAGACACTGGTCCCTGAAATACAGTTTGCACTAGTTCAGGGGCCAGAGAATTCACATTTAGTGTAGGAATGATATTTTTTGTGTGTCAATAAATAAATAAATAAATAAATGCACTTCGTTTTTAACCGACTTCAAAAAAGGAAGGAGGTTTCTCAATTCGACCGTGTATATATATATTTTTTATTTGTGTTCGCGGATAACTTCGTCGTTTATCAACTGATTTTGATAATTATTTTTTTAATGGAAAGGAGATGTCCCAACGGTGGTACCATGATAAGGACATTAATATCTGATGATGGCATCCAAGAGAAATCGAGTCCAACCTTGAAGTCGGTTTTATATTTGTTAAAATTGTACATTTTGGATAAACGTCTCGATTTTGTCACTGATTGTCCAATTTTGAGATGCAAAAGTGCTGCTCAACACTAGAACATCACCATTGTAAAAGAATTACCGATATAAATATTTAACAACATTTTGAAGTAAGTAGTCAAAATGTTGTTAAATATTCACTTCGTTTCAGTTATTGATATCGATAATCTCGTCACGTAATTCCCGTTCTAATTCCTAACATTCCCGACGGTTCTCGGCGGGATCCTTCCGATATTTGTCGTCGGCAACGCATATTAACGCATTCTTTCACAAGACAATGCTATATGAGATATCGATTTGCACTTTAATGGAAGTTAATGGTTGTATAATGGGAGGTATTGGGGAATGGCGATGCTCACTAGACACTTAGACAGACTAGTTCTGTAAGAATTTTTAAGGACTATCTCCCAATTGAATACAAACTTAATAAGCCAGTCTTTGATAGTTAATTGAAGTTATTTTTTCAGAACATAAAAAATTATCATATAACTTTTGCACACTTGATTTTGAATTTTCATAAGAGTGATTATATTTATTATATTAAATCTTTGACTGCCACCGTGGCATAGTGGTAGCATATAAGACTGCTGTGCTTGAGGTCTCGGCTTCGATTCCCGGGTCGGAATAAATGTTTGTATGATCTACAAATGTTTGCTTTGGAGTTTGGGTGTTTTCTATGAATAATAATAATGTATTAACAAAAAAGGTATATATTTATTTATACCAGTTGTCTAGTACCCGTAACGCAAGCTCTGCTTAGCTTAAAACTAGATGGCTTTGTGTGTTAGATGTCCCAAAATGTTTATTGTTAGAAAATTTGAAAGTTTCAGTTTTAAAGAGTAAGTTGACAGAACTGATACACAACTTGCTTCTTGTTTTCGGAAGGAAGTTCCTTATGGGACGTGAATGTTTTGTTTGAGGTCTCGGGTTCGAATCTTGGGTCGGATCAAATGTTTGTATGATCTACAAATATTTTTTTTTTTTTTTTTTATATTTCACCCTGCCAAAATGACTCTACTCTGCCTGATGGAAAGCATGAGTAGAATCCAAGAGTGGTGGTCACCATACTGCGAATGCAGACAATGCAACAATGCAGCATGGTGACCCACACCATGGCGGGCTAGTGATGCTTCCGCATCATTGGGCCTCCGGTCTCGCACTCACCAACGAAACACGACAGCATGATCGCTGTCATTTTACGTTGATTTTCTGTGCGAGGGTAGTACCGCCCCGGTCGAGCCGGCCCGTTCGTGCTGAAATCAGCGTGGCTCTACTACCTATAAGATGTTTTATCGGAGTTTGGATGTTTTCTATGTATAATATGTATGTATTTACAATATAATAATAAAAATTAGTAACGATTAACTTTTTCTTCACCATTTTTAGTTTAATTTTAATTATTTCGTGAACAAAAAATTTACTTGTTTCACTACAGAAAGGTGGCATAACAAGTGACCATTTTCTTTATATCTCGCATAGAACTTAAAAGTAATAGTTTTATAATAATAATAATTATTATTGCAGTTTGCTATTATTATATATTTTTATAAGTAATTTGAAATGAAATAAAGGTGTTCAGACAATTTTGTGGTTTTTAAAAAGCGTTAACGAAATATTTAGTATAGCGCCATCTGTAAGTTGTTTGTATTATTATATTTTATGGTAAGGAACTTCGTTCCTATCTGGTGTCTCACGACCACGGAGCAAATCTCACGACTCAACACGATGTTTTTATTTATCATTAGAGTTTTGTTGATTTCTTATCAGTGCAAGTATAATGTTCTAAAGCGAAGCATAGCATCTATCCGAATGCAGCTAGTTATTTGTAACCAAGTAGTAAAATATATAAAATAATGTAAGGTTTCACAGAAATTAAGACATACATTTTTGGATATCCAGCACATCACTATCTATATATTGCTCTGGAGCTCGCCCTGCATTTAATTCTTATCAGGAATATTTTTCATCCGTGAGATCTTGTGAATACAGAATTAGGTTTTCACCCGAGATTCATACGTTTTTGTGACATTTTCAGTCCCTAACTTGATCTAAATTCCACAGGGATAACCCTTCCACACTTTTATGATATGAGAAATATTTTTTTATTATTTTAATATAAAAACTAAAAGACTTATGAATGTTTATAAAACATATTCTTTGTCAGTGTGTCTAAGTTTTCCAACAGAGACTCCTCATAAAGTTATAGTACGAAGTATATTTCTAGCTATTTTAAAATATATTATTATTGGAATTTCTGTTCGTTAATCTTACCAAAACTCATTAATTTCCGATTCTACTTATTTATTCTGGAAGTATTTATAGGTGTTCAGAAAAAGTTTTGAAAAATGTGGACAACATGTGAGGAAAATAGTAAAAAGAACTAGGTATATTATTTTAACAAACAAAATGTTATGTTGGCAATGCAATAAACTTGGAGGTCTTTGAGCTACAGAACTCAATAAGGGCTTCGAATCGATAACATCTATACATAATATTCGAATAGAAATCAATAACATCTATAGATACACAATATTTGAATTCGAATCGATAACATCTTTACACAATATTCAAATTTGAATCAATAATATCTATACACAATATTCGAATATTTAATATAAGTACACATCATTATGGCAAAAGATAGATTCACATAATTTTTCTTGTCAAATATTTATATTCATTAACTTCATCTTAACCAAAAGACGTCCCCCGCTGGACTTAGATCTCCCTCGAAGATCCCTACAACAATCGGTCCTGTGTTGTGTTATTTTGTTATATGATTTACATATGTAGGTGAGAAAAAGTTCACCGAGTCGTATCGACTCCAACAAAAACTTTCGTCAATAAATATATATATGTTCATGGAATAAGTCCTTAAAATTTTCATTCTATAAGCTTTTGCAATACGTATGCTATAAAACATATGGGTAGAGTAGACAGCATTCCAGAAACAGGACCACTTTCAAATGATTCAACTCTTTTTTATCAGATATGCGTTGTTCTTAGACGTATGAAAAATTATATCAGTCTTATACATATATATAACCTATTTAATAGGTATATAACCTATTTAACCTATATCTGCAAGACATTATCTTCACACTATTATTAGAGATTTTAATTACAAAATACCGATACCAATATACCATAAAAATGCTTGAGTCACCCTTTAATTTGGTCCCGATATCGTGCCGCATCTTGAGAGAACATACCGAAGTGCGAGTCTACACTTGGAACCGAAAAATATTACGGTATTATTAAAGAATATTTGTTTAACTACTTACCAGATGGATAAAACAACTGGTATTTGAAGTATATAAGTACTTAGTGTAAACTAAAAGAAACCATTTATTCTGCCATTAGGTCACATGAACACTGAACACTTTTGCTATTAAAACTTTTTGAGCAAAATGAATTTGGCTTTCCTAGCCTAGCCCTAGAAGAAACGACGAAACAAACTTAGGGGTTATCGTCTCTAAGTAAATATTTATGTGTCTTTGTGAAGGAAATAATTTGTAAATGTGCCAGGCATTGACAGATGTAATAAATAGCTGCATTATTTATTTAGGTAGGAATTGCTGGCAGCCTACTTTTAAAATAAAAATAACAAGTACAATTTAACAAAAATAAAACCGACTTCAAGGTTCGATTAGATTTCTCTTGGATGCCATCATCAGATATTAATGTCCTTTATCATGGTACCACCGTTGGGACATCTTCTTTCCATTAAAAAAAATAATGATCAAAATCGGTTCATAAACGACGAAGTAAACACACACAAAAAAAATAAAAAAAAATATAAATATATATATAAAGAATATCTTCGTAACGGTGATGACCTGTTTTGTGTAACTTAAAAAACCCATATTTACCCTATATACCTTTTTCATCGTTTTAATTCATTAATACCAAATGTGATTTTAATTCTTACAGTTAATTTGGTGTAAATGCTATGTCGTGGATTCCATATCTCTATATGCAATGTATATATAATACTAGCTGAACCCCTGAATGAAAAAAGTAGCCTAAGTTACTCCCCGGATCATCAGCTACCTGCCAGTGAAAGTCCCGTCAAAATCTGTCCAGCCGTTCCAGAGATTACCCGGAACAAACAGACATACAGACAGACAGACAAACCGACAGACAGACAAAAACTTTTTTAACTACATTTTTGGCATATGTATCGTGTATACATACATATGCATTTAGTAAAAAGCGGCTATTTTAATATTACAAACAGACACTCCAATTTTATTTATTTGTATAGATGCTATGACAGGAAGTTTTCTATGTTTTAACAATTTTAAAACAAGTCGTAAGCTCGTAATGAAACCTTGTGCTTTTACAAATTTCTATATACCTGTCAAAAACAATTTCGAGTCGTGACAATTAAATTTGTCTAGCTGACCCGGCGAACCTCTTACCGCCATCTTGACATATTTGTCTCAGCTTTCCACAGACAGAATATAGCCGCAGAAAAAATAAAGACTTTTCTCGTTATCCTATATTTTGTTCCTATATCCTATATCCTATATATTGTCCTCAGGGCTCGGTGCTAGGTCCATACTTGTGGAATATAGGCTTCGACGATTTTCTTACAATACCTATACCACCCGGATGTACTCTAAACGCGTATGCGGACGACGGTTTATTACTGGTGGAATCTGATACTAGAGCGGGGCTTGAGAATCTGGCTAATAGATGTTTGAACTTAGTGTCTCTATGGGGTGTACGTAATCGCTTAACTTTTGCACCAAACAAAACCTTCCAGCTACTTCTGAAAGGTAACCTCAAATCACCGCCGTGTATTAAATTTCAAAATGTTACTGTTAAAAATAAAACCTCGGTTTGCTATTTGGGATTAGTTTTAGAAAGAAATTTTTCATTCATCGAACATATTAGAACAGTTAATGAAAAGTCTAAAAAAAGTTTCTTTGCTCTGACGAGAATATCAACTGCCACATGGGGTCTTTCATTTAATACATTAAAAATCATATATGGAGCTACTTATTTGGGTGCTGTTTGCTATGGTGCTCCCGTATGGGCCGATAGAGCGACTGTAGGTGCTGTCCGTCGCAAACTGCTACAAGGCCAACGACTTGCATTAATCTTCTTATGCAAAGCATATAGGACGGTTAGTACTGAGGCTTTACCGGTGTTGGCGGGTGTTCTTCCGGTCGATCTCGAGGTGCAAAGACGTGCAGCCATGTACTATTCTACAAAACAAAACATGGAATGCGATTTTTTGGGCGTACGAGACCGCGATAAAATCATAAGATTGTTTCAACAGCAATCCAATGTCTATGACGACCTATTGGATGAATGGCAACAACGATGGGACGAATCATCTAAGGGGCGCCACTTCTACCAGTTCTTTCCATCTGTTCGCGAACGGATGTCGAGGACATGGCTCGAGGTAGATCACTGTGTCGCTCAATTTCTTACGGGCCACGGTAACTTTAAGAGCAAGCTACACTCATTTAAATTAGTCGATTCACCATTGTGTCAATGCTCAACACCCGATACTAGCTGTGAACAGTCGGCTCATCATGTTCTCTGGGAGTGTAGTCTTTGGTACAATGAACGTAACACAATGCTAAATAGCTTACAAATTACATCTGGGGCGGTATACTATGGGGATCTTGTGTCAACTGCGGTGAATTTCCGTGCGTTTAGGCGATTCTGCCATACATACTATAGTAATCAAATATAGCTCACTTAGGACCCCTAATACTTTATCCGTGGTGCTTCCCGGTTTAAAAAAAAAGGTGTCTGCCTATTTTGACTTCATTTTGTCTCCCGCTTTGCTAAGGAGGGAAGTGGAGTTATCATATTTCCAACTCCTCCTGTTTTTCTTCTGATTAATTTCGTTGCGGGTCCCAAGACAGTTAATATTTTTTCCTGGGACTTCCCGAGTGTCATAACTCGGTGTGTTCGTGGGTCACTGCTGTTGATCCTGGTGTACAGGAGTTACAGCGGTGGGCGTGTGGGTGGGATTAGTCCCAATAAATATCCTATATTTTTTCTGGTACACAAACCTTGTCCACAATAAGGAACACATTAAAAACCGATCGGAAGTTATACGCGTACATACATTTTGGCGATTCATTTAATATATATGTCGGAGAACGAGTAGTTTTCTTAAGTTTTAATTTGAATTCGTGTTTATTTCAATCGATTATTCGAAACGTCAAACTGTGCATCGAGAAACATGGCAGTTTGGGTGGAATCTGTGGACGGTGTATGTAAAGGAAGAAACTGATTATTTGTTGTTAACGATGTGATTATTACGTCTTAGTTTACTTACAGCTTGATTTAATAATGTTGGTTTAGTTTTAGTCGATTCTGTAAGCAATATTAAATTAAATGTTACTAAAATGTGTGCGGGTAACACCGAATATAGTGGTAGGTGTCACCACTAGTTAAAGCGAGCAGCCGGTATAAAAGAGAGCGGCCGCACGAGTTGCGGGGCTACTAACACAGAGTACATTGTTAATACAGACTACTAACCTTTTGGCTCTTAATCTAACTACCCACCGTTTCGTATTGAAGTAAAATAGAATCAACAGATCAGTTTAGTACGGGCATTGTACGAGAAAGGACAAGCTGTAAATAAGCTAAGTACATAGGTTTCTTAATTATTGTAATTAACTGTCAAACGTTTGTAACTAATAAGTTAAGATGTAACTTTCAAAAGAGTGGCCATGAGTTTCTTTGCCAGTATTCTTCTCATAAGGCTCTACGCATTTTGGAAACTGGAGGTTATAGATTGACACGGACGTTCAGTGGATTTTGGTGTTCTCACCTAATTCACTTTGACAGTGTTGTGCCGATCTATGATTTTAACTGTAGCTTCATTGATTCAATAAACTATTGGAATTCTATATTGTCTTTGGTTGTGCAAATAAACCCTACCTACCAACGTGTGAAATAATGAAGATTGATTACTAGACTAGACTAGACTTGATTCAGAGCGATTTCTATTGCTTTAAATCACGAGTGCCTCTTGACAAAATATGCAAGTGACGGCGGCAAAGCTGACGTCACCATTTCTTAAAAACCGCTTCGACCGATCGCCCCGCTGTGACTCCGACATATATATAGATATATAACAACTAACATAGATATGAATACATGTTACTAACACTAATGAGCCTAGTTACTCTCTGGAATAAATAAATAATTGGATTTAAAAAGAATAACAAAGTCCATGTCTCCAAAAACATATTATGTACCTACTGAATAACCAACACAACTTATTCTGCGTCTCATTTCAATAATATTCGGTTCCTATTAGTATAAGCGTGATTTTAACGATGTACCTTAGACACGCTAGCAAAACGCTAATAAATTTAATAAAAAACATAAAATCGCGAAAATCCGTAATTCTATTAATATCTAATGTAATTGATTTATTAAACCATAAAACAATTATATTGGAACCACAGTGATAATTGTGGCTAAACTCCTTAAATAAAAAATAAAAAAACATTTACGTGTATGTACTTATGTTGTAGACGATGACAATTCTTAGCCTCTTTATAATTCCCGAACAGCAAAAATTATAATAATTAACCAAAGAATAAAATAGCTAAACAATTAAATAAAATTGGAGTGTCTGTTTGTAATATTAAAATAACCGCTTTTTACTAAATGCAAATGTATGTATACACGGTACATATACCAAAAATGTAGTTAAAAATTTTTTTGTCTGTCTGTGTGTCTGTTTGTTCCGGTTAATATTCGGAACGACTGGACGGATTTTGACGGGACTTTCACTGGCAGGTAACTGATGACCCAGGGAGTAACTTAGGCTACTTTTTTTAGACTAACTTTGTCCCGCGGCGTTACTCGCGGTACAATAACCGCGGATAACACCGCGGGGTTCAGTAGTCGTCTATAAAAGAAATTATCGACGTTAGAGCATCACCAGCTCAAAGTAGCAAAGGACAAGACGACATGTCGTTGGCATGACAACTTATTCCAGTCATGTCTCTTGTTCACACGGGAAGGAATTTCAAGCGGTCGCTCTGCCTTAGAGTGTAAATATTTTCTTCAAGAAAATTATGCCGAAATCATCTTTTAAGCATTTTCGGAACAAACTTTTAATAAATTTTCTTGCTGCAATACTTTAATGGGATCTTAAAATACCATTGCATGGCATAGTTTCTCTGTAATTAAAAAAATAAGTTGCACGAACAGAATTGAATTGTGTCAGCTACATGTTTAGTTCATTTCACAAATTCTTTGTCAGTTATGAAGATTGGTCGACAAGTCTGTCATTTCTCTTTTTCTTCTAGTATTGAAATAAAATAAATTATTCGAACTTAAACAGTTACATTATGATTTATTTGTTTTACTATAACGTCAACTGATTTTTTACAGCCCTTTTTTGATATAAACAGTATCATATATGTGTATATGACTATTCGACCCGTGCCCTCTTCGTTGGGCGTTAACCGTCCGCTTTTCTTCGACTTGATTTACAAATACTATTATTTTTAACTGAATTATTTGTTCAATCATAAATCATAAAATATACATGACATAGACTAACTATGTCAGTTCTGAATAGTGTCGCTTTCCTACTTCTACTTCCGAAGATTACCCCTACAATCAAACAATGAAAGTTAGAATCTATACCTCTTCAAATATTAGTATAGATGTTATGGAGGATACATAGAACCTCGTTTTTTTTGGAAGTCGGTTAAAATCACATAGTTAAAGTATTAGATAAAAGTAACTAAAACTTGCAAAAAGTACAGCTAACAGGGTTTTTAGTAACTCAAATTGAAACCACTTGATAAAATAATAATAAACTAACTAGCTATACTGACTAGGGTGGCTTGTAAGGGGATCATGTATTAGTCAATGAGTTATGGAATCCTGCATGATGAAGTAGGTTTAATGTACACCACGAATTATTGTGCAATGACGCGATCTTTAATTTTTTATGGGTGTTTTAAGAATATATTTTTTTAAAAAAAGAACTGAATATGAAATGAATTTGGTCCAGTTCTTGAACTGGACCAAATTCATTTCATATTCAGTTATTCGTTGTTGAGGTTTCTAATATCATTTTTTTCTAAACTGAATAGTTTGCGCGAGAGACACTTCCAAAGTGGTAACATGTATCCCCCCCCCCTGTAACTTCTAAAATAAGAGAATGATAAAACTGCAAAAACATGATGTGCCATGCAAACTTCCACCGAAAACTGGTTTGAACGAGATCTAGTAAGTAGTTTATTTAATACATCATAAATCGTAAACCGCAAAAAGTACACTATTATTAAAACATTGAACAAAGTTACAACAAACTACAAGAACTTTTATATTAAGTTACTTGCTGCTACTGAACCCTTCATGTGCGAGTCCGACTCGCACTTGGCCGTTTTTTTTAATAAATGCATATATACGTATACACACGGATAACACAGCGGGGTTCAGCTAGTTACTTAATAAATAGAAACAGTAATTGTTTATTACAAAATAATACATACGCTTCGCGGACGAGCATGTAACAAATATTTAAGTGAACAACATTTTGTGAACACGACTGTAACGATCGAAACATAATATTTAAAGGTACCAAGAAACATGCCCTTACTCTACTGCCTGTAATATATCTTTCAACTGTTTGTTCAAATTCTTTTTATGTTGAACAAACACTTCTAAATTGAAATTTTACAAAAGAAATAGAAAAGATGTGTACATTTACAAAGAAATATACATTTCAGATCCGTACGATATAAAAATTTATATGTGGACGATCCTAAGGTCATAAACAGGGCTTATTCGGATACAGGCGGATATAACTCACGGTTTGTGAGCGGATAATGTCGGATACTGAGCGGATACGATTGGATATCTCAGATACGCAGTCTGTGCATGGCCGAGGAGATTTGTAAGGCAATCGCTGCCGTTCAAATAGGTGTTGGCCTTTTTGCTATACTTTGGAAATTACGTTCTTTGATAAATTTACTGTGACGTAATAATACGCACGTGTTTATAAAGTTATATACCTACTTATGTTAATAATTACACTCAGAGTAGTCTTTTTAGGTCTTCAGAGGAACAATTACAGTTAGCTATACTAACTTTTAAACTTTCGCGTTCCATGATATATTAACAATTATTTTTACGGGAATTAACGCGATCACTTATTAAAAGGTCTCAGTCAGTCAGCCTGTGACCACGGCCAGTGCAACCTGGTCGAAACGTCAAGAAAATCAGAGGTATGTAATACCTTTTAATAAGTGATCGCGTTAATTCCCGTAAAAATAATTCTTACTATAATTACAGTTAGCATTAAAGGACCTATCCAATATAGTGTCAGTGGAATTTTCTGCTGTTTCCTACGACTGACGTAGCATGAGTGCTAGTTTCTCTATACTGTGTCTGTTTTCAATATTCCACTTTTGGACAGAAGGTTTGAATCTGTACATAACACGAATCAGTTGTAGTTATTTAATAGGCACTCTTTTTTCTTACTAAAATTTAGTGTGTATGTCTGTATTACTTGTATAGTTATCGTATCTATACTAATATATAAAGCTGAAGTTTGTTTGTTTGAACACGCTAATCTCAAGAACCGCTGATCCGATTTGAAAAATTCTTTCAGTGTTAGATAGCCCATTTATCGAGGAAGGCTATAGGTTATATATCATCACTCTAAGACTAATAGGAGCGGAGCACCAATGAAAAATGTTTCGAAAACGGGGGAAAATTATGACGCTACGGGGAATAGAAGACGCAAACGAGGTTGCGTGAGTCGGCTAGTTGTGAATAAGGAACGTATTGCACCGCGACCGCATGAACTCAAACTGCTTCCGACTACTTTTTTTTAAAGTATGACTCTGCCAAAATTACCCTACTCTGCCTGATGGAAAGCATAAGCAGAATCCGAGAAAACTTTCCTCTCTGTTTCTTAACTCAATTACTTTCTTTCAGACTTTCCATATAGTCCGGGATCCCTGGAACAAATTTTACAAGTTTTTTTTTTTTTTTTTTTATGTTTGACCCTGCCATAATGACTCTACTCTGCCTGATGGAAAGCATAAGCAGAATCCAAGAGTGATGGTCACCATACTGCGAACGCAGACAATGCAGCATGGTGACCCACACCATGGCGGGCTAGTGATGCTTTCGCATCATTGGGCCTCCGGTCTCGCACTCACCAACGAAACACGACAGCATGATCGCTGTCATTTTACGTTGGTTTTCTGTGCGAGGGTAGTACCGCCCCGGTCGAGCCGGCCCGTTCGTGCTGAAATCAGCGTGGCTCTACTACCTTGCAAAGCTATTACTATCAAGCAAATTTTTCGTGAGTGGCTTCATTTTGATGCATCCCGGGCTACACTAGGGAATATGACCTTTTATTATCATTAACGCATTCTTGTACATTTTCTTAATGGTACTTAGAGAACTTAGACTTTATTCATTCGCGATTAGGTCGTCGAAAAAAAAGATTTCACTATTTATGTAATTTACTCTTAACAGAAAATACATTTATTGAACACCCAAAAAAATCATACATTACGTAATTGAAAATAATAGTAAACAATACTTGAGTGCTTCTAACTAAACAAAAAATCTTTTTATGTTTTTTATTTATGTACTGCTGAAAGATATGCTTTCTCATACATTTCTCTCGTACACACATATATTACTCAAACTAATAAAAATAAAAGGCCGAATTTAGAATAACAATTACACTAAACTGTAAAAGGCCTTGATAGGTTATGCTGTTTTGGACAATCTTGACTTTGATAACTGTCTGTCAATATTTTGTAGTACCAATGAAAAATATTTAAAAGCGTATTTCGCGATTACGCCTTAAATATTTTTCATTGGTACTAGTATATAATAGGTTCATTGTACAACTTAGAAATAACTATCAAAAAAACAAATTCACTGCCAAATATTGACAGACAGTTATCAAAGTCAAGATTGTCCAAAACTGCATAACGTATCGAGGCCTTTTACAGTTTAGTGGCAACCCTAGAACAATTACGTCACCCAGTGAAGCGCAAGGGCTGTCGCGTTGCGATAGCGTCGCCTCGTCGCGTCCTCGCCTCGCACCGTGCGTCAGCCCTGTGTATTTATGTAGTATTAATAATGTGCTCTTTACACAATATTAGTAGAAAATTAAAGAGTTCAAAATGCTTTAGAAATGCTTCTACTAGAAATTTATTGCTTATAAACAGACATTGTATGTACGGTATTACATTTTTTATTAATATTATAATGGTAAAAACTTAATTTTGTACATTTTTATCAGTATTACGGCATTATATTATATACATAGTATAGCTCTTCTCTTCTCTACTGAATTGTTAATAAAGTACTTTCTCAAGGATAAAATGAATTTATAAAACAACACCAATTATTTATAACCAAATAAGTTATTACTCTCTTCTTGTTTTTTATTAAATCGCTTAATTTCTAAACAATCATTTATTTCATCTAGTAGACAAATACTGATACCCATATAATTGTACAGACATGAAGGATATTTTTCACATTTTTATAAAAATGCAAAAAGATACACTATTTTATTACTACATTCGGATAAATAAGTTCTTATAAGTAACTTCAATGCAAGGACAGAGTTACACCACCTTTACCTTTACGGAAATTTAATATGAACTTAACTGATCATATTAAATTTCTATCTAAAATTTAAACGTAATTCCTATGTTACTCCTTTTACATAAGTTACAATACACACTCATAAAAATTATAGACGAACTAGCTGACCCGGCCAACGTTGTTTTGCCATAAAGAAAGACGTGGGTGACCCTTAACATTTAGGAGTATGAAAAATAGATTTTGACCGATTCTCAGACCTTCCCGATATGCACACAAAGTTAAATAAAAAGTGATCCAGCTTTTTCGGAGGACTTTGGTAACAAACACAGAGTTTTATGTATTAGATTAATATAAATACAAACACCAAACGCTAACCTCGTTGCCCAACCCGCAGCATGCAAAGGCTTAACAATTAATTATCAAACAATGCACTACTAAACAGGCCCTCGAGAAAAATGAGATAGCGAGGAGAAAGAGGTCCAATTACAGAGCAAAGGCACTTCACACGTCAAACGCAGAGCTCAAAGTGCGCGCGAACGGAAATTGTCCCGCGCTCCGCCATCTTGTGACCGGAATACCGCCAAATTATCAGCCTCTATGGTCCAGACTCAGACCTCTATGGATATTCAGTGACTTTTTTTACGATATCGTCGAGTGTTTGATGATACTTTGATTATTTGAGCGTAAGTTTTTTTTTCTTGAAATGGAATTACGAATTATTAAAATAAAAAGAAGATATATTCTATGTACACAGAGCTGTACCTCTTACTTTGTTTTTTTTTTTATTCTTAAAAAAATACATTTTCTTATTTCGCCTTAACCTCTATTATTCCCAAGATTATTTAGAATCGGCGACCGGTTTTGATAAATCGGTAATAAGTTGTAATACATGCCTGTAAGTTGCATTAACTATACTGACAAGTCCGAAATTTATCTCTAATTAATAAACAAACTAAGAAAAAGCAAAATACAAAACAACCTCTAGTGTTAAAACGACTAGTTTTTCTCAAATCACGAACGAAATAGAGAAAAACAAATGCAATCCAACTTACTGAACTCTTTTACTCTGTCAATTTGGACATAAATCTTGAACGTAACTAAATTCAGCAGACCCAAATATATTTAGTGGAACCTTAGAATAAATGGGGCTTGGCCAATAAACACTCGCAGCCAATGGGCCGGAGTTTAGTTAATAAATAAAAGGGACGATCTCGCTGCGACAAATCTTATTAGACGCCCTTTGATTACGCAAATCTCAGTTCTTAAGACGAGCTTCGTGCCGCTAATTTTGTTACTTAGCTGTACCGTGCTGCGTTTTGACGCATATTTCTTTGATATTTTGTCTACCAATAAAACAAAGTCAGATCTTTATATTTGTTTTATTCAATAGTGGCAAACGAGCAGACGCAGCACCAGAGTCGTCACAAGTGCGTTGCCGGCTTTTTAAGGCGGAGCACACTTTTTTCTTGAAAGTTCGAAGGTCGTAGTATATATCGCAACGCCAAAGAGTCCAGCATAATTGAAATAAGTAGCAAGCAGTAGCTAATTCTTGGAATAAGTAGCAAAATGAAGGTAGAGTCTAAAAAAGGGGAACTAAAAGTCTGGTCAGAGTTTGCAATAAACACGTGGATATTTATTTAGCTTGCGTAGTTGTCTTCTTCAGGTTATTTGTTTAGGCCTTGCTTAAGTTGATAAAGAGCAGTTGCACACATCTACAGGTGCTTCCACACCCAGTTATATAATGTTAGAGAATGTTGGATGACATTTTTTAACAAATTAAAACAAAAGTTATAAATTGTTACTGACGGTATACAACATCATATAACATGTTGTAGCAAATGTTATAGTGTTACACAATGTTTAAGAACTGTATATAACTGCTATGTGGGAGTACCTTATAAGCGGTGAAAGTTATTGGTTCGGTCGTCATAAAACTGTCCATTACTCTAAAAGAAACCAAAGTGGAAAGTCTCGTCACAAATCTTTGAACGTTTCCTATCGTAAATGCGTTGGTTTCCGTGAAAATAATTCCTTTAATAATATTTTTTATTCTAGTTATAAATCTATTTCTAAAAAAATAAGTTAATCCTTTACTTCTGTGTACAAAGTTTAAATTCTTATTATTCTTAACGAAATACTAACAAGTTTTCTGCTAGCTATGTTGTCAGTTCACTAACATGATTTGAATGAAGCACAGCGCTCACTGCTACATTTATTAGGGTTAATGAAAACAAAAACCAAAGCGTCGCTCGAGTCCGATTCGATTTGCTTATAATAAACGCTTTGTGAGTGTCAGCTCTTCCAAGAACAGTTATATTCAAATGTGTCTCCTACTATCACAATATTATTAACAATTTAAATTGCAAAACCATTGAGAAAGTTTCCAACAGTATGGTTTTTAATTTTCCCTGAAACATAGAATCTGTTTAAACTATTAATTACTTGATTAACTTTCCAGCTGATACTTAGGCCATTTAAAAATCTGACATTAGAAATTGTTAATTTAACAATATTAGAAATTGTTAATTACCGTGAGAGAGCCACGCTTCGGCATGAATGGGCCGGCTTGACCGGAGTGATACCACGGCCTCACAGAAAACCGCTGTGAAATAGCGCTTGTGTTGCGGGTGTCCATAGGCGACAGTAATCGCTTACCATCAGGTGATAAGTCTGCTTGTTTGCCCCCTATACCATAAAAAAATATTAAAATGTAAAAATTATTATTTGATGATGTGATAAAAATATTATTTATCTACCAAACTTAAATTTCCAGGGTATTCAGATGCGCGAAGAACTTTGTTTTCTAAAACAAGCACATCTGTTAGTGCTACACTGATTGACATCAGAAAGTGGAACTAAATTGAAATGAACAGGCTAGACAAGTAATTGTATAATTTTAATCCAAGTCATTTACCTAGCTGCTTGATTAAGTGGCTAAACATCTGATTCAGGCCGTAAATTGATGCAAAAACATCTCAATAGGCTGCCACAGTGTGGGTTACCGTGCTGTTTTGGTGCATTATCTGCATTCGCAATAACTATGGTGACCACCACTCTTGAATTCTGCTCAGTCACTATGCAGGCTCAAACATAAAAAAAAAGTTGAACGGCGCCCTAAAGTATAGAAGCTAGGCAGTTAATTGAACGGCAAATTAAGAACAATCACAACTAAATAAGCACTTACGTGCTAACCTAGTCCCACTTTTAATTGAATACTGACCACAAATATTTCTTTTAAATTCCGCTCCATCCATTTGGCAGTGACGTGTAAAGAAAAGTACGGCACACGCACTGAACCCGCGACCCTTGTCGCCTGTTGATTAATTACCGTGCGATTAATCAGAACACATGAATGATGGGTGGCGTGAACATACCACTATAATAAAGTTGGATGTAGGGTTTGTGGATTTAGTGATTACTAGGTTTCACCTTCAACTTCGCTCGTGTTCATCTAGTTTTCTTATTTGTTGTCCTGCAGTAAGAGTGCTTTTAAATTTAAAAGTACTTTTTTCCTATTTTGTACCCGAAACTATCAAGACATGTCATGTTCTTTAGATATTTTGGCTCCCAGTTTAATTGCCTTGGTAAATATTTATATTTAAATTGTGTTTCTGGCCGATCTAGCTCAAATAAAATCTCTTTATATTTCTTATAGAAGGTGAAAAATAGATAATAAAAGAAAACAGACTTCTTTTATGATTTTTCGCACTTCCAAGAACGATTTAAAAACTATACAGAGTTCAAATAGTGTATAATTTAAATCCCAGCGTTGTCTTCGCAAATGCACATCCTGACTCCAGGCTCGAGGCGTGACGATCATTTTTACAAGCGTTAGATCAGCAGTCAGGCACGCGCGACCCTTTCACGATGCATTACGCTTAGCGAGGAAATTGTATAGTACAAGTTATGAGAGATAGCGGAGAGAATGTAACGTGACGCAAAGTATCTTGAATTTATTTATTTATTTAAGCACTATGGAAGACTTACAGCTACAAAAAACAGTATAATAATATTGTAGTAAGCTGACAGCCAATTACAAGTCTCCGCTTATAAAAATATGTTAGATAACTAAACTGCAAACATCGCTGCACACTTAATGTACACACACACTAGCAATGTTAAAGAAATTAAATTTGATTCGTTTAGTGACTGAGCTTGTTACAAGTGTGTTATTTGGGACATTGTTATTAATACAAAAAAAAAATGTTTTTAACAATTTTATTGGAAAATGTTTTCAATTAGAAGAAAGCCAGAGTGGGAGACATTACATTTAGTTAGTATAAGTTACAAGTAGTTAGTTACAGGTAGTTAGTATTTTGGTAGTTTTGGTAGATTGTATTTATGTATAAAATTATGTTCAAAAAGCGCTAGCAAATTTTAATCAGCCAAATTTTAATAAATCACTTTTGATTGGAATTCCTTCCTAGATATTGCACACAAAAATTCAGTTTTAGTATAAAATCGCTCAGCTTATAATTTGCACTATTAGACTAAGACAAGTGGAGAGCATTGCTAGTACAGCAATAAGTTAGAATTTTCCTAATAACAGCGAAGTGTAACGTAGAAATGAGTGGAGTGGAGTGGAGTGAGCCGAGGATAATGCTCCTGATATATGTGCACAAGACCACTGTAGGGTTTCTCTTATTTTTAGCATTTTATTTAGACTATTTTCTCGCATTAAGATATAAGAAGAATTATGTAATAAGTATGTTACCTTTATCCCCGCAATAAGTTTACTTTTCAAAAATTAGACAAAGTAACTTTTATTACCTTTTTTAAAGTAAAAGCTGCCAAAATAACTAATCTGTTTGATGGAAAGCCGATGAACAGAATCCAATAGTGGTGGTCACCATACTCATTGCGGATGTGGACAAGGCATCATTGTGACCCACACTGTATCGGCCTAGTGAGATGCTTCTCCGAATCCCGAAACTCGGGATCATAGTGGGAGGGAAACACTACCGCTAGTAGTGAGTTTCAAGATTTGACTGCTCGGCACTGGATGGATTTTACTGCTTGGCCCTGTAAAACGGTGACTTAAAAAGCCAGGAAGTGTTGTCGTGTGGAAGAATGGAGGTTTTAGGCGGAACCAATACAGTTCTTATTAATTTTAGCGCATGGGGATTGAAAACTGTCTGAAACATTTGTTATATGGCGATTTTCACATATAGCGCAACAAAAACATTCTACAGCGCTACCTATCGATAGGACATCGAACTACGGAGTAACTACTAGTCTGTATCACGATTTAGAAGTTCTCGATGAACATATATACTACCCAACATCCACCGTTGGGCCGCGGCCCTTTGTGTTGGACACTTGCAGAAAGTAATTACCAACCTAAAATGATAGCATTCGAGTTGTCGTGTTTGGTTGGCGGGGGGCGAAGGCCCAATGATGCAGAAGCGTTTCAATAAGCCGCCATAGCGTAGATCCCCTGCTGCATTATTGCATTGTCTGCATTCGCAGTGAGTATGGTGATTAACTATTCTTGGATTCTGCTCGTGCTTTCCATCAGGCAGAATAGAGTTACTTTGGCAGACTCATAACTACTATAACAACTTCTAACCTCTATTTCCGAAGAGTCACTCAGAGGTGAAACGTTCAGAATAATTTCAGCAGCATTTTCTCATACATGTATGTAAAACATGAGATACATATGGATTATTTTCTCATACATATGTACGAAACACTTCCCCGATTGTATGTCGAATTAATATGGATGGGTTAGATCTAGAACGGCGCGTCAAATGCGTTCAGAAAACAGTACCACCTTTTCTGTTTTTATTTTATTTATTTCGGACGTTTCTGGCCGTTTAATTAACGTTTTATGGCCGTGTCGTTTTATTTACACTTTAGGTTATAGGGTTAACTCGGAATCTAGATTATATTAGAAAAGCTTTTGCCCGCGACTTCATCTACATATATGTCGATTGATGCGACAAAAACAAGCCTATGTACTTCTTCAAGGTTGAATGTAGTTATATACCGAAATACATTCAAATCAGTTTACAAGTTTAGCGATGAAAGCGTAACATACATAGCTACTTTCGAATTTATAATATAGGTATGGATATGAAAATAGAGTACGTACGAGGAAAATGCGTGAAAATTAATTATACCTTTGGATTTTATTTGCTTTTATTTAGTGATAACAGGATGGTGCAGTCACCAAATAAAAACAAATAAAATGTATGGTAATATTTGCCCATAACTGAGGCCGAAAATCGGTCGACTGTCAGAAAATGCCTTTGGCACTAAGTCTGCCGATGCATGTATAACTTCCCTATTTTGCATGGTTTGATTCCTACCACTGGGTGACCATTAGTTCTAATGATTACAGCAGTTTCTAAGATAATCCTTATCACACGCTAAGAAAATTTCAATTTCAATTCAACTAAAAGAGAAAATAATCAAAAAAATATTTATTGAGTAAAAAGATTTTGTATTTTATTAAAAAAAATAACAAAAGTATGAATTATTTACACTCCATTTCAAACCTAAATACTAATATGTATTTTAATATATAATATATAGCATTGACTATAGTTCATAACTTTTCTATAAATTCGACATTCCCCAATACTCAGCGTCACATCCGGTGGTGCGAGCGCTCGTCACAATTTCCGGTAGGCTCTATTATTAACTTCCCTCAAGCATTTTACACTTACTTAACAAGCTTTGCCCTTAGGGTACGCCTATTATTTAAGCGAGGACTTAAAATTGTCGTTGCTTAGGAAGAGGGTAAAATTATTAAGTGAAATATCGCCATTCGCTTAGATCTATATCTATACTTAATTTATAAAGCTGAAGAGTTTGTTTGTTTGTTTGTATGTTTGAACTCGCTAATCTCAGGAACCACAGGTCCGATTTGAAAAATTCTTTCAGTGTTAGGTAGCCCATTTATCGAGAAAGGCTATAGGCCATATATCATCACGCTAAGACCTACAGGAGCGGAGCAACAATGAAGAATGGTTACAAAAACGGGGGAAACAAACACAAAAAAAAGTATTTATGTATTTATATCACTTCTTTAGTACCCATAACACCAGCTCTGCTTAGCTTGGGGCTAGATGGCGTTGTGTGTTAAATGTCCGAAATATTTATTATTATTATTAAAAAAACAGCTTTATAATATTGTATAATGTACCACCATGTCCTTCTCTTCAAGGTCCGATCCCTGTCCTAATGTTTATAATAATTTATAATAGACTAGTTTTGCTAACAGCTCCGTCCGTGTGTATGTCGGCTATCGTTGTAAAAAGTAGCCTTTGTCCTTTCTTAAGAATCAAAGTGTGCCCATGTCAAACATTAAAATCGGTACAGCGGTTTAGCCGTAAAAGCGAGTCTGTCAAACAGATTTCATTTCTACCGTTTACGTATGAAGTACGGTTGATATGGATATTAAATACAAGTGTTACTTCGGTAATAATTAATTGACAAGCCATCCGATCGATACAATCCATTTAGTTGTTTATTTAAGTACGTACATGTTAATTGCCTTAATATGTACTAAATATTTTAATTTGTACTTTGTACTTTGGTGTATACACGATTCTTTTATTATTTGATATGTTTATTTTCATCAAAGTGTTTTTAAATATTCACGTTTTCATTATAACCAAGGGAGAACGGTTTTTGTCACATATAGACGAAATCGACTGCCATAATACCTCTGCCTTACAAAACATCTATTCTCAGTAACATGTTTTTTTATGGTATATGGGGCATACGAACAGCGGTGGTAAGCGATTACCGCCCCCCATGGACACCAACACAACACCACAGGCGTCACAAGTGCGTAGCCGACCTTTGGTGGATGGGGAAAGGGATCTGGGGAGGGATTGGGTATGGGCCTTCGGTATTCTCACTCACCTGGTGAAACACAGCGCAAGCGCTATTTCACACCGGTTTTCTGTGCGGCTGTGGTATCACTCTGGTCGAGCCGCTCCATTCATGCCGAAGCGTGGTTCTCCCACGGCAACACGGTGTTTGTTGCTTTTTTTTAAGTAAGGTTACCGGTGACCCAATTCTTTTATTATGAATATACGCTATAGCTACTATAATATATTAATATTATCTTCCTATCCTTAATTATTACCAAGATTCTTTTGGGATCGACTACTCGTTCATCTGGTTTTATCTAGATGTCAGTTTTTCCACGGAGCAACTGTTATCGGACTTCCCTGAGGACGAACTGATTTCGAAGATTCAACTAGCTGTCGATGTATTCGAAGGTTAATTTTAATAACGATTTATCTACCGCCAATTTCCTCGCTTTGGGTAATCTATACTAATATATAAAGCTGAAGAATTTGTTTGTTTGTTTGTTTGAACACGCTAATCTCAGGAACTACTGGTCCGATTTGAAAAATTCTTTCAATGTTAGATAGCCCATTTATCGAAGAAGGCTATAGGCTATATATCATCACGCTAAGACCAATAAGAGAGGAGCACCAATGAAAAATGTTTCAAAAACGGGGGAAAATTATCACGCGACGGGCAATAGGAGACGCAAACGAGGTTGCGTGGGTCTGCTAGTTATTAATAATTTAATATGTAGTAACTGGGCGATCAGTATTTTTTTTGTAAATTTTCTAAAAATGCATTCTATCTAGTCTGCATACTAAGTTTCATGAAAGTCGTTTACATTCGTTTCCGAGGTCGAAAATTGCTCATTTGAAGGTGTTATATTAATATGCCTTATCATACCTTCGACACATATTAAAAATATATATTTACCAAGGTAAATTAGTTATCTAATTTGACAACCAACCCCTATTTTTATCAAAATATTTACTAGAAAAAATTATGCGCCAAAATTGCGTTCGCCGGGTCAGCTAGTCTATTTATACAATATAAATAAAAATTAATCGCCGAAATGTATGTACGCGTATAACTTCCGATCTACTGAACTAAATTGTTTTTTTTTCTATGTGTTGTTAGGACAAGGTTTGTACAGAAGAAAATCAAAAGCTAAAAACCACTAATAACTACTGAAAATAAGTATTTCGGAAATTTATAGACTATTCAAATTCAAATTCAAATTCAAAATCATTTATTCAATTAAGACACTAAGTGACATTTATGAACGTTAAATTGAAGCTGTAGTTAAGAATCATAGATCGACACAAACAGACGCCACAGCATGTGCTGTATTGTCGAGGTAAATTAGGTGAAAACACCAAAATCTACTGCCTGCCTGTGTCGATCTATAACTTCCAGTTTCCAAAATGCGTAGAGCCTCATGAGAAGAATACTGGCAAAGAAACTCATGGCCACTCTTTTCAAAGTCAGATTTTCAGGTACAATAGTGTTAGTATTACATGTAAGGTAAACAGTATGCAAGCTGTTGCCACCTGAATTTCCTTTTATTAAAATGCTCCAAAATCTAACGCTCAAACAAAAAAAAGAAAAGAAAAATCACTCATTGATAACGTTAAAGGTTTTAGTCTATTAAACATAGAAATCATTCAAGGTGCACATCTACTTACAATCAGTTGCAAAATCTGCTGTTGAAAATAATTCGTGACTAGATTAAAAGGCTACAGTTGCAGTTGAACGAACCAAAATAATAGAATGTCAAAAGCATCGCTGACTAGGCCGACCAATCACCCCAAGCAGCACCCGTTCACGAGTATGACGCATGGACCAGCCATCATCTCCTTCGCCATATCAGAGGGAAAGAAACGACCCGCCCCACGACGACACCGCAAGCAATGATATTTTAGTGAGCATGACAGACCATAGTCGAGATACTGATAAAAATCACTACTAATTAAATTACCATGATAATCGCCACGCATTACCCTCAACTAACAATTGTTTGTTAATATTTAGCTTAGTTATATAACAAAGAAGTTTGTGTGTATCTATCTAATGACACCTTAAGCCCATGACTGATTGTCGTTTAGATAGTCGTTGATCGTATAGTAGGCTTTCCTAATAAGGTGATTTTTTATAGTTAGCTTGAATTTATTTATAGGAAGGTCGATTACATGTATAGGAATTCTATTATAAAAACGTATACCAAGACCTTCGAATGAGTTGTGTACCTTATGTAAACGATGATAGGTACCAACGAGTTTAGATTTGTTTCTTGTATTAATATTGTGTACATCACTGTTTTTTTTATAGTCATTAATGTTGTGCCTAACAAACATAATATTTGCAAATATATACTGTGATGCAACAGTTAAAATACCTATTTCTTTAAACAACTCTCGAAGAGAGACTCTAGCACCTAAATTGTATATTGAGCGGACGGCTCGTTTTTGTAGAATAAAAATCGTTTCAATTTCAGCCGCCTTGCCCCAGAGTAATATGCCATAGGACATGACGCTGTGAAAGTAGCTAAAATAAACTAACCTAGCTGTGTCCGTATCAGTGAGCTGACGTACCTTCCAAACCGCATAAGCTGCCGAACTAAGTCTACCCGCAAGGCTATCTATCTGGGCTCCCCATTGAAGTTTACTGTCTAATGTAATTCCTAAGAATACTGTCGAGTCTACAATACTTATGATTTCATTGTTTATTGTTAGATGAGTGCCTAGTTGTTTTACATTTGGCATAGTAAATCTCACACACTTTGTTTTATTTGAATTTAGTAGGAGATTATTCGTTGTAAACCAATTCAATACATCATCTAGTGCCCTATTCACATCGTCAAAAACTGTTTTCTTACGATCGACTTTAAAAATAAGTGACGTATCATCAGCAAATAGAACTATATTACAGAGATCTTTTAAATAATACGGTAAGTCGTTAATATAAATGAGAAAAAGTAAAGTACCCAGTATAGACCCCTGCGGGACGCCCATAGTAGCGGGTAATCCAGAAGACCTCGCACCATTGACATCTACATGTTGAATTCTATCCTTCAAGTAGGAAACGATTAGTTCCAAAGCAATACCATTTACACCATAATGCCTAAGTTTGAGAAAAAGCGTGTTGTGTTCTACGCAGTCAAAAGCTTTTGAGAGATCGCAAAATACACCTATCGCATCTTGCGAATTCTCCCATGCATTAAATATATGTCTCAAAAGAGTTGCACCCGCATCAATTGTTGAACGACCCTTTGTAAAGCCATATTGTTCTTTATGAAATAAATTATTTAGATTAAAATGGCTTTCTAGTTGCTGCAAAATAACTTTTTCAAAAATTTTACTAATAGCCGGTAAGATTGAGATTGGCCTAAAGTTACTTGGTTCAGTTGTACAACCCTTCTTGAATAAAGGTATTACTTTGCTATACTTCATCAGATTAGGAAAAACACCAGAATCAACACATCGATTGAATGTTAAAGCTAGAAAAGGTGCTATATCAATTATAATAGTTTCAATTAATTTAACTGAAATCCCCCATAAGTCCCCAGTTTTCTTAGAATTAAGAGACTTAAACGTTTTTATAATATCTGTGGGGTTTATGTATTCAAACTGAAATATATTCTTACATTCATTTACATTGGCCCTTAACAACAGTTCAGACCTGGACGCACAAGAATTCAAGGTACTTGTTGTACTAACTGGTATGTTTGTGAAAAAGGTATTGAAAGATTCAGCTATGTCTAAGTTGTTTGTTATAAACCTATTATTGAAATTTAACCTTAAATCATTATCTCGAGGTTTACTACGTCCAGTTTCATTATTAATTATGTTCCATGTAGTTGTTATTTTATTATTGGAAGACTTAATCCTATCACTGATATACAAAGACTTCGCCACACCACACACTCTCCCAAAGATCCTTGAGTAACTTCTAACATACTCATGAAACTTTGGGTCGAAATTACTTTTTTTCTCAGCATATAAATCGTACAGCCTTTCCCTACTCCTGTATATTCCCGTCGTCGCCCAATCACAGAACGTCATTTTGGGTCGTTGCATTATTGTTTTTGACTTAAATATACTATTAAATTCGAATTCTATCATGTTGAATAAATAGCCGTAAAGCTTATCCGGATCCCTTTCAGTCCAATCTAAATAGGAAACCTTTTCACTAATTTTCTTACTAAAATTTAATAATCGGTTACTAGTAATGGGTCTGAATATGGTTTTGTTTATTGTATTTTCTTTTATACAAGGCAATGTAACAAATTGCCCACAGTGATCAGATGTTAAATCACTTAAAATTGACTTATTTAAATATTCCCCATTGCAAAAGATGTTATCTAAGCAAGTTGCCGAGTGAGAAGTAATTCTTGTGGGCTCAGAAAATAAACGATTCAAGTCAAATGATTTAAATAGGCTCACTAAACGTATACTGATAGGACACTTTTCCATTAAATTAACATTGAAATCTCCACAAACTACCAAAACCTTACTACTGACACATAAACGCTTCAGTACTTCTTCCATAACTATCTCAAAAATGCTAAAGTCACTCTGAGGTGGTCTATACACACTAACTATAATATGGTGTTCTAATTCTACACAAGAAATCTCTACAGTGCGCTCAATAGACAAATTTACAATATCTTTCCGTTCTTTAGATTTAATACTATTACGAATAAATATTAAGGACCCTCCATGGATTGACTTCTTTCTTACATACACACTTCTAGCAGAATAAAATTCTTTACTAAAAATTAACTGGTGGGCCTGTAGCCAATGCTCTGTGACACAGAGCACATCAACATTATATTTATCAAAAAATAATTCTACTTCTAAGTCTTTTCTAGATAATCCTTGAATGTTTTGATGAACTATGTTTATGGTCATTGACCTTTTTACTTTATTACTACATGTTTTATTAATTTTTAACTTTTTACTGTAAGTACCATCATTAAATGAATTATATGATCTGCAAGAGATAGGCTCTATTGTCTTACCAGTTAATTTAAAGAATTAATGGTAATATGGTCATTATTAATCAGCTCATAAGGAGCACTATGTGAAGCCAAATGTTTGGCTACAGTATTCTTATATTCTAAGGGGTGCTCTATAGGAGCGGTCAAGTTAGCCAAGTTCTTGGCTGTTATATTAAAATAATAAGATAGCGAAACAGCTATTTGTCTTTTATAATAATCTGACAGATAATAACTATCTGTTGTCGAAAAAACATTATCATAGACTATTCTATTGATGTCAATTAAATGGAATTTATCATAAAAACTACCATTAATTTGGCTTGTCAAATTAAACATAGTCATGTTTAAACTATTCCTAATATTTTTTTCATGCTGAGGCAACCCTTTGCTAATTGGCAGTGTAAATAATACTATTTTATTAACATTGAGTTCCGATAATTGATCAAAGTATTTTATGAATTGTTTTTTATTTACACTACCCCTATTACCACTGAAAATTATAAGACTAGTATTTACGAACGAAAAATATGTCGGTACGAAGTTCGCCGGTCATCTAGTATTATATAAATATTTACTTACCTTATACAAATAAACAATACAATAACTTTGATCACCGCTCACGTCCCCCTCCACAAGATGATTTCTCTCATTAAGACGTATGTGCTGATCAATCTTGTGAACGAGCTCGCCTTAAGGGTGCGCAACCCTTTATTAATAGAAATATATTCGCCAAGGGTTGTATTGTGCCGTAATGATCTATTGCCTCTTCAAACAATCGTACCGCTTTTGTATGGAAAACAATTGTCTATGATTGGGCATTTTTTTCTGTTATTGTCAGGACATTTCTAATCGAATATTTTTTATATAATTGGACCTTCCAAAGGGAATCTACTCTGCCTGATAGAAAACATGAGCGGAGAGCATTGGCTACCACACTAATCTTGAATGCAGACAATGCAACCATGCATCATGATGATCGAAACTACGGCCACCTATTGAGTTGTTTCTATATCATGGGGCCTCCAGTCTCACACTCACCAACGGAACACGACAGCACAAATGCTATCATTTAATGAGCATATAAAAAATTGCGACCATTAACGGATAGGATCACTAAAAAAATATACGCTATATTCTTTTTAAAAGTGGGTTACTTAAAGTGTAAGAGCGTAAGTACTTGAAAAGCTCTAAGATGGATGGTCATAACCACTAAACATTTAAGTTTATCCATTTACAATTTTTTCACTGTAGCGGTATACAATTGCTAATCAATCTCCTAGTCTAACATGCGTATCATGGATTCAAACCCGTACCTTTCTGCGGTAATTAAACAGTGTAAAGTTCCCGTCATGCCCAGTTCGACGAGTCATGCTCGGGCGCCATGTAGCGTCATGTGGAGTCACGGCGTCGTCGTTACGAGCCTCATTGCCCCGTCACAATGCTATCTCTTATTAAATTAATTGATGTGGAATGTTTTGTAGATATGCTTTCTCAAGTGATTAAAGTTTAACATTAAATATATCGACGCTGCACCGATTTCTATGAAATTTGTCATGGAGATAGATTGATTCTTGAGAAAGGATAAAAGCTACTTTTTAAAAAATACGCGAGCAGAGCCGCGAACAAAAGCTAGTATTCCATAAAGTTTCTAGACAGGGTAAGTTCAAAGTTTTCTTTTCGGAAAAAACCGAAAATCTTATAAAAAAGGCACTCAACCTTACGCGGATGAGTACTTTGTACCGAAGAGAAACAAATAAGTTCACGACCCGGAGATTTGCATACATCGCACCGTGACGGATGTTAGACATCCGTGCTTGTCAGACTGATCCGGGCCGGGCGGTGTTTAACCGGACTTTTTATACTGACTCCCGTGTTCCTTGTAGTGATTTGTGGAAACCATTTGTTGAGGGTCAAAAGTATTTGTTTGTTTTTTAATAAAGTAAACATGAGATTGGATATCTTGGTAATTTTCAAATTAGTTTATCGTTAAGACACGACTTTTAGTAGTGTTGTCCTGCGTAATTTACTCCCCTTGTCGCCTCTTACAACATTTACGGGATTCCCTTAATCCTCCATAAATACATAATCATAATAATATAAAGATTTTGTTGTAATAACATATTCATGAAAGGGTCAAGACAGAGTCGTATCGTACATGTTTACTGTACATCTGGCTGTAACAGCGGCTCTAGGCTCGATATCCGCCAATATCCGCCGCCCAATAAATAACGCCGCTCTATATTATCTTATATCCGCTGCTTTGCTCTATTTCCGATTCAATGCGGATATATAACAAAGGTATTGAGAGATGCTGAAAAATAGAAGCTGGCGTTTATTTAATTGTAGTAGTTTAAAGAATATTTTTGTCAACAAAAATAGTTAGAATTTTTCAAATTGTTTGTCTGCGAACTAAGAAGATTGCGGTAGGAACTTAACTTTACTTATTTCTTTTTAATCCATACAAAGATATATTAACAATTATGTTTTCGGGAATTACCGCGATCACTTATAAAAAGGTATTACATACCTCTGATTTGCCTGACGTTTCGACCAGGTTGCACTGAAGTCATATGCTGACATAATTGTTAATATATCATGAAACGCGAAAGTTTAAAAGTTAGTATACAAAGATAAATAAAAGATTCAATGTGTTCATTTATCAAGGACTTTTAGCAGTACTGGTGACCTTAGGCATCTCTTTATAAAGGTTTTGTCTCGTTATAGTTGGTATAGGGTTCCATTCAAGTTTTCGTTCCATCTGCAGTCTGTTCTTAATGGCCATCGTTTGCTTTTTAGTGGACTTTTTAATCCACACGGTAAGAATAGGTGCGGTGACACTTCAGATCTTTAATCCGTACCACTGTATGGAAATCACATCACACTAATATTATGAAGATGAAAGTAAGTTTGTTACGCTTTCACGGGAAACTACTTAACCGATCATCATGAAACTTTGTACACATACTCTTGGAGGTATTAGAATACTTTTTTATTAATTGCGAGCAAAAGCTAGAGCTAGAAAGCTAGTAATTATATAATGACTATATTTGACTGCCTCGTTGGTCTCGCGGTTGGCATGTGCGACTGCTGATCATGAGGTCTCGGGTTCGATTCCCGGGTCGGACTAAATGTTTGTATGATCTACAAATATTTATTTCGGAGATTGGGTGTGTTCTATCTATAATATGTATGTATTTACAAAAAAAAAGTATATATGTATTTGTATCAGTTGTCTAGTACCCCATAACACAAGCTCTGCTTATCTTGGGACTAGATGGCGTTGTGTGTTTAGATGTCCGAAATATTTATTTATTAATGATAATATAATACTAACAAATAAATAATATTTGAATGTCCGGTTGTAATTTCACATCAACAGCTGTTCACTAAACGAATTTATATTTTAATGCTTACGTTAAAAAACCAATTGTTAATTTTTTTGACTTCCTGTTCCGAAAAATCTCTAAAACGGTTAGTCCGATTTTGACGGGACTCGCTGACAGATAGACATTGTTATAAGGAGTAACTATCCTTTAATCCTTATTTTACATTGATTTATTGCTAAACAGTAAAATATTTATTACATACTTTAGAAACCTATGTACATAACCTTAATTAAAACAGTAACAATATTTACATACAAGCTTCAAAAAACTCCACATCTTCGCCTACTGCTAGCGTTCCCAAAAGACTGGCAGCATTACCACGTTGATTGGCAATGCTGATTCTCTGTGCTAACTTAAAAAAACTAACTTAATAAAATAAAATAATAAAATGGGAGTAACTTAATAAAATAGGGTTACTAGAAAACAAAATTGCAACCAAAGAAAAAAATTTTCCGGCGGATAAATAAAAAGCATTCAAATTAATCTATATCATCGCCATTTTGTAATACAAAGAACACACGATTGTACATTTATGTAGGTGTCCTATCTTCAAAGCAAGTGCTGGACACTTTAAAATCTGTGTGGTGCATAATGCAGGCTGTCAGCCACAGAAATACAAAGCCTTTGTATCAAAGAAATCTCCTAACTTAATAGTTACTAAATTTTAACATACATCCACTAATATACGTGTCAGGACACATGACTTTGTCTTTCTTACACACATATGTAAGTTACATTCTTATTAATAGTAAGACATACGAAACTTGAAAACATTTATGTCTGAAATCAGACATAAAATGTGTTTTATTTCTTTAATTAATAACCAATTAACCCGGCGAACTTTACAACGCTTTGGAATTAATAATAGACGTAGTTATTATTACTGATGGTGACATATGGATAGCTGCGCCACCTACGGGATTCAATGGTGCTTTTAAACCATTAAGGAACCCATTGAAATATATACACAAAGCTTCATCTCAATCGATTCAGCCGTTTAGGAAGACTTGGTGACAAACACATATACAGAAGAATTATGTATATTCAGAGATAAGGTTAGATTAGTTTGTTAGTTTAGATTAAATTTATCTACTTTTATCTACTATAGCAGAAACTACTTATCTTAAGATAGTAACTTGAGATGTAAATAAATGATACACAAAGTTATTTATAAAAACTATTTTAGCTAGAATTTTTGCAACTCTAACTATGTAAGCAAGGCTAGAGAAAACCTAAGAAATTGAATATTCTTTTTAACTTAAATCCTTTGAAAAATTAATTGTAAAAACAAAGTTTTTCGCAGCTGAGTTCCCTGTTTCTGTAATATTACTATGAGATGTTTTTCTTGAAACTAATTCTAAAATAACAGACATTAAGTTAAAAAGCTAGACAATGCATTATATTGAAGGCAATCTTCCCTCAATACAATCACTAAGTAAGTGCCGTTTCGTCAAACAAACCAACAGTGTGGGTCTAAGTTATATACTTATGATTTTATTTAGGACCCAATATATTTTGTTTAGTTTGTTTTACTTATACCATATAATACCAACTTTTAATATTTCTCCTTTCTTAATCGTTAGAAACTCCCAGAGTTCTCAGAGAATGCAAATACAGTCTTTCTCTTGCAAGTGGACCTATTGCGAAAAATTCTGTTATAATCTGAGAAAGGATCTCAACCTTGAGTACCGTAAAAGACTGGGCAATTCTTTTTTAACTCTGAAGAAATCATATCTTTCTCCGTAAGTACTCGTTCTATTATTACAAACTGGGAAACGATATGATGATGCCACATACTAAAGTAAGTTGTAACTACTCGCGTTGTTATGAATGGATAGCCGAATACGTTAAGATAAAGAAAAATTATAGGCAGAGTTTCATGTCCGTCTCCCCGCCGTCTTCGTATAACTTGTACCACGTCAGCAGTACAAGAAACCCTCCACGGTTAGAATTGACACACGGATTGAACGTAAACTAATACGAAGTAATTTCGTTAGACGCTGTATTGACGGCGGAATTAACTTTATTTTACTTGAGCAAAGGAAACATTAAAGAGACTGGAATGAGTAAACGTTTCATTTAGTAAGTTATCAATCAGTCAAGTTCCTGTTCAGTTGGTAGTCTAAAACCTTCTAAGGGGTATTCTGTGTCCAACAGTCGATTATTTAGAAGTTTTTTTTTAACTTTCGCGTTTCATGATATTTTAACAATTATTTTCACCGATTTGCCTGACGTTTCGACCAGGTTGCAATGGCTGTGGTCACAGGCTGACTGGCTCGTGCGCCGCTGAGCCTTTCAGCCTGTGACCATGGCCAGTGCAACCTGGTTGAAACGTCAGGCAAATCAGAGGTATGTAATACCTTTTAATAAGTAATCGCGTTAATTCCCGTAAAAATAATTGTTAATATTTAAAAGTTATTAATATCAAATATTGTAGTCAAAAAGTTTTACATTACTGAGTCTTGTTGCGCGGTTTCAAAATGTCATTCCTATGGAGAAGAACCAGCAGTGTACTTGCTTCGGTAGAACTGGAACG
This sequence comes from Spilosoma lubricipeda, assembly GCA_905220595.1. Lineage (NCBI taxonomy): Eukaryota > Metazoa > Arthropoda > Insecta > Lepidoptera > Erebidae > Spilosoma > Spilosoma lubricipeda. Next base: position 14,753,338 of record HG992296.1, on the reverse strand, counting down.
ACAGAGAAGAAGAACCGGTACCCAACTCTATAAATTACCGTTTTGAAAATAGAGATTTACAATATTTTGACACTGATCTTTGGTAATTTTTAAAACATATAAATTTTTTCTTAATTTTTTTTCATCTTGTATCTTGCTGGTAGGTTTGCATGAGAGATAACTTACGACATGAATCATTTTTTTTATGACAACAACGTCACTAGTAATATTCCTTTGTCTGAAGGCCTTTAATACATCAAAGAAATACAAAGAACACCCATCTGTATGTATATATGTATATAAAAGAGGAAGGTGACTGATATACCCAGAGATCAAAGCACAGCCCAAACCGCTGAACCAAGTATCGTGAAACTTTGCAGGTAGGTTCTTTATATAACATTAGTGATCACTAAGAAAGAAATTTTTGAAATTCCACCCCTAAGGGGTAAATCAGGGGAGAAAAATCTGCGTGAGCGAAGCCGTGTGCAAAAGCTAGTCAATTATGAAATCTAAAATCAGATTATTTATGAATACTTGGCAGGGCCAAAAATAAAAGGGCCAGCAACTCTATGAAAAAAGAACATTTTGTTTGAAGGAGCTAAATAAAGAAAGTTCATCCAATTTTAGACCGTATCTAGGGCAACACAAAAGTATTAATTCTTTGATACACGGCTGTATAATTATAATAAATGTATAATAAAAATTCTCAGCGCTATTTTCCCATTGTTTCTCAGACGTGGGTATCAAATACCCGATATACAGAAAGCCCCTAATTACAAATCCAAACAAACCATTAACACTTACTAGGAAACCGTTTCCAATGTGTACACGTCCTCAAGGGTCAGAACTGGACGAGTTGGGGATGAACAGGGACGAGGTAGGGGGCGGAGGGGGCGCGGAATAGGCGAAGAGGGCCGAGGAATAAGAAAACGTATTTACCCCGGAGCACTTGCGTTCCGACGTAACTTTATACCTAAATGGTAATAGGGCTGTCACAAGTAACATTTTTGTGGTAATGAAAATTGGCATGTGTATATTTCTTGTCTTTATTTATTATTAAATAAATCTACAATTTATTAGCCTACATTTTCTCACAAAATTTATTACATACAGTACCTAACTGTTTTATTAACTTCTGAGTTAGCGACGAAGTGCTAGACAGGAACTTAGTTGGTTAGAGTAATCATTTTCCGGCGAATGATTCTGTGTTTTATTGATTTTGTATTTTGAAATGTAATGAAATGGCCAATATTTGATTTCATTTCAAAATACAGAAACATTCATTATATCATTTAACACATTTTAAAATAATATAAAATTTTATCATGGCACAAATTCATGTAATCATTGGGTTACTGTGGTTAACTTCTGTGAAATCCATAAATTAAATAAACTTTTATCATGCCACAGGTTCAAATGATTACTATATGTTAATATTATTAAGTTTGGTGAAAACTGTTTCCATTTAATAAATTTTTTAATCATAAATAAAACTGTAGACCAAAAAAATCAAACTTTTCTTTAATTTTAAATTCCCAGTCTATCCATACTTTATTTTGCGTGAAAATAATCCAACTTTGAAATGTGTAACAACCCTGGCGCGTCCATCAAAGGCCTGAGTTAAGTATATCAAATGAATTGTAAATGAAATCAGAAGCGAGTGGCCGTCGGTTTATCGCTCCACTCCGCGCCGGCCGCGGGTCTTACTTTAATGTAGGGATATATATATTGATCACGTCACGGGGGACAGGTGATTGGTACCTTCAAACGTTTTATAACACTAAAGCAACAGAATTTTGTTAGCTTACATTGTAAGCTATATGTGTATATGTGCTACAGAAACAGAGGTATTTGTCAAGCATTTCGTCCGCTTGGAGAGTTCATGATCATCATCCACAACCCATAGCGTCTCCGGGCTCGGGTTTCCTCACAGGATAGGGTTAAGGCCATACGTCCCCACGCTGGACAAGTGCGGATTGAGGAGAGTTAAATAATACGAATAATTTTGGAAGTGAAAACTTTTTAGGCGCGTTAAGCACTTTTTGGGCGAACAAAAGAATAATGAAACTAGCGTCATCGTCACAGCTTTTTAGTTTCCACTTCTGTCGGCAGTCCTCGTGACTGCTTTGTGTTTTAAATATTTAATTTACTTTGGTTAAGTTGTGTTGAATGGCCTAGGATATACTTAATGTTCCAACCGCCCTGAATGTTGTTTTGTACGTTTCTAGGAAGTAAACTTTAAAATATTACAGAAATAAATAAATATAATTATTAAAACTACCATATGTATTTGTAATTGTCAGGTTGCCGGAGGTTTTATCCACTTATTGTGTTATTTAAAAATAAATAATGTAAAATAGTCACTCGATAACAAGACATAAAATTGAGCAGGTATTCTAGACTCGCTTTGAATTTCTGTAATGCCTACAAACCAGATAAATTACTTTTGAAGTAAAAAGACCTTGACGAATGTACTTTGAGAAGGGTTTCTTTTTTAGGAAAGTATACACTTACAATTTTTGTACAAGGTTCACATTTGGTATTTCTTTTGTTAAAAGAAATAAACAAAACACTTCTAGGATTACCTCGTCCTACGATAAGGTTATTTATTTAAGAATATTAAATGCATACATTGTAACATGCCGTATATACATGTCATGCCTTTTTCCTAGGGGGCAGAGATAATTGATATCCACTTACTACAGTCCTGACACACCGCCTTTGCTTCGTCCACATTTACGCAGTACATAGTTCTGTTAAATATAAACTAATACGATTTACTTTATTTTCATGTATATTGATCATCATCTGACGAATGAGTTTCATTGCTGGACAAAAGCCTATTTCAAGAACCGGTCATGTGCTGCTTGCATCTAATGGCTATAGCTATGTTCAGAATCTACGTATAATTTACAACTTTGTAGCAAACAGCTACGAACCGTAGCATGTAGCTATATATCGTAGCACCAAATTACTATGCAGTGTTTGTCCACGTTAGATGTAGAGAAGATGTCAGCTACAATATATCCTAATGATTTTGTTTAACGTTTAACTGAATTCCTATTGCATCTACTAATAAAGTCAACTCTTTATATAATAGTTGACAAGAAATTTCATAAACAATAATGATTTAAAAGCAAGAAAAAACTTACTCATTTTTGTTTTTCTTTACAGGTAAACGTCTTTATTTATCTTCAACCAGTACATTGCTTCGACATATAAGGGTAAGACTATAAGAACCAAAACCATAATCGTAGTATCACAACAATATCAGAAAAGAGCATTATAGTTTTAGCTAAATAAAATCCGATATGAAAAAAGTCCTTTCTAGGTCCAGTAGTCAACTATAAAAAATTTTTGATGATGATGACACATCACATTCTTCGTTTTAATCATCATCTCCAAGTATGGGGTGATAGGAATCGCAACCCGTTACCCGGAAAGGTTAATCGGTTACCGGGAAGAACAGCCGGTTATCGGAAAGGACAATCGGTTACCGCAAAAGACAACCGGTTACCGAGCAGTACAATGTCTTGATGTGTCTTCGACATAAAATGTATAGTGGTGTATGCACGATTTCGTAATAGAAAAAACGCAATCACACACAACATTACCTACATATAAATAATAATAATAAATAAATATTTCGGACATCTAACACACAATGCCATCTAGTCCCAAGCTAAGCAGAGCTTGTGTTATGGGTACTAGACAACTGATACAAATACATATATACTTTTTTTTTGTAAATACATACATATTATACAAAGAAAACACCCAAACTCCGAAACAAATATTTGTAGATCATACAAACATTTGGTCCGACCCGGGAATCGAACCCGAGACCTCATGATCAGCAGTCGCACACGCCGACCGCGAGACCAACGAGACAGTCAAATATTTATTTATATATTGTTTAAAATCGGCTAAATTAGAAATTTAAAGTAAATCATCTTGATATTAATATGACTAAAAGTGACAAAAAAAAATTGTATCATAAAGTCTCACGTTACATCAACAACCTTTCATAGCCCACTGGTGAATATGCCTCTCCTTAAAGAAGAAAATATGAAACCGTTAAATGATAATACATACACAAAGAAATGTTTTAGTTTAGTTGTTTAGTGAAAAACTTACAAAAAATTTAAAAACTAAGATCTTCATGATTACACCCATGTTAGTACCAAGGAAAAGCAGTGAGCTCCAATAAGACAAAATCATACAATCGTCTTCCCTTCCTGAAGGTATATTTGAACAATACATAGAGGTCTATATAAATCACTATGAAAAGCCACGAATTCTCTTAAAACTAGTAACAATCTGTATTACAATCACGCGCCTGGAATATTTCCCTTTGTCAAAAAACACTTATACACCACAGCTATATTTCTCACTGTAAGTGCGAGCGAGATAGTAATATTTCTAACTTTGCGCTTTTGAAGGGATAATTTGCGCGTACAGTCGCTGTAAGAGGTTCCTACTTTTATTTTTACGGTAATGCATACTTTCTTTGGTGGGACTTATTGGCAAGAGGCTTGAGTGAAGTGAACTATACTGGTTCATTTTATGAAAAGCATAATTCGTGAGCATTTCCCCTTTCAGGCTTTTACCTAACGAATGATTGGTGCGGATTAAAAAAGTTTATATGGGTTTTTATTATGATCAGTTCTGGTGAAATGGGCCACCATATTTTTTTTTGTTTTAGTTATGAAATTGTGTTTCATAGTGGAGGGTAGACCGAACACTTTTTATCGCCTACTTAAAATACGAATATTAAAAGAGAACCAAGACGTCATTTATTGAGAAAATTTTAATATTAACGTAGAACAGGAAACTGTAGGAACAGGAACTGTCCGTGATGAGAATCGACCCCAATTGAGCACTAGACTAAAGCGTTACTCAGAGCATTGCGAGCCTACGCATGATAAATATGTTTTATACTAGCTGCTCCCTGCGGTGCTATTCCGGTAAAGCTAGTTCAAAAACAGTAAGTTAGTTCTTATATACTCCCTAAGGGCGCCCACACAAAACTGCGAATTCGCAACGCATCGTAAATATCGCACCGCAAGAACGTCCGTTGTAATTCGCATCGTGCATTCGTGCGATGTTACGTCACACTTGTTGACAACATTTTTGGTCCAGTCTAAGGTTTTACTAAACGGCACTACTTTATTTCTTTCTTTTTTTTGTCTTTACTTTACTTTTACTAGATATCGTTGTGTGTCAGATGGGACTAATCCCGCCCACATTCCCACCACTGTAACTCCTGTACACCAGGATCAACAGCAGTGACCCACGAACACACCGAGTTATGACACTCGGGAAGTCCCAGGAAGAAAATTAACTGTCTTGGAACCCGCAACGAAGTTAATCAGAAGAAAAATAGGAGGAGTTGGAAAGTTGTGTGTCAGATATCCTAAATAGGTTTTTTTATGGTAAGGCGGCTAACGAGCAGACGTAACACCTGATGGCAAGCGAATACCGCCCCCATGGACACCCGCAACATCAGAAGCATCACAAGTGCATTGCCGACCTTTGGGGGATGGGGAAAGGGATGTGGGGAGGAGTTGGGGTATGGGCCTCAGGTATCCTCACTCACTCGGTAAAACACAGCGCAAGTGCTATTTCACACCGGTTTTATGTGAGGCCGTGATATCACTCCGATCGAGCTGGCCCATTCAATCCGAAGCATGGCTCTCCCACGGTCTGTATTATTATTTTATACATGTGTAGTGTAAAGTTAGCTAACTAGGTAACTATACGCTACGCATAATTTGCAGGATCTAAGAAGTTCCTACGATGCGGCGTCGCATCGCATCGCAGCGTAGTTATGTGTGAAAGCCCTATGTTACTCCTCAAACCATCAGCCAATGGAAGTCCCGTTGAAATCGGTCCAGCCGTTCGAGAGATTATTCAGAACAAACAGACAGATACACAAAAATTAAAAAAAAAACACTTTTTTTTAGTATATTTACTGTGTATATGCGCGGTTGGCATGTGCAACTGCTGATCATGAAGTCTTGGGTTCGATTCCCCGGTCGGACTAAATGTTTGTATGATCTAAAAATATTTTTTTTGGAGTTCTGGTGTTTTCTATGTGTATATGTATATGTCGGAGTCACAGTGTGGCGATCGGTCGAAGCGGTTTTTAAGCAATGGTGACGTCAGCTTTGCCGCCGTCACTTGCATGTTTGTCAAGTGGCACTCATGATTTAAAGCAATAGAAATCGCTCTTAATCAAGTCTAGTCTAGTAATCAATCTTCATTATTACACAAGTTGGTAGGTAGGGTTTATTTGCACAGCCAAAGACAATATAGATTTCCAATAGTTTATTGAATCAATGAAGCTACAGTTAAAATCATAGATCGGCACAACACTGTCAAAGTGAATTAGGTGAGAACACCAAAATCCACTGAACGTCCGTGACGACCCATAACCTCCAGTTTCCAAATGCGTAGGGCCTTATGAGAAGAAACCGGCAAAGAAACTCATAGCCACTCTTTTGAAAGTTACATCTTAACTTATTAGTTACAAACTATCAATAGTCAATTACAACAATTAAGAAGCCTATGTACTTAGCTTATTTACAGCTTGTCCTTCCTCGTACAATGCCCGTACTAAACTGATCTGTTGATTCTATTTTTCTTCAATACGAAACGGTGGGTAGTTAGTTTAAGAGCCAATGGGTTAGTAGTCGTATTAACAATGTACTCTGTGTTAGTAGCCCCGCAACTCGTGCGGCCGCTCTCTTTTATACCGGCTGCTCGCTTTAACTAGTGGTGACACCTACCACTGTATTCGGTGTTACCCGCACACATTTTAGTAACATTTAATATTGCTTACAGAATCGACTAAAACTAAACCAACATTATTAAATCAAGCTGTAAGTAAACTAAGACTTAATAATCACATCGTTAACAACAAATAATCAGTTTCTTCCTTTACATACACCGTCCACAGATTTCACCCAAACTGCCATGTTTCTCGATGCACAGTTTGACGTTTCGAATAATCGATTGAAATAAACACGAATTCAAATTAAAACTTAAGAAAACTACTCGTTCTCCGACACGGCCATCCTGATGCTTCACACGTCCTCGTGTGAGTCATCTGTAAACAAAGAAAAAGCAACCACAGTAGCTCAATTTATTCGGCCTGGCCCACAGGCATTCTGATAAGACTTACACGTCTACGTGTTTGTTAACTGAGGAATCATCTGGACAGTGAATCCGTCCTCTCGGCTATTCCTGACCAAATTAAAGATTCATAGAAACCAATTTCAATTATAACAAATTATTTTACCTTCATGATTTTAATTTAAAATTTGATTTTTCTATTCACGTCACGATAAGTTCAAATTCAAATTCAAATTCAAAATCATTTATTCAATTAAGACACTAAGTGACATTTATGAACGTTAAATTGAAGCTGTAGTTAAGAATCATAGATCGACACAAACAGACGCCACAGCATGTGCTGTATTGTCGAGGTAAATTAGGTGAAAACACCAAAATCTACTGCCTGCCTGTGTCGATCTATAACTTCCAGTTTCCAAAATGCGTAGAGCCTCATGAGAAGAATACTGGCAAAGAAACTCATGGCCACTCTTTTCAAAGTCAGATTTTCAGGTACAATAGTGTTAGTATTACATGTAAGGTAAACAGTATGCAAGCTGTTGCCACTTGAATTTCCTTTTATTAAAATGCTCCAAAATCTAACGCTCAAACAAAAAAAAAGAAAAGAAAAATCACTCATTGATAACGTTAAAGGTTTTAGTCTATTAAACATAGAAATCATTCAAGGTGCACATCTACTTACAATCAGTTGCAAAATCTGCTGTTGAAAATAATTCGTGACTAGATTAAAAGGCTACAGTTGCAGTTGAACGAACCAAAATAATAGTATGTCAAAAGCATCGCTGACTAGGCCGACCAATCACCCCAAGCAGCACCCGTTCACGAGTATGACGCATGGACCAGCCATCGTCTCCCTCGCCATATCAGAGGGAAAGAAACGACCCGCCCCACGACGACACCGCAAGCAATGATATTTTAGTGAGCATGACAGACCATAGTCGAGATACTGATAAAAATCACTACTAATTAAATTACCAAGATAATCGCCACGCATTACCCTCAACTAACAATTGTTTGTTAATATTTAGCTTAGTTATATAACAAAGAAGTTTGTGTGTATCTATCTAATGACACCTTAAGCCCATGACTGATTGTCGTTTAGATAGTCGTTGATCGTATAGTAGGCTTTCCTAACAAGGTGATTTTTTATAGTTAGCTTGAATTTATTTATAGGAAGGTCGATTACATGTATAGGAATTCTATTATAAAAACGTATACCAAGACCTTCGAATGAGTTGTGTACTTTATGTAAACGATGATAGGTACCAACGAGTTTAGATTTGTTTCTTGTATTAATATTGTGTACATCACTGTTTTTCTTATAGTCATTAATGTTGTGCCTAACATACATAATATTTGCAAATATATACTGTGATGCAACAGTTAAAATACCTATTTCTTTAAACAACTCTCGAAGAGAGACTCTAGCACCTAAATTGTATATTGAGCGGATGGCTCGTTTTTGTAGAATAAAAATCGTTTCAATTTCAGCCGCCTTGCCCCAGAGTAATATGCCATAGGACATGACGCTGTGAAAGTAGCTAAAATAAACTAACCTAGCTGTGTCCGTATCAGTGAGCTGACGTACCTTCCAAACCGCATAAGCTGCCGAACTAAGTCTACCCGCAAGGCTATCTATCTGGGCTCCCCATTGAAGTTTACTGTCTAATGTAATTCCTAAGAATACTGTCGAGTCTACAATACTTATGATTTCATTATTTATTGTTAGATGAGTGCCTAGTTGTTTTACATTTGGCATAGTAAATCTCACACACTTTGTTTTATTTGAATTTAGTAGGAGATTATTCGTTGTAAACCAATTCAATACATCATCTAGTGCCCTATTCACATCGTCAAAAACTGTTTTCTTACGATCCACTTTAAAAATAAGTGACGTATCATCAGCAAATAGAACTATATTACAGAGATCTTTTAAATAATACGGTAAGTCGTTAATATAAATGAGAAAAAGTAAAGGACCCAGTATAGACCCCTGCGGGACGCCCATAGTAGTGGGTAATCCAGAAGACCTCGCACCATTGACATCTACATGTTGAATTCTATCCTTCAAGTAGGAAACGATTAGTTCCAAAGCAATACCATTTACACCATAATGCCTAAGTTTGAGAAAAAGCGTGTTGTGTTCTACGCAGTCAAAAGCTTTTGAGAGATCGCAAAATACACCTATCGCATCTTGCGAATTCTCCCATGCATTAAATATATGTCTCAAAAGAGTTGCACCCGCATCAATTGTTGAACGACCCTTTGTAAAGCCATATTGTTCTTTATGAAATAAATTATTTAGATTAAAATGGCTTTCTAGTTGTTGCAAAATAACTTTTTCAAAAATTTTACTAATAGCCGGTAAGATTGAGATTGGCCTAAAGTTACTTGGTTCAGTTGTACAACCCTTCTTGAATAAAGGTATTACTTTGCTATACTTCATCAGATTAGGAAAAACACCAGAATCAACACATCGATTGAATGTTAAAGCTAGAAAAGGTGCTATATCAATTATAATAGTTTCAATTAATTTAACTGAAATCCCCCATAAGTCCCCAGTTTTCTTAGAATTAAGAGACTTAAACGTTTTTATAACATCTGTGGGGTTTATGTATTCAAACTGAAATATATTCTTACATTCATTTACATTGGCCCTTAACAACAGTTCAGACCTGGACGCACAAGAATTCAAGGTACTTGTTGTACTAACTGGTATGTTTGTGAAAAAGGTATTGAAAGATTCAGCTATGTCTAAGTTGTTTGTTATAAACCTATTATTGAAATTTAACCTTAAATCATTATCTCGAGGTTTACTACGTCCAGTTTCATTATTAATTATGTTCCATGTAGTTGTTATTTTATTATTGGAAGACTTAATCCTATCACTGATGTACAAAGACTTCGCCACACCACACACTCTCCCAAAGATCCTTGAGTAACTTCTAACATACTCATGAAACTTTGGGTCGAAATTACTTTTTTTCTCAGCATATAAATCGTACAGCCTTTCCCTACTCTTGTATATTCCCGTCGTCGCCCAATCACAGAACGTCATTTTGGGTCGTTGCATTATTGTTTTTGACTTAAATATACTATTAAATTCGAATTCTATCATGTTGAATAAATAGCCGTAAAGCTTATCCGGATCCCTTTCAGTCCAATCTAAATAGGAAACCTTTTCACTTATTTTCTTACTAAAATTTAATAATCGGTTACTAGTAATGGGTCTGAATATGGTTTTGTTTATTGTATTTTCTTTTATACAAGGCAATGTAACAAATTGCCCACAGTGATCAGATGTTAAATCACTTAAAATTGACTTATTTAAATATTCCCCATTGCAAAAGATGTTATCTAAGCAAGTTGCCGAGTGAGAAGTAATTCTTGTGGGCTCAGAAAATAAACGATTCAAGTCAAATGATTTAAATAGGCTCACTAAACGTATACTGATAGGACACTTTTCCATTAAATTAACATTGAAATCTCCACAAACTACCAAAACCTTACTACTGACACATAAACGCTTCAGTACTTCTTCCATAACTATCTCAAAAATGCTAAAGTCACTCTGAGGTGGTCTATACACACTAACTATAATATGGTGTTCTAATTCTACACAAGAAATCTCTACAGTGCGCTCAATAGACAAATTTACAATATCTTTCCGTTCTTTAGATTTAATACTATTACGAATAAATATTAAGGACCCTCCATGGATTGACTTCTTTCTTACATAAACACTTCTAGCAGAATAAAATTCTTTACTAAAAATTAACTGGTGGGCCTGTAGCCAATGCTCTGTGACACAAAGCACATCAACATTATATTTATCAAAAAATAATTCTACTTCTAAGTCTTTTCTAGATAATCCTTGAATGTTTTGATGAACTATGTTTATGGTCATTGACCTTTTTACTTTATTACTACATGTTTTATTAATTTTTAACTTTTTACTGTAAGTACCATCATTAAATGAATTATATGATCTGCAAGAGATAGGCTCTATTGTCTTACCAATTAATTTAAAGAATTAATGGTAATATGGTCATTATTAATCAGCTCATAAGGAGCACTATGTGAAGCCAAATGTTTGGCTACAGTATTCTTATATTCTAAGGGGTGCTCTATAGGAGCGGTCAAGTTAGCCAAGTTCTTGGCTGTTATATTAAAATAATAAGATAGCGAAACAGCTATTTGTCTTTTATAATAATCTGACAGATAATAACTATCTGTTGTCGAAAAAACATTATCATAGACTATTCTATTGATGTCAATTAAATGGAATTTATCATAAAAACTACCATTAATTTGGCTTGTCAAATTAAACATAGTCATGTTTAAACTATTCCTAATATTTTTTTCATGCTGAGGCAACCCTTTGCTAATGGGCAGTGTAAATAATACTATTTTTTTAACATTGAGTTCCGATAATTGATCAAAGTATTTTATGAATTGTTTTTTATTTACACTACCCCTATTACCACTGAAAATTATAAGACTAGTATTTGTATCGAAAGTTGCATTAATAGCCTTTTCAAGAATCATATTAAATGCTAGGTTTGGCATACAAAAGTTACTAAATGTACATTTCTTACTTGAGTTTGCCATTAACATACCTAAGCCCAAACCTTTACCAATTTCATCGCTAAACATTGTTATATTACTATTTTTACATTGCATTTGGTGTTGAGTATTTGTACTGCCATTCTGGATATTAACTATATTATTGTTATTTGCTGTTATTATCCTAGGGGCACTCATTACAGGCAAGCTGTCTAGAGAACTAGTGGTATCATTGTGGTTATCAGAAAACAACAATGAATCATTCTTACAATTGCACGAATTAACTAATTTGCCTATTGCCAAAACTTGTTCCCTACTTTGTTTTTGTGAAATATCATATTTACTACTAATAGTTCTTAGTTGCTCCTCAAGTTTCTTAATTTCTGTTTGAAGAGCTTGTGTGTCATCAAAATATTGTGTAGACATGTTATCTACCTCTATTGAATACATATTAACTTGATCAATTAATTGCATCCTCTGCCTATTTAATGCTACACTATCTATAAAGAATTTATGTTTATAAATAAGCTTTTTTGTTTTTGTAATAAATTTTTTAATACGAATGTACTTTTTCAATTTGTTCTTACTGCATTTGATTACTTTTTGAGATTTATTAACTCTGAAGGAGTCATTGTCATTGGTAAGATCTATAATAAGAGCTGAACTAATATTGTTAGCTACCGACGGTGAATTGGGAACAACTAGCTCCTCGTACAGACTCTGATTAGATGCAGCTACTATCCGGTCCTTGAAGTCTTCATATGATGTTATGGTGCTGTGTGCTTCATGTAGCTGGCGTTCTAAAACCCTGATGCGATTCAGAGCTTGCTCATATTCATCTCTGCATGTGTCAAAAGGTTCTGACCATGCTCATTTATATCTCTACCAGCATAATCACAAATCTTAGTACAAACAATAATGATTGTTAAACTAGGTTCAGCACCCCTGTCTAAACAGCCAGTAACAGCGTTAAGACGTTTTGACTTAGTCGCTTAACCAGCAACTGCGTATAACCACTTCACCAGCGGCTTTTTGCTCAACTCTTAACCAGAGATCGAGATCTTTTTATTGTCACTTAACCAACAACATATCGTAGTCACTTAACCAGCGACTGCGAATAACCACTTAACTAGCGGCATTTTGCTCAACTCTTAACCAGAGTTTGAGATCTTTTTATTGTCACTTAACCAGCGACTAACATTCGCATAGCCAGATGCGCACCGCGCACTCTCTACAGATAAGTACTGCACGAGCTACGGCTACAAATGACCAGCGAGACCTAAGGAGATAGTGTAACCAGGTTACCAACACTCAATAATATTACTGCACTAAATTGTCGTTGGCCCAGAAATCTATCTCACAGAATTTGTCTTATTAAAGAGCATTTGAAACAAAATGAAAACTTCTCACCAAATCTTTCTTGGAGCTGAACTAGAGCTGGTTGGATGGAGCTGACATTTACTGGTTACTCGGTTTGTAAATCGTTTGTCTTGGCATTCATATTGGAACGGCATCTATGACCCCACACTTGAATAAGGTTCAAGTAATCGTCTTCTGCGCTTTGGTTTCCTTTGACTGTCAGGCGAGGTAGTATCTGAAATCTCAGATTATGTGTTAGCAATATTGTCATGACTAAAATTGTCCTAATCTTTACTGGATAACGTAACCTTTTGACATTGCCACAACTGTGACAGCTCTTGTATTTTCACACATCACTTTACTTTTACAGTCGGAGTAGTTCTATCACTAGTTGGCGGTTGTCGTATAGCACAAATTAATTCCGTATCGAAAAGATTTTTTTTAACGTAGGGTAAACGTAAAATAAAATAATAACAATCTGCCCTGTATTTTGTTCCTAATCCGTTATGGGTTATCTATAGGGATAATCCATAGGGGTAGTTCATGGGGGTAATCCCTAGGGGTAGTCCACAGGGGTAATTCACAGGTAATCCCACTTCTGATGTCGGAGTCACAGTGTGGCGATCGGTCGAAGCGGTTTTTAAGCAATGGTGACGTCAGCTTTGCCGCCGTCACTTGCATGTTTGTCAAGTGGCACTCATGATTTAAAGCAATAGAAATCGCTCTTAATCAAGTCTAGTCTAGTAATCAATCTTCATTATTACACAAGTTGGTAGGTAGGGTTTATTTGCACAGCCAAAGACAATATAGATTTCCAATAGTTTATTGAATCAATGAAGCTACAGTTAAAATCATAGATCGGCACAACACTGTCAAAGTGAATTAGGTGAGAACACCAAAATCCACTGAACGTCCGTGACGACCCATAACCTCCAGTTTCCAAATGCGTAGGGCCTTATGAGAAGAAACCGGCAAAGAAACTCATAGCCACTCTTTTGAAAGTTACATCTTAACTTATTAGTTACAAACTATCAATAGTCAATTACAACAATTAAGAAGCCTATGTACTTAGCTTATTTACAGCTTGTCCTTCCTCGTACAATGCCCGTACTAAACTGATCTGTTGATTCTATTTTTCTTCAATACGAAACGGTGGGTAGTTAGTTTAAGAGCCAATGGGTTAGTAGTCGTATTAACAATGTACTCTGTGTTAGTAGCCCCGCAACTCGTGCGGCCGCTCTCTTTTATACCGGCTGCTCGCTTTAACTAGTGGTGACACCTACCACTGTATTCGGTGTTACCCGCACACATTTTAGTAACATTTAATATTGCTTACAGAATCGACTAAAACTAAACCAACATTATTAAATCAAGCTGTAAGTAAACTAAGACTTAATAATCACATCGTTAACAACAAATAATCAGTTTCTTCCTTTACATACACCGTCCACAGATTTCACCCAAACTGCCATGTTTCTCGATGCACAGTTTGACGTTTCGAATAATCGATTGAAATAAACACGAATTCAAATTAAAACTTAAGAAAACTACTCGTTCTCCGACATATATATGTGTTTTGTTGTATATTTGTGTATCTGTCTAGTACCCATAACACAAGCTCTGCTTAGCTTCGGGCTAGGTAGCGTTGTGTGTTAGATGTACGAAATATGTATTTATTTATTTATATATGCATTTAGTATATAGCAGTTGTTTTAATATTATCAACAGACACTCAAATTTTATGTAATTGTATGTATAGATGGCTGCTACAGAACATATTTTTATCCACTTAGCCTTACCGGACAAGATTACTTGCCAATCTATGCCAACATTATAAATTCGGAAGTAAATGTCTCTCTATCTGTCTGTAACGCTTTCACGGCTAAACCACAGCATCGACTTTAATGAAATTTGGTATGGAAATACTATGATTCTAGAGAAAGGACAATAGTTACTGTTTACCGCGATACATACAGACGGAGCCTCGGCCAAAAGTTTGTAATATGTCAGAAATATAATAAAAGTATATAAATTACTAGCTGAACCCCGCGGTATTACCCGCGGTTATTGTTGTACCGCGAGTAACGCCGCGGGACAAAGTTAGTCTGAAAAAAGTAGCTTAAGTTACTTCTTGGATCATCAGCTATCTGCCAGTGAAAGTCACGTCAAATCCGTCCAGCCGTCCCAGAGATTATCCGGAACAAACAGACAGACAGACAAAAAAAAAATTAACTACATTTTTGGTATATGTAGCGTGTATACATACATATGCATTTAGTAAAAAGCAGTTATTTAATATTACAAACAGACACTCCAATTTTATTTATTTGTATAAATAAATCATTGTAAATAAAAATCCTTTTTAAGTTAAAAACAAATAATTTCACCAGAAATATTCGTATTTTCGTACTATAAAAATTTTGAGAGTTTTTTAATTAACCACTGAAGCGATAAATGAAAAAAGACCTCGAAACTTTTCTTCCATTTATTCAAATAACACGTAAAATTGCCAATACTATAGAAAAAAAACATGGTGAACTTCATTTAAAATACCCCACCACTGAGACATCCACAATAGTGGCATTCCATTCACCACTAGCATTCCTTCTAAAGCGTCAGGTTCAAATGGTCATGAAATTGTCCCTTACACCATCCTGCGAACGGCTCCAAAGCCCGCATAGCATTAAACACCGAGACTCCATAATACCGTATTAGCATTCAATACGACATCAACTATTTCCTATTATGCACTCTATTTGAATATTATATTAAAAGATGACAAACACAGTTATTTAGTGAATGTTGGAAGTATATTACGAGTATAATTTAACAGCAAGTACATAGACAGTGGAAGAAATAGTTCTTTGTTTACTTCTCTGACCTGTTTGTTCTGAATTTAGTAATCCTAACTGTATGCCAGAGGTCGTAAGTTTCATTACCAGCTAGATAGCGCGATGTTTTCTATGCATCTGGGTAAATGATATCTATTTTTTAATTTAATCTTTTACA
This sequence comes from Spilosoma lubricipeda, assembly GCA_905220595.1. Classification (NCBI taxonomy): domain Eukaryota; kingdom Metazoa; phylum Arthropoda; class Insecta; order Lepidoptera; family Erebidae; genus Spilosoma; species Spilosoma lubricipeda. The sequence continues at coordinate 14,737,288 of HG992296.1, read as the reverse complement.
AATATTTTTAAACGTCTGACTTTCAACTTTACTTAAAACTCACTCTGGTAAACGACAGAAGCGTGTTTATTTTTAAAATTTTTGAACATTGTTTTTTTGTCCTTTGATAATGCCACAAAGAAAAACCGGTCAGGATCAAACTTTTTGAAAACTAGTAGTTGCCCGCGGCTCCGCCCGCATGTATGTCGATATCGCGGCAAATAGTAGCCTATATATTATTCTGATATATAAGCTATATTACTGTATAGTTTCATCCAAATCCGTCCAGTAGTTTTTGCGTGAAAGAGTAACAAACATCCATCCATCCATACTTACAAATTTTCGTATTTATCATATTAGTAAGATAGTGAAATAAGTACAAGTTAGATTAATTCTAGAAAGCGTCCATAATTATTTAAAAAGCAAGTGACAATTTTTATTTCTAAAAAGTCAAAACATCAAATGTTTCATACCTGAGAACTAGCTAGAGAACAAAATTAAATGGCCTTTTTTTCGTATTTTTCGTTTCTTATCATTTATGTTTCCCACCATTTAAACCTTCCCTGAATTCCCCAAATATTTCAAGATCGAAATTTGCCATCTTCTAGTTTTAGCAAGACAAACGGACAGCAATTTTCGCTCAACTTTGTTTGCTTCTCTCCACAAGAAATATTTTTTTCCCATTTACCCAACATTTTCGGTCGATACCCGGCTCCTATTAGTCGTAGAGTAATGATACATAGCCTAAAACCTTTCTCGCTAAATGGGCTATCCAACAAAAAAATAATTAGAATAAGAAAATGTAAAAAAGTCGTCTTTTTTCGTAGCTGGGTTTTAGTTATTACTTTTTTTATATTTTGATGCCGCTATAATATTAATTTCCTTTCAAAGTATATTTTAAATAGGTACCATAGAAATATCACAGTTATCGAATAAATACGGACAAAATCACGAGTAAATGCTAATATTATATTTATATTTAAAATGTACAAGTAACGCCCTTTCAAATGATTCCAAAGACAGCATATTTATCTTAATTTTTTTTTGGACCATCAGCTACCTGCTGAAAGTCCCGTCAAAATCGGTCCAGCCGTCCCAGAGATTACCCGGAACAAACAGACACGAACAAAAATTTTTTTAACTAATTTTTTGGTATATGTAGCGTGTATACATATATATGCATTTAGGAAAAAATAGTTATTTTAATATTACAAACAGACACTCCAATTTTATTTATTTGTATAGATAAATCATTGTAAAAAAATAATTAGAATAAGAAAATGTAAAAAAGTCGTCTTTTTTCGTAGTTGGGTTTTAGTTATTACTTTTTTATATTTTGATAATATTAATTTCATTTCAAAGTATATTTTAAATAGGTACCATAGAAATATCACAGTTATCGAATAAATACAGACAAAATCACGAGTAAATGCTAATATTATATTTATATTTAAAATGTACAAGTAACGCCTTTTCAAATGATTCCAAAGACGGCATATTTATCTTAAATTTATTTTTTAATACAGTACTTTATGTCGGCTAGAAGGCTCCACATTAGATTCTGTGACACGTCATATAGCCTATAACCAGCGGACGATCAAGACGCTTCTAACAATACTTCATTTGTTCAGTTTTAATAGGTAGTTGGGGAGCTATGAGGGAGCAGATAAACATACATACAGATACATACATAGCCTATCAAAATCATAACCCTCCTTTGGCTTTATCGTAGTCGGGTAAAAAATTGAAATGACCTTATTTATATTAACAAATTATACTAAGAACCGAAAATAAATGTAAAACTGTATGTATATACAGTATTACAGTATTAGATAAGTATTTTTCGAGATATACGAAATACACTACATATAATATACTGTACTGTACACCTCATTGAAATGTTAAATGCAAAAATCTGTTTGTTATTTGGTACTTCTTTAATTTATACTAAAAAAATAGGTTCATCATGCAAATCGTCCAAAAGAAAAATTCATTTTTTATACAAGCCATATACTAATGTAAAAATCATCTTGAAAGCGGGTGTGTAAAATTCATAATACTTAAGGTATATTGTAAAAAGTGTTTGTAGCAATTTTTTTATGAAATAAGGGAAAACGGGCAGACAACAGAATCACTTCGATTGAACAAAATTATTTACATATACGTGAAAACTACTAAATCTAACATTGACAAAGACTGCATAGTAACTTGGTGCTGCGTTTTGCAGCTACTTGCTACGAGTTGTAGCTATGTGCTACAAAATTGTAAATTACACGTAGAGATTGACTATACCCGTAGCCATTGCCAGCACCGGACCGGTTGTTATTATTGTTGCCTTGAGAGAGGCCTATATCTAGCAGTGAACTTGTCTCGACTGAAATGATGATGACTTCGTCTAGTTTGTATTGTTTATGCAGTCTTTCATGATATGTAAGCCAGATCAAGTTATACTGGCCATCAAATTTAACACATGTAAAAAAATTAACGATGATTGAAATTCCATCTCTAGGTAAAACTAGTCTGCAAAAACATTTATTTTATATTGTAACTGATAAAGAATATAACAAAAGCGTTTGATGGTAACCAATAGTGTCACCAGTGCCTTGCTGATAGTAATTTGTTCTAAGGAAAGTCAGAAACCTTTGCCACTGTTCCATTTTCACATCCCTTGAGTTTTTGCCGATTGATATTTCGGTGGTGTTAACCAATTAAAGGGCCAGAGTTTATTTACATCAGGTACACTCAGGAGTGGAAATGATTTCTAACGCGTAACGCCAATCTGCGTCACTTTAGCAAACTGGTAGTAATCTAGAATGTGATTGATAGCAGATATAAAAAAAATAAACAGCTGATGTTTTCGAAACGTAAGACATAAGTAGCGGTAGTCACATCACATCAACTGCATCAACAGTCCACTGCTAGATGATGTAGCAGTGATGTTGTCCTGATAAATATTAGTCACGTTTTTCTGAAATATATAAAAAAACTTTTTTAGGTTGTGATCTAGACTATGCTAGTTCACATTTTAATATACACATATGGGACATGCTAAGATTGAACATAAAATAGTTTTACATTCGTGTTCTATATATACGCCATGTCTGTGCCAAAAATGCAAGTTTATTCCACTCACAAGCATTTGAAACACTCTCTTAGTATAAGTACAATGTAACTTGATAGCAGTACTTGTAAAAGAAACTTAGATTTTCTAAGTAAAATACGCAAGGGTGTACCTAACAATAGAATGCTTTAAGTAAACGATTCTAACACGGAAACGGTTAAAAATACGGAAACAAGCTCAGCTTGGCGCAGCCTACAAAACGCGTATTTCAACCGGCCTCTGTCAAATGCAAGGTATAATACTAAATTACTTAATGCATCGACCTATAAAAGATTTAACACACTCACACACCTCTTAGGCCACGCCCCCTCTGCCGCGTAGCCTTTGTTCTTACACCACCACACATGCGCAAATCAAACTCCCGACCCGTGTGTGCGTTAAGGGGGGTGAAGTACGCATCCAATTTTTCTTACTTACATTTTTATTTATCGTCATTCCGCTGTACTGGCGATTGAATTTTAGATTTTAACGATTATTTCATGTTAAAAAATACGAAGATAGTTTTCGTGCTCACGGATCTAGCGAGATGAGCTTTGATTTTAAAAGTTGGTGCTCTCGACATCCCCGGAGAAATGAGGCTTTCGTCAAAAAATATTGAAAAAAAAACGCCAATAAAGATAATTACGGTCATTATTAAAAGTACAATTTGACGGGAATCAATTTTACCATTTCCATTACGTCGACAATGGCGGAACGATTTCCCTTGTGCGCCCTCTTAAATGTTGCGCCTGTGTGTGTGGGTGTGGCATCGTAGTGCGCGTGTGTGCGTCAGGCCGCGCGGGCCTTAAATAGTGGCGCGGAGTGGAGCAGCCAGCATTGGCTCTCCGCCACTCGCGTCGGTAGGGCGCGTCTCTCCGTTCAACCATGTCATAGCTTCTTTCGTACTTCTCTCTCTTCTTCTTATAACGATACGTATCATGTATTTTCTAATGTAGGTAAAATTTGGTGCTCAATATTAAAAAAATAAATAAAAGTATTTTTTATATACGAACTTATGGGGACTTGTTGTTAGATTATAGGGTATATTATATATTTTAGTACGAAAAGTGTGATAGAAGAGCCAAGATGAACTTCATCGGTAAGTTACTTTATGATCTTTTTATTAGACTTTTTTTCCTCTTTTGTACATAATATTTTTATGTTGTACTCGGTTTTATGTCGCATACACGACATCTGTTCCCTTTAGTACTTTTTGCCTGCATAAATTATCTACGTAAGAAAAAGAAATTGTCTACAAGAATTTATTTAACCGGTCTGTTCAAATTCACATTTTATCATTTACTATTTAAATTTTGATCTTGTATTAATTTTTCTGTTTCTATTTGAAAAGCTTTTTTATCACATCCTGTAATCAAGTCGAATTCTCAAACGTTCTTTAAGTAAAGCATAACATTTTTGCGGCCGACGCGTTTTACACATTCTTGTTTCATTAATAATAATAATAATAATAATAATAATATGGCTAACAACGACGACTGCGGATTCCATCGATTTTTTTTTTGCGCCACCTTTAATTATTTCGTAGTAGCATTCGTAGACCTTCTACGAATATCGCTACGACTTAATATAATGAACATGTTTCTTTATACAAGTTTTACTTATTGTTGTAGTAAGAAATTCTAAAACATATTAACTTTATACGCAGTCAATAAAACCTTGTATCTACACCCGGGATATTATAAGCAGGGGTTAGAGCGCAGCACACAATTTGACCGAGTTCTCTCAAGGTCGGCTGGCACCATGCCAACTGGGTTGGGCCTGATTCTTAAATAGGACAATGGATGTAGACTGCCAGAATACTGAAGTCCCGGTTATAAATACTTCGTAGAAATAACGAATTTCTGATGGTTTTAGATTTAATTAAGTTTGATAGTAGTATTCAAGTAGTAATTACTTTAAAGTTAATTGCGTAGAAATGATTTCGCCAGAATTCTGTTAGAATCCTTTCATTACAATTCTGATTGTCTTACTTAATTCTTGGCATTGATTCCAACCAACTAAGCCGTTTAATTGTCGAACCTCTAATCACCAAATAACTGCTATAGACCTCTTTTATGTAAATTCTGTACAATAAAATAAAACCTGGTTTACTGTTTGAAGGAATTAGTCTAAGAGGCTATTAAGTGCGACGCGGACCGTCCGCTCGCACTTAATAGCGCCCAATGTCTCAGTTTATATAGAAAAATTAATTGTTTTTTTTAGTATTAACAAGATAATGAAATTAAATGTTATATTTAAAAAGCGGCCAAGTGCGAGTCGGACTCACTCATGAAGGGTTCCGCAGCAGGAAGTATTATATTATAATTTTTATTTTATTTTTATATTTGTGTTGATTGAATGAAAGGTAAATTGCAGTTTACGATTTATGTCGTATTAAAAAAACTACTTACTAGATTTCGGTGGAACTTTGCATGGTAATGTACATCATATAATTTTATTTTAGTTTTATCATTCTCTTATTTTAGCAGCTACGGGGGGGTGGCACATTTAACCACTTTGGAAGTAAGTGTCTCTCGCGCAAACTATTCAGTTTAGAAAAAAAATGATATTAGAAACCTCAATATCATTTTTGAAGACCTATTCATAGATCCCCACACATATGGGTTTGATGAAAACAAAAATTTGAGGTTTATTTCTAAGCATGAGGACCCCCAAAATTTATTCCGTTTTTTTCATTTGGCACGGAACCCTAAAAGTCAATTGCTGTTCATTTGTCTCGCTAAAACTCGAGAACGGCTGTACCAATTTAGCTTATTTTACTTTTGAAATGTTTGTCGTAGTCCAGAGAAGGTTTAAATGAACGATTTAAAAAAACTTGAAAATCCAAAAGTTTCGTGTACGAAGTAGCGGGCACAGCTAGTTTTAAATATTAATATATTTTTACTTTTGAAGACAATATTTTGTGTTATCCTACTTATATTATAAATGCGAAAGTTTGTAAGGATGGATGGATGTTTGTTACTCTTTCACGCAAAAACTACTGAACGGATTTGGATGAAACTTTACAGTAATATAACTTATACATCAGAATAACACTATTTGCCGCGATAACCGATCTATACGCGGGCGGAGCCGCGGGCAACAACTAGTAAATAATATTCTTTAAAAATGTAAATCGAAGCGATATTTCAGTTATCAAATATATTTATAATATATGATATCACCGCTGCAGCAATTCAACGCATTTTGTATCGATTGTTTTCGATCACGTAGCTTATGCTACGTCGTAGTTGCTACAGGCTACGATTGTTTTGCCCGTTAAAATAAATAGAGGTCTGTGAACCTTTCTAAGGAAATCCCTTTTTTTATTTATTAAGACAAAGTTAGATACATTAAATGTGAATTTTCTGGCTCCCGAAATAGTGTAAACTTTATTTCAGGGACCGGATTAAATTGTTGAATTCTTTTTACAGATAATATCATTATCCATACTAATATTATAAATTCGAAAGTAATTCTGTCTGTCTGTTTTATTTTCACGGCTAAAGCGCTGCATCTGTTCCTATAAAATGTGGCATGGACATGCTTTAATTTTTGAGGAGAAATATAGTTTACTCTTAATCACGATAATCTATATACCTGCACACGGAGTGACAGACAAAAGCGATTTTATTATAAAAAGAAATTAAAAATCTACAGTTTAGCAATCAATTATAATGATAACAACTTCACACATCTCACTCACTCGTTTCAAATTAAATTGAGTCTGTGAGGTGGTAAGCAACCTTCTAATGAATATACTTAAATATAGCAAAATATACAATTGGTCAGGTACGACCCGATACAGAAGAAATGGTCGTATTTCTAATATAATATTTAACTTGTTCTGGGTGGAATCGAGTCGACAACCTTTATCTTAACAGACAGAGTCCCTAGACGAATGGGCTGTGGTTAAATGAGGAGTATGGTTTTCAATTTGAGATTTCTTCGATCCCTTACTGCTTCTTTTACCGACCCGTAATCATCAACATAACAAATTTCAACAGATTTACCAAAAAAGGACAAGCCTCAACACAATAAATTACCTTAACTATACATTCCTTCAGAATTCAAGAACTTGACCAAATTGAATGAGGGCTACAAGGGAACCACCAGCTTTCAAATAAAAGAAAAATCATCAAAATTGGTTCACCCAGTCAAAAGTTCTGATGTAACAACCATGAAAAATATGGAATAGGCGGCAAACGAATAGACATATCGCCTGATGGTAAGCGATTACCGCCGCCCATGGACACCCGTAATACCAGAGGCGTCACAGGTGTGTTGCCGGGCATTTGGAGGATGGGAATGGGTAGAGGGGTGGGGGAGAGGATTGGGTATAGGCCTCCGGTGTCTTCGCTTACTCGGTGAAACACAGCGCAAACGCTGTTTGACACCGGTTTTCTGTAAGGCCGTGGTATTACTCCGGTCGAGCCGGCCCATTCATGCCGAAGCGTGGCTCTCCCGCGGTAACAATTCGTCTAGCGCCTATTTGAGTGGTTATGGCTACAGAGACTGATTGGACAGAAAGTGTTCGTTTATCCGGACGAATCGAATTACCGTAGGTTAATCTAATGGACTTGCCAAGGGATTGAGTTGTCTTAGTTTGTAGCCAGAGATGTAAAGTAAGTTGGAGGGTGTATGTACTGCAGTATGGCTAGGAACTTATTTGGATCTAGAATGTTAAGGTCCGTATTCGCTTTGATTAGTACGAGTGCAGGTAATCGATGATTGGTAGAAATACGAGTGGACGACCAATTTCGTTTGGCGAGTATCAATTGTGTATTAGATCTAAGTTACTATTGTAAATTAAAATAAATAAATTTGAAAAAAAATATGCAGTCTACACGTATCACATATATTGATCACCTGCAATACGCACTTGCACTCGCACTAATCAAAGTGCATACGGGCCTAAACAACTAAAAATAGTGTATTGTTAAATTTAATCCTATTTATACAGGATTACTGGTTAACGATGATTACTGATTAACAATTGTTCGATAACATATCTACAGATTTAACTAAAGATATGTTATTAAAAATTAATGATTTATAGGTAGTAGAGCCACGCTGATTTCAGCACGAACGGGTCGGCTCGACCGGGGCGGTACTACCCTCGCACAGAAAATCAACGTCATCAAATCAGCGATCATGCTTTCGAGTTTCGTTAATAATGCCGAAGCATCATTAGCCCGCCACGGTGTGGGTCACCATGCTGCATTGTTGCATTGTCTGCATTCGCAGTATGATGACCACCACTCTTGTAGTTTTCACTTCTGTCGGCAGTCCTCATGACAGCTTTGTGTTTTTTTCTTATATTTTCGTAAATTTATGTATATGATAATAATCTCACATAATTTACTATACATATATATAGGTACTAAGAACCTGCACAATGGCAGACTGCTTGTAAATATACTACAATATTTCCAAATTCATATATGTCATACATAATTTTTGACTGCCTAGGTGGCGCAGTGGTAGCGTATACGACTTCTGTGCTGTCATGGGTTACATTCTAGGATCGGGCCAAATGTTTGTATGATCTGCAAATATTTGTTTTGGAATTTGGGTTTTTTCTATGCATAATGTGTATGTATTTACAAAAAAAATATGTACGTATTTATTTATTTAGTACAAGCTCTGCCTAGTTTGGGACTAGATGGTGTTGTGTGTCAGATGTCCGCAGTGTTATTTAAAAAATATTATTTAATTTACACCCAGACACTGAAAAAATCATCGTGTGCTCATCTCACAACCACTGGAGTCGAATTCACGACCTTTGGCATAGCAGTCAGGACAACAACGTCGTATATAAAACTTATTTAAGGAGGGAAATCAAAAATTACAAACACTCTCACCCTTTTCCTGTCCTCCTGTAAAACTTATTTAAACATATATATGTACGGAACCTAAAAAATCTTTGTACACACTCAATACTTTTTAAAGTCACATCCAATTTCCAAAGGAATCTTAAAGAACAAACTTTTTAACGAGTGCAAAACCTCTCTTGTACAGACCATTACCGGCCGACGGCCTTCTCTTTTACTCTTTTACTAGATAGAGAGGGATGGCAATGCACTCTAAACGAATAGTGTGGTGACCAAACAACATACATCAGTTTGCTTTTAGGAGGCCGTTGGAGAGGGATTAGAACTCAGTGGGAGATATAATGCAGTGTTTTAGTGTGGTAGCATATTTTTTTTAGATTAAAATTTATTTAAACAAATTCTTTTTTATTTATAGTCGCCAGGAAAAGGCATGACATTAAATCAATAATTTTATATTAATGTTTGAACACATACACATAAAATATAATCAAAGTATCAACAAGTAAATCTAATTGTTTTTTTAAATTATTTCAAATACATTAAAGTAATTAAATAAGAACAAAGGTATTTTACAGTTTTTTTTTGTAATTCATACATAAATTACATGTACATATATATCATTTACATACATAACTAGGCTTAAACAGAAATTTTTGTCAATTTTACATGCGTACATTAGCAGTACGACGCGGCAGTTAGATATTAATATATATTTATTAAAGTCGTACATAAAATTGTACTGGAAGTGAACTTAAGGTCACATATACAGAAACGGAACAAGTTTTTAACTCGAGAAATCATTTCCACTCAGAGCTTAAGGGTCAGCCCCGTTAGTTAGGTCTAGCTTCATAGCTTTTAATAGTATTCATACAAGCGAGTTATGTGTTAGAGTCACCAGCGAAGAGACCGACCGTCCCTCGCATCGAACGCCATCATTTTATTTCGTTGCACCAAATACAGTTCTATTCTGGAGAAATTTAGATTGAATTTAAATGGTTATTAAATTAGTCTCTTCACCGTTACTTCGTTCGTCGGCTGTGATACTAATGCTCACTTGCTTGTATGAATAGTATTAAAAGCTATCAATCTAAACCTAGCTGAAAGGGTGTAATGATACTATAACCACATACCCTTGTACACAACTACAAAACATATTAGATGAATATAAAATTTCCATTGTGTTATAGGTTGACTTTTGATTTTTGGATTACCTTTTTTTTATATATTTCAGTTACAGCTAAGCTTTTAAATATTTGGTTCAGTTGTAGATAACTGACGCAAATATTTGCGAGTAAACTTAGTGGTAGCGCCAACTGGCTTGGCCAAAGAATTAGTGAGCGCTAACACAAGGCGGGAGCGAGTATATCTTCAGTTGCACTGCCTGAAAACTGTGTGGGCTGAGTACTTTGCGGCTGCCGGATAGGTTAGGTGGGTGGGAGAATATGGAAGCACGCTTACCTTTGGTGATCTTGAGCTGCAGTCCAGACCTGGCGGCCTGATCAGGCGGCCTGGCTCCTCGTACCGTGGTGTGGCTTGCGAATCACGATGGCGACGCGTGTTCGGTGTAGAATAAAACGTCCCTAGCTTGTCGGCAAGGCACGATTGCACTTAGCGAATAATGCGGGTTCGTTTTTAAACAATTTTACTGCGGTTCTATTGTCTATATAAGACGCGGTGGCGGAGTCCACAACTGGTGTAGAACTCGACGAGCGGTGAGCAAAGCGTCCGGGCGTCACTTCGCGAACAACTTGACCTTTTCTTCTTGCGGTGTGCGTGCGGTGCGGGAATAATGATCAAGGATGCGGGTAGAAATGGGTGCCGACAGCCTCACCTAGCGGAACTATTAACAAACTAACAGTGTTCCTGTCATCATGGACAGGTGGCGTTACCACTTAGTGTTCTATCAATTTTCAAATTCAATTTGTCACGTACTAAGTTTTCTTTAAGAAAAATTTAAAAACATCCATTCTTTTTAGTGATAATATTGCTCCGTCTTTGAGGAACATTAAAATACTTAAAAGACTTTCGAAAGTTTCTAAAAACTGTTAACAATATTAAATCCGCCGAGCCTAGCAGTAGGATATATATTTTTTTTTTTATAAATATTTATGACATCTAACACCCAACACCATCTAGTCCCAAACTAAGCAGAGCTTGTATTATGGGTACTAGACAACTGATATGAATACTTTTTTTTTTTGTAGATACATACATATTATACATAAAAACACCCAAACTCCGAAACAAATATTTGCAGATCATACAAACATTTGGTCCGACCCGGGAATCGAACCCGAGACCTCAAGAACAGCAGTCGCGTACGCTGCCACTGCGCCACCGAGGCGTATTATGAGTTGTTTCCAATGTAATTAGTAACAACCTATGTGTATGTTTAATTTACATAAAATACAGCTGTAATAAGATTAGCAATGCATCCAACTGCCAATGAAAGTCACTTTAGTGTCAATCACAGTGGTAATCAAAACCTTAATTGCCTGGTTGCATTGCTTTCGGCATAAACTACTAGATTTTATAGCAAATTCAAGATTGAATTGCATACAATTTATTGAAGGCTTTGCGTGATTGGACAGCCTTCAAACTTAATTATACTTTATAACGCTTTGGATTCAGTAAAATTATTGTCGAATTCAATGTAAATATTTTACTGTAGGTATTTTTATCCTGAGATATTTGAAGCAAAATGGCCGCCAAGTTTCCTATAGTTTTCTTTTTTGGACATTTTTTTATCATTATCTGTACTGATATTATAAAGAGGTAAAGTTCATGAGGTTGTAGGGGGACGTGTTCCTCTGGACCTACTAAACCAATTTTGAAAACTTTTCTTTTACCAACAGAAAGTCACAATATTTCCAAGTGTCATAGGCTATATATTAACACGAAAAATGAATACCGGGTTACCCTCTTAGCTGGTAAGCTTTAGAGGTTCATATCATTATACTTCTTTACTTGACTCCAAAATTTTTCGTTACAACTTGTACTTAAAAATCTTCTGGGTCCACTTAAAGGTCAAAACTCAATGTTCATCAATTATTGTTCATTAATAATACTACATGAAAATTATGTACGTTTCTAGCTTTAAGCTTTAAGCAGCGATATGAAACATATTTCTTCATAAAAACTACTCTAGCTTTGTTTAAATTCAAGGTAGTAGAGCCACGCTGATTTCAGCACGAACGGGCCAGCTCGACCGGGGCGGTACTACCCTCGCACAGAAAATCAACGTAAAATGACAGCGATCATGCTGTCGTGTTTCGTTGGTGAGTGCGAGACCGGAGGCCCAATGATGCAGCAGCATCACTAGCCCGCCATGGTGTGGGTCACCATGCTGCATTGTTGCATTGTCTGCATTCGCAGTATGGTGACCACCACTCTTGGATTCTACTCATGCTTTCCATCAGGCAGAGTAGAGTCATTTTGGCAGGGTCAAACATAAAAAAAAAAAAAAAAAAAAAAAAATATTAAAATGATTGCAGAAATTCAATGGTCCTAAAAAACCCACTTCCCTCTTTTTCCTCCCAAGAGGCATCAGCATCACCAAGCAAATTCTACATCGCACGATTATTATGTAATGTTAATTTGTCGGCTTGTAATTAAACGAAGTGAGCTCGGCACTGCCAGGAGATGTATTTAATGATATTTACTGTTACGGGCCCGATGTAGAGATAGCGTTGTGACGTAAGCACTTTATCTAACTATTTTGTACTATTTTCTATGCCTCTTAGTAATTAAACCGCGTGCTATAAAAAACAATCAAAAACTTAGATAATTCATATGTAATGTAAGTTTAATACGTGAAAGAATTAAACTTGTCCTTTCAGAATTTAGACGTCAGCGCATGCAAAATATATTTTTTTAATGTTTAATATTTAGATAACACGAAAAAGGCTTAACCGGTCCCCAGAGAATTAATTACCGCTGACGTCACCGCCCATAAATCCCAAACAATATGAAGGGATGCTTCTGTCTGAAACCTCATCCCTCAACAGCAAAATATATTGACATGTACCAATTTGACTTTCATCTTCGCGTGTTTGCAAAACATAAAGCTTTAAATAAAACCTTTTACGAAACCAACCAATCCCCAAACCAAAACTCCATAATAATAAAGTTCAATTTCAATTGATGCGAAAATAATGAAAAAAATATTCAGTACAGAATGTAATAAAAATCTCGTTTTACGTTACCTCACTCGATGTGTACCGCGTGCTGTGTTCTGTCGTTTTTATAAGCGACTGGTATACACCAGAAATCAATATTTCGGTCACGAATCGGACACGAAATCGCTTTAAATCATCGCCAGTTACAGTAAAAATGGCAGCTTTACTTTTTTATGATGGCTTTTTTCGAGCCACTGAATCGCAAAAAAGCTCGACAAACAAGTAACTGATGGTGATAAATGACAGCCAGTCAAATTGCTTAATATCGGGTTTCTGTGATGACCTATACAATAATTATACTACCTGTATATTTACGTTTGCGATTTGCACATATGGCGCAGCAAAAACATACTACATCGCCATCTACCGAAGACACACTGAACTACGGAGTTACTACTAGTCTTGGATCGCGATATTGAAGTTTTCGGTCCGATTACTATATCAATCGTACAATATCAATACTATACAACTTCACAATATGAACCTTCAGGCCGCGGACCGCCAAGCCTAATCACCTTGTCTGGTCGGAGGATATTCCTTTTGTTTTAGGGGGATATGACACCCGTTCCTCCAGACTAACCATTACACCAACAAAGCACTCAAAAGAATCATCAGTCTATTTCAGTCCACTTCTGGACAGAGGCACACCACTTTGATCGATTAAAAAAACATATTTAACCAAAATAAAACAAAAAACATATAAACATATTTAACCTGTTAAATATACTTCTTCTTATTTATTAATAATAAAAAAAAAAAAAAACAATATTGAATAGAAATGAATATGAAATTTTCCAGTCGCCTATAAATTGCGTTCGCCAATAATTTATATGTCGGTATCGCGTGCTCGCCGTACCTTACTTCATACATCGTGACTTTACTATTTCTCTATAACAATGTTAAACTGGACACTTTGATCGTTGTTGTTTTAGTAAAACACTTGAAATTTTACTTATTTCAGCTGTCCGTTCTATCCTTTCTAGGGTATTTGGATCTCAACTTGGGGTGGACATGAAATCACTTGATTCAGGTCCACCCGAGAGTAGGCCGTCTGAGGGATACCGTCAAGATGGTTTTTAATGCAGTAATACACAATATCACTTAACTTCTAAACCCTTAAGGAGCCGACATCCGAAAGAAATTTTTATTTTAATAATTAAAATTTATAGGTAGTAAAGTCACGCTGATTTCAGCACGACCGAAGCGGTACTACGATCGCATAGAAAATGAACGTAAAATGACAGCTGTCGTGTGTCATTGGTGAGTGCGAGACCGGAGGCCCAATGATGCAGAAGCATCACTAGCCCGCCATGGTGTGGGTTACCATGCTGCATTGTTGCATTGTCTGCATTTGAAATGAGTATGGTGACCACCACTTTTGGATTTTGCTTATGCTTTCCATCAGGCAGAGTAGAGTCATTTTGGCAGGCCATACAAAAAAATGCAAGTCGAATTTATAGTCGAAAAGTTGAGAATTTGGATCCCAACTAATGCACCTCAGTAAATGCCCTTAAAGTACACTCAGACACAAAAATGATTGTGCTGATCACAATTTATTTATTCTGCATTAGGAAATAATCCACGACCACTGACTTAGAAGTACTTAAGTGTTATTAATTACTAAGTCAAACCCTAAATAACCTTTAAAAATATTTAATACTGAAGATATGATGGTAGTGTCTACAAAAACTTTATTATTGTAAGTATATATTAAAATATAGTTGTGTTACTTTTAATTAAGTAAAAACCCCAGGGGTTATAATAGTATGGCGCCACATGATGCGATTTCACTCATATTATTCAACCCTATTTTAAATGATAAATTCCTTAAATTAAATTTACTCGCGTCTTTGCCTCTTTTTACTTCATTTTATATTTTAACTATAATTTTTTTAAGGGTCCGCCCGCGTATTTGTCGGTTTTCGCGATAAAAATACGCCTATGTTCTTCCCCAAAATCCAATCTATACAGAAATCATTCAAAGAGGCTTAGACGTGAAAACGTCACAGACAGACAGAGTTACTTTCGAATTCAAAATATTATTACTATGGTAATGGATGGGTTAAAGATGTTTGAACCGTTTTAATCCACATTATTTTAAACTTATAAAAGTTAGTTAAAATAATACATCCTTGTTAATTCTTTCTTGCTGTATTTTCCTAGTGTGTCTTTGTCTATAATGATTAAAAAATAAACAATAGAGTCTCTTAACCCAGGAATGGTTACCGGAGGAGGGAGGGGATTAATGAACTTCATCTTCCCGGGGAGGAAACTGTGTGGTAATATAATACTTTTAGGTGCAATTTAGTTAAATCTTTAAAATTAGATAGTTTTAATAATATAATTGTATTTAGATATGGTATTAAAAATAAGCACGATACGCAGTCTTTCGTACAACAGCAACTAAAGCCATAAAAATACGTACAAAAACTACTGTATAATGCAATACGCAAGTTGAGTATCTTATTGTAAACATATTTTATAATAATGATTATATAAGTATTTATGTTTTATGTATATAAAATAGGTTATGCAGTAGACGTCTACGATATGCAATGTGAATAATGCTATAAAGTTTCGTAGCCGTATCGTACGTTTCATTCGTTCATACGCGTAGCAGATGAAAACCCGTAGCTAAAGTAGGAAAGATGTATATTATATCTTTATAATTATAATCCCAATAGATTTCACTTAGAAGGTACAGTCAGTGTAAGTTACGTCTTTATTTCAAGTATTGCCAGCATAATATCATTTTTCTTAATCTTTTTGATACGATATAATAAAGTAGTATGTTCGAATTAAATTATATTTATTTCTAAACGTCGTTACTTTGAAATCAAGTTCTGTTTGTAATTTTAATACCAAATTCCAGGAGAAACGAAAATATCGCAGTGACTTTTAAATAGATTGTCTTTATCAAAAGTAACAAGATAACACTGTCATATTTTCTGATTTATTTTCCGACGTTTATATTACAATCAGTTCACACATTTGGACTCTTACTATATTTTGTCTTTTCACACACGAATTTTTATGATAAAATCCAAGAAAAATCACAACAAAAGATTGTGAAACCAAAGTCCGCATAAGGACGACTCGACGTTCCATATTTATTTCATGTAACTAAACATTCTATGTTAAGAATATGAAAAGGTTCTCCTGTTAATATTCTTGGAATTAGAGCAGTGTTGCAATTGGAAATAATACATTATTGATGTTGGCCACACCGATCGCATCGTTAGAATTGTTATAGAGCAGCTATTTTTAGAAGTGCAATAAACTTGTTCTTTATTTAAACCATTTATCATTGTTCGTTCGAGCGTTACAGGAGTACCTTCAATATAATTTTATTTAGTTGTAGCTTGCAGTTTTCCTCGTGTATATATAAGTTATACTGTAATGACATATGGAGCTGAGACTTAGATACTAACCATTAACTGGTTTGCTCGATCAAAGTAGCGTGCTATAGTATGCGATACGATGCTGCTGATGTGTTTCTCTAGCTATAACACCTTCGCGGCTAAAACACTGCACCGGTCACAATGAAATTTGTCATGAAGATACTTTACAGAAGTACATAGGCTACTCTTTCCCGAAACAACCGACATAAATAAGGACGGAGCTGCGGTCAAAAGCTTGTTATATGTAAGACATAGAATCAATATAATAAAGTATTTGAAATAAAAACTCTGCGAATTTGAAAATTAACTTTAAAAAAAAACGATTAATTTGGGTGAAAACAATTCAAAGAAGATGCCATACTCAGCATTATTGTAAAAGTTTTGATGGTTTTTTTAATTAACCGCCTCAAGTTTGTTCAAATAACGCTTCCTAAATTGTACAAGTTGTGAATTCCATTGCCCTTTAATTGGCAAGTTATCCCCCTAGATACAACCGACCAACTTTTTGTTCATACTTCTATATTTGAAAATTGTAAAGCGGATTCAAGAATTACATTTTACATTTAAAAACGTTTATTTTAAAGTAAAATTATTGGTTATCACTGA
The DNA here is from genome assembly GCA_905220595.1 of Spilosoma lubricipeda. Lineage (NCBI taxonomy): Eukaryota > Metazoa > Arthropoda > Insecta > Lepidoptera > Erebidae > Spilosoma > Spilosoma lubricipeda. The sequence goes on along the minus strand of HG992296.1, from coordinate 14,720,190 downwards.
AATTATCCTCAAAATACGTAATAATAATAGTATATTTACTAAAATTATGTATGTATTAAAATCAAGCATTATTAAGAAAAAGAAAAAAAAATAGTCTCAAAAAAGACATATCACACTAAAATATAAAGGCGAAAGTTTGTGAGTGTGTATGTTTGTTACTTCTGCACGCAAAAACTACTGGACGGATTTGAATTAAACTATACAGCAACATAGCTTATATATAAGAATAACACATAGGCTACTATTTGCCGCGATAACCGATATAAACGCGGGAGGAGGCACGGGCAACAGCTAGTATTTGTATAAATAATATTGCATATACAACGGGATAGTTGCAGATCAGGTAATAGAATACGTATAGTCACATACCGTATAACAAACTTGGTTCTCTATTATTTTTTTCATTTAATATCGAAACGATGCAAAAACTTATGAAACATTTCAATCCGAACTCTATTATGTAAATAAGTTGAGTTTCCATATAAAACATAGCACGCTTTTATTAGCCGTCACATATGTTGACGTACAGCGTCAACATATGTGACGGCTAATAAAAGCGTCTCGTATTTTATGATATAATTAATGTCTTTCCTCATATCAGAAAATAAAGGCTTTACAAAACTTTTAAGCGCCAAAATCAAAGTAAATAACTTTTCAGCTTCACAATACTTGCGACAACTTGAGTTGAACTCCAGTTAACTTAGCCACAATTAACATAACGAAGTCTTTGTTCGACTTAAATGTGACTTTTGGGCTTTTGTCGTTTTGTCTTTTCTTAAATTCTCCTTTGTATGTTTCAAAGACGTTCATAATTTAGTGAACTGTAAAGAATTATTTCCTGTAATTATTATCCTAAAACCCTAATAAGCTTACTCCTCATTATTATCGTTTTCATAGACTTTCAGTTTTATCTGTCTACCACACCGAAATCCTCCTTGGTATGATGTTGGGGTACGAAATAAAGAAAATATTACAAAGAAAATATTCCCTGTGGTGATGTATTTAAGAATGAGGAGTGACAACACAGTGAGAGGCCTATGTCCAGCAGTGGACCATTAAAGGCTGTTGATGATGATTGATGTCACATAAGAAACAGCATCGAGAGTGCAAGTACTAAAAGAGAACTGAATGATGTATGACCCTTGAATTAAAGGCTTATGGACGCAGTAGTAGTCATTTCTTATCAGATTATCTATTTGTTTTTTTTATTTTAATAGGTGGGCAAACGAGCAGACGTATCGCCTGATGGTAAGCGATTACCACACCTGCAACACCAGAAACATCACAAGTGCGTTGCCAGCCTTTCGGAGATGGGACATAGGGGGAAAGGTGGGGTATGGGCCTCCGGTATCCTCACTCACTGACTTTTCACACCGGTTTTTCATTCCGGTCGAGCCGGCCCGTTCATTCCGAAGCGTGGCTCTCCCACGATAAAGATATAATATTAAGTACGAAATGCTTGTTTGGCATTTCGTACTTAATATTATAAATTCAAAAATTTCAGAGGATGTATGTTACTTTTTTTTGCTAAAACTTCGAATTGATTTATATAAAACTTTATAGTAATGTAGTTCGAGAATCGGAATAATACACTATTTTTTACCATGACATCCGAAACATGCATATGCATATGCATATCATAAAAGGAAATATACTGAAGGAATTCACTAAGACAGGGGCATTACTCTTCTAGTATTGCATATAATTGAATCAGTAAATATAACTCTAACACAGGAATAAGTCGATGAACAGGTGTAGATTTAAACTCTAAAAGCCACATATATATATTACTCTAGAACTATTTCCCTCGCTGACTGTACTTTTACAACAATATAAAATCTTCTTATACATAAAAATCAATTGCTCTTCGTTTTTCTCGTTAAAACTTGAGAACGGCTTTGCCGATTTGGCTGATTTTGGTTTTAAAATGTTTGTTGTAATCCAGGGAAAGTTAAAACGGTGGGAAATTCAAATAACTTGAAAATCCAAATGACACGTGTACGAAGTAGCAACGGGCACAGCTAGTATTTTATACAATTTTATATAACTCCATGGACCACTTCAAGAATATATATGAAGTTCCTGAACGATAACTTTGAGATAATTTCGTACCTAGACAATCTTATCCAGCTAAGTTTGTGAACTCGTATCCCTAGGTATTACCCCGGAACATAGTTATTCTTATCTTGTGAAACACTTTATAAAGAGAGGAAATAAAATTACAGATTTTATTTCTTTGCATTTTAAATGGTGGGTACCGACTGCTTTTTTAAAGTGTATCTTTATATATATAATTCTTCTGTGAGTGTGTATGTCACTGAACTACTCTCAAACGACTGGACCGATTTTGATGAAATTTTTTGTGTGTGTTCAAGGGGATCTGGGAATGGTTTAGATTCACAATTTTGTCCGCTGGACAATGTTTTTTTAATTAATTTTTAATTTATTAGTAGTTATGGCAAAACGACGTTTGCCGGGACAGCTAGTATTTGTATAAATACAGACATATACACACATTGAAACAATATACAAATATTTTATTACAAACATTACTTTGACATTAGTTTAACCTTGGGATCTCCTGACACAAGCAACCCTAGCTTAAAAGGAGGTCCCTAACACTAATATTGTTATATGCTAACTTATTTGTAATTGTAAATAAATAAACAAAATAAAAACTCTGTAAGACTGGATCTCCTATGCTCCACAACTGTCTCAAATAAATAATTTGCAGTGTAACTTACATTTTAGACAGCCAATTAATCTTCATTTAACATCTGTAATTGATTGAAATAAACTATAATATCGGCTTTGATATTCCTAAATCAAGATAAATTGTTGTAAGCTATGTATAGTTTTAATTTACAACTCATTGATGTGTGATTCGTTATAAACTGTAACGTTTCTCTCAGTTATGGCCACTAGCACTCAAGCTAAGATTAAACTTGTGTTATGAGTACTAGGGTCCCTCTAATGTTTACCGTGGGAGAGCCTCGCTGTGGTATACCGTGGGAGAGCCTCCCTGCAACACGAATGGGCCGGCTCGACCGGAATAATACCACAGCCTCACAGAAAACCGGTGTGAAATAGTGCCTACACTGTGTTTCCCCGAGTGAGTGAGGATACCGGAGTCCTATATCCCAACCACTCCTCTATCTCCCCACCCCATCCCCCAAATGCCGGCAACGCACTTGTGACGCCTCTGGTGTTTCTGGTGTCCACGAGCGGCGGAAATCGCTTACCATCAGGTTTTCTGGTCAGATTCATCTGGTCTTCTCGTTTGCCCGCATATTCCTAATAAAAAAAATGATACGTAATGCATTATTTAAGCTATACTGAGTTGTTAAATTTCACGCTTATTGATTAAGTAATTCTAGAGAGCGTAGCAAACAAACAGATTCATACTACCGTTAAATAGTTTAAGTTATGACAGATTTCTTAATGGTAAAAACCCATACATGAATCAGTAGGGCCCCATAGAGCTACCACCATGTAACATGTAGCGTCGGCGGCGACAGGCGGCGCCGGGCGCGCTATTATTAGCCGGATCGATAACACCCGTTGGCTCCCTTACAGTTTGTTGAACTAACTCGCTCCACTACCGAGGTTAAGCTGAATTGATATTATAATGATGGGCCGTGTATTTGTTCTGTGGCTCGATTGGCTGTTACATTGTTTGAAGGTTTCATCAATTATGTTGTAATTATAGGGGATAGATGTCTTTTTAGTGAATAAGGACATGTTATACTGACTTTAGGTTGTACTTACAACGGACTCGGTGTGAACCATTATTGATGTAATTATATCCATACTAATATTATAAATTCGAAAGTAATAGTGGATGTTTGTCTGTCAGGCTTTCTAGGCTAAACTGTTACACCAATTTTAATGAAATTTGGCAAGGAGATACTTTGATTGTTGAGGAATGGGCATATGCTACTTTAATCGTGATAACCGAGATCCACACGGGTGGAGCCACGAGTAAAAGCTAATGATCAGTAATAATAATAATATAATAATGATTTGTTCATTTCTCTTCTCACAATCACCAATACATGCAATATCTATAATACTACGATGCACGGTTGGCCTAGTAGTTTAAGTGGTTCAAATCCCACATGGGACAACTCTATGTGTGATACACAAATTATTGTACCGAGTCTGGGTATTATTTGTGCCCGTTTCATGTATGTTTTTAAAGTCCACTGCGATACAGGATGTGTATTCCTAATGCGGGAGTTTTCTTTCTAATAAATACGTGTTAACGTCATCACTGACGCTGCTTTTTATCAGATTTAGACAATTACTGAGAGCTCAGTCTGGTTTTTCCTCCTTGAGAATAAAGTTGTTTTCAAAAGAGATTTATTTTCTGCTTTTTTTATAAATAAGGCAACGTTCTTTTGTGAAAAACCTCGCGAGAGATTTCATATAAATACTTAAAACGGAGACAAAGAACAGCCAGACACGAATAACAATTTGGTTTTCACTATCATGTGTTCTCATATGTGGGAATCGAATTCACTATACTTAACGCAGTAGGAATTAGCGAGGTAGCCGATGAAACCATTACGCTATCAGGCCAGATAAGTCAGTGTAGGATGGAAAGTGGCACAGTGGTAGCGTATGTGACTGCTGAGTTTGAGGTCTCGTGTCGAATCAAATGTTCGGATCATTTGTTCAGATCTAATATTTATTTCAGAATTTGGGTGGTATCTATATATAATATGTATGTATTTACAAAAAAAGTATATACTTATTAATATCAGTTGTATGGTAGCCATTACACAAGCTCTGCTTAGCTTGGTACTAGATTGCGTTGTGTCTAACATGTTGGAAACATTTATTTTTTATGTATAGTTGCTCACGGTTCCACCCGCGTATGTGTCGGTTATCGCAGCAAATAGTAGCTGCAACTCTAAAGTTTTATCCAAATCTGTTCAGTTGTTTTTGCGTGAAAGAGTAACAAACATCCATCCATACTAACTAAGTTTCGCGTTTATAATAACAAACTGTCGCGTTTATAATATTAGTAAGATTTATTTATTAGGATCAATTATAAAGCTACAAAAAAAAATCTTCAAAAATTTCGTCTACGTCACAATTGACATAATATCATAATAGCCGTGGAAAAACACACACCTGTACAAAAAAGAAACATAATCACTTTACACACAAACTTTTAATAACATACATAGAAACTTTTACACCTATTCATAAACACACACGACATCAACTTTAAGCAATCCCTATAGTAATCTTTTATTAAAACAAAATATATTAAAAAATAAACCCTTTAACAAAAAACATGATGTAAATGTTATCATAATAACATAAAGGGCTGTCGAGGCTTAGCCGAGCGATAAGGATTCATGAAAAACTAACCCCCGGTGATTACTTCCCGCCCCTTCAAATTTACCCACATAAGGGTAAGGTTTCAGTGACAAGCGAAGCGGAAAATTGACTATGAGCCATCAATTGCTGGTTTGCACATCGATACGTCTGAGTAAAAATCTTTTGTGCTCTGAAAACTATGTATTTTGGTGTTCCTACATATATTTTCTTTTTAAATCTCAGTAACATATCCTCTATTAAATAAGTTGAAAAAAAAACACTACGAAACTACCTAAAATCATAAGGTTGAGGCCAAGGCCGGAGGCCCAATGATGCGAAAGCATCACTAGCCCGCCATGGTGGGGGTCACCATGCTGCATTGTTGCATTGTCTGCGTTCGCAGTATGGTGACCATCACTCTTGGATTCTGCTTATGCTTTCCATCAGGCAGAGTAGAGTCAACATGGCAGGGTCAAACATAAAAAAAAAAAAAAAAAAAAAAAAAAGATTGGCAGTCCACAACAGTGCGCTTTTCTAGAAACTTTCTGCCTCGCACAACAAAACTGTGGAATGAAGTATCGCCTGCCGTGTTTCCGAACCAATACGACCTTCAAACCTTCAAGAAAAGAGCGTACTCCTTCGTAAAAGGCCGGCAACGCACTTGTGACGCCTCTGGTGTTGCGGGTGTCCATGGCGGTGTTTATCGCTTACCATCAGGTGACACTTCTGCTCGTTTGCCCCCTGTTTAATAAAAATAAAATAAATAAAACGTATAGTAAAACTTTAGTTCTAAGACGAATGAAAGTATTACCAAAAAAAAAATGCAAAAATGATGATCTACTGATGCAGAAGCATCACTAGCCCGCTATAGTTTGGGTCAGCATGCTGCATTGTTGCATTGTCTGCATTCGCAATGAGTATAGTGGCCACCACTTTTGGATTCTGCTTATGCTTTCCATTAGGCAGAGTCATTTTGGCAGGGCCATACATAAAAAAGAGAAGCCTATTTCAAGCAGTGGAACAGCTAGTTCCAGTTTCCAGAAGTGATTGAAGCCGTATAAGTCCAACAATAATAAGTAATAAATAAGAATATTTTTTTAATAATATGTAACTTGATTTCATGTGACTGCACTTATAACATAGTGGTTTGAGCTATCACCTTGCCACTATCTACTGTGTGACTGTGGTGAGTTCGAACCCCACATAACACTTTGTGTGATATACCGATTGTTGTTCTGAGTCTAGGTGTTCTTTGTGTCTATTGTTTATATGTATGTAAAGTCCCCCGCGATATAAATAAATAAATAAATATTTCATACATCTAACACACGACGCCATATCGTCCCAAACTAAGCAGAGCTTGTATTATGGGTATTAGACAACTGATATAAAAACTTACATACTTTATTTTTTTTAAATACGTACATATTAAACTTAGAAAAACACCCAAACTCCTAAACAAATATTTGCACCCGGGAATCGAACCCGAAACCTCAAGCGCAGCAGTCGCATACGCTACCACTGCGCTACCGAGGCAGTCAAAGGAACATTCCTAGAACCGGTAATGTCAATTATTAAAAAACAATGCTCCCGCTTCGCTTATGCACTAAGTGCTAACCTAACATATCAATTTTGGGTTTCCCAATAGTCAAAGGGAAGGTATTACATTAAGGCTCATATCATGTATTATATTTCTATGTAATACGTTACAAGATGTTTATGAACAAAGGGATGGAAGGCTTTTATTTGCGGACATATTTGCGCCAACGTGTGCCGTGTGTTGTAAAAGTTAATTCGAGGTTGCAGATTCAGGTTTTTTTTTAGATATCAGGACGAACACACACGGGCATAAATGGAACTTTTGTGTTTTTAATTACGCCTGTTGCGTACTGGGGTTGGAATTTCAAAAGGATTTTGTTTATGAGTTGTGAGATGTTTTAGCACATAAAAGGATTATAGGGAATACTTTTTAGAAAGTCTGTTCTTTTAAGGTAAAATGATGTTTAAAACACAATGCCATGTAGTACCGAACTAATCAGAGCTAGTATTATGAGCACTAGACAACTGATATAAATACATATATATACTTTTTTTTAGATACACATATAGTATACATAGAAAACACCCAACATTAATGCTACCACTGCGCCACAGAGGCAGTCGATTTAATATAACTGCTGTCGGCAACAATACCTAAATATTTTTAAATACTTACACCCACCAAAAGTCCACTAATGGACCTAAGTATATCCAACAGAGGTCTATGGCTCTCCATACATATATGACACAAGTAGAACTCCTTTATGGGAATGGAATCAATTTCCTGTAGCTTAGCAGTCAGGGTCACCAAACATTACACCGACAGGCCCGTCATCTTCCCAATTCCCTTATTGGTTTTTCTTATTTTATACTTTCTAACATATTGTTACGTGTTAAGTTTAGATTCATTTGATAAATAAACCTTTTGATGTGTAAAATAGACTTTTATTTTATATATTTAGAATGACAGTCCTTAATTGTCACCTAGATTGCTAGGTTAATTACTATCACTCCAATATTTATCGCACTGTAACTCAAACTGAACTGCACTGCTGTCGACTAAGGGCCTTTTTATGCTCGATGCGACAGCAACTGAAACGTTCTAGTCGATTCCGCGAAGACGAGCAAGGTAGTAGAGCCACGCTGATTTCAGCACGAATGGGCCGGCTCGACCGGGGCGGTACTACCCTCGCACAGAAAATCAATGTAAAATGACAGCGATCATACTGTCGTGTTTCGTTGGTGAGTGCGAGACCGGAGGCCCAATGATGCAGAAGCATCACTAGCCCGTCATGGTGTGGGTCACCATGCTGCATTGTTGCATTGTCTGCATTCGCAGTATGGTGACCACCACTCTTGGAGTCTGCTTATGCTTTCCATCAGGCAGAGCAGAGTCATTTTGGTAGGGCTAAACATAAAAAAAAAAAAGACGAAACACCTATAAAACATCTCGAACATGACGTTCCTGCGATATATAAGTAAATTGGTATAAGGTTCATTATTCTGTGCCTTAAGAAATCAACGAGAACTTTCCTATATTTAGACGTCTCGAGAGTTGTTCTCGAATCATCTTTTCTTCAATTTTTACATATTATATCATTAAATTATTAAAACCCCAAGTTAAACATATTTTGAAGTATAAGAGTCTACAAGTTATTACAATATTTGTTTTACGCTTGAATAAAAGACTCGATCTCCAAAATTTTATTGGATTGCGAGTTTCCCTAGCAACATAGGTCGACATAAAATAACTTGTCGATGGAATCAAATTTATACTACTAGCATCATAAAAACTATAATTTACGTTTTACTAAAGCTCGCCGAAGATATCGCGAAATATAAATTCAGTAGCAAAAAACCGTTTATTTTTTATAACTCACGAAATATACGATCCTCTTGGGACGGCAGAGAATTATGGCATCCGTTTCTTATGGCAAATTAATAAGCTTTCAACGAAATTCAAATATAATTCTGTTTTTATTTATGTACTAGTAGCAGTGAACGTCTAATGTTTTAACTTTGAGTAATAGACGAGAATTAAACATTTAGTATCTGTTTTTTAAGGTTCCGTATCCAAAGGGAAAAAGGGGACCCTATTACTAAGACTTCGCTGTCCGTCTGTCATCAGGCTGTATCTCATGAACTGTGATAGACAGTTAAAATTTTCAGAGATGATGTATTTCTGTTGCCCCTATAACAAGAAATACTAAAAAACAGAATAAAATAAATATTTTAGGCGGCTCCCTTACAACAAATGTGATTTTTTTGCCGTTTTACATACTCGTACATAACACATAATGGTTCGAAACCCTTCGTGCGCAAGTTTGACTCGCACTTAGGCGGTTTAAATACTTTACGTTCTAAATTGTAAATGAGTTATTTAAAATATATTTTTAAGTAGCTATTGTTAATTCTTTAATTAATATCTAACCAGCTTTTGCCCACGGTCCGCCCGCTTTTATGTCGGTTATCGCGACAAAAAGTGGCCTATGTCCTTCCTAAGGTCCAATTTTTCACTATACTGAAAATCATCCAAATCAGTTCCTCGGTATGACCGTAAAAACCTATTTTTTTATTGGTGTACTATCATACAAAAATACGTAGGCAAGAGTATACATCAAATGACCAATGTGCACATTTGCATATGAAAAGAAACTTAAGAATTAATCAACCCCGGTATCGTGTTAAGTTGTAGTATCCACGTCCCCGCAGTAGATCCGACCATTGCCTAAGCATAGCATAATCCTAATGTTAAAAAATATAGTTGTTATATTTAGTATAGGGTCGGTGTGTTTAATATTTCTAGGTATGTATATGTATGTGCATGTATTCAGCGTTCGATGATAGCGGTCGAAGCAAAAGACGTGTCAGAATCATAGTAAGTGGAATCAATTATCTGTGCCTTCCCCTCTGGGAAATAGGGGTGATTGTATGTATAAGTAGGTGTTGCGACACAGGTGTGTATATATATGGAGTATGTTCTTAAAAGAACCTTATCGACTTTAATTTAAGAATCGATTTCCATAAATTTGGTACTACAGACCTTAAGTAATGACTGGTATTCATTCTATATCCATTACCACATAACATAAACTTGACAGCTTTGTGACGTGTATATATTGACCTTTTATGATTATAATAATGTAATAAAGTAAGGATCTTAGCGCCGTATCCCAAAAGCTGTCCAAATTCGACTTGCCCTCTTAATATGACACATGTAAACAATACTTAGGGGGTAAACAGAGATGGTCGTAAACCGGTAACGATCCATTACTAGTGAAGTGACGGTACAAACAAACTCGTAAAGCTAATTGGAACGGAACGAGAGTTGTTGATGGTGTTAGGGAGAATATGTTTTTGCGTATTATTATTGTTATAGGTGTCCTTATTAGATAATCTGTAGAATTTGCTTTAATTTACACCGGCTGAACGATATTTTGATGTCTAGGAACAAAATGATAGACAACGTATTTTTTTTATGATTGTTCTTGCTTTCACAGTTAAACTGTCGCAACGATTTCATTGAAATTTGGCATGAAGATACTTTGAATTATTGAGGAAGTCTTTTCTAGGTTAGCTACTATTTACCGTAATAACTGATGTGGTCGGAGCCGCGTTCCTAAACTATATACAAATTACATTCAGTCATAAAACCAATTTGCCCATCTCACAATAATTTGTCCAGAATGGAAGTCGAATGGAAGTCTAACCTACTACCAAATAATTAGCAGTTAGGATCACTAACCATTAAAGCAGGAGGTGTTGATTGAAAAGTTAAGACAACAAAGTGTAAGAAACAAACATTTACACACAACTTACTATTCTTTGATAACATTGTGAACCAGCAGAAAAAAACCTCTAGTTAAGTCGACGAACAGAAAGATGTCGAACTATCTGACTTGACGAAAAAATGCGCTCACAAGACTACACGATTGGCCTAGTGGAGAAGAACTGATCGCCACCAAGCTATCTACTGTGCCATGTGGACTGTTAATTGTAACAAAAAACCCAAGCCTCCATAAACAACTTAATAATTATTTACATTAGACCGTTGAGTGAAATGAAGCTGATAAAGAGTTCTTTATAATATACTCGAATTTGGCGTACTCACAATAAACTAAACTGTTGAACAGCAGAGACGAAGACATGTTTCATTAATATCTGCGCCAATAATCCCAACAGGTTATACATGGGACAACACTTTGTGGGGTCCTCAAATTGTTGTTTTTAGTCATGTACATTTGTAAAGTCCCCCACGACACAGGATATATTCCTAATGCTGGACAAGTCTTTTAAAAAAAACTTTCATCATATTATTTGTTGTTTAGACCAGTTTATTTAGTTCATTACAGCTCCTAACGATCAACACAAACCAATCAAATTCTCCACTAATTGTTTAACTAAAGTCTCACAAATCAACAAAGTTGTCCCAACCGAGTCTAGTTTGTTGTCGGGCTGAGTCTAGCCTGACGTGGTCGGGACTAGAATATCAATTCAATTATGGAGAAGCCGTATAGCGTTTCAATCGCTAGCTACACATTCTATTATGATGTTAAATTTTCGTTGCGACATTTCGTGTATGAATCATTTAGTACCTAGATATGTTCTGACCTTTTCCAGCTTTACTTCTACCAGTTAGATGGCAAAGAAGTACTAATTTAAAACACCTGTAGTTTAGATTGAAAGAATCTTAATGGCATACTAAAATAGAGATGAAAAATAAAAGTATATGTAGGATATAACGTATGACCTTCAGTACGGTTGATATAAGTCGTTTACTTAAAGAATAATAAATTATTGTTTCTAATGATGCAATGTACTTTAACAAATACAACTATTTCATAGATGATTGTTTGAGACCTAAAAATGTGCATAGCATAGACTCGTAAATAGCATTACATTCAATACAAAGCAATATATTTATTACAATGATATGAGAAATGCCAAGTCGCAGAAAACAATCATGATATAACAGATATTTTTACATCAGACGCCGTTGACCGCATAATAAATGAAAAAAACTCATTCACCCAACCAATGAACATTAAAATTTATTCATAACTCGTGACGAACGCTACGCATATAACAAAATCATTATATTTAAATCTAAAAATAACTGTTTAATATTCAAGAAGAAGTAACGTAAAGTTCTTCGTATATTTAATTAAAAACTGCGAAGAAAAAAGGGAAAAGTAAAACGGCGCAGGCGACGCGATACTTGAAAGTTATTGAATTTGAATCGATGGCATTATTCTGTCAGTGGCACAGCCGATCAATTAGTACCCCGGTCTGACTACCCAAGCAGGGTATCTGTACGATGTGCGACCGCCTTTTTCTTAATAGGGATCATTTATTGGGGGTGCGAGAGGCAAATTGAATTGTTCAGACGCCGGGGCGTTGGAATTCGTTTATGCTGGCTATTGAACGTGGATGCCTTCGACATTGTTCGTCTACCGGTATGGAAATGAGTGGAACTCTTTTGGGCGGAATGTTTGGAGCGCGCGTGCCTTTTCATAGCTTGTGTGAAATGCAAAACATTATATACCAACTTTGAATGGCGGTTGTTCTTTAGAAAAAGTTTTCCTTATTCTTGCGGTATTTGTCTTGAAGATTTTGAAAGCTATCGTAGACGTATTTAGTTGCAGTATTTTTAATCAATCATTACATTTTATTTCCTATTTCTAATTTTATGGAGGGAATATTTTAATTATATTAGTAATTATTCACAATTATGAATATTTTTAAAAACAGAGTATTTAAATCTAACAACCATATTTAAGTTCATTTTCGATGTGACAACACTTGTCCCACAAAAATACTTACTAGTTAAATTTTTTTTAACTGAACAATACATTGAAATTTAGTTTAAATCTTCTTATTTTAACATAAAGTTCTAATTATAATAAATAATCCTAATACACTTAACCATAGGTTTATTAAACATATACGAAAACTTTTACTCATGACTTTGCTCGTATTTAATGTTGATTTTGGCCATAGTATCCTTGATTAATCCAAAAGTTAATCCATACTATGATTTATTTGTGTGCCAAGTATCATTCCATGTCTTTCAACCTTTTTACCATGATTAAGAACCAAATATACATAGGTACATCCATTCTCACGAACTTTTCCGGTTCTAATTTTAGTAGAACATCGTATACAGTAAAATTTGGTTTTTAAATTTTTGACATTTTACTATCAGGCCACAGACAATAGGCATTTTTTTAAACGCCAGAGAAAATTGTATGGGTTTGTTCGCGCACCGCAGAGCGTGCGTCCGACGTGACAAATGCTCAGATTGACGTGAAATAGATTGTTGAATGGCGGCCATATTGGATCGACTACTCGACTGGCTAGAACTGGATGAAGCCGGTTCGAGACGTTGCCGAGCGGTTGGTGCGAATGTGTTTTCTAATTTGCCTTCGATTGTATTGAAGGATTGAAGAGGACCGTTTTCAAATTAGTTTTTCTTTGATGAGAGATATATGAGGGTGAGGAAAATTAGGACCCTGTATCGGTAAAATTTTAAGGGTTTTTGAATAACAATTCGTTTTCGATAGGAACACATTAAAACAGACATCATAACTTATAGATTAGGTACTTTAATGAAACAGGCGTGCTCTTTCAAATATTTATCAATTACAATAACGAAAATATGTATAAATTAGGCCACAGTATGATGACGAGAGCAGGAAGAGGAAGAGGCGCTCTCTGTATTCTTCGTCATCATAGGGGATCGCTTAAATAAATAAATAAGTTGTGTTCTTATTTGATTGTTACAGGTGCAGTTGGTGGTGATGGTGATGACAGTGATGATAAGGAAAAGGAAGAAGAAGCAGAACGCGAACGACAGGAGGCTATCCGCGAGGCCGAGGAGCGGCGCAAGGAGAAGCACCGCAAGATGGAGGAGGAACGCGAGAAGATGCGTCAAGAGATCAGGGACAAGGTAAGATTTTAATTAAGAAGATTTTTGTAATTTTATTTAATGGGTGCCGATTTCTACAGACACCTATGTTAAGGGAAAATGTGCTTAAAACTTCATAATTTAAATGTTAAAATCAAAAGTAACGAAGGGCACGTAGTTATAAAAGACTAGCTGACTCACGTAACTTGATCTGCGTCTCTTTGCCTCTTATTGGGCTACGCGTGATATTAACTATTATATCTTATGCACGCCAGCGAAACACACATTTAATTTAAAAAACGTGAAATTCGGTTACATGGTTTCGGAGTTTATCGTGGGCAATAAAGTGACACGAGAATTATATATCATAGGTATAAGACAGAACTGAAAGCACAATGTGATCGCGAAAAGAAACTAAGTTAAAAAAATACTTACAACTAAATGTATTTTACATATATTTGGAAGTTTATTATTATGACTATTATTTTTTAATTTTCATTAAAACTTTTTATCAAAAAGAGAGAAATTTAAATAAACTAGATTAAAATAAACTGGATTCTAGACACAAATTCGAACAATTCAAAAGCAACGGTACAGCTTATTGACCTGACGTTAGAAGAAAGAAAGAAGTTGTATAATGTGTATGTATTTACAAAAAAAAAAGTATATATATATTTATATCAGTTGTCTGGTACCCATAACACAAGCTCTGCTTAGCTTGGGACTAGATGGCGTTGTGTGTTAGATGTCCGAAATATTTATTTATTTATTTAGTTAGAAGAACTTAAAGTAGAAAATTTTGAGGACAAATTTATTTTAAAGTTGAACTTTCATTCGTTATAGATTAAGACAAAAATGTTTCACATGTAGAGTAAAAAATCCTTAATGGCTGTCAGGGAGTGATTTACCGACCACATGAAAATCCAGAGAGGTTACTGACAAAATATGACGTCATACATTCAACAATTAATCTGGACAGGCGGATGTATGTCAAGCGCCCTCCGCAGTTCTCCACACACGCCAGATAATTTGTTCGACAAGCGCCGAGAGCGCTTCACCGCGCTCTTTCAAACCGAATTGCCTTATTGTACTATGAATTTATTTGTGTTTATGCTTAATTGAAGGGTATTTGGTCTTAGTGTTTTTTTTTTATTTACAAACCTGTCAAAGTGTCTCTACTCTGCCTAAAGGGAAGCATGAGCAGAATCCAAGAATAGTGGTCACTGTACTCATTGCGAGCTCAGGCAAAGCACTCATTTCGGCATAATGCCTCCACACTATGGCATATTGAGATGCTTTTGCATCATGGGGCCAGTGCAGTGAAAGAAAAAAGCAATGAAATGATAAATAATGTAGGCGAATAGGAAAAGCAACTATATTCCACCGTTTCTAAATTAAACTGGCAGAACGGTAGACTGATGATGATAATGATAATCAAGCCAAAAAATGGAGAGAGAAAGAGAGTACTTTCTTATGGGTTGTACGAATTAGTAGTGCCCGTACCTTTGAGATATTTAAAATTTATTCCCGTAGCCGTTGCCCGTAGCTTATTCAAAGATGTACTTATTCCTTTCCTTCAACAAATACTTACAGGCTAGTATAGGCATAGGAATAAGTTATAAGTATAGTTTTTGTCCGCGACTCTGCCTGCGTAAAGCTCCGGGTAATTGTAATTAAGAATTCCTTAGATAATTACAAATTTTACAAAAAAAAACCGACTTAAAGAACTATACCAAACTGAACTGGGGCCACGCGAGAAGCAGCAGCTTCCAAATAAAAAAGAATTATCAACATCTGTTTACCCAGTCGAAAGTTATGAAGTAACAAACATAAAAATAAATACAGTAGAATTCAGAACTTTCTTTTTTGAAGTCGTTTTATAATCCCGACCCAGGAATCGAAACCCGTCAAACGTTAGACCAACGTGGAAGTTATAAAAAATCGTTAAAACTTAATGTAGCCAACCGAAATTTAGACTACAAATAATATTCAGTACTTGTCGTTCAGTAGTTTAATATAAAATATGGATATACATAGGTACGTTCGCAATGAGTTATTAACCCAAATATTATACCAAACCTCCCTTAGCGGCGAAAAACAAGACCAAATACTTAACCGTCCTAACTATGTCAAGGCAAACATCTAAGAAAAACACCTGCTAAACAGTACAACACTACTCAAATATAATTCGCTTAATTCGCTAATTTAAGAAAAAATCTTCTAACAAAACATTATTACGTTGAAATTGCCTTAAAATTAACAAAAATAGGGTAAAATAAAACCCATTTTCAACTCAGAACTTCACTTTTACTTATTTTTAATTAAAATTTGTAATAATCCCGACCGAGGAATGTTCCACGACAATTCATGGGGTCGCTTAGTCTGCATTCCATTTCATATTATTAAGACGTTTGGTGTATAATGGGGTGTTCACCCCATACAAAAGAATTTAATATGAGCACTATCTGTAAAATAAGTCAGATTTTTATTAGTCGTAGGTAGTGAAAGGGACGAGGGTATTTGGCACTGGCGGCACGTACTTACGGCGGAACGTTGTCGAGAAATTACGTGGTAGTTTAATAATTGTTTTGTTTATTACTAACTTTTGTCTGTGGCATCGCCTTATTACATGTCCTTTCTCAAGAATCAAAGAATCTACATGACAAATTTCATTAAAGTTCAGACCTACTTAAAATTACAACATTTGTGCTGTCGTGTTTCGTTGGTGATTGCGAGACAGGTCATTAAAGGTCACAGTATTTGCTACCGAACTCCTCCAAAACGGCTTTACCGATTTTCATGATTGTTTGTGAATAAGTGAGTCTTACTCTTATTGTCAATTAGTTACTTAATACAAAAGTGTTTGTTGTAGTTTTTCATTGGAACAGTAGGCAAACGAGCAGACGAATCCCCTGATGGTAAGCAATTACCTTCAGCCATACAATACTAGAGTTTACAATACTGTTCGTACTTATTGATATTATTCTAACATAGAAAGCCGCAGTGGTATGCGTATAGCTTACATACCTGGGGTTGTTACTAATTTCCTGTGGTTTAGGTGTAAATATATACATACATACATTATAATTATACACACAATATATAGATAGAATTCACATTTAGCTTTATACTTAAAGATATATTTGAGGCGAAGCATACGTGCGTCTTTATGGGTTATGTCCTGGTAGTGGCGTTAATATTGAGGAAAGTATGAAACTACTGAGCCCTCGGTACTCCGTCTATTCTAGAGTCGAGTGCTTAAACTGGCTGTCGGTGTGGTTCTAGAGAAAACAACAAACTTCAATAACACTGCACCCTCTGGAAGCCAGTGATCTGGATAGATGTTTTATCCGGTATCATAATGTAGGAAAACTGACAAAAGACTGAATTGCAGTTTGTATTGCTGTTTTTTTATGGTTTAGGGGGCAAACGAGCAGACGTATCACCTGATGGTAAGCGATTAGCGCTGCCCATGGACTCCCGAAACACCAGACGCGTTACAAGTGCGTTGCTGACCTTTGGAGGGTGGAGAAAGGGATATGGGAAGGGGTTGGGTGTATGGGCCTCCAGTATCCTCGCTCACTAGGCGAAACACAACTGCAGAGAACCGGTGTGAAGCAGCAGCGCTGTTTCACACCGGTTTTCTGTGAAGTCGTGGTATCACTCCGGTCGAAACGGCCCATTCATGCCGAAGCGTAGCTCTCCTTATTGTAGTCTCAGTCAACACGTCCGTCCCATGACTTTAAAGATCTCGAGAATAAGGATATCGGATAGTCAGTAAACAATATAAAATACATACATACAGTCACGCCTGTTTCACAGAAGGGTAGACGGAGATAAACGTAAAATCACCTGCTCATATACAATTACTTGCTCTGACTGACTGGCTGATTGACTTATCAACGACTTGAAACAACTAATATAATAAACACCGACTAAGAAAATATTTTTGGTAATTTCAACTCAAAAAATTATATTAAAGATTGTATGAAAGCTCATTAGTTTCAGAGTCTGAAACAAATAATATAATCTTTAGAAATAAAGCTGCAATAGCTAACTAACATTTTGTTTTATTTTACATTCATACTAGTATGAATGTAAAATAAAACATAAATATACATGAATATGGATATAATATATGAATATGAATATAAAATAAAATATGACAGCGAGAAACATCTATACAAGTAATTTATTGCGTGCCTCTGGCTAGTAGAAACGAGATAAAAATGTGAATGACATCACACTAATGAAGTTAATTAAACAAATATACAGCCTCCAACGTTTTTTGTATAAGAGTTCTTAATCTTGTCACAAGTAAGAGAGTTTTCTTAAGAGTGGACGAGATGCTTTCTTTGTCGTTTTATGAGATCTAATTGTTCTTGAGCTGTTGTTTTGTTTTAATTTAACTAATTAAACTAACAAACGCTCTTAGCCATAGAGATAAGGAGAACAATAATCTTAATTCGATGTTTTCTCTCTTTATAATATTACAAGTTTTCGATTCAATTTGAGAAGAAATAATCTAACTTCACCTTTATTTTTATTCATAACGAGCCAATTTTAACACAAATGAAATGTAATACAATCCATACTTTTATATTACACTATAAATGCGAAAGTAATTCTGTCTGTCTCGCTTTAGATTTTAATGAAGTTTAGCATGGAAATACTATGCTTCCTGAGGATGGGCATAGGCTACTTTTTATCGCGATATCCAACATAAACGCGAGCGGAGCCGTGAACAAAAGCTAGTATGTAAATATAAAAGAAAAAACATCTAAAATGTCCTTCATAAGCTGTAAAATGACACGAGTGACAACTGTCACAGTGATCAAGGTATATTTTAGGGACGTAAATTACGTAGTGACAGTTCTAGAAACTAAATTTCACAATATCGATTATAATAAACATCCACAGTTTTATTAATGCAAAAAAAATTTCAACTTCATTATAACATTTTTCAGTTTCAAATTGAGATGTCCGTAAAAATCGTTTACGCTTTACAGTTTTAACTTAGTTCACTATAAAACCTTTAAATAAACAAAATAACAACTGTTACAACCTGTATATTGTCATTTTTCCACTGGCATCACATTATAGCTAATAAAATTAATTTATTCAAAGGAAATATGCCGTTAAAATATATAGCAGCGGCCAAAGACCCACACAACACCAACATTCTTAATATTTACTACGCCATCCACAGGATGTGTGTGCAAAACATTATTAATACTTAACAATATAATCTACACATACAGAGTGATGTTTGCGCAGCAGATTAAAGAGGGACACGATTGGCCGAACAAACAGACCTACGAGGCTTTCGCGTCCCGTATATAAAGGATTAACTTAAGAATGTATTTGACGAGATATGCCGTGTTAACGGGCTTGGGGAAAGGTACCTTGTTGTGACTTCGATGGAGGCCGACTCTTGATAAGCTCAAAACGTAAAGCTTTTAAACGAACCTATTTCCGCTGATGAATTGTTTACATAATTTCTTTAAGTTACGATGGCTTGGAAATCTTCAACAACTATATTGAAATAGAAATCCTACCATGGGAAAGCCACGCTTTGGCATGAATGGACCGACTCGACCGGAGTGATACCACGGCCTCACAGAAAACCGGAGTGGAATAGCGCGAGTAGTAGGTATCTTCACTCACCAAGTAAGTGAAGATAACGGAGGCCCATCCCCCAATCCCCCAACCCCTCCCTATGTACCTCTCTCTATCCCCCAAAGGTCGGCAACGCACTTGTGACGCTTCTGGTGTTACGGGTGTCCATGGGCGGCGGTAATGTCTTACCATCAGATCATCTCGTTTGCCTCTTATTCCATAAAAAAATGATCCAAAACAATTGCAGTTATCATATAGGTATTTCAAAGTGAAGTTGTATGGTTGTTTGTCATCTTAAAGGTTTAAAAACAAGCACGTTTACGCTGTAATATCATACAGTAGTTTGTGTTTGAGTACAATAAAAGTTTTCGAACGAAAGATAATATTTGACTCAGCACAAAAACTTGGCAACATTTTATAATAGAAAGCTAAGGTATAAAATAAACTAGTATTATTGTAAAAACAAGGTATATTTTTTTGTATAAAATATTATGTCTTATGAGGAGAGATATTCTTAGATATGTTAAAGCCGGATCGACCGTAGTCTCCATATGATGATGGATTGAGAAAAGGATGTGTTACCACCCTTATTCACCCCATTAGTGATGTAAAAGGTGACCAAGGGAACAAACTACGAAGGACATCATCACTGTAAACAGAAGGAAAACTTGAAACAACCACCTGGGCAGCGTGGTATGGTATGCCGAAACCACTTTCGAAGGAGAGTCTCGACACAGTTGATTATTATATACTTTTCATGATGATTCTTTGACATATCATACATGAACTGCCATGCAACTGCAGTTCATGTATAATATGTCAAAGAATCTTACGAAAGAATATGACGTATGCGACTGCTGATCAAGAAGTCTCGGGTTCGAATCCCGGGTCGGGCCAAAAGTGTAATTGAGTTTTTCTGATTATAGAAATACTTAATAACAACTCGGAGTTCGGAAGTTGGGGTTGAACCCCCGTGCCTCGGAGAGCACGTAAAGCTGTCGGTCCTGCGCCTGATCTCTCCCCGATCGTGTCGGTTAACCGTCCCATCGGATTATGAGAGTGAGGGAACAGAGAGTGCACCTGTGTTTGCGCACACACTAGTGCACTATAATATCTCCTGCGTTGGTCTCTATTGAGACTGGCCGCCGTGGCCGTAATCGGCTAGGAGAACATCATACATGAAACGGACACCAAGAAGAACCAAACTCAATCCAATAACTGTTGGATAACTGAAGGTGTTGGGAAAATACTTTGAGTTGACGTTTAAAGCCACAACATTTGGCGTAGTAGAAAGCGGCGTTTGGACCGTTAAAACTTGACTGCCTCGTTGGTCTCGCGGTTCGCGTGGTGACTGCTGATCAGGAGGTCTTGGGTTCGATTCCCGAGTCGGACCAAATGTTTGTATGATCTAAAAATATTTGTTTCGGAGTTTGGATATTTTCTATGTATAATATGTATGTATTTACAAATAAAAGTATATATGTATTTGTATCAGTTGTCTAGTACCCATAACAGAAGATCTGTTTAGCTTGGGACTAGATGGCGTTTAAAAAAATTCAAAAAATAAAAAACCTAATGGTTTAATTAATAACACTAGTATGTATACTTACAATGCTATTACATATCCAGTCTATTACCGCCAATAACTAATATGTATTACAACGATTCGACCAGGTTGCATTAACCGCAGCTTTTCACGTGACTACTTAAAACGTGCTTGTGTTAATGGTTGTAAATATTCATTATTTAACGAAATATATCTCAATTATCAAGTAATTAGGACCGGTCGGTGGACTTAATGTGTGTTGTAATTGTATGTATCGTTGATTATATTTAGACCGGATAAACTTAAGCTAAAATTTGTATGAGAGTATGATTGAGCGGAGTATTGTTATTGCTCTCAGGTTACAGAAGTATCTTTAAAATATACAATAGGCAATAACATTACACCTTAGGGAAGATCTCATGTCACCAGACTGCTAATAAACATATTTATCTACCAAATATGTTAATATAATTATAATCCACAGCCTTTAACAGTTCGTTGATTGACATGGGCCTTTCTTTAGATAGGAGGGTTTGGTCTAGTTTACCACGCTAGTTAGTGTTGGTATAGAGTTATCGTCAAGATTTTCTTCTTTAATCTTTGATGTACTCCTCGCTCCCTAAGTCGCCTCTTACGATATGGTCATCCATATATTTGCGAGATTTGGAGTGTACATCGGAATTCTCAATCTTCTCAATCTGATCCACGTCCTCCATCCCTGTCCACGATCCCTGTCTGAGCAGTCAGGATTCCAACTTTATAACCCTGTAAGATGTGTATACGAATAATATACTATGAAACACACATATATATGTACGTAATAAACAATCCATAGTAAGATATGTTCCACTGAACAGAGATTCAATTGCACAAATGGAATCACAAACTACGTCGAGCGCGGAGCCACCTGCCGACCACCATTTGCATAATTGCATAATGTACATTGCACCTTGGCTGGTGTTGACGTAAGGACAGTATGCTCTGTCTATATACATACTGTGCAGATGGTAAATAGAGAACATTGTAAAATAAGGTCCTAGTTATGAAACAAGGAACCAATCCACACATATGCCAAAATCGAGATAGGGACTCTATCTAAAGGAGATAAGGATAATAATCTAGATTTTGACTTGTGTGTTTTGGTTCCTTATTACATAAGTAGATCTGAATATTGATTATGAACTTACTTTCTGAATATGATTTTATCGTGGGATGGCAAAAGTGGGCTAGTCAAACCGAGTGCATCATGATATCGAAGAAAATCGGTATTAAAGAAATCGTTTTATTTCTTTTCACTCTCATTTGAGTCACCCTGTTTGCTAAGCCTGAAGTCATGAGTTCAATTTTTACCCAGTGTGTAATAAAATAAGCACGATCATTTGTTTTATGTTTGTGAGGCGTCATAAGTGCGTCGCCGACCTTCGGGGGATGGGGAAAAGGATGCGGGGAGAAGTTGTGGTATGGACTTCCTATCCTCACTCACGAACCTAACGAACCTATCCATAAATATGTAATTTTAACTGCACGGTTGGCTTTAGTGGTTTAAGCAGTCGTCACACTGCTTTCCACTTCGCCAAGTATTGTGGTTTCAAATCCCACATTGGACAACATTTTGTGTGACCACCGCTAATTGTTGTTCTGCGTTTGGGTGTTCTTTGTGTTCGTTTCATGTATGTGCGAATGCGAGAGTTGTTTTTAAAAAGAAAATAAAATGTATATAAATTTAGGAATATATAAGTATTCCGTAGCGGTCTTGTTACCATAGGCCAAATCATCTGGCTTTGCCTAGTTTATGTACATTATTATAAAGTCACGGTGACTCTTCTCACACTATGAGACGACACGGTCTTTATGACGTTGTGAGAATTAAGTAGTTGATATAATACAAACGCCATAAATTCCTCGCATACCACAACGAGAAAGCCGCCGCGTCAGGGTAAGATGAAGTGGCACTTTCTTCGTAATTTTCTCGCGAGCACCCATTGTGCTTCTTGAGTCAAATTACGGGCAATTTGCCCGTAAAAAGGGCCGCAAGATTCTAGCGATAAGTGGCTCAAATTAGGAACTGGATTGGCTTTGCTAGTGTGGGAATTCTTCAAACCTCAGAAAGAAATATTTCATTTCTTTCATTCGATTTTTTCTCGTCTGTCCAATATTCTGAAGTAACTAACCGAAGTTCCTGTTCCTCATAAAACTAAGTGCCTTCAGCTATAGCTAGTAAGGTATTGCCAATTAAGTATGTGGGTTGAAGGTAAAATTAATTTTGATTTTCACATTTCCACGTGCATATGCCACCAAATCGTCAATGAGATCAGTACAGTGGAGCAAAAAGAGCCATGTAATACAATGTCTTATAAAAAAATGCTGGTTAGGTAATTTTTTCGTTGCTTCAAGGTAGAATTACTGGATCTTCTTTCTTTATTATTGAGAGAGCGTACTCAAAGATACTTATGGGTATTGAACTGCAGATTTCTATCGTCAACAGTTATTACATTATTCAAATATAGCGTCAAAACCGACTCAATAAGTAGCTGAAACGCCCTTTGTGTGCAAAGCTGAATTGTAATTGGTAAATAGGCGACACTTTAAAATTGTTTCACTTATATTTTAGGTGACTAGCGTAGACTATTAGTAGGGCCATTACAGTGCCGCCCGCCTCACTTTTGACGCTCGACGTCGCTAATAAAATTTGTACCCTAAATGGCTACGTCAAAGGACCTCGTAATTTCAAGTTGGGTGCTGGGTGCTGTCCAATTTATAAGTGGTAGCGATTTTTGAACTGTTAATTTTTTAAAGTAACTTGTTTGTCTTACCTACACAAGGATTTGTAAGTGAGTTGGTTGTAAGCACCTAAGATTGCCCATGTGTAAGAGAACTTATGATATCCTTATAAGTATTTACCATTCACAAAAAAAAATTATCATATTTTTTTCAATTTATTATAGTTTTGAAATTGTCAAGACAATTTGCCCTACATTAAATTAACTTAGAGTACGTTTACTTAAACATAATTAAATGTGTAAACAGAAAAAAAACAAAATCAATTTATAGTATACAACTCACTATAAAATGACGCTACTAAGTCCCGCAGTGGACAATTGAACCATCATATCGATAGCTTTCAATATTCATTTTGTAAGCAAAATAACATGAACAGTCTTTTATAATAGTCCACTGCTGAACATAGTTTTCTGCTTAGAAAGGAGGTTTTGGCCAACTATGCAGCGCTAGGACTTGTATTGTTTTAAGTTTCCCTTCTCTTTGTAGCAAAATATTTCTTCTATAATCTCAAAGTTCATTTTAAATCAATTGATATAATTAATGCCGACCCTAGCGCCATCTGATGAATGAGACAGCCAACTCCATTCGTAATCTTATTACCGCATTTCCTTTTCCTCCCTTCCGTGATCTAAGGGTGCGGTAAGTTAGACGGCGGAAATTAATATTTTGTTTAGTTAAGGGTGTCTTTTGCGTAGATGTATTGCGTCAGACGGGTGCTGGAGGAACTTTTTATGTGAAGAAAAGATTATTTTATTTTAAGTGGTGTTAAATTGTAGTAATACATCTAAAATTTTAAATATACTTCATTCTATTTAAACATTCTCATTCATTAGGGTTCGCATGACAATAACTCTATAATCCTAGCTATCTAATTTTGTACTTGCGTTGTTAAATTATTTCTACTCAATATGGAAAGTGACATATAAATAACAAATAATTACACTAGGCTTATGTAATACTGTATGTCGAGTACATGTCATTAAGTAATCTAACAATTCAACGCACACAACATTTCAAAACATCGTGAAATATCTAAGCATCAGATAACACCTTATCTCAATATATTCATACAATTTATTTTATTATTAAAATCAATGACAAGATTGAGATATTCAATGACTTTACTTTATTATGTTTTCTTTCAACTATATTTTAACAACGAATGAGAATAAAGATTTATTTTATGTTATTATTTATTCCTTAGTAAACCAGCAAACGATTTATTTTTTACCTTGAGACATATTTCATATACTTAGTCAGAGACATAATAATAAATACGTATTTCTTGTGAATCTCAAAAGAGGATCATTTTCATTATTTCTATAACAATTAACATCCGCTATCAGTGAGGCTCGACCCCACAATTAAAACTTGTACTCGCCAACAACTTTTGCACGAGTTCCGAACTTTGACGTATACGTGTAACTGTTCCTTAACTGACGGACTTTGATGACGGACCCTTAATGAATTGTCTCTTTGACACTCCATTGTTCTCCATTCTTAATTTCTTGATATTAAATGCGATTTGACATTAATACTTCCGATGAAATATTATTGATATCAGTCAAGTTGAAATATATTCGCTACGAAGTGCTACGAAAATCTACGCTTGGTTACGAAATGCTAAACAAGTAATTCACTACTTAAAAACATATTGGTATGGTAATCAGACTCCGGGTGAAGACGCAGGCAAACGCTAGTATTACACGTAAACTACACCTAGACACAGAACGATTAAATGGTGCTAATCACATTATTGTTTGTCTGAGTGAGAGTCTAACCCACCACATTTAAACCTCTTTTATTTATACAGAAAATAATTTACTTCTCATAGCACAATTTAACTACTTCGCACTAACGAAATTTACATGATGACTACTATATATATTAAGCTAGTAATAATATTATTTATTTTTACTCAAGATTAACAATTTCTCCTAATCTGGTACTCAATTTAATATAACCTTAAAAACAATCAAATACAAAGCATAAGAGATTATCGTTGATTGTACTATTTACCATGTCACAGTAGCCAGCATCTTCCAATACTGTTAAATTATTTTCCTTTAAAAAGACAACTTCTACTTAAGGACTATAATTATATCCTGTGTCGCGAGAGACTTTACAAAAATACATGAAACGGACGCAAGGAACACTTAGACTTAGTACAACAATTTGTGTATCACACAAAATATTGTCCCATGTGAGCTGTGAACCCGCAACACGCAGTGCTCCGCTTAAACCACAAGACCAACCGTGCAGTCTAAATAAAATTTAAATATTATTATTGAAAATATTAAAGAAAACATAATACCCATAGTCCATGTTTCTCTGAGATGTGCGGCTTAATTTTTTCCGACGTCTTCAACAAATATCATTATATCTTAGCCAATATACTCAACAATTTAATGAATTATATATCAAAACCTTCCTCAAAAATCACTCTATCTACAAGTATAAACTTCATAAAAATCCGTGCAGTAGATTTTGAGTTTATTGCGAACAGACAGACAGACGTGGTGGAGGACTTTATTTTATAATACGTAGTGATGAAATTAAAACAAAACTTACCTTATCCGTAATTCATCAAGATAATCTCTAGATGGAGAAATATAATTGACCTGACATAGATCAATACACCTTTATTAATTCAACAAGAAACTTGTTTAATAATGAAACGGTTCTTGATATTTGTGCCATCGAACACGAAATTCGATATACAATAATTGAGTACATCAAAATCTAAATTATTGGCCTGTCTGACCTGTCCATACCTAATAAGCCCTTTAATAAATAATTCAACTAAAGGTTGGCAACACCGCTGTAGAGAGTCACGCAATAACAATTATTATTAGAAATGGGAGGGTAGTTGTAATGGTACAACTATGTTTATAAATAGGTTTTATAGGCATGGCCTTTGTTTTATTAGTTATTAGGGTTAGGGGGGTGCTTATACTAGGTATTTGGTTATGAATAGTAAGTTATTTTTATTTTACGATTCAATAATAATAATAAATAATAATAAGGTGATTCGAAACAATCACTGAGGGTAAGCAACGACGGCGCAGTCTGTGCCTAGATGGGTGAACGTCGGTGGCATGATACCATGAGCATCTCTGTAATTCGGAGGTCACGTTAAGCTTTACTTAGTTCGAGGCCTTCGGCGACTGAAAAACATCCAACGGCAAGATGACGTAGCCACAATGTTGCCTTGCCAGTCCGCAATACGCACTTTTCCAGCGTAGGGACGTATGGCCTTAACCCTCTCTTGAGAAGAGACCAGAGCCCAGCACTGATATATTATGGGTTGATGATAAATAATAATAATAGGTATATTGGCCTAGTGGTAAGTAATGTTGACTGCTTAAGCAGAGATTGTGGGATTCGACTAGGGTTACTGTATAACGACATTTACTTGAATAAATGAATACTAAATCAGTCCACCATTTCTAAAGATCTAATGTATCCATATATACATATCTGTATACTAAGATAACGAATTCGAAAGGAACTCTGAAAATCCTATCAATTTAAAAACTGAATCCTCTTTTCTTTCAGTCGGCTAAAAAGTAAATTGTAAAACGTAAGCAAATAAGAAAATGTATTCTAAATAAGTGCATAATCAGTAATTTGAAAGCAATTGGCCTCGACGCATTACCATTGGCAGCTGAGGCCAATTTATAATCGTTCGTGCAGAGAATTGCTAATAAAGGATCGGTGATCGGAGTAGGCCAACGAGGCCTTGATAATAATGGCCTAACTTAGAAATTTAGGGTTTATAACCGAAGTAACGCTTAGCTCTCGAGTAACTTTGAAGTGATTTGCTTTAAGGAATTAATATTATAACATTGAAGCAGGAAGGTATGTCTCAATAAGGCGAAGTGAGTAAATGAAATGAGATCAAATTGTTGGTTATAATTATTGTTATTTTTTTTTATAGATTTTTAGTAAAAATCTAATAAAATCAGAATTTAATAAAAATAATAATTTACAAACATACACGAAACGGACATAAAGAACACCCAAACTCAGAACACACACAAAGTACTACTAGTTCTTCACAACCCAAGTGTTAGATATGATATGCAAACCAATTTAATATTTTTAAAAATTATAATGATTCAAACATTAATTTCAATTGAGAATATTGTAATATTTACTTTAAAAAAAGTCATTTGAATAAAGAACACAAAAAGAAATTGAGCAAAATCAATATCTCATTGATGTGTACTATGTGCAAAACAAAACGCGCTAAGTGTTTGTGTAGGCGGCGCTGTGGCGCATTGAGAATGCTTCCGATACATTAAGCCCGCCGCACGACGCCGGTAGCGTTTGCAAAAAAAATACCATAACTGTTTTATACCTTTTCTTGTTAATTGTAAATCATGTTCAATATTCTATCTGAAATTTGGTACGATGAAGTGGCAATGGGCTGGTCACATATGTCGCGGAATAGAAAACCGCTGGAGTAAGCGTACTTTAACGGCCAGATGGCGGGGCGACTTAAGTAAGAGGACTGACAGCGACTGGGTGCAGAAAGCAACAGACCGGGCTCTCGTGCCGGGCTCGGGTGTTCCCTGGTAGAGGCCTATGTCTCGCAGTGGACTGCAACGGGCTGATGATGATGAGGATTCTATGATGATAGGATTATATTTTTGCCCGTTTCATGTATGTTTGTAACGTCCTCGCAACACAGGATATATATTCCTAATGCGTGAGATGTAGAAAGAAAAATAAAATAATTGTTAATTCGTATATCACCTTCAAGCTTCAAACCAAACCATATTTCTTATCTCATAAAACTTGTTCCTTATACTGATATAGTTCATATCAAACTTCATTCCAAATGTAATATGGTGTATAACGCGACACGAAAGGAACTCTGACTTCCTAATATCAAATAAAAACGCTGGCCGAGAATCCCTGTTTATGCTAACGGTACATGCGAGCATTTGACACGTCATTTTCCAAAGCCATGCGCTCCATAAACTCCCTATAGCAATTTTCCACCATAGTGACGCATGTGTACTTGTTATGTATGTATATGTCCTTGCTATATATGTATGGGTGGGTACTTACTGGTTATAGTGCTTTACGTGTGGGGGTAGGTTTTGAACGATGTAGTAAAATATAATTGCTTATAGTATTACGTAGATTCTGAAGTTTTTTTAAGGTTAGTTGTTATGTAGTATTTAGTTATTTGTGTTTAAATTAAACAGTGCGTATATATAGGTTGTTACAAAAAGATTTAAAGAATTACTAGCCTACCCACGCAACCTCGTTTGCGCCTTATATTGCCCGTAGCGTAAAAATTTCCCCCGTTTTTGAAACATTCTTCATTGTTGCTCCGCTCCTATTAGTAGCAGCGTGATGATATATACCCTATAGCCTTCCTCGATAAATGGACTATCCAACACTGAAAGAATTTTTCAAATCGGACCAGCGGTTCCTGAGATTAGCGTGTTCAAACAAACAAACAAACAAACAAACAAACAAACATATTCTTTAGCTTTATATATTAGTATAGATAGAGTATAGATATAACAAAAGTAGCTGATTCGAGTAGTTAATTTGCATTTGTAGTCACTACTGTGTGTTTAAAATACTCTATTCAATAATTTCATTAATCATTTAAATATCAATATTAAATATTATAATATTCCAAGAAATTTAATTTTGGTTTTATTTTCTTTGGACTCATTTTTGGGAACCATTCCCTCCCCCTTCACTCCCTTCCTCTATGTCCTTGAGAAGATAGAAGGACCCAAAAAAAGGTATCCATTCTGCTCATTGGCTCACTATTACACAAAAAAACAAGAACCTAAAGACCGATACACGGCTGATCCAAAATTGCACAAAATTTTACTTCTGATGTCTAGGAGTAGCTACTTAAAATGAGGTGGGGCGATATTTGACAGCTCAATAAAATGAGGTAATATACTAGATTATTTACCCTTGCCGCCATAAAACAAAAACTTATTACGTCATAAAACTTTTGTAATATAATGTTCCAAGTGCGTTAACCGAACCGTCCGCATTAAACTCGCACCCTGTATAAACACACAGACGCACACACTGCTTGCGCGAGCAAGTGGAAATCTTCTTTCAACAATTTAAGGCTCACTCACACGTAGAAAATATTTATAGAGTATGTTTTTTTTTACACTCTTTTATAAGCTTCACCTGTACGTTTGTTTGGTTTTTTGTAAGCGATTTTAACCGACTTCAAGAAAGGAGGAGGTTCTATGTTCCACTGTATCTATTTTTTTAACTATATTTTTTTATGAAACACATATATAATTTTATTATTGTAGTGGAGTTAGCTGAAATATTATTTGTCGCAATAACCGTCATACACGTGGGCAGAGCCGCGGGCAAAGGCTAGTTTATTGTTAAAAATAAACTATTTCCTAACTTTTCACAAAAAAACGGTTAAGAAGTAGATGAAAAAAGGTACTGAACCTTTTTGGCTTCACCTACTTACACACAGATTACTTGTCGCTGGACCCTTTTAAACTTATCCGGAATTCCAAAACTAGTCTAGTATATATAGTAAGGGTATATACGAAATAAAAAGGTACCCCAGCATCAATTTCCGGGCAGATGAGTTCAGTAACACGTTTAGCGCGCCCCCTGTCGGCAATCTTGCGCAAATTGAGCCGAGCGGCAGCTAATGATACTGGTTGCCGATATTGCCAAGTTCCATAATACTGTAGTGTAAATAAATGGACATAGTTTTGAATAAACGGTGTTATTAAACACATAGCGTTGTCAGTATATTTAAAATAAACAATTGCATACATCAACTAGCTTATGCCTTCGACTCCGCCCATGTGTATGTCGGTTATCGCGATAAAATGTATGTCCTTCCTCAAGAATCAAGTATCTCCATGTCAAAATTTTATCGAAATCGGTACAGCGTTAGCCATGAAAGCGTATCATTTAGGCAGTCACTGTTCTATTTATAATTTTAGTTCGACTATGTGTAAACTCAATCTTGACTTGTAGCCCAGTAATGTCTGTCTTGGAATATTTTAGGTCACTAAAGAATAAATATTTGATATTACGTGTACTACATAAAAGTTTAATCGTTTTTTTATATAAATATGATGTATATAACATTGCCTAACGGCCCTGTTCCTGTCTCTTACACAGCACTTTTGATACTTCATAGCAATTACAGAATAAAATCAGTTCAGTTCTTATTGAGTCCTATTATTATAATTAAATAAAATGTCCTTCAAATTCAATTTAATTTCTACTTCTTATTTGAAACTCCTAATTCATAAATCTTCATAACAGTATCAACACTAGGCCGCCATAGTGTTAGTCACCGTGCTGCATTGTTGCATTGTCTGCATCCACAATGAGTTAGGTGACCACCACTCTTGGAGAGTCATTTTGGCAGGCCATACATAAAAAAAACATATTAAACTTTAAGTGAGAAAGATGGAAAGAGGCTTAAAAGAACAAGAATCCCTCAGCCGCTTTAGCCTATAAATATTTACCGCGTTGACACATAAAGTGTCACATGAGTTAAACCACAAAACCACGGGAGAAATTCTATTTTCATTTGTATACGACCTGACGTGTGTAACATGTTTTAAATTAAATCAGTATTACTTAGCAAGATATCTTGTGCTTTTACTTGTGCAGTGGTAGCATATGTGATTGCTACACTGTAGATACAGGTTCATATCCCGTTGATATTTGATAATATGAATACCTAAAATAGGTATTATTTAAATGTATTCCTATAACATAGATTTTGGGTCTAAGGATACAAATACGACTAAATATTTTCCGTTGTTTTGTAATGAAACATTTATGTAATCTATCATTATAAGATTTGATAGTAGGGTATGTATTATAATTTATCTTGTGTGAAGTAAGAAGTATACAGAAGAGAAGAAGACCGCAGCAGAAAGGAAAATAAGAAAGAAGAGCCAGCTCATAGATGTTAAATTGACTCTAGTAGGGAGTCCGTATAAACACGCGACTCCCTAATCGAGTCAGGTTGACTTCTTTGAGGCTAACACACCAAAGAAGAATGTAGAGGGGTGAAGAAGAAAGAAGACTTTTGAATCATATTTATTTAATGTAAATTTATTAGAGTCGAACACTGTTAATAATTATTTATATTATTTTACATATATATGTGTGGAAACTTTTTAGTTACGACATTCTTTCTTTTGATATTCGAACAAGAGTTTTTTATATTGACAAATGTCATCTGACTTGATATATATTATATAAAAATTTTCCCTGTGCAAACAACGTTTTTTGCTTTCATATCCTAGTTATCTAGTTTATTTCAACAAAAGGTTATGGGCCTATCCACGAAAGTTGCCATTAAAAACCTCTGCGGACTAGATGACTACTCTACGTGGAAATTCGCAATGAAAATGATTCTGATAAGAGAAAAATTGTTCACGTATACGTCAAAGTACCCGGATTCCAATGACTCCATAAGCATCGAGAAGGACCAAGATGCACTGGCTTTGATCTGTCTGCATGTGGATACCTCACTCTACACGTATGTACAGGATTCAAAGCATGCCAAAGACGCTTGGGATAGCTTAGCGAAAGTGTTTGAGGATAAAGGTGTGAATCGAAGGATTACCCTGATGAACGCTTTGCTGGATGAAAAGCTGGAGAGACACTCGTCGATGCATGATTATGTTGCTGCTGTTATGTCTCTATCTCAAAAGTTGAAGGATATTGCCACCGGATTTGACGATGACCTTGTAGCTGTTGTGTTGCTGAGAGGACTACCTGAAGAGTACAGACCTATGCGTATGGCACTGGAATACTCTGGGATGAAGTTGACTTCAGAGAACGTACGACAGAAGTTACTACAGGAGGATTCACGTCAAAGTTGCAGTACATCGTCTTCAACAGACTCGGCATTAGCAGTGAGTAAGAGTCGGAAACGGAATGGGAACAAGGACAAGAATATGACCAAAGTAAAATGCTATAAATGTGGAAAGCATGGGCATAAGAAGCCAGACTGTCAAGAAGGAAGAAAAGCAGATGATTCGACCTCCAAAAGGAAGGATGTCGTGAGCCTGTCTTCGTCCAGTATCGCGAACTCCTTCAATCCGACGGAGTGGTACATCGACAGCGGGGCATCTTCACATATGTCTTTCCAGAAACATTGGTTTAAAGATTTGGTCATGAATATCGGTATAAGTAACGTGACATGTGCGAATAGTGATAAGATGGAATGCACGGGTAAGGGTGACATCATGGTGAGTATGAAAGGTAGAATGTTTGCCGTGAGGGATGTCATGTATGTACCTGGTTTGCGTGTTAATTTGTTATCTGTTTCACAGTTAGTAGAGAGAGGATGGAAGGTGATTTTTGACAGGGATGGGTGCAAGCTAATTCACCATTTGGTTCCAGGCCATTTCAATGGAAAGCTTCTGGCTACCGCAAGTGAAGTCTCTGGTATCTACAAGCTTGAAGGTTGTCAGGCGGTTGTAGATGAGACTGCGTTGGCGTCAGTGAAAGCAGGTAATCCTTTGATGTTATGGCACCGGCGGCTTGGGCACGTAAATGAGCGAGATTTACATAAGCTTCCGGGTATGGATTTTGGAAAGAGCGTAATGGAGCCTTGTGTCGCCTGTATTAAGGGGAAGGCACATCGTTTACCTTTTCCAGTTGGTGAGGCTGAGAAGGCAGTTGAGAGACTGCAACTGGTTCACGCAGATATCTGCGGTCCAATGTCTGAACCGTCGTACGGTGGATCTCGATACATGCTAGTAATTGTAGATGATTTTACACGTAAAACTTTTGCATTTTTCCTTAAATCAAAAGATCAGGTTTTGGATTATTTTAAAGTTTTTCTAGCATCTGTAGAGGTTGAGACCGGGTTGAAGCTGAAGTGCATACGCACGGACAACGGAACAGAGTTTGTGAACAATAAGTTTGATGGGTTTCTACGCAAAAAGGGGATTAAACATCAATTGACTGTTCCCTACACTCCAGAGCAGAACGGCGTAGTGGAGCGAGCAAATCGTACTATCGTGGAGATGGCTCGTACTATGTTGGTGGAGAAAGATCTTAGTTGGAAACTGGGCGGATGCGTGTTCTACTGCTGTGTACACGAAGAACAGGCTGCCTCACAGTGGTAACAACGGTAAGATTCCTGAGGAGTTGTGGACAGGAAAGGCTCAGTCATTCGATCATTTCAGAGTTTTTGGATCTAAGGCGTTTGTGCACGTACCAAAGGAAACTCGGAAGAAATGGAGCCCTAAAGCGGAAGAACATATCTTTGTTGGTTACTGTGAAGAAACCAAGGAATACCGTTTCATTAATCTTAGTAATCCACGCGTTACAGTTAGAGCAAGGGATGTAGTTTTCTTGGAAGACTCTACAGCAGCGATTTCAGAGAATCCTAGTCAACTGGTAGACAACGGTGACAAAGGTGCTGAAGTTATCTGGGAATTCGCAAGGGTAGAAGACCAGTCAGGTATGTCACCTGGTACTGCAGAAGCTTCTCAAGGGTCGAGTCCTACAGATGAAGCTGAGGTGTATGAAGACGCGGAAGTGGAAGTAGGAGAAACGGCAGATAGCAGAGCAGAAAATGTTGAAGATGAAGAGCAGACTGTTGATAGAGGAGAATCAAACGAGGTTGAGTATCGCTATCCTCTACGTAATAGAATGCGAGACAGAAATCTTCATGGACTTGCATGCTGTACTGATGAGCAGGAGCCTTTGACAGTTAAGGAAGCCTTGAGTCGGGAAGACAAGGATAGCTGGAAGGAAGCCATGAAGAAAGAGATGGACTCTATGTACGAGAACAAAGTCTGGAAGCTCGTTGACAAGCCACCTGAAACTAAGATCGTGGGGAACAAGTGGATCTTCAAGTACAAGTATGATGCAGATGGTAACAGGACCTATAAGGCTCGACTTGTTGCGAAGGGTTTCAGTCAGTCCTACGGGGTCGACTACTTTGAAACTTATTCACCGGTCGTGAGAAGATCAACAGTCAGACTGCTGCTATCGTTGGCTATTGAAAAGGACTTTTTCATTAGCCACTTCGATGTGAACACCGCCTTTTTGAACGGTGATTTACATGAAAGAGTTTATATGCGACAACCGGAGGGTTGCATAGACAATGACTCGAAAGAAAAAGTTTGCTTATTAGAAAAAGCGATATACGGCCTCAAACAAGCTTCTCGTTCGTGGAATGAAAAAGTGAATGAAGTGTTATTGTCTTTGAACTTCAAGCGCTGTGACTTTGATAGCTGTCTTTACAAAAATAATAATTTTTATATCGCTTTGCACGTTGATGATTTTATTTTATTTTACAAAGACAGAGCGCAGAAGGAAGAGTTGTTGAACAACCTTCGCAAGCATTTCAAGATGAAGGATTTAGGGGAAGCTAGGCAAGTTTTGGGGATGCTTTTGTATAGGACGGATACCGCAATATATTTGAGTCAAGAGAGGCTTATTTCAAAGATCTTGGATGAATATGGTATGAGCGATTGCAAACCGGTGAAAACTCCGATGGAAATGGATTTCCATAAAGTCATGGCGGAAGGGGAAGGAGGTAAGATCTTGTCCTGCCAAGACTGTCGTCGTTATCAGGCGCTCATAGGGTCGCTGAACTATTTAGCCTGTAACACACGCTCGGATATTGCTGCTGCAGTTAATTTCTTGGCACAGTATAATTCCTGTTGTGAAGAACGCCACTGGAAAGCAGCTAAGCATATCTTAAGGTACCTTAGGGGTACAAGGGATCTATGTTTGATATTTCCCAAGTCGCTAGTGCAGGACATCACGGGATTCGTAGATGCTGACTGGGGAGGGAACATCAAAGATAGAAAATCTTATTCTGGATTTATTTTTAGATGTGGAAACTCGTTGATTAACTGGGAATGCCGGAAACAAGCTTGTGTGGCACTGTCATCAACGGAAGCCGAATATATTGCACTTTCGGAGGCTACCAAGGAGGCAGTTCACTTGCGGCAGCTGAATGCATTTATAAGAGGTGAATCTCTTAGATCTATTTGCATTTTTGTAGATAATCAGAGTGCTATGAAACTTGCGTACAATCCTGTAGCGCATAGAAGGACGAAACATATAGACATAAGAGCCCACTATGTCGGAGATTGCATTGCTAAAAATGTTGTACGTCTGGACTATGTGTGTACGCAGGATAATCCAGCAGATGTGCTTACGAAACCACTAGGTCGTGTGGCATTTACCAAATGTGTGCGCGATCTGAGTTTGGGTGTGTGTGGTATGGTGTGATGTGAGAATATCTGATGATGGATGTTGTTTGAGGGGAAGTGTGGAAACTTTTTAGTTACGACATTCTTTCTTTTGATATTCGAACAAGAGTTTTTTATATTGACAAATGTCATCTGACTTGATATATATTATATAAAAATTTTCCCTGTGCAAACAACGTTTTTTGCTTTCATATCCTAGTTATCTAGTTTATTTCAACAAAAATATGTATGTATATTCTAACTCAAATCATAAACGCACTTGTTTGTGACGCTTTCACTCAATGCATATGTATGTATACACGGTACATATACCAAAAATGTAGTTAAAATTTTTTTTGTCTGTCTGTCTGTCGGTCTGTCTGTCTGTCTGTTTGTTCCGGGTAATCTCTGGAACGGCTAGACGGGTTTTGACGGAAATTTCACTGGCAGGTAGCTGATGATCCAGGGAGTAAATTAGGCTACTTTTTTAGACTAACTTTGTTCCGCGGCGTTACTAGCGGTACAACAATAATCGCGGGTAAGACCGCGGGGTTCAGCTAGTAATAAATAAATTCACTAAAGTTTCATTTCTAACCCAGACTTATAATTTATTTGACCCTTACATTATTAAGTATCATAAATTTTTATTTAATTGCCCCGAACTGTAACCTCAAGTGTAATAATTTTATCGGATTACCGAACCTTTAATCAAGCTTGTAGGTATATTTACTTTGAAATTAAGCCAGAACGCCCCAAATTTTATTCAGTAAAACCAAACATTATTTCATACTCATTTTCATTAATCAAATCCGGGTATTCCCCCGGACAGCGGTAATCCAGCGATTATTTCAAATTATGCCTTACCTTCTATATATAAAGTGTACTTTTTATTTGGCTATGAAATTTACAAAAAGTTGCTGCGTAGCAAATATTGTACTGCTACGGGTGCTACACCGTAGCGGTTTACATTTAGTTAATCTTATATTTTACGCTACGCTCGAACAGTTTCAGTTACGTATGTTGTTATTGTAATTGAATTTTTTAGTGGTTTACGAAATTTTCTTCATAACATTTTACGAAGGCAAATGAAATAGTATTTTCAGATGAATGAGCTCTACAACACTGTTTCTGTCCGTTGTTATTGTTGTTTTCAGTGTTTTTGGTTAAGTAGTTAGTGATCTTGACTGCTGAACTTAAGGTTGCAGGTTTGATCCCTACTTAAAACGTGATAAATATTGTAAGAAACTGTTACACAGATTGCTTTTAAGTATTAACCTACTTATTTTAAATATTCAGTGTAAAATAAAGCTTTACTTTTATTCACAACATGTGATAAGAAATGTATTTTAGGAGTATATCTATAGATATGTGTAAGTTATTATTTGCATTCTATAATAAATTCGTCATACCTACATACTACTACAATGTACAAAAATATCAAATAAAATGGCTTTTAAACATGACAATAAAATGTTAATCAAACCGATGGTAAGGGCTTGACTCAATTCCTAGACTGAGACAGCTCTAATGAGATCTCTAGAGAGTTGCCAACGGAAAAAAAGGCTTTTAAATTTAAAATAAATTCTTGTCTCGGTGGTTCCCGCTGCATGTAATCAATTGGAGATTAAAACGAAAGAGGATTGCTGTATTTCGTTGCGGTGTAATTTTCTATTTTATAATTAAGCCGCTTTCTGCCATCGATTCCAGAATATTCCAGTTGGGATTCTCTAGAAGCTTATGAGCTAAGAAAATTGTAGATTATAATTGGATTTTATTGTACAAATTATCTTTGAAGCTTTATTATATCTAAGTGTATTGGGACTGGCTTCTGATCCAATTAGATGGTTATTGGCTATAAAACTGATGAACGTTGGATATATTTACAGTGTTGTCATTTTTTGCCATTGGCAACACTTTCTTGTCATGTTTACCCTCGAAACCATACGATTGATTTGTTTGATGGTCTAGTGGTTGATTGGTTGACTGTTTTGCTTTAGATTTTAAGTTAAGTCCCACCCATCCTGTTCGGTGATGTAATGTGATGAGTACGATCATTTGTTATTTCTTACTGCTGATCTCTTGATGAAACTATATACGTATATGATCACAATAATATCATACACTGCCTCTTTGGTCTCGCGGTTGGAGTGTGTGATTGCTGATCATGAGGTCTCGGGTTCGATTTCCGGGTCGGACCAAATGTTTGTATGATCTACAAATATTTGTTTCGGAGTTTGGGTGTTTTCTATGTATAAAATGTACTTATTTACAAAAAAAAAAGTATATATGTATTTGTATCAGTTGTCTAGTACCCATAACACAAGCTCAGCTTAACTTGAGACTAGATGGCGCTGTGTGTTAGATGTACGAAATATTTAAATATTATTTATTATTATTACATATTCAAAACATATTTAAATAGCTACCGATGTTAAACTCTCTTACAAAGTTTTCTTACGTTTACAAAGCGAACAAATTGATAACGTAGCGCAATGTGGAAATTGTTTTTATTAACACTGTTTCATGAAGGTCGTGCACGCGTTCTTACTTTGCTAAAGTTCAATTTGTACGTATAATTTCACACTTCTCTCTTATTTATTGGACTCTATTATACACTATATACACGACTACGGCGAACTAAAAAGAAAGGGTAATTGGTTTGGCAGTCTATGTATATATATGTGTGTTCCACAAATCAGCGGTTCCTGAGATTAGCGCGTTCAAACAAACAAACACTTCAGCTTTACAATATTAATATAGATATTGTTTTTCTTTTACCAATAATTTACTCAAAGTTACATTACACCGTTCAACTTGTATTTAATACATTATTCTATCGTAACTGGCTATGACGGTTGTTGAACGGTACAAATTCGGGTTGCCAGAAGTAATTTCCCAGCGGTACCCGGCGTTCGATTTCTGAACGTCCTGTGTTGCCACACTCAAATAGATTGCGTTCTTTTCTGTGTAAACTCGCGATTTATTCCCATGACTAAAAATAATGCAGCCCTTAGTTTATTGAGAGTTATTGCTCTTGGCGTTTCCTTTACAGTTTTTTAGCCAGTTGTTTATCAAAGCGGGATATTTAAGGATTTTGTTTGTACAGTCGTATAAATAGAATACGCAAAAAGAAGACGACAAAATTGACTTCAAAGAGATATGTCTTGAATCTTTGAAAGTGATTTTAGACAATATTTTGTGATATTTAAATGAGATTTCCAGACATTATTTTTCAAACGTTTATCCAATATATTGAAACAAAACCCACTGGGAAGGAGTAACCAGGGTGATTTCTATTTATATTGTGTTATGTACACATTTTTTACCATAAAAATAGTTATTTGTTATACAAGAGTGCAAGTTGCTTTTTAACAGCGTGCTCGATTTTGATAACCGAGCAAGCGAAGGATTCTAATATTTAAAAATTAGAATCCTTCAGGATTCGTTCGACGTTCACGTCAGCGAGGGAATCAAAAGAGCACAAGGTGAAAAATCTTTGCACTCGAGTGCAACACGTAACTTTTCATTCCACCTCAGCGAGGAAATGACAACATGACGTGAAAAGAATAATGACTTGGGGAAAGCAAAATAAAAAAAAGTATCCCAAGAAGGTTCCGAGTCCGAGTTCTTAACAAATTAAAAAAGATCGCATGCTAAATTCGGCACCATGAAGTTAAAAGTAAATAGGTTTTATAAATTTTTTGAATCAACAACCTTAGTGCATGCGATGTTCTAAATTCGATTTTACTTTATCCTCTAGCGGATAAAATCGACTTTTACACTCAGATATCCAAGAGCAAAAATACTCTTTCCGAGATGGGATGAAAAAGATATTTATGTATTTGGATAGACTACAATCATGGTCTTTTTCAGCCCTTTGGCAATTTGTATTTGTATTCGTTTTTGAGCTTGATTAGCTTGGTTTAGTAGCTGGATTAGTTTAGTAGCTAATCCAAAGAAATTTTTTGTAGACATTTTAGGTTTCCGTAGCTCACGTCTTGGAACCCTTACAGTTTTGTCATGTCGTTACCTTCCAAACGCTTAATGCTGGAAAGGTGAGACTTTGCACGGATATATGTATTCACCATATCGACAAAGTGCTAAAATAAAAACACGAAAAATATTTTTTATTTGGAATACTTTTCCTACACGTAAAGTAGCGTTATTTTTTCTCGCGCTATCCTTACCCCTACTACCCCTCCCCTTTTCGTGTGGGTTATCATTAAATAGGTCTTTGAAAAACATTGAAAGGTTCCAAAGATGATTTTATTAATTAAGGTCTGCGTTTGCGCGTTTTTAACTAAACTAAATCCCCCCCTTCATCCCTATAAACTAAACGCCTGGCACGAAAATCTAAAAACACATAAATCATGACGATAGTCTATGTGGTGAACTTTAAAGGAAAACTATAACGGCTTAGATAACTTTGTTAGTGAAGTAGCCTAACTTGTAAAACTTCGTACAAAGTGACAAAATAATAAGTAAACATTGTTCAAAATAATATACCTGATATGTGCTATGCTGCTGCTAAAATAGTAACTGCGGAACTCTATTCTATGCGTGGCTTGACACGCACTTGGCCGGTTTTAACTTTTTTTACTAGCCAGTAAGAAATAAGATCGGTGAAACAAGTGCCACCTATAAACTTATAGACAAAGTTCAAATAAGCTTTAAGTATGCGATTCGTATTGAAGCTAAATTACTATCAGGTATTCAGTAATACGTCTTAGCAAATTATGTTTATTGAAGTTGTACCAAACAACACTGAAGTTATGACTTCAAACCTATTAAATGTTATGGCAATGACTGAGTTGCTTATATTTATATTTCCTTATTATAATATAAAGGGTTTCAAACAAATATAAACAGTACGAAAATAGACGAGGTAATTGTACAGTCAGCAATATTTTGTGCTGTTTAATTTGGATAATAAATGAACAATTAAATAATTAAGATGTTGACTTTTGAGTAATAATTTCAGTTGGAATTTTCTTTAGTATTTTTTAAAAACTCTTAGACAAACCGATTGTCGTATGAAACGCTTTAGACATCAAAGATGACAAGATCTAGAATATACAGATAAAAGGAGTAGGAATTACTTATACGGTTGCATATCGAGAGGAATAATTAGAGCTGGTCAAGGTCAGCGGGTTGTGCATACAGGTGATTACAACTGGCTGTCGCCAAACACAGGTTCGGATATTTCTTTTCTAAGTGTTTTTTTTTTCTTTTTCAGTACAAAATCCCTAAAAAAGAGGAAGTTGTGGAGCAACAACAGGCCGAGCCTGACAACCCTCTCATGAGAAAGAAGAAAACTCCTGAAGAGCTAGCGGCTGAAGCAGAATTGGAAGACCAGGATGAGTTTACTAGTAAGTTCTCCATTTGAATAGTAATATAGCAGTTATAATTAAGAAAAAACGATTTTATCTATTCTTTTGAGTTCATAAGTTGCATTCATTTGAAGTAAAACATGAAATAACACGATCTCAAAAAATGTTAACTGTCTCTTTAAATAAAAAAAATATTTTAATAGAGTTAATCAGAACATACATATTATAATATACTACACAATAGTCAGGGTGTTCGATAGATATCATGACGCTTTTTCTGACGAATGGAAGTGAACTAAGTAAATTAAAACGCTCAATAGAAAATTACTGAAAATACATTTTTAGACGCATAAAAAATCCTTCAGATTCTTTAAGGTACTTTCCCTGAACTTACACTCGGAGGAACCTGAATTTATTCGAAATGAAGTACTTGTATCAAGTTCAAAAGTACAAACTTGTGAAACTAATGATTTACGTTTACGTTTTGAGTAATTTATACCTCAGACTTATTATTCTATCGTAAATATTAGATGTCTGATGTCGAAATCCAGCTGAGTACAGTCAACTCAGTTTTCAGTTATGACGCTAGTACCTTACAGAGTTCTTTGAAAACTGATTTAATTTTAGTAAATATAATTTTAGGGTATACCCTAAAATTCTAATTTAAATGTTCATGGACAATAAAATCTATACTGCACATCCTAACTTGCGCTACTAAACAATTTAAGATCTCCTAAAATATAGAACTTTTAAACTGCGAATAAATAGCGTTGACTGTACTTTTACATTTTTTTTTTTTTTTTTAGTTTTTGCAAAAAACCCTTGATGTGTATGAATGAAAGATTTTTTTTTATTGCAGGCTTAAGTTTTGTTTCAGGGTTAACTTAGGCCTCAGCGCAATTCTAGAAATAGACTATAATTAGGTTTTAATGAAAGAGTTATTTTTGTTCAACTTTCAACACATGTCACTATAGTCTAAAACGCGATATCTCAAATATATTTTTGGATACCCATACTTAGTTTAATTTTATAAAAACTATGATAAGTATATAATGATATTATACTACTGGTTGCCCGCGGCTCCGCCCGCGTATATGTCGGTCATCGCGGAAAACAGTAGCATATGTTTTATTCTGATCTGTAAGCTATATTACTGTAAAGTTTAATCCAAATCCTTTTAGTAGTTTTTGCGTACAAGAGTAACAAACATCGAGCCATCCATCCATCCATACTTACAAACTTTCGCGTTTATTATATTAGTAACATTCGTATTTTAGAAGTTTTTCTGCTTGAAGTTTAACATCTTTCATTTAACTTTATTGTTCTTTTTTCCTTCGTAAAAAGGGATGAAATTGTGTTACAAGTTGAGAAAGCAGATGTTACTTGGTTTGACCAATGATCACACGCGGTTCAAAATAAAAGATGTTACACGTCATAATATGTAATAATTACTGTATTCGTTTATTTCTTGTTTATAAATTGCACTAAAAGTCAAAAGAAAAAGTTAATTGTTTTTGTTTATATATTTTTTTATTTTTGTTTTTTTTTTCACTTTTAAGACCCAAGGTCATCTCACAAGTCCAAAGGGCCACGACGCGGCAGTATGTATATCAAATTGTTTGGTTTCTGGTTGTGTGTGCTTTTATTAACAGGTGGCGGTGTTATATACTAACAGGGAATCGCTTAATAAACCTCTAAAATATAACCTAAAGCTATATTTCGATATAACTACATAATCAGTCCCTGCTCAGTTATGCGCAGAGTTCTGTACATTTATAAAAACATTCACTTTTTGATTCTGACTGTACGTTTTTATCTTAATTAATAAAAAAATATAAAAAAATCATTAAAAATTTTGTACAGTCAGCGTCAAAAAGCGTTACAAAATAATTTAATATGAAAATCGATTAGAAACAACAACAACATCGCATACCCCCACTAGCACAAAATGCAGAGATTTTTTTCTTATTTCTGGCTTTTTACGATAACATAAATAAAACAATAACTTACGATTACTTTCATATTCAAACCAACTTTTTTACTAAATACACACGGTTTTACTTACTTGCGTATTTTGGGAAAAGTCAACTGGTTTCAACGGTGAACCTAACCAATCTATTTAAAAAAAGAATTTTCTTTTTTAGGAAGTGGAACATCGAAATTTTTTACCGCTAGTTTGGTCGAGCCTTCCCGAAATACACACCTAAGTAAAACCATATAACCATTCCACTAAGGACTTATAGTATTTGAGATGTGTTAATAATCAAATTATTTTGTCACATTTCAGAACTGAAAAACACCATCGAATCGCAAGTGAATGAATTGAAGTCGCAGATCGAGAGCAAGTGCGTGATGCAGTGAGCATCGCACCATCGCACGACCTGAATACATGATGTAGCTGTGCTAAGTCATTGTTACGACGATGTTTCACAACCTAACCCACCCCAACATTCCCCTCCTCCCACACATCACCCGAATAGAGAAAGAAAAACAATAAGAGAAAAAGAATCCAATTTCGTTCGGACAACGTATCATTCGCGCTCAAATATGTAGGAGAGATTCGAATTCTAAATTTTTTCGGAACGTAGTTGGCTAGTGGCGCGTTGGTGCTTGATAATGAGCAATAATATTTTTATACATTCATAAAAAATTGTGGAGAGCCGCCCTCGATACAACCGACACGTGTTTCAGAACGTACGGTCAAAAAGTCATGTTCGTACCCGGGCCGCAAACACGTCGACGAGTGTACCTAGCCGTTTTATATGTTGATGCTTGTGATATATTGTTATTTAAGTGTAAAGTTGAAATAATATAAATACAACTAAACGGTGTAATTTATTTAAAGAAAGAGGGAAAATTGTATTATAAGAAAATGTTAGCACGCGTGTAGTTATTCGATAATTCGACTATATTGGCTTCTCTTCCTCTATTTCGCACTTACATTGAAATAACAATGTATTCGTTCCCTATGTGTTTGTTTTCATCCAAATTCCAGGATTGCTCTGACCTACTCTTCAGCTCACTCGCGGTGGCACTACCGGCTCGCTTGCCTTCTTCGCTCTTCGACTCGAACTTTTGCCTCTAAAT
Source organism: Spilosoma lubricipeda (assembly GCA_905220595.1). Taxonomy (NCBI): domain Eukaryota; kingdom Metazoa; phylum Arthropoda; class Insecta; order Lepidoptera; family Erebidae; genus Spilosoma; species Spilosoma lubricipeda. The sequence goes on along the minus strand of HG992296.1, from coordinate 14,675,829 downwards.
CTTTTGCATGCGTGCTTATGCAGTGTTAATCTATGTGTCAGTGTAATTTTGTTTAGGTGTACATACCTGTAATCGACCTAGCCTTAATATCCACATCGAAAATATAATAGGTAATTGTTATGCTAACATGAGGTCAGGCGAAACTGCCGCCGTGTTAGCCATCGTTGTCCAGTACTTTCTTGCATGTTAAATGTTAAGAGTCAATGTTCATTTAGTGTTAATGTGTACAATGTTGTAGAGTAACAGGAACAATTCGCGTTGTGTTACCGTCGCGCCGTGAAGCGTTGTTCTAATCTAATGTTTTATCGATGTTTTACGCTTAGGTATTAAAGTTAAATAAACACATTGTGGTGTGAACAAATTATTCGAGCGATTACGCATCTCGGATCGGAGTAGTGACAGTAAGTCGTTGAGACTATCGAATCACAAATGAATAATCGACTAATGTGTATTTGTATAATAACACAACATGCAGGAAGGAAAGTGACATCTGTAGAAAGTGGTTGTAGTCTTTCAAACCGTGAAACGAGGACAACGTAAATACCCGGTCGATGGTACGGTATAAGAAGAAGGCTAACTTTGCTAATTGTTCGAACAATCTTGTCCACATAGTTATAAAGCTGCAAATGCAAAAGATTTGTTATCGTCAAAAGCTGTGATATATGAATATAATAAACTAAAGCAGCACGAATGCGTCGTACGCTCGTGTTCATAGCTTCTTCAATCTTCAACGTTCGACACGAAATCTATCATTCTACCTTCTATTAGATACCTATTCGGATTACAATTTCTACGATCGGCACATCATGTATTTTATATCACTTAGTACGTATGTAATTCTTCACACGCGATGCTTTTTGAACCATACTTATAGAGATATAAATACTATTATTCAATAATACATACATATAATATGTTATAACTGTCTTGTGATGGATAGAGTGAAATATAGATCATTTTGTTTGAGTGTAAAAATTAAATATCTGCACCCGTGCACAGACTAATACATCGTATTCTGTATCTAACACATATAGGTATCTAGGTTAATTTATTATAATTCTTTCATATTAAAGTTTAGGTACATTACACTGTTATTTAAGAACTATGGAAAATAAGGACGTTAACACCAAGCGCTTAGTTTTATCGATATCGAGGTACGACAGCGAGGCGATATATCGATTCCCAACAAAACGCATCGCGTGTCAAATACTCACTTACACACAATTGTAACGCTTGCTTATTTTATGTTATATTCCAGGTCAATTAACCTAACTTCACTTGTCATCAATATATATTTACTATTCAATATACAAAGATGTGTAAATAAAAAAGTAATAATTTCAGATTGTTTATTGAGAATGCTACTATTTTTCTGAAGTATAAGAAGCAATATTTTCTCGCACTCTATTGCACACTATATTATATTTTCATAGCTTATTTCATAGCCACATTATTTGGAGCACGCATTATTATATTCTAAGATGGGCATCATCTCTCTGGCCCTGTCCGGCCACTTCACCTAAATATAAGTCGTAAAAATATATTAAAGTTCACAATGTATGTGTGGTTAGCTTAGGTAATAATTATATAAACATAGATATATCGTATGTGCATGGCAAATCTAGCTAAATGGTTGTACGTAGTCATTCAATACAATAATAGCGGTTAAGTCTATTGGACCTGTCTAATGACCAAGTTTCGATCGAATCTGACTTTCCTTCCCCTTCTCTCGTGTGTTAGACTTATCTATAACCTTCGTCTGTATCTTCAATTTATCGTAGTATAGTCTGCGTTCGACGTTGTTGACTCTCAAGTAGATAATAGTTTAGATAAATGTTATTTTGGTATAGCGCGATCTGTAAAGAACGGTGATCTTACTGTCACTAATTTTAAATTAACGGAACTTACATTCTCTACGCTGTCAGTTATACGCTGACAAATTGACTGACGTTATGGATTTAAGTATACGGTTTTTCTTCCCTGAGTATTTCGAAGGGTCATGTAACGCTTGAAACTATTAGGGCATACCCAAAAGACATAAATAAAAAACCTTAAATTTTCACTATCCACGAAAGCTTTTGTTCTGATATAGATTATACTGTTTACAACTCGATTATATTGTTTAGTCGATTGTGTTGTATCGACTACAGAGGGTAATTGAGTTGTCGAAAGTATGTTCTAGTAAGTAATTTAGTAACATTCCTCTTGTCGGTGTCACTTTATCTTCAACTGACAGTAAAGAGAATATGTAAATTCGAATATTACGTTAATATAAGTTGTGTCATTTCTTGCATGGTGGTGTGACGAGTGTGTCGAGGCTCTTGGCGTGTCGGTGTCGTTTTCTCTTAATTCGTCTTGTTTCCGAGTTGTTTGTTAAATATTGATATATTTAGACGCTTCTATAAAGCTATACTACTTGTATATGTAAGCTTTTGATGTTCAGTGTATAGTTGATAGTTATAATATTGCTTGTACGCGCGGATCTAAAGGAATTTGGGTGATATCAAATGATTGTCTAATTTAGTTCGTATTAAAACATAATACCTAATGGAAATTTGTTTTGTGTAATTACTAAAAAAAATGTAAGTAATACATCGATCTCTTCGCCCATCTTGTCTGTTAAATAATTATTTCTTCGAAAATAATATATATATATATATATATATATCTCTTTTGATAATATAGTGAATTTATGAAGAGGTTTATACAAGGTAGATGTGTAGTTTAGACTAAATTAATTGTAAAATCTACATTTTTCGAAACGATACGTTATAATTTCCGTAAATCCGTAGTGTTAATTTTAAGAAATCCATATTTTTTTTTTTATTTTTTTATTTTTTTTTTTGCCTAATGGACATAATAGAGACAGCAGTTGGATATTTTCAAATCTTATGACTATCATACTCAGGGTATTATACTGTTTATACGTTTGTTCATTTATACTAATTAGGTATGAAATGTATGACTTTTTGGCCTACGATGGCTTTTCCAAATTTTCCGTCTAACTTTTCCCCTAAACATAATCCTTCGACCGAAAACTGTAGTAATTCTTGATATTTCACTGTTGTTCTTAAATCCTTAGAGAGGTTATGAAACAGTAGACTAAAGTACATTTTATGAAATAACTTGTTAAACTTTATTAATGAAACTAGCCTATTGATAGATGCACTAGGTATAATATTAGGGGGTGACAGTCATGGTGATGCATTTGTTCCATATACACACGTACCATATGTTGAAACCAATAATAGATATATAGTAAAAACGCATCACCTTTGACTAAATTACACTGTGAGAGAGGATTGTTGACAGTTTTACAAACAGATGATACAGAACCTAAAAAACAAATGAACGATATCCACCTTACACTATAAATAAATACTACAATCATAGAAAAAATACCATAACATCATAGCAACTCTTTCGACATTCGCAATTCAAATCCTTGACACGATAAAATTAAACGAAAGAAGGCCGGTGATTCGCAATCTAGCATAGACAATTATTAGAGACAACGACACTTTATACCACACACTCAAGAGCTTTTACACTTAGACGCCAGTATTAATTTTTAAATTGAAGTAATTTTAATTCGCGGACGGCGCAAAGACAACAGAACTGATTCTTAAGTGCCACAGTCTGCATTGGAATTTTTTATTTTCATAAATTCTCTGCGCTGTCAGTGAAACTTTTCAATGTGATTCTTAATATTTTACAAAATATGTTACTGGAGCGCTGGATGAAATAAATTCTATGGATACTGCCTCTTATTACGCCAATATTGTTGTGAACTCTTTTTTAATGGAGGTTATTTCATCTAGCGGGTTTATTGTTTACGTATGTTATAGTTATTGGCCAACAACACATTAGTACGTTAGCTTTTAATATTAGTGACATTATAGTGTTAAAATTGCAAGTTTACAGAATGTAAAAATCAAAAACCACTAAGTACTCATGTATGGACACGGTTCGTATATTGTATTGTTATATTAAAGAAGAAAAGGTTAGTAGTTTATCCACGATAAATTTAAACTTAGGGATTATGGATGAATACCGAAAAAGGTTATTGTTGAAAAATGTTTTTAGGTAATAAAAACGGATTGAGCTTCTGTGACACCTTGTTGTTAACAATAAGTTACGTTTTTTTGCAGTAACACGGCTATTAGAGGTCGATCGATTCAGGTACTTTGTTTTTGTTCCGAGTCCTAACTACATCTTTCTCGCTCTAACTAATGTTTCTAAAAAAGAAAGGCATTGCACTTGGCTAAAAAATGACAAATTAATAATCTTGAAATTGAGATAGACTCGTTGCAAATAATCGATTAATTCCTAAATAAGCCGTCTAAATGTAAATTTATGCGAGGACTGAATCGTTCGCACCGAGCCGTGGCTATCTTCTGGGCTGTACACAAACTGCCATAATGAAACTCTTCTTATATATATATGTCATAAGGTTAGTTTTCCTTTCACGACTGTATCACTGTAGTAAATAGAAAACGCTTTTTCGCTAACACTTTGTTCGCCATTACTGTTGCGAGGCATTGTTAATATTTATTTACAAGGTCCCTATTAGTTATTGTATAAAAGTTTAGAGATAGCCATTTTCATAGGTACGTTAACTTAAATGTGAAAATGGTTTATCTGACATGTTGTTAAATTATAAATAAACTACATTGTACCACTATTTGTTTGTTTTATTTATCTTTCACGATTATCAATCACGCCTACACGTCTCATCGTTTCATCTCAATGAAATTTAATGCAAAGATAAATTTATACATGAAATAGTCATGGGCTATCTAATGTTACAAAATCCTGGAAAACTGATTGTAAATAATCACATTAAGAAGTTTACTTTTTAACTAAAATAGGTGACGGCAAGAATACAATGCCGGATGAAGTAAGATATAAGCTGTGAGTAAAATATTACTTACATAAATTACGTGGGTGATAAAAGAAATTAATTTGCAGCAAAAACACTAAAGGAACGGGAAACAACTACACATATAATAAAACACAACACATATTTACTGTTATAAAAATTGTATCAATACCTTCCACAAATTTTCAAAATATAAACTATCTACATAAAAATTCATAAGTATAGAACTTATAACCTAAATTGTTATTCACTGTATGATCGAAATCTAACCTAAAACATCGAGGACATCCCAAACCCTATTGAAATTCTTATTTAAGTCCTCCAACACATTTACCATATTCTTCATAGTAGACTGAAGCAGGCCCTTGCCAGTATCTTCTACTTTAAGAGTAGCAGAATCATCTGATAATTCTGTTTTAAGAACTATTCCTTCTGGTGAATCAGTTAATTCTTCATCAGTTGCTTCTTGAGACAAATCCTTCATCTCTTCCTGTATTTTCTTCAACATTTTCCATAACTTTGCTTTTCTCTTCTCTTTCTCATGATAATCTATATCGTTTTCAAACGAAAGCTCTTCTACATCTTTATCGATATCTCTCCGTCTTCTATTTTTAGACTCTAAGATATCAATATCTTTCGTAATTTCATTCTCGAGAGAATGCTTACTGCTAAAATTATCATCAATTACATTCAGTTTCTTAGCATCCTCGTTTACTCTATGATTCGTTTTTACATTATGTTTTGGAACATCGTGATTAAAATGCCCTAGGGTCTTTTTTGACATACTTGTAAAATGTTTTGGCATTTTCCTCATATTTGTACGTTTTTTAAACATTCTTTCATATCTTTGTGTGTCAAAGTGTCTCATTGGTGTTTTTAATGTTTTAACTCTAAAATGCTTGGAATGTCTTTTATTTACTCTATTCCTGTTTAATCTTCGCTTCACTTCTCTAAAACCTTTGTTCTTCAACACTTCAACACTCTGTTTTGCTTTCTGCAGAATATTGTTTAATAAACCTTTTGATTCTAAATCAAAATTATTTCTATCGTTCATGGGCCAAAGTCTTGATCTTCTTTCGTCTCTTTTAAATCTATCTTTATTAGTGTGAAAACTTTCTTGTATTCTGCTTAAGTCTCTATTTATATCCGTAATGCGTTGTATCAAAGCTTTGTTATCGATGGACGCTGTCACTGTATCTTCGTAATCATAGAAGAGATTTGCTATATTATTGTAATCTTCAAAACCATTATCAACTGAACGTTTTACTTTTAGACTTTCAGTGACAATATGTTCATCAGAATTGGTTTTGTTAGAGTGGTCTCTGTCTTGGCAGGCTTCAATTTTAGTGTTGGCGAGTACCCAGAATCCGAAAGACTTCGCCGGTAGCGTGATAAGAAGAGTTTTGAAAGGACGAACCCGTTTTACAACTGGCTTTATGTCGCCTTCATAATACATGGCGCGGCCGTTGACGACTATGTTTCTGTAATGAAGATAGTAAATATAGCAAAGTAATACAAAAGGCATTATGATAACAAACAGTACTGATATATTATTATTTAATTAGACGTGACCTGAATCATTTTGCCGTATGGCATTATCAGTTAAGTTTCTTAGACTCTGATGTCTTTAGGGTCCTTTTTGCAATAAAGGGTTTGATTTCAACTCGGTACAAATATATATGTAGTAGTGGGTAGGTCTATATTAAATGTTTTATTTGATCGTGATGATAATTTTGATAAATAAAAAAAAATATGAATATTTTTTGTAAAATCAGAATCAAATTGGCCGGTAGAGATCAAACATGAAAACATATAAGATGATGAAATTGACGATGTTGCTAAGCTTATGAGGTAAGATACGATAGTGGAAAGTAAAAGAGCTGTCTTTACCGGCCCTCCAGTAAAAAGCAAAATTTTACATAGAAAGATGAATTCATTTGCACACTAGGATTTTACACATTATAGTTATTTAAGGTACAATAAATGTAATGTACAAAGGGCGCATTATCACTTAGAGCTAAATAGATATAGACCTACACAACCTAAACACTACGTTGTATCAAAGTTCTGTCGAAAGACTGTTATGGGGCTTTAATGATGCCAACTACCCCTAACAATTGCCACAGATTCGAAATTTTCGAAATTTCAATTGAGACCGACGGCTTAACATGATCTCCAAAGTACATAAGAGTCTTAATACACTGAGTTTCTGTGATATCTAATACCTTAAAACGAGCAATTTTCGTGTTATTTTTTTTTAAGTTAACTCCCGCATTAGAAATATATATCCTGTGTTGCGGGGGATTTTACAAACATACATGAAATGGACACAAAGACCACCTAGAATCAGGACAACAATTTACGGATCGCACAAAGTGTTGTCCCGTGTGCGATTTCAACCTACAACACTTGGCGCAGTAGAAAGCGGCGTGGCGAAGGCTTAAAACGCTAACCGTGTAGTCAAACATATATACACTAGCAGAATCACGCAACCTCGTTTGCGTCTCCTATTACCCGTAGCGTGATAATTTTCCCCCGTTTTTGAAACATTTTTCATTGGTGCTCCGCTCCTATTGGTCTTAGAGTGATGATATATATCCTATAGCCTTCCTCGATAAATGTACTATCCAACACTAAAAGGATTTTTCTAATCGGATCAGCGGTTCCTGTTCGGACACGTTCAAACAAACAAACAAACTCTTCAGCTTTATATATTAGTACTAGCTGACCCACGCAACCTCGTTTGCGCCTTATATTGCCCGTAGCGTGAAAATTTCCCCCATTTTTGAAACACTCTTCATTGTTGCTCCGCTCCTATTAGTAGTAGCGTGATGATATATATATATATATATATATATATCTAACACTGAAAGAATTTTTTAAATCGGACCAGCGGTTTCTGAGATTAACGTGTTCAAACAAACAAACAAACAAACAAACTCTTCAGCTTTATATATTAGTATAGATAGATAGATAAGCTGAATCTCGAAAACGGCACCAACGATATTCATGAAATTAAGTATACAGTGAGTTTCGGGGGTGACAAATCGATCTAACTAGGATTAATTTTTAGAAAATTTTCCAAAAGAAAATTACCAATTCTGTGATCGCACATCCAGGTACTGTATAAGTAATTGTGTTACACTCACCCACTGTGATCATGTCCAAGAATAAACTGCATGATATCACCCCCCTCTTCTCGTTTAGGCAGTTTGAGTGAAAACCTAGCAGGCTCGTCATCCAAGTTCACTCCGAACAGTGTGACGGCACCTGGCACTCGCTTATGCCGCAGCGATGTACAGTGACCAAAGAGGATCGCCTGCTCCGGTACCATTTCCACGTTAAGGACCCGCTCACCGACTAAATTTTTGAAGAGAAGTGCCATGTAAAAACTCTGTAAAGTAAATTGTTTTAGGTATATATTATTGAAATTGCATCTTACTGCATTTTTATGAACACAAACTACATTTCTTTTTTTCTATTGATACTCGGTTCTTACTGGCCATAACGTGATAGTTTGTAAGTTTTTTTTAAATGGACTATCCAACCGCTAAAGTTTTTTTCAATTCGAACCTTAAGGTTAGAGCGTTATCAGATAAACGTACTGTTCAGATTATTAATACTGTTTAAGTGTATTTCAGATCAATGTAATATAAATTGACTAAATGTGCTTATTCAAAGTCCGGGTACTATAGCACAGACTTGGTCTAACTTGGGCTCAGACAGCCGTTTGTGCGACGTGTGATGTTATAACGAAGTAAATAGTACCAGTGTAGGCTCATATATCTCCTCTTCTTCCAACTCTCGGTAGTGGACAGAGAAGCCATTCTTCGCAGCATACCCTAGGCTTCCCAGCCAATCAGCAGCTCTCTCCAACTGGTTGTAGTTCCTCCGGTTGTTCTCTGTTAGCCACAGCGGTGTTCTGGAGTGAGCTAGAAGGCGGAGTAACTTGAGGCGGTTCAATTCCGTCATGCGATCCAGTTCCTTGTATGAGGAATTCCTGAAAAGTTATAATAGGTATTATAATACTTGCGACCATCATTTAAAACCAAACAAAGTTTTTATTATGAAAGCTAAATTGACTGATAAAATACTTTTATTTTTGTAAACAAAAAACATACTATTATTCATAGTCAATAATATTCGCAGATCACGCAAACATATGAGAATCAAACCCGAGACCTCAAGTACATTGGATGTTTATTCAATCACACTGAACTACAAGTAGGTGTATGAAGGGCAGAGTTAGTTAATAGACTCAGATCAAATGAAAAAGGTTCGTAACGCGTGTGTTTACTTGGTACTATGCTACTTTTTCTACTTCAACAAGAACAAGGTGGTACGTTGTCTGTTGTGTTGTTTTTTATTTGATCTGGGTTTATAGAATAAACTTTTTTAAATATTAGCCTGCAAAAATGAGTCTAATCTGCCTGATGAAAAGTGTGAGTAGAATCCAATAGTAGTGGCCACCATTATGAATTAGGACATTGCAGCATGGTGACCTACAGGACCCTTAGGTGATATCCTTTGTCGTAATTTCTACGATAGTTTGATGTGCAGTCCTAACTGCACAGATCTATTTACGGTTCAGAACATGGTCCACATGCGTCGTTCTGAACCTAAAAAAATATTTATTTATACCAAACCACATTTGTTGTGGAGTATTGTGGTTTTAGTGGCTAAAACTTAACCGAATTATAGATAAAAACAGTTTTTTTTTTTGAGTTTTGGAAGCATAAACATACTAACTTTATATATTTCAATAGTTGAATTTACCCATTTAATAAGAGTGCATCCATCATATCGATAGACAACACGATGTAATCCTTGAAGTCACTCTTGGAGTCGGCCTGCAGACACCTGGTAACGTCGCCCCCTACCACCTTCCATTCCCCCATGCGGCCGGGCGGGAAGGTCTCGGTGATCACGCGCAGTGTCTCCAAATCATTCAGATATTCCTCGATCGATTGGTTTTTACATTCTGGAAAGAGAAATAATAATCATTGAAACACAACAACATCTAGTTTCAAAATAAACAGAGCTTGTACTATGAAGGCTAGAATACTGATATACCTATAATATATATATCTAATTGGTAAGTCACCTTCCTCTTTTATATAAAAGAGGAAGGTGACTGATTGACGTACCCAGAGATCAACGCACAGCCCAAACCGCTAAACCTAGAATCCTGAAATTTTGCATGTAGGTTCTTTATATAACGTAAGTGAGCACTACCTCTAAGGGGGTAAATCAGGGGATGAAAGTCTGTGTGAGCGAAGCCGCGTGCAAAAGCTAGTATGATATATATATGAGAGAAATATTTGCAGATTTTGTATTTTTGTGCAGTACACAATACCACTGCACCGCCGAGACAGTACAAGGGGCTTCACAGACTATCATGAAATAGACACAAGAACACCCTGACTCAGAACAACAATTTATAAATCACTCAAAGTGTCGTCCCATGTGGGAATCGAACACACAATGCTCAGGGAGATAGAAAATCGTGCGGCCTGTCATAATATATTTCTTTATTTATGGAATAGGGGGCAAACGAGCTGACGTATCGCCTGATAGTAAGCGATTATTGTCACCCATGGACACCCGCAACACTAGAGGCGTCACAAGTGCGTTGCCTGCCTTTGGGGGATGGGGAGGGGGATTGGGGGAGGGCTTGGGGTATGGGCCTCCGGTATCCTCACTTACTCGGTAAAACACAGTGCCAGCAATGTTTCACTTTGGTTTTCTGAATAAATCGAAGCAGTTCTACTATACCTATAAGCGGCGTCACGCCGCTTAAGAGCCATTTATTTGTAATAGCTGCTGCCCGCGGCTCCGCCCGCGTGTATGTTGGTTATCGTGCCAAATAGTAGTCTATGTGTTATTCTGATGTATAAGTTAAATTCCTGTAGAGTCATTCAAATCCGTTCAGTAGTTTTTGCGTGCAATTTCACTGATATGTATATTGTGACAGTGTTACCTTTATTTAAAGAGCTTCGCTGTATACTATGTTATGTGTAATGCCATTGGAACAATATACGAACATATTAGCATTGTCGCTCACCCTCGACAGAGCTACATAGAGCTTTCCGTTGCTGAAACAGTTCGTATATGCCTGCGGTGTGCAACGTCTGACCTTATGTCTTGTTTATCGTCATTGCAAGGCATAGACTCACAGACTCACCAAAAACTGCACGCGTTTAAAGAGGAAAGGGAAATAAACTATGGATTGGGGTCATCCTTTAAGATAATAGTCTAAAAAGACATATTTCACTATAAATCAAACAAAATAATTTAAGTTTCTCGCAGATTGCACGAAATAAAACTATCAATTTTTTTGAAATTTTGTCTTCGACATAAACGTCTTGTGATTGGTTGCAACTCTGGTGACGTCACATTCTAATAAACGAAAGATTCCTCTATTGAATATTGTTTGCGTTTTATGTTTTCGGAGTGGTAATAATCGATCTGTGAGCTATTTCTGCAGGACGTTTTTTAATAAACTATTTAATAAGTGGTTCGAAACAAAAAGAAACCAAATTTTGTGCGTGCCGATAATAGCAACCTACATAAGATAGACGCTTTTATGGTTGCACTTTTCTATCTATACAAATAAATAAAATTGGAATGTGTTTGAATATTAAAATAACCGCTTTTTACTAAATGCCTATGTATATATATACACGGTACATATACCAAAAATGTAGTTAAAAATGTTTTTCTCTGTCTGTTTGTTTCTTCCGGGTAAACTCTGGAACGGCTGGACGGATTTTGACGGAACTTTCACTGGCAGGTAGCTGATGATCCAGGAAGTAACTTAGGCTACTATTTTAGATTAACTTTGTCCCGCGGCGTTACTCGTGGTACAACAAATCACTTTTTGTTCTCGGCATGGTAGGTCTTAACACATTGGCATTGCGACGCAAGTGTGCTTTAATGGTACACTATTATTTATTATTAAACCATAAGATTGATAATGCAAACTCATTATCTCGTTGTCTGTTATGGGTACCGAACCAGTACACTCGGCTACGCTCTTGCCGTCTCCTCGCTGCGCCGCGAGTGCGAACGTTAACGGCACAATACGCTCCCACTAGTCAGGCAGTTAGACTGCTTAACTCCCTGATTGCTCAGTATCCAGATGTTGATTTATTCTTTACCAAATTAAGTACATTTGTTTCATTTTGTATGATTTTTTTAAATGATAGGTTTTGATTTTGACAGGCCTGTTGCTCTAGTCTGACTGCCAAGCGCCTCAGGTCGTGGGTTCGGTTCCCACCCATGACTAGCCTTTATGTGATAAGCATGGTGGATAGTTCAACGTCTGGGTCTAATTTACCTAAAATATGTATGTGTTTGGAAATGTCTGGTTGCCTTGGTCAGGCTTTGCCTGGTTTGGGACGGACGACTATAAATTATTACCATATTTGTAACACCAATGTTATAATGGCTCGCTACACGTGTTGGGCAACTGTGAGTGTAGTGAGCAGTTGATATAAATAAATAAATAAACAATAACTGCGGGTAACACCGCGGGGTTCAGCTAGTACATAATAATAACATTGATAACTATGCTGCAGAACTGAAAAATGTTAAAGCAGCTATGTTGCACTTGCATAAGTACAACATAAAAATTGTTTCTGTAATAACCTCTGGAAAAAAATCATTCATTATTTTTGTAAAATCTAATTTACTTTATGTAGGTAGGTATATCTCAATGCTTTTAGGTTACATTTTGAAATAGTACAAAGCGTGGTATTTAAAGATGTTATCTGACCCGACGAACTTCGTACCACCATATTTTTCTTTCGTTACCAGTTACCCATGGGTAGGGTGCAGTCACGGACAAAAAAACTTTTTCCTTTATTTTTTATTTTTTCTTGTACACAAACCTTGTCCTGAGAATAACTAACACATAAAAAATATATATAATTTGGTGTAGCCGATCGAAAGTTACGCGCATACATAAATTTCGGCGTAACGCCGCGGGATAACGTTAATCTAAATAAAGTAGCCTAAGTTACTCCCTGGATCATCAGCTACCTGCCAGTGAAAGTCCCGTCAAAATCGGTCCAGCCATTCCAGAGAATACCCGGAACAAACAGACAAACAGACAGACAGACTGACAAAAATTTTTTTAACTACATTTTTGGTATATGTACCGTGTATACATACATATGCATTTAGTAAGAAGCGGTTATTTTGATATTACAAAGAGACACTCCAATTTTATTTATTTGTACCTATAGATGTAAAGATTTGTTCACTGTGGCACTACAAACCATTTATTCGACATTTTAATTAATATAAAATTGGAGAAAACTGATAAAATTAACTTAACCGCGCTGTTTTGTTTTTTTGTGGCTAGAGTGTGACGTCACGCGTCTCATGTGACCAGCGCCATTACAGAAATATCGTTTTTGGTTGTCAAGCTTGAACTTTATCTTAAATTTAAATTCATAATTAATCATAATACAGTAGAAATTCTGCAAAAAATTTGATTCGGTAAGTAGTCGTTTCACCACCCGATGAATGAAGCAATATTCTGTACTTTGACCAGGCAGGCATGCGACATAATATCTTATTGTTTAAAGCTGTGCCCGCGACTTCGTCCGCGTGGATCTCCTTTTACAATAATGCTTTTTTTAACTATAGACTATTAAACACTTGTTTACATTTGTTCAAAGTCGACGCTTCCGGTACGTATGCATAAAGATTTGTGGAACTACTGACCCAGGAAAAGGCGACGTACAACTGCCCATGTGAAAAACATCTGAGACTAAGATCTACTCCAGCAACACGGAAAGTCTGACGATGAGATTTATTAATTGTCATTGCATAAATTTACTTATTTGAAATTATACTTATTAATTTTACAACTATAAATATAAAGAAAAGAAGGAGAAACAAACAAAAACACTAAACAAACTAATTATATTATTATCTAATACCTACTTTAAACTGATATCTAAAAACTACGTCTTATATATTTTTTAAATCTAAAACGCGCTTATTCCCAGTCAATAAGAACCACGTTCGTTCGCATTAACAGTGACAATTCGAGTGAAGTCAGCGCGTGAGCAGCGTGAGCGCTCCCGCCTTTTTGTAGATCCAGCGGATGGCCGTTTCGCGTGTTAAAGAAAAATCAACCGTAATATCGTACTATCTATCTATCATATATCTATCATACTATCGTATAACGTAATACTGGTGCGGCGAGATTTGGCAGTTTTATTTCATCTGTATCTTGTGTGTTTATTAATTGTAATTTTATAATTCTATATTTTATTAAAAAAAATATTAAAGTGTATAGTGATAAGGATATATCCATGTGAAATACAATATATTTAAGTATTTAATACACCTTGAAGAAATGTCTAACGCTTAAACACGTTATTGTGGCTAATTTATAAAAGATAGAAATATACTATTGAGGACTTTTTTGTAGATCTTTTGAAGACCATCATTTTTGTAATACATATTTTTGGTGTATGATCAACGTATGCGAGGATAAGAGCTCGAAAGCGAAAATTTTCATCCGACTTGCTTCAAATTTATCGTCACTGCTCAGCTCCTTTGCATCTTAGCGTTATGTTATATAGCCTATAACCTGCCCAGGAGTATGGACTATAATCGTACCAAGTTTGGTTAAAATCCCTTCAGTACTTTTTGATACATGCGTGCACATACAGACAGACAGACAGACAGACAGACAGACAGACAGACAGACAAAAAACTTACTGATTACATTTTTGGCATCAGTATCGATAACCATTCATCCCCCAATAATAATTTTTAATATATATTCAATGTACAGAATTGACCTCTCTACAGTTTTATTATAAGTATAGATATAGATAGATTAAACACGTTATTGTGGCTAATTTATAAAAGATAGAAATATACTATTGAGGACTTTTTTGTAGATCTTTTGAAGACCATCATTTTTGTAATACATATTTTTGGTGTATGATCAACGTATGCGAGGATAAGAGCTCGAAAGCGAAAATTTTCATCCGACTTGCTTCAAATTTATCGTCACTGCTCAGCTCCTTTGCATCTTAGCGTTATGTTATATAGCCTATAACCTGCCCAGGAGTATGGACTATAATCGTACCAAGTTTGGTTAAAATCCCTTCAGTACTTTTTGATACATGCGTGCACATACAGACAGACAGACAGACAGACAGACAGACAGACAAAAAACTTACTGATTACATTTTTGGCATCAGTATCGATAACCATTCATCCCCCAATAATAATTTTTAATATATATTCAATGTACAGAATTGACCTCTCTACAGTTTTATTATAAGTATATAGATAGATAGAAGATAACATGACAGAATGCCTCGTTAGTTTAGCGGTAAGCGTATGTGACTGCCGATCAAGAGGTCTAGGATTCGTTTCCCGGATCTAGCCAAAAGTGTTGTTAAGTGTTTTAACAAGAAATTCTTAATAGCACCCGTGCCCCGTGGGGCAAAGCTAGTTATTATATATGTGAATGTAAGTTTGTTACGCTTTCACACGAAAACTACTTAACGATCATCATGAAACTTTATACACATATTCTTGGAGGTATTAGAAGTTACATTGGATCCTTTTTATTAAATGCGAACGAAGCTGCGGCGAAAGCTAGTATACATAATATAAAAAAACTCGAGAGGTGTCAAGTGACACCCGGATGGAACGAAGTTCACTGTCAGGATGCATTATTTTTATTATTTTTTATTATTTATTATGTACAAAAAACCTGTATATACTCAACAAAAATAATCGTCGCGACACCACACTGTTCAATGCGAAATAGAAATGAAAATGTCTGGCTTGCTTTCTATAAAAGAGAGAGAGAGAGACAGAGAAACATGCGCACGCCGCACGGCTTACAATCGCTTACTGTAGCAAAAAGTGTCGTGACAACTTTTCGTAATTTTTTCCGTCTAGCCCCCTTTCACAACGCGCGATAAGGAACTTCGTTCCAATAACAAAAAAACATGGGGCTGGTTATGATTATATTTATTTATTACAATTAAAACCCCTGCGAAACTTACCGTAGCCCAACTCCCAAAATATATCGCCAACCTTTGCCTTTTCAGCCACCGTGAGAATGTTGAGCGCAGTGTTGGGGTCCCACATTCCAGAAGCCGTTCTTTCTTCATTGTTGAGCGCGAAGACCAGATCGAAGCCAGTTGATTTTGCCCAGTGGACAAACTTCCTCCATTCTCTACAATTCATGAAAAAAGTTTAAAAACTATAATCCCAATAGTAAAACTTTTATGAAATTTACTAACTGAATGGCAAACGTCGTTTTGCCTTGAAAATAAAAAAATATTTAGGGGTGGGTCACCCTTATCATTTAGGGATATGAAACATATATTTTGGCCGATTTTCAGACCTACCCGGTATGCCCACAAAATTTCATCAAAATCGGTCCAGCCGTTTCCGCGACATGAGAAATCTAATATAAAATTTATATAGCCTATGTAATCTGGGTCATTATTACAAATTTATTGACACCACACTCAATAAAATCGATTTCGTAGTTTAGTTTAGATTTAGTAGTAGTGGAACATTATAGTATTACCCGAGGATTTTATATTTTTCACTATAACATTGTTTCAATCATATTCTAAAATCTACTATTTTTTCTAAATAAAAGTAGTCGAAGTTGGTCTTTATCTATCTACCAGCTAGTGAAAGTCCCGTTGTATTCGGGTCAGTCGTTTAACATATTAGCCAGAATAAATGGACAAAAAAACTTTTTCTGTAAGTACCAGATAATTTGTTTATGCGTTTGACTCTAATGACTATATAAGGCAAGAGAGGACATTTGAACGGTAAGGCCGCAACTTGTACTGTCTAGCAATATTTTTTTAAAGACTAACATGTATGAAACGGATACAAAGAGCACACAAACTCAGAACAACAGTTGATGGTTCACACAAAGTGTTGTCCCATGTGGGATTTAAACCTACTGCACCTTGCGCAGTAGAAAGCGGCGTGACTACTTTAACCATTAGGCCAACCATGCCCCTAACTTATGTATTTAGATATCTGGTAAACAATAAAGCGGTTTATTATTAGTAGTGGTCGCTCAGTGATCGAAATTTAACCATAGATGATTAAATATTTTTGTCGGGATAACTTCTTGCGGGAGAGTAAGCCGCTTCGTTACGTAACGCGTTACGATACCAGTCTGTCTAGCTTCCCTTTCTCTCATGCATACGGCAGCGGTTAAACAGGCTCCTTCTCTCTCACTCTAACCCACAGCGCTAGTCGCATTTTGTAGTTCAACTTAGAATAGTGTAAGTTATGCCTTCTATCGGGCGGTAAGGAAGGGTTAGCACTTACCGAAGTGTCACAGCTAGTTTTAATGTCTTCAGTTCTAAAGGAACCTTCTGAGGAGTGTCAGCATCTAACACCTCAACCTCCAGGTCATTGGGTGATAAATCAAAATCGATGTCATTAATCGATATCGTGGTGTTATGGAAACTCATATGGGATGTGGACGGGCCCGCTATTCGGATGTAGGCGGGGGTCAATGATGAGGCCATGCAGATACATTCTTTGCTGAAAAATGTTCAAATATAATTTGTTTAAAACAAGTTAGTATTTTTTATGGTATAATGGTATACCTAAATGTTTAACATAGTCTACTTCTACTATATATTTTGTATTTATTTTTTTAATTTTCTATTTTTATTATTATTTAGCGCAGTGGTAGCGTACGCAACTGCTCTGCATTATAACTCAACGTCAACAACACGCCCTGTGTATTGTCAGACCAAATGTTTGTATGATCTACAAATATTAGTTTCGGAGTTTGGGTGTTTTCTATCTATAATATGTATATACTAGTTGTTACCCACGGCTCCCCCCGCGTACATGTCGGTTATCGCGGAAAATAGTAGCCATTATTACTGTAAAGTTACATCCAAATCCATTCAGTAGTTTTTGCGTGAAAGAGTAACAAACATCCATCCATCCATACTTACAAACTTTCGCGTTTATAATATTAGTATAGAAATAGATTTACAAAAACAAATAGGTATATGTGCATTTATATCAGTTGTCTAGTACTCGTGGTACAAGCTGTCCTTAGTTTGGGACTAGATGGCGTTGTGTTAGATGTCCGAAATATTTCTGAAATTCTTGCATCCATCATCATCAATAACAGCTTTTAACAGTCTACTGCTGGACATAGGCCTCTCATTAGCAAGCAGGTTTTGGTCTAGCACGCTGGCCAAATGGGTTAATACTGGATATTTTTTTCAAGATTTCCTCCTCTTTGCAGAGTTATTTGGCGTAATTTACTCCCTTACGACAAAATGAATAGAGACTAATCCAGCCCACACACCCATCACTGTAACTCCTATACACCAGGATCAACAGCAGTGACCCACGAACACACCGAGTTATGACACTCGGGAAGTTCCAGGAGGAATTAATCAGAAGAAAACTGGAGAAACCCTTACCAAAGCGGGGCACAGGAGCTATATTTAATTATTATTGTATTTACGGCAGAATCACCTAAACGCACGGAAATTCACCGCAGTTGACACAAGATCCCTATAATACCGCCGCAGGTGTCATTTTTAAGTTATTCAGCACAATGTTACGTGTCTACACGGCTTCATCTAGTTATTTTTTCTTTTTATATTTATCTTATTTCATCATCATCATCATCAGCCTGTCGCAGTCCACTGCTAGACATAGGCCTCTCCAATTGCACGCCACTTAGTTCGATCTTCGATTTATCTTATTTACCTATCTGTTAACTAAGGGGACACTGAAATACAGACCTAAATCAATGCATCTGTCATAGCTATACATCTTTAAAAGAAAATTACAATCGATAATCTTCTTCTCTGTACTACAGTATCTATAAATCCTTTAAATATTACTAGCGACCCGGCCCTTTAAAAATCTTGCCTTCGAAAATTTCGGATTTCATCTATACAAATAAATAAAATTGGTGTGTCCGTTTGTAATATTAAAATAATCGCTTTTTACTATATGCATATGTATGTATACACGGTACATATACCAAAAATGTATTTTAAAACTTTTTGTCTGTCTGTTTGTTCCGGGTAATCTCTGACTTTGACGGGACTTTCATTGGCAGGTAGCTGATGTTCCAGGGAGTAACCGCGGCGTTACTCGCGGTACGACGATAACCGCGGGTAACACCGCGGGGTTCAGCTAGTCTACTATAATATGCGTGTATACACATATCAACCGTCCTCTTGCATCATTTTATCTATTGCTGAAAGCTGCATTAAAATCCGTTCAAAAGATCTAAACAAACAGATAGCGGGAGCGACTTCATTTCATACTATTTAAAGATAGAATCACTTACCTATTGTACTTCTCACTGGTTGAAAACAGATACTTAGGATCTATTGTGAAGCTCAAAAACTTACTATCGACTAAGTTCACATGTTGTTCAGTTAATAAAGTAACGCTGTACGTGTTGGCACTAACCAGACGAAAGCCACATAAATATATAATTATACACAAGTGTAATATAGTACCCATTTCATATTATTACAGTAAAATATTAAATAATGCGAGTCATAAACGAAATACGCTTATATTGTCTTCGGTTAAGGAAGCGTTTATGTTGCTGTTATGTGAGAAATTCGAAACGTTTGAAAGAGTCTAATATGACTAGACCAGACATGAGCATGTTGCCGCGAAGGGGTAAGGTTTGAGAACATTCGGACCAGAGTGTTATATCTACTTCAAATAATACATAGATATATCACTAGATGCCTATACTTATTGAAATCAAAAAAATAATAATAAATATATATTTCGGACATCCCACACACAACTCCATCTAGTCCTAAGCTAAGCAGAGCTTGTGTTATATGAACTAGACAACTGATATAAATACTTTTTTTTTTGTAAATACATACATATTATACACAGAAAACACTCAAACTCCGAAACAAATATTTGCAGATCATGCAAACATTTGATCCGACCTGGGAATCGAACCGGAGACCTCAAGCACAGCAGTCGCATACGCTACCACTGGGCCACCGAGGCAGTTAAATAATGCTTAAATAGGTTCACAAATGAAGCAGTTTTGACCAAGTAAACATAAAAGGAAAGAAACTGTAAATAAATGAGAAATTCTCCTTTTTGCAGACGGTTAAAATTGTATTTTTCTGATAAAAAAATAATGTTTCGTACCGTGCAGTTCAGTTTAAAGGGGTCATAAATGAAAGTGTTCTAAGGGAACCTACAAGAAAACATAGAAAACTTATAGCCAAAAGATAATCTCCCTTTTTAATGTAGGTTTTACTCTTCTTTAGTTATTCTTTACATGTAAAACTATAATCTACTAGTTGTTGCCCGCGGCTCTGCCCGCGTGTATGTCGATCATCGCAGCAAGTAGTACCTATGTGTTATTCTGATGTATAAGCTATATAACTGTAATGTTTTATTCAATTCCGTTCAGTAGTTTTTGCGTGATAGAGTAACAAACATCCATCCATACTTACAAACTTTCACGTTTAAAATATTAGTAGGATTACTTTGCATTTATGGATTACATTGTGCATAATAAAGAAACTGCGATTCCTAAATTCCCCGGGAATTCTTGTTTAAATGCTTAATTATACCTACTCAAATATATTGAAAACAACAGACACCCGTCATAGGGTACAGCGAGAGAGATATCGTTATTTTAACAAATTATATAACCAAATTAAACTAAATCTAAACTAAATAAGTACATTACAAACACATACATAACATTAATATAACTTGTAAGTAGCTAAAGAACTGTCTCTAAATACTAATATTGACCGAATTCACTAAATTACCGCAACACAGAACTGCTGACAAATACCTAATGAAACTGTAGAACTGCATTGTTTATAACGTACTGCGTTGCACAATTTTGTTGTGTTATTTATATTATGTCACGTTTGATATATTGAATTCTAAACTTTAAATAGTAAACAATGTAATATTGGAAAATTACATTAAAATAGTCGTATGTCTTGAATGGGTAAATCAAAATAAATCCGATTGTATTTTAGTGACAATTCTGGGCACCCCAAGACTAATATCTACACAAATAAAATTTAAGTGGCTGTTTGTAGTATTAAAATAACCGCTTTTTACTAAATGCACTACGCGTTACATAAACCAACATAACATTTTTTACAATTTTTGACTTTCTGTCTGTCTGTTTTTGCCGGCTAATCTCTGGAACGGCTGGACCCATTTTGATGGGACTTTCACTAATAGGTAGCTGATGATATAAGGAGTAACATAGGCCACGTTTTTAGACTAGCTTGCCCTGCGATAGGACAATAACCGCGGGTAACACAGCGGGACTCAGCTAGTAAAATATAATATTATGTGAATAACTTACCAACCGTAAATGTTATCTAAATGTCTAAATAATTGTTTTAAGTATTATGGCCGCCTCAGTTTTCCACAGGTAGCGCAAGTCGCGGACAAAAAAAACGCCGGTTTCCGGTTATCTTTTAAATGTTTATACAAACCTTGTCCTAACAAAACGAATACATAAAAAGGAAGTATCTAATTTGGTGCAGTTGATCCGAAGTTATGCGCGTACATACATTTTGGCGATTCATTTTTATTTATAACTAGCTGAACCCCGCGGTGTTACCCGCGGTTATTGTTGTACCGCGAGTAACGCCGCGGGACAAAGTTAGTCTAAAAAAAGTAGCCTAAGTTACTCCCCGGATCATCAGCTACCTGCCAGTGAAAGTCCCGTCAAAATCCGTCCAGCCGTTCCAGAGATTACCTGGAACAAACAGACAGACAGACAGACAGACAGACAAAAATTTTTTTTACTACATTTTTGGTATATGTATCGTGTATACATACATATGCATTAAGTACAAAACGGGTATTTTAATATTACAAACAGACACTCCAATTTTATTTATTTGTAAAGATTACTGACCTCCGCGGTGTTACCCGCGGTTATCATCGTACCGTGAGTAACGTCGCTTGACAAAGTTAGCCTAAAAAAAATAGTCTAAATTACTCCTTAAATTAGTTTTATTTGAAAATATTTTTTTCATAATAAAATGAAGCTAAGTTACTGTATAACATCAGTTACCTGCCAATGACAAGCAGTGCAACTATTCCAAAAAATAGCCGGAACGTACAGATAGACAGGCAAAAAAATCTAATTAGATTTTTATGTAAGTGCCTTATATACTTCCATATATGCATTTAATGAAAATCAGTCATTTTGAAAAACAGGCATATCTATTTTATTTATTTGTGTAGATACCTAAATACTGTTGAATACTTAATGGTTTTTCTAAATTATAACAATTAATCGTTACAATCTTAAAACTCACCAGATAAATTACTGAAATAGTTTTCTTAATCTTAATTTTCTTCAATCTATGATGAAAGGAATGTTAGTACATGGCACAAGAAAAAATAATTATAAGTTAGATAAGATAGTGTGTGACGTCATTCGGTTCTTACTAGAAATTAATCGGTCGATAATTATTGAAAACTAGCTGAGTCTCACGGTGTTACCCGTGGTTATTGTAGTACCGCGGGTGACACTGCGGGGCGAAGCTAGTGAAAAAAAATAGCCTATGTTATTCATTACATCATCAGCTACCCATCAGAGAAATACCCGTCAAAATCGGTCCAGACGCTCCTATATATCTGTAACGGCTGGACCGAACGGAAGCCGGAACAAACAGACAGACAGACAAAAACTTATAAAAATATTATTTTGGCTGTGCCATACCGTACATACATATGCATTTTTCCGTGTGGAATTACCCTCGCCTGTCCATACTGATAAAACATACGTCATCACTATTACATATCCTACTTAATATTATAAACGCGAAAGTTTGTAAGTATGGATGGATGTTTGTTACTCTTTCATGCAAAAACTACTGAACGGATTTGGATGAAACTTTACAGTAATATAGCTTATACATCAGAATAACACATAGGCTACTATTTGCCGCGATAACCGACATACACGCGGGCAACAGCTAGTAATATGTAATATGATAAAGCTGACTCGATGAACGCGATTATCTAAGGGACCTGGTTCGAATTAAAAAATTGTTTCAGTTTTTTATATGTAATTTATCTAAGTATATTAAATCACAACGCCGATACAAGCTGAGTACCAATGACGAAATGAACATGATGCGTACAAATTTCAAGTATCAGCCAATCAGCTAGTCTATACAAATAAATAAAATTGGAGTGTATGTTTGCAATATTATATTAACCGCTTTTTACTAAATGCACATGTATGTATACATGGTACATATACCAAAAAAGAAGTTTTTTTTTTGTCTGTCTGTCTGTTTGTTCCGGGTAATCTCTGGAACGGCTGGATGGATTTAGACAAGACTTTCACTGAGAGGTAGCTGTAGCTGATGATCCAGGGAGTAACTTAGACTTCTTTTCTTTAAATTAACTTTGTCCCGCGGCGTTACCCGCGGTACGACAATAACAGCGGGTAACACCGCGGGGTTCAGCTAGTTAAACTCTAAAAAGATAACTCTTGCACAAGGAATACAACTTGTATTACGGGAACTTTACACGCACACAAAATATTGTCGTACGTTTGGATCAAATCTACATCATTCAGAGGAGTCGAGATTTTATAAAGCAAACTAGCTAAACCCCGCGGTGTTAGTGTTACTCGCGGTTATTGTTGTACCGCGAGTAACGCGGTTTCATTTTTGGTATATGTACCGTGTATACATACGTATGCATTTAGTAAAAAGTGGTTAATTTAACATTACAAACAGACACTCCAATTTTATTTATTTGTATAGATAAGAAATACTGCTTTAATGAAAACCTATAAAATTTAATCCAATTTATCGATATCAGAGCTGTCTGCATAATTATAATTATCTTGGGCTATACATATTACATAAACTCATACTTTTGAAGCAGTTTAAGATGTAATTTTATTTTGGCCAGAGGAAAGATGCCGTGGGCTGGTTCCATATTATTTTATAGCACAACAGTTATCTGATTGAGTAACCCTTTTCTGGAGTTTATACCGCATCTAGGCAGGCGTAGTGTGGAGCGCCCTCTGGTCAGATTGCGTGAGTAAAAAAACTACAAAATATAAAAATAGTTCTTAAAGCTTGTCTACCTCGCAACAAGAATTAAGTTTTAAAATATTTTAGGTCTACTAATTTGTTGACCACTTAGTGGCAACACTCACTGTCATATTATACTGAAACTTGTTACCAGGCCATAAAATTACAAAAAAAAAAACTGAAACTGACGTCTGGCCATTGGCATGGCCATGGATGACTGATGTATGTCATTATTAGTCACTCGACGATGTATCTGTTATTTATCTCGAAATATTTTAGCCAATTACAAAGTTATCATTGCAAACTCCTGTTGATAGCAACAATCGCTTTCGCTAATACCTAATAGTGATTACGTACCGAGTGTGGGATGTGATCGAATGTGAAATTTGTGTGATTATTAAATTCCAATGTTTACTCTTGTAAGTGTTTATATTAGTCAAAATGGATAACAGTGATGATAAGAGGGAGGACCCGAGTGTTCAAAAGAAGGAAGTATTGTCTAGTTTACAGAAAATTTGTTTAGTGTGCGGTGATAAGGCGCTAGGTTACAATTTTAACGCGATTTCGTGTGAGAGTTGCAAGGCGTTTTTCCGCCGTAACGCGCTAACAAGCAAAGAGTTCAAATGTCCCTTCACGAACAACTGCGTGATAACTGTGGTCACAAGACGATTCTGTCAGAAATGTCGATTAGAAAAATGTTTGTCTATCGGAATGGATAAACAGTTTATTATGTCTGAAGATGACAAAGCCGAGAAAAGGAGGAAAATAGAAGAGAACAGAGCGAGGAAACGACAACTAAGGGACTCGGATGACGCCGTATCTAGTTCTAAGAACCCGAAACGTGATGACGACAGTGATACATCTTATATTAACGTGCCAACACAGGATTCTGGCGTCCAATATGACAACTTTAGCACCACATGCAGTCCGAGTAGTACAACTGTACAATCACCGTTGTCTAACAATGAGTTAGATTCATCGATGCAGTCTCCTGGTTATCAGTTCCCTCCAAATGTAGCTCCTGTTCATGACACACATACAAGCGATAAACAATACTCACCAAACAATCCACCGTACCTTAAACTTTACCCAATAGATGAGAAGTCGGTAATAAACAGAGCAATTTATCAACAGAGAGTGATCTCGTCATTAGAACAGTACAATGTGTATGATAATGTGGAGAGCAACATGTATGGAGATGCTCCCAAGCAGAATTCAATAAGGTTGGTATTAGAATAATAATATTCTGTAGTAGAAATGGATATACTTAAATCTTTATTTAATACTAGAGGCCTGGCCCGATTTTGTGGAAGTATTTGAAATTCTCAGATCTCCTCTATTAAAATATGCATGTATTGCTCATATAAAGGAAACTGATCACTACTTATAAACACAATGTCTTCTGCCACGTCTATCTGTCAGTTTGTTCATGATAAACTCAAAAGCTACTAAAAGGATTTTGATGCAGTTTTCACCATGAGATTGAGTGATTCTTGAGGAAGGTTTCCCTATATGAATTATAATTTTTTGAAGTATATTGGCTAAAATATATCAATATTTGTTGAAGACATCGGGAGCCGCACATCTTCTCAGAATAACTTAGGCTATAATTTATATTTTCCGTAAAGAGCCCATGCGAAGTCAGGGAGGGTTGCTAGTCTTTACACAATCTATACAAAGTCTATATACAAATAAATAAAATTGGAGTGACTGTTTGTAATATTAAAATAACTGCTTTTTATGTATGCTGCTGTATGTATACACGATACATGCACCAAAATAACATTTTTTGCAATTTTTGTCTGTCTGTCTGTCTGTTCCGGGTAATCTCTGGAACCGCTGGACCGATTTTGACGGGACTTTCACTGGAATATAGCTGATGATCTAAGGAGTAGCTTAATCTAATTTTTTTTTTGAATTAACTTTGTCCCATGACGTTACCGGCAGTTTATCAGCATTCTAGTTCCCATAGTAATAACATAGTAAACTTTAAAGGAAACAATATATTTAAGAATATATAACTAACTTTTACCCACGGCTACATATGCATGTGTAGCACTTATCATACTTTAATTCTTGAGGAAGGGAATAAGGTACTTATTCCCTTCCTCAAGAATTAAAATATCTCCATGCCAATTGATGCAGTAGTTTAGCCATAAAAGGGTAACAGATAGAGTTACTATTATAACATTAGTATGGATACTTAGATTTATTCTCTGGAGAGTGAGTGAATCAGCACTGTACTAATTGGGATTTTGAAAAAAAAAAATGATGTTTTTTTTATGTATTTCCAAATTTTATTACTAATAACATTGATATTTGATGCAAAAAACTTAAAAATAAATTTATTTTCAATATATTATAAACAATTAAAAATTGATCAATTTGAAAAAAAAAATCACGTGACTATAAACGCGCCATAATTGGTCACCATAGTTGTGACGTCATAATGTTATAGCTATTTAATAACAGTACGGCGTTTACGGCTGATATGTGTCTAGACAATAATATTCAAAATTTATTGCTAAAAAACGAGTTTTTGGTTGGTTCCGATTAGCTATGTGTGATAAAGGATTTAATGCTATGACTTTAAAGGTTATGATTTCGAGTCCAGTTAAAAAAATGTATTGACTGAACTCTACTTAAGTATATAATAATTAATTGATTTGTATACCTAGATAAATAATAATTAATAACAATGGTTTTAAGACATACTTTCATCGAAATGATCTTCACAACAAAACAAAATCGATTTTGTTTTGGGATTATCACCGTGTACCTACTGCTTGAAAACATTTATTTCGACGTTTGTCATCTTGGGGAACGTTTAAAACATTTTGTCAGGAGTTGTTTTTGTAGTATTCGTACATAATGGTACAAAACAAAAACGATAACTTTTGAGATTCGTCATTTTCAATATAAATTTAAATATTTAACAATGAAAACAAAATTAAATAGATCAAAACACTGTACTTATTATTTTATATCAACTGCAATGAGTGAAAACTAACATTATGACGTCACACGCGCTCGGGTATGTTCGGGAGCTGTCGGCGCGTCTTCGGTACTGGATTCAAAATTAATTTTTATTTTGGAATAACTTTTGAATTATTGCGAAAAAAAAATTAATAAAATAGTTTTGTTATAAAACTTATATATGATCTTTCCATTGATCACAAAAAATTTTTTGTTTCAAAAACCCAATTGTTGTATGTACTAACTAATTGTATGTATTTAAGTACATATACCAAAAAAGAAGTTAGAAAAATATTTGTCTGTCTATCTGTTTGTTCCGGGTAAGCTCTGGATTGATTTTGACGGGACTTTGACTGGCAGGTAGCTGATGATCCAGGGAGTAACTTAGGCCACTTTTTATAGATTTATTTGTCCCGCGGCCTTACTCGCGGTACAACAATAACCGCAGGTAACACAGCGGGGTACAGATAGTAATATTATATATAGTGTGACTAAGAGTAGGTGTTCACTTTTATTGATACTTACACACATTTATACATTTATATTATACTAACTTGACCACAAAAACCTATGGTTGTTGTCAATCGAATAATCAAACCCGTATTAAGATTAGTAATAGTGATATTGTTCACATTGTAACCAGCACTGAGGTCAAAAAATTTGTACAAAATGGCCAATCATATTCTATAATGTCTACCAAGGCACAATAGATTATTGTGATATCCTATTTCAGTTGAGTTTGACTCATCACTCCTTAATAGTTGCCATGCCATCATAGCACTGAAGATTCGGTTTGTTTGAACGGACTAATCTTAGAAGGTACTAGTAACATTTTTTTTTGTGTTAGATAACTCATTTATCCAAAAAGGCTATAGAATATATAAAATTAAACTATGACCAGAAGCTCCTCATTTTTGTTAAACGATGCAAAAACGGGGAAAAAGTATGTAAGCCACATACGCACGGAATGACATTACGGAATTTCGATAATGTAAAAGTTATAAAAGTAAATGCATACAAATATATAGACCTACATACAACATATAATCAGTAGTTTTCCTGATTCTATTCGCCTTGTTATTCCAAATTGAAATAAAACCTATTGCGCGATGGAGGTATTCACGGAATCCCAAATCGGAATTCTTATACGAAATTCGATTGTGTGTGGCCGCCCTCAAGAGAAACTAAAATCAAGTAGTAGGTTACCGTATAGTCCATTCGTTTAGATAGTGTTGGTGCATCCGCACGCAATTCTGTTTATTGTTGTGAAATACTAATAAAGACATATATTACGGCGTATACTGACAAATTAATCATTTATTTATTTATAACTGTATGCACTTTTGTGCATCGGCAGACTTAATGCCCAGGGCATTCTCTACCAGTCAACCTTAGGGTGCTATAGAAATCTTGCAACATATTATATTTGCTTGTGAATATACGCCGCAGGCGGGCCATTTGATTTTGTAGCGGCTTGCCGCACGTGTGACGACGCGGCGGCGCGATCAAGGTGACCGTGTCTAAGTGAATGGGCTATACATGAATGAAGTCCATGTTATTGACTATTCTATTCGAAAATGTGCTGTTGTAGATCCACACAGGCATATTATATGTAGTTAATTAAATTGACTTAATTTTCTTAAATATTTGACAAACATGATCTTCCTAGCCTTTATTATTTCCAAGATTATTGCGGTCGGATACTAGTTCAACCGGTTTTAAATGAATATCAGTTTTACCCTGAGGGCAAACTGAATTCGAAGGTTGAACTTGTTGTCATTATGTTTGAGGGCACTATCTTTTCAATGACGATTGCCAGAGATGTTCACGACAATCGGGACTGACTGCTTAACGTGTTTAATTAAAGCTTGGCTTAAATCCGTACTGTTTAAGAATTTCTTGTAAGAAAAACCCAAAAATACTTTCGACCGACCCGAGAGCTCTTGATCGTCAGTCTTACCCGCTAATTCGATCAGCGAGATAATCAAATATTTGACAAAATGATTGTTATTATTGTGTGTGTTGACGTATATGACTTTTGCGTCCACTTAAAAGCTTCTATAAAATAAAAAAAAATTAAAACCGACTTTAAGAACAACCAAATCGATCGATTTCTCTTGGATGCCATCATCAGATCTTAGTGTCCTTATCATGGTACCCTGGTACCATGGTTCGGATATCCCCTTTCCATTAAAAAAAGAATCATCAAAATCGGTTCATAAACGACTAAGTTATCCTCGAACACACTTAAAGGAAAACATATACTGTCGAATTGAGAACCTCCTCCTTTTTTGAAATCGGTTAATAATAATTTAAAGGAAAAATTATGAAATAGTTATTTTTGAGTTGATTGTCAAGGGTCGTGTGGGTATAGTAGTAACACGTGTCTATTTAATTTTTAACGTGTCCTTGAACCGGCAATAATTTAATTCTACATGGTCTTTCGAGCCGGACTTGAACCAACGACCTATTCATCACAAATGGGCCGATTCCATCAATTGATATCACAGTGTTGCACATAACCACTGTCCTCAATTATGGACTAACACTTAAATGATAAAGAATCACTAAACACATCGAAACATCTTATATACCTAGTATAAAATGGAGTATTTTCCACTGTCTTATTCGCTTAAACTTCTCCACGGATACTGCATTCAGGCAAAAGCTTTAAAGAGAGCTTATAAAACAGGCTTTAGTCCACTTACTAAACCACGCTAGTCAGACGGGTTTGTATTGGGTTTGTGTTAAGTTTTCCTTCGCATTGTAGTGATATTGTCTTATGTAGTTTCTAAGATTTCGGAAAAACTCATTTGCGAGAGGAAATCATGTAAAGACTGCACGGTTGGCGTAGTGGTTTGAACGATCGCCCCGCCACATTCTACTTGAGGGTTTAAATCCCACATGGGACAATACTTTGTGTGATCCACAAATTGTTGTTCTGAGTCTAGGTTTTCTTTGTGTCTGTTTCATGTACGTTCCTAAAGTACTCCTCAATCTATACAAATAAATAAAATTGGAGTGTTTATTTGTAATATTAAAATAACTGCTTTTTACTAAATGCATATGTATGTATACACGGTACATATTATACCAAAAATGTAATTAAAAAAAAATTGTCTGTCTCTGGAACGGCTGGACGGATTTTGACGGGACTTTCACTGGCAGGTAGCTGATAATCCAGTTAGTAACTTAGGCTATTTTTTTAGACTAACTTTGACCCGGGGCGTTTCTCGCGGTATGACGATAAACACGGGTAACACCGCGGGGTTCAGCTAGTACAGGATATATTTTGATGCGGGATTTGTCTTTTTAAAGAGAAAAGAAAACATTATAATGCATAAGAATTTTTACGTGAGAATGTTACTATAAATAGTATTGTTAAACCAATTTGAATTGACCTTAAAAGTGTCTCGTACGATCGTATCAGTCATGATTATGACTGTGAATTTCTGAGAAGAGTTGTGTGTGAAGAGAAGTTTATAGTGGGCAAACCGCAACATGACGTCATGATTAACTCCACAATATACGTTTGAATGTCTATGTGCCCATCCTCATGTCTTTACATTGCTTGTGATTGCCTCGTTGGCGAAGTGGTAGCGTCCGCGACTGCTGATGGTGTCTCGGGATCGATTACCGGGTCGGACCAAATGTTAATATGATCTGCAAAAATTTGTTTCGGAGTTTGGAGTTTTGTTTTCTATGTATTGTATTTATATCACTTGTCTAGTACCTATAATACAAGCTCTGCTTAGTTTGTTTTCTTTTTAATGCTTGACCTTGCCAAAATAACTGCCTGATGGAAAGCATAATCAGAAGCCAAGAGTGGTGGTCACCATACTGCGAATGCAACATTGCAACAATGTAGTATAGTGATCCACACTATGGCGGCTTAGTAATGCTTCTGCATCATTGAGCCTCCGGTCTCGCCTGGCCAACGTAACACGACATCACAAACGCTGTCACTTCACGTAGATCTTCTGTGAGAGGGACCGCCCTGGTCGATCCGGCCCAACCGTGCTGAAATCATGGCTCTTCCACCTTAAAATACAGATAACAGCAAAATGATTGAGAAAGATTGAGAATAACCTACTCCTACTAGTCAGGGCCTGTACTGTAGTTACTAGACTACTGATTAACATCAGACTGCCTCGGTGGCCTAGTGGTAGCGTATGCGACTGCTGTGCTTGAGGTCTCGGGTTCGATTCCCGGGTCGGAATTAATGTTTGTGCGATATATAGCCGTGGGAGAGCCACGCTTCGGCATTGATGGGCCGGCTCGACCGGAGTGATACCATGGCCTCAAAGAAAACCGGTGTGAAACAGCGCTTACGCTGTGTTTCACCGAGTGAGTGAGGATACCGGAGGCCCATACCCCAACGCCTCCCATCATGCTTCTCCCCATCCCTTAAAGGCCGGCAACGCACTTATGACGCCTCTGGTGTTGCGGGTGTCCATGGGCGACGGTAATCGCTTACCATCAGGTGATACGTCTACTCGTATGCCTCTATAATTTATAAAAAAAAAACTGCCAATATTTGTATCGGAGTTTGGATGTTTTCTACGTTTAATATGTATGTATTTACAACAAAAAAGTATAATATATGTATTTATATCAGTTGTCTAGTACCCATAACACAAGCACTGCTTAGCTTGGGACTAGATGGCGTTGTGTTAGATGTCCGAAATATTTATATTTATTACTAGCTGTTGCCCGCGGGTCTGCCCGCGTGTATATCGGTTATCGCGGCAAATAGTAGCCTATGTGTTATTCTGATGTAAAATTTTATCCAAATCCGTTCAGTAGTTTTTGCAGTGTAACAAACATCCATCTATCTATACCTACAAACTTTCGCGTTTATAATATTAGTAAGATATACCTACCTATAATATACTAGCCGACCCACGCAACCTCGTTTGCGCCTTATATTGCCCGTAGCGTGAAAATTTCCCCCGTTTTTGAAACATTGTTCATTGTTGCCCCGCTCCTATTAGTAGTAACGTGATGATATATACCCTATAGCCTTCCTCGATAAATGGACTATCCAACACCTAAAGAATTTTTCAAATCGGACCAGCGGTACTTGAGATTAGCGTGTTCAAACAAACAAACAAACTCTTCAGCTTTATATATTAGTATAGATACCTTCTCGTATCGTTGTTACACACGACGACTTCCGACACTATCTAACCTAGCTAACTGAGCATGATTTGTGTATGTATGTATACACGATACATATATCAAAAAATCTATTTTTACAATTTTGGTATGTCTGTCTGTTGGTTCCGGCTAATCTCTTGAACGGCTTTATCAATTTAACGGGATTTTCACTGACAGGTAGCTGATGACATTAAGGAGTAACTTATACAATTTGCGCTGTAACATGGGGCGGGTGACAGTTGCTTGTACTGTACGAACATTCTGGTTGGTTTAATTTAATTTACTACAAATATTAATCGTCAATACATATAATAAAATTGTAACTGGTCGCTGTCTGTATACGGAAGACTAGCCGACCCACGCAACCTCGTTTGCGTCTTCTATTGCCCGTAGCGTGATAATTTTCCCCCGTTTTCGAAACATTTTTCATTGGTGCTCCGCTCCTATTGGTCCTAGCGTGATGATATATAGCCTATAGCCTTCCTCAATAAATGGGCTATCTAACAAATCTAAAATTTGGTGTTTGTTTCATGTCAATCGGTTAATAAACGTCTCTGAATTCCGTCAAATGCTCAAGTGGCTTCCGATTCGCTCTCGCCGGAATACTCATATACTCATTTTTCTCTACAATATTTTGTTTAATCCCAGGGCACCCTTTTACCTCAAAGAACAATTCAAGTTCCTTTATGACACACATGAAAATGACTAAGGTCATCCGAGAATTTGATCTTCATCTTTTTTGTATGTGTTCGTTATTGTGAGAACAAGGTTTATATAGAAGAAAATTAAAAGATACCTTGAAAGTTTTTTCTCACTACCTGTACAAACCTACCTAATTACTAAAATAAGTTTATCAGAAATTTAGAAAATACTTACGACAGAAAAATATGGCAGTACGAAGTTTGCCGGGTCGGCTAGTGATTTAATATATTGCGAATGTGTTACAGCTGATATACTAAGTCATAATATGTAGATCGCGGAAACTTTCAAGAGTGAAACGAAATGTTACTGAAATTTCACCCGTACCATGCTACAGCGCAAAGAGTATTAGACTACTTTTTTAAACGTTACCCGCGGTACTACAATAACAGCGGTTAACACCTCGAGGTATAGCTTGATTTCAGTGAAATTCGTCATGAAGGTACTTTGACTTTTGAGGAAGAACATAGGCTAGTCTTTACTGCGATAACTGAAAAACTGGCGATTAGCCGCGTGCAAAAGCTAGTACTTTTGTATTTCTAAATTATCTTTATAATATGCATTTCTAACGTATACAGACGCAGAATAAGCAACCTCTTTAGATCCATCTGTTTGCTAATCAGGTCTGTCTCTTCACAGATCATTACTCACGAACGGGGACAACTCGGTGCCTTACAAGGAGCCGACGTCTCGGCCGCAGCACGTCTGTGAGGAGATACCTTCCACCAGCAACAACCCTGACGCCAACAAAGCAAGAGACATACTGCTCGATGTTGAAAGGTAAGACCTGAGAAAGAATAAAACGATGGATGGAGTAACATCACGTCTTAGAAGATGTTAAATACGTACGCTTTAGGTAATCGAACCACGCTGATTTTAGCACAAACGGGCTGGTTCGACCGGGGCGGTTCTACCCTCGCTCAGAAGACCGACCTAAAGTGCATTCATTCGAGCTGTCGGTTGTCGTTATCGCGATACCGGAGGCCCAGTGATTCAGTAGCATATTAATGGGCCGCCATAGTGTGGGTCATGCTGCATTGTTGCATTGTCTGCATACACAATGAGTATGATGACCACTACTCTTGGATTCTGCTTACGCTTTCCATCAGGGCTCTCCCTGTAAGCGTAATAGTCACTGTGGCAGGCTCATTATATGAAAAAAAAACCTTTACCAACCCGTATAGTAAGCGTACGACATCTTTCTAAGGAGACCTACATCCCACAGTGAAAATATAACATTCCGTTCAATTTATAAGTTACTGTGATAATTTTATGGGACATAATTAATAATAATA
The DNA here is from genome assembly GCA_905220595.1 of Spilosoma lubricipeda. Taxonomy (NCBI): domain Eukaryota; kingdom Metazoa; phylum Arthropoda; class Insecta; order Lepidoptera; family Erebidae; genus Spilosoma; species Spilosoma lubricipeda. The sequence continues at coordinate 14,641,717 of HG992296.1, read as the reverse complement.
ATAAATAGCGTGTAAAGATGACTCAGACTTACATTCAAGGGGCAAGCGTCGATAATGTGTATAGTATCAGATAGGTGTTATCAAGACCTCGATAAAGCCTCACCTGTTCAACAGTTTTTACCGTACACGTGTTACTTCGAGGTTGAAATCCCTTCCTTAATACTTTGTAGAAGACTTTTCTGCGATAGAACAAAAAATCGAGAGGAATACCTTGGAACTAATAACTTTGAACAATTTTATTTTGTATCACCCATATTGTCTTTCTTTGCTTGTTAGTTTTATCACAAACTAGTTGACCGATCGTACATCGAAAGTTCTAAAATCTACCTGGTAAGGTCTAAAATGTACCTCGTAAGGTCTCGGCTGAACGGATATCTCTCTGCAGTGATTTTGTCCTACGAAATGTGCTCTTTTAGACTGATCTTACTACATTTATGTGATGAATAGAGATAATCATTAATCACATATGTAGAATAACGTATGATGACGTATGTTTTAGCCGTGTGGACAGGTAAGGTAATTCCACACGGAAAAAGTGGAAATAAAAACGTGAATGTGTATGAATCAACATACGACTGCCTTCAAGTGAAGTTTTTTTTTTATTGAGTAAGGGCAAACGAGCAGACGTATCACTTGATGGTAAGCGATTACCTCCGCCCATGGGCACCCACAACACCAGAGGCGTCACAAATGCGTTGAGAAGTTAACATAAAAAAGTTATCTCTATAGAAATAAATAAAATCAAAGAAGAATTTATATTTTGTAATTTCAAATTAACAACTTTACTCTAAATGCATGCATATGAAGGTATATACGATACCTACATCAAAAAGCAGTTGTTAAAATTTTTGTCTGCCTGACTGTTTGTTAGTTCGGCTTATCTCTGGAACGGCTGGTCTGACTTTGACGGGAGTTTCATTGGCAGGTAGCCAGTAGATGATATAAGGAGTAACTTGTCTACTTTTTTGTACTAGCTTTGCCTCCCGGCCTTACCCGCGGTTGTTGTAAAGCTACAACATCAATCGCGGGTAACACCGCGGGACTCAATTAGTATGTAATATATTTTTCCTTATTCCACAGGATAGAACCGAACTCAATGGAATCAATATTGTGTGAGGCCATCAAGTTGGAGTTTGAAGCCTATACATCTGTGAACGCCTGCAGTGGATCATCGAGGGAGTTGAATGAGGTAAATACTTGAAAACTTAGTTTTCTAATTGATTGTTTTTTATTTGTTTATGTTCTGTTTGATCATAATGGGCCATACTTCGAAACGGTTGGTTCAGTCCGTCAGTTACTCGTTTAAAACTTCTCTATTAGTTTCAATAAATAATAATAATTATTATTTTCCAAGCACTAACGCTTTCACGGCTAAGCCATGCCCCAATTTCAATGAAAGTCATGGATATGTTTTACCGCGATAACCGACATACATGCGGGCGGAGCCGAGGGCAAAAGCTAGTTATTTATATCAGGTTTAAGGTCGTTTATTTCTCATAAAGAATAAAAATACATATTCACTTACATGAGAAAATACAAAAGATATAACACTTAAATAACTCTGATACAGACAGAAAGAACTGTTATTTATACAAAATAAAAATCACAACAATCATATTTCAAAAACATAGTGAGGGTACGTTGAAAAACATACATGCATTCCGAACAAAGATTTAGTGAACCTAGAAGCGACAAATTGGTTTGCACAAAATTACAACTTAGCATTGTTACATATTCAGGTACATGGAAACTATTAGTGGGAGTATTGGTTAATTTATTTATCTATACAAATAAATAAAATTGGAGTGTCTGTTTTAATACTAAAATAACCACTTTTTACAAATTGCATAAGTATGTATACACGATACATATACCAAAAATGTAGTTAAAAAAATTTTTTTCTGCTGTCTGTCTGTTTGTTCCGGGTAATCTCTGGAACGGCTGTACGAATTTTGACGGGACTTTCATTGGCAGGTAGCTGATGATACAGGAGTAACTTAGGCTACTATTTTTAGACTAACTTTGTCCCGCGGCGTTACTTGCGGTACAACAATAACCGCGGGTAACACCGCGGGGTTCAGCTAGTTACAATATATGAATATATAATATTAAAATTTATGCAAGTGAAAAGGACCATAATTGTTAGAAAATGGTATTTATGCTTGTATAATTTATAATGTGACTCTTCAACATTTTTTTAATTTTTTGTGTTTTTTTATCACATTAGGCAGCTGATTATAGATTTATATCACTGTTTCATTATCTTATTTTTTCCCTCTCACATCCGTCTATCGATAAAGGGATTAATAGGAAAAGTAAACACCAAAAATATTTAAGACCACTTTGCGCCGTATCAACGGAAACAGAATTAAGTATTACGTTGAGGTAATAAATAATTGCTTTTGATTAATATGTTTACATAAAATACTAACTGAACCCCGCGGTGTTACCCGCGGTTATTGTTCTACCGCGAGTAACGCGGCGGGACAAAGTTAGTCTAAAAAAAAGTAGCCTAAGTTACTCCCTGGATCATAAGCTACCTGCCAGTGAAAGTCTTGTCAAAATCCGTCCAGCCGTTCCAGGGATTACCCGGAACAAACAAACAGACAGACAGACAAAAAAAAATTAACTACATTGTTAGTATATGTATCGTGTATACATGCATATGCATTGATTAAAAAGCTGTTATTTTAATATTAAAAACAGACACTCCAATTTTATTTATTTGTATAGATAATACGAAGTTAAACTAATTACATGTTTGACTCGAATTAGCAAAAGCATTAATGATTTTATGTATGTACCTAAGTGACGAAAGAAATGCGATAATTTTTTACTAAACTCGCAAACTACTATCCCGATATTGATATTTTTTTATTAAACATTCAATTAGTAGAAATAGGAAAGAGATAAAAATATCCATAAGTGAATTTGCATTTTTTTTATCGATTGAGATTGCATAAACGTTATCTACTTGACACGTGTATTGCGATTACAATAAGATATTTATATTATTTTTTTTTTAAAAGAAAACTTCCTCATTAACAATATATTATGTGTTATGGGCGAGGAATAATTATTTGTGGATCACACAAAATGTTGTCCCACGTGGGTATTGAACCCACAACAGCCAGCGCGACAGGAAGCAACTTGATCCGCTATATCATACCCCTACAGCATTTAACAGTCCCTTGCTGATCATAAACCTTACCTTCCTGGCCTAATGACCCAGAAGCATTTCATTAGGCCTCCATAGTGTGAGTCACCATGCTGCATTATTGCATTATCTGCATTCGCAATGAGTATGGTGACCACCACTCTTGGATTCTGCTCATGCTTTCCATCAGGACTAGTCAGATATTGCTGTGTAGTCAAACTTTTTCTTTGACATCTATCACACAACGCCATCTAGTCCCAAGCTAAGCAGAGCTTGTGTTATGGGTACTAGACAACTGATACAAATACATATATACTTTTTTTTTTTGTAAATAATACAATCATACATACATATTATACATAGAAAACACCCAAACTCCGAAACAAATATTTGTAGATCATACAAACATTTGGTCCGACCCGGGAATCGAACCCGAGACCTCACGATAAGCAGTCGCACATGTCAACCGCTAGACCAACAGGCAGTCATCAACGCAACAATACTTCTACTGTGCCATGAAACAAAAACACAATTTAGTGCCACCTAGCGCGGACACACTGAACTACAGAGTAACTGCTAATCCTGTATCGCGATATGAAAGTTTCTCATCCTTATTCCCGAAAAATATACAACTTTCTAACATCAACTTATGTTGTATCCGAGATAATTAGCTCGCACAATCGGAGAACCCTCCCTTTGTGTTAGATGAGTAAGATAAGGGAGGCCATTTTCATAATTAAAAACACCAGTAATACTTATTGTGACTACAAATAAGAAAGTGAAATAATTTTCAGGTGGAGCGTGCCAAGTTAAACGAGTTGATAGTGGCAAACAAGGCTTTGAACGCTCCCATCGATGATGACGTGTCTCAGCTGGTAGGGGACTCCGCCACCACGGCGGGCTTCAAGGTACGTACTAATAAATAAATATTTCGGACATCTAACACAACGCCGTCTAGTCCCAAACTAAGCAGAGCTTGTGTTATGGGTACTAGAACAACTGATATCTTATCTATACTAATATAATAGTGCTGAACAGTTTGTTTGAACGCGCTAATCTCAGGAAATACTGGTCCGATTTGAAAAATTATTTCAGCGTTAGATAGATCATTTATCGAGGAAGGCTATAGGCTATATCATCACGCTTAGACCAATAGGGTCGGAGCACCAATGAAGAATTGCGAAAACGACCCAAAATTGCGTAAATAATATTGTCTTGTATATTACTAGCTGACCCGCACAACTACATCTGCTCCCTTTATACAAATAATTTTTAACCGACTTCAAAAAAAAAAGGAGGAGGTTTTCAATTCGATCGTATATATATATATTTTTTATGTGTGTTTGCGGATGACTTCGTCGTTTATGAACCGATTTAGATGATTCTTTTTTTAATGGAAAGGAGATATCCCAATGGAAGTACCATGATAAGGCATCATCCAATCCAAATCCAAAAGAAGCATCAGCACAGCAAAGAAGAAAGAGGCATCCAAAAGAAATCGAGTCGAACCTTGAAGTCCGTTTTGTATTTATTAAAATTTTATATCATTCATACTGAATCAAGTACGAATGATATAAAATTTTAACATTTTTGTGTTGGTCGTAGCACGACTTTGCCCTATAGACTAGCCATCTTTTTTTATAAATGGTCTTGCCAAAATGACTCTACTCTGCCTAATGGAAAGTATAAGCAGAATCCAAAAGTGGTGGTCACCATACTCATTGCTCTTGCAGACAATGCAACTATGGCGGCCTATTGATGCTTCTGCATCATTAGGCCTCTGGTCTCGCACTCACAAACGAAACACGACAGCATGAACGCTGTCATTTTACGTTGATCTTCTGTGCGAGGATTGTACAACCACCCAACCGTGCTGAAATCAGCGTGGCTTCTAAAGCTAGATTTTGTATCTCTATAAATAGGCTATTAGGTCCCCGACTTTAGCCCATTTAACCAACCGGCCGGTCTATGAGCTTTTCGACTGAGATAATAATGATGAATTTTACTCGGTTGGTTGAACAAAACTTTGGGTTTTGTTCTGTGACTGGGTGTTTTTTGTGTGCGTTTCATGTATGTTTGTTTGTTAAGTCCCCCGCGACACAGGTTGTATTCCTAGAGAGGGAGTTGTCGTTCAAAAAACAATTTAAGATAAATCTACTTATATTAATTAATTTATAAATAACATTACGTTCCGTATTATAAAAAGATTACGCTAATTTGCGATCAAATCTATCTGAGATAAGATTTGCGTCAAATGTACTCCAGATAACAAGTACATACTCGGCACGCGTGCATTTTATTAGTCGAGTTTTCATTAAATACATCAAGTATATACGCTATTTATATCAAAAAATCTGTTTGTTCCGGCTACTCTCTGGGACCGACTGGGCCAATTTTGTTGATACTTTTACAAGCAGATAGGTAATCTAAAAGGAGTAAGTTAGGCTTTTTTCAAACTAACTTTGCCCCGCAGCGGTTGAGTACCGCGGGACAAAATCAGTTCAGTAGATCGTTTTATTTATTTTTTCTCGCGGTAATCCACTCTGATACCACCTCTTGGTTGTATGTCGGACTCGGACCGACTAAAACCGCATGCCATCTCGGGCACTGAAAGCCAGGGAACCAGGTGCTCCCTAGCAAGGAAAACCCTGGAACCCCGACGTACCTCGGGCCACCTACATGGTCGTAAGTTTCCCCCAACTGTGTGGGAACCGATGTTCCCGTTACTTTCCCCCGGGCGAGCACGCTCCGCAGCATGCGCGCTTCCATCCGAGCCTGCTTCTGCGAGGAGTTCAGTAGATCCTGAGACTACCTGCACACAACGTTTACTTATTTTTAATATTAGTATAGGTGACATGAAAAATAGATCGCAATTGAAATTTAAATGAATTTATATCACGAGTATTGACTTTAAGTGCATTTTGTTAAGGCCACTTACTGTTTGAAATTTAAAAAGGAAAGGCCACTCACTTGTTCTTTGGCCTGCACGTTTGGCCTAGTGGTTAAAGCGATTGTCACGCCGCTTTCTACAGCGCAAAGTGGTGTGCGTTCAAATCCCACATGGAACAACTCTTTATGTGATCCGCAAGTTCTTATTCTGAGTCTCGGTGTCCCTCGCATGTATGTTTATTTTTTATTTATTGATCTTTATTGTACATACATCATTACATATAGAAAAAGAAAAAAAAATGTATGTTTATAAAGTCCCCCGCGACAGAAGATGTATATTCCTAATGATTACGGGGGTTGTCTTAAAAAAATATCAGCTCTCTAATAGTAGGTTCTATTCCAGGATGGGCAAAACAAGCACGACCCCCGGTTAATAACGATAGTGAACCTGACAGCGGTGGCGATACGGAGGTTCATCAAAATGGCGAAGAAGATCAACGCGTTCAAGAACATGTGCGAGGCAGACCAGGTCAGTCTAACAGCCAAGACAACATACTGACTGTGGAGGAACGGGTGCTATGTCCCTCCAACATGAAGGGAAGAGACCTCCGACCAGGCGAAGTGATCACGGCCCAACAGTTGATGTTGGGGTGTTGTATATGTTACCGTGAGATTGTCAAAACCGTTAGATTGTAGTTTATTTCGTGAGATTGTAAACTGTCGAAAGATTGAGAAATTTGACATAGTGCCTACAATTTAACGTACTATTTTTTGTTAGATTATAATCTTTGTTTCTGATTATAATCATTTATAACTTTAGTTATAAATTGTTAAAAAATGTTATCCAACATTCTCTAACATTATATAACTGCTGTGTGGGAGTACCTTAAGACTGACTAAGGGTGAACTGAATTCGAATGTTGTTGTCAGTACATTTGAGGGCACTGACTTCCCAATAACAATTGTCATAGATGTTCATGACAACCAAGGGCGGGAAATACCGCCGTATTCCTTCCTCGGGGTGCTATTAAGAATTTCTTGTAAGAAAAACCCAACAACAGTCCGACCAGGAAATGAACCCGAGACCTCTTGATCGCCAATCGCTTGCGCTAACTGCTAGACTAACGAGGCTCTGGTCAACTTGGTATAGCACCCCAAAACTTTCTTTCCAAAGAGAGATCTATTATAGATTAAGAAATTTAAAGAAGATAATATGTTGTCTAAAGGATTTCCTTGTCGAACCTTGATGGTTTACCTCCGATGTGTCCAGGTGGCGCTGCTCAAAGGAGGCTGCATAGAGATGATGGTGCTCAGGAGTACGATGACGTACGACGGACAACAAAATCAATGGAAGGTAATATAACCTTTATGTTTAGTAGATTCCACCAAAAACTACCTTTTTTATAATTATTATGGTATAGGGGGCAAACGAGCAGACGTATCGCCTGATGATAAGTGATTACCGCCGCCCATGGATACCCGCAACACCAGAGGCATCACAAGTGCGTTGCCGGCCTTTCGGGGATAGGAGCGGTTAGGTTCCTTCGGTATCCTCACTCACTCGATGAAACACAATGCAGGCGCTGTTTCACACCGGTTTTCTGTGCGGCCGTGGTATCACTCCGGTCGAGCTGGCTCATTCATACCGAAGCGTGGCTCTCCCATGGCCTGTCCCGCCCCGGTTTTACACGAGTTCATTACGGAATATTATATTTTCCTATGCTTTCCTATGTTTCTCTGAGATGTGCAGATTATTTTTCCGACGTCTTCAACAAATATCATTATATATGTTAACCAATATATTCAAAAATTAAACAAATTATATTCCAAAATTCTTTCTTAAGAATCACGTATCAGTAAATAAAAACCGCATAAAAATCCGTGCAGTGACTTTTGAGTTTATCGCGAATAGACAGACGCGGCGGAGGACTTTGTTTTATAATATGTAGTAGAAGTAAATAGTACACAATCATATGTTTTAAGAATTAGATCGATTGTGAATCGATTAAGAATACAGCCTCACCACTCGTATCGCAAACGCAGGACAGGGAAACTATAAACGAATTCTATACCCACCCGTGGCCAGCGCGGTATAATAAGCCTATTCAATGTATATAATGTACGTTAGTTTTGTTTCAGTACGATTTTCTGTATCGCGATATTAGGAATCACGGACTATTGTATATAACTGTCATGTAAATCATATTAAAATATCCTCGCTTGAACACACGTTTCTTTTCCGACCATGTTTCTAAAGGCGATTTTTTGGGATTACGGTTTTGGCCTTGACCAAAACGTCTTTTCTAAGGAGAGGCTAATGTTCAATAGTGAACTGTTAAAGTTTATGACCTGCAAACATTTGTTTCATAGTTTGGCTGTTTTCTATGTACATATAATATGTATGTATTTACAACAAAAATGAATATATGTATTTATATCAGTTGTCTAGTACTTATAATACGAGCTCTGCTTAGCCTAGGACTAGATGGCGTTGCGTGTTAGATGTTCGAAATATTTATTATAATACTAGCTGAACCCCGCAGTGTTACCCGCGGTTATTGTTGTACCGCGAGTAACGCCGCGGGACAAAGTTAGTCTAAAAAACTAGCCTAAGTTACTCCCCGGATCATCAGCTACCTGCCAGTGAAAGTCCCGTCAAAATCCGTCCAGCCGTTCCAGAGATTACCCGGAACAAACAGACAGACAGACAAAATTATTTTTAACTACGTTTTTGGTATATGTATCGTGTATACGTACATATGCATTAAGTAAAAAGTGGTTATTTTAATATTACAAATAGACACTCCAATTTTATTTATTTCTATAGATTATTTTTTTGGAACTTATAAATAGAACTTATCAAATAATAATCACAGTCTGCTTTAAAGCTTGCGGGATATTTAACAGATGTAAAACATCTGAATGAATATAACATAACCAGAAAGATGCTATTAAAATTTATTACATAAACAACAGTCGGATTCTTCCACTATATACAGTCAGTCAATCTAACTGTGACAGTACAAGCTCTGCTCAATTTGAAGGTAAATGGTGTTATGTGTCAGATATCCGAAATATAAATGAGTATAACATTGACGTGTGTATGCGGTCAGATCCCGCACTGCCAGGAGCAGTTCGGCAGCATCCGCACGGACGTGCTGAAGCTGGCGAAGGGCAACATCTACCGCACGCACGAGTCGTTCATCCGCAGCTTCGACCCGCGCTGGCGCACGGACGAGCACGTCATCTTCATCATGTCGGCCATCTTGTTGTTCGCGCCCGACCGCGCGCGCGTCGTGCACAGGGACGTCATCAAGCTCGAACAGGTAACACTTCACCTGTACGCCGGTGGAGGTCTCGTCACATCGGTACAGCCGTTGCCTTAGTGGCCTCGGGTTCGATTCCCGAGGCCAAACCGAATGTTTGTATGATATACAAATATTTCTTACGGAGTTTGCCTGTTTTCTACGTATATATTTCCAAAACAAATTTAAATGTATTAATATCAGTCGTTTAGTACCCATAACACGAGCTCTGCTCGGCTTGCGACCAGATGGCGTTGTGTGTTAGATGTCCAATATAATAATAAAAAAAAAGATTAGCCGGAATCAACAAAAAAATATTGGTAAATACCGTATATTATTTTCATGTGCATTTAATGAAAAGCGGTTAATTAGAAATCACGAACTGATTCTTCAGTTTTATTTACTTGTATAAATAGCTAATGCCCAACGATCATCACTAAAAGCACCCCCACATCTTAGGGACAACATTATACATTTGAACAAACTATAATAAATAGAAGCTTCTTCCCATAGACCACCGTATTCCTAAGTCATATATTGTTATATCAATAGAATTAATAATAGGTCTTTACCTATAAAATTGCCGTTTTGTATACAATAAGTGAAAGTACTTATTTTTTCAAACTTTTTATTTCTGTTATTCGAAGTAATCACCCATGCAATCGACGCATCTTTGCCAACGCATTGGCACTTTATTGACGCCCTTATTGTAAAAATCAGCTGGACGGGAGGCAACAAACTCTTCAAAGGCATTTTGTACTGCCTCTCGGGAATTGTTTTTTTTTTTTTTTTTTAAATAACTACTTTCACTTATTGCATACTAAACGGCAATTTCATCGGTAAAGACCTATTATTATAGATAAGACCGACCAGCTAGGTCAGCAGATTACAAATATGAGATGTTATCGATCACGTAGTATTAAGACAAGACTTATATCGTTGAGAATAAGACGGAAATATATGTTATTGGTCGATAGAATTTAGGATATATAATAATCTGTGAGTTGGTATAAATACCAGACGTCACCATGTAATAGTAGAGTATCAAGGGGCTGGACCCACTACGTAATAAATACTACTTACCTCGCTGTTAGTTAGTTAGTTGATAACGCCGACGTTATACACCGCACATCACCGAATAATTTTTATTTTTTTACTGACTCGAGAAAAGGAGGAGGTTCTAAATTCGACTACATTTTTTTTTATGATTGTTACCTCTTTATTTTCGACTGGGTGAACCGATTTTGATGATTATTTTTTTATGTGAAAGCTGGTGCTTCCCGTGTGGTCCCATTTCAATTTGGTCCAGTTCTTGAAGTCGGTTTCTTTTTACTATTAACTAAATTATCATATTCTCTTACAGAATTCTTACTACTACCTACTAAGGCGGTACCTAGAGAGTGTATACCCCGGTTGCGAGGCGAAATCCACCTTTTTGAAACTAATCCAGAAGATTCTAGAACTTCGGAAGCTGGCCGAAGAAGTAACTGGAGTATACCTCGACGTGAACCCCATAGAACCACTTCTCATGGAAATATTTGACTTGAAACACCACGCAGCATGAGCGTGTGTGTATGGGTTGTTATATTATAAGGATTAGTTGTATGTGTGCGAGTCACAAGCCTAAAATAGACGTTCGTTGCACAGATATTTATTTATTTATATTATTAAACACTTCGTCTGCATCTCTTTTCAATCATGCCCGGCTCCTATTGGTCTAAGCATGATGTTAACTATCGTATCTTAGACTCGCCAGCAAAATACACGTTTATACAAAACGTGAAAATCGGTTGATAGTTTCGGAGTTCTTCGTTTGCAACAACGTGACACGAGAATTATATTTAATAGATAATACATAAGATTATGTATTTAAGATAAATGCCATCCGAAATTATATTTTATTCAATTAGCTGTAAAAAATAAAATACGTCTACGGTTCATAGTTAGAACCTTTTAAAAATATTTCATGTATGTATTTACAAAATGAAGTAAATATTTATTTATATCAATTGTCTAGTAGCCATAATACAAGTTGTGAGTATTTTGAGACTTGATGACGTTGTGAGATGGTTGAAGATATTATATTGTGCAACGATTGTCAAACTGTTAAATGTATTATTTTATTTTTGTCTTCCATTTTATAAACTCATTTTGCACATATCATATAATTAATCGATGGAGATTAGACACTAGATGGCGCCATTAGATCAAAGGAAATGTTATTTGTCTGCTAGAGTCATAGAGCAACACGGGCCACATAACAAAGGGGAATAGCCATAGCGTCTTTTAACCCGACTGCGAAAGAATGAGGGTTATGTTTTTGAGTGTATGTGTGTATGTCTTGGGCACACCCTAAAGCCCTAACGGCTTGTCGTATTTTGATGTGAGTGGTGTCAATAGATTCGTCTTTGTAGTGAGAGTGACACTGTGTACATCAAAATTAAAAGAATATTTAAAAAAAATCTTTTCTTTTTAGTTTTTTCTATCTTTTTTCAATTCTTGAATGAATTTAATAAAGATAGTAGATATTGACGCAGTTGGGGTTTTTTTTTAATAATTCCAATAAAAAAAGTCATTTTTAACCGACTTCAAAAAAGGAGGAGGTTTAAAATTCGACTGTATTCGTTTTTTATGTTTGTTACCTCAGGAATTTCGACTGGATGACCGATTGTGATGATTATTTATTTATTTCAAAGCTGGTGCTTAACATGAAGTCTGTTTTGTTTTTCTTTACTCTTTTTCAACTCGTACCGCGTAGGCCCATTTGAGTTTATACTTTGTCAGAGGGTAACACCTGCATATGGCTAATCCCTACCGTGTTGCTCTATGATAGGAATATTGTCTTTGTTGTTATATGCCAAATTAGTTCTAATGTCACATATATTTAAGGTCGTCATTTAATTAAGCTACAAGTCGATCTCTTACAAAACTAAATGCCTACATTATTTTTGTATCGTATATGTACAGTCAGAAATAAGTATTTTAACAAAATGATAGGAAACTTGGACGTATTTTGCAGTGCAATAAAATTGTTATTTAATATGACCAGTGAAATCATCATCAGCCTATCGCAGTCCACTGCTGGACAAAGGCCTCCAATTGCACGCCACTTAGTTCGATCATGACCAGTGAAATAATTCTTTGAAAATAATTGCAAATGTTTAAATCTATATTTATATTAGTACAAAAATCAAAAACTTTGTACCCTTTTTACCGAAAATTTATGTGAAAGTAGCATAAAATTTGGCACAGTCAAAGTTTATATTTAGGAGTGCAGAAGCTAAAAAATAATAAAAATTGAACTATCTATGGACAAATTTCGACCACTGTTATATTTTATTATGTATCAATTACTAGTAACAGTAATACTTATCACGTGTTCTTGTTAACTCCCATACGAAGACAATATCATATAATGAAACGGTCAACTTCAAGAAATAACATTTTAATTTAAAAAAAGCTGTTCAGCTACTTAGCCTTTTTTATTGCTGACTGTACATAGTCTTAGCTTGTTACAAGTACAGTTAAGTAAATAAGTACCAGTGGTGCATAATTTCGTCCCACAACTGGAACATGAATGTAATTTTGTTAGATTTATTTATTATTTAGTTATAATCATTTATTTTAAACTTAAACTGCTTGGAGTAACATGACAGCAGGTATATACTATTATTGTCATTGGTATATTATACCAAGTATTATATTGCAGATATTAAATGTTTTTTTATTGTTATATGTTCTACAAAAATCGTGAACAACCTATCTATAGTCACACCAAAATCTGAGAGTCACCGCAAGAAATTATGTGAAATAAGTATTTAAAAATATTCGTAGAGTCAACATTTAAAAGCTAAGTGTTTTATATAGTAATCATATTTATATGTTAATAAAAAAATAATAGACACATAAAAGCAATGAAATATAAGCACTCGACAGAAATCCAAATCGTAACCGTGTGTCACTCGAATTCACTATTTCCGCGGTACAGTCGTCGTCAAATATTTGTGTAGTAGTGATCATTTTTAGATTTTTAGAAAAAAAGTTTGCGGTATGAAAAATAGATAGTAGCCGATTCCCAAACCTACTGAATATGCATATAAAATTTCATAAAAATCGGACAAGACGTTTCGGAGGAGTATGGTAACTAACACGTGACACGTGAATTTTTAACCGACTTCAAAAAAAGGAGGAGGTTTCTCAATTCGACCGTATATATTTTTTCTTTTTTTTATGTGTATTCGCAGATAACTTCATCGTTTATGAACCGATTTTGATGATGTGGTGGCACCATGATAAGGATATAACATCTGATCATGGCATCCAAGAGAAATCGAGTCGAACCTTGAAGTCGGTTTTATTTTTGTTAAAATTGTACTTGTATATATTAGATATGTGAAGCAAAAACTTTGTACCCCTTTTCCGAAAATTATGCAAACGTAGGATTTTTACATGAAATTTGGCACAGTTAAAGTTTACAAGAAGATGGAGTGCCGAATGCTAAAAAAATCCATTATGGTCCAATTTCCACCACCGGGTGACCACTAGGTTACAATAAATAATGTACATATTTATTGTTAAGTTTTGTATCCAATAACAATTAAACAGTGTGACTATGATACAAATGATAGTGACTATGCATCGGTTACAGAAATTTTAGGTACAAAAACGAGCTTCAGAGAGATATTAATACGTTATTCAAAATTACATATTATCGATTGTTATTATAAATAAGGCATTTTGGCAGGTTCATACACAAAAAAAAATTTGTGACCTTTAATAAAGTTATATCAACTGTGAAGAAAATTGGCAAAATGTAATTAATATTATTAAAAAAATCATTAATGTTTATTCCTTATACACAAAAAGAATAGATTATTGGAAAACAGTTTATTATTCTTACAAAGAAACGTGACTATTATTTAATCAAAGCGACTATGTTGCAAAATATCATCACATCTAAATCAATCAACATATTTGTTTAGGATGTCGTGTAGCAAAATATGAGTTTATTAGAAAATATTTTATCGTTAATGTATTGGTTTCGTGGTCAAAGAAGTATTCCATGATAGATCGAAATGTAACGACCTGAAAACCTGTACGTAGTGGTATGTAGGCATGATTTCATTTATAAAAGTATCGTTACTCTGTCAAACAACGTTAATTTCAACGATAATGTTTTTGTGACGTGTGTAAGTTATTTTGTACATACAGTTTAATACAGTTTATTTATCATTGTACTAGTTTCGTAACCAGTTACGAAAGCACGTTAGTTGAATTGAATATATTTAACTAGCAACCTGCCCCGGCCTCGCACGGGATCATTACAGAAAATATAATTTTGTGATGTTACTCTAAGAAAGGGTGCTGCTTAATTTTTGCCGACGTCTTTAAAAAAATTACAAATAATTTTTAGAAACCTTCAATAATCATTCTATCTATTGGTAATAATTTCATCAAAATCCGTGCAATAGATTTTGAGTTTATCCCAAACAGACGGAAGCGGCGGAGGACTTTATTTTATACATGTATTGATTCATTGAATATGACGCTTTCTGTGAATAAAGGGCAATTTTTTGCCTGTTCTGTCAATTGCCTCAAAAATATGTCATCTTTGTTTGTTTTTACAAACCCTGCACAACTGGAATATTCATAACTATATTTATGTTTAAATTCCTAAGTTAACGTAAATTAAAGTAAGATTACATATCGGTTACGAAACATTGGTTACAGACAAATCGAAATTGTGTATGCATACAATTATTATATATTGTTTAAATATATAGTGTATATAATACGTTATTCATATAGCAATAATAATTAAAATAGAACAAAATAAGTTTAAAATGTTAATGTCTTGAATGTATATTCATTATATGCTTTCGTGTGTAAATAGTTTATATTTATATATAATTGTTGTTAAGAAAAATTTATTTTTATATCGATGTTTAGTCACGCGAATATTGTAAGTGCAATAACTTATTTTAAGAACAAATACATTATAGTTTGTTATGGGAATGTTTTATTTCAAGGTTTTGTGCCGTGAATGGTAATGGTAAGACCGATCTTGTAAACTAAACCACACACACCTATACTCATACCACAGGTGACGTAAGAGCCGACTAAAGGCACGTCTCTATAGAAATTTGACAACACGAAAAAAGGTTGACAACACAAAAGTTGTCAACTTTTGTTCTGTGAAGACTTGGAAGCAAACTACGCAGGACAACATCGCTACAAAGAAAAGGGAAACTTGATACAAACCCTTCTGGCCAGCGGAACAAAGCCTCTTCTCTAGGGCCTCTAGCCTGTCTCGAGCAGTGTACTACTATAGCCTGTTGAAGATGTTGAAATCTGTTCCAGATTCTGTGTTCAGACTATTGCTCTTTTCCGATATCAAGTGTATTTCTTGCAATCGAGTTCACTAATTCGTACTTCCTGCCGCCTTTTATATGATGAGCCTATACCTATAGTCGTAACTTATTTGACTGCCTCGGTGGCGCAGTGGTAACGTAGGCGACTGCTGTGCTTAATGTCTCGGGTTTCGATTCCTGGGTTGGATCAAATATTTGTATGATCTGCTAATGTTTTGTTCAAAGTTGGGTGTTTGCTTATACAAAATGTGTTTACAAAAAAAAGTAGCATACATATCTCTATATATATATATATATTGTCCTCCACTCGGCAATTGTTGATCAGGCCGAGATACGCTATAATTGTTGATCCACCTTTTTGGCGCTATTTCTAAGAAAGTTTTCAGTGTATCGTCTTATACACGCAATAAAAGTATTATACGCCTTGCGACGCTGTGCTTAAGTCTACGGCAAATACTCTAGCTCGTCATCGATTTACACGGCAATTGTAGCTCTAATAACGGTCAATTTTATCATACTTGATGATGCTTTGTTGATCAATATTCACAACGTTTGATCAACATATGCCGCGTAAACAAGCATTTTAAAACGTGGGGGCCGGAGCAGCACTATAGGTAGAAAGGAAGAGGTATATTACTGTTATAATAAAACTCCTAAAAATAATGTGTGATAGCTCATTCGATCCGTAATGAGTGTCATGACGTCTAGAAAAATGTTTTTTAGGGATTTATCAGCGCATAAAAAATTGCGATTGTTATTAACAAAATAAGAAAAGGAAAACAAGGTATTTAGTTTTTCGTTAAAAACTTCTAAAATACTAATATTTAAGGAATTGTTGAAACTAGATCCTGAAAAACAAGGAAATTTCCAATGAACAAGCCATAATTTTTGAAACTAAGTATATCACCAATTTTGAAAATTATTTTTGAGTTCGAAAGGGTATGCTCATTTTTTGTAGGCACATACTATGTTTTAGTATATTTTCTATAGTTACACCGATATTTGCGTCTGGTCGTCATCATTTCATGTTGATGAGCTGATGATGTAAGGTACAACTCCTTAACGGTTAGGAGTTGGAGGATAAATTTTTAAATATCATATGTATGTATGTTACCTTTAGTCGTATTCTTTCAAATTATTTAGATAAGCTGATGATGGAAGGTATAACTCCTCAACGGTTAGGATATGGAGGATAATCCTTCGATTTCATATGCATCTATAGACCTTTAGTACTGAACTTTTTACTTAACTTAACTTTTTAGTTTAGAACAGGTGGTAGAAGGTTAAGCTCTTCAAAAGTTAGAGATTACAGGATGATTTTAATATTACACGTAAGTATAGACCTTAATTTGTATTCTTTTGGAGTTGGAGGCTGATTCTTTAAATACCAAATACAGAAATAGGAATTTTGGAATTTCTACTCCTAAGAGGGTGAAATAGGGTCTAAAAGTTTTACAACAGTCCGTCATTTTTAAAGTTAGAAGCATTAATATTTATCTTTGAGCTACTGATTAAAAATGATAAGATACGTATTTAAGCGTATTCTGCCCCAAATGGGGTGAAATAGGGGTTAAAAGTTTGTATGAAAGTCCGTCATTTTAAGTTAGGAACATGAAACTTTATCTTTAGACTACTGATTAAAAATATGTTAAAACGTATTTAAGAGTTTCCGGAGATTCTACCCCTAAGGGGTGTAATAGGGGTTCACATTTCGTATATAGATTAGTCTCGAAGTAAACTTTTGATTACAAATAAATGAATACTTATATCACAGCATTTATAGGAATGAGCATTGATGAGAATTCTACTCCTAAAGGGGTAATATAAAGATCGAAAGTTTGTGTGAAATACAATTTTTTAAGATTTTTTAAACTTTATTTCCTAGACCTTCAAAACAGTTAAAAAAACTTTTTGAAGCAGGTACTTTTAAAAGGGCTTAAAACGCGATAGTGCTTCCACGTTTAAAAAAATCTTAACCAGAATGAATATTGAAATTCAGCTCTGACTACTTCGTGTATACCACGGCGTTTTAAAATATTAGTTCCCGTGACATATGTTAATCAAACGTTGTGTATATTGATCAACAAAGTATCATCAAGTATGAAAAAAGTGATCAACAAAGTATTATATATGAAAAAGATGACGGTTATTAGAGCTGCAATTGCCGAGTCAATCGAGATAGAGGTTTTGCCGTAGACTTAAGCACAGCGTTACAAGCCGTATAATACTATATTGCGCCTATAAGACGATACACTGGACACTTCCTTAGAAATAGTAGCGAAAAGGTGGATCAACAATTATTGCATATCTCGGCCTGATCAACAATTGACGAGTAGAGGACAATATAAATATATATTTTCAACCTCTGTTTTACCCCCTTAGAGGTAGAATATCCAGAAGCGCTTAAATATGTAACCACAAATTTTTAATCAGTAGCCGTGAAATAAAATTTCCTCTTCCTAACTTAAAAAAGGACGTACTCCGATACAAACTTTCAACCCCTATTTCACGCCCTTTGGGGTAGAATATCCAGAAACACTTAAACACGTATCTAGTCATTTTAATCAGTAGCCTAAAGATAAAGTTTCATGTTCTTACTTAAAAAATGACAAACTTCCATACAATCTTTAAACCCCTATCTCACCCTCTTAGGGGTAGAATATCCAGAAACGTTCAAATACGTATCTAGTCATTTTTCATCAGTAGCCCAAAGATAAAGTTTCATGTTCTAACTTAAAAAAATGACAAACTTCCATACAATTTTTAAACCCCTATCTCACCCCCTTAGGGGTAGAATACCCAGAAACGCTTAAATACGAATCTAGTAATTTTTTTATCAGTAGCCCAAAGATAAAGTTTCATGTTCTAACTTAAAAAAATGACAAACTTGCATACAATCTTTAATCCCCTATCTAACCCCCTTAGGGGTAGAATATCCAGAAACGCTTAAATATGTATCTAGTCATTTTTAATCAGTAGCCCAAAGATAAAGTTTTATGTTCTAACTTAAAAATGACAAACTTTCATACAATCTTTAAACCCCTATTTCACCCCCTTAGGGGTAGACTATCCAGAAAGGCTTAAATACGTATCAACTCATTTTTTTACTTTTGGTAAAGTTAGTACTATTTAACTTTAACCTAACTATATCTGAATAGCTACCTTTTTTTGTTTGAATGCTCCTTAGGCAATAATACGTTACGCATTAATTCGTTCATTAATTGTGAAACAAAGTGGAAACAGTCTACCATAGAAAAGACCCAATCGTGGAGATGGTGGCCTCTGATTGGTCCGTTTGAATCGGATCAACAATAGCTGGTGTGGATTTGTATAAAAATGATGTAAATAGTTCGTAATTCTGCCAGCAGAGGGGTTGCAATTGTTGATCCAGAGCGGAGCCACATTAGTACGCCGGAATACACATTAGATCAACAAAATCTGCTGCTGATCAACAATCGCCAACAGATCAACAATTAACTGACGCCACGTCGCGTCAGATCAACAAGGGCCGAAAAGAGATATATATATATATATATATATATATATATATATGCATATAGCATCTCTGCTTAGTTTGGGACTAGATGTCGTCGTGTTAGATGTTCGGAATTACTTATTAATCCAACTTTCCTTTTAAAGTTTTTATGTCCCTTCATTCAAATGTTATTTGAATGTGAAAAAATTGGTTGTCTGTAAAGTCGGTTTACGGACGATAGTTTGTGACAACGTCATAACAATACATTGATGAAAGATAGATACAAGGGCGAAAAAGACAATGAGTCATCCTTTTTCGTGCATGCAGCCGGCGTTCATCAATTTATTAAACGTTGTCACGTCAAAACTGTTGTCATCATCAGCTTATTACGGGTCACGGACCAGGTGGAGTAACTTGATAGCTGGCAGAAGCTGGATGTGAGAAGCCCATAGTCGATCTGAGAATGAGTGGCGTACAATGGCCTTTGTCCAGCAGTGGACTGCGATATTGTGTAAATAATAGATATCTACATATTTTATTCATTAACTAGCTGCTGCCCGCGGCTCCGCCCGCGTGTATGTCGGTTATCGTGGCAAATAGTAGTCTATGTGTTATTCTGATGTATAAGCTATTTCACTGTAAAGCTTCAATTAAATCCGTTTAGTAGTTTTTGCGTGAAAGAGTAACTAACATACACACTTACAAACACCTTTATAATGTTAGTGTAATTGATGATAAAAACAGTTAAACAAACAAAAACATAATACCATGTATAATTTAACATATAATATATTTGGTGCTAGTCGCATTTGAAAAATATGACAGCCTGACAATGACAACTTACCTACCTACAACCTATGTAATGTTATTTAAAAAAAAAACGAAGTAATTCGGTATAATTACAGCTACGTAATCTATAATAATTAAAATAAAAATGAAGTTTGTACGTGGAATTTTGTACGTGTAACTTCTAAAAAAAAACTGTCAATACTTAACCTTAGTCCTATATTACTTTAAGTAAAATGCGGTTTTAGCTAATCGTAAATGCCATGAAAATTCGCAAAACGGACACAACCATCATCGACGTCTGCCCTCACGCGTATACCTACCTACCCGCGTTCGGGTCGCGCACTCAGCGATAAGCAACCTATTCGCATATTATAATATCGCGCATTCGGTTTGTCATCATCGCAACTAAAAATTTTAATATTTATTTATTTGTCTTTATTTGTATGTATTTATTTGTATAAATATTTATTTGTCCAAATGATGTAGCGCGAAAGATATATATTTTATCTACTTTAAATACCAGAAACGATAAATGTGTCCATTTTCATTTAGGAATCAACTTATTACTACCATACCAAATGTGCATTTGAAATAAATCATTATTTTTTATTGTAGTTATGGTTCACTATGTTGGCTTTAATATCTTACACATTTTAACTATAACGGCTTTTAAGATAAACATTTCCATCATACATTACATAGTAAAACTTTTGCGATTTTGGCAGCGCACGCCAGTATAGCTCACAGATGGTAGATTTTTTCTACTACCTACTTGACACTTATCGTCATATTTTAGAGAATTCACACAATATCTTTATTATTTGTAGCCTATGTGTTATTCTGATGTATAAGTTAAATTACTGTAGTGTCATTCAAATCCGTTCAGTAGTTTTTGCGTGAAAGAGTAACAAACATCCATCCATCCATCCATCCTTACAAACGTTCACATTTATAATATTAGTAGGATTAAGCAACGCTATGATCCGTTGCACTTTGCAAGACTTTCTTTGTATTTCTCAGAAGACAGTAAATCAGGTATGGATTTTCTTCATTGTGCGTATAAAATCTAAAATCCGAGGCTCTCTCGTAATATGCCTACCTATAGGTATTTGTGTAATCTCTGGTTGATACTTAGCGGATAAATCTCAAAGTATTCCTTATTCTCGAACTCACGGAACTCACGGTAATAATTATGACTATTCCTTTTTATATGTATGTATTCCCTAACCCTGTATAAGCATGCAATTTCACCGATATGTCCACATATTGTGACAGTGTTACCTTTATTTAAAGAGCTTCGCTGTATACTATGTTATGTGTAATGCCATTGGAACAATATACGAACATATTAGCAGCGTCGCTCACCCTCGACAGAGCCACATAGAGCTTACCGTTGCTGAAACAGATCGTGGTGAGGTCTATGCCTGCGGTGCGCAACGTCTGACCGTCTTGTTTATCGTCATCGCAAAGCATAGAAACCAAAAGAAGGAACCAAATTTTGTGCGTTTGTGGATTTTGACGGAACTTTCACTGGCAGGTAGCTGATGATCCAGGAAGTAACTTAGGCCACTTTTTTTAGACTAACTTTGTCCCGCGGCGTTACTCGTGGTACAACAATAACTGCGGGTAACACCGCGGGGTTTAGCTAGTACATAATAATAACATTGATAACTATGCTGCAGAACTGAAAAATGTTAAAGCAGCTATGTTGCACTTGCATAAGTACAACATAAAAATTGTTTCTGTAATAACCTCTGGAAAAAATTCATTCATTGTTTTTGTAAAATCTTATTTACTTTATGTAGGTAGGTATATCTCAATGCTTTTAGGTTACATTTTGAAATAGTACAAAGCGTGGTATTTAAATATGTTATCTGACCCGACGAACTTCGTACCACCATATTTTTCTTTCGTTACCCATGAGTAGGGTGTAGTCACGGACAAAAAAACTTTTTCCTTTATTTTTTATTTTTTCTTGTACACAAACCTTGTCCTAAGAATAACTAACACATAAAAAATATATAATTTGGTGTAGCCGATCGAAAGTTACGCGCATACATACATTTCGGCGTAACGCCGCGGGACAAAGTTAGTCTAAATAAAGTGGCCTAAGTTACTCCCTGGATCATCAGCTACCTGCCAGTGAAAGTCCCGTCAAAATCGGTCCAGCCGTTCCAGAGAATACCCGGCACAAACAGACAAACAGACAGACAGACTGACAAAAAATTTTTTAACTACATTTTTGGTATATGTACCGTGTATACATACATATGCATTTAGTAAAAAGCGGTTATTTTGATATTACAAAGAGACACTCCAATATTATTTATTTGTACCTTTAGATGTATAGATTTGTTCACTGTGGCACTATAAACCATTTATTCGACATTTTAATTAATATAAAATTGAGAGAGATTAATTAAGATCTACTCCAGCAACACGGAAAGTCTGACGATGAGATTTATTAATTGTCATTGCATAAATTTACTTATTTGAAATTTTACTTATTAATTTTACAACTATAAATATCAAGAAAAGAAGGAGAAACAAACAAAAACACTAAACAAACTAATTATATTATTATCTAATACCTACTTTAAACTGATATCTAAAAACTACGTCTTATGTATTTTTTAAATCTAAAACGCGCTTATTCCCAGTCAATAAGAACCACGTTCGTTCGCATTAACAGTGACAATTCGAGTGAAGTCAGCGCGTGAGCGGCGTGAGCGCTCCGGCCTTTTTGTAAATCCAGCGGATTGCCGTTTCGTGTGTTAAAGAAAAATCAACCGTAATGTCGTACTTATACTGGTGCGGCGAGATTTGGCAGTTTTATTTCATCTATATCTTGTGTGTTTATTAATTATAATTTTATAATTCTATATTTTATTAAAAAATATATTAAAGTGTATAGTGATAAGGATATATCCATGTGAAATACAATATATTTAAGTATTTAATACACCTTGAAGAAATGCCTAACGCTTAAACACGTTATTGTGGCTAATTTATAAAAGATAGAAATATACTATTGAGGACTTTTTTGTAGATCTTTTGAAGACCATCATCTTTGTAATACATATTTTTGGTGTATGATCAACGTATGCGAGGATAAGAGCTCGAAAGCGAAAATTTTCATCCGACTTGCTTCAAATTTATCGTCACTGCTCAGCTCCTATGCATCTTAGCGTTATGTTATATAGCCTATAACCTGCCCAGGAGTATGGACTATAATCGTACCAAGTTTGGATAAAATCCCTTCAGTAGTTTTTGATCCATGCGTGCACATACAGACAGACAGACAGACAGACAGACAGACAGACAGACAGACAAAAAACTTACTGATTACATTTTTGGCATCAGTATCGATAACCATTCATCCCCCAATAATAATTTTTAATATATATTCAATGTACAGAATTGACCTCTCTACAGTTTTATTATAAGTATAGATATAGACAAGAACAATTGGATACGAATTAAAATTCATCAATCATTTCAGAATATATTTAATAAAATGCAAGTGTGACATTCTTTCCTACTAATAATTCACTAATAGAACAAACAAAATAAAAGAACAAAACAAAGAGAAATTAACCTATTTAGAAATAAGATTAAATATAATATATTACTAGCTGTACCACGCAACCTCGTTTGCGTCTACTGTTGCCCGTACTAGTGATAAATTTCCCCCGTTTTTAAAACATACTTCATTGGTGCCCCGTTCCTACTGGTCTTAGCGTGATGATATATAGCCTTCCTCGATAAAAGTACCTACTATCAAACGCTAAAATAATTTTTAAAACCGGTCAAACAAACAAACTCTTCAGCTTCATAATATTAGTATAGATTATATCCTACCTATGTCCGATTACAATGGTAGGTATAAGAATTATAGCGGCAATTGGCAGAATGACTACAGCAATGTATTTGGCGAATAAAGTGTAGGTATGAGCGTGCGCGCCTGGGGACAGTAACGGGAACACCGGGGGGTTCCCACACAGGAGGGGGCCATCTACAAACCGTAGGTGGCCTGAGGCGCGTCGGGGTGCTAGGGTTTTCCTTTCTAGGGTGCACCTGACTCCTCGGCATCTAGTACCCGAGACGGCGTGCGGTTTTAGTCGGTTCGAGTCCGAAATGACACCAGGAGATGGCATGTGAGGGGATTTCCTCACAGAACAAAAATGGTATAGAAAGGGACAAACTTTGTGAATTGTGCCATTATGATGGCAAAATTAAATTTTAAGTCTAACGAACTCGTATCTGTATACATCATATCAATATGATCTTTGATCCTACTAATGTCATAGCAGCAAACTGCCTTGCCTACTATTATCACCCTTTCACTTACTTCTCATCTTCAATACCTAGAGCTAGCTTCATTTCAATAGAATAATTCTCTTCCACTCTATCAAACTTTTCATCGACTTTAGCGTTGTCATCACAAACTGTGATATCTACACAATCTTCGAAAACATCATCAGTCGAAACGTTGACGAAATTATCAGTATCATCACTCAAAATCGACTCAAAGTTCTTGGAATCATTTAAATCATCATTTTCAAGAGATTCTTCAGGGTCCTTCACCTTTATTTTTTCATTAGACTTACAAATAGGTGTACTGGTTTCTCCAAAGCTGCATTCCTTAGCAGCTTTGGCTATTTCTACAGCATTGTAATGGGTACCGAGATCATTTCTTACACCAGCTTGGCTACTAGGTATTGTTCTGTCAGCGTTCTGCTCAGTCAAAGTATCTTCGAGGGTTGTGTTATTGCTCGGTGTGAGAGTGGTCTCATGTTCGTCAATAGTGACTGCGGATTCCGCTACAAAAGAGGGAACAAACTCTCCCGCTCTCCATCTCTGTTCGGCGGCGTCCATGTGTACTTCCAAGATGCGGGAAACTTCGGGCAGCTATAAAATGAAAGTTTTGGTATGGAATTATCTCATGATATAAATATTAAGTACAATATTACAGTAATCTAAAGCCCTGTTATAATCAGTAGACTGTCTAATGTAAATCTCGTTTCTATGATTAATATAAGCCAATAGTGAGGATTTGTCGGTAGTCCCAGTGTTTTTTGCAAAATTAAATATGGTTCTGATTCTATCAAAATAATTATTGTACTATACCAAGGAATTTTCCATTTACCACTAAACATTAAGCTAAATTCAAGCATAGGTGTCTCAAAAGTCATTTTAATCATTGCTAACTTTTACTGAACCAGATGTTATACGTACTCGTAGGTATGATCACTTACATCGTCTGAGATTGATTCTAAACTTACAGTATACTCATTCTCAAGCTGATCCGAGATGTGCTCGATGATAGCGTTGGTCCTGTTGTCTATGTTACCGGCGTGGCTGGTCATCATGTCATACTGTCTGTATAACTCCCGCTCCTCGTATTGTAGGGTACGATCTAATATTTCAGAGGCTACATTCTGTTCTATGCGGGCATTTTCTTCCATATTCGAGGCGTTTACTCCTAAAAGCCGAATTTACAACATCAATTAAATCGAAAGATTTGTGTCATCCTAGCCTTTGAGCAGGATATAGCGTATAGATACAGATCATACTGAGTCTAGTATTTTAGTTCCATGTAATAGTATTACAATCTGTTGGTACAGTGAGATCAGATAGCTGGTGAAGCAGTGGAGGGTTTCTAGAGTGTCCTGTAGTCCCTACTAGGCGACGTGTGTTTAGTCTAACGATGGATATTGCACACCGCCTCTATAAGTTATTGGACTTGTACACAAGCACCTTTTCAGAAATCAACTTTATTAGAAATTTCAATTGGATTTGCATTAAATGAACTCATATTATATGAATAAGTAAAACTGCCTTTTCTTAAGGTAACTCAAATGCTTCTTTCAACAGTTAGGCACTAAATTATAAAATCTATAATGTAATTTAATTTGACCGCGCACCAGAGCTTCTGATAAAACTGTTTTATTTGGAAATTACTAAAACATTTATCAAAGAAAACTTTGATACTATTTATAAATGGTATGTAAATAATTCGAGTTCTTGGGTACCTTGTGAAGGGAATCTGTTATCTTCATAGGAATTAATAGCGTTTATAATCGTCTGCTTCGCTTCCCTCCGATTCATATCAAATGTTATATCGAAATTGCCGCAAGAATTTTCTGAGTGACTGGCATCTACAAAGTTATTATTTGTGTAACTTTCTTTAGTTAATATTCTAGGCGTTATAGTATTTAGGGTTAAGCATTTTATACAGTACTAGCTTGTACCTGTGTGTCCACCAGCAAGTATGGCTCACAAATAATGTGGCGTTCTATTCAGTTCAATGAGAGGCTTAAGCTCTAAAAGAGGTTCAGCAGTTTTATCGTTATCTATGTATATACAAAGAAAAACAATTTGATAGGTATCGACCTAGCGAAGCGTCTTTAATTGTTGCTTTTGGCCGACCGACCCGATCACTAGGCATACCTTGCCTGTTCATAAATCCTCCACTTGTATTAAAAGGGTATAATACCTATTCCCCTATACTCTATATTAAGTTCTAACTAGCAACTCCAATATTATCAACATTTTTATCACCTGTGTCTTCATCATGCTTCTTTCCATCTCCATTTCCTTTACGACAGGTCTCCTTAGAAGACGTCGCTCGTCTTTTGGCTGTTTCTTTTTGAGATGTTTTAGCAATTACAGCAGTTGCAGGTCGGTTGCCAGATTTTTTTGGCCCTCTTATTAACTCTTCAATATTTTCATCTGCACTTGAAGTGGTATCGGAATCATTATTGATTGAAACGGTATCACTTGAAGACGCTGGAAGGGAAATATAGTCTAAATATTTACTTGAATTAATGCCTAGAAAACCGATTCTACGGAATTTCATGCTTGCCTTTTAGTTGAACCTTGCATCTAATTAGAGTCATTAATCGTTTCAAAGAATCCTTTATCGACAAAACAGTAACTTGAGATGGAAGAAACAATAGTTTTGCCACATTTATGAATCGAAATCATATACTAGTTTGCTTGTTTGTTGATTCCTTGAAACGAAATTGAGATTTTGGAGGAAAAACATCAAGTAAAACAATATAACTAATCCACGGTCAAGAATAAAAATGATAATATAAACAGTTTTTTAAACTCATTAAAATTAATACACACAAGCCGTTTCAATATTCTCCTCTCCGATTTCAAATTCTACATCTGGAACTGGCAACTGATTTACGAATAAATCGGATTGTGAAGTTGGCTTGCTGGTAGCTGGATCATTTCTGATTGAACACTGATCAGTGATCATAGAATGTTCAGTTAGAGTCATTTCGTCAGCATCAGAGGATTGATCATCAATAGCCTGCTGTTCTGCACCAGATGGTTGATCCACGTACTCAAACAATGTGGCCCCTGGCACATAAGTCAACTTTACTTTTCTCTCATCTGAAAACATGAAGAGGAAACATAAAATTGGTAAAACAGACGCTCAAAATAAATATTTTATATAGTAGTATGAGGGTTCAATGTTTAAAAAGACATAGAATAGCAAATTTCACAATCGATAGTGATTAAATCGAATGAACCTATTGCTTTTGGCAATAAGGCCGCCCTTTGTACAAATTTGAATCATGATCCACCATAAACTTACTTTCTTATAGACATTCAAATACAATTGGTGCAAAAATACAATGACTGCCTCGTTGGTCTCGCGGTTGGCGTGTGCGACTGCTGATCGTGAGGTCTCGGGTTCGATTCCCGGGTCGGACCAAATGTTTGTATGATCTACAAATATTTGTTTCGGAGTTTGGGTGTTTTCTATGTATAATATGTATGTATTTACAAAAAAAAAGTATATATGTATTTATATCAGTTATCTAGTACCCATAACACAAGCTCTGCTTAGCTTGGGACTAGATGGCGTTGTGTGAAAGATGTCCGAAATATTTATTATTATTATTTCCTTTATTTCATTTATATACACATTAATTACATTTTTAAATATAAATATAAAAACAAATACATTTAAAAATATAAAAAATAGTAGACCACCGACTTCGGGTACAGGGACCAAGAAACCGGTGGTTAGGGCTCCAAAGACAGGAACCTCCTCACAATACGAGCCGTGTCAAGGAGGACTGCCTTCTGCATCAGACCCTTGATCCAGCCCTCTAACGTGAGCCTCTTAAGGTGTTGGTCGAGGCTCCTGGCAATTAATCCGTGAGCAGATACGACTATCGGAACAATGATCGCCGAATCCACATTCCACATATCGACAATCTCGTGAGATAAATCCAAATATTTTATTTGTTTTTCTTTTTCGACTTTCACGAGATTCTCGTCATGTGGAACGGCAATATCGACAATCATTGCGCGGCGCTCCAATCGATCTATCACCACAATATCAGGCTTATTGGCAACAATAGTCCTGTCTGTGATAATAGATCGATCCCAATATAACGTAGCACGACCATTTTCGAGAACTGGAATTATTATTATAATTAGATCGACATTCGCGTAAATATGTATTTCCACGGTAACGACCTTGTAATCTGTCATTTAATTACACAGATAATAGTCTAAAACGTCCCAAGTGCGGCATGCACTGTAAAGTAGGGAAATATTTGTTGTTTTGACGGTTTCAAACGATTAATAGGCAAAGTGGGTCACGTTTTAAGGACATCTTATGTACTCTCTTGAAAATATGTAAAACGGTATACAAATAAAGAGTTTTCTATCTATCTATCTATCTATAAAGCGGTTTCTCATCTATACATACAAATAAAAAAAAATCAAGTGTCTGTTTGTAATATTAAAATAACCGCTTTTTAGTAAATGCATATCTATGTATATACGATACATATCCCAAAACAATTTTTTTTTTTTCAATTTTTGTCTGTCTGTCCGTTCTGTTGTTTGTTCCGGCTCTCTAAAACGGTTGGACCGATTATGACGAGACTTTCACTGATATGTAGCTGATGATATAAGGAGTAACTTAGACTACTTTTTTTAGACTAACTTCGCCCCGCGATTTTGCCCACGATTATTGTCATACAACGCGGGGTTCAGCTGGTTCACTATAAAATACACGTCTGTAAAATAATATATATATAGCTGCTAAAAGAGGTAGAACAACTGACCAGGTCTATCACCATGAGTGAGCTGGCTCAGTGCGATCCTATCGAATGCGTTGTCATGTCTATACACAGTAGAACGACAAGGAGAAGCATTCCTCTCGTTCATCAAGTGCGCTGGGTGACATTCTTCTTTTTCAGACTGTTCAATTCCCTCCTTGTAGTACAATTTCTGAAAATTATATAATCCTATCAGCAATTGTAGTTGAAAATTCTCAAGGTAGTAGAGCCACGCTGATTTCAGCACGAACGGGCCGGCTCGACCGGGGCGGTACTACCCTCGCACAGAAAATCAACGTAAAATGACAGCGTTCGTGCTGTCGTGTTTCGTTGGTGAGTGCGAGACCGGAGGCCCAATGATGCAGAAGCATCACTAGCCCGCCATGGTGTGGATCACCATGCTGCATTGTTGCATTGTCTGCATTCGCAGTATGGTGACCACCACTCTTGGATTCTGCTTATTCTTTCCATCAGGCAGAGTAGAGTCATTTTGGCAAGGCCATATATAAAAAAAAAGAAGTTGGACGTAATGGTTAACCTAATGGCTTAAGCGGTCGCCACGTCGCTTTCCACTGCACCAAGTGTTGTGGGTTCAATGACAGCGCTTTGTGTGATTCACAAATTGTTGTTCTGAATCTGGGTGTTCTCTGTGTCCGTTTCATGTATGTTTGTAAAGTCCCCTGCGACACAGGACGTATATTTCTAATGCTTAAAAAAGATAAAAAAAATAACATTACGCTAAGACCATTAGGAGACGCAGACGAAGCGGCTCAACAATTTTTTAAGGAAAATTAGGAAGGTACAGAAAACTGAACAACTTACCCAAGGATCGACGGCTGGTTCTCCGCGATCAATCCGCGCTTGCCGTTCCTCCTGCTCCCTATCCAACTCTGCAAATATTTCCAGGTCTTCAGCATTGGGCTCCAGATCTAGATCTTCATCCTCAAAGTCTACCTTCACCTCATTGGTCATGCGAGGCATGGAGTTTAACGATATACCTTTGTCATCAGTTTTAACTGAAAATTGCAGAGGATATTTGAGTTCACAGTACAGTGTGCTGGTGGGGGCCCCGATATCACACCAGGGGTAGCACACCAGGGGTAGCACACCAGGGATGATAGCCGAGGCCCCTGTCTACGGTTCCTATAACAACATGCGTAATAGATGTTCAACAGGTAGTAGAGCCACGCTGATTTCAGCATGGTTGGACCGGCTCGACCGGGGCATGGGGATTTTCTACGCGAGGGTAGTAAATCAACTTAAAATGACAGCGTTCGTGCTGTCGTATTTCGTTGGTGAGTGCGAGACCGGAGGCCCAATGATGCAGAAGCACCACTAGCCCGCCATGGTGTGGGTCACCATGCTGAATTGTTGAAATGTCTGTATGGTGACCACCACTCTTGGATTCTGCTTATGCTTTTCATCAGGCAGAGTAAAGTCATTTTGGAAGACCCAATTTAAAAAAAAAATAGCAAGTAGCAGCAAAACAATATATTACCAATTGTTTTGGATGACGGTTTCTCTGCATCATTTTGGCTAGTACTAGCTTTAATGTCGACTTTGCTAGCATTGCTATCTCTTTGCTCTAAAGTTACTTTGCTGTCTACTTTCTTGTCAGGCAAATTCTTTTTTTCCGTCTCTACCGACTCTTCAGTTAATACCAGCTCAGGATCTGTCGGGATTTCTTGAATTTTAATTTTCTTCATGCTCTTGTTTTCTTTTTTATTAGGTTTGGTAGTGACTGTCTTTTTATCAAGGTCTATGATGAGATTTCCGTCTTCAATTATACCTAGTTTTTCTTCTTCTTCTACAATATTATTCTTTTCCGATTCTACAGCAGTTTTCGTTATCATCTCTGATTGAGAACTAGAAACGTCTTCAACTAAAGCTTTTTTGTCTTTTGACTTGGAAGATGTATCATTATTAGGTTCAATTATTTCAATTAAAGGTTTCTGTTCCACTGCTGGGGCTAGCTTTTCTTCATCGTTATCGACTTTTGTATTTCTTTCCTTATCTTTTTTCTTTTTTAAATCTGAAAAAGCGTTATAATGAGTATCTACTAGACGCATTTATTAATAACTAGCTGAACCCCGCGGTGTTACCCGCGGTTTTTGTTGTACTGCGGGTAACGCCGCGGGATAAAGCCAGCAAACTTCACATAAACCATCTACTAAATAGTCCGAACAAAGCCTAAACACTTGGTTTGGATAGGAAATCGAGACAGCTAGTTTTACTGACCAAAAAAATAAACTAAGAATAAAAAAGCAGCCAAGTGCGAGTCGGACTCACGCACGAAAGGTTTCGTACCATTAACTATAAAAACCTTTATCACGTTAAATATGGAAGCCACTATATTTATTTTATTGTTTTTTAGTATTTGTTGTTATAGCCGCAACAAAAAAAAACCATAATCTGTGAAAATTTCAACTGTCTAACACTATCACAGTACATGAGATATAGTCTGGTCCCAAACGGCCAGACGGACGGACGGATCTCAATTTACCATTTGGGTACGGAACCCTAAAAACTAAACAAAGTTGAGGGTAGAATTTCCAACAACAGTCAATATATTAATAGCCTTACCTCCATAACTCTTAGTTGGCTGTACCTGCGATTGTGATGCAAATAACAAATTGTTCATTGCTTGGAAATCGGAAACAAAGTCTCTGGAAGTGGAAAAAAAAAATTGTTACCACTTTTTATAGAAAATCATTTTTTATATATATATACATTCGTACACATGACATTTGGATTTTCAAGTTATTTTTTATTTTTCCTCTACGACTACGACAAACATTTCCGAACCAAAATCAGCTAAATCGGCCCAGCCGTTCTCGAGTTTTAGCGAGACAAGCGAAGAGCAATTGCTTTTTATATATGACTAGCTGTCCCGGCAAACGTCGTTTTGCCATAACTACTAATAAATTAAAAATTAATTAAAAAAAAATTGTCCAGCGGACAAAATTGTGAATCTAAACCATTCCCAGATCCCCTTGAACACACACAAAAAATTTCATCAAAATCGGTCCAGTCGTTTGAAAGAAGTTCAGTGACATACACACTCACAGAAGAATTATATATATAAAGATTTCAGACACCTAATTGTGTCACAACGCCATTGTGGTATGGGTACAGGACAACTGATGTAAATACATACCTATATGCTTACTTATTATACATAGTATATAAAATTGATATACGTAGCACTGGGTCAATCCATCCTCCAATATTGCATTTCTGCATGGGGTGGTGCTGCCAAAACCCATCTTATAGGCTTGGAGCGAGCGCAAAGAGCTGTGTTAAAAGTATTAACAAAAAAACCGTATAGATATCCCACAATTACGCTCTACTCTGACACCAAATTACTAACGGTTCGTCAGCTTTATGTGCTCCGACTTGTTCTAAGGAAACATACTACTCTACCTTCGCCCTCGCTAGAAAGAAGAAGTAAACGGTCTCTTCTTATTAATGCATCCTGTAGAACTACCTTCGGCACACGCCAATTCTATAGTATGTGCTGTAAAATATATAATAGCACCAATAAAAAACTAAATATTGCACATCTTAATAAACACGAAGTTAAAACCAAAGTCACCGCCTGGCTACAACAGCTCGACTATTATTTGACTGAAGACCTACTCAAACAAGTCATATAAAACACCGTTACGCTTAATCTGTATGACACACACACACACCACACACACACACACACACACACACCACACACACACACCACACACACACACCACACACATACACACGTTTCTCATATATACTAAAACTAGCCTCTTAATTGTTGTTCACTTCATTTTTTTTCCCTCAAATAAAAGTCTTAAATGTATTTATTAAAAATATTTAAATGTATGAAAAATATACACAGCGACATTTCACGTTTTTTAACTGCAGTACTGATATCGGTGACGGAACACTGTTCTTCCAACATACAGGATTTTGCCTAGTTTGGAAGGCAGTTTCACTACCTTTTGTGTAACACATTTCACGCACTATGTAATTTTAAAATTGTAAAACGCCTATAACTGTTAATGTGTTTTTGTTCTGTGTTCAATAAATACATTTTATTATTTATTATTATTTTATTATATAGTGAACACCCATACTCGGAAACAAATATTTGCAAATTATACAAACATTTAATCCGACCTGGGAATCGAACCCGTGACCTCAAGCACAGCAGGCGCATACACTACCACTGCGCCATCAAGGCAGGTAAACATATAGACTTATAAATTTAATAAAGTAGTGACACCGCTGGCTATATATTACCTCCTATCGTGAAATTTCAATCGATCTAACCGTTGTTATTGTTGTCTCAAATACCTAACTTTAAAATCGTTACTAAATACTATACCTAGGTACTCAATAAGTCTGCCTCTAACAATTTCTAACTCTCACTATTCCATCTAATTAGAAGGATAAAACTGTAATACTTACGAAGACTTACTACCCGTAGGTAAGGTACTCCTAAAGCCGCACCAATAATCTTCAGGTGAAGTTTGCTGTTGCGGCTCTTCCTTTATCTCCTGCACCAGTCGCTTACCCTGATCTTTATGTGACCACTCTATATTGCTTGTGTCTGGTTCTGAAAGTAGTAAAAAATGTGACCCTTTTATTTTATAGAAGGAAAGCGATCAGATTGGTCACTATTTGGGGAAGTGAACATATGTAACTCGAAGACACAAATTACGTTTCTGCCCTCTAAAGCCCCGTCCACATGCAATACACTACAAACACTACAAATTTGTATACAGGGCGGACGACGAGCTCATGGCAACTATCACTATTGAGTGGACCTATTTTTATTTAAATTTAAACAAAGTGGTCTCAAAAGAAGAAGAAGGCGATGGTGGATGATAAAAATTAACAAAAATCTAACACGGAACAGTGGCGAACACAAACAAGACAACATTCAAACACATACAATCACTAACTCACATGTTCGTATTTGTTGTTTGCGAAGCATATGGACGGGGCTTAAGTGCGACAATGAAATTCCTATCTTGGCGTTGAAATAAGCCAATCATCGTTGAACAATTCACATTGGTGTAAAAACATTTACCTCTAATACATATCAATATGCCTCACGAAAGATTTTAATCTAATTAACGATTTTGTCATGGCTCTTACTATCATCGTTTGCATCGCTGTAATTGTCACTACTCTCTTCACTGGTAGAATCTTCGTTTTCAGATTGTGATAGAATGTCTTCAGGTACTCCTCCTACAGTCTGCGACTTAGCTGTACCTTCGGTATTTTGGTCATCCGCTTCTTTTTCCTTTAATTTCTCTTCTCCCACATTTTCATCTTCCTAAGTTAATACAAAATTTATTAACAAGTTATACTAGCTTTGAATTTTTTGCGGTCCATGATATAATAATTATTTATTATTTTTATTGGAATTACAGGAGGCAAATCAGAGGTATGTAATACCTTCAAAAAAGGTCGTGTGGCGTCGTGAGACACCAGATAGGAACGAAATTCCTATATATATTTATATATATATCCTAATATAATACGCATTTTACAGATGGTGCTATA
This sequence comes from Spilosoma lubricipeda, assembly GCA_905220595.1. Lineage (NCBI taxonomy): Eukaryota > Metazoa > Arthropoda > Insecta > Lepidoptera > Erebidae > Spilosoma > Spilosoma lubricipeda. Next base: position 14,607,077 of record HG992296.1, on the reverse strand, counting down.
CTATTGTGTTGTAATGTTGTGTTTGTTGTTGTTGTTGTTGTAATGTTACGCTTTTTTTATTAAACGGTACGGACGTTTTTGCCGGCTAGAATGGTGGCGCTATGCTGAATTTTTTAAATCTTACGCTTTTTTGATTTAACATTACAGACGCTTTTTGCCGGATACGTTACCTCTTCGCAATGCCCCATAAGGAACTTTCGTTCTAATAAGTGATAAATTCCCGTAAATTTTTACGGCTATTAACTCAATAACAAAAAAAAACAAAATAACATAAAAAAAAATAGCTGGATGTAAATAGTCTAAGTGAACATTCAAGAGTATGCTTACCTTAGGCGGTAACCCTTGAGCGATTCTATCTTCTTTCTCCTTGGCTTCGCGCAGGGCCTTCTTTTCGTCTCGCATCTTGATTAAATAACGGACACTCTGCATCACCTTCTCCTGGTCTCTCGCTATCCAACTAACAATAAAAGAATGTATTAGGTGCTAAAAGCCCTTGGTTTAATAAAAAATAATCCACTTGAATGAGCTGGATTGTGTAGTTATGTGGGGCTATACGAGCAGACAGGCGATTTGATGGTAAAAAACCTTTAAACCTAAAATGGATACCTGCAACCCAAGAGACAAGTGCATTCTCACAGTTAAGAGATTCCTCTACTTTGTAAAACAAAGTAGAGGCATCTCTTACTTGTTAAAACCGCCGGCTAATGAAAAAATGGCTTAACCGGTTTTTTGTAATTATCATATGAACATATCTCACGAAACAATCGGAAATTCTATGAATAAAAGAAGCGTCACTAGCGTTTCTAACCGTCTCCTTTCTGCAACCTCCTCTTGCACCCCTCCCCTCTGCCATGCTTCGGCACAAGCCCTGTCTCTGTCGAAGACCGGCCGGTTGTCCAAGTTCAAAAGCTCCTTCAGACGAAGCGTCAATGTTTTACGATAGGCTGGTATATTGCGCACTACTGGATTACCCGATAGAACTAATACTGTAAACATATAATTATTTTAAATCTATCTCTACACAAATATAGTAAAGGTGAAGAATTGTTTTGAGTTAATCTTATGAAAGGTTCGAATTAAAATAATTTACAAATTTCACATAGCCTCTCTCTAACTATTGCTCTGGATTGACAAAATTTGTCAATATTGTTAGCCTTTTTGGTAAACCAAAACTGAATCATCGATTTATATCTAATAGAAAAGTTGATAAGACTCAAAAAGTTGAAAAACCTTAAATTTAAAAATTCGTGAATTCAAAATACCGTGGGAGAGTCATGCTGCGGCATGAATGGGCCGGCTCGACCTGAGTCTTACCACGGCCTCACAGACAATCGGTGTGAAACAGCGCTGTGTTTCACCGAGTAAGTGAGGATACGGGCGGCGTCAGAAGTGCGTTGCCGGTCCTTGGGGGATGTTGGAAGCCATGGGCAGCGGTAATCACTTACCATCTAGCAATACGTCTGCCCGTTTGCCCCCTTCTTCATAAAAACTATTTTCTAGAAGTCTAACAACTTTGGCCGAGTGGAATTATCTATCTACTATTTTAAGAATAAGAAGCTGAGGTCCTTCATCAGCTGTATGTAGGACTGTGTATTAATCTTACCTTTCAACACAAGCATCTCTGCCAACACATCCACTATAAGCGGATCTTCCAGACGATTGTACGACAAGTCTAGCACGGATAAGTTTTTACAAAACTTGAGATGAACTAGATCATCTGCAACAGGAGAAAATATTTAACTGCAATGACGTATCTTGGCAAAGGAGTCAAACCAAATCTCGGATAAGTTTTTACAAAACTTAAGATGAACTAGATCATCTGCAACAGGAGAAAATATTTAAATACATTAACGTATCTTGGCAAAGGAGTCAAACCGAATCTCTAAGAGGTTTTTGTATGATTACGTGGGATTTATTAATGTTTTCACCGCGGCCCCGCCCGCTTGTATGTCGGTTATTGAGGTAGAGAGTAGCCTATGATCTTCCATAAGAATCAAAGTACCTCCAAGACAAATTTCATTGCAAATAGTGCAGCGGTTTAGCGGTGAAAGCGTAACAGACAGAGTTGTTTTCGAATTTATAATATTACTAGTTGTTGCCCGCGGCTCCGCCCGCGTGTATATCGATTATCGCGGCAAATAGTAGCCTATGTGTTATTCTGATGTTTAAGCTATATTACTGTAAAGTAACATCCAAGTCCGTTCTGTAGTTATTGCGCGAAAGAGTAACAAACATCCATCAATCAATCCATCTATACTTACAAACTTTCGCGTTTATAATATTAGTAGGAAGTATGAATGGTATGGATAATTCATTACTATAAGAATTCTTATAAATATCAATATAGCAGAAAGTGTTTAACACGCTTTTATTAAGTTTATCTGTACGTTTCTTGGTAACCGAAACTTTTTTGTGGTTAAAGACATTTATTTCTCAAAAGATTACAAAAATCACTTATAGAGAAAAATACAGTTCTAAACAAAATATTTTACCTAATTAGCGTAGTTAGCAAGGTAGTTCTAATTTTTATTTTTGTTTAGGTGGGTAGTACAAATATCTTTTATAAAATTGTAGGTTCAAAATATTTGTGAAGAAACCATCTGTTTACTAAGGCCTATGACTTAGTGACATGTCGATTGATGTCAAACATTTTGTTTGCTAGTAAAAACAGTGTAAGAGGTTTAATTAGTAGTTAGTATATGAAATATTTACTTAATGAGCAGATTTTAGTGTCATTATAGTTATGTTGTGTTTTGTACGTAATATTTGTGTTTTGTCATTATAATTGATATTTATCTTAGCAATTATATAAAATAAAAAGATATCTGTAGTTATTAAAGTTTTTTTTTTATAAGAAGAAATTAGAATAGTAGGACATTATTTTTTTATGGAAAATGTTTCCCAATTGTACATGTATGTAGTTTTTTATGTGTACATAAACAATTGACATTAAAATTAAAAAATAGTAGTGTTATGATTTTATTGGCGAAACATCCTTTAAAATGTAGCTTTTTAATAACCTTTTAAATGTTTTAAATGTTTTAGCTTCTTTTATATGTTTAGGCAATTTATTATAAAATTGAGCCCCTTCATATAGAATACTTTTCTTTCCGTAATTTGTCCTAGGCGTACGCAGACAGATGTTATTAGCTTGCCTAGTCAACCGTTTGTGACTGTCTATCTTTTTCGTAAATGTTAACTTTGAGTGTATGTCTTTTGTCAAGATTTTTCTAATAAATATGATGGTATTGTATTTATATGTTTGAGCGAGCGTCATTATTCCTGTTTCCTTATAGACTTTAATAGTGGGTGTAGAATAATCATATTGAAACAATATTTTTATTAGTTTATTTTGTGAAGTTTGTAACTGTCTTAGATTACTCTTTGCCGAAGCTCCCCAGATCACAATCAGGTAATCAATGTGGGATTTTACTAAAGAGTTATAGACAGTATATTTTACGTTTCTGGGCAAACAACGAGCTAAGGGTCTAAGAGCACCTGATAATGAAGTTAATTTACTTCGTATTTTATAAATATGTGGCTTCCATGTAAGTCTATGATCCAATACTAGGCCCAAATACTTCTCCGTATCCACTCTACAGAGTCTTTTAAAATGCTTTTTAGTTTTTACACTATTTTAATAATACTGTCCATGATAATGAAACATGTAGCGTTCAATTAGGATCTAAACTAAAAGCAATTTGACATGTGACACACGACGTCATTTAGTTTAAAAACAAGCAGAGCTTGGACTGTACAATGAGTGCTAAATTGACTGATAAAGTACCTAGAATGTTAATACACGCATTTTATACATAGGAAATAACATTCGAGTCGATTGACATTGAGATTGGAAGTCGTACAACCATTCGACCCAGCCCAGGAATCGATTTCGAGACCTCAGCACAACAGTAGCTCAGGCCGTCAGAATTACTAAAATACGTAATCTATTTACTCACCGACAGTTGTAAGCATGTTATGAGCAATGCTGAGAGTGTGGAGGACAGGAGTAACATCTAAGTTCTCTATCTTCGTTACAAAATTGTGGTCTAAATTCAATGTATCTAGCTTGGGACAACCATCGAGGTTCTCAATTTTCCTGACGACGTTGTAATGCAGGTACAAGCATTTTAGTTCAGCCAATGTGTCTAAGCCCTCAATTTTTTGAATGCCGTTATTTTCCAAGAATATACATTTTAAACCCGTGTATTCTTCAAGGTTTTCGATTTTAGAAAATCCCTGTAAAAATGTGCTTTATTTAGATGTGAAATATGATATTATTAAGTAAATAAATACAACTGTATTTCCATGCTTACTTTGAAATGAAGGTACAAGATATCATTCAGATAGGGCGTGCAGTATAACTTATGTTGCCTGCAATTGTTTTTAATGAATTCTTTCGTCATTCTGGGTGCCCTATTCATTTCCTCTAACTCCCGTTCCACTTTTCTCTGAAATGCTCTCTGTTTAAGTTTTTCATTAAGGGCTTCTTCTTTTTTCTTTTGTTCTTCGTCTTCCGGTTTTATCTCTTCTGTTTTGTAAACTGAAACACAAAAGTTTTATTTCCCAAAATCAATGCAAAGTGCAATTAAATAGTTTTCTAATCACCTTTAACATTTGCTGCAATTTCTTGAGGTCCTAAATGATCACCCTGCGCTTTCTCATCAACCTCCAGCGAGGGAACTTCTTCGATTTTGCAAGAACCTTCTTTAGCTTTTCTTTTATTTTCTTCTCTTCTAAGCAAGTTATTTGCTAGCCGCAAAACTTCATTATTATTCTTCATTTTATCTTTTATGTCATATAAAAGGTTATCGATCCTTTTATTTCGTTCACCCTCTTGATTTTTTAACTCTGCATTCCTCTTTTCTCTTTCTTCTTTTAAGGCATCGAAATCAATGTCCCACACCTCTTTGCGCGCCTTTCCATCTTTATAATCTCCCTGTTCATTTAAAGATTGCTTTTCTGCAGTAGTGTTTATTTTAGATTCACCTTTATTATCCTCTTGTTTATACAGAGATTGCTTTTCTACAATAGGGTCAACTTTGGATAACTCAACAACTGCTGCTTTAGCAGGATGCAATATTTCCTTGGATTTTAATAAGATGCTATCTACTTCGTTTATAAATGTTTTACATTCATTATTTCGTTGCTCATATAAAGCCTTGCTTTGGTTAATACGTTTTTCATGACCGCTAATTTCTAGATTCAACTTTCTTATAGCCTCGTTTATGTCATTAATCTGTGGATCGGAAGTACAAATCTCCATTGGAGTACTTTCTTCTAATTCTTTTATAGTCACAGATTGGGATGGCTTGAGCATGTTTCGCTTTAAATTGTCGCCTTCTTCCTTAATCTTTTGGTAAGTAATATTAGACTTCCTAGAGGTTTCCAAAGCCTCATTTACATCATTAAGTAATTCATTCATACTATTTAATTTATTTGTAATATCTTCACGTATAAGTGTACTCAGATTTTCGGCACCTTCTACAATATTGCGAGCCAAATTTTTCATTTCTTTAACTTCCATGTCCTTATTGTCTTCATTTTCCTTTTTGTCAATTTCAAAGATGTCCTCAAGTGCATTCTGCAAAGTTTGCTCCATTTTTTCATCAAATTTTTGATGAGGATATTGTTCCTCACTTTTAGTAATCTTTTGTGAATCACTTTTCAATTCTTCAGCTGTTTGGTTATTTTGAAGCGGCAGGTCATTGCTGTCTTTTGGAGTTTCCTGACCCGTATTAAGTTTATTATCCTTGGTATATTTTTCTTGCGGCTTTTCTATAGTTGGTGAATGTACCGCACTACGTAAAATACTATTAATATCTTCTAATGTTTTTTCAGTATCTTTAAGTTTTTCTTCAAAATTTTTGAAAGTTACCTCTTTCTCTTTGGGAATAGGCTTGTCTTTGGGTTTTAATTCAAATGCACCATCAAGATTAAGCTTTACAGGATTACCTTTTAGAGATATATTCAAGTCTTTATTTATTGCGTATGTTTCTTCAACTTCTTTGATAACAGAACGCTTTTTTCCTCCTTTTATTAGTTGTACAGATGAATCTTTTAAAACGGTATCTGGTATTATGTCTAAAGTCTGTTTTTCTTGCGTCTCATCGAAATTTTCAGCCATTTTCATTAACATGTCCTTAGTTTCTTGAAAACGTGTTTCATAGGACTTATCGGTATATTGACTGACTACCTTCTCTATAGCATCTAATTCCTCGTCTTCCGTTATTTCATCCTCGGTTTGTATTTTATCTGCATCTTTGCAGGTTTTCTGGGAATACTTCGCCTTGTAATCAGAGGCAGACGTCATCACTGCTAACATGTTTTTGTAATTTATTTTATTTATCTTTTTAGCATCTCCCTCAGCGGAATCCAGCTCCTTTCTCATGTCGGCGTAACTTGCCAAATTTAGTTGATCTAATGGGATGGCTATAGGTTTATAGTACTCTTTTTTAGTCATGATTTGAATTTGGCGCGCTTTCTCAGTTATTATGGGATTATCTTTTATCATCTCTTTTAAATTCTCGGGCATCAAAGGTTTAGTGAGATCCTCGACAGTCGTGAACGGCTGGCCAGTCATCACTTCATACTCAGATTTAACTTCACCTGGATAAGAGGCAGCGATGTAAGGTTTGTCTACGCCTTCTTGAGGCGGAGGTTTTAATTCATTTTCAATAGCTCTTTCTATTACCTCTTTAGGGAGCTTGGCATCTTGAAAGAATATTTTTAACTCTTCCCGCTTCTGTTTTAAAAATTCAGGGTCATTATAAATATCGGGCACTTCCATTACAAAACACTGATAACAGGAAAAATAATTATTTTATTTATATTTAAGCGATATCGCAAGAAAATTAACTCACAAGTTTCATTGACATCAATCAAACAAAATTGGCGTTGTTATGAATAGCCATAGCAACACGGCGGTTTTTGTTTAATCAATATTTTCAAATATGGAATTGGTTAACTGGAGCGTAAAACTGCTTGAAAGATAATACTTGCTTTCACGCGAAAACTATTTTACCGATCATCATGAAACTTTGTACACATATTTTTGAAGATATTAGATATAACTTTAAATAATATAGGATACTTTTTTTAATGCGAGCGATGCCAGACGTGAAAGCTAGTACATTTACTAAGCAAAGATAAGTATCAGTGCCGGATTAGCAACGTAGCAAGAGTAGCAAATGCTACGGGCCCCGCGCTTTGAGGGGCCCCGCACTCCAACGCCCATTGACCGTAAAAAAAAAAAGTTTAAATAAGCGTAAAGTACCTTGCATGCCATTAGGTAATCCCGGATGAACGGTATTTAAGTTCGCTTGTCTCTTCTTCTTCTCATCTTTAAAATCAGAGGAGATGTACAGGAATGTAGCAGTTAAAGAGGAATAAAGCTCACTCCACGTTAAGTTATTGAGAGAAGAATGAGAGAGAAAAGTGCAATATGTAGAAACCAATTTGGGTTTTTGATGGGCCAACAAATGCCATATTTGCAATTCGATAATTGTGAGAGAAATACAGACAGGCGCACAAAAACTTGCTTTTGGTGTTTGTTGATCTAGAAATGGCGTGTGAGAGAGGTTTTGTAGTAGGCTTTGAAAGACGAAAGAGTGCCTCGCTTAGTACGTGGCATTCAGAGGCGGGTAGGTTATAAAATTTTTGCCGCCCCTATTAACCTATAATTTAATGTCTCCCTGCTCTTTTCATATCCTCTTTCGATACTCCCTTAGTTACCGTCTCGGCGAATCACACCCGCCTCTCACGTCCAGCTTCTTGAAGGAAGTGGTTAGTGGACAGCCTTTTCCCTAAACAATGAACAAACATACTCACTGATCTCAGGGCCTCATGCCACCGAGTTCTAGTCGACCTATCGGGCAAAACCTGTTACCGTTGTACCGAATGGTTAGCGATGCAAAGCCGCAGTCTCCTTCTGCGAGGGTGTGACGCTCCAGAAGGAGACCGCAGAGCGTGATTGGGAAAGTGCCGATCCCACTCGAAACAGGCGTCGAAGGGGACGCGGTAGAGGTCCCCAATCGTCGCGGCGGCAACATTTTCTCATCTCATCTCGCGAAAAAAAAAGGAGAAGGTTATGATTCGGTCGGCCCGTTTTTTTTAATTGAGAGTATTCTATAGGCACACTAATCTATTTGGTCCTAAAGTTTTGTTAAATTTTCAAGACATCTTTCAACCGTATTTTTGATCGTATGTAATTATATATTATATAAAAAAATGGGCCAAATCTGCCGCCCCTAAAATTTGCCGCCCTAGGCTCCAGCCTACTCAGCCTAGTGTTAAATCCATCACTATGGTGATTCTATCGATGTACAGGGAATTTCGCACCTTTATAAGATCGGCTGCGGGAAACACCGACCAATCCAGTGTCTCTGTTAGTTTGCATCAGGGAACGGCTCTTAGCCTATACCTCTTCCTACTGATAATGGATGCTCTGACATCGGACATACTGGAGGAGACACCATTGTGCATTATATTTGTAGACGACATTGTGTTGGTCGCGTCCGAGGGTCAGCGCAGACAAGCAACCTAGAAAACTAGAAAATCTGCAGAACTAACACCGAATACATGTTCTAAATACCGCCGGGTCACTGAATAGAACGATTCCGGTCTGCACTGATTTCAAGTACCTCGGTTTGCTGTTACAAAATAATGGCGAAATATGTCTGCGGACATCGAACCAATGAAGACGGATGAAGTGGCGGCAGGTAACAGGAACTTTTTGCGATCCCAAGTTCCCTTTAACGTTAAAGGCAAATACATAAAATGATCAGTAGACCTGCCGTCCTGCATAGATCTGAATGTTGGCCAATAAACGAAACGGATCAGAAACGCCAGCATGTAGTTGTAATGCGAATGTTAAGATACATTTATGGTGTGACTAGAATAGATAAGGTGAAAAATGACTACATTAGAGGAAGTCTAAAATTAGCACCACTGGGTGGAAAGTTGAGAAGCAACAGGTTAATCTGGTATGGACATGCAATGCGTGGTGTTGGCTTGATTGGAAAATTGACTTTGGAAAAATTCTCAATAATGGTCAGTGCTTACAAAGATGATTTGAACATCAGCCTGGGCAACAAATTAGTTTAGTTCGCGGAGTTGCTGAAAACATATGAGGCTATCGTCATTGACATTAACAAATAAGAGTCTCTGAAACTGAAATTTTATAAACTTTTATTAAATAATTCTTTGGAGTCATGTTTCCCAAACCAAAAGAAATTGCCTTGAGAATTTACTCGTTTCTCGTGATGACTAATTGCAGTGGCGAACGTTCTTTTTCAACATTAAAACACATTAATATGAGTTATGGATCGCAATAATGTGTTTCGTACTAATTGACTAAACTTACGAATGGTCAAATACGTCACCATAAAGTGAATCTAATAAAGTTACTAATAGAAGAAAATTATTTAAAAGTAAACTTGAGATTCTAGAGCAAACTTAGGGCCCCTTGGCCAAATTTGCTACAGGCCCCGCGCTGGCTTAATCCGGCACTGATAAGTATATGTCTAATAGATAATTATAATAATTATTTGGTTTGCCCGCCTAGCTATTAGCTGCAGCTGCTAAACAATGAGATTAGGTAATTGTTACCAAATAAATATCACGTTTAAAAATTTTAAGGACTTAGAACTTTTAAAGAATTGTACAGGTTAATTCTGAGTCTTTATCTAGTATATCGTCTAGTCTAATTTACATTATTTAAGTTTTTCAGTCCATATAATAGTTTCCTAGATTTTAGTAGTTTAGTTATAATTAAAATAGCAATGAAACTTATTGAACGGTATCAGTAGTAGGACTACTTGTTTCAATATCCTAGTATCAGGTATGTACCTCATGGTTTTAGATGAAGATGAATAAACGTTTTAAAAGAGCCCGTCGATCTAGTCTCGTCATTGAGAATTGCTTGGCTATCTAATTAACTCAACCGATTTTATATCTTTCTATATGACTAGCTGTTGCCCGCGGCTTTGCTCGCGTCGAAGTTGATTATATTAATCAAAACTGTGTAAAACTATGTATGAATAATTTTAAAGGTATTTATTTATTTTTGATCAACAGCACATTTAAAACAACTTTCATACAAACATTCGATCCTTATTTTAACCCCTTTAGGAACAGAATTTCCATAAATGCTAATGCAAAAACCTGAAGACGAAAGTTTCAGTCTGTTAAATAAAAAAAATACAGACTTCCAAACTAACCTATATACGAAATGTAAACGCCTATTTTACCTTTTTAGTGGTAGAATATCCAGAAACGCTTAAATACATATCTCATCATCATCAGCCTATCGCAGTCCACTGCTGGACATAGGCATCTCCAATTGCACCCTACTTGGTTTGACCCTCGGCTTCTCGCATCCAGCTTCTGCCAGCTGCCTGGCACGTGGACGTCCTACACTACGTTTGCCGAGACGCGGTCTCCACTCAAGAACCTGTTTACCCCTATGGTTATCAGTTCTGCCGCTGATATGGCCAGCCCACTGCCACTTCAACTTGCTTATCCTGTGGGCTATGTCAATGACCTTGGTTCTCTGTCGGATCATCTTATTTCTGATGCGATTCCTTAAAGAAACGTTGAGCATAGCCCTCTCCATAGTACCTACGCTGAGCGACTTTGAACTTGTGAGCCGTGTCGTAAGTTTCTACGTTTCAGCACCGTATATCATGACGGGTAGAACACACTGATTGAAGACTTTCTTCTTCAACCGACGAAATTTCTCAAATGCTCCCGGCTGAATTCTCCTGTTCACCTCATCCTTTAAGTTGTTGTTTCTACCGAACTGCAAAGTATGCTCGAGGTACACATTTTTTGTACAACTTAGAGAACGGCACCGTGTACTACTACCGGTTCCGGTAGAACATGTTAATTAAACATATGTATGTCCAATGAAAAACTAATTGACGAAATATAATCTAATGACTATACTTCCAACCAAATGCAACATGCAGTGCAGCCCTTTACAATTAAAGGAAATGTATATGCAACCAAAGCACCAATCAGCCCTTTACAATTAAAGGACTGATTGGTACTTTGGTTGCAATCGGTCATGAAAAACGGGCTGGAAACAAATTATCGGACGCGGCTGACGGACGCGGTTGACAACCGCGACTGATAAGTGTGCACAGTCTTTCGGGATGTTGCTTGCCGTCCTTGCGGACGCGTTCCAATGTCCATTCCACGAAGAACTGTAGACGAAGAAACATGTCGAGTAGTGAAAGTGAGGATTTTCTCAAATTAGTAGAGGCTGCTTTATGTTGTCCATGCAGAAAGAAAATAAAAAAAGAAAGTCCCATCAAAATCGGTCTAGCCGTTCCAGAGATTAGCTGGGACAAACAGACAGACATTCAGACAGACAGACAGACCGACAGACGGACAAAAATTTACAAAACTATTATGATTTATGTACCGTGTACCTACATACATATGCTAAATGCATATGTATGTAGGTACACGGTAGGTAGGTAAAACGGTTATTTTCATATTACAAACAGACAATAGATGAACGAGAATCATTTCTTCTTCTTCTTTTGATGAAATGGCAACCAGCCGGATCTCTTGGATCGGCTATTAATGCCAATGTCAAGTATTTATACTTCAAATTATAAGTCTCATAGAGGTTCCCTTACTCATAGGTGCATACCGTCCGCGGACGTTTTCGGCTGACAAAAACATCCAGTGCCGTCAACGTGCCAGATTTCTGTCAGATTCTGTCTCTTTCTCTCTCTCTACTCCAATCACGCTTTCCTCCCGTTCGACTACCCCTCCAGATATAAATCTTCTAAGTTTCAACGAAAATGAAAACATAGCAAAAAGTTCATTAACATCTCACCAGACTATAGTTTGGCCATTGCTACATTCCTACTCACCTGAACAGACTCAAATGAAATTCGAGTGACGCGTGTGAAGTGAACTGTGAAATGTTATGAAAAAGAAATTGTAAACTTGAAAAAAAACTCCATCAAAGTGTTTCCAATCAAATATTTCCGAGTGGCCTAAAAGGGCTAGAACCCAGAGCTATAAAATCTAGTCATCCAAAAAATACTACCGAGTATCCAATTAATACGAACGATACGAACGGAATAGTGAAAAAAATAAAGCTATGCATATGCGTATGTTATTTAATTAATACTCATAGTAAATTCGTTATTCATGTATAAGTGAGAAATAACGTTTTTAGTGTAACATACTTTAAAGTTTACTGCAGCTATGGGTGACGAAAGGAACTTTCGGTCTTCTTATTACGAGAAAGTCGGTTGCCGGGGTGTGGAAGAAAAAAAATCGCTTGAAATTCTCATGAAAGAGAAACCATGGGACATAATGAAATTAAAACAGTTCTGCCTGAGGTTTTCAGTGCCGGCTGCGTATAGGAATTTAGTGTGGAAAGTACTACTTGGTAAGTTATTACAAAACGCAACAGAAAAAGTGGTTTAATTATTGAAAACAGATGGCAAACAAAGCTCAAACAATTTTTTTTCATCTGACTTTGAAATACATTTTTGAGAAACCCTTCTTGTGATGTATGTTGCTATTTCTATCAGCGTCAGTTTGTAGCATTGCCTTAGCCCAAGTATTTTAAGCTTCATACCTTATAAAAATCGAAATGAAGGTATGCTTTTTTTTTAACATATAATTTTTTTATATAAAGATATCCCACTCAAGTGCCTATAGTACTTAGCACCACTTGATGTGTTTCTCCAACTCTTTCAGATATCATACCAGTGTACCAAGACTCTCACGCATTTGTAATGGAGCAACGCAGTGACCAGTATGATGATCTTCTTTTTGCTGTGGAAAACCTTGAACGGGTTAAGATGGATGCACCACGTGAAGAAATTCTATTACACATGTGGTTACTAGACACAGAGGAGATAGAACCTCAGCTGTTCCCAGAAACCCGTTATCCAGTAAGTTAGATGTAGCCACTCATCTCATCCACGTTTTATAGCCACACACAATTTATAAAGTCACTTCAGTTTATTACAAATTATACTCTGTGGTAGTTCCCAATTGATATGGCCTTCAAGAAAAGAAAGTACTACTTCTTCATAGCCTGGAACTTTGGTCACATTATGATATGACCTGTCTGCTCATTTGCATGCTTGGCCCTAAAAACACCACAATTTCTAGTGTTATGCCCGAAACACATAGAATTTGTTTGCATGAGAAATGATTTCTGATTTTCATTCATTAGGTATCTCCTTAAGAAGGAGGTTTTAGCCTTTACCACACGGGGATGGTGTGGTGTAGGTTGTCTTGTTCTAGTAGTGATGGGAAACAGAAAATATCTAGTAGTCCAAAAAATAATATTTTAAAATACTTGTAACTGGGACGAGATGGGGTGGGTGTATTATGTGTGAAATCCTTTATTGCACTAGACATATGAAACATTGGGTAGATAAGAGATGGTGGGTCAGTATTCATAATAAGTACTTTGTTAATATCAAAGGGTTAGTTTTGAGATGATGACACAAGCCCTGGCAACTCTGGTGATAATGATCTTGACTGTGCTCCTCTTCTATACTAATATATAAAGCTGAAGAGTTTGTTTGTTTGTTTGAACGAGCTTATCTCCGGAACTACTGGTCCGATTTGTAAAATTCTTTGAGTGTTAGATAGCCCATATATCGAGGAAGGCTATAGGATATATATCATCACGCTAAGATCTACAGGAGCAGAGCACCAATGAAGAATGTCACAAAAACAGGGGAAATTATCACGCTACAGGCAATAGGAGACGCAAATGAGGTTGTGTGGGTCGGCTAGTTCAATAATAATAATGTTACGTTAAGGTAGTCTTGCTTACTCTTAACTTCTTCCTTTAACCTCTTCGTTCCTCTTGACTTTACTCCACACTACTGACCCTGAGTGTGCCCGATGTTCGGCTTATATGGCCAGACGATGGAATGCATAATTCAAATTAGAATTCAATTTTTTTTACTTTATTTTTCTAAAAAGAGTGATACCAGCTAAAGAGACCCCAACCACTAGCCAAAGAGACCACAACCAAAAGGAGCCCCGTTCGTAACAATAACTTAACAATGATCTTTAATAATGATTTTTTGTAATCAATATTTGTAACAGTTACTGCCTGTTATTCGTGTCCCATCCCATCCCATCCGTCCGACCGATGTAACATTGTACAAGCCTCTATCATTTTCAGTGTTCCTATTTAAATTTTACTTTGAAAAATCTTAAAATTTTCAGAAAACGCTTGAATCTTTAAGCACTTTTGTGTTATATGCATTTAATATTTTTACAATTTTTAAAATCATTAAATTAAGAAAATAATATGTTCGTCATTGCAAAGTTATGTCGATCAGAAAGATTTACATCTGTCAAAAAGATCAAGCAACTTGCACAGGGTATAGTAAGAAAGAACATCTTACACCTTATCAAGGTAGTAGAGCCATGCTGATTTCAGCACGAACGGGCCGGCTCGACCGGGGCGGTACTACCCTCGCACAGAAAATCAACGTAAAATGACAGCGATCATGCTGTCGTGTTTCGTTGGTGAGTGCGTGACCGGAGGCCCAATGATGCGAAAGCATCACTAGCCCGCCATGGTGTGGGTCACCATGCTGCATTGTTGCATTGTCTGCGTTCGCAGTATGGTCACCATCACTCTTGGATTCTGCTTATGCTTTCCATCAGGCAGAGTAGAGTCATTATGGCAGGGTCAAACATGAAAAAAAAAAAAAAAAAAAAACATCATTTATTTCCACATTGACATGACGAAACATGGTTTTTATAGATTTGACTCTACAGTTATTGATTCAAGCGGATGCTACGTTGCTTTCTACTTTGCCAAGTTTTATGTAAAAAACTAAAAATCCTACATGGATATAATTTTTAACCGACTTCAAAAAAAGGAGGAGGTTTCTCAATTCGACCGTTTTTTTTTTTATGTGTGTTCGCGGATAACTTCGTCGTTTATGAACGGATTTTGATGATTATTTTTTTAATGTAAAGAAGATGTCCCAACGGTGGTAGCATGATAAGGACATAAATATCTTATGATGGTATCCAAGAGAAATCGAGTGAAACCTTGAAGTCGGTTTTATTTTTGTTAAAATTGTACTTGATGTCTGGGTGTACTTCGTGTTTGATTCATTTATGATTGTAAAGTCCCCCACGGAGTTATCTTTACAAAAGATAGATTTAAGGAAAGAATGGGTTACATACAAGCAATAACATTGCAAATGTTTGTCTTTCAGTCCGGCGAAACCTTCATGTCAATAGCACGAACATTACTTCAATTGTATTCAGACGAGATTGATGTCTACTGGCTCACCACACGCCTCACAGAAATTGTGAAGAACATGCAGAAAGACTTGCAGAAACTTAAAGAAGCTTTCGTGACAATGCTGGACAAGGAAGATCAAGAAGTACTTAAGTAAGAACTAGCTGAACCCCGCGGTGTTAACCGCTGTTATTGTTGTACCGCGAGTAACGCCGAGGGACAGAGTTAGTCTAAAAAAGTAGCCTAAGTTACACCCTGGATCATTAGCTATCTGCCAGTGAAAGTCCCGTCAAAATCCGTCCAGCCGTTCCAGAGATTACGCGAACAAACAGACAGACAAAAAAAAATTAACTACATTTTTTTTTTCAAATTAACAGCTTTTCACTAAATGCATATGAAATTATATACAGAGCTTACATTAAAACAAAATTTTTTTTTGAATCTGTAACAGCTGGACCGATTTGGACGGAACACTGCCTGATAGCTGATGTTATACGCAGTAACTTAAGCTACTTTGTAAAGACTAACTTCGCCCCGCGACGTTACCGGCGGTACTTGTGCTGCGAGCAACAACGCGGGGCTCAGCCAGTCTATAATATAAATGTATTTACGTTTCAGTCACATGATAGAAATAAACGCAATGGAAGTGTTGCCACTTACACCATGGTTCAACTGTTGCTTCGCCGGAGTCCTGGACGAAACGTCGCTCACCAAGTTAGTTCATTTGAAGCAACAGAATCAATACAGTGGAAACTCGACAAACCGGACTAATTGTTGTTGTGATAAATTTGACTTGTATTGTGTATGTTAAACATTTTGTAACTTGGCTCAATGTGACTTAATTATATATTTGAGCGCGGTTGGTAGCCCGTTAATCGAGGGCCGGATAATCGAGTTTCTTCTGTACATTATGTATGGTGACGGAAGATGTGTAGTGTCGTAATCCTTATTCATCCAGTGAGTATATAGCCCTGCAAAGAGAAAGGACGATTAAAAGCTACCTCGGTGGCGTATGCTTGAGGTTTCGGGTTCGATTCCCGGGTCGGTTCAAATGTTTGTATGATATGCAAATATTTGTTTCGGAGTCTGCAAAAAAAAAGTATATGTGTAATTATATCAGTTGTCTAGTACCCATAACATAAGCTCTGCTTAGCTTAGGATTAGATGGCGTTGTGAGTTAGATGTCAAAAAAAAAATTAACCGACTTCAAAAGAAGTTATCAATTCGACTGTATTTTTTATTTTTGCTACCTCAGAACTTGAACCGATTAATTCTTTTTTTCAAAGCTGGTGCTTCCCATACGCTCCATTTCTTATTTGATCCAGTTCTTAAAGTAGGTTCATTTTTGTATTTTTTTTAATTTGAGGAATGTTTAGAGAAAACGGTTTAACTTTTAGGATCTGGGACAAACTTTGCGCCGGTGCGCCTAAGATTCTGGTGTTCGTAGCGGTCATGGTGTTCATCACCCTGCGCAGAAACGTACTCCGAGCCAAGAACGCTGAGGAACTTCTCCAATGTCTGTCACTGGTTGGTTTCACTTCTATTAACTTGTAAACAAAATTCCAATTCTGTGGGTGGAACCCCACAATAGATGCGTGATCCACAATTTGTAAAATCCCCAAACCCCCAGAGGATGGTTTGCCTGGTGGTTAAAGCGGTCGACACGCCGTATTTCACTGCGCTGAGTGTTCTGGGTTCAACCCCACACAGGACAACTTTTTGTGTGATCCACAAATTGTTGTTCTGAGTCTGGGTGTCCCTTGTGACTGTTATATGTCTGTTCTTAGGTTAAAGTAACTCACGACACAGTATGTACATGTAATTACGTGTGCCAAACAGGACTTTAAGGCAACCAATTTATCTGTCAATCCCTATATGCTCAACAAATTATAGGCAAAATTCATTTTTAATTAGATCTGCCAACGAATTGAATGCGCTGACTGACTTCCCGAACCTTGACTTATTCACAACCAAACCTAACAAGTTCAAAGATGTCTTATCGCACTCGTGGTTTAATGGCTTTACGACGGATTAACGGATTTTTGTTTTTATTCTCTTTTTTTCTGCTCACTCGCAAAATTTTTTTTGTTATTTAATTTATCAAATTTATTACATCCCTAAAGTAAGCTTTTGACATTTATATATGAAAACGTTTAAATGGTGTTTAGCTGTTTATATAGTTATAATCGATCTAAAAAATATCACTGTATGTTTTCCTTACACAAATAAATAAATAATGCGAAAAAAATAATTGTTCGAAAAATAATATTTATCTAGTACAAAAGGTACACAACCTTCGTGCGTCGCCATGTTACATGATATATGTAATGTGGTGTGATTATATTTTGTAGAGACTTGTGACTAGACATAGAACAACAATTTGTATGTTATATTCCTGATATTGATATATTCTTAGTTTAGGAACTAGTCCTAAATTCAACAAAAGAAACAAACTAGAATTTTAAATACCTCGGTGGCGCAGCGGTCAGGTCTGGAATGGTTAATGTAAATTAGGCTCATAGTATGTTGTTTCCGTTGCAGGTGTCGGAACAAGAAGAAGTGATCGCCAACAAGGCGATAGAGCTGTGGCAGGACTACGGAGCGCAGCCCCAGAACGACACCCTCGCCAAGAAATGATGCATGACCTTCTAATGAGCATCACTCATTAGAAGGTATACAGAAAGTTCTTGAAGAGACCGAGTTCTTTGTGTGAACAATTGTGTAGCTTTCCGACTGCACTAAAACTATTTATATGAGTGCTACAAATCCTAGGATATACGCCTGACAAGACGAATGTCCCACTTGTAATAATGGTTTATACTTTTCTAGATCTTCACCATAAACTTGAGTTTACTATTTCTATCACAGTAATGACGAGAATTTTCTATTTTTAATGAGACTATATGCGAGGCTTGTTTTAGGTTAGATAATTTAGTTTAATTTGTTAAAGGCTAACTCGTACTGAAATGCGAGTGGAACTGCGGGTCATAACTAGCTCTAAGATTTAGAGACTGCAAAAAAAATTTTGACATGTCTCTTTAGCAGAGATTCTGTGACTTAGTGAATGATAACACACATTTTATTTAAGTCGGATTAGAATGTGATGCTTTGTTAATCATTTGAGTTTGAAATCTTGATTTCAATAACATATTTAGACTACATAAAGTCCGGATATTATTTTTATTGAGCATTTTAATTTGTACGGGTAACAATATGTAAAATAATATTATCCAAATTCATAATATATACTCATATAGATACATAATAGCGATTATAATCTGTTTTAGTTTTCGAATTTCGCGCAAGACTAACGTCCCTAGTCTGAACGGTGCCTTATAATTACGTTTTTAAATATGGCAACATCTACTTTTTGAAAATCTGTGATGAAATAGTAATAATGTCAAAAGCCTATGATTTTGAAGCAAATAAAAATGGTATTTATTTACAGTTGTTTAAAGTCGAATTATCATGCGCTATGTATAATCAATTTTGATAAATAGTTTTGACTTGAAATGCTAAGGTCTAGCGCTAGTTAATAATATCTCTTGAATTTGGTTGCACCGACTTCCAACTACGACCAGTGCACATGGACAAATATTGACTACTTGCGATCAATCGATAGCAAATCACATTTAAATTCCGCATTTGAGGTTAGTAGTGTGTTTTAGATTCCAAAGGACCTGGTCCTTTGGAATCTAAAACACTACTGAATTCTTAATAAGAAATAGGTTACCTAAATTATGATGCTCCATCACCATTCACTGTAACGACTAATCACTATAATTTCTGTGACTGCTGGCCGTCAGTCGCCTGTTCACTGCATGGAGTCGGTTAGATCGATACTTTTCTATCAAGTCGGTGCGACCGAAGTCGAGAAGTATTCTTTAATTTTTAGGACATCACTAATGATTAATTGGCACTCAAATTTAAAATACTTTGACGCAAATGTAAAGTTAGAGTTTGGTGATTATTATTAATAGACTGATATAAATATGTAAGCTATTTTAATGATACAGTACTTTCTGTTAATACGGATATAAGTGAAATGAAATAAATAAAGTTGATTAGCACCAAATCTTGTTTTTTATATCGTCATCTCAGATGTCGTCCACTGCTGGATATAGGCCGTCTCCAAAGTTCACTTCTACAAGGGTCCTGTGCTGTCCATCTAGCGGCTTCCTGTAACCTTCACCAGGTCGTAGGACCAGCTTATGAGGGCCTACCAACGCTGTTTCCGGATCTTTTTTATGTTAATGCGTATTTACCGTTGGAGAGTCATTTGTACATAAACTGTCCCGGTGGCGCAGTGGTAGGTAGTGTATGCAGCTGTTGTGCTAAGGTCTCGGGTTCGTATCCCGAGCCATACTGTTATATATATTTGTTTCATAGTTAGTTTGTGTTTTTTCGATGTGTGTAAACATAAATGTAGTACTAGTTGTTGCCCGCGGCTCCGCCGGCGTTTATGTCGGTTTTTGCGGCATATAATAGCTTATGTGTTTTTCTGATGTTTAAGCTATATTACTGTAAAGTTTCATCCAAAATGTTCAGTAGTTTTTGCGTGAAAGTAACAAACATCCATCCATACTTAAAAACTTTCGCGTTTATAATATTAGTAGGATTCTATCATAGTATAGGGAGGCCCTACTTAATTGGCAACTTGACAATTTTTGCAAAAGTATTTGTAATTTTCAGCTAATTATTATAGACATCTCCCAAAAATATTTTCCCCAAAAAGTACCATTTTAATATAAAAAATCATGTTTTATATGTTTAAATTCAAATGAAGCGCGAAAACAGAAGGTCACGTGACATTTTGAGAGCTGGCGTCATAGTTTATCAAACTACAAAATTTTACTAGGGTGACTTCGAGTATCGTATCGTTTCATAAAGTTTTGAATTATATTGCTACTATATATGAATAGTAGCTGCCTCGTTGGTCTCGCGGTTGGCGTGTGCGACTGCTGATCATGAGGTCTCGGGTTCGATTCCCGGGTCGGACCAAATGTTTGTTTCGGAGTTTGGGCGTTTTCTATGTATAATATGTATGTATTTACAAAAAAAAAGTATATGTGTATTTGTATCAGTTGTCTAGTACCCATAACACAAGCTCTGCTTAGCTTGGGACTAGATGGCTTTGTGTGTTAGATGTCCGAAAATATTTATTATTTAATTAATATTTAGCTGGATATATAACATTTTTTTTTAAATTAATAGTTACAGAAGATGTGCACTGCCAATATGTTAAATCTACTATTTTTACTTTGATGTAAGTATTTATCAAACTGAAAAAGGTGACCCCACAACACGCGGTTCTATCTACCAGATTCAGTTTCAATATTAATCCTTGTTGGTAAATTGACTAGATTAAAATCCAATTAATAATTTCACTTAGTTTAGATCTACAACTTAAATGCCACAGCAAATTTAAAAGAATTATAATATTTTTTTCAACTTTTTAAATTCTACTTGAAAAAAATTTTTTTTAATTTTTTATCCTACTTCCGAAAGGAAGAAAGAAGAAAGGAAGGATAGAAATATCCTACTCCTAATAATTTAAATGCGATGTTTGACGATGTATGAATGTTTGCTACTGTTTCGCACAAAAACTATTGAGCGGATTTAGACGAAACTTTTTGGTAATAAAGCTATTATATTAATATATTACACTACAATTTTTTTTGTTTCAAGAAGTCAGATTCTCTTAAAACAGCTTAAAACAATCAAGCTCACTGCCAAACCTCAAAGTTGTAAGTCGTATATATAATATTAAACTTAGTTTTATGTACAATTTACATTAAATAAACATTAGAAAGAAAAAAATGTAATTATTTCAAATTTTCCTTCTACTTTATTGGAATAATAAGGTCTTCAAATTAAAAAAACGATAAACCGACTATTTTCATGCGTTCATAAACTGTAAAATTGTTCCCATAAATTTCTTGGTCGGGCAACATTAGTTAATACACTCGCCATTTTGCAAGAATGTCAGCCAAATCATCAGAGCGAGTTTTTAGTTAATTTTTATGTTATCACACATTAAATTATTGTGATTTTGTGTTTTGAACATCATTTGTACAGTTAAACAACCATAATGGATCGTTTTATAAGTATGTGGAAGGTGCGGGAGTTGGCGGATAAGGTGTAAGTTTTTAATACGTTTATGTTCATTTTTATGTAAATTACATCAATCTGGCTAACTAATATGGTTGTATATAGTACTTCTTGCGAGCCTTGATGTTTAATTTGCATATACTTTAGGACAAATAAGATTCTGAAACTTTTTATTTTGTAATTTATTTGACGCTACTAGTATGTGATCCAAGTGAAATATCTAGCTTACAACGTTAGATGTTGAAATTAAACCTTATCAGTGGATACAGTAATTATTAAGGTAAATTAGCGACCGATTTCATGGTTACCTGATCTCGGCGGCAAAACCTTTTGTTAAAATTTAAGTAGTCAAATGATTAAACATAAAATTTACCATTAACAGTTTTTAAATGATATACTCACACGTAAAACTTTACCTGTAGTGGCGTAAATAAGTTGCATTTTAATGTTCAGTCTCCTGTACTTTTAAGTCATTGTTTATTGCTGGCATTTAGCCAAATTCCAATGAATTTAATATTATTAGACCATCATACCATATGTGGATTTTTTAAAATAACAATCAGCATAAGGTAATATTTTTCCCCTGATTTAAAAGACAGTGAATAGTCATGAGCGTTAAAAGAACTATATTTCTATTATAACTGTTAGTTGCTTTCAGCTATTGTTTTCTATATTGACTGTGTAGTCACTGTCCCTATATTTGCATGCATACTCGCATAATATGGATAATCATTGGTTTTATTCATTTTGTTGTGACATATCATCAGCAACCATAAATAATTAAAGTTCTACAATATTTTTTAGGTTGGATAGTGTACCTTATATAAATACAAACCCGTACATCGTCCAGTAAATGAGTCTGGGTGTTTTTTGTGTCTACTTCTTGTATGTTTATACAGTCCTCTGCGACACATGATATATTCTAGTTTCTAGCACCTTTCTGTCTCGTACAACAAAACTGTTTAATGAACTGTTGCCTGAGGTGTAAGAGTGTACTCCTGAGGTGTTACAGGTGGTTATGGGTGGCGGTAATTGCTTACCATCAGATGATTTGTCTGCCAATTTGTGTCTTTAAAAAAATTTTTTTTATGTAATAGCTACCAAAAGGACTGTTAGATGAAAAGCATGATTCGAAATTAAGATTGATGGGCACCATTCTTATTGTGATCGTAGACAATGCAGCATGCTGGCATAGTGAGATACTTTTTCCCCACCCCACTTAAAGGACCCAGGATCATAGTGGGATAACACATGCACTGTTAGTGATGGAACAAAGTACATATTACAATGATGTTTTGTAAATTTTGAGAACTTAAATATGTGATACTGAGTAGTGTATAATAACCTTTTCAATTTAAACTAATGAACACAAATTAGAATTTGCATTTAACACATTACATTGAAATTATTCAGTCACTCAATTATAACACTAAGCTGCTATGTGCTACCGTGTGTGATGTCCTCTCATCACACATGGTCGTCTTATCCTAAACTAGACAGTCTGTCCTATGTTAACATACTTACTGTTAATACAAACTACTGAATGTAGTTTTGCAGCTTTGCATTTGCATTCTGCATTGCATAGAAGTGTGTAGAGTTTAAGGATGCTGTGGAAAATGTCATCAGTAAGTTGGAAACTTCTAGACCACCTACCTACCTTCTTAAGTTAGTTTGCTGCATATATCACACACAATATGGAACTTGGAAACTGTTTTACAATTAATAATAGGCATCTCTATTATATTTGTACCTTTTTGTTGTATATACATATATATCAGATATATCTTGTTGTATGCCATCAATACATGTCCAACTTTAGTAGTTTACTGCTCACAATACATCAGCACAACAGTAAAATAGCCTCTCCTTCAAAACGAGGTTTTGACCATAAGCATTGGAGATTGGTGTGTTCTTTCCTTTGTAATGCTCTTGTCTTGCATAATTTGCTCCCTTAATATTCACTGTTATGTGAAAGAAACATGATTTTTAACCGACTTCAAGAAAGGAGGAGGAAAAAAAATGCCAATTAACTTGAGAACCTCCTTTTGGAAGTCGGTTAAAAATAGAATGTACCAACCTTCAGTAGATAACTTAGTTGAAACATTTTTTTAAATATGTAATTTTACAAAATGACCAGATATTGAGTACTGTAAACAAAAAAAAACATACTAATATTATAATTCGAAAGCAAACCTGTTACGTTTACGGAACCGCTGCACTGATTCCAATGAAATTTGGCTTAGATATATTTTAATTCTTGAGAAAGAATGTAGACTATTTACCGTGGAGCCGACTAAATGCTAGTGGAGCCGCGAGCAATAGCTAGTGGTTGTATATTGAACAAACTTTGTGTTTAATACACACAACAATATGTTTAATTACGTTAATCTGTGTTGTACAACCTATATTGTGATTACTTTTGATTGCCATCTGTCAGATAGCAAGAAGGCTTTCTTTATCAAATCAATCGACTGCCTCGTTGGTCTCGCGGTTGGCGTGAGCGACTGCTGATCATGAGGTCTCGGGTTCGATTCCCGGGTCGGACCAAATGTTTGTATGATCTACAAATATTTATTTCGGAGTTTGGGTGTGTTCTGTCTATAATATGTATGTATTTACAAAAAAAAAAGTATATATATATTTGTATCAGTTGTCTAGTACCCCATAACACAAGCTCTGCTTATCTTGGGACTAGATGGCGTTGTGTGTTTAGATGTCCGAAATATTTATTATTATTATTATTAATCTCAGGTACAGCCACACTTATTTCAGCATGGTTGGGCCGGCTCAACCAGGGCAGTACTACAATTTCACAGAAGATCAACGTAAAATAACAGCATTCATGCTGTCGTGTTTCGTTGGAGAGTATGAGACCAGAGGCCTAATGATGCAGAATCATCACTAGGCCGCCATTGTACAGGTCACCATGCTGCATTGTTTTTTTTTTTTTTTTATGTTTGACCCTGCCATAATGACTCTACTCTGCCTGATGGAAAGCACAAGCAGAATCCAAGAGTGATGGTCACCATACTGCGAACGTAGACAATGCAACAATACAGCATGGTGACCCACACCATGGCGGGCTAGTGATGCCGGTCTCGCACTCACCAACGAAACACGACAGCATGATCGCTGTCATTTTACGCTGATTTTCTGTGCGAGGGTAGTACCGACCCGGTCGAGCCGGCCCGTTCGTGCTGAAATCAGCGTGGCTCTACTACCTTGACTTCATTGTCTGCATTCTCAATGAGTCTGGTGACCTCTACTCTTGGATTCTGCTTACGCTTTCCAGCAGGCAGAATAGAGTCATTTTGAAAGGGCCATACATAAAAAGAAAAACATCCTACTTATGTTGTAAATTCCAGAGATAAGGATATTTGTAACGCTTTTACGCAAAAACTGCTTAACAGATTAAGATAAAATGTTTCAGTAATGTAGCTTATGTATCAGAATAACATGTAGACTACTTTTTACAGCTATAACCGAGCTATGGGCAAAAACTAGTTCTTAATATAAAAAAAGCACAAGTTTCTATGGATGTTTGTTTATTTTATGTTCAAAAACGGGTGAATGGTTGAAGATGAAATTTGGCTATTGCTGTACGTTTACAACAACAAGCGCGGATAACACCGCGGGGCTTAGCTAGTCTAATCTATACATTTATACAAATAAATAAAATAGAAGTGTCTATTTGTAATATCTAATATCAAAATAACCGCATTTTTGATATATATATACACGGTAGATACACCAAAAATGTAGTTATTTTTTTTTGTCTGTCTGTCTGTTTATTCCGGGTAATCTCTGGAATGGCTGGACCGATTTTGACGGGACTTTCACTGGCAGGTAGTTAGGCTGTTTTTTTTTAGACACTGTCCCGCTGCGCTACTCGCGGTGTACAATAAAAGTAGCCACAGTTACTACATTCTATAATCAGTTATCTGAAAAATCTAATCAGTGAAAGTCCCGTCAAAACCAGCTGTTCCAGGATAAGCCATAACAAACAGAAAAAAAAAATAGTTTTGGTATATGTAATACTTTAATTTGCATTTAGTGAAAATATGACCTTGATATTACAAACACACTGCAGTTTTATTTATTTGTATAGATTTCAATGGTTTGAGTTTATTAACTGCATAATCTCAAGATAAAAGGTGACCAGAGCTATATACTGACTTTTTATAAACAAGAAACACGAAACTAAAGATAAATTGTACAGATAATGAATCAACTGTGTTCATTTAAGTGTAGATAATATTTTGTTACACAATTTATATTAGCTTGACTTATTTATTACAAATCTATCTTTGTATGTATGCCAACTACTATTGTCTATATTTAACCGACTCTAAAAAAGGAGGAGGTTCTCAATTCGACGGTTTTTTTATATTTGTTACCTCAGAAGTTTCGACTGGGTGAAGCGATTTTGATGGTTGAAACTATGCTACTTTTTTTTGCTTCAACAAGAACAAGGCGGTGCGTTACTTACCTGTTTTTATTTGATCTGAGGGTATCCCACAGACAATAATAAAAAAATTATAAATATTCACACAGGGGGCGTCTGGTCTCTTACCATCAAATACTTATCAAACTGCTGATAACATACATACATATTTTTAAATATATATACATAGATAAATTACACGCAGACACAGAAGAAATTGACTTGCTCATTACTAAAACGTAATCCTGGGTGGAATCGCACCCATGACATCGGCTTTGCAATAAGGATAATTAACCACTAAGCTGACAAAATTATAAACTGCTCCTAAAAATAACAAAACTAACTAGCAAAACATGTTAGCAAAACATGTTAGCAAAACATTGCAGTCTCTTGCGCCTTTTAAACATGAACATCAAACATCTACTCGACGTAATGACTTCGGACGAAGAAGACGTACTCGATGTTTTATAAGTTATTTTGCATACAACAAGATAAAGAAACCGATTTCACGTTTAACCCTACTACAACGATGTACCTACTTTTAATATTTACGCAGAATTACAAGTGGAAGTACGATTTGGACAGAAATCTTTTTTTCGTTGCTCAGAAAGTACAAACCAGGAGAGTATGAATCGTATGAAATGCACAACCTCAATGTTCGCGAGCAACTATGAAATGAAATTGGTCCCTTCCCTGCAGGCAAACGCGGGGATGTTTTCCGTTCGCTTCGGATAACATGTTTACTTGTTTGAGCTAACAAAACAGTTAGGCGACACTCATATTTTGTTAGAAGTTTGATTTTAGAAAACACAAAGCAGTGTCACAGGAGATCCGGCTTTAAGGGCGCGTTTACGATTCGTACAAAATTATGCTTTTTTTCGGTGCAATTTGTAACTAAACTAAACAAATTGAATATAACAAAGTACTAACACTTATAGATTAGTTCTTCATCTTCAAATCCGAGGGACAACTTTTTTGGAAATTGTATTTTTTTATATTGTAAAAACGATCTTCCGTAACCATTTTCCACAGTATTTACGATATCGGGTTGAGTTTTGGTACATTTTTGTTCTACAATCAACCTATTTTAGAATTTCTAAAAATAATGTAAGAAGGCATATATAGTCAATTATAAATCCGAGGAAAAAAATAGTATAAAAGTGTCACAGAAAGTCGCAGAAAAAATAACAACCGGAGCTTATATTTTCTCATATTTTGCTATTACGGATTAATCGTTGTCGGATGACATAAATTGTCATCGTAGTAAGATAACATGTTACGTCATCTAATGTTATGATTGTCTAATTTTATGATTATTATTGTAT
This sequence comes from Spilosoma lubricipeda, assembly GCA_905220595.1. Classification (NCBI taxonomy): domain Eukaryota; kingdom Metazoa; phylum Arthropoda; class Insecta; order Lepidoptera; family Erebidae; genus Spilosoma; species Spilosoma lubricipeda. Next base: position 14,579,935 of record HG992296.1, on the reverse strand, counting down.
TATAGTACCATATTCGACCAAAAGATGGCGAGGTATAAATTACTCATTTTGTACATATCGCTGTTAAGATCGGCAGCAAGTGAATCACTACCACATTATGTTTTGTTCTTTTTATCCATTAAACAGACTTGGAGCGTATCTCCAAGTGGGAAACCTGTTTGTATTTATTTATAAACACCCTAACCACTTCGTTTCCCGGCGGTTAAACATGGTCCTTCGAGCCGGATTATTTGACAAGGGTTGTCAAGTATAAACAGGTGTTACACTGTGAAGCAAACATAGGTTGTAACATCAACCTCGTATCTTTTGTCAACGACATTTGGATTTTGGAACCGTGGCGAGAGGTACGGAGGTCGGAATACGCAAACGGATAACAGTGTCAAAGTGGAAGGAGGAGTTCTCTGCCCAGGACACCGACGACAAGCAGTCGTAAGGATACCAATAAAATAAAGGAAGTGAGTGATTATAAGAATCAAACCGTGAGTACTCTTATTGTTATTAAAGCAAGGAAAAGTGAACCTTATTTTCATTGAGAAATAATCTTGAATTTTATAAAGTGAAATACAATTCAACAATAAAATCAACCTTAAAGTAAAGAACTTGGAAACTTAGAAATATTTAGTTAAATTGTTGCAAGCTAAGACTTAGTTAGATTTAAGGCAAATATTGTTCAGACGGGGAACCTATGCCCGATTTTGAATAGAAATTGTAAGTTTAAACACTTAGAAAATTTTCATGTTTGTTGACATTGACTTAGAAAAATATAATGTTTGTTGTCATTAACTTATAAAAATTTGTGAAACGGCTCATACTTATAAAATTAAACTGATATCACTAGTGATTGTAATAAGTTATAAAATGGCTTTATTAAAGTCTTTAGTTCAACTACAGGATGATTTTTATAATCGACTGTTAAAAGCGAAGGTTAACTACAAGAAATCACCTAAAGACAGACTTACAAAACAATATATTGAAACTAGATTAGAAAATATCGAGGAATTGTGGTCGCAATTTAATGCTAATCACGTTAAAATTGTAAAGGATGTTGCCAGTACAGAAGTATCAACTTCGCCGTATACTACCAATGAAGTGTATGATAAAACGGAGGAGTTATATATTGATCTGAAATGTGAACTGAAATCAGCTTTAAACAAATTCAAGTCAAGTAGTGTGTCCAAGATTTCAAGTGTACCGTCACAAAGTGATAAAAGCATTTCAATTAAGTTACCTAGTATTACCATTCCCACATTTAGTGGTAAATATACTGAATGGCCGACATTTCGTGATTTGTTTCTATCTGCTATTCATAATCATATGAGTTTAGATAAAGTGCAAAAGCTTCATTATTTAAAAGGTTACTTGTCAGGTGAAGCTGAACAATTACTGAGACACATTCCTGTCTGTGAATCAAATTATGATAGGTGTTGGAATCTTTTAGAATCACGTTATAACAATAAAAAATATCTTTCGCATTGTATATTGAGAAGATTATTAAGCCAAAGAAATATAGTAGGAGAATCAGCAAGTGGTTTAAAAGATTTGATGGACACTACTGCAGACTGTTTAAATGCTCTAGCTAATTTAGGCATAGATGTAACATCCTGGGACATTTTAATAATTCACATTATTTGTTTGAAATTAGATACAGAAAGTAGAAAGGAGTGGGAGTTAAAAGTCGCGAGTAATATTGAGTGTGATAAACTACCTACATTTAATCAATTTAGCGAGTTCTTAACAAGCCGGTACAGAGCATTTGAATTTTTAGATATTAAGTCAGCTAGGAACCAAAATGTTCAAGCTAGTAAAGCCAAGGCATTTCACATTTCTACGATGTCTTGTCCATATTGTAAAGAGTCTCATAAGTTAGGAAGTTGTAGACGATTCGTTAGTATTGATGTTGATACACGTCGAAAGTTTGTCCAAGACAACGACTTGTGCTTTAACTGTTTGGGTTTCAATCACTCTGCTAAGTTATGTAAGTGTACAATCACGTGTCGAATTTGTAAACGCAAGCATCATTCTCTGTTGCATCCTAAGGGTGAACAAGAATCTTTAAGAGGAACAGTAGAACCGGGTTCATCTAAAGCAAAATATTCGCCAACAGAGGAATGCACAAGAGCTGTTCAAAATGAAGATCAGACAAAGGTCGTCACTTGTTTTTCGAAGGGGTCAGCTAACAATCAGGTGTTGTTATCCACGGCTCTAGTGAGAGCTGTTTCGAAAAACGGAGTGAGATATACGGTACGAGCCTTGTTGGACCAAGGCTCTCAGGCGTCCTTTGTTACTGAAAGTATTGTGCAAAGTTTAGGCCTTAGGAAACAAGCTGCAAAAGGAATTATATCAGGAATAGGTGGAGATAGCAAATTGGTTTCAAATTCCTTCGTGGAGATAAGAATTCAATCTAGAATTGATTCATCGGTTAATTTTGTGGTAAAAGCCTATGTTCTTAAAGCTATAACATCGCTCTTACCAGTTAGGGAAACCGCCTCCTTGGAAACGTTGTTCATTAGCGATATAGAATTAGCCGATCCTAAGTATTATATTCCAGATAAAGTGGATATGCTTTTAGGCGCTGAAGTATTCCCTCAAATTATACAAACTGGGTTAAGAAAGACTGCTGGTGGTTTAGTTGTAGCGCAGTGCACTACTTTGGGGTGGATTTTATCGGGCACTATAACGTCTGCAGCTAATAAAACTTCTAACATTTCAGTACTACATTCGAATCTAGAGGCGGATGAAATGCTGAAAAAATTCTGGGAATTAGAGAAGGAACCAAAAGAAAGTAAAAAGTTATTTACAGAAGAGGAAACTAGATGTGAAGAAATATTTAAAACTACAACTATAAGAGATCAAAGTGGGCGTTACATAGTCAACTTACCTTTTCGTACTGAGGATCCCAGCTGTAAATATGGCAGATCAAGGAACCAAGCAGTTAGACGTTTTCTGGGACTGGAACATAAACTTGACCTGAATGTTGAATTAAAAACTAAATACTCTGAAGTTATTCAGGAATATATGTCGTTGGGCCATATGAGACCAGTATCAGAAGATGAGAAACAAAATAGGCACGCGGTTTACTTACCTCATCACGCTGTTGTGAGAGATGATAAGGACACCACACGAGTACGAGTCGTATTTGACGCATCCAGTAGGGGCAGTAACGGTTCATCACTCAACGATGATCTACTAATTGGACCCACCTTGCAGTCGGATTTGCGAAATCTGCTTCTTCGTTGGAGGGTTCATCCTATATGTCTCATCGCGGACATTATCAAAATGTACCGCCAGGTACGTGTGACTGATGAACATACCGATTTTCAACGCATCGTGTGGAGAGAGAACAAGCAGGATGAATTAAAGGATTACAAATTACTAACCGTGAACTTTGGGACAGCTTCGGCACCTTTCTTGGCAGTTCGATCGATGCATCAGGTAGCAGACGATGAAGGCAAGAACTACCCATTGGCTGCTGAAAGAGTCCTGAAGGATTATTACATGGATGATTTAATGACTGGCTGTGAAACTATAGAATTGGGTATAGAAATCTACAATCAAATGAATAAATTACTAAATAAAGCAGGGTTTGAACTACAGAAATGGTCAAGTAACAGCAACGAACTACTGAACAAGTTAATAGAAATGAAAAAGATAGAAAACCATTATGAAGAAGATAAGGGAATCAGGATTAAACAAGATGACGTAATAAAAATATTGGGACTTACTTGGAACCGGAGCAGAGACATCTTTCAGTACTCTGTGCAGCTTCAACCTTTACAAGAACCTGTAACAAAACGTAAATTATTATCGGACATTTCGAGATTGTTCGATCCCTTAGGTTGGGTTGCTCCCGTAGTAGTAATAGCAAAAATCTTTATTCAAAAATTGTGGATTACAGGTATCGGATGGGATGATCCCATACCTAAAGAAATAAATAATGATTGGTTAACTTACCGTAAGGAGCTATCATTATTGACAGCACTGTCAATACCTCGATGGGTGAGCACGAAAAGTAGTGACAAGCAGGTCGAGTTGCATGGTTTCTGTGATGCGTCGAAGGAGGCGTACGCAGCAGTCGTATATGTCCGTGTAATCGATGCTGAAGGAAATGTTCATGTCACTCTTCTCTCGGCCAAAACAAAAGTCGCTCCTATCAAAACCGTATCAATTCCGCGGCTAGAACTGTGCGGAGCAGTTTTACTGGCTAAACTATTAAGCGAAGGATCTCAAGTCATGTGTATCAGTAAATTGAACACTTACGCTTGGACCGACTCGGAAATAGTTTTGGCTTGGTTAAATGACCATCCTAGTAGGTGGAAAACGTTTGTTGCCAACCGAGTTTCTGAAATTTTATGCCAGAGCGAACCACAGCAATAGAATCACGTCAAATCCAAGCAGAAATCCTGCTGATTGTGCGTCACGGGGCCTTTATCCGTCGGAACTGTTGAATTCTCGATTGTGGTTGAACGGTCCTGATTTTCTGCACGAGAAAGTTATTCGGTTTGATAAGGGCAAAAACTTCACAACGATTGTTGAAAAAATTAAGAGTCACGTAGTGTCGGAGGAGCCGGACAATTTCATTTGGAGCAGATATTCTTCACTTACCAGGCTAGTTAGAATCGTAGCGTATTGTAGACGTGTATTAGACTGGAAGAAACCTAAACATGAAAGATATACATCTTACCTGAAAGCTGAGGAGTTCAGATTATCACTGGATACTTGTATTAGAGCGTGTCAAGGGCACGGCTTTCAGGCGGAAATTAGAGATCTGCAAAGGTATAAAATCATAAAAGGAGAAGGTTTAGGTTCATTAAATCCTTGCCTGGATGCGTCCAATATCTTGAGGGTGGGCGGTAGATTGGAGCGTTCGGATTTGCACTATGATCGCAAGCATCCAATTTTGATTCCACGTAAATCACCGTACCAGATCATAATTACGAAACTTCAAACATTTCTTCTATAAAACGATGGCAGCTAGTTCAAAAAATGACTCGGGAATTTTGGCATAGGTGGTCGAATGAATATTTAACTACATATCTGCATAGATATAAATGGGGTAAACAGATTCCTGAGCCTGTTATAGGCGATATTTTGTTAGTAAAGGAGGACAATTTGCCTCCTTGCAAGTGGTTGCTTGGTCGAGTGATTGAAAAACACCCAGGTCAGGACAATCTTACGCGTGTTGTAACGCTTAGAACTGGTTCTTCCACGATCAAAAGGCCAACATCGAAGTTGTGTGTTTTGCCTATAGGTTAATTTATATCTATTAACTGTATACTTTTTTTTTATATGTTAATGGTATACATCCAAGGGGAATTTAGTTTTGTTTTACTTTAATTATATTTTTTTTAACTGCGTTGCATTGAAACTGTATTGTTAGTCTTTGCTATACTTAGTTAAGTAGAGTGTTGGATTGTAAACAAAAACCTGGTTCAATATTGTACTATTCAACTTACCAATTGCTAAGGACATACTGTTTTAATATGTCCTTGGTGGGCGGAATGTCGGATGACATAAATTGTCATCGTAGTAAGATAACATGTTACGTCATCTAATGTTATGATTGTCTAATTTTATGATTATTATTGTATTATAGTACCATATTCGACCAAAAGATGGCGAGGTATAAATTACTCATTTTGTACATATCGCTGTTAAGATCGGCAGCAAGTGAATCACTACCACATTATGTTTTGTTCTTTTTATCCATTAAACAGACTTGGAGCGTATCTCCAAGTGGGAAACCTGTTTGTATTTATTTATAAACACCCTAACCACTTCGTTTCCCGGCGGTTAAACAATCGTAGTCGATTGCAATAAGGGTTATTTTATTTTTTTGAACCTCTTTTGATTTATCGCGTAAAAATTTCGTAATCTCAGTCTGCGCTCAGCCGCCGTCATGAGTGGACACTGTGTCGCCTGTTTGCATTAGCTCTTGTTCAAAAGATCGCTCTTCGAATTCAATATATTCGATAAACCAGAATAGGTTGATACTTGACAACGTTAGATTATTTTTAACCGACTTCAAAAAAAGGAGGAGGTTTCTTCTATTTACAGATTTTTATAACAATATTTTAGTTTGCTAAAACTAAGTAGTATTGTGCGAGTTCGCTCGATTGATGAGACATTACCTCCTACTTAGGTGGAGTGACCTGAAGGTGTACTACGGTGACTGCTTTTCTAACTTCTAGACGAGGTGACATAGTCTAATCGAGTTTGGGCTCATTTTGTTAGTTATGATGAGACCTTACCTCCGGACTACATGGCACTCCATGTAGTCCGGAGGTAAGGTCTCAAGTCTCTTCAAGTCACTACTTGAAGGTGTACTTCGGTGACTGCTTATGGAACTCCTAGACGAGTTGACAGTCTCACCGAGTTTGGGCTCGTTTCGTTAGTTATGACTAGACCTTACCTCCGGACTACATGGAGTGACTTGAAGGTGTACTTCGGTGACTGCTTGTGGAACTCCTAGACGAGTTGACATAGTCTTACCGATTTTGAGCTTATTTTGTTAGTTATGATGAGACCTTACCTCCGTCTTAGATGGAGTGACCTGAAGGTGTACTTCGGTGACTGCTAGTGGAACTCCTAGACGAGTTGACATAGTCTTACCAAGTTTGGGTTCATTTTGTTAGTTATGATGAGACCTTACCTCCGGACTACATGGAATGACCTGAAGGTGTACTTCGGTGACTGCTAGTGGAACTCCTAGACGAGTTGACATAGTCTTACCGATTTTGAGCTTATTTTGTTAGTTATGATGAGACCTTACCTCCGGCTTAGATGGAGTGACCTGAAGGTGTACTTCGGTGACTGCTAGTGGAACTCCTAGACGAGTTGACATAGTCTTACCAAGTTTGGGTTCATTTTGTTAGTTATGATGAGACCTTACCTCCGGACTACATGGAGTGACTTGAAGGTGTACTTCGGTGACTGCTAGTGGAACTCCTAGACGAGTTGACATAGTCTTACCGATTTTGAGCTTATTTTGTTAGTTATGATGAGACCTTACCTCCGGCTTAGGTGGAGTGACCTGAAGGTGTACTTCGGTGACTGCTTTTGGATCTCATAGACGAGTTGACATAGTCTTACTGAGTTTGGGATTGTTTTGTTAGTTCTGATGAGACATTACCTCCAGACTAGATGGAGTAACCTGAAGGTGTACTTCGGTAACTGCTAATGGAACTCCTCGACGAGTAGAACTAGGTGTGCCGAGTTTGGGCTTGTTTTGTTAGTTATGATGAGACCTTACCTCCAGACTAGATGGAGTGACCTGAAGGTGTACTTCAGTTCCATTAGCAGTTACCGAGGTACACCTTCAGGTCACTCCATCTAGTCTGGAGGTAATGTCTCATCAGAACTAACAAAACGATCCCAAACTCGGTAAGACTATGTCAACTCGTCTATGAGATCCAAAAGCAGTCACCGAAGTACACCTTCAGGTCACTCCACCTAAGCCGGAGGTAAGGTCTCATCATAACTAACAAAATAAGCTCAAAATCGGTAAGACTATGTCAACTCGTCTAGGAGTTCCACTAGCAGTCACCGAAGTACACCTTCAGGTCACTCCATCTAAGCCGGAGGTAAGGTCTCATCATAACTAACAAAATAAGCTCAAAATCGGTAAGACTATGTCAACTCGTCTAGGAGTTCCACTAGCCGTCACCGAAGTACACCTTTAGGTCACTCCATATAGTCCGGAGGTAAGGTCTCATCATAACTAACAAAATGAGCCCAAACTCGGCACACCTAGTTCTACTCGTCGAGGAGTTCCACTAGCAGTCACCGAAGTACACCTTCAGGTCACTCCATGTAGTCCGGAGGTAAGGTCTAGTCATAACTAACGAAACGAGCCCAAACTCGGTGAGACTGTCAACTCGTCTAGGAGTTCCATAAGCAGTCACCGAAGTACACCTTCAGGTCACTCCAGCAAGTCCGGAGGTAAGTACCTATTACATAGAAATGAGAAAATATAAAAAACTTTCAAAATATCAATTTAGGCAAGTTGACATTTATACCTGCCGCTATCCGATTTGCACTTGTTTGTGTAACTTGTGTCAACGTAGTAATTCGATTCTGTACCTATCAATTTTGCAAACGCGTCCTTAAGGTGACAATATCTTCTAGTCTTCTGTGACTACAAGCTAAACGAATATAAGCGCACTCGTCCACTCCTCAGAGGAGGCAGAAGCAGCCGCTCATTATAAATCACTAGCCGACCCACGCAACCTCGTTTGCGCCTTATATTGCCCGTAGCGTGAAAATTTCCCCCGTTTTTGAAACATTCTTCATTGTTGCTCCGCTCCTATTAGTAGTAGCGTGATGATATATACCCTATAGCCTTCCTGACTATAGGGTATATATCATCCATCCAACACTGAAATAATTTTTCAAATCGGACCAGTGGTTCCTGAGATTAGCGTGTTCAAAGAAACAAACTCTTCAGCTTTATATATTAGTATAGATTATCTAAAGGAACCATATCGGAATGTTTTAATTACGAACATAAAAATGTCGTTACTATTTATCAGATAAGAATCTAGTTATTATATATTGTTGTATTACTAGACTTTTATATATCTATACATATAAAAATGCATCCCTATTTGCCTTAGTCACGACATCACGCGTAAACGGCTGAAACGATTTTTCTAATTCTTTATTTTTGTTGGATAGCCCGTTTAGCGAGTAAGGTTTTAAGCTATGTAACATCACCCTGCGACTAATAGGAGCCGGGTATCGACCGAAAATGTTGGGAAAATGGGATCCAACTTCGTTTGGATCTCTCTTATGGAGAGACGCAAACGAAGTTGAGCGGGTCAGCTAGTTTATTATATAAAATAACGCTCATACCCAACATCTTGAAGACCTTTTACATAATTGCCTATCAAGAAACGTTTATATGTTAAGTGGCAGCAAATGCGAATGATCAGTCCCCAACCCACACTCTGCCAGCGTATTATGGTCTTAACCCTCTCCTGAGAGGAGATTATACGTAGTAGAGCCACGCTGATTTCATCACGAACGGGCCGGCTCGACCGGGGCGGTACTACCCTAGCATAGAAAATCAACGGAAAATGACAGCGTTCGTGCTATCGTGTTTCGTTGTAAGTGCGGGAGCGGAGGACCAATAATGCAGAAGCATCACTAGGTCGCCATGGTGTGGGTCACCATGCTGCATTGTTGCATTGTCTGCATCCGCAATGAGTATGATGACCAACACTCTTGGATTCTGCTTATGCTTTTTATCAGGCAGAGTAGTCATTTTGGCAGGGCATACATAAAAAAAAACCCGAGCGCAGCAGTGGGACATCGTGGGTTGTTGATGAGAGGCCAATGAACTTATTATGATCTTTTGAGTGCCCAAACTCTCTTCCTAGAATTTTAACTAACGAGAGTTACTCGATTGAAGACTAGGAGACCAAAGTATCCACTCGACCGAGTGAATGTCAATACTTCTTGTCATTACTATCCGCATAGTGACGGAATAAGAATTGGATTGGAGCGTCAACGCTTCTTCACCCATTAGGTGTCGTAAAAGCTAATAAAGAAGCAAACTACGCAGGACAACATCAGCTCAGAAAGAAGGGAAACTTGAAACCATATACTGCTGCTGCTATGTTAGCCATAAGCCTCTCTTTAGAAAAGAGGTTTTGGGCTATTCTATCACGCTTGACCAGGCCCTTCTGGACGGTTCGGATGTGTTAATAACAGAAGTTCCCGGATCCATCCCTTCTCAGGCGCAGAGAGGCACACCGTGTGGTTTTAGTCGGTTCGATTCCGACACACCGCCGTGCCGTAAACGCCAGTGGGGTCTCTACTGAACAGCTGGATTGGTATAGGGTTTGTTTCAAGCTTTTCGCAGTAATGTCCTGCGTAGTTGGCCTCCTTAGACGCCCTTAGACGCCCTTTGTCGCCTCTTACGACACCCATGGAATGAATAGGGGTGCACTGCGCACTCAAAACGGACAATTACTTTGTACTGATTACAATAATATCTTAAGTAAATACCACCATCTCTCGCAGTCACGTAATAAACTGCATTCTAGTTCACAGGCAATCTGTATAACAAATATTTGTACACGTCGTGTGTCGTATATTTTACGACAAACTATTCTGCGTCATGTTACCAATTTGTGTAATACTTGTTGTGGACATTCGTATTATATGATGAGCTGCAAAAATATTGATTACTCACCCGTGGCTCTGCCCGTGTGTATCTCGATTATCACGGTAGAGAATAACCGATGTCCTTCTTCAAGAATCATAGTATTTCCATGTCAAATTTCATTGAAATCGATGTATAGGATTGACCTTGAAAACTTAACGTTACTTTTGAATAATATTCCATAGTAGGATACTGCCATAATTTCTTTGTCGTAGTCCATTATACAAATAGAAATGTGTGATAATCATCATAAGCCTGTTGTCGCCCACTGCTGGACATAGCCCTCTGCCATTTCACGCCACTTTTTACCCGACTACGGCAAAGCTTTTGTTTACGGGTTATGATTTTGACAGGCTATGTATGTATGTATGTTCATTTGTTCCCTCATAGCTCCTTAACTACTCATTAGAACTGGACAAATGAGATGTCTTTAGTAGCGTCTTGATTGTCTTCTGGTTATAGGCTATACGATGTGTCACTGAATGTAATCTCTAGTAATGTCCATAACACTTCAACAACGCGTGACTACGGCTTTTGAAACTTGTTTCCTGCTTTTTCAGCGTCGTTTTTTGTCGTAGTTGGGTTTTAGTTTTTACTTTTTTTTGGATCTAGTTCAGTTCTTGCCAGGCATATTATACTAGCTATTACTTTTTTATTATTATTAGGGTTAAACCAAAAAAGCTTACTGGATACTTACAATATAAAAAAAATATGGAATAGGGGGTAAACGATCAGAATTATAGCCTGATGGTAAGCGATTCTCGCCGCCCATCGGCGACGGCCATACATATGCAACACCAGAAGCGTAAAGAGTGAGTTGCCGGCCTTTTTAAGAAGCAGTGCGAAGATTTTTCTTGAACTTTTCTTGAAGATTTGAAGGTCGTATTGGTCTAGGAACACCGCAAGCGACATTTCATTCCACATTTTTGTTGTGTTGGCAGAAAGTTTATAGAAAAGCGGCACAATTGTGGACTGTCTACCATATAAATGATAGAGATCTAGACGATTGCGGAAAGAGGCGACTTTTACTTTATTCAGGGCAGGTAATTTTATATGTATACACGACGAGTTATAAAAATAACACCTCTATTCGATACTAGGATAATTGCATAATTTCACAATCTGCCGTAGGAAGACAGAAAAATGGATAATAAAACGTTATTACGTAGACTAATTGCGCTGGTAATAGCCCGAGCGTATGGCCGTCATCGATCGAAGCGATGAGGAATATACACCTTTATATTGTCTTAGGTCTTTTTTCCATTGTGCCGGGGACACGATGGTCAAAATCGAACCAACTCAATCCAAAGTTTGTGTCACTCTGAGTGTTCTATAAGCGGAATCTGGAAACACCTTTAATTAAGACATCAGGACACTGCTTTAAGTCTTGTCTATCTGTAGTAATAAATCGTAATAGATAAGTTATAAATATATGTAGCTTGTTTTAATCGACTTCAAAACGAGAGGTTCTCAATTCGTGTGTATTTTTCAAGTTAGTTATATTAGAACTTTAAATTGTCCACCGTTGGACATAAGTCTCTCCTGCGAAAGTAGGTTAATATTTCTAGGTATATGTCTATTATAGGGTTAGGGATCGAACTTCTGACTCAGGATCCATCTAACCATTTTACCATGTCATTAACAAATACATTAATTGGCGTCTACTACAAAATATTCGCTCACAAAGATTGCGCGAATGTACACAACCTTGATGTAACCTTTCACTGTCTATATGTAGGTTGCGTAATTTGTAACGTAACGGTTACTTGTTGATTACCGACCAGCTGAGGTAACAAACAAACAATCTTTTAAACAGATGATGGTTTTATAAATAATACATTTTATCAACAGCCTTTAACAATCCACAGCTGGACACAGACTTTTTCTTAAATAGGAAGTTTTGGTGTATTATACCACTCCACTCTAAGGGACCGTATCAGAAACTAGGCGATCCGGCAGAGAACCATCGTCATCGAACGAAAGTTGGTCATCGAGATTCTCACGGGATTAGCAAGCTGAAGTGGCAGTAGGCTGGCCATATTTGCCGTAGAATCGATAACCGTCGGGGTAAACGAGTTCTTGAGTGGAGACCGCATCTCAGCTAACGTGTAAACGTGAAGGACGTCCACAGGCCACATGGGGTGATGATTTGCGCAAGGCGGCTGGCAGGAGCTGGATGCGAGAAGTGGCGTGCAATTGGAGAGGCTTATGACCAGTAGTGGACTGCGATAGGCTGATGATGATACCACTCTGTCCAGGGTTGCGTTTGTTTCAAGTTTTTCTTCTCTTAGCAGTGATGTTGTCCTATCCATCACCACCACACGGAAAATCCAGATCCTGACCTCACTAGAGTATCAGAAATTTGTGCTGAATTCATAAATAATACAATAGATGAGCACTGACCTTGGTTTAAATGCACGGATACGTAAAAATTGAATGTGTTACTAATTAGAGATCAAGTGATGTCATTTACGCTGTTTTAGTGTGCCCCTGAAAGTTATTTAACTGTAATGTAAATAGTGTAATTGAGGCTGCATATTCACGACGATTTTTAAAACAAAAATTACTTAAAAAATAACAGAATATTTCTATTAATTGTGTTCAGAAGTTAGGTATATAGTGTATAGTCAAACTCACTCGATCGTAATTCTACGTCTTTATATAGTACCAGCTGAAACCCGCGGTGTTCCCCACGGTAATTGTCGTACCGCGCGTAAGCTGCGACACAAAGCTAGTCTTAAAAAAGTAGCCTAAGTTATTCCTTAGATCATCAGCAATCTGCAACTGAAAGTCCCGTCAAAATCGTTCCAGCCGTTCCAGAGATTACCCGGAACAAACAGACAGACAGACCAACAGACACAAAAATGGGAAAAAACTGTTCTTTTATTACATGTACCGTGTATTTTTACATTTACTAAAATCGGTTATTTTTATATTACAAACAGACAATCCAACTGTATTTATTTCTATAGATTAAAATGCAGTCGCTTCCGCTGTCTGTTGGCTTCTTAGAGCATACCTATATATCTGGGAGGGCAGCTGAATGGGCAGAAAGCGTGATCCGGAGTAGAGAGAGAGACTGAGTCCGAGTTTGGTTAGCGTCTGTCTGTCTCACGCAAGCTTCTAATTAGTTGGTGTATTTCCCGCCAAATCAGTCATGCAAATTGTTATGTGCGTCCACGCTTTTCCGCCCGTTCAGCTGCCTCTTCAAGTATATGTGCTCTAAGGTTCGCTTAGATCTTATAAACTACACAACGGATTTTAATGTAGTTTTCAACAATAGATAAAGTGATTCTAGAGGAAGGTTTATATAAGCCGCCCATCGGATTGTGAGAGTGAGGGAACAGAAAGTCCACCTGTATTTGTGCATACACGTGTGCACTATTATATCTCCTGCGTAGTTGGCTGGTCTCCATCTAGACTAGCCATGGCTGAAATCGACTAGGAGAACATCAGTCCTTACTGTGTTAAATTTGTATCTTAAGGAACGTATCCATACCAATTTCTTGCCAAACAAACAGTAAATATTTTTGTCTTCACCAACTTCTGCAAAGACACCCGCGCACTTTCCTTTCCATAATTATATCTTGTCAAGGCCTTACTATGGACACGTGTTCAACTTGTACAGACACGGCTTACTTAACGGCACACTTAAGTTCTTCACTCGATCGATTCACTTATTCTTACCTTATAAATATTATAAGGAACTTTCCTCATTACCTTCGTAAGGTCGCTTGACCTAAATATTAATTTTTATTTATGATTGTGTTGTGTGGTTCGATTGTACTGCTTAGATAACAATAAATCGCCGAATGTGTTGCTTGCATTATTAAAATTTTAACAAAATAAAAAACCGAGTTCAAGAACGACCAAACGATCAAATAAACCATTAATAAAAGAATTATCAAAATCGGTTCATAAACGGCGAAGTTATCCCCGAACACACATTAAAAAAACTTATACGGTCGAATTGAGAACCTTCTTCCTTTTTGAAGTCGTTTAAAAATTGAGCAAAAATTGAAAAAAAATATTTATTTTGTTTTAGTATTTGTTGTTATAACGGTAACAGAAGTACATCATCGTAGAATATATAAACTGCCCAACTATCACGGTTTATGAGATACAGCCTAGTGACTGACGGACAGCGAAGTCTTAGTAATAGAGTCCCGGTATACCCTTTGGTATACCCAAAGAAAATAAATTATGACGTAATCGGTATCTCAGAGATCAGACGACTTGGTAATAAAATAGAGGAATACGAAAATGTTATATTCTGCTACGTAGGAAGTACACCAGGGAAATTCGGAGTGGGCTTCATTATTAAGAAGTCTCTTAAAAACAATATAGAAAGCTTCATCGGCCTAACAGAACGAGTGGCAATGCTAAATTTAAAACTCCATGAATTTAAGCTATCTATTATACAGGTATACGCACCCACCGAATCCGCAAAAGAAGAAGAAATAGAGGAATTCTATAAAACTATCGACAAAGCTATGGAAATAACACATAAGAACATTATACTAATGGGCGACTTCAACGCAAAGGTAGGTGCTCCTAACGAAGGTGAATACTCAACAGTGCATCAACCATGGGGACGGTGAAAGAAGCGATAGAGGACAGAGACTTGTGGACTACGCACTCGAACACAATCTAACTATCATCAATACATGCTTCAAGAAAAACCATAACCGGAGATGGACGTGGCGATCCCCAAATGGGCAACACAAAAATGAGATCGACTATATACTATCCAACCAACCAAAACTATTCAATAACTTCGAAGTCCTGAATTTAAACTATCCGTCGGACCACCGATTAATTAGATCATCTTTAAACATAGCCAAACAAAAACAAAGTAGAGTAAAATTTACAAACAAAAACACTTTCCAACTAAAGACCAAAGACGAAGTAGTAAGATATAACAAAAACTTAACTTCAATGCTACTCTACCCTTCTTACAACTTGGAACATACATCAATACAAACTTATCACGACAAAATAGTAAACGCTATTAGTCAAAGCTTGCAAAAAGCTCGAGAAAAGGGAAGAGAGCCACATAGACACCACAAAATACTATCAGATCGCACCGCTCTATTACTGAAAAGAAGAAAAGAACTACAAGAAAGAAAAAATAAATCGAGATCAATGAAAAATGAGCTTTCCGCCCTCTACAAAGTAACAAATAAATACATAAAAAGAGATTACGCTAAATACAAAGAAGATACTATAGAAAGGCATATACAACATACAGGAAGCACAAAGAAGGCCTTTAAGGAACTTAGAACGAACATGATCTGGATAGAAGGATTAAGAAAAGACAACAAAACTTTGTGTGAGCGCACTGACATTATCAACGCTGCGACAGATTTCTATAGAAAGTTATACAGTGATAACACCCAAAATAGTAACACCTTAAACACCAATGAAAACAACGACGAAATCAATATAAAAGCAATGGATGAAATGGAAGTTCAAGAAGCAATAAAAAGCTTGAAACTGGGAAAAAGCCCTGGATCGGACAACATAACAAATGAAGCATTAAGACTAGCACGCAAAACATTAGCTGGACCACTAGCGGAACTATTTAACATAATACTGCAAAAGACTGAAACACCCATACAATGGTCTGAATCGGACATCATTCTCATCTATAAAAAGGGTGATCCGAAAGATATTGGCAACTACAGACCAATAAGCTTACTCCCGAGCCTCTACAAACTCTTCTCAGCCATTATAAATAGAAGAATCAGCAGCACATTGGAACTAAAACAACCAATAGAGCAAGCAGGCTTCAGGAAAGGCTTCTCAACAGTGGACCATATCCACACACTTGAACAAATCATTGAAAAGTACCAAGAACAACAAAGACCGCTATACATAGCGTTTATTGACTATCAAAAAGCATTCGATACAGTAACACATGTAAGTATATGGGAAAGCCTAAAACAACAGGGAGTTGAAGACGTATACATAAAAGTCATAAAAAGCGTATACAAAAACAACATAGGCAAAATTAAGCTAGAAACTCTAGGACCAAGTTTTGCTATAGAAAGAGGCGTAAGGCAAGGCGACCCCTTATCTCCAATAATATTCATAGCCATTTTGGAGGCTATCTTCAGGAAGATAGATTGGAGTAAGTCAGGCCTATATATAAAGGACGAATACTTAAGTCACTTAAGATTCGCAGATGACCTAGTGCTGTTATCAGAATCCAGCACCCAGCTACAACAAATGATGGAAACTTTACATTCGGCTAGTATCAAGGTGGGTCTGAAAATGAATCTCCCTAAGACTATGGCGATGACAAATTGGCGGAAAAGAATATTAACAATAGATAAAGTGCCTCTCGAATATACAGATTCATACATCTATCTAGGTAAGCAAATTAGTTTTGATCCGAAAAATAACGAACTGGAGGTGAAAAGAAGAATACAAAAAACTTGGAATAAATATTGGAGTTTAAAGGAAATCTTTAAAAGTGGCCTACCTATTACCATCAAAACAAAAATTATGAATTCCAGCCTTCTCCCAAGTCTGACTTATGGCTGCCAGACCTGGAAATTCACTTCAAAAATAAAAAATCTAATCACCACCTGTCAAAGAGGACTGGAGCGTAGCATGCTTAAACTAAAGAAATCAGACAAAATACGACACACAATAATAAGATCAAAAACCAAAGCAACAAATGCATTGAAATATGCACAAAAACTTAAATGGCGATGGGCTGGCCATGTCGCGAGGCTTAAAGACCGAAGATGGACCATAAAAGTGACTTTTTGGAATGGACCTCCAGGTAAAAGAAACCGAGGAAGACCACAGACTCGCTGGGACGACGAGATCAAAAAAGTAGCCAGCCCAAACTGGAAACAGACTGCACAAGATAGAGACAAATGGGCATCTTTGGAGGAGGCCTTCACCCAATAATGGGGTTCCTACAAATTATATTATTTACGTATCTAAAATCTAACCAAGTAAACTAATAACAATAATAAATATTATATAGTACATTAATAATAGTAAATAAAATAGTAATAGGTAAATAATATAGAAAATAAATAAGAATAAGTATAAGTAGGTATTAAGATCAATTAGTTAAGCGTTTAAATAGTATATAATGTCAAAACAAGTATATCAATACTAGTAAATAAAACAGTAAATAGCTACATAATATAAGATATAAACAAAACAAGTAGGTATTAATATTAATTTCAATAAGTTAAGCGTTCAAAGATAAGTAAATGTAAAAATTATGTAAAATTAATTTGTAGGAAATAAAAGGCTTTTTTTTTTTTTTTTTTTTTAATTTTTTTTTTTTTATTTTATTTTATACCCTTTGGGTACAGAACCCTAAAAAAAAAGAAATTAAACTTCAATTTCAATTAAAATGTATTAAATCAATGTCATCGAAAAAGTAATAATATACCATTTCCAGTTATTATTAAAAACGGCCTTTAATCAAAAAGCTGGTGAAAAATCTCAAATGATTATTATATATTTTATTCTCTACCTGTAAATGTAATGTTTCCAGAACAAATGTGGTGATGAACTACACAGAGGTAGAAGGCAAGGTCCGCGAGGCGACGTCGGACGAGGCGTGGGGCCCCACCGGCCAGCAGATGCAGGAGCTCGCGCTCGCCACCTTCACTTACGAACACTTCCCTGAAGTCATGTCCATGCTGTGGAGGAGAATGCTGCATGACAACCGTTCACACTGGCGGAGGACATATAAGGTTCGTATGGCTTATTGTCTTATGAAGAATGAAAAAACAATCATTTAATTACTTCTCGAAATTCCTTGACGCAATGTTGTTTTTACTTCGACTAGAATTTAGTTTTGGTAGTCTAATCTCAAACCAGGTAGGACCTGTTCTATGATAACTAGATTGCTGATAAACACACTTACATATTTCTAAATATGTATATCTTATAAATAAACTAGATAGATAAACTAGGTGTTACCCACCGGTTGTTGTACCTCAAACGCAGGTAATGCCACGGAGGAAAGCCAGGCCAAAAAGAAGTAGCCTATATTACTCCTTTTATCATCATTTATCCGCCAGAGAAAGTGCCGCCAAAATCGGTCCACGCATTCTAGAGGTTAGCCATAACAAACAGACAGTAAAATGTTTTACTTATTTGTCATGATTACTTAAACACAATTAATTACACAACTATTTGTTCTGTGTAAGAATCGAAATCCACGACCTCCAGCTTCCCCACCAACAGGCCAGGGTACCAATGGGCTAATCCTGGAAAACCCATAATAGAACATACGATATTAAAAATGAAATTAATATTTCAGACATTTAACACACAACGCCATCTAGTCCCAAGCTAAGCAGAGCTTGTATTATGGGTACTAGGCAACTTATATATAAATACATACACATGTATATATATATATATATTGTAAATACATACTTAATTATTTTTTTACTGCCTCTGTGGCGCAATGGTAGCGTATGCGACTGCTGTGCTTGCGGTGTCGGGTTCGATTCCGGATTGGATCAAATTTTTGTATGATCTGCAAATATTTGTTTCAGAGTTTGGGTGTTTTCCATGTATATTATGTATTTATTTACCAAAAAGTAATATATGTTTTTATATCAGTTGTCTCCTTCTTCTTCTTCCTAGCCTTTTCCCACTTTAGGTGGGGTCGGCTCTCCTTGTTTCACGGCGCCAAGACATTCTGTCAAGGGTTGTCGGGTCCGGAAGATTCTCCCTCTTCAGGAGTTTGGTCATACTGGTCCACCATGTCAACGGGGGTCGTCCCCGGCCTTTTTTGCCTTCTGGTAGGCTTAGAGCCGTCTGCACGACGTGCTGCTCTGGTCTTCTCATAATATGTCCGTACCACCTCAATCTCCTTTCCGTTAACTTGCTCTGTATTGGAGCCACTCTAAAGGTACCACGGATATACTATATTTTATATCAGTTGTCTAGTACCCGTAAAACAAGCTCTGCTTAGCTTGGGACTAGATGGCGTTGTTTGTTAAATGCTTAAAATATTAATTTACTAAATATTTATTGTTTGTCCGTAGTGTCTTCTGCTGTTAAGTTACTTGGTGAGAAATGGTTCTGAACGCGTGGTCACATCCGCCAGGGAACATATATACGACCTTCGATCCCTCGAGAACTACACATATGTGGATGAGGTCGGGAAGGACCAGGTAATGTCTGATATAACCATTTAGTACTTAATTTTTTTTTTTATATGTATGGGACAAGAATCCGTGTGATGACATATTAAAGCATACGAAGAGTGCCACTCCGCCCCTATTTATCTCTTGGTTGTCTAACAAATACTATGCAGGATAACATCACTGCAGAGAAAAGGAGCACTTGACACAAACCCTGTAGGCACCCCTGTACCCGGAGACTGATTGTGTCTGGTCACCGTGGTACAGTAGACCAAAGCCTACTGTATAAGGTGAGGCCTCTTGTCCAGCAGTGGAGTATTAAAAGCTGTTGTTAGAGGGGACAAAAGTGTAGGAGGATGCAACCTTTATTTCCTCGTGGAAGATCCAGCTTTGGCACCTAACTAGACTGGAGTGAGACTACGGTCTCACAAAACCTGATGTTAGCAATAGGGTAGAAAATTGTATCGTACATAAATACTGTAGTCTTGTTTATTACTAAACATCTCGGAATATATAATCATTACATCTTTTCATTTCTATTTAATTTCTATTTCATTTCTATTTCTATTTTTTTATCGAATTGATATTGAAATTGCTCATTCGAGTTGTGTAAAAGAGTGACGTCACAAGTTTGTATTTAGTACTTTTTTCAAACAAAGTTATCGTTTCGACAGGTGATAAAAAGAAACTAATTTGACTAAGTGCTTATTTGTTGCTTTTACCGACTGAGTGTGGAGGGAGCCCTGACCACCGAACCTAATTTTTTACACTGCTATTATAAAAACATCCGGACCCCTCCCAGAAATATACTGACAACTAGTTCAACCTTCGAATTCAGTTCACCCTCAGGTTTGCGCCAGATAACAGTCGCTCCGTGGAATAACTGATATTCAAGTAAACTCAATTGAACTACTAGATGTCCCAAAATAATCTTGAGAATATGAAAGGTTAGGATGGTGACATTACAGCTACTGTTACAAATAATTGTTGATTTGTTGGTTTCAGGGTGTGAATGTGAGACATAAGGTGCGAGAGCTCATAGACTTCGTACAAGACGATGAGAAACTAAGAGAAGAGAGGAAAAAAGCCAAGAAGAATAAAGACAAATATATAGGTATGTAATAATAATAATAACATTTCACACAACGAACAAGCCTGTGCTATAACTAGACTCATCACACTTCACACTAATATATAAAGGCGAAAGTTTGTGAGTGTGTATGTTTTTTACTTCTTCAAGCAACAACTACTGGACGGATTTGGATGAAACTTACAGTAATATAGCTTAAACATCAGAATAACACAGTCTACTATTTGCCGCGATAACCGACATACACGCGGGCGGAGCCGCGGGCAACAGCTAGTACATACATATATTTTACATAGTACTAGCTGAACCCCGCGGTGTTACCAGCGGTTATCGTCGTACCGCGAGTAACTCCGCGGGACGAAGTTAGTCTAAAAAAGTAGCCTAAGTTACTCCCTGGATCATCAGCTACCTGCCAGTGAAACTCCCGTCAAAATCGGTCCAGCCGTTCCAGAGATTACCCGGAACAAACAGACAGACAGACAGACAAAAAAATTTTTAACTACATTTTTGGTATATGTATCGTGTATACATACATATGCATTTAGTAAAAAGCGGTTATTTTAATATTACAAACAGACACTCCAATTTTATTTATTTGTATAGATAAATCACAAATTTTATCAAAAAAACCAACTTCAAAAATTGGACCAAATTGAAATGCGACCACACGGGAAGCACCAGCTTTCAAATATAAAACAATTATTCAAATCGGTTCACCCAGTCGAAAGTTATGAGGTAACAAAAATTATAAAAAAAATCAGTCTAATTGATAACCGCCTCCTTTTTTGAAGCTAGTTAAAAAGCGACAGACAGACAATTTTTTTTTAACTATATTTATACATACATATGCATTTAGTAAAAAGCCCTTATTTTATTTTACAAACAGACACTCCAATTTTAATTACATATTTGTATAGATAAATAACACCCAAACAAATGATTGTTTCGTAACAACGTATGTACATGTGATTTCCAGGGATGTCTTCGGAAGCTGTAGTGATGGGCATGAGGAGCAGTTCTGGCGGGTGGGGAGAGTACAGTGATCGAGGTGGTGGGAATTGGGGTATGAACATCATTCTTATATACACTTACTATCTATAACCTACTGCTTCGTTCGCGTGATCATTTCGTACTATTTCTGACTTTAAAATAACGAACTTCCATACTTTTATTCGGGCTAATAAATACTCAAAAATAATGTGGCATTCTATTGATAAAAGCATTTTCAAAATCGGTTCAGCGGATCCAGAGATTACATCTTACAACTGAACAAAATTTACCTCTTTTTAATATTGGTATAGATTAAAATGAATTAGAATTGTAGGAACAACATGATTACACAATTTTTTTTTTTTTTTTTATGTTTGACCCTGCCAAAATGACTCTACTCTGCCTGATGGAAAGCATGAGTAGAATCCAAGAGTGGTGGTCACCATACTGCGAATGCAGACAATGCTACAATGCAGCATGGTGACCAACACCATGGCGGGCTAGTGATGCTACTGCATCATTGGGCCTCCGGTCTCGCACTCACCAACGAAACACGAAAGCATGATCGCTGTCATTTTACGTTGATTTTCTGTGCGAGGGTAGTACCGCCCCGGTCAAGCCGGCCCGGCTCGACAATATTTAGAGTTGCCTGTAAGAGATTGCCTCCGGGCGATAAGGCCGCCAATTGTACTTCTCTAATTTTAAGCTTACCTTGTAATGCATCTGGTGTACAATAAAGCGATATATTATTATTAGAGTCAGCGCATTTGTGTGAGCCGAGCCACAGCGCGCTGGGCGCCAGCCAGTCGCTCTCGGACCACTCTTGGACATTGGTCGTGTCTTGACTTTTATGTAATTGATATATAAACCCTGTGAATAAACAATAGTGAACGGACTAAATATTTAATTTATCAACTTGCACAAAGGGCACTACATAGAACAATATAGGCCATAAAAAACCCGATTTTACAAAATTAATGACATGTACAAATATTAACTTTCTTCTCTACTCTCTTTTCCAGAAGAACCAAAAGAGAGAAATGAAGAAGAGGAATACGATAGAGAGGATTCCGATGGTGACTACTCACAGAGCCGGGAAAGGAGGCCACAAAAGTGAGTTTATTTCATGAACTTCAAAAACCTTCCATGTCTATTGCTTGTTTATCTCTCCCCAGTCGTGTCGGATAGCCGTCATATCGGATTGTAAGCGTGAGGGAACAGAGAGTGCATCTGTGTTTGCGCACACATTTGTGCATTATAAAAAAAACTTGAGAGGTGTCATGGGACACCCGGATGTTATAGTTATAGTTTGTACCTCAGTAGTCGATGCTTTAGTTGATTCGCTATTGAAATAAACAAAGCAAAAAAAAAAAATATATATACATACACATATATACTATAGCCAAAAGTGTCGTTACAACTTTTGGTCTTAATTTTTTCCGTCTAGTCCCCTTTCACGACGTGCCATAAGGAACTTCGTTCCAACATCTCGTGCATAGTTGGCTGGTCTCTGTTAAGATCGTGCTCAAGTCGTCTTCGAGTCCATGCTCATCATTTTTGGGAAGGGACTTTTCAGGGTCAAGGACAGAGGCGATCACCTAGCGTCAGATGTTTCTTACTCAAAAGTGTAACGAGGGTCAATAGTCTGCTTGAGTATAATTTAGCTTGTAATATATTAAAAAAATAACATCATCATCAAAAAGTACTTATAAATCCATTGCTAGACATAGCATCTCCTTTATTAAAAATAAGGTTTTAGCCTACTGTACCACACTGGGCTGGTATAGGGCTTGTTTTAATTTTTCCTTTTCTGTGCAGTGTGTTGCCTTGTATTTTGCTCCCTAAGTCGGCTCTTACGACACACGTACACAAACGAACCAAATATCCATTCTTAATCATAACGTTGACAGCATTTCTCTCAATTCAATGATGGGAAAGCCAAGGTTAAGGTACAAGCCAAGGTTCAATTTGGCTTCAAGATCTCCCACAAATTTATCAAATTCAATATTAAGAACTTTTGAATATAAATGAAAATATGATTATTATAATTGTAGAGAGAACGTGTACCGCGACTCGGAGGTGATCTCGGAGTCTCCGCCCCGCAGCAGGGCTCCGCCCCGCGCGCTCAGCATCAGCCTCAAGAGTCCCGCCAAGGGCAAGCCCTCCACGCCCGTGAAGAAGATCGACCTCGGTACGTACTCGGTACACTCCCCTAACCAATCAGTATCAATCACTACACACTTATCTGCCACTAGCCGACCCACGTGACCTCGTTTGCGTCTCCTATTGCCCGTGGCGTGATAATTTTCCCCCGTGTTTGAAACATTATCAATTGGTGCTCCGCTCCTATTGGTCTTAGCGTGATGATATATAGCCTATAGCCTTCCTCGATAAATGTACTATCCAACACTGAAAGAATTTTTCTAATCGGACCAACGGTTCCTGAGATTAGCGCGTTCAAACAAACAAACAAATTTTTCAGCTTTATATATTAGTTGACAGATAAGAGCAATTCAAAGCAATGTATTCATAATCAGGGACTTCATTAGTAGGCAATGAAACTGACCTTCTTGATTTGAATATAAAATAAATTGGAAGAATGTAGACTTTTATACTCGTAATCTATTTTGCAGCTCCTTTGAATTTTCATCCCCTGTATCATTTTATGGAACATGTATGACATCCCTAATGAATATGTAATTTCAATAAAAAAATTGTAAATACATAACCATAAACCAGGACACCCTCTTCTTGCTTTTTTTTCATACTGTCTCGTAATTTAGGCTGTATTTTTGTTTATATTTGTTTAATATACATATGCAGGTGCTGCAGCATCGTACGGCAAAGCATCGGTGAACCAGCAGTCCTCGGCCTCAGCTCCTGCTCCCCAGAGCCAGCAGTCCCAGGAGCTGCTGGACGACCTGTTCAAGACCTGCCCCACACCTTCCACCACCCCGGCACACTCCACCTCACTCGTGCTCGATGACTTCGATCCCAGGTTAGTAGCTTTTTATTGTCATTTCACTGCCTGAGTGGCGCAATGGTTACCTATGCGACTGCTGTGCTTGACGCTACGGGTTCGATTCCCTGTTAAGGACTGTTTGTATGATCTGCGAATATTTGTTTCGGAGTGTGGGTGTTTTCAATGTATAGCCTGTTCATTTTCATAGTGTCACTTTGACCGTGACCGGCGCGTGCGGTTCATTGTCACAGGAACGCCGACACCAATCAAAGGAGTGAGCGCCTCACACACAAGTATAAAAAATTAAACTACTTGTGGGCGGACGGCGCAGGCGACTTGATTGTATACGATCTAAATGACACTATGAAAATGAACAGGCTGTATAATATGTATTTACAACAAAAAGTGTACATGTATTTTGACTGCCTCCTTGGTCTAGCGGTTGGCGTGTGCGACTGCTGATCACGAGGTCTCTGGTTCGATTCCCGGGTCGGACCAAATGTTTCTATGATCTACAAATATTTGTTTCG
The DNA here is from genome assembly GCA_905220595.1 of Spilosoma lubricipeda. Classification (NCBI taxonomy): domain Eukaryota; kingdom Metazoa; phylum Arthropoda; class Insecta; order Lepidoptera; family Erebidae; genus Spilosoma; species Spilosoma lubricipeda. The sequence continues at coordinate 14,555,061 of HG992296.1, read as the reverse complement.
GAGTTTGGGTGTTTTCTATGTATAATATGTATGTATTTACAAAAAAAAGTATATATGTATTTGTATCAGTTGTCTAGTACCCATAACACAAGCTCTGCTTAGCTTGGGACTAGATGGCGTTGTGTGATAGATGTCCAAAATATTTATATTTATTTATGTCAGATGTCTAGTATTCGTAGTACTAGGTCTGCTTAGTCTGGGACTAGATCGCGTTGCGTTACATGTCCGAAAGATTAATTTATTTAATTAGGGGACTGACCTGACCACATAGGATATCCACCTGAGGGAAGGACTGTACTAATCGTCAAGTTGGAGCATAGGACACTATGGGTCTATGTTATAGTCCCGGTCCACACAGGTGGAGATCCGAGGTGAAGCACGGGTCTCTGTCCCAGAACTTCACGGTTGGCCTGGTTTTTTTACAGTAACTTTGTCCCGCTTTCTACTTTGTAAATAATATACACATGTATGTCATAGTTATGGCGTTTTTATTCGGAAGGTATTAACGTGCAACGTAGTTCAATTGTTGCATACTGGGTCAACATAGTTGGAATTCTTATGCATTTTCTAATCCTCCAATATATTCATAGTACTTCTATAGTTCTTTTCAATTATCTCACATGTTCAAAGTTGATTAAATAAAATATATATTTTTATATATGTATATTTTCATTACTATACTTCCTTGTAGTTCACTAAATAACACAACTAGGTACGGTTTCGTAAATATCATTACTAATTACAAATCTTTTATATAAAAATCAATTCCTGTTCGCTTGTCTCACTCTAAAAAGAACGGGTGGGCCGATTTAGCTGATTTTGGTTTTGAAATGTTTGTAGTAGTTCAGAGAAAGTTAACTAAAAATGTCACGTGTACGAAGTAGCGGGCACAGCTAGTACTTAATAAAGATGTTGCTTCGGCATGCCGGAATTGAATGAATGCCTGAATTTAATAATATTTTTATGTAAAACAAACCTCTCTAAATCTATAAATATGCCATTAATACACAATAGTCATCCATAAAAATATATATATATTACAACAAATGTTCAATTTTAGAGCGGAAGAGCCCAAACCCCCAAGGAAAGTATCCAACGAGTTCGGGGACTTCGCCAACGCCTTCTCCGACAACAACAACGAGGGCTTCGCCGACTTCAGTAGCGCCTTCAGCCGCGACGCCGGCGCCAACAACACCAACGCTTCTGTACTAGCCAACAACAATGGACTGAATGCTGATAACGGCCTGGCCAGCATCATGACCACCAGTGGGAGTAGCTTAACTGGAATTGGAATAGGTGAGTTATTCCACAATCATCAAGCAACTTTACATATGCTCGCATCTATTCCGGAAGGTGGTGGCAGGCAGGTAGAATCTCCTATAATTTTGTGTATAATACAGTATAATACAATTGCTTTCAACTTGATACTTTATGATATAAGAAAGGAAAAATTAGGAGAACAATGAAAGAAAAAATAAAATAAAAGGAAATATCGATATGATGGGAAATAGCTATAGTAGAAATAGTTATAGTAGAAAGCAATAAATAGGACCCTAAGAAAGAAGTCTTCAAGAATAACATCTGTTTATAAAGTATAATTATCATAATATTTTAACAACATAATGCAAACACCATGCTATGGTGTGGATCACCATGCTGCATTGTTGCATTATCTGCATTCGCAATGAGTATGGTGACCACCACTCTTGGTACGGACTAGAAAGGTATAGTGGTATGTTTTATGATAGATTGTGTTTAATGTTGTAACGTGTTAGGCTTCAATGGATTTGAGAAATAAACCTTCGGAATTGTAAAAGAGAATATATTAAACAATTCTTACAATCACAATATCACTCCGAATAATAATCCTTAATTGTCGCCGAGATCGCTAGGTTAATCACTGATATCGATAAACTCGTACATTCAAGGTCGTTCGCGGTACAAAGCACTGGAAGCAACCGCGCTACAATCTATCGATATTCGCCGCTACTTTATTCGATATAAGATTCATTATTCCATGCCTCAGGAAATCAACGAGAACTTTCGGATGTCTAAGCGTGTGTGTGTGCGAGTAGTATCGATCTCGGATAATCTTTCTTCGTAACAATATAAATAACTAAGTCCTCCAAAATCAGGGAAATGAGGATTTTGGGCTTTAGTAACGTCACTGCTCTCGAACTAAACAGTTCGGCTCTTTTTTTCTGTCCATGGGACTAATCCAGTCCACATGCCAACCACTGTAACTCCTCTACACCATGATAAACTTCAGTGACCCACGAATTCACCAAGTTTTGACATTTGGGAAATCCCAGAAAAAATTAAACTGTCTTGGCACCCGCAACGAAATTAATCAGAAGAAAACTGGAAGAGTTGGAAATATAATAATTCCTTACTGTCCAGTCAAATCCACTCACTACCAACGTATTTATTTCCCTTTCAATATAATCCAAGGTAATGTAAGCGTAAAGTATCTCACTAGGTAGCCATAGTGCGGGCCACCATGATGCATTGTCTCCATTCGCAATGAGCATGGTAATCAACATCTTGGATTCTACTCAGGCTTTCTATCAGGCGGAGTCACATTACCAAGATCTACATAAAATAAAATAAAGCAATAAAGAAGTTAGTAAATACTAATTTTCTGTGAAGTTGTACTCTGGTCAAACCGGCCTATTGCTATGTGACGAACCATAGCTCTCCCACCTCATCACGACACACTATCAGTATCATTAGCACTTAAGCTACTGCTTACACTTCCCAATTCATTTCTAAAGCCATCCCTTTTCTACCATCGAGGCAAACCTCCCTTCCCTTTCCTTTAACAATCCAATGGTGAATTTATGCCTTAGAAAAAAATCTGTGGCTACCAATACCACGCCAACCAGACTGCTCGGTATCATGGTCTAAGAAAACAAGGTCTCGCATTCCGAGAGCGACACATGTGACGTCACTATCCAGTTACCACTATATAGCAACATAACACGAAATGAACCAACCACAATGATATTGTATAACATCATTGACCAACCAGTAACAGCGACAGCGGTGATGACGTAAGCGTAACCCACGTCATCACTGAGTCTCGGAATGCTATACCTGGCTTGCTTATCCTGCGTAATTTACTCTTTTAGTTGGCTCTTGCGGCACCCATAGATTAAATAGACACACTGATCAAAAATGTATTTATAATATATAAAGCTGAAGAGTTTGTTTGTTTGTTTGTTTGTTTGAACACGCTAATCTCAGGAACTATTGGTCCAATTTTAAAAATTATTTCAGTGTTAGATAGCCCATTTATCGAGGAAGGCTATAGGCTATTTATCATCACGCTAAGACCAATAGGAGAGGAGCACCAATGAAAAATGTTTCAAAAACGGGGGAAAATTATCACGCGACGGGCAATAAGAGACGCAAACGAGGTTGCGTGGGTCTGCTAGTGTATTTATATAAGCTTAAGTTAATATTAGAAAACGTTTTGAAAAAATAGATAATAAAGTAAATTATTTAAATTAGTCGTAATAAACATAACAATACATTGAATTCTAAACTATGTAATTAGGGTCCTGCGAACATTTATTTTTTATTTTTATAAGAGTATAATTATTGGTGTACTTATTTACCACACAACTCGGCATTTGTTTTTCGAAATTCAAAATGAAAAAATAATAATACGATCGTCACATAGGATCGCTGGCCACACACAACTACGACCTCCGGCAAACTGGCATCAATGAGCATAGAGCTATGCAAAACAAAGCAGTTTCGACTAGACGTTGTTGTATATTTTGAAAAGTGCAAACTGTGAGTGCACTGCGATTGTGATATAGTTTTGACCTGGCTTTGGATTTCGGATATTGATCCTGCAGTACTGTTAACCCTTGCTGTTAATTTGGACTCTGTTTATGACTTTTGTTGTGGATTTCGTCGATATGGCCGAACGTATACAGAGAACTGTTCTAAAGAGTCCGACACGTGAGTTCGTTATACACCTTCGTAACTATTTCGATCTTGAATCTCAAAATGGAGGGCTAATTTTACCTATAACTTCAGTGGTTGAACGCATAGCTGATGCGCTTAATATTCGACAACGAACTGTTAGACCAATAACTAAAGAACAATATGGCGAGACTGGCACAGAAGTAAATAAACTTCACACACCAAAAAAGAGAAAACGAGCAAAACCAGTCGTAGGCATCGATAGCTTTGATGCCGATGCCTTCCGAAGCTACTATTTATGAAAGAAGTATCCAACAAGAAAAAAGTTAGTACAGTCACTGAAGGAAGCTGGATTTTGAAGACAAAGATACAAACAATATAACAAACGCAAAATATTGATTGATATCATGATAGCAAGATATACTTTTTTACGGCAACTGAAAGAAATTGAAAATTGGCAAAATGTTATGTTTTTGGATGAAACATGGCTTAATGCCTAACCATACTGTAAGCCGTTCTTGGACCGATGACATTGCAGCATCTACGTCCACAATTCCTGTTGTAAATCGCGACTTATAATTTTTCACGCCGTCACCATCAACGAGTTTGTCAGAGGTTCTCTCATGGCTTTTGCGTCAAAAACCACTGAAGACTATCATGAAGAAATGAACGGAGAAAAGTTTACTGAATGGTTTACCTCAATGTTGTGTAGCCTTCCTGAACCATCTATTATAACTATGGACAACGCCCCATACCACTCGAATTGACAAGCCACCTGCCCAATCCCAAAAGAAAGCTGATAAAAAAATTCGTAGATGCAAACATAAATATGTTCAAAGTGGAATTAATACGTCTTTTAAAAGAAAACAAGCCAACCAAGATACGAAACGTCCATTGTGACCAAATTCAGGGATATGCTGCAAGACAATACAGAATCCCCATTTACCATAACAAAAATGCTAAAAATATTAGAAGACGCTTGTGAACATGTGACTAAAGGAGACTGGGAATAGGTTGTGAATAGAACTGTTAAATTAATAAAGGAAGATTATGAAAGAGATGTGAACATAGATAATATTTTAGAAAACGTCCTTATAATTTATGTAGGTGATGATAGCAATGATGACGGTGAAAATAGCAGTATGTACGAATCTACAACAGGCTATATTTAATCAATATAGCCTTTTGTGACACCTAGTTTTGGTCTCTTTTTGTAGTAATTTGTTCCTTATGTGCATATAAAGTATGTATATTCAATTTTATTTTAATATTCAGATCGGTTAAATATATCAAGTAAGCATTTCTATTTTCGTTTTATTAAACTACTACTTGCAATAAAAACTTTATTTCATTATATTTTTTTCGAGATTAAATTGAGATTTCACATCACTATTGTAATATTTTTTTAAACTGGCCATCAAAGCGTGCCGTGCTAGCATAACTTGTTGAAATGCACAACATTTTAAGGTATCACGACAAACACTAATGGTAGCAAGGGGAATAAGAAAGTAATATGCATCCTACTAATATTATAAACGCGAAAGTTTGTAGGTATGGATGGATGTTTGTAACTCTTTCACGCAAAAAGTATTGAACGGATTTGAATGAAACTTTACAGTAATATAGCATAAGTATAAGCTATGTTACTGTAAAGTTTTATCCAAATCCGTTCGATGTATAAACATCAGAATAACACATAGGCTACTATTTGCCGCGATAACTGATATACAGCCGCGGGCATCAACTAGTATAAAAATAATCGAAAATTAAATATAGATGTGACACCTTAGTCAAATTATTTACTTTTTATCATCCCTCAAAACGATAACTCTGTACGAAAAATGTACAAAATACAAACTTGTGACGTCACTGTTTTACACTAATCAATTGAGCAATATATTTCAATGTTTATTTCATAAAAAAATGTAATACAAATGAAAAGCTGTGATAATTATATTTGCCGAGACGTTTGAACGAGACATCGGTATTTATTTACGATATAGTCAAGTACCCTATTGTGTTAGTTAATTATAAGATTGTAATGTTTCAGGGCCGACGTCGAACGTGGACCTGCTCAGTTCGCTGGCGCCGCCCGGCCCACTCGGCCCGGCCGGCCCACTCGGCCCAGTCGACGCTCTGTCCGCGCAGCTCGGCAACACGTCCCTGCACTCCTTCACCGGTCAGTCTCGTGCTCTCGTGCTCTCGGCTCTGCTTGTTGTGTGTTTGTCTTGCCACGTATTACACCATGTCACAGAAACGCGTTGTCGCGAAATGTCACAAAATTACAAAAAAATATTTTTGTGTCGTAAATGAACATAATAAAGAATAGTTACCGACTTCAAAAATACAAGAGGTTACTCAAACTTGTAAACTTTCGCGTTCCACGATATATTACCAATTATTTTTACGGGAATTAACGTGATCACTTATTAAAGGGTATCAAGTACATACCTCTGATTTGCCTGACGTTTCGACCAGGTTGCACTGGCCGTGGTCACAGGCTGATCTTTAGATCTTACAGGGAATTAATAAGTGATCGCGTTAATTCCCGTAAAAAAAATTGATAATGGAAGAGTTCTCGAATAAACTGTATTTTTTTTTGTTTGTTACCTCCAAACTTTCGTTTGGGTGAACTCGCCTTTCTGTGACGTATTGTTTCGTAATTTCCATCATAAGTACACACATATTATCGTACGTACATATAGTGCAGTTTTTCAGACACTCGCTACTCGTTTGACGGGTTAGATTCTTGTACAATGAGATATATCTGGATATATATTGCGTCCGAACTATACAGCGGTAATTAAAATACAGCAAATAGATATACAAGGGATTCGACTTATTCTATATATACATTATGTATTAAAATTTAATTATTATTAATCCCGACTTCAATCGTTCGTTAAAAACGTATTTGTACAAGCAGTTGTAGTTATGTTTGGTGTTAAAGAGACAGGTTGCATGCGAAAACACATTAATTGTATCAAAAACGGTTTTGGGCACTTTCAGGTATTTTTTTGTTTTACAGACCCCTCAACGAAGAAAACTCCGCCGGCCCACGACAGCATGAAATACGCCCTGCAAGTCATTCACTACACCCGAGACATTAAAACCGAGCGGGACCTTAACAAGGTCAAAAGTACACTGGAAAACGTCATTTTACATCTCCCGGGGCCCATCACAGTCCAGAAGATGAACGGGACTGAAGAACATGTCGTAAAAGATGAGCTCCTAGATCTGTACACAGAGCTGTTGACGCTCATCGTGAGGATCTTGCTCCCGCAGTGGCCGGTCTGCAGGAAAGAGATCATCACCTTGTTCACTCTAGAAGAAAGTTTCATTGTCAGTCACGAGACACTGTCCATCCTGTGCGGCTTTCTGAAAAGTGACAGCAACATCGTAACTTTAAAAGTTCTCTCCGAGATATTACTGAAATACGTCAAAAGTGACGCCATATTCGCAGCTATCATCGACTGCAGTCGTTTTACCTCCCAAGAGGGTACAGAGATTTATAAACTCGAAAACGAGTGGGAGATTTACGTTCAACTGCTGGCAACACTGCCCGAAAGGGTCGCCAACAGACTCAAGACTGACACACCTAAAGGATTTTCTCACGAGAATTACTCGTACTATTTAGTTTTCCACATAATCAGGGTGATCGATTATATGTCGGACTGCTGCTTTTATCAAAGCACACGTTACAATATGAAGTGTTTGTCTCATTTAGTTTCTAAAATAGTCACAAACTATTACATGAGCGGCAACTCTCCGGCAGTGCTGGACCTGGTAGACATCTTCTGCGCCTGGAGCGACTGTGATGAACCGAGTAAATATGTCAAGAGGAGACTCATACAGACCTTATTAAGGCATTTGTCGAGGCAAGCCATAGAATACTTATCCATAATGTTCCTAAAACGGTGTCCCATAAACTATAGAAAAAACGAGCAGACCATTTTGAATGTGATCGGTGACAATTTTGATACCAACAAAGATTGGAAACAAATCCTGAGTTATAAAATACCACTCTGTATCAAACCTAATAATATTAAAGATACCACGGTGGCAGAGAATTTGGTATACTATATATCGACTACGAAAAGTTCCTCTGAGAATCTAAATGAGCTGATCTCTAGGTTGGCTACGGTTTGGGCTGACGTTAAAATGAGAAATACGTCCAACTTATCAGAGCACATGTACATATCCGAACTTTTAATATTAGCGGTCCAGTATCGTGTCTCTGTATCGCTCAAGAATAAAAACAAATGGAAGACGAATGATCTGAAAAGTGTACTGTTCCGTGGTATGAGCAAACACTTGGATGTACTTTCGCAGGAATTCAGAGCCATAGGGATGGCCACCGTCGAGGTTATACTCAAAATAATATCGCAAATCGACCATACTGATAAAAAGACTGAACTAAAATTTGATTACGATAAAATGAATATGACTTGCAACGAAATATATAAAACGCTTAAAAATATATCTTACAAATGTCTTATAAACTTAAACTGTAAGATCTCTGACGATTATGCGCCGGTGACTATTAATTTGAAGAGGGTTTTAGATCATGTCGCCAACAAATTCGCCGACGATGAGAACTCGTACGTACACAACACTATTGTGACTTGCGCGGTCAAAGGCCCCGAACAGACGAAAGAAATAGTCAAAGCTATTATTTCTGTGAAATTAGATGCCCTCGACGGGAAGCAAGAAGACCTAGATTCAGACGACGACCTCGTCCCGTACGATATGAGCAACGATATTTCTGTCAACGCCAAAAAACAGCCAAAATATCTCCGAGATTTGATTGAATACATCGTAGAAGCTAAAGACGTGGAGATATTCGAAGCTAGTCTCGAAGTTGCAGAAGAATTAGTCAACAAACAGCTTAGGAACGAAGACCCAAAACTGATCGTAGAGTTACTGGATCTGTTCGTGCACCTGGACGCGAAGTACCACGTGGACAATTTCGACAGCATCAAATTTAACACGTGTGTGGCGATCGTCTGCATCCAGCCGAAGGTTGCCGCCGAACATCTGTGCAAAGAAATACACACGGACGTCGGAAGATACTCCATAGCGACCAAAATCTTCATGCTTGATGTTATATCCGAGGCTGTGAATAGGATAGCCGACGTGCGGTCCCAGAACGAGGCGGCTAAACCGCAGAACGAGATCATATGCGAGGAACAGACCGACGTTCCAGCCGAGGAGATCATAAGGCGACGCTTGATCAATAAAACGAGATATTTTCACTCGATAAGGCGGCATCCCTTCGCGACGGCCAAGAAGAACATGTTTGCTGGTGTTTCAGATTTCTTTTTCTACCCGTTACTTGGTGGTTTCGGGCATAAGCAGCTCACCCTCAGCCATCACAACATGAAACAGGATATCGATAGTATATTACTATTAAAATTTTTATCTGTGGTTGGTAACGTCGTTTTGGCCTCGAAAAATTGTCCGAAATGCTCGGTATACTGCTGGGAAGTGGTCAGAATAATTTTATACTTGAGGTACGCCCCGGACCCACAGATACAGACGTGTGTTATGTCGTTGCTAGCTTCCGTAGTGATAGCGTTACCAGCGAGTATACTAAAAACGGAGTTCTTCGATGTGATGATGGAGTTGCGCTCTTGGCTCGAGGATTGCTTGTCTAACATAGACTTGACGATGAGACTTGGCGGTGCTAAGTCCGAGGCCGCGATATTCGCAGGCCAAGTGTTCGGTTTGATAGAGAAAACTTTGACAGACTCTGATTAGAATGTCGTAAATATTCGTGATTATTATTCATTATTATAAAGGTTTCTAATTCTCAATTCCTACGTATGTATAGACGTCCTACGATCAGGCCCTTAAAGCGACGCGACAAGGTTATACAGACGACAAGGGTCCTACAACTAGTCAGACATCCTTCAAATATTTACTTAAGTAAAATCGTAATGAATTTCTCTTAAAACTTTACTTTATAAATCTTGTTAGACATTAAGTTACAATTTAGGGAAAACCGTATGTAGTTCTATCGGTAGTAAGTGTCTACCGGTAGTAAGTGTCCACCGGTAGTAATTGTCTGCCGGTAGTCATTATCTATCGGTAGTAATTGTCTAACGGTAGTAAGTGTGGCTATGTATTTTCTGCTCTGATATTTTCAACTCGTATGATAATTAAGCTATTTAAATGTGTAGAGTCTCATAGATATATGTAGCTAGCTGTGTGTGTACCCACCGCTAATAAAGTTGGATTGAAGTATCCGATTATTGTTGTTTTTTTTATTAAATCTGTTATATTTTGTGTAAAAACCTGAGAATTATCCCGAAAGTTCTATACAGATGACAAACGGACACAGTGTATATCCAGATATATAAAAAAATATTTTTTGACATGAATACGGTTTTATGAATACCGAACTGTATAATCGCATATCAAGTCTTCTTTCAATTAATTCTGTGTCATAATAATAACTTCACCCTCCAATTTCAAATTAGACAGAACTTGTAATATAGTAATGAAACTGCTGACGAACATACTCATATATTTCTTAATACATACATACATATTATAGATAAATTACATCCATACATAACAAATGATCTTGCTCATTGCACTATTATTCGTTCTGAGTGGGAGTCGAACTAGCAACTTGTGACTTAGCAGACAGTTTTTAACCTTTATAATTCTTTTATCGCGTTCACTTGCATTTACAACCACAAACAAAATTACAAGTGAAGACATAATATTACATTATTTTTGTTTATAATGTATCAAAAATATACAGGTATACAACCAACCCCAGCGGGACTCCTACAACCGATCGCACCATTCCAACAACAACAACAGCAGCAACCACTACCCAACACAACAACTACCGCGAAACCAACAACCAAACTGGGTGCAACTTGGGCCGATACAACTGGTGCTATCAACATCGACGTGGACAACCTCCTGGCGCCGAGATCTCCTAAAGCAGGACCCGCCCCCTCCATCAACCAGCTCAAGTCAAGTCCGAACAGCCCCGCACACAGCTTGCCCATGATGGCCCCACAGGTACCCATGGGGGGCTTTATGATGAGTCCCATGGTGAACAACAACCTACCTCCCTCCGTTGGCCAAAACAACAACATGATGCGACCCGCCTTCGCCAATCAGAACTCGTTCCTGCAATGATATTGGATGCTGGCAGACATTTGCCAGAACGGTTGATAGGCTTAGGCGATAGAGAGCAATGGTAGGGTCTCTATAATATTTTATTTCGTTTAAAACAACTTTTTATCCTCATTCAACAGTATATTCAATGGTATTTAATGTTATTAAACGTCAACATTTACCACAAGAACTTTGGCGACTTCTACATACAGCGCAACAGCAGCACACTACAACGCTATCTACCGAAGATACACCACTAATCCTGAATCTGAACATCAACCGTTGGGCCTTGGCTCGCCAGGCCTCCTTTTGTGTTGGAGGGACATGATACCAGTTTCTCCACAGGCTGATAAAATCTCTTTCCAAAGTTTCAAGTTTTTTCATTTCAGATGTTCAAAATTTTCGACTCAAAATAGTGTCATAGTCCTCTGCTTACCACCTTAAAATAAGTACTTTGTTGTTTGTATATGCAACCAATATACAGTTGCCATATAATAGAAGTATTATAAGTTCAATTTCCGATTGTAAAACTTCAATCAAGTGTTGTTTCTAAGCTTTGCTCATCCTAGGGGTAGTAGAAAATCCGTATTAATTTTAAGGCTGTACGAGATGGTTTAGTGGTTTGTACAGGCACCTCGCCGTTGTGTTGTGGGTTCAAATCCCACGTGGGACAACACGTTGTGTGATCCACAAATTGTTGTTTTGAATCTTTGTGCTCGTTTCACGTATGTTTGTAAAGTGCCCCGCGATACAGGAATATTTCTAGTTTGGGAGACGATTTAAAAAAAACAAGGGACACGGAAATATGGTAAAAGGGGGTGAGGAAATAAAAGGTGCTGCAAATCGGGGAAGGGGATGCAGGGTTGTTGAAGTCGAAAAAGCGTTCTTGTAAAGCCATGTACGCAAATAGCCATCGCTCATATGTACATAGCTTGGTTGTATAACTACCATTATCTTTAAAAAATATTGGACAATAAAATTTTATCCGTACTTTTTTATTTCTCACCAGTTTCTGATAAAGTTTCAGATAGCTATTTGCCATATAGCAGATAAAGGTTGTCTCTATCTAAGATTTGTGAAACCGAAATCTGTAGTTATCTCACAGATAAGTTCAGAATAAAATCGTATCAAGGATTTTATCGGCGAAACTGGCCCGTTATATTCAATGTTTTCCTATCATTAACCTATGTGTTGTAAGACCGTACCATTGCTCCCACACGATGTAGGGTGGGTTACGAAATTAGTACTAAATATAACAATTTTTATACGAATTTGATATTAGACACATTGTCGGGCCCACTGCGTGTACATAGGGTACATATCATAATTATATCGATGATATTATATCGAACAGCCGTGTAGCGGTTCTATTGTGTATTGTACATCACTATTTCTAAAAGAAAATATATCGCTGTCTTTCTCACACATTCATTTCACGTACCGTGTGCGAAGGAGACAAATAAAGTTTGTAAAGCGTGGGAAACTGGCGTTATATTTTATATAGCCTGTCTGGATTTAGTTTTTTTAATATCTATGTATTCTTACTATAATTGTATCATTTCAAAATGACAGTCTACTTAGATACAAAAGTGTATTATTATTTACAACTGGCAATCAAAAATGCTCATTTCACATTCCTTCCTATTATTTCTTCTTTCTTACATATATAAAGTAAATAACTGCCGCATCTAATTGATAAATGATAAAGCTCAGTTAATTGTTTAAGAGAAGTTCACCGAACGGTCGCAGGTTTTCAGAAAGTCACAGTCTCACTGCTGAACGGAATTTTAAATGTTGCGTGGATCGGAGTGAGCTGGGATTGGGGGTCTGTCTGTCTGACAGTCTGTATACGATGTGATGTGTTATATAGACACCATTTAGTCCACGAAAATAATAATAATACCAAATAATTAACTGAACTATTTGAATACATATAGAGATTTAAAAATACTATTAATTTTTGATTGTGTCTTATAAAGGTTTAGTTGAAAAAGGTTTTAAAACAATGAGAAAAGGAAAATTTATGATTTTGTTATATTTATTAGCTTTTGTGGGCAGGTAAGTTAAAATCAATTTTGTTTTAACCAACGAAAAACTATTTCTTTGGATATTTTAAACTTCATGGTAAATGTTCGTTTGTATACACGTGACAATGGCGTTCACATCACATAAGTGTGTAGTACCTTTGATAAATGAACGTAGTGTGGTATACAAGTTGATATCCGATGTAGGTAATAGAATATTTTTTATACCTGCTTCATGTAGACAGGCGTAGACGTGTCAAAAACTTAGTGTTATATGTAAGTGTTACAATAAATAGTATATTGTATTATATTTGTTATGTATTCACGAGTCGTGATGTTATATAATACAGTTTGCACACACAACACACACATAATTGTGTTTTGGGGTGATATGTGTATGGAGGAGCCCTAGCCACGTTGCAAGCACTTTTCTATCTGCAATCGTTAACGCCTACATTCTCGTGTTTCTTTCACTTTTCTTAGAAAGATTTAGACTTTAACGATTGCAGAAAGAAAAACGCTTGCAACTCGACTGGGGGAGCCAGAGGCGGATAGAGAACATGTTCACTGTATTTCACCTGTTGTTGCAAATTTTATACATTGTATATACAATATACACGTAAACTCATATTATATTTATTATTTCGCGTTATATAAAGGACTAGCTGACCCATGCAACTTCGTTTGCGTCTCCTATTGCCCGTAGCGTGATAATTTCTCCCCGTTTTTGTAACATTCTTCATTGGTGCTCCGCTCCTATAGATCTTAGCGTGATGATATATAAACCACTAATTCCTGAGATTAGCGCGTTCAAACAAACAAACTCTTCAGCTTTATAATATTAGTACAGATTCAAATAAAAGTAGTACTATGAAAACTGTGTTATATAATATTACGGAAAAGAGGGTAGACGAAGAATAGAAAGTGGGCGAATTTAATCCTTAATTTGTGCAGTAGCAGGTATGTTTATTTACCCTTTACTTTGTACTTAAATTCCTTCTTTATACATAAACTTCTTTAAGCCATATAATATGTATTATTTAAATAGACGTACACGCATTTAATTCATTCCGTTTATTTTTATACTAGCGTTGTGTTTGGCAGCTATTTTGAGATAATTTCTGTTTAGAATAGCAGATATCTGTCTGCTCCCCATTACTAAAGATTAAAGATTGTAAAAAAACATTGTAACCTTTTGGAGATCAAAACTTTTCTATGTAAAGCTTCAACACAATAAAAATAATAGAAATACCATCACAATATGTCGAAAACTATTTTAAACAGAAAATATCGAGTATAATTTATTTAAATGTATATTGTAATGTAGCGGTGTGTCATACAACAGGCCCAGTGCGAGCAGATCAATGATGTTTGGGACCAAAGTATCAAAATTTTAGTTTTTGCAGCAGCCTAGCGGAGCGCGCCGTTGTATGACAGCGCTGTATTGGTTTGGTTTAGTCCCAACACTGTATTTACACCATCTAATTGTAACAACATTAGCACAAGTTAATAATTACTCCAAAATAGTGTTATAAGGAATTTGTTCTTTAAAAAAATTGGCCGAAATTCCAAATTTTAGATAAAATGTTTAAAAAAAGAATAGCAAGTAAATTATTAAGCGCGTTAGGTGGAAAAGGTAATGTGTTTAGTTTGATCGTTAACGTAATGGTAATCCCGTATACAGTCCGTCTCTATGACACTTGTCCACCCTGTCAAATTAAATAATAGCAAGTGACGTCATAGGTTTTCAGACGGCCATAGATTCGACTGCCTCGTTGGTCTCGCGGTTGGCTTGTGCGACTGCTGATCATGAGGTCTGGGTCATGGGTTGGACCAAATGTTTGTTTGATCTACAAATATTTGTTTCGGAGTTTTCTATGTATAATATGTATGTATTTACAAAAAAATATGTATTTGTATCAGTTGTCTAGTACCCATAATACAAGCTCTGCTTAGCTTGGGACTAGATGGCGTTGTGTGTTAGATGTCCGAAATATTTATAGATGTTACCTACAAGATAACACTTATGGATCATTTCCTATATATTACGCATGTTAACATAAGTGATTTTTTTACAAAGCACAGTACTATTACCTAGAAGATGCAGAAGTATCTTAATAGGCCGCCATTCTGTGGGTCGCCATGCTGCATTGTTGAACTGACTGCATTCACAGTGAGTATGGTGACCGTCACTCTTGGATTCCGCTCATGCTTTTTCCATCAGACAGAGTGGAGTCACTTTGGCAGGCTCATACATAAAAGGATTGTCATCAATGGGACTAAATCAAACCGATGATTTATTGAATTTGGAGTGCTTCTGTAATGTTGGTGCATAGTTATATTTTGAAATTACGTTTTGTATGTCTATCGGTTATTGTATTATAGTTGCGTCGATCACGTCATTCGTCACGAAGCAGTAATTGGTACAATCGTAGCAATTGTCATAAACAAGTTCGCT
Source organism: Spilosoma lubricipeda (assembly GCA_905220595.1). Taxonomy (NCBI): domain Eukaryota; kingdom Metazoa; phylum Arthropoda; class Insecta; order Lepidoptera; family Erebidae; genus Spilosoma; species Spilosoma lubricipeda. Next base: position 14,539,503 of record HG992296.1, on the reverse strand, counting down.
TTGATCTCCAAAATGACTACAAACACATATGTAGGTATATAAATATCGTCTACATCAGAGAATCGTGACGAGCGAAGCGAAGGCGCGTGTAAATAGGTATAATTATTTGTTAATTTTCGTAGTTCTTCCATTGGTTTCACGTGATGGAGATTATGAAGCAATAATTATCATTTAAAACAAATCATTTGTCTGTAGTTATTGTTAGAAACGAATTTTATTAGCTAATGAAATTATATTATTTAGAATTTATATCATGAAATGTGTAATTATGTGTTGAATGTGTCGCTAAGATTGTTCGCACAATTATTATGGTTAATTCAATGTTTTATTTTTGTGTAATTATTTTAATAAAAACAGTTTTTGTTTAGAACCCATCTGGGGCTGACGGGCATCCTCAACATGCTGTGTTTAGTATATGAAATAGCCAGAAACTGTAATTATAAGTTGTACAAGCCGGGTGGCGGCTTGTGTACTTCGATGTAATTACATTGTATAGAATCATGAAAGAATTGTCATGTTGATGAAATGTATTGAATAAAAGTAATTATTATGAACGCGTTTGTTTTATGTGCACATCTTCCTTACAACTTTACACCTCCCTAAGGTTGACTGCAAGAGAATGCCATGGACATTAAGACATTATTAAAGTAAATAAAATTTTAAATAACTGAATAATTACTACATTTAACTTTCCATGTTGTAACTCTGACTTGACATTTGGGTAAGGAGTAATTGAATTGGAATTTTCTGTTAACCAACTATCTGACCAACGAAACATTTGATTTTGATGTCAAATGTTTTCTTCTGACCTTTATTATTGTTGAAAACGCAATGCATTATGATGATGATTCACGCCCAGGATGTTATGTAGCAATTGAAAAATTACACGACTATTTTAGCCGCTCCTTAGGACGTAGCTGGTTCAAATTCAAAATCATTTATTCAATTAAGACACTAAGTGACATTTATGAACGTTAAATTGAAGCTGCAGTTACAAATCATAGATCGACACAAACAGACACCACAGCATGTGCTGTATTGTCGAGGTAAATTAAAACACCAAAATCAACTGCCTGCCTGTGTCGATCTATAACCTCCAGTTTCCAAAAAGCGTAGAGCCTCATGAGAAGAATACTGGCAAAGAAACTCATGGCCACTCTTTTAAGTCAGATTTTCAGGTACAATAGTGTTAGTATTACATTTAAGGTAAACAGTATGCAAGCTGTTGCCACCTGAATTTCCTTTAATTAAAATGTTCCAAAATCTAACGCACAAACAAAAAAAGAAGAATCACTCATTGAGAACGTTAAAGGTTTCAGTCTATCAAACATAGAAATCATTCAAGGTGCACATCTACTTACAATCAGTTGCAAAATCTGCTGTTGAAAATAATTCGTGACTAGATTAAAAGGCTGCAGTTGCAGTTGAACGAACCAAAATAATAGTATAGGTGCCGGCATCTAACTTGGCCAAACTTGGGCGTAGTGGGTGAAAGTTCGCGCATAGTCACTAGTACAACAAATCAAAACAAGCAAAATTTAAATGTAGTCGACTTACGCACCAATCGCTTGCTCGGAAACGGTGCTACCATAATCCTCGCACCAATCGCTTGCTCGGAACGGTGCTACCGCAGTCCCCGCGTCTATTTGTCAACCAAAGGGACCTAAAAAACGAATACTGCGCATCTAACGAATCTTGCCAAGTTAAATGCCGGCACCTATACCTATGTCTAAAGCATCGCTGACTAGGCCGACCAATCACCCCAAGCAGCACCCGTTCACGAGTATGACGCATGGACCAGCCATCATCTCATTCACCATATCAGAGGGAAAGAAACGACCCGCCCCACGGCCCACGACGACACCGCAAGCAATGATATTTTAGTGAGCATCACCAACCATAGTCGAGATACTGATAAAAGTCACTACTATTTAAATAACCATGATAATCGCCACGCATTTCCCTTAACTAACAATTGTTTGTTAATATTTGGCTTAGTTATATGACAAAGAAGTTTGTGTGTATCTATCTAATGGCACCTTAAGCCCATGACTGTTTGTCGTTTAGATAGTCGTTGATCGTATAGTAGGCTTTCCTAATAAGTTGATTTTTTATAATTAGCTTGAATTTATTTACAGGAAGGTCGATTACAAGTATAGGAATTCTATTATAAAAACGTATGCCAAGACCTTCGAATGAGTGAGGTACACAACCTTATGTAAACGATGATAGATAGGTACCTACGAGTTTACATTTGTTTCTTGTATTAATATTGTGTACATCGCTGTTTTTCTTATAGTCATCAATGTTGTGTCTAACAAACATAGTATATGCAAATAATAGGTCTTTACCTATGAAATTACCGTTTTGTATGCAATAAGTGAAAGTACTTATTTATTCAAACTTTTTATTTCTGTTATTCGAAGTAATCACCCATGCAATCGACGCATCTTTGCCAACGCATTGGCAGTTTATTGATGCCCTTCTTGTAAAAATCAGCTGGACGGGAGGCAACAAACTCTTCAAAGGCATTTTGTACTGCCTCTCGGGAGTTGAATTTTTTACCCACTAAAGAGTTGTCTATCTGTTGTTGTGTAAATTTTGAAAAAAGTAATAGTCGGTAGGTGCAAGGTCTGGTGACTGACGTAGACCGCTTTCACATCATCCGATCTGACATCGGTGTCGAGCGCCGACTCAGCATCAGCTATGAAAAACTCCTCTCCACAGTAGCAACTATTAAGGTATAGTCAATAATATGCGCAATGCTATCCATACATTTGGATACCTTTTTTGGAAACATTCTGATCAGGCAAAAAGGTTTTCAGACTTACGAGTTTATCACATAACATACAACCATATATGTCTGATAGAGTCTACAGTCAATTTTAATTGGAGATCACCACAGAGTTTGACAAGGTTGGATTTTTCCTGAATCTGTTTAATATTGTACAAAAAAGACAGGGATTCCATACTCATTTCATTTCAAATTCTGAAATCTTTTAGCGTTCAGCTAGAGTAGTAGTCTCATGAGCGAACCGGGAAAGATCTAAACCTCTCCCTGTCCCGCTTCGCCGTCTCCTTTGCAAACATAACTTGCTCGCAAGAGACGGCGAAGTTCCACGCGCTCTCGTTCTGCAACATGGCCGTACAAATGTTAAAAAGAGAAAGACAATGTGTTTCTCTATGATTGGGGATTTCGGGTAAAATGAACTGCATGCAGTGCTCCGTTCGAACAATAAATAAAATAATTTAATACTGCGTTCTATTCAAGTGTTGCAAACAAATATTTTTTCCCTTAATTTAGGGAATTTAAGAGTAAGTAGACCTCGGACTATGAGCGATGGTACACAAAGGGGCGCCGCAGCGGCGTCCTGGGTGATCGCTTAGGCGCGCCCTACCCTGACGCCGCTACTGACTACTAGCATCTTACTAGGCCGCGTGTGGGTCACTATGCTGCTCTGTCCACGTTCGCAGTGAGGATATTGTCCACCACTTTTGGATTCTACTTATGCTTTCCATCAGGCAGAGTAGAGTCATTTTGGTAGCTTGATCCTAAAAAAATAGCTATATCTTGTATATAGCTCTTTAAAAAGTTAGTCTCATATGACCTTTTACAGTGTTTAACCGATTCTAAATCTACTGTTATTATCGCAGCAAATAGTAGCCTATGTGTTAATCTGATGTATAAGCTATATTAATGTAAAGTTTCAGCCAAATCCGTTCAGTAGTTTTTGCGCGAAACAACCCTCCATCCAAACTTACAAACTTTCGCGTTTATAATATTAGTAGGATTTGCTCCACTTGTGTTTGACAAACAGAACTGTTCCTATGTAAGGGTTATTTTTCGATTTTCCATTTCTAAATATGCAAGACTTTCGAAATTCTTTCTATGAATAAAAGGTTATAAATCAAACAACAATTTATTTAAAGCCATTACATTTTATTCGTGAAAAATTGAGCGCATTTAAACTAAGCCTAAACAAAAATATTCTTAACATTAACATCTTCGTCGCTAAAATTAATCCAATTAATGCAATCCACTTAATTACAATTGTAATATAATTCATTGAAATTACTTAATTCACAAAATAAATATTTTATGAATTTAAAAAATATTAAATATTATCAGTCTTATATATAATTAAAATTAAAAAAAATGGAATTAATAATATCAATGGAATGGTACGGCTTAACACCGCAAGCCCTAAGAATGACAACATAATACAAATATAGGTTAGAGTAACACTTGCACTGGAGAAAAAAAAACACCCGATTCCAACACCCAGTTAGCGATAGCGGGTGTAGGAATCACTGCATAATAAAACAAACGTAATGAAGATTTTTACTTTCAAAAATTTATTATTGTCATTCGAAGGGTAATAATTTATATTAAAATATAAGTTTTGTTAATATAAAAGTGTGGACGGCGCGATCTCACCCGTCAAGTATGACAACATACGCACATACGTGCACGGTACGATCGCGTTTAAAAGAAAACATTAAGAATTACATTTAAAAAATAAATATAAAATTTATAGCTGCATAAAATCACTTATTTTCTTTCTGTTTAAGTTTGTGAGTTGTTGTTGTATATAATAATAATATATAACTCGAGTGACCAACTATGGTACTGTTCATGAGTTACTAAAGTAATCCATTCATGAGTTTCGGAAAGAGCTTACAATATTATCAAAATGTCTATCTGCTGCACGCTGTATCATTTAAGACCTAATCTTAAAGTTTCCTAAAATCAGAAGAAAGAAAAAGGTCTTATTGTAACACACTTCCGTTCCTTTCACAGATACTCCCACAGGTTGCAAGAAAGAGGGGAGAGATGTATACATTTAAACTTATCAAAGAAACTTTTCTTCAGCAACTGCTATTTTAATCCTCATATCAAATAAAAAAGGTATATAATGCACGGTATTGATCTTGTTGAAGCAAAAAAACACAGCTACTTCCAAGTAAGCATACGCGTTAACGCACACGCATGCTAAGAAACTACGCTACTTTTCGTCAGTATCGATCAGTATCAGTACGATACTGACGAAAAGTAACGTAGTTCCAAGTAAACACACGCGTTAATCTTTTTTAGTAGTTTAAGTAGCTGAGTTGTTTTTGCTTCAACAAGAACAAGGCAGTGCATTAGCTACTTTTTTTATTTAATTTAAGTTTTCATCCCTTTACGATAAGAAGAGGGTTTAGGAACTGTTTTCCTTTTAAATACTGTTAGGTGCAATAACAAAATGAATTTCTACATAATTATGATTACAATACTTAAATAAATGAATAAAAATCAGATCTTCATTCGAGAGCTACATTAATTTCTTCATTAAATTATAATACTATTCAGTAAACGTACACTGGAGGGAATTACAACCGTAATTAATTGATATTTAAAGCATACATATAAAAATCTAAGTAAAAAATTATAAAACGCTCAGTATTTATGTGTTTTGTTCATGTTTCATTGACTTATTATAATGTAAACTGCATCAAGTTTATAATCCATAGATAATATACTATAAATTCTAAAGTAACTGACTATAACGCTTTCATGGCTATAACGATTTCAATGAAATTCAGCATTGAGATACCTTGATTCTTGAGTTATTCGCGATAACCGATATATACGGCGGAGTCGCGAGCAAAAGCTAGTAGTGTAGATTTTTAATAAGATGTTACAGAGAGCTGTGGTTCGTTCTTCCTATAAATAACGTAAGATGCTAGCTAGTATAATAGGTCTTTACCTATGAAATTGCCGTTTTTGTATGCAATAAGGACGGGATAGTCTGTCTAACAGGCAGTCTCCAAGCTGCAAGATCTGGGGTTGTAAGCTCTCCCTCATCTGCCATACTCACCAGACCTTGCACCTACTGATTATTACTTTTTCTAAAATTTAGACCACTTTTTAGTGGGTAAAAAATTCAATTCCGGAGAGGCAGTACAAAATGCCTTTGAAGAGTTTGTTGCCTCCCGTCCAGCTGATTTTTACAAGTAGGGCGTCAATAAACTGCCAATGCGTTGGCAAAGATGCGTCGATTGCATGGGTGATTACTTCGAATAACAGAAATAAAAAAGTTTGAAATAATAAGTACTTTCACTTATTGCATACAAAACGGCAATTTCATAGGTAAGGACCTATTATATACAGTGCAATAAGTCAAAGCAACACAATTGTATAGTCCTATCTAATGTTCTGTGCGGTGTACTAGCATGTCTAAGCAACCGTTCAGCTAACCATTTCATCACCTACCTACCTACAAATATCTCCTACAAATGAACATCAAAACTGACAATTATACATGTATTTAACTTTTTATTGTCTATTTTTATAAATCGATGAGGTAATGGATTAACAATACAGAGATTCAGCACCCCTATTCACCTCGTGGGTGTCGTAACTGCAAAGAAAACGAGAACTTGACATAAACATTATATCAACCCATAGTGCTATAGTAGCCCACAACCACACACAGAGCCTCTACACGATTGATATAACTTTCAAAATACCTCTAAATACATGTATAACTTAAATTTTAAGTCCACGCTTCATTTTTATACGCAATTTTGATACAAATTGATCTTTCTCATAATTAAACGTAAAACAACTCGACAGTTTTAATGTATGTGCGTACCAAAGTGACTTTTCGCTGCCTGATGAACAGCATGAGCAGATTCTAAGAGTGGTGGTCACCATAATCATTGTAAATGCAGCATGGTGACCCACACCATGGCGGTCTTTAGAGTCTTATTCATGTCTCCAGTCTCGCACTCACCAACGAAACACGACAGCACTAATGCTGTCATTTTACGTTGGTCCAGTCGGCATAATCGTGCTGAAATCAGCGTGGTTCTACTACTTTTTAACAGACTTCAAAAAAAGTGATGATAACTTCGTCGTTTATGAACCGATTTTGATGATTCTTTTTTTAATGGAAAGGAGATATCCCAACGGTGGTACCATGATAAGGACACTAAGATCTGATGATTTCATCCAAGAAAAATCTAGTCAAACCGTGAAGCCTGATTTATTCTTGTTAAAATTTTACTTGTAACACAACATTGCAGCATTCTGCCGTCGATTACATCAAATTGTATCAAAAGCACGCAACACCGGCCCATCCGCCACATTCTAACTATTCTAAGTAATGTGTGGACAAAACAGTGCGAATAACAAAACGGTGTTGAGTTAACAACAGTACGTTTAAGGCACTTGTCACTGAAACAATACATAAATATCTGGTTCTCGAAGCGTCGACGGACGGAGTGACGGCGAAGAGACTAATTCACTAACAATATAATTCAACCTAAAGTTGTTAAACACAACTGTATTTGATGCGACGAAATAAAATCAACTGTCGCTCGCGTTGCTTGCTGTCATTTTATATGTATTTATTTTTTTACTTAATTAAGCCTCTTCGCCGTCATTCATGTTTTTCACAACACAGTTTATATATTGATCATGGTCGCCATAGACTTATGAACATTCTTTTATAAAAAATATTATTACACTAATTAGTATAGTGTAAAACATAATATTAATATTTTTTTAACTGCATCAGCTAAAAAATTGATTCATTACGGTATCGAAATGTTTTTGATTCAAATCTACAATCAGTTGATCACAAGCTAGACGACTTAACTATTAAACTATAGCCGATTGTAATAACACAATGTTATTGCAAAATTCAACAATGTATCTATAATAGCCATGCACTATTAATCAAATATCGAGTGGTCTATGGTGACCACAGATAAGATTCGTTTTGTTTTCTAGATATACATACAGATTGACGACAGTAATTTAGATTAGTTAACCAAATCAATTAAATCTTAAAATATAAATCGAGACGTAATACATAAACATACTATACGATTAGTATGGCATATTATGAATATTATTTGTCATTACATAATCACTATTAAATCAAAATCAATAATTTAATCAGATTAAAATCACTTAAAATTATAATAACTTAATTAATTCACATACAATTAATAATGAACGAGTTTATATAGATATAGATTCACTGAGATTATTAAAAATTAACCTTATTAATTATTAATACGAGTAGGATTAACGTTTTTGTTTCGTTTTGTGCTCCGATATCTATTCATCAATAGATGGCGCCAGTATACCGATATAACTAATTTAATTTAATCAAAAATATGTTATTTATTATTCTTATTGTGTGTGCAATTCTATCATGTAATTTTTTAGAGATAAATAATACATTTTTTAATATAAAAAAAATACCCAACTGTTTAGAACAAAGATAGACCCCACTAAATGTATTTACGTACACAGACTGACAGTGCGACATCAATGAGATAAAACAACACTCCGGCTACCTACCGTCCCTCCAGGCGCTGCAGGACCCTCACAGACCCCTGGCGAGGGTGTACATGACGCTGCCCTCGAAGGTGGCGGCGATGGTGTAGTTCTTAGACTGGAGGAACTGACTCGTTTGGTTCCGGACGCTCGCGTTCGTGAACTGAACTTCGATAACCTGTGGCAAATAAATGTCTTTAACAACTGGATCAAGTAAAATAGAAGCACACGGAAAGCACTAGATTAGAAATAAAAAAGAATCATCAAAATCGGTTCACCCAGTCGAAACTTCCGAAGTTATAGATGTGAAAAAAAAAATCGGTAGTCATGAAGACTGACGATAAAAGTGAAAACTTATAATTTAGAATGTTTTTTGTAAAATTAGAAATTTGATAATGTTTATATTAAATCATCATGTCCGTGTCCGTGACGCGGTCTCATAAGATTTTCCCCTAACAAAAAGTGCTAACGTGGTATAACGCGGCCAGTTTTCACTTAAAAAATACAGGCGAATTGAGAACCTTCTCTGTTTCGAAGTCGGTGAAATAGAAAAAGAATAGAGTATAATGTAAGTCGTTAGGTTAAGTAAATCAAAATCTTTATTGCTAACTAAGTGAGGTATATTTTGTGATCTTATATTAAAGTTTGTCTCAACTTAGTAGCCTTTTACAGGCATTGCAAGTTTGAGAGGAGATGACCATGTTACTTAATTGTTACATAGCTATTAGATGTAAAAATGTTAAAATGAAATGTAAAGGATAACAAATGAATAAGTAAGGGGGTGAGCGTGACCTGGAGGTGCACCCGGGGGTCGTGGAAGGGCAGGTGCTCCAGCGCGGGCAGGGCTCCGCCCCCGCCCAGCAGCACGTACCCGGCGCGGGCCGCGTCGGCCGCCAGCAGCACCGTCAGCAGCGGCAGGCACAGCACGCGCGACCTGAACACTGACTCCGCGCTCTCCGTCTCCTGGTACGTCACCTGCCACACACACGTCCACTGTACACTATACACCTCACTACACACTGCTTCAACATTGCACCTATTCTACTTTACTAATTATTCATTCACACTGAATATTACGGACAGAGTGATTTCCACTATTCAACAAACAACACTAAGAGTAACAAAACAATTTGAGACATGCCCAGCGATCGGCAAGTATTTGGCAAAGAACGCAGACTAATTGGCTTTTCACTTTACATTTATTTCTCAGTAATATGTATGTAGAGGGAATCACTTGAAATAAAAACGAAAATAAATCTTAAGGATTTTTAAATGTAAAATAAAGCAATATTTCTTTTGAGAATCTCTAAAATTACTAGCCCAGTCTACAAAGTTATAATAAATAATTGGTACATCTCTAGTCTTTGCTGTTCGCTCAGAAACATGCAACTGACATAGACAAATTTGAACTGTTAGTATTTTTTACCTTCATATAACAGAGAGTAAACAAACGGTCAAATTATTTATTATAGCTTTACTAGCTGCCCCGGCAAACATCGTTTTGCCATATTTTTTTTTTAAGGATGGGTGACCCTTACCAAATGGGGGATTAAAAATAGATGTTGGCCGATTCTCAGACCTACTCAATATGCTCACAAAGTTTCATGAGAATCGGTCAAGCCGTTTCGGAGGAGTATGGCAACGAAAACTGTGACACGAGAATTTTATATATTAGATTTTCCACTTAACACTTTATGAAATACATGCATTTATAATAGTTTCATATCTGTTTCATTGTCATGTGGCCCCCTATGGGTCAGATTACTTAATAGTAAGTAATTAACAGCACCCATGGATAACTACAACTTCAAGAGAATCACGGCCATGGGCCCAGCAAATTTAAAGGAGAGGCAGAAGATATGTTAACGTTTGCCGTTCCCAATAGAGTCAATAATTATTTACATCTTTGTATATATCGAAAAGTGCAATAAACGAATTAAATCGACTTTTATTAATGTAAAAAAGTTGGGAACACATACCTCTCTAGGATGAGCAGTAGGACTCAGGCACGCGTGCAGAGCCCTGGCGTTTCCTTTCACCGCCAGATAGTCCCTGGCCGCGGCCCTGACCACCACTCCGTCCCACTGGCGGGCGCGCTCGAAGTACATGCTGGTCTGGTCGCGGGGACCACGGGGCAGAAACTCGACGAATGTACCGTTGTACTATGATAACAAAGGAAAAAATATAACATATTTCATATTATTTAAAAACCACACCAAATCAGTCTTATATTGTGACATGAAAAGTTCTCCTTACTATATTTAGAAGGGGTATATTAGTAAGTACCAAGTAACCAAACCGAATATCACAACATTATTTAAACCAACCTTCAAAAAAGACACCCCAAGCCGGCTGGTCACCGTGGGGCAAGATGACCATTACCCTCCATCAAAGAAAAATAACAGAATCATTTAAGTAAAAACAAGCTTAGCAACAGTTTAAATTCAAGAAGAGATCAAGGCCTTATGATATGTACATTCAATGTAAGATCCCTATCAACAAAGGAAAGAGCCTTAGAACTAAATAATGCAATAGATAAAATAAAATGGGATATCATAGGTCTCGCAGAAGTTAAAAAGATGGGATATACCATTGAAGAACATAAGGATTACATATTTTGTTATATAGGAGAGACACAGGGACTTCATGGCGTAGGATTCCTAATAAAGAAATCACTAAAGGGCAACATATTGAGCTTTTTGGGAATATCGGAGAGAGTGGCACTGCTAAAACTGAACTTCAAGGAAGGACCTTTATCGCTGATTCAGGTATATGCTCCTACTGAGAGTTCCAGTGAAGAAGAAATTACAAAATTTTATAATGACTTAACTAGAGCGCAAGAACTAGCTGATAAAAACAGGTTAATCATCGGAGATTTCAATGCTAAAATTGGTCAACCTAAACCTTACGAGAATCTTATAATGGGCAAATATGGTTACGGCATACGAAACGACAGAGGTGAGCGTTTAATACAATACGCACAGGAAAACAAGCTGGCAGTGATGAACACATATTTCAAGAAGAAAAGTTCCAGAAAATGGACATGGTTATCACCCGACCATAAAATAAAAAATGAAATCGACTTTATATTAAGTCCCAACCCAAAATCTGTAACAAATGTAGAAGTCCTGAACAAAATAAGCTTCCCGTCAGATCATAGGATGCTAAGATGCTCTTTAAAAACCCAAAAACCTAAAATGAACCGAAGAACATTCAAAACCATGCCCAGCAAATTGAAGTCTACACATGAGAAAAACAACTACATACAAAATCTAAAAAAGAACTTACCAATACTACAAGAATCTATAAAGAAAAATAAGACTGTACAATCCTACAGTGACAAACTGGAAGAAGCAATCACAAAAAGCCTTAAAATGGATGAAAACAATAAACAAAGAGAAAAGATCATTAGTGAAAATACACAAAAATTAATCTGTAGGAGAACTGAACTTATTTTCACAAGAAACAAATCCAAAGAGATGAGAGAGGAACTAAAGAAATTATTCAAAGAAACCAGCAGAGCAATCAAAACAGATTATGCTAACCATAGAAAAACAATAATAGAGAAAAATATGTTTACTTCCCGAAGTTCCAAAAGAGCCTTTAAAGAATTATCTACTCACAAAAATTGGATACAAAGTTTGAACAGTGAAAAGGGTGAAATCAAAGATAGAGAACGTATAATAGAATGTGCAACGGCTTTCTTTACTTCTCTTTATGAAAAACCACCAGATGATAAGACACAATGTGATATTTTAACTGGAGAAGATACAGCAAAAACACCATTAGACCCAATAACAGAAAGAGAAATAATGACTCAAATAAAGCAACTAAAACCCGAGAAGAGTCCAGGTGAAGATAACATCACAAACGAAGCCCTGAAAATCGGAGCGCCGATCCTAGTTGCATACCTTGCAGAATTATTTAATTTAGTATTGGAAAAAGAGCAAGTACCATCGCAGTGGAGTGAATCAAATATAATACTACTATACAAAAAAGGGAACCCGCTCGAGATCAGCAACTACAGGCCTATCAGTTTATTATCTACAATATATAAACTCTTCTCGTCAATCATTCTAAGGAGGATAGCACCAGATATTGACAGGAATCAGCCAATAGAACAGGCGGGCTTCCGGCCGCACTACTCAACAATGGATCACATTCACACAATAGAACAAATTATAGAGAAATTTAAAGAATTCAATAAACCACTTCACATAGCTTTTGTGGACTATTCCAAAGCCTTCGACAGCATAGTACACACATCTATATGGAATGCATTGAGAAATAATGATGTACACAAAACATATGTAAATATCATAAAAAACATCTATACTAAAAGTGTAAGCAGAGTAAAATTAGAAAGACTAGGGGAGGAGTTTACAATCGGAAGAGGGGTGCGGCAGGGGGATCCGCTGTCTCCAAAGCTATTCATAGCCGTACTTGAAGATATTTTCAAAAGCATTAATTGGGAAAACAATGGCATATGGATACATAATAACAAACTTACACACCTAAGGTTTGCAGATGACATTGTTCTTTTTAATGAATCCGCGACAGGTTTGGAATCAATGCTACATGAACTAAATTCCGAAAGCAAAAAAATCGGCCTACACATGAACGCATCCAAAACTAAAATTATGACAAACAGTCCAAAGAAAACAATTAAACTAGAGGGAAAACTGATGGAATATGTAAATGAATATGTGTACCTGGGTAAATTAGTATCCTTTAATGCTAATAGCAACGAAAACGAAGTAGACAAAAGAATAAGTACCACCTGGAAAAAATATTGGGCCCAAAAAGAAATTCTAAAAGGAAACTACAGCCTTAATGTAAAAAAGACTATAATGGATTCTTGCATTCTCCCAAGCTTAACTTACACCAGCCCGACATGGGTCTTCACAGAAAAAGTAAAGAACAAAATTTCATCATGCCAACACGCAATGGAACGAAGTATACTGAAACTGAGAAAAATACATAAAACAAGGAACGCAGACATCCGCATGAAAACTAAGTTAACAGATGCACTTCATTTTAGTTTAAAACAAAAATGGAAATGGGCAGGGCACCTGTCAAGATACGAGGATAACAGATGGACTTGCCAAACAACTAGATGGCAGGGCCCAAAAGGAAAAAGAAAAGTAGGAAGACAGAAGAAGAGATGGGCGGATGACATAGTGAACATAGCTGGAAAAAGTTGGATGCATGTGGCCAAGGACAGGGAAAGGTGGAAAGAAATGGAGGAGGCTTTTACCCATAGGGGGCCACATAACAATGAAACAGAAATGAAACTATTATAAATGCATGTATATTTATAAAGTGTTAAGTGGAAAAATAAAGCTATAATAATAAACTCTAAAAACATTATTAAAGCCATCAACACGTTTGCTATTCCTATTTTGACTTACTCATTTGGTTTAATGCATTAACTGGTCACAAACAGATCTTAAGAACTTGCAACGAACAATTAACACACATATGACTAAAGAACGGAAACATCATCCAAAATCGTCAATAGAAAGACTTACGCTACCACGCAGTGAAGGAGGAAGAGGTCTAATAGACATTCAAAATTTACATAATAAACAAATCACAACACTCAGACACTACTTTCATACCAAATCGCTGATATCTTCTCTCCATAAACAAATCACAGACATTGATAATAAACTCACACCTTTAAACCTACAAGACCCACATATCCAACACAACGAAACTCTGACTACAGTAGACCAGAAAATAACAAAGTGGGCTGATAAATCCCTCCATGGAAGACACCGAACCGACCTTAGCCAAGATTACGTCGACAAAGAAAAGTCGAACGAATGGCTTAAGAAAGGGGAACTGTTCCCGGAAACGGAAGGATTTATGCTTGCTATTCAAGACCAGATAATAATAACTAGGAATTATAAGAAATTTATCATTAGAGATCCAAATCAGACAACAGACATATGCAGACATTGCAATTCCGCTCCAGAGACCATACAACACATAACCGGTGCCTGTAAATCTCTAGCACAAACTGATTACAAACATCGACATGACCAAGTAGCTACAATAGTTCACCAACATTTAGCACATAACTATAACTTCATCAGCCAAAAGATTCCATACTATAAGTATAAACCTGACACAATACTAGAAAACAGAGCTTGTAAAATTTATTGGGACAGAACGATCTTAACAGATAAAACTATTCACTACAACCGTCCAGATATAACAGTACACGACAAAATCACTAAATCAATTTACATCATAGACATAGCAGTCCCGAACAGTCATAATCTTCAGTCCACTATTTCAGAAAAACTCTCAAAATACCAAGACCTGGCAATAGAACTCAAAACCCAATGGAAAGCTCACACAGTACACATAGTTCCAATAGTTCTTTCATCAACAGGCATAGTACCTAAAACTCTCACTCAAAATCTTGAACTACTTCACATGCCGTCACACTCTATTTATTTGCTCCAAAAAGCTACCATACTCAATACCTGCCGCATTACTCGTAAATTCCTAACATCTTCATCTATATCATCCACTTACTCAATTTAACGTATCATGCTTGGCTGTGGCCCGCATGACACGTATTTTACCCCTCTAAAAAGGGAGATAAATGAAAAATCTAAATAATAATAATATTAGTAAGTACTCTTTAATGACGACTTAAAGTAGCTTTAAAAGAAGCAAGTGAGCAGCGTCGTATCATCATCATTTTACACCCCTACAGTGATAAACAGTTATGAAGTCAGTCGGCAAAGTTAGGAGATTTTTATACAAATAGGCACTTATTGTAAAGGCAAGTATGATGGTCAATATTTTAAAAATCTAATGAATTTAGTCGCCAGTTCCAAGAGTAGCCTACCCTTCCTAGAGAAGAATCTAGCAAGAAAGTGCATAGATGCTACATTATAATAAATAGGGTTTACAATTTATTTTTTAATTGTGTGACTTGAATAAGAACGAAGTCGCCCAAAGAAAATAAAACAAAAAGTTTGGAGTAATTGCTGCACAGTCATGAGCTAACCAATCACGCGCCGTTATTACTCAAAACTGTAAGATTTTTATATCGGCAATCTACACTTTAGCCTAGATAGATCGTTAGAAACAGTAGAATAGAACTCACGATCTCCCCGTAGAGGCGGTCGATGAGCGCGACCTGTGGCGTGGGCTGCGGCGGAGGCAGGGCGGGCGGGGCGGCGGGCGGCGGCGCCAGGTGCAGCTGCTGCACGAAGGCCACGAGCGCGGCCGAGCCCTGCGCGATGCGCGCCAGCTCGTAGTCGCGGGACATGTTCGCGCGGAACTTCTGCGCGCCCAGCGCTGCACACACATCCATATTAAGATATATCATCTACACCATTACATTACTGATATCAACTCATCAAAGTGATGTTGATGTTGTGATGTTCTCCAGCCAATTACGGCCATGGCGGCGAGTCTCAACATAACCCATCAACTATGCAGGAGATAATATAGTGCACAAGTGAGTGCGCAAACACAGGTGCACTCTCTGTTCCCTCACTCTCATTATCCCATAACACGATTGGAGAGAGATCAGGCGCAGGACCTACAGCTTTAAATGCTCTCAGAGACATGGGGGTTCACACCCCAACTTCCAAACTCCGAGCCGTTATTAAGTATTTATAGAATTAGAAAAACTCAATAACACTTTTGGCCCGACCCGGGCTTCGAACCCGAGACCTCTTGATCAGCAGTCGCATACATCAACCGCTAGACCAATGAGGCAAAAGTCATCAAAATAAAGGAGCAATAAAGTAAATAAGAACAGATAAACACAAAATGCAATAATCATAGTCATCACATAACACATTACAAAAAGCCAAATACATTGTTTATTTAGCAGGTTTTCGGTATTTTATGGATCACCTATCTTGCTATTTGATCACTTAAATTATGAGAATAATATAATTTGTTTGTATATTTCACACACCAAACTTTATTTATTGATTTTTTGAATACTCTCAACTATATCCAATTTACACATTGTTTACCAAAATGAAACTACATACATTGATCACTGGTAAATAAAAGAAAGTTATTAAGTATTATAGCATAATACTAGACATATATATATATGTTTCTAAACACATGCAAAATAAACATCATCATATTTCTCAGTATTAGTATAGTGAGAATCAAAATCTAGCTATATAGTCAACATTAAAATACTCTAATCTAATTAGAAATACATGTTATGGAAAACAAATAAGTGATGAGACCAAAATTGTATGCACTCACCGACAGTGTCCATATAAATGAGCAGCATTGTCATAACAGTCACAAACGTCAACACAAACAACATGGCTGGCAACAATCTCCGGTACAGGTCATTCGGAGACATCTTTGTGAACATAGGTACAGAGATTCTTGGTAATATTGGGGTGGGAGAGGCTGCTGGTAATGTCACTGTGGCCGTTGTCTTGTCAGGTGCTGTTGTTGGCTTTGGAGGCCTTTCCTTGGCTTTATCATCTGTTTCCACTGGCATTTTTGCAGGAGCTTCTTCAGGAAGTGGGTTCTCTTGAATTTTCTATTTGTTTTATAAAACCAAATATAAACAGATTAAAATAAATTTAACACAACAAATTGCAATGAATATCTGCTGATTCCAAATAGTACTGCTGCCTTATCTTAGTTTTTTTTCATACCTCATCTAATCTAGCCATTTTTCTAATTGTTATTGAATTAAATTGTTAAGTAAACTAAAATTTCATCACATTTCTCAATATTTAATTTACACCCACAATTTACTACATCTAATACGTTTTTTATTAATTAATTATGGAAAATACACACTTTCAATTTAATCTTGCATGCCAAAATGAAATTCTAAATAGCAGAGACAAGACAGGTGTTATTTTTTTCAAGATAGACATCTGCAAAGAGTTTCTATAAAAACACGTAAAAAAACAATACAATGGACTTATGGGCCATCAGTAGAACAAATGTCATAATTATTGTGTTATTGTAACGTGTCTTTTCTTACATATATATTCCTGCATATTGCTATGCAATTATTATAAGCTTATTTCAGTAAGAAATATGGTAAACTTACCTTTTCGGCCATAGTAACCTTTTGTTTTGGGTATAATGTAAAATAAACACACACTTATGGACACTACAGCTGCCTTAAAACACGTAATTCTCTTATATCATAAAAGGAACATTATAAAATAAACACAATTAAAGTAAGAAATTGTTGCTATAAACGTGAATAATACTGAATTATTTGAAAATAAAATAAAAATATATGTCAACTAAGCGTGAGTCACTGACCGCATTGCATGCGACTACATCGCAACTGTAATTTCTACCAATGTAAATTAATCTACCAATGGTAGAATTTACTTCTTATTCAAACATTTATGACTGGAGTGTGTTACAGAAGAAATATGATCGTTCCTATTGTATGCTTTTACAATTGTGAGTATGTGACTTAGGACCCTCGTCCACGACGACAAATAAATAAAAAAAAAATCTCTGAGTATTATTTCATCATTATTTTCAATCACATAAGCTTTGTTCTTTTCGAATATAACCTTGTGTTTACTGATAAGTCTGAAACGTATAACATTTAATTGAAATTATGACCTACTTTCTCTCATGGTACACAAACACAATACACTTAGACCATGCTTTCTCTATATTTATTTTGACTGTTCCTTTACCTTGAATTCCACTAGTGTATTTATTTGATGTCATTTTTAGTGTGCTATTCTAAGAGGTTAAATTACAAAACATTGATTTATTGGCGCACATGTGCGATGAACAACCACTGTCACCACCACCAGATTCTTTCATTTGAACTTGGGTCTGCAGTACCTACTTACTTAGGCAAACATAAACACTTTTTGACGCGTTACCTCTTTCTTGTTGATTTCTGTTCTTTTTATTGCCCTAACATATCTCTGTAGAGTGACCTTTCTTTTTGCAATTATTACAGTCAATTTTTGCTTACTTTTCTTTGAATAGTTTGCTTCCTTCTCAGGTTTATCATTATTATTCCAACCTTGACATACCTACCTCAAGAATTTCTGCTTTCAAGTCTTCTGGTTTCGGCAATGTATCCATGGATTAAATGGCTATCCTGAAATTCTCGAAAGTAGTCTGCAAACTGTACACTATACTGAGTAATTCCATCGCTATTTTTATATCCATGTCGGCAAGCTTATAACGATGTTCATGAAATTATTTATGTGATCATGGATGCCTTCACTAGCATTCATGAGTTTTAAGACAAATTGTTTTAATAGCAGGCTCGGCATTTTGAAAAGTTGCTTTCAATTTGCGGTGGAGCAGGCTTTTATTTGTTTTAACTTCGATGGTGAGAATAGAAGCAAAATATCCACCTTTAATTTTAGATCATCTCTATGGAAGATAAGTTGAATTTGGCAATAATTTTCTATTGCCGATATCCAAAAAGTCATTTTTGATGAGGACCGCCTGTGCTTACTGTACTAGGTATCATAATTAACCTTGTTCAGGAGTTTAATATTTCGATAACACGATGTATTCATTTTGGACTTACCCATGAGTTATATTTACACATAACCACGCTCTGCTACCAATTTATGCCTGAATTAGTGCAAGTAAACCATTTAACCGATGATATCGAAACAGATTACATAGTTAACACACACACACATACATAGTTTAATTTTGTATTTTAGTCTCAAAAGGGATAAAGGATCCAATTTTAATGTTAAAGATTGCGTCACCCCAAATAAAATTAATAGACGAATTTTATAGAAAACAGCAAGAAGGCAAGAAAATGGACGACCTACTTACAATAAATATGCTTCTTGCACAAAATCTAAGAAGTACAATTTTAACAAAAATAAAACAGACTTCAAGGTTTGACTCGATTTCTCTTGGATGCCATAATCAGATATTAATTTCCTTACCATGGTACTGCCGTTGGGACATCTCCTTTCCATTAAAAAAAGAATGTTAAAGTTAAAAAATTAAATGAAAGTTATCGGCGAACATACATAAAAATATATATATATACGTAGGTATATAACTCTAGTATATAACTCAAAAAAAAGGAGGTTTCTCAATTAGACCCTACGGTCTAATTGAGAAACCTCCTTTTTTTTGAGTCGGTTAAAACTAAAACCATTTTTATATTACAAAAAGTTTATTCAAAATAAGTAAATGCTTACTCTTTATTGTACACCAATCGTAGTATAACTTTAAAAACAAATTAAAAATCTTAAAAAACAATTAAATATTTAAGAAGCATTTAAAATTGCTACAACCAACAGGTTTTGAAAAGTCTTTTAATTGGCATCCACCCAAATGTAAATAGGTAACAATTATAAAGACAAATTATCAATTAATTACATAGGTATTATTTAATAATCAAATATTCTGGATAAAGTTTATTCTGTTAAGACATTTTACACGTGGCAAAAAATAAGAAATGTTATTTATTTCACATTTTTTTTTTTACTCTGTCTTATTCAGTTTTTAAATAAAAAAAATACTCGGACCAATATTCAACACATCAAAATGAATAAAAAGAAAATAATGGCGATTAGATGAGGGCGAGACAAATATTATTTTAATAATAAAATAAATAAGTTAGACCACGGAGACCACGTCTTAAAGGCCTTATAAGAATGGGGTCTCTACTAGATAGTAGTGACCCCATTCTTATAAGGCCTCTACTGAAGACCCGTAGTGCAATTAGATGGACATTGTAGTTGAACTACGACCCCGAAACCGCAAAGATACTTAAAACGTTTGGTTACATTTCGACCACCACAATTAAATTCATTGATTAAATTCAAGATTCATTTGGTGTACGATATTTTTGAAAAGTTTTTAAGGCATTCGGTTATTATTTTCAAATTTTTTTGAGAATGATTACATTTATTAACTTTAGTATTTGTAGTTTATCCTCTCAAAAACATGTGAATTAAGTTTATTTTACACCTTAAAAACTGTTGGAAATCTCGATACTGTTTCGGTACCCGCCTGAATGATCAAAATCACTGCCAGTTCTGCAAAGAAATAGTGTAATTAAAATAAGGGCAATATTTAAAGATAGCACTTGAAACTTACTCAAGTAGAATACAAACCTAAAATCCGTTATATTAAATAAGATATAACGTAAGTATTAAGTATTTAAAAAAAATTACGAATGTAATCTATATATATAAAAGAGGAAGGTGACTGACTGACATACCCAGAGATCAATGCATAGCCCAAACAACTGAACCTAGAATCCTGAAATTTTTCATGTAGTTTCTTTATATAACGTAAGTGAGTACTAAGAAAGGAATTTTACTACTACCGCTAAGGGGGTAAATCAGGGTATGAAAGCCGCGAGTAAAAGCTAGTTATGTTATAAGCGTGGTAGAGCCATGCAGAGCGTAAAATAGACTTGCTCGACCAACGTGATAAAACGGTTTTTTCACCAAGTGAGTGTGCTTGTTGTCGGGAGTTGGGAGTTAAACTCTTCCCTAACGCTGGGGGCACCGAAGGTGGCAAAAATACTTATCAACTTTTTCGCCTTACCAATAATAACTAACAGCCTATTAGGTGAGTGTTTGTTAGTTTGAGCCCTATTCCATAAAATGATCTTCTATTATATGAAGAGTAGGTTATAGATTCATAATTTAAGAAAAGTGTACCTGTATGTGGTTTGCGACAGCATTTGTTTATACAAAATACTGAGTGCCATTACAATGATTCGTTAAAATCGAAAGGTTTATTTAATGGCACTGATTTAAATAGAAATAGAAACATGTCAAATACTTTGTCTTAATTTGAATAGCCAGCAACTATGTAAGATAACATTACCTGTGGTGAGCTAACTCTGTGTCGCTTGCAGAGTATTATTCTGTGTCGGCCGAAGTTTTCTCAGGAAACGGTGGATTGGTATCTGCTTGAAAGTTTAAAATTATTATAATAGATATATTATATCAATCTGGGGAGTCGCTGTAGGGACTAGTTGTACGTGTGTTGAGTGTTACTTCCACGGTTCATCTCGTGGTTTTATGAGGCGAATAAGGGAACAAATTTCATAGGACTATCCTTTCACTCCTTTACATATCCGTCTGGCCATCGGCATCGTGACCATAGGCCATATTTTCCTTTATGATACACTATACACTAAGAAGATGTCTATATCTGGACTATTAAAAGCTACTGACGCTAATGATAATTATAATTAACTTAGACACCAATAAAAAATTGTTTGTTAAAATACTGTACACTGAACAGTAGTGTACCACACGGCTTTGCACGGCTGCAAATACATATCTAGTGTCGCCTAGAGTGACTAATAAATATGTGTATTATTATGACCATTTGAAGACACGTGCCGTGTCCCCTCGGCCGCGACCCCCTTGGGCGGTCGTTCCAAGTTATTTTAAATCTTAACAGTGTAAAATGAAGTATCTTCCGCTGTTTGTTCGCATAATTTTTTTAAAAAAGTGAACGAATTTTAATGAAGTTTGCAGCAATAGATACCTTGAGTGATTTAAGAGAAAGGTTTATATATGTGTAACTAGATGAACCCCGCGGTGTTACCCGCGGTTATTGTCGTACCGCGAGTAACGCCACGGGGCGAAGTTAGTCTAATAAAAGTAGCCTAAGTACTCCCTGGATCATCAGCTACCTGCCAGGGAAAGTCCCGTCAAAATCCGTTCAGCCGTTCCAGAGATTACCGGGAGACAGACAAAATTTTTCTTCAGTACATTTTTGGTATATGTAGCGTGTATACATACATTTGCATTTAGTAAAAAGCAGTTATTTTATTATTACAAACAGACACTCCAATTTTGTTTATTTGTATAGATATATGGATATGTATATATGGCTAACGTGGGAGAGCCACGCTTCAGCATGAACGGGCCGGCTCGACCGGAGTGATACCACGGCCTCACAGAAAACCGGTGAGAAATAGCGCTTGCACTGTGTTTCACCGAGTGGGTGAGGATACCGGAGGCCCATTTTAACGTGTGGAAACCCCCTCGGGCCGTCACCCCGCCGGGGTTTGCGGCGGGGCGGTGTGTCGGAATCGAACCGACTAAAACCACACGGTGTGCCACTCTGCGCCTGAGACGGGAGGGATCCGGGAACTGCTGTTATTAACACATCCGGACCCCTCCCAGCGCCTGCCCGCACTGAAGCGGGCACCGTCTGCTGGTAACCTCTCTAATTAGGCGACGTACGGCACACGCGTAACGTCGCCCCCTCGCGGGCGGCCACTAAAGCGGATGGTGGGGAAAACCCATCCCGACCATCCGCGGCCACACTCAGGGCGGCATGAGGCGCTGATAGGCGCGCCTCCGCCGCCCGATTCACCGGCGACGGATCGGGTCCGAGTGGATATCATCCTCCCGGGCCTTCTCCGCCGCCTCCTTCTGCGAAATTACGTCTTCGCAGAAGGCTGCGACCGCGGTAAAACTGCTGTCGCTGCCGGCCGAGGATACCGGAGGCCCATACCCCAACCCCTCCCTACATCCCTTTCTCCATCACCCAAAGGCTGGCAACGCACTTGTGTTGCCTCTGGTGTCCATGGGCGGCGGTAATCACTTACCATCGGGCGATACGTCTGCTCGTTTGCCTCCTATGCCAAACCAAAATTTCAAATTGGAGTCTTACCAAGTCTCGACAAAGCTGTCTAAAGCCAGTGGGATATGGATAAAATGTTCTACGCGTGCAATCACGAGGGGAATCATGCATAGGGCACAGACCCTGACGCCTTGGCGCTCCTCTCTGAATGTCCATCTCCTTGTTGTGAACGTGATAGAAGATTCTTTTGACACCTATCATGCCAACTGTGAAGAAAAGAAAAGAAATTACCTTGTAGAGGAACGCTTTTAATGTTCCTCCCACATAAGAAGATAGTGGCTAATAGGCATGAGAACTTTTCATATCGATAACCAGGGCCGCTGGTTAATAATTACTCTTTAGTTCAGTGGGGCTTAGTTAGATGGCACTGAAGTACGTTTTATTTTAACGTGTTCATAATTCTCACACAGTTTACCTATGTTTAATTTGGTGATGGGAATTGATATTTATAGGACATTTCTGGTTATGCCTGACACTAAAGTGAATCTGAAACTAATCCAGTGTCCACAAATAAAACACACGTAAATAAAGCGCTACAATAAAGAGCTTCAAATTTCGCTTATTTACGCACCTTCTGTCTCAGATCAAATAAATTTACTTTTCGTCAGTATCTTACAAGTACCGACTACTTGTAAGATACTAACGAAAAGTAGCGTAGTTTCTTAGCATGTGTGTGCGTAAACGCGTGTGTTTACTTGGAACTACGCTACTTTTTCGCTTCAACAAGACCAAGGCCGTGCGTAATCTACCTTTTTTAATTTGATCTGTGCCTTCTGTACATACTTTCAAATGATTCTTGCACAGATTTATGAAATATCGAGGCTTTAACTATCCTTGTATTTTTTTAAACAGTTTCAAAAGTTTTGTGTCAAAAAAGATTTTAATTTTATTGCTAAGTCAGATAAAAAGATTCTGAATAAGTTGCTACAACTATACTTCAATTGAAGTATCTGGCCTGGCAATATCAGTGACTAGATATTGTAGTGTAAATTAAGAAAAAAATAATTTGTCTATACTTCTTTAGTAATAAGGTGTATCTACTTACCAGCAAAGTCATATGTGAGCACCATTGTTACCGCAGAGATAAACATCAGCACCAAACTTACTCCAACAGCGAGACCGGGCTTTAGCTTAGATTTTTTCACACTGAGTGTTACTGACGAACTCGGTGTGACGATTTGTTGGCCATTTTTCTGTGATAATAGTACGTTGATCAACTACCGATTCTAATTATCACACGCATTATATCTGCTCTCCAACTTTGGGTATAGGCCTCTCCTGACACAGGAGATTTGGCTCACTGACCAGAGAGGTTTGTAGAGGTTTGTATCCAGTTTTTATCTCTCAGCAGTGATTTTGCCCGTCGTAGTTTGCTCCCCTAGTCACCGCTTATGACACCCATGATTAGGTTCTCCTTATTTATAATCCGTCACTACAATTATACTGATATTAACCATAACTATATACTTATATTAGTGGTTTTAAAAGTATTATACTAGAGTAAGACTTCATTTAGGTGGGTAGATGGCACAGTAAAAAATAATAACGTAAACTCCAAGTAACAATAAATGACCAATCATATTTTTAAATAGATACTAAAAAATAAAGTTACAAAATTAAATGACAATAGACTTTCTCAAAAAAAAAATACTGTTTTAAGTTTGATTTAATGTTTCTCCGTAACGACTTATGTATAACCCTGACTAGCAATATATGAGAACTGTTGTTCTTTGGGTAATGAAATCACACTAATATATAAAGGCGAAAGTTTGTGAGTGTGTATATTGGTTACTTCTTCACGCAAAAACTACTGGACGAATTTGGTAGAAACTTTACAGTGATATAGCTCATACATCAGAATAACACATAGGTTACTATTTGCCGCGATAATCGACATACACGCGGGCGGAACCGCGGGCAACAGTTAGTCTATAATAAACAGGCAGGCGAGTTCTAACAAATACAACAAAAAATATTAAGGACTAAGTGCGTACCTCGCTCCGTCCTTCAATTAACGCAATTCCCGACATGTTATACTTATATGTTACTTACTTACTTTTATTTACAATTTAGATAGTTAAATCGAAAACAGCAACATAAATTTAAATTTACTTTATATTTTACATGAAAATGCTGATTGTACTTGACATTTAGAAATGACAAACCCTAGACAGAGCTGAAAAATCCAAAAAACTCATTATTATAAAAACTATAGAAAATTAAAGGAGGTTTAAAATTTGAGGGTCGTTTAAATGATATTCTTTTACGATGAAGTTAGCACCTCTAGCTGGCCCTCCTTAGTTTCTGATGACCGTAATTAAACCATGCTGTTAGTAGCGACTTATTTCCAGTATATAAGTTGAAAATGAGAGCATGGGCGTAGTTAGGGCGGGATTTTTGTGGTTCAAACCCCCAAAATAATCCTACACTATTGATATTTTCTAAACCTACCTTTTTAAAAAAAAAAAATATTTGGGCCTGCCAAAATAACTCTACTCTGCCCGATGGAAACTCAGATCAAGAAAAGGAAAGGGAGATAACGCACGGCCTTGTTCGTGTTAAAGCACAACTGCTAAGAAACTACGCTACTTCTCGTCAGTATCGTACAAGTTGTCGCTACTTGTGAAGACCGTGCGTTATCTACCTTTTTTATTTGTTTTGAGGATGGAAAGCATAAGCAGAATCTAAGAGTGGTGGTCACCCTTAGATTCAGGTGACCTACACTATATAAAATAAAAAAAGTGAGCCATCACGGGACACCCAGCAGATGTGAAGCATCTAAATTGTTTCGTATGAGTTATTTTTTCCATAGAATAAAATGACTGTTTATTAAATTAATATTCATTTGGCATTTGCAGTTTTGTGATATTGACTTTAAAAATAGTGTTACCAGTGTAGGGAAGACACAAATTTTGTAGTAGAAAAAAAAATGAAATGAAATGCAACTTACTTTAAGAAAAGGTGTTTATTGTCAAATTTTATTATAAATTACACAATGTTAACAGCAATATTGTAGTCAATAACTATCTGTAAGTCAAATGTACAAATTTGAGACTGACTTGTGAGATGTGTAGATATATACAATAGATGTGTTAGTAGAAAGCTTTATGATGCTGCGATATTGCGCAATCAATGTAAAATCTACACAAAGAATTCGTCACTGAATATTATTGTAAATAATCTTAAATGTATAATATGCCCGTTATCTCAGGTAAATTAATAACATAAAATCAACTATTTTGTTCATACTAAAAACTTAAATATTATACTAGAAATATAAGTGTACATATAGATGTAGACCACTTCAAATAAAACACATCTATTTGGGTACTTTTTAAAAGTATTTATCTTGTGTTTCTAATGTTCTCAAATGATGATGAAATCCGTTTTATGGGGACCTCAAGAGATATTTGAGTAAAGGACACCAGGAGTATTGGGTATATAGTCATCAACTTTATATTGATCATCATTATTGTTTCAAATTTAAATAAAAATGATGTGCTTACCATCACCATCTTGAGATATTTATTTTTTGTAGAGATACTCTATTGTTCTAAGTCAGTCAATAATAGTTGAAACAACACAAGCAAGATGAAGTAGGCAAGCGTTTAATTTACTAGAATTATCTTTAAGAGATATGGGAAGTTAATTGTAGTAGATACATAATATAAAATTTCGCAGTAATTTCATATGCAATTTTCATTTTATATTTAAAATTTTAAATGTTAAAAGTTTATAAAAATTACATAATGATGACTATTCGATACATGTTTCTGTTACATTTAAACCAATATCGATACTACATAAAATGATCGCAGTACTTTTTAAATAGAGTTTTTTGAACGTATCTATAAATTAAAAGGAATTTTAATTTTAAAAACAGCTAATATCTATAAAAAGTTTCAGATTATATGATATAGTCACGCAATGTAGACTTGTATATGTAATTGCACAGTATAAATTTGTTTAGGTTTACAATAATAATTAACTATCAATAAATTTCTTACATTTAACAAAAATTTGTGCATCAACATCTACAACTACTGAGTGTAAATTGATTTATAATTACTTGCTAACTTTGCTTCACCTAACTATTACGAATATATAAAAAGTTTTTGAAATAATTTCATCTAAAATTCTAAATAAATATAATTTTTAGAATAACAGATGCTAACAAGCAACAGTTAGCATATTGAAATATTTATAAGACTTATTGTCGAACACGAAAGTATAATAAAAAGCCTTCTAGGCTAAAAACACTATTTAATATATATTAAGCCCTAACCTAAATATGTTTTGTAAACTAAATCGTGGTAGAAAACAATATTAGTAAATACTACTAAAGACTCCACTATTTAACAAAGGGTAACATTCTCTGACAGTCCTTAACGACAGATAGGTCGCACAAAAATAAAGCAAACATCCTTCTATTACACAATGCATTTTCATTATTATAAATATACATAAATATATTTTATTATTGTATTGACCTAAAAATAAAAAATATTATATTTGTACACAGTTACATTTTAATATGTTTGTATTTCCTTTTAATATGTTTCAAATATGTATTATTTTATGGATGAAGATTGAAGAATAGGCCGTATACCTTGCTGATAATAGGAACAAAACACAATCTTTCGAAGAGATCTGTGTAATTGTCCCTTAAGTTGTGATGGACTGAGAGTACCTATCTTACTATTTCTGTATTAATATAGAAACAAATTGAAAGGATAATAATAGGTGCGATTAACAAAATTCGGTAAATTGAATTCCTTACTATAGGCTATAATATCTTCCAAAAAATGTAATCTACCTAAAACAACACAATATAATTTGGTTCACTTTTGATTTTAAGTGTAATATATAGAAAACAATGTAATAACAAATTTATAAAAATCGGTGTAATAAAATGCTCAACCGCAGTTAAAAATTATTTTAGCATTTACACACGACGTCACAATAAAAATATCTAAAAAGGTTTAGTTTGAAATCATACACATAATATGATAAAATATTTTGATTATTCTAACTAAAACACGAGATTATTGTCTGCGTGAGATTATTGTCTCCATTTCATACAAAAAATGTTTGCTTACTTCTATCTTATAGTAAATAGACCGACCAAAAATGTATATCTATTATTGTAATAATCATTCGTAAGCGATTGAATAATATATCAATTACATATAATATGTTTATTTGTCTGAAAGTTTCACATTTATTGTCTGCCACTTTCGTTACTTTATTTTCTAAGAAAAAATTATGTCTTATAAATCTGTATTTATTTTTATTGTCGAGCACGTAAAGTACAAGTAAGTATATAAACGTGAACTCTAATTATTATTTATAATATACAATATAAGTTATATATTATAAAGTATAGTTAAATAATATTTTACTGCCATTTCATTGTAAATGGTCACACATTACTGTAGGACTTATTTCACACCTAAAGTGTTTAGTTACGTTGTACCTACGTATTTACATCGGGTAATAGGCAAATATGTGTATATAAATATATATATACATATGTAAACATTGTCTATATCAATCAAGATTTTTAGTGTTACTTAAAAGTGGAAAATCCTGATTCTAATAATTAAGATAACACATTTATTTGTTTAGATTCTAAGTATAATTAGGCCACTTACTTTTATAAGTGAGATTATGAAATTAACTTATCTTTGAGCTCTTGAAAAACTCATGAATTTTTAAATGTTCACCAAGAAATGTCAATTTTTCGTTTAAATTTATAGTAGGATTTCGATATTTTTAAACAGGTAATAGTAGATTTATTTAAAAAGGGATCGTGCTAAACAGGGTCCACTAAACAGCTTAGATAACATTATATTTCGTAAAGTTAACGCACTTTGATAGTTCGTGTGATATGAAATTGATATAATGTACGAAGATTGACATTATTTACCCATTTTTTTTTATAAAATTACCTGTACAACTGGCGATCCAAATCTTTACAATCTAAATTCGTCCAACAATATCACATTCCTCTGGAAACGACGCGTTCACCTATATAGTTATAATACTATTGTAGTTGAACGAGTATATAATAATAATAACTAATCACGAACGAATTTAAATTGTTTCATGTCAATAGCTTATCAAATGCTTATTTACTTTATGTGTAGATACATATGTATAATTATGACATTTCGTTAATATAAATTCAAAACATCTATAAATACTAATGTGTAAAATTTCAAATGAGCATGAATATTATAGAACAAGTATACTATAAAATGTAAATACATATATTATCTATCTTGAATTATAAAAACAATAGTTTTTTTTGCGTACGCTACTTTATTGTCAGTAATTTTGACAGTTCAGTTTAAACCACAGACTAAAATTTATTGTCTTTCCTATACTTTTTTATTAAACTTAGATAACCTTGATAAAAGTCCTTATTATTGTCAAGTGTTGATATAATACTACGTATTACAATTTGTTTTATTACATTTTTATTAGCATATAAAAATTAACATTTAAATTTTATACTCGCCCAACTATAACTGATGTTTGTTCTGTAATAACTTTGAATATCTAGATTTATTGTGTTTAGTTGGTAGTATCAATAACTACTAAGTAAAGTCAGATCCAAAAACATGAGAACATTTATTCGTACCTGTACTTATCAGTGTATGT
This sequence comes from Spilosoma lubricipeda, assembly GCA_905220595.1. Taxonomy (NCBI): domain Eukaryota; kingdom Metazoa; phylum Arthropoda; class Insecta; order Lepidoptera; family Erebidae; genus Spilosoma; species Spilosoma lubricipeda. The sequence goes on along the minus strand of HG992296.1, from coordinate 14,509,892 downwards.
TTAAAACAAAAAATGTAGTACACGAATCTTAAAACTAAGCTATGTTTCACTTTAATCTCTTAAATATTTATCTTAGAAATTTTGATGGAGGAATATATAGGCATATCACGACATCTGTGTAAATGTTTGTAGATCTGACTGTACCCATTTTAAAATCAAATACCCAGTCGATTATATATAAAATTGTGAAACCTGACAACTGTAATAGACTCAGCCAATGTTTGAAGTCTTTGGAAATTAAAAAGCAACCAAGGCATAAAACTTTGTAAAATTGTTTTTGATATGAATTTATTGAAAAATTTTGTTTGTGTTTTAAACTGCACTAATAATATAAATTATATAGAGAATGTTGAAATGTTGAAACTGATTGTCATCATTTGACTAAACTTGAAATACGGTTTCTTTCTTTTTCTAATAAATTGCTTAACTTGAATCAATGAACCTAACATGTACGCATAAATTATCCTCCAATATCATTTTAATGTTGTACAGCTGTTAATCAACTTGAAAAGCAAATGATTTCATAACGTGGTTTAATAAAAAGTCAATCGTGTATGGCGTTTCGTGTAATGATTTCCATTGCTGACTGTACCATTACAGTTGCCAGTGTATATAAATATAAAATAAACTCTATAGAGTCGCGTCGGTGTAGGTAATGTGTCTGTCCCATTATCTCCGGCCCACGTATAGGAGGAGTGTGGCGAGTGGGGCGAGTGTGGCGAGTGGGGCGAGTGTGGCGAGTGGGGCGAGTATGTTGGCCGCGTTGGTTCGCGCGAACTTCTCTCCGGCCGCTATGGGGACCGAAGTCCCGGGCTCCACCACATGGATCTTCCACCCTAAGTTGTTGTGAGTGTAGCACTGCAAGCATTACAACATGTACTCATTTAGATAATTAAAAACCACTAAGTTAAAAAGGCAGAAACATTTTTTGTCCATTCTTAGCCAATTTGCTTTGTATTTATTTTTGATAAAATATGAGTCAAAAGTCAATTACTATCTAACGGTACAAATGGAGTGACTAAAATATTTACAACAAAAAGTGTTAGTGTTGCCATTATAATTGCTTGCAAAACTACCAAACTTTTTTTTATTCATCATGAATCGAAATACACTTGAAAATATTATAAAGAAAATAGTATTATGCTTAAATCTAAACATGTTTATATTATCTTGAGAGATTTTATTTATTTATGAAAGGTACGCTTACAGACCACTGACAGTACATGTTGAGCGTTAGGAGACAGGCACATGTAAGTATAAACAGTAATCCAAATTTAGATACACAATTCACAAATATTTCCTACGTCTAATCAATAAAATTATAGTTATGCATATATTAACCAATACGTTAAGCATCTCAAAATGGTAATAATGGTGCAAATCTGATAATCGAAAACTCTTTAAACTAAACCGAAGTCAGTTTTATCCTATCTGACGTTCTGTCAAAAATTTACTAAAATTAGATGTGTCACACTAAAAACAGACGTTATTTAATAACATACACACAAAATACAATTTGAAAATTAGAGAAAAGAGGATAATTTTAGACAAGTTAAGTGTCGAAACAACAGAATTAGCAATAGTACGTACTGACTTTCAATCCTCGTTAAATTTATATATATATATATAGGACATGAATACCTGATAGTAGACCAAGTCTGGTGTCTCGTGGGCGACAGTCCAGTTGAGGATGGCAGGTTCCCCATCATTGCACTCCAGCTGCAGGGTCTTCATGTACTCCTCGAACGTCTCAGATGTGGCCGACTGGTCCGTGGTCTTGTGGATCCATTCGCAGTAACGACCCACTGTACAAAATATATGACTGACTGCGATTGACTGAATGACAATGTTCATGATTGTTTATTTGAACATTTACCATAACTTATAAAGCAAAATACTAAGATTATCAGTGAATGATGGTCACAAATTTTAAACAAAAAAGAAACCGAATTCAAGAACTGGACTAAATTGAAACGGGACTACAGAGGAAGCACCAGCTTTCAATTAAAAAAAGAATAGTCCAAATCGGTTCACTCAGTCGGAAAAGTTATTTATCTTTTTTTTATAAGGCAACATTAGGATTAGGATTATATTCTAATCCTAATAAAACCTAAAATAACGGACACATAGTACACCCAGACATGAGACCGTGGAAGAACGGCATGAATGGGCCGGCTCGACCGGAGTGATATCACGGCCTCACAGAAAACCGGTGTGGAGTTTCACCGAGTGAGTGAGGATACCGGAGACCTATGCCCCAACCCCTCCCCACATCCCCCTCCTCATCCCCTAAAGGCCGGCAACACACTTGTGACGCCTCTAGTGTTCATAGGCGGCGGCGGTAACTGATTAACTTACCATTTCGTCTTGCCAGTTCGTTTGCCCCCAATACCATAAAAAACATTTATTTCTAAGTCAAAAGTCTAAAGGGATATAGTCGGTGAAGTGTCGAAGTAGACATTATGTAAGATAAACTTATACGTTCATAGCTAACTAGGTATTGCCCGCGGCTTTGCTTCCGTTATGTATTTTCCTATTTCGTGGTTTTAAATTTGATATTGACGAACTTCCATATACCTTAAATCCCTAAAAATACGGGCTCAATTTCCTAAAACTTTCTTGCACACCATAAAAAAAATTGCTGCTGAAATTTAAAGAGCCCTCACCGCTAGAGTTATCTTCTAGCGGTGAAGGTTCTACGTTAATGAATCAGTCAGTTAATCAGAGCAAGTAATTTCACATGTGTAGTTCACTCACCAGCTGTGGGGTACGGGTACCCCTCATTGTCGTAAGCAACGCCAGCGAACACACGCTGTTTCCGTTGGTCTTCTTCTTTCTTCTGTCCGAAGCCTCCTTCTGAAGAGTCACTGATGTAGAACGGATGGAACCTGTAACACAAAGCTTTATTTATCTCCCACTTGGGCAAAAATTATAGATGTAAACTTTCATTGCGCGATACAGCTTTAGTAATTACTTTGTAGTTCGGTTTGTTTTCGATAGATGGCATTGAAATAGGTTTTGCTATATATGTGGAATGCCTTTGGAACAGAGTTTTGTTTTTGGCATGGGATTTTACAACAAGCATATAATAATTAAATATTCAGTTTATCTCGAGGCTATTTGGGTTTTTTCGTAAGCACATTTAAGAATGAAAAACATAAAATGGGTTTAAACGAGAAGACATCCTTTCGAAGGAATTGCTTACATACAACAGTGGACTATTAAAGTCTGTTGATGATGAGAGACTGGATGGTGTATGGGTACCACCATTGATGGTTACTTAACCCAAGAGCTTTTTCCTTTTTAAAAGACAACATCTACAAACCATGCAGTATTTGAACCCACAATATTTGGTGCAGTAGACAGCGTCGTGACGACCTCTTAAACCACAAGGTCAAATGCAGTTTATAGTTTACCCTTCGGATTGGTTTACCATCTCCATCAACCTATCAGAAACTACTGCTGAAAGAAAGCCTCTTCCCAATATTGCTTGTATGAGATAAAATTTCTTCAAAAAGCGTATAGATGTGAAGAATTCAGAGTTCATTACTTACTTGGCAGGGTTGGTCCTGTCATCTCCTCCTTCAACGATGAAAGTGTAAGTATGGCCTCGCTCGACGTAAATCTCTGGTATCAGCTGATCGTTGATGTACCACGCTATACCCCATGATGGGTGACCTGTGCGGAGACGCTTGTGTCAGTTCACGTTAAAAAATATGGACGCGTCTACGAACCCCGATGCCCTGACCAATTAGATTCTAAACGTTTGTTGAGGTTTCATGCCTGGCGGGCAATAAGTGCGAATTTGGGAAGTTAGGTTTTTTGAAAGTGAGGCTTCTATCCCGTTGCGGCACCTATCCCGGTTTTACCCTATGCGAGAAAAACATTGTACGTTCAGTAATGTACAAAATGTAAGACGTTTTACTTTGACTGATGTCCGCCAGGCATGACCACCTTGCCTGGCGGACATCAGTCAACGGTTGATGTTCAGAAATTTTATATGTGCTAATTCGCTCGAGAATTACTCTATTGCGATAAAGGGTTAGTGAATAAGTCGCGAGTCAGATACTCTTTAGTTCGGTATGTCTTTGATAGATGGCACTGAAGTATGTTTTGTGTACGTATACGGAAGTCGCTACACGTACATACGAAACTGTGATTTCTTGGAATGTGATTGGTTAGAGTCCACTTCATAGGGGAAATTAGTAAAAAAGGAAAGAGGAAAACAAATAAGGCGAGGAAAGTGGTCATCAGAAGTATCGGATAAGTATGTAATAACTACCAGAAGGGGTTTTCTGCTTATCATAATCATCTTATTAATTCAAGCTCTTCACACCTCACGACGTCTTCAAGTTGAAGTTAGTGCGTAACAAGTCATCAATCATCATGATAAATTTCATTGCGAGTTGCAGGACAAGTAATTTTTAGGCAGTTCAAACGGCTTTCGCTAGATGGTGTTGAAGTACATTTTAGTCGTAGTCGTTAATTTGGAAGGTACTGACGATAAACGTTAAACGGTCAATATAGATTAAAAATATATTTACCATAAGGAAGGAATCCATTACTAATGTCATTGTCTGCGTGAAAATAAGATAAAATTTGAGACTATAGAAAACCATTATTATATTAATATGAATAAACGGTTACGGCTTCATCATCATCATCATTATCAGCATCATCAACAGCATTTAACAGTCCACTGCTGGACATAAATCTCTCCTTAGCAAGGAAGTTTTGGTTTACTATACCACGTTGGTCAGATGAGTTGGTATAGGGTATGTTTTAAGTTTTCAGGTGACAAAATGACTGTTCAGCCTGATGGAAAGCATGAGTGGAATCCATGAGTGGTGGCCGCCATGCTGATTCTTCAGCAGAAAATGAGCAAACGGCAAACGAGCAGACGAATCGCCCAATGACGAAGCAACATCACTAGACCGCCATGGTGGGGGTCACCATGTTGCGTTGTTGTATTGTCTGTACGAGTATGGTGACCACCATTGTTGGAATCTGCTTATGCTTTCCGTCAGGCAGGGTAGAGTCAGTTGGGCATAGGTATAGATAAACAAAGAAAGTTTGAGGCATGAGGTGAACTGACCGGTGAGGGGCGTGTACCCGCGCGCGCCGCCCGCGGGGCCGATCCTGGCGGACAGGGAGGCGGCGCCGGAGATGACGCGCGGGGCCCACGGCAAGGGACCTTCTGCCGCCGTCTCCGCTAGGCCGACGCACGACTTGTCGTTCTGCGCACACCACTATCATTACACCTATCTGACCGTCAGAGACCCTTCTCTCACTGTCAGAGAAGTGGCTCTGTCGGCTTAAGAACCTTTGAGCGAGACTTTGAAACCTAGCACAAATGTTCTTAAACTTCTTTCTGTGATGTGTTGAAAAATGAATTTCAGTCTCTTTGAGGATCCGAGAGCCAGGAGTTTGTTGTGGTGTTTACTCTAAAAACCACTCCCACGAGTTGCCCCAGGTATGCGAAAACAAATTGTACCTTAAGTAATGTACAAAATGTAAGACGTTTTACTTGAATCTCAATTCTATTGTGTATTATATGTCGAATTAATACATGAATTCTTTTTTATTCCACTTTTATGATTTCTTTCTTTTTCCTTTAACAAAATATGAGAAAACGTAACGTTTCTTTAAAACTTTACTCTGATTTCTCAGTTACTTGTAAAATACCTAAATAGCCTAATAATTTCTCTTCAAATATTCAACGTTATACCTAAAACATTTAATTGCTTAAGGGCCGGTTTCACCATCTTCTGCTAAAGTCTTTGATAGACTATTAAGAATTTATATATCAAATAACAACAGATTTCGATTTCACAAGTCTTAAATAGAGTCAAATAGGCAAATAATCTTATATAGCAGATAACAATCTGACACTTAATCAATAACTGGTGAAACGGGCCCCTAAAACATGGTTTTATTATTTATAATTAAAAAATAACATTTAAAATTACTTTGCAACAGTGACCAATCATTAGAATAAAAATGAAAATAGAGCTTTATGGTACCCTTAAGTTACCCAGTGCTGTTCCCATGTTACCCCTGCGTTGTCCCTATGTTACCCCCATGTTTACCCTATGTAACTGCTATTTTACCCCATATTACCTGAGCTCCAAAGTCCAGTTGCACATCGGTCCTGGTGGTGTCCATAAAGGAGTGAGCATTGGCTTCGTATCTCGAGTTGAGAGGTCCGAACGCTGCGATCACTGACTGAGATCTGGTTGTCAGAATCTCTTTGTCTTTCAGCGAGTCCTTGGCCGCTAGAGGACGCCGGTACGTGATGGCGGTGATACCATTCTTTTGGTTACCGGACACTGGAATGGGGACCCATTATTTAATGCTAAAGTTTGATAAATGAATGTACGTTTGTTAAAAATTTTACCAGAACGACTAACCATTAATTATATATTAAACACTTATACATATTTTCAGATGCATTTAATGGAAAGCTGTTACTTTGAAATTACAAAGAAACACTTAAATTTTAAATATTTTTATGGACATAAATGTATAGCTCTCTTCATATTTCTAGCCTTATTATTCCCAAGACTTGGGGTCGGCTACTTCTTCAACCGGTTTTACCTGAATATCAGTTTTTACACGGATCGACTGGCATCTGACCTCCAACCCTGAGGTGAGGGTGAACTGAATTCGAAGGTTGAAATAGTTGTCAGTATATTTGAGAGTACTGGCTTCCCAAAAACGATTGCCATAGTTGTTCTTGACAAGCAGGACCATATAGATGTATAGATAATGGTAGATAATTACCGACTACAACATCATTGCTTCCTCCGAGCTTCTCGTCCGGGCAGACGCCATGCTCTCCGTCACACTGCGCCAAGTGGGTGATCGTGTAGTCCGATACCCGGGGCTTATTTGACCTGGTGACAGAGGACATCGTACGCGTGACTACCTAAGATCATCAACAACCCATAATGTCCCATTGCTGGGCTCGGGTCTCCTCACAGGAGAGGGTTAAGGCCATACGTTCCTACCCTGGCCAAGTGAGGGTTGGGGACTGGCAACACAACATTGTGGCTACGTAATCTTGCTGTTGGATGTTTTCAGCGCCCAGAGGCCTCCAACTAGGCTTCACGACTGTTATCCTACGATAACAGCCGGGACCGACTGCTTAACGTGACCTTCGAATCACGGAGACACCCATGGTACATGCCACCAACGGTCACCCACCGTGACCGTGCTATCGTTGCTTACCTTCGGTGATTGCTTCTAATCATCGAGTGCAACTAGGCTATGAGCGCCTTTTGTACTTTAACAGAGTAATGCGTAAGTTCATTTGGCCTTACACTTTGACAGAAAGGAACGCTTGCTTATATCTACTCTCTACACGAGCAGTAGCTTCGATAACTTACTTGGTATCCCAGTAGGCGACTACCACGTCCGCTCCAAGCATAGCCGGTCTACCTTCAGCACCAGAGATGCCAAAAGACATATACTGTTCCTTACGGAGTCTTGCTGACAACGTGATTTGTACCTGGTCACCCTGCAATGACAAGATGGAGATAATGGGTTATTTATTCTAGCTTATTTATTCCGTTAGTTTTGGGGTTGTTAAACTTAATTTTGGGAAAAGACGTGAATGCAGAATTTCTGCATAAATTTTCAACTCTTAGATTTGCAAGCGTCCAGACTCGACCCGCCTGTAACTTTCTCCTTTGTTCCTAAGGTAATTTCAATCGCTCGATGAAAAGTAAACACAAAACATAGTTTATTGTTGATTATCTGTAAAACTGTGAGACTTCGGTAGAGCCAGCTATATGATAGTAGCTTTTGCATACGGCACCGTCGGCGTTCATGTCAGTTATCGGTTACTTTTTTTACCGAATAAAATAAAGCAAACAAAAACAGAAAAAAAATATTTTGTGTTCTGTTACTTTAATAAAGATCTCTTTGATTAGTTTTTCATCAATGTATTTAATGTACAGACATCGACCTCTCACAATTGTTTAAGTAAAACCTTTTGGCGCGTGGAGCACATCTTGGATGAACAAGAAGCATGAAGCTCATGTCATTTTCACCGAACGCTTCCCATGAGCTATACTGTGTGTATATGAGTATACTGTGTATGTATGCGTATGACATAAATGTACTTTTTGGGTGAACAAAAAGAATGAAACTCGCGTCATCGTCACCGAACGCATCAGAAGTTACTTAGTTTTTACATCTGACGGTAGACTTCAAAGACTACTCCGTATATATTTTTTTATATTACCTATATTTCTATATTTCAGATTATACATTTATCGATGTTTAGACCTTAGAATAAAATATATCGCATTTAGGTATTTCCTTACTCTAAATACATTGTTTAATTTTATAATAAATTACCTTCACAATATTCTCGAAACCCGCTAGAATGCAAATAGTAATATTTATGTTTAGTAACATTTATTACAATACAAGTAATTATTAGAGGTCCATGAGAAATCTGCAAACGCTTACCTTCTTAGCTATATTATCGGAAAAAGATAATGTAAAACTACATGTTTAAAACATTCGACATAATTAGAATATTAGTGACTAGTCCCACCACTTGTTTATAAAGTCCCTGATCGACTATTTATCTACAATATAAATATTTTAAAATACAATATTTATCTGTTATACTGTGTTACACACTTTAACAGGAACTGGTGGCCTTAAGTATAGTTGGACCACGAGTCAGGTCACAGATTTTTCACAATCATCAAAGTCGCTAATTAGTCGAAGAATTTGTCGGACACTGGTTCAAAAGTTAATAGCAAGTAATTATTTAATTTTATTATAACTGAAATCTGATAGATCGAGGTGCAATTTTCCCTATTATTAAAAACGTAAAGTAATATAGTTACCTGAATTTCCCAACGCACTTGCAATCTCTTGTCCAATATTTCCTTGCAATTGTTAGTCGCACCGAATGGTGACTGCGATGTAGTGGAGCTTGTCTGTAACATACTCGAGTGTTAATTGCAATCACTGTTATATAGCTTATGTCGCTGTTAGATAACCTATGTCACTGTTATTTAAGTTACGTCACTGTTATGTTACATTTGCGTGTTTTGTTTGTGAATACTTACTTCCTTTGTTTGCCTTATAACGGGGGGTGAATGATAATTAAAAAGTAACTATTGATTAATTGATTGACTCTTTATATAATACCTATTTCTTACAAATATTATAGTTCTGATAAATTTGCTAATTGGCTTAATCTTAGATTACCAAATATGCTTCTTTTCAGACTATGAAGAAACCAAGAGAAAAGGTAATTTTTCTGGCGTTTCATGTTTATATGTTAAACAGTAACATCTAAATTACTGAACTAATTTTAAAAGTAAATCAGCGTGGCTATACCCATGCTGACTTCAGCACGGTAGAGCCGGTTCGACCGGAGCGGTACTACTCTCGCACGAAGATCAACGTAAAATGACAGCATTTGTGCTGTCGTATTTCGTTGGTGAATGAGAGACCGGAGGCCTATGGTGTGGGTCATCACTCATCATTCATCATGCTGCATTGTTGCATTATCTGTACTCACAATGAGTATGGTGACCACCGTTCTTGGACTCTGCTTATGCTTTTCATCAGACAGAGTAGAATCATTTTGACAAGACATACATAAAAAAAAGAAGGCGGGCCATCTGGATCAAGATAACTAGCTATCTAGCTAGTTATCTTTATTTTTAAGATCACTTTCCATATCTCATACCATTCAGATTCTGAACGATATTTTGACGTGATAACGTCTTATAAATGGATGAACGCCACGGAAAAGCATAATATTTTTTTATATATTTTTCGGACATCTATCACACAACGCCATCTAGTCCCAAGCTAAGCAGAGCTTGTGTTATGGGTACTAGACAACTGATACAAATACATTTATACTTTTTTTTTGTAAATACCTACATATTATACATAGAAAACACCCAAACTCCGAAACAAATATTTGTAGATCATACAAACATTTGGTCCGACCCGGGAATCGAACCCGATATCACGATCAGCAGTCGCATACGCCAACCGAAAGACCAACGAGGCAGTAATGAGAGCCAACCAAGTGAGAACGGGACTAGCGATAGAGAGCCACGTGACGCCTCAGCGTAAGGCTTGTGGGTCTTGTGACGCATCTATGCTAATATTATAAACCTGAAGAGTTTGTTTGTTTGAACGCGCTAATATCAGAAACAACTGGTCCGATTTAAACCATTCTTTCAGTGTTAGATAGCCCATTTATCGAGGATGGCTATAGGCTAAATATCATTACAATAGGACCTACAGAAGCGGAGCAACAATAAAGAATGTTACAAAAACGGGGGAAAATTATCACGTCACGGGCAATAGGAGACGCAAACGAGGTTGTGTGGGTCAGTTAGTATTTTTATATTTGACGTTATAACGTAAAATTATCGTCCATATCTACTTTACAGACAACCAAATTGTTTGTTATTAATATTAGGTACATTAAATAAGTTTTATAACATAATTAGAGTAGTAACACATAAAATATACATTGAATACTTACAGGGTTATACCACCAAGCAGGCTGTAAACAAACATCCAATATCCCAAGGAAAGCGTATAAGAAAAAACACACAACATATGGTGAGGTTATATATATAACATTATTTATTAAGTACATAACATAACAGGAATATAACACGCTTAGCAATTCAGTCTTAATTTGTTATTTTGTGAACCAGGACTATTGGCTAATTCTAGAGATCATGTGAAGGCCGATTTGAATGTTTTATTTTATTAACCGACTTCGGCGAGGCTAAAAGGAAAGAATAAGTATAAGTTTGTATGTTTGTTGCCTATATACCTAAACTACTAAACCAATTTTAATGAGTTAGGTGTCAATAGATTAATTAATGTGATACACGTAATTTATACTCTCGATTATCGGCATTTAATACAACTTGTTGCTATTTATTCTAGAAAGGAAATCACTTGTCAATTTCGCTATTTTATTTTGTTTGCACCTGACCGGTCACCTCATGGCATTATTATATGCAAATATGCTTATGGATAATGCAACAATGCAATAATAATGTTCTGGCCTACAAACTACATTATTATTGGGTTCAAACTAGTCCTGGTTCACAAAATGAGTTACTTAAAATCCGCTGAACCAATCAAAAGAAAACCATCTTGGTTTAGCGGTGGTCGTTTGTAATTTTATTAGCTTTTGTGACTTATTAGCAGTTCCAGTTTTAGATGGCGCCCTTTCACCCTGGAAAGATTAGAATATATAAAATGTTAGTCCCAGAAGAGAAGAGAAATTCCAAGCAAGCTGTGAGAAGTAACCATAAAATATTAATTTATTAACGAATTAAATGGTTAAATTTTCAGAGAGAAGTGTGTCATTCATTTAAATGATTATTGCTCAAAAAATTAAGAAATATGTGTTCTTAATCTTGAAAATATTCAATTCTCTAAATTCACCAACTCCTGAGAGCGTATAAAGTTTTATTATAAAATAAAAAGCAATTTTAATTTCAAATTGTATTTACCCATGATATATTGACAATTAGTTTTACGGGAATTAACGCGTTCACTTATTAAAAGGTATTACATACCTTTGATATGCCTGACGTTTCGACCAGGTTTTAATAAGTGATCGCGTTAATTCGCGTAAAAAAATTGTTAGTATAATCTATTACCCAAACTGTGTTAATCCAGACATATCTGATCAGTACAATCAAAAGATTGAAGCATTTGCCTGAAAACATTGGAGAAAATGTAATTTTTTCCTGGTCCTATAACTCACGGTAATTTTGGTCTGTCCCAGCGCTGGAGGCACGTCCAGGTCCTTGGGTATGAAGACATGTCCGAAGTTGTGTCTGTATTCCACGCACCACACAGCTAGCCAGTCTATATCATAGGCGGTTAGCTTGCCCGGCAGCTGGATCTCTATGTCTTCGCCTTGGTAACCGCGGAGGGGATGCAGGGATCCCATTTCATTGGGGACCTGTAAATAACGTTTTGAATAAGTTGATTACTGAATTGTTCGGTATATACATCAAAGAATATAAAAAAAAACGACTTCCAAAAAGCATCCATCGAAAATTCCCTGCCAAAAAACACTAAGAAGCTTAAAATAAAATGGCTCTTTATAAATTGCTATGCCAATTCTTGTCTATACCTAATTCTTTGTTCATTTAAATAGTAGTATTATAATGTCTGCTAGGTACCTAAAACCTGTTTGAAGTCGGCGCCAAGCCAAATGTAATAGTAGGTACCACACTCCTCCTTTTTTTGAAGTCGGTTAAAAATAACTTTACTTAAAATGCCTTCGGACGGAAATATGAGCCAATCATTTTATTTAAAAAGTCTTTAGTATTCTAACTATACTCAAGTACCCTATCTAAGACAAATAATATTTAATACAACACGTTATTTTCATCACTGTAGCAAATTCGATGTATTCACAACCCCTAACGTTCATGAGCGTCGAGGGTAGACACCCCATGGTTCGACAGTCCCACCCCTCGGTTATAAACTGAAAGCACAACATAAATTCAAAATGATTAAGTTCGTTCATTTCCATCTGATTACTGGGGACGAACTCGCTTCCTCGTTCTAATGCACCGTTTCCTCGTTTTTGTAAGGAATTAAATGATGAGAACTGTTTAGCATCAATATACTATGAGTGATCGAATTCCGAATCTCTTATTTAGGTGCATGTTTTAAACTATGATTAATATTGTATTCAGCAACTAAGAACAATTCGCACTTAGCTTAATTAAAAGAACAGAATTTGTATAACAATGTTGTTCTAGCCAATTTCAATGGAGACCAGAGAACTAGTAGGAAATATTATAGTGCATAAGTGTGTACACTATAATATCGGGTCACATCGGGTTCCTGGAAAAAATTTGAACTTTCCTGAAAAGTCGTATTATAGCGACTTGAAGATGGAGGGTAAAATCGAACGTGTCGAATTCAAGAGACCAACCCGTGATTCAACTAGATTCCCCACCTGGGTGAATCATCCGTACTATTTCATCTTAACTGACTTTACTTTCTGACTAATTTTTTGAATGTGTTCAGTATATACAATAGAGATGTACTTACTAATCGAAAAAAAAAATCTTTTTATCTATTTCTTGACTTTATTGATCATTAGTCTAAGTCCAAGTATTGGCTCCAAGATTCAACCATATGAAGAACCTAGATGAAGCTCAGGTCTGACCTCGACGTCGAGCAGAATTATATTGTCTCTTTAGAATATATTATGAAGCCATTGTGGCGTGGTTCCATGGTTAAGAAAAGCATTACCTTGGTACCGTAAGGGCTAGGGTCAGAGCCATTGCCAACCCAGAAGTAGGCATCAGGTCCTGCCCCATCATAGTGTAAGTTCGGTATGTAGAAGGTCTTCGCGTCCAGTACGCTGATATTGCCAGAACGGAGACCGTGTGCCAACCGCTTGAATTCTGGAAGAACTCTAGGTCTTGGGGGGTCCAGGCCGGGTGGGATGAATACGTCTCCAAAGTTTACCTGTGGAATAAATATTTACAGTATATATTTCGAAATACGTTATACACTGCTAAATATTAGCTCACTATTTAAATTGCTTACGTATAAATTAAGATTTATATGCGGTTATGAGGTCCAAAGTTCGGTATCCAGCTAAATTTTGCAGTTTTGAAATGTATACAGTAGAGGATAATAGATACACTTTCAGTTATAAATGGCGATGGCCATTAGTATCTTCAATATTACTGTTCTATAGATATTACTTAATGTAATGAAAATATAAAAACCTTTATCCTCAAAACAAAATTACATATAGCATGATCGCGATAAGGAAATAGTACAATATAAAATAATACAATCACCCTTTCGTACGAATATTTTTTGTAAACTTCGAAAATTTAAGTCAAAATCTATGAAACTAGTTGTGTGAACATACTCTTGTAGAATAACAATTTTGACATCACTATTTTCAAAGCCTTATACACAAAAAAGGCATTGTACTTTTTAACTTAAAAAACCTTTTTATTTAATTCAGTATTTCATTGACACCAAATTCAAGTAAATTGCATTTGAAAAATCTAAATGCCATCCACCCAAGCTATTCATTCCTATCATCCATAAATCCATTTTATGATCATTTCGAATTACAAATTGGCGTGAAAATTCAAAATATTCAAATACTATAACCCTATTCTTGTCAAATTAGCATCGTACGAACGCGTCCATTCATATTTTGAACGTCAACAATGGCGGGGGAAGATGGCTCCTAAACGTCAAATTTTGGCGCGAAACTTGTAAGCATGCGCGCCAAAAGTAATCGATATTTTGCTTCGGTTACTAACTGCTGTAGAGGATTTTGGCTATGTTCAATGACTGATTCGTTTAGGTAATGATGGGGAAAATTTTTCGTCAATTAACGCCTATAAGTATTTAATTGATTGGTATTTAAATCCCCAATTATATATAATGACAGTAAGTTATGTTTTGAGTTTTCGTTTATAATATAGACCAAAAGAATCCTTAACCAATAGATCCTTAGAAATGTTTGTTATCGTTTTAAAAAGACTCAACAAATTACACGTCTTAACTATTTTGTACTGCCAACAAACACCTACCTAAAAATTAAAAAAGTGCGAGTACCAATTTTCGGTGGAAGTTTGCATGGTAATATCTATACAACGTATATTTTTTTAGTTTTATCGTTCCCTTATTTTAGAAGTTACAGGGAGGGGGGCACACATTTCACCCTTTTTACAATTTTTGAGTTTCAGTGATAAGTATGGGGACTCCCAAAGTTTATTGTTTTTTTTTTCTATTTTTGTGTGAAAATCTTAATGCGGTCCACAGAATACATCTACTTAACAAGTATCAACATAATTGTTCTTATATTTTCAGAAAAAAGTGGCTGTGACATACAGACGGACAGACAGACAAACATGACGAATCTATAAGAGTTCCCCTTTTTTTGCCTTTGGCACGGAACCCTAAAAAAATAAGAGCATGTCTCTCGTTACACAGTGATATTTAAGTATTAGGTACTAATTTTCACACACAGTCCAGTCATTGAACAATCTTCAATATTCTTGTGTCAACATACAAGATTTCTGACATAGGTATTCAAAAGATTAATCTTACAATCCTAAAAATGGTCCATGGCATCATTACGCAGAACAAATAGTTAACCTAATTCTTTTTAAAGTTTCTTTGCACAATTGTACGTAAAATATGCCTTAGTATTGTAAGTATAATAAATTAATGTATGACTATGAGAAATCACGCGGTCCCACGATCAATCTTGCAAAGTTTAGGCAATGTTTAGCTATTTGTTACTTGGCTGTGTTAATTCCCAAACATATGACTATCACTACATATTAATACATTTATCAAATAAAGTCCTCCATCACGTCTGTCTGTCTATCTGTTTGCGATAAACTGAAAAGCTACTGCACGGATTTTTAGTAGAGAGTAGAGATTCTTGAGGAAGGTCGTATATAATTTGTTAAATTTTGGAGTATATAGTTTAAAATATAATGACATTTGTTGAAGACGTCGGTAAAAATTATACCGCACATCTTCTCAGGGTAGATAGATAGATAGATAACACTTTATTTGTACACCAGGGTTTACAAACAATATACGAATTAAATAATATAACAAAAGAAAAGTGATGTACAAAGGGCGGCCTTATTGCTCATAGCAATTTCTAAGCTAACTGTAGTAGTAGTAGCTTAAGCTATATTATATTTTCCGTAAAGAACTCGTGCGAAGCCGGGGCGGGTTGCTAGTATAGGTATTTATTTGTATTATTTTTTCGAATAAGTATTCTATAACCATCATCATCATCAGCCTATCGCAGTCCACTGCTGGACACAGGCCTCTCCAATTTCCCGCCACTTGGTTCGATCCTACCAGCCGTCTTGCCCAAATCATCACTCCACCTGGCCTGCGTACGTCCTATATTCTATGCACGACCTAAATACCTATATATCAAACTGCGTTCTGCGGTAACAATAAAAAACGAGTTTAAAACGAAAAGGAACGTCCTCTTAAATAAAAGAATGAATTTTAAAAGTCGATTCTGAGGTGACAAACTAAACTAAAAAAATACAACTATTTTTATTGTGTGCATGTCGGTTAAAAAGGGCATGTCGATCGTCAAGTTGTACTTACGGTAAACCGTCGGCACCACACGCTGAGCCACTTAATGTCCCTCAGCCTCTTCCCTCCGGGCAGCTTTAGTAAGATATCGGAATTACTGTGTGACGTGAGAATGGGTGGATCTCTGGAAATAAAAATTCGTTTTTGTTAGAAAAATCTCTACAATACGTATCACGATTTTTGATCTAAATGTAAATAGTGAGATGTAGGTAGTTTCATTTTGTTAGCTTATGGTGTGTGCTATGTTGAAAGGTGTGCACACATGCACATACTCACACACACAATCATGCATGTGTATATTTCAAATAAACACAACATGTAACATATGTGTGGGTAACAAACATTTTCTGAAAAGGTAAAATTCTGTTCCTTAAAAGGTTGTACTCTTATGTACCATGTAGTTTGATTTTTGTATAACATTAATTTTATACTTGTGGTCCCCCGTGGTCGAGACTCGACCCTATTATTTTTTTTTTGGTTTCAGCACTGTTCAGGTAAACCTTAAATATAAAATAATGTAAGAAATAAATATAATAAAAGTTATATAAAAAAAAATTACAGTTTAAGTCAGACTATATGTTGTTTATATTTACGAGTGAAACCTATAGATGGCGTTGTGAGATAAAACTGAATCGCCATATCGATTCATTCGCAGTGTCACTATGAATAGTGTTAAGAATTTGTTATTTTTAAGAACCATTAGAACTGTTCTGGAAATATACATATTTGTTGATAACAACAGTAGTATCATTTCTCGCCTACGGACCCTTGATTTCGTTCAAGCACTCCTCCTCGACATAAGCTTTAACTGTGCCAAATTTCATACACCTCCGTTCGCATAATTTTGGCAAAAAGGGTACACAGTTTTTGATTTGCGTATTATTACATGGATACTATACTGTTAAACAGTAAGAAACATTTCAAAATTATATATACACATAAAACGTTAGTAAAATCCTTTAAACGTAGTGTATAGCGTACGAACAAATTGCAAAATAATGGCTTTGAATAAGGCTTTTTGGGACAATTGATGTATGATTTTGCCTGCGAAGTTACTGTGAAATTAAAAAAAAAATCGACTAAATTCGATAGAATTAGTCGATGTATTTTTCTTAATTCTGCCAACGTGCGGGGCGCTGTGTCCTCGGTCCGACCGCCGCACCGCACTAAGGCGTCTCAATCAGACACAGGTGATCTCCAAAGTATCCTTTTCCAATTATCACCTGCATCAACCGGTATGATAGGGTCACGTTATGCCTCTTAAGCCTATCCTACATAACTGGTCGTACTGCCGAAATAACAACATGAACAAAGAAAAATCGCCCCTAAAAAGTTGAATAACAAATGGAATGCTGAATGGAAATTTGTTATTCTCAGAGTTAAAAACACGAAATAAGAAATAAGCTAGTTTCTACTAATCATACTTAACTAGATCAAATAAATTGTGTAATGAATTAATTATAGAAAGTATTACACTTATAAGACTGGTTTTTAATGGTACAATTGCGCAATGTAATTAATTTAGAGCCATTGCGGCATCAGTTGTACGCTGTACGCTGTTCCTGCCGTCATTTGATGACGGTAGGAACAGAAAACATGCGTTGAATCCAAGAGTAGTGGCCACGGTGACCCACACTATGGCGACCTAGTGAGGTGCTTTTTCCCGCTTAAAGAACTCGAGGTCATAATGGGAACCAATAGGAGGGAAACTAAGCTTAGGTTTTTCTGCATTTGCAATGAGTATGGAGTTTGGGGAAATAACAGTCGCCTTGGCAGACTTCAATAAAAATAAGGTAAAGTAAATATTTTTTCGAACATTTAACACAACGCCTACTAGTTTAAAACTAAGCAGAGCTATATAAGAGTTATATAACTATGAAAGCTAGATTGATTGATAGAAATTATTTACATACTTATTTATTTTGTAAATACATACACATTAGAAAATTATACAAGTGAATAGAGTTATCTGATGATCTACAACCGATAACTCCAAAAGAGATTACTGGAAAACACTCGTATCTTGGCTACGAGGGCCGCACTGCAGTGAGGACCCTTATTGGTTTCCAAACGAACAGCATGGAATAAGTAACACAGTAATATAATTTGAACTTCGCGAATGATCATCATATCTTTCCCTGACATTTATGGTTAGCGCGATATGTTTTTTATCTCTACACACTTCATAAAAATATAATAAATTGATTGTTCGAAGGGGATTTAAAGAAGGGTATCATGTAGGTAGGTAATGTGGTAAACCAGAACTTTGCAGCAAACTGAAAACTACTTCTTTGAAGACGAATTAACCAAGTGAATATATTCGTACTACAAACATGAACGAAGTAACAAATGGATATAAATGACGTCATCTCAACTCTTAGTCTCATGGTCAAAATAAAATATTAAGTCGAAAATAGAAGAGAATAAAGTTGATAGCAATCATTAAAGAGATTCAGAGAGAGAACACTTGCATGTTGGCTAATGGGTTAGGCGCCACCGGAGAGTGCAATATAATCCTCGAGTTTTTCAAGCTTATGTGCGATAAAAAAACGTCTCACTCAAAAAGAACGTCAATAACCTCTTGACGCGATGGCAGGAAATCAATGATAAAAATACAGTCGAGTACTCACAGTATACGAATGTAAAGTTTATGTATTAGTGTGTCTATTACATACGGGTATATCCATATTTCTTTATGTATGTGTGTAGTTGTATTAAGTAAGTTTACTTATAATTATATCTTCTTATCCCACCAAAAACATTTTCATGTGAAATGTTGCCAAGACCACTGCATACGGATTACCCTTTGAAAAAGATATCAGATCTCATGTAGAGCTAAGCTTCTGAATAAAAACGCCCTAACTCTACCAATCCTAACTTCACAAAGTCTACATCATCTTCGTTTGATACTAAGTGGGCTAGTAAAAATAGTTAGTGAAATGAAAAATGGAATATAAAATAAGTTTATTTAAAGCTTTTCAAAATATATCCCTCCAATCTCAGTGCACTTATGCATTCGGGTGAACGAGTTTTCAAAACATTTAAAAAACGTTTCTTGCGGGGAGTTCGAGAAATAACCGTCGAATTTTTTCGACGGCCTCCTCTGCGGTGCAAAATTCTCCCCACGAAGCAATTTTTTTCCGTGGGAAATAAAAAACAATCGCATATTATATTTAGCTCATCGGTGAAAGAACGAGGTATCCATCGCGAAGCAAGCTTCCTAACTTTAAGGTGTTCATGCAGGATGGTGGAAACTGTCTGTGATCCAATGTTTAGTTCAGCCTGTATCTCTCGATGTGTAATATGTCTATTCTCTCGCAATAGCCACCCTACCCTGATGACGTTTTCATGAGTTCCTGTAGTTGGTGATCGGCCGGGTCTGGGGTCATCGTTTAAGTTCTCTCGACCACATTTAAATTCACAAAACCAATAAGTAATTGTTGCTAACGCAGGAGCAGACTCCCCAAAAGCAGCATGTAAATTTTCTTAGGTTCCTTAAAGTTTAAACCTCGTTTAAAATCATAGCACCAAAAGCTTCCCGCAAGACGTCCATTGTTGCAAAGAAAAGAAAAGTGACACATCCTACTAATATTATAAATGCGAAAGTTTGTAAGGATTGATGGATGTTTGGATGGATGTAACTTTTTAGTAATATAGCTTATATATCAGAATAACACATAGGCTACTATTTGCCGCGATAACCGACATATACGCGGGCGGACCCGCGGGCAACAACTATTTATACTAATATTGTATAGCTGAAGAGTTTGTTTCATTGTTTGAATGCACTAATCTCAAGAACGGCTGGTCAGATTTGAAAAATTCTTTCAGTGTTGGATAGTACATTTATCGAGGAAGGCTATATATCATCACGCTAAGACCAATAGGCGCGGAATACCAATGGAAAATGTTTTAAAAACAGGGGAAAATTACACGCTACGGACAATAAGAGACGCAAACGAGGTTGCGTGGGACAGCTAGTATTAAAAAAAACTACACATAGGTGGCCAGTTATTTTCACAAAGGAGGTTTGTGTTGAAATTAACCGTCAATCCAAAATAGTTTCATGAAGGAAGAGATTTGTTTATTCTGTGGATATAAACTGTTGGAAGAATGTATATCTTATACAGAGAAACTGCCCTTTATAACAATACAATAACTTAATTTCAAGGACCAACAAATATTTCTGTGAAAATTCAAAAGGACACATAATTTTCCTCGACAAAACAGGAACCATGAAGACGAGAATTCTTCATTTCCTTTGTAGTATGTCGACGCGTTACCGATACACCCTCGTTTAGACCCCGCTTAGGGGACAACCGCCCCTTCGAAGCAATTATCTTTATTTAATTACCAAACAATTTTCGTATTGTCATTCATATTTTTGTAATGAACGTAGCGAAATGTGTAAGGTGTTTTTTTTATATTTACTGGGTCGTATTTAAAACTGTGTTTGGCCTTAATGGAAGTTGTAGATTGCTTTCGCTTTGTTTGTTTAGGCATATTAAAACGTTTATTTTCTTTTTAAAAAATAAGACAATTTTATATGTTTTTTTATATAATAAGCGGGCAAACGAGCAGACGTATCGCCTGATGGTAAGCGATTACCGCCAACCATAAACACTTGCAACTCCAGACGCGTCACAAGTGCGTTGCCAACCTTTGGGGGATGGGGAGGGAAGATAGGGGGAGGGGGTTTGGGTTATGGGCCTCCGGTATCCTCACTCACTCGGTGACACACAGCGCAAGCACTATTTCACACCGGTTTTCTGTGAAGCCATGTACACCAATCACCCCGGTCGAGCCGGCCCATTCATGCCGAAGCGTGGCTCTCCCACGGTATGTTTCCTTTCCTGTCCACTTCCTTCTTCTTCATAGTCTTTATTTCGGCAAGATTATTTGGGGTTCGGCTACTAGTTCAACCGGATTTACTTGAATATCAGTTTTTCCAAGGAGCATTGGCATCGGACCTCCACAACCCTGAGGGCGAATTGAATATGCAGGTCAAACTAGTTGTTAGTATGTTTGAGGGAACAATGGCCATAGATGTCCCATGTTTAACACATGTGGTGTTTCCACTAAAAAGACACCCTGACGATCGGCCTCTGGCGTCCTATTCTGGGTGGACCAGGACTATGGTCCTGGTTCGTTATTTAAGGTCCTCCCCAAATCGACACCGTGCCTTATCAGGCCCTGTCTCGGAGGAGATAAAATAAGCCGACGATATAATTTAGAAAACTCTCACTTATACACTAGGAAATCTCTTTATTTATTATTACATTATGTACTTGTTCAAAGATCTCTTTAGCAAAAATTGGAACTGCGAAGTGAGGCATTGATCGAGTCACGCACAATTTATTCCTTCCAGTTCGTTCTGTGAATACTAACCAGCGTTTTCAGGGATACACTTGTGTCAGTATTATGTAAAAGGAATTGGAATAACACGGAACGTGGAAAATAATACGGGCAATTTTGACAAAATATCTCAGATCTATGGCTTTTAAGATTACTCGAGGGTTCTTAATCATCACTACATATTTTTTTAACAAAGTCCTCCGCCGCATCTTCCTGGTCGCGACAAACTTTAAAGTTACTGTTTGGATTTTGATGCGGTTTTCACCTATAGATAGAGTGATTTGAGGAAGGTTTTCATCTATAATTTATTTAATTTTGGAACATATTGGCTAAAATACAACGATATTTGTTGAAGACGTCGGAAAAATTAAACCGCTCATCTCCTTTTAGAACTTTTAAACGATAACAATTCTTCCGTACATTGTTTATGTGAAACTTTAATCGATTATGCAGCGCACTCAATGAGAGCTTTTAGAGGAATAAATTTCCCCCAATTTTGCAATACTTTTATTGATACTCAACTCTCTTTGATTGTAACCTGATGATTTATAGGCCTTCTCGTACCAATACTTCCTAAGATTAATGCGGTCAACCAAACAAAGAAACTCTTTAGCTTTATAATATTAGTATACGTATACAGCAGTGGGTTTTTTTATCGAATAGGCGACAAACAAGCAGACCTATCACCTGATGGCAGGCGATTACCGCCGCCCATGGACACCCGCAATACCAGAGGCGTCACAAGTGCGTTGCCGGCCTTTTAGGAAGGAGTACGCTCGTTTCTTGAAGGTTTGAAGGTCGTATTGGTCCGGGAATACCGTAGGCGAAATATTATGGGTTGTTGATGATACATATACAGGTGTATAGAATATGCCTCGGAGAGCAGTCGGTTCTGCGCCTGATGAATCTCCGATCGTGTCGGTTAACCGTCCCATCGGATTATAAGGGTGAGGGAACAAAGAGTGCACCTGTGTTTGCGCACAAACTTGTGAACTATAATATCTCTTGCGTAGTTGGCTGGTCTCCGTTGAGACTGGCCGCCGTGGCCTTTATCAGCTACGATAACATTATTATTATTATAGAATATTATTAAAGGAAATCACGTGGACTTCCGAACATCACATTGACAAGCCCTTACAGCGAGCAATTTCAACAGAATTTTGACTTTGAAACTTATATACAGGAGTATTCGTCCCACAACAGCCTAAATGCCCACGATCAAGCTTTATTATTAAATCAACCCATGAACTTTTGTCATTGTGTTCTCTGAAAGCAAACTTTACATGGCGACCGAAAGTTTGCGTTTAAACAAAAGCCGGTTATCGTTACCTAATAACCGGCCTCCCTACCCCTCAGTGTCTGCTACTGTGAGCCATTCTATTCAACATTTTGAATATCCGTAAAGTATACCAACGCCGTGTATATGTTGCAGGAATATGATAAAAACAGGGACTTGGTCAAATCCCTAAGCGATCTAATCAAACCAAAGATGTTAAAATAATAACACGATTTTATCGTATCCCTACACAAATCTAGTGATTTGATCAAATACCAGAACTGGTTCAGTGAAATGGCAAAACACACAAAACTAACTAAGAAGCAGTTGAATAAAAAAAATAGTTACCTAGTTACATAGTCTTCAGGATACGGCACCAAGAACCCTTCAGGGCTCGGTTGCGGCGTGTCTCCAACCCAGAAGTATGCGTCTGGACCAGTGCCATCGTATGCGAACCCTCGCACATAGACGGTGTTTTCATCCACGGCGTACACGGTGCCTCTAATCCCGTGGGCGTATTGTGTCAAACGGCCAATTAAACGCCCATAGTAGGGTTCTGGACGTTTAGATGTCACTGTACCTGTAAATAAATACATCCGGTTAGCATGAAATTATTGAGGTAGTATTGAAAAGCATGGTTCTTCAAAAGTTTTCTGAGAAAGATTTTCATATTTAGACCGCGGTTTGAATATTTTAAGTAAGAGTAAAATCGAGCGTTAACTAAAAGTAAGGCGTTACGCTGCAGCCCTTTGTCGTTACTTATGTCGTCTTACAATTAATTAAAATAGACAGCGCTACAACGCTTTTTATTAGGAATAGTTTTCTCGTGACCAAAATGACATACTGTAACCGTCACCCATGATGTAAAGCCCAGTTGCGCGTCGGAGTCTGTCTGAAATAAGTCAATCTATACAAATAAGTAAACCGGTACGGGTTGGATAGAGGTGGTGAACCTGTCACCACACGGAGACAATGATAAATGCAAAATCACTTTAATGTCCTTCGTTTTTTGTACTGACTCCAGTACAAAATTTGTCCGGTAGGTAGCTTTTAGGCAAGAGCCGTCAGCTAAGAACGGATTTTATGATAAGACCAAATGAAGGAGGTCCAAGTGCTCTTACAAGTTCAATGAGAAATTCAGTCGCGTTAACGAGTGAAACCCGGTGAAAATTAAATTTTAGATGTTACTATAAGTTTCTTTCACAATATCTTCCGAGTTGTCCGGCAGAGCATGAAAAACTTCCATATAACTAAAGTGCAAGATTTGACCCAATAATAGTTTATTTATTAGTAATATGCCATAGTTGAGTTATCTATACAAATAAATAAAATTGGATTATGTGTTTGTAGTCAATGGCTAGTAATTTAATTACAAACAATATCATCAACAATCTTAATACATTTCAACATCTTCTTATATTTATTATATTTTATTGTAAGGATAATAACGAAGTTAGGTTTAGTTGTGGTATTAGATATAGTCCATTGAAATGTTATTTTTTTTGAGCTAAGGCATTTCTCAGAAGACGTAATTTTTTTTTATATGATGGAGATGTGTAAAGTTAAATTCATCGTAGTTTTCAGGGTTTTAAGGTTTATCTGCTAAAGCTACAAAAAAGAAATGGACATTCATGGAAGGGACTTGGACTTTAAAGTAAATGAAGCGTCGGGAAATAGACGTTCGGGGAATAAGACGTTCGGGGAATTAGATTTTTGGGGAATTCAACGTTCGGGGAATAGACGTTCGGGGAATTAGACATTCAGGGAATTAGACGTTCGGGGAAATAGACCAACTGAACCTAATTACGGGAATTAGACGTAAGCGACCGCTTCGACACATTTTACCACTTTGGAAGAGTCTCTCGCGCAAACTATTCACTTTAGAAAAAAATGATACTAGAAATCTCAATATC
Organism: Spilosoma lubricipeda; assembly: GCA_905220595.1. Taxonomy (NCBI): domain Eukaryota; kingdom Metazoa; phylum Arthropoda; class Insecta; order Lepidoptera; family Erebidae; genus Spilosoma; species Spilosoma lubricipeda. Next base: position 14,485,196 of record HG992296.1, on the reverse strand, counting down.
ATTTTTGAAGACCTATCCATAGACACGTATGGACTAGATAAAAAAATATTTGAGTTTCAGTTCTAAGTATGGGGACCCCTAAAAAATATTGTTTTTTTTTTCTATTTTTGTGTAAAAATCTTAATGCGGTTCACAGAATACATCTATTTACCAAATTTCAACATTATAGTTGTTATAGTTTCAGAAAAAAGTGGCTGTGACATACGGACGGACAGACAGACAGACATGACGAATCTATAAGGGTTCAGGCTTTTGGCTTTGGCACGGAAACCTAAAAAGGAGGTACCTATATCTAAGTTGCTTAAAAGAAACTGCAAGTCCTTCAATATTCAAACAACCTATCAAAACAACCTAGTACATGATTAAACACCTCGATATTCATCCGCCAAATGCTGCCTACAACAATACACCATGCATAATACAGACAGACAATAATTTCCGAATTCAGGGACCATTCTCACACACCAAACATCTCGAGTCATTACCAGAAACGTTCGATACCGAAACTTATACTCAAGTCTTAAGGTATAAATTAGGTTATTAGCGATGTTTTTTTGCGAGGTAATAATGTTAAAAGCAAGCCTATCGATCACTCCGTGGCAACAGTCGTCGAAGCTATTAACAAACGGATATTCAACGTGATAAGGTACCGTGAACTTCTATTGGGAAGTTTCTTGTTAAAGAAATGTAACGTAGCGCGGCTAATTTAGGATATTATATAAGAAAGTATGGCATAGTTAATTTTTACTGGAATAAAAGTTATTTATTTAGAGTATATAGTAATCCATCTCATTTCAAAATATAACTGCTTGAAAATAGGTTACAAAGATAAGCAATACCCGCATTCATTCGTTTGCACCTTTAGGGTCAGATTTTCTTCATATTAGACCAACAATGACTTCACAGATCTTTCGCAAAGCCTTCTGATTCTGATGAAATAGGCAGTGTCGTTGTTTTAACCCCTGACGCAAAAAGAGGGGTGTTATTAGTTTGACGTTGATGTCTGTCTGTGTGTGTGAGTGTCTGTCTGTGGCATCGTAGCTCTCAAACAAATGAACCGAATTCGATGCGGTTTTATCATTTGAAAGCCTGTATCCAGAATTTCGGTGGCTTTTAACTATGATTGGTTAATATCGGTCCAACAGTGTAAGAGTATCAGGTCTCTCAAAAATGATGGAAGGCATTTTTGCTGTATGATTACTCGATTAAATGCTTCACGCGAGTCAGTATAATCGTTAAACGACAATTAATTGATAACTTCGACCTGATGCTGCGTAGGGGTTTTTATTTATTTATTATTTTATGTTATTTACCCGACTATGGAAAGGATAATATTTTAGTAGACTATGTTTGTCTGTATGTCGAAATGTAGCGTCTGAACTACTGAACCGATTCTAATAAATGAGGTTTCAATAGATTTTTATTCATGGCCCAGGTGACATGGGCTATATAAATTTTATCAAACTTTTTACGTACTTGGGTTATAGTTTTGAAACTTATGTTATTATTTGTGTATGTAGGTAATATTCGTAAGAATATTGGAAGTTTAATTCACGTGGGAGAGACACGCTTCGGCATGCCTGGGCCGGCTCGACCGGAGTGATACCACGGCCTCACAGAAAACCAGTGTAAACACTGGTTTTCTGTGAGGCCTGCGCTGTGTTTCACCGAGTGAATGAGGATACCGGAGACCCATGAGGATACCGGAGACCCATGAGGATACCGGAGACCCATATCCAAACCTCTCCCCCATCCCCCATAGGCCGGCAACGCACTTGTGTCGCCTCTGGTGTTGCGGGTGTAATTTTTTTTTTTTTTTTTTTTATGTTTTACCCTGCCATAATGACTCTACTCTGCCTGATGGAAAGCATAAGCAGAATCCAAGAGTGATGGTCACCATACTGCGAACGCAGACAATGCAACAATGCAGCATGGTGACCCACACCATGGCGGGCTAGTGATGCGTTCGCATCATTGGGCCTCCGGTCTCGCACTCACCAACGAAACACAACAGCATGATCGCTGTCATTTTACGTTGATTTTCTGTGCGAGGGTAGTACCGCCCCGGTCGAGCCGGCCCGTTCGTGCTGAGATCAGCGTGGCTCTACTACCTTGAAATCAGACGATACTATAAAAATAATGTAAAAACATTTAAGTCTCTCAATTCTAAATTAAATTAATAGTAACTATTATAATTGATATATCACCATTTCTAACTTTTAAAATATGGTATTAAGATTGATAATAGGAACTTATTAATATGGTTCTGAGCATCTCCAAGACTTGATACTGTATCAAGAAGACGGGCATAAGAAGTTCTGAACTGAACGAGATAAATTCATCGAGTCGGGGCTCCATCGATTCGTCTTAAGGTATTTTTTTCTTAAAACTTTATTTTGTCAAAACTTCTTTTTATTTATTTCAGTAAGGACCTTAAAAGATAACCCCATCGGCCCCATCGCAGAGTCAGCACGTTGTATTTCCTGGTCCCAGGGGGCCATTATCATTATCACTACCCAGGCGTATTTATCTAATATCCCAAGCGGAATCGCCGCCCCATTAAAATATATTTTGATTGACATACTCACCCCCGTGATTTGATGTGCTAGGGTGCTATAGGGCTGGGATATTCCGTTTTATAAAGAAACTAGCTGAACCCCGCGGTGCTACCCGCGGTTATTGTTGTACCGCAAGTACCGCCGCGGGACAAAGTTAGTCTAAAAAAAGTAGCCTAAGTTACTCCCCGGATCATCAGCTACCTGCCAGTGAAAGTCTCGTCAAAATCCGTCCAGCCGTTCCAGAGATTACCCGGAACAAACAGACAGACAGACAGACAGACAGACAGACAAAAAATTTTTTAACTACATTTTTGGTATATGTATCGTGTATACATACACATGCATTGATTAAAAAGCTGTTATTTTAATATTACAAACAGACACTCCAATTTTATTTATTTGTATACACTAGCTCTTGTGCGAGGCTTCACTTGTTTTAATTTGAGATCTGGCCTTGACACTGACTGCTATGAAAAAGGACAAGGTTCGGTGGAGTATTTAAGGTTTAGACAGAAACACAAGACAAACAATAAACTTTGTTATAAAGATGTGACGACTGAATGAACTATGTCGCTGACTCATTTTAGGATTCAAAATATTAACAAAAAAACAGACCTCAAGAACTGGATCAAATTAAATGGGATCACACGTGAAGTATCAGCTTTCAAATAAAAAAAGTATCATCAAAATTGGTTCACCCATTCGAAAGTATTGAGGTAACAAACATAAAAAAAAAACAGTCGAATTGAGAACCATTCCACGACAAAGAAGAAGAAGGTGAAAATGTTGAAGTAAAGAGGCGAAATAACGTTCCGGTCCGGCCGGTGCTTCCTATCAATACAAATAAATAGTATACAAATAAATAAAATTGAAGTGTCTGTTTATAATATAAAAATAACCACTTTTTACTAAATGCATATACACTATGTATACACGGTACATATACCAAAACTGTAGTTAAAAATATTTTTTCAGGTAATCTCAGGAACGGCTGGACCGATTTTGACGGAACTTTGACTGGCAGGTAGCTGATGATCTAGGGACTAACTTAGGCTAGTTTTTTTAGACTAACTTTGTCCCGCGGCGTTACTCGCGGTAAAACAATAACCGCGGGTAGCACCGCGGGGTTCAGCTAGTCGCTAATAAAATAATTCAGTATTTTTGCTTTAATTCGGTATCCGGTGATAAAGAAAATCCATCACTCAGCTTACATATAACTTTAGAAACTAAACTATTTATCAAAGAGAATTTCCATAAATGGGGAATATTGACTTAAAAGGAAAAAGAGCCATCCAGTTTTAATATACGTAAAGTTAAAGGATAACGGCCATAGAAAAAAAAATACTATTCATAAGCCAAAATTCTTACAAAAATATTTCTTAGAAACAGCTTAAGTAAGTCTTTCGGCACAGCCCTACCCACCCTCCGGCTCAGCGGAGGGTGGCACCCCCACGTACACTTAATACAGTTTTGTCTCCGCATTTCGATACTCGTTTATATCCAAACTCCTCATTCCTGGCGTTACATCATTATATTTTTCAAGAACAACGTTATAATATTCATTCGTTTGCGTTGAACAGGGTTTTTTACTCACTGAATTCTCAGCTTAAACAGCTTCTCAGAATAGTATAATCCGCCAAAAAACACTATTCAATAGATAAAGGTTGCCCAGTTCTATAATATACGCAAATATATTAGGTGTCGGATATGCCAAAAAGACATGCCGTCTATGTGGGTCACCATGCTGAATTGTTGTATTGTCTGCATTCGCAATGAATATGGTGACCACCACTCTTGAATTCTGCTTATGCTTTCCATCAGGCAGAGGAGAGTCATTTTGGCAGGCCCATACATAAAAAAAGACAATGACGACATTTTCACTGACATAAAAACAGTCAGTGAACACACAGTGACACACACGCAGGCACGTACTCACTCACACAAACACACACACACACACACACATATATTGCTAAAAGTGTCGTTACACTTTTTCCGTCTAGCCCCCTTTCGCAACGCGCCATAAGGAACTTCGTTCCAATAAAATACATAGCTAATACCACTTTAGCCTTCGATCAACAATACTACTGTTAGTTGTATTGTTGATCGAAGACTTTAACATTATACGAGAAATCTTGGATTATATTATTGTTCTCAATTCTATTCAAACTTGTTTACCTTATATTAATCTGTTTCATTGTTTTATATGTTTGTTATAAACAGATATACAATAAAATAACCAAAGCTTTTGTATTTAGTTCATTCAAATCGATTTCATTACTTTTAAAAATTATATCATCATCTTCCTAGCCTTTATTGTTCCCAAGACTTGGGGTCTGCTACTAATTCAACCGGTTTTACCTGAATATCAGTTTTTTACACGGAGCGACTGGCATCGGACCTACGCAACCCTCCTAGGGGTGAACTAAATTCGAAGTTGTCAGTATATTTAAGGGCACTGACTTCCCAATAACGATTGCCATAGATGTTCATGACAACTGTGACCAAGGGCTTAATCACTAGACCAAAGAGGCAGGCATTTTAAAAAATTATATCATGTACCTAATAAAAAAAAACTTATTGCGATTTTTATTATATTAAGGAAAGCAAACAAGCACCTGCAGGAAAGTGAATCACAATTATTTAGTCAGAAACGCGTTAAGTATAACAGACAAACAGAGTATAAGAGACTTCACAAACATGCATGACACGAACGCAAAGGACACCCAAACTCAGAACAACAATTTGTAGATCACACTAAATGTGTGGGTTTTAAATCAACAACATTCAGAGCAGGAGAAAATGTCGTAACCGACTTGTAGACAGTATTAGTATGAAGATACCACAGGTAATAATTTTTTTCTCCTATATTTCATGAAAATAAGACGTGTGGCACTGGGGGACTGCCGCGGTAAAGCTATTGCATAGCATTTTTGATGATGCAATTATAATTATTTGTTTATTTTTTATTTAAGCAGTATGCATAGTATTTTGAATGAAAAATACTAAAATATTTTTCAAATGCTCCATCGCATTCGAAGTACACCGTCATCTTTATAATTGGTGCCATACTGACAATAAACAAATGTATGTTTGGAATTAAATGTATGTTTGGAATTGGAATTACCGGACACTTAGAATTTATCAAGCAGCATAAGAACAACAATTTTAACATTTATTAGTAATGAGTTATTGGATGGAAGGTGTAGGTGAATGATATGTGACGAAGGTGCATCGAGTTCAAATTTCAACTGAGCATCCGTCTTCTTTTTGTGAATGTTGCCTGGATATGTATAAACATGGGACAGATATTTTGTCACATTTCTTATATAAATCAGCTTTTGTGTATTCTGTAGATTTTTCATCTTCAAATACTTTGAAAACATCAGTTTTTTTTTTATTTCATTATTCAGGTGTAATGACGTTTCAAAAAGCAATTTGCGCCAATTCCCCGAAATATAACGAACGCCATGTTTGAAGTAGGGTCTCTGTCATGCACGAAGTGAATGGAAGTGAAGTCAGCGACAGACAGATTCGTTGATACGTCGTTCGGAGCAGCTCGTCTCGATCTGTGCGAACTTCGAGTGTCAGGTTTTGTGTTACGAAATTTCTTGATTCGGTCGCCGCGCTCAAAGGCCTCAAAGCCCGCGATAAAAGCTGTGAAATAGCTTTAAAAAAAATTATCGCATGATTCCAGTGGAACTACATAACAGTGCATTTGAAATTGCTAGTGTATCGGACGGTCGGACCCCTGTGTACTCAGTTAGTCAAACATTGAACTGTACGACTTATTGGCATCTAGTAGCGTGTATGTGGGTTGATTTCTCGGATATCTGCAGCTCATATTTGTACTTAAATATGGATTATAAAGCCGAGTCTCCATCGAACAAAAGTTGCCAACTTCTGTGTAGTCAACGCGTATGGTGACAAAAGTTTCTGTAATTTCCTTGTGTTGGCAACAAAACTTATAAACAAATTTTGGGAACCGTGTTTCTGCTTTTGGCGGTAAACATCAAAAGAATACGATTATGGCATATAATAATTGGCTCTGTGGGGACGCTTAGTTCGAAACATAAAGAAACATGCCTGACACGTGGACGAATGAATCAATCGACCACGGCCAGTGTAACCTGGTCGAAACGTCAGGCATCATCAGGAAATCAGAGGTATGTAATACCTCTTAATAAGTGATAGCGGTAATTCCCGTAAAAATAATTGTTAATATATCATGGAACGCGAAAGTTTAAAAGTTAGTGAATCAATCTAGTTGTTAATTGATCAGCGAGTTGTTGGCGACTCGGTGTAGACGTGTAGACACAACGGAAACAAAAGTAGACGATTTTCTGAAAGTTGCAAACAGTTGGAAACATTGAAGTTACCAACAATTTAAAGCTATATTTGATTTTGTTATCAGAACAAGCATTAAACTATAGCTTCAGATGGTTTTCGAACATACTTATATTGCCAAGGTGATAATAAGCCAAAGCTGTGTTCAATCATCTGAGAGATAAGATATAAAATTATTTTTATAAACAGTTGCCAAAATGACTTTACTTTGCTAGAAGCATGAGTAGTCCAAAACTGATGGCCACCATTCACTTTGCGAAAGTGCTGACCCACACTATCAGAAAAACACATAGGCTTCTATTTACCGCAATCAGCGACATATACTCTTCTTATCTTTTGAGCAATATAGGTATCGAATGTTCTCGGATTAGAGCTCGTAAAAATCCTAGTTTTTCGTTCCCTGTGTTAGAACTAATTGTAGCAAGAGCTCGTTTATTTTAAGATCCTGCTATGCCTTTAACATTGTCATTAATACTTGCGATTGTAATGGTTTCATCTCTATCTAAGCAAATTTAAAAAATACTTCACGGTTGTCTGGCTCTTAAACTTGACAACTGGATTTTGTTTTTGTTATTTTTGTAAAATTTATTTTAATCGCAGGACTCAAAATTGTATTTTCAAACAACACTTTAACTGGTTTCATTTTCCTTTGTCTTTTTTTTTTGGTTTAACGCTAAATGTAAGATTAATTTGTTGAAACTGCTTTGGATTATAAATGTGTAAAACACTTGTATGTTATTGTTTTTTATTTTTTCTGTTTATTTCCCTAATTAACTAAAATAAAAATAAAATAAATGCGGGTGGAGCCGTGGTTAAAAGCTAATAGTGCATAAGGTGTATTGAATTTATCGTTATATCTTATCCAAGATGAATGACAATTTCCTTACAGACTTACTAAATATACATCTGATTTATATAAGTTCTGAAAACAAAATACTGTTACTAAGACGAAATAACGCTTTGTTCAGCAAACAATTCAAGTGGGTATTTAACAACATGGCTTTTGAGAAAATAACCTTTTTACTATTCAAATAAAATCCAAGGGTAGGCAATATGGCAACACTTAACGTCTACGGTTCAAATAACGAACACTCTTTATGGCCGAATAGAATGCTATTGAATTTGAATATAACGGTCGTCGGGGATACCTCAGAATGCGGGTAGATTCACATATAAATGCTAATACAAACTTAAAATATTTAGTGATTTTCAGTGTTACTTTTAACTGCCTCTGTAGCCCAATGAGATGAGCTATCGGGTTTGATTACTGGCTCGGATCAAATGTTTGTATGATCTGCAAATACTTGTTTCGGAGTTTGGATTTTTCTACGCATAATGTTTATTTACAACAAAAAAGTATAATGTGTATTTATATGAAATGTCTACTCATAATGCATGCTCTGCTTGATTGGGACCAGATGGCGTTGTATGTTAATGTCCGAAATATTTTCTTATTTATTACTTCATAAACATTACTGTATTATTGAACGTTACACGAAACCAGCTTTTTTAGCAAAAGATCACATTTGCATCGTAATATAATCTAAGAAACTCTTTTTTTTAAATCCCGGAATATATATTATTTTATTTATGCATGCTCGTCGAGATGTTTTGTAGATAACAATGAATATGATCTCATTTAAGTGAATGTACAAATTCTTATGAGAATAAATATTTCTGAAACCAAACATGACTTTCAACAAGCATAACTGGGGTATCTTGCTGATGGTCGGGTGGTCGTTTCTGTTCTTGGAGATGTACGAAGGTTTTTATCCCGACAAACGCTCCATTCCATTGCTTGGTGGGTTGACGACACGAGGAAATTCCACACGCAAAAAAGGGTAGGTTAAAACTGATAAAAAATGTGGCCTATAGCTATATGTACATACTAAAGACAGCTCTAAAGAATAAAAACAGTTTTATTGTACTATGCAAGCATAATACATTTATAGCTAAATGACCTTGTTAGACCAATAAATAGTAGAGTGACCAAACTGTCCCGAACGTAAGATAAATGAGTGAGGGTGCATACAATTTGGGGGTTCGGCAGGAATTTTGTTAGGAAATGCTGATTTGATTGATACAAAGAGATCACGAGATAAGCTGGGGTGCTTATAGATTGGATGCGTAGGGTGTAGGTACTCATACGCCCTTTTGTTGTGAACCCTTGGAGATTTGGTTCTATGCTTTATCATAAACGCTTCGAGATATGAAAAATTATTAAAAAGCAATCGTATTCTTTATTTCAAAGCTATTATTAACAATAGCGTTGTGTGTCGTTGTGTGATTTCTCGGAATTGTTAAGTTACACGATATCTTGACATCATTTCATTTCACACATTTCTTATTGTGTATTGTGGTTTTCATGTGAAACAAACCGTCTTGTTTTGTCATACCTTCTTGTCTGAAGAATATGGGCTTTCTACCCGTTTGTGGTGTCAGTGGTGGCTATTTATGTGTGATTAGTTATACATTCACACTGCTCTACTGGCAATAAATCCTTTCAAAAAAAAGTTTAATTTACTTTTCTTTTCGACAACTTCCGCATATATACAAGTAAATAAAATTGGAGTATCTGTAACATTAAAATAACCCCTTTTTAATAAATGCATATGTATGTATACGCGGTACATTTAAAAATTGTAGATTATTTTTTTTTGTCTGTCTGTCTGTTTGTTCCGGCTTATATCTGGAACGGCTGGACCGATTTTGACGATTTTGACTTTCACTGACAGGTAGCTGATGATATAAGGAGTAACTTAGACTACTTTTAAAAGACTAGCTTTACCCCGAGGCGTTACCCGCGGTTATTGTTGTACCGCGAGTAACGCCTTGTTGCGTTATATGCCAAAACATATAAACTTGTTCTATCCAGTTCGAAAGCCTATCCACCTCGATTGATGACCATGATATACATATTCAATGTTCATCTTACAATCTATCAGTCCTTAATCGACTGCACGGATAACCAAGTGGTTTGGCTGCCACGTCTCGTTTTCTACTGCGCTGACTGTTATGGGTTCAATTTGTGGCGTCGTGTTTCGTTAATGATTACGAGAATGGAGGTAATGATGCAGAAGCATCTCATAGCCGCATAGTGTGGGTCGCCATGCTGCGTTGTTGTTGTTGAGTATGGTGGCCACCACTCTTGGATTTTGTTGATGCTTTACTCTGACTGGTAGATAGGCAGAGTAAAGTTACTTTGGCACTTATGTAATCCACAAATTGTAGTTCTAAGTCCCTGTGTGACCCAGGATTTATTCCTAACTAGCTGAACCCCGCGGTGTTACCCGCGGTTATTGTTGTACCACGAGTAACGCCGCGGGACAAAGTTAGTCTATTAAAAGTAGCCTAAGTTACTCCCTGGATCATTAGCTACCTGCCAGTGAAAGTCCCGTCAAAATCGGTTCAGCCGTTCCAGAGATTACCCGGAACAAACAGACAGACAGTCAGACAGACCGACAGACCGACAGACAGACAGACAATTTTTTTTTTAACTACAGTTTTGGTATATCTACCGTGTATACATACATATGCATCTAGTAAAAAGCGGTTATTTTAATATTACAAACAGACACACTCCAATTAAATTTATTTGTATAGATTGTCTCTTAAATAAATAAAAAAAATACCAAAAAAAACCGACTTCAAGAGTTGGACTAAATTGAAAGGAGCCACACAGGAGACACCAACTTTCAAATATAAAAAGAATCATCAAAATCGGTTCCCCAAAGTCGAAAGTTCACAAACATAAATCAATAATCGAATTGAGAACCTCCTCCTTTTTGTAGTCGGTTAAAAATCCTCAGTCGTATTTTTACTCTCAGTTTATCCTTAGTCTAGTAGTTTCTAGTTAGTTGTCTCTAAAAAAACACGTTGATCTCGAAATCAACATCGACATGATATACCCATTAACCTTCTGAAAGTCACGACCGAGATCCGGTTCCTTGCTTACAGAATACTAGCTGACCCACGCAACCTCGTTTGCGCCTTATATTGCCCGTAGCGTGAAAATTTCCCCCGTTTTTGAAACATTCTTCGTTGTTGCTCCGCTCCTATTAGTAGTAGCGTGATGATATATATTCTATAGCCTTCCTCGATAAATGGACTATCCAACACCGAAAGAATTTTTCAAATCGGACCAGCGGTTCCTGAGATTAGCGTGTTCAAACAAACAAACAAACAAACTCTTCAGCTTTATATATTAGTATAGATGTATCTTGAGAATATACATAACTAGCCGTTGTTCAGTAGTTTTTGCGTGAAACAGTAACAAACATCCATCCAAACTTACAAACTTTCGCGTTTATAATATTAGTAGGATAGAAAACACCCAAACTCCGAAACAAATATTTGCAGATCATACAAACATTTGGTCCGATCCTGGAATCGAACCCGAGACCTCAAGCACAGCAGTTGCATACGCTACCACTGCGCCACAGAGGCAGTCATATCTCAATTACTTTAAATTTAGCTACGCTATAAATGTACGCAAATAAATAAAGTGATAACATACTGTACAGTCTGCTAACTGTACAGCTTTGGGAATGATTGATAGATGATAATTGATAGATGTTGATATATTTTACTGATATTTATTGATAACTGATTAATTAGGTGAGTGACATGTATGTGGTATGAACGCGAGTTGTGCACTGATTCACAATAAAAATGATTGAAATGTAATGATACAAATATGATGAGAGCGCAGTAATTGTAGAGTACGGTTGCACCGTACATAGACTAAAACTTTTTGTAGTTATTCTTAGTCACTCATATAATTGGGTAAATCCGGCTTTAAATGAAATATACATAGAGCTATGATTTTTATTCATTTCCGACGCAAAAAGAGGGGTGGTATAAGTTTGACATAGATATCTCTCTGTCTGTGTGTCTGCCTGGACATCGTAGTTCTCAAACGGATGGACCGATTTCGATGCGTTTTTTTTTCATTTGAAAGTCAGTTTCTTTGCGGTTGTCCTCAGCTATGTTTGGTTAATATGGGTCCAGTTATGTGTTAAGTATGATCTTTTTCTATGTGCATTTTATACAATGTATTTATTAATTATCAGTTGTCAGGCTGTGAAATCTGTATGTAGGTTCTTTTTTCTGGTCCAGCAGTGTAAGACTAAAATCATTTTATATTAAAAAAGACTTTTATATAACATTCTTTGTTATGATTAAAAGTATTTTTACAAAATTGGCATCGCACCTTGACCCGTTAGACGAATAAAAGGCTCTTTTTGCTTTACAAACTTTCTGCGGTTTTGTTTTACTTTGTTTGAGTTTGTGTCAAAGGATTCATACTTATTCAGGACTAGCTGAACCCCGCGGTGTTACGCTGCGGTGCAACAATGACCGCCTGGTTGAGCTAGTAGTATATATGTATAATCACAAATTTTATCAAAAAAAAACCGACTTCAATCTGAACTAAATTGAAATGGAACCACACGGGAACCACCGCAGCTTTCAAATAAAAAAGAATCATCGAAATCGGTTCACACAGTCGAAAGTTATAATTTTTTAAACAAGTCAACGGATTATAATGGCGTATTCAATAACAGATATAGTGATTCAAAAGGACGATTTATATGTGTAACTAGCTGACCCACGCAACTTCGTTTGCGCCTTATATTGCCCGTAGCGTGAAAATTTCCCCCGTTTTTGAAACATTCTTCATTGTTGCTCCGCTCCTATTAGTAGTAGCGTGATGATATATACCCTATAGCCTTCCTCGATAAATGGACTATCCAACACCGAAAGAATTGTTCGAATCGGACCAGCGGTTCCTGAGATTAGCGTGTTCAAACAAACAAACAAACTCTTCAGCTTTATATATTAGTATAGATATGCATTTTACAGTAGAGGAAATATGCGAATTTCAAAGTTTCATAACATAAATAAATTACAATTTAATTGAACCAAAATATCTTAAAAGGTTTCAAGGAAAATATGATACGGGTATGCCCTTATTTTTTACAATCTGCGCATTTGGGACACAGCCGGATCCCCAGATTAACCTGTCTATGACTAAAAATAACCTTTAATACGATTATTTTATTAATAGCACAGATTATATACACAAGTGTTATAGTTCCAGCCGTATTGAGAACATCTATAACGAGGACACGGTGTAGGTAGGACTTAAATGTTTCTAAGTGTAACTATATTTATTTATAGAGAAGATATCCTTGCTCCATTGGTGTTGACCCACATAGAAAAAGCTTTAGTTGGCAATAGACTTATTTTATTTGTAGTTATATATGTCACCGTAACGTTATAAAAACCGTTTAATTATAATCTATCTAGCGAGATTGCAAACTATCGATAGATTGTCAACTGTGATACTGCTTACGGGCGTCATATTGTCAACTGTCCCTGCTTGGTCGTTTTCAAAGTAGGCCGTTCAATGGCCATAGAGTTACGTTAGGTTAGAACTTCTTTAATTAATCACAAATTAATTTTACTGTCACAACAATTTTATTTAATAAATTCTAAAGCAGTGAAGTATTTTCAACATTAAATCAATTTACAATCATAGAAATACTTTACATTCGGCAACATAGACGAATTAACAAACAAATATGGTGGCGCGGGACATATGCGGTTCAACCAATCAGCGCGCGACAATATACATTTTTTACTACATTTACAATCTTTCTACTGTTTACAATCTCGCGAGATAGACTACAATCTAACGGTTTTGACAATCTTACGATAACATAATATGTAACCTACTTTTGTATATAATAAATATATGTAATCAATTAAAATACTTTACAAATATAAACCTAACCACGAAAAGGTCTGAGATGAATTATGAATCTGTTTAAAGAGTAGGAACATAAAGCAACTGGGAAATATCTCACAACGTACAAATAATCTAATAACAGTACTTTCCTAAGACACTATAAGTTATTTCGCAATTTAACAGTAAAACCTGAGCTCTTACCAATTACGTGATACAGAAAAGAAAAGCTGCTTCCCTGAAGAAGATTTAGATCGACTGTTGTTGACACTCAGAAAAATATTGTAACAACAGTTCGTTCGTTGGGCTTAAACGTGTAACCAAGAGGAAAATCGGTCTTAGTAGCTTTTAAATACATTAAGTTTCTTTAACAACTTTAAAAGCGATTTAAAATTACTGTTCATTTTGCTTTTCGTATCAACATGTTATTCGGGTCCAGTTGATAATATACAGATAAACTTCGAAAGTTTCGTGTACCGTGCGAATTTGTTTTTTTTTTTAAGTAGAGTATGTAACTGTACATACAAAGTACAGTATGTAATGTCCCCCGAACTTAGTCAACGTGGGAACGTATGGCCTTAACCCTCTCCTGACCCGAGACCTGAGCCCATCAGTGGGACATTATGCCTCGTTGGTCTCGCGGTGGGCGTGTGCGACTGCCGATCATGAGGTCTCGGGTTTGATTACCGGGTCGGACCAAATTTTTGTATTATCTACAAATATTTGTTTCGGAGTTTGGGTGTTTATGTATGTATTTACAAAAAAAAAGTATACATGTATTTATGTCAGTTGTCTAGTACCCATAACACAGGCTGTGCTTAGCTTGTGACTAGATGGCCTTGTGTGTTAGATGTCCGAAAATAATTATATATTATTATTATTTATTTATTATGGGTTTTTGATATAATTTATATGTAACTTTTTTTTATTAATCAGAATATATGTTTCTTTTCCGAATTACCTCAAAATACTCATTTCTATGTGGTGACGTATCAAGAAGTGTCGTGGTGACATTTATTCCGTTTGTATCATACGCAGGACAACATCTTTACGAAGAGAAGGAAAATTTGAAAAACCCTATACCAACCTGTCTGTGTGTGTGTGTGTGTGAGGTATATATAGTCGGCCAAAACTTTGTTTCTAAAGAGAGGTTTATGTCCAGCAGTGGACTGTTGATAATGATAATGATAAACTACGAAATATTCTTTGGAAATGACTACTGCATTCACTGCGAGTGGCAAATTAACGCCATACGTAATATGCGTATTGCATCAAATCAAGTGGAATCGCGCGTCGTTTGGTAGCATCGAGTTTTATACTATGTTTCCGACTTAACCGTCATCTAAAATGTCACAAATTACGTCATTTAGATTAAATTTTTCCGTCATGCGCGAACCGCTTACTAGGTCATTGACATCGCCTTTCCATTCGTGTATAGCAATGTTTGTTGTGTTTGAAAGTGGTAGATTTAAATTAGTTGTTTAAATATTTTAAAAGTGTATTTAAGAAAGTTGACTCTATGATTATAAAGGGAACTGCGAAATTTTGGTGTGAGTTGTTTACTTATTTAATCATCTACAGCCTTTTATAGTCCACAGCTGGACATAAGCCTCTACTTAGGTTACTCTATGCTCATAGTTCTATGCCTGTCGTTGTAATTAAAGTTTTAAAACAATGTTGTTCTATAACTGTTCTTGTAAAATATCAGGAAAACTTATAGGTGCAAATAAATCAAATTTAAGTTCTGTATGTTATATTAAATTAACAGCTTATCACTCCATGAATATAAAAGTATATGCCGTAATTTCATCAAAATCTTTTTTTTTTCTTCTGGTCAATCTCTGAAATGGTTATTTTGACGGAATTTTCACTGGTTAAGAGGAATAACTTAGGATACTCTCTTCAAGAATATTTGGATGACGATGGCATACTATTATATATCTGGCACTAGGATTTGAGGGAAGAAAGAGTCATGTTTGAATCTGACATTTTAATTTGCATTTTTATGACATTTAATTAGCGAATTTTCTGACATTTTAATTAGCTAATTTTGTTACATTTTTTTTTCTTTAAAATATTTTGTTTGTTTCATAACTTAATTTTTTATTGTTAACTTATCAAAAAATAATAATACAATGGTATATATATTTGCACACTATTTTAAGATGGTAGAATGTAAATGGGTCACTACTATTATGATATATTTAAGATCTCTGTTAACCTGCATTTCTGCAAATAAATAAATTGAATTGAATACCTTTATAGAAAAAATAGGATTGTATGAAAACATTTTTTTTGTTAAATTCCGCTCAGGCGTAGTTACGGGTAAAAGTTAGTCTGAGAAACGGACTTAATCATTGTGATATTCTAGTAGTCTGACGGTGCAAGTCGGTTATAATAAAAGACAAATACACAAGTCCAACTTCTTGATTAATGGCTTTATGGTAGTGTGTTCACAATGTTGCCAATGTCGAGTATTTGAAAGACAAACTGTCAAAGTATTTAATGTAGAGCTACGATAGAGCCAAATTCGAGAGATTGGAAATTGGGAGATCGCTTTTTGTTTTTTCGAAAGACGGTCCCCATTTCATCTCATCCATATTTTATATAATTTTTAACATTAATTTCATCACGACGAAGACTTAAAGACTTATGATTTGAAGACTACAAACACTTGACATTGGCAGAAATAGCTGATCCGAGAGATCCGGCTAATTGCCATTTCATCAAAGAAAGAAAGAAAATATAGAGCTACGATCTACGATAGAGCCAAATTCATCTGGTTGCCATTTCATCCAAAGAAAAAGAAGAAGAGCCAAATTCATAACTATTCTATTTTTGTTTCAGAGTGAGGAGTTGGATGAGCTAGTGCTTCCGTGGTACTCAATTTGTTTACCACAATTTTTCTACACTGTTTTCTTAGCAATAGATGAAAATATCTAGTTTCATCAATATATATTTATATATATATATATATATTTATAAAGGAATCGCCAAAATGTATGTAGGTACGCGTATAAGTTCCGATCGGCTACACCAAATTAAATAATTCTTTTTTATGTGTTCGTCATTGTTAGGACAAGGTTTGTATACAAGAAGAATTAAAATATAATGGGAAAAGTTTTTTTTTTTTGGAGTTTACTCCTTAAGAATCGATTTTCATATATAAGGCGCCCGGTATGAGAAAAATATGAGAGGTAAAATCTACTGATGAATGACCTCGTTACTTTTTTGGTGCGCACGTACCAAGAGCACTAGCTCTTGGTACGTGCGCACCAAAAAAGTGCACCCAATCATGTATGCACATTTTTGTCACGTAGTGGTTGTAGGAGCCATGAGGTGATGGTGGTTACTTCATAGTAGCTAACTATAGCTACTATGAAGTAACAACAAGACATAATATGCACACACTCAAACACGCAGGGAGATCCATTTACAGTTACTGTACATTAAGCAGAGAATGTGTGACAGAAAAAAAATCATATCACAAACTACATTACTAAAATACTCCATTAATTAATTTTCACTTAGCGGTCATTGGGAAGATTTTTATATATGACAGGTCGTGTTCTTTAGTCACTTTGAAGTAATTTCAACATGTTTAACATGTCACGTATTAAAGATGTGAAACTAATTTAGTTCGTGAACAAAAGAAGTATTCCAAATGTATCCCTAAAACTGAATATATATTCTTGTAGAAGGTATTTTTTTTTTTTTTTTTTTTGGAGTTTATTGGAGTTTACTCCTTAAGAATCGATTTTCATATATAAGGCGCCCGGTATGAGAAAAATATGAGAGGTAAAATCTACTGATGAATGACCTCGTTACTTTTTTGGTGCGCACGTACCAAGAGCACTAGCTCTTGGTACGTGCGCACCAAAAAAGTGCACCCAATCATGTATGCACATTTTTGTCACGTAGTGGTTGTAGGAGCCATGAGGTGATGGTGGTTTTATTTTTATTTTTTTTATTTCTTACAAGTAGCTTACAAGTATAAAACAATTAACACAGTAAGAAACTCAAACATTTTAACCGTACCGAAATACATATAAACGTATAGCAATTTGCAAATATAATTTCTTAAATTTACATTAAGTTATACACACATGAAAGGTTAAACTAAAAACCCAACAATTAGTGATTGAAATTAACTTGAGCAGTTCTATCGCCACCACCCACAGGTTCGTGGTATTAACATTAATTATAATATATTAATTATGTAGCATTAAAAGCTAAATAAATGTTTCTCAAACAAATATTTCGGAAATACTACTAGAATACTAAAGTATAAGTTTTTAGGTAAAAACTATGATGTGAGGATACATGGAAATACGGAACTAACCAATAGCCTGACATATAATCGAAACATATCTGTGAGCTATAACGACAAAACCACTAACATTACTATTTACAATTTTACAACTAAATGAGCTACAGTTAGAATTCAAAACGAATATAAATTGTTAAAAAAGAACGTCCAAGTGTCAATTGACGGTATACAAAGAAAAAAGTTTCTTTACCTTCCGTGCTAGTCGAGACTGTGTTACGGCAAGGTAAGATTCTCGTTTCACAAATAACAGCTGTATGTATTAGCTTAAAGACACATTTTTTAGTGACAAAGTTTATGAAATGGAACATTGTATTGAACAAAAGATTCCTATAACAAGTTATAGTTTAACGTAAACATGTAGTATAGGCAAGAAAAATAGACAAACAATGGGATACATTTTAGAGTAAGATACATAATGCTTTTATTTAGCATTTGATAACAGATCACTTCATTTCCATTACTAGGTAATATATGTGTATACAATCTATGACATATTATGTATCTATTCATTTTTGATAGATATCATATTAACGTAATTACATAATTAAACCACATATAACAAAATAAACAAATAATTATAATCTATAATAAAATTACTATATACTACATAACGATTATATAAATAAATTACATACATTATTTTTGAATTTGTATAAAATGTTCAGTTCGTTCATAATCCAAACTACTCAGAAACTCATCCAGTGCTCCCTTACAGCCAAATTTTGACATGTCTTTTAGACACTTTATTTTGCTAATTCGATTATACAATAGTGGACCTAAGAAATGAAAAAAATTCTGAGCAAAACTAGTATTACATGCAGGTACGTCAAATATAACATAATTTGCCCTTCTATTAGATACATTAGTACGTTTTTTTCGGGTATGTTGTCTCAAAACAATATTTTTGATATAAAGTTGGCGAGCATTTAGAACTTTAAACAAAAGTTACTTCATAGTAGCTAACTATAGCTACTATGAAGTAACAACAAGACATAATATGCACACACTCAAACACGCAGGGAGATCCATTTACAGTTACTGTACATTAAGCAGAGAATGTGTGACAGAAAAAAAATCATATCACAAACTACATTACTAAAATACTCCATTAATTAATTTTCACTTAGCGGTCATTGGGAAGATTTTTATATATGACAGGTCGTGTTCTTTAGTCACTTTGAAGTAATTTCAACGTGTTTTACATGTCACGTATTAAAGATGTGAAACTAATTTAGTTCGTGAACAAAAGAAGTATTCCAAATGTATCCCTAAAACTGAATATATATTCTTGTAGAAGGTATAAGGGAAGGGTTTGTTAAAAAGGATACACGGCCAGGAGCAGCCGGCGCCGAGAACGAGTTCAGTTCGTGTACAAAAGAAGTATTCCAAATGTATCCCTAAAACTGAATATATATTCTTGTAGAAGGTATAAGGGAAGGGTTTGTAAAAAAGGACACACGGCCAGGAGCAGCCGGCGCCGAGAACGAGGCCCCTGTGAGTTGGCGAGTGCGCGGCGGCAGAGCGACGCGACGGGGCCCAACACGCACTCGGCCAGCTCCGCGGTGTACTAGAGCACCCGTAATCGGCGAGCGCGGGTCAAAGGTTAAACGGTGATGTGTTCTCTCTGCCTACCCAAGACAGGAAGGTACATCTGTATGTCTTACAGTTTTGTAGTTCACAAAGCCACCTCTAAGTTAATTTTGAAGAGTAATTACTTCCACTGTACTACTCACTCGTTGTCGCTCTCCTATAATAGTACCTAATATCAAATATATGTATTTTTATTGGAGTTTACTCCTTAAGAATCGATTGTCATATATAAGGCGCCCAGTATGAGAAAAATATGAGAGGTAAAATCTACTGATGAATGACCTCGTATAAGAAACAAAGATGAGGTCGTGGTTGGAGAATGCCGGTGCTTCCGGCGGAATGTTGGGGCCGATGTTAAAATCAGATCCAACCAAGTGTCCAGCCCAAGGCTATTATGATGAGTTGGCTGTAGTGGTAAGATCTTCATGTCGGCAGACTCCACAATCTGAAGGAGTTTACAGGAACGTGAGGTACGGCGGGTTAGGTCTGTTTTAAAATCTCCCATAATGACGTGATGAGCGTATGCAGACCCTAAAGATTCCAGTACTGCTTCCAGACTGGAGAAGTAATCAATCGAAGGAGGACAATAAACAGCCCCCAGAACCATTTTGGTTCCCCTCACAGAGACCTCAAGAAATAGAAATTCAGCGGTGGTGGAGCCGGCAGGGGAAGAAGCTAGAATTTTAAAGGGAAGGGAACAGTGTATATATATTGCAACTCCGCCACCCCTCCTACCGACACGATCATTTCGTACAAGAATGTAGTCTGTGAGGGGGTAGTAGGTAGAAAGAAGATTTGGCTTGAGCCAACTCTCTGATATCAGGATGGCATGTACGTTGGTGTCGTTGAAAGCCTCCGCCAAGTCGCCAAAGTGACTGGGCAGGCTCTGTGCATTAAGGTGACATACATTAAGCAGATGCTTCGATTGGTTGCTGAATTTACACCGTAGGCGTTCACCCAATGTCTCAGTTAAGGAATCAAAACTGTCTTCGTCAGAAGATATAGCAGACTCATAAGCAGAATTATCAGAGTGATAATTAGGGGTAATCATCTTACTAGCGGTGAATGTAAAATATATACAATGGTATATGTAAAAAATATAAATATATAAACTAAATTAAAATTATGTTAGTGATATTTTGAATTATAAAAAAATTACTATAATGGCATGCTTCTCTGCACCACCCACCAGCCAACACTACACGTAATCAATACAAACTAGAACATTAAAAACTGAGAAAAAACATTAAAACAAAAACATTGGTTGTGTGAACATAAACATAGCACAAATGTTGTATGTTTCTGAACGCAACTCGCCGCATCAAATGTCACTTTGCATTTAGAAACGTCAAATTTTGAAAAGCGATTGAGTGATTGTAAACAAAGTGTTTAATCTATTGTGTTGTGGGTAATTTATTTGCATATCAATTCATATGGTATTAATCTTATTTTCAGTTGGATAAACTCTTTTTGCGTATGTTTAGACAATCGTAATTAAAGAGTAAACTCCAGTCGTGCGTCGGAGCTGACACACACAATTTTTTTTTTTTTTTTTTGTGATGTGTAAATATGGCGGTACGAAGTTCGCCTGTAGTAGGCTATAATAGTGCACTGTTCTGTTTTTGTTAGGTTTTGTTAAGACTGTAGGCCAAGTGGCTAGTGATCCTGACTGCTAAGCCAGATGTCGATTCCCATCCAAGACAAGTCTTTGTTTGTTGAACACGATCTTTTGGTCTGTGCCTGCCTTGATTCATCTTAAATATGTATGTATATATATCTATTCAAATAAATAAAACTGATGTGTCTGTTTGTAATTTCACATTAACAGCTTTTCATTCCATGGATATGAAACCTTCCTATCCAAAGTGCCCGAGGCCTGCGCATACAAACAGCTCTCAAGATTTATATACAAACATAATCTTTTAAGTCCTCTACAATCCGGTTTCAGGACCGGTCACAGCACGGTTACCGCGCTTCTTAAGGTGACTGGTTTTATTAGGAAAGGCATTGAGGACACTAGAGTTACAGTACAACCAGTACTGTAACTCTAGTTTCCTCAATGCCTTTCCTAATATTCGGTCTCATGGACTACTCCAATGCCTTTGGCACCGTCACTCACGAAATCCTGATAGCTATCCTTGAACATATAATGATTCCCCCAGAGGCACTAGACTGCGGTGAATTCAAGAAAGAAATTAAATAACTATGGAATGGTTCTCATTCCAGTGCCTCCGTCTTTTAGTTGGTACAACCTCCACGCTTGCGTCCCTCAAGGCGGTAAATTATCTCCTCTTGTCTCCGCAATATTTATTAATCTCATCACACAACATATATGTGTCACCTGTATGCTGATAATCTGCAGCTATATTCATAGGCAAGGGTGGAGGATATAGCACAGTCGTTGAAATTTGGACTGTCAGTAAACCCAACGAAATGCCAGGTAATAATTGTTGGAAACAAACACATGATTGGCAGATTGAATACGATCGTGTTCAACGGCTTAGAGGTTCCTTTTAGCAGTTTTAACCTCGTAGTCAAGGATCTGGGTCTACACATTGACTCAACACTCAATTGGCGTGCACAGGTTAATCACGTGAGTCAGAAGCCAACTGGAAATCTACGAACACCATACCGCCTCAAGAACATCCGACCTCCTACAACTATGCTTATGCAGTCCTTAATAATTCCGTTAATCGACATGCAGACCTCCTCAATAAGCTAGACCGCCTTCTTAATAACTGAATTCGGTTCATTTTCAATCTTCGCAAGTATGACCATGTCCATGTCTTACGTTCCCAACTAAAATTGTTAACTATTCGCCTGCGCCGCATTCAACGAGCTTTGATCTCTCTATTTTCATTTCTTACTTACCCATCCTCACCTACTTACTTTACTCCCTACCTCCGCTTTCTGTCTTAAAATCACGACAGAATTCTTCGCTCCGAAAATTATCTGCTTCTCTCATGTCCCTCCCACAAAACTCAGATTTCGTGAACTCTTCGTTTAGTACTAATCTGGAATGCACTCCCGCTTGAAATTAGAAACCACTAACCGTTTTGCGTTCAAAAAGACGGCACATTCTAAATCACTTCAGCCTACTGATGCCCACTGCTGGACATAAGCCTCCCTCATGGCGCGCCACTTCTCCCGGTCCTCTGCCTTCCGCATTAAGCTGCTACCGGCTATCCTTTTCAGGTCATCGGTCCAACGAGCTGGAGGGCGTCCCACACTTCGCTTGCCAGTCCATGGTCTCCACGGACACATTCACATTCTAAATGATATGTTAAAATTATCGTAGGGATATCACGCCAACCAAATTTGTCAAGTCCATAGTGTATGAATACAATATTGTTATGTATACACAGAATGAATAGAGATTTTGACACTCAATATTCTTAACCCATAACCATTTCATGACGTCACATTATAATAAAATTGGGTTCTATGTTCATATTTAAGTCCTGTAATAAATCAATGTATTTTAAACCTTATATTTAAGGTCATAAGGTTTCCGTTCTGTGATCGAACTTCACAAACGTTTGAAATCTTATTTGGTATGCAAAATTCGTTGTAGTGTTTTACGTTCGTTGTGTAAAAGAACAAAATGTTAAACATGACCTAAGTCCAGCAGTGGATAGTTAAAGTTTGTTGATGTGATGTGTAAAACAGTAAGTAGGTCTTTAGCAAGAAATAAATTAAATAACTAAAACCTTGTAATAACATTTATACTGCCATCGTTAATACAGTACAGTTGTTATGCGCTACGATGGAACATACGAACATAAATATAGACTGCGAAAATTCCCTTCCCTTGGCAAATGGAAAATGATGGCAATGATTCCAAATCTTTTTTTATTACAGACTAGCTGAACCCCGCGGTGTTACCTGCGGTTATTGCTGTACCGCGAGTAACGCCGCGGGACAAAGTTAGTCTAAAAAAAGTAGCCTAAGTTACTCCCTGGATCATCAGCTACCTGCCAGTGAAAGTTCCGTCAAAATCGGTTTAACCGTTCCAGAGATTACCCGGAACAAACAGACAGACGTAAAAAATTTTAAGTACATTTTTGGTACATGTACCGTGTATATGTACATATGCATTTAGTAAAAAGCGTTTATTTTAATATTACAAACAGACACTCCAATTTTATTTATTTGTATAGATTGTCTCTGAAATAAATACCGACTTCAAGAGCTGAGAGAGTTATATATAATAGAAGAGTTCATAAACAATTGTAGCGGTTGCATTAGTACCACTACAATTCATTAAAATGTCAATACAAAAATAATACGGGCTTGTCCCGAATAATAAACGGTACTTTACACAAAACAAAACCTCTTCTTAATACGTTAAAAATATTTACAGAAAACTGTTGTAACAATAAGAAAATGCACTTACCGGCGACGAGAATCAGCAGCGTAAACGCGAGCCAGGCATGCGGCGCGAAGCCGCGCGGGGGCGGCACCCTCCCCGTCATTGGCCGAGAGCTGGGGGCGGTTTTAGCTATAACAACACAGCCTTAACCCCCGAAGGCTACGTACTCCAATTTCACTCACTCCACACACAAAGAACTTAATAATTTTCACTTTTTATTTATTGACAGATATTTTCCCGCGGTTTTTGACATTGACGTTTATTTTTTTACGCGCGGTGCAGTCGCTTACAGCCAGCGCGCTCCACAGACTATTCAAAATCACTGTACTTTCACTCGCGCTGGGCCATTGATTGCTTGAAATTGCGTCATTTGTTTACTTTCACTTTATCAGTCACATTCGAGATGAGCTTGCAAACTTACGAACTATTTATTGTCGCACAGTCTTTGTTTTGAATTGGCTATGATGTGGGTAAAATTAAACATAGTTTCTGTAGGAATGTAAAACAGTGTTATTATGAAGCATATTTAGATATAGAGGATTCCTGATATACTCGTATTATTTATTTATGTCGGCCGGCTTTATTTTTACATTTATTTGGTTAGAGCCAGATAAATCTATAAAATAATTAAATATATTAGGAATCCAGGACATAAGATGATCCACAGAGAAAGGAATTTTAGACACTGGACAATGCCTGTCCCATCGAATCAGGCGCGGTTCCAAGGGGGGGGTCACAGGGGACACGACCCCCCCCCAAAATCGTACACATGTAATTTTTTTTAACCTTATTTTTTTCCTTAGTTTCCATAATTGTTCAATAGACATAAGAATCAAAGGATAGGAATTGTTTACCACCTATAAATAACAACTGTAACAAAATGTGGACAACAAAACTTTGCCTGCCAAGACTCGTGATTCAGGCTTCCTCTACCATAAAGACTCAGGTGTGAAGAAGAAGTGCTAGACAGACACGCTATTTCTAAGGACTATCCCCCAATCCCTCCGACCGCAATTGGATCGGCAACTCTAGTCCGACGTGTGTGAGGCATTGGAGGGAGAGCTAGATCGAACCGTATGGAGACTGGCTTCCCGCAACACCGCTCCTGGATCTGATGGTATTCCAGGTCGGTGCTGGGAGACAAACTGAGGCAAATTTTCACTCAGTGTTTCGGCCTCGATATCTCCCCCCTCGACTGAAAAGAAGCGAGACTGGTGCTCCTCAAAAAGTAAGGTGCAGATGTTATCTTTGCGTTCCAACTTGCCTGAACGATACGGTGAAACTCTTTGAAATAGTTATCTCTGACCGTATCAGCGGGCACCTGTAATCGGGATGGTCGTGTTGACAGTTAGCCTTGATATCATTAACGCTTTAGTTAACGCCTTCCCTGGAGCGCTATCAGGGCGGCCCTTGAATATTAGCCTCCTCACCTGCATGCTATCATAGAGGCCTATCGGCGTGACAAGGCAGTGAAGTTTGTCGATGTGAATGGAGTGGCAAATTGAAGAGAGGTGTGTTGTACGGTTCCCCAGGGATCTGTATTGGGCCCATTGTTATGGAACCTCGCATACGATACGGACCTTCGCAACAGTCTGCCTCTGGCCTCAGTGTCGCCTGCTATGTAGACGATACAATAATACAGGCTAGAGGGTAACGCTTCGGGGAGGTGCTTCTGCTCGCCGAGCAAGGAGTGGCTTGTGTTGTGCATAAGACTCGTGAGTTGAGCCTGAAGGTGGTGTCTCCATGGCTTATGTACGCCAAGAACCATCCAGCTCATGCCTCCGGGTGGATGACACTGTAGGCCAGGTGAGCTAGTACATAAAGCATCTAGGCTCATCCTGGACAGTCGGTAAAGCTTGGAAGAGTATTTCGGGCGGCTAATCCTCCGAGTACGAGTGGCAGCAGGAGCGCCACATCGTCTGCTACTCGCCCAGGTTTGTGCCAGCCAACGCGCCAACAACGCCAAGCTTCGATAGAGGGAACTGACTGTGTCACCTACCAACTCAATCAGATGCTCACCGGGTACGGTTGCTTCGTTGAATATCTGAACAGAATCGGACGTGTGGTTACGACACAATGCCACCACTGCGGACAGATCTGTCGAAACCTGTCACCAGTATTGATCGCGGCAATACTGTTAAGTAGGGAGGGATGGGAGGCCGAGGGCTGCTTCTGTGGAGACGTAATGCATCAGAAGGAGTCCTCAGAGCGTGATCGGGAAAGGGCCGATTCAATAGCGACCTGACACAGGGTTGAATCTAACTACCCTAAGATGTGCCTCACTTGTGAGGTACGGCAGTGAGTACTCCAGATGCCGCTGATGTGTTTCTGGAGCTCCTCTTGACAGCCGAGTTAGGCCGCCGCGGATGATAGACTAATTTGTCCGAAGTTCCACACACACCCTTCATGACCTCCCTCACCCCCCCCCCCCCCCCACGGTCCTAGGTCCTAGGTCTCAATAGACTTCCAATAAAAAATATCGATTTGTTTCTAATATGTGCAATAAAATTGAATATTGTGCAATAAAGTCTAATTTACTCGAGTTAAATTAATTATTAGTGACCCTCCCCAAAATTCCAGGCTGGAACCGCCCCTGCATCGAATGAACCTGCAATGCCATTCCTTACTCCATGAGATTAAATAGGAATTATTTAAACAGACTGGTGCGTGTTCATATGTTCTGCTTCTTCACAAACAATCTAGGTCGTAGTAGAGCGTAATTTTTTTTAATTGTTTACTTTTTTGTACAGTACTTAAAAAGTAGGTATAGCGTGGCTGGATATGAAAATCAGACTCGTATACCTGAAGCGAATTATATAGCTATATTAAATAAAAAAAATAGGCACACTAAATCGCAACAAAAAAAAATGAAATCCTAACTCGTTGATTCAGATAGTGTTGTGTACCTGTGTGGTCGTAGCTAGATATGAGAAGTCAAAAATTGATCCAAGGGGCGTAAATGAAAGAGATGAGGTGATAGGCTGATGATAATTATAGAGATAATCGAATAGGAGTGTAAGCTGATGATAAGTGAGTACCGCTACCAATCTACTGTAACTCAAGGGTCATTATAAAGTACCTTCGATACCGTGAAAGGAGTCAAAATAATTGTTTATTGGGTGTAATTGAATCACGAAAATTATGCGAGCAGAGGAGTATTAAATTTATATTTATTTAAAAAGAAAATTCACTCTGCATTTAAAAAATAATCATCCTACTTACCTCACTATTATACATGTGAATGTAAGTTTGTTTGTTACGCTTTCTTACGTTACGTGAAACCTACTTATCCGATCATCATGAAACTATGTACATATATTCTTGGAGGTATTAGAAGTAACATGGGATACTTTTTATTAAATGCGAGCGGAGCTAAAACTTGTCTATATAATTATATAAAAGAGGAAGCTGACTGACATACCCAGAGATCAACGCATAGCCCAAACCGCTGAGCCTAGAATGCTGAAATTTTACATGTAGGTTCTTTATATAACGTAAGTGAGCACTAAGAAAGGAATTTTTGAAATTCCACCTGTTAGGGGGTAAATCAGAGGATGAAAGTCTGCGTGAACGAAGCCGCGTGCAAAAGCTAGTAATTATATATAATAAATACAAAGTGAAAATTTACCCAAAAATCATTATTATTATGACACCTATATCACATAGAATTACAATAAAATAAATGCCGGGTGGCGTAGTGGTTTAAAACGCCCCCTATTTCCTTCCAACTGCATGTTCATGGTTCGATCCCCATAATATGAGCAAATACTTTGGTTATCTACAATGCTCTACTGAGTCTGTGTGTTCATTCGATGTAACGATGATACATGACATTTTTTCTACATTATCAACAACCCAAATGTCCCACTGTTGGGCTCGGATCTCCTCTCAGGATAGGGTTAGGGCCATACGTCTCCCCGCTGGCCGAGTGCGGGTTGGGGACTGGCAACACAACGTTGTGGCTACGTCATCTTGTCGTTGGATGTTTTTAAGCCGCCTTAAGGCCTGCAACTGAACTTCACGACTGTTATCTTACGATAACAACCGGGGCCGACTGCTTAACGTAATCACCCAATTCAGGTACTGACCGCGCCTTGATGCTTAACCTCGGTGATTGTTTCTAATCACCGCGTGCAACTGGGCTGTGAGCGCCTCGTTTTTTTTTCTACATAGTCTCCTTGACAATGCAAATGCAAAGTTTATGATAACGAGTGCTGCTATGTGGCGTTGAGGTGGTAAATATTTCATACCACTTAGTATGTTTGTAAAAACCCCCACGAATTATGATGTATGCCAAGCGCGGGAGTTGTCTTTATTTTACAGTCCTTGACTTTCCAACTTAATTGTATTACTTTTCAAATTCAAATACGACTAAGGAGCAAGAAATCCTTTCAAAGAAGGAAAGATATTTTCAAATCAGTTTATGAAGAAACCAGCTGATCCACGCAACTTCACCTACGTCTCTTTTCAATCATGCTTGGCTTCTATAGGTCTAAGCGTGATGCTAACTATTCTGTCTAAGGCATGCCAATATAAAACGCACATTTAAAAAAATCGTGTTAAAAACGGTTAGATAGTTTTGGAGTTTATCGTGAACAACAACGTGACAAGAGAATTCATTCTAATATTATATAATCACAAATTTAAACAAAAAAAATCGATTTCAATCTGGATGGGACCACACGGAATGCACCAGCTTTCAAATAAAGCAAGACTCATCAAAATCGGTTCACCCAGTCGAAAGTTATGAGGTATCAAACATAAAAAAAAATACCGTCGAATTAATAAACAGCTCCTTTTAGGTAGTCGGTTAAAAATTGAAAGTAACTACGTCTGTCTTTCTGTTACGAATTCAGGTCTGCACCGGTTGTCATGAAATTCGTCATGCAAATACGTTGATACTTGAGGAATGACGAAGGCTGCGATTGCCGATATACATGCAGGCAGAGCCGCGGATAAAAACCAGAATTCGATATTTCCAGAAGATTACCTTATTTCACCCTGGAAATAAAACTGTTTAACCTTTAACCCACGTCCGAAACTCAATACATTTAATGCCATTATGTAAATATATCAATGTCAGTTCGTACTGTGTAGTTGAAGTTTTCTGACATTTAACGCCCACTTAGCCTTTGAATATTCTGACGTATATCGTCAGAATATTCACGATATACACCTACACATATTTACAGATAGACGCTTGTAGTTACCGACTACGTAAATACATTGTAATTTCCCTTTATATAAATTAATAAAGCCGGCTCCTCTATTACACGCTTTTTATTAGCTACACCTTTTTTTATAAATATGGCCCTGCCAAAATGACTTTACTCCGCCTAGTGGAAAGCAAAAGCAGAATCCAAGGGTGGTGGTCACCATACTCATTGCGAAGCAGACAATGCAGGTAATGTAGCATGGTGACCCACACCATGGTGGCCTTGAGATGCTTTCGCATCCTTGGCCCCCCGGTCTCGCACTCACCAACGAAACACGACAGCACGAACGCTGTCATTTTTTATGTTTGGCCCTGCCAAAATGACTCTACTCTACCTGATGGAAAACATAAGCAGAATGAGTGGTGTTCACCATACTGCGAATGCAGACAATGCAATAAGTCAGTATGGTGACCCACACACCATGGCGGGCTAGTGATGCTTCTGCATCTTTGGGCCTCCGGTCTCGCACTCAACAACGAAACACGACAGCACGAACGCTGTCATTTTACGTTATTCTTCTGTGTGAGGGAAGTCTCTTATTTTTGTGAAATACGCATATATTTATTCATACAACGTCGTTAACTGAAAAATCATACTTGCTTGTGGGTGTACGCAGCAGGCATGCCCTTTGTTTTTGTGGCGGCTTGCCGCACGTGCGACGGCGGCGCGATCAAGGTGACCGTGTCTAAGCGAATGGACTATACTCAGATTTTGCCGACACGTTTCTCCTCCAGATATATACTATAATATAATAAACATATAGATGTTTATTGTAACAAAATATCTATCTTTGTAAAAATGA
This sequence comes from Spilosoma lubricipeda, assembly GCA_905220595.1. NCBI lineage: Eukaryota > Metazoa > Arthropoda > Insecta > Lepidoptera > Erebidae > Spilosoma > Spilosoma lubricipeda. The sequence goes on along the minus strand of HG992296.1, from coordinate 14,455,233 downwards.
ATCCCTATTTACCTTGGTCACGACACATCACGCGTGAACGGCTGAACCGATTTTGCTAATTATTTTTTTGTTGGATAGTCCATTTAGCGAGGAAGGTTTTAAACTATGTAACATCACTCTACGACTAATAGGAGCCGGGTATAGACCGAACATGTTGGGAAAATGGGAAAAAAATATTTCTTATGGAGGGACGTAAACGAAGTTGAGCGGGTCAGCTAGTTAATCTATCTATACTAATATATAAAGCTGAAGAGTTTGTTTGTTCGTTTGTTTGAACACGCTAATCTCAGGAACCGCTGGTCCGATTTGAAAAACTCTTTCGGTGTTGGATAGTCCATTTATCGAGGAAGGCTATAGGGTATATATCATCACGCTACTACTAATAGGAGCGGAGCACCAATGACAAATGTTTCGAAAACGGGGGAAAATTATCACGCGACGGGCAATAGGAGACGCAATCAAGGTTGCGTGGGTCTGCTAGTCAATAGTAATACAATAGAGGCGATTGTAAAGAAAATCAACGCAGAACACTTGCAACTTGGCCAAGTAAGCTGATCATTCTTGACTGTACACCTATTTGTATATTCGATTGAAGTTGTTCATCTTTAAACGACTTCAAAAAATGAAGGAGGTTTCTCAATTCGACCATATATTTATTTTTTTATGTGTGTTCGCGAATAACTTCGTCGTTTATGAACCGATTTTGATGATTCCTTTTTTAATGGAAAGGAGATACCCAACGGTGGTACCATGATAAGGACACTAAGATCTGATGATGGCATCTAAGAGAAATCGAGTCAAACCTTGAAGTCGGTTTTATTTTTGTTAAAATTTTACTTGTAAGCAATACAAATTCACTATGTCGCCTGCATACATATTGCTGTTTTGTTTGTCAGTCTGTGACATAACCTTAGATGTATGCTTTCACTTTTTTTGGTCTAAAACAGGTTTGGTTGAAGTCTAATAATAAAAACATATCTTAACTCACACAAGGTTCTATATATGCATTAGTACTATTAGTACAATCGGATGCTTTGACTTTTGACCATTATTTTTAACCGACTTCAAAAAAGGAGGAGGTTCTCAATTTTCCCCCCTTTTTGTAACATTCTTCGTTGGTGTTCCGCTCCTATTGGTCTTAGCGTGTTGATATACAGCCTATATAGACTTCCTCGATAAATAGGCTAGCTAACACTGAAAGAACTTTTCAAATCGGAACAGCGGTTCCTGACATTAGCGCGTTCTAACAAACAAACTCTTCATTTTTATATATTAAGTATAAATATAGATTTGAATTTTTCTTTTTTTAATGAAAAGGAGATATCCCAACGGTGGTACCATGATAAGGACACTAAGATCTGATAATGACATCCAAGAGAAATCGAGTCGAACCTTGAAGTCGCTTTATTTTTGTTATTTTTTTTATATTTCACTTGCTGAACTTCGCGGTGTTACCCGCGGTTATCATAGTACCGGGAGTAATGCCGCGGGACAAAGTTAGTCTAAAAAAAGGAGCCTAAGTTACTCCCTAGATCATCAGCTACCTGCCAGTGAAAGTCCCGTCAAAATTCGTCAAGCCGTTCCAGAGATTACCCGGAACAAACAGACAGACATTTTTTTTAAATACATTTTTAGTATATGTACCGTGTATACATACATATGCATTTAGTAAAAAGCGGTTATTTTAATATTACAAACAGACACTCCAATTTTTATATCAAACATGAATATGCCAGCCTCATTGTATCCTATAGTAACTACCAACATAATAAAAAGTTTCAAAAAGTTATAAATACGTAATACTATACAATAAGGACTCAATCAAACACATATTTTATATAATATAAATATATAAAGCTGAAGAGTTTGTTTGTTTGAACGCGCTTATCTCAGGAACCACTAGTCCGATTTGAAAAAATATTTCAGTGTTCGATAGTACAGTTATCGAGGAAGGCTATAGGCTATATATTATCACGCTAAGACTAATAGGAGCGAAATACCAATGGAGAATGTTTCAAAAACGAGGTAAAATTATGGGCAATAGGAGACGCAAACGAGGTTGCGTGGGTCAGCTAGTATTTTATATGGACAGAGTCATATTTTCTTAAAAATATTAATAAATTTGTAAAGAATAAATAAGCCTAATAATAAGTTCATGCAATAATTGAGCGTCCAGAAAAGTCTTCAGTGAGCATGAAGACTAAATAATTTCATACGTTTTTTCCAAATATGTTTAAGACCTGAGTAAGTCTGGAAACAAAATACATTTTATTAAATCCGTATTTGATTAACTCATATTTTACTTGCGTTATTTCCAATGCTAATGGTGTTGCCAGCTATGTTGAGACTAAAAAGTGTGAACGTCCCCTTTTTTTTATTTACATATATTTTGTAATTATATTATGAATCATAATGCTCGTTTATATTTTTCCGAACAATACAAAGTGGTAATAATTGAATAATATCTTAAAATCACAATAATTATTTAAACTGAATCTATCTATCTGACATCTATCTACTTAAATGAAGTCTGGCAATGATGATAACGGAAATCGTCTTTTGACAATGGACAATGTTAGGATATCTACTTAGTAGTTCGTTGGTTGCAAGTACATATTTTTATTATACATATACATTATTATATACCATGCTTTGAATTTCGTTATTTACTTGACAGATATGTGTATATATAATGATATATAATAATGATGATGGGTTGTAACGTGTCTTAACGAAAACGAAGTTGTTTCCCAAATGTTCCATACTAGTGACTATGTTAAAACGATGAATCTGACGGACGATGCTATAGGCACTGCCAAGTGAACGGCATTTACAGCTTTATCCAAGGCCATCACTATTGTATTCAGATTCAGAATTGACTGTGTCCCGCGGCTTTTGTTGCTTTTGGATCGAATATATTTCACTATTTCATTAGTTTTAATTTTTCTTAAAGTTTCTCCTTATAATATCAGTTTTCTGACAGTGAAAGTCCCGTCAAAATAAGTCCAGCTGTTCCAGAGCTCATCCGAACAAACAGACGGATATAAATTAGAAAAACGATCGTTTGATATGAGTGAGTTGTATACCAGTACTCGTATCAAACAATCAATTTTTGGTGAAAGTAGGTACTTTCATTTACATTTAGCTAAAAGCTGTTAATTTGAAATTAACAAACAGACACTTGATTTTATTCGTTTATATAGACTAGCTGACTCACGCGACTACGTATGCGACTCTCAAAATGAATCAATTTTCCTCGTTTTTGTGGTGGTGGCATAATGTTAGCCATTTTTAAATGTTTTTCTGTCTGTCTGTTTGTTTCTGCAGAACTTTTTGCACTGCAGGATTTTTAATATATATAGATATACTGATAGCTGAGACGATATAAGGAGTAAATTAGGCTACTTTTTTGTAGACTATCCTAGGCCACGCGTCTTCAATAAAAAGGTGCTATGTTTCTATTGTCGTATGCATTGGTACTAATTGTAGTCTATGTACATGGCAAGACATCTTGGCTCTATATTGTCTATGGGTGTTCCGAACTTTAGGTACTATAATTTATTCAAGAACATTGACCACTTTGTTGGGGCTCCTGGCCTAGACATAGATAATTTATTGTTGTAATATTTTTTTCCGTGACCAATAGAAAACATAAATTTATAAAGCTTAGAATACGTCAAGTTAAATGATAAATAGGTTGAATTATGATCATATTTATTTAATGTTTAAAAACTACTACTTTTAATTTATATTATGTATTAAGAAATCGGTTCAAATTCGGGCCAAAATGGGTCGGTGTCGTTTGGGAAACAAAAATTATGATGGGAAATGTTTCATTCACTTACGATTGTAATGCCTGATTTGGTTTTAATAATGACAATAATTATAAATCAATACCACATTTATTGCGTGATAGTTCTTTTTTGTTTTGTCAGTCGGTTCTTATACAGCTTATTTTCCCTTGGAGATACGTTGGCTATTTCATAACTCACGCGTGATCACAATTATGTGTATTATTGACTAGCTATTCAAATGTTCACTGTTATTGATTTCCAAATAAAAATTGGTAAAAATAACAGAAAAGCCGACTGAAATATAACCTGTAGTTAGCCATTGTAGTGGTTAGATACATATATATATGATTATCTTCATAGATCTCTGTACATACAGATACTTTTTTTTTACCTTGTTCAGGTACCATCCCACCATATCAGATTAATGTAATAACTTTAAGATATAGTTAATTGTATAAAAATGCACTTTTGTATGTTTTGGTGTTATCATCACTATTATCAAAAATTACATTTACTATTTACAAGTTTTGAGGACTATGCTTTCATTCCCATAATAAATTTACTTTACAGCCATTTGTTTTCGATTAAACAAGCAATTTTCCATAGACAAACCTAAAACCAAATAGAAGACATCACAAAAAAAGTAACAAAAGACACATAACAGACACGTAACTTCCTTCCTCTTTAATATTAAAAGTTTTTTTTTTAATTACGACCATAAATAAACCGGATGTTTACTAACACAATCTATACATCCGGCTTTAAAAATATTAATAACTAGCTAACCCACGCAACTTCGTCTGCGTCTGAAGTTTATTTCCAACCACGGTCGACTTATCAGTCTTAGGCAGTGGTCCGACCGCCGACGATGAGCGAGAAACGAGTAGAACTATAAACTATACAAGTACACTTTCAACAAAAATAAAACCGACTTCAAGGTTCGACTCGATTTCTCTTGGAAGTCATCATCTGATATCAATGTCCTTATCATGGTACCACCGTTGGGACATTTCCTTTCCATTAAAAAAAGAATCATCAAAATCGGTTCATAAACGACGGAGTTATCCGCGAACAGACATAAAAAAATATATATATATACGGTCGAATTGAGAAACTTCCTCCTTTTTTTGAAGTCGGTTAAAAAGAGTTGGCGATCAGTGGGAATCGAGGGTCTGGTTTTGATAATTTTATCGCTGGGCTAACAAGCGAGTGTGCAAATACGATGAACGATTACTCGTGCTACTCGCCCGCGGTCACTTAGTCCTGCGCAAAATGCAAGCACGTACTTACATGTGTTTCCAACCGACTTTAAATTTGTCCCAAGTTCCAAGACAATATGGATGAGTTTTTTATTGAATGTATCCGATAATATCCTTATCGTAAAATACATCAGTCGTCGTCTGAACTAGACAACGATGAGAGTTGTAATGATTTGTTGATATCCATACGTGTACTTTCAAAGCCGCACTGCATAGAAATTATCAAGCGAGCGAGCATCGTTGAGCGAGTATCATTGAACGAGTTTATCTTATAAAGCTCTTGTTGAGTGTGAACAGTCGGAGAGCAACTGTTCTATTACTATATGCATCTCTTTCGTTTCAACGAAAGGTATATTTATTGTACGTTTCTTGAGCGAGAAAATCACTGATAGTTAGTCGTTTTCTCGCTGGCGGTCGGACCACTGCCTTAGCGTGATGATAACTATCATATCTTAGATACGCCAGTAAAACACACATAAAAGAAAATAATATGAAAATTTGTTAGATTGTCTTGGAATTCGTCGTAAGCAATGGTTGTAAGCAACAACGTTGACTTCAGATTTCAATATAATCTACTAGCCCGCGGCTCCGCCCGCGTGTGTGTATGTTATCGCGGCAAAATAGTAGCCTATGTGTTATTCTGATGTATAAGCTATATTACTGGAAAGTTTCATCCAAATCCGTTCAGTAGTTTTTGCATGAAATAGTAACAAACATACATCCGTCCATCCATCCGTACTTACAAAGCTTCACCTTTATTATTATTAGTGTCATAATAATCAAACGTCGAAAATGGAATTCTTTACTTAAATAAAAACAATTTAGGAATAACATATTATTGTTATATTGCATACCTATTATGATATTCTCAGTCTTAGCACGAATATCAATAGAAATAGAAATGAAGAGTCTAAATGTTACAATATGGCGGATGTTGAGGCACATGCTGTAAATATAAACTCTCGTCATTAATTTCCAGAGAAAACTTTAATTTTACTATTTTTTCAAATCATTTATTAACCGTTAGTAGTTGATTTATTTTTAAGTAGGTAATGAATGTTTTCAAAATTACTTACTTTTTGTTTGTAGTAAAGTTAGTGTTGTAATTTAGATTTTCAGTTTTTTTCTATGAATTTCTGTTATTATTTACGTATAAGAACAATTATAAAAAAAAAACTATTTAAAACGTAGCGAATATTGTAATATACCGTATCACTATTGTTATTTACTTTGCCTATATTCGTTGTCGTCCGTTTTAGATTGCTTATTACATTTAAACACATAGGTATTAACCCTAACCGAGCTTTAACCCCACATATCGATAACCCGATGAAACGTAATCCAAATACCGCTAACAAATCACTGTACGAAAAAAAATCAATTCTTTTACCGTCAATTGCCGAATCGTCACCGATTTTTCAAATTGAGAACTTAAAACCGAAATATTAAACGTCACCAGTGTATTTAAATAATGATTTAGTGGTTTTAAAAGGTTTTTTTGTAATCACAATGATGGATTGATTACTTTGTGTTGGTATGTTGTCGAGTTAGCGCAATACGCGCTGGCCGCGCCGCGGCTGAGTTAGTACTGAACGCTTTTGACGACGTTACCCCTGTGCGGGGAGTTTTCCAACGATTTTGGGAGAATTTATAGTTTTCCGATTTAATGTGCCCGGAGTTTAAAATATATTACGGTTTTTTAATGTTTCTTTAAAATTTATTAATTTAATAATACATATGTGTATTGGGCAATGCTTTAATATTTATTTGACATTTATAATTGAAAAAAAGACATGATTATTTCCCTCGGTAAGAGAGAAAAGTAATATATTATAATAAAAATAAAATAAAGCTGGCGAGATTTTTAGTTTTTTTTGGTAAAAGTGCGATAATCTCTCGGAGTACCAATCAGATGGAATCAATAAATGAATGAATATTTCAGACATCTGACACGCAACGCCATCTAGCTTCAAAATAAGCAGAGCTAGGGAGACTAAATACATATCACACAAAGGAAACATCGAAACAAATATTTGCAGATCATACAAACATTTGACACACATGACCTCAAGCACAGCCGTGGCAATTCTTTATAGCAAGATCATCAACTTATTAAAAGTAGCATCCACGTCTTGTGCCTATTTCAAGATGAATTTAAGAAACGAGGTTTTGGCGTATAACACCTACCACCTATATTTCGCAAAAAATATTCAAAGCGGAAAATGATTGAACCTATATAAACATAAAAAAATTAACAAAAAATACAACCGACTTCAAGAACTGGACCACAAGAACAACACTGGCCTAAACACAACTGGACTTCAAGAATTGGAAACACCAGCGTTTAAATAAAAAAGAATCATCAAAATCGGTTCACCCAGTCGAAAGTTCTGAGCTAACAAACATGAAAAAAATAGTCGAATTGTGAACCTCCTCCGTTTTTGTATGATGTTTTTTTATTTGAAAGCGTCCCATTTTAATTTCGTCTATGTTCTTGAAGTCTGTTTATTTTTGGTAAAATTTATAATTCATCAAAATAAAAAATTAAAATTCACGAAAATAAAAGAGTTTTCAAAAGTGATTTATACGTGAAAGCGTAACAAACAAGCTCACATTCGAATTCATTACAAGCTCACATTATAATGCGTATTAGTATGAAATAAATAAGTACTTTCTCGACTATCGATTCTAAGTTTACTGATTTAAAATAATAGTATTCGCTAAACATATACAGAAACAGATTAAACCGTTGAGAAGTTATTTCTATAAAAGTCGTAATAGTATAAATCTGTTTTTAACTGCAAAAGGATTCTAACATCATCATCTTCCTAGCCTTTAATATTCCCAAGATAATTTGGGCTCAGCTACTAGTTCAACCGGTTTTACCTGAATATCAGTGAAGTGTGCAAGCTCCTTATGGTTAAGTTACTTAGTAAGCATACTCCTTAACATTGGTATAGTATTTTGCTGATTGTACATTTTACTTTTTATTGGATATTATTAATGTAAGAAACTCAATAATCTACTTTTGTACATAGTGGTTGTCTCTTTGCATATTTCGCTAGGAACCCCAACATTACATCAGTTTTTACACGGAGCGACTGTCATCGGACCTCCGCAACCCTGAGGGTGAACTGAATTCGACAGTATTTGAGGGCGTTCACTTCCCAATACCGACTTTCCGGGACCGATAGCTAAACGTGCTCTCCACTGACTTCCCAATAACGATTGCCATAGATAAGATAATAAAAACCCAACAGTAGTCCGACCCGGGATTCGAACCCGAGACCTCTTGATCGTCAGTCGCTTACGCTAACCGGTAGACTAAAGAGGAAAAACAATTCTAACAAATATATTAAATTAAAATTTATTTCACAGATATTCACCATACAAAATTTTGCAAACTATTTTTAAATCTATTTCAAAACTGTTTAACTATGTCCAAAGAGAAAAATATTGAAAATAAGATTACAAATAAAAGTATAAACTTTACTTTTTAGTGAACTAGAATTAATGTTTTAGGAATACAAAATACCAAGTCCACCTTAGTAGTCTGGCAACCCCTACCCTACTACACCGCCCTGCGTAGCCGGCAGCCGTAGACCCCGCCCGCCGCCCGCTACGCCATACATACTCCGTAGCACCGGCTTTTACTCTATTTTATAAAGACGCGTCCACATTCAACTCTCAACAAGTACAATTATAACAAAAATAAAACCGACTTCAAGGTTCGACTTGGATGCCCTCATCAGATATTAATGTCCTTATCATGGTACCACCGTAAGGACATCTCCTTTCCATTAAAAAAAGAATCATCAAAATCGGTTCATACACGACGAAATTATCCGCGAACACACATAAAAAAAGGTAAAAAAAAAAGGTCGAATTGAGAAACCTCCCCCTTTTTTTGAAGTTGGTTAAAAATTAGGAAGTTTGAATGTTTGTTACTTAATTACGTCAACACGGCTGAATAGATCTGAATGAAATTCGTCACAGTCGTAGATTAATGTAAAATAAGATATAGGTAACTGTTTGTACATAAAATAAATTAACATAATGTCCATTAGCGCCGAATAAAACCATGACCAAAAGCAATTATTGTAAAATGTGATAGTAAATATGTTCTTGATTAGTATTACATATTTTCCAAACATATAACAAATGTATATTTTGAGAATGCCAGACTAGTTGAAGTTCGATCCCGAAAGAAGCCCTTTTTCATGTCCTACTATCGCTCCTATGGGTGATTGATGGTATATAGCCTGGCATTTACGATAAATGTGCTATGTAACACAGCAATATTTTTTCAAATCAATTTGTTTTTTTTGTATAAAACACGTTTAACACTGCGGGGCAAAGCTATTCTAAAAAAGTTACTCCTTATACATTCAGCTATCTCCCAGTAAAAATCAGTCCAGCCATTTTAGAGATTAACCGTTACTAACAGACACACATATTACTTTTGGTAAATATATCGTATACACATACAAATGCATTTAGTAAAAAGCGTTTATTTTATTATTACAATCAGACACTTTCATTTTGTTTAATTGTATAGAAAACTGTCAGAAATTTCATCATTACTCTGTGCATTGCAAAGCCGGGGCAGCTTGTTTTCTGTTCACATTGTAGACTCGCCTTTACGATAACGTTTAACATGATGGTGGATAAGTAGCGACCACGCTTGTCTGTACCTATTACGTCATGGCTGGAAAATTACAACCTTCTACATACATTAAGGTGTTAGGTATGAAGCGATTAGCGATTCTTAAGGAACGCACTCGGTAACATAATATAGATTTATGTTTATTTCCTTACTAGCTATTACCCGCAGCTCCGCACGCGTATATGTCAGTGCCAAAGTCCTTCTTTTCTTTTATTTTATGTATGGCCCTGCCAAAATAAATATACTCTGCTTGATGGAAAGGATTAGTCGAATCCAAGAGTGGTAGTCACCCATACTTATTGCTCGTAAAGACAATGTAACAATACAGCTTGGTGACCCACACCATGACGGTTAGTGATGCTTTTGCATCATTGGGCCTCCGCACTCACCAACGAACCACGACAGCACGAACGCTGTCGTTTTACGTTGATCTTCTGTGCGAGGGTAGTACCGCCCCGGTCAAGCCTTTAAGGTCCAATCTATCTCTATACCGGTATTCGTCTATATCGGTTCAGTGGCTTAGGAGTGAAAACATAACAGACAGATAAAGTTACTTTCCTTCTTGTTTCCCTCTAAGGAGAAGCTTATGTCCAGCAGTGGACTGTTAAAGGTTCTGCCTGATGGAAAGCATGACATTGTAAATGCAACTAATGCAACAATTAACACAATGGCGGCGTATTGAGATACTTCTGCATCATTGTAGATAACGATGAAGTCACAGTTGAACCTCGCGGTATCACCCGCGGTATAACGACAACGCGGGTAACGCAGCGGGGCAAAGCTAGTCAAAAGGAAGTAGCCTAAGTTACTCCCTATATCATCAGCTATCTGCCAGTTAAAGTCCCGTCAAAATCAGTCCAGCCGTTCCAGGGATTAGATTAGAACATACAGAGGGACAAAAATTTTAAAAAGTGATATTTTGGTATAAATATGTACCGTGCACATACATATGCATTTATTACTAAGCGGTAATTTTAATATTACAAACAGACATTCCAATTTCAGTTATTTGTATAGATGCGAAAGTAACTGTGTTTGTCGGTCACGCTTTCGAGGCCAAGCTGCTGCACCGATTTCAATGAAATTTGCCACGGAGATACTTTATTTCTAGAGGAAAGAAACAGGCTACTCTTTACTGCGATAATCGACAAACACGCGGGCGGAGGCGCGAGCAAAAGTTAGTAGCGTAATAAGTTACTGTGGGCAGTCTTTGCTTCTTCCTACACCATTCTTCAGTTATGAAGTATGGATATAAATAGAACTATTCTTATATAATAATCTTCTATATCTATAAATAGTGGCGGTAGACAAGACCGGGATAAAGTGTTTTCGATCCGCTTCGTTGACGCAAATATTTAATAACTAAATGATCCACGCAATTTCATCTGTATCTCTCAAGTTCTGTTAATAATTTTCCACGTTTTCGTAATATTTTAATAATAGTGATCCTACTTATTCTCTTTCGCAAGGAATTTTTACACGCTTTTTGGGGTTCCGTACCTCAATAGGAAAACACGTGACCTTTATTCGATCACTTTGTTATCTGTCTGTCTGTCTGCCAAGACCATTTTTCTGAGGAACGTGTGAAGGTATCATGCTGAAATTTATATCAAATACTCAGGTCTACTGTCCCTAGGAGCTGTGAAAAAATCAAACTCCTAAGCCAATGCAATCAAAAGATACAGTTGTTCCTACTGCAAATTTTCACAAGGGACACTCGCGAGGGAATGAAAACCTTCTCGTTACTTCCCGTGAACTCAGAATCTTGAAATTTGGTACGAAGCAACCTCTTATAGCAAAGACCTCTTATAAGAAAAAATTGCGAAAAGCATAAATTTTTAATTACCTACAGGTTTGTACGAACCCTCGGTGCTTGAGTCTATTCGCACTTGGCCGGTTTTTATTAGCTATATACCTGTATATTAATGTGTGTGTTATGACCTTCACCCGTGAGAAAGACGTTATGTAAAGGAAATTGAGACACAATAAAAGATTTTAACACTAAACACACAGACAACTGTACGCTTTCTAGAAACTTTCTGCCTCGCACAATATTCCTTCCTACGGTATTCTCGGACCAATACGACAATAATGGTTTAAACCTTCAAGAAAAGAGCATACTCCTTCTAAAAGGGCCGACAACGCACTTGTGACGCCTCTGGTGTTGCGGGCGGCGGTAATCGCTTACCATCAGGCGATACGCGTGCTCTTTTGCACCCTACTTAATAAACAAAACAAGCAAAAGTATAAAAAACCATTACCCGGAACGCAAAATAAAATTTGATATGATATGATTACGAATCTCTTGACACCTCGTTCATTGAAATCGGTTCAGCTATACCTGATATACTGATACATGATATATGATGATACTGACAGACGGACCGACAAAATTTGAAATTGCGAACAGAGCAAGCCAAGTGCAAGAGGGAACTGATTTGTAATATAGGTAAGAGGAAACTGGCCTTCCTTAGACACATACAAAGGGGCCCTCAACATGAATGCCTGAGGCTTCTTTAAGAAGGAAAATACCTGGCAGGAAGAAGACCAAGAAGGAAGTGGATAGATGGCATCAGAGCCTGGAATGGACTAAAAAAATATCAGCAATCGACAGAGGCCGCTCGTGATCGCGACGAATAACGTCTGCTGATCTCCAAACTTCAGTTTGAAGATGGCACCCTATCATGATAAATAAATAATAAATAAATATTTCGGACATTTAATACACAACGCCATCTAGTCCCAAGCTAAGCAGAGCCTGTGTTATGGTTACTAGACAACTGATATAAATACATATTATACTTTTTTTGTAAATACAAACATATTATACATAGAAAACTTCGAAACAAATATTTATAGATCATGCAATCATTTGGTCCGACCCGGGAATCGAACCCGAGAGCTCATGATCAGCAGTCGCACAAGCCAACCGCGAGACCAATGAAACAGATACCTCACTTTTATTTATTTGTATAGATTATATTAGAAGTGAGTGTGTTCCATTTGAGTAATACCGTGAAAATATAGAAAACAGTAATAGTAGTAATAAAAATAATAATAAAATCATTTATTTTCTTCTCTCACACAAAAATTACAGAATTCAGTTATATCAAAATATACACAAATGATTCTAGAAAGTAAAGCTCTGTGTGAGAGACTGGTTTCCGTACTAGGTAGAACCTGTATGACAGACTAACCAGCCTCTCCTAACTCCAGGCAAGTAGGTATAGGTATAGGGGTACTATAGAGTGTAACATTTATTTACATTTGCGGTACATGTGAGAAGAATAAACGAAAGAGTTAGTGTGATCCAAACTGTGAGTGAGAACGTGTTGTGTGTGTGTGTGTTTTGTGTGTGTGTGTGTGTGAGTATGTGTGGTCTTTTTGTGTGATATGTTATGTGTGTTATAGCTACTCCGTGAATAGTATATATAAGAATATAATAGATATGAGAAACCAGGCCAACATATCCTACATATCCATCAATAAGGAGAGAAATGCTGAACGTGATCTCCTGATAAATTCGTCTATGAAGGTACATATAGCAATTTTTCAGTCTCTTCATAGTTCAAAGTTTTGAGCCGTTGTTGCCGCCGTAACAGTTGTTGTTAAGCCATCCTGACGGACCGTCGCTAAAAGTTATAGTCTCAAGCCAAACATGGGTGATCCAAAAATTGTTGTCCTGATTATTCTTTGTGTCCGTTTCATGTATATTTGTAAAATCCGACACGGGGTATATATTCCTATTGCAAGAACTTTCTTTAAAAATCTTTTAGTAAGCAGTAAGGTTACCGAAACTCAAACCTATTTAAAGTCCACCAACTCTGTCTATAAAAGTTTGCAATTTACAATAAATTAACTAAACTGTATTAATCATAACCACACTATAATAATCTCGTATAACTACAACGCAAGCATAAACTGACAACTTATCACAATCGAACATGCATTAAGTTAATCGGTACAACCCCTACGTATATCCCTAGGGTTGGATAATATCCCTTAGGGTAGATTTCAACCCCGCTGTTCCCTTAAGGGAAAACGAGGGCGATATTTTCGTCGAATTTTTGTTGCGTTGACAGTTTTCACAAGATGTCGAATGAGTTTTTATATAACTACGTAACTATTCGTCGTATAGTATCCCTAGAGCCATAATTTTTGATTCAATACTAGCTTTCCCCGCGGCTCCACCCGCGTGTATATCGGTTACGCGGTAAAGAGTACCTTGTATCCTTCCACAAAAAGCAAAGTATCTAGCCTAATGTTATTGAAATCGGTGAAGATGTTTAGTCGTGTAAGCATAACAGACAGACAATAAGGTACTTTCGAATTTATCTAAGTGTGAGTCACCATGCTGTATTCGCAATGAGAATATTGACCACTACTCTTGGATTCCACTTCATCCTTACATTCCAACAGGCAGAGTAGAGAGAGTACATATATTATTTTATGCAATAGGAAGCAGACGAACAGAAGTCGTCGCCCATGGACACCCGCAACACCATAGGCGTCACAAGTGCGTTGCTGGCCTTTGGGGAATGGGGAGTGGGATGGAGGAAGGGTAGAATAAAACGTACAAAGCCGTGAAGCAAGCCTAGTAGAATCTAAAGTGTTTAAATACTTTAAATAGTTTAATGCCTCGCATTAGCGGCCCCCGCCGTGACGTCATTGTTAAAAGCATTGAAAACTAACCCCTCTGTGCGATCGGATGAATTGCGGATTGATTTTCATTTGATTCACCGTGACGAATCGAGTGGGAGGGTTGGCCGTTCGACGCGGACTAGATTATGTTGTTTTATTTCTAATAAATATACTAAGTATTTATCTTCAAGCGTAATAGCAGTATTGGAGGTGTCCTAGTCAAAATTTTATACTTTAAACATATTTTTATTTTACTTCTTATGAAAGGTGGACCTTTTCAGTCCCTTTAGCGTAGATGCAAGTCTTTCGCGTTGATTGTCTTTCTACAATGGCTAACACCTCTTTTCTCTTGTATTATTGGCTAATATTTTATTTTGACAAGGTTGCAGCGTTGTGATGACGTCACTCCCATCCATTTGTTAGTTTCTTATTCTTATTTAGAAAGATAACTCCCGCATTAGGAATATACACCCTGTGTCACCTGGGACTTAAAAATATACATATAACGCGCACAAATAACACCCAGAGTCAGGACAACAATTTGTAGAGCACACAATGTGTTGTCCCATGTAGGATTTGCACCCATGACACTTAGCGCAGTGGAAAACAGCATGGTGATCGCTTAAACCACGTGCAGCCGAAAGTTTTCAAGTTCTCTAATAGGATCTACGTTTGTAGAATGGTAATTGGCTAGAGAGGCAGGTTTCAAAGAAAGGTGGAAAAGGAATAGATTCGATCGAAAGCACGTGTGGTAAAGGAAATTGTTTTATTCATTTTGTAATCCGTTATCACCCACACCCTATCCTTAGGAACCATCATCATCATCAGTCTTTAACAGTCCACTGCTGGACATAGGCCTCTCCTTAGAAAGGACGTTTTGGTCTGCTGTATCAAGGTTGGCAGAAGATTTGTTTCAAGTTTTCCTTCTTTTTAAAGTCCTTGTGACCGCCATTTTATTTTTATTTTTGGGTTGACACCGACTTCTAAAAGAATTGCCTCGATGGCGCAGTGGTAGCGTATACGGTGCGTATGCTTGAGGTCTCGGGTTCGATTCCCGGGTCGGACCAAATTTTTATATGACCTGCAAATATTTGGTTCGGAGTTTGGGTGTTTTCCATGTATAATATGTATGCATTTACAAAAAAAAGTTAATAAATATGTATTTAAATCGGTTGTCTAGTACCCATAACACAAGCTCTGCTTAGCTTGGGACTAGATGACGTTGTGTGTTAGATGTCCAAAATATTTATTTATTTATTTGTGTACCTAGCACATATTCCAATACTACTTTATTTAAATTAATAGATAATTAGCTAGGTATATAGGGCCATAGTTACATAGTAGGTAATTTACGGCCATCAAATTGAAGCTAGTTTATTTTACGCTTTTTTGTCCTTCTAAGCAGGGAGTTTTCGTTAGAGGTTTTTTTATGTATGACCCAGCCGAAATGACTCTACTCTGCCTGATGGAAAGCGTGAGCAGAATCCAAGAGTGGTGGTCACCATAGTCATTCAAGAGTGGTGGTCACCATAGTCATTGCGAATGCAACAATGCAGCATGGTGACCGACACTATGGCTGCCTAGTGATGCTTCTGCATCATTGGGCCTCCGGTCTCGCACTCACCAACGAAACACGACAGCACGAACACTGCCATTTTACGTTGATTTTCTGTGTGAGGGTAGCGCCGCCCCGGTCCAACTCCAACCGGCTCGTTCGTGCTGAAATCGGCATGGCTCTACTACCTGGTTTATTTCTTTTTTCAAAAATGTTTTAATTTTTAGTGTCCGTAAATAAGTAGTAAGTGGAACTATGTCATATACCTTCTAAAGTCGCGAGAGGCAACTTAAGGAAATAAGCACCTTCAAATGTTACTCCTGCTGATACAATAACTGTAGTGGTTTGGAACACGTATTAAAACTGAGCATACAAAAGAACTACCTTCCAACTCCTAACCGTTAAGGAGTTGTATATTCCATCATCGCCTCATCGTCATAAGATGACAACTACCAGACGCTAATATTTCAATAGTTTTAGAAAATACATAAAACACATGAAACATGCCTATTAAGTTTGAGGGTTGCCCTTGATTTCCTAATTATCTTAGATTCAATGTAGCCATCAAGCAGCAAGTAGAATTTTTAGTTCTTACTACGGAATTATCGACGAACATGCATAAAAGAAAGATTCCGACATCTTCCTTTTTTTGAAGTTGGTGAAAATACATAGGTAATTCAATGAAAATGCTAGTTCGAGCGTTCTTAGGTAAATAAAAGTAACCATACAAATATTTTAAATTTAATTACAGATATATGGAAACAAAGCTCATTTTGAATATTTTCAGAAAATCGCGTAAAAACATTAACAATTTCCCATCAATAAAAATCCAATAAAACAAGAAACAATTTTAACTATTTACATTCCAATGCCCGTTTCAAACGTACAGCGCCATCTAGTTAATATAACGCAACTACAAAGCTAATTACACAGACAGGTTGAAACAGTCTTGTACTCGAACAGGTTGAAAAGTTAACATTTAGTTTCCAATTTCCGCAATAGATGCCGCTAGTAGTAACTCGTTCCATATTCTCAACATGATTGAATTTTATGAGGAATTTTTACTAATACGTGGAAAATTGCATGTCCTAATTATTTGATAAAATACATATGTTAATCTAACATTGGAATTGATGCAATTAATATTTATTTCAGAGGTAGTTCGAAAGTGGGTCATACCAAACCCAATGTATAATGTATAACATCTGTCATCAAGCACCGCGCGTTCATTTAAAAACAAATATCACGCGATTCCTGTTACGAAATAATTGTCCATCTCACTAAATCCAAAAAAGATTTTGATGTTTTTACATTAAATTTATACTTGTTTGTTACCCGCCGCCACCCGCAGTTATCGCGGGAAAGAGTCAAATCACATTAAAATCCGTGCAGCAGTTTTTCGGTGAATGCTTAGCAGATAGACAAAGTTACTTTCGCATTCATATCTTTTTTTTGTATTAAAAATAATGATAGATTACAAAAGTGTCTCCACGTAGCGCGTGGCGACGCCTCGCCACACCGCATTATGTAATGCGGTGTGGTTGTTTGAGTTCAAGAGTTGAAAAAACAATACTTCTAAAAACAATTATAAGAATTAGGCGTGAACGAAATAATATAGCCATTGAGCTAAGAAACTGCTCGTTTTTATTCGTCAGTTAAAAAAGGAGGTTAATTGGTGCCACAGAGAGCAACTTCCAATAACCGTAAAACCGATCTATCAAATATTTAACCTCAAGACAAACAGCTGTAGTCAATATAAAAACCGGTATTAACAACTCGACGCACAACACAATTCAATGACGGAGCACCCATTAAATACGTGAGTTATTAAAATAAATTGATCCCCATGAATTGTGAGATTTAGAGCAACGCGAATTAATAACTACTAAAATTTTTATTGTTTATTGAGTTTTTGATGTTTTACTTAAATTTATACGGTTTAAATTTTTCTAAATAACGAGGTGCGAAGGATTTTATATCCTCCGCTGCTTGGTGGGTATAAGGTATTTTTATGTTTTCAAAAACTTTTATTATGTGACCATCGCTGTCGTTGAAAACCTCGAACTCAGGAGACACGAGTACTTTATCATAAGAAAATATTGATAAAAATATGCGTCACCAGCCGAACGTTTAGGCCGACCGTGCCTCTCTATTGCTTGTTCCGCGCTCTCCTTCGTTATCACCTAAATAATAAAGTACCTACGTAAGTACACAGTTACAGTTACAGTCCATCAAATAAAGCTTGATGTCTATGACAGATGGATAAGAAACTAAGGAGATAATTAAATAAGCGTTATGTTTACAGTTTTATTTTGTACCATCTATATTTTCTTTCTTTAAATGCTAGTTTTATTACAAATGCAGTGCATTATAGGTATACAAATACCCTAATTCCTCGTTAAGAGTTGGAAGTGGTGACTATGGGAGCAAGCAACGCAGGACTCACTTACCTACCAACCAACCAACCTAACAACCCGCCGAGGCTCACGTCCAGCCGTAGACTGTTAAAGGTGTATAATGTATTTCCCGCTCCATCCCCTTATTTAGAGCACACGTAATTAATGGATGCTCATAAAGACAGTCGATGTTATCTCTCGAACATTCGTTTACACATTTTTATTCTTATGAATCACGCAATGCGTCATTCAATAAAATTTGCTATAGTTTTAAAAGTCATACGATTTGATGAGTTATTCAGCGTAACCACTCATGTTTTGATTACAACAATTATTTATTAATACCTAATATTTTTTCTAAGTAATAAGCTGTTTTTATATGATTTAAATGTAGTTATAAATCGTAACTAAACCACTTAACTCGGCTAAAGAAAAAAACAAGATGGTTGAAACCAGCATACCTATTCTATAAAATACGTGACCATCGCCGCTAAGGGACCGCTGAAAAGTTACAAGTTTAGGTTCAATAACATCACTTGTTTGATTAAACACTTCGAGATAACTGTATTGTAATTTGTACCATATTAAAATAGGAAAAATAATGTTTTTAGAATAGAAAACAGAAAGGGAAGACAGAAAATGACAGGAATCAATACTTCCTGCTAAATATAAAGCTAATATATAACTGCAATAAAGTATATAACAAATTACCAAATTCATTCAAGGATCAACCTTTAAAATTTTTTAAAAGTAAACTACCCAAATGGCTTCTTGACAAATGTTTTTACAATTTAAATGATTACATGACAAATGAGGAATAAAAATACAGTGACATAATTTTATAATTTATTTTTTAAAGCTATTATTAAATCATCTCTAAATTATTTTGACATTAGCTAAATTGACATACTTATTGTGACATTTATTAAAACCTTGGTGGCCTAATTAGACTATAACTATTGTAACATTTAATAAACATTTAATATTCTTGGAATTCGGTAATGTATATTAATTGATTTGTTGAATTGTTTAATTTTTTTTTAAATCATAATTTAATTAATGAAATCACAATACATATTGACACTGACATTTATTGTATTGCATGCCATCAATGTAAGACATTGCTAGTTGCACACCATTGTTATGGTAGAATGTACTTGAACTTTATATAATTATTGTGACCTATTTTGTACTACATTCTTGCAAATATATATCATTTTATTTCATTTCATTTCATACGAATGAGATAGTTTTGTAAGGATGTTTAGATGTTTGTTAGTCTTTTAAGCAAAACTACTGAACGGATTTATATGAAACTTTATATATCATATCATATAGCTCATACATCAGAACATTATTTATAGTACTTTTTACCGTAAAATACAATACACACGAGCGGAGCCGCAGGCAAACAGCTAGTGACAGATAAAAGATAAAACAAATAGCGATTGAATTGAAATAGTATCTAAAGTAAGGCGCTGTATCTGCTTAACGCCGAATCTAAATAGTATTTCTTTCATATCCAATAAATAAAACAGTAAAACATTAAAAAAAAAAAATAACCTTAACGAAAGACAATCTGTCGGTTCAATGAAGAGAATTATTGAATTGGTTCAGTAGTTTTCGAGATTATATCGAACAAAGAGTTTCATTATTGGAGTAGATTGAACAAAGGCTTTGTATGCAAATTTTTATTATGCACCGTGTAAAGAGGTTCACTTATTTGCATGAACTGAATATGTACTTAAGTATAGATCATGTCCAGTGCCGGATTAAGCCAGCGCGGGGCCTGTAGCAAATTTGGCCAAGGGGCCCTAGATTTGCTCTAGAATCTCAAGTTTATGGTATTTCGGTAATTTTTTCGAACATATTTTTCTATTGCCGGTTGCGGTTGCGATTTAAATGTCGAGAACTAGTTCCTAAATTTAGCTATATAATGCAATCGTGCTTTTAAATAATTTTCTTCTATTAGTAACTTTATTAGATTGACTTTATATTTTGTATATTCGCATTTGAATTTGTACTTGCTACGGTGATTTCACTATTGTTTTTCAGTGCACGTCTCCAAATTTGTTAATATTTAATACAGAAAAGTTTTTGTTAAGTATTTAATAAAACAAAACTATTTTAAGTTTATTTATAACAAATAAACTGTTCTGGATAGCTATAGGTGCTATAGCTATAGCTCGTATTAAAACGAGCAGAAGTTAAATATCACACACTTTCAATTATAAGCAAATGATGCTCTACACTCATCAAGATAAAATGATTAAGTCCTTCTTGGCCCATTGTGTTCCATAACTCATATTAATGCGTTTTAATGTTGAAAAAGAACATTCACCACTGCAATTAGTCATCACGAGAGACAAGTAAATTCTCAAGGCAATTTCTTTTGGTTTGGGAAACATGACTCCAAAGAATTATTTAATAAAAGTTTATAAAATTTCAGTTTCAGAGACTTTTATTTGTTAATATCAATGACGGTAGCCTCATATGATTTCAGCAACTCCGCGAACTGAACTAATTTGTTGCCCAGGCTGATGTCCAAATCATCTTTGTAAGCATTGACCATTATTGAGAATTTTTCCAAAGTCAATTTTCCAATCAACCACGCATTGCATGTCCATACCAGATTAACCTGTTGCTTCTCAACTTTCCACCCAAAGGCGCTAATTTCAGACTTTCTCTAATGTAGTCATTTTTCACCTTATCTATTCTAGTCACACCATAAATGCATCTCAACATTCGCATTACAACTACAGGCTGGCGTTTCTGATCCGTTTCGTTTATTGGCCAACATTCAGATCTATGCAGGACGGCAGGTCTACTGATCATTTTATGTATTTGGCTTTAACGTTAAAGGGAGCTTGGGATCGCAAAAAGTTCCTGTTACCTGCCGCCACTTATAAGTATTTATATCAGTTGTCTAGTACCGATAATACAAGCTCTGCTTAGTTTGGGACTAGATGGCGTTGTGTGTTAGATGTCCGATGTCTGAAAAAAAAACAAAAAAAACTATGTGTGGTTCTGGTAGATGCGGTCTTCTCCATAGACACAGTGCGGGAACCGCGTTTGACCAACTGCTTATACCGTTCTCTGAGAATGCCATTTGCGCGGCCTTCTCTATGCGTCAAAACCACAGTCACGACCAGTTTTCAAGTAAACTATCGGAAACACTCATCAAAGAGCCATCCATTAGCGTCCGATAAGTCATGGAACGGCTAAATCGGAATACGCTAGCATTATGGCGGTAAGATCCGTTCAAAACACGGCACCCTATCGTACCAGCTGACGCAGATGATGTCCATAAAACATACTTTGGAGATCACGTCCGGTCCGGTAACAGAGCGGGTGGGATTGAGCGAAGTTTGGAATCATCTTAGTCCACCTGGCCTGGGACTGGTCCAGGTACAGCACTCAGTTCAGGCGCTGGAAATCGCTGAATGACCTCAAAGGCTAAACGCGCAGGCCTGGCGATAGTAGCAAAAACAGACTAGGGTACCATTAGAGGCAGGACCATGGTACCACACACATATTGTTCAGGGAAAAGGCTGTCCACTAACCACTTCCTTCAAGAAGCTGGCCGTGAGAGACTCAGACAGAGGGAGGGTGTGATGCGCCTAGACGGTAGCTAAGGGAGTATCGAAAGAGGATATGAAAAGAGCAGGGAGACATTAAATTATAGGTTAATAGGGGCGGCAAAAATTTAATAACCTACTGGCGGCAAATCTATATATCCGCCACTGAATGCCACATACTAAGCGAGGCTCTCTTTCGTCTTTCAAAGCCTACTACAAAACCTCTCGGGGTACCCTATCATACGCCATTTCTAGATCAACAAACACCAAAAGCAAGTTTTTGTGCGCCTGTCTGTATTTCTCTCACAATTATCGACTTGCAAATATAGCATTTGTTGGCCCGGCAAAAACCCAAATTAGTTTCTACATATTGCACTTTTCTCTCTCATTCTTCTCTCAATAACTTTCTCTAAAACTTTCATTCTATGTGGAATGAGCTTTATTCCTCTATAACTGCCACATTCGTGTACATCTCCTTTGATTTTAAAGATGAGAAGAAGAAGAGACAAGCGAACTTAAATACCGTTCATCCGATTACCTAATGGCATGCAAGAAACTTTACACTTATTTAAACTTATTTTTTTACGGTCAATGGGCGTCGGAGTGCGGGGCCCCTCAAAGCGCGGGGCCCGTAGCATTTGCTACTCTTGCTACGTGGCTAATCCGGCACTGATCATGTCTGTGGGTTGATTTTTGGACATAAAGATTTACATGTATGTGATGTGTAAGATTGTAAAAACCGTTAGATTATAATCTACCTAGCGAGATTGCAAACTATCGATAGATTGTCAACTGCGATATACTGCTTACGGGCGTCATATTGTCAACTGTCCCTGATTGGTCGGTTTTACAGTAGGCCGTTCAATGGCCATAGAGTTAGGTTAGGTTAGAACTTCTTTAATTACCTAATCACAAATTAATTTTACTGTCAAAACAATTTTATATAACTAATTCTAATTTTAAAATGCCTCACTGGTATTTCCACGGCATAGTTACCAGTAATCCTTATCGCCTAAATTCTCGCAAGTCATTGGTTAATCTTAGACAAAGTATTAGCCAATGACACACGAGAATTAAAGCGTTAACGATTGCAGTAAGAAAAACCCTTGCAACTAGGGAGGCTGGGCTTAAATACGAGTACATCCTCAACGGGCTACCTAGCAGCCAAGATACCACAGCAGCCTGTCGCGGTACTCGCGGTTTTCGGGGTTTTTGGTAAGGTAATCCATACGAATACTATAGAAAATAACTCTGTCTGTATGTATGTTACTTTCACGGCTAAACCACTGCACCGATGTCAATGAAAGACATGGAAATACTTTGATTCTTGAGGTAGGATAACTATTCCTTTCCTCGGTTACCGAGATTACACCGATCGTAAAACAAATAGATGGACTAGCCATAGCTGTTGTTGTACCAATGTAAATTCTAACCAACCCTATGATAAAATAAAAATAAAAACTTGAGAGGTGACAAGGGACACCCGGATGGCACGAAGTTCACTGTCAGGATTCATTATTGTTATTATTTTTTTTTATTTATTATGTACAAAAAACCTGTATACACTCAACAAAAATAATCGTCGCGACACCACACTGTTCAATGCAAATTCGAAAGACGAAACGAAAATAACTGGCTTGCTTTCTATGAGGAAGAGAGAAAGACAGACAGAGAAACACGCGCTCGCCGCACAGCTTACAAATATAGCAAAAAGTGTCGTTCCAACTTTTGGTCTTAAGCAAAAAGTATCGTTACAACTTTTGGTCTTAATTTTTTCCGTCTCCCTTTCACAACGCGCGATAAGGAACTTCGTACGATCGAAATTTTTACGATCATGTGTCCCTTAGAACTAAAAGAACCGCATCACAACAAAGCAACACGAAATACTTGTGTTAAAATATATTTCTATGTCTATTTATGTTTGTTACTTTATCTCAATTTCATCTGTTTCTGATTACAACTGTAATCCCGATGCATCTATCAGATCTCTACACCCACAAAGGGTCAAAGAGAATGCCCTGGACATTCAGTCCTCCGATGTAGACAAGTTCATGAAGTTGTAAAATAAATTTAAAATTTACCACGTCCCTATTATGTGAATGTTGTAATACAATTGGTATTACAACATTCTGTTAGCAGATGGTGAGCTAAATGGACAAACTCAAAAAGTATGTATTGAGAACGTCGAGGTTACTTCATGTCTATATTTAGAACAAATGAGACACAGAACGTCTTTATTCAGTAAGTGTCATGCTTCTCTAACAATATAACTTTACATAAAAAAGCAATACTAAGGCCCTGTTTCACTACTTATTGAAAAATTCCCTGATGTGATGAACTTATCTGCCAGATGATATTTCGATTTCACAAGTTACGGATAGACACAAATCATTGAGCAACATAGGCCAACACAAGGGGAGCAGCTAGAGCGTCTTCCCGATACAAAACAGTCTGTAATTGTTTATGGGGGAACACTTTTTAGATTCACATCAAAACAATCGCCTATCTCTGTCACTCATATCAAAACTCACACATTACAATAAAATTTAAACAAAACATTCACACACACATAAACTCATTCTGTGTCATAACAGCGTAACGCGTAGGCCCATTTGGTCTTATATACTTTGACAGCGGGGAACGCGGACACCTGCATGTGGCTAGTCACTAACGTGTTGATATGGACACAAATATGTCAGATAACTATTTGAATAAAAATCACCAACTTTTATTTATTTGATAATGTTTGATCGAAGAGAAGAGATAATGCAATATAACAGAAGCTATCACCAGTTGGTGAAACGCGGCCGTATTTGATAAAATGTGGAATAATTCAGACACTAGATCTTTCAAATAGACACGTGCCTTGGTTCACGTGGAAGCGACACGTGTCAACTTTCCATTAGTTTGTTTTCGATTGTAGTCTTCAAACAATATAAAAACAATTATATGGCATTGTATTTAAATGTACCTATATCATATAATGGGTTTGTCTTGATAACTGTATAATCAAATTAATGGAAAACAAAAAAAAAATTTTTAATGATGATGAAATTTTTTGATGATGAGTTCTAACCTAACTCAACTATGGCTATTGAACGCAAATTTTATTTGGCTCCACCACCATCTTTCAACATTTTTTCTTTTATTTTATAAATTGACTAGCTGAACCCCGCGGTGTTACCCCCGGTTAATGTTGTACCGCGAGTAACGCCGCGGGACAAAGTTAGTCTAAAAAAAGTAGCCTAAGTTACTCCCCGGATCATCAGCTACCTGCCCGTGAAAGTCCCGTCAAAATCCGTCCAGCCGTTCCAGAGATTACCCGGAACAAACAGACAGACAGACAGACAGACAGACAGACAGACAGACAGACAGACAAAAAATTTTTTAACTACATTTTCGTTATATGTAACGTGTATACATACATATGCATTTATTAAAAAGCGGTTATTTTAATATTACAAACAGACACTCCAATTTTATTTATTTGTATAGATATATTAAATTGGTAACGAATAATGTTATTTCAATTAATAAACGAAATAAAATGAACTCTGTCCCTATTGCTGACAAAATGTATACATCTATACAAATAAATAAAATTCGAGTGTCTGTTTGTAATATTAAAATAACCGCTTTTTACTAAATTCATATGTATGTATACATGTCTGTTTGTTCCGGATAATCTCTGGAACGGCTGGAGGGATTTTAACGGGACTTTCACTGGCAGGTAGTGACTTAGGCTACTTTTTTTTAGACTAACTTTGTCCCGCGGCGTTACTCGCGGTACAACAATAACCGCGGGTAACACCGCGGGGTTCAGCTAGTTATCAATAAAATCGTAGTTCATTCTTGTTTTTATTTGTTACTAGCTGAACCCCGCGGTTAACGCCGCGGGACAAAGTTAGTCTACAAAAAAGTAGCCTAAGTTACTCCCCGGGTCATCAGCTACCTACCAGTGAAAGTCCCGTCAAAATCCGTCCAGCCGATCCAGAGATTACCCGGAACAAACAGACAGACAGACAGACAAAATTTTTTTTAACTACATTTTTGGTATATGTATCGTGTATACATCTAAATGCATTAAGTAAAAAGCGGTTATTTTAAGATTACAAACAGACACTTCAATTTTATTTATTTGTATAGATTTCTTATTTTAGATTAATATTGACATTAATTTGGTAGTTCATATCTGGCGACACTTTTTATTTGTCTTAGAATAAAACTATTAATTAGATGATAAAAGATTATGACAAATATAAACTTTAATATTAGAAAATATAATTCCCAAAATATAATACTAAAATAAAGTTATATTACTTGAATACTGTATCAATAATTGTTCAAGTTTTCTTTTCACCGGTATTCGAAAAATGTTTAAGTGGCATTCCTATTGCGTCTGTGAGAAAACACTCCGCGTTCTATAAAAATGGCAGCCATTTTGTAGGAATTTTTGAGGGTTGAAGAAGCTGTACAAAGGTGGCATTCTCTCACGAAAAGCTAAGTTTCTGTGCCGTGTGATGTTAGGGATTTTTATTCGTTGAATTTTCCCTGTATGTTTTAATTTTCACGAGGTTTGACAGCTTTATTGTGTACTGGGTTTGATTCAAACTTACAATATCGAGCTATATAGGCCATTGAGTTTATTACACAACTTTTGTAGGCGTCTATGGGCGGGGGAAGTCCCTACCGTCAAATGACCAGTCAGTTCGTTTGCCACCTACACCGTTAAAATGACTGCACTGATGGTTTTAACCGTCTCCTCATCGGGTTCTTCTTAGCTGAGTGTTGGAGATTTAAACCCCATGGGACAACACTTTGTCTGCTCCACAAATGGTTGTTCACAGTCTTGGTGTTCTTTCTGTCCATTTTATTTCGTTTGTAAAGTCTCTCGCGACACAGGAATATTGTAAGTGCGGAAGTCATCCTCTTTTATTAAAAATGGTATTTTAAATTCATACACGGTACTTATACCAAAAATGTGGTTAATTTTTTTTTGTATGTCTGTCTGTTTGTTTGTTCCGGGTAATCTCTGGAACGGCTGGGCGGATTATGCTGGGACTTTCACTGGCAGGTAGCTGGTGATCCAGGGAGTAACTTAGGCTATTTTTTTTACAACAATAACCGCGAGTAACGCCGCGGGGTTCAGCTAGTAATGAAATAAATCAAGAAAATCATGTTCAAAGAGTGATGTACTTTACTCTGACGATGACACAACAAGTTGATTCGCTCGTTGATAAGATAAGGGGACCCCACATGGGCTTTCTCTAGACTCGTACAGAACAGTGTTAGCCAGTTATAAGAGTTGACTGAATAAAGAAATCCAATGCAAAAACATTTTAATTTAATTAAAAATAGAGATGATTCTTGTTTATTTATAAAAGTTCTGTGAATAAATTCCATTCATTGTCTGGTAGGTCGTTAGGCACAAACATCTAGTAGGTAAATAAAGTCTTTCATTGTTCAACTTAAATTCAAGAGAATTTACATGCAATCGGTTTATTTTTAACAAATGATTCCTTTTAACGTACATTCAGATGTGTACCTACATCACGTATTTTCCTTACACTGATGCAGACACAGTACTAAGAAGACCTCCATGTCAATTCTATTTTTAACCGACTTTGTACCCAAACTCCTTATGTACCTCATACTTAATTGAAAAAAAAAACTTGTCTATACTTTTAACCTACCTTTCTTCCGTACTTTTTAAACCGACTTTGAAGAGAAAAAAATCTGTTTGATTAAGTTTAAATGATGTAATAAATTCAGCGAATAGTATATAAGTATTTAAGTTAACGACCACTTTACTAAAAAAATATATTACAAACAATGGGGTTATTTTGTCATATCTTGATGTTTCAATTAACCTTCTGTCAGAATCCTTATGAAAACTGAAAATACAAGAATGGTTATATTGTATATTATCGTGGTTATTACTATTATCACAAAATAGATAGGTAGGTACTATTATAACCCATAAAACAATAATATATATTAATAAACAAATTCGTGTTAGTTACCTCATCTTACTAATATTATAAATGCGAAAGTTTGTAAGTATGGATGGATGGATGCTTGTTCTCTCACGTTCTCTCACTCTTTCACGCAAGAACTACTGAACGGGTTGGATAAAACTTTACAGTAATATAGCTTATATATCCGAATAACACATAGGCTACTATTTGCCGCGATAACCGACATAAATGGGGCGGAGCCGCGGGCAACTACTAGTTTATAATATAACTAAACTGAATAAAAATGAATGAACCAATTTTTATGCTTTTTTTGTGTTTGGATTTATCTTCTTCCAGAATAGGATAATTAGATATTATATTAATCAATAACAAAAAGTTAGCCGGGTCAGCTATTGTTATTAATAAGAACTGCCGAAAAGAGGTCTTTACATGAAAGGATTTTATTTAAATAAGGACTCATTCCGATTCTTTGAAATTCCGTTGCACGGTTATTCAGGAACGTTACGCGTATTCATACGGGACATTTCCATTTTTAGGAACTCGCCGTTTGCTAAAGCTCACTAATTTTACGCTTTCCAAATTTAGAATGAGTTTTTAAGTAAATTTTTAGCGATCAGCCCTTGCCACTGTTGTTGCCAGTATGAATTACAGATATAAATAAAAACACATATAGAAGTAAAAAAACATATAAAAAAGAAAAGAAAATAGTTTAGCTATGCACTTTATTAAAAAAAAATAACATTTTAAAAATAAAACAATTATAATTAAAAAAAAACAAACCATAAACTAATGTAATGATTAACATTACATTCTAAAACAACGAGATAATTGTGTACAATAATAATGTATTAAAACGATTCAAAATCTTTGAATGCAGGTATTTATTTACGACAGTTTACAGTTAGAAATCTGACGGTTTTTTAAAATTAATATTGGAGACAGTTTTTTGTTTTTTCGGAAGAAGACAATTGTAGAAAGCAAATGACACTGACAATGAAAAATAAACAGTTACTAATTTCTTACTTTTTTTTGTTCTTATGGCTAAGAATGTTATCCACTTAGATTAATGATAAATAGGTTATACGTATTTACTTTAGGTTTAATTACCTATACATTAGTTATCGCAGAAAATCGTGACTTGCTTAAATCATCGCGCATCGCTAATAGCGCATACCTCTGTCTATGGGTCGTACCAGTCACTGGATTTCGTATTGAATCGAATTTAATATATATTCTAACAACGTTTTCAATTCGTAAACATATATAAATATAGACTCGAATACTAGGTTACTTACGCGAATCATATCGATCGACGTCACTAAATAACGTATTACAGTAAAGGTTATTGGGATAACGGTTAATAGTAGCTACGTTATGGAGAGCGTTATTAATCATTTAAAGTGTTCTGTCGGTTACAGTTATAAAAAATATTAACTGTTTGTTGATTTTCGATTAGTAGGATGAGATTAAATATTGTTTTTTTTTTAAATCCCGCTACCGAATTTTTACAATTTATCCTTATATCTGTCCTTGTACTTTAGCAAGAACAAAACCGATTGAGGTCTAGTGCTGGGATCATCATCATGACCATGGTTATATCCTGACCCTACAGTTTTGTTACCCGTTGTATTAGCTGCACCCGTATGTTTTGTGCGACTTTTGTAAGTGTGGTTTTTAGTTTTTAAACTATGTCTTTTTATTTATTAAAGGAAATATGGAGAACAAACAAATAGACATTATGTTGAGGCATTCATGACGGATGCCTAAAGGATAAAACACAATAATTGAAGACCAGAAGGTTAAGGAACGTGGCCGCGCACATCCTAATTAGTATCTCAATAGTTTCTTCAAGATTGCAACATGGCAAAGTTTTTATTTCTTTCATGTTTTCTATAATAACATCTAATATTGTTCTAATTTTATTTGACTTTTCATGCCTTTACGTATATACATTATAGTTTAAATATAATAAAATGTATTTTAAATTGCTAACGTAGCGTATCACAACCATTACTTAAAAATTAACTAATAATTTCATCTCGCACACGACTTTAGATAAACTTATTTGTATATTTCTAAATACAAACATGTTACAGACAAACTTAAAATATTTGTGTCTAGAGACAGAATTAATGAGCGTGCTCAGCATACAATCATTTGTCCTAGGTGGGATTCGAATCCAAGACCTTAGCTAAGCAGTCACTAACCACTAGACGGACAGGAACTTGGGACCACCCAGTAAGAAGAACTACTTTTCACTTGTAAGTCTTACACTATACTCAATATCGCCATATATTTTTTAATGGCTGACATATCGCAACTTTCAAGTAAATATAAATCATCTGTTTCAAACTAGATTGCAGCGAACCCACGGTCTATGGTTAAAACTTAAGTAATAAATCTGACAGCAAGAGTGGATCCTGTTGCCACCCACGCTGGCCCACGCCGTAGGATTCGCGTCTCTAGTTATTATTATTACTTTCACAATTTCACATCACGATATTTGATATCCGTTTCTTTAAACTATGACATTGGAGGCTCCATTACTTTAGTAACACCCATTTTAAGAACCCGGTAAATATGTCAATTATTTCAATTGCTAATTTGCGTTTCGTTGCACTTTTTCACGTCATTTAAATGTTCTGAAGACACAATTTTGTTGATTGTAAACCATAAATGGACCAAATTTATAAATGACTCCTGGTCTGATCAATTCATGTATTTTTATAGGTACCTACGTTTTTAATTGTTATAAGATTAAGTTTGAGGAGACTGGGGTTCCATTTGATTAGGCTATTACTGAAAAGTCCACTAATATATCACGTTTGTATAAAATAAAAAAAAAACAGTTTGTCCAAAACAGTTACTTCGGGACACCAATCACTATTTTATCGAACTAGTAAACTTTAACTCTAGTGGTTGTTTATTTCAATGCCTGGAACTGTTAATAGAGATCTAATAGTTCTAGAATAACCGGTATCAACTGCTAAAACCGAAATTCGTAGTAGCTATAAAGAACAAGGGACTTAGTGACACATTTTATGTGGGAGATAGCAATGCCGTTATGTAGATAAATGGCTGCTGTAACAGCTAATTGAACGTACATCGCAAAACTTGGTTAATTGAATCAAATAATTGTGCACAGTTGACATTAGTTGACTTAAAATTGGATCGTTTGGACTGTTTTCGATATTTTTTTTGTTTTAATAATTTATAACAAGACAGCTTTTGAACATAGTTATTTACGATACTGTGACGTTGTTCATGTAAGTAAACTCTTCATGCTTCTACACTGACTTACACATTACATATACAAGTAGTAAAAATTCAGTACACCTCGTAAAAGTCGCTCATTAATTTCAAACGTTTTTACTTTTACACGCTCTATTTTCGTTATAGCCAGTGGCGAGGTTTTATGAACCAAAGGATAACAAATGTACAGAAATAGGACTCGAGGTGAATGTTCGCTTGCAAGTTTATTATTCGCTCATAAAAATAAAATCGCCCGAATTTTCTCAATCGGTACAGTCGGTTTTACTTCCTGAATACACGTGTTATGGTTTTATTTTCGCGATAATTACGATTTCCTTTTTTTAATCTATTTTCGCTAGAGCTAATACTATCTTTTTTAGATCGATAGTTTAAACTATCGATCTAAAAAAGATGATTTATTACAATATATAATTATTTATTTATATTATTATATGCAATTAATTGATTTATTTTTAATCATGACATGCATACTATTTTTTACAAAGAACAGATATGTGTGTTTAGTTTTAGTTCTTGTGTTTTGCAAGTAATAGAATTAAAAATTAGAACAAATACAGTTGATTAGATGAGCCACATGGCAATAAGAAGTAACATTACTAAACCAAAAACGAGTTTTGCATCACATGAAAATGATTTAGGTTACATCAGTTAGGAGTTTTAGTTGATATGGTAGAGTTTGCTTTACCAAACTTAATAATACTAGTGAAGTAAGTATTTTTTTGTGTACTAAACCGCTGTTTATGCGCCGTTGTTAGTGTAAAAAGTGCAAGTCTATTTGCTGATAATTTCACATTAACAACTTTTCACTAACACATACGAAAAAACTTTTTTTAAACTTTTTTTCTATCAGTTTGGTCCGGCTAATCTGTAAAACGGCTGGGTCGATTTTGACGGGACTCTCACTGGCAGAAAGCTGATGATATAAAGAGTAACTTAGGCAGCTTATTTTAGACTAGTTAGTTCTCACTACTTAGTTATTTACTAATAATCTTGAGTATCAAAGAAGTTCTTGTACAAAGGGAGGAAGTTCACTAGCACAGCTACACTAAGTACCTATCTGTTATTGTGTTCCCCGATATGAACGAGTGTTCAGTCTCGCAGTTAACGTTGTAAAGAGGGTAAAAAAATTAACAGTAAATTATTATTTACGAGTGAAGTTGAAAGAAATAACGAGCGCTCGTGGGTGTTTCACACTTTTCTGTTTGCTTGTTGTATTATTAAAAATTCTCAAGTTTTTTTCTTAATCATCGGTGTCAATGTCCTTTTATACATTGCTACTGCAGCCCTGTTTGGAAAATTCATTTAGAGTCGATCATTATGATTTCCACTTCAGAATGTTTTTAAGGACTTAAGGAGAAATAACGCACTTCAATACTTTTTGGGGTTCTATTATATAGCCTATGATACTCACAATTAATGTGGCTTTCTATCGATAGAATAATTTTCAAAATCGGTCCAGTAGAGAGCCCCCCAACCCCACAAATTTACCTTTTTTTAAATCTAATATTAGTCATTTTTTTAAATACACATCTTGCAATTGGAATATACACACACTGTGTCGCAAGGGACTTTAAAAATTTACATGAAAAGGACACAAAGAACACACAGACAAAACAACAGTTTGTGGATCACTCAAAGTGTTGTCCCTTGTGGGATTTCAACCCACTACTTAGAGAGACTATTTAAATCACTAGGCTAACAGTGCCGTTATAAAAATTAAAGTAAGTTACATGTATGGTTATGATACTATATTTACTTAGAACTTTTATAGTTAAATTTTATTTTTATTATGTAATGTTAATAGTTCAAATATCAAATTTTCTAATTCAAATTCAAACTCATTTATTCAATTAAGACACTAAGTTACATTTATGAACGTTAAATTGAAGCTGCAGTTAAAAATCATAGATCGACACAAACAGACGCCACAGCAGGTGCTGTATTGTCGAGGTAAATTAGGCGAAAACACCTAAATCTACTGCCTGCCTGTGTCGATCCATAACTTCCAGTTTCCAAAATGCGTAGAGCCTTATGAGAAGAATACTGGCAAATAAACTCAGGGCCACTCTTTTCAAAGTCAGATTTTCAGGTACAATAGTGTTAGTATTACGTGTTAGGTAAACAGTATGCAAGCTGTTGCCACCTGAATTTCCTTTTATTAAAATGCTCCAAAATCTAACGCACAAACAAAAAAAGAAAAATCACTCATTGATAATGTTAAAGGTTTTAGTCTATAGTATTAAAAACATTTCGTTACAAAGTTGGTAGCATAAATTAATTCGATTGCCTTGAAGTGACTGCGAATATTCTGAAACTCACAAAGGTGAACTTCGGTTTGGCCTCGTTTCCTAAATATGGCTACACTATAAGGCCAGTTGAGGTGCTATGTCGAATACGGATTTTTTCTTTTTTTTTTGGTAATATTTTTTTATTTTTGGAGTCTTGAACTTTTAAACAGTAGATGCAACAATGATTTAACAACCTTTATGATAAGTTGCTTGCTTTTTAAACATTTATTACAAAAAACTTGCAATGATTTTAAAATTGAATTAGTATTTATAAAGCTGAATTTAATATTAATAGTTAATAACAAATGAAAATAAAACGTCAAGAAATAACTAGTTTAAACGACTTCTAGGGATTAGGTTTAATCATGGGAAGAACAAGTTAATTAAAAATATGGGTCACTATAGTGTTGCCAGTTATCTTTAACTATCATAACGACATCAGCAATTTAAGTGGTACTTCTGAGAATAGAAAAGTACGTATTTCTAGAAGACTTTAAATAAATAAATAGTTATGCCGATTTTTTCATACACTATTCTTGTGATCTTTTTTATTTTTAATATTTTACAACCATGACATTTCTTTTTGTTTATGAGTGACTCCAATATGGTCCAATCATGAAAGTAGTTTTTTTATATTTCATAACCGAATACTGTATCGCAATCTGTAATTTAATTTAACGACACTAGATATATTTACCCGATATCTTTTTCTATTTTGATTACAGGCAGAAACGAAGTTACTGTACTCTACGTGTCTCTCTAAGAAATTACAAATTTCTTTCGAATTGAGAGCTAGAGAAAGAAGAAGCTAAAAGACCACAAATGACATATATTGTCTCGTCTATGTATTTACTAATACATCTTAAGTTACTATTGTTAAAATTAATTAAAAAAAAAGATGAAAACAGTTATTCAAATAGGTGTTAATTAATTTTTGGCGTATTTTATTGGCCAGTTTGTTCAGAATAATTTATCAATGATAGACTGTAAACTCTAATCTGTGACTACATTTAAATCTGACGCGTTATATACCTTTGTAATGTACTTATTTTTTTTTAAATCAAATTATTCAAAATTGATAGCTTTCTGACCTTTTTTCGTAAGGAACTTGTGTATATTTTTGCAATTTCTTTTAATTTGTAATAATATTTAAATAATTTCTTACTAATTCACTTTAGCAACTTTACTGCGTTTGTTATTAAAATTAGTGGTTTGAAATTAAAGAACGTTCATGTAGATGTTTGATAATTTCAAGTTTAGTTTACCTAAAGAAGTTGTGAATTTATTAAACACACCCGAGCTACTCCGTTGCGAAATAATGACACAACTTGCAGGTGCATTGCATGCTTTGAATTAAACAACATAACATTCTCATAGACCGAGTAACAAGTAGACAACAATTTATATCATTTACGATGTGGCAAGTAATTCATTAACAAAAATATAGTAAGCATAGCGTATTACTTAGAATTTAATAAATTGTAACAATTGATAAATTAATCATTATTAAATTTTAATTCCTCATTGGTCTAGTGGTTAGCGTAAGTGACTGCTGATCTAGAGGTCTCGGGTTCGATTCCCGGGTCGGACTGCTGTTGGATTTTTCTCACAAGAAATTCTTAATAGCAGCCCGGAGTATGGCAGATGGCGGTGTTTCCAAATTCCCGTGCATCGGAGAACACGTTAAGCCGTCGGTCCCGGTTGTCATGAACCTCTATAGCAATCGTTATTGGGTAGTCAGTGCCCTCAAATATACTAACAACTAGTTCAACTTTCGAATTCAGTTCACCCTCAGGGTTGCGGAAGTCCGATGCCAATCGCTCCGTGTAAAAACTGATATTCAGGTAAAATCAGTTGAACTAGTAACCGATCCCAAATCTAGTGAAAAATAAAAAGATGATGATGATTAAGTTTTAATTCCGGGTTATGTCTGTCAAAAAAAAACAGTATTTGATTTTAAAAATATATCTCTCCCGAGTCGATGCACCTCCAAACATTGTACAAGAGTTCAAAAAACTTAGATAAATATACAAGTGTACATTAGTAGGATAAGGAGATTAATGTCTCGCATCTTGGTTGTGACAATTAAATCACTTTAGATGACTTATAACGCGAGTGGCTGGCCACCAGGGCCACAGCCACACGGTGCATGTCGCTTACATAGACAAGACGCTGAGACGTCGTTCGCCAGTTCATTTCACTGGAAATAAACTAATTTTAGAATTTCCGTTCAGCCCTACTTGGACATACTGCGCTCAGCCCCGTTTAGTTGTGGATTTTGACATGTAGTAACGGGTCACCAATTTGTTTTTCTTTTGTGTTCGTTTTGTGAATAAAAGTGAATGATGGTTTACATTTTTGTTGTGGTGAGTTTGTTACCTACCTAAGCCACTTGGTCTATTTTTTTAACTTTGTTGGTTGAGTAACAATTAAGATTTGATCGCGTAGATGTATTAAAACGTTAATTGACGAAAAATAACAGGAAACTTATAAATTACATTACTTTTTCCCATATCACGGAACCGACCAGTAAGTATCTCTAATGTCCGACCAGTAAGTACCAGCTCTGTACCATTATTTATTCATATTTTAATGACTTCTAAATCTACCAATTAAAAAATCTAAAATAATGTGTGATCATTGCTTGACTATTAACTTATGTACAAGATATTAACAACAATTATGTACCCTATAATTGTACACAATGATTTAACAACAAACAATAAAAAAATAAGAGCATACAACGTTAAAAAGTAAAATCAATCTACGCATATCTATCGTGGAAATTGCCAAAAGTCAACGAATCAATGAACAATAAAATGTTGATTCAAGCAACAACATTGTCGCGGTTCCAGATATTGATAGCTTATCGAGCGCGCCATGCATTTATACTTCCAACTACTTCTAATGATATTCTACGAAAAAACGCACGGTAAATAGTATTAACTATGAGGTAACTTCTAAGGTAAACAAAAAGCGTAAACATCAAGCCGTATGACTCACAATGACGAAGTCCTCATTATCATATCACAGCCGCACGCTTACGTTAGTAACCTTAGTTGAAATCTGACACTCGACTCTCATTCTTGTCTTCTTTGCGTGTTTTTAAATAATCAATTAATACGTTTGTTGCAGCTCTAAACGACCAAGTCCGCTCAATGAGTTTTTGCGAGTGACATACTCTGATGTGTCGCGTAAATCACACGTATTTTCCTTAACCGTGAGAACAAAGAAGTCTTTCGCGAAATAATTTCAACACTTTTCTACTAGTCACGCACCAGCCTGTTGATCTAACACGTGTCGTGTGTATGCATACGTGAAAACGAGAGGATGAGAACGTTCGACGCGCGCGTGCAGTAAAAATTCAATGCAAAAATGATTAAAAGGAACGGTGATAATGTATTTGCGATCGCGTCGAGCAACAATCAGTGTCAAGGCGGTCGGTCGCCCGTCTCGCTCTGTCCTAGCGGCGGCGCGGCTACGAGGATCCCTCGCGCCACTGCCGCCAGGATGACGCCGCCCGACGCGCAACCACACACCAAGGAGACTAACATCGCTCTCTCGACTTACGTGGA
This sequence comes from Spilosoma lubricipeda, assembly GCA_905220595.1. Classification (NCBI taxonomy): domain Eukaryota; kingdom Metazoa; phylum Arthropoda; class Insecta; order Lepidoptera; family Erebidae; genus Spilosoma; species Spilosoma lubricipeda. The sequence continues at coordinate 14,418,230 of HG992296.1, read as the reverse complement.
AAAATGGAAAAATAGATACGAAGACGCAGAGCGCAAACACAAAACTTATTTACTAAAATCCGAAAAAGGTATGTGCTTTTTGTTTTAATATGAACATAAACTTCAGTTTTTGTGTCTTTTGCGGTCGAATCTGCGCATGTCCGAATATCTCCCGGGTCGTATGCAAACGAAAACACCAGTTGAAAATACTAAAACCGTATTTGTCGAGTTACGACAGACTATAACCTGTTGCATAGACATTAATTCCTAGATTGCCCCAATCCTCGTTCAACTAGGATACCTATACGTTTAATATTAATTCCGTTTTATGCTATTGAATTCTACAGCAAAACTTTAGTGAAACCTAAGGTTATTGTTAACAATGGTAATTAAAATCTGTATTACGCATTACATTAGGAACACTGACTAATAGTGCGAGGTACAAAGACTTTACAAAATAACGGTTTTGAAATGTGTTATAAAATATGATATTGCTTTTAATTGCGCAACACTGATTTGTCGATAAACGTCAAAACAAAATTTTTATTGACCTTGGTCTCAAAAAGAAAAGTTCAAAAAACGTCGAGATCTTAAAATTTAAAGATAAAAACCATGTTATGATCCCATTAGATAATAAGGATTATAACTTATTTTTAAAAAGTGTTTATTATAATTTTTTATAAATGTTCACGTAGGACAGAATAGTGTTTTGGAAAGTTTTGTTTTTAATGTTAAACAAGTGTTAACTTTTTAAACTGTTAATAACACTTTGACTTCATTTTAAATAAATAAAATGTACTTAGTATGACGACGGAGTTATCTACCAATTAATTATTTTCTTTCCGTTATTTAGTACTGCAATGATTTTGTAATTTGACATTATTTTGTTTACAAAATGAATAAATATAAATGTCTCGTAATAAACTAATATGAATGAAGTCCGTTAAAAATAGACGAATGTAATATACTTTCTAATATATTTCATCTGATTTGTTTAGTTACAAGTGTTTTTTCGTAATTTCATCTGACATGTTTTCAACTATATAACTTATAAATTAGAAAAAAATGAGTTAATTAGTCATATTTGTATTTTCTAAGTGACTAAATATAAGTCTTGAAACAATTCAAACAACGTTACTTAAGTAGATATATCTTGTTAAAGTAATAAATAATATTAAAAAAAAAACATGCTCACAAAAATCACTTACAAACAGTCACAAGATAATAAAAGCAAGCTAAAGTTAAAAATGTTAATAAATAATTATGTGTAATCTGTAATTGTTTTGAAATATTTAAGTGCTATCTTTATATTAAGTAAATTGTAGTGCCATGGTGTATTTGTTCTTACAATAACAATAGAGAACAATCAGTATGATGCACCAAGACACTTTTAATCACAACGCAGAGGAAAGTTATTTGTAAATGTGGACTTACCAATGATTAGTTTTAATCTATTATTAGCTGATGTCATCTGAGTCAAAAGGAATAAATTATTACTGTTTTTAAAACATTTTTGAGCTTTTCAACCCTTAAAGAATTAGCGCGATTGGTCCAGACATTCAAATGTGATGCTGTGACCGAGGGAAATAGCAATTCTTTTCCGTTTATATTGATAAACTTATGAGTATAAATATCGTTTTTATCTTTTTTTTTTTTGCTTTTCTTGCAGAAATACTTTTATATAGTGGTCACTATATGAATATGTTTTAGGGGTCGCTTAAAGCCATCCGTGCAGTCCGTGGTTTATTTTCATCTTATTTTAATTGTACAGACTAGTGTTGGAAACATTAATATTACTATAGCTATTTTCCCACATTAGTGGTCCTCAAGAGTAAAAGCCTATATATTTTCTTCTTTACCTATATTTCATAGCTATACTCGTCCAATATTTTCCTGCTATTTTATGATGTCACCGATGTATGGTGTCACCGGATGTAAAACCGGTAACTAATATTTAATGGGTTATAAAAATACAGTCCGCCTGGTGATAAGCAAACATTAAGAAGGTCATATTATTGTTTTTCAAGTATATAAGTAAACCGTTCACGAGTTCTAGTAATTATTGTGACATTGCACGATATCACCGGTGATATAGAAATGAGCGTTGTCAGATAAGATAATAAAATGATTGTATCACTTTGGTGTGATAGTATCAGTTTTTTATCTATAATACTTAATAAAATATACATACACTGAAATCTGTATCTCTGAAGGGGTGTGGTGTCTTAGGAGGGGGAATTTTTTGTATAATAGATGCCCAAATGACTTGTTTGTCTGATTAAAAGCATGAGCGTGGTCACCATACTCAATGCGAATGCAGGCCCAGCATAATTGGCATAATACCCACACATTGGCTTCGTGCATAGTATGGACTCCAGATCTCACTAAGGAAATTAACTGTTACTAAAATTGTACCTTCCTTGTGAGAGAAATAAAGTTCATTATCATGGCGACCTAGTTACATGCTTTTTCACACCCGTGATCCAAAAATTACGTCATATGAATTTCATGGTCATAATTGGTCACATTTCTGATTAATAGTTTAATACCTTCCCTAGTGTGAAGCAATTTTTGGTCTACAAATTGAATAAGTACAATTTTAACAAAAATAAAACCGACTTCAAGGTTCACCTAGATTTCTCTTGGATGCCATCATCAGATATTAATGTCCCTATCATGGTACCACCGTTGCAACATCTGATTTCCATTAACAAAAGAATCATCAAAATAAGTTCATAAACGACGAAGTTAAAAAAAATATATATACGTTTGAATTGAGAAACCTCCTTTTTTTGAAGTCCTAGTTCCGAGTTGAATTTAACTTATTATTTGGGGTTTTCTAAGAATATAGTATCTTATTAATTTGTTAACTGCATTACACTTCTTTCTTTTAAAAAGTTAACCTCCGCATTAGGAATACACATCCTATGGACAACAACAATTTGTGGATCACATGTTGTCCCATGTGGGATTGAACCTACAACACTTGACGCAATAGAAACACGTGGCGACCACTGAAACCACTGGTCCTACTGTGTAGTCAAATTGTGTGTGAGAGCGTGTTTGTAACTTTTTCTCGCTCAAATGGCTGGCCTACTTTTCAATAAAACTATTCGCCTAATTTAGGAAGCTGACATCCGTGATTAACATAGTAACTAAAAACATTTACTTATCCCCAAAATGTTGTGTCTCCGTGAGAGAAGTATATATCAGTGAACATGAAGGGACGAGTCCCATCCGAACGTGAGATTTCTTAGATTTTTCATTGACTAGTAGTGCCCTCTAGTTTGGACGGGTGAGTGTTTACATATTTTTAACTGATTTAAAAAAAGAAGGAGGTTGTATGTTCCACTTCATGTATTTCTTTGATGCATGTTCATTGATATATGTATACTTCTCTCACGGGGACTCTATGGGACAGAATCTGGCAGGGTAATATAAATATTGAATAACCGAACATGTTAAGGAAATGCACTTAAATAATTTAAATCATACAATATTGTTGTCGTCCAATAGCTGTTATAGGAAAAATGTATTCATTTATAGCTGTCTGTTTAGGTGTATCACTGTTAGATATTGTTATCACATTAAAACAGTGTTTGTTTGTTCCTCCGTTTATGTACTTTATCGCAATAACTGCTGATGCGATTTAAACAGTTTTTTATTGGAGAGTCTTTGAAAAAGGTACAAGATTGTAATATTATAAAAAGTAATGAATTAAGTGTTACTGCTTTTCAATATTGAATTTGGACGATGTCTCAGCGGATGTTAATGTTTAGTAAGTGTTGTTTTTGTAAATTGTAATTTCTTTTTTTAGAACTATGTATTTTTAATTAGAGACTGCGAAATGAGCTTATTTTAGATCCACCTAATGTAATTTTCTTTTTTATGATTGGGCCTACCAAAATGACTCTACTCTGCCTGATGGAAAGCAAAAGCAGAATCCAAGAGTGGTGGTCACAACGCAACAATGCAGCATGGTGACCCACACCAGGGCGGCGGCCTTGTGATGCTTTTGCACCGTTTGGTCTCTTTAGAGATGGAATATTGTATACGCAAACTAGTTATTGTAAACGTTAGGTTCATAAATATGAACAGACATATTATAGTATCCAGGCTTTCCCCACGAATTTTCATTATTTTTTCATGGTATAGGTGGCAAACGAGCAGACGTATCACCTGATGGTAAGCGATTACCGCCGCCTATGGACAACCGCAATACCAGAGGCGTCAGAAGTGCGTCGCCGACCTTTGGGGAATGGGGAAAGGGACGTGAGAAGGGTTTCGGGTATAGGGCTCCGATATCCTCATTTACTCTGTGAAATATTTCACACCAGTTTTCTGTGGTGGCCGTGGTATCACTCCGATCGAGCCGGCCCGAGCGTGGCTCTTCCACGATAAAATTGCACATAATACGAATGCATAACTGTTCCTTAAAAGTATACCTGATATTTATTAAATCGTGGCGTTTAGTATTTCTTTAGACGCAGTGGAGATGCGTCACCGTAACATGTAATCCGGTGTGACGACTCCATGTGTATGTGACTGCAGCTCTTACGCTGGTTTTCGTAGTGTATATTTAAATATAAAATCGCTGTTCGTTTTACCAATAGCAACAGACCTGTTAGTGTAGCGGTTAAAGACCCTCATTGCTCAAGCGGGGGTTCGCGGGTTCGAGGATTCCTACCCAAGACAAAAATTGTGATGACCACGGTCATTTGTATTGTAGGTACTATGTGTGTTCGTTATTTATCTGTAAGATTTATTTAGAATTATTTTAGTCGGTGCTGCCGGTCCAGAGATTAGCCGGAACAAACGGACAGACAGAGACACAAAAAAAAATGTTGTTTTGGTACATGTACCGTGTATACATACATATGAAGTTCATTAAAACGCGGTTATTTTAATATTACAAACACACTCCAATATAATTTACTTGTAAAGAGTATTTATTTATAAATAAATATATACTACGAGTATATATTATGAATTCGAAACTATTCCGCCTTAACCGCTGCGCCGATTTCAATGAAATTTGGCATGGAGATAGTTTGATTCTTGAGGAGGGACATAGCTACTCTTTGCCGCTATAATTGACATACACGTGGGCCACGGAGTCATTGGACACTGAAACATGTGTTACAGTTTTATAAGTAATGCTAGCATCCACTTTGATTTTACCGATCAATATGCAGAAAGTCCTCAGTGACCTAATTTCTAATTCACCAACTAACTTGCTCTATTATCGTTTCCAGCAAAACGAGAATATGATGATCTCCAACGACGGTATAACATCCTTTCCGAGGAGAGGAACCACCTGGACTCGGAGCTCAGAGAGAGGGAGAGGGAACTCCGAAAACTGCGAGATGTTTCCGAGAAGCTGTTCAAAGAGTATCAGCAACTCAAGAACCAGCATGAAGTGGACGCCGGCGTTATGCACAAGTAAGTTCTCTATTTCTCTTCCCTTCAAATTGTCCCAGCCGGACTTACCTTTAGTTATCTGCTTAACCATAGGACGTGACTTTTCATGAGAGCATTATCGGCTTAACAAGTTACGCCCAGCCCAAGAGCAGACGACTTCAAAGAGTCCAGTCGAAATGGAATCATTTATTCTGTAGCTAGCTGTGCCTGCTGCTTCGTACACGTGACATTTGGATTTTCAAGTTATATATTTTTTATTTTTCTTTGTACAAATCTTCCCTGGAGCCAGACAAACATTTAAAAACCAAAATCAGCTAAATCGGCCCACCTTGTTCTCGAGTTTTGGCGAGACAAACGAATAACAATTGACTTTTATATTTAAGAAATTAGGTCACATGAACACTTTTGTAAGTTAAACTTGAAAAACGCAACAAACTAGGGGACCATCGTCTTTTTTAGTCGTATCCGATGTTGAAGGAGTGGTCCAAGGACAGACCCCTGCGGAACAACGCACGACCTTAGTTGATACAAACAATATAGCAACCTGTCTCACTTGTCTACCCAGCCTGGTATAGTAGGCAAACATGCCTAAGGATTCCTTTAAACGTCATAAATGATAGAGGAAAACCAAATTAGTATATTAACGGCGATTCAACGTTAATACCAGGAAAAAACAAACAACTTTGATACATTACTTGCTTGTAAATTTAACATCGAAGTATGACAGTAATAGCTCAAAGCAATTTCATGGAATTAACCAAAAGTAATATGAATCCGTAACAGTCCTATCGGATTATGAGAGTGAGGGAACAGAGAGTGCACCTATGTTTGAACACACTTGTGTTTTATTTGACATTATAACATAATGATTACGATGATTTATCGATAATAGGTAATATATCAATATCTGGCAGATGAGCAGGAAAAAGTCTTCTGTCTTGTTTAATCTCTTTTTTTTTGCAATACATACTTTTGCTGGTGTGCGGTCGTGTCTGATAGCCGTCCCATCGGATCATAAAAGTGATAGAACAGAAAGTGCACTTGTGTTTGCGTACATGCTTGTGCACTATAATATCTACTGCGTATTTGGTTGGTCTCAGTTGAGACTGCCGTGGTCGAAATTGCCTAGGAGTATATCATCATACTTTCATGACGAAATACCAAATAATTGATTAAACAATTTCGTAACAGTACGAAGTCACGTTCGATCTATCTCAGTAATGCGAGTTTATGCGTTAACGTCTATGCTCTTGCGCAGTCATTAGGTGCCCTAATGTGTTTCCCACTCGCCTTATCTCTCGCGGTCAGACTTGTTTGCTACATTCTAAATAATAAAGGTTTTGTTTATAAATAAATATTCTACCTCTGAATCAGGAGTATTAATAAATAATGTCCTCTGAATGTTATGGATGTTTGCTTTATGCTTCACGGAGCAAACGGTTGCAGACATGTATGAAAATTACATACAAAAATGGCTTAAAATCTTTAGTTTCCAGGCCTTGGAATAAACGATATTCCAGGCCTGGGGACAAATAACCCCTTCACAATAAAGAGAGGATTCTCGAACAAGGCGAGGTGATCCTGGCGAAACTTGGGGTCTCAGTTGATGATTGGAAGTTGTAATCGATGCGAGAATTTTCATTGAATCAGTATTAATAGGTACTCCGTAGTATGGTTTGTGTTCAATAGATGGTATCGAAGTATGTTTTTCGTTGTATCTGAATATTGTACACGTACAAATTTACACACATATTGGAAATATCATTTACAGAAATCGATAACATTAAATGAACATAACAGATCTTATATAGTGTATATGATAAGTGACTTCCACCGCCAATGGACACCTGAAAATCAAGAGTCACTCCGGTAACGCTCCGGTCAGCCGACTTATTGATGCTGAACCGAGCTTAAACAGCACATATCATATCTAGCAGATGGTGCTAAAGTAAATGAGGCTATTTCAAGCATCTCAAGCATCAATACAATGCCATCAAGTCACAAACTAAGCAGAGCTTGATACTTGATTGATACTAGAGAACTGATGTACGTGTACCCATGAATCGAACCCGACAGCATTTGCTTACGCTAATACTACGCCACCGAGGCAGTCAAAAATAAATGTATAATTAACAAAGTCTATCCTGACCGACTAAGAATACGAAATATCATCACCCCTGTTTACCCAGTGGGTGTCGTAAGAGCCAACTAAGGGAACAAACAAAGCAAGACAACAACATTGCAAAGGGGATGAAATCTTGACAACCCGATACCAATCCATCTAGCCAGCGCTTTATAATAAGCCGGTACCTCCTTACTAATGATAGATAATCTCCTGTTCTATGTCCAGTGGTCTGTTTATGTATGTATTCGTATTTATATTTATTTATATGTCTGTAAGTGTATGAATATATGTGTGAGGGGAGATATATACACAATGTATCTGTGTAATTGTGTTAGGTAATATAATTTTTATACGCAAACTCTAAATTTACACCACAAACTACAAATCACTAGTATAGTCCATCTTAAGGTTGCCTGGAAGAAATCGCAGTCTGCGATAAGGCCGCCCATTGTACCACTGTTTTTGTTTGTTATTGTCTTCAATGTATATTTCATTTTATGGTGTACAATAAAGAATACCTATCTATCTATCTATCTATCTGTTAAAGGTTGTTGATGTGATAACAAAGTCATCTAATCAATGGTTTCGTGATTATTTCAGGGTGATGCAGCAGGCAGGAGAATGGTACAAACAGAACAAACAACTGAAGCGCCGAAGTACGGCGCTGATGATGGCGTTGCCCACCAAAGCTATGGAGATTGATCTCACCGACTCTATGGATACAGGTGAGAAAAATATTACTTCTCTCTTCTTTTCTGTCCCTTTCTCCGTTTTAGCCGTCTCTACCTTTATTCTTTTTTCGTTCTCTCTCCGTTTGTCTCTCTCTCCCTATAAGCAAAGTAACCTTAATTTATTGTAAAAGAAAACTGTGCTTATGTGTAGTGTAATTCCTTATAGCTTCAGACACAAGCAGTAATGAAGAGGTGGAATTCTTGAAGCAGACTGTAGCGGACCTGAGCCAGCAGATAGCTTCACTGCAGACGGAGCTCAACCAAGCTAAACTGCATGAGTTCGAAGCTCATGAGGCTAATGTGGCTATTGGACAGGTAATACTACCATATATTGCACTAACTTTTGTCGGTATTTGTGGCAGTAGGTCGTGGAAGTAGCCCATGTTACTCGCTGGTAATATATTTTTCATTGGCGAAAGAATTGTTAAAGTCGGTGTAGGCTAACAAAAAAATAAAAAGCATTTGCATTTATTAGATACATATGTTTTGTCGTCCGTCATTGTCTATATTAGAAGAAAATGAAACAGGATACAAAATAAATTTACAGGAATTAGAAGCGGAGAAAGAGAAATCTGCAGCACAAGAGAAGGAGCTTCAAGAGTTGAAAGTACAAGTGGAGAGACACAATAGGATATCTAAACTGTTGATGGAAGAAGTGACAGCGCTCAAAGATAACGCCGATAAAGACAGAGAAATTGCAGAAACGTAAGTGTATCAATGTGCGATTGGAGAGGCCTATGTTCAGCAGTGGACTGCGATAGGTTGATGATGATGATGATGAATTTTATCAAAATCTACGGGATAGCTGAGAAACAATTTGCTTATCTATTTCTTGAAATATGTTTATTAAAACTCATTATTCTAATGGATATTATTTATTCGATGTACTCTATATCGATAATATTATATTCTAAGCAGTTTAAATGTAGGGAAAATAACTAAAATAATTAATTAATAAGAAGTTTTTGCAAGAGCTTTCGAGACTGTAAATATCCTCAAAATTTCTAAACAAGCGAAAGAACAAAATCAGAAGGTTTCGTTCTCTTAAAATGAACGGGCTTACATCGCTGATAGAGCACGTCTAAGCATCGAATTAGAATATTAGGGGCGCCAAGGTCGCTGTGAGGCTAGGAGTGCCGCAGGGCAGTACAGTGGGTCCCCCGGCTCCCCGACAGGTACAAGTGCGAGGCGCGCGCGGCCAAGCGGCGCGTGGTGCAGCTGACGCACCAGAGCGCGCTGCTGGCGGGCGAGCTGCTGGAGGCGGGCGCGGACGAGCGCCTGGAGCGCCTGCTGCACCACGTCGACCTGCTCAAGGGCGCGCTCGACGACCAGGCGCTGCGCCACCGCGACCAGCTGCACGACCTGCAGGTACGAGCTCTCTCTCTCTCTCCCTCTCTCTCCCTCCCTCTCTCTCCCTCCACTGCCGTGGGTCGTATGTCCTCGGTTTGAAGACACTCCCTTATATGCATTGTAATACTAGGAGTCGACATATCGAGTGAAGTCCAGTTCCTAGCCATTTCAAGGATAAGTCCAGTTCCGTAACCATTTGGAGGATAAGGCCAAATTGGCCTCGAAGAAGCTCCAAGAAGAGACAGTATTTCACTCCGGCCCACCGCATTCAGCTCTACAAGAGGCAGATTCGCCCTCGAATGGAATACTGTTCTCATCTTTGGGCGGGGACACCCCAGTACCAGCTCCTCCCTCAGAAACACATTCAAGGGTTGCGTAAAAACTGTGTGATATACTGTACTATCAAGTCTTGATTAGAATGCAGTAGTCATAATTATGAACTAGATTTTGATCACAGCCAAAGAGATATTTAACAGTGGATTATTATTATTACTAGAGGCTGGTAATGGTGATAATTACATTAGGGTTCTTGTACTGCAGATATGTTTAAAAACATTGCCTTTAGCGTCAGAATCGTCTGTCAATTTAAACAAAAATAATGCTCCGTTTAACTAATTCATATTCATAACTGTTTCACAGCTCAAATTGGCAGAAAAACACGAAGACACCGACATTCTCTTATGGGAGGAGAAGATAAAATTGGCAGAAGAAGACGCTCAGAAGGCTCTGGAACGAGCAGAAAAGGCTGAAAGAAGAGTAGCAGAACTGGAAAGGAGTCGGCCTCCGCAGAGGAAGTCTAACCTCATGTCGAAGATCAGTTACTTCGAGAACGGTGGCAATGAGAAGAAAGAGGACAGAGTGGAGACGTTACAAGTTTCACAGGAGATTAAGGAAGTAGCTGGTAAGGATCTTATAAAGCACTGATGAAAATATCTCACATAAGCTAAAGACTTTTACCGGTTACTCAAAAATTGATTAATTTCCTCAAGATTAATTTTCATTTTTAACCGACTTTAAAAAAGGAGGAAATTCTCAACTCGACAGTATTTTTTTTAAAATTTGTCACCTCAGAACTTTCTACTGAGTGAACCTTGATGAATTGAAGTGAATTTTGATAATTCTTTTTTATTTGAAAGCTGTTGCTTCCCGTGTTCATTTTTTTATTTTTAAAAGAGAATAATACGTCAACACAAAATCTTTTTATTCCCAGCTCCACAGCCAGAACCCCAGCAGCAAGCTCCTGCGGCGTCTCCCACACCTCCCACACCTGCAGTCCCTCCCGCCCCGTCCCCTTCTCCACCCGCGTGCGCTCCTCCCCCGCCGCCTCCCTGCATGCCCCCTCCCCCTCCCCCTCCTCCGCCCCCGCCCCCACCGACTTTCGGCCCAGCGGGGGGCGAGGACATGGCCAGCATGTTGGCCAACAAACACGGCACGCTTAAGAGGAGTAAACAAGGGGATCAGAATGGAGGTATGTCTACTTACAATTTTAAAAAGAAAATTATTACACGTATCACATAATCTGCTTAAAAAAAATTAGTATCAGTTTGCTGAATCATCATATTCATCAACAGCTTTAGATAGCAGATTTTGACTTATTATATCATGCTATTTATATTATGAATGCGCCACCACATTTCTATATATGTGCCTGCCAAAATGACTCTACTCTGCCTCATGGAAAGCATGAGCAGAATACAAAAGTAGTGGTCACCATACTCATTGGGGGCAATGCAACATGTTAACCCACACTATGGCGACCTATCGAGATGCTTCCGTATCATTGGGCCTCCGGTCTCGCACTCACTGTTACTTTATATTAGTCTTCTGTGAGAGGATAATGCGACCCGGTCGAGCCGACCCAACCGTACTCACATCAGCATAGACCTATTATCTAAGTATGCAAACATTCATCTCTATACAATTATTTGATATTTCTTACATGTGTAATATAATATGGCCTTAAAAAAGGAGGTTTTGTTCCATACCACGTTAGCGAGACGGGTTGGTATAAGGTTTGTGTCAAATTTTACTTCGGTTTGGTCCGTTAAACGGCTGCGACGACATGCACAGACCGTAATACATACAAATATTTATTAAATATTGTTTAATTCAGCGGGTGGTGCAATAGACGCAATAGTAGACCAAATCAAAGGAGGCAAATTCCACCTCAAGTCTACGGATCAGAAGTTCACCGACAAGAAGACGAAGAAGCAAGATGAACAACCGGAAGCTGTGAAAGAGATGCTGGCGATACTCGGGACCTTGAGGAAGAGACGGACTCCCGTTCGGCAGGACTTCGTTGATTCAGAGTAAGGAGTTATTATACCATAAGGACCCATCCGTAAAATATGTAGGCACAATAGGGAGTGTTTCAAAGTTTCGTAATGTCACATTCAAAAATCTACACATAAATAATGTCACGCCTAGTTCCTAAAGGAATAAGCAGAGGCAATTGAGTTACAGTTGCTTTACAGTTATTTCCAATGGTGATAGATTTTCATATAGGTGAAGTTCCAGACATTATGACTTACAGACATACTATGTGACAAATCTACAGTCTGTTTGGATAGTTTTAAACTATTTTATGTATTTAGAAAAATATATAAGTAAGTTTTTTTAGCAGTCTGTTTAGTTTGAAGCTAGATGGTGTTGTGTAATAGATGTCCCATGGTCTAAGAAAACAAAGTCTCGCATTCCGAAAGCGACACGGTGTGACGTCACTATCCAGTTACCACTTTATAGCAACATAACACGAAATGTACCAACCAGAACCAGCGACAGCGATGATGACGTCATGTCGGTTTCTCTGTCTCGTTACTGTGTCTCGGAATGCCATATCTAGTGAAGTATATTGTTATACCATGGTGTTGTGTATTAGATGTCCGATGTATTTATTATTATTACTACATATATATTAAAGTGCCTTAAAATGAATAGTGTAGTCAAATAGGTGTTTGACACCTCGACAGTATAATGTTGCCAGTAGGATAAATATTATCATAGGTTATACATATCTTTAAAAGAACTTTATAAAAAAATCTATTGAAGGTAGTTTAATTATTTGAGTAGATAAAATTGTATTTGTGATGTAAGAGCATTTATTTTAATATTATATTGTATAAATTAACATGTTTTTTTATATAAATTTAATAAAAACAAATACAATTGACAAATATTTGAGAATGTGAAACCAGTGGCGTAACATTTTAATAAGCCTTGATTTATTCGAAATTAAAGTTTTATATTTCCATAATTGTGATGATGATGTAGTTGGTGATGATGGTGATAGTGATCAAGGAAAAGGAAATTTGACATAAGTATTCAATGTATACTATTAAGTGTAATAATAAAAAACCTTTATATTTTTAAATGACAATAATTATTATATCAAGATGACAATAATATAATAATAATTATTATTAATAATTACGAATATTAGTATGGTGACTTATTAGTTTTAATTCTAATATTAAGAGATCTGAATACTCTAAGTTGTATTACTTAATTTTTAAGTACTGTTCAATAAATGTGAAGATTTATTCATTCTAAACACATATTTAATCTTTCAAATTAGTTAAATTTATGTAAAGACAGGGCACCTTTTATTTAGTGGTTAAATTGCTTAATTGCTAACCTAGAAGTACGTCGATTCGATTCCCATCCGTGACAAATAATCGTGTACTGAGCTTAGTTATTCGGTCTAAGTATCTATAATATGTATTTAGAGCGGTAACGCATTCCTTACATCTATCCGAAACTTATCTGTAACCGGTAAAACAGAACAAGGTCTCTATCCAAGACTTTTACAGTTTTATCTAACAGATAAGTTCATAACAATCTATCAGTGCCTTTCTCAGCCAGTTAGAAAACTAGCCCTGATTGTTGTATGTTAATTAAAAATGTGTTTAGATTTAGTTCAAAGAATCGTGTACAAAAGTTACCTATGGTGCCATTGTTTGTCAAAATTGAAGCGTTTTGTGAAGAGTATTATTTACTGGTTAAGAAAATATACAATATTATACATGTACACAAATGATTGTATTATTCACCTCTGTACCACCCCTGAGATGACTACAACTTATCATCTTCAGCCTTTAACATACCAATGCTGAACATAGGCCTCTCCTTAGAGCGGAGGTTTTGGTGGTCTGTACCACGCTGAGATGAGGCGCTCATAGCCCAGTTGCATTCGGTGATTAGAAACAGATTAAGCTTAGATTTAGTGGGAGACCTTTCGGCGGCTTGAGAACGTCCAACGTCAAGATTACTAGGCCACAACGCTGTGTTCCCAGTCCCCAACCAGCTATTGGCCAGCGTCGGGACGTGTGGCCTTAACTCTCTCCTAAGAGGAGACTCGAGCCACGCTGGCTGGCGGTAAGGGTTTGTTTCAAATTTTAATTTTCGTTGCAATACATATTACACCAAATTACTTAAAATGGGAACTTAAAGGTACATATGTACACATCTATACAAATAAATAAAATTGGAGTGTCTGTTTGTAATATTAAAATAACCGCTTTTTACTAAATGTAATTTATGTATACGGTACATATACCAAAAATGTAGTTAAAAATTTTTTGTCTGTCTGTCTGTTTGTTCCTGGTAATCTCTGGAACGGCTGGACCGATTTTAAGGGGACTTTCACTGGCAGGCAGCTGATGATCCAGGGAGTAACTTAGGCTACTTTTTTTTGACTAACTTTGCCCCGCGGCGTTATTCGCGGGTCAACAATTACCGCGGGGTACATCTAGTCTTTAAATAAAGAAGAAAGTGACTGACATACCCAGAGATCAACGCACAACCCAAACCGCTGAACCTAATTAGGAGGAATTTTTGAAATTCCACCCCTAAGGGTGCACGAGGTAAATCAGGGGATGAAAGTCTGCGTGAGCAAAGCCTCGTGCAAAAGCTAGTATTTTATAAGGCAGTAGTAACACCAATGCTGCAATGTTGCAGTCCTTAATTTCTTGCATATTAATGAATAATGATTTTCCTGTTGTTTGGAAGCAGACAGCTTAGATACTACTAGCTTTTGCCCGTGGCTCCACCCGCGTGTATTTCGGTTATTATGGTAAAGAGGAGATAGATAGATAGAAAACTCTTTATTTGTACACCATACAACAGATTTAAAATAGAGTACAGAAAATGACGAATGTACAAGTGTAATGTACAAAGAGCGGCCTTATTGCCAAAAGCAATCTCCTCTATGCTATGTATCGGAAGCTATGTCCCTCTTCAAGAATCAGAGTATTGCCATGCCAAATTTAATTGAAATCTGTGCTGCGGTTTAGCCGTGAAAGCGTCGCAGACAGACAGTCACTTTCGAGTTTATAATATTAAGTATCTCAAACTAAATTACTTGTAATAATTAGGTACTGTCAGTATGACCATATTGTCCATAGGCATAATGAGGAACTAAATTATTCGTTTCATTAACAAGATACTTTTAAATAAGTAATAAAAGTCAAGGTTTCTATTATTCTTGTATAGTCCATAGGTTTAGATAGTGTAACGGCGTAAACTGACAAATCATATTTACTTGTTGGTGTACCCCGCAAGCGGGTTCTTTGATTTTGTAGCGGCGTCCCTTTGACAAAAAGCTGCCCGTGCAACGGAGGCGCGATCAAAGTGACCGTATCTAAGCGAATGGACTATACTTTCCTTTATTATTTAATTATGTCACGTTGAAGTATATATCTAAGCGACACAGGACATTTCTATTCAAACAGCACACCCTAACACACTTTCTTAACGTAGTTTAACTAAGATTTTGACGTGACAACGTCTTATAAATTGGTTTGCCGGGTGACACTTCAAGAAACTGCGTTACGCTCCGCTCACGTTATGCGCTCACAATGAGAGCGAGTGAGAGGCACGCGTACCTTCCACTCGGGCATGGTTAGCCCGCCTAAGAGCGAGAGAGACAGACATAAAAAGTTTATTGTATGTATATTTGTATATAAATACGTATGTATGTGTAAAGGTAAAAATAAAATTTTGTTAATATGAAATTCAGTGCGAGATTCTTTGTATAAATTAATGTTTTAAATATAATTCTTTGTATAAATAAATGTTTTAAATTGTTACTATTATTTCATCCTTCTTCCTACTATACGAATGAATATTCACATTAAAATTATTTTACCACTCAAAGTCGTTGTCACGTAAAACTTTCGCCCGTATACCGACTTTACAGGCAACCAATTTTTTTTTCTCCTAGTAGCGTTTGTATTGCTGTGCTTGAGGTTTCGGGTTCCATTCCCGGGTCGGACCAAATGTCTGTACCTACGATCTGCAAATATTTGTTTCGGAGTTTGGCTGTTTCTATGTTTAATATATATGTATTTACAAAAAAAACGTACATATGTATTTGTATCATTTGTTTATCACCCACAGTTTAAGCTCTGCTTAGTTTGAAACTCGATGGCGTTGTATGTTAGATATCCGAAATATTTATTTAATACTAGTTGTTGCCCGGGACTCCGCCCGCGTATATGTCGGTTATCGCAGCAAAAAGTAGCCTATGTGTTATCCTGATGTATAAGCTATATTACTGTAAAGTTTCATCCAAATTCGTTCAGTACTTTTTGCGTGTGATAAACCACATAGTAAAATAGTTTGAACACACAAATGCACGCTATAAGCCCAGAAACATAATTATATTACAATCTTTATACAATACAATGATGATGTAATAAATAAATATGAAAAAAAAAATAAGAGGCTGTTGGGTGACGTCATATAGGCACGGCTACTCCGATACTCTCTCTCTATAACTCCTTCTTCTGTGTACACTCTGAAACAACGTTCTTTCTTTATCATCTAGTCGGCGAAATAGTTCGGTTAATACTTTGTAAGTAGTGAATCTTCAATGTTGATTTCTGATATTTAAACAATGTCACTACCGAACTATTTCTTCAGACTAATTCCAATTTGTCTACTTATGAATATTTGCATGTTTTTTAAGCTATTTGTATTCTTATTTACGTTAAAAACATGTTGCGTTTTATTTTAACAATGATGTTTTGTTTTAATTTATATATAAAATTAAACACAGAAGATCCTTGTATATGTAACGGGTAATGCTAGAAGATGGAGCAAACCTAGGTTTACCCGGGTTGACTTAGTATTATCCAAGCTTCTTGGGTAAAGTCCGAATAATAAGTTAAATAAATTTTAATTCGGGGTTTACCCATACTCACCTAGGTCTATCCAACTCTGGCTGGGTAATGTTAGATGTCGATAGAGGAAGAGGCGAGTTTCGGAACGTGCTAATGGCAGTTGTAGAAAAAGCTGATGATCTGTATAGGCTAGGAAGCGAACGTGGTACTATTGAGGAAATGTTCTCAAGGAATTAGGAATGTCATGATAAACTGATTGATATCGAAAATATATCACCAGAAAAATACATAGGACGAAAGTTGCACTAATTGATACAAAATAAAGTCACTTTTACAAAGTTACTTCGTCGGTATCATCCGTTTTATAATCTCTCACAGGGTTCAAGGTATATTTTGAATAAAGAGTATGATCAAAAGTGATTTATCTGTTACCGTAAGATTGTCAAAACCGTATTATTGTAATCTATCTCGCGAGATTGCAAACAGTCGAAAGATTGTGAAACGGTATCGACGAATCGCAAGTCGCGCGCTGATTGGTTGAACAGCATATGTCCCGCGCCGCATATTTGTTTGCTAATTCGTCTTTGTTCCCGAATGTGAAAAGTATTTTTGTGATTGTAAATTGATTTCATGTTAAAAATACCTCACATCTTTAAAATTAGTTATATAAAATTGTTATGACAATAAAATGAATTTGTGATTAATTAATGAATCACAAATTAATTACCTTTTTTTTAAGTCTATATACCCTCACGGGCCGTCACCCCACCGGTGTTTGCGGCGGGGCGGTACGTCGGAATCGGACTGAATAAAACCAGACGGTGTGCCACACTGCGCCCGAGAAGGGAGGGATCCGGGAACTGGAATCTCTCTGGCGCGTGGAATCTCCAGCCGGGACGACCAGCGAGCCATCGTGGCTCGACGGGTGCCTTCACGTCAGTCGTATACCTCTTAGGGCGGTAAGACGAAAGCCATTCTCTGCCCGGTATTCAGCCACCCGTCGATAAACTTCGGCCTCCAAATCCCACGGGGGTGTTCCGGCCCCTTGGCCGTTCGCCTCGATCGACACCGTGCGATATGCGGATACGCGGGTATGGCTCTGACCACCAATACCCTCTGAGGGCGCCAGAGGCGCGCCTTATTCAGGGCGATCAGGGCTGCCACCCACACCGGTGCACCATACAGTCTTGTCAGTCAGTCAGGAGTCTTGTTGCGGCGCTGGCTTCACCCAAATTGGGCAAAAGTCGCCAAAGGGCAGAGGCAGCGTCGAGCAGCTTCGGACCAAGCTGTCGGAAGTGCTCGTGGAAGAGCCACCTACCGTCGAGGATCAGACCCAGACACTTCTGTGTCCGGTCCACGACGGGGCCCATAAAACAATAGAGCTTCCGTCTTATCCAGGGCCACCCGTAAGTCCAGCGCCTCATTGCGCCCGACCACTAAAGAAACATTCCTGGAGGCCAGGCGCGCCGCCTCTTAGAAGTGCGCCCCCTTGGCTGTGACCAATGTGTCATCGGCGTAACATATTACGCTTAGCTCGTGGGGTAGACGACCTCGTAGGACCCAGTCGTACCTTACGTTCCACAGGAGTGGTCCATGAACAGACCCTTGCAGAACGATGACCGCAGACCCCCGATGCAGCAAAATGGCAGACTATTGAATTGTTTGGCGATGTTCAATAACACCGCCAACACAACGCCGCCACTGCTCACTACCTCTTCGGTCACGGCCCAAAGGCGCATCACGGCATCGACCGTCGAACGCCCCTCTCGGAATCCGAATTAGGCGTCCGACAGGTAGGGGCCCACCTCGCAGAGGTGCCGGACGATGCGGGCAGAGAGTATCCTCTCAAAAAGTTTATCCGCCTCGTCCAGCAACAGTGAAGTTCTAACCTAACTGAACCTTACTCTATGGCCACTAAACGGCCTACTGTAAAACCGACCAATCAAGGACAGTTGACAATATGACGCCCGTAAGCAGTATCACAGTTGACAATCTATCGATAGTTTGCAATCTCGCTAGATAGATTATAATCAATGGTTTTTATAATTTTACGGTGTCATATCCACATCTTTAATTAAATATGATAACAGACGATTTGGTGATTTTTAACTACAGAACAACACGGTAAGGACTAGCCTCACGCAGGCGTTGCCCTCTGTCAAAATATAAGCCTAAATGGGCCCACGCGTTACGCTGACATAACGCAGTATGTATTTGTGAAATAGTGAATGTTTTATTTTAATTGTTATGTGTTTTATAAGTCTTATATGTGTTTGTATAAAGATCCCCCCCCCCCCGCCATCCCTCCAAATGACAGACTGTTAAGTATCGAAAAGACGTTATGGCTTCTTCTCTACGGTCCACTGGTCTGCGTTAATCTGTTTTGAACCATATTAATTTCCTTCGCCGTAATCCGTGGGAGAGCCACGCTTCGGCATGAATGGGTCGGCTCGACCGGAGTGATACCACAGCCTCACAGAAAACCGATGTGAAATAGCGCTTGCGCTGTGTTTCAACGAGTAGGTGAGAATACCGGAGGCCTAAACCCCTCCCCACATCCCTTTCCCCATTCTTCAAAGGTCGGCAACGCATTTGTGACGCCTCTGGTGTTGCTGGTGTCATATCGCTTACGATCAGGTGATACCTCTGCTCGTTTGCCACATATACCACTAAAAAAATCTAGTCAGTTTCTACCTGCAAGTCGCATTTAGGCTATCGATGTGGCTGACGGTTTATCCTGTCTTACTTTTGCCGTTACAAGCACTAGAGTTTAGACTACGTGCACTACACTTAACGAGTTTTATATTTATTTTTAACAAACTCGCCATTTCATTTAAGCAAATAAAAGTAAAAAAGGGGAAAAAAGACAAAAAAAACGACAAACTGAAAACAAACTATTTTATTCTTTTTTACGTATTTAAGTAACGTTTGTTCTGTTAATATTGTACTGGACGGAGGTATTGCAAAATAAATAAAATATTATGCAGTATTTCACATTAATCACCTAAGAATTAAAATTCGACATTTAATGTAGGCACCTTAATAAAATAATTAAATTACAATAAAATAATAATAAAATAACATAATTATTTAGATTATTTCACAAAAGAAATTTCCAAATTAATTTATTATACATAGATCAACCAAATAAATTAATAAATAAATTACAACAAAAAAGACGATTTCTCGAAACAGCAACACAAAATCAAAGATTTTTACCAGACTATTAATAAATTTCGGTGCACGGCAGTGAACCCGCCAAGCGTATTCAATGATTTCAACATTAAAATATACCTACATTAAAAAATTATCATAGTACTTCTTTCTATCATTTTTCTTTCATGTTATCTAATGACATTGTACGCAAAAGGGTTTAACCTGACGCTAGAAATATTGTGTATTGCGAATATGGAATACATGAAGTTGGACTTCGCTTCTGACGGCATCCCGTTCGACCGGCGATTACTAAAAATCGTAAACGACATAAAATATATGCAGATGTACATTTATCTATCTACATTCAGTTTGAAAATCGCCAAGACGAGTACAGTCGAAAAATTACTTTGTTTCTCTCTTACATGCAGTTATGACAGCTGTCATTTTTTATAACCTCATAAATGTCATCGTGACATAAAATTAGGTTTAATAAATTTAAAATTAGGTTTAATTTACATTTTCACATTTATTTATTTTCGTTCTGTACCAAGTCTTGTAAAATGATCGATTGGTTTACATATTACTACAATTTTATTGTGACTACTACTGTAAGAAAGAAGGCCCGCGATTCTAATGGTATAATTTAGCTACATCTATATAATAGATATAGTATATGACAATGAGTAGTTACTATCCAATTAAAAAATACCGTTTCAACCGAAAGAGAGTCAAAAATATCTATGCTTGGCTAGTTTGTGTTTACTATTTCTGTAATCAATACACTTTTGGAGCTAATTATAAAACTAATTTAGTAAATACATTATACTTCTTTTACGTGCAGAAAAGCAATGACAAGAAGGTTTCTCTCCATTCATTCCAAGTTCTCTTCTTTTCTATCCAAATTATACTCTTGTTTCGGTTGATCGACAAATCAACTGAACTAAAACCATGCTGTATTTGTTTGATATGAAGTTTTAGTTCAGTCAATTAAAATTTTCAATATTTATCAAAGAAATTACAAATCAAAGTTAATATAACAAATAAGCATCTACGAAAGCGTCTCATTTCTTAGTTCTGTTTAAGTACATACAAATAATACATAGGTAGCCATTACACTAATTATATCTATTTTAGAAAGCATTTACTATTTTGATCCCAATACTAATTTGGTCCCAATTGTTCTTTACTCTTTTCTAAGCTTACTATAACTAAACTGAAAATATTCGTGGTCCCAGGAATATTAAAGTTTTAATAAATTTGATTTGAACCTTTTTTTTCACCCACACTAGGAAGCAACTAAGTAATCGCCTAAATTACGCCGTCACTTGCTACTTATTAAGACAATTTTTTTAACCGACTGCGGTGAAGCCAAAATAAAGGGTCATGTTTTTTAACAATCTATGTATGTTACTTTTGTATGTATCACCGTAAAGTTTAAACTACTGAACCGATTTTAATGAATAAGATGTCAATGGATAATAATGGTGGAGGTTACTTAAATTTTATTACAAGTTTTATGTAGTTTTTTGAACTCTTTCTTGTTTTAAGTTACTATTGACTTTAGAACTTAATATTCCCGGGCCAAGATTTATTCTTAAGATGTAATACCCTTACACGGAAAACTCGCGGAGTTTTTCAACGACTGTCTTCCTGTTCTTGGTGATCCAGTCTATGTTGACACTCGCCTTTTCGATGGCCTGCTCCACGGACAGCTTGTTGTCTTGAAGGTATTGCTCATTCTTCTTGCGCCACTCTAGGAACTGAGGACAATATTATGATTAAGTACAATTTATTAAGGGTTAGGGGGGTGGACGGAGTTGCGGCGCAGAAACTAATTTAAATTCAACCTAAAATGCTTCAGAATATAACGAACGAAATAAAACCAACCATCGTTCGCCGTATTTTATTTCGTTGCATCAAATGCAGTTGTATTCTGAAGAACTTTTGGTTGAATTTAAAATTGTTACAAAATTATGCTCTTCGCCAGCACTCAGTCCGTCGGCGCTGATCATAAAAGCATTTTGACGTTAGCTTTGTTTTATTCAAGCTAACAGATTTAAAAAGATGGTCTTTTGATGAAGCCATGAATTAAACGACCAATTCTTGTATGTATCACCGTAAAATTGTAAACACCGTTATATTATAATCTACCTAGCGAGTGTAAACTGTCGAAGGATTGTCAACTGTGACATGCTGCTTACAATTCAATGTATTATTTTTCTTTAGATTATCATGAGATCATGAGATTATCATCAGAAGTAAAACCGTCAAATTGTGATATGGTATGTTCAAGTTTTCCCTTCTCTTTGTAGTTCTCTCTTAGTCCGGACTTATGAGACCACCCCGTAGGTCTATATGGTATATACTTTCACTCAATTCACTCAATCGTACTGAAATTAAAAAAAAAAGTTTACCTCGTCAAGTTCCCTCTGTGTAGTGAACTGCTCCAACAAAGTCTTGATGATGTATCCTACACGACGGCCCTGACCTTTGAATCTGCGGACGACATTATTTGTGAGTTTGTAGGAGCTATTATTTGGTTTAGTAAACCGATTTAGTGATATATATAATACGTAGTAAATTTTAACAAAAAACCGACATCAAGAATTGGGGCAAATTGAAACGGGAGCACACGGGAAGCACCAACTTTAAAAAAAAAAGATTAATCAAAATCGGTTCACCCAGTCGAAAGTTCTGAAGTAACAAACATAAAAAAATATAGTCCAATAAAGAACCTCCTCCTATCTATGAAGTCGTTTCGGCTCCTGAACGTCTGTCTGTCTGCCTTTGGAACGGTTCAACCGATTCTGATGGGACTTTCAATAGTAGATAGCTTAACATATTAGGAGTAATTTAGGTAACTTTTTTCGGACTAGCTTTGCTCCGCGGCGTTACTTGCGATTGTTGTACCGCGGGTAACATCGCGGGGCTCAGTTAGTATTACATACTCATATGTCTAGTTTTTATAAAGAAGTTATGCGTAAATTAGAATTACAATATATAAACCTTTATAATAAAAAATGTATTTTTAACAAGTAGGGTGGATAATCGGAGATATTATGAAATAATTTACTTTATGAGTTAAGGGGTGTCCCGGGCGCCGCCTACAAGCAGTTATGTTAATGAAAAGGGAAATGGCTGGCTCTACACAAGGAATAAAATCACCATATTTCATTTCAACAAATTGCTTCTTGTATTAAGTGGGAATCTGGTGAAGATGTGATATAATCTAGGAAACTGTGGTTGGAAAACATTAAATTTTATGAATTTTGATCATATTCTATCGGACATTAAAAAGGGGGTGTACCTAATTTTTTTATCTTGGTAACACCATAAATCTATCATTTATGAATGGATTAATAAAGACATTTTTGAAATTAATTTGGAATGGTTTAAAGTTTAAACTTCTCTTTGGTCCCATTTACATTTGAAATCATCTCTTTCAAGGTCATTGTGAAGCGAAATAAAGTCGAAAGAGGGAGATATCAAAACCAACGGGGTTGAAACATCCCTCGAAATTCTACGGATAAAGGGGATGACGAAAATGATTAGGTATTGACGTTCATATCGTCATCTGGGACGGTCGCGGGAAGCCTGTGGAAGAAGGAGGAGGTTTTTTTTATGGATGGCCCTGTCAAAATGACTACTCTATAAGCAGAATCCAAGAGTGGTGGTCACCATACTGCGAATGCAGACAATGCAACAATGCAGCATGGTGACCCACACCATGGCGGGCTAGTGATGCTTCTGCATCATTGGGCCTCCGATCTCGCACTCACCAACGAAACACGACAGCATGATCGCTGTCATTTTACGTTGATTTTCTGTGCGAGGGTAGTACCGGCCCGGTCGAGCCGGCCCATTCGTGCTGAAATCAGCGTGGCTCTACTACCTTGACCTGGCCTAGTGATGCTCCTGCATCAGGTTATTTGAATTTGAAAAACTCACGTGTTATGTATATCGACAATCCTCTCGTAGATGAAGTCCTTGGCGACATAGTATCCGACGGTGGACCTGATGATATTAGTAATAATGGAGCCGGCGTCCTGCTTGCGAACCTCGGGCCCGTCGCTCAGGGTCCACTCCAGGTACCTGGTGGACACACAATTACAATCTATTGTAATACATCTATATAAATAAAATTGAAGTGTCTGTTTTTAATTTCAAATTAACAGCTTTTCACTAAATGCAAATTAAAGTATATACGATATTTACATAAAAAAATCAATTATTTTTTTGTATGTCTGTTTGTTTATTCCAGCTAATCTCTGGAACGGCTGGACCAATTTAGGATTCTCTTTTCATTTTATTTATTTAAAAAAACTAACTCTTGTATTAGGAATAAATACTGTGTCGCGGGGACTTTCCAAACATACATGAACAAAGAACACCCAGTCTCAGAACAATAATTTGTGTTCTCTCACACAAAGTGTTATCCCATGTAGGTTTTAAACCCATAACACACAGCGCTAGGCAATTTCTAGTAACAGATTACGAGCTGAAAATGAAACAGTTGAGTTAGCAATGTAAGTAACAGCTAAGAGAAGGAAAACTCACAGAAAACCGGTGTGAAACAGCGCTCGCACTGTGTTTCACCGACTGAGTGAGGATACCGGAGGCCCATACCCTCCGCCCATCCTCTTCTCCATTCCCCAAAGGCCGGCAACGCACTTGTGACGCCTCTGTTGTTGCGGGTGTCCATGGGCGGCGGTAATCGCTTACCACCAGGCGATACGTTTAACGTCTGCTCGTTTGCCTACTATTCCATAAAAAAACTTACGCAAACTTTATACCTTTATAAGGAGAGGCTTATGTCCAGCAGTGGACTGTTAAAGACTGATGATGATGATGAAGGTTGTAAGTGTACGTACTGCGCCAGTATCCACACCTCCCTGGTGCAGGTGAGGGCCTGTAGCAGGGCATCCCTGGCGGCGGCCACATTCGCTCGCTGTTCCCGCGCGAGGGCGAAGCGCCAAGCCCGCACCGAGCCGCGAGACACGCCCACGCAATACACAGTACGACGTAGGTCCAGAGGGATGCTGAGGAACACAATCAAACATCTCATGGTTACAGTCCTTAAACTATTACCCTTTTGGTTCTGACAAAGTAACTTTGAAGCGAATTTATTTTGTATCTACATTTACATTCTTGTACCAGTTTTATTACAATATGACAAGAATATAAATATTCACGCCTAAAATGAACCCCTTAAGTTGTAAAATGACAATAGTAGTGACAACTGTCACAGAAATCGAGCAAAAATTAAACAGGAATTTAAAGTATACAGAAATATTTTTCGAACACGTGCTACAACGCCATTTAGCTTTAAACTAAGCAGAGTTTGTTCTAAGAAAACTAGATTAACTGCTATCAGTTAATATAGTATTCTATAATACTATATTTTGTTTGTACTATCGACAAATTTGAATCGTGACCCTAGGCTTAGTTTCTTACAGACATTCAAATACAATTAGGTTTACATTAACATAAGTATGTATCGGGACAAACGGCAGATCCCCGCCAAGTCGAGCGCGAAGCAAACACTGCCGTATCATTCTTTACTGGAATCATTTCGTCGCATTTTCAGGCCTCTATTTGAGAACCTCTGGATCAGACTTTTCATTACTTTTTAGAGATAACAAGCAATCCATCGAGACTTGGCTAGTTTTTTACAGAATGTTTTTGGTGGGATTTCTATGGCAACAACTTTATTATCTGTCATCTAATTACACAGATAATGCTTGTTTAGTATTTAAAACGTCCTAAGTCTGGCACGCACTGTAAAGGAAGGTAATCTTTGTTGTTTTCTGAACAAATGATTTATGAACGAACTTGACTGTTCTGCCTGAGGTCTAGGATTCGATCCGGTTCGGACATGACAAACTTGAATCATGGAGGTCATAATTCAAGTTTATCATGTCAGTCATGATTACGTAAATATTGTTCCGAACCGGATCGAACCCTAGACCTCAGGCAGAACAGTCGCGCACGCTACCACTGCGCAACCGCCGCAGTCAAAAAATGAAAGCTACGCTAAACGTAAACTTACAAAAACCTAGGCAAGCAAACAATTATTTTATCGGTTTTCACCGAGTTTTTGAGGTTAATGGAGCCCAACTTTCCTCTTCCCCTCTAGACTCTAAGGTACTCCTAAGTTACTTAACTTTAAACTTTCAAGAAAAGAGCATACTCCTTAAAAGGCCAGCAAGGCACTTGTGACGCCTACGGAGTTGCGCGTGTACATGGGCGGCGATAATCGCTTACCATCAGATGATCCGACTTCACGTTTGCCCCCATTGTTCCCATAAAAAACAGGGTGGCAAGTGACTTTTGACTGTTTGGTTAGAGCTGGTAATGGGCGTCGGTACTAACTTACCACCAGATGAACCGTTGCTCGTCTGTCCCCAAGCCATAAATAAATACACTCACGGATTGTTCTCATCAGGGTTGGGAGTGTCCATCCACTTCTGGAACAGCTCCATGGCGTTCTCCTCGCAGCCGGGAACCTTCATACGACACGCCCACGCACTGGTTGTCACCTGGAAAACATGTATATATATATATATATATAAATCTTGTGTCGCAATGTCTGTACCCAAACTCCTCCGAAACGGCTTGAACCATTTTAATTGTACATGTCAGTAGGTCAGAGAATCTATCGTAAAGTTTTTTTCTACCTCTAACTAATATTAGAGGACCATTTCAAAAATTTTGTTTTCCTTACATTTTTTTCAAGATCACATTTAAAATACACATAACCCTTAATTTTAGGCCTCTTACAACCAAAACTTATTTTACAAACAATTAATATAACAAAACAACGTTTGCCGGGTCAGTTGTATTAACAGTTTTATGTATACTAAGAAATAGATTAAAATATTTTCTCAAATACCCCTTACCGGTCGAAGAACATTACTAAGGTATACCTTGTGTTACCCCAAGGTAAATGTCAACGTTACCCCTTGTTACCATTAGCTACTCAGTGTCCAGCCAGGGTAAAAGGCCGTCGTTGATGAATTAGACCGTGTTGTACCGTGGGAGAGCCACGCTTCGGCATGAATGGGCCTTGGCCACGGACCACGGCCTCACAGTAAACCGGTGTGAAATAGCACTTGCGCTGTGTTTCACCGAGTGAGCATACCGGAGGCCCCTAACCCAAACCTCCTCCCCTATCTCCCGCACTTGTGACGGCTTTTGTGTTTGCAGGTGTCCATGGGCGGCGGTAATCGCTTACCATCAGGCAATACGTGTGCTCGTTTGCCAGTCAATTCCATAAAAAAAAAATAAGAGATACTAGAGCGGAGTCGCGTTCAACAGCTAGTAATATAAGTCACGAACCTGCATCTTAACGCTGATGAGATCCTGTGCGTTAATGATCCTCTTCTGAGCGAGACCTCCCGCCCTCTCGTACGATTCTCCGATGAGTTTCCGCACATACTTCTGGAAGGCTCCATATTCTGGAGTACGTTTGAGCACGTTCTCTATTTTGGCGAGAGCTTTGAGGGCAGTGGACAGAGGCAGGTAGTCGCGTTCTCGTTGCAGGTAGCTTGCCATGCTGGAGATGAGGAAAATTTAGAGATTAAATAGCGGAACACCGGTCATTGGGAGTTGGAAGCCCTAATAAGACAACAGCCTTCCTTTACAACTTCGATATTGCTTAGTACAATAACTTTGTTCGTGAAGGTTTGATGGCAGTCAAATATCAGTTGTTGGGGTAGGGTATGACGTTAAGGTAAATGTAGTGTAAGACGATAATTTGCATGTAGGGTATGACGGTAACTTACATGTAGGATATAACGATAAGATATATATAGGGTATGGTTATATGGGTATGGTAATAAAGTAAATGTAAGTTATAGCGAACTTATTGGTTCGTGAATAACAACGGATATAGGCAACGATGTAAGTAGTATTTATTATGCAGGAGCCACGGCTCCATAATACTCTAATGTTACATGGTAACGTCTGGCTTCTATACCAACTTACAGCGACATTATGTATACTAAAATATATCGTTACAATGCATATAATATAATAATCTTATTCTCGACGAGATACAGAATGCCTAAATACTATGTGATCGATATCATCTTACATCTGTAATTTGCTGACCTAGCTGGTCGATCTTATCTATATATCAATTCTATTGATTTAATAATGTTATGACGTAGGAATATAGGTTACAATCAAAGGTAAATGTAGGGTATGATGACAAGACAATAGGGTAGATGACACCTTAGTCTAATTAGTTAATTTTTATTATCTGGCAAAACGTTAACTTTGTACGAAAAATGTACTAAAAACAAACTTGTGACGTCACTGTTTCATACTTCTTAATTGAGCAATATATTTCAATGTTTATTTCATTATTTGTCACAGAAATTGAATGTTGTACTAATTATATTTTCCGAGATGTTTTGGGACATTCGTTTTAATGAAGGAGACATCGGTAATTATTTACGATACAGTCATCTATCCTTTTGTAGGGTATAATACGACGATAAGACAATTGTAGGGTATGTAGATAAGGTAAATGTAGGGTATGAAGGGAAGGTTACCCGAAGGCGGTGGAGTAGTCGAGGTGCGCGGTCCAGGCGAGCGCGAACACGTCGGACATGAGCTGCACGCGCCCCAGCACCGGCACCGCGCTGTGGCTCGCGCCGCGCAGCGCTGACGTCAGCAGCTGCCAGTTGCGCGCGTCGTAGTTCACGCGGTACAGCGCTGAGCGACACGACCACATGTTTATATATACAATACAACATCTTCTCACTTCTTAACACCATACTACAACCATGCAAAAGTTTCATTATTTAATGACATTGGTGACTGTTCGTGTGGTAATGGTTTAAGAATGCAGAATGCCCCTATAAATCGATTGGGCGACTAAGTAAGCGACCTATCTATAAATAAATAAATACATATTATGGACATCTAACACACGACGCCATGTAGTCCCAAATTAAGCAGAGCTTGTATTATAGGTACTAAATAACTGATAAATCTCTGCACCACCCAAAGGTCGATAGGTAATGCCTAAGGCATTGAGTCCGCTTTATGCAATGTAATTGCAAGAAGAATAAATAAATTAAAAATAATACAAATAAATAAAATTGGACATCAATCAATACATCTGGGCAGTGTCGTATAGTAGGCATAAACTTTCTTTCTAAGGAGAGATCTATGCCCAGCAGTGAACTATTAAAGGATGTGGATAGTGATGTGATGGCAAAATAATAAAAAAACAGTATAACCAACTCACCGATCATATCAGGGTTGAAGAGAAGCCACTGGTTGGGTTCAGAGCCGTGCTCGAACCTGTACTCTTGGGAGACTCCCTCGTGAGCCCCGAGCCACTGCAGAGGGAGGGGGGCGGAGCCCGCGTCGGGCTCGCACATCACTGATAGCGGCACCCACCACGACGTCTGGCTCACGCTCTTCGACATCAGGGAGAAGTAACGTCTCTGGCGGCCAGAGGGGAACAATTAACATTCGGTTCCTTAACAAATCTCCTAGTTACAATAGTTAAGGATCTTAAAATATGGGCCTGTCGGTCTTGTGGTTAACGATACTGACTGCTAAACTAAGTCGTGGGTTCATATCCCATTTGGGAAAAATAATAATTGTGTAATGAGTTCAAAAACATTATTTATTCTATGTCTGGTTGCAATTTTATTTTGTCTTTTTAAATTTTAAAGCCTGCCAAAGTAACTCTACTCTACCTGATAGAAAGCATGATAGAATCCAAGAGAGAGGGTCATCGGTATTTTTCTATAATTTATGTATGACTAGTATTATTTGAACCATCATTGCCACAAAATAAACATTGTACCGTATCAAGTCTCAATATTTAACACAGTCTTAGGTATGTATGTAATTATTTGTAAATATGTAAATTAAACTTTATAGTGTGGAAACTTAAACATACGGCAACAAAATACAGCATCATCTACCGAAGATACATAGAACTATTGAGTAACTGTCTTATAATGACTAATCAATAAATTCTGTATCGCGATATAGAAATTCTTGCGCCGATTATATGTATATGTTACACAACTCCCCAACATTAACCGCTGGATCGTGGTCCCCCAGACACGGTCACCTCGCCTGGCTCCTGGTTCCTCATAACCTTACTGTTTAAATATTTAACTTTTCAGTCATCTTCTACACAGCACATTAATAACTTTCAGTAAATTATGTTCAAAATCCATCTCCCAATTTCCTTTACCATCTATATATATCACATCATCATACATCTACAAACCATGACCCCAGACCGAATACACATTGGTCCATCTAATTAAGAAATACGGCTCGAAGGACCATGTCTGAGTTTGTAGTATCTTAACACACCTGTGAGATAGTGAGCGACTTATCCGTGTAGTCCCTGGTGACCGTCAGTATGGGGTACCCAGTCTGCGTGGTCCACGTGTCCATGATCTCCTTCACGGTCACGTTGCGAGTGAGAACCTTGTACTGTTGGCTAACGGCTGTCAACTCTCGCCACAGGTCATCCTGCTCAGCGTTGGTGTATGAGTATTTCACCAGGTAGCTGTGGTAAAAGAAATCAATATTTATAGAACTTTTCACTAAATGCCTACGAATAGATAGACGGTACGATTACGACGGTAATTTTTTTGTCTATCTGTCTGTTTGTTCCGGCTAACTCCTGTAAAAGTTATTTAGATTTTGACATAAATAAATAAATATTTTCGGACATTTAACACACAACGCCATCTAGTCCCAAGCTAAGCAGAGCTTGTGTTATGGGTACTAAGACAACTGATACAAATACATATATACTATTTTACTATTTTTTTTTGTAAATACATACATATTATACATAGAAAACACTCAAAGTCCGAAACAAATATTTGTGGATCATACAAACACTTGGTCCGACCCGGGAATCGAACCCGAGACCTCATGATCAGCAGTCGCGCATGCCAACCGCGAGACCAACGAGGCAGTCATGACATGACTTTTACTGCCACCTTAGTAACTTAGGCTACTTTGTTTAAGACTGTCTTCTTGTTGTAAAGAGACAATAACAACGGGTAATTCCGCGGTGCTCAGGTAATATAAATATGAAATAAATTTTCCAAAAGCAAACTCACTTCTTGATGGCCCTTCTGAACACATCATCACCGAGGAACATGGTCATCATCCTGATGAGAGTGGAGCCCTTTCTGTACGAGATCTCGTCGAAGATCTCCGAGATACGCTTCGGATCGTCAATGAGGGCTGATACCTGTATACAAATTATATTGTTACGAATTATTGAAGAAAGATTATTCCAGGACACGATTCGACACAGCTAAACATCGCGAATGTTCTAGTTATTTCTTGTAGGAATTTACTTACAGGATGAGAGGACTCCAGAGCATCCAGGTTGAGTACAGCCATGATGTTGTCTACAGCGTAGCCCCTGTCAGCGTGCCAGGTCGGTTCGACCTGGTTGACTGCCACGGACGCCGCGAATGTGGCGAAACCCTCGTTGAGCCACAGATCCGACCACCACTTCATGGTCACCAGGTTACCGAACCACTGGTGGGCAAGCTCGTGGGCAATGACCTGTGGTAGGTAAATCTTTTTACAAGCTGTACTGTGAATAAAACGTATGTTAAATAACGTAGTTAAAACTAAAAAAAAAAAACATTTTTCTTTAAGTTTCTACGCGGCTTCCTACTGCGCCAAGTGTTGTGAGTTCAAATCCCACACGGGACAACACTTTGTGTGATCCACAAATTGTTGTTCTGTGTCTGGGTGTTCTTTGTATCCATTTCATAAGCGTTTGTTAAGGCTCCCGCGACACGGGATGTATATTCCTAAGGGGAGTTGTCTTTGTAGGAATAAAATATAGCTCATATATATACATATATATAAGCACGCCAAAGAGACACTACTGAGCCTGATGGAAAGCATCAGCAGAATCCAAGAGTAGTAATCACTAAAGTCAACAAGAACAACAATTAAACCAACACCCTATGGCGGCCTGTTGAGATGCCACTGTATCATTATTGATGATGATGAATACTCTACATAATAATGTCGCCAGCAACGGAATGCTATAGGTTGTTGATGACAATCCATACCTAATTTTATAAATGCAATAGTAACTTGTGTCTGTCTGTCACGCTTTCACTTTGCACTGATTTCAATGAAATTTGGAACGAAGATACTTTTATCGCAATAACCGACATATACGCGGGCGGTGCCGCTACAACTAACAAAAGCTAGTGATGACATAAGATAAACAGTTACCTCAGCCACTCTCTCCTTGTTCATAAACGACGATTGTTTCTCATCGTAGAGCAGTTCCGTCTCCCTGTAGGTGATGAGACCCCAGTTCTCCATGGCCCCGGCTGAGAAGTCAGGGATGGCGATCATGTCTTGCTTCGGCAGAGGGAAGGACACGTTGAACCACTCCTCGAAGTACGACAGAGCCTTGGGACCGGTGATTGATGCGTACTTTGTCTGGAAAATAACACAAAAAAGTTAACAAAATCTCGACTTCAAGAAATGGACCAAATTCAAATGGGTCCACCATTGGGCATAAAAAGTCAAGTTGTGTAGACAAAAAATCCAAATAAATCCCCGATCGGTTTAAGCAGGGAATCCAAATGGGAGAAAATTTCTAAATAAATCCACTGGAAAAGCAAAATGTAAATGGAATCAAAAAAGGTCTCCTAGGGGATGAGTGTGGACGAAAATACCAAATGAATCCCCCAGGGAATCTAAGTAGGGGATCTTTGTGGACGGAGCCGCATGAA
This sequence comes from Spilosoma lubricipeda, assembly GCA_905220595.1. Classification (NCBI taxonomy): domain Eukaryota; kingdom Metazoa; phylum Arthropoda; class Insecta; order Lepidoptera; family Erebidae; genus Spilosoma; species Spilosoma lubricipeda. The sequence continues at coordinate 14,385,574 of HG992296.1, read as the reverse complement.
GTTGTAAATAAAAAAAGGCTGAACTCACTTGATCCAAGGCATCGCTTCTGGACCATATTTTGAACTTAGTGGTGGACAGGCCTTCCGGACTCTCCGTGTAGGAGAACTTAGAGACGGTAAAACCGACGAGGTAGGTTGACATCGGAACTGACTTCTCGTATGTGTCCCACACGAAGTCCGTCTGTTTCTTCCTGTAATATTGATATGTACTTAGTCTCAACGGAGACCAGTCAATCATGCAGGAGATATTATAGAGCACAAATGTGTGTGTGCAAACACAGGTACATTCTCTGTTCCCTCATTCTCATAATCCGATGGGACGGCTATTGATACGAACGAGGAGGGATCAGGCGCAGGACGACTGCTTTACGTGATAAGTTTCCAGTTTTTAAACTCTCGGTGGCTATTATGCATTCCTATAATCAGAAAAAACCAATAACACTCTGTGGCCCAACTCAGGAATCGAACCCGAGACCTCTTGAATGGCAGTCACATAAGTTAAACGCTAGCCCAACGAGTCTAGTATGTTTCTCTAATATTTCTTAAGGTATTTTTACTGTACAACTAGATATGTACGACAGGCAATTTTTGTAAGGCCGTGGTGCCACTCCTTTGGAACCAGCCTATTTCTGCCGAAGCTGCCTATATCTCCTACGGCAGAAATCAAAGTTGAAATGTACCCGATCACCACTGGCTAAGTTATCCGAATGATTAAATACTGTGTCGCAGTACTTTAGACTACATTTGCCTAACCGTAGTCTCCACTCTAGCACATTTCGGCTCTAGCGACCATCGGTTCGTCTAGAGACTTGCTCGGTCCACTTCTACTTCAGTGTTCTGATTCTTCGTGTGATGTCGGTTTATATAATTCTCTGTCAAATAACTTTTTTACGAATTTTATGGGACAATAAGATACCTAGCCTCTTAGTTCGCTAAAAAAAAAACAAAACCAACGATTTGAAAAGAAATGGCTGGCATCAGCTGTACGTGGATTACCCAAGATCGGGATAGTTGGCGCTCCTTGAGGCCTTTGTTCAATATTGGACGGCTTTAGATTGATTATATTACCAGACAAATAGGAGGGTCAAAGTTTAAATATAAATTATACAGTACTTACAAAAACGTCTTTCCCACAACACTCCACGGGAAATATTCTTCAAGAGCACTGAAAACAATAAAAAATGTTATTCGTTATACAATAATGCAAAGTTGCACGAGGAAAAAATCTTTGCACTCGAGTGCAACACGTAACTTTTCATCGCACCTCAGCTAGAAATTGACTAAAAGCAAAAAGAAAAAGGCGCGCACAAAACAAATAAAAAAAAATACACCAAGAAGGTTTCGAGTCTGAGTTTTTAACAAATTAAATAAGGTGGTATGATAAATTCGGCACCATGGAGCTAGAAGTAAATAGGTTTAATAATATTTGGATTCACAAATTTAGTGCACATGACGTTCTAAATTCAATTTACTTTATCCTATAGCGGATAAAATGGCTATTGCACTCTGATATCGAACGGCAAAAAGGCATCTTTCCGAGATGAGGTGATGAAAATTTTATTTTAACTTTTTAAGAAATTTTGATACACTAACAATTATATTAACACTTTAAAATGAAACGAATTTTGCCGGTAACCGTCATGCCGTTTATCTGTTGTTGCTGTTCTGCATAACTCGATCCATATAATCGAGACAAATGTTATAAAGCCGTAAGATTTTTGTTGAGTTCAATGAGCATATTATTATCTTAGGAACTACTACACCAAACTGGTATTTTTTTGTGTTCTCTAGCCCATAGAGTAAGATTATAGGCTACAATTCCTACCATAATCATTCGTTTCGTGTTATTTTATACCCAGTGTTTCGCGTCGAAACTCTTTCTATAGTCGCTAATGCCGCTATTTAACCACTCGATGGAGCAATATATTACAATGTTTATTTGATTAAAATTTGTGATAGAAATGAAAAGTTGTAATAAATTTATTTTTTGAGAAAATTAAAAACATTAGTTTTAATGAAGGAGACATCGGTATTTATTTACGACTAGTTGTTGCCCGCGGCTCCGCCCGCGTATATGTTGGTTATCGCGGCAAATAGTAGCCTGTGTTATTCTGATGTATAAGCTATATTACTGTAAAGTTTCATCCAAATCCGTTCAGTAGTTTTTGCGTGAAAGAGTAACAAACATCCATCCAAACATCCATCCATCCTTACAAACTTTCGCATTTATAATATTAGTAGGATATAGTAGGATACCGTCAAGTACCCTATTTTGTTAGTTTTCTATTATCATTTACGTTTATAGAAAGTCATCTTGATTAGGTGGGCAGGTGGACTAAGCAGCAACTGATCAACCAGTCTAATGGCAGGTTTGGAGAAAAGATGAGAAACAATCAGTTCTGCACGCGTACTTACTTCTCCGCCTTGGAGCTTTCCTGTGGCATATTGGATATGGCTGTGAAGTCCTTATGGTGTCCAAGGGTGATTGTGAAGGTCGCTTTGTACATAGGCTCGTCGAAGCAAGGAAACCCTTTCCGAGCCGATATCGCTTCGAATTGTGTGGCTATTAAATATCTGTGGATACAAGTAAAATTTTAACAAAAATAAAACCGACTTCAAGCTTTGACTCGACTTCTCTTGGATGCTATCATCAGATCTTAGTGTCCTTATCATGGTACTACCGTTGAGATATCTCCTTTCCATTAAAAAAAGAATCATCAAAATCGGTTCATAAACGACGAAGTTATTCGCGAACACACATAAATATATATATATATATATATACGGTCGAATTGTCCTTTACGCAGTGTGAAAAAGCATGTAACTAAGTCGCCATAAAAATAAACTTTATTTCTCTCACAAGGAAGGTACAATTTTAGTAACAGTATGTCTAGGTAAAAACTAAAAATAGATTTTTGGTCAAACTGTAACCATTTTTCGGTTATATACGGTCGAATTGAGTAACCTCCTTTTTTGAAGGCGGTTAAAAGATAATTTTGGGTTCACTACAGCGTCTGGCAAGGAGAATACTATAATGCAAGACGTATTAAGAATACAGAGTGTGACCACCCCTTTTCATCCCATGGGTGTCATAAGAGACGGCTAATAACGCAAACAACACAGGACCGACATCACTGTAAAGATAAGAAAAACTTGAATTCTGTACCAACCCGTCTTAGGTATATGGTTAAATAAAAAAGAGTGATAAAACCTTTCTAAGTAGATGCCTATGTCTGGCAGTGTACTGTTAAAGGTTGTTGATGATGATGCACAAATCTGTTTGAGGATGGTGAAGAATCAGTGGCTATGATAGAAAACAACTCACTCTCTAAGTTTAGTTTGCTTATTGAAATATGTGCTGATATATGTTCCGTCCAGCCCTGGCTTCAGATTCCCATAAAATGGTATTATCACCGTGTAGTTCTCTCCTTCTCTCATCGTACTGCTCGTGGAGATCGTCAACATACTGTAAGTGTCATTGACCTTAACCCCTGTGGTCTTCAGGTCCTGAGGGCCTTTGAATATTATCATGTCCTCCGGTACTGTAAAGTCTTTTGCATGAAGTACTATTTCATTTGTATCTCTTTTTACGTATAGCTGCAAAAAACATTATAATTAGTTACGTACGTACATAGAACTAGCGCCATCTAGTGAAAATAGGCTGAATTTTTATAAATAAGTAGTAGGTACTGCATCGCGATAAATATATTCAGGAATGCACAAAGGCTAATTAATCAAGAAAAAAATAATGCGGGGCAGTCTTTTGGGACTGTCAATAGAAGTGAAAACTTATAACTTGTGAATAGTATTATCAAGGAATTTATTCTTGCGGAATAACCGTCGCATCGACAGCCTCATCACTGAGCGTCGTGATTCCCTAAGTGAGATGATCTTCTGTCAGAAACTTGATCGCCACTTGTTCTTCTCCTTGGCCGAATGAAGAGCAACGTGTAGATTGGCGTCCAAGGCTGTTTGGATTTGCCCCCCCTAGCCAATTTGCAAGCGTTTTCATTGGCTAATCTTAGACAAAACATTAGCCAATGATACACGAGAATTTAAGCGTTAACACTTGCGACTTGGCTAGATTGGCTGATCAGTTCACCTAAAGCTTTCTCGGTGACTATGAGTTGCTTGAGTTTATTCCCTTCTTTCCCGGCGATGTGGCCAAAGAAATCAAGAATTTTTCGCAGGCATATAGCAGAGAGAGAGAGTTGGGGACTGACAAAGGCTTAAATAGGCTACTTTTCACTGCGGATACCTACACACGAGGCGAAGCCGCGAGCAAAAGACAGTATGCTTATTTAATACCCAGCTTACAGTACATAACCTTGAGACATAGGTTTCACTGCGACAGCTTCTACGGTTCATTGATTATATTTTTTACTGTCCCTAACTTCATTATAATATTGATTTATATTTTCTATTTGTGTATTGTATTCGTGTTTTACGGCTTTTTGTGAATAACTTGTGTTTCGAAATCACCTAGTTAACGTACAAACGATTGTCAATTGTGATTGTCGCGAAATTATTTTACTCGTATATGGACAAGGTTGAAGTTATTTAAAACTAGCCAGCGGCTTCGCTCTCGTTATTTTACACACCCTCTATAAATACATATATGTATAGAGGGTGTTATAAGTTATGTATGTCTGTGGCATCGTAGCTCTCAAACGGATGGATAGATTGCGATTTTCTTCATTTGAAAGCCAGTTTCCTTGTGAAGGTTCTTGGCTATGTTTGGTCAATATAAGTCCAGCAATGTTAGAGTATCAGCTCTTTTTCAAAATAATGAGAGGCATTTTTGGGGTACGATTACTCGATTAAGTGCTTGAGTAGGAGTTTTTTTTTTTATTTTAGCTTCGTTACATCAAATAAAGTTGTATTCTGAAGAAATTTAGGTTGAATTTAAATTGTTAGTGTATTTGTCTCAACTCCGTTCGTCAGCGCTGATCCAAAATCGCCTTTCATGATGGGATCAATATACTCTTAGTTCATCACCACAAACATGGCTAACAGTAATATCGCCGAAATTATAAAAGTGTGGGAAAATACAGGTAAGAAACTTTTAAATACCTAACAAAAACCTTTAAATGAGTTTAACAAACTGGTCACGCTCGAACGCAACAACGCGAATAGCAATGAGACTGTGGACATAAGGACATGTTGTAGTAGTGACAACCGACTATTATCTCTTGAGTTGTACGTGGCCTGTGGTTGTCACTTAATAATAATAATAAAACGCTTTATTTTACACCAGATAACTAATTAAATATTTCTTTTGTTTGTGGTATAGGGGTAAACGAGCGGGGGAATCACCTGATGGTAAGCGCCGCCCATGAATACCCGCAGACCGTACCAGAGGCGTTACAAGTGCGTTGCCGACCTTTGGGGGATTGGGAAATGGATGTGGGGACGGGTTGGGGTATGGGTCTCTGGTATACTCACTCTCTCGGTGAAACACAGCGCTATTTGACAGTGATTTTCTGTGAGGCCGTGGTATCACTCCGGTCGAGCCGGCTCATTCATGCTGAAGCATGGCTCTCCCACGGTAATATACGCTAGGTCAGTTGAAGTGGAACTGCTGCTCAACAAAGACAATCTCTTCCAGGCAACACTTACCATTGCGTGATCTGTACGCTCATTTACCTCTAAACTATAGATATGTAAATATAAATAAATATTTCAGATATCTAACACACAACGCCATCTAGTCCCAAACTAAGCAAAGCTCGTGTTATGGGTACTAGACAACTGATAAAAATACATATGTGTATATTTTGTGTAAATACATAAATTTTTGTATAGAAAACACTCAAACTCCGAAACAAATATTTGCAGATCATACAAATATTTGGTCCGACCTGGGAATCGAACCCGAGACCTCAAGGTAAGGTATGTTCGTGTGGTGACGAAAAGAACATGGAGTGTCACGCCGCCGTGTGTCTCGTAAGAGCCACCTTTAAGAGTAAACTACGCAGGATAACAATCATAGCAAAGAGAGAGAGAGAGGAATAGGTCGTGTACCAACCGAACCAGTGTGGTATAAGATAAGTAATACATGTTGTTGACTGTTGATGTCTTGTACAGTGGAAAGCAACAAATGAATTGTTTAACACCAGTTTACTATGGGGTCGTGATGGTGCATAGACATGGTGGGTCTGCGTCGGAATCACACATTGATCTATGGCGACTTCCACATAAAACGTAACAGAAACATAAGACATCGCCATCTATAGCAAACACACCGAACTACGGAGTAACTGCTAATCCTGTATCGCAATATAGAAGTATTCGCGCCGTTCAACGTTGGTACGCGGCCCGTCATTATTATATTTCATAAGATTGGCTAGAAAGAGAATATAGAAAAAAATATAAGAAAATGAAAGATAAATAAACATTTGAATTCTTTTTCTTCTGTCACGAACGATTTGTTAACTGAATACCTACTTTTTTTAGGTTTTAACCGAAGCTCTATAGTCTAAACGATTTGATGTATTTCGGCTTGGGTGTGTCATGGGTTGTTTTTTAATTATGAGTGTCACTGCGTACATGATACATAACCATATTTAAATCACCGATATCTAAATTGACGTTTTTTTTCCGATAATTACCTAGTTAATATAGTATTTTTAATCATAGTCCCATTAGTCCTTACTAGAAAACAATCCCAAACATAATTCAATGACAAAATAATGACATGTTGCAACAAAGTCATTCGCAGTTTAGGTGAAGGTAAACACCAACTACATAATTACATATAAATATCAACACTGGACCTCAAATGGCTTGACATTGCGTGACCATTGGCGAAAAGGCACGAACGGAGGATAGTACCCATAGCGTATTTTTTCCATTTTTAAAACATCTGTCATTTTGTCTGAATTCGTCACACATACGCAATTTGGACTCTATTACAAAAACAATCGCCTGTCACTACGAACTCACACAACAATTAAAAGAAAACATTCACAAGTTTACGCACACATACACACATATTATGACACAGACTATATTTATGTGTCACACTGTTATCAGTGTAACCCGTAGGTACATTTATCGTGCTTGAACTTTTGACAGATGGAAACGACAATGTATATATCCCTACCGTGTTGCTTTGCACCATGTAGGCACAGAAAGTGACCAACCTATGTAACAAGCCAAACAGTTAGCGACCTGCTGCAAAGCCAGAAGCTGTTGCTTCGATTCTCAACCAGGACAAACATTGTTTGATGATCGCGATACACAACTATTGAACTAGAAATATGTCATGTGTTGCGGAGGACTTTACAAACATACATGAAAGCAACACAAAGAACACGAAGACTCAGGACAACAATTTGTGGATCACACAAAGTATTTTGCCATATGAAAATCGAACTCACAACACTCAGTATAGTATGAGACACTGAGGTGACAACTTAAATCACTCCGCCATCCGTACATTAAGCTATCGTGACATGGAACGATGTACAATAGAATTAAAATCAGTTATTCATGTTGTGAGTTTGTGGCATTGATTTATGTTGCATTTTGAGGTCTACGACCTTAGTGGGTGTACCCAGGTGTACCCCATTGTCACCCATGACTGGTTATTTACATACGAAATCTTGTTTGACAATGATTTTTTTTTTATTTAAAGGACAATTCTTTAGCTGGTAAACTTGTTTATTTTTTAAGAAATTTATTTAAGTAACTGAGAGATTTAAGCACTCGTACTAAATGGTTTCGCTCCCCCTTCCAGTACCAAGCAGTTAAAACCTGAAACTCACTACCGGCGAACGTGTTTCCCTCCCTTTTTATTCCCGGCGCCTTCAATCGGGGTGTGAAAAAGCTTCTCACTAAGCCGGGAAAGTGTGGGTCAAAAGTGGTGCTGAAGTCGAATGATAACATCAGTTGGATAGAGAGAAGAATTTATATGGAAGCCCTATTGATGGTAAATGAAGAGAGGCAATTGTAGAATGCTATCAAAGACAGAAAAAGCAAAAAAGACAAGACAACTTCTTCAAAATTATCCTAGAAGGAAAAAAAACATAAATTTTAACAAAACTTCAAGAACTGGACCAAATTGATGTGGGACCGCACAAAAAGATCAGCTTTCAAAAAAAAAAATCAAAATCGATTCACCCTGACGAAAGTTCTGAGGTAACAAACATTAAAAAACAATAGTTTTTACTTGATAGTTGGTGCTTTCCGTGTGTTCCCATTTCAAAAACCAAACTGACTTTGATTTTTTATTTTCATTTCATATAAACGTTTACGTCTGTAGAATATTGGGGGCGCAACCGATTGGACTCATATTTGATGCATTCCAAAGTTAAATTTTGACAATTTACTCGGCGGTTTTGCTAGTCATTTTCCATCAATGTAACAATGAGTCGCCACGAATAATAACATACAGAGATATAGCCATGAACCGTTAAGAAATACTTAATATTCAAAAGAGAGACATAATAATTTTTATGCAAATGTATGGGGCCGTTAAATATGTAGTTGGCTGTTTGATTTTATTGTCTAACATGGTCTTGTCATTAGTTCCGAGTGTTCAATACTTCTGACCATTTCACCGTCGCGATATCGTTTCTAACTTGATCTACTTTCCAGTTTTACACTGCTATTGATAATATAATATATCTAACGTGTTGTTTTTTTATTGGATTTATTCATTGATCCTTTTTGTATTATAATCTAAAATGTAAAACTGCTTCATTCAGAGTTCTAACTAAATAGGAGGAGTGCCGTCGCCGCGTCGTCTAAAATACAGATATTTAGTTATCTAGTTTAGACATGGATGTTCCCTGATTTGTTGATTTGTGTTATGTAGGTATCAGGAAATGATATAACCTAGTGATAATATTTTTTTAAATGAATAAAATTATTATTATTAACTAGATGACCCACAAACTTCGTCTTTCCCAACAGTTAATAATGTCTTATTATACCATTACACCGTAAACATAGCATGACAGACGTGATGGTTGTCAAAGGCCTTTAGGAGGCCTAAAAACATACAAAGGTTACGTAGCCACAGCGTTGTATTGCCAGTCCCCAACCTGCACTCGGCAGCGTAGGAACGTATGGTCTTAACCCTCTAAAAGGAGACCCGAGCCCAGCAGTGGGAAATGGCAAGTGGCAAGAATTCGTTTAAAATAAAGAAAACATTTATTCTGATACTCACAGGACAATATTACAAATTGCAAAAAAAAATGGAAAATCCTAATCTATTTCTTAACAGTTAAGGTATATTTTCCTCTAACGTGTTTAAAGTTACTTACATCTATCTCCGCGACTCCATAGAAACTAAAATTGGTGCTAGGGTCGATGTCAAAAGTGTACTTCAAGGTGTAGTGGCGTGGAGTCAGATCTCCTGGGAGCAGGTAGCTCCCCGACGTCTGCACCACACACCACGCCGCCATCAACCAGACGTGTAACCCACGCATCTTTTAGCCTGTGAACAAAAATATCACTATCTATATATACATACATATGCATTTAGTAAAAAGCGCTTATTGTAATATTACAAACAGACACTTCAATTTTATTGATTTGGATATATTAAACTGCCATCCTTGGGTAAAGATAAACTTAAAGTGGTATACAAACACTGCTCCGCGCGTCAATTATGTATATATGAATATTACCTACGCTTTTAACGCCAATGAATGCCCCATGTATAGTTGGAATATTAATGTATAGTTAACTATCAATTGATGTAACCATTTTATGACCTTGTGCCAAATCATCAGCATCTCAGCCGAAAGAAGCTGGCGAAGGTTGCGGAAAGCCGTTGGATGAGGGCAGGACAGGACCGATTATTGGGAAAGAATTCGAGAGTCTTATGTCCAACAGTAGACGTAATCCCCTATTCTTATACTCGTATATATTATACTAGTTTTTGCACGTGGCTTCGCTCACGCAGACTTTTATCCCCTGATTTACGCCCTTAGAGGTGGAATTTCAAAAATTCCTTTCTTAGTGCTCACTTACGTTATATAAAGAACCTACATGCAAAATTTCAGGATTCTAGGTTCAGCGGTTTGGGCTGTGCGTTGATCTCTGGGTATGTCAGTCAGTCACCTTCCTCTTTTATATATATAGATTATCAAACCCTCCACTTCTTTTCTGATTAATTTCGTTGCGGGTTCCAAGACAGTTCATGGGTCACTGCTGTTGATCCTGGTGTACAGGAGTTACAGTGGTGGGCGTGTGCGCTGGAATAGTCCCAATAAATATAATCATTGGTTTCGTTAGTAGTTAGTCATTCTGACTGCTAGGCCGAGGGTCTCTGGTTCGACCCGACCCAGGGCACGAACGTGTTGATACGTATCACGAGAAATATTTAAGTATGTTTTTCAACACTAGTCTATTATTATACAAGCTCTGAACATTTTAGAATCACATGAATGTCTGTGAAATGTATCCTATTTTGTCTGATATCGAAAACATTCTTGGGTCTATTTAACTATGGAAAACGTCAAAAATAGTAGAGAAAAAACCACGTACCATACGTAATACTCATAATTTTTTGTTGATGTTTATCATGCGATTGTGGTGTTTATATGGGTATATTATGCATATTACGCATTTCTTATCTGTTATTTGTAAACAAGGGTTGGTGGTTATTTTTTCCTCAAGAAAATAATAGAATACATCTATCAGAGGACGGTTTGGTTTGTTTTATTCAGATTATGTACGTTATTCTTAACCGACTTCAAAAAAAGTAGGAGGTTTCTCAATTCGCCCATATATATATATATATTTTTATGTGTGTTCGCGGATAACTTCGTCGTTTATGATATATATTTTTTTAATGGAAAGGAGATATCCCAACGGTGGTACCATGATAAGTACATTAATATCTGATGATGGCATCCAAGAGAAATCGAGGCGAACCTTGAAGTCGGTTTTATTTTTGTTAAAATTGTTCCGATATTTGTGTTAAAAAATTAAAATAAGCAGCAGTCGGTTCGGTTACCATGCAAACATCTTTGGCAATAGTTTCTGGTACTTCGAGCTCTAAAAAAGTATCGACAACCGTTTGTCTACAGAACTTCTACATCGCTCATCAGGTCGGTTGTGAATAAGTGCCGGCTATCACTTCTTGAAAACCCTAAGTTTAACCGTATCGTGGTAGAGGAGGATCTAAGGAAAAACTAGAATAACATAAATAACCGGTTAAATAAAAAAGTATTTATACTACATTGTCCGCATTCGCAATTAGGATGGTGACTGCCACTCTTTGGATTCTGCTGATGCTTACCATCAGACAGAGTGGAGTCAATTTAGCAGATTTTACATTTAAGAAACCTAACTTTAGACGAAGCCTAGAATAATGTGATAATTACCTACAGAAGGTTCTAATATAATTAGTTACCACTCAGTCATGAATGAACCCCTTGAAAGTAGGTTCTTCGTTATAACATAATATAGGTATAACATGTTAAAGTCACAAGATCCCATAAAGCCAGCCCCCCTCGACAAATTACGTTCTACGAAAGTGAACGTTAACATAAAACTAACAAATATACTGGAATGAAGTCTCTTCGTAGAATCACGTGGTAGGAACAAAATATTAGTGAATAATATAAGCTAACAGTTAACGGTAGCGAATGTAGAAAGAGAATATACGCACCTTGGCTAATAAATAAGGCAGGTTTGACGTTGTAAAATCGATCAATAAACCCTTAGCATAAGAAGCCATATCAAGGGGCATGCAGTAAATCAATTGCTTACGTCACAACTTATTAATAATATGTGCAGATTAAAATGACTGGACCACTTCACTTAATATACAATTCAGATAATATATGTGACATAGTTATATGGACCTATAGTTATATTTTTAGTTTATTAGTAGCTCTAAATAACACGTGGTATATAAATGAGTCAGGGCTAGTTTCTATTTATGGCCATTACTAGCTTTGACTACGGCTCTGTCTGCATTTACATGGCGGTAAAAAGTATCCTACGTTCTTCCTAAAAAATCAAAGTATCTCCACGCTAAATTTCATTGAAATCAGTGCAGCGGTTTGTCTGTGATAGCGTAACAGACAGACAGACTGATTTACTTTTGAATTTATAATATTAGTATGGAATATGAATAAATACCTCGTTGCTCTAGAGTCTAGCGGTTATTGCCAATCAAGATTCTTGGGATCGATTTCAGGCCAGGTCAAAAAAATGTTAGCGAGTTTTTCTGATTATAAAAATACTTAATAATAGCTCGGAGTTTACAAGTTTGGATCTTTACCCCCGTGCCCCGGAGAACACTTAAAGCAGTCGGTCCTGCGCCTGATCTCTCCGGTCGTGTTAATAGCCGTCCCATTGGATCATGAGCAGTACCGGCGTTAGGGTAGGGCGCGGGTGGGCGATCGCCCAGGGCGCCAGATAAAAAGGGGCGCCGCAGGCGCCCCTTCAAAACCCATCGCTCATAGTTCGAGGTCTACTTACTCGTAAATTCCCTAAATTAAGCGAAAAAATCTTTGTTTGCAACACTTGAATCACAACACAATCAAGCACTTCGAACTGAGCACTGCATGCAGTTAATTTTATCCGGAATCCCCAATCATAGAGAAACACATTGTCTTTCTCTTTTTAATATTTAAGTTAATAAAATTTAACAAAAATAAAACCGACTTCAAGGTTCGATTCTCTTGGATGCCATCATCAGATCTTAGTGTCCTTATCATGATACCACCGTTGGAATATCTTCTTTCCATTAAAAAAAGAAACATCATAATCGGTTTATACACGACGAAGTTATTCGCGAACAAACTCCACACGCTGGCAGAATGTCCGGCGTGTGGGGAGTCGAGGCGTGATCTTGTGACGGCCATCGGGGTGCTCTCTCTCGGTATCATGATTGCAGCCAAGTTATGTTTGCGAAGGTGACGGCGAAGCGGGGCTGGGAGAGGTTTAGAACTTTCTCGGTTCGCCAGGCCCGGGCCAGGTACCGCAGACAACTCAAGCGCTGGAGATCGTAAAACGATCTCCGTCCTCCATAAGCGCAAGCCTGGGCGTGACAGGTGAGGCCAACTGTCACACTAGCAGAAGCAGGCCGGGTTGAGTGTCTTTTGGGGACAGCAACGGTAACATCGGAGTTGCCACACAGGAGGGGGCCATCTACACACCGTAGGTGGCCCGAGGTACATCGGGGTTCCAGGGTTTTTCTTTCTAGAGTGCACCTGGTTCCCGGGTTCCAGTAGCCGAGACAGCGTGCGGTTTTAGTCGGTTCGAGTCCGACATGCCACCAGCAAGTCGGTATCCAGAGGGATTTCCGCAAAGGAAAAATATACAAGGATGACTCCATTGATGATGTAAAACAAATACAATGTTCATCCATGGAAAAATCTAACTGATCACTTGGGGCTATAAACTATAAAAAAACTCAGTGACCACGTTGGGAAGCAAGAATAAGCAGTGTTAAAGCAGTCCGTTACCAAATTACTGCCATCCATGATGCTTACATAACTTTACTATTGAAATCCAGACAACTGATGTTCAAGTGTCTCATGAGACTATTACTCCAGCTGAACATCTAAAAGATTTCAGAATTTGAATTTTTCAACTGTCTTCTGGACACTATATTAATTTCAGTCAATGAAAGGTTCGAACAGTTAACTTAGTACGAAATCTTGGTCTTTTTTGTAAAATATTAAACAGATTCAGGAAAGAGAAAAAGTTTTTTTCAGCGTCGTTTTTACTTTTTTTTATTTAAAATGTTTTGGTGCCTCTATAATACTAATTTCTTTGCAAAGTATATTTTAAATAGATACCACAGAAATATCACAATTATCCAATAAATACGGACAAAGTCACGAGAAAATGCCAATCTAATATATAAAATTCTCGTGTCACAGTTTTCGTTGCCATACTCCTCCGAAACGGCTTGACCGATTCTCATGAAACTTTGTGAGCATATTGAGTAGGTCTGAGAATCGGCCAACATCTATTTTTCATCCCCCTAAATGGTAAGGGTCACCCATCCTTAAAAAAAAATTATGGCAAAATGACGTTTGCCGGGGCAGCTAGTAATATATATATTTTTGAAATGTTCAAGTAACGCCCTTTTGTATGATACCAAACACGGCATATTTCTCTCATATTTATTTTTTAATACACTACTTTGCGTCGGCTTGAGGGAGCCACAGATTTAGTGACACGTCATATAGCCTATTATCAGCGGGCAATCAAGACGCTTCTAACGATACCTCATTTGTCTTATTCTGACTAGTATTTTCAGAAATAAGGATGGAACAAACAAGCATACCATAGAAATACCACATTTATCGAATAAATACGGACAAAGTCACGAGAAAATGCTAATAATATATGTATTTTTGAAATGTACAAGTAACGCCCTTTCCAATGATACCAAACACGACATATTTATCAAAAAAATATTTTTTAAAACAGTACTTTATGTCGGCTAGAGGGCGCCACATTAGATTCAGTGACACGTCATATAGCCTACAACCAGAAGACGATCATGACGCTTCTAGCGACACCTTATTTGTCCAGTTCTAATGAGTAGTTAAGGAGCTAAGAGGGAACAAATGAACATACATACATACACACATAGCCTGTCAAAATCATAACCCTTCTTTGGCTTTGCCGTAGTCGGGTAAAAATCCGACTTTGTCAAAGTCTGTGGGGATCTCCAATTAAAATAGACTCTAAGTCAAACATAGATGGTTATATGTTATGTACTAAACTCGTAAGTCTGAAATATTTTTTGCCTGATCAGAACGTTTCCTATTTTTGTTTTACATTTTATCAAAAATCACAACCTACAAGAAAAGTATCCAAATGTGTGGGTAGCATTTCGCATATTTTTGACTATACCTTAATAGTTGCTAGTAGGGAGAGGAGTTTTTCATACAAAACCTATCTTCGATCAATAATATCTCAACCTAGATTGACAAACTTAGCAACTTATACTAACTTTTAAACTTTCGCGTTCCATGATATATTAACAATTATTTTTACGGGAATTAACGCGATCACTTAGCAACTTAGTCAATTGAAAAATAAATTGCTAAAAAAAACGTCGACTTTGATAACCTTATAAAAGAGTTCACTTATGGAAAGGCCAGAAAGGTATTTTTTATGATAAATAATTGTTTTTTTTTTGATAAATGCATATTGAATTATATCATTTCCCTTTTTCGTATGGGTTTTAATTGCAGTTGGGGGGCGCCGTAGAAATCTCGCCCAGGGCGCTGGTAGTGTTAAAACCGGCACTGATCATGAGAGTAGGGAACAAAGAGTGCACCTGTGCTTGCGCACACACTTGTGCACTATAATATCGGTCTTCGGTGAGAGTGGCCGGCGTGGGCAAAATATGTTGGGAGTCATGATAAACATGAAGTATGTTATACAGATATTTCTTCTTACTTAGCGAAGGAGGGGTTCTAACATTATGGTCGAAATTAGATCTCTGAGTGATCACTAGTATTATGAAATATAGGATTTCTTGTCCCGAAAAAGTGATTGACTAAGACGACACACAGACAGACGACTGTAGATTCAGGAACAGGTAAAAAATACCTACTAAACGCCACCACAGTGCCGAATTTATTTATGGTGCATTTGCGAGGAGCAATAGAATGAAAATTCTCTTTGACTGCCTCCAGCGTACGCAACTGCTGTTCATGAGGTCTCGGGTTCGAATTCCGGGTCGGACCAAATGTTTGTATGATCTGCAAATATTTGTTTCGGAGTTTGGGTGTTTTCCATCTATACAAATAAATAAAATTGGAGTGTCTGTTTGTAATATTAAAATAACAGCTTTTTAATCAATGCATATGTATATATACACGATACATATACCAAAAATTTTGTTAAAAAAATTTTTGTCTGTCTGTCTGTCTGTCTGTCTGTCTGTCTGTCTGTTTGTTCCGGGTAATCTCTGGACTGTTAACAGACTTCAAACAGAATTCTGTCTTATTTTATTAACATCCCAGGTGAACCCCGTGCCAAGCTAGTCTAAAAAAAAGTACCCAAGTTACTCCCTATATCTACTCCAGTGAAAATCCCGTCAAAATCAGTCCAGCCGTTTCAGAGATTACTCGAAACAAACAAATGGACAGACAGACAAAAAAACAAAACTGCTTTTTTGATGTAAGTACCGTACTTATTACATGCATTCAATGAAAAGCTGATAATTTGAAATCACAAACAGACATTTCAATTTTATTTATTTGTACAGATATCTTTCTGGTGTCATTTTTCCTTGTGCAAATAATCAATAACTCCAAGACGTTATATCTGTACAAGGAGACTATGTACCTTAAGGTATCCATTTTAATATCAAGGTAGTTAACTTCTGACACGGACTAAATGACCTGGTGAGGCCTTGGATATGAGGAGGAAATATCTCTACTAATATTATAAATCTCGCCGTTTCGTTTCACAATTTCGTTTGGCGAGTATCAATTGTGTATTAGATCTAAGTTACTTTTGTAAATTAAAATAATTAAAAAAAAAATTAATAAAGGTGAAGCCGTTCGTTTGTTTAGTCCAACGCGGTAATATCAGAAAAAAACTATTTTGAATATGAAAATTGTTACAGTGCTGGATAGCCCATTGATCGAGTGAGCCGAACTTCATCGTAAAATGTTGTAAAAACGGTGAAAATTATTTATTTTGAAAGACGTGTTGAGTTTTCCTGATCAGTTAATGAATACTTGTGGTCGCAATTACCATAATTCACTTAATTTTGTTTTGTTTTCAGCTTTCTGCATTCTTAGCAGTTCTCGTTTACATGGTTTTTTTCTTTCCGTTTCTTACACAGTCCTTAAATACAGCCATTAATTAAAAGTAAAAGTTGCAGGGCATACCTTTCATTCAGAGTGAAAGTTACAAATGAATGTTTGCGAGTGTCATATAAGTGACAATCGACTATTTAACGATCGGGCACGGACATCGAAGCAACCATTCAAGTCAGGGTTGTAATGCACTTTTCTTCAATCTATGCACCTATATCTATACAAATAAATAAAATTGGAGTGTCTGTTTGTAATATTAAAAAACCTGCTTTTTAAAAAATGCATATGCATGATACACGATACATGTACCAAATAGAATTGTTCCGGCTGATCTCTCGAACGGCTGGACCGATTTTGACGGGACTTACACCGAAAGGTATCTGATGATATAAAGGGTAACTTAGGCTACTTATTTTCAGACAAGCTTCAAATACAATGGTCACGGGAAACACTGCGGGATTTAGCTTGTAAAGAATATGAGGAATGCATGCAGAGAGTTTGATGATGAAGAAAAAAAAGGTGTATAGGGAGATCAACTGTCTCTACCTTCATTCTGGGAAACAGGTGTGCCATTATTTATGTACATCAAGTATATAGTTGCCTGTAAAAGATTGCCTACGAGCGATATGGCTGCCACTTGTACCTACATACTTAGTTCTAATTCGTTATTGTAATTATCTGGTGACCAAAATAGTTATTATTATTCTCTTTGCGCTGTACGGGTGACATTTCAGTAACATTTCGTTTCACTCTTGAAAGTTGCCGTGATTTACAAATATTGACTTAGTATTTCAGCTGTATCACATTCGCAATATATTAAATCACTAATAACTGTAGTAAATTAAATGAAACCAACCAGAATGTTCATACAGGCAACTGTCTTGAAAGAATATCGTCTACGAGCTGAGCCGCGCACCCCCCCCCCCCCTTTTTTTTCAAATATTCTCCGTTGGTGCTCCGCTCCTATTGGTCTTAGCGTGATGATATTTAGCCTATAGCCTTCATCGATAAATGTACTATTCAACACTGAATTTTTTTTTCAAATCGGATCAGCGGATCTGAGATATCTATTATAGTATAGACTAGCTGAACCCCGCGGTGTTACCCGCGGCTATTGTTGTACCGCGAGTAACGCCGCGGGACAAAGTTAGTCTAAAAAAAGTAGCCTAAGTTACTCCCCGGATTATCAGCTACCTGCTAGTGAAAGTCCCATCAAAATCCGTCCAGCCGTTCCAGAGATTACCCGGAACAAACAGACAGACAGACAGACAGACAGACAAAAATTTTTTTAACTACATTTTTGGCATGTGTACCGTGTATACATACATATGCATTTAGTAAAAAGAGGTTATTTTAATATTACAAACAGACACTCCAATTTTATTTATTTGTATAGATTATCTAGATGTATGTGGCAGGGTACATAATTATCAACAGTTTTTAAAAGTTCGTTTCTTTACTTATGCCACTCGTTCGAAGTTAGGCTTATAGGTATGTCACCATCAGACGGGTTCGTCAGGGTTTGTCTATAGTTTTTTTTTTCTTTGTCTTTTACATCGCGCACGTAACGTAATGTTAATCTGTCACCACGCGGACAGACAAGCCAGCCATAAATAAAAGCCGATAATAACGTGATAGCTATTATAGATTGCAGAGAAAGTATGGCAACCGATGTCAGTTCAGACTTGCTACATTATATAATGTGTATTACTAAACAAAGCAGTCGTGACATAACGCTAAATCTATACTAATATTATAACCGTGAAAGTTTGTTACTTTTTCACGCAGAAACTACTGAACGGATTTGTATGAAACTTTACATTAATATAGCTTATACATCAGAATAATACATAGGCTACTATTTGTTGTGATAACAGACATATACGCGGGCGGAGCCGCGGGCAACAACTGGTCCTTTATATAATCATTACTCCTTTCTTCCCATAAACTATCATTCGTCACTGCTATTAGCTGTTCTGAGCTGTCTGTCTATCAGCTATTGCTGCAATATCATCTGCAAATCTAATAAAGCGTATAGTCTCCCTATTAAATTTAACCCCTCCCTTAAAAATAGTAGGGTCAGGACCCTGCTATTTTTCTTATGTCATCTATACTCTATACAAATAAATAAAATTGGAGTGTCTGTTTGTAATATTAAAATTCTGTCTGTCTGTCTGTTTGTTCCGGGTACTCTCTGGAAAGCCTGGACCGATTTAATTGGGACTTTCACTGACGGATAGCTGATCATCTAAGGAATAACTTTGGTTGCTTTTTAGACTGGCTTTGATTGCTGCTTGGATTGTGCGAAGCTAAAAGTCTGAAAAAAGTAGCCTAAGTTACTCCTACCTATCAGTGAAAGTCACGACGAAATCGGTCCACCCGTTCCATATATTAGCCGGAACAAACAGACAGATAAAAATTGTAAAAAAATATATTTTTTGGTATGTGTACCGTGTATACATACATATGCATTTATAATTATTTTAATATTACAAACGAAGAGCGGTTATTTTAATATTACAAACAGACGCTACAATTTTATTTATTTGTATAGATATAGATGTATAGCTAATTAATACCGTCTAAGTAAATACAAACAAGCTCAGTTAATTACTACGTGTACATACCTGTTTCTCAATAAAAAATGATTAAAAAGAAAATATTTCTATGACCGGATCATCTTGCTCTGCCGTAACCACGATTTTTAAAATGTTTGCCACGAATACAGTCAAAATAATAACAATATTTTATAATATTTATATCACGTAAACAAGACGTTCAGCAAAAACTTCGAACATAACGGTGACACCTGTCAGAAACCATAGACATCGAGAACCGAATAGACAATATATTTATTATTTTTTCTTTTAAAATTTAGGCGAAGGAAACGAAATGCAGATTTGAAATTGTCATTATAAGTGACCTACACAATGCCTCGGAGATAGCTTTAAAGACAAAGCTTTTTTCTTTTATAAATATAGTTCTATTAATTACTAGATTAGCCCCGCGGTGTTACCCGCGGTCTTTGCCGTACCGCGGGACGAAGTTAGTCTAAAAAAGTAGCTCAAGTTACTCCTTATATCATCAGCTACCTATCATTGAAAATGCCGTCTAAATCGGTCCATCCGTTTCAGAGATAGAGAGAACAAACAGACAGACATAGTGTGGGTCACCATGCTGCAATGTTCTTATTCACATTGAGGATGGTGACCACCACTCTTGGAATCTGCTCATGCTTTCCATCAGGCAGAGCAGAGTCATTTTGGCTCAGGCAAAATATATATAAAAAAAGACACAAAAAATTAAAAAAAAATGATATATTTAACGTGTATACATACATATGCCTTTAGTAAAAGCGATTATTTCAATATTACAAACAGACATTTAAATTTTCTTTATTTGTATAGATTAGTTAAATTGTTAAATAGATGTATATGTTTTTTTTTTATTAAAGTAGTAAAATAGTAGCCCACCGACCCAGGGTATAGGGACCAAGAAACCGGTGGTTAGGGCTCCAAAAACATATTTTTTTAACGCGTGGAAACCCCTTCGGGCCATTATCGCGGGGTGGTGCGTCAGAATCTGACAGATAAAACCACTTTGCGACTGAGATAGGAAGGGAACAGCTGTTATTACGACACCTTTGCATCAGATCCTTAATATAGCCTAGTAACGTGCGCCTCTTACCCTGTTGGTTGAGATTCTTATCTTATTATTAAAGGTCAAACCATCGTTATTTGTATGGTATAGGGGGCAAAGGAGCAGACGTACCGCCGTCCATGGACACCCGCAACACCAGAGGCGTCACAAGTGCGTTGCCGGTCTTTTAAGAAGGAGTACGCTCTTTTCTTGAAGGTTTGAAGGTCGTATTTGTCTTGCAAACAGTAGTAGATGTCTACTCTCTGCACCTTCACACGAATACTGGCTTTTATCCTTGTACATCCCAAGAAAAATAAGCCTATAAGGAGGTAAATAAATTAACAATACTATTTTCCTGCGTGTAACAACTCAAGCATTGAAAAATATCGTGTTCTGAATTTCTAATTATCGTTACTGAGATCAACATGGTTAAGGTCGATCAGAGAGACAGTTTCTTCCGCAATGGGAAAATAAAGATGGCGTCTTTAGACAATAGATTCAACAGTCTTTAACAGCCCATCATTAAAATTTTTGTGTTATTTTTAAGTAAATGAAAGAAACTAGTATACCCGCATCGTTTTGAGCACTTTTAAACATTATCTTGCATGGTAGTCGACGGATTTTCCACTATATGGCATAAATATGTATCAACATAATGCAATAATTATCTGAAATATTTAAAAATTCACAGTTCATAACACTATCTGCTGACCCCAAATGGTGTTTCTGCGGGCGAGACTATTATGTAATTGCTCAAAAAGAGGACCTTCTATACACTTGGTTATACAATGGATATGTTTTCACACGATTTTTATTAGCTTCACCTGTATGTTTGTAACCGACTCCTTTGGCCTTGATTTTGACCAACTTCAAAGGTTCAGATTTCATTTAAAGTTGGTAGACTTAACGAGGACCGATGAAAATACAATTTTAATAAATTAATAATAGTTTAAAAAACTAAACAAACACACTTATTTAAATAAACCAAAGTAAAAAGTAGAAATATTTTTTAATAACTCTTAATTTGAAGGTAGGATAGAGTGATAAATAAAATAAAATTTTTTAATGTTAAAATGCGCGGGGTGCTTTCTGGAAATATTTCGTTCTTTATATTAATTTAATTTATTTTATTTCTCACTCTATCCTTAATTTAAATTATTAAAAAAAATAGTTTCTACTTTTTACTTTGGTTTAAAAGCGTGTTTTTTTTACTTTTTTAAACTATCATTTATTTTTTGTCCTGTAGATATGTTTATCCAAAGGTTGCCTGGAAGATATTGTTCTTAGCAATAGGGCCGCCCATTGTACATATCCTCTTGGAATATTAGTAAAGTAGATATTTTTATATTTTACGCTGGTGTGAACCCCTTTTCTATAGTCGGTTAAAAAAATTTAATTCCAACACACTAGAGTGTGACTGTATAAAATTATAATAAAAGTAAATCAGAAACTTGTTTTTTTGGTTAGATTGTTATCAAACTCAAAAAAGTGTTATTTATAAAAGCATAAACAACATTTTTTTCATTTTTATTTTGACATACTTGTTGAATTAATTAGTTGGTGTCTGTTATTTGCTTACTGTTACACTATAACGGTATTGAATACGGTAAAATATAAATATATACAAATAAATAAAATTTAAATATCTCTTCGTAATTTTAAATAAACAACTTTTCGCTAAATGCATCTAAATATCACGATACTTACAGTGTAGAATCATTTTCAAAATTTTTTTTACATTGTTTTATTTCTGGGACGGCTAGACCGATTTTGACGTGTCTCTGTCAAAGTATAAACACAAATAGGTCTACGCGTTACACTATTATGAAATTGAAATTGTGAATATTTTGTTTTAATTGTTATGTGCAACTTCGTAGTGACAGGCGATTCTTTATGTATGCGAATCTAAAATATGTGTGAGTGAAGAGTTCCACCGCAAAATGACAGACTGTTTTGTATCGGAAAAAGGCGCTATGGGTACTCCCCTCATGTCCGTCGGTCTGTGTAGCTCCCAAACCAGTAGAAATAAGTCGTCATTTCCGATTCAACCCGTAATCACCGACAAATATCACTCATTAATGGATTACTTTCACGTGAACGAGTAATGTAACATATCCCTTGTAATTGTAGAAAGGGTAGGCAGTTAAGTTGCCGAACAACTTGAAAATTAATTTTAAAACTTGTACGTCGTTACTGTCTCGAAGGTCTAGCGGGTTCGATTCTCGGGACGGGCCAATTGTTGTCATGAACTTATCTACTGATTTTAAAAATTATATTACCAATGGAAAGCCACATCAAATGTGAGTGAAAGATTAATAATAATGTAGTTGCTATTAAAATAGCACAAAAAAAATTGACATAATCCCTTAGCAGTGTTATTTAAAACTAGCTGAACCCCGCGGTATTTCCCGCGGTTATTGTCGTACCGCGAGTAACGCCGCGGGGCAAAGCTAGACTAAAAAAAGTAGCCTAAGTTACTCCCCATATCATTAGTCACGCACAGGTGAAAGTCCCGTCAAAATCGGTCCAGCCGTTCCAGAGATTACCCGGAACAAACAGACAGACAGACAACATTGTTTTTTAACTACATTTTTGATATATGTACCGTGCATACATACATAATATGCATTTAGTAAAAAGCGGTTATTTGAATATTACAAACAGACACTCCAATTTTATTTATTTGTAGATGTATATGATAATGTCGATAAAAAAATTATTAACTACATTTTTGGTATATGTAGCGTGTATACATACATATGCATTTAGTAAAAAGCGGTTATTTGAATATTACAAACAGACACTCCAATTTTATTTAATTGTATAGATTAGTCCTAACTGTCACTTCGACAGCATTCAAATACTTTAACACCATTAAGGCCCTCACACACTAGTTTCATCGGACTAGACCCCACAGCATATAAATCAATTAGTGTGCAATAATACGTCGGCTAACACCGGACGGACGTTCGCTTCCGACTTGTGTCGTTTGAAAAATGTACCTAGTTAAACAACGTATAAACACACTGACATTTCTTGAAATATATTCATCTATTGTCATCCATAACAGGGTGTAATGATCCTCAGTTGGTGTACATTGATTTCTAATCTATCCAAATTAATAAAATTGGAATGTCTGAATGTAATATTAAAATAACCTCATTTCACTAAATGCATCTATACACGGTACATATACCAAAAATGTACTTTTCAATTTTTTTGTCTGTCTGTCTGTTTGTTCCGCTGGACAGATTTTGACGGGACTTACACTGATAGGTAGCTAATGACATAGGGAGTAACTAAGGCTACTTTTTTTAAAGTAGCTTCGCCACGCAGCGTTACTCGCGGTACGACAATAACCGCGGAAAACACCGCAGGGTTTAGCTGGTTAGAAAATACGTTTTGTCATATTATACCACGGTGACCAGAGGTTAGTTTACGATTTGTGTCAAGTTTTACTTCTTTTTGTACAGCACTTGGTCCTGTGCAGTTTGCAACACTGCTAAGACAAATTCGCAAGCTTTGTTTTACAAAGTGGTTTAGGTTCAAACAACTACTGAGTGAATCAATTGAGGATAAGAATCAACACATGAAAACATGTCAGAATTTACGTACGTAAGACAAACAAGGAAAATAACTAATATAAGGCACTTTGAAACGAAACATTTTGGACACAAATAAATATTCTGGACATTTAAGACACAACGCTATCTAATTCCAAGCTGAGCAGAGCTTGTTTATGGGTACTAGACAACTGATATAAATACAGATATATATATAGATATTTGTACATACATATATAGGTATTATACATAGAATACACCCAAAAATGTTTTCATTTAGGTTAGGTACTTGATTCATATCAGTTAAAAGAAAATCTAAATATACATAAAACTACTTAGTAAATTTCCTCACCATAATATTATGTTTTTACAATAACATTTTTTTTTTATTTTGAAAAAGACCTAAGTTAAAGCACATTTAATGGAATAACCTTAAAATTTGCAAAGGTCGCATAAAAAGATTTCACAGAAAAAACAAGCAATTAACTTGAAAATTCTCATAAATGAGATAAAAGATACAATTAATATGAATACACAATACATGTTCTTTCCACCGACAGTTATTTTTGCCTTTAAAAATCACCCAATGTGAAAAAGAAGTTTTAAAATAAATGAAGTTAAAAGACACATCAAAAAGGGCAATTTCAGCAAGAAATACCATTTTGAGCACGGTTAAAAAAAAAAAAAAAGAAAAAGAAGTTAAAAGACACATCAAAAAGGATAATTTCAGCAAGAAATACCATTTTGGGCAAGGTTAAAAAAAATAAAAATAAATGAAGTTAAAAGACACATCAAAAAGGATAATTTTAACAAGAAATACCATTTTGGGCAAGGTTAAAAAAACTGAAGTTAAGAGACACATCAAAAAGGATAATTTCAGCAAGAAATACCATTTTCGGCAAGGCTGAAAAAATTTGGCTTTAATATTAAATATATCAATAAAAGTCAAATTATCGACTTTAAGGTCATCGTAAACAAAATAAATTATGAGATTTAAGTAAGTGGTTATTAAAAACACGAATTTTAAATTCAAAACAAAAGCCGAAAACCTCGTGTGGCTTTCTGAGTAATGTATTGTTTTTACATGCAGAGGTATGACAGTTGTCACTTAAAGAGACAGAGGTGTTTAATATTTAACACAGCTAACATTTTAGACATTTTTATGCCACTTATATGTATGTATGTATTTGGGGGCGAGGTATTACCGTTGACCGGGCTTTTGAGAATAAAAGAGGATATAAAATACCTACGCTAAAATAAAAATAATGAAAAATCTCCTACGCCTACTTCTTAATCAAGTAATCATACGCAAAAAATGCCTTACATCATTTTGGAAAAGAGCTGCTACTCTTACACTACTGGACCGATATTAAACAAACATAGCTAAGAACCATCGCAAGGAAACTGGCTTTCAAATGAAAAAAAAAAGCATCGAAATCGGTCCATCCGTTTAAGAGCTACGATGCCACAGACAAACAGACATCGACGTCAAAATTATAACACCCCTCCTTTTGCGTCTGCAGTTAAAAATTGAACGGTAAAGGCAGATAAGAAGTAAGAAGCAATAAGACTTATGTAATTCCTACTGTAAATGGACTGGAAAATATGTCTGGAAATCCTTTTAATAAAGAAAAATTGTTTCAAGAGCAAGTTTTTATATTTGAATACAAGTAGGTAGAAATGTATAATAAATAAATATTTCGGACATCTAACACACAACGCCATCTAGTCCCAAGCTAAGCAGAGCTCATGTTATGGGTACTAGACAACTGATATAAATACATTTATACTATTTTTTTTTGTAAATACATACATATTATACATAGAAAACCACCAAACTCCGAAACAAATATTTGTAGATCATACAAACATTTGGTCCGACTCGGGAATCGAACCCGAGACCTCATGATCAGCAGTCGCACACGCCAACCGCGAGACCAACGAGGCAGTCTATAGGTAACTAGGTAACTACTATATATTGATAATTGTTTCTTAGTTTATTTCTTTTGTAAGAATATTTGTAACTCGTCGAATACGCCATCTCAAATCAAATCACTTTGATTTTATTATATCAAAGAGATTTGATGTCTGTCATATATTTAAGACAATAGACTGAACTTACTAAAAAAGATTGCTATCATTCAAAAATTTTTTTGTTTTTAAATTGTTTTTTTTTAGTTTTTGCTCGATATTGATAAAGTCAACATGTAGATGCTTGAAATGTATACGAGTAGATAATGGTACGGAACCATTCCTGCGCGAGTCCGACTCACACAATGCCGATTTTTAAATAACACTAACGAACAAACTAAATTGGGAAGTAACATAAAGTTAAATAAGTTTATTAAACTTTGTGTAACTTCCCAATTTAGTTTAAATTAAGACATATTGAAAATGCATTATATATCTAGACATACACGCATTATTATACCTAATAAGATCACTCACCAAACAAAACACACAAAAACAACTTTCTAAAGTTATGTTCCTAAAAATACTTAAACAATATTTCGTAAGGACATAATAATATACAATTAACATAAGATAGGTACTCACTGTGTATTGTCCCGCAGTCGAACTGCGACTGGCCGACCCGCCGGCTGACAGTGGGGATACTTATCCATCTCTTACATATAACGACACGACTCCGACATAGTGACGATTATATTTTTAAACGTTGGGATGTTTATTTTAAGTCTCTCGCCACTTGCCACTATTGTGATCCTTTATGTGTTCCTCTTTACTTTGATCTATACAAATAAATAAAATTGGAGTGTCTGTTTGTAATATTAAAATAACAGCTTTTTAATCAATGCATATGTATGTATACACGATACATACATCAAAAATGTAGTTAACATTTTTTTTATCTGTCTGTCTGTCTGATTGTTTGTTCCGGGTAATCTCTGGAACGGCTGGACGGATTTTGACGGGACCTTTACTGGCAGGTAGCTGATGATCCGGGGAGTAACTTTTTAAGACTAACTTTGTCCCGCGGCGTTACTCGCGGTACAACAATAGCCGCGGGTAACACCGCGGGGTTCAGCTAGTATGAAATACTATTTATCTTGTACCGTTGTTCCTAATTTTCAATTTTCAATTATCCCAATACATATTTTCCGTGTAGTAACGGATTGAGAGGACAGTGTCACCCTCACCACCCCTATTCAAGCCTTAGTTGTGTTAACAGCCTGCTAAGGAAGCAAACTAAGCAAAACAACATCAACGCAAGAGGAGGAAAAATTTAAACAAACCCTACGGTAACAACAGGCTAAAACCTTCTACGTAAGGAGAGGTATAGTTCATTCGCTCAGATGTGGTCACATTGATCACAAAGGGCCCGCCTGCTATACCCACCAGCAAGTGTGACTTGTAAGTTTACGCCGTTGTACGAATTTAAAATAATCGTATTTAACAACAATAACCACAATTGCTTAGTCAGAAACGTATTGAAATATGTAATAATTTTTTTAGATTAATCTGTTTTGTGTGTCAGATGTATGTAACAAATAAATAAATTAATTAATAAGCTCACTTTTAGCAACCTATAATTTATTTCCACTCATCAAGATTTAAACTAAGTTACTTCATGAAATAAGACAAGGAAATTGGTTGGAGTTACTATACTATATTTCCACTTGACTGTTAGAGGGACAAGCGCACATACAGAGTTTACATTTAAAAAATCTTAATTCTT
This sequence comes from Spilosoma lubricipeda, assembly GCA_905220595.1. Taxonomy (NCBI): domain Eukaryota; kingdom Metazoa; phylum Arthropoda; class Insecta; order Lepidoptera; family Erebidae; genus Spilosoma; species Spilosoma lubricipeda. Next base: position 14,357,909 of record HG992296.1, on the reverse strand, counting down.
AATACTCAGCAATATGCTTGAAACTGAAAACGGGTGTGAACGGAAGCCGTCCATCGATTGCTCTCGTTTATATTTGTAGCTTTATATTACGTCTTGAAGAACATTTCCTTTAGACTTTTGCGATTGTTTCAGTGTTCATCGGATACACTGCGCTGCACGAATGACGTGGGTGTGATATACCTACATAACAAAACATAACTCACAAACTTTTGTTCTCAGTCTGGGTGTTCCTTGTATCCGTTTTATGTATGTTTCTAATGTCTCCCGCGACACAGAATACATTTCTAGTACTTAAACTCTTTGCTGTAAGTCGTATAGTGTAAATGTCTCCACAACTGCCTAAGTTTCTCTGACAACATGACGCACCTACGCCTCAAATAGCTGTTAGTTTTAGTTGCAGTACACACAACTAAACGTGTCAAAGTATTCAACTAACCTGTGTAATATTGTGATTAGATTGTAATGAACAGTACAAATATTTGTACTTATATCTGTGTGTGTACTTATATATGTATCTTATAATGCTAGAGGTGATTTTGATGTTTCCATGGGGGGAAAGATTAAGAATACAGAATGTTATCACTCGTATTTATTCCGTAAATGACTAACGGAGCAATCTACACAAGACAACATCACCGAGGGAACGAAAACTTGAGAAAAAACCCTGTAATACCACCCCGCCTGGCTAACGTGGTACAGTAGGCTAAAATCTCCTTCCTAAGGAGACGCTTATGTCCAGCTGTGGACTGTTGAGTTAAAGGCTGTTAATGAAGTGTGCATTTATACTTTTGTAGTTAGCTAGGTAGGCTATGCTAGGCTAATGGCTTCACTGAGAAGCGTATAAGATGTATGTTACTGTCTTAATTAGCACACGTATCGTTAAAATTATTTTTTAAATATACACATCTGCATATATTATATTATTTTTACATAATTAAAATAATTACCTATTTACATAGACAAAAATATTGTTTTATGTATATGAGCCTGTCAAAGTGACTCATGTACTCTATTTAGGTGGTATACTGTATTGTTCAATTTAACAAAAAGAATGGCATTAGAAAATCATACTAATCCTTCCTACTTAACATTATAAATGCGAAAGTTTGTAAGGATGTGTGTTTGTTTCTCTTTCACACAAAAACTACTGAACGGATTTGGATGAAACTGTACAGTAATATAGTAATGGGACTAATCCCACCCACACGCCCACCGCTGTAACTCCTGTACACCAGGATCAACAGCAGTGACCCACGAACACACCGAGTTATGACACTCGGGAAGTCCCAGGAAAAAATATTAACTGTCTTGGAACCCGCAACGAAATTAATCAGAAGAAAAACAGGAGGAGTTGGAAATATGATAAGTCCACTTCCCTCCTTAGCAAAGCGGGAGACAAAATGAAGTCAAAATAGGCAGACACCTTTTTTTAAACCGGGAAGCACCACGGATAAAGTATTAGGGGTCCTAAGTGAGCTATATTTGATTACTATAGTATGTATGGCAGAATCGCCTAAACGCACGGAAATTCACCGCAGTTGACACAAGATCCCCATAGTATACCGCCCCAGATGTCATTTGTAAGCTATTTAGCATTGTGTTACGTTCATTGTACCAAAGACTACACTCCCAGAGAACATGATGAGCCGATTGTTCACAGCTAGTATCGGGTGTTGAGCATTGACACAATGGTGAATCGACTAATTTAAATGAGTGTAGTTTGCTCTTAAAGTTACCGTGGCCCGTAAGAAATTGAGCGACACAGTGATCTACCTCGAGCCATGTCCTCGACATCCGTTCGCGAACAGATGGAAAGAACTGGTAGAGGTGGCGCCCCTTAGATGATTTGTCCCATCGTTGTTGCCATTCATCCATTAGGTCGTCATAGACATTGGATTGCTGCTGAAACAATCTTATGATTTTATCGCGGTCTCGTACGCCCAAAAAATCGCATTCCATGTTTTGTTTTGTAGAATAGTACATGGCTGCACGTCTTTGCACCTCGAGATCGACCGGAAGAACACCCGCCAATACCGGTAATGCCTCAGTACTAACCGTCCTATATGCTTTGCATAAGAAGATTAATGCAAGTCGTTGGCCTTGTAGCAGTTTGCGACGGACAGCACCTACAGTCGCTCTATCGGCCCATACGGGAGCACCATAGCAAACAGCACCCAAATAAGTAGCTCCATATATGATTTTTAATGTATTAAATGAAAGACCCCATGTGGCAGTTGATATTCTCGTCAGAGCAAAGAAACTTTTTTTAGACTTTTCATTAACTGTTCTAATATGTTCGATAAATGAAAAATTTCTTTCTAAAACTAATCCCAAATAGCAAACCGAGGTTTTATTTTTAACAGTAACATTTTGAAATTTAATACACGGCGGTGATTTGAGGTTACCTTTCAGAAGTAGCTGGAAGGTTTTGTTTGGTGCAAAAGTCAAGCGATTACGTACACCCCATAGAGATACTAAGTTCAAACATCTATTAGCCAGACTCTCAAGCCCCGCTCTAGTATCAGATTCCACCAGTAATAAACCGTCGTCCGCATACGCGTTTAGAGTACATCCGGGTGGTATAGGTATTGTAAGAAAATCGTCGAAGCCTATATTCCACAAGTATGGACCTAGCACCGAGCCCTGAGGACACCCCATCGTAAGCGCCTTCGACACAGAATGATGCCCAAGTCTTAATTTTGTTGTGCCTTGTGTGAAGTATGAGGAGATTAGGGAATAAATATTTTTAAAGCATCCTCTTGATTTTAATTTTAGCAATAACATGGGCCACCACGCGTTGTCGAAGGCGCCAGATATATCTAAGAAGATACCTAAGACGTATTGAAACCTTGACTCGGTGACAGTTTTCCTTACAGATATGACCGCATCTGTTGTTGATTTTCCCAACGTAAATCCGAATTGTCTATCATGAAATTTAACTCCACCCGGTAGAAGTCGAGGCACTACAAGACGTTCTAAAAGCTTTCCTAGCGATGGTAACAGTGTTATAGGTCGATAGGACCCAGGATCGTCCGGCGGCTTATCGCCGTGTTTTGGTATTATACGAATATTACCGCACCGCCAAACACTAGGAAATACTCCTTCCGCAATGCAACGTTTAAAAACTGTTAAAATCGTATCACCCGAGAGTTTACAAGCTTCTTTTATCATTTTATTTGATATTTTATCGTCGCCCGAAGCCTTGTTTAGTGGTAATGACCTAACAATACCAAGAAATTCGTCTGAAGATGGTAAGTCAGACGTTGGAGACAATGGTGGTTCGATGGCCCACTGCCTAATTTGTCGGTGATAATCAGTGTCATCCTCCGGCCGATCGTCGGGCACAAGTGATTCTAAAAGATATTTTGCTGTTTCTTCTACTCCTGTAGTATAACTGTTATGAATTTTGATGTTCTGTACGTATGCAAGGTCGATAGATCTATTTGCCTTAAATTCATGATACAAAGGTGACCACGGACCCTCTCTATCGAGTTTATCTACAAGTTTGCGTATTAAATTTCCCTTTGATTTCTCCACTGCTGCCCTGTAGTGAGACCTAGCAACTCTAAGAGCAATGAGAGCATTATTGTAAATATCTCCTGTTACGTTACGCTTTTTAATGACATTTAGTTTTTTACGAGCTTTCCGATGGATTCTACGTAATTCGACCAATTTATAGTTCCACCAATCACATCTACGAGTGCTAGTGATAGATCCGCGGCCTATACAAACATCAGCACAATATGTGAAAGTGTCTGACAATATTTCTGCGCTTTCCTCAGCTGATAGACAACTGCGAGTGAAGTCTTTGGCATGTACTGCAAAGAGTGAACCAAATAAAGCCCAATTTGCCCCTTTAGTTTTATATCTAAAATTGTACGGAGTTATTAGTGGATGTTGTGCAACAATTGGTATGAATTCGTACACGATTAAGCGGTGATCACTACAGGATGCGTCCGGTAGGACACGCCATCCAGATATCGAGACGTCGCCGCGCGTACAGTAATATAGTCAGAATAACACTTAGGTTACTATTTGCCGCGATAACCGACATATACGCAAGCGGAGTCGCGGGCAACAGCTAGTATAATATATAGATACCTTGTTTATACCTATATTAAGTCTCACATGGACTGGTGTGCAAATATGTAAAGAGATCTTTAAACGAGATTTAAAACGTACTCCTAAATTATAGTCTTTTTGTTCAGTTTGACAGCACGGGCGGCCCAGAGGTTTAAAGCAGGGTGTAAACACTGCAAACGTGGACATATTTGTGTCTTGTGTCAGATACAAACTACCAAGCTACCGATGAATATTTGATTTCTATAGAACCATATATAATCACCTACTCCTACGAATACGTAAACATTTTTTTTCTTAGTCTAGTAAAGACTGGACTAAGTTCAATTATTATTTGAGTACTAGAAAGCCCTTTTATCCAGGAAGGAATTTCATGAAATTTAGTATGCAGTGGGTTCAAGTGACGATAAATCGATCTAGCTAGAGTTTATTTATAGGAAACTAGTTGTTACCCGCGGCTCCGCTCGCGTATATGTCGGTTATCGCGGCAAATAGTAGCCTATGTGATATTCTGATGTATAAGCTATATTACTGTAAAGTTTCATCCAAATCCGTTCAGTAGTTTTTGCGTGAAGGAGTGACAAACATCCATCCAAACATCCATCCATCCTTACAAACTTTCGCATTTATAATATTAGTAGGATTTACTAAAGGAAAATACTGAGAAAAGCTCGGCCGTTCAGGTACTAAGTTTAAAAAAAAAGTCATTTTATTGTATAAAAGCGTAGGTTCCTTTTCAAGAATCATTTCATCAATCATTTTGAAACCAATAACTTCACGTTTACTATCATCTATACAAATAAATAAAATTGGCGTGTCTGTTTGTAATATTAAAATACCCATTTTTTTATAAATGCATATGTATGTATACACGGTACATATACCAAAAATGTAGTTACATTTTTTTTGTCTGTCTGTTTGTTTGTTCCGGGTAATCCCTGGAATAGCTGGATCGATTTTGACGGGACTTTCACTGGCAGGTTGCTGATAATCCAGTGAAAAACTTAGGCTACTTTTTTTAGACTAACTTTGTCCCGTGGCGTTACTCGCGGTACAACAATAACCGCGGGGTTCAGCTAGTCAATCAATAAAATATTTAACAAAAGTTGTCTACCAGCCCCCAGCACATTCTCACAATAACGAATAGGTATTTTGATTTTGCAAGCTAAGTATTCTGTGTGCTCTTCTGTTGTACTTATTTTATATCTATCTATACTAATATATAAAGCTGAAGAGTTTGTTTGTTTGTTTGTTTGTTTGAACACGCTAATCTCAGGAACCGCTCGTCCGATTTGAAAAATTCTTTCAGTGTTTGATAGCCCATTTATCGAGGAAGGCTATAGGGTATATATCATCACGCTGCTACTAATAGGAGCGGAGCAACAATGAAGAATGTTTCAAAAACGGGGGAAATTTTCACGCTACGGGCATTATAAGGCGCAAACGAGGTTGCGTGGGTCGGCTAGTACTAATATATATCTATACTAAAATATAAAGCTGAAGAGTTTGTTTGTTTGTTTGTTTGTTTGTTTGTTTGAACACGCTAATCTCAGGAACCGCTGGTCCGATTTGAAAAATTCTTTCGGTGTTGGATAGTCCATTTATCGAGGAAGGCTATAGGGTATATATCATCACGCTACTACTAATAGGAGCGGAGCAACAATGAAGAATGTTTCAAAAACGGGAGAAATTTTCACGCTACGGGCAATATAAGGCGCAAACGAGGTTGCGTGGGTCGGCTAGTGTCTCTATAAAACGGCTTTCTAATAATAATAAACTATCCTGAAGATTATGGTTCCCTTGCCGCCCGTAAGCCTGCGAGCGAGCTCGGGACAAGCTTACTGATACTTTATGCTTCAATTACTAACTCTTATTCAATAACTAGCTGAACCTCGCGGTGTTACCCGCGGTTATTGTCGTACCGCGGGACAAAACTAGTCTAAAAAAATTGCCTAAGTTATTCCTTAGATCGTCAGCTATCTTCCAGTGAAAGTCCCGTCAAAATCGGTCTAGCCGTTCCAGAGATTACCCGGAACAAACCGACTGACAGACAAAAAAAAAAAAATTACTACATTTTTGGTACATATACCGTGTATACATATGTGCATTTAGTAAAAAGCGGTCATTTTAATATTACAAACAGACACTCCAATTTTATTTATTTGTATAGATTAAGTGAAAAGTTGTTAATTTGAAATAAGTGAAATAACAAACGTATGTACACTTTATTTTTATTTATTTAAATAGATTCGAACACTTTATTTAAACCGTTGAAATAGTATTAATTTAACCTTGACATTGACCTTATATAGTTTCGGTTGCGTGAGCATATCCGCAACAAACACTATTTGTTCATACTGGATAACAACATCAGTAACGTTCTCAGACGTTGAACTATGACATCATACATATCTATACATACAAACAAATTGGAGTGTCTGTTTGTAATATTAAAATAAACGCTTTTTCTAAATGCATATGTATGTATACACGGTAGGTACATACATACACATACACTACAATAACATTTTTAACAATTTTCGTATGTTTTTGTATGTTCTGGCTAATCTCTGGAACGGATGGACCGATTTTGACAAGACTTTTACTAAAAGGTAGCTAATGTAAGACATTTACCGCGGGTAACACCGCGAGACTCAGTTAATCTATACAAATAAATAAAATTGGAATGTCTGTTTGTAACATTACAATAACCGTTTTTTACTTCATGCATATGTATGTTTATACAGTATTTCTAATGAAATATTTTTTTACAATTGTCTGTCTGTTGGTTTGTTCCGGGTAATCTCTGGAAATGCTGGGCCGATTTTGACGGGACTTTCGCTGGCACATAGCTGATGATATAAGGAGCAACTTAGGCAATTTTTTTAGATACCCTGCAGCGATACCGCGGGGTTCAGCTAGTCTATACAAATAAATAAAATTGGATTGTTTATAATATTTTATTTAGTTAATTATACTTTTTAATAAATGCTTACGTATGTTTACACGGTACATATACCAAAATTTTCAAGGTAGTAGAGCCACGCTGATTTCATCTAGAACGGCCTGGCTCGACCCTCGCACAGAAGATCAACGTAGAATGACAGCAGCAGTGCTGTCGTGTTTCGTTGGTGAGTGCGAGACCGGAGGCCCAATGATGCAGAAGCAAGCAAGCAAACAGGTGTTGGTAACCATGCTGCATTGTTGCATTGTCTGCATTCTGTTATATATATGTAATGTATATAATAGTGCCTGACGGCCCCATTCCTATCCCTTAGACAGCACTTTTGGTGGTTGTTAGTAATGCGCGTGACACTTACCCTTTTCCGTCCGTTCCGAGTCCTGTTAAATTAAATAAACGACCTTCAAATACATTAATATGCTGTACTTTGTGTCCGTTTCATGTATGTTTGTGAAGTCCCCGCGAAACATGATATTTATTCCTAATGGAGGAGTTGTTTAAAAAAAAAAAAAAAAACTATATCTTTGTTTTAAAAGAACCTTCCAGTAGTTCCTATAACATTCCATAACGTTCGTATAACATATTTCCACAGAGTAGACAACTCGTTCATGGGACAATGTATACGCTTTTACAATAAGCTCCGTATTACTATTAGGAATTTGCCATTAAGGAAATTTAAGAATACCATTAAATCGAAGTTATCCGCAAAGGGGTATTATACCATATCAGAATACCTTGATGATAAAACCGCCTGGGATTGAACTGCCCATTCTGCACATGCTGTTTACTTTGAATGTTTAAATTTATTTTGATGTGGCGATAATTTATACATTGAAATAAATTCATTTTAAACTATTGTTATAGTTGACATTTTTTTTTAATTATTATCCTTACTGATTATTATAATTGTAACTCAAATTGTAATTATCGCTTTTTTATTGAAATAATGTCTTTTGCATTTATGAAAATTGTCTGGATTTTAAAAGAGACGTTGATCCCTGAGTTTGTTTCGTCCTTTCTTCTCAGGGCTTGTCCAGATAGGAAAGGCCGAACTCATCTGCTCAAAAAAAAAGTTTAACTTGCAAAAGTGTTTATATAACCTAATTGCAGAATAAATGATTTCATTTTTTCATTTCATTTCAACAATTCGCAGTATGATGACCACCACTCTTAGATTCTGCTTATGCTTTCCTTTATAGAGTAGGTAAAGTGGAGTCATTTTGACAGGGCCAAACATAAAAAAAGTCATACCTGTATCGAAGCCTATATTCAGATGACGAGCGCTCGTCATGAACATGGGCTTACTGTTACCAGCAAAATTACTCATTATTATCTTTTTAACATAGTTTTTTTCGGACATCTAACACACCATCTAATCCCAATCTAAGCACAGCTTGTATTATGGGTACTAGACAACTGATTTAAATACATATACATTACTTTTGTAAATACATACATTACTTTTGTAAATACATACATAATATACATGGAAAACACCCAAACTACGAGTTAAGTTTGGGTTTCGAACCCAAGACCTCGATTTGTGAATCACACAAAATGTTGTTCCGTGCAGGAATCAAACCTAAAGCACTAAAACCAAAAAAAGCTATAGAAAAAGTTACAAAAATATCTGCATTACTCATAAAGTCATAAAATATGATGAAAAAATGATTTTCAACAAACTGATGCAGTTTTTATTAAATCAAGCTCTTGTCTCTGTCAAAAAAGCTACGTCTTGAGGTCGATGCACTTATTGATATCTGGTTTTATCTAAAACTAGCTAAACCCCGCGGTGTTTCCCGCGGTTATCGTCGTACTGTGAGTAACGCCGCGCGACAAAGTTAGTCTAAAAAAAGTAGCCTAAGTAACTCCCCGGATCACCAGCTACCTGCCAGTGAAAGTCCCGTCAAAATCCGTCCAGCCGTTCCAGAGATTACCCGGAACAAACAGACAGACAGACAAAAATTTTTTTAACTTCATTTAGCGTGTATGTTCCGTGTATACATACATATACAGTTATTAAAAAGTGGTTATTTTAATATTACAAACAGACACTCCAATTTTATTTATTTGTATAGATATAGATTGGTCGACTACAGCTCCTCAGATTGTGCTAAACTCGTTTACAACGAAATTTTATATTAACGACCTCAAAAAAGTAAGTTGGACAGCAAAATTATTGTGTAATAAATTTAAAATTTAAATGTTTAATTATTATTTATATTTTTAAGTTGCGTATTATTGACTGTATAACGGATTTATTATGTTAATATTAAAACATAACTGTATATTTTCCCGCGTATATAGACAAACTAGCTGACCCACGCAACCTCGTTTGCGCCTTATATTGCCCGTAGCGTGAAAATTTCTCCCGTTTTTGAAACATTCTTCATTGTTACTCCGCTCCTGTTAGTAGTAGCGTGATGATATACACCCTATAGCCTTCCTCGATAAATGGACTATCCAACACCGAAAGAATTTTTCAAATCGGACCAGCGGTTCCTGAGATTAGCGTGTTCAAACAAACAAACAAACAAACAAACAAACAAGCAAACTCTTCAGCTTTATATATTAGTATAGATAGATATTACGGGTGCTACAAAATCGATCATTTCTTTCGCTATAGATATTACGAGAAGGGACTTATATAACTTGTTTCTGTTTTAATAAAGGGCCCTGAACATACGCATTATGACACTGTGAAAAAATGTTTTAAGGGTAAATATGTCATAGGGTGGAACAAGCACGTCCGCGAGGCTCATCGTGATGCCCGGCTGTCCTATCATAGTTGGTTGTTATAAGACAAACCGACTCATGGCTATATTTATGAAAATATGTGTAAAACAAGAAATCATTTTAAAAACTAAATTAAAGTATTGTTGCATATTAGCAACGTGTCATAAAAGAAAAGGATTTTCAAGATTGTGGAATTTAACTAACAAATTTAAACATAAATTGGGAGTATCGCTGAGCGTCGCGGGTGTGACTGAGCGTGAAGGGCATTGCGAATGCTTTCTTGGACCACTTCAAGGTAAACTCACTTCTGTCTGACATTGGCAATGCGGCGTACTTTGAGACTGGGGCTGCCGTAACCGGGACACCAATTGCCCAGTTCTCTGATAAGGAAGTGGAGAAAACTATACAAAATAAGTGTGAGTCACATAAGGTGAGTGGGAAGTCTCCCGGTCACGACGGCCTCAGTATTGACCATCTCAAATATTCAGGAGTGCACTTGCCAAGGGTACTTGCTATGTTTTTCAACTTGTTCATAAGCCGTAGTTACCTACCTTCGAAACTTACTGAGACTGTTGTTGTACCAATCATAAAAACTAAGTCTGGGGATGCCTCGGATGTTGCAAATTATAGACCTATCTCACTGGCAACGGTGATTGCAAAGATGTTGGATATTCTACTTGATAAAATCCTAGCAGACCATTTAGATCTAGAGGATACCTAATTTGGTTTTGAGGTCGAATTTATCCACTGAAAGTGCCATCCTATAGATCAAGAAGACTGTCCAATATTACACAGACAGAAAGACACCAATAATAGGTTGTTTTCTAGACTTATCGAAGGCATTCGACTTAGTAAATTATGAGCTGCTCTGGCATAAGCTAATACGGGATACTACTGTTCCGGTTAATATAGTTACACTGTTAAGGTTCTGGTACAATAATCAAAAAAATAGAGTGAAGTGGGCAGGCGCATATTCCGATGTTAATAGTCTGGAATGTGGGTTAAGCTTCCTTCGCTTATTTAACTTGTATGTCAATAAATTGATTGACGAACTTAATAGCGCCAAGACAGGATGTCACGTGGATGGTGTTTGTGTAAACAACATTAGTTACGCTGATGATATGGCGCTATTGAGTCCTTCCGTTCGCGAGGAAACTCCTTAAAATTTGTGTAGAGTATTCGATGGCACATGGGTTCAGGTACAACACCAAAAAGAGTGAATGACTCGTTTTTAAATCAGGTACCTTTACTCACAAGCAACTGCCGGAACTCACACTCTTGGGATCCCCTCTGGGTCGGGTTCAGAGGATTAAGTACCTGGGCCACTGGGTCACAGACGATTTAAAAGACAATATGGATATAGATAGGGAACGCAGGTCGCTGGCTGTCCGTTGCAATTCTAGTTTAGAGACATTAGATGTTAGTACTATTAGTTATTCTGTGACATTAGTATAGACATCCATGTCAGATATTAGTATAGATATCTGGTCCGATATGAAAAAATCTTTCAGTATTAGCCCAGTTATCAAAGAAGGGAAAGGCTATATCTTCTATTTCTTTCGAGCTATATCTTTTAGACCTAAGTGTGACCAATACAAGATTGGGTTTTGTCGCATCTTGTTTTACTTATCTGCTCTGCCTCCTTGGTCTAGCGGTTGACGTGTGCGACTGCTGATCGTGAGGTCTCGGGTTCGATTCCCGGGTCGGACCAAATGTTTGTATGAATTTACAAAAAAAAAAAGTATATATGTATTTGTATCAGTTGTCTAGTACCCATAACACAAGCTCTGCTTAGCTTGGGACTAGATGGCTTTGTGTGATAGATGTCCGAAATATTTATTATTATTATTTCCTTTATTTCATTTATATACACATTATTTACATTTTTAAATATAAATATAAAAACAAATACATTTAAAAATATAAAAAATAGTAGACCACCGACTTCGGGTACAGGGACCAAGAAACCGGTGGTTAGGGCTCCAGAGACAGGAACCTCCTCACAATACGAGCCGTGTCAAGGAGGACTGCCTTCTGCATCAGACCCTTGATCCAGCCATCTAACGTGAGCCTCTTAAGGTGTTGGTCGAGGCTCCTGGCAATTAATCCGTGAGCAGATACGACTATCGGAACAATGATCGCCGAATCCACATTCCACATATCGACAATCTCGTGAGATAAATCCAAATATTTTATTTGTTTTTCTTTTTCGGCTTTCACGAGATTCTCGTCATGTGGAACGGCAATATCGACAATCATTGCGCGGCGCTCCAATCGATCTATCACCACAATATCAGGCTTATTGGCAACAATAGTCCTGTCTGTGATAATAGATCGATCCCAATATAACGTAGCACGACCATTCTCGAGAATTGGGTCGGGCACATACCTGTAGTATGGCACCTCTGAGTTCACAAGATGATATTTAAGGGCAAGTTGTTGATGTACAATCCTGGCTACTTGGTTGTGCCTGTGCAAATATTCGCCGTTAGCAAGACGAGAACAACCAGAAATAATATGCCTGATAGATTCTCCAGGACGGTGACATGCCCGACAGATGTCGACCGTACCATCCTTCAGGATATATTTCCGATAGTTATTCGTCATGATAACTTCGTCCATAATCGCACAGACAAAACCTTCGGTTTCTCCGAAGAGATCACCATACCGTAGCCAGGACGTAGATGCTTTAAAGTCTATATCAGGCCCATTAAGGGCCCGATAAAATCGACCATGAAGTTCTTTGCCCTTCCATACCTCCCTGCGATCATTAGTACTAAGTACTACAGGTTTGCGCCAATTCTCTTTAGCCAAAGCGAGTGGAGTGAGTCCGGTATCCACTGCAACTACATTGCGATGCATTTCCACATCAGTATGGAGAAAATATTCTCTAAGATTGTATATCTCGCGATTGTGTAGGGTCTTGATATTTAATAGTCCACGACCCCCAAACTTTCGCGGTATATACAATCTCATAACCGATGAACGTGGGTGATGCATTCGGAATGCAGTTAGCAATGTACGGACTCTCCTGTCAAAAGCATCTAATTCGGTCTGAGTCCATCTAAGTATACCAAAGGAATACATCAGAACCGGCATGACCCAACTATTGTAGGCCCGCACCTTGTTACCACCCGATAAAAGACTTTTTAGCACTTTTTTCAGGCGGCCAAAGAAACGTTCCCGCAACATTTGTTTCACGTCAGATTCTGGCATTCCCAAGGACTGTGAAAAGCCTAGATACTTGTAGGTTTCAGTGGCAGATAGAGATCGAAGTTTTGTGGAATCTGAAAGCTCCACTCCTTCGGTTTCCACAATCAGTCCCTTCTTTACACACATGACTGCACACTTGTCTACACCAAATTCCATCTTGATAGAATTACTAAAGTTTTCAGTGACCTTTAGTAACGCTGTCAATTGTAATTTAGTGGGGGCAAGTAGTTTCAAATCATCCATATAAAGGAGGTGACTTATAACTCGATCATCTTTCTGCAACCTATAGCCTATCCCTGAACCCTCTAATAGAGTACTAAGAGGGTTCAAAGCTAGACAAAACCACAAGGGACTCAGACTGTCACCTTGAAAGATGCCCCGCTCGATTTTTATAAGTACGTCGTTCATCGTAGACTGCCGACATCCTGGATAGCGAAGTACTGTTCTCCATTGCCCCATACATGACTTCAAGAACGTGCACAGAGTTGTATCAATTTTATACAACTCCAGCACCCTCAAAAGCCACGTATGTGGCACCGAGTCATAAGCCTTCTTGTAATCTATCCAGCATGTCGCCAGGCTCTTACGATTGCGACGTACCTGCTGGCTAATGGTCATGTCTATTATAAGGAGCTCTTTAGTGCCACGGGTCCCACTTCTACATCCATTCTGAGAAACGGAAATTATCGAATTATTATTAATATGAGTAGTGATTTTGAGTCTCAGAATAGATGTTAGAAGTTTATATAACGTTGGTAAACAAGTAATAGGTCTAAAGTTTTTGGGATCCATGGTACTGCCAGATTTATGGAGTAAGTGGGTTATGCCAGTGGTTAAAAATTGTGGTAATGAACCTGAATCCAATGCCATTTGGAATTGAGATGCCAAGTACGCATGTGAGCTACGGAACCATTTAAGCCAAAAGTTGTGCAGTCCGTCTGGACCAGGTGCTTTCCAATTCGCTAATGAACGGACCGCACAACTTACATCCTCCTTATCAATCCTAACTGGTTCCATAGGTGTTATTGACTCACATGAGCGCTCGACATCCCGACACCAATGACCCTCTGTATGAGCGACAGGCGTTGACCAGATGTTTCGCCAAAAATAATTTGTGGCATTTTTATCTGGTAAATGCTCATCACTCATACAGGGACTCAGTTTCTCCCATTTCTGGTACACCCACTTCTCATTTCTTTGGAAAGTGCGATTCTGATTATACCGATCTGTTCGTTTTCTATAGCGCCTAATTCTATTTGCCCATGCATAAACTTTTTGCTTCAGAAAGTCTATGCGCTCTGTGACACATGACATGTATTGTTGAGGACTGACAGTAGTCCCTAAGAATGCCTGTTTCACAAAGCGCATCACTTTTGGTCGCGTATTACCTGATCTGAAGCTAATTAGCTTACCAATGAGTGTCCTGGTCCCAGCAATACGACGTTCAATTCTACACTGCCAAGCTGGCACAGTATTTTTTGGTCGAGTAGCAGTTTTACATTCTACAAAATTAACACCAGCTACTCGACAAACTGCGATAGCCGCACAGTATAGAATGGAATGTGTATCACTGAGATCTTCGCTATTATTAAAATAATCAGGCAATAACGAATCCAAGGCACTCACCAGCGCTAAATTTCGTTTATGCATGGGCAAACGAGACAACCGGGGTCTGTTATTAGAATCTACATATCGGTATTCCCGAATCGCATCCTCCAAAGTGCTCCTTATCGTATCATTACACTGGGTACTTACGGAGATAATTTCACTGTCCACTAGTTGTACAACGCTGTATAGCTCGCACTTGATCCGACAGTCGTTGTGCCGACACGTTGACAGCTGGCTCAAGCTCCTGAAACAGAGAGACTAGTCGAACACGGTACGCAGTAAGGTTCGTTCCCAACTCTGTAGCCCGAAAATATGCCCGCATGACATTCTCATTAATTGAATGTGTCCACTTCATGCGGCGCACATTACCACCGGCAGCGGGGGCCCTATTCGAGGTCAGTGGTCCTCGGGGTTCCAAGCTATCTGGTGGCCGGTATCTCTCCTGCCGACGTACAGGTGTTGGCGACGTCGGCGGAGAGAAAAACTCGTCACTTGATGAAGAGCTCGACGCCTCTGCGACAGTTGGCACTTCTGTTCTGGCATCCGAAGACGGCAAGGCGGAGCGTAGCGACGAGTCCGGAGTTAGTAATTGTGCTCTCGATCTAGCCCTTGTTAGCATTTTAGGAATTTATTCACATAGAAAATCATTGTTGTGACTTGACGTTCAAAACGTCATGTCTTACTTATCGGATGTTTTCTTTTATAACGCCTTTCTGTTCAATTTAATTCTGCTTTGATGATAATAATGCATTTTTAATATATTTCGAAACTATTTTATTATTATTATTATTTATCTTACCCTCTATGTATCTTCGATATCATCTGGGCTCAGGTTTAGCTTTTGGGCTAGATTTTATGCCAAAATTTTTCATACAAAATTTTTAGGAAGCGTTTCTATTCCATATATTTCTAGATTTGTTTCTTTATCTCGCATTTCCAGTTCCTACACTCTAATAATACTTATACTCATCACGCTCCGAACAATAGGAGCAAAGTATCAATAAAAATGCAGTTCGGAAGTAATATTAGTTCAATGTTCGGAAGTTGTCTTTTAAATGAAACTGTAATCTCAACACGCGAAAGCATCTACTAGCAAACTAGCACCCTAATAACCGGTGATCGTAACATGTCGTAATAGTCAAGACTAGCCTGTAACAGTTATCTAATTATTTGCGTTATGTGCATAACAGAAACTCCATTTAGATTCCGCCAAGGAGCTGAAATCGTTGTGCAAATAACAGTTACATAATTAGTTTACGAAATACAATTCCGATGTTGCATTGTTGATAATATTGTCAAAATTGACAATCTTTTTTGGCCTTTTTGTTCATTGGGGCTAATTCCGCCCACACGCCCATCACTGGAACTCCTGTTCAACTGGATCAATAGCAGTGATCCACGAACACACGGATTTGCCCGCATGTATAGCGTTTCCAGATATCCCAATTTTGGCGGCACGTCCCGATTTTTGAGTCAAAATTTTAATGTTCCGCGCGGCACAGGCTTTGTCCCGCTTTTTGGGGATAACTAGCCGGACGTCAAAGGTGAAGTTAATTAGTTAGACGTAGTGCTTTATCTAAACATAAACAAATAAATAAAATTGGAGTGTCTGTTTATAATATTAAAATAACCGTTTTTTAATAAATGCATATGTATGTATACACGATACATAGATCAAAATAACAGTTTTTGTCTGACTGTCGGTTTGTTCTGGGTAATCTCTGGAACGGCTGGACCGATTTTGACGGGACCTTCACTTGCAGGTACCTGATGATCTAAGGAGTAACTTAAGATACTATTTAGACTGACTTTGTCCCGCGGCTTTACCCGCGGTACAACAATAAACGCGGGTAACACTGCGGGGTTCAGCTAGTCGTGAATAAAATTGGTAGTCAATAAAAAAATAAACATTTAAATTTCCTTTCCCTTTCTTATTTGTATACATAAAAATATTGCGAACGACTTTTTTTTTGTCGTAATTTCTCATTAGTTACGGTTTTTTCCTATGTCCCGCTTTTGACGAAAAAACTTTTTAGTGGGTAAAAAATTCAATTCCCGAGAGGCAGTAGGCAGTCCAGCTGATTTTTACAAGAAGGGCATCAATAAACTGCCAATGCGTTAGCAAAGATACGTCGATTGCATGGGTGATTATTACTTCGAATAACAGAAATAGACAAATTGACAGTTTATCTTTCAAAAACATGACATTGGCAAAATTGTGGTCACACCATGGTCCCATGGTCACACTCTACCATAGAGCCAGTAAATCAAAAGTTGAAGTTGAACAGAAATAAAAAAGTTTGAAAAAATAAGTACTTTCACTTATTGCATACAAAACGCTAATTTCATAGGTAAAACCCTATTAGTATTGTAAACTTCTGGTTTAAAGTTTTAATCAGTGTTCGATAACTAACAAAAGTATCTAGACACTGGTCAAACTTAATTTGGAAGTAGACAGAGTCTTATAAGTATGATATCCGTAGAAACTAACATTAGTGCGAATTAGACTATCTGTACAGCGCCATCTAGCCATACAACCTTTACATGACATACACATATTGTGTATGTCTATGTAAAGGTTGTATAAGTAAGAGAGTACTTTTACGTTTTAAAATAAGAATATTTCTTGAGAAAGTTGTAATTTTTTACCGGGTTGTAAAGAAGACACGTGCCGTTTAAATTTGGAATTAAATATCCGTCAACTGCCCTACACGGCTTTGATGACAGGCCATTACCCTTTTCAGTAAGTTTTCCATGACTATTTCTGGAGGTGTAATACAGTCATAGATGACTCGTTGGATCTCGGATTTGAGATCAGAAATTGTTTCAGGTTTATATGTATACTAGCCGACCCACGCAACTTCGTTTACGTCTCTTATTGCCCGTAGCGTGATAATTTTCCCCCGTTTTTGAAACAGTTTTCATTGGTGCTCCGCTCCTATTGGTCTTAGCGTGATGATATATAGCTTATAGCCTTCCTCGATAAATGGGCTATCTAACATTGAAAGAATTTTTCAAATCGGATCAGTGGTTCCTGAGATTAGCGTGTTCAAACAAACAAACAAACTCTTCAGCTTTATATATTAGTATAGATATGTCGTGTCACTGAATGCAATGTGGCGCCCTCTAGCTGACATAAAGTACTGTATTAAAAAATAAATTTTAGATAAAAATGTCGTGTTTGGTATCATTGGTACTTGTCCATTTCAAAAATACATATATTATTAGCATTTGCTCGTGACTTTGGCCGTATTTATTCGATAAGTGTGGAATTTCATGGTATGCTTGTTTGTTCCCTCATTCTTTAGCCATGCAATAACAAACATGTTTACCATATTGAACGTCAGACTATAAACCATATATAGCCCTATTTGTTTAAATGGATCACTACAAAAGCCTCTAGATGGCCGACGAACAGCGTTTTGACTCTTTTTACAGATAAGTGACCCGCGCAGCCCCACAGTATACACAGCCTGGCTATAAGAAATCGAAAGAACTCGGAATTTATAGACTTCAACATATAAATGAATATTATTATTTTTATAAATATTTCAGACATCTAACAAACAACGCGATCCAGTCCCAAGCTAAGCAGAGCTTGTGTTATGGGTACTAGACAACTAATACAAATACATATATACTTTTTACTTTTTTTTGTAAATACATACATATTATACATAGAAAACACCCAAACTCCGAAACAAATATTTGTAGATCGTACAAACATTTGGTTCCGGGAATCGAACCCGAGACCTCATGATCAGCAGTCGCACACGCCAACCGCTAGACCCACGAGGCAGTCAAAAATATTGTAAATATCCCCAAAAATGTTGTAGGGGGTTGTAATAAGTATTTTTAATAGTCCAATTGTCTATAAAATAGCTAACATCGGTTTAGCCGTAAAAGTCTAACAGACAGACACACTTTTAGAGGGAAATAAAGCTTTTTCATATATTATTTTTGCGAAACTTTAATCCTTTACGCAATACGCAATGGAAGCTCTCAAAGAAATAATTTTCCTCCGTTTTTGCAACATATTTCATTGATACTCTGCTCCTTTTGGTCGTAGTGTGATGATTTATAGCTTTCGCCTTCTCCCATAATTGGGCTGTCTAACACTGAAACATTTTTTTAAATCGAACATGCAACCCTCGGATTAGCGCATTAAACCTAACGAACTCTTTAGCATTATAAACTGGGTCTTATATGACATCCGCAGAGACTAAACGCTATCGCGACATACACTAGCCGCGCAACGCCATCTATCGAATCTTATAGTAACCTTCTATGAGATTACTTGTAATTGATCATAATTTGTTTTTATTTAAAAATTATCTATACTGTATCTTTGTATAAGGATGATAATCTATACAAATAAATAAAATTGGAGTGTCTGTTTGTAGTATTAAAATAACCACTTTTTACTGAGTGCATATGTATGTAGCCCCGGTACATATACCAAAAATGTAGCTAAAAAATGTTTGTCTGTCTGTCTGTCTGTCGGTCTGTCTGTCTGTCTGTCTGTCTGTCTGTCTGTTTGTTCCGGGTAATCTCTGGAACGGCTGGACGGATTTTGACGGGACTTTCACTGGCAGGTAGCTGATGATCCGGGGAGTAATGGGCTGCTTTTTTTAGACTAACTTTGTCCCGCGGCGTTACTCGCGGTGCAACATTCACCGCGGGTCACACCGCGGGGTTCAGCTAGTTACGAAATATAGTATACTAGCTCAGCCCCACGTAGGCCACTTAGAGGCTTTTGTAGTGATCTGTGTATACATGATAGAAATAAGAAAGAACACAACCTTTTTCTAGTATTAGATGTTTATTTAAAAAAATATCGGATTGGAATTGTAAGAATTAAATACTTATGATTTTTTTTGCAAACAAAAACTGCAGAAATATAATAAAGCAAAAAACTGTAGCAGTATGGTTAGTAATTCTTAACAATTTTAAAATAAAAAATCCTCCGTTTTGTTGATCCTAGTTTATTATAAAAAAAAATGCACATTATAATGTTTATTAGGGAACTGTGGAGTTCTCTTTGGGGGTAAACATACGAGTAATTAACGTTATATTGTAAAAACAAACGATTGACACGTTGGGGGGGCAGGAATTCGTTAATTTAATACTTAATATTCAGTATCTTCTTTACAAAGATGTTATAAGTACAACTTCGTAAAGAAAATGTTTTATTTGTACTCTATTCTTACCAGACTACATCGAAGATAAAAGGAAGAGTTATAGTTTTGGAAGTCTGTGTATAGTTCATTCGTTTAGATCGATACACCCGCACGCAATTGTGGTTATTGTTGTGAAATATGAATATATTAGTTAGGTGCATACAAGCATGAAAAGTAAAAACTTCTCATTTACCTAGTTTATTAAAACATTTTCAGTTTACATGTCAGAAGAGTCAACAAACGTAACCATTGATTACACTGCGCCAGCGTAATCTGACAAATCATATTTTACTTGCGGGTGTACGCCGCAAGCGGCTCCTTAGATTTTCCTTTAACAAAAAGCAGCACCTGTCACGCGGCGCGATCACAGCGACCATATCTAATCGAATGGACTATATCTTTGTATGTTCCACGCTTCCTTTCGAAGGAGAGGCTTACGTCCAACAATGGACTTCCAAAAGTTGTTAATATAATATGAAAATGAGTAGCTTCTCTAAATCTCTTACAAAACTAATTCCTAGTCCCCAACACGTCAAATATAAAGAGTCAATGTGTAAAAAAGTTAAAATGATTCAGTTTAAAATGGACACACTACAATTTTATGTACAAATTAATTATTGTAACACATACTTATCTTTCACAATACTTATATAATTACATTATATTGGTCACCGTCGACTTAAGGAGAGGCGGCGAAAGGAATAATTCACTAACAATTTAAATTCAACCTTAAGTTCTACAGAATAAAACTGTATTTCATGTAACGAAAATAAACCAATAGTCACTTTATTTCGTCGCATCAAATCACTAGGGTAGATGACACATTAGTCAAATTATTTACTTTTGATCATCTGTCAAAACTTTGTATGAACAATGTAGTAAATACACACTTGTGACGTCACTGTTTTAGACTACTTAATTGAGCAATATAGTTCAATGTTAATTTGATTAAAATTTGTAATAGAAATGAAAAGCTGTAGTAATTATATTTTCCGAGATATTTTGTAATATTCGTTTTAATGAAGGAGATAATGGTATTTATTTACGATGACGATACGTGAATTAGTCTCTTCGCCGCCACTCACTCCATCGGCGCTGGCCCTGAGCGAAGTGTATATTGAACTTACAGATAGTGATTTGTACCATCATCATATTAGACGTACAATGGTGGAGATCTGCTGTTGTGTCACATAACTAAACTACAATTTCTGTTATATAAGTAAATGTCCAAAATTCTGCTCTCAATGCTCTGCTCTGCTCAAATGTATTTAGATGACGTCTATCAGTGTTATTTTGTCAATCTTCGGCGTTTAGAACGTCATATGACAAGACTAAACAATTTTTTTGTCATTTTGAGTTTAGTTAGTTTTCGAACAACAGAACTAGCACCATTATTAAAATGTTTACTTAATATTGCATACATATATAGTTATACATACGATTTTACTTACTTACGTGTGTATTTCGGGGCATTCATAAATAGAGTCACCATGTAATGTATAGTAGATGTGAAACATCGAAATTACTAAATAGAAATCATGAGTACTGTAGTAGAATTAAATAAGATTAATTATCTGTGGTCAAGTGACAGGAAGGGCGTTGGAGGTTTTGGCCGGAAGACTGTCATGGCGTTTTTGGGTAACACAGATAGCACGAGAAACTAAAACGATGAATACAATATTCATCGTTTAAGTTAAAAGCGACATCTATAACAAGTACAAAGATTAAAACAAGTATACATCGTTGTTTCAATAACGACATTAAATACTACACGGCGCAGTCGCAACAACAAACCAACGTAGCATAATCACAACCTCAAAAAAATCGTTTTAGTTCCTCAAAACGCCACGTGGCTGTGTTACTCAAAACGCCATGACAGTCTTCCGGCCAAAACCTCCCACGCTCTTCCTGTGACTTGACCACAGATAAATTGATCTTATCTAATTCTATTACAAGTACAGTCGCCATACCGCCTCGTATGTTACATATACATACTAATATTATAAATGCGAAAGTAACTGTCTCGCTTTCACAATTAAACCATTGCACCGATTTCTATTAAATTTGGCATAGAGATACTTTGATTGCTAACGTAGGACATAGGCTACTTTTTATCGCGATAACTGACATATACGTGGACGAAACCGCAAACAATAGCTATTACTGTATGTAATAAACTGTGGCGACGCATCAGTCACGCTATGTAATATAATGATAGATTACGCGAGCCGTCGCCATTCCAAAAGGGGCTCAAAAGCGATGAAAGCATAAAAGAGGTCATAGGCTATTATTTTTATATATATAAACTCTGCTCAGCCTGATGGCAAGCTCAAGCAAAATCCAACAGTGGAGGACACCATACTCACTGAGAAAGCAAACAATGCAGTATGGCGTCCCACACTATGGCGGCTTAGTGAGATTCTTTTTCACGCAGCGCTTAAAGGACCCGGGATCATAGTGGGAGGGAAACACGTGCGCTGGTAGTGAGTTCCAGTTTTAACTGCTCAGCACAGGAAGGAAGAACCAAACCGTTTGGTTCGAGAGCGTATTTCTATGACCAGCAGTGGACTATTAAAGGCTGTTGACTTGAAAACCCACCTACCTCATCGTCAACATTAATCATTATCGGCTTCAGGTGACCCCGAAACGCAGAACGAAGTAAAACCATATATACTTTTAATAACTGAACACCACACATTTAATTTTTATTCTATATGAGTACGTGGGTAGTAAGGTATCATCCGCCGATGAGTTGAGTTGAGACGAGGCCTCAGCCTAAGGCTTCTGACGCGTATTGTTCATTAATGTTCTCTTATAACGTTATCATGGAAAAATATCGTCCGTAAGTCGACTTCATAGACAAACAAATTATTTCTGCAGTCTCTTTAAACTCTACACGCTTCTACCAGCGCTTGTACATTGCAAATGTATGAATGCACAACTAAATTCACTATGTTTTAATTACGAGCGCTTTTCAGACGACCTAGTAATTATTTTTATGGAAGAACGAATCAGTTACAAAAAAAAAATGATTTTTTTCGATATCATTAATGTTTTACATTTTTCTTCCTATCGAGGTGATATTCATAATGGAAATACATATATAAAGTACATCATAGAAAAAGCGTAAGCAAACCAAATTGACGAACTTCAGTCCTCATAAAACTTATGTAAAATATCATTCGGAATAAACAAACCTACATTAGTACAGTTCAAAACACACTTGACTTCACATAATATCAACTTACATTCGATATAAAATCGATATCAATTTCCATTCGAAAAAGAATCGATATCAATTTTCATTCGATACAAAATCGATTTTAATTACCATTCGATATAAAATCGATTTCAAATTGCACTCAACAGAGAGAAGAAAAAAAACACATTCGATATAGAACTGATATCGATTTACATTGGACACAGAATCGATACGAATTGTCCATTCGAGATTGATCTTTTATCGACACCGAATCTCCTAGCCAAGTTACATTCTACAAATCTTAACGTTAACAGAAAGCATACTAACAAAAGTATGGAAATGACGTTTCTCAAGGCTCAGTCACGCGATCCAAAGAAAATATTAGCCAATAATACAAGAAAATAAAGGCGATAGCGATTGTAGAAAGAGAATCGGCGCGAGACACTTGCAACTAGGCTAAGGGAGCTGCAGTATTCGTTCTATATTTCTATGGCGTTATTTATCAATGACACAATGTGACATAGGATCATGGGCGTAGCTAGGGAGGAAAGATAAACTTAAACCTGGGTACGCCCATGCATAGAATTAATGCACAGATATTACAGAACATGTATGTATAATGATACATTGATTTGTTACCGACAACAACGAATTGCAATTCAACATCGAACAAAAAATAATTGGATAGATATAATCGATAACTGCGACATTGTAACGTAATCGACATTCTTTCAATAACCGTACGACATTAAAATCGATTTTATATTTTTATAAACAAATTCATATGCTTAGATGAACAGGGTCTTATCTCAAAATTCTTCAATAAAACTATTTTATTATACTTAGATTTAGATTTTTATCAACAAAACTAAATTGAAAAGGTCTAATTTTCTAACACTACCCTATTCACCGATAGCAACTATTTCTCCCCGGCAAATATTATTCTGTGTATCGACCAAATTTCAGTTAAATATTTTAATGAACATAGGTGGGTTTAAAGTATATTTTTAATATAGCATTATTACTCTAATCATAGGCTGATTTTCAATGACACATAATGGTGGTGAGCTTATTGGCTATTTATCTGGCACTTTTCCAATTCGGAATCGAACCTAGGACCTCGATGGCGGATCTAAGATTAAAATAGGTCGATAGCCAGCTCAATATAAGGAGGGCCAAGTAATACTTTAAAGACTTTTCTAGTCTTAATCTATTCTAAAACAAATACAGTTCTACTGAACTATTATCTTATAAAAACTGTTTTTTAGTCATTTATTCAATATCTCTTTAACACAGTCCTAACCTATGTTTACAATTGTCACTTTGTCATTTGTAAACATACATAAAGTACAAAATATGGACAATATAATCGTAACATATACAATATTTATCTAACGATGAATCATTCAGAAGACCTCGCCGAGGCAAAAACCTCTCAGCTTTATATTCTTAATTGTAGCTCGAATAATTAGACTCGTAAATGTTGATAGCGCGATTGAGGACAGCGCTAGTGTTAACTAGACGAGGCCAGTACATACACAGACATGTTCGCCTTACATGATGGAACACCGCTTGCTGTCTCCCTGGGTCTGGGCGGCGTGGGGGCTGGTGAGGGGGGCGGTGTGGGGGGCGGTGTGGGGGGCGGCGAGGGGGTCCTGCGGCGGCGGGAGGGTGGTCTTGAGCGTCTCGGGGTCGAAGGTGTCGGGGGCGGCAACTGGGGCCGACAGCGGCAAGTCCGTGTTGATGCCCACGATCTGTTACACAAATTTTTTAATGAAAATAAATATCTGACATAATTATTCTGACTTATTGGAAACTGGAAGTTATGGATCGACACAAGCAGACGGTAGATTCTGATCTGAGTAAATCGGTTTGGAGTTTTCACCTAATTTATTGTCTGTTTGTGGTGGTCTTTGATTTTAAACTGTAGCTTCAAATTTTAACGTTCATGAATGTCAATAATAAGAGCGACGCTTGAGATTCGATTTGAACTTAAAACTAGTTTCAGCTGATCGGAGATCAACGGATACTTTTGACGCCTTTTAAAATACGGGCCTTGGTGTCTTAACTGAATAAATGATTTTGAATTGCTGAATTTTATAAAAGTAGTCGATACTTTCAAAGTATCAATACTCTTTATCTTGATACTTCAACGTATTGAGTATTTTTCTGAGATTTTATTTCGATATTAATCACAAGAACAGTATTGATATTTTTTTATTCAATACCTTGTTTCTACATTCATTTATACAAATAAATAAAATTGGACTGTCTGTTTGTAATATTAAAATAACCGCTTTTTAATAAATGCACATGTATACACGGTACATGTACCAAAAACGTAGTTATTTTTTTTTTGTATGTCTGTCTGTTTGTTCCGGCTAATCTCTGGTACGGCTAGACCGATTTTAATGGGACTTTCACTGATAGGTAGCTAATAATATAAATAAGGAGTAAATTGAGCTACTTTTTTTAGATTAGCTTCGCCTCACAGCATTACCCGCAGTTATTGTCGTACCGCGGGTAACACCGCGGGGTTCAGCTCGTAATTAAATAAATTTGGTATATAGTAAATCGACATATCTTAGTCCATTCGAAACGATTACAAAAGCGGCGTGAAGTATCATGGTATTAAATCGATGTCGAGAGACATCTTTGTAGTTTTTTTGACATTTCTTTATTTTTCATTTCATTTACCTCAGCATTTCGCCTGTGGGCGGCAGGTAGCGACACCTGAGCGACGCGCCGCAGCGGCTCCGCGAGACGCTCGAGCCGCTCCAACACGCGCAAGCGCTTGCTGGCCACCGCGCCCGCTCCCGCCCCCGCCTCCGCCCCCGCGCCCGCCCCCGCCTCCGCTCGCGCGTCCGCCGCCTCGTCCGGCTTGCGCTTGCGCCCCACCACGGTGCCGGTCGGCCGCGACTGCTCCACGCCCGCTGCAACACACGCACGCACTCTCATACACTCTCAACTATGATAATCAAGAGCGCGATAAACACAACGAGTCTCTTATATCGCAACAGAGATCTTCAACGACTGACAACAAATCACACGCATATAATTAACCGACTTCAAAAATAAATAGGTTCTCAATTCAACTGTATTTTCCTTATGTTTGTTCCCGTCAACTTTCGACTGAGTAAATCGGTTTTGATGATTCTTTTTTTTAAAGCCCTGAGGTAAGAAACATTAAACAGACAATCGAATTAGAAACCGCTATTTTTTTAAGTTAGTTAATAACTATGGTTTTTGCGATGTGCCGCGGAGTAAAGGTAGTTACATAACTAAATATATATATAAAAAACTAGTACTCACAAGTAACACTAGCGTTGGAACGAATGCTCCTATTAGCCACGTGTTTGAAACTCATCTCCTTGAGTGATTTGTACGAAGATCGGCCGCGGATGCTGCGAAATCCGCGCAGATACGAGCTGTCGTCCAGGCCGCTCTCCTCCAGGATCGAAGACGACTCCGTTATGTCCATCTCCATGGTTGTGTTGTTTCCTGAACATTCAATAAATAAATACTTCTGACCTCGGAAACTCAACCAACGCCATCTAGTTTCAAACTCAGCAGAATTTCACGTACTATGAAAACTAGATTAACTTTATACTTTTTTTGTAAATACGTACACATTTTACATATGAAACAGCCAAAACTCTAAAATAAATATTTAAAGATCATACAAAGATTTGGCCCGACCCGAGAATGGAATCCACAACACAGTAAAATGCGAAGGGTACTAGTCTGTACGTAGTGATGGAATAAAATTAGGGAATGTTGCTATTCTTATCGTCACTTGGACGAAGAAGGAAAACTTAATTCTAACCCTATAAAAACCTATGTAGCAAGCCATACTAAGCATAATTCTCCTTTTTTGATTTGTGAACCTGTCAATGAGACTTCTCTGCCTGATGGAAAGTATAAACAGAATCCAAAAGTGGTGGTCACCATACTCATTGCTCGTGCAAACAAAGCAACAATGCAGCATGGTGACCCACACCATGGCGGGCTAGTGATGCTTCTGCATCATTGGGCCTCCGGTCTCGCACTCACCAACGAAACACGACAGCACGAACGGTGTCACTTTAGTTGATCTCCTGAGAGAGGGTAGTACCGCCCCGGTCGAGCCGGCTGACATCAGATTAGCTTTATTACGTTCATAAGGTGTAAGGTATATTTTGTTCTGGACTATTAGAGGTTGTAAATGATGAAATAGTACACACCAGTATAATTAGCCATAACGGAGGTGTTGGTCTGGTCGGCTAGCCGCATGCTGCGTCTGTACGGCGACACCTTGACGCGGGACTTGGAGTAGTTCGTGTCAGTCTTGCGCTGGACCTCCTCTCCTGTCGGAAGTGGTCACACTACACATATCATTACCACATTCCACAAGGCACACACACATATGTTTCACTATCGAATTTTCTTTGTGGGATTCTATGTTTTTTGATATTATACGATTTACTCATAACTAGAGATTCGGAACGGTTTCGCACGAAAGTCTTTGAAATTCTACTACATATAATATGCATATACAACATGTACATAATAAACCTTCCTATTAATCACTATCTATCGCTCACTCGCTCGCTAACTCACACATAAACTATTAAAACAAAACATTTGGAATTTTACACACACATAAATACATTCTGTCTCATAACAATGTAATGCGTAGGCCCATTTGGGCTTATACCTTGACAGCGGGGAACGCCTGCGTTGATTGTGAAGGAAACAAAAGAGGTGTATCAGGACCGTGGTAAGTGGAGATCAATTGCCTCTACCCCTCTGGGAAATAGGCATGAAGTTGCGTATATTATTCTGAAAATAACTTACCGTCATTAGCTTCAACTTCTACAACGATTTCGATCTCAACTGTTTCCTCTTGCTTCTTAGTATCTTCTGCACTCTTGTCTCCAACTACATCTTTTCCTACTTCTTTCTCCGTTTCCTTCTTTTCAGAATCTTGAACATTACCAGGTTCATCCTTTTTGTCAGATTCTTGTTTTTTGTCTGCATCTTGTTTCTTAGCTTCCTGTGGTTTGGGAGAATCTGATGAACGTAGTTTCCTATCTGTGGACGTGGGCGCGTCCTCTTTCAGTTTCAGTAACTTGGAATCCTTTGGCTGTAATTTTAAGACCACATGAAAGGTAGTATCGAATTTAAAATACAAAAAAATTAATACAAATACACATTCGTGTATTAAAATAAATCTTGTGCTCTCGACTTAAAACCCCACTAACCATAGAGAAAGGAATAATTAACCCCACGAACTCCTATGTAAAAAAAAAAAGTATAAAATAAAAAGCCATATCAGCCAGGTTATTATTACGAATCTATTGACACCACATTCGTTAAGATTAGTAGTTTAGGCGACTGTCAAAACCTGCCTTTTTTTCCTTCCTTTTTGCTTCGCCAAAGTTGGAAAAAAGTTTTTATTGATTTTATTAAAATGCGTGTTAAATTATCTATATACACCCGTTTACATGCATGAGTGCGTACATGCGTACCAATACCGTGAGTGCCTCTACGTGCATACTTTAAACGTGCAGATGTTATTTATGCAAACATGAAAAATGTACGGATGCTCAGGTAAAATGCCGAAAATTTGTGTCATTTTAAAATTCGTTCATGTTAAATTGTGGTAAAGAAGTATTGTGTGTATTTTCGTACGGTAGAGAAATTTGTTCCTCTGAACAAGAAAAAGTATTTCGTATTTGAGAACAGCGCTTCTTGGCAATTTTTAAAATTATCTACCTACGAGAATAAATACAAAATATTGTTTTATTTTTAGTGTTATTAAATTTTCATTTCATTTTATCATGATTGTTTTTAAATGTAAATATTACGAGATAGATTATAACTGAGTAACCAGTCTAAGCTAAAAGTATTTTAAGGTACTCCTATATTGCTAATATAATATTAGTAAAAGTTTTATCAAAATCATTTAAACCGTTCCAAAGATTAGCCGAAACAAACAGCGAGACAGACAAAAAATGTTTTTTTTTTTAAACAAGTACCGTATACTATCATAAGTATTTATTGAAAATCTGGTAATTTGGAATTACAAACAGACACTCCAATTTTATTTATTTGTATAGATGTTAGATTTTAAAGGAAATCAATGCGAGATTTTCCACGCAGTAAACGGGAAGTACCCAAAGCATATGTGAGAACAAATCTCAGTACCGTACCATAAGCTGAGCTGTGGCCCTTTAGTCACACAGTCAGATTATCTGTTTTTATATTGTATACTTTTGATTGTTTGTTTGTTTTTTAAATGTCTATTTTGTAAGTGTTACTAATAAAAAAAGTTCTTTTTTTCTTTCTTTCAAAAAAGTAGACTCACCTCGTCGTGCGGCGCGTCTGCGAGCTTGTCGGAGGCGGGCCGCGGCGTCTCGGGCGTGCGCGCCGCCTTCACCTTGCACCACACACACACCCACATTAGTACACCTCCATCTCTCGCCCAACCCTCATCCCCCTATCTCTAACTATTCTCATCGCTTCGAGCTCAACGCTAGACTACTACTATCTACTTTAGATGGCTGCCAGTCCTCAATTGTGCACTTTCTACAAACTTTCTGCCTCGCACAACAAAACTAGCATCAACTGTCGCCTGGGTTATTCCCGGACCAATACGACCTTCAAGAAAATAGCGTACTCCATCTTAAAAGGCCAGCAACGCACTTGTGACGCCTTTTGTGTTAATGTTAAGCATCTCTGGATACGAGTAGGAATTCCTATTGAAGATGTACAGTAACATTTGATAAATGAAAGTGTAATTTTTTGTCACCCGTTATTTATCGCCATTTCGTTAATAGAAAATTAAATTAATTAATAAAGCTAAGAAACGATGAGAATGTGGATGGTTATTTTTAAATGTTTTACTACATGTTTTATTAACAATGTCCAAAATAATTATATTCTCTATTTCTCATATATTTTTGTTAATACGACAGTAGTAAAACACTTCATTGTTAAATATGACACGAAATTAATGACACCATACAATTATTTAAATCGACTAAAGTAGCTATTCGTAATCGTTATCAATCATTCACATGCCTGTCACAAAATTAAATTCCTCAAACTTTTAGCAAAATTTTAAGCTTCAACCGTCTTATACCTACCAACACGATTTAGTTGGATATTATTAACCCTATACCGGTACAAAACCATCACCATATCGACTACAAATTCTGTAGTCGATTTAGAGATAACACACAAACTGACAATCGACTAAAACTAGCGTCAATTCTGATAATCATGGTTATCCTCATAATACTTTAAACTTTTAGCACGAAGTGAACATCAAGGCAAAATATTTTTAAAGTCTCTATCAACATAAAACATCAAAACCCTGTGACCCATAGTCGATTTCGTTAAATGTCAAACCAACGGTCAAGCACGAAAGAAACAACAGGTACCGAGTAAAGGTACCTGAGATCGCCTGGTAAAACTTCGGCTGGGCACACTCTCCGGAGTCGGCGGTTCGAAACACTCCACGTCCGAAGTGTCGTCATACGTCAGTTCCGGGAACAGCTCGTCATGGTCGTCGATGACGAGCATGGCGTCATCGTCCTCCGAGTCCGCACTCACCGTTCCGTTGAGTACGTCTTCTGTGCCGTTGCCGAGAGTCACGTCTGATACTCCGTTGTGCACGCGATCTCTGCCGTTCTGTTTCTGTTTCGAAGGCTCGGCTTTTTTCGTTTCTGGTTTCTCTTTCTCTGACTGAAAATATAACAAATGTGGAGAATTTCAATTGTAAACAATGATAACTTTATCTCAAGGAAGTTCTTGTTTAAACTAGAATATCGGGTCAAGGTCTCTGCCAGGTATCAAGACATAATATCTAAATATCAACATTTAACTAATTATAGTGATATTTAGAACGACATCGGAAAGTTATCATGACACACATGAGTTGCTTCAATCGGATTTGTTCCTGGGAACAATGCATTATACAAACAGACAAGTTTTAAACGGTGAGTCGCCTGTTATAAGACTACCCCTTAACCGTAAAGCACCGATATACGACCACTCATCCTTCCTATGTGCACACGTTTGATATCGTATACTACATAAATGTAAGTTTGTCTGTCTGTTAACTGTGGCATAGATTTCAATGAAATGAAATTTAGCATACACACGGGCTAGCCTTCAACATTGAAAGAAGCTGTCCAAATATGCACCCATAACTAAATAAAGAAATAATACACATACCTTGCCACTTTTATCTTCTTTACTACTACTACTCTCTTCTTTACTCTTCTCCGCCTGCTGTTCAGGTTTGTCATTCTTTTTTTCTACATGGTCTTTCTTTTCTGATTTCTTATCTGTGCTCTTATCATGCTTTTCAGGTTTATCGGCTTTCTCTGTTGTTTTCTCTCCACTCTTCTCGGGTGCCTTCTCTGCCTTTTCGTTCTTCTCTGCGGCAGCTAATTTCTCTTTCTCTGCGTTTGCGGCTACCTTCTTTTTCATATCTTTTACGGGGCTGTTTGTACTCCTCTGCAAAAGTGAAATTAATTCTTAGCCCTAGTTTTGAACGATAACTACAGACAGTTAAGTATAACTTTGAATCCTGTGTCGCGTGAAAATTTATAAACATTCATTCAAAAGTGAGTACATTTTAGAACAATGATTATGGATCACACAAAATGTTGTCATATTTAGGGATCAAACTAACAATACTCAGTGCAATAGGAACAGCGGGGTGACAGCTTAAACCACTGCGACTTGAGTGTAGTTACTACTACATGACCCCATTAAGAGAATGTATTTGGGTCACCAAGATTGGTCATACGGGTCGCAGTTAGATTATTACCCACTAGCTGACCCGTGACCACTTCGTTGGGCGGTAAACATTTTTTTCTTCGACTTACTTTGCAAATTCAGCTACCACGGAAAAGTCTTTTTACTTTTTACCCGACTACGGCAAAGCCAAAGGAGGGTTATAATTTTGACAGGCTATATATGTGTGTAATGTTCATTTGTTCCCTCATAGCTCGTTAACTACTCATTAGAACTGGACAAATGAGGTGTCGTTAGTAGCGTCATGATCGTCTGCTAGTTATCTATACTAATATATAAAGCTGAAGAGTTTGTTTGTTTGTTTGTTTGAACACGCTAATCTCAGGAACCACTGGTCCGATTTGAAAAATTCTTTCAGTGTTAGATACGCCATTTATCGAGGAAAGCTATAGGCTATATATCATCACGCTAGGACCAATAGGAGCGGAGCACCAATGAAAAATGTTTCGAAAACGGGGGAAAATTATCACGCTACGGGCAATAGAAGACGCAAACGAGGTTGCGTGGGTCGGCTAGTAGGCTATATGACGTGTCACTGAACCTAATGTAGTACCCTCCAGCCGACATAAAGTACTGCATTAAAAAATTAATTTGAGAGAAATATGTCGTGTTTGGTATTATAAGAAAGGGCGTTACTTGTACATTGCAAAAATATATTTATATTATTAGAATTTTCTCGTGACTTTGTCCGTTTTTATTCGAATATTGTGATATTTCTGTAGTAACTATTTAAAATATACTTTGCAAAGAAATTAATATTATAGAGGCACCAAAATATTTTAAATAAAAAAAAGTAAAAACTAAAACCAAACTACGACAAAATACGACGCTGAAAAAGCATGAAACAAGTTTGAAAAGCCGTAGTCACGCGTTGTTAAAGTGTTATGGATTATTGTACATTACAATACATGGACTATGGTTTTTGAAACTTAGTGATGTACCACAGTCCAAATGTACCATAACACTTAGTTCAGTAGATCTAGAGATTACCCCCTACAATGTCACAAACTGACAAAATCACAAACTTTACCTCTTTATATAATAAATATAGAAGTATAGATGAGAAAATGATTCAATCTAGAATCCATTTCTATTGTATACAAATATTAAGTGTATTACGAATACAGAAAGTCACCATCCCTAATCATCCCATGGGTGTAGCAAGAGCCGATAAAGGGAACATACTATGTAGGACAAACCCTATACAACCCTGACTGGCCAGCGAGGCACAGTGGGCCAAAAGCTCCTTTCTAAGGAGAAGCCTATGTCCAGCAGTGGACTGTGTAAGGCTGTTGATGATGATGTTATGTCTATTTATGGAATGTTATATGACATCGCAACAATATAACCGGGTGGGCAGTACCTACCTTATCTTTGTCTTCTGTTATAGTCTTACGAGACGCCTTTTGACTCATCGTTACCTGGAAACAAATTAAAAAAAAACTATTATGGCTTGTTGTTCTTGTCAAAATGTCTTAAAAAATTTCAAATGTCACTAGGACAAAAAACGTGAGAATTTGTTAAAGTCTCGTGGTTGTTGAAATATAGAATAATTGTTGGAAATCGAGACGCTTGTGGCCGTCTGTTGCGTTGAAATCGGGAATCAACGTCGGCTACCTCGTACGGAACACTTGTCAATGGGAAATCTGATTCACTTGTTTTCTTTACAAAGAAATGGTGTAAAAAGCATCACACTAGGCTGCCATAAGTTAATGTTGTATTTGCAATGATGAGGGTGACCACTACTCTTGAAATCTGTTCATGCTTTACATCAGGCAGAGAGTCACTTTGGCAGTGATAATGAGAAAAAAGTTCAAACATTTTCTGTTTAAAGAAGCTGTAGTAAGTTGTAGTCAAGGTGGTAGAGCCACGCTCAGTTCAGCACGGTTGGGCCGGCTCGATCGGGGCGGTACGCGGTACTACCCTCGCACAGAAGATCACCGTAAAATGACAGCGTTCGTGCTGTATGTAGTGTTTCGATGGTGAATGCGAGACCGGAGGCCCTATGATAGTGAATAAAGACATCACCAGCTGAAGGAGATTAAGTATATATAAGTTCAAATTTCAATTTTCTCTTTTAAATCTCCTTCCTTGAAGATTTTGAATATGAAGAAAGTTCTACTGTAATTATGTATTGCATCTATATTTTTGTAAAAGAAGTTCTTCATTACAATTTAATAGCAAAATCTATTTTCATACCGTCAATACTATTTGAGCTTAGTGGTACATATATATTTTTAGCCTACGTTACGCCTATGTACTGTAAGGTTTTTTTGACATTACGGGTTTTGCAAAGTCGTTAGATTTTGTCTGATCGTAAGAGTAGCATTGGATTATTTAAATTATATAAATACATAGAAATAGAACAAAGTTTTGAAATTTTAACTAACAAAATAATAACACAACGCCAGAACTCACCCCATTTACTACACAAATTAATCTTTCCGTAACAACTCTCATTTTCCTATTTCTCAAAATCATGAGCACTGTTCAACAATCACTAAACGAAGTCTGAACGTGAACAGCTTTCAGTCTAGACTAGACTGAACTGCGGAGACACTAGAATATCCTTAGTATTTGAAACTTGCGAAATTTATTTAGCACACTTTCACCAAACATTATACAACGACATTTAGTACGAATGTGTATTTATTTTTGCTTGGCACTCATTTCGTTATGTACTTAGTCTTCATAATATACTTGATGTTTTTTTTATGTATGAGCCAGTCAAAGTGACTCTCCTCTGTCTGATGGAAAGTATTAGCAGAATCCAAGAGTGGTGGTCACCATACTCGGAATCGAATGCAGATAATGCAACAATGCAGCATGGTGACCCACACTATATCGGCATATTGAGATTTAGATGATTCTGCATCATTGGGCCTCCGGTCTCGCACTCATCAACGAAACACGACAGCACGAATGCTGTCATTTTAGGTTGATCTTCTGTGCGAGGGTAGTACCACACCGCTCCGATCGAGTCGGCCCGTTCGTGCTGAATTCAGCTTGACTCTATTACCTCGATGCGATGTGTATGTTTTAAGTATATAGTTATACATATTTAAAATCATATTTAAATGTACGCAATAGTAGATGGAACTTATTTGGAGGACAGCAGTTGGTAAAATTATTTTTCTTGGTTTCAGGATCACTCGTTAACGGCTGGACCAATCTCACATTTTTTTTAAATTGGATAGTACCTTTATCAATAAAGGCTTTAGTCTATATAACATCACGCAACAAAAAGTGTTGCAAAAACATACATATTCGTAAACATAAATATCAATATTCAGTTATTTTCGCACTTCTAAATATATTGGCAGCTTGCACGCCCTCACATAGCAGGTGTCCCTCAAGTGCCATGCCATGAGTCTCGACTCACAAGAACCTGTTTCAAGGTCGCTGTGTAGTGGGCATTCTCTTAAGAGTATTAGTTCCTTCTAACGCAACACAAATAAAAGAGAGGTGAATGAACCGTGACGCACACACAGACGCGATGCGTTTTAATGTGTGGTACAAATACATCACGATTTGATCTTGTGTACAAACGAGGAAAATATCCTACTAATATTATAAATACAAACGTTTGTGAAGGTGGATGTTTGTTACTTTTTCACGTGTAAACTACTGAACGGATTTACATCAGACTAACACATATTTACCGCGACAAACAATATACACGTGAGTGGATCCACGTGCAAAAGCTAGTGATTTAACATTAACAGCCTATAGCAAAACACTGCCAAACACAAAAAAAATGAGTAGTTATTATTTTTCGTCACAACCACGGAACCCAGATCTTTTTAATATAACATTGTTTTGGTTTATATTTCACAAACATATGGTAAATTACTACCAACGCCCATGGACACCTGCGATTCAAGAGATACATGTGTTGACGCCCTTTGAGTGTTAATCCTCAAAGTTAGTAGGAAAGTGGCTGATTGAGCCTCCAATAACCTCACTCAATTGGTAATTTGAGAACGTGGTAAGCATAGAGCAACACGATAAGAGGCAGTAGGCGTTTCCCTCTGTCAAAGTATAATGACTTCCCAAATGGGCGTACTTATAAAAGGCAAAACATCTCACTAGGCGGCCATAGTGTGGGTCACCATGCTTGCAATGTTTTTATTCGCATTGAGGATGGTGACCACCACTCTTGGAATCTGCTCATGCTTTCCATCAGGTAGAGCAGAGTCATTTTGGCGCAGCTAAAATATAAAAAAAGGGCTTTAAGAAAAAAAATGTATAAAAAATATATAGACTGTTTCGTATCGGAAAAAGACGCTATGGCTCTTCGTTTAGTGGCCCGTGTTGCTCTATGGTGGTGACCCTCAAGTCAAGTCGGTGTATATGTGCAGATTCATAATTCTCCAATGGTTAATATGCATTATCCGCGCATACCAATATCACCCTCTTAAGACGGTTTACGTATACATCCCTTCAACACGCAAGATAAAGTGTGTATAAGGTACTGAAAACTGCCATCGATAACAAGTAGAAGAAATTAAGAGAGCGGTTGATATTTTTCAACCGCTCTCTTAATTCTTAACTCCATTACACTTATAAGTCAAACTCAGTAGTCCCAGAACTACACGAGTAATATAAGGTAGATATCGCTCAACAAATACATAGTAATTATCGATTTTATAGCACTGTTTGTAACCTGTTCCTGTGGGCAATTAATTCGTTTTCAAATTATGGATTCACCTCGGACAATAATCTTATCAAAACATAAGTTTAGCTAAAACAAGTTTCATCAACAAAATAAATTCTATACGGAAGAAGCATCAGAAACTAGTAATAAATATATAATGACTTGCCACTTTGTTCCGAAATACTAACATCCTAATATCGAATTCGCATTCATTAATTCTTTATTCTCAAATCTAAAACACTGATAAAATATTATGTCGAGGTTCGGGGCTGTAATCTATACTTCTATATCTGAAGAGTTTGTTTGTTTGAGCTAATCTCAG
Source organism: Spilosoma lubricipeda (assembly GCA_905220595.1). Lineage (NCBI taxonomy): Eukaryota > Metazoa > Arthropoda > Insecta > Lepidoptera > Erebidae > Spilosoma > Spilosoma lubricipeda. The sequence goes on along the minus strand of HG992296.1, from coordinate 14,321,138 downwards.
AAACCACTGGTCCGATTTGAAAAATTCTTTCAGTGTTAGATAACCCATTTATCGAGGAAGCTATAGGCTAATAATCATTACGCTAAGACCTACAGGAGCGGAGCACCAATGAAGAATGTAACAAAAACGGGGGAAAAGTATCATGCTACGGGCGATAGGAGACGCAAACGAGGTTGCGTGGGTCAGCTAGTGTAAACATAATAATGATGATGTACTCCTAGCCAGCCAATTACGCAGGAGATATTATAGTACACAAGTGTGTGCGCATATAGAGGTGCGCTGTCTCTTCCCTCACTCTCACAATCCTATGGGACGGCTATCCAACACGACTGGGGAGACATCAGGCGCAGGAGTGACAGCTATACATGCTCTTTGATACACGGAAATCAGACGAAACATATTTTGCTAATAAAATCACGAAAATTAAACTTTCCGTACATTCATAAGGACTTTCATCAATAATTAACAGCCTATCGCAGTCCACTGCTGGACATAGGCCTCTCCAATTTCCCGCCACTTAGTTCGATCCTCGGCTTCTCGCATCCAGCTCCTGCCAGCCGTCTTGCCCAAATCATCACTCCACCTGGCCTGCGGACGTCCTACACTAAGTTTGCCGAGACGCGGTCTCCACTCAAGAACCCGTTTACCCCAACGGTTATCGGTTTTACGGTAAATATGGTCATAAGGTCTTTAAATAATAAAAAATCTAACATTAATTATCACACTAATATATAAAGGCGAAAGTTCGTGAGTGTGTATGTTTGTTACCGCTTCACGCAAAAACTACTAAACGGATTTAGATGAAACTTTACAGTAATATAGCTTATACATCAGAATAACACATAGATAACCGACATACACGCAGGCGGAGCCGCGGGCAACAGCTAGTTAAAGATAAACTCGCCCCTATCGTGTACCTTAGACCATACACAAGTGGATAAAAGCCATCAACGTAAGGGCCGTTATTACACTCGTCCCAACAGATGCTATACATCACACAACACATTTCTAGATACACGTGCATTTTGCTATATTTATACCAAGTTTATTTTCTATTCTATTTGGGAAGGCGATGAGTGGTATATTGAGAGTTATATAAGATCCGGTTGTTGCGTAAGATAATTTCGAATGCAAATGTGAAAGGTCATATCATCGTAGATAAGTTTATTATGGAACAAGTGTTCTTATGACCTTTAAATAGTGACACGCATTCAGTGGAATTTCAAATATTTTACTCAAGTGTATTGGAGAGCTTAGAGGAAATTAATGGACTGTTTTTTTATATGCTACAAGCTTTTGTCAGCAGTTCCGCTTGCTTGTATATCGATTATCGCGGTAAAGCGGAGTAGCCTAACACACCCGGGCAATTATTGCGATCTATTGACACTTCATTCGTTAAAATCGGTTCAGTAGTTTAAGTGAACCATACAAACATACACAAAGTGCTAAACATATTGTTCATCTTTTTGGATTCGCTGTAGTCGGATAAAAAAACCAGAAATTATTTTTATTACGAGAAAAGCTAATGGCAAATTACTACTTCACTTTATAGGCAACGAGAGTTTTGTTTTTCATTAATCGCCGACTTTGATTATATACTTGAACCCCATAAGTAATCTGTGGAAAACTATATTTACTAAGCTTAGTTTTTTTAATGACAACCCTATGTACATTCGATATACTGTTTGTCTGTGTTCCCTAAATAAATAAAAGCTAGACTTTTTAAGACTTGTCGATATAGATAAAAACTACAACCAAACCCTGAAAGCGCGAAAGTAGTTTTCAATCGACATTTTCTCAGACTGGAGAGAGCGATTTCATTGAATTCAAAATATACCGCTATCCATCCATTAATAAAACATTAAAATAAATAATAAATAAATATTTCGGACATCTAACACACAACGCCATCTAGTCCCAAACTAAGCAGAGCTTGTATTATGGGTACTAGTCAACTGATACGTATACATATATACTTTTTTTTTTGTAAATACATACATGTTATACATAGAAAACACCCAAACTCCGAAACAAATATTTGCAGATCATACAAACATTTGGTCCGACCCGGGAATCGAACCCGAGACCTCAAGAACAGCAGTCGCGTACGCTACCACTGCGCCACCGAGGCAGTTAAACAGTATTTCCATAGTACATGTATGTGTGATAATAGATTTTAAGTCTGACAATTCAAATCGATTCACAATGAACCATGCCACCCCCCTGTTACGTTTTCACGGTTAAACATTTAATCGATTTCGATGAAATTAGGCAGAGGGATACTTTGAGAACGGATTTCAAGCGACAACCGATATACACACGGGCGACGTTTTACTCCATACAAAGAACAAAACATACCATTTTATTCTAAGGTCATTTTGATAAGCCTTTCACGCAGGAAACTGTCGCTATCTCTTTCGTTTTCCAAGTACCAGCGAACACATATTAGCTGATTTCTACAAGCATCTCATTGTTTTATTAACGACGCATTACTAGTATGATAGTGCTACTAATAGTACTACTCGCTTGTAAACGTATGACTCATCTCTATGTAGTTTGTAATGAGAATTTTTTAGATAAAGTTTGTTAGAGTATAAGCTTTAAAGAATGTTCTGAGCACCCCACTTACCGTTATAGAGCACTTACTGTACGCATCTATTGTATTCATTCATGATTCACGCAATTATGACATGATTGACTGCCTCGGTGGCGCTGTAGCAACGTACGCGACTGCTGTTCCTGAGGTCTCGGGTTCGATTCCCGGGTCGGATCAAATGTTTGTATGATCTGCAAATATTTGTTTCGGAGTTTGGGTGTTTTCTATCTATAATATGTATGTATTTACAAAAAAAAAGTATATAAGTATTTATATCAGTTCTCTAGTACCCATAATACAAGCTCTGCTTAGTTTGGGACTAGATGGCGTTGTGTGTTAAATGTCCGAAATTATCGTGCGTATTCATTCGAGGAAGAGTTCGAGATAGATATCCGTGTACTAACTTTTTTATTATATTTGAGCCTAGTAACTCTACTCTGTCTGATGGAACGCATGACCAGAATATAAGAGTGGTGATCACCATACTCTTTCTGAATGCAGCCAATGCAACAATGCAGCATTGTGACCCACAATATGGCGGCTTATACTCGTGCTTCTGTATCTATTCTTCTACTTTAAACCTATGGTACGTTCTTTTTACCTGTTTAAACAAATGCTTATTGTGATGTAACCGTGATGGTCATGAGATAAATAATTGCATATATTAAGCACCTGGCACACAACTATATCTAGCTTTCTAATTAAACAGAGCTTTTGTACTCTAGACAGCTGTTCCGCTACATGTAGAAAACTTCGAAACAAATATTTACAGATCATACAAAGATTTGATCCGACAAAATCGAGAAATCGAGGCAGTACTCATTCAAGGTCTGTTTTTAAATTTAATTTCAACATATATTCATTTATTTTATAACAAGTTAGCAGACTTGCGTCGAACCTTGGACAGCAAGGCCACGCAGGACGTGCACAAAAACTTTTGTTAATGCTTTTTTTTTCAACTGGCAACAATCAATGTCGCTTGTTGCCATGTGGGCGACGTGTCTGTGTGAATTTGCGGATTTTTTTATTTGATAACTTGACTACTTGGCCGTATAATGTTACATAGAACCGGTTGTATTAAAAAATAATAATGTAACAATTGTTTTGCATTAGTTTAGTTTCAAGATCAATGCTAAAATGAAAAATAAGCTGATAGTATATCCTAATGTGTTAGCATCTTTGCCACATTTAAGACAGAAATAATTTATGTTTTGGGTAAATTAAATACAAATAAGCATCTAAATGCAGAAAGTCGAAAGATTTTCAAGGTTATTGGCTGGATATTATCTTACTCCCAAATTGATATTCCGACTTCAATAAGTGAAGTATTAAAGAATAAGATCAATCTTATTGTTTGCGGTATATAAAGTTATGGACATACGAGATAGAGCCCCGTTCACTGCTAACATTTCGAAAGACAATCCGAAAGAAATCTATGCTTCATCATAATACTCCGAAAGAAGCCTCCTCATTCTGATTGGTGATGACTATCATCAACAGCCTTTAACAGTCCACTGTTGGACATAAGCCTCTCCTTGGAAATTTCATAATGTTTAAATTAAAATGATCGACATCAAAAAGATTACCATGTTGGTGACGCGGTGACGCGAACTCATATAACTTTCCCCTACCTAAAAGTGCTCAACGGGGCCTAAGAAGTTTTGTGACGTCAGCATGTCGGTGACTCGAACTCAAAAGATTTTCTCCTACCATAAAGTGCTCAACGCGGCTAAAGTAGTATTCACTTCAAAAAAACCGACTGCGTCAATATCTGCCATCTTTATTAAATTCATTGAAGAACTGAAAAGATAGAAAGAACTGAAAAGATTATTTAATTATGTTTTTTTTTTTATTTTGATGTACCAGGAGGATAAAAAGTTGTCGGAATTGTTATTGAGTTCATAAATTGAACTTTTTCAGTAAATTGGAAGTGGTTTAAAAATTTCACAATTCGATTGATAGTCAAGAAACGTCTAAGATATTGACCGCTAAACAGTTAGGTACATCTCCTCTAACAAAGAAAGATAGCACATAACTTATATGTCCCGTTTTTTGTCCATTTCCATCATCGCACTTATTTATTTATAAATTCCCGTCTGGTTCATTGATCTCATACTGTCATAAAAACTCGAGACAACGAGGCCTTTCTTGCTGTAATTGTGGAATATATAAAAAAACCCTGAGTGGCTTACGGAGAAAGCAACGTAATTATTTTACCGACGTATATATCCGTTTTGCGGACTTAGAACTATTTTTTTTTATGATTGACTGGACGTGATCCGCACCTGTTTTAACGGAAATTACTGCAGAGTCGTACCTTTTAAGTACTTTTAAGAGTAATACCTTTTTAATAAATAAATCAATTAATTAATATTTCGGACATCTCACACACAACGCCATCTAGTCCCAAACTAAGCAGAGCTTGTATTATGGGTACTAGACAACTGATATAAATACTTATATATATTTTTTTTGTATAAACATACATATTATAGATAGAAAACACCCAAACTCCGAAATAAATATTTGCAGATCATACAAACATTTGATGCGACCCGGGAATCGAGACCACAAGAATTACCGTGAGAGAGCCACGATTCGGCATGAATGGGCCGGCTCGACAGGAGTGATACCACGGCCTCACAGAAAACAGTGTTTCACCGAGTGAGTGAGGATACCTGAGGCCCATACCCCAACCCCTTCCCACATCCCTTTTCCCATCCCCCAAAGGTCAGCAATGCACTTGTTACGCCTCTGGTGTTACGGGTGTAACATGGGCACATCCATGGGCGGCGGTAATCGCTTACCATCAGGGTATCACCTGTCTGCTCGTTTGCACTCTATACTATAAAAAAAACATTAAGTACGTTAACAATGTAGGGTTGTAACGTATATGTCACAATTTCTTAATGGGATCACATAAGACGAATTTAATACGGATCAAGCAGTAGAGCGTATCAAAGAATTAGGCGCGCACACACACACACACACGTTAGTGAAGTTCTAAAAGTGAGTGACGTAAAAGGAGTCAATTTTACTTGAGAGCAAAACAATGATCTGTACAAATAAATAAAATTAAAGCATTTTGTAATTGCCTATTTGTAATTTTAAAATTAACAACTTTTCACAAAATGCAAATGAAAGTAATATGATACTTACATGTAAAAATCAATTTTGAATTTTTTTGTCTGTCTGTTTGTTTCAACTATTCTCAGGAACGGCTAGACGCCCGCTGTTGATGTCGTACCGCGGATAACATCGCGTGGCTTAGCTAGTTCACCAGGGAGCTAGAACTTTTTATAACTTACTTCAACAAAATATTCAGCTAAATTCAGTTTTAGACAAGTTAACAATGTTTTATGCAAGATTATTTTCCTGTCTACGATTATTAGTGGTACTATCGAATAGCTATCTCCTTCCTGACTGTCGGCCGGTTTAGAAAGACGCACAATAATGACATACTTTCTGTTAGAACTTATCTGACGATAACTACAGATGGTGGAAATTGGAAATCGCCAAATATAATTATGTTAAATAACCCCAGTTATATAAATTAACTAGCTGAACCCCGCGGTGTTACCCGCGGTTATTGTTGTACCGCGAGTAACGCCGCGCGACAAAGTTAGTCTAAAAAAAGTAGCCTAAGTTACTCCCTAGATCATCGGCTACCTATCAGTGAAAGTCCCGTCAAAATCCGTCCAGCCGTTCCAGAGATTACCCGGAACAAACAGACAGACAAACATTTTTTTAACTACATTTTCGGTATATGTAACGTGTATATATACATATGCATTTATTAAAAAGCGGTTATTTTAATATTACCAACAGACACTCCAATTTTATTTATTTGTATAGATGTATAGAACAAACCTTCAGAAAACAAACGGAACATGGTATTTGTACTAAGCAAAGTCAATTAACAAGTAGTAAAAACGAAACGCGATTACGTTTTTTCTGGACGACTGCCATAGAGTTCATTGTACGCGCTAATGATTGTGTACGCCATGCTTCGAACCAAGGTTTAATGTTATGATACGGCTACGAACATGGGCTAGTAGAGTGCGTTAAATGAGTTTTATAGAAGACAAGCTATATCCTGATACAAAATGATTATTTTACTTTAACAGACTTCAAAAAAAGAAGGAGGTTATCCATTCGACTGTAGTTTTTTTATGTTTGTTACCTCAAGACATTCGACTCGGTGAACTGATTTTGATGATTTTTATTTTTAAGCAGTGCTTCCCATGTGGTCCCATTTGGTCAAGTTCTGACAATGTCATCCATGAGAAAACCATATAAGTTTTCAATTTGCATTATGTGCGCGACAAATTGACAAATAGCTCAATATCACGCCAACTGATTTCGATGATTATTGAATACACACATAATATACAAATAAATACAATACATATACTAAACGGCTTGACGAATTTTTATGTGAGTTCTGTCAATAGATTCGTCTTAGTCGTGAGAGTGACACTGGGTACATCATAATAATAAAAAAAAACAAATTAAGGATTTTTGGCCCTAAAAAGTAATCTAACAAAAACTAATGTTTTCAAAATACATCGAGTCGAGATATATCAAAATAAATATTTTTTAACGGTGATTACGAATATATATATTTTAATGAAATTTTATTAAAGCTTATGTTTTAATGAAAAAAAAAACAAAATTTAATAAAGATGACAAATATTGACGCAGCCGGGTTTTTTATTTAAATAATTTTACTTGTTTGTATTTATCATTGTAATGACAGTTTTATGTCAATAACCCCAAAACTACTTCATTTCCATTTCCCCCATTCGTTATCATGAAGTAAATTCTGCTTCGAATTGAAAATTTCTTCAAATTTAGGCTATTCCAACAGCGATCGTGTTTACAAACAGATATGCAATATTTTCATAACACGCAACGAGTGTTGTGCGCCGGGTCAAATGCAATCTCAATGACTTTGTAAATATTATATCATGTAAAGTGTACTTGATAGTATTGTTAATTATGTATAGATAAGTCTGTATCTATCTGTAAATTGTGCTCTCGCTCGCTCTCGTAAAGCTTTCAATTGTGTGAAATGGAAAACAGTCTAGTCCATCTTGATAGAAATGGTATTCCACCTTGTACCTTAAATAAATAAATAAATATTTCAGACATTTAACACACAACGTCATCTAGTCCCAAGCTAAGCAGAGCTTGTGTTAAGGGTCCTAGACAACTGATACGAATACATATATACTTCTTTTTTTGTAAATACATACATATTATACATAGAAAACACCCAAACTCCGAAACAAATATTTGTAGATCATACAAACATTTGGTCCGACCCGGGAATCAAACCCGAGACCTCATGATCAGCAGTCGCACCCCCGAGAAATAATAATAATCTAACAACTAAATTCATAAGTCGCTTCTCAATAACGAGAGGATATAAGTTTTCAAAAAGGCTCTCAAGAAATAAAAGGAGTACCCCAGGGTAGTACTCTTGCCCCAGCTATTTTCAACATCTTTGGGTTGGAGTTTTAAACATCCAAAGGACTAAGTGGAAAACTTATTTCTATTCTGTTGCACAATGAGTAAGTCTACAAGGATAACATTGTTTGTAATAATTTGTAGGTACGCATGTATAATGCGTATTAATATATTAATGTATAATTTATAATTTATAAGTACATCTATACAAATAAATAAAATTGGAGTGTATGTTTGTAATATTAAAATAACCGCTTTTTATTAAATGCATATGTATGTATACACGATACATATACCAAAAATGTAGTTAAAAAAATGTTGTCTGTCTATCTGTTTGTCTGTTTGTTCCGGGTAATCTCTGGAACGGCTGGGCCGATTTTGAAGGGACTTTCATTGGCAGGTAGCTGATGATCCAGGGACTAACTTGGCTACTTTTTTTCAGACTTACTTTGTCCCGCGGTGTTATTCGTGGTACAACAATAACCGCGGGTAACACCGCGTGGTTCCGCTAGTTTAATTATATAATAGTGAACCATACTATCGCATTAGGTCAACTATAATAATAGTTTGTTGTATGTGTAAATTAAAATGAACTTCGAATTGCATTACGTCGGCTATACTGTCTTAAAATGGTCCAGACAAGGCGTTTGAAAGCAGAATCTCCATAAAGAATATGGAATAACAAAACAGACTGCTATTTTCTTACTATTGTTTAGAGCATATTAAAAACTCGTGGTTTTTTTTATGGAATATGCGGGCAAACGAGCAGACGCATGGTAAGCGATTACTGCCGCCCAACGTCACAAGTGCGTTGACGGCTATCCTCACTCACTCGGTAAAACAGCGCAAGCACTATTTCACGCCGGTTTTCTGTGAGGCCGTGGTATCACTCACGCCCATTCATGCCGAAGCGTGGAATGTGTACGATTGAAGAGTCAATTACAAGTGACTCTGCGAATACAGATATTTCGATTTTTTTAAATTATAACCATACTATCAATTTTCAAGGTAGTAGAGCCACGATGATTTTAAAACGAACGCGGGGTGGTACTACCCTCTTACAGAAGATCAACCTGAAGTGACAGCATTCGTGTTGTCATGTTTCATTGGTGAGTTCGAGACCGGAGGCCCAAAGATGCACAAGCATCCCAATAGGCCGCCAATGAGTATGGCGACCACTACTACTGGTTTTTTTTTTAACGTGTGGAAACCCCCTCGGGCCGTCACCCCGCCAGGGTTTGCGGCGGGGTGGTGTGTCGGAATCGAACCGACTAAAACCACACGGTGTGACACTCTGCGCCTGAGACGGGAGGGATCCGGGAACTGCTGTTATTAACACATCCGGACCCCTCCCAGCGCCTGCCCGCACTGAAGCGGGCACCGTCTGCTGGTACACTCTCTAATTAGGGGAGGGGGGAAACGTCGCGGGTGACCACTAAAGCGGATGGAGGGGAAAACCCGTCCCGATCATCCGCGGCCACACTCAGGGCGGCATGAGGCGCTGGCAAGCGCGCCTCCGCCGCCCGATTCGCCGGCGGCGGATGCGAGATGACATCTTCGCAGAAGGCTGCGACCGCGGTAAAACTGCTGTCGCTACCGGCCATGGAGCGTATGACGACCGGTAGCGAGAGATCTCCTCCGATGACTACAGTGAGGGCCCCGACGCTGCGACGCCCAAGCGGGGCAAATCGCCAGCGTATGCTGGGCCGAGTCCTCACTGCAGTCGCAGTGGTGGCAGACGGGACTCAGTTCCCTCCTGGCGACCGAATGCAGGTACTTTCCAAAGCATCCGTGCCCGGAAAGAACCTGCGTCAGTCGGAAGGAAAGGGTCCCGTGCTGCCGCCCTGCCCACTCGAGGATGACCGGCTCCACTCTGGCCTCCACGGCGACAAAGCCAGCGCGTGGAGTCTCCAGCCGGAACGACCATCAAGCCATAGTGGCTCGACGGGCGGCTTCACGCCACTCTCGTACCTCTTCGGGCGGAGGCCGCATGCCACACTCCGCCCGGAATAATTCTTATTCAAAACTAGCTGAATCCCGCGGTGTCACCCGCGCTTATTGTCGTACCGCGGATGAAGCCGCGGGGCGAAGCTAGTTTAAAAAAGTAGCCTAGATCATCACCTATGAGTGAAAGTCCCGTCAAAATCCTTCCAGCCGTTCCAGAGACAGACCCGGAACAAATAGACGGACAGACAAAAAAATTGTTAACTACATTTTCAGTATATGTACCGTGTATACATACATATGCATTTATTAAAAAGCGGTTATTTTAATATTACAAATAGACACTCCAATTTTATTTATTTGTATAGACAACAAAAGTACTAACATGGCAATCAGGGTCAAGTTATTTTAGTAATATCTACTTAAAGTAAAAGTCGTTACACCTACTCTAATTTATCAATGATAGTGAGTGTCCTGTCTCCTAATTAGCAATGAATAATGAATTTCCAGTGTTAAATGTGCGGGAGGAGAACCTTGGACCCTCAGTAAACATTTTTATTACTCAAGATGCACAACAACAAAAATAAGAACGACTGACATGACTTAGTCCCCTCATGACTAAATTGGCCCGTCATTGTGTCAATTACTGAGGACTGACTGTCTCCACACATTTCTGCCAGCTAACATACCTTTTATATTATTGCTGCTTTATAAACAATCTTATACACATTTTCCTTTTTTGAAACCAATGTATTACCAGGTTTAATTGAAATTTATTTATCAACTTTCAAGATAGTAGGTAATTAAAGATCTTCAAAGTCTGGTCTCTGTACGCAATGGTTCAAAATAATTTCAAATTTGTTATGTTTTTGACCATCAAGACTTCAGTGTGTTTACAAATAAATAAATAACAAAATCGGTCCAGTTGTTCCAGAGATTAGCGTATTACAGTCCCGTGTTCCCTACTTTCATATGCATTTACTGAAAATTTGAAATTATAAAGACACATCGATATTATTTATTTGTTCAGCTTTCTGTGACTTCAATACATTTTATTTATTTTCGTTTGTCCACAGGTCAGGTCGCGTGATGATCTACGCAAGATGGCTGGCAGGACCTGAATATGGGAACTGAAGAGCCGAGGATAGAACTAAGAGGCGTGCGTAAAGATATCTATATCCAGCAAGTGGACTGCGACAGGCTTATAATGATATAATTTGTAAACTTACTATAGGATACTTTTGCATAAAAATTCATTATGAAATATGTTCTACATGTTCTATCTCTAAAATGTGGGAGAGCCACGTTTCGACATGAATGGGCCGGCTCGACAGGAGTAATACCACGGCCTAACAGAAAACCGGTGTGAAACAGGGCCTGCGCTGTGTTTCACCGAGTGTGTGAGGATTACGGAGGCCCATATCCAAACTCTCCCCACCATCTCCCATCCCCATCTGGTGTTACGAGTGTTCATGGGGCGGCGGTAATCGCTTACCATCAGACGATACGTATGCTCGTTTGCCCGTATTCCATATAAAAAATTGCCTTTATATACACCATGTAATCCATAAATGAACACGTTATATAAATACATTAGGCTGTATATAGACAGGAAGGCGATCTATTCAAGCGTTCGACGATGCACACCTTGCATTACAATGAGCTGGTTTGTACGTGTCAATATTGTCCTTTCATAATGTCCCAAGTTCTATAGGTTATGCTTTTAAATGTGTTTGCTATAAGATATGTTTAGAGAACCCTTTAATGCAAGTCAAATATGACTGGTACATAGATTTTTGAGACTAGCCACCCGCCCCGACTTTGCATGTTCAGTAGAGCATTATAACACAAAATCTTAAGAAATTTCATACCTTAATTTCACATTTGAATCACATTGTCAGTTGTTGAAAATCGTACTATAATCCGTTCAGTAATTTTCAAATGCAAAACGCAACCAGACAGACTCACTGTTCCCATTAAAAAATAAACAGATTAAAACATAGGCAAGTTTCAAAATCTGTCTTTACCATAGTAGAACTGTGCTTAGAACAAGGTCTTCGAACTCGCAATAGCAACCCAAAGAGTAATGCACACATCCCACATATCAACAATCTCTTTTTGATACATAATATAACGCTTGAATAACTCCATAGTTATTTGATATCAACTTGCGAGTCAAGCTGTAAGCAGTGGATGTCTGTATAAAGATATTGTAAAAAAACTAATGAAGGGGATCTTTATTAAGTAACAGCACTCAAAACAATAGTTTTTAGAGTGTTAATCTCAGAAGCTTAACCAAATTGGAAGCGGGTTTTCTCTTATATATTGTGGTAACCTCACTTTAACATTTACTGTATGTTTTATTTCAATCAGTTGACAAACAAAGAGTTGTATCAGTATAAGGAATCGACACATAGGCGGAGGCAAACCCCGGCAAAATCTAGTCTGGAATATGGTCTAAATCTGACTTAGTGAAGTCGGTGAATACCTAACCTAATTCATTTTTATCAAAATATGTACTGATCAAGGAGTGGCGTCGAAAGTCGTAACAACGTGTAGTGTGACTCACCAAAGCCGACCTGAAAACAGGTCACGTTACACGAACGGTCGTTCTTGAAATCTGTTTTTTTTTTTTTGATAAAATTTTACTTGTATTTACTGCATCCTTACACAGTAGATATCTATAAAGTCGCTTCTGCTATCTGTTAGCTTAGAGCTCTTAAACTAGGTCTTCAACGCAACAGCAATAGATGGAGTGATCCAAGAGAAATGTTTATATGTGTGAAACATGCATATTATAGTAGAGGAAATCCGATAATTTCAGAGACTGATGTCCGAAGCCGGATCGGATCGCTAGTAAACTGTGTAAAATATCTCTAATGCTCAGTACTCACATACGGTTTTACTCGATCGAGCAAACAAATAAAAACCACAGCATAGGCTTTCGTCTACACACACACAGCACCGTTCGCTTCGAGTTGTGAGTTTTACGCTCCACACGTTAATTTTTACTCGTTTTGGAGTAAAACTATCGAGTAATAACGCATGTGAGTACGGATCATTAGATTAAAAAAAATACGTGCTAAAGACATTTTAAAGTTTTAGTCTAGCTAATTTAATTACAATATCGATTATCTGAGCGTTAATCAATGCCGAGTCTCGACCAGTAGACGAATGTTACTATAATTAAACAAATAATTATAAGTCAGTTCTGGGAAATAATTTACATCTAATAATATTCGTTTTATGAAAAAATTTAAGTTGTAGTAAAATTAAAGAATTTTTAGACTGATTCATCTTCACCGTTAAATTTTGAACTACTGATATTTCTAATTCAAATAATTTATTTCGGACTTATTACTCATTATAATAATAAATATTATTTATAATAACAAAGTACAGTCAGAATGATTAATGATAATGCGCCTGCGCCACTTTCTCACAACCCTGATGAGCAAAGCATCAAAGTAGAATTTATAGGTAGTAAATAACAGCGATAATTGGCACTCCTTGGGGGAGACCTTCGTTCAGCAGTGGACGGCGATAGGTTGGTATCTAAAGCACTGTTTATTTAAAACATTAGGGATAAAATAAACCGTTTAAATTTTATATTTAAAAAAAAGTACGGAAAAAGTTAGTTGTAGCGATAGATATCGCGAATCGATTAATCAAATAAACTGGCTTGTTTACATTATTGATTAGGTCATAATAGATAAATATTGTCAACACTGATAACTGATAATATTAATGTACGTTTATGATTTTATACCAAAAAACTACACTACTGAACACTTTGGTTTTTTTCAACATGGTTTAAATTTGCTCTTTTTAATTTAGCAATTGAAAAACATAATATTTTCAAGTAATAAACACAGCAAACACCTTAAAAACCTAATAATAAGAGTAATAATGTTCCCGGGATACGAGCAAAAGCCACCAAAGAGCCAACATATTATATTTTATAGCAAAAAAGCCTGAATCCAGAACATAAAGTAACAAAAAAAACTTGTTGAACGCGGTAGCACGGGCGAGTGAGCGTCACACTCCGATCGTTTTGATACGAAGGGACGGCCTAAGGGGACTACACATTATACCACATCTATTACAATATAATCACCGGCTACGCGGCTATAACCGGAGACCAACTGTACAATAATATTAGGCACATTCTGTTAGTGTTTATACACATCCTCAATTCAATAACTCCTTCCTTTAACTAAGCAGAAACACTCGGCAGTCGAAATGCATTACCTTGTTTAAATTTACATTATATAGAATGTGAATTTAAACAAGAAAATGCATTTCGACTGCTGAGTGCTTAGAGAAATAACGAAAACCTATATAGGTTAAAACTTCGAAAATGAACGAATTTTCATAATAAGCCGTAAAATTTAAGAAATATTCAATATACCATTAGTCCAACCAAGAGCTCTAAGTGTGAACAATCAGTGAACAATCAATAAACAATCTAAAGGGTCTATCCGTAAACCGGACAAGCCCGGATTACTGTGTCTACAGTCTCTTTAATAGTCCGTATGATTCCAAACGTACTAAGCTGAACTAATAGTTAATGGAGTGATTAGGTGCCATACCTATGCCGTAACCAGAGTTGCTAGTACCCATCCCCATAGTAATATTAACTACTTCGTAACGAGAATAGAACGATATCAATTTCCTGTTATGCTTGGCGTTAATTTTGTTTGGACTTAAGTAAATGCAGAAAATTCTAGTTAATTTTATATGGAAGTAAAATTTGGGTAATTTTCTTTACGATATCTGAAACAATTAAATTATTGCACTGTTCTTTTGTTATATTATTGGTTGTTCTACAAATATTTGGCCAATACTGGTTGCAATATGTATGAAACCATCATAATTATGGCCTTCGCAACTGTCAATCAAAACAAAAAAAAAAGGTAAGCGATTACCGAGAAAACATCAGTAAATGAACTTTACATATTAATTTAGATAAATATAGCACGTTCGTTTGGGTACTTGAGCGTACTACAGCGATTACATGTGAAATATTTCAAGGTCAAATCCTAAGCCGTCGTAAATACGATACGAGATTCTGTAAGTGGAACATTGGCTTGTAAAACAACGAGATTTGGCACGCAGATTAGATAAAAGTAATTCATTCAGTTGAGGACCTGAAGGTCAAGTCTCTGCTCGTAAAAATAACAGAGTATCGATTCAACTTTTGGTCACAATACAATTTTATCACAATGTCTTTAACGTTTTTTTTAATCGACTTCTAAAAAGGAAGAAATTCTTAATTCGACTGTATTTAGTGAAACGATTTCGATCATTCTTTTTTTTATTTGGAAGCTGGTGCTTCCCGTGTGCTACCATTTTAATTTTAGTCCAGTTCTTGAAATCGTTTTTTTTTTGTGAAAGCTTTTGTTTTTTTTTTGCCTCGTTGGTCTAGCGGTTGGCGTGTGCGACTGCTGATCGTGAGGTCTCGGGTTCGATTCCCGGGTCGGACCAAATGTTTGTATGATCTGCAAATATTTGTTTCGGAGTTTGGGTGTTTTCTATGTATAATATGTATGTATTAACAAAAAAAAAGTATATAAGTATTTATATCAGTTGTCTAGTACCCATAACACAAGCTCTGCTTAGCTTGGGACTAGATGGCGTTGTGTGTTAGATGTCCGAAATATTTATTTATTTATTATTTTGTTTAAGTGTTATCTCCCTTGGAATATATCCTGCGTCGCGACAGACTTTACAAACATTCATAAAACGAAAACAAAACACATCCAGTCAGAGTACACAAATTTGTCGGTATGAGACGGCGAGGTTACCGCTACTAACTAAGGAAATTCCTTTTATGACTTTTGTGACGAGACAGATTAAAAACTCGAGAGGTGTCAAGGGACACCCGGATGGAACGAAGTTCACTGTCAGGATTCATTATTTTTATTATTTATTATGTACAAAAAACCTGTATATACTCAACAAAAATAATCGTCGCGACACCACACTGTTCAATGCGAAATAGAAATGAAAATGTCTGGCTTGCTTTCTGTAAGAGAGAGAGAGAGAGAGACAGAGAGACAGAGAAACATGCGCACGCCGCACGGCTTACAATCGCTTACTGTAGCAAAAAGTGTCGTGACAACATTTCGTAAGAATTTTTGTGTCGCGACAACTTTTCGTAAGAATTTTTTCCGTCTAGCCTCCTTTCACAATGCGCGATAAGGAACTTCGTTCCAAAAATTCAGAGTGTGCCTACCTCTATTCATCCCACGGGTGTGGTAAGAGCCGACTAAGGCGTCAAGTTATGCAGGACAACATCAATGGAAAGAAAAGGAAAACTTGATACAAATCTTAAACAAACAGCTTGAGAACAGAAGGGAAATAAATTTTGAACAGTTTTTTATAACAAAAATCAACCTTCAGTTGTATCAACGTAGCAGATTGTGTAGGTATAATATTTATTTGAGTTCCAAGGCCATCTGGGTACGTCCAATTCTGAGATTTTGATTTGATCGTTTATGCTGCCTGCCAAATGTATAAAATTTATCAAGTCCTTGTGTTGATAGAATCATTTGGAGCGCTTTGTTTTTAACCAATCTTTAAAAAAAAGAGGGTTTACTTTATATTTTACTAGCAACCCGCCCCGGCTTCGCACGGCTCTTTACGGAAAATATAATATGGCCTATGTTACTCTGAGAAGAATTGTGGCTTAATTTTTTTCGAGGTCTTCAACAAATGTCGTTATATTATAGCCAATTTACTTTAAAAAAATTGACAAATTAAATACAAAAACCTTCCTCAAGAATCACTTTATCTATAGGTAAAAACTGCATAAAAATCCGTGCAGTAACTTTTGAGTTTGTTGTAAACATACAGTCAGACAGACAGACGCGGCGGACGACTATGTTTTATAATATGTAGTGATGTTTCTTTGTATGGTGCTTTGGGCATGAGAGCAGGCAGGTAGTCACTAGCGTAGACCATAAACGCTTGCAATTCAGGAGTCTCTATGGTATTAAATAATTTTAAACTTCATAAAACTATCGGAATGTATGTAACATTCATTACGCTCACATAATCAGAGCAATGTTCATAAACACATTCAAAACAGAGGGGAGAGACTAATTACTTCTAAAAATGGATTATCGTACAAAATATTACCGAGTTTTCTTACTTTGTACTCCCTTGAAAAGTCCTAACTTCAAGAATATGTTTTTTTATTTATGACTAGCTGAGGCCCGCGGTGTTACCCGCGGTTATTGTCGTATCGCTGGAGACGTCGCGCGGCGAAGATAGTCTAAAAAAAGGAGCCTAAGCTACTTCTTATATCATCATCAGTGAAAGTTCCGTTAAAATCGGTCCAGCCTTTCCAGAGATTAGTCGGAACAAAAATTGGACAGATAAAAACTTGTGGTGCTTCTTGCCCGCACCCTTTCTTATGTTGCCTGGGGCCATGCCTTCTCCATGTTTCCCACAAAAGGATTTATCAAAGCGCCTGACTTCGGACACGCAAATGTCACATTCATAAAGAATAACTTTATTCTGTCAACTTTCTCAATTTTGTTTTTAAAAAACAACATTTTAAAAAACACATTTTTTTATGAAACACATGGCTTCACTGGCCAATTTCAAACATGTTAAATTAAACAGAACAGCCAGTATAGATAAGAACTGATAAGTCGTTCAAGTAGAGAGTAAAGATATCAAGACTCC
This sequence comes from Spilosoma lubricipeda, assembly GCA_905220595.1. Classification (NCBI taxonomy): domain Eukaryota; kingdom Metazoa; phylum Arthropoda; class Insecta; order Lepidoptera; family Erebidae; genus Spilosoma; species Spilosoma lubricipeda. The sequence goes on along the minus strand of HG992296.1, from coordinate 14,303,431 downwards.
ATGGGATACTTAAAGATATTGATGTCTCTGCTTTATTAAGATACTAGCTGAACCCCGCGGTTATCGCCGCATCGCGAGTAACGCCGCGGGACAAAGTTCGTCTAAGTCACTCCCTGTCCCGTCAAAATCCGTCCAGCCATTCCAGAGATTGCCCTGAACAAACAGACAGACTTTTTTTTAGATAACTGGCTCTCCAATTTTATTTATTAGTATGGAAGTGAATTTTTTTTTTAACTTGATTCATTATTTACATAGTCGCTTCTGCGGCAACAGGTCTACCTATCTCCCTCCCTAGTACAATAGTTCAGATTGGTTAGCTCAAATCTGCCAGGTTATCTATAGATTTTCTTCTTTTAGTACACCTGAAGCACCAGCCATTTTAATGATGGTATTTGGCCTCAGGATCCGGCCGGAATCAAGAGAAACTTGGGTAAAGTGATGATGATCAATGGAAGGACCCATAAATGAGAAGAAATATTTATCATAATTATTTCTCTGATGATATTAATTACATAGCTTTAATGTACAGGAAAAGGTGATGAATAAATTAGACAAAACATAGTTTAAAAAGTTAAGTATACAATTTATGTAATGTTAATTTACATACAACTACATAATTGGTTGATGCTTTGTAACTATCCACAAAAATAAATAGAAACATTTGTACACTTAATTTGTGATTTATTTTTGTTTAAAGTCTTGTGTAGATAATTAGTTTCAAAATGGTGAGTTTGTGAGAATACAAAATGTATTTTTAAATGTATTACAATTTAATTAGGTAAGTAGGTGATTTATGAATATGCATGTACTACCCGGCTGCCACCTGCCCTGGTCTAATATTTATTTTGTTTATAAACCTAAAAAAGTTTTGTTAATATCACAATTTGTAAACTATAGTTGTAGTATTTTACAGTGGTTGCTGAATGTCAGACAACAGACAATTTGTCCCTGTAATGATTTTTTTCCTCCAATCTCCTTTATCACTCTTGCCAGTTCACTGCTTACTTCCTTTCTGGCCATATCCTCTTTTACCCAATCCATCCATTTATTCTTAAGTCATGCTCTACTCTTATATCCTTCGACTTCTATACTTTCAACTTAGGAGTGACATTATCTATGCATCTAAAATATACATGAAATGTTGATCTGTTCTAATACTTATTACAAATAATTAGAAGTTATTATACACTTGTATAATATTTTTTAAACTATTGTCTTTGACTACATTAAATAAACATTTAAAAAAACCCTACTTTTATTAAGTTTCTTGATTCCTATCATCAAACAACCTTGGGCATAAGCCTCTTCACAGAAAGGAGGATTTGAGCTTCCTATACTTGTTGTTTCATATTCTCTTTACAGTGCATGGGACTGCAACTGAAGTTTTTACGGAAAAATAAATATCAATAAGTAAAGTATATGTATGGGTTGATAACCAAGTTTATTAACCCACAAATACTAAAAATAAACAAGACAATTAAGTTTTAATCTTACAGTAAGTAGTTAGCAGGAAGGTGTATTGTAAATACTTGGTAAAGAGGATATAAGCTGGTGTCCTCAAAAAGTAAATATGTACAATGTATACTATTTAACTTGAATCATTAATCACACCCCTATTTGTACCATGGATGTCTTAAAGGCTACTAAGGAAAAAAAATGCAGAACAACATAGAACAAAAAGTACACTTGAAAGAAACTCTATACTGACCCATCTGTCCAGTATGGTATAGTTGGCCTATATAGAGGAGAGACCTATATATGCAGTAGTGGACTGTTAAGGCGGTTGACGGGTGTGTAAAAAAAAATAAGTATTTTAAATGTTTAAAACAAGAACATTTCTAGATAATAGTGTTTCCCACACAATACAAGATTAGAAAAAAATATGTGACAGTTTCATAAGAAATATTACAAACGCGGAAGTTTGTTAGTATGGATGGATGGATGTTTGTTACTTTCAAGCAAAAACTACTGAACGGATTTAGATGAAACTTTACAGTAATATAGCTTATACATCAGAATAACACATAGGTTATACTATTTGCCGCGATAACCGATATTACGCTAGGAGCCGCGGCCAACAACTAATCTTATATAAAAGAAACGAGAAGAAGTAGTTTGTACTAAATAGAACTTTAAAAAAATATTTGTTAAACCAAAAACTATTTTTATCGCGGTTATTAACCAACAAGTTTATATTTTCCGCGAAATTTAATAATCTTATGCAAATCTGGTCTTGATTAGCATTCTGTAAAAAAAAATGTTTTTATTTTATTGTAGCAAACGAAGTGCGCCAGAAGTCAACGGAAACTAGTTTTCATAGAAATAGTAGTATTTTAAAGTCGAGGTTTCTAAAACATCACTTGAAGATACGTAGATAGAACCGGCTATCTCAGATTTCATTCAGAACGAATAAACTTTTCGAGGAATGTCTTGAATACCTAACGTAATACGAGAGGGAGACCACAGCTCAATTACTGCAATTACAATTTACATAGAGACGCCGACGCTAAGAATGTGCGCAAATCATAACCTAAACAATAAATATTTCAAAACAATAGAAACTTATAGAGAGGCATATAAATCATTTTTTTCTAAATTCCGGTGTCATTCTCAATGTTTAGAACAAAAATAATGGCAAAAAACATAGGTAGATAAAACGATGGCGGGCGGTACAATGGCGCGTTTAGAATTTTCTAAGAATATACATAGAACACAAATAAAAACTCACGTCTTTTCGAGAAATTAATCCACACACACACTTTTTAAGTAACACTGAACTTCAAAATCACTCCACTTGTGTATAGCGATCAAACAAAACTGAAAATCGTCGTGAAAGCGTCGTTAGCACACATAGTTTTTCTCAGTTTTTCTGAATCAGTGAGCTCCCTAACAACTCTGACTGAAACAATTTTTTATTTTGATCAGAGCCATCTACAGTGGCTACATAGAAACTAGTTTTGAATGTTACCATATATATGTTATTTATTTATTTATTTTTTCTTACGTGAATTTGAATTATTTTATAAAAACTGTAGTGTAGTGTTATGTATTAATAATATTTTTTCTTAAAATACTTATACTCTCATATACTAATAAAGAAACAAAAGGTTCTCAAAGTCAGAGGGAATGCAGACTAGAATTGTAGAAATCGCAATGGAAGGTGAGATGAGACCTATCTTTGACATTTATCTTGAGTTGATGAAGAGTACATACCCGTATGATTTCTCTTTTTCTTTTTTTTTGTTTAGAGAAGATTGTATTCCTACATTCGTTTCTTTATTACTGACATATCCCCACATTCATTGTAAATTGAAAAATATTTATTACTAGTTGTTGCCCGTGGTTCCGGCCGCGTATATTTCGATTATCGCGTCAAATATAAGTAGCCTATGTGTTATTCTAATGTATATTAAGCTATATTACTATAAAGTTTCATCCACTCTGTTCAGTGGTTTTTGCGTGAAAGAGTAACAAACAGACATCCATCCATACTTACAAACTTTCGCGTTTATAATATTATAGTAGGATTAAAACACAATTAAAAAGTGTTTTCTTCTTTAAAACAGAGACGTTATTGCGTACCGAAAACATATTTGTTATCCAGTTTCTGGCACAAAACAAATGTAATGTTTACATTAAACTTAAATAAATTTCAACTATTATGTACTTACTTTATTATATAATGAAGTAAAATATATATATATAAAGTAAAAATAATTTAAAATTCAGATTGTAATTTTTTGTATACCTCAGCCTTCCATGCGTAGAAGTGTTACTAGTGTAAATAACTTGCCAAGAATGACGGGTAAAGTAAGACGATATTCATAGATCTACTACATCACACTTTAAATCATAGATTGGTTGAGATATACATCAGAATAGGAAGTATGAGAAAATGAGAATTTTGATTTAAAAATCTTAAGAATATATCTCCCATTTGTGAATGCATGCCAAAACACAACATGAAAAGAAATTATAAAGTCCCGTAAGTAATACTGTACCATAGTACAGGTATGCTTAAGCAGTCACTACTAAATTTGAGGAGAAGAAAATAATTATAGTATTAACTACTTTTTATTTGTATATTGTGTCATTGCTAATAAATGCCGAAATGGTGCCGTACTGTTCACATGCAAGCTGTCAACAAACTGTCAAAAGTGTCAAAATTATTGGTTGGACGGAAACCATACCATGTGCTTTGAGCCACACGTTTATCGTTGCTGAAACTGAATTGTTTATTTAAAACATAATGGATTACGTGGTTGGTAGTGTGGCGGCTCTAGTGACCGGTAACGTGACGCCCAGCCGTCCAAAGATGCTGAAAAGAGCTCTGACACCGACAAAACATCAACCATCACCAAATGTAACACCTAAAAGTGAGTTTGTCGATGATAGGTCTATATTTCTCTCCCCGAGCGTGCAGAAAAAGAAAGCTATAGTCAAGAAATCACCAAAAAGGATATTTCAGAATCCAGATCTAGAGACTACAGCTAACGGTGAAGAAAGTCTAAGTTTAACAAGTCCTAAGGCTGATAAAGTAAAAAAACATTTAAAAGATGAACTTGACAGTGATATGGGACGTAATAAAAATGCAGTTGATGTTCAATCAGGTAAACAGAAAAATAAAAAAGAGTCAGTAGCAGGAACAGACGAAAGTACCAACGGGATGAATGTACAAAGTTCTAATGAAAACACTCCGAGAAAAAAGAAGAAGAAAAACAAGATGGTTTCTGAGAATGCTGAAACACCTTCAACTGAAATAACTGAAAGTGAAGTAACAGAAATGAATACTAGTGTTGTAAAGAGCCCTAGGAAAATGAAACAAAGACGACAATCAGTGTTTAATGATGACTGTAATAAAGAAAACACCAGTAATGAAATAGAAACAGAACCTAAATTGGCTGTAGATAACACAAGTCCCACAACGCAGAAAAAGAAATCAAAAGTCATAGTTAGCGTTCAAGAAAGTAATAATGTTGAAGTTTCCAAGGTAGCTAATGATGTAAATACAAAAAAAAAGAAAAACAAGAAACGCAAGAATAAATCAAAACAGACAGCTGTTGAAACAACTGAATCTACAGAAGATATAACAGTAAAAACAGATGTAAAAAATGATGAAAATAATCAAGGTTATACTAAAAAAAAGAATAGAAAACGTAAGAAATCAAAATCTCAACAAAATGAAGCAGAAGTCATGGACATAGACCAATCAAACAAAGAAAATAAGAATGATGATGAGAAGAATGATGATGAGAAGGATGATGATGAGTTGACAGCACCAATGAAGAAATCTAAAATGGTTGTAAACCCAAATGCAATTACTGACAAAGAATCAGATTCAGAACATGAATCTGACAATGAAATAGAATCAGAAAATGAAGAAATAAATAAAAAAGTCTTTGCAGCAGAACCCAATGACGAAGATACCAGTGATGATGACGATGAGGAGAAAACAAAAGAAGTAGAACAAAAACAAAAAGCAGAGAATAAAGGTAGTAAAAATAAGGGAGAAGTAAACACAGAAGATGAGGTTAAGAGAACATTATTTGTAGGAAATGTGCCTTTCAGTGCAAAATGTAAGAAGGAAATCAAAAAGATTTTCAACAAACACGGACAGATTGAAACTATTCGGTAAGTTCTAATTCTGTGATAGTTACCAATATAATTATGGTCACATTATTTGTTCACTTGTTGACATAGCCACAGTTAGCGTTTGTGACTGAGGTCTCTGAGACCTCAGTGTTGTTGTTGGTTTTTTCTCACGAGAAATTCTTAATGCATGCCAGAGTATGGAAGAAGATGGTCTTTCACGTCTGTGCCTAGGTTTGCATGTTAAATCATTGGTCCCACTTGTCTTGAACACGTTTGGCAATCATTATTGGAAAGTCAGTGCACTCAAATAAACACTAGTTCAACCTTCAAACTCAGTTCATCTTCAGGATTGCAGAGGTCAGTCTGATGCCAGTCACTCTATTTACAAACTACAAGGAGTATTAAAAGTAGATAACTGAGAAAAAATTGTTTAGACTTTCATATAAAAATTGAATAGTAGCGTTTTTTAACTGTGGTGACAGATTAACAACTGAGTGTCAGATCAACAACTGAGTGTCAGCACTGTCATGGGTGTCAAAAGAGCCAACTAAAGCAGCAAACTGGAGCATGGGAACAAAAACACTGTAAGGAAAAAGAAACTTTAAAACAAACCTATTTGGCTGGTGTGGTATAGTCCATTCGCTTAGATACGGTCAGCTTGATACGGCAAGCCGCCACAAAATCAAAGGGCCCGCCTGATCGCCTGGCCACAAGCATGTATGATTTGTCAGTTTACGCTGTTGTATGAATTAATATGATATATTCGTATTTCACAATAATAACTACAATTGCGTGCGTAAAGAAATGGACCATAAATATACCTTTTTAAGGATGGGCTTATGTCCAGCAGACAGTCAACAACAACCCATAACATCCCACTGCTAGGCTCGGGTCTCCTTTCAGGAGAGGGTTAAGGCCATACGTCCCCACACTGGCCAAGTGCGGGTTGGGGACTGGCAAGACAACATTGCTGCTACGCTTGTCGTCGGATGTTTTTAAGCCGACCAAAGGCCGCCAACTAAGCTCCACGACTGTTATAATATGATAACAACCAGGACCGACTGCATAACGTGACCACCGAATCACGGAGACGCTCATGGTAACATGCCACCATGCGGTCACCCATCCAGGTACTGACCGCGCCGTCGTTGCTTACCCTCGGTGGTTGTCAATCAATACTCAAAGAAACCAAAATATTATTTCTACATTTTATAATTTTACAGAATTCGCACAGTTCCTATAAAAGATGGCAGATACACTCCGAAGCTGGCAGTTATTAAGAATGAGCTGCACCCTGAGCGGACAACTGTGAATGTATATATCAAATATGCTGATGAAGAGTCTGTTGAAAAGGTATTATTACTGATATTATTAAAATCATAAAATTTATTTATTTATTTATTAATTCAAAGTAAGTTACACAGAATAATATAAGTAATAAAAAGTGAACACTATTTTAAGCTACAGATTTTTAAAATAAAATGCGGCTGGTACCTTAAAAAGGTAAGACCTGAGATGTAGGTAAGAAAATTGTTCATTTTAATGGTAGAAACAGTCTCAACTTAAAATTGTCAACCGATATGAATACATATATTCTTTTTTTGAAAAAAAAAAAAAACTCATTATATACAGAAAACAAACTTGGATATGACTCAGCAATCGAACCCGCGGCCACACAGTAGTCGCATAAGCTACCATTGTGTCACCGAGGCAATCAATATATTCAATACTAGCAGACCCACGCAACCTTGTTTGCTTCTCCTATTGCCCGTGCTGTGATGATTTTCCCCCATTTTTGAAACATTCAGTTTTGCAAACGCTCTTTGAAAAATTAAGTTTTTAATTGTTTACTTATAATATTTGTGGACAAAAACCATAATTCTGTGTTGCTTAACAAGTGAAATATTGGTGAAAGTGTTATTTAGTAAAAAAATACGCGTAATTTAATAAACTCAAAAATAAACTTTTTTAACCCACTGCTACAAGTAAATTAATTACAACAAAATGCCTATTTGTCTCAAATGTGATAAAGAAGTGCCAAAAGTTGATGATGCCAGAGTATGGAAGAAGATGGTCTTTCACGTCTGTGCCTAGGTTTGCATGTTAAATCATTGGTCCCACTTGTCTTGAACACGTTTGGCAATCATTATTGGAAAGTCAGTGCACTCAAATAAACACTAGTTCAACCTTCAAACTCAGTTCATCTTCAGGATTGCAGAGGTCAGTCTGATGCCAGTCACTCTATTTACAAACTACAAGGAGTATTAAAAGTAGATAACTGAGAAAAAATTGTTTAGACTTTCATATAAAAATTGAATAGTAGCGTTTTTTAACTGTGGTGACAGATTAACAACTGAGTGTCAGATCAACAACTGAGTGTCAGCACTGTCATGGGTGTCAAAAGAGCCAACTAAAGCAGCAAACTGGAGCATGGGAACAAAAACACTGTAAGGAAAAAGAAACTTTAAAACAAACCTATTTGGCTGGTGTGGTATAGTCCATTCGCTTAGATACGGTCAGCTTGATACGGCAAGCCGCCACAAAATCAAAGGGCCCGCCTGATCGCCTGGCCACAAGCATGTATGATTTGTCAGTTTACGCTGTTGTATGAATTAATATGATATATTCGTATTTCACAATAATAACTACAAAGGTAGTTAATAATTAAAAAGGTAAGACCTGAGATGTAGGTAAGAAAATTGTTCATTTTAATGGTAGAAACAGTCTCAACTTAAAATTGTCAACCGATATGAATACATATATTCTTTTTTTGAAAAAAAAAAAAAACTCATTATATACAGAAAACAAACTTGGATATGACTCAGCAATCGAACCCGCGGCCACACAGTAGTCGCATAAGCTACCATTGTGTCACCGAGGCAATCAATATATTCAATACTAGCAGACCCACGCAACCTTGTTTGCTTCTCCTATTGCCCGTGCTGTGATGATTTTCCCCCATTTTTGAAACATTCAGTTTTGCAAACGCTCTTTGAAAAATTAAGTTTTTAATTGTTTACTTATAATATTTGTGGACAAAAACCATAATTCTGTGTTGCTTAACAAGTGAAATATTGGTGAAAGTGTTATTTAGTAAAAAAATACGCGTAATTTAATAAACTCAAAAATAAACTTTTTTAACCCACTGCTACAAGTAAATTAATTACAACAAAATGCCTATTTGTCTCAAATGTGATAAAGAAGTGCCAAAAGTTGATGATAAAAATCCTAAAATTCAATGCTACGGTTGCAAGAGGCAAATATGTGTGAAATGTAGTGGATTGCTAGCCACAGAGTTGAGAGTGATTACACTTCAGTCCCCGACTTTGAAGTACTTGTGTCCTGACTGTGAACTCGGAGTGCGTCAGTTACCGGCCTTGAGGAACACAGTCTCTCAATTAAAAGCTGAAATTGAAGCCTTGAAATCCAAACAAAACCAAACTACAAGTATGGAGGGTATTTTGGGGGAATTGGCAGAGAGAAAAAAACGAAGTGCGAACATTATACTATTCGGGATTGAAGAATGTCAACTACAAACAGGTGATTCTGCACGGGATAAAGAGGTATGTATCGATTATGATAAGGTGCAGGTTCAACGAACCTTGGCGAACGTTCCGGCTTCAGAGACTCCGGTCGCCGTAATTCGCCTCGGTAAACCTAAACAGTCTTCACCACGCCCAGTCAAGGTTGTATTTTCTAACAAAAAGCCAGCTTTGAATGTGTTAAAAAACCGTAAAAAGCTCCCTCCAAATGTGTCGGCTAAGAATGATTTAACACCCTATCAGCGAGAATACTTACAAAAACTACGAGAAGAGCTGAAACAAAGACTGGATACTGGGGAAACAGAATTAACAATAAAATACATCCATGGCACCCCTAAAATAGTCAGCGAAAAAAAGCTATAAATGCTGATGAGGGTATTTTGGAGATCACATTCTTCTATACAAACCTGGCTTCGATTATGGCTAAACGAGATTTGCTTATTGTGGAGGTAAATAAGTTGAAACCAACTTTTATTATTATAACAGAGACACATTTAAAACCTAGTATTAGTAGTTCCCTGGTAGACATCAAGGGCTACACTTTATTTAGACATGACCGCGCTAAGGGAACAGGGTGGGGAGGAGTTGCAATATATGTATCACTTAAACTAAATAATACACCCATACAGGTGACCCTACATCCTACTTATAATATCATACAGGTTGAAGCCCTATGGTTAAATATACAATGCGGTAATTTTAAAATGTTACTCAGCGGTGTGTACCGACCAACCCATTATACCTTCGATGAGTCTGACAGACTGCTATTTGAAACAATTAAACGTGCTTCAGATGGTAACAATACCTTGCTAATTATGGGTGATTTTAACCTGCCTGATTTGAGATGGCCACTGCACAACTTTGATGCGGACACATATACCTTGCTACATGGTAAATTTGTAGACATGTACGGAGATAGTAACCTTTACCAACTTGTCACAAATATAACCAGAAAGAGAAATAATCAGGAATCACTACTGGATTTAATACTGTGTAATGAAGAAAACTTTTGTACGAAAGTGGAACATCATCCCAACATAGGAAACAGTGATCATCAAGTATTAGTGGCAACAGCACAGTTCAGAACCCAATCTACTAGTAAAAATACCACTCAAAAAACACGTAGGAATTTCTTCAAAGCTAATTATGAAAAAATAGCCCAAATGCTTGCTGACGATAACATTGTGGATACAAGTGTTGCTGATGTTGAGGTTGCCTGGACAGACTTCACAAGTAAAACATACAAAGCCATTGATGCTCACGTACCAATTAAAAAGGCACATAGGATCTGCAATATTAATAAACCATGGATCAATCATCAGGTGCTTGATCTGGCAGAGAATAAAAAACGCATGTGGAAACAGTATATTTTGAGCGGTACTAATGAATCATATAAAAAATATAGGCAAGCAAACAATCAATTAACAACCACTGTTAGAAAATTAAGAATGAAATTTGAAAAAGAAATTATTAAATGCGGACCCAAATCATTCTATTCTTACATGCGTCAACAACTATCTTCAACGGTGTGTGTGCCACCAGCGTTAAAGAATGATAGAGGGAATATTGCTAGTGATCAAAAAATGGTAGCTGATTTGTTCGCGCTACAATTCGAAAAGTCCTTTGTTGTGGAGCCAACTTATTCACATGTACCAAAGATACGGATTCCTAGAGTTGAAAATTCTATACAGTCACTCATATTCACACCAGACAAAGTCAATAAGGCCTTAACTACCTTTAAAGATAGTACGTCGATGGGACCAGACGCCTTGCCTTCACTTTTGTTGAAACAGTGCAGCCATGTTCTTGGATCCCAGCTGGCCCACATTATGAACTTATCACTACAAAACGGAAAACTACCTCAAGAGTGGAAAGTAGCCCACGTTACTCCAATTTATAAAAAGGGTGATAAACACTTGGCTGCTAATTACCGGCTCATCAGTCTCACAAGTATTGTCTGTAGAACAATGGAGAAAATTATAGCAGACGAACTTAGAACTTTCATGAATACAGAAAACATCACTATCGATGAACAGCATGGTTTTGTTCCTAAAAGATCTACAGTCTCAAATCTACTGATGTGTCTGGACAACTGGACGGACAACTGGAACAAACAACAGCCAACCGACGTTGTTTACTTAGATTACGAAAAAGCCTTTGATCGGGTCCCAATTAAACAGCTCCTAGCCAAACTTGAACACCTTGGAATTCGTGGACATCTCCTCCAGTGGATAGGAGACTTTCTAAGCAACAGAAAGTTCAAAGTAAGAGTAGGTGAGACACTATCAGATACTCACGACATACACAGCGGGGTACCTCAGGGCTCAGTGCTCGGACCGATATTGTTTGTTTTGTTTACAACGGATTTGAAATATGTAATTCACTCAAACTTATCAGTATTCGCTGATGACACCAAAATCATGGGAAACCCACTAATTTCCCACAACATAATTCAGCAAGACCTGGACAGAATTGTGCAGTGGACAAAAGAATGGTTGATTTCACTTAATGCTACTAAGTGTGCTGTCCTGCATATAGGTAATAATAACCCTAAATGCAGCTACACAATTAATTCTGAACCATTACAACAAGTGAAATCCCAAAGGGACCTTGGAGTTACCATAACACACAACCTTAAGTGGGACGAGCACATCACAATGATAACAAAACGAGCAAACTCGATGTTGTACATGATTCGTAAGGCATTCTTCGTTATCACTAAGGAACTATTCCTCAACATCTACCTAACATATATACGACCTCTTCTAGAATTCGCATTTCAAATATGGAATCCATATTTCAAAAAAGATGTTCAAATGTTGGAAAGGGTCCAAAGAAAGGCAACTAAAATGGTTTTTTCCTTGAAAAACATGTCGTACGAAGAACGCCTCATGGAACTAAACTTGCCAACACTGGAGCAGAGAAGAATGAGAGGAGACCTTATAGAAACCTACAAGATCCTCAACCACCACTACAACGTTAGAAACCTTGAATCCATGTTCACAATGAACCTGAACACACAACTAAGAGGTTACTCTATGAAGCTTAGCAAGCTTCGGTGCGCTAGCAATCCCCGAAACCATTTCTTGCCAAACCGAGTGGTGTGTATGTGGAACTCTTTGCCGGAAACAGTGATTAGTGCTTCGAATATAAACATATTTAAAAACAGACTTGATAAACATTTAAAAACACAAGTGTAAAGATATGCACGCATCAGCTTTAAGCTTATAATAATAATAATAATATAATAATAATAATTTATTTTATTTTCTCCCATATACACTAATTGTACAATACACATTGCTTATTGGGAGACTGGTTTCCAAACTAGGTGAGAACCTGTAACATGGATAACCAGGCTTCCATTACACAGACAAAACATAGAAAGTTAAACACTGAAACACTGCACATTCATGTAGAAGTCAAAAAACAAAAGAAGGGAAAAAACCAAAAAGAATTATAATAATAAACGACAAAAATATACATCTCTCGATGTGTGTTTAAGCGCGATTTTGTGTACGTGTGTGTGTGCGCGTGTGTGTGTGTGTGTGTGCGGGTGTGCGTGTGTGTATGTGTGCGTGCGTATGTGTGCGTGTGTGTATGTGTGTGTGTGTGTGTGTGTGTGTGTGTGTGTGTGAGTGCTGTGTAGGCTATTACCTTTGTATAATTAATAGTTTTTCTGTTTCCTCGTAGTCTAATTTAACCAAAAACTTATAAACTTCCTCTCTCACACATCCTCTAGTCCTTGGATATATATCCAGTTCCCTATTAAGTTTATTATACAGATAGCCGCCCAAAAAAGAGAAAGACCTGTGAGAGAAGTTGGAACATGATGAGGTTGTACAAACGCTGTATTTGCGACGCTTGGATAAAACTGTGGTGTCAAAGGGCAACAGTGAATGTTGTTTAAGTACAGCATACATAATAAATAACTGGCGAACTGTGAGTAAGGAGCTACTCCTATAGAGTTCTACGGTAGGGAAGCGATAAGGCAAAGATAGTGCTCGTTTTAATACTGCTCGCTGTGCTCGTTCCAGTTTTAAGAGTGAGGTTTTAAATGTGCCTCCCCAAACTGTTACACAGTAAATCAATAATGATTGACAAAGCGACTCGTAAACCATTCTAATTGTAGTGTTGTCAGCAACCCCACTCAAGCATTTGAACACATACATTACCTTGCGCAACCGTCCCGAAAGTAGTTCGATGTGCTCATTGAAGCCTAAATTGTGATCGATAAGAACACCAAGGTACATTATTTTATCGACATTTTGCAATCGAGGACAGCTGCATGAGCATTCGACTCCCCGTGGGTGGGTGCAACAGTGGGTCACAATTGACCAGGGATGTGGTGGTGGGCAGCCTCGTTTTGTGAATGCCATATATTTTGACTTGAGGGTATTTAGTGTCAAGATATTTTTGTCAAGCCAATCTTTGACACAGTTGAGGCCAGTTTGAGCATGAGCAAATACCTCTCCCCACGTAGAAGCACTAAACACTAACGCAGTATCATCTGCAAAGGTGACGATGGCACCATTTTTGAGTTGCAAATTGCAGAGCTGATTGATGTACAGTAAGAAGAGGGTAGGACCTAGAACGCTACCCTGCGGGACACCATATTGTACAGTTAGTGGTTCACTCACGCTGTTACCAATTTTTGTACTTTGGGTTCTATTGCTCAGATAGTCATTGAACAACTTCAATTGAGTTCCTCTCACACCGGCACATTCCAGCTTATACAGAAGTATTTCGATAGAGACCGTGTCAAAAGCCTTAGCTAAATCCAGAAATATTGCTATGCATTTCATTCCCCCATCCAAATTTTTAAAAACGTAGTCGGTAAGCGCATGGACCGCATCCTCAGTGGACTTTCCAGACCGAAAACCGTACTGGGAAAGGGACAGCATTTTGTTTTCCTCTAGGTACTTTATGAGCCTGTTATTCATTATCTTTTCCAAGACCTTCGACATAGCAGGTAAAATAGATATAGGTCGGTAACTACTGACACGGTCTCTAGGGAGGCCTCTTTTGTGTACTGGGATTATTAGAGCCCGCTTAAACGCATCCGGAAAGGTACCACTACTGAGCGCCAAGTTACATATATGTGTGAGAGGTGGTACAATAATTTTTTTATACATTCTTAAAATTTTAGCACTAATACCATCAGAACCTGTAGCATCACTTTTGAGCGATAATATGAGTCTTTCCACTTCTAGGGAATCCGTGGGTAGGAGCACGAAAGAGGTATGATTAGTAATACCGAAATGTCTATCGCGGTTAATAACCGAGCCGTTCTTTAAAATATTTTCAGCCAAGCTCCTGCCCATGTTCGCAAAGAACATGTTAATGTCGTTAACCGCTATCGAGTCACTGGAGTAATTGTTCATGAGTTCATTAGGAAAAGTTGAAGTTTTTTGTCTATTTGTCATGGTATTAATTGTTTTCCAAAGCAGTTTGGGATTGTTTTTGACTTTATTGAGTTCTTTGATTTCATAGTTTCTTTTTACTTTTTTTAACAATTTATTGCAAAAATTACGGTAGCGTTTATAGGTAGTCATTATTGTGTCATTGTCGGGATGTTTTTTAACTTTTTTGTGCAAATTATCCCTATTATGCATACATTTTAAGAGACCATGTGTAATCCAGGGCTTTATAATTGTCTTCCTTTTAGGCCGAGTAATTAGTTTGGTATTGATCTTAATGGCTTCAGTAATAGACGATATTAATAAATCTGTTGCAAAATTGGTGTCGTTTGAATCATAGATTGAGCTTAAATCGATATTATTAAGACTTTGTTCGAGGCCCACATGATCAATCCCTGAGGACATGACACGATAATTATTATTTGATTTATAGTTTAAAAATAGTAGGACAGTTTCGTGATCAGTCAGTGATGTTTGAGCTACAAACGTGTGTGCCTGAGCCTTCGTTTTCAGTAGCACATGGTCCAGGCAGCTATTTATCCGCGTGGGCAGTGTGTGTGCGGGTAGCAAACCGTGATACGCTACAAGGTTTAAGTAATCCCGGGCTTTGTTTTCCAATTGATCTCCATTAATTTTAAGGTTAAAATCACCAGTCAATATAATCGTTTCACAGCTTGAATAAGACATTAATAAATTATTTAAAGATGTTAAAAAATTTGAAATATCATTATATGATGGTGAGCGGTATATGGCTATTACAACTATATTTGAGTAAATTTTAGCAACTAAACAATTAGCATCCAAGAATACCGGTTCCTCTATAAGGGTAGGAATATAGTCTTTGATGTACAATACCACGCCATCATTTTGTATTTTATGTGATGTTGTGTAAAAACTGTTATAGCCATGCAGGGCTGGTAGATTAAAGTTACCACGCAGCCAGCATTCCGTCAATACAATGACATCCCAGCTCACATGTGACCTAGCTAGTAAGGTTTCCAACCCCGCAAAATTTGCGAATATACTACGTATATTTTGATTGAAAACCTTAAGAAAATGATTAGGGCTATGGACCAAGCTCTGACAGTCCTCAATATTACATTTGGCTGAGTCAGAGATAGTAAAGGAATCTATACTAGTTTGAAGTTGCGGACCATCGAATTTTAAAGTTAAGATTAAGGACACAGCCCAGTATCATTTCCAAATTCCAAAAAACATACACACCCAATATAGACTCAGCTAGGAGGTTTGGTAACCATATAATATGCAGTTGCAAGGTAATTAAAATAAGTGTACAAGTGTATAACAGTGTATGTGTAAGTGCGCATATAAATATCCCTACGATAATTATAATCATCAAAATCATTAACACACAACTCAGTACATCATATGTTACTCTGAAGCCAAGTCTCCGCAAACAAAATATGTCACAATTTCTACACAGTAATCTATTTAATAAATTCGGACTCGTAGTGTATACGTTGTATAATTTCCGGTAATAAATGCTTAAGTAATTCATTGACCGCCATTGATAACTAAAAAGGTAGGTAAGTACACAAAACATTGACGCCGCGCTGCCGTGACTGTTAACTTTGCAACATATATAGTATTCAAAACATGCTACAGCCATATAACAGTCCTTACAACTTAACGTATACTTAGCTACAGTAAACAATTTATTATTTAACTGAGACAAGACGTTAGCAAACAAAGTCAATATGCAACAACACCCAACCCACCAACATAACTTATACTTTATTGTAGATTTATAAAATCTTAATATAAATAAAATCACGAGAGATTCATTATATTGGTACTCGCTTAAGACGCACCACTCCAGACAAATGCTATTACACAACACAGTTCCTAAAGTTTTATAATACTTTCTATCTGTACTCTTACCGTTAATAATAACATAGGATGTTACTACATAGCAATAAGTATTCGAAATAAAATATGCTTTTATTATTTTAAGACTAAAAGTAAAGAATTTTTAATATTAAATTACAGATACATTTGTACTACCATGCTAATACGACATTAAATTAAGCTGCTAGTGTATTAAAATATAATAATAATAATAATTCTCCTTTGCTCCGCTCCTATTGATTTTAGCGTGATATATAGCCTGTAGCGTTCCTGGATAAATGTAGTATCCAACACTGAAATAATTTTTCAAATCAGACCAGCGGTTCCTGAGATTAGCACATTCAAACAAACAAACTCTTCAGCTTTGTAGTATTTAATATTTATTTAATATAATAATATGTGGATAGACAAACAAATGGACATGATAAAATAATAGGGTTCCATTCTTTATATTTTGTTACAAAATCCTAAGGGGTTTTTATTAAATTCCAGACATTATTGTAGCAAATATTATTTTAATTAGTAATAATAAATTAATGCAAAATTGTTCTTTCTACAGGCCTTATCAGAAAACAACACAGTCCTAAATGACCACCATTTGCGCGTATCCCGAAGTTCCTCCACGGGGGCAGAACATGATCCAAAGTGTTCCATCTTCTTGGGAAATCTACCATTCGCTATTGAGGACGAGACTTTGAGAGAAAAGTTTGCAAAATGTGGGGAAATTGAATCAGTTAGAATAATTAGAGACAAGAAAACTAATGCAGGGAAAGGTATGGGAAAAGAAATAAATTATCTTAAAAAAAATAGAAATACTAGTTAACCTATGCTACTTCGTCTGCGCCTTTTATCATAGTTGACTCCAAATGTTATGTTAACTAACATGATAATCGTTAAGATAGTTTCAGAGTTCATTGTGAGCACAACGTGACACGAGAATTATAATAATAGATATAAAAATGTCGTGCCACAATGTCGTGATACGGTTTGACCTTAGAGCATATATACATGGAGCAGCTGAAGGGGCGGAAAGCGTGTTTGGAGCAGAGAGAGACTGAGTTTGGGTAGTCTGTCTCTCTCATGCAAGTTTCTGATTGGTGGACGCACATACCAATTTGCATGACTGATTTGGCGGTAAATGATCAGATTAAGAAATTAAAAAAAAACATTTATATTCAGCACAGTGTCGGGGGAAAAACCCATTGCTTAATTATTCACTTAGTTTACACAATTTAATAGATCCATTCTTCACCAGGCTTTGGTTACGTCAACTTCACATCAAAAGACGGCGTTGAACTTGCTCTAGCATTAACGGAAGAAGATTTGACAATAAAGAACAGAATAATTCGCGTCAAGAGATGTACACAACTCACAAACAAACAAAAGCAGAAACCAAATCAAGGCAATCAGAGACAACATAGTGGTCAGAGGCAGCAACACGGCAATCAGAGACAAAACAATGGTCAAGGACAGCGACACGGCAATCAAAGAGTTCAATCTGGGCAGAGACAGCAAAACGGCAATCAAAGAGTTCAATCTGGGCAGAGACAGCAAAACGGCAATCAGAGGCAATATAGTGGTCAGAGACAGAATCAGGCTAATCAGAGATTTCAGTCTGGTCAGAGACAGAACCAAGGTAATCAGAGATGGAATCAAGGCTTTCAAAGAGATAGCCAAGGTGGTCAGAGACAGGAGATGGCAGGACAAGATGGAGCACATAGGAGGATTATGCATAAAAGAAAGAGTCAGGTATATATGCTCAAACTATAAACTACAATTTAATTTCGCTGCTAATACAACTGCACAAATAATAGATCAGTAGTAGTTCAAGCGGTCCGCTGCACGGCTTCTTACATCTCTAGTGGGTTCAACCCCAGACCATAGACAATGTTCTTCAACGGAACAACATTCTCTATGATCTATTAATTGGTGTTATGTGTTTTATTTTCATGTTTGTTTCTAAAGACTCCCACGAAACGAAATATATTCCTAATGCAGGTGTTATCTTTTATGTCTGTCTGTCTGTGTGTAAAGTCTGTGACACAATTCATAGCAGGATGATATTTTGATGTTTGAATAAACAAAAATTTTACCAAAAAAACCGACTTCAAGAACTGGACCAAATGGAAATGGGACCACATGGGAAGCACCAGCTTTCAAATAAATAAAAAAAACCATAAAAAATATTGTGGAATTGTGAACCTCCTCTTCTTTGAAGTCGGTTAAAAAGGACTCCGGTTGGACCCAAAACAATTCCGGCATTCCCAGAAGTACATGTGATTAAAGCATTTGAAATTAATAAATTTGAGTAGGAAAGTTAGTTACATACAGTCTAAAAATATTTGTTGACTGCCTCGTTGGTCTCGCGGTTGGCGTATGTGACTGCTGAACCTGAGTTCTCGGGTTCGATTCCCGGGTCGGACCAAATGTTTGTAGGATCTACAAATATTTGTTTCGAAGTTTGGGTGTTTACTATGTATAATATGTATGTATTTACAAAAAAAATGTATAAGTGTATTTGTATTAGTTGTCTAGTACCCATAACACAAGCTCTGCTTAGCTTGGGACTAGATGGCGTTGTGTGTTAGATGTCCGAAATATTTATCATTATTATTATTTGTGTGTTCTAGGATGCTAGCGGTGGCGATGGACCTCCAAACAAAAGACAGAAGGAGATAAACCAGCCCAATAAAGAGAAGAAGGCAAGGAAGGAGTTTGTTGGCATGACCGCTGAAAAGAAAAAGGTAAATGAACTTAGTAGAATGTTCTAGAGTTATTATCACTAGCACTAACATGTGAATTGCCATGCAAGCCATATTATACTTTATTGTATTTGACCGAGAGTCGTTATTTATTTTAACGACTTTCATAATTGTTCCCCATTGTGTATAAGGACTTTGTGGATTACGATTAGTAGGAACGACTTTTGAATATTGTTTAATGCTGTAGATACGAAAAAACAATGGCATTAACACTATTTAGCCTTATTTTGGGGCTAAAAGTATTCTAGATAACCTTTTTAGATACATGCTTAGCGCTTTTTCCAACGCAGAGATTTTCTTTACTTCCGCATATTTTTTTTTGGCCCTGCCAATGACTCTACTCTGCCTGATGGAAAGCATAAGCAGAATCCAATTTTAACTCTTTTCGGTCTTGAATAGTAGCCCGGTCTTTATGTACCCAACTTGGTGAGGCTTGCGGTGTCGAAATGAATAATTGGCAAGGCTTTGAAGACGAGAAGGCATGAGGTAGTCAATGTTGTCCAAAATCATTTGACTAGTAGTCTAGTGGTTAGTGACCCGGACTGCTAAGCTGAAAGTCATGGATTCGATTCCTATCACATTGAACAGATCACAAGACAAGTGGTAGCGACTTAATTTTATACTATGTTAAGATATGTATCTATTTAGAAATATACTAGCTCAAGGGGGTGCAAGCTAGTCCAAAAAAAGTAGTCTAAGTTTCCTCATATCACCTATCAGTGATACTCCCGTCAAAATATCTACCCTAAGTATCGTATCTATACGTACTTTCACTTGCACAGTCCCCAACCCGCGTTTGGTCAGCGTGGGGACATGGCCGTAACCCTCTCCTGAGAGAAGACCCCGAGTCCAGCAGTGTGACGCTATGGGTTGTTGATGAAGTGAAGCTGTTAATTTTAAATTACAAACAGACACATCAATTTTATTTATTTCTATAGATATGTATGTTGATCAGAAGCATCATAGAGGCTTTGTCTAGTTTGGGATATGATGACCGTTTTTGAGGTGTGTTAAGTAAAGTTATCACTACATATTTATATAACCCTTCTTTGGCTTTGCCGTAGTCGGGAAAAAAAGTTCTCCGTCACGTCTGTCTTTTCGCGATTAACTCAAAAGCTACTGCACGGATTTATATGCGGTTTTTACCAATAGATAGAGTGATTCTTGGGGAAGGTTTTCGTATTTAATTTGATAATATTTTTTGAGTATATTGGCCAAAATATAGTGATATTCGGCGAAGACGTGGGAAATAATTAAGCAGGACATCTTCTCCGAGTACCGTAGGCTATATTATATTTTACGTAAAAATCCGTGCGCAGCCGGGATGGGTTGCTGGTTTTAACATAAATTAACATAAATTAAGATAAAATCATTGCAATCACATCCAGTATTTATTCTTTTGACTAGAGTAATTCTACTTCATATATTACGAGCTTCCTACAGAAATAATATTTGCTGTATTTCATTTTTCAGAAACGTAAGTTTGACAAGGGACAGAAGAAAAAGAAGGCTCTGAGCGAGATTTTAACAAAGTGAGAAGATAGTGTGATGAGATGTGATGAGTTGTGATGATAATGGTGATACTTTCGTATGTATCATATTTGTGTTATATTATGTCATTAAATGATGTTTTAAGATAATGATGTATTTATTTGGTCTGAAAGTAATTTTCTTACTTACTCGTTCCCCGACAGACCGTTGACATTATCGACAGGTGTTTTATTTTTAATTTAAAATTTTTGTAATATTTTTAAATCCCTAAGGCACAAGGCCTTTACGAAAGGATTTAAAGTTATTACAAAATTTTAACACAAATAAAAACGACTTTATTAACTGGTCAAAATTGAAATGAGACCACGGTGAGACCAGGATCGCATCTGCTTTCAAATAAAAAAATAATCATTAAAACCGGTTGCCTAGTTAACCTCATCCTTTTTCGAATAATAACCGAATTAGTCTAGTGGTTGTCAAGTTCTGCGCTTAGACACATTTGGCGATTTAAATTTGTTTATATAAATAGGTACAGCGGTTTAAATATATATTACCTTATACGAGATTTCTACCTGGACCTGAATCTTAGAAGCATTACAGTTTCGAGTTTTATATACATAGAATGGGAGGAAGCGTTGTAATTTTTCTAGGAATTTTATACCTAATGAATTTTATTTCAAACAGTTGTATAATGTCAGAAATCAGTAAAGTGAGCGTCAGTTGTTGTACTAGTGGTGAAGCTAAAAAAAGGCAGCATGAAAAGTCGTCGGAAAAAAAATCTGCTCCGATGAATTTTATTTATTTTATTTTATTTATTTGGGACAAAAAACAGTTATACATTATAGTATTTACAAATAACCAACAGAATGTGTTTATAACATATAACATACACTATTGTCCACAAGGTGATAAATTGAGTAGGGTAAGTTAACGAACGCGCATAACATAAATATAAAAGAGAGGGGGGGAGGGAGATGAGATAATTTTTTTAAACAATTCCAACAAATGCATGGTAATGGTTTTTATGAAACGGAAAGAGATTCCGAAGCATTTTTTTTAAATTTAGTTTGAGTGAGGGCGAATATATCCAAATGCATGAAGTGCGAGTTGTACGTCATCAACAGTCGGCGAAGAGGTGCGCGCTCTCCGGCATTAGTTTTACACTTTTCCGTATAGAATAATCGAGGAACGCGCACCTCCCTCCGAATAACAGTTCTAGGTACCACATAACAGAGTTTATCTGTCAATGCCGTACAATTAAACATATTGTGGCATATGCCGTACAGCATCATTACAATGAGTAAAGTACGTCTTTATACCAAGCGAAACTGTAATAAACAATAGCTTTAATCCCATTTCTTACAAAAATAAGTCAGTCAGTCACGTGTATAAACCGCATTTAAAATAGTAAAGAAAATTGTCAGCTGTACAGTTGACGGGGGCAACGGCAACAGTTGACGGCTTAGCCTTGGAATCGTAACAGTCAGACAGACATTTATTTAAAATATAATTATGGATTTAGTTGCGTCGTTGTTCTAGCGGAAATATTGTCACCCAATTTATCAATAAACTGAACGGGCGGCAAACTAACAATTTAGCATATCTACTTATATATGTATGTGTATGGATATTTTTGTTGTTTTTTATATGTCTACCAATAGCCATATAAATTAGTATGTCCTTGTCTATATTAACAAATTTAGATATAAAATATATATTTGAGATAAAATATGACATCGTTTAGAAACTATTGTATTTGATTTTATTGCTAAATTACTGAACACTAGTTTCTGGTTTCGCATTTAATAACAATAACGTAACAGATTTAAAATTGGATTTGTTGGACACGGCTTTGGCATCGCTTAAGCTTATTTCTTACGATATAACGAGCACGTGTCATATGACGGTAAGTGACTACCATCGCTCATTGACACCTGTACTGCAACTCAAAAGTTGTGACTTTAGTAACAGTGAGTGAGTGGAAACTATACTTATTTGTTGAAGGTACAAAAATTTTGCTTGTTCTGTAAGGCCGTAGATCTAACTCCATTAGTTTTCTTTAAATAAATAAATCCTTTAAAACACGAAGAGATACAGCTTGTGCCATCTAAGGAACAAGAGTGGCACAAATTTTTTAGTAAAATGTTTGTTCGCGGTAGTGAAATGTTAAGATGACTCATTCCTTATAATTATATAACTGGTATAAGTACGGGGACCAGACTTGGTCTCAGAGATATTACCTGTCGTAAATTATGCCACAGAGATCTTCTTTATTCCATCCCATACTCCCTCTATGATCATCTATACTAATATATAAAGCTGAAGAGTTTGTCTGTTTGTTTGTTTGAACACGCTAATCTCAGGAACCGCTGGTCCGATTTGAAAAATTCATTCAATGTTAGATAGCCCATTTATCGAGGAAGGCTATAGGCTTTATATCATCACGCTAAGATCAATAGGAGGGGAGCAACAATGAAAAATGTTTCAAAAACGGGGGAAAATTATCACGTGACGGGCAATAGGAGAGGCAAACGAGGATGCGTGGGTCTGCTAGTTAAGTATATTTCCAACTCCTCCAGTTATCTACGGATTTATTTTTCGTTGCGGGTTCCAAGAGAGTTGAATTTTTCCTGGGACTTTCCGAATGTCATAACACGGTGTATTCGTGGACCACTGCTGTTGATCCTGGTGTACAGGAGTTACAGGGCGTGTGGTGTGGGCGGAATTAGTCCCATGAACATTGTGAAAAGACAGAAACAACGGAAAAAGAAACACAAATATATTTGGTACAGTATTTATTATATAGTTGTCATTACAAAAATGTCAATGTTAGCAAAAATAATCACAGTCTGACACTTCCAAGTTACAAAATTATTCTACAAAACGTACCTCGCCGCCAGCAGTCCCGTGTTCTTGCTACAGCGACATCTACCGGACTCAGCACAAGGTTTTATACAAACGCCGAATACTTATAAATCTATGTGTCTACCTACCGAGTCTATCCGTAACAACCTAACTTACTGTACATCACTACGATAAAAATATGTGACCGTTGTCTATAGATTTTGAATACCATAAAGTTTGTGTTGCCTTTCATTAACAAGATGGCGCTGTTGTTTAACTTCATATTTTTATTTTTAATCATCTTATATTACATCAGTTTAAAATAATAATTATGAAGTTTTTGAGTTTCAAACCTGTATTTTTTAAACCAATGAGTTTTTATTGAAAAAGTTTATTACACACCATTATTGTTTATGGCACCATCTTATTCTATGGTAACTCATTTATCAGGTATATTCAACATTGAATGTCAAAATCTTACTTATTATATAATGTCCTTTACCAAAAGATAGCTAAAGTGTTATACTGTGTTTATTTCAGGAACAAGACAAATTACGTTTTAATGATATGTAGTTCTCTCCTCTGGCGCGGACACTTCAGCTGAGATCAGCTGATTAAACAAACTGTCACACTGACTTAACCCCTCAGGTGTCCACGGCCTCTCAGCGACCGCATAAAAACATCGTCTATAGTGTCACCGGCCACTCAGTGGCCGCGAGAGACCGATCAACTTTACCGCTATTTTTAGTCAACTAATATTGAATTATTGCATCGTTTCGCTTTACTAGCGCGTACTGAATGAAACGGTGATGCAATAGCGCACCACTATTTTCCCGCCGACGCCCGATGGGTTCCGATCGTCGTTTATTTACGGCCGCGACAGTGGAGTGACAGAATGTGTCGGCGCTGTCAAAGTTTGTGCAGCTACAAGTTACAAGAAACAGTTTTTAAAACATTTTTGGTGCCTGCACGTCATGTATGGGTAAGTACTAAACATTTTTCAAGTGTTTTATTGTGTATTGGACAAAGATTTCGGTCTACATAGTTACATTTTTTCAAACATGGTCGCTAACTGCCTACGTGAGTTCGAGAAACTCCGAACAATCATGAATATCGTGTACAAAATGTCGTTGTCTAAGCAATTTATTGTTTGAAACTTAAACTACATTTATATTTACATACATAATAAGCATTACTTTGTGTAAATGCCGTTTATAAATGTTTAAAACACAAAACAAAAAATGCATTATTTTCGCGGCCATTGTACGGCCGTAGATATGTTATGCTTTGTCCATTTTATGGTTTCGTATTGTTTAAGAACCTATACTTTTCATATGTTTTTATGTAAGGAAATATATTCAATTTCATAAATATAAAGTTATGTGAGCAATAAATTGTATAGAATTTGTTATGTAAGCCAATGTTCAAGGATACCTTTGTGTGTTTTATTTTACAGAGTGTTTATTTTACATTCTTCTTATAATGTAAACTTTATCTTTTGTTTTGCAGTTGCTTGTACAAATCCCAAGAACGTGAGCTGTACTTTAAAATAAATGTAACCCGAAGCCACTTGAACCACAGTGAGCCGATATTTCAAGTGTAAACATATACCCCATTTTTTGTTGAGATTTCGAGCGGGCGAAATGGAGGTCATTGTTGATAACCATATTGTATAAAAAATTTGTATCGAAGAAGGGTCCTTTTTTTCAGGTACATTGTTACTTATCCTTTGTAGTTTTAAATAAAGTAACTATTACTTGTAATAAATGTTTTATTTACACTCATTTCACCTTTTAAGCAGTACATCGAAGAAAAAAACACTTTCCCTACTTTCATCTAGGATTTACTTATTGAATTCTATATTCGATTCTAATTAATGATACATTATCTGATAGCTTATTTTAATTCCTTTCTAATGATACGCTGAAATCGTATATGTCCAATACATTTTTCTTTGGAAATCTGCATTTCAATGAGAATCGGGAATTGGCGGGAATTATCCCACAAACCCCGTGACATTCAAGCTATGCTAAAAAATGACAGGTGAAACACACGCGGACACCTGAGAGGTTAAAACTAAAGCTGCGCTATTGACAAGCATCACAAGCTGTCACTTTGACAAGCAAAAACAATGTCACATTGACAATTAAAATTGATAAAGGTGACATTGTAAAGCAAATTAGAAGGAAACATTAAATACCTAAATCTATGTTTCCCTGTAATAAACACAAGAAACACGTTTTAACCCTAAAAAGCGTTGGACCAATCATTATTGCTAACATTCCCGTTAACCCTACATACATACTTGACACTAACATAAATATAGGCTACTATTTACAATCCGACTAACAGTCAATTAGCTATAAGTACTAAGTCAAAATCAGTTTGTTCGTATGTTTGAGCAATTGATAGTATTTGGCATTCATGACCACGCCCCTTTTTTGTGTCGCCTTATTGTGGACATTTAAATCTTGAACACGCTTTACATTTCGAGCACAGACAACCGTTTTGGCGGGCCTTTGTGAATACCAAAGACAATAAAAAAGAGGCAATGTAACCTACATGTGTATTTTTATTTAATAATATGTAGGCCTTGTTTTTTAATATCTGTATACTGTTAATTTTCACTTTTTTTTAAAATAATAAATGGAATTAAATAATTTTATTGGACAGCAATTACGTAATTTAACGTATAATTATGTAATTCGTTACCATACAGCTTTAGGTGTCTCCCTTCACCTTGAAGATATCTCGATACTGACTAAAACACAGACAACAATTGCTATGATAAGCCATCACAGTGTAAAATAAAAAAGTGTTTGTCGTATATGACAAAATGACTGCCACATATAATATAAAGTAAAGCGAATAAAATTTACCTACATACATTTCGAGTACAAAATATTTCTTTTACAGACGACATACGTTTTTAAATGCCATTCTTTTTAGAAAAGAAGTATTACGAAGACAAATAAAGGAGGCGGTGCCTCTGACCATAGACCAGAACTTATTTGAGATATCTGATCGCTTAATTTTTTTTGAACTTCAAAATGGCAATGGTGACAACTAAGAAGAGTGCTATCCAGGCAAGGGTCGAGACGAAGCCCATGTACACTTCCGAGTCCGTGATGGGCCAGCCTCTCGTGAGGATGGACCTGAGCGAGTTTGTGGCCAGCGTGAGCGGCAGGCAGGTGGACACGTAGCGAAGTATCCAGGGCATGCCCTCGATGGGCCAGATGACGCCGCTGAGCAGCAAGGTCGGGTAGAAGGAGCCGAGCGCGAGCTGGATCGCGTTTCGTTCTAGTTCGCAAGCTGCTGATATCACGAAGCCGAAGCACATACCACAGAGACCTGCACAATTTGATAAAGTTTAAATTTATAGTGAGGTGTGACGTTCGTCGCGGGTTTCGTTTCGATCCTACTTGTAATACTTCGTCGAGTTCTCATTCTGGACAGTTACTGGAACTTCAACCCCTTAATTTTGGAGAGGCGTAGTCAAAGGGCAACAACGCTCATTTGTCTCTTGACTTGTCTATGAGCGGCGGTAAAGGTTTACCATTAGGTTACCCATATGTTAGTTTGCCTCCTATGCAATTAAAAGGTATGTCACATAACTATGCCATATTTTATTATACATGAACAAAAAATTAAGTTAAAAATAATTTAGTATTTGTAAATCAAGTCGAAGTAAAATTCACGCCCATTGAAGTGAAACTACAAAACATACGTGATTCGAGGTCCTGCACCATAAACGAGGATCCCCTGTGTTGCATGATCCATTATCCTCCATCGATAACATTAAATTGTCAGTAGTAGTAATAATGTGAGGTGGTACGTTGTGATGAGATGTGGTGTGGTGCGTGTGTGTGTCCGTGTGTGTGTGTGTGTGTGTGTGATAGTTTGTATTGCCTATGAATGTGCTCTATTGTCTTGGTAGCTTGTTTATACGTAATCGTATCGTTAGGAATCTTAGATGTCTTAGGTAAATATGTAGACAATATTTATAATTTTGTACCTCAAGTACACAAAAATCATCAATAAAAAATCTAAAATGACTGAATAGTCGTATGCCATTAAACCGAATATAATAATCATTGTTTTGACTCATTTCCTCGTTTATAACGACTAGACGTCGTAATTTACCTAATCACCGTCATTTTTCAACATCAACATATTTTTTCCCATAACAAAAATGACTTTTGGCTATATTTTCTTAATTACGACAAAAAGTTTAGTAGATATTCTTTTAAATATTATATGACAAGCGTGACTAGAATATAATGTTTACAAAAAGAGCTTCAGAATAGATAATTATTTCTTCTGGTAATTTTATATTGATATGAGCCTTGACTGCTGAGTGACGGCGAAGACTTAGGTTTTTGACACCTTAGCCAAATTAGTTACTTTTCATCATCTGTCAAAACGATAACTTTGTATGAATAATGTACTAAATACACACTTGTGACGTCACTGTTTTACACTACTCAATTGATCAATATGTTTTAATGTTTATTTGATTAAAATTTGTAATAGCTGAAGTAGTAATTATATTTGCCGATATGTTTTATAATATTCGTTTTAATGAAGAATACATCAGTATTTATTTACGATCCAGTCATCTACCCTATTCAGTAGTAAGTAAACTAGTGGAGTTCGCCGTCATTTTATTTCATTGCATCAAATACAGTTTTATTCTGAAGAACTTTAGTCGAAAGTTCTGAAGTAACAAACATAAAAAAATACAGTCAAATTGAAAATCTCCTCCTGTTTGAAGATGGTTAAAAAATCAACTTACCTTGCAGCAAAGTAAGCATGACCACAAATATAATATTTCCATTATTTTTGACTTGGAACACCGCGATCATGAATATGAGGACCAGCGCCGTCTGTCCGCACATCACCACGAACTGTGTCACCACGTGCGAGAACAGGATCTCGCCAGGAGACACACCAGCAACCCACGACCTGTCCAGGAGTCCCTCCATACGTTCCACGATCAGAGCTGATGATGTCAGGGCCACTGCTAAGAAGAACACGATGCTGGAAGGAAAATATTTTGTTATTGAATAACAACTCTTACCAATGCAACCAGAATGTACCTCAGCGAAGCTGGGTGCACCTAGCGTTGTATATAAATAGATAGTGGAAAAAAATGTATTTTAGAAGAAACACTTTTATGAAAATTAATTTACGTTAAGATAACTCCTGGCGCTACGAAGTCCGTAAACGATGGGTTCTTGTTGCCATAAATCGGGTCCATGAAATCGATGGGGATGTCTCCGAGCTTTGGATTGTAGTGACACGTCTCTAGCAAGTCCTGGAATACACCAAACAGGTCATTCACTAAAACATATTGTCAGAAACATCAAAGTAGTAGATAGACAGATAGAAAGCAGATGCTCTTTGTCTAATATACTGGGTTCTGTGTAAAAATGATTTCTGTTGTCAGATTCTGGGCACCAGAAGACTTGAACCCTTAGCCAATGGTGATGTCATCTCTGAACGCTAAGTCACGTGATCAAATAAAATACTAATACAAGGGAATGGAGACGATGGCGAGTGTAAAAAGAAAATCGATGCAAAACACTTGCTACTTGACTAAGGGGCTGATTTCACAGAATCGCTGTTATAATATACATACTTCACACAACCAAAAAGATAAAAGAAATTACCAAGTTTATACACAATAAGAGAAAACAAACACTTCTTTATAGAAATGTTCGTTAAATTTCAACCATTTTGTCCGTCTTACTCCAGTTTCAGGTACCTTTACTTTTCTACCACTACACTCTCCTTCTAAACTGGAAACTGTGGACTAAACGGAACAGCATATGACGGTGAACAGATTAAGAAGTATCTTTAGAATTGTTCTAGAAGTATCTAGTATTTGTTACCTTAGCGAAGTCCCTGTACGAGAACTGTATGTCCCTGTTGAGCATCAGTCCTATCTGCTGGTTGGACATGTCCAGCCACACTTGCACTTCAGAAGATTCCAACGTGTCGTTGTCGGCCGTGTCCGCTGTAATCGACAGTTGGATATTTAGGACTAGTAGCATTTAAACAGAGTTTAACATTCTACTTCTTAAGCATTTGAGTTTTTGTGCTGACTTTATTAGTGTACGTAACTTATTTGTAGTAATTTTAGAATAACTGGTTTCTTAAAACGATGTCAGAGATATAGCATATTATGTTGTATGCTAGCAAGATTATAGTTATGGTCAAAAAATTGTAGTCAATAGTTACAAAATTTTCAAAAACTTATTTCAATTTTGATGGTCACGAACCTGAATGGGACTAATCCCGCCCTCCTAACTCCTGTAAACCTGGATCAAAACTTACCCACGAATACACCGAGTTATGACACTTGGGAAGTCCACAGTTAAAATTTCTGAACATGAATATAATATTTAGCGAAAGAATATGTTCTCAATTAAAGATCATCATCTTCATCTTCCAAACCTTTATTATTCCCTAGATTTGGGGTTGGCTACTAGTTCAACCGGTTTTACCTGAATATCAGTTTTTACACGGAGCGACTGGCATCTGACCTCCGCAACCCTGAGGTGAGGGTGAACTGAATTCGAAGCTTAACTAGTTGTCAGTATATTTGAGGGCACTGACTTCCCAACAACGATTGCCATAGATGTTCATGACAAGTGGGACCGACGGCTTAGCTCTCCGAGGCACGGTCGGGAAACACCGCCATATTCCATACTCCGAGCTACTATTACGAATTTCTCGTAAGAAAAACCCAACAGCAGTCCGACTCGGGAATCGAACCCGAGTCCTCTTGATCTGCAGTCTCTTACGCTAATTACTAGATCAACGAGGCAGTTCTCAATTAAAGATGCGGTTATGTATTTCGGTTTAGTTTAGAATTCCTGAATATTGAATATTCGTATTAAGATCAGTATAAAATTGTGTAACAGTAGTAGCAGAGCGGGTGAAAGAATCAGTCCGTGTTGTGATGAGCCTCAATCATATCGGAAGAATAGTAGGAACCGATTCAAGAAAAAGATTGGACAACAGCATTACAAAGAAGAGAAGGATATTTTGATACAAACCCTAAACCCGTCGAACTACGTATTGTAGGCTTAAAACCTACTTCTTTATATGTGAGCTGCAAAAGTGACTGTACTTTGCCTGATGGAAAGCTTGAGCAGAATTCAAGAGTAGTGGGCATGACGCTCATTGCGAATAAAGACAATGCGAAAATGCTACATGAAGAGAGAAGAAAATCCTTTCCAAGAAGAGGTCTATGTCCAGGGGAGTATGGATGTGATGCAGGTATGTTTGAGTGAGTGAGTGAAGTGAGTGAGCGAGTTACCGAGCGCGAGGCGAGCGACGAGCGAGTCGGTGTAGTTCTCGTTGAAGTAGAGCGCGCCCCACGCCTCGCCATCGGCCACGGCTTGCAGCGCGGAGTCCAGCGTCACGTAGTATTCTTGGAACGTGTGGTTGTTGAGATGCGCCAGGTAGCGGCACGACAGGTTCTTCATAGAGCACGACGAGTTGTACGGACACAGCCCGTCCACTATGCGCACGTCGTCGTTCACCACGGCCTAACACACATTCCACTTTACTATATGTCTTATTTCCGAATGACTTAGTTCAATGGTCCGAACGGTTCGATGGATCAAGATTGTAAAGTGAATATTTAAACGGTTCGAAGGACCAGATGCTTACTTTACAATCATGGTTCATAGAACCGTTCAATTGCAGAGTTAACATAGTTATGAGCGTATATGATATGCATATTCAGATTAATAGAATTTGCAATATATAAAATTATACATAGTGTATGTTCAGCAATTAATAGTCGTCGTTGTCAGTCTCCTGGGAACGTTAACAATGAGTCATTTCTATTGTATTTCGTTATTTATTTATAGTTCATTATGTTATTATATAGCTGATTGTAACTTTATTGAATAAATGAGTATCTATTTAGAAACTTATACAAAAAAAGTAGATTGTTGTCATAAATATTAAGCAGCACAACAGTAGACCAAGGTCCTGTTTCATTTGAAATTTCTACCATATAAATTGTGTCAAACTATCTGTCAGATAAGCTATCCGAAAATTATCAGAAACCGGTGGAACAAGTCGTCTTAAATGCTTTTAGCGCTGCCTGGGTAACTTGTACTTACCAGCTTCAATCCACTAGGATCCCGTCCAATTGCCAGGCAGAAAAGAATGACTTGCATAACAGGCAGTACGAATATGAAAAGCATCACACCGATGTTCCGCCACATCCTCAGGAAGTTCTTCTGGATTAATGCCTTGATCTTACCACGAGACGTTATCTGACCATATTAAAAAAAAACGTAAGTAAAACAATCAATAATTAAAAAAAAGTTTTTTTTATTTAAACGGTTTTATTGAAAATAATGTACTAAAGCTAAAAAATAACAGATAGGAACGAAGTTCCTTATCATAAAATATAACAATGTGTACAACCACAGATGGCACTATACAAAATTTTTCGTTCACGCTCTTTAAAAACCTCCAAGTTGTCATAACACCTTTATTTATAAAAATATATGATAATAGCAAACTGCAATAATAATAAATATTATAAATAACTAACGTTCGTTCTTTCACGCTCTTTAAAAACCACAAGATTGTCTTAACGCCTTTATTTTATTTAAAATGATTTATAAGAATATATAAAAGTTCTATGCGAGGTATAAAGAAAATAACTATATATATAAATATATATACTACTATACATATAACTATAAATAAAATGTATACCTGAATAGGTATACATTTTTTATTATGATTTTTTATCGATAAAAATAAAAAATAAAACTAAACTGGTCACTTGTGCTGCCACCTAGTAATCCCTACTGAAACAAGTTCTGTCTAGAGTTACTCCATACTTGTTACATACAACTTACATGTGGCGCTGTACTAAATTTATCGTTAACAAAGTAAATAAATAAATATTTCGGACATCTAACACACAGCGCCATCCAGTTCCAAGCTAAGCAGAGCTTGTGTGATGGGTACTAGACAACTGATGTAAATACGTAAATACTTTTTTTGTAAATACATACATATAATACATAGAAAACATCCAAACTAATATTTGCAGATCATACAAACATTTGATCCGACCCAAGATTCGAACCTGAGACCTCAAGCACAGCATTCGCATTGCGACACCGAAGCAATAATCTTACGTTATGGACGCTTTTTGCTGGCTAGGGTACCCGTCCGCAACGCCCTAAAAGGAACTTCGTTCCAATAAAATCATTGGACGTAGCGTAAACTGAGTCGGCTGGATGGAAACGCGAGCCCAACGTTTTTTAGTAGTCAAACTCTTTCATTTGATTTCTCTT
Source organism: Spilosoma lubricipeda (assembly GCA_905220595.1). Classification (NCBI taxonomy): domain Eukaryota; kingdom Metazoa; phylum Arthropoda; class Insecta; order Lepidoptera; family Erebidae; genus Spilosoma; species Spilosoma lubricipeda. The sequence continues at coordinate 14,270,570 of HG992296.1, read as the reverse complement.
TCATTCATGCGGTAGTCGTGATAAAATTTAAAAACCGTCATTTTATAGCGGCGGCCATCTTGGATTTACAATGAAACAGAATTTATATAATTGTATTGTCACCAGAACTAAAGACGTGTACTAAATTTCAAATCAATCCGTCAACAGAAGGAGGGTCAAATTTCAACTACTAGATTTGACCCAAACAAACAAATTATGACTAGCTAAATAAATCCATCTATACAAATAAATAAAATTGGAGTGTCTGTTTGTAATATTAAAATAACCACTTTTTACTAAATGCATATGCATGTATAAACGGTAGATATACCAAAAACGTGGTTAAAAAATTTTTTGTCTGTCTGTCTGTCTGTCTGTCTGTTTGTTCCGGGTAAACTCTGGAACGGCTGGACGGATTTTGACGGGACTTTCATTGGCAGGTAGCTGATGATCCGGGAGTAACTTAGGCTATTTTTTTCGACTAACTTTGTCCCGCGGCGTTACTCGCGGTACAACAATAGCCGCGGGTAACACCGCGGGGTTCAGCTAGTTTAATAATAAAAATATAGCTTTCATTAAAAAAAACTACTTCAAGAACCTGACCAAATTGAAATGGCCACATGTGAAGCACCAGCTTTCAAATAAAAGAGAATCATCATATTCGGTTCACCCACTAGGAGGTTATGAGGTAACCAAACATAAAAAATCGAACGTCGAATTGATAACCTCCACCTTTTTGAAGTAGGTTAAAAAGACAAATGGCGACTGACGACTATGATGTCTATTAGCGCTTTTATACAATTTTGTACCAAGATCGTTATCGACAAATACTTTCTAAAAGCAATAAATAGAATGACTTACATTCAAACAACTTGTACAGTCATCACATTCAGGTGTCACAGCGGTCACTTTGCCAGGAATCTGAAAAAAAAGATATAAACCATATTAAATTAATGTAAAACAGTGCCTTATGGATTCCATAATCCTATGGAAAGTCAGAGAAGAAACTCCAATTCTTGTCTGCTTTTTCCCATAGGAATACCTTTCCCAGAACTTCACGACAGATTGCCTCCTACACTTGTTCATTCTAATACAGGAATAAATGACTGATAACTCACATCGCCATTAGATCCAGCGCCATGCTCGACGATAAGCACCTCCTTGCTCTGATGGAAGTTGAGGCCTCGTACTTGTGGATCATCGGCCGCGTACGGCGCTTCCTCGCGCTTCGACATCTTATTCAGACCTAGGGCACCTCCTGACACGTTCAGTTCTACCGCCTGGTTTGATTGACCTACAAAGAAAGTTTTTAAAATTTTGATTTGTTTTTGAGACAATAAATAATTATGTAACTGTTCCCTGTCACGACAAACATCATGTGATGAGTAGGTACGGTCTTTGCTTCCGTGTCTGGGTGTAATTTATCCATACGATGTAGATAAGTATCTATACTTAATGAAGAGTTTGGTTGAACGGCGTAATCTAAGCAAGTTCTAGTCCGATTTCATTTAATAACTGTTTGCAAAACTGTTGGCAAATAATAATTATTTCCTTCTCACCAAAAACGTAGGTTTGAGAAAGTCTAATAGGCTGCATATTTGATAAGTAGGTACACCCGGCGGTGATACCCGCGGTTTTTGTTGTACCCATACAACAACAAAGTTTTAGCTCTATGTAGTCGAGTAATAAATACGATATAGTATGTTTGTTTGATACGATTTTACGCTTTAACTTTATTTTATTAAGTTTGATCTGCCAAACTGCTTTTTCACGCCCGCTTACTGTTTTAGCTGTTTTACCTATCACCATGAAATTGAATTTTTTTTACTTATCAAAAATTATGTATCAAAAAAGCTTTGGAGTGATTACAAACATTGATTCAGTGTCAGTGTTCAATTGATGATACTTGCGTCATTATTTATTGAACTATTACAATAAACTAAGAAGATGTAGATCATTGTTTGACCTAACTATGACATCACTGTTAAGAATATTTTTTCTGAATAACTATGACTAATCCTACTAATATTATAAATGCGAAAGTTTCTAAGGATGGATGGATGTTTGTGACTCTATCACGCAAAAACTACTAAACGGATTTGGATGAAACTTTACAGTAATATAGCTTATACATTAGAATAACACATAGGCTAATATTTGCCGCGATAACCGAAATATACGCGGGCGGAGCCGGGGGCAACAACTAGTATTGAATAAGATACACTTAGGCCTCTCCTTAGCAAGGAGATATTTGCTTATTACAAGTGAATTAGCATGGGGTTTGTTTTAAATTTCCCTCATATTTGCAGTGATGTTGTCCTGAGTAGTTTGCATCCTTGACGAACCTTTGAATGAACAGAGATGGTGTCACACCATATCCAATAGTAGGTAAGTCACCACAAGAACTTCGGAAAATGAATTGTCATTTTTTCATATCACGTCTGATGTAAAGATATTCAATGATGACAACTCATTTTACAGAGGTAGGATGTGCAATAACTGAAATACGCTTAAGTGCGTGCGTACTCACTCGCCGTGTCGTAATAGTCTTAATTACTCTATTGAAATACAATGAGCATAAACCCTTACGAGAAAGATCATTCAGGTTACGCCTAACAATGGATAGTGCAGCAGCCTTGATTGCGTATGCGCAATTTATACGTCACCACGACCCCTCGTATAAGTACCTACCATAGAGCTATATTTACAGACCAAAATTGGTGATGTTGTGAAGAAAGGCCGTGTGAAAATGACCAGGAACCGATGAGCATGAAACGATTGATGAATGAGGAACATAAAGCAACACTGGCCACCGAAGGAGGGGGTATAAATTCATTTAATTTGGGATGGGATTCAAAACAGTCTGCCATTTTGTGCGGAGGGAAATCTTTAGGCTAATTGATCTTAAAATACTAAACAAACAATTGTCTAAAGAACAGAGTTGATCGATACAATAGCTCATGAATAAAATTGCTTCACATAAAAGACGTTTTTGTATAAAATACTTAAATGGACACAGTTGCATCAACTTCTTTGAACAGCGAGCCATCATCCGAGGCGTTTGCGTGTCCGACCTTACACTCAGCCACAATGCAAGGTCCCACACAAATGGGACATGACCGATTTGGACAATTATTTCAATCATAAAATGTTTTACTTGAACATCTTGATTCTGAATTTATGAGTGCATTGTTTCAAAATTATTATATTTAGAACTAGCTGTAACCGCGAGGGGATATGACAGTCTAAAAAGTGCATGTAAGTAAGTCTTTCTATCATCAGCTATCTGACATTGAAAATCCGGTAAACATGGATTGAATCGTTCCAAAGATTAGCCGGAATAATTTTGAATTTCTTTTTTTGTAAAGTAAAAAATGTTGTCAATACTGGGAATAAAAACCGAATAACATAACAATTTGTACTGTTGCTTCTAACAGCACTACATGCAAAGTATAACACATATAACACATTTATTAAACTCATTATTTACTAAATTATTTTATTGTACGTCTTTTAATTCAAATCAAACGAGGTGCTTTTGAGTATGGCCATTTGTTTGACCCTTAATTTCTATAGCCCTGTCAAGTGTTGTAACCTAGGTATATGTTTCTTATTTTATTACAAGCTAGCTGACCCAGGCAACCTCGTTTGCGTCTCCTATTGCACGTAGCGTTATAATTTTCCCCTGTTATTAAGAAATTGGTCATTATTGCTCCACTCCTATTGGTCTTAGCGTGATGATATAGTCTACAGCTTTTCTTGATAAATGAGCTATTTAATACTGGAAGAATTTTTTAATCGGACCAATAGTTCCTGAGATAAGCGAGTCGAAGCAAACAAATTCTTCCGCTTTATATTTCGGTATAAGATAGGGCTGCCATTCTTCCGGAAGTGCTTTGAAGTCTAAAATCTTGGGAAATTGCAGTTTCTGTCCTGGTTTCCCATTTTTAGAGATGGCAGCCCTAGTATAAGGTATCATTGGATCTTGCAAAACTGGCACACGAGTTGTTGAAATCGTTTGTATTCAATAAAACAGAATAAACTAATTCAAATTCCTGATATCATCAACTTTTTTTTATCTATATATTCATAAATGAAGCAAAACGTTGTAAATGGTGCATGTATTAATATTTTGTTTACATTTAGATAAGTTTGTTTATTACCCGACTGCGAAAGAAGGTGGGTTATGTTTTTCGAGTGTATGTGTGTATATTTCTTTGGCACGCCCTAGAGTCTAAATGTCTTGTCGTATTTTTATGTTAGTGTCAATAGCGAATCTATTCTTCTCTTCTATATATCTCTATCTTACTCGTGAGAGTGGCACTGGACATCAAAATTAAAAAAAAAAACGTTTCTTTAAAGATCTTTCTATCTTTTTAGTTCTTCAATGAATTTAATAAAGATGGCCGATATTGACATTTGGCACAGTTAAAGCTTATGAAGTAGAAAAGAACAACACTACTACTATGGAGAAGCTACTCCTATGGAGAAGTATAGAAAGTAAAAAAAGGAATTTATTGTCGAATTGGTTATGATCGCCAATCACTACTAAAGAACACCCAGACTCTGAATAACAATTTGTGAATCAAACAAAGTGTCGTCTCATGTCAGAATCGATCCTATAACAGCCAGTGCAGTAGGAAGGAAAGAGGAAACCTTTTAAACCATTACTCCGCCCCCGCAATCACCTAAATAATATGCTTACCTTGCTTTCTGGAGAGTTTGAGAAATACATCCTCGAGTGAGATACAACTGTACATGGTGAGAAGGGCTTGCGGTGATTCCTCGGCAAGCAGTCGGCCGCTTCTCATCAAACCAATCTGTAAAAGTAACAACCAACATTGAAATATTTAGTACCTTGATGACAGAGCTTTGTTGGGTATTTATTTTTTGGTAAATTATATAAAAATGAATCCTCGATCTATTTAACGCCGCATTCAAAATAGAGGAGGTTATCAATTCAACTTTATTTTTTTTTTGGTAACAAACATAGAACGTTCGACTCGGTGAACCGATTTTGATGATTCTTTTTTTATTTGAAAACTGGTGCTCCCCATGTGGTCCCATTTCTATTTGTCCAGTTCTTGAAGTCGGTTTACACAACGAATAATCAAAAGCGAACTACACGCAATACTGTGATAAATTTAGCCAGTATTATATTAAAATGTATCTACTACATTGAAATCTCTTAAGATATTTAGAATTTACGGTAGAATAAAGAAACATATATGTAATTATAATTTGAATATAGACTGTGGTTTTACAAACATTTGGACTTGGTAAATACCCACCATGATAAATACCACAACGCTCAGACATCGGCGTGGCAACCGTTTAGACCACTAAGTCAATGGGTAATATGTCTTCTACTTCTTGTCGTGACACCATCCATAGTACCTAACACTTATGCGGTTTGGGCCAATGCTCTGCGACGAGAATAGAATTTTACTTCGGTCATCAAGCGTTAAATTTTTGGAGAAACGCCACTGTCGGACTTTTTTGCGTTAAGATCGACTGATTGTCTTTGGATCTTTCGACCTAGGTACGCAAAATATCGAGTGCCTTTTAAATTGAACTGGGGGCTTATCTATTAAAGGCAGTTTTTCTGTTAAAGTCCGGTCTAAAGCTCTCACGGAAATATTAGCCTACACGTTGTAAAGCGAGATGATATAAACATATTTTTATATTGTTTTGATGACGTCTGTGGGTCAAGATGGTCGTTTACCATAAGCTTGTTTACAAGTGTAGCGCTATAAAAATATAATTTATGTTGCAACTGTTTCTTTTGAAATTAACATTTACGTCTTTAGAATTATTATGTGAGTTAGACTTTAGATTAATTTTATAATACAGTTTGTGTCCATACAGAGTATGGTTAAAAAATTAACACTCTTATTGTTTGTCTACTTTTATGGCCGCAATCAGACATGTGAAGTGCGTTTGTTTTAATGGTAGGTGGTAATATTAGATGATATTTTGAACAGACTTCAATGATAGGTATAGATAAATCAGTTCAGTTGTATTTCCATTGATTTTTTAACCCCCGACGCCGAAACAAAAAGACGTGTTATAAGTTATAGGGTGTTATAAGTTTGACGTTGATGTCTGTCTATCCGTCTCTGTGTGCGTGAGTGTGTCTATCTGTGGTATCGTAGCTCTCACACGGATGGACCGATTTCGATGCGGTTTTTTTCATTTGAAAGCCAGGTCCTTGCGGTGGTTCTTAGCTATGTTTTTTGTTTGTTAGCATTTTGGGCATATGATTAGTCGATTAGGTGTTTGCGTAGATGGCTTTTATTTTTTTTTAAAAAACCCGGTACCCAAAAGTTTTTAATTTTAGCTTGTTTATGTTTGTACACTGGTGACAATTCTATTTTTGCTTCTTAAATCTGTAATATTATTTTCTATACTCTTATTTTAATGAAACGATTTCCAAAATTCTATTATTGTAAGTACAATATATCTGTCGATCGATCTGATAATAAAATTTGAAGAAAAATTAATAAATGAAAGTAAACATTTTATCACAATTCAGAATTTATAGTTATTGAAACAGATGATATTATATCTATATAGTATGACTTTGTGGTTTAGGCATAATTATTAAGATATTAAGAATTTCTTAATTTTGCTTTTAATCAATGAATCACTTCAGTAAAAATGTATTGAGATCGTCTAAAATTATTTTAATGTTGACTGTTGAGATTGAAATGCAATAAAAAATAAATCCCAATCAATTCTGGTCTATGCAAACGATAATTAATGAGATGTGTATCTAAATAGTTTGCTGTCTATACCTCTCCAATCTCCACGGAGCTCCGGATCACTTGATAAACCTGAAGGTAAGGTTATAACTCCGATGTCATTACACAACGACCACATAAAGTAGTTTAAAACACATTTAATCAACACATCGTTCTATGATGTGAGTTTATCCTTGGTACATACGTGTAATGTTTGTCGTAAAAGCAAGACAAGGCATCTAAGCCAAAGTCCATTTCGTAACAGACACGTGTGTCCAAGCGTGATCTCCGGACAGCCAATAAATATCACTAAGAACATTAAACTTTTTTTTATGATATAGGGTGCAAACGAGCAGACGTATCGTCTGATGGTAAGCGATTACCACCGCCCACTGACACCCGCAACAACAGAGATAATAGTAGTGAAGTGCGTTGCTGGCCTTTGGGGGATCTGGTATGTGCCTAAGGTATCCTCAGTCACTCGGTGAAACACAGCGCTGGCGCAGTTTCACACCGGTTGTCTGTGAGGCCGTGGTATTACTCCTGTCGAGCCGGCCTATGCATGCCGAAGCGTAGTTCTTCCACGGTGGCTTCTTATGACACGAGGAGCAAACCTTTCACTCAAATATTTTACCATCCACGTTTCTTTGAATTTTTATATTTTAACCGACTTCAAAAAGGAGGACGTTTTTTTCGACTGTATTTTTTTTTAAACGATGATTTTCGGATAGCCGCAGAACATACTGTGATTATGAATAATAAATATGATGACAAGACTAATTGGCCTTTCAAAGCAACACATTACTCATTATATTTTACGTGTTATAGTGTTCAAATGTGTCAGAGGCAATTCACACAATGATCACGTAAGTACCATTAAACTTTGCAAATCTAACAGTGACATCAACGTGCCAATAAATACAAAGTCCATTTACTTCGCAACTGTTATATTTGCATATTTGCTTTTCCACCGAAAGAGGCTCTGTTGAATTTTATTCTCATGGCATAACTAGAGAGCATTTAATGCTAAACATAGCTTAGTGCTTTAAGCGGTCACCAAGCAAAGTATTGTGGTTTTTTTTTATGTTTGGATGTGCCAAAATGACTCTACTCTGCCTGATGGAAAGCAAAAGCAGAATCCAAGAGTGGTGGTCACCATAATCATTGCGAATGCATACAATGCAGCATGGTGATCCATACCATTACGGCCTTGTGACGCTTCTACATCATTGGGCCTCCGGTCTCGCACTCACCAACAAAACACGACAGCATGATCGTTGTCATTTTTCGTTGATTTTTTGTGCGAGGGTAGTACCGCTCCGGTCGAGACGGCCTAACTGTGCTGATATCAGCGTGGCTCATTGAAATGAAGGGAAATTCTACATCAGATCTGAAGTTCTTGCGGTGCATTCGTGCGAACTCGCAGATATGTTGCGAATTGTTGCGATGTGTTGCGAATTCGCAGATATGTGTGGGAGCCCTTAGGGCATAAAATAAGAGACAAACGATTGTATAGAATTCAGTCACGTGGTTCCGTCCGTCCGTCTGACTTTTTCCAGTTACAAACGGGAAATAAGGAAAATCACGTGAATCCCTAAAACAATCTTTTTTTCAGTGACATTGGCTTATTGTAAGTAGATTTTTTAAATTACCAACTGTTAGTAAGTAATTCACGTTTAAAACACGTGAGCCGAGCCTTACTCACAAAAAACTGAATAAAAAATATATATTATTGCCACTTTTTAAAACTCGCTAATGTTTAAAACGCTTAGTTTAAATATATGCTAATGATATTCAAGTGTATAAAAACGAGGAAGCGTGGAGGCCTCCATCGCAGCCTTTTGAGGTCTTTAATACGAAAAAAAAATTCGAATGTTCAAAGCGAAGTGTGCCGAGACTCATGATATCTTGTCAAAGATTATACCGATTCATTTTAAATATTTATTAGTAAAAGGAGGTTAAAATTAACGTATTTGTTCAAACAAATCCACACACGAAGCGAATCATAGGAGATGTTTATTGCCATTACGATAGGCGTAGCTGTGACTGCTATAATATAATTTGCCATATAATCGCGAAGCTGGATTTATAATGAAGTTCTATCAACGTGAAGATGTGTATTATATTCTGGAACTATTATTTGTTGGTTACCCGCGGCGCGGTTACAGTCTTCAGTTTGGTAGAATTCGTGATTTCAACTGAGATCTTATGTAACGATACGTCTGCTTGACGATTCGCTTTCGTTGTAACGATACGCTTACGACACGACTACACTTACGAGACGTGGGCGTAGGGGGAAAGACTCGACGTTCGGACTCCTACTCAGGGCAGTTCTCCAGCATGTGCTGGGCGGAGTCCCGGTCGGACCCGCAGTGATGGCATTGTGCCGTAGCCTCACGTCCGATTCTGTTCAGATACTCTCTGAAGCAACCGTGCCCGATGAGTATCTGAGTGAATTGGTAGGTGACACAGTCGGTCCTCCCTATCCAAGCTTCGAAGCTCGGCAGAACGGCTCCCACACCGCGTTGTACAGTCGTACCTACATACCTACCATCAGCTTAAAATGAAACCAGTCCATTCAAAGCCTGGAAGAAATCGCTATAAGCTATATATGGGCTGCCCTTTGGACATCACATTTGTTGTTAGTTGTATGACTGTTTATTGTTTGTAGACCCTGGTACAAATAAAGCATGTGTTACCTTCATCATCATCATCATCATCATCAGCCCATCGCAGTCCACTGCTGGACATAGGCCTCTCCAATTGCACGCCACTTAGTTCGATCCTCGGCTTCCTTGTGTTACCTTCGCAGGCTTCTAAATTCTCTTCTTCGATTGCCTCTACTAATAATATGCATATATCACATATATAAACTTCCTTCTGAATTACTCTATTTATTGAAACCCATTAAGTAGTCCAAAGGAACTAAGAACTGGTGCGACTTCATTTTTATGTTCCTATATTTTTGAACACTAATAGTCTCATTGACTGCTCCTTTTTATAGCCAATCGCATATAACTAATCGCAATAACTTTTTGGATGATTAATTGATCAAGTTTTTATAAAATTTTATTGTTTTTACTGTTTAAATTCTATTTTAATACTCGTAGTATGCAATTTTTTGTAGGCATATTTTCGTTATTGGACAAAGTGTAAAGTTCAGTTTTTGCAACCAGTTTTTATATAAATTATTTTCCTTGCGTCATAGTCACTGGCAATTTAAAATAAATATCTTCCTTACTATTAGCTTTGTCAGTTAGCTATAATAGCTATAGTTACACGTGCTTCTAATGACCTTTAAATATGTTCAGCAAAACAAGTTTATTAAAAATCCCCCCATGGTGTTACATATTAGTGATAATATTTGTAGGCGATGTGTTATGTATTATTAACACATTATTGAGTTTACACAGACTACGCCTGCCCTATAGGTACTGTAGGTATGACGATAGAAGTTAATGGCGGTGTCGTCGTGTTAGACTGATTAACAAAGTAAAATAGGCCGGGTCTTGCTTGTAGTTGTATTTTAGTCTGATATTCAAACACACATCGATATTTCTTAACCATAATGAAGAAAGAATCACTCATGAGGAATTTAACTGCCCATGTGAAGTGGTTGGATGGACAGACAGACGTGTAGAATTTGACAAAAGAGTCTGCAAACATGTGGGCTACTTTTGACCTATAAAGCAACTTTAGCGCGAAAGAAACCGCAGGTAAGACTAGTAAAAAAGATAAACTACTTACACAATGCGCCTGGCGAGCCTCTTCGATATAATGGGTAGTGATGATGACTGTCTTATCTCCAGAGCTGGTGATTCTGACGAGATGGGTCCATATGGACTGTCTCAACAGAGGATCAACTCCCACTGTCGGCTCATCCAAGATAAGCAACTCAGGGTCGTGCATGAGAGCCACGGCGAAGGAGACTCGCCGTTGTTGACCACCACTGTGAATAAAAAGTATATATTTGCAGTTTCCTATCTAAAGATTATTAAAACGATTTTTTTATGAATACGCTCTTTTCTTGAAGATTTGAAGGTCGTATTGGTTCCACAGTTTTGTTGTGCGAGGCAGAAAGATTATTAAATAAGTACCTAAGTATAAATTCTCAGTCGTCATTCAAATTCCCAACCAATATGTAATTAAATTACATAACTAGAGGATTCATTTAAAATTTAAACAATTTGTTACTATATTAATATTAAAATAAGACACTAGGAAATAATTAAAAGAAAAAATTGCAGTCATAAGTACTACGGATGGAAGTGAAAACTTATTACTTATAATGTTATTTGTTAAATTAATGTGTAAAATTAGAAATTTCATTATGTTTAGGTTAAAATTATCAACATCAAACATTAGCATGACGGTAACGTGTGCCCGTAAGATTTTTCCCTACCAAAAAGTGCTCAACGCGGCTTAAAACATTCTCACTTCGAAAATGTCATGTCACCATGTCGGTGACGTAAACTCATAAGATGTTCTCATACCAAAAAGAAGTTTTGACTTCAAAAACTCTTGTTTCGTAAAGATCAGAGATACTAATTTATCGTACCATTGGTATTAATCCTTTCTAGGCAACACTTGGTTCTTCAGCTACTGGTACTCAAGAAAGCGAGGACTGCGTACGGGTCTTAATCGATTCGTGTCCGACATAACCCCTGTGAGGAGTGGTGTCCGAGGGGATTTCCACGCAGAAAAAAGTGAACCAATTATGAACTCGGAATTCTCTTTATATCATGCCAATCTTCCATGTTATGTCATTACTACTTTCAAGCACTGTTATTGTATAACTCTATGAATGACCTTGTAATATAATAACAATACATAATACAAAAGCACAATACACTTCCAATTGATAATAACATCTAATAAAGTTTCGGCTTTTCACTTTTGAAATTCATTTTTATTGTAATGGCGAAAGTGGATGGGTGATGTAATACTACTGTCAGTGTCTATCTAGTGTCCCTCTTTTGTATCCGTGTGTGACTATTTAAGGCTCATATTGTAAAAGGCGTCTCGTCGCGAATCTAGTTTTAAAACTAGTTTTAGAAGAGATTTTTTTAATTGAATATCTTGAAAGAAGATTCTTTGATCGTTAGTCAAGTGAGTAACGATCAATGAACAGCTTATTTTAGAACGATGCTTATATCAAAATCTCCTCTCAGGAATAGGTTTGGACAGATACGATCTCTGTTTACTTGAGACAAGCTCAACACACTCCATATTTATCCCGTGTGATAAAAAACCGGCCAAGTGCGTACTATTTATTTATTTTATTTATTAGTAACTGAAAATTTATGCTTCGCGCAATTTTTCATTTATCTGTGCTATAAGATGTTGGTTCGTACCAAATTTCAAGATTCTAAATTCATTGGAAGTACCCTATAGGTTTTGATTTCCTTGCGAATGCCGATAGCTTGCAGCATAACCGGCTGTACCTTTTGATTACATTGGCTTCTGTTTTTTTTTTTTTCTTTTTTATGTTTTGCCCTGCCAAAATGACTCTACTCTGCCTGGTGGTAAGCATAAGCAGAATCCAAGAGTGGCTGCGAATGCAGCATGGTGACTCACACCATGGCGGGCTAATGATGCTTCTGCATCATTGGGCCTCCGGTCTCGCACTCACCAACGAAACACGACAGCATGATCGCTGTCATTTTACGTTGGTTTTCTGTGCGAGGGTAGTACCGCCCCGGTGGAGCCGGCCCGTTCGTGCTGAAATCAGCGTGGCTCTACTACCTTGAATTGGCATCCAAGAGAAATCGAGTCAAACCTTGAAGTCGTCTAAAGTCTTTATTTTTGTTAAAATTTTACTTGTAATTTAATTATTTATTATTAAAGTGAATATATACCTAAACATACTGTGAATATTTCAAGCGTCTACCTGTTGCCGTTATCAATATCGAAAAAAAAAGGAAAGAAATCACGTTTGTTGTATAGGAGTCTCCTACAATATTGATTTAATTCTGTTTTTAGTATGTATTATTATAGCGGCAACAGAAATACATCATCTCTGAAAATTTCAACTGTATAACTATCATGGTTCACGAGATACAGTCTGGTTACAGACGGACAGCGAAGTTTAAGTAGTCCCGTTTTGCCCTTTGGGTACCGAACCCTTAAAACACATCAAAATTTTGTACTTTGAGTATGAAATAAATAATTAATTTTTCATTTTACTTTAAATCACGACCATTCTTTAAGCGTAAGTCACAGCAATTAGTTCTTAGCCACGCCACTTACAGCACAACAGCCGTGTCGAATGCATTTGTACGCGTTTGTACGCTTCTACACACAACGTCATTTTACAGATATTTGTTTGTCCACAAAATGTCAATATTTACTTAGTTTCTTGCACGTATTTGAACAAAGACGGAATGACTGTTTAGTGTTTTTTTGCCACTCAACATTAAAGCAGGAAGTGTGTTAAATAGAAAACAAACACAATGAGACTAATTGTAAAAATATGCATTATCATTAATAATACTATTTGTGTGCAGGACACAGAATAAAAGCACGCTGTATAGCTATATATATATATATATATATACTACTACCTATATATATATAGGTAGTAAAGCCACGCTGATTTCAGCACGAACTTGCCCGACCGGGGCGGTACTACTCTCGCACAGAAGATCAACGTAAAACGACAGCGTTCATACTGTCGTGTTAACTCGTGTTTCGTTGGTGGGTGCGAGACCGGCGGCCCAATGATGCGGAAGCATCACTAGACCGCCATAGTGTGGTTCACCATGCTGCATTGTCTGTACTCACAATGAGTATGGTGACCACCACTCTTGGACTCTGCTTATGCTTTCCATCAGGCAGAATAGAGTCATTTTAGCAGGGCCAAACTTTAAAAATAAATCTATACTTTAATATATAAAGCTGAAGAGTTTGTTTGTTTGTTTGAACACGCTAATCTCAGGAACCGCTGGTCCGATTTGAAAAATTCTTTCAGTTTTAGATAGCCCATTTATCAAGAAAGTTTATAGGTTATAGATCATAATTTCATCATGCTAATACTAATAGGAGCGAAGCACCAATAAAAATGTTTAAGAAACAAGGGAAAATTTTCACAACTCGGGAAAAGGAGACGCAGACAAGATTGAGTGGGTAGGAATAATATATAGCTTCTTTGTTACAACAACACGTTTTATTTTAAATATTAAATAGATACGTACATGATATCTTCAAATGATTTTAAACTCTAAGTTTATTATATAAATATGTAATCTGTTTGGGCTCTGGCTGTATGTTTGTTAATAAGAATTCTTCACCTGTCATCCAAAGCCAAGTGTTTGACATTTAGAGAATTATGTACCCACATCAAACGTCAAGTAAAATAAGTTTCAAAGTGATGTTTTTTGTAGTATAATATTGTAAAAATAATAACACAAGTTGATACGGCGAGTACCTGATACACACATGTTTATATATGAAAAGGAAAACTTAAAAATGTATCGGAAACACCGTGGGAAAGCCACGCTTCGGCATGAATGGGCCGGCTCGACCGGAGTGATACCACGGCCTCACAGAAAACCGGTGTGAAATAGTGCTTGCGCTGTGTTTCACCGAGTGAGTCTCCTCCCCCTATCTCCCCTCCCTATCCCCCAGAGGCCGGCAAACGCACTTGTGACGCCTCTGGTGTTTGCAGGTGTCCATAGCGGCGGTAATCGCGTACCAAAAGGCGATACGTATGCTCGTTTGCCCGCCTAGTCTACAAAAAAAAACCACGAGGTGTCTATTCTAAAACCATTTAAATATAACATTAACAGTGTACCCCGAAGTTCTTATAGTTAGAGTAAATAAGTTGTCAAATCTGCCGAGATCGCTGTCATGCTAATATTGAATGTAAATAATGACTCGCGACGTCATAGTTTCCTTTAAAAACATTTTGAAGTTTACATAACTATAATCACAACTCAAGTTTCCGTTCTCTTCAAAAGGATATGAAATAGGTACGATGTGGATAAAAAATGCTGTTACTTATGACACTAACTAGTTGAGTCCCGCAGTGTTGCCCGTGGTTAACGTTGTACCGCGGTAGACGCCGCGGGGCTAAGTTAGTCTAAAAAAAGTAGCCTAAGTTACTCCTTACGTCATTAGCTATCTAATAGTGAAAGTCTCTATAAAATCGGTCCAGCCGTTCCAGAGATTACCCGGAAAAAACAAACAGACAAGAAAATTTTAAAATACATTTTTGGTATATGTACCGTGTATACATACATATGTATTTAGTAAACAGCGGTTTTTAATATTACAAACAGACACTCCAATTTTATTTATTTGTATAAATGTAAAAAAATCTCCCCTCTACGTTGAAAAATATTACACACGGTCAATTCTTGTTAAAAAAATTCTTTCACATATTTACTCCAGATCTCTTTTATCTGTGAATGAGGCAGATAGCTTATAATATAAGGAGTAACTTAGACTACTTTTTTCAAACTAACTTCGCTCCTCGGCGCTTCCCGTAGTTGTTATAGGTTATAGCACCGCGAATAACATAGCGGGTAACAACACTCAACTAGTAATATTATAAAACTTAGATATTACCAGAAAATAATGGCGGAGTAAATAGAGGTTGTAAAACATATCAGTAATTGCAGCTGTACTGGTCTCTTTGACACCGATTAAATAAATTACTATAGAAGTAAATAATTATTAAAAAGAAGGCACGTGTATTATAGTAGTAGTGGTGTGGGTCACCATGCTGCATTGTTGCATTGTCTGCATTCGTGTGTGGTGACCACCACTCTTGGATTCTGCTTTTTCTTTCCATCAGGCCTGTGTCATTTTGGCAGGGCCTTACATAATATATTTTTGTTTAGTTTGCTATTGGTATAAGAATTTTCAAAATCGGTTCATTACAGCCATAGATTACGTTCTACAACCTCAAAAACTTTTTTTTAATATTTTTATTATTCTTATTAGGCTCTACCTCTCTGATAACCCACTTTTCATAAGATCATCGACAGTGTTTTTCATACCAATTAGTAATGCTCTGAATAACGTACAAAAGGCAATCAATTCCGAGCAAATAATACAATTTATCTGATTCATTAAGCTACTTCAATGTTGAGTGTTTTATTTGAGTTGTTAATTATATAAGGTGGCATTCAGTACTATATGTATCCTGTTGAAATCCTCGCGTGACGAATTAAGAAAACAGAGTTTCACCGTAGCTATTCATTCTACCTCTATGACTGAGGGAGCAAAACGCAAGACTACATTGTGGCGACTTCAACATACAACGCAAAACATAAACAAACTACAGCGCCATCGACCGAATATACCTCAAACTACGGAGTAGCAAAGGAAAAACTACCAATTTTGAATTGCGCAAAAAAAGTTCTCTCGCCGATTAGCATATTTAGAACATCCCAACATCAACGGTTGGGCCGTGGCCCGCCAGGCATGATCACCTCGCCTAGTCGGAGGATCCTCTCTTAGTGTTGGTGGGACATGACACCCCGTTCCCCCACAAACATCACTCCGAAGAGAAGTACGACTTGAACCAAACTATACCTATGTAGACCATAACCTAATTTCTAAGGAGAGGCCTATGTCCAGTAATGGACTGTTAAAGGCTGTTAATAATTCGTGTTTTATTTGAGCTGTTAATCATATAGAGGGTGTCTTTCAGTAGTATATATGTTACCGTAAGATTGTCAAAATCGTTAGATTGTAATCTATCTCGTCTCTTTGTTGCCGAATGTAAAGTATGTTTGTGATTGTAAATTGATTTCATGTTCAGAATCTCTCACAGCTTTAGAATAAGATATATACAATTGTTGTGACAGATAAAAAATAAGTTCTTACCTAACCTAACTCTATGGTCATTGAAGGGCCTGCTGTAAAACCGACCCAATCAGGGACAGTTGATAATATGACGTCCGTAAGCAGTATATCACAGTTGATACTCTATCGATAGTTTGCAATCTCGCTAGATAGATTATAATCTAACGGTGACAAATATATGTAACATTGAAATCGCCTCCCATATAGTGGATTAAGAATAAGGTGCATCACTGTCGCTGTTTATCTCAGGAGAGAGGCGACAAAAAAAGGCAAACTGCATAAGATAACATTACTGAAAACAGAAGGGAAACTTGAAACAATCTCTAATTCTAACAGCGTGGTTCAGTAGGTCAAAATCTCTTTACGAAGGGGAAGTTTATGTCTTACAATGGACTGTTATAGACTGTTGATGAGGTACGTGATGCAGTCCTGTTGAAATCACTACACCAGGGTAAGAGAAGTGATATATCAGAACCGGCCGTCAGAACCGACGAAATCTACGGGGTCATAACAAGAACTGCGTAAGATAACATAATAAGCGTATATACGTAAGCGTAGCGTTATATGGGCAATTTGTTACATTGCCTTGTATAAAAGAAAATACAATAAACAAAACCATATTCAGACCCATTACTAGTAACCGATTATTAAATTTTAGTAAGAAAATTAGTGAAAAGGTTTCCTATTTAGATTGGACTGAAAGGGATCCGGATAAGCTTTACGGCTATTTATTCAACATGATAGAATTCGAATTTAATAGTATATTTAAGTCAAAAACAATAATGCAACGACCCAAAATGACGTTCTGTGATTGGGCGACGACGGGAATATACAGGAGTAGGGAAAGGCTGTACGATTTATATGCTGAGAAAAAAAGTAATTTCGACCCAAAGTTTCATGAGTATGTTAGAAGTTACTCAAGGATCTTTGGGAGAGTGTGTGGTGTGGCGAAGTCTTTGTATATCAGTGATAGGATTAAGTCTTCCAATAATAAAATAACAACTACATGGAACATAATTAATAATGAAACTGGACGTAGTAAACCTCGAGATAATGATTTAAGGTTAAATTTCAATAATAGGTTTATAACAAACAACTTAGACATAGCTGAATCTTTCAATACCTTTTTCACAAACATACCAGTTAGTACAACAAGTACCTTGAATTCTTGTGCGTCCAGGTCTGAACTGTTGTTAAGGGCCAATGTAAATGAATGTAAGAATATATTTCAGTTTGAATACATAAACCCCACAGATATTATAAAAACGTTTAAGTCTCTTAATTCTAAGAAAACTGGGGACTTATGGGGGATTTCAGTTAAATTAATTGAAACTATTATAATTGATATAGCACCTTTTCTAGCTTTAACATTCAATCGATGTGTTGATTCTGGTGTTTTTCCTAATCTGATGAAGTATAGCAAAGTAATACCTTTATTCAAGAAGGGTTGTACAACTGAACCAAGTAACTTTAGGCCAATCTCAATCTTACCGGCTATTAGTAAAATTTTTGAAAAAGTTATTTTGCAGCAACTAGAAAGCCATTTTAATCTAAATAATTTATTTCATAAAGAACAATATGGCTTTACAAAGGGTCGTTCAACAATTGATGCGGGTGCAACTCTTTTGAGACATATATTTAATGCATGGGAGAATTCGCAAGATGCGATAGGTGTATTTTGCGATCTCTCAAAAGCTTTTGACTGCGTAGAACACAACACGCTTTTTCTCAAACTTAGGCATTATGGTGTAAATGGTATTGCTTTGGAACTAATCGTTTCCTACTTGAAGGATAGAATTCAACATGTAGATGTCAATGGTGCGAGGTCTTCTGGATTACCCGCTACTATGGGCGTCCCGCAGGGGTCTATACTGGGTCCTTTACTTTTTCTCATTTATATTAACGACTTACCGTATTATTTAAAAGATCTCTGTAATATAGTTCTATTTGCTGATGATACGTCACTTATTTTTAAAGTCGATCGTAAGAAAACAGTTTTTGACGATGTGAATAGGGCACTAGATGATGTATTGAATTGGTTTACAACGAATAATCTCCTACTAAATTCAAATAAAACAAAGTGTGTGAGATTTACTATGCCAAATGTAAAACAACTAGGCACTCATCTAACAATAAACAATGAAATCATAAGTATTGTAGACTCGACAGTATTCTTAGGAATTACATTAGACAGTAAACTTCAATGGGGAGCCCAGATAGATAGCCTTGCGGGTAGACTTAGTTCGGCAGCTTATGCGGTTTGGAAGGTACGTCAGCTCACTGATACGGACACAGCTAGGTTAGTTTATTTTAGCTACTTTCACAGCGTCATGTCCTATGGCATATTACTCTGGGGCAAGGCGGCTGAAATTGAAACGATTTTTATTCTACAAAAACGAGCCGTCCGCTCAATATACAATTTAGGTGCTAGAGTCTCTCTTCGAGAGTTGTTTAAAGAAATAGGTATTTTAACTGTTGCATCACAGTATATATTTGCAAATATTATGTTTGTTAGGCACAACATTAATGACTATAAAAAAAACAGTGATGTACACAATATTAATACAAGAAACAAATCTAAACTCGTTGGTACCTATCATCGTTTACATAAGGTACACAACTCATTCGAAGGTCTTGGTATACGTTTTTATAATAGAATTCCTATACATGTAATCGACCTTCCTATAAATAAATTCAAGCTAACTATAAAAAATCACCTTATTAGGAAAGCCTACTATACGATCAACGACTATCTAAACGACAATCAGTCATGGGCTTAAGGTGTCATTAGATAGATACACACAAACTTCTTTGTTATATAACTAAGCTAAATATTAACAAACAATTGTTAGTTGAGGGTAATGCGTGGCGATTATCATGGTAATTTAATTAGTAGTGATTTTTATCAGTATCTCGACTATGGTCTGTCATGCTCACTAAAATATCATTGCTTGCGGTGTCGTCGTGGGGCGGGTCGTTTCTTTCCCTCTGATATGGCGAAGGAGATGATGGCTGGTCCATGCGTCATACTCGTGAACGGGTGCTGCTTGGGGTGATTGGTCGGCCTAGTCAGCGATGCTTTTGACATTCTATTATTTTGGTTCGTTCAACTGCAACTGTAGCCTTTTAATCTAGTCACGAATTATTTTCAACAGCAGATTTTGCAACTGATTGTAAGTAGATGTGCACCTTGAATGATTTCTATGTTTAATAGACTAAAACCTTTAACGTTATCAATGAGTGATTTTTCTTTTCTTTTTTTTGTTTGAGCGTTAGATTTTGGAGCATTTTAATAAAAGGAAATTCAGGTGGCAACAGCTTGCATACTGTTTACCTTACATGTAATACTAACACTATTGTACCTGAAAATCTGACTTTGAAAAGAGTGGCCATGAGTTTCTTTGCCAGTATTCTTCTCATGAGGCTCTACGCATTTTGGAAACTGGAAGTTATAGATCGACACAGGCAGGCAGTAGATTTTGGTGTTTTCACCTAATTTACCTCGACAATACAGCACATGCTGTGGCGTCTGTTTGTGTCGATCTATGATTCTTAACTACAGCTTCAATTTAACGTTCATAAATGTCACTTAGTGTCTTAATTGAATAAATGATTTTGAATTTGAATTTGAATTTGAATTATGCGTAAGATACATATGTCTTACAATATATGTTTGGGTAACTTAAAAGAGGACCAGAGGCGTCTATTAATTCTCTTTTACGCCATGTCACTTTTCGCACCCTCCAATCTGCATGAAATCTTTTTTCTCAACAGATTTTTTCACTTTCCGACCATCTATATTGTGTTGACTATTAAAACTTATATGATTCGTGAAGCACTCACCTCAAATTCTTCACCATCCTGTTTTCGCTAGGTAAGTCAAGGAAGTCGAGAAGAAACCGAAGTCGTTCAACGATTTCTCTGGTCTCCATGCCGAAAATCCAGCCGAAGTACATCATGGTTTCTTTGATGGTGAACTCTGCGTAAAGAGCTATCTCTTGTGGCATGTAGCCTACTCGCTTACCGGGGACTCCGGAACCTGGATGCCAAAATGTGTTTATTGGATTAATTTTCTGGTTAACTTATTGATAAACATGATATATTATAAGTTGTAGGTAGTAGTAACTGATTTCTTTTGCAGCGTTTAATCCATGATCAGTTACCAGAAGTAAAAAGGGGAAATTTAATTAATATATAGGATAAAAATGAAATGTGCACCGTCACGAGCATAAGTGATCTAAACTGACAGCATACGTGATGTCGTGTTTCGTTTGTGAGTACGAGACCGAAGGTCTAATGATGTAGAGGCATCTCAATAGGCCGTTATAGAGTGGATCACCATGCTGCATTGTTGTATTCTGTATTCACAATGAGTATGGTGACCACTACTCTTAAATTTTGTTCATGCTTTCCATCAGCCAGAGAAGAGTCACTTTGGTTCATATATATTACTAGCTGAACCCCGCGGTGCTACCCGCGGTTATTGTTGTACCGCGAGTAACGCCGCGGGACAAAGTTAGTCTAAAAAAAAGTAGCCTAAGTTACTCCCCGGATCATCAGCTACCTGCCAGTGAAAGTCCCGTCAAAATCCGTCCAGCCGTTCCAGAGATTACCCGGAACAAACAGACAGACAGACAGACAGACAGACAGACAGACAAAAATTTTTTTAACTACATTTTTGGTATATGTATCGTGTATACATACACATGCATTGATTAAAAAGCTGTTATTTTAATATTACAAACAGACACTCCAATTTTATTTATTTGTATAGTTACTAGCTGAACCCCGCGGTGCTACCCGCGGTTATTGTTGTACCGCGAGTAACGCCGCGGGACAAAGTTAGTCTAAAAAAAAGTAGCCTAAGTTACTCCCCGGATCATCAGCTACCTGCCAGTGAAAGTCCCGTCAAAATCCGTCCAGCCGTTCCAGAGATTACCCGGAACAAACAGACAGACAGACAGACAGACAGACAGACAGACAAAAATTTTTTTAACTACATTTTTGGTATATGTATCGTGTATACATATACATGCATTGATTAAAAAGCTGTTATTTTAATATTACAAACAGACACTCCAATTTTATTTATTTGTATAGATGTATAGATGTATAGATTACTACTTATTACTTTATAAATATACATAGAATATTTGTTCGACTGCCTCGTTGGTCTCGCGGTCGGCGTGTGCGACTGCTGATCATGAATGAGGTCTCGGGTTCGATTGCCGGTTCGGACCAAATGTTTGTATGATCTACAAATGTTTGTTTCAGAGTTTGGGTGTTTTTTATGTATAAAATGTATGTATTTACAAAAAAAAATATAATGTCTATTTTTATCAGTTGTCTAGTACCCATAACACAAGCTGTGCTTAGCTTGGGACTAGATGGCGTTGTGTGTTAGATGTCCGAAATATTTATTTACTTATTATTTATTTATTTAAGGGTCTCTTTTTCGGATCTAACAACTACGGTATGAATGGGGGTGACTCAATTTTCTTAGTCCTACATCACAGGGGTCTGATATGATGACTTTACCTTTAGTTCCTGGCTTCCCGCCCAGCACCCAAATCTCTCCACTGTTGAGTTTCCGTCTACCCACGATGCAGGAAAGCAGT
Source organism: Spilosoma lubricipeda (assembly GCA_905220595.1). Lineage (NCBI taxonomy): Eukaryota > Metazoa > Arthropoda > Insecta > Lepidoptera > Erebidae > Spilosoma > Spilosoma lubricipeda. Next base: position 14,248,417 of record HG992296.1, on the reverse strand, counting down.
GTTGTTTTACCGCAACCAGACGCTCCGAGGAGACCATATCTGTTTAAAAGAAGTCAAAAGTAAGTCACTAATATAAAAGTTTGTTTTTTATTGTATAGTAATTGTACTTGTAATTGTATAGGAATTACGATTTAAATTATGTAAATTATCTTGCCACCATTTAAATGATGTTTCCCCAAAGTCAAACTCAAAATATTAAAACATCTACACTAATTAATATTTGTGTGGATGTGTAACTGACATAATATGGATGTATTGATGAGACCGAAATAAAATAAAATAACTTCGTCGTTTACGTTTACGATTTTGATGATTCTTTTTTTAATGGAAAGGAGATGTCCTAACGGTTGTACCATGATAAGGACATTAATATCTGATCATGACATCCAAGAGAAATCGAGTCGAACCTTGAAGTCGATTTTATTTTTGTTAAAATTGTACTTGTTGTTTCTTTCTAAAGTCAGATTTCTTTGTGAATACATAATTCTACTTATATCTGCATAAATCGTCAGATGTTTGATCTTTCCTGTCAAAACATTCTAGAGTTTGTTATCTGCTATGGTTTCATATGACGTAGTTAACTTAGATAATACTCGTATGCTTAGGTCTAGAATGTAAATATTTCTAAATGTATGTTGAAATCCTTGTCAACCCGTCTTACTAATACAGAAAGGTGTAAGTTTGTATAAAACATTCATACCAATCACTCCATATTAAGAAAAGAAACAACGGATCACGGTTTAACGGATTTGGATAAAATTTGTCCCAAAGATAGATCCTGAAAAATGCATTAAATGTGAGGGAAGTTTCATGGCATTCAGTTAAAGTATATATAATCTATACTGATTTTTGCCCTGCCAAAGTGACTCTACTCTGCCTGATGGAAAGAATGAGCAGAATCCAAGAGTGGTGGTCACCATACTGCGAATGCAGACAACGCAACAGTTCAGCATGGTGACCCACACCATGGCGGGCTAGTGATGCTTCTGCATCATTGGGCCTCCGGTCTCGCACTCACCAACGAAACACGACAGCATGATCGCTGTCATTTTACGCTGATCTTCTGTGAGAGGGTAGTACCGCCCCGGTCGAGCCGGCCCGTTCGTGCTGAAATCAGCGTGGCTCTACTACCTTGTTGTACTGATATTATAAACGCCAAAGTTTGTAAGTATGGATGGATGTTTGTTACTCTTTCACCCTACTGAACGGATTTGGATGAACCTTTACAGTAATATAGCTTAAATATCAGAATAACACATAGGCTACTATTTGCCGCGATAACTGACATATACGTGGGCGGAATCGCGGGCAACAACTAGTACATAAATAAATATAAAGGCAGACTATTGTTTTAGTGTAGGTAACCCGACCACCGAACGACGTGCCTCGGACCTCGAAAAAAAAAATATAACGAGAAAATCGCGTTTCATTATAACTTGAGGCGACTTATATAACATGGTGTACATTTGATTTAAAAAAACAAATCGCTGGATTGAACAGCCGGACTCTGATTGACTTTCATAATAATTTTAAGACACATATTTTAATTCACTTCGGTGTTATGAGAACTAGGTTCGACAATAGTAATGATTCAGATTCTGAGAGATTCAGATCATATGATTAGATGATATACTATAATATTTAATAATAAAATATGTCTGCTGACCTACGCCACTTGGTGTGCGTTTATTTTATATCAAGTTCGACTCTTATTTGTGTGTGTGATGTTAACTGTCGTATCTTAGGCAAGTCAGCAAAACGCACATGAAAAACAACATGAAAATCTGTTAGATTGGGGTTCAACGTGAACACAACGTGACACGGGAATTAAATATATTAGATTATAATTGGAAAAATATTAGACAATGTTGTTTAGTCGAAGTTATTGTTTGTATTGAAGTTTCTAGAACTTATTTTCATTAAAATCTATTTAAATATAAAAATGAATCCCTATTTGCCTTGGTCACGACATCACGCGTGAACGGTTGAACCGATTTTGCTAATTCTATTTTGTTGGATAGCCCATTTAGCGAGGAATGTTTTAGGCTATGTAACATCACTCTACGACCAATAGGAGCTGAGTAAATGTTGGGGAAATGGGATAAAAATTATGGAGAGACGCAAACGAAGTTGAGCGGGTCAGCTAGTATATATATAAATACATGAAAACGATCAATTCTAAATTTGTATTATTTACAGTCTGTCTATGATTTATCTTTCAATATTTTACTTTCTTAAGGACCACCGGACCCAAAGAAAGAGAATACGAAAGTGAAGATTGAGTAAGTTAACCCACAAAAGTCGTACTTGACTTGATTTGACGTTACGTCTTTTATGGTTACGTCTGAATGATTAACAATAACTGGAATATTGTGCATTTCTTTCTTACATTGGATTCTCAAGAATATTTATACCAAGAAGGCAAAATTTATAAACTCCATCGCACACGATGAATTTTCTCAATCGCTTGAGATCGTGACGGTCCGACGCACGCTGACGCTTGCAGCAGCGCGTGCGAGGACGATCGTTTGTGAAACCATACACAATTTACATTCTATTTTACCACCACACATTACCCTTATATATTACAAGTTAGAGTTGAATTTTGCGTGCACAGGTTATTAGTTCGGAAATGGTCAGTGGTTTCTTCATGGTGCTGAGGAAAAGGTATGTGATTACGGGAAAGGGACAATTGTGGAGTCACCGACTGTGACTTCTTTCTCAATTATTTGGGGATTTGCCGTGTCGTGGGCACTTAGTTTTGGGTTTCATGGTTTATGACGGTTAACAAAGCGTTCAGTTATTAAATTATATATATATATATATTGTTAAAAGATACATTGTCTTGTACAGGAATTAAGGTATTATAAAGTCATGACAATATTTAAACATTTTGTATGGAGGTTACTTTTGAAAGCATTGTCATTTGCCATAATTAGAAAATAGAACCGCGTCAAAAGTGATCTATCCGTTTAGAAACTATGATTCCACAGACATTCACAGAAAGACATAGCGGTCAACCTTATAAATCCCTTTACTGTGTCAACTGTTAAAAGTTGATTTAATATCTAATATATAAAATTCTCGTGTCACAGTTTTCGTTGCCATACTCCTCAGAAACGGCTTGACCGATTCTCATGCAACTTTGTGAGCATATTGAGTAGGTCTGAGAATCGGCCAACATCTATTTTTCATCCCCGTAAATGGTAAGGGTCACCCATCCGTAAAAAAATTTTATGGCAAAACGACGTTTGCCGGGGTAGCTAGTAACTTATAAAGTCATTAAAGACTTTTTAATACATTTATTAAGTTTTTATTGAATAAACTAATTTTGGCATTGACAAGTAAGTTATAATTTTTTTAACTTATATTTCTTTGTTATTTAACAATGAAGTTTATGTTAAAAAATAAATCGTTGAAAAATATTAGATATACAAGTAATTTTTATTGTATTTTATTGTAATCTATACAAATAAAAAAGAGTGGAATGTCTGTTTGTAATATTAAAATAACCGCTTAAAACTAAATACATATGTGTGTATACATGGTACATATATCAAAATAACATTTTCACTATTTTTGTTTGTCTGTTTGCTTGTTTCGGCTAATCTCCGGAACGGCTAGACTGATTTTGACGGGACTTTCACTGATAAGTAGCTGATGATATAAGGAGTAACTTAGGCTACTTTTTAGACTAGCTTGGCACTGCGGCGTCACCCGCGGTACGATGATAACCAACCGCGAGTAACATCGCGTAACAGCTAGTAAAGTATACATATTTAGTTTAAAAATCTTTTGTTTAAAGATTTTTGCAGAAACTATTAGAATAATTGGTAAACGAGCATTGTGCAGTTACAAGGATTTATGCAAGCACTGCTTTTATTATAAAAGGTTTAATTTACACATATATTAGTTTTACAATTACTAGCTGTGCCCGCTGCTTCGTACGCGGGATTGGATTTTCAAGTTATTTTTAATTTTCCACCGTTCAAACCTTTCCTGGACTACAACAAACATTTCGAAATTAAAATCAGCTAAATCGGCCCAGCCATTCTCGAGTTTTAGCGAGACAAACGAACAGCAATTGATTTTTATATTTAAGACTAGCTGAACCCCACGGTGTTACCCGCAGTTATCGTTGTACCGCGAGTAACGCCGCGGGACAAAGTTAGTCTAAAAAAAAGTAGCCTAAGTTACTCTCTGGATCATCAGCTACCTGCCAGCAAAAGTCCCGTCAAAATCGGTCCAGCCATTCCAGAGATTACCCGAAACAAAAAGACAGACGCACAATTTTTTTTTCTTAAATCCTGTAAGCATACGTAAGCATTTATTTATTCTAAGCGGTTATTTTAATATTACAAACACACTCCAATTTTATTTATTTGTATAGATAACATTAATGTAACATATTATATTTTTTTGAGTTATCGATAAATATTTGTATTACTGTTATTGGGATATTTACGATCGCTTTTAGTAATTCTACCTCTAGTTAAAGCTGAAGATAGTCTATTCCTTTATTGATTTTTCAATATTATTGATTTAATTTAACTTTGGGAGAGCCACGCTTCGGCATGAATGTGCCGGCTCGACCAGAGTGATACCACGGCCTCACAGAAAACCAGTATGAAACAGCGCTAGCGCTGTGTTTCTTGGACTTCCCAAGTGTATTTACTCTGTGTGTTCTCTGATCCTGGTGTACAAGAGTTACAGTAGTGGGAGATTGGGCGGTATTAGTCCCATATCAAGTTGACAAATTCTGTCATTGTGGTTTGAACTTGCGACCTTTATTGACTGTACCGTGCCATTATACCGATGGTGTGCATTATCAACGAATAGGAACACGATTAATATTCATATCACAGACAACCTATATCCCAATTATTGTTACGTTCTGTTCATACGTTGACTAATAAGTGATAACCATTTTTAGACAGTTTTGACGTCAAACATCAAGAATGGGTTTCCTATTCGTGTTGTTTAGTTTCAAGGAACTTCCATTTGTTATATAGTCTAACTAGCTTTTACACGCGGCTTCGCTCACGCAGACTTGCATCCCCTGGTTAACCCCCTTAGGGGTGATATTTTGAAGAATACTAAAATACGTATTTCATTACTTCAACCCCACTATATTTTTACAAATTTTTAAGCAAGTTCATCAAAAGAATAAAAAGTTTCATACAAAATTTCATCCCCTGATTTATCCCCTTAGGGGTGGAATTTCAAAAATTCCTTTCTTAGTGCTCACTTATGTTATATAAAGAACTTACATGAAAAATTTCAGGATCCTGGGTTCAGCGGTATGGGCTGTGCGTTGATCTCTGGCTATGTCAGTCAGACCTTCCTCTTTTATATATATAGATAGATTTAGAATTAATCTTCTGATGTGGTAGGTAGTTTATATTAGGTACTATCTGTGCCCCGCAGTATTGCCCGCGGTGATTGTTGTACATTTATACATTATTACATAACAACCGCAGGTAACACCTCGCTTCTAAGTAAACTAATTTACTCATTATATTTATCACGGATACTTTGCCTGCGTATGTCTAATCCCTACCGTGTTGGTAGCTCTATGCGCACTGACTGTCATATTTCAAAGGATTGCGGGTAAATATAAAAATTTGTCTCCGTTCCATAAACCGTTGATGATTTCTCTCATACAAATGCATTGTCATTGATATTACAAATGGTAATAGAAGCTTGTAATGATTTGACAACCACGAATCATGTTTTAAGAAAAAGCAACTACAAACTATTCAAGTCATAGTGAAATGAACCCTCAAAATGATGTAGCTAATTCATTTAGAATAGTGAAAGTAAATGATTGGCCAGTATTATGTTAAGGCGTAATGCCCTCTAACTTCGCACTTTCTAGAGCTCAATATTAAGATTTTAGAGGAAATGGAACGTTAAGATCGTACTATTAAGATGATTATGAAATTTAGAGTTATATACATAAGCCTCTCCTTCGGCAGAAAGGAAGTAGAACCACACCAATTTCGGTACGAACAGGCCGGCTCGATCAGGGGCTAGACAGTACTACCCTCTTACAGAAGAACAGCCTAAAATGACTGTGCTGTCGTGTTTCGTCGGTTAGTTCGAGACTGGAAGCCTAATGAATCAATAGGCCGCCATAGTGTGGGTCACCATGCTGCATTGTTGCGTTCGCAATGAGTGCGGTGACCACCACTCCAAGGTATATCTATCAGCAGTATGGTTACTGTAGCATAGACTAGTTTGAGATCAGACGCCCGAGTGTGACGTATTTCGAGTTGCTACTACTACTTTTCATACGTAGGTATATATGTACTCATTACTATTAGTGCAAAGCAATTACTTAGTGCATTTGCCACCAATCACTTCCCATCTACATATAAGACATGTTTAATGGTGTGCCAATCGATTGTTTGACGATTGTGTTTGTCAGAGGTTAATAATCTTTTGTTCTCAGTCCTTGGCGGATTGACGTGATGAACGCTTCCTACTCGCTTTGGTTTGTTATGATTATGATTTTTTTAGCCATGGATGAATCGTAAGAGTAGTACGAGTATTTGAAATAATATTTTTATATATTACTACTCAACCGTGCGTCGTAAGATGCAGGCTTGTTGTTAGGGATACAGGGATGAACATTGGGTATTTTAAGGGTTAGGTGAAGCCATTAGTCACCCCGATATAAATCCGCGGCAGGAGATCGACAAACCCATCCCACCAGCCGTCCGTTAAGGAATATGAGAAGGGGAACAAAGGTAGATTAGGTTAGTTTTATCGCAAAAATCATTCTGTCACCTTGGGGATACCTACTGACAAAGGCTAGTAGTAGATCGTATTAAAAAATTTGTACAGTTCGTATATATGTGTTACGCATCAGCTTTTTCAAAATATAATAATTACTTATATAGTATTTAAAAAACAATGTATTTTATATAATTGCTGTTCGTTTGTCTCGCTAAAATTCTAGAAACGCTGAACCGATTTGGCAAATTTTGATTTTGAGATATTTAAGGAAGCTCAGGATAGTATTAAACGGTAACGACAATTTAATTTTCCAATACAAACTGTTTCTAGCTGTGAAACATTTGATAACATTTGATGTCTTTTGTCTTTTTAGAAATAAAAATTGTGACTTGGTTGTCAAATATTTATAGGTGCGTTCAGAAATTTGCATAAGAACATAAATAATATAAGTGAGTCATAGTTCACCGGGTCATCTAGATCAAAATTATAATCCTATATGCAGCAATGTAAGTAAAACTCTAACACGTGTTTCACACATGTTCACCATTCATCTATGACCTTATATGCAATGTATTCAATACTTCTATGATGTTATCTGTTCCAAGAATGATGTTCTGTCTCTAGTCCAATTGTGTTATTATGCGCTAATCGACCGAGACTCCTTACGAAAACATACCGGAATATTGACAGAAATTGTAAGGACAATTTGCATAAATATGGAATACCTGTGAATCATCAGCCTATATAAGTTCTCGTCACACTATCTATACAAATATATAAAGCTGAAGAGTTTGTTTGTTTGTTTGTTTGTTTGAACACGCTAATCTCTGGAACCGCTGGTCCGATTTGAAAAATTCTTTCAGTGTTAGATAGCCCATTTATCGAGGAAGGCTATATATCATCAAGCTAAGACCAATAGGAGCGGAGCACCAATGAAAAATGTTTCAAAAACGGGGGAAAATTATCACGCTACGGGCAATAAGAGACGTAAACGAAGTTGCGTGGGTCAGCTAGTCCTTATATAGAAGGTTTTAGCCTACTGAATCATGGTGTCCAGATGGGTCGATACAGGGTGTTTCAATTTATTTTCTCTTTGCAATGCTCTTGTTCTATGTAGTTTATTCTGCTAGTTGGCTCGTAAAACACTTACAGGATAAATAGGAGGACAATTGGTATTATTCGTCATCCATTAACAGTCCACTTTTGGACATAGGCCTCTAAAGAAAGGATGCTTAGGCCTATAATACCACGCAGGTCTGATTACTTTAAGTATTCTTAATCAATTTTCATCGTGTTCTTAATTCTTTACTATTCGAATTTATCTATACTAATACATTAAGCTGAAGAGTTTGTTTAAACGCGCTAATCTCAGGAACTACTAGTCCGATTTTCAAAATTCTTTCAGTGTTAGTTCGCCTATTTATCGAGGAAGGCTATAGGCTATATATAATCACACTTAGACCAATAGGAGCGGAGCACCAATGAAGAGTGTTGCAAAAACGGGGGGAAATTATTACGCTATGGGCAATAGGATACGTAAACGAAGTTGCGTGGGTCAGCTAGTAGATATATAATACTCACATTGTACCCTTAGCGACGGTCATATTTAGGTTGCTGAGCACATGGTTCGGCCGCTTCTTGGACCCGTAGTGCTTGAAAGCGTGACGCACACAGACAGCCTGCTGGCGCTTCTGCCATATCTATACAAACAAAAATCAAGTTAGTGTCAGATAATAATATAGTGGTTAAAAACTCTACTCTACCTGATGGAAAGCATGAGCAGAATCTAAAAGTGGCGGTCACTATTTCTACTCATTGCGAATGCAACGATGCGGTATGGTGATCCTTCTGTATCATCGGACCCGACGGCGAAGAAATTCGTCGAAATAGATAAATAAATAAATGGATAAAAACTCTTTATTTGTACACCGTGTTACAGAGTTTCAGGAGAGTATATTAAGTGTCAGATGTATAATGTACAAAGAGCGGCCTCATTTCCAAAAGCAAGCTCTTCCAGACAATCTACCGACGGAAATACGGTGGAGTAAAGAGTCTTTGGAGTAAAGTAAACGTGTGTAAAAGTAAACTGACTTTGTGAACGCCTCGTTCTGTGTGTTCCAACTTGAAATTTAGATAACCCCAAAGGTTAGCTGGTAGAGAATGGTCTCGTGGTTGCAGTGTGCGACTGCTGATCATAAGGTCTCGGGTTCGATTCCCGGGTCGGACCAAATGTTTGTACGATCTACAAATATTTGTTTCGGAGTTTGGGTGTTTTCTATGTATATTATGTATGTATTTACAAAAAAAAAGTATATATGTAATTGTATCAGTTGTCTAGTACCTATAACACAAGCTCTGCTTAGCTTGGGACTAGATGGCTTTGTGTGTTAGATGTCCGAAATATTTATTTATTTATAGGATGAATAGGGACGTAAATTGTATATAAGTATGTACATCTGAATCATTATAGAGTTCACGTGTCCACAACAATTTATAATTAAGTATAAAATCTATATTCAGGCAAGCCTTGCCGCGTACAACAGCTAGTATTCAATAATTTATTAATGTACTAGCAAGTCGCAACGTATTAAATATATTATGCTAATACCAGATAACCTTTCAATGTAATTTCATACGTAATTACTTCCTAGCATCCATAATTTCTGATTCACCCTGTATCTTGAATGTGGTTTTCTCTTGATTTATAACACTTTACAATCAATAGTATGATAAATCATACTATCTATTATTTCATCGATCATTTATTGTAGTATTTACTAGCTGAGTCCCGCGGTGTTGATTTTCTATGCGAGGGTAGTGCCGCCCCGGTCGAACCAGCCCGTTCGTGCTGAAATCAGCGTAGCTCTACTACCTTGAAAACTTCCTGAAAACACCTTGATTCTTGAGTATACCACAAGCAAAGCAAGCTGTCCGTTACGTTGCCATCGAAACCGACGTCATAAGTAAACACAAAGCTTATTGTTTGCCTGGAACGGCTACGTCCAGTTAAGGTCCTAAGCTCCTATTGTCTTTCTGTGAGTACTTTCTGAATGAGTCATATAAATAAGAAATAATAATTTCTAGAACAATTTATAACTGGGCCTTTTGGTTGGGTAGCATTCCTCACTGTTACTTAAGTCAGAGGTTGTGATTTCGATTTTCCACAAAGGACAAAAATATTTGACTGAACTGTCTTCCTCAGGAGAGGCCTGGTCCAGCAATGGACTTCAAAGTGTATGTGAAGTGTGTAATGTGATGTGACTACGACCATTTATTCCAGGGATGAGTATAATTAATCTATAATAATAGGTATACACAGACAATACTTAATTTGGAATCAGTCAAGAAAAAATTAAATTATAATCACTAGTATAAACTTAGTATAAGACAAAGTCGCTTCCGGTGTCTGTCTGTCCCTATAAATGCTTAGATCTTTAAAAAAATGCAACGGATTTTAATGCAGGTTTTTTTAATTGATAGAACAATTCAAGAGGAAGGTTTATATGTATGATACCTGTATAATATAGTAGAGAAACACTGCTGATTTTAGAAGTTTCTAATGTGATGTCGTAAATTATAATTTTTTTATATCTATTGTGCGAATGTCAATAACAGTGTCTTATAGATAAATAACAAGTATTCTTTATTCTTAAGTTATTGTAATAATACGAGTATTATAACAACCATTGCGTCAACACAGTTAAAAAAAAGACAATCTTTTTCTTGGTTACGATGAAGCATATATTGTGTTATATTGTTTGAAAATGGTTTTTGTGTGCTATGACATCACAGCTGCTTATAGACATGCTAACCAAGGCACAGATCTCCCCTCATAGTGAGTTGAATAAAAGTTACTAAAGAGAATATTTTTTTTTTTTTATGTTTAGACCAGCCAAAATGAGTCCACTCTGCCTAATGGACAGCATAAGCAGAATCTAAGAGTGGTCACCACACTGCGAATGCAGACAATGCAACAATGCAGCATGGTGACCCACATGATGGCGGGCTAGTGATGCTTCTGCATCATTGGGTCTCCGGTCTCGCACTCACCAACGAAACACGACATCTTAATAGACCGCCATAGTGTAGGTACCATGCTGCATTGTTGCATAGTCTGCATTTGCAATGAGTATGGTGCTCTTGGATTCTGTTCACTTATACTGTACTCTCTGTCTTAACTTGTTCTGTCACGCTTGCTGTTTTTATGCATGGATACTTCCTCGTGCTGTCCCCCACCAGGGCTCACGCTGGTTTTAGTCAGTTTACTAAACCGACTAAAAGCAGCCTTAAATGCTAAAACTTCTAATTAATCGTAAAATCTTATTTAAAAATCTTGGATTCCAAGGTTGATCTTGCAAGGTTATTTCCAATAACTTTAGTTTCTATTTTTTCGGTAGCAACAATTTATAAAAATGAATTTTAAGTCCATTGTCTTGCTAAAACTCGAGAATGACTGTACCGATTTGGCTAATTTTGATCTTGAAATATTTGCGGAAGTTTAGAGAAGGTTTCAACGGTGAAACGTAAATAGTAAGTAACGGAAAATGTTAAAAGCGAAAATTCAATTTACCAAACAAACTGTTCCTAGCTTTGATGTCTTTAGTCCTTTTAGAAATAAAAATAATGACAATTATACTCTGTTCAATTGTTTATTTTCTTTTTGAGAGCTCACGCCTATAAATTACAATATTTTTGGATTATGGTACAAAAGTAATGTCATACTTTATTGACAGTGACAGTACTTTAGTGAAGTACACTGCGCATACAAACAACCACAGACTATAAAACAGTTCTTGAAATATGCTAAATCGATTATAGGATAAAAATCATTTATCATATGATAAAAATAATTTGACTTCAGGTTTGTTTTTTGTTTGTTTCTGTAAATTTAATAAAAAAGGTAATTAAAATAATATCTATGAATCCAAGGTTGATTATTTGCAAGAAATTGAATCGTAATCTTGGAATATAAGTTCAAACCAAGAGTAACGAACAATAACTTCGTTCGTTAACTTATTTATATTTTGACGACTGCCTTAAAATGTAACTATGCACGTGTTAGTGAAATTTAACTTTAAAAGGCGTGGTTAAATAAATTCTAAATCAAGTTTAAATCAAGAGTTAAGAGCAAATATACTTGGAAAATCACATACCTTACTACTTATTTATTTAACAAATTAGCTATGTAATTGGGTATAGAAATGAAACAAGTAACATTATTAAATATTATCTAATACAATGATGCATCAGACTCTTCTTCATAATATACACTATACTCGTCAATTGAGTTCTCGGTTACATATAAAAAAATAATTCTTGTTTATTTATATTGTCAATCGTAACGTCTTGATCCCAATCTCACATTATTATTTTTCTTGTTTAAACTAAAAATATTTCATAAAATCGATTGAAAGTTCTTCATAAATAAAATCGGTTATCATTTCAAATCGAATCGGTAACGTGTGAGTGAGGGCGTCACTAATTTCGATCTTTCTTGAACTATCAAAAATAAAATATACGAATGGACAGAGTATAGTTGTCAAATATTATAGGTATAAGTGCGTTTAGAAATTCTTATCTACATTCTACACAAATAAATGCAGATGATACGACGTTCACAGAGTGGTCTAGTAATCAATAAATATTTCGGACATCAGACACATAACACCGTCTATTCTCAAACTAAGCAGAGCTTGTACTGTGAATGCTAGAAAGATTGATAAAATATGTACCTACTTATATTTTTTTTGTAAATACATACATATTATACACTAGCTAAACCCCGCGGTTATTGTTGTACCACGAATAACGCCGAGGGACAAATTTAGTCAAAAAAAGCCTAAGTTACTCCCTGGATCATCAGCTACCTGCCAGTGAAAGTCCCGTCAAAATCTGTCCAGCTGTTCCAGAGATTACCCGGAACAAACAGACAGACAGACAAAAAAAATTAACTACATTTTTGGTATATGTACCGTGTATACATACATATGCATTTAGTAAAAAGCGGTTATTTTAATATTACAAACAGACACTCCAATTTTATTTATTTGTATAGACAGAAAACACCCAAACCAAAATTTGTAGATCATACAAACATTAGTTTCTACCCGGGAATCGAACTCGAGACCTTAACAGCGGTAGCACACGCTCCCACTGTGCCTTTGAGATGGTAAAAGTGTACCACTGAAGTCTTATAAATACACTGTACCCATGAGCAGTCCCATGTTAAATGTCCTACGAAATATAACGTTATTACATAATATTGACTGTACTAATGGCGTAGTGGTACAAGTGGCAATCTCGCCGTTTTCTAATGCACTACTGTTGTGGGTTCAAATCCTAGATGAATGAAACAATACTTTGTGTTATCCTCAAATAGTCTGGGTGTTCTTTGTGTGCGTTTCATGTATGTGTGTAAAGTCTTCCGTTACACAGAAATATTTCTCAGGCCGGCGGAATTTATTTTAAATATATTTAAAAGTATATACTTGCTGACCCCGGCAAACGTTGTGTTGCCATAAAAATAAAAAAAAACAATGTGAGGGGTGGGCAACCCTTATCACTTAGGAATATGATAAAAAGATAGTAGCCGATTCTCAGACCTACTGAATATGCATATAAAAATTTATAAAAATCGGTCAAGCCGTTTCGGAGGAGTATGGTAACTAACACTGTGACACGAGAATTTTATATATTAGATAGATAATACACCAGGCACTACTCTATACTTTTCATCCCTGTTATACTTTACATTCCATGGTTCTGTAAGATATTACTTTGGAGTGATAAGGCCGCCACTTGTATTTGTAAAGTTTCAAGTTGACCTAGTTATTAATATGGTGTACAATAAAGAGATTTATTATTTTTATAATTATATATACGTACCGAGCTGTCTTGTTTTTCGAATGGTGGTGATGAGAACTGTATTTGACTCATCTTGGAATCCTTCGCGTCGCCCATCGGCGACGGAGGCGAGGTTTCTCTGTAGACAAAAGAAATATAACATTAATATAAATGTTCATTATATAATAATAAAAACACACATCAAAAAAAGAAATCTATTGCGTAATAAATACATAAACGGCAACTTTAAGGACAATTAAATACTTTTTCAAACATCTAACACAACGCTATCTAGTCCCAAACAGTAGATAGAGCTTGTATTTATAAGTACTATACAACTGATATTAACATAGATCCTACAAACATTTGTTCCGACTTGGGAATTGAACCCGAGACCTCAAGCACAGCAGTCGCATATGTTACCGCTAAGCCACCGTGGCAGTCTAAAGTTCCCCTTAGCCAAAAAAGTATATTTTAAACTTTAGTTTTTATAAATGAAATAAATAAATAAATATTTTGGACATCTAACACACAATGACATCTAGTCCCAAGCTAAGCAGAGCTTGTGTTAAGGGTACTAGACAACTGATACAAATACATATATACTTTTCTTTTTGTAAATACATACATATTATACATAGAAAACACCCAAACTCCGAAACAAATATTTGTATCTCATACAAACATTTGGTCCGGCCCGGGAATCGAAACCGAGACCTCATGATCGGCAGTCGCACACGCCAACCGCGAGACCAATGAGGAAGTTAATCTATACAAATAAATAAAATTGGAGTGTCTGTTTGTAATATTAAAATAACAGCTTTTTAATCAATGCATATGTATGTATACACGATACATATACCAAAAACGTAGTTAAAAAAATTTTTGTCTGTCTGTCTGTCTGTCTGTCTGTCTGTCTGTTTGTTCCGGGTAATCTCTGGAACGGCTGGACGGATTTTGATGGGACTTTCACTGACAGGTAGCTGATGATCCAGGGAGTAACTTAGGCTACTTTTTTTAGACTAACTTTGTCCCGCGGCGTTACTCGCGGTACAACAATAACCGCGGGTAACACCGCGGGGATCAGCTAGTATATATATATATATATAGTTTATATATCCTTAGTGTTCGGATCAGATGAACTTTCATATGTCTGAAGGTACATTAAGGAGTTAAGGTTGAAAATGGTTCTCGCCGACATTGATTCAACGAAAATGGCATTAAGATATGGCCGTGAAAGCTCATAAGAGAAAGAAATACCTTTTGACATTAACCCAGTCGGTAGTTAATCAAAATTGAACTTTCTCGAATGTAATTCATGTTCTCCACATAAGGTTTCAATAATTGAAGTTTATTTATTATTATCTACATTTACTAATCATTACGTAATGAAATTTTGATTTTACAATGATATTAATACATACTTCAAAAGTAAACGTTCTTTCAGTTTGTAATTTCTTTGGGCTTTGTCCACTAGGATTTTCTGCTTAAATGTCCTAGAGAATTTATTAATGTGATAGAAAGTAGCCATCCCGTTCATGAGTATCTGCAACTCAACAGTTACAAGAGCCTCACCTCGTGGGCCTTTGAGTGCCCTCTCCTAAAATTAAGAGAGAGAAACTGTTCTTTCGAAATCTTAGTCTCTCGGTAAAAAGTGTGGTGACTTCCATAACATACTACATACAACGCCATCTACTGAAGGCACATCGGACTACGAAATAACTGCTAATCCTGTATCGCGATATAGCATAGGTACATATAATATAACCTTCCCAAATCAACTGCTGGTCGGGCCCGCCACCCTTTATCACCTCGCCTGGTCAGAGGATCATAACACCGTTTCTCAATAAAAACAACTAAGAAATTCTTTACCATCTGTTTTCAAAGAACTCGTGTTGTAACGGCAGCCAAACCATCTCATAATTGCCAATATGGTTCTTTCACTATTATTATACTCGGGTTAGTTGATAAAAAGTGTATAATAGCTATAAATTATCTATAAATATACCATGTATTAGGTAACCTCAGATTCCCACATACAGTTCACACTATAATAATATAGTAAGGAATTTATTTAAAATACGAGTAAAAGCGCCATAATTGTACAACTCATAAATCGCATGATTGATGGATTCCAAATGAAAATTTAATAAATATTTGCAGTTTAGTCTATTCAAATGTATGCAATAAATCAACAAGGCCCTGTCATCATAAGTAACTTTATCCGTATTTCTACACCCTTAATTTGATGTTTAAAGTACTTTAAAGATTACAAATTACCAACAGTTAACGTCATATTAACAGCCCTGTAATAATCATTCAAGACGAACGAACACAACATCTGTCCATGTCATTATGTGAGGAAAATGTCCGCTTACTTGACAGCCATCAGTCAGCCAACCGCGGCCCGGAACCTTGACCTGATGCGTCACCAACCTTGCCACGTTCGTATCATGGTGAAATCTCGCGAAATTCACATTACGTTACGAGGAAAGCGCACCGCAACAAGTATTGTTGGATTATTCAATTCTAGTTAGCGGCTTATTCATTTCAAAGGTAGTAGAGCCCTCTTGACTTCAGCGCGAACGGGCCGGTTCGACCGCTGCGCGGCGGTACTACCCTCTTACAGAAGATCAACCTAACATGACAAAATCGTGCTGTTGTGTTTCGTTGTTAAGTGTGAGACCGGATGCCCAATAATGCAGAAGCATCACTAGGCCGCCATGGTGTGGTTCACTACACCGCATTGTTGCATTCGCAATGAGTATGGTGACTACAACTTGGATTTTGCTTACGCTTTCCATCAGGCAGAGTAGAGTTACTTTGGCACACTCATACATAAAGAGGTGCCATATGGTACATATATTTAAAAGGGTGCGTAGATTAGCATATAATAACGACAATCAATTCTAACCAGGTTAGGTTAGATTTGGATGGGTGACTACTTTTATCACATTGACACCCTCTGTACGTCGGTTCTACTCTAACATCTGTACTATTGTTACGTCTGACACCAGTCTATCTACAGAACTTCGATGTCGCCGAAATACAAGTACTACCAGTAGCTGCCAGACCTCCGAGGGTTGTGGAAGTCAGCTCCATGTGAGACATCGAAGTTCAACCTGCCATTTGTATTCTTATGCTTTTGAAGTATTCAAAGGCGGCCGTAACCACATCAACGAGTAAACCGTATGCGAAATCAATAAAAAATTGAAACAGAATTATAGTTAAAAATATTACGTTCCCAGACAATTGATTCATGCTTATAACGTTTAAATTATTAACTACACAACAAAAATTACTTTCATGAGTTAGCTGCGGTAAACCCCACAGTCTAAGGTCAAAGCCCTCAGGACATTTATTAAAATCATTGGCGAAATTTGAGGCGAAGAAATACATTATCTTGACCACACTTGATATTCGTGTGTGATAAATGATGATGAGGATGAATTAACAAAAATGGAGTTTTTGTTATTTTATAACGGAATAGCATTTCAAGATAGACGTCATTAGTGTACATCCAGGCGATATTTGAAGAAGAATTTGTTTGTTTGTTTGGTTGAACACGGTAATCAGCTACTACTGTTAGAGAGTCTATTTATTGTAGAAGGCTTTTGCATTTTATTATAGCAATATCGTTTTCCTCGCTATTTGTGGTAGAAAATAATGAAGTGTGTGTATTTTTTACAAGCTTTTTAATAGGTCTTTACCTATGAAATTGCCATTTTGTATGCAATAAGTGAAAGTAAATTTTTTTTAAACCTTTTTTGTTTCTGTTATTCGAAGTAATCACCCCTGCAATCGACGCATCTTTGCCAACGCATTGGCAGTTTATTGATGCCCTTCTTGTAACTTGTTTTTAGACGTGAAGATACAGTTCAGTTCAATATAATGAACGCATAAGTTTCTCATTAGTACCGGTTCGTTTGAATTTATTGTCCTTTTTTACTAGCAACCTTGATTTGAACATAAATACACTATTATTCTCAGCATTATGATTTAACATTGAAAGAAAAAAGGGTTATTAATTAGTGTTTATTATTAATTTATACGTATAGGTATTTCGTGGGAATAGTGTGGAAAAAAAATTCAATTAAAAATAAATTATCTGAAAAATATACAGATTACCGACAGCGAATGAACGAGGCTTTAATAAATCTTTTATTCAAGAGCCTATTACGATTTTTTTTCCTTTTCTTTCTCCTTTTTAAAAAGACAACTCTCGCATTAGAAATACACATACTGTGTTGCGGAGACCACAAACATACATGAAACGGACACAAATTTATTATTATTATATTTATTACTTAGGAGCAAACGAGTAGGTAGATAGTCGGCACGTAAGGGGCAAGCGGCCTCGATCTAATTAATTTCGGTGTCATCAACAGCCTTTATCAGTCTGCTGGTCGCTGGACATAGGCCACTCCTTTATTTTCAGCTTTGCCGCCGATTTTCTATTTATCATCTGTGCCGAAAGGCAAACGCATTTACGCATACAGCCACGTAAACGCAATTTGTACTAAGCAAAGAGATTTTGGTATGCCAAGATTGATGAAAGAGATCCAATCAAAGAGTATATAATAACCCCAGCACGCCGTTTCATACAATATTGCTGGAGCGTTGTAATGTTCCAAATTCAAAAAAACGCTCCTGCAATGGATTTATTTTTTTGCTGTCCGTAAATTAGATGCTTCGCGTGTTCTTTTTTCGAAAATAATGACAATATTTCCATGCATGTTTGAGAAAAAAATATTTTTAAAATTGTTTTTAGATGTAAAGGTTCGTTTGAATTTATTATCCTTTTTTTACTAGCAACCTTGATTTGAATATAATATACACTATTATTCTCAGCATTATGATTTAACATTGAAAGAAAAAAAGGGTTACTAATTGGTGTTTATTATTAATTTATACGTATATAGGTATTTCGTGGGAGTGGTGTAGAAAAAAAATTTAATTAACAATAAATTATATGAAAAATATACAGATTACCGACAGCGAATGAACGAGGCTATAATAAATCTTTTATTCAAGAGCCAATTACGATTTTTTTTTCTTTTTCTTTCTTTCCTTTTTAAAAAGACAACTCTCGCATTAGAAATACACATACTGTGTTGCGGGGACCACAAACATACATGAAACGGACACAAATTTATTATTATTATATTTATTACTTAGGAGCAAACGAGTAGGTCGATAGTCGGCACGTAAGGGACAAGCGGCCTCGATCTAATTAACTTCGGTGTCATCAACAGCCTTTATCAGTCTGCTGGTCGCTGGACATAGGCCACTCCTTTATTTTCAGCTTTGCCGCCGATTTTCTATTTATCATCTGTGCCGAAAGGCAAACGCATTTACGCATACAGCCACGTAAACGCAATTTGTACTAAGCAAAGAGATTTTGGTATGCCAAGATTGATGAAAGAGATTCAATCAAAGAGTATATAATAACCCCAGCACGCCGTTTCATACAATATTGCTGGAGCGTTGTAATGTTCCAAATTCGAAAAAACGCTACTGCAATGGATTTATTTTTATGCTGTCCGTAAATTAGATACTTCGCGTGTTCTTTTTTCGAAAATAATGACAATATTTCCATGCATGTTTGAGAAAAAAATATTTTTAAAATTGTTTTTAGATGTAAAGGTTCGTTTGAATTTATTATCCTTTTTTTACTAGCAACCTTGATTTGAGCATAATATACACTATTATTCTCAGCATTATGATTTAACATTGAAAGAAAAAAAGGGTTACTAATTGATGTTTATTATTAATTTATACGTATATAGGTATTTCGTGGGAGTAGTGTAGAAAAAAAATTCAATTAACAATAAATTATATGAAAAATATACAGCTTACCGACAGCGAATGAACGAGGCTATAATAAATCTTTTATTCAAGAGCCTATTACGATTTTTTTTTCTTTTTCTTTCTTTCATTTTGAAAAAGACAACTCTCGCATTAGAAATACACATACTGTGTCGCCGGGACCACAAAAATACATGAAACGGACACAAATTTATTATTATTATATTTATTACTTAGGAGGAAACGAGTAGTCTTTCGGCACTTAAGAGACAACCGGCCTCGATGAAATTAATTTCGGTGTCATCAACAGCCTTTATCAGTCTGCTGATCGCTGGACAAAGGCCACTCCTTATCAAGGAAGTTTTGGCTTACCACACTGCGCTGGCCGGACTGGTTGGTATAGCATTTGTTTTAAGGTTCCAGAAGTGGACGTCTTTAGGTTGAGATGATGTTAATGATGAAGTGCGTTTGCCTCTTCGTTTCCTAATATTGTGTAAAAAAAAAAAGCAAAAAAAAAATTTTAAGACAGGATTTCTTCTTGTTTTGTAAGTCACGTTTTGTAAAACATCCAGATTGACACAAATGAACGGTGGCTACTCACAGCGTTAGTGACGAAACGTCGGAGACGACACACACATTCTTATTTCTATGCAGTACACATATCTAAATCACTTTTAATTTATCCGCGGAGTAATAAATCGAAACGTTTCTCGTTCCGTGACTCTTCCGCCATTTTGTTTTTTTCTTAGAAACCATTATTACGTGTGTTACATTGCATGTGTCGATAATTATCGTGAATTTAAAATATTTAATTTAGTTTTTACATGTTGGGACTAATCCCACCCACACGCCCACCGCTGTAACTCCTGTACACCAGGATCAACAGCAGTGACCCACGAACACACCGAGTTATGACACTCGGGAAGTCCCAGGAAAAAATATTAACTGTCTTGGAACCCGCAACGAAATTAATCAGAAGAAAAAACAGGAGGAGTTGGAAATATGATAAGTCCACTTCCCTCCTTAGCAAAGCAGGAGACAAAATGAAGTCAAAATAGGCAGACACCTTTTTTTAAACCGGGAAGCACCACGGATAAAGTATTAGGGGTCCTAAGTGAGCTATATTTGATTACTATAATATGTATGGCAGAATCGCCTAAACGCACGGAAATTCACCGCAGTTGACACAAGATCCCCATAGTATATCGCCCCAGATGTCATTTGTAAGCTATTTAGCATTGTGTTACGTTCATTGTACCAAAGACTACACTCCCAGAGAAGATGATGAGCCGACTGTTCACAGCTAGTATCGGGTGTTGAGCATTGACACAATGGTGAATCGACTAATTTAAATGAGTGTAGTTTGCTCTTAAAGTTACCGTGGCCCGTAAGAAATTGAGCGACACAGTGATCTACCTCGAGCCATGTCCTCGTTTTTACATTTTTACATGTTATCATAATTATGTATTTATATTTTTTCTGTCTTAATAATACTTTTTTCCTAAAAGGAATTTTGACTGGTATATGTCAAGATTTATCCCAGAACCTTGTTATAGAAATTTCAAATTAATAGAACTTTGTACAAAAATGTTTTTTTATAAAATTCTATTAATGTGAACTGCGTAGGATAACAACAGCACTGCAAAAACTGCTTTCTCAATTCTTCAATGAATTGAGTAAATCGTGTTGACTTTCCAGATTTATTATTACTCTATGTGTCCAATGATGTAGATACATCTGGATAAGCAGCCATTTGTCGGAGTGTGGTGACCACTACTCTTGGATTCTGCTAATGTTTCCCATCAGGTACAGAAGTCACTGGCAGTCATATTTTAAAAAGAAAAACTGTTATTTTCCATATTATTAACGGGAAATGAGTATGTCATGTTTTACATATCAGTTAGTTTAAGGCTTATCATAATATTTTAAATGCATGTAGACAAGATATATTAGTAATGTAACCTCAGATTACTCACATGCCGTCGCCTGATCTTAAACTTGGCTGAGTACCGATAAACATACTTTGATTGCCTCCGGTCGAGGTCTCAGGTTCGATTCGAAATGTTTGTATGATCTGCAAATATATGTTCCAGTGTTTGAGGTGTTTCTATGTAAAATGTGTATGTATTTACAAAAAAGTATACTTATATATTTACAAAAAAGTATATTAATATCAGTTGTCTGGTACCCATAACACAAGCTCTGCTTAGCTTGGGACTAAATAGCGTTGTGTGTTAGCTGTAAATATATTTTTTATATAACACCTACACTGTATAAATACTCGCACTCGTCATATAATTAATTGTCTTGAGTAGAACTCGAACCCACGACCTCTGACTTTGCAATCAGGGTCACTAACCACTTGAGCAAGAGGCCATATGAAAGGTAGTACCTTTCATAAGGAAAAACGCACTGTTATCGAGGAAAGGTGAATTGTTTGCCAAAATGTACATTCACTTGCGCAAAGTCTACTTATGTAATTACTAGCCATTGCTCACGGCTACGTTTTCGTCATTATTTCTTACTAGCTAAGCCCCGTGGTAGAACAACAACCGCAGGGCAAAATTAGTTTAAAAAAGGAACCTAAGTTATTCCTTATACGGAACAAACAGATAGACAGATAAAAAATGTACGTGTAAATATCGTATGTACTTTCATTGACTGCCTCTGTGGTGCAGTGGTAGCGTATACGACTGCTGTGTTTGAGGTCTCAGGTTCGATTCCCGGGTCGGACCAAATGTTTCTATGATCGACAAATATTTGTTTCGGAGTTAGGCGTTTTCTATGTATTTTTTATTTTCATTATATTTTATTTATAATTTGTATGTAGTTACAAAAAAGTATGTATATATTTATATTAGTTGTATAGTAACCCATAACACAAGCTTTAATTAGCTTGGGACTAGATGGCGTTGTGTGTAAGCTGTTAATTTGAAATTTTATTTTTGAAGTCGGTTAAATAAAAATAACATCTCTCTCGTGTCAGCAGACAATATCAACAAATTTCATGGTTCCATGTTATCAATTCGAAACCAATTCGCAGAGCAGCGAAGCTAATTAGATAATCAGCACAATCGAAGATCGAACAAAGTAGAAACATACGTCACAAGGACTAAAGCGCGTCGTCGCAGCCCGGCCGTAGAACAAAGTACAACACGTAGCTTGAATACTTGTAAATGTGGAATGCAAAAATCGACAAGTTCTTGCTAAATAGTCCATTTGCTTAGATACAGTCATCTTGATAGCGCCGCCCCGTCACACGTGCGGCAAGCCGTCACAAAATCAAAGGGCCCGCCTGTGGCGTACACCCACTAGCAAGTATGATTCTTATTTCACAACAATAACCACACTTGCGTGCGGGGCTCCGACACTGGGTGTATCCGACCGTATCGAATGGACTATACCAAGACACCGAACAAATAATCGTGCTCACCAGACAATATTTGTCCTGGTTGTGAGGGGAGTAGAACCCATGACCTGTTGCTTAGCGCCACTAGAACTACAGGCCCATATTTTTTCATACATATGTAATTTCTACTACATATTTAGTTATTATAAGCAGGTACACCATATTTCTATTTAAATACCTAAAGCCTTAAGTAAAACAGAATATAGACACTATTGTCCATCTTAATCTAAACCACTGTTATAAATAAAACATTAATATTAACAGGGCACCATAAAACAGCTCTTAATTAAAACAAGCCTGTCATCTCTTACACACTTTATCAAGGACGTACATTAGAAAGGGATGGCAAGAGACAATCAGTATCGCAACAATTTCGCCATTGCGGCCGTGAGGGCATGTCAAAACGTTGGACGCAGGTGGAATCAAAAGTGCTGGTGTCTGACTAGAATTAATTGTCTACGACAAAGAGCGTGAATGTCGTAGTTATATGTAATTAGGATTTATTTACTAGCTAGTTTTATTAGATAAAAAGCAAATTCTGATTTACCGCCCAATCTATACTAATATATAAACCTGAAGAGTTTGTTTCTTTGTTTGAACTCGCTAATCTCAGGAACTACTAATGCGATTTGAAATATTATTTTAGTGTTAGATAGTCCATTTATCGAGGAAGGCTACAGGGTATATATCATCACGCTACTACTAATAGGAGCGGAGTAACAATGAAGAATGTTTCAAAAACGGGGGAAATTTTCACGCTACGGGCAATATAAGGCGCAAACGAGGTTGCGTTGGTCAGCTAGTTGTTAATATATAATGATAAATGATGTTGAATATTCAATATTATACTCAGAAAATATGGAAGCTGTTAAATCGAGAGTTAATCGATAACGAATTATGACCGAACTTTTAATACGAAAATTCGTCTTCAGGTTTATTTTATGGTAATGTAAAGTAAGAATCGATTAAACAAGTTAGTGTGGAGATGTTGTGGAATTTTCCAAACGACACGTTCGATAAACATCGTATAGTGATAATATTCAGTTGTTTATATAGTGTACTAACAGAATTTTATACCTTTGTTACTATTTCATTTGCAGTAATCGATTTTTTTAACACATTGCAAAGTATTTCTGGCCAGTCTATGATGGTTGGTCATGAGTAACACATTGAGAGAGAGTGCCTTAGAGAGCCATCTTAAGACGTCAGTCTTCGTTGACTTGATTGATGATGATGTTATTCTAGTCGATTTTGGCCCGACCGAACGGAGACCGGCCAACTACGCAAGAGATATTGTTACGCACAGAACATCAAAGTAAAATGACAGCGATCGTGCTGTCGTGTTTCCTTGGAAAATGCGAGACCGGAGGCCCAATGATGCAGAAGCATCACTAGCGCGCCATGGTGTGGATCACCATGCTGCTTCTTGCTTGCAGCATTGTCTGCATTCGCAGTATGGTAACCACCACTCTTGGATTCTGCTTGTGCTTTCCATCAGGCAGAATAGAATCATTTTGACAGGGTTATACACCTCCGAGAATATTAAACGATTATTAAAATTTCAAATTATTCGCTTAACGCGGCCATAGGCATTAAAACGAGGTTTAAATATATTTTTTCAAAGTTTATTTCGTATCCTGTACACGGCCTCACATCCATCATCCATACATCAGTATTACAAACGTCTGAATTGTAGATACACATACACACACACAGAGATCATCTATTTTTTCTGTCTGTCTGTTAGTTCAGGCTAATCTTTGGAACGACTGGACGGATTTGGAAAGGTCTTTCAAGATGTAATAAAGAGTAACTTAGGCTACTTTTTTTTAGATTAGCTCTGACCCGCGTAAAGGCACAACAATAACCGCAGGTAACACCTCGGGACTCAACTAAGTAGTTTATTTATATAATTTTCATATCAAACTATATGTTACAATATTGGTATGTGCAATGAATATACCCGAAGGAAACTATGGAGGTCAAATGAAACGTTACACGTATTTATTACGCTTCGATGATTAATTGCGTTACTCTATGATATGCAATTTAAAAGGGCTTTATATATTAGCAATCCTAGAACTGAAGTCGGCTAAGCAAACAGCATACTGCACGTTCACACCCACACACACCCAAACACGCACACAGACACACACATAATTATATCACATCAACAGCCTGCTAGATATACTAAAGTTTTCACTTTTTATATTTTTTACAAATAAGCGAAACAGTAGCTGTTGTAGTGTTACGACATTAAAAAAAACCGGCCAAGTACGAGCCGGTCTCGCGCACGAGGGGTTCCGTACCATTAACTAACTTACTAACAAAAACCAGCAAAAAAAAATACGTTTTTTGTATGGGACAAATATTTGTTTTATTTTAATTTAATTATTTATTATTAAAGTAAATATATATCTAAAAATTTCGTGAATATTTCAAGCTACGTTTATTTTATTTAATATCGAGCAAAAAGGAGCAAAAAAACACGCTTGTTGTATGCGAGCCCCCTTAAACATTTATTTCATTCTGTTTTTCGGTATTCGTTAT
This sequence comes from Spilosoma lubricipeda, assembly GCA_905220595.1. Lineage (NCBI taxonomy): Eukaryota > Metazoa > Arthropoda > Insecta > Lepidoptera > Erebidae > Spilosoma > Spilosoma lubricipeda. The sequence continues at coordinate 14,223,066 of HG992296.1, read as the reverse complement.
TTTATCGGCAACAAAAATACATCATCTCTGAAAATTTCAACTATCTAACTATCAAGGTTCATGTGATACAACCGGGTGACAGACAGACGGACAGCGAAGTCTTAGTAATAGGGTCCCGTTTACCCTTTGCGTACGGAACACTAAAAACTAAATAAATTGTTATTACCTACAAAACTCTTAATCTCAGAATAATCTCTTAGATCTAATGTATGTGTGTGTGTAAAATATGTGTATTTTTTGTTTTAATTTTCAAATATTTTTTTAAGCATAAGTGGTGTTTGTCTAAATTAGCTGATTATTTTTATAATAATATAAGCATGTTTTACCTTAAGGAATTGGTATAAATAGTTGTTGATGAACATTTAATAAATAACATATGATTTCAATACGATGATGTGTTAGAAATCTTTTGGAAGCATGGTGCCTGTCACCAATGAAAGAGGTTACTTCACTTCTAGATAAGGATGGCTGCACGGAAGGATGCCCTGGAAAATGGTAGCAAAAGAGCACTCAGATTATCTGGTGGCAAGGGCCCGGTAGCCTCAGTTACTCTGTCATTCACAACTGCTTTATTGTTTCATCATGGTATCTCAGAAAGCCGGTACTAAATAAAATTAATACCAGTTTTCTGAGAGACGGACAGAATCAGAATGCAGAACCTTAATAAACTTTTACATTTCTTTTTATATAATTTGTTGTTGGAAATTTTTGCAACATTTTTGGAGTAAATCGCATCCTGTCCAACGCCATCTAGTTCCAAACTAAGCAGAACTTGTATTATGGGTACTAGACAACTGATATCAATGCATATTTTTTTGTATTATACTATTACATTTATTAAGGAGTTCGGGTATATTCTATATACACCCGAACTCCGTAACAAATATTTGCAAATCATACAAACATTTGATTCGACCTGGGTATCGAATCCAAGACCTCATGCACAGCAGTCGCGTACGTTAGCACTGCGCCAACGAGGCAGTCAAAATAACTATGTAAACTAACTATAACATGTCCATACATAAAACAAAAATGCTGTAGGTTTTCACCGTGGGAGAGCCACGCTTCGACATGAATGAGCTGGCTAGACCAGATTGACGGCCTCACAGAAAACTAGAGGAAAACAGCGCTTACGCTATGTTTCACCGAAAGAGTGAGGATACCCGAGGCCCGTACCCCTCCGTCATCCACCGAAGGCTCTCAACGCACTTGTGACGTCTCTGGTGTAGCGGGTGTCCATGGGTGGCGGTAATCGCTTAATATCAGGCTATACGTCTGCGTCAGGCTATTCCATAAAAAAATAAAAATATAAGTAATAGATTTACATCAAATAGTATCATAAGTAGAAACAATTAAACCGTCACGGCCGATGATTTTTCGGCTTTTAATAATTTGTTTATTACTTAAAATAATATTCAACTCCATCCTAATAATAACGAATAGGGAAATATACAATAGTTACTTTATACAAGAGGAATATATAAAAATACCTAAATTAAATGTATCATATTTAATAACAAAGAAAAACGTAGTTAAAATAATCATCAATAATAGCCTTCAACAGCCCACTGCGGAACATAGGCCTCTTCTAAGAGAGGTTTTAGCCTGTGGCTGTGGTAACAGTTGTAGGGGATAGGAGGACAACATCATTGTCCCGTCTTTCCAGCGTGCAACCGAATCGAGAAAATAAATGTGCTCTCGACTGACACAAGATCGTTTAATGATTTTCCTTGCAACTATAAATAAGGCTGCATTATTTTCAATTTATTGATAGCAGTATAAAAAACCGACCAAAGAGTCGGACTCGCGTACCGAGGGTTCCGTAAAAACCTGTAGGTATATCATATGATGTAACTTAAAAAAATATGATTTTCGTAATTTTTCCTTTATCTGTGCTATAAGAGCTTGTTGCTTTGTACTAAATTGCAAGATTCTGAGTTGACGGGAAGTACCCTGTAGGTTTTGATTCTCTTGCAGGTATCGAAAAATTGCAGCATAAACGGCTGTATCTATTGATTGCGTTGGCTTAGAAGTTTGTTTTTTTCACATAGGCTTGCTTATTTACTTCGAAATAGCTTTCTGGCAACAGTTGTGAACAGGTTAATCAATATAGGTTAAAACACCAAGCTAAAAACTAATCGAAATTGGTAGCAAAATAAAGGTTATTTAATAAGGAACCTAATGGAATTTTTATTGATTCTTGAAGAATCAATAAAAATTATAAAAAAAAAAATAGTCATGACAGTTTTGCGTTAGGCAAGCCTACATAGATGTGTTCATTGATTAAAAATTAAAAAAAAACAAGTTTAATCTGGTTATCAGAAGGGTGTAAATCGATCTTCACCGGCTCTTAGACCATTAACTTCATCATCAAAGAGTGATAAAACAGCAATTTGGATTATTAGAGGAATTGTTATGATTAGAAAGTAATCGTATAACATTTCCATCTTAAGATATGCTGCGAACTATGCTACGTTTTAAATTTTGTAATTATGCAACATAAACATAAGTCAGAAAATGTGTGAAAATCAGTGAATGTTTTCTATTTGTAGTTTTTGTCGTTAATTATACGTCTGTTGTTTCAAGTATAATCTCGTGGAAGTGAAAGCGAGATGATAGATAACAAGTAAGGGCATGCTCTGTTGACTATTCACTCTCAAATTGTATATAATTAGATACGAAATACACATTTAGTAAAGGCGAAAGTATCATTAGGGACCAAATTAATATTTTTAAAATAAAAAAAAATTGCTTGCTAGTAGTAAATAACCTCTAAAAGTTAATAGGTAATAACATTTTGGATAACTGACACACAAATGCCTCTAGTCCCAAACTAAGCAGAGCTTGTACTATGGCTGCTAGATAATCGAGTGGGCAGGGCGGCAGCACGGGACCCTTTCCTTCCGACTGACGCAGATACTTTCCGGGCACGGTTGCTTCGGGAAGTACCTGCACTCGGTCGCCAGGAGGGAATTGAGTCCCGCCTGCCACCACTGCGACTGCAGTGAGGACTCGGCCCAGCACATGCTGGCGGTTTGCCCCGCATGGGTGTCGCAGCGTCGGGCCCTCACTGCAGTCATCGGAGGAGATCTCTCGCTACCGGCCGTCATACGCTCCATGACCGGTAGCGACAGCAGTTTTACCGCGGTCGCAGCCTTCTGCGAAGACGTAATTTCGAAGAAGGAGGTGGCGGAGAAGGCCCGGGAGGACGACCTCCACTCGGACCTGATCTGCCGCCTGCGAACCGGGCGGCGGAGGCGCGCCTATCTGCGCCTCATGCCGCCCTGAGTGTGGCCGCAGATGGTCGGGACGGGTTTTCCCTTCCATCCGCTTTAGTGGCCACCCGCGAGGGGGCCACGTTACGCGTGTGCCGTACGTCGCCCAAATTAAGAGTTTATCAGCAGACGGTGCCCGCTTCTGCACGGACAAGCGCTGGGAGGGGTCCGGATGTGTTAATAACAGCAGTTCCCGGATCCCTCCCGTCTCAGGCGCAGAGTGGCACACCGTGTGGTTTTAGTCGGTTCGATTCCGACACACCGCCCCGCCGCAAACCCCGGCGGGCTGACGGCCCGAGGGGGTTACCAGAGGCTAAAAAAAAAAATGGCTGCTAGATAATAGATATAAATAGTATAAGAATGGACTCGAGACATTCATAATGTTAACTTTACAGAGAAAAAGGTGTTTTTTTTATGTATGAAACTGTCTAAGTGACTGTGTTCTGCCTGAAGGAACGCATGAGAAGAATCCAAGAGCGGTCACCATACTCATTGCGAATGCAGAAAATCTAACAATGCAGCATGGTGACCAACACTATGGCGGCCTATTGAGATGCTCCTGCATCATTGGGCTTCCAGTCTCGCACTCACCAGCAAAATACGACAGCACGACTGTCACTTTAGGCACCACCCCGTATCCAGTCGGCCCGTTCGTAATGAAATTAGCGTGCGCTACCACTAAACTGTTTCGGTAGCGTAGTGGCAGCAAATGCGACTGCTATGCTTGAGGTTTCGGGTTCGTTTCCCGAGGACCAAATGACACAAACAGATCAGCAAGTATTTGTTTCGGAGTTTCGGTGTTTTCTATGTATAATATATGTGTATTTACAAAAAAAAAGTAAATATGTACTTATGTCAGTTGTCTAGTACCCATAACACAAGCTCTGCTTAGCTTGGGACTAGATGGCGTTGTGTGTTAGATGTCAGAAATATTTATTATCTATATCTATACAACTAAATAAAATTGGAGTGTCTGTTTGTAATATTAAAATAACCGCTTTTCACTAAATGCATATGTATGTATACACGGTACATATACCAAAACTGTAGTTAAAAATTTTTTTGTCTGTCTGTCTGTCTGTCTGTCTGTTTGTTCCGGGTAATCTCTGGAACTGCTGGACGGATTTTGACGGGACTTTCACTGGCAGGTAGCTGATGATCCGGGGACTAACTTAGGCTACTTTTTTTAGACTAACTTTGTCGCGCGGCGTTACTCGCGGTACAACAATAACCGCGGGTAACACCGCGGGGTTCAGCTAGTTTTATTTATAAATAGCGTGCGCTACTACCTTGAAACGAAGTCAATTTAAAAATAATAAAAACATTACTACATATTATTTTTTAAATTAATTACTTATGGCATAAAATATTTACGATTTAGTGTTGTTGTTTTAATTAGAGGTCTTTCCAAAGGTGTTTTGCTAAAAAGATTAAGGGCGCGTTTACGATTCGTACAAAATTATGCTTTTTTTCGGTGCAATTTGTAACTAAACTAAACAAATTGAATATAACAAAGTACTAACACTTATAGATTAGTTCTTCATCTTCAAATCCGAGGGACAACTTTTTTGGAAATTGTATTTTTTTATATTGTAAAAACGATCTTCCGTAACCATTTTCCACAGTATTTACGATATCGGGTTGAGTTTTGGTACATTTTTGTTCTACAATCAACCTATTTTAGAATTTCTAAAAATAATGTAAGAAGGCATATATAGTCAATTATAAATCCGAGGAAAAAAATAGTATAAAAGTGTCACAGAAAGTCGCAGAAAAAATAACAACCGGAGCTTATATTTTCTCATATTTTGCTATTACGGATGAATCGTAGTCGATTGCAATAAGGGTTATTTTATTTTTTTGAACCTCTTTTGATTTATCGCGTAAAAATTTCGTAATCTCAGTCTGCGCTCAGCCGCCGTCATGAGTGGACACTGTGTCGCCTGTTTGCATTAGCTCTTGTTGAAAAGATCGCTCTTCGAATTCAATATATTCGATAAACCAGAATAGGTTGATACTTGACAACGTTAGATTATTTTTAACCGACTTCAAAAAAAGGAGGAGGTTTCTTCTATTTACAGATTTTTATAACAATATTTTAGTTTGCTAAAACTAAGTAGTATTGTGCGAGTTCGGGCTCGATTGATGAGACATTACCTCCTACTTAGGTGGAGTGACCTGAAGGTGTACTACGGTGACTGCTTTTCTAACTTCTAGACGAGTTGACATAGTCTAATCGAGTTTGGGCTCATTTTGTTAGTTATGATGAGACCTTACCTCCGGACTACATGGAGTGACTTGAAGGTGTACTTCGGTGACTGCTAGTGGAACTCCTAGACGAGTTGACATAGTGTTACCGAGTCTGGGCTCATTTTGTTAGTTATGATGAGACCTTACCTCCGGCTTAGGTGGAGTGATCTGAAGGTGTACTTCGGTAACTGCTTTTGGAACTCCTAGACGAGTTGACACAGTCTTACCGAGTTTGGGCTCATTTTGTTAGTTATGATGAGACCTTACCTGCGGCTTAGGTGGAGTGACCTGAAGGTGTGCTTTGGTGACTGCTTCTGGAACTCCTAGACGAGTTGACATAGTCTTACCAAGTTTGGGTTCATTTTGTTAGTTATGATGAGACCTTACCTCCGGACTACATGGAGTGACTTGAAGGTGTACTTCGGTGACTGCTAGTGGAACTCCTAGACGAGTTGACATAGTGTTACCGATTTTGAGCTTATTTTGTTAGTTATGATGAGACCTTACCTCCGGACTATATGGAGTGACCTAAAGGTGTACTTCGATGACTGCTAGTGGAACTCCTAGACGAGTTGACATAGTCTTACCGATTTTGAGCTTATTTTGTTAGTTATGATGAGACCTTACCTCCGGCTTAGATGGAGTGACCTGAAGGTGTACTTCGGTGACTGCTAGTGGAACTCCTAGACGAGTTGACATAGTCTTACCAAGTTTGGGTTCATTTTGTTAGTTATGATGAGACCTTACCTCCGGACTACATGGAGTGACTTGAAGGTGTACTTCGGTGACTGCTTGTGGAACTCCTAGACGAGTTGACATAGTCTTACCGAGTTTGGGCTCATTTTGTTAGTTATGATGAGACCTTACCTCCGGACTACATGGAGTGACCTGAAGGTGTACTTCGGTGACTGCTAGTGGAACTCCTAGACGAGTTGACATAGTCTTACCAAGTTTGGGTTCATTTTGTTAGTTATGATGAGACCTTACCTCCGGACTACATGGAGTGACTTGAAGGTGTACTTCGGTGACTGCTTGTGGAACTCCTAGACGAGTTGACATAGTCTTACCGATTTTGAGCTTATTTTGTTAGTTATGATGAGACCTTACCTCCGGACTTCATGGAGTGACCTGAAGGTGTACTTCGGTGACTGCTAGTGGAACTCCTAGACGAGTTGACATAGTCTTACCGATTTTGAGCTTATTTTGTTAGTTATGATGAGACCTTACCTCCGGCTTAGATGGAGTGACCTGAAGGTGCACTTCGGTGACTGCTAGTGGAACTCCTAGACGAGTCGACATAGTCTTACCGATTTTGAGCTTATTTTGTTAGTTATGATGAGACCTTACCTCCGGCTTAGATGGAGTGACCTGAAGGTGTACTTCGGTGACTGCTAGTGGAACTCCTAGACGAGTTGACATAGTCTTACCGATTTTAGTACACCTTCAGGTCACTCCATCTAGTCTGGAGGTAAGGTCTCATCATAACTAACAAAACAAGCCCAAACTCGGCACACCTAGTTCTACTCGTCTAGGAGTTCCATTAGCAGTCACCGAAGTACACCTTCAGGTCACTCCGTGTAGTCCGAAGGTAAGATCTCATCATAACTAACAAAACGAGCCTAAACTCGGTAAGACTATGTCAACTCGTCTATGAGATCGAAAAGCAGTCACCGAAGTACACCTTCAGGTCACTCCACCTAAGCCGGAGGTAAGGTCTCATCATAACTAACAAAATAAGCTCAAAATCGGTAAGACTATGTCAACTCGTCTAGGAGTTCCACTAGCAGTCACCGAAGTACACCTTCAGGTCACTCCATCTAAGCCGGAGGTAAGGTCTCATCATAACTAACAAAATAAGCTCAAAATCGGTAAGACTATGTCAACTCGTCTAGGAGTTCCACTAGCAGTCACCGAAGTACACCTTCAGGTCACTCCATCTAAGCCGGAGGTAAGGTCTCATCATAACTAACAAAATAAGCTCAAAATCGGTAAGACTATGTCAACTCGTCTAGGAGTTCCACTAGCAGTCACCGAAGTACACCTTCAGGTCACTCCATGTAGTCCGGAGGTAAGGTCTAGTCATAACTAACAAAACGAGCCCAAACTCGGTGAGACTGTCAACTCGTCTAGGAGTTCCATAAGCAGTCACCGAAGTACACCTTCAGGTCACTCCAGCAAGTCCGGAGGTAAGTACCTATTACATAGAAATGAGAAAATATAAAACACTTTCAAAATATCAATTTAGGCAAGTTGACATTTATACCTGCCGCTATCCGATTTGCACTTGTTTGTGTAACTTGTGTCGACGTAGTAATTCGATTCTGTACCTATCAATTTTGCAAACGCGTCCTTAATTCCTCATAGTTTTTGTTGTCTTTTAAAAATTCCTTTAATTAATGTTTAGTTAACGAACTTGATCATTAAATTTTGATAATGTATTTAACGTAATTTCCTGGATTATTCTTTAATTTATTATTACTTTTAGCATATTTAAAACAAATTAAAAGAGTGAAGTATATTAAAGGATATTAAATTTAAGACTAAAAAATAATTATCTAACTAATAACTTCTATGGCACGTTTCTTTTTATATTTTAGCTGCCAAAATGACTCTGCTCTACCTGATGGAAAGCATGAGCAGAATCCAAGAGTGGTGGTCACCATCCTCAATGCGAATATGGACAGTGCAGCATGGTGACCAGCACTATGGCGGCCTAGTGAGATGCTGTTTCACACCCCGCTTAAAGGACCCGGGATCATAGAGGGTGGGAAATAATTTTAAATAATTTAAGAGAATAAGTAAAAATTAAGTATCGATTTCAAGATCAGGTCAGTCGGTGGAAACTTATTGTAATAAAATTTATACAAATAAATAAAATTGGGGTGTCTGTTTGTAATATTAAAATAATCGCTTTTTACTAAATGCATATACGTATGTATACACGATACATATACCAAAAACGTAGTTAAAAAAATTTTTGTCTGTCTGTCTGTATGTTCCGGGTAATCTCTGGAACGGCTGGACGGATTTTGACGGGACTTTCACGGGCAGGTAGCTGATTATCCGGGGAGTAACTTAGGCGACTTTTTTTAGATTAACTTTGTCCCGCGGCGTTACTCGCGGTACAACAATAACCGCGGGTAACACTGCGGGGTTCAGCTAGTTCAAAATATATTAAGTACAATGCTATCCAGCTCAAGCAATGCAGAGCTTTGTGTGTACCATGAAAACTAGATTTGACTGATAGAATACTTACACACTTATTTTGTAAATAAATAAATATTTCGGACATCGAACACACAACGCCATCTAGTCCCAAGCTAAGCTGAGCTTGTGTTATGGGTACTAGACAACTGATATAAATACATATTATACTCTTTTTTTCGTAAATACATACATATTATACATAGAAAGCACCCAAACTCCGAAACAAATATTTGTAGATCATACAAACATTTGGTCCGACCCGGGAATCGAAACCGAGACCTCTCAAGAATCAAAATATCTACATGACTTTAATTGAAATCAGTGTAGCGCCTTAGCCGTAAAAGTGTAACAGACAAAGTTACTTTGAAATATATAATACCAGCTGTTGCCTGCTGCTCCGCCCGCGTATATGTAAATAGTAGTAAATAGTATTCTGAATTATAAGCTATATTATATACTAGCCGACCCACGCAACCTCGTTTGCGTCTTCTATTGCCCGTAGCGTGATAATTTTCCCCCGTTTTTGTAACATTCTTCTTTGTTGCTCTGCTCCTGTAGGTCTTAGCGTGATGATATATAGTATATAGAATTCCTCGGGCTAAATGGGCTATCTAACACTGAAAAAAATTTTCAAATCGGACCAGCGGTTCCTGAGATTAGCGTGTTCAAACAAACAAACAAACTCTTCAGTTTTATATATTAGTATAGATGTATGATGTATAAGTTTCATCCAAACATCCATACTTACAAACATCCATCCATCCATACTTACAAAGTTTCGCGTTTATAATATTAGTAGGAAGTATAGATTAGGATAGATTGTTCTAATTATTACAGTTTTCTGTATTTTGTTTTAATTGTTTCCGCCAAGAAGTAGCGAATGACTCGAGTTAGTTTACCCAAAAGCTTATTATTATTGGGAGATTTATTTTTAAACGAATTTAATATTACCTAATTATACTCTTTTATACGTAAAACAGACTGAATAGTGCACTACGGATATGCTCACGTGGTGATGTCCTCGACCAGTTGTTTCCTTCGCTTCAATTATGCGGATATACAGAGGTATTTATGCTCAGGATGTTTATATCATAAATATTAGAATTTAGAATAGAATTAAAATAAAAAAAATATGCAATGTTTTAATCACAACTACTAATTTTAAGCAATAAATAAACATACTTTTGTGTTTAAGAGAGTTAATAAATAAATAAGTATTTTCGGACATCTAATAAAAAAACGGATCCCTTATAGGATCACTTTGTTGTCCGTCTGTCTGTCCGTCAAGAACCTTTTTCTCAAGAACGCGTGGGGAAATCAAGTTGAAATTCTCATAAAATACTCAGGTCTACTGTCCCCTGGAGCTGTGAAAAAATCTAACTTCTAAGCACACGCAATCAAAAGATACAGCCGTTTATGCTGCACATTTCAATCAAAACCAACAGGATACTTTCCGTGAACTCATAATCTTGAAATTTGGTACGAATCAACATCTTATAGCACAGATACAGAAAAAACTGCAAAAAGCAAAGATTTTTAGTTACATTATATAATAAGCAGTTTTTGCTGGAAATTTTCGATATTCGCAAGGAAATCAAAACCTACAGGGCACTTTTCGTGAACTCAGGATCTTGAAATTTGGTACGAAACAACGTCTTATCGCACAGATAAGGGAAAAATTGCGAAAAAGCATAATTTTGTAGGTACACGAAACAAAAAAAAATGTTTTTTATTTTTAACTGTAATAAAATTAAACTTCTAAATTTACGCAATCAAAAGAAACAGCAATTTCAGCTCCATATTTTGAAACTCGCAACTACTCGCAAGGGAATTAAAACCTTAAGGATACTCCCAATCGACCTCATAAAGGAAAAAATTTGAAAACCTTACATTTTTAGTTACATCACATTTCTTTTTAATAGTTATAAAATTATCGATTACCCTTTCCCTCATGAACGCGTAGAGGTATCAAGTTGCAATTCATATGAAATACTTAGGTCTAATTGCCTTTAAGCTGTGAAAAAAAAAAACCAATTTCTAAGTTAACGCAAAAACGCAAAGGTACAAACATTTTTACCACATATTTTGAAACTCGTAAAACCAAAAGGCTACTTCCCGTTAATATAGAAAATTGAAATTTGGTAAGAATCAATAGCTTACAGCGAGACAAGAGAAAAATTAAAAAAAAAAAAACTTAAATACCCACAGGTTTGTACGGAACCCTTGGTGCGCGTGTCCGACTCGAACTTGGCCGGTTTTTATTTTTAAATACATGCATATTACACATAGAAACCAAACTCCGAAACAAATGTTTGTACATCATATAAATATTTGGTCCAACCCGGGAGTCGAACTTAAGATCTGAAGCAGTCGCATAAGCAACCAAGGCGCCACCGACGCACTCTTATAACGAGAAAAAGTTAAAAAAAAACTACAACACGACTAAGAAAGGGAAATCAAAGAACTACCAAAAGGAAGGGTAATTTTAATATAGCCGATTTTAATATATGATGTGTCAAAAGATTCGTAATAATAGCCCAGGCAACACAGGTTTTATAAATGTAATAGGTTTTTAAGTGTTTTAAACCTTTTCTTGTTATGGTAAGGGGAACAAACGAACAGGCGTGTCACCTCACCTTAAGCGACCACCGCTGCACTTGGAAAATCGCAAAAATCGTAAATCTTATGAACCGTACTATTACAAAGTATTTTCATCTTGAAGTAAACGCTATTTCATACATATATATCAGCTGAACCGGCAAACTTCATATCGAGTTATTTTATTTTTCTAAATATTTTCTACATTTTTGAAAAAAATCCTTTATAGTAAGCCCGTGTCAACTTTCTGCTTCGCTGCAGTGTATAGAACTAAGCGGAACAAGAGAATATAACACCTGCTTTTTATTTCGTTCTACACAAACATTGTCTTGACAGTAACAATTATATACAATGAAGAATTATTAAATTTGGTGCAGTCAATCGGAAGTTATGCGCGTACATACACTTTGGCGATTCATTTTTATATACATACTAGCTGACTCAGCTTCTAATTGCGGATAAAAAAAAATACCTATACCATTATTTTTTAATTTTTGTTGTACACAAACCTTGCTCTAACATTACCGAGCACATAATTTGATGCAACCGATCGGAAGTTGTATTAGCGATTCATTTTTATATTTAAAATAAATAATAGATATAGATAGATAAATTCGTGTCGATATATTAAAGCGTATTCTTATTTCTAAGCCAGTACTCAGATGGACAGCTTACAAGTGACGATATAATGCTAAAAGTTATTATGTTATGCCCATGTATCTTTTTAAAAAAGTCTCCTGGTGTTCACATGACCCATCAATGTTCCACACTGGCCCGTAGTCTAAAATAATTAGTTATTTATATTCAGCACATAAAACACGTGCTGGCCTTGGAATTCACCGCCTCAGTCGAAGAAATACGCTCTGGAACCAAACTATTTGGTTCTTTCTTCCTGTGCTGAACAGTTAAAAACTGGAAAGAGTTTCCCTCCCACTATGATCCCGGGTCCTTTAAGCGGGGCGTGAAAAAGCATCTCACTAAACCGCCATGGGACGCCATATTGTTTGCTTTCGCAATGAATATGGTGGACCCCACTGTTGGACTCTGCTTGATTAGACTGAGCAGAGTCACTTTGGTAGGCTATTCTTAAACAAAATAAACAAACGCATAACAATAGAGAAGGAAAATTTGGAATAACCCCTATATTAACCTCTCTAGCCGCCGTGGTGCAGTAGGCTTAGCAGTTGAACCTCCAAAGGCTTTGCCGATAAAGATAATAATCTTAACAGCTCAATATTAAGATCCTATTGTTATCTACAATTCCTAGTATCTATATACTGAACAATTAATACATTGTTTATGTATTTTTTGCTGAATAAACGTACGTGTGGTCACTTAGGCTGTGACTCACGCAAAACTGCATTGTATGTAAAATTTATTAACGATATAAACACGTACTTATATACGCTTGTATTTTCCAATGTAAATGATTAATCCTATGTCTCATTGTTTAATACATAAATTTACCTTTCTTCTTTATTTATTTATACAAATAAATAAAATTGGAGTGTCTGTTTGTAATTTTGAAATAAGCGATTTTTACTAAATGCATATGTATGTATACACGGTACATATACCAAAAACGTAGTTAAAAAAAAATTGTCTGTCTGTCTGTCAGTATGTCTGTCTGTTTGTTCCGGGTAATTTGTCGGGACTTTCATTGGCAGGTAACTGATGGTCCAGGGAGTAACTTAGGCTACTTTTTTAAGACTAACTTTATCCAGCGGCGAGACTTTACCAAAATAATAATATATGAAACGGACGCAAAGAACACTCGGACTCAGAACAACATTTGTGTTTTACACAAAGTGTGGTCCAATGTGTGATTTGAACCCGCAACACTTGGCGAAGTAGCAAGTAGCGTCACGAACGCTTAAACCACTAGGCCATATGTGGCTTATAAATACTTTTTTTTCAAACTTTTTTGGTGTTTCCAAGTATGTTTATGTCGAATGCAAGCTTATTGTAATTGAAAATATTTAAATGTAATAGCTCCTTATTAATATCTCAGCTGGTAATATTATGAGAAGAACGAATGAGTTGTAATGATTATGTTTTTTTTAAGATACAACTCCTGCTCTAGGCTTTGTCGCTGCAGACTTCACAAACTTTTTTTTTATGTTTTAGCTGTAAAAATGACTCTTCTTTTATGTATGGGCCTGCCGAAATGATTCTGATCTGGGTTTTTTTGGAAGACGGTCCCCATTTCATCAAATCCACATTTTTTATCATTAATTTCATCACGACGAATACTTAAGATTTGAACACTCTATGTATAATATGTATGTATTTACATAAAAAAAGTATAATATGTATTTGTATCAGTAGTCTAGTACCCATAACACAAGCTCTGCTTAGCTTGGGACTGGATGGCGTTGTGTTAGATGCCCGAAATATTTATTTACTTTAATTTATTTACTTGACATTGGCAGAAATAACTGAACCGAGAGATCCGGCTGGTTGCCATTTCATCAAAAGAAGAAGAAGAAGTCTCTGATCTGCCTGATGGAAAGTATGAATAGAGTCCATGAGTGTCAAAGCGGCCCAGTGAGACGTCGGTCAAGTTTATATTTGAAGCTCTCAATGCAAATTTTGATTGTGAATATGTATATTGTTAAGGTTCATTAAAAAGATTAGCGCATTAGAAGCGTGATGACCGTCTAACCACTACATCATTCGCAGTAAGTACATTGTACTTATTATAAAATACTACTGTAATCGGTTAAGCAATTCCATAGCTATGGGGCGTTGTCTTGCCATGTCTTCCACAGTATAATACGCAACAGCCGATAGTAACAGATAATTGCTTACTCACACAATACTCGTGTGTGGCTATGAAATAAGCGTTTAATACAATTATTATAATACCCAAAATAGATTAAAATATATTCCAAAAATCTCGAAGTTTAGATTTTATATTACGTGCTATATTATAACCGTAAAAAAATAAAGAATAAACTAGCTGACCCGGCAAACGTTATTTTGCCATAAAAAATATTAAGGGATGGGTCAACCTTTAGTTTAGGGGGATGAAAAATAAATGTTGGCCGATTCTCATAGATACCGGATAAGCACAAAAAATTTCATCAAAATCGGTGAAGCCGTTTCGGAGGAGTATGGCAACGAAAACTATGACACGAGAATTTTAAATATTAGGTATGTAGATGTATTTGAAACAATAACTTTAAGCAATTTACTCGCTTGGTTATGCAGACGCTTCGTTGTCTACCAGCTCATCGTTTTCGAACGATCCACTCTCTGGAGGCTGCACTGCCTATCAGCCCGTAGCCTTCGGACGTTCTATCCATTACGAGTGCCTAAAGGAACATATGCACCTGAAGGTACTTTGTTGGTGAAAGATTTTTCATAATTGGTTCAATAGATCCAGAGATAATTTATAATCTATCCCCTACAACCTCACAAACTTTACAATTTTAGTACTTAAATTACATTTCAACCAACAATATATTCTCTCTTGTGAACACATAAGCATCGCAATACACGAAACATCGCAGTTTTAGTAGCTCCACATCGTCAATAAGACACCTTCCTGGTCGATCGTCGTTCACACGACACTCTTACGTTTCATGTGTGTGAAAATTATATAACCTCGTGTTATCTGCGATAGGTATTTGCGTGTACAATTAAGTTTACGAGAATAACGGACGTGAGCGATTGACAGCCATTGTTATCATTTAAAATAGAGGTATTAAAGATAGAGTAGGAGAACCAGGCCTCCAGATCGCGGTACCTATCTGTATCTTATACATATTTCATTATTTCAAACAACTTTATCAGGTATTTAAGTTGATTTAATTTTATTACTTGAGCTTCTCATTATAACAAGCAGTCCTTTACTCAGTCAGTAGAGAAAGATAGATGGGGTACAGCGATCTTCTTTCTCTTTAAAACCGTTGTAAGCGTTAACCGTTTCCACTTACTGGCAGCCGTATGTCTTTCCTACTCTATCGATAATATCTCTATGCTATTTAATCATCATAATATGTATAGAAAACAAAACAATACATAAAGAAGAAAAACTTAAAACAAATTATACTCGTCGCCAAATCCTCCTTTCTAAGGAGAGGCTTGTGTCCAGCAGTGGACTATTAAAGGCTGTCGATGATAAAGATAATCTCAATCATCAAAAAGGTCAATGATGATAAGATGAACCTCAGAACATATGCGACATCCTCACAGGCGAGATAACCGCGACGGATCTGCGTTTCTATCGCCCGGTAATAAATAATTATCGCTACTCGTAACAAAATCGCTGATTGTATAATAATATTTAACACAACGGTAAACTCGCCGCGATTCTATCGACCGTGGAGACCTCCCTTTTGCTTCTCTACACAACAAAGAAAATGGATCTAAGTATTATAAGTATATACCACGTCATCGGTATTTAGGAATTGTTTATCTTAGTGTAAATAAATAAACAATTGTTCACCGGTGCAGTGAACCGTCTGTCTGTCTGGTAGATATTACTATGCTATTGTGGTGAGTTACCTCACTCGCTTGCCAAACATAGTGTAGTCATGCTTCAAAAATGCGTCGGAAGGTATTCCTTTATACCCCATTAATACAATGGTTTGATGGTTTTTAAAATTCAGCTAAAACAATGGGCGCTTGGTATTATTAACCGACTTCAAAAAAAGGAGGAGGATTCTCAATTCGACCGTACGAACATATATATATATATATATATATATAAATAAATAAATAAATAAATAAATATATATATTTTGTGTTCGCGGATAACTTTGTCGTTTATGAACCGATTTTGATGATTCTTTTTTTAATGGAAAGGAGATGTTCCAACAGTGGTACCATGCTAAGGACATTAATATCTGATGATGGCATCCAAGGGAAATCGAGTCGAACCTTGAAGTCGGTTTTATTTTTGTTAAAATTGTACTTGTTTGTTGTATTGAAACAGCTACAACCCAAAGTTTATATGAAGAGTAAATGCTGATGTCAGCATCGAAGTGATAAGAACCAGGTTTTATTCCGTCAGGCCGACACGGACATATTGTAATTCTTTGAGATTACTTGTAGAATCCCACTATAAATTCAAAAGTGTGTGAGGAATGATGTTTATTACATTTTCATGTAAAAATGACTGCACAGTTCTGAGTAAAATTTAGCACGGGGATAGATTATACTATGAAATAGCACCGCGGGGCGCAGTTAGTATATATATGATCCATTTGTGATAATTACGTCTCTTGTCCCAAATAGGGGTCAAAGTCTGATTCCCAAACAGCCTCCTTTATGTCAAGTCCGTATTACGTTTGGTGCTCATAAGCCAACTTTCTAGACAGCCTAACTTTCCTGATTCAGAATTCTAACGTGTCTGGCGCTCCTTCTGCGAGACGGGAGAGTACTATAAACCCTGGAAGTACCTCGGAGAGCACATATGTGCCTAATTGGCGTGTCGGGTGGGCATACCATCGGATTGTGACAGTTAGGGAACAGAGAGTGCACCTGAGTTTGTGCACACGCTTGTCAACTATGATATCTGCTGAGAAGGTAGCTCCGTTAAAATGGCAGCCTTGGCCAAAATTGGCTAGTAGCACATCATAACCTCACATAGAAAATGATCCCCTTTTTTACGTAGAATTAATTTACTTACTTCTATGATAGAGCCTAAATAGTTGAAGTTTACAAACCTTTATAATAAAGTAGAATAATTAAAGAAATAAACACTTTCGACATTTCATTATTAAACCTCATTAAGTCTTTGTTTATAGTTTAACTGGTGCTTGACGCAGAAAGCGAGATGGACCAATGAATATTCAAAAGCATTGTTTCAACTACTGCACTTATGAAGATCAAATTGTATGTGTTCATTCAATAGTAAATCTTATAATAAACATATAAGGGTGCATTTTGTTATTACTTCACTTTTACTCAAAGCAATTCCATTGAAATAAAGACAAAGAATTTTATCATGAATGAATCTAGAATTAAATATGCCCCAGAATATTTTACACTTACCTTTAAGAAAAAGTATCACATCATATCATAGGCCTTTTACAGTCCACTGCTGGACATAGGACCCTCCTTAGCGAGGAGGATTTGGCCCACTACAACGACGGACAGACGGATCGCTACGGTTTTCCTTCAACGACAGAACAGAAAAATTACAACTGACTT
The DNA here is from genome assembly GCA_905220595.1 of Spilosoma lubricipeda. Taxonomy (NCBI): domain Eukaryota; kingdom Metazoa; phylum Arthropoda; class Insecta; order Lepidoptera; family Erebidae; genus Spilosoma; species Spilosoma lubricipeda. The sequence goes on along the minus strand of HG992296.1, from coordinate 14,205,574 downwards.
CAATTTACCTAATTGTAAAATATAAGAAGACACCTCTAATGTTGTCAGATATGCCAGAATATGAACCATACAATTAAATTAAAGGCGTGCAATTGGAGAGGCCTATGTCCAACAGTGGACTGCGATAGGCTGATGATGATGATGATGATGATGATGATGATGATGATGATGATATAATTTAATTTTTTTGGAGGAGGGGAGGGGGGGGGTTTAAAAGAAAGCACTCCGGTGATTTTAAATTTACTATTTCATTCAATAGGAAAAAAAGAATTAAATTATCTCTTTGTAAAATAAGACTTCCGGGAATCATATCTAAATTATATTATTAATCCAACTTTAAGTCACGTATTTTTAAACAAATATGCACGAGTAACAACATCACTCACACACCGCGTTTGCGCTAAATCTATGATATAACCACCTCACGTGCGCCTATCTTCACGTAGCGAAGTGTACCAACACCAACGTACCTAATAATAATTTCACCGAGCTGATAATTAAGCAAAAGCGCCAATATTGGTTCACACATCGCCAACAACTTGCCAAACACCGTGCCACGTAAAGGTCGTCTTACATAAGCTCGGATGTGACTACCGACATACTTACCGACTTACTCGATACGGCTTGACCGAATTTTCGGTCGCGACAATTCGGTCAAGTGTACCGGTTACGTCACAGGCTGGAATGTGATTTGCGAAAATAATGACGTGCTTGCAGTACCTATGTAGGGCGGCGATCGTATTACTTTATATTATCAATTACTGACCTTAATGCAATTATTTAGAGAAAGTGTGTTAGTTTTTATTGGATTCGGTTCAAAAACTATACTAAATATAAATTTGTTGCAACTTTTATGTAATAGTAGTTGAAATTGAGTAAAATAATGCAATATTGCTTGATGATTATGAGTTTTAGTTAATTAGACTTTCGTCGTCAACTGAGCCCACCGACATTCGGAGAACTTTGAAGAAGAGTTAAAGGTGCTTTGGCATTTTTACAAGTTTACAATGAGACGATGATATCAGATCACTCAAATCGATGTAATTCTGCCAAAACATGTCTAGCGCACGCAAATATGTCTATAAACGCAAATTTATAAAGATAAGGAAAAAAAAATTAACCTACGAAAACATTTTGAATTAAATTTATATAGCTTATATTACCCGGGCCTTTAATACGAATCTATAGACACCTCATTCATTAAAATTGATTCAATAGTTTAAACGCTACCGTGGACAATTTAAATATACACAGATTCAGGCTTTTTGGTAATAAAGTAATGCGGCCATTTTAAAAAGCAATCTCATACAGATTGCTTAATAATAATCAAAGTGTAACACTTTCAATGACGTAATGAATTAACCGCCACAGTTGATACCAGTCATTATTCTCTCAACGCGAAATGACGTTCCATTTAGGTGCGGAGCGCATGGAATTTTTCCTTATTATATTTCGTCTAAAACAATTGCGATTACATCTGTAACATAGTTGTATAATGTATACCATAATTATGCGTTTAGTATCTCCGTCTGCGTCCACACTTAAAACGTACCGTTTAATTGTAGAACGGAAGGCTGTTGCGCAATTTATCCGACCGGTTCAGTGACATAACTGTGATGAAACCTTTGCGTCACTCGATCATTTCGACTATTGACTGGTTGAGATTTGTTCAGAGGTACTCGGCTATCTTCGGATATTAAATGTTCTATAGAAATACGACCTTCAATTTTGCGTTTATGTCGATCATTTAATTCGAAATCTTCGTGTCGATTTCGACAATATTTTGCTGAAAAATATGGTCAATCTCCTCATAGACATAAAGCGCTAACAATTTATGGGATTTTTTGTAATAATTGCAACATTGAAACATCAGTTTAGTAATATGTGTTCAATTTCAAGATAAAATTATAACTAAAATCAATAATTTATAAAGCAAGAATAGACAGAAGTAAACTATAAAATGAACACAAGAAAGTTCCTAAGAATAAAAAGAATCCTTTCTTTCTCCAGTTATATAAGTATATATTTACAGCGTGTATGTAGTATGTAGTATAATACTGGTGGTGGGTGCTTTACTCGAACAAGGCCCCCGTTCAAAACTAGTTAGTCATGCCCGAAATACACATTCTCACTAAAAATGAGATGTTGTCTGAACGACTTTACGACTGCCGTAACTTATCTAATGAATCCATCTATACACGGACCGGTTTTATTTTGTCTCCACGCTTTAATTAAAAAGTATTTCTTTAAAATGTAATCGACCGAGAAAGAAGAGCATGTGACAAAGGCTTGCATAACTCCATATTTTGAATCAACTTAAAAGTAGGAAGTTCTCAATACATTTATCATCATTAAGTTTTTTTTACTTTGTCCTGCGATGTTACTCACGGTTGTTGTTGCGCCGCGGGTAACACCGCGAGTCTCAGCTAGTGTTTTTATAAAAACAACACCAGCACTAGGAATTAATGAAACAGACACAGAGTCTGGGCAAGACTTCTTTGTGTCTGTTTGACAACTTTGTGTCTCAGAGCAACAATTTGTCCATTACACAAAATATTGTCACCGTTTAAGATTTTAACCACAACACTCAGGGACTTAATAGCGAGGTGAACGTTTAAACTACGAAGCCATCCATCCAGTTTGTTTCATTTATCCATGATATCCAGATATCCTTGAATATTCAAGACCGGATCCCGTCACTAACAAGAGATATTTAACTTTAAAGGCGCAGGCATAGCACGCAGCTAACGCCTACATCTTTCGTAACAAATTCAATATAATATATATAAATAATTTTCATGATAAGATCAATGATAGTTTATAAAAATAAAAGGATTGATTGTGCCAAAAATGACTAGTAAGCATCATTCCAGACATTCAAAGTTTGTGGTAAAACAAACAAGCCGAATATATCAATAAAGCAACCATGAAAATTAGTCTAAATCAAAAAAAATATCACGGACATACAAACAATAATAGACATACATATATTGATCTTAACCTACTGTCTAAGGAGAAACACAGGTCCGGCAGATTGAACACGAAATATCCTTTTTTGAAGTCCCCCTTTTTTTCGTAACCCCCTCGGGCCGTCATTTCACTGGGGCTATGAGGGAGGAATGAGTCGGTATCGGACAAGCTAAAACAACACGGTGTGCCACTTTGTGCACGAGAGAGGAGGAATCCAGTGGGCGGGATTAGTCCCATAATAAAACAGCAGACTCACAGACCCTTTCGAAGTCCCCCTCACTTGGGCATTTTAGCTGCAATACTTTGAAATAAATACTTCCAAGGCACATTAATCAATATTAAATTCGATTAGATGATAACTTAAGTAAAGGGTTTTTCAGATTTAGTACTAGCTTACTGGTGAAAGGCGTGTATTGTTTTATAGGTAACTCCACTGTTAACAACAACGTTGCTCAACAAAAACGGCCAAATACCGCTCTCTGGTAACGACTTACCTGAAACAATAATAAAAACATATTAAAACAAAGGTTATTTATTATAAAAAAAAACTATGAAAACTAAAAAATTGAAAAGGATGATGTTCTCCGCTTTACTTGATTTCTGTAGCAAGACTGGCAAAATTTGGCATTAAAGTTATTGTCAAAATAATAATTATTTGATTTCGATTTCCCACGTTACTGAGACGATATAATAGTTCTTGAAATGTGGGTGTAAATATGCCTTCTTTTTGCGCTTAATTAGAAGTTTATGGTGTGTTTTGACGTCATTTACTGTGGCCGGATGAAGGTTATTATTGAGTTATTTGACGGAGGGCGCCGGAGCCTTAGGCGGTACAAATTAGTCAAGTACTTTTAAGTCAGTTTGGTTTGGATGTTGTAATATTGCGTTCTCAATACATGACCTTTTCCAAATATGTATACTACATAGTGTTGAGGTCAGCCGCATCGGATGTTTGCTTCTCTACAAGAGTCGTACGTGTGTTGGTTTTGGAAGAAATATTTATAACATTACCATTAATTGCTTAGTTCGAAATTTTAGTTTGTGAAATTAAGGGATCTTTGCTTTTTTTAATGTTTTAGCTGCCAAAATGACTCTGCTTTGCCTGATGGAAACCATAAGCAGAATCCAAGAGTGATGGCGAATAAGAACAATACAGCGTGGTGACCCACACTATGGCGATCGAGTGAGATGCTTTTTCACGCCCTGTTTAAAAAACGGGGATCATAGTGGGGCGAAAAGGCTGGTCTGTCTCTTATGAGTGATCATTCTCAACATATTGGTCGGTGCTGGCAGCCATATAAAGCTCTTTAGCAATTGTTACGGCTACCTAGTTGGAGGCCTAGGAAATCTGACAACTGTCTTTCTACAGAATTTCGATAACGCCGGGTACTTAGATTCTTGAGGTCTGATAGCAGTATCGTAGTAGACTTAAAGCCGACCTAACCAGGTTTGAGGAAACCGGCTTGGAAGAATGACGGAACAAACAAAGTCTGAATAACCTTTTGTGTAAAAAAGTTAATCTGTTGACTTCATCACCGATGAAGTTATAGATTTTTTAACCCTTGACGCAAAAAGAGAGGTGTTATAAGTTTGAAGTCGGTGTATGTCTAAGTGTGTGTATGTCTATGGCATCGTAGCATCTCAAACGGGGGGACCGATTTCGATCCGGTTGTTTTCATTTGAAAACCAGTTTTCTTGCGGTGGTTCTTAGCTATGGTTGCTTAGTATCGGTACAACAGTATAAGAGTATCAGTTCTTTTCTAAAATGATGTAAGGTATTTTGGCGAATGATTACTCGATTGAGTGATTGAGTACGAAATATTAACGTACAATAAGCAAAAGTTAAAAAAAATAGCTTAATATGGTAGTCAAATTGCTGCATGTAAGTAATGATGCTTGTATATGAAAAATTGTGTCATTTACAAATAAAATTAGTGATGTTCTGAAGAAAGACCACGTTTGAAGAACCAGAAGACGATGCACGCAGCGAAAGATGAATTTGGATAATGCAAAGAAGTGCGTCAGGACGTGGTCAAGACCGTAGTAAGTGGATATCAATTTGCTATGCTAACCCCTCTGGGAGATAGGCGTGACTCTATGTTGTGATGGTGTCAATCGCAGTGTTTATAACTTCCTGTCATTTTTTCACGTATGCTTTTCATAAACGTAATTCCTAATGTGTATAAAACGAATTTATGCGATACTTCTGAAATCTGATGATGACTGTGTACTGAATTTGGTGTTATATGTGTTATTTTATCCGATAAAATTGTTTGAAACAATAGCCAACATTAAACAGTAATAAAAGTTGTGTTATTACTACTAATTAAGTATAAAACAATATGTGTTGTTAAAATCGCATCTGTGAGTTTCAAGTAATAACGCAATAACCCGAATCACATGGGCCTTGTGGTAAGAAATCGGGTTAAACCTCAAGGCAAATCTTAAACCATCAGGGAACTACCCTAAAATGACATAAAATAGATATAAAAAATGTAGTGAAATCGTAGAAGACAGTTGGACTATAACAATTATTTTCTTAAACGTCAAATGTGAGATAACTAGAACTTCACTTGGACACAAGAAATTTCTACTAGCAAAAGATAAAAAAGTGTAACTCGACAATGAAAATGCTATTAATAAAAATTATATAGCCTATTTTACGAGGACCATTATTGCTACTAAACTATTGACACTTCATTCATTAAAATAATTTCAATAGTTTAGCCGGACGGTGGAACATCATATATGCAGAAGCATCACTAGGCCGCCATGATGTGGGTCACCATGCTTTGCATTTTATTTGCAATAAATATGGTGACCACCACTCTTGGAGTCTACTTATGCTTTCCATCAGGCAGAGTAGTCATTTTCACAGGCTCATCAAAAATAAAAATAAATTTAAATGTAAGTTTGTTTGTTACGTATTCACGCGAAAACCACTTTATCGATCATCATGAAAATAGTATATATTCTTAGAGGTATTAGAAGTAACATACGATAAAGTATAAATATAAAAAAATTGCACTTTGTCTTCGCCATAGTCGGGACAAAATTTATACCAAAGGCAAAAAATCTGCCACAAACTGTCGGCACCTGACACACTGCCCATATAACGATTGGTTTTCTCTAACCTTGGCGCTTGCATGTATTCTTTTATATGCGCTGCATGTGCGAAGGCTCACGTTACAACACTCGCGAGTGCGTTCGTGACGATGATATACTGGGTTCATAAGGGACATTGGTTACAATACATCTATACAAAAGGATCTAAGATCTTCGGACTTCTCGATCAACCTTGACCTTCACTTCCCAATCCATCCGTAAAAAATATTCTTTTGCACTTCTACTTTAGATTTTTTCTGTTACATCATATTTAAAAGAATGTTTTAGTACTTCGGTGGAAAATAATTAAAATACTAATTTTATAAATTCGAAAGTAACTCTGTCCGCCTTTTATGGCTAAAATGCTACATCAATTTCAATGAAATTTGGCAGGGATGTATTATATTATTAGAGGAAGGACATAGGCTATTCTATACTGTGATAACCAAAATAAACACGGGCAGACGCGGGCATAAGCTAGCTAGTGTAGCAAAACCAAATACAAAACATAATATTATAATTGAATTGACAACAAGAACAATTATAACAAAAAAAAAAAAAAAATATACGGTCGAATTGAGAAACCTCCTCCTTTTTTGAAGTCGGTTAAAAAATAAAACCGTCTTCAACGTCCGACTCCATTTCTCTTGGATGCCATCATCAGATCTTAGTGTCCTTATCATGGTACATTGAACGAAGTTATCCGCGAACACAAATAAAAAAGAAAATAGACGGTCGAATTGAGATCCTACTCCTTTTTTTGCAGTCGGTTAAAAACAAGATAAAAAAAATTGCTACTATTAAGAAGAAAAGGCAGGTAAGAAGGGAAGGCAATCATGGGACTGTGGCGCAGTGGTGACAGTAGAAGCCTGTGCTGAGGTCTCGGTTTCAATTCCCTCAATATAATGCAGCATGGTGACCCACACTATGGCGGTCTATTCCGAAGCTTCTGCATCATTGGGCCTCCGATCTCGCACTCGTCAATGAAACATAACCATTTTAGGTCATTCTTACAAGTCAAGGTTACTCAATACTTTTATTTGAATTCGTACGAATGACATACCTATTCGAGGTAATATCAAATACCTATAAAGATTGCAACAACCTCCGCGAGAGGTCGCCCCGCAAGGTCCGCAAACAAATAATTTGTACTCCATGTTTAGACAATCATTATGTTTGCTAGGCTTTTAGTTTTAGAGCTTTTAGTAGATTATAGTGTTTGGTTTGTTTTGTTGAGTTAACAAATATGTGTTAAGAATAACAAGTTAGCTGGTTAGTAGACTTATTGATTTCTGCCTTGTTAACAGTGATACCTATCTTTTCTTTAATTTGTTTTAATACCAGACTACGGCCAGCAGACTAGAGCCAAAAGGAACGGTAATAATAATAATAATAAGTATTTCGGACATCTAACACCCAACGCCATCTAGTCCCAAACTAAGCAGAGCTTGTATTATGGGTACTAGACAACTGATATAAATACTTATATATTTTTTTTGTTAATACATACATGTTATACATAGAAAACACCCAAACTTCGAAAAAAAATATTTGCAGATCATAAAAACATTTGGTCCGACCCGGGAATCGAACCTGAGACCTCAAGCACAGCAGTCGCATACGCTACCACTGCGCCACCAAGGCAGTTCAAGGATTTTGGCAGTGGCGCCACCTGGTGGTATTATCAACACTCGCTTCCCATTACTGATGATGACCAAAAACATATCTGTGTCGTCTTAAACTACAATAGATTCGGAATTAATAGTCTTTATAAAAAAATTATGAGTTATCGTTGTTGTCAACTAAAGACTAACAGCATTAGTTTTTAGTAAGATGACATCGGTGGAGCCGAAATGTGCTTGAGTGGAGACCGCGATTAGGCAAACGTAGTGTAGGGCGCCCTGCAGCACGGTGGACTGACGATTTAAAGAAGGTGGCTGGCAGCGGATGGATGCGGACTGCCCAAGACCGGGATGGTTGGCGCTCCTTGGGGGAGACCTACGTTCAGCAGTGGACGGCGATTGGTTGACGAAGAAGATGACATCAGTCAACATCATTATTCGTCTAATTATAATTAATGTATTTTTTTTCTTTTTGAGTGTGTGAAGTTAAATACTAATTAATATTGTTGGAAATACAAAATAATAAGAATATTAATAAAAAATAATATCTAGGTATGTGACGTGTTGAGTATGATATGATAAGTAAAATGTAGTGAAAATTTTTTTAAAGTAGATTGATAAAAGAGAGACGATAAACAAATATGAAGCCATAGAAGATATTAATAAGGTTAAGCGTAAATGCTTAACCTCTTCTATATTATATACTAGCTGACTGGGCAAACGTTATTTTGACATAAAAAAATATTTAAGGATGGGTCACCCTTACCATTTAGGGGGATGAAAAATAGATGTTGTCCGATTCTCAGACATACCCAAGATGCACACAAAATTTCATAAGAATCGGTCAAGCCGTTCGGAGGAGTTTAACTACAAACACCGCGACATGAGAATTTTATATGTTAGATTATTCTATTCTATTTTTATGACTAGGATAAGATTAAGCCATAAACTAACGAGTTATAGAGGAGAATGAAAGACAAAAATTCATATCCCACTTCACATTTAATAGTAGGAGAGCTGGCACGAATTTTTGGGTAGGTATTTGAGGCAAGCTGAAAACTTGTCAGATACCTCTCCTATTATATCCCAACTCGGGATTGCAGACCTGGCTGGTGAGTAGCGGGGCTAAATCAACCCCTACATTTTTAAAAATATTTTTTTTTTGTCCCCAAAAATATATTTGAGGCAATACGCAATTAATATATGTTGCAGTGTAATGCTTTATAAATACGAAAAAAAATAAGCCAGATCATTTAAGCGGGGTTTTAACATTGCCAGACGCGTGCAAAAATATTTTGCAAAAAATTATAAAAAATGTTTTTGAGGCAACTTGAAATTTTAATGGAGTGTTTATAACTAAAAAATAAGATTCCCAAAAAGACAGATCATTTCGGTGGGGCTTTCTACCTGCCAGGTGATCAAACAAATAATGAATGTTGTGTACATCTATAATAGATATACATATAAGATCTAGTTTTTAGCTACAAATGTTAACCAGTTCTGTATATGTATATTGTTGATGTTCCTTAAAATAATAAATAATAAATAAATGAATGGGTACGAGGATGCGATTACAATCCATCATTTTTTAAAAAAGACAAGATAAGACCATACAAAATATTGATTACAAACAAAAATTATCAGAAAGCATTAGCAGATCTTCGAGTTGCGCATGTTACCGGTTCGCGTGATGAAATTTTGCCAGTCTTAGAACAATTCGTATGCGAAATTTATGGATTTAAAAATACATCAAATATAAATGGAGCACGATTCCTTAAATTTTGTGCGACTTACAAGGCCGACACTGAAGATGAACCTTTAAAAAAAACTGAAAGATTGTGATCCCTCTACTTATTACTTCTGATGAAGAATCCAAAGATGAAGAATGTTAATTTATATCGGATATGAATTGAATTGAATTTATTTCTAATTTTTTTTATACTTAAAATAATTGTACTACTGGAGAATTATTATATTTTTATAAACCTGGTTTTGAGATTTTTTATTTTAATTATTGCTTTTTTTAATACGTAAACCCTTATTAATTTTAAGATAAAACAATTTTTAACTTCCGTATCATTTTTTATTTAAAATACTGCCAGAGAAAAAAATCAATTTTTAGTTTTGAATGTAGGAGTAATAATATGAATCCTGTACAAAAATTTTTGGAACAAAAATTATTAAATTTTTTCAAATTCTCTTCAAAAAATAAATATTTCTGCGGCAATATCGAATATTTAAACAATTTATTACGTTTAAAATCAATACAATCACTTTTAAGCAAAATGTTTTTAGTACAAATTCAGAAAATTTTAATTTAACGCGTAAGTAAGAACGAAGACAGCTGTTGTTATGCGCTCTCTCTCACACTACAGCTTGTCTATAGCACTGCAGGCTCGTACCCATTCATTATTTGTTTGATCACCTGGCAGGTAGAAAGCCCCACCGAAATGATCTGTCTTTTTGGGAATCTTATTTTTTAGTTATAAATTACACTCCATTAAAATTTCAAGTTGCCTCAAAAACATTTTTTATAATTTTTTGCAAAATATTTTTGCACGCGTCTGGCAATGTTAAAACCCTGCTTAAATGATCTGGCTTATTTTTTTTCGTATTTATAAAGCATTACACTGCAACATATATAAATTGCGTATTGCCTCAAATATATTTTTGGGGACAAAAAAAAAATATTTTTAAAAATGTAGGGATTGATTTAGCCCCGCTACTCACCAGCCAGGTCTGCAATCCCGAGTTGGGATATAATAGGAGAGGTATCTGACAAGTTTTCAGCTTGCCTCAAATACCTACCCTAAAATTCGTGCCAGCTCTCGGACTATAAATGGAAAAAGCTAAAATACGTGATCATTGTAAATGCAATTATAAATTTATTTGTAACTTTTAAACCACATTTTTTTTAAAGTATCATTATTACTTTACTTTAACAACAAAAACATATATACACATACATACACGTGAGCGGAGCCGCGGGCAAAAGGTAGTATATTATATTAATATAAAAAGGGAATGCGCGTTTATGTCTTTTGTTTACAAAACTCGATTTGACGGACCTGTCGGCGGTTAGCGATACTTACGATTGTTGGTTAAGGTTGTGGGTTCGGTTCCTATCCGGGTAAAAATTATTATAGTCATTTGTTATTGTAATTTATTTATCATTTGCTAATACTCATGCATCAAAAAACTTTATATTATTGGGCGGTACACACTACTAGGTACGTTACCCTAAGAAAATGTGCGGCGTAATTTTTTCCGACGTCTTCAACAAATACCGTTTTATTTTAGCCAATATACTCTAAAATTTAAGAAATTATATACGAAAACCCCAGCAAAATCCGTGCAGTAGCTTTTGAGTTTATGTCGAACAGACAGACAGACGATTATGCTTATTAAAAGTCTAGTTACCAGTATAGAATAGCATTAATGTTATCAAATGATACTTAACGTGAACGGGAAAAGAGATTTATTTCTATCCAGGCAATGATCCCTAAAAATATACCTAGGCAGGACACAATGTTACTAAAACATGTAATTAGAAAAAAGATTTATTTCTAAACATAAATAAAATTATTCGACCTCTTTTTTAGTAGGTTTATCTGGAAGATTTTATAAAAAAATAAATAAAAAACAAATTCCAAGGTTTAGGCATATGGAAGTTAGTTATATTTTTTTTAAATACATAATTACAAATCAGAAAATAATAACTGATTAACATTGCAGACTGGTGCGTCAACAAAAAATCGAGTTAAAAATATCCACACAACACAAAAACATGTGTGTTTTTACTCAATTGCGTCAATATGACCTCAGCGGGGTTAATTTACTAACGTCAGGAAATAGTTTCATAAAATACTCCCGCCATTTATTTTACCACAGCCCGAACAAAAAACTTTGCATATCTCACAACTGGCAGTTTGATTATGTACTACACAGAACTTATACTACCAGTCTGCTGATTAACATGCTTATATACTTCAGATGTATGTATTTACATAAATCTGAATCGCACAATCGACTGTTGCACACAATTTACATAGGCTAATCAATTTGTAGTTCTAGTGTCACCAGTAAGTTTGTATGTTATTTTCTATACATAACTATAATTATTGTATCTTCTACGATGTCTCGTGTCGATCACTAAGCGACCCAAATCGCAGAACAAAAGTAGAATTTAAACAAATAAATAAAATTCGAGTGTCTGTTTGTAATATTAAAATAACAGTTTTTTACTAAATGCATATGTATGTATACACATATACCAAAAATGTAAGAAAAAAAAAATTGTCTGTCTGTCTGTTCCGGGTAATCTCTGGAACAGCTGATGATCTAAGGAGTAACTTAGGCTTCTTTTTTAGAGTAACTTTGTCCCGCGGCGTTACCCGCGGTTCGTCAATAACCGCGGGTAACACCGCTAGTCCTACTATCCTACTAATATTATAAATGCGAAAGTTTGTAAGGATGGATGGATGTTTGTTACTCTTTCACGCAAAAACTACTGAACGGATTTGGATGAAACTTTACAGTAATATAGCTTATACATCAGAATAACACATAGGCTACTATTTGCCGCGATAGCCGACATATACGCGGGCGGAGCCGCGGGCAACAACTAGTTATAAATAAATTACAGAGAAATATGACAAATGATAGTGTTCTTCGCACACTATTTATCCTGAGTAGGAATTGAACTCACAGGTTAGCAGTCAGTATCACAAATCATTAGGTCCACGAAAATCAAGGAGAGATATTTAGACTTGTCAAAAAATACTTAAACAATCTATACAAATAAATAGAAATTTGAGTGTCTGCTTGTAATATCGAAAGCATATGCATGTATACACGGTACATGTACCAAAACAAACAACATTTTTTACTATTTTTGTCTGTCTGTTCAGACAGACAGACAAAAATAGTAAAAAATGTTAAAACTTTTAACAAGTAATCGCGTTAAACTTACCCAGAACAAACAGACAGCTGTTTGTTCTGGGTAATCTCTGGAACCGCTGGACTGATTTTGACGGGACTTTCACTGGCAGGTATCTGGGAAGCTGATGATCTAAAGAGTAACTTAGACTACTTTCTTTAGACTAACTTACCGAGGTTACCCGAGGTACAAAAATAAACGCGGGTAACACCGCAGGGTTCAGCTAGTATGATATAAAGTTTTTGTAGACATGATCATTATGTCTGTTTACTAGAAAAGTGTGAGTATGAGAAAATTCGCACTTTTCTTGAAATATTCCCACTACCTTCTCACTATAAGCACTTAGTATAAATATTTACATTTCGCGTCGGTCGCATGGGATTAATCTATGGCCTTGAGTGTGGTATTGGATTCAACATCCTGTGTGAAACACCTGTATAGATGCCTATATTTGCTTGTTGCTTCCACGAATAGTGTGACACAACCCTTAATTAAATATTATTTTAAAGTGTTTACTTGAACAATTCTTGAGAACCGATCGCATATTATTTTTTAAGCGGTTAAGAAGGTAATAAACCTGCCTAACCTACCACTGTAACTCCTATACACCAGGATCAATAACCCACGAACACACCGAGTTATGACACTCGGAAAGACCCAAAAAAAAATTAACTGGAACTCGCAACGAAATAAATCAGAAGAAAACCGGAGGAGTTGGAAATATAATTAAAATAATATAATAATGCAGATTGCCGAAATCTTAATCTAATCATTATGAGGATCTGATGTCAATGTAAAAGTATACATATATTGTCTAACTGCTTACAACTAGATCACAAACGTATTATACTAGAAATGTAACCTCAATTGTATTGCTTAACCCCTCCATAAATAATGTAGTCGGAAGGGCATCAAAATTCTTGAAAACCTGTCTATATTCAGTTCAGTAGTTATTGAGAGTAGCACACACTAACATGTATACAAGCTGTTGGGACATGGCAATAGTTTAAAGTGCGATAATAGAAATATATTCGATTTTGACAATAGACAGAGTTTGCGGACTCTGACATCATGGGTGATGGCCACGATTATTCTTTCTGTATCGTATAATTAATCTATATAAATAAATAAAATTGGAGTGTCTGTTTGTAATATTAAATTAACCGCTTTTAAATAAATGCATATGTATGTAAGTATACACGATACATGTACCAAAATATCATTTTTTTCAATTGTTTGTCTGTCTTTCTGGCGGTCTGTCTGTCTGTTTGTTCCGGGTCTGGAACGGTTGAACCGATTTTAACGGGAGTTTCACTGGCAGGTAGCTGATTTTTTTTTTTTAGTCTAGCCTTGTCCCGTGGCATTACCCGCGATGCAACAATAACCGCGGGTACCACCACGGGTGCAGCTAGTCTATAATAAGGATGTAACCGTAGGATAACATCACTGTAAAGAAAAGTTGAAATATACCCTAAATCAAACCGTCTAGTCAGCCCGGTATATAAGGCCAAAACCTCATGGTTTAAGAGAAGCCTACATCTAGCAGTGGACTGTTAAAGGCTGGTGATGACGGTGATGATGATGATGCAGGTGTTTTGTTTTTTATTTGATAGGTGGCAAAAGAGCAGACGGACAGCCTGATTGTAGTAGTCCGTAGGTAGGATAGTGCTCCAAGGAATTTATAAAAACAATTTGTATTATATTTGCATGCGGGTTTTTATAAAGCAAAGGTCTCCCCGAACGAATATAAAATTGGTGGTGGTGAGGATGGTGACCACCACTCTTGGAATCTGCTCATGCTTTCCATTAGGCTGAGCAGAGTCATTTTGGCGCAGCTAATATATATATATAAAAAAAAAAATGTAGTTCGTCTTGTTACTCAAGAAAAGAAATCTGTTGGTGTTTTTAAAATGGGGGTTTTTATGGAATAGGGGGCAAACGCCAAACACCAGAGGAGTCAGAAGTGCATTGCCGGTCTTTGGGGGATGGGGAAGAGTTTGAGGTATGAGCTGCCGGTATCCTCACTCACTCGGTGAAACACAAAGCGAGCGCTGTTTTACATCGGTTTTCTGTGAGGCCATGGTATCACTCCGGTCGAGCGATACCAGTCTCAGCGAGTCGAGACCGATCGTTGTTGAACGTTTCGAAATATTTTTTTTTTTTTTTTTTTATTTTTTTTTTTATTTCAATAGGGGGCAAACGAGCAGACGTATCACCTGATGGTAAGTGATTACCGCCGCCCATGGACACCCGCAACACCAGAGGCGTCACAGGTGCGTTGCCGGCCTTTTAAGAAGGAGTACGCTCGTTTCTTGAAGGTTTGAAGGTCGTATTGGTCCGGGAATACCGCTGGCGACAGTTCATTCCACAGTTTTGTTTTCCAAGGTAACTGATAAAATGTTTATCAGTTACCTTGTAACAAAAACTTTGCTTAGATTGGGATCAGATCATCGATGTTATAAAACAAAGACCCCCGCCGCGTCTGTCTGTCTGTCTATACACGATTAATTCAAAAGCTACGGAACGGATTTTTATACAGTTTTTACCAACAAATGAATGATTCTTGAGGAAGGTTTTCGAATATAGGTAATTTGTTAAATTTTTGAGTATATATATTGACTAAAATGTAAAGATATTTGTTGAAGACGTTGGATAAATAAAGCTGAGCTAAAAAAGATAATATTAACACACATCTTCTCAGAGTAACATAGGCTATATTATATTTTCCGTTGCCTCGTTGGTCTAGCGGTTGACGTATGTGACTGCTCATTAAGAGGTCTTGGGTTCGTATCCCGTTCCCGTTTTTTTAAGCTTTTAAGTACTTCTTTAAAAACTTTTGTTAGAATTATTTAGCCTATGCCACCTGGTCATCATTACGAATCCATTGATATCTCACTCATTATCGGTTTAGTAGTTTAAACGCTACGGTAGAACATACAGATATTCATTAACTGCCTCGGTGGCGCAGTAGTAGCGTATGTGACTGCTGTGCTTGAGGTCTCGGGTTCGATTTCCGAATCGGATCAAATGTTTGTATGATCTGCAAATATTTATTTCGGAGCTTGGGTGTTTTCCATGTATAATATATATGTTTGTATCAATTGTCTAGTACCCATAAGACAAGCTCTGCTTAGCTTGGAACTAGATGACGTTGTGAGTTGGATGTCAGAAATATTTATTAGTTTTAGCGTCGGGGTAAAACCAGGCTTACTACGAATTAACAGTTGTTCCACATTCAGTTATCAACACATCTACATTACAAAAGTCCTAATCAGAGCAAGAAGTGTTTTAATTTTATTTTTCTTACATCGACTGTTACATAAAGTGGTCACGCGCAGATTACGTAAGTGTAACAGAGATGGAATGTATCTATACTGTTTCGATCAACTACACCACAGGAAAAGCCGACTCATGATTTTTATTGTTGTGTAATGGATTTTGTTTATCTTCCAAATCAGCTGATGGAAAGTTATCATGAATGCGAAGATGACTGACTATCCAATGTACTCTTAAATTTTGCAGGATTATAATTGTCTGAAATAACAGCTGCAGGTATTCCACGACTTTATACTTTCGGTATTTGGTTAATTAATGTAGTGAAGGAATTCTGAGAGTCCCATTCATTCCAAGAGGGCTTCCCAACACTAATTATAATTGATAATATATTATAAAAAATTGCTAAGCGATATTATGATGATTTACTGATTTAATGTCGAACGTGTTAAAACGAACTATTTCTTGTACAGTTTGGTATAAAATTATTTAATATCAACTGACCCCCCCGACTTCATTTGTGTTATATATACTCGTATCTATACTAATATATAAAGCTGAAGAGTTTGTTTGTTTGTTTGTTTGTTTGTTTGTTTGAACACGCTAATCTCAGGAACCGCTGGTCCGATTTGAAAAATTCTTTCGGTGTTGGATAGTTCATTTATCGAGGAAGGCTATAGGGTATATATCATCACGCTACTACTAATAAGAGCGGAGCAACAATGAAGAATGTTTCAAAAACGGGTGAAATTTTCACGCTACGGGCAATATAAGGCGCAAACGACGTTGCGTGGGTCGGCTAGTATATTATATATATAACGCAGATGAAGCAAAATTATATTATATAACTAGCTGACCCGGCAAACTTTATTTTGCCATAAAAAATATTGAAGGATGGGTCACCCTTACTATTTAGGGGAATGAAAAATTTATGTGGACCGATTCTCAGACCTACTGAATATGCATATAAAATGTCATAAAAATCGGTCACGCCGTTTCGGAGGAGTATGATAACTAACACTGTGACACGAGAATATTATATACATAATTATGGTCAGTTCCTATAGGTTTAAGCGTGATGTTAACTATTCTATCTTAGGCACACCATCAATATGTAGTTTCGGAGTTCACGGTGAGCAACAACGTGACACGAGAATTATATTTAATAGTTATTTTATGAAAACACAAGAAAGAGAAATATATGTACCTATAGTTTATTTTATTTGCGATCTATTAAATACACATTAATTAATTACACATATATTTTAGACAACGGAAAACACCTGTAATTATGAAAAGCGCTATTTCTCTATAAAATAAACGAAACATTATTAAAAAAACTGATTTCACTTACTTTTTTCCTATCAGTTATTGTAAGAGTTTTTAATGGGGAAGAGATAAACGAGCAGTCGGATCGCCTGATGGTAAGCGATTACCGCCGCCCATGGATACTCACAACACCAGAGGCATGAGAAGTGCGTTGCCGGTCTTTAAAAAAGGAGTACGCTCTTTTCTTGAAAGTTTGAAAGTCATATCGGTTCATTACACAGTTTTGTTGTATTAAGTAATCTATACAAATAAATAAAATTGGAGTGTCTGTTTGTAATATTAAAATAACCGCTTTTTACTAGATGCATATGTATGTATCTGAACTCGGTACATATACCAAAAATGTAGTTAAAAAAATTTTGTCTGTCTGTCTGTTTGGACCGATTTTGACGGGACTTTCACTGGGCTGATGATCCAGGGAGTAGCTTAGGCTACTTTTTTTAGACTAACTTTGTCCCGCGGTGTTACTCGCGGTACGACGATAACCGCGTTTAACACAGAGGGGTTCAGCTAGTAAAAAATAAATAATAGAATATCTTGCACAGTTTCTTATAACCCAAACATTAACGTTCTTCTACATATTTCATGCATAAGCTTACTTATTTAAAAAGCTGTTAGTTACTACACAATAAAGAAAAATCAAATAATTTCATAGTTTCCAAGATAGCCTTGATAAACAACTAAAAATTTGAACATTACGTAGAAATAATCTAGCAATTATAGACATGTTTTTTGTTTAGTTGAAACAAAAACTTGTTTTGATCAACAAAAAATAAATATTTACGTAATTCGAGTGGGAAGATCATAATAAAGGTACGCATTGTATAAATGTATAATGTAACTTTTCTCACGTAATTTATATTTTTACAAATCATTATCACCGATATCTTCCTACCATATCTCCAAATTTATTTAGGATAGATGGAATATCACGCTTTTAGTTCACCCAAAGCATACACATACACTGTATAATAACTAACTAATATGCAATATATATTAATATAATAATGTCCTATTAATAAAAATAAAAAAAAATAATAAAGTCTTTTATTCGGACATACGAGACAATTATCTTACATTACTGCACTGTTATAAATACATATGGGTAATGTCCTAATACAAATATATAAATATCTAATATACAATCAAATTTAGTACAGTAAAACTTTATATGGATGAAGAGTGCAGGCAGTTGAAAATCTATTTACTAATATTTAAAGCTGAAGAGTTTGTTTGTTTGCTTGAACGCGCTAATTTCAGGAACTACTGATACGATTTGAAAAGTTCTTTCAGTGTTAGATGGCCCATATATCGAAGAAGGCTATAGGCTATATTTCTTCACGGTAAGACCAATAGTAGATGAGCACCAATGAAGAATGTTACAAAAACGGGGGAAAATTATTACGCTACGGGCAATAGGAGACTTAAATAAGGTTGCGTGGGACAACTAGTAAAAATATATAGTAAGTAATGTAAGTAGAGTAATGAATTACGGTCGAATTTTGATAACTACGCAACTTCTAGAATATAATAATCTTTATTGTACACTGGATAATACAGTTTACATAAAAATAATACATTAATTTTGAATGACCATGTACAAATGGCGGAATTATCGCTAAAAACCTATTTATTTCAGCAAACATTGGTATGAAAAAAAATACTGGGAAAAAAGCCAATTCATGCGCAGTTTTGGTGCGAGAATAAAAAAGAATAGAAAAGAATTTAACTGGATTAGATTAAAGTAGACAACAAAATAAATATTGAACACAATACAAACAAATCACACTAATAGATAAAGACGAAAGTTTATCAGTGTGTAAACTACTAAACGGATTTCGATGAAACTTTACAGTAATATAGCGTATACATCAGAATACCACGTAGGCTACTATTTGCCGCGATAATCGATATACAAGCAGGCGGAGCCGGGGGCAACAGCTAGTACATAACATCTACATTTTCATTTGAAATAAATAACATAACAGATTAAATATTTTAAGGCACACAACACACTTTAGTAAGGTACAAAATCTAAATACATCGATACAAATAAAAATATATTTACAGAGGAACCTCTTCCTTTTTGAAGTTGGTTAAAAATACGACACCTGAGGGCATTCTACCAGTCGCGTGCCACGAGGAACTCGAGATAAAATTGTATAATTTTATTGCACGCAAGTGGAGATGACGAATTCGTAACATTTCCAATCAAATGTCAACCTTAAATATAATAACTCAGAGTACAGTTTGGGTTTAAAGTCATGTTGAAATTGGAGAGAAATCACATCCTTTTAGTTTGGAGATACGTAATTAGTTAAGTAATTGTATATTTGAGTACATAACTTAGTATCTAGTTCACGAGTAATAAGTGGAAAGGCTTGGCATTGGAGGCGAAGGTATGTAATGTGTAATAGTTTTATTTTCTACCTCCAATCAGTAGATACC
Source organism: Spilosoma lubricipeda (assembly GCA_905220595.1). NCBI lineage: Eukaryota > Metazoa > Arthropoda > Insecta > Lepidoptera > Erebidae > Spilosoma > Spilosoma lubricipeda. Next base: position 14,185,888 of record HG992296.1, on the reverse strand, counting down.
TACTTACTTTTATTATAATATTATACTATATAATATGTACATAAAACAAGTAAAATTTTTACAAAATTAAAATAGACTTCAAGGTTTGACTCGTTTTCTCTTGGATGCCATCATCAGATCTTAGTGTCCTTATCATGGTACCACCGTTGGGATATCTCCTTTCCATTAAAAAAAGAATCATCAAAATCGGTTCATAAACGATGAAGGTATTCGCGAACACACATAACCTTTCCTTTTTTTGAAGTCGGTTAAAAATTAATCCCTATTTGCCTTGGTCACAACATCACGCGTGAACGGCTGAACCGATTTTGCTAAAACAGATAAATCTATATCATTTAGCGAGGAAAGTTTTAGGCTATGTAATATCACTCTACGACTACAAGGAGCGAAGTTGAGCGGGTCAGCAGAAGTCAGTTGAAAATAAAAAACCGACTTCAAGAATTGGACAAAATTTAAATAGGACCACAGAGGAAGCACAAGCATTCAAATTAAAAAGAAATTATCAAAATCTGTTCACCCAGTCCACAGTACTTAGGTATCACAATAAAAAAAAATTGTCGAATTGAGAATAAGGATTTTCCTTATTTAAAAGGAATTTTTATCATCACTTCTGTAAAGCTATCAATTATCTATACTAATATATAAAGCTGAAGAGTTTGTTTGTTTGTTTGAACACGCTAATCTTATGAACTACTGGTCCGATTTGAAAAATTCTTTCAGTGTTAGATAGCCCATTTATCGAGGAAGGCTATAGGCTATATATCATCACGCTAAGACCAATAGGAGAGGAGCACCAATGAAAAATGTTTCAAAAACGGGGGAAAATTATCACGCGACGGGCAATAGGAGACGCAAACGAGGTTGCGTGGGTCTGCTAGTGCAATAATAATAATAGACATTTTGTGCAACACCAGTTCTGTTTCATTACGTGCGAAGATCACAAATATGCTGAATCATTATCATAATGCTTCTATATGTAATAAGTGATACATGACTCATAGCAAAGGAAATTTCTTAGAGGCATTTAACTCTTAATTGCAGCAGAAAGATACAAATATTCGTATTTTAATTTTATCAAAGGCAACATAAATTGAATTATAAAGCTTTTTAAAAACAAACTTTAACTGTATTGCCTCGAGACGAATCGAACGAGTTCAAACTCGATGATGTTGCGAGGTTTCTTTACAGAGTTCCCATAGCCACCTTCCAGCCCCAGCATCAGATCAGCTCCATGTCATTATAATATTGTATGACACGCTGTATACATATGCTCGCAAAATTTCAGCAGAATCGGCTGAAGATATCTGGTTCAAAATTGAGATGTAATATTCCACCCGAACATTCAAAAAATACATATAATGCAAGTTAATAAAAAGCTTGTATAAAATCATTTTTCACTTTTCCTTAATAAATATGCCTTGTTAACATAAGATATTAAACGCCAAAAACCACCACAAACACCAATTTTAATTCAGTAAGCATTTATTTGTTTGTTGGAGGAGGCCTTAGAAAACTGACAAACGGACTTACAACGCGTTAAGAAGCACCTAATACTCGAATTACTATACTAAAGATAAATAGTATAGTAATTCGTAAAGATATATTAATTGAATAGTTTAAGAGCTGTATTTTAAGTCCGATTAAAAGGCTTTTTTTATATTGATTTATGTAATGTGGGGCGCTATCTGGCAAGATGATGGCAACTTGCGTAAGAGGACCTGCGGGAGAGGGAGGAATGCAAAAAGCAGTAGACCGGACCAATAGGAGAGGAGCAGCAGTAGACCGGATTCACCAGACAGTAGGCGTGTGCCTAGGGAGAGGCTTATGTCTGGCAGATGATTACAACTTGTTGCTGATGACGATATTTGTCATCAAAAATATAAATTACTTTTTAATGATATGTTGCGATTATACATGACCAATTATATTATTATTTGCTTAAGAGCTTTATGTACATAAGTGTGTGTGTGTGTGTGTGTGTGTGTGTGTGTGTCACATTAGTATACCTTCAGTGTTCTTGTCTAAGATTTATCTGTTCATTAAAAGTTATTGGCAAAATAATGGTGCTAATTAATTACCTTTACTTTGTTCATTACTGTTTATTTTCCTTGAAGCAAACAATTGACGATGTGAACTGTCAGGTTTTTTTCTTTCATGTCATTCATCTCTCTGTCTGTCGTTTTATTGAAGTTCTCTTATGTTAAGCCCGGGTTCTATTATGAATTTCTTTTTATGGAATACAGGACCAACAAGCAGACGTATCGCCAGATGGTAAACGATTACCGCCGCCCATGGACACCCGCAACACCAGATGAGTCACAAGCGCGTTACCAGCCTTTGGGAGGGGGAGGGGACGGGGGTATGCAACTCCGGTATCCTCACTCACTCGGTGTGAGACAGTGAAAGCGCTGCTTCCCACCGGTTTTCTGTGAGGTCGTGGTACTATCACACACGTCCAGCAGTATCGAGAATGTATAAAACTAGTTTTATTTGTAATTGTTCTATTTATCACCAACCTATAACGTCCCATTACTGGGCTTTGGTCTCCTCTCAGGAGAGGATTAAAACCATAGGTAACCATGCTGGCCAAGTGCGCGTTGGGGACTGGCAAGACAGCGTCGTGGTTACGCAACCTTGCCGTTGGATGTTGTTAAGCCGCCCAAAGGCTTCCAACTAAGTTTCTTATGTATATTAAGCATTTAATTAATCTATACTAATATATAAAGCTGAAGAGTTTGTTTGTTTGTTTGAACACGCTTAGGGTTAGATAGCCCATTTATCGAGGAAGGGTATAGGCTATATATCATCACGCTAAGACCAATAGGAGAGGAGCACCAATGAAAAATGTTTCAAAAACGGGGGAAAATTATCACGCGACGGGCAATAGAAGACGCAAACGAGGTTGCGTGGGTCGGCTAGTGTATATATATATATATGTATGTATGTACATACATACATATGTACCTCCGCTAGGCATGGCGGCGTAGTGTCATACTTTTTAAAGCCCCTCTGACGCATTATTTATTTGTTAATGTAAACACGTATAAATTACTCAGAAGTTATTCAGGTGCTCATTACCCATATATTTCCTAACCTGTTTTCTAACCACAAATTACTAATAAATAACTTAACAGAACTAGTTCAAATCAATAGTTAGTATAACTCGATTGTCTTGGAAACTATTTTTAACCGACTTCAAAAAAAGGAGGTGGTTTCTCAATTCGACCGTATATATATTCTTTTTTTTTCTATGTGTGTTCACGGATAACTTCATCGTTTATGAACCGATTTCGATGATTCTTTTTTTAATGGAAAGGAGATATTCCAACGGTGGTGGTACCATGATAAGGACACTAAGATCTGATGATGGCATCCAAGAGAAATCGAGTCAAACCTTGAAGTTGGTTTTGTTTTTGTTAAAATTTTATTCATTTAATAGTAGTAATATTTTGGAACATATTTAGAACTGTTTAAATCTCAATCCCAATCGTGTGAGAGCTAAGTGAATGATTAAAGACACAGTGAGTGATATTTCTAAGTCGTTCTCTCCTCTTTTTTTATGGTATAGGGGCAAACGAGCATACGTATCACCTCGTGGTAAGCGATTACTGCCGCCCATGGACACCTGCAACACCAGAGGCGTCACAAGTGCGTTGCCGACCTTTGGAGGGTGGGGAAAGGGATGTGGGGAGGGGTTGGGGTATCGGCTTTCTGTATCCTTACTCTCACGCGGTGAAACACACACTATTTCACACCGGTTTTCTGTGAGGCTCACTCCGGTCGAGCCCATTCTTCGAACTCTTCCCTGAATTCTTGGGGTAAGGATACAGAAGGCAGTGAAAGACTCGTGTCTCTTGATGGATAGGTGTCTATAAAGTATAGACCCGACTACTCGATTGCCTGTTTGCGTGTTTAAGCAACTTTCAGTAGGTACTTTTCAAATTGATTCATATCTTATTAAAACGACCTTGGTAACTTATAGTCGGGGTCAAAATACTAATATACGTTTTGTGACCTTCTAACTTATGGTCATTCCCCTTACAAATAGGCAGGACAGAAAGCATTTCCACCCGGAATTCAATAACAAAAGGTCAACGTACTTACCTAAATTTAGAATTCACATGTATAAGTTAAGAGATATCTTTTTCATTTTATTTTTTTATTTAATATAGTGTAGGCTTTGTATTGTGAGAAAATGAATCTTGTTTTTACCTTAATACAATGTTCTTGAGAACTATATATAAAATAGATACTAAAAATGATTAAGTTTATTACCGAAACCGTCAATTAAGAACTAAAAACAAAAGTATTTATTACAACAATAAATTTTCAGCAGCAATTTTGTTATTTTTTTTTTCAACTATTTTAATATATCCACTTACTCGTTTCCTACTTTGTTTAAAAATTTGGTTTATTATTTCTGTTCGTACCTCTTTTGTCTTTTTACGTTTAATACCCATCTAGCATAGGTACGTGGAAATGACTCTGCAAATATTTTAATAAGCTCTAAAGTGATGGAACGAATCGTCTCGGTACAAAATATATTATTGTGTATCTATTTAACAAAACTTTTTAACAAGTACAATTTTAACAAAAATAAAACCGACTTCAAGGTTCGACTCGATTTCTCTTGGATGCCATCATCAGATATTAATGTCCTTATCATGTTGCTACCGTTGGGACATCTACTTTCCATTAAAAAAAGTACCATCAAAATCGGTTCATAAACGACTAAGTTATCCGCGAACACACATGAAAAAAAAAGTGTAAAAAAAAAATACGGTCGAATTGAGAAACCTCCTCCTTTTTTTTGAAGTCGGTTAAAAAGTATCACTGATATGATGAATTGATGTCATCATCATCAAAAGACCTTAACAGAACATAGATATAGGCCTACTGGCCACCATCATGACCCTGGCCAGAGGGTTTGGTATAGGACTTGTTTCAAGTTCATCCTTCTCTCTCTCTCTCTCTCTCTCTGCACTCTTAGTCTCCTCTTACCACACCCATGGCATGAATATGAGTGGTGAATTTCCGCATTCTTAATCCACGTACGTACGTAGCTCTCTAAATATTGTATGTAACTTCTAATATGGTATTTCTATACTAATATATAAAGCTGAAGAGTTTGTTTGTTTGAACACGCTAATCTCAGGAACCGCTGGTCCGATTTGAAAAATTATTTCAGTGTTAGATAGCCCATTTATCGAGGAAGGCTAAAAGCTATATATATCTAAGAATTACAGGAGCGAAGCAACAATGAAGAATGTTACAAAAACGGTGGAAAATTATCACGCTTCGGGCAACAGGAGACGCAAACGAGGTTACGTGTGTCGGCTACTTTCAAATATAAATACTCTCCCAAATAAAGAAACCTATAAACTACTTATTAAGGTTGTATATCATCACGCTTAGACGAAAAGAAGAGGAGTACCAATAAAGAAATTGTTGCAAAAACGGGACAAAATAATTTCTTTTTTAGAGCTTCCATTGCGTGCGCGGTATGAACGAAAAACATTGTAACACCGCCAAACATTCACACTTCGGGTTGTTATTAACTATTTCTTATATTCTGGCTACTATATACGATAATAAATAGCATGTTTAGACCAAGTGTTTGTTAATTTGCATGTCAGAACTCCATAGCAAGTTAGGCCGGTGTTCTTGCCATACAGCCGCATGATTATACAGAACTTAAAGCCTTCCTCGATAATTGGGCTGTCTAAAACTGTTTTATTTTTCAAATTGTACCAGTACTTGCTGAGACAGCGTAGTCTATCACGCAAACAAACTCTTCAGCTGTATAATCCATATATATAAAAATGAATCCCTATTTGCCTTGGCCACGACATCACGCGTGAACGGCTGAACCGATTTCGCTAATTCTTTTTTGTTGGATAGCCCATTTAGCGAGGAATAGGCTATGTAACAGCACTCTACGTCCAATAGGAGCCGGGTATCGACCGAAAGTGTCGGGAAAATGGGAAAACATTGTTTCTTATGGAGAGACGAAAACGAAGTTGAGCGGGTCAGCTAGTGTTAGTATAGATATCAATTATTAGGTAAGTCGCGATCCTACCGACACTTATCGCCACATTGGCAGAATCGTTAGTTTACAGCTTTTAAACCTGATACTGGTCTAGAAGACCATCTTAAGACGGAAAAATCCAACATTACGAGGACCAGGGATTATCTATACATCTATACAGATAAATAAAATTGGAGCGCTGTTTGCAATATTAAAATAACCGCTTTTAAATAAATGCATAGTATGTATACACGGTACATATACCAAAATATTTTTTTTTTTACAATTTTTGTCTGCCTGTTTATTCCGGGTAATCTCTGGAACGGCTGGACCGATTTTGACGGGACTTTCAGTGGTTTTTAGACTTTGTCCCGCGGCGTTACCCGCAGTTGTTATTATTATATATATTATTATAGTATTATTATATTTTTAGTAAACTAGAGATATTCGACTTGAAGAAGATTTGAACTAATATTAAAACTAAGTTTATAAGTAAAGAAACAACTTAAGAATTAATATTCATTGCACGGCATAATTTAAAGTTGCAAAAATTTTAAGAATTAATCTGATTATGTATATGTATATAGGTATAGCCTATGTCACGTTTGCCAGATTACGAATCTATTGCCTCATTCATTCAAATTGGTTTATTACTTTAGGCGCTACGATGGAACATACAAACATATAGACTGCCAAAACTGTTACCCTTCCTTTTGAGTTCGCCGTTGTTGGGTAAATAAAGACTTTAACGCTTCATAAAGTTACTTTCTTCGCTAAAAATGTAAGCACCCTACGTTATTGTATTAAATAGATATTACACATAAATAATTTAAATAATTATTTTTATTCAAAAGAAATAATATTCAAGAAAATGTATAGTTTATACCAATAACAGTAATAACCTATTTGTTTTTCTATGATTTCATTGACTTTAAAAACACTTATGGTTTTAGAAAATCGTTTTTTCGCTTGGTACTTTAAATAATAAATTACCAGTATCTGTAGTTAACTTGTTCAATCAAATAACGAATATGAAAAAATGATAAATTAATTTTGATGTGATTTCAATTGTCTCTAATACAATATCTCATGCGAATTATAACAAAAATTTTATTTCTGGGTCAAATCGAAACCTGCCGAACGACTTCGAACTAAGCCGAACATTTTCGCAACATTCAATTACTTTCCGAATTTAACAGATAATCGGAAATATATCAATAGAATAGAGACTTTTAAGGTCTATCGTTAATATTAATATGTAAATTGATTGTTGTGGGCAATTTAAATAAATCGAATAAGTTCAGTGTAAACATCTCCACAGATTAAAAAACTTACGTTATAAGCATCTTGGTGGCCTTAAGTCAGTTTCCTTGTATCATGTACTCAATTCACAGCACAGTACACAGAAACAAACACAGAAATACAACAGATATTATAATTAATAAAATGTAAAAACACACTCACACACACACACGTAACGCGGAATTTGCGTAAAGGTTTACGAAACTTTCTAAATCGTGGCGCGAAATTTCGGCGCGTACGCGAACGTGTGCTGTGCGGCGCGGTCGATCGCTTACTGACGTTCCGTTTTCGCTTGGAGCAGCGCACCGCGTTCTTTTTTCAAACCGGCTCTACAGACAACAGTGTCTTGGTGGCCAGTCCGCCGTGTCAAGCAAGAAGGTATGACGCAAGTAGTTTGGGCAACACTGGGTTTTTTTCGTTGCCTCAATCGGCACACACATACATTCATAATAACTAACTTTATTCGGTTGGTTCGTTCGTTAATTTTATATATAAATTAGACTGGAAGCCTTCAACGTTGTTGCTTGAAAAAAAGGACATTAGCGTTCAGATTCACAATTTATCACAATTTTGAAGGTATATGTCGTTTTATGTGTATAGGCCTACTTTAGTGAAAGTACATATTATTAAGAATTTTAATAAGTTATAGTTTGTATGACGTCAAAGCGTTGGAACGAGCAGCGCATATTCTTGTTTTTTTTTTTTTTCAAATTTTAACGTAAGTTTTTATGTGAAGTGGAATTCCACTAAAACGAGTTTCACGTGAGGAATATGGCGTAGTTGTTTGTTTGTTATGATAACTAACACTGAGTGACATCACTACGGGTACGGGGACATTTCACATTAGGAATAAAATCTTCGGCGAACTATTAACGTAGCTTTAACGAAGGACCTAACCGTTTAGTTCGTCAACTACCCTAAAACTGCCACTTCCATAGCCAGCACGTGTTGTCGTGTAAGGGAAGGGAGAAGGTGGGACCAGTTGGAAGAGCTCGTTAGAACACTCCTCATGATTAAGGCGATAGAGAACTGCCATAGAGGCGACATCTCTTCGCAACTGTATAAGCTGAAGGGACTCGGTGACTTCGGGGGTCTGTAACTGGTGATACTTGACCTGAATTTAAAAAAATAAAAAATAGAATGGAATTGAGAACCGCCTCCTTTTGGAAGTCGGTTAAAAATGTTAGCATTAATTACGCCTTTGTTTACTCCCTGAAGAATAAAGACGTGACTGTAATGTAATCACTTTCCATTTGGTAAGGCGTCAACTTGTCTGCCATCTTAGTTGAAAATTCACTCACGGCCATCTGGTCCCAAATAGGCAGAGATTCTACTACTGTAAATTGGTAACCAAACTGGGGTTATCATCTTCATCTTCCTAGCCTTTATTATTCCCAATATTATTTGAGCTTGGCTTCTAGTTCAACCTGTTTTACCTGAATATCAGTTTTTCTACGAAGCGACTGGCATCGGAATTTCGTAACCCTAATGGTGAACTGCATTCGAAGGTTGAACTAGTTTTCAGTATATTTGAGGGTAATGACTTCCCAATAACGATTACCATAGATGTTTATGACAACCGAGACCGACGACCGAGGCTTAATGTGCTCTCCAAGGCACGGACGGGAAACACCGCCATCTTCCACACTCCGGGCTGCTATTACGAAATTCTTGTAAGAAAAACCCAATAGCATATATAACCCAATAGAACCGGGAATCGAACCCGAGACCTCCTAATCTGCATTTGTTTACGCTAAACACTAAACCAAACAGGCAGCCAAACTGATACTATAATATTGTAAATTAGACTGCCTCGTTGGTCTAGCGGTTGGCGTGTGCGACTGCTGATCATGCATGAGGTCTCGGGTTCGATTGCCGGGTCGGACCAAATGTTTGTACGGTCTACAAATATTTGTTTCGAAGTTTGGGTGTTTCCTATGTATAATATGTATGTATTTACAAAAAAAAACAAGTATATATGTATTTATATCAGTTGTCTAGTACCCATAACACAAGCTCTGCTTAGCTTGGGACTAGATGACGTTGTGTGTTAGATGTCCGAAATATTTATTTATTTGTTACTCTTTCACGGCTAAACCGCTGCACTGATTTCGATAACATTTGGCATGTAAATATGTACTTTGATTCTGATTAACCAGTACGACCTTCAAGAAAAGAGCGTACTCCTACGCAATTTTTATTATTACACCTTCTTAAAAGGCTGGCAACGCACTTGTGGCTCCTCTGGTGTTGCGGGTGTCCATGTGCGGCGATAACCGCTCACCATCTGGCGATACGTCTGCTCATTTGCCCCCTGTTACATAAAAAAATAGAACGCGTTTGTAATGGTTGTATCTAGTAACAACATACACAAAACAACAGCAGAAATTAACAAAAGGCTGTGCTGAGGCCACGACCCGTCATTATCTGAGATAACATTGTAATTATTAAATTATCATAGTCGTAGGTCCCATATAGCGTTTCTGGTAAAATTCCATTACCGACCAAGCTATTATATGTCCCAGTTCTTACCATGAATAATTTGTTTATTTAAATACACAACAGTTTTTGTTATTGTGTGGCATGAAGATTCTACAAACAATGAAAATATCTGCTTCAAAATTGAGATGTAAACATTACATTACATACATTGCAAGTTAAATAAGAGCTTATAAAAGATCGTCTATTCGAACTTCTTTTTAGGTTAAATGGCTTTTTATAACAGGGTTATGATTTCAAAAACACATTTTTCATTATAATTCGTCTATTAAAACTAGACCACCATCTAATGACATCAAAAATTACTAAGAAACTATTGCTAAAGGAAATTGCACTTAGCCACAGTCATGAATCAACACAGTATTTATTTAAAATTATTTCATATTTATGTTAATTGTAACAGCTCAGGTGACTCATATACATTATTCACGATATTGCAAAACAAATCTAAGACTTGGCAACCAGGGTTGTTAAACAACTGATGTTAAAGTCATTAGGTATTTTTACCCCACTGTGAAAGAAGGAGGGTTATATTTTCGTTCCGTTTTCCGTTGAAAAACTGATATTCAGGTAAAACCGATGGAACTAGCAGCCGACCCAAATAATCTTGGGAATAATAAAGGCTAAGAAGCAGATACAGATACAGATACAGAGCAGATACAGATACAGATATATATCTAGAATATATTTCCTCTACAGTTATTATTATGTCTCCAATTAAGGCATCTATAGTAGGTTAACACGAGTACGAGTATAACAAGTAACAAGTCATTGACGTCCACAATCTAGTTTGATCATTTGAATTTTAATTTCTATTAAAAACCAGTGACGTCAAGGCATGAGAGATCGAGAAAAAGTTTGACGTCAAACATCACAAACAAAATTACTCCCAGATAGGCATGAGAGGATTAAGGGGAACTTAAATTCAGAACTTTGTAATTTACTTTTTCATTAAAGCATATTCAATTCATACGAAAGAGACTCTGATAAGCTTTCACGCCTAAACCGTTGCACCGATTTTAACGAACTTTGGCATGGAGATACTTTGATTATTGAGGAAGGACATAACCTACTACATACAAGTGAGCAGAGGCACACATAAAAACTATTTTCTAGATGCCTTTAAGCTTAAAATCGGTTTTTTCTAACATCGTTGTATTTGTGCGGTCGAGACTGCCTGTTTGTTCCGAACCATGACTCTTAGAATACCTAACTTATCTTATGTGATTCACGACAAATGTATAGATACCTAGGGCTTTTTTGAAACTACCACGAGATCACCACACATAATAGTTCTTTACAAAACAAGGAAATATTTGCTTTTAAACTTTAACCTTCCTAATGACTCTGCGAGGGTATATATATTTCTGACGCCGTTGATCTCCATCGCATCATACACAGAGCCGATTGCTGACCTTTATTAGGAATCCCATCCCATCCCATGGGTATCATAAGACCCTATACCAACCAATTCGTACCAGGCGTGGGACAGTAGTAGTCACATTGGCAGGACCACTAAAAAACCTCCTTTCAAAGGTAGGCCAGGTATGTTCAGCAGTGAACTCTTGAAAGCTGATGATGTTATTTGACCAGTAACGAGTATTTTTTAAGCTTACCGTGTTTAGAATACATACGTACATAGCTGAAGATTTAGGCTTATAATATGTAGTAATATTTCATGTTTAAATAATTAATCAAATCTTCAAAGGTACACGGTAATAAATGAAATACCTCTAAAACTCGAATGTTTGACTGTCCTTGTCACAACCTGTTTGAACTGGACTTTAAACTCAACAGAAACATTTTTGTTAGCAGTCAGATTACATTTAGTTAGGTTAGTATATGTAATAGTAGCAGATGTTAGGGATCCTTTAGTAAAAACAAATTCGGCTAAGTGTGTGTCAGTCCGTACGCAAAATAGGGCTTGGTAACCACTTGTTATAACATGTAGAGTTAAAAGAGATTTCAGTTTTTTACAGTCTTGCCTTAGTTAAAGCCTAACACATAAATAATTTAAAAAAACTAACAAGTAAATGAATTCCGCATCTTGGGTCAAATTATTCCTAAAGCGATACGGCGGTGGAGGTGATCCGGCAGAGCACCAAGGTCATCGACATGCCCACAAGACTAGGAAGCTGAAGTGGCAGTGGGTGGCCATTTTAACCGATAACCGTTGGCGTAATCGGGATCTTAAGTGCGAGGTGCGAGTGAGAGGATAGCTCGGCTAACGTAGTATAGGACATCCAAAGGACAGGTGGAGTGATGATTTGGGCAAGTCAGGATCTGAATGCGAAAAGTCGATAATAGAACTAAGTGGCGTGTAATTAGAGAGCCTTAATATCCAGCAGTGAACTGCGATTAGCTGGTAATGAAAGTAACAGAGCTAACTTAGTCACTATAGTATTACTTCTGAGTACATTACATATACCTACTACCACCTCGATCTTAGTTTGTTCAAGTTCATAGTTTAGCTTTTAGAGGACCTCTACTCTAACCGATATTAGCGCTTTACAGACCTCTTTATCGAAGATAACCCTCTTAAAAAGATTTTTCGGTTTATAATGCCACGCTCTCCTTTGCTACTATAAGGTTTATGTCAAGTTCTTGCGGTGATGTTGTCCTGCGTAGTGTAGTCCCTTAGTCTGCTCTTACCACACCCATGGGGTGAATAAGGGTAGTGACAGCGTATTCTTAATTCGATTACGTACCTAATGATACCGAATGAAGGGAAGGGAATCCTAAACAGTACATGAGTCTTTTAAATGTAGCTTGATCTGTGAATGGCTGCTAAACCGATAAAAACCTTATACCAACTGTCACAGATATCAAGCTATATTTTAAGGACTCTAAGGTCATGTTTCACTGGTAACAGATAAGTTCCGGATAGCTTATCTAACAGATGGTTTGATACAATTTATACAGAAGATGAAGTTATCTTTTTTATGTTTGGCCTTGCCAAAATGATTACTCTGCCTGATGGAAAGCTTAAGCAGAATCCAAGAGTGGCGGTCACCATTCTTATTGCGAATGCAGACAATGCAACAATGCAGCATGGTGACCACACTATGGTGGGCTAGTGATGCTTCTGCATCATTGAACCTTCGGTCTCGCACTCACCAAAGAAACACGACAGCATGATCGCTGTCATTTTACGTTGATCTTCTGTACGAGGTACCGCCCAAGTCGAGCCGACCCGTTCGTGCTGAAAATTGACTCTACTACCTTGCATATCTTTACATGTGTCATATAAGCTATCAGAAGCTTATCAGTAACCGGTGAAATAGAGCGTAAGTCTAGTTAAATGCACCTTGATAATTAAGACTTCAAACCCTCGTTTCTCGATTGCTCAATCTACTACCAACTTTAATTAACTTGTTCACACTCAAAGATATGCTACGACATGTTCACCTTCCACGGGTCGGTCTTAGAGTGAGTCCATCGAACATGGTCAAACTTTTCGAGGTTAAGTTATACTATTTCCGACATTACGTTCATTTAAATTCTAAATATATAAAAACAAGTTTTATCTAAACATACATATATGTAAAACTAGGGATATCAGAGTTGTATGTATGTAATAACATCCTTACATATCTCGTATCCTTACATCCTTACATTACTGCCTGGTTGGTCTAGCGGTTAACGTATGAGTTCAAATCCCAGGTCGGGCCAAAAAGTGTTATGGAGTTTTTCTGATTCTATAAATACTTAATAACATCTTGGAGTTTGGAAGTTGGGGTCTGAACCCCCGTGCCTTGGAGAGAACGTAAAGTCGGTCTTGCGGCCTTATCTCTCCCCGGTCGTATCAGTTAACCGTCCTATCGGATTATGAGAGAGAGGGGACAGAGAGTGTACCTGTGTTTGCGCACACACTTGTGCACTATAATATCTCCTGCATAGTGGGCTTATCTCCATTGAGACTGGCCGCCGTGGCTGAAATCGGTTAGGAGAACATTAATTTATTACATATCCCACACACGATCGTCTGATACTAGAATAGGCAGTTGTGCTTTGGTCACCAGACTAAATAAATAAATATTTCGGACATCTAACACACAGCGCCATCTAGTCTCAAGCTAAGCTCGTGTTATGGGTACTAGACAACTGAAATAAATACATTTATACTATTTTCTTGTAAATACATACATATTATACATAGAAAACACCCAAACTCCGAAACAAATACTTGCAGATCATACAAGCATTTGGTCCGACCCGGGATTCGAACACGAGATTTCAAGCACAGTTTAGGGCGCCCACACAAAGCTGCGAATTTGCAACGCATCGTAAATATCGAATATCACCGCAAGAACGTCCGATAGATTTCGTATCGTGCATTCGTGCGATGTTACGTCACACTTGTTGACAACATTTTTGGTCCACTCTGAGACTTTACTAAACGGCACTACTTTCTTTCTTTACTATACCTTTACTAGATAGTGTTGTGTTAGAGATGTCCTAAATATGTATTATTATTTTATACATACGTAGTGTAAAGTTACGTAACTAGGTACCTATATGCTACGCATAATTTGAAGGATCTGAGATGTTATTTTATTTTGGTGTACGAATACTGAAGAATATAAACAAAATATTTGTCAAACATTTTTTCTTCTTTTAAAACATTTACAAAACTATTTTCTTATTTATTTGTATCCATAAATCTAATTCATCACACAAAAATCTAATTAGGGCATCTCTTCTTAGTCGAAAGTATGGTCACATGAAACAATGCTTTGCCGCACGAATTCGTATCGTAGCGATTCGCATCGCAAATTCCTACGATGCGTCGTCGCATCGCATCGCATCGTAGTTATGTGTTAGAGCCCTTAATTAGACTGCTGGTAAACACACTTATGTATTTCTAAATGTATACAAATATTTATGAATTTCATCCAGACACGAATCAAATTATTGCGCTTATAGCTCAAGTATTCATTGTCCTAGGTGGGAATCTCCCATGAGAATGAAAATTTCCCTTTGAAAGCTTCCATTGCTAGTTACACAATATGTCCACGTAAAGTCAATTAAATATCAAAGGTAGGTAATATTAATATAATTACATAGATTTGCTAGATAATTAATCACTTTGACAGACATCTTGATGAGGAATAATGATTTAAAAGCAAAGTCTTCGGATTGGTAACTAATTTATTACTAAAATATCATCTTCATCTCCCTAGCCTTTATTATTCCCAAGATTAGTTGTGGTCGGCTACTAGTTCAACCGGTTTTACCTGAATATCATTTTTTACACGGAGCGACTGGCATCGGACCTCCGCAACCCTGAGGGTGAACTGAATTTGAAGGTTGAACTAGTTGTCAGTAGATTTGCCTCAGAGGGTATTGGCGGTCAGAGCCATACGCGGATACCGCACGGTGTCGACCGAGGCGGCGTGCGCGTTGGCCGGGACACCCCCGTGGGATTTGGAGGCGGAAGTGCTCGCCGAAGTTTATCGACGGGTGGCTGAATTCCGAGCGGAGAGAGGCATTCGCCCTCCGCCCGAAGAGGTACGCGAGTGGCGTGAAGCCGCCCGCCGAGCCACGATGGCTCGCTGGTCGTTCCGACTGGAGACTCCACGCGCTGGCTTTGCCGCCGTGGAGGCTCTCCAGCCGGTCATCCACGAGTGGGCAGGGCGGCAGCACGGGACTCTTTCCTTCCGACTGACGCAGGTGCTTTCCGGGCACGGATGCTTCGGAAAGTACCTGCACTCGGTCGCCAGGAGGGAACTGAGTCCCGCCTGCCACCACTGCGACTGCAGTGAGGACTCAGCCCAGCACACGCTGGCGATTTGCCCCGCATGGGCGTCGCAGCGCCGGGCCCTCACTGCAGTCATCGGAGGAGATCTCTCGCTACCGGCCGTCATACGCTCCATGGCCGGTAGCGACAGAAGTTTTACCGCGGTCGCAGCCTTCTGCGAAGACGTAATTTCGCAGAAGGAGGCGGCGGAGAAGGCCCGGGACGATGATATCCACTCGGACCCGATCCGCCGCCGGCGAACCGGGCGACGGAGGCGCGCCTATCAGCGCCTCATGCCGCCCTGAGTGTGGCCGCGGATGGTCGGGACGGGTTTTCCCCTCCATCCGCTCTAGTGGCTACCCGCGAGGGGGCGACGTTACGCGTGTGCCGTACGTCGCCCAGATTGAGAGTTTTTACCAGCAGACGGTGCCCGCTTCAGTGCGGGCAAGCGCTGGGAGGGGTCCGGATGTGTTAATAACAGCAGTTCCCGGATCCTTCCCGTCTCAGGCGCAGAGTGGCACACCGTGTGGTTTTAGTCGGTTCGATTCCGACACACCGCCCCGCCGCAAACCCCGGCGGGGTGACGGCCCGAGGGGGTTTCCACACGTAAAAAAAAAAAAAAAAAAAGTTGTCAGTAGATTTGAGGGCACCGACTGACTAACATATCATCAATTTCTAGCTGTTGCAGTTGCAGTTGCTACCATTGCACCACCAAAGAAAAATACTGAAGAATACAGTCATTTCCCATAGAAATGATTGTATTTAAATAAATAAATATTTCGGACATCTAACACACAACGCCATCTAGTCCCAAACTAAGCAGAGCTTGTATTATGGGTACTAGACAACTGATATAATTACTTACATACTTTTTTTTTATAAATACATACATGACATATTATAGATAGTTTGAAAACACCCAAACTCTGAAACAAATATTTGCAGATCATACAAACATTTGATCCGACCCGGGTATCGAACCCGAGACCTCAGGAACAGTAGTCGCGTACGGTACCACTGCGCCACCGAGGCAGTCCAATTTGAAAATTATTATTTATACAAATAAATAAAATTGGGATGTCTGTTTGTAATATTAAAATAACCGCTTTTAAATAAATGCATATGTATGTATGCACGGTACATATACCAAAATAACATTTAAAAAGACTTTTGTCTGTCTGTCTGTTTGTTCCGGGTAATCTCTGGAATTCTTCACCGATTTTGACGGGACTTTCACTGGCTGGTAGGTAGCTGATGATCCAGGGAGTAACTTAAGCTACTTATTTTAGACTAGTTTTGTCCCGCGGCGTTACCCGCAGTTGTTGTACCGCGTATAACACCGCGGGGCCCAGCTAGTTTCTTAATAAAACTTATTAGACTATTTTAATAAGTTTCTCTATACTTTTAATAAAACTTTAAACAGCTTTAAATATAAAAAATATAGATGACTATTATTATATACACTCTCTAGTTCATAAATACCCTTCTCATCTTACCCCTTTCTTAATAGAAACTTCCATATCATTCTTTAAGTACCCCACCTTGACTTGCTAACTTGAGTAAAAAAAACGCTGAACTAAGCGTGTTCTGGAATGGAGACTACGTATTGGCAAACGTACTGTGGTACCTCCTCTGGGCAGATTACGGGACGACTTGCGAGAGAGGGGCGGCAGTGAGTGGATTCAAATAGCAGTAGACCGACCTCTGTGGTCAACCTTGGGAGAGGCTTATGTCCAACAGAGGACTACAAAGGGCTAATGATGACGTAAGAAAAGAAACTTTAAATTGTTTACATATTGAAACAAAATCTCGGCACATATCTATATGCCTTTAACTAATGATATTCTATATAGAAGAAAAAATACATTATAGTTAATAGTGTGTTACCTGCACAAGTTTCCTTGTTAAAAACAATCTTATTACTATTAATTGATGATGACTATCAATGTTTTTGTGCGGACAATTAATTTGTGTACGTCAATATGGCCATAACCATATATCAAAGTATTCAGAACCGTTGAAAAAAATGTAATACTTTTGAACGACCAATTCTTGTATTTACATAACCTGAATCTCGGAAACGGCTGCAACGATTTTCATGCAATTTAGTATACAGAGTGTTTCGGGGGCGATAAATCGATCTAGTTAGGTTTCGTTTTTAGAAAATTTACCAAAACAAGAATACCGTTCATCCAAGCACTGTTTATTATTGTGAAATCTAAAAGTTACATATTAACAGGTCTGTGTTGGCTTTGTTTACTGTCCTATTCCCTTAGACAGATGTCTTATGTTTGTTTCGTCCTTTCTTCTCAGAACTAGTCCAGTTAGGAAAGGCCAAACACATCTGCTCAAAGAAAGTTTAGCTTGCAAAAGTGTTTATGTAACCTAATTACAGAATAAATGATTTCATTTCGCTTTCATTTCATAGAAGATTTTGGCTGGTCGCTGACGCTGTTCAGCTGTTCTTCTCTTTACAATGATGTTGTCCTATGGGGTTTGCGTAGACGCCTCTCAAGACATCCATGGGATAAATATGGACGGTGACAAAGTGCTACCTAAATTATGGAGATAAACCATAAATGTGAAATGTTAACTTATAGTTTTCAGCTGGAGTTGTTTACAAAGTGATTCATGGAACAAGTTGTTGCGTACGCTATGTAAATTGATTTGTGTTATAGTCGTTTTTCTATTCCATTTGTATTAAGAAAAATGCGTCACTACTTCGTGGAAAATTCTTCGGAATTACCAATCTGCAAGCGACGCTGGCACCATCTGTTTAAAGACTTGATACATTTTAAACTGTATATAAATTACGGTTTTTCGTTTCCTATGCTAAACTAAATTTGTGTGCTTGAGGTTAACTGGAAAGTAGATGACAAATTTAATTGAATAATTGAATGTTAAAGTTTGTTTTATCAACGAAGCCATCTTTGTATTCAATATTTAATTTATGACTGTTACTAATTAAATCCCTTTTTAAATATTTTACCCGACTTGGCGAAACCAAAAGGAAGGGTAACCCTCGCAGTCTATGTACGTTTCTATGTTCAAACTGTAGCGCCTTAACTATTGAACCGATTTTGATGAATGAGGTATCAATCAATTCGTAATAATAGTCCAGGTGACATGGGCTATATAATTTTTATCAAAAGTTTATACGTAGAAGGTTATAGTTGTTTAAAACTTGCATGTTTTACCCATAGGCATATAGATACGTACGTACAAATAGTAGTTTGTGCATAGTTTAGAATTAAAACGTTGTGTGTGGGATGTGTTAAGTTATTATTATTCATGTTGTACTTAAATCTATATATATATACAAGGAACCACGGCTTACAATAAATGTTTATATCAAGACGTATAATGATTTTGCACTTCGATGCGAAATCCGCTTTGCGCAACAGCAATATAAACACATAAACCTATACATATAATAACATTACGTAAAGTAGATGTCTGATTGCAAAAGCTGATAAACGTTGTTATGTTTGATACATATTTATTACAAACTTAATCTCTTAAGTTTTGCTTTACTAACCAGTAATCAAATCTATGCTAATATTTTAATTCGAAAGTAACTCTGGCAGTGTGTCTTTTATGCTTCCACAGCTAAACTGCTGCATCGATTTCAATGAAATTAGGCATTGAGATACTCTGATTCTTATGCAAGGACATATGATATTTGTTGTAACCAATACACAAGCAGGCGGAGGACAAAACCAAGTATAATATTATGTACTATTATGTACTATTATGCGCTCGGCGATAAGATAAGAAACAATACCGAGGGTAAGCAACGACGGCGACGATTAATACCTGGATGGGTAACCGCTGGTGGCATGTTACCATGAGCGTCTCCGTGATTCGGAGGT
This sequence comes from Spilosoma lubricipeda, assembly GCA_905220595.1. Classification (NCBI taxonomy): domain Eukaryota; kingdom Metazoa; phylum Arthropoda; class Insecta; order Lepidoptera; family Erebidae; genus Spilosoma; species Spilosoma lubricipeda. Next base: position 14,166,447 of record HG992296.1, on the reverse strand, counting down.
CACGTTAAGCAGTCGGTCCCGGTTGTTATCAGAGGATAACAGTTATGAGATTAGTTGGAGGACTTTGGGCGGCTTAACTACATCCAACAGCAAAATTACGTAGCCACAACGTTGTCTTGCCAGGCCTCAACCTGCACTTGGCCAGCGAAGGGACCTATGGCCTCCGCCGTCTCTTTCTGCGAGCAAGTTATGCTTGCCAAGGAGACGGCGGAGCGGTACCGGGAGAGGTTTAGAACTCTTCCGGCCCGCTAGGCCCGGAGATCGGAGAACGTTCTCTGTCCCCCATAAGCGCAAGCCTGTGGGTGACAGAGGAGATCATCTGTCACCCTAGCTGAAGCAGGCTCGCGTGGCGGCGCGGACGCTGCGGAGTGTAGTGTAGTGTAGTAAAAATCGGTTATTTTAATATTACAAACAGACACTCCAAATTTATTTATTTGTATAGATAATCTCGACAGTTGTATGCTACTTGATACTAGATGGAGCTGTCCTCGAATCATCTAGATTATACGAGACCCATTTAAACTCTATGGATGGCGCAACAACATAATAATTGTCTTAACATGTCCATACCATCGTATTTTATAGACATGACATCGGGATAATAGACCCTCTTTCATTGTTTATAGGCAAACTTCAACAAAAACATAGCTAAACAAACTTAAAAAAAAAAAAAAAAGCTCTTCCTTTTTTGAAGTCGGTTAAAAACAATACGAGAATTTACAACACAAAATTTTGTTATTCATTTACCTATTGTTATTTTACAGCTGCATTTTAGACGAAGTCAAATGCCATAGCTATAAATATTATTGAGCAATGCTATTTTACCGAATACAAAGGATATAAATAACCACACATCAACATCACATTAACAGCCTTTAACAGTCCACAGCTGGACATAGGCTCCTCCTTAAAAGGAGTTTTTGGCACACCATACCTCTCTATGTTCACCCAAAATTTCTAAGGTCGTAAGAAAAATATAGAAATGAATGATTTCTACACGAATAGGCCGGCTCGACCCTGACGGTACTACCCTCCTCGGACATCTTTGCCAATCGTTACTAGTAAATGGAGACCTTAAAAGTAGAATAGAATAGAATAGAAAACTCTTTATTTGTACACCATTATAGTACATAGTTACAAGAGTACATAAAATGTGAAATGTAGTGTACAAAGGGCGGCGTTATTGCCAGAAGCAATCTCTTCCAGGCAACCTTAGGATGGATTAAAATGTACAGGAGAGACAGTGGTAGTTGTCGGTGCAATGAGTTTTTAATTAATTTTAATTTTATTATTGTGTAAAAGTACAACAGTCTTGCTATAGAACTGTAACATCGTCTAGGACTAGCGTCTTGGAGGTCTCATGGCAGCAGCTTCGAGTATAAAATCGTAGATTTCAAGCTGACCCCACCCTAGTTTGGCGGTTTGGAGGAAGAAGTTATCAAGGTAGCTTTTGCCTGCGGCTCAATCAAAGTTTCACTATGCAGTATTTTGACGAAATCGATGCAGCGTTTAGCGTGAAAGCGTAGGTAACAGAGTCAATTGATAAAATTAAGTGTGGATATGGAAGTATAAATGCAGTATTAGTAAATTTAATAAAATGATTGAATATGCTAATTGAGGGAATTATATGCGACTCAAAATGACACTCGACCTCCGCGTGAGGTCAGCAACTATCTCAGTTTGGTGAACAACACAAAACTGTTGATTAATTATTGTGGGAAATACTTCGGTTCATGTATTTGGGCACCACAGAGACAGACAGACACAGTGAGGTTTTATTTATGATTTTACATTGGTAAAGGTTACTACGATTATTCTTTCTTACCTTTATATTGATAACCTCACATATAGTGCATTCGCTTAAATATGGTCACATTGATCGCGCCGCCCGCCGTCCCACGTGTGTCTAGCCGCCACAAAATAGAACGGCCCACCTGCAGCGTACAGCCTCAAGTAGTCAGTAGTAAAGTCAGTTTACGCCGTTGTATGAATTAATATATTCGTATTTCGTACTTGCGTGCGGGTGAACCAACACTATGTAAACGAATGTACTTTACACGGCTATTCCAAACTAGGCAGAGACTATGATAACCACATTGTTGTTAATTATTTTTTTATTAGTTATTTATTTATTATTTATTTATTCACGGTATCGTCGTAACGCCGCGGGACAAAGCTAGTCTAAAAAAAGTAGCCTAAGTTACTCCTTATATCATCAGCTACCTATCAGTGAATGTCCCATCAAAATCTTTCCACCCGTTTTAGAGATTACCCGGAACAAACAGACAGACAGACCGACAGCCAGAAAGGCAGACAAAAATTGTAAAAAATACATTTTTAGTAAATGTACCGTGTATACATACATATGCATTTAGTAAAAATCGGTTCTTTTAATGAAACAAACAGACACTCCAATTTTATTTTTTTGTATAGCTATATTTGCACGTTAACCGATTTTAGAAGTTCATAACACCGATGAAAAGTTAAATTATCAGTGAGTACCTTAGGCTACCGTTTTACGGTAGAAATTGGCATCCATGCCAATGAAAGGCATTCTTGAAGAATTACTCTATAGTAATTCTTCAAGATATAGATCGCGCTAACGGAAATAAAGCCTTTTAGAGATAAATCACACTTAAATACAGAAAAAATTACCGTGCTCACCACATAATTAACTAGTACCTGGATGACCGAGTATTTCTTAGATTTTCTTTTTAATTTTCTAACAAAGTATCCTAGCTACATCGATTTATCACCCCCGACATCCCTGCATATTAAATTTAATAAAAATCGTTGATGTGATTCTGATTATCGTAGTAATATGATAAACGCGAAAGTTGGTAAGTATGGATGGATGTTTGTTACTTTTACGCAAAAACTACCGAACGGATTTGGATTAAACTTTACAGTAATATAGCTTATACATCAGAATAACACATAGGTTACTATTTGCCGCGATAACCGCCATACACGCGGGCCGAGCTGCGGGCAACAACTAGCAAAAATATACAAGAATAGCTCGTTTAAGGGTATTAAATATACATTATGGTGGGAAGGGAAACCACGATCTTTAACCTAAGAGCCAGGGTATCGAACCCCTACTGACAGACCTGTTTTCTATACTAATATTATAAAGCTCAAGAGTTTGTTGGAACGCGCTAATCTCAGGAACCGATGGTCCAATTTGAAAAAATCTTACGGTGTTGGATAGTACATTTATCGAGGAAGGCTATAGGGTATATGGACGATATATGGACCAATAGGAGTGGAGCACCAATGAATAATGTTTTAAAAACGGGGGAAAATTATCACGCTACGGGCAACAGGAGAGGCAAACGCGGTTGCGTGGGTCAGCTAGTGATAATATATACTAGTTTATCAACAGTCTCTAACATTCCACTGCCAGACATAAGCCTCTCCTTAGAAAGAAGGTATTATTCTATTACAAACGGCTGACCAGAAGGATGGGTGACCGCTGGTGGCAAAATACTATGAGCATCAATATGTACTTTTTTGTTATTGTAACTTATAAATTTTATCTCACTGTACATATACTTTTGTGAACGTTATGTACACCGTAATTGTTGTATATATCAGAATAACTGCTTACCAACAACTAATAATACTAAGTGAAATGTGTAATATACAGAATGTGGTTGTACTAATAAACAATAAATAAATTAAGCATCTCCGTGATTTGGAGGTCACGTTAAGCAGTCGGTCCCGGTTGTTATCGTACGATAACAGTAATGAAGCTTAGTTGGAGGCCTGCTTAAAAACATCCAACGCCAAGATTACGTAGTCACAACGTTGTCTTGCCTGTCCCCAACCCGTACTTGGCCAGTGTGGGGACGTATGGCCTTAACCCTCTCTTGAGAGGAGACCCGAGCCCAGCAGTGTATGGGTTGTTGATAATCAGAAGTTGGTTAAAATTAAAAACATTTATTTACACGTGTATTAAATAAAACCAAGTTAAAACAGGATAATTATACGTTTACAGGTATTGCTCTAAATTATATTACCTGTTATGTAGGGTAAGTTGTGAGTTGTGACCGACAGTGGCTGGTATCCGCCAATTATATAATCCAACTATTGTGGTTTAACATGAGCTGATTTGTTAATTCTTTTACTATTTACTTACTGAGAGTAATTTGTCATTTATCTAAGTGTGTGTGTGTTAGTTTCTCTTTCTAAAAAAGGTTATAACCACAGCGTTATAAAGAACTCATCAAAAATATTGTATTGAATGATACAAGTATTGATAACCGCACAAGTACAATTTTAACAAAAATGAAACCGACTTCAAGGTTCGACTCGATTTCTCTTGGATGCCTTCATCGGATATTAATGTCCTTATCATGGTACCACCGTTGGGACATCTCCTTTCCATTAAAAAATAATCATCAAAATCGGTTCATAAAAGACGAAGTTATCGGCGAACACATATAATGTATATATATACAGTCGAAATGAGAAACCTCTTCCTTTTTTTGAAGACGGGTAAAAAATAAAACAGAACACTGTACATTTGGCAATTATTTTAGTTATACATTTGAAATGTAAACAATAATGGAGTCACAAAGAGGCAGAGAAGGTAATTAAGTCAAAGATATTGGTATCTATTTATTTAAATAAAATTGAAGTGTATATTTGTTATTCCTAAGCTTTTCAGTAAATGCATATATGAAAGAAACTTACAAAAAAAATATTAAAAAACCTGTCTATCAGATTTGTAGTGACACAGAAATCAAGCTATACAAGTATTATAAGGACCAGTTTTCTGTGAAGTCGTGGTATCGTTCTTTGTAATATTATTTGTGTTATTACCCTTTTGGTTTCTTCAATAATATAGGGCAATGCAGTGTTGCCATTTCGAGGGTCGCATCTGAAAACCAGCGCTACACATTCATAGCATTTAGCTGAGGTGGACGTGACCCGACCTGGCCCACATTCGTATATATATATATATATATATATATATTTATGTAATAGGCGGACACACGAGCAGACGTATCGCCTGATGGTTAGCGCGTGGTTCTCCCACGATATTACTTCTACATTTTATACATTTTTTTTAACGTGTGGAAACCCCCTCGGGCCGTCACCCCGCCGGCGTTTGCGGCGGGGCGGTGTGTCGGAATCGAACCGACTAAAACCACACGGTGTGCCACTCTGCGCCTGAGACGGTAGGGATCCGGGAACTGCTGTTATTAACACATCCGGACCCCTCCCAGCGCCTGCCCGCACTGAAGCGGGCACCGTCTGCTGGTATACTCTCTAATTAGGCGACGTACGGCACACGCGTAACGTCGCCCCCTCGCGGGTGGCCACTAAAGCGGATGGTGGGGAAAACCCATCCCGACCATCCGTTCTACATTTTATACATGAGCCAACCAAACTTTGCTCTACCTGATGGAAAGCATGAGCAGAATCCAAGAGTGGTGGTCACCATACTCATTGCGAATGCAGATAATGCAGCATGGTGACACTATGACGCCCGGGCCAGCTCGACCAGGGCGGTACTAACTTAACACAGAAGATCATCGTAAAATGACAGCGAGCGTGCTGTCTTGTTTCGTTGGTGAGTGCGAGACCCGAGGCCCAATGATGCAGAAGCATCACTAGGCCGCCATAGTGTGGGTCGCCATTCTGCATTGTTGAATTGTGTGCATTCGCGATGAGTATAGTGACCACTACTCTTGGATCCTGCTTATGCTTTCCATCAGGCAGAATAATTTTGGCAGGACTCAACATAAAGAAAAAAAATAGCGTTCAATAAATAGATTATCTAAAACTTAAATAATTTCTCACTTCGAATCGGTAGTTTTTGAAATTAACCCATTCAAATAAACAAACTCTTCAAATCATCACTCAGCGTGTTATAAGATAATTTGTTATGATTTTAATTATCACGTTTCTAATAATTTAATTCAATCGATGATCTTGCCTCTCTTTCTTCTGTTTCATTGTAATATTACTTTCATTTAGCAACATAGCGCCTCGTGGCTGTTACGCCATCCTGCTGTAGGTGCCTTTCGCTTAATTATATTTGTTATTTTCCTTATTGTCGATTGCCAATTATAGGTTACTAGCTGACCCACGCAACTTCGTTTGCGCCTTATATTGCCCGTAGCGTGAAAATTTCCCCCGTTTTTGGATCATTCTTCATTGTTGCTCAGCTCCTATTAGTAGTAGCGTGATGATATATACCCTATAGCCTTCCTCGATAACTGGACTATCCAACACCGAAAGTATTTTTCAAATCGGACCAGCGGTTCCTGAGATTAGCGTGTTCAAACAAACAAACTCTTCAGCTTTATATATTAGTACAGATTAAACCTAGACCTCTGTTATTATTGTCCTGACCCGTAGGGTATATGCTTTTAAATTATTCTGGTTGTTTTACAGTAGGTATTTTGTTAGGTTCCGTGTACATAAAGACAATACCTCTACTGATTTTTTTTTTTTTTTTTTTTTTTTTTTATGTTTGACCCTGCCAAAATGACTCTACTCTGCCTGATGGAAAGCATGAGTAGAATCCAAGAGTGGTGGTCACCTTACTGCGAATGCAGACAATGCAACAATGCAGCATGGTGACCCACACCATGGCGGGCTAGTGATGCTACTGCATCATTGGGCCTCCGGTCTCGCACTCACCAACGAAACACGACAACATGATCGCTGTCATTTTACGTTGATTTTCTGTGCGAGGGTAGTACCAGTATTAACAGTTTTACCAACATACTTCTTGTATCTTAGTAAATAAAGAACCTCATCTGAAACATATTTCTAATCTGTATAGATACAATTCATTTTATCTTATTATGTTTATTACTTAAATATGCAAAGTCACATGGATACCCATCGCCATACCGTACTACATGTTACATAGTGTGGCAACGCATCACCCCGCCAACAACTGTATGTATAAACCCATTTCTTTAGAATTTCATTTCTTTCTCACCTTCTGAAGTAAATAGTAATCGATTAATTTAAAATATTTCTAAAATTCTGAAAGACGTTAATTAAATAAAATTATAATATGGAGGAAGCAGAAGCAGAGACAAATAAAATTGAATTAACTAAATTTTATCCTACTACTGCCATCTAGTGTTATTAAGAAACAACGCAATAGACGCATAACAAAACTAGTTCGTAACACGTATCACAGATGGCATCATTATCAAATTACGTAATATATGTTTCAGCGATATATGTAGAGGGCGTTTAAAACACCAATGCATGCATTAATCTTTAGCAGGAGAAAGGTGTCTAATTTCTATAGTACATTAAGTAGATGATTGAATAAAGTATTTTAGATATCTGGGTTATTGTGCTTGCTCATCGACCTCTTGGTCGTATGCGCAAGCAGATCTTACATCATTGGACAGGTCAGACTCTCATAACGCTTGCATCATTGGGAGGAAGTTATGTGAAACTGTACGTGTTTATTTTGTCTCTGCTGCTATAACTCGCTATAATATTACATATATATGATATGACAACCTAGTAAAGGTATGCAAAAATACTTGCGAACGAATAATCCACACATAATTATACTTACATGTAATATATATTTCTATCTTCTACCCCGTTGGTCTTGCGGTTGGCGTGTGCGACTGCTGATCAAGAGGTCTCGGGTTCGATTCCCGGATCGGATCAAATGTTTGTATGAGCTACAAATATTTGTTTCGGAGTTTGGTGTTTTCTATGTATAATATGTATGTATTTACAAAAAAAAAGTATAATATGTATTTATATCAGTTGTCTAGTACCCATAACACAAGCTCTGCTTAGCTTGGGACTAGATTGCGTTGTGTGTTAGATGTCCGAAAAAAATAAATGTATTTATTTATCTACATCACTGTGGCCTGACTGACTGATTCGTCAAAGCAGGCTATGAACTTAAAGCTTTGGCAGTTAATGTTTATATATATAAAGCATCCACTAAGAAATATTTTCTTGGAATTTCCTCCCTATTATTACTTGAAAGTCGTCATTTTTAAAGTTAAAAACATGAAATAAGAAATTATCAGGTGACCAAAACGGAAACGAAGTAAATTGCTCTCAATATGTTATTTCTGTAGGTACTTATTATCTATTATCATATATGTAAAACTAGGGACCCGCTCCAGCTTCGAATGGCAGCATGATTGTAATTGACATCTGCCGATGCATTTCATCCTCTGATATCTTTAGACTTTTTATATAGGTAAATAGCTAAAACAAACTTATTTAATCCGTCAACACTCCGAAAAAGGAGGCTGTAATAACAGTCTAGTCGAATCGACCCTTATCTGTGAAAGCAACGTTCCTCAATAGTTTATTCAACTTCTTTTAATCACTGTCCTCACAGAAATCAGTTATATATTACTACTCACCCCGTAGTCCAACTAAACATCTGCTTCACCCTCTCCGTTCGTAAATTTGTGGGATTCGCCATCATTCTGTAACAAAAGAAGAAAGAAAAAATTTTAGCAATAATAAAACCCACTTCAATGTTTGACTCGATTTCTGTTGGATGCTATCATCAGATCTTAGTGTCCTGGTAACACCGTTGAAATATCTCCTTTCTATTAAAAAAAGAATCATCGAAATCGGTTCATAAACGACCAAGTTATCAATAATAACATAAAAATAAATAAGAAATTATAAACACCTGAATTGAGAACCTTCTCCTTTTTTTGAAGTCGGTTAAAAATAATTTCACTGGGTAAAGTATCGTTTACTAAAAAAAATATTGTAGTATCATCAATATAATCTACCAATCGCCATCCACTGATTAACGAAGTTTCCTCTAAAGGAACATCAACTATCGCGGTCGTAGTTTTCAAATTGTCGGTCCATCGTGTCGAAGGGTGCCCTACACTACGTTTGCCTAATCGTGGTCTCCACTCAAGCACATTTCAGCTCCAACGACCATCGGTTCGTCTTTACACATCAACATAGTAGCCGACCCTTCCAGAATAATAAAAGCTATAGAGACGAAGAATAATTAACTTTAGTTAACGTCAAAACTATTATTATTATCGTGGGAGAGCCACGCTTCGGCATGAATGGCCCGGTTCGACCGGAGTGATAACACGGCCTCACAGAAAACCGGTGTGAAATAGCGCTTGCGCTGTGTTTCACCGAGTGGCCGAGAGGCCATAGCCCATCCCCTCCCCACATTCTTTGTGTGTCCATTATTACATTAAAAAAACTCACCACACCTCTTACAGCTACGTTATCCATACATAACCCACTTTTAACCAGGTAGGTATATAATGTTCGTTCGATGACAAACTAGTACTAAATACATGTTTTTAGTTGAGCAAACACATGAATGGGTATCTGCTTAAATAACCATTATGTAGTTAAGGTAAATCATTTATTATTTACTTATCCTTCGCTTGTCTAGTTATCAAATAGCGTATTCATAGCTACTATGTAAACGCACTGTAATTTTTATAAGATACGAGTATATGACGTAGGTACTTTATTACCGACTACGGTAAAGCCAAAAGGTAGGGTAGTTTTAGTAGTAAAGTAGTGTCTAACCTACTGTACCGATTTTGATGAAAGAGTGAGGTATCAATCGATTCATAATAATAACCTGGGTGACACTTGCTATGTAAATTTTATCAAAAGTTTTTATGTAATCAGGTAACAGTCATATACGAGGGCGGAGCCGCGGGCAGCAACTAGTATAATATACTACGAAAACCTTACAATACAAAATCGACTAACTTCTCCGGTAATTAAAGGACACCTATATTATTATTATTCTTGACAGGTGGTCAGAGCGCTACTGCGCATAGACACGCTAGACACGTGTTAAAACATCGCATCATTTACACCTATATTTTTATACAAGTAGATTATTTAAAAATTCATAGATTTAAACCATACTAATAATACAAATTCATAAGTTACTCTGTCTGTCTGTCTGTACTGCTTTTACGGCTACACCGCTGCATCCATTTCAATGAAACTTGGTATCGAGATACTTTGGTTCTCAAAGAAGGAATAGGCTACTTCTTTACCGCGATAACCTAAATATACGCAAGCGGAGCCGCGGGCAGCCGCTAATAGTACAACTATAAATTTAAAAATATCAGGGATCTTAAGTTTTATAGGAATAATTGTAACTATAAGTGTACTTAACCCTTATTCACCGCAGGGGTGTCGTAAGATGAGACGAAAGGAGCAAAGTCCGTAGAACAATGATTTGACATGAATGGGTCGGCTCGACCGGAGTGATACCACGGCCTCACAGAAAACCGGTGTGAAATAGCGCTCGCATTGTGTTTCAACGAGTGAGTGACGAATACCAGAGGCCCATTCCACAACGCGTCCCCACGTCCCTCTCCCTATCCCCCAAAGAACACACTTGTGACGCCTCTGGTGTTGCGGGTGTCCATGGGCGGCGGTAATCGCTTACAAAGTGATACGTCTACTCGTTTGCCTACAAACATACAAGTGAAGGTAACAAAAGCGAGTTAAAAAGATATAGGTAAACTTTCAAAGGAATCTATAAAAAATCCCAAATACGAAAACTAGAGTCGTAATATGAAATCAAATTAGAAACAATTATTGTTAATAACGATATTTAGGTACAATTTTGTTATACTTACGACACGTTTTTGACGACACTAATTAAGCATCGTTACTAACACTTAATTCAGCGGTTTAATAACAAAAGCAATCACTACTGGGGAATAATTGAGATTTCTGTCACACAAGGTACTGATGGGTAGTGAGAACCGACTGTCACTTATCGATTGATTTAGATATTCACCGGGCACGGTTGCTTCGCTGAGTATCTGAATCGAATAGGACGGGAGGCTACAGCATAATACCGCCACTACTGCGGTTCCGAACGGGACTCCGCACAGCACACACTGGAGGACTGCTTAACGTGGGATTCCGAGCGTCGAGTCCTGGTCGGACAGATTGGACAAAACCTATCACCGCCAGCATTGAACGCGGCAACGCTGACGTGTAGTGAAGGGTGGGAAGCTGCGGTCTCGCTGCGGTCTCCTTCTGTTATGCTTCAGAAAGAGTCCGAAGAGCAGGGATCGGGGAAGGGCCGATCGTGCTCGAATTAGGCGGCGAAGGGGACGATTCAGGGGTCGCTAGTTCTCTAATCGCCGCCAAAGGGTCGCTGCGGACACATATTGAAGCGATGTAACCAATGCAAACGTCGGTGTCGTCTAGGGCGGAACGGGGTCCTGCCGCTGGCGTTACCGTGGCCATCCTGGGATGTACCTCAATTTGTGACGTGAAACGGGGAGGACTCCAGAAGCCACAGGCTTTAGTGGGTAGACTGGTTTTCCGGGAGTCCCACACTCGCCCTTTGTTTGCCCAACGGAGAGAATGGTGCGAAAAACAATCCCCGCGTAAAAAAGATGCTTATGACTGCTCTGACCACGTAGCAGCGTTTTTAAGGTATGGGCCTGCCAGAGTGACTCCACTCTGCCTGATGGAAAGCATAAGCAGAATCCAAGAGTGGTGGTCACCATACTCACTGCGAATGCAACAATGCAGCATAGTGACCCACACCATGGCGGGCTAGTGATGCTTCTGCATCATTGAGCCCCCGGTCTCGCACTCACCAAAGAAACATGACAGCACAAATGCAGTCATTTTACGTTGATCTTCTGTTCGAAGGTCGTGCTGAGATCAGCATAGCTCTACTACCTCGTAAAGTTGTTTGTAAGCGACCGCTGAGTGTTGTAGATTAAAAATTTAAAACCCTTTATATGACAACATTTTGTGTAAAGTAACGTCCCCCGCGACACAAGATATATATAACTAATTCTGGAGTTATCTTTTTAGCCGACTATGGCGAAGCCCAGAAGGGAAGGTTAGATTTAGCTGTCTTTATATCTTGGAATGTTTCACCAGAGTGCCTAAACTACGGAACATGTAATAATGATGTATGATGTGTCATGGGCTATACTTTAAGTAGACTATTTTATATACATTTTTAACCTACTTCAAAAACGGAGGCGGATCTCAATTCGATTGTATTTTTTTATGTTTGTTACCTCTTAAAGTCATAACTTTCGACTGGGTGAATCGATTTTGATGATTCTTTTTGATTTGACGGTCATGTTCTAGAAGTTGTTTTTTTGTTAAATATTTGTATTATATCAAAAGTTTATACGTGGTCGGATTATAGTTGTTTAAACTTCTTTCATGAGACAAATTTTTCACTAAATATATATGAAATTAATACAAAAACAAAAACATATTTTTTATTTTGTCAGTCTGCCTGTTCGTTCTGGCTAATCTCTGGAACGGCTGAAACAATTTTTACACAATTTCCACTGGCAGATAGCTGATGATATAAGGAGTAAATTAGACTATTTTTTTAAACTAGCAGAGACACAACGCGAGCAAGTTACAAATCACTTACAATGATAGATAGTACTATTATATGCGCAGATAATAATAAATAATTCATTTTATTACTACAATTTAATCAACAAAAGATTAACCCAACAATTACCTGTTGGCTAATATCAGTTTATTCCTCCTTGTACGTTTTTTATTGCGGTTTTTGTTTAATAACATACTTAACAGTCAGTAAGCGGACGTCAATGGATGCAGTAATAGCTTTTAGTGTTGTAGACGAAATAATTAGCATAATATTGCAGCAATAGACATAGCAATTGCTTGGAAAAATACGACAATTATGTGGTAAAGAGAAGTACTTTATGTGGTATAAATAGGTGCGGATAGGTAACACAGGAGACAAAGACTGCCTGAGTGGCGCAGTGGTAGCGTATGCTGCTGTACTTGAGGTCACGCGTTCGATGCCTGGGTCGGACCAAATGTTTGTATGATCTATAAATATTTGTTTTGTAATTTTGGGTTTTCTATGTTTAATATGTTTGCATTTACAAAAAAAAAAATAGAGTATTTATATTAGTTGCTTAGTGCCCGTATTACAAGCTCTGCTTAGTTTGGGACTAGATGGCGTTGCGTTGTGAGTTAGACGTCCGAAGATATTTAATTAAAGAAGAAAAGAGTAGCAAGAGGAGGTTGCAGGTACCTATATCTTAGATTTTATCTTTTTCGGTGCCAGCCCTCCGCACTTTATAAGAAACTACCTGACCCACGCAACCTCGTTTGCGTCTCCTATTGCCCGTAGCGTAGTTTTTGAAACATTCTCTATTGATGCTCCGCACCTAATGTCTTAGCGTGGTGATATATACCCTATAGCCCTACTCGTAAAATGTACTATCCAACACTGAAATAATTTTTCAAATCGGACCAGCGGTTCCTGAGATTAGCGCATTCATACAAACAAACAAATTCTTCAGCTTTAAAATATTAGTATAGATAAGAAATTAGATTTTGCCCGCGGCTCTGCTCGAGTGTATGGCGATCTAGAGTCTATGTCCTTCCTCAAGATTCAATGTGTCTCCACGCCAAATTTTAACGAAATCAGTGTAGCGGTTGAGCCATGAAAGCATGAAAAGAGAGACAGAGTCACTTGCGAATAATTGAGTTTGGATAACTATTTGTTTTGTCCGTGTGGTGAGAGATTTAAAATACGAAATGTTAAATCTTTTTTTTTTTATATTTCGTCCTGCCAAAATGACTCTACTCTAGGCAGAGTGAGATGGAAAGCATAAGCAGAATCCAAGAGTGGTGGTCACCATACTGTGAATGCAGACATTACAACATCTATATTATACTATTACACACTGGCTCAAATCTTTAAACTATGAAGAGACTGAAAAATTGCTATATGTACCTTCATAGACGAATCTAACAGGAGATCACATTCAGCATTTTTCTCCTTATTGTTGGATATGTAGGATATGTTAGCCTGGTTTCTTATATCTATTATATTCTTATATACACTATTCACGGAGTAGCTATAACACACATAACATATCACACAAAAAGACCACACACACTCACACACACACACACACACACAAACATACACACACAACACGTTCTCACTCACAGTTTGGATCACACTAACTCTTTCGATTATTCTTCTCACATGTACGGCAAATGTAAATAAATGTTACACTCTATAGTACCCCTATACCTATACCTACTTGCCTGGAGTTAGGAGAGGCTGGTTAGTCTGTCATACAGGTTCTACCTAGTACGGAAACCAGTCTCTCACACAGAGCTTTAGTTTCTAGAATCGTGTGTGTATATTTTGATATAACTGAATTCTGTAAATTTTGTGTGAGAGAAGAAAATAAATGATTTATTATTATTATTCTCTTTATTTCATTTATATATACACATTATTTACATTTTTAAATAAATTATTATTATTATTATTATTATATTCATTCCGTGAGTGTCGAAATAGAGAGCAAATTACTTTGGATATTTATTTGATTTACAGAATAACCCAGTGTTATACTCGTAACAGACTGACAAATTTCAGTTACTTGACCATGCAGTCCCATCATTCATTTCAGACATAGAGCAAAAGGATAGGAAATAGCCATATGCAGACGTAGGTACTCCTCTGTTAAAGTATCTTACTAATATCATAAACACGATAGATTGTAAGTATGGATGGATGAATGTTTGTTACTCTTTCACGCAAAAACTACTTAACGGATTTGGATGAAACGTTACAGTAATATAGCTTATACATCAAAATAACACATAGGCTGCTATTTGCCGCGATAACCGATATAAGCGGGCGGAGCCGCGGGCAACAACTTGCCTATAAAAGAGGAAAGTGACTGACATACCCAGAGATCAACGCACAGCCCAAACCGCTGAACCTAGAATCCTAAACTTTTGCATGTAGGTTTTTTATATAACGTAAGTGAGAACTAAGAAAGGAATTTTCGAAATTCCACTCCAAAAGGGGTAAATAAAGGGATCAAAGTTTGCGTAAGCGAAGCCGCGTGTGAAAGCTAGTAACTGTATAAAGTATATACCTCAATGGGCCTAGGCGCCTATGCATTGCACCGTTACGACACAGAATGAGTTAATGTGTGTGAAATTTTTAATTGTTATGTGTGAATTCGTAGTGACAGGAGATGGTTTTATGTGAGTCCTAAAGGTGTATCTATGAAGATTTACTCCCGCAAAAAATGAAAGATGATTTTGTATAGGGAAAGACATATGACTAACTCCCCTACGGTCCGTGCGCCCATGTTTCATCTATGATTTCAAACTGATTACATGTTTACGAAAATATAACAAAGTGTTCAAGGATTTTAAACCATTTTCGAATCATATACGGATCAATATACATCCTTCCTATTCTTATGAAGTGAGTCCCTTTAGTGAGCGGGCCGCGTCGGAATGTAGACCGGTTCTCTGAGGAATGTTATCTCATAACAATGCCCTCTTTCAAATGTTACGTCATGAATGGATTGGTCAACTACTTATACACTTTTTCTAGTTCCACTGCTAAACATATCACCGTGGGAGAGCCACGCTTCGGCATGAATGGGCCCTCTCGACCGGAATGATACCACGGCCTCACAGAAAACCGGTGTGAAACAGCACATGCGCTTTGTGTCACCTTTGTTTCACCTTTCCCCATCCCTTAATGGTCTGCAACGCAGTTATGACGCCTCTGGTGTTGCGGGTGTCCGTGGGCGGCGCTAATCGCTTACCATCAGGTGATACGTGTGCTAAAAAAAAGCTGCTCAGAAAGCAGGTCCTGGTCTACTATACTAGACTAATCGAGTTGGTATAGGGTTTGTGTCCTTCCTTCTCTTTCAAGTGATTTGTCCTGCGTCGTTTGCTTCCTTAAACCTCATGCCTGTTTCTGAAGAAAAACTAATAACTTCTTCCAAAGGCAGGTGTACGGTTGACTTTTTAACCGACTTCAAAAAAAGGAGGAGGTTTCTCAATTCAACTGTTTTTTTTTTATGTGTGTTCGCGGATAACTTCGTCGTTTATGAACCGATTTTGATGATTCTTTTTTTAATGGAAAGGAAATGTCCCAACGGTGGTACCATGATAAGGACATTAATATCTGATGATGGTATCTAAGAGAAATCGAGTCGAACATTGAAGTCGGTTTTATTTTTGTTAAAATTGTCTTTTAAAAAGAAACCAGTTAAAGAAACCAGAAGAACCAGCACGATTAAGCCATGCATGCGTAACGGACAGAGTTGCATTCGAATTAATATTGTTAGTATGGATTTTTATGTACGTTTATTAGCCTATGAACGTAGTCATGAATTTATAACTGGTACATTATATACACAAAATGTTCACGATATATGCCACAGAACAGCAATAATAAGTTTCTATTTGATTATGGTTACCCAATGCACCAATTTGTGCATCCTTTAGTCAATGAACACACATACAAACCTCATCCCTATTTAACACAACCCTTTTTTTTTTTTTTTTTTAACGTGTGGAAACCCCCTCGGGCCGTCACCCCGCCGGGGTTTGCGGCGGCGGGGCGGTGTGTCGGAATCGAACCGACTAAAACCACACGGTGTGCTACTCTGCGCCTGAGAGAGGGAGGGATCCGGGAACTGCTGTGTTACGACCTCCGGACCCCTCCCGGCGCCAGCCCGCACAGATGCGGGCACCCTCCTCCATAACCTCTCCGTTTAGGCGACGTACGGCACACGCGTCACGTCGCCTCCTCGCGGGCGGCCACTACAGCGGATGGAAGGGCAAACCCGTCCCGACCATCCGCGGCCACACTCAGGGCGGCATGAGGCGCTGATAGGCGCGCCTCCGCCGCCCGGTTCGCCGGCGGCGGATCGGGTCCGAGTGGATATCATCCTCCCGGGCCTTCTCCGCCGCCTCCTTCTGCGAGATTACATCTTCACAGAAGGTTGCGACCGCGGTAAAACTGCTGTCGCTACCAGCCATGCAGCGTATGACGGCCGGTAGCGACAGATCTCCTCCGATGACTGCAGTGAGGGCCCGGCGCTGCGACGCCCATGCGGGGCAGTTCGCCAGCGTGTGCTGGGCCGAGTCCTCACTGCAGTCGCAGTGGTGGCAGGCGGGACTCAATTCCCTCCTGGCGACCGAGTGCAGGTACTTCCCGAAGCAACCATGCCCGGAAAGCACCTGCGTCAGTCGGAAGGAAAGAGTCCCGTGCTGCCGCCCTGCCCACTCGTGGATGACCGGCTGGAGAGCCTCCACGGTGGCGAAGCCAGCGCGTGGAGTCTCCAGCCGGAACGACCAGCGAGCCATCGTGGCTCGACGGGCGGCTTCACGCCACTCGCGTACCTCCTCGGGCGGGGGGCGAATGCCACACTCCGCCCGGAAAGAAGCCACCCGTCGATAAACTTCGGCGAGCACTTCCGCCTCCAAATCCCACGGGGGTGTTCCGGCCAACGCGCACGCCGCCTCGGTCGACACCGTGCGGTATCCGCGGATGGCTCTGACCGCCAATACCCTCTGAGGCCGCCAGAGGCGGGCCTTATTGAGGGCAGTCAGAGCCGCCACCCACACCGGTGCCCCATACAGCGCCATCGACCGGACCACCCCCGTGTAGAGGAGTCGCGTTGCGACGCTGGCTCCGCCCAAGTTGGGCAAAAGTCGCCCAAGGGCAGAGGCAGCGCCGACCAGCTTGGGACCAAGCTGTCGGAAGTGCTCGTCGAAGAGCCACCTACCGTCGAGGATCAGGCCCAGATACCTCATCTGGGCCCGAACCGGTACGAGGACCGAGTTGACCACTATGGAGGCGCCGGGGGGCGGCCCACGACGGGGCCCATGGAATAACAGGGCCTCCGTCTTGTCCAGGGCCACCCGTAAGCCCAGCGCCTCGATGCGCCCGACCACCAGAGAAACACCAATGGTGGCCAGGTATTTAACACAACCCAAGCCGACCATTAGACATGCTTAGTGAACATCAATTGTATAGTCGGTATACAGCAGAGAAAATTTTTCAACAACCTTGCTATCTATATCTCTACAAATAAATAAAATTGGAGTGTCTGTTTGTAATATTTATTTATAAATTAACCGCTTTTTACTAAATGCATATGTATGTATACACGGTACATGTACCAAAAATGTGTCTGTCTCTCTGGAACGGCTGGACGGATTTTGACAGGACTTTCACTGGCAGGTAGCTGATAATCCAGGGAGTAACTTAGGCTACTTTTTTTAGACTAACTTTGTCCCGCGGCGTTACTTGCGGTACAACAATAACCGCGTGGTTTAGCTAGTAAATAAATGAAATTAAAGCGTCTGTTTGTAATTTCAAATTAACAGCTTAGCACTATGAAACTTACATCAAAAAAACAATTAAAGAAAACTGTAGATATCTGTTTGTTCCGGTTAATCTGAATCGATTCTGACGAGACTTTCACTGGCAGGTAGCTGATATTATAAGGAGTAACGTATGCTAGTCAGTCAAGTTTAATAATCACTAGAATCAAGATCAAGTCAAGTCAAAAAGATTTTATTCAAATAGGTACTTATTTTAGAGGCACATACAGTCAATATTTAAAAATCGAGCGATTCTAGTCGCCAGTTCCAAGAGCAGCCTACCCTTAATGGAGAAGAATCTGCCAAGAAATTCCAAAGAATCTCTTTTAAAAAAAAAATTGCGTTTACAATTTTTCTATTTTACTACGAAACTTGAATGAGAACGAAGTCGACCAAAGAAAACGAAACGGAGGAACAAGGGAGTCATTGCTGCACCGCCATGAGCTAACCAATCATGCGCCGCTATTATTCAAAACTACAAGATTTTTATATTGATCAAGATCAATAAGCCGAAACCTTTTAAACTTTGAAATGCAACTTGTATTGACAAATAATCCAAGCCACAGCCACAAGGGAAAAATAAACACAGGTCCTCTCTTCTTTTTTGAGAAAATACCCGCATTAGTAATCCACAGGCCAACCGCGCAGTCATTTCAATTAGACAATCGGTATTCCACCACGCTATTATATTTTAGTAGGTAGGTACCTATATACACCAAAATGTGAAGGTACAATCTCTTTCTTGCCAAACGTACAAAATACCAAGGCTTTATAGTTAATTTCTTATTGTGTCTGAACTTTAAATACCTACTGCCATCACCATGAAGGCAAACCGCCAAAAGTGCATCATGGAAATATGTATTTCCGTTCCATAATTGTAGGTGGCGCGTAATTGGTAGGTCCGCCATTTTGTGATCTTAAGCGACGATCATACTTTTTTAGTAGGTATGTGATGTCTATAATCAAAAATGTTGAATGTTTCAAGTTTTTCTTCTGTCTGTAGTGCTGTTATCCGGCAGAGTTTGTTCCCTTACTGCCGTTTTCAATATGGAGGCAGGCCGTGGCATGGAGATGAGAGATACTTTAATACGTAAGGAAGGACATTGACAAACACGTGGGCAGAACCATGGATAAAAGCTGGATAATACTACCTAAACCTAGACTGTGGGAGACCTACGCATCGGCATGCATGGGCATGCATGCCGATGCATGCATTCATTCATGCATGCATTCGACCGGAGTGACACTACAGTCTCACAGAAAACCGGTGTGAAACAGCGCATGCGCTGCGTTTCATCGAGTAAGTGGGGACACCGTAGGAAAATACCCCAACCCCTTCCTCAATCCCCCTCCCCTTTCGCCAAAGGCCGGCAACGCACTTGTGACACCTCTGGTGTTGCGGGTGTCCATAAGGGGCGGTGATCGCTTACCATCAGGCGACACGTCTGCTCGTTTGCGCCCTATCCCAGAAATTTTTTTTTTTTTTTTTTTTTTTTTTTTTTTTTTTTTTTTTTTTTTTTTTTTTTTTTTTTTTTTTTTTTTTTTTTTTTTTTTTTTTTGGTTTTACATGAATATCAGTTTTTCCACTGGCATCGTACCTCCTTCGCTGAGGGTGAACTGAGTTCGAAGGTTGAACTAGTTGTCAGTATATTTGAGGGCACTGACTTCCCAATAATGATTGTGATAGGGGTTCATGACAACCGGGACCGGCTGAACGTGCTATCCGAGGCACGGGCGGAAAAACACTGTCATCTTCCACACTTCGAGCTGCTATTAAGAATGTCTTGTAAAAAACCCCAAGAGTTATTCGACCTAGGAATTGAACTCGACCTCTTGATCTACAGTCGCTTACTCTAACCACTAGACCAACGAGGCAGTCACGTGTACTAAGACATATTATAATAATAATTATTATAATGTCAGTTCAGTGTCAGTGTCAAGGATGACAACATCATCATTATGTCATGACGCTATTGTGTTTTATCTTGAATTTTTTCCGTACATAAATACATTTGCATCTTGCATTATTGTATACTCGCACACCTGCCAATCTTCGTACCGCCGTTTTTTTTTCGTGAACTAAAAGCAATAAATTTATTTATTGTTTGAATATTCACGTAATTGTGTTACTGGTGTATAAACGACGAAGTTATCCGCGAACACACATAAAAAAAAACAGTTGAATTGAGAAACCTCCTCCTTTTTTTGAAGTCGGTTAAAAAGTCAACCGTACACCTGCTTTTGGAAGAAGTTATTAGTTTTTCTTCAGAAACAGGCATGAGGTTTAAGGAAGCAAACGACGCAGGACAAATCACTTTAAAGAGAAGGAAGGACACAAACCCTATACCAACTCGATTAGTCAGTCTAGTTTAGTAGACCAGAACTAATATATAAACTGCCTCAAATCACAAAAACCCAATATCCATACTAAGGTTGGGTCTGGAAGAAATCGCCGTGAGCGATAAGACCGCCAATTGTTACATACACCTTTGTTAGTCATCTTTTGTTATGTTTTTTTTTTTTCGTCATTTTATGTATACAATAAAGATATATAAATAAATAAATCTGTTTTAGTATTTATGCCCGCCTTTTAATTTTCTTCTATACAAACCTTGTCTAGACAATAACGAACACATAAAAAAAGTCTTGTCCAGTTTGGTGAAGTCGATCGAAAGTTATGCGCGTAAATATATGTACGTAAATTTAAAAATGGTCCCCGAATATGGAAAATAACTATCACATCAAATTCTTTTAGCAGTCAACTAAGTCTCTCCTTAGCAGGGAGGTTTTCGCCTTTTATTCCTCGCTAGGTAGACGGAGTGGTACAGGGCTTGTGTCAAATTTTCCTTCTCTTTGCAATGATGTGGAGTTTGTTTCCTTAGTCACCTCTTACGTCACATGGGATGAGTAGATATGGTGACACGTGACACTGTATTCTTGATTCATCATACGGATAGGCAAAAACTATAGCACGCATTACAACTTGAACTACGAAAACTTGTCCTAAGTTGTAATATAATCGTTATGTGCGTGTTATAGGTTTGAAAATTGATCGCATGGCAAGTATTTATAAAATATTTGAAGATGATCATAATGTTTGTTGTATAAACAGAAACTTTTAAGGCCGTCAAGGCTGAATAATTATTTGACGATATGTGTTTAAAAAAATTCAATTCAAGGGTTTCTCTTTCCGTCAGGAGTTTTTTTTAATTATTTTAGATTTAGACACCAACATCACCTCACTAAGCCGCCATACTGCATTGTCTGTTTTCGCAGTAAGTATGGTGGCCCCCACTGTTCTTAATTCGTTGCTAATCAAAAAGTTCCCAACCTCGTTTTTACCCGACTATAGCCAAGTCAAAAGGAAGGGTAAAATTTTTGTCAGTCTGTGGTTGTTTATATGTTCCATCGGTTCCACCGTACAGCCTAGACTAATGAACCGATTTTGAAGAAAAGTGTTGATAGATTCGTAAATTTTATCAAAAGTCTACATAAATTTTAATCAAAAGTTTCTTTGTAGTTATAATTTTTAAAAATTTATCTCATTAATGGTGCTTTTATATTGCAAAGTTGTCATGAGTTAAATTTGTTAGCTATTTTGACGTTTTGATCAGGTTGCAGGACCACCTTTTACTAAGATATACATGTGCTCAAACATGAAGGTCAGGTAAAAAACTTATAGCAAAGCCAATGCAGATCCCAAACATAAAGAACATCCGTATTACCAGATGCAGTTTAAAACCTAAGTACAAAACATAATATGTGCGGAAGCTTGGCTTAAAAGTTGTTTTAAACTTTGTTGTTTTCCTTATAACTCTGGTTAACCTCCAAAATCATTGTTGACGATGAAACAACTGCATACGTATTTATGTGTAAACGCTCTCATAATGTGAAGGCTTATATATACACATATATAATACTAGCAGACCCACGCAACCTCGTTTGCGTCTCCTTTTGCCCGTCGCATGGTAATTTTCCCCCGTTTTATAACGTTTTTCATTGCTGCTCCGCTCCTATTGGTCTTAGCGTGATGATATATAGCCTATAGTTTTCCTCAATAAATGGGCTATCTATCATTGAAAGATTTTTTTAAATCGGACTAGCAGTTCCTGAGATTAGCGTGTTCAAACAAACAAACTCTTCAGCTTTATATATTAGTATGGATCAGAATCAGCCTTTATCAGTCCACAGTTGGGCATAAGTCTCTGCTTAGAAAGTAGCTTTTGGTCTACTGAACCTCGCTGACCGGACCGGGTTGGTATAGAATTTGTTTCAATTTTCCATCTCTTTCCTTCTGTATATTGTCCTGTGTGGTTAACTCTCTTAGACCTAATGACTATTTTTTTGAAAAAACAGATTAAATTTTCCGAAGGAGCAATGGATGCGGAAGGTATGCGGTTGGCTTTAAAGAAACCAGTTAATGCAACATTTAAACCTAAATGGCAGTTTCCATAGGAACTTTAATTGTGAATAATTTAGACCCACTTACCTTCAAATCATAACAGTTAAATCACAATGAAATATTACATTCGAATATTTACAGACAATTCTTGACAATGCATTATTTCAGTCAATTGTTTCATATTTTATAAGTATTTTTCAATTGCTGTTATTAACGTAAGATGGCCGAACAATAAATCAATAGGAATAAACATTTTGGTTGAGTAAAATTACAAAACGATGATTTAAGTCAATTGAACTATGAAATACTAACAATTATGTTTATTTATGTTGGTGTAGAGTTTATTTTAATATTATTTTTAATTTCAAATTATAAATCTCTTTGCAGTGCTGTTAATTGCTAAGTTTCCTCCCTTAGTCGTTAGTTACCACTATTCAAGTATTCTAACTATTCAAGATATCTTATTATTATTTTACTAGCTGCCCCGGCAAACGTCGTTTTGCCATAATTTTTTTTTAAAGATGGGTGACCCTAACCATTTAGGGGGATGAAAAATAGATGTCGTTCGATTCTCAGACCTACTCAATATGCTCAAAAATTTCATGAGAATCGGTCAAGCCGTTTCGGAGGAGTTTGGCAACTAAAACTGTGACACGAGAATTTTATATCTATACTAATATATAAAGCTGAAGAGTTTGTTTGTTTGTTTGTTTGTTTGTTTGAACACGCTAATCTCAGGAACCGCTGGTCCGATTTGAAAAATTCTTTCGGTGTTGGATAGTCCATTTATCGAGGAAGGCTATAGGGTATATATCATAACGCTACTACTAAAAGGAGCGGAGCAATAATGAAGAATGTTTCAAAAACGGGGGAAATTTTTACGCTACGGGCAATATAAGGCGCAAACGAGGTTGCGTGGGTCGGCTAGTATTAGATAAGATTGGAGATTATTTTATTAGAGATCTTATTCTACTCTTGATCCGTTAGCACACAGCAATCTAAAATTGTAGTGTCTGTTTGTAATATTAAAATAACCGCGTTTTACTAAATGCATATGTGTGTATACGGCACATATACCAAAATTACAGTTTTTGTCTGTCGTGTCTGTCTGTTTGTCGGTCTGTCTGTCTGTCTGTCTGTCGGTTTGTCTGTGAAATTCTGAATCTTTTTATCAAATCGATATGTGTGAGTTCGTAGTGACAGGCTATTGGTTTGTATGTGAGTCTTAAAATGCATTTGTTAGAAGATTTCTACAAAAAAATCCCAAAAAAAATTATAGACTGTTTTGTATTGGAAATACACGCTATATCTACTCCTCTCCGTTGGATGGCCCATGTTGTTTTATGGGGTGACGTCATATAATGTTATTCAACCCTTGTTCTAAAGGAGGTGAGGTAGGGATGAGACATGTTACTTGTATTGGACTCATTCGACTGGAGAATTTCTTAACTCTACAGAAGAAAACCAAATAGACGAATAGATTAACAAAGTACCTAGTTATAGTCAGTTTGGGTATGTTTTAATCAACAATCTTTAAAGGAGTTGGTGACAATTCATATTCTTAAACCACACATTTAAAAATAACAGCATAATTTTTTTTTTTAAATTAGGTCCATTGGAGATCCGCGACTTATTCGAGCAGTATACTTCTGTCTCTGTCAATCTATCTTGGATTACTGCGTTGTTGTTTGGGGAGCATCGAAAAAAACATACCTCCTCAAACTTGAACGCAGCCAGCGAGCTATTTTGAAAATAGCATTCAAAAAACCCTGGAGATATCCTACTGACACACTGTACTCAGAATGCTACGTCCTTCGCGTGAGACAACTTTACATTACCTCAGTACTTCTCCGCTTTCATAAAGTTGCGAAAACCAAAGCACGAGCATCTCACAGAACCCTTAAATGGGACATACCGAGAGCACGTTCTGCTTTTGCACAACAATCTTTTACATATAAAGGTCCTTATCTGTATCGCAAATTATTTAAAACTAACGATGCAATTATAAACCTGACATCACGCCATCTTAAAAGGACTATCCAGAAATGGCTAATACTCAAAGACTATGCCGATACTGAAAACCTGCTAAACACTGGTATTTAATTAAATAATTATTATTATAAAAACAACGATATAATATCTCAAAATAAATTCGTCCCCAATTACATAATTATGCTTTATTAAACAAACATTTCCATACTGTTTTTACTTTTTTATTTTAATTATTTACATATTTTTATAAACTATACTTGACGATAATAATGCACATAAACTTGTACATTTATAAATAAAGTGGTCTTTTTTTAATATTTACTACACTTTTAACTACCTCTTTATGTAAATTTCCACGACGCGAGTGACGCAACCACAGAAAGCGTATATTCCACAGATGAAAAAGGACCAGAGATAAGTGAAAGGAGTCCGTATACGAGCGACGCTGCTGTTATTATGAGTTACATAACCATTTGACCGGTATCCAAACCAGTCTGTAAGTGGGACACGTGGAAATGGTACATTTTACGGAAAAAGTTTAGTTAGGTATTAAACAGACTTGCCTAATATTTGATTTGAGTTTTAACATACTGTTGATGTGGGTATACTATAGCACCGTTTGGGCTCGATTAATCTTACTTACTGGCGAAAGAAATGCCCGACGGTTATTTTGTGAAGATGTGGTAACATTCCTAGGTGTGCAGCGTATGCAACTGCCGTTCTATGCTATTGCCTATGATTTCCAAGAGGGATTAAATTTTAGTTTCGGAGTTTGGGTGTTTTCTATGTATAAGTATATGTATTCTATCGGTCAAACTAGCTATCATGGTACAAACTCTACTTCATTTAAAACTAAATTTCGTTGTGTGTCAGAAACGTCCGAAATCTTTGTTTAGTTGAATTTGGGCCCATTGTATGTATTTGTCTTAGCATTGCTCTCAAACAGTAAACATCTCATCTTATACAAAGACTAGCTCGACCCCACGGTGTCACCCGCGGTACAACACCTAAATAAAGCATTTGATTTTTGTAGATATTATATTACCCGACGATGTGTAATCAAAGATAAATTCCATTTTTCATATTTTAGATAAATTAGGATTTGTTTTTAATAAAATTTCGTATAAAAAATGCCAAAATAGATTAGAAACAACTACATAAGTTGTTTCCAACCTAAACAGGGGCGTCTTTAAGGTGTTAGGGGCGCACTTTTACTGAATCTGCGCGCTTACTAAAGGACGCTACGTTTAGTAAAGGGCGCTAGAGTAAACATTGCACAAGGGCGCTTCGCGGGCTAGAGACGCCTCTGTTTATATGACAAAAACAGTTAGGGCTGACGAACGGAGTGGCGACGAAGAGTAATTCAATAACAATTTAAATTCTACCTAAAGTTTTTCAGAAAACAATTGAATTTGATGCAACGAAAGAATATGACGTAATCGACTGACCCCTAATCATCAGCAGCAGCCTTTACCAGCCAACTGCTGGGTTTAGGCCTCTTCGTAGAAGGAAGTTTTCGCCTACTACAAAACGCTGATCAGCCCCCCTAGCCGAATTGCAAGCGTATTTCTTTCTGCAATCATTAACACCTAAATTCTCGTGTGTCGTTGACTAATCTTAGACAAACTATTAGCCAATGACACACCAGAATTTAGGCGTTATCGTTAACGATTGCAGAAAGAAAAACGCTTGCAACTTGGCTAGGGGGACTGACTAGTTAGTTTCAAGATCTCCTGCTCTTTGTAGAGATGTTGTCCTGCTTAGTTTACTCCCTAGTCTGCTGTTACGATACCCATGGGATGAATATGGATAATTTTAGTCAGACGCGCTGCAGAAGCATCTCAATAGGCCGCCATAGTGTGGGTCACTATACTGCATTGTTGCATTGTCTGCCTTCGCAATGAGTATGGTGACCACCACTCTTGGATTCTGCTTATGCTTTCCATCAGGCAGCATTCTATAATTACAGGGGTAAATGACCTAGTGACTTGATGGATTATTGTATTTTGAATTAGTTATGGATGTTTTTGACCCATTTTGGTTATATTATTCAAAGTGAATCGTGTAAGATATATTGGACAATTTCATGATTTGTTTTCTGTTGACCCTGCGTGAGCGGGGTTTAATTTTGATGTTTAATTTTAATTTTATTTTCATCTTTTTCTTTTGGCTTTAACTTTCAGTTTATTACTTTACTAGCTATTTTTTCCACTTTTACTCTTAATTCCTTTGATGGCAGGTGAAAGTTGTTTTAATTGTAAAGCCATTAATGTAGCTAAATTGTTACACTTTGTTCTTGGTTTAGATTGATTAGATACAATTCTAGTTAAAATTAAAAATCCTTTAAGTCTACGACAATTACCAGGTTACGACGGCCAACCGATTTGCAGCCTCGAGTTCAGCCCGGCCACCCTTCAAGCCGTAAAATAATTTAAATTAAGGTAAAACGATTGCAATAACGACATAAACAGAACAATATTAGGACTTGTTTCGGTAAACTAACTTGAAATTATAAATTATCTTTGTAATTAGACCTTTAATATACATTGTAACCTTCAGACCCTACAGGATTATAAATCTGCATCATAATCATTTAGCATCGAATTCTTTTAATGGCTTCCCCCATCCTAGATTAAAGGTTCAACGCTGACCGAGTTATTCCAGGTATTATTTATTGTTTTTGGATTTATTTGTTTCTTAGGCACCTGGCGCCCGATAATATTTTGTTCTTTTATATTAGACTTTTGTGGTGCCGGACCACTTTATTTATTGTATTTAACATCCATTAGCAATATTATTTAAGAATAATAATCATTTTTTTTTTATATTACGTTTTGGCTTCAAACTGTTATGGCTGTACTGTTATGTTAGAAAGCTGAAATTTGGTATGTAAACGAAGTTTAGTATACAAATAACAAAAAAAATCATAAACCTATTACTTTTGCCCCCTAACCCCCAAAATTGGGGGGTGGAAGTTTGTATGAGACTTACACAATTTTCTTTTTCTTCTCTTTCTTCTCACGATATTTCACAATTTTTTGTACTAGAGGTTTTATTTTTGGTATAAGGACTTTTTCGAAAGGAGAAAGATGTATAAAAAATACACCCAAAAAAATCAAACAAAAGATACTGCTATTAGCAACTTACAAAAAGAAATGAAATCCCACCAAAAACATGTTCATGTAAAATTATTTATTTTTGATTACCCTGTGAAAAAGATAACCTCATGTAGATAGAGCCAAGTTTCTGAATCTAAACGCTCTAACTCTACCCTATTGTGATAATCTGTTTTGTTCATCATTAATTCTCTATGCATGCATTCTATGTATTTCTGATTCAAGATGTAAACATTCGAAATTAGAACAAGAATGTGTTAAATCGATTCATAAATTACGGAATTCTAAAAAACCTAACCAAAATAACGACAATAGAAATGATAAACAATTTGAGATTTGTTCAACTAAAAGGTCCCGTTTTACTCTATCAAAGCCGCAGACAGAAGTCTGCGCTCTAAAATTTCAAAATGGCTACCATTCACAATGTCACGTAGTACAAACAGAGGCTAATTTAAATTATACGCACAAACAAAGTTAGCTCGTAAACGCACGTCTGCCATCGGTCACCTCGACAAAGGAATTCTCAAGTAGTTCCGGGTGACGAAGAAATAGTCGTCCAACCGGTCAGTTTCCATAAACAACAACCTTTAAATTGTTTTTTTTTTTAATTTTTTGTCCTTTAATTATAAACAATTTAACAAAAAAGTGACTTCTTAACTGGATCAAATTGATATGGGACCACACGAGAAGCATGAGCTTTCAAATAAAAAAAAATCATCAAAATCGGTTCACCCAGTCGAAAGTTCTGAGGGAACAAAACATAAAAAAATACAGTCGAAATGAGAACCTCCTCCTTATTTAAAGTCGGTTCAAAAGAGGTTCTCTACTCTTTGGGTTTTTTTTCAAATATTAATCTGATTATTCTTTATTATTTTTCTTATTTGACTGTGCGTAGGAATCTGGACTCCAGGATCGGACCAAATAATACTACTAATATTATAAATGCGAAAGTTTGTAAGGATGTTTGGATGTTTGTTACTCTTTCACGCAAAAATTACTGAACGGATTTGGATGAAACTTTACTGTAATATAGCTTATACATCAGAATAACGCATAGGCTACTATTTACCGCGATAACCGACATATACGCGGGCGGAGCCGCGGGCAACAACTAGTTTCAAATATTTGTTTCGAAGTTTAGGTATTTTTAATGTCCCAATACTTAAACTCTAAAAAGTGATTTTAACGACGAATGCTTTAAATCAACTGAACTCATAGAGTCACGAACTCATAGGGTTCTCCGACGTGTAAAAAACCCAGTCAGCTACTTCTGATAATCAATAATATCAAATTTTAACAAAAAAAAGAACCCACTTCAAGAACTGGACCAAATTGAAATGAGACACACGGGAAGCATCAGCTTTCAAATTAAAAATCATCAAAATCGGTTCACTCAGTCCAAAGATATGAAGTAACAAACATATAAAAAAAAATACAGTCGAATTGATAACCTCTTCATTTTTGAAGTCGGTTAAAAAGCATAAGTCGTCTATCTGCCTGGGTCACCTTTTTCTTCACCCACATTTTAACCGTCTAATGATGGGAAAGATATCCGGCAAATGCCACGTAGGCAAAGGAAGTGGTGGCTCAGAAGCATAAATAAGAGAGTGGACATGGATCGCCAGCGAAGAAGATCTGTTTCGGCTGGCAATAGACAAAAAGGAGAATGCAAAGCTGACGGCCAACCTCTATTAGTGGAGAGGCACCGTAGGAAGAAAAAAAACAAAAATTTAATATATAAAAGTGTATATGTATATTTTAATTGTAAGAATAATATTCTATCAATAAGTCATAGTACGAGTTCTGCTAGTTTGAATCTAGATGGCGTTGTATAAAATATTTTTATATATACTGAATATTTAAAACATCCATCATCTTATATTGCAATCTTACATAATGTTTATTAATCGAAATAATTTAACTCTTTTATAATTAATGCAATTTACTTAGATTCATATTCAAACACAGACTTCCGAAGAAAAAAATACGATTTCCGGCTCCTTCGACTTTAAATAATTATGTTTAAAAACAGAACACTTGTGTGGCCAGCAGAAAATCCTCAAATTTACTACAACAATTTTTTTTTATTTAAACCAATAAATGGCAGTCTTTCATAAGTGTTGCGTGCCAGTTATATTTATTACCAAGTTTGGTTGGAAATAGAGTGTGGCAATCGTTGACTTCAAAACCGGTTTTCCCGCAGGTTGCGTAGGAATTAACACTGCCTCACTTTACTTTTTCTTTTATTTTTTTAATACACAGTTATAGTGATGCTACAGGTGGCCACTCAGTGGTAACTGCATAAACACATGGCAAAGTGAAAAAATCCTACCCAGGTTTGTTTAAATGTAGATGGATTCCCATTCTTAGCGTTAAGCCGTCGGGTCCAGTTGGCATACGAATATCTTTGGCAATTACGGGTTATTTAAGTCCTAAAAATTCCAAAAAAGTATTTCTATGGAACGTCGATGTCTACTTGGGCTGTGGAGGTCTGATGGGAGCCACGCGCCGTAAAAAATCTAAGTTCAGCCGTATCGCAGTACTTATAAAACCATCCCAAATGTAGTTTGGTAAAAGATTCGTTGGGCGCTTGTTTCCATTCAGTCAACTGAGTCTACGCTAAGCCCAACGATTTTTTATGTTTTAGCTGCCAAATACTCTGCCTGATGGACAGATGAACAGAATCCAAGAGCGATGGACACCATTCTCTATGCGAATAAGCATGGTGACCATGGTGAGCATGGTGACCCACATTATAGCGGCCTAGTGAGATGCTTTTTCACGCCCCGCTTAAAAAACCCAAGGATCATAATTAGAGAGATACACATGCGCTGGTAGTGAGTTCCAGGTGTGATGGAACATACAACTAATGTAACTGGCACGCAACACTTATGAAAGACTGCCATTTATTGGTTAAAATAAAAAAAAATGTAGTAAATATGAGGATTTTCTGCTGGCCACACAAGTGTTCTGTTTTTAAATATATTTATTTTAAGTCGAAGGAGCCGGAAATTGTGTTTTTTTCTTCGGAGTTTCTGTGTTATATATTTAATGTATTCACAAGTACGAATTATAAATATATATAAAGCAGACTTATTAGAGGTCGACTTGGAATAATTTTTCGTGTATACTTCTTCAAAGTAATGAACGATATGGCATAAAACTAGTATTTAAAATTAAATGCATTATTTTTGTAGACAATAGCACAACTTATCTGTTTGTGAATATTTGTATCGTGTTTGAGGTTCTTTTTTCTTTGAATTAATGAATAAAAATGGTCTTGATTTATATGTTAGTTTTTTGAGCTCAAATTTTGAAACTTTACTTAGAATATACAACACAATACAATATTGAGTTGAATTAAAAAGTTAAATTTTTATAGATATTGTGTTACTTATTTTTCTATTTCAGTTCATTACTTTTAAATCAAGTTTTTTGTTTTTATAACACAAACTTTTTCATGTACCGCAAATAAAATAAACTTTTCTTAGGGCGCACTAATAAAGGGTTTTATTTAAAGCTCACACGAATGACAAGCATATACTGACGTCATCAAATCACTAAGTCACTTTGTATTATGTGTAATAACGCATCTCCTTCAAAATAGTTCCATAAACACATTTTTTATGTTTTCATAAATAGTATCGAAGTATACTACACAATAGTATGCTTACAAAAACAAGAAGGTTTTATTCCTTTTGAAGTGTCCAGCACAAAGAGATATTTCTGAGGTTAGCACCTTCAAGTTTCAAACAAAGAAAGTGGAGCCACGCTGATTTTATCACGAACGGGTCGTGACAGAAGACCAACCTAAAGTGACAGCATTGGTGCTGTCGTGTTTCGTCTGTGAGTGCGAGACCAGAGGCCCTATGATGCAGAAGCATCTCAAAAAGCCGCCATAGTGTGGGTCACCATGCTGCATTGTTGCATTGTCTGCATTCGCAATGATCATGGTGACCACTACTTTTGTATTCTGCTCATGCTTTCCATCAGGCATAGTAGAATCACTTTGGCAGGTTCATATATAAAAAGAAAAACAAACTGCAAACAAACTCTTCAGCCTATTATATTATTAGTTACAATGTGTTTCAAATAAGAATAGGATTGAAAATCCGCCATTTTGATCTGCATTTGTCAACAACTTCAGATATTTCTCTATGGTGGGCAATAATTAGGAGAATTTACATTTAAAAAAGTTTATTACAAATTTTCAGTGTCACTGATATTATCGTTAATGGCGTCAAACTTTAAAAAATATAAATGCTAACACACTCTATGCTGCGCTTTTGAAAAAAAAATACAACATTTTTTTTTAATACAACTAGTTTATAATATTAGAATGAAATGGTATAGAAGTATTGAATAAGAATTTCTCTGTTTAAAAGATACAACATTTTGATACTCGTAACTAATTATGTTTTTGATAAAATTTGTTTTTTGTTCGATTCTTAAAGGCTCTCGCAATTTTGTGAACTGGTTATAAAATTGCAGTTTAATTGAATTTTAGACAAACTTTTGTAATAATATGTTTGTTCGAAATTCGACCATAAATAGTTTTTTGAGCTTTGTACATTCTCTTCCATATAAACTTTAACTGTGCCAAATTTCATACTCTCCGTTCGCACAATTTTCGTAAAAAGGGATACATAATTTTTGCTTCAAGATTTTCTAAGTATATCAAGAACCTTATTGAAGCATAAATGATTATATTCATCTGTTATTTATAATCAAATAGCTATAAATAGCGTAATAATAACATCTAAACGTCGATAAACGTACAAGTTTTCCACACGTCAGCTCGACACCGAAGCAGTGGTGGGGGCGATGGTTGCACCTGTCAAGTCACCTGACATAGTCATCGTGCAGAAAATAGTTAAATTAGACATAATGACAGTTTGTTTTAATGTACTCGTAATTGTTTGAAAAGAATAACATTTACTAAGCTGTTCTTCTAATATTTTTTA
The DNA here is from genome assembly GCA_905220595.1 of Spilosoma lubricipeda. Taxonomy (NCBI): domain Eukaryota; kingdom Metazoa; phylum Arthropoda; class Insecta; order Lepidoptera; family Erebidae; genus Spilosoma; species Spilosoma lubricipeda. The sequence continues at coordinate 14,133,793 of HG992296.1, read as the reverse complement.
AATTTCTGCTAATATTTTTTAAATTGAGAATGTTTCTTACATTCTAAATTTAAAAAATATTAGCTGATGAGATGATGATGATGAGTTTTTTTTTATAAAACATATAATATGTTTTTTTCTAGTGTGCCTGATTAATAGCCAATGTTAAATTTAAACATTTTGTAGTTTTAACACTTGATGGGCGGGACAGTGACAGAATTCTTTTATAAGTAGGTAAAAGACATTTAGTTTGTAATAATAATAATAATTAATTTAATAGATTGCTAATTAATATAAAGACAATGAATTGTTTTTATGTTGATTAATTGACATAAAAAAAATTACAAATGTATATCTAACTATACAACGTCGGTTCACTAAACCTATATGATGCAAAAAAAAATAACAAAGCTACTACATAAAACAGTTACCATTTTTAGATTTCTCTTTCCATTTACATTTCCCTCCAAGAATACCAATAGTGACCTAAAATCCGTTCAGAAACCGCTAATACTCGATCAAATGTAGCTTTATACTTACGCATGCACGTGATGAAATCGAAAGTGAACATCGGTAAAAGAATTTCAGATGTTAAATTGCTTAATAAACAATGTATGCCGATATCCGGAACAAACATGTGCAAGAAAGAACTTATGTCTTAAGTCTATTCGCACACGAACGCTCACAGCTGGGTCACTTTCTCTGACAACCTTGATTCCTCAGACAGAGTACGTTAACACTAACATCATGTTAAACGATGACAATTCGTCAATGAACTGTTTAAACTTTTACTTTTGCAGTTTTTAAAAGAAAGTGTTATAGCAGTTTGTATCTAAGTGAGCAGCTAAGATTTTTCCTCAATTTCATAACGCATCGCATACATACGGCTAGATATTATATAAATAGATTTATTGTTAGCGGAAACTTACATCATATTTACGTAAACAATTTCTTATTTTTTAATTAATTTACATTTCATTATAACTTGATGTATTTGAAGTTAATAAAAAAGGTTACTCACCTACCCAAAATCCGAACGGAATTGGAAAATAAAAAAATAGACACAGATAACACAAAAAATAAGGTCACTGTCACTGAAAATTGGCGCGAAATCGCGCGTGCACAACACTTTCTTTCAAATTATTTCTATTTCAAAAATAATCAAAACAATAATCTATCTGAAGCTGAACAAACGAATACTACGGTCCGCCACGTACGACACGGACAGTGGCTTTACCGGTTGTGGTAACCGCAAGACGATTTCTTGTTTACACATCAAACTGAGAAACTTGTGTCTACTAACCGAACGTAGGGAAAAGTTATTGATGGAAATGCATTTCCGCATTTTAAATGTCATTTCAAAATGGCTGCGTAATAGCACGTTAAGAAACAACATTAGTGTTGCTGAAATAGTTGTCTTGTCCATTTTCGCAATTATGCGCAACTTACGTAGGTAAACACTGGGTATAGAAATGTAATTTTTAAATGAAATGCGTTATGTTATGAACGTAGTTATGGCTATGTGGATAGTTATTATAGTTATAGCATATTGTTTAGTAGCGTTATTGTTATTACGACTAATAACATATATAAATTTAAGATGAGCACTGTAAATATTGCTCACTGTTGTTTTTAAATGACATGTTATGTCAACATAGGCTATGTGCGTTGGAATGGGTCTTACGTTAGTCTGTTTTTTTTTATTATGAGTTACTTCTTAGTGTTATTGTCATAATATAGGTATCATATAAACGTGAAGTATCATAAAAGTTTTTGCGTACGTTCAGAATTTACTGCTTCGGTGCAGCGGTGGCGCAGTGATAGCGCTATCGACCTCGTCACGGGCTCTATTCCCGGGTCGGACCAAATGTTGGTATGATCGGCAAACATTTGTTTCGGACTTTGAGTGTTTGCCATGTATATAATATGTATTATTTACAAAAAAAAAGTATAAATGTATTGATGTCAGTTGTTTAGTACCCATAACACACGCTCTGTTTATAGATGGATAGCATAAGTAGGTACTCTAATCAGGCTTATAGACGGATAGCATAAGTAGAATCCAAGAGTGGTGGTCACCATCCTCATTTCGAATGCAGATAATGCAGTATGGTGACCCACACTATGACCCGCAAAAGACCCAGAATCTAAGTTTCCTACTTAGATTACGTGCTCTGGAAGTGAATGTCAGGTTTAAAATTATAAATATACATATTTTAAATAAAAAAAAATAGTGAAAAGCCTATATTGTGGCAAGACACAGACCACATGATATTATTAATCACCTTACGGGATAAAATGTCTAGTGGATGGAAAACATCAGTTTATTCATGGAAATATCTTACAGAGCATCTATCTTTATATATATAATTCTTCTGTGAGTGTGTAACTATGTCACTGAACTACTCTCAAACGACTGGACCGATTTTGATGAAATTTTTTGTGTGTGTTCAAGGGGGATCTGGGAATGGTTTAGATTCACAATTTTGTCGGCTGGACAATGTTTTTTTAATTAATTTTTAATTTATTAGTAGTTATGGCAAAACGACGTTTGCCGGCACAGCTAGTACTAATATAATAATAATAATATAATCTATACTAATATATAAAGCTGAAGAGTTTGTTTGTTTGTTTGTTTGTTTGTTTGTTTGAACACGCTAATCTCAGGAACCGCAGGTCCGATTTGAAAAATTCTTTCGGTGTTGGATAGTCCATTTATCGAGGAAGGCTATAGGGTATATATCATCACGCTACTACTAATAGGAGTGGAGCAACAATGAAGAATGTTTCAAAAACGGGGGAAATTTTCACGCTACGGGCAATATAAGGCGCAAACGACGTTGCGTGGGTCTGCTAGTTTTTTATATAAAGCTGAAGAGTTTGTTTGTTTGTTTGTTTGAACACGCTAATCTCAGGAACCGCTGATCCGATTTGAAAAATTCTTTCACTGTTAGATAGCCCATTTATCGAGGAAGGCTATAGGCTATATATCATCACGCTAAGACCAATAGGAGCGGAGCACCAATGAAAAATGTTTCAGAAATGGGGAAAATTATCACGCTACGGGCAATAAGAAACGCAAACGAAGTTGCGTGGGTCAGCTAATACAATATATGGAGGAAGCGCTGAACGAGCGGAATGCGTGATCGGAGTTGAGAGAGAGACTGAGTTTAGGTAGAGTCTATCTCTCTCATACTGTCTCCGTGATTGGTTGGTGTATTACCCACCAAATCTCACGCGTTCCGATCGTTGAGCGCTCCCTCCATACTGAGAAATTAGAGCCAGAGTTCTATAATTGTCACATTTATAAACGGTTTATACTTAACGGGTATACTTTTTTTTTCATTTTAATCCAAATTCGATTTATGTATATATATTTTGCCTTGCCGATCGACCGGTTGGCCACCCCTGGTCTATGGTAACTGTTTCTTCGTGACTTCGTAACTTTCGTGACCACAAAAGATTAGCAAAACACTAGTGAGTCTAATGTTATTAAATAAAATACTGGCACCAGCAATAAAGTCACATGTTACTAAATTACTAACTAGACTACCATTAATTACAAAAATAATTAGTCATAACCTCAATTAGTAGTTCTAGTTATGTTATCATGTCATCAAAAGATATTCCAATTAATAACTTGAAAAATTAGTAACATTTATGATATAGAGCGGCAAACATACAGGTCACCATGCGATGGTAAACGCCTACCGCCGTGCATCGCAACTCTAGAAGTCTAGAGAGTCACGCTACCCTTTAATCCTCCCTCCGTCTCAATAATCAGGAGAAGTGGTTGGATACATTATTATTCCTTTCTCTTTGGGTACTAACACGACTCACTCAGTGAATATCAACAAGCTTTGTGAGCCCAGTTTTCTTTGAAAGAACAAACGAAGGACCAACCTCTTCTACTACAATCGCTAACACTACAAATCTCTTGTACATATGTACAAGAGATTTGTAGTACCAATAATATTATTGGTTAACTAGCTTTTGCACGCGGCTTCGCTCACGCTGACTTTCATCCCTTGATTTACCCCCTTAGGGGTGGAATATCCAAAGTTCCTTTCTTAATGCTCACTTACGTTTTATAAAGAACCTAATTGCAACATTTTAGGATTCTAGGTTCAGCGGTTTGGCCTGTGCGTTGATCTCTGAGTATGTCAGTGACCTTCCTCTTTTATATAAAACTAGCTTTTACACGCGGCTTCGCTTACGCATACTTTAATCCCTTGATTTACCCTCTTAGGGGTGGAATTTCAAAAATTTCCTTTCTTAGTGCTCACTTACGCTATTTAAAGAACCTTCATGCAAATTTCAGTATTCTACATTCAGCGGTTTGGGCTGTGCGTTGATCTCTGGCTATATCAGTCACCTTCCCCTTTTATATATATAGATAGAAGATAGATATATCGTCTTGACCACGTGACTTAGCGTTTAGATAATGTCATTCCCATACATTCACTTGTTAGTTTTCTAATGACGTTTGCCTTTGTAGAATGTCAGCTTGGCTAGAGGTGAGTAAATGTGAGCCCATGGACATTCCAAAATCCTATTACATGACAGCTTCAAAACTTACAGAAAACATACTTACTCTGTTACACGTAATTTAATTGGAACTTTATTTGTTATTTTAAGTTGCATTTATGTAATAACAATATGGAATAATAACTATTGAAAAGCATCGTCAAAGTTGCTCCAAATGGTGGGAGCCTGGTGATTTTTTTAACATCTATACCAATATTATAAACGAGAAAGTTTGTAAGTATGGATGGATGGATGTTTGTTACTCTTTCACGCAAAAACTACTGAACGGATTTGCATGAAACTTAACAGTAATATAGCTTATACATCAGAATACTACATACCTACAACTTGACGCGATAATCGACATATACGAGGGCGGAGCCGCGAGCAACAACTAGTAGTTTAAAATAACATAGACACCAGTCTCTCACAAAGGAATAATTGTTACTTCTACCAGCGGTTCCATCTTATTTTTTTTTTTTTTTTTTTATGTTTGACCCTGCCATAATGACTCTACTCTGCCTGATGGAAAGCATAAGCAGACCAAGAGTGATGGTCACCATACTGCGAACGCAGACAATGCAACAATGCAGTATGGTTACCCACACTATGGCGGGCTAGTGATGCTTTCGCATCATTGGGCCTCCGGTCTCGCACTCACCGACGAAACACGACAGCATGATCGCTGTCATTTTACGTTGATTTTCTGTGCTTTTTATTTATGGTTATGCGAGGGTAAGCCGGTCGTTACGTAACGCGTTACGAAGCCAGTGTCTGGCTTCCCTTTCTCTTACGCATACAGCAGCGGTAGGCAGGCTCCTTCTTTCTCACTCTACCCCCACAACGCTAGCCGTATTTCGGTTCAACGTAGATTAGTTTAAGTTATCAATTTTGTGGGGCGTCCCGAGACGCAAACGTTTTATTTATTAATATTGATCCCCGCGGTGTTTCCCGCGGTTATTGTCATAGCGCGAGTAACGACGCGGGGCGATGCTAGTCTAAAAGAGTAGCCTGAGTTACTCTCCATATTATTAGCTACATATCAATGAAAGTCCTGTCAAAATCGGTCGCGTTGTTTCAGAGATTATCCGGAACAAACAGACAGACAGTCAGACAGACAAACATTTTTAAAATTACATTTTTGGTATATGTACCGTGTATACATACATATGCATTCAGTAAAAAACGGTTATTTTAATATTACAAACAGACACTCTAATTTCATTTATTTGTATAGATAAGGAATTTCAAGTGTATTGCCGGACTTTTACAATGAGTACCCTTCATCACCGTCATGGGAGTTTTACAATGACAAGATTAAAGATAATGCAGTGCTCTTTACTTTGCCGCATGTCCTTATTACTCATGTATCTTGCTTTAACCGGAAATTTGCTCAAGTAGCAACCTCCTTTAAATGTCGCAGCTTTTCCTGTGTCCTTTCACCTAAAACAGTTCATATAGCCACGTAATCTACTACTAACTGCTACTCCAATTCCGCCAGAAATCTTGGTTCGATTTCCCGCAAGCCAAATATTGTATGATGACCGATCGGGCTAAACAGCTGCACCGATTTCAATGAAACTTGGCATGGAGATACTTTGATTCTTGAGGCTACTCTTTATCGCGATAATCGACATACATGTGGGCGTAGCTGAGGGCAAAGCTAGTTTTCTTAATATAGGTAGTTTAAAATTTGCTGAATGTTACTAACAAGACTTAACATTCTGCAACGACCCTCTAACAATTAATTTATATAATATAACTAGCTGACTCCCGCGATGCTACCCGCGGTTATTGTCGTACCGCGTGTAATGCCGTGGAGCGAAGCTAGTCTAAAAAAGTAGCCTAAGTTACTCCTTATAACGGCAATCGGCAACCCGTGGCCCTCGGGCCGTATCGGCCCGCAATCCTTCTCCTTGCGGCCCGCAACTATTTTGTAAATTGCAGTCTTGTTCTTAAAACAAAATCAATTTCACTTTTCTTTCCAGTTCCTGAACCAAACTCTAAGATACAGATCTTAAACAACATTTGTGAACAATTTCGGGGATATAAAGTCACCCTGTCTCACTCCTCTACGCAATGGTATGGGCCTTGTTTACTGTTTCTGTACTTGGACGGATATGGTGGCGACATCGTAAAGAAATTTCAGCACTTGGATGCTGCAGGAAACAGACCAGATCTCGACCTAGTCAAATGCCTTCTCATAGTTCACGAATGCTCTGCATAAGGACTGATTGTAATCATCGGTCTTCTGTCTGTTGCACTCTGTTGTAATCTGATGCACAATGTGGATGTGGTCTATGGTGTCGCTTCCTCTCCAAAATTCAGTTTGCCCCGGTGGTTAGAATTCATCGAGTTCACGTTTAACGTTTCGTGATGACTCTTAAAAACAGCTTGTGATGTGGCTCAAAGAGGAAATGTTTCAGATCCTATCATTGTCTGAAGCAGAGATGGTCGGAGTCTGGACTCCATCAAAGGGCACGTTTGAACTTAAAATTGATATTCAGAGGTCAAGTCATTGATCGCTACTGGTATTTAATCTATTGATCACTATGATGATCACTGAGATGTTTCTGACTATATGCTTCTTGTCTGTCATGATGAAGTCAATCTCAGTTTTGGATTTGCCTCGTATACCTTTGTGGAGGCCTTTTCTTGGAGAACGAATTCGGGAAGAATCCCGAGGGATTCTCTTCTTTCTCTTTTCTTTCTGGGACGCGAGCGTCCCAATTTGCCCCCTATGATTCTTGCTTCCAAATCCGTGGGTTCTTAGTACTGATTCGTTGCAATCACTCACTTGCACTTTAGAATTGAAGTCACCCATAATAATTTCAGTCGGTTAGTCGGTTATTTTCATACTATCTTCATCATCTTCTCGACATCATCTCAGTATTTACTTTGAAGAAGCTCCTGTTTCGATGCTTAACTTTTGGATACATATACATGGATAGATGATTAGATGATACCAAATTATTATACAGTGCGGCCCGCCTGCATACCATTTTGACACTATGTAGCTCTTGCCTGCGAAAAGGTTGCCGACCGCTGCCTGATATCATCAGCTACCTACCAGTGAAAGTCCCGTCAAAATTGGTCAGCCGTTTCAGAGATTAGCCGGAACAAAAATACAGACATACAAAAATTGTAAAAAAATGTATAGATCTATACAAATAAATAAATTTGGAGTTTGTTTGTAATATTAAAATAAGCACTTTTTACTAATTGCATATGTATTTTTTTATTTTTTTATTTTTTGTCTGTCTTTCTGTTTGTTCCGGGTAATCTCTGGATCGGGATACTACGATAATCGCGAGAAACACCGTGGGATTTAGCTAGTAGATTATAAAAGTCTGCTTTTGATCCTACAATTGTGGAATTTTAATTTTTTTCAATGACACTAGAACTAACATTGCTGACAGAAAAATTTCAGGCGCTATTCGAAAATATGCCAATTTTATGGATTAATAAATTTATTTTACTTATTGACTATATTTTTTATATTTACTGCTCCAAAGAAATATAGCTTATTTTTATTTTTACAGTTACAAAATATTTTTACTTTCATTATCCTTATGCACAGCAATAGTTTAATGAATCTACAAAGTCTAGTAGAAATTAAACGTAACAATAAAGTACCAAAATGTACTTCTGTCAGTTTATTTATAGGTTATGTTGTCAAAGTAAACCTTCTATAGTTTAGGCTTTAAATCTTAAAAAAATAGTGGACTGATTAATCAATCGCGTCTATAACAATGGCTTTAATAAAAACATTAGTGTCGCGATATGTTTGTAAGTATAAACTTGATGAATTCTGCATTACCATTTTGATTTTCTTCCAACCATTTTAAATTGTATTATTTTTCTATTGATCAAAGAAAATCATAGATACGATGTGATATATAATACATACTATATTAAATTTCAGTGCCTTCTACGTACCGGGCGACAGCAATTAGATATTCATCAACAGACCCAAAATTGGCCGAATCTGATGACACGCCTGTTGAAATGGAGAATCCGTATAAAAAGGAAGTTCGCCAATGCATTTTGTGCAAGCATAACATAACACCAGATTATAAGAATTACAGACTATTGACTCAATTTCAAAGTCCTTACACTGGTCGCATTTATGGTAGACATATTACTGGTCTATGTAAAGCTAAACAGGAATTAGTTGAAAGTGAGATTAGAAAAGCTCAGAATTGTGCTTTTATGCCTTATTATTATAAGGACAAAAGTTTCCTGAAGGACCCTAAGCTGTTTGATCCTGAAAATCCTATTAGATCCCATAGATTTTAAAAAGATTAGCTGTAGTATTGTAGTATGATATTGTTGATGTATGGTAATAAATTATATAGACAAGAACAGTTTTTTCTTAATAATTGGTATAGCCACAGACTGGTAGTTCTAGCCATGACTTTATTATTAATCTATTTGTTTAAAACAGTGGCCGCCCAGCGGTTGAAATTCAACCATAAATCATTTATTTTCATTTTTTAGCTTTCTACTGAGTAGTACACTCAGTACTCATAATTTTCGTAAAAATAACACTTAGTGTGATTTGTAAATTGTTGTACTGAGTCTGGGTGTTATTTATTCTTTATTGTACACAAATGGATAAACATTTTATATTAAGGAAATAACAAGTACAAAGGCGAGCTTAACCCAAACATGAGTTCTTTGAATCCGTTTCATATATAATAATATACTAATAATAAATATGTTTGAAAAGTCCCTATGATACAGGATATATTCATAATGCGGTGAACATCAACAATCAAGGTCACCCCTAGACAAGGCCTTGTTTTAAATTTGATTATAAAAAGGCATTGAAACTATCATGAAGGCTACAGAAAAATTAACATGCCAATCCTCATGTCAAAGATCCTACTCGGAGCATATCTAGTTTTAACACTGGGTTGGAGGAACCAAGCTTTAAAACTTGATTTGCTGCTAATGAGAATGAGCTCTAGGTTAGTTCTTGTAAGTTACGGGCAATGTTTAAGAAACCATAGTGCATACCCCATATCTATGCCCATGAATATTGTAACTGGCCACTCAAGTAGGAAACTGAAGGAGAACATCACTACTAGGATGAACATAGACAGGAACACTTGAAAAAAATCCAATACCAATCCGTCTGGCCAGTGTGGTAAAGCTGGTCAAAACCTTGTTAAGAAGAGACCTATGTCCAGCATTGGACTGTTAAAGGCTGTGTATGATGCATGAGTGCTAGTCAACCTAGATCGGTCTCTCATCTAATTACAATGCAGCCAAGCTAAGTTCGGACCTCGTGAACAAACAAACTCAAAACTTCTGTCTGAAACTGTGTGATGTGCACCGGTGAAATAGACTAACCATACTAATGGGACAGGGCGATCATGAAAAGGTGGGCACCACATTCCAGGAGCAAACTTAGCTCAGCTGTATAGTATCTGGTGATCTCTTAGCAGAGTTCATGATGACACATCTTCTTAATTTTGCCATCTGTAGTGATTAATAACACTGGTTTGCCTGTCATGTAATATTCTTTCAAATATATCACTAACAATAATTTTTTTGACTTCTATTTAGCATGAATTATTAAATGATAATTGCATTGCAGTGTTATTACTGCATACTCAAGTAACTTTTTCTAACACAACTAGAATTAATTGCAACTACAGCTATTGTAATTGTAATAAAATATAATTACATCACAAATGTATAATAATATTATGTAAATCTGCGAGCACTAACGATCTCGTACATAAATATTATCTTAATAAAAAGTTTATGCAATGTGTACCGAAGACTGATCATCTCTGCAGCAAGGTAATGGTATGAGTAGTCCACATTGTGGTCACTTGCGTATCAGGGCCTCAGTAGACCTAAGACTAGAAGTTCTCGGTGGCTTTTTTGTTAGGATACTGTGTTAGGAGACTTTTTTGAGATGGAAAAAGATTGAAGTTGGAATGGAGAGGTATAAGGTTTAAAAATAAAAAGATAATTATAAATATTAACCAAAATAACATCTTTTATTCCATTAAATTCCTAGAATTATAAAAAATAAGTTAAATATCCTTAAATCGTCCCAAAATAATGTTTTCATCATCAGGACTAATAAAACAATCATTCTCTGAATCATATCCGACTAAAGAGGGAGGTATTTTCAATGTTTTCAACATATCAGAATAATCCATTGATGCATTATCAGAGAACTTATTTCGCATTAAATCTAATAGTTCCATTAATGCGTCCTGACACCCCTTTTGCCATTTTTTGATTAAACCCCTCAGTTCTTCAGTGTCTGGAGTCAAGGATTTCGCTAGGAGAAGCTTCTTCTTAGCCTCTATTCTTTCTTTGAGTTTGTCTATGTCCCTTTGTGTTATAGAGCCTGTTGACTTTGCCTTTATAGGTTTGGAAACTTTTTCATAAGTCTTTTTAATTAGAATGGTCTTTTTGTTGTCAAAATCATCGTCGTCATCATCATCTAAACAACTTTGTGGTTTAACTTCAGCAGTTATCTTGGCTGGTTTTGTTTTTACTGTTTTCGTGGATTTTAGTTTATTTTTTGGTGATTTTGTATTTGTAACCTTTTGTGATTTGACTTTACATGTTTTTTTTTCATCAAGAAAGTCATCATCTTCATCTTTGATCGCTTTTTCATTGGATTTCATTGAATTTTGTTTCTGTATATTAATTAAAGGTGCTTCATCTGAATCTGAATTATATTTGTCAGACGGGTTTTGTTCTTTAGTAACTTTACTATTTGTAATGTTATCTTTTCCTTTATTACTTTTAAACATTTTTCTTTGAATGACTACAACACATTCTTTGCTCAAGTCATTTGGACTTTTTTCTTTTATTTTATATACAGCTTCTGTTGCATTGCCTATTTCTGTCACAGCAGGGCTTGCTTGTTGCTCTTCAGATTTAGAATTTATTTTTGGTTCATTGGTAATACTTTTTGATGGTGAAACATGTTTTTTACTCTTTTTAGACTTTGTACATACAGGTGTAGACACTACTTCAAGTTCAGCAGTATAACTGTTATCCCCATGACTTTCCGGTACACTTTGTTCCTCATTAGTTCCTTTGCTAGGCAATTCCTGTTCTTCAGATTCATTAATAGCTGTCAACAACGTTTTAGACTTTTTTCTACGAGGCGCTTCAATGATTCTGGAAGGAGTATGTGCAATATTTTCAGAACTAATTTCACTTTCAGTATTATTCTCAGTTTGCTGAACAGTTTCATCAGATAAACGTTCCTTTCGCTTCCTGGCCGAGCTTTTCTCTTCTTCAACATCCACGCTTACACTAGCTAAAGGTGAAATAAAAGGAGAAGGGCCACTCTTTCGCCAATTCCGCGAAAGACCAAGTCTTCTACATGGTGTCAATAATGACTTGCTAATGCCGCCTGGAGTTTTAGGTGAATTTGTATCATTAGATTTTAAGGAACTTACATTTTTCATTTTAATTAAAAAGATCCATTAAACTACGGTTTATGAACAAAACAAATTCAGGTTTGTTTGTTTTGATCTACAGAACTCGAACTGTCAAATAGAAAAGCTATTCCCGCCCTAATTAGAACGAATGAGATTGAATGAGATTTAAATAAAGAATATTACTTGCGATATTCATAACTATTGCACTACATGTTGAAATCCAAAAAATCCGTAATTTAAATTACATAGTCTTGATAAATAACTACTACTCTTATATAATTTAAATCAACGGAGTTCTCTAGTAGTACTAATGATGACACTTCTAGGGGGGATCCATTTCGCAAAACAATTTCAAATAAAATCCTGCGCTACAAGAATTAGCCACTTGACTGATGTAACAAAAAAAAATTGAAATGAATTGACTATCGTAGCTTATTAATAAACAATGATTTTAAAATAATCACTTTAACCAAATGTGCAGTGCAAGTACTTTACTTTGGTAGTTTTGTATCTGTTGACGAGAAAGACAAAAACGCCGTCGGCCTTATTGTCTGTAGTGCGTGAAGTCATTCTTTACAAACATGAAATGAAACGAAACAATTTTACGAAACAGAAATATTAGGTATTAAGTAACTATAAATTTCCAATACTCCGGTTTCACATATACATTTATAAAGAAACTTGAATATAAGCAAAACGATGATAGAATGAATTTTTTTGTTCTTTCTTTTGTAACCGTTAAGCTGAGGTAAAAAAATAAGTATATTTAGCCGAATAAGCTGATAGCTTGCAACACTTGTAGATGTTATTGACATTTACTGCAAGGTATTCATTCATGCCTCCAATCATTTCATTCGTTCACACTTCACTCCACCTGCTCGTCTTTCAAAAATATTTCGTGGTGATTTCCATTCAGAGAGTTGCGCAAAGTGAGTAGTGTGGTGTTGTGGGTTCAATACGGCTGAACATAATTAAAATAAACCAATACGAAAGCGATTAAATAACGACTGGTGGAAAAATAATCTCAAAGTGCTGATCTATATAAATTGTGAATTTGTTTCAGTTTTTGTGATTATACACATTACATAATGCCGCTACTGAAATTGACAACGGGCACTTTCGGACAGCTACGCACTTTTGCGACGTCACCAGCTCTAGGGAAAAGGCTGAAGACATTTGCAGTGTACCGCTGGAACCCTGACGAGCCTGATAAGAAACCCTACACTCAAAACTATGAAGTAGATTTAGATGACTGTGCTCCGATGGTTCTCGACGCTCTACTCAAAATTAAAAACGAGACAGACCCTACCCTGACTTTCAGGCGCTCTTGCCGCGAGGGCGTATGCGGCTCTTGCGCCATGAACATCGACGGCATCAATACACTCGCTTGTATCAGCCACATCGACACTAACTGCTCGAAGCCCTCCAAGATTTATCCATTACCGCACATGTACGTGGTTAAAGATCTCGTGCCTGATCTCACGAACTTCTATCGTCAATATCAATCTATAGAGCCATGGCTTCAGCGCGACAAGGAGGCTGTTAAAGGTAAGGAGACACAGCTTCTTCAGGATGTTGAGGATCGTGCTAAACTTGATGGACTCTATGAATGTGTACTGTGTGCTTGCTGTTCAACTAGCTGTCCATCTTACTGGTGGAACGGTGACAAGTATCTCGGCCCCGCAGTCCTCATGCAGGCTTACAGATGGATCATTGACTCCCGTGATGATGCTACTGCTAAACGTCTCTCTAAGCTTAAAGATACATATTCTGTATACCGTTGTCACACCATCATGAATTGCACACGAACATGCCCCAAGGGCTTGAACCCTGGCCGTGCTATTGCCCAAATTAAAACTTTGCTCTCGGGGCTTGTTAAGAAGCAGCCTCCGATCATGGACCCTGCCGGTCTTGAGAAGCATTCTGCGCATAATTAAGTGACACTGTGTTAGTAGGAAATCCATATTAGCTTAATCCCAGGAGTAGATGTACTTAAGTAGGATCAATCACAAATGAATATGTTACGCTGCCCTTAATATGCTATGCTACCTTTAAAATATAAGAAATCCCAGATTTGTAATACTCACAATAGAATAAAGGAATAGAATCAGCCGTGAGGCAGTGGACTATGTTACCTTTGCATAATACAAGCAGCTAAATCACTTTTTTTTTTAATTAGCAGGAAGGAAGTGCTTTACACTGTTCTTGAAACTTTATAAACAGCCAGTCATATTTTTGTTTGTTCATTGTTTTTAGTACAATCTAGAGCATATTGGAACTATTTTGTACAATTCACTCTCTTAAGAATATGAGGCGTGCCCTATAATCATTCTTTTAGTGTATAAAAGTGAGAACTCCTTAGATTCTTATAGTGTTAATTGTTCTTGTTAATTATAAAGCTAGCTGCAACACAAAAAACCAAGATAAAAGAATCCTATTAACTTCTTTTGTTTTAGTTGTTTAGATTTTTTTCCTTGTCTACCTAAAAATATAAATAAATTACCAAGTTGTATAAATTCTAAATTGAATAAAATTAAATTGTAGAAACCAGAAAAAGTTCTTTAAAGGTTAACTACTCGACCTTATATCTAGTACAAAATGTACATCCTTATAAGTAAATTAATTATGAGATTGTAAAATTATTGAAGTATTATGAAAATAGTATTTTGTGTACGGATGGAACATCGTTCTAGTTATCACATGTCATACATATAATATATTTATTGTTCATTAAACATGGGCTTTCATAATACAGTTGTTAAATAAATAATCATAGAAGCAATCAATGTTTTATTTGAAAAAATTGACCTGAGTTCGATACTAGCTTTTTTCCGGGACTACGCCCGTTTTTACGTTAGTTATCGCGGTAAAAAGAAAGTCTCCATGCTAGATTTCATTAAAATCGGTTCAACTGTTTAACTGTGAAAGCTACTAACAGCTACTATAACGTAATAGTAGTATGGAATTTCATAAAATAGCCTATGATAGCTTTTATTACAATTCATACAATTGGGTCTTTAAACGCGAAAATACTAGTATGTCTCCCAGCGAAAAGATCACATAAAAAAGTAAAACCTTGCGGTTTAAGGAAAGTGTCACTAAAAAATAAGAATTAAACGTAAGTTTTTTAACGATTTTCTTTAACATAACTTGTTATTTTAATAGTAGCTTGTAAAAAAAAATCGTGAAAAGGTAAGTAAATAAAAAATCGAATGCACAGTGCGATATATTATTATGATCATCCATTAAAAAGTGATATTAAATGCTAATGGAAATGATCTAAAACACAAACGGTTTTATAATAAACAATTTGAAATGGAAATTTACCGATAGCGGCAATCTGTCACAATAAATAAAAATAAAATGCGAAACTAACTCTGTCTGTCTCGCGCTTTATCGCTAAACAACTGAACCAATTTAAATGGAATTACACAGACAGTACAGAGCCTAGAAAGGTACATAGCCTATATTTTAATGCGGAAAAAGGGTTATAAGGGATTATAAGAGAAGGATGAAAAGTTTTATATAATGTTACCCAGTCGCTACTCCACACGAAGGAAGTCGCGGGCTCAGCTGGTAATAAATAAATCTGTTTACTTTCTGGCATAGGTACTTTACCACTTCACATAATGAGTGAGAGTGAGTCAGTGAGGGACATAATCAGATCAGATCAGAGGTCGACCCTCTGCCCCTAGACAAGGTGGACTGGACGCGGACTCTGCATAGGACCGGTTGCTGCGTGGCGCTTTGGGGAAAGCCTAAGTCCGGCAGTAGATGTCTTTTGTCCGAACGAACTATATTCACACACTATCTGATTTTACGATTCGGGTGCGTGGCGACGTAGCCATGAGCGTGTTTGCTCCCGCAAATTGCAGATTCGCATGATCAACATTCATGTGTTAATTTATTTTGCGTGTTTTTCTACAATACTACGCGTGAATGCTTTTCTGTGTGTTGCACTACGCGTGAAACAGAAGGACTTTGAAGCAAAGCAAGTACACCCATTCCCGCACTACACTTCGTAATGAGGTGAAATCACAGATGATCCTCGAGAGAGAATATAATTAGGTATCTTTATTGTCATAAAATATATTTATTATAAATACGTAAATAATTATATAAATATAATTAGGATAAAGTTACACATCAAAGCCATAATGTATTATCTCGCTTGTTTTTTTTTTTTTTTTTTAATTAAAGGGCTTTGTCGCTGTGCGACCACATCGCCCTGTGACAGTAACCTCGCTTTCTTCTACCCTGAGTGTTGTAGTTCCGATGGGACAACGTTTTATGTGATCAACAAAATTGTTTCCGAGTTTGGGTTTCATCGGTGTTCGTTTCATGTACGTTTGTAAACTTTCCCGCACGCATCATAGGATTTTCATCCTATTGCTAGAGTTGTTTAAAAACAAAAAATGATATGTACTTAGAATAGTTTCGAGTCTCATGTACTTACCTACCTACTAGTACCTACATAGTTTTCACTGTTCTCAAAGAAATACTAGAGTTATGTTACGACAATAAGTTCATTCAATAATGTTCACACGAAAGTGAAATATTTACTAACACTTAACTGCTAATTAAGAGGCATTACCATAATGATTTGCTTACACGCCATTTTTTTAGTTTTAGGCTCAGATTTGTAATCTGAGGTATTAGGTACTACCCGACCCACGCAACCTCGTTTGCGTCTTCTATTGCCCGAAGCGTGATAATTTTACCCCGTTTTTGTAACATTATTCATTGTTGCTCCGCTCCTGTAGGTCTTAGCGTGATGATATATAGCCAATAGCCTTCCTCTATGTATCTAACACTGAAAGATTTTTTCAAATCGGACCAGCGGTTCCTGAGATTAGCGTGTTCAAACAAACAAACTCTTCAGCTTTATATATTAGTATAGATTAAAGTATGAATGAAATTGTACACACGTCAAATGACTTGTTTTACCGAAAGACAAATGTTTGTTTTATTATAAGGCGTACATATTATAAAAACACAATAATATGCAAAAACGTATAGAACAACTTTCAATTCAATACATGTCATGTCATTGAGAAATGTGAAACCAGTTTTTCTAGCTCATGCTTTTTTAATATCAACACATTTGTCGCGCGACTCCTTCCTCGTCTATACTCTATAGATACAATGCCATGACTGACTTAGTTTAAACAAAACTAATTGAAATAAATAAGTATAGCATATTAAACAATAGAAATTGAGAAACAAATATTTTGAAGTTACAATAAAAACATAACATCTTCCAATTTATTATGTAAATTTTCAACTTAAAATCATTTACATAAGTAAAAAGTAGTAGTAGGTACCTACGTAAAAGTGTTTAAACAGTATGTAAATAAATTGCACATAATTATCACCGTGTCACTCGTATATTTTAAATCTATACAAATAAGTAAAATTGGAGTGTCTGTTTGTAATATTAAAATAATAGCTTTTTAATTAATGCATATGTATGTATACACGATACATACACCAAAAATTTAGTTAAAATTTTTTTGTCTGTCTGTCTGTTTGTTCCGGATAATCTCTGGAACGGTTGGACGGATTTGGACGGGACTTTCACAGGTAGGTAGCTGATGATCCAGGGAGTAACTTAGGCTACTTTTTTTACACTAGCTTTGTCTCGCGGCGTTACTCGACGCACGACGATAACCGCGGGTAACACCGCGGGGTTCAGCTAGTTTAAAATATACTTTGTAAAGAAATTAATTATAGATGCACCAAAACATTTTAAATATTAAAAAAGTAATAACCCTCCTTTGGCTTTGCAGTAGTCGGGTAAAAACTAAAACCCAACTACGACAAAAAACGACGCTGAAAAGGCAAGAAACAAGTTCCAAAAGCCGTAGTCACGCGTTTTTAACGTGTTATGGAACTTGTTTCGTCCTTTTTCAGCGTCGTTTTTTATTGTAGTTGGGTATTAGTTTTTACTTTTTTTATAGATGTACCTATAGACTACGGAGTTGCTTTTAAAACCCGTCATAAATAATGCAAAGCCAATAGGATTTGTAAACTGATTTTAATACCACTATATTTTTAAACGTTTTGTAAACATAATATCATTGTTTGTCAATAACACTTTTTAACAGACTTTAAAAAGGGGGTTTTTAATTTGGCCAAATATTTTTCTAATGTACCTACTCTTCTAGCAAAATGTCTGCTGCTTAGTGTTTCGGTCTTCGTGTCACAGATAATAATTAGACATGCCATCACGCGAATGGTATTAAAATAATAATTATATAACGAGCCATCCCGTCTTTTCTGTATAACGGTGGTTAAAGTTGAAAGAAGATAAAATATGATATTTTTTAACATACGATAAAACTAAGAAAAAAACCCAACAAAAATAGTACTAATTGCGTTAATCGGCTAGTAACTTTTAAAGTGCCTAGGTATTCCATTGTGAATCCCTATATTTATCACGTGTCAATTTAATACTTTTAATAATAAAACCCGCAAACTGACCTTGACCATAAACTATATTGAGCTAGTTTCTTTTAAGTACCAACCTTCACACACTCTTTCCTTTAAATGCACACGTTTATTCAAAGAGAACAGAGCGTTTATGGCCTCTATGGCCGTATGAATGGTTCCTTACGCCTTTAGTATCAATTTTAACAATAGACTGTTATGCTCTCATGGCTGATAACAATGCACCTACGCTAGTCACAAGCATTAAATTGCTTTTATTGTCTATATAATACCCATATAATAAACTGCGTCGTTATCGCATAACTTGTTTTTTCTTATCTTAGATATGCATATTTGCATGTGGTCGACAGTTCACAGTCATCGATTAAATTCTCGAGTTTAAGTGTTTGACAAATTGTTTTAGATTAGTTCTCTCAGATATTTTTCAGTACGCAAAAAGTTCAAAACGTCTAGGTTAAACCAACTTGAAATCATTATCTGCCTTTAATTGTCTGCTGCTGAAATTAGTCCTCTAAATAAATACAGTCTCGTGCACAGAACAAAGGAATATATACTTCTCTTTTTCTGTGGTCTCGTGTGTCATTGGCTAATCTCAGACGAAGTATTAGCCAATGACGCACGAGAATTCAGGCGTTAACGATTGCAGTGCGAAGAAGTAAGATCGCTTGCAACTTGGCTAGGAGGGCTGTTCATCGACTAACCTATACTATACCTACTTACGATTACGATACCCAAGTCAGGGTATGAAAAAGGGGTGGTGACATACCGTACCTACTCAAATTCAGCACAATACAGACATGTGTGTTTAATACACTTTTCCCTGTTTTATAAAGCGTACATATACCTTTTGATTATTAGATACTAGCTGACCCATACAACCTCGTTTGCGTCTTCTGTTGCCCGTAGCGTGATAATTATACCCCGTTTTTAAAACATTCTTGCTTCGCTCCACAATAGCCTATAGCCGTCCTCGATAAATGTACTATCCAACTCTGAAAGAATTTTTCATATCGGAACAGCGGTTCCTGAGATTAGCGCGTTCAAACAAACAAACAAACTCTTCAGCTTTATAATATTAGTATAGACTAGCCGACCCACGCAACCTCGTTTGCGTCTGCTATTGCCCGTAGCGTGTAATTTTCCCCCGTTTTCGAAACATTTTTCATTAATGCTCCGCTCCTATTGGTCTTAGCTTAGCTTAGCGTGATGATATATAGCCTATAGCCTTCCTGGATAAATGTGTTATCCAACACTGAAAGATTTTTTCAAATCGGACCATCGGTTCCTGAGATTAGCGCGTTCAAACAAACAAACTCTTCAGCTTTATAATATTAGTATAGATATGGGGACCTGCCGACCTGTTCTAAGCAATATGTCTTAACAAATCAACATTTATAGTGTAGTAGTTCTCTTTTACAAACAAACTGACAGTAGCAGTAGTGTTAAATGCGCTTTGTACCTCTCTCTGAACGAGCTATGATGGGAAATTCCATGACGATGCGCGCTGTTTACACTCTTCCTACCTTGTGCACGTCGAATAAGGAAAACATTATACTTACTTCGTTAGTGTTCTACATTTTGCGAAAGTCAACTTATGCGATAAGCTAAATTAAAACAAAGTGTGTGTAATTGGGCAAATTTACATCTATACTAATATATAAAGCTGAAGAGTTTGTTTGTTTGTTTGTTTGTTTGTTTGTTTGTTTGTTTGAACACGCTAATCTCAGGAACCGCTGGTCCGATTTGAAAAATTCTTTCGGTGTTGGATAGTCCATTTATCGAGGAAGGCTATAGGGTATATATCATCACGCTACTACTAATAGGAGCGGAGCAACAATGAAGAATGTTTAAAAAACGGGGGAAATTTTCACGCTACGGGCAATATAAGGCGCAAACGAAGTTGCGTGGGTCAGCTAGTTTGTAATAATTATCTAACATATAAAATTTTAAGTGTGAATTTTTATCAATCAGACCATAGTGTACCTAAATTCCCGCCAAATGTGTAGCTTTATGTCCCTTTTTATTTTTAATTATCTCTATGAGTAGATAGATAGTTTAATGCGTTCTAAATTTAGATAGAGGGGTGTGTCAATTATAAAAATAAAGGGGTTTAGGTTATCGTTTATCAGCAAATTCAATTGAATAATATGTTTGATAAATTATAATTATTGTTGAATTAAATAAATAATATAAGTTTTTATGTTAGTTATTTCTATGACAACAGACACTAAATGTTGTTACCATATCTCGAGTTATCGTGTGTTGAAACGGCGAGAGTCAAGGTGGAATATTCCGAATCATACCTACTCTTTATAAGTCTTATCGTTAGTCGCACAGAACAAAAGAATCCTCTTCTGTGGTTAGTCGTATAATTATGGTCATATAGTTATGTTGCAAAACCGTCCAGGGAAAAAAAAACAGTCATTTCATTTCATCTTGAAAAGCTTTCTTACTCGATTAACGGCAATAAAAACAAATAACGTGATTGTGTAATGAGAATCAACTAATGGTCTTCTGCGAAGGGCAGGTTGCTAGATTTGGTCTTGGAAATTAGGACCTCAAAGAAACAAGATAGACATCGGTTGGTATTTCGCTGTCTGTAGATGACTTTTAGATCCTTGACTAGTAATAGTAATAGTTGTTCCACTGAACTCGATGACTGAATTTTACTCAAATTATTTACAAATTACTAGTAATTATGATAAGAAGCTCTCAAGGTATGTTAAACCAAGTAATTACTGATTTAAATTACGATTAAAATAACGGGAAAAACATAAAGGGAAGGCCATAGGATATTGACGATTGGTAAACGATGTGTTACGTGTTTCTGTTATCATTAATCGGTTCTTTAAGTATGCATATTTGATAAAAGGGAAGTAATTAACAAAGTTACCCCTACATTTCTCATTGTAAAACGACGTATAGTTTTTCTATGCGACTGCCTGATGGAAAACGTAGGATCCAAGAGTGGTTTAATTTTTCCATTCCCCGGTGCTCCGCGCGGTGAGATGTCATCAATTATGGTTTGCCTTAAGAAAAAACCGCTTCTTTTCATATTTTGGGTCTAATTTGTACGATTTTAATAATATAATGAAACTGGGGTAGGTATGTTTTGAGTGCTGATTTTATGTGTTAATATTTTATATTTTTTGATGTATTTCTATTGCTGCTATAACAACAAATACTGAAAAACAGAATAAAATATAAATTATAAGGAGGCTACCATACAACAAACGTGATTTTTTTGCTAGTTTTTGCTCGATATTGATAACGGCAACAGGTATACGCTTTAAATGTGTAGATAATGGTACGGAATCCTTCATGCGCGAATCCGACTCGCACTTGGCCGATTTTTAAGTTACTGAGGACAAACAAGTGACATACATTCAATTCAAGTGCCCTGGCGAGGCGCTTTATGCGAGGAAATAAGTAGATTTTTTTTTTTATAAAACAACGCCTGCATTAGGCCGGATGACCGAACTTAGCTCGGTGTGTTTTATTTAGCTTGACTTGTATGTGTGTATGTAACGGAATTTTCTTACTCCATTTTCACTTAATTCTAGGAGTCTGATTAAATAAGTGAAAAAAAAATATTGGTGCGGTTTTTTCTAAAAAAAAAAGTTTAAAAAGTTTAAAAAAAAAAAAACTAACTAAAAAATAGAAAATAATTGTAATGTGAAAAAGCGTGAGGCGACATTATTGAAATATTTTCCGAAAGCAGTAGGTAGTTTTTTAAAACTATTTCGTTTTAAGAAAATCGTTCTGTCTGTTCGCGATGAACTCAAAAGCTACTAAACGGTTATTCAGTTTTTACCAATAGGTAGAATGATTCTTGAGTTACTCAAGAATCATGGTTTTCGTATACTTATAATTTGTAAATTCTTAGAGTATTGGCTAAATATCGTTATATTTTTTAACGATATTTGTTGAAGATGTAGGGATTAATTAAGGATCTTCTTAGAGTAACATAGGCTATATTTTCCGCAGAGAACCTGTGCAAAGCCGGGGCGAGTTGCTAGTATATAATAATATAATATTTCGGACATCTAACACACAACGCCATCTAGTCCCAAGCTAAGCAGAGCTTGTGTTATGAGTACTAGACAACTGATACAAATACATATATACTTTTTTTTTTGTAAATACATACATATTATACATAGAAAACACCCAAACTCCGAAACAAATATTTGTAGATCGTACAAACATTTGGTCCGACCCGGGAATCGAACCCGAGACCTCATGATCAGCAGTCACACATGCCAACCGCTAGACCAACGAGGCAGTCAAATACAAGAATTGCTCGTTATAAACCTATCAGATATTCTGTGTCGCGGTGTATTTTGCAATCATATCAAGAAACGAATAAAATAAACAGTTTCGCAAAAAGAGCACAGTTGTGGAGTACCAAATACTAATAACCTCCCTGAATAAAAGTAAATCCTCTCTGATAAATATGACTGATACTGATACACCATCTTCATCAATAACCTTTAACAGTCCATTGCTTTTTATGGAATACTTGCTGAACCCCGCGGTGTTACCCGCGGTTATTGTTGTACCGCGAGTAACGCCGCGGGACAAAATTAGTCTAAAAAAAAGTAGCCTAAGTTACTCCCCGGATCATCAGCTACCTGCCAGTGAAAGTCCCGTCAAAATTCGTCCAGCCGTTCCAGAGATTACCCGGAACAAACAGACAGACAGACAAAAATTTTTTTAACTACATTTTTGGTATATGTATCATGTATACATACATACGCACTGATTAAAAAGCTGTTATTTTAATATTACAAACAGACACTCCAATTTTATTTATTTGTATAGATGGGGCAAACCAGCAGACGTATCGCTAAAGGCGTCACAAGTGCGTTGCCGGCCTTTGGGGGATAGGGAAGGGGTTGGGGTATGGGCATGCGGAATCCTCACTCACTCGGTGAAACACAACGCAAGCGCTGTTTTATCACCGGTTTTCTGTGAGGTTGTGGAGCTGCTGACTTCTGGACATACAGCTCTCCTTAGAAAGCAGGTTTTGTACTGTTGTAACAGTTATATAAATATTTCGGACATCTATCACACAACGCCATCTAGTCCCAAGCTAAGCAGAACTTGTGTTATGGATACTAGACAATTGATACAAATACATATAAATATATATATATACATATATTTGTAAATACATACATATATATACATAAAAAACACCCAAACTCCGAAACAAATATTTGTAGATCATACAAACTTTTGGTCCGACCCAGGAATTGAACCCGTGACCTCACGATTAGCAGTCGCATACGCCAACCGCAAGACCAACGAGGCAGTCATTTGGGCAGACGGGTTGGTACTATGGAATTTATGTCAAGTTTTTCTCCTTTGCTTATTGAATTGTATAATTTGTACTTCAGTCGGCTTTTACGACACTCCGTATTCTAAAGCCGTCACCACTCGGACTAAATATGACTAATAACCCAGTTGTAGCTCTACAATTACTCAATTCTACTCGAACCGTAGGTATATGTAATTGAGATATGTATTTCATATAACCAGTTTTAACAGCGAATGCAAGCGAGTTTTAACTACATTCCGCAGGAAATAAAGTCTTTAACAACAGAATTGCTGAGAACAGCTGATTAGGTAACATAAACAGAGTAATGGCATTAACCTAATGACAGTCGTGAATGATTCATAGCATTCATTGTTGTGTTAACAAGATAGTTAAATGAATAAAGAGTTCAAACCTATCGCCGCTCATGTTAATGGCCAATAATTCAAATTCAATGAACGCTGAAATCTTTTTTAAACTGTGGGAAAATGAATGAAATTTACGTAAATACCTATTTTACTTTTTACTATCTGTGCCCCATTGGTGTAACCTTACAACAACTAAGTAACACATCGTAGTCTAAAATAAAAGTAGCCTAAGTTATTTCTTATATCACCAGCTATCTGCCATTGAAAGTTCCGTCACAATCAGTTCATCTAGTTCTTCTAGACCGACTACTGGACGGTCCGAACACCTGCTCCAGATATTGGCCGGAGACCGGAACAAACAGAACGACTAAAATTTAAAAAATGGATTCTGGTAAACACCGTATATAATTTCACTAGCCGACCCACGCAACCTCGTTTGCGCCTTATATTGCCCGTAGCGTGAAAATTTCCCCCGTTTTTGAAACATTCTTCATTGTTGCTCCGCTCCTATTAGTAGTAGCGTGATGATATATACCCTATAGCCTTCCTCGATAAATGGACTATCTAACACCGAAAGAATTTTTCAAATCGGACCAGCGGTTTCTGAGATTAGCGTGTTCAAACAAACAAACAAACAAACTCTTCAGCTTTATATATTAGTATAGATACGTAGGTATTTAGTGAAAACTTTTAATTTGAAATTACATACAGACATTTCAATTTGTTTATTTGTATAGATTTACATATTTGTTTAACTTAGACTGTTTCTAAACGTAATTTTACGCTGATTCGCTACTGTTTTTGTTGTTCAACTACTTATTATAGTTTCTTACGTTTGTACTTTCATTATTTCATTTCATTAGGTACCTACTCTCGCTGTTTTGTTTGATCTCACAACCATGATAACCAGTAAAATTGTAACAAAATCAAAAACCGACTTCAAGAACTGCCAAATCGATCGATTTCTCTTGGATGCCATTATCAGATATTAGTGTCCTTATCA
Organism: Spilosoma lubricipeda; assembly: GCA_905220595.1. Taxonomy (NCBI): domain Eukaryota; kingdom Metazoa; phylum Arthropoda; class Insecta; order Lepidoptera; family Erebidae; genus Spilosoma; species Spilosoma lubricipeda. Next base: position 14,108,719 of record HG992296.1, on the reverse strand, counting down.
TCGTACCACCGTTAGGATATTTCCTTTCCATTAAAAAAAGAATCATCAAAATCGGTTCATAAACGACGAAGTTATCTGCGAACACACAAAAAAAACTTATATACGGTCGAATTGAGAAACTTCTCCTTTTTTGAAGTCGGGATATGGGATTTTCAATAATAACATATTATTTCGAAGAACTATAAGTTTTTAACAGCTTAACATTGACAATTTAATTTTAGCCCGCCTAAGGATTGATAAAGGAGGAGTTCCTCAATGGGATTGGTATTTTTTAGTGTTCCGTGCCAAGGGCAAAATGTCTATCTGTCTGTCCGTCTGTCTGTCCGTCCGTACGTCACAGCCACTTTTTACGGTTCTGTACCAAAGGCAAAAAACGGAACCCTTATAGATTCGTCATGTCTGTCTGTCCGTCTGTTAGTCTGTCTGCCTACCTCACCTGCACGCGGTGCACACTGCTGAAGGACGAACGAGGCTCTGGCGACCGACCGATGGCGGTATATCCATCCCAAAAGGTGAAACTAAATACAACAGGCAGGTGACGGGAAGCAGCGTCACCGGTGCAATAAGCTACGCCCTGCGATCACCAACCCGCCTGCCCAGGCTGCCCAGCGTGGTGATTATGGGCAAAATGCTCAATGCTTAAGCACCAAAAGCCACGCAACGGCGGGACAGGGGGTGCTGAGAATCACCGGGTTACGGGAGACCACCACAAACGACTGACCCTGGCAACTTTTAACGACCCCCGATTCTGCTCGATCGCTCTTTCGATCGAAAGAGTATTGGAGCATCGGAGGTCGTGTCGTACAAGCCTGCTGATCTCTCGGTTAAGAACCCGCTTTGCCGATGAAGTGGCAGGTGGGCTCTCAAGTCGTTCCCTCATTATCCCTAGTGTCTTCTCTGAAAGCTTTGACTTCCTGCTTCTACGCTACATTTCACAAAATCTCAAACCATCTTCCCTGAGGATCTGAATCATATTTTCAAATTTCTGGTTTACGTCTCTTGTGGTTTCAGATCCCATTGCGGCTTATGTCATCGAACATTTCCTACACTTCATCGTCCGAGTGGGCCGAGGTCGGTGCGTACACTTGTATTACCTTGAGGCTATGCCTCTCTGTAAGCTTGACAATGAGGTAAGCTACCCTGTTCGACACACTTTTCCACAACGTTGCCAGAAAGGGACTTTTTAACCAAAAACCCTACGCCGTCTTGGGATTGTTGGTCTCTCTTGCGGAAGTACTTTAGATGGCCTACCCCCCCACTCTCTTCTGACTTCACATAACCCTAAGATATGCCACCTAGTCTTCCCAAGTTCCACCTCAATTTGTGCCATATGCGAGTCTAGCCGTTAAGTGTGGCCATAAAAAGTTGCCAGGGTCAATCGTTTGTGGTGGCCTCCCGTAACCCGGTGATTCTTAGCACCCCCTGTCCCGCCGTTGCGTGGCTTTTGGTGCTTAAGCATCGAGGGTTTTGCCAATAAAATAAAACCACGCTGGGCAGGCGGGTTGGTATTCACAGGGCGTAGCTTATTGCACCGGTGACGCTGCTACCCGTCACCGGCCTGTTATATTTAGTTACACCTTTTGGAATAGATATACCACCATCGGTCGCTCGCCAGAGCCTCGTTCGTCGTTCAGCAGGGTGCACCGCGTGCAGGTGAGGTTGGCTGGGAACGAAAGATTGTGGTTCGTCCCCTTACAACAAAACAAATAATAATAAATTATATTAAACTAGCCGTGCCCGGTCGTACCAAATTTTATCCAAATTGGTCCAGCTGTTTTCGCGTGAAGAAGTAACACTCACAAACTTTCGCCTTTACATATTAGTGTGAAGTGCGATGTGATAAGCTATATTACTCTAAAGTTTATCCAAATCCGTTCAGTCGTTTGCGCGTGAAGAAGTAACAAACATACAAACTGACAAACGTTCGCCTTTATATATTAAGTGTGATGTGATCAATATTTTGGACGTGTAACACACAACGCTATCTAGTCCAAAGCAGTGGCGGATTTACATATTTGCCGCCAGTAGGCTATTTAATTTTAGCCGCCCCTTCTAACTCCTGCAATTCAATAACTTTTTTTACTTATGGAAACCATTTCAAGCCGTCATTCTACAGGGGTTTGCGTGTAGTGTGTCGAAATCGAACCGAGTAAAGCTATACGTTGTTTGGTGGGGAAGCGGAGGGAAGAGTTGCGCCTCAATTGTGGCTCAGTCATCATTATCGCCATAATTGCATGGATTTACTATTATCGTCAACCACGCCATCAGGCTCGTTGAATTGAAGGCGTTTTCGTACCATACAGGTGGAGCACACGTCCCCGTTTATGGCCTCCTTGGCCTAAATCGATGAGAAGAACGTGGATGATATTCCACCCGTCACGGATGCGGCGGTAGGTACAGCTGTCTAACGGATCCGTTGTAAGACCGCTGCCTCCAGAGCAAACGGCCCGTGTATTGGTCTAGGCTTCGACCTGGCCTGCCAAAAGTTGTTTCAATACCCACGTGCAATGCAAATAAAGCTGGTATTTTTTTCTGTGTTGAATTGAAATACATTCAGGTACCGGACGACGATAATGTAGTTGACCGATCAAAACCACACTCTGTCTCGGATACAAGTGCCGAGGAACTGGATGTAATCTATAGGAAACTTCTGGTACCCTGACAGATTTGAGCTATCTACTGTTTACAGATGGCTCCCTCGTAGGTAAATGGAGACCACAATCTCTCCTTCCTGTTTTTCAAGATCTAAGCTTGACCTGCTTTTGCTAACGTGATGAATGGCGTCACCTGTAAACCCCCAGGCCTGCGCCTATCTTCTATCTAAGCCGCATGCAAACACAGGCCCGTTTTCAGACCTACCAGATCAAAAATACATATTTCCCACTTCCACTACGCTCTCTCTTCCACGAGTTCCACCTGAGGGAGATATATTATATCCCGCATAACATTTATGTATTTTCCTTCACTAATCGACATAGATGACATTATTATGACATAATAAAAATTAAGTGTCTTAGACATCCAAATTATGAGAATCCTTTATTTTCATTTCGATATTTGATTTAGCAGCTTTCTTGGAATTGCCGACTGTGTGCATTGTACACTCCGCCCACCCGTACTCACCGTTATCGTTGAACACCACCAACGCATTTTTTAGCTTCTATTACTACGGAGGCCTGAGTACCTGACGCGATTAGTGGCATACTATTCAGAGTAACGTATTGTTACGAACGAGGTCCAAGATGAATATCTGAGGTGTGGATCTCTGTCATGCAGTGTTCCACAGAGGGCTGTTTTCGGCTCTGGTGTACTGGAGACTTTCCATCCGAACTGGGAGTTATCTGTTATACCATTGACAGTTTAGTTATAGCCCGAGGAGCGATCTTTATATGTGCGGCCTCCTGAGATGTCTCACTAGTGATCTGGCGGTGGACTTAATGTTGGCCCTGTACAAAAACGCAAGTCTCTTCATTTCATGACTCCCGTCGTGACCCACTTTATGGCGACTCAATTGTGTTTAATTAGGTCTTCGTACCGGACCAATTCCAAATAATGTAGGCCTGTTCTCCGGTCGATAACACTATACATTACCCCGGTGAGGACGGTAGCTCTGACCGCCTAGAGGAAGGCGCATCTCGCATCCTTAGAGAGTATTCTTGATTGAGCCATACGCGGTTTTCACATAGTGTGTGCGGATACGTAATTTTTGACCGGAATATTCATGTGGGATTCGTTCTGGGTAGCGCAGGTTTTTTCCGGGTAGCGCAAGTTCTTTCCGGGCATGAATACTTTAGGAATTATCTGCACGTGGTTATTAGGAGTAAGTTAAGTGCATTCAAGGACCCCATGCCGCCCTCAGTGAAGATTAAGAAAAATGTTAGTCAAAACTACTAATTTAAATTGTAATATTAGATTCCTATTGAGGTGTTTCAAGACCCCATTATTTACAAATACATTATTTTACCAGATGGTAAGTAATTTTTCAGAGAATATTAAAGTTGAATGATAGTATTTGGTTCACTGCATAATATATTGTTTTTCTTGTTAAATTGTCAATACTTCTTTTGTTCGTTTAAATTATAATAATGTGTTTTTTTTATTTCTGTATAAAAAAAATTCATCTAAATTTGCCGCCCCCTAAAATTCGCCGCCCTAGGCTCCAGCCTACTCAGCCTAGTGGTAAATCCACCACTGGTCCAAAGTTAAGCAGAGCTTGTGTAATGGGTACTAGACAACTAACAGATATGAAGCCCTTATATACTTTTTGTAAATGTGTACATACATATATTAAACATAGAAAACACCCTAAATCAGAAACAAATATTTGCAGGTCATATAAAAATTTGATCCGATCCGGGAATCGAACCCGAGACCTCCAACACAACAGTCGTATACGCTACCCCTGCGCCATGGACAGCACGAGGCAGTTAATACGGCGATGTGACGAGATTCCGTGGAACGGAAATGTGTAACAGGAAGCTAGAGAATAGCGCGTTATTTGCTTTGACCAATGAGCGGGCGCGGTGTCGGAGATCACCGTCAGGTGAGATGTATGATGCTGCATAATAATTTTTATTTTCGGCCCTATAGCTCGGAATTACGATTCAAAATATCGCTTTAGTATATAGACAGAAGATATAATCGATGCAAATCTAAAGACCTACCACACACTGTAGTTTTACGTCCGAAGTTTTCTTTGATTTGATTCTCTTGTTGCTCCGTTGAAATAAACCTAGTGTGTTAAATTTACGGAATTCCGAATCGATATTTGAAATAGAAATTCTTGAATGGATTTTCGAGGTATAAATATAGAATAACTAATGGTACTACTATTAGTAATAGTATTACTATAACTGATAGTAGTTTATGGCTCGTTCGTTTTTTTAGTCGTTATGATTTTGTTGATATGTTCTCTTGACTTATAGAAATCAGATTATTAAGTATTTGTGATTTAACATTACTTTGTAAACTGTCCTTTTGAGATTTGTTTCAAAAGCCCTATAATCGCTTTTATCGCATGTTCACATTTATGTGTAGGTACGTCTTAGTACCTACTCGGATCAAATGATTAAATCAAACATTTATTATTGTGATAAGATAATCTAATATTAATGTCTATTTCTTTACTATGCTCTATAAAAGGTAAGTTATCTTAATCCAATCCAGAAGAACGTCAGTGAATCACACGAAATTTTTATCTTAAAAATAAAATGTACCATAGATAAAGATTATTGTAAAGCATAGTATAAGTATAGTCTATAGAACTTTTTTGTCAGATAAAAAAATTAAAGAAGTATCATCAAAAATTTTGATTCAAAATCATGTGTTATTTTATTTTCCCATCCAAATTTCCTTTAATTTTAATCATATCTAATCCCTAAAGTATGTCCCGGTGACAGCAATAGGCTTTTAGCTCTGGTTTGGTAAGTAACTAAACACAGTAATTACCTATTTAAACTACGTTTAATACAACTTCATCTACCCTATTTATTATGTAAATACTTCTCTTTATTCATCTTAAAGGTTGTCTCTATGTTATGTTCTCTGTAGCTCTAGGTTATGTTATTAATTGTAAATAGCGCTAAGATAACAATCCACATTTGTGCAATTTTATTGTTTCTGTCATTTATATTTTTACAAAAAAGCTATGTCGTTTAGCGCCATTTGCAAATGTAAAACACAAGTAAAATTTTAACAAAAAAAAGAACTTCAAGAACATTGAACTAATATAGGTTTAATATTCCTCAATGTTCAAGAACGACCAAATTCAAATGGGACCACACGATAAGCACCAGCTTTCAAATGAAATAAAAAAAATAACAAATGCACTAGTCAGTCCCTAGGAATTTCGAAGGTTCGACTCGATTTATCTTGGATGCCATCTAGTGTCTTTACGACGAAGTTATCCGCGAACACACATAAAAATTGAGAACCTCCTCCTTTTTTGAAGTCGGTTAAAAAAGGATAAGGGCGCTTCAAAATCTAAATTACTAATTCGTGTTCATGTTATGTAGGTAAGGTAGGTATTACAAACCTCTGGGTAGATTACGTAGGTACATTTTTTTATATAAATAAGTAAGTTGGACTTAAAACATGTTAAGATTAAATAAACTAATCCAGATATTGTTAAATCCAGTGGCTTCCCAGCTCATCTTGTACTAGCTGACCCACGCAACCTCGTTTGCGTCTTATATTGCCCGTAGCGTGAAAATTTCCCTCGTTTTTGAAACATTCTTCATTGTTGCTCCGCTCCTATTAGTAGTAGCGTGATGATATATACCCTATAGCCTTCCTCGATAAATGGGCTATCTAACACTGAAAAAGTTTTTCAAATCGGACCAGTGGTTCCTGAGATTAGCGTATTCAAACAAACAAACAAACAAACTCTTCAGCTTTATATATTAGTATAGATTTACAATTTCGTAAATTGAGGTAATTTAATTATAGTTTTCTGCGTTAAAAAATCACTAATATCATTCAAGTACCGATTGATTACACAATTCAATCGATATTGAAATTGAATTCAACAGATTTTGAAATTTAAAGAGTACCTACGTATTTATGCTAGCTGAGCCACGCAACCTCGTTTACGTCTCCTAATGCCCGTAGCGTAATAATTTTACCCCGTTTTTTTTTAATAGTTTTCATTGTTACTCCGCTCCTATAGTATTCCTTGATAAATGGGCTGTCTAACACTGTGAGTATGTTTTTCTCAGGTCAGTAATTCCTAAGATTAGCGCGTTCAATCAAACAAACTCTTCAGCTTTATATAACTAGACAAGTAGCTCTATATTAGATACTGGCAAGTGGCAACTAATTCAGACTTGCCTATGGCGCAAGACTTTTTTTCAAGCTGAGAGGCATCTTTATTTTGGTACAACTGTCAAGGTGTATACTAAACTTGTATTATGTTGTAATGTAGCTAAAGCATTACAAAGTAACTTACATCAGCAATTATGACAATAAAATATATAGATATCTAATGCTCCTTGGTATTACGTGATTCTATTATAGTCATATGGAATAAGACAGACGATCAGATTTGTCACCTGAATTGATAGTAAGTGACTATCGTCGGCTGTGGTTATCTGCAATGCAACTCAAGTCTTATTTTTGTATATGAGAGTACTTCAGAGTCAGGAAAAAGGTGAGTTAGGTAAATGCTTAACACGGGTTCTAGGTGAGGTCGTGGTATTACTCCGGTCGAGCTGACGCATTAGAAGCTAAGCATTAAATGTAAAGCATTTAAGCATTTTTAGGATCTTTTAAGCATTCACAAGTATAGAGTAAATAAAAAACTTTTGATTGAAATAAATTATTTAATAAAATTGTAACAACATATTCATAACTTCGCGACATATTGCCACGAGATAAAAACATACAGAAATTAAACTATTTACTTACATTGTCAAATTAGAATATATTATTGTAATACACCTAACTTAAAAATAAACAATATATACATATTTTTATTAAATGTAAATAAATTAGCGGGAACGCCGTTTTGATTTCAAAAAGAATCATGACTCCCGCCATTTTTTTAGAAAATTAGAGTCACATACAATTTTCTTAAACACAATGCTATATTGTTTTAAAATATGAGTATTTATTTAATATAAATTATAGCATATTATTACTAAGTTTCGACATACATTGCTGTTAAAATTAAATAAAAAAATTTCAGTAAGTTACTATTCCGAGTACAAAAATAACTGACTGAAACGCGAAAACAGGTTTCATTATTTTGTTAAAGTCTTTTAAAAATAAATACCGACTTCGAAGAACAAACTCATTATTTTCTTTTGTAAATTTTGTTACTAATAAGGATTAAAGATTAATCCATACAAGGAAATTATGCAAATTTATCCAAATCGACTAATCTAAAAAGTGTCATAAATCTAGCTCAATATAAAAAAAAACATCGAGCTTTATAAATCATAGCACATGATGTGTAACATTCGATATTCTCCGGTTTCCTGTTACACACTTCCGTCCCAATTCATGAAAAACGAGAGAAAAGATGTTACACATCAAAAATTAAATCTTAACTAGATAATACATTATTGCTAGCGTATTTTAGTTAGTAGGTACACAACTTTCTAGAATGTCACCACAGATAATTTAGATTTTAGACTGAACAACAATTAATAACGTTAATACACAACCTATAATTCAAAAAATGATTTAAAATCATATTTTAGAAGTAATTGCTTTTTTCGTTAATTATGAGTTTATAGAAACCGGTAGAAACCTATAACTTTTATGCCATTCATATTTTCTATGGCTTTAGAATTATGAATTGAACCGCTCTTAAAGAAGTAATTTTTTTTCAATGTGCCTGCCTTAGTGACTATGCCTGATGGAAAGCATGAGCAGAATCCAATTATTCTGTATAGCCGAGAAAGCGTTATACAGAGACAGTTACTTTTGAATTTATAATATGCCTGCAACTGCCTTAGTGGAGCAGTGGTAGCGTATGCTGCGCTTGAGGTCTCGGGTTCGATTCCCGGGTCGGACCAAATGTTTGTATGATCTGCATATATTGTTGTTTGTACCTTGGAGTGCCTGAAATTTGGGAGGGTTGACCAGAGATTAGGGAGTTGTTGGAACTCCGGTAAACACTCTCACTGGTTACAAAGAAAGAATTCGTTAACACAGGTTTAGAAGGTTTAATGTGACGAAGCGTGGCTATAATGGATTTGACATTTAATGTAATTGCAACCCCACTGCATAGGAAACAGAAACTATCTGAATGACCCCTTGGGGGAGGGTGTGCAAAAAAATAATGGTCCCATAGTACAAAGTATGGGTACGGTCTTATCCCTAGTTAATATTTTTTATTATAATAACTGTCAGAATAGATAGCGTTCCTATTCAAGAAGCAAAACCGCGAAAGTAAAAAACAAACAAATAAATAAAATTGGAGTGTCTGTTTGTAATATTAAAATAACCACTTTTTACCAAATGTCTTTTTTACAATTATTGTCGCTAATCTCTAAAACGGCTGGACTGATTTGATGATATAAGGAGTAACTTAGGCTACTATTTTAAACTAGCTTTGCCCTGCGGCGTTACCCGCGGTTGTTGTTGTATCGCAGGTGACACCGCGGGACTTAGCTAGTATGCAATAAGACATTAAAACATTATTTCTTGCATTATTCCAAGCTTGTTATCTATGCTATTACACCAGAAAATGTGTTTTTTTTAATACTATTTTTTTATTGTTTGTAGACCTATCATTTTTTGTGCCAAACAAATGTTTAAATTTATAATTCATTTACTAGATTAGTATTTCATATGTTGGCAACATCCACGGAAATCAAAATATAATTTAGAGCCACCTAGCGAAAGTAAGCACAATTATTTAGTAGCTACTCGTTCTGTATCGCACTATAAAAATTCTCGCTTTTACTCATAACAAACAACATAAAAACTCATAACCTAATAAGTCAACCGTTGCGTCGGCTATAAACCGTCTAGCCATGTCAAATTCTCTCTTTATAATGGACGAATGTAAGCAACTGTTCAGCCAAAGGCAACATCCATTTACGATCAAACCTACTCGAAGTTATTGCTTTCAATTTTAAGCTTCTCTACTACTCCTAATTATTTCTCTTTTCAATATACTCCTAACTTTGCCGTCTAATAATAAGACAACCATAGGATTTAAGGGCAATTTTTACTTTAGACTAATATTATCGGCAAATAGGAGTTTACACGTCTATCCATTCCTTGTGATGACAGATTAAAAACACGGAGTGTTACAATCAATATTCATTCTGTGGGTGACGTAACATCCGATTAAGGGGGCGCCGTTTGCTTCCTTAATCGGTTGAAACAACAGCAGGATATCATCACTGCAAAGAGAATGAAAACTTGGAACAAATCCTAGCCAGCGTGATTTAGTAGACCAAATAAAACCTCTACGGAGAAGCCTGAGTCCACCAGAGGTACTTTGTAACACCATTTATGCCATAAATCAGTAAAAGTATCAATCTTAAAGTTTTTTAACAACAATTTGCATGTATTAATAATTAGTTAATCAGTATTTGAAATACAATTTATTACTTTGTAATTTTATCATTGTAACAAAATGCCTTTTAAAATAATACTTTGTACCATAGACAATATTCGGTCATCATTCGTTTCATTCATTCTGTTTTTTTTTATCTATGATTCGGTAGTAACCTACCGTTCGCGGATTAAATTCTTATGTGATATTATTTCTTCTAGATAGATAGTGTAGCTTCGGTTTGTACAAGTCTGACGTGTCATATCTCTGGACTTTGTTCCTTGGGGTGGACTTCATCTTCCCGTTTGGCGTTTGAAGAGTGGCAGGCGTATTCTGTTCGTAATTTTCTACTGATTTGTCACTGGATGGACTGTTTGGTAGATCTGGAAATGAGAGAAATATCTTTTTATGAATGAGTCCAAAAATCATTGGCATTTTCTCATTTTTTCCGATAGATGGCGTAGTTTAAATATAAGCTACCAGATGGCACTATAATTTTTCTTTGTTGGCACGTTGACATACCAAAAAAAATAACGTCCTATTACAATGAGCTCATAGATCAAGTTGGAACTGGTTTTGTTGTTTTTTCGTTGTTCGGAATACCAACAGCATAAAAACATACATTCTAGAATCTAAAATTAATAACTACGTAGTTATTCACAGGCATTTGCGAATAGAAAGTTTTTATTTATAATTTATTCTGTATTATTAATTTATATTAGTATTTCCACACTAAATAAATGAAAATTTAGTTTTGTTAAATATAATTGTTAGCATGAGGGATAAAAATTATCATCAATCAAAGGAAGGACCCAACAATAAAAACCTCCACCACAAACCAATATACATAGAATTATTTAGAATAGTCGTAACATTACTGACAATCTATTTAAAACCCATTCAATTAAAATAATGAATTCAGTGGGTCCGTCATTATCACTTGAGTCCGATATTACCATTTGAGTCCGTCATTACCATTTGAGTCTTTGAGTTGGTAAAAAAAAGTCAGTATTTACGTAAAATAGTCGGACTTTAAACTCTATTTAAGAAGTTTAAGTAAGTTGAACGGACTCACTAGTTTTCTTAGGCCTCGACAGACCGACCCGTCTCGCTCTGCCCAAGTATTTCGACTTCTGTGGGTGCGAAACCCTGTTGTTGTTTGTTATTTCTTCATTTTCTGAAATGTTTTCATTATAAATTGTTTATTATTGGGCACTTGATATTCGCTCGCTAGCTAAACGATACTTATAAACAGTCATTCAATATATTGTAGCAAAATAAATCTGTATATACGAAATGGATAGAACTCCTCGAAAGAACACTGACATGGCGTCTCCGTAGCAACGAGGTTTTGACCCATGGCCAGAAGGATATAAGGGTTTGTTTTAAGGTTTCCTTCCCTTTGCATTGTTAGAATGATATAATAACTGTATAATATCTTAGGAAAATCTATAATAAACATGAATAACTGAAAACAGGTAGTGTTACATTTTCTTAAGTCGATTGTACATTACCCGTGGGAAGCTGAAGTGGTTAATAAACACTAAAAAAAGTTTTTTGGCAATTTAGAAAATACTCCAGAATAAATTATAGCGGTAACGAAGTTCGCCAGTCTGTCAGTTTTTGATAAAGTTCGATACACTTTGTATATTTAATTTATTTGAAGAATTTTCTTAACCAATTGCGCTCAAAGCGAACCTTGGAATTTAGAATCATAAAATTAATAAGCAGTAGTAGCGAAGAAAGGTGGATTTTTTTAACACTATCGCATGCTTTAATACTGACCCAGTATATACTTTGAACTCGGGAGTGGTGGCAAAGAGACAATTCAGTCATAATTTCAAACCATCCTGGTTGAGGATGAAATGAAACAAGAGATGGAAAACTGTCGAATTTCCCCCGTGTCAATCTCTTGCCATATTAACTCTCTAGTTATGATGCACCTTTATGTTAGTAAGAGTGAGCAGTGCAGAATACTTTATTTCATTCTTTTCGTTCATTCATTCGGAAGATTCAAAAGGAAAAGGTACGTAAATATTTATTAGGGTTAAATTATGAGGAAACGGAACTGCTTCTGCATATAATGCAGTGAGTAAAATGACTGCTTAACTCCTACTTAAACACGCACACACACACACACCACACACTGTTACATACACAACACACACACACACACACACACACACATTTGCATGAAGACCATTCACTTTCTTATATTGTTCTTTTTGTAATCATATTGTTTAAATCTTGTTTTATAGAAAAACATTGTAATGAAATAACTTATTAAATTTTTCTACACATATAAATGGCTAACATAATTGGATAAATCGTTTTACATTCGAGAGGATTGGTGCTGATAGCCGAAATACAGGCAATGCCTAGTTCGGTTACAGATGTTAACTTCACTATTTTTGTTAAATAATTGCTAGCCTACTAATAATTTGAAACTCTGTATATTTTTGTGAAATAAACTATTATTATTATTATTATTATTCATTCACTGTTAACTGTTTATACAGACACGAATTGTTTTGGTTGAAACGTAACCATTGTTAATCATGTACTAGCAATTTTTAACCCGACTTCGGTGAAGCTAAAAGGAAGTCTTGGCAGCTTATGTTATATGTTATCGCAGCGCCTAAACTACTGAACCGGTTTTAATAAATGAAGTGTCAATAGATTCGTTATAAAGTGTGACATTAGGCTTTTAAAATTTTATCAAAAGTTTTCATGTAGTCGGTTTTAGGTTTTTAAAACCTTTCTTCTTGTTTAATATCAAGGGTTTAATGCAGCACAGAGCCTTATATCGGGCCGTTTCGACCGTATTGACTGACGTCACGGAAAATGTTAAGTATGTTAATGTAAATTACGGGAGGAGCGAATCTGATAATGGGGGGCAGAGAGGCAACTTAGTCGAGTTGTGATAGTCTATAGGCCGCGGTAGTCAGTCGTTATGTGGGCCGTGTGCTTTCTATTGCACAAAATAACAACCAACTTTAAGATTTCATATTTTTATTTTAGTACAAATTAGGATATTAAAAAAAAATTGAAGGTTAGAAAACAGCAAAAAACTATTTCTTTGTGTTTAGAATTAGATTTAAATCTATAGGTTAGACAATTTTAAATTTTCATTATGATTTTCAGATTAGCAAATCGCAATTGCCACAACCAAAGTAGAAAAATATAACTCACCTTCCGTAGTTGATGAGATTTGATCCGAATCACTCAGTTTCCTAATCTTAGTCAACACTTGCCTATTATTGTTGACGGTACTCTCAACTTCCACAAATTTCCTCTTTAAAGTTACATTACTTTCTATACTTGAATCCGTACAATAGTCTATAGTAGGATTATCACTTTCTATTACACTGCCAAGTATGATCTCCATTACTTCTTGCCGAGATGTCTTGTTTACCATCTCTTGCAATTTAGCATCATAATCACTGGACAGCTCAAAAGAACACTCTGATTTGACAGGACTGAACACCGGTGATGGTGATTTCGAGTGATAACTATTATGCGATGGTGATTCATAGTTAGTTTCTAAAGGTAATATGATCTCCGATGCAAGATTTACATTTTTCACTACATTTTTTGCGGTTGTTGGTAGTTTCACATGTCCATTTTTATAATAATTCACTATTTCGTAGTCACCAAAAGTCGCTAATACTTCTCTAACGATATTTTCTTCGTAAGTGTCACAGTTAAGTAAGTAAACTTTCATTGAAGATATCTTTTCACTGTAAGCTTTTAAGAAATCACTATACTGGTTCCTTCTACGTTCAGCTTCATGTTTCTCATCTTCACTGAAATATCTCAAAGAGTTATCTTTAATACTGACGTCATTAGATGTAGTTTGATTAGGCATTTCAGTTTCAAGTTCGAATTTAGGTTTTATTTCATAATTTTTTGGCAAGATGTCGAGTTCAGTATTTACAGGTTCATCAGTTTCCGACAATTCTTCAGTTATGATAGTGACTTCAAAATATTCTGTTCTATTCTTATTCTCTGCATCCTGAATGTCAGATTTAGCCTCTTCCTTTTTCTTTTCTGATATTTCATCCATTAGTTGAGAAAATGGTTTATTTTCGCTATATGTTCCGTGCATGGCTAAGCTTAGTACCTCTTCCTTTATAACTGTATTCTCTATTGGTGGATCGATAACTTCATTAATTATTTCGCTTTTATTTACAGTTACTTCTTGATTCTCTTCTTTTTCTTTAACTGTATCGGAATCTATTGGTACAAGTTCAGTTTCTTCATGTTCTTTTTTAAATCCTACTGCTTCGATATTATTCACTTCGTTAGCATGGTTAATGCAAGCAAATTCAAGCTCAGGGCCAGGAATACTCGAATAAACTTGGCTTAAACTGGGCCTAACGTTTGCTTGAAATTCAAGAAGTAATGCAGCTTCTTGATTCATTCTTTTCTGTTCTTCGTCGAGAAACTTTCGCATTTTCATCATGCGTTTTGCTTCTTCCAAATTAGCGGCGAATTTGGGTTTTTTTAATGTCACGTCTGGTACAAATGGTAGCCTTGGAGGACTGGCTATAGGAACTTCTAAATGATTTTCCACTCTTATCGGCCTCTGAGCACTTTTGATATCATTGGTTTTATTCGTAACTTGATCTTTGTCACAGGGGCTTGCTGAATCACTAGTTGAAGTATTATCAGATTTAGAACTAGATCCTTTGCTTTCTTTTTTGCTATCTGTAGTTTTAGCGCTGGAATGGTTTTGAGAACCTTTAGATGAAGAGCTACCGTCGTTAGAATCTCGATCTGTGGACCGCCTTCCGTGATTTCCCCTACCAGACAAACTGTAATGATCATCACTTTCCTTTTTATCTTTCTTTTTCTCCTTATCATCGTGTTTAGTCTTACTGCTGCTCTTTCTATCTTTGTCTTTGTCAGACCGATGCGAACTTGATTTACTATCTTTTTTATCTCTAGAACTTTTGTCAGAACTTCTTTCGGATCTTTCTTTATGACTGGAAGAAGTACGTTTATCGTCTGACGATCTTTTGTCGCTTTTATCACTTGTCGGTTTTTGGCTTGAACTAGATCCACGATGTGACTTACTGCTACTTGCATCTCTGTGGCTTGAACTTTTGTGACTCGAACTTCTGTGTTTGGATGAGTCCCTACTGTCTTTTTTATCACCTTTATCTCTAGACTTATCGCCTTCTTTATGACTGCTTTTTGACTTGCCATGGTCATCCTTAGATTTTTTATCGTGACGACTACTATCTCTAGAACTAGACTGTTTAGAATCTGATCTTTTATCTTTACTGTTAGAATGTCGATGAGAATCTCTGGATCTGTTGGAACTTTTGTGTGAAGTGCTGCTTTTCTTTTCATCATTTTTTTTATCTTTTTTATTTTCTTCAGAATTGTGATCATTTTGGTCGGTTACTTTTTCCGTGTTATTAGTTTTGCTGTTTACATCACTCTCGTAGTCGATTTGTAGATTATGACTGTTCGAGCTATCATCGTAGAGTGGAGTATTGAATGAATTTATGTTTGCTTGATTACTAAACTGATAGGGCATGTTTAGTTGTTCATTGTTGTCTTTTTTCTCGGGCAGTCCTGGTAAACTGTTTTCTGGAGATTTCGCGTCTAAAGCAAATTTAAACGAACTTGGCTCTTTTTTATCATTGCTTTTGCTGTCAGAATCGTTATCATATCCCTGTTGTGCGTCACAAGAGTTTTCAATATTGTAGTCCCTGATGGGGGTCAAAGGTGACATATTTCTTCTCAATGAAGAATCGCTACTTGATTCCTCATCACTGGGTAGTTGCATAGGTTTAAAGTATGAATCTTTATCTTCTTTAGGCAAGTTAGGTAAAGGAATCTCGTCTGGATGAGGAACTTCGGTTACAGCTTGTTCAATTTTGTCTAACTCAAACTTGGGTGGACTATTTTCTGGTGGTGGAATATTCTCCAACTTAATTTCTTCATGGAACAAGGGCTTAGTTTTGTCTTCACTGCTTTCAGAATCAATTACCAAATCAATAATGGGTGGTAACTGCAATTCTTCTTTAACCTTTTCAGATTCGACCTCTTTTTTGTCAACAGGTTTATCTTCGGCTTTTACTTCTTTAATTTCATCAACATCCATTTTTATATCTTCTGTTTTGTCTTCATCCATAGGCTCTTCTTTATCATCATTGCTTTTGACAGATCCTGGACTAACAGCTTCCAGGTCCGTCGGTAAAAGGTCATCTGTGCTGACCTTTCCATTCGAGGTTTCTGCTGTAGTTAAGGATTTCTTTCTGGAGATACCCAAGTAGTTGTACACAAGATCTTCTACTTGTGGTATGAATACTGATGCTACTTTTGGGTTGACGACTTGGTCTACGATACGTTCGACACCTTGCTCTAAATAGTTGCCACTGAAAAATATAACATCACAGTTGTTAGGACAATTTTTTTATGACACAACTATGGACATCTTGAAATAAAATGAAATTAAAGTGCTTTTTTTTGTATGGTCCTGAAAAAATGACTCTACTCTCCCTAATGAAAAGCATAAGCAGAATCCAAGAGTGGTGGTCACTAGTCGCACACAATGCAACAAGGCAGCATGGTGACCACACCATAGCAGCCTAATGATGCTTCTGCATCTTTGGGCTTCTTTATTGGGTTTTACTGCCCCTTTAAAGTTATAATCCCACTCATTCGGTGAAAAGCAAATAATTGTTATTGATGTTTATTTATTTATTGCATTCCTATTTTTATGTTACTAACCTACCTAACTTTCTTGTGCATAACATGATCTCCTAGTGAGGGAGCACATAGTTTTTGATTCTGTTCTTTTTGGTTTCGTGTATTAATTAATTGCAAGATTCTTAAATAAATAAATATAATGTATTGTTGAACTGTCTGGTTATCATAGCATACTATCCGTTCTACCTAATTCAAGATCGGACAGACATATGTGAGATATCAGGTGTTACGAAAATATAGTTTCAAGAATTTGCAAATATAGATAGTAAATGATTTTTAAAGTGAAAATACATACTTTAGAAGCAAAATGTCTTGTTTTGAAACTTTAATAATATATTATGTCAGTTTCTTCAGAGTTTTAGGATTTTCTTGTTATAAAAAATCATCACTTACTCCAAAATGTGTTTTCTGAGCTTCTCGCGAAGTTGGTTCTTGTTCAGGTCAGGTTTCCAACACTGTCGAGAGAGGAATGAGGACACAGAATTCTCCACGCGCTGGCGAAGGTTTTGATATGCGGGGCGAGTGTCCACATCTGCGATACATTCCTTACGAAACTGTAGACAAAAAGAGGCAAAACCATTAACATGATAAAGATCAAAAAAACTATTACCCGACTATGTAAAAACGTTTGATAAAATTTATATAGCCTATGTCCTCTTTCAGTGTTAGATAGCCCATTTATTGAGTAAGGCTATAGGCTATATATCATCACGCTAAGACCTACAGGAGCAGAGCAACAATGAAGACTGTTGACAATGTCAAAAACGGGGTAAAATTATCATGCTACAGGCAATAGTAGACGCAAACGAGGTTGCATGGGTCGGCTAGTATCATTTAAAACGACAATCAAGGAACAAATAAGATCATCCAGCCGCAAATACAAAGCATGACTTGCAGAGCATCCAAATTTACTAGCACTACTAGCAGTGCAAATGACTATACAAATAAATAAAATTGGAGTGTCTGTTTGTAATATTAAAATAGTCATTTTTTACTAAATGCATATGTATGTATAGTCTGTACATATACAAGATTTTCTTTTACAATTTTTGTCTGTCTGTTGGTTCCGGCTAATCTCAGGAACGGCTGGACTGATTTTGACGGGACTTTTGCTGGCAGCTAATGTAATAAGGAATAACTTAGGCTACTTTTTGTAGACAAGATTTGAGTAGTTGTAAAGTACAACAAAAACTGCAGGTGGTACTCCGCAAGACTTAGCCAGTTAATATTATTCACAAAAGTTTACACAATTTTAAATGCACAAAACATAAGTAACAGTAATATACATCATAACTTTAAGGTTACACGGGTTGATGTTTGGTTGTAATCTGTTATCATCATCAACGGACTTTAATAGTCCACTTCTGGACATATGTCTCTAGACGAATTGTTGATTTGTAACATGTATTTCTTCTCATTGCGGTGATGTTGTCAATTCTGTTTATTTAATCTCTTATGACATTAATATTCTTCTATGACATTAATATTCTTCTATGACATTAGTATTCTTAATCCATCAAACATGACACCGAGTTACAGAAACTTAAACTTTTTTTTTAAAAGACAACTTCCACCTTAGACAGCAGATATGTTTACAAAGAATTTGCTTAGACCTGTTTGAATTCCTTAGAACTATGATTGGCATGTGTATTGGAGTTTAACATGGAGTACACATTTAGGGGGAGTGTTGGGATTAATGCATGCTCCATGTTTGCAATAAAAAGAAAAAGGAGTTGTGCTGTCTATGGTCACTCTCGCGTCTCTCTGGTTCCTTTCTGTTCCGGTAACAAAATGTCTCTTAAAATATATTATTTTTATCATTTATTAGAGCCTGCCGCCCCAAACCTTAACAGGAATATTCATCCTGTGTTGTGGGGGACATTACAAACATACATGAAACGGACACAAAGAACACCATCATACAAAGTGTTGTCGCATGTGGGATTTGAACCCACAACACCTTTCACAATAGAAAGTGTGGTGACGACTGCTTGAACCACTAGGCACTGTGCAGTTAACACTACACTTTACATTGACTCTTTACACTAGGAAAGCTTGAATCTAATAGCTTTCCAGGTTCTTTCTTCGAGGAGTGCAATAGCTTATTACAGTAAATGGTGCCTGTACTACTTATATATTGTCTGTGTGATGACATAATTTAAATATTTTGGACACCTAACACACAACTCCATCTAGTCCCATGCTAAGCAGAGCTTGTGTTATAACATACATACATTTTTATACTTTTATTTTTGTAAATACATCTATACTAATATCCTAAACACGAAAGTTTGTAAGTATGGATAGATGGATGTTTGTTACTCTTTCACACAAAAATGACTGCACAGATTTGGCTGAAACTTTACAGTAATATAGCTTATACACCAGGATAACACATAGGCTACTAGTTCCAGCGATAGCCAACATATACATGGGCGGAGCCGCGGGTATCAACTAATATTTAAAATTAATAAAAACACCCAAACAAATATTTGCAGATCTTCCAAACATTTCAACAGTGTTTACTCATAGCCCAATTGCACAGGGTAAGCAACAATGACACGGTCAGTGTGGATGTGTGATGCTGGTGGCATGATATCATGAGAGTTTCCGTGATTTGTAGGTCATGTTAAACAGTAGGTCCCGGTTATTATCATAGGATAACAATCGTGAAGCTTACTTTTTGGGCTATTGCAAAACATACAATGGCAAGATATGTAGCCACAACTTTGTCTTGCCAGTCCTCAACCCACACTTGGCCAGCGTGTGGACGTATGGCCTTAACCAAGCAGTAGGAAATTATGGATTGTTGATAATATAAACAGTTGATCCGATCAGGGAATCAAACCCGAGACTTCAAGCACAGCAGTTGCATATGCTACCACTACGCCACCGAGGCAGTAGTTATCTGGGCAGCTATCACCGAGTTAGAATAAGAATACAACGTGAATCCACCCCTATTCACGGGTGTCGTTAAAGCCAACTAAGGGAATAAACTACGCAGGACATCATCACTGCAAACAGAAGGAAAACCCAAAACCAAATTCTGTTGATGTTGGAATCACATATTTCCATTTACTTCTACAATAAAAAAACAATGGAAATGTGTGATTCCTTTTTCTAACTGTTAATTGATTGAATTCAATTATTCATCTGGTTCTACACACATTCTATAGTTATTTAACTAGGGTCAGAAAGTTACTTCAAATAATGTATACTATTAGACCAGTTAAATCAATAATTTATAACAAGTCTATTACACATTCATTATTAATCAATAAGAACTTTTTGATTATAACTACATAGTTTTTTTCCTAACGAAAGCAAGAAAAACATTATTACCAGAGGACGCATTTGATAATTCCGATACCTTCCCCAAAATTAAAAAAAATCTAATAAAGTTTGTCTTGCAGAATGTGATTAGGGACAGACAAGGTCAAATTTGTTACTGAAACTGCGTCCATGTAGGTTTAAAACTTTCAAAAACTCTCACTAAATGATAATTAGATGATAATCTTCTTACCTGATCGAATATTCCTTTAGATTTCAACTCGTATACCAGTTGGTCTACGAGACGAGGATCGCCCGGCATGTATTGCAAATGCGCCATATTTAAGACATTTACTGAATAAGAAATTAAGAAAATTAATATTTTATTCACTTTAAGATAGATTAGGGCTAATATGCAATTAAGAATTAAAAATAAAATATTTAAAACACAGAAAAGAAATACGACAAACACAGTCAATATTTTAGGGACGTAATAACAGATTTCGATAACTACATGTTATATCGATAAATGTGTCATTATGCTGTCATATTTTGTTTTGTTGTGAGTTGGTGTTTTCAAAACATTAATTTTTTTATTTCCCTCATTTGGTCATAAAGATATTCATTTTCATCTTCCCAGCCATTATTATTCCCAAGATTAATAGGGGTTGGCTACCAGTTCAACCAGTTTTACTTGAATACCAGTTTTTCCACGGAGCGACTGGCATCGGACCTCCGCAACCCTGAGAAAACCTGAGGATTAACTGAATTCGAAAGTTGAACTTCTTGTCAGTATATTTGAGGGCATTCACTTCTCAATATGTAACGATTGTCATAGATGTTCATGACAACCGAGGCCGATGTCTTTACGTGCTCTCCGAGGTAGGGCGGGAAGCACCGCTATCTTCCATACTCCGGGCTGCTATGAAGAATTTCTTGTAAGAAAAATCCGACTCGGGAATCGAACCCGAGACCCCTCTTGATCGGCAGTCACTCATTAACCGCAAGACCAACCAGGCAGGCATTTGGTACTAAGATGATTTTATTTAGTTACATACCCTGTTTTCCAATTACAAAGCATAGTGCGACTCATTGGCGCACAATACTGAATTATGCTGAAGCTTAATTGGAACGTGAATTAGTTTTCAAATGCACCAGCAGAGTGCGCTAAGTTCAGTGTTGAAAAAATAAAATATTCAGAGTTAGCAATAACCTCATTAATTTGTAAGCAAAGTGGTATACATAAAAATTGGTTGAAAACTATTTACGGTTATTTTAAGTAATTTGGATTTTGATAATTACATTAACATTTGTTTGATTTGAGTAATTTTTTTAAATGAGTTCTACCTTCATCCATACTTATATTTATTTTTGTAACACAGTTTGAATTAACTTTGATTATTTCGAAAAAACTGCAACGAAACGAAAGCTTTAAAAATTTTTTCAACAATAAATACTAACGATAATATATAAATAAAACATTTTGATCAATGCCACCTTAAAGAAAAAACACTTGTTAATTTTTGTTAAGTTGGTATCGATTGCACGCATCACGCAAAAACACTACTTTTGAGAGTGCTCGATTGTGCGAAGCGTTGCTGTAGTTGAATCATTCAAAGTTAAGCATTATGCCGCATAATGCGCTCTAGTGCTGTAATTGGAAAACAGGGATAATGTTTTAGGCATAGTATGCATGTTTAATTTATGTCTATGCACCGTATAGACGAGCGGACTTTTTGACCAGGTGGTGTGAAATACTGTGAGTAGATGGCTTTAGTAATCAATTGAAATTATAAAATACATTAGCAATTAACTAAAATATTCATGACGTATGATTGTTACTATACAAAACAGCACATAGCAAAATGAAACGTATTCTATTTCAATCAACATATTTAATTACTATACACATAAATTACAATTATATTTAAAAACCACTTATATTATGCACTTATTACACATTAATTAAAAAAAGAAAATTGTTTTTCTTTTGTCAGAGCAGCCAAACGAGCAGTCGGGTCAGTTTGTGAAAATGAATGCTGCCGACCATAAAAGCCTGCAACATAGTAGTGCTTAGGACCTCATGCTCCGTGACTTTACTCCGACCTTTTCTTGAAAGTTGTTTCGTTTTATTTTAGTCTAAGGATATAAACAAATTATTGCCTCAAGATTACATAGCTGTCAAAGTGTTGCATTTACATCGCAATTCTAATGCAACCTTATTTATGGAAAACAAGACATTATGGCTACGTACGCACAAGCAGGCGGCTTGCTTGGTGCCTAGAGCTTAGTTGGACACCTAGCGAGAAAGCGCGTAGTGCGGCCGGTCGCGAACGTTTTAGAAAGTTCGTTTTACTAAGTTGCTCACTAGTGTGACTCCCTAGGCTCTAGGCGCTATGCAAACCGCCTGCCTGTGCAGACGCAGCCTTAGATATCAGATAAATCTAATTTTAAGTAAATTTTTATTAGTTTTAAAATTGATTTCTGAAAAATATATGTTGTTTTAAATATTTTACCTAAAGCCATTTAAAATAATTCATTTTATATATTTCAGTTACGGCAGTAGTCTTTTTTCCAACCAATGTGACTTTTACGCGATTGGCTTGTTTTATCGATATAGTCTACACTAGGGACTAAATGGGGATAGACCTATGAATAAGGAATCCTATAGACAGTGAAATATTGTCTACATACAACTAACCAAGTAGCTTTATACAAATTCTTATAATGGCAAACATCGTAAACATATACTTATTTTAAAATATATGCTCTAAGGTATTTCTGTTGTATTCTCTTTCTTAAACTGGTCACACTGTGAGCGAGGAGCTGTTGGTTGTGTCAAAATTTAAAATTTGTGATCTTGAGTGAATAAAATAATTGAAAAAACATTAATATGAAATCTATTCCAGCAATAAATGAAGAGCACGAGAGATTATGTTCAGGCTTAATTCAAAGAGAAAAACAGGAGGGATTTGCTGCAGGTAAGCACTAATTCTAACTCAACATATTGATTGTGTACGTTAGGTATTATCCATCCAATATGAGATAATAGGTTTTCATTGACCTATGCGTTTTCCAATTGGTCGCGTAATAGTTTTCATTTGATTTCTTTGGAATTAGATAACCTATAAATATTTAGCGGTATATTATATCTAAGACTTAATGAGGTTTCAGATAAAATTTGCAACTAATCCTAAGTGGGAAAACCTCGACCTTATAACATGTGATGTTATTGACGGCATTAATACAAAAAAAAATTGTAAAAGCAAAAAGCACGAAAATTGTTTGTAAATATTAACAAGAGATAAACTGCTTAGAAAATGGATAAACTTGTGTCTCATACCATCAAAACATTACATAAGGCATACTGCGAGAAAATCTTGACGCCCACAAGTTTTATAGATTTATCATTACAAAAAGCCAAACAAACAAATGAACTGAATGCTTTTGTGACTCTAACTGAAGATGAAGCAGAAAACCATGGAATTGAGAGTGAAAAGAGGTTTTATATTGACAAGAATACAAGAAGTTTGGATGGCATTTCCATAGGAATAAAGGATAATTTTTGTACAAGCAGAATTGCAACCACCTGCGCTTCTGAGCTGCTTAGAAATTTTGTACCTACATATGACGCAACAGTGTATTCAAGGTTGAGAAATGCTGGTGCATGCTTGATTGGCAAATGCAATTTAGATGAGTTTGCTATGGGGTCTGGCACTGTAGATTCTCTTTTTGGACCTACTCGCAATCCTTGGGGATATATAAAGGATAGATGGAGGATTACAGGTGGAAGTTCTGGTGGTAGCGCTGTAGCTGTATCCTCTGGAGCTTGTGTAGCAGCTATTGGTTCGGATACTGGTGGCTCTACTCGCAATCCTGCAGCACTATGTGGTGTTGTAGGTTTAAAACCAACTTATGGTCTTGTATCCCGATATGGATTAATACCACTAGTTAATTCCATGGATGTGCCTGGCATCCTAGCAAGAACCGTTGAAGATGCAGCTGCAGTATTAAATGCAGTTGCTGGCCCTGATGTATTAGATTCTACTACATTAAAAGAACCTTTTAATCCGATTGAATTAAGAGATATTGATTTAAGTCAAGTTAGAATTGGAATTCCACAAGAATATCACTGTCAAGGTATGAGTAAGGAAGTAATAGATACATGGGGCTATGTGATTGATATTCTTGAAAAGGAAAAAGTGAAAATGAAGTCAGTTTCATTACCCAATACGTCCGTTTCTATAGCTGTATATTCAATATTAAACCAATGTGAAGTTGCAAGCAACATGGCTAGATATGATGGCATAGAATTTGGACTAAGAACCAAAGAGGACTCTTCAACTGAAGAATTGTATGCCTCCACGAGGCTCAAAGGTTTCAATAATGTTGTACGTTCAAGAATTTTAGCGGGAAATTACTTTTTATTGACAAAGAACTATCAGAACTACTTTATAAAAGCGTTGCAGCTTCGCAGATTGATTTATGAGGATTTTAAAAACATTTTTAATGGTGAAAATGCTGTTGATTTACTTTTAACTCCAACTACGTTATCTGATGCACCATTATTTGAGGAGTTTTCTTCAAAGAATAACAGAGACCAGTGTGCATACCACGATTATTGCACACAGCCGGCTAATATGGCTGGAATACCAGCTGTTTCGATTCCTATATGTTTGTCTAAGAACAATCTTCCATTGTCTTTGCAGTTGATGGGGCCTCGTCTTTCTGAAACATTGATGTTAAATGTAGCTAAACGCATTGAAAGTATTGTTAAGTTCCCAGCGTTAAATTATCCTTAAATACATGTCAAGATATTTAATAAATGTTGTGTTTAGAAATGTCTTGTATTTATTACTAGCGATGTCTTTGAGATTCTCGGATTTCCTTTACTATAATATGCATGTGCTACTCATATAAACCTTTCCTCTTGAATCACTCTGTCTATTGCTAAAATCTTTTGAGTAGTTTAAAACATCTAAGACAGACAGCGTTTTATATTCATCATCATCATCATCATCATCATATCAGCCGTAAGAAGTCCACTGCTGAACGTAGGCCTCCCCCATTGCGACCGGTCGTCCTACTAACTAAGTCGTCCGTCCACCTTGCGGGAGGCCTTCCTACCTTGTTTTATATTATGCTATGATAATTTACAACGTTTAAGGCCGACACTATAGTGGGCGAGCGCGTTCTTCAATGTCAGGGAGAGCGAGGGTCGCGTTCGCGTTCCACTAGATTCTGTCCTTTCATGACTCCGCCACACATGACCTCTCCGGCAGGTCTCTCACGGAAGGTGACGCAAACTCGCTGCTCACATGGCACGTTCCTCTCGTTGACACGTTCGAGTTACTTAAACGTCTAATGTGGCGGGTTTAAGACATCGGTCCCGGTTGTCATAAACATCTATGGCAATCGTTGTTGGGAAGTCAGTACCCTCAAATATATTGACAACTAGTTAAACCTTCGAATTCAGTTCACCCTCAGGGTAGTGGAGGTCCGATGCCAGTCGCTCCGTGTAAAAACTGACATTTAGGTAAAACCGGTTGAACTAGTAACCGACCCAAATCTTGGGAATAATAAACGCTAGGAAGATGATGATGATCTAGGATAGACATGTTACGTCACCGGCCAGATTATATCGGCAACATTTATCTGTTAAATAGTGTTATATGGCAGAAAAATGACTCGAACTTTATCAAGAACTCGTGAAACTGGCCCTTATTCACTTCAAGTGTTCCTATTTCAATTTGCATCCCAAAGTGTTAAGCGTGAAGACTATCTCGGGAGATGTAGAGTATTGTAGAGCATGTGGAAGAAATCTTAGCGATTTCTTGTACCTAATGTATCTACAACTTTATAGATGTTCTACCCGGCATGCAGCTAATCAGAATCATCTACGAATGAACGCCATTTCGTCATTTTCAGATCCACCGCATCCCTTGCCGTAGCGCTGGTAGTGCGGTTTAGCTATAAAGCTAAACGGTCTCCATATTTGGTTTGTGATTGAAAATTATTGGTGACCATTCCAATGCTTTTTAAATCAAAGTTATTCCAAAACCTAATGCTTATCGGACTTTGTTCTTATAACAAGGAATGCCAACTATACCGGTCTTAGGCAATCCTCATTCATCCTCTGCCAGCCACTTTCTTCAAGTCGTAAGGTGATCGTGGCGCAGGGCTACACTACATGTACGTTTGCTCAATTTCGGTTAATACAAAAGCAGTTTGTAATAACACGGTTTAGATCAAATATTCTCACTTTAACAAAGATCTCCAAACAGCTAAGGGCGAAACAAAAACGGAGCATAGAAATTGCGACGCGTTAAGAGACGCTCTTTAGCATTTGCATTAGTGATTCGTGATGAAGTGAGCGAATTTAGATTTCGCATCTAAATTCGCTTTGTGGACGATAAAAGGTTTGTTAACAATACAGACGATAAACTACCAGAAAGTAGATAATTTAGGGAGTGATTTCAATCCTGAAATTATAAGATCTTATTATATTGAAATATACTTCTTTCACCACTGTTATTCTATTAATAATTGTTTCAGCGGCTTTAACATCCGAGGTTCTATCGCAGTTACATATATCAATCGACAGTTTGCCACAAAAATGCCAGCAGCTTCTGCGCCAAACAGCCGAGGCACAGCAAGCAATGGACATTGACCAACTCGACCCTATAGCCATCTCTCTACATCAAACCAGAGAAACGTCACAGAAACTAGACGAAGAATACGAGATTTTAAAACTAAAGCAAAAGAATATTGAGTTGCAAGTGAAAATAGATCGTAATAACAAGTTTTTGGATGGTTTGAGAAGAGAATTACAAGCGTCTAAAGATTCGCTTGCGGAACAGAATCCTAATCCTGATAATATCCAGGATTACATAAGGCAATTGAAGCAGAAGGTTGGGTCGTACGAAGAAAGTTGTGAGAAGGCAAAGGTACTATATTTTAAAATGCTTTTTTATCTTCATCTGTATTTAAAACTAGCAGAGCCCCGTCAAAATCCTTCCAGCCGTTCAGGAGCCGGAACAAACAGACAATAAAAAAACCAAAGGTGTTAATTTGACATTTCAAACAGACAATTATATTTATTTGTATAGATAATCTCGGGAAGTACCGTGGGAGAGCCACGCCGGCTCGACTGGAGTGATACCACGGCCCCACAGAAAACTGGTGTGAAATAGTGCTTGTGCTGTGTTTCACCGAGTGAGTGAGGATACCGGAGGCCCATAACCCAAACCCCTTCCCCTATCTCCCCTTCCATCCCCCAAAGGCCGGCAACGCACTTGTTTTCGACTCTGGTGTTGCGGGTGTCTGCTCGTTTGCCCGTACATTCCGTAAAAAAAGTAAATTTTAACCCAATGCTGATAGTTGAACTGAAATGAAACTGTACTTTGGATAACAATACTGTCATTTGGCATCATGGGGCCGATCTGATGATGGAGCCAGGAGCTGGATAATCGAACTTTGAAGTGACTTCGAGTACTAGAGTTTAGGTTTATATGATTTATTTTGATCTATCAGATTGAGTTTGGGAATTATCTGATGACGAAACTAGACATTTAAAGCTTGCTAGTAAGCGGTTACCTGAACCTACATACTACAGTTACCTTAATTCATTATAGATATCGCCAATCCACAATCCAAACTATCAACGATCAGTCTACATATCTAATATTTATATAGTTAAACAGAGATCTGCAACATTTATTGAACCCTGATTGGCTGCCTCGGTGGCGCAGTGGTAGCGTATGCTACTGAAGTGCTTGAGGTCTCAGGTTCGATTCCCGGGTCGGACCAAATGTTTGAATGATCTGCAAAAATTTGTTTCGGAGTTTAGGTGTTTTCTATGTATAATATATATGTATTAAGAAAGAAATTAGATATGTATTTACATCAGTTGTCTACTACGCATGATACAAGCTCTGTTTAGTTTGGGACTAGATTGCGTTCTTTGTTAGATGTCAGAATAATATTATAATAATCCCCACTTTTTATGTGTAGTGAGAGTTTGACTTAAAATTAGTTTATTTTCCTTATCTCAGGCCAAATTCACAAAACTCGCGGTACCTGACGCCATATTGCCAACATCGCTGCAAGCGCTGGTGACGTCACTTGCAGCACTCCGCGAAGAAGCTGCTGCTCTGCAACTGCAAGCTGATGACGTAGCACTCGCGAGGGAAGCACGAGAAACGTTTATAAGGCTAAGGAAATAAAGTCTAATATTAAGTGCAACTTTGTTTTAATTGTAACGGACATAAAGATAACTTACAGTTAAATAAAAATGATTTTTGTTGCTTCCTAATAAAGTGCATATTAGCTTGACACTATTTGGTACGTAATGTAAGCCAATGTGCATTATATATAGTACCTGGATGAACGAGCTTTGCTCGGTATTTCTTTTTGGTAAATTTTCTAAAAAGGAACCATAGGTAGATCGATTTATTGCCACCGGAACCCCCTACATACTAAATACCTATCATGAAAATCATTGGAATCGTTTCCGAGATTCAGATTATAAATATTATTATACATATTTATACAAGAATTGCTCGTTTAAAAGTATTGGATATAGACAGGAATGATTTTGTTTTGACCTCGGTATAAACACTCATTGGAAAATTAATTTGAGATAGTTCAGTTGTCGAAGTTGAACTGTGACCGCATGGGTAACTTTTCCTACGTTTTAGTACAAGCCACAGGCATAGCTTGGTTTTTAGTTTTGAGCAGGGTTTCAAGATAATTAAAATGACTATGTATCTTTAACCGTAATGATATGATAATGAAAAAATATTTTAGATGTGAAAAATATCAATAGCGTAGAAACATTTTTGGGTTGAAGGCGTAATAAACTCCCCCTCACGTATATATTGCAATCCTCTAGGGTTATAGTTCGAAACCGAACGTAGTAAACGTAATTTGTAGTGGCCACGCTAGGGTTTGACATAAGTGACACTTTAGTTTAGGTCAAAATGTCATTCACTCGGTCAATGGAACTCTCATAAGACGGGTCAAAAAGAGTGTAATATCACCGTACGGACGAGGTCTTGTTGAAGATCTTGGCCCGGGCCAAGTTTGTGGTGCCTGCAGGGGGCCTGATAGCTTTGTGGTGCCTACCGGGGGCTTATTATTGTTGTGAACTTTGGTCTAGGACGGTCACTTTGCGTCGGAATAATCGGTAATTGATTGTGAGCCGAAGCTTCATTGTGAACAGTTCGGCCACTAGTTGATGAGCTTTGCTCGTATAAACTTAATGTTATGATCGGGCGGCGGCAGTAGGATTCGGGAATCCGCCCCGAGCTCGTAGGAGTGTAATTGTATTTGTGAACGGATGGTGGTGTGCGATATGATCTGCGAGACTCCGCAGCGAAGAATGAAGAATTCTCCACTGCTCCATCCGTAAGTAATTTCAACAAGGTGAATCGCCTCGAAGTTGACCTCCGTGCACCAGTGACCGGTCTTCGATTGTCTAGCTTATATCTATGGGCCGTATAGACGAGTAATAGTAGGAGAGCTGGCACGAATTTTAGGGTAGGTATTTGAGGCAAGCTGAAAACTTGTCAGATACCTCTCCTATTATATCCCGACTCGGGATTGCAGACCTGGCTGGTGAGTAGCGGGGCTAAATGGTTACATGCAAGACTCTAATCAACAGTCACTTCAACAACATTATTTTTTACAATATATGAATAACACGAATCATAGTTCAACTTAATCAATGTATACCAATAAATGTTGCCATTTCATCAGTAGCCCAATATTCAATTAAGAACTTGACAAAACTCTGGCACAGCAGGTTCGTACCTATTCATTATTTGTTTGATCACTTGGCAGGTAGAAAGCCCCACCGAAATGATCTGTCTTTTTGGGAATCTTATTTTTTAGTTATAAATAACACTCCATTAAAATTTCAAGTGGCCTCAAAAACATTTTTTATAATTTTTTGCTAAATATTTTTGCACGCGTCTGGCAATGTTAAAACCCCGATTTAATGATCTGGCTTATTTTTTTTCGTATTTATAAAGCATTACACTGCAACATATATAAATTGCGTATTGCCTCAAATATATTTTTGGGGAAAAAAAATAATATTTAAAAAAATGTAGGGGTTGATTTAGCCCCGCTACTCACCAGGCAGGTCTGCAATCCTGAGTCGGGATATAATAGGAGAGGTATCTGACAAGTTTTCAGCTTGCCTCAAATACCTACCCTAAAATTCGTGCCAGCTCTCGGACTATAACAAGGGTTCCTCCCACTTACTTCGACTATACTTCGATTTCGTTTGTTTTGATTTGTTGCACCGAGTGTTCTACGCCGAAATTTGGTCAAGTTACGTCAGGTGCCTGTACTACGAACTAAAAGTTTCAATAGGTAAATACTTAAAACAAATCTCTATTTTAAATGTTTTATTTGATAAAATAACCACGAAGCAATGGAAATTCCATTTATTCTGGTGGTTCGTAGGTGCTCTGGTAGAAATCCTCACTTTCTGAGGAGAATTCCTCCTTATCTTCACCCTCCTCGGGGCCGATGCACGGCCATTCGCAGGTCGTAACTTTTGCAGCTGGCGAAAATAAAATTAAACATTTATTTGTTGAGCCCCGCGGTGTTCCCCGTGGTTATTGTTGTAACCACTAGTAACGCCGCTGAAGCTAGTCTTAAAAGTAGCCTAAGTTACTCCTTACATCATCAGCTATCTACTAGTGAAAGTCCCGTCAAAATCGGTCCAGCCGTTCCAGAGATTACCCGGAACAAACAGACAGACAGACAGACAGAAACACATGTTTGTTATATGTACCGGGTATACATACATATGCATTTATGAAATAGCGATTATTTTAATACTACAAACAGACACTCCAATTTTATTTATTTGTATAGATTGACTGAAAGATGTTGATGCACCACGAAAAGAGCAATTTTAACATTTTCACATCATCACACATCAACAGCTCGTAACAGTCCACGGCTGCACACAGGTCTCTCAATAGAGAGGAGATTTTGTATATAATATTTGTATGTAATAATATACGACTGTAGACAGACAGGTTGGTACCTATAGGGTTTGTTTTAAGTTTTTTTTTCTCTTCCTTTTTTAAAAAACAACTTCCGCATTGGGAAAATCTGTCCTGAGTCGCGGGGGACTTAACACCCAGACTCAGAACAACAATTTGCGGATCACAGAAAATGTTGTCCTGAGTAGAATTTTTACTCATAACACTTAGCGTAGTAAAAAGCGGCACGGCGACTGCTTAAGGGCGCGTTTACGTTTCGTACAAAATTATGCTTTTTTTCGGTGCAATTTGTAACTAAACTAAACAAATTGAATATAACAAAGTACTAACACTTATAGATTAGTTCTTCATCTTCAAATCCGAGGGACAACTTTTTTGGAAATTGTATTTTTTTATATTGTAAAAACGATCTTCCGTAACCATTTTCCACAGTATTTACGATATCGGGTTGAGTTTTGGTACATTTTTGTTCTACAATCAACCTATTTTAGAATTTCTAAAAATAATGTAAGAAGGCATATATAGTCAATTATAAATCCGAGGAAAAAAATAGTATAAAAGTGTCACAGAAAGTCGCAGAAAAAATAACAACCGGAGCTTATATTTTCTCATATTTTGCTATTACGGATGAATCGTAGTCGATTGCAATAAGGGTTATTTTATTTTTTTGAACCTCTTTTGATTTATCGCGTAAAAATTTCGTAATCTCAGTCTGCGCTCAGCCGCCGTCATGAGTGGACACTGTGTCGCCTGTTTGCATTAGCTCTTGTTGAAAAGATCGCTCTTCGAATTCAATATATTCGATAAACCAGAATAGGTTGATACTTGACAACGTTAGATTATTTTTAACCGACTTCAAAAAAAGGAGGAGGTTTCTTCTATTTACAGATTTTTATAACAATATTTTAGTTTGCTAAAACTAAGTAGTATTGTGCGAGTTCGGGCTCGATTGATGAGACATTACCTCCTACTTAGGTGGAGTGACCTGAAGGTGTACTACGGTGACTGCTTTTCTAACTTCTAGACGAGTTGACATAGTCTAATCGAGTTTGGGCTCATTTTGTTAGTTATGATGAGACCTTACCTCCGGACTACATGGAGTGACTTGAAGGTGTACTTCGGTGACTGCTTGTGGAACTCCTAGACGAGTTGACATAGTCTTACCGATTTTGAGCTTATTTTGTTAGTTATGATGAGACCTTACCTCCGGACTATATGGAGTGACCTAAAGGTGTACTTCGGTGACTGCTAGTGGAACTCCTAGACGAGTTGACATAGTCTTACCGATTTTGAGCTTATTTTGTTAGTTATGATGAGACCTTACCTCCGGCTTAGATGGAGTGACCTGAAGGTGTACTTCGGTGACTGCTAGTGGAACTCCTAGACGAGTTGACATAGTCTTACCGATTTTGAGCTTATTTTGTTAGTTATGATGAGACCTTACCTCCGGACTATATGGAGTGACCTAAAGGTGTACTTCGGTGACTGCTAGTGGAACTCCTAGACGAGTTGACATAGTCTTACCAAGTTTGGGTTCATTTTGTTAGTTATGATGAGACCTTACCTCCGGACTACATGGAGTGACTTGAAGGTGTACTTCGGTGACTGCTTGTGGAACTCCTAGACGAGTTGACATAGTCTTACCGATTTTGAGCTTATTTTGTTAGTTATGATGAGACCTTACCTCCGGACTATATGGAGTGACCTAAAGGTGTACTTCGGTGACTGCTAGTGGAACTCCTAGACGAGTTGACATAGTCTTACCGATTTTGAGCTTATTTTGTTAGTTATGATGAGACCTTACCTCCGGCTTAGATGGAGTGACCTGAAGGTGTACTTCGGTGACTGCTAGTGGAACTCCTAGACGAGTTGACATAGTCTTACCAAGTTTGGGTTCATTTTGTTAGTTATGATGAGACCTTACCTCCGGACTACATGGAGTGACTTGAAGGTGTACTTCGGTGACTGCTTGTGGAACTCCTAGACGAGTTGACATAGTCTTACCGATTTTGAGCTTATTTTGTTAGTTATGATGAGACCTTACCTCCGGACTATATGGAGTGACCTAAAGGTGTACTTCGGTGACTGCTAGTGGAACTCCTAGACGAGTTGACATAGTCTTACCAAGTTTGGGTTCATTTTGTTAGTTATGATGAGACCTTACCTCCGGACTACATGGAGTGACTTGAAGGTGTACTTCGGTGACTGCTTGTGGAACTCCTAGACGAGTTGACATAGTCTTACCGATTTTGAGCTTATTTTGTTAGTTATGATGAGACCTTACCTCCGGCTTAGGTGGAGTGACCTGAAGGTGTACTTCGGTGACTGCTTTTGGATCTCATAGACGAGTTGACATAGTCTTACCGAGTTTGGGATCGTTTTGTTAGTTCTGATGAGACATTACCTCCAGACTAGATGGAGTGATCTGAAGGTGTACTTCAGTTCCATTAGCAGTTACCGAAGTACACCTTCAGGTCACTCCATCTAGTCTGGAGGTAAGGTCTCATCATAACTAACAAAATAAGCTCAAAATCGGTAAGACTATGTCAACTCGTCTAGGAGTTCCACTAGCAGTCACCGAAGTACACCTTTAGGTCACTCCATATAGTCCGGAGGTAAGGTCTCATCATAACTAACAAAATAAGCTCAAACTCGGTAAGACTATGTCAACTCGTCTATGAGATCCAAAAGCAGTCACCGAAGTACACCTTCAGGTCACTCCACCTAAGCCGGAGGTAAGGTCTCATCATAACTAACAAAATAAGCTCAAAATCGGTAAGACTATGTCAACTCGTCTAGGAGTTCCACTAGCAGTCACCGAAGTACACCTTCAGGTCACTCCATCTAAGCCGGAGGTAAGGTCTCATCATAACTAACAAAATAAGCTCAAAATCGGTAAGACTATGTCAACTCGTCTAGGAGTTCCACTAGCAGTCACCGAAGTACACCTTTAGGTCACTCCATATAGTCCGGAGGTAAGGTCTCATCATAACTAACAAAATGAGCCCAAACTCGGCACACCTAGTTCTACTCGTCGAGGAGTTTCATTAGCAGTCACCGAAGTACACCTTCAGGTCACTCCGTGTAGTCCGAAGGTAAGATCTCATCATAACTAACAAAACGAGCCTAAACTCGGTAAGACTATGTCAACTCGTCTATGAGATCGAAAAGCAGTCACCGAAGTACACCTTCAGGTCACTCCACCTAAGCCGGAGGTAAGGTCTCATCATAACTAACAAAATAAGCTCAAAATCGGTAAGACTATGTCAACTCGTCTAGGAGTTCCACTAGCAGTCACCGAAGTACACCTTCAGGTCACTCCATCTAAGCCGGAGGTAAGGTCTCATCATAACTAACAAAATAAGCTCAAAATCGGTAAGACTATGTCAACTCGTCTAGGAGTTCCACTAGCAGTCACCGAAGTACACCTTCAGGTCACTCCATGTAGTCCGGAGGTAAGGTCTAGTCATAACTAACAAAACGAGCTCAAACTCGGTGAGACTGTCAACTCGTCTAGGAGTTCCATAAGCAGTCACCGAAGTACACCTTCAGGTCACTCCAGCAAGTCCGGAGGTAAGTACCTATTACATAGAAATGAGAAAATATAAAAAACTTTCAAAATATCAATTTAGGCAAGTTGACATTTATACCTGCCGCTATCCGATTTGCACTTGTTTGTGTAACTTGTGTCAACGTAGTAATTCGATTCTGTACCTATCAATTTTGCAAACGCGTCCTTAAATACTGTGTGGTTTGATCCCATAGTCGGGAGTAAAACTCACGGAATGAATTGGGCTAGTGATATTCCGTATTTTCATTTGTTTATGGAATAGGTGGATAAACGAGCAGACGCATCAGACACCCGCAACACCAGAGGCGTCACGAGTGCGTTACCGGCCTTTGGGGTTGGAAGGAGGGGTTTGGGGGTATGGGCCTCCGGTATCCTCACTCGGTGAAACACAGTGCAAGCATTATTTCACACCGGTTTTCAGTGAGGCCGTGGTATCATTCCGGTCGAGCCAGCCATTCAATGCGTCACCAAATAGACGTAGGTATTTTACCTTTTAGTTTTTCAGGGCCATGCTGCGTCCTAAGATCCATGGTATGTTGTCCATATCCAAGTACTCCTCTCAAGCCCCATAAGAAATAATTCTGGGTACTGGTGTTGATGCCCCGTTCCTTCGTAGTTTGCAGACTCTTGTCGCGGGGTTCCACGGTCTGACAATGAATCTCTGAACGAAGGTGGCTGTAATGCGTCTGGGTTGAATGGGTCTGACAGTTCACTATTGTAGCCTGTAAATATCATAATAATATTAAAAAAAAATTGTATTGGCACAGCAAAAATAAATAGTTTATCGGTCTCTTGGCCTCCATACTTAGTAAAATTTGTTTGGAGGTCGTACTTACAAGTACAAAAATATAGCAAATGTATTGCCATAAAAAAAAATAAGAAGAGAAAATAATACTATACAAACTTACCTACTAATAACAATAGCTAGCAAAAATTTCTAGTCTTGGGAGTTTAATATAAAAATATTTTACAGGTGAAAAATAATACCTACTGTGTTTCACCCGATTACGGCGAAGCCAAAAGGAAGGGTTATGTATTTGGCTGTCTTTGTATGTTTCTGTGCTAAAAGGCCTAAACTACCGAAACGATTTTAATAAAGAAGGTCTCAATAGACTGCACGGTTGGCCTAGTGGTTTCAGTGGTAGCCACACCGCTTGCTACTGCGCCAAGTGTCGAGGGTTCAAATCCCACGCGGTACAACACTTTGTGTAATCCACAAATTGTTGTCCAGAGTCCGGCTGTACTTTGTGTCCGTTTCATGTATGTTTGTTAAGCCCCCGCGACACAGGATATTTATTCCTAATGCGGGAGTTGTCTCTTATAAAAAAAAAAAATATAGATTCGTAATAATGGCCCGGGTGAGGCCCAGGCTATGTAAATTTGATCAAAAGTTGTGACTGAAATTTATTTTTTACATCTATTTCCAACTGCCTTCAATTACGATGATTGATAAAAACACCAAATATTTGCCCAACGACTTCCAGTGTGAGCAGTTTTAGTGATCAACCTTAACATGAATCTTACTAATATTATAAACGCGAAAGTTTGTAAGTATGGATGGATGTTTGTTACTCTTTCACGCAAGAACTACTGAACGGATTGTAATAAACTTACAGTAATATAGATTATACATAAGAATAACACATAGGCTACTATTTGCCGCGATAACCGACATATACGCGGACGGAGCCACGTGCAACAACTAGTTCAGAATAAAATAATCACAAATTTTAACAAAAAAAAACCGACCCGAGAAGAACAACAGGAGAAGAACTGGACCAAATTGAAATGGGACCACACGGGAAGCACAAGCTTTCAAGTAAAAAAGAATTATCAAAATCGGTTCACCCAGTTGAAAGTTATGAGGGAACAAATAAAAAAAACAGTCGAATTTATAACCGCCTGCTTTTTTGAAGTCGGTTAAAAACAAAAGTATTGTCCCAACGATCACCGGTGGGAACAGTTATAGTGATCGCTGTTTGGCATAAGATAAACTTAGAAAAAAAAAAATATTGGTTGCCTGTAAAGTCGGTATACGGGCGAAAGTTTTACGTGACAACGACTATGTCTGTCTCTCTCGCTCTTAGGCGGGCTAACCATGCCCGAGTGGAAGGGACGCGTGCCTCTCACTCGCTCTCATTGTGAGCGCATAACGTGAGCGGAGCGTAACGCAGTTTCTTGAAGTGTCACCCGGCAAACCAATTTATAAGACGTTGTCACGTCAAAAGGTTTATTTACCAGGTTACCATATTAGGTACCTATTTTATGACATACCCATTGACAAGCCCTCTTCTTCCACTCCCAGAGGTTTGAGGTGTAGTTCTTCTCGTGATACTCTTCTACCGGATGAGCCTCTGTTTGTACGTCTCGATCTATGACTTTTTCTGTTTAAAACATAATATTGTTATCATGAAACTCTCAAAATAAAACGATTCTACTACTGGTATTAAATAGTAGGTATAATTATTTTTATATATATCGTACCATGCCATGTGCCTGTGTCAAGATGAAGCCCTTGAGTCAACTAAATATTTTATTTATTTAAACTTGATGCACATTTTGCACAAAGGCGGACTTAATGCCATGGGGCATTCTCTGCCAGTCAACCTTAAGGTAATGTGGAATTATGAAGTGGTAGGTGCGTAACAGAATATAGTATAATATGACATATATATTTAATACGTTGGTATGGGATAAAACTAATATACAAAAATCACTACTGGATATTGTACATAAATACATAGAAGTAATACCTACACAACACATAACTATAGATATACATAAATATAATACATAATTACTCAGTCAGAGAACTATCGTTGAGACTGTTTTGGCAATTTACTCAGAAGTAGGTCACGTACTTTCGTCTTGAATGTGTGGCGGCTAGTTGACATCCTGATTTCGGTAGGGAGCGCGTTCCAAAGAGCGTGGTATACATAATCACTGAGTACCTACCCTTAGCCAGTGCACATGACTTAGGTCACCAAATTTTAATGTAAGGTAATTTAAATATCCAAAAATAAGAACTATTGATAGTTTACATTTTTCACTTCTGTCGACAGTCCATATGACTGCTTTACATTTTGTTATCTTACTCTTCAGTTTTGTTCCTTATTTTTTACCAATGCAACGACAATATGCTTGGCGGTGTTTCACGCCTGTGCCTTAGAGAGCACGTTAAGCAGTCGGTGCCGGTTGTCATGAACATCTATGGCAATCGTTATTGGTAAGTTAGTGCGCTCAAATATACTGACAACTAGTTCAACCTTCGAATTCTGTTCGCCAACAGAGTTGCGGAGGTCCGATTCCAGTCGCTCCGTAGAAAAACTGATATTCAGGAAAAACTGGTTAAACTAATAGCTGACTCCAAATAATACTGGAAATAAAAAAAAAAGGGCTAGGAAGAAAATGATGCATCGGCAATATGCTCCAGCAAAGCGTGGCTCTGTACAGCTACCTCTTTATTAATATGAATAAGAAGGTTTTTATATCTACATTTAGGTATTATAGAAAGGTATCAACTTACTCTTGGCCACTCGCTTCGAGACTAACACTTCAAAGTCCTTTACCGAGTACACCTTGTCGACTATATTGAGGAGATTGATCAAATGTGGGTGGTTGCGAGAGAACTCCAACACTTCATTTATATATCTGAACGCAAAAATCTATATATTAATACGTGAAACAAAAACTTTGAAGCCCTATTTACGAAAATTATGACGAGGCGTATGAAATTTGACACAGTTAAGTTTATTATAGAGGATAATTGCAGTAAGTTAAAAAATAAAGTGAAACAAATGAAATGAATTATGGATTTTCGACCACCGTGCGACCATTAGTATCAATAAATTAAACATCTGTAATATATTTGTAACAAGTATTTACAAATAATCCTACAGACTTATAAGCTGTCAAGTTGAATGGGAGCGTGGCGTCTCTTACAGTCCGGCGAAACGGAGGTCGGGAATAGTTCTGACGGTTGAGTTTTAAGTGGGCTGAGAGAAGAAAATATTTTGGACTTCGGACTCTGCGCTTCTACACTGCTTGGCCTTTAGGACACTACACACCGGAGAAAAAGACGCAATCAAGTTAGTGTAGTAAAATTTAGGTAGTTTAACAGTTCACCTTTGCGGTTCAGCGCTGAATTTGAGAGCCATCTTGACGCTGCAGAATCCGTAGCATTGGCCATTTACTTTAATCACGCCCACTTTCATGATACTAGGCATCAAAGCACCGAGACTTAAGCATACAGCACAAAACCCTAAGAACTGAAAAGAAAAGAGTAATTTTATTCTTGTTTTAATATTTTTTTTTATATTTTGGGCATCTTACACATAAAGGCATCTACCTAGTCCTAACTTATATTTACTTTTTTGGGTGTACCTACATAATATACATAGGCAACACCTTAATTCCCAAATAAATAACTGTGAATCGAACCCAAGACTTCAAGCTCAGCAGTCGCATACGCTACCACAGCACCACCGAAACAGTAGGTAGGTAATTAACGGGAGCGACTTAATATCATAGGTCATTAATTATTCTTCTTAAATGTTTGTTGTGTCGATATTCATATTTGTCGACTTGTGACTGTGGTGACGCATTACCAATAATGATACGTATAAGGGTTTGTTAAGGGGCATTCTAGTCAACAAACAAACAACAAGGTCGTTTGCGGTAAAAACCGCTGGAAACAACCGCGCAACAATCAATCGATATTCGACGCAATGTTTATCGAGTTAAAATTCATTATTCCGTGCCGCAGGAAATCAACGAGAACTTTCGGAAGTCTATGCGTATGTGTGCGTGTAGTATCGATCTCGAATAATCTTTCTTCGTAACAATTCAAAGCTTCAACACCCCTATTAATCCCATAGATGTCGTAAAAGCCACCTAAGAAAGTAAACTACGCAAGACAGCATCACTGCAAAGAGAAGGAAAACTTGAAAGGAATATTCTAGCAACCCGTCTGGCCAGTTTGGTGAAGTAGACCAAAAGCTCTGTTCTAAGGAGAGGCGAATGTGCAGCAGTGGAATATTAAGAGCTGTTTATGTGATGTGTTACCTCCATATGTTTTTCTTTTATTCCAGCGACCGCGTTATACGATATATAGCCTTTCACAGCAGCTAACGCTATTCGTTCTTCTACAGTCACCTCGATGCTCATTCTGTCCTGGTGAAGTAAAAGTAACTCAAATTATCTTTTTTCAAGTACTATTACATTAAAATTTAAGAAATTCCCTGACACAAAAAACCTACTAAAATTATCAAAATTTTAACATGTTTATTGTCTTCGGATTGGCATCATGTATGGCAGAGCCATCGCTAGAAAACCTACTTCCAAATGAAAAAAACACTATTAAAATCGGGTCATCCATTTAGGCGCTTTAATACAACAGACACAGACTTTGAGGTCAAATTTATAACTCACTAGCTGTGCTAGCTACTTTGTACACGTGACATTTGAGTTTTCAAGTTATTTTTAATTTTTTCACCGTTTAAACATTCCCCGGGCTAAGACAAACATTTAAAAACCAAAATCAGCTAAGTCTGCCCAGCCATTTCCGAGTTTTAGCTAGAAAAACGAATAGCAATTGATTTTTATATGTAGATGATTTAATAACAAAATGTCACGCAACCTATAAGCATATACAAAAATACAAATTTTTCCGCGATGAAATTTTAACACCACGCCACGGCGGCGGCATAACCAGTCTCAACAAAGACCAGCAACTACGTAAACTGCACAAGTGTGTGCGCTAACACAAATGCACTCTACTGTTTCCCCACTAGCACAGTCCGATGGGACGACACGTCAAAGGTCAGGCGCAGGACCGATGGTTGTATTACGTGCTTTCTTTCGGAGGCATAGAGGTTAAGACCCCAACTGCCAAACTCCGGAGTGTTACTAATCATTTTTCTGCGTAATTAATACATATGTAATTTTCCATACAGGATTATAGCAAATTAGTAACATTCTCTAAGCTGAGGGGTGATCTAACTAATATACAGACGGACATGGCGAAACTGTAAGGATTACATGTCAAGACGAATGAACCATTTGCATTTTCCACTTACCTGATCTGAAATGACAGTCTTCCCTTTCAACATTTTCTCAAGCACTTCGTAAGGTATCTTAATTTGTTCCTGGATGCTGCTCATTATTGACATGAGCCTGGTGACAGTGGAAATTAGGAACAATATATTTTGCATTGCTCGCCATACTCGCCAGAGTTTCGAGAACAGGGGCTGAAAGGGCAAATATTAAACTGTAAATTCAATTTA
This sequence comes from Spilosoma lubricipeda, assembly GCA_905220595.1. Lineage (NCBI taxonomy): Eukaryota > Metazoa > Arthropoda > Insecta > Lepidoptera > Erebidae > Spilosoma > Spilosoma lubricipeda. Next base: position 14,067,832 of record HG992296.1, on the reverse strand, counting down.
TTTTAGAAGTCAACAGTCACTCGCCCAAACGTGAGAGTTTGTCGGAGGAACCAATTAAAACCATTTGGACTTATCTCGCCCACTTACTCATAACTGTAATTCGATTACACCAGTATCAACAACGTACCCATGAACATGCTAAATTATGACACCCGGGAAGTCCCAGGAAAAAGTAAAACTCTCTTGGGGGTTCCAACGAAATTAATACGAAGAAAACTTGAGAAGTTACAAATGTGATATGTCCACTGACCTCCCTAGCAAAGCGGTAGACAATATGAATGGGCCGGCTCGACCGAGGCGGTACTGCCCTCGCATAGAAAACAAACTTAAAATCACAGCGTTCGTGCTGTTGTGTTTCATTGATAAGTGCGAGACTGGCGCCATGGCGTGGATCACCATACTGCATTGTCTACATTCGCAATGAGTATGGTGATGAGTTTTGTATTAGTCAAAAGGATTTGAATTATTGTTTAGCTGCGATTTTTGTGAGACCACGGAATCAGTTCAGTCAAACCGGCACATACATATCAACCTATCGTCGTAAATTGCTGAATGAGGTTACGAAGGTCTCTCCAAAGGATCGCTAACTATTCCGGTCTTGGAAAGTCCGAATCATTCCGCCAGCCATCCATAAGAGCCGAAATCTTCATCTTCCTAGCCTTTAGCCTCAAGATTTGGGGTCGGCTACTAGTTCAAGCGGTTTTACCTGATAAAAGTTTTTATACGGAACGACTGGCATCGGACATCCACAACCCTGATGAAATGAATTTGAAGGTTGAACTAGTTGTCAGTATATTTGTGGGCAATGACTTCCCAATAACGATTGCCATAGATAATCATGACAACCGGGACTGACGACATAAAGTGGTCTCCGAGGCACGGGTGGGAAACACCGCCATCTTCCATACTCCGGGCTGCTATTAAGAATTTCTTGTAAGAAAAACTCAACAGCAGTTCGACCCGGGTATCGAACCCGAGACCTCTTGATCTACAGTCGCTTACGCTTACCACTAGACCAACGAGGCAATATGAGCCGAAATATACCTTTCTTATTATTAAAAATTGCTTCAAGAACCCCAATAAACGCGAGTAAAATCATATTTCTTTAATTAATAAAAGTAAGCTTATGGTACAACTTCTGCATAAATAAGAGATTGGCTCGACCAAAGTAAGGGTGGTGAAAAATTGGGGAGGTTGAAATTGGCAATATCTCTAAGAGACACAATAACTAAAAATAATATAAAGAACAAATTAAGGCAACACTTTTTGCCATAACAAAACAATACCACTTAAAGCTGTACATCCTAAAAAGGTGAATTAAAATGTTAAATACTAACGTGTTTAACACAGGAAACAACCTGTATCGCAGTATTTTTTTTGTTTTGTTTGGTTCTACCTTACTTTCTTCTAATCGTACCCTCACAAGTAGGCAATTCTGTTAACAAAAGTGGCCAGTGCGGACAGTGAGCGTTGCACGCGCCTATGTATTTGATGTGGGTTTTTGTTTAGCAATCTACCCACGAAATGCGTTTGTGTAAAGTGATTGTGTAATTTATTTATTGTAATCGATGACCTTGATGCACGGAAAATCTCTAATGAGATTGTGATTGCGTCAACTATAAACACTTTTGTAATTCTTTTTATATATGAATAAACGAATAAAAAAAAGAAAAAAAAATCCGTACCCAAAATTAAATTAAAGAATTGCAACTCGAACTAATACAAACTGTTAAATATAGTTATCTAAATAATACACATTTTAACAAAAAAGAACCGACTTCAAGAACTGTCGTCGTTTCACCCAGTCTAATGCTATGAGGAAACAAACATAAAAAAATACAGTCGGACTGAGAACCTCCTCTTTTTTTGAAGTCGAATAAAAATTAAGTAAGGTACCAACATCATTTGAAATGGAATTTGGGTAATAAAATAAATGGCTAAATTATTATATTATTGTACAATTTAAAACTTACAAAGACTGTTACTACGGGTACCGCAGCTTTATACCGTACAGCTGAATGCAGTTCGTCCAGCATAGATTTCAATTTGTTCACGTAATCATTAGCTCTTTTCGTCATGTACTCCACATCAAACAGTAACTTGCGGATGAACATCTCGTATTGACGATTAAAGGCCAACAGCTCAAATATTTCGTAATAATCTTGGCTGTAATAAACGACTTTTATCATAAGTTTCTCGCTATGTCTCCATTTTTTTTCCAGACTAAGACGAATCCAAAAGGAAGGGAAATATTTTTGGCAGTTGTATGTTCCACTGAAGCGCCTAAACTACTGAACCGATTTTAATGTCTGTGGTGTATACAAAGTAGTAGTAGAGCCACGCTGATTTCGGTATGAACGTGCCGGCTGGACCGGGACGATACTACTCTCTCACACAGAAAATCAACATAAAATGACAGCGTTCGTATGGTGACCACCACTCGTGGATTTTGCTTATGCCTTCCTTCAGGCAGAGTAGAGTCATTTTGGCAGGGCCATGCATAAAAAAGGTTTCAATAAATTAGCATTAATAGCCCGGGTGACATAGACTATACAAAATTTCATAAAAGTTTTTATGTTCGCAAGTTTTTTTAAACTTTTTCTTGTTTTAAGGATAGATACTGCCTGCTTGACACTATCTTTCATTGGGAAAGTTCGCTTTCAAGAAAATGTAAGTCAGTAAAAGTGGCGTGGGATCAACGATTTAAGTAAGATTAGCATGACAAAGGAGCAATTGTTAAACTTTGGATAGATCTTGAAATTAGGCAAGCTAAAACAAACCCCCTAAAAAGCCGTCTGGTCAGTGTGGGACTGTAGACCTAAATTTGGCCCTAAACTAGATATCATTGTGCCAAATACACAAAAAATGTGTCCATTTATAAATGTTGACATATAAAAATATCTAATATTTTTTATATATTTACACAGTAATCTCGGTATTTTTCCCGACATCCACCATAGTGTTGCCAGTTTCATCCTGTATCGTTACACAGTCTTGTATCGCCGTTGTGAGGGCATTTACCCTTTGCATTATTGTTATTAGACTAGTAGACAGTGACGTGACGCATGCTTTACCAGCATCTACCAAGTTGAATGGCACTGAAACAGAAATAAGTTGCCAGTATTATCTTCCTAGCTTTTATTTTGCCAAGATTATTTGGGGTAGGCTACTAGTACAGCCAATTTTACCTGAATATCAGTTTTGCCACAGAACGATTGGCATCGGACCTCCGCAATCGTGAGGGGGAAACTGAATTCAAAGTTTGAACTAGTTGTCAGTATATTTGATATTTCTGACTTCCCAATAATGATTGCCATAGATGTTCATGACAATCGACCCCGACGGCTTAACGTGCTCTCCAAGACGCGGACATCAAAAACAACGCCAAATTTCCATACTCTGGGTTGGACCAACCTGGGAATCGAACCCGAGACCTCTTGATCGGCAGTCACAAACGCTAGCCGCAAAATCAATGAGGCAGCCTGTCTACCATAAAAATGTAGTGGCAAGACCCTAAATTATAGTATGACTTCTATGCTATCCCCAAAAGACCGTAACCAAATGCCCTTAGGATCGATACGACTAATACGTGATAGTTAAGCTCATAAGACATCGAAATCCACTGCAAGTACCGAGGGCCTAGTGGCTTAAGCGGTCGCCTACTTCGTCAAGTGTTGCGAGTTCAAATCCCACCTGGGACAACATTGTGCGATTCACAAATTCCATACCATTCACAAGAGGAGAGAATTTTAGGGCTGCAGTGCTGTGTTCACCAGAACCGTACAATTGTATAAATGACGTGTCAACACATTCGTAATATCGACTGCCTCGTTGGTCTCGCGAATGGCGTGTGCGACTGCTGATCGTGAGGTCTCGGGTTTATTCTCGGGTCGAACCAAATGTTTGTATGATCTACAAATATTTGTTCCGGCGTTTGGGTGTTTTCTATGTATAATATGTACCTATGTATACATCATGATGATGATGATGTATTTACAAAAAAAAGTATATATATGTATTTATATCAGTTGTCTAGTACCTATAATACAAGCTCTGCTTAGCTTGGGACTAGATGGCGTTGTGTGCGAGATGTCCGAAATATTAATTTATTTATTTGATAATGACATAGGTCATAAGTTTTTAACCAAAATTTTACATAGCCTTTTATACTTCTGTTCTTAAAGTTTCATATTGTACCTAGGTACAATAATTTGTTTTTATCTTGTGTGGCTCAAAACGTAAAAAAGGCAAATACTCACAATCTGGTATTCCTTCACCTCCTTTCTTACAGTCTCTATTGAAGAGCCTGACTCCAGAAACGATCTCCAGTAGGTCTTGAAGTTGTTCCATCTTCTCCAGCCTGGGCAACGCCACGAATACCTTCAGTTCATCCATTGAAAATACACTTTCTAAAGCGGCCATGCCTTCTTTTAAAGTCTAAAATAAAAAAAGACCACATTTTATTCACATCTTGAACACATGAACAGAAACCACGTGTTTGCACGTGGGAGAGCCACGCTTCGGCATTGTTGGGACTAATCCCGCCCACACGCCCACCACTGTAACTCCTGTACACCAGGATCAACAGCAGTGACCCACGAACCGTCCCAGGAAAAAAATTAACTGTCTTGGAACCCGCAACGAAATTTATCAGAAGAAAAAACAGGAGGAGTTGGAAATATGACAACTCCACTTCCTGCCTTAGCAAAGCGGGAGACAAAAATGGAGTTAAAATCTGCAGACACCTTTTTTTAAACCAGGAAGCACCACGGATAAAATATTATGGGTCCTAAGTGAGCTATATTTGATTACTATAGTATGTATACGCTTCGGCATTTAAATGGGACTAATCCCGCCCACATTCCCACCACTGTAACTCCTGTACACCAGGATCAACAGCAGTGACCCACGAACACACCGAGTTATGACACTCGGGAAGTCCCAGGAAGAAAATTAACTGTCTTGGAACCCGCAACGAAGTTAATCAGAAGAAAAACAGGAGGAGTTGGAAATGATAAATCCACTTCCCTCCTTAGCAAAGCGGGAGACAAAATGAAGTCGAAATAGGCAGACACCTTTTTCAAACCGGGAAGCACCACGGATAAAGTATTAGGGGTCCTAAGTGAGCTATATTTGATTACTATAGTATGTATGGCAGAATCGCCTAAACGCACGGAAATTCACCGCAGTTGACACAAGATCCTCATAGTATACCGCCCCAGATGTCATTTGTAAACTATTTAGCATTGTGTTACGTTCATTGTACCAAAGACTACACTCCCAGAGTACATGATGAGCCGATTGTTCACAGCTAATATCAGGTGTTGAGCATTGACACAATGGTGAATCGACTAATTTAAATGAGTGTAGTTTGCTCTTAAAGTTACCGTGGCCTGTAAGAAATTGAGCGACACAGTGATCCACCTCGAGCCATGTCCTCGACAACCGTTCGCGAACAGATGGAAAGAACTGGTAGAGGTGGCGCCCCTTAGATGATTCGTCCCATCGTTGTTGCCATTCATCCATTAGATCGTTATAGACATTGGACTGCTGTTGAAACAATCTTATGATTTTATCGCGGTCTCGTACGCCCAAAAAATCGCATTCCATGTTTTGTAATGTGGAATAGTACATGGCTGCACGTCTTTGCACCTCGAGATCGACCGGAAGGACACCCGCCAACACCGGTAAAGCCTCAGTACTAACCGTCCTATATGCTTTGCACAAGAAGATCAATGCAAGTCGTTGTCCTTGTAACAGTTTCCGACGGACAGCACCTACAGTCGCTCTATCGGCCCACACGGGAGCACCATAGCAAATAGAACCCAAATAAGTAGCTCCATATATAATCTTTAATGTATTAAATGAAAGACCCCATGTGGCAGTTGATATCCTCGTCAGAGCAAAGAAACTTTTTTTAGACTTTTCGTTAACTGTTCTAATATGTTCGATAAATGAAAAATTTCTTTCTAAAACTAATCCCAAATAACAAACCGAGGTTTTATTTTTTATACTAACATTTTGAAATTTAATACACGGCGGTGATTTGAGGTTACCTTTCAGAAGTAGCTGGAAGGTTTTGTTTGGTGCAAAAGTCAAGCGATTACGTACGCCCCAAAGAGATACTAAGTTCAAACATCTATTAGCCAGACTCTCAAGCCCCGCTCTAGTGTCAGATTCCACCAGTAATAAACCGTCGTCCGCATACGCGTTTAGGGTACATCCGGGTGGTACAGGTATTGAGAGAAAATCGTCGAAGCCTATATTCCACAAGTATGGACCTAGCACCGAGCCCTGAGGGCACCCCATCGTAAGCGCCTTCGACACAGAATGATGCCCAAGTCTCAATTTAGTTGTGCCTTGTGTGAAGTAAGAGGAGATAAGGGAATAAATATTTTTAAAGCATCCTCTTGATTTTAACTTTAGCAATAGCATGGGCCACCACGCGTTGTCGAAGGCGCCAGATATATCTAAGAAAATACCTAAGACGTATTGAAACCTTGACTCGGTGACAGTTTTCCTTACAGATATGACCGCATCTGTTGTTGATTTTCCCAACGTAAATCCGAATTGTCTATCATGAAATTTAACTCCACCCGGTAGAAGTCGAGGCACTACAAGACGTTCTAAAAGCTTTCCTAGCGATGGCAGCAGTGTTATAGGTCGATAGGACCCAGGATCGTCCGGCGGCTTATCGCCGCTTTTTGGTATTATACGAATATTACCGCACCGCCAAACACTAGGAAATACTCCTTCCGCAATGCAACGTTTAAAAACTGTTAAAATGGTGTCACCCGAGAGTTTGCAAGCTTCTTTTATCATTTTATTTGATATTTTATCGTCGCCCGAAGCCTTGTTTAGTGGTAATGACCTAACAATACTAAGAAATTCGTCTGAAGATGGTAAGTCAGACATTGGAGACACTGGTGGTTCGATGGCCCACTGCCTAATTTGTCGGTGATAATCAGTGTCATCCTCCGGCCGATCATCGGGCACAAGTGATTCTAAAAGATATTTTGCTGTTTCTTCTACTCCTGTAGTATAACTATTATGAATTTTGATGTTCTGTACGTATGCAAGGTCGATAGATCTATTTGCCTTAAATTCATGATACAAAGGTGACCACGGACCCTCTCTATCGAGTTTATCAACAAGTTTGCGTATTAAATTTCCCTTTGATTTCTCCACAGCTGCCCTGTAGTGAGACCTGGCAACTCTAAGAGCAATGAGAGCATTATTGTAAATATCTCCTGTTACGTTACGCTTTTTAATGGCATTTAGTTTTTTACGAGCTTTTCGATAGGTTCTACGTAATTCGACTAATTTATAGTTCCACCAATCACATCTACGAGTGTTAGTGATAGATCCGCGGCCGATACAAACATCAGCACAATATGTGAAAGTGTCTGATAATATGTTTGCGCTTTCCTCAGCTGATAGACAACTGCGAGTGAAGTCTCTGGCATGCACCGCAAAGAGTGAACCAAATAAAGCCCAATTTGCCCCTTCAGTTTTATATCTAAAATTATACGGAGTTATTTGCGGATGTTGTGCAACCATTGGAATGAATTCGTACACGATTAAGCGGTGATCACTACAGGATGCATCCGGTAGGACACGCCATCCAGATATCGAGACGTCGCCGCGCGTAAGCGTCACGTCAATAGAAGACTCACCCGTAGGGCTGCAAAAAGTTGGTGGTGCATCAGGGGTATTGTGAATAGTAAGATTCATTTCCGCAATAAAATCTTCAACCGCACAGCGCCGGGCCAAGTCAGTTGAACGCAACTTGCCATACCATAAAGTAGAAGATGCATTGACATCAGCGCCAATGATAATTTTGTGTCCTACGAGGGACCGCAAAACGAAACGTAAATGATGTAGATGAGGATCAATAGGATGTGAAAATTGAAAGTAACAGCTCACTACATAAACTTTACAGGTAGAGGATGAGATCTCAGCAACGGTGCAGTGTGACGTCATAAGGTTGCGCAAAGATGTTACTGTGAAATTAGAACTTGCAACATATATCCCAGCCCGTGACCGGCTATCTAGTTGCACTACATATTTCCTCAAGTGAGCGCTCTGATATTGCTCCTGTATAAGGACAATGTCTAACTTTTGTTCAAAAACTAAACGATCTAATTCTGATGTGGCTATTTTATCATTATGAAGATTTAACTGGCCTATCGAGAAATTATCCATTTTATTAAAAAAGTACTACAACTACTACTGTATAAACTATTCAGTAATTAGTGTTTAGGATTAGCTGCTCTAATTTAAGTTTATATGTGGAGCAGTCCTGTGATCCACATCGATGGTCACATGGTTTTTTAAACCGGCTGCATTGTGCGCATTTTGGTTTAAAATCTGGTGTGTCCCTATCCGGGCAAGCCCTTGTGTCGTGGCTGGCCGCGCAATTAGCACAGGTAGGAGTTTTAATTGTGCAAAACTTTTGAACATGACCGAATTGTTGACAGTTTAAGCAACGAACTACTTCTAAGTCGTCTACAAACCTACATGTGGCCCAGTCTATATATAATTTATCCTTTGTGCTAGCCAAGTGTTTTCTAACGTCTGTTTCTAATTCTAAGCCTATCCATTGACGTCCGTTTTCCAGTTTACGATGTCTAACAATTTTGGTTGATTTTAAAAAGTCGCTTTCGCTTAATTTTAATTCGTCCTTGATATTCTGACGATATAAAGCTGTTAGGAAGGTACGATCCTCCATAGAACCAGGTACGTCTTTTACAATTATACGGGGCCTTCGGCCTTTCGGCTTTTCTAAACGTAAGCCTACAGATTTAATGGCGCTTACTGTTTCTAGTTTTTTAAGCTGCCTTTCATTTGCGACTCGCAACACGACGCCTGCCTTTGCAGTTTTTTTAACGCCTACAATTTGAAAACCTTCGTCGCTGGGTTTAATAGCCTTTATGAGAGCCTCTTTTGTAGCCGACGAAGTAGCATATTCCGCTGAACGCTCCGTAGTAGGATATGCAATAACACACGGTCTAGGTACGCGCGCCTCAGCGGACACCGGACACGGGGCCGATCCAGGCGGTAAGCGAAGGCCAAGCTTGTCCGCGTAGGTCAAACCCGGCCGTCGAACCGCGCTCACCTGGCGCTCAAGATTCGCTAATTTTGTTTCATTGCTAGCAGATTTAATTGCCAACAACGACACGATACCGGTAATCCGCTGGGTTACGTCCATAATGGCCGTCCTGTTCCCCACATTCATTCGCGACCCCTGATCGTTAACTATTTCATTAATTTTTGCCAAATATTCGGTTGCCTGAGACACCAACTCAAAATAATTATACTCCCCACAACTATCACGACCACTAAAAGATAAAACACTTCCGCTCAAGTCCGAAGCCCTACTTTCCTTTGGCGATAAATTTGTTGGAGACATACTACCAAATAATCCCTTTCCGGTTGGTGTTTGAAATTCATTTGTACCACCGGGATCGGGCAACTCGCCAACAACCGACATGGCCAAACAAAGACACACCAGACAAAAGAAAAATCAATATAAACAACTTTAAAATTAAAAACACGAAAATAAAATTAATACAAACAAAAATATTATTCCTACCCACTTTTAAGAATAAAATAAATTGACTTACCGATAGCCGTAATGAAAAGAACTAACACAATATTTGTGTTTATAAGGCGTAAAAACTTACAGATTAATTGTTAAAAACACTATACACAACCTTAAGCCGCCCACAAACCGGGAAACAGTCGCGAGGATACACAAAAACAATATTAAATTTTTAAAACGCGACGTCACACGTGAACCGCACAGTGCCGCGAAGGGAAGTGTTCACGCTTCGGCATGTATGGCTCGACCGGAGTGATGTCACGGCCTCACAGAAAAACGGTGTGTGACCGGAGACCAATACCCCAATCCCTCCCTCTATCCCCCAAAGGCTGGCAACGCACTTGTGACGTCTCTAGTGTTGTAGGTGTCCATGGGCGGCGGTAAACGCTTACCATCAGGGGATGCGTCTGCTCGTTTGCCTTCTATTCCATTAAAAAAAATTACTTGCTTGCTCCTAAGCCTATCATTTTGGTGAATACTTACCACAATAAATCCAGGGTTTCCCAACCCACTGTTAAGGATAATATATATAGAAATCTTTCTAAATAGTTTTTTGAATTCCTCCTCATCGTTCGGATTCGGATCCACGTCCAAAATCTCGTTGACCAGCGGCCGAAGACATTTGTTGATTGAGTCCTCGTGTTTTTCAATCAGAATGTCCAATTTGTCGTAATTTGTTTGGAGAATAAATTGAATTTTCAGTGTGTTTAACGATGTACCTCCACCTGGAAAATCATCAGCTTTAATAGTCTACTGCTGGACATACGCTTTTCCTATGAAAGAAGGTTTATATAACACGTTGCGCAGGCTCTCATAACCCAGTTGCACTCGGTGATTAAAAACAATCATCGAGGGTAAGCAACGACGGCGTGGTCGGGACCTAGATAGGTGACCGCTGGTGGCATAATACTATGAGCGTCTGCGTGTTATCATAGGATAACAGTCGTGAATCTTAATTTGATGCTTTTGGGTGGCTTAAAAACGACCAATGGCAAGATTATGTAGCCACAGCGTGGCGACGTATGGCCTTAACCCTCTCCTAAGAGGAGACCCGAGCCCAGAAAGGACATTATGGGTTATTGATGATAACACGTTGACCAGACTGATTGATATATCAAGATTTCAACAATTTACAAATATTTGCTTCGGAGTTTGTGTTTTCTATTTATAGTAGTCGTATGTAGGTAAATAAATATATACAAAAAAAAAGTATATATGTATTTATATCACTTGTCTAGTACCCATAACACAAGCTCAACTTAGCTTGGGACTAGATGGCGTTGTGTTTGATGTCCGAAATATTTATTTATTTATTTTGCGTGGCTCATTGCCTTGGTCACCTCTTATGATACCCATAGAATTAATAAGGGTGGTAACAGACAACACCAGTCGGATAAGCTGTAATTAAACAGTACACGCCTTGCAGGACAGGTCACCTGGAATAACATGCTGAGTTACTTTTCAGCCAACTACGACCAAGCCAAACGGAAGGGTAATAATTTTTTTTTACATACATTTATGGCCTGCCAAAATGACTCTACTCTGCCTGATGGAAAGCATAAGCAGAGTCCAAGAGTGGTGGTCACCATACTCATTGCTTGTACAGACAATACAACAATGCAGCATAGTGACCCACACTATGGCGGCCTAGTGATGCTTCTGCATCATTGGGCCTCCGGTGTCACATTCACCAACGAAACACGACAGCATGAACGCTGTCGTTTTATGCTGATTTTCTGTGCGAGGGTAGTACCGCATCGCAGTTAGAGTAGCCTATATCCTTCGTCAAGAACAAAAGTATCTTCATGACAAATTTCATTGTAATCAGTGCAACGGTTTAGCGGTGAAAGCGTAACAGACATGCAGTACTACTACTATAATTTTAATAAATACTCACGGGTTACCATATTTACACACTCCTCTACAAAATACGCCAAATTATTTCTGTTAATAGTCGTGGCAAACAACTTTCCATACTTCGGGTTCAAGAGCAGCAGGTCAATTATATAAGTCACAAACTCCGGATCGACTGTTACATTTTGTGCCTGGCAATTCCTTGTGACTTCATTTGCCATATTTTTAACCACATTTTCGTTGCACGCCATCGCGAAATGTACCTACTAAATAAAATTATTTATCAAATTATTATAAACGAGCGTCTTCAAAAATGATTAATCGATGTTGTCATGGTAACATAATGTTTATCTCTTAGATTATGTATCTCATGGTATAACAATATACTATGCCAGATATGCAGTATGGCATTCCGACGAACGACATGACGTCATCATCGCTATCGTTGGTTCTGGTTGGTTTCTCCGGTAATATCTCCTTTCCATTAAAAAAGAATCATGAAAATCGGTTCATTATCGACGAAGTAATCCGCGAACACACAAAAATATATATGTATACGGTCGAACCTCCTCATTTTTGAAGTCGGTTAAAAATACCAGACCTGGCGAACTTCGCACCGCTCGTCGTCGTCTCAGCTTCCCACAGGCAGTGTACAGTCGCGAACAAAAAAACTTTTCCCTGTTATCTTTTATTTTTTTTTGCATACAAACCTTGCCCTAATAATAACGAACTCATAAAAAAAAATGGATCAGCCGTTCGGAAGTTATGAGCGTACATACATTTCTGCGATTCATTTTATTTATTTAACGATTGTACTAGTTTTTGTCTGTACCTCTGCCTTCGTGAATTTCAAAAACTACTGACTAGCTAAACCGCTGCACCGGTTTTAATGTAACCATCCATCCTCACGAACTTTCGCATTTATAATATTAGTAGGATACTTTTTGTTTCTTTTTTAATATTAATTAGCTTCTATCTATAGACACTTGTTAATAGCGTATTCTTGCTACTTTTATATCCTATGTTAAGAGTAGGTATCGCTTTAAGTTCCCCTAAGTTTAAAATTAAATAATATAAAGGGGTCAAGTTTGTGAGGTTGTACGGGATTATCTCCGGATCTACTGAACCTATTTTGAAAATTATTTTACCAATATAAAACTACATTATCTGTGAATGTCATAGGTTATAAATTAATCCCAAAAATGAAAAGACCTTTTCGTGGTAGTTGGGTTTGCTTCAAAATGTTGAGCACCCAACGTAGTGGGCACGGGTCAACTAGTGACAAATTAAAACAACAATTCAGTTTTCATAATTTATTACTCTCAATGTCCATTTTCCACTGGAATTCTCTCAGTCACATCACAAATTAGATCGACAACCAACCCTTTAGAGCTTTAACAATTTACAATCCCATCACTTTTTAATTCTTATAGAGCATCAATAGTTGCCTTGTACATGTATATCTTAATCAACATAATATACTTACTACTTATGACTACATAATGTATTATTAACTAGATGAGCCCCGCCATTGTACCTTTAGAACAACGACTTACAAATGAGAAGTTGATAATTTGAAACTACAAACAGACACTTCAACTTTATTTGAAATAGCTACGCTATATAGGTACTCAATACAATTGTAATCTTATGGGGTAATTGTTGACTTATTTTATCATAGGTAAGTCTACAAAGTGTAGGTACCTTATAATCTATTATTTACAAAATCTATACAAAAAACTTGTCTGTAAACATAATTATAAAACTAGCTTCGAGTTACTTAATGTAAAAAAATAGGTAATTAGTTTCTTATATTTAAATAGATTTAGTAGCAAACGGTATATATACGGTATACGGAGCTAAGTATCTCTAGTTTATAAGAAAAAAATGTTTAAGAATCTTTTAACTAATAAAAAAATCAAATGAGCGAACTTTACAGTAGTTCTTTTTCTTCTTTTGATGAAATGGCAACCAGCCGGATCCCTTGGATCAGCTATTTCGGCCAATCTCAAGTGTTTATAGTCTTCAAATCATAAGTTTTAAGTCTTCGTCGTAATGAAATTTTTGTAAAAAAATATATCTATATTTATAAAATAGTAAGTCCTGACTGACTGACTGACTGATTCATCATCGCCGAGCGTAAACTATGATAGTTAGGGCTATGAAATTTGGTAAGTAGGATCGTTTTATTGAGTAGACACCCACTAAGAAAGGAATTTTGGAATTTCTACCCCTAAGGGGGTGAAAAAGGGGTTGAAAGTTTGTATGGAAGTCCGTCATTTTTAAAGTTAGAAACCTGAAACTTTACTTTTGGGCTGCTGATTAAAAATGAATAAACACGTATTTCAGCGTTTTTGGATATTCTACCCCTAAGGGGTGAAATAGGGGTTGACATTTCGCATATAGGTTAGTCTGGAAGTCCGACATTTTTGAAGTTCGAAACATGAAACTTTGTTTTTGGGCTACTGATTAAAAATGAGTAGATACGTATTTAGGAGTTTCTGGATATTCTACCCCTAAGGGGTGAAATAGGGGTTCAAAGTTTGTATGGAAGTTCGTCATTTTTTAAGTTAGAAACATGAAACTTTATTCATGTGCTACTGATTAAAAAAGAGTAGATACTTATTTAGGTGTTTCCTGATATTCTACCCCTAAGGGGTGAAATAGGGGTTGACATTTCGTATATGGGTTAGTCTGTAACTCCGTAATTTTTGAAGTAAGAAACATGAAACTTTATATTTGGGCTACTCTTTTCAAATGAGAAGACACGTATTTAAGCGTTTTTGGATATTCGACCCCTAAGGTGGTGAAATAGGGGTTGAAAGTTTGTATGGATGTTCGCTATTTTTGAAGTAACAAACATGAAACTTTGTTTTTGGGCTCCTGATTTCAAATGAGAAAACATGTATTTAAGCGTTTCTGGATATTTTACCCCTAAGGGGATGAAATAGGGGTTGAAAGTTTGAATGGAAGTTCGTCATTTTTTAAGTTAAAGCATGAAACTTTATTTTTGCGCTACTGATTTCAAATGAGAAGACACGTATTTAAGCGTTTCTGGATATTCTACCCCTAAGGGGGTGAACTAAGGATTGAAAGTTTGTAAGGAAGTTCGCTATTTTGGAAGTAGCAAACATCAAACTTTATTTTTGGGCTACTGATTAAAAGTGAGTGGATACGTATTTAAGCGTTTCTGAATATTCTACCCCTAGGGGGATGAAAAAGGGGTTGAAAGTTTGTACGTAAGTCCGCCATTTTTGGAGTTACAAACATGAAACTTTGTTTTTGGGCTCCTGATTAAAAATGAGTAGATACGTATGTAAGCGTTTCTGGATATTCTACCCCTAAGGGGTGAAATAGGGGTTGAAAGTTTGTATGGAAGTTTGTCATTTTTTAAGTTAGAACCATGAAACTTTATTCATGTACTACTGATTAAAAAAAAGTAAAGACGTATTTCAGCGGTTCTGGATATTTTACCCCTAAAGGGATGAAATATGGGTTGAAAGTTTGTATGGAAGTCTGTTATTTTTTAAATTAGTATCATGAAACTTTATGCATTATCAGCATTTATGCGAATTCTGTTCCTAAAGGGGATGAAATATGGGTCGAATGTTTGTATGAAAGTTCTTTTAAATGGGCTATTGATCAAAAATAAATATATACGTTCAAAAACATGAATAAATTACTGATACATACTTTTACACAGTTTTAAATAAATACATATAATCAAATTCCACGCGAGCAAAGCCGCGGGCAACAGCTAGTATAAAATATGAAAGCGACGAAATGGGGACCGTCTTTCGAAAAAATGTATGTATAGATGTGTAGTACATCATCTGACATCTGACGTCCCATCTGACAGACGACTGACAAGACAACTGACAGATCTCGAAAGATGTTACACCAAAAATAAAAAATATACACAAATGCTCAATGAAAAAAAAAAAAATTGGTGTACTTATTAATTATTTATTTCGAGCAAAGTTGCTAACACAACACAGTTGTGTCGACTTAAACACCGTGTCTCATAAATATATCGATCAATACCTAGGAAGTTAAATGTATGAAATATGTAACTCTCTTTCATATAGTCCGGACCGATATCGTATTGGCGCCCGGCACCGATATCGGATTGGATAATGTGAAAGCGCTTTGAGGACCAATTTCACCAGTTTCTAAGAAGTTCTAGATAGTTATCTGCCATATTAAACAAATAAAGCTTGCTGATATTTATACTCATATTCAAAATCATGTATTCAATTGAAACACTGACTGCCATTTACGGCTGTTAAATTTAAGCTACAGAAGGTATATTAAGTGAAAATTTAACGATTCATAACTTACAATTTCCAAAATGCATAGAGCCTTATTAGAAGAATACTTGAACCACCAACAAGGTTTGACCCACTCCTGCTTTTTTATACTATATAAATATATATATATATATATATATATATATATATATATATATATATATATATATATATTGAAATAACTATCTTTACAATAATAAAATAGTAAGAACTGATTTTTTTTTATTACAAAATTCAAAACAATAGTTTTAAGTATTACTGTCTGTATGTTTATGAATACTAATTCCGAACGTGACTTAACTGATATGGACGTGGTTTTCTCTTACATAGATTGATCTAAATAATCAACGCATTACTATCATATACGCGGGCGGAACCGGATTCAAGTTAAACTATTTACGACTATCGCTATGAGTTAAGAGTGAGACAGGAGCCTGCCTACCGCTGCCGCATGTGAGAGAAAGGGAAGACGTCTTTCTTCTTTCGTCCTTTCTCTCACACATACGGCGAAGACCGGCGCCGTAACGCGTTACGTAACGAAGTGTTATAAACGCGTGACGATGATGATCAAAGACTTAAGAAACTGAATACTAATGTTTATCTGGCAGATAGTCTATCCGGGACTCATCAGCAAGTGTTGAAACTAGCTCTTAGTTCAAACAAGCAATTCTTGTATACTGAATCTCAGAAATTGCTAAAACGATTTTCATGAAATTTAGTTTTCAGGGGGTTTCAGGGGCAAAAAAATAGATGTTGCTAGGATTGATTTTTAAAAAAGAATCCAAAAAAATACCAGTCATCCTGGTACTACTTTAAACTATGCTTACAGCAATTAATGATTATTTAATCATCAATAAAGTGATTTTTCAAATACTTCATCATACCAAACGTGTAGAACCTCTGTGTACCAATCACTTTGAATAAAGGTTTGTCGCATATCGCAAACTGTTTGTTGTTAGGGTCCATGAGCTGACGTTCCTTGATGATGGCCCACACACGCTTGACCACCTCGTGTCTGGGGAGTTCTGTTGCTCCGACAAGTTCAGACAAGGCTTCTGATAGCTTGATGGGTCTTGTGTATCCACTGCCTTTGCCACCACGTTTTGCTACACCACCACCCTGGAAAAGAGATTACAATTTAAGTTTGTCTGTACAGCACTCCTGTTTTAGACATGAGGTACGTTTGTGTTAGTCTGACTGTTAGCCATAGGTCATAGGTTTGATTCCCATCTTGTACAAAACTTGTGTGATAAACATAGGTGTAATCCTTTCGACATTAGCTGAAGGTTGACATTAAGTCCGCCTTTGTGCGTCACGTGCAAGAGGTTTTAAATCAATCAATACAAATAAATAAAATTGGAGTGTCTGTTTGTAATGTTAAAATAACCGCTTTTTACTAAATTCATATGTATGTATACACGGTACATATACCAAAAACGTAGTTTAAAAAAAATTGCCTGTCTGTTTGTTCCGGATATTCGGCAGGCAGCTGACGATCCAGGGAGTAACTTAGGCTACTTTTTTTAGACTAACTTTGTCCCGCGGCGTTACTCGCGGTACGACCATAACCGCAGGTAACACCGCGTGGTTCAGCTAGTAAATAAATAAAATATGTGAATAACGTAGAAATATGCTCATATTTCTGTACTAGCGATCCGGTCCGGCTTCGCACAAGTCTTTGAAATTCTCGGATTTCCTTTTCCTACTATAATGTGTATGCATTACACAAATAACCCTTCTCTTCTACTGTTACTGTAAAATCCGTTGAGTAGTTTATAAGATCTAAGCGAACAGACAGTGGAATTGACTTTAGTTTATAATATGTAAAGATTTAGCAGACGCGGGCAGCACAAGACTGATTTGTTAGGATGTCATATCACTAGGATTGTCATGTAAGAGGACTTTCAACTTCGAACTCCGTCGGTGTTGAGATTGGTTCGTCTGTGATATGTATCGTGTGTATACGATGTATACGACAATAGACATGATGGCTAGTTTTGAAAATCATTTTTATGATATTCGGAAGTATCTACTATTGTCAAAGACAATCATATCTCTACAAAAACTAAAGTTTAGTAGGAAAAAAGCCTATTTAAATTTTAAGTTTAAAATTCACGCCAAAACGCTCGGTGGTGTCATGGCGTCTGCTAGTGACGTCAAGTCGCAGATGTGACGTCACCGTTTGTCATTGACTAACCACCGGGTAAAAATATTTAGTAATGATATTAGCTGAAACATTGTTGTTCTCTGTGAGTTTGATTGATTGTGGTGTGTCAAATAAAGCAGTTAAAACAGTAAAGTGACCGTCGATTATATCCAAATAAAATGACATGTACAAAAAACGTGACGTAACTCGCTCTGATTGGTGTTCAACTTAAAATGGCGGATTGCTATATTTTGTAGTGTTATTTTTGTTAATTAACTGAATCTCGCTCATCGCTCTCATCAGATAAATAAATAATTTTAGTAGTTCTTGGGATTTGAACCTACAACATTTGGTGCAGTAGAAAGCTGTGTGGCGATAGTTCAAAACACTATTCCAATCCTGCAGTGGTTTAAGCGATGATAGCCAACCAATTGTAATAAATGACGTGTCAACAGATTATACTTTATAAGCTAGCCCACCCACGCAACCTCGTATGCGTCTCCTATTCCCCGTAGCGTGATAATGTTCCCCCGTTTTTGTAACAGGCTTCGTTGTTGCTCCGCTCCTATAGGTCTTAGCATGATGATATATAGCCTTTCTCGATAAATGGGCTATCTAACACTAAAAGAATTTTTCAAATCGGACCAGCGGTTCCTGAGATTAGCGTGTTCAAACAAACAAACTCTTCAGATTTATATATTAGTATAGACATAAATTTGTTGAAATTCCTAGTCTGGTAAGTATTTTTTTTAACTTTTTCTTATTGAAAGCATGATGACGTACATCGTGTGATGATAGTGATGATGAAGATAAAGCATCAATACATTACCTTCTTGCCTTTAGCAGGAGTTTTCTTTTTCTTGTCTTCATTTCTTTTCCCTCTTCTTCTTGTAGTTGTCTGAAATAAATTAATTCTTTTTTTAATAAATTGGTTGACTGTAAAGTCGGTTTATGGACGATAATTTTACGTGACAACGTCATAAGAAAACAGTAGTGAAAAATGCGTCACAGGCCACAAGGTCTGTATTCACTTTGATTAGTGCGAGTGCAGGTGTGAAGTGAACGAGGGTGTGAAGTGAATGAGTATTTTTGTGTAAATTTCTTTACTTCCAAACCCCGGTATGTTCATAGCGTCACATATTCGTAAAAGTGCCGCATCTCTGACTCCCTTAATTATATAGCTAGGGGCTTTACAGTTGTACAAGCATTGATGTTTGACATACTCTTGCAGTAATTTATAAGTTATGGCTTCGGTACCTACAATACGAGCGTCCGACGCAATTCACGCAATAAGAAAAATACAGGCACGCTGCAAGTGAGGGGTAAGGAAGGGCGCGCGGGACGTGGCTACTCGCAGTCTACTCGCAAAAAAATAGAAAACGCTTCTAATCAGATTACTACGCAGCCAAGTTCGCACTCGCTTTCTACTAATCATTGATCACCTGCACTCGCACTAAGCAAAGTGAATACAGGCTTATAGGCTTAGGTCGATCGTGCCTCTCTATCGCTTGTTCCACGCTCTCGCTCGCACGCTCGTATCTATCAGACGGAACGTGACAATGAGTCATGCTTTTTCGTGCGTATAGTCGGCGTTCATCGATTTATAAGACGTTATCACATCCAAAATAACAAAAAAAAGTTTCAGAAACTGTACTATGTAAAAAGTCGAATAAAATTATCCGAGTTTCGTACAATGAGTACCGTATATAATATAATTTCATATGCATTTGAAATTACATATTGTATTCATACACAGATATATAGAATAGGCGATTTCAAATACGACAATTGTCATGCAATGCTATATCATGTCAGAAAACTGCAAGGAACGGTACTTACTCCGAAATCCTCGTCTTTTTCCTCCTTTACTCGGGGTTTCTTCTCCTGTTCTTCTTCCGACTTCTCAGAATCGGACTTCTTTTCATCATCTTCTTCTTCAGAATCAGAAGAATCCAGACTATTCACATAATCTAACACTAGTCTATCAATCAGCTTCTTCTTCTCAGTCAAACTTACTCCCAACTTTTTCTCCAATTTCTGTATGACTTTATTGGTGGAAGTGGTTTGGAGATCTGCCTTTTCAAGAATCTCTGTGGGTTTAAAAACAATTCATTATTCATTCGCTCAGCTTTCTGTAGTTATACACGCTGTTTCTTTAACGGATCATCAGGAATTAGGTGATCCCGCAAAGAAGTAAGGTCATACACACAGCCATAGCCCATATTGGCTGCAGAACTGGCAATCGTTGCGGTCAAATCGGCTGCGATAAGCTGCTGCTAATATTAATTAGGCAGACTGACTTGTTTCGAAAATTTTAGTTATCATGTACCTATGTAGAGAGGTTACAAGCTGCCTTCAAAGAAGATCGTTTTGCATAATAAAGGCAGAGGGAACTAAGTTAAGCGTCTGTACTAATATTGAAAAGTTGAAGAGTATTTCATTCTAGAAATAAACTCACTTGTACTTATTTCACTATTTTAATTCAATTTACACCTGACCGGTTTCGCCTGAGAATGCCATAAGGCGAAACCGGTCAATGGTCAAGTTATTACAACAAGTTCCATCAAGTGCCGACAATCGATAGTATATATTATGAAGAGTATTTGTTCGGTTGAACACGCTAATCTCGGGAAATACAGGTCTGAAGTAAATAAAAAAACTGTCAGATGCTCAGTTATTGAGGAAGGCTATAGGTTATATTACATCAAGCTGGGTCTAAAAGAGGCAGTGACGATGAAAACTGTTGCAAAAGCGTGGGAAAATTATTCCTTTCGAGAGCTTCCATTGCGTGTGCTGAGTAATCGGTTAAAGTTTCGCAAAAAATAATGTATTAAGAATTGTTCTTCTTCTCTCTTCTCTTCTTCTATGTTAAAAGTTCTAAAAAAAGTCCACGACAGCTTATGCCTATCTTCTAACATTGGCTCATTTTAACCTTTTATATGATAAACAATGGAGAAGGGTAGATCCTGTACCGCTGGTAATACGTTACGAATGGTTATGAGATTTATACCGTTTATTAAGTGAATCATTCTGATTATTTTCATGTATTTATTATACTTTTAGAATTGTGCTAAAATAATTTTAATTCTGCTCATAAAGTTGTTACAACTGCATTAACAAAACGCGTTCCTACGTGTTCTAAACGGTACGCGCCATGATTAAAGTATACTTAGTCTGAAAACTAGATGGCGTTGTGTATCAAAATGCCAAAAATATTTTACACTAGCCGACCCACGCAATCTCGTTGCATCTCCTATTGCCCGCAGCGTGATAATTTTCCCCCGTTTTTAAAACATTCTCCTATGATGCCCCGCTCCTATTAGTCTTAGCGTGATGATATATAGCCTTCCTCGATAAATGAGCTATCTAACACTGAAAGAATTTTACAAATCGGAACAGCGGTTCCTGAAATTAGCGCCTTGAAACAAGCAAACTCTTCAGCTTTATAATATTAGTATAGACTAGCTGAACCCCGCGGTATTACCCGCGGTTATCATCGTTCCACGAGTAGCCGCGGGACAAAGTTAGTTTAAAAAAAGTAGCCTAAGTTATTCCCTGGATCATCAGCTACCTACCAGTGAAAATTCTGTCAAAATTGGTCTAGCCGTTCCAGAGATTACTCGGAACAGACAGGCAGACAAACAATTTTTTTTAAAAAATACGTTTTTGACCTATTTACCTTGTATTAATGCATACATATGCATTTAGTAAAAACCGTTTTTTTAATATTACAAACAGACACTCCAATTAAAAAAGGTAGCCGCTCCACAGATTACTCGGAACAAACAGACAGACAGACAAAATCTTTTTTAACTACATATTTGGTATAGGTAGCGTGTATACATACATATGCATTAAGTAAAAAGCGGTTATTTTAATATTACAAACAGACGCTCCAATTTTATTATCTAATACACATAAAATTCTCGTGTCACAGTTTTCGTTGCCATACTCCTCCGAAACGGCTTGACCGATTCTCATGAAACTTTGTGAGCATATTGAGTAGGTCTGAGAATCGGCCAACATCTATTTTTCATCCCCCTAAATGGTAAGGGTCACCCATCCTTAAAAAAAAATTATGGCAAAACGACGTTTGCCGGGGCAGCTAGTATTAGTATAGATATAAAGTAGTTATCTAATATGCATTTAGAGAACATTTGTCTAGTAATCATAACACAAGCACTGCTTAGCTTAGGACTAGATGGCGTTGTGTGTTAGATGTCCGGTATATATTTATTTATACATAGACTGCCAATACTATTATCCTTCTTTCGCCGTATTATTAATAATCTAAATAGTAACAGAATGCCGCCAGCCAATTTGACAGCCGATGTCACTAAAGATAAATAAAAACACGTGTCCGATACAATTAACATGCAAGTTGTTAATAAAGTCTATTTATAACTTAGCCGTTTCCTGAACTTTCATACTCTGTTATATTTGGTCTGCTCCTAAGATTAGAGGCGTGATCTTATAATCTGAATCTTTTATCATCGCATGCATTAACATAATTTGAACCAGTCTGATACCCATATACTTTGAGATTTTAGTACAAATTTCCGCACAAAAAGATTTAAATAATTAATTTAAATATAGTATACATATTTTTACAGCAGTTTCCATAGAAATAAGGCATTCTATTTTGATATTGAACTGTGCAGTGCGCTTTACAAAAAAAAACAACAGTACAGACGCAACGAAATAACCCTAAATCGCAGCGATGGTTGAAATCAATTTGTATTTTAATTACAAACATCTTCTCTTTACAACATTTTCTCTAATTCACTGTAATTACAGCGATAATTCGAAATAAACATACCGTTCCTTGCAACAACACAGTTCAATAATACATTCGGAAGCCATTTTATATACCTTGTCAGTACATTATACTAAAATGTTGTTTTTCAGATTAATTACTTACTTACGATCTCCTTTTGTAATTCTTCCTCGGTAATGTTTGTCTCGTTAGAAGCTTCAGAATCTGAATCTGCCATTTTTCTAATCAAACGTGCACTTTTCTTCAGTTTTCTCAGAATGAATCCGCCGCGTGCTAGCCACACAATAATATACCTACGCGCTAGGTGCAACACGGCTTCGCTGCGAAACTAGCCGATGATCATTTCGGATACAGTCGACCTAAACAAATGGACCAATCAAAATGACGTATATAGTAAACATTACAGTGTGATGGTTAAATCGGAGAAGTGTTAATTAATAATAGCTCTTATGTACTAAGAATAAAGTTTAAATTAACTTTTTCTCAAAATATGTAATTTATAGATTGATAAAATGCGTTCAGAGAAACTACACAAAAATATAAAATAGAAATGGTTTTGAAAACAAAGTTTTATAATTACATTAGTTAATAATAAAATTTTAGTAATAATTATGAAAAACGACAGAGACCTGAAATTAATTCGACACTTGTAACACTGTTAAATTAAGTATGGTGTGAAATTATCTCCCTCACAGGATTTTTTTATAAAAATGAACGCAGATTGTAAAATGTCAAAACCACGCGTTTTTATTTGTCAATGTCAAGCATTCGTAGCTGTTAGCTGTGAAGTGTAGGCATAACCTACAATAATTATAAAGTATTAGTTAAAAGTTCGGTGTATGTTTATTTAAAATGGCAAAAGTAAAGAGTAAGAAGAAACCTGGTCTAGCGGACAAAGTTCATAACAAGAGAAAATTGGAGAATAACAAGAAAAAGTTAAACCCATTCGAAGTGCACATTAATAGAGAAAAACTCAAAGTTTTAGGCAAAAAGTCTAAGCATGATCGTGGGTTGCCTGGTGTTTCTCGCGCTAAAGCTATACAGAAGGTAAAATATTGAATTAAAGTTTTGCACAGTCCTCCTAGACTTTATACTCATGTAAAATGCCACGAGTTCTTTCAGCCACTGTTTTGGCTATAATCTATGTACATTTCGGTAGGTAATTCATTTTTATATATTTTGAAATTATCCAAAACAGTGGTCGAAGGAACTCCGCTAACTCGATCGATGTCAGTACAAGGTTTGTATAGAAACTTTAAAGAAAACCAAGTGTTATATTTTCTTAGGCCGCAACTGTACTGTACTTTATCTTTGGGAAGTTGAGACGGGCATAAATACTAAAACAAATTTTATGAACACTTAAAAAATATTCATGGAAAAAAATATGGCAGTATACTAAGTTCACGGGGCTAGCTAGTTTGACATAAAAGTGATATTTTTCTTGTTCACCTACGTTTCATAGCTCATGGCTCTGTTATGATACTAGTGAGACAAAACCTCTTTGCTAAGAAGAGGCCTATGTACAAAAGTTGACTGTTAAAGTCTACAGATAATAAATAAAAACTAAACTCAATAAATGGTACCCTGCATTGCCCTTGTGAAAGGACAGATTGCATCAATATACATGATAGAATAACAGTGGTACTTTTTTATTCTTTCAGATTTTTTTTTACATTAACATTGACGTTTGTTTCATTTCATTGCATTTGCGTTGGGTGAACCTCAACAGTAAGTGATGACAAATTATGAACATGGGGTGTCACCACTTCTCTTTATCCTGAGGGTCACGAAAGAGCCGCCTGAGGCAGCCAATTATCTAGAAAATCTGTTGTATTTCTGCATAGTTTGTAAATAGAAGGAGAACTTGAAATAAAACTCATATCAAAATCAAATTATCTTCTTATCTATCTTTAAAAAACACCAGACACTGCCCAGTACTCAGTTTAATGGCCCAATTAAGAGGTAAAGCGTAGAAATGGCCTGGTAAAACATTATTTTTCTCTATATAGTGGTTGCCTGTAGGAGATTGCGTTTGAGCAATAAGGCCTCCACTTCTACCTACATACCTAGTTTTAAGTCCATTTTTAACCGACTTCAAAAAAGGAGGAGGTTCTCAATTCCACTGTATTTTTTTGTTTAATTAATACTTTCGACTGGGTGAACCGATTTTAAACATTATTTTTTATCTGAAAGCTGGTGCTTCCCGTGCGGTCCCATTTCAGTTTGGTTCAGTGTTTGAAGTCAGTTTTTTTTTGTTAAAATTTTTGTTATTATATAATCTTCTGGTGTACAATAAAGTTATTTTTATTATTAATCTATCTTGCCAGCTTAGTATAGAAGATCAAAACCTAATTTCTAGCACGGGTCTGTGTCCAGAAGCCACTTGTAAAGACTGCTAATCTATACAAATAAATAAAATTGGAGTGTCTGTTTGTAATATTACAATAACGGTTTTTTACTAAATGCATATGTATATATACACGGTACATATGCCAAAAATGTAGTTAAAATTTTTTTTGTCTGTCTGACAGAGGTCTGTCTGTTTGTTCCGGGTAATCTCTGGAACGGCTGGACCGATTTTGACGGGACTTTCACTGGCAGGTACCTGATGATCCAGGGAGTAACTTAGGCTACTTTTTTTAGACTAACTTTGCCCCGCGACGTTACTCGCGGTACAACAATAACCGCGGGCGCGCTAGTTTTTAATATAATTTTATGTGAATACATCTGCCTGCAGTTTGTAACAGATTTTTTTATATTTAACAGAGGAAGGAAACTCTCGGTACAGAAATGAAACTAATGAATAAAACCAACACATTCATTGACAACCGTATTGGAGAAAAAGATAAAAAGTTGTCGGCTGAGGACCGTATGATTGCCAGGTTTGCTGCCGAGAGGCAGAAACACACAAAGAAGAATATTTTTAATTTAGATGATGATGAAGTTTTGACACACAGGTAAGTGGTTGTCAAATTTATCTGTGATTAATTTCAAAGTAACAGCTTTTCACTAACAGAAGTCTATACTTTAGTAACATAAAAAAAATAACATTATTGCCGGTATGTTTGTTTCGGCTTATTTCTGCACCGATATTGACGGGACTTTAAGGAATAACTAATGCTACAATTTTTAAATAAGATTAGATATGCCACTTTTTTTGGACCTGGTTATATGCGGTTGTTGCTGCAAAAGTTAAAAAAAACTGCTCTAATATTTTTTTATCTGCTTGTAGAGGTCAAACATTAGAGCAGATTGAGAAGTTCGATGATCCAAGGTCTGATGATGAAGAGGATGATGGTGGTGTAAAGTTTGGTGGCGGATTAGGAGGTAAGTGGATCAAAATCAGTTAAAAGTTAGATGTATTTTTTTTTATTTGTTAGAAAGGCACCTACAATGATACATAAAAAAAAATTGAAACGTGTTTGTAATTTTAAATTGATAACTTTTTACTAAATGCCTATGAAAGTATAGTATACTGTGTAGTTCCGGCTGAACTGATTTTGACAGGACTTTCATTGTCAGATAGCAGATGATATAATTTTTTTTTAGACTAGCTTCGTCCTGTCACGTTACTGCTCCTACATGCCTTTGTTATTGTACCGTATGTAACACGGTGGGCTCTGATAATCAGGAATATTTACTGTGTCACGGGGGACTTAACAAACATACATGCAACGGACTCAGAGAGTACCAAGACTTAGAACAACAATTTATAGATCACTCTATAGATAACTATATATTTATTTTTCAGATAATTTTGTAGCGGAGGGACATTTTGGTGGAGGGCTCTTGTCTCAGACCGACGGACACGGTGCCAAATCACACAAAGATTTAATAGAACAGCTCATTGCGGAGTCCAAGAAAAGAAAAGCAGAAAAACAAAAAGAAAAAGAACAAGCCCTTGATTTAACTGAGAAGTTGGATGGTGAATGGAAGGATTTACATCCCGTTGTGTTTAAGAAAATGAGAAGAGAAGATAAAGAGGAGTCGGCTATTGATAAGCTGCTTAGTCAAGCGGAGAAGAAGAGTTTCGATTATGATAAGATGATGAGAGAGTTGCGGTTTGAGAAGAGAGGCACTGTTAGTAGCATTTTTAATTTCACAAATAATACATACCTATTTGATAATTATATTATTCTCGTGTGACGTTCATGCTCACAATGTACTCCGAAACTAACTGGTTTTTAGGTATTTTTAAATGTGTTAGGCTGACATGTCAATCTATATTGTCTATATCTATAATTCTATACTTATTACTTACTAACTGACCCGTGCACACTTCGTCGGACGGTAAATATTTAGTTCTCCGATTTACTTTGCAAATCTGGCTACCACGAAAAAGTCTTTCCACTTTTCAGGTTATTATATAGCCCCGGGGTTCCCAAAGTGTGCGCAGGAAGTAGCGATTTGCGCCGCGAGTCGGTCTTCTATCATTATCCGAAAGGGTTAATTATTTGCATTTACGTTTAAATTTTTGTGCCTTGCAACCAATAATAACTACTATTGTAGGTACCTAACCCTTTTGATTCTATCTATGTCTAATGATGGTACGGGGGGGGGGGGGGGGGGGGGCGCCCTGACTATATTGTAATCTTGAAAGTGCGCCGTAGGCTGAAAAAGATTGGGAACCCCTGATATAGCCTATGTCACTCACAAATAATGTAGCCTTCTAATGATATTTTTTTTTATGCGTGTTCGCGTATAACTCCGTCGTTTATGAACCGATTTTGATGATTCTTTTTTTAATGGAAAGGAGATGTCCCAACGTTGATACCATGATAAGGATATTAATATCTGATGATGGCATCCAAGAGAAATCGAGTCGAACCTTGAAGTCGGTTTTATTTTTTGTTAAAATTGTACTTGTTTGAAGTCGGTTAAAAAACCAAGCAAAACTCAGGCATCCAGGTACTATTTATAACACAAGTGTTAAAAGATTTTTAACTTAAATTACAGCCATCAGATGCTTTAGTAAATGATGAAAAACAACGGAAAGAAGAGCAGGAAAGATTGGAGCAGTTGGAGAGGGAAAGAGAACAGAGGATGTTGGGAGAAGACGAGAGAATAGAAGTTAAACCACAGCAGGCTAAGCCTACACATAGGTAAGATTAAATCTGAATGTCCTATGTACTAAAATGGCACCTGATTGCTTACCACGAGGTCATGGGTTCGATTCTCATTCAGGACAGGCAACTGTGTGATTATTTAGTCTGTATCTAAGTATAATGTATCAATAATATGTGTGTAAGTGGTTACCTCGCTGTCTTGTACTGTGTAGAGGGTTTGATTTGATCACCACATGGAAGTGTCCCCATATGTTCTATGTGGGGATTCTTTTTTTTACGTGTGTTCCTGCCAAAGTGCTGTTTGACTGCCTCGGTGGTGCAGTGGTAGCGTACGCGACTGCTGTTCTTGAGGTCTCGGGTTCGATTCCCGGGTCGGAAATGTTTGTATGATCTGCAAATATTTGTTTCGGAGTTTGGGTGTCTTCTATCTATAATATGTATGTATTTACAAAAAAAAGTATATAAGTAATTATATCAGTTGTCTAGTACCCGTAGTACAAGCTCTGCTTAGTTTGGGACTAGATGGCGTTGTGTGTTAGATGTCCGAAATATTTATTATTATTATAGTGACTCAATTCTGCCTGATGGAAAGGTTAAGCAGAATCCGAGAGTGGTATTCACCATACTCATTGCGAATGCAGACAATACAACAATGCAGCATGGTCATTTGAGTCTATACTTTGTTTAACATATAATGATTAAAATGAGGAATGTTGTTTTCAGATCGGCAGAAGACTTGGATGATAATTTCGAATTAGATGACGATAAGGAATTTATCCTGGCATACGATAAGGATGGGAAACCGCTTGTGTCCGAAGATATTCTTAAAGATTTCTCCGGTAAGTGATATTTTAACTTTTTAACTTCATCTGTATGTGTGTTTGATTTTCTTATGTGTTAACCTTTCAAAATGTCTCCACTCTGCCTGATGAAAATCATGAGCAGAATCCAAGAGTAGTGGTCACCATACTCATTGTGAATGCAACAACGCAGCACGGTGACCCACACTAAGATGGCCTATTGAGATGCCTCTGTATCATTAGTTCTCTAGATTTTACCTATTTTGCTGAGTGCTTTGTGTCTTTTTTATATGTATGGCCCTATAAATATGACTACTCTGCCTGATGGAAAGCATAAACAGAATCCAAGAGTGGTGGTCACCATACTCATTGGTCGTGCAGACAATGCAACAATGCAGCATGGGGACCCACACCATGGCGGCCTAGTGATGCTTCTGCATCATTGGGCCTCCGGTCTCGCACTCAGTAACGAAACACGATAATGACCATTACTCTTGGATTCCGCTTATGCTTTCCGTCAGGCAGAGTAGAGTCACTATGACAGGCCCATGTAAATATAAAAACAAACAAAAAAAGCGGGTCCAAGTGCGTGTCGGATTCGCCTATGAAGGGTTCCGTAGCAGCAAGTAAAATAATATGATTTTGATTTTATTTTTATATTTGTGTTGATTGAATGAAAGGTAAATTGCGGTTTACGATTTATGACGTATTAAAAAAAACTACTTACAAGATCTCGTTCAAACCAATTTTCCGTGAAAGTTTACATGGTTTAGAAGTTACAGGAGGTGGGACACACATTTTGCCACTTTGGAAATGGCTCTCGTGCAAACTGTTCAGTTTAGAAAAAAAATGATATTAGAAACCTCAATATCATTCCTCGGTGGCGCAGTGGTAGCATACGCGACTGCTGTTCTTGAGGTCTCGGGTTCGATTCCCGGGTCGGAACAAATGTTTGTATGATCTGCAAATATTTGTTTCGGAGTTTGGGTGTTTTCTATGTATAATATGTATGTATTTACAAAAAAAAAGTATATAAGTATTCATATCAGTTGTCTAGTACCCATAATACAAGCTCTGCTTAGTTTGGGACTAGACGGCGTTGTGTGTTAGATGTCCGAAATATTTATTATTATTTTTGTAGACCTATCCTTAGATACTCCACAAGTAATGATTCGATAAAAAAAAATTGAGTTTAGTTCTAAGTATGGGGACCACACGTTTTTATAAACCTCTTAAAGTAAACGAGGTCCTTATTTGCCACTGTTATTGAAGAAATAAAGAAAAACAAAATATAAAAAATCATTGTTAAACTGGTTTTCATTGTATTAGTTTGATTTTATGTAGTTTTATGCATAACATTATGCCAATGTTCAAGTTTGTATATATTTTTAGTTCCCAATGCAAAACCAAAGTTTGATGATGGTATATCTGATACCTCTGAAGAAGAAGAAGATGATGATGAAGATGATGAGGACAACGATGATTCTGATGACGCAGAATCTAATGATGCTGTTTCTGATGAACACAAAGGAGAGGATTCTGATAATGCTTCAGATGCATCTACTGAAGCCAATACTAAGAAAAAAAGAAAGAAAAACGAAACGAATAATGAGGAGAGCAATTCTATTGAACCAGAAAATGATCAAGAAGATAAAATCCAAAATACAACAAAAAGCAGCGAAGAAGAGGAAAGTAGTTCCGAAGAAGAAGAGGGAAGTAGTGGAGATGAAGAAGACGAACAAGAAGAAGATTTTAAGGATTTGAAAGATTTGAAAGAATCGGATGTCGAAAGTGACAATGAAATAGAAGAGGAAGATATTGAGAAGATTGGTTCTCTGTTTGATCTCGCGTCGGATGAAGGAGATAAACTAAAGGTATTTTTATATTTTGTTTATAAACATGAGGGATAATTTAAATGGAGGTATTTGCACTAAACGGTATCGATAGATCAGGTAGTAGAGCCACGCTGGTTTCAGCACGGTTGGGACGACTCGACCTGGGCGGTACTACCCTAACACAGAAGATCTACCTGAAGTGATAGCATTCGTGCTGTCACTTTAGTTAGATAGATAGTGTCGTGTTTCGTTGGTGCGTGCGAGACCGGAGGCCTCAGTCAGAGAAGCGTCACAAGTGCGTTGCTGGCCTTTGGCGGAGGGGACATAGGGGGAAGGGTGGGGTATGGGCCTCCGGTAGCCTCACTCACTCGATGAAACACAGCGCAAGGACTATTTCACACCGGTTTTCTGTGAGGCCGTGGTATCACTCCGGTCGAGCCGGCCCATTCATGCCGAAGCGTGGCTCTCCCACGGTTTAGCTTATTTAGAAGATGTTTGAAATATTTAAAAAAATATATGGTGACCACCACTCTAAGATTCTGCTTATGCCTTCCATTAGGCAGAATAGAGTCATTTGGCAGGGCCAAAAAAAGAACCTGGTAATCTGGCACGGCAGCCCTGTAGACTATGAGCGAAACATAAAAGTCGTTAAATTCTTCAATAGTTATCTCCTATGATGAGGGATTTAGAATATGCAGTGCACCACCCACCCCTATTCATCCCGTTGCAGCGTTGGTGTCGTAAGAGCAGACTAAGGAAGCAAACTATTTATAACAGGAAGGAGGAAAACTTGACTCAAAACCTTCCACCTTTTTACATATAGGTTTATATCCAGGAGTGGACTATTATAAGCTATTGATGTTGATACAATAGAACTCACTTATAAGCCGGTGGTCGTGGCTTCTTTGTTTTTCTTACTAGCTGAACCCCCGGTGTTACCTGCGGTTATCGTCGTACCGCGAGTAACGCCGCGGGACGAAGTTAATCTAAAAAAGTAGCCTAAGTTACTCCCGGGATCATCAGCTACCTGCCAGTGAAAGTCCCGTTAAAATCAGTCCAGCCGTTCCAGAGATTACCCGAAACAAACAGACTGACAAAAAAAAATTTAAATACGATTTTGGTATATGTATCGTGTATACATACATATGCATTTAGTAAAAAGCGGTTATTTTAATATTACAAACAGACACTTCAACTTTATTTATTTGTATAGATTTAAAAATCAATTCCCGCATTAGGAATAAACATATCCCGTTTCGCAAAGGACTTTACAAACATACAGGAAACGGACACTAAGAATTTATGAATCACACAAACTGTTGTCCCATGTGGGATTTGAACTCATTACACTTGGACAGTAGAGAGCGGTGAGGCTACCGCTTTAACCTGTAATCCAATCGTGCAGTCAATTCGATTTCTGTGCACGATACTTTGTTGTCTGGGTGTGATTAATCTATCATATGTATGTATTTTAAAATATAAAGAAAATACGAAATTAAGAATGATTACCTTTTTCTTACAGGAATTACTTGCAGGCAAAACGCCGTCCCAACAATCCACAGCCTTACAGAGCCTTATTAAAAGTTACGACCCTAGTCTTGCAGAAAATAACAAAGACAAACTAAGCAGACTTTTCGCTCATATGCTTCAATACATAAACGACATTTTCACGGACATTAAAGACGAAAGCGATTTTCTAAAATCACTCCTAACTTTCGACAAATTAGCTCCATATTTCTATGACTTAGCGCACAAAAACAAAGTTTCCACAAAAAAATATATAGTAGAATTATTAAAAGAGAAATATGGCAACTTTAAAAAAAGACAGAAACGTGTGCCGGATTTAGATACGTTAATATTTTTTAAGCTAATATCTCTAATATATCCCACTTCAGATTTCCGACATCCCGTAACGACGCCCGCATTAATTTTCATGTCGGAAATTTTAATTTCGTGTAAATTCAATAACGCATATTCAATATCAAGAGGGTTATTCGTAACTACCCTTATATTGGAATACACGACATTATCAAAAAGATTGGTATCTCCAGCTATCAATTTTCTACGAGGTATTTTATATTTGTGCGCCAATACGAGCGTTTTGAATCGAATAGAAGTTGTCCCACCATTTAAATTACACAGAGAC
This sequence comes from Spilosoma lubricipeda, assembly GCA_905220595.1. Classification (NCBI taxonomy): domain Eukaryota; kingdom Metazoa; phylum Arthropoda; class Insecta; order Lepidoptera; family Erebidae; genus Spilosoma; species Spilosoma lubricipeda. The sequence continues at coordinate 14,035,294 of HG992296.1, read as the reverse complement.
GCGAAAATTTTAAATTTAGATAACGACTGTTCCAAAATGGAAGTTCTTAACAAAATGGCCGCCAAAGATTTTGTAATGGCGGATATAGATGATGATTTTAAAATTCGATGTTTGTTAACTTGTAGTGGGATTTTAAAGGAGTTTTTTGATTATTTTAATGATATTGAGGCACAACAGTACTTATTTGAGCCTCATTTGAAATTAATGGATAGGATCGATTTAGATTTGTATCCTAAGAAGGTTAACAAAGTTATTAGTGAAATAGTTCAACATATGAAGTCGACTTTGGAAGTTAAGACTTTCACTCCGTTATGTAGGGAGAAACCTAGACCAAAGGCTCTGAGGCTGTACGAACCAGAAGTTAAGGAAGTGTAAGTAATTTTCGTCATATTTATTTTCTTTAAGTACTAGCTTTTGCTCGCGGCTCCGCCCGCGTGTTTGCCGCGGATATCGCGGTAATTATTTTTTCGTGTAAATAGATAGCCTATAAACTTACGAATAATGTGGCTTTCTGTTAGTAAAATAATTTTCTAAATCGGATCGGGTTCAGTAGATCTAGAGATTGTTCCCTATACACGTCACCTCTTTATTAGTATAGATTTTTTATTATTAAATATGTGAACTTTTATCCTGCCAAACCAAAATGACAGCTTTAGTGCTGTCGTATTTCGTTAGTGAGTGCGAGACCGGACGCCTAATGAGGCCGGCGAATTGAGATTAATCAAACAGGTCGAGATAACTAGTTATACCTATTTACCCGACTAGAACCCACACGGAAGAGGAATATTTTTGGCAGTCTGAATATGTTTATATGTTCCACTATAGTGTCTTGACTACTAAACCGATCGTAATGAATGAGGTGTCAATAGATTCCAAATATTGGCCCGGGTTTTCATATAGATTATATAATATTTATCAAAAGTTTTTATGTAGACATATTATCATAGTTTTAGACGTGATAAACATGACTCATTGTCACGTTAACTAACGATAGAGAGGCACGTGAGGTCTAAGGCTTGTGACGCATATTTTCATCAAAGTTTTCTTATAACGTTATCACATAAAATTATCGCCTGTAAACCGACTTTACAGGCAACCAATTTTTAAATTTTTGTTTTGTTTTATGTAGATTTACTGGTGGCAAGACATCCAAACTGAAGACCAGATACAAGAATGAGATGAAGGGTGCCCTGAGGGAGATCAGAAGAGACAAGTCGTTCATCGCCTCGGTCAAGATAAGGCAGAGGATTCAAAGGTATGTTTTACACAACGTTTATCTTGAAATGAAATTTTATGTGTTTGAAAAGAACCCACGGGATGAAAAGAGCAAATTATGAGGGACAAAGCAGGAAAGCAAAGAGAAGGAAAGCTTGAAATAGTTTTTATACCAATCCGCCTGGCCAACGTGGTATATCAAACCAATTGTTGACGATGTATTTTGTATCCTAATACCTATTTAAAATCTTTGCTTAAAGTGGATTGAGCCAAAAAATAACTGCCTGTAAATCTCTGGAGTTCTCATGAGTTGAACAGTTTGATTGAACGATTGATGTTGGGAATTTGCATACAGCACATATACAACTTCCTAAAATCAATCGGCCCGAGAATTTCCATATCGCGATACAGGATTAGTCGTTGCACCGTAGTTCGATGTGTCTTTAATAGAGGGCGCTGTATTGGAATTAGCCACACTTAAAGTAGCACAAATATCTGCTGCGTTATTTATTTTAACTGAAGACATTATATTCATACACATTTCTTTTTTTTTCCAGCGATAATATGAGGAAAGAGAAGGTCAAACAGATATACAAGGACGCTGCCATCCAACAGGGAGAGCTGAACAAAATGAAACGTATGAAATAACATCAATCCATTAATAAAAAAAAATGAAAAGTATTCTCTTTGCTTTTATTCAACCTTAAAAACTATGATACAATTATAATTAGAGTTAATGTGGAGGAACGAGTGTCATTTCCCACCAACACAAAGGGAGGATCCTCCGACCAGGCGAGGTGATCATGCCTGGCGGGCCACTGCCCAACGGTTGATGTTGGGATGTTGTGTATGTGCTAATCGGCGCGAGAGCTTCTATTGAGCGATTCAGGATTGGTAGTTACTTAGTGTTGTGCGTAACTTCGTAGTTCAGTGTATCTGCGGTAGATGGCGCTGTCATATGTTTTTGTTGCCGCTGTATGTGGAGGTCGCCACAGTTAAGATTTTTTTTGTTGGATTTCGGGATTGAGGTAACTAGAAACCCTTGACCACCTCGTTGGCGCCATTATAGCGTATGCTACTGCTGTGCTCAGGCCAGATGTCGTCCGAACTTTTTTGTTAATATTGACTTGTTTACCAAAGCCCCCTTCTTATACCAGAGGCAACTGGAATAAGAATACATACCTGATACATAAGTGGGAGGAACTCGTCTCCTAGGTTGCAATCGGAATCTATAGTCCATATAACAAAAATATTAAAAAAAAAACGATTAAGAACTGGACCAAATTGAAATGGCTGTGACCGCGTGGTCCGATCACTTTGTCCGATTGATCGGACGACGCGGACTCTTTTTTCCTGTTGGTTCGATAGACCACACGGGAAGTTTTCATATAAAAAATAATCATCGAAATCGGTTCTCGCAGTCGAATCTATAATTTGCAATGCTGGATATATTTGTGAAAAAAAAATCGTAAATAGGGACGAAGTACGTAACGGGGAGGGGAGGAAATGTGGGCTGTTTGTTTTGTACGAGAAACGTTTCATTTATATTAGCTTTTTTTCAAAACGAATGACATTAATCGTTTATTAAATCATAAACTCTTTTTATGCAGGATGCAGTATTAAGTAAAATAATTATTCTTATGTTAAAAGCATTGTTCAAGGCTGTTTATCTCACTGTAAGGCAAAGGCCTTCCCCCTTTCCACATTTCTTTGTCAAGAGTTAGTTCGGATCAGTTTTTTCGGAACCCATCTAGACCACCGTCAACCTGGGTTAAAATATAAAACTAAACATTTAATTATATTTTATTTGTATTATTTAAAATTTGTTCCGTCTCCATATCGAATAGTTTAAGCATGTTGCGAAAGTTAACCAGCCTAGATATGGCAGCATGAGGTGTCCTGCTATAGGCGTTGTTTGGTAAAAGCTGGCTGTGCAGGCTACGGCTGCGACGTCTAGCGCCAACATATGTAAAAAGGCCTGAAAAAAATATAATTAGCCACTTTATTTAACTGCATTATATATAATACTAGCTGATAGTAATAAGATAGTAGATAATACTAGCGGATAACACCGCGGTGTTATCCTCGCTTATTGTCGTACCGCAGGTGAAACCGCGGGGCGAAGCTAGTCTAAAAACAGTAGCCTAAGTTACTCCCTATATCATCAGTTACTTATCAGTGAAAGTCCCGTCGAAATCAGTCCAGCGGTTCCAGAGATTACCAGAACAAACAGACTGACAGATAAAACTTATTTTTTTTTAGTTTGGTACATGTATCGTGTATACATACATATGCATTTATTAAAAAGCGGTTATTTTAATATTACAAACAGACACTCCAATTTTATTTATTTGTATAGACTAGTTAATATGTTACTTTAAATATTGATTGATTGGCAAATCTGGTAAAATGCTAACAAAAAAATATATATCGATTTATTGTTTAACATCTTCGTAGTCTTCTTCTCTCTCTTATTATAGACGACTAGCTGAACCCCGCGGTGTTACCCGCGGTTATTGTTGTACCGCGAGTAACGCCGCGGGACAAAGTTAGTCTAAAAAAAGTAGCCTAAGTTACCCCCCGGGTCATCAGCTACCTGCCAGTGAAAGTCCCGTCAAAATCCGTCCAGCCGTTCCAGAGATTACCCGGAACAAACAGACAGACAGACAAAAAATTTTTTAACTACATATTTCGTATGTGTATCGGGTATACATACATATGCATTGATTAAAAAGCTGTTATTTTAATATTACAAACAGACACTCCAATTGTATTTATTTGTATAGATTATTGATGATCGATTGCAAAAAAAAACACTTACAAATCCCAGCCGATGGAGTCCAAAGAAAATTGGTGTCCAACCCCAATTCAATACTAGTTGCCCACCGTACAATGCCAAAGGGTACACAGATTTATCTGTAAACATGCGTGAACTTAAATATGTAAAGTAACCCGTCTTTCCCCGATCGATTCTAAGAGTGTGGGAGGGAAGGGAGGGAGGGACTCCTGGTCATTGCAGTTGTCTATTGTCTATCATCGGCTCGTTTGATTCCTATGGCGTAATTTCGTATTATGTGTGTGGTATGTAGTCTCGTATATTGTGTGTGACAGATTTACGAACACACTGTTATCGTGAGTGGGAGGAGCCGAACGTAGTGGGCGTGTAGTGTGATTATCCCTGATTGTATTCCTGTGTCAATTTCGGCCTTTTTTATTAAATTGAGGTTCCTTTTTTTTATTTTTTTTTTCAAATTTTGTTGTGTCCAGTGTCACTCTTATGACTACGACGATCTATTGACACCACTCACTTATAATACGACAAGCCGTTTAGCCGTTTTAAATATTTTAAAAATACACAATCTCGAAAAATATAACCCTTCTTCTTTCGCAGTTGGTAAAAGTAAAACAGAAACAGAAGATTTTATTGTCAGCAACACAGTTAGATATTAAGCTCTTTTTACGCGGCAAATGACTTGCGATAAAACAGCGGATCTATATCTACTTTATATACTTTGACTGCCTCGTTGGTCTAGCGGTTGGCGTGTCGGTTCTATTCCTAATACTCCCGGTCCAGGGTCGAACAAAATGTTTGTATGATCTACAAATATTGGTTTCGGAGTTTGGGTGTTTTCTATGTATAATATGTATGTATTTACAAAAAAAAACTATATATGTATTTATCTCAGCTGTCTAGTACCCATAACACAAGCTCTGCTTAGCTTGGGACTAGATGGCGTTGTGTGTTAGATGTTCGAAATATTTATTTATTTATATAATAGTTAAAAGGTACCGCATTACCTGTAAATCCACCACACTCCTGATATACCCTATAAGAAGCATATCCCATGCTACAATAAAGCAGAGTCCAAGCAGGTCCAAACAGCCCTTCAGGAGGCGTCCAAGGAGGTTTATTTAACAGTTGATACCAGGCTTTTCCGTCAGGCCGTTTAACTTGTCCTCTCATAGAGAGCGTGCTGAGCCAACCGCCAACATTGGGCGTTATAATAGCACCTACCAAACCCCAATTGATCATTGTATCTGTGTAAAAAAAACTCTATTTAAGTCAAATTTCGCGGTATTTTTGTGACACGATTGTACTGAGCGATTTACATCAAACAATTTAATGAGCAAATCGTATTTTATAGTCTGTTTTTATCTAATTGGACTTAATAACTTAGGATATGAGATTGTCACTATCACAGATTGAATTCAGTAAATAGGTTCATGTTGTTTTATCTGTGTAATAATGTCTAGCCGGTAAATAGGTACTAATAAGTCTTATCAATTTCTTTGTAGATACATTTTGTAAATCTTTATATTAAAAGAAGAAGCAATTTTTGTACCTCTTTTTAGGGTTCTGTATTCAAAAAAGAAAACAAGCAAGTAAAATATCGCGTGGGTACTTACCAAGACGTCCGTCCTTGATGCTCCCCAAAAAGCAATTTGACAGCCGGCATATCTCTAAAGATAACGCAAGTGTTGCCAGCAAAGCGAATTAAATCAATTTTTAATCAGATTATTGATTTCTACAGATATTTCCGTGTTTTTAACCGACTTCAAAAAAGGATGTTAGTTACCTCAGAACTTTCGACTGGGTGAACCGATTTTGATGATTCTTTTTTTATGTGAAAGCTAGTACTTCCCGTGTGGTCCCATTTTAATTTGGTTCAGTTCTTGAAGTCGGTTTTATATATAAAATTTGATTATCTATCCATAACCACAAGAGTGAATAGAACATTATTTTTTTACTTACATAAAAGCAAATATAATTACAAATATGGTATAAAATATAACAGGTTCATAATTAGACCATACCTTGAGAGGTATGGTCTAATTATGAACTTGTGAATCAATGAGCTAAATGTCCGTGTGATGATGTATTATGAATAGGAACTGACACACTGCTATTTCATCCCGTAGATATCGTAAGAGGTAGGTTCACGGACAGTAGCATACAAAGAGAAGGAAAACTTAAAAGAAACCCTACGCAAACGCGTGATAGGCATAAACATACCATGCTGACTAGACGTGCCGTGCCGTGCACCGTATAGAGGTGCCTGTAAAGCGCCACCTGTTTCTCATCTGTCACCCACAATCCTGCCCTCATGAACGGAGAGTCAGGTTTCGGCACACATGAGCTATGCTACCTACTTATTTATCTTAGTCTTAATGAAGGCCGGTGTTCAAGCCATTCTTTCGTTGCTATGCATCAAGTCAGTAAAGTCACCGTAGCAAAATAATCACCGCGGTATGAAAGTACGACATTTTTTATTAAAAAAAATTAAATTTCTTTCGTGTGTGTAGTAGAGTACAGTAGCGTAGACGCTTCGGTGTTGTTAACTGAAAAGTGTTGCCACATAACAATTTCGTGGTGCGTCTAGAAACTGAACGCCACTACAATATTATCAACACGATTAGGAATAGAAAAATAAAACTAAAATAAAAAACATATCTATATATAATTCAAAAAATAGATTAATCTTAGTATCTATATACATTGATATCTTCAGATCTAGACATTTGTGTTAAATACAAGTTGAGACTAATTTAAGAATGAGAATTCATTGTTCAGCGCGCCACTATAATAAAAGCGTAGCATTTACGAGTTATATATACTCGTTATGTTGCATAATATCACAACTTCTAAAAGCATAGAAAAGTAAAATCAACTCCGACACCACAATAGTAGTTAGCCTATGTAAGTACAAATTAGTTGGTCTTAGGGAAAGCTTATATTAGACCGAGCCGTGTTCGGGACGGGCGAGGCCGGCGTCGTTTATAAGTTTTTTTTTTCAAATGAATCTGTCAAAGCGACTACACTGCCTGATGTAATGCATGGCATGAGCAGAATCCAACAGTAGTGGTAACCATATTCATTGAGAACGCAGACAACGCAACATTACAGCACAGCATGGATGGTGACCCACACTGGGTATCCTCTCGCAGCACTCACAAACGAAACACGACAGCACCAATTTTAAGTTTTAGGTTGATCTTCTGTTAGAGGGTAGTGCCGCCCCAGTCGAGCCGGCCCGGTCGGACTAATTTCACTTTAAGGTAGCCATGCCGATTATCTAACCCGGGTCCGTCTTAAGACAGGCCCGGGCTGGATGATCATGCACTGCCTACTATAAACTGGTTGTTATTAACTCCGGGCACGGCTGGTTTAATATAAATCTTCCCATAAGGTGTTTGCACAATTACGGATTTAGTTTCCAAATCGTATAGTTCAAGCAGGTTGCGAAGGCCAGCCATCCAAGGTATGGCAGCATGAGATGTCCTGCTATAGGTGTTGTCTGGTAAAAGCTGGTTGTGCAGGCCACGGCCGCTATGTCGATCGCCACCAAGTGCCATACGGACTGGAGAAAAGAAAGTATTAAAGTTCAAGAAAAGGAAAAAATCCTGAGGTCCCTTGCGTTGGGTAGACCAAATCTGCTCTAGTCTCAACAGTACGATTCATGCACACTGTTCGAGACCAAGACAGTTAGAATACTTCCAACAGAGGTCACGACCCTCAGAATTGATGACACCAAAACAAGGAAGAAAGCTGAAGAATTTAAGTGTCAAGAAAAATACATTATTTGATGATATATTGATGTCCAAATTATAAAATACTAGTTGTTGCCCGCCATACACGCCCGCATGTATGTCGGTTATCGCGGCAAATAGTAGCCTATGTGTTATTCTGATGTTTATGTCATATTACTGTAAAGTTTCATCCAAATCCGTTCAGTAGTTTTTGCGTGAAGGAGTAACAAACATACACACTCACAAACTTTCGCCTTTATATATTAGTGTGATAGTGTGATGTGATAGGAGGATTTACCAAGCTACATTTTGACATAGTTAGGCTAGATCAATTAGAAATCAATTTTGAACTGCACAGATGGCTTAGTGGATTAAATGGTCATCTCACCGCTTTCTACTGGGCTAAGTGTTGTAGGTTCGCACCGCACATGGGGCAGCAATTAGTGTGATCTACAAATTGTTGTACAAGTCTGGTTGTAAATGCAGCTAATTAGAGAATTATTTCATGACTTCATTAAATATAAGCGCCGTACGTACATAAGTATATATGTTTATAAGACATTATATTAGGAACACTCGTCACTAAGAGATGTTAATAGCTTATTTTTCATTTTTTAAAATCGAAAACTTGCAAATAGGACAAAAAGGTAGCGGAAAACGTCCAAATTAAGACTAGAAGAAAATTTATCAACTGTCAACATTGACTGCCTTAGTAGCGCAGTGGGAGCGTATGCGACAGCTGTGCTTGAGATCTTGCGTTCGATTCCCGGGTTGTACAAAATGTTTGCAAGATTTGTAAATATTTGTTTCAGAGTTTGAATTAAAAACACCCAAACTGTAACACAAATATTTGTAGATCATACATATATTTAATCCGACCCAGGAATCGAACCCGAGACAATTCACTTATGAAATGAGAAGTTACTAAAGTTCACTCATTCGAATTAATCGTCTGCTAGTTTGTCCTTATCACCTTGGGGAAAAGCAAAACTGTATAAAAAAACTTACGAATCCTATGTTATGAAATGTATAGAAGATTGGCGCCCAAGCCCAATTCAAAACTAGTTGACCTCCATACAACGCCAAAGGATATAACGCTTCATCTGAAACACATATTATATGCACTTATATTTGTAGTTTTTATTATAATTTTATTATATTATGTAATTTGACTATTTGGTCTAGCGGTTTGTGTATGCGAACGCTGATTGACTGATTGATTAACATTAGGTCTCGGGTTCGAATCTTGGCTCGGGCCAAAAAGTGTTATTGAGTTTTTCTGATTATAGAAATACTTTATAACAGATCAGAGTTTGGAAGTTAGGTTCTCAGGCCCCGTGCCTCGGAGAGGGCGTAATGCCTTCGGTCCTGCACCGTATCTCTCCAGGTCGTGCCGGATAACCGGGTTATGAGAGTAAACGAACAGAGAGTGCACTTGTGTTTGCGCACACACATGTGCACTTGTGTTTGCGCACACACATGTGCACTAGCTGGCTGACTGGCTGGTCTCCGTTGAGACTGGCCGCTATGGCTGAAATCGGCTAGGATCATTATGTACAGACTGCACGAATGCTGCAGTGGTTCAAAACCCACATGGTACAACACTTCGGCTCACAGAAAACCGGTGTGAAATAGCTTACGCTGTGTTTCACCGAGTGAGTGAGAATATATCCCTTTCCCCATCCCCCAAAGGTCGGCAACGCCCTTGTGACGCCTCTGGTGTTTCGAGTGTGTATGGGCAGCAGTAATCGCTTACTATCAGGGGCTACGTCTGCACGTTTGCCCCCTATACCACAAAAAAAACGCGACAAAACAAACGCTGTCACTTTAGATTGGTATTCTGTGCAAGGGTAGTACGGCCCGGGCGAGCCGGCACAACCGTGCTGAAATGCAGCTTGGCTCTACTACCATAAACTTTATACTTTATTATTATTATTTAGAGGTAGTAGAGCCACGTTGATTTCAGCACGAACGGGCCGGCACTCGCCGGCCTCGCACAGAAAATCAACGTAAAATGACAGCGATCATGCTGTCGTGTTTCGTTGGTGAGTGCGAGACCGGAGGCCCAATGATGCGAAAGCATCACTAGCCCGCCATGGTGTGGGTCACCATGCTGCATTGTTGCATTGTCTGCGTTCGCAGTATGGTGACCATCACTCTTGGATTCTGCTTATGCTTTCCATCAGGCAGAGTAGAGTCATTATGGCAGGGTCAAACATAAAAAAAAAAAAAAAACAAAAAAAAAAAACAAATACTGTTTCTGGTCCCGTCCAGCCAGTGTGGTTTGGTAGGCCAAAACCTATTCTCTGAGGAGATGCATATGTCCTACAAAGTTGTTGGCTAATGATGATAAAAACATCCTTAAGACTAGACACTTGTCTTAAATTTCCATATCGTCAATTTTAGTACCGTTAATATAAGGCATAGCCTTTACCCTAAAATACACCCAGTGAGAGAATTTACCAGAGCATCAATCCCTTTTCCACCCTTCTAATTCTAGGAGGAGGGATTTAGACGGCGTCAACACTTGCAACTCGAGACACCCAGTACTTATATCTCTTGAGTTGATTGTCAATAAACGGCGTAGTCGATTACAATCACGTGCTCACAGCTTATTTGTCACATATCATCACCAGAATTCAACTGCTGGATATAGGCATCTCCTTACCAATTTTAAAATAAGACAATAGTATTTTGTAGTAACATAAACAACACATCTTCTCTTCCAAGAATCTGAGTATAAACAGGCATAAAAAAATAAAAATATTGTCTATAATCTTACTTGTAAATCCACCACAACTCCTATACACCCTGTAAGAGGCATAACCCATGCAGCAATAAAATACAGTCCAGGCAGGTCCATATACCCAAGCAGGAGGCGTCCAGGAAGGCTTTATCAGTTGTTGATACCAGGTTTTCCCATCAGGCCGACTGATTTGGCCCCTCACTACGAGAATACCGAGCCAACCGCCAACATTTGGCGCTAACACAGCAGCTATTAAACTCCAGTTGATCATCGTGCCTGAGCAAAAAAAAAAACAATTTCTTTATGACAGAATTCGCGGCAAATACTTAAAAAATAGAACTAAAGACCACACTGAGCAAAAACTATCTTCAAAACAAATATTGAGAATTACGTGTTTACAAAAGTATTTGCGTATAATTTACATTTAAGTGCGATAACTTTTTTATCATCGATAGTTGCTGTGATTTATAACAATGAACTCTAACCGTACAGTAACTAAGGTCATAATAATGCTGTTTTCTTGTTCGATAGCTGTGTATGTGTGTCTAGACAGCTGTAGGTATTATTTCCGTTGTGTCATTCCCCTTTTCACCCGTCCTCCAACACAGAGATAGCTGTATGTAGGCGTTATATTTTACGTCAATACTTACAATAACTATTTAACGTGTAGGAACAAAAACTATTTATGGTTTACATAAAGTGTCATCCCATGTGAAGAACGAATCCACAACATTCAACTCAGAAGGAAGCGGTAAAGAAGCCACATAAACCTCTACACCAGCGGTCGGCTACTTTCTCGCAGGCAAGGGCCACTTAGTGTCAAAATGATATATAGGCGGGCCACACTGTTTAATAATTTGGTATCATCTATCCATGTACTTGTATCCTTTTTCTTTTTTTTCTAGAAAACTTGCTAGAAAACTTTTAATAAATAAATAAATATATCGGATATCTAATACACAACGCCATCTAAGCAGAGCTTGTGTTACGGGCACTAGACAACTGATATAAATACATTATACTTTTTTTATAAATACATACTTATTATACATAGAAAACATCCAAATTCCGAAACAAATATTTGCAGATCATACAAACATTTGGTCTGACTTGGGCATCGAACACGAGACCTCTTGCACAGCAGTAGCGAACGCTACCACTACGACGAGGCAGTCGTATGATATATTTAAATAGAATTAGGTTCATATTTGAGATCATATTTTATTTGCCTCAAACAACATCTCAGAAATAATTATTCGGTTTATAGATGGATAAGAATGGTAGGAACCTACTCATGTTTTTTTAATAAATTAAATATGCTAAAAACTAGATACATGTTACAATAAATTTCATATTATAACTATATCCACTCATCTAATTATTTTCGACTTAACTGTACTTGCGCACACCTGCTCGCGCAGCTAATTTCAGAAACGCCATAAGGTATGGTTCAGACTATACATACCGGATAATAAGAAAAGCGTCAGTGAAAAACATGTCATACAATTTTTGTTCTAATAGCAGTGTTTTTAAGCAAATTAATTGTTAAAATTTTACCTAAGTTCACAATCTGAATCAACCCCACTATGCAAAATCTTTACAAAAAGAATATATATGCACGAGAACAAATGGTGTGAATTACTGTAATAATGTTATGGTTTGATTTTTACTTACATAAGACAAGGTAATTAAGTATTAGTTGTTGTTGATTTCTAAAAAGGCAAAATATAAATTTGAAATATTTTTAGGTAGATATTTCTGCTTAGAATGGGACGTTTAAATCATCTGACAACCATGGCACGGCTGTCGGATAGACGTCACTCAACAATGTATAACCCGACTGTTTTAGGGAGAAGTTATTTTGTTACCGGTAAAGTGGGAAGGTGTAAGAGGCAAAGTACATTTTCAATTTACTAGTATTACTTTCTTCGAGAAGCCGATTTTAGATAGAAATTCATTTATTCACATTTCTAACAAGTTTTGTGCACTTAGCTGCAGTTTTTAGACGCATTTACTATAAACAGGTAAGTTTTAAATCTATATGTATTTAATTAACTCACCCTTCTAGAAGATTACCGGTTTAGAATCTCGAGTAAATAAATTGCGTAATGATGAAGTAAGAATAAGTTAGCAGAATGTACGACAATTTTGTGTCAATCATCGTCGAACCAAGCCGGCGTTACGTCATTTCTCATTTACTAGTATAATTATTATATCTGGTAAGTATATTTATCGAATCTTATCAATACTTACAAATTCTAATCAATATTACGTGCCGATTGCCGGGTTCAATTCATTACGTATTTAGCTTGTGTGTAGTAGTGTAATAGTAATTAATTGTTATAAAAATGGAGTTAGTGGAATTTCATCTTGAAAGGTATTGTTTTATTCATTATTTAGTACCTACTCAATGGTTTTTAAACAAGGATCTTGAATGCAATACGCTTAAATTAGGGAATTCTGTTATTTTGAAAACTTAGTATACTGGTATGACCTTTGATTTAAGATGAAGTAGGCTTGTAGTTTAAAATATATCTGTACCCCTTTTTATAATACGCAGAAACTCATAAGATTTTTGCTTTGAGTGTGTGCGAGTAACATTTTGAATAAAACTTAAGTTATTTATTAAAAACACACACTCATAGACACTTTCTATTATTATTAACTAGTGGTCGCCCAGTGTTCGAAATTTGACCATAAATATTATTTTTACCAACTTCCAAAAGGAGGAGGTTGTCAACTTGATTGGCAATTCTTTTTATTTTTTTAAAAGTCTGCCATCCTGCTCATTTGACTTTATTTGTGCCAAAATACATACTTCTCCATTTGCATATTTTTGCATAAAAAGGGGTTCCAAGTTTTTGCTTCACATATTAATATATAGAAAATCAGATGTTGTGAATATTTTCCCATAAATATTTTAAAGTTTTCTTTGTTAAAGTTAATGTCAATCTGTCATTCTAAATGAGTCATAAGTTATAACTTATTAAAACTTTATTTAAATTGAATAAGTCACCACATGGCTAATATTCTCAGCTATAATTAGAATATGTAGTAAAAAAATTAAAGCAATATTCCTTACCTCTTTTGATATCAGAGTATTTGTGTCCAAAAACTGTCAGAGATTAAAAAAACAAGATAATTGCTTGTCAACAGGTCAGGGCTACCAGGTTATATTATTCACTACAGAATGGTATAATACTTTTTCCTTATGTATCCTTTTTGGTAGATTTTCTTGAGTAATCGGATATAATGACAGTATTTGTTTGCATTCTTAATGTACATAGGTAATGAAATAATGGCTAGACATTAAAAGTAACTACTTTAAGGGGTTAAGTTTTTTACCATAGTTGTAAATGCTAAGATTACTGGCTGCTATAATAATAAACAATAATAGAGTTCAAATTGTACCTATAGTCCTGTCTACAACTGATGTCTCATCCTACTTTTACATAATTGTTCTCTGGCACGCTTACCTAAGACCTGAGTGTTATACAGGTGAATTTTTTTTGACGGGACAGTCAAGGCAGGTACCTTAAACGTTACAGTCACAGGAAAACGAAAAACTTTTAGGAGACTATCCATATTTTTTTAAGATATTCTGAACTGCATTTACAGATTTTGGAAAAAATGTACAGTCAGCAAGAAAATTATCATTTTAAACAAAAACTTTTTTTGATGCCTATCAATCCTGTTTCTTATGAGTTCTATTTTCTTAGGTTTGAGTACGAGACGACTAGTCGCCTAAATAGAGAGTTAACAGCAGACGGTGCCCGCTTCAGTGCGGGTAGGCGCTGGGAGGGGTTTCGGATGTGTTAATAACAGGAATTCCTGGACTCCTCCCGTCTCAGGCGCAGAGTGACTCACCGTTTGGTTTTAGTTGGTTAGATTCCGACAGAACGCCTCGCCGCAAACCCCGGCGGGGTGACGGGCAGAAGTGATTTCCAACGGAAAAAAAGGGGCTGCGAGGTGGCCATTTAGTTGGACCATGTGTATTTATCCACTGTGACCCGAACTGCCTATTCAAACTGGAACGCGTAAGGCGGCTGTTGTGTGGCGGAGCGTCACCTTGCTGAAAATACTGGTTTTGGGGAATCTCGAAAATGATGTCGTTATTGTTCAGTATTAAAAGGATTACATTCATTACAGATTACAAGAAATGGCAAACTGGGCGGCAATTGGTTCCATCATTCTCCCCAACGTTGGTGGTTGGGCCAATGGAATGTACTTTGCTGGTCAAATTCGTAAAGGAGAAGACAAATCATGGTATGATAACCTCAACAAACCATCATGGAATCCCCCTAAGTATGTGTTTGGGCCAGCATGGACCGTGCTCTACAGCAGCATGGGTTATGCTTCATACTTGGTATATGAAGAGTGCGGAGGATTTACAGGTTAGTTTTTGTTTTATTTCTTTAGTAAATAAACAAGTTTCAAGAAGTATAAGTATATAACCTAACTACTGAAAAACTTTTGATAAAATTTATATAGCCTATGTCACCTGGGCCAATATTACGGTTCTTTTGATATCTAATTAATTAAAAACGGTGCAGTGGTTTAGGCACTAAAGTAGAATATACATACATGGATACATGGGGTTTGGTCATTGAAGTGGCAAGTGATAAAGTTTTAACGGGACTCATCCCGCCCACCACTGTAACTCGTGTTCACCAGTATCAACAGCAGCAACCCACGAACACACCTATAGCAGTCGGGAAGAAAACTGGAGGAGTTAAGTGATAGAGTAGTATAGAAAAGCCGCACATTTTGCAAACTGATTTGGTATTTTAACTATTATTTTTAAGGGAAAATAACGCGATCACTTAATAAAATTTATTACGTCACAGGATGACCGATTTGGTGTTATACTATGGTTGTTGTAAATCGATTAAGTTAAAAAAAGCGGTCCCAAGATACTACCTTGAGGTACACCGCATTTGTTGACCTAAGGCTGTTACTGTCTGATTCATGTGGTACGGAATTTGTTAAATTCTTACCTTTGCTACTTTGCTTCTAGAAGCTACCAGTTCTCTGTAGTTCAGATTAAATGGAAATTATTGGAAGCTGCACCTCTATTATAACATTTTATCAATATACCTATAATACGTCACAAAGTCAAGTGCTTTAGAGAAGTCTAAATAAAGTATTGATGATAAAGTTTTGGTTTATTAATACAAAATATGACTATGTTTTTGTTATTTAAATAGAACCTGGAATAATTAAAAATATGAATTTCAAAGCTTGTAATAATAAATACATAAAAATATTTGGTTTAAAATTAATTTAATCACATGTAAATAAAACGAACTTCTCATGTAGCTTTATGATGATTTAACAAAAAAAAAATGGAATGTCTGTTCGTAATTTCAAATTTGAATAAGTGCAAATAAATGCATCTAACTAGACAGACAGATAAAAATTTAAAAAAGACATTTTAAAATTTTTGTCTGTTTGTTCCGGCTATTTTCTGACCTATTTCGACTAGACTTTCAGTGGAACATAGCTGATGTTATAAGGAGTAATTTAGCCTAATTCTGATTTATGAAAAAGAAATAGGCTACGCGAAAATTCAAACTAATGAAATAGTGCACAATATACGAATTAAAATTAACGATAACCGGTTATACCGCAAATCGCAAGTATAGAATAAAATTTAATTGAAATATCAGAAAGATATAATGAAACAGTTTGCGTACTGTTTACCTTTTATGTACTATACTAACACTTTTGTACCTAAGTATCTGGTACAATAGTGTTAGTATTTACCATGAAAGTTAAAGATCAACACAAACACGCCATATCAACACAAAATTTACTTTGACAATGCAGCGTATGCTGTGGCATCTGTTTGTGTCAGTCTATGATTTTTAACTGCAGCTTCAATTTAACGTTCATAAATGTCACTTAGTGTCTTAATTTAATTAATGATTTTCAATTTGAAATGTTTTACTTTATCTTTATTTTTTTGGATATTTGTATAATATAATTTTCAGTACAGTCTGAGAACTATTCTTTCGTCTGTTCGCCTTAAAACCATGTACATACTCGTTAAAGATTGTCTCCAAATAGTCTGCAGTAAAATAGGCAATCAGACTTTGTATTGGTTAAACAATTATTTTATATTCAACTAGCTGACCCACGCAACTTCGTTTACGTCTCTTATTGCCCGTAGCGTGATAATTTTCCCCCGTTTTTGAAACATTTTTCATTGGTGCTCCGCTCCTATTGGTCTTAGCGTGATGATATATAGCTTATAGCCTTCCTCGATAAATGGGCTATCTATCATTGAAAGAATTTTTCAAATCGGACCAGCGGTTCCTGAGATTAGCGTGTTCAAACAAACAAACAAACTCTTCAGCTTTATATATTAGTAAAGATTTGTTAAAGTATTATGTGTTAATATTTATTTCCTTTCAGTTAAATCTTTTCTGTCTAAGCATTTTTGTGATTTACCGTAACCAATCTGTTATTATTACTTTAGTGCGTGATATCATAGTACAAAATTTTGCCGACTATTCCGTGGTATGACATCATTACTAATATTTGCAGTATTATCAAGTTTATTAACCCTATTTATGTCAGGTTTATGTGAACATGAACCATCAGATCCAATAACTTTTTATTCCTACAATTTACGTTTTACGTTGGCATTTAAATTGAATTTGATTACACGGTTGGTTTAGTGGATTAAGCGGTCGCTATGCAGCTTTTTACTGCCGCTAGTATTGTGGGTTTATAGGATAAAGGACAACACTTTGTTTGAGACACAAATTGTTTTCT
Organism: Spilosoma lubricipeda; assembly: GCA_905220595.1. NCBI lineage: Eukaryota > Metazoa > Arthropoda > Insecta > Lepidoptera > Erebidae > Spilosoma > Spilosoma lubricipeda. The sequence goes on along the minus strand of HG992296.1, from coordinate 14,018,025 downwards.
TGAGTCTGGGTGTTCCTTGTGGCGATATAAAGTATGTTTGTGAAGTCCCCCGAGAAACAGATTTTATTCTTAACTAGCTGAACCTCGCGGTGTTACCCGCAGTTATTGTTGTACCGCGAGTAACGCCGCGGGATAAAGTTAGTCCTAAAAAAAGTAACCTAAGTTACTCCCCGGATCATCAGCTACCTGCCAGTGAAAGTCCCGTCAAAATCCTTCCAGCCATTCCAGAGATTACCCGGAACAAACAGACAGACAGACAGACAATTTTTAACTACATTTTCGGTATATGTATCATGCATATATACATATGTACTGATTAAAAAGCTGTTATTTTAATATTACAAACAGACACTCCAATTTTATTTATTTGTATAGATGCGAGAGTACTAATTAAACGAAGATTATTCTTCTTAGTCTCTCCGTTCAAAATTAGCAGCTGTCACGACAAAACAGCAATCATAAGTCACGACTTACGATGTAACTTTTATGATTTGATGTTTAATTTTGAACACCCGTTTAATACTGATTACATCTTTAAAGAGATACAATTAACGATTGGGGGGAAGGGTCACAGGGTACACATGACATGACATCTAACACACAACGTCATCTAGTCCCAAGCTAAGCAGAGCTTGTGTTATAGGTACTAGAAAACTGATATTAGTACATAATAAACATAGAAAACAACCAAACTCCGAAACAAATATTTGCAAATCATAGAAACATTTGGTCCGACCCGGGAATCAAACCAGAGACCTCATGATCGGCAGTTGCCCACGCCAACCGCGAGACTAACGAGGCAGTTATGATGATAATGAATTCATTTAACATTATTTAAGCAGCGACATTGTAACTAAAGTTTCTCTTCGAGAGTTTGCCACTTCGAAGGCTCACTTCAATTTATCAATAACTTCTCGAGTCTACAATCGAAAGATAATGACAAGAATTTGAAGTGCCTGTGATGAAAATGTATGCATCGTAGTGTTTTAGGGTTTCAATAGTCGTAACAAATATTTTAATCTTATTCTCGAAAAAGATAAGATAATCTGTTCAAGAGACTATACATCATTTTAATGACATGATCGATTCACCTTTATCGTGAAGGAGTGGTTTACAATAATAAAGAATTATGTTGTTGCTATGAGTAATAAACATAAGCTGTTATGGTTATAAGATGCTATTTTTTACCTGACCATGGTTAAAGTAGATCACCAGGCGGTTGCCTTCTTAGGTAACCTGTGCTAGCTACACGGGCCCATAGATGCAACCAGCCAATTGCAAACAGTCACACCTGGTGAAAAGATATCTTGAGGCGTTTCACCTTGTAAAAATAATTGATTGACTGTTATGTGTGATGACAGCTACAATTTCAGAAAAGCAACAAAAAGTGTAATATTTTTGGCTGTGTATGTTTGTACGTTTCACTGTAGCGCGTAAACTACTGAACCGATTTTAATGAATGTGTTGTCAATAGATTCGTAATAATGGTCCGGGTGACGTAGGCTTTATAAGTTTTATCGAGTTTTTACATAGTTGGGTTATAGTTTTTAATAGTTTTATTGTAATAGTATAGGAAAATGAAATGGCTGGTCATCCCATAGTAAGTGAGCACCACCGGTCATGGACACCTGCAACCCAAGTGACATAAGTGCGTTGTCGCCTTTTCTTCTCCCGATTGATAAATGTACGAGTATTTTTTTCTATTTCTGAAGGAAAAAAATCTATAATTTTAGTTAGAGAATAAATACATTTTAGTCGTCATCGACATGGTAACCAATGACCAAAAAGTCCACTGATATACATGACCTTTGCTTAGAGAAGAGTTAAATAAGAAAGGGAAAAAAATGTATTTTTTAATAACAGCAATAACACTAGCATCCCCAAGTCGACTGGAAAAGAATGCCCTCGGCAGTCGGTAATAAAACAAGTAAGCAAAAACAATTTTAACAAAAATAAAACCGACTTCGAGGTTCGACTCGATTTCTCTTGGATGCCATCATCAGACATTAATGTCCTTATCATGGTACCACCGTTGGGACATCTCCTTTCCTTTAAAAAAAATAATCATCTAAATCGGTTCATAAACAACGAAGTTATCCGCGAACACATAAAAAAATATACGGTGGAATTGAGATATCTCCTTTTTTTGAACTCGATTAATAACAAAACAAGGAGGCTACATAACAATTAAAAACTAATAACAACTCGAATGGACGTAGACATGTGTAGTGTAGTGTACTTGTAGTGTAGACACAACTCACACACACAAGGAAGATACGACGTGTGTCGACCTCCCCCCGCACACCTTTACATCCCGCTGATACCTAAAACTGTATTCTGCGCATCGACACACACGATGTTCTGAGCCGCAATAGAGCTAAGTTTGAACTACACAATAGTGCATAAAGATACGTAATAAGGTATATTATACATTTTTCATGTTAACTTTCAGATGAGGCAGTTTTACCATTGACTCTGTATGGTGGTCAACTGCTTCTCAACTGGGCGTGGACACCCATCTTCTTCGGATTGAAGGACTTTAAGCTGGTTAGTAATTTTCTGAGGTCTTTGATAGAGTTAGGCCTTATGTGGGAATGACTTTATGACATGACATTGAGTGATGCCGAAATTTGAAAAGGAATTGAAAACGAAGAAAGGATTGCTGGCAGATTTCTCTAAAACTAAGTCTGTGGGCTAAAAACCTCTCAGGCTTCAAAGGATATTGCTTGATTATACCGTAGGAGAGTCACGCTTCGGCATGAATGGGCCGGCTCGACCGGAGTGATACCACACAGAAAACCAGTGTAAAATAGCGCTTGTGCTGTTTCACCGAGTAAGTGAGGACTCCCAACTCCCACCCTCATCCCCCTCCTCATCCCCCACAGGCCGGCAACGCACTTGTGAGGCCTCTGGTGTTGCTGGTGTCAGTGGCTGTAATCACTTACCATCAGGCGATACGTCTGCTCATTGGCCTCCTATTCCATACCATCTGAATTCAGATGAACCAGTCAAACGAAAAATAATACACTTATTGTAATACTAGCTGACCCACGCAACCTCATTTGCGTCTCGTATTGGCCGTAACGTGATATTTTTTCCCGTTTTTGTAACATTCTTCATTGGTGCTCCGTTCCTGTAGGTCTTAGCGTGATGATATATAGCCTATAGTCTTCCTCGATAAATGGGCTATCTAACACTGAAAGAATTTTTGAAATCGGACCTGTAGTTCTTGAGATTAACGCGTTCAAACAAACAAAAAAACAAACTCTTCAGCTTTATAATATTGTTTGGTTGAACGCGCTATTCTCAGAAAGCACTGATAAGATTAGAAAAAAAAACAGTGTTATATAGCTTAGCTATCGAGGAAGGTTACATATCATTAAGCTAAGAGATGCTACATATCAATGAAAGTGTTTCCATAAACTTATTAATCAATATGATGTTGTTGACAGGCTTTAATTGAGATCTCAGTGCTGACTGGTGCAGCTACAGCGACGGCGATTTCCTTCGCTTCAGTGAACAAGACGGCCGGCGCTCTGATGGTGCCCTACCTCGCCTGGCTGTCCTTCGCCAGCTCACTCACCTACTACATCTGGAAGAACAACCCTAAGCCCTCCAAGGTCGAGGTCCGCGAGATCAAAGACGAGAAGAGCCAGTAAAGGTATATTTACAACTTCTTAGGGTCCACGCCGATGGAGGGAGTGATTGCGAAGAGGCTAATTCAGTCACAATTTAAATGCAAGGAAATAAAATCAAACGTCGCTATATTTCGTTGTATAAAATGCAGCTGTGTTCTGCAGAACTTAAGGTTAAATTTAAATTGTCACTGAATTAGTGGCTTCGCCGTCATACCGTCCGTCGGCGCTGTACCTTCTGCGTGACATTTTTTTTTCTTTTCTTTTCTGTAAGGTGTAGGACTGTATTCTTAAAAATAGACGGAAGTGTGTGACAGGAAACTGAAGATGCGCAAGCTTGCATTTGATTTGCTGTATTTAGAATTCTGTTATCTATCTATAAAAAATCAATCGCAGAAATGTATCAGACTATGCGGCGCTGACTTACGGTGACGTGTCCTGACGCGAGTTTAACATTTTTGACCCATCCCAAAGAAATTTTGCTAAAGTGCACAACGTGCTAAAGAACCTTTCACTTCAAAAAAATAAATACAAACCTTGTCGTAACAAAAACGAAAGAAGACAATAAAAAAAAAAAAGTTTGGTGCAGCCAATCGGTATTTATGCGCGTACATACATTTCGGCGATTCATTTTTATATATAAGATAGGTATGTATTCACAAACGATATGTGTTTAAATCAGCTGCCTAGTACCCATAGTGCAAGTTCTGCTAGTTTGGAAGTAGATGGCGTTGTATTGTATCTTTTTCTAGACTTTTCTTAAAGATTATTCTTCTTTTTCAGATATTCAACACAACACTTATTAACTAACTTAAGTCGACGTGTTCTTAGTGTTAGATATTCACAAGCAAAGTGCAATTTATCTGTACTATCTAAGTAGGTACTTGAATAAGTATAACTTTCTTTTAATACTTACTTTATACTCGATTACAAAAAAAAACTCTGACGTTATACTCTTACGTCACCACTTACGATAACGTTGGTTTCTGCGGTTTAGGCTTTGGTAGCACCATGAACGGCCTATACATGTAACGCCATCTAGCGGCAATATCCCAACTTAAGGTCCTAACTCGCGCAGTTAAAGTTTTCTTATTGAACAATACAGTTATATTGGTATAGTTTCTGCTCTGAATGTTCCAAAAGTCAATCGGGTTTTATTTTCTATTCGATGCGTAGAATCCAACGGAAATTGTAATCGAGTATTAAGTGTTAAAGGCAACAGGATATTTATACATTTAAGTCAGGTCAAAGTTATAGATTGGCGTAAATTATTTTATTTATTTTGACACACATTTTACTCATTTTGATACGTGTCAAAATTCAGAAGTCAGAAATTTTAGATATAACTAGCTGACCTGGTTTTTTGTTTTTGGGATGAGATGAAATGGGGACCTCATTTTCATCTCATCCATATTTTATATATTTTTTAACATCACGACGAAGACTTAAAAGACTTGAAGACTTATGATTTGAAGACTATAAACACTTGACATTGTCAGAAATAGCTGATCCGAGAGATCTGGCTGGTTGCCGTTTCATCAAAAGAAAAATAAGAAGAACTAACTAATCCGAACTTCGTGCCGCCAAATTTCCTAAATGTCTGAAAAACTTGTCTTAGTAATTGCCTCTGCGTCAGCTTCCCATGGGTAGTATACAGTCGTGGACAAAAACACATTTCCGATAATTTTTAATTTTCTTCTATACAAACCTTATCCTAACATCCTAACGTTCATAACAAACACTTATCAACAAGAATTATTCGATTCGGTTCAGTCTATCGGAACATTTCGGCGATTCATTTCTATTTATAGAGATGTGTATTTAGATATATATACAAGTATATCCATAATACAGGCTTTGCCTAGTTTAGATTAAGACGATTGTTTATTAGATATGTCAAGTAATAGTATTTTAATTTGTAAATTATTTTCGTTTTTTAAAGTTCAAAGATCAGACTATTATAAAATAGTTAAAGTAATTTTGACTTTCAGAATATTTACTACTGCTTATAACTAAGCTGAACTTAGACTCATACGCAATATACTTGAATATATTTATGTCCAAAAGTCGATTATCCATCGAATTAAATCGATTCCTTTAGTAGTCACTAATATCGATTAGTACTGTCCAATATATTTATGTATAAATTGTAAAATTCAAATTAAATCACTTTGTAAAATATTGTATTGTTAGATCTCTTTTTATTAGAATAGTTTCATTATTGATAGAAACTTAAATTATTAACATCAGTATTTAAAATTTACTAATGAAATAGCAGTTATTTCATTATAAAACAAGTTACAAGAAAGTCTAGTTCATACACGCAGAAAGTAACCTAACTCAAAATAAAATTTGAGAAGGTATCTAACTCAAAATGTAACCTGTATTGAACACAAAGTTTGAAAAAAATATATGTTCAAACGTGAAGAATTAAGAACGTCTCTTTCTTATTGATAGAGTGAACTATTTTCACCTTTTTTTAAATTTATATTCTAGAGTCAGTGTTATAGCAAACTCAAAACTGCAATGAATTTTGAGTTAGGTACCTTTTCATTTTATTAGTTAACCTTGAGCCACTAAAATATTTGGACAGATATATGAAAACCAATTATCCATGATAGTATAAATTAGTAATATATAATTGGTAGATTTAATTAAACATCTATAAGTTCTTAAAGACCTTTCGTCTGTAATAGAGATTTAATAATTGTCACAATCTACACCATATATATAAGACTTAGGTCGGAATTAACCGTAGAAATTCGATGTTCAAATGTTATTTCGTTGCTTTTCATTTAGGAAGTGACGTCACTAGGATCTACCTATTATTTGGGGGAAGGGGAGGGAGAATCAGGGAGGGTGAATACTTGTGTTTATCAAAAGTATTTGACAATTAAATGTATATTAAATGCCTTTGCAATTTGTTATGACATTGTGTATAATTTATTTTGTTGCCTTGTATTTGATGTGAGTAATGAAAACAATTAATACAAAGACAAAATCCTTTAGTTCTACTTTTGACTACGAAATCTTAATAAAAATTAATTGGTATTTTAGTATTTCGTGTGATTTTGAACCGAATGTGTCGTTTTAGACTTTGATCAAAGGCCACTGTGAGGCTATGTAAGTTTTAATTGTTTACATGGCTCAAATCAAGTTATAAATCTTGAAATATCGCTTTATAATTGTTACTTAATGTTGTTGAAACCAAAATAACTTAAGTTTAAGTGAACAGTTAAGCACAATATAATTTTAAGCATTCCTTGGTTGCATTTTGTGTCTTGTTTTCAAGCCAAATTTTGTTTTTCGAACAATTTACTTGTTTTCGGTGGAAATTATTTATATTTATTTATTGTCGCCGAAGTATATTTCTATTATTAAAGTATTGAAAAAAATATTGTTTTATTTTTAATCAATTAAGTAGTGGAACCTTCGCATTGATGGGGACTCGAAGAAGGGAATAGAAAAGGAGCAGGGAAAGGCGATACAAAAATCTACAAATGAATAAGATTGAAGTATCTTCTTGTAATTTCAAATTAATAGCTATTATTATACCTATATAGCTAACACTAATTCTATATCTATACAAATAAATAAAAAATTGGAGTGTATGTTTGTAATATTAAAATAACCGCTTTTAACTAAATGCATATGTATGTATAGGTACACGGTACATATACCAAAGTAAAATTAGTTCCAGTTTTTTACTGTCTGTCTGTTTGTTCCGGCTAATATCTGGAACGGCGGGACTGATTTTGACGGGACTTTCACTGATAGGTGGCTGATGATATAAGGAGTAGGTAACTTAGGCTACATTTTTAGACTAGCTTCGTCCCGCGGAGTTACCCGCGGTATGACAATAATTCGCGGGGTTCAGCTAGCACATACATAAAATCACGCCTGCTTCTCCGGTAGGGTAGGCAAAGATATATTTAATGGTAGCGAGTCCATTGCCGCTAATCGGGATGTTTTGTTTGTCAGAGCATGGTCTGTCGATCAGCAGTTGCAACACTTGCAGGTGAGGTTGGTTTGGGGCCCTAAGTTCTTAATGGGATCCCTATGCACCCTTTTCACTAAATGCAAATGAAAGTCTATACGATACCTATTCAAAGAATCAATTTTAAACATTGCTGTCTGTCTGTTTGTTCCGGTTAATGTTAGGAACAGCTTGACCCATTTTGACAGGACTTTCACTGGCAGATAGCTGATGTTATTAGGCGTAACTTAAGCTACTTTTATTTTGGACTAGCGGCATCCCGCGGCGTTACTCGTACGTTTACGTGGGTAACACCACGGAGTGCTGGTAATTTTACACAATATTGTCTTTCATTGCCTAGTAACTGATCACTTTCAATCCACTATTGTCTGCGAATATTCTCAGATACATTCTGAAATAAATCCTTTTCTTTCAAGTCTACAACACAAAAAAAATCTTCTAATTCTTAATAATTTAGCGTGTTATTGGTGTTTAAAATGCCTTAAAAATTTTAAACGCCTATATTAATATACTAGCCGACCCACGCAGCCTCGTTTACCTCTTGTATTGGCCGTAGCGCGATAATTTTCCCCCGTTTTTGAAGCATTCTCCTTTTGATGTTCGCTTCTATTGGTCTTAGCGTGATGATATATAGCCTACAGCCTTCCTCGATAAATGTATCCTGAAAAAAATTCCAAATCGGACCAGCGGTTCCTGAGATTAGTGCGTTAAAACAAACAAAGGAACTCTTCAGCTTTATGATATTAGTATAGATACAGCATATAACCTATTGTCAGTTAGGCAGAGTCGGATTATTTACATAGCTGCGTAAACACGGTCTAGTTCTAAGATAGCTGGGATAAAACTTGTGGCGTACTATGAGATAGGATTTTATTTTTATTATTACATACTTGCTATATATAACAGCGTGATTAAGTTTGTTTACTATAAAAAAGGATAAAGCTATACATATGCACTTTAAAAATAGTCTTTAATTTTGAACGTTTACGAAACTCACGCAACGGAAGCTCCCAAAAAGAATATTTATTCCCCGTTTTCCCTATACAGGGTGTAAAAAGACTGCTCCCGAAAACTTGGGGGTTGCATTCAGACCATGATACTGAATAGGTTTAGTGAAAAAAAAACGCAAAAAATATGTTAACTTGTCTAAGTTCTTTTTTGTTTTTTTCTGGTTACATACACATAGTACAACATAATAGGACCTTAACTACATAATTATCTCATTTAGAAAACCAAAAAACAAATTAAACTAATAAAACAGTAATGTATTTTAATATCACTCAGCTGGCTGGGAGGTCAACGTAACCGTGCGCTAGCGCGGTGCAATGACCGCGGGCGGACGTGCGCGCGCGTGTCTCCCCTCGACCCGCTTCATTTTCGCTGTACCTACTGATAATACAAATAAGACTAATACTGCCTAGTTAATAATGCTGCAACCACCAGGTGGTAACCTAGTACCTAGACAGCACAGCCCGCCTTCATTTTACAAACAGAACTTCTTAGAAACCTAAGTTCTAAAAAAATGCAAAAGATTAAAGTAGGTGGCCATTAACAATGAATACAATTTAAGGCCCTAACTTTATGAAGCGTGCATCTGCGTAAACAATTGTCTATGTAGATGCGTATGATATTGTATTAGGTAGGTACAAAACTTTATTTTATACACGACTACAAGTGTTGATTTCGCCACCGCGAGCGCTCCGGCCGCGGGGCGCGGTGCGGGAGGGGTCATGACCAGTCAGTCGGTCAGTTTCAATTATGACTTCGTTAAGTGCATGTCTGTGATACTTACACTGTTTACAAGAATAGGACTGTTCAACCATCGCAACGAACGTATGTGCTCAATGAGGAATACTAAATTGACAGTGTAAACAGTCTCCCGATCAACTCCTGTGGATTTATGAAGTGAAGGTTAAAAAGTTTAAAAGTGAATTTAATAAATAGTGTGTTCGTGTATGCAACATTAAGCATTATGTATGTATGAAATACGTAAATTAAGTTCTGTAGTAGTTACCAGTTGATTACTTAAACTTAAAAGTAACTAATAATAAAACAGTAGGTATCAGTATCGGAAAACATTAGTAGGTACGTATTTTGTGTTTGATCAATTTGAATCGGGTGTATCGTATTTGAAAATTAAAAATCGCAATTTGATCACAACGAGAAGGCCTTAAAAAACAGATTCGTAAAATAAAATTGAATGTGTAATTGAAAAACTTTGTTAAGTAGGTAGGTATCACTCTGCTACTCAGTTTACCCAAAACTTTGCCGAAATACTATGATTTTACTATAATTACAATCAAGTATAATAAGGCATTTTAACCATAAACCTAAATGTATTTGAAGTCGTTGCAATAATAATATTTAATCAAACGTCAGCGCGGCGCGCCCGCTGTGTCTGCGATGAGCGAGACACACGTGACGCGATACGTGAGTAATTCTTACAATATGAACGTATTTTGTGATTTTAAAAACGTAAATAACTTTATTGTTTTGCTTGGTTGACATTTCTATTATTGTGTTTTATGTAAGTACACACGTTCTGTATCCGCCCCTAGTTTTCTCTGGTAATTAAAAACTAACAGTTGATGCCATTTCTGGTTCGACCGAGGCTACCGCAGAATTAGGTACGTAGAGTATAAAGTCGCTACCTACTTTTGTTAGTAAGCATAAGCAACTGTACCGACGCGTAGGTACTTAAATTGTAGTAAAGAATCATTCACTTAGATACACGGAATCATTCACTTAGATACACATTTTTATCAACTTATGCAATTGTAGTTATTTATTTATTTTTTATTTATGCATGCATGCATGTATTTTATTTTACTTTTTCTTTGATATTAATTCAAGTATTTCGTTGATAGCACAAAAAAAAAACTAAACAATTTTTCAAATGCTCCATTGCATTCGAAGTACATCGCCATCTATGTTATTGTTGCCATACTGACAACAAACAAATGTATGTTTGGAATTACCGGACCGTTAGAATGTATCAAGCAGCATAAGAATAAGAATTTTAACATTTAGTAGAAATGAGTTATTGGTTGGAAGGTGTAGGTGAATAATTTGTGCAAAGGTGTGCGAAGGTGCTCGAGTTCAAATCTCATCTGGGCGTCGTCGCCTTTTTGTGAATGTTTCACAGGTGGTAAAAAAAATAATAATAAATAAAAGGTATCCATTAAATAAGTTATACAAAATTACACAAAACAAACAACCAATGCCACCTAGAGGCGAGTTGATGGAATAAAGAGACAAGCATGATATTTCAAAAAAGTGATGAAAGTTCCACTATTCATCGATAGATGGCAAAATTAAAAAGTATCACCGCTGTGCCGGTCGGAGTGAGGGCTGTTAGGTTTATTTTCGTTACGGAATTTCTGGATTCGGTCTCCACGCTCAAGGCCCGCGATAGAAGCTATGCAAAAGCTTAAAAATGCGGAGCAGTCTTTGGGGACTGCCGATAGAAGTGAAAAATAGCTAACTTTGTTATTGTGGCATTGAGTGTCGTTGAGGAAGCGTGTGGTGACGACGAAGCGAGTTTATTCACCCAAAAACTACACATATATACACAGTACACACATACATATACATAGCTCATGGAAAGCTCGGTGACGATGACGCGAGTTCCATGATTTTTTTCACCCAAAAAGTGCTCAACGCTCCTAAAGTTCTTCAAAAATATCATCCATATTATATCTTTCTGTACACACAATCTTAATTAACAAAGACATTTCAGTTAGCTTGACATCTGCACATGACGTCATACGTGCTCGATCAAATGACATAGTCTCGTAGAGGATCGTAGAGTTTCGTAGCTGCCGTAGCACATGCTTAGCAAGTTACATTTTACTAGCTAACAGTTTAGGGATTTTGTTATTATATTATCGAAATAGTTATTTAGATACTGTAGAGGTGAAATATTTTGTGTTGCCTGGTTTCATACATTACAAATACTTAGCTTGGTCAAATTGGAAAAATACTACACCCCTAAAAAATAAATATTGGAACGAAGTTCCTTATCGCGCGTTGTGAAAGGGGGCTAGACCCAAGTCCCAGAAACCCAGTCTGCGAGGTCAAGATTTCTACTATGAGTATTGTGGGTCCAAGCCCCATACGGGACAACTTTGAGTGATCTACAACTTATTTTTCTGACTCTTGGTTTTCTATTCTTTGTGTCCATTTCATGTTTGTTTGTAAATAACGTGATAAAAGATATATTTTCTAATGCGAGTATTGCCTTTTATATTCAAAAGTCTTTCTAGGAAGCGTTCCTTCTATGAAAATGTACCTTCTGTTCATTTGTCCTTCATAACAAAAGTTTATTTCAATTGATTATGATTTCGACATATGAATTCTGATATGTTTTTAAAATTACTTTTTTGTAGTAGTTTTTAAGCTATTGCATAGCTTCATCGCGGGCCTTGAGCGTGGAGACCGAATCAAGAAATTCCGTAACGAAAATAACCTAACACCCCCCACTCCGACCGGCACAGCGGTGATACTTTTTAGTTTTGCCATCTATCGATGAATAGCAGACCTTTTAATGACTTTTTTGAAATATCACGCTTGTCTCTTTAGTTCAGCAACTCGCCTCTAGGTGGCATTGGTCGTTTGTTTTGTGTAATTTTGTATCACTTATTTAATGAATACCTTTTATTTATTTCTTATTTATGTTTTACCACAATATCCAGCAAACATTCACAAAAAGACGACGAAGCCCAGATGAGATTTGAACTCGAGGCACCCTCGTCATAAATCATTCACCTACACCTTCTTACCAATAACTTATTTCTACTAAATGTTAAAATTGTTGGTCTTATGCTGCTTCATAAATTCTAACGGTCCGGTAATTCCAAACATACATTTGTTTGTTGTCAGTATGGCAACAATAATATAGATGGCGGTGTACTTCGAATCCGATGGAGTATTTGCAAAATATTTCAGTTTTTTTTTGGTGCTATCAAAGAAAAAATTGAATTAATATCAAAGAAAAAATAAAATACTGCATAAATAAAAAATAAATAAATAATTATAATTGCATAAGTTGATAAAAATGCTATGCAATAGCTTTACCGCGGCAGTCCCTGAGTGCCCCATGTCTTTTTTATATAATTTTTCTTAAACTGTGTCTTAGTTAGATAGATTTATAGTCCTCGAAAACCCTTGTATACTAAATTTCATGAAAATTTTGAAGCCATTTTCGACATTCCGGTTATTAATAAACAAAAATAGCTCGTATAAGATAGATAGATATATTTAAGGTATAAGTTTATATAAATATTAACGTTAAACCGCGGTTTAACCGTGAAAGCCTAATAGATAGACAGACAGACAAAGTTACTTTCCAATTATAATATCAGAATATATTTTTTCTTTGTAACAAATTCTATGTTTAACTAACTGCCTATTACTGTAACATTTTAAGTAAATAAAATATTATAAATATTGTAAAATCTATACAAATAAATAAAATGGGAGTGTCTGTTAGTAATATTAAAATAAACGCTTTTTACTAAATGCATAATATGTATGTATACACGGTACATTTACCAACCAACCATTTACAAAGAATGTAATAAAATCTGTCTGTTTGTTAGGTCCGGCTAATCTCTGGACCGATTTTGAGGAGACTTTCACTGGTATGTAGTTGATAATATAAGGAGTAACTTAGGCTACTTTATTTAGACTAGCTTCACCCCGGGGCGTTACCCGCGGTACGACGATAACCGCGGGTAACACCCCGGGACTTAGCCAGTCTTAAAAATATTTAAAAACCTATGAATGTTAACAATTATACTGGTTTGAATAAAACAGGTAACTTAAATAAATAAATAAAACTTCTATAAGCTTGTAAAATTGCATAGAAGTATAACTGATCACTTTTAAGTTTTTATTAGATTAAATACTAGCTACACCCCGCGGTGTTATCCGCGGTCACTCTCGCCAGGGGGCTAAGCTAGTCTGAAAAAGCCCAAGTAATTCCTTATATCATTAGCTACCTATTAGTGAAAGTTCCGTCAAAATCGGTCTAGCTGTTCCAGAGATTAGCTGGAAAAAACAGAGAGACAGACAGACAGATAGACAGACAAACAGACCGACGAACAGACAGACAAAGTTATTTTGGTATTGTGTTTACATACATATGTATTTAGTAAAAAGTGGCTATTTTTATATTACAAACAGACACTCTAATTTTATTTATTTGTATAGATTGTAAATAAAATATAATACATTTTTTTTGCTGACTGTACTAGGTTTACTTGTGACTTTATGACACCTTATAATATAGCCTCCAAATTACAGTCGCCATCTTTAAAACGTAACTTAGAAGAGTGCAAACAATTAAAGTTAAAGACAGTTCCCTCCTATTGATTTTTACCTCTCACCTCTTAAATTGGAAACCTTTTGTTTAAACAGCATGATTAAGGGAGGAAGGCTTTGTCGGCGGGACCTTATTGTCACTCACCCTCAAACAAGAACCCTTTGAGAAAGATAACATAGAAGCTATGAGGGTCCGTACTGTAGCGTTAACGGTTTAGATTGTGTTTAATTTGGGTAAGGAGTATTTTCAAAAGTTATTTAAAAGATGGGTTTCCATTTTGGAAAACAAAATATTGAACTATGACGGGTTTGTTGGCCTGGTTGATATAATATTTATAATGACTAGCCAGAGGTCATAGGTTCGATAACTACTCAGGGTAAGTATTGTGTGATGGCTCACGGTCATTTGGGGAGTAATTTATCTCTGACTTCGCACAGGCTCTTTACAAAAACAAATGATATAGCCTATGTAACCTTGAGAAGATGTGCGGCTTAATTTTTTCCGACGTCTTCATCAAATATCGGTACATTTTAGCCAATATACTCAAAAAATTAACAAATTATATACGGAAACCTTCCTCAAGAATCACTCTATCTATTGGTAGAAACCGCATGAAAATACGCTTTTGAATTTAACGCGAACAGACAGACGCGATCTAGGAATTTGTTTAGTAATATGTAGTGATACATAATGTTTATTTACTCACACACGAAACTGAGAATGTTAAATAGATACGTTGTATATATGAGTAGCTTTTGACCATAGCTCCGTTCGCGTGTATGTTGGTTACCATAGTAATAAGCTGCCTATGTTCTTCTTCAACTATCAAAATATCTTCATGCCAAATTTCATTTAAATCGGTGCAGCGGTTTTACTATGAAAGGGTAACAGGCCATGGTGTGGGTCACCATGCTGTACTGTTGCATTGTCTGCATCCGCAATGAGTATGATGACCTCTTGGATTATATTTATGCTTTCCATCAAGTAAAGTAGAGTCATTTTGGCAGGCCATACGTAAAAAAAAGATAGTCATACAGACGGAGTTATTTTCGAATATATATTATTAAGTTTGTATAAACGGAGAATAGAATAAACTGTAGTTTTTACATTATATATATATGAAGCTAGTATAGCTTTTGCTCGCGACTCCATTCGCGTGTTTGTCGATTATGGCAGTAAAGAGTAGTCTATGTCCTTCTTCAAGAATCAAAGTATTTCCATTCCGAATTTCATTGAAATCGATGCAGCGGTGTAGCTGTGAAAGCGTAACAGACAGACGGATAGACAGACAGAGTTACTTTCTTATGATATTAGTACAGATTATAATTTTTCTTGGTAACCCATTAAATCTGAATCTGTTCATCCGTTATAGGACTGACAGATATCAGTATAACTAATGACGACAATAACTAATTATAATATTACTAATAGTAATTAATTATTGGTGGTTATTGGTACCGATATATTTGCAGATCATTCAAACATTTGGTCCGACCTGGGAATCGAACCTGAGACCTCAAGCACAGCAGTCGCGTAAGCTACCACAGCGCCAACGAGGCAGTTTTACATGAAAGATTTAAAGTCATACCATCAGACGATCGGTCTCCTCCTCTCAGTAGGGACCTATAGGGTGGTATTTAGTGGAAACAAACTCTTGTATCTTGTCCCAACAATGAGCTGGAGATCTGAAAATACACAAACTACCAAACGCTCCAAGGTCATATTTGATTTTTCTAGAAATACAACACCTCACTTAGAGTATATCCTTTGTAGCCGAGGACTTTACAAACTACATAAAACGGACAAGAAGAACATTCAGAACAAAAACAATTTGTGGCTCACACAAACTGTTGCCTCGTGGGGTTAGACCCACAACTCTCATCTTAGTAGAAAAGAGGGTGGCAAACACTTTAACACTTGGGAGAGTCTCGCTTTGGCATGAATGGGCCGGCTCGACCGGATTGATACCACGGCCTCACAGAAAACAGATGTGAAACAGTGCTTGCGCTGTGTTTCATCGAGTGAGAGAGAGCGAGAGAGAGAGAGATCATCCCTCCCCAAAACCTAAGGCCGGCAGTGCACTTGTGACGGTTCTGGTGTTGCGAGTGTCCATGGGGCGGCGGTGATTGTTTACCATCAGGCGATACCTCTGCTCGTTAGCCTCAAATTCCATGAACAAAAAACCTATCCCTGAGTTTGTTTCGTCCTTTCTTCTCAGGGCTAGTCCAGTCAGGAAAGGCTACACTCATCTGCTCAAAAAAAATTTTACTTGCAAAAGTGTTTATGTAACCTAATTGCAGAATAAATGATTTCATTTTATTTCATGTCACATTCTTCCGTCCCTTCACGTAATCGCCTAAAGAAACCATTCGCTAAAAAAATTCATGTGCTCTTGCAAGGTACTATGTTGAAGAGTGACGCGACAGTTCCCAAATGAAATATTTCATTTGTCATTATTTAATTTTACGTTATTGAAGCACCCACTGAACGTAAATTAATATTTTTAACGACAATTCCATTATGGCGGTGTTTCAAACTTTGTCAATTCAAAAAACGTCGCTGAGTCGAGTTTCACTTTTAGTTGTAACTTCTTTTCACTTTAAGTATTAAGAATTTCATTTAATTGCCTCCGTCGAATGTTTACGATTTGAGAACTTGAGTATTTTCTAGCGGCTAATGAGAATTCTTTTGTTTCGGTAGAAATTGTTTTTGTTTTGTATTGTAATTTGCACTTTAATCTGTCTCAGGTAAGAGCGTGTATTATCAGATAAACTTTAATTATTTTGTCATTTCTTGGTATGAGATTGTGTCAATTCATATTAATAATAGGTCTTTACCTATGAAATGGCCGTTTTGTATGCAATAAGTGAAAGTACTTATTTTTTCAAACTTTTTATTTCTGTTATTCAAAGTAATGACCCATGCAATCGAGGCATCTTTGCCAATGCATTCGCAGTTTATTGATGCCCTTCTTGTAAAAATCTGTTAGACGGGAGGCAACAAACTCTTCAAAGGCATTTTGTACTGCCTCTCGGGAATTGAATTTTTTACCCACTAAAAATTTACCTAAATTTTGGAAAAAGTAATAGTCGGTAGGTGCAAGGTCTGGTGAGTATGGCGGATGAGGGAGAGCTTCCAACCCCCCAGCTCTTTCAGCATATACACTCTGTTTTTCCGTCGCTGCACTGATTTCTATGAAATTTGTCATGGAGATACTTTGATTTTTAAGGAAGGACATAGGCTACTTTTTATCGCGATACCCAACATCTTCGCGGGTGCAGCAATGGACAAAAGTTAGTTCTGTTACACCTAATTTTATCGTGAATAAGCCACGCTGTTTAACAAAAACTATTATAATATTTTTTAAAAATATATTTTAGATGACTCTGCTCTGCCTGATGGAAAGCATGAGCAGATTCCAAGAGTGGTGGTCATATATATTCTAGTGCCCCGGTAGCGCAGTGGTAGCGTATGCGTATGTATAACTTCCTTGAAGTCTCGGATTCGATTTTTGTGTCGGAACAAATGTTTGAATGATCTGTAAATACTTGTTTCTGAGTTTTAGGTGTTTCTATGTAAAATAGGCTTTTACAAAAAAAAGTGTTCTATCAGTCAAGCTAACTATCATGATGAAAGATTTATTTAATTTCAAGCACGATAGCGTTGTGTGCCAGATATCCGAAAATATTTATTATTATTATGTACATCTTTATCTAATAATTTTAGACTAGCAATCTATACTAATATATAAAGCTGCAGAGTTTGTTTGTTTGTTCTGACGTACTAATCTCAGGAACCTCTGGTCCGATAAAAAAAAATTCAGTGTTGGATATATATTTATAGAGGAGGGCTATAGGCTATATATCATCACGCTAAGACCAATAGGAGTGGAGTACCAATGGAGAATGTTTCAAAAACGGGGTAAAATTATCACACTACGGGCAATAGGAGACGCCAACGAGGTTGCGTAGGTCAGCTAGTTCATGTATATATGTAATTTAAATCTCGGAAACGACTCTTAACGATTTTCATGAAATTTAGTATGCAGTGTGTTTCGGGGGCGATAAATCAGATTGACGATCTTTATTTTTCTTTTTTTATATATGAGCTTGTTGAAATGAAATGAAATGAAATGGAATGAAATGAAATCATTTTTTCTGCAATTAGGTTACATAAACACTTTTGCAAGTAAAACTTTTTTGACCGCATGAGTTCGGTTATGTTAAAGTTACACTACTCTGCGTGATGTGAAGAATCCAGCATACTCATTCCAGATGCAGATAATGCAACAATGCAGCATGGTGACCCACACTATGGCGGCCTATTGAGAAGCTTCTGCATCATTGGGCCTCCGGTCTCGCACTCACCAACGACACACGACAGCACAAATACTGTTATTTTAGGTCTGTATTTATGTCCTACACAATATATACTAAAGACAACGGAAGGACAATTGCCAAAATAATGGTGTCTGCGATAGCCACTGTACTTAGACTTCCCCCATTAAGCATGGTAATTCTCTCCGTCTCCAAGAAAAGTTTCCTGAAACAAGTTTTAAGTCAATTACGCAACACTTCGGCGGCACTAGACTGTAACTTGACTTGTATGGAAACGAAAATAATATTAAATTTGATTTTATATTTTTTATAGTTATGTACTTACTAAGATTTCCTATCGCAGACTGACGCTCGAAAATTTGGGTGAATGGGAGTGTAAATGTTAGTTAGGGTGGGTGACAACGTGCCTGAGCCGGGAGAACTCCGATAAACTAGTCTGCCTGCTTATTTCAAATGTTTTTTAAGATTTATAGGTTCGATTTTGACTCGTATACGTAAGTGGGTTGACTATCTACCTATTGTGTGGGACGAGTTTTATGTCCCTCTAACACAAAGGGAGGATTCTCCGACCAGGCGAGGTGATCATACCTGGCGAGTCACGGCCCATCGGTTTATGTTGGGAAGTTGTATACATACTAATTGGTTGGACAACTTCTATATTGCGATTCAGGACTAGTAGTAGTAGTTTCTCCATACATTTTGTTACTTCGTAGTTCCTTTTTTTTTGTACGGCCTGCCAAAATGACTCTACTCTGCCTGATGGAAAGCTAAGTAGAATCTAAGAGTAGTAGTTACTATGGATGTTTTCCATCACACAGTAGAGTCATTTTTGCAGACCCATAAATAAATAAAAAGTTAGGTTACCGGAATTTAAACCCTTATCTGGCCCTGGTGTATACAGAGCGAGGGACTAAAAAGATTCTACTACTAATACTCTACTAGTACGACTAAATTCTTCATTGTTCTGACTCTTGAATTCTAGGTATCTATATGTAGCGCTAGTTGCTTGCTATCAGGTGATTCATCTCATTGTCTGCTCTTCTGTATGTCTTGTCTGTCTGTGTTACTTTATGTAATACACATACTTCTAAGCAGTACACAAATTTAAAAACGTTTGGCTTCTTATATATATACTTAAACACGCCTTAATACTAACTAATACATGGAAAAACTAATGCTTTTTGCTGAGCGTTTTTTCGTTTTATTACTAAACTTAAATTTCTCGTAGCTTTATTGTAGAGGGTACGTACTAGGGATGTGACGCTAATACAGTCTAACAGATCACCGAAGCGGTGGATTATTTAAATGAGAACGTCCCCACGTTTCTAGTTAAAAAGTTAGACTCTCACAACAAGCTTTGTTTGTTCCTTGCCTGATTGACTCTATAGAAATTCAAATTTTATTACTAGACAGTAGTACTGGACTAAGGCGTTCTCGTAATATGTAATTATACCTTTAGATTGATTGATGTTTCGACCAGATCGTCACTTCTGATCATGCGTAATAGTTTGACCAGGTCTATGAGATATCAGAATCAACGGAGACAAGAAATCCGCAGTTTGTTAATATTTTTGTATCTATCTTTTATTTTGATGTCAATCAAACTGATTATAAAAGCGAAATAATAGTACAAATATAATATAAATATTAATATTTCGGACAGATGTCCAGCTTGGGACTAGACAGCGTTGTGTGTTAGATAACACACAACGCTGTCTAGTCCCAAGCTAAGCAGAGCTTGTGTTATGGGTACTAGACAACTGGTAAATACATACATATTATACATAGAAAACACCCAAACTCCAAAACAAATATTTGTAAATTTTACAAACATTTGGCCCGGGAATTGAACCCGAGACCTCATGATCAGCGGTCGCACACGCCAACCGCGAGACAACCCTTTTTTTCGCATTAAAAGTCACATATATCCTTTCTCAGGCTCTGTACTGTCTGTGTACCAAATTTTATTTAAATCAGCTCAGTAGTTTTCGCGTGAAAGGGCGACATACAGAATGAGTTACTTTCGTATTTATAATATTAGTAAGGATATCATAAAATCTAAAAGTAAGTAATGCTGTAATAGCAGGATTAATGCTTTGCATGATAAAATATAACGCAGTATAAATCTAAGCAGATAGGCTAGAATGGAGAATACATACCTATATATAGGTACATAATTATGCCTTCCTCTTATTCTCAAAGTATTTACTTAATGGAAAAGAGAGCCTACTGTAATGTTAGTAATACAAAATTATGTTACACATCTGTCTACTCTTTCTTGAAGTAAGCGTGAGTATATGCATGTATATCTAAGATGATTGTAACACAAAACTTTTCAGCTTGTCTAAAAAATGAAGTCTGAAGCTGTATCGTCGAAAAGCTCCACTAAAACATAGCACTTAACGTTGTCAACACATAACTCAGACCCATCTTATTTTTAAGTGAGGTGTAAACCTGTTGTAAAGTCGAGTTATCTTATATCCGCATACAAAACACTCTTGTTTTATTTTATACAGAATTGCTCCAAAACAGTGTGGTCTTATTCTCAGGCTGTTTAGTTACCACTGCAAATTTTATTAAAATTTTAGGAGTGATTGAGTGTTTAATAACGAAATGTGGCAAAAAACTGACGGTCAAGAACTTTCTAGGAGATTTTACAGCGAAAACAGATATACAGACGAGTGAAGCCTCGGACAAAAGCTAGTCTCTTAAAGAAAACATCTCAGACACACTCAACAAATTAATTTTAAACAGTAGATATTTTGTCGTTATTGTTATTTTATTTTGACAATTATCAACGTTTCATTTAATTACGTAACGATAATAACGCTGTACCATTTCGCTTTGACAATAATTCTTCATAATTGTATTCAATTAGTGATGAGCTCCAAATTGTAATTAATACCGAAATTATTATTTACTAGCTGAACCCCGCGGTGTTACCCGCGGTTATTGTTGTACCGCGAGTAACGCCGCGGGACAAAGTTAGTCTAAAAGAAGTAGCCTAAGTTACTCCCCGGATTATCAGCTACCGGCCAGTGAAAGTCCCGTCAAAATCCGTCCAGCCGTTCCAGAGATTACCCGGAACAAACAGACAGACAGAGAGACAAAAAAATTTTTAACTGCATTTTTGGCATATGCATTGATTAAAAAGCTGTTATTTTAATATTACAAACAGACACTCCAATTTTATTTATTTGTATAGACTAGCTGAGCTCCGCGGTATTACCCGCGGTTGCTGTTACAGATGGTCAGTGGAGCTGCAATGTGCTTTTTATGTAAAAGGGGGTGACTATGGATGAACCCATGGACACCCGCAATAACAGAGTGGTTGGTTTACTGTGGTTGGTGAGTTGGTTGAAATGTAAAATGCTGTTGCAATTTTATAACAACCACCAGGGAAACGTCGCTCGGTGAAGCTAGACTAAACAAGTTACCGAAGTTACTCCTCATATCATCGGCTATCTGGCAATAAAAGACCCCTCAAAATTGGTGAAGCGGTCTCAGAGATTAGCCGGAATAAACCTATAGTTAAGAATTTTGGTTTATTTTAAGGTTTATTATTTAAGTGCCATACATACTTTTATATGCATGTAGTAAAACGCCGTTGAAAAATTGAAATTACAAACTGACAATTTAATTTTATTTATTTGTATAGATTTAATTTTCATTAATTACAAATTAGAGTGACTTACAGATCTGTCGAGTGCCTAATTGTACTACAAATATCTAAAACTTTTTAGAAGATTTTAAAAAGTTTTTGATATCTGAAAAGTAAATGATAAATTAGTTAAAGATAAAAATAAAATAAACAAAATTATTACGGAATTAAATTGCTAAAAGTTTGAACTTATTTTAGCGTAAGAGGCAAACGAGCAGTCGGGTTACTTGATGGTAAGTAGTTTTCTTCGGTCATGGATACCTGCAACTCTAGAAAGAAAATTGTGGAACTTGACTTCCCAGAGTTAGGGGGTAGGAAGTAAGGAAAAGTTTTAATTAATAAGAATTCGCATCTATAAAAACGCATTTTAGTAAGGGAGCTGGTAGAAATTTTGGAGAAGGTGTTTAAGGCATTCTGAAAAATGGTCAGCCACCTCTTCCATAGTATCCTAAGACAGAAACGTAGGTCAGGCTGAAGGGCAGCGATCATTAACAACACTCAATTTTTTAATCACCTGGCAGATTGAAAATCTGGCTCCGTCTGCTTAGATCTCCTGGGGAAATAATTTGAAATTAAATATATGAATACATGATGTGTATTAAATATATGGATATTTTCAATATATGGATAAAAAATATCCATATATTTAAATAAATCCATAGATTCTTGGCGGATAAAAATGGAAATGAAATCCTAAAAAAACTTAAGGAATTAGTGTGGATCAAGATTCCAAATAAAACTCCCAGGCGATCTAAACAGGTGATCCTAGAGAATGGAGCCAAAATCTCACCAAATTTGTCTATTTTAGAATAATACCCTAAATTGCAACTTGCCTCAAACATATTTTTTGTATACTTTGCTTTGAGTAAAATGACCACAGGACATAATTACGGTTTCCATATAGTCGTAATACTCCTAATTTACAAGTTTAGTAGTCATAACAATAAACCCTTAAATGGTCTTCATGTCAGTCTATTTGTTCGTCAGTACGCGGCGTTCATACTCATTTTATAAACTTGAAAGTAACTCTATCTGTCTGCGTGTCTCTCTGTTAAACAAACAAATCAGACTGTTTTTAAGCTATAAAACTACAAGCATCTTCATTTTTACACAATTCAAAATTGAAACCTTGCTCGGACTAAACTTATTAAAGAACCACAACAACAAATACTTAGAACTTGGCTTGGAGTCAGTTTATTTGAGACTAGCCGACCCACGCAACCTTGTTTGTGTCTCTTATTGCCCGTAGCGTGATAATTTTACCCCGTTTTTGTAACATTCTTCATTGTTGCTCCGCTCCTGTAGGTCTTAGCGTGATGATATATAACCTATAGCCTTCCTCGATAAATGGGCTATCTAACACTGAAAGAATTTTTCAAATCGGACAAACAAAAAAACAAACAAACTCTTCAGCTTTATATCTATACTAATATATAAAGCTGAAGAGTTTGTTTGTTTGTTTGTTTGAACACGCTAATCTCAGGAACTTCTGGTCCGATTTGAAAAATTCTTTCCGAGTTGGATAGTCCATTTATCGAGGAAGGCTATAGGGTATATATCATCACGCTACTACTAATAGGAGCGGAGCAACAATGAAGAATGTTTAAAAAACGGGGGAGATTTTCACGCTACGTGCAATATAAGGCGCAAACGAGGTTGCGTGGATCGGCTAGTATTAGTATAGATGAGCTCCTAGACTGGATGATTAGGTGAACCCTGGCGGTTAATAAATCATCAACTATGCATTAGGAGGTGCGCTATCGCATTGAATTATTAGTCAACCGCCACCGCTGTTTACAATGACGGTATATGAGTTCGAATACCGCAGTGCTATATGCGTACATAATTGTATTAGGGGGTCTATTCTATAGCAGTAGATAATAATACTAAAGCGAGTTGCTTTGTTTAATATCTTTTTACGTGTAATTACTAAATCATCGATACTAATATTATAAATTCGAAAGTAACTTTATCTCTCTGTCTGTTTCTTCCAGGTAACTCTTTAATGTGATAACCGACATATATGTTTGTGGTTAAAGCAGTCGCCATGCCGCTTTCTACTGCGCCATGTGTAGTTGGTTCAAATCAAATATGGGAGAACACTTTTAGTGATCCACAATTGCTGTTGGATGTATATTCCTAATGCAGGAGTTTTCTTAGTAAAGAATAGAAAATATGAGGGTGGAGCTACCGGCAAAAGCTAGTACACTTGAACATTCACGTCTATTACTCCCTGAGGGGTGGACAAAGGAGTATGTAAGCGGAGATTTTGTCGACTATAATTTTAATCCCAATTACTAAACGGGCGCGTAATATATTACAAAAAAACATATACATCTTTCTAATCGTAAATCGCACTTACTCCACCACCCTTTGCCACACTCAAACAAATAAATAGAATATTTGTACACATTCATATCATTAATAACATTATATAGATGTTTATATTTCAAAATAAAAGACATTTTAAAGTCTCTAAAGTTCACATTGTAAAATATCTGTAAATGTAAGTTATTTATGTGAAATAAATCATTTTATTTCATTAAAAAAAACATTCGGAGGAAAAAAAAACAAGTTTGCACTTCAGAGTTCAGGTGTAGAGATCTGAAGCCAGTCGATACGTGGTAAAACTGGTGGAACTAGAAGCCAACTCGACTTCAAATAAGCTAGAAATTATTAAACTAACAAAATTAAGGAACAACAATTCTAGAATGAGAAATCAATTAGCACAACGTTTATATTATACCTACCTATTCTACAGTGCTTTATATCATGTCGAATAACAACAGAATTGGGACCGATTCCTGCTTATACAAACTGAATTCATTATGCAAGCACATTCAATATACTTAATAATTCATGTTTTTAGGCTCTTGAGGTCTCAATTAGTTTGTAAAATTATTTATGTACACCAATTGTTCTTGGTATAAGTGACGCGTAAGTGAAAATGAATTTTAAAATGTTAATATATTTAAGGCCTTTTACTTTATGTTCTCTCCTTTCTTTAGATGACTTTAGCCTATTGAAATAATTTGAAATAAAAGTATTTTGTAATTTTTACCGATGATGTTACGAAGAAGGTAGCACAAAAATATTATCATTTATCTCCAAAACTAATGGTTCGATTTTAATGTGGTTTTCAGATTTCGATTCGGGTTTTATTCGGGTTACATGGTGTGGCGTACGCACCTCGCCGAAATAGCGGGTGGCATCAACACCACACTGGAACAAATACGTATTCGTGTAGTTTCGTTGTTCTATAACTCGACATAACCCGTCGCAAAGTATAATGCAAGCACTTACCTTGGACTGCCACGGGTATTCGTTGAGTTTCCACCTTCGCTTGTTCAGGAGTCGACAATTCAGGGGTTTCAGTTCTTGTGTACGTCACACGCGAAGGGAAATGCAAGTAAATTTCGACAGATGCAAGTCGCGCGCGGTTCGGAGGTTTTTTCAAACAACCGTCAGTGGCTCCATGTTTTTTGCGAGTCAGTGTTGTAATTGCCACCATGCGACGATTATTACCAGCATTGAAAATTGAAACAATGGATTACGAATTACGATATATATACTTTACGGTAACGGAACAGATGGGTATTACAGAAACAATCAACCTAGGCGCGTAACAAAAATACCTCATCCAGTATCTAATAGAGGCACAGCGGAGACTAAATATGCTAAATGTCAACACATCTCTTAGATAGCGTGGGCCGATACCAACATGCATCGCTTCACACTCAGTTCCGAAATGTTGTCCTGCGGTCCCCGCAATGTTAAAATATGTTAAGTATAGGGCAATACTGTGTGTATGTAATTGTTGTTTTTTGTTATTATATATATTATCGCACGGATATGTAAAATATCTTTATGCACGGCGTCACCTGGGCCCAATTGAAAACCAGCGTTAGACGCCATGTCTGACACAATGCTGAATTGGGTCCATTTTTGGCCTTGCAAAATTGAATTTAGGATTTTCATTAATCCAATTTTACCTTTTTTTTTGTTTTATGTACGATTACTTTTTTTTGACAAAATAAATATTCTTATTTCTTTCTTTCTTTCATTCAGGATCTTTATATATATGTTAATACTAACTAAACCCCGCAGTGTTACCCGCGGTTATTGTTACACCGCGGGTAACCCGCGGTGTAACACAAAAGTCAAAGCTAGTCTAAAAAAAGTAGCCTAAGTTACTCCCTGGATCATCAGCATCAGCAGCTACAAGTGAAACTCTCGTCAAAACGGTCTAGCTGTTCCAGAGATTACCCGGAACAAACAGACAGACAGGCAGACAAAAATTAAAAAAAAACGTCATTTTGGTTCATGTATCGTGTATAAATACATATGTATTTAATTTAAAATTACAAACAGACACTCCAACTTTATCTATTTATATTGATACTTAATTTCTGTTGGATAATTTCAGAGATTAGTTCATTAAAACACTGTTACGTCAGTTTAGGTTAAATGTCAGGACTCTAGGTCGGAAGGTGATAGATTTACAAGGTGAGAGTTATATTGAGGAAGTAATTTATCGAGCTGATATTGGCAGGTCAGGTGCAAGGTCGAGTCGACAGGACAGGGCAGTGGTGCTTTAAAGTAAATTAAGTGGTTTCCTTGATCTTGAGAGAGATGAGAAGTAAATTAACTTAGAATACGATCTACAGGGATGCAAGGTTAAGATTAATAAGAGTTAACCTTGATAGCGAAATAGAGAAGGGTTATAAGCAAATTAACAGCTAAATATATACATTTAGTTATTATTTTTTTATACGAAAATTATAACCTAGACATAACACACATAATGCACTCACATACATACGTGTATACACACCCACACATATACACACAAAAGCGCTCAAAAAACAAATGAGATGCATTTTTATTTTGTTTTTTCCTGTATGTTATTTTTCTTAATTCGTTCTGCACACTTCTTCACGAAGGAGCGGTGTTACACTATCTTAGACTTTGTTTTAGTTGTGTAATGGAACTTGGTTATCCATATTACATGTTCTTACCTAGTTTGAAAACCAGTCTCCCAGTAATCAAATGTGTATTGTATAATTAGCTAGCAACCCGCCCGGCTTTGCACGGGTTCATAATGAAAAATATCATAGCCTATGTTTCTCTAAGATGTGCGGCTTAATTTCTCTTCTCAATCTTCAACAAATATCTTTATATTTTAGCCAATATACTAAAAAAATTAAAACATTGTATACGGAAACCTTCCTTAAGAATCTGTGCAGTAGCTTTTGAGTTTATATCGAACAGACTGACATACAGATGCGGTGGAGGACTTTATTTTATAATATGTAGTGATGTGTTTTATTTATAAGCAGACACTTCAATTTTATTTATTTGTATAGATATGGATGCCTGAAACTAAACTTAAAACACTTTGGGAAGCCAAAAGCTTGAGATACAGTGAGTATTACAAGTGTGTCGATTTCCTGCGTCGAAAGTGAAAGTATAACTCGCAGTTTGAATACTGTTTTTCTACCTCCATCTTCGAATGTCAATGTTAAAGAGTGTCTCTTTTAATGGTGTTTTATTGTAACTCTTTTATGTATAATGTATATTTGTCTGTTTAAGTTTATACTTTAAACGAGGTGTAAAAAGCATATCACTAGGCAGCCATATTATTGGTCACCATCCTGCATTATTCTCATTTACAATGTGACTACCACTTTTGGATTCTACTAATGCTTTTCATCAGGCTAAAATATATAAGAAATACTAAAAGCAAGTTTTTAAATTGTTTTAAGGGTATGAAGCAGGACAGTAAAGGGTAACGAACAGACGGATCGTCATATTACAAGTACTGTCGTCACCTGAAACTGAAAAGTACCAAGTGCTTTTCCGTTTTTTGATTTTATTTCTAAATAGATACATATATGTAAATGAATTACACACAGAACATAATGAATGCGCTCACCATGGAATTATTTTGCATGTGTTGAAATAGAACCCGCAACATCTGGATTAGCAGTCAAGACCACGAAAAACCGCTAAGCCAGCTCCACTTATATAATTGTAATTTAGCTCATCAAGCAATTATAACAATTACGAATTCCGTCAGAAATCTGTCAGGGTTGTCTAAAGATTAGTTGATTTTGTAACATTGAAAATAAATTATGAAAATACAATTTTCTTACTTAGAAACGCCAAATATAATTATTGAAGTCATAGCTCATTTATAAATCTAGACACGCCGTAGCGTGTCAAGCCAAGTTCAAGCAAAGTTTGCTATCTCTTGGTATTTGCGATCATTTGGCCTTGCACTTGCGTGACGTTCATAGTATATCTTGAAAATTTACGTGAGACCGGCTTCAACGGAGTGATATCACAACCTCATACTCATAGAAAACAGGAGTATTATTAGCCAGGAATTATTACCTGTCCCTGCAATAACCAGACCCTTAATATATCTTATGTACATATGTATACTTGTATGTATTTACCAATAAATATCGTATATGTGTATTAATATGTATGTACAATATATTCTATTGTATAAATCAACGTTGGCGATCAGCGTGCAGCGAGTGTGTAGTTTCGATAGTTTGGTCGCTGGGCTACAAGCGAGTGTTGAAGTGCGATAAGCGATTATTGGCGCCAACACCACATTTCAAGACACTATGGATGGGTTTTTTATTGAATGTCCCCGACAATATCTCTATCGTATAAATACTATCGTAAGATACACCATGTCGTCGTTTGAACTAGGCAGCAATGAGATTTGTTGATATCCATACGTGTACTCACAAAGCCGCACTGAAGAAATGAACAAGCGAGCGAGCATGGTTGAGCGAGTATTGCAGAGCAAGTTTATCTTTGAACTCTCTTGTCGCTCAGCGACAAAACTAGTAAAGCGAGTCGTGGCCAGCGGTGTGAACAGTCGGAGAGCAACTCTTTCTATATGCATCTCTTTCGTTTACACGGAATGTATATTTATTGTACGTTACTTGAGCGAGAAAATCGCCGATGGTATGTCGTTTTCTCGCCGGCGGTCGGACCACTGCCTTACACGAGCAATTCTATATTTTATCTGAATTTCGGAAACGGATCCAACGATTTTCATGAAATCGTTGATATCGCTGTCATGTTCTAGAAGAAAATGATTAAGAAATACCTTCAACAGTGAACTTAGAATACGAGGTTACAGCAAATTAAACCATCAGCAGTAGTACATAAAAGTCAATTTTAATAATTCATATATCTTCGGGCCAATAAGGCTCTGCTTCTCGGGACTTTGCACTCAGTCAGTGTGTGGATTCTGTCACTCTTCAGGTAAGCAGGATCCAAAACCAGTTCTTCGAGGGCTCGAAGTGCCTGTTCATTGGTGAAAGGTGCTTGCAAGCCATCAGAAATTCGAGAAAGCCAACGAGTTTCAACGCATCTGTAAGAAAGGGTTCATATATTGTCTTCTATGTAGAGCTAGTGCAACTGACCGAAACGCCAGATAATACAAAGTTATGTAATGGATATTGGTAGTGTTTTAGTTTGAGTATTCTTTTATTGGAATTAGGTAGACAAGTAGGTGACTGTTAGATAGTGAGGCTCTAATCCAGGCCTTTGTTTTCTAACGTAAACTTCATGTAATTTATAGGTTTTTTACAAGAAGTAGAAAGACAGTCTAACTGTTACATAGTCAGTCTGTTACTACGATCAGTATAATCTGGCCAAAAAGCAGGCAATTCCAAGGTATTTACTTACGGCCACACAAGCTAATGATACTTGGTACCAGTTATGTTAACTTTAATTTAATACAAGATAGTTAACACAATTTTATCTGTTCGTCAACGTATTAAAAATATTAAATTGAACCCATAACACTTGGCGAAATAGGGAACGGCTTGGTGACCGCTTTTATCACTAAGCCCAACGTGCAGTCAATTTGTTGCCCTCGTAGTTATAAATACGGTAAGTCATAAGGTCAAGATTATGTCCGAAAATTGTTTATTATAGGCTGATAATAATTGATGAAAACTAAAAAAGGTTGTACATACGCTGAACAAGGGTCCGCAGGCAACAGCATCGTAATAGTTGTAGGGCTGAATGGTGCAGGTTTCTCGCAGTGCACTGTGTACTTTTTAAACCGAGAAGCTGTCTTGTCGGTCTTCTGTGTCTTGTGCAAAAACCGTTCCTAGAAGTACAAATTTAACATTGATGATTTCACGCTTTCACGCCTAAACCACTGCATCGGATTCAATGAAATTCGTCATGGAGAGACTTTGATTTTTGAGGAAGAACATAAGCTACTTTATATAGTGATAACTAACACACACATGGACGGAGCCGCGGATAAAACTATTTTTTTTTTACATTTCACACCGTGGCCTTCTGATACCAAACTAACTAAATAAATCCAGGATAATGGTATCAAGGCTGCTAATAAACATCTATTATAATTATTAATGTACAATTTTTGTATCACGTTGTTGCACGATCAACTACGAAACTGACTAACGTTTTTAACAGGCTTTTTCTATTTACGTGTTTCGCTGGCGTTCTTAAGATTGGATAGTTAACATCACACGTAGAACAATGGGAGCTGAGCATGGTTTTAAAGAGAGGCAGACGAAGGTACATGCGTCAGCTAGTTCTTTTAATTTTTTAAATATATTGTTAGAGCGTTTTTACATTATCCGATCCGATATCGGGCCGGACAATAACAAAGACATACATATTTCATACATTTAACTTCCTCCGATATCGTATCGGCGCTCGACACCGATATCGGATCGGATAATGTGATAACGCTCTAACGAAAAGAAAGACAGATATTTCTAGAACGACGGCCGAGGCCTCAAAATCGGAAAGTTCTCGTTGATTTCTTGAGGCACAGAATAATTAACCTAATATCAATATGCATAAAATCGAATGTAATTGACTGTCGTGCGTTTGGCTTTTTATTTCGCGTAAACGTCAAGTTCTAGATGTTTTATCGGTATTACGTCGTCACGAAATGGACTAGAAGTTTCCATGAGCTGTGGCGTCGAATATAAAAAGGCGCTTCGTTGACAGCAGTTCAGTTTAGTTTGTGTTATAGTGCGATAAATGTTGATGTGATATCAGTGATTAACCTAGCGACCTCAGCGACACTTAAAAACTGTTATTCTAAGCCATATTGCGATTTTAAGAGTGCTTTAATAAAGTCTCTTTTACACGTCAGAAGGTTTATTTATTTAATCCATCGAACCCTAACACGTAACAATACGTTACGAACCGGGTATTAAGTTAATGAAAGTAGTAGGTTGAGTACCAAAAAAACACAATATTTATTAAAAACAACACTTTTACAACAATAATTCACTAAATCACTCGTCAGTCTAGGGGTATGGAAATATCTAGAAAGATCCCGAGAAATGCCTAGAACAAATAATCTAGTGCCATCTAGCGTTGAAAATCGGAATTACTAATCATAATCTCTACACGCTACTTGATACTAGATGGCGCTGTCCTCCGATTTGTCTAGAATGTACGAGACCCATTTATGGCACAACAATATATTATATATAGATAAAGTTCCTACTAAAATAAACTTCCTACTACTAGATAAAGACTAATACTAGCATTTGACTACGACTTCGCGCTTAGGTTTTTTAGGTATGTAGATGATGATGACGGTTCCGTGGCAAGTGGTTCTCTACTAATTTCTTACTTCTAAAACGTTAGTAGAAGTATTATAGAAAGTAAAACTTACAGAATAATAAACGATTTCTTTATATTCTTTGATTTTCTCAGTGATCAGAAGCAAAGTAAGTTTCATCTGGTAGATGGAAGGACCCTTGTCTCCTAGAAGATTCTGGTACGGCTCCAAGCTGCAGCCCAGTAAGCTGTAAGCATATGTCTATCCTCAGAAAGGACGTCTTGTTCTACTAAACCACGCTGGTCTGACGGTTTGCTTTAGGGTTTGTTTCGAGATTTCCTTTCTCTTTGCAGTAATGTTTTTCTTTGCTCCATTAGCCGTCTCTTATAACACCCATGGGATGAATAGCGTCCATCACCACATACATGGAGGTAACAATATAAGGTTTCTGACATTTCAATAAATGTTAGTTAATAAAAGTTAAAAATATTATTAAGTTTACAGTAAGGAGATTTTTTGGGGTAAACGAGGAGATAGGTGAACTGATGGTACGTGACCACCACAGCCTACTAAGAAATCTAGCCGCTAGTCTATCTATATGTATAAAAATGGGCCTATTTCCCTTGGCCGCGGCATTACACGTGAACACATAAAAAAAGAATTATTTAATATATATATCTATATATATATATATATATATATATATATATATATATATATATGTATTACGGCGAGGAAGTTAGAAGAGGTAAGGCAGGATAGTGGTAGAATACGATTTAAAAAAAAAGCGATATTAAAGAGCCTATATCCTTCCTTTAAGGGCCTACCTCCCTTTAGATGCGTAAAAAAGGTTGCAAACCAAAGACTACATCTCATTAACGGCTGCATCAAAAGATTGGAAAAAATGTATGTTTACTGTCAATTCATGTTCAAGTCTGTTGGCGTGAGCGACTGCTGATCATGAGGTCTCGGGTTCGATTCCCGGGTCGGACCAAATGTTTGTATGATCTACAAATATTTGTTTCGGAGTTTGGGTGTTTTCTATGTATAATATGTATGTATTTACAAAAAAAAGTATATATGTATTTGTATCAGTTGTCTAGTATCCATAACACAAGCTCTGCTTAGCTTGGGACTAGATGGCGTTGTGTGATAGATGTCCGAAATATTTATTTATATTTATTCCTGATAAATGGCATAACCAATACTAAAAGAATGAGCGAAATCGGTTCAATTTCACTGCCTTACCTCTTCTTACTTCCTCGCCGTAATATATTATATTTATAATAAATAATTATTTTTTTATGTGTTCGTTATTTTCAGAACAAGGTTTGTTTACAATAAAAATAACGGGAAAATTTAATTTAAAAGCGAACGGGAGACAGACCAACTGACATATGTAAATATGGCGGTACGAAGTTCGCCGGGTCAGCTAGTCTTTTTATCTTTTTATATATATAAAAATCAATTGCTGTTCGTTTGTCTCGTTAAAATTCGCGAATGGCTGGACCGATTTTGCTGATTTCGGTTTTGAAATATTAGTCGTAGTCCAGAGAAGGTTTAAAAGGTGAAAAATTTAAACATTTTCAATATCCAAATGTCACGTGTACGAAATAGCGGACACAGCTTTTCTATACTAATATTATAAACGCGAAAGTTTGTAAGTATGGATGGATGGATCGATGAATGGATGTTTGTTACTATTTCACGCAAAAACTACTGAAAGGATTTGGATAAAACTTTACAGTATTATAGCTTATACATCAGAATAACACATAGGCTACTATTTGCCGCGATAACCGACATACACGCAGGCGGAGTCGCGGGAGACTACTAGTTTAACATAAAGATGAGTGCATTACGTTAACAAGATACTCTATCAATGCAATTAACAGTTAATATCACATCTAATTACCTGTTTCATATCCAATTATAACCCGAGACACGCAAACCCTTTTAATCTAGTAGATATATTTTGAATAGAGCCATTAAATTAATAGTAATTATTTCATACTTCTTACACATGGTTGACTGATTGCAAACTAGGCGAAGTTGTGGTAGCGAGACTGATAATAAATATACATATATCTTTATCATTCATAGCCCAGTTGCACTCGGTGATAAGAAACAATCACTAAGGGTAAGTAACGAAGGGTCGGTCAGTACCTGGATGGGTGACCGCTAGTGGCATGATACCATGAGCGTCTCCCTGATTCGGAGGTCACGTAAAGCAGTGGGACCCAGTTGTTATCATGAGATAACAGTCGTGAAACTTAGTTGGAGGCCTTTGGGCGGCTTAAAAACATCCAACGGCAAGATTACGTACCCGTGATTGTCTTGCCAGTATGGCGACGTATGGTCTTTAACCCTCTCCGGTGAGGAGACCCGAACCCAGCCGTGGGACTTTCTGGGTTGTTGATAAATACCTTTATCTAAATATTAATACGTGAAGTAAAAACTGTGTACACCTTTTTACCCAACTGCGAAAGAAGGACGGTTATATTTTTCGAGTGTATGTATGGATATTTGTTTGTCGTATTTTTATGTGAATGGTGTCAATAGATTCGTTTTAGTCGTGAGAGTGAAACTCGGTACATAGAAATAAAAAAAAAATGAATAAATAATCTTTTCTTTCAAGTTCTTTCTATCTTTTCAGTAGTTCAATGAATTTAATAGAGATGGTGGATATTGACACAGTCTGTTTTTATTACAATATTTTCTTATTTATTACGAAAATTATGAGAACGGAGTCTCCCGATTTGCTAAGGAGGAAAGTGGATATATTATATTTCCAACTCCTCAGGTTTTTCCTTTGATTAATTTCGTTTCCGACTTCCCGAGTGTCATAACTCAGTGTGTTCGTGGGTCACTACTGTTGATCCTGGTGTACAGGAGTTACAGTGGCGGGTGTGTGGGCGGGCTTAGTCCTATAACACACAGATGAACACTAAACTAACAATTTTAATAAGAAAACATGAATGTACCCACATATTTCCTACACACTACCATAACCAGGAAACAACCTTAATTTCAAACCAGCTTAATTAATGCGGAAAATGTCAAGATCATTATTTTTGATAACTCGTTTGTTGTAATTGTTGCATTGGAAAGTGTATGAAAAATACCGTGTATTGTGTACAACAATCTACTGTGGGAGAGCTACGCTCGAATGGGCCGGCTCAACCGGATTGATACCACGGCCTCGCAGAAAACCGGTGTAAAACAGAAAACAGCTTGCGACGTGTTTCACAGAGTGAGTGAGGATACCGGAGGCCCACATCCCAACCCCTCCCCCCATCATTCTACCCCTTTCCCCAAAAGCCGGCAATGCACTTGTGATGCCTTTGTGGGGGTGTCTATGGGCGGCGGTAATCGCTTATCATCAGGGGATACTTCTGCTCGTTTGCCCTTTATTACATATAAAAAAAACAAGCCTTACACAAACCCATCTGACCAGCTACCATATTGTTGACCAAAACCTCCTTCCTTATTAGAAGCCTATGTGCAACAGTTGTCTTTTAAAGTTTTATAACAGGTTATAATAATTCCGATCTATTTAAATTACCTCTATGTCAACAAACGCTAGATACAATGTGTGATTGCGTTCAATAACCTAACTTCATTATAGCCTGCGTGTTATTGATTCAAAGCAGTGCAATTTCGATTCTATTAAGGGCGCATTGTATTCAGGTAATGGATATGTGATGTAGATACATGCATACATATTGATGTATGTATTTTCAGTACAGTTAAAACGATAATATTCGACCTACGGGCAGTGGTAATTTTTGTGGTTTGAACTTTTTCAGGCAATTTTTAAGTTCTTTGTGCCTTTGTTCTGGTGTGTGGTTTATCTATGACTGGTGTCTTGGTTAACTGGTGGACGATTCTGACTGTTAAGATAGCAAGGTAGGGTTTGATTCTCGTCCAGGACAAATAGCTGTGTGATAAAACGATAATTAGATCTAGATGTAATTTATAATAATACTAGTTGTTGCTCGCGGCTCCGCCCGTGTATATATCGCGGCAAATAGTGTTATTCTGATGTATAAGCTATATTACTGTAAAGTTTCATTCAAATCCGTTCAGTAGTTTTTGCGTGAAAGAGTAACACACATCCATCCATCCATACCTACAAACTTTCGCGTTTATAATATTAGTATAGATATGTATGAGTATTTAAAAATGTTCACTGACCCATTGGGTTAGTTTAAAAGTTAGTATTGACTAACTTTTAAACTTTCGCGTTCCATGATATATCAACAATTATTGTTACGGGAATTAACACGATCACTTATTAAAAGGTATTACATACCTCTGATTTGCCTGACGTTTCGACCAGGTAGCACTGGCCGTGATCACAGGCTGACTGCACACAGACTGACGTCTTTTAAGAAGTGATCGCGTCAATTCCCGTAAAAATAATTGTTAACACTGACCCAATGTTGCAGAAGCATTTCAATAGGTTGCTATAGTGTGGGTCACTATGCTGCATTGTCTACATTCACAATGAGTATTGTGACCACTATTGCTGAACTAATCAGGCACAGTACGGTCACGTTGGCAGGCTCAAATATATATAATAAACTCGATCAATCTTCGTGAGTCAATAGCCGAACCAGTTGCTTACAATAAAATGTCCACTATTAACACATCCATACTGATCCATTTAACTTATTACTTGTGGAATTGATTGGAGCTACTTTTCCATTAAAGCTGACGTTTCAGCAGCCTTTATTGTATGGTTGATTTATAGTTTTGAAATATAATAAAGTACGAAAATATGTACAGAACCTTAGTTAATCTATACTAATATATAAAGCTGAAGAGTTTGTTTGTTTGAACGTGCTAATCTCTGGAACCGCTGGTCAATGGTGATTTGAAAAATTATTTCAGTGTTGGATAGTACATTTATCGAGGAAGGTTATAGGCTAATTATCATTAATATATTAATATACACGAAGCGTGATAATTTTACCCCGTTTTTGAAACATTCTCCATTGGTGCTCCGTTCCTATTGATCTTAGCGTAATGATTAATATATTTTAATGAATAAATGTATTTTAAATTGTAATAAAGGACAAAAAAGGTTTAACAACCCAGAAAAAACTTACCTACGTAATTTTTGAAAACATGGGATTTCGGCTTTTTGATCTTAACTTTTTACCGGCCATTAATAAATCATACGGCCCAAAGACCGATATAAATCTAATTGCCCGGCTATATTAGTTATAATAATAACATTACGACCGGCTGATGATCCACAAATCAAACACGTCAGGACGTGACGCGACGTGACGTTCACATCAAACGTGCGTTAAGCACCACCCGGCACTGACACGTTGATCATTACGCCAGGATTAATTATCGTACAACTTTCCGCTAACTTAGTGAACAGACCTTTAAGAAGAGGGGGGGAGGTCTGAGAATGGATAATTGCCGAGTTTGATTTTCGTTTTGGATAATGTAAGGTTAGGAAATGAATGTCTAGGAATTATGCTATTTTGATACGGGTTTAAAGGGTGTGTGTGACATGACCTAGAAAAATAAAACAGTTCATCGAGTACCATGTAATCGTATTTTTGTACTTAAAAGACAACTTTCATTTACACACATACACGAAACGGACATAAATAACACCTAGACTCAGAACAACTTCTTTGAGGACCACACAAAGTAATGTTCCATGCGAGATTTGAACCCATGAAACTCTATACACTAAAAAGCAAAGGGGCGATGGCGTAAATCACTAGAATAACCGTGCAGTAAGAAACACTTAACAACGAATGCGTGCTATCACGAAAAACTTCAAGCTACAACTATGCGACCCGAAATAACCAAATCTCTAATTCACCATTTCCAATCACTAGACCCCGAATACTCGCTACCATTTAAAACTTGGCGTTGCATAGTTACAATCTCACTTAACCGAACCTAGAAGGCACATGCAAGTAATAATGATGATGACGTTCTCCTAACCAATTTTAGCCACGGCGGCAATTCTCAATGAAGACCAGCCAACTACACAGGAGATATTATACTGCACAAGTGTGTGCGCAAACACAGGTCTGAGTAATATTTCGTTTCCAAACCCTTAACACACTATTTTCCTATGTTCTCTCCAAGGAAGGCCATTGTAGGCATTTGTTTAACCGCTTAACTCTATCCGAGCAGTGAAATTAAAAGAGCAACAGCTTTGATACTTGAAACCTAAGTCCATTACTCACATCTTTATAAATATGAATATCACTCCTAAAGTTTTTAATCAAATATAGCGGTTATTTAGGCTTTAGCAATTTCCAGAATCTTTAATTTTTTACTGGTTAGTCCTATGATGCGATCAGATTTAAAACCGTCCACCAATCACTTTGACTGTGTGAGTTAATTTCCAACTAATGACCTGGTAAACCCGGTGCATCGCGATTCGCAAAAATATTTTTTTTTTTGAGAGTATCCCTAATGAATGACGTTAAACTCTGACGTTTAGTCGATAAATGAAATGCCTAGCTAGAAATAAAAAAAAAAGAGTTTAAATGAGCTACCACTAGCGAAATTGAGACTAATAACGGGTTTGAAATAAAGCATTCCGAGTTATTAGCTTTAATATCTCTAGTGTGATAAACAGTTTAATTAAAAAAAACTGTACTAAACTGGTTTGTGTCTATTTTTTTCAGCTAATTGCTACTTAATTTCATACTTCTTAAAGTTGTTATTTGTTTGAGCGTCTTATAGAAATGCTCTTATTATTCTTGCTAATGTTACGAATTGTAACTTACTTAAAAATATCACTTATATTGTTCATTGTATTTTTCAGAAGTTGTTGAGATTCTTCATCTCTCTTCCTTAGTTCTTCTGTCTTTGTTCTCCTCATTTCTAGTTCGTTCTGCATCTGTGTTAGTCTATTTGCTATATGTTCTTCTACAGCTTCAATATAGTCTCGGCGATCATCTGAAGAGTGACATAAATAAAATGAAAATGGTTAAAATGACAGTGTTGGGGTTCGTGAAAACTCGTTCATTTGGTAAATGGCAGGCGTGGCTCACTCATAGTGTTTCTACACTGATGAAATCATCATCATCATACTGCTGGACAAAAACCTCCCCAAGGTTTGCTATAACAACGACCCTTTGAAGACCGTCACATAATTATGATGTGAGCTGAGTCCTAGCTATTAATGAATAGCATTACAGTATTGTTATATAGGCTACAACATATCACGTTAACAGCCTTTATCAGTCCACTGCTGGACATGGCTTTTCAGAAAGGAGACTAAAGGTAGCGGTTCGCACCGGGACAGAGAGAACCGACCGAGACAGGAAACCAAGACCAGAGACCGCGATAGTCACTTGACCATAGGCCACGTATAAGCAACAGTTCGCGAGCGAGACCGAGACAGGAGATAGGAGACACCGAGACGGTCACTGCCCCGGACTAGTAGTGTCTCGTGTCGCGCTCAAAAATCACATTAAACTCTTTCTATATTGTCATCAAACATGTGGGTGCATCTTTACTAATAGCGAAAATGACCTTTCTTGGCTTCTAGTTAAATATAATAATAATAATATTTTGGACATTTAACACACAACGCCATTTAGACCCAAACAAAGCAGAGCTTGTATTGTAGGTCTCGACCGCACAGTACATACCGAAGAGACCGAGACACTTGTCGCCGCCTCCGGTCGCGGTCTCGTGTCTCGGTCGCTTGTATCTGTCGCGGCGCCAACCGCTACCTTTAGGCGTATTATACATTGGCCAGATGGTTTGATATAGGATTAGTCTTAAGCGCTCTTTCAGTTTTGCAGTGCTGTTGTCCAGCGTAGTTTACTCACGTAGTCAGCTCTACGCTACGCTAGCATACGATATCTCCGGCATGAATAACGGTGGTGACAAAGACTACGCCTTATTTCGTCACCACATAGTAGATGGGTACTACTGGATATTATAAAAATTACCGTGGGAGAACCACGCTTCGGTATGAATGGGCCGGCTCGACCGGAGTGATACCACGGCCTCACAGAAAACCGGTGTGATATAGCGCTTGCGCTGTGTTTCATCGAGTGCGTGAGGATACAGAAGGCCCATACCCCCAACCCCTCCCCTCATCCCCCTTTCCATCCTCAAAAGGCCGGCAACGCACTTGTGACGCCTCTGGTGTCCATGGGCGGTGGTAATCACTTACCATCAGGCGATACGTCTGCTCGTTTGCCCCATAGTCCATAAAAAAGACATCATACTGGTTTCTTGTCGTATTTGTTTGACATCTCGGAGCAGCACTTGGTTCTCAGCGCAGTATTCGGTCATCATTTTGTACAAGGAGTCAATTTGCTGCTCCCACCACATGAATTGCTTCTTTATCTCTTTGGGACTTATTTTGTCAGTGAAAGCCTGTGAAGGAATTCACCTTTGGTCACTTACTTTAAAGTTGAATTTACTCAGTTTATTTACTTATTTTATAGCCTTATGGACAAAAATGTACAATAGTGGTATTAAGCATTCTTTGCTACTTTAGAACGCACTACACTTTTATATAATGTAATGTAAAAATTATATACATTACTACATCTTGATCGTCAGTCGCATACGTCACAAAGTGAACGCCTTATTCATTTTCTTTTCTTATTCATTCATCATCATCAGCTTAATCATCAGCTTACCTCAGCCCGATGCCGGACATAGGCCCCTACATTTGCACGCCACTTAGTTCGATCTTCAGCTTCTAGCATCCAGCTCAAAAGAAGCAAGAACAATTGGGTAACTGCAGTACACTTTTGATAGCACGATGTAACTAAGAGAAAAATAAGATATGACTTACAAAAATGTCTTCCAGTATTTGTATATGGTAATTATATTGTTCAAGGCTCTTTTCTTCTTCTTTTCTTTTGTCTTGCTCTTCCTTTAGCTCTTGTCTCTTGTTGATTCTGGTAACACCTTTGGCTGCGAGGAAGTGGTACAATTTCAACTCATGGTTGTAGGCCTTCATGAGGTCTCGCATTTCCTGTGAATGATACAATGTGTTGTTATGTAAACTATTTTTAGCACTTATAGAGATAATATTCATTAGATATGATATGAGTAATAATAATAACTCAAGACACCTACATTCGATCATCTTATTCCAATTTCGGCTATACGTTATGGTTATAAGATTGCCGGTAGAAGTTAAATATTGCTAAATACACATTTACTTATACTACCCACTGGTGTCCACTACGTTTGCCGTTCAACATTTTCAATCAAATCCGTTATATATGTTTTACTCATTTAACATTTTACCTGTATCTGCAGCATTTGATCAATTTTGCCCTTTTCCTGAATTGACTTCAGTTTTGCGACCCATTCGTCTCGCTGGTCGTAAGCTAGGGTTGATGATTCAAACAGATCTCCCAGGAACTTCTTCCCTTTATTTAAGGCTGTCAGCATTTTGTTCCATGCCTGGTTGAAGAGAGCCCTGGGAAATTAGAAAACTGATTAAAAATGCTATCGTGTATTTGGGATATGACAATAAATAAATAAACAGATTAAATAAGGGACATAAAATTTTATGAAACCAAAATTGATAGGTCTATATTGGAACTAGAGACCCATGTGTTAACATAAATTTCTAGTTCTAGTTTGATGCATGGAAGTTGGCAGATATGAGAATAGAGAACGGCCAACTGAAAGATGGAGGATAATGTACCTGAATATCTGTCTTTAAAAAAGTAGCCATTAGTTTTTTGCCAGCATTCTTCTCATAAGGCTCTACGTATTTCGGAAACTGGGAGTTATAAATCAACACAAACAGGCAGTAGATTTTAGTGTTTTCATCTAATTTAGCCTGACAATCCAGCACGTGCTGTGGCATCTGTTTGTGTTGCTTTTTACTGTAGTTACAATTTAACGTTTATAAATATCACTTAGTGTTGGTTTTAAATTTGAATTTGAGGAATTGAATAAAAAACGACAAGGCAAGAGGGTATTAAAGACCTGATCACCCGATAAAGAGAAATTCAAGAAGAACTTTGAACCGATCTTTGAAATTTGTGTAAAGTACAAAAATATGATATTACTGACCGATCTTTCAACATGTGTTCGATTTCCTCTCTGATCTTATTATTCTGACATTGAACATCGTTGAATCTCAATTGGGCGGTTTCTAGTTTATTTTCCGTCGATATTAAGCGCCGTTCGCTTTGTATTCTTCGTTTGTTGAGCTGGAACAAAATTTAAATTATTATCATCACCAACAACTCTTAGTCCCTGCTGGATTTGCAAAAGGAGATTCTGGTCTACTGTGCTACTATTGAATGATTGATACATACTTGAAGATGAAACTTTTTATTTAGTTGAAGGGTCACCTGATGTTAATTGGCTACGCAGATCTGCATTTAAGGGTGTCGTTACCCTTTGCGCTCTGCACCCTACTGAAGTTAGGGGAGGGTTGTGACTCTCCTTCTGCAAAACCGTCATCTTGAAGAAGAAGGCTGCGGAAAGGGACAGAGAAATCCTGACCTCTCTTTCGTCCCGCAGCGGGCGCACCAGGCTGTTCGTCGCCCCCCAGACCGGACCCGAGATAGCGGCGCGTATTGTTCCCGTGCGCCCCTCTTTGAAATCGAGAGGGTTGCTACTTCCCTCGCTGACGCGATGTGGCTCACAGCCGATACCAGTCAGGGATAGCGGATGTCTCTTAAGTTGCCGCGATCCCGGACGTAGATGACAGACGGAACACCGGGGGTTTTAGTCAGTAAAAGTCTCACAGACCTCTCCGCCCTCTCCCCAGGGCGGAGGACATTCATGAGCATATCCCCCCCGTTAAAAAATAAATAAAATGATATGACTCTCCGGTAACCTCACCGTCTCTGTGAAAGTATTATTCTCCTATGAGACTGAAGTATCAATCAGGTCAATACAGTATTTACATGTTGCACTGAAAAGCCGCCACGGTTTCAAAGTGATTAAAATAGACCTTTTGCATTTCATTGAGCATTAAGTTACTATTGGAATTTAGTCGCAGTATGTAAATGTTATGAGGACTTTTTTTGTTATATTATTGTTAACACCATGGTTGTTCAAATAAGCCTACCTGTCCTCTAGCCGTGTGGGCAATCTTTCTCAAGTGAGTGGTCTCTTTGTTGTTTCTCACCAGTAGGTCATCAATTTCACTTGTCACTACCAATCCAGCTGAAAATTTTAATCATAATATTATTCTGCGACACACAATTTTCTACCAAAATTAGGCACAGTTTGCTTCTACTGTTTTGTGATGGTAGGTAGGTGTTTTACAAGGGTCAATGGAGCGGTTGTGTCAAATGATGATTACAATAACAGCACATTTCCCTTCCACTATGATCCCGGGTCCTTTCAGCGGGGCGTAAAAGCATCTCACTAGGCGGCCATAGTGGTCACCATGCTGTACTGTCCTTATTCGCATTGAGGTTGGTGACCACCACTCTTGGCATCTGCTCATGCTTTCTATCAGGTAGAGCAGAGTCATTTTCGACTAGAATCACTCAATTTCAAATATTTACTTTTCATAAGTGCCTGTAAAACAAGTGCCTATTAGAAAAAAATATTTTGAAATGAAATGTAATAAAATTTATTTGCAAAGAACATAGGTTAGTACCAGGTGTAACATTGGTGGTTTTTGATCATACCATATTCTGCCTTTTTTGGCATGCACATATTTATGAAATAAAATTATGACTTATAAAATAAAAAAAAACATTTTAAAATGTTTTACATTGCCCAGCATCACATAAAATTGTATAAATAGGTTTTGAATTTCTTAACAATTAAATCGAATACATAACTATTGTATCGATTACAAAACTATTATATCGAATACATAACTATTATACCGATTACATAACTAATATATTTTAATAATTATTATACTACATTACAATTTGAATATGACTTTTATTTTGGGGCAGCTAAAATATATTAAAAAAGAAAAAAAAAGAAGTAGAATAGTAGTAACTATCAGTTGCAATGTCGCCCTTTGAGTTGCCTCTGCTAGACTCCCTCCGTAATACCATCTCGGTCGAGCCCACTACATATGTGGAAGCTCGGCTCTTCCATGGCACTGATCATGTTCTCCTATTCCATTTTACCCATGACGGGCAGTGTCATCAGAGACTAGCCAACTACACAGAAGACATTATAGTACACAAGTGTGTGCGCAAACATAGGTGCACTCTCTGTTCCCTCACTCTCATAAACTGAAGAGACGGCTATCCGACTCGATCGGGAAGAAAACTTGTACGTACTCTCCGAAGCAAGGGGTTAAGACCACAACATCCAAATTCCAGGATGTTATTTAGCATTTCTATAATCAGAAAAAATCAATAACGCTTTTGTGGCTGGACCTGGGAATCAAACCCGATACCTCTTGATCGGCCGTTGCTTACGCTAACCGATAGACCAACGAGATAATGATATACTACTATTTAAGTAACAGTTTTGATGAATTCAAAAAAAATGTTCAAGCTTTTATACTGAACGATGTTTGTACGATATTTACTTGTTGACATAACTACCTGCTAAAATAAAAATAAATATTTGTGTGTACGTGTGTGTGTATTGTGTTTGTTTTGTATT
Organism: Spilosoma lubricipeda; assembly: GCA_905220595.1. Taxonomy (NCBI): domain Eukaryota; kingdom Metazoa; phylum Arthropoda; class Insecta; order Lepidoptera; family Erebidae; genus Spilosoma; species Spilosoma lubricipeda. Next base: position 13,973,899 of record HG992296.1, on the reverse strand, counting down.
TTTTTTTTATTTTGCACAATCGATTCTTTTCCCTTTCCCTTGCAGTCATTTTTAGTTTTGTAACTTTTGTAATTTTTGTAATTTTTGCAATTTTTGTAATTTTTGCAATTTTTGTAATTTTTGCAATTTTGGTAATGATCATGTTGTGATCTCCTATAATTGAGGAAGCACAGGACATAACATTTATTATTTGTAAAAAAACTAGCATGTAAAGTGTGTTCCTTGTCGGAGGTCCATAATAAATAAATAAATAAATAAGATTTGTTTTAAGTTTTCCTTCTCCTTGCTATGATGTTACTGCGCGTTGTTAAGCAATTTGGATATTATGAGTATATTCCCTTCTGTAAAGATTACCAAGTGGCCAACATACAGGTAAAGATGGGTGACCGCTGGCAGCATGATACCATGAGCGTCTCCGTGATTCGGAGATCACACTAAGCAGCTAGACCCGGTTGTTATCATAGGATAACAGCCGTGAAGCTTAGTTGTAGACCTTTGGGCGGCTTGAAAACAAACAACGGCAAGATTACGTAGCCACAACGTTGTCTTGACAGTCGTTAACCCGCACTTGGCAAGCGTGGGGACGTATGGCCTTAACCCTCTCCTGAGAGGAGACCCGGACATTATGGGTTGATGATTAAGGAAGAAACGATGCATTAACGGTTGTAAAATTACCTTCACACTCTTGCTCTGCTTGAAGTCTGAACAACAATGCGCCTTTTAAATCCTGCTTCATCTTCTTGTCCTTCTTCTTATGAGCTCCAGATCTTGCTATCTGTAGACAAATATTACTGTCATTTTCTTAATATGTGTTTGTATAGATATATATAGATAGATAGATAGAAGGAGACAGAGGATAGGAGTAAACTCCTGTTATGAAGACCAAAATGAGCGAAATTTAAGACACTTTGGAATTTATGTTTTTTGGAGTTTGTTCTTGATATAAAAGGAGTGCAGATATACGTATATCTATTACATCACATCAACAGCTTTCATAAGGCCACTGCTGGTCATAATCCGCTCCTTAGGCAAGATGTTTTAGCCTGCTATACTACGCTTGTCACACAGATAAGCATAAGGTTTGTTTAAACTTTAATTTCATTTGCAGCAATTTTTTACTGCGTATCTACTATGTCTATACGATAATTTAAATAACCGATTGACACAAATAGTTCTAAAAAAGAAATCTAAATAAAATTGCTACATATTCTGAACATTGTACGTTTAAAAACTGATTCTAAAACACTTTTTTGGACTAAGAACACTCTGATAATACTTGACGGATAATCCATGGCAATATGCCACTGTTTTTCGTAATTCACCATTATTTACTCTTTGGATAATTGACTGAACCCTTTAAATGACTTTTTTATTCGGATCATTATTCATTCATCAAGTTTTGAGTTGGTTACTGAACATAGTTCTCTTCTTAGGAAGAAGGTTTTGGCATATTACGCTGGCGATACGAGGTGGTATAGAGTTTGTGTCAAATTTTTCTTCTCTTTGCAGTGTTGTCTTCCCAAGTAGTTTGCTATCATAGTCAGCTCTTTCGACACTCATAGTATGGTGATGACACTCCGTTATTTAATTCGTCACCACTCAAAAAACTTATTTTGTTTATGGAATAGTGGGCAAACGCGCAGACGTATCACCTGATGGTAAGTGATTACCGCCGCCCATGAACACCTGCAACATCTGAGTTGTTACAAGTGCGTTGTCGGCCTTTGAGGGATGGGGAAAGGAATGTGGAAAGGGGCTGAGGTATTGGCCTCCGGTATCCTCACTCAGTGAAACACACACACACGCAAGCGCTATTTCACACCGGTTTTCACTCCGGTCGAGCGTCCCACGTTAAAACTAACCAAGTATTCAATCAGAAAAATCTTGGTTTTCCTTCAATTAAAACTTATAGCATAATCAATATTTTGATGATTCATTTGATTGATTCCTTCTAATAGAGGACTCTTTCGTGGTGCCGATATTTCTTGTGGAAGTAACGATAAAGTTAGGATCAAATTTTCAAGGTCTATGTCAGGCCTGTTATCGGAGTGTTCTATCGACTCGTATTTTAAATAGATTAGTTGCAATTTATCACAATTGTTAGGTTTTGTATACACTAGCACGAAACGTACGTTTTAAAAAAGATTCTGAAGATATTTATTGAACAGAATATCTGATCTATACAAATAAATGAAACTGAAGTTCCATTTGTTTTGTTTTTTTATGGTCTACCAAAGTGACTTTACTCTGCCTGATGGAAAGCATGAGCAGACTCCAAGAGTGGTGGTCACAATACTCATTATGAATGCAGACAATAACATAAAGCAGCATGGTGACCCACACTATGAGGGCCTGTTCTGCTTCCGCGTCATTGTAATTTCTAACTTATAGCTTTTCATATTTACAAATGAAAGTATTTGCGATACATACAACAAAAAAAATATTTTTAATATTCTTTGTTCTGTCTGTATGTTTGTTCTGATAATCTCTGAAACGACCGGACTGATTTTGACGGTGCTTTCACTGGCAGATAGCTGATAACATAAGTAATAACTTAGACTACTATTATTTTGCACTTGCATCTAGATAGCGATGTTACCCGCGTTTGTTATTGTCAAGGTACATGCTAGGTAGTCGTATGCTAGTTGTAGTGAATAAATTCTACTATTCTTTCTCTAACGACTGTTTCGAATAACCACTGGACATTGTCTATATATTTCTTTATCAGTTATCTTCAATATGAATGATTCAATACTTTCATTATCACGCAGTATTTTTTCTTTTTCATTTGCCAAAAAGAACAAATACTCGTAGCTTTCTCGTAGTTTTCCATAACCTATTTTTAGTTACAAATGGAGATAGGTTATTAAAAACGGCAGTAAATGTTTAAAAAATTGGTACTAGAAACTTTTTCGAAAGTTTGCATATACATTTGTCTTAAAAACTGTGATGGGTATTTGCTCCGTGGTACACTTTAGTGCATCGATACCTTTATATTTCACAGTAGTATCTAGACGCGTACAAATGGTTCGGAAGATAAGTCAACTAACTAAAATGTGTAACTAATGACAGACAGACAGACCAATTTGTGATAACTACTGACCTTGCTAGAACTGCTTCTAGTTCGCCATTGTTCCTAGATAATATTTGTGATCTCAACTAGTAATTTATAATTTTCTATATAAATGCTTGAAGAGATTTACTTAATGCTAGTTGAGCCCTGTTACCTGCGATACAACGATAACGGCGGGTAATACCTAGGGGCAAATCTAGTCTGAAAAGGGTAGCCCAAGTTACATCTTATAACATCAAATATCTGCCAGTGAAAGTCATTAGGCTTTCCAATAGGCAGGGTGGAATCATTTTTCATCATAATATATGCAGATACATTGCCCAATTCAGGAGTGAATGAACTGAAATACTCGTACTAATCGATCAAATCGCGACCTGTTATACAGCACTATAACCCGTTCCCTGTATTAGGTGGGCAAAATTAAAATGCACGTACCTTCAGGTCCTTGCAGAGATTACCATACTCCGATTTCAGGCACCTCAGCAGCTCGTCTTGACTCCGACACTGAGGATGTACTCCCATAGTGCGGTGAAGGCGATCAGTCTGAATCATTTTAACCTGGATACCAAGGACTGGAGTTATTAAATGATAAATGGACTATGAAGGCATTAAGATACGTACTGATGGTTTTTTTTAAAGTTTTCAAAAAAGGAGAAAATTGTGATTTTGGTTTTTTAGTCGGATTTGGGAAATTCTTTTTATATTAGAGCGACAACAAGGCAATAATCATTTAGGTATTTCCTATTCTAAAGGTGAACCATTAAGGAATAAAATAATATGCTGAGGATCTTATAAATGTTTTCAAGGAAGGAGTAAGAGTTATTAAATTAGAGGAATACCATCATTTCAAAAACAAAATTTAATATTGAGACTATCGGTTTTATGTACAAATAATACCTGTCTCTGCAATCGTAAATGTTCATCTTCCATCTTCTTTAGAACCTCTAAGTCATTTCCTGGATGATCAACACTTGATGTTTCCATTTTGATAAAATATTTTTGTATAATTTGTATAAAATATTAATTTAAAGTAGTCAACGTACGGCCGTGGGCATGACCATCTAGATTTTTGACATGTGAACGAACTATCTGCATGGTGATGGATTCATATTAAGGATTGTCACCACCTTGTTCATCCTATGGGTATCATAAGAGCCGACTAAAAGAATAAGCTACGTAGGACTGTACATAGATGTAATACTAATACTATTGTACCTGAAGATCTGACTTTTAACAAGTACAATTTTAACAAAAATGAATCCGACTTCAAGGTTGGACTCGATTTCTCGTGGATGCCATCATCAGATATTAATGTCCTTATCATGGTACCACCGTCGGGACATATCCTTTTCATTAAAAAAAGAATCATCAAAATCGGTTCATAAACAACGAAGTTATCCACGAACACACATAATATATATATATTTACAGGGTGTAACCAGACGTCTACCGAAAACGAAAGAGGTAGCTACAGCACCCCAAAACCTATTAAAAAAACAAACAGTTGCCCTTAAAAAAAATGTAGCCGGAAAAAACAATGTGTCAAGATTTTTATTCATTTCAGAAGCCAGCAATGCACACCGCGTAGCTACGTGAATAACTATTTATTACAATTTAAGTACCTACGCGTCGGTACAGTTGCTTACGCTTACTAACGAAAGTAGGTAGTGATTTTGTACTTTACTTATGTAATTCTTCGGTAGCCTCGGTCGAACCATAAAAGGCTCCAACTGTTAGTTTTTATTTACCAGAGTAAAACTAGGGGCAGATACAGCACGTATGTACTTACATAAAACACAATAATAGAAATGCCAAACAAGCAAAACAATAAAATTATTAACGTTTTTAAAATCACAAAATACGTTCATATTGTAATAATTATGCATGTATCGCGTGTCTCGCTCATCGCAGTCACAGCAGGCGCGGGCGACGATTGATTAAATATTATTATTTATTGCAACGACTTCAAACACATTTAGGTTTATGGTTAAATAGTTATAATACCTTATTATACTTGATTGTAATTATAGTAAAATCATAGTTTTTAGGCAAAGTTTGGGTAAACTAAGTAGCAAAGTGATACCTACCTACTTAACAAAGTTTTTCAATCACTCATTCAATTTTATTTTACGAATCTGTTTTTAAGGCCTTCTCGTTGTGATAAAATTGCGATTTTTAATTTTCGAGTTCGTTACACCCGAGAAGTCAGCCTTTAAATTGACCAAACACAAAATACGTACCTACTAATGTTTTCCGATACCGATACCTACTGTTTTGTTATTAGTTAGAACTTAATTTTACGTATTTCATACATACCACTACAAAACTTAATGTTGCAAACACGAACACACTATTTATTAAATTCACTTTTAAAGTTTTTAAACGTTCACTTCATAAATCCACAGGAGTTAATCGGGAGACTGTTCACACTAAACCTGTGTTGGAATGAATGCTGCCGAGTCCATTTAGGATTCCTCATTGACCACAGACGTTCGTTGTGATGGTTGAACAGTCCTATCCTTGTAAACAGTGTCGGTATCACAGAAATGCACTTAACGAAGTCAAAATTGAAACTGCACTGGTCTTTTTCAAATAACCCCTCCCACCCCCGCATCCCCACGGGCGGAGCTTTGATGCGATGCGACGCGCCGCCGCCGCGCCGATGCGCTCGCGCTATACCACGGTGAAGGATGTTTCGTTACGTAGTGAATTATATCATGCTCTTTATGATGAACAAATATTTGGTGGTTTAAGGGATAAAATTAACATTGTTTTTTTTAGTTTTAATTACATGGATGTGCTCAGTATCGAATACCGAATACTTGATTTTTTTTCCCTGGTAATTAAAACCTGGTCGTGTATAAAACAAAGTTTTGTACCTACCTAATACAATATTATACGCATCTACATAGACAATTGTTTACGCAGATGCACGCTTCATAAAGTTAGGGCCTTAAATTGTGTTCATTGTTAATGGCCACCACACCACAATACTTTAATATTTTGCATTTTTTTAGAACTTAGGATTCTAAGAAGTTCTGTTTGTAAAATTAAGGCGGGCTGTGCTGTCTAGGTACTAGGTTACTAGTAGTCTGGTGCCTAGACAGCATTATAAATTAGGCAGTATTAGTCTTTTCTGTATTATCAGTAGGTACACTAGGTACAGCGCAAATGAAGCGGGTCGAGGTAGACCCGTGCGTCCCGCCGCGGTCAATGCACCGCATTCGAACGCGCGGTACGTTGACCTCCCAGCCAGCTGTGTGATATTAAAATACATTATTGTTTTATTGGTTTAATTTGTGTTTTGGTTTTCTAAATGAGATAATTAGGTAGTTAGTGTCCTATTATGTTGTACTATGTGTAACCAGAAAAAAACAAAAACAAAACTTAGACAAGTTAGCATATTTTTTGCGTTTTTTTTTCGCTAAACCTATTCAGTATCATGGTCTGAATGCAACCCCCAAGTATTCGGGAGCAGTCTTTTTACACCCTGTATGTTGAGAAACCTCCTCAGGCACTGGATTTTGGTGTTTTCACCTAATTCACCCTGACAATACATTATATTTGTTGTGTCTGTTTATGTCGATCTATGACTTTTAACTGTAGCTTCAATTTAATGTTTATAAATGTCACTTATTGTCTTATTTGAATAAATGATTTTGAATTTGAAGGGGAACTTCACAAAAGCTCTATACCAACCCATCAGTAGTGAATTTCTAAAGGCATGTGTCAAAGTGATGAAAGAATACAGCGTATTCCAAGAAGTTAGTCATTCTCGAAAACTTTTCTTTCTCTGGAAGACCGAGTTGTTTGAGTAATCGTCACATCTCTTTATTTAATCGTCACACCTCTTTATTTTATATATATATATATATATATGCATTCAAATAATAAGTTAAATAACTGCAAAACGAGGGCAAAGATAAAATAACAGGTATTTTCGCTTTAAGACATTTATTTCCGACTTTAAACTATAATTCTAAATAAAATACGACATTTTTCCTCGCCTTTTAAAGCGTTCATTGCTAAATAAATACCTTACAAAAGGTATGAAGATAATCGTTTTGTATTTACAGAACTTCTATTGTGCACTACTGTCTGTATTCTATTATAGAGCTATAATACTTTGACTTTTGTTGACTTTAGATTTGTAGCTATAAAACATTTTAAATAGTATTAGGAGGGCATGGAAGCAGACGGGTATATCATCATTATATCAATAGCTTTTAAGCGGGGCCTGAAAAAGCTAGGCCGCCATAGTGTGTGTCACCATGCTGCATTCTCCTTATTCGCATTAAGGATGATGACCAACACTCCTAGATTTTGCTCATGCTCTCCATCAGACAGACTAGACTAGAGAGACTAGACATAAAAAAGAGGTTATAATCCACAATACCACTATGGCCAGACGGGTTGCTTTAGTTTTAACTTTCCCTTCTTTTGACAGTGATGTTATTCCGCGTTGTTTCTTCGTCGACTCTTACGATACCCTTCTGATGAATGAGAGCTGCGACACTCTGTTTTCTCAATCTATCACCAAACGGATATACGATAAGTGCCGTCGTCTATTGCCACCTGACAGAGTAGAGTCTCAAAGTTAGTAGAGCCACGCTTATGCTTTCCCCAGGCAGAGTCACTTTGGCAGGCCCATACAAATACAAAAGAATCAGAAGTGCTTTTCTGCTATCTGAGTTCATTCTCAGAACCAGTGGCCCGTAGTCCAAACCTCGTACTAATGTAACTGGTTAACAAAGGCTTTCTGTGTGGTATTCCTTTCTGAAGTACTCTTTAGCATATGTTTACTACGTAATGGTTTGTTTTAAAGTTAGTTCTCTTATAGTGTTATAGTTTTAACAATTTTAAATTCGTTTTTTAGTTAACTTGTTTTTTACTATCTGACTCGCCTAGTTCGTCCGCGTATCCATTTTTTTAAATCGAATAATTGGCAAACGAGCAAACGTATTACCTGATGGTAAGCAAATACCGCCGCCCATGGATACCCGCAACACCAGAGGCGTCACAAGTGCGTTGCCGGCCTTTCAAGAAGGAGTACGCTCGTTTCGTTTGTTTGTACTGTGATGTTATACAGTGTGAAGAGGTTTGTTTACCATGAAAGGAGCTATAGTGAGTAAACCTTAAAAGACTGACATATATGCTGTCGCGGAGTTTATTTAGAACTTTTAAAGAGGAGTAATTCTACCATATACAGTGCACACTGTGAAAATTCTCATAAGGAATATTTTCCCCCATTTTTGAAAATCTTTTCATCGATGCTCAGCTCGTTACGTGAAGATATGTAGCCTTTATCTTTCATCGCCAAATAGGCTATTTAAAAAAGAAATAATTTTTCAAATCCGATCAGTAGTCACTGAGATTAGCGTGTTCTACAAAATAAACAATTAAACTTTTCAGTTTTATTATATTGTATTTTATTATATTATATTCTGTTTGTTACGTTTCCACAGTTAAACCACTGCCACTGCACCAATTTTAATGAAATTTGATATTTACATGCCCAGCTTAATTTTTGAGGATGGACATAGGCTCTTTACCACGATAACTGACCTATACACGGGCGGAGTCGCGGCTAAAGCTAGTGTACTATAATCTTGAAATCATTACAGAAATTTTTACATTAAAACTCAATAAAACACTTATAGAGTTGTAAATAACGTTCAAATTGGTATAAATGCTGTCAAAAGGAACACAACTGATCTTGTATTCATTAATCGAGAGGAACGATTTAAACCCACTTTGTACTGCATCTCAGTTGCACTGGATATTGTTTCACCGCACTGTAATATACACTAGTATTGCAGATCATACAAACATTTAGTGCGACCTGGAATCGATACCACAGTGTTAACGAGGCAATAAGCTTCCAACTATCAGTTTTGGAACGGAGTTCCTTATTATTCTGTTGAACGCAGTACGCGTATAGCAAGAATCGGAGTTTTATTATCTCTCCGACGAGCGTATTAGGAAAAATGTACTACCTCGGTGTGACATGCGTCCTGTTGTCGGTCCCTTTGTGAAAGCTCTCTTTAATGTCGACGTAGTTCCTATTTATCACGACGTTCGGTGTAGCAACAGTTTTTGTCCCCATGGATGTTTTAAAATGGTATCTGTTAGTAACCAGTTGGTTAGCTCGATATTTGTTTTACAATTATTTAATTAACTTTTTAAATTTTGTTTTCGGTAAAATATAATAGATACAGGTACAAGTACTACGGAGTTGGACCACGGGCAATATACGAACAAAAAAACAACTGTTGTTTGATTGTTTACTGTAACTGCCTCGGTGGCGCAGTGGTAGCGTACGCGACTGCTGTTCTTGAGGTCTCAGGTTCGATTCCCGGTTCGGATCAAATGTTTGTATGATCTGCAAATATTTGTTTGGGTGTTTTCTATGTATAATATGTATGTACTTATAAAAAAAAAGTATATAAGTATTTATATCAGTTGTCTAGTACCCATAATACAAGCTCTGCTTAGTTTGGAACTAGATGGCGTTGTGTGTTAGATGTCCGAAAAAAAAAATTCTGTTGTGGTTTTTGTTGTTTGAATGTCAATCAATGTTCACTTACAAACACAAATACATATTTGTTGACTTTAAAAGGGATGACGATCCCTGAGTTCGTTTCATCCTTTCTTCTCAGGGCTACTCCAGTTATGAAAGGCCGAACTTATGTGCTAGAAAACAAAAAAAATATTAACTAACAAGCAATGAAGTATTTATTTAAAAAAGCATGGCTGTGTCAATATTTGCCAATTTTTTTTTCTTTTATGTAGTAGGCGGGCAAACGAGCAGACGTATCGCTTGATGGTAAGCAATTACCGCCACCCATGGACACCTGCAACACCAGAGGCGTCACGAGTTCGTTGCCGACATTGGGGGGATGGTTGGAGACAGTGGAATTGGGGTTTGGGGATTGGCCTCCGGTATCCTCACTCACTCGGTGACACACAGTGCAAGCACTAATTCACACCTGTTTTCTGTGAGAACGTGGTATCACTCCGGTTGGGCCGACCCATTCATGAATTTTTTTTGGTATTGGGGGCAAACAAGCTGACGTATCACTTGATGGTAAGTAATTACCGCCGCCCATGGATATCCGCAACACCAGAGGCGTCACAAGTGTGTTGGCGGCCTTTTAAGAAGGAGTACGCTTATTCTTGAAGGTAAGAAGGTCGTATTGGTTTAACTTGCAAAAGTATTCTTTTGATCTAATTGGTGTTTAAATAATAAGTGTGTGAAAATTGTGTTGGAGAAGGACCAAATATAGGCCTCTCCTCAGAAAGGAGGCTGTGGCATAATACACCGCACTGGCCAGATGCGTCTCATAGGGTTTGCGAGGTGGCGAACGCGTGTGCCGTACGCGTGTGCCGTACGTCGTCTAAATTGAGATTGTATCACCTGACGGTGCCCACTTCAGTGCGGGCAGGAGCTGGGAGGGGTCCGGATGTATTAATAACAGCAGGTTTTAGTCGGTTCGAGTCCGACACACCGCCCCTCCACAAACCCCGGTGGGGTGACGACCCGAGGGGGTTTCAACACGTAAAATAATAATAATAAATAATAATAAATATTTCAGACATCTAAACACACAACGCCATCTAGTCCCAAGCTAAGCAGAGCTTGTGTTGTGGGTACTAGACAACTGATATAAATACATATATACTTTTTTTTTTGTAAATCATACATATTATACATAGAAAACACCCAAACTCCGAAACAAATATGTGTAGATCATACAAACATTTGATTCGACCCAGGAATCGAACCCGAGACCTCATGATCAGCAGTCGCACACGCCAACCGCTAGACCAACGAGGCAAAAAAAAAATTTGATTCAAGTTTTCCTTCCGAGATGTCATCCTACGTAGTCCACTCCCTTAGCCTTCTCTTACGACACCCATAGACCCCTATTCATCCCATGTGTATCATGGGTGTTGGTGATACCTTCTACTCTATACCCATGGATGCCTGTAAGATATTGCCTTGGAGCGATAAGGCCGCCACTTGTACATATATACTAATATATAAAGCTGAAGAGTTTGTTTGTTTGTTTGTTTGTTTGTTTGTTTGTTTGTTTGTTTGTTTGAACACGCTAATCTCAAGAACCGCTGGTCCGATTTGAAAAATTCTTTCGGTGTTGGATAGTCCATTTATCGAGGAAGGCTATAGGGTATATATCATCACGCTACTACAAATAGGAGCGGAGCAACAATGAAGAATGTTCCAAAAACGGGGGAAATTTTCACGCTACGGGCAATATAAGGCGCAAACGAAGTTGCGTGGGTCAGCTGGTACTTCATAATAGTAGTTTTAAGTTTGTCATATATTTTTTATAAACTGGTGTACAATAAAGAGATTTATTATTATTATTATTATTATTATTTTTAACCCGTCAACCAAAATAGACCATTCTATTTTAAGTCATTTACCTGTATATATTTAGAAACGGGTAACCCTAAGTAAATATATATTGAAAATACTGCTCCCAAGTAGCTTTACTCCTAACGAGCAGTGTTACCATATAAAATAAAAATAAAAGTAAAACATTGTAACCGAAAAGTTATAGGTTTTCCAATGGCGAAGTCAAGTTTCTGTAAGTTCAAGTTGCTTTTATTTTGTTGTAAGTATTAGTTACATTGTATCAGTACAAAAGTCGGAGAGTTTTATTTAACTTACAAAGTGTTTATGTGTGGGTGTGTGATAGAGAAAGACATACGAGTGTTTATATGTGTAGAAATGTGACAGCTTGCTGAGTTGTGTAAGTGAGTGAATGATGTCACTTATGAGCAAAATTCGAGAGATATTAGTGCGCTACTGTTCGTTGTTTCGTCTCCTTTCAAGAGTGGGGGGTTTACCATAACCTCGGATAAAAGCAATAAGAAAATAGTTTAACACTGGTTTTTAGATTGTTTAAAAGGAGTCATAAGAAGTTAGATTTCTTTTAACATAATCCTTTCATCATCTTCATCAACTTCAATAGTTATGTCCACAGCTAGACACAGGTCTTTACCTGGAAAAACGGTTTCCCATCATCTATACAAATAAATAAAATTGGAGAGTCTGTTTGTAATATTAAAATAACTGCTTTATACTAAATGCATATGTATGTATACACGGTACATATACCAAAAAAGTAGTGAAAAAATTATTTGTCTGTCTGTCTGTTTGTTCCTGTTAATCTCTGGAACGGCTGGTCTGATTTTGACGTTTTTTTACGTACTGTTTTGGACCATCTGTGTCCCGCGGCGTTACTCGCGGTACAATAATAACCGCGGGTAACACCGCGGGGTTCAGCTAGTAATGTATATACCTTTTAATACGTGAAGCAAAAACTTTGTACCGCATTTTACGTATATTATACGAACGGAGGAGTATGGACACAATTAAACCTTATATGCAGAAGGAATGTAGAAAGTTAAAAACAAAAGAAGAAATTCAATGAATTATGATCGAATCTCACCATTGGCACTGAGCGACCATTATTAGGCCATGTTCAGATGACGAGCGGAGCGCTCAATGGGCGTTTTGCTAATGCGCGTTAATATATACATGTAAAAAAGCACGTTAACATGTGTACTCCTAGAACTAAATTACATGTAGTTGTAAACGAGCGTTGTGCGCTCCTCATCTGAACATGGGCTTAATCAGTCACAAAACTTAAATTGTTTCACCAAGTTTATATTCCAGGACATCAAAGATTTTTAAAAAAATAACTTAGTTTTCTTTAAATCTTTATTAATTTAGAGACTTCTATTACATGGTAATATGTTAGTCCCATCGTACCTTATCCTATGTTACATTTATTTAATACTAGCTGAACCCTGCGGTGTTACCCGCGGTTATTGTTGTACCGCGAGTAACGCCGCAGGACAAAGCTAGTCTAAAAAAAAGTATCCTAAGTTACTCCCCGGATCATCAGCTATCTGCCAGTGAAAGTCCCGTAAAAATCCGTCCAGCCGTTCCAGAGATTACCCGGAACAAACAGACAGACAGACAGACAGACAAAAAAAAATTTACTACATTTTTGGTATATATATCATGTATACATACATATGCACTGATTAAAAAGCTGTTATTTTTATATTACAAACAGACACTCCAATTTTATTTATTTGTATAAATTATAATATTAAGTCAAAGCTTTTGATGCGTAAATATTCCAAATAAGTGGAGTGCAGCACTTGAGGTTGGGTTTCCTAAAATGCTAATAAACATATAAACATCATAACTATTTAAATCGTATTTACGCATCAACGCCTCCCTTTGTGTTCGATACTTGACACACTCCGTCAGCAAGCGTTGGACATCGTCAAGAGTCCCACATATCTCACAGTTCGATGTATCAACTTTCTTCATAAGATGTCCAAACTTCCTAGACGGATAGTGTCCTGAGCGAAGTCTATGCACGACAACAATAATATTTTTGTTCACTTTGCTATTAATGAACCACGGTATGCGAGAAGTCTGATGCTGAATTGTTTTAAACCAAATACCCTTTTCTCTAGTTCTTTCATCAACATATTCTTTAAACTTATATACACACATTTTTTTAACATGGGCAAGATGATCAGACTACATTAATTTAATATTATAAACAATATCTTCTCTAGCTGCTTGTTTAGCCAACTCATCAGTCTTCTCGTTAGCACGAAGCCCTATATGCGAAGGCACCTATTGCAGCCTCAAGGTTTTCCAATCGATATTCAATGAAATAATTTGCTTTAATATTTCATAAGCTATCAGTGTACCTTTGAATCCAGAGGAGCATCGAGCTAAATGTTGTAAAACACTTCTGCTATCCGTTAAAATTACTATTCTTTTCGCTATTTTGATTCATAGCCTGCCTAATTGCTTTTGAGACTGCAATAAGTTCCAATGCCATAATTGTTATGTTACAATTCACTTTAAAAATAGCCGACGTCATATGGTTAATCGGTAACTTAGTTATGACTAAGATAGTAGAGCCACGCTGATTTCAGCACTCGCACAGATTATCAACGTAAAATGACAGCGTTCGTACTGTCGTGTTTCGTTGGTGAGTGCGAGACCGGAGGCCCAATGATGCAGAAGCATCACTAGCCCGCCATGGTGTGGGTCACTTCTTATATCATCGGCTACCTATCAGTGAAATTCCCGTCAAAATCGGTCCAGCCTTACCAGAGATTAGCCGGAATAAACAGACAGGAATAGTAAAAAAAAATTTTTGGTAAATGTACCGTGTATAAATACATAATATATATATATATATCATTTTGCAGTTTTAAAAGCGGTTTTAAAACTGCAAAAAGATACCCCAATTTCATTTATTTGTATAAAGTAAAGACTCGAAAGTAACTCTGTCTGTTTGTAACGCTTTCACGGCTAAGTCGTTGCATCGATTCCGCCCACAAATTTAACTGATATTGTCGAAAGAGTAGTCTATGTCCTTCTTCAAGAAACAAAGGATCTCGCTGTCAAATTTCATTGAAATCGGTGCACTGTTTTACGGCCGTTTTCAATAACCTATCACCAGTTAAGGATAGATCGCTATCTCGGATTTGCAGCTTGATCTTATCTATCCATAACTTGCGTTTCACAATCGAGGATAAGCGCTATCTATCTCTTACCAACGAAGGATAGCTTGTTCCCTCTTGATACGTTTAGTGTTTTGCTGCGCAAATCTTTAATGTTAAAAACAAATATTAACTATTTAATTTTTTTATTAAAAGTACTTGTTGTATGTATTTTTTTAAAGATTTTATGGTGAATCAACATCAACTTGATTTTTTTTATTTGTTTATCACATTCAATAATGAAATAAAACGTTTTGACATGAGCATGTGACATTGGAATTGACGATGCGTAAATAAATATTACGTATTTTGTTTTTCGAAAGATCGGAAACATTATCAAACATCAAATACAATATATACGATATACAATACTGAAACTATAATATTACAACACCTATAGTCAATAAATTAATGTTTACATGCCAAGCTCTGAGATCGTCATGTCTTTTGTGTCCAGTCCATGCTATGTATTAAAAATATTATCACCAATTCATTAATGGGTCAATTCAATAATCTGAAGGGAAAAGAGCAGCATATAACTTTGATTACTTTTAAAAGCCAAGCGGAAACATGTAAGGAATGGAAAAGGAAAAGTGTAAGGCCCGCACAATGAGGGAAAATGATCTGACAGAGTTTTTATTGGTTAAGAAAAAGAAAAATAGAAAACTAGAACTAGAAAATGAAGAAAAGGAATTAAATATTGCTAAACTCTTAATTAACATTTTATCATTTTATTACATTGTGATCATAGTGATATATATAGTATATAGTGATTAGTTATATTGTATTGTGATCTCAAATTTGTGAAAGGAAATAAAAAATACATAAAATATGAATAATTATTGTTTATTTTACACATTAAAGTAATTATTTATTAACAATAGTCGTTCTGACATGTTTAAAGTTGGAGAATTGTCATGAATAATTACATTTTCCTCCTGGGTTGTTTCTGAAATTGATATTTCAGGCTCTATCTCTGCCAAATTATTGTTCCTGGCAATATTATGTAACACAGCATACTATTTGTACATATGTATGTACAAATAGTATGAAAACATAAAAAAAATAAGTTAGACCAGAACCTAAATAGAAGTATGAGATAGTTCAATATGAGATGAGGTACTTACTTGGTGATATTAATATAAGGGTGCCATCTATGACACCATGTATTCTGGGTAATCTAGCAATATTATAAAACTCTTGTCGAGTGTGATTTTGTAACACAACAAAGTTTGGGCACAATCTTGCTATGGCTCTAGATACATCAAAGACAATATGACTAGCAGATGCTATAGATACTCCGATGAAATCTGCAACATACATAGTACCCAATGCATAAAATTTTAGAACCAAAAGTATCTGATGGAGGGTGGATATGCTGTGATTTCTGGAAAAATAAGACCTTTGTTAAAACTTGATATTCGCATGGCAATACTAGCACCATTATAAGCCTACACTTGAGCCAAACTCAATGAAGAAAATATAATACAATTGCTCGTAATTGTCAAATTATAGAAAAGTTTAATGTGTTGTTTATAAATTTATATCAAATTTGACTGAAGTATAAAGTTGAGACTTAAAACGATAACTGAAAACTTACCTTTTGGATTTTACACTTGAATATGGTTTTATCATATTTATTGACTGATTTACACCAATTTTATTTAGTCTAAAATCTATATACAAATTCGTAGTCATTTAATTTAGTCATATAATTTACACTATGCTATTCCTTCTGTAAAGGTATGTTTTCTTCAGTATCACTGTCACTGCTTTCATCATAATCCATAATAATTCTAAATAATTCCATGTCGCTATCATCACTGCTAAAACCTTCCTTTATTTTATATTTGCTTGGAAAGTTAATTATTTTCGAAATTCTATCTGGCCCGGTGGCGCGTAACTGGCCGATGTTGACAGATAAGCAAATGACGTTACTGTAGTTAGCTACGCCTATCGGAGAGTAACTCGAAACTTATATTGAAATACAAGTTAGTCCGATTACTATGCGAGTTCCTATCTCTAGTAGCCTATCCGTCCTCCCAAAGATAGATAGACAACGTCGATAGGAAATGCTATCTGCCGGTAGGTTATTGAAACGTAAGTAGGAGTAAAAAGATAGATTTGTTTAACTGTAGTAAGGAGAACTAAAGATAGATAGGTTATTGAAAACGGCCGTTACCCGTAAAAGCTTTAGAGTTACTTTTAAATTTAGAATATTAGTATGGATTAGTCAAATTTGTAACGTACTTTAAAAAAAACGTTAAAAATGTGTCGGTTTTAACAACCATAATCAAAAACGCCCCAAAACTTTATATTATTATATTGAAATCGGTTTTAATGAGAAATTTGATAAAAACTGCATCGATATTTTGAAGTCGATTCATAAAAAAAGACAGTTGGAAAATTTTTAAATTAGAACTGTTAGGAATAGAAAACACTTTTTTTTAATTAGTGTTTTTTTTTTATTTCAATTCTTTACCAATAATTCAATGCAGGCTAATTCATCAGTTCGATTGGCACTAAGTTTTTGCCGACGGTTGTGGTATGGGGCGTTGAAGGTAGAGGAGAGAGGGGTCCACGCAGGCGCCATTTCCCGCCATTTTCTCAGAACGGGGATGCCATGCGTGCGAATTTTCACAACACTGTGGGAGGTTGAAGTTGGTGCATAATATTTTTTTATTAAGAATAGTTTATACTTAAATTATTTGCTTAACAGATTGGTATTAAATTGATTTCTTTATTTATGGTTATGTCAATGGTAAGCGGTAATCGCTCCTCCTAAAGATTTATTTAGTTCGTTAGATATATAGTTAAATATCATAAACTAATTTAGTCCTCAATTTTTTTTTATTTTCCATAAATGTAATTGCCAGTGGCATTCTGTAGGGTGTAGGTATACTTGTTGTAGGTAGGTTGAGTAATCCTAGATCCCGAGTAGGTATTATATTACGTACCTATAAATAAATATAATTTAAATTATCTTCTTGTCTGGTATTCGGACTTCGAAACCTTCTTTGAACAATATTGTATTCATAAATTATTCTTAAGTCTGTCTGTCTATAATTTGATAACATCGGTGTTATCTACAAGTATATATTAATAACTTTATCTTTATAATCATCAGTATAAAATGTATAAGTTGAAATCTAAACCTAACTTCAGTTAAGATAAGGACTTATTTTAACCAGCATATTAGTTAATAAATTATTTATATATGTTACGTAGCACTTTATGAAATTACATGTAAATATAGATGAATATGCTATTACTTTTATTGCTTTCTTATCGTTACAAATATCATGTTGAAATTAATCAAAAACGTAAAATGTAACAACTTTTAAAGTTCGAAATTAATTAATTAAATAATACTGAAATATTGTAGTTAAAAACGTATAAAGTAGAGAAACACAGCTCATAAAACACTGTACTATTTTAAAACAAGATGCAATAATGTACCTAAAATTTCCCCATTTTCATAATTTTTCCCCGGGAAATTTACCCTAAGGCCTTGGTAACATACACAGCTCGAATGGTCAGTCGTTTTGGCGCCGTCGTTACGCGCGGTCGACGCGAGCGCCCTATGAGCACGCGGCTCGTGTCTAACCAAAGAAAATCAAACAAAAAATTGTGACAAGTTCTGTGTCAGTGTTTTTGTGACAGTGTTCCCTTGTGTTGTGTTCTCATCGCTCAAAAACAGTGAGTATATAAATTAATTTAATTTAAATGATGTATTTTCTAATATTAAATGGGATCTCCGACCTTTGAATTCCTTCTCGGGATCTTTAGAATCGTAAATAAAGCGGGATTGTGTTAAGATTCTGCGAGACTTTTTATAATAAGTTCCTTCAACAAATTGGGATTTTAGAAGCTGCAGTTATTACTTTTCAGGAAATAAAACTCGAATTTTTCGACTTGAAATTTCCCGAGTATAGTACGCTAGCATGATAATGTTTTTAGGCAAGATTTTATAATAATTTTTACTTCTAAAGTCAATGTAGTATTTGTCTGTAATGTGTGTAAAATAGGTATTGTATTATTTATACGAAAATGTAATTGACAGGTGAGAATTTTTTATTATTTTGTGTAAGTTATTACACAAAATAATAAAAAATTGCGTTTTTAAGATATCAGATATTATGTCAAAAATGCACATAGATATAGACAATGTGTCTGTGATTATTAAATATAACTTTATTAAGTACATTTATTTTCATGTTCTTATATAAAAGAACCTTTGTAGAGAGAATATTTTACTTTTATTATTGTTACTTTTAAAATTATAAGAATTATTCTTTTTCAATTATTTTAAAAATAGTAAAGCCACGATGCTTTCAGCACGGGAAGGCCGGCTCGACCGGGCCGGTACTACCCTCGCACAGAAAATCAACGTAAAATGACAGCGTTAGTGCTGACGTGTTTCGTTGATGTGTGCGAGACCGGGTGCAATGATGCAGAAGCATCATTAGGCCGCCATAGCGTTGGTCACCATACTGCATTGTTACATTGTCTGCAATAAGTATGGTGACCACCACTCTTGGATTCTGCTTAAGCTTTCTATCAGGCAAAGTAGACAGAGTAGAGTCATTTTGGCAGGCCCATACATATAAAAAAACAATTTGTTAATTTTTTTGTTGTATTTTTTTGTAATTTGAAAAGTTTGAACTACGATGTTTACATTGTATGACGAATTGTATAACCTAGATATTAATTATGTTTTTAATTTGAATAACCTTAAAACATAAGTAAATAACATTATCCACCGTTACGTTGTGGTTTAAATAAAAAAAAAATGTGTCTAAAGTTGTAGTTTTATTTCTGCAAATATTTGTTTTGGAGTATGGGTATTTTCTATGTGCAATATGAATGTATTTACAAAAAAGCATTTACGTATTTTTATATTACGTATTTATATCAGTTGTCTGGTACTCATAAAATACTTTATAAGTGACTAGTTCGAAATATACTTTTTAATTTCTTACTAATCATAGAGTATATTACGAGAAAAGAATATATTATGTCTTATAAATAAAAAATGGTTAAATATTATTTGGTGTAGAAATCCGTTAAGGGAGCAATCATAGGGGCTCATAATAAAGTGGTTTAACAGAATCGGACCGACTAAAACCACACGGTGTTCTATCCCAGGAGTCTATTAAGGGGTTCGGGTATACCTTAGGAAGGAAGTTTTCAAGAAGCCTGATGGACCATTGCTGTCTTAGACCTGAAACAAAGGAAATGTTGTTAGCGTGATTCAGATACAGATAGGTTATTATTTGACTTTAATATTTTTGAAGTGTTTATTTGTTACTAGCTTTTGCACGCGACTCCACCCGCGTATATGTAGATTATTGTGGCAAGGAGTAGCCTATACCCTTCCTCAAGAATCAAAGGATCTCCTTTGTAAATTGTATCTCAGCCAGGGCAGTGGTTTAGCCGTGAATGCGTATCAGTCAGACAGAGTTTTCAAATTTATAATATTACTAGCTGAATCCCGCGGTGTTTTCCGTGGTAATTGTCGTACCGAGGGTAACGCTAGTGTAAAAAAAGTAGCCTAAGTTACTCTTTAGATCATCAGCTATCTGCCAGTGAAACTCCCGTGGACCGGGAACAAACAGACAGGCGGACAGACAAATATTGCAAATTATTTAATATTTTAATATTACAGGGTATTTTAATATTACAAACAGACACTCTAATTTTATTTATTCGTATAGATTATTATATATTAATAGTAAAGCAGCAAGTAATAAGAATTGTTATGAAAAATAAAAGAAAAAAACGTTCAAAAGAAAATGCACCGACTCCAAAAAAAGGAACATAACAAATGTTAACAAATAATTAGGAAATTAAAGACTCGTTGGTGTATTTTCTGTGCAGATACCCTCTGCATGATGACCAATCTGTCTCTATCGGTTAATGGATGGTCTGATTTCAGATATTAAGAACTTTCAGTCGATTTGAAGTCGGTTTTACACCGATATCGCTTTGAATGCTTTTTACGTGACCTGTTGATCAAGAAAAAAAAAAAAAAATACGTAGAGAAGGCATTATAACTTAGCTTAATATTAAACTATAAATGGATACATATAATAATATTGTAAGAAGTCGATATTTGTACATTACCGATATTGAAAGAAAACTTATGAATAACAATTTTTAGATTGTTTGTCTGTGTGTTTGTGTACGCTGGTCTTAGAAGTAGCTCAACCGATTTTTTCTTGTGTATTTTGGTAAACTTGACTTAGTATTTAGTCTTTGTTTTATCTAAATCGTTTGACAAACGAAAAAAATATATCACAATAAAAATTCATAGCGATAATTATTGACATGTACGCTGGTGGAGTCGTAATTAAAGGCTAGTTTTAAATATGCCTTTATTTATGTACTAGTCGACCCACACAACCTCGTTTGCGTCTCCTATTGCCCGTAGCGTGAGATTTTTCCCCGTTTTCGAAACGTTGTTCATTGGTGCTCCGTTCCTATTGGTCCGAGCGTTATGATATATAGCCTATAGCCTTCCTCGATAAATGTACTATCCAACACTGAAAGATTTTCAAATCGGACCAGCGGTTCCTAAGATTAGCGTGTTCAAACAAACAAACAAACAAACAAACTCTTCAGCTTTATATATTAGTATAGATACATACTAGAGGTCGTTTGGAATGTCCTGTATAATTTCATTAGCATAGCATATTGCCTGTGTGGTGACCGATTAAGAAAAAGGAGTATCACCACCCCATTCGTCCCATGGGTTTCGTAAGAGGCGAATGAGGGAACATACTACGCAGGACAACATCACTGCATAGAGAGAGGGAAAACTTGGATTAAACCCTATACCAACCAGTCTGATCAACGAAGGCCAAAACCTTCTTTTTAAGGAGAGGCTTATGTCCAGCCGTGGACTGTTTGAGGTTGCTCATGTTTTTGTACCCGACTGCGAAAGAAGGAGGGCTATGTTTTTCGTGTGTATGTATGTATGTATATTTCTTTGGCACGCCTTAGAGCCTAAACGGCTTGTCGTATTGTTATGTGAGTGGTGTCAATGAATTTGTCTTAGTCGTGAGAGTGACACTACTGGGGTACATCAAAATTAAAAAAGTAACAAAATTAAGGATTGTTTGCGCCTAAGGTAATCTCAAAAAAATTGTTTTCAAAAAAATCGAGTGTGGTATCAAAATAAAGAATTTTTGATTACGAATATATATAAAACTTATATATTTTATATAAAAAAACTGACGCAGTCGGGTTTTTATTTTTAATAATTTTACTTGTTTGTAGCCAATATAACAAGAGCTCTCTTTGAGTAGATTCATTTGTCTAATGACGGATCAAAATGTATATTAGATTCCATGGATTCCAATAGCTTTATCTGGTTGTATTGACGCAATTTTTCTATTGAAAGCACTGATTTGTTTCATCTTTAGATACCTGCATTTCTCCCCCATTGGTATTTCAATTTGTATGGAAGTTTGTTACGCGCGCGCGTTGACACGCTAAAACGCTGAATGGTTTTTAAATAAAACTTTACAATAATGTAGCTTATATATCAGAACTACATGTAAATTATTTATCGTGATCACTGACACACATAGACATGGTCAAAAGCTATTAATATATGATCAAGAAAACCTTATTTGCTTAAGATAGGGCAGATATAAAGTTTTTTCTAAACTTTGTAATAAATAGATTTGTGATTTTGTATTTTTACTAGCAGACCCACGCAACCTCGTTTGCGCCTTATCTTGCCCGTAGCGTGAAAATTTCCCCCGTTTTTGAAACATTCTTCATTGTTGCTCCGCTCCTATTAGTAGTAGCGTGATGATATATGCCCTATAGCCTTCCTCGATAAATGGACTATCCAACATCGAAAGAATTTTTTTAAATCGGACCAGCGCTTCCTGAGATTAGCGTGTTCAAACAAACAAACAAACAAACTCTTCAGCTTTATATATTAGTATAGATATAGATTAAAAAAATAATCAAAATAATTGAATTTCATTTCTGAAAATATCTGAAAATATTTGAAAAGATAAAAAGAAAATAATAAAGAAATAATAAAAACTTAAATTACTATTCTCATTAATTCAATAATAGTTTAGTACTAAATAAACGCACATAGTTGGGTTTGACTGTATTGAATTTGTAATTAATATAATCTCTGGAACGGCTGGACCAATTTTGACGGGACTTTCGTTGAGGATGTTGATGATATAAGGGGTAACTATGCCTCCTTTTTTATACTATCTTTACCCCGCGGCGTTACACGCGGTAGTTTTTGTACCGCGGGTAACATCTAATATATGCTATGTATGTACTTGGCAACATTAGTATATTTATCAGTAGTTACGTGTGAAAAATAAGTTCTGTTCTGATTTCGAATTATTTACACAATAGTTTTTACTATAATAATGATTATTATATAACTGCCTCGGTGGCGCAGTGGTAGCGTACGCGACTGCTGTTCTTGAGGTCTCGGGTTCGATTCCCGGGTCGGATCAAATGTTTGTATGATCTGCAAATATTTGTTTCGGAGTTTGGGTGTTTTCTATCTATAATATGTATGTATTTACAAAAAAAATAAAAATATATAAGTATTTATATCAGTTGTCTCGTACCCATAATACAAGCTCTGCTTAGTTTGGGACTAGATGGCGTTGTGTGTTAGATGTCCGAAAATATTTATTTATTTATTTATTATACATTAAATTATAATATATTCTAAGTAACATTACAAACTTTGTCACTATCTATATAAAAATACGGTATCATTAAGACAACGAGGCCATCAGGCTGTTTGGTAGCAGCATATTTAAATGAATGGGCTCTCGCCGTGCTGAGGTACTTTCATAATATTTTCTCAAACTAATTTCCTTTGAAAACATTGTCGAGGTACTTAAAATAAAAAATGGTCAAAACTTATTCTTAAATTTTGATATTTTTTTGACTGGAATAAATTAATATATCTAATATGTAAAATTTTCGTGTCACAGTTTTCGTTGCCATACTCCATGAAACGGCTTGACCGATTCTCATGAAACTTTGTGAGCATATTGAGTAGGTCTGAGAATCAGCCAACATCTATTTTGCATCCCCCTAAATGGTAAGGGTCACCCATCCTTAAAAAAAAATTATGGCAAAACGACGTTTGCCGGGGCAGCTAGTGTTTTTATAAAAATAACAAAAAATTAAAAGGAATTGTCTATTCGATAGTAACAGTTAATAACCTAACACTTATTTAAAAAACTAGCTGAACCTCGCGGTGTTACCCGCGTTTTTTGTTCTACTGCGGGTAACGCCGCGGGATAAGCTAGCAAACTTCACATAAATCATCTACTTAACAGTCCGAACAAAGCCAAATGTTTAGGTTTGGATAGATGAGCCCGTTCTTCAGTTACACAAGTAAAATTTTAACAAAAATAAAACCGACTTGAAGGTTTGACTCGATTTCTCTTGGATGCCATCATCGGATCTTAGTGTCCTTATCATGGTACCACCCTTGGGATATCTTCTTTCCATTAGAAAAAGAATCATCAAAATCGGTTCATAAACGACGAAGTTATCCGCGAACACACAAAAAAAAAAAATGTATACACGGTCGAATTGAGAAACCTCCTCCATTTTCTGAAGTGGGTTAAAAATTACAACGAAAAGTGGCATTGATTTTGATTTTTGATTTTGCAAAAGTTTTTTAATGTGTGTGCTTATTTGTTTGTTATGTAAACGAGTGGTCTGTATATATGTACCTACATATCGTACGTACTTGACATGGCAAAAATGCTTGCCCTGAATGAATCATCAATGAATATGCAGAACCTAAGCTGATGCGACTAATCTTGTATTGACAGATGATATTTTTTGTTCTAAGCACTAAGAGAGGATTTAAAAAATTTCACCCTGCTTACCTACCTACAGTACCTCTGCAAGATTATATGGAAGTTCGTCACTTTAGTAAAAAACCTGCCAAGTACGAGTCGGATTCGCGAAAGGGTTCCGTACCATTATCTATAAAAACAGCAAAAAAAAATAATATCAGGAAAGTCAAAAGAGTGAACTGTTTTAAGACAATGGTTCAAGTATTTTATAGGTCGTAACTGATTCAGTCACGTCATAGCTTATTCAGTCGCGAATGAGGGTGTGACGTATAGGTTTTTCATCTCCATATGTGATATAATTAAATGATTGTGGTAATTAGTGTATATTGCATATGTTTATGTATGTGTGTTTGTATATATGTGTATATTGTATGTATGTGTGTATAAGCGAATATATGGATTATATTGATAACAACTTAAATAACTCTTATAATTAATTGCACCGTCAACTGCTACTGTCTCTCCTATACATTTTGATCCATCCTAAGGTTGCCTGGAAGAGATAGCTCTTGGCAATAAGGCCACCATTTCTACATTACATTATATATTATTACATCTTATGTACTCTCTTGTAAATATGTAAAACGGTGTACAAATAAAGAGTTTTCTATCTATCTATCTATCTATTTTATTCAGTTTCTTAGTATTTGTTATTATAGCGGCAATAGAAATACAATATCTGTGAAAATTTTAACTGTTTAACCATCACGGTTCATGAGATACAGTCTGGTGACAGAAGGATAGACAGAAAGATTATACATACATACATTTTTTACTTAAAAAGGCAACTTCCACACTAAGAATGAATCCTGTGTGGGGACTCTACAAACATACATCTAACGGACACAAAGAACACCCAGACTCAGAACAACAATTTGTGAATCACACAAAGTGTTTTCCCATGTAGGATTTGAACCGACAACATTTGGCAAATTAATAAGTTGCGTGGCGACTGCTTAAGCCACTAGGCCACGTGCTAATTGCCAGTGGAGTCTTAATAATAGGGTCCCATTTTACTTTGGGTACGGAACCCTAAATACCCGAAACAAGAAATAATCACGCGAGTGAACCCGCGAGTGATCGCTAGCACTGATTTCCTCTCGAGTTATTCTGCGAACTGAAAATATATTTGAGTTGATTGATCGGCCTTGATATTGAAAACTTATAAAATAATATAGTAATAATATTTTTACTGTACCAATATAGTTTTATTACAAGTCGGAAGCGTACTTCCACCATATTGTCTTCTCTTTTAGATGAATAAACATAATCTTTTTATCAATAAAAGAATAAATGGTTTCTTGAGTGATGTTTACTTAAGACTACTTATTTTATGTGGATTCGTTCGCGTAATAATATTTTTTTTATACGACTAGTGTGAAGCCTAAATGAAGGTTATAAGTTTTGATAGTCTATATCTGTTTGTATATTACACCGTAGCGCCTAAACTACTGAAATTTTTTTAATGAATGAGGTGTCATTAAATTTGTAATCACGCTGATATTATAAATGTGAAAGTAAGTTTGTTTGTTACGCTTTCACGTAAAATTACTTTACCGATAATCATGAAACTTTGTACTCATATTCTTGGAGGTATTAGAAGTAACATAGGATACTTTTTATTAAATGCGAGTAAGGCCGTAAGCAAAAGCTAGTATTGTCGTAATTAAAGTTTTTACACAGGGTCTCGGGTTCGATTCCCGGGTGGGGCCAAATGTTTGTATGATCTGCAAATATTTGTTTCGGAGTTTGGGTGGTTTTTATGTATAACATGTATGTATTTACAAAAAAAAAGTATTTATATCAGTTGTCTAGTACCCATAACACAAGTTCTGCTTAGCTTGGCACTAGATGGCGTTGTGTGTTAGATGCCCAAAATATATGTTTATATTTATTAATAAAGTTTAAATGAGACCATGAACCATAATGAAAGATAAACCATCGAGAGTGCGCTGAAGAGCTTATCCAATTGATCCCACCTTCTCCCTTCCTCTACAGAACAACACGTGCTGGCCTTGGAAGCCACCGCCTCAGAGTCTTAGAAATACGCTCTCGAACCAAACGGTTTGGTTCTTCCTTCCTTTGCTGAGCAGTTAAAAACTGTAACTCACTACCAGCGCACGTGCTTCCCTCCCACTATGGTCCCGGGTCCTTTAAGCGGGGCGTGAAAAAGTATCTCACTAAGTCGCCATAGTGTGGGACGCCATACTGCATTGTATGCTTTCGCAGTGAGTATGGTGTTGTGAAGTAACACGACAGCACGAACGCTGTCATTTTACGTTGATCTTCTGTGCGAGGGAGGTACCGCCCCGGTGGAGCCGGCACAACCGTGCTAAAATCAGTGTGGCTCTACTACCTTAATATTGTGGTATATTCCTAATTTCTAAATAAAAGATTTGCCACTAATCCTTAACAGACCAAAACCTTCATTATTTAATTCTACCTTGACCTAAAAATGTGAGTTAATTTTCCAAGTGTTATGAACCGTAGAACTCATAAAAAAAGAGATTTCCTTTGGGAAATCAGTATTTGGTTTGTGTGGACTAAACCGTGCCTCGTAAACCTGTGTACTCGCCTCTTTATGCCTGGCTTAGCAATAGTTTAACCTGTGGTTTATGACTCAGTAGGACATAAAGGATAGTGTACACCGTCATAAGTTTTTATGGTGTTAATGCATAGACTGGCCCCCTTATGGGAAGTGGCTATCGCCGTCCAAACCGAGCAAATGATCGTTGTATGAATTCAGAAAAGAGAAACACACACATATACACACGAGAAGTGAAGTCAATTCATGTTTCTTTTCTGTATTATTCATTTATCTATACATCTATAGAAATAAATAAAACTGAAGTGTCTGTAATTTTAAATTAACAGATTTTCACTAAATGCATACTTATGAAAGTGAAAACAGTAAGTACTTAATAAAAAAACAATGTTTAATAACTTTGTCTGTTTGGCTGATTTTTTCGGAGTTTAGGTGTTTTCTATAGAATACTAGCTAACCCGGCAAACGTTGTTTTATCATAAAAATTAAAATAATATTTAAGGGTGGGCCACCCGTATCACTTAGGGGTATGAAAAATAGTTGTTGGCCGATTCCTAGACCTTTCCCCTTATGCACAAAAAAAATCATAAAAATCGGTCCAGTCTTTTCGGAGGAGTTTGTTAAACACCTCGACACGAGAATTTTATATATTAAATGTAAAATATATTTACAAAAAAAATATGTGCGTATTTATATCAGTTGTCTAGTACCATAACAAAAGCTCTGCTTAGCTTAAGACTAGATGGCGCTGTGTTAAATGTTCAAAATATAGTTTTTTGTCCTAGATGGGAAATGAACCCAAGACCTTTGGCTTAGCAGTCAGGATCATTAACCACTATATATATATATATATATAGTTATTAATTTTGCGATCTAGAAAGTGTGTTTATATGCTGTTGGTATTCCAAAAAATGTAAAATAAAAAACAAAAAAAAAACCGTTAGGTCACGATATTACAGAACCTTAAACGTCAACCAAAAGAAATGTTTCGCAGAAGTATATTCTAAAAACCCAGCAGTCGACTATAAAAGCAGTTGATGATGAAAGGTCAACCTTCAAGTCATCGATTTTCAATTTCTTTTATGTATGACCCTGTAAAAATGACTCTACATCTACTCTGCCTGATGGAAAGCATAAGGAGAATCCAAAAGTGGTAGTCACCATACTCAATGCGAATGTAGACAATGCAGCAATTTAGTATGGTGACCTACACCATGGCGGCCTAGTGATGCTTCTGCATCATTGTGCATTACTCAGGTAAATTTAATTGTGTATGTTACCTCGTGTCCACATGAGGTGAATAAAGCCGGTGTAAATATTGTAGTACCGTCCAGTTGAGGTTTTATAATGTCAGAAAAATATTGTAAACACACACACATACCACATTCTCCACCCGCCACAAAGTAACTATTGAATATTGTAATCATTTTGCCTTAGTATGTAAATATCAGCCAATTATTGTAACACAGAGCGGAGACCTTGCGACCTACAACACAGTTTTATACCTAGCTTAGGCACCAGTCCTCCACAATATCGTCTTGAAAGATGGTATTGATTGCTAGGTATAATATTTGTAAAACCTAAAATATTGTGAAAATAAACACTTTTATTATTTACTAGCTGACCCACGCAACCTCGTTTGCGCCTTATATTGCCCGTAGCGTGAAAATTTCCCCCGTTTTGAAACATTCTTCATTGTTGCTCCGCTCCTATTAGTAGTAGCGTGATGATATATACCCTATAGCCTTCCTCGATAAATGTACTATCCAACACCGAAAGAATTTTTCAACTCGGACCAGCGGTTCCTGAGATTAGCGCGCTCAAACAAACAAACAAACTCTTCAGCTTTATTATATTAGTATAGATAATATTATTATTGTTATATATGTAGTGTAGACTTACCTAATTGTTAGTATATTTGAAAGTACTGACTTCCCAATAGTGATAACCATAGTTGTTCCAGACAACTGGGACCAACGGGCAACGGCTTATTATGGTCTCCCTCCGGGGCACGGGCTTGAAACACTGTCAAACTTCCATAAGTCGGACTGTCATTAAGAACTTCTAAATATTTATTATTATTATTATTAAATAAATAAATAAATAAATATTTCGGACATCTAACGCACAACGCCATCAAGTCCCAAGCTTAGCAGAGCTTGTGTTATGTTTACTAGACAACTGATATAAATACATAAATACTTTTTTTTGTAAATACATACATATTATACATAGAAAACACCCAAACTCCGAAACAAATATTTGTAGATCATACAAACATTTGGTTCGACCCGGGAATCGAACCCGAGACCTCATGATCAGCAGTCGCACACGCCAACCGCTAGACCGACGAGGCAGTCGTATTTGTCTTCTTGTAAGATAATCAAAAATTTTAACAAAAAGAAACCGACTTCAGGAACTGGACCAAATTAAAATGGGGCCAAATGGGAAGCACCAGCTTTAAAAATAAAAATAAGAATCGGTTCACCTAGTCGAAAGTTATGAAGTAACAAACATAAAAAACTTCGAGTCAAATTGATAACCTCCTCCATTTTTAAAGTCGGTTAAAATGTCTTGACCGGTTTTCGCAAACGCTAACCGCTTGACCAACGGACAGTTCCTGTCAAATAACTAGCAATAAATAAATATGTTCGGACATCTAACACACAGCGCCATCTAGTCACAAACTAAGCAGAGCTTGTATTATGGCTACTAGTTACCTAATACAAATACATATAAACTTTTTTGTAAATATACATACATATACATATTGTACATAGAAAACACCCATACTCCGAAACAAATATTTGCAGATCACGCAAAGATTTGGTCCCGACACCTCAATTGTCAGTAGTTCCGCACGCTACCGCTGCGTCAAACAGACTATACTTTACATTTCCCATAATCTAAAGGTACATTTCAAGAGACAGAACCTCATTTAATTGCCTTCACGTTTACCCCATAAACCCTGAATTATCCACATAGCTATCTGAACCCGATCCGTTCCACGTAAAGTTCATGCCCCAATCTTCCTTGATCCATCCCACTGTAAGCCGTTCCATTACACTTAGATAGCAGCGGATACGTTTCTAACCAATTTTGTTTTAATTAACTATTGCTATAAGTGAATCTAGTCGCTAGAAACGTGCTAGTTTAATGGAAACAGGAAGGGATGGTATCTGGAATTTATATGTTTCTTTGAGATGTTTAGAGAAACTAACTTCACTGCCCGGTTGGTCAAGTGGTTTAAACTGTCGACACGCGCCGCTTTCTACTGCGCCAAGTGTTGCGGGTTCATGCACATAGGAGAACATCCATAATTGTTGTCCTATGTCTTTGTATTCCAGTGTAATCTGTATTTTTTGTGTATACAATATGATTGTAAAAAGATCTGTTGACTGTGTGTAAACGGAACAACTAATTAATATCTATTTTATGAAAGAACTTGTCATCACTACGTTCAATCGAAAATCCATAATGTTCTCCTAGCCGATAACGGCCACGGCAGCCAGTCTGAACGGAGACCAGTCAACTAAGCAGGAGATATTATAGTCAACAAATGTGTGCGCAAGCATAGGTGCACTCTCTGTTCCTTCTCTCTCAGAATCCGATGGGCCGATTAACCGACACGACCAGGGAGAGATCAGGCGCAGAACCGACAGTTTTGCGTGCTCCCGAGGCACGGGGGTTTAGACCCCAACTTCCAAACTCCGAGCTGTTATTAAGTATTTCTTTATAATCAGAAAAACTCAATAACACTTTTGGCCCGACCCGGGGTTCGAACCCGATACCTCTTAATCGTCAGTCGCATACTTCAACCGCTAGACCAACGAGGCAGTCAAAAATCCATACCTATGTGATAAATGCGAAAGTAACTCTGTCTGTTTGTCTCGCTTTCACGGCAAAGCCACTGCACCGATATCAATAAAATTTGGCATAGAGATACTTTGACTCCTAAGGAAGGACATAGGCTACTTTATAACGCGACAACCGACATATACGGAGCTGCGTACTAAAGCCAGTACTATTATAGATTCAAAAGTAAATCTGTCTAATTGTATTTTTTTCTAAATCGCTGCATCGTTTCCAATGAAATTTAGCATGAAGAAAATTTCATTCTTCGGAAAGGACATGGGCGTTAATTCTAATTGACCGTATAATAAATCTATTGCTATTCTATTAATATTCCCAGAATAATGTGGCTTTAAAGACATAGTACCCATAGGTAATAACTGAGTATGTTTTAAACGCAGAGTTTTACAAGTACTTTTTGCAGAACTATTGATTTTTCTTTGTATTAAACGATCGTTTCTATAGAACATAATTTACTTTATAAAGACTGCGACGATAATTGTATTGAAATTGTATTTTTTGTTTCTTAATGTTTATGCTTTATACCTATGGATTTTATTATTTAAACACTATTATTTACACGAATAAATAGGGTCTATTCCCAATTGTTAACTATAATTTCGTGTAATTGTTATTAATTTAATACCTTTAACCGAGCAATTTTATTTATTCGGAAACGGTTCCAATGATTTTCATGAAATTTGGGATGCAGGCGGTTACGGGGGCAAAAAATCCATCTAACTAGGGTTCATTTGTTTTAAATTAACCAAGAAAATAAATACCGAGTGAAGTTCAGGTATCTAGGTACTTGTATTTATTGCCATTCTTAAAAATAATTTACAACGTTCATAGTAGATTATAAATCTACTAGCGATGAGACACAGGCATACACTCTATTTTTGCTGGCAGTTACAAATTGAGTTATAGCCCTAAGGAATGTGAAGTACCGTCAGTTTGATAATGGACTCATGAAATTGTTCTAACGATTTCTGACGTCAATGAAACATGAGAAGTATTAGGATTAATGACCTGGTCTAGTTGTAGTGAACATCATCGCTAAGGTCGTATATTAGATTTTTTATGTTCTGGCTTTGCTTCAGTTAAGTGCGTACCGCTATCCATGGAGGCCTACAACGTTTTTGCTCCAGACAACTCACGAAAAACATGTACAAAACCTCGGTGACGCAGTGTATCGTATGCAACTGCGCCACTTGTTTGAGGTCTCGGATTCGATTCCTGGGTCGTATCAAATGTTTGTATGATCTGCAAATTTGTTTTTGGTGTATGTGTATAATCTTCTAAAAAAGTGTTTATGTTTGTGTCACTTTCCTAGTGTCTATAATACAAGATCTGCTTATTTAGAGGCTAGAATGGCCTTGTGTGTTAGATGTCCTAAATATTATTATTATAAATTTTGAGACTGTCCGTCTGTGTTTTGCAGTGACTTCAAACTCAGACAAAGAGAAATATGACTTGACAAAAACCCTGTACCAAGTCGTCTGACCTGTCGGAAAACTTTCTTTGTAACAAGAGGCATATCATCCAGCAGTAGATTGTTATTATTGACACCGGAGGCCCAATGATGCAAAAGCATCTTAATAGGCCACCATAGTGTTGCATTGTCAGCATTTGCAGTATGGTGACTAACAAAGAACAGAGAATTTACTTTTGAGTTTCGTTCATGCTTTCCATCAGGCAGAGTACTTTCTTTGGCAGGCTCTGAAATAAAAGTAAGTTTATTTAAAAATGGCTTTAGATATTGCTGTTATTGTATGATTTCGTAAATACGGTTTGTGAAAAAAAAAACAAGTTTTCTTAAATCAATTAGCGCCTTACTGTTTTTAAATTAGCTTTTTATTTTGTACATTCAAGTTTCTTTTATTAGTTATTTACGCTCGAAGTGGCGTTAAAACTAGTGTTTAAATACTGGCATTTTATTTTCTTACGGATATAACTTTCAGGACTTTTTTCATTTTATTATTCTTTTCAAAGACCTATAAACATGAAAGGAATAGATATTCTACGAGCAATGGTACAGATGGGAATATTTCTTTGTCTGTCTGTCTGATTATAATCAACTAGTTTTTACACGCGGATTCGGTCACGCAGACTTTCATCCCCTGATTTACCAAATCAATGTGGTGATGGTGAAGTGGAATATTCAAAAATTCCTTTCTTAGTGTTCACTTACGTTATATAAAGAACCTACATGCAAAATTTCAGGATTCTAGCTTCAGTGGTTTGGGCTGTGCATTGATCTCTGGGTATGTCAGTCAGTCACCTTCCTCTTTTATATATATAGATATATCTTACATACATATAATCAAGGTAGCAGAGCCACGCTGATTTCAGCACGAACGGGCCGGCTTGACCGGGGCGGTACTGCCCTCGCACAGAAAATCAACGTAAAATGACAGCGTTCGTGCTGTCGTGTTTCCTTGGTGAGTGCGAGACCGGAGGTCCAATGATGCAGAAGCATCACTAGCCCGCCATGGTGTGGCAGGGCCAAACATAAAAAAAAAATATATAATAATAATATTTTGGACATCTAACACACAACGCCATCTAGTCTCAAACTAAGCAGCTTCTATTATGGGCTTGCATATTCTTTAGTGGGAAGTGATACAAACATATAAATAAATAAATATTTTCTGACATCTACACACAACGCCACCTAGGTAGTAGTAGGTCAGGTGATGTACACGTTTTTCGTGAGTTGTAAATCTCCATAGATAGTGGTAAGCACTTACTAACTGCTAGCTAGACCAACAGATTCCTCATATTTCGGTTTGGCGATTATGAATTACTTAAATCACTGGCCGTTTACAACTACTTACCATTATACAGATACACACACACAAACATAACATCCTACATATGAACACCTTACATATGAATACCCTATAGGGTGTTTCATAGTGAAATCAGTCAGGAATAGGGTTGCCAGATAGAAACTTATCAAATCCGGGACAATTCTAAAAAAAAAGGACAAAGGTCGGGTCGCTCAGTCGTGACCATAGTAAAAATATCTTGTTGATAGTGATAAATTCAGTGGAATTTTGCTATTTTTTGTTAGTTTTTCTTTGTCAGCTTATTCAGCTTTGCAAAACTGATACAATTTCTGAGCAAGACAAAATTGATAGGAGTCTGCAGTTCAGATTTGATTAAATTCATGGATATTCGGTTTCGCTCTTTAGTCCATAAACTATTCAGTTTGCTAAATGCTATATCATTCGTTTTTAGCTGATGTTGTTACAAAGCTTGTAGGTTTTCGGAATCCGGGAAAATAAGGTCTAATCACTGGATACGGGACAAGACGCAAAATTCCGGGACCATCCCGGATTTGCCGACCATCTAGCAACCCTAGTCAGGAACGATGTAAACTACATGTCCTTACCGGGAATAGGTCGACTTAACCACCCTGTATAACTATTTAAAAATATTTATCAAAAAGTACCTACTTTCCGTTTTCTCTGCATCGCCCAATGGTTGACTGGTAGAGAATGCCTCAGGCATTAAGTCCGCCAATGCACCACAAGTGCATAATGTATTAAATAAATAAATAAATTAATATAACAGGTTTGCTCATCATTTTTCCTTTTTTTTTAAAAGATAACTCCCGCAGTAGGAATATTCATTCCAGTGTCGCGGAGGACTTTACAAACATACATGTAACGGACATAAAGAACACGCAGTCTCAGAAAAACTACTTGTGGATCACACAAAGTGTTACCCCTTCGAGTGTAGTTGTCTCATGTAGGATTTGAACCGACAACACTTGGGGCAGTAGCAAGTGGCGTGATGACCGTTTAAACCACTAAGCCAAATATGCAATCACAAGTGCAATCTTAAGGCTCGTCTCCACCGAAATTGTTGGCAATTTCAGTGTTCTCAACTGATGGCAACTCTTCAAAGAAATCGCCAACTTTTGTTCTTCTTCTTTTGACGAAATGGCAACCAGCAGGATCTCTTGGATCAGCTATTTCTATCAATGTCAAGTGTTTATAGTCTTTAAATCATAAGTCTTCAAGTCGTGGTAAAATTAATGTTAAAAAAAAATATATATAAGATGAAATGGGGACCGTCTTTCGAAAACACAAAAAATGATCCTCAATTTTTGTTACTATTGCGTCTACACCGAGTCGCCAACAATTTTGAAAAACATTCCAACTAAGCGTCTCTAGCAAAGAGGTATTATAGAAAGTATAAATATATACCTCTATGGTCTCCACAAACCCACAGAGCCAATAAATATCTGCAACAAGCGTTTTCTTTTGATATTCACCGCCAAAAACAGAAACACGGTTGCCAACATTTGTTGACAATTTTTATTGCCAGCACAAGGAAATTACAGAAACTTTTGTCACCAAAACGTGTTGATAACACAAAAGTTGTCAACTTTTGTTCGGTGGAGACTCGGCTTTAGATATCTAATGATTTCAAAACGTAAAAAATCTACTATCGCAAACTTTACTGTTTAGAGTGAAACACTATTTACGTAATGTTATTATTTAGGTTAA
Organism: Spilosoma lubricipeda; assembly: GCA_905220595.1. Classification (NCBI taxonomy): domain Eukaryota; kingdom Metazoa; phylum Arthropoda; class Insecta; order Lepidoptera; family Erebidae; genus Spilosoma; species Spilosoma lubricipeda. The sequence goes on along the minus strand of HG992296.1, from coordinate 13,938,463 downwards.
CGTTTATTTATTACGTTTCTACGTTACGCGTTATTTTTATACATCGTGTTGTATAAACAGTAGCATAGTTTAGATTGCCGAGTGACCTATATGTATATCTATATATCTATACAAATAAATATAATTGGAGTGTTTGTTTGTAATATTAAAATAGATGATTTTTACTAAATGCATATTTATGTACACACGGTAAATATACTAAAAATGTATTTTGTTCAATTTTTGTCTGTCTGTTTGTTACGGGTAATCTCTGGAATGGGTGGACCGATTTTGATGGGACTTTCACTTTTCGGCAGAGCAGAGCCAGTTTGGCCCAGCCAAAATGACTCCACTCTGCCTGATGGAAAGCATAAGCCGAATCCAAGAGTGGTGGTCACCATATTCACTGCGAACGCAGACAATGCAACAATGCAGCACGGTGACCCACAGCATGGCGGGCTAGTGATGCTTCTGCATCATTGTGCCTCCGGTCTCGCATTCACGTACGAAACACGACAGCGCGATCGCTGTCATTTTACCTTGATTTTCTGTGCGAAGGTAGTACACAGAGTACAATGTGGGGTAGTACCACCCCGGTCGAGCCGGCCCAACCGTGCTGAAATCAGCGTGGCTCTACTACCTATTTTGGACTATCCCAGACATTTTTATATGTTGATCACATTACTATGGGTAAAATAGAGTCGTTTTGGCGTACAAAACGACTCTATTTTACCAATAATTTATATATAGAAAAGATATATTTATTGGAATGAAAGTTCCTTATGGGGCGTTGAGGAGAGGTAATCTACTCGATAAAAAGCGTGTAACGTTAAATAAAAAAAGCATAAGATTTCAACTTTTTTATAGCGCCATCTGTGTATCCCAGCCGGCAAAAACGTCCATAACGTCCAAAACGTTAAGTAAAAAGAGGGCCAGATTTAAATAAAAATTGCATAGCGCCATCTATAAGTTGCATATATTATTATATTTTATGATAAGGGACAAAAAGTGTAAGATTTAAAAAAAATGTATAGTACCATCTGCACTTTGCATATTTATATTTTTATATTTTACTAGGCGACCCACGCAACCTCGTTTGCGTCTTCTATTGCCCGTAGCGTGATAATTTTCCCCCGTTTTCGAAACATTTTTCATTGGTGCTCCACTCCTGTAGGTCTTAGCGTGATGATATATAGCCCATAGCCTTCCTCGATAAATGGACTATCTAACACTGAAAGAATTTTTGAAATCGAATCAGCAGTTCCTGAGATTAGAGTGTTCAAACAAACAAACAAACTCTTCAGCTTTATACATTAGTATAGATGAAAGGGAACTTCGTTCCTATCTGGTGTCCCACGACACCACACGCTTGTTTTATATAAATCTTGGGTCATGCAAGTTTAAAAGTTAGTACAAAATGTAAAATACTCCTTTACACCCGAATACCTTCAGTAAAATCAGGGGTATTAGCCATAAATCCTGCCATTGATTCCAAATGTCCATTGATCTCCTAATCCCTCAGTCGTCCCTCCAATTCGTTACGGGATCTCGTCCCTGTCCCTTAAATAGGTCACCCGTGTTAATTGTCCCGGTTTATGTTTTCAAAGTACGTAAGAAAGGGTGAATTTATGTTTAAAAATAAGGGGGTAACAGCTGGCACGTAAATGACAAGCTTATCTATACATCTATACAAATAAATAAAATTGGCGTGTACACGATACATGTACCAAAATAACATTTTTCACAATTTTTGTCTTTCTGTCCGTTTGTTCCGGGTAATCTTTGGAGCGGCTGGACGAATTTTGACGGGACTTTCACTGGCAGATAGCTGATGATTTAAAGAGTAACTTAGGCTACTTTTTTTAGACTAGCTTTGTATGGCGGCGTTTCCTGCGGTACAACAATAACCGCAGGTAACACTGCGGGGTTCAGCTAGTTGAAAAAAAAACTTTGATCGAAGTAAGAGTTATTGAAATACTAAACGACGTGTGTTATTTTGTTCACATTTCCATACTACATAATGTATTAATTGGTATCTCCCAATATATTACTAGTTTATTCAAACTAATTGCAGTATTCATTAAAACCACTATAATTTTACCACTATAACTATTTAAAATTCATATAAGGATTATATATTCTATGGGGCACTTCACAACCTGCACAAAAGATAAGTCCTTCAATGTTTTCTATGTAATACCCGACTGCGTCAATATCTGTCATCTTTATTAAATTTAGTTTTTTTTTTATTTTGATGTGCCAAGTGCCATTCCCACGACTAAGACGACAAGCCTTTTAGATTCTAAGACGTGCCCAAGAAATATACACACATACATACATACACTCGAAAAACATAACCCTCCTTCTTACGCAGTGGGGTGAAAATGAAAAGTATTCTACTTAGTTTCAACACGACTTTTAAACATAAATAAATAAATATGATTATACGTATACACAGAGGTGTTATGTTCAGTTATTTTTGTTCAGTTTTAATTTGATAACATAAATATGACCGCACAACTAATTAGATAACAGAAATAAGCTAAAAATACAATGCGTATTGTGAGTTTCCTGTAATGAGTTAAGTTTAAAACATAATTATGATATAAATAATTGGTGAAATGCTAGTTGGACCAGTAGTAAAGAATACTGCAGTTTTCGAAATGTATCTATCTTATACATTTAAACGAGCAATTCTCGCATATCGATACTATAATATTATAAAGCTGAAGAGTTTGTTTGAACGCGCTCGCGATCTCAGGAACCGCATGTCCGATTTGAAAAAATATTTTAGTGTAAGATGACACATTTATCGAGGAAGGTTATAGGCTATATATCATCACGCTAAGGCCAATAGGAGCGGAGTCCCAATGAACAATGTTTAAAAAACGGGGGAAAATTTTCTCGCTACGGGCAATATAAGGCGCAAACAAGGTTGCGTGGGTCAGCTAGTAGTGATATATAATTTTATTCTCGGAAACGGCTCTTATGTTTCATGAAATGACATGGCCAGTTTTAGCCTAGTTACTCACTGGCATATACATTAATGTACGCCTGCTTATAAATGAATCTAATTAGAAATAAAAATTGCAAAACTATTTACATTTTCGTACAAGTTTTAAAAAAGTATTTTAAACTTAAATAGTTGTTTTTCGATAAATGATAACGTGCCATTTTGGATGTTCCTTTCCCTGTAAAGCTAAAATATTAATGATCCATCAGAGTAATATTAAAAATTATCCTGACTGTTAAATAATAATTTCTTATCGTAATCATAACAATATTTATATTTTGTTGACTGAGTAATCAATAAAATATGACTAAATCTATACTAATATATAAAACTGAAGAGTTTGTTTGCTTGTTTGTTTGAACACGCTAATCTCAGTAACCGCTGGTTTGATTTGAAAAATTCTTTCAGTGTTAGATAGCCCATTTATCGAGGAAGGCTATAGGCTATATACCATCACGCTGAGACCAACAGGAGCGGAGCAACAATGAAGAATGTTACAAAAACGGGGGAAAATTTTCACGCTACGGGTAATAGGAGAAGCAAACGAGGTTGCGTGGGTCGGCTAGTATTTCATTTATTATATTATGATATAATATTTCACAGCATTCGAGTGAATGCTACGAAACACTTATTATTACAAAAAAAAAATCTTGTGTATAAAACGAAACGACATGAGAGGTTCAGCGATAATGTCAGGTTTTTTTCGTTTGTCATTTTGAAGTCATCGTGTTGTTTCTTTGTAAACTGTGCGATAATCTTTTCTCCATATCGACTGCTATTCTACACGGACTGATTCCATTGCCCAACTATTATCTAGTGCTTATCAATACGGACCTGATTGTTCTTACGTTTTGGACATTGTGAACTGTTTACAATGAAATATATAGCAACGGGACGGTTAAGAAAACATGTTGTGTCTTCGTTAGACGTGCCTTTCCATAAGAATTCTTCTCTTGGATTAACTAAACAGCGCAGCAAGTGATTTGGAGAAGTAATTCTTATTTTTTTTTAACCTTTAACTGATGACAAGCGGTGTCAGTGAAATATCATCAAGTTCCCGGGGTTTACTACAAACATTGTAATAGCAAGTGATTTATTAAAAATTACGTTAAGAGTTAATTGATTAGGTTTATTTTATTATTTTATATATTATTAAACTATTTTGATTTATCGCGGGTTGTTTGTGATTCTATACCATCAGTCAACAAAGGTAAACATTTGTATAAACCTCATGAACTGCGTAACATTTGTGTCAATTTTGTAGATCAACGATATGACAGTTACCATAAAATCTATACAGATGGGTCTAAAGTCGAACGAGCTGGGGGTGCTACATTTTTAGACCCACTCCACGGCTGCGAAATCAAATTTATGATTGATTCCAATATTTCTATAATGCACATTGAGTTAATCGCTATAGCAGAAGCCTTATCATACGTTGAATCTATTAACTATGATAAATTCGTGATTCTGACTGATTCTAGAAGCTCTTTGCAACACTTGGCTCGATGTACCTCGCATATGCGAGGTAATCCGATAGCCTATCAAGTATTGGAGTCAATCCTAAATTTTCAATCACAAAGTAGGGAAGTTGTTTTGCAATGGATTCCCTCACATGTTGGCATTGCAGAGAGTGATTTCGTTCACCAATTGGCAAAAGAAGCGTGCTGGAATGGCATCGCGTTAGAAGTATTGCCTTTATATACTGACTACACAAGAGTCGTAAAAGAAAAAATGTCATATGTGTTGGCAAGAATACTTTGATGAGAGATCGAGAGAGAAAGGTATTTGGTACCGTACAATTCAGCCTCAAGTTTCTAAATACCCGTGGATCGAGAATGTAGAACTTAACAGGAAAGCTTTGGTAACTGCCTTAAGGTTACGAACTGGTCATATAGCTTTAAAGAAATTTGCATTTTTAATGGGCAAAGTCTCATCTCCCAACTGTGAAGACTGTGGTGTGACCGATGATGTATTACACATTATTTTTGAATGTGTAAGAAACAGAAGTTACAGGGAACAGTTAGGGGTCTCGAGAGGTATGAATATCGGTCTTTGTAATAGTATTCTGGCTAACCCTGTGTCGGTGGAAGCCCGAATGTTGTATAAATTAGTAGAGTTATGTTTATGTTAGATGTTAATTTATGTATTCGTACTGTCACAGGGCGATGTGGTGGCAGAGCGACAAAGCCCTTTAATAAAAAAAAAAAAAAAAAAAATTAACTATTTTTAAATACTACAATAAGATACTGGTAGGTCCGGGTGGTTCAAGACTAGACATGTTTTTGTTAATTTCTAAGAAATCTGAAATTACTGAACTGTGTAACTTTTACAGTTAGTTATCGAGCATAATAAATTGAAAACAAAACAAAAATTCGTTAATGTACATGAATTTTTAGATGCTAGGCCGACTGCCTTAGGAAATTGGCCATCTCCTTTGGCATGCAGGTATTTTAAGGGGTGATAAATCAATCTAGCTATGATTAATTTCTTATTTCCAAAAAAAAACCTAGCTTAGCAAGGTCATCAAGGCACTGTACCCGTGTTTAACTGTTTAATCATTTATTTACGCTGCTTGTTATCATTTTTAACTGACTTAAAAAGAAGGAGGAGGTTTCTCAATTCAGCCGTGTATATTTTTTTCTTTTTTTTTTTTGTGTTCGCGGATAACTTCGTCATTTATGAACCGATTTTGATGATTATTTTTTAATGGAAAGGAGATATCCCAACGGTAGTACCATAGTAAGGATACTAAGATCTGTTGATGGGATCCAAGAGAAATCGAGTCAAACCTTGAAGCCGGTTTTATTTTTGTTATATTTTTTTCGATATACTTTCGGACTAAAGATGTAGTTTTATTTTTTTCTTAATTTTTTTGTTATGATAATTTTTAATTCTACTGAACATTAGTTTATCTCTTACATAAACACCAGTTAAATAAATTAAAACGAAGAATCAGCCTAAAGTACTTACTAACACCCCTATATATTACACAAAGGGGTGTGCTCACATTAAAGAGAATCCACAAGGAAGTCTGAACGACTTTAATATTTCTTGGGAACAGTCTATGTCACGTACGTTTCATTAGATAAATGTTTACACCAATTATTAAGGCGCATTTCAATGGGTACCATTTGTCGCTATTATGAGGCAGTATAAACACATACCTTATACGTATGGGCTCCCACACATAACTGCGAATTCGCAACGCATCGCAAATATTTGCGAGCATGAGAATGCACCGCAAGAAATTCACGCCGCATCGCATCGCATCGCAGTTATGTGCACTATAAACGAGCAATTCTCAATATATAATCTGAATCTCGAAAATGGCTCCGTTTTTTTGGAACGAAGTTCCTTATCGCGCGTTGTGAAAGGGGGCTAGACGGAAAAAATTCTTACAAAAAGTTGTCACGACACAAAAATTCTTACGAAAAGTTGTCACGACACAAAAAAATCTTACGAAAAGTTGTCACGACACTTTTTTCTACAGTAAGCGATTGTAAGCTGTGCGGCGTGCGCATGTTTCTCTGTGTCTCTTACAGAAAGCAAGCCAGACATTTTCATTTCTATTTCGCATTGAACAGTGTGGTGTGGCGACGATTATTTTTGTTGAGTATATACAGGTTTTTTGTACATAATAAATAATAATAAAAATAATGAATCCTGACCATGAACTTCGTTCCATCCAGGTGTCCCTTGACACCTCTCGAGTTTTTTTTCTATTATAAACTTTATGCACAAGTTTGTACTTCAGTGCCCAGGGTATTCTCTTCCAGTCAACCTTTGGGTGGTGCAGAAATCTTAAGATTTTCATGAAATTTAGTATGCAGTGAGGTTTCGGGGGTGATAAATTGATCTCACTAGGATTCATTTTAAGAAAATTTACCAAAAAATATCGCTCGTTATATAATAATACGTGTAGCAAAAATTTTATAACCCATTCGGATGGAGGAGCATAAAATTTCGCACAGTTAAAGTTTATATGGAGAAGGTGTGCAGAAAGATAAAAAACAAAAGAATTATGGTTGCACTCGGTGATTAGAAACAATCACCGAGGGTAAGCAACGACGGTGCGGTCAGTACCTGGATGGGTGACCGCTGGTGGCATTATACCATGAGCGTCTCCGTGATTTGGAGGTCACGTTAAGCAGTCGGTCCCGGTTGTTATGGTAGGATAACAGTTGTGAAGCTTAGTTGGAGGCCTTTGGGCGGCTTAAAAATATCCAACGGTAAGATTACGTAGTCACAACGTTGTCTTGTCAGTCCCCAACCCGCACTTAGCCAGTGTGGGGACGTATGGCCTTAACCCTCTCCTGAGAGGAGACCCGAGCCCAGCAGTGGGAAGTTATGGGATATTGATGACGGTTGAACTCCGACCACTAGGCGACCACTCCTAGTAGATATCTATTTAAAATATGTATGTATTTACAAAAAAGTGTCCATAACACAAGCTCTGCTGATGGCGTTGTGTGTTAGATGTCCGAAAAATATTTATAATATTATAAATTCGAAAGTGGCTGTCTGTCTGTGTCTCCCGCTTTCACGGTTGAACCTCTGCATAGATTTCAATGAAATTTAGCATGAAGAGACTTTAATTCCTGAGGAAGGACACTGGCTACTTTTTAGTGCGATAGCCAACATACACGCGGGCGGAGTTTTGGACAAAAGTTGGTCCATATATAAATATTACCGAATGTCAATGTGAAAACACCTTTAGTCAAAAGATGAGCGGCAAAGTGTAGCAGTTTGTAGTTATGTAATTTGTAGTAATCCCGGCCTGTTAAAGTTTTGTAACGAGATCCCCTTCTTACTACGTACTGCGCTTATAATAATAATTATAAGTCCCTAACCGGTGAGGATACTCTTATATGTATATCACTACACTAATATATACTACTAGCCGACCCACGCAACCTCGTTTGCGTCTTCTATTGCCCGTAACGTGATAATTTTCCCCCGTTTTCAAAACATTTTTCATTGGTGCTCCGCCCCTACTGGTCCTAGCCTTCTTCTTCTATGATATATAGCCTATAGCCTTCCTCGATAAATGGGCTATCTAACATTGAAAGAATTTTTCAAATCGGACCAGTAGTTCCTGAGATTAGCGTGTTCAAACAAACAAACAAACAAATAAACTCTTCAGCTTTATATATTAGTATAGATAAAGATGAAAGTAAGTTTGTTACGCTTTCACGGGAAAACTACTTAACCGATCATTATGAAACTTTATACACATATTTTTGAAGGTATTAGAAGTAATGAGTGAGTAACAAATGCGAGCGAAGTCGCTGGCAAAAGCTAGTAATAATATATTTAGATCATAACAATCTTTCAAAGTCCACTGCGGGACATGTCCTTCGAAAGGAGGCTGTTTATTTTATAACTCCTGCACTAGGAATATTCCTGTGTTCCGATGGATCTTACAAACATACATGAAATGGCCACAGAGAACACCAAGACTGAGAACTACTATTTGTGGATCAGGATAAGTGTTGTTCCAATTGGGAATCGAACGGATGATGATAAAATTAATAATTACTTGACTCAAACTAAGTAGAACCCCTATACTGTAGTAATTACTGATAAACTATTTTACCGCTCCATGACTCCCATTGCTCTCGTCATTCCGACGTATTATCTAATTTTTAGATCGCACTTTGTTTCTGCAAAGTCACACGTCACAGACACACATTCTTTTTTGTGCATCGCTGCCAAAAAAAGAAAAGAAATATTGTTTCATGTGGGGGTTGAACCCAGAACACTCATCGCAGTGGAAAGCTTTCCTTCTGTCTGCAATACTGTTGTCTGGTGTAGATTACTCCCTTAGTCTCTTCTTATGACACCTATAGAATGGTGACACTCTCTATTTCTAATCTGTCACACAAGGGTTGGTCGCCGGTATCCTCACTCATTCGGTGAAACACGATTCTTAAGACTAGCAAAATAAGGAAGTTCTAGAAGATAGAATAGAATGAAATATAATAGAGTATATTTTAGTACACGCCATATAAAATTACAATGGATTCTAAATTTAATATCCAATACACAATGGGCGGTCATATTACTGATAGTGATCTTTACAGATAAACTTTAAATGGTTTTAGTACCAAACGTGATTCATAGCTGTCTGTGTTTTATATATAACAAGACATATAAACACACAACATAAATATATACATAATAACTGAACCCTGCCGTGTTTCCCGCGGTTATTGTCGGCCCAAGTTACTCCTTATCGTGTGTTATAGCACTAGACAACTGATATAAATACGCATATACATTTTTTTAAAGTTAAAAAATTCTTTAACTGAGCACTTTTTGGTAGGAGAAAATCTTCGCGTCACCGATATGCTGACATGACATTTTCGAAGTGAAAGCTTCTTTGGCCGCGTTGAGAACTTTTTGGCAGGGGAAAATGTTATGGGTTCACGTCACCGACATGCTTATTTTTGATGTTGATAATAAATTTTAACATTATGAAAATTCTAATTGTACACCTTTATTTTTTTGTTTTTTATGGTGTATAGGGGAAACGAGCAGACGTATCGCCTGATGGTAAGCAAGGTAAGGATGGGGGGAGGGGTTGGGATTTGGCCTCCGGTGATTTTACAAATAACATTCTAAGTTATAACTTTTCACTTCTATTGGCAGTCCTTATGACTGGCATGTTTTTGTAGATACGTTCATATTATACATGGAAAACGCACAAACTCCGAAACAAATATTTTGAAAATCATACAAACAGTAGACCTCAGCAGTCGCTTACGCTACCACTGCGCCACCAAGGCACTCAATGATGATAGATGACGATGACTCTTCTACTTTAATTACTTGTCGTAAAAATGAACCTTGTAAACCCCAAAATAGGTTTGCTTTTTGTACTCAAGGTAGCATATACTTATATGTGTCTACTTAGACTGCAATAAATGTATGTATATGGGTATACCTAATTGATTATTCAAATCAGACAATAGTTCGGTAAACTCATAGAGGAAGTATTTTTATTGCCGTGGTCGAGTCAAGTTTCGGTTTATTATGACACTAGGTGTTGCCTGCGGCCGCTTATATCGTAGTAAATAGCAGTTTACGTCCTTCCTTAACCTTTGACTGCCTCGGGGGTGCAGAGACAGCAGCAGGCAGGATGAAGAATCAGTCAGGTATTATCACCTCGCCTGGTCCGAGGATCCTCCCCTTGTATTGGTGGGATCAACCGGTTTAACGTGAATATCAGTTCAGTACGAGCAATTCTTGCATATATAAATCTAAATCTCAGAAACAGATCCAATGATTTTAATTAAATTTAGTATGCAGAGGGTTTGGGGACAGTAAATCGATCGGTATTTTACTCATCTATCGACCATCCGTAATTTATGTATATAGTAACTGAACCCCGCGGTGTTACCCGCGCGGTCATTGTCGTATCGCGGAAACGCCGCGGTACAAACCTAGTCTAAAAAAAGTAGCATAAGTTACTCCCTACATCATCAGCTATCTGCCAGTAAAAGCCTCTTCAAAATCGGTCCAGCCGTTCCAAAGATTACCCGGAACAAACAGACAGACAGACAGACTGACATGTCTGTCTGTATGTCTGTTTGTTCCGGGTTGACAGACAGAAATTGTAAAAAAAATATTTTGGAACATGCACCGTGTATACATACATATTATTATGCATTTATTAAAATTCGGTTATTTTAATATTACTAACAGACACTCCAATTTTTTTTTATTTGTATAGATAAAAATATAGATACCTATTGAATTTCATTTGAACATAACATTAGTTTAATATGATACTTTAGAAAGGCGCCCATGGGGAGTATTTTATCCTGGAACCCGGGAATACAGGAGGAGGCCAACATGTATAAAACTCATCCCCAGAGATCAAAGTTTACTTTTATTAATAAAAGGGTCTTTCAGTGTGAATAGAGCTCTATTTCTAAGGAATAAAGATACTTTATACTTAATGTGTATAGTTTGTAAGTGAACTTTCTACATATATATTTAGACGGGCGTGTAGGTTAATTGGGTAAGCTACCCTGATGACTAAGTCAGAGGTAGTAGGTTCGATTCTCACCTAGGACAAAAATTTTGTCTAAAAAAGTAGCTTAAGTTACTCCCTGATTCATTAGCTACCTGCCAGTTAAAGTTCCGTCAAATTCGGTCCAGCCGTTCCAGAGATTACCCGAAACAAACAGACAGACAGACAAAAAAATGTTAACTACATTTTGGTATATGTACCGTGTATACATACATATGCATTTAGAGTAGCGTGAAAATTTTCTCCCGTTTTTGAACCATTTTTCTTTGGTGCTCCGTTCCTATTGGCCTTAGTGTGATGATATATAACCTATAGCCTTCCTCGATAAATGGGATATCTAACACTGAAATAATTTATCAAATCGGACCAGTGGTTCCTTATATTAGCGCGTTCAAACAAACAAACAAACTCTTCAGCTTTATAATATTAGTAAAGATAGATAGTCTTCCTTGAAATGCGATGCTTCTCAATACTTGAATAATAATTCAATTCGAACCAGTATTTTTTTTTTAAATTTAAGTAGTTAAGTTGATAATCTTAAGAAGCTCTGAATCTTCATAATAGTTTCATTAATATTTCAAACAGCAAATTACTTTAAAACTGTTTACCAAGGACAAAAGAATTTGAGGCAGTACAATTATTGTATTATGCACGTTGTGGGTTAAAATTGAAAGAAATTTTCCTCTAAAACTGGGTAAATTGTGAACGAATTGAATTTGTTAGTATAAACTAGAAATGTTAGTGAAAAATTGGCTTTTCTTTGTCGTTCAGACAATGCCTCAGGCTGTCGAAGTTGGATATAAGTGTCTCTTAAATTTAGGGGATGAGTAGAGAGCTGTTTTTCGGTGTCTAGGGATCATTCTTTTTCTGTCGAATAATTCCTTACAGTTGGTAATTTTCGTGAACGAATTATGATGTTCAATTTCTTCCACTAAATAGGATGAATCCATACTAATGTTGCGTGATAGACAGATGGGTTTTTTAGTGTCGGGAACATTCGAGAACCAAGGACAGCGCCATCTAGTGTCGGGTCTCGCGTAACTGTGGAGATTATGACTGGTGATTTCAATATTTTCAACGCTAGATAGCACTGCATTTGAAGTAGCTCTAACACAATCTATTTGGTCCAGAATGTTCTGTCGAATATTATAAGGATATTTCGATAGCCATATTTAATATGGCGGAGCATGTTAGCCGTACGGGCAGTTTTGTTTCACAATACAGCGGATTGAAATCGAAGCAATTTTCTAGTGCGACTAACGAGTGATTTTGTGAATTATTGTTTTGAAAGTGTTGTCAATAAAGATTGTGTTATTGTTTTGGTAATCAACCAACCACTTTTATTTATTTAATACCCAGCTCGTAATACTAATGTTATAAATTCGAAAGTGACTCTGTCTGTCTATCTATCTGTCAGTTTAGCTTCCATGATGGAACAGTCACTGGTTTCAATAACAAATTGGTGTGGAGATACTATGATTTTTGAGCAAGGATATAGGTTACTTCTAATCACGATAACCAAGCTGTACTCGGGTGAAACCGCTGGTAAAAGCTAGTATCTAATACTAGTATGGATAAATTGATTAGTTTCGATAAAATTGTGGTATAGAAATAGCTGAATTGAGTATCTAAGTTTTCCTTGCACCTAATGAAACCTTACTTATGCTATAACTTCGAAAGTAACCCTGTTTATTTGTGTATCTGTAACGCTTTCATAGCCAAACTGCTGTACCGATTTCAATGAAGCCTATTGAGCCATGTGTTGAGGTGTTCAAGTACTACATTGGATAATACTTTGTGTGATCTTGTTGTTCTGAGCAGTTCTGAGTGTTTATAAAGTCCTCCGCGACACATGATGTACCTAGGTATATCCCTAATGCAGTAGTTGTCTTTTATATAATAACTAGCTGAACCCCGCGGTGTTACCCGCGGTTATTCTTGTAACGCCGCGGGACAAAGTGAGTCTAAAAAAGTAGCCTAAGTTACTCCCTGGATCATCAGCTACCTGCCAGGTAAAGTCCCGTCAAAATCCGTCCAGCCGTTCCAGAGATTACCCGAAACAAACAGACAGACAGAGAGACAGTCAGATAGACAGACAGATAGACAGACATATTTTGGTATATGTACCGTGTATACATACACGTGCATTTTAATGTTACAAACAGACACTCCAATTTTATTTATTTGTATAGATTATAAAAAAAAGTTGAAGTATTAATTTTAAACTTTAACTTTATTATATTAAATGTCAAAACAAAAAGTTTCAACTCAAATTGACGTTTAATGGACTAAAATTGATTTGAATCGACAGCCATTACGTCATAGGTGCCAAAATCATAATTTGAAAATAGAATAAATCCTGTATTGACAAATATTACCTGATTGAGCATGTCTAAACGCAGACAAGTCAACAATTTCGTTACCACAAAGCAAATTCTGTTTTTTTATTTACATATTTATATTTCACTTCGTTGGTTCTAAACTAGCGGTTAGGGTATGCGAATATAGAGCCCATGCCACTGTAGAGGTTTCGGCTTCGATTCCTAGATCCGGCCGAAAGTGTTATTTAGTTTATCTTACAATAAATTCTTTAAGCCTAAACAAAGTTTGTTTGTGTTTCGCGCTCGTTCCTAACACAGAACACGTCAAACCGTCCGTCCCAGAGTCATTACTGGAACTCAGTGCCCTTAAATATACTGACAACTAGTTCCACCTTCGAATTCAGTTCACCCTCAGAGTTGCGGAGGTCCGATGACCGTCGCTTCGTCGAAAAACTGATATTCAGGAAAAACTTTTTGAACTAGTAAACGACCTGAAATAATATTGGAAACTATAAAGGCTAGGAAGAAGATACGTCCTTGTAAATCTTCCATATCCTGTGTATTTATTTAAAAGAGCTATACCCTCACTAGAATTCCTTATTAGAGTTCCTGTGTCGTAAGGGACTTCATAAATACATAGGAAACAGACACAAATAATACCGAGATACAGAACTCGTAAATTTTAACACGCGAGGTTCGAACTCATACCAACCGGAGAAGAAAACGTGGCGAGTTGTCAGTAGTTTAGACGCTACGATGGAACCGCCGAAAATATCACTCTTAATTTTGGCTTCGCTGAAGTCGGGTAAAACAGAGAATGTAGTAACAGCTAGTACTCTTAATTACCCTAAAACCGACTTTTTAACGGCTCCTTTTTTTCTGAGTAAAATTTATTGGCGCGTAAATCAACGTCCGACTTGGCAAGTCCACTTTAAATAGTACCAAAGACTTAATTAATAAACGTCAAGTTGCCAAGCGGTTGCATTGAAATGGTTCGAGAGTCTTCGGGACTTGGCGAGACTTGACGCGATTCGGCCCTGCTTTATAAAGTGTTGAGGAAGTTTCTTCAGTGTAGAAAACGTGTTGACGAAAATTTGTGTATTCATTTTTGATTGATTGTTTATTTTCTGACTTTTTTTTAAAGAAGACAATTCCCTCATCCTTATTTATATTATTACAAATTCAAAGGTAGCTATGACTAACGTCTGTCATTTTCTTAATCTTCACGTCTAAACTACTGAATTGATTTGGACAAATTTCGATACAGATATATCTCTGTACCAAAATTGGGTATCTTTATATATATAATTCTTCTGTGAGTGTGTTTGTCACTGAACTACTCTCAAACGACTGGACCGATTTTGATGAAATTTTTTGTGTGTGTTCAAGGGGATCTGGGAATGGTTTAGATTCACAATTTTGTCCGCTGGACAATGTTTTTTTAATTAATTTTTAATTTATTAGTAGTTATGGCAAAACGACGTTTGCCGGGACAGCTAGTAATATATATAAAGCAATTAGCTATTGGAGAAGAACGTAGGTTCCTTTTTGTCGTGAAAACCTACAGTAATACGGGCGGAGTGGCAAAACTGGTTAGGTATGTATTCTGTGTTGTAGAGGACAAACGTACATAAAAAGGACAAAAAGACTCCAAACGCAATTCAATAATTTGTGGATTCCACAGTGTGTTGTCCCATGTGGAATAAAACCCAGAACGCTAAGTAGAAAACAACATAGTAACAACTTAAATACCTACGACATCTGTAGATATCTATATGTCACTTTTATGTGATTAGAATCATAGACATCGCAACACCTTAGTCACCAAAACAAAGTAAAAAATAAAATGTACGATTTATAAGGCAAAGGAAATTCGCTGAAGCAACTTACTATATTTTGTATTTCCCTGAGATAAAGAAAAGTGTGTTTGGCGCTTTTAATATATTCTTTTCCCTCTGGAGGGCAAAGGGAAGCGGCGGTGCCAGAGGGCGACTATACATTCGCTGTCAAACGATGATATCTGTATATTTTATTGGGCATTGCGATAAATAGAACTATTCGGTAGTCTTTGATATACATAAAGTATATTTATGGCCGTTATAGCTTTTCCGTACCCTGATATGCGGTTAGAAAAAATAAAATTCTGTATGGGCGATTTCTTCGTATCTTAGTGACTTCCACTGCCTCGTTAGTCTCGCGGTTGGCGTGTGCGACTGCTGATCATGAGGTCTCGGGTTCGATTCCCGAGTCGGACCAACTGTTTGTATGATCTACAAATAATTGTTTCGGAGTTTGGGTGTTTTCTATGTATAATATTTATTATTTCTATGTATCTATGTACGTATTTACAAAAAAAGTATATATGTATTTGTATCAGTTGTTTAGTACCTAAAACACAAGCTCTGCTTAGCGTGGGACTAGACGGCGTTGTGTGTTAGATGTCCGAAATATTTATTTATTATATTATTTATTTATATTATTATTTAAGGCGCCCAATTTTAATATCAAATGATGATTGTTATAAGTAAATTTATATTGTAACAGCAGGCGACAGTAGTATGTTATTTTCAGACTTAACATTTTTGTGTAGGAATTCAGAAACACTTTTTTTAAATATGATATTGATATTAAATTAAAATTATATCAAAACGTATGCACAAAGTCGTGGGAGTCTAGTATATATTTTGATATTTCATAGTATAAAGTCTATACAAATTATGGTTCAAGTTAAATTTGCCAAAGCCAAAGTGAAAAAATGCGTTATTTTATTTTTATTATTAACTAACTGACCCGGTGAACTTCATACCGTCATATTTAGTTTCTATATTTAGTCATTCTCAGTTTCCCACAGGCAGTGTACTGTCGCAGAGAAAAAAAAGACATTTTCCGTTATCTTTGAATTTTTCTTGAACACATACCTTGTCTTAAAAAAACGAACAAATAAAAAAAGAATTATTTAATTTGGTGCAGCCTTAGTTTAACTCGGTGTGTTCGGGAGTCACTGCTGTTGATCCTAGTGTAGAGGAGTTACAGTGGTGGGCGTGTGGGCGAGATTGGTCCCAACCCTAAGCATAAATAGGGGTGATGGCACACAGTCTTCTTAATACATCTCTAGACAAAAGCCTTAACCTTACTTACTTGTAGAACACATAAAAATCAAGTAGAAATCTGGAGTGTCGATGACCTTTCCCGCTCTCAAACAAGGAGGCCTAACTTTCCCTAAATATATCCTTAGGGTCATTTCGTCCCACGATTACCACAAAGCTACCTCAAATATTCTAATTCCAGCAATTGAGGGTTGAATTGTAAAAGTTATTAGTAGTAATAGCACGGTAGGGGGAATAATTTACCCCCATTGCCCCATTGGGGTGATTGTTAAAACTTTTTAACGGGACATCAACTTTGAAATTAAAAAAAAAACTTGAATGGCGAAGATATCCAGTTAGTCACAACTTTGATTGTGGAACGAAGTTTTAAAGAAGTATTTTTTCTATTTGTTTGCTTTTTAATTGTCTGCAAAATGCTGGTTCGGAATATATATTATTTAATCTGTGGGGTGTGATTCAATTTCTATATAATCCCAGGTATTATAATCATAACGCCATAACATCTATCACACAACGCCATCTAGTCCCAAGCTAAGCAGAACTTGTGTTATGGGTACTAGACAACTGATACAAATACATATATACTTTTTTTTTTGTAAATACATAAATATTATACATAGAAAACACCCAAACTCCCAAACAAACAATTGTAGATCATACAAACATTTGATCCGACCCTGGAATCGAACCCGAGACCTCATGATCAGCAGTCGCACACGCCAACCGCGAGACCAACGAGGCAGTCAAATTTAACCTGTGAGGTAGGTCATGTGAAGAAAACAAACAACTATAACATTATTTTAGTGTTTATTTGTCTCTCTTTTTAAGTGACAATAGTAGACAGTATAATATAATAATAAACACATTTACAAAAGTCGTTTACAATCAAATACAAATGTGAAAATAACATATGCGGGTTAAAAAAGTCAATGACCATAGACAAACAACTTTATTCTAGTCAATCAGAAAAGTCCATAGACATAAATTCTTATTTTAAAAAACTTGACATACACTTTATATTGGCGTTCGATAACTAAATAAAATGTTCGGTTTTTCCTTTAACTCTAACGGTTCTAAGTTGGATTGGCGTCAGGTATGTGCTTAATAATAACTTAGGAGTAACTTCAGGGTTTTTATACAACACTTGTGAGTTTTATTTCCCTTCTCTGGAGATTTGATTTGTGGATACATTCGTTCAGGAAAGTTAGAGAAATGTGGGTCAAAAGCTGGAATTGGGCAGTTCGTAAGGTGAAAGTCAATTGTTGAACATTTTTTTTCTGTTTTTTTTTGGACATCTATACACAACCAGACAACTAATATAAATACTTACACACTTTTTTTGTCTATCTATTTTTCAAACACCTAAATGATGGGGTTATGGGAAGGGTGGGGTTTGATACCCCTTTTTTTACTTTTAGCCTTATTCCTGATCATAAAATATAATAATACATTCAACTTACAGATGCCGGCTAGGTTATACAGATGGCATTTTACTAAATTTTAAAATCTTACTCATTTTTTATTTAAGGTTACGGTCGTTTTTTGCCGGCTGGAGTACTTCTCCGCAACGTCTCATAAAGAACTTCGTTCCAAAATATAGCAATTTTGAAAACACTAAAGTGTGAGAATAGAAAATAATTTTAGAGAATTTTTTATTAGTTACATAAGTGAATTAGCACAACTAAATGGTGTTTCAGATTTTTGAAATATTATTACTGTAATGTTATCAATAGCTACAGAAACCTGAGCCTAAGGAATCTATGACGTAAAGTAATGAATTATCATCATTCTTGCCACGTTTTTACGAGAGTAGCTAGTGTCTAATTACGTACTATAATGAGACCATATATTGGAAATGTCCCACACAAGCCACGCATTGACTGGGGTTCGATCAGATACGTTTTAATTGGCACAGGTGAGTTATCTGATAAGAAAATGCTACGTTTATATCTATTATTGAAATTGTATTACCTGTTAGATTTATTACCTAGTATCGCAGAGAAGATTATGTTTTCTCTTATTTTATTATATTTCTGGTCACATGGATTTGTGAGTCGGTGGTAATTTAGGTTAAAATATTGTATGGTAAAGCAGTTGTAGCAGGTCTATCGATAATGGTTGACCATCGTTGACTCTTTTTCGTGCTTCGAAGAGCCTTTTAAGCTGTCGGTCTAGGCTGACATAAGTCTTTAAACACAGAATTTGAAAATAGATTTTTTTTTATGAAAAATTCTAACCAGATCGATTTATTGCTCCCGAAAGGCCCTACGTACTAAATTTCATGACAATCATTGGAGTCGTCTCCAGAATTTAGATTATCACTATATATTATAACAAAAGACCTCCGCCGCGTCTGTCTGTTCGCGATAAACTTTTTACACATAGACAGAGTGATTCTTGATTAAGGTTTTTGTATGTAATGTATTAAATTTTTGTGTATATTGGCTAAAATATAACAATATTTGTTGAAGACGTCGGAAAACATAGGCTGTATTAGGTATATTTTCTGTTTTGTACCCGTGCGAGGCCGTGGCGGGTTGCTAGTATAAATATATACAAGGATTGATGGTTTAAAAGTATTAGACGGGTAATCTTTTTTAAAGTTTGTTATCACTGCCGGACATAGTCCCGCCGTAGAAAGGAGATTTGGTCTTACCTTTTTTTTTAAAGAGCTTGTGTTATGGGTACTAGACAACTGATATAAATACTGTTTTTTGTAAATACACACATATTATGCATAAAAAAAACAGCTAAACTCCGCAACAAATATTTGCAGATCATACAGACGTTTGGTCCGACCCGGGAACCGAACCCACGTTACCTTTGCGCCACCGAGGCGGTCTGTTCTTTTCTTCTTAAGTTCTTTTAGGTTTATGGGTGATCCTCTAAACTGTTAAATCACAACAATGGTTATACACATATAGGTATACACATATGTATATAATACAACCAACTATAAACTTTCGGGTAGACGTTAATTAATCCTATTTGTCGCAAACCAGTTACTTAATACCAATTGTCTTTGGATTATGTGTAGGGCTATTGTTTACAGATTCGAATACCCTTAAATTATCCGTATATAAATTATTATTAATTAAGATTATCGGTAGTTTAAATCTGTTTACTTTTTGCACTTCTTAAAGACAGTTTCAATACTTGTTAATCTATCTATCTATATATATATGAATAAAATGAATCACTAAAACGCCCTTATCTTTGATCGATTGCACTAAATTTAATATTTCTTCTATTTATCTAATTGTCAGGACAAGGTTTGTATAGAATAAAATAAAAAAGAAGGTGTTATATTCACCTAGTCTGCTTATTTCTATAAACTGCAGCGCTGCGGGCAGTTGACACGGGCTTACTAAATGATATTTTTTGAAAATTTTGAAAATATTCACAAAAATAAATAAGGCGAAACGAAATTAGCCGGGTCAGCTGGTTTTTTAAATATTTTAGCTGCCAAAATTACTCTGCCCCGCCTTATGGAAAGCACAAGCAGAATCCAAGAGTGGTGGTCACTATCCTTAATATGAACAAGGACAGTGCAGCGTGGTAACCAGCAGTAAACGGCCAGCTGGTGCTGAGAAGGGGAGACAAGTTAGAAGAGCTCTTCAGAACACTCCTCATGACAAAGGTGATAGAGGACTGCCATAGAGGCGATATCTCTACGCATCTGCAGAGGCTCAAGGGACTCGGTGGCTTCAGGATTGCCGACAATGCGAATTGTTCGCCGTTGCAACCCTCGAGAGATGATATTGCGTGGCTCCATCGCAATGGTGAGAACAGTACTCCACGCATGAGTGAACCTGGGTTTTATAAAGAAGACATAGATGCCCACGCGAGAAGAATCGTTTCACCTTGTTTAGAACAACTAACTTCTGGGGGGCGCCTAAGTGACGCTCTCAACGTACTCGCGCGGGTTGAGATCTCGGCAGATATTCTTGTCCAGGATATCGAGACTACTTTGTAATAGCAGTTGAATGTTCTGAAAAGTCGGAAAGGGAAGGAATGGAGACTTTTTAGCAGAAAACGCGCACATCTGTGTTTTCTTAGTTGGGAATAACATTATCATGATAAAAGCATAAAACCGCTTTAACTATCCACAATTACATTTAATTGCACTAATTAACCATATACAATAGTCGTCCTTTTGTTTATCTCCATCAACTAAATTCCTTTGTTACCAGTCGCCGAAATAACCTCCCGCCAAAAGTGTCCGCTCTTCTCAGTGTTGCCCTCCACCGCCTGTGTTGCTAGTTGAAAACCTGTTAAATATCCGATTATAATCGATGTTATTTTGAAAACCTTACAAAAGTAATGGTTTGCCTATCAAATACACATTCATACATTCTACTGGTCTTCTACATAAAGTTAGCTAAATTTTTTCATCAACTGTCTGACAAAGACCTCCTAAAGGAGTGTCAAGGTTGTAGACCTTCATTTGCTGTCAGTCAGTGTGTTGAGTATTGTGGGTTCTATCCCCATGGGGGACAACACATTGTGTGAGATCTTTATATAGGACAACACAAATTGAACGTAAATAACGCCCAGACTCACATTATTTTGAGTCTGGGCGTATTGGTGTCCGTCTCATGAAAGCTTTTTAAATGGGACTAATCCCGCCCACATTCCCACCACTGTAACTCCTGTACACCAGGATCAACAGCAGTGACCCACGAACACACCGAGTTATGACACTCGGGAAGTCCCAGGAAGAAAATTAACTGTCTTGGAACCCGCAACGAAGTTAATCAGAAGAAAAACAGGAGGAGTTGGAAATGATAAATCCACTTCCCTCCTTAGCAAAGCGGGAGACAAAATGAAGTCAAAATAGGCAGACACCTTTTTCAAACCGGGAAGCACCACGGATAAAGTATTAGGGGTCCTAAGTGAGCTATATTTGATTACTATAGTATGTATGGCAGAATCGCCTAAACGCACGGAAATTCACCGCAGTTGACACAAGATCCTCATAGTATACCGCCCCAGATGTCATTTGTAAACTATTTAGCATTGTGTTACGTTCATTGTACCAAAGACTACACTCCCAGAGTACATGATGAGCCGATTGTTCACAGCTAATATCAGGTGTTGAGCATTGACACAATGGTGAATCGACTAATTTAAATGAGTGTAGTTTGCTCTTAAAGTTACCGTGGCCTGTAAGAAATTGAGCGACACAGTGATCTACCTCGAGCCATGTCCTCGACATCCGTTCGCGAACAGATGGAAAGAACTGGTAGAGGTGGCGCCCCTTAGATGATTCGTCCCATCGTTGTTGCCATTCATCCATTAGATCGTTATAGACATTGGACTGCTGTTGAAACAATCTTATGATTTTATCGCGGTCTCGTACGCCCAAAAAATCGCATTCCATGTTTTGTAATGTGGAATAGTACATGGCTGCACGTCTTTGCACCTCGAGATCGACCGGAAGGACACCCGCCAACACCGGTAAAGCCTCAGTACTAACCGTCCTATATGCTTTGCACAAGAAGATCAATGCAAGTCGTTGTCCTTGTAACAGTTTCCGACGGACAGCACCTACAGTCGCTCTATCGGCCCACACGGGAGCACCATAGCAAATAGAACCCAAATAAGTAGCTCCATATATAATCTTTAAAGTATTAAATGAAAGACCCCATGTGGCAGTTGATATCCTCGTCAGAGCAAAGAAACTTTTTTTAGACTTTTCGTTAACTGTTCTAATATGTTCGATAAATGAAAAATTTCTTTCTAAAACTAATCCCAAATAACAAACCGAGGTTTTATTTTTTATACTAACATTTTGAAATTTAATACACGGCGGTGATTTGAGGTTACCTTTCAGAAGTAGCTGGAAGGTTTTGTTTGGTGCAAAAGTCAAGCGATTACGTACGCCCCAAAGAGATACTAAGTTCAAACATCTATTAGCCAGACTCTCAAGCCCCGCTCTAGTGTCAGATTCCACCAGTAATAAACCGTCGTCCGCATACGCGTTTAGGGTACATCCGGGTGGTACAGGTATTGAGAGAAAATCGTCGAAGCCTATATTCCACAAGTATGGACCTAGCACCGAGCCCTGAGGGCACCCCATCGTAAGCGCCTTCGACACAGAATGATGCCCAAGTCTCAATTTAGTTGTGCCTTGTGTGAAGTAAGAGGAGATAAGGGAATAAATATTTTTAAAGCATCCTCTTGATTTTAACTTTAGCAATAGCATGGGCCACCACGCGTTGTCGAAGGCGCCAGATATATCTAAGAAGATACCTAAGACGTATTGAAACCTTGACTCGGTGACAGTTTTCCTTACAGATATGACCGCATCTGTTGTTGATTTTCCCAACGTAAATCCGAATTGTCTATCATGAAATTTAACTCCACCCGGTAGAAGTCGAGGCACTACAAGACGTTCTAAAAGCTTTCCTAGCGATGGCAGCAGTGTTATAGGTCGATAGGACCCAGGATCGTCCGGCGGCTTATCGCCGCTTTTTGGTATTATACGAATATTACCGCACCGCCAAACACTAGGAAATACTCCTTCCGCAATGCAACGTTTAAAAACTGTTAAAATGGTGTCACCCGAGAGTTTGCAAGCTTCTTTTATCATTTTATTTGATATTTTATCGTCGCCCGAAGCCTTGTTTAGTGGTAATGACCTAACAATACTAAGAAATTCGTCTGAAGATGGTAAGTCAGACATTGGAGACACTGGTGGTTCGATGGCCCACTGCCTAATTTGTCGGTGATAATCAGTGTCATCCTCCGGCCGATCATCGGGCACAAGTGATTCTAAAAGATATTTTGCTGTTTCCTCTACTCCTGTAGTATAACTATTATGAATTTTGATGTTCTGTACGTATGCAAGGTCGATAGATCTATTTGCCTTAAATTCATGATACAAAGGTGACCACGGACCCTCTCTATCGAGTTTATCAACAAGTTTGCGTATTAAATTTCCCTTTGATTTCTCCACAGCTGCCCTGTAGTGAGACCTGGCAACTCTAAGAGCAATGAGAGCATTATTGTAAATATCTCCTGTTACGTTACGCTTTTTAATGGCATTTAGTTTTTTACGAGCTTTTCGATAGATTCTACGTAATTCGACTAATTTATAGTTCCACCAATCTATATATCTATATAATCTACAAATCATGAAAGCTTATATAGTTCCCCGCGAGACTGGATTACACCTAGTTCGAAGTTGTCTTTCATAAAAATACATTTATTAAGGAACGACGCCAATAACTCCTAATATAATTATCTCCACATTTTGTTGAGTTCATTACGGGCCCATCTTATTTTCGTTTAAATGTCAAGTGGTATTTTAGTAACCGCGAAGCCTTTCAATAAAATTGTCTCGTACACAAGATGTAATTTCTTTAGAAAACGTCTCCAGTTATTGATCTTGTTATTCTGAAGGAGGGTGGGGAAAATTTCTGTTTAATTTTGGGCCGTCTTACTGGCAACAATATTTGCAACTTAATATTAATATACATGTGTAATAGAATCGAAACTTCTGATAACCAACACATCAAAAATATATTACAGCGCCATCTACCGAAGACCCACCTAACTACGGAGTTAATATTAATCCTGTATTACGATATAGAAATTTTTGCGCTGATTACCATATATACAACTTCCTATCACTAACCGCTGGGTCGTCACCCGCCAGGCATTATCACATCACCTAGTCGGAGAATCCTCATTTTATTTTGGAGAAACCCGCTCACTCGTATTAAATTAGACTGATCACCTGATTTAAAACAACTACCATCGCCATGAACACCTGTAACTTAAGAATCAATACGTAGATGGATGGATGGAGGCTCTCCCTATAAAGAAGGTTTTGGCCAACTTTATCTCGTGTGGCAGACGGGCTGCTGCAGTTGATTATTTCAACTTTTTCTTTTCTATTTTTATGGTATAGGGGCAAACGAGCAGACGTATCACCTGATGGTAAGCGATTACCGCTACCCATGGACACCCGCAACACCAGAGGCGTCACAAGTGCGTTGCCGACCTTTGGGGGATGGGGTAAGGGATGTGGGGAGGTTAGCCTATGGGTCTCCAGTATCCTCACACACTCGGTGAAACACAACGCAAGCACTATTTCACATCGGTTTTCTGTGCGGCCGTGGTATCAATCTGGTCGCACTGGCCCATTCATGCCGAAGCGTGGCTGTTCCACGCTCTTTGCTGTCATTCTGCAAATTTTATTTCTTCAGTTAGCTACTGCGACACCCATAGGATGAATAGGGGCTAAAACTGTTTATCCATAGATTACATTCACTCATTTTAATTTATCACTAGCTGAACCCCGCGGTTATTGTTGTACCGCGAGTAACGCCACGGGACAAAGTTAGTCTAAAAAACTAGCCTAAGTTACTCCCTGGATCAAAAAAAATCAAAAGCTACCTGCCAGTGAAAGTCCCGTCAAAATCCGTCCAGCCGTTCCAGAGATTACCCGGAACAAACAGACAAACTGACAGACAGAAGTAGACATCTAGTAAAAAGCTGTTATTTTAATATTACAAACAGACACTCCAATTTTATTTATTTGTATATAGATGGATGGAAATTTGTTTGAAAGTTACTTAAAATAATATGGTTTATAAAATTATATTGCTTACATGCCGTAGAGAATTAATTTATTGCCATAACACATGCAAGTTTAAGGAGTGAATGCGTGAATTTAAAATGTCAAAGTTTCGTGCATGTTTTGTGAAATGATTGTGAAACGAATCTGGGTCTAGAATAACCTGTTGGTCTAGAAGTTAGCAATCTAGACTGCTAAACGACAGATCGTCTATTTGATTCCACACAGGACAAATATTGTGTAAAGAGTACGATCATTGCTTCTGTTTCTGGGTGTATTTTATCTATAAAAATAAATGAAATTGGAGTGTCTATTTATATACTATTTATATGTGTACACGGTACATATACCAACAATATAGTTAAAAAATTTTTGACTGTCTGTCTGTTTGTTCCGGATAATCTCTGGAGCGGCTGAGTCAAATTTGATGGGAATTTCACTGGCAGGTAGCTGATGATCCATTGAGTAACTTAGACTAGCTTTGTGTCGCGGCGTTACTCGCGGTACAACAATAACCGCGGGTAACACCGCGGTGTTCAGCTAGTCTATAATATAAACTACATTTTTTTTACAGCTAAAATATGCCACAAGCAACAGTTTAGGTACCAAGGTACTGCACTGTCTAATTTTTTTTTTTTTTTTTATATTTGACCCTGCCATAATGACTGTACTCTGCCTGATGGAAAGCATAAGCAGAATCCAAGAGTGATGGTCACCATACTGTGAACGCAGACAATGCAACAATGCAGCATGGTGACCCACACCATGGCGGGCTAGTGATGCTTTCGCATCATTGGGCCTCCGGTCTCGCACTCACCAACGAAACACGACAGCATGATTGCTGTCATTTTACGTTGATTTTCTGTGCGAGGGTAGTACCGCCCCGGTCGAGCCGGCCCGTTCGTGCTGAAATCAGCGTGGCTCTACTACCTATTTGGGCTTGGACGGCTATATATGAGATGTGGAAAGTGTTTATTGACCTGACCTGGCAAACGTTAAACGAAAAATAAAAAAAAATAAAAAAAATTAGGTATATGAAAAATAGACGTTGGCCGATTTTCAGACATGCCCGATATGCACATAAATTTTCATAAACATCGGTCCAACCGTTTCGGAGGAGTTTTGTAACAAACACAGCGACACAAGAATTTTATTTATCAGATCAAAAAACCACGGAAAACGCAAATTATTAAGGAAATATAATATAATTTTTTCACCCCAAGTTCTTCTCTTTTTTGAGTAATGGGTATTAATTAATTATTGTAAGACCTTAGTTGAAGTAAGATTATATCCGCAAGCTTGCCTTCTTAAGGTAACCCAAATCCCTGTAATATTTTGCTACAGACATAGACGTGTATACAGCGGTGTGAAAATATTGTAAAATAATATTTTTTATACAAAATAAAGACACCTTGATGCTGCAGCATTAATAAACATTACATTATTTACAGCTCACCGAGGAGTTATATACCTAAGGGTCTCTGCGCAATACGCAACTTTTCTTTCGCAACTTTTTCAACTAAAAAATGTCTTAAAATTATACACCACGAAATACTTTTTTCTATATTTCCATAAATTCAACGGTAACTCTGTCTGTCTATTGCGCTTTCTCGGCTAAACCGTTGTACCATTTCAATGACATTTGTCATGTTGTTAATTTGTTTGATTCTTGCTGAAGGACAAAGGCCTTTCTTTAACGCGATAATGAGTGGAACCGCGCGCCAAAGTTAGTCTAGTAGAAAATAATGTTATAGACGTTTTTTTTATATATGTGCCTTGAAAATGTTTTGTTTTTTATGAAAAATTAATACCTAATTAAGTTAAATTTTGTGTAAATGCTACAGTCCTTAATTAACATAAATCTAAATATTTTTGTTTGAATCAAAGTACAAAAAAAAAAGTTTAAATCTAAAATCTAAATAATAATAATATTCTAGCCGATGACGGCCACGTCAGTCAGTCCAGTCTCAACGGAGACCAGCCAACTAAGCAGGAGATA
Organism: Spilosoma lubricipeda; assembly: GCA_905220595.1. Lineage (NCBI taxonomy): Eukaryota > Metazoa > Arthropoda > Insecta > Lepidoptera > Erebidae > Spilosoma > Spilosoma lubricipeda. The sequence goes on along the minus strand of HG992296.1, from coordinate 13,911,416 downwards.
TTATAGTGCACAAGTGTGTGCGCGTACACAGGTGCACTCTCTGTTCCCTCTCTCTCATAATCCGATGGGACGGTTAACCGACGTTACCGGGGAGATGTCAGGCACAGGACCAACAGCTTTACGTGCTCAAAATCTAAAACAAATGTAGTATGTCGCTGTACTCTTTTACATGGATTTCCGCCTGGTTCAAAACTAGTCAATATGACAACATCTGGATGGCCAATATCCCGAGATAACTTAAATAATAAGTGAAAGTTACATAACCAAAAATCGAATTAAAAAATATATATAAATTTAAAATTAAATTTAAATTTTAAACAGACGCTAAACGTTGCAGATAAGTTGCTTAATCTGAGCATTACTTAGCAGAGCAGGTGTGCTTTAAATTGCGCCGTACCTGATTAAATGAATGCAAATATTTGTAGAGCCTGTTATAATTTACGGCAAGTCTATTGATGTACTTAATTGGACAGAGCCTTTATTTATAAGGGAATTATCTGGGACGCTCTATCGGGGCTGTAGAAAGAAATTTTTGTTGAGTGTTTTGCAGCGATAATAGCCGGCAGAGAGCACCTCTCGTCACGAATTTTGATTACCGTTAGATTGTTTACCCAATAATTGGTATCGATTAATGAAAACATAATGATGATGTAACAAACATGTAAATATTTTAAGAATTTACCGTGGGAGAGCCACGGTTCGGCATGAATGAGGAAGCTCGACCGGAGTGATACCACGGCCTCACAGAAAACCGCTGTGAAATAGTGCTTGCGCTGTGTTTCACCGAGTGAGTGGGGATACCGGAGGCTCATAACCTAAACACTCTCTCCCTATTTCCTCTCCCCTTCCCTCGAAGGCCGGCAACGCACTTATGACGCCTCTGGTATTGCAGGTGTCCATGGGCGGCGGTAATCGCTTACCAGGCGATACGTCTGCTCGTTTACCAGCATATTCCAAAAAAAATGGAGCTATTTTATTGTGTAGTTCAGGCGTTCAAGAGAAACAGTAGACTTCATTAATAGATTGTTTCGCGATCTTTGGTGTCCAGGCAAAAAAAAATGTTTTCAAATTTCTATATTACTAGGCTCTGTTATGGTATTTTTATGATGTAGTAATCTACAAATTGTCGAGAATTAATTAAAACGCAGAAGATCTAATTAGGCCTCTCAAATTCCGCGCCACTCTGATCGACTTGCGGCTATTCGCATCCAGTTCCTGTATTCATCTTGCGCAGGTCATCACTCCACCTGGCCTCTGGGCGTTTACTACGTTTGCCGAGATACGGTATGCGCTCTAGCCATGTAATTGTAGTCATGAAACTAAAAGGTAGTTACATTCAATATCATTTGTTTTTTGAACATTGTAAACTATAACAAAAATAAATAAATATGTCAAAAACTAAATTACTAAATAAAAACGCACGTAATCGCATTTAGATGTTAACAATCAAATCATTCTCATTTTAAATCCAACTTTATTCTCCTATAACCCGCCCCGGAAGTCGTTCTGAAATCCTTTCTGCGATTTCCTCCCGTAAGCTGTCCAGAACTCTTAATTTCCAACGAAAATAAAGGGTGATTTTTCACGCCAACCGTGTCGGGAAGGGTGGCGGCCCAGAATTAGATTTGGACACAAAGGCTATATTAAGTGTTGTTTGTTGTACCATAACCATTGTTGAAAGAAAATGCTTCCAACAGGAGAACGCTTTTTGGACTTTTTTCTGGGTCTTTTTACTATTCGATGATGGTTATAGTGGTGTTTTGTGTTCGTGCAGTAAATGTATTGGTGTATATTTTTATTGTAAGAGAAAAGATTGTGGGTATAATTAGGACGGATTAAGACGTGCATACAAGTGGATAAATGCCATTAGAGGATCCGAATTGAGAGGATGATAGAAATGAGAGTTTACTTATAAATCTTTATTATATGTGGAGTATAGAATGGCAAGAACTGAAAAGTAATAGTTAGGCGTTAAAGAGTACTATCAAATAATTACTCAGATTTTTAAAGTAATACGGCCATGAAAAGATGTGAATTTATCTATACAAATAAATAAAATTGGAATGTCTGTTTGTAATATTAAAATAACCGCTTTTTACTAAATGCATATGTATGTATACACGGAACATATACGAAAAATGTAGTTAAAAAAATTGTTGTCTGTCTGTCTGTCTGTTTGTTAAGGGTAATCTCTGGGACGGCTGGACGGATTTTGACGGGACTTTCACTGGCAGGTAGCTGATGATCCGGGGAGTAACTTAGGCTACTAAGCGATATGTACGTTACCCCTTTTCCATAAAAATAAAAAAACAGAATCTAAATAAACTGTTCTACTTTCGGTATTTCTTTTTGTAAGTACAACAAAAAGGAAATTTGTAATTGATATATCTGATTGAAACATGATTTAATGTGGGCCATAAAACATTATCCTCAACTTTTTTACATCAAAAAACCTTTAATTAAATAAATCTCTAATTACTATCGACGGAAAGGGACAAGTCGTATGCGCGCCCATCAATTTGGGCGCAAAATAAACGTTGGTTCATTACTCTTGGTGGTCATTTGTCTCCGTCTGCGAACCTTTGTGGCTTAGAAATAGGACAAAAAAAAATGTCTTTTTTTATAGCCGTGCCACTAAAACTTCAAACTCCTTTTCATTAAAAGGTTCCGAAGGTTTGATAACAATAATATATAAGGTTTAGGAATGAACTGCTGTCTCCTTTTCATTTAAAAAGTACTAGCTGAACCCCGCGGTGTTACCCGCGGTTATTGTTGTACCGCGAGTAACGACGCGGGACAAGTTAGTCTAAAAAAAGTAGCCTAAGTTACTCCCTGGATCACCAGCTACCTGCTTGTGAAAGTCCTGTCAAAATCTGTCCAGCCGTTCCAGAGATTACCCGGAACAGACAGACAGAGAGACAGACCGACAGACAGACAGACAAAAATTTTTTTAACTACATTTTGGTATATGGACCGTGTATAGAAAATAAAAAGCGGTTATTTTAATATTACAAACAGACACTCCAATTTTATTTATTTGTATAGTTTTAATGTTTATCTTTTTTTTTTCAATTGATAGGAACCAGTGTCTTCGAGTATTTTCAAACCAAACTTAGCTGCAAGTGATGCACATACCGATTGAAAGACGAGGCTTTGGCTAGCAAAATATCCCAATTAGCGCCAATAGGGTCGCAATCTATTATTACGTAGCGTGGAACCAAAATACTGACGTAAACAGGGAATTTAATCTGCCTATACCCTTCCTCTTTCTGATAAGAGGCGTGATTTTATGTATGTATCTATATATGTATGTAAAAATTAGTATTAGTTAACGTAACACCGAGTTGACAGAGATGTTATTGAACTCTGGAGTTATATATTTAGATTATTACGAACGACATCAGTATTCTTAGAATTGGTAATCAATATATATGTAGCCGAACAGAATACAATTACTCATAATCTTAAGAAACCCATAATCTTAAGAATTATGTATGTATGTATAAGAATGTAAAAAAGTGTTAAAAAGATAAAAAATAAAATAGTTATCAGTCTAGGAAATGAAATGAATCATTATATCTTAGATGTTTTCGTCGTCATATCAATGTAAGATAAATAAAAAAGGGAAATATAATCACAAAGTAAAAATAATTATCAAAGTTATAAGTAATGCTACCTTTGGGTAATAATGAGCACACAAGAAAAATATTTTTTGGTCCTTCGAGCCGCGTACAAAAAGCGTAACTGTAAACAAACAGTATAAGAGAGTACTTGAAAATTTGGTCCTTCGACCTCCAAAAAACAAATTCACAATAATAAACCTTAGCTACATAATAAAAAACGGCCAAGTGCAAGTCGGACTTGTCCATGAAGGGTTCCGTAGCAGCTAGTAACATCATATAATTTTATTTTATTTTATTTTTATATTTGTGATGATTGAATGAAAGCTAAATTGCGGTGTACGACTTATGGTGTTTTAAAAAAACTACGTTTATTATGTACGTTTGGACGAGATCTAAAAACTACTTTTTAGATCTCGTCCAAACCAATTTTCGGTGGAAGTTTACATGGTAATATATATTTTTTAGTTTTATCATTCTCTCATTTTGGAAGTTACAGGATGGGGGGCACACATTTCAACACTTTGGAAGTGTCTTTTGCGTAAACTATTCAGTTTAGAAAAAATAATATTAGAAACCTCAATATAATTTTTGAAGACCTATCCATAGGTGGGATCAAGTAGAGGTTTGATGAAAAAAAAAATTTTTGAGGTTCACTTCTAAGTATCCCATTCTCTCCCAAAATTTATTGTTTTTTTTTGTTTTTTTTTTTTTGTGTGAAAATCTTAATGCGGTTCACAAAATACATCTACTTACTAAGTTTTAACATTATGGTTCTTATAGTTTCGGAAAAAAGTGGCTGTGACATACGAACGTACAGACAGAGAGACAGACAGACATGACGAATACCCGTACTGTATGTAGTAACAATATAATACTTAAGGGTTCCGTTTTTGCTTTTGGCACGGAACCCTAAAAAGAGATATAAATATTTATGTAATAACCTAGGATCTCACAACCAAACAAGTACATAATTCTGACAAGTAATACAACCTTTATGACCCCACTAATGTTCTCCTTAGTGAAGATGGAGAGGTCAACCTTTCAGCTAATGTCTTCATTAGATAGGGTGCACTGGTTATCTAATTACCCCATTAGCTATATCCCTTGATAAGAATGTTAGGCTCGCTTCAGTTATAAAACAGTAGGGCTACAGGGTGGAATCAAGAAATATACCTCGTTGAGGATTTAGGAATTAAACTGACAGATAATTACAGATTTAGCAAACCGCAACGTATCAGTATAAACCGCATTCAAATCGGTCACGCTTCGTTTTGAGTTCCATTGCGTTCATAAAGTCTCCCTATAACAATTTTTCTTAAATATCTTCCATCCACAGACAGTAATCAGATACAGTTTTGTTATATGTCTTAATATGTCGGTTATCGCGAAAAAGAGTAGCCTATGTCCTTCCTCAAGTATCAAAGTATCTCCTACACCAAATTTCATTAAAGTCGGTGCAGCGGTTTAGCCGTAACAGCGTATATTTATAATATTAGTATTGACGTAAGATATTTTATTAGGTCATACCACGCATATTATCTTGTATTCCATCAATTTTTTATGTATAAAATGAACATCGGCTATCGGAAAACATAAAGAAACTAATAAACCTCTATAACATTCTTGTCGTAGTCGAATATATGAAAAACTATAAATAGAAGCTGAGCTTAAAGACGATTTTTGTGAAATTCTAGACTAATCAGAAGGAGAGAAAACGTGTGATGTCATCGGAAAGTTATTATGTTAAATCATAATATGTTTATTTTGTCATTTTAGGTAAGACAATTTTCCCATTAAATAGGTCGAGGGATAGTGAAAAATTAAGTGAATTTGAATACGTCACGTTTATACGAAATCGTATAAAAAGCAATTTTTTATTGTGTACTTTTTCTGAAATGAAACAGTCTGCAATTTTCGCGGGGAGAAATCTTCACACATACGAATTTTAGACTCACATAAAAAAATGTCCTGGCACTACGAACTCACACATGACAATGAAAAGCAAACATTTAGAATTTCAGGCACACACACAAATGCATTTTAAGTTATAACAATAAGTAGGCCCATTTGGGCTTATACTTTGACGGAGGGGCACGCCTGCGTATGTCTACTTCCAATCAACCGATCTGAGTTGATGCTCTATGATTTCTATGATTTCATATATATGTCACCGTAAGATTATAAAAACCGTTAGATTATAATCTACCTAGTGAGATTGCAAACTATCGATTGATTGTCAACTGTGTTATATTGCTTACGGACGTCTTATTGTCAATTGTCCTTGATTGGTTGGTTTTACAGTAAGCCGTAGAATGGACATAGAATTAGGTTAGGTAAGGTTAGAACTTCTTTAATTAATCACAAATAATTTTACTGTCACAACAATTTTATATAACTAATCCTAAAGCTGTGAGGTATTTTCAAAATGAAATCAATTTATAATCACAAAAATACTCAACAAAGACGAATGAACAAACAAATATGGCGGCGCGGGACATATGATTTTCAACCAATCAGCGAGCGATGCGCCAATGTTTTGACAATATTACGGTAACATATAGTATACGCTTTCACGGCTAAACCGCTGCATCTTTTTTAATTAAATTTGGCATAGAGATACTGTGGTTCTTGGGAAAAGAGATAGACTACTCTTTACTGGAATTCTTGGCGGAGCCGCGGCCAAAGCTAGTGAACTTATAAAAGCATATGCAGTTCATAAAAGCATTTTGCTTTCTCGATTAAAAATATTTAATGATTAAACGAACTTACCTGTAAGTGAAGTTCTATCATAATTATGTGAGGTGTTTCGTTCGAAGAGATTAGATATATACACTTGTAGTCACACATACAATGTCGCCACTAATGCACTAAGTTTAGAGAGAAAAAGAAAAATATGTGGGTACACTGACACTTCTCTATACATTTACTGCGTTCGATACCTCATTTAGTTCAGAGATAAGACATATACATTTCACAAATTAGGGAGTTTTAGGGAGGGCGGGACACTAATCTCTTCGAACGAAACACCTCACATAATTATGATAGAACTTCACTTACAGGTAAGTTCGTTTAATCATTAATTATGCTTCTGTGTTTCGTTCTCGAGATTAGATATATACACTTGTAGATGTTGAGAGATCTTTGTGAAATGTGTAGGTTTTAGGTAAGTCAATAAAATATTGAAAGAACCAAAAATATTCGTTGACAATAAAAATAAAGAATTTAATCACAACTAATTATATTAAACATGTAAATAATATCTCTCATAATTTTACCTAGGATAGGTTATTATATTACAAACAATCACGTTAGTGATTTATGAATTATCACCAATCAAAATACTTCTAGCAAATAGGTTTCTACAATGAGATAATATTGGCCTGTTATAAAACTTGGCAAATGTTGTGGATGTGCCAAACCATCTGGCAGTCTTCCTTATTAGATCTAAATTGACACCTATTTTATGAGCTCAAGAAGTACTGGCATGTCTAGTACTGTGAGCAGAAAATTCAGTAACATAGATTCCACTCAACTCTAAGGTACTCTTTATCCACCTACTAAGAGTTTGAGCACAAACTTTATTATGTGGTTTTTTTGTACTGATAAAAAGGAAGGTGTGATTATTACGCAACGATTCGGTTACACGTAAGTAATCAACTAATAATTTAGCAGGACATATTTCGGTTTTATCTCGAAAGTATGGTAGTATAAGCATTGGCTGTGTAGATTTTACATAGGATGTTTTTATTAAATCAGGGATCTTTATAGATATTTCATTAGGTAATGTACTAATATTCTCGACTTTAATTTTTGATAGAGTTTGAACTCTGTGGGCTGTAACAAGTGCAAGTAAGGTGACCAACTTCCTTGTTATTTTATATAGTGGTAAATTATCGTGAGGTACTCAAATAGACAAAGTTTTTATAACTAACGACGTATCCCACGTTGAACCGTATTAAGGCAATGGTGGGCGAAGTCTCACTAACCCTTTAAATAACCATTTTACCCGATTATCTTCGCTGATTTGATAACTTAAAATTAAAGACAGTGATGTCAATTGATAGAGGAGGAATACCTCTTCTCAGTGAAGATTCCCGCACAATACTCCGGCAACCGGGGTAATCCGCTTGTGTATCTGACGGTTACATTCGGACCAACATATTGAAAAAGCGTTAGTATTATATGCGTCAGGATATTTGTGCCATGATATGTATTTAGCGCATTTTTTGTTTATACGACTAGCAAACTGGACCGAAGAATTTAATATTTTTTTGAAAAGCTAAGTCTGATAACTCCCATTCAATGTCGGGGTGAATTCGTCTTGATTCAGCATCGGTGACACTATTCTCGATTGATGGGATATACAGAGCAGAAACGAAAAGGTTGCGGGACTCGCACTATTTCCATATATTTTTGGTAAGTTTGGTTAAATGGGGAAACTGCACACCTCCCATGCGATTTATGCAAGAAATCGCTGTCGTATTGTTAATTCGTAAAATAATTTGACATCCGAATAACTTTTACAAAAAAAAAAAATACTACTGAAAGCTGACATTAATTCTAAATAATTAATATGCTGATTTCTTTTCTCTTGACTCCAACTACCGCTTGCCGTTTTCCCCGCACAAGCTACACCCCATCCCGTAGTTGAGGCGTCAGACTGAATTTCCAAATGATGTTTATCAAATTTAACTTTGCAAACAGATTTATCGATGGAATTGATCCAGCAGTCAAAATCTGGATCTAAGTAGAAGGAATTGTCATAAACTTTTCATAATTATCATCGTCTCTTAGATCTAAGAATTTACATCTCTCAAACTCTTTAGAATAGAGAGATGTTAAGAGTCCTACTAACCGAGCAAAATCCCTAATTTTACATCTACTGAGGTTTTTAAATTTTAACAATTCTTTCTTTATCTTTTCACGCTTTTCAGCAGGTAAGCTAATTTGCATTGTTTTAGAATCAATTATAAATCCTAAATATCTACAAGATTTGCTAGGAATCAAACAACTTTTAGATTCATTTATAATAAAGCCCAAAGTAATTTCTTTGTAACTTAACGTTATCAACACAATCGCTACAGCTATGTGATACAAGACAAAAAACGTCAAGATATATTGTTGACAAATTACCAGTACATCTTAATAATTTGACAACAGGCTTCATGATTTTAGTAAAAACCTAAGGCACTGTGCTGAGACCAAAAGGCAGGACATTAAATTGAAATATGTTATTTCTCATTTAAATTCTAAGTACTTTTTAGAATTATCGTGCATTTTTATTTAAAAAGTATGCATCTTTATGCAAAGAATTGTTTATGTAAACAATTCTTTGAAATAAGCTTAATAATTGTTCGAAGTTCTTCTAATTTAAAATGCTTTTGTAGTTATAAAAGCATTTAAATTTTTTAAATTAAGAATTAAGCGAGTTTTGCCGTTTGGTTTCGGTACCAAGAATATATTAGATATGAATTGGTCGTCGCAAGGTTCACATTTTGAAACAGTACCTATAGCCAATAAATTATCTATAGCCTGGTCATAATTATATTCTTCTATACGAGAATATTTTTTAGACGGCGGCATATTAATTTGAAATGGAGTTTTTGTAAAAAGAATCTCATAACCCTTTATCCATGATAGTAGCGTTGGGTCCGATGTTATTTGCAACCACTGATCGTAAAAATGACATAGCCTGCTGGCAAAATTTACCGTAGTGTCTACTGGCGGTTGCGGCTGTTGCTCGAACGTGACCCTCAGGATGACTGCGCGTGCTGCTGCCTCGTCGAGAGTGCAGACGCCTTCGTTCTCCAAGGGCCCGTCGGTCTGCGACACGGGGCTGTAGCCTTCCAGTTTAAATTCCTGTTTGATGGTCTTGGCTTGTTTGTTAAAACTTTGGGTGGCGGAACAGACTTCAGTTCAGCTCCTGACTTATTTATAGCCTTAGCCGTTTTCAACGCGTTAGCAAGATCTTGTCCAAAAAGTAGGCTGTCTATTTAGGTCAGCTGCATCTGATCTTTCTAACCTTTTTTCAGCGCAGCAAGAATAAAATTACGCCTGGTGATAGAATCGTTATGTACAAGTAGTTTCAATATATTTGAATATTTTGTTTCTTTGGACAAAATAATAGTAATAGCTTCATTAAGACATGAGATAGCGCTGCCTATCTGCTTCTGTTTCGCCTGCATAGCTTTATCTCGCTTCACTATGACGTCAGTAACAGCTGCCCTAATCTCTGGATTAAGGGATGACGTATCTATCAGCTAACAATTAGCTGGAGGCAAATGAGATTCTAAGACCTCCTATGAACGATTCTATGAACTCATAGCGTACGGCCAAGACCTTCTGAATCTCTTTACCAAAGGATGAAGTGGTTAGGGGGTCAATCCCCAATATTTCTAATACGGTTTCGTGTAAATCATAATGCTGATCCTCCTTTCAGCAGCGGTAGACTCTTCAACCATTGGCTGTTGAGGAGGCTCTGATGTCACGTCAGGTACATTTGACACCTGTAGTGACTCCAAGCATGATGTGCTAGTCGATGGTACCGGCTCCTCAAGGTTCACCGGTAGGTCTTGGTCATTTTCCGATTCCTTATTTGCGTTAGCTGCAATCGGAAATGATAAATTGCTGCACCATTTCCGTTAGGAAATAATAACAATATTTGTAGTGCAATACACACACAAATATTAATTAAAATTATTTGTTAATAAGATAATTTATATTCAGGTACGTAATTCGATGTATGTTTATAACAGTGGTTAAGTACCTTAACAGGTAATGACGGATTTTAATCAAATGTTTTACTTTTATTGACAGCGGGTAAGATGAACTCAAGACGTTGCATCGTGAACCCGTGATAAGTAAATGCATAAATTGCTACATCGTTATAATTCGGTACCTAAACGGGTAACGTAGTTATATTTATACAAGACCACACTTATAGATACAGCGGGTAAGATGAACTCAAGACGTTGCATCGTGAACCCGTGATAAGTAAATGTATAAATTGCTATATCGTTATAATTCGGTACCTAAACAGGTAACGTAGTCATATATATACATGACCACACGTACAGATACAGTGGGTAAGATGAACTCAAGACGTTGCATCGTGAACCCAAGATAAGTAAATGCATAAATTGCTACATGGTTATAATTCGGTACCTAAAGAGGTAACGTAATTGTATATATACATGACCACACGTACAGATACAGTGGGTAAGATGAACTCAAGACGTTGCATCGTGAACCCGAGATAAGTAAATGCATAAATTGCTACATGGTTATAATTCGGTACCTAAAGAGGTAACGTAATTGTATATATACATGACCACACGTACAGATACAGTGGGTAAGATGAACTCAAGACGTTGCATCGTGAACCCGAGATAAGTAAATGCATAAATTGCTACATGGTTATAATTCGGTACCTAAAGAGGTAACGTAGTCGTATATATACATCACCACACGTACAGATACAGTGGGTAAGATGAACTCAAGACGTTGCATCGTGAATCCGAGATAAGTAAATGCATAAATTGCTACATGCAAATTATAATTCGGTTCCTAAGCAGGTAACGTAGTCATATTTATACGTGACCACGCAGATACAGCGGGTAAGATGAACTCAAAACGTTGCATCGTAAACCCGAGTTTAAATAATGATAAGTGCAACTGCAACGTCTTTCCACAAAACAATAAAATATTTAGTATAAAACGTAAACACTAGGTACCTTGAGGTTTTGACAACATTAACTCGGAACCGAGGATGATGAAGACCTTCGGCGTCCTTTTAACAATTTTCTTTCCAATATCTTTATGTTCTTCTTAATATAGCACAATGAATCCTTGTCTTCACGTTTCTTCTTCGGCATTTTTCGATAATAAACACAGAAAACACGGAATTGTCGATAAAAAAACTATAACGCAGTAATAGTAATACAAAGTGGCGAAGCACTGGAATGTGAATGAGGTATCGAACGCAGTAAATGTATAGAGAAGTGTCAGTGTACCCACATATTTTTCTTTTTCTCTCTAAACTTAGTGCATTAGTGGCGACATTGTATGTGTGACTACAAGTGTATATATCTAATCTCGAGAACGAAACACAGAAGCATAATAAAATATACATCGATTTGAAATTGGTCAGATTGAAACATTGTTTGTTTAAAATTCATTTTCAGCGACGTTTGTTTTAAAATTAAAACGGAATTGCTTTGTCATCGGGTTTTAATCAATATTAATGTGTCAGCATTTCGAAATTCTTTTAAAAGTAGATGCCTATGTCCCGCAATGGTCTGTTAAAGGTTGTTGTAGATGATGATGATGATTAAGAAACTTAAATTTGATCATCAAGGTTGATATATTAAATACTGCAGTGATTTAACATAAAATGAGGTCTTTGGTAGGATTTCCGGGTCGAAACAAATATGTTAGTATGATCTGCAAATATTTTCTTGGACTTTGTAAAAAAATACTAATATTTTGTGAGTTCATCTTGCTTTCACAACACAGCCTGCTTAGTTTTATACTAGATGGCGTTGTTATGTCAGATACCCAATTTTTTTTTTTTTTTTTTAACACTAAATTATGATTATTATATTCTAGTATTATATATTAGAAATATTTTTTTTTTCTTGAACATATTAAACTGCATCGGGGAACCCCGGGGTTTTATATGATGGTGGTGCATTCGAATCAAACCGACTCAAAGCACAATTATATACTAATGCGTAAAAATTTTACAATGCTCGACGCACTTCTATATCATATTAAAACATAAACATTCACATCATTCAATAAGATCACCCATCCATGTTTAGCCACATGTAACATGCCTTAACCTGTATAAAACAATGCTGCAACCATTTCCTCCTATCCCTTTATACAAAACAAAAGCTACTGTAGCCAAAGACAATATATCACCTCCATTCCATGAGTGAAAATCACCAGAGCATTTAACGTTAATAGCATAGGAAAACGAACCTTACTTCCTTTGTAATAAAACAGAATTTAGAACAAAAGAACCATATGGGGATATGCCCCATATGTTTCTTTTGTTCGGAACTGTTTCTCGTAAAAAATAATTTCATAAATTAAGTGTATACAGTATAGAATTTAAGGGAGATTGTTAATGTTTACAAATGGTTGGGTTGTTGCCAGCTGACACTTAATATATTCCTGTTATGTTGGCATCTTGTTGTGTATTTTTTTTGTTGGTAATACTGTTTAGGTATTGCATAACTATGTCATTGGAATGTGCTGTATAGAAAAATTATGGTATATAAAAAACTACTTTTTATGTAGGGTATCCAGAAATTAACGCAAGATTTGAATTAAATAGAAAATAAATTTATCAGTATTTAGATTTTAGTCTTCACTGAATCATAAAATACATAGAATAGGGTTTTTTTATGGAATATCACATCAAACAAATGGCACGGGCTCATGAGCACACTTTAATCGAAATTTTCCATGACCATTTTGCATAAATGTAGCTGAATTCCTCGAGGAAGTGTACAATTTTCTTACGTAATGCGCGGGTGGTTGTGGGCTGCTTGATATAGGCCTCGATTTCAAATAACTCCATAATTCTCCTCTTCTCCCTTCCTCTACAGGACAACATGTGCCGGCCTTGGAAATCACCGCTTTAGAGCGGTAGACATACGCTCTCGCAATTATCGCTCCGGTTCTTTCTCCATATGCCGAGCGGTTAAAACCTGGAACTCACTACCAGAGCGCATGTTTCCCTCCCACTATGATCCCGTGTCCTTTAAGCGGGCGTGAAAAAGTATCTCACTAGGCCGCCACGTTGCATTGTCCTTATTAGCATTGATGGGGACCACCACTCTTGCATTCTGCTTATGCCTTCCATCAGGCAGAGTAGAGTCATTTCACATTTCGTATATTGTATATATAAAAGGTAACGGTGTTAAATCCAGGATTTAGCGGGACAATTTTCATCACTGAAACATGTGAGTGCACGACTGGGAAATGTCTTATGCAATAATGGAATTGTTTCACCATCATGTCACTCACCGTGTCACGTGACACCATCTTGTTGAAACCACATTTCGTCTGTATTAATATCAGTCACGATATCAAGCACCAGTAACAGACACTGCTTGACCATCTTCTTTTTAAAAAACTATCAATCAATCATTTATTTATTTGCAGAAATGCAGGTATATAAAGATCTTAACAGTGTTATAATAATATGTAACCCATTTATATTTTACTATTATATAAGTGAGCAAATTTTTTTTTTGTAAATTAAGCAATAATAAACATTTATATATTAAAAACAGTCAGAAACATAGATATTTAAAAGAATAAACAGAATGTTAGAAATACGTTACTTAAAATGTCAGAAAATTTTACAACTATAGTGTCAGAATTTCAGAAAATTAAAAATCAAAATGTCGGAATAATTAAAATTTCATAAAGTAACGTGCAAAGAAATACTGGTAACTTTAAAGAAACAGAAAAACGTTCGGGTGATTACAAGCTTTTTTTTTTCTTAAATCCTAGTGCCAGTTACATACCATCATCATCCAAATATTCTCCGAGAGAGTAATAGCACTTAGCAATGAGCAGTTTTTAAAAACGCTTCTTGAAAATGATTGCATTATCAGCCTTTTTTTATAAATTTCTATAACCTGTTGTACACATTTGGAGCAATACAAAAGAAGCTTTTATGAATTAATGCGGTTTTGCTTCTTAACATACATAAGTCGTCCAAGATTTGGGCCAAAATGATGCCTCTAGCCTATAACCTGCATCAAAAGTGACCCGTTGTGGATTTGTTTTTCGACAGTCATACATGAGGTCTCTGGACCCTAAATGTGGCAACTTTGGTGATTAATAAGACCATCAAGGACCAGGAAAATATGCTTTATCACTTAGGATTGTTTTGTTCGAACTGCGGCTGCCAAACATTCAATATATTAAAAAAAAAATGAGTAAAGAAACTATAATGTTCTATCCTTTCAGCCCAAACCAACCCGCTATCAAATTATTTTGTTTTTGGGGTCACTGCACAAATGGTAGCAAACTCAAGTCTTGCGTTAATTTTGGTACACACATATTAAAAAAAAACTGTCTTAACTAATACCTAAAACCTAGTTATTTCTATGTATAATATGTATGAATTTAGAAAAATAAAGTATATAAGTTTTTATCAGTTAAAATAGGAATCTGCGGGATTGCTACCTACCTTTTTGTTTGTGAGTATCCGATATTTCGGCGCTGTTGCAAGCGCCATGATCACGAAGTAACGCACTGCTTAGCTTGGAACCAGATGGCGTTGTGTGTTAGATGTCCAAAATATTCATTTTGTATTTATAATAACCTTACTGAGTTCGAGAGAGGGGAAAAAGTTCATGGGTAACGGTAGTGACTTAAAATAACCGTAACTCAATTGGAAGCTCATTAAAAAAGCGAATTTTCAAAATTAAAATATTGCAAAGAAAATCTCAACTCCCAGAAATCCACCTTAATTATTTAATCTCGTAATTTAATATAAATCATTGCTTTAATGTTGGACAAGCTTTTTAAAACTCATCTCAGTACTCGTTATTAATTAAAGTTGAAAAGCTGTGCAGCAATTAAGTTACTCGTGTAATTAATTAAAGCAGGTGTAAGTTTCAATAAATAGTTGCAAGGAAGTGCAAACTGTCCTTATACTCAAGTGCTATATAATTACTTATTATTTCTGTTAGCAAGTTTATATTAACTACTCTAGCATAAGCTATACCGACCTATATAATAACAATATCTTTAGACTACTGCAGGAGATGTCGTTAACAATAAAAACAAATGGACATTGGACATCTTAAACACAACGCCATCTCAACTCAAACTAATCAGAGCTTGTACTATGAAAGCTAGATTAACTCATAGAATATTTATGTACTGTATTTTTTTTATAAATATTAAAAAAAAGAAACCAAGTATTAGCGAATAATACAAACATTTGGTCTGACCAGACAATCTCCGAGACTTCAGCACAGCAGTAGCATATACTATATCACTACGCCACCGAAGTAGTCTAAATAGTTATTTATCACATATATATATATAGTTAGTATAGTGTTCCTCCTGCACTTTTTTAGTACTACATAAAATAACCTAACATATATCACAAATAACTGTTTAATATTGTTTATTTATTGCTCTTTATATTGTCCAGAGTTACTCTCCGAATGTTTTATTTTATTTGTGTAATTATTATATCATAAAGTTTATCTCCGTACACTGCTCCGTGAGACACCTGTGGGCTTCGGCTGAAAATCAGCGCTATGGTCTTCCTTGGAGACTGCAGGGGCTTTTTGTACGCACTGACCTTTTCTCTTATACATATTTTATTTTAGGTTTTGATCTGTTTTTATGTTACTTTTATTATTATCTTTTCGTTAAACCCTGTAAAATGTGTGTGTCCAATAAATGATTTCTTTCTTCTTTCTAGACATAGAGATATTGATGTATCAGAGAATATTTACGAAGACAACAAAATACATGGTAACAATGACCTTGTTTTTTTTCTGATACAATCCCGCACCGAGTGTAAGTTAAATCAACCGTGGTCGTGACAAGCACAGGCCCGGATACATTGGCCCGATATAATATTAATTGGATCCACTTGCTTGTATCCAGGCGGGTTTGGTGACAGACTGGGTACATTTGTATCCTTCAGGCGCACGCTCAGACCTAATGTTTTGGTGGCATTTTTCTTAATAATGTTTGGTGTTTTGTTTATTGAACTTTTTGTAATTTCGTATTACCAGTTTTTGTTTGTTATTCTCTTTGAAAAGGCTATTTACGAATACATGACCTATTTAAGAAGATATTAAAAAGTACAAGTGGTAAACAACCGGATGGCTCATTTGATGATAATAATGATAGTCATTTTATGTTTTTGATGTTTATGGATTTAGGTACGAAAGAGATAACAAAAAAAAAGTTTAAGACAAGTACAATTTTAACAAAAATAAAACCGACTTCAAGATTCGACTCGATTTCTCTTGGATGCCATCATCAGATATTAATGTCTTTATCATGGTACTACTGCCGGGATATCTCCTTTCCATTAAAAAAAGAATCATCGAAATCGGTTCATAAACGACGAAGTTATCCACAAACACACATAATATATATATGTATATATATACGGTCGAATTGAGAAACCTCCTCCTTTTCTTGAAGTCGGTTAAAAATATAAATTCGACAGTATGAACTGTCGTCTGCGGGTGTCCATGGGCGGCGGTAATCGCTTACCATTGCATATTTATTTATTTTAATACTTTATGCACACATGTGTGCCTAAAGTATTCTCTACCAGCCAACCTTTGGGTGATGTAGAAATTTTGTTAGGTAGGTGCACTGTGGTGGAAGTCAGAGGTGATAATTTTGTCAATAAATATATAGATATTATTGCGCAATACGCAATACCATAACACCATTGAAATTATATCAATACGATTTAATACTATAAGTTGTATAAATATATTTAGATCTGTCTGTCTGCCTGCTAAGCCAAGCAAAAGCCCTCACACAGCTCACAACCTAACCGCTGCACCAATTTCTATGAAATTTGACATGAAGATACTTTCATTCACTTTGAGGAACTACAAGGGCTACTACTCTTCACCGTGAAAACCAACATACACGCTGGCAGACTAATTTCACACTTTACACCATTATATAAAGGCGAAATTTGCTTGTATGTTTGTTACTTCTTCACGCAAAAAATACTGGATGGATTTTACAGTAATATGGTTTATACATCAGAATAACACATAGTCTACTATTTGCCATGATAACCGACATAAACGCGGGCGCAGGCGCGGGCAACAGCTAGTCACACTAATATATAAAGGCGAAAGTTTGTGAGTGTGTGTGTTTGTTACTTCTTCACGCAGAAAATACTGGACGGATTTTACAGTAATATGGCTTATACATCAGAATAACACATGGTCTACTATTTGCCGCGATAACCGACAAACGCGGGCGCAGCCGCGGGCAACAGCTAATCACACTAATATATAAAGGCGAAAGTTTGTGAGTGTGTATGTTTGTTACTTCTTCACCAAAAACTACAGAACGGAATTAGATGAAACTTTACAGTAATATAGTTTATACATCAGAATAACATTTAGGCTACTATTTGCCACGATAACCGATTTACGCGCAGGCGGAGCCGCGGGCAAAATCTAATTGAAAATAAAAAGAAAATAATGGCACTTACAGACTTGGCAGACCACATATTTTATAGAGAAGCAGTAAGTGGTATATAAATCTACACGGACTCTCAGATTTCGCCATTTACGTGACTCTATTTTATACTAAGAAAGTTTATTATATTTTAAAATAAATCTGATATATTACAATGTTATCTGCTCGATATTGTTCACTACTTTTTTTTTATTAAATAAACTTAACTTACTCCTCACATCATCAGCTATATGTCAGTGAAAGTCCCGTAAAATATGTCTAACTGTTCCAGAGATTAACCAAGAGAAACAGACGCACAAAATAATATTTTTGATGTAAATTGGTGATATAAGTATCGTTTGTAGTTCTATATGCACTGAGTAAAAAACTTAGTGTTAATTTGTAATTACAAACAGACACTTTAATTTCATTTGTTTGTCTTAACATCAATAACCGTCGTTTAAAAAACCGAATTCTATTTTTTATGTTTTTTTCATAATTCTGCGTTATTAGTTCAAATCTCATGGTCCATTATATATCCAACAGAAATAATATATACTACTATCTGACCCACGCAACCTCGTTTGCGTCTCCTGTTGCCCGTAGCATGATAATCGTCCCCCATTTTTAAAACATTCTACATTGGTGCTCCGCTCCTATTGGTCTTAGTGTGATGATATATAGCCTATAACCTTCCTCGATAAATGTACTATCCAACACTGAAATATTTTTTAAAATCGGACTAGCGGTTACTGAGATTAGCGTGTTCAAACAAACAAACAAACAAACAAACTCTTCAGCTTTATATATTAGTATAGATAGTATAGATGAAGAACGTTACATACATTAAATGAACACGAAGACGCTCAGACATTCAACAACAATTTGTGAATTACGAAACTATTTCTTTGCCTGCTTCTTTACGTTTTAGTTTAGCCTATAATAATAATAGTTTATTGATTCATAAATCATTACAATGTTAACCTAAATATAGCAATCAACTGTACATTGGGATCATGCTAGGATACTAACGAGTCAAACCAGGTGTCGCAACCAAATAGCTATGATAGTCAAATGCTGAACATACGTCTCTCCTTAGAAAAAAGGTTTCAGCCCGTTATACATTGCTCAGATGCATTCATATAGGACTTTTTCAAGTTATTCTCGCCTTCACAGTGCTGTACTAGATAGATTGCTTCCTAAATCGTCTCCTCCAATCCCCAAGGGATGTATAAGGGTGGTAACACCCTTTATTCTTAATTCGCATATCTACTGTACTCTCTCACGAAAATTCAATTTAAGTTTGCGGTTTATGTTCACTAGTAGTTTTGAGTAGAACATCCACAACCAAATCTGTCTCGAACAATGTATTTATATCTAGTCTTTGAAAACAATCATACACTCAAGAACCCACGAAAGCAATGAAACATTGTCTGATTTGAAACTGTGTAGTTTAAACTTTGTTGTTTGGACATATATAGAAACTAGCAAATGTGTATTAGAACTTCCCAATTAAAGTACTTAGTACAAAGACTCGATTAAAGTTAGGAGTGTGTTCCGTCGTTTTGGATGTATTGAGGTCCTAAGCTATTGGAATTTGATTTTTATATGTTTACTAGCTGACCCACGCAACTTCGTTTACGTCTCTTATTGCCCGTAGCGTGATAATTTTCCCCCGTTTTTGAAACATTTTTCATTGGTGCTCCGCTCCTATTCGTCTTAGCGTGATGATATATAGCCTATAGCCTTCCTCCCCCCCATAAATGGGCTATCTAACAGTGAAAGAATTTTTCAAATCGGACCAGCGGTTTCTGAGATTAGCGTGTTCAAACAAACAAACAAACAAACTCTTCAGCTTTATATATTAGTATAGATATCTAATCTTAAAAAAATAACTTTTCCTTGTTGATTTGTGACCTTATGTTTGCTATGATATTTTCGATTGTGGGTCTCACAAGTGCGTTGCCGGCCTTCGGGGATGGGGGAGGGGGAGACGGGGAAGGGATTTGGGTATTGGCCTCCGGTATCTCTCCATCCCCCAAAAGCCGGCAACGCACTCGTGACGCCTCTGGTGTTGCAGGTGTCCATGAGCGGCGGTAATCGTTTACCATCAGGTGATAAGCTTGCATATTAGCCCCCTATACCATAAAAAAATACTATTCCATAGCTATTCAGTACTAGTACTATGAGGAAAAAAAGCCAATTTCACGTATACAACATAATGATGTTATTCTTACAGTTGTAAGTAATTGGGGCGGAGTTGCAATAAGACCGCTTTTGGGCGCTATTGTTCCTACACAAAAAGGACAATTCAGTGATGTAATAGAAGAGACGGTTGTGCTGTTGAAACTGTATATTTATGGTGAGCATCAAAATAGTAGGAAGCGTAAACACGAGATAGCGTCACGACTTAATATTATATGGAATTTTAAATTTCATCTTGATGACTTGACAGATAATAATTTTCGGTTTTTTATATTTAGATACTAAAACCCATATAGAGAATCAAACCAATGACTCTTTCCTTTAATATAAATAACTAACTGTAACTAAATCCTACGCCTCTCGTTGATTCTAAATTGACCCAATTAATTACCAACCTTGACCTTGAGCCCCTAGAATAGCTGGTGTCCATGGGGTGGCAATAGTTAATTCCCTTCAGGAAACCATCTACACGTTTGCTATAGATTTTTATCATTGTGTTGATTAATATATAGATTTACAGCTTAAGGCGCTCATAGCCCAGTTGCACTCAGTGATTAGAAACAATCATCGAGGGTAAGCAACGACAACGCGGTCAGTACTTGGATGGATGGCATGATACCATGAGCATCTCCGTGATTCGGAGGTCACTTTAAGCAGTTGGTCTCGAGCCTTTGGGCAAAACATCCAATGGCAAGATGACGTAGCCACAACGTTGTCTTGCCAGTCCCCAACCCGCACTTGACCAGCGTAGGGACATATGGCCTTAACCCTCTCCTGAGAGGAGACCCGAGCCCAGCAATGGAACTTTATGGTTTGTTGATGTTAAAGACAGCCTATTATATCTTCAGACAAGCCAATAAACCATTATAGCTATTTCAACATGCACAGGCCTCTGTTTGACGCACTGATAATCCGATAGAAACCATCTTGTAGTTACTAACAAAAATGTTTGACCCTGCCAAAATGACTCTACTCTGCCTGATGGAAAGCATGAGTAGAATCCAAGAGTGGTGGTCACCATACTGCGAATGCAGACAATGCAACAATGCAGCATGGTGACCCACACCATGGCGGGCTAGTGATGCTTCCGCATCATTGGGCCTCCGGTCTCGCACTCACCAACGAAACACGACAGCATGATCGCTGTCATTTTACGTTGATTTTCTGTGCGAGGGTAGTACCGCCCGCCGTGCTGAAATCAGCGTGTCTCTACTATCTTGAAAACTTGTAGTTAGCAGGATACTTTCTGATTGCACGGCCAGTCCTTCGCCATAATATAGTTCAATAAAGGTGTGTCGGTATAGAAAAAAAACAGTGTCATTAAGACAACGACGTCACGAGACTGTCCGGCAGCATATTTAAATAAATGAACTTTCGCCGTTCTGCGGCACTTTGCTCATATTTTCAGAAACTAATTTTCTTTTAAAATATTATAATGATAGTTAAATATAATTGGCCAGGCTGCTTGCGTATCTATAACTTTATGTGTGTCTTTCATTAATATATTTATGGTATTATTATTAATAGGTAGGCTTTACACTTCGTAATTGTGCCCGCCATGGTGTGGGTCACCATGCTGCATTGTTGCACTGTCTGCATTAGCAGTATGGTGACCACCACTCTTGGATTCTGCTTATGCTTTCCATCAGGCAAAGTAGAGTCATTCTGGCAGAGCCAAACATAAAAAAGAACGTGATCATTAAATAGAACATGAAAATTCAAACTATTATCGATAGCAAAAAGTTTAAAACGTGGTTCCATACATACATCGTTCTTTAGCACATTATTTAACGTAAGAGCGCCAACTTCAACTTTAAATCCCGGTCTTGGGTAGTCCGCATCCGCAAATACACTGAGAGCCAATTCCTGCATTTTTATGTATCTGTATGTATCATCATCTTTATCAAAAGCTTTTAATAGTCTACTGCCCCCTTCAAAAGGAGGTTTTGGTTTACTATAGGGAGGGAGGGACCACGCTGGGAGATGGGTTGGCTTTTAGCAGTGTTGCAGATGTTGCAGATGTTGCCCTGTTTGGTTTGTTTCCTTAGTCGCGTCTTACGACACCCACGGGAGGAACAGAGGTAATGACACTTTGAATTCTTAATCCTTCAGCAAACGCACAAATAAAAATTGTACTATGTATGGACCTACCAAAGTGACTCTTCTTTGCCTGACAGAAAGCTTGAGTAGAATCTTAGAAAAGTGGCCACCATACTTATAACTAACTCCGTAACAAATATTTGCAAGCTCAGGAGTGGCATACGCAACCATTGTCCTATTAATGCAGTCAATTCGTGCATACGCCATATTTATGCTCCATTTTATATAAAAGTACATAAGTACCGATTATATAATAAACCGACAGCTTTTTGTAGGACGATGTTCCTTATGGTGCGTTGCGGAGAGGTAACCTAGCCGTAAGATTTAAAAAAATAAGTCTAGTGCCATCTGTACCTTGCATATATTATGTGTAAATTTTTTTGATAAGGAATTAAAAGCTTAAAATTAAAAAAAAAATTGAATTGCACCCTCTGTAAGCTGCATATCCTACTAATATTATAAATGTGAAAGTTTGTAAGGATGGATGGATGTTTGGATGGATGTTTGTTACTCTTTCACGCAAAAGCTACTGAACGGATTTGGATGAAACTTTACAGTAATATAGCTTATACATCAGAATAACACATAGGCTACTATTTGCCGCGATAACTGACATATACGCGGGCGGAACCGCGGGCAACAACTAGTATTAGTATATTTTATGATAAGGAACTTCGTTCCTATCTGGTGTCCCACGACACCACACGACTTTTTTTTATTTACCTCTTTCATAGACATACAATATACATCATATGTGATATGTCACACGATTAAGACGAATCTATTGACACCACTCACCTAAAAATACGACAAGCCCTTTAGGTTCTAGCGCGTGCCAAAGAAATATATATACATACATACATTCGAACAACATAACCCTCCTTCTTCCGCAATCGAGTAAAAATCTGCGTATCACCCTTATTATATACAATCACTAGTTAAATTGCTAATTCCGTATTCCGGCATCATTCTACTTTAAGAGATAAAATGTACCTTACATTTACAAAAACGCTTGTCACTCAAGGTCAATTTGCTGACATTCCATTCCACACCTAAGGCCTTATGTATCAGCCGCTTCGGATATAAAGGCACCATTAAATATTCGTATGTATTCAAGCACTGTTATATATATTACACACACATGTAATGTTTTGAAAAGGAATCTTACCCGCAAAATGGCTGCTAATAAATACTTGCCTTTTCACTTCGAGTTGAAAGGTTGTTTCTACGAAATGTTGTGCACGATGATGCGAACGGTTGGTTCTTTAATGATTTCAAAAATCGAACATTTAACTTTTTGAGCAGTGACGGTACGAAAAAAGAAATAGAATATTTTTTTATGCAAGTGTTGCCAGTTTCTATTTTTGAATGTGTTAAATAAACTTATTTTTTGCAATTTGTTGCCGCTGATTTCGGGTAAATATTTTCGCTCACTAATAAATACCGCATTCAAATCGGTTAAACCGTTTCTGAAATTAGCGAGCACACACGTATAGCCAAAATTATATAAAGACGAGCCGACAAAAAATCTCAAAAATCAATGTTTTGGGTTCTATTACGTTCATAATACTTTCTTATAAATGCCTTTCATGTACAGACGGCGACCAGTTACGATTTTGTTATATGTATTGATCTTTTAGTAAATAATTGTGATTGATTTGACACAGTTCAGTATAATGTCATACGTTATTATTCCAAACCCACATTACGACATACATTTTGACGTTAAGTGTACAGAAAATGATTCACTTTGACAGTTACCTGACTTATCGATTCCTACAAATAGGCATAAAAATTGAAATTAAAGCGAGGTAAATATATCAAGGTGTTTTTATTACTAGTATGTTTCAAGTTTATGTGTCTGGGGTAAATATTGACCCTATCATATTGGTGCTGTTAAATATGTGTTAGGATAAACACAGGTGGGGACTATCGCGACACAATTTGTAGGACAACAAACTAACAATTTCCTTGTTATGGTGACACACAGTTGTAGATGTAGGTCGAATATTGTTTGTTTTTTTATGGGTTAGGGGGCAAACAAGCTGACGTATCACCTGATGGTAAGCCGCTGCCCATGGACACCCGCGACACCACCACAGAAAAAGCATGCTTTTAAGAAGTGGCTATTTGTACGTTTCGTAACAGTTTATGTATGGGTTAATCCATACAAATAAATAAAGTTGGAGTGTCTGTTAGTAATATTAAATGCTTTTTCCTAAATGCTTATAGTATGTTTATACGGTACATGTACCAATTTTTATTTTACATTTTTTGTTTGTCCGTCTGTCTCTCTGTCTGTTTGTTCCGGTTTATCTTTCTTTCACTGATAAGTAGCAGATGATATAAGGAGTAACTTGGGCTACTTTTTTAAGACTAGCGGCGTTACCCGCGGAACGACAATAACCACGGGTAAAACCGCGGGACCCAACTAGTAAAAAATAAAAAGTAGCTTTTTGTAAATTAAGAAAATTATTATTAAAAAACATGGCGGTACAAAGTTCGCCAGGTCAACTAGCTTATCTATAATATTTACGTATAGCGTATTAACCTGTAAAACTTCCTTTCGAAGAACGGGCTATGTCAGAGAATAACTAATGGTACTAACGTGGCTATGTCCAGCATTGCACTTTTAAAGGCTGTGATTATGAAGATAAGATCTTTATCATCTGTCCCGTTGCCATTTTTTTTATAGTAAAGGGGCCAAACGAGCTGACATATGCGATTACCGCTACTCATGGACACCCGCAACAACAGAGGCGTCACATGAGCATTGCCGGCCTTTGAGGGATGGGGCAAGGGATGTTGGGAGGGGTTAGAGCATAGGCTTCCGGTATCCTCACTAGGTGAAACACAGCGCCGCTGCACCGATTTCACACAATACACTACATGGACTACGGCTTTTGAAACTTAGTAATGTACAATAGTTTATAACATTTTAACAACGCGTGACTACGCCTTTTGAAACTTGTTTCATGCTTTTTCAGCGTCGTTTTTTGTTTTAAAAATAGCTTTGTCCCTTCGCGTTACCCGCAGTTGTTGTTGTAACGCGGGTAACACCGCGGGGCTCAGCTAGTTATACATATAAATTTTGAAAATCTGTTCATACAGACATAAAACCTGGGGTGATTCAATTACTATTTTAAATGTCATTGCTCACGTTGCTTTAAAACTTATTTACGGAGCCCGTATGTGTTTAAATACAATTCAGATTGTGTTAAGTGGTATTATCATGAATGGTAGTTTAGTACACTCTGTTAGATCCCAGATGCGTGTATGGCATTGTACTGTACTGTACGGTAGGTTTCCCTACTTGATTATTAACTTTTTTTTTTGGTATAGGGGCAAACGAGCAGACGTATCACCTGGTGGTAAGCGATTATCACTTTAAGCTGTTTTAATAAATTAAATAAATAAATAAATATTTCGGACATCTATCACACAACGCCATCAAGTCCCAAGCTAAGCAGAGCTTGTGTTATGGGTACTAGACAACTGATACAAATATATATATACTTTTTTTACATAGAAACATACATATTATACATAGAAAACACCCAAACTCCGAAACAAATATTTGTAGATCATACAAACATTTGATCCGACCCGGGAATCGAACCCGAGACCTCACGATCAGCAGTCGCACTCGTCAAGCGCTAGACCAACGAGGCAGTAAATAAATATGGACGTACGCGAAACTATATCGACAACATACATATGTAAGTAGATCTTCAGCGATGATTGAACGGTGTAGTTGTAAAACTTCTCCTTGAAAGGAAATTGCACTCGAGTGCAAAGATTTTTCACCTTGTGCTCTTTTGATTCGCTCGCTAACGCTCAGGATTCAAATTTTTTAATCACTCGGTGTGCTCATGATTCAATTTTAGAATCCTCTCTTGCTCGGTCATCAAAATCGAGCACTCGGTTAAAATGCAACTTTGCACTCTTGTATAACAAATAACAATTATTACCTCGGTTATTTCATGGCACAAAATTTAATTTTAAAATGCTTTATGCACTTATTTATGCACTTTTTATTATCACTTATTTATGCCGAAGCGTGGCCCTCCCACGGTCAAGGTGGTAGGTGACTATGTAGTTTTAATGGGAATCAAGTCGAGATGCGACTGATATTAAATGCTTTGGTTCTTGACTGCCTCGGTAGCTGTATTGTAGTTTTTTTCTTTGTTCTTTGTGTTGTTTTTTATCAACACGCACCATGCCTACTTGCTTCTACTGTAATAAAATTTATTTTTAATATAATTATTAATATGGCCTCAACATATGGCCTTAACCCTCTCTTGAGAGGAGACCCGATCCCAGCAGTGGGCCGTTATTGGTTGTTGACGATAATCCTACTAATATTATAAACGCGAAATAAGTAAGGATGGATAGATGGATGTTTGTTACTCTTTCACGCAAAAACTACTGAATGGATTCGAATGAAACTTTACAGTAATATAGCTTATACATCACAATAACACAGGCGACTATTTACCGCGATAACCAAGATACATGCGGGCGGAGCCGCGGGCAACAACTAGCTATTAATAAAGATATCAACTCTGCTTTATTCCTACAGTTTGCTTGGGAGTTTGGGTGCTTTCTATGTAGAATGTATTTAGGTATATCAATTATCTAGTACCTACACGTCGTAGTACAAGCTCTGCTTAATTTGGGACTAGATTGCGTTGTGTTTATGTACATGGGAAAGTCAAACTTCAGTATATAGATATCTTAATTCCGCACATTGAACCCAGAAATATCAACCTAGAAAGCAAGCGCAATACAACCGAGTTGGACGAATCCTTAGTTGTATATTATGGTTGTAAATTCAACCTAAGACCGTCTAAATGAAAATGTAAGCCCATCCGAATGAGATTAGTCCCATTGTAGCACACCATCAAAATGTGTGTTTAATATTGCAAAAGGGATTTTTCTTACTTTTCCAAGTCGTACGCAGAAGTTTAACTTCGCTTTGTCTTTATAGGAATTTGAGTATTACCTATGAAACGGTATTTTTTTATATTTTTTGTAGTGAAAACTTCTATAGGCGCATTGAGCTCTTTTTGGGTGAAGAAACATCACGTCATCATCACGGAATGCTTTTCATGAGCTATATTTTCTTTGCTTCTTTTAATCGCGCATTTTATTTAAAGAGCAAAGAGGTACACTTTAAGTGAGCTTCAACAAGTTTTTGCTTATAGTTTTGAGTTTTCACTTCTGTTCGCAGTCCTCGTGACTGCTTTGTAATTTAAATTTTTGTGTAGCAACCTCGCAGGATATTACTTCACCGAGTATTTGAGGAAGTGGTTATGTTAGAATCGATTCGACTAAAATTATGCGGTATTTCATTTTTTAATGTTATAGGGGGCGATCGAGCAGACATATCACCTGATGGTAAGCAATTACCGCTGCTCAGTGACATCCGCAACACCAGAGGCTTCACAAGTGCGTTGCCGACTCCGCCGTGGTTAGGGTATGGGCCCTCGGTATCTTCACTCACTCAGTGAAACACTGTACAACCGCTGTGTCACACTGGTTTTCTGTAAGGCCATTGTATTACTCCGGTCAAGCCGGCACATTCATGCCGAAGCGTGGCTCTCCCACGGTATCCCATCCCATTATCTATGTCTGTAGACAAAGTTTCAGGTTTGATTCAGACTGGGTGTTTCTAGGTATAATAACATATGTAGAATATTATTATTACTATCAATAAACGCTTATGCAAGGACGGAATACTGTAGAATCTGGAAACATGTTTCTACCAACATAACATAGCTTTCTAATCTTCTATATATATTATATATATATAAAAGGGAAAGGTGACTGACTGACACACCCAGAGATCAATGCACAGCCCAAACCGCTGAACTTAGAATCTTGAAATTTTGCATGTAGGTTCTTTATATAACGTAAATGAGCACTAAGAAAGGAATTTTTGAAATTCCACTCCTAAGAGGGTATGCAAAAGCTAATTTTATTATAAAAAAAGAAAACACATTACACTTTTGAAACTTACACTGCTTAAGTTAAAGAAAATTGGTTTTAATAAATGTATTAACGTGCCAGTTATGCACCCCTATTTTTTATTTCTTGGTTTACTGTCATAAGTCTGCTTGGTGGCACATTACGACAGTTACACAGGAACTTTTTCTACCGGTAGATAGGAAGCAAGGGTTGATTTGTCAACATAACCTCAATTCTACTGTCCGCACTTAATTCTCGTTCCAACCTCCCATTTCTGTGGTCTGTTATTTTAGCTTTTATTTATATCTGTTTTATTGTTATGGCTGTAGTATATTTTGTTGGCAGAGAGAGAGACAGCGTTTCTCAATCTTTTATTTGCTCACTCCCCTTGACTTTTTTATCACTTGTCACTTACGCTATAATAATAATAATAATAAATATTTCGGACATCTAACACACAACGCCATCTAGTCCCAAACTAAGCAGAGCTTGTATTATGGGTACTAAACAACTGATATAAATACTTAAATACTTTTTTTTTTGTAAATACATACACATTAGAAAACACCCAAACTCCGAAACAAATATTTGCAGATCATACAAACATTTGGTCCGACCCGGGAATCGAACCCGAGACCTCAAGAACAGCAGTCGCGTGCGCTATCACTGCGCCACAGAGGCAGCTATAATGCAATAGTATAAAATAATTTCTGATAGAATAAGTATAATTCATCTAAGGGTATACCTTTACCAATCTTTGTTACCTGATGTCGTATGTATTAATATACTCGTAAATGATGTCATGAATGTAGGTGATGTGAGAATGCACGAAGTTCAACACAAATTAAAAAAAATCTACTAAGTAAAGATGCCTGGCGAAAATCGGTCCAATAGTAAATTCTAGGAAATTGTTACAAATTTTACTGCACAATATAGGCTTAGTAGTTACTCAGTAACTTGGTGAATATTTGTTACATGTTATTGAAGTAAATCTATCATTGTATATGCAAGTGAACAGAGAACAAGAACTTTCTTATATTACCTCCACTTTTTAGTTACATTTTATCTTCACTCTTATAAAACGTGAATTATTAGAGATGGCCTGATTAATTAAACATGACGATTAGGAATTTTAAATTTCATTCTGAAGAATCACCTTTGTTTAATATTTACTTATTTGTAGAGGAATCATTCATTTCACACTACATCAATTTCGGTTAACAATGATTGAATTGCAATTTAATTAATTAAATACGTATTCACTATTATTCTGTAATTATGGGAAATACGTATCATTACATAAAAAAGTATGGACCATTTTGGGGGCTATAAAAGTTTATATTATACTAAGTAGTTTAAAAAAATATGTTTATCAACAAAAACTGTCTATTTGGGGTCAAAATTTTATAAATCCCTTAAATTTGGGGTCTTTTTCAAGTTTTCTTTCTCTTTGCAGTGATGTTGTCACTGTCTCTTTGAGATACAATAAGGTTGAGGAAATGTAGGTTTTTCTCATGGGTATCGTAAGAAACAAATAAAGGTTTGTATTTAGTTGACATACTACTGCGGTTGCCTTACCACAGCGCTTACGACTTTTACTAATTGAGTTCAAGGGGGACGTTTTGAAGTCTTTTTAATTACTGGTGGAGAGACAAATATATAATTGATAAATGTAACGTGGGTAAACCGTTCAGAGTATTTATTGAAATTTCTAATTTTTCTAGTAAAATATTACGTCAACGCCCGAGTCTGGCAACTAGTCAGGGTATCTTAGTTAATATTTGTAAATTTAGTGGCCATTTGTATACGTATTATGTGTATTTATACACTTAGAAATATATAAGTATGTTTATGAGAATCTGATGAACATAATACAGGTTTTACCTAGTTTGGAATAAGACGACCATTTACCGTGAGTGTGGAGGTGTATGAAGTTATTATTTTTATTAAACATGTTTATACATCCTCACTGACTTGGCCTGTTCTCTTCTAATGAGTTCCGTTATAAATTATCCGGTGAGTATCCATTGCTACGATCAGTACTTTGGATACTTCTAGACAGAGAACCAGGTCAAGCAAGGTAGATGACTAACGATGGAAAAGCATTTCTTGAGACGCTTCCTGGCCGGTTACCGTATGAACATCTGTGCCAATATCAAGTAAATCTTTATTCAAATTGAAATCCATCCAAATGTGTATGCTGCTAGGGTCACAATAACAAACACACAACTCCAACTTTGATAATGACTCCCTGTCACGCGTAAAGCCGGAAACGTTAAGCTGATTTTATTATTCATCCTTTACCTTTTAAGTAAGTACAGAACCTAAAACAACAGTGAAAGATATAGACCCTTTATTACTAGGAAATGAATGTCAAGATAAGAATAAAGTGCTTCTCATACTCGAGTTAAATAAATATGGCCGGCGCGTGCTTATAAAACCGAGCGGTTAGAGGAGGTTTTGTTGTTTTTAAATGTTTTACGGTGTGTATAATTCTATATATTTTGTGTTTTGAAGTTTTGCTGCCATTGCATTAGTTTTTAATTTTGTCATTCCTAACTTTTGGGCTCAAATGAGAAAGTTGGGAGTACATTGCATTCCAATTGTCTTACTTAATGCCCAGGTGTGTTAGAAGGTTTGCGTTTGTGGAGAGCCCTTGCCCACTTTATTGCACTCAGACAAGGAATAAATAAATAATAAATATTTCGGACATCTAACACAACATATAACATCCCAAATTAAGCAGAGATTGTGTTATGGGTGGTAGACAATTGATATAAATATATACATATTATACATAGAAAACACCCAAACTCCGAAACCAT
Organism: Spilosoma lubricipeda; assembly: GCA_905220595.1. Lineage (NCBI taxonomy): Eukaryota > Metazoa > Arthropoda > Insecta > Lepidoptera > Erebidae > Spilosoma > Spilosoma lubricipeda. The sequence goes on along the minus strand of HG992296.1, from coordinate 13,880,482 downwards.
TATTTGTATAATACAAACATGTGGTCCGACCCTTGCATCAAACCCGAGACCTCAAGAACAACAATCAAATCGCATACACTTTAAATGCGCCACCGAAGCTGTCAATGCACTTCTGACTCTTAGATAAGCAGAGTTAGTCAGTAACCATCGAATGGCCCGGCCTTTAAAATGAAGTCTTTAACAGTTCACTGCTATACATCTTCTTAGTAAGGAGATTTTGGATTACCGCACCACTCTGGCCTCAGTATAGGATTTATTTCATTTTCTTGGCAGTGATGTTGTTCTGCGTAGTTTATTTCTGTCGCCACTTACGATATCTACATGATACTCTATATTTTTAAGCTCTCACCACTCAAAGTGTGACATACCCACTATACATGTTAAAAAAATAAGTTAAACTTCACTTGTCATATTTTGAAAACTTTACACTTTAGTTCTGAAGAGACTTGACTTAAAGTCAAGGGCCTGCCTAAATAAATTACAAACATTATTCGTCCCCAAATACCGAGGTGCCCACAGCTGTTTAAGATCAATACCTGTTTATTTTGTCTATCTATCCTTTATGCTAATTTTAGGGCCGGCCTATAAAACCAAGAGACCCTTTTGAGTCACTAAGCAAAATCGATGGCTTTTGTAAATCTCGCCGATATGTAGTAGCCATAAAAATTATGAACAGTAGGGCCTAAACGTGAATAATATATACTCGTATAACTAGTGTGACTTGTTTTGCATAAACGCTAGCTCTTTACGTTCCTAAGGATTTGAAAGGGACCCTATGCCCTTTTTATGACCTTGACGACCTTGATGACCTTGTTTTTTTTATAGACAATAATACTCTCACTGAAAATATAGCATGCGTCGCGGGAAACATTATAAACATTTACGAAATGAGAACAAATAACATATAGACACAGAACAGTTTGCGAATCACAAAAAGTGTTAACAGTTAAACTGATTATGGAAACACACAGCCATGAGAACATGCTATTCGTGTGGCACTTATAGGTCAATGCAACTACTTTTCTAGGAGACAGTAGTATGAAAAACAGAAAGAAAAATGTTTATTTCATTCCAAAAATTACAACGTAATCCTTAAAAGTAGCAACCAAAGGTGGGAATCTTTCCTTCCCCCTTATGACTCTTGAGTACAGATGACCTTGAGCAGCGGTAACCACTTACCATCAGTTGATCCATTAGCTCCTCATTTCATAAAAAGAAAACCCCAACTATCATAAAATTACCTTATTTGTTTCACTTTTGTTTTATTTTGACGAAAAGGTTGCCCAGGATTATGGTAGATAAATTGACATGACGTAGGTAGACGCCGTTAGACATTTTGAAATGTAACGAGATGAGACTACAAAACGGACTCTAGAATCATATATAACTTTTAAATGTATATTTGTTGTTTTACGATGTAAATAACTTTATTCAAAACAATCCTTTTATCAATTTTGATAATTTTGGACTAAAGTAAACTTGTCAAAGAAATTTGGCTTTCTAGGAATTTATCAAGTGGCGCTGGGAAAATTGCAAGCATTCATGAAACAGACACAAAAATAATCTGACGCAGAAGAACGACTTGGATTCAACAAAATGTCATTTGTAGGGATGTCATACTCAACACGCAGCGCAACAATAAACAAACATTTTTGAAAAATGTATTATTAAAAATACTGAGCAAGTCTTCGTCATATAGGTACTTTCTTAATAATAACGGAATAAAGGATAAGTCCAAAACTTCTATAACAAACTCCAACTTCTAATCAGATGTTACCTAAGTAATTATGAGGCCTAATGACGCCTAATGGCCTAATAGGGTGGGTCACCATGTTGGATTGGTGCATTGTCTACATTTGGAAAGAGAATCACAACATAGCTCTTGGTTTATGCTCAGAATGGAGTAACTTTGGTAACCTTATATGCTACAAACTCTCTCTTTCTTCTTATTAAATCAAACAGTATTTTAGTCTTTAATTTGCAGGACCTCCATGTGGATGATATGACCCATTTCAGCCCTCCGTCCGTGACACTATGTTTTACGATAGTAAGCCATTTATTGTTAGCTATAAAAATCTATTTCTTCACTAGCAAAATACAGCTCCAACATAAGTTACTTTGCATGCCGAATATTTTGGCAAAAAGACAAATACGAATAGCCAAGTGTATAGCAGTCATATGCTCAAATGGCTGTGTGTTCTCTCATATGAAGCAAACACATTTATATATTCCCCCAAGTGCAAATAAAGGCACCAGGCGTCAAACCCCTGTCAGGCAGTGAACCACCGAGGGTCGTATAATTAGCTAAGGTGTGACTCGCAGATAGGCCACGAACATTGAAATTCGGACCTGTATAATTTATTGCATATATCTTCAAATTAATTGTGGTGCCATGAAAGGAGGATCTATTGAAACATTGGCTGTTCTGTGGTTAAATATTTAAAAAACAATTCAATTATTCGAAAATAAAAACAAAAAACCAATTGCATATAAATTGTTTACTTAAAATTACGATCTTAATTTCTTTTTAGCTTTTCAGCATCCAAACCTATGCTAATAATATTATATTATGAATAATTGTTTGTGTTGTTGTTGCAGGTAAGTTTTATCAGAAGATATTCCTTGAACGTGTATCTTGAGAAGTGGATGGTTTATATTCTAGTTGTTTCGGAGTTAGGTTTAGTTTCATTTCAGTTCTATCTATACAAATAAATAAAATTGAAGTGTCTGTTTGTAATATTAATATGAACGCTTTTTATTAAATGCATATGTATGTATATATGGTACATATACCAAAATTCCAATTTTTTTTGTCCGTCTGTTTGTCTGTCTGTCTGTCTGTTTGTTCCGGCTAGTCTCTGGAACTGCTGGACCGATTTTGACGAGACCTTTACTGACAGGTAGCTAATGATATAATGAATAACTTAGCCTAGTTTTTGTTAGACTAGCTTTGCCCCGCAGTGTTACCCGCGGTATGACATTAATCGCGGGTTACACCGCGGGATTCAGCTAGTAACAAATAAATTTAATTGTTTTCCCATAATTTGAATTCCACAGATAATATCGATTCAAATAGAATTGAATTAGCGTTTATGACAACATTCGCAAAACTCGCTGCCAAATCGTTCATGAAAATAATTCGTGTAGTAAGTCTAAAGCAGAATACTTAATCGATTGTAACTAAACTATCTGATTTTGTCACTAATTATTTTGTTACGTCACTAAACTTAAATTTATCTTCAACTATCCTCTATTCTCGTATTTTAGTGAAAGAGTTTTTAAAATACTGCTTCTGCTAGATAACGTTATACGTGCGACACGTCTAATTCAATGTCAAACGACGTTCTAAATGTCGTTTGACAAGACAAAATCTGTTTTATTGATATTTAGTTTAATTTATCATGTTTTCTAACAACAGAATCAGCACCATTATTTCAAATTTCATATTATCATTCACAATTGCAGTTTGTAAAGAAGTATAATTTTCAATACTCAAAAAAAACTTTGTACTGCGGGATCATTTTCTCTGTTCTTTACTACAACATTTAGGTATTCAGAAGTACATAAGTATATTTGAAATTAACATGTTTACCTCAGCGTGATTCTGCTCTATAGACAGAACTGAATCTAGAGATTGTGATCAGTCACAATCTAGAGATCGTAATCTGTCTCCCAAATGTGCAACGTGGTAAAACTATCATTTTTATTTTAAAACTAGTTGTTGCCCGCGGCTCCGCCCGCGTGTATGTGGGTTATCGCGGCAAATAGTAGCCTATGTGTTATTCTGATGTATAAGCTATATTACTGTAAAGTTTCATTCAAATCCGTTCAGTAGTTTTTGCGCGAAAGAGTAACAAACATCCATCCATCCTTACAAACTTTCGCATTTATAATATTAAGTAGGATAAGTTTTATCCTGTTGTCATGAACATCTATAGCAATCGTTATTGGAAAGTCACTGCCCTCATATGTACTGGCAACTAGGTTCAATCTTCGAATTCAGTCATCTTCATTCACCTTTAGGGTTGAAGATGTCCAATGCCAGTCGCTCCGTGGAAAAACTGATATTCAGGTAAACCTGTTTTTTTTTTTATTGTATAAGGGGCAAACGAGCAGACATATCACCTGATAGTAAGTGATTACCGCCGCACATGGACTTCCGCAACACCAGAAGCCTCACAAGTGCGTTGCCGACCTTTGGGGGATGAGGAAAGGGATTTGGGGAGGGGTTGAGGTATGAGCCTCCGGAATCCTCACTCAAAACACAGCGAAGTGCTATTCATACCGGTTTTCTGTGAGGCCGAGGTATCACTCCGGTCGAACCGGCCCATTCATGCCGAAGCATGACTCTCCCACGTCACGGTTGAAGTAGTGGCCGACCCTAAAAAAATTTGGGAATAATAAAAGCTAGGTAGATGATAATTATAAAATATGTTTTACTTAAATACTTAACACACACATACACACATCGCTGAATACACGTATTGTGACTACTAGTTACACATTTGAATACACAAACTTTTGCTCATTTAAAATTCTGACTGTATCTAATGTCACTGAAGTTTCAGCATAATTTATAATTATTTAAAGTACAAATTAATGAGACAACGAGGTCCAGAGACCCATATCACATTTAACTACCTAATTTGGGCTCTTGACACCAAACATTTTGTCAAGTGTGTGGTTTAACTCTTGACAGTTTGAAAAAAGATAAATAAATTTATGTATACCTTTAGACATTCGAATAATTACTTGTTTTTATAATGAATTTTATAAAATAACCATAGAAAATAGATGGAATACTCTCTGGCTGAGATACTGCATTTAATAATGTGGTACATACCTGGTTAACGTTGTTGGTCAAGAGAGAACGGTAACAGATTCATGACTTTTGTTCTTGGAAAGTGAATATCACTGTCTTAGGTGACCAATAAGTAACGCATCAACTTGTTAACTATGCTATAAAACATATTACTAAGTAAACGATGATAATGTGAGAAGATTTCCTTCTCTTTGTACTGTTGTTGTATTGCGTAGCTTTCTTCTTTTGTCGGCTATTATTAGAGCCACGAAATGAATGGGGATGATAAAACTACTTAGTTTTAATTAGTTAATTTATTTATAAACTTTAGGCAAGTTTGTACATTGACAGACTTAATACCCAGAGCATTTTTTCCCAGTCACCTTTCAGGGTGTTGTAGGAGTATGGTAGGTAGTGTATGTAGTAGTTTATACATCGACACCACGTGAATACAGTACACTGTATTCAAGGACAAATATCAACAAATCAAACTTCCAGTCTCTTGAAGCTGCCCCGCAGTTTGACAGAGGACAAGATTTGTGTGTTTATGCATTATAATTGCTAATTCACAGAATAGGGTAACAAGTTGAGACTAAATTTAATTGTTTGTGTCGAGTAGGACGGCAGTTCAACACAACTGTTGTTGAATGAGACTTGTGTATTGAATTATGTCCTGTGTTGCATTTCCAGTTTACTTGCTAGATTGTTGGAGTATACGAGTATATAATTAATGAAAAGATGGTAAAATAGAAGTTTTATATGCCATTAGGACCAGATCACGAGACAAGTCAGAACGAAGCTCAGTTGCTTAATTTCGGTTTGTTATTTACATAATAGTTGACTAGCAGACGGGTTAGAAACGCTCTCTTATTTATAACCATACAGATATCTGACATATTTGTCAGATAACGGTATATGCCAAACAATATCCCTGTAACATCATCTTCCTAGCCTTTATTATTCCCAAGATTTGGGGTCAACTACTAGTTCAACCGGTTTTACCTGAATATCAGTTTTTACACGGAGCGACTAGCATCGGACCTTCGCAACCCAGAGGGTCAACTGCATTCGAAAGTTGAACTAGTTGTCAGTATATTTAGGGCACTGACTTCCCAATAACGACTGCCATAGATGTTTATGACAACCGGGACCGCTGGCTTAACGTGCTCTCCGAGGCACGGAAACTATACTCCTGTATAATACCTAAATATTATTAACTCTATGTAACTATGCTAATAGTATGAAATAACCATGTTGATAATGGATGTGTTCCTTTGTTTACAATTACTTTCATCCAACAAAGCGTTTAATGGAATTAGTAAATTTAGCGAATCACTGACTCTCATGAGTTGGTTCTACGCACTAGGCCAGATAAACGTCGTAGGTTACCTTTGTAAAGAACTTTCGAATGCGGATCTTCTATCTAGGATCTTTATAATATATTAAACTTAAAAAAGTTTGTAAACAAATACATTATATGTAAACTACTCGATAAACAATCGGGAAATCGAGCACACTTTATCGAATGGAGTGACGTGTAATGAGAGAAGTCTATTACAATCACTTCGTTTAAAGCAAATCGTTTTAACTACACTTAATAATTTTATGAAACTTACTTAAAATATACATTTCAAATAAGCCTTCTTGCAGATTCTAAGAAAACCAACATTTATGCGAACGCCAATGGAAGTATTAAAGGGATGTAAACACATCCGACCAGTTTTAAGAAATCAAAATGTCATAGTACAACACGGTAAACTTAATTCCGAGTGGTATATAGATTGTAAGTACGGAGTATCACCAATCTTTTTCAACCTGTGGGTATCGTGAGAAACGACTAAATGATAAAACTTCACGTAACAACAGCACTAAAAAATAGAAGAAATACTTGAAACAAACATTTTACGAACACGTGTGGTCAACGCAAAGGCCTATATTCAGTAGTAAACTACTAAAGCTATTAATGATGACAATGATGATAGTTCACAATAGACTTTGCGTCAGGACGACCGCGGTCTGAACACTTAGTGCGTCAACGCGATGCTTACGAAGCATTCTCATTATGAACCACCTATAACATTATCTCATAACTCTGCTAGCCAAAGCTTCTTACTTGCTATTGTATAAAATATTTAACACAGGATTTTAGGAAAAGGCAAAGCGAGGTATACTCTCATACATTATTTGCGCAGAAAACAGCACTGCATCGAGAAAGAAAATTTAAAACTAATTCATATTAACAAAACATCTGGTCACAGTAGAAGGTCAAGGCCTTTCTAAGAAGAGATCTATATCTATGCAGAAGTGGATTATTACAGGCCGTTGTTGTGCAATTTTTTTTCTTTATCTTTTATGTAATATGTGATAGTGATATCATCAATGAGACGGAAATATGTAATATAAATAAAATAATAAATATTTTCGGACATCTAACACACAACGCCATCTAGTCCCAAACTAAGCAGAGCTTGTATTATGGGTACTAGACAACTGATATAAATACTTATTTACTTTTTTTTTGTAAATACATACATATTATACATAGAAAACACCCAAACTCCGAAACAAATATTTGCAGATCATACAAACATTTGATCCGACCCGGGAATCGAACCCGAGACCTCAAGAACAGCAGTCGCATACGCTACCACAGCGCCACCGAGGCAGTCATACAGACAATAGAAAGTAGAGAAAGTGTATAAGCAAAACAAACACAATTATTCAGATGCATAAGAAGTGTATGGTGTTACATTAGAATAATGTGGATGACCGGAGCTATTATACACACACTATCGTCAGAATTACAGCGTTGGCAAAATTATTATCTGTAAAAAATATTTCACAACAAACATAGAAACAAGAAAAGTAAGAAAAAAGCAATGTTTTTTACTTTTAACTAAAAACTTTTACCTAAAACAAGAATACAGATCAGATTAGTAAGTGTACACAATGACACAATAGTACATAATAATATTACTGCCAAAAGTCAGATTTACGTGTTAAGGTGGAAAAAATAAACTTTCTCTATTCTTTTAATTTTTCATTGCTTCCCTTTTTTACGGAATGCCTTCGGACAAAAAGTCGAATGATAAATGATTGATCGTCGCGAAAAAGTAATATTCTGATCATTTATAATAATTTTTTCAGCACCCATTTTTATCTGTATATAGCCCATATTCTTTTTTCGTTTTGTAAAGATGTAATCATAGCTGCGAAGAGGAACTCTTCTTTTTTTTATGAAACAGGTGCAAACGGTCAGACGTATCACTTGATGGTAAGCGATTACCGCCACCCGTGGACACTCGCAACACCAGAGGCGTCACAAGTGCGGTCCCGATCTTTGGGGCATGGAGAGGGGAATGGGAAAGGATAGGGGGAAGGGTTGGGGTATAGGTCTCCGGTATCCTCACTCACTCAGTGATACACAGCGCAAGTGCTATTTCACACCGGTTTTCTGTGAGGCCGTGTTATCACTCCGGTCGAGCTGGCACATTCATGCTGAAGCGTGACTCTCCCACGGTAAATGCCTTTACGGTAAATACGTGCATGTCTCTTTCTTGGTTATGAATGAGTTATTGTTATGTGCTGAATAAAGAACAAAATTACCACCAAGTACCAAGCTAACCTTAGTTTCGGTAAGCGATTAGGTGCATCAACTCTAGAATAACAAGTGTATTGTCAGCGTATCCGTGTTTCCTCCCTCCACGACGAGGGGATGGGGTAGCCTTCTTCAGTAACTGAAAATCAGTTAAATTATCCTTAAACAACAGTTTTCAGTGGGGCCACCAATATCAGTCCGGTTGAACCGGCTCGAAGTACCATAACAAAGAAACAATATCACCTATTTATTTTAATAATTCCTTGTTATTGGCGAACCGAGACGCAGTAAAAGGTAGTCCACAATAAAAGCAATATTTCAAATAATGGACCATTCAGCTCCAAATCCTCAAAAGGTCAACACACAACATGGCATCACAAAATTGTTAAAAGCCATATTTTATAGAGCTTTAGCGTTGTACCCATTTTTTATAGTTCACGTTTTATGAGTTGGGATGTGAAAATACATAATGCATCCCTGTTATCGCATCTCTAGGCAATGGCTTATGGAATATGACAAACGGCATATAGATTGAAACTTGGTCCCATAAAGGTGTTTATTATCTTGTTCTAAGTCTCTGAAAATAAATTGTGGATGCATCATTTTTATTTATAGGGGCTATTTTTGATTTCTTTATAAGCACTGGTTCCTTTTTATGAGTTTCGTCGTATATATCATCATCATTTTTCATCTAGTTGATACGTTAAAGCAAGAATACTGTTTTCTGTTATTCTGAGCCACTTGATTAAGAAATCATTAACTGCTTTTGCTAAATTTGCTCTTTAGAAGGAGGTTTATATGTAATTTATTAAGTTGATATCTATCCCATCAAAAACATAGATGTCAAATAAAAAAAAGTAAAAACTAAAAGCCAACTACGACAAAAAACCACGATGAAAAAGCATAAAACAAGTTTTAAAAGCCGTAGTCACGCGTTGTTAAAGTGTTATGGACTATGGTACATTACACTACAAGGACTACGACTTAAAATATGAGTTCTTGTTTAAACTTATGATAATATATTGAAACCTATAGTCTAACTTGGCTAGTTTTCATATACGAATTATTATTGCTGTGTCCATGGACGGAGTTAATCGCTTAGAGTCAGGTGATGCGTCTGCTCGTTTGCCCCTATTTAATAATAAAAAAGACTAATTTTTTTTATGGAATATGAGGCAAACGAGCAGACGTATCACCTGATGGTAAGCGATTACCGCAGCCCATGGACACCCGTAACATCAGAGGCGTCACAAGTGCGTTGCCGGCCTTTGAATGATGGGGACGCGGGGAGAGGTTGGGGTATAGGCCTCCGGTATCCTCACTCACTCAGTGAAACACAGCGCAAGCGATTTCACACCGGTTTTCTGTTAGTCCGTGGTATCGCCCATTCATGCCGAAGCGTGGCTCTTCCACGGTTAAACTAAATGAACCTATTCATGTCACAATATTAGTCCTGGTTTTGATTCGGACCCACGACCTTTGGGTCAATGGTCAAGGTCGTTATCTACTAAACCAATAACCTTATATAAGATATTCATCCCAACTATATACGAGTATAATGTAGATGGTAGAGGTAACGGCTGAATTTTGTCACGAGAGTTTAAAATTTCCACAATTTCCCTTAAGGGTACAAAGTTAGTTTTACGGTAGAGTTGATTCAAAATATAAAGAATTATTCATGTTAAGCCGCTACGTGGCTACTCTTGTATTAAAATAATGTAATATTATTACAGCGTTGACGTGCCTTTCGGGACACGATGATGAGGAGACATTTATTTTTGAGATACATTTTTAGAAAAAACAAAAATGGTTTGTTTCTCTGGTCTCAGTTTAGTACTCTTTATAAGGGCCGTGTTTATTTAAAAGAAACATTTAATGCATACGTAGGTTAATATGACTTTTGGTTTATAAAGTGTCATACGTGAATGTACATATTAACAATTATTTTTACGGTAATTAACGCGATCATTTATTAAAAAGTTGCGACCAGGTTGCACTGGCCATGGTCACAGGCTGACAGGTCAGCTTGTGTCCACGGCCAGTGCAACCTGGTCGAAACGTCAGGCAAATCAGAGGTATGTAATACCTTTTAATAAATGATCGCGTTAATGCCCGTAAAAATAATTGTTAATATATCATGGAACGCGAAAGCTTAAAAGTTAGTACGTAAATGTACATGCAGGTGGCGCAGTGGTAGCGTATGCGACTACTGTGCTTGAGATCTCGGGTTCGGTTTCCGGGACGGATCAAATGTTTGTATGTTCTGCAAATATTTGTTTCGAAGTTTGGGCGTTTTCTATGTTTAATAGTATGTATTTACAAAAAAAGTATATATGTTTTTATATCAGTTGTCTAGCACCCATAACACAAGCTCTTTTTAGCTTGAGACTAGATGGCGTTGTGTGTTAGATGTCTGAAATATTTATTTATCATTTATTGTATTGCTTTATGGAAAAGCTAATATTCAGGTAAAACAGATTAACTAGTAGCCGACCCCAAAAGCCTTAGAAAAAAAAATAGTACAAAAAGATTAAAAAAGCAATTACTGAATGTGTATTTCACCGTTTTATTTTTATCTACAAATATTAAACATAACAATTGGATTACAATATAATATTACCACTTACTTGATTAATAAATTTATTAGAAATCTAAACATTGATACACGAACAAAGTCCATTACTGAACAAATGGTACACAAGATAAAACCAACGGCCCTTAATAAGCAACAATTCAAATTGCTATTCATAGCTCCGGCCAATAAAAACTAAGTGTTAACCAGCATATGAATAACGTTAGACGCAGTATATTTATACAGCAAACAGAAACGGGCAAGATGCCAAATAAAAATCTGCGTGCAACAGAAAAGGGCGTTTTTGCGAGCTATCCCATTCTCCTTACGCCAAACGCATTCGATCCAATTGGGATTGGAAACGCTACATCGACGAATTCGAATCTCGCATGGAATATAAAGTTTCTTGAAGTATTTTTGAAGTTTCAAATGCAGATGCACGTAGTTCAGTCGTGTGGATTTTGAAAACGGTGTCTTGCATGTTCTCAAAGAATATATTTGCGCACGCAAATTTGATTTATTGATTGTTTTATGTCTATTTCTTTACCTGCCTTCACTTGTACTGCCTTTTTACTGGACTCTATATGAATCTGTACAAATGTTGCTACAAATTTTATTACATTAACATCATGATGTGTTTTACAACGGCAAATCATCAACATCGGCATATCATAGTTCACTGCTAGATAAATGTTTCTCCAATGACACGCTGCTTGGTTCGATACTCCGCTTCACGTATTCAGAAAAGATAAATAATAATTGTGAATAAATACGAGTACGAATTATTATACATAGTATACATGTACGTTTCGACTATTGTAATTTTGCACCAATCGCTTAATAGGCAGCAGATTATTTGCAGCCAACCGAATACTCTTAGAATTAAGGAAGGAAAATCGAGAGACAAAAAAAGAGAAGGCAATAAAACTAGCAGGATATTACTTGTGCGAATGGGTTGGGGGGTGTAAGCAACAGTGCGAGTGGGTCAGGGTTATACATATATTACTCGAGCCAAGAAGTCTTCCTCCTCTTATTTATACATCTATAGAAATAAACAAAATTGGAGTGTCTGTTTGTAATATTAAATAAGTGCTTTTTACTAAACGCATCTAAATGAATTAACGGTAGATATACCAAAAGTTTTGTTTTTTCAATTTTGTCTCTCTGTCTGACCGATTTTGACGGGACGATCACTGACAGATAGCTGATGTAATAAGAAGTAACTTAGGCTACTTTTTTTTAGTATAGCTTTGTCCCACTGTGTTACTGGCGGTAGGAAAAGTACCACAAAAACTGCGGGTAACACCGCGGGACGCAGCTAGTGTGAGTGCGAGACCGGGGACCCAAGGATGCAGAAGCATCACTAGCCCCGGTGTGGGTCACCATGCTGCATTTTTGCATTATCTGCATTTGCAGTATGGTGACCACCACTTTTGGATTCTGTTTATGCTTTCCATTAGGCAGATTAGAGTCATTTTGGCATTTGGCAGGGCCAAACATAAAAAAAAAACCAACAACAGTAGTAGTAAGTAACATTAGGCGTATAACATCAAAATACACATACCTTAGCCAATTAAAGACTGTTACTACTTTATAACATTTTACATCTTTAACCAATGAAATCATAATCAGTATCATTACACGTAATAGGGAATATGCATAACATTTTTATTTGTTCTAGATTCTTTATGGTCTTTACAATATACTGAATAAGGTATAAAATAAAGGTATTTATTTTATTTAGCGATTATTTAAACACAGAAATTATTAAATAAAAAGTGAAAATTAAGGGACGGAAATTCAACCCTACAAAACGCGTCCTATCGGTTGAAAACGAAATGTAACGCCGATTGTTTCATAATAGAAATTATCGGCGTGGAAATTCTTACTGTGATAGTAGTGTTTGTGAGAAAAAAATAACTGCTTCCATGTTTTTATCGCAATTAAAACTATAAATAAGTATAAAATAACTGAAACACTCAATAGTAAACAAACACGAATTGACAATGACGTCATTGGATTTGTCCAAAAACGCGCGCAAAATGGAGGTTTTAGTTAGTGTTGCAAATTTAGTTAGTGTTTTAAATTTCATTTTGAAAATTAGTTTGTCTATTTTCTAGTCTATTTATATCTTTTTTTATGTTACAGAGATATAAATGATCAGTTTAAGAAATAAAAAAAAAGAAATACTCCCTATTAGAATAGAATTAAAAAAATAGAAACACCTAATGTCCGTGTTATGGTTGTTTGGAAGAATTCGTTGTGAACTATAAGACCACCGATTATTATACTTACATACTTTAGGACTCATCTTTTGTATTATTTGACTTTGTGTATACAATAAACATAAATAAACAAAGAGAATAAACAAAACCTGGTGTTATGCCATCCCAAAAATAATTTCTGACTCAACATGTGCCTTATTGACATCAAATTCGCATCTAATACAATACATATAATAGAAGATAATTTTATTTCATCTTATTGTTGAATTAGTGATTTAGTGATAAATGAAATATTGAAAAATTTACCATTTAGTTGAATAGCGTACCGATAGTCACGTGAGTATTAGCTCTAGTATAAATAGTTTACAGAACAGATACTGTTCATCAAAGAGGCCATATCTATATTCGCATCTACTTTGCAGTAAATATAATCCACGTAAATGACTACACTATTCAGTTACTATCTGCTAGTATCATAAATATTTATGTTTGCGAAAATGATTTGTTACCTGCAATAACTATTTTCGTTTTCATAAATATTTGTTTTGGATTAACGTCTATATTTATCCTATACACTAAAACTATACTAGTTTTGAAACGATTTACGTCAAGTTTAGCTAGTGTCACGCTACATTTGAACTAAAAAATATTTTATCAACGAATTCTGATTGTCTGTTGCGGAGTAATTGAGCAGAGTGGTTAGCTGAAGGTAAATAACTACAACCATCCAGGGGGAAATGTAACTTCAGTGGCCCCCTCTTTAAAATTAGGTACCGAGAGGGCAATTAGAGTAGAGCAAAAGGTTTCTATTATATTAAAACAAATGTGACAGTGTATAAGGTTTTGATAAAAATGAATTTCATCCACTTGAACAAGTAACCAGTTTCCAGGAATAGTAAATGTAATACTCAATTATTTAACACCGATACTTTTTAATGTGAGTCTGTCAAAGTGACTTTTCTTTGCTTGATAGATGCATGAGCAGAATCCAAGAGCAGTGGTCCCCATATTAATTGTGAATACAGATAATGCAATAATAAGCTTACGTCAATTATAGGTATAAATATAAATAAATAAATATTTCGGACATCTAACACACAACGCCACCTAGTCCCAAGCTAAGCAGAGCTTGTGTTATGGGTACTAGACAACTGATATGAATACATATATACTCTTTTTTTTTTTTTTTTTTTTGTAAATACATACATAGAAAACACCCAAACTCCGAAACAAATATTTGTAGATCACACAAACATTTGGTTCGACCCGGGAATCGAACCCGAGACCTCATGATCAGCAGTCGCACACGCCAACCGCTAGACCAACGAGGCAGTCAAAATATGGACTGCATGGTTGACAGTTTACGCAGTTTCCATGCCGCTTCATACTGCTCCGAGTGTTGGAGGTGGAATGACTTTGTGTGATACAAAAATTGTTGTTTTGAATCTGAGTGTTCCGTTTTTATATTTCGTGTACCTATATCTGTAAAGTCACTTGAAACTCAGATCAAAATTTTGTAAGAAAATTTTCTTTTTAAACAAAACACAAAGATTTAATAAAATCTCCATCAAATATCCTATTCTAAAAGCAACAATCCGTGCCCAATTTCACAAGCATTAAATATTTAAACATTAACGGGAAGTCTAATTGTTGACACGAGTCCTCAAGGAGACTGGTCCCGAACAAACAAGACACACTCGTTCTATCGAACTGACTGCTGCGGTCAATATTTGAGGTCACCATACTGATGTCAAATGTTGTACGAGAAAAATCTCCTTTCAGTGAATAAGAATTGTTTTCTTTATGGGTTAAATACAAAAACAGCATCAGATTCTTTGGGTCACCCAATGATAAGTGACTTTTACGGTCTCCTAGATACTTATTTTTTTATGGTATTGGTGGCAAACGAGCAGACGTATCATCTAATGGTAAGCGATTACCGCCCCCCATAGCAACACCGTGGGGTTTGGGTATGGGCCTCCGTTATCCTCACTCACTCGGTGAAACACAGCGCAAGCGCTATTTTACACCGGTTTTCTGTGAGTCCGTGGTATCATTCCGGTCGAGCCGGCCCATTCATGCCGAAGTTTGGCCTTCACTAACCTTAAACTTGATGAAAATTAAAAACCAAACTGTTTAAAAGCAGTTTCTTGTGAGGCCGTATACCCTTAGGTCAGCTGGCGAATAGGCAGCTAAAACTCGCGCTTGACTAAGGGATATGGCAACTCTTTAATCATGAATTGGGTCAAAGAAAATTACTGCAAAAGGCTTGGATTGTTAATTCATTTGTCAGCTTCTTCTTGTATCGATTGAAATCGATCGCACGAAGTCAAGTCTGGAGATTTAAAAAACATCATTAAAATTTTACGCTTTGCACAATTTTTATTATCCTAGAGCGACGACAGTCGGTTCATTCAGGTGTTAAAAACGTAATTTCGATCTAGCAAGGGTTACAGCGTTTATGCTTTCCAGCGTCTATAAGTTTTGACCTAAGCCTAGTTAAGTAGCCAGTATCAATAGACTGGCAGGGACGACATCGTAATACTAGAAATATATGTGTTTGGGTAGAAGCGGCCAAAATAAAAATACAATATTTTCTATCTTTGTATAGGACATTGTCTAGATCCTTCACAAAAACTAATCAAATTGGGCTCTCATATGAACATCTCGCCAATACAAAAATGGGGTTAGCTCGTAAAATAGACAGATAGTCCGAAATTATGTATACCATATTTTTTTTCTATAGCGTGGGGAATAGAATGAAAATGTTAGTGATATGTCAGAATGAAACTGATGCAAACCACACTATGTCTCAAATTAGTTTCTTTGGATAGAATATTTAATAAAAAAACCTAAAACAAAATAGTTTTAAAAAACTAGGAGACCGGAGGCCCAATGATGCGAAAGCATCACTAGCCCACCATGGTGTGGGTCACCATGCTGCATTGTTGCATTGTCTGCGTTCGCAGTATGGTGACCATCACTCTTGGATAGTGCTTATGCTTTCCATCAGGCAGAGTAGAGTCATTATGGCAGGGTCAAACATAAAAAAAAAATGAAACTAAACAAACACGCTTTTATAAATATACAAGAAACTAATAAGTAGAAAATAAATTATGGTTTAAGAAAACCTTAAAAAAACACGCTTCAATAGCAATCTAATTATATTCTTTTTTCTTAAAAACTATTTTTCTTTCTAATTGTCATCAGACCTTGACCCCTGTGCAAGTTAATCAGACTCTTAGAAGCAGGTGACAATGAACTTAAAAGATTCCGACAAACATTCATATATACAGGTCAAGCTAATAAAAGCACGTTAAAAAAAACCATTTGGATGTTATTTGGTGCCATGACTATGCAACTGTTATAAGACTCTTGTTATCTACTTTAAGGTTTCTTTTCAGTAATATTTTCAGACATCTGGCACAACAATTCTGGCTTCCAAGGTAGTAGAGCCACGCTGATTTCAGCACGAACGGGCCGGCTCGACCAGGGCGGTACTACCCTCGCACAGAAAATCAACGTAAAATGACAGCGATCATGCTGTCGTGTTTCGTTGGTGAGTGCGAGACCGGAGGCCCAATGATGCGAACGCATCACTAGCCCGCCATGGTGTGGGTCACCATGCTGCATTGTTGCATTGTCTGCGTTCGCAGTATGGTGACCATCACTCTTGGATTCTGCTTATGCTTTCCATCAGGCAGAGTAGAGTCATTATGGCAGGGTAAAACATAAAAAAAAAAAAAAAAGAAAAAAACAATACTTTCTAATCCCAAACTTTACATATGATCCATATAAAATATACTCTGAAACAAATATTTGCTGATCACAATCATGCAAACATTTGGTTCGTGGAATCGAACCCGAGATCTCAAATATAGAAGTCAGTTTATTAATTACTAGTTGTTGCCCGCGGCTCCGTCCGCGTTTATGTCAGTTATTACGGCAAATAGTAGTCTATGTGTTAGTCTAACGTATAAGCTATATTACTGTAAAGTTTCATCCAAATCCGTTCAGTAGTTTTTGCGTGAAAGAGTAACAAACATCCGTCCATACTTAGAAACTTTCGCGTTTATAATATTAGTAGGATGTCACTGCATTTACGAAGAAATAGTTGTTTATTTACGTCAATTTTGCTTTACTGCAGAATTCAAACAAGTTGAAAAGTATCACAACAGATATGTATGATTAATTACTTGCATTTGTATAAATTAACGCGAGTTGAAAACCACTAGCTAAGTTAATAGTCAATAAATGCTATAATAACTATACTGTGTCATTTTGATAAGAAAAATGACAAATTACTTTGTAATGGTACAATGAGAAAAAAGTTTTGTTCAACTACATGACAGTGAGACCTTAATGAGTGTTCAGGAGTTTTCCAGGGCGCATAGACACCCCTCTTTTGACATGAGATTGCGGCTAAATACGCCATGCTGGACAGACGAGTTAAAGTTTCTTTTGGCTTTCTTTAAAGTTTACCATCTCCTTGAAGAGCTGTGTTATCCTGCGCAGTTTTGTCCTATAGCTAGCTCTCACGATCAAGGAATAGAGGGTGGTTATACACCGTACTTTAAACCGTTACATCTTCTTCTACACTAATATCTACATTAATATTACAAAGAGGAAAAAAATATATTTTTGTTTTCATTGTTTGTAATGAATAAACTCAAAAACTACAATGCCGATTTCAAACATTCTTTCACCATTAGAAAGCTACATTCACCTTGAGTAACATAGGCTATATTTATTGCAAGAAAAGATTAGGGATCCTTAATAAAACTTAAGTAATGTAACCCAAGGTGATTGATGACAATGACAATGACTGCGGGTAACACCGCGGTGTTCAGCTAGTCTATCATAAAAGAGGTGTCGTCGCACGCTAATGATACATCCTACAGAGATCTGTTTGATGATATATAGATGCAGATCTCAATAATCATCTCACAGAAGCTAATTTTGAAGTAATTTTAACCTACTCATTCTTAACATCCCGAATTTGATCATGTTATGAGTATTTGACCCCTGCCGTCCTTTCATATGAGTCTGTATAATATTACAGATTAAATAATAAAATTTATAGACCCTCTAACACACATGGACGTTCCCAAGGGCGCATCTAGGCATCGCCTTTCTGAGTTATCGCCCACCCTTATAAACCCAAGACACACACTAGCTTACCCTTTAATTCAAACATCAAGTATCATTGATGATGTTCCTCTGTAATATTCAACATAATATAGTGAACTTACTTTAACACTTTATAAAATACATAATTATGTATATCGATACTAATATTAAGAGTTCTAAATTAACTATGATTGTCTCATAAGCTTTCGCATCTAAAACGCTGCACCTATTTTAATTAAATTTGACATGTGAATACTTTGATTCTTGAGGAATGTTGACTATTCTTCACCTCAATAACAAATACACAAGAAGAAGGCAAGAAGCAAGGTATCCTGTCTTTCGATGAAAATCATTAAATGAATTACTTGCCGCCAGTTTTCTGTGAGGCCGTGGCGTAACTCCTGTCGAGCCTAGCCCGACTGTGCAGAAGCAAGAAGTCCCACAAAGAAAGAAGAAAAATAATTCAAATCTTATTCAATTATGATACTAAGTGACATTTATGAACGTTAAATTGAAGCTACAGTTAAAATGATAGATCGACACAAACAGACGTCACAGCGTGTACTAGATTGTCAAAACCAAATGAAAATCTTCCTTCATTTTGGTTTGTTAACAAAATGTGTTGTGTATTGCTGTCCTACGTTAGTGAGGAATACGACTGTTACAAATCAATACATAGTATGAAATTGTAACTGGTTACTGTCTGCACATGAAAGAAATGTAAGAAAAACTATTATAAGGGGACTTTATGAATACAGTAAAATTCAAAACAATGATTTTTAGAATTTTTAATCTCACAAACAGCTTAACCAATTGTAATGCGGTTTTCACAAATGCTTTCCACAGACCATCAAGTGTTTGCTTCATTTCAGTAGCTTCACAAATAAAAAGTTATTTCAGTTTAAGAATCACCACGATAACCGATATATGCGCGTACGGAGTCGCAGGTCAAACCTAGTCTATAGAAATAAATAAAATTGGAGTGCCTATTTGTAATATTAAAATAACCGCTTTTTACTAAATGCAGATGTATCTATATACGGTACATATACCAAAAATGTAGTTTAAATTTTTTATCTGTTTTTCTGTCTGTCTGTCTGTTTGTTCCGAGTAATCTCTGGAATGGTTGGACGGATTTCAACGGAACTTTCACTGGCAGGTAGCTGATGATCCAGGGAGTAACTTAGGCTTTTTCGAGACTAACTTTGTCCCGCGGCGTTATAACCGCGGGTAATACCACGGGGTTCAGCTAGTAATATATACAATATTCATCGCTTACCTAGGACACTCCATTATATCAACGCAAGATTCACAATGTCTGCTAAAACATATTCATTACAAAATATTCTCAAAGGTGGAATAAAAAGCTAATTGGATATTTACGTATCCATCTCTACATAAAACGTATCACTCCGAACTAATTACTCCAAGTCTCAAGGGTCCACATTGACATGGGCTTGACACACACTTTAAATTGCTTACTTAAAATTAAATTAAGCTCTTGGTTGCTATTTGTTTCAGAGTTTAACTGAAAACATTTTTCTTTATTTAAAAAAAAAAACAAGAATTTTAATGCATCATCAGCCTGAACACTTACACTGCCTAAGTGAAGTAGTGGTAGCGACTGCTGTGCTTGAGGTCTCGGGTTCGATTCCGGGGTCGTACCAAATATTTGTATGATCTGCAAATCTTTGTTTCGGAGTTTGGGTGTTTTCTGTGTATTATTATATATGTATATCTAGCTTTTATAGTACAAGCTCTGTTTAGTTCGAGGTTACGATGCCACAGACAGACACATTTTGCGTCGGGGGTTAAAAATAACACTAGTGATAACGTTATGAGATCAAGCTATACATTAACGACTATAGTGAAATACTCGTTTCTGCGTGACCTAATATTTACCATTCAAATACCAAGTACTGTGCGTGTCTGTTTCTCATATTCTCATATCAATTGCCCCAACAATCCCTCCCCGTGGTTAGAAATCGTATTTCTTATGGTAATCTATGCCATTGTGGGTTATATAATCAGAAAACTGTTTGCGCGAATATATTAGCTGTATTTAGATACCAGTAATCAGGGCCTTTATGGCATACTAGCAGACCCACGCAACCTCGTTTGCGTCTTCTATTGCCCGTCGCGTGATAATTTTCCCCCGTTTTTGAAACATTTTTCATTGGTGCTCCTCTCCTATTGGTCTTAGCGTGATGATATATAGCCTATAGCCTTCCTCGATAAATGGGCTATCTAACACTGAAAGAATTTTTCAAATCGGACCAGTAGTTCTTGAGATTAGTGTGTTCAAACAAACAAACAAACAAACAAACTCTTCAGCTTTATATATTAGTATAGATTATGAAAGATCAAGAGATTGTGCTAGATTTGAGGTTAATGAAAATGAAGTGGAGTTCCATATTTTGCCGAGTTTTGACTAAATTATGTCCAGCAGTAGATTAATAGAGGGTGTTGATGATGATGGTGCTTAGTTGTAGATGATCAATCAAAAATATTGATGCTTCCACTAAAATCTACCTTAATGGTTAGTTTTAGGTGTTCTACTCTTAGGACGGCCCGACCCATCTGATAGCGCACTTACCTGACAATAATTTTAAATGATTTTCTTACATTTACCTAAATCAGTTGTATGAACTAATATATTCGTATGTCACAACAGTTGCCACAATTGCGTGCGGATGCAGCGACACTATCTAAGTGAATGGACTATACTAACTGACCTGATCTGACTCCTATTGGTCTGAACCTGATGCTAACTATCGTATCTTAAACACGTCAGCAAAACCCACACAAAAAACACGTGAAAATTGGTAAGTTAGTTTTGGAGCTCGTCGTGAACAAGAACGTGACACAAGAAATATGTAACATTATATACCTTAAGATAAAGATAAAGAACAGTTTATTGCATAAAATGTGGTACAATTATAGATGTAACAATTATAAATTATACAGTATCACACATTTTGTCAATATTGACATGCAAAATTAAATTACATTAAAAGACAAATGACATGCAAAAATATATGGTCATTTAAAGTCATTAAAATAAGTTTACTTACTTATAACTAAATTCATGTCAGATTTTGAACTTTCAAATCAAAAAATTCGTTAATGCTATAAAAAGTGCGCTGTATTAGCCATTTTCTCAATATGTTACCGTTAGATTGTCAAAAACGGTAGATTGTAATATATCTCGCGAGATTGTAAACTGTCGAAAGATTGAAGGGCGACAAATTGTGATTTAACGTAACTTCGATACATTTTAATCTAAAGAAAAATAGCGCGTTAAATTGTAAGTAGTACGTCACAGTAAACAATCTTCCGGCAGTTTACAATCTCACTAGGTAGGTTACAATCTAACAGTTCTTACAATCTTACAGTGATATAATATAACAGATAGTCAACAACAAACTATTTTAAACTCAAAAACTTTAAACATAAAACTACTAAATAACTAAGTAAGTAGATATATAGTGACGCGTTCTGTCGGCGGTTAAACAAGTTGAAATACCCTCCGGCTACAAGTATGTATTGTGTTTTAAACGATAATGGATTACAGTACTAAGTGCGTTCCGTGATTTTGGCAAAGGATCTTTATGAGCTTGTATTCTTGTATATAAATAGTTGGTTTGGATGTGAAGTGTATCTTAGGGAATGTGGTAAATGTTTTTTTTTACATAGCGTGAAGGATCTAAGAGGCTTCGTAGGTTTTTACACTAATTTTTCGATGATTAATTGGTTGTTAGTTT
The DNA here is from genome assembly GCA_905220595.1 of Spilosoma lubricipeda. Classification (NCBI taxonomy): domain Eukaryota; kingdom Metazoa; phylum Arthropoda; class Insecta; order Lepidoptera; family Erebidae; genus Spilosoma; species Spilosoma lubricipeda. The sequence goes on along the minus strand of HG992296.1, from coordinate 13,858,392 downwards.
TTTTTAGACTGTGTGATAAAATTTACTTTAATTCCATGGATCAAGTTTCTATTAAGAAGTTAGGAAAATTCATTTAACAGAATCTTGGTAAAAACTTTATCTTTATCCTGAGTTATACATCACTGAAGAAACGTAATGCGACTTTTATAGATTTAGGTCCTTCGTTTAATGATATTTTATTTTATACTAGCTGAACCCCGCGGTGTTTCCTGCGGTTATGTTGTAGTACCGCGAGTAACGCCGCGGGACAAAGTTAGTCTAAAAAAAGTAGCTTAAGTTACTCCCTGGATCATCAGCTACCTGCCAGTGAAAGTCCCGCCAAAATCCGTCCAGCCGCTCCAGAGATTACCCGGAACAAACAGACAAACAGGCAAAATAGTTTTTTTAACTACATTTTTGGTATATGTACCGTGTATACATACATATACATTTAGTAAAAATTTTACTTAAATTCACATATTTAGTAGATAATATCAAATATTGTTAGGTTATCATAATTATTCTAATGATTATTAGCATACAATTATTATTTGATAATAGAGGATTGTGTAATATTAAGGATGTATTACGCCGGAACTAGGAGTAGTATGATGAAATATAAGTCGCACCGAAAAGCGCCAAGATATTAGTATGAACTATTTACTTGATTATAAAATCAACAATTGAATTATAAGGTTATAATATACTAGCTTTTGCACGCGGCTTCGCTCACGCAGACTTTCATACCCTGATTTACCCCTTAGGAGTGGAATTTCCAAAATTCCTTTCTTAGTGCTCACTTACGTTATATAAAGAACCCACATGCAAAATTTCAGGATTCTAGGATCAGCGGTTTGGGCTGTGCATTGATCTCTGTGTATGTCAGTCAGTCACCTTCCACTTTTATATATATAGATAATATTGTATGCTTAGTAATTATAAAGATTTTAACGAACTACGCGTTTATATGAGCTTGGAATCGTCACTTATAACACTAACACATCTAATAGTTTAATTGTAAGAGAACAAGATATATTCAGAAATGTTGGTGTAATTTAGATCAGACTTGCTTTCCGTAGTTTTGCGACTAGACATTGCTTATCGGAACCGCTCGCTGTTCCGGGGCGAGTCTAGGAAACTGTTTAGTTTGGAATTAAACTGCGAATTAGGTTGTTAGACCAGAGGTTTGTTATTGGGTCTTCAATTCGTATAGTAGTTAATTTGTATGTAGAATATAACTAATTTGCTAATTACAACAACTATTATTAAACTAACTGGACAACTATGTAGTAATTATATCTTATACTAATACTAGCCGACACACGCAACCTCGTATGCGTCTCTCAGTGCCCGTAGCGTGATAATTTTCCCCCGTTTTTGTAACATTCTCCATTGGTGCTCCGCTCCTGTAGGTCTTAGCCTGATATGTATAGCCTATAGCCTTTCTCGATAAATGGGCTTTGTAACACTGAAAGAATTTTTCAAATCGGACTAGCAGTTCCTGCGATTAGCGCGTTCAAACACACTCTTCAGCTTTATATCTATACTAATAGCTAAAAACGCTAATCTCAGGTTCGATTTGAAATTTTTTTCAGTGCTCGATACGCCATTTATCGAGGAAGTGTTATATAGTAAAAGTAACTGCTACACGAGGTAATAACACTACACATGTTTGCACATTAATTTTATCTGCTCCAAAACGCTATCATATTCTATACCTGTAGCATTACTCGATAATACCTAACATCTTCATCCAGCTACTCTATACCTGACGCGTTACTTTCGCAAACATTTGTGACGTCTTCATCATCCTGTTTTATTTAATGTACTAGCTGAACCCCGCGGTGTTACCCGCGGTTATCGTCGTACCGCGAGTAACGCCGCGGGACAAAGTTAGTCTAAAAAAAGTAGCCTAAGTTACTCCCTGGATCATCAACTATCTGCCAGTGAAAGTCCCGTCAAAATCGGTCCAGCCGTTCCAGAGATTACCCGGAACAGACAGACAGACCGACAGACGGGCAGACAAAAACTTTTTCAACTACGTATTTGTATATGTACCGTGTATACAAACATATGCATTTAGTAAAAAGCGGTTACTTTAATATTACAAACAGACACTCCAATTTTATTTATTTGTATAGATTATGTTTGGTTTGGCCTACGTAAGGCGTGGCAATGGGCTGGCCATACTAACCGCAGAACTGATTTAGATCCCGTTGGAGTAAACGGGTTTCTGAGTGGAGACCACGTCCTGGCAAACGTAGTGTAGGACGTCCACAGGTCATGTGGAATAATGATCTGCCCAAGACAGCTGGCAGGAGCTGGATGCGAGAAGCCGAGGATCGAACAAGTGACGTGCAATTGGAGATGCCTATGTCCAGGAGTGGACTACGATAGGCTGATAATGATGAAGGCGTATTATCATGATATCTACCTACCCGATTTCAACCACGATGGCGAGTCTCCACGGAGGTCAGCCAACTATGCAGCATGGTCAATGTATAGGTCAAACGTATGATGTATAGTTGGCTGCATATAGTAATTCACATCTATGTGCACAAACACAGATAAACTCTCAGTTATCGCAATCCCATAATCCAATGGAACATCTATCCGACACGACTGGGGAGAGATCAGAGGTGATCATAGCCTGGCGAACAGGCTGTCTGACGGTTGGAATTGGAAGGTAAATATGCTAATCAGTGAGAGAATTTCTATATCGCGATACAAGTTTAGTAGTTACTATGTGGTTCGTGTGTAGTATGTTTTGTGGCGCTGTATGTGTGAAAGTCGCTACAATTTCTGCAGAAAATTATATTAGATCATGTTAAACCAAATCCTAAACAGTCTAAACTCATCCCAAGGTTGTTCCAGTAATATATCACCCTCAAATTCTAACCCTAACTTACAAACTGTACATCATCGAGCCGCGTCTAACAAATCAGACTTAACCCTTTCACTGCTACCATTCATCTTATTTATAGCTACTGTTAATCCCTTTAACTGTAGAAATGTGTAAATCATTGTATCGAAACGCATTATTTAGAAAAGCCACAGCATTGTAACTTTGCAATAAATTGGCTACTTGTCAAGATAGACGCCTATTAAATATTAGGTTAACGGCAGAAGGAGAATTGCTCGAGAGTCAGGATTTTCATGCGAATCTGATTTAATTTACCCTCTTGGGATATTATATTGTTGTAAATAATATGTAACAGGAACTTGATGTAATAGGAAGAAGGAACGAGAAGTATGTTTATTTAAATGAAAAGCTGCACTCTGCGGTGATACCCGCGTTTGTTGTTGTAATGGTACAACCGCGAGTAAAAGCTAGTTTAAAAAGTAGCTTAAGTTACTCCTGTAATTATCACCTATCTGCTAGTGAAAGTCCAGCCGTTCCAGAGATTAGCCGGAACAATCACAGAGATGGACAAAAGAAAGATTTTTGTATTCGCGGATAACTTCGTTGTTTATGAACCGATTTTGATGATTCTTTTTTTAATGGAAAGGAGATATCCCAACGGTGGTACCACAATAAGGACACTAAGATCTGATGATGGCATCTAAGAGAAATCGAGTCAAACCTTGAAGTCGGTTTTGTTTTTGTTAAAATTTTACTTGTTAATCTATATATTATTATGTTCATCAAATATATATCTTATGTGGTAAACATTATCTGAATTTATACCTATATTGTTCAAGTTGCTTGAACTGTGCACGCGTCCGTGAGGTGTTATCTATATCTGGTGTTGGGCTATAGCAGAAAATCAGCGCTGTGGTCACTCTTAGGACCGTAGCATATGCTGAGTTGTGGCCTTTTAGTCACACACCAAGACATGTATTTAACTATTTTTATGTTGTTTGTTTTGTATTATGTTTTTTGTTGTTTAGTCTTAGTTAAATATCTTTTATTTTTCTCTTTCTTATGTTTATTTCGTGTGAGTGTGACTAATAAATGTATTTATTTCTTTCTTTTAATATAACTAATTACAAAATTGTAAACTTAACTAAAACTCATTTATACTTTGAAAATTGACAATTTAATAATGAACAAACTTGTTTACCGTTGAAATGCTAATGTCTGGTGATCTTTATTTTGACATGCTGTGTGTAAGTAAAAATTAACGGTTGTGACTTGACAACTGTTTCTCTGAATGTAAAACTGGTGGATAAGATTGAATATAACATAAGTTCTTCATCAAATGAAGATTTTTAAACTAGTTATTTACTTTTAATTTAAAAAATCTGCGTTTTTGTTAAGTTAAAATATATTGATAAAAAATAATGACAGGTTAAAACTGTGATCATGAAAGTTTACAATTTTCTGACACTTTTAAATGTGAAAAACATGATTTTTCATTAACTGACGACTATAAAAATGGAAACAATTCATAGACAAAAAGTTAACCAAAAAGATAAGTTTAGATTTCATAGCCGAATATACTCGAGTTACCGTCAAAACATAAAATAAAATGAGATAAGAACCTCTAATTCCAAATTCAATTTTGGCGCGAATCGGACTGAGCGTTTGTGGGCCGCCATGTTTGTCAAATATATTCATTTTACAGGATTATTGCTAACACAGTATTTGAATGAGGATTTAATATTTATAAGATGACAGAATATCGTTATTAATATTCAGTTTAATAAATATTATTTCATAACTGATAATATCATTTATTACTTTGATCGTAACCACTCATGAAGAAAGTCAAACTAGTATCTTAAGATTATTATAAACTAAATTATAAAATAAATACTTTACGATGTTAAACGTAAAATTAAATATTATTAACTATTAAAAGAAACAAATGATGTTTGAAAATGTCTTTGGTTCGGGACGATGAATCAATCTAGCTAGGATTTATTTTTGGAAAATTTACCAAAAATAGAAAAACTCGGTCATGCAGGCACTTCTTATTAAATATTTGGAGCATATTACATACTATCGCAGTTTAAAATCAACAAATTAAAACTCAAACTTAAAATCTCAAAATATATACCATAACCTCAATTTCCACAAAATGTCAAACATCTAGAAACATCCAGTGACATTCCAGCGTCATGAAATCCAGTTGGATCCGATTTAAACCGGTTATAGCTGCAGTAAGCGCTGTCGTCATTAAACACCCGGATATGAGACGTATGGGCTATCGACAAGTGCTTAAGTGAAATATCGTACCAAGAATGACTGAATCAATTGATATGACAGAAACACTTATAACATTTATGACACTTTACTCTTCTCGCTTAATATTTTTTTAGCTGCACTTCACGGTTTTGAATCGGATATTTTTCACCTTTTTTTTTTTGTAAATAATTGTTCCGATTGCCGGCACTCGAGGAAATTTATTGAAATACATTCTAGAATCAAACTCAATTGTACTTATTCCACAACTTTTATTGACCTTCATCGATATTAAGCTTTGATAATACTGTAGAGCGAAACCGGTTAGGAATAAAGTCAAAAAAAATAGTACAAGTCAGTTTAATTCTAGAATGTTCTTTATTTTATTGGTTTTGATTATGTTTTCACGTAACCCTGTTTTTCTGATGTAAAAGTAGCCTAGGTTACTCCCTAATACATTAGCTATCTGCCAGTGAAAGCCCTATTAAAATAGGTTCGAGATTTCCAGGCATTAGCTGCAACTAACAGACAGCCAATGATTCTAAAAATAGATTTTTTGATCTAAGTCCCGTGTATCTATACTAATATATAAAGCTGAAGAGTTTGTTTGTTTGTTTGAACACGCTAATCTCAGGAACTACTGGTCCGATTTGAAAAATTCTTTCAGTTAACACTGAAATAATTTTTCCTTCAGTGTACTGTGCCACCATTTATCGAGGAAGGCTATAGGCTATATATCATCATGCTAAGACCAATAGGAGAGGAGCACCAATGAAAAATGTTTCAAAAACGGGGGAAAATTATCACGCGACGGGCAATAGAAGACGCAAACGAGGTTGCGTGGGTCTGCTAGTATTATAATATGTATTGCGTTCAATTTCACTTATTTGCATTTACACATAGTATTAAAGTGAGGGTTATTTGTATTTCACTGTACACTACTTTAGGTACTCTTACCTCTAGTAATTGAAATCTGATTGACAAACGGCCCTTGGACACGGAAGGTTAGTACCATCAAATCTCGAATAGAACTCGCTGAAAGCTTGTAGCTTCACGGCTAAACCTCTACACCGATTTCAAAGAAATTTGCCATAAAATGCTTTGATTCTTCACGAAGAACATAGACTACTCCTTGTCGTGGTAACTGACTTCCATGTGAACGGAACCGAAGGTGAAAGCTAGTTATGCATAAATGCATAATATCACTTTTCTTTTACCAGCCTCATCATTCTCACTGCATCTACTGCTTCACTTTACTTTGTTTTTCATTCGCACTGACTTAAGCAGTGGCTACGCTGCATCCTACTGTGATAAGCACCGTGGGTTCAAAGCGCACATGAGATAGCAGTTTGTACTATCCGAAAATTATAGTATATTTGTAAAGTTTCCATTTACTTGTAGGCAGTGGTCTCGAAGACAGCATGCGTGGAGAGGCGTGGTGATGTAGGATTACGCACCGCGCTGCTATCTTCGAGGCTAGTACCTTATAAATCTTATATATATATATATATATATATATATATATATATACGCGCTGCTGCCCGCGCCGCACTCGCTACCTCTGACTTCGAGACCACGGCTCTATTGAGTTACACAGGCGTAAATATGATAGCAATTAACAACAATTTCGACTGTTTCATAATGGTTTCAATTGGTTTTAGTGTTTAGTAATCGATGCCTGATCACGATAGTACGATTTTGTTAAATTATCTATAGAATATGTGTAGTAGTGTGTGTGATATAAAAATATATAAGTAGCAATAAAAATAATCCTGCTTAATTCGGAATTAAACAGCCGTTAGTTGCTACAAGTTGTTTATTGATATACATAGTAGTATTATTATTTTATCAGTATTAATATCGTCCATCAGACAATAACCAATTAAACAAATATTACCTCTATTGTTTTGGTTTATTTTTAACTAGCTAAACCCCGCGGTGTTACCCGCGGCTATTGTTGTACCGCGAGTAACGCCGTGGGATAAAGTTAGTCTAAAAAAGTAGCCTAAGTTACTCTCCGGATCATCAGCTACCTGCCAGTGAAACTCCCGTCAAAATCCGTCCAGCCGTTCCAGAGATTACCCGGAACAAACAGACAGACAGACTAAAATTTTATTGTGTATACATACATATGCATTGATTAAAAAGCTGTTATTTTAATGTTACATACAGACACTCCAATTTTATTTATTTCTATAGATATACTTTTTTACCTTTGAAAAAGTACAAAAACCTTTACAAAAAGAACAAAAATAAAACAAAAACTGCATTACATGTACGCAAAAGTTCTATTTCATTCCTAGATTTGCACAGTTGAAAAGATATATAAACACTTTTATACAAAACCTTTGTAATTACGTTTAATTAATGCTGGAACAATAGTAGGGGTGGAGCTACCGTCGTGCAAAACGCTATATATTTTTTTCTTCAATTGAAAAAGTGCACACAGAATTAGTATGTGCACACGGTCAATGCTTGTAATTAATATCTATCGTGTTTCAGCACGGAACTCCGTGGTGATAGATGGGACTTAACGTACGGGACTAAATATAGCTTATATAATTTAGTCCAGGGAATACACTTCTTAACCTGACTGTTTGAAAATGCATAGAGCGAAGTCAGGTTAAATTTGATTTCAATAAATAGTGGAATGGTAGTATAAGTGAGTTTTAATCCAAGAATGTATTTAAACAAGTTGCACCAAGTGCCGACAATCGAGACTATAAGTTATAGTCCGGGGAAACTTTTACCATATGACAATAAATATAAATATACTGTTGCTGAGTGTGTTAATTTAAACGTCCACTTCCTGTTTTTGGGGGGGAAATTGAGGAAAAATTGCAACGTATGGACGGACGGATACAAGTATGAGAAATGTACTACAGTGCCCTCTACCGAAAGTAGACCGAACTTCAGAGTTACTTGTAATCCTGCATCGCGATATAGAAGTTTTCTGCTTAGCATATATACAATTTCCCAACCGTTGGAAGGAAGTCATGGTCTACTATACTATACTTCAACTGTTCACTACGGGATATATACACAGGCGGTGATCATCATAATCTATACTAATATATAAAACTGAAGAGTTTGTTTGTTTGAATGCGCTAATCTCAGGAACCGCTGGTCCGATTTGAAAAACTCTTTCAGTGTTGGATAGTACATTTATCGAGAAACCATATAGACTATTTCATGGGTAAGACTAATAGGAGCGGAGCACCAATGAAGAATGTTACAAAAACAAATCGTATTCCCAATTCGGCACAACACTAACTAACAAATAATTTCATAACTATTATCATGTGGACATTTTATATAGATCTTTGTCGTTAAATGAAAGTGATAGTTATAGTTCTACTGTATTAATTATTTTTTTACCGTTTTTTCTTCGTTAATCAATTGAACTACAGAAACAACGATCGAGTCTCACTATAACCGCACAATATAATCAAACAACTCGGCCAACACCTTCCCTGCCATCTTACTACTATACACTTTCATCCCCTTCACAAAATTAATATCATGTATTACTTTAAAAGTAAAGGAAAAATTGTGACACGTAATTCAAATGAAATAAAAAAAGGAAACACTTCGACATATTATTAAAAGGATTTAATACTATTTCCGAAAGGTGTAGGCAAAGACAATTGATCTCTACTTGCTACGGTCCGAACACACCTCTTTTGCTTCTTCCAAAAGATAAGACAATAGACTAATTAAACTTAAATATTGCACAAATAGAAATACTCTGAGAAATCATATTAAGCGGTAATAACGAAAAACCCTCTGCTTGCACTATCAGTAATTGACAACTTCCTTGCCGCTGTGACGTCACTGAAAGAACAAAAAGCGCCGGTATCAATTAAAACCGTACTCGGTCCAGTAGAGATGGGACACGATGCTTACATGTCGATGTTTTGTTACGGTTTTTTTATTACCGAGTACTGTGGATTGAATTGGAGATAAGTTTTACAATTTTTGAGTGAAGTACTACTTTTGTTGAATATGGATTTTTCGACATGTTCCAATGTAGGGTAAAGACTTTAAATTCAAAGTTAAAAGTGCTTCCCTAATTTAATATAATTAGTACCTGTTTATCTCCATGAGCATACAATATTAAAATGGTTTGACTACATTTTCAATTTGCAATATGTTCAAGAAATGGAGTGAATTACCACCAGTCTCTTTTTGAGAACTGACTTGAACCTCTCGGTTTTTAAGTAGGGTTCGTAATTATTCTGTTTCCTTTTCAATTAAATCTGTGGTATAAGTTTATTTACTACATGAAATTAGAGTGCTCGAGGTTTCATTTATAGTAACGTAAGTTGGAAATGCACAACAGGTCTGTATCGTTTTCAAAGAGAGAGATAGGCGCCTTTTCTTGCATTGTACAGGGTATTTTAACTGCTTATTGGCTGTCTCTTTTATATTATTATCTTATTTTTATTAGCGTGTGTTACCGTAAAAATGAAAGAAAAAATGTTTTTCTCTCTTTCTAAAATACTGTCGATCAAATCCATGTTATTTGAATGTGTATTTTGTTGTGTTTGCATCGATTTCAATTATGTTCATTTCAATTTATTTTATAAAAAAAATCGAAACCGATTTCAATATTTATCGTTTTAAATGGCGAAATGTTCATAAATTTCGTACATATCAGGTTACGTTTACAAACAGCAAAAGGGAAAATAAAATCATTTGAATTGTACATTTTAAAGTTTTAAGTTGACACGCTTGCTTTCAAAATGGTGTCGAACTGTCAAAGCGCGTTATCCGATGGCGTGTTTATGAACACTAGCTTCCCTTAAAATAGTATTTTATATTTTTGTTTCGGTGCGGTTCTATCGAAACTATTTCTATGGTTCCTTAGACCTAACAAGGAACCCTTATGTTTTTGTTACATACGTGTATTTAACAATATTTAATACACCATTTTATATATTGGGTGTGAAACAGCGCTTGCACTGTGTTTTACCGTGTGAGTGATGACACCGGAGGCATGGGTATCCTCACTCATTCACAAACGAGCAGACGTATCGCCTGATGGTAAGTCATCACCACCACCCATGAACACCCGCAACACCAGAGGCGTCACAAGTGCGTTGCCGGCCTTTGGGGGATGTGGAGGTGAAAGGGGTTGGGGCATACCCCAACGCCTCTGGTGTTGCGGATGTTAATGGGCGGCGCTAATCGCTTACCATCAGGAGATACATCTGCTCCTTTGTCCCCGTATTCCATAAAAAAAACATCTGACACTCCACGCCATCTAGTCCAAAACTAAGTACAGCTTGCACTTAGGTACTGGACAACTAGGTATGCACACTTTTAAACACACTTAAAAGCCGTGTAATTATGTATTCATGAGGGATATAACGTGATCACGTATTAGATAATAATAATAATAATGTGAACTTCGAATATCTCAAGATGGAAGTCGCATCACACTCTTGTGAAAATTTATATAAGCTATGTCAATAGTGTCATTGCCACGAATCTGTTGATACCTCATTCATTATAATCAGTTCAGTAGTTTAGACGCTACGTTGCATACAAACACACATAGACTGCCATTGTTTTTTTTAAGTGAAAGCGTTCCTTAGCCGCATTGAACACTTTTTGGTAGGAGAAAATCTTATGAGTTCGCGTCACCGACATGCTGACATTACATTTTTTAAGTGAAAACTCCTTTGGCCGCGTTGAACATTTTTTGGTAGGGGAACATCTTATGGGTAGGCGTCACCGACATGCTAATATTTAATGTTGATAATTTTAATTTAATCATTATGAAATTTCTAATTTTACACATTAATTTTACTAATAACATTCTAAGTTATAAGTTTTCACTGCTATCGGCAGTCCTTATGACTAAGATTATTTTTTATTTTATTAAAGTTATTAGAAAAAAAATTAAGGACGAAGAATGGTTATACATATTTTGTATGTATGACCCTGCTTAAATGACTCTACTCTACCTGATAGAAAGCCTAAACAGAATCCAAGAGTGGTGGTCACCTTACTCTTTGTCAATGCAGACAATGCAATAATGCAGCATGGTGACCTACACTATAACGGCCTAGTGTTGTTTCTGCGTGTAGTGTAGTGATGTTTAATACGACTCATCATAATATAAGCGTAAATACTCCTTTTAAAGGATAATTACCACAATGATTGTGTTAAATAATGTGAACCTTGACGAGTGATGACAATGGTGGTCAATTATGTAAATCATATTATTTCCATTATAGATTGACTGTTTTTATTTTTAAGATAGATTTTCTTGTAAATTGTAGTTTTTTTGCGATACTTAAGTTAATGTTATTCAAGCGGTTAGCGATTGTGGCTGATAGACCATATTTCATGGGGTTATCAAATCACATTCTTTTTTAGACTACACTAGCTAAGTAACGCGGTGTTACCCGCGGTACAGCAATAACCGCGAGTAAGCGGCCGTGCGAAGCTAGTCTAAATAAATTTTAACACACGTACAATTTTAACGAAAATAAAACCGACTTCAAGGTCTGACTCGATTTCTCTTAAAAGCCATCATCAGATCTTAGTGTCCTTTTAATGGTACCACTGTCGAAATATCTCCTTTCCATTAAAAAAAATAATCATCAAAATCGGTTCATAAACGACGAAGTTATCCGCGAAAACACATAAAAAAGAAATATATATACGGTCGAATTGAGAAACCACCTCCTTTTTTTGAAGTCGGTTAAAAGCAGACAAAGTTCCTCGTTATATCATCAGCTATCTGTCGGGCCATTCATTCCGGATATGAGCCGAAACAAACAGACATTTGAGACATTTTTTTTCAAATTGCTCGCTTTCGCAAGCTCATACTAATAAAGTAATTCACGTTTTAAACAATTACTAGACTAACTAGACTAAATCTAAACTAAAGATCTAAACCTATTTCGTATAAAGTCTACGCGTACCTACCAATCTTTAGATGATTAATTCTAATTATTAAGATAGTACATAATTCGATCACAATATCCAATTCAAACATTTACTTAACTATGCTATTTTAACATAATGACAATAATGAACATTGGTACTAATTCTGTTGTGTCAATAAACTAAAATTTATCTAAAATTATCTTCTAATCTCATTTCAGTGAAGCGATTTCCAAAATGCCATTTTTGTGTATCTAATATTAATCATGATTAACATTTAGAACGCCGTTTGACAAGATAAAAGTAGTTTTTTTAGTGATTTTTACTTGGCTAAGGCAAAGTAAAAAGGAAGGGTAATTTTGATAGTTTACATATATTTGTATGTTCCATCGTAGCGCCTAAACTGCTGATCCAACTTCAATGAATGAGGTGTAAACGATAATAATAATGCTCGCCCGGGAGAAATCACAAAAGATTCTTAATAATAACCTGGGTAACATAAGCATAACATATATTTTAATAAAAAAATTACAAAGTCGGGTTTCAATTTGTTAAATTTTTCTCATTAATTTAATTCAGAGAGTTTTCAAACAACAGAATTAACACCATTGTCTAGTATTATACATAATTGGCGTAAATACAAATTGTATTAATGTACACGCCATACTTGTTTCATTTCTGCTAAGTTTAGTACGAGTAATGTTGTTAATGGATTGGCGTGAGTATATATTTGTTCTACTAGCTAAACAGATGTTGTTATACCCTCATATACTATAGTTTCATGTTTAAAAACAGATTCTTTTATGTGAATGTGGGTTTATTTGTATCATTTTATGTTCTTATTGTATAATAATAATAATAATAATTTTATTGTAGACATAACAGTACGTAACACACACAATCTTCTTACCATGCATTCAGAAAAAGTTTCAAAATATATAGACTTAGCTACTGAAATCAAAAGACAATGGCAGGTAGATAGAGTTAAAATTGTACCCATTGTCATATCCACAACTGGTGTGGTTCCGAAGACTCTTCATAATAGCCTCAATACACTGCAAATGCCGAAATCCACCCTAATGCTGATTCAAAAAGCAGTTCTTCTAAATACATGCCGTCTCACACGAAAATTTCTCGCATCGTCGTCATCCTAATCTCACACCATTTCCCCCTGGCACACTTGGCTAAGGCCCGTGTGTTAGATTTAACTTCCCTTTTAAAATAAAAAGGAGACCAGAAAAGGTATAAAAAATAATAATAATAATGATGTTTTTATTTTCTCCCACAAAATATATGTTACAATGATATGGATATGCTTATAATATACTTTTTTGTGGGAGTTAGGAAGCCAAACTAGGATAACCCTGTGCTATGGATTCCTGGCTCTCCCACCGGAACCTTTTTTTGTTTTCTTTATAGTAATTCTATTTATGAAAGAAAGAAAAGAAAATATATATTAAACCATAATTTTTCTGTTCAAAATGGTAATTCAAATCTCTTTCTCTCATCATCGTCATCGTCATCAGCGTTTCGCAATCCACTTCTTCTCTCAATTCAAGCAAATTCCATTTTTGGGATCACTGAAGTTGAACAAATTGACAAACAAATTTTTTAACAATTGATTTTTTGAAGCATCGGTTAAACTTCCATTAAATGAAAAGCTGTTAATTTAAAATTACAAACAGACACTTCAATGTTATTTATTGGTATAGATTATTTTTATGTTATCTATACTAATATATAAAGCTGAAGAGTTTATTTGTTTGTTGGAACACGCTAATCTCAGGAACTACTGGTCCGATTTGAAAAATTATTTCAGTGTTAGATAGCCCATTTATCGACGAAGGCTATAGGCTATATATCATCATGCTAATACCAATAGGAGAGAAGCAACAATGAAAAATGTTTCTAAAACGGGGGAAAATTATCACGCGACGGGCAATAGGATACGCAAACGAGGTGGCGTGGGTCGGCTAGTGTTATAATAAATGTGACAGTATTTTTTGAAATAATAGGTAGAGTCCAGCCCAGTTGAGGCACATCGCGTGACACTAGTTGATAGGAAAGCTGATTGCTGCTAACTATTATATGCTAAATTTAGATTTTTGTAATTTTAGGTTGTTTAAATTAGAAATTAAAATATGTATATGAGTAACTCAGAAATTAAAATAATGGTCTACATCACATTTTCACTTCTATTTTCAGGCTTCCGTTCTCAAAGACCTTGACAATCCAGTACATACTGTAGAGTCTGTTTGTGTTTATTATTCCTACGTCATATGTTATTAAATCAATAGAATTTATACATGGATAAGATCGACCAGCTAGGTCAGCAGATTCCAGATATCAGTATGTTATTTATCACGTAGATTAAGACACGCTTTATCTCGGCGAGAATAAGACGTGATTAAATGCAGTGTATTGATATATTTTAGTATACATAATGAACTGTTAGTAAGTAAGAAATTAGACGTCACCATGTAACAATTAGAATATTATGGAGCCGTGGCTCTTGCATAATAAATACTGCTCCCAAAGTTAATTCTATGTACCCATAAGTTCGCCATATTGATCAATGATTTTTAACTATAGCTTCAATTTAACGTTCATAAAGGTCACTTAGTGTGTCTTAAGTGAATAAAATTATTTTGAATTTTAATTTGAAAGGGATTAAAAGCTTTTTACTAAGACACCACTGTCTATCTGTCGCTAGTTTTAATTTACCTGAGCTTATTTACCATGATAGGTGTCTGAATTTTTTAAAGTTGATGTATTTCTTTTGCCTCTCCCTTTGTCTTTGTTTTCTCAATATTATTGATCGATAACCATATTATAAATTCAAAGGCAACTCTATCTGTCTGTTAGTTACGCTTTTCCAGCTACACTGCTGGTCCAATTGTAATATTTGGCATGTACATACTTTGATTCTTGAGGAATTACAAAGACTTCTCTTTACCACTATATACAACATATGCGCAGATGGACTTACAATCAAAACTAAATATTTATAAAAAAGTCGTGATGAAGTTGGTGGTTGGTTTATGGCTACTCAAATTTTTTCCTACAAATGTGAAAATCGCTACATCAGTAAGCAACAAAAGTACTTTTTCAATGGGATGGCAACATAAAAACAAATTACAAAAGCTGCAGCAAACGCCCGTAAATAAATAAAGTGAATCGCGTTCTAAAATCGATAGCAAAAAAAGAATCTAATGCAAACAGTCCCATCCCTATTCAATCGGCCAACACACAACCGATCAACTCATTAATTAACTAACACTGAACACAAATGTTCGTTTAATTTGTTAAATCTACTATTTAATATATTGTCCGTAATTACGTCTCGATTCATGTTCAATTTGCATAGAAAGTATTTTATAAGAGGTATAAATATTTTTTTATTTGAACGGAACAGAATTCCTGCATTAAAAAATATATATTTTGGACGTCTCACACACAACGCCATCTAGTCCCAAACTAAGCAGAGCTTGTATAATGGGTACTAGACAACTGTTATAAATACTTATATACTTTTTTGTAAATATATAAATATTATATATAGATAGAAAACACCCAAACTCCGAAACAAATATTTGCAGATGAAACATTTGGGTCGACCCGGGAATCGAACCCGAGACCTCAAGAACAGCAGTTGCATACGCTACCACTGCGCCACCGAGGACGTTTGCAAACATACAGAAAACGGTCTCAAAGAACACACAGGTTCAGAACAATCTGAGGATCACACAAAGTGTAATCCTATTTGAGATTTGACACCACAACACTTGGCGAAGTATAAACCTCCTCTATCGCTTTTATCATGGAGAGTGTTCTCAAGAGCTCTTCCAACTAGTTCCTCCCTCTCCCTTCCTCTACAGGACAACACGTGCCGGCCTTGGAAGTCACCACTGTAGAGTAGTAGACATACGTTCTCGAACTCATCGCTTCGGTTCTTCCTTCCTGTGCCGAGCAGTCACAACCTGGAACTCACTACCAGCATACGTGTTTCCTTCCCACTATGATCTCGGGCCTTTAAGCGGGGCGTGAAAAAGAATCTTACCGAGCCGCCATAGTGCGGGTCACCATGCTGCTTTGTGCTTGTTCGCAATGGGGATGGTGACCACCACTCTTGGATTCTGCCCATGCTTTCCATCAGGCAGGGCCGAGTCATTTTGGCAGCTCACTATAAAAAAAAAAACCGGCTTGGCGACTGCTAAATCCGCTCGGCCAACCGTACAGTCAAAACCATTATTTTTTATATCGAGCTTAATATAAAATTCTTTATAATAAACTATGTAACTCATTACTTACTTAGTCATTCCATGATTCAATTCCTAGAGGCATTTAAGGATTGCATTTCTTTTGACACAGTGGAGAGTGGCACGGCAACTGCTACCATGTAGTCAATATGCAATATATACATGTATTTAATATATAAATCAAATCTAACATAACATAATTATACCGCCTATTATCGTACAACTCCTTACTAATAAGAAGTTAAGCAAGTGTGAATAATTGTAACCGCAGAGTCAAGTGACGACAGCACGTGGCCGCTGATTGTCAAATTAGATTATTGT
This sequence comes from Spilosoma lubricipeda, assembly GCA_905220595.1. Classification (NCBI taxonomy): domain Eukaryota; kingdom Metazoa; phylum Arthropoda; class Insecta; order Lepidoptera; family Erebidae; genus Spilosoma; species Spilosoma lubricipeda. Next base: position 13,841,805 of record HG992296.1, on the reverse strand, counting down.
TTATCGTCACTTCACACACATACAGAAGTGTGTTGTAATCACGGAGCAAATACAAGTTGTAATATATGACTGTCTAACTGTGAGTGATATATTGTTTTACTTGTTTTAAATTATACATATATCATTAACAGCCTCGGTTTTACGGTGATAGCATATGCGATTACTGTGCTTGAAGTCTTGGGTTCGATTCCCGGGTCGGACCGAATGTTTGTATGATCCACTTATATTTGTTTCGAAGTATGGGTGTGTTCTATCTATAATATGCATGTAAGCAACGATGAAGCGGTCAACTGGATTGGTGGCCGCTGTTGGCATTATACCATGAGCGTCTCCGTGATTCGGAGGTCGCGTTAAGCAGTCTGTGCCGGTTGTTACTCTAGGATAACAGTCGTGAAGCTTAGTTGGCGGCCTTTGGGCGGCTTAAAAACATCCAACGGCAAGATTACATAGCCACAACGTAGTCTTTACAGTACAGTCCCACACTACACTCGGCCAGCGTGGGGACGTATGGCCTTAACCCTCTCCTGAGAGGAGACCTGAGCTCAGCAGTGGGACATTATGGGTTGTTGATGAAGATGCATATATTTACCAAAAAAGTACATAAGTATGATACTTATCCCATGAATGTCGTAAGAACTCACTGACGGAGTAAACTAAGCAGTTGCTTCTGGTCAGTGTGTACCGTAGACCAAAATCTCCATTCTAAAGAGAGAACTATGTCCAACAGTGGACTGTTAAAGGCTGTTGATGTCACAGTCATTATTAAATTTGAAAATATTGTTTTATTACGTCTTTGATTTGACAAGAGGGTAAACGAGAAAAAGAGACTTCTGTACTATTAATGGATATCTGGAACTCAAAAGCCACAAGTGTGTTGCTGCCTTAAAGGTCTGGTCAATGAGGTTACTTTAACCAGAATCCAAGAGTGGTGGTCACCATACTCGTTGCGAATGGTGACCCACACTATGGCGGTTTAGTGATGCTTATGCATCATACGGCCTCCGGTCTCGCACTCACCAACGAAACACGACAGCATGTAGTAGGTAGTACCGCTCCGGTCAAGCCAGCCCGTTCGTGCTGAATCAGCTTGACTCTACTACCTACAATCTATCATATCACAATGTATGTATGTATGAATTTGAATATGTTGTTAACTTTGAACATTTTAATTCATAATTATGTACCCTCTGCGCACCTGCCTTATAAGATTTCTACACCACCCGAAGTTTGACTGGAAGAAAATGCCTTGACATTAAGTTCGTCGATGTATAACTTAGTGCATAAAGTGAATCACACTAATATATAAAAACGAAAGTTTGTGAGTGTGTATGTTTGTTACTTCTTCTCGCAAAAACTACAGGATGGATTTGGATGAACCTTTACAGTAATATAGCTTATACATCAGAACACATAGGGTCCTATTTGCCGCGTTAACGTTAACTAGTAAATGAATAAAAGTCCATACCGTGTGATTTTTTTTGCTCAATGAAATAAAACAAGAAGTTTATTAGCTTCTGCCTGCTGGTCTGATCGCACGCGTATCGGTTATCACAGTAAATAGTGATCTGTGTGTTTTTCTGATATACTAGCTATATTACTGTAAGGTTTCATCCAAATCCGTTCTATAGTTTTTTCGTGAAGAAGTAACAAACATACATACTCACAAACTTTCGCTTTTATATATTAATGTGATTAGTGTGACTAGGAAAGGTAGAATATTCTTCCGTCCTTCACTATTAAATATAAACATAAATATCTCTTAAAACAGAACAAAAGAACAAAAAGGTGTATTAATCCACAAATTAATTGCCTTTGAAAAAAAGAGGTTAGCATCAAATGAACAAGTAAACCTTATAAAGTGTTCAGTGGTTTGATGACTAATTAATTGAGTTGACTGACTAGATTGCACCTGCAGTCGACGGGTTGGTAGGCATGGAACGTGACTTATCGATGTCGATAGAGAATTTTTTTTTGGTGTTTCTTTTCCATGGTGGCGGTTTGATTACAAGTTAATATTGATTATTTTAACTATTACATAAGTCTGATTTTTATTCGGTCTTTTATTTCTGGTAATGTTTATTTTACATCCAATTTTACCTTTACAAACCTTCTCGAGCCGTGACGCCCTTACCAGAGTTTTCGAAGAAGTTGTAATCATAACCAATCCCGTTGTGTAGCGATGATATTGTTATAATTTAAGTTTCTTGTTGTAATTAATTAATACAAATTTATTAATTGCACACTTTATTTAAATACGAGTTGGAGCCATAGACATATAAAATCGAGTGGCAGTGTTGCCCACTTTTTGTAAGCCTTAGATATTCCCTGGATCATCACCTATCTGCCAGTGAAAATCCCATCAAAATCGGTCAAGCCGTTCCAAATTTTTAATAGTACATTTTTGGTATATGTACCGTGTATAAAGACATACGCATTTATTTAAAAGCGGTAATTTTAATATTACAAACAGACACTCCAATTTTATTTATTTGTATAGATTATGCGAGGGCTATAACTTTAGATTTGCGGTTAATCGATCAAGTATTTGATGTAATTGCACTATCGAAGTTACTATAATTTATATAAAGCTTACCCAATGTGTCACCACCATAAACTCCTTTAAAGAAAAAAAAACATGGAAATGTTATTTTGTATCATCAACTTCATGCTTAAAATAAATATTTCAAGATATCACTGCTGAACAGGCAACATAATAGCCTATTATTAACAAAAAGACTGTGAACGTACATTTAAAACCATATTTACCGAAAACCACTTTAACAATGTTTCAGGGAGTATACGATGACACATTGCTGGCAATTCATAATTACTGGCAACACTTAATTATTTAAAATGTTACCAATAAATATCGTCGGTATATCAGATCATCTGGTGATATTCATGAAATATTCATTGAATACCTTTCCAATCCAGTACAATCCGGTTTTTAATTTCGAAACTCAATTTCGTGTTCGCTTTACGAATTTTAATGAAGTTTTTTTTGGTTAATTTCTTTTTTCTTTTGTGCTTGTTTTATTCTTGGTACAGATTGCTGGCATAAGAGGACGTACTTTTTGTACTAAGACTTCGATTATACCGAAGGTATAATCTTTATCTAAATTGTTTTTAATAAAAGAATCGTAATTTGTATTCGATTATATTAATACCTAGGGGATACAAGTTAATTAAAAAGTTATAGTCATGTCATACAAACAAAAAGATTGAGTCAAATAAGTCAATACAAGCTAGAAACAAAAATATACTACAAAATATTAAGTATGCTTTACTGAGTAAACATAATAACTTAATTTTCTTTACGGCTAATCTTATTTTTTGTACCTAAATAGATTAATCAAAGTCTCTACTTATAACATCAACTGTCTGACTACCCATTATTCCAGAGCTTAGTCGACACAAACAGACAGTCAGACAGATTTTTATTACTGTCCTCCTTGTGTCGTTATCCTCAATTCTGAGGGTCGTGACTCCCATTGGGAGCTTTACTGCGAATGATAGTTCGCCATCTGTTTTTATCTTGAGCGATGTGTAGGGAATGGATCGCAGTGTCGAGAGTAGATCAAACTAGGTCTGCTCAACTCAACCGGCTACGGCCTGGATCTTTTCCCCCGCTATCTTACTCGTCACCATCAGTCTCTATATGTTATCGCCTTTTCCCTTCTCTTACTTACTGTAAGTAACGTATTTACACATATTAATTTAGTGAAAAGCTGTTAATTTGAAATTACAAACAGACACTTCAATTTTATATATTTGTGTAGATGTAACTTATTTATGGAATAAACAAAATATGTCAACCAAATCGAGTCACATCTTCTTAAGTTTTGTGTTTACACAGAATTTGATAGTTGTTTATCATAACCTGTGTGTTATCTAATGCCTTTGAACGATATTTTTTTGTATATATGTAATCTGAACTAGAAAATGGCTCTAAAGATTTTCATCAAATTTAGTATGTAGAAGATTTCGGGCCGATAAATCGATCTTTCTAGGATTTATTTTTAGAAAATTTTCCAAAAGAAAACCGAGCTAAGCGGTCATCCAGGTACTTATTATTAAATGTATTATAGTGTTTTAAAACTTATTTTCAAATGGTATTTTCTTGATGAAAAGCGAAAAGTATAATTAAACCTTGGTATAGTATCGCAATCCGACATTAATGGGCCAGAGACATCTGTTGTCGAAACAAAATATCTTTGTATTGTTCTTTGTCAAGATTTTATTAGTTAAAACTTGGTTTGCTTTTGAAATTTCTCTTTTCGAGTTTTAAAAACTGATGTTATTTTTAAATGAGGTTGGAATTTGAACCTTATATTAATGCGTTAAGTATTCTTTGTGCTTGTTGATTGTGTCTTTGTGCTCAAAAATGTTTATATTTGTGGTTTATTTTTTATTACGAGAAATGTTTAGTATAGGGTAATTAATGATTCATCAACAATATATAACGTCACACTACTGGGCTAGGATTCCTCTCAGAATAGGGGTTAAGGGCAAACGTCCCCACGCTGGCCAAGTGCGGGTTGGGGACTGGCAACACAACGTTGTGGCTACATTATCTTACCGTTGGAGCTTTCTAAGCTAACCAAAGGCCTCCAACTAAGCTTCACAACGGTTATCATATGATAACAGCTGGGACCGATTGCCTAATGTGACGCTCATTAATGATTAATAGATGCCATATATAAGACGTGTAGTAATAAATTAAGAACAGAACATTTGCTACTCCTTTTATCCCGTGGTTGTTGTAGTAGTCGGCTACAGGAGTGAACTATGCTGGACAACATCACTGCCTTTAACAGTCTACTGCTACGCATAAGCCTCTTCTTATTTAGGTGGTTTTGGCCTACTACAGACTAAAACCTGTATGGCCCTGCAAAAATTTCTCTATTCTGCTTGATAGAAAGCATAAGCAGAATCCAAGAGTGGTAGTCACCATACTCATTGCTATTGCAGACTATTCAACAATGCAGCATGGTGACTAACACTCTGGCGACCTAGTGATGCTACTGCGTCATTAGGCCTCCGGTCTCGCACTCACCAACTAAACACAACGCATGAACGCTTTCACTTAAGGTTAATCTTCTGTGCTAGATCGGGGCGGTACTACCCTCAGTACCGCTCTGGTCGAGCCGGCCCATTCGTGCTGAAATCAGCGGGGCTCTATTACCTGTAATATGCACAGAGCTTGTTTCAAGTTTTCTTTTGTCTTTTTTTATATTTTAGCTGCGCCAAAATGACCCTACTCTGCCTGATGAAATGGAAAGTATGAGCAGAATCTAAGAGTGGTCACCATCCTCAATGCGAATAAGGACATTGCAGCATGATGACCCACACTATGCCCGCCTAGTGAGATGTTTTTTACGTTCCTCTCAAAGGACCCGGGATCATATTAGGAGGGAAACACGTGCGCTGGAAGTGAATTCCAGGTTTTGACCGCTCGGCGCAGAAAGGAGGAGCGAAAGCGATGAGTACAAGATCGTATGTCTACCACTCTGAAGCGGTGACTTCCAAGGCTGGCACGTGTTGTCCTGTAGAGGAAGGGAGAAGGGTGGGATGTAAGCCTGAAGTTTGCTCCCCCTAAGTCGTCTCTAATGACACTCATGAAATTAACAAGGGTAGTAACACTCCGTACCTATTCTACGTTCCGTATTCTTAATTCGTCACCTCACTAAAAAAAACACCCAAGTTTCAAACTCAACATACAAAATAAACGAAAAACTAATAGAGAACACGGCATTTTTATTAATAGATCGTAAAATGAGTTTAGTTGAAGCTGCTTTTTATTCGTCCATTGATAAATGTGTTGCCTAATTCGCTGAGTGCTCGATAAATAGGGTCCGATTTGTGCCTTTGTTGGCATAACCTAATTTTAATGCTTACAGAGTTTTTTTTTTATTGAGCTAATGTATTTGCGTGTTTTGCTTTATTAAATTATTTGTGGATAGAAATGTTTGCTCGTGATAATTATGTTGTACTACGCTACGTTCTCGGCTTCGTTTCTTTGTTCATTTTGATTTTGTGTTTTTAACGCTAGAAGTAGCGTATTTCCTTACAATCGTACAGGCTTAAATTACCATTGCAGGTTTTATAAGATGTTAAATTACCATTATTTTTTTTCTAGTAGGTTTTTACAATGTAAAGTTCATCAACCACCAAAACTTCTAGACTGTAGCCCTAATTGATTGATGAATCAGTCAGTCAGTACTTGAATGTGTATATCTAAGTTTTCTGGAAATGTATCCTTGTGGAAGTTTTGTATCAATTCAATATATATATATCATTATATAAATACATTATTACACTTAACCGCTCAACGATTCGTTTAATAAATTTATTTATTACAAATTAATTTCACTTTGAAATGTTTACCTCACTTAATTAGTTAAATACACAATTGACTTTTAACTTTAAGTTAAATACCGTACCAAGAGCAGATTCAAATATACTGTCATGCAATAAAATATTCTTATTAATCATGTTATACGAATCAAACTTGTCTTAAAGTCAGTTTAATATTTCTCATTGTTACAGGTACTTGCCGACAGCAGAAAGAGACGGCAGAGGCACTTAATAACAATGCTCCAGCGCTAATGACGACCCACTGAGCAGTCACGCGAGAGCCTTTGGCCATGGCAGTCCAATGATGCCATGACGCCATGAGAACCATCACAAACATCATGCACGCGAATTTTCACTGGCTTTGGGACAAAAGAAAGCATAAAATCGGACGATGACACCTCAAAGATTATTCGACTGTATAAAATAAAAATACTTTAATTTCGGCTTTAGGATTTAGTGTTCGGCTTTTTTGTGTGTTCGCATATATCTGTATAATTTATTTGCTAGTTAATTTAATTTAATAATCTCAAGCAATATTAGGTTAATAAAATCTCGCTTCTCATTCGGTGACACGGGTTTAGAAGTATACATATACTCGTATATGGACGTTCCGTTCCTAAAGGCAATACTTTTTTTAAATAAATTATACATAATTATTTCTACGGGGCCAAAATCCAGTGAAACAATAAACTAGTTAGTTCAATTTTACAACAAAATGGTGCCGAATACGACTCAGTTTGCTCGTACGACGATGACGACACATTTAAATACGACGATCGGTTTGAATTCGACGTTCTTAGTGCCGACGTACATGAGCCAGGAAGAGTTCTTTGCGCTGCAAATGACTAACGCATCAGACGCTAACACGACATTATCGAATGATACGACAGTAAATTTAGTTCTAAAGACTTGGTACCCCAGCGGGTATTCACCGGCACATATAATAATAGCGTCAGTGGTTGTGACAGTGTTAATGATAATGGTTGTAGTGGGAAATATGTTGGTGATAATCGCGATAGTAACAGAGAAAGCACTAAAGAACATACAAAATTGGTTCATAGCATCGTTAGCTGTGTCGGACTTCTTCCTAGGGCTTATAATAATGCCGTTCTCTTTGGCGAATGAACTCATGGGGTACTGGATCTTCGGGTTTTGGTGGTGTGAGATACATTCAGCGATGGATGTTTTGCTGTGCACGGCATCTATCATGAACCTGTGTCTCATCTCATTGGACAGATACTGGAGTATCACTCAGGTGAGTTCTTTTTCTGCTCTTTATTCAACCTGTATTATTTCTATTTAATTTTATATCAGCTCAAAAGTGTCAGAAAACACAATCAACAACCCATAATGTCCCAGTGCTGGGCTCGGGTCTCCTCTCAGGAGGGTTAAGGCCATACATCAGAAAATTAACATTAATAAATTTGCATTAATAATAATAATAATAATAATAAATCTCTTTATTGTACACCGTATAAAAAAAATATATGATAAACTTAAAACTATTATAAAGTATGTACAAGTGGCGGCCTTATCGCTCCAAGGCAATATCTTACAGGCAACCATGGGATGGAGAGAAGAGTAGGGATGAAAAGTATATGGTAGTGTCTGGTGTATTATTGGTGGAAAAGAAAGTAAAATAGAGTTTATACATTACATAAAATAATAGCAACACGTAGTGTGAGTGACCGAGTCAATACATACAAAAGAGATGAGTAAAACATACCTGCAGACATTCCATGCAGTATAGCAAGTTATGGGACATTGATGTCTCTCAGGTAATATTCTTTCACTAGTCCTCTAAAGGTAGTTACAGTTTTCGCACGTCTTATTTCGACTGGTAAGGCGTTCCATAGGCGAACTGCTTGTACAGAGAAGGAATGGTCTAGGAATTTAGTTTTATGTCCTGGCATTCTCAATTTCAAATTCTCTGACGATCTCAAGGATTTAGGATGTGAGTCGAGTAAGAAGTTAAACCGAGATTTCAGGTAGCGTGGAGAAAGTGGATTGAAGAGAATATTGTACAGAAGAGAAAGAATGTGTGCATTCCGGCGAAGGCGGATGGGTAACCATTTAAGCTGTTTACGATAATTAGAGACATGATCATATTTGCGTAGTCCAAATATGAATCTTATACAGAGATTTTGGAGTCTCTCAAGCTTATTTAATTGGTCTTCAGTGAGATCAAGATAACTGGCATCAGCATAATCAAGGATGGGGAAAAGAAGGGATTGTGAAAGAGCAATCTTCGTAGCTTTGGGTAAGAAATTGCGTAGTCTGCGCAAAGACCCTGCAGCGGCAAACATTTTGCGACTCAGCTCCTGCAGCTGAGGACCCCAGGATAAGGTACTATCAATATAGATCCCCAAGTTCTTCACCTTGTCATTGTATGGGATAGGTGTGCTATTGCACGTGACTTGAGGCAATTTTATCCAATCAATTTTGGAAATTATTCGCGAGCTTCCAACGACAATGACCTGAGTCTTAGACGGATTAATTTTCAAGCCATAGGTGTTGCTCCACTTAGAAATTTTATCCAGGTCAGCATTAGTGGTGTTAACAGCATCAACCAGATTAATCGGTGATGCTCTGGTGTAAATTTGGAGATCATCAGCATATAGGTGGTAGGAAGAAGAAAGATCATTAGTGATGGTGTTAATAAAAACGGAGAAAAGTAGGGGAGAGAGCACGCCGCCCTGTGGTACGCCAGCAGTAGTGCTACACCAAGAAGAAATAGTGTTCTCAATACTAATGCGCTGCCGGCGACCAAACAGGTAGTTGTGAAACCAGTCAATCGCCGTTGGAGATATGTTGAAAGAGCGTAGTATACACAGCAAAACGTCGAAATCAACGGTGTTGAATGCATTGCTGAAGTCCAAAAGGGTCAGAATTGTAAGCTGGCCATTCTCCATAGCATATCTAATGTCATCCGTAATATGGACCAGGGTGGTAGTGGTGCTGTGACCAGGTCGAAAGCCAGACTGGAGAGGGTTTAGTAGCAGGTTCCGGGATAGGAAATTTGAGAGCTGAGAATGGATAAGGCGTTCAAGGACTTTGGAGAGAAACGGGAGAATGGAAATCGGGCGGTAATCGGAGAAGGACTCGGGATTTTTCTTTTTGGGGATAGGGATTATTTTAGCATCCTTCCAAGCCTTTGGAAACACGCTATAGGAGATTGAATAGTTAAGGATGTGACATATGACAGGAAGAATTTCATCAAGGATCGGGATGATCATACTACGGCTAAGACAATCAGAACCCACCGCATTTGAGGTAATAGATACTATGCTCTTCCTAACATCACAATCAGAAAATTGACTAAAGAAAAAGGGAGAACAGTCAGGAGCTGGGGCAGAAGTAAGAAGTTTTATTGTAGCATCTTTTGTCATTTTATCAAAATTTGACGAAGCAGGGAAATGTTGATTTAGGGAGTTTAGGTTTACATTTTTAGGAAGCGAATCGTGAATAGGTTTGCCAACTCCCAGTGACTTTAAAAATTTCCAGACTTTAGCTGGATCCTCATTTTCAACGGAACTGTGGATATATCGGCGTTGAGCACTCCTACACACCTTGCTGCTATGATTCCTTATAGTTATGTACTTGTCGTGGTTACTACCAGTGGGATTCTTTTGTACTTAGACTTGGCAATCGCCTTTTTCTTTATTAGGACTTTAATGTCTTCAGTTAGCCACGGTGATGGGAGACGTTTGACCCTCATTTCTCGCATTGGCGCATGTTCATTGTAAAGAGTCGTTAGTTTGTCGATAAGAATTTCAACCTTATTATTAATGCAATCAGCACTGAGGAGAGGCGCCCAGTCGATGTTCCTGGCATCCCCCACCAAGGCTGCTACATCTATATCTTTGAAGTTACGCTGTAGGATGGTCTTCGCTTTAGGTTTAGGAGGTCGGAGGCGATAGGATAGGTAGAGCAAATCGTGACAGGAAAACTCGTCAGCAGAGCACTGGCCGTGTTTAACTGCGAGGTTAGGGGAGGAAACAATGGTAAGGTCTAATAAGGACGGAGCAGAGTGTGGGAAATAATGAGTTGCGTTGGAAGGAAGAATGGACAGGTTGCTAGACTGAATTATAGACTGAAGAAGAGAAGACCGAGAATCATTTTTAAGGAGGCAGGTATTGAAATCACCCATGATTATAGTCTGACTGTACGAAGGGGTAAATTGTTCCAGGAGCAGCTCAAACGAGGAGAAGTAGTTAATGCGTAGGGAAGGGCAATAAAATACACCAAGAAGAATTTTAGAGTGGAGGAGTTCTACTTCCAGAAAAAGATGTTCTCCCGCATTAGTTGGAGAGGGCTGCGGCGATGAACTAATAATAGTATAGGGAATTTGGGACCGTAGATAGATAGCTACACCACCACCACCACCAACAGCACGATCATTCCTTATCAGGTTGAAACCTGGTAGGGAGTATGCAGCTGAGGGTAAGCAGGGCTTCAGCCACGATTCGGAGATAAGTATACCATGTAAATTTGTACAGTCAAAAGACGCCAGCATCTCGGGGAAATGAGCCGGAACACTTTGAGCATTAATGTGTACTAGGTTGAGATTTTTGGGAACGTCAGAGAACTGAGACAACAGAGTCTCAGCGATTGTTAGGTGACTTTGGGAACCACTACTACTACACGGAGACAAATATTCATTGCTGTCATTGCTGCAGCAAGGCGAAGACATTGTAAGCTATGAAATAAATATATTTATATACATATAATAAATAGGTATTATAAATTTGAAAAGAGATGTAGGTATATGATTAAGTATGAGAGTTTTACTATAGTACTTAGATAGAATAAATGTTATAAAAATAAAATTGAGAATATACGTCCTTCAACTCCACCCGCCGGTTGCCAGTTCAAACAGCAAAAAGACAAAAAAAAACCGTATAAACAATATGAAAAATAAAACAAAGATAGACAACAACAAACAAAACAGAAACACACAAAAAAAAAAAAAAAAAAAAAAAACAAAAAAAATTATTATTAAATCAATTAACGTTAAAACGGTTAAAATGCCACCAATACAACCAATCGCTAGGCTAACCGTCTGCCGGTTCGGTGTTAAACGGTAACAACACATCAACAAAAAACTAGATAAACAAAATAAACTAAAAAGCTAACCAAAAACATTAATTAAATACACAAATTTAAGAAGCTTCATACTAAGACTGACTCGGGAGCTGGAACGCACTCACACTTCAAGTAAATCGGAACGTTCATTTTGACAACATGACAACTTCTAATCTTCTTATAATTAAGACTACGGTTATGAGTAGTATTACAATGATAATGATAATGACTTTACTCATTTTACATACGGTCAGGGACATCTCTAGCCAGTGAAGCGCCCATGTACAATAATTATTGTAGTACTCTTTAGTAAACGTAGCGCCTTTTAGTATACGTAGCGCCCTTTAGTAAGCGCAGCTCCCTTTAGTAAGTGTAACGCCCTTTAGCAAGCGTAGCACACAGTTTCATTTAAAGTGCCGCGACCGGCGCCTCTAACCCCTGTTGTACCCTTGTGCACAGCACCCCCTTTACTATAGGTAAGGTCGCCCATGCATACCGTCGTCTGATTTCAAACGTGATAGAGCCAGTATTATAAAACTAGACAGCCTGCGTAAATAAACTGCCAATAAACATTTATATATATTTTTTCATGGAATAGGGGTAATTTTTCCTAAGTGCCAATGTTGTTGAGATATAACGATTCAAAAAATTTTAAGAGTTGTTATCGTCATAATATGCACACGTTTCCACGCTACCTTACTTACTTAGCGCGTTTATTTTATGAGGTTTCCCCGGTAGGCCTATTCCACTGATCTGTTGTGACAGTGGCACTTAGGAAAAAAGGTTTTTGACATTTTTATAGATAATTATCCGATCTATATTTTCGTCCCGGCTAATTTTATGATAAAACTAAAAGTTTTACTGAAAATCGTGAAAAACCCGTTTTTGTGATCTTTGACCCCGAGTATTTTTTTTTCCAGATATCGGATCGATAAGGTCTTTTCACATTTCATTTATAATAGCGTTTTGAACAATCCTACCACATTTTCAGCCAAGTGTGAATTTTTTGTAGCCTTGGATGTCTAAATTAGGTGGACTATAATTAAAGCTATGCATTTATCGAAATAGTCGTAACACTTGTGGAATAGCAATTCTTGATAGAATGCAAATGTTGCTAGCACAAGAACCCTAATTGTGAACCTCGGTAATGAACAAACTTAGTTGAATATGCTTAAGATAATTCTCACAGATAAATACAGTTAGGGTCTGAGTCCACTGAATTGTACCGTGTTGTACATTGAACAATCACGGGATTCGAAGTCAAACATGCAGCAATTACACTTTGAAACTGTTCTTGGACATTTGAAGTTAAATTTATATTTGAATGCTAGTAACATCATTAGTATTGTAACTTTAAGATAATATGAAGCTATGCACTTACTCCCATAGCTTTCCTAGTATTAAAATCAATTTTACTTATTCTACTTTTTTAATTAACAATAATCCTGACCGGTTAAGGCATTTACTATTATCAAAGGTTACTGGTTATTTAAAAATGAATTACATTTAAAACCTAACAACTATGGGTACACGGAAATAATAATGTTTAATTCCACAATAAATTCTGACAAGTTCCAAGGTCACGTGTCCTGACGCGACGTATCCTGACGCGAGTTTAACATTTTTTATCCATCCTATATACATTTCTTAAAGTGCACAACACCGCTTAAGAAGTTTTCACTTCAAAAAACTATAGAAGTGGTTTCTTGTGTCGCAGTGGACTTTACGAACATACGTGAAACAGACGTAAACAACTCCCAGACTCAGAAATAAAAATGTTGATTACGCAAAGTGTTGACCCATATTGGACTTGAACACACAACACTTGACAAAGTAGGGAGCAGCGTAACGATCAAATTTTCACGTTAACTACGTATGGAATTGTATACTAATATTTTGTTACTAGAACAATATATTGGGGTTCTATAGGGTTCATTTGCTAACCAGGTCTCCGTTCGGTGCAGCCTATGCCTTGTTTAATAATGAATATTTCAAACAAGCTCGCCTATCGACGGATTTCAATAGCAAGAAAGCAACGCTGCCGTTCTAGCCAGCTTAGGCTGCGATTACGTATAGATAACAGTTTGTCGGTGCCTGAGAAAACTTTACGGCTTACTGCTACTGGGAGTTCTTTGAAAAATGTTCATCGTGGTTAGTGATCATAAGTTTTGACTTAGAATCGATAGCGTTTAAATCTTAAAAGTAAATGAATAACATAACTGGTTGATTGCATCATAAACAGAACAACTTTCTAATTGTACGTTAGTACATAAATAAAATCTAAGTATATTTGTAATTTCAAATGAACAACTTTTCAACTTCAATTGCACGTGAAAGTATTCACGGTACTTACATCAAAAAATTAATTTAAGCCCACCGTCTGTCTTTTCGTCTATGTTTTTTGTTTCGGTAAATAACCTATAGAATAATTTAGCCTATTTTAGTTTAGACTAACTGTCGCGTACGGGTATCACTGCAGGGCGAAGTCTTTAGAACGTTTTGGAGCTACTTTACTGTTTTTCTTAAAGTTTTACTTTAAAAAGTGACTGTGACGAAAGAATTAAAGAATCTAATTGTAAATTTGAGTAATACTTTTAAATTAAATTTAATATCGAAGTGCAGACCAGTATAGGTTGTGAGAATGTGTCGTACATACAACGAACTGAATCGCGTTGAAGACGTAGACATATTTAATAGTAGATACTCCCAGTACAAGAGTATTATCACACGTTTAACAAAGTCGCAATGTCCGTAGTGGGTATTCCTTTTATTTCTATTTTGAGATGCTTCTTTCTTTTGTATTATAGATACTAATAAACAATAATTTTATTGTAGATAAGGTGTTAAATGTTTGTATTTTGCCTTTAATCATGTTGTGTATGCTAAATTTGGATTACTGTCTAGATTTTTATGTTCCTGTCTCATAATGTCTCATAACATGTACTGGCAGTGATATATAAGCGTATCTTTCATAAATAAATAAAAAATAAATAAATATAGGGCTATATTTACATAAAATATAGGACTTACCGCGATAACCGATGTACACTCGTGACGGAGGTGCGGGAAAAAGCGTCCATAAAGTTTTCCACTCAATTTACGACTTTTTAGGATGGACTATGACTAAAATCAGCAATTAACTAAACTATGTAGGTAGTAAGACCATTTTTTAATACACAGACTTTTCGCCAAGTCTGTACGATACCTTAAATTGGTCTTCAGCGGTTTGTACCGGTTACGTCAAGTTTAGTCCGGTTCGAAGCTTGAGCTAATTCATACCGTTGAACATTGGATTATTCTGCTCCAAAATGGGCCCTAGCTATTCACGAACCCGTTCATTTGTGCGTAAGTTTAGGTAAAGGATGTCTCTGTTTTAGAATTACTCTGTAAGGCTTTAATTTGGAGTGTAAAGCTGATTGATTTACAACAGCAGTAATTCCTGGTACCTTTACTTGGGGAGATAGTCACTTATATGTACTGGAATTTGATATAACTAGAGACTGCTTGGCGGCTAAATATGGCCATTTTAAACGTTGTGTTTTAGACAAAAGATAAATACAGACATATCAGCTTTTGCCCGCGGTTCGGCTCGCGTGTATTTTGGTTACTGCAGCAAAAAGTAGCCTTTGTCCTTCCTTAAGAGCCCAAATCTCTCCGTGCCTAATTTTATTGCAATTGGTGTAGCTGTTAAGCCCTAAAAGCTTAATAGACAGATAGACAGATAGAGTGGCTTTCGAATTCATAATAAAAGTATGGATAGTTTATATCAAATACGATTTAACTAATACCATTGGTCCAGAAATTGAACACCAGATAGAAAAACCAACAGATACAAACTTACAGTGTCTTGTGATCGATAAAACGATATATACCACACACAACAAAGACACACATATGATTGGAATATCTAAAAACATATTTACTTTCCCTGTCGATCGGTACGAAAATCCGGATAAAATAGAATTCCGCGGTCAGGTATTAACCGGGATTGTGGCTCTTGTTGGAACACTTTTATTTTACAAGTTGACATGAATGCAAGCTACAGGTAACGAACAATTGTCATTCGTCGTATTCCATCAAAATATATTTTTGTAGGTTCATTTTTTAACTCTATTTTTGTCGTTTTCACATTATTTTGGTATACTTAGGTACTTATGTGATAACGTGGTTTTGGTTCTTTGACGAACTAATTTTTTTTACGATTACCATCGCCTATGGACACTCGCAACACCAGAGACGTCACAAGTGCGTTACCGAACTTTGGGGAACGGGGAGGGGGATGGGGTTGGGATATGTGCCTCCGGTATCCTCACTCACTCGGTGAAACACAGTGCCGGCGCTGTTTCATACCGGTTTTCTGTGAGGCTTTGGTATTACTCCGGTCGAGTCAAGCCGGCTCATTCATGCCGAAGCTTGGCACAATGTGGTGAGTCAAACCAAAAATGTAGTAAAAATAGACATACACGTTTTAAAACAGAAAAGCACCACAGATATAAATATATTATACATAAAATTTAACTAACAAATAGCATACACACGTCGTCTTTATAATATCAGGAAAATTATAATAACAATAAATAATAAAAATATTTCGGACATCTAACATACAACGCCATCTAGTCCCAAACTAAACAGAGCTTGTATTATGGGCAGGAGACAACTGATATAAACACACACATTTTTTTTTGTAAATACATAGAAAACACCCAAACTCCTAAAACAAATATTTGCAGATCTTACAAACATTTGGTTGACCAGAAAACGAACCCGAGACCTCAAGCACAGTACTCGAATACGCTACTAATATGATACCAAGGCAAACTATACTGAACAACGCACTGTAAAACATTCACCTATATATATAGCTACAAAGATACGTGTATTTCTTTACAAATGTTTTTAGTAAAAGTATTTTTTTTCCCTTATTTTCTCGGAAGCCCCGTGAGACAGTCTTGTCACTTGAATGATATACAGGACGGCTTTGAATTAAACATTGACTTGGGCCAGGAACTATTGTATTGTGGTGAGAAATTTACTGTTGACTTTTTAAGGATTATTATTTTAGTTTATTTAGAGAACTTTCCACTAACAAGTTAATAGCAGTGGACCCGTATTATTTCGTATGCATCTTTTATATTCTCTCTCATAATTTTACATACTAATAGATAAACATACATACATATAGGCATAACTATTATTTAAGAGAAAGAAAAGACTCAAATCTTAACCTAATGCGTGACTGTCCAACTAAAGTATATAGATAAACACACTGTATATAAAAAAATTTAACACAGTGTGTTGACATACTGTGTTGTGTTCTTTTGTCATATTTCTATCAGATTGACACTTCGATGCTTAAATAAGTTAAGTGCTGGAAGTCCTCACACCCATTGTCATTGCAGTTACTTTATTTCTAGATAACAAATCAAAATGTAAGCTTAAGTAGACTGGAGAAACTATTCCTACTTTCACAATACAATAACATAGTTTTCAAAAAAAATCATACTTATATTATAAACTAGCTGAACCCCGCGGTGTTACCCGCGGTTATTGTTGTACCGCGAGTGACGCCGCGGGACAAAGTTAGTCTAAAAAAAGTAGCCTAAGTTACTCCCCGGATCATCAGCTACCTGCCAGTGAAAGTCCCGTCCAAATCCGTCCAGCCGTTCCAGAGATTACCCGGAACAAACAGACAGACAGACAGACAAAAAAATTTTTAACTACATTTTTGGTATATGTATCGTGTATACATACATATGCATTAAGTAAAAAGCGGTTATTTTAATATTACAAACAGACACTCCAATTTTATTTATTTGTATAGACTAGCTGAACCCCGCGGTGTTACCCGCAGTTATTGTCGTACCGCGGGACAAAGTTAATGTAAAAAAGTAGCCTAAGTTACTCCCTGGATCATCAGCTACCTGCCAGTAAAAGTCCCATCTAAAACGGCCCAGCCGTTCCAGACATTACCCGGAACAAACAGACAGACGAAAATTTGTTTAAATACATTTAGCAAAAAGCGGTTATTTTAATATTACAAACAGACACTCCAATTTTATTTATTTGTGTAGATAATATATAGTTCAGTTGCTAATGTACTATGCTTTTTTTAATGTATGGCTCTGCCAAAATGACTCTACTCTGCCTGATGGAAAGCATAAACAGAATCCAAAAGTGGTGGTAAGCAGCGAATGCAAACAATGCAGCAATGCAGCATGGTAAACTACACCATAATAATAGTATGATACCGGTCCTGCTAACAACTTCAAGGCAATGCTTGTGTCTAAATAAGTTCTTAACTGACTTACCAATTCCATGGACAGTACTTATGTGCCTCCGGTATCCTCATTCACTCGGTAAAACACAGCGCAAACACTATTTCACACAAATTAACTATTTGTTTTAATGTTGCAAACATTTTTTTTTTCATTTCATTTCATTTCTGTGCTGCGCTTATCCATTTTCGAGATAATTCAGCATTTAATGATTAAGTAGAGTTCAGAATGACTTAGTGGTATGCGAACCCTTAATGACAAATGACTATTAGTCTCCCTCATGGTGGGGAGTGACAAAAGCATTAATCATTGATTACCACGAGGCAAGGGGGCAAGGCAAGGACTCTTTCGCTTGATTGAAAATGTTGTTGAGAAGAATCTTGGGTCAGTTTTTATTTATTTACTAGGCGGTGTTACCCGTGGTTATTGTTATTAAGTACAACGATAACACCACGGGACGTAGCTTAAAAATAATTAAGAAATCTCATATATAAGGATATCATTAGCTAACTGCCAGTAAAAGTCCTGTCAAAATCGGTCCAGCTGTTCCAGAGATTAGTTGGAACAAACAAACAGAAAGAGGTGGGTAGGTCAAAGAAGTAGAGCCACGCTGATTTCAGCACGAATGGTGGGCTCGACCGGGGCGGTACTACCCTCGCACAGAAAATCAACGTAAAATGACAGCATTCGTGCTGTTGTGTTTCGTTGGTGAGTGCGAGACCGGAGGCCCTACGATGCAGAAGCATCACAAAGCCGCCATGGTGTGGGTCACTATACTGCATTGATGCTTTGTCTGCATTCACAATGAGTATGGTGACCACCACTCTTGGATTCAGCTTTTGCTTTCCATCAGACAGAGTAGTGATATTTTAGGAGGCCCTTTAGTAAAGAAAAAAAGGCGACAATAGTTTAAAAAATCGATTACCGAATTTAGTTTCATATGAATTTATTGAAACGCTGTCAATTTTAAATTACAAACAAGCACTTCAACTTTATTTCGATTGCCGAATACGTTCATTTTATTTCTGAATAACATCCGGATATTGAACATGATCATACTTATCACACAATTAATTAGTCCCAGGTGGAATCTAACTCACAACCTGCAGTTGAGGAGTCAGATTCACTAACCACTGGCCCGTGTGGCGCGACTTCACAGACAAATATTAAAATATCATGATACCAGTCCTGCTAACATCTTCAAAACAATACGGGGGTGATAATACAAACGAATACATACCCAATCTTGTCCATATAATTTGACATTCGAAGGAAATAACTGATTATGGTAATAAGTACTGGAATCGATTTTATGGTGAATTTCTCACAGTAATCGAATCACATAAATTCTGGGTTTGTGTGTGTGTGTACGATTTGAATGACGCGCCGTTACTTATTCAAGGTTGGGGAGGATTATTCGGAATGGTTTCTTGAGCGAACGTGTCGATGTAAAATAGATGCTAGGTCAATATACTTCTTTATTGTGTACTAGCTTTAGTTTCTTTTTATATATGAGACTGCCACGGTCTTCACTTTAACAAATTTCATCTCCAATGACCGGTTCGTCTGGAGAGAAATAATGGTATGGCTGGCTCAATTCCACTTCAGTGTACTGATTCTCTGTGCGATATCGGTTACTCTAGTTCTCTATCGAATAATTTTGTTAGGAATTTAAACTAACTTATAGTCATTTGTTTTATTTCTCCTATTTTCTTATCCATTTGTGTCTATTACTGGTATTGTAGAAGTGATCAAATTTCATTTGACCTAAGGTTATATCCATTTCTATATTTATAATTAAATTTGTAATTTCAATTTCTTTATCCTTTATTGCTTCTACTAATACATTATGATTAGAATATTGTAATTTATAATTAAGCAGAATTAATTTAAGTTCCTTTCGTATTTTGTTTTTTTTTGTAACTATTACTTTACTCCTAACACTGTGTTATTCGGTGTTATCTCATATGGTGAATGTTGTGTGTACCTGTAACGGGCATGCATACTAGATAATATTTTTGTATAATATTTTTAAGTGTGTCGTATGTGCTGTTGGTATAGCTTATAAATAAATAAATGATAAATGTATGACACTTGACTTTCCATGTTTAAGTGGTTATGAAAACCTATATATGTCCAGTTGCAGGAAAATCGTGTATGATATTAACGTTTCACATATTTTTGTTAGCTTATTTTAATCTTATCTTAAAAATTATTCTTTCTATGTATTTAAATTATAATAATATACACTACACCAATTAACTTTAATCATATTTACAACTAATATAAATGTGTAAATTTATTGTTTCCAAGTAAAATGACCTCCTTTAAACAGATTTAAAATTAGGTTATCTGTAATAGAAAATACTGTTTGCGTGATACAAAGCATTAACTACATTTATACCCATATAGTATGCCTGCTATCAATTTCAAACGTCACTATAAAAAATCTAAAAAATAAATTTCGTTCTAAAACATGACCAGAGACAATTAATTATTGTTTATAAAAAGTTTTGACGCTAAAGGTGGCCATTGATCTAATATGCCCTTAGCGTTAGCTGAAATTAATCTTTGATTTCATATGTATTATATTTTTAAGCTGTCAGTTTAGTCTATGCAATCATAATTAATTTAAAAGTTTTGGAAAATAAACGGGATTTTATTGGCCGTCGGTTATCTCACTTACTCGTTAAAAAAAGCTCCAACTAATTACTCAACATCGATTGATATTTATCTTTGAAGACGTGGTATCACTCCTTTCAAATATCCAAATATCATTATAAATATATGATAAATAATATAAATATTTCTGACATCGAACACATCGCCATCTAGTCCCAAACTAGGCTGATCGTTTATTATAGCTACTAGACAACATATATAAATATATACACTTTTTTTTGTAAACACATATTTTATATAGAGAAAAACCTAAAATCTGAAAAACAAATTACAGATGTTGAATCAAACCGGAGATTTCAAGCTCAGCAATCGCATACATTACCACTGCGCCACCAGTCAACATATATTATACTAGCCTTACACGCAACCTCGTTTACATCTCCTATTGCCCGTAGCGTGATATTTTTCCTCCGTTTTTAAACATTCTTCATTGGTGCTCTGCTCCTGTAGGTCTCAGCGTGATGATATATAGCCTTCCTCAATAAATGGGCCATCTAACACTAAAAGAATTTTTCAAATCGGACCAGTAGTTCCTGAGATTAGCGTGTTCAAACAAACTCTGCAGCTTTATATATTAGTATAGAGTGGAGTGACTTGCGGTAAAATGCTCATATGGCCGTCTAGCATCGCTCAAATACCGTGTACTAGTCCACAGAGACATGCTCATAAACATTTTACTAGCAGACACGACACAGTTAAAATGGCAGTAAAACGCAGGTTAATCATTATGTGTAAACATAAAAGTTATAACTAATTTTCTGTGGTACTTTATGAGTTAACAAAGTGCCTTTAAGGGAGCTTGCGGTTTTATTAGAAGTTTGTGGTTTTGTACGAATTTCCGTCAAATATAATAAGAAATCTGCCTTATAATTATATTTATGGGAATACTTATTTCGCTTTTCCTCCCGCCCAAGCGCCTGTATGATGTACCAACATGCCAAATTTCATAAAATCGGTACAGAGTTGGGACTATTAGAGCATACAACAGGTATTTGAAAATTATGAAAAAAATAAAATAGCTGATTTTTGATTTGAAGTTAATAGTTTAAAAACAGTTATTTTTATGTATTGCCCTGCTAAAATGACTCTAATCTGCCTGATAGAAAGCATAAGCAGAATCGAAGAGTAGTAGTTTCCATAATCATTACGAATACAGACAATGCAACACTGCAGCATGGTGACCCACACTATGGCGGCCCAGTGATGCTTCTGCATCATTGGGCTTTCTGCATTATCAGTTATCTTCAAAATCTAAAATTATTATGTAGTAGTAAGTTAATATGAAAAATAAAGTAAGACTAGTCATAATCCTGACTGGCTTCTTGGTAGTAGTTAGTTTTCCTGAATGCTATGTCAGAGATTGTGGTTTCAATTCCAACACAGGATAAATAATTTTGAAATAAGCATGAATATTCTATGTATACCAATATGAGACCAAGAGTAGGTTTTGACTACTAACCCATTTGCCTTTTGAAGTCCTAAATTTATGGGTGACTTTCAAGAAAAAGGTCAAATAAAGCTGGCTTACCACAGGGGTTAAAAAGAGTAATACTTTAAAAATAGAACGTCAGATTTTATTTATAGGCATCATAAATAAAGTCTAATTTGGAACAGACACGAAATGTTACAATTCACTTTTTCTGGCATACATAAATTGAACTATAACTTAAGGAAATAAGGTCGCTTGTTCTTTAAACACGAGTCTTTCTCACCTTCATAACCCTTCTTCCAACCTGTGGCACAGACACCTCACCTAATTAAAGCGGCGCAAGTTCGAACACAACTACCCGCATTCGGTTTTTGTTATGTTAAGTTTGACAGGCAGGTTTTGATGTGGGTTGCTCATCAATCAGATTATTTGTTTTCGCATCACTTATGAGACTTTGGTGTGAAGTCAGCTGTTTGACCGGAACAGCTTAGAATTTGGTTTAGATTTATATTAGTGACTTGCTTTTTTGTATTGCTTTGGTACGTGGTTTAACCGGATTTTTAACCTCTGACCCCCACGATCAATCTGCGTGAAAAGTTTTTCCGCTACACGGATGACGCAGTGGTTTCAAGTTCAAAAATTGTATTTATTTATATGACACATAAGTTGTTTTTAATTAAAACTGTGTAAAAGTATGTATCAGTAATTTATTCATGTTTTTAAACGTATTTATTTATTTTTGACCAAAAGCCCATTTATAAGAACTTTCATACAACATCCGACCCATATTTCATTCCCCTTAGGAACAGAATTCGCATAAATGCTGATATAAGTATTCATCTATCTGTAATCAGAAACATAAAAACGAAAGTTTTTAAGCTGCTAAATTAAAAAATGACAGACTTCCAAACTAACCAATATATGAAATGCTAATGCTTATTTCTCCCCTTAGGAGTAGAATATCCAGAAACGCTGAAATACGTATTTACTCATTTTTAATAAGCAACCCAAAAGTAAAGTTTCAGATTTCTAACTTAAATATGACGGATTTCCATAAAAAAAAATTAATCCCTATTTCACCCCCGTAGAGGTAAAATATGCAGAAACGCTAAATAGATCTAGTCATTTTTAATCAGCAGCCCAAATTTGAAGTTTCAAATTGGCACCCAATTTAAATCAACGTAAAATGACAGCAACGAAACACGACAGCATGCTGTCGTGTTTCGTTGGTGAGTGCGAGACCGGAGGCCCAATGATGCGAAAGCATCACTAGCCCGCCATGGTGTTGGGACACCATGCTGCATTGTTGCATTGTCTGCGTTCACAGTATGGTGACCATCACTCTTGGATTCTGCTTATGCTTTCCATCAGGCAGAGTAGAGTCATTATGGCAGGGCCAAACATGACTTCCATACAAACTTTCAACCCCTATTTCACCCCTTTAGGGGTAGAATATCCTGAAAACCTTAAATAAGTCTTTATTCTTTTTTTATCAGTAGTACATGAATAAAATTTCATGTCTGTGTTTTAAATTTTGTGAAGTTTTAACTTATTGTAACCTGTTTAAAGTATTTCCTTCATTTATGTACTAGCTTTTGCTCGCAACTCCGCCCTCGTGTTTATATGTTATACACATTTCATGGGGATAAATCAAAAAGCACACTAAAATTTTTTCAAAAACCGCGACTAAAAGCCGAAAGCTTCAAATACACGAACTCTGTTTGCATATTCATAGTGACCAAAAACTGGGATTCACGAGTTAACATGATTTACGACGCGATTTGTAATTTTATGGTTTTGTAGAAACAGGTTGTATCAATATTATAAATTCGAAAGTAACTGTCTGTCTGTCTGTCGCGCTTTAACGGCTAAACCGTTACACCGATTTCAATGAAATATGACATGAAGATACTATGATTCTTGCGTACATAGGCTAATTTTTTACGCGATAAATGAGACAAACGCGGGCGGAGTCACGAACAAAAGCTAGTAAGTTATACTTATGGAACTATACATCCGCGTAGTAAAAGCTTCAAAATACAGAGTATTACTACCCCTTTTCATCCAATGGGTGTCGTAAGAGGCGACTAAGGGAACAGATTATGCAAGACAACAACTTTTCCTTTTTATGTATTGGCTTGCCAAAATGACTCTACTCTGCCTAATGGAAAGTATAAGCAGAATCCAAGAGTTGTGGTCACCATACTCATTGCGAATCCAACAATGCAATATTGTGACCCACAATATGGTGGCCTAGTGATACTTCTGCATCATTGGGCTTCCGTAAAGAGGCCTTGCCAAAAAAAAAGGACAACTTGATACAAACCCTATACCGACCCGTCTCGCTAGCGTGGATACCGCCTTTCAAAAGTATCTTTAGCAGTGGAATATTTGAGACATTTTTTTATGGAATAGGGGGCAAATGAGTAAACGTGTCGCCTGATGGTAAGCAATTACTGCCGCCCATGGACACCCGCAACACCAACGCAACGGGGCGTCGCAAGTGCAGTGCCGGCCTTTGGGGAATGGGGGTAGGAGTTGGTATCCTCACTCACTCGGTTAAACAGCACAAGTGCTATTTCACACCAGTTTTATGTAAGGCCGTGGTATCACTCCGATGTCATGCCGAAGCGTGGCTCTCCCACATTTAATGATTATTGTTGGTGATGAACTATTCATCATCATCTTTAAATAGTTTATTGCTGAATCATCTCTCCTTAGAAAAGAGGTTTTGGCATGTCAGGTCTGGTCTGACAGGTTAGTATTGGGTTTATTTTGAGTATTGTCCTGCGTAGATTGCTTCCTTAATCGGCTTTTGAAAACCCTAAGAATTAATAATTGTGATGACATTTCGTATCCTTTATCCACCACTACACGGAACACTCATTCTAATTAAAAAAAGGAATAATTAACAAAGTCGTTTGATGCAACTATACGAAACCTATTATTAAATTTACAAATATAAAAATTAGTAAATATTTGTATAAGTGTTGAAAGAGAAAAGAAAGTCAATAAGTTTGCCATAAATTGTTATTGGCAAGCTTGCACAGTGGTTTAAATTTGTGAAAGCAAGCCAAAATCACTAATAGAGCGTTCTCATCTTATTTTAGAATCGAAAGAGCATTACGTCACGTGCTCGCATTAAAGAAGATTAGTGAATAGCTGTAATATCTGCACTCGTTGTTACATAACAGTTATTGGTTAAATCGATTTTGGTAATAAACGTTATGGAGTGCAAAGCCGTTTATTTAAGTTATTGAGGTTATCGTGTGAGGATTGTACGTGCATTGAATTTTTTTAGCGTTGAGAAAATAGCATAGGTTTATTATTAGATGTTGTATTTTTTTTTCGATATTTTATTGTTTACAATTCATGTTGGTTATCTTTTTGCCCAATTCATAATATATACTCTATATTGTAGAAATTTGTTTACGAAAGAAATAATAAAATCCAATGGTATACTACACAGCGTTCGAAACCTAAACTTTTAAATAATTTTAAAAATATCGGTCTGTCTGCATGTATTTTGGTTAATTATATATTACAATTTTTGTGTTTCAAATAGTGCCTCGCTTAACTTATTTGTTATTTATAGCGACTCCTTTATAAAAAGAAAAGGAAACAAATATAAACAGTGTTTCAGAAATTTTGATCTCATGTAAATAAATAATAATAAATCAAGACCTTTAATTTATACAAATTTCTTTTAAAAATGTATACATACATAGTAGACGTGGGTACATGCGTATATGCAATAAGTAGTACATTCAAATTTATGTACATACATTAATCAAATAGCTTAAAACAATGAAGCAAACTGGCTTCCTTAACTTATTCCGAAGTTTCTGTCAATCAAATAAGCTTTAGGTAAACAAACTCTGACGGTATGATAACAAGCAATTATAATTTCCCACAACCATTTACACAATTATTCACTAAACATAATTGTGATTCAGTAAACTTGGGTACAAAATACCCTCGTCTGTTGTGCCGCTGTGAGGAATTTCTTTGTCTATATTGTTAGCATAGTAGCCCACTGTGCAGCCAAAATAGAAGGATAGTTGCTTGAAATATTCTGGGTGCGACATACTTTACTACAGTTATATTTTTTTGCTCTAAAGTAGGTATTATGTTGAATAGTTGTTTAGAGTACGCTGTAAGTTTAAAGTTTATAGTGTTTCCAATTTTTAGAGTATGCATTACATTCGTGAAAGGATTCAGTGAACAGAAAAGCAAACAGTCTGCTAAACTATGAGTGATATTTTCAACATGAATGATTTGGTTTGTTTGATACTGTACTTCTCTTTCATATATTTGGGTTTGCCAAAGGACTACTCTGTTTGATGGAAAACATGAGCAGAACCCAAGAGTAATTGTTAATCATA
This sequence comes from Spilosoma lubricipeda, assembly GCA_905220595.1. NCBI lineage: Eukaryota > Metazoa > Arthropoda > Insecta > Lepidoptera > Erebidae > Spilosoma > Spilosoma lubricipeda. Next base: position 13,815,589 of record HG992296.1, on the reverse strand, counting down.
CTCATTGTGAATGTGAACACCGCAATTATACAGCAAGGTGACCTAACCTTAATGGCAGTCTATTGAGATGTTTGTGGTTATAAAACTATATTTTCTCAAAAGAAATTAACAACAAATATCACTTCATGAGAACATTTAACAAAATTAACAATATTTACAAAGCAGTGAGCTTAATGATTTTTTTTAATAGGTACCTATAGTAATACGTGCTTTAAACTTGTTAGGTAATAGGTAAGCCATAGTACATACCCACTTTATCATATCTTATACCTTCAACTACGTCTCAAAAAACAATAATAATACTAGGTGTAACCGCACCGTTTCTGCAGCATAATCCACCCACACTGTTGAGATATTTCCTTAAATATTTTCTATATATAACACTTCGTACTTGTTAGTCTTACTAAAACATTTACTTCTGCTTTCTGCTTTCCGTATGGTGATAGTTCAAGAATAAGAATAGATGATAACGTCATCACCCATTTCGTAGTTGTCGTCAAAGTCGATTAATTGATCAAGTTATGTCTGACAATATTACTGTATAAATTGTATTCCCCCCTGAGACTCTACGCATTTTGGAAACTGGAAGTTATGGATCGAAACTGGCAGGCAATAGATTTTGGTGTTTTCATCTAATTTACCTCAACAATACAGCACTTGCTGTGGCGTTTGTTTGTGTCGATCTATGATTTTTAACTGTAGCATCAATTTAACGTTCATAAAAGTCACGTAGTGTCTAAATTGTTTAACTGATTTTAAATTTGAATTGAATTTCAAAGTACTGAATGGCTATGTAGCCTGCGTGGTATAGTGAGTCAAAACTTATTTTCTAAGGATATAGGTACCCTGTAGGTTTTGATTCCCTTACGAGTGTCGAAAATTTGTAGCATAAACGGGTGTATCTTTTGACTGCGTTGACTTAGAAGTTTGATTTCTTAACAACTCTAAGGGACAGTAAACCTGAGTATTTGATATGAATTTTAGCTTGATACCTCCATGCTTCTCTGAGAAAAAGAGTCTTCACAGACAGACAAACAACAAAGTGATTCTATATGGGTTCCGTTTTTTCCTTTTGAGGTACGAAACCCTAAAACAGAATTTTACCTAAGTTCGTTTTGTCGAAATGTATTAAAGTGTATGTAAACGTAGGTATGTAAGTAAATGTTTATCCATGTCAACCTAAGGTCTGTTGAGCAGTAAAATTATTGCGGCAGGTTGTCACGCACTGTGTAAGGCGGAAACTAACACTGTATTTATCGTAACCATGGACAATTTATGTTGTATGCAAACAGCACTTTTACAAGTTTGTTATATGTTATAATTATACGGTTTTACTTTACATCAAAAAGGGGAGTCACGCATTACTGTTAATAGAGTGGTATATGTATTGATGTGACTTCTAGTGACATTATATTTATATTAATAGCGATTAATGTTGATTCAAGGGCAAAGTCATATGTTTTGATAACCCTGACTATCATTCTAGTATTAGTTTATTTGTATTGGTTTACTCTTCAACTATTTATTTGATCACCGACAAATGTATTAGGAAAAGTAAGTTTATACATCACGTCATATCATATCAACTGTTAGACATAAGTTAGGACATAATATAGACTCAGAAAGAAGGTTCATACAGATAGTTTTATAATGTCTGTTCCGTGGAGGTTCAGAAACGAGGAGTATTTTGTTTTAAGCACTCTTTTCTATATTCTACTAAAACCTCGATGGCGGTATCAGGTGCCTTTTTTTAGAAAGCCCGCACCATGAAATTTCAAGTCCTCGTCGAACCAATACTCTAATCAGGCTCTATCCTGGGGGAAAACTTTCTCCATATATCTTAAAACCTGGATCAGGTTTTAGAAAGATCGGTTTCAATTTTTGTCTCCATTGTTTATGAACCAACGTTCAAAACGTAATTGGATTATTCTTATCATAATAATCAAATTCTTTCAACGAAAATATAAATTGAGACTTTTAATTCCATATTTTCTGGTGGAGTTATGTTTCTCGGTTCTTTATGAATATTATGAAAATTGGTTTCAAATCTTAAAAGAATTTCATATTCTTATATTATTCTCATTAAAAAGCAACACAAAAAAATAAGTTTAATTTACATACATTGAGTACCATAACAAGGTAGGTACCTAGATATTTCTACATAAAAATACCCGAGACTAAAAAACCAAATTAGTGTGATTCCCCAGGAGTCATCTGTCAGTTGACGAGAGGCACATCATAAAATATTCAGGGCGGCGTCGCAGCCGTTGTGTTTGTTTATTTATCGGTGTCAGTGTGATGTAACAACGGTGACGTACACGCCCCTAGTGTGTGTGTCGGCGAAGGTTACGAAATTGTGTTTTCGGAGCTGCCTTTTGTAATATATTGTGGAATTGACACTATTTTTAAACGAGAGGATAGTATAAATTTTATGTCACTATATATTTCAAGGTTCATAGTGTAATTTTACGAACAGGCCGGCTCAACCGGAACGGTACTACCCTCTTACAGAAGATTAACCCTTAATGATAGCATTAGTGTTGTCGTCTTTCGTTGATGAGTGCAAGACCTGAGACTGAAGCATCTCAATTGGCAACCATGGTGTGGGTCACCATGCTGCATTGGTATACTTTTCAGCAAGCAGAGTTTTCATTTTGGTAATACCTCATTCATAAGAAAAGAAAAATGGGTAGTTATATATCTGTTTGTGGCATTATCGTTTTTGTAGGGCATTATTCTTTCTTTGGTAATATAAGATTTTTTTTCATTATTTTCTAAGCATTGATAAAAGTCAAACTGCTTTAAAAATCTTTTTGTGAAAAACATGTTAGTTATACAATTGTATTTATTTTTCCCATAATAAAATCACTTTATAATTGAAAGAGTACAACTTGTTTCGTTAAAGTGATCGCTACTGAATATTATAATTTACAGTCCGGCAATTATTAAGTAAGTAAAGCCTTTTAAGATAGCAAACAAATTAAAATGTCCCTTAAATTTTAAATCTTTCGTCTCATTTATTGGAAAATTGAATCACTTAAATGGAATAAATTCTCCAAAATGAAGGTCAAAATGCTTGTGTAGAAAATTGGGGATGAAATTTAAATTTGAAACAAGGGATTTTGTCGTCTTATTTTGAAATAGAAATTCTAGTTCAACACGAAATATGTCTAGCACAAAATTGACGTGACCAAATAGTGACACAAGGTTTCAATTTATTTTTAAGGGTACGATATAAACACTACTAAAATTTTGTAATTTTCCTGGGCTTTTCCAAAATTTATTTCGTGTCCTCGAAATGTGTCACATTGGAAAGAGTTCTTCTTCTTATATAGCCAAATAACTTCATGATAGTAATAATTCTGTTCTTTCGTCACACGAATGTATTTAGTTATCATTTATTTTTAGTGTTTCATATCTAATTGAAGCCAATTTTTGACGTTTAGCATGTCGTTTGACAGGTTTAACCTCAGATAAAGATCTTAAACTGAGCGCCATACTCATTTTTGGTCTTGTTTAAAGATTTTTCGAATAATAGAATTAGAAGGCACCAATATTGTTGAAAGAAAATTTAAATTAATTTCGACTTTATGTCTTAGAAATAGACACTTTGGGTTTCCACATAAGGTGTTGTACCATGTAGGAATCGAATTCACAACATAGCACAATAAGAAGATGCAAAGTGTTCGCTTAAACCACAACGCCATCTGTGCCGCGAAATTTTACCGAATTTGTGAATTAAGGAGTAAATATATTCTAGTTTATTTTGCTCCATATTTTCGCAGCGTTGACATGTTTTTGAATACATTTATGAAACGTGATATATCTTGTAAACTTTGAAAAAGTACGTGAGGACGCGTTAAACTCCAATATGATATTCTGCGTAAATTCAATTTCGAAGCCCTGAACGGGAGTCTGAATAAAAAAGGATGGAAATATTAAAACAGTTGGGAGCGAGCGGGATATCATTTCTAAAGAGCCCTTTTAAAAGATGTCATATAATGTTACGTCACTGTGTTAAAAGCGTCATCGTCTGTCCATTGTCGACTATGACTGTATATTTTGAATACAGGCTCTGAGTAATTTATAATGGCAACATTTTTTTTTAAAGTCTGAAAGATTTCAGGCAATAATTCTAAAATAATTAATTGTCATTTCTTTAATAAATGAATTTTTCAGAAGACTTTTTGTAATTCTTTACGCTGATGTGTTAGAGCTTATTATGAAAAAATATTTCAGTGATGAAAATATTTATATTTTAAATAATTTATTGTTTAGTAACAACCTTTCAAGCTAGGGCAGACAATTTACTTATAATGACATTTCAAAGGAATTGCCTCCGACATTTTCCTCGAGACTACAGTTCAGGTTTCTTTGAAGAAGGTTTAAAAAGGTTATAACAGCTTCTATGGATATTGAAATGGGCCCCAGGATACTTTTTACTAAAATATTTTTTGCTTTTGAATATTAAAATCAACAAAAAATATTTGACATTGACAGATGACAACTTTGACGTTTGATATGTCTTAATACAAGGTTCATTAGGGATTGTCTTTTGTTTTTCGAAAACCGTTCCCCTTTTCATCTTATTCACATTTTTTTTATGTTTCTTATTATTAACTAGTTACTGCCCGCGGCTCCGCCCGCGTGTATGCTGGTTATCGCGGCGCCCTATGTGTTATTCTGATGTATAAGGTATATTACTGTAAAGTTTTATCCAAATCCGTTCTGTAGTTTTTTCGTGAAAGAGTAACAAACATCCATCCAACCACTTAAAAACTTTCGCGTTTATAATATTAGTATAGATTTCATCACGACGAAGGCGCAGAAACAGCTAATTAAAGTGATTAGCTGGTTGCCATCTCATCAAAAGAAGAAGGACAAGGGTCATTTGAAATGAAAATGTTTGATGTAACTTACATATAAAAAAATACACGAACATTGTGAAATCTGATACTAAAATAACCAACACTAACGGAAATGTACTTCCCAAATGTGAAAATGTAGATTATGAAACATACGTACAATTAATACAAGTTAGAACTTGATCATTAACAATGACACATAGCTTGGCTATTTATTATTTACCGAAACTTACTAGGATGGAATCAGGCAAATTGAAACTCTATGTGGAATGAATTAAGGGTGAATTTTGATAGTGCAATCAATAATGTTAATTTTCGTGAATGTGTACGTTGTACTGTAGAAATGATTGTGACAAGAGCGAGTGTCACACACAGAAACTGCTACTATTGAAACTCGAAAAGCTTCAACATCTCGAATGAATTTTAATTTTATTAGGACTTTTATTGGTCATAACAATTTATTTATTTTGGTTGCAGTAATAGAATGCAATTATGTTATCTTGTAAGTTAAAAAAATACATCAGAAGGCCTGTTATACGAAAGGAACTTTATTTAATCGCTATCGTGACCACGTAATTTCTAACACACGTAAATAACCGCATGTAAAGTCACTCATAACCCAATTTAAGTTCTATATTATACAATTAGTGACGATTTATTTACTATCTAGCTACTACATTAAATTGGTAAGAGTCAATATTCAAAATATTTATAACTAGCTGAACCCCGCGGTGTTACCCGCGGTTATTGTTGTACCGCGAGTAACGCCGCGAGACAAAGTTAGTCTAAAAAAAGTAACTTAAGTTACTCCCCGGGTCATCAGCTACCTGCTAGTGAAAGTCCCGTCAAAATCCGTCCAGCCGTTCCAGAGATTACCCGGAACAAACAGACAGACAGACAGACAGACAAAATTTTTTTTAACTACATCTTCTGTATATGTGTCGTGTATACATACATATGCATTAAGTAAAAAGCGGTAATTTTAATATTACAAACAGACACTCCAATTTTATTTATTTGTATAGATTGAAAAGTAGAAAAATTAAGCTACGAATACCCACAAATATTAGCTCAGCGTAAGCAACAAAACGTAATGTGCATACTTAACTTTGTACTACCAGCACCCGGAGTATGAAACACGTGTATACCGTAGAAAAAGTTTTCACAAGAAGAATTACTGCCGCATAAACTTTTAGAATAGCCCTCTCATGTCGCAAGAAGAAACCTTGGCAGGAAAGTTAATCCACTTTTTAATTATTATAAAAGTTACTTCTAAAACGCGTACTTGAAGTACCTAACTGCTTGAAAGTGTTAGAATAAATATCTTTATAAACATATGGCATAAATAAAAAGTCAAAACGTATTTACTACTATTAGTAGTAGTTTACTATAAGCAAATGTTTGTTATTTGTACAGCAATTATCGACATTATCATCTTGCTACAAAACTTTATCTGAAGTTAGCGTTCATTGTCAAAAAATAGCACTATCACTTTTATATCCATACGGATATAAAAGTGATAGAGCTAATGACGCTGACGCTAATATTCCTTGAAAAAAATTTTCTGATTGGATAAAGAAAAGCGGGGAAGTAGAGGCAGTTACGATAATATTTGGAAACACTATTGGTCGATTAAGTAAATATACAAATGTTTTAGGTTAATCTGTGAAGTAACGATTTTCCATTATGGAAACGGCACATTATTATTATACATTCATTTTAAAAAAGAAAGTCATGGAAATATTTGTGGCAGTTTAATAAAGTAAGATGTCGTAGACTGTGTATTTAAATAATGCAATTAACTTTTAAAAGAAAATTTATAGAAACCAAAAAAACAAGATTTAAGATTTGGTAGACTACAACAATTTTACAAACTCTACTTAGGATTTTATTGTGGTTTAGAGATTTTCTTGACTATCAAATATTAAAAACAACATAAATTGCATAACATTGAGCTCTGTCTAGTCTACGATGACGTGCGTATTAAAATCGAGTTCTAGATAGCAGTATCGTAGTAGGGGTGTGATTGTAAATTCGGACATTGAGTGAAACAATGCTGGGGTGACCAAGTTATGAAACATTTGTATGAGGTGTCGCTCTATGATTACTGTTGTTGTATTCCGTGTCGGTGCAAAACTTTTAGTTGTATGAATAACTTTATTGCAAAAGATGTGTTTGTGGTGTTAAACTATTACGTTCAAAAGATCTTTATTACAAAGGTATACGGTACATAATGCAGTGCATCGTACACTTGTATGTACAGAACAAAACTGTGTCAACAGTTTTTTTTTTATATTATTTTTTATGGTGCAGCTGGCAAACGAGCAGACGTATTATCTGATGGTAAGCGATTACCGCCGCCAATAGACACCCGCAACACCAGAGGCGTCACAAGTGCGTTGCCGACCTTTGGGGGATGGGGAAAGGGATGTGGGGAGGGGTTGGGGTATGGGCCTCCGGTATCGTCGCTCACTCGGTGAAACACAGTGCAAGCGCTATTTCACACCGGTTTTCTGTGAGGACGTGGTATCACTCCGGTCGAGCCGGCCCATTCGTGCCGAAGCGTGGCTCTCCCACGGTACCAAGTCGGTCCTGGTCACGGTATATTTATATAATTTATATACATAAGAATTTATGAACTTAGGAAAATCTAAAGTTTTAGTCAAACAGAATGGTAAGTAGTTTTTTTACCACAGAACCAGTAAAACCTGGTTATTACACGTCACTTCAATTCTAATTATATTGGCTAGTACAACGGGAGTCATCTCACATCTCGTTGGTTTCAGAAACAAAACGATGTTAAACAGTTAAAGCCATTTTCAATTCCATCTGAAACTCTCGACTTGTAGATGTTTACGGGTGTTTTTTTTTTTTTTTATATTTTGCCCTGCCAAAATGACTCTACTCTGCCTGATGGAAAGCATAAGCAGAATCCAAGAGTGGTGGTCATCATACTGCGAATGCAGACAATGCTACAGTGCAGCATAGCAGCATAGGGCTAGTGATGCTTCTGCATCGTTGGGCCTCCGGTCTCGCACTCAGCAACGAAACACGACAGCATGATCGCTGTCATTTTACGTTGATTTTCTGTGCGAGGGTAGTACCGCCCCGGTCGAGCCGGCCCATTCGTGCTGAAATCAGCGTGGCTCTACTACCTTGTATCGCTACAATAGTCACTTGTCATCAGCTAACCCAGATTGATCCCTTGTACAGTAAAAAAACCAAAGTCAAACAAAGGAACAATAAGTATTTTATTTCTAGTTGAAAGCCAGTATCTTTAGAAGAGGATCCCTATTCCCTACCCACAGAACCCACGTCCCCGATTAAGAGTATTCGTGTACAAAGCTTAATCAGTTGAATAGTTAAGTCTCGAAAGGTAATACTTACTTTATCATTTATAACACTAGTTAGAATGTACATACTGATAGAAAATTCCGAGGTTCATTTATAAATAAATAGCAAAGAGGGGTTGGACTTACGCAAATAATCCCAAAATTAATTAGGATTCTGGACTTTGAAAATCCCGTATGTGAATCAGCTGCTTACCGTCCCGGGCGAGTAACTCTCGAGGACGGGATTACTCGCAGACGCGGGATAACTATATCCCAACACTTAATAGTGCCGAGAGTGAAATAAGTAGACAAAGTTGGATATTTCAAGAAGTTAGTTTATTGATATTTGGTGTGAGCTCGCTGTCCAATACGATATTACATCAGGCTGTAGTCTCGTGATCTTGGAGCTATGCCCAATAACGTTAATAGACTCGGATTCTGTTACATTTGATCAATAAAACTGTCTAAGAAAACTATATTATTATGTTTGTATATGTGAACAAAATTAGAAATCTTGAAAAACTTCATACTGACTGTTAAGTGTCTGTGAGCTTATGCCTGGGTATGTTTGTGAGAGCAATAAACTGAAAACCATGTTTAATACATTCTTAGCGAGGTGTTGGGGACAAATGCTAGGTATGTCTTGGACTGGAACTAGAACTCGCTTGTCCACCAACTACCAACAACGTTTCTTTTAAATTTCGTTTTTGTTGGTCTATTATGTATGGTATATGTTATACTCTGCCTGATGGAAAGCATAAGGAGAACACAAAGGTGATAGTCACCAAATTGCAGCTATTCAGTGAGTTCCGGTGATGTAAATTTGGAAAGACTTATTGTGAGTGTACACACCGAACACAAAATTCGGTCATGCACCAACAAAATGGACCAATCATCTAAAAGACCTATCGTATCCTAATTTCCGACGATAGTAAGACACGCGCTGGTCAGTAACCAGTACATGATGTCAGTTATCATCTTCTTCTAGTGGAATCCTGATGCTAAAAACAACTTCTAGGTTAGATTGCATAGTCAGAGCGAGAGAGAGCGATAAATATCTTATTTAAATTACTAATGACGTTATTACCCTAGGAACGTCTCAGATCCTAGAACGAAGATTGATTTATAAAACCGACTCGACAGGAGTGATACCACGGACTCACAAAAAACCGGTGTGAAACAGCGCCTGTGCTGTGCTGTAGGGAGGACATCCTTTTCTTCATCCCTAACGGTCGGCAACGCACTTGTGACGCCTCTGGTGTTGCGAGTATCCATGGGAGGCGGTAATCGCTGACTATCAGGTGATACGTCTGCTCGTTTGCCCACTATATCATAAAAAAAGAACAAAGAAACAATTTTAACAAGGATGTCGTTTCGACTGAAATAAGTAAAATTTGTATTAGAGAAAAACTTTAAGAATGTATCAATATATATGCTAAGTTCTACGTTACGTCGTTTAAACTTATGATATAATTCATTGACTACGAAAATTTAAAATGAGAAAATAAATGAAATTAGTTTAAGTTTGTATAAATCCAACGAATTATATTACGAGTAATTTAGCAACTTGACTTAATTTAGAGTAATTCGAAAATATTAGACACAATGATTTACTGTAAGGCTGGTCTAGTGGTATGAGCGGTCGACACGTCGCTCTCTACTGCGCCAGGGTGTTGTGGGTTCATCCTATCCTACACGGGATAGCACTTTGTGTGATTCACAAATTGTTGTTCTGAGTCTGGGTGTTATTTGTGTCCGTTCCATGTATATTTGTAAAGTCCCCCGCGACACAGGATGTTTATTCCTAATGCGGGAGTCGTCTTTTTTTAAATAAAAAAAAAAGAATCTTTAAAGATTGATTGATTTTTAAAACCAGGTTTATTAAATAAATCAATGCTGATTTTACTTAATGTTGTTACGTGTAATATAGGAATAAATATTAAATAATAAGTTTTAAATATCTATTTTTATTGGTGTAATAAATATGAGTACTGGCAAATCAAAATTTATTTAAAAGGAAAATACGGGTTTAACGATTTAAAGCTCTAGGAAGGCTGGACTGTTTCTAACGATGTTTTATAAATAACTATTAAGGTATTAATTTTACATAGAATGGGGGGCAAACAAGTATCTCCTAATGTTAAGCGATAACCGCCGTTCGATGAGCACCCACAACACCAGAGGCGTGATATGTGCGTTGCCGACCTTTGGGGGATGGGGAGAGGGTGTGGAGAGGGTCTGTGGTATGGGCATCCGTTATCCTTACTCACTCGGTGAAACACAGCGCAAGCGCTATTTCACACCGTTTTTCTGTGAGGCCGTGGTATAACTCCGGTCGAGCCGGCCCGTTCATGCCAAAGCATGGCTCTTCCACGATATTTATACCCACAAAAAATAACAAAGAATAAATTTAAATATAATGCAAATTTGTGTTTATTATGGATAACAATGTAACTTATGTAATTCCATATTTGCACTTACCACGTCATATTTTAACCTCGCCTGGATGGACTGTATGAAGGTTGTCTGGGTAATAATACAACCTTCTGCGAAGACGTAATTTCGCGGAAGGAGGCGGCGGAGAAGGCCCGGGAGGACGACCTCCACTCGGACCCGATCCGCCGCCGGCGAACCGGGCGGCGGAAGCGCGCCTATCTGCGCCTCATGCCGCCCTGAGTGTGGCCGCGGATGGTCGGGATGGGTTTTCCCTTCCATCCGCATTAGTGGCCACCCGCGAGGGGGCGACGTTACGTGTGTGCCGTACGTCGCCAAAATTGAGAGTCAACACAGCAGACGGTGCCCGCTTCTGTGCGAGCAAGCGCTGGGAGGGGTCCGGATGTGTTAATAACAGCAGTTCCCGGATCCCTCCCGTCTCAGGCGCAGAGTGGCACACCGTGTGGTTTTAGTCGGTTCGATTCCGACACACCGCCCCGCCGCAAACCCCGGCGGGGTGACGGCCCGAGGGGGTTTCCACACGTTAAAAAAAAAAAAAAAAAAAGGTAATAATACAAAATTTTACGGCTATGATAAAAAAGCAGGTAAAACTGCGGGGAACTGCTTGTTCATAATAAACACATATAGCTTTCGTGCTCAGAATTTTGTCCAGGGCGAACGTTCACCGACCGGTGATGTTCTGGAAAAGAGTCCTGCGAAAAGCATCAGGAACTGACGAGCATGCGAATGATGAATGTAAAAGAAATAAAAGAGGTGTGTCAAAGCCGTAGTAAGTGAAAATCAACTGTTTCTGCCTATTCCTGTGGGAAACAGGCGTGACTTTATGTTATATACTTTTCTTTTAAACAAGCTGTTTTACAAATACTTCAACAACAGAGAGTTCTAGTCTGATCCGAATATTAATAAGATCCAAAAAATTATAATTTCTTTGTACAAAACAAAGTCAAACATTTCAGTTACCATGACAACTTTTTTAATTATTTTGTCTTAAATATTTACTTATACTGTCACATAAGTTTCTTTGTTGGAAAGAAATTTTAATCTTATTTCATGTTTATTTTTTAAATGTAAATAAACTGCGTAATTGAAAATTGTACTTGACATTTTATTGTTTAATTAAAGTTAGTCAACACAAAAATGTTTACACATTATAATTTGCATTTTGGTGATGAGAGATATGATGTACTTCAGCCTTTATGGCCACGACCGCAAAGTTTTGACGTAGACCAGCCACTACTGAAGAGGTAATATAGTACACAAGTGTGTACGTAAATACTGGTGCCATTTATGTTCCCTCACTACCACAATGCGAAGATGCTACTCGACGAAGGAGAAATCACCGACCATTCGACTGACGCTTATACACACTCTTCGAGGCATGAGATTGAAGACCCCTCTTGATGGGCAGTTGCAATCGTCAACCTCTAGACCAACGAGGCCGTTAGTATAGGTGAATTGGGCAAACGAACAGACGAACAGACTAATGGTAAGTGCCTATCAACATGGAAACCTCAGGAAACTTAAGTGTGCTGCTTTTCTTTGAGTAGTGGTACTCACAGTGAACAGCTACAAAGCAATTGCTTAATACTGGTTTTATATTAGAAAACGGTATTGGCACCCATTACATTCATTAACAGGGTTTAACAATCTGATGAACATAGTCTTTCCCGTCTTTCCCGAGAAAGGAGATTATGAGCTTACTATAACTCGCTGGCCATGCCGGTTGATTTAGTGTTTCTGTTAAGTTTTCCTTAGCTTTGGAGTAATGTTTCCTTTTTTTTATGGAATAAAGGGCAAACATAGACGTATGGCCTGATCCTAAGCGATTACCGCCGCCCATGGACACCTGCTACACCAGAAGCGTCACAAGTGCATTGACCTTTGGTGGACGAGGAGGGGGGTGGGGGGAGGTTTGGGGTATGAGCCTCCGGCCTTTTGGAAACGACGCAAGGTCTGCTTAGTTTAGTTCGCGCTCTGTGTTAGAAAGAGGAAAATAAATATAATTAAAAAAACAATCCTTAAATATATTACGCTATAATATACTGACTCTATGTGAATAATCATTGGATTAACATGGTTGAAACATACATCAGAAAATAAATGGTAGATTAATAAAATACAGAAAAAAAGATTAGATTGTGTCAAAACATTGACAAACAACCGTACGCAGTAGATTGATACCTGTTGATATCGATGATAAACAGAGTTGAATTTTGATGCGATTATTTTTGCAGAAGGGTTAATTTCCCTTGAGGGTGAAGAGTGAAGGTACACGCTCGTTTATGTTAAAAGAACTGAGTATCAAGTGAAGCCTTTACGTTTCGTAACGAGTTTAAAGATATATAAGCATATATATATAACTGTCGTGTCACGTCGTTACTCACAATGAACAACAAACCTATCTAACTGATTTTCAGGTTTTTTAATGTGTGTTTTGCTGGTGTGCTTAAGATATGATAGATACAAGGCGATTAGATCAATAGGAGCTAAGCATGATTGAAATTTTTTACCGTGGGAGAGCCACGCTTCGGCATGAATGGGCTGGCTCGGCCGGAGTGATATCACGGCCTCTCATAAAACTGGTGTGAAATAACGGCTGCGCTGTGTTTCACACCGGTATATTGGATATTGGAGGCCTTACCCCAACCCCTCCCTTCATCCCTTTCCCCATTCCTCAAAGATCGGCAAAGCATTTGCGACGCCCTTGGTGTTGCATGGGTCCGTGGGCAGCGGTAATCGCTTACCGTCAGGTGATACGTCTACTCATTTGCCCGCCTATATCATTAAAAAAAAGACGCTAACGGAGTTGCTTAGATCAGCTAGTAGGCACATAAATATTAAAAGACTATTTTTCTTCTTACAAAATGGTGTATCGGCATCTATCGAGCTTAAGGTACATTAAAATTAAAATGACTATGCGAGCTTAACTAAAAAAAAAAAAGTATAAACACGCGCGCGAACCCGCGAGTAATAGTAGTTAATATAACAGACAGTACTACTTTCACGTTATTAGTATACCTTCGTCCCTGTAGGCCTCACATGCAGGTATTGCTGAGAAAATTACTACAGTCTCTAAGGTACTGCTGCTGTGTTGTCAATAAACTTATTTATAGTTTAATATTTCTGACATGTTCGTGTAAATTATATATGGATTAGATATATAATATATCCACGTTTTTTATCCCGAAGGAATGATATACCTACCTACTTCTAGCCAATTTCAGTCAAAGCAGCTAGTCTCAACGGATACCAGTTGACTACTCAAATAATATAGTGCACAAGTGTGTGCGCAAACATAGGTGCGCTCTCTGTTCCTTCATAGTCAAAATCGGATTTGTTGGCTTTCCCACATGACTGGGGAATGATCAGATGTATGACACGGAGGCTTAGACTCAAACTCCGGACTTTTATTAAGCAATTCAATAATCATAAAACTCAGTAACACTCTTGTTCCCAACCTGGGAATCGTGCCAGAGATTGGGACTCATCGGCAGTCGCATACGCTAACCACTGGGTTTAAAGAGCCGTTGAGATTTATACACGAAGAAAACGAATTAATATAAAATATAGTGAAGTTGTAAACTAAAATTATTTATATTATACCGATTTATTCTGTTATCATACTAATAATATGAAATACTAGCTGAACCCCGCGGTGTTACCCGCGGTTATTGTTATACCGCGAGTAACGCCGCGCGACAAAGTAAGTCTAAAAAAAAAAGTAGCTGGATCATCAGCTACCTGCCAGTGAAAGTCCCGTCAAAATCCGTCCAGCCGTTCCAGAGATTAGCCGGAACAAACAGACAGACAGACAAAATTGTTTTTAACTACATTTTTGATATGTGTATCGTGTATACATACATATGCATTGATTAAAAAGCTGTTATTTTAATATTACAGACAGACAGAGAATTTTATTTATTTGTATAGATATAAATGTAAACGTAATATTGATTGTTACGCTTTCACACAAAAACTACTTAACCGGTCGCCATGAAACTTTGTACTACATACTACTGACAGATTCTTGGAGGTATTAGAAGTAACATTATACTTTTATTAAACGCGAGCGAAACCGCGAGTGAAATTTTGTATACAAATATACATACAATATAAATTATTATGTATATTTTGAAAAAAAACCGTACCGTTTGCAATCTCACCCCTTAAAGGGGTGAATTAAAATGTAAAAGTTGTCTTAAAAACTTGGCTTGAATTCATTTATCATAGTCAATTACGTTGAGCTTCCCCTGGCATGATTAATTTTGCTATTAAGGGTGGAGGCTGTATGTAGGGGTAGCTTACTTGGAACCTGGTACAGGTTTAGCAGAAATAATTTAAAGGGTTGAAATTATAAAAAGTAAGCAGCATCAACACGTATCACTAGATGTACGTTTCTAAACCAACTTAGTAAATTGTCTATGATTTTTTTATGTATGGGTCTGCTAAAGTAACTCTACTCTAGCTGTGGCAGTTATCATACTCATTGTAAATGCAGATAGGCAACACAAAAAAAAACTAGCCTGTTCTCCAAAGTCCGAGTCCGCGAAGGCATAACATACAAACATAGTTTTTTTTTGTTTTTCGAATTAATTATATTACAAATTAATATAGTATGGATGAATGAGAGATGAATAAAAAAAACTGACGGAAAAAAAAACATGCTAATATTATTTGAAGTTGTTTGTATATCGCGTCAAATTTCAGCCCATTCAAAAAATTTTTGAAGTGAAACTTCGTGCATTTTAGGAAAATTATTTTCGGATGGGTCAGAAATGTTAAACTCGCGAGAGGACACGTGACTTGATCTAAGACCGCGCAGTGCGTTTGTGTAGTACAAGTGTTTTAGTGTTTAACATTAACCTTTATTTTTATAACGTAACAATAAGCATTTTTTTTACTTCTTTTTATCGCGCATTTTATTTAAAGAGCAAAGAGGATCATTTCAGATGAGCTTAAACAACTGTTTGTTTATAGTTTTGAGTTTTCACTTCTGTCGGCAGTCCTCATGACTGCTTTGTATTTTTTTTAAATTTTTGAACCTTATATAAACCAGATTGACATTATATAGGTACATGTGTAGATATAATTCAAGAAGATGGCAATGACCATGAACCTACAATATTTAACACCAGTGTTACCCCAAACATCACAGTAATGCGACACGCGTTTGTTCCCTAGTTAACAAAACGCTTAAAACTATTAAAATACCTTGACAGATGTCATGGAAGTCGTTAGGGACGGGATAAAAGCCCTTTCGCATGTGATAAGGGCCTAACAAAGTAACTTTCATTTCTGTACACTTTGTTGGGTTAGAATTTTTAAAGTATAAAGATGCTTCGTTAAAAAAAAACCGACTTCAAAAACTAAAAAGTATAAAATATCCTAATAAAAATTTGATTTAATACACCTCATATGCACTTTAATATTAATAAACTATAACTATTTTGTATATGCTGCCTATTCATAGGTTTAAAGTCGGAGCCAAGCCAATTGTCGATGCGTGCGTGTGAAATTGAAAGAATTATCCTCCAACTAACTGTTGAGGAGTTGTACCTTTCATCATGATTTCACCTAAAAACTTGAAAGAATACGACTAAAGGTAATGTACATTATACATGACATTTAAAGATTTATCTTCCAATTCAAAGAGTTTTATCTTCCATCATCAGCTCATCGTCATGAACTGATGACTACCAAATGTAAATTCTATTATAGCTTTAGTAAATATATAAAAAACATAGTACGTGCCAAACGAATTTGAGGGTTCCCTTGGATTTCCTTGGGATCTCATCATCAGATCCTGATATAGTGCCAAAGGGACCTCATGGGGACCCTTTCCATTACAAAAATAATTTTCGAAATCGATCCACAATTAATTGACGGAGTAATCAGTGTACATACATAAAAAAAATACCAATCAACTGGAGAACCTCATCCTTTTGGAAGTAGGTTAGTAAAAAAATTAGGCCTCCTACAAGGAGATCCCACGACCTAGTGAAGGAAAGCCGTTGGATGTGGGCAATACAGAGAGAGATTTGTCTAGAATTGGTCGATTTGCAGTTGAGATGATGATGTTGATAGTCCATCTAAAACTTGCCTAGAATAGATAGCAGTCTGTGATAAGGACACCCAGTGGACAACTATTCTTCGTCTGTCTCTTGTTAATGGTGTGCAATAAAGAGTATCATTATGGCTCTCTATCTGTCTATAGCTATCCTGCGTTAAAACTTGGTATATAAAACTCTCAAATATTTTCGAATTTCGCTCGACCTAGTATCCGTGTAAATACTTACACGTCGGACCCTTCTGTCCCCGTCTAGTTAGATGAACCGAATATGAAAGCATAATGTTCTGTTTAGTTAGCAGATGAACTGGAAACTGGAGATGTAATGTTGTGGTTACTGTAAACAAAAACAACATGAATAGGTGTGGTCATTTAGGACAGTTTATTAACTGTTTTAGCAGGACCTTAGTTGACAAATATGGAAGTCAAATTGAAAAAGTTTATGTCTTAAATGACTTGTGTCTTTAACATATTAGTTAGTCCAATTACTTTTACACTGTTTTAATTTTCTGTATGTTATCACTATTAATCACCCAAAAGTAAATCAGCCTATGCCATTGTTGAATATAGACCTCTTCAACTACCACCACTATATGTATGTCTTGTCTTAAAGGCTGTTGATGAAAATGATGATGACGATGATGACGATAATGGTACCTTACCTTATGTGAGTACAAAAGATGTTCACCACTGGGGTCATGGTGGTGGTATGCCTAAAAATGACACTGGTAGTGGGTCGAATAGCCGTTTGGCTATAGCGGTATTATCTAATGGGACCGCCTAAAATATATATTAATAGAAAATTTCACTTAAACAAAACCATAAATTGCTTTATACAAAATTGGTATTAAATATTATTGTTCCATTCAGCAACAAGTTAATAAATTTGAATCAAAGTAGGATACCTGCGGTCCGAGTTCGGATTGATAGCAGACAGTTCTAAGCTTACAGCTTAAGTGGGACGCGGATTTCAAAACGGTGAACAGGTTGACTCCAATTCTTGCAAGAAATTAGTTCTTGTACTCTACTACTGCTAATTTCTGGAATGATCGTATTTTATACGAGGCCAATGAGCTGCGGGCTCACCTGATAGCTGACTGAAATGACTAGTCGGTAGCGTTAGTGCACTTTGATTTTCCCTTCTCACAGAAGCACGAAATAAGGATTGGGCTCAGATATACCACTTACTCGATGCAAAGCAACAAAAGAATTGTTTGATATTAGTTTTCTATGATACCATGAAGTAAACTGCGGATAAGGAAGTGATGATGAAGCTTAGCTAAGATTTGTGTTTGCTTAAATTTACAGCTTCTGACTGCTTCAAATAACAAAACACACGAACGTTCATTTCCAATTTTACAAAAACCAATAAATACATAAAGCGCTATCTGGCCGACAATTTCCAATTAGATGCAATTAATTGAAATTTTTCAATAACGCTGATAATATAAGCATAAAAATACCTAAGATTAAAATTTTGAAATTTCATTTTTAATACATTTTCAAGTTCTTTTGTGTAATATTAGGGTGGCAGGAATCAAGGGAGGAGCGAAAATCTTCGAAAGAGATATACACAATACAGCGACAGAATAGCATTCATTAAATTTCGTTCATCATTTGTTGTTCGCTGAATAAGCAACGTTTTCTAAACGCATCCATGAAGACTTTTATCATAACAGACACCTGTGCCACTATTGTAAGATTTTCATTAGAAGATCATTGATTGTATTGGATATTTCATGGATATATTGTTGGGGTAATTTGTTAGTAGCAGTTTAAAATTTTCATTGCTTTTTCATGCTTCTACATAATATATTTTTTATTGTTACAGGTAACAGACTTTTATTCGGTAGTAGCACCAATGTACATACTTTTGAGAACATTTCAATACGAAATTTGTTATTTAAAAAAGCAATGGCTGAAAAACTCTTATGTACAAAGTGTTTAGCTTCCAAATTTCCTCCTTCAGTAGAAAAACCTCATGGGAAAAAAGCTTTTACTTTTTCCAGTAAAATTTGCAAATTTTATTTTACTAAAACCTTATCAAAATAATTAGAAGAAAGGAAAAATGTAGCGACTAATCTTATCGGGTTCGTAATAAAATATTGTTTTTTTTCCTTATGCTAAGTTCCTAGTGTTATATTATTAAAGAAAACTTTAAATATTAATTTGGCATCTTTTTTTGTATGGTCTAATCCCACCCACACGCCCACTACTGTAACTCCTGTACAGCAGTGATTCACGAACACACCAAGTTATAACACTCGGGAAGTCCCAGGAATAATTAAACTGTTTTGGAACCCGCAACGAAATTAATCAGAAGAAAAACTGGAAGAGGAGGAAGAGTTGAAAATGTAATATTTTTCCTACTTTAGCAATTTTGCCATATTGTAGGACTATTTATAGTAAATATTTATTTACTCTTTTTTAGTTTCTAAAACGGCATTACTGTCAAATTGAAGTCCAACCCATTCACAATATAACATACAACCGTATTTCTACTATAATTTCTACCTGGAGCTTATTTAGCAATATGTACAGTTGGATATGAGAGCTAAACTAGGTTAGATGTTTTTATTTATATGTTTGCCAAAGTGATTCTTCTCTTCTGCTTCTGCATCACTGGGCTTCCAGTCTCGCAATGACCAACGAAACACGATATCAGGAATACTGTTTCTTTAGGTTGATCTTCTGTGAGAAGGTAGTACTCGGATCTTTTAACAAATAACTAATTTCCCATACAAGTTTTAGAACCCTGATTTTCTAGATACTGGCCCATATTCCCCAATCCATCTTTAAAAGCAATGTAAGTTTTTCATAGTTCCTCTTTTCAAATCCCTTCTTGTCTACCTCACCTATCAATATTACAATTGCCAAATATAGGTTAAATGGAAGTGAAATTCTACTTAGTAAAATGAGTATGTAGAAACATGTAATAGAACCACTACTAGAATTATTTATCACAGCCAAAGGCAATCAAAGTCAATACCCATTTAACTAAATCAGCAAAGACGAAGAAGACTCAGAACTCTTGGGAACAATAAACGCCAAATGAAGCCGTTAAGCAAACATCCAGAATAACATCAGTAATTAGCAATTCTGAGACAGTACATCCCTTACGTCACATTAATTTAAACACCAATCAGAGCTAAGTGTGAGACGCTATTTAATATTCGCTACCCATCACCGTTGTTCCGGATTGTTTTAGGCAGTTTTGGCGTGTTTTGGAAATATGTCCGCAAAGTTTGCTTCATTGGCGTTGTTTGGGATTATAAAAGTGAAAGTAACGTAAGACGGTGATGAATTTAATTTTACTTTAAAGATTTTAGAGATTTGGAAGCGGAATATGGATTTAATTTAATTTGGATATAAAAATACTATCAATATTTATTGCTGTACGTTTTAGACGTGATAAAAATATTAGATATTGCATTTTCTAGATGTCCGAAATTAAAACTTAACGCCCTCTAGTCCCAAACTAAGCAGAACTTGTAATATGGATACTAAACAAGTATTATAAATACATATAAACTTTTTTGTGCAGACATTATATATAGAAAACAACAAATATTTGCAAATCATATATTATGACCATTTGACAGTTTAGCGACCCTAACTTTTATAGGGCCAAAGATGAGATTCAGAAACACAATTACGAGTATATTTTAAAAATCTACAATTTAACGTAATAATACAACATTAATATAAATGAAAAACTGTATTAATAATTTTCTTAAGATTGTTTACTTTATATAAAATACGCGCTCTTAATAAAATTTATCTTGAATTTTATCATCGCACCTAGACAGATTGATCGTAAAATTAAGCTTTTTGTGTAAATTCTAAATGAAACGTTGTTTTGGAAAGATGGCAGAGATTACGCACGTAACCTTGTGTTTTTATGTATAAACACAACTTTTCTAGTTTTATGCTTGACAAATGTGTAGGTTGACACTTAAATTTAGGTTTCAGAATACTTTATTTATTAGTAGTCCTTACTTTATTATTAAAACCAGCTTTTGAAAAAGTGGTAAACATTTGTTTGAGGGAATATTTTAAGCATTTCATAGCACTGCAAAATACTGAATATACAGTAAATATTTACATTAATAGTGGGTCTTAGTTCGATGCCATATGGTTCAATTTATCTTGTAGAGCAATGCATACATGCACAAAATTAGTATTCTGTGATGTTCGCTCACGCCATTTACGTGTTTAATGACTATTTGTGAGAGTTTTATTTCCACTTATCTTTTTAAAGTTTTTAACTAGTTGAGGCTTGGATTCGGTAATCGTATAGAATTAAATCGAAAATGAAAATAGTACTCAAACTGGTCGCAGAAATTATTGTGATAGAGGCCCCTAGAGAGCCATTACTTAGCATATGTTGGCTATTGGAAATAAATAAATAACAGTGTTCTATATAACAATGTATATGTCTTTCAGACACCTTACACCTTAAATAGAAATATGTTCTACAATTCTTTAATGCTTTCTCTGCACATGAGAAATATAACTACTCGTGCTTTACATAATGTGGGCAATCATACCGTCTACTACTGGCAATAGTATTCTCCCTAGAAAAGTGGTTTTGGCCTACTATACTATGCTGGACAGATGTTTTAGTATAGGGTTTGTTTCAAGGATACCTTCTCTTTTCAGTAGTTGTTTCGAGTAGTTTATTAGGCACTACTCAGTGCGACGCGACCGTCCGCGCGGACCGTCCGCGACGGATGGTCCAATGTATGAAGCCTATACAGCGCGTTCAGTGCTACGCGGACAGTCCGCGTCGCACTAAATAGCGTCTTACCTTCCAACGCTATGAGTTGTGATGATGAAAAGTGACACTCCGTATTCTTATTTGGCACCAAATAGAGAGATCTTCTCTAATACCGTAAAAATAATTCATTTGCGTTTTTAAATTACTAGCTGACTAGCGCAAACTTCATATCGCTATATTTACATATCTGTCTCAGCATTCCACAGGCAGTCTACACTTAAAAAATACTAATTTACACGCTATCTTTGATTTTTTCTTGTACCAAGACCTTGTCCTAACAATAACGAACACATAAAAAAAAGAATTATTTAATTTGGTGCCACGCTTTGGCATGATTGGACCGGCTAGACCGGAGTGATGCCACGGCCTCACATAAAACCGGTGTAAAATAGCACTAGCACTTGCTCTGTGTTTCACCGAGTGAGTGAGGATACCGGAGGCCCATACCCCCTCCCTACATCCCTTTTCCAACCCCCCAAAGGCCAGCAACGCACTTGTGACGCCTCTGGTGTAGCTGTCCATGGGCGGCGGTAATCGCTTACCATCAGGTGATACGTCTGCTCACTTGTCCCATATACCATAAGAAAACACATTTCGGGGATTCATCTATGTATAAAATCTATCATTCATTTAAATAAATAATACTCACACTCTTCATGAATACTTCTAATGAAGCAAATCATAAGCTTCAATAAACCCGCATAAACAAATAAGGCGACCTCTCATAATTTATAGTCACAGGAACCTCCGATATATAATTATGTAAATCAAACCTTTACTCCTTCAGATCGAAGGTATAATATAAATATGGAGCTGTTAGCACCCCTCACCGACTTCTAAATCAAAAGCTAGATCAGAAATTCACCGCAGTATTTAAATGAGCTTGTATTCAAAGTAGAGACCTGTTGATCACTTTAACTGTTTACTGCACAGTTAAATTTATATAAAGCTTATTCTAAATAGGTATTAGCCACAGAATTTAGACCAAGAAATCTTTGAAGTTGGTTGCTCATTGTATTTCAGGAATCTTAATTGATAAATGTAATAGTGAGTTTGTTTTATTTATTTGTTGTAATTTTATTTTTTTTACTGTGAAATTGAATATTTTGCTCAAACTAAATTTTTTACGTGGATTTCACTGGCAGATAGCTGATGATATTAGGAGTAACTTTTGCTACTTTTGTAAGCTGATAATCAGCAGTGAATATTCTATCAGTCCATACTCTTACTTATAATGTTGTTTATAAGTAGAGACCTGTTGACACATTGTTATATCGTTTACTACCATGTAATACCTTTAAACGATCAATTTTAGTATAAATATAATCTGAATTTCGAAAACATCTGCAACGATTTACATGAAATTTAGTGAGCGTTTCGAGGCGGTGAATCGATGTAGCTAGAATTCTATTTTTGAAAATTTACCAAACAAGAACAGAGTAAAGTTTGGTCATTTTCATTTTAGCTGCAAGTCTTGCGGCTTCATTATAGAATTAAATATATTTTTCAGGATTCCACTAAAGACCATTGCACATTTTTTTTTGTAACACTATGTTTTTGAATATTGAAAACGACGTAAGTGAAATAGTTGCATAATAAAATACGGACAAAATGAACATCTAGTTTCATGCAAGTGTTGAGGTCAGACTTGTAAAATCCAAGTCGAATAACTAAGTAGCACTCGAACTATCTTGCCAGAGATCCAAGTCAAATAAAACGGCTTAAAATACTTTAAATACCGGTAGTCTTTTTGATTTTTTTTTCTTCAATTTCATGTTACTTTTTACTTTCCAAACGCTTACACTTTGATAAGAAGGAAGAATTTTAAACTTCAAAAAAGTTCAATCAATTTATTCCAAAGTCTTTGGTTGTTCGGCGAAATTTCGCGTCGCAGCGATGGTAGATAATGGCGCGTTCACGCCGACTCTCATCGCCGCCTATCGAGGTAATTGAAATTGATTGAATTTTAAATAAATTTAATGGTTGGTGGGGTTAAGTTCTTACGTCTCTGGTGCGCTGTTTTTTTTTTTGAAAATAAGGTTTTGAAGTAAAAACTTCTTTTGGCGTATTGAGCAGTTTTTGGGTGAATAAAAATCATGGTCGTCGTCACTGAACGCTTTCCATGAACTATACTTCTTTTTTATATGTTATATTTATATATATAGAAATACTATACTTATCGAATAAATACGGACCAAGTCACGGGCAAATGCTAATAATATATGGATTTTTGGAATGTATAAGTAACGCCCTTTCCAATGATACTAAACACGACATATTTATCTGAAATTTATTTTTTAATCAGTACTTTATTTCGGCTAGAGGGCGCAACATTAGATTCAGTGACATGTCATATAGCCCATAACCAGAAGACAATTATGACGCTTCTAACGACACCTCATTTGTCTAGTTCTACTGAGTAGTTAAGGAGCTATGAGGGAACAAATGAACATATATACACACATATATACATAGCCTGTCAAAATCATAACCCTCCTTTAGCTTTGCCGTAGTCGGGTAAAAAGGGTTATCGTTAAGAACTTTAAACCTCCTTTATTTTGTAGCTGGTCTTGGGACCGTCCTAGGCGGAATTCTTACGTTAAAAAAATCAATCGATTTCTCAGAATTGATTTTTGTCTCTACAGAGTGGCTTATGCAAATCAGTGGATAATTAAAAGCTATTGATGTATTGATGCGTGTACTAGAAGACTCCCCTTTATATAATATCACTGCAAATACTGGTGATCTGTTAAGATTTTTTTTGTACTTTAACTGCGCCAAAATGACTCTGCTCTGCCTGATGGAAAGCATGAGCAGATTTCAAGAGTGATGGTCACCATCCTCAATGCGAATAAGGACATTGCAGCATGCTGACCCACACTATGGCCGCTTAGTGAGATGCTTTTTTACGCCCCGCTTAAAGGACCCGGAATCATAGTGGGAGGGATGGATCAAAGGAAGATTCTAAGTCATTCTAACAAATGTTTTTTCTCTTTACTCCTAGAGATATCAGTTAGCTAGCTTCTGAGTGAGATAGGTGAGTCAAGGCTGGTAGAAGTTGTCTTGGATATTAAAGCAACAGTTTTCTCTCTCACATGTTTAAGCGTTCTGTAGCATATTAGTTTTAATAAAGCTTAATGAAAAGCGTATCCCGTCAAAATTGAGCGTTGTAACTGCATAAACACTCAAAACGTCAAGGATGACACTTGACCCATTTTGGTGCTGATATAAACCTCCTTAGGTCGACATCTTATAGTGGTTTTAACTATAGCAGTGTGTTGCAATGAAACCGATTAAAACCACACGGTGTGCCATACTACGTTTAAAGTACCTGCCACAAGATTAAAATTCAGCTATTTTATTGACAAGAAAAAAATCATAAACCCTGCAATATTTTTGAGTATTACAACCGATGTATTTGAAATAGGCTATTACTTTGTTTTCATAACAATGTTATCTAAGGAAATAGTAGTATTTGACATAAAATTTTCTTTTATCGCACTTCATTTTCTGGAGACAAAAACATAAATTAGGTCAAATCGGTGCTCTGTTATTAGAATCAAAGGTCCTAGGACATGGAGTCGACCCCATCTGTCAGAGCGTAATAATGAAAATAATAATCTAAGACAAATGGTAGCAACGAGCTCCCGAACATTTCTCAATATCAGAACTTGTTCAAACCTGGATTAAGGTTCATGTTTAATTAACAAGATATAGCGAGTTTGCGAGGTAACGAAATTTAATGTGATATATGGTTAATAAAATTGATCCGGATTTCTTGTTTTGTTGATTAAAATATCATTGTGTTTATTACGACCTTGATATGTCCTGTCTCGCGGGAAGCTGTTGACTTGACTTTCTAACCGCTTATTGGGGTGAAACTTGGGAGGGGCTATGCCCAGCAGTGGATTATTTCAGCTGAGATGATAGTAAATAAACGACGTAATAGTCTTCAGACTTTCATTGTGTCTATTTTATTTGCAAATAACAGTAGACAGTCTTGTAATTCTTCGTTACTACAAATCGCCTTTAACCGCTTGCGTAAATAAGCCTCACTTTGGTAATAGGATAACATGTGCTCACAGAAATCTGTGATAGCCAATTCTTTTGTTTCTTTTACCAAATAAGTGAGGTTACCGGCGTCATTCTGTTCTGTTCTCGAATATGGTACTAAAAGTACGAATACGCACTTACGACTCTTGAATTTTAGATAGCCAATGGTTGACGGTAATCTGTTTGTATAATAATGACTCATCTGTTCGTCTTCCTTCATTATGCTCCTGATCCCGAGTGGGGTACTTAAAGGACAAATACGCACTTATGACTTCAATTTTAGAAGCCCAGGGCCTACAATAGTCACTTAACATTCGGTGACTTCTCTATTCGTCTTCCCTCACTATGCTACAAAAATCAAACTATATTCTATAAATGTACAATCTCTTATGATTTGGACCACTGAAGTATCCAAAGCTTAGTTTGAAAGGAGTTATTGGGACGGAAACGCTCAGGCGGATAGAACAATTTATTGTTATATAGTTAACTATATTAAATTGTTCGATTACTTTTTGTTTCATAAGTAATCTTTATTTTTTACGCCTGTGTGAGTCTGGGTGAGCTCTCATGTTATATTAGATGAAAATATTTTGTTGTGTATGTATGGGTAAGTATATTAACTGGCCTGTAGTTCTAGCGGTTAGATGTTGTGACTGCTAAGCCAGGGGTTGCGGGTTCAATTCGAGACAAATAATTGTGGGATAAGTTTACCTCTTTCGTGTTTCGTTATAATTTATCTAAAACTGACCCGGCAAACTTTGTACCAACATATTTACATATCTGTCTCAGCTTCCCACAGGTAGTGTACAGTCGCAGACAAAAAAAAATACAGTTCCCGTTATCTTTTTATTTTTCTTATATATAAAATGAATCGCCGAAATGTATGTACGTGCATGACTTCTGATCGGCTGCACCAAATTAGATAATGATTTTTACCCGACTTCAAAAAAAGAGGAGGTTATCAATTCAACTGTTTTTTTATGTTTGTTACCTCATAACTTTTGACTGAGTGAAGAAAGAAAGCTTTAGCTCCCTGTGTGGTCCCATTTCAATTTAGTCCTGTTCTCGAAGTCCGTTTTTTTTATTTGTGATTATTTGATGTGTTAATTATTGTTAGGACAAGGTTTGTGTACAAGAAAAGATATTATTGACATATAGATTAAAAGATAATGGGAAAAGTGTCTTTTCTTTTGTCCGCGACGGGAAGCTGATACAGATATGTAAATATAACGGTACAAAGTTCGCCAGGTCAGCTGGTTTAATATAAATGGTGAAAACTAAGTTTATACCTCCTACGTAGAATTAAGTTTCTTTTTATGTTTACAAAGTTTAATTTTATTTATTTCTTTCTAGTTAACTTTTATAATTTTCATTGAAAGTATGTCATAAATCCTCGAAAGAGAAATAGATTTCATTTCGAAAGTTGAGTTTAAATACCGCACAATTTAGGTATGTTAAGAGCCCTCAACTAAGACATATTTTTTTCAGACTTTTCCCTTTTTCTAGAGGTACTCGAGGCGAGAAACCTTCGGATTTGGGTCAAACTTGTTGTTATTAGATGTATCGGAGACCTTTGCGATTCGGGATGAAAAGTTTCTCTGAAATTTTTTAGGCAAGGTTATATTTTTGATGTGTTTTTCACGCTTCATAAAATTTGACCTTTTACTGTGTTAGAATAAGTTTTCGTAAATGGTTTTAATTTAAAATAATAATGATAAACTTTTTATTTTGCACTAGTTAATTATTATTATTATTGAAAAAAAACTACCGCGTTGGGAATATTTCCTGGATTTTACGATATATTGATATATTCCGACAAAAAGAACACCCGGACTCTGCACAACAATTTGTGGTTCATAGAAAGTGTTGCCCAATGTGGGAATTAAACCCACAACACTCAGTGTGGCGATTGCTTAATCAATTACGTCATCAGAGTAGTCTTAAAAAAAACAGTCAAAAAAAAACTCGTCGCCCAGAGACGAGGCAACCGTAAGAGATACATGGCATGTTCCATGGCATGGAAAACTAGTCTTCATCAATCCTTTCTATTCTTTTCACCGAGTGAGCAAACTGAAGTTTAAAGCGGAGTTCACCTAAAGTTTCTTTTTGGACAACGCTCCCTGTTATAATGCAGTTAATATGACATTTATGGTGCAAGTTGTTACTTAAATTAATAATAATAATAATAATCATTTTATTGCCTTCCAAATACATAAAAAGAAAAGAAACCTCCTGTATAACATATTTCGTTAGATGGCAAAGGGTGTAGATTCAGCGGATGTTAAGAGCCTACAGCAAGCCATAGTGACTCTTAACGCTGGTTTACAATCCACCCCTATATATACACTTGACAATCGATTACACTTTATTCTATTCTAGCGGGTACATAAAACACGCACATGAACAATTATAATAAGGTGAAAAAAAAAAAAAATACAAAACATAACTACATTTTAAAAATCTCAACACTACAAGGACCAAGGATAGAAATATTAATAATAATAAGACCAAATACACATCCGGTGTCCGAAAAATATGTAACAACAAAAAAAACAAAAATAATTATAAACAAGTAAAAGTAAATAGTGATAACAAAACAAGAGAACAAGCTGGGTTTTATTTTTTTCTCATCTTATCTTTACCGAGTGAGTGTAACCAATTGTTCTGCAAATAAATACCTTTTTAACTTAACTTTGAAAACGTTAAGAGACATAACCTGTCGCAGAGGTGGCGGGAGATCATTCCAAATTTTTGCTGAACTGTATTTAAAACTTCCTCGATATAATGTCGTTCGGTGATGGCATATTGACATTTTATTTAATATTTTACTACGGGTATTGAGTCCGTGTCCGTCCTTTTCCCACGTTATTTTTTCATATAAATACCTTGGCCTCCCTTTGAAAACGACTTTGTACACCAATGATGCTAAGTGTACCTGTCTGCGCGCTGACATTTTCAATATGCCTTTTTTGTTAAAAAAAGGCGTTACGTGTGCCCGTTTAGGTACGTTAAAACAAAAACGTGCACATGCGTTCTGGACACGCTGTATAGCTTTGCTTGTCTTGGCTAATAGTCTTGGGCCGTAGACAACGTCACAATAGTTAAAGTGTGAAAGCACCAGAGACTCCACAAGCATTAACCGCACATCTTCGCTGAGACAGCTTCGTAAACCATACAAAATTTTCAATTAGGTGGTCCTTCTACTCAAACATCCCCTATATCTTTGACAAGACGTCCAAGAATTACATGGTAGTTATTTACAATACTTTTCTACATTTTAATTCTACCAAATTCTACCAGATGGAAGGCATGCGCAGAATCCAGGAGCAAATTTCAACCTATGCAAAGAACTAAGTAACTTATGATCATATTTCCAAGTTGCTTTTTTCATTGTAGTTTGGAGATAAGTTGACCTATATTTTAGACTAAGTCCTTCAAATATAGCTTAATCTCAATGACTGTTATTCCTGGTGTCATTTTAGAACTTACGAAGTATATTAAAGGCGTGAATTTTTATGTTTATATTATACTAGCTGTGCCCGCTACTTCGTACACATGAGATTTGGATTTTCAAGATATTTTTAACTTTTCACCTAGGAGAACTTAACATAAATTTAAGGAGGTAAACCTTCTCTGGACTACGAACAAACATTTCAAAACCAAATTTAGTTATTTAGGCCCAGCCATTCTCGAGTTTTAGAGAGACAATAGAACACCAATAGATTTTTAAGATAGAACTGGCACGTAAAGAATTAAAACGTAGGTGATATAGAACTAAATCACTTGTTCAAAGTTACTTTGTCGTTCCCATAGCCATCTGTCACAGTATACTATAGTAAACACTCTTGTAAAACTTCTTTGTAAAATTCTTGTAAAGAGATTTTACTAGTTGAAGATAAAGGTCAACTAAGCCCAAAACTATGCAAAAGCTTCTTCGGATAGTAACTTTGTTCTTCGCGTCGGTAGATTAATTTATTATACTATAACTGTATATCTTAGAACATTTTAAGTAGATTATACAAAGTTATGAAACAAACACATTCTCAAAGCTTTTAATCCGGTGTGTTTTGAATTCTCAGTTTACTATTTGAACTGATTAAAGTTGATAAGAATACGCGTTGTAATAGAAATTTATCAAATAAGCGAGTTAGGTTATTAAGTAAAGACAATAAAATTCAATATTAAATAAAGATGTAGCTAAGAAGAATATTTTAAATGTATTGTATAATTAATCTAATTGCGGTTTGATTCTAAGTCACGTATCTTTGAATAAGGTCTTTGAAGTTCATATGCAGATTAGAAACGTTTACACTTGATTAAGCCATGAATGAACACATCTTAAGACACCTTTACACTGAGAAATTACTACACACTGGCAAATTATTGGTGTATTGTAATTTATATTTCATTAGGTGATGTGTGTGTTCTGTGTAATGGAGCATTGAAAATACGAGATATTGCCACCTGAATAATTCCCGTAGGTGTCGTAAGAGCGGAGACTCTAGAAGCAAACTACGCAAGACTGCAAGGAAAACTTAAGCTTGATATTAACCTTTTCTTAACGTGTGGTAACTCCATTGGGCCCGATAGCTCACCAGGGTCTACGGCAGGGTAGTGTATCGGAATCGGACTGGCTAAAATCAAATAGTATGCCATTCGGTGCTTGAGACAATAGGAGTCCTGGAATGACTGTTACCGCGACATGCGGATTCATTATCAAACTACGGATTGATATAAACCTTCTTCACATCTTATGGGCTGCGTGGTTTAGTGGACAAAAATCTCCTTTCTAAGGAGAGGTTTATGTCCAGTAGTGGACAACTTAGGGCTGTTGCTGACGATAATGATATCAAAGTATGATGTAACAAAATCTTCATTTTAAATTCGAATCAGTTATTCATTGTGATAAGTGCTTTTAACAAACCAAACATTATTTTAAGGAGATATACATAACAGAGAAGAAGATACATTACATACAGACAGAACCAAAGATAGTGCTCATCATATTTTTTTTTGTCTTGTCTCAAGGTCGTGCGTACGCTTCGTACTTGGCTTAGCACTCAGGATCGCCAACCACTAAACCAATATATAAAACTAGCTGACCCACGCAACCTCGTTTGCGCCTTATAATTGCCCGTAGCGTAAAAATTTCCCCCGTTTTTGAAACATTCTTCATTGTTGCTCCGCTCCTATTTGTAGTAGCGTGATGATATATACCCTATAGCCTTCCTCGATAAATGGATTATCCAACACCGAAAGAATTTTTCAAATCGGACCAGCGGTTCTTGAGATTAGCGTGTTCAAACAAACAAACAAACAAACTCTTCAGCTTTATATAGTATAGATTTACGTTAAAAATATTTTCTTTGGTTAAAAACAATTGCTTTACAACAGTATGATAACATTACGAAAGTACTCTTTTTCTCAAAGAACCTTAGTTTGAGGTAAACTTGTTTTCAGTTCAATGCAAAAGATGTTAGCGATTTTATTAAAACTGGTAGCACATAACGTTTTACGAAAACAATTACTAAGCGTTAACTCATATCATTATAAGCCTTTTACACTGCTGGATATATGCCTCTTCAATTGCACGCCACTTGGTTTGAACCTCAGCCTCTCGCATGAACACCCTCAACACCTGAGGTGTCACAAGTGCGTTACCGGCCTTTGAAAGATTGGGGAAGGGGTTGGGTTCCTCACTCACTCGATGAAACACAGCGCAGCCGCTGTTTCACACCGGTTTTCTGTAAGGCCGTGGTATCACTCCGGTCGAGCCGTCCCATGCATGCCGAAGTGTAGCACTCCCACGAATATTTTATCAATAATTTTATCGTAATATTGTTTTACTGGTCATAAGATAACCAAGAATCAGTCAAGAACATCCTCATCCAGGTTTTAAGAAATGTGAAAATAAAAAAATCGCTACTGCTTTTGACATATACCCAATCCCGCCTCCGTCTATAATATACTCCACTCCATAAAAGTAGCAATTCCTAACAAAGGAAAAGGAATGTTTTATCCGGCGGTATTCCAACATACCTCTTATTGCTAAACCTCTTTAAAGGTATTGGAGGGTGATTGGGCCAGCATATGTTTTAAAGGCTACGGCTACTGAGAGGCTATTAACTAATTGTTGTAGAATGGGCTGCCTTTTAAAGGCTAGGAAATAAGGCTGCTTATACATGATTACAGCTTCGCATGATAACAAAATGTGTTTTTGTATTGTATTATTTTTATATATCGCCTTTATTAGTTTCGCTGTTGTCTTGAGAGTAAAGTTACGACCGCGTTTTGAAAGCAAGTTTTTGCACTCTCAGTTCCCTCACTCTCATAATCCGATGAGACGGTTATCCGACTGGGTAGAGGTCAAGCGCAGGACCAACTGCTTTATGTGTTTTCCAAGGCACGGGGCTAAGGCCCCAACTTCCAAACTTCGAGTTGTTATTAAGCATTTCTATATATTAGAAAAACTGAAAAAAAAATGTTATGTCCAACCCGGATTCGAACCCGAGACCACATAATCAACAGACGCATACGCTATCCGCTAGACCAACGAGAACTACATACATTTTATACATAGAACACATCCAAATCTCGAAACAAACATTTGCAAATCAAACAAACCGTATTCGGGTCCGACCTGGAAGTCGAACCCGAGACCTTGCACAGAAGTCGTGTACGCTATCACTGTGCCACCGAGGCAGTCATTAAGGCAATCAAATGAATATCATTCAAGAAAATAATTTTATTCTTAACTACAATAAACAAATCCATTGTAGAAATCTATAAACACAAACTTAATTGCATTTACCTATATACTACGCTCAGTTCAACGCCACCTACTCAGGCATTCTGTCTCGAATGACTAACCCCTTTATATGCGCTATTGGATAAAGACTACTAGAATTTCATTTGAATTAATAATACAGTGCATATGCACCAACTTACTTATATAACTGTGGTGGTACGAAAGAAAGCCATCGTATAGTTTTGTAGTCATAAACATCTTACTAATATTGTAAGCGCGAAAGTTTGTAAGTATGTATGGATGGATGTTTGTTACTCTTCCACACAAAAACTACTTAACGGATTTGGATGATACTTTACAGTAATGTAGCTTATACATCGGAGAAACACATTGGCTACTATTTACCGCGATAACCAACATACACGCGGGTGGAGCTGCGGGTAACATTAGGTATAGAGATTGTTTCAAGTTTTCCTTTTTTTTACCACAATGACTCTATTCTGTCTAATGGAAAGCAAAAGCAGAATCCAAGAGTGGTGGCTACCATTCTCATTGCGAATGCAGACAATGCAAAAGTACAGCATGGTGACCCATACCATCGCGTCCTAGTGATGCTACTACATCACTGGGCCTCCGGTCTCGCACTCACCAACGAAACACGACAGCACGAACGCTGTCATTTTACGTTGATTTTCTGTGCGACGGTAGTACCGCCCCGGTCGAGTCGGCCCAACCGTGCTGAATGCGCGAACCGCGGTGATAATCTATACTTTATTTGCATCATACAGAGATAAATAAAATTGGAGTGTCTGTTTGTAATATTAAAATAACCGCTTTTTACTAAATGCATATGTATGTATACATGGTACATATACCAAAAATGTATTTAATTTTTTTTATCTGTCTGTCTGTTTGTTCCGGGTAATCTCTGGAACGGCTGGGCCGATTTTGACGGGATTTTCACTGGCAGGTAGCTGATGATCCAGGGAGTAACTTAGGCTACTTTTTTAAACTAACTTTGTCCCGCGGCGTTACTCGCGTTATGACGATAACCGCGGGGTCAAGTTAGTAAATAATGAAATGTAATATTTTTTTTAATGTTTTATTTTCACATCAACTGCTCTTTTATCATAAACTTCTAGGATATCAAATAATTATTTTCGATAAATAAAATAAATCAATAAATATTTCGGACATCTAACTCACAACGCCATCTAGTCTCAAGGTAAGCAGAGCTTGTGTTATGGGTACTAGACAACTGAAACATATACATATATACTTTTTCTTGTAAATACATACATATTATACATAGAAAACACCCAAACTCCAAAACAAATATTTGTAGATCATACAAACATTTGGTCCGACCCGGGAATCGAACCCGAGACCTCATGAACAGCAGTCGCACACGCCTACCGCGAGACCAACGAGGCAGTCAGATAAATCCCATTTTGTCATTGAAAAATCTCATTTCATTTTGTATGTGGAAACATTAGGTAAATTCACAAGATTTTGGTTCAACAATTTACTGGTGACTGCAATGCAACATCAATCGCTTTAAACAATAGGCTAATCAGATGTAAGACGTAAGAGGATTTATCGGGCGCACTGTAATCGATTCTGAGGCTTATACCTAAAGGGCCAATTCGTATATAATAGTATTATCCATCAAATTGAATGGGTACTGAAGATAAGAAAATAACATAAGATAGATCTTTTTTTAAAACTTATGAGCTTCTGTAAAATTTGCCATTTCACATCATGAATCTTAGAAAATAATATGTGAAGGACTGCCACATAATATAATAAAATATACTTCAATGTTGTGTATAGACAACATTCCGAAATAAGGACTATATACTTACACTGCATCGCACTATGAAAGTTCCCGCGCTAATTACAAATATCAATTAAAATCCCCATAGTATCATCTGGGTCAGGCTGTCCGCTGACATAAAGACTGAAAGAGTCTTCTACAAACAGCACAGCAAACGAACCACAAGACTTGCTTCACGACCGTGGCCCGCCAGGCATGATTAACTCACCTAGTCGAAGAATCCACCCCTTGTTTTGGAGGTAGGTAACATCAGTTCCTCTACACCAGTGGGAGAGCCACGTAGCAGGCCGGGATGCATGGGCCTGCTCGACCGGAGTGATACCACGGCCTCACAGAAACAGCGCCTCTGACCGCCAATGGCAATAGCTTACCAGGCGATACGTCTGCTCGTTTGACCTCCTTTTCATAAAAAAACATAGTTCACTCAATGATAAATTCTTTCAAGATCGGATACTTTTGTCATAAATTAACATTTTTGTTCTGCCGTATTGTGGATAGTTAATACTTTTATACCTATAAGGGATGTATCCTTATATCCCAATCATAAATTTATCTTTACTAATATAATAAAGCTGAAGAGTTTGTTCGAACGCGCTAATCTCAGGAACCACTAGTTCGATTTGAAAAATTCTTTCGGTCTTGGATAGTCCATTTATCGAGGAAGGCTATAAGGTATATATCATCACGCTACTACTAACAGGAGCGGAGCAACAATGAAGAATGTTTCAAAAACGGGGGAAATTTTCACGCTACGGGCAATATAAGGCGCAAACGAGGTTGCGTGGGTCAGCTAGTACAATATAAACAAGAAACAAACAACTTGGACCTAAGATGACATTTTCGTACAGGTATTTAGCACACTGTTTCATGTACAGATCTGTTGCACAGACAGAATGCACTCGCAATAAGTCACTGGGACACCGGTGGCTACTCAACGTTTGCACTCAACGTGGAGTGATGTACAAGACTGTATTTTTTTACTACAAAAGTTTATTTTTTCGGGTAGGTGCTAAAAAAGTTTTAACACTTAGTTTAAAAGCTCTTAAATTATTTAATTAATTTATTGAGTATTTCTGTAAGATATTAAAAATAAAAGTACAGATAAGTTTAGAATCACTATATTTACTGTTACCATAGTGTTTACATGATATAAAACAGTTTTTTTAATCACCTGCCAGCACAATTAATACCTATTTGAAAAAAGTATAATTATATTTTAAAACTATGTCCCAACTCACTGATATTAGAGAAGCACAGAACAACTTGGAAGAGAGCTTTTCAAAGAGAATGGCACAGCTGGAGGCACAACTGCATTCTGGCGGAAGCACCAAGGAGACAGTGGCACGGGTGTCGGAGGAATTTAAAACTTTCCGTGAACTGATGTTCTCTATGCTGAGTCTTCTCCGGAAGCAAATAAGTGAGTGTGTTAGAGTGATTGATACTATGGAGACTCGGCACCGGCACAAATCACTTTTATTCCTGGGAGTGCCTGAAGCCATCAGGGAGGACTGTAGTGCAGCCCTGCTTGAGACAATAAACACGAAGATGGGTCTTCAAGACATCTCTCGGCACAGCATCAGACAATGTCATCGCATCGGGGCGCCCTCTGGGGAACATCGTCGACCAATACTGGTGAGATTTGCTACCCAAGAGGCCAGACATGCAGTATGGAAGTCGAAAACAGCGATGAAGGGCTCCGGTATCTCCATCAGAGAATTCCTCACGAGAACTCGTCAGAATGTTTTTACAGCGGCCCGGCAACATTTCGGCATGTCGTCCTGCTGGACACAAAACGGCTTTATAATTGTCAAAGGAAGCGACAATAGCAGATACAAAATTACATCCATTGATGAGCTGAAACCACTGCTAGTGAAGTTTCCTAAGACCTTGCCCACAAGCAGGAATGACCCCGGTAATGCGACTTCAGGTATCAATAACAAAAGTTCTCGGAAACGCTAGTTACTCCTTTACTCCTTTTGCGAGTACAATATCAAAATTGTATTGTTATTGTTTACATATTTCCATTATAGTTTACTCTTTGTTTTGTACCTTCAACCTTTAATAGCTTTCACGAAATTGTTTACATTAATGTAGTGACAGATGATGTATCCGTCAAAGTGGCATTTCACTGCTGTCGCTTGTCATTGGTGGAGGGTGCGTTCCATTTCTTGTAACGTTTCGTTGTATCGGAGCTATCGGCTATCTGCTATCATCTTAACCTTTTTTATAATTTTGTTTTTTTTTTGTGCTCCTTGTTTGTTTGCAAATGTCAGTATGAGTAATTACAACGTATAAAGTTATTGACCGCTTAGTGTCTCTATATATATATAATCTAATTATTACTTATTTAACTTCTATGTGTAAGCTGGCGGGTGATGTAGAAGTACGCTCGGACCTCAATCAAGGTAAAAAACTGTGATATAAATATATTGTATCGATATGTATATATAATATTAGTTTAATATATTATTATTATTATTAGTTTAATATAATACGTACACAGTTCTGCTATGATCAGCGATGATGATAATGAAGCATATTTTTCTGCCAACGACTCTTTAGGAGATGAGAGCTTCAGTTCTCTGCCAGACACTTTGGGCGACCGTTTACGGCAATCTTTCAATAACCAATCTCAACCTTTACTGAATGTGTGTCATATTAACGCTCAGAGTGTTCCCAGTCACTTTAGTGAATTGACTGAGGTCTTCACAGACAATAATGTGCATGCCATCTTGATCTCGGAAACTTGGTTTAAACCGCACCTACCTTCCACCTCTTATCCCCTCACTGGCTTCGCTCTCATTCGCAACGACCGGCCAGAGTCAAGAAGGGGCGGTGGGGTTGCCATTTACCTACATGGCTCTTTACCCTACAAAATCCTCGCCACTTCCTCTGCCGATCTCTCTACTACGGCCGAATACCTCTTCCTTGAAGTTTGTGTCAAGGGAACTAGTATTTTACTAGGGGTAGTTTATTGTCCCCCCGCAGCCAGCTACTTCTCCAGTCTGGAAACAGTTCTGGAATCTTTAGGGTCAGAATACTCACACCACATCATTATGGGCGATTTTAACACCGATCTTCTTAACCTTGAATCCCCCCGTACTCGTAACCTCTCTCACATCATCCAATCTACTAGCCTCCATATCCTTCCCCTCCAAGCAACTCATCACAATACTGAGCACCAGGATACTTGGCTTGACTTGATGCTCATCTCTGCTCCACACCTTATCCATTCCCATGGTCAATATCCTGCTCCTGGTTTTTCCCGCCATGACCTGATCTTTCTCTCATACATCCTAAAACCCCCTAAACCTCCTCCCAAAATTTTGCATGTACGTAGCTTCAGACAAATGGACATCGGTAAACTTTGCGCGGATGCTTCAGCATTGGACTGGTCGAGCTTGGCAGCAGCTACAGACATGAACGATAAAGTCAGTATCTTTAATGACGCGATTCTCAACTTATATAACATCCACGCACCCGTGAGGAAAGTTAAATTAAGGCGTCCCCCTGCACCATGGATAACAGATGAAGTTCGAACTGCTATGAGACGGAGAGATCGCTGCTACAATAGGTACAGGAAGGACCGCTGTGAAGAGAAATGGAACAATTTTAAGACTGCTAGGAATCGGTGTAATCAGGTGATACGTAACGCCAAACGCCGCCATATAATCCAAAATATAGAATCCTCTTCAACTTCTAGTATGTGGAAGTTCCTTGGAACTTTAGGCATAGGCAAACAGCGCAATCATCTTGGGATGACAACTGGTTTAGATGATATAAATCGTCATTTCTCAAGAACACATCAGATGGATCATCAAACCAAGAGTCAAACCTTGAGTTATGTAGCTACCCTACCCCATCCTGACATTGAATCTTTTGACTTTTCTCCAGTATCTTCTGAGGACATCAAAAAGATTATCCTTTCCATTCGTTCCAACGCGATGGGATGTGACGGCATCAGTCGTCGTATGATCATTGCTATCATGGATCATATACTTCCTGTAATATCTCATCTCATAAACTTTTCACTCGACTCTGGAATCTTTCCCTCTCTCTGGCGTAAGGCCTTTATCATACCTTTACCCAAAAATACTAACCCCTCTCTTCCTGAACACTTTCGTCCAATTTCTATACTTCCTTCCCTTTCTAAAGTGCTCGAGGCCTGCGTTCATAGGCAACTCTCCCAGTTTGTTTATCAGCAAAACCTTCTCAGTCCCTTACAATCGGGGTTCAGACCCGGTCACAGCACAACCACTGCCCTTCTCAAAGTGACTGGTGACATTCGGGAGGGTATGCAGAACACCAAAGTCACAGTGTTGGCTTTAATTGACTTCTCCAATGCCTTTAATACCGTCTGTCATGACGTCTTATTGGCTATCCTTTCCCATCTTATGATCTCCTCAGAAGCTCTGGAATGGTTCTCCTCCTATCTTCAGGGACGACAACAGTGTGTTCACATTGATGACATATCGTCAGGTTGGTGTGATCTTCTCGCTGGCGTCCCTCAAGGCGGTATATTATCTCCCTTATTATTCTCAATATTCATTAATCTCGTAACCCCAAACCTTCAGTGTGCGTATCACCTGTACGCTGACGACCTGCAAGTATACACCCAATCAAGGATTGAAGACATTTCACACGCAATCGACAAAGTCAACAGGGACTTAGACTCCATAAAGAACTGGTCAATGAAGTTCGGGTTATCGGTAAATCCAACCAAATGCCAAGTGATCGTAGTGGGGAGCAAACAAACGCTAAGCAAGTTGGATACGGCAGTCATCCCACCTGTTGTTTATAACAACGTAACTATACCGTTGAGCGCAGTGGTAAAGAACCTGGGGCTACTTATAGACTCGACACTTGATTGGCGGGCACAAGTCTCATACGTCAGTCAGAGAGTTACCTCGTGTCTCCGAGCACTGTATCGTCTCAAAAACTTCATTCCCGTTAAAACCAAGGTCACGCTTATGCAGTCCTTAATTATTCCCCTAATCGACTATGGTGATGTGTGTTATTTTGACCTGAATGCAGATCTTCTCAATAAACTAGACCGCCTTCTCAATAACTGCATTCGATTCGTTTTCAATCTTCGCAAGTATGATCATGTGTCTGCTTTTCGTTCCCAATTGCAATGGCTCCCTATTCGTCAGCGCCGCAGTTTGCGAGCGCTGACTACTCTTTTTTCGTTCCTCAACTCTCCATCGCTACCCAAATACCTGGTACCACACCTCCGTCTCTTATGTTCCAATCACGACCGAAACCTTCGGTCAACAAATAATCTACTTCTTCTATGTCCACCTCACACCTCCAACTTCCTTCATTCTTCTTTCTATGTGCAGTCTGTTCTTCTCTGGAATGCACTCCCTGCTGAGATCAGGATGTCCACAAACCGCCGCACATTCAAATTAAAGGTACGCGAACTTTTTCGGAATGAGTTGGCAATACAGTCACAACCCTAATACTCGATTGTGTACTAGTATAATATTAAATTTATGTATGTGTATGATTATATGTATTTTATATTATTAATTTGTGTAATAGTATATTTATGTTAATAGGTCCTATCGGATGTAGGTTAAATAATATTTGAAGAATCCTTGTTCATTATGAAAAATCTTTGCACCTACCGCATCTTATTTCTACATCACCTGAAGGTAGACTGGGAGAGAATGCCTCATGGCATTAAGTCCGCCTTTTGTACAATAAGTGCAACAAGTTTAAATAAATAAATAAATAAATAAATAGTGTCTTTCGTGATACCTGTTAAGTGTTTTATTGGTTGTTATGTATTGATTGATATCTAAAGAACCTATTCTGTCTTACACTAAATAATACTAAAATACAATGTTATTTTTGTGTGTTTTTGATTTGTGTACATGTCATGTCACACACACTCTCATTATCGCAAATGTATGTATGAAATACTTAATTACTATTTATACTATGAAAAAAATATATTTACGAGAAAACTTGAAATATCTTTTGCGATAAGTTTGGTTGAGTTTTGTATTGATTTTTTGTAATTTATTCTTCATTCTTCATTTAAAAAGTAACTTTCAAAATATGATTAAATAATTTTTTTTTAATCTAAATTACAGAATTTACTGTTGTTCAGATTTAAACTACTCAACATTATTTCATAGTTTAAATTTATAAATTTTAGGTACTTTTTAAGCTAATTTAAATTTAGAAATAAACGAAATAACATAGTGTTTGCTGTTTGCCGCATCATTAGTGTTTGCTTATGTTTACGACATTTATTTGTTATTTGCTCCTGTAAATAAACTTCAGATTTCTAAATGGCTAGTCAAATGGGACTAATCTTAATGTATCTTAGTGAATAAAACTTATTATACTAATAATAAGAGATAAGGGACTTCAGAAGTGCAGTATATCGACTGCCGTACTGAAGTTTCGATTCCCGAACGATTGCGATTTCGTTAAATCTAATCACGTTACATCAAGTGTATCGCGTTATATTTTGTAAAAGTGTTTTTTTTTTATTTTTGGCCCTGCCAAAATGACTCTACTCTGCCTGATGGAAAGCATAAGCAGAATCCAGGAGTGGTGGTCACCATACTACATACATGCAGACAATGCAACGATGCAGCATGGTGACCCACACCGTGGCGACCTAGTGAAGCTCCTGCATCATTCGGCCTCCGGTCTCGCACTCACCAACAAAACACAACAAGCACAAACGCTGTCATTTTACGTTGATTTTCTGTGCGAGGGTAGTGTTAAAGTGATTTGTGATTCTGAATAGATCCACTGTTTTCTATCTGCCTGTGCGTATATTTTTGGAGAGTGACGATGGATGGCAATTCTGTCAACCCGAATGGTAAAATTATGGATCAATTACCGCTAGATCCTGCTAACTCTCCGACATCTATACTAATATATAAAGCTGAAGAGTTTGTTTGTTTGTTTGAACACGCTAATCTCAGGAACCGCTGGACCGATTTGAAAAATTCTTTCAGTGTTGGATAGTACATTTATCGAGAAAGGCTATAGGCTATATATCATCACGTTCGGACCAATAGGAGTGGAGCAGCAATGAAAAAGGTTTCGAAAACGGGGGAAAATTATCACGCTACGGGCAATAGGAGACGCAAATGAGGTTGCGTGAGTCGTCTAGTATATAGATATAAATTTGCAGGTAAGATGATTTCATTTCATTTATATTAGAGTCTTAAACATACGATTTTAAAATAAAAAGTTCAGCTCTTTTTTCCTGTTCTAATTGACTAAAACCTGAAATTTACTTCCAATTAAAGTTTCGATCCCGAGATTATTTAAAAAAAAAAACCTCAGCAGACCGCCATAGTGTGGGTAACCATTCTGCATTGACTGCATTCGCAATGAGGACGGTGATCACCACTCTTAAGTGTCTACTTATGTTTTCAGAGTTAGAGTAATTTTTTTTAAAGTCAATTAGATTTTTTTATAAAAAATAAAAACTCTACTGTGGTGTATATTATGATACGTATTCTGAAGACGTTTGAAACATAATAGTCATCTTAATCAGAAGAAAATTTACTGTTCCCAAAGGCCGATGTAAAACAATTCGCTTGCAAGCAATGTATGTTGAAAATTGCACAGGGAATTTAGTACGTGTATCCCCGAACAATCAAACTGGTCTAAGATGAGTGGAGTTAACAATTTATACGTTTGGGTAGGTACTTTTCACAATCAAGAATATGTAACCGAGATGCAAGAAGTCTTATGTGATTCTGTGTCACATAAAATCAAAATAAAATTAGTTAAAACTATTTTTTTTTCTTAGCAAGGTTTGGTATTTGTAAGATACGAAACTAATTTTAAGACATAGGGGTCAACCACGATTTACCCCTACGTCTTAAAAAAAGTCTCTCGCCGTGTTTCAATTCTAAATTTTATATTATTAACAAATTTATAAATAATTATACACTCATAAAGTCATTGAAGGTAGACCAAAAAGAGAATTGGATAATTATGAAAGCAAAAAAGTCTTAAAAATGATGATCATATTGTTAAGAGTCATTGTATATCTTACAAAGTCCTTGAGTCTACTTAGTAGAATCAACCAATCGCCGTCCATTATTGAACAAAGATCTCTCCTAAAGAGCGTCAACTAAACTAAAAAAAACACGCTTTATATCTCTGTCCGACAAATATATAACCAGCATCACACGCTTCATTGCACGCTGAGCCACTTTAAATATATACTTCAAATAATACTTAGTATTTAACTTAAAACCCATAAACTTGAAGACGCTATGTGATAACTTCTGAATATATTGTATTCTCTATCCCATAATTTTCTCCAAAAACAAGCTGTTTTTTCCATATCATCATTATATCCAAAGGATAATGAAGAATTGACCAAAAATATATAATTGAAATAAAAAAAAAACAAAAAAATTTACTCGAACAAAAATTTTGCTTGCTTTTTTGAAGTAATCGTTGAATTCTGGATTCTGAAGAGTATTCGTCTGGCTTAGTTTAGGCTTCACTTATAATGACCTCGCCGTCTGGTTACATAAATATCACAAGATCGTTTTTTTTCAAATTTAAAAACAATAGAGAAATAATTGGAAGTTTTCTTTTATCATTTATCAACGATACGTGGGTCAGCTAGTACACAATATAATTTCAACCTCACTTGATAAAGGATGACTTAAACTGAGTTTAATACCTAGAATTAGGACTAGCAAATTGTGCGATTTGATTTGCTAATTCAATCATCCGTGTGTCCACACATAGTTCAGTCAGCCGCATGATACACCGTCACGTATCAAA
Source organism: Spilosoma lubricipeda (assembly GCA_905220595.1). Classification (NCBI taxonomy): domain Eukaryota; kingdom Metazoa; phylum Arthropoda; class Insecta; order Lepidoptera; family Erebidae; genus Spilosoma; species Spilosoma lubricipeda. The sequence goes on along the minus strand of HG992296.1, from coordinate 13,772,669 downwards.
TTACGCAAATAACCTTACCAATACCGTTATCTTCCTCTAAAATATCTGAACTAATTTAAATCACTGTTTTACGGTTAGAAATGTACCTCATCCGACAGTAACGTTGATCATATATTATTTCAGTAACAAGTAGTAGTCTCCCTTAATTAAAATAGACATAAATTTTTATCACATGTTCCTTAACAACCGTGACGTCATCGCTAGATGCCAATTCAAATTCATTCATATCAAGCTACATAATATGGAACTATCTGGTTGTGCCCCCGCCAAAACGAGCCAAGGGAAGAGCAAGGGCACTACCTACCTTTTCTTGAAGTGTTTCGTGGTTTTTTTGAACCCTCATAACTTTGGATTCCGATATACCACATCGCTCAAATTCTATATGATGTCAATAATAGATTAATTAAACATACAAGGTTTCAATTGGATAGTTTTGATACTTTAGATTTTATTGTTATCTAAAAAACACTAATTTGGTCACTGATACACTGATGATCATCAAAACTGTTAGGGTAGGGTACAGCCAAGCCATACATTTTTACTGAGATGTAGAGTTCGTATCGAATCTACACGCCCTAACTCTACTAACCGTAACGGGTTGGTAGAGTTGTGTAGATTCAGAAGCTGGGCTCTACATGAGATCTGATATCTTTTGCACAGGGTAAGCCATATGCAGTAAATGTTTTTATGTTTCTTAAACTATTTCTTTTTGATGATGATGATGAATCAGACTGTAGTACTGGTCAGGGGTATAGAATGAAGGTCACAAAAACAAGCTTAACACACTAGCCTTGTTTAAAAATTCATTACTTTTTTCTAAATTACTCTATTTCTAATTACACCTAACGGTGTGATAGTCATTCCTATCCTAACACCAAACGGAAATATTTGCCCACGAATTTACACCTTACATCCTACAGAGTAGAGTAGACATTCATTTGTCAATACCCATCATCAATTTACCCGATATCGTAGATTAGAAATGTCATTCAGACTACGATATTGATGCTTTAGAAGATTTGACACGTTATAGTAGCGTTGTCTCGCTCCCTTTTCAGCTATGTAATGTGGCAGTATGTCTATTTCACTCACTCATGATATTAACGTTAGGTTTGATGCTGATCTAAGGCAATGTACATTTATATGTTATGATTTATTTCAAATAGATATTCCAGGTAATACTGAAGTTTATTGAAACTGGTTCATGTGACAACATTACATATCGTATAATCAATAATGGAGTATTTTTATGATATTATGACGTGATGATAAGTGAAAACCGCCACCATTGGAAACTTGGAACTCCAAATCAAGAGTAACAGAATGCACTATATATTATAAACTACAATTACAAAAATACTTTATTGCTTCATAGGTTTGCATGCAAGTTTAGTGTTTGGAGCTTCACTATAAATGAAATGAAATAAATATTCTGCAATTAGGTTACAAAAACACTTTGGCAAGTTAAACTTTTCTTGAACAAACGAGTTCGGCCTTTCCTAACTGGACTAGCCCTGAGAAAAAAAGACGAAGCAACACAGGGATCATCGTCTCTTTTAAAGTCCAGACAATCTTCTCAAATGCAAAAGACATTACTTCAATACAAGAGCAATAATTGCGATTTGAGGCACAGAACCGTTAAAGATAATTATTTAAAAAAAAATCAAAAATGGCTATAAGTTAAAATAAATTTATTTTAAACAATAAATTATCGTCACATCAAAATAAAATTCAAACATCTAAAATACAGCATGTGCAGAATGGGCAGCTCAATCCCAGTTATCAGGCAGTGTTGCATCAAGATATTCTGCTATGGTATAATACTCCTTGCGGATAACTTAGATTTAAAGGTTTTCTTAATAACAAATTCCTAATATCAATAGGAAATTTATTGTAAAATCGTATACATTGTCCCATGAACGACTTGCCTACTCTATGGAGACGTGTGACATGACCACTAAAATTATGTTTGTTTCTGGTATTTACTAAATGAACATCACTGAGTTTTGGAAACTTTGATATATTACTTTGGACATAAAATTAAATTTTTATATACCAATTCTGAAGATACAGTCACAATATTTATCTCTTTAAATTTCTAACGGAGAGAAACTCGAGGGCCTAATTTATAAATGGCTCATACGGCGCATATAAGCAAGTAATGCCTATTGTGATGGTGCCTCTGTGAGCCTAAGCCCGGCCTAGCCTGAGTAAAGTAAATAATTGTCTATCGAACACGGTGTTTATTTAAAAATATCACCAGCAACCCCCACGAGGGGGTTGGGGCCGCACCCCTCCGCCGTGCATGCCCTGTGGAATCCGGCTCCAGACTCGAGATTCCTCCACCAGCTTTAAAGGCCTCACGCGGATCAAAGAGAAAGATTACGGTCAATTAGACACATCACAATTAATTCATGCTGATCATTCAATCTCTTTCAGTGTGCACTCAAGATTCAGGCGGATTAATGTTCTTTTATCAAGGAGTTCTATCCCGCGATAACAAAATCAAACCCTATTGCCGCCTGCGGTAGTCGCATTAGTCCTTATGCTACACGGGCCCGGCTCGAGGACCGGAGTATAGCATTTAAAAATGCTAGTTTCCCGGTTCGGAACTCGAATCCAAATTCTCCTGCCCGACGCGACGACAATCAAGCTTAACCTTGCCCATAGAACCTCCATGTAGCCGACCATTAAAACTCCCTGCACTAAAATACACTCCCACAAGCCCAAACACGACAACCTCAGTATAAGGCACCACATTGACAGATCACCGAAGTGCAATCGTATAGCAGAACTAAGCGATGATCAGACGCCGAGCTCCACCCGACCGTACCTCGCTTTCACCTCACTATGAGCTTTAGACTAAGGCCTACTCATACATCTCAAAACATAGGACCCGTAGAATCAATCGTGATGCTTAGTAATTGAATAACTGAGCGAATACATCTAAATTTCTAACAATTACTACGATACTCAGACCGAGATACAACTATATATTAAAATAATGAGTTCTTTATCCTACGAGTTTGTATTAGAAAACAACGACTCACCTGGTTTCCTCCAACGTTATGTATATTTAACTTACTCAGAGAGAACGCCTAGCACCCTGTCTAGTTACAAGCACCCGCTGGCAAGTACCCGTTACACGCCTCCTCTCGAACCGCACTCTCCGCTCGCTCCACACTAACTGCCTCTCTGCTTGTTCAAAGCCAAGTCCCTCTCCTAAACTCAGTAACTCTCCACGACACCGTCCCCGAAAGCCGCAGGTAGTCCCTACTCTCTTGTCTTATAACTTTCAAACTTTGGTTTTATGACTAACATATGTGAAGGGTCTCATGACCGTCCGTGTTAAAAAAAGTGCAATAAGTGTTCAAACTACTTATCAGGGTCGCCGCGTTTTTTTGTTAGAACGCCCTTTGGACAATCGTACGTGAGAACTTTGCGTTCTTCATTAATATTAAGATTTTAACATGGCGGACAATATTATTAAAATTTAATTACGTGGCTTTTAGAGGTACCATCTCATTCCCCCCCCTGAAATGCAGACGCGAAGACTATTTCTAAGCGTATGGGATTTCACTTATCTTTAAATTGTAACCAGTGACTGGACTAGCTCTTTGTCTAAATTACTTTAAAACTTATCAAATCGCATGAGTTGATATAGTCGTATAAATGTATGGTACTTTACACATTTGGGACTCGGTTTAGCAGTCACGCTCCAGGCTCTCCTTCACACCTTCAAACCCGATAATGTCAGGATTCTTTCCAAGCAAGTTTTGGTTCTCCAGAACTAACTGCTGTATTGGAATATTTCAGTAATATGTTTTAGTAGTATGGTTCCACTATTGCGTGGTATTAGCATGGGATGATAGGCATGGTATTGTAGCACTTGGATACGTTTTACACACCGATATCAAAAGGTAAGTTTTATTTGATGAGGTTCGTACGATTTGACTCGTTATTTTATTCATGGCTTCGAATATGATAGTTGATCCAACTGTGTTGTCTCTTATAACTGGTACAATCAAGTTAGTCCCATTGGCTTATTCTCATACCCTATCGATTTAAATACGAGATCCACTTCTAGTGGTTTGTTCCTATAAGAAACGTTTATATCACATACTATAGAATTCTTATTAGGTAGCTGACAAACGTTGTTTAGCGAATATACTTGGTTGATTCTAATACGATCGTTGATTTTATACCAGACAGGTAACTGATAAAAGTGATTTCGCAAATGTGCTTGGTTTAGACCAATACGGTCTGTTGATTTATACCGGATAAGGTAACTGGTAAAGCTTATTTAGCAAGTGTGCTTAGTCTATTTCAATACGACCTGTTAATTTTATCAGGTATCTGATAGCCATTGCTCAACAAACGCGCTTGTATATCTTAATACGGCCTGTTTATCCGATGTGATTTGCCTTTAAAGTGCGTACTGTTTGTATACCTGATCATTAATTGTATTGTAAAGACATTCCCTAAGTATCTCCACACCTCGTTTTGCCATATTACATTCTACACTTTCTCCATGTTTTACAATTATAACTGGCCAGAACGGCGGCTTACAATAACTCCATTAGATGCATTACAATTGCAATATATAATAAATTATACATTATTAATTAGGATTGTACATTGTAACCTCTGGCATACCAATAAGGTATTATCTGCCTATCAATATTTTTGACTACTCTTCATCTTCCAACAACAATTCATGAGAAGTTTACATACCTCGGACTTGCAATCATTAACTAAGATTACCAGATATAATTAGCGTGCACGCTCTTTCGCGCGAACGCCTTAGCAGTACATTCTTCATTTCACCGTCAAACTCCCCAACCTCCAAAGTCGCTCTGCCGCTGTTCAGGTCTCACTGTAGCTCTGCTTTCCTGCGGTGCACCTTTGCTTGCGAACTAACCCGCAGTCACAAACGTCAGCAGCTCTCGACGAGTTGATTGTATTACACAATATCCCCCTTCGCTGGAACATGATGATACCACAGCAGAGAATTTGTTTCGAATGGTATGACATTCACGATATTATCTCGCGATATCAACACAAAATGTTTCATTTGAATACACACAATATATGTCTGGATTCTTCAAGATTTAGAATTGATATTTAAACTATTATTTCAACAACAGACCTTTCACCAGCATCTTCGTCTAATATCAATTTTTAAATGACGCACATCAACCACGTTATTGTACGCACTCGTGTGTACTTTAACACAACAACAGTTCTATCACCTACGTCATAGCATTTACGTCTCTAAATGTTTATGAGTATATTTATACCCCTTTACATCAGTAGACCAATATTTGTCTAAGTATTACTTCCCAAAAGTGTTCATCATCCCATCATCTATCTATCATATCTTCTATCATATGCACACGTGCATCTTACGTAATTAGACAAAAGTCAATCTAATATTCAGAGGCCTTTAGTAAATAAATCTTGCTTAGCCTTGAACTTATTTAGTCATGGTATTCAGTTAATGATCCCATTACTATGTAGTCTGTATTAGACTATCTAGGTAAGTTCATCTTTACTAGTTCCTGTGATTGTTATCCCTATGAACTCTTAGTCATTTATCTAATATCGTAACGTGCAAAAGTCTAACTCGTAAGTCTGCACTAAATGAAGTTACATTAGCTTTCGATCAGATTAACTCCTCTAATCGTAATATACTTTGCATATAATACTCGCATCAGCTATTAGGTTGTGTCTCTTAATCAAAAGATTCTAAGGCTACGGATATGTGATTCAAGTTCACTTCCGTTTTACTTACTTAACTGGTGTGTTGCCTACAACCACACAAGTAACCTCTATGTCTGTTTTGTCTACAATTGACAACTATCAGTACGTGCACGACGTTAACCAATGTTATATTTCTTGAAACATGATTTGTATAGCTAACATATGAACTAATCTTAAAGATGTCAACCTGACGGTGACTCAACTGTCATCTAAAAATTGATCTAACAACTTTAATCAATTATATGTTTATTTCGAACATTAAAATGTTACCTCACGTGTTAATGTGTGTTATAACTTAAATTAACTAACTGTAAGGACATCCTTACTAGTTCATTACATGAATCAGCTCGGGGATTGAACCCAATAAGCTACTACGTTATGTGATCTTCCGTATTTTTTCTTTGTTACTCATCGCTTAATGCACGTCCGAACATCAAACTTCATCCCCATCTTACATTATTATGCTTAATCAGGAATCTTAATCTAGAGTTACTGTTAAATAAAAGACCCTCGCTCATAAGACTAACATTTAACTCTCGTTATCGGTAATCGAAGCCACACAATCCAAACGTAAGCATCATAAAGCTACATTATCCAGTCCAGGGATTGAACCCGGCAGATTTTTTTCATTTATAGTTGTTGCGTAAATTACAACCTATGCTTAAACATCTGGCATCATAGAAAACTGTTATTGACAGCCCTTTTTTTCTCAATGCATTTTGTTCTAGCGTCCGTTGTCCCCGGCGTCAATGGGCATCTCTTTGTCTATCAAAAGAAATATTGTTTTTTTTTTCGCTTTCATTTTTTTTATTGCTTAGACACTAATTTAACGTTGGGACAAGTTTTTTTTTTTCTTTCACTGCGTCCTTCCGGTACATAGCTAAACGTATCTATTGTTTTCTGTTAGAAAACAATTGTACACTACCGCTCGCATTTTACGATTTGTTCGTAACGTATCGCATTACTCGTGATAACTTATACCTATTGAAAGTACACATAATATCATCATCATCGTCGTCATCTTAACAGGACCAGTGTCTATTATACAAAATGGTTTTAGTTAAGATCTAAATATAACGACTATACAAAGTTATAAGACCGTTTTACTATAACGACCATATAATGTTATAAGACCGTTTTATTAAAACGCGCAATAGTGTTCATTTCGGAATCGAACCCTGCTATAAGATGTTTTATAATAACGTGCAATAGCGTTTTAATTGAGGAACGAACCCGACTCACCACTAAATTATTATATATTTTTATCTTATAAAATTGTTATACACTGTCCCCCCAAGGTTTTTATAAGACACTAGTTGTGCCCACTACTTCGTACACGCGACATTTAGATTAAAAGGTTTTTTTTTTTTCTCACCCTTTAAACCTTCTCTGGACTACGACACGTATTTCAAAACCAAACTCAACTAAATCGGCCCAGCCGTTCTCGAGTTTTGGCGAGACAAACGAACAGCAATTGATTTTTTTTTTTTATATATTAGATTTATTATCCCCCCCATTTAAAGTGACGTTGATCTGCCTGATTTCTTAAACGATAAATTTCCCATCAGACGTTAATTAATGAAACTAAACGCGACGTGCTACGTGATTGCTCCCGCATGAAATAAGTTTTGCTATGGCATCTTTAGAAACAATTATATAGTATACTCTTACTTAGCTTAACAAGATTGCAACTTGAATAGCCAGTAAACGCGAGTATACTAAGTGTTACTCCTGGTTGCTTGTTAACTCTAGGTTTCCTTTCTAATATCTCCCACATTAAGAAAATACATACGAACACAAAGAACACCCAGACTCAGAGCAACAATTTGTGGATCACACAAAGTATTGTCCCATGTAGGATTTGAACCCACAACAATTGACGCAGTAAAGCCGCGTGGCGACCACTTTAAACCATTAGACCAATCGTGCAGTGAAGCACGGTGCAGTTAAACCTAATATGTCTGTTCAAGAGTTAGACACAATAATGTGTATAACCACAAAACAGAATCTGGGTACCGAATACACACAGGCACACCCATATAAAAATATGCATTTACCTACTGTTCATTTTACATGCAAAGTACCTATTTATATTTGGGCATCGAACCCAGTAATACACATGAAATTGTAAATGACACAGAACATTTGACATTGTACCGAACAATGTATAGCGAAACATTGACACATATTACATTACATAAATCACATAGTGATTATGCTTGCACACATAAAATTAAATTAAATTGAACACTCACCAATTTGTCGTCGCTTGTAGTCACCCCCCATAATCTGTATCTCCATAAGAGTCTCCTTTTGCAGCCCATTTATCCAATTATTATTCTAAAACTTAGAGATTGAGTATTAATTCTAGCTAAAATGAGCCCACACGTGTTGTAATATTTGTGGCGTGGTTTAGCACAGTTATTTTTGACACAGCATAATTTTAACATAAATGAGCTTGTTACATAAAGAAGCTTGTTACAGTATAATAAAATTATAATTCAATATAACAAACTCAGTGGTTACAGTACAGATATAAATGTATATAGATTGTATGAAATATTGTATCTGTTTAATATTGTATACTTAAATATTTATAACCGGTTTAATACAAAAATACGTAATATATCAACTTAAGTTGTGGCCTATGATATAGATTTGTCTACGTTGTGTTGTGTAATAGTAACCCTTTTAAGTTCATCCTCGTTGTACTGTCGTAACAATTACGGCTCAGTACATTTAATGACGAGGATCCTGGTCACGGCACCATTTGTGATGGTGCCTCTGTGAGCCTAAGCCCGGCCTAGCCTGAGTAAAGTAAATAATTGTCTATCGAACACGGTGTTTATTTAAAAATATCACCAGCAACCCCCACGAGGGGGTTGGGGCCGCACCCCTCCGCCGTGCATGCCCTGTGGAATCCGGCTCCAGACTCGAGATTCCTCCACCAGCTTTAAAGGCCTCACGCGGATCAAAGAGAAAGATTACGGTCAATTAGACACATCACAATTAATTCATGCTGATCATTCAATCTCTTTCGGTGTGCACTCTAGATTCAGGCGGATTAATGTTCTTTTATCAAGGAGTTCTATCCCGCGATAACAAAATCAAACCCTATTGCCGCCTGCGGTAGTCGCATTAGCCCTTATGCTACACGGGCCCGGCTCGAGGACCGGAGTATAGCATTTAAAAATGCTAGTTTCCCGGTTCGGAACTCGAATCCAAATTCTCCTGCCCGACGCGACGACAATCAAGCTTAACCTTGCCCATAGAACCTCCATGTAGCCGACCATTAAAACTCCCTGCACTAAAATACACTCCCACAAGCCCAAACACGCCAACCTCAGTATAAGGCACCACATTGACAGATCACCGAAGTGCAATCGTATAGCAGAACTAAGCGATGATCAGACGCCGAGCTCCACCCGACCGTACCTCGCTTTCACCTCACTATGAGCTTTAGACTAAGGCCTACTCATACATCTCAAAACATAGGACCCGTAGAATCAATCGTGATGCTTAGTAATTGAATAACTGAGCGAATACATCTAAATTTCTAACAATTACTACGATACTCAGACCGAGATACAACTATATATTAAAATAATGAGTTCTTTATCCTACGAGTTTGTATTAGAAAACAACGACTCACCTGGTTTCCTCCAACGTTATGTATATTTAACTTACTCAGAGAGAACGCCTAGCACCCTGTCTAGTTACAAGCACCCGCTGGCAAGTACCCGTTACACGCCTCCTCTCGAACCGCACTCTCCGCTCGCTCCACACTAACTGCCTCTCTGCTTGTTCAAAGCCAAGTCCCTCTCCTAAACTCAGTAACTCTCCACGACACCGTCCCCGAAAGCCGCAGGTAGTCCCTACTCTCTTGTCTTATAACTTTCAAACTTTGGTTTTATGACTAACATATGTGAAGGGTCTCATGACCGTCCGTGTTAAAAAAAGTGCAATAAGTGTTCAAACTACTTATCAGGGTCGCCGCGTTTTTTGTTAGAACGCCCTTTGGACAATCGTACGTGAGAACTTTGCGTTCTTCATTAATATTAAGATTTTAACATGGCGGACAATATTATTAAAATTTAATTACGTGGCTTTTAGAGGTACCATCTCACTATGTTAGGAAGCTCTGCTCTTCCATAACAAAGCAATTTAAATTAATCACACAAATGATTCGAAATGTAACAAACAAAAAAGGTATAAACTAACTAACCAACTAACTAACTAACTAACTACTAATTTTGTTTTCATCATTCGTTAAATTCTCAAGTTTAAGAAAATAATTTGCAGGTGTGTTTTCAGTGTACTTATTGTATATTTCTAAACACATATAGATACAATTATCTTAACCCAACATATTACAACTATGTAGTACAACTTTCGAATTCAATTCAGTTCGCCCTTCATATCTCTTTGGGCCGATGTCTGTCGATTTGTGAAAAAAATGATATTCTGGTAAAACCGGTTAAACTGACCTCAGATAGTCTTGAAAAGAATGAAAACGATTATACCTAGACCTGGCGAACGTAGTTCCTAAAATTATTATCAGATAAATTGATCGAAGATACTAAAATCTTGATAAGAAGTAGAACCGGGTGTAGGTTTAAGGATAGAAAATAATTTACGAGCATAAAACATAAAAAACCGGACACGAGATATTTCTAAAATCAGGTCTTACGTCGTAAATTAAAAGTCTAAACCTTGTATTAAAATTAATCTGTGTTAAAACCACTCCTGAAAATAACAGAGCCATTAAAAAAATATAACCCTCAAATATAGCCTTAAACCCTTTCTATTTTACTACAAAATAAATAAAAAGATACATTGTGCACCTATAAATCTTCGTCAGCAACATAGAAACATGTCTCCGCGTACAAAATTCAAAACCCTTGGTAAGAATACCCGCCCGGGGGATCCCCTAATCATAAAATACCGAAACCCAACATATGTAGACGACATGATTGATAATGGGCTAGAATCGCACATTATGTTATTTGGACACGTCTTCTGAATCGTCCAATCAGCAAAAGTGTTTTGTTCGTAAACTTAATAACAGATGGCGCTTATTTTTATTCTTTTTATTCAGTTTTTTCATATGATAGTCGATACTGTAGTGTTGTTTATGTTTGATACTTATATTGATACTGAAATTTTTGTCAACATCGAAGAAGAAACAATAAGTCGGATCGACCATAGTGATACGAGGGGTCCATACTACAATCTCACAGAAGATCAACCTAAAATTTCAGCATTTCCAAAAGGCAGAGTAGAATCACTTTAATAAAAAAACATACACAGCACCAAACAACAACAACGTGAAACTAATATATTCATATCAGAACATTCTAATCGAACTAAAAATGGAACTCAAACTAAAGTACTTAGTATGCCATACAATATTTACAATTGTTCCAACAAAAAGATACAATTAATGGTTGTTTTTTGTTTGTAATTAATTTTCTAGTCGTGTGTAGTGTAAAGTTTCAATACAATGGGAACAAAAACCTTTACATGAATATAATGTTTGATTTCGAACATTTAATTGAAAAGCAGTTTGGAACATTTATTTGAAAATATACACAAAACAGAACATTAATTTGGACGCTTTTTATTATAGTAATTTAAACAAAAAGGTCTGGTTCCCCTTGCCTTTAAAGAAAACAAAATGGTTATGGGAAGTTAAAAGCTCATTTGAAGCTAATGGTGTAGCTCCAATCAATCTTCTATCTTATTTTTCTGCAATTAAAATCTGTTTACTAATAATTTGTTATTTTTGAGATGTGACATAATTTTAAATAAGATGATATATGGCTTTTAAGGTCAGTTGACACCAGATCTTTCATACACAGGTACATTCATAATGTCACAAATCATCATCTTCACTAGCCTACCGATTTCCACTGCTGGACACTTGATTTGATCCAAGACTTCTCGCATCCCCCTGCGAGCCGTCTTGCGTAAATCATCACTCCATCTGGCTTGTGTATGTTCTGTGTACTACGCTACTTACTTAAAGTCACACACACTTTTGCTTTTTTTTTTTTGACGTTACAAAACGGTATTCCACGGTCTTGTTATTAGAGCCAGATCTTTTACACATAAACAATAACTTAAGCGTATGTAGCACGTATTTTATAGTTTGTTGTAAAATAGTTGTAGATACAAATTTCATTCTTATCCAGTCCTACCATTATCTTTTCCTAAGTGATTTCAATTCGTAGATTACACTCTGCAATTTGATGGAATGGTTCATGGTAACTGCGGGTCGTTAGCCTTTTATCATAAAATCATCAAGGTAGTAGAGCCACGCTGATTTCAGCACGAACTGGCCGGCTCGATCGGGGTGGTACTACCCCTTAAAATGACAGCGATCATGCTGTCGTGTTCCGTTGGTGAGTGCGAGACCGGAGGCCCAATGATACAGAAGCATCACTAGCCCGCCATGGTGTGGGTCACCATGCTGCATTGTTGCATTGTCTGCATTCGCAGTAAGGTAACCACTACTCTTGGATTCTGCTTATGGTTTCCATCAGACAGAGTAGAGTCATTTTGGCAGGGCCAAACAAAAAAAAAACAAGTAGTAATGGAATCCCATTAGTATTTAACCTACTCCAACAGCAGGAAACAAAAAATACCAGTGATTCTTAAACCCATAATCAATCTTTCCTATCTTTTTAACACTGCAGTATATTTTATGAAGCAGAACCAGCGTTTGCGATGAATTTCCAACCAAAATATTTCACAATATGGCGTATATTCCCGGCTCATTTTCAAATACATCATGTCTATGTACATGCCGTGACAAGAGAATAACAATATAATATTGAAAGATTGATGCGCCCAACAATACTCCTTTGTGGTAGAAACATATTGTCTCATTAAAATGATTTATTCTATTTTATATACGCATAATAACGTTACTGAATTTTATGCCAGCCATTACTTTGGTTCGTAGTTCTGCTTTGTACGTGTGTCGTTTATTACTGACGAACTCATTTCTTATGGATATTTTGTTTCATGTTTTGTTGTTTAAATTATTGAATGTGATTTGAATAATTTTTAACGATTTCTTCGAATTGTTTATACGAATCAATATATATTTATATTATAATCTATGTTAACAAATATATTACATTATAGTTACAAATCTTACACGTTAAGTGGCACTGATCGGTGTCGCAAGCTGAGTCAGTCTGTGATCAAGTTAGGGCGAAACATCTGGCATTTCAAAGGTGTTTTATATTACACATATTTGACCCAGTAATTAGAAATATTTACAGATATTTTATTGTTCAATCAAACTTGAAATAGATTTAGATAAAATTTGAATAAAGATAGATTCAAATTTGGAGAAACAGACAAAATAGTCAAACACAAAGATATCGATTATAATGAGTAAGTTTTTATGTTTGTATTCGGATTTACAAACGAAAACATGAATTGTTGATATTCATTGAACAGAAACTAACTTTTTTTTTTGCGAATTTGTTACAAAACTAACGGTGTTCAGTGAATTTTATGTAACGTTTTGTTCATTTCATTGTATTTTTGTCTTTTTGTCTTCAACCTACTAGACCATCTTGGGCAACAATATCAAAGATAGCATAATTTATAATCCACATCGTACCACCCGGTTCTTAGAATTACCGCGTACAAAAAAGCAAAGTAACGCTTAAAAAGATATCCAAGACGGGATTGCATAGTCAAATTACTATGAGTTGATTAAAATAAAATTTTTAAGAAGGTAAAAAAATATCTTTATTAAAAAATATTTATCGCCTAGAGTTTTAACACTCAGCAATCTTACTTAATATTATAAATGCGAAAGTTTGTAAGGATGGATGGATGTTTGTTACTCTTTCACGCAAAAACTACTGAACGGATTTGGATGAAACTTTACAGTAATATAGCTTATACATCAGAATAACACATAGGCTACTATTTGCCGCGATAGCCGACACATACGCGGGCGGAGCCGCGGGTAACAACTAGTGTTTAATAAAACAGTGAATTGGGTAAATTTACTTGAACTAATTAGATAATACTTTCATGTGACAACCAGTTCACAATGCAAGCTACCTAGTATCTACATAGTCAAATAAGACCTTCTTAAACTCATACACGTATTCAGAGTCACGCATTACAAAGAATGTAAAGATGACTGCCTCGGTGGCACAGTGGTAGCGTATGCGACTGCTGTTCTCGAGGTCTGGGGTTCGATTCCCAGGTCAGACCAAATGTTTGTAATCTACAAATATTTGTTTCGGAGTTTGGGTGTTTTCTATGTATAATATGTATATATTTATAAAAATGTATTTATGTATTTATACCAGTTGTCTAGTACCCATTATACAAGCTCTGCTTGAATTTGGGGCTAGATGGCGTTATAGGTGAGATGTCCGAAATATTCATTTATATTTATTTATAATGTAAAAATATTAAGAAATAGAAGGTATCGTATATTTATTGTTAAAAACTTAATGCACATTTGTACATTGGCGGACTTAATGCCCAAGTCTTTTCCAGTTAACCTAAGGGTGGTGTAGAAATATTGTGATAAAGTAGGTGGTGCATAGAGGTTACATGATCAATAAAAACAAACAAAACACATAAAAATAAACATAAATATACATATACACATAGAGAATGCACACGTAGTAAATACATACATATTTATATAAATATATATATATACATAGCATACACATTACATTCGTACACCATGACAATCCGATTCTAAGGTGAATCAATTATCGATGACTAGTTTCTGCCGTTTCGCTAAGAAGGAGATCATGTGCCTTCTTTTTGAAAGTAAAACGGTTTGTGGATATCCTGATTTCGAGTGGGAAAGCATTCCAGAATAGTACCGCTTGGACAAAAAACAAAGAGTTCATGAAATCTGAATTGTGGGAGTATATCTGATGTTTAAAATATTTTCTGTAAGATCAGTGCTTTACCTTTATCTAAAGTACCACAATATATTCAGACTACTAAGTGATACTTGGCCCTTTGTGAAATTCTTTAGAAAATATGAATAATGTAGCACAAACATCTCGTTCTACTTGCTGATTAAATTTCTGCAAGTTTCCGGGCAGTGCAAACTTAGTCCAGCTACTTACCGAATATTACACACAACTTATTTTGTAGCTAGTTAGAAATTCCTAAGTATTTTGCAACTATGTTGCAGAAAATTTCAAGTTTCCGCAACCGGTCAAGTGTGACTATTTAGGAGTTCAAATTGTAGTTTAAGTATCTTTTTGAGAGAAATTTCACGGTTCGAGTGAGGGTACGTCGTGTTTGGTGCGGGTTTTAACTAGACGCGCCAGTAATAATGTTGCTGCATTCTTCAGAGAGGAAATTTGCGCTGTTTTAAAAAAGTAAATGAAAGCTGCGGAAAGAATTTTGTTTTATTCTTTAACAATTGAAGCGTTTAGACAATATGCATTAAAATTTTATACTACTATAGTTTGAATAGTCAGGAATGAGGTGATCCGGCAGAGAATCAAGGTCATTGACATAGCCCAAAGGATTACTATGTCCAGCAGTGGACTGCGATAGGCTGATGATGATGTTCTTACTTATCTCAGATTCTAAAGCGCTATTCAGTGCGATGCGAACCGTCCGCGATGGATGGTACAATGTATAAAGCTTATAAAGCGCGTTTAGTGCCACGCGCACCATCCGCAACGCGCAGCACTGAACGACAATTCATTCGCAACGGACGCTCCGCGCGCGAATTGTCCGTGTCACAGAGAATAGCGCCTTAATATGTATTTGTTACATAGGTACATTCGATTGGTAATTATGTATTTACATAGAGATAGACGGCTTAAGCGACCTTTTTTTCGCAGTGTCAAATGTTACACTATACTGATTGCCATTAAGAGAGTCGAAGTAAATCCTACCAAAGTAGACAATAATTTCGCAAATCCGTATTAATATTAAAAAATCGAAAGTTACTCGGTCTGTCTGTCCCATCTCACATGGAGGGACGTTGATTTTCGAGAAAGGATATGGGCAACTCTTTACCCTGATAACCGACAGCACGGGAGCGGAGCCGCTGGAAAAAGCTAGTCGGTTGCTAAATTACGGACTTTTGGGGTAAGAAATATAAAATAAGTGAAAATATAGATATTTATTTTTTTGTGAATTAGGTATCAACAAAAATTAAAAAAAAGTCTTCAAGAACTGGATCAAATTTACGGGAAGCACCAGCTTACGAATAAAATAAGAATCACCCAGTCTAAAGTTCTGAGGTTACAAACAGAAAAAATAAACAGTCGAATTGAGAACCTCCTCCTCTTTTGAAGTTGGTTAAAAATAAACTTTTACGGCATTCTCCATTTAAATATAAATAAAGGTTCCCAATAAGGATTAAGTATTTAACATGGAGTAATGGTGTTCCCTATCGGATGACTAATCTCTTAAATCCACGTTCAGGCGGTTAAGGAAAGGCCTATCTCCGCTAATATCTTGCCATCTGTGAGATCTGTGAGACAAGTTAAGTTTTTGTTACAGGAATTAATACGTAATTAAGGGTTGGATTTAGGGCGTTGTTTCTATCATCACAGCAGCTGTTGTGACTAAAGATGTAGGAGACTGTGAGTAAAGTTGTGAATTTTGAGATACAAGCGTCGATATATGTATGTACTGGCTGAACCCCGCGGTGCTACCCGCGGTTATCGCCGTACCGCGAGTAACGTTGCGAGACAAAGTTAGTGTAAAAAAAGTAGCCTAAGTTACTCCTTGCCAGTGAAAGTCGCGTCAAAATCGGTCCAGCCGTTCTAGAGATTATCCGGAACAAAGAGACAGACAGATAGACAAAAAAATAATTAAATATATTTTTGATATATGTACCGTGTAAACATACATATGAATTTAGTAAAAGCGGTTATTTTAATATTACAAACAGACACTCCAATTTTATTAATTTGTGAAAGCAAAACTTTGTATCCCTTTGCGGGGCAATTATAAGAATGGATGAGTATGACTCAATGTGGTACAGCTAAAGTTTGTGTGAAGAAGGGTGCAGTTAGGTAAAACTGTGAGTTGGACTCGTGCAAAAAAGTGCTTTGTATCTATTTTGTTCAAGCATCTACCTTACCAAACTCTGCTTGGCATGAGCAGACTCCAAAAGTAGTGGTCACCATACTCATTACGAATGTAGACAACCTAACAATGAGGACCCACACTATGGCGGACTTTTCAGATGCCTCTGCATCATTGGGCCTCCGGTTTCGCACTCACCAACAAAACACGACACGTCTTCTGTTCGAGGGTTTGACCGTCCGGTTGAGCCGGCCCGTTCGTGCTGAATCAACGAGGTTCTTAGTAAAACCTAGGCTCTATTACTTAATTTAGCATAGCACAAACTTTGCCTAGTTTATTCATAATATCTCCTGTTTTTTTTTATAAAATTTATAAACAAATATTCAATAATATAGAAACCTATATGCATAACAAGAATTAATAAAAAAACAATATTTACATTTTTACAGTTTCCAAAAGACTGGCAGCATTGCCACGTTGGATGGCAATGCTGATTCTCTGTCCTAGAAAAAGGCCGGCCTCGTGGTCGCGAAAAGCATCAATCAGTTGCTTAGCTACTTGTTTAAAAATATAATTACCTATTATATTTTAGTACTTAGTAATATTTAATTAAATTTCTTTGTTTACAGGTAATATTTTCATCCCCCTTCACACCAATTGAAGAGTAAAGGTATTAGCAGAAACTGTAACATAATTTCATTTATTCTTATCATAGTCTCTAAATTTCAAAGCCATGACATTTTCTACCATTGTATTAAAAATAGATAAATATTTATTATTATTTGAAGTTTGTTATTATTTAGTGTTTTATAAGAAAAATACATATTATTAATTATCTTGAGTGGTATTAATAGGTCTCTTCTGAAAAAAATTATTTACTTACTTATAAGCTTTTATGACAAATTGATATTTATTTAAAATTCAGGAATTCTTTGTCACTAATTACAATGAAAAACAGAATCTGAATTGCCATGAAAATTAGAATAGGAACTACAATAAGAGCAATAATAAATTAGTCAGACAGATTGTCAGGATCAGACATTGAGGCAATCTACAGAATAGATGACCCGAGGTACGTCATTTTGTTTTTCATTTCCATTTTAGAATGAACCTGGTTTCCTGGTTACTAGTATCTAAGACTGCGTATGGTTATCGGTCGGTTCGAGTCCGACATAACCACTAGTTGGTGGTATCCCGGGGATTTGCGCACAAGCATAAAAGAAGGTCAGACCCTTAACCTGTTTCGTATTTAACTATTAACATATTCTCATTTTTTCTTCCTTAAGTTTTTTAATTCATGATTATGAAAAATGGTTGAGCGCACTAAGTTAGTTCATTCTGTTACACAAATATTACAAAGTACACAATTGGATACAGCAATCCAATTGCGTGTGTGCGAGCGAGCGAGCGAGCAAACAAAGTGAATTTAGAACAACAACAATTAGACCAATCACAGATCTCCATTCGACGCTGTGTATTCGTCTTTGCTATACGGATTACTACAGTTGTTTGTGAATGAAATGGCTGCCACCGCCACCATAAAAACCAAACTGTTAACTTAGTTTAACATTGCGTTTCTGACTGTGGTATTGTTTGTGAATCACAGTGTTAGTGTCGGTCTGCGCTAACCGTTTAGTCACAAAATTTATTGGTCGCAGGACTAATAGAAATAGTTCATCTCTTGAGAGTTCCACTATAGCGGCCTCGTGGAAGCTAGGTGTTCTTAACACGGTGAGACGGTTCTTATCGCCCGGGCTCGCACGTAGAGTACTGTTCTCACCTTTGTGATGGAGCCATGCAGTATCTATTTGACGCTCTCGACCCTGTGCGGGTTGGTTTCTCTACACATTGCTGTTCTCTGTATAATTTGCTCTCTGCATAGGTCATACCACACTTACGAGATGGGTAAGGGTTGATTTTGTATAGCCTAGTTTATTTAATTCAATAACTACAACGCAAGTATTTTACTTCTAGAATGGATCGTATGACTACTCAAGTGTTAGGGGTTCTAACCTCTTTTCTAAAGAGAAGTCGAGTCCAGAAGTGGACTATTAAAGGCTGTTGATGTGGGTTCAAATCCCACGTGGAACAACACATTGTTTGATCCACAAATTGTTGTTCTAAATCTGGGTGTTCTCTGTGTTCGTTCCATGTAAAGTCCCCCGCTACACGAACTGTATATTCCTAATGCAGGAATTGTCTCTTTTAAAGAAATAATTATTGAACACTAGCTGACCCCCGCAACCTTTACGTCTCCTATCACCCGTGGCGTAATAATTTTCCCCCGTTTTAGTTACATTCTTCATTAGTGCTCTGCTTCTATTGGCCTTAGCGTAATGATATATAACCTATAGCCTTCCTCGAAAAATGGGCTATCAAACACTGAAAGATTTTTTCCGATCGGACCATGAGTTCCTGAGATTAGCCCGTTCAAGCAAACAAACTCTTCAGCTTTATATATTAGTATGACCCACGCAACCTCGTTTGCGTTTCCTATTGCTCGTGGCGTAATAATTTTCCCCCGCTTTTGTAACATTCTTTATCAGTGCTCCACTTCCATTGTTCTTAGCTTAATGATGTATAGCCTATAGCTTTCCTCAACAAATGGGCTATGAAACACTGAAAGATTTTTTTCCGATCGGACCATGAGTTCCTGAGATAGAACGCGCCACGTTCAAGCCAACAAACTCTTCAGCTTTATACATTAGTTTAAGATTCTATAAACTGGACCATCTGTGAACTGGATATTTTGTTCGTCAACCACGTAGATTAAACAAATATCAACATAGGAACAAGTGAACAAAACATCTGAGACATTGTAACATATTTTATGTCAACTAAAAACTAAATAGTCCATTAAAACTCAGTACGGTTGAACGCGTTAAGCTGGCTACCTATTCAGGAGACTGTACTTACCACTTAGGAGTTCGGGACTAAATAACGGAATTCCCAACTTTTGTTGTTGTTAATATTTAACATAACATGTTTATGGCAAACATTAAAACGTGTTTTAGTACTAATTTTAAAGTTTATTGAGTATTTGGTTCGCTGTGATTATATGCACTAAAAATACAATGTATTTCACAAAATGTTGTGTATTTTATGGACTTACTCAACGCTATTCCGGTAATAATGAAATATTCGGTAAACGAGTACAAGGTTTCTCTGAGGGTAAGTGAAGAGATGCCTTTGTCCAGTAGTGGACTATTAAATATTCCTAATAATGATTTTCTATTTACACTGAACCCTCTCACGGGTCAATTTGACTTTAATAATAAAACCTTTATTTGGCAAAGTAATAAATCAATAATGAGTTAGTAGGCAATAGACCTTCATAACTATATTAGTACATGTAAATTATATAAATTACTAAATTCGTCATTTCTGTCTGTAACGACACGAGACGTTTAGAAATACCAAGAATCCTTTGCAACAGTGAAATCGCACTTGAAAAACGTAAAAAAAGCGTATGAAATTTACTATTTGACAAATGTATCTAACCTTGAAAGAACAATTTATTAAATCACTAGTTGTTGCCCGCGGCTCCGCTCGCGTATATGTTGGCTATTACGGCAAATAGTAGCATATGTGTTATTCTGATGTGTAAGCTATATTAATGTAAAGTTTCATCCGAATCCGTTTAGTAGTTTTTGCGTGAAAGAGTAACAAACATTCATCCATCCATCCATACTTACAAACGTTCGCGTCTATAATATTAGTAGGATCTGTTTACATTTGAAAGTTGCATCACAATGAGGAAGTTGGTTGTATTTAAAGGCCTTCTGAAAAATTTTGGTTGAACTTAGGTTGATACATATAGGTGAAAGCAGATCTCTGTACAAAACAGGCCCCACCCATTTATTGGAGTACTAGCTGATCCACCTTGTTTACCTCTCCTATTTCGCCCTTTTTTTGAATCATTCTTCATTGGTGCTCTGCTCCTTTTGGTCTCAGCGTAACGATATATAACCTATAGCTTTTCTCAAAAAAAAATTCAGATCGAACCAATACTTTCTGAAATTAGCGCGTTCAAGCAAACAAATAAACTCTTCAGCTGTTTAGATGAGTATACATTTGATAAAGTGTCGTTTCAAGACAGTCTTACGTTCAATAATGGATATTTAAAAAGATTTGATGATCATCATGATAGAGTTTCTAGTAACACCACTTAATATAACATAACTCAATTGTTTGCAGATCATTTCGCACTCGATTGCTGCATCGAATCCAATCCTAACAAATTAACATATTCTATTATGTATGCGTTTAACCTGGCATAATTACCGTAGTGGGAGTATATCTCGATATATGCATACAGCTTTGTGAAGTGAGATCCGATGGCATTCGATTCAGAGTAGATTTAGTACGGATTAGCATTTCAATTGTATAATACAGGTAAGATTTAAAATTAAAGAATTGATTTATCATAGTTTTGTATAGGTTAAGCAAACTAACAACAACTAGTCTAGTAAGAAAAGTCTGAACTTTAACTTGCAAAGTGTTCATGTAACCTTATTGCAGAATTAATGATTTCATTTCATAATAATTGACTTAAATCGCCCTTATTGTACT
This sequence comes from Spilosoma lubricipeda, assembly GCA_905220595.1. Lineage (NCBI taxonomy): Eukaryota > Metazoa > Arthropoda > Insecta > Lepidoptera > Erebidae > Spilosoma > Spilosoma lubricipeda. Next base: position 13,751,273 of record HG992296.1, on the reverse strand, counting down.
CTGTCACGGTGTGCTGTGCCACACTGTGGTAACAAATCAACGCGAAAAGAATGATCTCTGAAACGGGTTGTATATTGGACTAGCTTTTGCACGCGACTTCGCTCACGGAGACTGATTTACCCCCTCAGGGGTGGTCTTTCCAAAATTCCTTTCTTAGTGCTCACTTTTTTTTTTTTTTTTTTTATATATTAGCTGCGCCAAAATGACTCTGCTCAGCCTGATGGAAAGCATGAGCAGATTCCAAGAGTGGTGGCCACCATCCTCAATGCGAATAAGGACATTGCAGCATGGAGACCCACACGTTATATATAGAACCTACATGCAAAATTTGTGGTATGTCAGTCAGTCAGTTACCTTCCTCTTTTATCTATATAATATAGATTATCATAACCCTCCTTTGGCTTTGCCGTAGTCAGGTAAAAATTGGAGCTTCATCGGTGCATAACTCTGATTTTGTGAAATAAAAATGTGTGTGTACGTTTCTCTTTTATTACGAGATTATGTTTAAACACTTTAATGTATGTTTTTTTTTCATTTTATCTCACAATGTAATTTTTTTTAACTTATATTTTGACACTCACTGTAGCAGACTGTCTAGATAGTCACTGTTTTATCTCTTTTAGCTATAGCGTGATATTGAATAAATTTGTTTGTTTTTCAACAGATATTCTTTCCAAAATTAAATGAATCCTTTGAATTTAAGAGATAGTCTTGGAGATCAATGTCATAATAAATAAACAAAATGCACTTTGGATTTGTTTTATTACTTCACTAGCCGACCCACGCAACGTCGTTTGCGCCTTATATTGCCCGTAGCGTGAAAATTTCCCCCGTTTTTTAAACATTCTTCATTGTTGCTCCGCTCCTATTAGTAGTAGCGTGATGATATATACCCTATAGCCTTCCTCGATAAATGGGCTTTCTAATACTGAAAGAATTTTTCAAAGAGAGAGATTAGCGTGTTCAAACAAACAAACAAACAAACAAACTCTTCAGCTTTATATATTAGTATAGATATAGGAATTCTACTTTTATACGCCATGCTGCTTCGTGCTTATTCGCAATGAGGATGGTGACCATCACTCTTGGATTCTACCCATGCTTTCCATCAGGCAGGGCAGAGTCATTTTGGCAGTTCATTATATAAAAAAAAATACTAAACTAGCTTATGCGTACAGCTCCGCCCGCGTCAGTTATGGTGGTATTTTTTTTATGGTATAAATGGCAAACGAGCAGACGTATCACCTAATGGTAAGCGATTACCACCGCCCATGGCCGCCAACACCAGAGGCGTCACAGGTGCGTTGCCGACCATTGGCCCAATGATGCAGAAGCATCACTAGGCCGCCATAGTGTGGGTCACTCACTCGTTGAAACACAGCGCAATCACTATTTCACACCGCTTTTCTGTAAGGCCGTGATATCACTCCGTTCGAGCTGGCCCATTCATGCCGAAGCGTGGCTCTCCCACGGTAAAGTATAGAGTAGATTATGCCCTTTTTCAAGAGTCAAAGTATCTCTATGTCAAAGTTCATGGAAATCGTTGCAAGATCACCGACAGGTATACTTTAGCATTAACATTTATTGTTATTAGTATACATTTAACCTACATTCGTTATACCTGTCTGTCCATCTGTACAAATTATTTAAATTATATAAGTAATAATATACTCAAAATACCAACTTTTAAACTTTCGAGTTCCATGATATATTAACAATTATTTTTACGGGAATTAACGCGATCACTTATTGAAAGGTATTACATACCTCTGATTGCCTGACGTTTCGACCAGCCTGTGACCGTTAATTACCTTGAAAATAATTGTTAATATACTCAAAGTATTTCAGATTATAATATAAAAAAAATTGTTAAGAAATTAAAATCTAAAATGGTAATACGCATTGCATACAAGCAAACTTAGTTTGTATTTGTAAAGTTAAATTTGCCTCGCGGCGGCGTGTGGAAGTTTGTTGGGTAAAATTAACTTTGGCATGACATAGTCGGTGACTTGATCTGGGTTTCGACCTGAGCTTATCTGGAATTTATAAATCAATTACAGGTTGTACTTGGCTTGTTTGAGTAAATCGTGAATTAATAATCCATTTGTAGTTGGTTTGGTTTAGTTAAGATATGATTTATGCCTACAAGGGATTGATGTTGATTAGTTTTTAATTAAAAATGTAGTGATAAGTATCAGGCAATAAATAAATAAATATTTACTCAGGCAACGGTAAACTACGGCAAACTAAGCAGAACTTGTGTTAGGGGTACTAGGCAACTGATATAAATTCACATATACTTATTTTTTCTAAAAACATACATATTGTACATAGAAAACACTCAAACTCCGAAACAAATATTTGCAGATCATTCAAACATTTGATCCGACCCGGGAATCGAACCTGAGACCTCAAGCACACCAGTCGCATACGCTACCACTGCGCCACCGAGGCAGTCAAGGAAGGCTATGTTTGTATGGTATATGAGTGTATTTATATTTTGCGGTACTTTCTGCAACCTACATGGGACGTTTATATATTCGTTTTACAAGAATTCGTAAGATTCGCCCTAATTGTGAAAATGGCACTGGATGTTCAAATATTATAGTTTTAAGTGTATATAGTTTTCAGAAAATAATTTTAACATCAATGTGTTTCTTTTCTTTATTTATTATATAAGGAACTTCTGTATATAATTTACATGCCAATTCCATCGTAACTTACTAATTTATAACAAAATATACTTATCAACTTAACCCAAACTCATTCATGAGCACTGAAGGCCTCAAACATTTGCCTTGACGTTTCTGACAGCTGAAAGCTGTTCATAGAGCATACCCATGGTTATGCTGTGCAGAGTCCTCATCAAGGCTTCCCTTGCCGCCTGAGATCGAACACATTCCATCAACAAATGGTGTACATCATCTCTGTTTTTTTAAGTATACCTTTAAAACGTTTTAAATTTTAAGTAAATATTTAAACACGATGCGGTTTATTCAATAATATTAAATCTAATGTAATATCTTTAAACGAGCAAGGCTTATATAATCTAAATATATATTAAGAATATCGAAAACGGCCCCGAATATTTACATGCAATTCAGTATGCAGGACGTTTACAGAGCCATAAATTGATCTAGCTAGGTTTTTTTATTTATTTAGGTACTGAAAACGTAATACCGAGCAAAACTCTGTTATTCGTTTACTAAGTTATTTAGGAAGTACATGATGTATGCCGTCGCTTTCATTTGTATAATTTTTACTATAATCTGTTACAAAATTCGAAGTATCAATCAATACAGATAAAAAATTCCAGCTACTAAATCTCACAGCATCCTTGTCATATAAAGATCAAGAAATTTTCATAAAACGTACTCTCAGCACGTTTCCACAGCTATCATACGACAGGAGTGATATCTGTCTGTCTGTCACGAGTAACGCTGAGGCGACATCTATGTCATTTCACGTTGAACTTGTCACTGAATTCAGTAATGGAGTCACAGAGGTATTTTTTTCGTTTGATTGAAGATGAAATGACTGAGTTATGAACGTAATAAATATAGCCATAACTGTTTCTAAACTTTCGCGACATGCACATAGTTTTTGTACAGTGGGATTTATTGACAACATAATTATTTGGAAGGTTTTCGTACCATATATTTCCAGACGTTTTAAATAGGTTATACCTACAACGAGAACATGGTAGTATATAGAGACATACTCCTAAAGAGACTAACTGACGAAGGATACACTACTATTGGTTATGCGGATGACCTAACTATTCCGATAAGCGGGAGGGTGGAAAACGTGCTCTGTGGAGTCATGCGTTAAATTTTTAAGATTGTAGAAGAATTGTGTGACGAACTGCAAATCTGAAACAAATACAGAACTTTTATTCTTTACCAACAAAACGAAGTTACTAAAACTACTGCTACCAAAATTATTCAACACCAATCTCGCCCTGTTCATCAACAACCCATAACGTAATAGCTCCGCTGTGGGATAGCTCCGCTTCGGCATTAATGAGCCGGAGTGATAGGCCTCACAGAAAACCGGTGTGATTAGGTGTGAAAAAACGCTAATATATAATAATAAATATTTCGGACATCTATCACACAACGCCATCTAGTCCCGAGCTAAGCAGAGCTTGTGTTATGGGTACTAAACAACTGATACAAATACATATATACTTTTTTTTGTAAATACATACATATTATACATAGAAAACACCCAAACTCCGAAACAAATATTTGAAGATCATACAAACATTTGGTCCGACCCGGGAATCGAACCCAAGACCTCACAATCAGCAGTCGCACAAGCCAACCACGAGACCAACGAGGCAGTCAATGAGATGAAGATGAGGTGACCAAGTGAGTGAGGATGCCGGAGGCCCATACCCTAACCACTCCCCATACCCATCCTCATCCCCCTCCCCATCCCCCAAAGGCCTGCTACGCACTTGTAACGCCTCTGGTGTTGCAAGTGTCCATGGGCGACGGTAACCGCTTCACATTTATTTTTTATTTTTATATTTGACCCTGCCAAAATGACTCTACTCTGCCTGATGGAAAGCATAAGCAGAATCCAGTAGTGGTGGTCACCATACTGCGAATGCGGACAATGCAACAATGCACTGCGAATGCACACCATGGAGGGCTAGTGATGCTCCTGCATCATTCGGTCTCGCACTCACCAACGAAACACGACAGCATGATGGCTGTCATTTTACGTCGATTTTCTGTGCGATCAGGCGAGATGTGTGTGTATTGATGATTACTGTCCTTGGTTATCTTAAGACCCTCACCAATCGGCTCGAGTGTCAATTGCGCCTCAGCGGTAATCACCAACAGTACACACTTGTACTATAATGCTCTATTATCAATAAAGCTTATATATTAATTTAAAAATCCAGTGATAATGAAAAGTAGGTAACAGTAAGGATAATTTTATGAAATATCCGGATATACACGGAAACTTCCTTATTTATACGTTTTTTAAATTAAAAAGACAATTACTAATAACAATCATTTGATTTAAAGCAACAGTTTTTTTTTAGAGTAAAAACATTTTTTGGTTACAATCAAGCATTTTTTAGGATAAAGATAAAGAAAATGTCTCACATTACTATGCGCTACCTTAAAACCACAAAATAACTCAACAAGTCTACATATTTCGTCTAAAACCTTAAGCTATATCAAGATAACAAGAAACATTATATTTACTTAGTTGCGAGGGTTAGTTTGTGAATCTACCGTCTCTACTAAGTTGCCAACTTGATTACACGGGAAAGGTGACGTGTCAAAGGTGAAACGGTCCAATCTAGACTTGTAGAGGCCATCAACTGGCTAGATAGAGTTCGGCTCTATGTAGAGTCGATACTTTGTATTACTTAGGGGTTGTATAGGTAAGCCACAGGAGGTGTACTTAAGTATATCTATAGTTATATTATAAAGCTTAAGAGTTTGTGTGTGTAGTGTCCGTGTCTATTATCAGTCACTTCACTAGTGACGAACTCATTCATTCAGTTACTCATTGTACTGTAAATGAATGAGAAGGAAGCATTATGTCAGCTCTAGTGCATGTGCAGTCGGACACAGTTCAGTCAACTGTGAGCGACGGAGGTGAACGGGCATATGCATCTCAGAGCTGACAATATAGTATTTGAATATACTACAGTGTGTTTGATAAAACGTGCCAATCTCGGGAATTACTGATTCGTATTAGACAATTACTTCAATATTTGACAGATTGACTATACAGTTGATTCAGAGTTTTAAGGGTTGCCACGTAGCTTTTTACTGTGCTAAATGTTATGGGTGCAAATCCCACATTGAACAAGATTTTGTGTGAGACACTAATTGTTTTTCTGAGTCTGGGTGTTCTTTATGTGCATATCATGTGTGTATTTTAGAGCCCCACATGACACAAGAGATGTTCATAATGTTGTCGTTTATAAAATGAAATAAGAGAGATTTAGATATTTTTAGAGGAACAGTCGTCTTGTTTTAAATACAAGAACAACCTCATTTATATCAATAAGTTACTAAATATATGTATGTAGTTGGCAACTCTACATAGAGACAAGTAGAGACAATTTCTTTGTTATTACAACGTGGTCGCATTCACACAAACTTTTACACACACATACATACACAAACACATTGGCGTTAGAAATATAAAAGTTGTCATTTGTAGAGACGTCGAAATGGCGACATTTTATACTTTTACTCGAGAAAATTTCGCTTCACGCTGTTAATGTAGAGTTTTACTGGATACGCTGTTATTGCCACCAAGAGTAAATGGACTCTTACCAATATTATAAATGGTATTGTTTTTGTGTGCTTGTTAAACTTTTAAGCATTTAGTTCTAAACTGAACAAAATTAAATTTCGAATGCTCAGTAAGCATAAGTTCCGATCAGTTGCACCAAACAAGTACAAATTTAACAAAAATAAAACTTAAAGGTTAGACTCGATTTCTCTGGGATGCCATCATCAGATATTAATGTCCTTATCATGGTACCAACGTTGGGACATCTCTTTTCCATTAAAAAGAATCATCAAAATCGGTTCATAAACGACGAAGTATACAAGAATTAAAAAAAAAAATATGTGGACGGTCGAATTGAGAAACCTCCTCCTTTTTTTGAAGTCAGTTCATTAAGTAATTATTTTTTAGTTTGCTATGGTTGGGACAAGGTTTGTGTAAAAGAAAAATGAAAAGATAACGGGATTAAAATCTTTTTTTCTATCCGCGACTGTACACTGCCTGGGAAGCTGAGACAGATTTGTAAATATAGTGGTACGAATTTCTCTGGGTCTATGTATATTATATAACATGAATAGCTCAACGCTTTTCTAAATTTGATATAAAAATACTAATTTGGACTTCCAAAGAACTTCCAAGAACAGTAGTTTCCTGCTCTAATTAAAACTATCATACTTTTTTACTTAAAAGTATTTTCTCCTAAAAGATAAATATCAGAACCCAAGGATATTGTATATAAGAGTTTGACAATGCAGTCAAGCATCCAACTCCCTCAGCTGGGTGAGTCCCTCCGATAGAAAAAAACAATCTTCATTGATTCACTTTTCAATAGTTAAGCTTTTCAATAACAGAAAACTTTTACCAAAACACTCCACTGTATTCTATCTCATCTATACTAATATATAAAGCTGAAAAGTTTGTTTGTTTGAACACGCTAATCTCAGCAACAGCTGGTCCTATTTAAAAAAATATTTCAGTGTTAGATAGCCCATTTATCGAGGCAGGCTATAGGCTATATATCATCACGCTAAGATCTACAGGAGCGGAGCACCAATGAAGAATGTAACAAAAACGGGGGAAAATTATCACGCTACAGGCAATAGGAGACGCAAACGAGGTTGCGTGTGTCGGTTAGTAACGGTATATGTATCTAATAATATCTATTGAAATTGGCTGACTCGATGGCGCAGTGGTCGCTTATGCGTCCGTTGTGCTGAGGTCTAGTGTCATTATAAAGATCCAATAATAATATTTCAATTCAAACCATTTCCACTTTCCCTACATCAATAACTGTTGATATCCAAAGTCGCGACTCTACGACGTGTGGCGTAACTTCCACAAACACGAACAACTTATATGTAGAGCTCAAAATATTTTCCGTGCTATATATTACCGTCTGACTGTACTTTTATTAGATTTATTTCCAATAGTAAGTCAGATATGATTTACTACTTTAAAGAACACAGAATAGTTATTTGCTGCCTTCGTGATATTGACTGCCTCGGTGGCGCAATGGTAGCGTATACAACTGCTGCGCTTGAGGTCTCGGGTTCGATTGGGATCGGGTTGGACCAAATGTTTGTTTAATCTTAAATGCCATAAAAAAAAAGAAAGATTTCCCACTAAAAAGCTGTTTTGATTTTTTTTATTCAGTTATTATAATTTTACTTGCTATGTTATTTTTTTGTTAAACACCCTCCAATCGGTAGTAAAACTGGGTTACAGTTGGCGCTAAGACTGGAATTATTTCCTCCCAGATAAGGAGCGCGTTCTTCTGATAACTTAATCTTTTATACTGTTCGCGATGTCCTGGTTGTAATAACTTGAGCTTAACTTCTAAATCTAAACAAGTAAGATATAAGTTTTTGATTAATGCTCACTGCAATGGGATCGAACTAAGCAGAAAACAACACTGTGATTACTTCGAGTAATCACGTTTTTTTGTTATAAATGGACCTGCCTAAGTGATTTCACTCCACCTGATGGAAACATGAAGTAGAATCCCAGAGAAGTGGTCACCAAATTCATTGCGAAGCAGACAATGCAACAATGCAGCATGGTGACCCATACTATGACGGCCTATTAATATACTTCTACATCATTGGGCCTCCGGTCTAGCTCTCACCTATAAAGAACAAGAGCACGAATGCTTGACTGCCTCGTTGGTCTAGCGGTTGGCGTGTGCGACTGCTGATCATGAGGTTTCGGGTTCGATTCCCGGGTCAAACCAAATGTTAGTATGATTTACAAATATTTGTTTCGGAGTTTAGATGTGTTTTATTTATAATATGTATGTAGTTACAAAAAAAGTATATATGTATTAATATCAGTTGTCTAGAACTTGGGGCTAGACGGCGTTGTGTCTTAGATATCCGAAAAATATTAAAAAAAAAATTTTGATTGGTTTTCTGTGAGAAGATACCGTCCCCGTTGAGCCTGATTGTTCGTGTTTAAATCAGCAGGGCTCTACTACCTATTTAATAGCTTAATTCACTTCTGTCTGTTACTTAAAATATATCAGCGTGATATTACATATATATTTATCTCAACATAACACTGATTAAAGAAAACAACCAAGGAAAAACTACAAAGAAAATAAAACACACCCGCGCAGAATTATAAGTAGTGCAAAGTTAGTGAGTCCGTTACATTGCGACAATGAGGTTACCGACTTCTGTTGATTGCGATGTAAACTTGTTTCGCCGCTATTTTGTACTTCTAGTATATAGTTTTCATTTTCAAAGAGAATTGTTTATTAGAAGTAACTTTTAAGAAGAAATAACATGTGCAGAATTGTTGATAGCCTTTTGTAGACTGACTGGCGTGTTAGTATTATAATAATGATGACTACAGTGAAAGAAAAATTAAGCGAAATAGTTTTGATTGTCCATGTATGTGTATGGTTGTTCCACCATGGATTCTAAACTATTGAACTGATTTAACGAATTAGGTCTCAACTGATTCGTAATAATAGCCCGGGTGTGATAGACTTTATCAAAAGTTCTTACGTATTCAAGTTATAGTTTTTCAACTTTTTCTTGATTTAATTAACCGGTCATCTATTGTAATTATTAGATACTGAAAATAAACTATTACATTAACATAGGAGTACGAATAATTCAAGGTAGTAGAGCCACCACTCTTGGATTCAGCTTATGCTTTCCATCAGCCAGAGTAGAGTAATTTTGGCAGGGCCAAACATAAAAAAAAGAAAAAGAACTGGGTTGTGTTTCCCTCAACTCGCACCAGTGATTAGCTGTAAGGAGGCGACATACAACATACACTAGAGAGTTTATTAGAGATGGTGCCTGCATCAGTATGGGCGGGCACTGGGAGGGGTCCGGATGACTTAATAAGAGAATTTCCCGGATCAAATCAAATTCAAATCATATTTATTTATTTCTCTCATAAAAGTACACAATCTTAATACTATACATAATAGCAAACATAGGATCTTTTAGATCTCAGGCGCAGAGAGGCACACCGTGTTGCTTTAGTCGGTCTGATTTTGACTTACTCTTCTATCGCAATATCCGCAGGGAGGACAGCCCGTGGGAGTTTCTACACGTAAAACTGAGAATTACAAAACAAATAAATAACAATACATGTAGTTAAAGTTACTGTTTCTATTATTACCAACAGTTAACGCAATAATTGACACGAATGTTGCAAGTTGATTATGCTGGAGTCCACAATGGCACTTTGCCAGCCTTTCAAATATAATTAAAACCTTCCGCCGTCTTGCAGGAAGCTTGCCAGAGGAAAAAATGAATTTTGACTTTTGAACACTATATTTTAAAAATATGTTTCTTTTGATACAGAGCGTTGTCTAGACGGTATTCACGAAAAGAAACAAAAAAAAAGTTTTGTAAAATTAAGACTATATAATACTAGCAGACCCACGCAACCTCGTTTGCGTCTTCTATTGCCCGTCGCGTGATAATTTTCCCCCGTTTTTGAATCATTTTTCATTGGTGCTCCGCTCCTATTAGTCTTAGCGTGATGATATATAGCCTATAGCATTCCTCGATAAATGGGCTATCTAACACTGAAATAATTTTTCAAATCGGAGCAGTAGTTCCTGAGATTAGCGTGTTCAAACAAACAAACTCTTCAGCTTTATATATTAGTACTAGCCGACCCACGCAACCTCGTTTGCGCCTTATATTGCCCGTAGCGTGAAAATTTCCCCCGTTTTTGAAACATTCTTCATTGCTGCTCCGCTCCTATTGGTCCGAGCGTGATGATATATAGCCTATAGCCTTCCTCGATAAATGTACTATCCAACACTGAAAGAATTTTTCAAATCGGACCAGCGGTTCCTGAGATTAGCGTGTTCAAACAAACAAACAAACAAACAAACAAACAAACAAACAAACAAACAAACAAACTCTTCAGCTTTATATATTAGTATAGATAGATATACTTTTTTTCAAACTAAAGTTTTTCTTAATTTGGGTCAAAACAGAGCTCATGAACATATATTTAAAAGTTAGTTTTTAAAACACTAACAAATTTTTAAAGTATTCATAATAATCAAATCCAATAAGTTTATATATATATATATATATTTATTATTTATTTATTAAATATTTATTATTAAATACATTATAATGTAAATAAATACAATTGAAGTCTGTTTGTAATTTAATTTAACAGCTTTTTAAAAAGTAATATACGTTTGCTGTATAAATTTTCAAAATGGCCCCCTAATTACTTTTAAGCAGTCGGGTTTTATGTTTTTATAATAATAATTCTAGTCTTTTGCAGTGTTGCTGTCTTACTTAGTTTACATCTTTAGTTCTTTGCGAAACCCTCGGGATTATTTGATAGCACCAATTAAGTGATGACATACACTGTTTAAAAATTGATTTGACGCCTGTATTTGCGATCGTTGAAGACGAGTACATTCTCAGAGTATTTGTTTGTGCTTGAAATGGAATTACTATCTAGAAATCTTTGGAACTTTGGAAATGGGCCACGTGCGAGTGTAATGCATGTGGATTTGATTGTCACGATAAACACTTTGAGTATTGTTAATGGTGACAATGTTAGTTTTGGGTCAATCTTAGAACCGGACGCGGTTAACTGGACCATAGCACAGATGAGAAATCTTTATATATATAATTCTTCTGTGAGTGTGTTTGTCACTGAACTATTTTGATGATTTTTTTTGTGTGTGTTCAAGGGGATCTGGGAATGGTTTAGATTCACAATTTTGTCCGCTGGACAATGTTTTTGTTAATTAATTTTTAATTTATTAGTAGTTATGGCAAAACGACGTTTGCCGGGACAGTTAGTATCAATATAAAAATCTTGCAGTTTTGAGTAATAACGGTGCATGATTGGTTAGCTCATGACGGTGCAGCAATGACTCCAAACTTTTTGTTTTGTTTTCTTTGGTCTTGGTTCAAGTCTCATATTTAAAGAAAGAAAATTGTGAACGCTATTTATTTCTTAAAAGGAGCAACAGAGGAGTTTCTTGCCAGATTCTTCATAAAGGGTAGGCTGCACTTGGAACTGGCGACTAGAATCACTCGATTTTTTAATATTGACTATTGATAAGTGCCTGTAAAAAAGTGCCTATGTGAATAAAATATTTTTGACTTTGACTTTGAAATGAACTCCCACTAAAGGTTCAGAGTTGTAACTATGAAGTGATCAATACATTTCCTACACAAAAAGGTGTACACTTATCTCATTAATTAATCTCTCTCCCAAAAGTATATATAAATATGATATTATATGTAGATACAAAAGACGGAACCGCGGAAAGAACCTAGTAATTCATAAATTTTAAAAAATAAGAACATAAATGATTTTAAACTTATTTGAATTACATTATTATTAAGTCAAATGTCACCCTTTTAAATAAAATCAAGTATCAAGCTTCCCTCCATTCTATACTCGTTTCCATTCAGACACCAGTAACAAAATTCAATTTGAAATTGTGCTGAGTTGTGAAGGCTTATTGAATAAACTCCGACACCTGGACGCGATAATAACTTTGGTTTGTATATTTTATCTGTGACTGCAATAAATATGGCTTTGAGTTAAATGTAATTTTGAAAGAAAGAAAGAAAAGAAAATATTTATTTGGCAACAAGAGTAGTAGAAATAAATAAAAAGGGAACATCCCACAATTTTGCCAGGCCTACAATGGACCCAATTCAGCAGGAAAATTTTATTTTGGTCTTTAAATAGGGTCCCGTAGTTTAGAACCAAAAGGAACCATCGCTTAATTAAACTAAATAAAATAGGATTTCATATCAAACATAATTAAAAACCAAATTGCGAAATTCACGTGTTGATTTCAAATTTAGACTATGATTATTTTAATTTTACACGTAATTTATCCGGGATTGTTAAAAAGATTATTAAAAAAAACTAATTCTTCATTTTCTAGTCGCTGGTACCAAGTTTAACTAATCATTCATCATCTTTCTAGCCTTCCTTATTGATCTAACAAAGAAGTTCAACTAAACATCTCCTTTTTTCAACCCTCTAATTCTCAGCCTTATCTTAACATACGTTTCAAAATCGTAAACTAATATTAAGCCTTCTGAATTTTTGTTATACTTATACATATTGATTGCCTCGATGGCACAGTGGTTTGTGTACGCGCCTACTGTTCTTGAGGTCTCGGGTTCGGTTCCCGGGTCGGACCAAGTGTTTGAATGATCTACAAATATTTATTTCGGAGTTTTGGGTGTTTTCTATGTATGATATGTGTTTATTATCAAAAAAAAAAGTATTTGTGTTTTATATCAGTTGTCTAGTACCCATAATACACGCTCTGCTTAGATTGGGAATAGATGGCGTTGTGTGTTGGTTGTCCGAAAAAAAAATATAAAACAGTCATACATGAATCTTACAATACATTATTTCGCTTTACAGGTTAAAAATGAAACCATTTGTAATTCAAACAAAATTCACTGCATTTTATTCGACAAGCCTTGTATTACCACTTTAATATAAAGCGTACCATTTCTACGATACTTATATGCTACATATATTTTACTCTAAATAAGTGGGGATCTTGTTTTCTTGCCATTTATGTAAATAGTTGTCTCTAACCTTATTTTATGGGCGCATGAGTTTTTATGCTAGCCTTTTCTAGACTTATAAAATGAATATTCATAGACGTTTTTTTGGTTATATAAATTTCGTGAATAAATTCTGGTAATTTGTAAATAACAAAGGCCTAACAATAGTAAATTAGTTTTTCTTATGTAAAAATAACATTGAATAATGATATAAAAGTTAAGAATAGTTTTTATAGTGCCACAAAGTGGTAGAAACTACAACTCATATTCAGGTTTTTATAATGTTCTTCTGATAATAATATATGTGTGTTTGTATGATGATGTTCTCGTAGCCGATCACGACCATGGCAGCCAGCCTTAATGGAGACCAGCCAACTACACATAAGATATTATAGTGCGCAAACACAGATGCACTCTGTTCTCTCTCTCTCTCTCTTATAATCCTATAGGACGGTTAACCGACTCGATTGGGGAGAGATCAGGCGTAGGACCGACAGCTTTACGTACTCTTTAAGGCAAGGGGGTTCAGACCCCAACTTCCAAGCCAAGTCGTTATTAAGTATTTTTATAATCAGAAAAACTCAATAACACTTAGGACCCGACCAGGGATTATGTGTGTGTATATGTATAATGTATGTGTAAACATATGTATATTTACGACATGTATTTTAAAGTATAGCTTTATACGGTAACCTCTGTGCACCACCTCCTTTACAAGGTTTGTACACCACCTTAAGGTTGACTGGAAGAGAATGCATTTAGCATTAAGTCCGCAAATGTCCAAAAGTAACTAAAGCCTTAAATAAACAATATTCGAATCAACGTTTTCAGTATTTCCACCTACTACAGTACAGTACAGAACAGTACAGTACAGAACAGTACAGTACAGAGCAGTACAGTACAGTACAGAACAAAACAGTACAGTACAGTACAGTACAGAACAGTACAGTACAGTACAGTACAGTAATCCCAGTAGTTTTTTTTTATTTAAGTGACGCAAAGAAGCACCAAGACACTTGAAAATTTAAGAATACGGATTATCATTATATTCATCCCGAGGGTGTCGTAAGAGCTGACTACGGGAACAAACTATGCAGGACTACAGACTGGCACAGACGAGGAAAACAAACTATGAGTACCAACCCGTCAGGACACCGTGATATCGTCGACCAAACCTCATTTCTAAGGACATGCCTATGTTTGGTGATCTATTAAATGCTGATGTATTGTTATGTGATTGCTTCCTCTAATAGAATTCCTTGTCCAATCATGCGCCTACAATTTAAAAGGAATGTAGCTGTGTCGTATTTGTAGGGTCATTAATTCTTTGAAAGGACTGTCTCCGTAGATCATTAGTAGTACGTGCCGGGTAAATGACTTAACAATTTTAGTTCATTAGTATTGGATTCTTGTGAGTAGGCGTGTTACATCACAATGTGGATTCGGGAATATCTTGAACGAACCGTTCGTCAGTGACAAGACAACACTTTTACATATCGACAAATTTGCTGCTTTTATAATTTATAGTCTCGATTGTCGGCACTTGATGGAACTCGTTGAAATCTATACTAATATATAAAGCTGAAGAGTTTGTTTGTTTGTTTGTTTGTTTGTTTGTTTGAACACGCTAATCTCAGGAACCGCTGGTCCGATTTGAAAAATTCTTTCAGTGTTAGATAGCCCATTTATCGAGGAAGGCTATAGGCTATATATCGTCACGCTAAGACCGATAGCAGCGGAGCAGCAATGAAAAATGTTTCAAAAACGGGGGAAAATTATCACGCTACGGGCAATAGGAGACGCAAACGAGGTTGCGTGGGTCTGCTAGTACATTATAGAATTAAATCCACTTGTATTTATTCCGGTTTCGTTCAATGGCGTTATCAAAGGTGCTATAGATATGACATATTGCAAAATCTTTAAGTAAAAAGCGTACTCTTTCTCAAAAGGCCAGTAACGCACTTGTGACGCCTTTAGTGTTGTGGCGTGGGTGTCCATGTTCGTGTGCCTACTCCTTTAAAAAAAACCGTCCTGGATTAAAATTAATAAAAATAGTCGAATAAGTAGAAATGAGTTACATTCTAGCATGTATTGCTGTTTATAACTTTTAAAAGTTATTAAATTACTTATCTATTAGGTCTCTGTACTATTTATAAAGATTCTCGAATTGTATCATCCTATAATATGACAAATTCATTTCCATTTCGTGTGTTTAATGAGTGTTTTATGCTTCTTTATAAATATTTTCAATATTAAAGGAAAAACCTAAGTCCAGAACACACCCAGATCTTAAAATCCTTAATGAAATTTTGTCGCGGAGATACTTTGATTCTTGAAGGACTTAAGCAACTTTTTATCACAATAACCAGAATACATATAAGCTCAGCCACGGGAAAAACTAGTGTTACCTATAAAATACTTACAACGAAAACTAACTACATTGAATCGTGATTACAGTTCTAAAACGCGCAATTGAAATTATCACAATACAATAATATACTGACAACCATAAGATCAATTACTGTAAGTTTCTTCCCAATTTTATTATGAAAATACTCTTTTCTTAAACAGTAAAACACTACAGTTCAGTGAGTCAGTAAAAATATACAAAACAGTTAAACGGAGGAGGTCCATAGATCACTCGGCCGCAAATTGCCCAAGGATCGGCGGTAAACAAATTTTACGCCTCCGTCGGGACTCGAACCCTCCCAACAACTGTTCCTAACAAAATGCTTAACCTTAAATTACAAAGTTTAAATTGATTTTGAAGTATGAAAACAGTCGGAGAAGTTTAACTTCATTTTACACTATTCCCATGATATAGGAATGTCTGAGTTTGTGAATTTATGTCTTTGAATTTTGGTTAAAGAGATTTCAGGTACATTGATTTATACCTATATATATTATAAATGCAAAAATAACTCAGTCTATCTGTAACAACTTCAGGTTATACCGTCAAACCGACTTAAATGAAACTTAGCAAAGGGATACTTTGATTTTTGAGGAAGAACATACGTTATTTTTTAGCTCTAATATACAAGTGATAACTAATATTATATACACATGGGCAGAGCCGCAAGCGAAACGTAGATGTTTATAAAACTATCTACAACCCATAATAGTCCCACTGCTGCTCTCGGGTCTTCTTCCAGGAGAGGGTTAAAGACATACGTTCCCACGCTGGCCGAGGGAGTGGGGGGCTTATATAACTATGAACGAAATATTTCTAAATATATACATACATCATATAGATAAATTGAATCCAGAGACATAACATAATACGATAGTGCTTTTCATACATTCCTGCCTGCCAAAGCGACTCTACTCTGCCTGTTGGAAAGCATGAGCAGAATTTAATAGTAGTGATCTCGACACTCATTGTAAATGCAGATAATGCGACAATGCAGCATGGTAATCTTTTACCCTATATGAAAATTAAACCTAGGACCTTTGACTTAGGGAGCAGTTTCAATACTCACTATACCAAACACCCGTCCAGAACCCAGAAATCGGACCATATAAGAACCTTATCTAAGTCTCATAGAGCAACAAAGGCCGGTGAATTAGAAGGAAATAGCCATAGCGTCTTTTTCGGATACAAAACAGTACGTCATTTTTGCGGGAGAAAATAGTCATACATATACGTTTAGACTCGCATACAAAAACAATCACCAGTCACTACGAACTTCCACAAAAAAATAAAATATTCACAATTTCGCACACACATAAATACATTATGTGTCATAACAGTGTGCTCATTTAGGCTCATACTTTGACTTAGGCTCTTTTTTTGTGTATGGCACTGCCAAAATGACTCTACTCTGCTTGATGGAAAGCATAAGCAGAATCCAAGAGTTGTAGACACCATACTCATTGCGAATGCAGACAATGCAATAATGCAGCATGGTGACCTACACCATGGCAGCCTAGTGATGCTTCTGCATCATTGGGCCTCCGGTCTCGCATTCACCAACGAAACACGACAGCATGAACGCTGTATTTTTAAAAGGCCTCAAAAAAAGGAGGAGGTTTCTCAATTCGACCGTATATATATATTTTTTTATGTGTGTTCGCGGATAACTTCGTCGTTTATGAACCGATTTTGATGATTATTTTTTTAATGTAAAGGAGATGTCCCAACGGTGGTACCATATTGGGGACATTAATATCTGGTGATGGCATCCAAGAGAAATCGGTTTTGTTTTTGTTAAAATTGTACTTGTTACGTTGATCTTCTGTGCGAGGTTAGTACCGCCCCGGTCGAGCTGAAATGTAGAAATCTTATCTTCAAAAGAAAATTAACGTTACACCGATAGCTAATACGTTCAGATTTTGTAACCATCGGTCTATTATTTCAGTTAGGCCCTATCAGGGGTTGCGGTCGTCCTTAGGGCCGCTTAAGGGTTCAGTTAAATTAAGGGCCTTCTTACCTTATTGCCTTAATGTAAATCTACTCGCAGTTGTGTAGTGTACTGCCTAAATCCTTTGTGTTCTGTGGTGAACTAAATTACTAACGAAATAATTAATTCGTGGAAGTGTACTATTTTGTTGTTAACTAGTTTTCGCGTACGGTTTTGCTTGGGTAATAAATTTCAACTTTATTCTTCAAAAGTATGTATTATTTACTAAATAATTTACACTACTTTGTCTACATATCTTAAAGACAATGATATTAAAACCCTACTAATATTATAAATGTGAAAGTTTGTAAGGATGTATGAATGTTCGTTACTCTTTCACGCAAAAACTACTGAACGAATGTATCTGAAACTTTACAGTAACATAGTTCATATATTGCAATAATACAGGAAATACTTTTTAACGCGATGTCCAACATCAACGTGGCTGAAGCCGCGGCAAAAAGCTAGTTAAAACATGATTATAATATTATTATCAGTATTTCTATACTAATATATAAAGCTGAAGAGTTTTTTTGTTTGATTGTATGTTTGTTTGTTTGATTGTTTGTTTGTTTGTTTGATTGTTTGTTTGTTTGTTTGAACACGCTAATCTTGGGAACCGCTAGACCGATTTGAAAAATTCTTTCCGTGTTGGATAGTCCATTTATCGAGGAAGGCTATAGGGTATATATCATCACGCTACTACTAATAGGAGCGGAGCAACAATGAAGAATGTTACAAAAACGGGGGAAATTTTCACGCTACGGGCAATATAAGGCGCAAACGAGGTTGCGTGGGTCAGCTAGTCGTCTATATCACCCGGACCATTATTACAAATCTATTGACAGTTGACCTCTTTCATTACAATCAGTTTAGGAGCTATGGTGGAATATACAATCATACGTTGACTGCTAAAACTGTCACGTCAAGGCACTAGGTAGCCATGTGCTGATGATGGTTAAGCCACGAGGTTAAATAGAAAGAGAAATTATACTCTTCACCACGAAAATTTTTACTACATTTATTATCAAAAGGTTTAGGTTACATTTAACAGATTGAATTGATTAGCTAACAGCCGACACAGATAGAAGTCAGGGCGTGGTTCCAGAGTGTTCCGATCAGCGTAGGTACCTCCATGGTAGCATGCGGTACTTAGTTGGAGTAATGATGCGTCGAAAAAAGCTGACACCGGCGAAAGCAGCCAGGTCAGGGCTGGAGGCATAGACCACCAGGAAGAGAAACGATGCCGGACCTGGTATTAGTAACCGGGCCCCGGAGAGGCTGGCGCAGCCGCCGGGCGTGAGAGACACCAGAAAAAAAGGTCGAGCCTTCGCTTCGATGCGCTCGTTCTTATATCAGTGGTAGTCAGTAGGGCAGCTGAGTGATGCGTCTGTGAAGTGTAAAAAGAGACAGTAAGAATAATTACGTCAAATCCTATAAAGTTGACTAGCTGTTGCCCGCGGCTTTGCTCGCGTGGAAGTTGATTATATGCATTTAATTAAAACTGTGTAAAAGAATGTATCAGTAATTTATTCATGTTTTAAACGTATTTATTTATTTATTTTTGATCATTATCCCATTTAAAAGAACTTTCATACAAACATTCGACCCATATTTCAACCCCTTTAGGAACAGAATTCGCATAAATACTGATATAAGTATATATCTATTTGTAATCAGAAACATAAAAACGAAAGTTGTTAGGCTGCTAAATTAAAAAAATGACGAATTTCCAAAGTAACCAATACATGAAATGCCAAATACTATTTCTCCCCTTAGGGGTAGAATATCCAGAAACGCTTAAATATGCATATTCTCGTTTTTAAATTGTAACCCAAAAATAATATTTTGTGTTTCTAACTCAAAAAATGACAGACTTCCATGCAATCTTGCAACCCCTATTTCACTATTTCAAATATCCAGAAACCTTTAACAGGTATCTACTCATTTTTAATCAGTAGCCCAAAAATATAGTTTAATATTTCTGAGTTAAAAAATGATGAGCTTCCATACAAACTTTCAATCCCTATTTCACCCCCATAAGGGTAGAATAACCAAAAACGCTTAAATACGTCTCTACACTTTTTTAATCAGTAGCATATAAATAAAGTTTTATGTTTCAAACTTCAAAAATGACGGAATTCCAGACTAACCTATGCACGAAATGTCAACCCCTATTTCACCCCTTAGGGATAGAATATTTATAAACGCTTAAATAGGTGTCTACTCATTTTTAAACAGTAGCCCAAAAATAAAGTTTCATGCTTCTTACTTAAAAAATGACGAACTTCCATACAAACTTTCAACCCCTATTTCACCCCCTTAGGGGTAGAATACCAAGAAACGCTTAAGTATGTATTAACTCATTTTTAGTCCTTAGTACATGAATAAAGTAACATGTTTCTAACTTAAAAAATGGCGAACTTCCATGCAAAATTTTAACCCCTATTTCACCCCTTTGGGGGTAGAATATCAAGAAACGCTTAAATACGTATTAACTCATTTTTAGTCCTTAGCACATGAATAAAGTTACATGTTTCTAACTTAAAAAATGACGAACTTTCATACAAACTTTCAACCCCTATTTCACCCCTTAGGGGTAGAATATTAAGAAACGCTTAAATACGTATTGACTCATTTTTAGTCAGTAGCCCGAACACAAAGTTTCATGTTTCGAACTTCAAAAATGACAGACTTCCAGACTAACCTACATGCGAAATGTCAACCCCTATTTCACCCCTTAGGGGTAGAATATTCATAAACGCTTAAATAGGTGTCTACTCATTTTTAATCATTAGCCCAAAAATAAAGTTTCATGCTTCTTACTTAAAAAATGACGAACTTCCATACAAACTTTCAACCCCTATTTCACCCCTTAGGGGTAGAATATCAAGAAACGCTTAAATACGTATTAACTCATTTTTAGTCCTTAGCACATTAATAAAGTTACATGTTTCTAACTTAAAAAATGACGAACTTTCATACAAATTTTCAACCCCTATTTCACCCCTTAGGGGTAGAATATTCAGAAACGCTGAAATACGTGTTTACTCATTTTTAAATTAGAAGCCCCAAAAAAAATTTCCTGCTTCTAACTTAAAAAATGACGGAGTTTCATACAAACTTTCAACCCCTATTTCACCCCCTTAGGGGTAGAAATTCCAAAATTCCTTTCTTAGTGGGTGTCTACTCAGTAAAAGGATCCTACTCACCAAATTTCATAGCCCTAACTATCATAGTTTACGCTCGGCGATGATGAATCAGTCAGTCAGGACTTATTATTTTATAAGTATAGATTACAGAGACTTAAACTCAAAAAATCAAAATATGATTTACAGCCCCTCAAGAAGGCCTTCACTGTTAATTAAAAAAAATATATTTAACATTGATTAATGAAAGTTTTATGTTTTTCTTGAATGACTTGCAATGAAATTATAATAAAGTTACGGAAAAAGGGTTTTAATTAGTTTAGAAGATGGATTAAAAATTAAACTGTTCAAGAAAGGGAAATTGGATAAAGCGAAGTATTAATTTTGTTAAGTATCCATTGCTATTAAGTCATATTTTTTCAGAAAACGAATCATATATATATCACATTAATAGCTTTTAACAGACCACTGCTAGACATAGAAAGTGGGTTTCAGGTCAATTATCAAAACTATTGTTATATTGCTATTCCGACTTCATTTCATTTGCAATTTTTAACGGAGGTGGTTCTCATTTTGGCTTAATTTTCAATCATTTTTTGCGTTTATTAGCGTAAAATGCCGCTCAATTGTTAGAAATTTATTTGTTTTTGATGAAATTATTTGAATAAGCTAAATAAAATATGATTAAAGAAAATGAGCCAAGTTTTCTTAACGGACTTTTTTTAACGGAGGAGGTTCTCACTTCGGCTTAATTTTTTTCCGTTTATAATCGTAAAATTCCGCTACTAATGAAATTGTTCAGAAGATTTATAAAATTACACATTCCTAACATTTTTTTAAGGTTTTTTTTTAGGTTTGGCACATTTAAATCAACAAAAAGATTTTTTTCTTTACACCATCTGCTATAAATTAAAATAATGTTAAAGTAATTAAATATTATTATTCCCAAAACGAATAATTAAAACTTTTTAAAGAATAATTTATTGCTTACCGGACAGTGACTTTGAGAATTTGTCTGGTTTTTATCATAACTTTGTGGCTTAATTTTATTTTAAACTTATTAGGAATTTGTTTGTTTTTGATGAAATTATTTAAAAAAGCTTAATAAAATAGATGATAATTGAAACTCAGCCAAGTTTTCGAGTTCCTCTCTTTTCGTAGCGAGTTTCTCACACGGGGTCATGCATCATCGATTGAACGATATCTCCAAAACAAAAGAAAGTGTGTCAATTGCAAGTTACTGCATGGTACGACTCTAAGAAGAATCATAGCACTTCAATAAGTTTTAATAGTCAACTCCTTGACATGGATCTCTTCTTAAAAAGACCGTTGGCAAGACGGGTTGTTTTCTTCTTTATGCAGAGCTATTTCCCTGCCTAGTTTGCTCCATTTAGTTTACTCTTACGACCTCCACTGGATTAATATATGTGGATATACTAATCCGTCTCCAAATGGGTAACCAATATGAAAGATTCCGTGAGTTCCATCAGACGTTGATCGTCTTGTACTTAAGAGGCAGCCACTTTGAGAAACACAGGAGTCTTACTTTTCCAGATCTGAAAGAGAGTGTGACTAACAGTGAGCTGCTATCTCAGGCCTACTTTCGCTACGGCATGGAAAGTATTATTCTTTTTTATATATATGATTGCCTGTCAAATTGCTTCAAGTCTGCCTGATGGAAAGCATAAGCAGAATCCAAGAGTAGTGGTTAAAAACTCATTGCGTAATGACCCACACTATGACGTCCTATTGAGAAGTTTTCTTCTTGGGCATGTTTACTACCCCTAGGCTCCATGTTTATAGGGAGCCTGCACTCTCCCTGCACCAGTACCTGGTGAATCTTCTTAAGCTTATTAACTTTTTTATGAGATACTTAACGTAGAACGTTAAGGAACCTAATAATAATGTTAAGTAAATACTTGACATTTAAGCAAGAACGTTTTTATTTACATTTTAAGGTTGTTTTGGAAGCTTTTACATTTAAATTTAAAAATACTTATAAAGTTAGACAAATTCTGGATTATATTACGAGGTTGTGCGATGACTAAAATTAGAAGTTTCAAAAAGAGGGTAATAAAGAAAATTCTCTCTTTCGTGTTTTATATTATCTCACTGGAAATTTTCATTAATCCACCAGGTTTTACTGCCTGTTATGAGACTCAGACTAAAATTTCTGACCGACCCTCTAAGACAAGTTGCAAGTCTTACGCGTCAAATTTATTTCTAAAGTCACTAACGACTCTTTTCTCTCACATTATTGGCTAATATTTTATTTTGTTTTGACCACGTGAGTTAGCTATGAGATAAAGTCATTCTCTATTTGTCAGTTTTCTAAAAACGTGTGTAGTAAATCAAGTTGGCTAGGAGAGCAGATTTGAGTCTGTCCGTGATAGCCTGATAAACATTTTCAACACGACGGATAAATAAGTAATAAGTAAATATTTCCGACATCTAACACACAACGCCATCTAGTCCCAAGCTAAGCAGAGCTTGTGTTATGGGTACTAAACTACTAATATAATTACATATAGTTATACTTTTTTTTTGTAAATACATAGAAAACATCCAAACTCCGATACAAATATATGAAGATCATACAAACATTTGGTCCGACCCGGGAATCGAACCCGAGACCTCAAGCACAGCAGTCGCATACGCTACCACTACGCCACCGAGGCAGTAATCGAGAGTAGTAATAAATCAAGAGTAGAAATTAAAGTAAGGTTTCATAGATTAGGTGAGCAAATTAGCAGATGGCTTAGTTATTAGTAAGTGACTAATGACATTCATGGCATGAGGCACAAGTAGGTATATTACCATTACTAGAATGCGCTTTCTGGATCAATGTAGAGAACACACTCATTCTGTTGAAGGGCCTGCTTTCTTTAAAGTCATCACTGTTGGAAAGCCTTTCTTTTCATCATCATCATTCAACAATCTACTTTTGGAAATTGGACATAGGCCTCTCCATATCATACAGGTTTTGGCCTTTAATACCACGCTGGCTAGAAGGTTTGACATAGTTATTGTTTCAAGTTATTCTTCTGTTTGCAGTGATGTTCTACAGCGTTTGGTCTTTTACTCAGCTCTTAGAACAGGTATAACACCTGTAGAATGAATAAGGCTGGTGATACTTCTTATTGTTATTTCATTATCTATATAAATAAATAAAATTGAAGTGTCTGTTTGTAATATTAAAATAACCGCTTTTTGCTAAATGCATATGTATGTATACACCACACATACACCAAAAATGTAGTTAAAAAAAAATTTACTGTCTGTCTGTTTGTTCCGGGTAATCTCTGGAACGGCTGGACCGATTTTGACGGGACTTTCACTGGTAGAAAGCTGACCCAGGGAGTAACTTAGGCTTTTTTTTTGGACTAACATTGTCCCGCGGCGTTACTCACGGTGCTACGATAACCGCGGGTAACACCGCGGGGTTCAGCTAGTATTTAATAAAAAAGAACCCGACTACGTTAATATTTGCCTTCTATATTAAATTCATTGAAAAACTGAAAAGACAGAAGGAACTAAAAAGGAAAGTTTTTTTTTTAATTTAATGTACCGGTTTACTTTTACGACTAAGACGAATCTATTGACACCACTCACATGAAAATACGACAAGTCATTTAGCCTCTAGGTAGTGCCAAAGAAATATACACACATACATACACTCGAAAAACATAACCCTCCTTCTTTCGCAGTCGGGTAAAAAGAAAGCATTTATGTATTTATATCAGTTGTCTAATACCCGTAATGCACGACTGTCTATATATATTATATATATCTCATACACGACCTGACTGCATGGTTATCCTAGTGGTATAAGCCGTCGCTACGCCGCTTTCTACAGCACCAAGTGTCGTCGGTTCAAATCCAACGTGGGACAACACGTGATTCACCAATTGTTGTTCTGAGTCTGAGTGTTCTATTTGTCCGTTTCATCTATCTTAACAAATAAAATTGAAGTGTCTGTTTGTAATATTAAAATCACGGCTTTTTAATCAATGCATATGTATGTATACACGATACATATACCAAAAAGGAAATTTTTTTTTGTCTGTCTGTCCGTCTGTCCGTCTGTCTGTCTGTCTGTCTGTCTGTCTGTCTGTCTGTCTGTCTGTCTGTTTGTTCCGGATAATCTCTGGAACGGCTGGACGGATTTGGACGGGACTTTCATTGGCAGGCAGCGAGCGATGATCCAGGGAGTAACTTAGGTTACTTTTTTTTTAGACTAACTTTGTCCCGCGGCGTTACTCGCGGTACGACGATAACCGCGGGTAACACCGCGGAGTTCAGCTAGTACATAATAAAGGTACTAGGGAATACATTGAGGTGTCGATCCCTACAACTTACTTGTAGCTTTAAAACTACAGCGCGGTTTGGATACACAATATTTTCGCTTCTATTTATCATGTCTTGAAGTTTTTCATATTTTTTTTTGTTATGTGTTATCTCCTTACCTTATGTTAAGTGACCAGTTTGTATATATGTATATTGTTAATGTTCCTTAAAATAATAAATAAATCCCTTAATTGTAAGAAAATCGGTACCAATATAAATATCATCCCTAGTGATTGAATTTACTTTGTATTTTGAGGGTGTATTAATGATTATAATTATTCAAGGAATAGTTACTAACATATTAATTGAGAGTGCTTTTATAATTACGTTAGGAATAATAATTTAATTTTCAATAATTACTGAAGTAAAATTATTCAGTGATACATACGTGTTCGTCTGTATCACTGTCTGTGTATGTCTGTCTGTCTGTCTGTCTGTCTGTTTGTTCCGGATAATCTCTGGAACGGCTGGACGGATTTGGACGGGACTTTCATTGGCAGGCAGCGAGCGATGATCCAGGGAGTAACTTAGGCTACGTTTTTTAGACTAACTTTGCCCGGCGGCGTTACCCGCGGTACAACAATAACCGCGGGTGACACCACGGGGTTCAGCTAGTATATATATATGTTTGTAAAGTCCCACGTGACACAGAATGTAAATACGTCATGCAGGAGAAGACTTTTAAATAAAAATTAAGCTCTGCTAAAGATGGCGTTGTTTGTTGGATGTGCAAAGATATTTATTATATTTTAATTACTCTCCATCCGTCACTATATTAAACATTAGTTTCTAGATTCATCGCTACAAATCATAAAATATAATATCCTCTGTCTTAAAGTATTTAAAATCTTCCATCCATTTGAAGCTTCAGTATAAAATGCTTTGATATTTTATAAATTAAAATGTATAAGAAAAAGGCAAAGAGAGAGTAGTTTTCCTTCGTTAAAGAACGCTTTGAACAATCTATTCACGTACCGGTTAGTTACGTACTTCAGAATGGCGATTATTTATTTTCTACTAGAGGTCGCTTGAAGGTCGATCTTTTTTCTTTTTTTTATGGTATAGACGGCAAACGAGCAGATGTATCACCTGATGGTAATTATTGCCGCCCATGGACAGAGGTGTCACAAGTGCGTTGCCGACTTTTGGGGAATGGGGAAAGGGATGTAGGGAGGGGTCGGGGTATGGACCTCCGTTATCCTCACTCACTCGGTAAAATACAGCGCAAGCGCTATTTCAAACCGGTTTTCTGTGAGGCCGTGGTAGCACTCCGGTCGAGCCGGCCCAATCGTGCCGAAGCGTGGCTCTCCCACATTTATTTTTCTATCATACTTCGTTAAGTTTTGTTTTATGTCCAGTTTAAGTTGAAACGTCATTATAATATAGGTACTGGGTTCTTGTTTTTGTATAACATAGCCGAAGATCAAATCAAGTGGCGTGTAATTGGAGCTAGAGGCATATGTCCAGTGGTAAACTGCCTCGGTGGCACAGTGGTAGCGGATACGGCTGCTGTGCTTGAGGTCTCAGGTTTGATTCCCAGGTCGGACCAAATGTTTGTATGATCTGCAAATACATGTTATTTTTATGTATGGCCTGCCAAAAAGTCTCTACTCTGCCTGATGGAAAGGATAAGCAGAATCCAAGAGTGGTGGTCACCATACTCATTGCGGATGCAGACAATGCAACAATGCAGCATGGTTACCCACACCGTGACGGCCTAGTGATGCTTCTGCATCATTGGGCCTCTGTTCTCGCACTCACCAATGAAACACGACAGCACGAACGCTGTCATTTTACGCTGATTTTCTGTACGAGGGTAGTACCACCCCGGTCGAGCTGGCCCGTTTGTTTTGAAATCAGCGTGGCTCTACTAGCTATAAATTTGTTTCGTAATTTGGGTATTTTCTGTGTATAGTATTTATGTTTTTACAAAAAAAAAGTATATACGTTGTCCCAATACCCATAACACAATCTTTTCTTATCTTGGGGCTAAATGACGTTGTGTAAAAAAATAAGTATTGGACTACGATAGACTGATGATGATAATGAGGGGGTAAAGAAGATGTGTCACCTGAGGTTAAGTGATAACCGCCACTATTGAACACTTGCAACTTAAAAGCTACAAATGCATATGTCGTCTGTATGTAATCCTATTTCCTAAAGACTGCCAAAACTATTACCCTTTAACCTTTTTTAGCACTAACTGTTTGGAAGGTAAGATGAGGACGAACGCATGAACAGTCAGGCAGTCGGACACGACGAAACTAAAGGGTGGCGAGACGTGAACTACGGAACCCTAAAAAGAGGATAAAAATAGATCTAGTTCTGAAAGGAAACTTAAAAACAACTAACAATAATTTGTTACATCATAATTTAGGTGCCCTTTAAGTAACTTAAACTTATTTCCAAACCAATAATAACTTAGCGAAGTGAACTTAATTTAACTTTATTCCATTATTTCATCCAACTTGTGAAATCAACACTTTCTAAATACATTTAACTCAAAAACAGATGTTAAGTTAACGAAAATAATTTCCATTACCCTTGAATTGTTATAATTTTGTCCCTAAAATCACCCCAGTTATAACTCCGACCCTATTTATTTTTTAACTGGCAAACTTTTGTTATATTGTCAAAAGTTGGTATCACCCAAGAAATTGATACAAAGAGGTGTATATATCATATTTATGATACAATATAACAATTCAAACAAGGCCGATAAATTTCGTGTTCTTCTTGCTCGTTGAAGGCGAGAATTATGGACAAACTTTGCCCTTTTGTCATTTGATTGAATAGGGAATGAAAGAATATTATAATAATCAGAATTATTTTGCCTGCCTCGGGGAATACGTTAAATCATCGATTCCGGTTCTCAAAATCTATACTTATCGTTATTAGAAATTAATTACGGCAAAAATAGTAGATCTAAAAAATCCGACAAGTCTTATACCTGGATTGTGATGAAAGTCAAAGTTCAACCATATCGTAGTAGAATTAAATAGATCCCAAACTGATTTGGTATAAAAGGCTAAGAGTAAGAAGTGATCTCTGATTTTTTTTAATATGTCTAGCTTCAGAACATGCCAGTACAAACGGTCCGTCTTGACCTGGGCGGTACTACCCTCTCACAGAAGACCAATCTAAAATGGCAACATTCACGCCTCTACAGTATGGAATTCTGTTGCATTGTCCGCATTTACAATGAGTATGGTGACTACTCCTATTTGATTCTATTTATGCTCTCCATCAGGCAGAGTAGAGTCACTTAAGTAGGCTCAAATATATAAAGAAAACGAAAAGCAAAACCCTGTTGACGTAGTCGGTTGAAAAAAAAACTATAGCACTGGCAGACCTGCATCAACATTTTATGTATGAATGGTGAAACAGTGATAAATTCATAAAATACTGAACCTGCTTTTGTTTCCACCCATAGAGATGAGAATGTAGGGGTGGGACACCCCCATCATTTAGGGGTATGAATAATTAATGTAGGCCAATTCTCAGACCTACCCAATATGAACATAAAATTTCATAAAAATCGGTCCAGCCATTTCGTAGAAGTTTAGTAACAAACACCGCGACACGAGAATTTCATATATATTAGACTATTCAAACTCATATATTGGGGTAAGCCAATCGATCGAGATACTCAGCCGTATTAGAGTTGCCAAATGTAACCAGGCAACCTTTCCCCATTAACCCCTCGGGAGGAAATCCCCTCTGAATAAAAAGCACACAAATACCTTCACCGTTATATGAGAAATAAACTTATTATTTTATCTTATCGGCCCATCTACGTTCCACTTAAGAGAATATTCAATCAGAAACGTTCGAGGACTTACTTTTATTTTGATATCACAAATTGTCTCAGTTTTACCTTCCTTCTTACTCGTATTATAGATTTGTTTGTCTAGAAACATGAGAGAATATAATCGGGAAATGTTAGTGGTTGTTTGAATAAAAATAATAATAAATATTTCAGACATATGACATGCAACGTCATATAGTTTCAAACTAAGCAGAGGTGACACTATGAAAGTGAGATTGTCTGATAGTATATATACACATTTTTTACATAAATATAAATAAATAAATAAATATTTCGGACATCTAATACACAAAGCCATCTAGTCCCAAGCTAAGCAGAGCTTGTGTTATGGGTACTTGATAACTGATACAAATACATATATACTTTTTTTTTTTTGTAAATACATACATATTATATATAGAAAACACCCAAACTCCGCAACAAATATTTGTAGATCATACAAACATTTGATCCGACCCGGGAATCGAACCCGAGACCTCATGATCAGCAGTCGCACACGCCAACCGCTAGACCAACGAGGCAGTCAATATTATAACTAGAAAATATCAATGACGCAATTATTTTTATATGAGAGTCTCCGTCATGCGGAGGTTACGGTAAGCAGTCGGTCCCGGCTGTTATCATAGAATAACAGTCGTGAAGCTTAGTTGGAGGCCTTTGGGCGGCTTAAAAACATCCAACGGCAAGATGACGTAGCCACAACGTTGTCTTGCCAGTCCCCAACCCGCACTTGGCCAGCGTGGGGACGTATAGCCTTAACCCTCTCCTGAGAGGACACCCGGCCCAGCAGTGGGACTTTATGGGTTGTTGTTGATCCTATTACAATACAAATTGTATTGAAACTTTTCCTGCTATAGATATATTTGAAGAAACTTTAATATAAAAAATATTATGTAACTAATAAAATTACTATTTTAAAAAATTCAAATCGAATATACAAACGGGACATTAAATTAGAATATTGTTATTCAAATTACATTTGGATACCAGTCATATTATAGTACTTCAAGTTGGTGAATATTTATATGGTTTTGATTACCAAAGTATTTTATAATTCAAGAAAAAAAGTATAACAAAAATTTTATTCGTGAATTGCATAAGAGAGGATACCGGAGGCCCATATCCAACCCCTCACCCATCCCCACCATGAGTATAGCGATCACTTGACTGTTCTTGAATTCTGCTCATGTTCTCCATCAGGCAGAGTAGCACTTTGGCTGGCTCATTACATATAAAAAAATACTTCCAAAATTTAGAATATTTAAATAAATAAATATTTCGGATATCTAACACACAATGCCATATAGTCCATTGCTAAGAAGAGCTAGCTTGTGCCAACTAGACAACTGACATCAATACATTTATACTTTTTTTTTGTAAATATATACATACAGAAAACACCCAAACTCCAAAACAATTATTCGCAGATCATACAAACATTTGATCCGACCAAGGAATCGAACCCTAGACTTCAAGCACAGCAGTCGCATACGCTACTACAGCGCGACAGAGGCAGTTGTTGTTTTAATTATAAAATAGCTAATTAAAACGTATGTTTACGTCAGACCATAACATATTGTAAATTATTATTAAAACTCACAATACAAATACGATCTTATAGGCTGTTTAAGAAAGTTCACTGATCATTCTATATGGTAACTTAAGTGCGGTATCAGTATTTCTAAAACTTAGTCTATATTTCCTAATTTAGAGCACCTACGTTTTTCCTGAATAGAAAATGTAACAATAAAGACTTTTGGAGCAAAGAAGGTTCAAGGTGAGGCCTTGATGTTGAGATAACGAGATACAAATTAGACTCGATTTAGATAATTTACTGTTTTAATTGTTACATAAGAAACAAGATTCACAGTAAATGAAGTAAATAGATTACGCGTAAATAGAAGACATTATTTTTGAGGAGAGAGAGGTGAGCGAGAGATGAGCGAGAGAGGAGAGCGAGGTCCTAAGAAGTATTCTACGAAGCGTAGTCCTTCAGAAACAGAGAAGAGGCACTCAACTGCCTAGTAGTAGCAGGCGAGGGACGCTGAGTTGGAGGCCCAAGCGTTAGTCTGGTCATCCTGGCGAAAGAAACAGAGGGTCACAGCTGGAGAGGCGCCTTGCAGAGAAGCTGGGCTCGGCGTTAGAGGCCGAACCGTGTTGAGGCGGGCGCCTGGCGTGGTAGTCGCCAAGCAGAAGAGGTCGAGCCTTTGGTGTGCTTGTCCTTATGTGTTCCCACCGTAGGTGGAACAGCGGTCGACAAGTGGGGCAGCTAAGAGACGAGTCCGTGGCGTGTGTGGTGTTACCGCGTCACTGAGTTTGGTACTAAATTGACTGCATGGTTGGCGTCCTGGTTTTAAGCGGTCCGTTTTCAACTCCGCTGAGTGTTGAGGGTTGAACCTCGCATGGGTCGCTTTATATCGTGAGGAATTACATTAAAATATTAGTTTATATTTCACCAAATTTTATCCATTGACATTTAAAATATATTTAGTTAGAAATTTTAAACTTATTTGTCTGAATTTTATTTTGATTTAATTTTTTGAAATACCTGAGAATATTCTTGAAATTGAAACACTTCATTAATTATTTGTTATTTATTAAATTTCATTTAAAAATGTACTACACTGAAAATTTGCATTCCATGTATACCTATTGGTAAGATGTAAATTGGACATGTTTAATTTTAAGATCATACTATTACTCTGTACACTTACATTCTTGCAAATAAGTGATTATTATTATTTGAGTGATTCACAAATCGTTCTTTGTTAAGTCCCCGCGACACAGCATTTACCCTTAGTGCGGGAGTAGGCTATAAAATAGCAAATTAATTGAAGCCCAAAGCTTTTATATACGAATATGTTGATACCAGTACTCGACACGATTCGATGTTGAGTGGTCGATTGAAACTCAAACATCCATATCGATTAATTTATTCAGTATTTGAAGGCTTTTAAAGCTAAAAGCATGTGAACTTTTTGTAGAAATGCATGGATGAAATTAGCTTTGCCACAAAATGTGGTTGACTACTTATTTTTGTGTTAAATGTTTATTACGTAAATATGTGGGTAATTTCCGTATCACGCTGTGTGTTCGATACCGATAGTAGCAATAAGTAGTTTGTAATGGCAACACTAGGTTTTATCATAATTGCCTTGTCAAATGCTCTATAGCATAAGCATACTTTGTTAATACCGCATGGGTTTTGTGGCCGTTTGTTACAATAAATCGGAAATATCGTCGGCTCCTCGTAGTTTTAGTAGCCATGTGGTACGTTTAAGAGAATAGCGCCGGCTCCCTCGTGCGGAACTTTTCGGATGGCACCTGTTTTACTCGTAACTTGGAATCGTTGTGTGATTATGAATGAAGCAGCTACATCGCCTAGAGCACCCCTAGCTGTATCGGAGGTTAGCTGTCATCACGCAACGGGTGAGTCAAGATAAACTGTCGATAAACTGAGGTATATCGCCTCATGATATTTGGTCACCAGATGGACTGTTTCGTGACTGTGGCTGATTGCAACTGATGGGCCCTTATAATCTAGCACAGGTATCGTAGAAGTAAACCACTGATGATCTGAATCACTGTTGCTTATGATAAACGCCAATACTGTATAATCATTTTATGTTTTTTAATTTGTTTTGCTAGCGAGCCTAAGATAGGATAGTTAACAGCACGCATCGAAAACTAGAAGCCAAATATGATTGAAAAACAACGCAGACGATGTTCCAAGGGTAACCCTATTGATTTATAAATATAAATTAAAGATACCACAGGTTTATTGTTGTGACAATTAAATTATTCCTTCTGGAAATTGAAACCACTAACTCTGGCTAAGAAGTTATACCGATTAACTACAGAATATTTACAAACACCATACGAATTATGTTCATAAGTAGCCCCGCTACCTATTGGTACTACATCTAACACTATATTTTACTATAAAGGCACCATTATGCAAATAGAATAGAAAGTGCTACGCAAACCTATTGTGACGTAACATCTGCAAGAATCAGAAGATTAAATCATTTATACTTTTGTATTGTAGTGTTGTACTAATTGTAAAATAAATAGTTTATGATTATTAATATTGTAATTTATTTCGGACTTGTTGACCTAATAATTAGTGGCCCTCACTACTAAATAACAATTTAGCTATATCTATAGCTGTTGCTATAATCCGTGGTGTTACTTGCGGTTTTGGTTGCACAACAACAATCGCTAGTAATACTAATATAAAAGTCGAATCTAGTCAAAATTAAAGTAGCCTAAGTTATTCCTTATACATAAGCAATCTGCCAGTGAAAGTATCGTCAAAATTATTCCAACCATTTTAGAGATTAGCCGGAAGAAACAGACGGATAGAAAGAAAAGAAAAGAAATTGCTTTTTATGTAACTTTTGTAAAAAGTACTACGTGCATTTAGTAAAAGCTGTGAATTTGAAATTATAAACAGACACTTCGATTTAATTCCTTTGATTAGATTTGTATGTATTTAGTAATATACAACTATGTACATGAGCGGTCTGGTGGCAATAGTTACCAAATAGAGTGGTCTGTCTAGTGTGTTGGTTTGTCTAGTTTTGGATCAGACCGCCATGCGTGGAATTCGTGAGATTATTATTATTATTTTATCATTAATATTGAAACAAGCGTCAAGTTAAAGTAAAATTTTGCTACACTACGTTATTGTTGTTCTTAATTTTTATTATTAAGTAAGTATTATCTGTAAGCGTCGCTATATTGCAAATGAAATTCAACTCACAAAATATTTATTGTATAAATTCTGAAAAAAAGAAATATTATTATTTAACCTAAACGTAGCAACAATACATGGCTTTGAACTTCTGTATTTATTTATATTGTGTACCCTCTCATCTACGATAGAGCCCTTCTCGTAGCCAGCACCGTAGCTGCTACGAATGTACCGCATACATAATATATTACGTAGCAGTTTTTAGCGTTCCTTTGTGAAATGAGAAAACTTACATCTTTCTGTCTTTTTGTTTAGAAGAACGAAATGTTATATACGTATGAGTACAGGGTAATCAATCTGAAGGAACGCTTGCGGGTAGAATACAATTTTTGAACATGTTTTGTACATTTCAGTAGCTTTTACTATGATATGCAGAACCCGAAGGAAGCATCTGTTGTAATATTAAAATAAATAATTAACTTAGAATCTATATTTAGTTATAAAATGCAAAAGTAACTCTGTCTGTCTGTGCCGCTTTCATGGCCAAACCGTTGCACCCTTTTCAATGAAATTTGACATGGAGATGTTTTGATTCATGAAGAAGGAAGGTACTCTCTCTAAAGCTAGTATAATAAACACACTTATGGCTGTATATTCGGTGGTGACCAATTAAAAATACGATGTGTCATCACACTTGTTCATTCTGTGGGTATCGCAAGAGCCGACTGAGGGGGTAGAAGATCACTGTAACGAGAACTAAAATAAACTTTATACCAACTTTTTGTATGACCCTGCCAAAATGACTCTTCTCTGCCCGATGGAAAGAGAGCAGACAATGCAACAATGCAGCATGGTGATCCACACAAAGGCAAAGTCAGTAAATACTTTTAAGAAAACCCGTCAAGGATCACTATCTATCACTATAACATTTTTATTTTATTTTATTTTTTATATACTTTATATGTATAATATGTACAACAACAGCAACAACAATTGCATGTATTTTTATTTATATGTATGTGCATGTATGTGTTAGTGTATATGTAAGTCTATTGGTAATATTAGTTTTATAAATGATTTGTAAATGTGCACCACAAACTACACATTACTTTAAAGTACTGTCCATCTTAAGGTTGCCTGGAAGAGATCGCAGTCTGCGATAAGGTCGCCAATTGTACCACTGCTTTTAAATCGTGTAAATTAGACATTGTATTTTTTTTAACTGGTGTGCAATAAAGAGTACCTATCTATCTATCTATCATGTCGGCGTAATGGTGCTTTGCATCGTTGAACCTTCGGTCTCGCTCTCACTAACGAAACACTCTCGCACACACGAAGCACGAATGCTGTAATTTTAAGGTGATCTTCTGTGCGAGGGTAATAGCGCCCCGGTCGAGCCGGCCTGTTCGTGCTGTGCGTTCAGCGTGGCTCTACTACCGACCTATAGCGACTTATCTTATCAGCGTGGTATAGTTGGCCAAAACCTCTTTTTTAAAGAGATGACTATGTCTGGTAGTGGATTATTAAAAGCTGTTGATGTCCTGTCAAAATCTGTCCCGCGGTTTCAGAGATTAGAAACAAAAACAGACAAAGAGACATACAAAAATTGAAAAAATGTTTTTTTTATTTCTATATATATAAATAAAATTGGAGTGTCTGTTTGTAATAATAAAATACCGGCTTTTAACACGGTAAATGTACCAAAATTATATTTTTTTTCAATTTTTGTCTATCTGTCTGTTGGTCTGTCTGTTGTCTGTCTATCTGTTTCTTCGGGGTAATCACTGGAACGGTTGAACCGATTTTGACGGGACTTTCACTGGTAGATAGCTGATGATCTAAGGAGTAACTTAGGCTACTTTTTTAGACCAGTTTTGTTCCGCGGCGTTATTCCCCGTACGACATTAACCGAAGGGTTCAGCTAGTATCCATATATTATTTAAAAAGTATTGAGTGAAAATCTTTTTTCTTTTAATTAATTTGAATAGATATAATGATATTTATACATTGACATTATACCCTCAAACGTAAAGGAAAGTTCTCTCCTACTCTCCTCTTGACGTCACCCGCGAAGACCGTTCTTAATATTCCAGGAACGCTCTAGAGTTAACATGTTGTTTACAGCGTAGGGACGTTTCTTGTAATGTAGACGCAAACAATTGTACTGAACCCTTAAGGTGCTGACTGTCGCTAATACCACAAGCAATATCATATACCTATGTGTGTTTGTGTGTTATGCTTTCACAGAACTCAACCGATAGATAAAGTGGTTGTCGATTGAACCAAAAGCGGGTATTTTTAACCGACTTCAAAAAAAAGGAGGTTTCTCAATTCGACCGTATATATATATTTTTTTTTTATGTTTGTTCGCGGATAACTTCGTGGTTTATGAACCGATTCTGATGATTCTTTTTTTAATGCAAAGGAGATATTTCAACGGTAGTACCATGATAAGGACACTAAGATCTGATGATGGGATCCAAGAGAAATCGAGTCAAATCTTCAAGTCGGTTTTATTTTTGTTAGAATTTTACTTGTATCTAAAATGTATACCATACTTGACTGCCTCGTTGGTCTCGCGGTTGGCATGTGCGACTGCTGATCATGAGGTCTCGGGTTCGATTCCCGGGTCGGACCAAACGTTTGTATGATCTACAAACATTTGTTTCGGAGTTTGGGTGTTTTCTATGTATAATATGTATGTATTACAAAAAAAAGTATATATGTATTTTTATCAGTTGTCTAGTACCCATAACACAAGATCTGCTTAGCTTGGGACTAGATGGCTTTGTTTGTTAGATGTCCGAAATATTTATTTATTTATACTAGCTGATAGCCCCGCGGTGTTACCTGCGGAATAACATCTCCCGTAGGTAACGCCATGGGTCGAAAATAGTCTAAAAAAGTAGCCTAAGTAAATTCTTCTATCATCAGCATTATGTATTTAATAAAACGCGGTAATTTTAATATTACAAGCAGACACTTAAATTTAATTGATTAGTACAGATATAGAATAATATTATAAAGCTTAGGAGTTTGTTCATTTTTTCGGTTCGTTAAAAGCGCTAATCTCAGTAACTACTGGTCTAAATTTAGATGTAAGTTATTTAAATGTTGGATAGCTAATTTAGCGAAGATTTTTAGCTACATACACATCACGCTACCTGTAATAGAAGTTGATTACCAATAAATATGTTGCTGACATTGGGTAATTATATTCCTTTGAGAAACAATTAACTTAGAATCCATACTTAGTTAAAACAAATACAATACAATAGTTACAGTTTAAGTTTCGCGAATTCGTTAGTAACCTGTTAATTATTTATTCTTTGTACATCACACACTTTGGGTGCATTGGCAATCTATAAACCTAAGCATTCTCTATCAGTGGACTTTTGAAAGGCGTCAAAATTTTTTTTTGGTTCATTTAAACGAAATATGAATGCATACTAATGCACACTTGATAATGTGTGAGTAGAAGAACGCTGGAATTTTAATTCCTTCGTGAATGATATATACTATACTCCTAAAAGCTAATATGCAAAACATAGCTCAAAAAGTGTTATAGTGCTACTATAAAACTTTGAGAACTGAAAACTTGTGAAGGAAAGTTTGACTCCATAAAGTTGTATGTTTTCTTATCGGTTTTGCAGGGAACTTTCTCATTGTAGCATTTATGAGCATAGTAAAATAGCTATTTAAAATGTAAAATAGTAAAGCACGTGTCTATATATTAGTTTTGTATATATATTTATTTAATCTGAGTCTCAGAAATGGCCTCAACGATTTTCATGAAATTTAGCATATAGAGGGTTTCGGGAGCGATAAATAGATCTAGTTAAGATTCATTTTTAGAAAAAATACTGAGGAAAGTTTGGTAAAGAATATGATAAGGTATTGGTACGTATTTCTATGCCTTCGACCGCTTGCCCTAGATACTGAGACCAAGGTAACAATAGTAATATGAATTCGAAAGTAACTGGGAGTCCGTCCGTGTGTCTCGTTTGCACGGGTAGATTGCTGCACCGATTCCAATAACATTTGACATACGGATGTAGTTTGATTCCTGAGGATTGACATAGGTTACTTTTTACCGCAATAAAAGATATCCACGCGGGCAGGACCACGGATACAAGGAATTTATTTATATTTCATGGTAGTGTACTAGGTTGTCACTTGATGACAATTTTAATGCCTTAGTTGTTACTTCACAACTGTTTAAAGAATATTTTTCAATTAATATGAATTTGAAATTTCTGCCTTAAATGCTAGCAGTAAATTGTCTATTTGCCTACTTTGTAATGGTACGTAAACTGAAGGAGATTTATTTAAAACGAGTATTTGAATATAATTAGTAATGGTCACGTTCAAAGCCTTTTAAGTTGTAAGGGCGGGGTGGTTTGTAGGGGTGTATGCACACAGTTTGCACCCCATCGCATATTTTAAATAATACGCGTTCTTAGCCACATAATTTACTGCGGAACCGGAGAAATGATAAATGGAATTAATGAAGGAGTAATAAATAATTGAGTATTTTTTAAAGACTCCCACAATTGAAATATATCCTCTTTTGTGGGGGGCTTTACGTGTAGATTTGAAACTAGCTGCCGGCGAACTTATTATCGCTATGTATTATTCAATGTTATATTTTCTAAGTGTTCCAAAAACTTGTTTCAGTATTTAAGCCCGCCTCGTCTTCCCAAGGGATACAGTCACGGCCTAAGAAAATATAACACTTCTGGTTTTTTTTGCTTTTGGAACGAAGTTCCTTAAGGGGTGTTGCGGAGGGGTATCCTAGCCGGCAAAAAGGGTCCGTAACGTAAGATTACTGCCTCGGTTTTGTATTGGTAGCGCATGCGAATACTGTTCTTGAGGTCACGGGTTCCAATCCCGGGTTGGTGATCTTAAAGAGCTATAAGTTGCATGACTTATTATATTTTATGATAAGGGACTTCGTTCCTACCTGGTGTCCCACGACACCACACGACTTTTTTATACAAGTCTTGACAATAAAAATAAACAAATAAAAAATAAATAAAAAAAATCTTGAAATTGGATGCATTCGATCGAAAGTTATGCCCGTACATACACTTTGGTGATTTATTTTCAGTTATGTAAATAAGGAACACTCGGACTCAGAACTACAATTTGTGGATCATTTAAAGTTTCGTCTCATGTGGGGAAGGAACCCTCTACGGTCAACACAGTAGAAAGTGATGAGATGACTTCTTAAACTACCGCGGCAGTGAAATAGTTTAATATATTCATAATTAGATTTTACCTGCAGTTGTGGTACCAGAAGAATCGAAGTAGTAGAAGTAGAAGAAGAATAGAAGTATCTTCTAAAATTCATTGGTTTAGCCGCGAAAGTGTAATAAACAGACTGACAGAGGAACTTTCAAATTTATCTTGGTATTGATTTTGAATAAATTACACCTTGTTTATTATATCTATCTATATATACATAAAATAAAGCCGTAGTTATACTATCTATAACTCAAAAATGGCTCAACCGATTTGGCTGAAAATTGGAAAACGAAACGAACATAGGATACTTTTTACCTTTTTTTTTATTTTGCCGCGTAGTCGCGGGGGACTTTATAAACATAGCAATACATGAAACGGACATAAAGAACACTGAGACTCAGAACAACAATTTGTGGATCACACAAAGTATTGTCCCGTGTGGGATTTAAGCCCACAACACTCGACGACGTGGAACATGGCGTGGCGACTGTCTAAACCAATTGTGCAGTCAAAATTTTCATCTTATAATATATATGAAGATCGAATCTTTGACCCTGAAGTCTTTAAATGGGTTGCCAGTGAATAGAGATATTTTTTTTGTTTTCAGCAAACTTATGTAAGCCGTAACCCAATTTATATTATCTATACGTATTAAATTTGGTAGTAAAAAAAACGCCATTTTATGCTTTATTTACGCCGAAATACTGTTTTCCCCTTCGTGTTATAAAAATACTTGAAAATGGACATGCTGTCACTTTTTATCCTTCTAAAGACAAAACCCTTTAACTTTTTATTTATACCTAGATTAAGTCGCTTTGTAAAGTAAGGTGCACACTGAGTGTATCTGGGTGTCTTAAACTTATTCTAATTACTTTGTAATAATGATGATGTCTAGCCGATTTCAGGCATGTCTCAAGAGAGACCAGTCAACTACGCAGGACATATTAAAGTGCACAAGTGTGTGCGCAAATTACAGGTGCTCTGTGCCCTCACTCTCAGAATCCGATAGGACGGCTATCCGACACGACCGGGAAGAAATCAGGCCCACGATCGACGGCGTTACGTGCTCTACGAGGCACGGGAACTAAGACACTAACTTCTAAACTCCTAGTTGTTATTAAGAATTTCTAAAATCAGAAAAACTAATAACAATTTTTGGCCTGACCCGGGATTCGAACCCGAGATCTCATGATAAGCAGTCGCAAACGCCAACTATTAGATACAGGTACCGATGATAAAGATTGTCATAAATTGTTAAGAACCATAAGAAAGTAAAGTAGAAGAAAATATTTTGCTATTGCTTTAATCGCAAATTGATTCAATTATATGTTTTCTTTTTATGTCGATCAGTGCTGCTAAATCCTGAGTCAATTTTTTTACGTATTAGTTGCTAAAATGACACCTATTATTATAACATTAGCAACTGCAACTCAAAGAATAAGTTGCTACTTATTCTTTGAGTTACAGTTGCTAATAATACTCAAAGATGCGGCAAAACTTTGCTAAGTTTTGCCACATCTTTAAGTATAAATAAGATGTCAAAGCACAGAAATAAGATGAATATAATATTTTTATTATCATAATTTTAATAAATTATAATTATTCAGAACACCTATCCTTGTTTGTCTAAGCCAACTACTTCTGAAGTATTATAAACTTACTAATAAAAGTCTTTTATAACTTCAAGTATTGTAGGGTTATAAAAAAATCTATGACTCATAAATCTTTAAAAAAACATTATTCAGCAGCTCATTGTACCACCAGCCGTATGACGTCGTTTCAACATTTGTGAGTTCTTTTTATTTCTATTCTTCTTTTTGTCGATTGAAATTTATTTGACGCGTCTCTGTCTCGGCAGCAGACATTAAAACGAAATGTTTTATTGAGACCGGGTTATCCGACGGTCTTATTTATTCGCTGACTGCAATTATCTATACAAATAAATAAAATTGGAGTGTCTGTTTGTAATATTAAAATAACCGCTTTTTACTTAATGCATATGTATGTATACTCGATACATATACCAAAAATGTAGTTAAAAAATTTTTTGTCTGTCTGTCTGTCGGGGTTCAGCTAGTATTATAATATACTAGCTAAACCCCGCGGTGTTACCCGCGGTTATTGTTGTGCCGCGAGTAACGCCGCGGGACAAAGTTAGTCTAAAAAAATAGCCTAAGTTACTACCTGCCAGTGAAAGTCCCGTCAAAATCCGTCCAACCGTTCTAGAGATTACCCGGAACAAACAGACAGACAGACAAAAATTTTTTTAACTACATTTTTGGTAAATGTATCGTGTATACATACACATGCATTTGGTATATAGATAATCGCAATTGTAATTAAGACATTGATATGGTTCTCTATATATGTTTTTATTTTTTATTTTGTTGCTATAACTTTTTTATATAAGCCTGCCAAAATGACTCTACTTTGCCTGATAGCATGGGCATAAATAATCCAAGAACCCATACTTATTGCAAATACAGAGAATGCAATGATGCAGAATGGTGACCCATACGCCTATTAAAATACTTCTGCATCATTGGGCCATCGTTGGCCATGATACGAAATTAAGTCACTTGTTAAATAAAATCTAGTATATCCTACTAATATTATAAATGCGAAAGTTTGTAAGGATTGATGGATGTTTGGATGGATGTTTGTTACTCTTTCACGCAAAAACTACTGAACGCATTTGGATAAAACTTTACAGTAATATAGCTTATACATCAGAATAACACATAGGCTATTATTTGCCGCGATAACCGACATATACGCGGGCGGAGCCGCGGGCAACAACTAGTTACCTA
Organism: Spilosoma lubricipeda; assembly: GCA_905220595.1. NCBI lineage: Eukaryota > Metazoa > Arthropoda > Insecta > Lepidoptera > Erebidae > Spilosoma > Spilosoma lubricipeda. Next base: position 13,709,479 of record HG992296.1, on the reverse strand, counting down.
ATATAGTGACAGAAACCCTGACGGATAATCTTGGATTTTTAATAACTTCGTAGATAATATGGTATTGCCACATCTATATCTTCAAGAACCAAATATATATGTAGGCAATTGCCTAAACTGATATTCTATCGTTTTTATGTTTATTATCTTTCGTTACACAGTTTTGCTTAACTCGGTTAATTTTTAAATTATTTTAAAAAATTTCAATAACTTTTTAATTTTTTTTTTTCAATTTTAGTATTTATTAAGAAGGAAGTTTTAACCCAATGTACCGCCCTGGTCAGATGTGTTTGTACCTTTATTTCATATTTTATTACTTCTCTTGTAAGAAGTTAGAGGTATTATAATATGTATGTATTTACAAAAAAAAAAGTATATATGTATTTGTATCAGTTGTCTAGTACCCATAACACAAGCTCTGCTTATCTTGGGACTAGATGGCGTTGTGTGTTTAGATGTCCGAAATATTTATTTATTTATTTTATTTATTAATATTTGCTGCAATAAGTTTACAACCCGTTTCACGCCAAACGGTAACCTTTACCAATGCTAACTCACTTGAGCTTCATCAAGTTTTTGCCATAAAAAAACGATATAATTCAGAAAAAGAGAATTTTATTTTCAATCTATACTTCTTGGAAGAAAGTTCAAAACTATTTGTCACAAAATACAAGTAATATCTAATAATTGGATTGTCACTCAAACCAAGGAGGGTGTTTCCTAAAGTTGGATATACTTGACCTAATTCGATGAACTTTTATTACAAGTCTTACATGTTCGACTCTAAGTGATTGACATTATTCAATTGAATTGTGTATTTAGGATACTTAATTGTTTCATTTGTGTATTAGCTTCTAACAGCGGCTCCGCCCGCGTATATGTCGTCTATCACGTTAAAGAGTGGGCTATGTCCTTCCTCAAGGCTCTAAGTTTCTCCATGCCAAATTTAATTGAAATCGGTGCAATCGTTTAGGCACAAAAGCTTTACAGACAGACAGACAACTAGGCATACAGTTGTTACTTTAGAATTTATAAAATTAGTAAGGATTTTCAAAAAACCTTCAAATGTATAAGGTTGGATTTGCAAAGAAAATTGTTGTTGTGAGTCTTATTGTTTGTGTGTGTGTTTGTTTTATATGTGTTCGGAAGGTTTTGAAAGTTGCCTTACGACACAGGATATATTTCTAGTGCGGGTCTTGTCTAGAAAAACACTGTATAACAGACACGTGAAAACGTGAAATATTTGCAAACTTTGACATGAATGGGCCGGCTCGGCCGGAGTGATACCACGACCTCGCAGAAAACCGGTGTGAAACAGCGCTTGCGATCTGTTTGATCGAGTGAGTGAGGTTATAGGAGGCCCATACCCCAACCCATCCCCTATCCCCATAAGCCTCCTCATCTCCAAAAGGCCGGCAACGCAATTCTGACGTCTCTGGGTGGGCGGCGGTAATCGCTTACCATAAACATACACAAAGTTTATTTTTAGAATATTACTAGATATGCCCACGTGTATGCCGGATATCACAGCACATAATAGCCTATGTGTTATTTTTATGTATAAGCTATTACATTACATTCGTTCAATAAATAAAATAAATAAATAAATGCGTGAAATAGTAACAAACAAGCATACGACCTTACAAGCTTACAAGTGGGATTTTGATGAAATACCACACTTTCATTTATGATTGTGCAAAAACTACAATAAATAACTAACAAATGTAATACTTAACTTGGGAAATACCAAGCTAGTTATACGCTGAACAAAACCGTTTGATGACGCATGTCTAAGTAATATACCATCTACTCAATGCGGCGGAAAATCGAACCGAGGCTTTATTCACGTTTACTTTCACAAGAATATACTGATATAACACACAAAAGTCTTACTGGCGAAAGTTGAGCAGTGACAAGTCACGAAGCTTGAACACAAATACACATACATATAACTCTCTTCCCGTCAACTTCACACAGAAAAGTTGAACAGAAATTCGAAGTATTCAAAACTAATTTTAGAATTTGTTACCTTTCATAATTAAATTTACTCGATCAGGGAGCGACATTTTCTACTTGGGTTGTGTAATTATTTCACAGTACATTTTGTGATTTACGTTACAGTTCATTTTGGTACGATTCAAGTTTTAGCATGTTCATTTTGGACGGATTCAAATTCAAATTTCAACTCTTTATGTAAAGTAGGCTTACAATGAGAGTTTACTGCACAGTGGAGTTTCCCGAATCGTAAGTTACAGTTGCGTTACATGCTAATGACGGTCTAATATATTAATTTATGTGATGGTGAATATTAAGTACCTTTTTAGGAAGGAAGGTTTAGTAATTTCTGGTTGAATCTTAAAAACTTTGTGTAACTTTGTACTTTGAGTTCTCAAAACGATGCGTTAAATAGCACTTAATATTGTAGTGTAAAGGTTACTGTTGAATACTACCAAAGCTTTCTTTCAATTTGAGAGGCCTATTGGCATAGAATACGGTCTTGGATGCCTGGATAAGCTGATAATGATGATAAAGTCTTCCTTGAGAAAAGTTTAGTAATCGCAGAAGATCAACTGATACAATGATGTACTGTTTTTTTTTAATTCTGGTCACTATAAAGAGTAGTAACAATATTAGCATGATCAACACTCTTTATGATATTAATAGCTTAGTAGTCTCCAACTAGCACTCCGCCAGCGTGCGGGTGGATGGATTGTTGAATGAGTTGAACAGCTTACTGATAGGTATAAAAATATAACAGCAAGGTATCCAGTTAAAAGTTACGTTTATGATCATAATTATAGATTAATTATTCAAGTAACACCTGCAAAGATTGAAAAATAAAAGAATCTTAATAGATAAACAAATAATAAGATTTATTTTTATTGTATGAATATATGATGTATGAAGTATTTGACGGCAAATTGAAACTCTTATTTCAAACAAATTAATATTATTAAAATAAATATAAATCAATATTTGGTTCTAGATTAAATTTGACATCTTTAACACAATCTCGAAAAAAAAGTTTGAAACTCAAATTGACAACGAGGCAATCTATTATATTATCCAACTAACTGAACCCCGTGGTGTTACCCGTGGCTATTGTTGTACCGCGAGTAACACCGCGGGACAAAGTTAGCCTAAGTTACTCCTCGGATCATCAGCTACCTGCCAGTGAAAGTCCTGTCAAAATCCGTCCAGCTGTTCCAGAGATTACCCGGAACAAACAGACAGACAGACAGATAAACAGACAGACAAAATTTTTTAACTACATTTTTGGTATATGTACCGTGTATACATACATATGCATTTAGCAAAAAGCAGTTATTTTAATATTACAAACAGGTACTCCAATTTTATTTGTTTGTATAGAAATGCAATTTTAGGGTTCCTTTGAACTGCTCATATGTTTATCAGAACTCATATAATCTATTCTCCGTTTGACTCCTAAAACCCTGTACAACATTTCTTAGATTATTATCAAAAGAGAAGGATCACAGAAATGCGTTATTTATATTCACCACGTATTTGTACATCACTCAAAATCACCTCTCACAAAACGGTACACGGGATACTAAATCAACAAGTCCGAATCCTAAAGACGTTTGTTGAGAGATTTCCAGCAGCATATCGGCATTATTGAAATCGTGTTACAAGTTGTTATATTGATCCCTGTCGATCGATCTGATGTGTTATTATGTTGAGATACCATTTTAGACTTCGTTTCTTGGAATGTTAAGTTAGGAACGGAAAGCGAGTTATCAGATAAAGGAAGATTTGATAAACACGATCAATGATTGTGTCTTGGTGAATTTTATCTGTTAAATCGTTTATCAGCAGGCCAGATCATGAGCGTAGCCGGGTATTTAGGGGAGGGATAAACATAATAAACTTGTAATAAAATTACTATATCGCTTTAACCGTAATATTAGTATGAATAAAATGAGATGTATAAAAAATGACAATAGTGTAAAACATTTCGGATTGGTTTGAACCCCAATCCCTAAACCCCTAGCTACGCCTATGGACTAGATACCATTGTAAATACTCTACCTATTTTGAGAGCAGATTGCTATGTGTGAGATGTGTCAAGCTATCGACAACTTACTTTGAATGTTAAGAGTACTAGGGTCTGTGTTTGCAGTGTTAAATCTACTAATATATATAATATTATGACGATCCAACAACACATTTCTACGTCACGATAAACTTTATTTAATTTATAGTGAAAAAAATACATTTCATTTGTTAAGATGGTCGTAAAGCACTAAAATCAAGTAAAATTTTTCAAGTAGATAAACAGTCTCCTATTCTTTTCTATCATATTATACCTCCACAAGTTTGTTAAAGGCTTTAGCTTCTAAGTCTGCCTTGTACCTGCCCAGCGTTTTTTCGTTTATTTTAATCACATTCCTCTCATAACTTGTACCACTCCCCTTACTAATCGTTTTTATCTCTTGGTAGTTACTGAAGAACGTTACCGATAACGTTATATGCATTTATTGGTTACGGAATATAACTGTCAATAACTAGATACTGCGAATCACTAGTAGATAGTTTATGAGCTATATCGGGGCGTGCAGGAATTTAGGATAATATTTGCTTGTCTATGAATGATCAACGTGTAATTTATGACCGTTATTTTGTAAGTTTTTTATTGCGTGTTTATGATTCTTGTAAATTATGATCTAATTTAATGATAATAAACTTGTTGGGAATTCTAATAATGATTTTAAGTTGTGTTGACTACTGTCTATATTTTTTTATTTATAAATGATAACAACAAAGTGATCAATGTAATCGTCTATCTCTCACCATACAGACAAGTGAATGTTTTCAATAACCTATCTCTCGTAAAAACGGGAGCTGTTCTCTATTTTTAACCGACTTCAAAAAAAGGAGGAGGTTCTTAATTCGAACGTATATATATTTATTTTTTATGTGTGTGTCCGCGGATAACTTCGTCCTTTATGAACCGATTTTGATGATTCTTTTTTAATGGAAAGGAGATGTCCCAACGGTGGTACTTATAATAAGGACACTAAGATCTGATGATAGCATTAAAGGGAAATCGAGTCGTAACTTGAAGTCAGTTTTATTTTTGTTTTCTTTTAGTTGGTTTTAATTCAATTGATTAAATATTGTTATTATTATGGGGTCAATAGGAGTGTTAAAATAATAACTAATTTTTAAACATAAATTTAGACCATTTTCAATCTATACCCGGCTACGAAAGGAGGTAATGTTTTTCGAGTATATACATATACATGTATGTATGTATATTTCTTGGGCACGCCCCTAGAGCCTAAGCCGGCTTGTCGTATTTTTATGTGACTAGTGTCCATAGATTCGTCTTAGTCGTAAGAGTGATACTGGGTACATTAAACAAACAAAAAAAAAACTTAATTTTATAAAGATGGCAGGTGTTATCGCAGTCGAGTTAATTTTTTTATTTTAAATAATTTTACTTGTTTATTTGTAATAAAAACTGGTTTAAAGTATTTTTCAATATAACACAGTTGTGTTCTCAGAAACCTGGCACTACAGTAAACATTCATCACTCTAACTAACAAACATTACTCATAAAAATAAAAGCGAAAACAGCCTTACCAAGGCAGCATATGTTACCCTTTAACCATCTGAAGTTGAAACCCTCGAAAGGGGTGGAAATATTGCGTAAAAGTAAACTAAAGTTCTGCAGACTGATTGGATCTTGTCAAGTTTCGGGATCGAACCTTACTTGAGTAACAAAAAGGCTTTTTGTAATATGTCGGATACAAGTGCAAGGAAACTATTGCAGACGTCATAGTCATGGTTATTAGTTTGCCTTCTAGAGACTTCCCTCTAGTTATCCGTATAAATTTGTAAATTATTTTAGAACTAGGTTAAGGTAATATTAACTGGGAAGAAATAATTTAAATGATCAAAATAATTTAATTAATTTAATTTTTACTGCGACAGTATATGTCTGTTCCACCGTGGTGCGTAAAGAACTGAACCGATAAGTAATTAAATATTTCGGACGTCTAACACACAACGCCATCTAGTCCCAAACTAAGCAGAGCTTGTATAATGGGTACTAGACAACTGATAGAAATACTTATATACTTTTTTGTAAATACACACATATTATACATAGAAAACATCCAAACTCTGAAACAAATATTTGCAGATCATACAAACATTTGGTCCGACCCGGGAATCAAACCTGAGACCTCAAGAATAGCAGTCGGGTACGTTACCTTTGTTTATAGTTTCGAGATTTCACGTCTGTCGGCAGTCCTCATGACTGCTTTGTGTTTTTTATCTGTAGTCGGGTTATAGTTAGTTCAACTTTTTCTTGTTTAGTTAATAGTTTCAATCAAACATATTTTCTGATTATTCCGGCTAATCATTTGAATGATTGGATCAATTTTGATGGAACTTTCACTGACAGATAACTGATGATATAAAGAGAAACTTAAGTTACTTTCTAGACTAGCTTCGTCCGATAGATTTAACACGATAACTAGCTAGTCTGTCATGTGTCTGTAAAGAATTTCTTGTATAAAATATTAATAAGAAAACGTGCCTAATGAAATCTAAGAAACATTTTGTATTCATAACCAGTAAATGGTGAAATACATCCCTGAATATAATAACCGTCGCCAGTTCTGGTAACAAGACAATTTCTGTTTACATAAAATGCGAAATCCAATTTGGAAGCAAACCAATTCTTTTGTTTAATACAAAATTTACATTCAAATACACATTCTTTCATGTAATACATTCATAAACAATATTCTAACTAATATTATAAATGTGAGTTTGTCTGGGCAACGTAATAAGTTGAAATAAGTACTATTCAAGTTTTTTTTTTTGAATGTAATATGCGGGCAAACGAGCAGACGTATCCATTGATGGTAAGCAATTACCGCCGCCTGCAACACCAGAGACGTCATAAGTGCGTTGCCTAAACCTCCGGTATCCTCACTCACTCGGTGAAACACAGCGCAAGCACTATTTCACACCGGTTTTGCTGCGAGGCCGTGGTATCACTCCGGTTGAGCCGGCCCATTCACCATTCACCACCTATAAAATCACCAGAATCCATACCAACCAGAGGGTTTTCTTTATTTTTATCTATGGCACTGCCAAAATGACTCTACTCTGCTTGATAAAAACTAAGAGCAGAATCCAAGAGTGGTGGTCACCATACTCATTGCGAATGCAGACAATGCAACAATGCAGCGTAGTGACCCACACTATGGCGGCCTAGTGAGATGATTATGCGTCATTGGACCTCCGGCCTCACTCATAAATGAAACACAAAACTCCTTAAAAATCACATTATGGAGCCGAAAGTAAATAATTACAGTAAAATTTCGTTGCGGGTTCCAAGACAGTTAATTTTTTCCTGGGACTTCCGAGTGTCGTAACTCGGTGTGTTCGTGGGTCACTGCTGTTGATCCTGGTGTACAGGAGTTACAGTGGTGGGTGTGTGGGCGGGATTAGTCCCAAACTACAGTCAAAATAATGTTAAAGTCATCAGAAATTTAGGAAATGAAATAGTGATCATGGTACCTAGTAGCCTATGTCTTTCCTAAAGAATCAAATTATCTCCATTGTCAATTTCATCATTATTAGTCGTGAAAGCGTAACAAACAGACAGTTGGATAGACAAAGTTACTTTCGAATTTATAATAAAAGTAGATAAAAAAATGATGAACAAATCACTGGAGATAAAACTAAAGAAGAAAATAAATAATTATATTTTACGAGACACCCGAGTAAACCCGCGAACAAAAACTAGTATAAATTTAATCTTCAAAGAAATTTTGAAAGGCAAAAGTATGTTTGTTAGGCACATAAGCTGGTTCTGATTGAAGACATGAATTTAAATTTTAGCACATGTCGAAGCTTTTGAGTACAATCATTAATATAAGAATTTATTTCGTCTTCTAAGATTTATGTTAGCGATATATTGGGTATTTATTAGTAATTTGTTTGCAAACTTGAATCTTTTCAATCAATGTTTTACTAACCAATTACCAATTATATGACTACGTTTTACCAGGGTACATGTCAGAAATATGATACTTTGTACCGTCTATGTGTGTAAGTTATCTATTACATTATGTATAATATATTAGCTGAACCACGCAACCTCGTTTTCGTCTTCTATTGCCCGTAGCGGGAAAATTTTCCCCCGTTTTTAAACATTGTTCTTTGGTGTTCCGCTCCTATTAGCCGTAGCGTTATAGTTATCCCTCTTTTTCATAACATTCTTCATTGGTGCTTCGCTCCTATCAGTTTGAAAAATATTTCGGTGTTGGATAGTCCATTTATCGAGGAAGGCTATAAGGTATATATCATCACGCTACTACTAATAGAAGCGGAGTAACAATGAAAAATGTTTCAAAAACGGGGGAAATTTTCACGCTAGGGGCAATATAAGGCGCAAACGAGGTTACGTGGGTCAGCTTGTTAATATATATAAAACATCAAATAATAACACGTTAAATAGTATAAAAATATAATCAACCAATAAAAGGTCCTGCACCAATTGGTTTAACTTTAAAGCAATACCGAATTTTGTGTTGAAGACATATAATTTTTATACTCTACAAGGAATATATTGAAAATATTTTAAAGTTAAGATCTAATATTTCGTCAGACTTCGTTCACAAAGTAATACACATCAATATATATTGACGGGAGCTACATTGTAGTGGAAACAGTCTTTTGTAGTCAAAACCAAGATGTTTCCGACTTTATAACTTAATATACATGGCTCATAAAAGTTTAACACACTCGTACGACAATGTTTCAATATTATTTAGGACTTTTTGTACATTTTAAAAGGTGTGATTACTCCAGTATATTTTAGAGTATCAAATTAACCTATGGCCGTCCACCTTAGAACGGTTGCCTCTCAGAAGAAGCACCAACCATCCCGGTCTTGGGCAGTCCGCATCCATCTGCCAGTAACTATTTTCAAAAGGTGTCGGTCCGTCGTGACATTTATTAATCAATCCAGAAATATTTTAAAAAGTTTAATAGAAAAACCAGTTCAATCTGGACCAAATTCAATTGGGACCACTCGGGAAGCACCAGCTTGGCAATAAAAAAATCATCAAAATCAGTTCACCTAGTCGAAAGTTATGAGGTCACAAACATAAAAAAAATACAGTCGAATTGATTACCACCTCTTTCTAAAGTCGGTTAAAAATAAAAATAAAATGTGCCAGTTCAACCTTCGAATTTTATTTGCCCTTAGAATTGCGAAGGACCGATTTAAAAAAACTGGTTATTCAAGTAAAACCAGTTGAACCAGTAGCTGAATCCAACTAATCCTCGTCTTCGTCATCTTCGACGAATAAAAGTACAATGTGCGGTATTTTTACCCGACTACGGCAAAGCCAAATGTATGTATATATGTATGTATATATTTATGTATGTATGTATGTTCATTTGTTCTCTCATAGCTCCTTAACTACTCATTAGAACTGGACAAATGAGGTGTCGTTAGAAGCGTCATGATTGTTTTCTGGTTATAGGCTATATTATGTGTCACTGAATCTAATGTGGCGCCCTCTAGCCGACATAAAGTACTGTATTAAAAAATAAATTTTAGATAAATATGTCGTGTTTGGTATCATTGGAAAGGACGTTATTTGTACATTTCAAAAGTACACATAATTTTAGCATTTCCTCGTGTCTTTGTCCGTATTTATTCAATAAGTGTGGTATTTCTATGGAATGTCCGTTTGTTCCCTCTTTTCTAAACTATTAGTCCTATTATCCATACTATACGTCCATATTACGTAACTATTATCCATACTTATATCATGAGTTCGAAAGTAACTCTATCTATCTATCTATTACGCTTTCACGGTTAAACGCGGCACCGATTTCAATGAGATTTGGCATAATGGAGATATTTTGATTCTTCAGAAATGACATAGACTACTCTTTATCACAAAAACTTAAATATATTTAGCAGTGCATGGGCAGAAACAAACGATAGTACATAAGATTTTTCACGTGGAACTTGAACTCACAACACTCAGCCCAGTAGGAAGTGTCAAGATGTCCGCTGAAACCAATACGCCATCTGTACAACCAAAGGGCTGTTAAAGGGCGTCAAGGCACAAGTTGTCACAAACGGTGCTTGTTATATATCATCAGATTACCCATCAGCCTTTTTACTTCGTAATGCCATAAAAATTATGACAGCTAAAGAAATACTTGTCCCATTTTTATACAGCGTGTGTCAACCCTATCGATTCCAGATGATCGTCGAGAATTCGCGAATCGTAAATTTTACGACCGCGTGAAGTTCACTCTGAGATTGGGTTCAGGCTTGGCTGTGACGTTTGACCTAAAAGCGATCACATTTATGATAAACATATACATACATTTAAGCCTATAATTCCTAGAAGGGTACGCAGAGGGTTTTAAATGTATTTTAAATATTTTAGTAGTGAGAGGCAAGATTTGCGTAGTCGTTAGGCAATTTGAGTCAAGTTAAACATTATTATTTTGAAAATAGTTCCAAAAAGTACTACTGTAGTACATACCACTATTCAGAATAATAATCTCGCTACTTTCTACTCTGCTGAGTGTTATGGGTTCGATACCTACATATCTAAACAAAGTGCTAAATCAGGCCCAAGATCTCGTATAACTATACCTTTAACTCGGAAGGCCAGCTCTACTGAGCGTAATGCAACCGGATCTTCAAAACTAAGTGTGGTTTTGCTAGCCAAATCAGAGCCCATCAAAGGAAGAACCCAGGATGAACAGGAGGAAGTCGCCGTCACCGAATACGGTGTGGAGGGATACATACACTTAAGCAAATATTGGAATATATTATATGTGATACTTTTTTTTCTACCTCCATCTATTCCGGTTGCTATCTATTCGAACAATCGTCATGGGTAGTTGGAGCCATAAAAAGTCTTTATAAATACTTCAATATTGCTTAGTATCTATTTGGCATGTGTAGGTCTCATGCCACTCGGTCCACGTCCAAAATCAAAGTAAAGCCGTATTTTAGTAGACTTAAAAGTCGACCCGCAGTTTGTGCAAAAATCAAGAGGAAGAGTTTTTCTACCTCTATTGGTACTTTTATTTTGTCAGACATTTCATAAATTACTGCCAAACTCCGTATAGTAAAACCGACAACTAAATTAAAATTTATCCAACATTTCATCTGCATACATTTCTGTGAATACGCAACATTTGTAACAAATATTGCCAACCTATGCTTACCGAAATAACAAAACTAGCTTCGTAATATTAATACTACGATACGATCCCATTCCGAGCCCATTTGTGGAATGTCGAATTGTTTCATATGATTTATCGTGCTCGCGCTACAGTCTGTGGGCTGTCATATACACGCGCCCCACATAGTTAGTAATCACTGGATACGGCTGGATTGAACTGGATAAAACTGGTTAGTAGTTTCATTTGAAATAATAACTTCTTCCTTCTAGGCCTTATTTCATTACATAGCACGGTTTCGTGCTGTGTCTTGGTCTAAATGAGCTTCCTTCAGGACTTTTTCAGTTGTCATTTACAAGAAAACAGGTATTTTGTTGGAAAGTCAACTAGATTATATCTGTAGATTCAATAATTCGATTGGAATTCTTACTATTTCGATTCTAACAGGCTTGTATTGATGTGTCAATCTTATGGTTTACTTGTCATAAATCCAAAAATTTATTATGAAATGTGTTACGTATATTAATTAAATAAAATAATTTGTTTTTTCGTATGTAGCAGGGTTTTTTAAAGACACACATGCAACTGACACGTACAATACCTAAACCGAGAACAACAGTTTTGCGGTTCAGACAAAGTTTTATCCGTTGTGAAGATCAGACCTACAAGTGCTGTAGGAACCGATCAAGCCACTATTTTATCCGTGCAGTTAATATACTTACATATATTTATTTAGTATAAAATGAAGTGGCTTCCACTATCTATTCGCTTAGGTCTTTTAAACTGCTCGGTGTATTTTTTATAAAATTTTCAGCAATGGATAAAATGCTTCAAGTGGAAAGTTTATACGTCTTATACATGCATATTACAGTAGAAAAAATCTAGAATTCTAAACACTTCTGTGCAAAGTCTTCGGGCCGAGTCGCTAGTCTAAATATATACTAAAATGTATACTAAACTAAAACTGTCTCATCCAGAAGTCAAGTTCAACTACGCTCACAATATCTGAGTTTAATATTATTTTCTCTTTTGTCATAACATCGCTTGACTTATTCTAACTCTAGTGCGGGGCAAATACATTACACTCCCGACGATTTACAGTGTCGAGTAAACTAGGTAATACTTCGTGAGAACTTTCTAAAGTGGGGCTAAACAGGGACATTAAAGTCAATTGTGCAATGATTTGGGTCGAAAAAGATGGTTCGCTGATGTTCGGGACAATAGGGGTAGTAGATGAGGTTTAGGAAAACTAGTGGGAAGGAATCGTAGCTGTGTGAGTTATGTTGACAATTAGCTGTTTATTTTTGAATATTTAATTAGTTTTTCTCTTAGTGCCATTTAATATTATCTATTTATTTATTTAAAATTAATTCCTATTTACTTAGTTACGGCTATATGCGTTAACGGCTAGACCAAGTTCAATAATTATTTTAGTGTTAAATAAGCCATTTATCGAGGAATGCTAAATAGCATTACGCTACGTCCAACAACAGCAACAAAGCATCAATGAAAGCAGAAAATACAGACGAAGCAAATACAGATTATATACATTCCTAGAACAAAAAGATGACGCCGTTTCTACATATACTCAAATTCAACTAATACAACTGTAATGAACCGTAATACACATAAGATACGTTTGCAAATTGTATGCAAGAGTATTCGGAAATCACATTACCAGTTCTAAGGTTGAAATATTAAAGTATTTAACTTCATTTCAATTTATCATGGGACTAAATGAAGTGATGTTTATAAGAGTAGCTGCCTTGCTCTCTGATCTCTGAAACCGTCTTTCTAGTCTTTACTATTCCCAAGATTATTTGGGGTATATATTTTTTTTATTGATTAGGCGGGCAAACGAGCAGACGTATCGCCTTGTGGTAAGCGATCAATGCTTTTAATTTAATCCATGCATTACCACCGCCCATGGACACCTGCAAACACCAGAGGCGTCACAAGTGCGTTGCCGGCCTTTGGGGATAGGGAGGGGAGGAGGGGGTTTGGGTTATGGGCCTCCGGTATCCTCACTCACTCAGTGAAACACAGCGCAAGCACTATTTCACACCGATTTTCTGTGAGGCCGTGGTATCACTCAGATTGAGCCGGCCCATTCATGTCGAAGCGTGGCTGTCCCACGGTAAACAGTAAAAAGTAAAAAGGTTGAACGAGTTGTCAGTATATAGAGCGCACTGACTTCCCAATAATGATTGCTATAGAGAGCCATTAACCGCAACGGCTTAACGTGCTCCTCAAGGCACAGACGAGAGACACCGCCAAACTATCATACTCCGGTCTATTATTAAAAAAAAATGAAAATAAAACACAGCAACTCTTTTGGCACGACCGGAGAATTGATCCCGAGACTTCTTGTTAGGCAGTCACACACACTAACCGAAGCAAGCCCTCCCTGATCCTTTTAATAAACACCATTAAATTTATTCAGTGTACCGCCCTCAAAGCTTATAATCGAAAATCTTGGCATACATTATACATCTAGATGAAGGATCGTAAATATATCTAGGGCATGTCGTTAGAAAATATAATGTGATATTGAATTTGAGCTAAAATATTAGGTAGGTAGGAAGGAAACAGCAGTTAATAAAATATTTTATTAACTACTGTTTTAGAAATAGACGGAATGTGCTGTTGACATAAGAAACAATACTTAAATTAAATAAGTTTACTCTTATACATATATATATTTATGCACCTAATTATAACTTGTATTCTAGATAATAAACCTAATTCAATCTTAAAAATCACATAAATCCAATATGGCTGCTCTCCGAAGAATTTATTTCATCACAGAATTTCACGGAACATTATTTGAGCTCATTTTTAAAAATGTCGGTGATTTTTTCATCCAATATTTAAAAAAGGAAATGAGACAGTATTCTTTTTGTGATTGTAAACATTAAACCTTTTTAATTGTAAGCCGAGTAAGCAAGCTTTTTAATATTTTTCAGAGGTAAATGGACCTTTACTTTTTAAAGGATGAGACGACTAGGTCATTTCATCCTTTAAAAAGAATCATAGTAAAGTATATTTCATATTTAGAGAAAGACAATAAGAAAAGTGAAATTTAATCTGTGTGTTGAATGATTAAGTCTTTGTCTTAACAAAGAAGTTGATTAGAGTTTTAAGGAAAATACATGCTGATAATTTTATGAGCATGTATTTTATAGCTTCATTACAGTTGAGAGGTGATATATACCTAAATTATAGTTGGAACGTAAAAATAAAAAAGGGTTGGAAGTAAAGCTTTATTTGTAAATTATTTATGTGAATTTATAATTTATCGAAATTAATCATGACAATTACGTTATACTTATAAAACACGTAGTATTTTTTTCCGTGGTCACACACTTGTAAGATGTTGTATCTTTCCTAAAATTTATTGGCAAATATTTCTGCATCCCCCAAAGGTGGACTGGTAAAAAATTAATTACCGATGTACCAAATTGTGTAAAATTTAAAATAAATCTATATAGTGTTATAACGTGAAGCAAAAACTTTTGTTTTATAGAATACGAACAGACGTATCGCCTGGTGGTAAGCGATTACCGCCGCGCATGGACACCCGCAACACGAGTGGCTTCACAAGTGCGTTGTCAGTCTTTGAGGGATGGGGAAGGGAATAGGGTAAGGGGTCGGGGTATTTGCCTCCGGTATCCTCATTCACTCGGTGAAACACAACGCAAGCGCGATTTTACACCAGTTTTCTGTGAGGCCGTGGTATCACTCTAGTCGAGCCGGCACATGCATGCTGAAGCGTGGCTCTTCCACGGTACCCCTTTTTAGTCAGTCAGTCACAGATAAAACCAGTATGATATTCACACTAGCTTACTAATATCTTAAATCCAACGAACGGTGTTGGCAATTCCCAACTAAATATTACTAATATTTATCTCTTTTTTTCTTGTTGCAGGCCGTAGACTATCTAAAGAAGCGCACACCAGCGCGGGCAGCGCTCATGATAGCCGCTGTGTGGCTCATGAGCGCGCTCGTCTGTATACCGCCTCTGCTGGGTTGGAGAGTCAGTCGACCAGAGGAGCAATTTCCACAATGCAAGGTACGTACTACAAGCTAGTCACGCTCTTAATCTCATATGCGTTAGATTTATAATTGAGTGATATTTTTACTCAGAATTTAGTGCAATCAGTGAGAAATTTCGTGAATAGGTACGTAAGAGCGTTACGGAAAGTCAGGAATAAGCGTACGGTGCTAAACATTGTAGGCAAGCTCGATTTTATCAGTTACTTATGTTAAACATTCATTCAACATTATAAATATTAGCGACAGATTTTTTTTAAGTTTATACAGCCATTGGTACTAATTTTGTTTCAATTCAAAAACTCTAAAAACTATTTTTTGTCAAACGACGTTCTAAATATCAAAGATTTATCAAAATTATATATAACACATTAAATAAAGGTGTAATTTAAATAATTCATACGAAAATAGCATTTTGGAAATAGTTTTACTAAAATAGGAGAATAGAAGGCGATTTTAAAATAAACTTAGTTTAGAGACGCTGCAGCCGAATAGGACTATTATCAACTGAAGTTCACTGAAATTTTACAAAAATTATTTAGCTCTCTGCTCCACCTTTTAAAATATTTCAAAGCAAAACACTATTTATTTAATACAGATGGGTAAGTCTGCAAAAGCGACTTAACCTGACCTGAGACTTATATTTTATACAAAACAGAAACTTTTCCTTCAACTTAACTTACCGTGTGACTATTTTTAAAAAGCTCCTTGTACGTGCAAACAAGAGTAGAATGGCATCATTATTTCTTGTGCTACTCGTTAAAGCTCGCTGTGTTTATGTCAATGTCGCAGAGGTGTTTTGTTTCATATTGTTTCACATTGTCTAGATACTAGATTATCATCTTTTTTATAAAATATCAGATTAGAGAAGCATTTTCCAGTGTATATGTTCATTTTTAGATGTAAAACGTTTTTGTTCTTATTACATACCTTTTGATTTTGTCGCTCTACATACAATATTTTAATGAGAAAAAATGTTATATCTCATTATATATATGGTGTACATTATATACTCAAAGGGCAAAGGCATATCAAACGTATAAATTTTTCCACGTATATGTTTGATCCCACATTCATACTAAGAGCAAACCGCATTAGTCTTTGACAATCAGCGATGTTATTAGTCAATTAAAAAGGAACTGTAAGCTGGCAATGAGACAGTGCAATCAAAACTACAGTTATATTTCTTAAACAGAATTACTGGGCAAGATAAGAAATAGCTGATAATGTCAAATCTCTTTCACTCGAACTAACTCTGATCATAACCTCAAACTCTTTTAACGGCTGGCGCGACCGGAGCGGTACTACCCTCTCACAGAAGATAAACCTAAAATGACAGCATTCGTGTTTCTTTGCTTAATGCGAGACTGGAGGTCCAATGATGCAGAAGCATCTCAATAAGCCGCCATGTATCTTTTTTTATGTATGGTCCTGCCAAAATGACTACAAGCAAAATCCAAGAATAGTGGTCACCATTATCATTGCTCGTACATACAGTGCAACAATGCAGCATGGTGACCCACGATTTGGCAACCTAGTGATGCTTCTGCATCATTGCGCCCTCAGTCTTGCACTCACCAACGAATCACGATAACATCAACGCTGTTCTTCTGTGCGAGGATAGTACCACCACTCGAGCCGGCCCGTTCGTGCTGAAATCAGCGTGGCTCTACTACTTGTAGTTAATGATGGATTTTGCTCATGCTTTTCATCGGGCAAATATAAATATCGAAACACAAACAATTTCTTCATGTAGATTTTACTGAGAAAAACACAACAAACAAAAGCAACACCAATGTGTCTTGAACTTATTTGGTTTCACCTACACGCAAAAGCGCTTTCTTTATCAAACATTCATGAATATACTTTTAAATATTACTGTATTTTGGTTGTTTCCTACATTGGTTAAAACGACTTGAAAATGAGAATTATATAACTTGGGCCGTCATCATAAGCAAATTATCATTGGGCCATATGAGCCTGCCAAAGTGAAACTATTCTGCCTGAGAGAAAGCTTGAGCAGAATACAACGTTGAAACATAGTAACTGGTTCCTAATAATAAATATAACATTATATTTATGCCTAAATTGTACCTAAATTCAGGTAAAAGTTTTGCCATAAACATTTTCTGACAAATCCACTAAACCCACATCATGAAAGGTTTTATAATATTTTTGCGTAAATCCCTAAAACTTTTTTGTTATCTTTACATACAGACCCTTTTAACAAATAACCCTGCACTTGCTATAAATCATTCGGATTTTGTTTACACACTCGTCTATGTCACTTTGAAGGGACGGGCAGAAGTAGGTATCGTACTATTGATGTGGTCTGGGATACATAGTCTGAGTGTTAACATTGTAGTACAGATAAAGAAAACGGAGTATGGCCACCCCTATTAACCCTGTGGGTGTAGTAAGAGCCGGCTAAAAAAGCGAACAACGCAGATAACAACATTGAAAAAGAAGGAAACCTTAACACAAACCCTTATGTGTGACTAGCGTGGTATATCATTGTAACCATAATCTCTACTCTAAGGATAATCTTATGCAAAGCTGAGGACTAATGAAGACGCTGATGATTATGATATTCTTGTAAGTTGAAGGTCTAAAAGGCTCGATACATCATTATATTGATAGGAACAAGAAACATCATAGAAAACTATAACCCGATTAAATAATAACTTTTGATATTTATATAATCCATGTCTCCCGAACTATTGCTACGAATGTTTTAACACCTTATAAATTCAAATCTGTTCAGTAGCTTAGGCAGTACAGTGGAACATAGAAACTGACTGCCTATAATATTTCTCTTTCGCTTCCCGTAGTTGGGTAGAAACACTTTCAGAACAAAAATTACTTGAAGAAATAAGTCCTTGATACGGTATAGTTTATCTCATTTTCAAATTAATTGAAACATAAATTATCTCCAGTAATAGTCCATTAAACATTTTAAACTACTTAAACAAGATTAAGATTTTCGACCTTTTATAGTTGTAAGCGCAGAAAGTTTGCAATACTTCTGACCTCTTTTATCGTAAAACCATCCCTTTGGTGAATATTAAAGTGTTTTATCGAATTGAGAGGGTGATTCTTTATGTGTGGCCATGAAATACGAGTATATTGAGTTCGGTTTTTATGTGCAAGTGAATATATTACGAAATTGAATTCGGCGAAAACAGTATTACAATTGTTAATGTCCTGTATACTTTCGTATTTTATATTCAAAATACTTTTGTTAATTTCTAACTTGTAAGTATATCGAAAGGGAACAGGGTATATTTAAGAACGAAGAGCGAAAAAATCTATTATTGTTTTATTTAGGTATTAAAAAAAACTAAATCGTTGTTGAAGACTTAGAGTATCGAGCCTTTTTTCTAAATCGTCAACTTTCTAGCCTTTATTGTTCCCAAAATTTGGGGGCGACTGCTAGTTCAACCGGTTTTTCCTGAATATCAGTTTTTACACGGAGCGACTGGCATCGGACCCTCAGGGTGAACTGAATTCGAAGGTTGAACTAGCTGTTAGTATATTTGAGGGCACTAACTTCTCAATAACGATTGCCATAGATATTCATGACAACCGGGAACGACGGCTTAACGTGCTCTCCGAGGCACGGGTGGGAAACACCGCCATCTTCTATACTCCTATGCTGCTGGCTACTATTTAGAATTTCTTGTACGAAAAAACTAACGGCAGTCCGACCCGGGAATCGAACACTGCAGTCGCTTACGCTAAACACTAGACCAACGAGGCAGTCCTCTAAATAGAATCTGTATCTATCTAAATAGAAACATATTATTCCTAGATAAATTACACCCAGATAAATATAAAAATATCGCCTATATTTGAATATATGTCTACTCATATATAAGAATCGGTCAAAGTATTTTGCATATTTTCTTAAACGCTATCTTGGTGGCCCCATATCTCTTGAAACTAAATTTCTTCTAGAAGTGAACGTTCAATTTCAACTAGAACAATCTGTGAGCAGCCCCATGACACTTCTTCTAATTTAACTAATATAATATTTATTTTAAGCGGTATCTGACCTTTTGATCGGTACGCACAGTCAGGTAAATCCGGAGATCGAACCTGTAATATATTCGGGAACTGCAGGAAGAGTCGGGATACGGAATAAATTACACACCAACTTATGATGACAACGTGTAATTGCAGATTTAATGATTTGTCAAAAAATACAACAGATGTCTATGATCTACCCACATTTATACATATATCACAGAACACTTGTATCCTCTTGTTTACTTTTTTGCCTTTCTTTTTGCTTCTGACCCTTGAGGGACTCGTGGTTTAGTGCTACCCTCGTAAGTTAAGATATTCAGTTAGCCACAATCAGGTGACGATGAGGGACCATTGCAGCAGAAGCATCACTAGGCCGCCGAGGGTCACCATGCTGCATTGTTGCATTGTCTACATTCGCAATGAGTATGATCACGACCACTCTTGGATTTTGCTTATGCTTTCAATTAGGCAGAGTAAAAAGTAAAAAATCTTAACATATTAAGAGTTTTCGTACCTCCGAGAGCACGTTCACCACCACCGTCGGAACAGGATCCCATACGAACAGTCTCCGCAATCGTTGCAAGTAGTTTGGAACCTTAAAAGTCCGACAACAGTTTTTATATCATCAACAACCTATAATCACCCATTGCATGGCTCGGGTCTCATCTCAGGAGAGGGTTAAGGCCATATGTCCCCACGCTAGCCGAGTTGGGGACTGGCAAGACTACCATGTGGCTACGTAATCTTGCCGTTGGATGTTTCAAGCCGCCCAAAGGCCTCCAATCATTGCTTACCCTCAGTGATTGTTTCTAATCACCGAGTGCAACTGGGCTATGAGTTTTTCTATAGAACTTAGATTTTGTCTAGTATTTGGGTTATGGTTCTGATAGTCGTTGTTCCACACAATAAATCAAATTTCAACCAAGGAAAAGAAATCCTGACACAAAAAGAATAGTCCTTAACTGTATCAATGCTACTGAAACAGTGTCTTCATTATTATGATGCGGTTTTTATTTGTTTGATATGTGTGATGATGTGCTTTTGAATTAACAGTTACAAAAATTATAAACTTATTTGGTACCTGTTTGTTTGGGATGATTGTTTTTCGAATGTTTTAATTGTTTTGTTGACAGTTTTATAGAAAATAACTATGCCAGATTTTGTGAAACGTTTGAATTCAAAATACATAGCTTTATTTTCATTTTCTTTTGATTGTTATACGTAGCATTATTATCATAGATAAATTATAAAAGCATCTAACTAGACCGCCATAGTGTAGGTCATCATGCTGTATTTTACACGTTCATGAGTATAGTGATCAGTACTTTTGGATTCTACTCATGCCTTCCATCAGGCAGGGTTATCTTGGCAACTATTACACTTAGTATAGGGAAGCAGGTGGGTCACCAAATGGTTAGGGACTACTGCTGTATCATTCTCATCATTGAGTCCTCGTCTGAAAGTCAGAAGGAAAAGGGGTTGAAAGAATTGTTAACACCAGTTTGCGTTAATACTATATGGACATGGTATGACTCTAAATAAATGTTATGTATGAGGCACACATTTTTTATCGAAAAAGGGATAAAATCGTGTTTCAATCGATCTTGTTTTTGTTCTCACTGAGAGTTCCATACGAACTCGTATGTAGATCGATTGTCTCTCCTGGGAATCGATTGATGTGTTGATACGATTTCAAATATGTTCTTATTTCGATTTATGACCCGGCAATTTTTTTTTACAAAAGTTTCTAGTTTCTAGCAAAGTTTTCTGATACGTTAAATATAAAACAAAACTTACTCAAAATCATTTCAGTTAAATCTCCCATTAATATTGGTCCCTTGCATAGTTACAAAAAGAACATCGATCAAAAACGGCCCATCTGTGGACCAAATATTTGTCTGCCTTATCTCTAACGTGGGCCGCGTTATCGGACGTAATTTAATCTATTGCTTCTCGGGAAAGAATACTAATCTTTTTTTGGGGGTCGTTAGGGCCATAAAGTGTCACGATAAGGCCACGATTGGCATCTGGAGTCTTCACTGGATTGCCCTATAGCTTTAAGACTTGGTGTTGATTAATGTAAGTGTTTATTGATCAAATCATTATCTTGGGGTTCATTGATACTTTAACAGTGGGGTATTTGAGCTTGTATCTCATTTGTGATCAAGTTTTAGTATAGTGGCTCGTGATGCTGACTAATAAGTCAGAAGTAAGGATTAATTTCCATCTATTATCCAGGACATTTTGGGTATTATTCATCTAAATTAAGTGAATGAAATCTTTACATTTTTTATGAAGGGAAACAATAGGAAAGCAGCAGTTTATCTCGGTCAGACGGTCATGCGAATCTCACATAAGTTTTTAAAGGTATTATTATGCGTCATATATATCCACTGGACATAAAATTCTCCTGCAGATAAACCTCCTTTCGCGGAGAGGTATTATTTATTAGTTTATTATTTGTAACCCTTACGAACCCTCACTAAGACCTTATGTGATCTAGAATTTGTCTGTACATACTGAAAACGGTAATAAAACGGTTAAACTGACCATCGATTAAAAAAGTTCAATGAACTTTTTGAAACTTCTTTCATTAAAGTGATAGGTAATTAAGATAGCTTCGATGATTTATAAATAACTATTAAAAAAATGTATTTAAAAGTATTGCTCGGCATTTCATTAGCAGATAGGCGATATTTTGGCGTCTTGCCAGTCGATGCAGCAACTATTTTTGAGTCAATATTCATGCCAAAAATGTTATAATGTGTATTTAGACTTTAGATTTTACAACCAGTGGAAAATGACTTGAGACGTTTGCGTTTATTTGTTGAACTCTAGTTTGTGATATGTTTTTAAACTTATACTTTTACTAAATTATATGGGAGGGTTGATTTGACTCAAATCTGTGTCCTTACGTATTTACTCAGAGTTTCCTGGAAGTAATAACAAGTTTGAACTAAGGAGCTACCGTGGGAGAGCCACGCTTCGGCATGAATAGGCCGGCTCAACCAGAGTGCTACCACGGCCTCACAGAAAACCGGTGTGGAATAGTGCTTGAGCTGTGTTTCACCGAGTGAGTGAGAATACCGAAGGCCCATAACCCAAACCCCCTCTCTCTTTCTCCCCTCCTCATCCCCCAAAAGCCGGCAACGCCCTTGTGGCGCCTCTGGTGTGTGACCATCAGGAGATACGTCTGCTCGTTTGCCCATTTATACAATAAAAAAAAAGGTCGTCATTGCAAATGACATTGCCTTATACCTTATCTTTTATATTGTTCACCATGCTGCGTTGTAACATTGTCTGCATTCGTAACGAGTATGGTGACCATCACTCTTGGATTCTGCTCATGCTTTCCATCAAGCAGAGTAAAGTCATATAGGCAGGGTCGTACGTAAAAAAATGATCGGCCAACGAAACGCTGATAGTACATCTATCAGCGTTTTGTTGGCCTTTACTGTTTTCAGGTATTAGTGGATCTAATAAAGAATTAATACAAATGAACTGTTTCCATAGGAGTGACGACACAACGACTGACAAACGACGTAAAGATTTCAAAACCTTCATTTGAAAAAATACAGCATGTAAACTTAATTTCAATTTTAAAGTTTCCAAGCAAATTACAAAAAGGATTTTGTTCATGCGCCAAAAAAAAATCATTTGTGGTTTTTCACATCCTATCTACATATATCCCATATTATAAATGTGAATATAAGTTTGTTTGTTACGCTTTCACGCGAAAAGAAAATTACCGATCATCATGATACTTTGTGTTCAAGTTCTTGGATGTATTAGAAGTAGCAAAGAATACATTTTATTGAATGTAAAAAAGCGCGGGTAAAAGCTAGTGGTTAATATTTTTATCGTTGCCTCAATCCCTCTTCCTTTTCATTCTGGGGAGAGGGAGGCGAGAGATACGAGACAAAAACCGGTAAGAATGTAATTATTATTAATTCGAAGGCAACTTTCCATTGTCAAACTGTCCATCTATCTGTTACACTTTGACAGTTAAACCCCTGCATCAATTTTAATAAAATTTGACATAAAGGTATTTTGATTCTTGAGGATGGACTTAACCTACACGACCACACTTTAGCGTGATAACCGACACACATACTACATACATACAAGCACTTAATCGAGTAGTGATACAATTTCCAAAAATCTTTACTACCTTTTGAAAAAGAGCTGATACTCTTACTCAGCTGGACCGACCGAATAACCACCACAAGGAAACTGGTTTTCAAATGATAAAGACCGCATCGAAATCGGCCTATCCGATTGAGAGCTACGTTGCCACAGACAGACAGACACACACACACACAGACAGACATCGACGTCAAACTTATAACATCCCTCTTTTTGTATCGTGGTGTTAAAAAATACGAAACCATAAAGAAGATACAATCACAAATTTTCTTTAGAAGTGGTTATTTAAATAATATTGAATTACTGGTTTTTAAGGTTCCAAATTATCTATTTCTACATCTATCGATACCATTTTACAAATATCGAATGCTTCCAATACTGCACTTTTGCTATTAAATAAAATATAATCCAATGTTCAGGTGTTCGCACGCGAATCGATGAGCGAAAATGAGCAGTAAAGATAAAAGTTAAACTGGTTCCAGTAAAACTTTCAGCGGGAACTAAAATAGATTGAAAAATAACTTTAGTAAATCTGAAGATTCCGCAGCACTGACCTGAGGACTTCTGTCTGGAGAATGAAGACTGCACTCAAAGGTTCCTCCATTTCACTGAGGGAGTTCCTGACTAAGGCTAGGCAGACGGCGTTCACCAGGGCGAGGCTTCACTTTGGTGCTCGTGCATGTTGGACGCAGAACGGCACCATAATGATCATGGCACCTGATGGAGATCGCCACAAAATTAACTCCTTCGAGGAACTGCAGCCCTTAATGGGCAAATATCCAAGTGCACCTGGTGTAGCTGCGACTCAAGCACGGGGCAGAATCAAGTCGCCTGGGCCACATAGGAACAATGCGGGCAAGGTTTGATCAATCCGGCAGTATTAGTAATTGTTTACATATAAAATTATATTCACGGTATTCACATAGCCTGTTGAAGTGTATATCAATCAGTCAAACACAAGGGTTGTTATTGTTTAGATCATAATTTACCCACAAACGTTTTAATTATGCATGTTTCGCAAATCGTATTGTTATTTTTATCATAGTAAACAAATATGAGGTGACACTTCCAAAGTGACATTGCACTTTCAAGTTTCACGTTCGGATACGCACACAAATTTTCACCTCGGACGCTTCTTTACACGTTTTATTTTTGGTTGTCAATTGTTATTCTGTACTTGTGCTATGTTTATTTTACGATTCCACTCTTTCTTTTTTGTAACTACGAGTATATTGTGAGCTGGTGGGCGGTGCAGATTTTAATCTACTTAAAGAGAGGGTTGCAGTATATTTTTTAGTACATAAATATTCTTGAATAATATATATATTTATTGAAACTATTTATTTATAAGTATTTACTTTATCTATCTTTTATATTTTTTATAGTATTTTTTTTGTATTTTAAATTTTCTGATTTCTTCTAAAATTTGGATGACTGAATCGGATAACGATGACTCTTGTAATTCTGCCTATGAATCCGCAGTTTCCACTGATGAAGATAGTTTCACCTCTTTGCCTGACTCACTGGGTGATCGCTTGCGTAACATATTTAACCAGCCACCGAAGCACTTATTCAATGTATGTCATATAAATTCACAAAGTATACCCAGCCATATTGGGGACTTAATAGCAACTTTTACCGACACAAACGTCCAGGCCGTCCTCATTTCCGAGAGTTGGCTCAAACCTAACCTTGCTTCCACAACCTATTCTCTGCCTGGCTACATTCTTGTCAGAAACGACCGGATTGACAGGAGAGGTGGCGGGGTAGCGATTTATATTCATTCTTCTTTAACTCATAAAATCCTAGCCTGTTCTCCCTCCTCAGACACTGCTGACGCTGAATACCTTTTTCTTGAGGTCTGTGTCAAAGGAACTAAGATGGTTCTGGGTGTCGTTTATTGTCCTCCCGCTATCGATTACTTCTCCAGTCTGGAAACGGTACTGGAATCTTTAGGGTCAGAATACGCACATCACGTCATCATGGGAGATTTTAATACTGATCTTACCCACCAATCTTTACGTTCTCGCAAACTTCTTCAAATTGTCGAATCAGCCGATATGCAGGTCCTACCTCTTCAACCGACTCATCACAATAACCTAGGGAGGGACACATGGTTGGATTTGATACTAACGTCTGACCCAACATTCGTCAGAAATTACGGTCAACTTCCCGCGCCTGGATTTTCCAACCATGACCTCATTTTCACTTCATACGCCCTGAAACCTCCTAAAAACCCCCCGAGGGTACTGCACAGGCGTTGCTTTGGTCGATTGGACGTGGATAAGCTACGGGTCGATGCTTCTAAAATTGACTGGGATGTGGTAACCACGGCTTCTAGTTTGGACGATAAAGTCAAAGCCTTCAACGACGTAATATTTGCCTTATACGACTCTCATGCGCCCATAAAGAAGATCAAACTGAAGAGGCCACCTGCGCCCTGGATGACAGGGGAAATTCTCTCAGCCATGAGGCGAAGAGATAGGGCTTACTGTAGACATAAAAAGGACCGCACGGATGAAAAGTGGAATCTGTACAAAAGCGCTAGGAACCGTTGTAATCAGATGATACGCAACGCTAAACGCCGTTATATTCACGACAACCTTGCCTGTGCCTCCCCTGCAAATACCTGGAAGTTCCTTCGAACCCTGGGTGTTGGTAAACAGACACCTGCTAACCGGTCGGGGATGGTTGGTTTGGATGACATTAATTGCCATTTCTCCACATCCTCCTATTTGGATCACCAAACCAAGCATCTCACGGTCGATTACTTGGCAACCCTAAATTCCCCTAACATTAAGTCTTTTGAATTTATTCCAGTCGCGCAAGACGAGATTAAAAAGATAATCCTTTCCATCAAATCCAGTGCTGTGGGTTATGATCAAATCAGTAGACGTATGATCATAACCATTCTTGACCAAGTTATACCGGTACTCTCCCATATCATCAATTACTCCCTATTTTCCGGTACCTTCCCCTCACTTTGGCGTAGAGCTTATATAGTTCCTTTACCCAAAATTGCAAATCCCACACTTCCTAATCACTTCAGACCTATATCAATTCTTCCCTTCCTCTCCAAAATCCTTGAATCCTGTGTCCATAAACAGCTGTCTAATTATATACACAGAAATGGCCTGTTAAGTCCATTTCAATCCGGTTTTAGGCCCGGTTTCAGCACTACCACTGCTCTTCTCAAAGTGACTGGCGATATTAGGGAGGCCCTGGAAGATACTAAGGTGACAGTTTTGGTTCTAGTGGACTTCTCGAACGCTTTTAATACCGTCAGTCACGATATTCTCTTGGCCATCCTCTCCTATCTTAAGATCTCGTCTGAAGCGCTGGAATGGTTTTTATCTTATCTTCAGGGACGCCAACAGTCTGTTCGCGTTGACGATCTCTCCTCGAGATGGTGTGATGTTCGCTCTGGTGTCCCTCAAGGCGGTATACTTTCTCCTTTGCTTTTTTCAATATTTATTAATCTCCTTACTCACGAACTTCACGGTGCGTATCATCTGTATGCCGACGACCTGCAATTGTACTCTGAGGCTAGTGTTGATGATTTGGCAGGGGCTATAGATAAAATTAACATTGATCTTAGGACTATTGAGAACTGGTCTGCTAGGTTCGGATTATCAGTTAACCCGACTAAGTCTCAGGCCATACTAATCGGCAGTCGGCGTTCAATGGACAGAGTCGATTATGAGGTGCTCCCTAAAATCATATTGAATGGTTTCACCATACCTATTTGTCAAACGGTAAAAGACCTAGGCTTACAACTCGATCGTACACTGAACTGGCGCGATCAAGTCACATACGTTTGCCAGAGGGTTACCGGCATCCTCAGAGCACTATATCGTTTAAAAAACTTCCTGCCAGTAAAAACTAAGACAATGCTTGTGCAATCTCTTATCTTCCCCCTGATCGACTATGGTGACGTGTGCTATTATGACCTGAATGCAGATCTTCTCAACAAGTTAGATCGTCTTCTTAATAACTGCATTCGATTCATCTTTAATCTTCGTAAGTATGACCACATTTCCAGTTTTCGTTCCCAGTTAGGTTGGTTACCTATTCGTCTACGCAGAAAAATGCGCGCTCTCACTTTCTTGTATACTATCCTCAATTCCCCATCCTCTCCTACTTATTTAACAACACATTTTCAACTTTTATGCAATAACCATAACCGAAACCTTCGCTCTACTAACAATCTCCTCCTTCTTTGTCCTTCACACACTACCGGTTTTATGGGCTCTTCGTTCTTTGTTCAGTCTGTTCTCTTGTGGAATGCGCTACCTCTCGAAGTCAGGACGGCTAGAAACCGTTACACTTTTAAGCTCAATATAAAGGAGCTTTTATTGGTTGAATTGGCGGAATCATCGGGGTCTTAGTTCATCACATTATAAATTTATATGCTATAATAATGTACGTGTATGAATATAGTCTTGTATATGGATGTCTATGTATGTATTGTTGTATATATTTGTGTTTTCCAATATATTAGTATCTTTTTTTTTTTATTTATTGTAGTAACTATTAAACCACTACAGCTATAATTTCTAGTAAGTGCACCTACCTCACCTTATCTCTGCATCGCTCAATCGGTCGACTGGCAGAGAATGCCTTAGGCATTAAGTCCGCCGATGCATGTATTTGTGCATAAAGTAATGAAATAAATAAATAATAAAAAAATAAATAAGATCTTAATGATTTTTAACAATCGATTTTGAACTTAAACCGCTTTGTATGCATGAATAAGAATCGAAACTTATAATAATATCGTAGTGGAATGTGTTTTCATCTAAATACAAGCTGTGCGCGCTATTACGTGCGCGTACTCATTTTTAGGAAATACTACATATTTTTTAGGCTAACGTACTAATTCAGAGTGCCAACTACTTCTCTACTAAAATTCATCACAAATGATTGTGCCAAGCGAGTGTAAAGAAGTAACAAACGTACAGACTCCTAAATTTTCGATCTTTTTAACCGACTTCAAAGAAAGAGGAGGTTATCAATTCGACTGTATTTTTTTATGTTTGTTACCTCAGATCTTTTAACTGGGTGAACCGATTATGACGATTCTTTTTTTATTTGAAAGCTAGTGCATCCCGTATGGTTCTATTTCAGTTCGGTTCAATTCTGAAAGTCGATTATTTTTGAAAATGTTTTTTTATTAAAATAAGAGTTTACTTGGTGGGTGATGACTTGCGCAAGAGAGCTGGTAGGAGCTGGATGTGAGTAGCTCAAAATTAACCAGAGTGGCGTGCACTGGGAGAGAACCTATGTCCAACTGTGAACAACAATAGGCTGATGTTGAAGCTGACTGGTACTCATCTACTTAAATCCACGTATACTGTTGAGTATACTACAGAAATACGTATATTTCAATTCATGCAGAGATTAAATAATCTTAGATGAGTTTGCTCCGTTCCGCTCATCCTCTGCCCTTTATAACTTACCTTCGTAAAGGTATAAATTGAATTGAACGCAAGGCACCCATCAAACACTCCTATAGAACGGTAATGTCTTTATGTAGTTATTCAGAGTGACTTCATTCAGAGCTCGTAAGCTAAAAGAGTTATTGTATTTTTAAAAGATCTATTCATTCAAAGGTTTGGAAAAAAAAGTTGCTATTCAGTTGTCAATATCAGGGTTTTTTCCAACTTCTGATATTGTAAAGCTTAATTTTATATTTTTATCAATACTATTAATTACTGGATCTTTTAAAAGGAGAGACCAGTTGATTATAAATAAATAAATATTTCGGACATCTAACACACAATGCCATCTAGTCTCAAGCTAAGCAGAACTTTTGTTATGGGTACTAAACAACTTAAATAAATACACATATAAGTCTTTTTTGTAAATATATACATATATTATTATTCATAGAAAACACCTGAACTCCAACACAAATATTTGCAGATCATACAAACATTAGATCCGACCCGGGAATCGAACCCGAGACCCCAAGCACAGCAGTCGTATACGCTACCAGTATGACACCGAGGCTGTTTGATATGACTATAAGTTTATTTGGTTGACAAATGTTAAGGATTACTGGTTTTTTTTTTTTTTTTTTTTTAAATGTAGCTTTAGCTTTAGCTTAGCTTTAGCTAAGCAGAGCTTGTGTTATGAGTACTAGACAACTGATATAAATACTTATATACTTTTAGAAAATAGAAAATAAAATTGTACTTGTATCCTATGTCCAAAGTGAACTTGTTATATTTACCGTGGGAGAGCCACTCTTCGGCACCTGCACTGTGTTTCACCGAGTGAGTAAGGATACCGGAGGCCCATACCCCAAACCCTCCCCACATCCCTTTCCCCATCCCCCAAAGGTGTTGCGGGTGTCCATGGACGGCGGTGTAATGACTACTAGCCGTCTAATAGTAGCCTAAGTTACTCCTTAGGTCATCTGTCAGCGAAAGTCCCGTAAAACCCGTCCAGCTTTTCCAAAGACTACCCGGAACAAACAGACAGACAGACAGACAAAAATTGTAAAAAATGCCATTTTGGCAAAAAAAATTGTACTATTTACGAATTATTTTACGGGTCTTATTTTATGTAATAGTTATTTGCTTTCTAAATGTAAGCTTAAATCATGATCATCCTACTAATATTATAAATGCGAAAGTTTATAAGGATGTGTATTTGTTGCGCTTTCACGCAAAAACTACTGAACGGATTTGATGAAACTTTACAGTAATTTAGCTTATACATAACAAAAACATTTAGCCTACTATTTGCCGCGATAACCTATCTATCTAGCCTGTCTATCTGCCTGTCTGTCTATCTAACCTAGCATTTATAATGTATACTCGTAAAAGCAATAAGCGAACTTGGTAGTTTAAAACGAATAATGAATCTCTATTATACAACTTATCTATTCATACTCGTAAAATCACTCAACACACTCATTTCGCTAATCCCACAGTGAAAATAACTTCGCATTTTAGTTACCACATTAGTTTGACCCTGATTTTTGGCCCCGAAAACTTTTAACAAACTACCCACCAACAAAACGGTGTTTAATCGAAAATGTCGCTTAATTAAAATTGTTTGAAATTCCTACGTGTCTTCCTTTATGCGAATGTAGATATATATAGCTGTACATACATTCATATCTATACTTAATATATTAAGCTGAAGAGTTTGTTTGTTTGTTTGTTTGAACAATCTAATCTCAGGAACCGCTGGTCCGATTTGAAAAATTATTTCAGTGTTAGATAGCCCATTTATTGAGGAAGGCTTTAGGCTATATATCATCACGCTAAGATGCTAAGGAGCGAAGCAACAATGAAGAATGTTACAAAAACGGGGAAAAACTATCACGCTACGGGCATTAGGAGATGCAAACGAGGTTGCGTGGGTCGGTTAGTATTTTAATATACTCGTATTTAGCTATTTTGATCCAATTTTTTATTTATCAACGTGACCTAGAGATGCTTCTGCATCATTGGGTCTCCGGTCTCGCTGTCACCAACGAAACACGACAGCACGAATCCTGTTATTTTAAGTTGGCCTTATTTGAAAGGGCAGTACCGCAATACCGTAGTACCATACAATACCCTTTGAGTCGACCCGTTTGTGTTGAAATCAGCATGGCCGTACTACCTTGAGTTTTTCAAACCATAATAAACTCATTAAATTCGCCCTCAGTATTCAATATCATCAAAAGAATTTAACATGTTACTTTAGTTTGACATCGACCTTTTCATTCAATTTGAAACCCTTTTACAATCCACTTTAGAATTAATATTAAATGATCAACAGGAGACTTGTTACTTTTATCACTTGAAAGCCATTCTTATACATCAACATATTTCTAAGATCCAGTCATTTTTCAAACTCCACAGCTATTATGTATTATATTTGGCACATTAAAGTAGCCATCTTTGGCCGCTCTAGGCGTATTTTGATATGCATTTGTGGTTTTAGGGTTGAGGCATACTAAAGTGGATTATTTATTATATTAAGTTTAAAGATACTATTTATGTATAGATATCTGTTACTGAAAATAATCGTGGTTGTAATGAAAGAATTAAAACGAATGTAACCCCGAGGGAAAATTAATGGATATTATAAGTTCTTGATGTTTATTTTCCTGTATCGTCATATCTGAAATAAATGTCTATATTTTTAATGGTGACTTTATCAATATTATAAATTAACTGAGTCCCGCGGTGTTACCGGCGGTTATTGTCGTACCGCGAACCGCGTCTAAAAAAAGTGACCTAAGTTACTCCTTATATCATCAGCTACATAGCAGTGAAGTCCCGTCAAAATCGGTTCAGCCATTCCAGAAATTAGTCGGAACAAACAGACAGACAGACAAAAATTGTAAAACAAAGATATTTTGGTACATGTACCGTGTATACATACATATGCGTTTATTATAAAGCGGTTATGTTAATATTACAAACAGACACTCCAATTTTATTTATTTGTATAGAAGACTAGCCGACTCACGCAATCTCGTTTGTGTCTCCTATTGCCCGTGGCGTGATAATTTTCCCCCGTTTTTGTAACATTCTGCATTGGTGCTCCGCTCCTGTACGTCTTAGCGTGATGATATATATCCTGTAACCTTCCTCAATAAATGTGCTATCTAACACTGAAAGAACTTTTCAAATCGAACCAGTAGTTTCTGAGATTAGCACGTTCAAACAAACAAACAAACTCATCAGTTTTATATATTGAGTATAGATGTATAGATATAGATTAAGATCAAGCCGATTGCTTGGTTCGTTGTAATAATCTTATAATTACGGCGTCAATTGAAAATGCTGCAGAAAAATGCCAGTAATCATCAAAGTTTAGATTATTAAATAGTTAATTACCTTCTGAATAATAAATTCTCGTTGGGTTCACCTGTTACATATCTATTTTCTGGCTGTCCATAGCCTTAGCTAAACATTAGGAACAATTCAAGCGAAGTCATACATCACGGAGATGGACGGACGATGTATCACTCGGGTTGTATTCTAACAAATTTATGTAATGCTCTTACAAATGATATGCTCAACTGGACTGTCCTGTTACTTTAATGGTTTCTCTACTCTGTAGTTTCTCACCTTAGGAAAGTAATTGTTAAATCACAAGTAGACATTTGAAACAGGACACTAACCAGGCAAGCATTTCACAGTACAGAATATATATATATAGAAATAGCGTAAAATTAATTTGGAATTTCACTTGACATTTTAAATGTACAATTTTTTTATTTGGCTATGGTTTTGAGGTTTTTTTAAGAATCATCAGTATTCCTACGTCATATTATTATATCAATAGAATGTATAAATTCCATTATCTATACTAATATATAAAGCTGAAGAGTTTGTTTGTTTGTTTGTTTGAACACGCTAATCTCAGGAACCGCGGGTCCGATTTGAAAAATTCTTTCGTTGTTTGATAGCCCATTTATCGAGGAAGGCTATAGGGTATATATCATCACGCTACTACTAATAGGAGCGGAGCAACAATGAAGAATGTTTCAAAAACGGGGGAAATTTTCACGCTACGGGCAATATAAGGCGCAAACGACGTTGCGTGGGTCAGCTAGTAATAGATAAGATAGCTAGGTAAATTATTTAGCACGAAGTACGAAGACACGGCTTATATCATCGAGAAGAAGACGTGATCAAAGGCAGTGTAAGGAATCATTTTTGTTGTATAAAAGTAGATGTAATTGTGGTACAGTCACCAGATGCCACCATGTAACGGAGCTTTGGCTCTGGCATGATAAATACTGCTTCTAAAGTTATACTATCGCCGTTATTATTCCCGCACTACGAGATTCGCTATAATCAGTCTCTTTAATGAGACCAATAAGTAAGATAGAATGTCCTACTCAAATCAACTAAACCACTCCACAACTTTTATTTCAATTTCTTGAACAGAACAGTTTCTCTAGCCAAGTTGCCATCGTTCTTCTATCTGCAATCGTTAACGGCTAAATCTCGTGTCTCGTTGGCTAATCTTAGACAAAATATTAGCCAATGACACACGACAATTTAGGCGTTAACGATTACAGAAATAAAAACGCTTGCAACTTCGCTAGGGCCACACAAAAAAAAAAAAAAATACATGTCTTTTGACAGAATCTCAAATGTACCCTAGAAAGGAAATAAGTTTGCGTGAACCCGGTCTTAATGCTATAAATTAAATTATTCCTGTATTGTTCTCAAAATAATTCATTTCTATTATTATTCTAGTACTACATTTCCTAACTCATAATATAAGCGGCTATAAAATTTAATTACAGCAACCATTTTAATTTACAACAGAATTATCTAATAATATTGCCAAAATTCAACCGATTTGATACAATTGTGGAAGGGCGCGGTTAGATAATAGGTATAATTAAGTTATTATCGTTGATGTTAGACTGTTTTATTGTTCAAAGGGAAGACGATTAGCTAATATTTTATTACCGTTTTATTTTGCGAGATACGATTGGAAAGAAGATTGGAAATTGTGATAGAAGATTTGTTTCTCTTGAAATTTAATTTTTATAATTCTGTTTAGAGCGATATTAAGAAAGATTTAGGCTAGAATATTTCAAGAGAGAGTTAAATGGAGATTTATATAAGTATGGTGTGAAGCCTAAGGATACGGAGTATTTACGATCAAAATACGACTATTTTGGAAGTCTAATGGACTGAAACCAAACTGTACGTATAAAGAGAAATCTTTCGAAGGTATAAATAATACATAAGCTACAAATTTCCCTTTTAGTAGACTTGTAAAAAACTCCGTTCCACAAAAAAATATAAGTCTTAATCTACAAAACTGTAACATTATAGACAGTTATACATTTATTGGTCTCCGGAAACCACTTCAATAATATTTACCTGGTTGCAATTTGAAAGTAAATTAAAATATTATTCATAGTACTTAATGGATCTACTTAGAAATCACTATCTATACTAGTATATAAAACTGAAGAGTTTGTTTGTTTGTTTGAACACGCTAATCTTAGGAGGTACTGATCCGATTTGAAAAATTCGTTCAGTGTTAGATAGCCCATTCATCGAGGAAGGCTATAGGCTATATATAATCACGCTAAGACCTACAGGAACGGAGCAACAATGAAGAATGTTACAAAAATGGGAGTAAAATTATCACGCTACGGGCAATAGAAGATGCAAACGAGGTTGTGTGGGTCGGCTAGTATATTATAAAAAAAGTCCCCCGCTGCGCCTGTCTGTTTTTCGCGATAAACTCTAACTAATACCGCTGAGGCGCGCGTATCTAGGCCGTGTGTTATTGCGTATCCTACAACGGAACGTTCAACGGATTATGCAACTTCGTCGGCCACAAAACAGGCTCTCATGAAGGCTATTAAGCCCAGTGACGAAGGTTTTCAAATTGTAGGCGTTAAAAAAACCGCAAGGGCAGGCGTCGTGTTGCGGGTTGCAAATGAAAGGCAGCTTAAAAAACTAGAATCAGTAAACGCCATTAAATCAGCAGGATTACGCTTAGAAAAGCCGAAAGGCCGAAGGCCCCGTATAATTGTAAAAGACGTACCCAGTTCTATGGAGGATCGTACTTTCCTAACAGCTTTATATCGTCAGAATATCAAGGACGAATTAAAATTAACTGAAAGCGACTTTTTAAAATCAACCAAAATTGTCAGGCATCGTAAACTAGAACACGGACGCCAATGGATAGGCTTAGAATTAGAGACAGAAGTTAGGAAACACTTAGCTAGCACAAAAGATAAATTATACATAGACTGGGCCACTTGTAGGTTTATAGACGACTTAGAAGTAGTTCGTTGCTTAAACTGTCAACAATTCGGTCATGTTCAAAAGTTTTGCACTATTAAAACTCCTACCTGTGCCAATTGCGCCGGCAGCCACGATACAAGAGCTTGTTCGATTAAGGACACACCAGATTTTAAACCGAAATGCGCACAATGCAGCCGGTACAAAAAACCATGTGACCATCGATGTGGATCACAGGACTGCTCCACATATAAACTTAAATTAGAGCAGCTAATCCTAAACACTAATTACTGAATAGTTTTACAGCAGTAGTTTAGTAATTGTAGTACTTAATTAATAATGGATAATATCTCAATAGGCCAGTTAAACCTTCATAATGACAAAATAGCTACGTCAGAATTAGACAATTTAGTTTTGGAACAAAAGTTAGATATTGTCCTTATACAAGAACAATATCAAAGCGCTCGCTTGCGGAACAATGTAGTACAACTAGATGGCCGGTCACGGGCTGGGATATATGTTGCAAGTTCTACTTTTACGGTAACATCTTTGCGTAACCTTATGACGTCACACTGCGCCGTTGCTGAGATTTCATCCTCCACCTGTAAGGTTTATGTAGTGAGCTGTTATTTTCAGTTTTCACATCCCATTGATCCTCATCTACATCATTTACGTTTCGTTTTGCGGTCCCTCGTGGGACACAAAATTATCATTGGCGCTGATGTCAATGCATCTTCTACTTTATGGTATGGCAAGCTGCGTTCAACTGACATGGCCCGGCGCTGTGCGGTTGAAGATTTTATTGCGGAAATGAATCTTACCATTCACAATACCCCTGATGCACCACCAACTTTTTGCAGCCCCATGGGTGAGTCTTCTATTGACGTGACGCTTACGCGCGGCGACGTCTCGATATCTGGATGGCGTGTCCTACCGGACGCATCCTGTAGTGATCACCGCTTAATCGTGTACGAATTCATACCAATTGTTGCACAACATCCACTAATAACTCCGTACAATTTTAGATATAAAACTAAAGGGGCAAATTGGGCTTTATTTGGTTCACTCTTTGCAGTACATGCCAAAGACTTCACTCGCAGTTGTCTATCAGCTGAGGAATGCGCAGAAATATTGTCAGACACTTTCACATATTGTGCTGATGTTTGTATAGGCCGCGGATCTATCACTAGCACTCGTAGATGTGATTGGTGGAACTATAAATTGGTCGAATTACGTAGAATCCATCGGAAAGCTCGTAAAAAACTAAATGTCATTAAAAAGCGTAACGTAACAGGAGATATTTACAATAATGCTCTCATTGCTCTTAGAGTTGCTAGGTCTTACTATAGGGCAGCAGTGGAGAAATCAAAGGGAAATTTAATACGCAAACTTGTAGATAAACTCGATAGAGAGGGTCCGTGGTCACCTTTGTATCATGAATTTAAGGCAAATAGATCTATCGACCTTGCATACGTACAGAACATCAAAATTCATAACAGTTATACTACAGGAGTAGAAGAAACAGCAAAATATCTTTTAGAATCACTTGTGCCCGACGATCGGCCGGAGGATGACACTGATTATCACCGACAAATTAGGCAGTGGGCCATCGAACCACCATTGTCTCCAACGTCTGACTTACCATCTTCAGACGAATTTCTTGATATTGTTAGGTCATTACCACTAAACAAGGCTTCGGGCGACGATAAAATATCAAATAAAATGATAAAAGAAGCTTGTAAACTCTCGGGTGAAACGATTTTAACAGTTTTTAAACGTTGCATTGCGGAAGGAGTATTTCCTAGTGTTTGGCGGTGCGGTAATATTCGTATAATACCAAAACAGGGCGATAAGCCGCCGGACGATCCTGGGTCCTATCGGCCTATAACACTGTTGCCATCGCTAGGAAAGCTTTTAGAACGTCTTGTAGTGCCTCGACTTCTACCGGGTGGAGTTAAATTTCATGATAGACAATTCGGATTTACGTTGGGAAAATCAACAACAGATGCGGTCATATCTGTAAGGAAAACTGTCACCGAGTCAAGGTTTCAATACGTCTTAGGTATCTTCTTAGATATATCTGGCGCCTTCGACAACGCGTGGTGGCCCATGTTATTGCTAAAATTAAAATCAAGAGGATGCTTTAAAAATATTTATTCCCTAATCTCCTCATACTTCACACAAGGCACAACAAAATTAAGACTTGGGCATCATTCTGTGTCGAAGGCGCTTACGATGGGGTGTCCTCAGGGCTCGGTGCTAGGTCCATACTTGTGGAATATAGGCTTCGACGATTTTCTTACAATACCTATACCACCCGGATGTACTCTAAACGCGTATGCGGACGACGGTTTATTACTGGTGGAATCTGATACTAGAGCGGGGCTTGAGAGTCTGGCTAATAGATGTTTGAACTTAGTATCTCTATGGGGTGTACGTAATCGCTTGACTTTTGCACCAAACAAAACCTTCCAGCTACTTCTGAAAGGTAACCTCAAATCACCGCCGTGTATTAAATTTCAAAATGTTACTGTTAAAAATAAAACCTCGGTTTGCTATTTGGGATTAGTTTTAGAAAGAAATTTTTCATTTATCGAACATATTAGAACAGTTAATGAAAAGTCTAAAAAAAGTTTCTTTGCTCTGACGAGAATATCAACTGCCACATGGGGTCTTTCATTTAATACATTAAAAATCATATATGGAGCTACTTATTTGGGTGCTGTTTGCTATGGTGCTCCCGTATGGGCCGATAGAGCGACTGTAGGTGCTGTCCGTCGCAAACTGCTACAAGGCCAACGACTTGCATTAATCTTCTTATGCAAAGCATATAGGACGGTTAGTACTGAGGCATTACCGGTATTGGCGGGTGTTCTTCCGGTCGATCTCGAGGTGCAAAGACGTGCAGCCATGTACTATTCTACAAAACAAAACATGGAATGCGATTTTTTGGGCGTACGAGACCGCGATAAAATCATAAGATTGTTTCAACAGCAATCCAATGTCTATGACGACCTAATGGATGAATGGCAACAACGATGGGACGAATCATCTAAGGGGCGCCACCTCTACCAGTTCTTTCCATCTGTTCGCGAACGGATGTCGAGGACATGGCTCGAGGTAGATCACTGTGTCGCTCAATTTCTTACGGGCCACGGTAACTTTAAGAGCAAACTACACTCATTTAAATTAGTCGATTCACCTTTGTGTCAATGCTCAACACCCGATACTAGCTGTGAACAATCGGCTCATCATGTTCTCTGGGAGTGTAGTCTTTGGTACAATGAACGTAACACAATGCTAAATAGCTTACAAATGACATCTGGGGCGGTATACTATGGGGATCTTGTGTCAACTGCGGTGAATTTCCGTGCGTTTAGGCGATTCTGCCATACATACTATAGTAATCAAATATAGCTCACTTAGGACCCCTAATACTTTATCCGTGGTGCTTCCCGGTTTAAAAAAAGGTGTCTGCCTATTTTGACTTCATTTTGTCTCCCGCTTTGCTAAGGAGGGAAGTGGACTTATCATATTTCCAACTCCTCCTGTTTTTCTTCTGATTAATTTCGTTGCGGGTTCCAAGACAGTTAAAATTTTTTCCTGGGACTTCCCGAGTGTCATAACTCGGTGTGTTCGTGGGTCACTGCTGTT
Organism: Spilosoma lubricipeda; assembly: GCA_905220595.1. NCBI lineage: Eukaryota > Metazoa > Arthropoda > Insecta > Lepidoptera > Erebidae > Spilosoma > Spilosoma lubricipeda. The sequence goes on along the minus strand of HG992296.1, from coordinate 13,670,651 downwards.
GATCCTGGTGTACAGGAGTTACAGCGGTGGGCGTGTGGGTGGGATTAGTCCCATAAAAAAAAAAAAAAAAAACTCTAACTAATAGCTAGAGTAATTCTCGAGGAAAGTTTTCGTATTTAATTTCTTAATTTTTTGAGTATATTGACTAAACTATGACGAAATTTGTTGAAGACGTCGAAAAAAATTCAGCCACACATCTATTCAGAGTAGGTATGGCGAAACCATAGTATTATAATAGTTTAGATCTGTACGCGGCAACGTGCTACATTAATTGTTTTACTACGTGCCGTCAAACAACAATATTATATAAGGAAGTATAAATAAGATATTGTCAATTTAGCAATTTAAGTAAACAGTAGTTACTAGTTACCCCCACCTAAACCTGTCCATATTATTGTATATAAACTTTAGTTTAAGTTAAATTCATTGAGTCATTATTAAATATTACAATCAACGTGTCGTCTAATTGTCTCCCTGGGTAAACACGCAATAATTGGTGACCCCGACGTGATCTATTGGTTTCTAGTGCTGATATAATACCGGGACGACCGGAACCCTTAGGTGTTCAGCAGTGAATCTAGAGAACAATAGCATTACGAAATTATCACATCCCAAAAATGGCTCCAACAACAACTCCTTCAAGAGGCGACACTGGGTGCGAATCAGTTGCTGCTATCACAGTCACAGACAAACTACCGCAATTTTGGACAGACTCCCCACGTTTATGGTTCGCCCAGTTTGAAGCAATAATAGCACCACAAAAACAGGGCAAAGATTACAAATATAACATGGTAATATCCAAACTACCAAAAGAGGTCGCCCATCAAGTTAGTGACATTTTAACTAACCCGCCCAGCGAAAATAAGTACTCCACCATCAAGGAACGTCTAATAAATTGCTACGAAGAGAGCGAACACCGACGTTTCCACAGACTACTATCAGAAATGGACCTTGGAGACCAGAAGCCTTCCCAGCTCTGGAGAAAAATGAAGGAAGCTGGATGTGGAAAAATAAACGACGACACTATTCGCCTGCTGTGGCTAAGGCAACTCCCCGCGTCGCTAACAGCGATATTATCAGTTACAGACAATATATCGTTAGAAAACTTGAGCGAGTTAGCCGATAAAATATACGAAAACTTGACCTACAACAAGAAAAATACTCAAGAGACAGCGGTTGACATTAACCTAGTTACAAACATATCGTCACAACTTGAAGCCATGCGAATAGAAATAAATGCATTACGCAGCATACGCGAGAAACAACCTATGCAACGCAGCAAATACCAAACACGACATACGTCACATTCACGGTCAAGGTCGCGCCACAGAAACTCACATAATGGATTATGTTATTTTCATAATCGTTTCAAGCAGGATGCATATAAATGCAATAAGCCTTGTTCATGGAATATAATTAAAAATAACAGGCTATCGGAAAACTAAATTTAGCACAGAATACGACGGGCCTCTGTGCTATCCACCCAGCAAACCGTCTAACTATAACTGACTCAAACAGTGGTTATAGATTTTTAGTCGACGTGGGTGCTAACATTTCGGTCATAAATAGCACAAATAATAAGAGCCAAGCATGCGAATACCAATTATTCGCCGCGAACGGGACCCCTATAAATACATACGGGGAACGCGTTTTAACGCTTAACCTAGGACTGCGCCGAAGCTTTAAATGGACATTTACCATTGCCGACGTCAAGATGCCAATCCTGGGAGCTGATTTTTTGGAGCATTATCAATTATTAGTGGATATACACAGAAAAAAACTGATCGATAAAAAAACAGGTCTGGAAACGCCTGCCGAAATAGTGAGAGCAATTGCATTCGTTCGATCGTTAAACGCTCCTCTACAGGAACCAATAAAGGGATTATTAGAGAAATATGAAGATATTACAAAGCCTAGATCAATGAATCTACATACTAAGCCCCGAGTAGAGCATTAAATAATAACAATAAATACAAACAAATGCGAATTCACCAAGTCGGAGATTGATTTCCTCGGTTATCATACAACGAGCCAAGGGTTGACTCCTACTATGGAAAAGATTCAAGCTATAAACAATTACCCTAAACCACAAACGATAAATGAGTTACGACGTTTTTTGGGTATGATTAATTTCTACAGAAGCAGTATTCCACATGCAGCAAAGCATCAAACACCGTTAAATAAATATTTAATTAATTGTAAGAAAAATGATAAGACGGTTATCCAGTGGAATACTGAATCAAACCACGAGTTTGAACGCTGCAAGCAGATAAGCAAACAGAAACAAGGACACGTTCTGGTAGAGTCTCCCACCAGACGGTTAGATTCCAATTATAATGATATTTTTTTCTCTTCAGAGGGGGAATATCTATGGCGAAGCCATAGTATTATAATAGTTTAGATCTGTACGCGGCAACGTGTTACATTAATTGTTTTACTACGTGCCGTCAAACAACAATATTATATAAGGAAGTATAAATAAGATATTGTCAATTTAGCAATTTAAGTAAACAGTAGTTACTAGTTACCCCCACCTAAACCTGTCCATATTATTGTATATAAACTTTAGTTTAAGTTAAATTCATTGAGTCATTATTAAATATTACAATCAACGTGTCGTCTAATTGTCTCCCTGGGTAAACACGCAATAGTAGGCTATATTGTATTTTCGATAATGAACCCGTGCGAAGCCGGGGCGGGTTCCTAGTAATACATAATAACAAAATACATAAATATAATTCTCGTTTCATGCTGTTAATCACGATGAAGTCCGAAACCGTCTAACCGATTTTAAGGCCGTGCCTAAGATAGGATAGTTAACATCACACTCAGACTAATAGAAGCTGAAAATGATAGAAAAGTGAGATGAAGTTGCGTGTGCCAACTAGTATCAATATATAACTCTAATCCAATAATTTGTCAACAGTCTGTCCACACCTTAATTTATATCTGCACTAGCTGAATCCCGCGGTGTTACCCGCGGTTATTATTGTACCGCGAGTAACGCCGCGGGACAAAGTTAGTCTAAAAAAGTAGCCTAAGTTACTCCCTGGATCATCAGCTACCTACCAGTTAAAGTCCCTTTAAAATCCGTCCCGCCGTTCCAGAGATTACCTGGAACAAACAGACAGACAGACAGACAGACAGACAAAAAAATTTTTAACTACATTTTTGGTATGTGTATTGTGTATACATACATATGCATTGATTAAAAAGCTGTTATTTTAATATTACAAACAGACACTCCAATTTTATTTAGTTGTATAGATTACAGTGTTTAGTAGTTATAATAAACTAGCTGACCCAGCAAACTAACTGACTGCCTCGTTGGTCTCGCGGTTGTCGTGAGCGACTGCTGATCATGAGGTCTCGGGTTCGATTCATGGGTCGGACCAAATGTTTGTATGATCTACAAATATTTGTTTCGGAGTTTGGGTGTGTTGTATCTTTAATATGTATGTATTTACAAAAAAAAGTATATATGTATTTGTATCAGTTGTCTAGTACCCATTTTTTTTATTTTTTTATTTTTTATTTTTTTTTTACGTGTGGAAAAACCCCCTCGGGCCGTCACCCCGCCGGGGTTTGCGGCGGGGCGGTGTGTCGGAATCGAACCGACTAAAACCACACGGTGTGCCACTCTGCGCCTGAGAGAGGGAGAGATCCGGGAACTGCTGTAATAAGACCTCCGGACCGCAGTTGTCTAGTACCCATAACACAAGCTCTGCTAAGCTTGGGACTAGATGACGTTGTGTGTTTAGATGTCCGAAATATTTTTTTATTTAATCTTAGTACCTACCATCATATGTTTTTCTTGAATATTTCCTAAATTTTCAAAAAACTTGTTTTAGTATTTATGTCTGCTTTAGTTTCCCAATGATAGTGTACAGTCGCGGACTAAGAAAATATGAAAATTCCGATTTTCTTTTAATTTTCTTATACATGTATAAGCAATAACAAATGCATTTATAAAAGAACTGTCCACTAGAGTGCAGTCGATGGAAAGTTATATTGTTACATTTCGTTGATTCATTGTTATTTATATAAATGGACATTTTGTAATCACTCGCGTTGAATTATTTCAATTCGCAAAATTTAAATTTATTTAGCAATTTATAGATTTAGTCGGCAAAATGTGTTGCCTGCATTTAAATAATAAATGATTCTACGTTAAAATATTTATCGTATCGATGTTCAGGTTGATAAAAGTTTCGATTAAATTTATTTTGTGATTTGATTGTAATTAATTCGATAGTATATGTTGATATTTAACAAAATTAATGTCAAATAAAATTATTTGCTACAATACAATGACATTATGGAAATATATATGTGTTTTTTAATATATAATCAGCTTTATATATAACTATATATAAAGCTGAAGAGTTTGTACATTTTGCTTAAACGCGCTAATCTCAGGAACTACTGGTCCGATTTTAAAAATTATTTCAATGTTAGATAGCCCATTTATTGAGGAAGACTATATATATCAACATGCTAAGACCAATAGGAGCGAATCTACAATTAAGAATGTTTCAAAAACGGGAAATTATCACGTAGTAAAGCCACGCTGATTTCAGCACGAACGGGCTGACTGGACCGGGGCAATACTATCCTCGCATAGAAAATCAAGAGTGTGTGAGACCTGAGGCCCAATGATGCAGAAGCTTCACTAGGCCGCCATGGGTCACCATGCTGCATTGTTGCATTGTCTACATTCACAATGAGTATGGTGACCACCACTCTTGGTTTCTGCTTATGCTTTCCATCAGGCACAGGAGAGTAATTTTGGTAGGGCCAAACATAAGATTGGCAGGGCAATGGGAGACCCAAACGAGGTTGCGTGGGTCAGCTAGTAGAAAATAAAAAAAGTTCAGAAAGACAAAAGTTTATTTTAGTGTAATTTAATTTTCAATTAAATATTATATAATACCAGGCGTTTAATTGAAATCACGTAAGGCGTGATTTCTTTCAAACGCCTGGTTTTATATTTACTTTATACTTATAATTTTAACAAATGTGGGTGACAATTTCTAATGAATACATAAATATATTTTTTATTTTTAATAACACTGTATGTGCTTCAGGCTCATAGCACAATACAGTTTATTTAAAATTCAACACAATATGCTTCCTTTTTGTTATTTCACGTTCCAAAATTGTATAATTAAAAACTTTACGTAAATTTCACAAACCGCTTCGTTTATAGCGGCAACTACCTTCAAAGACCACCACACAACTTTGATACTAAAACATCTACCTAAATTAATTCTCACAGAAACTCCTTCGTCTTAATCTGCAAGTTTGTGCAGTTGCTGCAATACACAAGCTGTATCTGTTGTTCTTTCATCACTGATCCAAACTTGTAATCCTCAGATTGTTCTATTTCATCCTCTTTATTTTAGGTTTAATATTTAAGTAGTACTTGAAACGGGGTTTGACTTAAGATTAACTTAAATATTCAAAGGGTTTATGTTTTCTTTGTCGTTGTATTTTGAGTCAATCTGGGTATAAGATTTAAATGAAGCTTCTTCTTCCTAGTTTTTATAATTGCCAACATTATTTGAGATGGGCTTCTGGTTTAACTAGTTTTACCTGAAACTCAGTTTTTCTATAGTGCTGCCAGTATCGGAAATCCCTAACTCTGATATCGAACTAAATTCGAACGTTGAACTATTTGAAAATATTTGAGGGCACTGAATTCCCAATGACGATTACTGTTAACGTTGTCCTGGTGGTGGTAGACCATTAAAAGTGGACTGTAGTTTGCGCAGGTTTTTAATGTCTACAAGCATATGACACAGTAGAGAGCAGTGATCCCGAACAATGTCTTGAGGCGAGTGTGTTAATACGGTATATGTGGTGGGAGACGCTGCCTGCACCCCACTTCTCCTTGCGTGCCCATAGATGTTCATGGCAGCCGAGACTGATGGTTCTCTCCGAGGTACTGACGTGAAACACCGTCAAACTAAAAATATATTTAAATTAAGGAAAGTTAGGATTTGACAATTTGAATCCAGGCATCACAATTTTTTTTATAGTTCTGGCGGGCAAACGAACAGACGCATCACCTGATGGTAAGCGATTACCGCTGCCCATAAACACCCGCTACAGCAGAGGCGTCACAAGTGTGTTACCGGCCTTTGGGGGAGATAAGGGAGAGTTTGGGGTATGGGCCTCCGGTATCCTCACTTAATCGGTGAAACACATCACAAGCACTATTCTACACCGGCTTTTTGTGAGGCCGTGGTATCACCCCGAACGAGCCCGCCCATTCAAGCCGAAGCGTGGCTCTCTCACGGTAATTTACGGCAATTCAAAATTGTTTGCAAAATCAAACAATTTTAAGTTATGTAACATTAAGTATAGCCAACAAGCGTGAGATGAGACAAAAAAGAACGAGAGGATCTCACCTGATCGAACATACGATAACATAACGATCCTCTACCCAAGTCTCAACCGTGTGGATGTTTCAGCCGTTCTCGTAGAGGGCTCTATAGCCATAGCGAGAATTGCAGCAGAGACACCGTCTAGATCATTTGAAAGGATGGAAAGGTCGTATACACTTTTTATGGTTTTAAAGCAAATTAATCATGTGATGATAAGTAGCCACCACCGCCCAAGGACAACTGCCAACTCAATAGTAACAAGTTTTTTAAAGTTCCTTAGATCGAAGAATTGCTTGAAACCGGTTTTCCGTCTTCAACAGTATTGATGAGAAATGAAAATATGTAATTTTTGTCTACTAGGTCTCGCTGGCAAGATAGGTTGGCTATATAACTGGGCATAAGACTGTAACAATATTTTCAAAATGAATTTTAGAAGAGATTATCACTCGAATCATTTGCAGACTTGATAGGGTTATCAGCTAAGAGATAACATTACCGCTAATAGATTCTAACTGACCGTGAGAATGGCGCCCCTATAATATCTAATTATATTTTACGATAATTAAGTCTGATGATCTTCGTAGTTCATAACTAAGGTCGTTTAGATTTACGGCTAGGATGAAAATTAGTGGATTAGTTTAAGCGATAAGTTTGATACTTGACTTGTCTTGTAACTTTTTGTGTGTGAACTACGCCGTTCCATTTGAAATTCATGAGATAATTTTTATAACAAAAGCATATTTTTGTATTCATTTAACTACTAAGTATTATAGTTTTCATAGAAACACACATACACAAATAAAAAAGAAAAAACTTTAAACGCAAGTGTCACGCGTGTGTACGTTTTCACATGCAGTATATTTATTTAGGAAACATTATATATTTGGTAAATCACTGAAATTGAACAGTAATAAAAATTAAAATAAAATCGTCCATCCTTGAAAAGTATAGTATTAAACCAAATTATTATTGTAAGAAGATATAGATTGCCAATTTAGTGAAGCAAATGCAATCCATTGCGTAAGCTTCGTTCTTAATATTTATCTTTTTAAAGTATCTATAATTAAAATAATTTACTTAATTAATACAAGGTCTAACATTTACATATCTATTGAAATTGTTATATGGGAAATTCATCACATGAACTGAACATCTTGAGCGTTTAATTGAAGAAAACTTTCTTGATACTAGAAACTTAGTAATTTAATCCATTAATAATTTTCTTTAAGTTTCTCTACGAACCATAGTAATTAATAACTTGAACCTCTAAACTTTGATAAGTAGTACTATTGTATTGAACCTATCTTCAGGAACAAAAAATAAGATTCATTTATAACTGAAGAAGTAAGTTGAAAATACACAACTACTGAAATCCGAACTTTAAATTCTCTTAACGAAAAGTTTAATGACTATAATATCCGTTCCCGAAATACAAACTACCATTTTCTCTTATGCTCCTATAAAGCTTAAAAAAACCTATAAATAAATTTGTTTTTTTTTACTTGATTGGTCCATGAGTATGCATTCATGAGTATCATATCAATATGAGAATAGGGGGCAAACGAGCAGACGTATCATCTGATGGTAAGCGGTTTCCGCCGCCCATGGACGCCCGCAACACCAGAGGCATCACAAGTGCGTTGCGGACCTTGGGGGATGGGGAGACGGATGGTACCGGTACCGGTACCCGCACTCACTCGGCGAAACACAGCTCAGACCCTGTTACGCACTGGTTTTCTGTGAGGCCGTGGTATCACTCTAGTCAAGCCGGCTCATACATGCCGAAGTGTGGCTATCCCACGTTAAAACCGTTTTACATTACACCTCCTCATTGTGTTTAAACTTTATCTATAAAAGTTAATAAAAACCAACAGTTAAACTTGAAACTCCAGTGTATAAAAATGCGAAATATTTCATATTAGAGTTAGGCTACGAAAGATTAAAACCCTTTCTGTTATATTAATAACTTTCTAACAAAAAAAAGAACAAAAGAGATGTTAAAAAATGTTCCGAGCGCCGATCAAACTTGCAAGAAGCGGGTCCAGGCTGTAACTAAGATTAGAAATAAGGGATTAATTCTCATAAGACAGAAGTTTCAGGGCAGAAGTATGGCGGCATACTTGACATACCTCATTTTATTACACATCTGCTTAGGTAATGAGCGGTAGCGGACATCGTAATATACATATTTTTTAATATTAAGCTGAAGAGTTTGTTTGTTTGTACGCGCTAATCTCAGGAACGGCTTGTCTGATTTGAAAAATTATTTCAGTGCTAGATAGCCCATTTATTGAGGAAGGCTATAGGCTATATATCATCAAGCTAAAACCTACAAGAGCTGAGCAGGAATGAAGAATGTTTCAAAAACTGGGGAACATTATCACGCTACGAGCAATGGGAGACGAAAACGAGTTTGCGTGGGTCTGCTAGTATGTATACATATATGGGCCTACCAAAGTGTCTCTACTCTGCCTGATGGAAAGCATGACTTGAATCTAATAGTAGTGAGAGTATTACTATACTCATTGCGAATGCAGACAATGCAATAATGCAGCATAGTGAGCCATGGCGGCCAATTGAGACGTTTCTTTAATATCATTCCGCCTTCGACCTCGACCTCATCAACAAAACACGACAGCACGAATGCTGTCATGTAAGGGATTTGGAGAGGCCTATATCCAGCAGTGGACTGCGATAGGCTAATGATGATGATGATGAAGGGATTTGAATACGAAATATAATGTTTAAAGAAATGTTTAACCCATGTTCAGATGACGAGCGCTCAACGCGCGTTTACAACTACATGTAATTTAGTTCTAGGAATACACACGCTAACGCGCGTTTTTACTTGTAGTTGTTAACGCACGTTGGCAAAACGCGCGTTGAGCGCTCGTCATCTGAACATGGCCTAAATGTTTTAACAACGTGTTTTGCTAGCACCAATAAAATCGAGTTTTGCTTTGTAATGTTTTTGAAACATAATACGTACTTACTTCCTTTATATTTCCTTCTTTGATCCTTAATTATTTTTGCTTCGTTAACACATAAATATTGCATGCATATATGTTTCAATATACTTTTAAACAAAATGAACTCGCTAATCGCTTCATACTCACACCACACGCACTTGAATAAAAGATCGTCCACGTTCCGCACGTAGCTTCAACGACCTCTAATTCAGCTGCCTACAGACGTGAAATAGGTTGTTGCACCCGTTAACTAGTTCAACTCCCGGGTGACGCACTTCGGTATGTAATCGTCATATTCATATATGAGTTATTGAGACTCGGGTCGGATTATGGGAGCTATGACTTCGCCTCTCCACGGATGAAATCTGAACTTTGACCCATTTCTCTCGATAATGTGTATATGTTAGAAGTATAGATAAATTGGGTGCAATAAGTTCTAAGAAAATCTAAATTATTTAGATCAAGACTATGAAAAATTTTCATGCGTCAAGAAAAAACAATGCCAACATAAAAAAAAACAGATGCCAATTAATCGTCACCACGGCCAAATAGAAAATTAGTATTAAGGTTTCCCACACAAAACTCCGAATTGCAGAAGTCTCAGGCCGCCATGGTGTGGGTCGCTACTGCATTGTTATATTGTCTGCATTCGCAAAGAGTATGGTGGCCACCACTCTAGAATTCTGCTTACGTTTTCCATCAGGCATAATAGAGTCATTTTGACAGGTGTAATGTATGAAACATTAAAAAAAACTAACTGCAAACTTGTAACTTTAGATTTGCAAATATCTATGGGTGTTGGCTGCTTACCATCATAGAAAACAAACACGTATTCACATCACATCTACTCCTGTATATAGACCTCTCTTTAGAGAGGACCACGGATCACCAAGGCCAGACGGGTTGGTATAGGGTCGGTGTCAAATTTCGTCCCCGAATCCCTCCCGTCTCAGGCGCAGAGTGGCACACCGTGTAGTTTTAGTCCCCGGGCCGTAACCCCGGTGGGGTGACGGCCCGAGGGGGCTTCCACTCGTAAAAAAAAGTCTTAGTCACTTTTTACAACACCCACAGTATGAAAAAAGATGGTGTTACTCTGTATTCTTCATACGTCACCCCATCGAGGTAAAAAAAATACGTATTACACCCAAATCTATACAAATAAATAAAAATGGAGTGTCTGTTTGTAATATTCAAATACCCGCTTTTTACTAAATGCATATGTATGTATACACGGTACATATACCAAAAATGTAGTTGAAATTTTTTTACTCTATCTGTCTGTCTGTCTGTTTGTGCCGGGTAATCTCTGGAATGGCTGGACCGATTTTGACGGGACTTTCACTGACAGTTAGCTGATGAACCAGGGAGTAACTTAAGCTACTTTTTTAGGCTAACTTTGTCCCGCGGCTTTACTTGCGGTACAACAACCGCGGGTAACACCGCGCGGTTCAGCTAGTTATTCATAAAGATACTTTTCTAAATTTTGTATCAATATACTCGTAGATAAAAATATGATACTTTAATCTAAAAATCTCGATGAACATCCCTTTGATCGCTATTATAGATACTTAGAGCATGTTTTATGGTCAATTCACACCGAAGTAGCAACGGTCAGTGTGGCAGCGGCTACTCATTTTACTGTCATACCATTTTCAACTTTGTCCCTAAAGTACAAGGTATACTATCGTTTCAAAGGTGCGTGTGGAATAATAGAGCAAGCGCCCACTTCAGACTGATAGGTTTGAAGCGATACTATGCATTATCTTATTGTGATAAAGCTCAAAATGGTTTAACAGTATAAACAGCTGCTACTTGAAGGTCATGTGCAAAACGACCCTTACACAAAAGTACAGCCCCAATTAAACAAACTTTGATGTTAAATACATAATGTAGCGATACAGTCTACTAAATTAAGGGTCTTCTTACACTATAGTGATTTGGTATTTACTGAAATCATGTTCTTTTTTTATACTATGAGGGTTAGACTCCTGTTTGAAAATATTCTACGAGAAATGGATGTTTCTATCTTGAACAGTGTGTAGGGCAGCAAGGATAGTCGTGCTGAGAGCAGAGCAAGTTTGGTCTGCCCACCACATCGGGCTACGACCCCTGGGTCTTTTCCCTTCTATCTTACCCACGTTCAGGCAGTCTTTCGAGACCATCTGATGATATCAAGGTAGTAGAGCCACGCTGATTTCAGCATGAACGGGCCGGCTCGACCGGGGCGGTACTACCCTCACACAGAAAATCTACGTAAAATGACAGCGATCATGCTGTTGTGTTTCGTTGGTGAGTGCGAGACCGGAGGCCCAATGAGCGAAAGCATCACTAGCCCGCCATGGTGCATTGTTGCATTGTCTGCGTTCGCAGTATGGTGACCATAACTCTTGGATGCTGCTTATGCTTTCCATCAGGCAGAGTAGAGTCATTATGGTAGGGTCAAACATTACTAGTGATAAATTAACTCCGTAGGGTAAAAGATTTAGAATACAGAGTGCTACTACCAGTATTTATCCCATGGGTGCCCTAAAAGGCGTCTTTTAAGTCTTTCTTATCTTTGCAATGACGTTGATCAACGTAGTTTATTTCCTTAGTCGCTTACAACGACACCCATGGCATGCATAGGGGTGGTGACTTTACGTTTTCTTAATACGTCGCCAGACGCACTATAGTACACATAAGTACATATATACAACATTAGCTGAACCCCGCGGTGTTACCCGCGTTTATTATTGCACCGCGAGTAACACCGCGGGACAAATTCAGTCTAAAAAAGTAGCCTAAGTTACTCCTTACATCATCAACTGCCTGCCAGTGAAAATCCTGTGAAAATCGTTCCAGCCGTTCTAGAGATTACCCGGAACAAGTGGACAGACAGACAGACAGTCAAAAATTGTAAATATAGTTATTTTGGTATATGTACCGTGTAGACTTACATATGCGTTTATTATAAATAAAAAAATATTTTAATATTAAAAACAGACACTTCAATTTTATTTATTTGTATAGATGTATAGATAGGTTCCCAAAAATATATTTTTCAAATAAAATTCTGGAATAAAAAATATAAAGGCAACCAAACGAAGAACATCCAAATTTTATTAAATTAGGCTAAATCTCACACCAAATCAACTTAATTATCTCTATTACGGTGTGAATTTGTGTCGTGTATTGCGTCAATAAATTTCTGCTCTAGAAATAATTATAATTCACAAAGCACAACCTTGAACGAACACGTATGTATCACTGAATAATTTTACTTCAGTAATTATTGAAAATTAAATTATTATTCCAAACGTAATTATAAAAGCACTTTCAATTAATATGTTAGTAACTATTCTTTGAATAATTATAATCATTAATACACCTTCAAAATACAAAGTAAATTCAATCACTAGGGATGATATTTATATTGGTACCGATTTTCTTACAATTAATGGATTTATATATTATTTTAAGGCACATTAATCTACACTAATATATAAAGCTGAAGAGTTTGTTTGTTTGTTTGTTTGAACACGCTAATCTCAGGAACCGCTGGTCCGATTTGAAAAATCAGTGTTAGATAGCCCTTTTATCGAGGAAGGCTATAGGTTATATATCATCACGCTAAGACCAATAGGAGCGGAGCACCAATGAAAAATGTTTCAAAAACGGGGGAAAATTATTACGCTACGGGCAATAAGCGACGTAAACGAAGTTGCGTGGGTCAGCTAGTAATATACATATACAAACTGGTCACTTAACATAAGGTAAGAAGATAACACATAACAAAAAAAAATATGAAAAAACTTCAAGACAATCATGTCTTGAGTATCGGTTTGGATACACAATATTTTCGCTTCTATTTATCAAAAGCTACAGTTTAAAAGCTACAAGGAAGTTGTAGGGATCGACACCTCAATGTATTCCCTAGTACCTTTATTATGTACTAGCTGAAACCCGCGGTGTTACCCGCGGTTATCGTCGTACCGCGGGTAACGCCGCGGGACAAAGTTAGTCTAAAAAAAAAGTAACCTAAGTTACTCCCTGTATCACCAGCTACCTGCCAGTGAAAGTTCCGTCAAAATTCGTCCAGCCGTTCCAGAGATTACCCGGAACAAACAGACAGACAGACAAAAAAAAACTAACTATATTTTTGGTATATGTACCGTGTATACATACATATGCATTTAGAAGGTTATTTTAATATTACAAACAGGCACTTCAATTTTATTTATTTGTATAAACTGCAAGATTTTGCTTCACGTCCCATACACTCTATACATTATATTCCCAAGTTAAAGGCATCGGCCTATTCCAAGAACACAGTCAGTAAAATTTGATAATTCGCACCTAAGCCATACAATAAATAGTGTAGGCGTAAATTGATCACTTGTTATCTACTTTCGATAGACGTTCTCTATTCCTCCAAATTGTTACTGAAGTTAATTTAGAAATATAATACTTACATTATTCAGGCTTCTTTCTTAACTAGAATTTCATACATAAATACAATATCTCCAATGTTATTAGGTATGTTGAACCACGCTAATAAGATTTTGTCTGTTTCAGGTACCGACCCAAATCTTTGATGGCCTGAGGGCTGATCGCTAAAGTGAATAAGTATCAAATATCTTGCGGGTAAGCAGAACTAAAACTGCTGTAGACATTAAGTACTTCTATACCGGATTGAATTGAATAAGATCTTATATGACATTAACTTGAGTTGACAGTCAATGTACGAAGTATTCGAATATTTCAAAAACAAAGGGCCGCTAATATTAGTACCTTTAGATTCCCTCAAACAATGCACGGAATTTCTGAGGCACTTTAATGAAACTCTGAAATAAATAGCAAAAAAAAGCGTAACTGAACAGAATTCCTTGATATGATAAACTGTCAAAAAAATTACTATACCCTTTTTTAGTTAACTTACTTATATTAAACAAGACGTTCCTAAAATATTTCTTTCATGAGAAAAAACTTTAGCCAAATAATAATTTCTTGCTAAACTATACACTTTATCTTAAGCTATGTTAGAGTCCCACCAACACGAACTTTCCTGTCTTTGTCTATCATCTGTGGGGTAAATAATTTCTCCATTTTCACATACGCTTAATACATTTGGTACAACCAAGTCACTAATATTCCTTCAAGCAATTTTCTGACAGCATTCTAGTCATATTCTCACAAGTCATTTCCTTCTAATGTTACCTTTCGCGTGTCATTTAACTCGGAGAGTAAAATACCTGTGTGGGCTTTACCAAAGCATCATAAGTTTTCCACATTTCTTTATTGAATAAATTTGCTAGTTTTTTCTGTATACCCACATGTAAGGATTTAGGTCGACGTCAAGAAATTATTAAAGGATTCAGGGTTGTCAAACGTACGCTTCGTCAATATTTTTCATTGACATTTTTGGAAAAGTTTCTTACGTGTTTTATGTCATACAGTTTTAAGTATTTAGTAGTTCACTACATTGTTATTACTTACTTGAAGAAATTTGATACTGATGTATAAACCAAGATAGGCCAGATTATCTACGTGCTTTGAAAATATTACATCAAGAGGGAATCGCCTAAGCTGTGGTTTGTAACGAACTTCAATCTCCTTTACTTTCCTAATCCTTTCCTTTAAAAGAAACAGACCCCTGCTTTGCCTACAATGATGATAATCTTGATAAAACACGAGGACTATATAGGGTGTGCCATGTTCCAACTGATTGCTTGCACAGTGATCAAGTTAAATTGTTTTTCCTGTGGATTCGAACGATCTAACCAATTCTTATTATTACTACAAATATTAAACTGTTAATATTTTTCGACATTGGTCTTACAAAGATCTTGAGCCAATTAATATACACAAAACAGTCCAACTAGAACTGTTGGTTACCATGAATTATCTTTGTGGGAATACCACGTACAGCAAAACGACATACTTCGACATACAAAAGTCGACCAAAACTATATAATAAATAGTAACTTTGTATCGCGACATCATAGGTTTCAAGTCGATTAGTATGAACATACGGTCAATGTCCACCAAACAGAATATAAACATACAGGCAGATACAGGTTCCGTACATCCACGTCAAACTCAGTGGTTTTTTTTAAGTTCCCGAACTGAATAATACAAAAGAAAAAAAGAATTTTGAAATCAAATAATCAGAAAAGAAAGCTCCATTGTACCTTTCCGTAATGTAATGTAATGTAATGTAATGTAATGTAATGTAATTTAATGCAATATACTCGCATTTTGGTGCTTTTAGCAAATACATTCGGTGCGTATATTAATCGAACAATGTTCGTATGCCGATACGGTAGCAAAAACGATGAAATCTGCCTTAAGGAAATTAAATCTCTTCCAGGCTTCCTCGACTTTACATTTTAATGTAGGTCGCAATTACACCGAATTGTAATAGTGGATTAAGGAATAGAGTTGAGTTTGTAAAAATCCTGGTTTGTTTGACAACGATTTGTTCTCAATGTTTTATTTGTATTTTTACAATCTTACAAAATTAGTTATTTTTTCTTATCAAGTTAATTGTAATTTTGAAAGTGTTGCAATTCAAATGGATCAGTCATGAAGTCTAATAAGTCGTGAATAATATTTTTCTTTTAAATTCTGCTATTTTTATTTGCAATAGATCTAGCATAGGTAATATAAAGTATGATAGTCGGGAACATGTCATGTCATAACATGACGATTTTTCTTAATAATTATAATTTACGAACAACAAGGAAAAAAAATACACACTTATTATGAATATTGTTCCTATGTACCTTGTATATCTACGACGTTAACTACTTACAAATTTAAAACTATAATAATTATGAAATAAAAAATGACTTAAAATGTATTTGGCAAATTAAGAATAAGAAAATATATATTTTTTGGAGTTTACTCCTTAAGAATCGATTTTCATATATAAGGCGCCCGGTATGAGAAAAATATGAGAGGTAAAATCTACTGATGAATGACCTCGTATAAGAAACAAAGATGAGGTCGTGGTTGGAGAATGCCGGTGCTTCCAGCTGGCCGTGGTCGTGGACAAGTGTTGGGGCCGATATTGTAATAGATTTCATTTTTGAGGCATTATTGTCTTATACAGAAGGTGGATCAAAACTACTTGGAAAAGAATACCATTTACTGCCGCTCGTACTAAGCGGCGATTTTAATGTCGATCTTAGCAAAGATGACGGATTGAAATTAATACAATTTTTAAAATCTGAACTGAATTTAGATATTGTTTCTGATAGAGCAATGGGGACAACGAGGTATGGTACAACCATTGATGCGGTATTTTCGAGATTCGTGAACCACGTATCTACCAACGTCCATGTGTCTTATTTTAGTTACCTTATACCACTTGTCACTGTAATTAAAAATGAAAGTAATGTTGATCTAATTAATATTGAAAAATAATATTTAAAAAATAAATGATAATTGTCAGATAATAATAATTACATAATTTATCAACATTCCTAATGAAATATTTGTGCACATCTGAAATTGACTATTGTGAAAAGTTTAATGTAAAATATTTCGCCGATTAGTTATAATCAATGTATATAAAATGAATAAATATATATTTATATAAGTATATTATTTTCATTAATTTGTTAATTTACCCTTTCATATGGTATCAATCTTTTTTTCAGTTGGATAAACTCTTTTTGCGTATGTTTAGACAATCGTACTTAAGGAGTAAACTCCAGTCGTGCGTCGGAGCTGACACACACAATTTTTTTTTGTCGAACATCTAACACACAACGCCATCTAGTCCCAAACTAAGCAGAGCTTGTATTATTACTAGATATCTGATATAAATACTTATATACTGTTTTTTTGTAAATACATACATATTATAGATAGAAAATACCCAAACTCCGAAACAAATATTTGCAGATCATACAAACATTTGATCCGACCCGGGAATCGAACCCGAGACCTCAAGATTAGCAGTCGCGTACGCTACCACTGCGCTACCGAGGCAGTCAAAAATCAACAGTATTATTTATGCAACATATTGAAACCTCTTCATACCTAGTACTTAGTATATTTAATAAGGAGAAAAAACTGCTAATATTCACTCCGGTGTAACAGACAGCCCTGTATAATGTATTTTTCGTGAAAGCCCGCGTTGAACGGTTCGTATTAAATGATGTGAGAAGAATTATCCTCATCTTTTTCCATCATCTTGCCATCCTGCACACTCAGTAGCCACATACTCTGTGAAGACTGCTAGAAGAGTTTAGCGATATTTTGTACCAAACTAATAACCCTGAAGCTTTTCCGTATCGTACTTAAAGTGGAAATTTTTAAAACGTCATTAGGTAAAGTTAAAGTTTTTAAGATTCGTATGGAAATTAAATTATGTATATAAATGGCTAATAAACCTGTCACGTTTTAGGTGATATTTCGTCACGCCTTCAATTTTTTTCATAAACATATGAATCAATGGAATTCATATGTAATGTTTTTCTTTAAAAAGTCAACCTCAATATTAGATATGATAGTCCCCCGCTACACAAAATCTATACTAATATATAAAGCTGAAGAGTTTGTTTGTTTGTTCTTTTGTTTGAACACGCAAATCTCAGGAACCGCTGGTCCGATTTGAAAAAATCTTTCAGTGTTAGATAGTACATTTATCGAGGAAGGCTATAGACTATATGTCATCACGCTCAGACCAATAGGAGCGGAGCAGAAATGAAAAACGTTTCGAAAACGGGAGAAAATTATCACGCGACGGGCAATAGGAGACGCAAACAAGGTTGCGTGGGTCGGCTAGTATAATTATAAAACCTTACATACGTATATGAAACGGGCACAAAGAACACTCAGACTTAGGACAACAATTATTAAAACACACAAAATGTTGTCCCCGTGTTGGATTTGAACCTACTACAATTGAGACATAGGAAGCGGCGTGGCAATCGCTTAAACAACGAGGCTATATGTATATGCAGTCGAATTAGTTGATATTGAATTATTGATATAAGACGCTAGATGTCTAGTAATTTTATTTAAATCTAGCTGAACCCTGCGGTGTCACCCGCGAGTAACGCCGCGGGACAAAGCTAGTCTAAAAATAGTAGCCTAAGTTACTCCCTGGATCATCAGCCACCTGACAGGGTAATCTCTGGAACGACTGGACCGATTTTCTCTGATCTGAGGAGGAACTTAGACTACTTTTATAGACTAACTTTGCCTTGCGGCGTTACTCGCAGTACGACAATAACCACGGGAAACACCGCGGGTTTTAACTAGTTTTGTTTAATAAAATCACTTAAAAAAAAATATATTTTTTTTTTAAATAAGTAGGTATTATGATTTAGCTGCCATAAATCTGTTTAAGTAGCAAATCTTAAAGGATTATGTTTTTTTTGTTATTATCCAAAAAAAGAAATTTGAAAAAATATTTTTTTAGTATCTAATTCGGCAATCTAGTAGTGAGTGACCCACCCGGCTAACCTGTTAGTATGTGTAATTATTGTATATATGTAACAAACTAGCTGACCCAGCGAACTTCATATCTGTATCGGCTTCACACAAGCAGTGTACAGTCACCAACGAAAAATAATTACCTTTCCCTTTATCTTTACATTTTTCTTGTTCACAAACCTTGTCCTTACAATAACGAACACATATAGAAAGGAATTATTTAATTTAGTGCAGCCGATCGGAAGTTATGCGGATACATCCATACATGTAAAAAATTATGTAGCAAAAATATTCAATGAAAAAATATATTTTAGTTGTTTTAAAGTCTACACTGTCGATTTCTGTGTGTGAGTAGTAAACTCTATGTGTATAATATTTATTATTTTTACGGGAATTAACGCGATCACTCATTTTAAGGTTTCTGACGTTTCTATGTGTATGTATGTACGAAACATTTGTGTCGAATTGTTAGCACTTGATGCGAGAGGGTGAATTTGGGCTTGAATTTTTATTGTGTGTGCGTGTAATGACTTTCGTATGTTTCCGAGTGGTTGGCTTTCGAGACTGCAGGAGGTGTAATGTTGTGTTTAGATGTGCGACTGTACATGCTGAGTACTGTGTCTATAACAGCTTGAATATACTTAGAGTAATATGTCTACTGAAAATAGTTTTAATAGAAGTATATTACTATCAGATCTCCTTTCAAAATTACACTCTGTAATCTTAGTTTGTCACCACAAGGAAGAGAAAAATACACATACCAATAAGTAAATGAAGGAAATAACTCATACAAACTGCCAAACTTATTGGCTACGCCAATTGTGATATTCTCGCAATTAGTTATAAGTTTTTAATTATTATTTACAAACATTCAAAACACATTTCTCAAACGCACCCTTTTCATTATATATATTGCACCTGGCAACATCCTTTTTCCCACATCTTTTCCGCCCGAGTACCTTACAAAACTCAAAAAGAACGCTCCGCGCGCGCACATCAAATCGTGCCAAATTTCAAGTAAACCGCATTGAAGGAATATTCCTAGAACTTTAATTTACTCAACAATAAACCCAATCGCGAGTGAACAAAGAGTGCTTGTGATTGTGGAAGAAAACCGCAAATACGGAGACAAGCAGGTCACCAGTGCATGCCGACCAAAGGTACGTCCCTGCCACTCCAACTCTGGTCCTTACGATCCGGATACTCTAATCTGATCCTCCATTTATTCCCTCATTATATATTTACGCTAATTACTCACACTCAACTATCATTTACGCAAAAATCTATTAAAATACGCTACCGCACCGCCACGCTCTCAAACTTTACTTATTCGGATTACGCATATATATATATTGTTATTTTGCAATTATTACACTCTAAAACTCAATTATCATACTCATTCTCTAAGATTCAAATAATATCTTGGTATATATTGCATATTGCAGAAAATCATTCTTATAATATTGTTCGCCGCTCGCGCATATATACCTACCCGCCATATTGTAATATCTTATTTACTGCCGCCAATTTAATTACTTTTTATTACTTTTTCGACTCAAATTACTTAAATACGCATAATTAATTACAAATACTCATTCCAATATGCCTCCTAAAATGGATAAAACAAGTAACGAAGATGTTATGTTAATCTTTTTAGAACAAAAACAAAAATGTTTGTTTCAAATAATACAAGATGTCTATAACTTAAGCCTAAAGGTTTCCGACGATGTTACCCGCACGCTATTCCTATCTAGTAGTAGACTCAGATGAATACTCGCCGGCACACTCTGTTAAAATACTCACCGCAAAATCAAAAGTCTCAAACTCTAATAAAACCCTCGCTCGCTTGGAACTCTGCGCTGCTTTGTTACTTGCTAAATTAATATATTCAGTTCGCGATGTCTTTAGTAAACGATGTACTATAAATAAAATATATGCATTTTCTGACGCAATTGTGACACTTACCTGAATTCATTCGCCCGCTTATAAATATGACACTTTTGTAGCTAATCGCATAGCACAAATAAATGAATACTTACCCGCAACTCACTGGTTTCACGTTCGTGGCGTAGAGAACCCTGCTGACATTATATCTCGACCTGTAACGCCGTTAGGATTAGTAAACAACTCGCTCTGGTTCCACGGCCCGCAATGGTTGTCCGCTCCTGTTAACACTTGGCCTATAAAGGAATACAAAATTAATAAAAGTGAAAAGGAAGAGTTACAGGA
Source organism: Spilosoma lubricipeda (assembly GCA_905220595.1). Taxonomy (NCBI): domain Eukaryota; kingdom Metazoa; phylum Arthropoda; class Insecta; order Lepidoptera; family Erebidae; genus Spilosoma; species Spilosoma lubricipeda. The sequence goes on along the minus strand of HG992296.1, from coordinate 13,649,635 downwards.
AATTAAAACCACAACGCTTCACGCACAAGTTATACCTACGACGGAACCCACTCACCCAATTGAAGAACTCGCAACGTGATGCTCGACTTGGATTAAATTTATACACTCACTCATATATCTATTACGCTTTTTAAAGTTATTAAAATCACAAGGCATCATAACTCCGAACGATTTCGAAACCGCAGAACGCCGCGCCTTACTCTATGAACAATCAAAACACTTCTCTCGTGAAATCGAAGCTATTAAGAATAATAAGCTTTGTCCAAATAAACCAATTTTAAAACTACATCCTTTCATCGATGACTACGATCTCTTAAGAGTAGGAGGTAGACTCAACAATTCTCAATTGAATTTTAATCAACAACATCAAATCTTGTTGACCGCTGACGGTAGAATTGTATTGCTTTTAGTAGAACATTATCACGCATCAAATTTACACGCCGGTCCGGAGTTAGTGTTGGCTTTAATTAGACAAAAATATTGGATACTCGCCGCTCGCTACTTAATTCGTAAAACGATACACAAATGCAACTTATGCTTTAAATTAAAACCACTGTCTACTCAACCACTTATGGGTGAGCTCCCCGCTATTCGAGTCTTTCAAGTAAAATTATTTGTATGTACGGCTGTCGACTATGGTGGTCCGTTCTATATCACTCATATCCGCCGTCGAGGAATTAAAAGCCAGAAGGCGGCATATGTCTATTCGTGTGCTTAACGACAAATAAATAAATAAATAAATATTTCGGACATCTATCACACAACGCTATCTAGTCCCAAGCTAAGCAGAGCTTGTGTTATGGGTACTAGACAACTGATACAAATACATACATACTTTTTTTTTTTGTAAATACATACATATTATACATAGAAAACACCCAAACTCCGAAACAAGTATTTGTAGATCATACAAACATTTGGTTCGACCCGGGAATCGAACCCGAGACCTCATGATCAGCAGTCGCACACGCCAGCCGCTAGACCAACGAGGCAGTCAATAGCCAAAAGCGATCCATTTAGAGTTGGTCTCCGACCTGAGCAAGGACTTATTTCTCGCCGCTTTCAAACGTTTTATTTCACGCAGAGGTCCGGTCTCAATCTTGTATAGCGACTGAGGTACCAATTTTATTGGCGCAAAACGCAAATTAAATGAAATTTACCAATTTATACAGTCCACTGATTATAATAACTATTTGAGTAATTACCTCATCTATACAAATAAATAAAATTGGAGTGTCTGTTTGTAATATTAAAATAACCGCTTTTTACTAAATGCATATGTATGTATACACGGTACATATACCAAAAATGAAGCTAAAAAAATTTTTGTCTGTCTGTCTGTCTGTCTGTCTGTCTGTCTGTCTGTTTGTTCCGGGTAATCTCTGGAACGGCTGGACGGATTTTGACGGGACTTTCACTGGCAGGTAGCTGATGATCCGGGGAGTAACTTAGGCTACTTTTTTTAGACTAACTTTGTCCCGCGGCGTTACTCGCGGTACAACAATGACCGCGGGTAACACCGCGGGGTTCAGCTAGTTCAATATAAAATCAAATTTCAACACAGCCCGCCTTACGGCCCGCATTTTAATGGCTTGAGTGAGACTAATGTCAAATCAGTTAAAACTCACTTATACAAAGTTATCGGAAGTCAAATTCTCACATATGAAGAATTTAATTCAGTTTTAGTTCAAATTGAAGGACTTTTAAATAGTCGTCCAATTTGTGTATTATCTTCGGATCCGTCCGAGCCTATCGCTTTAACTCCCAGTCACTTTTTAAATATTACTCCACTCAAATTTTTATCCGCAGAAAATATCGAACTCACTCTCTCAGATAATAAACTCACTCGCTATCAGCTTCTAAATAAAATAATTCAAATTTATTGGAAACGCTTCAGCATGGAATATCTTAGTTCCCTGCAACAACGCAACAAATGGAACTCGCCCTCAAAACCTATATGTGTGGGAACAGTTGTTGTCATCAAGGATGATAACGCACATCCTATGTTCTGGCCTCTCGCTGTTGTCTCTGAGGTTTTCCCGGGAAAAGATAACATAATTCGCGTCGCAAAAGTGACCACTTCTTCAGGAACTTATATCCGAGATATACACGAGATATATATCCAAGATATACACTTAGTTCCTTACAAACATAGTTAACGTCTTTTTTTTCTCAACGAAATGTAGAGGAAACCTCTAGGCACCCCGAAAGTTGGCTACGCCAATTGTGATATTCTCGCAATTAGTTACAAGTTTTTAATTATTATTTACAAACATTCAAAACACATTTCTCAAACGCACCCTTTTCATTATATATATTGCACCTGGCAACATCCTTTTTCCCACATCTTTTCCGCCCGAGTACCTTACAAAAGTCAAAAAGAACGCTCCGCGCGCGCACATCAAATCGTGCCAAATTTCAAGTAAACCGCATTAAAGGAATATTCCTAGAACTTTAATTTACTCAACAATAAACCCAATCGCGAGTGAACAAAAAGTGCTTGTGATTGTGGAAGAAAACCGCAAATACGGAGACAAGCAGGTCACCAGCGCATGCCGACCAAAGGTACGTCCCTGCCACTCCACTTATATAATTTTTAATTTAAAAATAGCTTACATATCTTTCGTAGAACAACCTTATTGAAAGTTCTTTAGTCACTAAGAGTACCGTATCAATTTCCTAGAATTTAAGCGACTGTACTGTGCTAAGAATTAATTAAAACTTTATTGAATTAAATACTCTAGTTAAGGAAACGATGAGTTAAAAACCCATTCCCTGGAAGTGATGCAGCCATTATTTTATTTATTTTATTTTATTATTATATTTTAAGTGTTTGATGGTCCATTTGTCTAGCAAAGTTATAGGCTGTATAACATTGGGTTTTACCAATAGGAGCTGAGTATAAATGCAAAATGATTTTTTTAGTGAGACACCGACAAAGTAGAGCAGGTTACTTAGCTACTATTAAATTATATTTAAATTGAAAGTCTTTTTATAATTTCAATTTGACTGCTTTTCACTAAATGCTTATGAAATTAGATACGATACATACACCAAACAAAAAAAAATTGTCTGTCTATCTGTGTCAGCTAATTTTAAGAACAGCTGAACAGATTTTGGCTACCTTTCACTGGCAGATAGCTAATGATAAAAGATGTAACTGAGGCAATTTTTTTAATTAAAGCATCGCCCCGTTATTGTTGTAACACGCTCAGATCAGCCAGTTCACCGACTCACCAATAGTAACTATTAAATATAATGGGCACGTCAACCAGGTTTTGGCATTCATTGACCTACTGGACTGGAGTTACAGGTATTCACTGTTAAGTAACAAACAAGAATAAAATTAAATGTAAATTAAACACAATTACCGCGTCACCATGAAGCACCTACCTCTAGATAACACACTCGTTTAGGTCAATCGCATGACGATTTATTCATTTATTTTCACCCTCATTAATCAATATTATATTTAGCAGTGGGGTCACCCCACTGCTAAATATATGTAATAAATATAAATGTGATGTTAACTGAATTTAAGTTTTCAGAAAAACTTCTTTGCTTTCCTTTTACTCTCAAGGTAGTAGAGCCACGCTGATTTCAGCTCGAACGGGCCGGCTCGACCGGGGCGGTACTATCCTCGCATAGAAAATCAACGTAAAATGACAGTGATCATCATGTCGTGTTTCGTTGGTGAGTGCGAGACCGGAGGCCCAATGATGCAGAAGCATCACTAGCCCGTCATGTGTGGGTCACTATGCTGCATTGTTGCATAGTCTGCATTCGCAGTATGGTGACCCCCACTCTTGGATTCTGCTTATGCTTTCCATCAGGCAGAGTAGAATCATTTTGGCAGTTCCAAACATAAAAAAATCTACATTAGTTATGGAAAACGACTGTTATTTATTTATTTAATCTTTATGCACAGGTGTTGCAAAGGCGGGCTTAATGCCGTAGACATTTTATATGTTTTAGTTATTTTTTTTTAAGTTTTAGCTACGCCAAAATGACTCTGCTCTGCCTGATGGAAAGCATGAGCAGATTCCAAAAGTAGTGGTCACCATCCTCAATGCGAATAAGTACATTGCAGCATGGTGACCCACATTATAGCCGCCTAGTGCGATGCTTTTTACGCCTCTCTTAAAGGACCCGTTTTTTATATGTGGGTCCATCAAAGTAGCTTTATTCTGATGACAAGCTCAAGCAGAATCCAAGAGTAGTTGTCACCATACTCATAACGAGTGCAGACAATTCAACAATGCAGTGTAGTGACCCACACCATGGCGGCATATTGAGACGCTTCTACATAATGATGCCTCCGGTTTTAAACTCACCGACGAAACACGAAAACTGACATTTCAGTTTCGTATTATGTGAAAGGGTAGTACCGCTTTGGTCCAGCCGGTTCATTCGTCCTGAAATCAACGTGACTCTTGACCTTGAAAACATTTATTTTGTAATAGGCGTTCAATAACATTTATGTGAAAGTTTTATAAAGACTTGTATAAGCCAAAAGGTTCGCTCAATGATTTTTTTTATTACAATGTTTTGTACTGTAGGCACACACGATATACTAGGTTGTATTACTGTATGGCGTGCGCCCACGCTTATTTATGTTAAGTATTATTAAGGTGTGAATGTAAAGTTATTCACAAATAAACCATCGTCGCGTTCAGTTGTCTCATGTTATTTATATCACTTCTCAGGGGTACTTAGTACGTACTTAGTATTAGTTTGGTACTTTGCGTATTTCTTATAGGGATAAGAAATACGCAAAGTTGTCAAGGACTAATATATTGACAACCCCACAGTGTCATCAAGTTACAGGTAATATAACTGCTCACTCTCAAGTTAGCCTTAGAAAATTTAAGTAATTGAAACTTTCAAGGAAAAAAGTGACACCCCAAAAATTGGCCGTAACATTTTTCCCTCAGCTTAAAGACATCGCCAACAATTTCCATAAACCAATTACCGGATAACGCAGGCAGGTAACTTCGTTAATTTTTTGTATCAAAACACTTCCAAAAAATAACATTTGCTTTAATACAAAATAAACACAACAACTTAACGAAGAACATTCTAAATTTAAAAAAAGGAAAGTCCGGATAAATACCTAACGGGGGTTACCCTATTTGGGGAGGGTAATTTAATAACGCACCCTACTGCCCCTGATAAGGGCTATCGATTTGCAATATTTACCCCTGAAATGGTCGGAGCGGCAAAGATTAATTTTTTATACGTTACAGATGTGACAAACCTGAATGGATTTTAATTTTAAACTTTAATAATGCAGTATTGATTTGACGGCCTTGTTATTCATTGTTTATTTAATAATAATAATATCGTAATTAACTTTTTTAACCGACTTCAAAAAAGGAGGACGTTTCTCAATTCAACCGAATATACTTTTTTTTTATGTGTGTTCGCGGATAACTTCGTTGTTTATAAACGGATTTTGATGATTCTTTTTTTAATGGAAAGGAGATGTCCCAACAGTAGTACCATGATAGGGACATTAATATCTGATGATGGCATCCAAGAGAAATCGAGTGGAACCTTGAAGTCGGTTTTACTTTTGTTAAAATTGTACTTGTATTGTAACATAAAATGGATTACAAAACACTGAACATCCCTGACTCCCAAAGTTGCGATACTGTGTTCATCATTCATCAGCAGCTTTTAACAGTCCACTGCTGGACATAAACCTCTCATTATAAAGGAGGATTTTGCTTACTATACCACGCTGATCAGATGGGTTGGTATAGAGTTTGATTCAAATTTTCCTACCTGTTCCTGCTGCGTAGTTTTCTCCCTTGATCGCCTTTTTTGACACCCATGGGGTGAGTAGGGGTAAAGACACTCCATATTCTTAATCTATCACCTCACGGACTAGATGTGTGTCGGGAGTCAGTTCCTAATCACAGGCAAAAATAACAAAGTAATCGTTATAATAGTAGACTTTTCATCGTCTTCGGTCCGTTACAGTAGACACTTAACTAAGTATAAGTTTGTATAGCTAGATAGTTTTATTATGTTTATGAGTGGGTGACTGGTGAGGATGTATGTTTTGCTGTGTGTTTGAGGCTATGAGTTAAGATTTGTGTGTGGTGAAAGTGTGTGTTACATTATTAACTTTTCATTATTTCACTATTTGTGTTAGGCTTTTTACATTATCAATGTATATGACTGCCAGACTTGAGATCGTAGATTTGGTTTCCACTTAACGTAATTAAGTTGATTTTAAGTAACATAATTTGTTTTGCACCTGGGTGTGATTTATCTTTATATATATACAAGATTTCCTAGTATGAGATCAGAAAGAAACGACGTGTTAGGATGTAGTTGTTTTTTTTTTATTTGTACTCACAAACTTCAGTAAATAGCGTTTTACTGTATCTACAGACCTTACATTTCTTAGTATACTCGTATTTAAAAAGAAAAACTAAAATAACAATGACTTTAGCTGAAACTAGTAGCCGACACCAAAAGACCGTTCAAATATTTTTTTACTAAGAACTGGTTCGTGGTTTCCATTGCAATAGTAATCACTCATCTGCTCCTAAGAACAGTAGTTTGATTTTTTAAAGTCTATTCAGTAGCAAACAAAGCATTTAAACCAAACGAATGAAATTATTACATTCACACAAATAAACAACTTAAGCAACGTATAAATGTATTATTGGTAATTGACCTTGTAGGCATAAACCGTAAAATTTCAAAGTGCCGCATCTGCGATAATAGAAGACTCCATTAGTCTATACAAAAGAGGCTGTAATATCAAAATGCAGATTATTGGTGAGAGGCAACCTTTGGTCCTTCACCTAGATTCATTTTATTACAGTTTTGATGATAGCTTCGACGGTAACGGTCGCTCGAGAGTCGTTAGTTCGAACCCGTCTGATGTTTTTCAATTATGTATGCGATTTAACATTTCAGTTTATTATTTGTAATGTTTTAGGGTTTATGGCGGTCTCGTAGTAAATTGCTACACCATAACCAAGTACTACGGCGTAGATGAGTGCTACGTCGTAGAACAATTTACGGTTTAGGTAAATTTATTTCGGTAGTATACTAACTACTACTACTAACTTAAATCTTATGTAAATATTTTCTGTTTAATAAATTTTTTTATTTAAGTACACCAATTATGTCAGAAATTAGGCTGAAGCAAGCACTACGGCTCTTAGTAGTAGTGTAGTGATTATTAATACTTACATCTATTTTAATTAAGCTTTTTTTAATTTTGAGCCATGCTTTGAAATTTTTAGGGTCCGGCTCAACCGAACTGATACCGGTTTTAAGCAATTATATGATTAATTTCACCGAAAATGGGAAGTTATCGGAGTCCAAACCCTAGAACCTCCCCTGATTCTGAGTGAAGGGACTAAAAGTTAGCAACACACTTGCGATTCTTATTGGTCCATGCTAGTGTCGAAAATTAAAAAGTAAAAATTCTCAACAACATCGGTAGTAATATTGATTTAATAAACTCTTTCAATTGCCAAAAGAATTATGACAATAGTAAAACTACTCATTGAATAATCCAATAAAAACGAAATAAAAAAGTGAAAAGGAAATAAAACACAATCTACGAAACAAAACATGTTTCAAGGAATCCACCATTTTGTTGAGATTGAATTTATATTTGAACTTTTCCAGTTGTCTTTTCTGTTTGTCGTTTCTTCCTCAAAAGTTTTACAAAACAAACAAAATGGAAGTTACATTGTTTAGTGTTTACACAAGGAAGAATGCGGTTTCAATGTATACCTTTTCGACCTTATTAACTGTTTACCAAACACTGACTTTTTGAAGTTTCACATTCCACATATGTTTAAGTGTTAACTTGATTTGTGTACGCTTCAAAACCTTCAAAGTTCTGCACTATTGGACTAAAATTTTAACATGAAATATAACATACACACTTTAAACATTGTTTTTGTCTGTATTAACATGCTTCTTTTACGTCAGTTTCGTTCCCCATCTTATCAACGCAGCCATTATTTGCAATAACTTAGACGGATATTTCGGACATCTGATACACAACGCCATCTAGTCCTAAATTAAACAGATCTTGTACTATGGGTACTAGATAACTGATATAAATTCTTAGATTATGTCTTTATCTACTGATAAAGACTTTTTAAACACTACTTAATACCTTTATGACTGTTTTAATTCTAGTAAACATGGTAATACATATTTTAAAAATTCTTTATGAAATAATTGACTGTTATCATTAAGATTAAAATAACTAAGGCAGTCAGTTCACATCAAATTTGAGTCCTAAGGGAAATCAAAACTGTGTCAGTAATTAAATCTAGCAATATAGGTCAGTAAATTAAATCAGAAATTTTAACTAAGATTGACAATAAATTGGTCAACGAATTTTGTGATTTTTATGAAAACTACCGAGGGAGAGCCACGCTTCGGCATGAATGGGTCCGCTCGACCGGAGTGATACCACGGCCTCACAGAAAATAGTTGTGAAATAGAGCTTGCGCTGTGTTTCATCGAGTGAGTGAGAATACCGGAGGCCCATACCCAAACCCCTCCCAAGATCCCTTTCCCCATCCTCCAAAGGTCGGCAATGCACTTTTGACACCTCTGGTGTTGCGGGTGTCCATGGGCGGCGGTAATCGCTCACCATCAGGCTATACGTCTGCTCGTTTGCGTCCTATACCATAAAAAAGTATTTTTTATGTTCACATGCAACGCCATCTAGCTTCTAACTAAACTGAGCTTGTGTTATGATAACTAGATTGGCTAGAATACTTATATACTTATTTTACTTAGAAATATATCTATTCTTTTCTTTCTTTTCATTTATATAATTCTTTTTTTTGTGTTCATTCGGACAAGTTTTGTAAACGAGAAAAACTAAAAGATAGCGGGTAAAGTAATTTATTTTGAGACATATATGTAAATATGACGGTACCAAGTTCCCCGGGTCAGCTAGTGTATAGATATTTTAGATAGAAAACATTCGAACTCCTAAACAAATATTTGGGTCGAGCGGGAATCAAACCTGAGACCTCCAGTACAGTAGTCGCATACACTACCACTCCGCCACGGAAGTAGTAAAAAATTCTAAAACACTTATTTCTTAAAATTAATTGAAGTTATATGGTGGCATTATGAAGTACATACATTATCAGCTAAGTTCCGCGGTGCTACACGCGGTTATTGTCGTACCGCGTGATGCCGCGTGGCGAAGCTAGTCTAAGAAAGTAGCCTATGTTTTTCTTTATATAATCAGCTACACATCAGTGAAAGTCTCGTCAAAATCGGTACAGCTGTTCTAGAGATAAGGCGGAACAAACAGACAGACAGACCGACAGACAGACAAAAATTGAAAAAAAAATTTTTGCAATAAAAAGCAGTTATTTTAATATTACAGACAGACACTCCAATTTTATTTATTGTATAGATCTAAAATTGATTATTTAATCAGACTGGACTTAATAGAATGTGACAACCACCGTTCATGAAGACTTGAGAATCAGGAGTTACAACAAGAATGAGTTTGACTTTTGAAATAAGAGTACACTGTTTTTTTTTTAAGTTTTGAAGGTTATATCTGCCTTGAAACACCGGAACGAAAAATTTGTTTCTTTGTAAAAGGAACAAGTTTTTTATTGTTTTTCGAAACAATTAATTTTTTAGACAACTCGTCATCATTATGTGCCACGAGGGACTTCGGTTTAAATATCTTTATTTATCATTAAGACAATCGTCACTTACATGAGAACAATTAATATTATTGAACAAAATAACAGACATTCAACTCGATGCAGGTATAGTAAAAATAATGCTAATTCTTTACAAGTATACAAGGAACGGACAACGAATGGAATGGAACCCGAGATCAGAAGCACATCAGTCGTATACGCTACCACTGTGCCATCGAGGCATTCAATATGTTTAAACTATACTGAAAATATCATCCGAATTAGGATTAAAACACTTAAATATGCAGAACTATTTACATCATTTCCGGTGAAAAACGCAAACGGAAACTGTTACCGCGGCTGTTTCCGGCGGCGACAGGAAGCTTGCGTGTCCGCGATAATGGTGGCTTCCGGTCCCCACCGCAAATCATTAATGGACGGATTGTTCAGCGATTTTTATCCAGATGTAACAGGCTATTATAGGATAATTAAATATGGAATAATGTCTGCAGTAAAATGGAATTTTGGTACAAAAAACGTTCTTTCATCAACTTTTTAGGGTTCCGTATTACAAAAGGCAAGAAACAGAACCATGGTCACCACCACTCTGGGATTCTGCTTATGCTTTCCATCAGGCAGAGAACAGGTACTTTAGCAGGGCCACACATATAAAAAAGTTTGCTTCACTCATATTATTAACTAGCTGAGTTCCGCGTTGTTACCCGCGGTTAACATCGTACCGCGGGTAACACCACGGCGAAGCTAGTCTAAAAAAAGTAGAAGCTAGTCTAAAAAAAGTAGTTTAAGTTTCTCCTTGTATACTATCAATGAAAGTCCCGTCAAAATCGGTCCAGCCGTTCCAGAGATTTCCCGGAACAAACAGACTGACAGACAAAATAATGTTTAAATACATTTTTGATATATGTAACGTGTATGATGTTCTCCTAGCCGATTACGGCCACGGCGGCCAGTCTTAACAGAGACCAACCAACTACGCAGGAGATATTATAGTGCACAAGTGTGTGCGCAAATACAGGTGCACTCTCTGTTCCCTCACTCTCATAATTCGATGGGACGGTTAACTGACACATTTTGGGAGAGATCAGGAGCAGGACCCACATCTTTACGCCGAGGAACGGGGGTCAGACCCTAACTTCCAAACTCCGAGCTGTTAATCAGAAAAACTCAGCAACACTTTACCGTGTTTGCTGTACCGTGTATAAATATCCATGTGATTTAGTAAAAAACGGTTATTTTAATATTACAAACAGACACTCCAATTTTGTTTCTTATTCAAAATGACTTCATATATGTCTGAAATATGTAAATGTATTGTTTTGTTGTATAAATCAATGATCTTCTTAATATTATATAAATATAACTAGCTGCCCCGGCAAACGTCGTTTTGCCATAAATTTTTTAAGGATGGGTGACCCTTACCATTTAGGGGAATGAAAAATAGATGTTGGCCAATTCTCAGACCTACTCAATATGCTCACAAAGTTTCATGAGAATCGGTCAAGCCGTTTTGGAGGAGTATGGCAACGAAAACTGTGACACGAGTGAAAATTTTATATATTAGACTAGGTGCTCCGGCAAACGTCGTTTTGCCATAATTTTTTTTTAAGGATGGGTGACCCTTACCATTTAGGGGGATGAAAAATAGATGTTGTTCGATTCTCAGACCTACTCAATATGCTCACAAAATTTCATAAGAATCGGTCAAGCCGTTTCGGAGGAGTTTGGCAACTAAAACTGTGACACGAGAATTTTATATATTAGATATGTATCATATTTAACTTGTTTTCCTTTAGAAGGAAATAGAGCAAGGATATTTATTTTCTGTTTATGTACGTTATTCTGATATATTGTTGTATCGAAAATGTCTTATATTCTGACCTTGTGTTTTGGCACTAATTCAATAACTTGTTTTGTTTCATATTATTAATCTGACTTACTTAACTACTGACATACATATTTAGTACATTGAGACTCCAAAAGGGAAAGTGAAAATGTATTAAAATATAGCAAACTATATACTATTAGTACCACTCACGTATGGACCACCCGTGGACGTCACTTAGGACTTAGATGAAAATTCAAATTCAAATTCAAATTCAAAATCATTTATTCAATTAAGACACTAAGTGACATTTATGAACGTTAAATTGAAGCTGTAGTTAAGAATCATAGATCGACACAAACAGACGCCACAGCATGTGCTGTATTGTCGAGTGTGAAAAAAATGCCTATCAAAGGAGGCACATCTTAGATTCTTAAACCTTAGGAGTGAAATAAAAATAGTGGAATAAGTACAAACGTGTAGAAGAATATATTATATCCAATTATTGAAATGTTAACGTTGCATGATTGTTGATTGTTTCAAAACAACCCTTAGCTCACTAACATACATAGAGTACTGAAGCATAGTTAAAATTAGGACGCTCTTCGATTATAGTAATCTAATAGTAATTTGTAGCTGCAGCTTGCCGCCATCTGATTGAAAATACCATAAAAATATTAACATTATTTTCTCAATTAATCGGTAGAAGAAGACGATACACATTCCAGTACTGTATGCTATCTATACAACTAAATAAAATTGGAGTGTCTGTTTGTAATATTAAAATAACCACTTTTTACTAAATGCATATGTATGTATACACGGCACATATACCAAAACTGTAGTTGAACATTTTTTTGTCTGTCTGTCTGTCTGTCTGTCTGTTTGTTCTGGGTAATCTCTGGAACGGATGGACGGATTTTGACGGGACTTTCACTGGCAGGTAGCTGATGATCCAGGGAGTAACATAGGCTACTTTTTTAGACTAACTTTGCCCCGCGGTGTTACTCGCGGTACAACAACAACCGCGGGTAACACCGCGGAGTTCAGCTAGTAATTAATATATTTGGCTAACGCAACTGACTGACAGTACAAACTTTAAATAAAACAAATAAAGCTTCTACTCTCAAAGTTCCCTTGAGTATATAGGGAGTATTGTAGGTAGTAGAACCACGCTGATTTCAACATAGACGGGGCAGCTTGACCGGGGTGGTACTACCCTCGCACTGAAAATCAACGTAAAATGACAGCGATCATGCTATCGTGTTTCGTTGGTGAGTGCGAGACCGGAGGCCCAATGATGCAGAAGCATCACTAGCCCGCCATAGTGTGGGTCACCATACTGCTTTGTTGCATTGTCTGCATTTGCAGTATGGTGACCACCACTCTTGGATTCTGCTTTTACTTTCCATCAGGCAGAGTAGAGTCATTTTGGCAGGGCAAAAGATAAAAAAAAAGAACATTGTCGGTAATGGGTGTTGATAGTCACTTGCCTATATAAAAAATTGCTAAGCTTCAATCTTAACCTCAAAATAGCAGAAAAATGTTCTCTTCAAATTCAAAATCATTTATTCAATTAACACACTAAGTGATATTTATGAACGTTAAATTGAAGCTGCAGTTAAGAACCATTGATCGATACAAACAGACGCCACAGCATGTACTGGATTGTCAAGGTAAATTAGGTGAGAACACCAAAATCTACTGCCCGCTTGTGTCAATCTACAACTTCCAGTTTCCAAAGTGCGTAGAGCCTTATGAGAAGAATGCTGGCAAAGAAACTGAACTCTTAAAAGGACAATGCTCTTTTCACAAAAGATTTTACATTTATTAATTCATATTATTCAAGACACCGCGACGGTACGAAGACGGCCTTCCTAAGGGACCTTCAATCTTCATTGGCTGCATTGCCTGTGGCTTATTAGCTTGTATATTCTTGGGAATATTATATAGTACTTAGTATTTTAGACAGATTATGTACTTGGATAACGAGATTAAGTGCGAGTAATGTATTAGTGGTTTATTTACAGCGTTGAATACTGAAATATAAATTAATTTTATTGTTGTTCAAATGTGCTACGTTGGCCTAAATCTAAATCAGTTTATTTGTTTTGCGTGTACATTAATACATTGACTGCCTCGGTAGCGCAGCTGTAGCATATGCGACTACTGTTCTCGGGTTCGATTCCAGTGTCAGACCAAATGTTTGTATGATCTGGAAATATTTGCTTCGGAATTTGGTTGTTTTCTATGTATAATGTGTATGTGTTTACAAAAGAAAGTATAGATGTATTTAGATCAACTGTCTAGTATGCATATTACAAGCTCTGCTTAATTTCTGACTAGATGGCGTTGTATGTTAAATGTCCGAAAAAAATGTCTAAACTTAATAATTTATTAGATTGTAGTATCTTATGCCCTAAGAGATTGTCTGGGCTCAATATATTAATGAACTAATGAGCTCCGATAGTGATTTATGACGGGTATATTTGTCTAGTGGTTAGTGACCCTGACTGCCAAGCCGGAGGTCGTGGATTCGATTCCCACTTAGGACAAATCTTTGTGAGACAAACATGATTATTTGTTATGTGTCTAGTTTTAATTTATTTGTATTTGTATGTATTTACAAATTATATATATATATATATATATATATTTATATCAGTTTTTAGTACTCATAATACAAGCTCTGCTTCGTTTAGGACTAGATGGCGTTGTGTGTTAAATGTCCAAAGTATTTGTTTTATCCTTAATCTATTACCATATGGATACATTCATAAAACTAGTAAATCTCTTTTATGCCATTTGGCTAAAATTGAAACCAAAATCTTTTATCTCTGCCAATTTGAATCCAATTGTATGTAATTTATTTTAATATAACTTTACCTTGTTTATACAATGATACACAAACAGTATAACATACACAATAACATATACCTCACCTTCGTCAATCATCATAAAAATCGCCTATAGTTACACGTACCAACAAATAAACGTTCTGATTCTATTTGAACATATTTCCCTTTGTTACTAAGCTCAACGCAACATATATATAATGATATTAAACACGTTCCTTTCAGAATTTAGACCCCAAATTGATTTCTATCTATTATAGACACCCAACGGTATTGTATTATTATATATTGACGACATCTGTGACCCGTTCTCTTCGAAAATTGTCGCTCCGTGTTACAATATCCCTGCGTATTTCAATTTCAATCGATGCTCTCGATGTAGACAGAGAGAATATATATTTTTTCATCAGATATTAGATAATACAATGTTATGAAACGTTTCTGAAGGACTTAAGTGTATTATGAAATGGAAGTGGAAATAAATATTCTTTGATATACTTTCTATATTTGCAGTGATAAAGCAAAATGTTCGCTAGTGATTATTGATCTTCAATTGAAAGTTTTTGAGCTCAATATACAACGTACTATGTGAGAATGAGTGTATCCGAATAATTAATGATGAATAATTAATGACTGCCTCGTTGGTCCAGCGGTTGGCGTGAGCGACTGCTGATCATGAGGTCTCGGGTTCGATTCCCGGGTCGGACCAAATGTTTGTATGATCTACAAATATTTGTTTCGGAGTTTGGGTGTGTTCTATCTATAATATGTATGTATTTACAAAAAAAAAGTATATATGTATTTGTATCAGCTGTCTAGTACCCCATAACACAAGCTCTGCTTATCTTGGGACTAGATGGCGTTGTGTGCTTAGTTGTCCAAAATATTTATTTATTTATTTATTAAATTATTACGAATACATGACACAATTGAACGGTTCTATGAGTCAGACGAGGTGGGGCGGTACCTATTTAAAGCCGCGCGGTCGGAAATAGTACACAGGTTCTCTTCAAATCTCGGTGCATCTTCAACTCTTATTTGGGACATGGGTCACTCCGAGTCATAATAGTTTTCTATTATTATTGTATTTATGTGTTTATATTGTGTTTAAATGAATTCATGCCTATTTGGTTTTTTATAATGAATGATTAGCTTTAATCCAAATTGAATATATTTGTGACCCATATTTTCATTTGTAGGTAAATAACAACCTAACTTAATTCCTTTATGAAATTAAGGTTTTTTAATCAGCGCTAGCCTTCACTGGTTTTACAACAGATTTCGGTTCCAGCCGAAATGTACTTTGACACGAAAAAAAAAAAGTGATACCACTCATTACACTATATTTGTCCTGGATGAGAATCAAACTCATAATCTCTGACAGCAGTGGCATGTTAATATTATTAATGACACTTCTTAGGTCTTTATAAAGCAATTGTTCTTCTTCTTCTTCTTTGAGGAAATGACAACCAGCCGGATCTGTCGGATCAGCTATTTCTGCCAATGTCAAGTGTTTAGTCTTCAAATCATAAGTCTTTAAGTCTTCAAGTCATTAAGTCTTCGTCGTGATGAAATTAATGATATAAAATATAAAAAATGGGGATGAGATGAAATGGTCCCCATTTCAGTTCGTCTTCCGAAAAAACAAAAAACGATCAAAAGCAATTGTTATCAGGTAACGATTTCAACCTCGGATAAATGCCTAGTTCGTTTAAATCATAATAAATACTAGGCTTACAATAAAATATATTATAACCTTATTTAATTGGTGATTTTATAATCAAGTAAATGGGTCGATTCATATTAATATCTTGTCGTCTTCCACTTGTCAGTTGCCGGTGCGACTTATATTTCATCATAGTACTTCTACTTCCAGCGGAATAAATCTTTAATGTTACACAATCCTGTATTATCAAATAGTAATCATTACAATAATTATGATAAACAATGTTTGATAGTTAGTATTACATTGGGTTAAGCCTGTCAGGTACTATAAAAATACTGTCGGATAGAATAATTGAGGGCATACATATTCTGACCGTACGACTAGATATGCATTAGAGAATATTAGAAGGTTGTGCTACTATAAAGTATTTACTTTCCCGGCATCTTGGCTAACCCCCCGTTACACAATACTACATTTGCATGCGTTCCAAAATATCACTCTTTTCATAGTACTACTGTCTGAGTTTGTATTTAAATAACAAAATAACCAGTAATGCACTTTATTTACATTTAAATACAGTCGAATATGCAGGCGGTTCTATAAATATAAAAATTAATGGACTAAAACGCACACGGCTGTAGAGCCCGTATTTTAATCGGGCAACATCGAATGAATTAAAACGGTCGAACGTTGCAATTTTTTGAAGCCAGTTTACGTATACCGATAAGTTTATTTTCATTCATTTATTGGGTGCAATCCTAGCTGAAATTGGAAATTCTGGAAAAGCGAACTCTCAATTTTTAGGGCTGAAGTGAGTCTGTTAATAATTGTGCAGAAACTAATGCGAAATTGTAGTAATTAAGGACGGCAACACTATGCTTTAATAAGATCTGTTTAATCACACTTTTTTTTTTTTGGGGTATTGAGTTCAATTTTGATTCTGATTTGGATTTTTTTGACTATCAATTATATATAAATATCAATTTTAAATGGTACTTTTGCTCGTAGCTTAACCCTCGTATCAGGTTAACATGATCCTCAAAAATAATATGGCTTTCTATTCGTAAATTAGTTTTTAAAATCGATTCAGAAGATCCAGAAATTACCCCTTACAACCTTACGAAATTTCTTTTTTATGGGATAGGGTGGCAGACGAGCAGATGTATCACCTGATGGTAAGCAATTACCGCCGCCCATGGACACCCGCAATACCAGAGGGGTTTGGGTATGGGCCTTCGGTATCCTCACTCACTCGGTAAAACAGAGCGCAAGCGCTATTTCACACCTGTTTTCTGTGAGGCCGTGGTATCACTCCTGTTGAGCCGGCCCATTCCTGCCGAAGCGTGGCTCTACCACGCTAGTATTCATATAAATCACAACACACACACAACACCAGAGGCGGCACAAGTGCGTTGCCGGCCTTTGGGAGTTGGGGAAAGGGATGTAGGGAGGGGTTGAAGTATAGGCCTCCGGTATCCACTCACTCGGTAAAACACAGCAAAAGCGCTATTTCACATCGGTTTTCTGTGAGGCCGCGGTATCACTCCGGTCGAGCCGGCCCATTCATGCCGAAGCGTGGCTCTTCCACGGCAGCTTACAATTGTTACCTTTCAATAATATTAGTATAGATAAATACATGTTTTTATTTAGATTTATTGCTTTTCATCAAGCAGTGTAGTCATTTTGGCAACTATTAAATACAAAAAACTTAAGCTTAGTGATATTTATTCGTTCTTTTTGTTTGATTTTCTTCAGACAAAAATTGTACCTACATTTAAATTTCACTCTTAAATAGATAAAACACACTCAGGTTTCTTTAAAAACAATGAACATAATTTCTGAAAACAAACTTAATACCTACTTAACAAGAGCTTAAAACCATTGTTACCAGTGCATTGTTTTTTTATGAGAGGCTTATATTAAATTCATATTTTTATATACATTAAAATTGTGTAATTAATCTTTAAAGAAGTATTACCCGATTCTGAAACCTTCCATAATAACAATCAATGCATTTAAAATTTTACATATGTCATAAATAGCTTACAAATAATAAATAATAATAATAATAATAAATATTTCGGACATCTAACACACAACGCCATCTAGTCCCAAGCTAAGCAGAGCTTGTGTTATGGGTACTAGACTGGTGTAGGGTTTTAAACCCTTGTGGGTGTCCATAGGCGGCGGTAATCGCGCTTACCATCAGGCGATACGTCTGCCCATTTACCCCGTTTATCATAAAAATGCAATAATATCCGTTTATTAGCTCCCTTCTGCTATTAACATATAGATTAAACTCACAAGGTTTTTCCTCAAGCAGTCTCATAGTAACGTAACGATGCGATTCGATGGCAAACATTTATCTGTTCAGATGTAACCTGCTTGTTTTCTTTTTGTAAGGGATGAAGATTGCATAAAATTGTTTTAACCATTGAATTTTCTTTAGTTATTACTGGCTACAGTACCACACTGTAGCTAGTAAAAACTTCATAAATTTAAGTGTAAAAATTAAGACGTTTCTAACGATAACTAAAATCTATACAAATAAATAAAATTGGAGTGTCTGTTTGTAATATTAAAATAACCGCTTTTTACTAAATACATATGTATGTATACACGGTACATATACCAAAAATGTAGCTAAAAAAACTTTTGTCTGTCTGTCTGTTTGTTCCGGGTAATCTCTGGAACGGCTGGACGGATTTTGACGGGACTTTCACTGGAAGGTAGCAGATAATCCAGGGAGTAACTCAGGCTACTTTTTTTAGACTAACTTTGTCCCGCGGCGTTACTCTCGGTACAACGATAACCGCGGGTAACACCGCGGGGTTCTGCTAGTATATCATATGTGTGTATATACAGAAGTAAATAAGTTTTATATCGGTCAATCTAGCTATCACAATATAAATTCTGCTTAGTTTAATACTAGATGACGTTGTGTGGAAAGAAGTCCAAAAAAAAACTTTAATAACCGAAAAGAAGTCCGCCGAATCAGTTAGTCAATTATATTTCAATAACTAGCTGAACCCCGCGGTGTTACACGCGGTTATTGTTGTACCGCGAGTAACGGCGCGGGACAAAGTTAATCTAAAAAAAGTAGCCCAAGTTACTCCCTGAATCACCAGCTACCTGCCAGTGAAAGTCCTGTCAAAATCGGTCAAGCTGTTCCAGAGTTTACCCGGAACAAACAGACAGACAGACAAAAAAATTAAAAGTACATATTTGGTACTAGCTGAACCCTGCGGTGTTACCCGCGGTTAATGTTGTACCGCGAGTAACACCGCGGGACAAAGTTAGTCTAAAAAAAAGTAGCGTAAGTTACGCCCCGGATCATCAGCTACCTGCCAGTGAAAGTCCCGTCAAAATCCGTTCAGCCGTTCCAGAGATTACCCGGAACAAACAGACAGACAGACAGACAGACAAAATTTTTTTTAACTACCGTTTTGGTATATGTACCGTGTATACATACATATGCATTTAGTAAAAAGCGGTTATTTTAATATTACAAACAGACACTCCAATTTTATTTATTTGCATAGAGAGAACTCAATGAACAGAGTAATAAATAGAAAGCTTAAACTATTATTAATTTACTTATGCTTATACAAAAGACAGTGAAAATCGTTTGTGTTCTTTTTCAAATTATAAGTAGTTCATTAAATTGTACTGTGACTTTAAGATCTAAACAAAGATTTTGGTAAAAACTACTACTGAAGAGATATTCTTAAAATTTAATGAAAAGAATTCGAATTTGGGTAAATACATTGGGTATATATTCTCTTTTAAACTATCTTGCACATTTCTTACAAATCTATACAAATAAATAAAATTGGTGTGTCTGTTTGTAATATAAAAATAACCGCTTTTTAATCTCTGGAACGGCTGCACCGATTTTGACGGTAGTAGATAGGTAGCTGATGATAGTGATGATATTCATAGTCCAACATATATTTGTCTACTTGATGAAACCAATCGTGAGATTTTTAGCGAAATTCTAATCCAATCTAAGTAAAATGAAATTGTTAAAATAAATAAATAAGCATCGTCATTTAATTCTTAGAACAGATTTTATTCAATCCTTAGGGAGTGAGGTGAGTGTTCTAATACCACGAATAACCTTTGGAATATCTAATCGACTATTAAGGAGGCTCTGGGGTAAGATAGAAGTATATAAGTATTTGACTGCCTCGTTGGTCTCGCGGTTGGCGTGAGCGACTGCTGATCATGAGGTCTCGGGTTCGATTCCCGGGTCGGACCAAATGTTTGTATGACCTACAAATATTTGTTTCGGAGTTTGGGTGTGTTCTATCTATAATATGTATGTATTTACAAAAAATAAAGTATATATGTATTTGTATCAGTTGTCTAGTACCCCATAACACAAGCTCTGCTTATCTTGGGACTAGATGGCGTTGTGTGTTTAGATGTCCGAAATATTTATTTATTTATATGATTTTACATTAATTCTAGGGGATGTTAGGTTGTTAGTAGCACTACCCTATAGGTGTGAGAATTTTACTTGATCTTAGGCATTAGCTTGTTGTAATGTTTTTATAGTATAGAGGGCAATCAAGCAGACATATCCTTTGATAATAAGCGATTACCAGCGCTCATGTACACCCGCAACAACAGAGGCGTCACGTCAGGCATTGCCAGCTTGTAGGGGTTCGGGAATTGGATGGAGAGGGGTTTGGGAAGGGTTGGGGTATGAGCCTCCGGTATCCTCACTCACTCAGTGAAACACAGCGCAAGTGCTATTTCACACCGGTTTTCTGTGAGGACGTGGTATCACTCCGGTCGAGCCGGCCCATTCATGCCGAAGCGTGGCTCTCCCACGATATAAAGTTGATAACTTAGAAGAAATCTTGGGTTTTGTAGTACAATATAGTAAATATGATCCTTGTTAACCCATCTGCTTGTTCATATACTATTCATACTAATGTTATAAATTTGAAAGTAGCTTTATCTATTGACAGATAGATAGAAGCCAATAAAAATAATAAAACAATTGTAGTTAATCTAGACGAACATCAACATCTTAGCATTTGCTTCTAAAGCTTACACTTTGAAGCTTGAGATCCACGTGCTCTATCCGTAGTACACTTCTGTTTCTGTTCATGTTTATTTAACAAAATCTTGGATTATTATGGAGCATCTGCCGTATCACCTCCCAACCTCAGCAGAGTCTCCCGATAACAGATGAGGTTCACTTCGGCCCTTGGTAAGTTAGACATTTATAGTTCATTCCTAAAAATGCCTTGGATAAGCTTCATAACTTTAATATTAATTATGTTCAAAGACTTTCTATGGCTTTAATCAATAACTTGCCTCTAAATTTTGCAAAGAAACCAATGTATATTTATCTTATACGTAGACTCCGATATTAGCTTCTTCTCTGAGCGATAGAAACAAGGATAACCTTCAAGGAAAATAGTTATCATTCAGTTTACTAACAAATACGCTAATGTTATTATTAGATATTGAAATTCTATATTGAGCCCAGTAAAGTTCTGATCAAATACATAGTGACGTCATTACGTAGTTTATTTATAGAACACGGGGTCATCAACCTCTACTAAAACTCTCAACTAAAATTGAACTTTATTGTTTTGTCATTAAATTATATAATATTGTGAGATCGTTCTTTCGTGGAACTTCCACGGGCGTAAAGTTTTAGTCTATACCTGGTATAGTGGATAAAAACACTCATGTACAAACTTGTAAAAGTTAAAAATTAATTTCTTAAAAAAAAAAACATGTAAGGAAGTAATTTTTAAATGAATTTAATAAAACAATCATCATTCTAAGCTATGAGTACCTATCTATATATCTTCTATACAAAGACATAAAATTGAAGTGTTTGTTTGTAATATTCAAATAACGGTTTTTTACTAAATTCATATGTATGTATACATGTTTGTTCTGGATAATCTCTGCTACGGCTGACCCGTTTTTGACGGGAAATTCACTGATAGGTAGCTGATGATATAAGTAGTAACTAAGGCTACTTTTTTAGACTAGCTTTGCCCCGCAGTGTTAATCGAGGTTGATGTTCTACGAAGCAATCTAGCAAGCAAGCAAGCAGCTAATTGCCCATAATATACATTAAATATTTTTATTTTATTTGAGACTTGAACTACATTGAAATATTAAAGGGGATTTTTTATGTTAAGGATATATTATGGACTAGCTGAACCCCGCGGTGTTACCCGCGGTTATTGTTGTACCGCGAGTAACGCTGCGGGACAAAGTTAGTCTAAAAAATGTAGCCTAAGTTACTCCTGGGATCATCAGCTACCTGCCAGTGAAAGTCCCGTCAAAATCGGTCCAGCTGTTCCAGAGATTACCCGGAATAAACAGACAGACAGACAAAAAATTTTTTAACTACATTTTTGGTATGTGTACCGTGTTTACATACATATGCATTTAGTAAAAAGCGGTTATTTTAATATTACAAACAGACACTCCAATTTTATTTATTTGTATAGTTGTCTGAAAAATATTTATTAAGAAAACAGATGACGGAACACAAAAAATATTTTTTACCATTTTTACCCCCATTAAGCCATGAATTAGTAGCTTCACATACATTATTACGTCACCCCACAAACTTTTGACATTTACTATAGTTTTGCAAACGCTCGCGACATAGTTGGACTAACTTTCTACCTTCAATATATAAAATGTCACAACCACTTGAAAGCTCAAATAAAAGTCTATTTTATCACCTCTACGTACGGTGCACTTTCATTCGACCCCAATATAAAAAGGTCTTTTAGAAACAAATTACGTTTTTACAACACATCGTGAGATGAAAAGTTGGCGGGCTTGTGAAAAAGTGAGATTCTTGGGAACTGTGAGATCGCGATTTTTGGCTTTGGGTTTTCTGCGTTATCTAATGAGTTATAACTGAGATTAGACCCGGAGTTTGTTTCTCGTTTTTATTGCGACGAAAATGAATGTAGTGATAAAGAGTGATGAGATGTCGGCGAAGCTACGTTGGAATGTCGCCGAAATTGTCGACGAATGTCATGAAATTGTCGGTGTAATTTGGCCTAAGAATGTATTGCCGGTGTAAAGTCAGTTGATTGCGTTGCACTAAAACAGATTGCTTTTGCTATATGACGCTATACTTTTATTGTGTCGTAATTTTTATGAAATCTGAGGTTGTTTTATTATTAAGGACTAGCTGAGCTCTGCGGTGTTACCCGCGATACAACAACAACTGCGGGTAGCGCCGCGAGACAAAGCTAGTCTAAAAAAAGCAGCCTAAGTTACTCTTTGAATCATCAGCTACCTGCCAGTGAATGTCTCGACAAAATCGGTCCAGTCGTTCCAGAGATTACCCGGAACAATCAGACAGATAGACAAAAAATAAAATATTTTGTGTAATGTATCTTGTTTACATACATGTGCATTTATTTAAAAGCGGTTATTTTAATATTACAAACAGACACTCCAATTTTATTTACTTGTATGGAATAAATGATTAAAGGGTTTCTTGGAATAAGTTCACATCCTAATTTTTAATTGATGGTCGACTTTTAGACAGTATCCCTTATTTAACCCTTTCAATGGGACTAAACGATGCGGGCTATTAGTAATCAGTTCTTAAATAGGAGTGATGAACATTTTAATTTTCCGTGGAAGAGCCATGCTTTGGCATGAATGGGCCGTCTTGACCGAAGTGATACCACGGCCTCACAGAAAACTGGTGTGAAATCCGCTGTGTTACACTGAGTGAGTGAGAATACCGGAGGCCCATACCTCAACCCCTCCCCACATCCCTTTCCCATCCCCCAGTGGTCGGCTACGCACTTGTGATGCCTCTGGTGTAGCGGGTCTCCTTGGGCGGCGGATTTCACACACCATCGGGTGATACGACTGCTCGTTTACCAGCGATACAATATTTTTTTTTTTACTGATTATCACTTTCGTATCGTCATCATCATATCAGCCGTATGAAGTCCACTGCTGAACCTAGGCCCTATTGATTTCCATTTCGACCGGTCGGTAGCGACCTGCATCCAATGAGTCCCTGCGATCTTAATCTTTTTGTATAAATATAAATAATATCTACTAAAATTTCAAACATCTGACACACAACGAAATCTAGTACCAAACTTAGCACAGCTTGCACTATGAGTACTAGATAACTGATATGACATAAATACATAAATACTTTTTTCTAGGTAAAACATACATATCTGCCTCGTTGGTCTAGCGGTTGACGTGTGCGACTGCTGATCGTGAGGTCTCGGGTTCGATTCCCGGGTCGGACCAAATGTTTGTATGATCTACAAATATTTGTTTTGGAGTTTGGGTGTTTTATATGTATAATATGTATGTATTTACAAAAAAAAAAGTATATATGTATTTGTATCAGTTGTCTAGTACCCATAACACAAGCTCTGCTTAGCTTGGGACTAGATGGCTTTGTGTGATAGATGTCCGAAATATTTATTTATTTATTATTTATCTATACTAATATATAAAGCTTAAGAGTTTGTTTGTTTGTTTGAACACGCTAATCTCAGGAACCACTGGTCCGATTTGAAAAATTCTTTCGGTGTTGGATAGTCCATTTATCGAGGAAGGCTATAGGGTATATATCATCACGCTACTACTAATAGGAGCGGAGCAACAATGAAGAATGTTTAAAAAACGGGGGAAATATTTCACGCTACGGGCAGTATAAGGCGCAGACGAGGTTGCGTGGGTCGGCTAGTTGTACATAAAAAACATCCAAACTCCGAATATATTCAGATTTGAATATTTTCAGATTATTCAAATATTTGAAAAAGGGTTTTTAGATATCAACAACCGAACCCTAACAAAGCGACTGGTCACTGGAGCATACGATTTTCAATCAACGGTTTTCAAACTTTATTACCTCGGCTCGCAGGTTGCAGGTCGTCGACTTTAATCACCTGGTCTCTATTTTGTCTGACACATGTATATACATCTGTTTCTGACATAGAGCACTACAGGTCACTGAGTGGAGGGAGCATAAAGGCGCGTATCCATCGAAATTGTTGGCAACTTCAGTGTTTCTAACTAACTAACTTTTGACTGCCTCGTTGGTCTCGCGGTTGGCGTGTGCGACTGCTGTTCATGAGGTCTTGGGTTCGATTCCTTTGTTTGTATGATATACAGATATTTGTTTTGGATTTTGGGTGTTTTCTATGCATAATATGTATGTATTTACAAAAAAAGTATGTATGTATTTGTATCAGTTATCTAGTCCCCATAACACAAGCTCTGCTTAGCTTGGGACAAGATGGCGTTGTGTGTTAGATGTCCGAAATATTTATTTATTTATTTGTTTGCAACTCTTCAGAAAATCGGCAACTATTGTTTCCATTGTGTAGACACACCGAATATATACCGATACCGAATCGCCAACAATTTGAAAAACATTCCAACTCAGCGTCTCCACAGAGCCAATAAATATTTTCAACCAGCGTATTCTTTTGACGTTTAAGTACAGCCATAAACAGAAACATGGCTTCAAACATTTGTTTACAATTTTTGTTGCCATCACAAGGAAACTACAGAAACTTTTGTCACCAACACGTGTTGACAACACAAATGCTGCCAACTTTTGTCCGGTGGAGACTCGGCTTGGCGTATTTTTCCGATACAAGACAGTCTTTCATATTTTGCGGGACAAAATCTTTTCGCATACTCAATTTAGACTAATATTATACAAAAAGTATTGCCTGTCACTACGAACTCACTACGAACATTCAGAACTTCACGCACACATAAATACATTCTTATACAACAGCGTAATAAATATTATTTGGGCTTTTACTTCGACAGAGGAGAACCCCTGTGTCGTTGCTCTATGATTTCATAATATATACAAAACTAATCAAGGCTAAACCAATGCAACTCTTTACAAGCTTTTAGTATCACCTGATGTTTGTCTGTAATCAAATCTTGCAAGTTTTAACTGAAGTCCTTCATGATGAAATTTGAAATATATCATTCTGATGACAATGCAATTATATATAATCGGTAGTATTATTAATCAAAAAGTGGCCGCCGTTAGAAAATAGCGGCGTACATATTTCTGAACAACACATCTAATATGGGTATCAAATGACAGAGCTAAAAGTGTTTTTTTTTTATTAACAAGTAATAAAATATTGTTTTTGAAAAATATTTTTAAATAAATTACTTGTTCGATAACATTTGCCATAGAGATACTGTGATTATTGAGGAAGGACATAGTTTATTTTTACTGCAATAACTTACAAAAATACATTCTGTGTCATAACGCCATTTTGGGTTATACATTCAGTCAAAAAAATTTCGTGAACAGATTGTAACCCCTGAACCTGTCAGGCTGGTCACCTCACCGACTAAATCAGCCTAAGAGACTATGACATCCCAGGGCGCCGTTAAAATAAATTTGTTAAATAAATTTAGACAAGGTAGGAAAATAAAAAAATAATATGTGTGGATGTGTGTTTGGGATACCAAGGGTGCTCTTCAGAAGAAACGAATACTCCTCAGTGATGCATTCATTTATTCACAAAATTAATAAGTACAAGTATCAGGATTAAATAGAAATTTACAATTATTAAACAAGTGGGTTGTCACAAGCTTATAAAAAAATATTATGTAATAAAACACTCTTCTATGCCGCTGCACTGCAGGCAGACACCCAGAAGATGTTTCAACCCCTTTCAGACCACAAGCGAGGGTCTGTTAGGGCTTCTATTGAAGATTAGCAAAAAAATAAGAGATTGTAACACCTTATGTGGGTGTTAGGTAAAAATAAATACTTTTTATTCTACGTGGCCGAGTGAGGAATCCTCAGGACACGGAAGCGAGCCAGGTGGTGAGCTGCGGCCTGCTATGAAGATGTCTCTGCCAGGATTTATCCACACAACCCAGGATGTGCGCTCCTTAATCAAATGGTTCTGTCCGGAACCATGAACCCTACACAGAAAATACATCTCCTAGACACACATTCAAAGAAATAAAGGTATGGTTAAGATTATTTTATAGGTTATATTTGATTTTTACCTCAGACGGGGAATTGGAGATTACAGCAACTTTTCACTATTCACAGCGAACAACAATCACAAGGCTTTTGCAGGATTATCACAATAAGAGCAGAGAACTTAGACAGGGAACCTGTGATCGACAAAATCCTGTCTTATAAAGGATTTGAACCGAATCTTCTAGAATCTCCCACCTCTTTCGGCTAAAATGAGCACTACGCATTCCGATATATTCTAATATAAAGACACCATTTTGAAAAGTAAACAATTGCATATAACTTAATACTAAAAAATTATATTCTTAAATTTTGAAAGATGCGAACTGTCAACAACGCTTTGGATGACGCAGTGCAGAATAACGCCATCTGGTGCCTCTTGGATGAACTGATCGGCCAGTCGATCCACTCGCAAGGGCGTAACACACCGTAGGGCGCTGTGCTCACCTTCTTGTTGATACAACTACAATTAAATCAAATTAAGAAAAACAAATGCTACAAGATCATAATTCAAAGTCATCTTCACTGTTTTCTTTGACTCTCGTGGTGCGCGGTCTTCAATAGTCCATCGATGCTCATATGCTTCTCATAAATATATTGTGGCCTAAAAGACCACGCGGGTTGATTTATTAAATGTTGTCAATAAATTACTATGACAATATAAGAGACACATTTTATTGCTAATGAAAAACCATACAGTGGTACATAGAACGTCGTCCTTTTTTATTTAAGGCCCTAAAAATTACTCTACTCTGCCTGATGGAAAGCAGAGTGGTGGTTACCTTAGTTATACGAATCCATACAATGCAACAATTCAGCATGGTGGCGCATCCTATGACGGCCTAGTTCATAACGTGATCATGATAATTAGACTTCGTAGACTGTTTAAATATAAAGGTAATGGTGATGCAGGTCTTTGATATTTGAAGTGAAACCTTCTGTTCGATACCGATAGTAGTAATATGAAGTTTGTAATGGCAACACTAGAGTTTGCCATAATTGCCTTGACAATATTGTCAATTATAAAAAACGAGAATGATGTTGTAAAGCGTGGTTATAGAAATATAGAATAATTGTTAAAATTGTTGAGCTGCTACTAGCCGTTTTGTTACGTTAATTGGGAAATAGCGTTGGCTCTCTCGTTATGGTCTCGAGGTGTTTGTAGCTGGTTTGTTGAGTTGGATTCGGGAGTCCACACCGGCCCCTCAATATTCACAAAGAGCACGTGTTTGAATTGTAAATCGGAATCGTTGTGTGGTATGTACGGAACTGCGTGGTTATCGTGAAGGGGCGCTTCTTACCGCAGCGGAGATTGAAAGCTTTCAACAAACCCACAAGGTTGGTAATTTATTTTTAAGAGGTGAAGCGCATCATGATATCTGGTCACTAGGTGGATTGTTGGCGACTTGGTGGCTATATCTGTGGGCCCGTATGCTTAGCAAGGGTTCTACGGGAACGCAACGCTTGGTGATCTGATTCAACTTCTTAGGGTGAACAAAAATCATGGAACTCGCCAACGGATATTTATACTTATGCATAACAACAGTGGTCCTCATTCAATGTCCTTAGCGGGTAATTTTTAAAATATAAAAGCAAAAATATTGCTAAAAATAAAATAAGTTTTCCAATAAGATATGAGCATCACTACTTATAAAACAAAGCTATAAGCCATATCCAAAGTTATCTCATTTACGTAACTACTGCTCGTGATAAATTTTAATACCAGAACTTTCTCAGTAAATACAATAATTAAGAACGAAAGTCTTAAACACAAGTATTGGCACCAACATTCTTACTTAACATGTGTGAATAAAACAATAAGAACAATTGTACAACCGAGTTACGTAATACCTACTTTTGCCAGCATTATCCAACATTTGCCAAACGTCTGGCGTACTGCCAATGGCCAAGGTCGTGAACTTGGTTGTCCTGTACTGTCAGAATTTATGGTGTCCCAATTGCGTAACTAGGTATCTAGAACAAAAATAGAAAAAATAAAAAGGTCGTATTTATAACATAGAATTGTTTTTCGAAGTTTTTACTAGTTTTTTATAAGGCCATTAATATGAATTACCGAACTGACTTTTTTTATTTATTTCCCCCCCCTGCCAAAATGACTCTGCCTGATGTAAAGCATAAACAGAAACCAAGAGTGGTGGTCACCATACTGCGAATGCAGACAATGCAACAATGCATCATGATGACACACACCATGGCGGACTAGTGATGCTTCTGCATCATTTGGCCTCCGGTCTCGCACTCACCAACGAAACATTTTACGATGATTTTCTGTGCAAGGGTACCTAAGAGCACATAAAATAAAGTGCTGTATTAGTTTTACACCAGCTAAAATAAACAGATTGTACTGAACCGAGTCATTGACATGTGAATCCCTATCCTAGGAAGAAAATTCACGAGGATCGACTTCAATATGTACTGTATATCTTCTGTACTCTGCTACTCTCTAATTTCTCTCTCTCTCTCTAAATTCGTATGCATTCGAGATAAATGACAATATAATGACAAGATAATGACAATCACAAAAAACAAACAAATCGGCCAAGTGCAAGTCGTTTTCGCAGGGAGGGTTCCGTATAATTAATTATACATTTCAAGCGTCTGTTGCCGTTATCAATATCTAGTAAAAGCGAGCAAAAAAATCACGTTTGTTGTATGGGAGACCCTTTAAATATTTATTTTAGTCTGTTTTTTAGTATTTGTTGCTATAGCGGCAACAGAAATAAATCATAACTCTATAACTATCACGGTTTATGAGATACAGCCTGGTGACAGACGGGCGGACACACATACGGATGGCGAAGTCTTAGGAATAAAGTCCTGTTTTACCCGGTATGGAACCCTAAAAAGAAACTAAATTATTATTATAATCAGTTTAATCCTCAATACTATTAATATTACGAAGTTTACTTTTTGTTCGTTTCGTATATCCACGGTACAAAGAGCTAATCTCATGCATTACAATTTTGAAAGAAAATCTTATTTAAGTGTTACGTATCTCCTTTGGCGAGAATGTTTCTCGCCAAAGGAAATACGTAAATATGATTTAAGTACGATACTTAGCATCAATAGAAAATGTTCAGAAAAATAGACAAAAAATCCTTTTGAGAGACACAGTCGGTCAACTAGTAGAGTAAGTGCATTAATTTCTATTAAAAAATCTGCACAGAAAAGTCATGAGAGACAACGTTCTCTTTATTCAACAACAGTTTGAATGCTTATGCACAAAGCCTTGCTGCTCCATAGAGATAAAAGATAGGATAGAGATCACTAAAGACGAATCAACATACTCATCAATCCAACTGCAAAAATAATTTATTCCATCTCTCGACCATCCATTATTTTCCTGATATCAGTATGGAAATCAGGGTTCCATTTTAGAAAATCCTCGGAAACACACATTTGTTTTCGAAGGGATTATTTCAAGGTTTTCGGGTTTGGGCGAAAAATGTAACAGCTTTTAATAGAATTAGGTGTAATCCTGTGTGACGCTGATTCGTAATTCGTATAATTACTTAATCTTACGCAACCATCCAGATTTATATGCCGCACGGGTTGGGACTAAATATTTAACATTTAGGAGAAATATTATAAGCGTTGTTATGAAATGAGGTCGCTTATTTGGATATGTCCGTTCCTTGTTTTTAACAGATGTTTATATTATACACCAGCTGAACCCCGCGGTATTACCCGCGGCTATTGTTGTACCGCGAGTAACGCCGCGCGACAATGTTAGTCTGAAAAAAGTAGCCTAAGTTATTCCCCGGATCATCAGCTACCTGCCGGTGAAAGTCCCGTCAAAATCCGTTTAGCCGTTCCAGAGATTACCCGGAACAAACAGACAGACAGACAGACAGACAGATAGACAATTTTTTTTTTAACTACAGTTTTGGTATATGTACCGTGTATACATACATATGCATTTAGTAAAAAGCGGTTATTTTAATATTACAAACAGACACTCCAATTTTATTTAGTTGTATAGATGTATAGATTTACCTAATATGAAAATAAGAAAATTCTCCATGTGGTGCAGGTCAAGAATACTGAGTGCCACTACACTTATTCATTCCATGGGTGTCGTAAAAGTCGACTAAGGAAGCAAGCTATGCAGGACGTATCACCTGATGGTAAGCGATTACCGCGGCCCATAGATACCAGCAACACCAGAGGCATCACAAGTGCGTTGCCGACCTTTGGGGGATGGGGAAAGGGATGTGGTGAGGGGTTGGGACCTCCGGTATCCTTCCTCACTCGGTGAAACACAGCGCAAGCGCTATTTCGCACCGGTTTTCTTTGAAGCCGTGGTATCACTCCGGTCGAGCCGGACCATTCATGCTGAAACGTGGCTCTCCGTCGGAATAAAATCACTCACTGGTAAGATAAGGAAAATTTTGAACAAGCTCTATCGTAGCAGAGTAGATCAAATCCATTTTTATTAATAGAGGTATATGTCCAGCAGAAAAAAAAATACCAAACAAAAATTCTAAGGCCCTTAGCACACGGCGTATTTTAAACGCGCGGATAACGCATAAAGGACGCGCGTATACAGGCTTCAAACGAGTATCCTAAACACACGGGCAGTTGTGAAAGGCGTGTCTATTGCGCGTATACACTGACAAACGCAAAAATCAACATCTACGGCGCAGTAAATACGCGTTCCTGAAACGCGCGTTATCTGCGTGTTTAAAATACACTGTGTTCTAGGGGCCTAATAAAATTCAAGTATATTATACAAAGTACTTATTACGACACAGCCTTTATCTACCCACAGAAGTAAAACAGTTATTCTGCAGAAAGAATTAAACTACTAAACTGAGTTGAATTTCATTCTTTACTCCTTTCAAAATTCTCTTATATTTTCATCTCCTTTTAAACTGCCTTCACATCTACAAAAAGTCAGGTTTCTTAGGAAAAATCGGGGTTAAACACAGTCACATTCTACATTTTAAGAAAAGCTAAACTAAAAATATCATGTTGGAACTTGCAGAAAATTTCTCAGAAATTTTCTCGCAGTACTTTATGTACAGTACTGTCTGGGTTATGTATTTAGTAAAAGCAACCTTTTAAAAAAGGCATACGATATAAATTTGCTTGGTTATATTTGCAGTCGGTTCAAAAACAGACTAAGCTGCTGTCTACACATCCGGTATGTGACGGAACTCTTCGTCCGAAAACAGCCCCGTATCAATTTCACCCTCATTTCCCATTTCATACTATTTTTCTTCTTTTCTGTTATTATACGCGGCGTTTATTGAAATGTAAATAGATTATTTTACAAACAATGGGAGGCCTCCTTTGTTGGGGTTCGAATATTTTGAGCTTGTAAAATTGGTAAAAGAAAATTGACCTTCGGTGTTTGACATAAAGTGAATATTATAGCTTGATTTAAACGGGAATCATTTATTAGTTGAGCAAAAATATTCAGATCATTTCTTCTAACCATAATAGCGTTTAAATTTTCGTGGGAATATTTATAAAGGTAACAAACAAGTACCATTAGGGTATAACAGTACAATGTTTTACTGTCAAGTCAAATCAATTCCGCTTCAATAAATATCAAAAGGAAATAAAGCTATACAAACAAAAATGACATACTGGGCTATGACGTCATCCTACATTGGTAATTTAAAAAAAAAAGTTAATAGTGAATAGTTTCTAAAAGATTATAAAAAAAAGTAATTACCCGTAAGAAATTAGTTTTTTTAAGACAAATCCCGCACTAAAAGTATACATCTTTACAAACATACATGAAACAGACAAAGTATTGTTACATGTGGGATTTGAACCAACGACACTTGGGGCGCGCTGTAGAAAGTAGCGTAGTGACCGCTTTATTCACTAGGCCAACCGTGCAGTCAAATATTTCTATTGTGTATGTGGTCTTCAAAATATATTATTTGAAAAGTCGTGTATGCCTTTTTGGAATTTCCTTGTGAATTGTTTTGTAGTTTTAGTTTTCCCTTTAACTTTTCAAAATTGTGAAATTCCATTAAGATACACTATCAAAAAACTATTCTAGTAGTAATTCTGAGTACCTACAGGAATGATTAATTGTCAAATTCTTACAACAAACATGGAACTTTTGGTGACGCCATTTTCCCAATCCATTTCCATATCCATACTTATATTATACATTCAAAAGTAACTATGTCTGTCCTTCACACGGCTAAACGGCTACACCGATTTCAGTGATAATTAGCATGGAGATACTTCGATTCTTGAGGAAGGATATAAAATACTACTTACTGCGATACGAATGTGTATGTCACACACGCGGAGTCGCGTACAAAGGCTAGTGTTTAAATAATTATATTACTTGTACTTGCTAAATGTATTCTACAAGAATATGTTAATTGATCACCTGGGAACATTTTCTTTATAAACATCGTAGCATTTTTCGACAGGAAAATTTTATGCCGACCGACAAAAGATTTCAGTTAATCATTAACTCTTTGTATTATATTCAATAAAGAATTATGCCTTTTATTACACTGAACATAGATATTAAGGCGTTGTAATCGACTTTATAATCTAAAGAAACCAATAAAGCGTGGGTAGAGACTATTGAATTTGTTTAAAAATAAAATTTCAATGTATATTTAGTTTCGCAGGAAACAATAGTTAAGTATCTTTATATATATAATTCTTCTGTGAGTGTGTATGTCACTGAACTACTCTCAAACGACTGGAACGATTTTGATGAAATTTTTTGTGTGTGTTCAAAGGGATCTGGGAATGGTTTAGATTCACAATTTTGTCCGCTGGACAATGTTTTTTTAATTAATTTTCAAATTTATTAGTAGTTATGGCAAAACGACGTTTGCCGGGACAGCTAGTATACATATATAGCAAGTCTTTTTGAATTTGTTAAGTTATTTAGTACGAGAGCACGTTAAGCTGTCGGTCCCGGTTGTCATGCACATCTATGGCAATCGTTATTGGGAAGTCAGTGCCCTCAAATATACTGACAACTAGTTCAATCTTCGTATTAAGTTCCCCTCAGGGTTACGGAGGTCCGATGCCAGTCGCTCCGTGTAAAAACTGATATTCAGGTAAAACTGGTTGAACTAGTAGCCGACCCCAAATCTTGGGAATAATAAAGGCTAGGAAGATGATGATGATTTAGTACACGACTGAAAAGTTTGTTTCAACTATTATTATTAGGCCTTTATCTATGAAATTGCCGTTTTGTATGCAATAAGTGAAAGTACTTATTTTTTCAAACTTTTTATTTCTGTTTTTCGAAGTAATCACCCATGCAATCGACGCATCTTTGCCAACACATTGGCAGTTTATTGATGCCCTTCTTGTAAAACTCAGCTGGACGGGAGGCAACAAACTCTTCAAAGGCATTTTGTACTGCCTCTCGGGACTGCCTCTTGTTTATTTCTATTTGTTTTGAACAATGAAAAATTGTATTTATCGATTATTTGACATGTATATTGCATGGATTTAGATGCTTTTGATGATTTCATGTTATTTATGACTAATAATGAGAAGTTCGTCGTGTTAGTACCGGCCGAGTTTGCTCAAACACATTTTTACTCGCACTCCAGTGCTATCTTTCTCCTCGCCCATCAAGGAGTTATGCTAGCCAGCACCGCTTGTTATTGTACTTACTTTCTTTAAATCGCTCAGACAAACAAATATTATCAATTTACAGAATAAAGTTAATTTTCATTGATGATATAATTTCACACCTTTTGGTTGCCTTGGTAGGTACTTGTGCTCATCGGAAGCGCCTGTCATTTTTTTTTAACTTCTCAATGAATGATTTTGAAGCTTACAGGAACAAGTTCTTTTTCTCTGTTTTTACACTTTCAAAAATATATTGGTTGATGATGTGCAGGGCTGAGGTCTGCCAGGCGATGGTCACCGTACTTAGCATGACTTATCGCTACCGTTACTCGAAGGGTTTAGTGCTCTCTCCT
The DNA here is from genome assembly GCA_905220595.1 of Spilosoma lubricipeda. NCBI lineage: Eukaryota > Metazoa > Arthropoda > Insecta > Lepidoptera > Erebidae > Spilosoma > Spilosoma lubricipeda. The sequence goes on along the minus strand of HG992296.1, from coordinate 13,614,634 downwards.
ACTATTTCAGCAGGAACGGGCTGGCTCGACCGGGGCGGTACTACCCACGCACAGAAGATCAGCCTAAAATGAAAACATTCGTACTGTCTTGTTTCGTTGGTGAGTCCGATCTCAGAGACATGATACAGATGTATCTCAATAGGCTATAGGCTGCCACTGTGTGGGTCACCATGCTGCATTGTTGCATTATTTGCATTCACCACGAGTATGGTGACCATTACTATTGGATTATCTTATTATATTACTTGTACTCGCTAAATATATTCTATAAGAATATGTTAATTGATCACCTGGGAACATTTTCTTTATAAACATCGTAGCATTTTTCGACAGGAAAATTTTATGCCGGCCGACAAAAGATTTCAATTAATCATTACCTCTTTGTATTATATTCAATAAAGAATTATGCCCTTTATTACACTGAACATAGATATTTAGGCGTTATAATCGAATTTATAATCTATATAAACCAATAAAGCGTGGGTAGAGACTATTGAATTTGTATAAAAATAAAATTTCAATGTATATTTAGTTTCGCAGGAAACAATAGTTAAGTATCTTTATATATATAATTCTTCTGTGAGTGTGTATGTCACTGAACTACTCTCAAACGACTGGACCGATTTTGATGAAATCTTTTGTGTGTGTTCAAGGGGATCTGGGAATGGTTTAGATTCACAATTTTGTCCGCTGGACAATGTTTTTTTAATTAATTTTTAATTTATTAGTAGTTATGGCAAAACGACGTTTGCCGGGACTGCTAGTATACATATATAGCAAGTCTTTTTGAATTTGTTAAGTTATTTAGTACGAGAGCACGTTAAGCTGTCGGTCCCGGTTGTCACAAACATCTATGGCAATCGTTATTGGGAAGTCAGTGCCCTCAAATATACTGACAACTAGTTCAATCTTCGTATTAAGTTCACCCTCAGGGTTGCGGAGGTCCGATGCCAGTCGCTCCGTGTAAAAACCGATATTCAGGTAAAACTGGTTGAACTAGTAGCCGACCTCATATCTTGGGAATAATAAAGGCTAGGAAGATGATGATGATTTAGTACACGACTGAAAAGTTTGTTTCAACTATTATTATTAGGCCTTTATCTATGAAATTGCCGTTTTGTATGCAATAAGTGAAAGTACTTATTTTTTCAAACTTTTTATTTCTGTTTTTCGAAGTAATCACCCATGCAATCGACGCATCTTTGCCAACGCATTGGCAGTTTATTGATGCCCTTCTTGTAAAAATCAGCTGGACGGGAGGCAACAAACTCTTCAAAGGCATTTTGTACTGCCTCTCGGGACTGCTTCTTGTTTATTTCTATTTGTTTTGAACAATGAAAAATTGTATTTATCGATTACTTGACATGTATATTGCATGGGTTTAGATGCTTTTGATGATTTCATGTTATTTATGACTAATAATGAGAAGTTCGTCGTGTTAGTACCGGCCGAGTTTGCTCAAACACATTTTTACTCGATCTCCAGTGCTATCTTTCTCCTCGCCTATCAAGGAGTTATGCTAGCCAGCACCGCCTGTCATTGTACTTACTTTCCTTAAATCGCTGAGACAAACATTAATTTTATCAATTTACAGAATAAAGTTAATTTTCATTGATGATATAATTTCACACCTTTTGGTTGCCTTGGTAGATACTTTTGCTTATCGGAAACGCTTGAAAATTTTTTTAACTTCTCAATGAATGAATTAAATCTATTAAAATTCAAGCTTACTGGAACAAGTTCTTTTTCTCTGTTTTTACACTTTCAAAAATATATTGGTTGTTGATGTGCAGGGCTGAGGTCTGCCAGGCGATGGTTGCCGTACTTAGCATGACTTATCGCTACCGTTACTCGAAGGGTTTAGTGCTCTCTCTTACTATTTCAGCACGAATTGGCCAGCTCGACCGGTGCGGACTACCCTCTCACAGAAGATCAGCCTAAAATGAAAACATTCGTGCTGTTTTGTTTCGTTGGTGAGCCCGATCTCAGAGGCATGATGCAGATGTATCTCAATAGGCTATAGGCTGCCACTGTGTGGGTCACCATGCTGCATTGTTGCATTATCTGCATTCACCACGAGTATGGTGACCATTACTATTGGATTCTGCTCATGCTTTCCATCAAGCAGAGTAGAGTCAGTACGGCTGTTTTATACATAAAAAATGCGAAACTAATCAGCTTTTTCTTAGTCGTAGACCAATCCATCATCAGATGTTTTACTGCCTAAATCCTTCGTCGCTAAATAGACTATCCAATACTAAAATAATTAACGAAATTGGTCCAACTGTTCACACCTGATGCTGTGATCAAGGGAAATGGGGATTCGTTTTTATATATTTACTAGCTGAACCCCGCGGTGTTACCCGCGGTTATTGTTGTACCGCGAGTAACGCCGCGGGACAAAGTTAGTCTAAAAAAAGTTGCCTAAGTTACTCCCTGGATCATCAGCTACCTGCCAGTGAAAGTCCCGTCAAATCAAAATCGGTCCAGTTGTTCCAGAGATTACCCGGAACAAACAGACACAGACAAAAAAGTTTAACTAAATTCTTGGTATATGTACCGTGTATACATACATATGCATTTAGTAATAAGCGGTTATTTTAATATTACAAACAGACACTCCAATTTTATTTATTTGTATAGATTATAGCTTATCGTTAAGAGATCAACCCTATAGTTGTTCTAAGTAATCTTTAAATTTATTAGTAAATAATTCACAATAGGGAGTATCGTTAAAGCTCCCAAGGACAAGCCCGACTCAATAGAATCCAAAGAAGACCCAACGAGCGATTGATCACTTAATTTCCCCTCGTAACCCGATTACTTCCAAAAAATTAATTTTAAACGTACAACCTTTTATATTTTCGCTGTAAAATAGCAAACCGAGCCATACAAATGCGGTTTAATTAAAAATTTCGAAGCCATACATCAAACGGAGTGAGTTCGTCCGAGTTTACAAAAGAATATATATTTTTTAGCAACGGTAAAACTCTCAAAGGAAAACCAGAAGATCTGTGTTTTTTTTTTACTTTTCTGATTAAGAAAAGTATTTGGGTTCCGTACAGATTAAAAATTATTCGAGTGTAGTTTGCTGAAAGGCTCTTCGTAAAGCAGTTTTGATTCGTATCGTATTTTATTTTGCCTTTACTGATAATCACGGATGAAACAGTTGATAATAAAACTCTATAAAGACAGGGATAAACATACACAGATTTTTATTATATTTCTTGAAGTTTAAACTAAATTCAAATTGAATGTTACGAGATGATCTATGGTCATTGTTTTTTGTTTTTCCAAAGACTGTCCCCATTTCATCTTATCCACATTTTTTATCATTATTTTCATCATGACGCAGACTTGAAGACTTTAAATAATTAACGTTGGCAGTAATAGCTGATTAGCTAGTTGCCATGTCATAAAAAGAAAAGAAAAAGAGATGATTTATCTGAAAATAAAATCTCTAAACTCTGAATACTCTCACTCTATTACCATTTTTACTGAGGCATGTGCCTCAGCAAACTATTGAAGCCTGTGGATGTGATGATGTGCTCTTCATATAACAGTTAACAAAGAAAAAGACACACCCGTTGATAAGTAACTCCCAGCGCCCATTGAACAGGTGCATAGGTGCAAGATTACTTAGCCACACCTTGTCTTGCCAGTCCCCAACCCGCACTGGGCCAGCGTGGGGACGTATGGCATAGCCCTCTTCTGAGAGGAGACCCGAGTCCAACAGTGGGACGTTATGGATTGTTGATGATTGATGAGAACAAAGAAAACGTAAAAATTAAAAAAAATATATATACCTAGAGCATTCTTACAAACCTATTCAAAATCGGTTCAGCGGTTTAAACGATACGGTGAAACATGCAAACATATTACTTTCAAAACTGTTACTTTTCCTTTTGACTTCGCCGTAGTCAAGTAAAAGAGTTCATGTTATGTCTTAAACAAACTTTGATTGTAAACTATTCTTGGTTATCTAACTTCAAAAGTAAAGAAGTTCATCTTAAATGTCAGTACGTTAAATAAATAACAATTCTACACCTCAAGTTTTGCTGAAAGCTGACCCTTATACCCGAGAGGATACCTAGAATTAGGTATACTTAAGTTAAGAGGTATATTACACTCAGAGGGCGTGGAGGTTAAATTTTACAACCCAGTTTATGTCTGAGAAGTCAGTGAGAGAAATCCCTCGACTGTAATTGTCTTATTGAAAGCTGTATTAACATTTATTTCTCTGTATATTTAGAAAGAATATGGAATACTTGTGATGTGTACTAAATGTCCCTTACGGTTTCGCTCTCAAGACTTGATTTGTTGGAACATAACCTCGCCGTTTTATTCCACATTTTTTTATGTATGGGCCTGTCAAAATGACTCTATTCTACCTTATGTAAAGCACAAGCAGGATCCAAGAATGGTGGTCACCATACACAGTGCGAATGCAGACAATGCAGCACGGTGACCCACACCACGGCGCCTAGTGATGTTTTTGCATCATTGGGTCTCCTGTCTCGCACTCACCAATGAAACACGAGAGCACGAGTGCTATCATTTTAGGTTGATAATCTGTAAGAGGGCAGTGCCAGCCAGCTTGTTGGTGCCACCAGCATGGTTCTACTACTTTTAGCCCATTATTATTTTATAAAAGTAACATTATTTAACTCCCATTAGTTTATGGTATTACTCCATTGTAAAAGGCCCGTGCCGAGTCATAGCTCAACCATAGTGATTATTTTTATTAAATCTTGAATGAAATGAAAATAGTTACTCTTATTGTCTACTACAGTCTTAGGCTGAAATTTATAAAGCGTGCTTAGACTTTGCTCAGACTTTGCTTACGCTAAACTTACGTAAGTTCCTGCTCAGTGTAATCTTAGCATTCGAATTTATAGTCCTTTGGGCTAAGAATGTACTGAGTGTATGCTAAGCAAGAACTCAGGAAAAAATGTATAACATTTCAATTTGCATAGAATATTTATTTGAATTATATAGATATTTTAAAAACATTTTACATATTTGAAAAGAGCTGTTATAAACTAAAATATTTGTAATCTTATAAACTTTATTATATAATTGTATTTCAATCAATTTAAACCGTTGATTTTTATTAATTTTAAGTGAAAAAGGGCAAAAATAACACATGTTAATAAAAGAGTATATTTGACTTGTCAGTCAAATGTCATAACATTTTTTATGGAATATATGGGAAAACGAACCGACATTTCGCCTCAGGTATCCTCCTCACTCGGTGAAACACAGTACACGCGCTGCTTCTTATCGGTTTTCTGTGAGGCCGTGGTATCACTCCAGTCGATGTATTTGAATATTTCAGATTGTTTCGAGATCAATCGCATATAATTACTAATTTTTAGAAAGAACTTTTAACTTTGACCCTGGCATGCCCTAAGCGTTGTAACAGAAGTCCTGTTACAACACTTTCGAACTAGATTACGGCTTTTCTACTTGAACCATCAAACCATCTTTACAAGCGCGTAAGTAATCGCTAAGTCAAGGATTTTGGTGACTTAGAAAATGCTAAGCATTTGCTCAGCTTGAGCTAAGCATAATGACTATAAATTTCATCGCACACTTAACTCGTGAGATAAGTCTAAGCAAAGACAAAGTACGCTTTATAAATTTCAGCCTTAGTGCCTGTGACTCAGTTCGGATTCATTCGAATTCCCTCTATTAAAATGTGCAAAGTTGATGTGTAAGGAAAAGAAGGAAGTAGAGGACGATAAAAAAAATCGGTAGGCAGTAAGAGGCACGTTGATGTCAGCACGAACACCTTCGCACAGAAAATCAACGTAAAATGACAGCGTTCGTGCTGTCGTGTTTTGTTGGTAAATGCGAGACCGGAGGCCCAATGATGCAGAAGCAACACTAGCCCGCCATAGTGTGGGTTACCATGCTGCATTGTTGCATTCGCAATGAGTATGGTGACCACCACTCTTGGAGTCTGCTTATGCTTTCCATCAGACAGAGTAGAGTCATTTTGGCAGGGCCATACATAAAAAAGCTATAAACATACAGTCACTTCAAAGAAGTTTAAATAACAGTCCATTGTCAGATTATTTTAGTATTCAATATTTAGTTTTAAAATATCTACAGATAACTACACCTAGAACCTCACTCGTAGAAACCAGTATGTAGAAAATAAATCTTTGAAACAACTTTCTGTTTCAGTCCCTTCATTCCGCTTACAATGCTTATTTTTCAGCTTAGTTAAACAAAGGAAAACAATGAATTCTCTTAATAGGCAATATTACTTAATACACCATGCCTCAATGTAGGTACCTACCACTTACATAAAAAAACACGCGATCTCATAAACAAAAGTCTTATTCCACTGCTCACCCCATAAATCATAGTCGTTATGATATAACGTTATTTGCACAAGTTTTTTTTTACCTCTTGGCCTTTTTCCCCTTCAAGTCGTTTAGCAATTATGAGCCTTAAGTTCTTAGTGTAATGGCCCAAAATTGCTCGGATAATGAAGATTGAGTGTGTTAGTATAATGGGCAGACTTGTGATAATAGTCCACCTATGTGTTAAGGGGAATATTGCCTAAGCTAGCTAGCTATGTTATTACACATAGTATACTAAAGATTGCCTGGTAGACCAAGTTTAAACTGTCTGAAAGTCTCTTTATATTACCTACATTTTTTGTTTTGTTTTTTTTTTACGCGGGGAGTGCCTTATGCATCACACTCTCCGTGGGGGAGGGGACACACACGAAGGAAGTGTGTGGGAATCCCGGAGAACCAGTCTATTCACTAAACACCGCGGCAGCCTGCCTCGGCAGTTGGGAGGAGCTCCAGGAACGCATCAGCGGCTTTTGGAAACCCTCCTGTCGTTGCTCATGACTGAGGTACATCCCGGGGTAACCATATATATAACCATTACCTAGCCAGTACAACTTGAATATCGATTCAAGACACTGTTAGAATAAAGCTGTAGGGAAGACATGTATTCTGTATAAGAATCAGCAATTATATCTATGATGGCAAAAAGTGCTTATTTTATTTACAAACCCATATTTTTCTCTTAAAAATATTTAAAAAAATATCAGGTCTAAGAAGTTTCAAAACATGGAACGTCAAAGTTTTTCTGCTTTAATAGTTACTAGCGGCCTTTTTAGGAGTCACCATTGAGTACAAAATCACATTTTCTCACACAAGTACGATAAACGCCTTACTTCACTGTCGAAAAACTTTCATGAAACTTTTGTATCGTGGTACATTATTGTACTGAAATATTTTCAGCATTTTCAGCTTATCAGTGGCCAGGTTGGGTCAAATTTTAGTGGATAAATAAGAAACATAGAGTTAAATGTATTAGGAAGAGGCATATTACACGCTCAATAGGGTAAACGTTGAAATATTGAAACAAATATTAAAAAAAAAATGTTGCAGACAACTGACACACAACTTAAATGTCAGCTAAAATGAGTGATAGAATTCTTACATTTAATGACTTCAGTACTTTACTTATTCGACTGACTTGATGACGCAGTGGTGCTGTTTTCGAGGTCTCGAGTTCGATTCCTGATTCCGAAAAATTTTTTTTAAGGTTTGTGTGTTTTCTATGTATAAGATGTACGAATTTATAAAAAATTGTAAAGCTTCAAATAATGTATTTATATTCGTTGTCTAGTACCTATACTTGTAGTACAAGCTCTGCTAAATTCGGTACTAGATAATAAATATTTCGGACCCGGGAATCGAACACGAGACCTCGAAAACAACAGTCGCATACGCGACAACTGCGCCATCGAGTCATTTACACTAGGTGGTAAACTTGTTAACTAGATGTCGTTGTGGATTAGACGTCCAATATAATATTATATTCTTTAATATATAAGTTAGTCGTAAGTAATATTACTTACGAATTATTTAGATTTACGGAACTAGAAAGCTATCTTACTTGAAACGATCTTTCATCATCATTTTACGAAATCACCTAAATCAAACATTCAATTTTCATTCTTGAATAGGCACAATCTATATAGAAACAAATCTCAGATCTCCATTTCAGATAACGATAGAACAAAAGCGTTTCACTCGTAAAACAGGGATATAATTGCATAGATGATTATCTTAGGGGTGTATTAATGACCAAATTGATGCTGCGACTCTAAAGAACGACATTTTCAGATGTTAAATAATGTTTTCGGAACAGAAACTAGAAAAGTGTTTTAACTTGAATGGAGATTGAATTTTAATTGAATGTAAAGTAGGTTCATAATCTATTGTTTGATCTTTTGGACCAGGTTTTAAGGTTTTGTGATGATTGTTAAAGATTGGATTATGATGTAATTTTTTGGGAAAATCAGGTGTCAGCAGTACAGTCTTTGTAGCCTAATACCTCCTTCTCTAAGAGTTGTTTAGTGCTTTAAATAACTAAGTACCTAAACCTGTTCAGTAATGTGTATGTTTACATTCAGTGTTACTTATTTCAGTGGGTTTCTCTCCCGTACTTCATGTGTTTCATGTACCCTATTTTGCATATAAAACAAAGTGTACCTTATTCTGATCTGACCACTCAGAAAAGCTTTTTTTTATGTACTTCTGTAATTCGAAATAGATTAAAATCAAATGTTTTACCTGCTTATCCGTTAAGTCCAAATAGCTTAATCCCGCTTAAAAAATTGAGGCACAAAATATTTATAATAAAGATTGATATCCGTTCACTATTGCTAAATCCGCTCACGTCTACCGGTGACGGTCACCATACTAATTTTCTCACCTGAAATATCTAAAAATAGTATTTCTATCAAAATATTAAGCCCATATTTCTGATGGAGTGTCAGCTCCTGTCAAATGCAGGTTAGTTTTCGATCTTCTACAAAGTGTTTTGGATTGTATTTGACATATTTTGATAAGGGATAATAGCTTGTTTTATTATACAGGTGAAATTGACAAACACTTAAATATAGTACAAAACTATTTGTGATTTTTGAATCACAAATAGTTTTGTACTGACTGAAACTATTTGCAGTTTGATTTATTTGATATGTAATGGTCTTTATCTATGAAATTGCCGTTTTGTATGCAACTAGCTGACCCACGCAACCTCGTTTGCGCCTTATATTGCCCGTAGCGTGAAAATTTCCCCCGTTTTTGAAACATTCTTCATTGTTGCTCCGCTTTTATTAGTAGTAGCGTGATGATATATACCCTATAGCCTTCCTCGATAAATGGACTATCCAACACCAAAAGAATTTTTCAAATCGGACCAGCGGTTCCTGAGATTAGCGTGTTCAAACAAACAAACAAACTCTTCAGCTTTATATATTAGTATAGATAAGTGAAAGTACTTATTTTTTCAAACTTTTTTATTTCTGTTATTCGAAGTAATCACCCATGCAATCGACGCATCTTTGCCAACACATTGGCAGTTTTCTTGTAAAAAAATAAGTACTTTCACATACTACATACAAAACGGCAATTTCATAGATAAAGACCTATTATTTGCGATAAATGATCTATTGTTACAGTTTGGAACACGAAGAAATGACTGTTGATTTCTTGGAATTACTGATTCTGTTTGTGGAGACTAAATTTTAAAGATAGGTTTTAACTAGGTTATAATTATTGTACTCACAAAAAAAACTTGGTTGGCCTCTGATGAATCATATTAATTTGTATTTATTAGTTGTTTTCGAATATAACGGAGAGGAAAAGTTTATTAAAATAATAGTCGTTAAATATTTTTAGTGTTTTTTTTTAAATTTTGTCTTTTTTTTTTTATGTTTGACCCTGCCAAAATGACTCTACTCTGCCTGATGGAAAGCATGAGTAGAATCCAAGAGTGGTGGTCACCATACTGCGAATGCAGACAATGCAACAATGCAGCATGGTGACCCACACCATGGCGGGCTAGTGATGCTTCCGCATCATTGGGCCTCCGGTCTCGCACTCACCAACGAAACACGACAGCATGATCGCTGTCATTTTACGTTGATTTTCTGTGCGAGGGTAGTACCGCCCCGGTCGAGCCGGCCCGTTCGTGCTGAAATCAGCGTGGCTCTACTACCTTGAATAATCAGATCAGTCTTTATTCATTTTATACTGTGATAAGCTGAATGGTGATGCTGACATCTTTTCTGTTAGAGCTTGAAAAATACAGTTATCCTACTCACGATTTTTTTAAAGTTGTTTATCTTCCTAAAATACTTGATTTTAAAACACTTGAACCTTAATGTATTTCATTCGAACTGAACACTTCAAGGTCCTATTACGTATATTCTTATTTACTTAATTGATTTTCACTTTCCATTAGGTGACACGTTTATTTATTTACCCAGCATGTAACCATAAACGTTATTTCAAATAACAAAATTTACCATCATTATTTATTAATTTGTTATTCCTTTAGTATGGAATTAGTGTGGACTGATTTTCGTGAGTCCATACTAATTTTATAAATGCGGCGGTAAATCTGTCTGTTCCGTGTTTTAACTTCGGATTCGGAAAAAAAATGGGCATTCTTTGATTCTTGAAGAGGGATATAGGGTATTGAGTACGATGAAATCGATAAACATGCAGGCGGAGCCGCTGACAAGAGCTAGTATCTTAAAACATATGCATAAAACATATCATCCGATCGTATGTATAATATTAAAACTACGAATTTCTTCCCCAAGCAACTCAATCCTTCAAAAATTAACACTCGCATCGCGTCTCATGTGGAGCTCTCAATTTCCTGTCTTTTCGTAAATCATGGATATTTGCATAACCAATATCGACGAAGCGTGACATATCCTCCACTGTTCTATTTTACTCTTCATCCTCTATACTGATCTCCATTTTTAAAGACTCGAGAGATTATTACTCTTTAAACCTTGGTATGAGAGTTCATCACAGTTCTAGGATAAATTATGATGAGTATAATTGCAGTTGTTAATGTTGTTTAAATCGACAGATTAACACGAATACTCAATAGTTTTGAAATATGTATTTATTTATATCTTTATTGTATACATAAACTTAACTTTAACCTAAAAACAACAATAGCTGAGTTATAGAAGTAACAATTAGTGGTTTTATAGCTCGCAGTGATTTCATACAGACAACGAAATAATTTATAGTTCGCCTATATTAATCTAAAGAGTTACTAATTTTTCTTGCAGTTCAGTTTTAACCTATAAATAGCTCAAGTCTAGAAATATCACACATCGACAAGACATCGATTCATTTGAAATTAATGTGGCAACAGCTAGAAACTGAAGCCACAACTTTTTAAGCAACTTCAAAGGTGAAGCAGCACATTGCCCCTATGTTTTCATTTATTTTTTAGGGTTACGTAGCCAAATGGCAAACAATAGAACCTTTATGGATTCAACATGTCTGTCCGTCCGTCGTAAACCGCAATTTACCTTTCATTCAATCAACACAAATATAAAAATAAAATAAAAATTATATTATGTTACTTCCTGCTACGGAACCCTTCATGGGCGAGTACGACTCGCACTTGGCCGCTTTTTATTGTCAGTATTTGTTATGTTTTATTTTTTATTAATTAAAATTGTAGTGGGTTGATGATCTCTAGAATTAGACTATTTATGAGATTGTGTAGAACACAATCACACTCACATTCTAATTTTAATGTAAATCTATAATTGAAGAGCTTTAATTGGCTTTCTAGTTACTATAAAAGACGATACATTATGTTGTAAATAGCAGTGAGTTTTCCACGTACTTGTTAAATAAATATAAAGTGTTTCAGTATCTCACTTATCCTCATTCCAATCTAATGCTAAAATATCTGAGGAGTTTTTTCCTCAATTACGTTCCCAATATAGAACAGATTTGAAAAATATAGCCGTAACTGGGATTAATGAATAAGACCTTTATCCAGGTAATAATAATCAAAATCATAATCATAACCATTTGCAAGCCAGGACCCGTGCTGTTCCAAAGCATTAAGTTTAAGTTGAATATTCACACCTAGTTTCCTTTCCAACTCGACCGCTTCAAGTGGGCAAAAGCAAAGAGCACATTAAAGCTAAAGTTCTTAGACCAAAACTAACTCAACGCAGCTCATTTATACATTAAAGTGTATGTAGCTAAATATTTATTGAAAATATAAGAAATGTTTTTGTGAAAGTTGGAATCTTGGTTACATATTAAGGGTCGGACAAACTTGCAATGACTTTAGTATGTTCTATTTTTTACCCGACTACGTCAAAGCCAAAAGGAAGGGTAATAGTTTTGACATTCTATGTATGTTTGTATGTTCCACCGTAGCGCTTAAACTACTGGACCGGTTCTAATGAATGAGGTGTCATTATATTTGTAATAATATTCCGCCTATATGTTATTTTTTTTTATAAAACACATATAGCCTATAGTATATATGTACTATACATGTACAACCCACATTATTCTGCATTAGAAGAACTTTTGGCATCAGTGTGAAACAAAAAGTAAACAAGCAAATGTTTAAAAGGCTATAAATCCTTATATATAAAATCAATTGCTGATACTTTGTCTCGCACAACAAAAATGTGGAGTGAACTGTCACCTGCGGTATTTTCGAACGAATACGACCTTCAAACCTTCAAGAAATTGTTCCTTCATAAAAGGCCGGCAACGCACTTGTGACGCCTCTGGTGTTGCCGGTGTCCATGGGCGGCGGTAACCGCTTATCATTAGGCGATACGTCTGCTCGTTTGCTATTATTTCATAAAAAAAAACTCAAGAACGGCTGGGCCGATTTAGTTGATTTTGGTTTTGAAATGTTTTTCGTAGTCGAGAGAAGGTTTAAACGGTGAAATGGGTATGGGTACTAGACAACTGATATAAATACATTATACACTTTTATTGTAAATACATACATGCATAATATACATAGAAAATACTCAAACACTGAAACAAAAATTTTTAGATTTTGCAAATATTTTGGTCTAACCCAGGAATCAAACCCGACATCTCAAGCACAGCAGTCTCATACGCTACCACTCCGCCACCGAGGTTGTTAAAGCTATATTTCCGACAAAGAATGATGTTCGTTGATGACTGCTTATCATCAGTGGGGTCACCATATATTTCTTTGTAAAGGTGTTCATCCTTCTCTGTTGTATTCTACCTCTACATAACAGAACATTCAGTTACGGTGTATATTGAAATAGAATTTGTGGCAGCTTTAACTTGTGAGAAACACACATCTGGCGTTTTGTGTTTCCGTTATTCAAATCCGATTGCGACACGTTGCTCCTGGAAATGAAATTTGCGAAAAATAATATTGGTTTGTGCTTAGAAATGCTGACAATGTGTCAGCATTTCGATTTCATTTCTTAGAATGTTCACATTGCATGCTGCTATCTATGTGGTTGCGACATCAAGATAGCATCACAATCAAATTTTTGTATTCTAGTAGGCAAGTTTGTTTTCAAATAAAATCACATAATGTTTTATGGCCATTTTTTTTTATTACGTTTGGAAACCCCCTCGGGCCGTCACCCCGCTGGGGTTTGCGGGGCAGTGTATCGGAACCGAACCGACTAAAACCACACGGTGTGCCACTCTGCGCCTGAGAGGGGGGGTTCCGGGAACTGCTGTTATTAACACATCCGGACCCCTCCCAGCGCCTGCCCGCACTGAAGCGGGCACCGTCTACTGGTACACTCTCTAAATAGGCGACGTACGGCACACGCGTAACGTCGCCCCCTCGCAGGTGGCCACTAAAGTGGATGGAGAGGAGAACCCATCCCGACCATCCGCGGCCACACACAGGGCGGCATGAGGTGCTGATAGGCGTCCCTCTACCGCCCGGTTCGCCGGCGGCGGATCGGGTCCGAGTGGATGTCTTCCTCCCTGGCCTTCTCCGCCGCCTCTTTCTGCAAGTTTACATCTTCGCACTAGGTTGCGACCGCGGTAAAACTGGTGTCGCTACCGGCCGTGGAGCGTATGACGGCCGGTAGCGAGAGATCTCCTCCGATGACTGCAGGGAGGGTCCGACACTGCGACACCCAAGCGGAGCAAATCGCCAGCATAATGTTTTATAGCCATACGCCATCCTTCTTTTTTATTGTGCTCTACTATTTAGTATGTATGGAAATAACTGTTTTTAGACTTTCGCGACTTTTACACATATACCTTCCAATTCTCGATGTTTCGAATGTGTGTGTGAATGAAAGTGATGTGAGCTTGGCGACGCCTTTCTGATGCGTAAGATGTAACTAGAGCACTAGTGGATACACTTGATCGCTTCTCGTTGTTTAATTAGTAGGAGCATAATGGCATTTTTACCCAACTGCGAAAGAAGGAGGGTTATGTTTTTCGAGTGTATTTGTGTTTGTATATTTCTTTGGCCCTAGAGCCTAAACGGCTTACCGTATATTTATGTAAAGGGGGTGGGGCATGTAATAGATTCATCTTAGTCGTAGAGTGACACGGTAAGCCCTGACTTCTATCTGTGGCGCCTGTTAGCTAATCATTTACATCTGATGATTGTAACCCAAAAATTTGTAATAATTAACGTTGTAAAAAATCTCGTGGTCAGGAGTATAATTTCTCTTTCTATTTAACCTCGTGGCTAACCATCAGCAGCACCTGGCTCCTAAAGCCCTTAACGTGACACTGTAAAGTTTTATATAAATCCGTTCAGTAGGTTTTGCGTGAAAGAGTAACAAACATCCAAGCATCCTCACATACTTTCGTATCTATAATATTAGTAGGACTAGTAGGATAGTGGGATTATAATTAAAAAATGAAGATTTGTTTGTTGTTATTTTGATGCTTTAACTAGACACATAATTATCATCTACGCTAATATTACATATTAGCGTAAATGATGTGTGTGAATGCATCGCAAAGAACGTCACGCCGCATCGCATCGCATCGTTGTTATGTGTGGGAGGCCTAAAATTTTGAAAACAATTGCAAGTAATTGTAGCGCTAAATTTCACTAACGTTATTTTCTAGACTGAATTAAGTTATAAGCGGTAGCGAGAAAAAATATCGTAATATATTTCTTACTGTGTAAGTCTTGAACAGATTAATCTTTAGAACTCCTTAGAGTACTACAATATTCCTAAAATAAATATGACTGACTTTACAACTCTTAGATGGCCCTGAATGTGCCTAAAATGTCATAGCAAGTCTAAATTTATACTTCTGGAGTCTAAAAATATGATTATCTTTTGCAAAATGTCGATGTCTACTGAAGGTTATTTATTTTGAGTATATAATGAGAACTTTATCCCGTAATGCTTCACTGTGGTGTATTATGATGCCATTGAAGAGGAATGAGATAAAGAAATTATCAAAAATATTGTTTAAGGTAGGAAACCAACATAAACTTTTACATTTATTATGCTACATCAGC
The DNA here is from genome assembly GCA_905220595.1 of Spilosoma lubricipeda. Classification (NCBI taxonomy): domain Eukaryota; kingdom Metazoa; phylum Arthropoda; class Insecta; order Lepidoptera; family Erebidae; genus Spilosoma; species Spilosoma lubricipeda. Next base: position 13,599,295 of record HG992296.1, on the reverse strand, counting down.
ATAATAAATGTAAAAGTTTATGTTGTTAAGATAAAAATGAAATATTTTCATCCCCGTATACGTACTAACAGTAACATAATACAATATAGTAGAAAAATTAAACACGGGTAAGGCTGCTCTTAAGTTATACAGTATATCATCAGCTACCTACCAATGAACGTCCCTTCAAAAACGATCCAGCTCTTACAAACCGGATCAAACCGATAGACAGACGGTTTTGGAACGAAGTTCCTTATGCCGCGTTGCGAAAGGTGTAACGAGTTTTTTGCTATATTAACATTGAGTTGACGTCATAGTGCTGGATATTCAACGTTAAATATACCAAAATGATTGCCAACGTCCGTACCATGTTGAATACACCGGTTCTCGTCCGATCGCCGAAGTTAAGCAACATCCCCCGTGATTAGTACTTGGATGGCTGACCGCCTGGGAATACCATAATATATTGTTTTATAGTATATTTTGTACAGTCTGATTATTTATAAAATAATTTGAGTATTTTATGCGCATTTTTATTAGTAGTATATCATATATATATATATAAACTTCGTTTCATCCGGGTGTCCCTTGACACCTCTCAAGTTTTTAATATTTTTTAACTATTGTTTTTTTGGTTTAAGTACCGTATATACTTTCAAATGTATTTTGTCCTAAGTTCAAATTACAAAGAAACACTTAAAATTTATTTATTTGTATAAAGAGATACCTATCTGCTGTATAAATATTTACTGAAGCCTATAAACTATCTTACGTCCAAATAGTAAAATGTTATGACCCAACCGTAAGGTATATAGCCAAATAACGTCCACCTGCGGGTCCGGCTATAATGTGATTATGATCTTAGTATTCTAGAGATATACTTTAGCACTTCAGAAGTTTAGTACAATCTGGCTTACGGGTTCTGTCATTACCGAGTTATTTAATGGCCAAAAGTGTCTACCCCTAGGTTTTAATATTAGTGAATAGGCTGGAGAAATTATTTTCAGACGATAACAATTTTAGTTTATTTCGGTCTACGAATGTTAAATTTATGTTCGCAATGAAAAGTTTCATTTAAATGTTCTAATTGTGACGGTATTGATTTTATGGTGTAAGACTCGATGTTATAAAAACAATTGTAAATTTTGTAATTTATAATCTCGATTGTCGGCACTTGATGGTACTTGTTGTTAATTTATTTTTTAATGGAATGGTGGGCAAACGAGCAGACGTATCGCCTGATGGTAAGCGATTACCGCCGGCCATGGACACCGGCCACTCCAGAGGTAAAGATGCGTTGCCGGCCTTTGGAAAATGGGAAAGGGAATGGGGGATATTTATTTAGTTTAATCCTGACCGGTCTCAACTTAGATACCGGTAAGAAAGTTTAATTCAGGTTTGTAAATTAGAACGTTTTGAATTAGATTTAACTAAACATGTTATAACATTCCATTACATGAAAGTAGTTAAAAATTCCACAATTTACGTAGGTATTTCGAACTACATCACATTCTACTTATAGTATGGTCAAGTGTTACGTGATATTGGACCTATTCATACATTCTTGGTAAAGTGAGACCTACTGCCTCATTTTTATTGATACAATTGAAAGATACCTTCTTTGTATGTCACAAGGTTACAAAATGTCCGTGATGGACGATAATAAATACAATGTCAGCCCATTCCTTAGTAAACGCTAACCATAACGTTTCTATGACGTTATCAATTTTATGGGATACTTTTCTTATGTACATTGTAAATTGAACTTTATAACGTGGTGGTAGAACTGTTAACTCAATAACAATAGTATTTTGACACACCTCACACCTGTTTATGTAACCAGATTGCTGATAAACATATAGGTACTTATATTTTTAAATCCATACTTAATGTAAATTAGATTTTGCACGGGACTCCGATCACACGAGACGGCTATCGTGCTAAAGAGTAGCCTATCTTGAAAATTCAAAGAATTTCTATGCGAAATTTCATTAAAATCGTTCTAGAGGTTTAGCTTTGAAAACGTAACAATCATATAGATAGGGTTACTTCATTTTGTTTTAATTTTTTAATTTTATCAAAATGCGCAAATTTCACCACCACAGAATAAAGTAATTATGTACAGTGGGGAGTGTTCTGATGAGCTCTGCCAACTAGTCCCTCCTTCCCCCTTTCTCTACAGGACAACACGTGCCAGCCTTAGAAGTCACCGCCATAGAGTGGAAGACATACGCTCTCGCACGCCGCCATAGTGCTGGTCACCATGCTGCACTGTCCATATTCGCAATGAGGATGGTGACCACCACTCTTGGATTCTGCTTGTGCTTTCCATCAGGCAGGGCAGAGTCATTTTGGCAGCACAAAAGAAAAAAAAAAAAAAAAACATCAAACGATATTTGTTCTGGATGTACATCGAAATGAAACCATGATTACTGGCTCAGCAGTCAGTCACTAATCACACCAACACAGCAACCAACTATTTATTTTATTCATTACAACCTGTGACTTACACCACACAACATTCTCAGGCCAGCCCGGAGCAACATTACTGTGTCCTAAACACTAAAATGCACTTAGACCGCCTTCAGGGTCCATCTGTTTCGTTGCTAACGGTTTAGTAATGAAGATGGTAAGATGGACGGGCTAAAAGTCAAGGATTCCAACTATTTAGTACTTGCTTTGAGCTCAAAGAGAGTTTATATCCGTATGTAGTGAGTTTATACCAGAATTTGCTAAGCGATTTGTTTCAAGATTTCCTTCGCTCTTGTGATCTTGCGTAATTCACTCCTTACAATGAACTAATAGGGGTGGAACTCTATATGTTATAGAATTGTGAAGAAGTGAAGTTACTGCAGAAGTAATTTATCTAAGTTTTAATTCTAGAAGAAGACTCAAAGGCTGACAACAAATTTGGACATCATGAGTTAGGTGTCGGTAGAGAGAGAGTGGAGGTCGCATACAGAGAGGTGCAGCTCACTCGTAACTCTTATCGTTTTGGGTAGTGTTACGCAAATATCGTTCGGTATTGAATCGTCTACTAGAACGCTCCTTATACTACACTAGCTGACCCGCGCAACCTCGTTTGCATCTCCTATTGCGCGTAACGTGATAATTTTCCGCCGTTTTTATAACGTTCTTTATTGGTGCTCCACTCGTGTAGCTCTTAGCGAGATGATATATAGCCTGTAGCCTTTCTCGATAAATGGGCTATCTAACACTGAAATATTTTTTCAAATCGGACCAGAAGTTTCTGAGATTAGCGCGTTCAAACAAACAAACTCTTCAGCTTTATATATTAGTATAGACCATAAGAAAACTTGAATACGTCATATACCTACTACATTATGCAATGAATTAAAAATCTTCTTCTGTCTAATTAATGAAAAAATATCCACATTATAGATTCTGATGTGGATTTTTTTTCGTAAGTAGTAGTAGTTTAGTAGATGAATTGGTCTTGAAAACGAGTAAATTCAAATACCTTGGGTCCGTGTTGCACGAGTCCGGTGAACTCGATCACGACGTCCAAGCCCGAATAAGCGCTGCTTGGACAAAATGGCGAGAAGTAACCGGCGTCCTCTGCGACCGCAGGATACCGGTGAAGCTAAAGGGCCTTGTATACAAGAGCATCATCCGACCAGTCCTACTATACGGCAGCGAGACCTGGCCTGTCCTCGGAAGACATGTCCAGCAGCTTCACGTAGCGGAGATGAAGATGCTGCGGTGGATGTGTGGCGTTACGCGACTAGATCGCATACGTAACGAACATATCCGTGGCAGCCTCGGAGTCCGTGACGTAGCGGACAAGCTGCAGGAAAGTCGACTCCGATGGTATGGCCATGTAAGACGCAGGCCGTCCGACTATGTAGGAAATAGATGCCTCGACCTCACTGTCCAAGGCCCTAGATCACGCGGCAGGCCTAAAAAGCGTTGGCTGGACGTCGTCAAAGCGGACATGGAAGGGAATGATCTCACACCTAAGGATGCCGAAGATCGGGCAAAGTGGAGAAGGCTAAGTAGGAAAGCGGACCCCAGCACTAAGCAGGGAAAACGCTAGGCCGAAGAAGAAGAAGAAGTAGTAGTTTCGGTCGTAGACAAAATCTGTATTACGGTAATAAGTCGTTTGATGAATATACTTATTAACATATTTTGTAATACATACATATTATAGACAGACACACCCAGATAAAATAAAAGTGACAGGACGGACGACCGGAGTGATACCACGGTCTCACAGAAAACCGGTGTGAAATAGCGTCCGCGCTGTGTTTCACCAACTGAATGAGGATACCGGAGGCCCATACTCTCCCCCATCCGTATCGCCCAAAGGTCGGCAATGCACTTGTGACGCCTCTGGTGTTGCGTTTGTCCATGGGCGGCGGTAATCGCTTACCACTAGGCAATACATCTGCTCGCTTACCCACTATTCCATAAAAAAAATGATCATGCTCATCTTACAATCATTTGTTCGTGGCGGGAATCGAACCCATGACCTCTGGAATAGCAGCCAGGTCAATAGCCCCGTTAAATAGTTTAAGATCAATAATTTGAAAAGCTTACAAAACTTGAAAAGAAAATATGGTTATTTCATCAAAGTAAACAAACCCCATGTTGATCTAAGAAGTAAGAAGATTCACCGAAATTAACCAAATAACATACTCGGTTACAAGGAATTAAGATAAGGTTATTTACTTACTTTCCATTCTGTTACAAGTAAGTCAAACAATCGCTAAAGTTGGCTGATGGTGGAATCTAGAAGCAGGTAGTAGAAAAACTTGGGTACACGTTTTGTTATGAGTCTTTTTGTCTATTAGGTCTTGTCTGTTATCCTGTAAGTACTATAGGATGTGGAAATCTGATTAACATAATTATTTATTTCTTAAACACTATTGACGGTTTAAGAATTTGGAGTATCATCACCCCATCTCAACCCTCGGGTATCGACTAAGGAATAAAACTACACAAGACAGCAGAATTATTTAACACTAGCCGACCCACGCAACCTCGTTTGCGTCTCCTATTGCCCGTAGCGTGATAATTTTCCCCCATTTTTGCAACATTTTTCATTGTTTCTCTGCTCCTGTAGGTTTTAGCGTGATGATATATAGCCTGACCAGCGGTTCCTGAGATTAGCGTTCAAACAAACAAACAAACTCTTCAGCTTTATATATTAGTATAGATAGATTCTTTTCAATAAATTGAATAAAAAAAAATCTTTTGAAAAACAAGTTTTTATTAAAATGCCCTCAGAAAGTACTGGTCGAGACGAATTAAAGGAGTTCCAACTTGATTGTGCTGCGACTTTTCTTTACAGAGTTCTTATTCCCACCCTCCAGTTTCAGCATCAGATCAGCTCCATGTCATCATAGTATCGCATTAGATTGCATTGCAAAATTTCAGCAAAATTGGATAAAGATATTACCTTCAAAATTGAGTTGCAAGACCCTAACATACATACGTACATTGTAAGTTAATAAAAAGCTTGTAAAAAGTACTTGTATTGGTTGGAAATCTATTTCACGACTCTGGCTTGCCAGTTAGAACCGCTAGTTCAAGAGGCTAAACCAACCATGGTTGTTTGGAATTAATTATTTGAAAGTACTTTTACCCATTGAAATATTAATTACAGTCGATAATTTACATAACACAGTTTCACATCAAGTCAAAATAAACCAAAAAAAGCAACGCAGACATGTTTAATTGAACTTATGATATATCCCCACATTGCGTGTTAAACGATGAAAAAAAATAAACTAACCCGCCACTGGTCATTTGATGTGATGAGTTCCGAACAACAAATGATAGATGGCCTTTTCAACCTCTTAATGTGCGAGGGTTAATTAATTTCAGTAGAGAAGTAAGAGTTGAATGTCCTCGTTCTAATATGGGTGAATATTTTTATTCTTTTGTAGAATAATCAACACGATGTACATATTTTGGACTCATAAACTAAGTCAGGACATCGAGATGTTACTCGATGAAATCAGGATCATTTTTGTATGTCATTACAATCAAATAATACTAATCGATCGATCTAAATCGAATAATCTGAGATCAGTTTTATACGTGTATAACTTTCTGATGGTCTTTTATTAATGATAAGGTCACGATTGCTCAAAAGTATTTTGATCATTAGTAGCCGCTATTAGCAAGGTACATACTAAAGAGTTAAAATTATATTGCTTTATAGCTATTAAAAGCCAATTTTAACAATATGAAATAGCGTAGTCACCATTTAAGTTAGCCATCCGGCTATCGATACAGATTAACGACACCATCAACAACTAAAATATAAATGGCAGTCCTAATAACATACGGAATGAAACAAATTAGTGCGAGGCATCGGAAACCGATTACTGCCTGATCGAACATCGATTAGTAACTAATGGCTTAAAATTATATTCCTAACTTGGCCGTGTGCATGTGAGGGTTCAGGACGTGTAGTGATGATTCGTGTCGAACGAGTTTAAGTTGTAGGGGGTTAAAATTGATTTAGAACTTATAATTTGATGGGTTAAACTTTAAGGTACACCTACATATCAAATATTTACTGGTTGTTTAGAATGCAAGATTGTACAAGAGTAGAAAAATTTTTCGTCGGCATAAATGATGACATGACACCAGTTTTCTTTTTTTTTTTTTACCGAATGAGTGATGTTGGCATGGAAGAAAGAAAAATAATTATATTTAATTGCACGATTAGTCTAGTGGCTTAAGTGGTGGCCACGCCGCTTTCTATTGTACCAAGTATTGCGCATTCACATTCTCACATGGGACACTTTTTGTGATACACAAATTGTTATTCTGTTGAGTCTGGATGTTATGTGTCTGTTTCATGTATGTTTGTAATGTCCCCCATACAGGATGTATATTTCTATAGCGGGAGAGTTGTCAATTTTTAACCGACTTCCCATTTTAATTTGGTTCAGCTCTTGAAGTAGTTTTTTTTGTTTATATATTGTATTATTTAAAAAAATCTAAAAAAAAAAGTTTCTTTAGCCATGTGTTGTCGTGTAGTTATGTTTTCTAATAAAATCTAATTACATACTGAATAACTTACCTAATTCAAGCCATTTTTTTAAGATATCGAAGTTTCCTTACCTTTGTTAAAATATTTTCAATTACCAAGTTATACGAAGAAACTGATAACACATCCACCATCAACGACTCTTGTTCTTTTTTAATTTTTTTTTTAACTTACATACAATTATCATCATTATCAACAACTCATAACGTCCCACTGTTGGGCTTGGGTCTCCTCTCAGGAGAGGGTTAAGGCTATACGTCACCACACTGGCCAAGTGCGGGTTGGGGACTGGCAAGACAACGTTGTGGCTACGTAATCTTGCCGTTGGATATTTTTAAGCCGCTCAAAGACCTCCAACTAAGCTTCACGACTGATATCCTACTATAACAACCGGGACCGACTGCTTAACGTGACCTCCGAATCACGGAGATGCTCATGGTATCATGCCACCAGCGGTCACCCATCCAGGTAATGACCACGCCGTTGTTGCTTGCCCTCTGTGATTGTTTCTAATGCAATGATTATTGCAAATGGTCTATAAGCGCCTCGCCTGTTTACTTACAATATAGCCTTATAAATTTACTGTTGAGATCCAATGATCTGACCCAAATAAATGTACCGTAATAAGCTCAATTAAAACAAAAAATAGATAATTCCAAAACACGCATGACGTCACATCACCATACCACATGTCTCCTTATAACCGGATATAACCGGATTAGTGGAAGGGTCCGGCTGTCCATATACGTGCGGTCGTATAAAAATGGTTAAACCCATTCTTGTGTTACAACGATATGGGATAACATATTTTTAAAGGATTTTATAGCGACTTAGGTGGGAGCCGGTCAATTTCGAGCAGCATTTCTCTTGGGTAAAATATTTAGGTAGCTATTAATAATACAGACAATGAAACAATAAGCTCTGCAAATCCAAAAAGCTTGTGAAATTGTCTAAATACCTTTTTAATCATTCATTTGTGTGAGTTTGTGTAGATGTGTGATATATTTGATTATTTTGTAGGTATTTTGAGGGTTTCATACCCAAATAGTAAAATGGGACTCTATTATTAAGACTTCGCTATTCTGACTGTCCGTCCGTCCGTCTGTCACCAGACTGTTGTATCTCATACCGAATTGAACCGTGATAGTTAGACAGTTGAAATTTTCAGGGGTGATATATTTCTATTGCCGCTATAACAACAAATACTAAAAAACAGAATAAAATGTATATTTAAGGGGGCTCCCATACAAAAAACGTGATTTTTTTGCTCGATATTGATAACGAAAACAAGTAGACGCTTGAAATCTATAGATAATGATACGGGACCCTTCCTGCGCGAGTCCGACTCGCACTTGGTCGATTTTTTTATAATAGAAAGGAGCAACGGACGGCATATGGATTATCCGATGGCGAGTGACAGACGCAGCACAGAAACGACTGCAACTCGACCTCTGAGAATGGAGTAGGTACGCTGTTTTCTTATAGGTTTGAAGATGATGATGATGATCAAACTGAAAATACAGGAGATCATCATAATTGTGTTCCATAACGTGCGAGGCTAGGGTCGTGAAAAGAGCTCAGCGATCAAGTATCATTATTAATTTTAGACTAGCTTTAGCTATAGGTAGAAGAGCCACGTTGATTTCTGCACGAACCGGCCGGCTCAACCGGGGCGGTACTACCCTCTTACAGAATATCAACGTAAAATGACAGCTTTTGAGGTTTCGTGTTTCGTTGGTGAGTGCGAGACCGGAGGCCCAATGATGCAGAAGCATCACTAGCCCGTCATAGTGTGGGTCACACTTGATTATTCCATTGTCTGCATTCACAACGAGTATGGTGACTACCACTCTTGGATTCATTGTGGAAAAAGTTGTGTGAAAACCTTTAATAAATAACACTTCATGCTTAACTATTGTTTTATTTTACTTTTTTGGGCTAAGTATAAATTTTCTTCTCCACTGTCTCCTATAATAGATTATTATACCTCCTTAGATAGCTGATGAAACGTAGATATTTAAAAAAAAACTTATGCTGAACAATTACTATAATTTCTTTTTAGATGTCCGTTACAGAAAAATAATTTTCATTTTTTTTATTTCTTTACTTTTACTTGTCTACAACGGTCTATTTAATTAACTTAAGCACTAGTTTAATCATCGACATCCTAAAACATCGTATTACACATGTAAAAATGTAATAATAAGATACATAAAATAAACAAAACTAAATGTAGTAGCCTAAAACTTGGCAATTTTCAATAAAAAAAATAAAGAGTCGAATATCTCGAAAAGGTTTAAGTTTAGGGTAGAGTGTTTCATAGTGAAATAAGTCAGAAATGATAGGTACTCCACGCCCTTAACAGATCTAGCACGATTTTTCTTGTAACCCTGTATACACTACTACTTAATATATTTTTTCTGATTTTGTCTTAATAGTTTAGCTCGTTTCTAGAGAAGAGTATCCCTTAACAAAAACACGTTACTTTATACAATTCAATGTATCCTTACTGCCATTAAATTTAAAACATTCATAAGCAATATCAGATTAAAAGGAAATAATCACAATTGTAACAAAAATAACGACTTCAAGAACTAAACCAAATTAAAATGGGACCACATGGAAAACACAAGTTTTCAAATAAAAAAGAATCATCAAAATCAGTTTACCCAGCTGATAGTTATGAGTTAACAAATATACAAAAAAAAATCATTTGAAAGGATAAATCCCTCCTTTTTTGAAATCGGTTAAGAATGTGAAACGAACCATATTTGATATTACAACGTGAAGCAGCCGAGAAAAAATAAATATAAATTAATTTCTAATGAAGTAATAAATAATTTTGAATATAAAGCACCCGGCATCTCGATTCGAGTACAGATGGTATTTAATTAAAAAAGCGAAGATCTTGCAGCAAAAACTCGGTGACCTTGACCTTTCGAAATAAGGTCACGGCTCTGGAATCGTAGGACAAGCGGGATCTATGGAATCTATACTACTTTGATAATGACTATACGCCCTGCCCTTCTGTCCTAACAACGTATTCTACTGTTATTTATGTGCATTTTAAGTGGGTAAACAAACGTATTCATTGTTTATTATCAGTTGTAAAATAAAAAAATAATACAATTCATACACAATTACACAATATAGTGCTTTGAAAAATGAGTAATGAAGAGTTCTTTGTCTTCGTATATCGATGTCATATGTCAAATTAGTGAGCCAAAAAATGATGATGATGAATAATTTATGTTTTACCTCTTTCAAATGTGTCAATATAAGGGGACAACGCTATGGTCTGAATGGGCTGGCTGGTTCGGGATTATATTATGGCCACACAAAATCGACGTTACGCCATTTTTTCGTAACTTTTCACTGAGTGAGTGAGTGAGTGGGGTTTGGTCTCTGGTAGACCTTTTTATTTTACTTCTAGAGTAAAATAAAAAGAGGGACTCCTAAGAGGCCACCTATTTGTATATCTTGCGTTAAAGATGTATATGAATGACGATAGGTACTTACCATCAGATAGCCTGTTTGCTCTCTTACATAAAAATAAATTCCACAACCTCTTTATAAAAATAGAGCTTCTGCGTTAAAATCTTTTATTATTTCAAAGGTTATATATACATACGACCTTAATATACCCCATAAATAATACTCATACATCAAAATTAGAAGCTCCATTTTGTTTTCCCCACGAAAAATATAAAGAATTTCAACGGAATACCTGTAAATAGGAATCCACATTTCAGAACCACATTAATATATCCAAATAACTCGCAAGATGCTCGTACAAGGTTGTACCGCAAGAAATCTGTGGGGACCTATTCAGGCCTGAGCTAGCACCGAGTATGTAATTATACTCGACAACTGTTTTGGGACATGTAGATTTTTCTTGTTTATTTGTAGATGTTAAAGGAAAACGCTCGGCAAAAGATTTAGCCTGAATACTAATCTATTTTTTTTTACCTGAATCGAATTTGTTTCGGATGCTCCGTAATGGATATCTTGTTGGCAACAATCGCGGCATCATTTACGAGTTTCTCTTAACTTTCCGAATGCAAATGATGCTCTTTGCTTGTCGTTTTGAGTAATCGTTTCTAATTTTGTCCCTTCGTAGAGAATATAAATACACGTACATTTATAAAGCGGGAATGGATTGCAAGATCTTAGATTTTATTTATCTGCACAAGTTACAGTATGTATTGCGTGCTTTATGTTCCGTTATGTTGGGTTACTTTCCAAATTGCAGTTTTATCATAGAGGCTGCCAAAACAAACTATTAAAACAGTGTAAAATAAATTAAACGTAAACAGTGTAAATCAAATCAATACCAATAATTTTCTTATAAAAATTAACTGCAATGTAGAACATTAAATGTTGATCATTTTTTACCCGACTACGGCAAAGCCAAAGGAGGGTTATGATTTTGACAGGCTATGTATGTATGTATGTATGTATGTTCATTTGTTCCCTCCTAGCTCCTTAACTACTCATTAGATTTGGACAAATGAGGTGTCTCTAAAAGCGTCATGATCGTCTTCTAGTTATAGGCTATATGACGTGTCACTGAATCTAATGTGGCGCCCTCTAGCCGACATAAAGTACAGTATTAAAAATAAATTTGAAATAAATATGCCGTGTTTAGTATCATTGGAAAGGGCGTTACTTGTACATTTCAAATATATATATATTATTAGCATTTGTTCGTGACTTTATTATTCGTCCGTATTTACGTCCGTATTTATTCGATAAATGTAATATTTCTATGGTACCTATTAAAAGTAAACTTTGCACAACAATAAGTAAGTATTATAGAGGCTCCAAAACATATTAAATAAAAAAAGTAAAAACTAAAACCCGACTACGACAAAAAACGACGCTTGAAAAGTATGACACAAGTTTCAAAAGCCGTAGTCACGCGTTGTTTCACGCAAAAACTACTGAACGGATTTGGATGAAACTTTACAGTAATATAACTTACTAGTTGTTGCCCGTGGTTCCGCTGCGTATATGTCGGTTATCGCGGCAAATAGTAGCCTATGTGTTATTCTGATGTATAAGCTACATTACTGTATACTTACAAACTTTCGCGTTTATAATATTAGTAAGATATATCAGAATAACACATAGGCTATTTTTTGCCGCTATAACCGACATATATGCGTGGGGAGCCGCGGACAACAACTAATTTTAAATAAATATATATGTGGTGATCTAGCTTCAAACTTAGCGGAGCTTATACTATAACAGTTAGAAACTTTTTTTTGTACGTATCATACGTATTATACACACAACAGCGTAACTCCAAGCAGATAGACGCAAATGATTGCAGATCCGGGCCGACCCGGGAATCAAACCCGGATACCTCTTAATCGGCAGTCACATACGTTAACTCCTAGACCACCTAGGCAAAGTATAAACCACTCTCAAACGATGTGCTTTTCAACCTTCTTCATAATTGTAATATGGATGAGGTAGTTAGACACAGTTCTATAGCATAGCTCAAAATTTATTTCGAGAAATCCTCTCAAAGACATTCTTAATAGTATTTTACAGACGACAAATTCCTTAAACCTTCATTTTTAGGACTGTATTCTTTCAAAGGTTACGGTTTAGACGCCCAATTTTGGAGACCAAACCATTTCAGAGATCTTTCTAAATCTCTTCTATTGAGCATTTTAGTTGAAATTCTACTTAAAGTTAAAATCCTCTTATTTAAATACATCTGTTCTGAACTTCATTTCTCTTATAATGAATGTTTTAGAATCATTGAATTAAAAGAAAATTAAAGTCTATATAATGATACTAGCTGAACACCGCGGTGTTACCCGCGGTTATTGTTGTAAACGCCGCGGGACAAAGTTAGTCTAAAAAAAAGTAGCTTAAGTTAACTCGCACGCTTTCACGGCCAAACCGCTGCACCGATTTCAATGAAATTTGGCATAAAGATACTTTGATTCTCGAGGAAGGATATAGGCTACTCTTTATTGCGATAACCGACGAACACGCGGGCTGAGCTGCCGCCAAAAACTAGTTGTGTTATAGTTCAACAAATAAAACACAACACAACGTAATAGTCTTTAATCGTTCACTGTGGAATATAGGCTTCTCCTGAAGACGAGGGTTTGGTCTACTGTACCACCTCGGCCAGAAGGGTTGGTATATGGTTTGTGTCAAGTTTCTTTCTCCTTAGGGTCCGTTCACACAGACCGGCTCGGAGAGCATCGTCCGCTTTTTAACCGACTTCAAAAAAAGGAGGAGGTTTCTCAATTCGATCGTATTTATATACTTTTTTTTATGTGTGTTCTCGGATAACTTCGTCGTTTATGAATCGATTGGATGATTCTTTTTTTAATGGAAAGTAGATATTTCAACGGTGGTACCGTGATAAGGACACTAAGATCCGATGAGGGCATCCAAGAGAAATCGAGTCAAACCTTGAAGTCGGTTTTATTTTTGTTAAAATTTTACTTGTTTTCTTTTCATACATAACATACGCTTAGGCAATATTACAGTATTGACAGACACATAACGAGTGAGTCAGACAAGTAGACATCGACGCCAAACTTATAACACCCCTCTTTTTGCGTCGGGGGTTGAAAAAGATATGAACGACGAAACAGGTAACTAAAACAATAGTGTAGTTAAAAATGACTGATTTTGATCAGTCATTTACAAGTTGGAGTCAAATTAGACTAATAAAATTAACAATAGGCTATAAATAAAGCAATGATTATAGCAGTTACTTAATAAATTATGGTTTTATAGTTTTTGGACAATAATTAGACATCGTTTTTCTTCTCTTTTATGACGTCGTTAAGTTTTATACAACAACGAAGTGCTTTTAATTACTTATTAACTATATTTAGGATACGTATTGTGTATATATTAACCATAGAAAACATTTATGTAGACTGGATGAAATACACTAAAACTCGAACTAGTTTTAAAAAACGGCCAAGTGCGAGACAGACTCGCGCAGGAAGGGTTCCGTTTCTATACATTTCAAGCGTCTACCTCATGGAGCAAATATTTGCTTCGTGGTTAGACCAACGTGACAGAACTAAATTATAAGCTCTTAATAAAAAGTTTCACATTCTAATCACCAACATACCCCGAGTTTTCACAAATATTTACCATGACAAGACAGTAGATACGATGTCTCGGCTGTCTGCTAAACGGTATGTCGGGACAAACTAAAAACTATTTCGAACAAGTTAAATTTTGGACGTAGTCCAAACGGAGATTATTCGATGGTTCGTAATAAAAAACTTTAACTGTATGAGAAAAGAAAATTATACAGAAATGTTCTCTGCAGTGAAATGCACTAGTTTAAGCTAAATTTCTTACTAAAACTTTACATTCTGTGGAGAGAAACGAGCTCGTTTATGATAGTATATAATAAGTGTATTTTTATTCGGATTTAGTACATTAATTACGAATGTATTATAGTTAAGTTTTCAGAGCCTTTCTATCATGTCTCATTCTATTTTGGCTACTTAAGCGGTGCAGGGTTTGCTGGGGTTTTATCCTGCTGTCATCCAATGCAACATCCAAAAATAATATATGCTACTGGATGTTTTTACCTGTGGTGCACACACTTGTGTACTATAATGTCTCCTGCGTATGCGAATCCAATTGGTTATAGTTGTATATAGCTATAGGAGTACGTTATATTCGTTTACTATGATACATGTAAATACCGTTATATTTATTAGCTTCATTGTTGGTTTGTCAAGTATTCACAGCGTATAGTAATAAGTCTAATAATATAAATAAATGACAATCACATAACTATACTCGTAATTCTTCTTACAAGAAGTAAGAAATAATGTTCCCAGATGTTGATATTAAAATTTCCCTTCCACCTAGTAACTGGCATATTATCATATACAAGATATAAATATGGAAACTCGCCTACACACGACCTTAATATCTGAAAGTCTGGCTCCTAAATTCTTATAGAGTCTAGACACCTCAGGTTCTTTACTGGAGTAGACTCGCAATAGGTTGAAATAACTAAAACTTTTTGTACGTGTGTCGTCAGGTAGGGTGACATGCCTTTGCGATATAAATAAAACAAAAGAAAGAATATGGATTCCTTAGAATAGTCGTGAATATTTTATTTCTTAGTTACTTTAAGAGCAGATAATTTAAAAATTAACTTTTGAATGCTTATGTTAAGAAGAAATAAATATTTCGGACAATCGGCAATTGAAATCCTTGTACAAAAGTTAAGTAACCTTTTTAGACGTTATGTAGATACAGTTTAAAAAAAAACACTACAGACGAAAGTCTTCAATCAGCGCGTCTTACCGGTCATGGTATACGAAGCCATGGAACTTACGGTATGGCTGGTCCACAAGTTCAAAGTCACTCGCGTTCTATGGGGAGGGCTATTCTTGGCGTTTCTCTGAGGAATCGTATTAGAAACGAGGTGATCCTTTTGTTGAAATAAACTAGATAACTAGGATATGAAAGCAAAAAACGTTGTTTGCACAGGGAAAATTTTTATATAATATATCCAGTCAGATGACATTTGTCAATATCAAAAAAACCTTTGTTCGAATATCAAAATAAAGAATGTCGTAAACTAAAAAGTTTCCACACTTCCCCTCAAACAACATCCATCATCAGATATCCTCACATCACACCATACCACACACACCCAAACTCAGATCGCGCACACATTTGGTAAATGCCACACGACCTAGTGGTTTCGTAAGCACATCCGCTGGATTATCCTGCGTACACACATAGTCCAGACGTACAACATTTTTAGCAATGCAATCTCCGACATAGTGAGCTCTTATGTCTATATGTTTCGTCCTTCTATGCGCTACAGGATTGTACGCAAGTTTCATAGCACTCTGATTATCTACAAAAATGCAAATAGATCTAAGAGATTCACCTCTTATAAATGCATTCAGCTGCCGCAAGTGAACTGCCTCCTTGGTAGCCTCCGAAAGTGCAATATATTCGGCTTCCGTTGATGACAGTGCCACACAAGCTTGTTTCCGGCATTCCCAGTTAATCAACGAGTTCCCACATCTAAAAATAAATCCAGAATAAGATTTTCTATCTTTGATGTTCCCTCCCCAGTCAGCATCTACGAATCCCGTGATGTCCTGCACTAGCGACTTGGGAAATATCAAACATAGATCCCTTGTACCCCTAAGGTACCTTAAGATATGCTTAGCTGCTTTCCAGTGGCGTTCTTCACAACAGGAATTATACTGTGCCAAGAAATTAACTGCAGCAGCAATATCCGAGCGTGTGTTACAGGCTAAATAGTTCAGCGACCCTATGAGCGCCTGATAACGACGACAGTCTTGGCAGGACAAGATCTTACCTCCTTCCCCTTCCGCCATGACTTTATGGAAATCCATTTCCATCGGAGTTTTCACCGGTTTGCAATCGCTCATACCATATTCATCCAAGATCTTTGAAATAAGCCTCTCTTGACTCAAATATATTGCGGTATCCGTCCTATACAAAAGCATCCCCAAAACTTGCCTGGCTTCCCCTAAATCCTTCATCTTGAAATGCTTGCGAAGGTTGTTCAACAACTCTTCCTTCTGCGCTCTGTCTTTGTAAAATAAAATAAAATCATCAACGTGCAAAGCGATATAAAAATTATTATTTTTGTAAAGACAGCTATCAAAGTCACAGCGCTTGAAGTTCAAAGACAATAACACTTCATTCACTTTTTCATTCCATGAACGAGAAGCTTGTTTGAGGCCGTATATCGCTTTTTCTAATAAGCAAACTTTTTCTTTCGAGTCATTGTCTATGCAACCCTCCGGTTGTCGCATATAAACTCTTTCATGTAAATCACCGTTCAAAAAGGCGGTGTTCACATCGAAGTGGCTAATGAAAAAGTCCTTTTCAATAGCCAAAGATAGCAGCAGTCTGACTGTTGATCTTCTCACGACCGGTGAATAAGTTTCAAAGTAGTCGATCCCGTAGGACTGACAGAAACCCTTCGCAACAAGTCGAGCCTTATAGGTCCTGTTACCATCTGCATCATACTTGTACTTGAAGATCCACTTGTTCCCCACGATCTTAGTTTCAGGTGGCTTGTCAACGAGCTTCCAGACTTTGTTCTCGTACATAGAGTCCATCTCTTTCTTCATGGCTTCCTTCCAGCTATCCTTGTCTTCCCGACTCAAGGCTTCCTTAACTGTCAAAGGCTCCTGCTCATCAGTACAGCATGCAAGTCCATGAAGATTTCTGTCTCGCATTCTATTACGTAGAGGATAGCGATACTCAACCTCGTTTGATTCTCCTCTATCAACAGTCTGCTCTTCATCTTCAACATTTTCTGCTCTGCTATCTGCCGTTTCTCCTACTTCCACTTCCGCGTCTTCATACACCTCAGCTTCATCTGTAGGACTCGACCCTTGAGAAGCTTCTGCAGTATCAGGTGTCATACCTGACTGGTCTTCTACCCTTGCAAATTCCCAGATAACTTCAGCACCTTTGTCATCGTTGTCTACCAGTTGACTAGGATTCTCTGAAATCGCTGCTGTAGAGTCTTCCAAGAAAACTACATCCCTTGCTCTAACTGTAACGCGTGGATTACTAAGATTAATGAAACGGTATCCCTTGGTTTCTTCACAGTAACCAACAAAGATATGTTCTTCCGCTTTAGGGCTCCATTTCTTCCGAGTTTCCTTTGGTACGTGCACAAACGCCTTAGATCCAAAAACTCTGAAATGATCGAATGACTGAGCCTTTCCTGTCCACAACTCCTCAGGAATCTTACCGTTGTTACCACTGTGAGGCAGCCTGTTCTTCGTGTACACAGCAGTAGAACATGCATCCGCCCACAGTTTCCAACTAAGATCTTTCTCCACCAACATAGTACGAGCCATCTCCACGATAGTACGATTTGCTCGCTCCACTACGCCGTTCTGCTCTGGAGTGTAGGGAACAGTCAATTGATGTTTAATCCCCTTTTTGCGTAGAAACCCATCAAACTTATTGTTCACAAACTCTGTTCCGTTGTCCGTGCGTATGCACTTCAGCTTCAACCCGGTCTCAACCTCTACAGATGCTAGAAAAACTTTAAAATAATCCAAAACCTGATCTTTTGATTTAAGGAAAAATGCAAAAGTTTTACGTGTAAAATCATCTACAATTACTAGCATGTATCGAGATCCACCGTACGACGGTTCAGACATTGGACCGCAGATATCTGCGTGAACCAGTTGCAGTCTCTCAACTGCCTTCTCAGCCTCACCAACTGGAAAAGGTAAACGATGTGCCTTCCCCTTAATACAGGCGACACAAGGCTCCATTACGCTCTTTCCAAAATCCATACCCGGAAGCTTATGTAAATCTCGCTCATTTACGTGCCCAAGCCGCCGGTGCCATAACATCAAAGGATTACCTGCTTTCACTGACGCCAACGCAGTCTCATCTACAACCGCCTGACAACCTTCAAGCTTGTAGATACCAGAGACTTCACTTGCGGTAGCCAGAAGCTTTCCATTGAAATGGTCTGGAACCAAATGGTGAATTAGCTTGCACCCATCCCTGTCAAAAATCACCTTCCATCCTCTCTCTACTAACTGTGAAACAGATAACAGATTAACACGCAAACCAGGTACATACATGACATCCCTCACGGCAAACATTCTACCTTTCATACTCACCATGATGTCACCCTTACCCGTGCATTCCATCTTATCACTATTCGCACATGTCACGTTACTTATACCGATATTCATAACCAAATCTTTAAACCAATGTTTCTGGAAAGACATATGTGAAGATGCCCCGCTGTCGATGTACCACTCCGTCGGATTGAAGGAGTTCGCGATACTGGACGAAGACAGGCTCACGACATCCTTCCTTTTGGAGGTCGAATCATCTGCTTTTCTTCCTTCTTGACAGACTGACTTCTTATGCCCATGCTTTCCACATTTATAGCATTTCACTTTGGTCATATTCTTGTCCTTGTTCCCATTCCGTTTCCGACTCTTACTCACTGCTAATGCCGAGTCTGTTGAAGACGATGTACTGCAACTTTGACGTGAATCCTCCTGTAGTAACTTCTGTCGTACGTTCTCTGAAGTCAACTTCATCCCAGAGTGTTCCAGTGCCATACGCATAGGTCTGTACTCTTCAGGTAGTCCTCTCAGCAACACAACAGCTACAAGGTCATCGTCAAATCCGGTGGCAATATCCTTCAACTTTTGAGATAGAGACATAACAGCAGCAACATAATCATGCATCGACGAGTGTCTCTCCAGCTTTTCATCCAGCAAAGCGTTCATCAGGGTAATCCTTCGATTCACACCTTTATCCTCAAACACTTTCGCTAAGCTATCCCAAGCGTCTTTGGCATGCTTTGAATCCTGTACATACGTGTAGAGTGAGGAATCCACATGCAGACAGATCAAAGCCAGTGCATCTTGGTCCTTCTCGATGCCTATGGAGTCATTGGAATCCGGGTACTTTGACGTATACGTGAACAATTTTTCTCTTATCAGAATCATTTTCATTGCGAATTTCCACGTAGAGTAGTCATCTAGTCCGCAGAGGTTTTTAATGGCAACTTTCGTGGATAGGCCCATAACCTTTTGTTGAAATAAACTAGATAACTAGGATATGAAAGCAAAAAACGTTGTTTGCACAGGGAAAATTTTTATATAATATATCAAGTCAGATGACATTTGTCAATATCAAAAAAACCTTTGTTCGAATATCAAAATAAAGAATGTCGTAAACTAAAAAGTTTCCACAGATCCGGTAGAGAAAAGCGCACGATAAGTGGACTTATTATATTTCCAACTCCTCCAGTTTTTCTTTTGATTTATTTCGTTGGGGTTTCCAAGACAGCTTAATTTTTTCTGGGACTTTCCGAGTGTCATAACTCGAAGTGTTCGTGGTTCACTGCTGTTGATCCTGGTGTACAGGTGTTACAGTGGTGGGCGGGATTAGTCCCCTTCAAACAAGGACTAGAAAGCGAAAGTGAGAGTGGGCTGGCCGTATTGACTATCGACTGCACGTATCGTTAAGTGCGGTCGTTTAAGCGTGCGCCACGCTGTTTCCTACTTCATTATCAGAGTATAGGAAACCATCATTGTAGATGCTGACAATAGTGATCCTCATAACTTTACTTAAAGACATTGATAACTACTTGTGACAGTGACTCGGTAATAAATTGGCGTACAAGATTCTGGGTTTCACAGAATCTTGTACGCGAAGTCATTGTCAACTTCAAAATAGAATCGTATTTTACTTGCACACACTATTGACTTTTCAAAATGTTTTTTATTTATTTTTTAAATCCCAAAAATTTGATATCCTGGTTGGTGGGCCTAGTCACAGGTAAGGAGTTGGGTCACAAAGGCCATTACGAACTATACAGCACGTATGCCAAGAGCGAGAGAACGTAGCACGTAACTTTTTACAAATCTTAGTGTACTTGTCGATTTGGGTGCCTCGTTTAGTACGCTACAATGGACCGAGCTACTCAACTGGCATGATAAAAAACAGTATTTGCAGTCACACAAAGTCAGTATAGTATTTTTTTATGTTAAAGTGACTATACACTGCCTGGTGAAAATCATAAGAAAAATCCAAAAGTTGTGGTCCAACCGTTTTAGTGTTAAACCAGAACAAACAGACAAACACAAAAGTAAAAAGAAGATATTACTGTCGTAAATACTTTTAAATACATTTCTGTGAAATCTGATAATTTGAAATTAGAAACAGACTTTTCCATTTTATTTACTCGTATAGATTAAGACGAATGGCGTAGAAACTTAAGTGGCCTGGCCCATTTGTACAGCACTGAGCACATGGGACAACACTTTTTTTGATCCATATATTGTTGTTCTGAGTCTGGGTGTTCGCTGTGTCCGTTTTATGTATGTTTAAAAGACCCCCCTCCTCACGACACGGTAGTAATTTTAGAGCAGAAGCAATCTTTAAAAAAAAACAAAATTTTTTTGGTACATTCTGTTTGTAAAACCTGACACAGCCTGATACATCTACTACTTCTAGATAACCGATTTCCAAATGTCAAAAGTGGGTTAACGTGGTTAACAAAAATAAGCCAATTAATATTAAAACAACCATTAGCTAAAACAAAAGAAGCTTACATATTAAACGGGGTTATTATCTAGATTACCTCCAGTAGCAACTTATCTTTGTTATGCTATAGCACTTAAAATTCAGCTCTAATGCAACGAGATACAGTCTAAATCAGCTTTTACTTACATTCAGAGCTAGAACTCCTAAAGTCTAGTTTACTAATAGCAGACTAAATTACTTAGCTAAATTAATGTTTTGGCTATTTGTTCACTTGAAATTCATTTTAAAGGAAATGGACTTAGATTGACTTGCCCGAGTTTCTGGCTTAAATATATTTGTTTGTTACAGACAAATTAAGTCCTCCATCTTAACTATTAAGGTCTAATTTAAAATAATAATATCGTTACGTACAGTTTGTATCCGATCATGACCAAGTCAAAAGGAGTTTCTCACCGTGGGAGAGCCATGCTTCGGCATGCATGGGTCGGCTCGGCCGGAGTGATACCACGGTCTTATAGAAAACCGGTGTGAAACATCGTGCGTGTTGTGCTGTGTTTCAACGAGTGAGTGAGGATACACAAGGCACATATCCCAACCCCTCAAAGACCGGCAACACACTTGTGACGCCTCTGGTGTTGCGGGTATCCATGGGCGGCGGTAGTAGCTTATCATCAGGCGATACGTCTGCTTGTTTGCTCCCTATTCCGTAAAAATGTGTAATATTTTTGGCAGTTTATGTATATTCCACTGAAGCGTCCAAATTACTGGTTCGATTTTAATAAATGTGACGTCAATAGATTAGTAATAATATCTTTTTACATACAAACATAAATAAGCTTTTTCATTTAAAGTTATATATATGTTATAGTTTTTTAAATTTATTATTTTTAAATCTTATACTCTAAATTGCAGTCGATCCTATTTACGAGTAGAATTAAATATTGTTTTAGAAGGACATTGCAGATAATAGTTGATAAATTCCCATACATGTTTATTCGTTCTATAGATCACAACAATCATCATCATTTCAGTCGAAAGACACCCAGTCCTGGACATATATCTCTCCCAAGGTTCATCACAACAAGCGATATTGTACTGCCCACATCCAAAAATCATGATATCGTCCAAGAACTTAGGCCTGTCACTTGACTTACACACTCAGTAAAGAACTCTTATTCTAAACGCAGCACTATTTTCAATTCAACAAAGTCCAGTTTCTCGAAAGGGCGCTACAATCACTACAGAGATTTTTTTTCTTGGAAAGTGACGAATTGGATCTAGAAATTCAACAATAGCTGAGACCCATTCAATGGGAGCTTTATGGTGAGTGATTTTGTTAAATTTGTTCGGTAAAGGTGATTTTCACGTACCAATTGCTTTTCGTGAAGGGCTTTTTGGATTACATGTTCTTAGAAACGAAGTCAATGTGGTTTTTTTCCTTGTAGGTGTATTTGGTACTTGAATAGCAGTAAATAAATAAAATAAAATAAATAAATAAATATTTCGGACAACTAACACACAACGCCATCTAGTCCCAAACTACGAAGAGCTTGTATTATAGGTACTAGACAACTGATATGAATACTTAAATACTTTTTTTGTAAATAAATTCATATTATATAAAGAAAACACCCAAACTCCGAAACAAATATTTGTAGATCATACAAACATTTGGTCCGACCCGGGAATCGAACTCGAGACCTCAAGAACAGCAGTCGCGTACGCTACCAAGGCAGTTTAAGAAAGCAAGTTACTACCGATGCCTATGGACACTTGCAAGTCAAGAGTAACGAATGTATCTACGGCCTTTAAACACCCTCTACCAGTTTCTGAGGGAGGAAGGGGTGACTATAATAATAGATACATGGTAATACCCTAGACACATCATCTACACCTCACAATATCCCACTGCTAGACTGGAGTCTCCTCTCCTCGTCGTTGCTTACCGCCGGTGATTATTTTCATCACCGAATGCAATTGGGTTATGAGCGCCTCAATCCCTCATCATCATAATTCTATTGATGAGATGCCTGATGATGATGGCCCTAGACACATTATTATGTGCTTTTCTGGTTCAAGTCATACATTAAATGAGAGAAACATATAGAAAATAATAATAATAATAATATTTATTCACTCAAATACATGGTGCAGCTTACAATCTAAAGGTAGCTAGTAACAATAATTGATAATACACAAATATAAATTGAGTGAAACGACGGTGTCTGAGCTAGTAAGAAACTGTGACAGACACTGTCGCCATTCCTATTATAAAGGTTGAGTCTTTAATTTCGAGTTACATAGTGTTTGACAATATTTATTCAATAACACTATATAGAAGGAAAAGTAACATAAAGCAACAATAAATCAAAAGGGTATGTGTGCGCGTGTGTGTGTGTGTGTGTGGGTGGGTGCGCGCGCGCACGCGCTCATGTGTGTGTGTATGTGTATGTGAATATTTAGGTACATGCCCATAATTGGGAATGTGTGAGAGTGTGTGCAAAAGAACAACGTACATTAACATTTCTACACAAATTGAAAAGCTACAATCCACCCTCAAGTAGTCTCGAAATGCTGACTATCCACTTGAAACGATGATAGTGTAAAGGAAAAATGCATTTAAGCAGGAAGGTGGTCATAGGAGTATTGACTCGTGGGCCCACCAACTATGTCCTATCTTGCTCATAGTTCCTCGTGCATTGTCAATCAATTTCGCAGTTTTAGTGTTGAGTGATAATTTTTTATTGAATGGCCACACTCAAGATTAATATCATTTAACTTTAAAGACATTATTTTACTGTTAAAAGCAAAAGTCATGATTTAGTTCCAGTAAAGTATACTTCTTTTTAAATCCGTAAAGTCCTGGCGTCTCCATGGCGTCTATGGTTCGATTACAAAAATACTTGTCTCTACCTCTTATAGAAGTCAGTGTAGTTAAAAACTCCTCTCACGTAATCAAAATAAATTTTATCCTCCATAAACCAAAATGTTAAAGATTAATCTAATTGCGTCCAAAGTTGGCTTTGTAGAGCGCTACCCTAAACTCTACATCGGCTCTAGAATACAAACGAGAATTTAACATTTAATATTACAGATGATTATAGCTCTATCTGCCAGCTAAAGTAGTGGTAGAGTCGTTCACTGAATTTCAACCTGAATGAAAATTACTTAAATTATTTGAAGAAAATTGTTGATTTCTTATAGCAATGTAGAGACTACACTAGTGTCTTTAACTCTCATTTTAAGAAATATTAGTATTTGGGGTATCTGACACACAACGCCATCTAGTCTCAAACCTTTTACAGCAGGTACTAGATAGCTGATATAAATACATATATACTATTTTGTAAATACGTACGTATTCTACATAGAAACCTCCAAACTCCGAAACGAATGTTTCAGCATATCATAGAAACTTTTCGAGGTTTGAACTCAAGACCGAGACAGTCAAGTCTCTATAAACTAAATATATTACCTGTTTTAGTCCACACTCATCAGGACGAGTGCCCAGCTTCCCCTTAGTTGTTAAAATGGGATAAACTAGGGTAGAAAAGTTGTAGCATTTGTTTTTCTTAATTCTATTTAATTTGTAGTTATATCAACGAAAAGGTGAGCACAGCGCCCTCACGGCGTGTTACGCCTGCTATTGGATCGACTGGCCGAACAGTTCGTCCAAGAGGCACCAGAGGGCGTTATTCTGCACTGCGTCAAACAAAATGTGTTGACAGTTCGAATAGTTCAAAATTTAAGAATAACCTTTTTTGTATTAATTGATATGCAATTGTTCACTTCGCGAAATTGTGCCTTTATATTAGAATATATCGGAGTGAGTGGTGCTCATGTTTAGCTGAAAAAGTGGTGGGAGATTCTCGAACATTCGTTTCCAAGTCTTTATAAACGAGGATTTTGTGGATGACTGGTTCACTGTCTTCAGTTCTCTGCCTATTGTGATTATCCTTCATAAGCCTCGTGATTGTTGTTCGCTGTGTATAGTGAAACGCTGCTGTAATCTTCAATTCCCCGTCTGAGGTAAAAAATCAAATATAACCTATAAATTAATCTTAACCATGTCTTTTTTTTCTTTGAATGTGTGTCTAGGAGATGTATTTTCTGTGTAGGGTTCATGGTTCCGGACAGAACCAGTAGATTACGGAGCACACATCCTGGGTTGTGAGGTTAAATCCTGGCAAGGATATCGTCTGAGGCAGCCCGCAGCTCACCACCTAGCTCGCTTACGTGTCCAAAGGATTCCTCACTAGGACCTATATAATAGAAAGTATCTACTTTATATTTTTTCACCCACATAAGGTGTTATAATTTTATCTATCTTCAAGATCATCCTTAGAAGCCCGAATAGACCCTCGCCTGAGGTCTGAAAGGGTTTGGGAGTTCATCTGGGTGTCTGTCAGCAGTGCGGCGACACCGAAGAGTGGTTTTTTTTTACTGTAAATCTTTATTTTTTAAGCTAGTGACAACCCACCTAGGGAATAATCTTGTTACCTGTATTTTTTTATATTTGTTAATATATGAATGCATCACTGAGGAGTATTCGTTTCTTCTGAAGAGCACCCTGGTATCCCAAACACACACCCACACATATTATCTTTTTTTAACTTTTATTTATTTATCTTTGTCTAAATTTATTTATTTATTTAACTTATTTTCTTTACGGCGCCCTGAGATTCTCATGGTCTACGGCTGGCCCGTCGGTGAGGTGACTGCCTGACAGGTTCAGGGGTTACAAAGTACATATTTTAGATTTAACATGAACATGGCTAGTGACCCAAACTGCTAAGCCAAAGGTTTTGGGTTTGACTACCACCTAAGGTAAATGTGAAATAAATACGATCATTTATTATGTCTATGGGTGTATGTACCGATAGTATGTATGTGCTTAGAAATCTATACTATTACTAGCTGGCAAAGGTTGTTTTGCCATAAAAAAATAAGGGTTGAAAAAATACACGTTGGCCGATTCTCATACCACTCACACAAAATATCATAAAAAACGGTCTAAGCATTTCGAAGGAATTCGGTAACAAACACCGTAAAACGAGAATTTTAAATATTTTTAATTACAAAGAGGTGAAGTTTCTAATTTGTTTCTATGATTGTAGGGGGTAATCTTCGTAACTACTGATCCGATCCTAAATTTTTTTTCAATAACAAAAAGCGAGGAAAACAGGAGTGACATAGGCCATATTTTATTATAGTTGGACAAAAAAAATGTTTAAAATAATAGGTTTGTAAATCAAGTCTTGTCAAGAGTCATCCGAAAGTAAAAAAATAACCAATAAAAAATATTTCTATACACACAAGCAAATCCACGACAAAAAACTAGTATCTAAACGAACAGACAATTAAAAAAAAATAGTACTAATCAAAAAAAAAATCATAAACCCAAGCAAATCCGCGACAAAAAACTAGTATAACATATAAAGCTTTCACAATATTTCACACTCTAAACGCAGCTCTACACGATTCGAGTAGAGTCCAGTACCTATCCCCAGAGGGCGACACTAGTCCCCGACGCTACTAGAATATATACGAGCACTTTTGTACTCTCTGACATATTACAGTCGGTTTAGCCGATTATAGAGTCGACACGTCGCCTCTACAGCGTAGAGATGACTCTACATATTGGTTTGTTCGACCCGAGTTATTAAGAATTATGGCAAGAAAATACCTGTAGAGAGTTCGTAGAGATTATGTAGAGACATTGCAGAGTCGTAAAGAGTACTAGTTTATTTCGTTGAAGTTATTTTAGAAAATACTTTACGGAATAATAGGAATATAAATAAAATATTTTGGAGAGTTCAGGTTAAATATTATATGTGTTAGAAGAAATAATTAAATTTAAAGGGTTTAGTACTCAGGTAGAATTTTTTATTTTTCGATAAATTGTTAAGTCTAGTTGGAGTGCCACACTACAGAACGCCTACAACAAACGTGTGTGCTGACAACCACAGGACCTGTGAAAAGGAACTTATGAATGAGATGTCAATACATTTATAAAAAGGGCACGGGTAAATAGGCTATATTAAATTTATCAAAAGAATTTACGTAGTCGGTTTCGAAGCTAATCAGATATTCCCTAACATACACGTAAGTAAAACTTGTCTTATTATTGTTACTCAGTAAGACCTCTACAGTAGTGAAGTGACACCTCACGCAGCTATATCGATATCATAGATCATTTGTATTCGGCACCGATTGTTTTGTATCATCGCCAATCGATTCTGATACAAGCACGTCTTCCTTGATTTATTCAGAAACAGTACTACACGATGCTGAGTTGCTGTAAAGATGTTTAAATGTTGTGAATTTTATGTTTTTAGCCGTTTTCGTAGTAGTAACAAGTTATAAATAGTGTGGAATTTTATCGTCGATTTTCATGTTAGTTGTTTTCATGTCTTTCAAAAGTGTTTTAGAATATCTTAAGTAATTTTCACTTTTAATTCTATGGGTAATAATATAATCAGATGCGCTGAGGAATTCTGCCACTATATTGGAGCCATTAGGAACGTACGAACTGATTTACTTCATAGAAATGTGCACCACTCGTTATCGATAAAGGGATCGTAGATGACTAATGTGGATAAATTAATAGTAAATAGTGTTAGTAAAAATTGTGTTAAACTCTGTCCATTCGTTCGTTAAGATGATTTCAATCGATTTAATGAAATATTTTTAATGTGGATATTAATTATTCGTTTATTAGTTTTTTTATTATCATATATGAAATAATTAATTGTATAAATAATAAATCTAAATAATAATAAATAAATTATAATAATAAACAAAGATATAAAAAAATATTAATTTAAGTTTTATAACATTTAATATATTGTATGTTTTAGAAGCATATATGAAAAATTCATGCTAAACAATATTTTTCATTATTTCCTAAATATTTCCTTCATTAGTTCATTACCTACTTATGACTATCGACAAACCCCTTTTTTATTGTTACTCACCTCACTAGGAGTGCGAAAGAGAGTTCCGAAATGCCTATAAGTGTGAACGAGAGGTCTGTTAAAAATGATTTATGACTCAGTTTGCACGTTCGTAATGAGAATATTTGTATAAGAAAGGACAATAATCTGAGAAATAAATAGATAAAAATATCGAATAATAAGTTATATTAACCCAAATAATGCGACATTTGTAATTCCCCTGCCACTAGATTGACTTAAAACATTTAAAAAGAATGAAAATCCAGTGTATATATCATTTGCAGGATAGTCTTGACGTCATAGTGGAGTTCGAAACTGTAAATTTGAATTGACATTATATCCACTTTAAAACGTCGTAACTACCTACCCATTCTGAACTAATTATTTTCCACTCATTCACTATTTCAATTAGATTCAAGTTAGCTTCTAGACCTTCTGGTGAGGTACGCCACATTGATAAGACTTGGCATGTTGATAAATGATGGCTGCTATCCGTCTAGAGCTCGCAGATAAATTCCCTTTGTCTTAGTCTGGTGAGAATGTTTTGCACGAATTTCTGTTTTATTTTTTTATTTGTAGAGTCTAAATAACTGTGGCCAGATGTTTATCAGGGTTTTCTATAAATAATTGTTTTAAGGTATTTTTCGTTGGATAAATAAACTTTAATTAACAGCTCCAAGGTTGCGACTTTTTTGCTTAAAATCTCTTCTACACAGAATAAGTAAAAAATATTTCGGACATCTAACACACAACGCATTCTAATCGCTAGCTAAGCAGAGCTTGTGTTATGGGTACTAAACAACTGATAAAAATACATAATTACTTTTTTTTTGGAAATACATACATATTATACATATAAAACCAAAATAACTTGACATACTTAAGAAAACAGCAAGTGATACGTAAGCATCTTCTAGCGAAAGCTAAACGAATTATGTCATACCTAATGATCGTGAATCACGCAATAAAAGTTCTCGCGCTGATTAGTATATATTGACTGCACAGAAGGCTGACTGCACTGGTTTAAGCGATTAATTCGCATCTAGGTTCTATTTCATGGACATGATGGATGTTCTTTATGACGATCTCATGATCTTATATATCATATTTCGAATATGCTTCGAATCAACAGAAGTTATTAAAAAAATCAAGCATAAATAGCAGCATTCGTGCAAGTCCTAAATCCGTTTTGTTGTTTTCGTGTAAAAGAGTAATAAACAACCATACATCCTCACAAACTTTTGCTTTTACAATTTAAGTAGGATTTACTATATTTGAATCGGATCTGAGATGTCACATGTACCTATCTATACAAATAAATAAAATTGGAGTGTCTGTTTGTAATATTAAAATAACCGCTTTTTACTAAATGCATATGTATGTATACGCGGTACACATGCCAAAAATGTAGTTATCTATACAAATAAATAAAATTGGAGTGTCTGTTTGTAATATTAAAATAACCGCTTTTTACTAAATGCATATGTATGTATACGCGGTACACATGTCAAAAATGTAGTTATCTATACAAATAAATAAAATTGGAGTGTCTGTTTGTAATATTAAAATAACCGCTTTTTACTAAATGCATATGTATGTATACGCGGTACACATGCCAAAAATGTAGTTATCTATACAAATAAATAAAATTGGAGTGTCTGTTTGTAATATTAAAATAACCGCTTTTTACTAAATGCATATGTATGTATACGCGGTACACATGCCAAAAATGTAGTTATCTATACAAATAAATAAAATTGGAGTGTCTGTTTGTAATATTAAAATAACCGCTTTTTACTAAATGCATATGTATGTATACGCGGTACACATGCCAAAAATGTAGTTAAAAATTTTTTTGTCTGTCTGTCTGTCTGTCTGTCGGTCTATCTGTCTGTCTGTCTGTCTGTCTGTCTGTTTGTTCCGGGTAATCTCTGGAACGGCTGGACGAATTTTGATGGGACTTTCACTAGCAGGTAGCTGATGATCCGGGGAGTAACTTAGGCTACTTTTTTTAGACTAACTTTGTCCCGCGGCGTTACTCGCGGTACAACAATAGCCGCGGGTAACACCGCGGGGTTCAGCTAGTCTATTTTAATATTAAATGTTTGTATTTGAGTTAGTATCATAATAGGATGAATTCCAAGATTATATAATTTAAATCATAAAATCTTTTAATATTCATTCGTGAAAATCATGAAGAAAATTTGTCAAAATGATCAACTTTACAACCATCCGTTGAAAGTCGTAAAAGTGGATTAAACTTATCCACCGTAAAGACATAAGTCCAGTTTCCTGATATGAGGTACTAAACAGAGGCTGAGAGAGGCCATCAAAAATTTAATAGAGAATGTTATTTCTATAACAAATGTGAGCGAAAGTTTGAATGACTGTTTGTGACTAAATCGGGCCATGACGGCTCAACGGATTTGGATGAACTTTGGCATAAAGAGAAATTATATTCTGGAATAGCACATATTTTTTTAAGGAAATTGCCATGGATGATCTAGACATGATTCTGTATAGTAAACTTATACTTGTTTTATACTGCTTGCATATAGTATGTACCTATTTCAAACATATGCATATTTATATAAAATTAACTAAATTTATATGAAAAAAAAAATTAATAGACTTCAGAGCGCGTATTGAAGTGTTTTATAAACTAGCTGAACCCCGCGGTGTTACCCGCGGTTATCGTCGTACCGCGAGTAACGTCACAGAACAAAGTTAGTAAAAAAAAGTAGTCTAAGTTACTCCCTGGATCATTAGATACCTGCCAGTGAAAATCTCGTCAAAATTGGTCCAGCCATTCCAGAGATTACCCGGCACAAACTGACAGACAGACAGACCGACAGATAGACAGACAAAAAATTTTTAAACTACATTTTTGGTATATGCACCGTGTATATATACATACATTCGTATTTAGTAAAAAGCGTTTATTTTAATATTACAAACAGACACTCCAATTTGATTTATTTGTATAGATAATATATTTCTCAATTCACTTGGCCTAGGTTGTAGGTAGATTCCCTAATCCTATTCACCTTTTTTTAAGTACCTTTAAAGCCAAAAGGAGGATTGTGGTCATGCAAGGCGTGGACTATAAAAGAAACCATCCAAACTTATTTGCCAAATATATACCTGGTCAGTTTTCTTAGGAAGTAACTGTTTAGTCCATTTACGTTAGAAAAATAGTGACGCGTCGATTAAACCTCGCATATTTCGAATCGAAAATTAATGTAATTTCACTCTTTTTATTCCAGGTGAGACCGAATCCATATTTCATCGCTCTGAGGTGACTGTTCAGCGTTAATTTTGTGGGTAAGTTAGTTATAAATTTACTTTTGAAATAAAACAGATGTACTGTTTTTAGAAACTTTTGTGTGACATTATTCATCTATGTTAACTTTTTTATTGTAAGTTGTAGCTTCTTCTAGGTTATGAGATATTGAAAACGCAATAGTATTTGTAAATATATCAAAATTATGTTTTGCTATGCTCAGAAAAACAACCACACTGTTAAAATCTCAAAAGAATTGTTGTAAGGCAGACATTATACACCTATTTACAGCATATACATTCAGGATAAAGTCAATATGCAGGCTTATTTATAAATAACCGGCTAAGTGCGAGTCGAGCTCGCGAGGGTTCTGTACAAACCTGTTGGAATATCATATGATGTAACTAAAAATTTTAGCATTTCGCCATTTTCCTTTTATCTATGCTATGAGAAGTGGCTTTGGATCAAATTTCAAGATTCTGAGTTCACGGGAAGTACCCTGTAGGTTTTAATTCCCTTGCGAGTGTCAGTAACTGAGTGAACATTTGCAGCATAAACGGTTGTATCTTTTGATTGCGTTCACTTGCGAACGGTCTAAGTGACATTAGACTTGAGTATTTGATATCTTTTTCTTGATATTTCCCCGCATCCCTGAGAAAAAGGGTCTTGACAGACAGACGAACTACAAATTGATCCTATGATGGTTCCGATTTTACTTTTTGCTGTACGGTATCCTGAAAAAACGGCTACAAATATCCATATCGGTCCAGTTCTAGTTACGCGCTTCATTAATACAATCATACAATAAATTATGGCCGAAATTCCACCAGCAACCACTAGACGCACTCCAGGATATATTATTTAAACCTACATCGGGGCAAACAGATAAATATCCAATGGAAAAAGCGACGAGCCAAGATAATTACAGAGAGTGTTTGGCCATTAACCAGTAAATAAGTCTTAAGTTAACTTAGTGGAGTTAAAGGAACGGCTATTTGTCGCATTCTCTTCTGATTCTCATTCGAATTTGTGTCTTGTGTCTCTTAGTATAGAATTCCTTTTGTGATTTCACAAGGATTACAGTCTGTTAGACTCTTTTTTTCTTACTTTTCCTATTCAAAAAATCCAATACCAATATATATATTACCATATATTTTACTAATTTTAAATGGTAAATAAAGAACACATTTAAAATTAGTCGATTCCATGCTCTTTTATTTTTTTTATTTAATACTAGAATGTCCTTTGCTTTTCGAAAAGATTGTCTGGACTTTAAAAGAGATGATGATCTTTGAGTTAGCCTTTCTTCTGAGGGCTAGTCCAGTTGGGAAACCATCTGCTCAAAAAAAGTTTAACTTGCAAAAGTGTTCTTTTTTATGTATGGGCCTGCCATAATGACTATACTCTGCCTGATGGAAAGCATAAGCAGAATCCAAGAGTGGTAGTCACCATACTCATTGCAGCATGGTGACCCACGCCATGGCAGCCTAGTGATGCCTCTCCATCATTGGAACTCCGGTCTCGCACTCACCAAGGAAACACGACAGCACTAATGCTGTTATTTTGGATTGATCTTCTACGCGAGAATTGTATTGCCCCGGTCGAGCCAAAAAATGACCCGCACCCTGCTACAGCGCAAAGAGTATGATTGCGGAATAAATTATTTCTATATTCACTATATCTCCCTAAGAGTGACTAGTAAAAGACAACCTAAGCACCTAGTCTATAAACCTTACATAATCATAAGTCAAGTTCCATTCTTTCGAAGCTGTTTAAATGACTGATGACTGTTTAAACTGTGCATTAACATTAACATATATAAATTTAAATATTTATGTGTACCCAATATAAGACCTTTAACTAGCAGGTGCGGTATACGGGGCTTGATAATGATAATATCAACCCAACAATCTTGTAATTATTTATTTTAACATCATCTGTTTCAAGAAGAATTACCCTTTAGGCCTCCCATATATTAAAAGTACCGCCAATCCAGGCCTAATTAAAAAAAATATTAGTATTGTAAAATTAATCTTTGAAACTTATTTGGAACTGCAAGCATGTTTTAATTTTTTTGACTTGACGTTCGCCCATCTTAAACAAATGCAAAAACATAGCCACATTGACTCTGATCTCATCCTGAAGTATTTTATTTAACAAGTTATAACCAATTATAGTTAAGGAAAAACAAACAAAAATTTTTCAGAGACACCTAAGTAGTTCAATCTTTTGGACACAAAAAAAATCAAATGACCTAAACTCGAGATCTTTACTATACCCTATGAAGAGAAACTTCTAGCTTACCTTTTAGCACCACAAGAAGTTCACTTTTAAGATGCCAACCAGGATTGTCAACCAATTTATGTCCTCATACACGTAGTTTTATTTCAAAACAACTATTAGAAATAGCTGTAGCATTTGCAGCTAAAAAACGAGTTACAGTTTGAATCTAATAAACGTGTGTTAAATATAAAATAAATTGAACAAGGATTTGGTAAACATTTTCACTACAACACTTAACTTTCCTTTTCCCCTTGAGCTTAGAAACAAAATGATATCCACAATTTTTCCTTATTCAGTGAAATAGATTCTAACAATCATTCCTTTTTAGCCAGACGTTCGTAACGACCGCCATTTTGTCTGCGCGCCATTTTGTGCAACCTTGAGCATACAGTAAACTTCGTCCATTTTATTAAATGAATTCTTTAGTTGCAAATTTGTCTGTAGTCGTTTGCAAAGAGTCTTTTATTTTCATTTCCTTAGAATCTTCAGCGGTCTTTATAGACGTAATAATCTATAATTATGATATTTTATAACATAAAAAGCTGGTTTTGATGTATGAAGGAAAAAGTATCCTACTAAGTGAATACTAGCAGTTGAATGGAAAAACATGTTTTCTGTCTCGAAATTATTAGTAGCAAGTATATTAGAATAAAATATTTGACTGCACGGCTGGCCTAGTGATTGAAGCGGTCACTACGCTGCTTCGTACTGCGCCTAGTGTTGTGGTTTCAAATTCTATGTGGGAAAATACTTTGTAGGATGTATATCCTGCCATACTGGATGTATTGTATGTAAGGAAATTATATCTTTAAAAAAAAAGAAAGGAATCACATATTACATACCGTTTTAAATGATTTGGATTGCATAAACCACGTGACGAAGTATTGCTTTATACTAGAGAAACATTGAAAATGAGTTTCAGTGACAAACGTGGTCGCTTTTGTTTCAAATGAGTTATTTTTAAAGTAAAGTTGGTATTTATGAGTGGCGATATTCATGGATACCAGAAATTTGAAATTATGAGTAAGTTCTTCACCTTTAGATATTTAAAATCGATAGAGAGATTGCGTCTATAGAGCCTCTACCACTCGATGAAATAATTGCTCAAAACAGTTTTCCTTGTGTTTGTGATATTCTGATGAGTGTGAATCGAAAATTAATCGTGATGCTAATTACAAGGCTCTCCCCCCTCCCCGCCCCTCGATTTACTAAATTGTAACAATGGAGTTCACAAATTTCGATCTTCCTTCAGTGTTTAGCACAAGTCATTTTAACAACTCACACAATTTTAGCCTTCGTTAACATATAGAGAATATATAGAGAAAATAATTCTTGCTGATTTGTGGGTGTGTGTAATCTTATATCTATGTTATAATAATGAAGTTAGCTTTTTATCTTACTACTTTATGATATATTTTGAATACACACATATACACACATTACCATCTGCAAAGCACAAGATCTATTTTAGCGATAGATGGAAATCCCTACCTACCTTCAAATTAGCACAACAGTTATTCAAAACATAATACAAATGGACGGGCTTGTTACAGATGAGATTGGGCCAAATAATAATCCAATTTGATAAAAATAAACGTAAGCAAAAACTGACGTACGCATTTATCAAATGCGCGCGAAACACTGACAGTTTGTGAGTGTACACCGATGTAGGTTAATTGTTACTGGATGCGATGCTAGATAGTTTCTTGTTTTTCTTGAAGTAAAAACTTCTTTAACAGCATTATGGACTTTTTTGAAATCGGTAAAAAATGTTAAGGTCACGTGAGCTGATCGAATATTCGTTAGACGGAGGCGTGGCGTAGAAGAGGAAGTAATATCCCTCTCTCTGCCGCGCGGCGAAAATGTATGCCTGCTCCTGTTGTTTCGTTTAAGCGAAGCAGGGCGCAGCCCGTTGTTATTTTTCTATATTTTATTGAATTGTGTGTAAATGAGGGTTCTGACCACTAGAATCCCCTATTTGTATCTAATGTGAGTCATTTGGATTATTGTTACTAGATATTGTCTACAAAAATCCAGATAAATCCACCTCCAGATCGAAGCAGGCTGTGACTACTGCCGACCACAGACATCTATGATAACATTGACTGCCCAGAACTTAGGGACTAATGCCCTCACTCATTCCGTGATAAGCTACAAAGGCATTACTTAGTATCGGTTTTCTATAAGGTTGTAGAGTAGAATACGCGAAAGCGTGGCTCATAATATTTTAAAATTTATAATTAACCTTTGTCTACTTTTTTTTTTGTTATTTTGAAGCCTGCCTGATCAATTCTAATCTACCTGATCGATAGCATTATTAGAATCCAAGAAAACTCCCAAAACTTGCCCCCTTTAAAAAACCGTTGCAGTAATTGGCAAAAAATATCTCTTGATAGAAAACTTGAGTGTCAATTATTATTGATTAAAATGAAAGTAACATGATATAACTGGGATTATATATAAAATTGCTAAAGAAGCAATAAGTGCGCCCGTATTTTGTGTTAAACTGCACTGGTTACTTTCATTTTCTTTATATCTTGGGGGGGTTTCGAGGCAGCCGGGCGTCAGGCCAGTAATCCATCACGATCGCAGAATGTAAACATGTTGGCCTGAACAGGGCTGTGCCGAACAGAAACATAGTTTAATCAGAGTATCTGAAATATTGATTTATTTTTTAATGATAAAGAAGGTAGATTTAAAATTGGACATTTTAAGAGTAATTTGTCATCCTTTGAATCCTTACCATGAGAGGGAGGATGGGTTTTGGAATCCTGTAATTTCACTAACTCGGAGAGAAAGTGCTTTGATAGTTAATTGATACTTAAAAATAAAAAAATGAAAAAATTCTCTGATTCTAAGGTCTTTAACATACTTTTTTTTAAGAGGACAACTTCCGAAGTAGGAATATGCCAGTATCGCTGGGGTTAAAAATATTAATGAAAGAAACACAAAGAATACCCAGACACACAATCTATTCAATAATTTTTTTTTATTTGGGAATTAGGTACTTAATTTGTTATTTCACGTTATTATTGCAAACACAACTAATAATGTAAACAAAAATAATTAATCTGCTTTTTAAAAAGTAACTTCTAGAGTATCTTTCCCA
The DNA here is from genome assembly GCA_905220595.1 of Spilosoma lubricipeda. NCBI lineage: Eukaryota > Metazoa > Arthropoda > Insecta > Lepidoptera > Erebidae > Spilosoma > Spilosoma lubricipeda. Next base: position 13,562,606 of record HG992296.1, on the reverse strand, counting down.
TTCTTCTCCATTGGACTGACATTTTAGCAACTAGTTATTAATGTGAAATTTCGGAAATGTTTTTAAAAGCCTATTTGATATAAAAGTTTGATTTTGGTTGTCCTATGCGGGTCCGAATAAATGGACTCTGTAATCAACTTTCTGTTACTCTTCTCATTAACCAACTGTTTCTATTTCAATTTTGAAGCTGGCAACCCTGAAAGAACGGATTAGTGTGGAGGCACTGCGGTGTGATTTGTTTATGATTATCTCAATCGGTGTGCTCCACGGGCGTTTCCAAATCCACTTATTTTAGCTAAGGCTTTGATTGATTCGATACAAAAAAAAATATTTATATTTTCCCATAAGTTTGTAAACATTCTGAAAAGGGTTTACTTCTAATGCAAGTTCTTGTCATAGATTTATTATTAAGAGTAAATGACAAATGATATTTATTTTTGTAAGTAAATCTTTTAGAGATATTTTTACATGTCGGACTTTATAGCTAGGGAAGAAATACCGAAAGAAACCACAGAGGTGTATTTTATTTTTTACTAGCTACGTACGCGGTGTTACTTGCGGTACAACAACAATCGCGGGTAACGCCGCGGGACAAGGCTAGTCTAAAAAAAGGAGCCTAAGTTACTCCCTGGATCATCATAGTGAAAGTCGAAATCGGTCCAGCCGTTCCAGAGATTACCCGGCACAAACAGACAGACATACAGACCGACAGACAGACAAAAAAAATTGGTTTTGCATTTATTTAAAAGCGGTTATTTTAATATTACAAACAGACACTCCAATTTTATTTATTTGTATAGATGATTATATAATAATACTAGCTGAACCCTTTGTCGAACCGCGGGTGAAGCCACGGGGCGAAGCTACTCTAAAAAAATAGCCTGAGTTACTCCCTGAATCATCAGCTACCTATCAGTAAAAGTCCTGTCAAAATCGGTCCAGCTATTCCAGAGATTACCCGGAAATAGACAGACAGACATAAAAAAAATTAACTACATTTTTGGTATATGTACCGTGTTTACATATATGCATTTAGTAAAAAGCTCCAAAAAAGCTCCAATTTTATTTATTTGTATAGATAAGGAGATAATACAGCTTTTTCAGATAAACATACGAACTTAAAGTAGTCAGTTATAATACTGTGGAAGAAAATGGAACAACACCAGACAAAATTAAAAAGTATTTTTTTTATTTGTTGTAAGTTACTAACTAACAATGGACGTGCTATTATCAGTTCTGCGGTGAACATATTTTCTGGATTGACAATTAAATCTGAAAAAATATCTAGCTTTTTCATGACCCATGATAAAAATCTGTAAGGCAAAATAAAAATAAGACAGTCTACTTACTACTAAAACAATAAATTTGCATTTCTAAGAATCAATATTGAACCCATAAAATCATCGCCATCAATTTATGGCTGCCAGTGAAGGCCCCATAAAATATTCAATATCCTTTGTCTCACAGTTACTGCTTACCCTTGGTGTAACCACTGGTGTAATCATTTTGGTACGAACGACCAAATACTGGATAGAGGATGGAGGGGTAAAATGTGACAAAAATATTTTTTCTTTTTTTGCAATATTGCGGACGTCTGACACTAACATGGGTACTAGATAACTGACATAAATACATACATATATATCCTTTTTTTTTTATAGAAAGCATAGGTAGAACCCAAGAGCGGCGGTCACCATACTGCGAATGCAGACAATGCAATAATGCAACACACCATGGCGGGCCAGTGATGCTTCAGCATTATATGCAACGAAACACGACACGATTGCTGTCATTTCACGTTGATCTTTTGTGCAAGGGTAGTACCGCTCCGGTCGAGCCGGCCCAACCGTGCAGAAATCAGTGTGGCTCTACTACCTTGATAAACAAAACTCAAAAAAATTTTTTTACAGATTATACAAACGGATAAAAACAGCACAGCAGTCACAAACTGCGCAATCGAAACAGTTGAACTGACGATTGTGTTCTTGAAATAAATTTGCCATTTACAGGTGCTATTTTGGAGAAAAAGGAATACGGTTAAGCTAAGAGTAGTTATTTAAATGATAAGGTGTGATAATTATTACTGTTTTAGTTTATTGATGATGAACTTATTCTGTGTCATAGAATTTACCTTGTTCAATTTATCCACTTTTGTCGCTTAGTAAATATTGCACTTCAAGTGTCGACATGAATAATATGGAACAAAAGTATATTTACGCAGATTAAATTATACGTAATACGACTTTTACAGCATCATACTTTTGCTGACAAGGTGGAATTAAATATTATACAATACAATTTCAGATCAATTTTGGTACATATATGCATAAATCGCGTGAGATTTAATGCAGTTCTCATTGAAAACATATGACAAATGATATCCAAATCTGTAAGTTTGGTGACTAATGATGTTTAGTCCATCCCCCAAGTGCTGCGTTCCTTTGGAGTTAAAGGGAACCTTGTGAATAGGCATAAACGTTCCATAGATATAAGCTAAACACTCGCAGACCGATCACCTGGTGAAAGGATTTCAACTAGAGGCGCCACATCTCGTTCAATACAATTATAATTCAATAACTGACCTTTTTTGTGGTGGGTTCTTCACTCTTGGCTGCAGAGATGGGGCGCTCCGTCACTATCAACATGCAGATCACATCACACTACACCGTTCCACAATTCAAACACACTCGAAGGTCAGGGTGGATTCCCAAATTCTACTACAGACCCGATCGCAATCACTTTGTGAGGAACCGCACGATAATTAAATTAAGCTTATACAATTAAAGCTCATCAAAGGTAGTGGCCGAAACTATTCACACTAAAGCTAAATTAAACTTGTTCTAGTCCATTCTGTTATTTATACTGGCGCGCTATGACCGTCCGAGACCAAAGTTCAAGGTCATTTTACTTTTATTATGTTGATGCGCTCCCGCAGGCGCTAACCATCAACACTTAACCAACACTCCCAAAGCGAAGTATTATAATTACCGAACAAGCTCTGGGAGAACTTTTAACAATTAATTGCGCCCTGCGCCCCAGAAACACGCCCGCACGTGTTACATTTTTCCGAACCTTGACAACTTTGACATAACCTAAATGTCACCACAAATTACATTTACCTTAAAGCATGCAATAATAGAGGCGACATTTCCTTAGAGCATATAGTTTTACTCACAAATACATAAAGGCGATTTGGTATCGAACAAACGATAAGTTTTTACTAAGTATATTATTAAAACAAAACCGGTCAGGTCAATTTCAATTTAACAGTGGAATAAGTACATACAAATTTTGTTTTAAATAATTCATTTCAACAAGTTCCGCCGAGTGCGAACAATACATATTATAAATTTTACATTTTCAATTTGAGTATATCATCCTGAGTCGTGTGGTTCGTTTTAGCCCACGCTCTCCATATTTATTTATGAAAACATATCTGCGTTAGATTTATTGCTTGACAGGACAGTCCTATTTCTATGAAGATTTGGGAATATAATATAAATACTGTATGTTATATATCATTTTATGCAAGAATATATCGTTTGTTTACTAGACTATTTGGTAAATATGTGACCTAAATATTTACGGTACATAGATAAATAAAACCTCGTTGACATAGTTTTAGAGGTCAATGTTGAGGAGTAAATAAAATGATCATAAACTAAGCGGTCCTTCTGCTAAGATAACCAGACTGTTAAATAAATCTACAGTAATGAAAAAAAAACTAAATAGTATGTTTAGTTCAATCCTTTTTTTTTTGGTTTATTGCGCTAATCTTAGGAAGTACTGATTCGATTTAAATAAATATTTGTGTTTGATAGCCCGGTTATCGAGTGTGTGTGAGTGGAAGTATGTAAAGTGTGCGTGTGCATGCGTGTGTGAGTTTCAGTGTCTAGGTGTATGTGTGTCTGTGTGTTAATTGTAATAAGGTTCGATTTATGTGTAGTCTAATGTAAGTAGTGTGGTATCTATACTAATCTATATATGTATATTAAAATGAATCCCTATTTGCCTTGGTCAAGACATCACGCGTGAACGATTTTGCTAATTCTTTTTTTGTTGGATAGCCCATTTAGTGAGGAAGGTTTAAGGCTATATAACATCACACTACAACCAATAGGAGCCGGGTATCGACTAAAAATTTGGGAAAATTAGTTCTTATGGAGAGACGCAAACGAAGTTGAGCGGGCCAGCTAGTTACCAATAAATAAAATTGAGATGCCTGTTTGTAATCTATACATCTATGCAAATAAATAAAATTGTAGTGTCTGTTTGTAATATTAAAATAACCGCTTTTTAATAAATGCGTATGTATGTATACACGGTACATATACCAAAAATGTAATTAAAATTTTTTTTGTCTGTCTGTCTGTCGGTCTGTCTGTCTGTTTGTTTCGGGGAATCTCTGGAACGGCTGGATGGATTTCGACGGGACTTTCACTGGCAGGTAGCTGATGATCCAGGGAGTAACTTAGGCTACTTTTTTTAGACTAACTTTGTCCCGCGGCTTTACTCGCGGTACGACAATAACCGCGGGTAACACCGCGGGGTTCAGCTAGTTTTAAATAAAAAGCTTCCCACTAAATACAAATGAAAGTATATACGATATTTACATCAAAAATCTGCTTATAGATTTTTATTATGCTCTCTGTGTGTTTTTTCCGGATAATCTCTGGAACAGAAAAGATTAAAAAATGTTACATCTTGAAAGACTATAAAAAGTAAAAATGTTTTAATCTAATGTTTTAAATCTATACAAATAAATAAAATTGGAGTGTCTGTTTGTAATATTAAAATAACCGCTTTTTACTAAATGCATATGTATGTATACACGGGACATATACGAAAAATGTAGTTAAAAAATTTTTTGTCTGTCTGTCTGTCTGTCTGTCTGTTTGTTCCGGGTAATCTCTGGAACGGCTGGACGGATTTTGACGGGACTTTCACTGGCAGGTAGCTGATGATCCGGGGAGTAACTTAGGCTACTTTTTTTACACTAACTTTGTCGCGCGGCGTTATTCGCGGTACAACAGTAACCGCGGGTAACACCGCGGGGTTCAGCTAGTATTAAAATAACCGCTTTTTACTAAATGCATATGTATGTAGACACGATACATAGTAGTTTAAAAAATCTGTCTGTCTGTTTGTTCCGGGTAATCTCTGGAACGGCTGGATCGATTTTGACGGGACTTTTACTGGCAGGTAGTTGATGATCCAGGGAGTAGCTTAGGGCACTTTTTTTAGACTAAACAATAACCGTGGGTAACACCGCGGGGTTCAGCTAGTAAATAATAAAATCCAATGAGTGTGAATAGTCCCTAACTGCGTTTTTTTTATTACTGTAAACGAGCTCTGAACTATGTACCTTCTTTTTTTTTTAATTATGTTTATTTCTTGTGTTAAGTGATTTGTAATATTTGAGAAATAAATAATTCTAACTTTAACAACTGGACTGATTTTGACGAGACCTTCACTGACACATAGCTGATGATATAAAAAGCGCGCGGCGTTGCCCGCGGCTTATGTCGTACCGCAGGTAACACCGCGGGGTTCAGCTAGTTATATAGTATTACTAGCTGACCCACGCAACGTCGTTTGCGCCTTATATTGCCCGTAGCGTGAAAATTTCCCCCGTTTTTGAAACATTCTTCATTGTTGCTCCGCTCCTATTAGTAGTAGCGTGATGATATATACTCTATAGCCTTCCTCGATAAATGGACTATCCAACACCGAAAGAATTTTTCAAATCGGACCAGCGGTTCCTGAGATTAGCGTGTTCGAACAAACAAACAAACAAACTCTTCAGCTTTATATATTAGTATAGATAAAACTTTTATCCAAACACCCTCATATTGGCGTAGTTTATTTTATATACCGGGTACGTATATAAACCGGGTTCTATCATTATGTGACTGGCCAGTGCAATATTTGCACTTAGAATTAAGTAGCATATGAAGCGTAATATAAAAGCCTCGTTAGTTTCAAACAAAGACGGCCTCGGCGTGAGAGGCCGAGCTTAAATAAACTGCTTTTCAGTTTCACATTAGTTTCAGTCTGAAATGTTTGGCATAAGTAATTTTGGCAATTGTGAAAATGAATATTTTAATGTACAGTTTGAATTGAAATGAGTCTATGAAAAGTAAAAACAAAATGAAACTTGAAAATAATATGAGTATCGGATTATTATTATTATACATCCAAGTATTTATAAAAAGTTGCAAATGACGATATTATTATTATAGTTTATGGAATGGTGATACACCTGCTCGTATCAAACGCCCCCTAGCAAACGAGCAGACGTATCACATGATGGTACGCGATTACCGTCGCCCATGGACAACTGCAACACCGGAGGCGTCACAAGTGCGTTGCTGGCCTTTGGGGGATGGGGAAAGGGATGATAGAAGGGGTTGGGGTATGGGCCTCCGGTATCCTCACTCACTCGGTGAAACGCAGCGCTAACGCTGTTTCATGCCGCTGCAGCCCGCGGTGTTACCCACTGTTATTGTCGTACTGCGGACAATGTCGAGGGGCGAAACTAGTCTAAAAAAATTAGCCTAAGTTACTCCTTATATCAACAGCTACCTATCAATGAAAGTTCCGTCAAAATCGGTCGAGCCTTTCCAGAGATTAGCCGGAACAAACAGACAAAAGTGTTATTTTGGTATATGTACCGTGTATACATACATATGCATTTTGTAAAAAGCGTTTATTTTAATTTTACAAACAGACACTCCAATTTTATTTATTTGTATAGATTAGTCAATTTATGACAGTCTGCGAGAGCAACGTTATATTAAACAGGGAAACTGCGTTACCACACGAACTTCCATTACGTTACCGCTTCGTTAAGCTTTTGCTTATGATAATTGCCCAACAGAAACTCAGCTTAAAAGTCTGCAATATGGGGCAGCATTTTTTCAGTCTGAAAGTAATTTTTTTCAACCATACAATAATGTTGTTACAGTAAATTAGTTTTGTGAAAGCTTCTGGGACCCTTTGTGATGGATAACCGACTCGCTCCGTTATTTTCAGTCAGTTTTTTTTTCTTTCTCTCTTTGTTTGGAAACAAAACGAAGGCCTATTTTAGTTGAGTGAATGACGTTGTGCTTCTGTTTCTGTTATATGTTGTGCTGTGTATGAGAGTACTTTGTTATTTTATTTTCGGTTATTTAGATGTTTTGCTAGCTTTAGCAGTAATTGGTATCGTTTTAGGAACAATTAAGTTGAGTGTTTTACTTTAAAATACGTATACTTTACTTTATAATAAGGTCCTAAACGTTCGGCAGCATTTTATCAAACAAATAGTTCTTCTACAGCATTATAATACGCCGTACAAAGAAATAAGCAAAAGACGAAAAGACAGAGTTTGTACAGTACCATTTGCTAGAACAAAATTTAAAAATGTTTAATTAACCATTTATCATATCTTAATAAAGGGGTTAAATACTCTCCTACAAGATACAACCTATGAGGAAACGAAAGAATATCTTTCATTCGTCTATGTAAGCTGGCCAAGCCATAGTGATGGGCGCAAGCGCAATTCAGTCGCTCTCGAACCGTTCCCGTCATCCGTCGTGCGCTCTGACCACTGATTGTATGCTCTGGCTAAATTTAATTCTGTATCTATTATGTACTACAATTACCTGGCAAAATAAAAAAAAAATATTATACACTGCAATAAAAGATAGACTCCTTGGCGATATTTTGTCCAACAAAAAACCTTTCCATAGCTGTGAATTGATACGGGAACACATTAACTCTAAACCACTAAAGAAAGAAATATTTAACTTTTATAATGAGCTCAGGAAAATGATGATTCCACACGTGCTTCATACAACACAAAGTAAGCATACAAAGTTTTGATTGATTATGTCTGATTTTAAACTATTTCGAATAACTATATTGCTGATTAATAAGCTTCTTCCTTGTGTCGCTATCCTCATTTCTGAGGGTTATCACCTCTATTTGGAAGTATTCTGTGAGTGACAGCTTGCCACCTGTTCCTATCCTGAGCAGTGTGCAGGACAGCATGGATCATACTGCTGAGCAGAGAGAGAACTGCAGATATAGTCTGACTAGCGCAATGAGCTTATATATTTCTAAATGATATTATAGATAAATTACACCCAGGCATAGAAAAAAAACATCATTTTATAACACAAGCTTTTTTCTGAATTAGAATCGAACCTAAAACCTCCTGCTTAGTAATTAAGGTCACTAACCACTAAACAATAAGGTCTATCAATCCTATCTTTTAAATCAATCTTATTCTTCTAAATAACATTAAAAGTAAATATTTTGAACATCTAATACACAACGCCATCTAGCCTTAAACTAAGCAGAGCTTGTATTATGGGTACTAGACAACTAATATAAATACTTATTTACTTTTCCTTTTGAAAAAAACATACATATTATACAAAGAAAACACCAAACTTCAAAACAAATATTTACAGATCATACAAACATTTGGTCCGACCCAGGAATCGAACCCAAGACCTCAAGCACAACAGTCGTTTACACTACCACTGCACCACCGAGGTAAAGGTAACGTAGAAAACGTATCAGACTCTAATCTGTTACGTAAACAAACATCTCTACTATCACTACACGAGAAGAGTTAAACAAGTCCCATTGGGACTACAGTGTCACGGGGATGAGGCTCATACAAACATCTTGAGGGGCTTAGATAGTTCGATAAAGAACCCATTGATATCCCGTGTAGAGACAATAGTCTTGATAACACCTATCTATTTGTTCCTTACAAATACGAAGAGCTTTTTGAATTGTTATTATTGTCAGAGAGTGGAGAAGTCAAAAGAAGGGTAGTAATTTTGTCAGTCTGTTTGTTTACGTGTTTTTTTTATGAAGTAGAGGGCAAATGAGCAGATGTATCACCTGATGGTATGCGATTACCGCTGCCCATGGACACCCGCAACACCATGGCGTCACAAGTGCGTTGTTGGGCTTTGGGGGATGGGGAGGGAATGTGGGAGGGTTGGGTATGGGTCTTCGGTATTCTCACACAAACACAGCACAAGCGGTATTTCACACAGTTTTCTGTGTGTCAGTCCGGTTGAGCCGGCCTATTATTCATGCCGAAGCGTGGCTCTCCCATGGTAAAACAGTTTCACCGTAGCATCTTAACTACTAAACCGATTTTAATGAATGAGGTGTCAATAGATTCGTAATAGTAGCACGGATGGCATGTCTTATAAGAATTTTATCAAGTTTTTATGTAGTCGGTTTCTAGTTTTGTAAACTTTTTTATATAGGACATTTGAACTATATTTAGGAAGTCTATCTGTCTCTGTGTTTGTTCCGGCTTATCTCTTGAATAACTGAAGCAATTTCTATGGGACTTTCACTTTCTTAGAGTTGTTTTTATAAGGATTAACTTAAGTAGCTTTTATACAGCCATTAATATCGGAATTAAAAACAATAAAGTACGCAGGTATTACCGCAGGTAGTAAATGTGAAATAGGTTATCCAAACTTACCAACTTTTAAAAAATAGAAATGATTTAAAATACCCTTTATAATTCTGCAAGCCCCTACGGGATTACAGGCGTGAGATTATCTATATACAATATCCGAGTTCGCAATCGAGTGATAATGCAACTAGCAATACGATTGAAGCGCTTGCAAACATCTTGAGACTGCGTTAAGTAGTTCAGTCAACGCTTTTAAGTGTAATGGAACTCGACACGACACTGATGGCCTTAAGTTAGTATACTGTCACCGATATCGCACTAACAGAACAAAGTAAGTTCAGCTAGAATGCACTTTGTGGAAAATGAGAGCACTTCAATAAGCTAGTCGTTGAAATAAAAACAAGAGTGCTTTTATTAATCAGTGACACATAAACTTTGTACCCTTCTTACCCTACTGCGAAAGAAGGGTTATGTTTTTCGAGTATATGTATGTATAGTTTTTGGCACGCTCTAGAGCCTAAACGGCTTGTCGTATTTTTATGTGAGTGGTGTCAATAGATTCGTCTTAGTCGTGAGAGTGTACATCAAAGTAAAAAAAATCTTTAAAAATAATAAGGATGACAGATATTGACGCAGTCGGTTTTTTTTTTTAATTTTACTTGGCACAGTTAAAATTTATATGAGGAGTGTCTCAGTGAATGACATTTAATCTAATACCTTAAAACGAGCAAATCTTGTATATATGTAAAATCTGAATCTAAGAATTTGGGAAATCTAATAAAATACTTAGCAAATCTCGGTCATCCAGGTACCTTTTATTAAACACAGTAAAAGGCCAACTTATGAGGTGTACTTATAGTACATTATTTTTATATAAGCCCTCACAATTAGAAAAATGTTTATTAATTTAAACATATCTGTCTATATGGTGCTTACCATCACAATCTCCTTAGCAATTTGTTAGCAAAATCAAAGCTTTACGAGAGATCAAAATTGTCTCTGACAGTGCATCCGTGGAATCTCAGGCATGTCATGACAATCTCCTGACAATATCAAACAAAATTACCCTGCAATGGATAAAAGAGCATAGTGATTCAATTGGCAACGACGCTGCAGATGAATTTTCCAAAAGGGGATTGGAAACGACAGTTTGTGGACCGGAACCACTACTACTACACTACCCTTGCCCCAAGCCCAAATAAAAACATGGCTGCGCGCCAATACCGAAGAAAACTCTTGAGTGTAGTTAAAATTTTCATAGGTAGGCCTCTTACTGTGTTTATTTAAAGGTATATTAAATGTCATTCATTGGGGCACTTCATTAATCGTGCCTCCATTGGTGGATGATTCATGTTGAATGGGCTCAGTAAATGTAGCTACTTTTCTTGTTATTTAATTACAACTTTACACATCTCGTGTATTTCTTTTTGACCTCAAACCAGAGAGAACTCTTGCATATGAAAGCCAGACAATATTTCTAAAATATACTACAAATCTACTACTATACTTAGATCCATAAAAATAAATAAATAAATATTTCGAACATCTAACACACAACGCCATTTAGTCCCAAGTTAAGCAGAGTTACTGGTGCTAGACAAGGTATTTTTTTTTAATACATACATTTTATACATAGAAAACTCCCAAACTCCAAAACAAATATTCGTAGATCATACAAACATTTAGTCCGACCCGGAAATCGAACCCGAGACCTCATGATCAGCAGTTGCACGCGCCAAGCACGAGACCAACGATACAGTCAAATGGTCTTGTTCCTCACAAAATCATTTGTTTTGGGTATCAATTGATTCCCCGAGCTCCAGCCTAGCAGTCGGGGTCACTAACCACTAAACCTATTGGCTCATCAAAGGCAAATAAATAATAAAAACCTCTGCAGATTACAAACTTTTAATAGACCGATAGTTTAATCGGGCTGTTAATCAGTATAAATATGTATCACAGTGCGTGAACTATACCGATTTGGTATCGGCCGACAAATAAGCCAAAAGCCAAGCCGATTAAACCATAGGCTGATTTAAAAGTTTGTAGATTGCGGAGGCTCTTACGCTTATTAGATATTAAACTTCCAATTCAGCTTGGAATGTTATTCTTCAGACCAACACATACCTAGAAGTTGTCTCTATATTAACCTACTCCTAGCTGTGTTAAAACTAACCGAAAAGTAAACAAAATCTTCCAAAGCTCGAGCAAAAACATAATATTATTCGTAAATAAACCTCATCAAATATTACCATCCCTTGTATCTCCACTATAAATGTTAAAAACATGTACCAACAAAATTAACAACACCCAAAATGTCTAGCTCAATTATACAAACGGAATAGGCAAAATTATTTCGCACCGCAAAATATTATTTTAAATTTGAGGTTATGAATTTGGAGATACAGTGTTCATTTATTTTCTTGGCTCCTTTTGGCGTAGAGCAATCCTTCATGTGCTACGTAATATCGTGGATAGGCGAGACTCCGTTTTTGCGTAGCGCCTCCGTAGAGCCTAGCGCTTGGTGTAAATGTAGGCGATTTGGAGGTTCATTAATTTTTTTAAGGAAATCTCAACTCCCCTGTGTGAGTAGATCTAATTTAAGCAATCATTTTTTTGTTCAATTTGAGACCCTCTTTTTAATTAGGAATCTGATGACTGGCCTATTGGTTTGATGGTTTTTGGTCCTTACTTCTAAACCAGAGGTCATGGATTCGATCCCTATTCAAGAAAAATTGTCGTGTGATGAATACGCTTAGAATGTCCTGTGATTTTAACTTATCAATACAAATAAATAAAATTGGAGTGTCTCTTTGTAATATTAAAGTAACCGTTTTTTTACTAAATAAATGTATGTATACGCGGTACATATAACAAATAATATTTTTTACAATTTTGTCGGTCTGTCTGTTTGTTTGTGCTAATCTCGGGAATTTGTGGACCGACTTCGACGAGTCTTTCACTGGCAAATAGTGGATGATATAAGAAGTCACATAGGCTATAACCCGAGGCGTTACTCGCGGTAATTATAAATGTACAACAAAAACCTTGGATAACATATGGGCCGACTCGACCGGAGTGATATCACGGCCTCACAGAAGACCGGTGTGAAATAGTGCTTACGCTGTGTTTCACCGAGTGAGTGAGGATACCGGAGGCCCATAACCTAAACCTCCTCCCCCTATCTCCCCTCCCCATCCTCCAAAGGCCGGCAACGCACTTGTGACGCCTCTGGTGTTGCCGGTGTCCATGGGCGTCAGCAATCGCTTACCATCAGGCGATACGTCTGCTCGTTTGCCGGCTTATTCGATAAAAAAAAATAACACAGCAGGGCTCAGCTAGTACACCATAAAAAGTAAATATCGTATCACAGAATAAGCTTATGACTTATGACGTCAGTAACGATACCGCTAAAATTAATTACATTTATGACGCACAGGTAATTAGTGATTAAGTATTTGCGCGCAAGCCTCTCTCCACAGGCGTTATACTCGACTAGTTTACATCGAAACACAAGTGGGACAAATATGTTTTGAATTGAAATACATTTGTAAACGTTCCATTTGAAATATAACACATTTGTAAATATTTGTATCAGTTGTGTGCTACTGTTATTGTAAATGAAATGGTTGATTTACTTCAATCACAGAGCGTGTTATGCAAAGTTTTGATTTGCTTATTCGCCTGGTTGCCTTACTAGTCTTTACGAAGAACAAGTTATTATAAAATGAACATTTCTGTGTCAATGAAAGCAGGTACAAACAGACAGACAGAAATTTAAAAAAATATTATTTTGGTATATGTGCCCTGTTTACATACATGCATTTAGTAAAAAGCGTTTATTTTAATGCTACAAACATATGCTCCAATTTAATTTATTTGTATAGATAGACATATATGTAATCTTACTAATATTATAAATGCGAAAGTTTGTAGGGATGGATGGATGTATGGATAGATATTTTTATTACTCTTTCACGCAAAAACTACTGAACGGATTTGGATGAAACTTTACAGTAATATAGCTTATACATCAGAATAACACATAGGCTACTATTTGCCGCGATAACCGACATATACGCGGGCGGAGCCGCGGGCAACAACTAGTTTACTATATAATGAACATTTCTGTGTCAATAATAGCCGAAAGAAACAGACAAAAATTATAAAAATATTATTTTGGTATATGTACCGTGTTTACATATCTACATATGATTTAATTTAATTGTACAGATAGACATATATGTGTTAATAAATATTTGGAACATTTAACAGTTCTTGTATTTTGGGGACTAGACAACTGATATTAATACATATTTACTTTTTTTGTAAATACATACATATTATACATAGAAAGATTCCGAAACAAATATTTGTAGATCATATAAATATTTGATCCGACCCGGGAATCGAACCCGAGACCTCAAGCATAGCAGTCACATACGGTACCACTGCGCCACCGAGGCAATTATGTATGTAAATATGTATGTTCATTAGCAGTATAGTTTTTTTTATGGGACTAATCCCGCCCACATTCCCACCACTGTAACTCCTGTACACCAGGATCAACAGCAGTGACCCACGAACACACCGAGTTATGACACTCGGGAAGTCCCAGGAAGAAAATTAACTGTCTTGGAACCCGCAACGAAGTTAATCAGAAGAAAAACAGGAGGAGTTGGAAATGATAAATCCACTTCCCTCCTTAGCAAAGCGGGAGACAAAATGAAGTCAAAATAGGCAGACACCTTTTACAAACCGGGAAGCACCACGGATAAAGTATTAGGGGTCCTAAGTGAGCTATATTTGATTACTATAGTATGTATGGCAGAATTGCCTAAACGCACGGAAATTCACCGCAGTTGACACAAGATCCTCATAGTATACCGCCCCAGATGTAATTTGTAAGCTATTTAGCATTGTGTTACGTTCATTGTACCAAAGACTACACTCCCAGAGTACATGATGAGCCGATTGTTCACAGCTAATATCAGGTGTTGAGCATTGACACAATGGTGAATCGACTAATTTAAATGAGTGTAGTTTGCTCTTAAAGTTACCGTGGCCTGTAAGAAATTGAGCGACACAGTGATCTACCTCGAGCCATGTCCTCGACAACCGTTCGCGAACAGATGGAAAGAACTGGTAGAGGTGGCGCCCCTTAGATGATTCGTCCCATCGTTGTTGCCATTCATCCATTAGATCGTTATAGACATTGGACTGCTGTTGAAACAATCTTATGATTTTATCGCGGTCTCGTACGCCCAAAAAATCGCATTCCATGTTTTGTAATGTGGAATAGTACATGGCTGCACGTCTTTGCACCTCGAGATCGACCGGAAGGACACCCGCCAACACCGGTAAAGCCTCAGTACTAACCGTCCTATATGCTTTGCACAAGAAGATCAATGCAAGTCGTTGTCCTTGTAACAGTTTCCGACGGACAGCACCTACAGTCGCTCTATCGGCCCACACGGGAGCACCATAGCAAATAGAACCCAAATAAGTAGCTCCATATATAATCTTTAATGTATTAAATGAAAGACCCCATGTGGCAGTTGATATCCTCGTCAGAGCAAAGAAACTTTTTTTAGACTTTTCGTTAACTGTTCTAATATGTTCGATAAATGAAAAATTTCTTTCTAAAACTAATCCCAAATAACAAACCGAGGTTTTATTTTTTATACTAACATTTTGAAATTTAATACACGGCGGTGATTTGAGGTTACCTTTCAGCAGTATAGTTATCAAAGTGCTGGCTTTGCCTAATTTGGGAACTGACAGTCATGTGTCAGATGTGTCAAGCTACAAAGGTACGCTACCCTAAAACCCGGGGTTATGCAGACCTGTTTGCGAATATATGTTCTAAAAAATGCACAAACAAATATTTTCAAAAATAGAATCCTTTAATTTAAAAGTACAATTTTAACAAAAATAAAACCGACCTCAAGGTCCGACGCGATTTCTCTTGGATGTCATCATTAGATATTAATGTCCTTATCATGGTACCACCGTTGGGACATCTCCTTTTTATTAAAAGAAGAATCATCAAAATCGGTTCATAAACGGCGAAGTTATCCGTGAACACACATAAAAAAAATAAGAGAATAAAAAAATACATATAGATAAAGTCGAATTAAGGAACCTCCTCCTTTTTTTGAAGTCGGTTAAACAGATGCCTATGAAATTGATTGATACATAAATAACTTGAACATTACCTAACATATACAAAAATAATGCAAGACAAACGCCTGTCAAAACTCAAGTCAAGACTATTAGAATAGAAAAGAAATCAGTTTTAGTAAACACTAAAAACGTCCTCATAGAAAGCAAATACTATTTTAACGTAACTGGTAACCCAAATCATTGTTTCCAAAGCCTTTTCCTCATTGCGATTCCACGAGAGCGAATCAATAAGGGTTACAAGATTAGCGCAACACAAACAAACTGACTTCGGTTTATTAGTTCTACTGTCCCCAAAACTTTAAGCGGGTTTGTCAGTTTAAGTAAATCCGACACTAGATTTTTGAGAAATTACGTTTATTCTGTTTATTCAAATAGGAAGGGATCCTAAGATCTGGGTTTTTAAGGCTTTACAGGATTTCTTAGATAGAAAACATCCTGTATATGCATTATATGATTTTGTCCAATGTAGCTGGAGTATTCACAAACATAGCTAGGGCACCATGCTACTTTAAACCATTACGCTATCCGTGCAGTCAATACGTCAATCAGCTTAACTATCTGTCTGTGTATCTTTTTTCCCTCAGAGACTAAGCCCATGTTCAGATGACGAGCGCTCAACGCGCGTTTTGCTAACGTGCGTTGACATGTAATTTTGTTCTAGGAGTACACATGCTAACGCGCGTTTTTACATGTAGTTGTTAACACGCGTTGAGCGCTCGTCATCTAAACATGGCCTTAGTCTCTTGAAACTATAAAAAATAATCTTTGAAGTCAACACGGTAAGACAGCCATGTTTCGCCCTATTTAGGGTGGCAATAGGATAGTTGACTGTATCGTAAATAAATACTGATATCTCCTTTATTAAAACGAATATTACAAAACATCTTGGCAAATATAATTATTAAGTACAGCTTTTCATTACTATGACAAATTTTAATCAAATAAACATTGAAATATATTGCTCAATGGAGTAGTCTAAAATAGTGACGTCACAAGTTTGTATTCAGTACATTTTTTAACCGACTGCCAAAAGGAGAAGGTTCTCAATTTGATTGGTATTTGTTTTTCATATAAAGTTATCGTTTTGACAGATGACAGAAAGTAACTGATTTGACTAAGATGTTTACTACCCTATTCTTTTGTTACTTTATACTGAACTAGCTTTTACACGCGGCTTCGCACACGCAGACTTTCATCCCCTGATTTTTCCTTTTAGGGGTGAAATTTCCAAAATTCCTTTCTTAGTGCTCACTTACGTTATATAAAGAACCTACATGCAGAATTTCAGGTTATAGGTTCAGCGGTGTGGGCTGTGCGTTGATCTCTGGGTATGTCAGTCAGTCACCTTCCTCTTTTATATACATATATGAGTAAGATTATGATGGTATAAGTTCATTTACTAAACCTTTCTAGTGAACTAAAAACGAGTATCAAGATTCGTAACCTACTAATCTCAAACCCGATTATAAGACGGATAAAGGAATGTAAAGTTTTCTGTAAAACTTCTTTTATTTTAGCTAAAAATATAAGACGAATTTTCTTTTCTTTTTGATATAAATACCGAGCACTCTCAACAAGCTTTTATAATAACGGAATTATGTAAAAGAATATGAGGTAGTGAGAGCACAGCTTCGTAGATGCATCTCGGCTTTGCTTTGTATTCATGGAAGGGTTTAGTGCAAACTTACTGTAATAAATAGAGGTTCGCTATTTGAAAATATCGATATTTATGAAAAGGAGTATCACATATTTGTTTTATTAGAATTTATTCGTTTATCTCTCATATCATTTGTGTACATCGGCGTTTATCTCTCATATCATTTGTGTACATCGGCAGACATTGAGTCTCAAGCTCAGGGTATTCTCTTTAAATCAACCTTGGGTGTTATAGACATCTTGTAGGGTAGGTGTGTAGAGTTTATAAGCAGTCAAAAGTAAGGTTTCTCTAATTTGAGTGAACAAATGAGGACGTAGAAGTGTATTATTAAACGCTTTAGTTTATGATGATAATACGAGTACGTTACTCAGGTCAAGTCACTCAGCTTCTCTTGTTATGTAATCTATACAAATAAATAAAATTGGTGTGTCTGTTTGTAATATTAAAATAACCACTTTTTACTAAATGCATATGAATGTATACACGGTACATATGCCAAAAATTAACTTTTGAAAATTTTTGTCTGTCTGTCTGTTTGTTCCGGGTATTCTCTGGAACGGCTACATTAACGGGACTTTCACTGGCAGGTAGCTGATAATCCAGGGACTAACTAACTAACTTTGTCCCGCGGTGTTACTCGCAGTACGACGATAACCGCGGGTATCAGCTAGTATAGAATAAATGAGTAGACGAATTACGTGAAACTGGGTGAATATCGCCAACTATAAATAGCTAATCTGTAACTCAAGAGAAACTAATCTGTTGACTTTACACCTCTGCTAATTTCACTCTTTGAGAAATGCAGCTAAAGAAAGGCTTCATGTGAAAGACGGAAGGATCAGCGTCAGGCAATTCATTGATTCAATTGATCTAGCCTCTGAAGAAGACTGCCTCGTTGGTCTAGCGGTTGACGTGTGCGACTGCTGATCGTGAGGTCTCGGGTTCGATTCCCGGGTCGGACCAAATGTTTGTATGATCTACAAATATTTGTTTCGGAGTTTGGGTGTTTTCTATGTATAATATGTATGTATTTACAAAAAAAAGAATATATGTATTTGTATCAGTTGTCTAGTACCCATAACACAAGCTCTGCTTAGCTTGGGACTAGATGGCGTTGTGTGATAGATGTCCGAAATATTTATTTATTATTATATATTATTATATCTCAATCGAAAAACGTTCACTGTCGAACATAGACCTTCCATAAAGGCTGTCCACAACGAGCAGTCATGTGCTTGCCCATCTTTTAGGGTGTTTACCCACGCTCGATTGGTAGTAAGTCACCTATAAAGACTCCTACCGACGAACCGACGACCGAACTCCAACGTTATTTAATATTTGAAAAACAGCATAAAACAGTCTATGACGTCATTGTCTAAATTATTAACAGCTCGCAATTGTTTTATTTTCCTTCTAATTACAAAGGAGAATTACAATATTTACAATGAAATAGGCGGAACCATGATTTTAAATGGACCCCCTTTCGAAGCATCCAAACTGCCGATTCTTACAGTAAATCAAACTTTGAAGTTTCATTTACACCATGAATGGTGGTGGGCTTTTGTTTTGAAATGACAACTTTGGAAATACTTGAAGTTGTCTGAATAGACACAAGATGAGTTGTAGAGATGGTACCTTTGTCAGAAATATTTAAGGGAAATAGAAGAGCTTTGGAAGGAGAAGTTTGAATTTTGAAGTGCTTAGAGTTCTGTTTTGATAACATCATTAAGTATTAGACAAGTCTTGAATTAATAATTAGCTATATTTTTAACAATGTGAAGCAGTGTCAAGTACCGTGCCCGAGCGAAGTTCGGACCTAATGATGATACAAGACATTTTTTTCCTATTTATTTAATATTTTTGAACTCTGTACACTTCTCCCAGTGATGTACAATGCAAATGGAAAAATGCAGAACTACATTCACTAGTATTTATTAACGAGTGCTGCTATCTTTACGTTGAGGTTAGATTTTTCAGAGCACTTAGTAATTTCTGGATACACACCATAAACAATCATTTTGTGTATAAAATAAACAAAATGCTTCGCCTATATATACATCTATACTAATATATAAAGCTGAAGAGTTTGTTTGTTTGTTTGTTTGAACACGCTAATCTCAGGAACCGCTGGTCCGATTTGAAAAATTCTTTCACTGTTAGATAGCCCATTTATCGAGGAAGGCTATAGGCTATATGTCATCACGCTAAGACCAATAGGAGCGGAGCACCAATGAAAAATGTTTCAAAAACGGGGGAAAATTATCACGCGACGGGCAATAGGAGACGTAAACGAAGTTGCGTGGGTCAGCTAGTTAACTATACAAAGCTCAAGCCTCCTTCCATGCTCCGTAATTCATTAAGAGATTAGCGACACAATTTATCGTATGTTTATCATAGAAAACGGTCATAAATAATGATTACTGTATCATAAATAATGTGCATTATTTAGTGGCGTGTAGTACAATTTGTTAATATACTCTTTTGCATAACGTTTTTATAAGGAGTTACCGCATGTACGTACATACAGAAAAAATATATATAAATAAGTCAAACCAATTAAATTAACCTTCTATTTCAAAGTGAAGGACCACGTTTAATAATTATGAGTATCTTTAAGAGGGGGGGGGGGGGGGGGTTGTTATGGACTGGTTAATCGGAATGTTGGGTAAAAATTTACCAATTAATTCGTCTATCTTAGGTAGACAACAAGAGTACTAGTATACCACAATATTTGAATCGATTAGTCATGATTAACTGCCATATGGAAAGCTTTGACTGCCTCTGTGGCGCAGTGGTAGCCTATGCGATTGCTGTCCTTCTGGTCTTCGATTCCCGGGCCGGACCAAAGTATTTGTTTCGGAGTTTGGATGTTTTCTATATATATTACGTATGTATATACAAGAAAGTAAATATACATATATTTATATTAGTTGTCTAGTACCCATAATACAAGCTTTGATAAGCTTGGAACTAGATGGCGTTGTGTGAAATGTCCGGAATATTTATTCATTTACGAACCGACTTCAAAAAAATGAGGAGGTTTCTCAATTCGACCATATATATATTTTTTTTGTTTTTTTTTTATGTTTGTTCGCGGATAACTTCGTCTTTTATGAACTGATTCTGATGATTCTTTTTTTAATGGAAAGGATATATTCCAACGGTGGTACTATGTGGTATAAGGACACTAAGATCTGATGATGGCATCCAAGAGAAATCGAGTCAAACCTTGAAGTCCGTTGTATTTTTGTTAAAATTTAACTTGTTTTTGTCTGTTCATTGAAATATTTTCGCTCTTAGGAGATTGTTATTAAAAGCATATGTTTGTGTACTGACCTAGATATGAAAGTAAAATAAAAACAATACAAAACAAATACCGCATTATAGAGCGGCTTAATTATTTATACAAGAAAGTTTTCTCGCGCAGAATAAATAAAAGCACTTAGGTACAGAAGTCTCACTCGTTGAAGACATTTACATAAATGAGGACCCTCAGACCAACGCAATTGGGTACAAATTAGCATGATAGCAAAGGATCCAACTTATATTTAAACAAAATGCTTATTGGATGATATTGTGTGTCGAATGCCAATACAAATACGTGAAGAGAATTTTCTAAAGATTTTCAAGCGAATCTCGAGAATAGGACAATGTAAATCGTTTTAAACTATTTAAAGTAAGCAAATTGTGAACAAAGCTAAAGTTTCTCGCTAAGTCAAATGTGTTTTTTTATCATTTACTTGAACATTACTTCCTTTTATTGATTGAAATAAAAAAAAATCATAAAGAAACAGAAAATGAAAACAAAATACATACATTCTAGAATGAAACTCACTTGTGAAATGAAATCATATGCGCTAATTATAGGTATTATCATATTACCATATTATAGATGATTATACAATATACTATCACAATATATTTATAATTCTTCTGTGAGTGTGTATGTCACTGAACTACTCTCAAACGACTGGACCGATTTTGATGAATTTTTTTGTGTGTGTTCAAGGGGATCTGGGGATGGTTTAGATTCACAATTTTGTCCGGTGGAAAATGTTTTTTTAATTAATTTTTAATTTATTAGTAGCTATGGCAAAACGACGTTTGCCGGGACAGCTAGTAACAATATAATATACAATAACAGTACAAATTACATTAGTAAATAATCAAAACAAAATAACTACTTTTCATCAGCCAATGCAAATTACTTCTATATTCCAACATGCATTACATGCATTTCCCAAAATAATTCTATCTAACAAGACACAATTCAAAATGAACCTTAAAACAAAATGCAATTAAGTCGGTATTGAATTCTCGAAACTCCTCTGTCCATCAGTTACAGCTGATTAATGAAAGCAAAGTGGGGATAGCTTCGGGAACTTGTTCATTTCCACGTGTCAATCACCAAAGGCGGCTATTCTGAAGTGATGAGTAAGCTCTCCTCTTCCTAAATAGTGTTGCCATTATATTGAAGTTCTGGAGACAGTCTACTAAAGTTATTGCATTGTTGATAAAGTTTAGAAAGTAATGTCACCTGGTCCAAAATTGTTATAATTATTTTGGTTAAAGTTTTGTTCATAAGTGGCTTATGTGACAGATTGTTAAGAAACCGACGAATTAACTTTAAACAAGCGTCATATTTAAGTGTCACCTATATTCTTGTTCTTTGCCTCTTTTTTGATTAACAGCTCATGATGTTTAAAAAATTTCAGAATCTGTTCAATGCGGTAAACAAATGTTGTTTTGCCGCAAAAAAAAACATTTAGGGGTATGAAAAATAGATGTTGGCCGATTCTCAGACCTACTGAATATGCATATAAAATTTCATAAAAATCGGTCAAGCCGTTTCGGAGGAGTATGATAACTAACACTGTGATACGAGAATTTTATATATAAGATTGTGTACATAAAATGAAAAAAAAACAAATGAATAAAGATGAGTTACAAAGATGTATATAACAACATTTATCATCATCATCAACTTGATCGCTTGTAGGACAAAAATATTTGTCCTAGGCTGGCATCGAACCCACCACAGCTCTGTTCTGTGGGACCCATGATAGAGATCGTGGCTTAACACTTAGAATTACTAATCACTACATTAATAATCAATAATAATAAATATTTTAGGACATCTAACACACAATACTATCCAGTCCCAAGCAAAAGAAAATCTTGTGTTAAAGCACTAGACAACTGATATAAATACATAATGTATAGTTGTTTGTATTTTTTTTTGTAAATACGTATGTATTATACATAGAAAACACCCAAACTTCAAAACAAACACTTGCAGATCATACAAATATTTGGTAGGACCCGGGAATCGAACCTGAGACCTCGAGCACAGCAGTCGCTTACGTTACTACTTGCGCCACCGAGGCAGTTGCACATTAATAGGCTACTCTGAAAAAAAGGGCTTGATTTTAGGCTCAAATATAACTTTTATTCGGAAAAGGGGGACACATTGTAAGGAGACTTTCTAGTCTTAACGTAGCCGTGACGTCATGTTCGATGAATGAAATGGATAATCAGTGTGAAAAGGATGGCACTAAATCCCGGCGTATTCTAATATTCTTTCTTTGCACAATTACGTACTGCGCTCCAATAATACTTTTATTAATAAGTAAGCGCTTGACGTAACATTTTTAACAAGCTATGCCTGTGTTAAGTGAATCTCTTTAATGGTACATCTTTTTATTTTTTATTTTTTGTCCCGACTGCGAAAGATGGAGTAGGGGGTAAGTATGTATGTATATACCTTTGGCAAGCACTAGAGCCTAAACGGCTTATATTTTCATGTGAGTGGTGTCAATAGATTCGTTTTAGTCGTGAGAGTGATAATGGATGCATCAAAATTAAAAAAAAAAACAGAATTAAAAATATTTAAAAAAAACCTGAATTTAATAATGATGGCAGATATTGACGCAGTGAGGTTTTTTTCCTTTAAATCAATTTACTTGCTAGTCAATCTTTTGAACGTTGTTTAACGCGACGAAATCTCATTTTTTGTGTTTTCTGGTGTAGTTTGGCGAGTTTTTGAACGATTGAATTAGCATCAATGAATAATGGAAAATCTCCTCTTGTTTGCCGCCACACAAGTCTCGAGCTTAGTGCTTATCTGCATATCTTCATCCACATGAGTTTACTCCCCATCCAAACCTACCGATAAACCCTTTTCCTTAAAAAAATTAAACCTGAAATCTTCAAAAATAAATGTAAAATGATTATAAAAATATTTTACTACATTCTGATATTGAAGAACTTCACTAATACTGAACATCGCAAATACGAATAAAGTCCTCAACACGATATTGCCAAGGTCTTTCTTATTTTAACAACACGTCCCGATTTTCGTTTACTGCGTCTGGCAACACTACATCGGAGTGAAAACTTAAGTTCAAAGAAACGTCAATTTTATTACTAAACCAACGCTCGCAGTACAAGTACGTAGTGATGCACCTTTAACTTATCGATTTTTGTTAAACGATTTAAAAAGAGAAATTTGTGCATTTTCTTTTTGATATATCTTTTTGAGATGTGTGTGGAATAGTCAATGAATTAATTTTTTATAGTTCTATTTTCTGTTTGTTCAACTGTGTTTTTTATAGTTTTAAAGAATCTAAAAAATAATAATAGGAATGATTATTTTTAGCTGCTATTTTGAGACTGTCATTTTGAGATTCTACGTATGATCTTGAGAATACATAATATATTTCATGTAACAACTTTCAATATGCGATATAAAATTACTACTAACTTGAAAGTTCGTATTTTCTTCGTTCGTTGATAGTGATGATGTTACTTTTTGTTGTAAATGGACTGTGCTGAAGATGAAAATTTATTAATAACAAATTTGTTTTTTTATAAAATATTTATAAATATAATTTATAATGTTTATAATTTTATTACTTTACGAAGGTCTCCCCCAAGGAACGCTAACTATCCCAGTCTAAAGCAGGCTGCATTCATCCGTTGTCAGTTGCAGTCTTCGAATCGTTAATTCATAATGTTACAAAGGATCAATAACTTTTTTGTTTTTGTAAATAGATTTATAGTCCACTTGTTTAGATAGTGTTGGTGCATCTACATGCAATTGTAGTCATTTATGTGAAACACGAATATATTAATTCATACAATGTAAACATGTAAACTGATAAATCATACTTGCTTGTGCGTGTACGCAGGCGGGCCATTTGATGTAGTGGCGGCTTGCCGCACGTGCGAAGGCGCTGCGCCGGCGCAATCAATGTGACCGCATCTAAGCGAATGGACTATACTTAGATCTCAATTCATCTTTTTGTAACTTCGGGAATTATTACTTTATTAAAGTTCAATATATAACACAGTCAATAAGTTATCAATATTTTATCGATATATTGATTTTCATTGTACCATATCGCTCACATCCCTATTCATCTGATTTTAATATCGTTTTAAAAGCAGTCGCTTCGAATGACGGACTTTAATTCAGTGAGTGAACGTTCGTAAATGCATTTTATAATTTCATTAGTTATAATTGCGCCCATTATTTTATGCGGAGTTTTGGGAATTTCAACTTTTCAAATATTATAATTATAGGGTCAGTAATAATTAAGTGTTACGTCTGATAATGAAATGATTTAAGAATGGTGACAACTTAATTTTAGTTTTTAAAAGTTGATTGAACTTTTTTGTGTTCTGTTTCTCATAATGAGATAAAAACACTTATAGGATAAATTCGATTACATTTACTTCTGTCTGTGTGTCTATTGTAGTTCTATTTCTTAGAATCAATTGGAGAAATTTAGCTTAAATTGATATTAAATACACAAAGAAAGTAGTTTTACACATAAACGGGTTAAGCAAAATTCAAATAAGTTAGGTAATTCTATACTTATTAAAATTACTTATTTCCAGTTCATTTATGTACATTTAGATTATAAGCAGACTTGTTATGTAAAGTAGATATTCTCTACCAGACTGTTTAGAAGATGTTATAAATTCATTATCTGGTTGTTTTTTTTTCATAATTTATCATGAACCCCGCGGTGTCACCCGCGGTTATTATTGTACCGCGAGTAACGCCGCGGGACAAAGTTAGTCTAAAAAAAGTAGCCTAAGTTACTCCCTGGATTATCAGCTACCTGTCAGTGAAAGTCCCGTCAAAATCCGTCCAGCCGTTCTAGAGATTACCCGGAACAAACAGACAGACAGACAGACAAAAAAAAATTAACTTCATTTTTGGTATGTGTATCGTGTATACATACATATGCATTGATTAAATAGCTGTTACTTTAATATTAAAAACAGACACTTTAATTTTATTTATTTGTATAGATAACTAGCTGAATCCCGCGGTGTTACCCGCGGCTATTATTGTACCGCGAGTAACGCCACGGGACAAAGTTAGTCTAAAAACAGTAGCCTAAGTTACTCCCCGGATCATCAGCTACCTACCAGTGAAAGTCCCGTCAAAATCCATCCAGCCGTTCCAGAGATTACCCGGAACAAACAGACAGACAGACAGACAAAAAATTTTTTAACTACATTTTTGGTATATGTATCGTGTATACATAGACATGCATTGATTAAAAAGCTGTTACTTTAACATTACAAACAGACACTTTAATTTTATTTATTTGTATAGTAATAATTATATAAAACCTCAGTTGGTTTCAATTTCGAAACTCAAAAATTCTCTCTCTTTCACAACTCAGAATAGTGAATGTCAAACTTACTACAATACAACACAATACAATACAAACAGCTTAAAAAAATAACTTTTATCAAATTTTTACTACAATTTTGTTTCTCACTCCATGAAAACTTATCAATGAAAGCACAATACGCCGAAGTACAACAGAGTATAACAAGCCAGTTCTAATTCTATAAATGTTCAAGCATTTTTATTGCCGACTGTACATGTTAAAGTACGTATTCTCAAAACGAAACAAAATTAATCCTTGTTACATCACGTACGAGGCATTTGATACGTGACCGATTGGTATCCAATAAAGATCTTTTTCCTCCATATCTAATATCTAAAATTGGATATCATTCTTGATTCTAATCCTTTATTGGACTACTGGTGTAGTAGTTATGATTGGCCCCGAGGTTGTTGGTTTGATTCCCATCCAGATTTAATAATTATGTTATATTTCAGAACAAATTTCTGTCTCCGGGTATTCAAATATTTAGAAATGTGTAAACTTTTGCTCGCGGGTCTGCCATTAGAGCCTATGTCATACCTCCAAAATCAAATTTTATTGCAATCAGTGATGCGATTTAAAGCGTTACAGACAAAGTTATTTTCGAATTTGTAATGTTAGTATGGATTTATAAGTATTTAGTGTACCACAGCAAAAGCTAAACCTTATTTGTGTATTATATTAATCAGTAAATATGATTGCAGTATAAACATTATTACGTATATAACTACAAGTGTCTCAGTGACGCCATATCCGGAAATGTATTTCCTGTGAGCTTGTAGCCTTGACATAAACGGCGGTCAGCTATTACCGCACGTCGTCTTAGCGTCTACTTCCGGTTTCCAACAGCAGAATCGTAAACACTTCCGGAAACTATGGCTTTATATTCCTCGACACTTGGTAAGAATGGATGCAACTATAGTAAATAAAAGTAGTTTGGAATTAAATAACAATAGTCGGTGTGATGATATATAAAAGAAACAGAATATTAATATCCGGAGGTGTCATTTTGATCATATTTTTTGACAGTTAATAAATAAATGCAATTGTAGTAGATTAATGATGTACAGTCAGGCTCATAAAGAAGAACATCTGAGAAAAGTTCCAACATAATATACACTTCTATTTTGCCAAAATATGAAAATGAATTATATTTCAACCAATCCATCTCCCCCAAGGAGCGCAAGCCATCCCGGTCTTGGGCAGTCCGCATCCATCTGCTGCCAGCCACTTTCTTTAAATCCCAATCTCCACTTAAGCACATTTCAGCTCCACCGACCATGGGTACATCTAGAGACATGATTCCCTTCCCCTTTCCACTTCAGTGTACTAGTTCTAGTTCTCTACCGCATAACCTCGTTCCGAATTCTAACAGACACAGAAACGCCCAACATCGAACGCTCCATCGCACGCTGAGCCACTTTAAATATATGGACCAATCCAATGATGATAGTCCAAGTCTAGGCTCCGTAAGTCATGACGGATAGGAAATGAATTAGAGTGATTAAATACATTCATTATTTTTAGCACCTTAAAAAGCATATGAATGTGGTGATGGCTTTAGAATACGTGGTAGAGTTAGCCAAAACCTCTATTCTACGGAGAAGTCTATATCCAGTAATGGACTGTTAAAAAGAATAGATAATGATGATTGATATTCATGACACTATTATTGACTATTTGTTGCCCGCGGCTAAACTGGCGTATATATCGGTTATCGCGTGTGTAGTAGCCTATGTGTTATTTTGATGTATAAGCTATATTACTGTTAAGTTTCATTCAATTCCGTTTCGTAGTTTTTGCATGAAAGAGTAATGAACATCCATCCATCCATCCACACTTATAAACTTTCGCGTTTATAATATTAGTAGGATTCTTTGCTCACATTTAAAACACGTTTTGTTCTCAATTTGAGGATTACACAATTGTTACTTATACTTAACAAGATTATGTAGATTCTAGAAACTTAAACTAGATAATCTAAGATTATTTTTAGCTTAGTAATTATGTTAATCAAGTAGTTTAAAAGATAATAGTAGTGAACTAAATAAATGTTATTGTAATAAAAGTTACAAAATAACTTTTTAAATATCTTGAGAATTGAAGTCTAAGTAAATTAGAAGTAGGTATTATTATTGTTTTCATTCCTAACAATCTAGAGCTTTCGGAGAGTTCTTTCCGAGGGAACATATCGTAGTTCTTTACAATCGATAGACATGTAACGATACGACGAACGATACTACACACACTAACAATCCGTTGAAATCTATATATTTTAGTAGCTGAACCCCGCGGTGTTACCCGCGGTTATTGTTGTACCGCGAGTAACGCCGAGGGACAAAGTTAGTCTAAAAAAAATAGCTTAAGTTACTCCCTGGATCATCAGCTACCTGCCAGTGAAAATCCCGTCAAAATCGGTCCAGCTGTTCTAGAGATTACCCTGAATAAACAGACAGATTGACAGACAATTTTTTTTTTAACTACATTTTTTATATATGTACCGAGTATACATTCATAAAAAGCGGTTATTTTAATATAACAAACAGTCACTCCAATTTTATTTATTTGTATAGATTACCTACACTCTATATCACTATCAAAATACTTCACTTTCCTTTGAATAGTATATTTTCTCTATACATATATATAAGTACAATATGGGTGAAATCGGTTAAATAATAATAGTGAATATTCAATACATTTCTGTCTACCTTTTCGGGTCTACAAGCGTGACTGTTTATATATACAAATGTATGCTACACGTCCGCAGTAGTTTCGATAGACAGACAGACATGAAGAAAAATGTCCAAATCAACGGATATATATTTAAAATGTTGCTCTAAAATAACTTTGTCGTAATCTCTTGAGAACCTTAAATGAATACCTAAATTTAACAGTACTTATTACGAACATCTTTTCCAATTTAAATTAAGGCGTTGAAACAATCAGAAATCTCCAATTGAAAGTTATCAATTGTTATCGACAAAAATAATACCGAAGTGTAAATTTCAATGTTGCCCTCGTAAAAAGAAAAAAATATACATTTTTAATCTTCATTTAAGATTATTGTGGCAAAGGAATCTTTTGTGAAACGCCCGGAATAGATTTTGATTTGTACTTTTAAACGAACAGTATTGGCAGGTGAGAGATTTGCATTTTCTTTTTTTCTTAATTTTCGTCCATTCTGTTTTTAAATGTTTGACCTTTGAATTATTTTTTTAAGAAGATTAGTGAGAGTTTTACTGAGAGTTTATTTAGAGGAACATTTTGTACAATTTTTTTTATGGACAATTCATTAAAGATAGACTTACTAAATGGATCTAGTTTAATGACTTTACCATCGTACTATTTTTTTCTTCGGTTTACAGCTGATTAACCCTACCTCTTCTTATTGTACTGCGTGTTGTGGACCTACTGTGAGTCTGAATGTTCTTTCTGTTCGCTTCATCTGTATTTCTAAGTCCGAAGCGGTATAGTTTAAGTCTCACTATATCACTTAATAAAGCCAGAGCAGCATGACAGAATTGGGTGAAATTTAGTACAGAAATAAGTTAAAGTCTGGAATAGAACAAAGACTATTATTTATCCATCACCACTCTTGGATGCTTATGCTTTCTATTATGCAGTATAGAGTCAATTTGCTGGCCCATACAAAAAATATCCAGATAATTGACATCAACACTAACGGAACTGTATGGTAAAATCTAATAAATATGAATTCCATTCAAAAAAGTTTTTATCGTAATTTAATATAGATTAATTTCAAGTCATCGACTGCCCTCAATCACGAGGATTATATCCCACAGTAGAACGGGATGATTTAAAATTGCGTTTTACCCTTTGCGGTTCTAAAAGCTTTAATATAAAGAGAGTGAGTAATTCATCAAACATTGCTTTCACAAAAAATGTCCATGCGGCCTCAACGAGAACCTCACAATACATTCGGCGAAGTTTGATCACTGAAGTACCTATACCATTGTTCCTCTTTGACCTCAAACGTCCTCAGCCGGGTTGAAAGGACCTCAAGCATTCGACAAAGGCGTTTCGCGTTTGCAGCGAGAGGGTTAATGAAATATGCTAATCTGTGTAATAGAATTCGTGACCTATCGAAAAAAATGAACGACGTATTTTTTCGGAGAAGAATATGTTGCCGCGATAACATCACGGAAACGAAGATACTTTCCGTTCAGTATTGTTTCTTGTATGTTTTTAAGAGAGTATATTCTTTATGTAGTTGTAGTTGTTTTATGTATTATTTTATGTATGTTTTATGTATTGTATATGAAAGATACTTCGCAATAATTTTGTCCTGCGTAGTTTGCATGCTTAGTCCACTCTTACGAAACCCATAGGATGAATAGATAGTAGTTAGAGGCTGGTAACACTACATATCCTTACTTTGTCACCACACAGAAACAAATTGGAGATATTCTGGTATACCTGATACATCGCTGGGTACATGCGATTGAGACTAAGGGGGAAGCCTTGGCAGTTAGTTTGGACATTGCGAAGGTCTTCAATCGGGTCTGGTAAAGCACTTCTTTCGACGCTCCCTTTTTATGGGCTTCCCGAGAAATTATGCGATTGGGTCACTGGCTTTCTAGCAGATAGAAGCATAAAGGTCGTAGTCGAGAGTGAATGCTCTGACTCCATGTCTGTGAACGATGACGATGCTCTCTACACTGGCTGCGCCAATGGAAAAGGTCATCGACAGTCGAAACAAACTTATGTCTGAAGTTGAGACGTCTCTGGAAAAGGTCTCAGATTAGGGTAGACTTAATTTAGTACAATTTAACACAAATTTGCGGATTTGTCGCTAAAAAACTGCCACATGCCCTCATTTTGGAGACACTCCCGAATCTGCCCCAGCCAATATTGGAATACTTGTTAACGACATATCGAGTGAAGTCCAGTTTCGTGGCCATATCCACAACTATACGCTTTTCCAAGACCTTTATGCATCGCACCCAAAATTTTGGAATGGACTGTCGCTTGCGGTATTCTCGAAGTAATATGACCTTCAAGATAAGAGCGTACTCCTTCTTAAAAGGCCGGCAATGCACTTGTGACGCCTCTGATATTGCGGGTGTCCGTACGGCAGCGGTAATCGCTTAACATCAGGCGATACGTCTGCTCGTTTCCTGTCAGCCGCATTCCGCAGCCTATTTCATAAATAAAATATATATGTACCAACTCGACTGACCAGGGTGGCATAATCGACTAAAACCTTCTATGCAAAGGCTGTTGATGAAGAACGGATATTATACGACAAAAAAATCTGCTTCATTTATTACCCTTTACTTTAAATATTTATTTTGGACGTCTAACACGTAACGCCATTTAGTCCTAAACTAAACAGACTTTGTCTTATGGGTACTAGACAACTGATGTAAATATATATTACATTTGTAAATGCATACAAATATTGTTATACCCGACCCGGGAATCGATACGAAACCTCAAGCACTGCGCCACCGAGGTAGTCAATAATGCTTTGATGACTTTCTAGCGAGAACAATATTAACATATCAAATACCTAAAACATACGAAACCTCAAAAAAAGGGAACACTTCCCGCGAGAATCAAAATATAACTTTTATGCGAGCAAAAGTTATACAACAATAAATCCCTTAAAAGAAACCACATTGATGCTAAATATATATGCTAATATAATCGAATACATATCGATACATCACACAAAATCGCAACACACGCAAAAATAATCCGATAAATATAATAAATGTGACTTTATGAAATCGAATATAATCGTTTCGCATTATAAATGGTGTTGGAAGTTTTCATTTCAGCTCGTTTTTCACGTTGTCGCTACATTTTTGGAGTTTCGATGTAACTTCGGGAACATTTATTAACTGAAAGTTGTAACAAATAACTGCGGTCGTTAGATATCTTGTCGATTAGAATACTGTTTTGATTTATTTCTATGAATTATAACATCGTGTTGGTAAAACGTACGGTTATGTAGAAAGAGTAATATAAAATCGAAAGTTGAGTTAGTTTGATGGAATAAATACTCATCCGTAGTTAGTATTATAAATTCATAATTTACTCTGTCGTTTGTTACGCATACACGGCTAAATTACTAAACTGATTTCAATAAATTTTAGATACTTTGGTTCTTGGGGAAGGACGTCTAGTTGTATTTTTGGTAATTTTTAGTTTAATTTAAAGAGCTTTTGAACAATTTAACTAACATAATTTTTCAATAATAATTATATTGAAGGGTCTATTATAAATTGATATGTAATAGTGACTTTAGAGCCAAAAGTTGTAGATTTGATTACTACCCAAGACTGATAACTGACTGATGAAATTCGGTCATTGTTCTTTAACTGAATAAAGTTTACATATAATATTTCGCAGTACATAAAACTCTGATGTACTCGTTGATTAGAAACAACTACTGAGGGTAAGTAACAACGGCGCGGTCAGTATCCGGATAGGTGACCTCTAGCGGCATGATACCATGAGCGGCTTTGTGATTCGAAGGTCACCTTAAGCAATCGGTCCTGGTTGTTATCATAGAATAACAGTCGTGAAGCTTTGTTGTCTTGCCAGTCCCCAACCCTCACTCGGCCACCGTGGGGACGTATGGTCTTAACCCTCTGCGGAGAGGAGACCCGAGCACAGCAGTAGGACGTTATGGGTTATTGATGATAATATTTCAAACCCAAAAATCTCGTGATTCTGTGAAATACAAAGTCACCAAGAATATTAAGTAGTCAGAAAGAAGAATCTTTGGTGATTCTTGAGTAACAACAGTTTTTGGGTGGCAATAGATGCTCTTTTACCTAAAAAAATCACCCAAGTGCGATTCCAACTTGCGCACGTAGGCTTTCGTACCATCATCTATACATTTCAAACGTCTACATGTTGCCGTTATTAATATCGAGCAAAAAGCGGTAAAATATAACACGTTTGTTGTATGTGAGTCCCGTTGAAATTTTTATTTTACTCTGTTCTTAGCATTTGTTGTTATATATAATAATGTTTGTGTTTAATTTAATTGAGTATATATTTGGTTTGATTTTTTTTGATCTAGTTTGGTTTGATTTGTTTTAATTTGATTTGATTTAGTTTAAATTGATTTAATGTTTAATTTGACTGTTCATTTTTAGTTTTCTCCTTATCTAGCATATATATCGCTGTTCAATATGTTAGATTATTTTTTTAAGCTAAGTGGCGTGGGGACCTGGTGACTTGTAACACAGGTATCTAATACCTATCACAGGCACCAGTCTATCTCAAAATGTGGTTTAAATTGAATGTATTGGACTCAAATATTATTGTAACAAACATTTTTGTGAAGAGAAAATAAACTTTTTTATTATTATTATTATCCTTTTTTCATTTTTTCTTTAATACAACTTCCGCATAAGGAATATACTCTCTGTATTGCGGGGGACTTAACAAACATATATACAAAGTATACACAGAATCAGAACAACAACTTGTAGATCATACAAAGAGTTGTCACGTGTGGGATTTGAACCTACAATATTAGGCGCAGTAGAATGCCGTGTGGTGATTGCTTCATCCACTACTGTCAATCCAACCGTGTAGTCAAACACCATCAGTGTATAATTTCAACTGTCTAGCTATCACGGTTCTTGATATACAGCCTAGTGACAGACAGACAGACGGACAGTGGAGTCTTTAGTAATATAAATAATAAATAAATATTTTGGACATCTATCACACAACGCCATTTAGTCCCAAGCTAAGCAGAGCTTGTGTTATGGGTACTAGACAACTGATACAAATACACATATACTGTTTTTTTTGTAAATACATACATATTATACATAGAAAACACCCAAACTCCGAAACAAATATTTGTAGATCATACAAACATTTGATCCGACCCGGGAATCGAACCCGAGACCTCATGATCAGCAGTCACACACGCCAACCGCGAGACCAACGAGGCAGTCAATATGGTCTCGTTTTTACCGTTTGAGAACGGGACACTTAAAATTTACAAAAATCATTCTCATTTTAAGTCATAGTTCATTTAGCCAAGAAGGTTTCTGCTTAGATATTTATCTTAGTATCAAAACTACAACCTCTGACAGAGCACTAACGACCAAAACCATTAAACCTGCCAGATTCGTGTATTTCTACATAAGTGACGTTTCATAATCACAATGTATGACCACAATATAAACCACACCTTGCGCTTAAGGGCCATAAAAGGCAAGTTAGAAGGCCTACCGCTAAGTTTTACGATTCCCATGCCTCTATTAACGGCATTTACAGAAGTCACTCTAAGGAGTATATATCTTAGAGTCTACTATAAGTTCTGATTTGATAGAATTTCATTTTGTATAATTTATGTTATATATAAACCAAAAAAATCTACGAGTATATTTTTTTTTTTTAAATATTATCAAGAGTTTCTTTGTTTGTTTGAACGCGCTATTGTCAGGAACCACTGGACCGATTAGAAAACTTATTTCTGTGTTGGATAGTACATTTATCAAGGAAAGGTTATATATCAACACGCTAAGAGCAATAGGAACGGAGCACACACGAATAATGTTTTAAAAACGGGGGAAAATTATCACGCAACGGGCAACAGGAACGCAAACGAGGTTGCGTTGGTCAGTTACCAAGAAATGTATTTTTAGATGTATGTATACATGATAAATTAATATTCCTATGCATTTATCAAGAAACCGTCATCGTCATATTATAAAATTTCGTCGTAAATGAAATTTGGTAGATAGATTGTCTAGAGTCTGAGAAAGAACATAGGCTGTTAATATATTTAAAAATGATTTTAAGGAACTGAAAGGAGGGGATGAAAGGTTGTATAAATGCTACCCAAAGTCACTATTCTACGCGGACAAAGTCGCGGGCACAGCTAGTTGAGATATAAAATTATTCAAGTCGCTTAACAACCTATTCAAACGCAACGGGTAGAAAAAAAAAATTATCAACTGCAAAACACATCGCTACACTGAGGGTTTTGTTTTTAAAAAAGTTCATTATCTTTAACGAAGCGGGGGTACAAAGGACCCCGACGCAGCCAGCGAGAAAGGGTTAAACAATGTCGCTTATCATCTTATACCAGAGTTCATTAGAGGGGTGTAAGTACTAGGAATGTGTTATTGTTTAGCCATTATAAATCAAGGGGTTGATTCAGTTAGGGAGGATTAACTGGTTTTGGAGTTATAGGTTAATGGCGGCAATATGATTGGCCAATTTTTGTACTTTATCTTGTATCCCAAAAATAATTAGAGTGGCTTTTAATCAAAGAGGCCCATATAACTGCCTCGGTGGCGCAGTGGTAGCGTATGCGGCTGTTGTGCTTGAGGTATCGGGTTCGATTCCCGAGTCGGACCAAATGTTTGTATGATATCATTATTTTTTGTTATGACCACTTTGTGGTCTCCCATAACTGAGGATGTACAAGACATAAAGTTTGATATAAACTAATATTATAAAGAGCAAAGTTTAAACCAGACATTAGGCGCGGTTGCACTGGGTGATTAGAATTAATTACCGAGGGTAGGCAACGATGGGCGACCGCTGATGGCATGTTACCATGAGCGTCTCCGTAATTCGGAGGTCACGTTAAGCAGTCGGTCCCAGTTGTTATCATAAGATAACAGTATTGAAACTTAGTTGGAGGCCTTTCGGCCAGGGTGGGGACCTACGGTCTTAACCATCTCCTGAGAGGAAACTCGAGCCGAGAAGTGGGTTGTTGATGTTGAGAAAAGTATTTGCGTTTCTGAGGATTTAGGGGTTCTCTATCATCTGTGGGTCTACTAAATCGAATTAGATTTTTATTTAATATTAGTTGTTGTCCGCGGCTTTGCCCGCGTATATGTCGGTTATCGCGGCAAATAGTAGCCTATTTTGTTATATATTTTTTATTTTGAAGTACCTAGTGACTCTCTAAGTCGAATCTATTGACATCACTCACATAAAATACGACAATCCGTTTAGGGTTTAGGGCGTGCCAAAGAAATAAACATACATACATACACTCGCAAAACATAACCCTCCTTCTTTCGCAGTTGGGTAAAAAGGATTAAATTTACCCTAAACGAATTAATCCTTATGACCCTTGAGCCATTTCTAATCCAGAAAATATTGCTTTTAAAGACAAAACGGTTCTTAGTCAACACTATATTCTGTAGAAATGTTGGGTAAAGAATTTAATAAAGTTCTACTTAGGGCTAATACATGTTGCTCCGTTCATATTGTGGGCATTTAAGACCGGTTGGTATTCGGCCAAAGCCTTTTATTGTGGAACTAATATAACGCATGCGTACCATAAACACACGCAGAGAAGCCTGCAGTTGTTAACTGCACAAATAAATGAAATTGAAGTGTTTGTTTGTACTATAAAATTATTTTGTCTGTTTGTCGATTTATTTGTTCCACCTATACGCTGGAACGGCTAGATAATTTAGACCGAACTTTCACTGACACACAGTTGAAGTTAAAAATAGATAGATAGATAGTTAGAAAACTCTTTATTTGTACACCGTTTTACATATTTACAAGAGAGTACTTAAGATGTAATAATATATAATGTAGTGTACAAGGGCGGCTTTATTGCCAAGAGCAATCTCTTCCAGGCAACCTTAGATAATGACTTAATAATAACTCAGGCTAATTTCATTTAAAAAAAATACAATGTTTAAAAAAATAAATGAATATTTCGGGAGAATAAAACCCAGTCAAACCATCAATCAGGTTTTAGGGCACATAGATAGTAATTCAGTTTGTTTTCCATATGTAGTAAATAAATAAAAATAAAAAAATTTTATTGAATCATAATCGAATTCCAACTGGGATAAAAGAGTTCTTGAGTGGAGACCGCCTCTCAGCAAACGTAGTGTAGGACGTCCGCAGGCCATGTGGAGTGATGATCTGCGCAAGGCGGCTGGCAGAAGCTGAATGCGAGAAGCACAAGATCGAAATAAGTGGCGTACAATTGGAGAGGCCTATGTCCAGCAGTGGACTGCGATAGGCTAATGATGATGATGAATACCAACTGTCAGACGACCACTTAATGCAGGACTTTGGCAGCAAGTGGTGTAACTGGCCGTATCTTTAACTGTCAGCGGTCTTTAGGGGAGCCCTGCGTTTAACAGTGAAATGAAATGAAATGAAATGATGAAATGATATATATTTGCAATAATCTATACTAATATATAAAGCTGAAGAGTTTGTTTGTTTGTTTGTTTGTTTGTTTGTTTGTTTGTTTGTTTGAACACGCTAATCTCAGGAACCGCTGGTCCGATTTGAAAAATTATTTCGGTGTTAGATAGTCCATTTATCGAGGAAGGCTATAGGGTATATATCATCACGCTACTACTAATAGGAGCGGAGCAACAATGAAGAATGTTTCAAAAACGGGGGAAATTTTCACGCTACGGGCAATATAAGGCGCAAACGACGTTGCGTGGGTCAGCTAGTGTAGTACAAAATAGGTCACAATAATTATATAAAGTTCAAGTACATTCTACCATAACAATGGTGTGCAACTAGCAATGTCTTACATTAATGGCATGCAATACAATAAATGTCAGTGTCAATATGTATTGTGATTTCATTAATTAATATTGATTTTTAAAAAATTAAAACAATTCAACAAATCAATTAGTATACATATGCCGAATGCCAGGAATAATAAATGTTTATTAAATGTCACAATAAGTATGTCAATTTAGTCAATGTCAAAATAATTCAGAGATGTCAATAAATTAATAACTTTAAAAAATAAATTATAAAATCATTTCACTATATTTTTATTCCTTATTTGTCATGTAATCATTTAAATTGTAAAAACATTTGTCAAGAAGCCATTTGGAAAGTTTACTTTTAAAAATTTTTAAAGGTTGATCCTTGAATGAATTTGGTAATTTGTTATATACTTTTATTGCAGTTATATAGGAGTTTTTTTTATGTATTTCTAGATTGCTTCTTGGTTGAAAGATTTTGTGTACATTTCTGGGTATAATGTCTCTTTTTGTTACATTTGATTGAAGATCAAAGTATTGAGGATGTTGTTTAACAAAAACACAGAGCTCCCTAATGTACATGCATGCCAGCGGTAAAATGTTTAACTTTTTAAAAATTGGTCTGCAGCTATCCATAAACCATGCCCCGCATATTGCTCTAACACACTTCTTTTGTACACGAAATACCTTTTCAATTTCAACAGAATTTCCCCACAATAGTAGGCCGTATGCAAGTACCGAAGATACACAGCCATGGTAAGCACTGAGTGCTGCATCTGTCGATGGATGGCCAGTGGATGGCAGTAGGCTGAAGCTAACATTTTTTTAATCTAAAAATTAAGCGTTTTACTATTCATGTGTCCACTTTTTCCATGAATAAAGTCGCGTATAATTATACAAAAATAATAAAAACGCTATCGCTGGCACGCGCGCACCATAATGGACCGTACGTGTTAGAGATAAGGAAATGTGTTCTAAATATGCACTGCCGCGCAGCATTTTTTCATAAAGCTGTGAAAACCGGTCAAGTTGTGTTATTTTCAGCAAAGTGTGTGTCAACCTCTAAGTGAGAATACAGTTATACATAAAGAAATAAAGTTAATATCTACAGAATAGTAAGTCTGTTGAATTGCTTTTTTTGCGTCGAAGCTAACCAAACCCTTTACCAGTTAGGTAGTGCCGACTCCTCAGCCAATGCTACCACATCTTAAAACCATGACTGATCTCTCTCAGTTCAATGTTTATCTTTACATAGTATAAAATGAAGTCGTTTCTGCTATCTGTTCGCTTAGATGCTGCTGTTGCAGTTATATATATAAATGTTTGGGACATCTAACAGACAACGCCATCTATCCCCAAACTAAGCAGAGCTTGTATTATGGGCACTATACAACTGATATAAATCTATATATATAAATGAGTAAGGTGACTGACTGACATACCTAGAGATCAACGCACAGCCCACACCGCTGAACCTAGAATCCTGAAATTTTGCATGTAGGTTCTTTATATAACATAAGTGAGCACTAAGAAAGGAATTTTTGAAATTCTACCCCTAAGGGGGTAAATCAGGGGATGAAAGCCTGCGTGAGCGAAGTCGCGTGCAAAAGCTAGTACATTATATACTTTATACTTTTTTATAAATAAATACATATTATACTTAGAAAACACCCAAACGAAATTTTTGCAAATCATACAAACATTTGATCCGACCAAGGAATCGAACACAAGACCTCAAGAACAGCAGTCCCATACGCTACCGCTGCTCCACAGAGGCAGTTATGTATAAGACATGCAAATTATAGTACAGAAAATCAGAGACTTTCAAAGACTTTTGTACATTTGAATAAACGAATATTCAAGATCTATTTCCCGTCCAAAACTTAATTCCTTAATGCACACAATAAACTAAAACCATTCTCTAAAACTAAACGGGCTTTTACGCTTGAATAAACTATCTCTCTCAGAGTGTTTAAAAAAAGCAAAACATTTAACGATTAGGGGATGAATGAGGATTGAAAACTAACACCCCCGTTTCACCCCACCAATCCGGATTGAGCTTAAATATTCAAAACTAAGGAGTTCTTCAAAGATTTTGAACGCAATATAAATTTCCGTTTAGTAAATGGAAATATTAGGATTTCATAACACCAAACAGTTTTATTTATAATGCTGAATTCGGGATACAGAAAAATGAAGTCGAACGGATATAGAATGTCTTTTTAGCCTCGTTTTATTTTTTAGATTAGATAAAAATAAAGAGAGTTTATAAAGAAAGTTGTGATAAAAGTACCAGAATTGAGAGAATTTTGTTGTTCTTTTTGTAGCTTTACAATCAACACTGCAGATAACTCCGGGGGGCGAAGCTTGTTCTAAAAAAAAGTAAACTGAGTTACATCTTATATCATGACATATCTGACAATGAAAGCCCCGTTTAAATCAATCCAGCCGTTCCAGATATTACTCGGGCTAATTTCTGGACACAGCGAACAAACAGACAGACATTTAGTGAAAGCTTACATATGCATAGTCTCACTAGTGGGATCTTAAGTCTGACCAAATTAACGCTTAAAATGACGATTTGTTTATACGGAATGCTTAAATTTCTGAACTTTTTCAAGTGTTTTGCAAGGTAGTTGAGCCACGCTGATTTCAGCACAAACGCGGTACTACCCTCGCACAGAAAATCAACGTAAACATACAGCGTTCGTGCTGTCGTGTTTCGTTGGTGAGTGTATGACCGGAGGACCAATGATGTAGAAGCATCACTAGCCTGCCATGGTGAGGGTCACCATGCTGCATTGTTGCATTGTCTGCATTCGCAATGAGTATGGTGACCACCACTCTTGAATTCTGCTTATGCTTTCCATCAGGCAGAGCAGAGTCATTTTGGCAGGGCCATACATAAAAAAATGGTAGCCTCAATTTTAAGAAGAAAATTATTGAAAATGTTCATTTAAACCATTTATTTTTCCTACAAAATAGTACAACATACAATCTAGAACAACTACGTAATAATCATTGCATTGTGCAACAAAGGATACAAGCTCAGTTTATGCTGTACTGAAGCATAGCACTGGTTTTCAGCTGGTCCCTGACATTTGCGCCAACAGTTACCGATATAAGGAAGCACACACAAACAGAAAATACACATATACATACTTTGTAATGCATACGAGAATTAGTAATTTTTGTTTCAGTTATAACAGTTACATACAGGTCATAATACACAATGTATTATTGTATTATGACCTGTACTATATTTACCTAAAAAGTATAATATCTTCCTACGTATATGTCATTACCGCTATAAGAAGTAGCCTATGGTCTTCCTCAAAAATCAAAGTACATCCATGCAAAATTTCATAACAATGAATTCTGCGTTAGCTGTGAAAACAAAATAGAAATATGGTTTCTTTTGAATTAATAATGTAAGTTGAAATTTTGAATACAAAACGATATTTATAAACGAACTCTGTACAACAGCAATCAATAAAAGTTATCTATATAAATATTTTCATACGATATCGTCCATTGCTGCGTACAAAAGTGGGGGCTTAACGCACCATTTAACTTTTGCAACGATGGACAACAAACTGATTTATTACCAGTACATATTTTCGATTTCA
The DNA here is from genome assembly GCA_905220595.1 of Spilosoma lubricipeda. NCBI lineage: Eukaryota > Metazoa > Arthropoda > Insecta > Lepidoptera > Erebidae > Spilosoma > Spilosoma lubricipeda. The sequence goes on along the minus strand of HG992296.1, from coordinate 13,521,507 downwards.
GTATTTAGTATAATTTATTGCTATTAAGGCTATTAGACTGATCTAGAACATTTTAATGCATTACACAATTATTATTGTAGTATTACTAAGTCTTTTACTTTCTAGAAAAAAGAAAGTTTTAGAAGATTGGTTGATTGTGTTTTTTAAATAAATTGGTAACAGTTGTTGCCTGTGGCTCTGTCCGCGCATATGTTGGTTATCGCGGCAAATAGTAGCTTATTATTGTGTGTTACTAGCTATATTACTATAAAGTTTCATCCAAATCCGTTCAGTAGTTTTTGCGTGAAAGAGTAACGAGCGTTTATAATATTAGTATAGATATTACACTATTACGCATCTCCGCCCGTATGTATGTTGGTTATCACGGTAAAAAGTACTCTATGTCCTTCCTTAAGAATCAAAGTGAACCCGTGAAAACGTAACAGACAGACAGAGTTACCTTCGAATTTATAATGTTATATTATAAACCTATGGTTTTAGCTGTCTTCTCCTTTAGGCATTTGATCCATGCGTCTTGCTTGAGCTCCTTAAGGTCTTGAACGAAGTTCTTACTCTCCTAGCCATATCGTCTATGAAAAGAGACAAAGTTTATAAACTATACCCGACTATGTAAAAAAAATAGATAAAACTATTAAGCCTTTGCCACCCTGGCCCCTATTTATAGAAGTTGTATCACCTGGGCTCTTATCAATACTTATAATATTATAAAACTAAAGAGTTTGTTTGTTTGTTTGAACGCGCCAATCTCAGGAACACTTGGTCCGATTTGAAAAATTCTATTAGTGTTAGACAGCCCTTTTATCGAGGAAGGCTACAGGCTATATATCATTACGCTAAGACCTATAGGAGCGGAGCACCAATGAAGAATGATACATTAACAAGGGAAAATTATCACGCTGGGCAATAGGAGACGTAAACGAGGTTGCGTGGGTCGGCTAGTTACAAATAAATTGACACCTCATTAATTAATATTAGTTCAATAGTTTAGGCACTGTGTTGTAACAAACAAACATACAGAGACTGCCACAATTATTCTGCTTCCTTTTGGCTTCACCATAGTCTGGTAAGAAGAATATAATGAAGAAAGTAGTTGGTATTTAGAATTACAAGGCCGATACATAGACCACTTAATATTTACGTGCTAATATAAACGACATTACAATAGTATGGCAACGACTTGAGTTTTTCAGGCGTCGACGTAACCCGGCGGTCTTATTGCATTCCACGGGCGGCGGCCCACTTGGGTGGGGGGAGTGGGGTCACGAGAACCGCGAAATCGAATTAGAGTTTTTTTTGTTATTTATTTGTTATGCAGAAGTCGGATCTATAACAGAGTACTGATTAATCCTGAAAAGTGACGACGTGAAGGGATTTTTACGAAGAACATAAGAGGATATCTTATTCTCGTAGAAAGTCTTATTCGTAGAAGAAATCTAAACTTGAGCACATATGGGCCGTCTCAATTGGAGTGATGCAACTTCCTCAATAAAAAAAAATCATTTCACCACTACGTTACTAGAGGCCCAGTACAGTACCAACGTTTTTAACTAAAAATAGATGCATACCATACAGCTTTTTATTAGCATATTAGTCAAGAAAAAGATAAGCTGTAACGGGATCTTTGACAGTGTGACTTTTGGAATTTAATTTGTGGAAATAATAAGTATGAAGGTTTAATAGGAACATATATCATCACATTACATGTTATATATATCTTATCTTCTTATATATAAAAATCAATTACTGTACCTTTGTCTCGCTAAAACTCAAGAACGACTGGGCCGATTTAGCTGATTTTGATTTTGAAATATTTTTCCAGGTATGAACCTGGAAGAATATATCACCGTTTGAACGGTGAAAAATTAAAAATTTAAATGTTACGTGTACGAAGTAGCGGGCACAGCTAGTCATATAATATTTATTTCATAGCTGACGACCCAAGCCGTCGTGACTAGTTTATTTTTCATAAAAACAAACAAAGAACGGGAGTTAGACCATTTCGTTACCACATATTAGGCAAATGCGCATCGCCTTTCAATTGTCTGACATAGTAACAAATATATACTGGTCCGAGGTTACCGTGGTTTAAGAAAAAAAAATGTATTTACTCGCTGCTCTTATGGCCACACACACGCGTGTTGTTCCAAAACATCTACGGTATATATATATGTAGGGCGGGAGGCTGACAGTTTTAATTTACGCATGCGTCGCACTATTATATACGTTTTGCTAATTGTTGCTTTATATTCAGACATTATTTGCGAGAATGTAACTGTACAGCCTGCGGTTAAGCTACTTGCAAGCAGAACTTGAGTCTCTAATTTACTTTAATGTGTTTAGAACGTTTGGAATTAACTAGAAACAAATGAAATAAGTATTTTAAATATGCTCTTATTTCAAATGACGAATGGTTTTCTGCACTATATTTTTTTAACACGCTTCTATTAGCTTGATCTGTATCTATACTAATATATAAAGCTGAAGAGTTTGTTTGTTAGTTTGAACACGCTAATCTCAGGAACCGCTGGTCCGATTTGAAAAACTTTCAGTGTTAATTAGCCAATTTATAAAGGAAGGCTATAGGTTATATATCATCACGCTAAGATCTACAGGAGCGGAGTAACAATGAAGAATGTTACAAAAACGGCAATGAACACGCAAACGAGGTTGCGTGTGTCGGCTAGTTTATGTATGTTTATAAAGGAATCTTTTAAAATCAATGTCACTTACTTCTAGGAGTGTGATCTACTTGAAAATTTGCACAGTGGTCAAAAGCCAATGACAATATTATAATAATAAAAAAAAAAAAAAAAAAAAAGGTTAAAAACTACGCTTTTTAAATAAACAAGTAAAAATTCTGAATATAATTTAATAATGTCGCCCCACACTTTTTTACAACTAGGTGACTCTACTATACCTTATGGAGAGCATGAGCAAAATCACCATACTTATTGTAAGCATAGACAATAAAGCATGGTGACCCACACTATGGTGGTCTATTGAGTAGCTTCTGCATCATAGGGCCACAATACAAGTCTAAAAATAAAATAGTAACTTAGATTTTTTGTGCAAATGATCTGACTAGATGGGCTACCTAAAGCTAAGTAACTCCCTTCGCCCAAGGATCAATTTTTATCATGAACATCAACGACTATTATTAGTCCTCTGGTGAATAATAAGCCTCTCTTTAGAAAAGAGGTTTTGACCACCACAACCACTACCCTGGCCAGATGGGTTGGTACAGGATTTTTTTTTATGTTTGGGCTTGCCAAAATAACTACTCTGCCTGATGGAAAGCAAAAGTAGAATCCAAGAGTGGTGACCTACACCATGGCGGCCTTGTGATGCTTTTGCATCGTTGGGCTTCCGGTCTCGCACTCACTAAGGAAACATGACAGCACGAACGCTGTCATTTTACGTTGATTTTCTGTGCGAGGGCAGTACCGCCCCAGTTGAGACGGCCCTTTCGTACTGAAATGAGCGTGTCTCTACTACCTACAAAATGTCATGGTAAAAATAGATCCGGGATCCTGGACTAATAATATATATCAATTGCTTTGAAGTAACAAAAATATACGTCAACCCACTACATATTTAAATTTAAAAAAATTACCTTCATTATAGAAATACGTCAAAAGCACCGAGGAATTTTCTTGAAGAGTCTAAAATTATGCAGTGTAAGGCTACGATACGTGGAAGGCGATAATTTAGAGGGGCTGGCTTCCACCGTGCCGTAGTTAATTGCCCAAACGTGACTGCCGCGCCACGGTACAACCCTGTATTAATCTCACCTTAGAACGCTGTTATTATATACACATACATACATATATGTTAATTTAAATGAGAGATCTTTTTTCGAAATACAGACAGAGAAATGCTTGATAAATATTTTGACGTTGATTGCACTGATGGCGTAGTGGTTTAAGTAGGTACGCGGCCACTTTCTACTGCTATGAGTATTGTAGGTTCTAAACATCTTGTGTGATCCACAAATTGTAGAATATTTCTACTGTGGTAGTATAAAAAAGATAGGTATGAATAAATATATGTTGAGCAGTCCTTTTATGATTTTCACCAAGTGTGGAAGTTACCAGAGTTTGGGTAACGAGTAAGATGATCTTGGTGATGGTTAACATCTTCTTCCTGCCCTTCAGATTATTGTTTGAAGTCGACTCTCGGCCAGTTGTCATAGTATAGTCGAAATAATGAATGATTCTTAGACTCCATGTTTGACCTAGTGATTCAAAGGGTTACCAGGTCGCTTCCTACTTTGCTAACTATTGTGGGTATGAATCGCACATTGGACGGTTCGTGTGATTTACAAATCATTGTTCTGAGTTTGGGTGTTCTTTGTGTGCATTTCATACATATTTGTAAAGTTCCCCGCAATATAGGATATGTTCCTAGTGCGAGAGATGTATTTTAAAAAGAAAAAAAAATTCGTGGATTGATCGAGCAGAAACTGCGGATGAGTTTGATATTCGATGACACATTAGGTACTCAACGATATCTTAGACTTTTTGGAATAAAAATTCCACCTACTGGGATTGTTAATAATACAAATATGAACAATCTATGTTCAAGAATCGAAGCATAACCCATAAGAATTTTCTGACGAAACAGCTACTATTCGCCGCGATAACCGACACACACGCGGGTGGAGCCACGAGCAACAGCTAGTATTTAATAAACAAAAAAATATTCACAAAGTAAAAACATGAAAGGGTTTGTATTTGACGTTGACACCTGACAAAAGGCAACTCCGTGTCAACTTGACATAAGGTGTACAGATAATAAAGAGGTATAAAATATAAAAGAAATCTTCAAATATGAAACTTGGAGAATAAATTACATGTAAAAAAGTTATATTTTAGTCATCATCATCAGCCTATCGCAGTCCACTGCTGGACATAGGCTTCTCCAATTGCACGCTACTTGCTCCGATCCTCGGATTCTCGCTTCTAGCTTTTGCAGTCAATTTTAGCCTTAGCTCATACCAGTTACATCACAGTCATAATTCAGAACAAAAGATCGCTTTGTGTTCGTTAGTTCCTTTAGTTCTCATAATAAACCATACATCTTGGTACAGTACACTAAAAGGTCCTGTTTAAGGAGAGGCTTAAGCTGTTGATTAAACAAGTATTATATTTAGCTTCTTACATCACTGTGTATAGAGAGAATTCTCACAGTGTTTAAGTGTCCCACGGAAGCCTAAACGCGATCTATCACAGTCATAATTCAGCACAAACATCGTTTTGTGTTCGTTAGTTCCTTTTGCACGTTGATAATAAAGCTTAAGCTGTTGATAAAACAAGTATTATATAAGCTTGTTACACCACTGTGTACAGGGAGAATTCTTACTACGCCACCACGGTATATAAGTGTCCCAACGCGGATATGCAACCACGGAAGCCTAAACGCGATCTCGACACTATATCACAGTCATAATTCAGTACAAAGATCGCTTTGTGTTCGTTAGTTTTGCACGTTGATAATAAAGCTTAAGCTGTTGATAAAAAAAAAAATTGTCTGTCTGTCTGCCTGTGCGTTCCGGCTAATCTCTGGAACGACTGGACTGATTTTGACGCGACTTTCACTGGCATATAGCTGTTGATGTAAGGTGTAACTTAAGCTACTTTGTTTAGACTAGTTTTGCCCCGCGATAAAACAATGACCGCGGGTAAGCGCGCGGTTCAGCCAGTAATATATAAAACTTGCAGAGCCCTGATGTGTTACCAGCTGTACAACAACAACAGTCGAGCAGAAGTCAGTCAGCCAACAGTATAGCCCCAACAGTTTTCTGATTCTGCGTTAATGGAACCAAAACTTAACCTCTTTAACTCTTCTTCTCTCTTGATCTTGATATTTTCTCTGCGGCTCAGTTATACCTTGGAGCCCTGTAGTTAAAGACCTAGGCCTACACATCGACTCAACACTTGATTGGCGAGCTCAAGTCACTCATGTGAGTCAAAAAGTGACTGGAAACCTGCGAACACTATACCGCCTAAAGAATTTCCTGCCTCCCAAAACGAAAACCTCTCTCATCCAATCCCTAATCATTCCAATAATTGACTATGGTGATGTGTGTTACTTCGACCTGAATGCAGACCTTCTCAATAAACTAGACCGACTTCTCAATAACTGCATTCGATTCATATTTAATCTTCGCAAGTATGATCACGTATCTGCTTTACGTTCCCAATTAAAATGGCTACCCATTCGTCTACGTCGTAATCAGCGAGCGCTGACCTCTCTATTTTCATTTCTCAATTCCCGATTCTTACCCACTTACTTTAATCCCGATTTGCGTTTCCTCTGCTCTAATCATGACAGAAATCTTCGTTCTACAAATAATCTGCTTCTCCTCTGCCCTTCCCATAACTCCGACTTCATAAACGCGTCTTTCTTTGTGCAAGCAGTGCTGCTATGGAATGCGCTCCCACTTGACATCAGGATGTCTACTAACCGAAACTCATTTAAAAAAAACGTGCATAATTACCTCCTTCAGACGGTGGATTAACTTTACCAACAGTACTTCTGTTTTCTATAGTGTACTATTATAAGGTATATGTATTTTTGTGTACTTGTATAGTTATATATATATTTGCGTATGTGTGCATGTTTATATTTATAAGCATATATGTATTTCTTTTAGAATATCAATTGTATCGATTTCTGATTAACGTTGCTGCACCTACCTTACTAGATCTCTACACCCCCTGAAGGTTGGCTGGTAGAGAATGCCTTGGGCATTAAGCCCGCCGATGTACACAAGTGCATGAAGTTGTAAAATAAAAAAATAAAAAAATAAAATATTTTGGCTGCTGATACTTTTCTTGTCGAAAGCAGAAGGACTTTAGAAATTTTTACCCCTAAGTAAAACAAGGAATGAATGGTTGCATTAAATTTCATAATTTTCAATGTTAGAAACGCGAGTAAAACCGCGGGTAATAGCTATACTAGCTACGAAATCAGACATTTAACTAACTCCACATGTGATACGCACCCCCCACGGTACTAACTGGGTCGTTCGTGCCGGGAATATCCGCCAACCGTCAATTGATTTGTAATATGTTTTTTTTTCGATACCGATAATTTAATATCCATACGTGATTCTTTTAATATTCCGCGCCAAAATATGCGGACATTTTACCTTTTTTTTTCACGTATTTTTTTTCATTTTGCTCTTTTTTTCTATGAGGCAAATTTGGCGAATATTCCGCTTGTTTCGTAATGAGCTTAATTGGAATTAGGTATGTTTTTTGTTTTTCAATTTTTAACACGGATAAGTTTAAGACAGAACTGGCGTGGAAAGGATATTTACTTAATGCTGATTATTTTGTACGAAAATCTCTTTAAACTAAAGTAAAAATAAAAAATTGAAATAACTTGTCATATTAAATTAAATCTCATGAACCTCACTAAAATAGGCATGTCACACTAAAATATATTTTATTTAAACAGTAACAACAGAGTTAGCACCCCAAAGCAATTTGCAAGAAACATTTTGCATCGGATAACTAGTTTCACATAATTTTGGAAACCAATAGACTTTAAACCTTAAGAAAAAAACGCACCCACCCCATGACTTACTAGCCTTATCATGATGCCTCTAAAAAAATTCAGTATTACACGGCCCATATCGTATAAAAATCTCTCCAAAAATATGTCCCACTTAATATTATAAAGTTGAAAGTAAGCTTGTTTGTTACGCTTTCACGCGAAAACGAATTAACCGAACATCATGAAACTTTGTACACCTTGTCTTGGATATCTTAGAAGTAACATAGGATATTTTTTAATAAATGCGAGCGAAGTCGCATGCGAAAGCTACTTGACTCATAAAAATAAAATTTGTTTCTTACTCATTCAAGGACACATAAAACTTTCTGTCAACTCTGCGATACTAAACGCCATAATCTACAGTTTGCCTCTAAAAATAAGCTGTAAAAGCCCTACAGGGATAGTCAGGCTTAAGCCAATGGGCCATAATTCAAATATGGGTTACGAGAATTGTAATACGATGGCTCTTGTTGACGTTGCGTGTCAGATAACAATCTGCCAACGGTGGTATACTTCCAAGGTCATGGTTGGAAGGAATTCTTGTTGTTTTTGTAGCATTTTATATCGTTTCATGTATCTTTGTTGGAAAGATATATTTGTACTGTTAGATTATGTTATTAGGTCTTGGCAGGCGGTTGGTGGTGTAACTTACATTATTTATTTTACGAAAATATTTTAGGCAGTGTAACACATTCTCGCAATGCAGATATTTTTATCTAGCGACCGTCCGACCGTAAACTGTTGTATTTTTTTTTCCAAGATAAAGAGGGCAGATGGGTCGCCTGATAGGAAGTGACTACAGTTGCCTATAAACGCCAGCCGCTCAGGAGTCACCTGCTTCGAGGTAGGAATACTCATTATTATACTTCAAAATAGTAGAAACACTTTATTTTATGTCATCGGCGGGCAAATGAATAGACGGGTGCACCTGGTGGTAAGTGATTCCCTGCGGCCATGAAACACTGTATCTATGCAAATAAATAAAATTGGAGTGTCTGTTTGTAATATTAAAATAACTGCTTTTTACTAAATGCATATGTTTGTATACACGCTACATGTACCAAAAATGTAGTTAAATTATTTTGGCTGTCTATCTGTCTGTCTGTTTGTTCTGGGTAATCTCTGGAACGGCTGGACTGATTTTGACGGAACTTTCAATGGCAGGTAGCTGATGATCCAGGTTCTAACTTAGGCTACATTTTTTAGACTAACTTTGTTCCGCGGCGATACTCGCGGTACGACGATAACCGCGGGTAACATCGCGGGGTTCAGCTAGTACATATATATAAAAGACAACTTCCGAATTGGGAAAATACATCCTGTGCATGGGGGACTTTACAACAACTTTACAAACATACATGAAACGGAAACATAGAACACCCAGACTCAGAACAACAATTTGTGGATCACACAAAGTGTTATCGTATGTGGGATTGAATCCACAACACTTGGCGCTGTCGAAAACGGCGTGATGTCCGCTTTAACCACTAGACCAACTGAGCAGTCAAAAATTTCAGAGGCATAGGTACGTTATCATCCTTTGGAGGGGGAGAGATGGGTGTAGGTTCCGTTAGCCACACTCATTCAGTGATAAATAACGAATGAATACATGACACTGAATTTCGAGGATTCCGTTGTCTTACTCCATTCGTGCCAAAGCATGGCTCTCTTTGACTTTCGTCAATGATAACCTGTGTTCATAAATTTGATCATGCTAAAGCATTCGAAATATTTTTTTATATGTATATATGTCCTGCCAAAATGACTCTATTCTTCCTGATGGAAAACATTAGCAGAGTCCAAGAGTGGTGGTCACTATACTCATTGCTCGTACAGACAATGCAACAATGCAGCATGGTGACCCACAATATGGCAGCCTAGTGATGCTTCTGCATCATTGGGCCTCCGGTCTCACACTCAACAACGAAACACGACAGTATGATCGCTGTCATTTTACGCTGATCTTCTATGCGAGGGTAGTTACCGCCCGGTCGAGCCGACCCGTTCGTGCTGAAATCAGTGTGGCTCTATTACCTGCTAGATGTTAATGATATTAATTTTTAATTAATGCCATTTTACAGAGTTCACGTTCTTACCCAAAAGGCTGTATAACACGCCCTCTTGTATCATAAATAACTCCCTATTGTGATTGTTCGTAATAATTTTAATGTCTGCAATCCAGGCGTGTATGGTTTATTGCAGCTATTAATTAATTTTCCTAAAGCACTCGTTGGAAATAAGCAGTAAAATAATGTTGAGACGGTTCAAAATGTGAGGTTTGGCTGCTGTAAAAAGCTCAGTCAGGTCAGCTAAGTTGAGCTGGATTTTCTAAATTTGAAACTTGAAAGCCCATCACAGCTTCTAGATCAGATCAGACGTGTTTATGTTTATGTAGTATAGGGTTTGTAAATTTTCCTTCTCTGCAATGATTTTGTCCTCTAGACTCATTCATAAATGCAAAACTTTTAATTATGTTACCTAATGATTTTTTTACAGCAAACACCTACTAAGAAAGGATTTTAAGTAACTTCGTCTTCTAAAGGGGCAAAACAGGAAATGAACGTTTGCACGGATTTTTTTAATTTTCATAGTTAGAAAAGTCAAATAAATTATAATCATGCCAGTGAAGCAATTGGCAATTGATGGTAATACTATAAACAAGCATATATCTAATGGAAAATATCATCTAAATTACTTTGTAACCGACTTCAAAAACGGAGGAGGTTATCGACTGTTTTTTTATGTTTGTTACCTCATAACTTTCGACTGGGTGAACCGATTTTGATGATTCTTTTTTTATTTGAAAGCTGGTGCTTCCCATGTGGTCCCATTTAAATTTGGTCCAGTTCTTGAAGTCGGTTCTTTTTTGTTAAAATTTGCAATTATAAATTAGTATGTTTGTAGTAAGTATATGGTGCCAACTGAATTAGCTATAGCCCTCATATGCCGTATATATGGACAGATCGACTTCATAGGGGGCACCACCGCCCATGGACACCCGCAACAACTAATGAAGCACTTTATTCAGTTCGCTTTTATCTGTTGTTACTTTTTTCTACATAACTCATTGCAGGCCGCACATTTAAGCGTTCAATATGCCTCTGTTTACTCCTTTGCGTAAAATAGACTTTTTAGGGTCCGTTCACACAGACCGGACCGGTTTGGAGAGAAGAGCAGATTTTCATCCCATTGGAAACAGAGGTTTGAGTAATTGTAGTAAAGTTTATTTTTGCATGTGCACTTCTTTTGTCATCAAGAATGCTTGAACGCGCTTAGTGTAAAATAATAAGAGGAGCCGACCAGCTCCGATTGCGTGCTCTTTCTCGCTCGCGCAGCCGATCGGCTCTGCCTCCCTAGCTGAGTTACAAGCCTTCGTCTATCTGCAATCGTTAACGCCTACATTTTTGTGTGTCATATGCTAATCTTAGACAAAGTATTATCCCATGACACACGAGAATTTAAGCGTTAACGGTTGCAGAACGAAGAACGCTTGCAACTTGACTAGGGTTAATTCCCTCACACAGCCGGTATGTGTGAATAGTTAGCTTCTCCGCTCCGGCCAATTCCAAGCGTTTACGGTCCGGTCTGGGTGAAAAGAAAGAAAACTCGACACCTGTCAAGGGACACCCGGATGTAACGAAGTTCACTATCAGGATTCACACCTGGAGAGACAGAGAAACATGCGCACGCCGCACGGCTTACAATCGCTTACTCTAGCAAAAAGTGTCGTGACAACTTTTCGTTAGAATTTTTGTGTCGTGACAACTTTTCGTAAGAATTTTTTCCGTCTAGCCCCCTTTCACAACGCGCGATAAGGAACTTCGTTCCAAAAAGCGGGCCGATGCTCTCCGAGTCGGTCTGTGTGAACGGACCCTGAACCGAAACAATCTTGATCCTGCAAAACCGGTATAAAGAGAAAGTTTATTTATATTTATAGGCAGACACGTTCAATATTGTATGAACTACTCTGTTAGTATGAAACTCACAACACATAACATATTACCTAGATAAACTAACCTAGCTCCCATATTTACATATTTAGTGTTTATTTATATTCGGAACAATGAATAGAAAATAAGGCACCCGACTGTGAAATTTCTAATTTATGTATAACGGAAATGTGGGTTATGATATACATATATTGTTATATATTTCATGTATGGAGATAGATTATTATAAAATATGTTTATTTTCGGACTTGTTTGCTTCATTTGTTGGCGCAGTGGGAGCGTATGCGACTGCTGTGCTTGAGGTCTCGGGTTCGGTTACCGGGTCGGACCAAATGTTAGTATGATCTGCAAATATTTGTTTCGGAGTCTGTGTATTTTCTATGTATATCTATACATTTATATCAGTTGCCTAGTACCCATAATACAAGCTCTGCTTAGCTTGGGACTAGATGGCGTTGTGTGTAAGATGTCTGAAATATTTATTTATTTATAATTATATATATATTTATTTATATTTTAAATTCGCAGTAAACCCGTACTAGTTCCTCAATTTAGTGTTTAAAAAACATTACCTCAAACAAAATTCATCTAAACTAAACATAACTAGAATTCAAGGTGCCCACAAACTACACAAACCACAATCGCAACCTTCACACTTAGACATTAAGGTGTAAATTGAAAGATCAATATGCTAAGTAAAGTGATTGAGCGGTCAAGTTGACTTAGAAGCAAACAGACGGTTTGCTTGAATACATTACGCTTAAGTTAGCTATAAGTTATGGGTCGGTATACCTGGAATATTCACTTTGATTTGGTTCGAATGCAAAACAGATTTTGAGACTATGTAAGTGAGAATTCTAGAATATTGTTTATTATCCTTTGCTCGTGTTGATTGACTGTACGGTATAGTGATTTATGCGGCCACCTCTGCGCTATTGATTGCGCGGTATGCAGTTATCTCAGCGCTGAGTGTTATGGATTCCATCTACACTTTGTGTACTACACTCACACGGTGTAATAATGTTTTTTTATCAGCTTCCCGAGGTGTTATACGTCCCTCGATTCCTTACTTATCCTCTATTAATACTCCATCTTTTTCTGCATGAAAATTAGCCTTTGTGTCAATCGATGGTGACAACTACCTCTATACCGTATTTTATTAAAATTGGTCTTGCCGTTTGAGTGTGAAGAAGCAACAACACACGTACACACTCACAAAGTTTCATCTTTATAGTATTTCATTTCGTAAATATTCTGAGTATCAACCCAATATTATAGATAGTTTCATTGAGATGCTTTTTCAGGCTCCGCTTAAAGGACCCGTGATTATAATGGGAGGGCAAACACGTACGCTGGAAGTGTATTTTCGATTTTGACTGATTGGCACATTAGTAGGAAGAACCGAACCATTTAGTTCGAGAGCGTATCTACCACCCTACAACGATGAGTTCTAAGAACAGCACGTGTTGTCATGTAGAGGAAAAGAGAAAGTAAGACCAGTTGGAAGAGCTCATCAGAACACCCATGACATATATTTTTTATGGTACACGAGGAGACGTATCACCTGATGGTAAGCGGTTACCACCGCCCACGGACACCCGCAACACCAGAGGCGTCACAAGTTCGTTGCCGGTCTTTGGGAGATGGGGAGAGAGGGGGGTTGGGGTATGACCTCCTTTATCCTCACTCACTCGGTGAAACACAGTGCAACGCTGTTTGACACCGGTTTTCTGTGAGTCCATGATATCACTTTGGTCAAGCCGGCTCATTCATGCCGAAGCGTGTCTCATATAAAGGCTATAGTTTGTATGTGTGTAGTATAGATTAATGCACCCTTCTAATATGCCGAATAGCGTCCAGAGTTTCTTATAAATAAGTTCTACGAGAATAATGTGTAATACATTTAAGATCCAATATCTAGGTCGACATTTTCTCAATAACATGTGCGGTATTTCAATTTTCGAAGTATCTAAGTATGTGGACTGGCATCAGTGCATTTTGCTGTGGTCCAAGTAACAATGTGCATCGTATATAAAGTTCAAATTTGAACCTTATATGGTTGTTTTCATAAGGTTCTTTTTGATAGGCATGCTGAATTTGATGGTGGGTGGTTCCTGTTAATAATAATATTAGCTTCTTCTGTAACCCAGTGAGATTTTTAGCTCTTTCTTCTCATGAGGATCAACCTCTTGGAAAAGGGCGGTTATCACCACTGACATAGAAAAATTATTTAGGTATAACTGCTAAATATTTATCGAAACAAAGTTTTGTTGTTAAGTGTGTTGATTTTTATAAGGATTACAACAGAAATACAAAACTTCAAAAGAATTTGATCAAGTATATTTATATTTTTACTTTGACTCTCGTAACATTATATAAGGTGTAGAACTATTGTTACCCTTAATCGACTAAAAATTTTTTTTTTTTTTTTTTTTTTTTTATATTTTGCCCTGCCAAAATGACTCTACTCTGCCTGATGGAAAGCATAAGCAGAATCCAAGAGTGGTGGTCACCATACTGCGAATGCAGACAATGCTACAGTGCAGCAAGGCGACCATCACCATGGCGGGCTAGTGATGCTTCTGCATCGTTGGGCCTCCGGTCTCGCACTCAGCAACGAAACACGACAGCATGATCGCTTTCATTTTACGTTGATTTTCTGTGCGAGGGTAGTACCGCCCCGGTCGAGCCGGCCCATTCGTGCTGAAATCAGCGTGGCTCTACTACCTATATACCCATGCTTTTATCAAAACAGAGTAATTTCATTTCGTCTGGGCATGATCTCACCATGACAAGATCAGCTATTAATAAAATCGCTCTTCGCTTATACTTTAAACCGCTTCCTAAGCTACACATATCTGGTATTTAAGCCGACACACTCAAGTATTTGTGTTCGGCTTAACTAGCGAACTGAATACTAGAGCTGCTTCACATAGAGTCAAAGGATGGTTCATTTAGTCAAAAGGAGTCTCATTGCTATAGCTTACATTTATATGCAAACGTTGCCATATTTTGGTAGAGCTTGCGTATTCAATGACAAATGCAGAGCAGAGTAGAGCGCTTAAGGTATGTCTTTGTCTGGATTGCAATTTATGAGACGGTAGAGTTGCACACAAAGACGTGGACTCCACAATACCAGTTACATGAGAGAACGAACGGAAATTTTTGGCTCAAAGTGGGATTGGCATATTGGTTTGGTGGTTGATTTTCGTGCCGAGAAAAACCGCAGTAGTCAAACATCTTGTGTGAATTATTGATCATTCACATGATGTTCCATATTTAAATTTATGAAAATGAGCAATGAGGTGCGTTGCAAGTGAAAAGAGTATGAATGACAATGCGTGTGATGATGATGTAGGCGTAAAAAAGATGAATGCGAAGGTGGAGCTTAAATCTATACTAATATAATACAGCTGAAGAGTTTGTTTGTTTGTTTGAACGCGCTAATCTCAGGAACCGCTGGTTCGATTTGAAAAAGTCTTTCGGTGTTTGAAAGTCCATTTACCGAAGTAGGCTGTAGGGTATATATCATCACGCTACTACTAGTAGAAGCGGAGCAACAATGAAGAATGTTACAAAAACAGGGGCAATTTTCACGCTACGGCTAATATAAAGCGCAAACCAGGTAGCGTGGGTCAGCTAGTTATATTATAAAGAAGTAAATTTTGTGAAGTTTAAGGGGTAATCACTGGACCGTAGTAGAGCCATGCTTCGGCATGAAGGGACCGGCTCGACCGGAATGATACCATGGCCTCACAGAAAACCGGTGTGAAACAGCGCTTGCGCTGTGATTCACCGAGTGAGTGAGGATACCGGAAGACCCTCGGGCCGTCACCCCGCCGTGGTTTGCGGCTGGCGGAATCGAACCGACTAAAACCACACGGTGTGCCACTCTGCGCCTGAGACGGGAGGGATCCGGGAACTGCTGTTATTAACACATCCGGACCCCTCCCAGCGCCTGCCCGCACTGAAGCGGGCACCGTCTGCTGTAAACTCTCTATTTAGGCGACGTACGGCACACGCGTAACGTCGCCCCCTCGCGGGTGGCCACTAATGCGGATGGTGGGGAAAACCCATCCCGACCATCCGCGGCCACACTCAGGGCGGCATGAGGCGCTGATAAAGGAGTTTGAACTCTGGTAAGTTCTCTTACTCAATACTAACTTAGCATCATCACCTTTCAGCATGAAGCCGTTCACCGTCAGGCATAAGCCTTCCCTAGGGCTCTCCACAACAACCGCTCCTATGGTCCCGTATGCAACGGACCACGTGACTTAAAACTGAGATGACGTCATTCGTATATATTTGACTAGCCGACCCACGCAATCAAGTTTGCGTCTTCTTTTGCCCGTAGCGTGATAATTTTCCCCCGTTTTTGTAACATTCTTCATCGTTGCTCCGCTCCTGTAGGTCATAGCGTAATGATATATAGCCTTCCTCGATAAATGGGCTATCTAACACTGAAATATTTTTTTAAATCGGACCAGTAGTTCCTGAGATTAGCGTGTTCAAACAAACAAACAAACTCTTCAGCTTTATATATTAGTATAGATATAGATTAATTTACGTTTGTAAAATGTCAACTTGGCTAAGAGGGAAAAGTCGTTTTTTTATGTATATCCTGCCAGAGTGACTCTACTCTGTTTGGTGGAAATCATAAGCATAATCCAAGAGGAGTGGTCACCATTCTCATTGCGAATGCAGATAATGCAGCATGGTGACCCACATCATGGCGACCTAGTGATGCTTCTGCAAATTATATTGAACGACCATGTGAGAATCGGATACTCAATTTTTATATCCTAATAAATATATATTCAAATTCCATATTTTCCCAATCAACACACCGATATGATCCTCCTAAAAATATATTTTCTAATTACAGCAGGCGTCCTTTGAGATTATGTTTTATTACGAAATTCCTTTTGTTACATTGCTTGTTGTATCTCGTTATATATGAATTTATTCATGGGAGTTTTATGGGAATTGAAGCGATAACTTTGGGCTATTTCCATGTGATATATGTCATGTGTATGTATATATCTTTTGCCTGCGGCTTTGCTCGTCTGAAAGTAAGTTCTATCCCTTGGGAAAACCATTTATTTCTGTGTAAAATGAATGTATATGTAAAATTTTGTATATTTTTTTCTACCTTTATTACTTTACTCTTAGTGATAAAAGCTTGACTAACAAACAGTTAATGAAATCATATTATTAAAGTTACTAAATTAGTTATTATGGCATTTCATTTGCCAGCCAACTCTCCAGTCACTTTGATATTCTTTTAATAAACGTCAAAGCAGCGTGTGCGTGTTATGAAGAAACTAATTAATTTAAAACTTTTCAATACTTATGTTTATGTTATAGTCACATCAATAACTTTTATCAGCCCTCTACTGGACATAAGCGTCTCTGTATAAAGAATATTGTGGCCCACTATACTACAATGCCTAGGCGAGTATTGTTTTCCATCTCTATGCTCTTACTTCACTCTCATGACACTCATTATATGAATGGGGGTGGTGAATCTCCGTATACTTAATTCATCACCACATGGATAATATTAATAATTACTATAGTACAAATGATAGGCATCTTGGTCTAGTGGAAAGTGATACTCACTGCTAAACCAGATATCGCTGCTTCAAGTTTCGTTCTGTATATGGGGGTGTTTTATCTATAACTAGTTGTTGCCCGCGGTTCCACCCGCATATATGTCGGTTATTACGGCAAATAGTAGCCTATGTGTTATTTTGATGTATGAGCTATATTACTGTTAAGTTTCATCCAAATCCGTTCATAGTTTTTGCGTGAAAGAGTAACAAACATCCATCCTTACTTACAAACTTTCGCGTTTATATTATTAGCAGGATACATGTGTAAAAATATATAAATGTATATATTAGTAGTCTACTTACCAATATTCAGGATTTGGCTTTTTTCTGTTGACGGGGTGTTCAATTTCTTCGGATCTCCGATTCAATAGGCTTCACTCAGGAGCATAGGCAAATAGCTAAGTTAGGATCAGATGGTCGTGTTTAAGATGTGCAATTTTAAAATTATTAAAGTAATCTGTTTTATATAAAATATCTACCAGATGCAGCTCTCTCATCTATTGAAAATTACCATGAAAACCTTATAAAAAGGAACCTTTTTAGAAAATAAGAAAATTTCCTATAACGTTTACAACCCAAACGGAGTGCTTTTATAGGGTGGTCTTTATCATCAATACTACTTACACACCTGTTTCCTTAACTAGCATTTACCAGCGGGTTCTGACGCGTGAAAGTTATTTTTTATCCCTTTAAAAGAACGAAGGATTATTAATAGACCGAGAACAAATATTTACGTGCTGAACATATTCATTTGTTCTGTGTTTGGGGATTTTAATATGTCTAAGCTTGCCAAAGTCAATCTACACCATCTGATAGAAAGCATGAGCAGAATAAAAGAGTGGTGGTCACCATACTCATTCGAATGCAGACAATGCAACGATGTAGTTTGGTGACCCGCACTATGGAGACCTATTTTATAGAACTTTTAAATTAGAACTATTATTTTTGCTAAACTTTTACGTTGTACACGCAATGGCAGCTACTAAAAGGAATATTTCCCTCCGTTTACAACATTTTACATTGATGCTCAACCCTTTTTAACATTGAAAGATGTTTTCTAATCGGACCTACTTCCTGAGATCAGCGCATTAGGCCGTGTCACTCAAGTTGAGCATTACCCAAGTCCGAAAAGCAACTCTTTTACCTAGTCCAGTTTGCACATTTGTCTGATAAGTAAGAATATTAATTTAAAAAAAGAAAATCTAAAACCTAAAAACGACGCTGAAAAAGCATGAAACAAGTTTCAAAAGCCATGGTCACGCGTTGTTACAGTGTAATGGACTATGGTACATTACTAAGTTTCAAAAGCCGTAGTCCTTGTTGTTGATGACGCTTCTAATGTCACCTCATTTGTCCAGTTCTAATGAGTAGTTAAGGAGCTATGAGATAACAAATATATATATACATACATAGCCTGTCAAAATCATAGCCCTCCTTTGGCTTTGCCGTAGTCGGGTAAAAAGAAAACTTCACCCGTCTTGTGCCTTCTAATTCTAACGAATTCCATAAATATTGACGAATAATTAAAAGTTCCGAGAGACACAATATTTCAGAGCCCTCATAATGATGAGCGAATGTTTAAGAGTTGCTATTAACCCCATACTCGTGCGCAAACTTGGAACTTTCTGGAATTCGAGTCATTAACAAACGTCGCAAAGTATTCCGTACGCCTGGGTGGCGCGATTTGTAATGTGGTATTTGTCAAAAGTAGAAGCGATAGCGGAATATGTATTTCTTGATCGGTCTGCAACGACCGGGATGTACTGATCTAGTTTGGAATACACAACTCTCATTGAAAACAAGTTTTTTTTTTTTGTGTTTTTGGTATTGTAGATTTTCGAAGCTCCTAAAAATAATTTGAGTTACTGAATATGAAAATTGAACATTGTCAAATCAAGGTCAAAGTTTGTTTACAATATTATTTTACTAATTGCTTTTATTAGAATATTACTTTACTTTTCATTTAATTAAATAGTAAAGAGTAGCGACGATATAAGGTTCATAGAAATTATTTCTAGATCGAGGTACAATTCAGATAGACAGACGGTCAGAACTGATGAACTAGAAATTTTTAGAGTCAAGTTCTGTTTTTAATTTGTTTGGGTCAAATCTTGTAATTGAAATTTGACCCTCTTTTTGTAGACAGATTGATCTTAAATTTGGTATGCACCTTCAGTTCTAATGTCAATATAATTAAATGAATTCCATTTAGTTGTAAATTCAAGATCGCCGCCGCTACAAAATGGTGGTTTACATATTTTCTCACGACTACCACTATATGGGTATCAAGTTAAAGGGTTTGACTAGTAGAATACAGATAAGAAGTATTATGTAATGAAATTAAAGAGAAAAACTAGAAAATAAAAAAACATGTTTTTTTTTAACGGTTTTATTGAAAATAATGTACTTAAAGCTAAAAAATATTTCGGTAGGTCCCAGGTTCCAGTCATCACACCCCTCTCCCTCATCAATCTAAAGCATTAATCAAAGAAAAGAATAAAGTCGTTGTGCGTAGTGTAAACTTAGTTGACTGGATAGAAACACGGGTCAAATCTTATGCCTTGGGCCAAAACCTTCTAGGCTTATTGAAATAAACTTGAAAATAAACACAGCAAATTACGAGTCGCTAATTGCATTCCAAAAGTATTATACATAATGTAGGTAAACTCCAACATACTGTTCGTCTGGAGTTTGCATTTTAAATTTAATATTACCAATATCAAGGATATATATTTGTTAATAGTATACAAGCATGATTAATAAACAATATGATATATATAGTCATGATAAATGACGTTTAATTTTGTAAATGAATCTAGTACAAAAATATTTCCAAGTCGGACTTTATGTCTAGATGCGAGAGCCATCTTTCAGCTTAACCAGAGTTACGTAATTTTTCATCAATATCTTGAAAAGTCTAATCTTGAAAAGCTGACCTGCTATCATGGGCCTGTCCTTCGAAAAGAGGTTTCAGCCTAAGACACTACACAGGCGAGTTGGTCTAGAGTTTGTTTCAAGATTTCCTTCGTTTTGCAGTGTGTCTTGCGTATTTCGCTTGGTATTCTTAATCCGCCACCACATGAACAGATATTATATCCAAGATCTATGAAACAGAATTGTTTTAGAAGGCCTGTTAGCCTACTGCCCCCATAGCCAAGTTGCAAGCGTTTTTCTTTTTGCAATCGTTAACGCCTAAATTCTCGTGTGTCATTGACTAATACTTTGTCATAGATTAGCCAATAACACACGAGATTTCAGAAAGGAAAACGCTTGCAACTTGTCTAGGGGAGCTATTCTAGATTTGAATTCTATTCAGGAAAAATAACAGAGCTTGATCTGCGTCTAAGTACAGTGTCTGTTTGATTGTATGCATATGCCTAGTTACAGTAGTACAAACTGGGTCTAGTTTGAGATCTTCATATGTGAATATGAAGTCATTATTATTATCTTATATACACGAAAGTGACACACATATAAACGATTTAACTATTAATAATACTGCATTCAATTACTGTACATAAAATAATCATTCATTAATCATTGTAATCCAATAACTTTACATTTAAGATAAAATTATTGGCGTCGAAGTCAAATTTTGATTAATACCCCTAACAAATTTAGTTGAGACTGCTTATTAATACTGGTCTAAATAAATCATTTTAATTCGTAACCTTTAGTTTACAGTTAACCACTTTGTTATAAATGTCATGTGGTGATTTATGGTAAAGCCTTGAACAGAGTCGTGAGCCATGTTTTGGTGTACATTGACCGGATCGATTTTAACCAATGCTTTTGCCTGAGTAGGGGTCAAAAAGGGGGAGCAACGCATTTGTAGCCCTTGAGTTGGCCACCTCCTATGGAAGTCGCTTACTATCTATTGTACTGTTTGATACTCTTATTAAAAAATGCAAAGCTTTTATAAGGACCTAAATATTTTATTAAATTTCCAAAATGGAGAAATCTAATATAAATGTTAATATTATATGTATATATTATTGTATATATTTATTTCTAACACCACTATTATTAAACCACCATTTATCATTTCCCCGTAAGTCCATCTTCTTCATCTTTTCTCTGCACCACCGAATTGGTCGACTGGCAGAATATGCCTTCGGGAAAGTCTGCCGATGCATATTATATTCCTGCCTATAGTAATAATATAAAAATAAATCAAATAAAACAGTTCGTTCATTGCTTTTATCTGAATACGGTTACCCTTTTGGATATTCTGAGGAGGCAGCACTACTATCTCAGTCTATGTTCTGACACCTTAAACAGTAACTTGACACCATTTGACCTATTTACTCTACATAATATGAAGATAGATAAGAGATTATAGTATTGATGGCTTTGTAAACGAGCTTCCGTTGCAAATATATTGATAGCTTGACATCTAATGACAGATGACACGCATTGTCACAAATGTCAATGTGACAGTAGCTGTCATTTCCGAGCATCGTCTAATCTGTGGAAGCGAAGCAGCTATTTCGAGAGGGCCCTTCCGTAAGTGTCGTACTAATTTAATCAATTTACATCTACATCTCAACTTGTTAGGGTTGCTTATTCATTAAAATTGAGCGTAGATTAAAAAGGAGCAATTATTATTTCATTTAAGTTTGATCTTGGTACTTTCTATATATAATACAATACAGTACGTAATATTTCTACATGCAGCTTTTGTTTTAACAAGTTCAAATTCAATTAACATCAGTTGTCAGACAAAAGATAACCACAATTAGGCCTTGGTCTCCCTACTTTGTCACAACAATCGGCTCTATGGTGCCCGTATCCGATGGTTTCTCGCAATTACTTGAACATTTTTATATTGATGAAAATAGCATATTTCCATAGAGAAAACTCAATAGATTATTAAACAATTGACATGCAAATTAAGTTAATTATTCTTTGTGTTACCTTTGTTTTTGTACCTTCATATGTTATTTATTCATAACGTTTTTATAGAGGGCAAAGTAGTACTAATATGTTACGAGAACATATCATTTTATATTAAAATGTATTTTTTAAATGTATGAGCCTGTCAAAGTAGTGAGAGGGATAGCCAAAAATGCAATCACCCTACTACAAGGAATATAGAGAGATCGTAACATATAATGCAAAACCAAAATAAAATTGGTTAAGACTTTGGTATTCTCCATATTCAGTTACAGGGTCGAGACATGGACGTTAAGGAAAGCTGACCGTGACCGCATCGATGCTTTCGAAATGTGGTACTGTAGATGACTGCTTCAGATCCCATGGACGGTCTTGTCTATTTTGCACTAATTAAATATAAAGGTCCGACTGTCTTCTGTATGTTTGCGAAGGGTTCTTGAATTATTTGGTCACATCACCAGAAAGGAAAGGAACAACCTCAAGCATCTCATGGTCACCGGGAAAGTTGACGGCAAAAGACCAAAAGACGAGATCCGAATGCCCTTAGACGCCAATCTGCACGATGTTCTTCATTCAACCAAGGTGAGGAATGAGTGGCGTGATACTAGCGTGATACTATCCGGTAGACGACCATCCAACACCTGGGGAATCACGACCCTCAGTAATGAGGATAATGACGCGAGGAGGATTGTCTTAGCTCTAAATAGATTTTTTGTTGCGTGCGTTTTTTCGCACCGTTTATAACTAAAACATTGACATTTGACGTAGGTTGTGTGGGACCAGAGGTTCGACACCCTCTGGCCAGATGGCGTTCTGATGACGATGATAATTGTCATTTACCTAGAAGTGTAGACTTTCGAACTTATAGCTTAGAACACAGAATAAAATTCGATATTAATTGTTGCTTTTGGGTAATGCCAATTTCATTGGATAATGACGCTTATAAAATATTATCACGTCTCTCTGTAACACCCTGTATACAAAATCTTGCAATAACTAAACAAACAACTGTGATTTACCTTAAACAAATTTTCTTTGTTGAGTTTAAAATACTTTAAAAGCTGATACGGAAACGCGTAACAGCCTGTGAACAAACCCATTACAGAATAAATTTCACAACTCTTTGCCATTGTGACGTCACACGGCATGTCCCCGGGACAATTCAACACTCCAATGTACGCCATTTTTGTCTTAACGACTTGTAACGCAAATTTTGGGCATGGCAATTTGGCCAGGATGTGCGAAAACATAGATAAGGCAGTTTGAATTTGATGGATATAAGTAATACGCAGATATCTAATAAGGAAAATCTCCAAATAAAATTTAATATTTCTAGAATATTGTAAAAGAATGAATTGAAAATTTCAATCATTCTAAGTTTTAAAAATAAAAAAAGATGTGATTAGTACTCACACTTACGAGAAGCGTCAAATCAAATCAAATATTTACTTGCGGAAACATAGATGAGTTACAGATCTTATGCTTATTTTACTCGCAGATGTGCACTATGTCCTGCCACATTATGCCACGTCAAATAGACATTTGGCTGAATATTTTTTAAATGAACGAGCATGTAGACTTATTTATATTGTATTGAAAAATGTCTTTAACCTCCTTCTCTTTCGTAAATTATTTATATATATTTTAAATTAAAGATTAAAATATTTTGTTAAGTAATTTGCCACATCCATTACTTTATACATTTTGAGTCCCAGTAATTTGTCACCAAGTTTTGCAACACCTGGCACGTTATCACACGAAAGTCAAACATCCTCGCTGTTAGACTACATTCCCTTCCATTCTGGATAATGATACGCTTGCTCTGTGCTTACTGTTTGCTGATAACTTTTTGCATTTATAGGCAAATTTATTTAACATTTAATAGTGACGTTTAATATTTGAAAAGTAAATGTAACTATATTTAAAACAACAAAACATTGATACTTGTTAACTGATGTGAAGTGTTTAAATTTTAATTTTACACCACTCGAAGATGAACTGGGATAGAATCCCCTAAGCATTATGTCCGCCGATGTACAAACGAAGTGCATAAAGTTTATAAATAAATACTATATACACAGAAAACAAAGTTTCAATAATAGTTGTGTAATGATTAGTAAGTCCTATTTTCGTACTTAAGTATTATGTCCTAATGAATAAAGTCGCGTAAAATCAGTCTAAATAAATGTAGTTTTTTTTTGGTATTATTGAACAATTTTATGCGTTCACATATTTTTAAAATAAACATTGAGTTTCATCGTTTATATTGTGATTTTTGTTAATTCAATAAGATGTTACATTATGTAATTAACATCTTTAAACAATATTCTACTAGTAACCAAAATATACATGCAAACTATTAGTCACAAATTTTGAGTTGCAAATTATATGCCACAAACTTAAACCCTAACGAAAATAATACCTTCCAAAGGACGAGGAGACGTTAAAATATCTTTTGTTACATGATTTATAATCCGCGGCAGAGTAATTGTGTTACTCACAATGGATTTCTTCCAGGTATGCTCTTGGATGGGAGGGCATGGTGACTGATTATATGATATACCGTAATTAATGGTACTTTCAAGGTGATGCTGATATATTAATACGCTTGATGCTATTAAGAGTGAGGGGGAGAAAGAGAAGCTTATAAGCTTTTAATGACGGAGATGTAGTACTATATGATAGACAGCATTGAATGAAATTATTTATGAGAAATGTTTTTGTACGTCTACGTTCAGGGTTGGATCAGGTATGTATTTTTTTTATTAAAAATTTTGTAAATTCGAACGATGTTTATATAAAAGTCGGATTTATCCTGATATATTTCCATAAAAATATTTTGAAAACAATAATACGCCAATTTAACTATCCCTAAATAATAAACCTAATTAGATTCATATAACATGGATCTAAGATAAAAAAATGCAATTTAAATTATCATCATATTTTTTTTAATGTGTAACAAACTAAACTATACGATGTTTACATGTAGAGAGACAAGAGAACGGCTCATTAGCGAACTGCGGAAACTGTACTTCACACAATACGTCTCCTGTTTGCCAACTCAAAGGCGACGACGCGAGGCTTAAATAGGAAAAGAAATTCAGATACATTTATGTAGAAATATATCTTTTATAGCAATATTTTAATAAGTTAACCTGTAAGAGTCAGAGAAAGAGATGATAGAATCTAAGGCGTCACAAAAAACTTCAAGTTCATCTCGATATATTCACTAAATAATTTATTCAAAACTCAATGCACAGTCGACTACTACTTTGATTCATCCTAACGTTGTATAGAAGAGATTGCATTTGGCAATAAAGCCACTCTTTCTATACTATATATCACACGGTACGGTTGACCAATAAAGAGTTTTCTATACATCTATCTATGTATGTGTGTTGACAAAACATGTATCTATTTTTTTCAAGAATTACACCTTCAAATAATCATTTATAGTGCCGCCAAGGGTTACTGATGTTTAATTTAATAAGAATTTCACTCTCTCAGATCCTGCCAACCTTTTGAAAGATTTTCGCAATACATGAAAAGAGACTTATAATATTTACTAATGGGTCTTTACCCTCGCTACTGCTATCCCCCTTGTAAGATATGGGCTGGTAATCTCAGTTACTTAGTGAAAATCACTGAAAAAATTGCTTAATACGATTTTCCTATGAGGCCGGCACATCAGTCGAGCTGGTCTATATGGGCCGAAGTATGCTACTCTTACATTAAAAATACGATATTTAGAACACCATTCTCATTCGGTTATGAAACTTGTCCTCATTGTATACAATACTATACAGCTTATAAAGAAAAACGGCCACTAAGATGTCTCTTACACGACAAAATAATTTCTATAAACACAAACCGTGTTGACTTAAAGCGCAATGTTTATAAATATCGCAGAAGTTTAACTTTGAATAAAACCTGGGGTGTGGAGTATGCATTTATAAACCTTGTGGCTTTAAATATAGAATATATAAATATTATATATAGAATATTATAAATTCGAAAGTAACTGTTGTGGGCAATTTTAGTTTAATTTCATTTAATTTGTATTGTTTCTTTATTGTATTTTGATGTACCTCTGACGGCCTCAGTCCGGAGGAGGCGTTAATGGCTGCGACACAGTTTTTAACTAATGCAGACATTCTCGCACACAATGTTACTGTTTCTTTTCTTTTAGTTTCAAATAAAGATTTATTATATTATTATAACTCTGCCTCTCTCTCTTAGATACATCGCTGCATTAGTTTTGATGAAATTTCGCATGCAGATTCTTGAGAAAAGATATAGGCTGCTTTTTATCGCAAAGGCAAGGCAAAAATTATTTAAAATTAGATATTGTACTAAGGCATTTGTCATTAAACTTATTATGCTTACACAGTTCTTGCACGTAGTTGTAGTAACTAAAGTATAAATAAAGCAGAATAGGTATGTAGTAGCTTTAAAAAGACACTAAATTCATAATAAAATCATTTCCTTCAGGCGTTTGTCACACTCTTTAAGAACACCTAAATACAAAATAACGATTTCGGGTTCATATAACTTGTAATCCGTTTGCGGATCGGATCCACCACAATCAGCATAGTATGAAGAATAGAATAAATTTTATTGTGCATCAGTTAATATAGTTTAAATTAAGGAGCATATCAAATTAATGACCATGTACAAATGGAGGCCTTATCGTCAAGAAGCAATTTCTCACAGAAAAACTTTAACAAGAGACATGATGATTTAATCTACAATGCCATATTATGTGCATTCAAATCATACTGCTTCAAATGCCATTTAACAAGAAGGAAATTCAAACTTGACTTACTGTTTCTAGGTAGCACGATGTCCGCTGACACACGCACTCCCTTCAACCACACCCCGCATAATTTCTATGTTTTACGAGACGCCCAACTCCCGCCGAGGACGTAGGACAACATATTATTATTTTTCTCGTTTATTCCCATATGTATTGTGGATACCATGTCTCATGTGTTTTTATGTTATGGACATGTATTGCTCTCTGCTACAAAAGTTTAGTAGGATGTTTGAGTAAGAATTGCTTGGCTATAGTGCAATAACCCTTTTTCAAAAATCGTTTTTTTATCTTTTATTTATTCACGTGTAAGTGCGTTCTAGAGCGGAGACCGCGTCTTGGCAAACATAATGTGGAACGCCCTCTGGTCAGATGGCGGGACTACTTGCATAGGGCGGCTGACAGCGACTGGATGCAAAAAGTGGTGGGGCCTGTGGTGTTCCTTGGGAGAGGCCTATGACCAGCAGTGGACCGCAACGGGCTGATGATGATGATGAACTAACCTTCCGAATTAAACTTAGTATAAAGATGATGAATCAGATTCAACTGAGACACAGATCTCATAAAACCATTAATCATAGAAAAAAATAAAAAAATAATATAGACCTAAATCATACCTTATATAACAAAATTAGTTACCTTCAAAACATGAATATATAAAGGCTGTTGATATTCCAGCTCCTCCCACGGGAATGCGGGGGTACACGATAAAAATACTACCAATAAATCGTAGTTGGACAAAGGGTAGACAGCGATGTACAGAAATGGAGCGTGCCCTATCAAAGGATACGGAGCCATGACAGTTTTAGCTTTTTAGTATGCGACTGAGAGATTGGAAAAGATTTAGTGAAGAATGTTTTTATTTTTCATATGGAAAGCTGATTTTTCAAGTTATTTAAACAGTTGATTGTCGGCGCTTGCTGGAACTTGTTAAAATGCATTCTTGAAATTAAACTCACTAGTACCTTTGATACCATAGGCCTGAACTGATCCGGTTAAGTTCATTAAATCTAATATATAAAATTCTCGTGTCGCGGTGTTTGTAGTTTAACTCCTCCAAAACTGCTTGACCGATTCTTATGAAATTTTGTGTGCATATTGAGTATGTCTGAGAATCGGACAACATCTATTTTTCATCCTCCCAAAATGGTAAGGGTGACCCATCCTTAAATATTTTTTAAGGCAAAATAACTTTTGCCGGATCAGCTAGTAGTAGAATAAAAGTAAATGTCAGTTTAATTTGAGTGCACAGCTGGCCTAGTGGTTTGAGTTGTCATCACTCCTCTTTCGACTGCGCCAAGTGTTGTGGGTTCAAATCCTTTCATTCCAAAACACTTTGTGTGATCCACAAATTGTTATTCTGAGTCTTGGTGTTATTTGTGTCCGTTTCATGTATGTTTGTAAAGTCCTCCGCGACACAGGATGTATATTCCTAATGCGAGAGTTTTCTTTTTAAAATAAAATAGAAGAAAATTAAAAAAATAAAAACAAATAAATGTGAAAAAGTTTTCCGATTGTTATTTACCGACTATATCACGAAGGTTTTCTGTATGCAATGTATGTATGTATATGTGGGTGTAATCTTGCTACTCAATTTCGAAGCAGATATCTTCAATTGATTTTACTGAAATTTTGCAAGCATATGTATACAGCGTGATAATACAATATGCTAATACTTTAAAATAGCTGAATTGTCTGTCTATGTTATAAAATTCAACAAGTATGTAGACCTCAACAGGTCTCAAAATATTTTGAAATTCTCTAGCATTTCTAATATATGTTATTTTTCTTTCCAGGTAAGCCAAAACAGACAAGCCAACAGTGAATAGGAGTCCAGTAGGTATATGTTTTTTCTGTCACCTTACAAATATCTACACAATAAGAGTTCAAATAACACTGGTTACCAATACAAACATTTTTTAAGTTCACTAGATATTGCCCTCGTTTTGAAGTGAAAACTTCTTAAGGCGCACTTGAGTTGAGCATTTTTTGGTAGGAGAAATTTATCAATCTAATAAGTTCGCGTCACCGCATCACCGACATGCTGACGTCACAAAACTTCTTTGGCCGCGTTTAGCGCTTTTGGGACGGAAAAATCTTATGGGTTCTCATCACTGACATGTTTAAATTTTACAAATAACATTCTAAGTTATAAGTTTTCTCTTCTATCGGCAGACCTTATGACTGGCAATTTTTAAGAATGAGGTTTTAGCCTACTATGCCCCGCTGACTAGCCGGGTTAGTAATGGGATTATTTCAAGTTTTCCTTCTCTTCGCTGTTGTTCCGCAGAGTTTGCTCCGTTCATCACCTCTTACCTCTCTCGACACCGATGATGTGACACTCGACAGACGAAACACGTAGATACCTACAAAGAAAACATTACGTAAATATAGGTATATAGTTATAGGTGTGTAAAAAAAAAAGAAAATCGAATGACAGAATATAACTACACACATACCATGTAATTATATTCTGCCATTAAATTTCGGACGTTATATATGAGAACAAAGCTTCCGAAATTGAATGATGTCAATTTTCGAGTAACGTCATTTCGACAGAATGATGGGATGTCTTGAAAATCATCCGGTCGAAAGACTCTCTCTTTGTGTTACAAAAACGTCAATCGTTTCCTTTGACAACTTTGACAGGTTGTAATTTAGGACAACAGAAAAGGTTTTATGTAAATATTCATTGTTTTATATTTCAAACTGTGAAGACTATACAACCTTACTTATATTTCTTTACAAATATACGGTTTTTAACAAAAAAAAAACTGATTATATTTTTATCATCATTATCAACAACCTTAACAGCCCACTGCTGGACATGGGTCTTTTCATGGATAGGAGGTTACAGAGTATATACATACGAGTATAACACAAAGCACTTCTAAATTAAAATTATAGGGGTACACACATATCGATATGGTTTCCAACATTACTCTCAACTTATTTATATAACTTACCTATATATAACTTATTTATATATTAGCATAATATATACAACTTTCCAACATCAACAGTTAGCCCACAGACCTCCCGGCGTGATAACTTCGCCTGTTCGTAGGATCCTTCTTTTGTTTCGAAAATGTAAACAAGACTTTAACTAATTGCCTGAAACAGGTCTTACTTACCTAGATCAGTCAAGTCAATCACTAATTTGAAATAAGATATATTAAATACTTAGTTCTAATCGGATAAGTACTTAAGAACTAATATTTTGCTTATTTTAAGTTAAGTCATTGAATACGGAATAAATTTAATTATTATTATTTAGCAAAAAAATCGATTTCAAACAAAATATTCCGAAACTAAAATCGCACTAAAAAGTCACTACATATTCTTGTCTACATTATTGTCATTTAATGTTTTTCTATTTGCATCAAGTCGCTGCCAGTCCACACTAAAAAAGCAATAGGCCGGCCTCTGTGGTATTCCTTGTCAGAGGCTTATTTCTAGCAGTGGACTGCAATAGGCTGATAATGACACAATTACATTGTTTTTGTGAAAAAAATCATTGTAAACATTTTTTTAAATATATAAACGGACAAAATAAAAACATCATCAAATGGCCTTAACTAATGATGATATCAATTAAGCCAATACCTACTGGTAAGTTAAAAACTACTTGTCACATCAAATATGGGACCACACGACAAGCAACAACTATTAAAAACTATCACCAAAATCGGTACAACCTGTAAGAAGTCACGAGGTAACAAACACAATACGAATTGAGAACCTCCTCCTACTGTAAAGTCGGTTAAAACAACCATTTCTTCAAAAGCTAACCCTCAAGAAACTTTAGATAATTATTAGGGCAAATTATATACCATTCAGTAATCAAATTTATTGGTTATAATAACTTAATTATTGCAACATACCTTGCGCTAATCATTTCGATGTGGTTATCAACTAAATATCTACATGTATATTTCAGAAGCATGCGGTATTTAGATTATTAGGGCCGCGAATCGGTCGGTCAACGATTGCCACCGCAGGCTAGATTATGGATAGGTGACTTTAGGTTATGTCTAAGATAAGGTTTAGAGTAACATGTATTTGACGGGGAGCGTGGCGTCTCTTATAATACGGCGACCCGGAGGTCGGGAATGGTTCGGATGGCTGAGTTGTAAATGGGTTGAGACATGAATTTATTTTGGACTTTGTACTTCGCGTTTCTACGACGAAGGACCTCTAGGAGCATCATCGACATTACTGGATGGTCACCAATAGAAGAAGAATATTTATATAAGGGACCCTTTATCTAGCTTCATTTAATTTTGTAGGCCCTGTTATTCTGATAACTATAAGACCAATAGGCCTTCGTAGCGATGTTAGTCAGCTACTGATAATCAGAGGAGTTGAGTTCAATTCCCATCTAGAACAATTCTTTGTGTGATTTTTTTATTGTAATGTGGGGCAAACGAACTGACGTGTCACCTGATGATAAGCAATTCCCGCCGCCTATTGACAACGGCAACACCAACGTGCGCAGAGGGATGTTGGGAGGGGTTTGGGTTATGGGCCTCCGGTATCCCCTCTCACTCGGTGAAACACAGCATAAGCGCTATTTCACACCGATTTTCTGTAAGGGTGCTCCCACACAGCAGTTATAAATTGTTAGAGAATGTTGGATAAAAATGCTCTTACTATCATAGTGTGAGCTATTTTTTTTGTATGGATTAGCTTGCCAAGGCCAGGTGGAATGATAATTCCTATGCGCGAAACGGCTGGCAAGAGCTGGATGCCAGAAATCGTATCGAACCGATTGGCGTGCAATTGCAGTCCCCTAGTGAACTGCGATAGGCTAATGATGAGCTTGCCAAAGTGATTGCACTCTGCATGATGAAAAGCATGAGCAGAATCTAAGCATATACAATAACAGTAAAAGTTGTACTGAAACGAAATAAGACAGATAAAAAATTGATCAAACTTGGATGTCAAAGGATTTCTTAAATATATTTTCAACTTTTATTCGTAGAACGAAATTTTTTTAGTATCATTTAAATGCAAAGAAACACTAAACCAACTATTTATTCTACCCGAATACCTAAAACTTTAATCCCAATTCTGTAATTTACACAAATAATTCTCTCCTCCTAAAAACCCTTCAAGTAAAAATCTCAAGCAAAACATCCAATTATTTATATTTAATTAAAAACCTTCTTCACTCCGTTACAATACAATAATATTTATCGCACTTGGTCCCAAACTTTTACTAATTAAATTTGGCGAAGTTGGCGAAGGCTCGGGGCGATGGAAAAACATCACGACCGTCAATATGTTCGCTATTTTCTAACTTGGCTGGCGACTACCAAGTGCTTCGTTAAACTTGCCGGTCATGACTCAACTACTTGCTCTTAATACGCACTCCCGGTGATTGATTGAACTTTTATCGGTTGTTTTATTAAATGAACTTAATATAGGCTTTCGTCTCTTTAGTATAAGTTTCTGAGTATGTCTATGGATTTGATAATAACTACCGCGATAGTGTTTTTTTTTTCTTTTTGTTAAAAAATACTACAGTCCCCCCCGCGAGTAGGCGCCCCTCATATGTTTTATGGCACTGCTGTGACCCAATTTATCACATTGCCCGGCTACAAGTAGGGAATTATTCATTCTGCCCGGTCCAAGTGATAAATTCAAAGTATCACAAACACTGATTTCTTACATGGACCACGGATCGTCGGGCATTATTAATAATGGCCGGTCAAAGTAATAATGCCCAGTTAATCACGTTGCTCGTAACAAATATATATAACTACTACAAAATGGTGTTCTTTTTACCCGACTACAGTAAAGCTTATAGAAAGGGCAATGGTTTTGGCAGTCTAATATAAATCTTATTCCAGTATATTTTGATGTATTTCGCTCGAGTTGCGAGATTCAGATTATATTTCTATTTATATAAAAGAGGAAGGTGACAGACTGAGATACCCAGAGATCAACGCACAGCCCAAACCACTGAACCTAGAACCCTGAAATTTTGCAAGTAGGTTCTTTATATAACGTAAGTGAGCATTAAGAAGGGAATTTTGGAAATTTCACCCCTAAGGGGGTAAATCAGGGGATGAAAGTCTGCGTGAGCGAAGCCGCGTGCAAAAGCTAGTGTATATATATAAGAATTGCTCGTAGGTATTAGATTAATTTTCGACATTTATTTGTAAATCAAGAATGTACTTTATTGTTATTATCTTGACAACAGTCTCAAAAGTCCTTCTAGAGGGTTAATTTATACTGAGACGATAAAAATAGTAATTGTCATACAAATGGATGCATCTCTCTCATGCTCTCTTTAGTATGTGTGTCACGTACCAAGTAGAAATACGTGTCACTCTGCTATGCGTTTGATGAAAAGGGACGGTTTTAACGCTTGTTTTAGAAATGTATATTAGACTAGCTTTTGCACGCGGCTTCGCTCACGCAGACTTTCATCCCCTGATTTACCCCCTTAGGGGTGGAATTTCAAAAATTCCTTTCTTAGTGCTCACTTAAGTTATATAAAGAACTTACACGCAAAATTTCAGAATTCTAGGTTCAGTGGTTTGGGCTGTGCGTTGATCTCTGGGTATGTCAGTCAGTCCCCTTCCTCTTTTATATATATAGATAAGCGAGTCCGTTCTTATCTGTGTCGTGATTCTTTAATAAAGTAATCTGTACTTATATTCTAAACTAACTGAACCCCGCGGTGTTACCCGCGGCTATTGTTGTACCGCGAGTAACGCCGCGGGACAAAGTTAGTCTAAAAAAAAGTAGCCTAAGTTACTCCCCGGATCATCACCTACCTGCCAGTGAAAGTCCCGTCAAAATCCGTCCAGCCGTTCCAAAGATTACCCGGAACAAACGGACAGACAGACAGACAAAAAAAATGTTAACTACATTTTTGTTATATGTATCGTGTATACATAGATATGCATTGATTAAAAAGCTGTTATTTTAAGGTTACAAACAGACACTCCAATTTTATTTATTTGTATAGATTTGAAAGTAAATCTGTCGGTCTGTCTGTTATTTCGTTTTTGCCCGTTGTATATCAGTTATCGCAAAAAAGAATCTATTTCGAAGAATCAATGTATATCCATGTTAAATTTCATTGTAATCGGTGCAACAGTTTAGATGTGAAAGCTTAACAGATCGACAAGCAGAATTAATTTTGAATTTATAATACTGAGAAGGATATCATAGAAATCAAAAGTTTAAATCTTCAGGACTACCTGAAGACTGGGGCGGTACTACCCTCGCACAGAAGATCAACGTAAAATGACAGCATTCATGCTGTCGTGTTTCGTTGGTGAGTGAGAGACCGGAGGCCCAATGATATAAAAGCATCAGTAGTCCGCCATATTGTGGGTCACCATGCTCCATTGTTGCATTGTCTGCACGAGCAATGAGTATGGTGACCACCACTATTGAATCATGCTTAAGTCTTCCATCAGGCACATTAGGCATTCATAAAAAAAAAATCGACATTTTATATCACACGCGTAAGAGTGCGACAAAGTGCGACGAAATATAAAATGTCTTTAAGGAGTGAGTGATATGTACGCATTAGTTCTGTTGGAAGCCTCATGAATAAAACTGCTATTAGTTACACGTTAAGGACTGTCTACACTTATACGCAAAGTTTGATAAGCGATCGTAAAAACAGTGTTGTGTATAATTTGTTTAGCCGTAAAGTTTTTTAGCTCACATGAGACACTTTACGAGTTTAGTTTCGATATTTTATGTAAGGATATACCTAATATATATTTTTTTGGTTTACACTTACCTGAAACCTAAATCCCTTAAGAGTTATAGCCGTCAGCAGTATGACACGTATGTCGTACGTTCTTAGGGTTTATCCTAGTTTGAAGACTTGAGTGAAGTATTACTATTTGATACAAATATCATAATCATTCAATCAGTAAACTGTGTCTGTCTGTTTAATTGTTTCAATTTCACAGCTGCACCGATTTCAATTAAATTTGGCAAGGAGATACTTTGATATTTGAGGAAGGACATACGTTACTTTTTATGTCGATAACCGATAGATACAAGGCCGGAGACGTAAAAATTGGTATCAAAAATTTTAATAAAATTTGGATATTTAGACGACTACAATGATATTTGTATACACATACATACATACATACACGCCGCCGATAGACACCTGCAATACCAGAGGCGTCACAAGTGCGTTGCCGGCCTTGGAGGGATGGGGTGGGGAGTATCTCCGGTATCCTCACTCACACGGTGAAACGCAGCGCAGCGTGGTATCATTCCGATCGAGCCGGCCATTCATGCCGAAGCGGGCTCTCCCGCGGTGACGATGAAATGTTAGAACAAAGAGACTAAAACTGTAAACTGTAATGTAATGTAACTGTCGTATTCCTATTTTGATATTTGTGTGACCTTTCTTGTGCATGATGTGGTCTGCTGTAAATGAGGAAGCTCACTCCTTGTTATTCTACTAATTATGTTTGTTTTGTTTTTGTGTATTCCTCTGTGAGAGCCTTAGATAAATAAATAAACTGTCAAAATTTGAGTGTTAAATATTGTCTGTAGAAATCAACCTTTCCCTTCTATCCCAAGGTGCGCTAACTCTCCCCGTCCTGGGCAGTCAGCATTGATCCGCTGAGGATGTTGTTTATAATGATATTTAAATTACCCAACTGTGATTATAACAACGATCTTCAAGTAAATTTACATCTTTTACAAAAACGTGACTCAAAAGTCAAATATCTTTGACCTTGTACATTTTTTAATAAAAATTCTTTGTCTTGAAGTGTTTTCACCTAAAAGTCGGAATCCGTTTAGTCTCGAACGCGCTTATTGAATATTTTATGAGGTTAATCAATAATGGCAAACGAAAAAAACAATCAAATCTAGTTGTTACGTAATGAAATCATTGATATTTCGTTCATGAATTATTCAAATGAGTTAATTTTATCTTGTTCGTAAATTATTTGACATGTTACTGTCAAATTTCAAGTTATTCTTGATGAGTCAAGTTTAACTTAAAATTTAACATAAGTAAGATATATGACACAGTCATCGTCATTATCAATAACCCATAATGTTGCACTGCTGGCCTCGGGTCTCCTCTCATGAGAGGGTTAAGGCCATAGGCAAATGGTCTCATAATGATATTATATTCTCAAGTTCTCTCACGATAATCTTATTTTCCAATTAAAAAACAACCTTCGTATTCAAATATACGATGTCACCAAGCTGACCGAGTGCGGGTTAGGAACTGGCAAGACCACGCTGTGGCTACGTTTTTTTTATTTATTAATAATTTCCAAAAAAATATATGTATACAATGCCTGACATACTAATAGCATCTAACCAAGGTTTATACTTGTGCTATCATGAGTCTGTCTTGTTATAACACAATGAATCTCGTTCTAACGAATTGAAAGGTTAAGACTAAATCCACACATAAATACCTAAAACACATAAATACTTAATTGATTCAATATGAATACTCATAAATATCGCATATTGCTTATATAATATAACTTAATAAATGTTGTTTTAATTTAAATTTTAAGTTTTTTTTTGATATACTAGTACATAAATCTGAGGGTAGGTTATTAATAAGTCACGGTACAATATAGGCGGTATAATCTATACGTATCTATAAATTAAAAAAAGATTGAATTTAAAAAAATGCCTAGTTTTAATAAAATACTACAGACCGTGCTTAATACGTGCCGTGTAATTAATTTACAGCCAACCAATTCTCGTTCCAAGTTCTGGCGTCTCCAACTGGCTTGGTGCCACACATTTTTCATAAAGTTAGCTGAATACGTTATTGTGTGCTTGAAATGCTTATTTAATAAACTTTCCAGCCACCTGTGTCTATACCTGGCTACCTGGGCGACCGCCAATAATGACAGAACGAATAAAGTATTGCGTCTGGAGTTTAATTGTTTTAAAAATACGATTTTTGGGGTCTGTAGCGTTTTAATAATAACATATTAAAATTGCTGTAAGGTTTGAGAAATAGTATATAAGTGATTGATGGGTTTTGTATGGGGATATTTAAACATTGACTAAATTTGCCAAGCGGTTTTTCACCATCTGTGGCTGGATGGTTACGTTGATTAGAGATGTAAGTTAACCATGGGAGTATTACACTTCGGTTTAAACAGGCCAGCTCGACTGTAATGGGGGATCGGGATGCCCCAATATTAGGCAATAATTTTACAACTTTGCGACGAGTTTCATCCAAAGAATTATTATTTGGAATCAGGTAACATCATTGACTCAGTGAAAAGCAAAATAAAACTGGTTTTACATTCTTTATTACCTAGTATCGATCTAGTCAGGTTATATGTTTCAAATCATACCTCTCTTACAAATATGACTGACTATTTGACTAATACACTGTTAGAAGTTTAGTGATAACATTCTGTCAATTACATAACGCTTAACTGTCAGATGAAATTTCGAATTTCTAAGTTGTTGCTCTAAAATAGACAAATTGAAAGAGACACTGAAATTGAAATTCACATGTATATCGGCTCTTCAATCTTGTAGTGGCCCATTAATAGCAAAACCAAAACAGAGATAGCAAACTTCAGTCGTTTTATAAACAAAAACGTAATCCACCAAAAAAAGTAACAGTATGTAAAACAAAACCTATTTCCAACCTTATCTTTATATTTACAAAGATAATTCTGGAGAGGCACAACCTCGGAGTTACGTCACTAACAAATTTATACATAAAGATGAGCAACTGATAAAATTTGTCTAGCTTTCGCTACCGAGGGCGACGGTCCGTGAAATGGTAGCCAGGATGATATCTGGTTACTCATATATGAGTAAATTTTGTTGCATACACATTATTTTATTAATTTCCTATTTAAATAAAAGTATTAAAGTTTTGTGATACGACAGCTAAGGAAGAGCTGTGTTTTTAGATTAGAGAAACTATATTTCAGTTAGTGATCTTTTTGAGAAGCCCGAGTTTGTGCGCTCGATTCCTACCTTAGACAATTAGTGATTAGTACAATTATTTTATCTGTGTTTGAGTGTAATGTATCTGTAATATGCATGTGTTTAGATAAATATAAATATGTTAACAGCTTGGCTACAACGTAGTCAGAGTAGGCAGAGGTTTTACTTTGTGTAAAATCAGTCGGCATTGTTTGAGAATCGCAAAGTCAACACCTCGAATTTCAAGCATATTTCAATTAAAACAGAAATAGAAATTGAAATTGATTTAAAT
Organism: Spilosoma lubricipeda; assembly: GCA_905220595.1. Lineage (NCBI taxonomy): Eukaryota > Metazoa > Arthropoda > Insecta > Lepidoptera > Erebidae > Spilosoma > Spilosoma lubricipeda. The sequence goes on along the minus strand of HG992296.1, from coordinate 13,483,449 downwards.
TCTGAAAATTTCTTAACAAATTTGATATAGATACAAAAAGAAATATTTACTTCTGCAATTTTATTACCGAACAGATAGATCATAGAAGTACCTCCAAATTCAATTTCAAGTACTGGACGTCCGCCAAATACCCAGGTGTGTTCAACCTGCGGCACATCACTCCATATAAAAACTAATACAAGATTACAAAGGGATCGGTTAGAATTCATGTATTTTATTGGCGGCACACAAAAAACAGTAACCTAATCTCTTTTTAAAAGGGGCCACTTTTGTTACGTTAAAGTTATTGAAATTAGATCTAGGACAGACTTGAACGTATAAAGAAAGAATGTTTTCCTTTTAATATACGTACATATATATCTCGTGTCACGTTGTAGCTCACAATGAACTCCGGAACTATCTACCTGATTCTCCATAGATCTAAATATATGTTTTAGTAGCGTACCCCAAATAGTTAACAACACTTTTACACTAAGAAGAGACGAGTTTGATCAGATCAAGTTGTGTGGGTCAGCTAGCATTATATATTTATATAATTAATAAATCAAAGACAACACTCTCAGCATTTTAATTTCCGAAGGGGTGCTTTGCCGACTATTTGGAGTCCCAGTAACGATATAGGTCGTACCTATTTGAATACAAACCGTAGGTGGCCCAAAGTACGTCGGGATTCCAAGGATTTCCTTTCGAAGGTGCACCTGATTCCTCAGCTTCTAGTACCCGAGATGGCGTGAGATTTTTGTCGGTTGAGCTCAATGTATCCACCAACCGGTGGAAACCGCGAGAATCTCCGCACAAAAAAGGTGGCACCTATTTCTTTCAATAGGGTACATTTACTTATTTATCAACATACTTATACCATTATCAAATTATAAACAGGAAAGTTTAAACATATTTAAATCAAAAATTCAACGCAAAGTAATGAGTATCATGATAAATGTGTATTAAGTTACTATATTCACAACAAACAAAGACCTATGATCCAATAGCTTCAGAAACATCGAACGTCCCTTTTAATGCCAAGCAGTTTTCTACTTAATTGCTTAAAATAAATATGTAAACGCCAAGAATGTTGATTGCGAATGCCGATTAAAATATTTGTCAGGAGATTCGCTTGAAAAAATAATATCCGAGGTAAACGTGTTTTGCTTACATTTTACTGTTTCATTTAAGAAAACGTAGAATCCCTGGAATTATTGCAGCACATTCTTGGGATGATTCTTTGATGAAAATTACACAACATACGCAATGCTCGTAGGCCTTCGAAATTGCTTACAATGATTTTATATCTGTACTTATTTATGTATGTATATATGTATGTATGCCTGTATTTAATACTTGTATTAAATAAAGGTATATTCGTATCATTTTAAATGTTGGTTATATACACATCAAAAGCTCAACAAATTCTGCACCGATTTAGGTAAAATTTTGACAAGATTTACTATGTTATATCTCGTCTCGATGGTATAAGCAGATGTGCTTGACTAGTTATTTTAAATATTGCGAAACTTATCTATAATATCTTAACTGTATCAACTGTAAAAATGTCATAATTGAATTTTAAATATGCTTTTTCGTTTAACGGGTCAGAATAATTATATAAATATATTCTAATTTGAGCCACCTCTTAATTTACAGATACTGGAAATTGAACAGATATTTATATTTTAACGTGGCTAGACTAATTTGGTCCAAATCACAAGACAATAATAAGAATAATTTTAGAAAAAGTTTAATTCGCAATTATATTATAAATTATTTATTTACTTTGAATTTCCTTGTAATTCTAAATCAATGAGCATTAATTTGATTACTAAACTTGTTTAACAATTTCAACTCTTCAATTAAATTCTACTCAAGAGATTCCTAGTATTTTGTTGTGTCTAAATTAGTTATATGTTTACCTGCTGTTACATAGAAACGAAATTATTTAGAAGGTCTATCATTGGCCCAGAGTAAACTGGACATGGGTCTTTCCCAAAGGATATTATACTTGTATTATTTGATTACCAAAGGTCGTGTAGAGGTTGAAATTCAAACGTAAATTATTAATAATAATAACGGTTGCGGCAGACAGTAGGCGAAACGGGTAAAGCACTTTCATTACTACCTGATGTATTTTTGCGTCTTATTTTGTTTTGGTTTGTGATCTTAAATTATTAGAACCAATACTTATAGTCAAGTGTAGTGTAGTACTCAAGTGAAGCTTTATCAAAAAAGAATACTCGGTGGCAAGTAACACACTCAAATCTCTGAAATGCAGATGTGCGTAACTTTATACGAGTATTAATATTTTTTTAATATTTCTCTTCTTTTTTAATATTTTAACTGCGCCAAAATGACTCTGTTCTGCCTGATGGAAAGCATGAGCAGGAGAGTGTATACTAATTTTGTGCTATCGTACAAGTTTTTGTTTTATTCTAAAGTGGAGGGACCCCACTCCCCGGAGGGCAGTCAAAGGGCATCAACATATGTGTGTCCCTTAAATTGTAACAGTTCCGTAATAAAACAATGTCACTTCAAGAGATAAAACAATGCTCAATACAGTTGGTAATAAATCTTGATATCTAGTTCTAGTTTTTATACTGTTAGGCCAAATAGGGACTGTTAAGATGGTGTAACTAGATCAAATAAATAAATAACTTCGTCTAAATATAAATAGAATTTTGCGCGTTGATATTCTTGAAAAAAATTTCCCTGGGTTCATACGAATCACAAAATATAATATTTTCAATATAAACTGCCTTAAAACCGGCCTCAGGTGCTCTACTCCGAGCCGCGTAATTTTAAATCCTCTGGAACCTTTGCCACGTCTAACCATCCAGGCAACTATCACTCGGCTAAATAACGATGTTGCAAGTTCCCCTAATCAACAACCAGTGGTCTCCACTCTCTGGTGACACTTCCATATTGCCTAACGAAGACATACCGAGTCATCCCATTGGGTTCGTAAGTACCTCGTGCGAATCCAGTAGTTTTTGAAGGTTAGTTGTGAAGCCCGACAGGGGCGATGCGGTGAGTGTGAGGTCGGAGGCCCAATGATGCAGAAGCATCACTAGGTCGCCATGGTGTGGGTCACCATGCTGCATTGTTTGCATTCGCAATGAGTATGGTGACCACCACTCTTGGATTCTGTTTATGCTTTCCATCAGGCTGAGTAGACCGTTTTGGCAGGGCCATACATAAAAAAATTACTGTGTAAGAAAATTGCGCAGGACAACATCACTGACATGAAACAAACTTTTTCATTCTGACCAGCTGGATAAAGCAGACCAAAACCTAAAGACCTGTCCAGCAATGGGATATTAAAACCTATTGATAATGAAGACACAAGTACCACAAACCTACCTACCAACTAGTTCCGCGAATAAATTTCAACTCAGTTATTTTAATCCTTAGCATTATGATGACAAATTGATGACAAAACATAATGGTGTACTGTACATCCAGCCTAACCGTTGACAAAGTTATCCTTAACTTTTACAATAAAAGCAACGAGAAGTTCTGCCGTAATCACGACTTAGATAATTGCTTCTACGGCCAATAAATAATCACGCCTCTGTACTCTTACAGCGTTGTTGCGAACCGTGTTTTCTGAACCGAAAATTAGAGACTTGGTATTATTTGAGGCAGTTAGGTTAAAACTGTTGAAAAGGAGCGATGGACCAGTGCGTTCTATCTATCATAAATTAAGCTTAAAGTCACTCAGCGTGCAATAGAGCTTCCGATGCTAGGTGTTTTTATTATCAAAATAGGAGGCCCAATGATGCAGAAGCATCACTAGGCCGCCATAGTGTGGGTCACCATGCTGCATTGTTGCATTGTCTGTACGAGCAATGAGTATGGTGACCACCACACCACTCTTGGACTCTGCTTATGCTTTCCATCAGGCAGAGTAGAGTCATTTTAGCAGGCCATATATAAAAAAAATACATAACAAAATGTAGTCACTGATATTGCATGAAGTATCATCATCAAGCATCTAGGCTCTTCAAGAGGACTGCTGGTCGCTGGAGCTGACATGTCTTATGGAGACCTCAATTAGGAACACGTAGTGTAGCGCGATGGATGCCAACATGAGGAATTCCATCATGTCAGAATCCATCGCGTCCATGGAGTTGGCAGTCCATGGACGCGGACTGCTCAAAACCAGAATGGTTTGCACTTTTTGGCGGAGGCCTTTAATTTGTCAAAAATAGGCTTAAGGAAAAAAAAAACTGCTGGACTCGGGTCTCTCCTCTGGGGAAGGTTAAGGCCATACGTTGGCTAAGTGCGGGTTGGGGACTGGCAAGACAACGTTGTGGCTACGTATCTTGTGGTTGGATGTTTTTAAGCCGCCCAAAGACCGCAAACCAAGCTTCACGACTGTTGTCCCATGATAAAAACCGGGACCGAATCTTAACGTGACCTCCGGTGATTGTTTCTAATCATGGAGTACCACTGGGCTATAAGCGTCTAGGCTATGCAATATCTTCCTCCAACGACGCCATTACTATACTCTCTCCGCTGGGCTCAACGTTTTATATGTATTACATATTCATTACACTTCAGTATTTCAAACTAAAAATAGTAAAATCTTGTCACATTGAACGTAAACTGAGAGAAAACCGACACCAGGCTTTATATTCACTAATCTTCCACATAAACAAAAGGGCTTAAGCAAAAACATAACTTTAGGGAAATTTAATTTGGTACGCCTCATTCTGTTGGCCGAGAAGGTCTTAAATCCTAGAACGTTTAAGCTCTTATATACCACCTGGTTTGTCAGACTGAGCTTAAAAGGGTCAGAAAGGTAGTTGGTGAATTTAAAAAAGGCTTTAGGTGACGTCAAAGGAGAAGTACTTAACGTGTTTAGACACCACTAAAGTAACTTACAGGACATCTGTGAAAAATGTTGTTAGAAGTTTTTCAAGTAAAATAAAATTAATATTTATTATTGTAAGAACACGGGTATTTTATTTAAACTTAAGAATATGTGTACTATCGCCCAACGGAATATAATTTTCCACAGCTTAACTCTCGACAAAAGTCTCTCTTCTTCAAATGTCTCACACATGACCGTCTGATCCCAAACCAGGTAGAGCCTGCACTGTAGCAACTATAAGACTGTTGATAAGGTATACAATAAATGTGTTTTCTTTCTTAACACATATTCAGTGCATAAAAAACAACTTCCATCCAAGTTAATCAGGCAAATTCATTTATGACCAACTGAACCCCGCGGTGCTACCCGCGGTTATTGTTGTATTTTGTCCCGCGAGTAACGCCGCGGGACAAAGTAAGTCTAAAAAAAGTAGCCTAAGTTACTTTCCGGATCAACAGCTAAATGCCAGTAAAGTCCCGTCAAAATCCGTCCAGCCGTTCCAGAGATTACCCGGAACAAACAGACAGACAGACAGACAAAAAAATTTTTAACTACATTTTTGGTATATGTATCGTGTATACATACACATGCATTGATTAAAAAGCTGTTATTTTAATATGACAAACAGACACTCCAATTTTATTTATTTGTATAGAATAAAACACAAATCTACACACAAATATTTCATTGTGTGACACAGGATTTACAGTTACAATTTAGTTCAATTAGTTTTCGGTAGATGGCGTGGCGTTAACCTTTCTTCCTTGTTATATGTTAATTTCACCTCAGACACAAGTGGATTTTCGCTATTTACAAAACTCCAACTATTGATATTTACTCTTTTCTTAATTTCATTTCAGAATTGTACGGCTAAACAGTACTTGAAGCACTAACTCTGCTTGCCAAATTTCTAGCTGCGCTAACAAACGGGTGGTGGTCATTAGGGACCGGCTTACACTGTAATTACAACATCGTTTTCTTAATTTAAAGTTAACAAAAGAAAAAAAGAATATTTGCTACGTACGAGTTTACCCTTAGAGTTAGTGCTTGGCTTTTAACTAGGTTCTTTTAGAATATTTACACAAATAGAACTAAAATATAGATATCAAAATGTAGATTATCGTTATGGGTCTCTATAACCCGGGTATACAGGGTTGGACACGAGAGTGTGAAACGAAAACGATGAATCTAGACGTGAGCGCATCATGACAATGATGATTTGCAAAAATCACTAGTCATCACATCATAGTACTTTTTTTAATACATGGCTACCAAAATGACTCAACTCAGTCTAGTGTACTAGGGGCCACCATACTCATTTGCAAATGCCACAGTTCAAGGTGGTGATACACACTATGGTGGACTAGTGAGATGCTGTTTCACGTCCCGCTAAAAGGACAAGATGGGATGGAAACACATGCTTCGTAAACACATTATTATGGTAGCCATAAAAGTAACTAGTCAAAATCCTTTAGAAACTCATATATGCTTTAATAACAGTTATTATTTAAAGGTACTCAGAAACAAAGAACGCTATAAACACCTAAATTATACAGAATCCTTAAAAAAAACATAACTTAAATGTAAATTATTTTTATGGTTTTGTTTCTAGACGCTAAAAGCAAAGCCTCGTTTTAGAGATTATTTATTAACGACGGGCCAATGGTCACTTGGCAAAATAACGTCTGACAGAACAAAATTTTCAAGGATAGTCGCCGACATCCTATAATGGATATGGCATTGGAAGAAGAAGAAGAAGAAGGGCCAATGGTGAACTCACATAAGATGTCATTTATTGTAATAGTATAGTTAATGTCTGTTTGAAATTTTCATCACTTATATTCATTTGTTTATCAGGTTTTGGGAGTTGATGATTTTTATGTTGTGATCGCTCATTAAGAAAAGTATCGTCAACACAACAACAGCCCGAACAGGCCGGCTTGACTTGGGCGGTACTACCCTCATACAGAAAATCAACGTGAAATGACAGCGTTCGTGCTATCGTGTTTCGTTGGTGAGTGCGAGACCGGAGGCCCAATGATGCAGAAACCCGCCATGGTGTGGGTCACCATACTGCATTGTTGCATTGTCTGCATTCGCAGTATGGTGACCACCACTCTTGGATTCTGCTTATGCTTTCCATCAGGCAGAGTAGAGTTATTTTGGAAGAACCAGAATAAAATATGGATGACCGAGCTTTGCCCGGTATTTTATTTGGTAAATTTTCTAAAAATGAATCATAGCTAGATCAATTTCTCGCCCCGAATCTAACAGCGTACTAAACTTCATAAAAACCATTGGAGCCGTTTCCGAGAAAAAGACAGAGATATATTTATATACATTTATATATACGAGAATTGCTCGTTTAAAAGTATTAGATACTTTAGAAAATTTCACCCCTAAAGGGGTATGATTTATTGATGAGTTCGTAATTTTCGAAGTTATAATTAGAAAGAATCACGCGAATAAACCTGCATACTACAATATTATAAATTCGAAAGTACCTCAGTATAACTAAGTCTGTATGTTACGCTTTCATGCCTAAACCGCTGCATCGATTTCAATGAGATTTGATATGAAGATATTTTGACTCTTGAAGAAGGACATTGGCTAATTTTTATCGCGATAATCAACATACAAGCGGGTGGAGCCGCGGGCAATAGCTGGTATAGTAATAAAGACCTAAAACAAAGAAAGCGTTATGAAGTCGTCATAACCACAGTTACAGATAATACTAACTGTAGCTACAGTCTATTAATACTTTTAAAATTCCGGGGAAAAGTCTGGCAGAAGTTTTTCAATTTGAAATTTCTCGTTACTTGGCAAGAGTTGAAACTTGAATTGCTGAAGAGCTGAAGTGTAAGATGATAAAATTTTAGTTAAAAATTGAGTTAAATAAATACAGAGAATTTAGTGAAACTATGTAAGTTTCAATATAACGCAAATTCAAACAACAAATTTTTATTTTGTACAAAAAGTCCCGAGTGTATTAAAACACTCAATCTATATTAACTACCTCGTTGGTCTCGCAGTTGGCGTGTGCGACTGCTGATCATGAGGTCTCGGGCTCGATTCCCGGGTCAGACCAAATGTTTGTATGATCTACAAATATTTGTTTCGGAGTTTGGGTGTTTTCTATGTATATTATGTATGTATTTACAAAAAAAATGTCAGTTGTCTAGTACCCATAACACAAGCTCTGCTTAGCTTGGGACTAGGTGGCGTTGTGTGATAGATGTCCGAAATATTTATATTTATTTATATACAGGGTAACTGGTTAAGTCGAACTATTCCCGTTAAGGGCGTGTAATTTACATTGTTTCAGTCAGAAACGATGTAAAGTATACACATATAGAGAGCATATAACAACATATTTAACTGCCTCGGTGGCGCAGTGGTATCGTACGCGACTGCTGTTCTTGAGGTCTCGGATTACATTTAATATTTATTATTATATTTTTTACGCAAATTTTAAAAATATGCGCAACAAACTCAATAAATAGCTCTTCAAAATAAACAGCCCATTTCATTGACCACAAAAGTCACACCCATTAAGACCACAACCTCTATTTATATTTTTACGGCCCCTCACCAAATACTAACTAGAAAACCAAATGCCAAGGTCTATACGCCAAATATTATAGCAGTTAGCTCTTTGTCGGCGTGCTGGAATGTCACAGCCATGCGGCTTTACGCCTGAGTGCCTCGTGTTTTGAGCCGTACGATATACCTGGCTGTTGGCTGAGCTTATTCGCATTCTAAGTGAAATTGCTTACTAAGCTATATCGTGAAAGTAAAGACACTTCGAGGAATAAGCTCCGTGATTCGAGATTTATCAGATAAATCCAATGTATTTGACAAAGACATTGATATCTCCTTAGTGTTTTTATTATAATTCGCCGATAGCTAAAAGTACCAGCTGTCTCGCTTATTTATGTATATTGGATGTCTTACTATTGCGGGCGCAAACTACACAGTATGTTATTTAGAGTAATAATTAATTGCTAACAATTATATTAGCAGTACTACAAGAAACGTGAGTTGCGAGCGAAGCTAGTCTAAAAAAAGAGCTTAAGTTACTTCTTATATCATCAGTTTTCTGCCAGTAAAAGAACCGTCAAAATCAGTCCAACCGTTTCAGAAATCAGCTGAAATAAACAGACAGACGGGTAGCCATTTTTTTGTAAGAAGCGGTTATTTTAATATTACAAACACACTTCAATATTAATTATTTATATAGATAAAAGATAAGTTCCGTTGTACACCAAAAACTACCGAAAGTTTACAAACCGTTACAATCAAATAACAATTAAAAGACATTTGTTTCCTTTCTACAAAGATAACTTTGTTTTTATTAAAGTAAATCTCCTGCTTTCTATACCCAAAGTTTGTATGAACGAGATCGCTACTAGAGACAAGACCGCCAATTGTATGTCAATCTGGAATACCATGTTTTTTCAACCGTATCATATCAAAGGCTTACAATAAAGTCTTACACTAAGTAAGTCTACTACTAACTACAATAATGACTTACAATCTATATCTATACTAATATATAGAGCTGAAGAGTTTGTTTGTTTGTTTGTTTGTTTGAACACGCTAATCTCAGGAACTACTGGTCCGATTTGAAAAATTCTTTCAATGTTAGGTAGCCCATTTATCGAGGAAGGCTATAGGGTATATATCATCACGCTACTACTAACAGGAGAGGAGCACCAATGAAAAATGTTTCAAAAACGGGGGAAATTTTCACGCTACGGGCAATATAAGGCGCAAACGAGGTTGCGTGGGTCAGTTAGTAATACAATAAAGAGAGAAGAGTATTCTATTTTATCTATCTCACCTAACCTAAACATCGAGAACGTCTATTGACTAGGAAAATATTAATTATCCATGTTCCATATTAGTATTATGAATTCGAAAGTAACTTTGTCACTGTATCTATCTGTTTGTCTGTTACGCTACGACGGCTAAACCACTGAATCGATTTGAATTAATTTCGGCACAGAGATAAGTTGGAACTTGGAGAAGGATATACTTTCTGTAGCGATAACTGACATACGCACAGGCAGAGCCGCAGGAATAGTACAATACAATATTTATAGTATATAAATAAATAAATAAATATTTTGGACATCTATCACACAACGCCATCTAGTCCCAAACTAAGCAGAGCTTGTGTTATAGGTACTAGACAACTGATATAAATACATATATACTTTCTTTTTTTTTTGTAAATACATACATATTATACATAGAAAACACCCAAACTCCGAAACAAATATTTGTAGATCATACAAACATTTGGTACGACCCGGGAATCGAACCTAAGACCTCACGATCAGCAGTCGCACACGCCAACCGCGAGACCAACGAGGCAGTCAAAGTCATATAATATAGGACATAGTGTTACTTGGATAATAATCTAAAAAAATATTTAAAACAAAAGTAACATCTTCTATTTCTAGTTAAAGGACACTTTTGAAGATTGTATGTTTACCACTTTGTTGGCAATTTTTTGATTTTTTTTTTCTGTATTGGCCTGCCAGGATGACTCTACTCTGCCTGATGGAAAGCATAAGCAGAATCCAAGAGCTGTGGTCACCATACTCATTGCGAATGCAGACAATGCAACAATGCAGCATGGTAACCCACACTATCGCAGTCTAGTGATGTTTCTGCATCATTGGGCCTCCGGTCTCGCACTCACCAACGAACCACGACAGCACGAACGCTGTCATTTTACATTGGTCTTCTGTGCAGGTCGAGCTGGCCCATTCGGGCTGAAATTAGCGAGGCTCTACTATCTTGGTATCATCATTATATAGGCAGTCCACTGTTGGGAATTTAACCTACCATACAAAGCTGGGCAGGCGGGTTGGTATGGGGTCAGGATGTGTTAATAACAGCAGTTCCCAGATCCTTCCTATTTCAGCCACACCGTGTGGTTCTAGTCGATCCAAATCCGACATACCATCCCGCCCTAAGTCCCGGTGTGTTGATGGCCATTTTAACATTTTGACTACGGAAGCCTCTAGCCTAATAGATTAGCATTCTTATTATTATTTACTAAGAATAACGTAATGATAAAAAGAGAAACTTAAATAAAACCCCTTTTACTTGACAATGTATGTTGACGGAAAGTTAATCCCGGGAATGACACAAAAGTCTCCACTCAACTCCACTCATAACTTGGCCCGGTACACATTACTGGGACTATACGGGCGTGGACAATTTGGGGTCCAAGTTTCAAGGTAATAGCGATTACCGAGAGGGTAAAAAAGAAAAAATATGGGGAAAAAATTTCTATTTACCAATGTTGCTCCAAATAATTATATACTTCTTTGGTTGGTTATTGATAAACTTTAGTATTATAATACATATTACATAATTAAGGACCTATTTCACTTTCCTATACTCATTTAAACAGTATAAGCATGATGGCTTGAAATCGAACCTTAGACGAGGATTTGTGTCTATTCTATTAAAACTGAATATGTTATGAACTAGGGAAATGTGCTTGAAAAACGTTTTTTGCTTTAAACTCTTCTAGTTCTTACTTTTTTTGTACTCCTAAATTAACAAACCGATACAGTCATATTATCACTTGAAAAAAAACAAAAAGTACAATTTAAATTTGCATTTTATCTACTGATCTTACTTTTTAACCAGAATTAGAGAGAACAGTAGAAAATATCAACGATAGTCTTTCTAAACATGGCAATCTATACTCGTTTTATTTATTGAAAATAGTTACTTACGACACATCTCAAGATACTCCCGCTACAACTCATAACATACACCACACACAGCTACGCCAGCGGAAGAAACTAATTCCTTAACATAGCCAGAACTTTATTCGTTAAACTTCGGTGAGCCGTCACTCGCAGTGACATGGCGTCCCGGCTATTTTGTTATCACGTTATCTATAGCCGTACAATGCTGCTCATGATGCTGGTACTTTTTAATGTCGGATGCTGGAGTAATAACAAGATCTCTTTAGATTATAAGACATGTTATTTTGTTTGTGTGGTGACTGATTAAGAGTACAGTGGTCCCCTATTCAATCTCTAAGTTTTAAAAGGAGTGGCCATGAGTTTTCTTGCCAGTATTCTTCTCATAAGGCTCTACGCTTTTTGGAAAATGGAAGTTATGGATCGACACAGCCAGGCAGTAGATTTTGGTGTTTTCACCTATTTTACCTTGACAATACAGTATATGCTGTGACGTCTGTTCGTCTCGATCTATGATTTCTAACTGTGGCTTCAATTTAACGTTCATAAAGGTCACTTAGTGTCTCAATTGAATGAATGATTTTGAATTTGAATAAGTTGGTGGTGGCGTAGGAACCGACTGATTGCAAATATAGCCTTGTATAATTATATGGAACAATACTTTGTGTGATCCACAAATTATTGTTTCGAGTCTGGGTATTATTTTTGTCTGTTTCATGTATTTGCTGAAGTCCCCGTGACACAGAATTTATTCCTAATGCGGGAGTTGTCTTTATGAAAAAAAAAAAAACTTGAGAGGTGTCAAGGGACAGCCGGATGGAACGAAGTTATAGTTTGTATCTCAGTAGTCTAGTATGCTTTAGTTGATTCGCTATTGAAATAAAAAAGTACAAAAATTGTACATATACATACACACACATACACACACACACATATATATACATATAAACATATATATAGCAAAAAGTGTCGTTACACTTTTCCGTCTAGCCCCCTTTCGCAACGCGTTGTTCCAAAAGACTAAAGGTAGTTGGCTCTTAAGACATATTGAAATCTTAAGAGTACCAGGACAATATCAGTGGTAAGAAAAAGAAAATCTGAAACAAACTGTATAAGAACCCAAAGGCGCTCATAACTCCCAACTCCTGGTTAGTTTTCTATTTCACTTAACCCATCTATTATTTGCCGCCTACATCACAAAAAACAATTATAATATTTGTCAACGCGAGCGGTGTCACTAGTAAAACCTAGTAACAGTTAAATAGATAAATATATATTTTTACATAGTATATAGTAAACGGTCTCGTTGGTCTAGTGGCTAGCGTAAGCGACTGCCGATTAAGAGGTCTCGGGTTCGAGTCCCGGGTCACACTGCTATTGGGATTTTGTTATAAGAAATTCTTAACAGCAGCCCGGAGTATGGAATATGGTGGTGCTTCCCGCTCGTGCCTCTAAGGGCACGTTAAGCCGTCGGTCCCGGTTGTCATGAACATCTATGACAATCGTTATTGGAAAGTCAGTGCCCTCAAATATACTAACAACTAATTCAAACTTCGAATTAGGGTGAAGTGTCACCCTCAGGGTTGCGGAGTTCCGATGCCAGTTGCTCCGTAGAAAAACTGTTATTCAGGTAAAACCAATTAATCTTGGGAATAATAAAGGCTATGACGAAGAGAAGAGAGTTTAAAATGAAGTCAGTTTCACTTTTTGTTCGGATTTAAATGCAATTTTGAGCAATTGATAGAGTGGTTCAAGTTGAAGAATTATCTTATACCTTTAAACGAGTAATTCTTGTTTATATATATATATATTAGAGGAAATCCGAGAATTTCAAAGGTCACTAGTACTATACCTATAGTACATTTCTTAAGAAATCTCGAAATATATCAGCAAAGAATTCAGTTTACCGTGTCGATTAAGTGAATATTTCCTTGCAGATAGCACGTTATGCGTCATATATCATTTTAATCGGTTCAGTGAGAGCCACGACACCCCTGGGGCCAATTGTGGTCCTAACCTACAACCCCCAACCCTATCCACAATGGTGCTTTATTTATTTAGATCTACATAATTTAATGTTTATATGGTTTTCTCAAAACATTTCGGCTTTTTCATATGCGAAAAGGAAATGTAATTTAAGTGAAATATAGTGGTTTTAGGCAGTAGTGGTTTTAACATAATCGGGTTCTTTGTATGAAGAATGAGATCTGAAATGAAATTTTTGGTTTTTGTATACGAAGGGTCAATTCTCGCGAGATGGACTATATTTAAATTTAAAACCAAGGTAAGTATATATTTAACAGTTATAAGTAGAGTTATGTTTTGGCTTTCTTTTGACGTGACAATGTCTAATAAACTGATGAACGCTGGCTGTATGCACGAAAAAGGATGTCCCGTTACGCTCGTTGTCCCGTTAATTTTATTATCCTGTTATGTTCATTGTCCAGTTACGCTTATTGTACGTCGTTGTATGTTTATTACATCAATGTTTTGTTATGACGTTGTCACGTCAAACTATTGTCAAATCTTTAGTACTGTATGGTACATAGATAGATATGCACTAACAGATGCAATGATTTCATTAATCAAACGGGTTTTAGAAATTAAAGTATTATTAGAGACGTAAGCTCTGTAACTATTAATATTTTTAATATAATAGGATAAATAAAAAGAAGACATTTTAAAAATATCAAGCTTCTATTTATTCATTACTGTTCTTAGTGTCTATCTTGGTAAAGAAAAATAAACCATAACATTATTGTAATTCGTTTTACTATCAGTTGTTGTTACAATGATATAAATACAATGTTAGTCCAATTTTCAAGAACAACAAATACCAAACAAGAACAAACAATACAATGACGTCTAAGCGTTAGTCCAATGTTAGTTTGTTTATACAACTAAGTTCGTAAACAATCAAGCTCTTGTGATGGTAAGTGGTTACCGATGTCAAGCAATAAAGAAAGATAATGGATTAATGGGAGAGCCATAGCTAAAATAGGTATGCCGTTATTTGTGTAAGAATCACTTTACACTCAAGTCCCCACATACCTATAGATTGATCTCTGTAAAAATTATCACTAAAGTCATTTTAGAGCTTACGAGATACATTTTAGGTGTGAATTTTTTAACTCATAGTAATATAACTACCTGAATCCCGCGTTGTTACCCGCGGTTATCGTCGTACGTCGTAGTCTAAAAAAAGTAGCCTAAATTACTCATTACATCATCAACTACCTATCAGTGTAAGTCCCATCAAAATCGGTCCAGCTGTACCAGAGATTAGCCGGAACAAACAGACAGACAAAAATTAAAAAAATGATATTTTGGTAAATCTAGGTCTCGTGTATACATACATACGCATTTATTAAAAAGCTGTTATTTTAATATTCATGTAGCCACTCCAATTTCATTTATTTGTTTAGAAGAATAGCCTATGCCCTCCCTCAAAAATCAAAGTATCTCTATGCAAAATTTCATTGAAACTGGTACAGCAGTTTAGCGTAACCGACAGAGTTACTATCGAATTTATAATATTAGTATTGTTCAAAGTTACTTCGTCGATTTTGTAACACTATTTTGTCACAGACATCAAGCTATATTTTTAGGACTGTAGACCAAGATATATAGAGACATAAAACTACTCTTATAATCAAGAAAATCATCTTTGCGGTCAAGAGAATATCTATCAGATTTGTCTTATAAACGTGAGAAGAATGATATTTATAACATCATAAAACCTCTCGCTGCTCGTACCAGTAAAAAGCCCGAGACAATTAAACATCACCTGTGCCACAGAGACAGATGTTTAAAAACAATTGGGATTGGAAACAGGAACCGTTTCAACAAACACTCGAAAAGGTTAAATAAATAATAAATAATAAATATTTCGGACATTTAAACACACAACGCCATCTAGTCCCAAGATAAGCAGAGCTTGTGTTATGGGGTACTAGACAACTGATACAAATACATATATACTTTTTTTTTTTTTTGTAAATACATACATATTATAGATAGAACACACCCAAACTCCGAAACAAATATTTGTAGATCATACAAACATTTGGTCCGACCCGGGAATCGAACCCGAGACCTCATGATCAGCAGTCGCTCACGCCAACCGCGAGACCAACGAGGCAGTCGGTTATAATTTAGTCTTGAGCGGAGTGAGTTGACGCTGGAATCTTCTTACCCGGCTATGGTGAAGCCAAAAGGATGACAGTAAGACGCTATTCATTGCCACGCGGACCATCTGCGACGCGGACTGCTCCGCACGCGGACGTCTTTGTATGGTTCGCGCAGCACTAAACGACAATTCATCCGTGACGGACGCTCCGCACGCGGATTGTCCGCGTCGCTCTGAATAGCGTTTCATGGTAGTCTATGCACTTGTATGTATTTATCATCGTAGTGTCTAAACTAAACTAATTAGTCAAACGCCGTTCATTGCTAGACATATACTTCCCCCAAAGTTCTCCACAACATTTCAGGTCCTGCGCTCCACTTCTTACACATCTAAATAACGATAATTATTACCTAAATACATACTAATAAATACATGCATACCTATGTATATCACTATCACTACATATTTCTAAAAGAAAGCTCTCTGCCACGTCTGTCTGTTTGCAATAAACTCAAAAGTTAGTACGTGGATTTCAGGACCCCTCCTGGTGGATCGCGCGGTCACGTTGTGTGACCGCACGCTATCGCTTCCACTACGCTCAAACTGCAATAACCTTAGCGACTATGCAAAAATGCTGTTTGCTAAATATGAATTCCCATTAACGCCGCCTTTAAAGACACCGGTAATGGCTCAGTATTATTTAAGTCGCAGCGCCTGTTTGAATTTTAATAGCACTGAATTAATATAACGCTGATTCACTGCAACACTGCATCTAAAGTTTTAAGCGATTATCTAGCAAATAGGTATTGAATAGGTAAGAGATTTTACGCTTGTATAATCTAATGAGGCATTTTCATACTGAAGCTCTTAATGGCAACGATCAAAGTCCATTAACATCAAACTTGTTATTCTCTACCGTTTATTTCAAAACCAGCTGTTGCCCGCGACTCCGCTGTGTGTATGTCGGTTATCGCGGCAAACAGTAGCCTATTCTGATGTATTAGCTATATTACTGTAAAGTTTCATCCAAATCCGTTCAGCAGTCTTTGCGTGAAGAAGTAATCAACATACACTCTCTCAAATTTTCGTCTTTATATATTTGTGTAAAATGAGATGATAGAAACTAGATTCTATGTAGGTAGGTATATCTCTACGTAATGATAATATTTTACCCGACCACGGCGAAACCAAAAGGTACGGTATTAGTTTTGGCAATATATGTATGTTTATATGTTCCACCGTAGTGTCTAAACTACTAAACCAATTTCATTGAATGAGGTCTCAATAGGTACATAGGTAAAAACGGCCTGGGTAACATGGGGGATACAAATTAGATCAAAAGGTTTTTCGCAGTCGAGTTATACTTTTTTAAACTTTTGTTTGTGACAAAATAGTGCGTGAAAGTAGACTTATCATACCTCTAAGGGGCTATTTAGTGCGACGCGGATAACCTACGCGGATGTCGATGATGCGACGGACGGTATAATGTATGAAGCCTATAAATCGCGTTCAGTGCTACGCGAAGCTACGCTAATCCTATCCACGCCACTCCTCCGCGCCGCGGACGTCGCGCGCGGACGCCTATGGCCCGTAACGTTGTAGTCCAGTGCTCGACGGACGGTGAAGTACTGTCGTCGTTATCATTTATTATTTACTGGCTGAACCCCGCGGTGTTACCCTCGGTTATTGTTGTACCGCGAGTAACACCGGGGGTCAAAGTAAGTCTTAAAAAAAGTAGTTTCAGCCGTACCAGAGATTACCCGGAATAAACAGACAGTCAGACAGACAAAAAACCTATGAAATTGCCGGTTTGTATGCAATAAGTGAAAGTACTTATTTTTTCAAACTTTTTTATTTCTGTTATTCGAAGTAATCACCCATGCAATCGACGCATCTTTGCCAACACATTGGCAGTTTATTGATGCTCTTCTTGTAAAAATCAGCTGGACGGGATGCAACAAAGTCTTCAAAGGCATTATGTACTGCCTCTCGGGAATTGAATTTTTTACCCACTAAAAAGTTGTCTAAATTTTGGAAAAAGTAATAGTCGGTAGGTGCAAGGTCTGCAGGGTCGTTTGCCCGTCTATTACATAAAAAAAGAAAAACTACTTACGAGTAATAATACACCAAAAATACCTTACATCATTTGGGAAAAAAGCTGATACTCTTGCACTGCTGGACCGATAATAACCAAAGATGGCTAAGAACCACCGCAAGAAAACTGGCTTTCAAATAAAAAAAACATATGGAAATTGGTCTATCCGTTTGAGAGCTACGATGTCACAGATAGACATCGACATCAAACTTATAACGCCCCTCTTTTTCCGTAGGAGTTAAAAGCACGTTTACAAAAGTTCATGACAAACAATCATACATACAGGTGATGCTAATTAAAGCATGTTAATACGACTTTGAGTTTCTAAAATTGGTAACTAACCCAAACGTAGAACCGACTAAATATCAAAACTTAATATCTATTTTAATTTTCTAAAAGCGAATGTTTTCTGTTTAAAAATATTTTATAGTAAAATAGAATATCATTATATTTGTAGTTACAAAAATAATTGCTATTAGAATAAGTAAGAGAATTTGAATTTAATTTGATAATACTATGAATAGCGTGAAAGTCACTGAGCATTTGGCGCTGAGTGAACAAATAAAAATAATTAGAAACCTTTTTTAAATACAAGACTAGAGTCATTCCTGTGTCGCGCGGGACTTTACACACGTACATAATATGGACACAAAGAACCCTAGACTCAGAACAACAAAGTCAGACACAAAGTCTCATATTGGAATTTGAACCGCAACATATAACGCAGTAAAAAGCGACGAGGTGGTCGCTTTGACCCCTACGTCATCTGTACAGTTCAAATCATGGTACTCACTACACAATTATTTGTCTAGGTGATAATTCAACCTTTGACCTTCGGCTTAATAGTCACAATTAGCAGCCACTGTCACCACAGAACCTTCACGTAAATAAAAAAAAAACAAAAGACAATCGTAAGGACTGCTAACAGAAGTTGGAAATTCTAAATTAATCATTAAATCTAACTTAAATCAACTTGTGTTATGTGTACGCACTAGTAATTATATAGTAACTGGATGACCTAACATTTTTTCTATTTTTTATAAACTATCCTAGCTAGATCTTATTAGGTCCTTATTTATATAAATTGTAGCCATTTCTAAGATTCAAATTATAAAGGTATTAGATTCATATATCTATACATTGTTCCACCATGTCGATAATGACTTACGTGAATTTACTCCCCATCCAAAACTGCCTGTAAAAGTCTAGAAGGTACTATGTTTTAGTTTTAATAAAAATATGTAGATATCGAAAGAGGCTAAGATCGTTGACTTTCAACAAGTCTAGTTAAGACAGGCCTACATACATTTATAATCTGGTAATTTAATTTTCAATTTACACCGAAACAAAAAGAAAAACATAAACTCAAATTTATCCAGTAATTCCACGCAATTATTTCGGAAACATTCCTTAGAACGCCATGAAAAGATATTTTACTTTGGCACTGCACCATTCATTCCTTTGCGCAGAAATATTCGCAACAAAGAGAACAGAAATTAACGTAATCTAAATAGAAAATTTTAATTCTAATTAAACATTTGCACAGACGGAGCCGTTGTAAAGCTCCGTTTACACTCACCTGCGTTAATCGGATCATTAATCCGGTTATAAATCGAGTCATTTGTAAACTTCGACGTAGGTTGACACGCAATACAATACCTCGTTACTGTCGCATGCTACGAGACAAGATTGATTCTGTTTGACATATTTAATATATAAGGTTTTGAAACTCGTTGGTATATTGTGATTTATAACTTTGATTGTTTAATTAATAAGATAATAGTATCTGTATTTAATACATGTATTAAAATAGGAATCTGCGGGATTGCTACCATGTACCTTTTTGTTTGTGAGTATCCGATATTTCGGCGCTGTTGCAAGCGCCATGATCACGGAGTAACTCCATGTTCTTGTTTTTTAGAACGGTTTTATAATCGCCTCTCTCAACTAGAAAGTCTAATGGTTAGCGTATGCGACTACCGACCAAGAGAATGATCACTTCAGAGATTGAGTTCGCCCTCAGGGTTGCTCGTTCCATTAAAACATGTTATATTTGATTTAACAATTTAGAATCAATCTTATTTAGAAAGAAAAACATAACAAACTCAAAGGCGACAACAGACTTGCGTGTCTTGAGCTTTTGTTGTTGCTTTTTCTTTTTTTATTTCCTAGTATTTTAATTTAATTTTAGATTATTAATATAAACTGTAAATAAGGTTATAAATTACTACATCAGTACTCACAGTACTATGTAATTTCATTTTAAAAGACCCATTGTAACCTTTTTTCGTATATGTAATGTAGTATACGTACGTACAAGCAGAGAAATACGTTACAATATTTTTAGTCAACAGAAGAAATGTTCTAGGGTCGTGGGTAGGTCATCTGAGGGTTTAAAAAAATGGGTCTCGCGTACGAGATAGAACGTGACTGTTATAGTAGCGGGTGCTCCAAGCGGCTCGGCTCCTTGAGAGCTACGTGGACTGGCCTTTCGTCGGTGCCGCACTGCAGTGACGTCACCTGACGATCTGGCTGCAGATGCAAAACCTCGTCTGCTACAGAAGAAAACTCTGTACTAACTTTTAAACTTTCGCGTTCCATGATATATTAACAATTATTTTTACGGGAATTAACGCGATCACTTATTAAAAGGTATTACAAGTCAGCCTGTGACCACGGCCAGTGCAACCTGGTCGAAACGTCAGGCAAATCAGAGGTATGTAATACCTTTTAATAAGTGATCGCGTTAATTCCCATAAAAATAATTGTGAAAACTCTGTACTCTTCAACCTCGTACCA
This sequence comes from Spilosoma lubricipeda, assembly GCA_905220595.1. Taxonomy (NCBI): domain Eukaryota; kingdom Metazoa; phylum Arthropoda; class Insecta; order Lepidoptera; family Erebidae; genus Spilosoma; species Spilosoma lubricipeda. The sequence continues at coordinate 13,462,825 of HG992296.1, read as the reverse complement.
TGGAGAAAGCTCGTACTCGTATCATGGACCCTGAATATATTCGGGTCACGTCTACACTTAGGCAATCAAACAATCAATTTAAAATACCTCAGTAACACAATTCGCTAGTGATTGGCAGTAAACCATATGAAGAATGAAAAAAAATGGAAATACCGTCAGTTTTTCATTATGCATAAATAGTGTTGCAACTAGAGATGGGTAATGGGTAAAAACCCATTCTTCCCAATTGGGTTAAAACTGGGTGATTTGGGTTTTAACCCGGTTTTAACCCATTACCACCCATTTTGCTGGGTGAAAATAAAAATTATAAACATGCTACTAAAATCTAAATTCTGAACCTAAAATCCGATGAACCAAAACACAACGCAAAATATTATGATAAGTTAGATTAATTGGAATCTCTAGTTGAATCAGAAATATTGTCACAATCTGAAAGATTTAAATTGTTAATACCAGACGTAGATGGTTCAGGGCTGGTAGTAATTTGTTTGTTTTTTTTTATGGATTGGTAGGTAAACGAGCAGACGTATCACCTGATGGTAAGCGATTACCGCCGCCCATAGACACCCGTAACACCAGTGGCGTCACAAGTGCGTTTCCGACAGTTTTAGGAAGGAGAGGGAGTTTGGGGTATCTTTAGGGTTGAGTAATGGGGATACTCTACCTGGTGGAAAGCATGAGTAGAATTTAATGGAAGTGGTTACCATCCACAATGCAAACACGATCAGTACATCATCATTACCCACACTATGGCGGCCTAGTGAGATGAGTTTTAACGCCCCGTTTAAAGTACCCGGGATCATAATGGGAGGAAAACACGTGCGCTGGTAATGAGTTCCAGGTTTTGACCGCTCGGCACAGGAAGGAAGAACCGCACATAATAACATAAACAATAGCGTAAATCTACCACTCCAAAAGGGTGACTTCGAAGTAGAGATGGGTAACGGGTAAAAACGCATTTTTCCCAATTGGGTTATAACTGGGTGATTTGGGTTTTGACCCGATTTTAACCCATAAGCACACATTTTCTGAAGAGAGAATCATAATCATGCTAATAAAAAATAAAAGTCTGAACTTAAAATGAGATATATTTAGGTACTATTAATTTAAAAAATAGTAACAATTATGATAAGTTAAGTTTAATTCAATCAGAATCTTCAGTCGAGTCGGAAATATTGTCACAATCTAAAAATTCTAAATTGTTTATGCCAGATGTAGATGGTTCAGGGCTGGTAGGTCGTTGTAATATGTTTTCTATATTTGTTCGGAAAACGGGTGGTGAATCAGGCATGCAGTCGTCAATGTTATCACTTACATCGTCTTTGTGTTTGTACAACAAATTCCAGTTGTAAGCTAAATATGTAAGTTTTGCTGCCCTTTCCGTAGTAAGTATATTTCTATTTATTATATAATATAATGCAATTCAATATATTAGCGATTGTCTCCTGTCGCAATGCTTTTAATAAAAACGGGTTCCGGTTTGGATATTATAAAGTTAATAATGCCTTCATTTCTAGAATTAGACCAACCGTCCAGCATTAAGTGCAAACACGTTTGGAATATAATGTATTCTTTTAACTCTTGATGCATTTCCTTGTAAGTTTTATCTAACATGGTGGTAGAAATAGTTTTTCTGGTAGGTAATTTATATAATGGCCGGAGTTGTTTAAATACATCGATCCAGAGGGGATGTTCCACTATTGACAGAGGTGTGCCTGATACGTAAATAGCCTTTGCTAGCAATAAATCAAAATTTTCTTTATTTACTATTGTAGCATTTGCTATAGATGCATTGCCCTCAATCGACAAATTCAATCGGTCGGACTCGCACGCAAAGGATTCCGTAGCACCAAATAATGTAAAAATATTAACGTTCAACGATTTAATTCACACACCCTTACATTCAACCGCAAAACTAAATTGTTTTTAATTGTATTTTAATGAAAAAAAAAGTAAAAACTAAAACACAACTACGATAGAAAACGACGCTGAAAAAGTATGAAACAAGTTAACATATTTAAAATGTTTTGGTGCCATTATAATATAATATTAATTTCTTTGCAAAGTACATTTTAAATACCATAGAAATATCACAATTATCGAATAAATACGGACAAAGTCACGAGAAAATGCTAATAATATAATATATGTATTTTTGAAATATACGAGCAACGCAAGGGCGTTGAAAAAATGAGGTAAGTATGCCGTGTTTGGTATCATTGGAAAGGTCCAATGATACCAAACACGGCATACTTACCTCATTTTTTTTAATACAGTACTTTATGTCGGCTAGAGGGCGCCACATTAGATTTAGTGACACGTCATATAGCCTATAACCAGCAGACGATCAAGACGCTTCTAAAGATACCTCATTTGTCCAGTTCTAATAAATAGTTAAGGAGCTATGAGGAACAGATAAACATACATATATACATACTTACATACATACATAGCCTGTGAATATCATAACCCTCCTTTGGCTTTGCTATAGTCGGGTAAAAACAATAAAAATATTTAGTTTTCACCCAGCCAAAATACCCACTGGGTGGAATGTAATGAGTAATAACTGGGTTTTTACCCACTTATGGGTATTAACCATATATACATACTTACATACATACATAGTCTGTCAATATCATAACCCTCCTTTGGCTTTGCCATAGTCGGGTAAAAACAATAAATATATACATATTTAGTTTTCACCCAGCCAAAATACCCACTGGGTGGAATGTAATGAGTTTTTACCCACTTATGGGTATTAACCTGGGTGCTTATGCATCTCTAGTTTTAGGTCCGTCTGATTTTAGGTTCAGAATTTTGTTTTTAGTAGCATGATTATAATTTTTATTTTCACCCAGCAAAATGGGTTTTAAATGGGTGAAAATTGGATAGAAACTGGGTTTTTACCCACCTTTGGGTTTTAACCCGGGTGCTTACCCATCTCTAGTTGCAACTCGACTCACGCCTCGCGCACGCCTGAAGGAAGTAATTGAATATTTATAAGTTATTTTCTAATGATTTCTACTCCGTTACACAGTTATTAGTTTTATAAAATGAAATATATAGATGTAGCTACGTTTTTTTAAACCACGTATAAATATGTGTTTAATTACATAGGATCCCATACAGATATGTATATACTTTTACAAAAAGAAAATGTAATCCACGACTCTTGATGGTCTCAAAGCGCGGCACAACATAATGTTATGAATTCCCTGTTTATATAACTCTGACAATTTTGCTATAATCGCAGTTTTAAAAGTGTTCACAACAACAATATTTAAGTTAACGACTTGTTATAACAAGTTAAGCAGTTAGCTTGTACACAAGACCAAGTTCCATTAAGTGTGCAATTTGCAGTCACATACCGTTTTAATAATTTTATTAACAATTTGGCACAGTCCCTTCTTCAAAGAGTGAAATAACGCGCAAACGATTTTCTGGATGAGTGTGACACCTAACATGTCACAAAAACCATTAGAATATGTCACCATACCACTAACCCACCTACGTGAGAATGGAACGCAAATAGATACTTGCAACTCACCCAAAATCAGGAGGGAAAGTTAGAGTTTGGAGTTAGGGAAACTTAACTCAAGCGATAGAAATAAATATTCGGACAAATATTTTGGACATTTAACACACAATGCCATCGAGTCCCATACTAAGTAGACCTCGTATTATGGGTACTAGACAACTAATATAAATACATAAATACTTTCTTTTTGTAAATACAAACACCTTATCAATAGAAAACAGCCAAACTCTGAAACAAATATTTGCAGATCATTCAAACATTTGATCTGACCCGGGAATCAAACCCGAGACCTCAAGCACAGCAATCACAATCGCATACGCTACCACTGCGCCAGTGAGGCAGTCAAATAAAAGAATGGCTACACCATATTTTTGATACCATTTATCGGACAATGTGAATACATCTTTATAAAATAAGTAATTATGTTTTTAAAAAGTGCTGTTTAAGAAATAATTACTCGTTTTACGCCACGACGCGAGTTTACGTTTAGAGGTTAGTCTTATTTGAATAAGTGGTAATCAGAATTGTTAAATAGCACTTTAAAATGTAATAGATCAAGTTAAGCAATGTTATTTTAGGTAAAACTAGTGTTTAACACTGTAACAGTTTATTTGATGTCTTTTTGGGGTTCAGTAGTCTTAGAATGGTTATAGTTCTCAATATCTGTGAGTATTTTATGGTATAAAGGACGATTGACAATAAGTACTACCATTGTCCATGTATGATATCTTATTTATTTATTTTATGGAATAGTGGAGCAAACGAGCAGACGTATCGCCTGATGGTAAGCGATAAACGCCGCCCCTGGACACCTGCAAACACAAGTGGCGTCACAAGTGCGTTGCCGGCTTTTGGGGGATAGGGATGGGAGATAGGGGGAGGGGGTTTAGATTATGAGCTTCCGGTATCCTCACTCACTCAGTGCACTATTTCACAACGGTTTTCTGTGAGGCCGTGGTATCTCTCCAGTCGAGCCGGCCCATTCATGCCGCAGCGTGGCTCTGTCACGGTAACACTTGAAACTCAAAACTGATAAGTATGTTGACGCCTTTTTAATTGGAGGAGACGGTATTGTAACTTCTCTACACACCGAAAAGCTACGCAAGTTAGTAAAACTAAATAGTAAATTGTTTTTGATTTGACGAAATATTAAACTTTAAAGTACTACATTTTGTTCCATTCATGTGATTGTACACTACCAGCAAAACTTCCTCTGCTAGCTAAATTATTAGCTTCAAAGTTCTGAAGATGACCTCTTAGAATACCAGTACCTAATGAGCGAAGACCAAAGTCCTCTCCTCCCTACCTCTTCAATGAATGACACTCAAAGTGCATTTAAATCAATACAAATAAATAAAATTGGAGTGTCTGTTTGTAATATTTAATAATAATAATAATATAATAATAATATTTTATTTACTCAAATACATGGTGCAGCTTACAATCTATTAGGTAGGTAGTAACAATAATTGATAAAACACAAATAGAAATTGAGTGAAACGACGGTGTCTGAGCTAGTAAGAAACTGTGTGACAGACACCGACGCCATTCCCACTATATAGTTGAGCCTTTAGATTTCGAGTTACATGGTGTTTGACAATATTAATTTAATAACACGTATAAATAATAAGGAAAAGTAACTTAAAGCAAAATATTCAAGAGTGTGTGTGCGTGTGTGTGTGTGTGTGTGTGTGCGTGTGTGTGTGTGTGTGTGTGTGTGTGTGTGTGTGTGTGTGTGTGTGTGTGTGTGTGTGTGTGTGTGTGTGTGTGTGAGTGTGTGTGTGAATGTTTAGGTACATGTCCATAATTGTGTGCGTGTATGTGTGAGAGTGTGTGCAAAAGAAACACGTGATTTAACATTTCTATACAAATTGAATAGCTACAGTCCACCCTCAAGTAGTCTTTCGGTCTCGTCATAAGTAAGTAGTTGAAGGCTCTCCACTAGCACCTTCTTGCATTCATGCTTGGGTAGAGAGAATATTTGTAGTTTTTTATTTAGCTTGTTGTAAAGGCGACAGCTGAGGGTTTGATAGTGTCGGCCCGCCAAGGCAGTTTTAATTCTAGGTGCAGAACAAATATGAGTCTTGCGACGTTTGTCAGCCCGTGGGCAAATATATAAGAGTGACGAGTATTTAAATAACCGCTTTTCACTTAATTTACGGTACATATACCAAAAAGGTATTTTTAAAAAAAAGTGTGTCTGTCTGTCTATCTTTCTGTCTGTCTGTCTGTCTGTCTGTCTGTTCGTTCTGGGTAATCTCTGGAACGACTGAATGTATTTTGACGGAACTTTCACAGGCAGGTAGCTGATGACCCTGGGAGTAACTTAGGCTACTTTTTTTTAGACTGAGTCCCGTGTTGTTACTCGCGGTACAATAACCAAGGGTAACACCGCGGGGTTCAGCTAGTATGTAATGTAAGGTAATTGACACTAGAACTTTCATTGCGCGATACAAAACCAGTACTTTCTATGTAGTTTGGCCTATCTTCCCTAGATGGCGTTAAATCAAATTTATATTTTGTCAATCCACAAGTCATAGTCAAGAACGCCTTGTATAGGAACAGTATGATATAATTATAGTCCCAAAACGCAAACCAATAACGCACAAGTTCATATTTATGGGTTTTGTTATAATAATAAAGGCCACATTGTTTTAGTTTGAAGTTAAACTTTGTTGGATTGTGTTGTTGTCCGATTGTTATGTGTATTATTTATGACATGATATACGATTGTTTTAAATTTCATTAGATTTGTTGTGTATTTAATGGTAGCTACGGGATAGTATTCTATTACATTCCAAAGTTAAGCAATCCTAACTTGCTTCCTGGCTAAATTGACTTCCTACAAATGTAAACGATAAGAGAAAACTTTCGAATTGATGAAGGAATCTTAACGTTAAGTCACATGGTCACAACGATACATTAGTAAATACTGCAAGAGACAAGTAACGAATTATTGTACAAAAAAAACCCGACGACGTCAATATATTCCATCTTTATTAAATTCATAGAAGAACTGAAAACAAAAGATGTTTGTTTTTTTTTTTTGTGACACTGGGTACCAGTGTCACTTTCACGACTAAGACGAATCTATTGACACCACTCATATAAAATACGACAAGCCGTTAAGGCTCTAAGGCATATCAAAGAATTATACATACACACTCGAAGAAGTACTACACATACACACTCCTTCTTTTACAGTCGGGTAAAGGCCTTAGTGATTGTAGAAAGAGATTTGAAACGAAACACTTGGTTAGTAAATATATAAATAGGTGACCGAGTGATTATGGTTATCGGAGCCCAAATCTATCTTCTCTTTGACCCAAAGGGCGGCAACGCACTTGTGACTTTTGAAATGCAACTGTCTATGAGTCACTGTCAACTACATTCTATTCGTTTGTCCTCTATGAAATTAAAAATGAATAATACTATTGTTTCTTGTTGATTATTCTGTTTAGGAGGCTTTATTTGCTACGTACAAGATATGTGACAATGTTTTATTGACAGTTTATAAATATTGCAGAAAATGAGTAAAATAACTGACATCTTACAAATGTTATGGGTACAGTTCTGATCTATAACAGGTTACGTAATAACCTGTATGAATTACTGAAAGAAAACTTAAAATCCATGTGAAGGTAAAGAAATTCTCCTTAGTGAATATACACCTTTAAACCTTTCCATCGTAAAAAACATGTAATAAACGATCATATAAGGTCCATAACCTTTCACCTTCACCTTGACATAACATAAAAAGTATTATTGCGAAAAAATGAACTTAAAACAGCTTACTACCGCCATATCTTATCCGTATATGATTGATATTGTTGTTTTTATTGTTACAGGTACTGTTACGACCATAAATTGGATGTCGTAAGACATAAAATAAAAAATAACGTGAGTATTAGGTACAAGAGTATTGCACAGAATCACTTTTAGAACAGTATTATGAAATATGTTGAAGAAAGTAAACGGGTATTGTGATTTTAGTTTTTAATTTTATTCGACAACTAGCCGACCCACGCAACCTCGTTTGCGTCTTCTATTGCCCGTAGCGTGATTATTTTCCCCCGTTTTAGAAACATTTTTCATTGATACTCCGCCCCTTTTTGTCCTAGCGTGATGAAATATAGCCTTTAGCCTTTCTCGATAAATGGGCTATCTAACACTGTAAGAATTTTTCAAATCGGACCAGTAGTTCCTGAGATTAGCGCGTTCAAACAAATAAATTCTTCAGCTTTAAATATTAGTATTGATTTTACTAGAATAAAAATTATAAATGACTAGAGTTACATTCAACTCTACCTAGAGCACGTATGTTGTAAATTAATCATTTAAAAACACAATTTCATATAATGAATTTATTTCGCTACTGAACGGCTTATGTTCTCAAAATTACTTTGCGGGACTTTCATATTTTAACTCTTTTATTTTAATACTAGCAGACCCACGCAACCTCGTTTACGTCTTCTATTGTCCGTAGCGTGATAATTTTCATATTTTTTTGTAACATTCTTCTTTGTTACTCCGCTCCTATTAGTAGTAGCGTGATGATATATACCCTATAGCCTTCCTCGATAAATGGGCTATCTAAAATTGAAAGATTTTTTAAATCGGACCAGTAGTTCCTGAGATTAGCGTGTTCAAACAAACAAACTCTTCAGCTTTATATATTAGTACTAGCTGACCCACGCAACCTCATTTGCGCCTTATATTGCCCGTAGCACAAAATTTCCCCCGATTTTAAAACATTCTTCATTGTTGCTCCGCTCCTTAATAGTAGTAGCGTGATAGATATACTACATAATTCGGAAATCGTTATTCGTATCTAACTTTCAAAAAGAGTGGCCGTGAGTTTCTTTACCAGTATTCTTCTCATAAGTTTTGGGAACTGGAAGCTATAGATTGGCACAAGCAGTGCAGTGAGGCAGTAGATTTTGGTGTTTTTACCTAATTTACCTTGACAATCCAGTACGTGACAAAACAGTGTGACGTCTGTTTGTCTGGATCTATAATTTTTAACTGTAGCTTCAATTTAACATTCATTTATTTATTTAATGTAAGTTCCTGCAATAGTGATATTTGAACAATACCAATTATGAATTACACATTAATTTAAATTAATACAAAAAGAGCACAATAGTAGACTGTCTATACAAAAATAACACCTTAATGAGTTAATTCTAGACCCTAGATAAGTACATATAATAGGAAACTAGTTTTTGTGAGTGAATATTGTGTGTGAGTGAATGTATGTGTGTGTCTAGGTTGTGTTAACAAAGTGTACTTCATAAATGTCACTTAATGTCTTAATTGAATAAATGATTTTGAATAGAAAATTTTGAATTAATAGCTATATTTTTAGTTTTTTGAAAATCTTTTTTTCATTGGAAGTTTTTAGGAATTGTTTTGAACCAACTTCAAAAAAAGGAGAAGGTTTCTCAATTCGACCGTATATATATACTAGCTGTCCCGGCACACGTCGTTTTGCCATAACTACTAATAAATTAAAAATTAATTAAAAAAACATTGTCCAGCGGACAAAATTGTGAATCTAAACCATTCCCACATCCCTTTGAACACACACAAAAAATTTCATCAAAATCGGTCCAGTCGTTTGAGAGAAGTTCAGTGACATACACACTCACATAAGAATTATATATATAAATATATATATATATATATTTATGTGTATAACTTCGTCGTTTATGAACCGATATTTATGATTTTTTTTTCAATGGAAAGGAGATGTACCAACGTTGGTACCATGATAAAGACATTAATATCTGATGATGGCATCCAAGAGAAATCGAGTCGAACCTTGAATTCGGTTTTTTTGTTAAAATTGTACTTGTGTTTATCGGATATGTGGCATAAATGTACAAGAACCGCTTGTTGTGGAGAGCTTTTGTGGATAACCTATACCGTCTTTACGTCTTTCGTCAGAGATAATGACAATTATACAATGATTTACAATACTATCTATTCTACCATAATGCTACTAATAATTAACCCAACGAAATTGTGACAACATTAAAATAGCCACTGTTTATTAACTGCAATCAATGATAACATTCAAAACTAAAACTTAAGTCTTTCTAAAAGATACAAACTCGATAATAACCCCATTCGCCAATAGTTCAATATACTGAAAAAAACATTCGTAATTTTGACACGTACCAATTTACCCTTTGCTAAAATAAAATGCTCGAAAGCTATATAGCATGCGCGTCATGCATACCGCCTAACTGAAATTGCTAAATTGAATTTAAGTGGACAAGCCGACTGAACTTCGATCTAGTTTTGAACTCTGCGCTGAACAAGTGCTATATTTCAAACAAAATAAATTAAATAATTTAGGGAAAGGTGTAAGTTCTCCCATACATAACTGCGAATTCGCAACGCATCGCAAATATCTGCGAGCTCGAATGCGCGCAAGAACTTTACGCAGCATTACATCGCATCGCAATTATGTGTTGAAGCTCTTAGACCTGCAGTAACCTTACTTTTTCGGTAACGCCAATCAACGTTTTACTTTTGCAAGGCCGTAGCCACTAGTCTTCTAGAAGATCAGAATAGTAAAGAAAAAAATAGTTAAAAATAATATAAAACATGTTTACAAAAGTCAGTAACAAATAAATATACAAGGGAATCTAACAAAAGCCGTTTAAAAGTCCTCAAAGTAAATCTGTAAATCCTCTTATCTACTAATTTTTTTGTAAGTAATTAATTAATGCTTCGCATAAAAGTAAGCAGTCGAGTTTCATTTCTAGAGAACCTATCTTGTTGCAGAGACTTAGTTTCATCCCGTAACGAGATACAGTGAGACATTGCAGAAGGAAATACATCGTCTTGAAAATAAAATACGTCATTTTTATACACAGTTGGTTTGTGTCTTATTACCCGACTGCGAAAAAAGGATGGTTATCTTTTTCGAGTGTATGTATGTATGTATATTTCTTTGGCACGCCCTCGAGACTAAAAGGCTTGTCGTTTTTTTATGTTAGTGGTACAATAGATTCGTCTTAGTCGTGGGAGTCACACTGGGTATATCAAAATTAAAAAAAATATACGCAGTCAGGTTCTTTTTTTAAATAATTCATTACTTGTTAAACACACTTTCTCTCTAAAACGACAGCTTGAATTGAAACTTCGTACACTATCAAAGACCGACGACAATACAATCTTATATCTAAAAATCAATTGCTGTTCATTTCTCTCGCTAAAACTCGAGAATGGTTGGGCCAATTTAGGTAATTTTGGTTTTGAAATGTTTGTCATAGTCTAAAGAAGATTTAAACGGTGAAAAAAAAACTTGAAAATCTAAATGTCACGTTTATGAGTAGCGGGCACAGTTACCAGTGTAATAAATTTGTCTGATTATTGTGATCAAGATTCTTGGAAACAACGGTTTATGCCATATTTTGCAAGAGAAAAAGTTTCAAAAACTATATTCCGAATATGTTAATACTTTTGAAAACATTTATATAGCTTATGTCACTTGCGTCATTATTACGAGTCTATTGACACCCGTTCATTAAAATCGATTCAGTAGTTTGGATATTATGGTGAAACACAAGTTACATAGACTGCCAAACTATTTTCCTTCCTTTTGGCTTCGCCGCAATAGGGTATAAATACGATAATGTCTTGTGCTATATACAATAGAATAATAATTAAAAATAAATATTTCGGACATCAAACACACAACGCCGTCTAGTCCCAAGCTAAGCGGAGCTTGTGTTATGGGTACTAGACAACTGATATAAATACATATATACTTTTTTTTTGTAAATACATACATATTATACATAGAAAACACCCAAACTCCGAAACAAATATTTGCAGATCATACAAACATTTGGTCCGACCCGGGAATCGAACCCGAGACCTCAAGCAGTCGCATACGCAACCACTACGCCACCGAGGCAGTCAAATAAAGAAATACATCTTTGTAGTTCCTCTAGTTACAAATTGTATTTCTTTTACTTTTTTAAACTGTAATTTATCACTTAACTAGCTGTGCCCGCGACATTTGAATTTTTAAGTTAATATTTTTTCACTGTTTAAACCGTCCCTGAACTACGACAAACATTTCAAAACCAAAATCACCTAAATTGGCCCAGCCATTCTCGAGTTTTAGCGAGACAAACGAACAATTGATTTTTAGATATAAGATGATACACGGATTAAAGGAACCAACGGGTCACCTGTAAGTGACTACTGGAGCCTTTGGACAGATATAATTCAAGAAGTACAATCACAGAGTAAAGTTCATTGACTTACTAGTGTGCTACAAGCTAGTTTTATCTCTTGAGTTACCCCTTCCAATCAGAATTAGAGGCCTCTCCTCTAATTTTGAGCGGGAAGAGGCATTTTCTGACTTAATATTAACAACAAGTACAATTTTAAGAAAAATAAAACCGAGTTCAAGGTTCGACTCGATTTCTCTTCGATGTCATGATCGGATCAATGTCCTTATCATGGTACCACCATTGGGACATCTCCTTTCCATTAAAAAAAAACACATCAAAATCGGTTCATAAATGACGAAGTTATCCACGAACACACATAAAAAAAATATATATATATATACGGTCGAATTGAGAAACCTCCTCCTTTTTTTGAGGTTGGTTAAAAAATTGCTTACCGTTAAAATTACAAACAAAAAGTTACAGTCTAAAATTACTTTTGCACACATCCAAAAAACTTTTCTTCTTTATACGTTTGGATGCTTCACAATAGATGATACAAACCCCAATCAGATTTTAATTATCCAGAACATATTAGTCGATCGGTATTTAAAATTTAAAACGTTATGGAACAAACATCGAGGACATCATGAAAATAATAAAAATATCCACGATTAATCAACTATTGTTCATTTGGAAAACACGTCACTTACCCTGCGTTGCATGTTAATTAATGAGAGGATAAAAACCTGTTCTGTGTATTTCATTTTCAGTGTTGCCACTTTCGTAATTATTGTTTATTAAAATTATGGAGATCGGGGCAATTTCATTGTCGGTTGTAATGGAAAATGCAATTTCTCGGCGCTGACACCTTTTTAAATTTATAGTTAAGCTTAATTGTACGTAAACTCGGGTCTGTGTAGCATTTTAAACTTAACCTTTTATTACACAGTTTTACATTTAGTAGGATTTTCCTTTAAATAAATAAACACCTGAACAATTTCTATTTGTAGAGGTTTAATCTGCTAAAAACATTAAATTTTCATTTGTATAAATGAACAAATCAATTGAAACGCAAATCTATGACAACCAAAACAATAATATGTTTTTTAGCTTGAATGCATTAATCTTAGAAACTACTAATTCAGATTGATAAATGCTTTAGGTGTTAAGTAGGGTATTAAGAAAGGTGTATGTGTCACACAACCGCACCACCAATAAGGACCAACCATCAAAAATGAAGTTACGTAGATCGGCAATGAATAAAACGAAATATTTTTTTACATCTATATTAATCTACATTTATTACCACTGAGGGCGTTTAACATCACAGCCAACAGGATTATATTTTAATTTAATAATGTTCGTTTCATCTGAAAATATTAAATTGTTATCTCTATCAAATGCTAAACCGTATATATTCTTCATATCTAGTATTTTCTTGAAGCCGTCAAATTTACCATTAGCTAAGACCCCAATATTTGTACACATATATGTATCTCCTTCATTATCTTCCACAATTTGTCTAACTGTTATTAATTCAGAAACAGATTCAGCTTCCATTTTTTCATTATCATACTTAAATAATCCTGTTTTATTAGCATAATATATTGCATTACCACTAGTTACATGAAAATGATCAATTTCTATATCTTCAAACTCTTTCACTTTGGCAAATTTGCCATCGTATTGAATATGTAATTTCTGGTCTGGATAACTAATGTAAAATAGATTCTTCTTGAAAAATAATGACCAGATATTCTTTCCTTTCTCTTTGTAAAAGTCTGCTAGTTTCGTCAACATATTATATTTGTATATACCATCACTTCCCCCTAAGAAAATTTCATCATTCAACTGATCTATAGCTACAGAGCAACCTCCTTTGATACCTGCTATAGTTTGATACTCTTTTGTGTCTAAATTATATTGTCCTAGTTGGAAATCAACGTCTGAATAGGACTCTGGTAGCGAATAACTGAAGAAAAGAGTATTTGACGACTTATGCACGTTCAAATTGTATGGTCTTCCAAGATTTGACCAAAATACTGTCTGATCATACCAGTTTTCTCCAATTTTAAGTCTATTGCAAGCGATTTCTGGGACAGCTTCGACATATGATGTCAGAATTGTTAGTACAAGGTACCACGTTCTTGTCATTTTACGCTTTCTGAAAAATATTGAAAGCATTGTTTATAAATTACAAACATAAATTTTAAATTTAAAGCATATTTTATTACTAGACTTTGCTTTCAATTCAAGACCAGTAATCAATTTTACGAACGATCACTTACCTGCATGATAGGACTCTATAAGTAAAGTTATATCTAGGACTACAGAACAAGAAGGACAGTAATGTCTAAAGTTTAGTGAATTGAAATAAATAACATCAAGATATCTCAACCTTTTCTTATTTTTTGACTTGGGGTGTTTTAAATAATCGGAATATTATATCATTTTATAAGTTTTTGAAATTCAAACTATGTAGTGTTTTTATTAGACCATGCATAGATTTACCCGAAGCTTGATGCTTTGCTCTATTAAATATTTAAATTATTTTAATAGCTACCCTAGCTATTTTATAAATTTATTATGGTCACAACAAGATTTTTATAAGTACTTAACGCAGTAACAAATCTAAGTTTTCAAACTGGTTTATACGGAATGGGTACTAATTTCAAATTTCAATAGATGCAAAAACATGATAATAATTAGTAAAAACTTACATGGCAATGAGGTTTTTAAAATCCATTACAATATAACAAACTTGAAACAAAACTAGAAACTGTAAATGTCTTACACATGTTTCTTTACCGACAGCATATGGACAATGAGACTATAGTTATGCTATAAGATTATTGTTATCTTTCAATTGTTTAGTCTTGTCATCGAGATGACGAATGAACTAAACAATGATGAATGAGACAATAGTTCCCTTCACCGCTTTGAGAACTTTAAACAGCATAATAATAAATAAATATACGTTTTCATGTACAGTGACGACGGATGAAAATATAGAGTGTCACCAGGTGTCATAGAACTGAATTAGGAAGCGGAGAAGTTTCGCAAGAGTTTGGTAACAAGCACCGCGATACGAGAATTTTATAAATTAAATGTTTTACGCATATTTTCATTTTATATTGGTCATTGTTTTCACTTTGAGTTTTGTCAAATTATTTCATTGCCCTCAATACTCTCCAGGGATATGAGAAAAATGTTCTGCTAATGTAGACACACTATAGCAATAGACATTTATATGTCTTGCTCTCTAAAAGATTCACACTAAATAAATATAAATTGTAACTCCATTATTCCAGAGACACCCGTTGTTCTTCAACTGCTTAAGAACAGGGTCTTATTTGCTTCAGTCAATTTGTTATTCTTTCATGTGTTATGCATTAGCTTTCCATAAATCTTGACTATCTCTTCTTGAAATCTGTACCTTGAAATAAAAGTTTTACGAACTTGAGTCTAGATTTTCTGGTTTATGAAATTGAAAGAATAATTCTCCAACTCCTAACTGTTGAGGAGTTGTACCTTCTATCATCAGTTCACCTAAATAAATTGAAAGTTGTTTCAAATAGCGTTGTAACGAGTAACGGTAACATTCATGCACATGACATTTAAAGATTTATCTTCAAACTCCTAACCGTTAAGGAGTTGTATCTTCCATCATCAGCTCATCATCATGAAATGATGACTACGAGGTGTAAATATTACAATAGCTTTAGAAAATATATGAAAAACATAGTAAGTGCCTACAAACTTGAGGTTTTTCTTCAATTTCCTTGGGAACCTGATATAGTGGCAACGGGACCACATGGGGAGCATACCGTTTTGTATAAAAAATATTTTTTTAAATAAGTTTACCATTGATGGAGTAATTAATGTACATTCATAAAAAAAATACCAATCAAATTGAGAACCTCCTCCTTTTGGAAGTCGGTTAATAACCGCTTTTTAATAATACATGTGTACACGGTACATGGTCAAAATAACATTTTTAAAATTTTTGTCTATCTGTCTCTGTGTTTGTTCCGGCTAATCTCTGAATCATTCATCTTTTTCTGGATTTCACATCATTTGATGGAACTTTCAAGTCAGATAGCTGATGATATACGAAGTAACTTAGGCTACTAGAATAGCTTCGCTCCACGGTGTTGCCCGCGGTTACAACAACGAACGCAGATAACACCGCGGGGTTTAGCAAATCTTCAATATTTTCGTACTTACCAAGGAATTGTTGATCTCTTCATATCTGAGGACCCACTACCGTTAGCCGAGTTGTAGTTTTACTGAAAAACATGCTTCACCAATCCCAAAGAGAAATCATATAATGTGTCACTTAGCTGATTGTATGTCAATAAAGTGAAATCCTAATAGTTTGGCCTAACATAATAGTCTCGGTACAGGGACAGTAGTCATCGCATTATTATTATTGTTGTATTGTGCTCGTAGAATAAGTGAGAAAATATTTCTACAAACTATTCAAGAAACTGTGCGTTATTGTTGCCGTGGATTTTGTAATCTTTGTGAAAGCCCTGGTATATAAATAAAATATTAGAACCTGGATGACCGGTATTTTTTTTGGTACATTTTCTAAACATGAATTCTATCTAAATCGATTTATCGCCCCCGAAACATGCTAAATTTCACAAAATTCATTGCAGCAGATATTCAGATTATATCTTTTGCAAGAATCGCTTGTTTAAAAGTATTAGTTTTATCTTACTGTATCTACATATTTGTACCGTCAACGAATTTGACTTAATTAATTCACCGACATATAAAATTACCTACCCACTTACTGACAAACATCAAATTTTGTCAGTTGATGTGATTTAGGTTGTAAACACCAAAGGATTTTAGAAAATATTGCCCCTAAAAGGATAAAATAGGAGATGAACATTATAATATAGAAGTTGATCATCCCCATAGTTAAAATACGTAACGTCCGCCCTCTTCTATGAGAGACGGTAAAGTTTTGTCCATGGCTTCTACGTGAAAGTTTTTTTCCAATCAGTCGAGTGTACTACTTTTTCTGAAAGGTTTTTTTAGTATTTCTAAAAATTTTAGAATTACCAATTGTGTAATAAGCCAACGCACTTTTAGAATATTAATTAATTAGTACTAGTGGTCGCCCAGTGGTTGAAATTTGACCAATATTCTTTATTCTTCAGTTTTCTGCACTCCTCCTCTATATAAATATTGACTGCAATAAAGGGGTATAAAGGTTTTGCTTCACGTAATACTATAGATATTGATGATGATATGCATAACATTTTTTTTTTGTATGGTCCTGCCAAATTGTCTCTACTCGATCTGATGGAAAGCATTAGCAGAATCCAAGACTGGTGGTCAGCATACTCATTGCGAATGCAGACAATGCAACAATTCAGCTTGCTAAACCACACCGTGGCGGCCTACGGTCTCGCACTCACCAACGAAACACGACAACACGAACGCTGTCATTTTATGTTTATTTTCTGTGCGAGGGTAGTCCTGCCCCGGTCGAGCCGGCCCAACCATGCTGAAATCATAGTGGCTCTACTACTACTACCTTGGAAACTACTATCTATTAATAAACGTTTTACTGTCCAGAATTTAATTGCAAAGTGTTTTTTTTAAAGATCGCAGATTTTAATTTATACCCTTTGAAGTTTATCAAATGATGAATACAATTTTTTTTTAATGTAATAGTGGGCAAACGAGCAGTCGTATCACCTGATGGTAAGTAAATACCGCCGCCCATGGGCACCCGCAACACTAGAGGCGTCACAAGTGCGTTGCACTTTTGAGGGATGGGGAATGGGAGAGGGAGAGTATAGGACTCTGTTATCCTTACTCACGTGGCGAATTTATCCCATCTACTCTACATTTGTCAAAGGCATACAACAGCAATACACGAACTTGATTAAGAACACTTTTTTTCTAAACTAATAATAACATTAAAGTTTTTGAGGTAAGGCAGTAAGCTCTGTATCTAGTCAACTGGTTTTGGAAAAACCTTTTACGAATAAAAATCCACATTATTTTTGAGTATCATATTTTAAACAAAAACTGCTTCGCACAACAAAACTGTGGAATGAACTGTCGCCTGCTGTATACCCGGACCAATACGACTTTCAAACCTTCAAGAAAAGACTCTTTCTTAAAAGGCCGGCATCGCACTTGTGACGCCTCTGGTGTTGCCGGTGTCTGTTAACGGTGGTAATCGCTTACCAACAGGATGTTAGTCTACTCATTTGCCCCCTGCCCTATAACAAAAAAAAAATGATACCTGTGATATTCGACGTTCTAGCAGGTGGGCATCACATTAAAAAATCAGCGTCTCAGAGAATAAAATCAGATCATGAAGGTTCAGCTTACAGGTTACAGGCCTTATGTGTATACTAGCTGAATCCTGCGGTGTTTCCCGTGGTTATTTTCGTACCGCGGGTAACGCCGCGGGACAAAGCTAATTCAAAAAAGTAGCCTAAGTTACATCAGCTATCTGCCAGTGAAAGTCCCGTCGAAATCGATCCACCCGTTCCAGAGAACAAACAGGCAGACAGACAGACCAACAGACAGACAGAAAAAAAATTATATTTTGGTATATGTACTGTGTATACATACCAATCCATTTATTATTAAAAAGCGGTTATTTTAATTTTACAAACAGTCACTCCAATTTTATTTATTTGTATAGATTAATCGAACGTTAAGCGATTTTATGGACAAGTAACTTTTATATTCCTTATTTATATTTCATTAATACATCTATATTTGAAAATCTTAAGAGGTTTATTTATGCAATGCAAGAAAACTAAATAAGATTTATGAATAATATAGTCATAATCTTTAGTAGGGTCTGAAGCGGAAACAGTTTATCCCTTTTGCTCAAAATGGTTTTAATATACGAAACTAACGCAGATTAAACTGAACGTTATTTCAAAGCTTTCAATTTATGTTTTTGCATGATTAATAATCCGCTTACGACTTTTTATTTATGAAAAACATTCAAAATGTTGTTTTGACTGTTGATAAATATTGTTTTATCTTCTTTGCAAGGGATTTTCATATTTTAAGTAAGTTAATTCGTGAATGATGCTTCTTAAAGATACTTTGTCTTCGTAAGGTTATAGAAACCGAATTAATTCTCTTTAATCATCGCCATTGGTGCTAGTTCAGTTAGTGCTAACTAAAATGTTATCTAAAATTAACTTCTATTCTTTTGTTGCAGTAAAATGATTTCCAAACTGTTATTTTTGTATCATGTATGTACCAGTAAATACGAGTACACAGGTGACGTCTATTTTTGGTGTTACTTCTCTAATTTAAGTTAATACTTGACATTTAGAACGTCGATTGGCTGGCCAAAACTCATTTTTTTGTGATTTTTATTTACAGTATTCAGTTTTATTTGGATACTAGCCGACCCACGCAACCTCGTTTGCGTCTTCTATTGCCCGTAGCGTGATAATTTTCCCCCGTTTTCGAAACATTTTTCATTGGTGCTCCGCTCCTATTGGTCCTAGCGTGATGATATATAGCCTATAGCCTTCCTCGATAAATGGGCTATCTAACACTGAAAGAATTTTTCAAATCGGACCAGCGGTTCCTGAGATTAGCGTGTTCAAACAAACAAACAAACAAACTCTTCAGCTTTATATATTAGTATAGATTTAGAGTGAAACTCATTTTAAGCTTAAAGAGTTTTAGAACAGCAGAATTAGCACCATTATCAGTTTACTTTAGTAGTCTAATAGTGATATGCTTCTCCTCAGAAAGGAGACTTTGACTGACTGTACTACTCGGACCAAAGGGGTTGCTATAAGGTTTATTTCGAGTTTATTATTTTTAGCAGTGTTGTTTTCCTATGTATTCGCTTAATCCTACTAATATTATAAATGCGAAAGTTTGTAAGGATGGATGGATGTTTGGATGTTTGTTACTCTTTCACGCAAAAACTACTGAACGGATTTGGATGAAACTTTACAGTAATATAGCTTATACATCAGAATAACACATAGGCTACTATTTGCCGCGATAACCGACATATACGCGGAACAACTAGTATTTAATATTTACAAATTACGCATATGATTCCTTATGATTAACTATAAATATGAGAATAACTAAAACTTGTAGGCAGATAGGAACAAGCAATTTCTACCTTAATATCTGATTTAAAATGTATTTGAAAGAAATGAAAAGGCATAAAAAGATTAGACCAACTGAAAGTAGAAAAAAAAACATTATTTGTGTAATACCTTCAAGCGAGCAATTCTCGCAAATATTTGCAAAAAACTCTCTGAATGTAATGAGTATGCGGGTATTGTGGGAAACTCCAGCATGCTAAGATAGCTTGGATGCAATTTTAGGAAATTTACTAATAAAGAATCAAGGTACTTCTAACATACCCAGGAATTGGTTAAACCAGTATAACTGCAAAAACGAAAGAACAAAACACCTTTTAGTTTTTAAATAATAAAATACTAGTATAATGCAGATAAATAATGCGACAATATGGAGAATTATAATTTATTATATCCCTTAATATAATATAGAAAATTGCTATTTTTATTTTTATCTACAACTCCATACCATACCCTAAACCTAACTTAAGTCTAAAGCTATATTAAACTTATTTTAACTTATTAAGATATGGGATTGCCTTGGTTCTTCTTTTTTTGCATCAGCGTTCATAATAGCATTTAAACATAATCTGCTGTATTTACTTGGCAGTAACCGATATATTGCGTCTTTATCTGAATAGATTATTTGATCTTTTTCATCAAACGTCATTCCAAATGCCTGATCAATATTTGCTACTTTTTTAACTCTATGATAAGGTTTCTCTTCAACATATATACCATCACTTGCACAGAAATATATGTCTCCATAAACATCTTCTGCAACTTGTCTCACAGCAATTTCATCATTTAAAACAATGGGTTGTTTATCAGGTTTCGCCACTTTGTATAATGCTGTCTTGTTTGCGAAATAAATATCTATATGTCTAGAGATATAGAAAGTATCAATTTCGATATCTACAGCTTCTGATACCTTCACGAAGTTATCGTCTTGGTACACGAATAGTTTCTGTGTAGGGTATTCTACGTAATAAAAGTTTCTTCGAACAAATATGGCCCATATAGATTTACCTTCTTCAGCGAAGAATTCAGCTGACTTAGTTAGAAAATTGTACTTGTAAATACCGTCGTGACCACCGAAGTAGATGTCGTCATTTCCCCCATCGTAAGCTACGGCATAACCCCCTGGTACACCTTGGATATCTCTACAGTTACGTTTGTCTACGTGGCAGGCCATAATTCCAAAATCAACTTGAGTACCATTCTGGATTGTGTGACTAAAGAATAAGACGCCGGAGAATCTGGGAACAATATGAGTACAATAAGTTATTATAATATGTAGATAGTAATAACCACAGTATTAAAAGTAGTTTAGTAACTATAAACGTACTTTTACGGGGATCGGGATAATGGATAATGGGCTGATTAAAATGCAGTGTTTGGTTAAAAAAGAAGTAATTAGAGTATTAATGTAGGATTAAATAGAACAACTATGCTTTCGTTCCCTCATCAAGTATTATATAAATAAATAAATATTTCAGACATCTAACATACAACGTCATCTAGTCCCAAGTTAAGCAGAGCTTGTGTTATGGGTACTAGATAACTAATTTAAATACATATCTACTTTTTTTTTGTAAATATTTACATATTATACATAGAAAACACCCAAACTCCCAAATAAATATTTGTTTCGGAGTTGACGTGATGCAACATAACATAATTGACTGCCTCGTTGGTCTAGCGGTTGGCGTGTGCGACTGCTGATCATGAGGTCTCGGGTTCTATTCCCGGGTCGGACCAAATGTTTGTATGATCTACAAATATTTGTTTCGGAGTTTGGGTGTTTTCTATGTATAATATGTATGTATTTACAAAAAAATGTATAATATGTATTTGTATCAGTTGTCTAGTACCCATAACACAAGCTCTGCTTAGCTTGGGACTAGATAGCGTTGTGTGTTAGATATCCGAAATATTTATTTTTTTATTTATTCGCTTAGGTAGCAATCCTACAATTATTGTTATAAGCATTAAGTGCTTATTTATGTAAATAAAAATAGTTTAGGCCCAAGTACACTACCCTGTAGAACACCACAATTGATCTTAGCCTTTCACTAACTATAACCTTAACACTTATTATACCGCTGCACAGGACTGTTTGAAGACCTTTTATTACTATGCTCTTCATTTTCTATGTGTACCTATATGTTAAACTAGCTGAACCCCGCGGTGTTACCCGCGGCTATTGTTGTACCGCGAGTAACACCGCGGGACAAAGTTAGTCTAAAAAAAGTAGCCTAAGTTACTCCCCGGAGCATCAGCTACCTGCGAGTGAAAGTCCCGTCAAAATCCGTCCAGCCGTTCCAGAGATTACCCGGAACAAACAGACAGACAGACAAAAAATTTTTTAACTACATTTTTGGTATATGTAACGTGTATACATACATATGCATTTAGTAAAAAGCGGTTATTTTAATATTACAAACAGACACTCCAATTTTATTTATTTGTATAGATAATGTTTGGCCTTCAGGTTATAAAAATACACACCTTTGTTTATGTACCTATCACAAATACCCTTTTGTACTATTATTGGCCAAATGCTAAGCTACTATCTTAGATGGCATGTTTTTTTGTTATGTTCTTGAATTATTTAGGTATAATAGGATCTTCTATTAATATGTTCCTTCATTTTCGATATTAGGAGTTTTTAATATTCTTTTCATAAAAGAACGGACTAAGATAAGATAAGATAAGATAAGATTCATTTATTCGCTCAAACACATGTGTACATACAATAAATAATCTAAATTAAAGTCTATACTATCTATACTAAATTAAAAATTTTCATGAATCAACACTAGAGGCCAATTGGGCATGATTTTTATTGGATAATTCTCGTATACCTATATTCGCAGTCATTACGTAAAAGTTATATTTGCTTCGCACCTAACATGACTTCTGATTATTAAAGTATTTATGTGATTTAGAAGAATAAGTAAAAATCAGGCTCTTTTTATTTCATTAACTTGAACAATAGTCATTCACAAATTAATAGTTTCTGAATGATTTAAACTAACACTTTTATATATATAATCTGAATCCCAGTTGCCATACAAACATAAATAAATAAAATCTGTAGTAATCGTTACAGGTCGTTGGATATACGTCCAAGAACAAAAGAAAATAGTCCACCTACAGATCATCTATACCATTAAGTACTTGGCTTGTGGGGGAAAATATGGCATATTATTATTCTCCACATATAAAATAGAAGTTTAACCACGTGCCACTAAACTGAAAGACACATCAACCTAGTTTGGGTAAAGACTGAGAATTATGATTAAATTATTGTTATATAAAAAGCAGATTCTTTAAAGTTTATACATAAAAGGTTTACTTACTTATGCATCATCAAGTTGTAGGGTCTACCCAACCCATCAAATAGCAGCTCCTTGTCGAAATACACGTCATGGAATACCACGCCATCACACATTATAAGCTCTGTACCATTATCTGACCTTCTCAAGGGACTAGCATCAGCAGCAGGCAACAGTAAGAGAGCCAGAAAGAACATCTGGATGCTGGAAAATAATCAAATTTCTTAGTTATCTCCCTTCCTCTACAGAACAACACGTGCAGGCCTTGGAAGCCACCGCCTAAGAGTAGTAGAAATACACTCTCGAACCAAACGGTTTGGTTCTTCCTTCCTGTGCCGAGCAGTTAAAAACTAGAACTCACTACCAGGGCACGTGTTTCCCTCCCACTATGATCCCGGTTCCTTTAAGCGGGGCGTAAAAAAACAATCTCACTAAGCCGCCATAGTGTGGAACGCCATACTGCATTGTTTGCTTTAGTAGTGAGTATGGTGGCCCCCACTCTTGGATTTTGCTTAAGCTTACCATCAGGCTGAGCAGAGTCACTTTGGCAGGTAAATTATAAAAAATAAAAAAAGTTATTTAAGATATAATTTCCTATCTGGACAAACCTAATAAGGAATTATTAAGATCCTTACTGATTGTTAAAGTAACTTCTGTGATTCATTTCATATCACGAGATTTAAAACACCAAAAGAAACTGATAATTAAACTACTGGATCATTTGATGATAGCAACGTAAAATCGTTTATAAGTCTAAAACGAAAGCATGAGCAATTAACCCCAGCTAAAGATCTAAGAGAACTTTAAAAAAAACACTTCTAGATTTACTGTCTTAAAATAATTTTAAATTACTTGGCGTGTCTAGTACGTCTACTTGCAAATCTAGTTACATCATAAATGGCATTAACTCCGCAAACAAGGGAGAACCGATTGAATCAAAAGAAAATATTTGTGTTATTCCTTTCACGCATAGTCTATTATACAACTTTAACAAAGAAAAATTAATCAAAATAAAAAAAAAATCGTGTCATCTATTTAAATAGTTACGAATAATAAAGTGAATTTAGAAGATGCGTTGAATTAATGAGGAAAACTTTCGTTTATATACTCTGATAAATTTATTTAAAAAATGCAGGTTCCTACATACACGAACAGATTATTTTCGACACTTAAATAAACAACTTCTTTAACTAAGTTTATATCAACAGAAAAACCTTATTCCAAATCTTACATAAAAACTAAAAATTGATGAAATGACGTTAGTTTATAGTCTTTAAATAAGAACTTTAAAAGATATTGAAAATATTTTAACTCAAGAACTTAACCGTTGCGCGAGTGAACTTCCTTGCCAAATAAGCACTACCTACTAAACATTATATCCGAAAACATAATGACTGAACTGCAGAATATAAATGAAAAACCCCTGACCTAGTATTTTAATAATAGAGTCCTACGACACTAGATAAATATTATACTGCATTTCAATCAAGCATTACTGTATTTTCTTTGTTTTGTATGATGACATCATTTAATTGTATTAGAATATTATAGAATATTAAATAAGCGATATAAAATTTATCTTATTTCATAATAAGGGATGGTATTGTCGTGCAAAAGCATTTCGATACAATTGTATCATTAAAGTGTTTGAATGATTTATAGAATGCAATGACGTCTTTAATAGGCTTTTACCTAAGCGATTTATAGCCTTATTATAGCCTTTTACCTAAGTAATGACGAAAGTTACGTTGTAATAAAAACTTTGAATTGAATCCTAATCTTAAGAATTAATACTAATATAGTACTTTCTCCATAGCTATCGTCTATTTCTGGTCCAACGAGATATGCTTATTCCAAAAGATGTAAAGTAAAGTGGTATAAAAGCCAAAAATTTAAACATTTGAGAAAGCAAAATTGTAATAAATTTTTATTGTTTCAAACACAGAAATGTTTAATTTTGTTCGTTGTATTGCCAGGTAGTAGAGTCACGTTGGTTTCAGCACAAAACGGGCTGGCTCGACCTGGGCGGTGTTACCTTTTCACAAAAGATTTTCCTTAAATTACAGCACTTTGCCTGATAGTTAACTTTGGCACGCTCATATATAAAATTGTTTTTAATAATATAGCTCGATTAGTACTCCAATGACACTGAATACTAGTAACTTTTGAACTAAACTAACACCTATGTGAATTGAATTTGAAGAGGTCTGTTATAAATATTTCATAAACTTTGATAAGCTGACTATACTGATTCAATTAATATTGAGCAACTGTCTACAGATCGAGCAAACTAAAAACTACAGTCTATCCTACAAAGTGTACTTTAATAATTCATTACCTTTAGATTCAATAAATCCTCAAAACTTTTACTCAAAGAGAAAGAACGAAACTGTTCCAATAACTCACTGTCTTGACTGCACTGAACAAGATGTGATAATAACTGAATTTTCGAAAAAACATACAATGTATTTGTAACAGTTCGTTGTTTATATATTGCTTGCATCATTGCAAAACAAAAACACACATCTCTTGTTACAAATAACACAAATATTACAATCACTCATAGTGATGAGTAACATGATATTTACGATCCGAACATCAACAAACAAAATTTTCCGTATCTCACTGTTACAATTACAACTATAGAATATTTTGAATGGAACTAAACTTTTTGTAGTCCTATCCAAGAAATTACTGGAAGTAATAACTTTACAGACAACTATAACTTAAACAATGTTGAGAAATAAAAACAAATGATTAGAATAAAAGAAATCAACACTATCAAAGAAGATACCCAAAGGTGTGGTTACCAAATGCTTAGGAATAAAAAGTTTTATAATACACTTTAACAAATGTTCAAATAAGAATAATTTGTTTTAGTGAAAAGAAAAAAACCATACCCAAATCAATAATAGTCCTAAATATTCGGTTATCAGTTTTTGCTTTTAGTTTATCATTCCCAACTGCTTATGTGTTATCCTTCTTTGGGAAAACAAATATAAGAAATCACAAAACAGGCATGAGCACAAACAGTTGTTTAAACTCACGTGAAATAACCTCTTTACTCTTTAAATAAAAAACAAATTAACAATAAAAATAAACCCTACACAATAACCTGAATATTTTCTACTAAAGTTTTCACTTCGATAAATATTAGACGACTAGCTGACCCACGCAACCTCGTTTGCGCCTTATATTGTCCGTAGCGTGAAAATTTCCCCCGTTTTTGAAACATTCTTCATTGTTGCTCCGCTCCTATTAGTAGTAGCGTGATGATATATACCCTATAGCCTTCCTCGATAAATGGACTATCCAACACTGAAATATTTTTTCAAATCGGACCAGCGGTTCCTGAGATTAGCGTGTTCAAACAAACAAACAAACAAACTCTTCAGCTTTATATATTAGTATAGATAGATGAAAAGTGAGAAAATTGATAAGAGTGAACAGAAGTTTACTGTCGAATATTTCTTAATAACTATGTGGAATTCAATCAGTAGTTATATTATCAGTTACTTTTAATGGTAACAAAACTGGCATACAAACCACGTGCTAGATGATAGAAGATCTCTGGTATCTATATATAATAAATATCGGCAGTACTAAATCTGAAGTAGCGAATAAAGCTGGCACTTATTCAAAACAATGGAGTTTTGAAGTCACTACTCATCAATAACATAGAACAGACAACATGTTTTAGAAGTTTTGCCAATCTTTTTCTTCGACTTTCTCGCTATCCTTTAAACAACTGACAAACTCATAAATACTGTGAGTTTATCAAAAAGATTATATTTATACTCTGAATTGTCGGCCCTTAATAGAACTTGTTGCATTTACATTTGTACATTTTAAAATCAAACTCACCTGACCAGTTAGGCGCTACCGGACAGAAGTTTAGGTTTATTTGGAATAAGTCATATTTTAGCCATAGAGCAATACATACATACGCATACGTAGGCATTCCGCTTTGTCACAGTATAAGCTTAAATGAAACTACTCAAGACACTGTAATTTCATAGAATGTATTTAATTGTTATGTTTACGTTCGTAGTGAAAAGCGATTGTTTTTATGTGTGAGTCTGTGTGAATTTTGCTTCCCCCTCCCCCTTCGTGTCTGTATTTCTAGCTTCGCATTTTTTATTTTTATATCCCACTAGCGAACCCGCGCAACCTTGTTTGCGTCTCATATTGCCCGTAGTGTGATAATTTTCCCCCGTTTTTGTAACATTCTTCATTGATGCTCAGCTCCTGTAGGTTTTAACGTAATGATGTGTAGCCTATAGCCTTCCTCGATAAATGGGCTATCTAACACTGAAAGATTTTTTTAAAGCGTTCAAACAAACAAACTCTTCAGTTTTATATTTTAGTATAGATATTGATTACAAACAATATGGTAGAGGACACATTTTTGATATACTCGAAAAACACTCCAATAAAGATGTCTGACTATGCATAATTATAGAAGGTATTTGGATTAGACAAACGTGTGATTAATCTAACTCGCATCACTCTTGCAGTGAATTATCCTTCCTTTAACAAGATTGCAGAAGTTTCCACACTTTTATCAAAGGAGATTTGTACAAATCTAAAGAATTTACTCCACTGCTTACCCATTACGTATAAACCACTTGAAACGAAATCCCTATATACAATTAAATGCTTGCTGGAGCAAATATTTCAATATAAGCAAGTTCACCTGTGCGAACACACTACGCGGTTTTTGGGTAAGTTCACGGTGGTGAGTTTTCGTTCCGTGTGGTTACACAAGAGTAATTCGGTTTAAGCGTGTGTTATTAAAGCGTTTTGCGAATTAATGGTGGTACTATGTTAAAAACAGTGATCCTTGGAAATTAAGGTACTGTGGAAAATAGCGGTTGATAAATTCGTGACTTAGGTATACTATATGAAACGTCTTATTTATGAAATGTTTAAAACTAACACACCTAACGAAAGTAGTCTATGGACTATTGTGTTCTACAGTCCTTAAAATGCAGCTTCATCAAGCTTCAAGTAAAAACTTCTTTAGCAGCTTTGTGCACTTATTTGGGATAGGTAAAACATGTTTAACTCGCATCAGAAACGCGCGTCAGAACACGTGACCTGATTGAACATTCGTATCCCCCTTTCTTTCTATCGCGCAGCGAAAATGTATGCCTGAGCGGCGCATGGCGTGTGTAATATCGTGTGTATAAACCCGGCTAAAACGTATATTTTTATAACATCACACTAAGCATTTCTATAGTTATCAGTTAGGAATATTAAAGGCAAAGCAAGGCATAGATTCGTATAGCATCGTTCACTCTGTTTAATAAATATAGGAAATTGAAAAATTGAAATTTAAAAAATCAATAATGCACAACGTTAATGTTCAAGTTTTCACTTCTGCATGCACTCCGGAGTACAACTCCTTGTTTTATTTTATTTTTGACATCTGACTCACAACGCCATCTAATCTCAAACTAAGCAGAGTATCTGTTATAGGTACTACTAGACAACTGATACAAACACATAATATACTTTTTTTTGTAAATACATACATATTATACATAGAAAACACCCAAACTCCGAAACAAATATTTGTAGATCATACGAACAGTTGGTCCGACCCGGGGATAAATGAAAATTTGTAATACTGCTGCATCCTGGATCACTTCATTTTTAAAACTTTTGAGTCAGATATTTTTCCAAAGATATCTTTTGCGCTAGGAATATATCCTGTGTCGCGAAGGACCTTACAAACATACATGAAACGGACACAAAGAATACCGAGACTCGGAACAACAACTTATGGATTGCACAGTGTTTTACCATGTATGAATCGAACTCATAACACTCAGTGCAGTACGCATCGAGGTGTTTAAGGCCACGTCATTCGTGCAGGCATACCATTTAGAAACATATTGAAACAATATCTTCAATAAGAAAGGGTATATTACACTACAGTAGTACCTTAAATAAACCAACCTTGAATATGTTACAAGCCACATAAGAGCGTCATAAAAGTGTATTGGAGTCTTCTCTTATCTTAATACCTTAGGTTTGTTTCAAGGGTTTCAAGGTTTGTCTTGATGATAATGGTACAACATTTCCTTTATTATATTTGCTAGTATTAGGTAAAAGTTTAAGATTCCTTATGCAGTATCTTTACGCCAACTTTCTGGTATTTGTCATGAACTTATCTTAACACTCATACTTGTATAATTTTCAATTTTGAATTGTCAATTAAAATGAGATCAAAATTAATTTCGATTAAAATGAGATTCAGTTGGACACGTATATCGGATGAGTCTAGACCGATGGGCCAAGGTCATCGAACGCTGGGTGCCTCAGGGTGGACACCGAGGACGAAGCAGACCTCGTAAAAGATGGCGCGTCGATCTTGATGCCTATCACATAGACTGGCCGGAACTGGTCTTGGATAGAGAGAAGTGGCTTGTTGCAGGGGAGGCCTTTGCCCAGAAGTGGGACACAACAGGCTCATAAAAAAAAACAGTTTATCTTGGCAATGCTTAGTCAAGTCATCTTTCAAAAGAAACAAATCTTCAGCTTCATTCTTATTTATATGTATATAAATAAAAATGAAGCTAAAACTTTGTACCCCTTATATAAAACTTATGCGGACGGGGAAATAAAACATGTGGCACAGTTAAAGTATACATACTCGTCTAAGTAGAAATGCAGAAAACTAAAAGAAGTGTTATGTATTAACCTGCCAAACTGACTCTTCTCCGCCTGATGGAAAGCATGAGCAGAATCTAAGAGCGGTTACCATACTCATTGTCCATGCAGACGATGCAACAAAGCAGCATGCCGACCCACACTACGGCGGCCTATTGAGATGCATCTGTATCATTGGGTTAAATTGGCTATGGATGTCTCCTATCAAACCGTCTGTACCGATGTGTATTTTTAACCAACTTTAAAATACGAGGAGATCCACAATTCGACTGTATTTTTTAAAAAGTCGTATTTAATTTCACCTGTCTCCATGTTTGTCTGTAATCAAATCTTGCAATCTCTTCCGATTCAGCTAATTGAAATTTTAAATATATAAATGAATACCTTTAGTTGTGATTACAAGGCAAATATCTATAATCAGTATTGTTATTAATCCAAAATGGCCGCTGTAACAAAATGACTGCGTACGTGTTTCTGAACAACCCACCCAATATGGGTATCAAATCAAAGGGCCTAAAGGTATTTTTTTATTAACAGGTAATAAAAGCTAGTTTTGAAAAAAAAAATCACATGTTTTATGTTTGTGACCTCAGATCTTTCGACTGAGTGAACCGATTTCAATATTTTTTTTTTATTTGACAGCTGGTACTTCCCGTGTGGTGTCATTCTAATTTGGTGCATTTCTTGAAGTCAATTTTTATTTGTTAAAATTTTACTTATATAATTCTAAAACTGACTAAGCTTGCCGGTTCCATATTCAAAAGAACTTAAAAAGAATAGCTTCGATATTGATAATTGTAGAATCTTATAAATCATCAAATTGTAATACTTATGAACGAACAATTCTTGTACATCTGAATCTCGGAAGTGGCTCCAATGATTTTCATGAAATTTAGTATGCAGGTTTCGGGGGCGATGAGTCGATCTAGGCAGTATTAATTTTTAGAAAATTTACCTAAGTTGGGTCATTCAGGTATATACTTAACAGACGAATCAAAGACTAGTATTAATTACATAAAATGTATTCCTGATACTTAAACTATGAACTTACAACTCTTGGTCCTTATCAGTGGAGCTACCAACACATTTGCCTTCTATGTCATAAGATTACGAATATCTCACTATTATGGATATTATTGTGGCGACCTCCACATACAGCGCAACAGCAACATGCTACAGCGTCATCGATCAGAAATACACCGAACTACAGTGTGACGTCACGACATGGAATACACAACAGTACCAATCCTGAATCGCGCAATAAGATTTCTCGCGCCGTTTGACGTAAATACAACTTCCCAACATCAACCGTTGGGCAGTGGCCCACCAGGCATGATCACCTCGCCTGGTCGAAGGATCCTCCTTTTGTGTTGGAGGGACATGACACTCGTTCCTCCACATTATTACAAACGCTCAGATCGCATTCATAACATCAAATAACAGGCACCAGCCTTCGAATGTTCAAGAAAGAGTGTAAAGACTATAACCCGTTTACGTAAAAACGGTTGTCCCTCGTAGATATATAAACTTTCCGCTTAAGCGAGTATGCTTTTGAAAATCGTTATTTTTATGCCTGTTAAATATTTAGTATATAATTATACAGAAAAGAATAACAAAAAGGAACAACTGTTCAGGATTTAAAAAGTGTATTTACGGGGAATAAACCGTAAAAACTACAGTGGAACATACATACACACATACACACTGCCAAAACTATTACCCTTCCTTTTAGATTCGCCATAGTCGGATAAAAGTTGATACCCAGTAAAAACTAAAACCGAATTACGATAAAAAACGACGCTGGAAAAGTATGTAACAAGTTTTAACCCGTTGTTAATTTGTTATGGTACATTTTTATGGCTTTTGAAACTTGAAAGAAGAAGAAAGAAGTTAATATTATAACATATATTAATATCTTTGCAAAGTAATTTTAAATAGGTAGGTACCATAAAAATATCACAATTATCGAAGAAATACGGACAAAGTCACGAGAAGATGCTAATTATATATATATATATTTATATATCTGAAATGTACAAGTAACGTCCATTCGAATGATACCAAACACAGCATATTTTAAATTTATTTCTTAATACAGTACTTTATGTCGGCTAGAGTGAGCCACATTAGATTTAGTGACACGTCATATAGCCTAAAACTAGCAGACGATCAAGACGCTTCTAAAGATACCTCATTTGTCCAGTTCTAATAAGTAGTTAAGGAGCTAAGAGGGAACAGATGAACATACATACATACATACATAGCCGTTCAAAATCATAAACCTCCTTTGGCTTTGCTGTAGTCGGGTAAAAAGTCACGGTTTTACACGTGCAAATTGAACTCCATATTTTTAAAATATGCTTCACTACAATTACAAACAGATAAAAGTAAAATCTTCCAAACGTAAAATAACACTCTTTTTCGCTTGGTTTGAACTTATCTTAAAAATACGTCCAAAACGACACCCCTAAGAATTATTCAAACCCCCTAATTTCACTTCATCTGGTGGAAGTAAATCAAAACTTTTTTCCCCAAATTTGACCAATTCCAAAAAGTTGGAATATCTTCCTCAAATATTTTCGAGAGTTGTGCATCGCGTTGATATTACTTTATGTAGCTCGAACATTCTAGAAATTTCGACCAAGTGGAGGAACGTTTACAGAAAAATTCATAATGTTTTTACGTTGAAGACAGACTTCTCGAGGTGTTTTTTTAACCATTTTATAGATATTTTCAATTATAGTTTGGTTGGATGTTTGTAACATGAAATTCGGCACAGAAATAGACTACATGATTTCATACCTAGGCAGAAATCATACTACAACAACCGTATTGCTACTAAGCGTACTAAATATTTTAAAATATTACGATATTATAGCTAAGTCGTACCGAGACACAGGCTAAATGAATCGAACTTAAAGCATTAGACCAACAGACATAATAGAAAAACTTCATATTAAGGTGAGTGATAGCGTGTAAAACCGAGAATTAACTTCAATATTAGAGGTCGTGTTTTTGAATCTCATACAAATGAAGCTGTGCGACTAGTAAGTTACCTATACCTATGAACCAAGTTGTAAAACTGAATTAGTTAGTTGCGAGCGTTACAAAACTTTTATTTAAAGCAATAACTTTTGACCAGGTAACCCGTTTACTTTTGCCTACTCTGTCATAAAAAAATGCTTCTTACTACGTACTACTCTAAGATCTAAAATAAATACACACTTATTCTGAGCTTCACAAATAGCGGAAGCATAACATAACACACACAAAACGAATTATTAAGTCGCATTCAAACTTCCACCTTTTGTAAGCCTGTTTAAAACGCCTGAATGTGGATCATTTTCGTTTATAAGAAAAATGTAATAAAGACAAAATGGGGGCCCTTAACTCAGAGATGTGGAATTTTAAAAGCCCATTGTAAAGACGGGTACAAAGTCGGTTCATAAACATGCTACGTTTCCGGGTGTGGTGTGATAAAAACACACCTAATCCCACTCGTGTGTCTATTTGTTTGTATTTGAATTCTTTGTTTGGGATTAGGATGAAAATATTATTTTAAAGACGCTGCAAAATATTTGAGCATGAAAATTAGTTGACTGAGTAAAATATGGCGAAATCCTCGACTTATCATAGATAACTCTTTATTAGTACACCATATTACAGAATTACAAGATAATACATAAAAAATCAGATTTATAGTGTACAAAGGCCTTGTTTCCAAAAACTATCTCTTCCAGGCAACCTTAGGATGGACTATAATGCTTCGGATTCGAATCGGGAGGAGAAGTGCTTGTGCAAGTGGAGCCCTAGTTGAAGGTCTTCGCAGGGACCCTGCAGAGGCAAACGTCTTACGGCGGATTTTCTGTATATCATATACAGAAACATATACAGAATCCAAGACAAAGTACTATCGATGTAAATCCTTAAATTTTTAACACCAGTATTGATCTCAAGGAATCCCACTGAATTGAATTTGGGGCAGTTATGTATAGTTGACTCATGAGACCATCCCGGAACTGCCAATAACACATATCTGTGATTTTAGGGATAGGATTTGATATGGGCTACCTTGAGCATAGTGGTAGCAATTCTCTCGCTATCACCAAGTTTGTAAAGCAACAGAATATATACCTTGGGGCTTCGAAAGGTCTTGAATTGCAAGTGTCCATAGATTCATTACAAAAGTCATTTACTGTCCAGCTATTTGTCTTCTCGTGTGAATCCTCTACAACAATATGTAGCTTTTAGCTGTTTGATGTTTCATCAGTAGTCAAGGGTTGTTTTTTTATGTATAGCCTGACAAAGTGACACTACTCTGCCTGATAGAAAGCATGAGCAAATCTAAAATGGTGACCACCATACTCGTTGCGAATGCAGAAAATGAAACTATGCGGCGTGGTAAAACACACAATGGTGACCTATTGAGATGCTGATTATTTATCAAAAAGTTTAGTAATTTTAAAAGTACCTGAAATAAATTATTTCTTTAAATCTAATAACTCGATCTCAGGTACACCAAATTTTCAACACCTTGTGTTTTTGAAGGAAAATGAAATACAAGTACGCAGTAAATAACTTGTCAAATCAATATTATAACTTGTCACGGTCCAAAACACAAGTTGTACAGTTCGAAAACAAAACATTCCATGCAAAATTTGACGACGAAAAGATCTCTACTGTTTAAAAACATACAAAACAAAACCAACGCTTATATAAAAAAGAGAAAGCCACCCGACCATAGACATAATACAGCCGCGTAAGGCGCTCATTAAACACTGAAGGAATATAATGAGACATTGCTAACTGTAACACACGTTAAATGAAACGTAATGTACACTCGAGAGCGAGGAAAACGGATCAGACCGATAGAATAAGTTAAATAACCTTCAAGAGGTTAATATTTACTGAATTTAGTGAATTTCAACCAGCTTGGGACGAGTTTGTATAACGTATGACACAACGAAACTTTATTTCTGCTATGAGAACTCGAAATTTCTTGTAGAAGAAAGATTCTCTTTTGTAATATTGAACATTAAAATGATATACAGCATGCAAAACCACTGGCAATTTACTACAAAAGCCCTCTACTTCAGTTAGGAAACGTAGATATAGGTTAATTATGCATGCCTAAACACTTTAATTGCTGAGCGCATGAAGTCAAAACAAAACCAAAGTTTAAAAAAGTGCAAAAAATTTGAAAGAAAATGTTACAATTTTTTCAGGAATATTATCAGGTTACATAAATTAGTTTAATATAAACATATTTATATTATATAAATCTTCTGTGCGTGTGTATGTGGCTAAACTTCTCCCAAACGACTGAACCGATTTTAATAAAAACTATATGTTTATTCCTGGGGATTTGAGAATGGTTTAGATTCACAATTCGGCTAGGTGTTACCCGCGATTGTAAATGTACAACTATAATCGCGAGACTCAGCTAGTCATCTATAGAATAGTATTTATCACAAAACTAGAATGCTTAGTGTCTGCGATTATCATATTTCTTCATATGACCAGAATTCCCTGCTCTCCAGTGTACACATGTTTGAAAGCATTTTATTAAGGTATGTAACTTCAGTTGGTACGGATGTCACGAGAACAAAGAAATTGCTCTCACTACCCTTAGAAATGTATTCAGGGTGAAAAATTTATAAGGATTGAGTAAACACTCTTTTATTATGTACCCTTGTCGTGTGATATTTTTGAATTTATTTTGTATTACTTTTTTATGTTGCGGTGGTTGATAAAACGTATGGCGCCAGTATTCGTGGTATAGCTGGTATTCGGAAGGATTTTGGGACTAGATGGCGTTGTATGTTAGAAGTTAAATATTTATTATTTGTTTGTGTAAACTAAATTACACTTAAACATTATTACAATAATGAATACTTGAACACCAGTTATTTTGTTCAATTCCTCTCTTATCTCTACAGTACATTTGTCGTTTTATAGATTCTATTAAACCAAGTTACTTATTTCTAATGTGATTCATCAAATGAAATGAACACTTGACATCAATTCGGAGATACTAGATGTATTTATATACAAATACGCAATTCATTAGACTAGATAAATAAAGAGTAATATTAGTAACTTTGGTAATTTGAAACTTATACCAATAAAGAGATGGATCACATTTCCATTTTTATCTATTCTATTTAGGATCTTTTACTTATTAGGGTATCGTTACATAAACTTTGCCACTGCTCTTTACTTTGCAGACAGTATGGTACTGTTATGTACCTATTAAATTCGTTGCTAAATACTCTATTTGACATAAAACTTTTTCTAATTAACTTGTTTATGCAATAAAAAAACTTAAGCTTTGTAATATTATTAATTTATGATTCATTTAGTTTTTTTAATGAACGGCAAACATACTTCGGTGCCATCTACCGAAAACAAACCGAACTACGGAGTAACTGCTAATCCTAAATCACGATATAAAATTTTGCACGCCGACTTACATATCAAATATTAACCGTTACACCACGACCTATCAGGTTTCACTTCACCTGTTCGGAGGACTACAGAATTAAGTGCTCTATTGTACAATTTAAAACAACATACACATACATACCTATATTATCTATTAGTACATCAGATATTTCACAAAAAGGTGGCGAATCGAATCACATTACTAAAATTGTACGAATTTGAATGCGTCCATTTCATCTTCAAGGCTATTCACAACAAAAATGACTGACTATAAGTACTTACCTACGTCCACTTAGCTGAAGTGGACACGTCTTACCGTATTTACCATTGAAAATAGCCATATAATAGGGGTCTCTCAAATCTGTCACAATCAAAGACCCAGTTGAAAGGGTTCCGTGAAAAAGTAACACTTAACACTAAAATGCTATGGAAATTTCCTCATAATATTCTGCCGGACACTTTTTGTCGAAAACTGGTTGCGAGATATTCTAGTCAATGCTCTTGCTTTACGTTTTAATGGAAGGGACACGGTACAGTCAATGTTTTCGCATTGCGAATCGCGAAAAGGTTGTAAGAAATTTGCTTAAATGTTGAAAGCTTTGAAGAAGGTTGTATTACTTATAAATTGTATCTGGCATGTTTATATATTCAAGAGACTTTTTGTAGAGAAATAAGAATTGAATATTGAATTGTACCTACTATTTGAACTTGTATAGAAAAGTATATTTAAATGCTACTGCAATAAAGTGTATAATTTATTGGCAACTCCTTCTTAGCTTCTTTTCATTTTTATAAAAATTGGATGAACAGTATAAGTAGTTATAATTGCCTGATGGTGGTAAGTGGTTATCTACATTTTTATGACGGTCCGAAAAATAATTGGTTGCAGTTTGTCGTTGAATTATCTTGTGCTTCAATGAATAATCACCCGCCTGATAGACGAACTTGAAACCCACACACTTACTTGTTTTATACCGGCTACCAATATAACTTGAACTGTCATTCCATTAGAGATGGAAATAAATACTGGACTTTATTCACATAATGTCAAAAAACACGACAATTTTTTTAAATATACACATTTAAAAAAAAAATATCTACATTTTCATATTCCTATCTCAAATAAAATTTAAATTGATTTGTTGCGGAAAAAAAGGAGCTAATGCTGATAGTAAGATTTTTAAAACTTAAACTTAACGTGAGTAGAGCTATGTAGATATTGTGTTAGAAATGGGCAAACTCAATACTATACCAAGAGTATTTATTATCTACAAGAGACTTACATTCATACTTTCATACTATACAAAATTCAAAAAATGTTCCTTTAACAAAACGCAAAATACTATACCACGACTTTTAATTCGATTCCACATTTGACATTAGCTACTGTCATTTTGTTAAATAATGATACCACATATAATAGTGTAGTGATGAACACAAAAATTCATGAACAATCGCGATTTTTGTTTATGTAATCATAATATTGGTGTGCCAATTAAAGACTAAATTATTGATTTTTATTTTAATAAATACATAATTATTCATAATAATTATCTATTAATTAGTAACCGCTGTTTTATTTTATAAAAAGTTAGTATTTTTGTATTTTATACTAAAAACAAAACTTATAATAAAAGAGCATATTGATGGATAATGCACCTTACCACTCCCGAAAATTGGAAACGGCACCAAAAATGAACTGGAAAAAAAGCTGCGATTCAAGACTGGCTTTTAAATAAAAATATTCATTACGAACCATATATGGTTAAAGCTACGCTTTTAGAACTGATTCCACATAACGAGTCTTTTAATAAGTACGCTGTAGACGAAATGGCAGCACAACATGAGATCCCGGTTTTACCCCCCTTACCATTGCGAGCTAAACCCTATCGAATTGATATGGGCGCAGGTAAAGGGGCATGTAGCTCAAAATAATAAAACTTTCAAATTAACAGACGTGCGAAATTTATTTGAGGAAGGCATTCAAAAAATTACGGCTACGGAATGGTCTAAATGCGTATCGCATGTTGTCAAATAAGAGGAAAAAATTAGTAGGCTAGATATGTTAATTGACAATATCACAGACACATCGGGAATAAAATGTTACAGAAAATGACAGCGACAGCGGTAGCGATGACGGCGATGATTTACAAAACAAAATATTACCTACATCTATTGGTTTTATTTCTCATGTTCCTTCATGATCACATTTTTATTCATTTCACACACAATTATTAAATAAAACTCTCAGAGCCTTAATAAAATTAATCGTCATAACTAAATTATCAGTTCAGAAATGTTTAATTTCCTAGTATACTTAGTTTTTATTAAAGTAGTAGTTGTTTAGATATACTACTATAAACCAGATAAATCGATCCGGAAATCGTCCATTTCCGTATCGAATAATTTCGTAACGTCACTATTTAGTACTTGTCATAACGTTGCAACACTGAAATTGTCAAATCTGGAATTGAATTAAAAGTTAGAGTATAAGTTGACATTAATAGATATCCAATAAA
This sequence comes from Spilosoma lubricipeda, assembly GCA_905220595.1. Classification (NCBI taxonomy): domain Eukaryota; kingdom Metazoa; phylum Arthropoda; class Insecta; order Lepidoptera; family Erebidae; genus Spilosoma; species Spilosoma lubricipeda. The sequence continues at coordinate 13,423,996 of HG992296.1, read as the reverse complement.
AGCGAATGGAAATAATAAGACGCCGTTATGAAAATTTTACTACAAAAGAAAAATATATTTGAAAAAGGAACGCTCCGCCCAATGACGCATCTAGACAAAAACTATGGCCATTGAAAAAGAATAACTCGAGGGAATGTAAGCGAGAGGGTTGCCGTGTAAAAAAATGTCTAATGAATAGATACCGAATCGTTTGTTAGAATCAACTTTCTGTTGTCGGGTAACCCTATTTGGAAACATATGGACGTAAAATGGGGAATATTTATATGAAATTGTGTAACTCCTGTGGTAAAACTGGAGGTTTATAGGAGTAGCGCTGATATAAATTTTCATCAGAAATGCGTCGATTGCATGGGTGATTACTTCGAATAACAGAAATAAAAAAGTTTGAAAAAATAAGTACTTTCACTTATTGCATACAAAACGGCAATCTCATAGGTAAAGACCTATTGTAGGGGTAAACCCCTAGGTATAGAGTTTTTTTTTTGTTTGTTTCAAGTTTTGCAATCTTCTTTCTGCAGTGTTTGTTATGATACCTAAAAGATGAATAAGAGTGGTGATACTCTGTACTCTAAATCCATCACCGCATGAATAAAAAAGAAATACTTTAATTTGCTCTAGATCTACTCAGAAATTAGTATCAGATATTCTAAAACTGTGTGTCTATAATCTACATTATTTTAAGGCTTTTATTTTCTAGGTAGTAGAGCCACGCTGATTTCAGCACGAATGGGCCGGCTCGACCGGGGCGGTACTACCCTCGCACAGAAAATCAACGTAAAATGACAGCGATCATGCTGTCGTGTTTCGTTGGTGAGTGCGAGACCGGAGGCCCAATGATGCAGAAGCATCACTAGCCCGCCATGGTGTTGGTCGCGATGCTGCATTGTTACATTGTCTGCATTCGCAGTTTGGTGACCACCACTCTTGGATTCTGCTTATGCTTTCCATCAGGCAGAGTAGAGTCATTTTGGGAGGGCCAAATATAAAAAAAAAAAAAAGGCTATTAGTACCGAACATTATTCTTCCTACAAGTATTTTTTCAATTTTTTTATCACCTTATTTTTTTATATGCTAAGTATAGAATTCAATTTTCTATCCTACTCTTATAAATTTAAATTCAGCACCTATCCTAAACAAACTAAGAGATGTTTACTATGAGAACCTAGGTTTTCTGATCATAGCTTGTTTGTTTAAGAATAACTCATTGGAGAGGTACCAAAAGGGTACCGTGGTATAGCTGGTAAAATGAAAGCCTAGATAGACTACAGTCTGGTCAAAGAGAACAGAGTCTAGCTACATTATCTGGTCAGAGGTGAACGTACCTCTTGAGACACGGGCGTGATACACCACCGACTTCTATTCACCAAGCTGTTGTTCAGAATTTATTGTAAGAAAAACCCTGGCCCTGGCTTTTGGCGTGACTAGGGAATAGATCTCGAAACCTCTTGATTAGTAGTCGCATACTCTAATCGCTAGACATATAGTACAACGCAGTCAAAGTCAAGTCAACAAAATTGTATGTATTTGCATACTAATCGTCATCACAAGAGTACCATTAAATATCTCTACTTAATCTCCTCCTAATCTTGTCAATTCGTGGCACCATAAAGACAGTCGAAATGATCACAATAACTCATCGTCCATTAGTCTGCCTACTTAATAGCATACTTTCTACGTTACGAAAGATAATATTACTGTCGTTACCAAGCTTTTACTTTAATCTATAACATGTGAGTGTTGAAAGGATTTCCGAGTCTGTGTAACCAACATACATTCAGGTATTTGCAAAATAAAGTTTACATACGGTTGGGTAAAGTCGATAAAATTTTATGTCGATATAATTTTATGTCGATATTTTTTTCATTCTTGCTTAGAGCTTAGGATAGATCTGCCAAGCGACAACATAATGATAAGTAGTAAATCGTGGTATCAGGTTTCTGAAGATTAAATAAGCTATTTTTATTCAAGACACTAATATAATTATGCATGCAACACACCTTTTACTGCGTCAACGGTGGTTGAAGAACAAAAGGTTTTTTATTTCGACAGATTTGAGAAATTTAATATATATTTGTGTCCTCCGTTACAACATAAGACACACGATGAACGGTTTTATTTTTAATTTAAGCCAAATGGTATGTTTTATTGTAATATGTTTTATGCAAAATAGAGAGTATCGTTAGCTCTTATTCTGATACATACTTCCAAATGTAGTTGCATGAATGTTGTTTTTATATTTTCTTGCTTACGGAATTGTTTGTCAGTTTTGAATAGCGATTTAGAAAAAATATGAATACTCACTGCTGTTTGACTTTACAATTTTTGATTTCCTTGATCACTAACATCAAACTTCAACATCGTGATCCAAAAGTAGGTTGGATGATTTTCTCATGTCTTAGTCTTTGCTAAAAATAACTAAATGTGTTATTCTTTTCAAACACTCCTAGCATAATCAAAACCATGCGTATACGTACGTATTTTCAATATTTTAGCAAGTAACTAGTTTTATATTTATGAACATGCAACGCTTCAAATCACAACGTATCTAAAGATTGTAACAAAACATATATTGCTGAACCAATTCGATTTCAAACTACATCAAAATCATGTGAGTAGCAACTGTAATTTCAAGGAAATATGTCGTCCACCACTTTATATCGAGAGAAATAAAACTATAAAAGTTTTATGCTTTTATATTTTAAAGCTAGATGTCGCAGGAGTCGATATGGCATTTTATATTTTATAGATATTGTCCATCGTAAAGTTATACCACGTATTGGAACTTGTACCACATTCATGTTAAAGTGTCGCTCGTTACTCTTCGGTTTATTTACCATTTTGTGTCAGTCATCGTTCACTTTATGCGACTATATTTAGGAGGTATATAGGTGATGTGGATAAGGTAATCGATTTCAGGTACGTTGTAGTTTTCTATTATCATTTTACAATAGTTTTTAGTATCTACTTAAATTTATTAGATATTAATAATAAATATTTCGGACATCTATCACACAACGCCATCTAGTCCCAAGCTAAGCAGAGCTTGTGTTATGGGTACTAGACAACTGATACAAATACAAATATACTTTATTTTTTTTTTAAAATACATTCATATTATACATAGAAAACACTCAAACTCCGAAACAAATATTTGTAGATATTATTATTATTTTTAGAGGCTTATATGCAGCATTGGACTGCGATAGGCTGATAATGATGATGAGATATTAATATAATTTGATAGTCAATTTAATTTACAATACTATAACTTATCTAAACTATTATAGTCTGTATTATAATGTAGATAAGTTGCAATATAGATAAAGCAGAAAATACATTTTGTTTCTTTCTTTGGTTATTTTCTAAATAAATTGAGCTCATACATTCAATGAAACCGATTGTTGGCTATATACATATTCTATAGCGTGGTTAACATAAACTAAACAACATAGATTAGTAACCGTAAAATTACCACTCCATATAAAAAGCATACAATTATCTAACAGATAATGAATACTCGTAGAATAAATTTGTGTATAATATTAATATCGATACATAAATTTTTACAAGCATTCAAATAATTCATTTGTTCAGAGGTAAAAGCTATGACAAACACTATATCAGAGCTATTATATCTTGAACAAAGAATTCTACCCTATAAATTAAATAAAACTATCGATATACAAAATCTCATACTCATCCCAGCTCTATCTTACTCGCCGCACGGTGAGGGGGCTAGAAATTCAGTACAATGACAGATGTTAACAATTTTAAGACACAGAGAATGGTGTGTCCCGTAAAATACAACACAGGTACAACATTATGTATTTTTGTTATGTTTTGTGGCAAGAGCATTCGTTAGAAGTAGTTTTAAGGTAGCATTTATAGGCGCTGTTTCACCGGTTACAGATAAGTTCCCGATAGCTAATTCGAGAGATGGTTTGACACAATTTCTGTAGAAGATACGTCAAATTATCTGTCAGAAAAGCTATATCTAACCGGTGAAATAGGGCGTTAGTTTTTATACATCTATTCTTAGTCTATTATTTCTTCTAATTCCTTTACTATTATTTTTATGAGTTTGAAGTTTTCGTATCGTTTTCTAAAATTAATTAGGTCTACTATTTTCTACGGTATCTAAAATCGATATACTTTTAGCTACTTCATAAATAACGTAAGGTTAATATCGCTATAAATTAATTTATGTAATTGTGCAGCAAAAGCAAGCATCAATCATCCTCGGTATTTTAAACGTAATCAAAAGGATCTTTAAATTGGTTTATCATAGTTAATTCAAGTTTATTTGTTACCGTTTCACGCCTAAACCACTTGACCGTTTTTCAGAATTCTTTCGCCAATGGAAAACCACATTATCAGGGAGTGACATTGACTACTTTTAACCGTGATAACCGACATACATGCGGATAAATTCAAGGGGAAAAGTGACTTAGAACACATTCATCAATACATACACACACTTATCATATTTCCAACTCCTCCTGTTATTTCTTCTGATTAACTTCGTTGCGGGTTCCAAGACAATTTTTTTCCTGGGACTTCCCGAGTGTCATAACTCGGTGTGTTCGTGGGTCACTGCTGTTGATCCTGGTGTACAGGAGTTACAGCGGTGGGTGTGTGGGCGAGATAAGTCCCAAAAAAAAATCAAACGTACACACTGGAGATGAATTACACGATGTTAGGGATTTTTTTTGTACTAAGTGAGCATCTAACTCCCGGCCTCCAGCTCACCATTCAAGACCTCTAACAGCTATAACACCGAGCCACATAATTATGTTTTCTATTTTAATATAAAACCATAAACGTCTGATATACAATTACGATTCACTGTCTGTCTCATGAAGACATTGTCATTAAATATTCAGCCCACGTTATACAAAACTCGTAATTTTTACGACATGAGAGAATATAAACAGAAATGTGTACAGCATTTATAATTTAACATAAACTTGGCTTTATAATATGCCACTGACGTTTAAAATATACACATATAAAATGGAAATAACAATAAAGTAGCCAATTTCAGCAGTTTCCATGTAGTTTATGGTCAATACTCTGTTTACGAGCTGCAGCATAGAAAGAAAAGAAATCAGTGAAATACCGAGTAATAATTTCAAAAATAAATTAATTAAAACAAATAAACATTAAGGGCGTTTAGGCCTATTGTGCCACGCTGGCCTGTCTACCTACCTTCTCTTTGCAATGCGTAGCGTAGCGTGCGTAGCTTACGTAGCGTGCGTAGCTTTCGTAGCGTGCATAGCGTGCGCAACGTGCGTAGTACAGCGTAATCTTGTCCTACGTAGTTTGCTCCGATGATTTCCACATCTCCACGGATTTTAAATACAAGAACGATTCGTAATACTTTTACTTTAGTTTTCATGATTATTTTCAGCCTAACGCAGTCCACTACTAAACATAGGCCTCTTCAATTTCGTTAATAATACCAATAATATACCATACAAATAATAATAAATAAATCAATATTTCGGACATCTAACACACAAAGCCATCTAGTCCCAAGCTAAGCAGAGCTTGTGTCATAGGTACTAGCAACTGATACAAATAAATAAATAACAAATATTTATTTTCTATATTCAATGTAGAAGATTTGGGTGTGTTTCTAATTTCTGAAGTACTTATGCGATTAGAAGTAAGTTTTTATTATTTCTTACTATCAAATTACAATTCTTAAACTCATTATTAAGTAAAATCAATATTTCAAATTAGTGATCTGCCTGATCTAGGTAAGACCTGTGTTTCAGGCAATTTACATATATACTTCTTTTTTTTCTAAATACATACATATTACACATTGAAAACACCCCAACCCCGAAACAAACATTTGTACATCACACAAAAATTTGGTCAGTCATTTACACAATACCATTTAATATCGTTTAAAGATCCTAAAATCCGTGTCATTACAAGCCATGTGTGCCGTGGAAATAATTCTTTAGCCGGTATATATTCGTGTTATAAATATGGCTTTTAACCACACGAATTAAAAAAGATATTAAATTATTTTGTAAAATATTTAATAGCGCCTTCTAAAACATAACTAATAAATAATCTATTGCTTAGTAATAACAAGTAAAATTTTAACAAAAATAAAACCGACTTCAAGGTTTGACTCGATTTCTCTTGGATGCCATCATCAGATCTAAGTGTCCTTTTTATGATACCACCATTGGGATATCCCCTTTCCATTAAAAAGGGAATCATCAAAATCGGTTCATAAACGACGAAGTTATCAGCGAACACACATAAAAAAAAATATACGGTCGAATTGAGAAACCTCCTCCTTTTTTTTAAAGGCTGTTAAAAATGCATGGCATTAAGTGTTCCTAAATCAAATTAGGTAAAAAAAAAACAGACTGCTTAACTGTAAACTTTTTTCGATAGATTGCGTTGTTCTTTTTTATTATATATCGGTATAGAGATTCTCCTTACATATGACCTTGACACAATTTGTCTTTTGTACGCCGCCTACGTTATCAACTGCCGATTGACCCCAAACTTGTATTTTTATGTCAGCTATTCCGTAGAGAGAGCATTTTATCGTACAACGTCTTAGAAGGCGGTTTTTTCTTCTACTGAATAATACAGAAGTCTGTCTATACATTTAATGTATGTACTGTGGATAAAAATGTTGTTTGTTAATTCACTGTTGTTGTGTGTAGACCGATTTGATCGATTAGATTCTCGACTAGGAGAATGACTGTTCCGTTCTAATTTTTGAATATAAAATGAATAATTAAAAATAAATAAGAAAAACCGGCCAAGTGCGGGTAGGGTTCACGCAAGAGTGTTTCCGTACCATTATCTATGAAAAGGGCAAAAATCACGTTTATTGCACAGGATCTCCTTAGATGTTATCTTCATGTTTCTTTTTTAAGTATTTGTTGTTATAACGGCAACAAAAATAGATCAACAATTTTAATTTAAATGTGTAACTATCATGGTTGATGAGATACACCCTTGCTACAGACAAACAGACTGACAGTAATAGGGACCGTTTTACCCTTTGGGTACGGAACCCTAAAAAAGAAAAAGCCATGTGAGATACATAACATGAAATTTATAATGACTGATAGAATACTTATATACTCTTTTGTAACTACATACATATCTACACTCATAGCCCAGTTGCACTCGGTGATTAGAAACAATCACCGAGGGTAAGCAACGACGCCGCGGTTAGTATCTGGATGGGTAACCGCTAGTGGATTGTTACTATGAGCGTTTTTGTGATTTGGAGGTAACGTTAAGAAGTGGGTCCCGGTTGTTATCATAGGATAACAGTCGTGAAGCTTAGTTGGAGGCCTTTGGGCGGCTTAAAAACATCCAGTGGTAAGCTTACGTAGCCAAACGTTGTCTTGACCTTCCCCAACCCGCAATTGGCCAGTGTGGGGACATATGGCCTTAACCCTCTCCTGAGACCAGGTAGGTAGGTAGGGAAAATATTTAAAAAAAAAAAAAGACGAGGCCCGAGCCCAGCAGTGAGACATTATGGGTTGTTGATGATACATATTATACATAGAAAACACCAAAAGTCTGAAACAAACATTTACAGGTTATACAAACATTTGTTCCGATCCGGGAATTGGGACCGAGAGCTCAGGCACAGTAGTCGCATACGCTCCCATTGCACCAGCAAGGCAGTCTTAAATTTCATACACTACGAGTCCGTAGTTATCTAAACAAAGAAGTACTAAATACAAACCCTTTTAATTAACCTTAAATAAACGTATATATATTTTCAAGTTAAGTAGTTACACGTCTCACGTAAGAGTTTCAGGGCGGGTATGGTCTGGCCCTTAATTCTAACATAAGGGCCTTTCGAAAAGCAATTTTCTGTACAAACACTTGTTCCGAAAGGGCGATCCCTATTTATTATTTAAATATTATCGTTTAGCACTATACGGTACCCTAATTGAAAGACTATATTTCCCTTTACACAGTTCAAAACAATAATTAACTATTAAAAAAGCGTTACTGACTTAAATGCTCCTAATATGAATGTATCTTTATTTTTATGGGACTACTGCGAAGTCAAAAAGAAGGGTAATGTTTTGTCAGTCTATGTATGTTTATTTGTTCCACCAAGGTTCGATTTCAATTTAGTTAAAATTGCGCCCTATTTCAAAATTATTTAAGTTTACTTTATTTTTTTATTTAATAATAATAATAATAAATATTTCGGACATCTAACACACAACGCCATCTAGTCCCAAGCTAAGCTTGTGTTATGGGTACTAGACAACTGATATTAATACATATATACTTTTTTTTTGTAAATACATACATATTATACATAGAACACACCCAAACTCCGAAACAAATATTTGTAGATCATGCAAACATTTAGTTCGAACCGGAAATCGAACCCGAGACATTATGATCAGCAGTCGCACACGTCAACCGCTATACCAACGAGGCAGTGTATAAATTTATATTTTATGCACATTAAAAGTGTCATAGGTGGACTTAGTGCCGTGATCATTTTCTACCAGTCGACTTTAGGGTGATGGGTCTTAGAGGTCTGCATCAGCAGAGCCAAAAAAATGTAAATAAGAACTCAATATCATTGTAATAAGGACCCGGGTGACGGTTCTCCAAAAACCATATAGTAACAAGCTGACCAATACAACTACGTCTGAGTCTCTTTTCAGTTATCCTTAGCTTCTATTGATCTACGTGTGATTATAACTACACTATCTTAGGTACGCCAACAAAACACACATTTGAATTGATGGATCGCACTACTTTTGTATGGCATCGGTCCCATACAATTTCAGTACCTCTTCTAATCTATTATTTCGCAACGCTGTACAAAATCATGTGACAAGGGAGAAAAATTGAGGGTTGCTACCTCTCCCCTTCACCAGTCCTCAGTTGGAAAGCCTATAAGTGACGGCAAAGTACTGAATATTGTTTTATGCCCCTGTCTCTTTCTAAAAAGGTCTCCTGGTGCTTCACATGACCCATCAATTTTCGACACGGGTCCGTAATATATGACAGAGTTCATCGTAAGCAACAACCTGTAGTTGGTGTTTTAAAAGTATGTAGAGGAACCGGTGTCATGTCCCTCCAACACAAAGGGAGGATCCTCCGAACAGGCGAGGTGTACATGCCTGGCGGGCCACTGACCTGTGGTTCGTGTTGGGATATTGTATATATGTTAATCGGCGCGAGAACTTCTATTGCGCGATACAGGATTGGTAGTTTTTTTCGTTCACTACATTACTCCGTTGTTTGGTGTGTATCCGGTAGATAGCACTGAAGTGTGTTTTCTGTTTGTGTTGTATGTGGAAGGCGCCACAAGTACAATAACAAATGCAGATAACACTGCGGCGCGGGGCGTAGCTAGTTATATATTTAAACCTTCCTTTTGAATCACACTAACTTTTGCAGAAAACTGCATTGAATTGTTGAAAAGATTTAGGCGAACATACAGCGAGTGGAAACGACTTTATTTCATACTATGTAAAGATATCTATAAGACAAACGAACTGTAATAGTTTTCTTCATAGCAAGCACATTACTTCCAAACTGTCTCGAACTTACCATATCTTAATAGCATATCTTACACCGGGGTAATGCTCAAAACTTTCCCTCCGAGTGAGTACTCCCCCGGAATACAAAACTTGCCATCTCCTACCTTGCTATGACGTCATCCCGTGACGACATTTTCACTATAGTCCTTGTGTCGTTTTAGAACTTACAAGGTACGTTTTTAGTAGGATTTTTATATTATGTGACTATACTAGCTGACCCGGCAATCTTCGTACCACCATTTTGTATACAGCCAAAACATTTTTTTATTATTAATGCCGCCTCAGCTTCCCACGAGTAGTATACTCGTGGACTAAAAACATATTATAATTTTCTTTGAGACATTTTTTTTGTGTTTGTAATTATCAGGACAGGGTGTCCAATTATAAACACATAAAAAATTACGTATTTGGCGCAGTCGATCGGAACTCATGTACGTACATACATTTCAGTGATTCTTTTTTGGAACGAAATTTCTTATGGGGCGTTTCGGAGAGGTAACCTTGCATGCAAAAAGCGTCCATAACATTAAATAAAAAAAGCATAAGATGTTTAAAATTTAGTATAGTGCCATCTGTATACCCTACCCCTACCCTAGCCGGCAAAAATATCCGTAACGTTAAATAAAAGAAACGTAAGATTAAAAAAACATGTATAGCGCTATCTGTAAGTTGCATATGTTATTACATTTTATGATTGAACTTCGTTCCTATCTGGTGTCCTACGACACCACACGACTTTTATTTATACAGATGTAGTGCACTTCATCCATATTAATATTATAAATTCTAAAGTAACCCAGACAGAATTTCTTTTGTCTCTCTGTCTGTTACGCTTTCGACTAAACCACTTCACCGATCAAAATTAAATTTTAAATGGAGATACTTTATTTCTTGAAGAAGGACATAGTCATCTCTTTACCGCGATAACCGACATATAGGCGGCCGGAAAAAGAGTAACTTTCAAATTTATAATATTAATTATCTTTATTAGTATAGATAGACACTGATGTTCAATCTATCTCAATGAAAATTTAATATAAATAAATAAATATTTCGAACATCTGACACACAACGCCATCAGTGCCAAGCTAAGAAGAGCTTGTGTTATGGGTACTAGACAACTGATATAAATACATAATTGCCTTTTTTTAAATACATACATAATACTTAGAAAACACCCAAACTCCGAAACATATTTGTAGATCATACAATCATATGTCCGGGAATCAAACCCTTCCACCCCGAACCCCCCAGCAACTGCTGTGTTTGAGGAAAATGGCAAATTTATGTGTGACTTTGATAATTTAAGAAACTATTTATTATTGTTATTTTTCGCACATAAATTCGCTTTTAAAGTAGAAAACAGTGACTATTAAACAACAATTCCTGAATAATAAAAGAGACATGCATATTTTACGCTTGCATCTCGAGTAGACAAATGTTGGGTGTGGTCTTAATGGAAATACCGTAGAAGTCACCGTTTAAGAGTAGCTCTCGAACAAAATAGTTCGTGTCTTCCTTTCTGTGCCGATCATTCAAAACCTGGAACCCACTACCAGCGCACGTGTTTCCTTGCCACTATGATCCCGGGTCCTTCGAGCGAGGCATGAAAAAGTATCTCACCAGGCCAAGATTTTCATGGAATCTAATCATTAGGTCTTGATATATCCATAATGGGACGATCTAAATAGGATCATAAACGACGAAAACATAGCTGAACATACAAAAAAAATATTCCGACGAATTGAGAACCTCTTACTTTTTTTGAAGTTGGTTCAAAGAGCACCATTTTGTTTTCATGAGACTACATCTTTACATTCGTAATTTATTTCAGTGTAGCCACATAAAACTATAACCGTATATAATGTTATTTAAAGAGAAGTGCGGTTCTGATTAGATAAACGTATAATTTACTTACATTGTGTTGTTTTGCGTTATTTTATTTATTCTGTGACTACTGTCTTTTTAACTGACTATTACTCTTTGCGAGTATTGTTATCTACATTGAATTCTTTATTTCCATAAAGCCCTAGCAGGGACATGTTCCAAAGAACTTTCCTTATTTCTCACTACAATATAATATACTCTAGTCAGTCTCAGTCGAAAATCCCTAAATAAATTAAATAGACCGACGCACATACGATGGCAAAAACTTCCATTAGGCTTTCATTTGCGCTAAATTAATTAGGTAACAAGATTATCTAGGTCAAGCCTTCAATAAATGACTGTAATTTCCACATCACAAAGGCTCCTGGGTTTTTACTTTGGTTCACACGATTCTAACTTACATCATTCATTTGCAAGTACAGAGAGTGATGTCATGAAGATTCGAATGCTAAGAGCATAGTGTGAGTTTTTTTACATTACTCCCGCATTGGGAATACAATCTGTGTCGTGGGGAACTACACACAAAGTGTCATCCCATCTCGTGAGCTCTGAACCCACACTCGCAGCAATAGAAAATGCCGTGACGACCGCTTAAATACCGACTACTTTGCTATCCTTGCAATCAAACATCATCTTGATCGTCACGGTGGCCACGTTTGGCGTTTCGATTGGTCCACACTGATCTCTTCCCCGCCGAACGCAGTTATAATAATAATCGAGTCGATTTGAATGAAACTCACACTAAGCCCTTTGTTGCGTGTAACGTCACGTGTTTATCGTACTATTAAAACAAGAAGAAATCATAAAGTATCACTTTTGTAATTTTATTTAATAGTTCTATACCTCTATTTAAAAATGCAATTTCAATGTTAATTACGCGCAAAAACACAATCCAAAAATCAATCTACTAAATTATATCTTAACAGACACCTGTAACAGACTTGTTATTAATCAACAATCGGGACAATCAATTTTCAATTTTGTGTAACAAATTAAATGAACAAATTGAATATTTATTAGTTAACGTTATTAATTGTTTATTTAGATCAAACAATTTCCCTTCGTTCTAAAATATAAATGTATTTTACTGTTTATTTATTAAAACTAGTTGGTTTAGCAAAACTTGTTATGTTTTATAGCAGAGCGGGTTAAGTAGACGAGCCATATGAATAGGATGGCAACCGCCTGAACGATTGCATAACAGCCCCCTAGCCAAGTTGCAAGCGTTCTTCTTTCTGTCATCGTTAACGCCTACTTTCTCGTGTGTCATTGGTCAATCTTAGACAAAGTATAAGCCAATGACACACGATAATTAAGCGTTAACGATTGGAGAACGAAGACCGCTTGCAACTTGACTAGGGGGGCAGGAGTCACAAGCGCATTGCCATACTTTGAGGAAGGAATCCGCTCGCTTCTTAAAGGTTTGAAGATTGTTTTGGCCAGTAAATATCGCAAAGGATAGTTTGTTCCACAGAATAGTCGTGCTTTGGTTACTACATTCTTAAAGAGATAAATCACGACACAATAATGGTTGTGAGATCTGCCATCCAGATCAGACTATTTTGATACCCAAGATTATACAAAGAAGTAAAATTTTAACAAAATAAAAAACCGACTTCAAGAGCAACCAAATGGATCGATTTCTAATGGATGCCATCATCAGATCTTAGTGTCCTTATCGTGGTAGCACCGTTGAGATATCTCCTTTCCATTACAAAAGGAATCATCAAAAACAGTTCATAAACTACGAAGTTATCCGCGAACACACATAAAAAAATGTACGGTCGAATTGAGCACCTCCTCCTTTTTTGAAGTCGGTTAAAAACAAAATTAAAAGCAGTTTTAGAGGAGAAATACAATACAAATACAAATAATATAATATATTTTTATATCAGATAAAATAAATCGTTTTATCTCACAAATGGATATGTTCTTGAAACTTTGGATGCATATACTGCATTTCTGTTGCATTGTCACTAACAGACAATGAACTGCAACACACAGAATGCAACGAAAACTCGACATTCCGAAAACCAGAAGAATCGCTGGCAACATTGTCGATCCAGTGTGACGTCTAACGTCAACGTTATCAGACCTTATTAAAATCCCCAACAAGAATATCTACTTTTGTAATATCATTATTTCATCAAAGGTATCCATTATCAAAGATAGACCTCTGTATAATTACAATCCCTTCAAGACAGGGAACATCTATTGTAACATATAATTACTTGTAAGCTATGCCTATCCCAAAGTACATAGAGATAGTGACAATTATGTCGAGTACATCAGCCAATACGTACATAATGGTATCATTCCACAATCTTAATTCATCATTAATCTGGAAACTATAGCGTGTGGAAACTGTATGATGTGTAAATTAATGGAGACGGTATTTTTAATTATAATAATAAGGAACATCTTCAAAGGTTAATAATACCTAAAACAAAAAGCAGTACTTCTCGACATGGCTTGTATTGTTTCTATCCTAAAGTTGAGTCATCAGATTCTTGGAACCTAAATCCGATACCGATGGGTTACTATTGTTAACCGACTTCAAAAAAAGGAGGAAGTTTCTCAATTCGACCTTATATATATATATATATACGGTCGAATTGAGAAATATATATATATATTTATGTGTGTTCACGGATAACTTCGTCGTTTATGAACGGATTTTGATGATCCTTTTTTTAATTGAAAGAAGATGTTCCAACGGTGGTACCATGATAAGGATATTAATATCTGATAATGGCATCCAAGAGAAATCGAGTCGAACCTTGAAGTCGGTTTTATTTTTGTTAAAATTGTTACACTTTTTTTCCATGTGTGAATTTAAAAATGGTCAAAAAAATCAAAGTACTCGAGCCAAGCTAATTACAGCACGAATGGGATGGCTAGAAGGTGTGGTACCACCCTCGCACAGAAGATCAACGTAAAATGACAGCGTTGGTACTGCTGTGTTTCGTTGGTGAGTGTGAGACCGGAGGCCCTATGATACGGAAGCATTACTTGGCCGCCATGGTGTGGGTCGCCATACTGCGTTGTTGAATTGTCTGCATTCGCAATGAGTATGATGGCCACCAAAGTGGTAGCTTCTGCGTATGTTTTCCATCAGACACAGTAGCGTCAGAGGCATAGAGAGAGAGTGTAAGCACAATGAAATAAAGAGAATAAATGTCTTAATTCTAAATATTTTAGTTCGGCAGTCGCATACGCTAATGGTTAGACAACCGAGGTATAACTGTATATTTTTAATATAGCTTTAATGTCGCTAGGAGCCAAATTTTTTGTTGTCAAAGGACCATAAAGTTAAAAAGACTTGAAAATGTTTATCACTTAAATCAATAAAATCAAAATACAAAAGAAACCATTTCAATTGAAATAAATACTCTTACAGTACTGACATTATAATATGAACACGTGTAGATTCATCGTGCCTTTTTAAAGCGATTATTAAAGAAATTTCGGTATTCATGAACGCTATTGATTTGAAATTCACCTTTAGAAATATTTCCGAGTCAAAGAGAAAAGATCTTATAGAATATGTATAATATATGAATAGGAACCTCATCTTTCGCAGCTCTCTGAACCACCCACAACTTAACGGTTTATTCAACAGTCTGTTTACTTTTAATAACATTCTCGCTTACTGAGAAAAGCTGATTACGCCAACGTATTCTAGTGGAGAACGTGTGATTTTGTTGCCGCGAACATAAATCTATATAATTATATGTACATTAAAATGGTAAATTAGTCTGCTTCAAAAGCTCAAAAAGACGAATATCGACGTAAAATTTGTTCCTAATAAATACAACCACAACAAAACATATTTTAGATGGACTTAGTTCTTTTATTAAAAAGAATTTAACTGATAACAGTCAAGCGCCTGACCAAATGTTCATAAACTATATCCAAGAAAAACCTCGTCCAAAATCACTTCAGTTTTCCTTTTAAAAAACGCATCATAATGGATCTGTCCTGTTTAGGATCTTCATTTCTATGATGTTAGCTTACAAATGAAAAAAAAACACATCACAATTGATCTATTCAGTCAGGAGCTACGACAAATCTTTATAAATTACATCTAACAACGTAACATGTACCACATTAGCTTATAAACAAAAATAGCTACATCATAAGCGGTCCATTACTGTAGGAACTACAACGCCACAGACGTGAAACTTATAAAATTTCTCTGCGAGGGTTAAAAAGTATTTCATAACTTATTTTGTCAAGCCAAGCTCACTCCTTAGAACGCTAGCAGAGTCGTTAATCAGTACTCGACCAGCTACAAGATAAGTGCATTAGGTACAGCGATGTGTACCCGCTCATTGATTCCGCGAATTATGTCGCTCGAGCATTGGACAGACAGCAAAAAAGTTGAAGGTGAAAGTACAATTTTGTACGGTTGGCACTAAAAAATTATTGAAGATTTAGTACGCTGACATGTTTGGCCTGCAAGCTTTTTTTTGTGTTACCCCATAGGTTTGATTGACTTCTAAAAAATGGACTTATCACTTTTGTGTTATAGATGCCTATTCGCGGTGGTAGCTAGCTACTATAAAAAAAAAAGAGTTGTAAGCAAAGTTGTGTCGCCACCTCACAGATTGACTAGAGTTATAGAAGTAGCTATTGCAGAGATCTGACCTAAATCGCAAGTATTTCAAAAAATAGACTTATCACTTTTGTGTTATAGATGTCTATTCGCGGTGGTCGCTAGCTACTATCAAGTAAAAAAGGAGTTGTAAGCAAAAGTTGTTTCGCCACCTCACAGCCGCGATAATCGACCTATACGCGGGCGGAGCCGCAGGCAACAGCTAGTTTGCAATAAAAATGAAAAGCTGTAATTATTATATTTTTCGAGATCTTCTTAATATTCGTTTTTATAAAGGAGACATCGGTATATATTTACGATACAGTCATCTACCCTATTCGAAATATGGGTTACCTTAGAATCTAGTAAGTTATACTACTGACGATTTTTACACACACAGATTGACTAGAGTTATAGAAGTAGCTATTGCAGAGATCTGACCTAAATCGCAAGTATTTCAAAAAATAGACTTATCACTTTTGTGTTATAGATGTCTATTCGCGGTGGTCGCTAGCTACTATCAAGTAAAAAAAGGAGCTGTAAGCAAAAGTTGTATCGCCACCTCACAGATTGACTAGAGTTATAGAAGTAGCTATTGCAGAGATCTGACCTAAATCGCAAGTATTTCAAAAAATAGACTTATCACTTTTGTGTTAAAGATGTCTTTTCGCGGTGGTCGCTAGCTACTATCAAGTAAAAAAAGGAGCTGTAAGCAAAAGTTGTATCGCCACCTCACAGATTGACTAGAGTTATAGAAGTAGCTATTGCAGAGATCTGACCTAAATCGCAAGTATTTCAAAAAATAGACTTATCACTTTTGTGTTAAAGATGTCTTTTCGCGGTGGTCGCTAGCTACTATCAAGTAAAAAAAGGAGTTGTAAGCAAAAGTTGTATCGCCACCTCACAGATTGACTAGAGTTATAGAAGTAGCTATTGCAGAGATCTGACCTAAATCGCAAGTATTTCAAAAAATATTCTTTATCATTAAAATAGCAAGCTGAATTGGCAGTGGCTAAGAGGTTAGGCGCAGAATTTGTAAATCGTTTGTGTAACGTATCCTTGATTGGAAACCACGTCTGGGTAAACGTAGTGTAGGACGTCCACAGACCAGGAGGAGTGATCATTTGCGCAGAATTACTGGCAGAAGCTGGATGCGAGAAACTGAGGATCGAACCAAGTCCCATGTCCAGCAATGGACTGAGGCTCATGATTGAGTGATGATTATTATCATAAAATTACTTGCCCGGACTGACTCATTCGTTCATCAACGCAGAGCCTAAATTACTGGCTCCACACAACTTGAATTTCCAGAATTATACCCCTGCGATGGAAAATCCTCATCAAAATCCACAGCTTAAAACATATAATATGAAAAAATCACTCCAGCCTAGCTACTGGTAGTAGTTAGTACATCATTTAATCTTTTAAATATATTAGAACATTCTTCTCACCAATCATAGTAAGCTATTTAATTAACTCGCACTTAATAATTCCGTCTGGTTATTTCATTCACTCAAATAATATTAATTACAGAGAACATTTTTTTTTTAAATATTTCTTCAAAAAAATAAACAATGACACAAAATATAATTTTAAAATAAATGACACAATGAAAGCAGTAATTGTGACACCAGCGGCATTTACCACATAATAACTAATACATTTTTGTAGTTCATATGAGTGTAAGCAACAATCGTTCATCTCCCGTTATAAACTTAAATATGTTATTTAAGTATGTATTGTAAAAATTGAACAAGTTTAGATACTGGTTAAATATTGGTTTAAAACTATTTCTGTTAAATCGAGATATTTAACATCAAAAGCTTTTAACAGTCCACTTCTGAGCATAGGACTTTATTTAAAAAGGAGGACTTGACCTACTCTACAATACCGAGAAAACTAGTTTTCCTACTCTTTACGGTGGTGTTTTCCTGCGCACTTTGCTCCTACGTACGTACGTATAGTCAGCTCTCTTTGTCTCTCCGTATTTATAATCTCTCGCCACACGGAGACGACCAAAACATATGAATACGATCAAAAATATATGTGGCGACTTCCACATATAGCGCATCAAGAAAACATATGACAGCGCCATCTACCGAAGATACACTGAACTACGGAGTAATATACAATACGAAGAAACTACCAATCTTGCATCGCGCAATAAAAGTTCTCTCGTCGATTAGTATATTACAACATGCCAACATCAATCCGGGCCGGGGCCCGCCGGGCATTATCACCTAGCCTGGTTGGAAGATTCTCCTTTTGTGTTGGAGGGACATAGCACCTGTTCCTCCACAATATATTTTATTAAAAAGGAAAACTGAATAAATTTATATTATGATATATGTACGCGAGAGATCGCCTGATAGCCAAAATTTAGCCATAATTCATGTTTGCTTTTTGTTTTTATTCATTTACCTATTCATATAACAAATGAAGCCTTTCATTGCCAGTGAGATATTGGTATCACGTCTCTCTAAAACAAAGAATCTATGCCACCGATGATTGATGTAGATCTTATCCCGGGTTAGATCTATCATTTCTTGAAACAGAGTTAGGTCTTACTATTTAAGTTTGCTAGGCTTAAATGTTTTCAATTAGTGTATGTGTGCTTATAAACATATACTGTATTTGTGTGTATAAGTACATAATATTTTATCGGGTAGTGGGACTAACGATTAAATGTAATGGACCAAAATGAGAGTGACTTCTGGTCTTAATACGTGAATGTATTTGAATGTGTATACGGTATACTATGAGGATCTTGTGTCAACTGCGGTGAATTTCCGTGCGTTTAGGCGATTCTGCCATACATACTATAGTAATCAAATATAGCTCACTTAGGACCCCTAATACTTTATCCGTGGTGCTTCCCGGTTTGTAAAAGGTGTCTGCCTATTTTGACTTCATTTTGTCTCCCGCTTTCCTAAGGAGGAAAGTGGATTTATCATTTCCAACTCCTCCTGTTTTTCTTCTGATTAACTTCGTTGCGGGTTCCAAGACAGTTAATTTTCTTCCTGGGACTTCCCGAGTGTCATAACTCGGTGTGTTCGTAGGTCACTGCTGTTGATCCTGGTGTACAGGAGTTACAGTGGTGGGAATGTGGGCGGGATTAGTCCCAAAAAAAAAATCCATACTAATATCGTAAAATTCGAAAGTAACTATGTATGTTTGTTACGCTTTTACGGCTAAACTGTTGCTCCGATTTTAATGAAATTAGACCTGGAGATATTTTGATTCTTGAGGAAGGACATGGGCTATTCTTGGACTGATATACAAGCGAGCGAAGCCCCAGGCAAAAGCTAGCAAGAATATAAAAACATCTATTGTATTCTTTCAAAGATAATATTATTGTCATTAGCAAGTAAGTTTTTTAAACGAAAAAGCATCTCACTTTTTCAGCATTCAAAATATGTTAATACATACACAAAACTTCAGAAAAGCTAACGATGCAACACATTGCAAGCAGCAAACAACATTATGCAAAGTAAATGACATGTTAATTCTGTAATATGGTTTGCAAACTATCAAATATGGCTGTCCACTTTTCTGCTGCCATTACCACTTAGAGGAAAAGACCCTTGTTTTTATCCAACGAAAATACCGACCTCTTCGTTACGCTGCATTAGCACAATTGTGTTTAATAAAGGATTTTTTTGCTAACCCTCCAATGTGGTTTTATTTTTATTTATAGCGCACTAACTTTGTCTCGCAGGCTCACTCAATCCTAAGCCTACAATTGGCCTAGTAAATATCTTTGTTTCGTATATTTATGGCTTCTGACGTAGCGTTTTCAAAAGATTTGGGGTCGTTCCTATATATTACTACACTTTCTTAACCGTTTTAGCTTTTCCAATTAAGATTTATGTGGCTTACCCTGGCATTGAGGGATCTTTATGTTTCTATTGGATTCGAGTAATCTGATTTACTTAGGTAGAAATTTGTTTTTTGAATTTTTGAATAATGTTCGATAAATAGAGTAAATGAAACCTTAGTCTAATTAGTTACTTTTTATCATCTGTCAAAACGATAACTTTATATGAAAAATGTACTAAATATACACTTGTGACGTCATTGTTTTAGACTACTTCAAGCAATAAACTTCAATGTTTAATTGATTAAAATCCTACTACTATTATAAACGCGAAATTTTGTAAGTACGGATGTTTGTCACTCTTTCATGCAAAAACTACTGAACGAATTTGTATCAAACTTTACAGTAATATGGCTTATGCATGACTAACAGATCAGATCAGATCAGACAGAGCTACTCTTTGCCGCGATAATCGACATATACGCGGGCGGAGCCGCAGGCAACAGCTAGTTTGCAATAAAAATGAAAAGCTGTAACGATTATATTCTCCGAGATCTTTTGTAATATTCGCTTTAAAAAAGGAGACATCGGTATATATTTACGATACCGTCATCTACCCTATTCGAAATATAGGTTACCTTAGAATCTAGTAAGTTATGCTGACGATTTTTAGGTCAAATTATCGAAGCAGTACAAAATAGTTGTAGATGTCCCCACGATTAACGGGATGCAGATAACATAGGATTATGAAAATAATAAAGAATCCCGTCTGTTAATTTGTTTTTATATTATTTTATCTCAAAAAGGGAGGGATAATATTAGTTATATAGGTCCTACATGAATAGATAACTGAGAATCGGCAAACAACCAGCCAATGGATACGAGCTGCCCAAGACCGGAATGGTTGGCGCTCTTTGGAGGAGACCTTCAGTCAACAGTAGTCGACGATAGATCGACACAAATAGCCTCCCACTGAGGACACATAATTTCCAAACAAAACCTTTACCTAGCTTATAGCATTTATACATTCTACTATATTCACACAACGCCATCTAGTCCTAAACTAAGCAGAGCTTATACGATGGGTACTAGACAAGATAATTTTGTTTTTTAAGGCGGAACCGGTCAGGTGTAAATATGAATAAAATAAAATAGCAAGTGATATTAATTCTAAAATGAACTGTAAATGCAAATGTACTTTCCATAGAAAACACCCAAACTCCAGAACAAATATTTGTAAGTCACACAAATATTGGAGCCTACTCAGAAATAGAAACCGAGACCTCAAGCAAGGCAGTCGCATTCGATATCACTGCACCGCCACGAGAATCAAATTCAATCATCTTTCATCATCATCAGCCTATCGCAGTCCACTGCTGGACATAGGCCTCTCCAATTGCGCACCACTTGGTTCGATCATCGGCTTCTCGCATCCAGCTCCTGCCAGCCATCTTGCGCAGATCATCACTCCACCTGGTCTGTGGGCGTCCTACACTACTTTTCGGCAAACGTAGTGTAGGAATCATCATTATTCAAAATATATTACTTTGGTTTACTAATTCAATTCAATCGACATAAATAAAGTGTTTCTTATCTATACTACACTGAATTTCATTGAAAGCCTATCTCAGTTTCGTAATCTTAGATATAAGAATCGATTTTCAGGGACATTTAGTTATATATTATCGATTATAAAGATTCGTAATGGAACTGAATTGCCGTCATTACTCTCGTTTTATAGTAATTGGATGGAGTATTTGCTGATCTGAGATTTAGAACTGTTTTCCTGTTCGGAACAATTTATTTGCGTCCAATTTCTTTATTACTTTTATAACTTTTAATATATTATAACAAATATTTAATTATGTCAATGTTGAAAAGAATAAAACCTTACTGATTTTTATATGGTTCAATTTTATAAAACTCCTTACTAAAGAGAAGCCGATGTCCAACATTGGAAGGTAATTTGCCTGCCATGCAACTGCCTCGGTGGCGCAGTGGTAGCGTACGCGACTGCTGTTCTTGAGGTCTCGGGTTCGATTCCCGGGTCGGAACAAATGTTTGTATGATCTGCAAATATTTTGTTTCGGAGTTTGGGTGTTTTCTATGTATAATATGTATGTATGTATTTACAAAAAAAAAGTATAAAAGTATTCATATCAGTTGTCTAGTACCCATAATACAAGCTCTGCTTAGTTTGGGACTAGATGGCGTTGTGTGTTAGATGTCCGAAATATTTAAAAAAAATAAAAAAATACTCAAATAGATTACCTTTAATTACCGAGAACAAATTGTGCAAGTTTATAAAATAGTTTAAAACTATTTCTGTGAAATCGAGATATTTGACAGATCAAACGGACAAATACCTTTTGACAGTCGACTTCTGACTTTTTGCTTTCTCCTAACTTTCGGTGATGTATATAATTTATAGCACATATACAACATATTTCCATTGAGATAATTATTTATTTATCTTAAACACAATTATATTGGTGATATAATTTTCATTTATAAATACAAAGAAAAAGAAAATAGAAGCAAGCAATTTCTTCCTAGTGATCAGTAAACGAGGAAAAACTTGGGTCAAATAGTAACCGCAATGAAAGGCCCATGACAATTCTGAGCCTACCGCTAAAACAATTACACCTTATGTAGCACTACTTCGGGTCGAAGATGGTCTAATTAAAACTAAGTCGTAGGGTTTTACCGAAAGCGTTGTTTGTGTACGTACTGAAGAAACTAGTTGTGTAGTTTTATTACAGAATATTTGACAGCAAATTGTTTTAAGTAAATTGTCCTAATCATGTGAAAAATGCGCTTCTTAAATCTACAGCCTGACTTTTGTTTCTTTTGACATTGAAATTATCCTCCTATAATGTTTTCTTCCGAGAAACTTAATTTTGTATTACTTTATTACCAGTTAAAGAAATATATCTTCAACAACATACGTTTCCACTTACTTGACTGTATAAGAAGCACTTATGATTTCAAGTGATCATAAATTGTCAATAACTAGAAATCCGAGATATTCTCTTAAACAGTTTCTAATATAAATCGTATTTTAAGAGAGTTATAACAGTTTGCCTAATCTTTTTCGCTCTCATTTTCCGGTTGAATTTTTTTCATTGTTTGCACTTTTATTCTTTTATTTCTTTCCTTATGATGTGAAAAGATCAAAGACATTTTTACACTAAGTTAGAAGTTTATTACGTAATCATTTACAAACGGGAAATGTTCATTATTACTTTATATTTGTAATATTTTTGAGTTTCTATTTTCGGTTTCTTTTTGCTTTTGATTTATTTAGAATGTAATTGTCTTTGATTTGAGACCGACTATAATTAAGAGGATTAAATCTTTATGAATAAAGATTAAACCAAGCAGGAAAACATCAGCACGAAAGGGTTTGCTCGAACGAGGTGGTACTATCCTCGCATATAAGATCACCGTAAGATGACACCGATCGTGCTGTCGTATTTCATTGGTGAGTGCGAGACCGAAAACCCAATGATGCAGAAGCATCACTAAGCCGCCACGGTGTAGATCACCATGCTTTGTTGCATTGTCTACATTCGCAATGAGTATGGTGACCACCATTCTTGAATTCTGCTTATTCTTTCATGGACATAATAGCGCCAAAAATCATCCTAGTTCTTTTACACAACCTATCGCCGTCTACTGCTGTACGAAGGTCTCCCCCAAGAGCAGGGCAAATCACCCCTTTTCTAGACAGTCTGCATCTATCCGCTGGCAACCAGTTCCTTCAAATTCTCGGTCCTTCGTACCGCATAGTTCTTGGTAAATATAAAACTGTTTATCTGCACCAAACTTCTCGCCTCGAATCAGACCCCGCACCAAACACTCTTACCCAAATGTAATCACAGAAATTTAGTCAGAAATTGGACCGTTTGGTTAAAAGCATTGAGTTGATATTCCATTGTTTGTAAGTACACTTATCGAGTGTAACTGTTGTTCTTCCGTTTTCAGAATGACTTTTGTCTCTTGGTCGTATAATGAAATCGTTTGGAACTCCGTAATTTCCTATTTAGACGAAAAAATACTAAGTGCTTAAACAAAAGTAATTTTGCGGAGAATCAAGGGTGCGTGAAACATTCTCCTGGATTTAGGAAGGCCTGACTCTGATGGCTTTGTATGGATGATTCTAGATTCGTTTATTTTTATATCTTTTACAAAGCAATGGGCCATTTGATGGAACACCGCCAGATTCATTAGCATTCTGTTCATCTACCAAGCCAGTTGCCACTTGATGTTATTACTACCACGTATGGCTATCGACTGGATAGTGATGAAATTACTCTTACATAATATATATTGTACTCACAGACTATAAACTTTAAAGTACATAAAGAAGACTGCCTCGGTGACGTAATTGTAGCATATGTGATGGCTGTGCTCGGTTTCGATTCCCGGGTTGAGCCAAATGTTTGTATGATCTGCAAATATTTGTTTCGGGGTTGTAGCATATGTGATGGCTGTGCTCGGTTTCGATTCCCGGGTTGAGCCAAATGTTTGTATGATCTGCAAATATTTGTTTCGGGGTTTGGGTATTTTCTATGTATAGTATGTATGTATTGACAAAAAAATTATATGTATTTATATCAGTTGTCTAGTACCCAAATTATTAACTCTGTTTAGTTTGGGACTAGATGGCGTTATGTGTAAGATATCCGAAATATTTATAAAAAAGTAAGAAATTTCTCATTCGCAACAACATATAAAACCATAAAGAGACTGATAAATACATAAAATAATATTAGATTTCGAACCACATAACCCCCCTTTAGTCCTAAATGTTGAAAGCAGTATATAATAAAGAAGTAGGTATATAAGTGAAAAGTAAATATCACTGCAAAAAAAGAACATTTGAAACGAAAACCTTAAACAAAAAGTCTGGTCCCAAAGTAGAAGTCACAAAATGGCGTCTTTTGTGACTAATGGCGTACGCTGAAAGATATTTAGAAACGGACTGCCATGGGATTAATCAAATGAGTCTCAAAAGCACATAATCTTTATAAATAAAACTGAATTACTGAAATGTATGTACGCGCAGTATGTAATTATTTATATTATGTGTTTATTATTTTGCCAAGGTTTATATAGATTAAAATTAAAAGATACCTGAATCTTTTTTTTACGCGACTTTAGGCTACCTGTGGAAAGCCTAGGTGCTTCTGTGAAGTTACGAAGTTCTCCACAGAAGCTGTAAGAGTTAGTATACATTCTTTTTTTAAAAAATGTTCTTACTTTCATTGTTTACCTTGAAAATTTCCTCCAAACCTTAAAATTTCGGTTATTACGCACATAATTCGTAGAAAAAATAGGCCTAGTTTATCAAGTCAAATAAGTTTTTTCAGTTTCAAACGTAATGGAATTTTTAAGTTTTAAACTAAGCGGAAATTCAAAAAGCGGGCAAGCTCTTTACAATGAAAATTATTGAAATTAAAACGTTTTGCTGAGGACGGAAATGAGATTCACGAAATTGTATGACGTAAAAAGATTTAAAAAAAAAGTAGACTATGACATATATTTTTTAATGGCGGGCTACCGTAATAAATGCTTTGTAAAGATAAACTGAATTTAGTTAAAGTATACAACGAAATGTAAAGAAATTTCCTAAGTACCTCTCTGTTAAATAGTAAAGAAAATGGTATTACCGTGCGACAGAAAGGAAGGGTTCTTATAAAAGACCTCAAGAACCAGGTCAGGTATTCATGCCAGGTAAACAGCAGGTTAATGTTTAATGTTGGATTGACTTGCTGTAATCGTTTAAACCTTCCCTAGACTACGACAAACATTACAAAACCAATATCAGCTAAATTGGCCCCGCCGTTCTCAAGTTTTTAGGGAGACAAACGAAAGCAATTGATTGTTAAATATAAGAAGATAAGAATTGACGTCCGAACTGTTTTTGCCCAATACAGAATCAGTTACTCCATAGTTCGGTCCTTAGGCAATGTTTTTGTAGACGCTACAAGATGATTTTTTTAGTAGTATAAATAAAATAAAAATTCATAGTGCTACACCCAAGTGTAGAACCTAGGTGAAGCACGGGACTTATACCGCTAAAAGTTATTGTTCTTTACTGTTGTTTGAATAGTGGCCAACAGTTGGATTCTATCTTTTCACACTTCAAATTCTATCTAACGTTTACTTACACAATCTTTCTAAACTAAAACCCTGGTATAACTGCAGACTGTTTAATATTCACCAATTGTGGCGCAATTTTCCAGCTACAAAGAATATTGTGGAATTTACAATAACAGGACATATTGTTCTATTTTTATGGTTATCTAAGATATTAGAAGCATAGAATAAAATCCATCCATTTAATGTGTCCATATAGTAAGAGTAAATCGCTAGGATAGGTTGTTTTTCGAACCACTGAATCTAACGTGGCAGATAATAAAATTTCGAATTCGTTGCCTTCACTCCTGTTAGATGGTGAAGATGTGAACCTGAATTTTGGGGTTTATATCTGTAAATAAATAGATATCGAGTTAAGATTTTTTGTTTCTAAACTTATTTTTTATTAATGATCAACTTTAGGTCGTCACTTCATCTGTTTTGGTTAT
The DNA here is from genome assembly GCA_905220595.1 of Spilosoma lubricipeda. Lineage (NCBI taxonomy): Eukaryota > Metazoa > Arthropoda > Insecta > Lepidoptera > Erebidae > Spilosoma > Spilosoma lubricipeda. The sequence goes on along the minus strand of HG992296.1, from coordinate 13,397,527 downwards.
CGCGCTAAAAAGTGACTGTACAGTCCTTCTTTATCAAAGTATCTGTTAAATTTCATAGTTTAAGTTGAAGAGGTAGAAATTATTATAACCTTATATTAAACTTCTGGAGCATGTGATTTCATTGATACTAAAGCCTCACAAGAAACTAGTGTTAAGTAAACTAAAAACCACGTGATGTTCTACAGCAGTGAATCTAACAGACAAAATTAACAGCTAAGATGGTTCAACCCACCAGAACATATAAACAACTGCTTTGAACTTCAACAGTTTAAAATATATCCTCGATTTAACTCAAAACAAAAGGATTACGAGAAGAAATGGACAACAAAAGGCGTCATTAATATCGCATCCAGTCGAGCACAGTAACGCAGTCCACTTTTCATACGAGATCTATTTGAGCCAATATTTCAGAACCTATTGTAGAAACACAATAGATAGAGATTAAATTTCTTTGAAAAGAATGTTGCAAAATATGAATTGTGAAGGCCCAGGCTAAGGATGAAACGTTCTAGAACATTTCTGTTGGTTAAGCTAATGTTAATGAATTTTTAAACGTTTTTTATTACTAGATATATACTAGACTAGAACTAGAATCTAGACTAGATTTTGACCAACTTCAAGAGGTCAAATTTTATTTAAACCTATTAGACTTATCGAGGAACGATGACAATAAAATAATTGAAATAATATATTAAAATAAACTAAAAAAAAAAACTTTAAAAAATTAAAACAACACGCTTTTTAAAAAACCAAACTAAAACTTACTTTCAATGTGAAAAATAATGGGGCCACATTATTGAAATATCTTCAGAAATACTTTTCTACTTTTAAGTTTGTTTTATTTATAAAAGCTTGTTTTTTTTCTTTTGTTTTTTAAACTATTATTTATTTAAATGAAAATATCTACAAGCGGGTTTGAATGACCGTTGTAACCGACGGCTTTATGAAATGTAATGTTATGAATTCTGCAATTAGGTTACATAAACACTTATCCAAGTGAAACTTTTTTTCAGCAAATGTGTTCGGCCTTTCCTAACTGGACTAACCCTAAGAAGACAGGACGAAACAAACTCAGAAATCATCGTCTCTTTTCAATTCCAGACAATCGTTTTTAAATTCAAAAGACATTCTATCAGTGAATAAACAAGTACAATTTTAACAAAAAAAAACCGACTTCAAGATTCGACTCGATTTCTCTGGGATGCCATCATCAGATCCTAGTTTCCTTATCATGGTACCACCGTCGGGACATCTCCTTTCCAACAAAAGAAAAATCATCAAAATCGGTTCATAAACGACGAAGTTATGCCCGAACGCACATAAAAAAAAAAAAAAAAATATATATATACGGTCGAATTGAGAAACCTCCTCCTTTTTTTGAAGTCGGTTAAAAAGCGATAGTTATAATTTGAGTCACAACTATCATAAATTAGTAAAAAAAAAATAAAAAAGATGTCAACGACAGCTATTATTATATGTGAATTTGTTTCAAATTAAAAATTATCACACTTAGAGTTTGTATGTATTGAAGATGTCAAGGACTTAAACAGTTTTAGCTTACAGGAAATGACTAGTATACTGTACTGTACTGACTAGTATATATGTACTGTTATAAATATTACTAATTATAAAGTAGAATCCCTGTATTGTTCGCTACATCAGTACAATTTTAATTGCCTCGAAACGGATTAAAACTGAACTGATAATAAAATATTCCGTTGAAATCTTAATCCCACAAATCAATCAGTCCATTCGAATGATGGTTTTATTTATTTTATAAGTAAATGCGGTTTATAAAAGTAGCTAGAATTATATTTATTTCATCGGAATCATAAATTGAAAATTGTTCAGTTTCAATATAAAAAGTGTAATTTTGTATTTCGCTTTAAGGCAGTACCTTTATTTAACAGTCTGTTCATCTTCATTGTTCAATAAAAAAATACCTATTCTATTATTTTTGTTTCAAAAGCAAGCCGTTTCATAATTAATCAGGCAGATTTTGATTTATAATAAAACTAGCTGAACCCCGCGGTGTTACCCGCGGTTATTGTTGTACCGCGAGTAACGCCGCGGGACAAAGTTAGTCTAAAAAAAAGTAGCCTAAGTTACTCCCTGGATCATCAGCTACCTTCCCGTACGCAAAATCCGTCCAGCCGTTCCAGAGATTACCCGGAACAAACAGACAGACAGACAGACAAACATTTTTTAGCTACATTTTTGGTGTATACATACATATGCATTTAGTAAAAAGCGGTTATTTTAATATTACAAACAGACACTCCAATTTTATTTATTTGTATAAATGTTAACAAAAATAAAACAGACGTCAAGTTTGACTCGATTTCGATTAAATCTTAGTGTCCTTATCATGGTACCACCGTTGGGATATCTCCTTTCCATTAAAAACAGAATCATCAAAATCGGTTCATAAACGACGAAGTTATACGCGAACAAACATAAAAAAAAAGTATATATACGGTCGAACTGAGAAACCTCCTCCTTTTTTTGAAGTCGGTTAAAAATGGTTTCATTCTGTTTGTCTATCCTGTTACTTCAAACCTCCTCTTGAAGAAGAGTCTTATGTCCAGCAGTGGACTATTCAAAGCTGCTGATGATGATATTCTTGTTGCTACAGTGGTCATTGATGTTGACTACTGAGTCTGATTGAGATCAAAGATTCAATTCCCAGTTAGGTCCAATCTCTATATGATGAACGTGATCATTCCTTTGGGAATAGATTTATATTTGTATATATTTAGATGTATTTTGCTAGTACTGTTTTGTAGGTAATAGAGCCACGCTGATTTCAGCACGAACGGGCGGGCTCGACCAGGACGGTACTACCCTCGCACAGAAAATCAACGTAAAATGACAGCGATCGTGCTGTCGTGTTTCGTTGATGAGTGCGAGACCGGAGGCCCAATGATGCAGAAGCGTGATGCTTCGCTAGCCCGCCATGGTGTGGGTCACCATGCTGCAGTGATGCGTTGTCTGCATTCGCAGTATGGTGACTCTTGGATTCTGCTTATGCATTCCATCAGGCAGAGTAAAGTCATTTTGGCATGGCCATATATAAAAAAAAAAGATACTATAGTAGTGGCTATATCTTGTTTTGAATCAGACGGCCTAATGTAGGACGTTTCAAGACATTTTTTTGTACTTTTTAATTTAAAAAAGAACTTCACAACACTGATATAATGAATGACGTGACCAAACTAGAATATTCGGAACATCTTTCCTTTTTATTCTAATAAAATCACACTCTTTGCATATTTTTGTCTATAACTCTAAGTATGGATGACATTTTCTAAATTTCCTCTTGTCTTGTCGGCAGGTTTCCGATGACATCGGGTACGTGATATACTCGGCGCTGGGGAGCTTTTACATACCGTCCTGCATCATGGTGTTCGTCTATATCAGGATATACTTCGCAGCAAAAGCGAGGGCTAGAAGAGGTATACGGAAAAATCCACGACCTAGACCAGTAAGTAATGTTTTTGGGTTTTGTTACTATTATATATGAGGTGTCTCAGTACGAGTACACTTTCACATTTTAAAATAAAAAAAAAAAAACAGTTTTTTAGAGAGTTGTGAGTTTTTGTTTTCGGATTATTAAGATGTCTTCTTTATAATCCAAGGAAAAATCACAGTTAATATTGATATAATTTAACAGACACATTGGGGGTGGTAACCAGTTGTGTCAGGCTATATGCCAGGGCGAAGTCATTTAGAGCATAATACTATCTTATCTAATACATAGATACATATATATCTTATAAAAATTCTTAAAACGGTTCTAACGATTTTCATGAATTTAGTATCCAGGGGTTTCGGAAGCGATAAATCGATATAGCTAGGACTCATTTTTAGAAAATTTACCTAATTAAATACCGAACTAAAATCAGCTATCAGATACAGAGAGACGCCGGGTGCACCAACACTATCTAAACGAATGGATTATAAGCATTCTGAGCCTCAAATACTTTAATCACAATAAGAGTAGATTTAAATCTGGTTATTTTGTCATTAGAATGAACAACAGACGAGCTTCAGCAACCCGCCCAAAGGCACGCGGCCGATGCCATCGACTCATCCCATGCCTCAGGGACATCTTAGTAGTAATAATAACGGGTACGTATCTATATATTCATCTACTTTTCCGTTTAAGCCTTATGTTGCTCAGTATAAAGTACAATTTTAGATTGGACAAACTTAATTTCCTAAAAATTCCTCCTTAGAATGTTTTTTTCAACATTTGACGCTGAATGACGCTTATAAGTGATTCCTTTCTCCTGTCTAGATACATGAGGCTTTAATGTTTTTTCAAGTCAATCATCATATATTTAAACATATTACATAACGTTATTAGAAAATCATGCAAACATAGACTTAAGTAATATATAAATAATACTAGCTGACCCGGCGAACTTCGTACCGCCACATATCTTTTGTAAATATTTTTTTAAATTTCTGAAAAGCTTGTTTTAGTAATTATGGTTCGGCTTTCCACAGGTTTTACAGTCGCGAACAAAAAAAAACAATTATTCAAACGTAGAAATACGGTGCCATCTACCGGATAACTGTGCAACTTAGATGCCAAACCGCCATCTATTAGCATTTTATAGAACTAATCGATAAGTACACAGTATAGTAAACATTTAATTTGCAATAAGAAATATCGAGATCAATAATTGAGATAAAATCTACCCTATCTCCCAAGTTGGACCAAATTACAGGTGCTTACAAAAAATGATAAAAAATTGGTTCAGTAGTTTTGGAGCTTATCGCGAACACACATCGTGACAATAAATTTTTATATGTATAGATATGCACTTTATTGCCGTCCAGGGTAGACAGAAACGAGTAAGTACCATTTCCAACGAGCTTGATAAATACATTTTGTAATGGCAATGTCAGTCTCTTCAGACTTAGGCCTCCTACCGTAATTCCTAGTTCTTCTGATCTCAAGCCACTGTCATTCAATTTACCCGGATCTATAAATGTTATCCATCTATCATCTCATTGGTGGTCTTCCTTTTGGTGGTTTTTGCTCAGAATCTCTCTACTTGAGTATTTTTCGAACCAATAGACGGTCGTCCAGTTTAGACACGTGAAAAAACTATATTTAACTGCTTTTATAGGTAATATTCGAGCAGCAATTCGAAAAACATCATTTACACAAATTTACAGAAATGTCCAGAAGTTTTAGTTTCCAGATTTAAATTATTGATCAAATGAAGGCATAAATGGAATCCATCCTGTATTCGGACGAGACGAAATTATGAAAGGATCCGTTCGTATTAGTATTGGAATTCAGAAAACGGCCCTGAGATCTGGGCAACAAGCAATTTTTGGAATACCATTGCTGAAAAAGAAAAATCCCGCATTTCCATCGTCACAAGAATTTCTTTAGAATCCTACGTAACGAAAACGACGATGGAGAAAACGACAAAATGATCTTTGTTATTTTGCATTTGTTAAAAGTGCAATAAATTGAAAATATATAACACTAGCTTTTACCCGTGGCTCCGCCCGGAAAATCATTGTTTAGGTTATGGCCTCATTTACATGTTATGTAGCTTTCCATTAATTAAATAATTTTCTAATTCGGTTCAGTAGATCCAGACCATTAGTATAGATAATTGCAGTAAAAATGGGTGTTAGTTAATGTCTTTGTAATAAAACTTCATTTATTTAAGAGTTTTTTGAAGTAAACGAGCAGATGGGGAACTTATGTTAGGAATGTGGATACCTCCATCCTTGGAAACCTACAATACTAAAAACACAAGTGCAACATCACCTTTTGAGTCTTCCCTCTAGAATTAGAGAGAGAAGGGAATTACTTCTCTAGATATACTCTATTCAAATGAATAGTAACGAAAAAAATATTCAACACCAATTTGTTCACTAAACTAAAATTTCTCTAAAATGATCTTCGTTTATCTTCAGCTTCAGTAAAATACCTAAACTTTAACGTATGTATTTGGAAAACGTCTATTTTTAGAGTAACAAATCTTATTTTAGTCAATCTTTGACATTTAGAACGTTGTTTGACAATACTATTTTTTAACCGACTTCAAAAACAGCAGAAGGTTTCTCAATTCGCCTGTATATATTTTTATTTTATTTGTGTTCACGGTTGGTTTTTAATTTTGATCAAATTTTACTTGTTATTAATTTAGTTTAGAAAGTTTCGAACAACCGAATTAGCATCAATGTCACATTTTGTTCCATCTTTATATTTATAATTCTTCTGTGAGTGTGTATGTCACTGAACTACTCTCAAACGACTGGACCGATTTTGATGACATTTTTTGTGTGTTCAAGGGGATCTGGGAATGGTTTAGATTCACAATTTTGTCCGCTGGACAATGTTTTTTTAATTAATTTTTAATTTATTAGTAGTTATGGCAAAACGACGTTTGCCGAGACAGCTAGTCCTGTATAAAATTTTCAAAAAGAACCATAGTCTGGCTACTATAGAATAGACTTGGCCTAGATTAGTATCAGACAGTCGCGTGTAAAGTTATTAATATTATATAACTCGGTTCCGGGAAGATAGTCCGGAATCCTTTTTTTAAATGTGATCCATTTTTAAATAAATCTTCATATTTTTACCATTCCTCTGTCCAAACAGATTAATTTGAGTATGTGAGATAAAAAAAAGGTTTCGGTTCCATTTTTAAACGAATATGAATGTAGAGTTAAATGTTATTTTTATATGTAAACGGCGTGTTACTGGCCTAGTAAGGAGCCATGCTTTTTTTTCGTTTGACTCGTATTAACTAAAAATTTTTGAAATACTTTTCGCAGCGTGAGTAAGATCACCAAATGGCCCATTAAGTTAAGTGCAGTTTCAAAAAGCAACGCATAAGTTTCTTCTTACATCAGATGCGGTGGTGGCCATCATAATATTTTGCTCGTTTGCTTTCTCTTATATTAGAAACTTGAACGTATGCTAAATCACATCTTTCTAGCCTTTAGTATTATAAATAATATATTATTTGATGTCAGCTACTAGGTCAACCATTTTTACCTGAATATTAGTTCTTTCAAATAGCGACTGGCATCGGACCTCTGCAATATGGAAAATATGAAACCGTCAAAAGCTAACTTTAATCATAATTAAAATAATAGTATTAATATACAATAGCTAAATAAGAGTAAGAGTGTCTACCCTTATAGGTTCAATAAAAACCTGATCATAATTATTCGTAATGTATCTCGTTTCAGTGAAAGCCAAATATCAACAATAGAGACACCCCAAGTGCAAATCCCAACAGTGACGTGCGAGTTGGCGTCAGACATATCCACCAGCGAAGCTGGAGACACCATCCCACCTCCGCCAGACGAAAGGAAAGACACGCTCAAGGTGGTAAGTATAACTTCAAGAAGCAAGCAAGTAATACCGTATCGATAAGTTTAAAAATCCATGGCAAACAAAAGAAATCTCGTTCGAACTCTAAATCCAGTAATAACTATAAGTATAATTAAAAAAACTGTTTTAACAGAAATAGATCCTGACAATATCACCACAACAATAGATTTGTATTGTATTATCCATACAAATAAATAAAATTGGAGTGTCTGTTTGTAATAAAAATAATCGCTATGTATAATATGTATATGGTACATATACAAAAATGTAGTTTAATTTTTTTTGTCTGTCTGTCTGTTTGTTCCGGGTAATCTCAGGACCGATTTTGACGGGACTTTCTCTGGCAGGCTGATGATCCAGGGAGTAGCTTAGACTACTTTTTTTAGACTAACTTTCTCCTGCGACGTGACCCGCGGTACAACAATAACCGCGGGTAACACCGCGGGGTTCAGCTAGTTGTAATAATAAAATTATTACAATAATGTGAGAAGCCTATGTCCTGCAGTCGACTGCTCTAGGAATTATGATTGCAGTAAAATATAATAACTTACCAGATAAATCCTTTACATGGCAACTCTCTCAGGCCGTCACCTCACCGAGATTTTGGCTATGGTGGTGTATCGATCAAATAGACTAAAACCACTCAGAGTATTGTACTGCTCACGAAATAGGAAGGATCCGGGAATATCGCAGCCTTCATCATCAGCTTATTGCAGTCCATTGCAAGACATATGCCTCTCCCATTGCACGCTACTCTGGTCGATTTTGGACTACTCGCGTTAACTTCTGATTTTGTTGATACAGGTAGTAACATCGGCGCAAGTAACAAAAAATCCATTGGCATCCTGTACATTGCGGAGTTCAACACTCTCAGTGAACGGAGAGCTACAACTACAACAGACGAGGGGCAGAGCGCCCAGCGTCGCCATCGACACAGACATGGTCTCAGAAATGGAACCATCGTCATCAGACTCCGGGGTGGTCAGCCGCTGTGGAGGAGTCAAACCTTTGAAACTCAGAATCTTTAAAAAGACCGATAGAAGACAAGAAAAATCTCAACCAAGTAAAGCAGAATTAGAACCTGCCCTGCCAAAGCCGCACAAACCTAGAGACCCAGAGAGAGAAAAGAAAAGATTAGCAAGGAAAAAGGAGAAGAGGGCAACTCTAATCTTAGGTTTAATTATGGGCAGTTTTATCGCTTGCTGGCTGCCATTTTTCTTTCTGTATATACTTAAGGCTGCTTGCAGATATTGTGAGATACCAGGTAGCGCTTTCGCTATAGCATTTTGGCTGGGATACATGAACTCTGTCCTGAACCCTGTTATATACACAATATTCAACAAGGATTTTAGAAGAGCGTTCAGAAGGATACTGTTTAAGTGATGTTTAGCATACGTGTGCTGTTACAGATGCGTTGCCAACAGAATTATGTTGGCACAGCAACGGGCAGCACCGAATTTTTACAATGTGCGTTAAAGGGACTTTTAAATGAACAGTTTCGGGTGGAAATTTGTTCTTTGACTGACGATTTTTTAGTAATTTAAATTACAATTAATTGTAGAATCTATTTCATTGAATTATTTGCTCATTTAATTTAAAAAATTGTATTAAGTGTACATTTTGTAAATGTTAGTTTTGAATTTGTAAATATTATCTACTTAAATTTTATGTAAATATCTTAGGTTCGGAGATAAATCGTATTAGTATTAGTCAATCAAAGAACAAAAAGTACGCCAAAAATTCAATAAAATACTTAGTAAACAACTTACACAATCAGATTACAATATTAAACCTAATCACGACGTCTTAGGAACGCTTGTTAAATTTTTTAGGCTTTTTGTAGAACGGAGTCACTTCATGTTAAAAAGCTGTAATTATAATGAATCAATAAACTCTTAGGATTTTGAGGATATTTGTGCCTATCGTACTCTTAACGCGTACATTCATTGCACAAATAATTAGCTTAGTTAAATTAACAAGGACGCCAACAAAGTGCGTTTAAAACACTCTTTCATAAATTAAAATAGAAAATTATAATTTTAATTAATCAATAATAATTATTTATTAAACATGTTAGACATGAAGTGACTAGATTTAATTTGCAAATAAAAGGAATTGTACATTGTAAACTACATACACCATTGTATATTTATTTTCGTAGATATTTTAATATACGTAGTTGAGTTATAGATTAATATGTAAAATTAAAACTGCAAACACACTAATGGATTTGAAAATTATACATACTTATGATGTAATGTTTCCTTTAGCGTACGATAAAGGGATTACATAGCTTTAAAATCGTCAGATTTTATAATATTAGCGGCTAGCTGTGTCATTAGATTATTATATACACTGTGGTCGTAACATTGAAAATTATTAACCTGTACAAATTTGAACTAACTTCAAAAAAAGAGGTAAGTTTTTTAATTGTGTGCCTCAAAACTCAGTCATTTACGAATCGACTGCATACATTGGTTTTTTATTTGACAGAAAATTGCCCGTTTAGTTCCATTTAAATAAAAAATCTATTGACTATAATTCTTCATAACTTAGGTGTATTGAAGTAGATTTAGTTTATTAAGATAATTAATTTCCTTAATTAAGCCTCTCAAAGTGACTTTACTCTGCCTGATGGAAAGCATGAATAGGACGCAAGATATACAGAACGTTAGCCATCACAGCTTTTCACAGGTTTAACTTATAAAAGCAAAGCGAGGTTTCGCAATTCATAATTTTAAGTTTTTCTACAAGTTTAGTCTAGGTAAGTTTATTTTTCGACAAGTTGCCCGCATTGTTGTTGTGAGAATCTTATTAAATTTGTCAAGAAGTTAAGTAATACATCCACTTGCAATTTTCTTTCACGCTATTTTAACATTTATGTAAGAAAGGATCTAAGCAGTGATCTGTCCAATGATAAGACATTTTAAGTAGAAGAAGAATAAGAAATAAATAATGAGTTGTAGTAACGCCTATTGGTTGAAACTTAATCTTACTTACATTTAAAATGTAAAAGTATAATTAGATATTTTTTTCTCAATAAATAATTATGGCATTATTATTTTTTCAGTGTTTTTAATGTGTAGAAATATATAAGCGAAAAACATCACACATCAGCTCTCAAAAACTCGGCAATGACTATAAACGCAGATGAAACTGCGGGAAACGGCCACACATTATGCAAAATTAAATACAAAAAAAAACTTTTCAATGTTACGACACAGTGAAAAACAGATCTTAGTAACTTTTTAACTCGCTAGATATTCACGATATAGCATTTAATTCAATATATTTACATAAATAGATTTATTTTACAACTCCCCTTAAGACTTACCCATACGCTTATATACGTACAAAATAGTGAAATTTTAGTAGTACTCATGTAAAATTGTTTGCTATATTTAATCCTAAGATTCATCACTCCAAAATATTTATATATGACACACTAATAATCACAAATATTAAAAAAAAATGTTGATGAGAACCACTATCAAATTTTAACAAAATAGAAGAATAACTGTACATTATTTTACACACGCTACATCACCATAATTTATTACACAAATTAATTATACACTTCCGGAAATATAACAAATTTTAAACATAAAATTCATTGTATATTTATTATTACACACAAAAGGGTTTTCTTGTTATACATAAAACAAAATAAATAACTTTGTTTCCCAAATTAAAACAAAATAATCATTGTAAAGATACGGTGTTATAACAAATTGTGATTATTGTGAAAGTAAGTCTATAATTAAGTTGAAACTTAAAAGCATTATCCATACTAAATCAATACATTCCACTATATATAAATTATACATGATTCATATCGAAGAAATATATAAACAACATTTTATAAAAATCTAGAACATTAGCAGTATTTCATTGTGACCCATCGTAAACTAAAGTTTCTAAATACTTTCACAAAAATTCCTTGCTAGGTTAAATCTATTTAAAATGAATAATAAATGACTGTGCCTCTGTGCCTATCGACAAGCACTATACAACAATAAAATGCACTTATTCAAAAAAGTTAATAATTACAACTTAGTTTTTTCAATTTTTTTCTTTAGAATTTAATTAAAAAAGTAATTGTAGAAATATTCATAAATTTAATGTTTATTGACGGCGCGGGACGCTGTTTAATTTCTAAGTTTTTAATGTAAATATTGTATTTATATAGCTTAAGTTTTATGTTAGATTTAACGTTAAATTATATGAAAAGAACACCAAATACTTCCTGTAAATTATACTAATCTTATGATATTTAAGAACTATTTTATCCGTGAATTTGTAACTTAGTATTTTCCACTTAAAATAAGTAGATATTTAACATTTTCAGTTAAACAATTTGCATGTTTATTACACTTTTATTTATACCTAGTCAATACTACTTTGATAAAGTCATAAAAATGGTCTTAATTATTTTATAAATATTTCAATTGAAATTTTATCAACTATTAAATTTTACCTACGACTGATAATAGATTTTAAAAAACTTTTTCCTGCATAAATGTAAATACAATTTTCTGACTAAATATTGCAAAACCTTGTAAACTAATTTTAATTATAATGAACAACAACGAGAACTTAATTCTAAATAAATGTAAACTAGATTCATGGATTTTAGAAAGTATTAAAAATAAGTACTATAATTAATTATAAGTAAAATTAATAAACTTGCAACACCATTGCCGTTTAGATATATAAATATTTAGATTTTTAGAAACAATAAATTGATAGTTACTAATTACGTACTGAATTCAAAAGCAATAGAAATTGTGTAAATTTTGTTTTCATATATTTAATTTTTCACTATTTTAATGTTTCATATAGTCTTCCAAAGTGTGAGTGAAAAATGGTAGTTTTACGGTTCATTAATCGTTTTTATATAACCATAATGTGTGTATATTGTTTGCGTTTCGTTCTAGAGTTATTTAGAAGTAAATAAATTTTATAAACTAAGTATTTTTAATCCGGAGTAACAATTTTATAAATAGTATAGAACCCCTTAATTCAGCACGAGCCCAGCTGTTTTGGGGGATTCTATTTTTAAGTCGGAAACCGACTCAAAACTATTAACATTGTTCTTGCAGCACTTAAAAAATGTGTTGTACGGACGCTTAATAATTAAATAATTATTATTTATTAAAATAATTAATATATAAACCTAAAATTATTTAAGTTTGTAAATGTTTTCAAATACATGCAAGATTTTGTATAGTTTAAATTAATCTTGTATAAATACAATTTAATGCCATTACTTTCTTATTTAGTGAAAATATTTAGAAGGTTTTTAAATAAAATATTATTATAACTAATAGGTGACTATCCTGTACTGTGTATCTAGCAACTTGTTCAATAAAAAATGTTCTAAATTAATAAAAAACTATTTATACTTATAGTATTATAATCTATATAGTATTTGTTAAATATTTTAATTTTAATATATAAAAATTCGAACACGTTACGTTTGTATTGTTCTTTATAAAAAAATATATAATAATTACTATTAAAGTCGTCTAAGACTATACGATTAACTATTAATTCTTATCGACTCAAAATGTAAATGAAAAAATATACGAAGTACCAATATACAAATTTTAATCTTTAATGTACTGGTTTTATTCACTTTTAACCTTAGTTCTTATGCTATATACCGCGATTTTATACTAACTACTAACTAACTAATCACATTAACAACAATGAATAGTTCAGTGCTAGGTATAAATATCTCCTTAGAAATCAATATAAACTCATATAGCACTCATAAAAAACATAAAAAACATAGTACATTACATGCTCATAGACCTAAATGTAAGCTTTAAATTCCTCGATTTAGTGAATCAGGAATACGGAGTGAACTCAACCATGGAGGTGGCGACACTCTATACAAATATGCATATAGCGAGTGTCGTAAGAGCTGAGTGCGAGAGTGCGAGACCGGAGGCTCAATGATGCAGAAACATCACTAGCCCGCCGTGGTGTGGGTCACCATGCTGCATTGTTGCTTTGTCTGCATTCGCAGTATGGTGACCACCATTCTTTCACGGATTCTGCTTATGCTTTCCATCAGGCAGAGCAGAGTCATTTTTTCAGGGCCGAAAATACAAAAAAAAAACTACGAAAAAGTAACAGCACTGCAAGGAGAAAGAAGACTTCAAACAAACTTTATACCAACCCGTTTGGCCAGCGTGAACCACGCTGTAGTAGTAGTAGTAGTAGTAGTAGTGGACCTCATTTCTAAAGAAAAGCCCACTTTCATCAGGGTTTTTAAGCACGGTTGATGATGATGATTGCTGATAGCGAGAAAGTCCTAAGCCTTTTTTTATGGTATAGATGGCAAACGAGCAGACGTATCACCTAATGGTAAGCGATTACCGCCGCCCGTGGACACTTGCAACACTAGATTCGTCACAAGTGCGTTGCCTTTAGGGAATGGCGAAAGTGATATGGAGAAGGGTACGGTATGGGCTATCCTCACTCACTCGGTGAAACATAGAGCAAGCGCTATTTCATACCGGTTTTCTGTGGGGACGTGGTGTCACTCCGGTCGAGCCGGCCTTTTTGTGCCGAAGCGTGGCTCTCCCACGGTAACCAATACGAACCAGTTATATGGAGTTTTTATTTTTTTAATGTACGGACTAATTACTCTACCTGATAGAAAGCATTAGCAGATTCTAAGAGCATTGGTCACCATACTCATTGTGGATGCAGATAATGGTGGCGGCACACTATGGCGGCCTTTTGAGATGCTTCTGATGCTGATTGGGGCTCAGGTCTCGCACTCACTATCGAAGCACGATAGCACGAATCCTGTCATTTTAGTTTGGTCTACTGAGGGAGGGTAGTACTGGCCCGGTCGAGCTGGCATGTTTTTTGCTGATATCAGTAGTAGACTACCTTGAAATAATAATATAACATCAACAGTTTAGTGGTAAGTTGATTGGATATGACTGAATAAACTACAAATCAATTAAAATGAATATAAATGTTGACTAAACGATCAATCTTTGGAATAGATGAATGTGTTTGAAAGGATACGTCTTCAATGTTAAATTAATCTAATCTGGCGACCTGGTCACCTGCCAGTTGCTACGCTACCAGGTCTCGGGTAAGTATGTTAATGTATTTAGAAATATACAAGTATATATATCAGCAGTCTAGTGAAGTTTATCATAAACTTATTATTCTGTTCCGGAGACTAATATCACAAACGATAAATAACCCCCTTAGGGTAGAAAACAATAACTCAACTCCTTTATTGTCACGACACCTATCATGTCTCGTAGAAAATTTGCAAAGTTAGATTGCATTATGAAGTTAAGTTTCTACAGCGCGGTTTCACGACGTTTCGGGAAATTTAAAAGACGTGAATCGTAGATAAAAAGTTGACTCAAAGGACCAAAGAGCCTGTTTAGATTATTTTAGGACCAAATTCTTACAGGTTACTAAAGAAAAAAAAAGAAATACCCCAAGAATTCAGTTTAGCTTAACTTCTTAACCGGATTTATACTACAGCCTCACAGAGAACTGGTGATGAGTAATTCATTCATCGTTTTTCATCCATGAAGGCGGTCCTGAAGTCCCCAGAGGCAGGGAAAGGTTTGAGTCTCCAGTCTTCAAAAACATCTTAAATTAAAGTAGAGACTGCAACTTAATTTGTTTGCATCTAAATAAAGAAAATCATTAATAACAGAAACTACAACTGATTTACAAACTTCAAAGCGAATTGATTTTAAATAATGTACAAATTTAAAGTTTAAAGTCGCTCAGCGTGTTATGAAGAGTGCTATGCTCGGTATTTCTCTAAGGGTATTAGAAACGAGGTTATCCGGCAGAGAACCAGGCACAGGATTAGCAAGCTGAAGTGGCAGTGGGCTTGCCATATCTGCCGTAAAACCGACAACCGTTGGGTTAAACGTATCGTAGGACGTTCACAGTCCAGGTGCATTGCGCGGAAAACACAATCTCCCATTTGATGTTTTTTCTCTCTTTACAAATGAAAAATTGATACTTGGTTGTCATATATTTATAGTCTGTACATTTTACGCAAATAGTAGGTGATACGAATTTCACCGGAGCATCTAGTTTATGAAAAATATAGGCACCGGTACGTAAGTTGGCCAAATTTCGGCCTAGAGGGGGTAAGTTCACGCAGTACATTTGGTGCAACAAATGAAAACCAACGAAATCGCTTCTTCGAAGCGGTGCTACTACAATCCCCATGTCCCTCTATCGATCAGAAGGACTAAGGACGGCTTTCTACGCATCAAACGAATCTGACCAAGTTACATGCCCGTCTCTATAACTTATAATATAGCTCAAAATATCAACAACTAGCTTGTGTCCGGGACTCCGCCCACGTGTGTCTCAGTAATCGCGTTAAATATTAGCCTATGATTCTGGTGTATTAGCTAACAGAACTGTAAAGTCTATTCTGAATTCGTTTAGTAGTTTTTGCATGATAAACTTATAATCATACACACACCCATCCACGCAAAGTTTCACATTTATACTACGAGTGGGATTTCAACACAATACGGCAAGTTACAATGAAAGCTTATTATATCTGTAATAGTTCAGTTGCAGCTTCCCTCAGGGGGAAGGAACGTTTCACACGTAGCTGTGATGAACAACACAGAGTTATTCTTGCTGAGAACACCAACAAAGTAATACCCGGTTCATGTAATATATTGTTCTACGTGTAAAGCCAATATAATATTATATGTTTCTATATATTATTATAATATATATATAAGAAGCTCGAAAGCTTCAAGTAGGTAATACTAACACAATGTTTTTTTTATGGTATAGGAGGCAAACGAGCAGACATATCGCCTGATGGTAAGCGATTACCACCGCCCATGGACATCCGCAACACCAGAGGCATTGGGGATGGGGAGGTGGATGGGGAGGGGGATGGGGGAGGGGTTGGGTATGGGCCTCCGGTATCCTCACTCACTCGGTGAAACACAGCGCAGGCGCTGTTGCACACTGGTTTTCTGTGAATGAGCCGGCCCATGCATGTCGAAGCGTGGCTCTCCCACGGTAATGTATGTACCTGAATATCAGAATTTTAAAAATAATGGCCATGAATTTCTCTGCCAGTATTCTCAGTTTTTTCATAAAGCCCTACGCACTTTGGAAACTGGAAGTTATAGATCAAGACAAGCAGTCAGTAGATTTTGGTGTTTTCACAAATTTACCTTGTACATGCTGTGACGTCTGTTTGTGTCGATTGATGTCACTTAGTGTCTTAATTGAATAAATTATTTTGAGTTCACTAGTTCACATTAAGAGTCTAATAGTAAACTGCGGAAGCGAGGCCTCATCTTTAAAAAGGAGGCTTCGTTCGATGATTCCTCAATTTTGCAAATTTCATCATCAATTAATCCACTGCTGGACTAAGACCTCTCCTAAAATAGGAGGTTTTTCTACCCTAGGGGGGTTATTTTGTTGTGTGTGATATTAGTCACCAAAACAGAATGAAAAATTTATAATAAACTTTACTACTAACTACTTAACTTGCACTGACAGACAACAAGTTAGACCCACAGTGGGCCAGATGGTTAGTATAGAGTTTTTGTCAAGCTTTCCATCTCTTATTAGTGCTGTTATCCTGCATAATTTGCTCCTGACTATTAATAAATAACATAATAAACAATAATAAATATTTTCGACATCTAACCCACAACGCCATCTAGTCCCAAGCTAAGCAAAGCTTCTGTTATGGGTACTAGACAACTGATACAAATACATATTATACTTTTTTTTCATAAATACATACATATTATACATAGAAAACCCCCCAACTCCGAAACAAATATTTGTAGATCATACAAACATTTGGTCCGACCCGGGAATCGAACCCGAGACCTCATGATCAGCAGTCGCACCCGCCAACCGCTAGTCCAACGAGGCAGTCGAACTTATATTACGACACTTATAGGATGAATACGGGTAGTGATATGCTGTAGTCCTACATTCTACATTCAAATCTTTTCTCTTTGAAATTCAGACTAAAATTATAAATGCGAAAGTAACTCTGTCTGTGTCTTGCTTTCACGGCTTCCACGCACCGATTTCAATGAAATTGGCATAGAGATGCTTTGATTATTGAGGAAGGACATATGCTACTTTTTATTGCGAAGACTGATATATACGCGGGCGGAGCCGCGACCAAAAGATATTGTAATTTATTTATTTATTTATTTATAACTTTATGCACTTTTGTACATAGGCGGACTTAATGCCCAGGGCATTCTCTACCAGTCAACCTTAGGGTAGTGTAGAAATCATGTGAGGTAGCGAGAGTAATATATAGCGTAGTCTTCTGACACAAGTACAAACTCATCCTTATAATATAACAATAACCCAGGATGAAAATATGCAATACATTTCGTATAATAATAATCTCGTATTCGATATTCACTCCAGGTACTCATGATTAAACCGATGACTGTACTTTGTTTTATTGTTTAAGCTAAGCTTAAAAGAAAATACTTTTTTAAATCATGGGTATATTCACTATAGGATCAGATAATATAAATACAGGTAGTATTAAAAACCCCTTAAATAATTTCCTCAACTAATATACGAAAAACATCTATGATTAACGAAGAGTACAGTCAGTCACATAGTTCTAGCTAACTTTTGGCAGGCAAGTTCCGAAACTGTGGACAGTCGCGATCAGCGGTACGCCGCCGGGATTCGTTCGATATAATACACAGTATAGTTGGCGACTAGTTTCACATAATATATATCGAAACAAACCTAGTCAAGTTTATTGTTAAGTTAGGCACAGTTCGTGAAGTCTGTGTTGGACACACGGGCACTTAGTTCATCTGATAAATTAACGCGATACTAATGAATTCATTTAGTCATTTACTAAATTTTATACTTGGAATCTAACTATAGTCAATGCTCTTATATAGAGTTACAGAAACGTGGCCTGAATCTTCTGGCGCTCGAACAATCATTTATACCCCTAATTCTTAACTCCCTATTCTTCTATTCTTCATAATATTACCAAAACCTACGAGAAAATGCCCATTCTCTTCTTTTTTACTTAATAGAATGTTATGTTGTGTTGTAAACTGAATGTTCTGAGCTCTCTACGTTTGGCATAAAATGATGCCCTTTGTAAATTAAATTAAAATGAATCACACTTGTAAAAATTAACTGTAATGCAACACAATTACGATTACCCAATTGATCTTTGGCAAACATTAAGTATTAAATAATAATCAAATAAAGAACTGAATTACATTACACGTGACCAAATACAAAGTGAAAGAATGCGAGCCTTTTAGAAACACTACAGAAATGATCACCTTTTTTTCGTGTAATTTAATTATAAACTTAGACAAATTCATGTTTTTAAACATCATCATCTCATTTTAGCAATTCGATCTGACTTCACGTCCGAAAAGAATTGTTTTGTTGACATAATGGAAGCACTAGCAAATTATTAGTACGTTGGCCAACATGCTGGCCATCGATAAAGTCTGTAAACACCAAGACGAGAAGTAAGTTGTGGCCCTCGGGGAAATGTCCTGTTAACTCACACAACATAATTGAAAATACGATTTCAAATTTATGTTCTGCCCAACCGTTACTAATGAGCTTTTCTCACTTCGATTCTTAGAGTATAGCTAGTCTTATTATATAGTATACTAGCTTTTGATTGCGGCTCAGCCCGCGCTAATGCTGGTAATCGCGGTAGAAGCCCATGAATCAAAGTATCTTCATCTAAAATTTAATTGAAATCTATGCAGCAGTTTATCGGTGAAAGCGTGACAGACAGACATACCGAGTTGCTTTGGAATTCATAGTGCTAGTTAGTTAGATTATATATATTTAAATGATTCATTGTCCGTACGGTAACGGATTAAGAATACAGTGTCACCACCACCACAAACACACACACACACACACACGCACACACGCACGCACGCACGCACGCACGCACGCACGCTCGCATGCACGCACGCACGCACGCACGTACACACACACACACACACACACACCATTGATTTCCTGGGTGTCATAAGAGGCAACTAAAGGAGAAAAATACACAAGATAACAGCCATGCAAAGAGAAGGAAAACTTGAAAGAAACCCTATACCAACCCAACTGGCTAGCGTGGAATCGCAGACTCCCTATATAAGGAGGCTTATATCTAGCTGTGGACTGATCATTTGAATTGATTAAAAACAGAATCACATCGCAAGACATCTCCGCTAGACGGCTTCCCAAAAAACCGATGTTAAACAAATCTTTCATTGCTTTTAATTAAAAATTGGGATTACTGGATTCCATACCAGATCCCCTTCTCATCCCTACGATTTTTAAGTCCATGGGCGGTGACCATTATCTATCAAAAGCTCGTCCGACAGCTTATTTGCTCAGCTTACCTGTATATAGAAATGAATCGCTTTTTTTCATGACCAAGGCTACGGGCGTGGTGGTGCATTACCGTTTGTGCTTTACCATGCCGACCAGTGGAAGTTGGCATGGTAACGCACATCATATAGTTACAGGAGGGGGTGGGGGGGGGGCACTCATTTTACCACTTTGGAAGTGTCTCTCGCGCAAACTATGAAGTTTAGAAAAAAAGGACATTAGAAACCTCAATATCATTTTTGAAGACCTATCGATAGATACCCCACACGTATGGGTTTACTGAAAAATACAGTTTTGCGTTTCAGTAAAGTAACTAAGTATGAGGACCCCCAAATGAAATTTCGTTTGCAACACTAAAAGTTCGGGTTAATTAGTACCTTTTAAATATACACAGAAGAATATCTGACCGCTTCCAACATTCTTCAAGAAAAGCAGAGTCACGGGAATAAGTAACTCAATGAATTATTAAATTTAAATCCGTCCCAACGTTTTCTCAAGTTATTAAGCCCAACAGATGTCCATAAACTTAATCCTAAGTTATTCAACAAACTTGGTACTTGGTAGCACGCCTTAAGAAACTCAAGTTTTCACAAAATGTCCCCTTGAAGGCTCGCCAATGGCTTCGTCTAGAATTGTTATTTATATTTAATTAATAGTGATTTGTTTGTTTGTTCGTTTAAACTTGTTACGCCATTGTTGGTCATTCATTTCATTTACAATTAAGTAACTGTTGTATATAAATTGAAATAACTTTTAAATGTAGTTAAGTGAGTACAATAATGGAATGTCTACGTATTATTAAAGGCGATTCGAAATCTTAGAGCCATTATATGATGACCTATCGGTTTACAGGCGTTTTCAATAACCTACCTTTAGTTAACACTAGGTATATATATAATAGGTCTTTACCTATGAAATGGCCGTTTTGTATGCAATAAATTAAAGTACTTATTTTTTCAAACTTTTTTATTTCTGTTATTCGAAGTAAACACCCATGCAATCGACGCATCTTTGCCAACGCATTGGCAGTTTATTGATTGATTCTTGTAAAAATCAGCTGAACGGGAGACAAAAAACTATTCAAAGGCATTTTGTACTGCCTCTCGGGAATTGATTTTTTTACCCACTAAAAAGTAGTCTAAATTTTGGAAAAAGTAATGGTCGGTAGGTGCAAGGTCTGGTGAGTATAGCGGATGAGGGAGAGCTTCTAACCCCAGCTCTTGCAGCTTGGAGACTGTCTGTTGCGCAGTATGGGGTCGTTTCTTAACAGATTGATTGACCACTTTCTTCGATCTGTAGTTTCTTTTCGTGTCAAGTTTTAAATGTCAACAAAAAAACAAATTATTTTGAAGGTAAATTTAGACCGTTTTCAATAAATAGTCTCCAATTAATAAGTTATTGAAAACGACTGCTAGTGGTTAATGATATAATAGGAGTTATATATATAATACATATTTCAATTAGGTAACTGCTGGGTCAAATTACGCTTCTTTCCTGATCTCTCTTTCAATTTGCTCTCAGACTATCCACGACAGTTTCAGATTTATTAATATAAGTTTATATTTAAGTTCCAACTTGGAGGGTAATTTGTAATATAACTTAGAACTTACATTAACAAACATGACAAGTTGAAAAGTGTAACTTCATTCCATATCTTAGTGTTGAAATTTATATAGAAAATTGAATTAAAGTTTACAGTTTGTCTGTTCAAGTTAAGTTAGCTTAAGAGTTAGGGCAGACGGCGTTAAGGAACAGCGTTCGTATTGTGTAATTACATGTGTTGGTAACCGCTTACTACCAGGAATTTAGATAGACAAGACTTAGGTAAGGTGAAGTTTGTGGTGGTGACACTCATAGTTTAGACATTCATAGTCTCTCTTCCTAAGAAAAAGAAAGCTTGACATAAACTCTACAAATCTCAACCTATCTGCCCGGAACGATATAGCAGATCAAAACTTCGATTCCAATTAATTTTGGCCTACAGTGCCTGTGTCCATCAGCTATGGACTCTACAGTCTCATGATGATGTTGATGATATTTAAATAATTGTCGATTTATGAAGGTTCTTATATGTAACTAAGACTTGAAATGAAATGAAGTGAATGATTTATTCCACATAAATAGAGTACATTTACGGTGTTTTTACAATGTCAACATTAGAGACCGTCTATTTAGCCACTGGTGGCATGTGAATATGGATTTTATTTGAAATTATAGTTTATAGACAAACTATATCATGGTAGGTATTAATGATCTCAACTCTATTAGTATAAAATTTCGTGGTAATAAATATTAATTAATCTTTATTGCAATCCATTTCACCAAGATAAAGGAGAGAGACATGAAGAAAACAGCAATAAGACGAGATAGAGAGAAATTATTTTATTTTTCATAATTTACTATGATTTAGTTAACACTGACGCAAGCCGTATTTTTAAGATTATCATGGGCTACCTTGTAGATTTCATCGTCGTCATCTGCCAATCGCACGACTACGCACTGGCAACATTTGATGCCTGTAAATAAAGAAAATTCCTTATTTAACTTTGACATCATCATCATTCTTGAAAATAAATCTATAATTATAACCGACTAAAAAAGGAGGAGGTTCTCATTTCGGTCGTATATATTTATTTTTTATGTGTGTTCGCGGATAACTTCGTCTTTAATGAACCGATTTTGATGATTCTTTTATTAATGGAAGGAGATATTAGATATTAGTGTCATGTGGTACCATGATAATGACACTAAGATGTCCGTGGCATCCAAGAGAAATTCAGTCGAAACTTGAAGTCGGTTTCATTTTTGTCTGTCTGTCTGTTCCGGGTAATCTCTGGAACGGCTGGACCGATTTTGACGGGACTTTCACTGGCAGGTAGCTGATGATCTGGGGAGTAACTTAACTACTTTTTTAAGACTTACTTTGTCCCGCGGCCTTACTCGCGGTACAACAGTAGCCGCGGGTAACACCGCTCAGCCTAGTCTCAGATATAATTGCAACACTTAATAGAAATTACTGTGACAGAAATGTGTGTGTGAAATGTTAAGTGTGTGAGTGAGAGTAAGGGAGGATATCGGAGGCCCATACCCCAACCTCTCCCACATCCCTTTGCCCATTCCCCAAAGGTCGGCAACGCACTTGTAACGCCTCTGGTGTTGCAGGTGTCCCTGGGCGGTGGTAATCGCTTACCATCAAGTCATACGTCTGCTCGTTTGTCCACTATACAACAAATAAGAAAAAACATGAACTGAGCTGGTTGCCTTTGCTGCACAATGCAATTGTTACGTGATTTTTTTATTTTAGATTGTAAGTTGTAGCAAAAATAAATAGTTTAAGCAATACAAACACTCTAATATAAAACTAGTTCTTACTCTTGAAGCAAAATGGCAAGCAGGATAAACAGGGAGAAAGTATAGAAGGATAGCAACACAATCGCGGCGCGCAAACACAGAAACACATGAATATACTACACTTATTTAGTTTTCGATTTATCAAGTTCAAAGGAAAATACCTCCACAGTTTGAGAACTACTGCAGGTATTTCTCTTTGAAGCTTGTATACCTTCATAAAGATACTGACGTTTCTAAACTGTTACTACCAAAGATAATCTGTAAGTACCATAGAGGAATATTCTATGGTAACTACCTAATATTAATATTATTTCGATATTTAATTGCTTTGTGTGGTTTCTGGGCTTGTGTATAAATGACCGTTAATATAATTTTAGTGACATCCTCTTGACAGCCCTAGCTAGTTCAGTAATTTTTTTTAATTTTTTTTTTTTTTTTTTTTTCGGACATCTATCACACAACGCCATCTAGTCCCAAGCTAAGCTGAGCTTGTGTTATGGGTACTAGACAACTGATACAAATACATATATACTTTTTTTTTGTAAATACATACATATTATACATAGAAAACACCCAAACTCCGAAACAAATATTCGTAGATCAAACATTTGATCCGACCCGAGACCTCACGATCAGCAGTCGCACACGCAAACCGCGTGACCAACGAGGCAGTTGAATAGCTTCAAACCCACATATTAGTTACAGCACCTCAATCGATATTCAACACCTTACTCTCTAGTATTCCGATGTAACAGATTATAAATACAAGCCTGTATTCTAGAGACGGTAAGCAGTCATAGTACAGTCAGTAAGCAATCCATTTCACCTAGACACAACAAAAAAGGTACATCGGAAATTGAAGTTAAAAGTTGGTGCATTTAATTTTGTAATGAGAAATCGCGTATCTGACCGTATCCCATAGTCTGCGTACAAAGATAGGGGGGAGATTATATGAAGGATTGTGTCAAGACAACTCTGCTAAGAGCAACACAATCACAAATAATTCAACAGAGCAGCATAGCAATAATAGAACCTCATAACTATTTTATCCTGTCATTTCATTTCAGATTCAAAATTGACAGCGATTAATCAAACTGCAAATGTCATAATCAACAAAATCCGATGTGTCTTTGCATACCGTTATGTGGATTCTGTTCCTTGATCCCTCTGTTCCTGATATGCCCTTGGATTATCTGCATACCATGCTTGTGTCCACAATGCCTGCCATATTTACGACCATGCTGTCCTTTTTGGTACTATGAAGAATTCGACATTGATTCAAGCTATCCAGGATACAAAGAATATGACTCAAACGAGAAATAATTTATTACTGATTAGCATATGCTGCTCATAGCATGGGATACGTAAATTACTTTTAAGTTAAAAAGAAAAAATAAAGTAGCCAAGATGTGCATTTTTACTTTCTTACTGCCATGCCTTGTCAGTCCTTTCGTTTCCTGTTGTCCTATATGCGATTGCTGCATGAACACTTGCGTGAAAGATGAAGAAAAATACGGATATCCATGACGAACCTTTCGAGATGAGAATAAATTGATTAAAGTTATATGATGACCATGGCATGCAAACCCCAAATGTCTAAATGGAAGTAAATGGAAAGTTAGATTGTACCCTGTATTTGTACAAAACTCGTAATCCATTGAAAAATATAATATTATTGAAGATAGAAATTTACGAATGATTTATCAATATAAATGCAGCACTGAGTAGTGCAGTACGGTCGAATTGAGTAACCTCCTCCTTTTTTTGAAGTAGGTTAAATAAATAGGAAGATTAATCGTGAATTATTTTAGAACCAAAATGTACTCTAAAGCAAACTTAACATTTATTAATAAAGTTATAAGGAAGACACATTATTTATATTAAAAGAGCAGACACATAGTATGTTTTATTTAGTACAAATCGATAAGGCTTCTATCTGGTTCAAAGTTTAAACTCAGTGGTTTATTAATAGTGTTTGATAAAGGTACATGCCTACTATCTTACTTACTGGGTAAAATGCATCGAAACGACGAATTAAAAAATATTAAATCTATCATTCCTGTTCTTACAGTACTTATGTATAAGTTATTATTATATAGCTTTTAAGCCGAATCTATTAACATCTTATTCGTTAAAACGGTTCAGTTGCTTGGGCGCTACGGAGCATAAGTAGACTGCTACTGCTGCCTCCTTCCTAACAAGGAAGGAGGTTTCGGCCTACTATGGCGCTTACCAAACTGATTAGTTTAGACATTGTTTCAAATTTTCCTTTTTTTTGCAGTGCGGTTGTCCTGTATAGTATATATTTATTTATTTATTTATAACTTTATGCACTTTTGTACATAGGCGGACTTAATGCCCAGGGCATTCCCTACCAGTCAACCTTAGGGTAGTGTAGAAATCATGTGAGGTAGGCGCACATAGGATTCGTACTTAACTAAAATAAACATTACACAGCATTACATATTATTATATAGGTATGGGAATTACAACAAATACATAACCACTATAAATATATATGATATTACTTATATATAAAAACATATTCACATTACATTAGTACACCATGAATTCAAGGAATGTGTAGGGGTTGGATGTTGTTGTTCTGATGACTGTGCCATGCCAGTGAAAAGGAGGTTATGTACCTTCTTTTTAAATATGAGACGGTTAGTGGACATCCTGATCTCAAGTGGTAGCGCATTCCAAAGCAGAACTGCTTGAACAAAGAACGAAGAGTTTACAAAGTCAGAATTGTGGGAGGGACATAAAAGAAGCAGATTATTTTCTGAGCGAAGATTTCTATTGTGATTGGAGGACAGGAAACGGAGGTAGGGTTCTAGGTAAGTAGGTGAGGATGGGGAGGTTAGAAATGAAAATAGAGAGGTCAGAGCTCGCTTATTGCGGCGTAGGCGAATGGGTAACCAATTCAGTTGGGAACGTAAAGCAGACACATGATCATACGTGCGAAGATTGAAGATGAACCGAATGCAGTTATTAAGAAGGCGGTCTAGTTTGTTAAGGAGGTCTGCATTCAGGTCGAAATAACATACATCACCATAGTCGATTAACGGAATGATCAAGGACTGCATTAGTGTAGTTTTGATTTCGGGAGGTAGGAAGTTCTTAAGGCGATATAGTATCCGCAGGTTTCCAGTTACCTTCTGACTCACGTGGGTAACCTGAGCTCGCCAATCAAGAGTTGAGTGAATGTGTAGACCCAGGTGCTTTACTACGGGGCTAAAAGGTATCGCTGACCCGTTGAATACGATTGGAGAGATTGACTCAGTATTCAATCTACTCATCATGCGTTTGCTGCCTACAATGATCGCCTGACATTTGTTAGGGTTAAATGACAATCCAAACTTCGACGACCAGGTATAAATGGATTCTAGATCTTTATTAACTTCGTCAACGGCTCCTTCAACGTCCTCCACTCTTGCCTGTGAATACAGCTGCAGATCATCAGCATAAAGGTGATACGCACATTGAAGATGTTGAGTAATGAGATTAATAAATATTGCGAATAGAAGAGGAGATAATATACCGCCTTGAGGAACGCCAGAGTGCAGGTCGCACCAACTCGAAGACGAGTCGTCAACACGAACACACTGCTGTCGCCCCTGAAGATAGGAGGAGAACCATTCCAGTGCCTCTGGAGGAATCATTAGATGGCTGAGGATAGCTAGAAGGATTTCGTGATTGACGGCGCCGAAGGCATTAGAGAAGTCCACCAAGACCAGTACTGTAACCTTAGTGTCCTCCATACCCCTCCTGATGTCACCAGTCACTTTAAGGAGAGCGGTAACTGTGCTGTGGCCAGGCCTGAAGCCAGATTGTAGAGGACTTAGAAGCTTATGTCGGTAAATGAATTCTGATAGCTGCTTAAATGCACAGACCTCCTATATCATCATACTCTTGTTCTCTGCAACTGCTTCTCCCCGAAATCATTGGTGATTTTGGGTTTTTGATAACCTCATGATAAAATATACCTCGCTAGTTATGGTATTCCGAGATACAATGACGAGACAGAGATCGAGATGACGTCATCATCACTATCGCTGGTTGTGGTTGGGCAATGATACTATATAAGATCATTGTGGTTGGTTCATTTCTTATTATGTTGATTTAAAGTGGTAACTGGACAGTGACGTCACATCGAGACGCTTTCGGAATGCGCGGCCTTGTCTTCTTCGACCATGGGTAACCTCATTCGTTCTATAGAGGTAGTAACGAAAGTATTTAGCTTTTGCCAGTACACTAGCAAATAGATTTCCTAAGATTTATCGCCATTGATATTG
The DNA here is from genome assembly GCA_905220595.1 of Spilosoma lubricipeda. Classification (NCBI taxonomy): domain Eukaryota; kingdom Metazoa; phylum Arthropoda; class Insecta; order Lepidoptera; family Erebidae; genus Spilosoma; species Spilosoma lubricipeda. The sequence goes on along the minus strand of HG992296.1, from coordinate 13,370,086 downwards.
ACCCGCCAATCCGTGGATGATCTAGAGACGTGTTTGACAGATTCAAGACAACCAAACAAATGTTCAGCCACTATTTTACAGACTTAAGAATCAAATTTCACGCTTCACCTAGGTTCTCCATCTGGTTACAATCCTTCCCGGATTATTTCTATCTCAGTCGCAGAATGGTTAACGAACCGACTAAAGCACACTGTGTATGGATTTTAGTCAGTCCGGTTTCAACACACCACCCCGCCGCGATCGCTAATGGGGGATGACGGCTCCACGGGTTTCCACACGTAAAAAAAGTTTCTCTACGTGGTTAAAGAAGGGTCACCCTACGAAGGGTGCCGTGGGTACTGATGATTGGTGTGGTTTAGATTTCTAAACTACTCTTTTTATTTAAAGGGCTACATTACTTAATATATTATCAGTAAGATAGGTCATGGGTCAGACCCTAAATTATGAAAAATCTTAGTAGGTAGAGATATCAACAACATTATCAGTTGTCGAAATTTCATGTTTGTATTTTCATCAATTAAGGCTGCGTTGATTAACAGTCACAAAAAGTAACCATTGTAATGAAAATGAAAATCTTCGTTCTAAAGTATTTGTTGCGTTTAAATTATCTTCATCTCTGAACCTCGTGGCCTAACCACCATCACCTCATGGCTCATAAAGCCACTACGTGACAAGACTGGAGAAGACCTGTTGGTCTAGTGTCTTAAGTGTCGTGTGTTCAAATTCCACATAGGACAACGCTTTGCATAATTCACAAATTGTTGTTCTGAATCTGGGTGTTCTATGATTCCTTTATATACATATGATTCCTTTATATATATCCGTGTACGTATGTATGGAGAAACCTTTTTAAAAATCAAACCATATGAACTGATTAATTCTCTCAGAAGGTATTATAAGTATTCTAGCTTGTAAACCCTGCTAACGATCTGTTATATTACCCAGACGGCAATGAAATCATAATTTCAAGCAACATACCCATTACTTCTAAACGTAATAACACGGTAGAAGTCAAGCCTATCCATAATTAGAGCATTAGTTATAATTATTACAACCATAGAAATAATTACAGTCGCGTGCTTGCGTTAATTCAGGTCAAAAAGGTAAACAACCTTTAGTGATTTACATAAACATACTATATTACAGGACATTATGTACATAACACTGTAACTTTATATATATAACTAACATTTATCCATGACTCTGCCCGTATGTTTGTCGGTTATCGCGGTAAAGAGTAGCCTATGTCCTTTCTCACGAATCAAAGTATCTCGATGCCAAATTGCATTGAAATTATGCAGTGGTTTGACCGTGTCCAACAGATAGACAGTGTTATTTTTCAATTCATAATATTAGAATAATAACTCCACACATCTCACATATATAAAGATGTGCTCATAGCCCAATTGCTCTCGATGATTAGAAACAATCAACGAGGTTATGGAACGACGGAGCGGTCAGTACCTGGATGTGTGACCGCTGGTGGCATGATATGATATGAGCGTCTTCGTGATTCGAAGGTCGCGTTATGCAGTCCATCCCGACGTAGAGACTTATGGCCTTAGCCCTCTCTTGAGAGAAGACGAGAGCCCAGCTGTGGGGCATTATGGGTTGTTGATGACATCTCATAATCGTCTGTCAGATTTCAAAGTAGGCAGAGATTGTGCCAGAGTAAGTAAGTACCAGACGGCTGATGAAGATATTTTTATATATTTCTAGTCTTAAAAAACAGTTCTCACATCTTCTACACTCTATACAAATAAAAAAAATTGGAATGTCTGTTTGTAATATTAAAATAATCACTTATTATTAGATGCATATATACGGTACATATACCAAAATATCATTTTTTACAATTTTTGTCTGTCTGTCGGCCTGTCTGTTCCGGATAATCACTGGAACGGCTGGACCGATTTTGACGGGACTTTCATTGATAGGTAGCCGATGATATAAGAAGTAACTTAAGCTATTTTTTAGACTAGCTTCGCTGCGCGACGTCACGCGCGAGTAGTAATATAATATCCATGCTGCCGATCATTAACATCATCATAATACACCTACATCTATCCACTATCTATCTATTCATACAACATATATAGTCCTTTTCCTGCATGAATTAACAGCTTTTATACAAAAAAAAATATTCCCAGATATGAAAATAACTTCAACGCAAGTAAAATATAAAATCTATTTTCATAAAGAACCTTAACAATACATCGCACTCAAAGAATCGTTTACAATGAGATAAGACCCCAGTTACAGTCAAGATTCAAACTTTACACACACATTTTCCAGAAAACTAATTAGTTCTCGAGCCGTGATCTCTCAAGAAACGCAAACGATTGGAACAATGGGTTATGCAGTGAGTGTTGAAAGTGTTGACTGCAAACTGTGATGTATGTTTGTGACTCGAACTTGCGAAGAGCTTTGTTGCTTCGTCGACAAGCTAAAAGTGCGATTTCCCGTAAAGGATTTTGCAATACATACTTCTTATTTTTACCCGACTGCAGTGAGGCCAAAAGGAAAGTTGAAAGTTTTAGCAGTCTACGTGTGTATGTCACAACGTAGCGCTTAAACTACTGAACCGATTTTATAGAATAAAGTATTACTAGATTTCTAATAATAAATTGAAAACCCATATTGGGTTAAATATAAAATTCTGCGTTTTATATATAAATATAAAATTACAAAATGCAGTGTTTGTTACTAAACTCCTCCGAAACAGATTGACCGATTTTTATAGTAGGTCTGAGAATCAACCGACATCTATTTTAATCGACTCCAGAAAGAGAGCTGTACTATATAGTACTACATATATAGCATATACATATACAGATATACTATATATACAGCTATACTTAAAGCTTGTGTCACACTTTTGATCACGACGGTAAAACATGTTGTTATTCTACTCCCTAAAAGGCACGTGCACTACTCAGCGTGACTAGGAAATCGCCCGTTCTGTAGGGAGTTGAAATCAAAAAAATATAGTTTAATTTAGATGTCTATTGCGATAGCATGCATAATAATGCAAACAAGAGAAAGCCCGGGGACGTCGAGTGCCAGAGATTTCCTCCCAGCTACACCAATACGCCTTACAATATATTACATAATCGCAAGTATTTCAGCTAAATTTGTGAACACAAACTATCCTTACCGGAGTAGGTAGTTCTTAGACATACTGCTACGTAATCTAAACATTTACTTGTACAGTTTTGTACCAAATACCGCAACCCTATAGAGAATACCTTACAAACACAATTGTGATGTCTGCGTAAAAGCTGTTGCTATCGATAACGACTTACTTTAACAAAGGCTATGGGTATAACTGTCAGTACTGCTTACCTTTGCTTCTAGCACAGATAAAAGTATGAGGCTGCACACATGACTGGATATGTGCATATTTACGCCCAAGCTTCTGCAATCAGCATCTATCTTTCTACCACTACGAATGCAGAAAATTTTATAGATGTTTAGCAGTTAATTTTGCCAGAATGACTAAACGGTTTTTTTTTCGGATTTGGGATAGGAGAGCAAATAGCTTTTTGTGGTACTAATCGCGCCTACATACCACTGTACTCAATACACCAGGATCAATATTACTAACCCAAAAACACACCGATTATGACACTCGTAAACTCCCAGAAAACATCTATCTTTGTCTTGGAACTCGTGACGAAATGAATCAGAAGAAAACTCGAAGACTTGGAAATATAATAAGTCCACTTCCGTCCTTAGCACTTAGGGCAAATGGCGAATTTGATCGTAGGTTACTACCACCGCAAATTGACTCATGCAACTTTAAAGTCATAGATGCGTTGCCACCAAACCAGGAATTCAGTAATTTCACTGAGAGAAGCAATGAGCTTAACGCCAATTTTCTATGAGGTTGTGTCATTCTCCCACGGATCTGGATAGCATTGGAATAGAAGTTTATTGTAATCTGAAATTAAATACTTAATGTACCATCAAATTGATTGATAAAATTGACTCGAAAGAAGTTGCGAGCAAAAACTTGTAAGTTATCTGTCTTTATAGACTTACTGACTTTTAATCGCGGCTCCACTCGCATATATATTGGTTATCGAGGTAAAGAGTGTCTATGTCCTTACTCAAGACTCGAAGCATCTCAATGGCAAATTTCATTAAAATCGGTACAGCCGTTTAGCCGTGAAAGCGTAACAGACAGACAGCGTTGCTTTGAATTTATGATATTCAAAAATTATTTCCATTTTTAAGTTAATTTCGCAAATGCTGAAACGTAAAGTTTACTAAACTTAAAGTGAAAGTATGGAAGGAGTACAAATGTTAAAACTTTTAATGAATATGTGTTACAAGTTTCAAATAACGTGTACAGGGCTAACAACAGGCTACAAAAGTCGAATACGTGTTGAATGTATATATGCATGTTTGCCTTAAGAACAGTTATTTTGTCGAAGAACTCGTACTACTTGACTCACTCAGATAGAAGTCTCTTAAATACCACGCGTCAATTTTACAAAGTCAATTTTAAGCCAAGCGCATTTTTTTTTTCGTTCTTTAAATAAGTTGGCATATTTTTTAATTACGACCTGAACATTAGAGAGGTGGGAGGGTCTTGACATATAATACAGATGGTCAAAGATGAGTGGGCTTTTCAATGAAGCAGAGCGCAAACGTGGACACTTTTGTATCCTGTGTCAGTTACAAGCTGCCTGCGCATACGTAAATACTTGTTCTGTCCAGTTGTTTCCAATTAACACATACTCATGACGATCAAAAGTTGTTCGGTGTCGGTAACTGGAAACTAAAAGTCGTCAGTTGCGCAAAGGGAGAGTTGCATTCGGTGTCTGTCTCCAATGTGCGACACAAGCCGTCCACCGTGTCTATTGTGAGACTGACGGAAAACAAGCGACAAATTGTGATCGAAGAAAAGAAGAAGCGACCGGTGATTTTATGCGATTGCTACCATCGGACTAAGTAACTACGGTTACCAGTGACCAGTAGTAGCAACGGGCGACACGTTTGCGCAACGCCTAAAATTGAATAAAGTAGATAACGTAGTATAAGTATGTCCCCTCTCCTGCTGTGGTATTATTTAAGTAAATTATAAGTTAAAATTTAAACACCTTCAGATAAATTTCCTAATTATATACTTTAAACTGAAAATAATAAAACCGTAAGCCATGAAGCATTAAATGTTGCTCACGAACCAAGACGGTCACGGTACAGAGAAGATTTTTAACAATAGATTAGATTAAGACCAAACTCGCAAAGATCAGGCAGTATCAAATATCTTTGAAACGACAAGATTAAATTTGCTAAAAGCCCTTACCATTGTTTACCCTTTAAAACCAAAGTTTGTTTCTTAAAGTATTAGTAAAATTAATATTATTAAAACAGAAAGACATTCCATTAGACCTCTATTTAGATTACGACTAAACCAATGATGTAAATATATTCTAGAATAGCTTTTTGCAAGAAATATCTCTCTTCAAATAGGATGAGGAATTAAGAAACGAAACTTTGTTAAGAATTACATTGTTTAAAAATCTTATTATGTATATAAAAATCAATTGCTTTTCATTCGTCTCGCTAAAACTCAAAAACAGCTAGGCCGATTTAGCTGGATTTGGTTTTTTAATGTTTGTCATAGTCCAGAGAAGATTCAAATGGTGAAAAATTAAAAATAACATGAAAATCCAAATGTAACGTCTACGAAGTAGCAGGCACAGCTAGTTTTGAGTAATAAATATAACTAGTGGTAGTTTAGTGGTTGAAATTTTACCATAATTCGTTTGTGGTGTGGTGGTGTTAGGTGACCAATGGGACCATTTCTTAACACATTCCGACCCATAAGGCAGAGCACGTTAAGGCATTAGTCCCCGTTATACGAACATCTTTGTCAACCGTTATCAATAGTAAGAGCTATAAAAAGTAGTTTTACAGAACTTGTATATCGCTTATTACTTTGATGGTCGAGATCTGATCCCAGTCGCTCCACGTAATAAATCGAAGTTCAGAAGTATCGTAGTAGACTTAAAGCCGACCTATACCTGATCTGGCAAAAGACGAAATAGAACCCAAATGCTACCTGAAAGCCCCATCTAGTAAACAGAAGTTCTTTAATTTTAATAGACCATAACTCTACAAAGTGAATTTCTGTTTCCATCTGTCAAGTTTCAACAATATTTCAAGTCTTAACAAAACTTTAGTAATGAATATAACTAAAGCAGAAGTGATCTACTTGAAACGCTAACCTTTAATGGATAACTTAGTTATTAGGTTTTAATATATAGACACTTGAATACATATATTCACTTTTTAAATAAATATTTCGGACATATAACACATGAAGCCAACTAACTTTTTAAACTAAGCAGAGCTTATACTATAATAGCCTAGAGAGATTTTTTTGTAATACGATAGTATGTAACTATGGACAGAAAACATCCAAACTCTTCGGAGTTTGCATATTCGCAATTTTTTTTATTATATTTGTAGATCACACAAACATTTGCTCCGGCCCAAGATTTGAACCCGAGACGTCAAGCACTGCAGTCGCATAGACTACCACTGAGCCACCGAAGCAGTTACTATTGACACTGCCAGTCGTTATAGTTCTTGTCGACACCATCTAGCGATGACTTCGTGAATTAAATAGTAAGAACCAATCCTGTATCACACAATGAAGTTTTTTACAACTTTTAGGATAAAACAACAACCATATAATCAGTATCCGTTTCCTACCATAGAGCAACACATGCCGGAGGACCGAAGAAGAGTTGCCATAGCGTCTTTTCCTGATACAAAACAGTGTGTCATTTTTTGCGAGAGAAATCTTCACACACGCACGTCTTAGACTAATATATAAGATATTGCGGTATTCCCGGACCAATACGACCTTCAAACCTTCAAGAAAAGAGCGTACTTCTTCTTAAAAGGCCGGCAACGCACTTGTGACGCTTCTCGGGTGGTTGTAATCGCTTACCATCAGGCGATGCGTGCGCTCGTTTGCCCGCTATTCCATAAAAAAAAAACGAAAGTGAAACCATACAAATACAAGCGCCCACTATAAACTCACAGTCTCACACATAACAATCAAAACAAAACACTTAGTATTTTACGCACACATAAATACAATTTTCGTAATAACAGTCCTATGTATGGGACCATTTGGACATATACGAGTATATTGACTGAGGCCAGTCTTACCGTGTTCATCTTTTCTACCATGTCATCTCTATGCTTTCCTACCATTGTCGTATTTTGATATTCTACCTTACCTTCTACAATTACATTTCTGATTTAGCCATCTTACCCCTAAATGCCCATTTCACTTGCTTGCCCACTTATACAAAATACATATGCTTTTTTAAAACAAAATAGTCGTCAAAGTATATATGTCGATAAGAAATAACTTTTGATATAAGAAACTTTCACGGTACGATGTTTCTTTTAGTTTTATCTATAATCGCCGTCACTAAGTTTGTAATTCTGTTTCGAACTGGAAAACTTTGAATCTATTTCTTTATCTTGAAGGGTCCATCTTGAGTCCGCTTTTATCCCATGAAATTTTAGGCTTGTAGCTAAATACAATTACCTAGGTATTTACAATTACCTAGGTTAGTAGTAGAATTATCAAAACATACTTTATGGTATTATGTCAAATTTCCCTCTCAAAACCAGACTCTGAACTAGCAGGTTCTGACTCATGCATAACTGCATAACTCTATGTGTGTGTGTGTTTAATCAAATACAAAATAAAAAATACACTATTATTATCGGTATACATATTTGTACTGTTCCCCTACCCCCCAGGATACAGAACATATTTTTCCTACTACATATATCTTACTTCTACATGAGTACATGGACGAATTTCATGGCTAGGCAAACAAAATTTTAACAGTAACCGTGCACTTTAGGGATTATTTCAGCAAATTTAGAGTTAAAAAAGAGATAGTTAAAGTGATGGATAACCATAGAAAGCGCAGGGAAAATATCACTATTTCGTAACAAACTGTAGATATCAGTGACTTAATAAAACTTATTTTTTTAATAAAGATTGAAACAGAAAATCCTTCTTAATCCGTAATTTGTGGCATTCAAAACAGTGTCATTTTCATCTTAAAAATTAAACTCAAGAAAAGTTTTAAAAATAAAATTCGAGAGATTCAAAGCATCATGTTACACATTTCATCAAACTGCAGCTTAGATATTTTAATTTCCTTCGAGATAAGTGCATGAAGGCAGGAAATTATGAAGTGTCGAAGTGTAGTTATTTAGTTTTGAACAACAAATGAGTTTTGCACGATATCTCGGAAAGCAGTGCTGATAGATCAGTGTTGAATATCTAGAAGAGAACTGTAACAAATACAAATCAGACTTTATATAACCACGATGATCCCAGACGACTTCGATTTGAATCCCACATCTATATAAATAAATAAAATTGGAGTGTCTGTTTGTAATATTAAAATACCCGATTTTTACTAAATGCATATGTATGTATACATACATACACGGTACATATACCAAAAAATATAGTTAAAACATTTTTTGTCTGTCTGTCTGTTTGTTCCGGGTAATCTCTGGAACGGCTGGACCGATTTTGACGGGACTTTCACTGGCAGCTAGCTGATGATCAAGGGAGTAGCTTAGGCTACTTTTTTTAGACTAACTTTGTCCTGCGGTGTTACTCGTGGTACAACAATAACTGCGGGTAACACCGCGGGGTTCAGCTAGTTTGTAAATAAATATTTCGGACATCTAACACACAACGCCGTCCAGTCAAGCACATAGCACATAGCAACATAACACAAGCTAAGCAGAGCTTGTGTTATGGGTACTAGACAACTGATATAAATATATATATATATATGTACTTTCTTTTGTATATAAATACATAATATACATTGAAAACACCTAAAATTGGAAACATTACCGTGGGAGAGTCACGCTTCGGCATGAATGGGCCGGCTCGATCGGAGTGATACCACGGCCTCACAGAAAACCGGTGTGAAACAGCGCCTGCGCCGTCATTCACCTCTGGGTAATCGCTGGAATGGTTGGACCAATTTTGACGGGACTTTCACTGGCAGCTGATGATTTTTTTAGAGTAACTTTATCCCGCGGCGTTACTCGCGGTACAGCAATAGCCGCGGGTAACACGGCGGGGTTCAGCTAGTACTCAATAAAAAGCAAGATTATTACCATCAAACGATAACTACGGCAATAAAATTGATAAATTTGATGTTAAGTATTAATTATTAATATTGAAATAGAAGTAGGTTAAAAAAGTAAGCAATTGTAGAAAATAATATATATTATGAGTCTATGTAAGCACTAAAAATTATCATATACTTGAATATAGATATAGCAGTAATAGCATATATTAAAGTTACAGTATACAATTATTTACCTAAGATCGTAGGAGGGCCATACTTCATTATACAAAAGCCTACGAAATACCATGATCCTACAGAAAACCGGGTTAAATGAACGGATGTCATGACCCTACAGCACAACTTGTATGATACAGAAATCATGTGAGCATTAATTGTATTGATTTGTTTGATTTCTCATCATTATTTCATTGAAATTAGATGAATGGAATCATAGGAGAAGTATGTCAATGTTATTCTATACTGTGTTACTCTTTGTGCCTGTGAATCTGAGTGAGAACCATTCTTCGGAATAACAACAAAATCTGTGCAATTGTTGACGATAGCCGTGGCGCTTCAGAATATATTTTACCCGACTACTGCAAAGCCAAAGGAAGGTTATGATTTTGATAGGCTATGTATATATGTATTCAATTGTTCCCTCATAGCTCCTTAACTACTCATTAGAACTGGACAAATGAGGTGTCGTTAGACGCGTTATAATCGTCTGCTGGTTATAGACTATATGACGTGTCACTGAATCTAATGTGGCGCCCTCTAGCCGACATAAAGTACTGTATTAAAAAATAAATTTTAGATAAATATGTCGTGTTTGGTATCATTGGAAAGGGCGTTACTTGTACATTTCAAAAATATATATATTATTAGCATTTGCTAGTGACTTTGTCCGTATTTATTCGATAAGTGTGGTATTTCTGTGGTATGCTTGTTTTATGGGTATTTTCATTCTGATCTGTTTTTGTGTACTGTTATGTTAAAGTAAATCTGTACTTGCAAAGAACTCTTCTACTTTTCACTGTATTCTATCGTAAGCCACTCTTCTCCAGTTAAGCTCCGCCGTAAATTTACTCGTCCCCCCATCTTCCTTGTTATTTGCCTCTTCTCCGCTTTGAACTTCTAGGATACCAGTCAGTTATTAGTTTCCTCCATTTTTCCTGATTTACTCTCATCATGTGGTCAGTTTTCTTCTAGCTTCGGCACCGTAGTGGTTTGTAAACAAGAAGAAGTAAACCATAACCCGAAATAATAATCCGTAACTCAGGTCGAAAACGGTTTTATTTAGCTAGACCTGGTTGTTGTTTGGGTCAGATCTTGTAATTGAAATTTGACCCCCTCCCTGTTGACAGATTGATCTGAAATTTGGTACGCGCCCTCAGTTCCAGTGATAATACAATTGTATTTAATTAAATTAATTCTGTTTTATTATACATCCAAGATGGCCGCCTACTGACATGGCAGTCTACTGCAAAACATAGGTGTCTGAAGAAAGAAGGTTTTTATGTACTACATACCATGCTGGCTCGATAGGTTGGTATTGGTCCGGATGAGTTAATAACAGCAGTTCCCGGATCCCTCCCGTCTCAGGCGCAGAGTGGCACACCGTGTGGTTTTAGTCGGTTCGATTTCGACACACCGCCCCGCCGCAAACCCCGGCAGGGTTACGGTCCGAGGAATACGGAACGTCATTACTCCTATTTATCCCGTGGGTGAACACACTGTGTGAAGAGAAAGAAAACTTGAAACAAACCCTGTTTTTTTTTAACGTGGGTTTCCACACAGTGTGTTCACCCACGGGATAAATAGGAGTGATGACGTTCCGTATTCTTAATATGTGACAATACGGACATTGTTAATAGAACCATGTAAGACACATTGGATCAGATTCTCTTAGGAACCTATTTATTTGGTACGTTCACTTTCATCGTCCAACTCCTGACTTGTAATTATAATATATATATATATAATATACTAGCTGCTCCGGCAATCGTTATTTTGTCTTAAAAAACATTTAGGAGTATGAAAAAAAGACGTGACATTTATATAGTAATTCTAAACAATCATGGTTTACAAACTACATATTTTCAGTTTCTTTTTTATGGTATACGGGCAAACGAGCAGATGTGTCACCTGATGGCAAGCGACACCAGAGATGTCACAAGCGCGTTGCCGACCGTTAGGTGATGGAGAAAGGGATGTGAGGAGGAGTAGGGTATGGGCTTCCGGTATCCTCACTCGCTCGGTGAAACACAGCGCAAGCGCTATTTCACACCGGTTTTCTGTGAGACAACAAATAAAGATTGATTGATTGATTGATAAGATATAGATATATGCCAAAGAAATATTGTAATAAATATAGTAAAAGTAGTTATAAAATTAAAATACTTTGACTACACCTTTCACTACATGTATGATACTGAAAGAATTGTTTAATACCCATAACCCACTACTTGTGAGTAAAACATAGTTAGTGACTCCCTCCATCATTAACCTACAGAACTTCGTATGTAAGTTTTTGTAGTTTTGATTTAGAACCTTGTTACTTATTAAATACACTCCAGAATGAATAAAATAATAAGTGAAACAAAATATTTTTATTTTCAATCGACCATCCTAACTAATATTATAAATGCGAAAGTAACTCTGTCTGTCTGTCTGTCTGTCTGTCTGCTACTCTTTCACGCCAAAACTACTGAACGGATTTGAATGAAATTTGGTATACAGATATTCTAGACCCCGAGATAAAACATAGGCTACTTTTTATCGCGAAAAAGGGGTTGTAAGGGGTTAAAAGGGGGGGGGGGAAGTTGTATGGGATTTCATAATTTTTAAAGATAAAACCATGAAACTTTATATTTAAGCACTTGATAAAAAATAATAAAACATTTGTTCTAGCGTTTTTGAAATTTCGACCTGTGAGGGGATGAAATAGGGGTTGAAAGTTTGTATGAAGTTCGTCATTCTTTAAGTTGGAAACCTGAAACTTTACTTTTGGGCTGCTGATTAAAAATGAATAAACACGTATTTCAACGTTTCTAGATATTCTACCCTTAAAGGGGTAAAATAGGGGTTGAAAGTTTGCATGGAAGTTCGTCAGTTTTTAAGTTCGAAACATGAAACTTTGTTTTTGGGCTACTGACTAAAATTGAGTTGATACGTATTTAAGCGTTTCTGAATATTCTACCCCTAAGGGGTGAATTAGGGGTTGACATTTCGCATTTAGGTTAGTCTGGAAGTCTGTCATTTTTGAAGTTCGACAAATGAAACTTTGTGTTTGGGCTACTGATTAAAAATGAGTAGATACGTATATAAGCGTTTCTGGATATTCTACCCCTAAGAGTTGAAATAGGGGTTGAAAGTTTGTATGGAAGTTCGTCATTTTTTAAGTTAGAAACTTGAAATTTTATTCATGTGCTACTGATTAAAAAAGAGTAGATACGTACTTAAGCGTTTCTAGATATTTTAAATATGTGAAATAGGGGTTGAAAGTTTGCATGGAAGTTCGTCATTTTTTAAGTTCGAAACATAAAACTTTGTTTTTAGGCTACTGACTAAAAATGAGTAGATACGTATTTAAGCGTTTCTGGATATTCTACCCCTAAGGGGTGAAATAGGGGTTGACATTTAACGTGTAGGTTGGTCTGGAAGTCCGTAATTTTCGAAGTTCAAAACATGAAACTTTGTTTTTGGGCTACTGACTAAACATGACTAGATAACTATTCAAGCGTTTCTAGATATTGTACCCCTAAGGCGTGAAATACGGGTTGAAAGTTTGTATGGAAGTTCTTCATTTTTTAAGTTAGAAACATGAATCTTTATTCATGTGCTACTGATTAAAAAAGAGTAGATTCGTGCTTAAGCGTTTCTGGATATTCTACCTCTAAGGGCGTGAAATAGGGATTGAAAGTTTGCATGGATGTTCGTCATTTTTAAGGTTAGCAACATTGAACTATATTTTTGAGCTACTGATTAAAAATGACTTGACACCCGTTAAAGCGTTTCTGGATATTCTACTCCTAAGGGGTGAAATGGTTAGTCTGGAAATCCGTCATTTGTGAAGTTCGAAACATGAAACTTTGTTTTTGGGCTACTGATTGAAAATGAGTAGATATGTATTTAAACGTTTCTGGATATTATACCCCTAAGGTGGTGAATTAGGGGTTGCAAGATTGCATGGAAGTCTGTCATTTGTTGAGTTAGAAACATAAAATATTATCTTTGGGTTAGTTATTAAAAACGAGTAGATACATATTTAAACGTTTCTGGGTATTCTACCCCTAAGGGGAGAAATATATAGGCATTGGCATTTCATATATTGGTTAGTTTGGAAGTCCATAATTTTTTAATTTAGCAGCCTGAAAACTTTCGGCTTTATGTTTCTGATGATTACAAATAGACGAATACTTATATCAGCATTTACGCAAATTCTGTTCCTAAAGGGGATGAAATATGGGTCAAATGTTTGTCTGAAAGTTCTTTTAAATGGGCTATTGATCAAAAATAAATAAATAGGTTTAAAACATGAATAAATTACTAATACATACTTTTACACAGTTTTAATTAAATACATATAACAAACTTCCACGTGGGCAAAGCCGCGGGCAACAGCTAGTTATTAAATATGTCGACATTTTTTAAAGTTGTTCAAAACATAAATTGTTTTCTTAATTTAATAGTGTTTAAGATAAATATAATATTAAGGATGGGTATAACAGTTATTGGTTAAGAGAGGAGCTAACTTCATTTTTATATGACCAAGCCAGCAGTTTCAAATCCAACATTAGACTTACTTTAATAAAGTTAATACATAATCAAACTATATCGAGGAGGTATCTCGTCTCTCGAAAAGCATCTGAATATAATCTCTAGCAACTGAAACTTCTGCATCATCGAATTCTTCTTAAGTAATTTTACTTGTAGAATTTATACATATTTTTCCTCTTGCACTAGGTAATAACATATATATATTATGTTTATCAGAATAAATAATTTCATAATTCTTCTTCTTACTTTTTTCAGAATTACCAGCCTTGTGAAAAGCCATGCCAATCATATCATTTATGTTGGCTACTTTCCTGAGTTTTCGACGTCGTTTCTCTGCCATATAGATTCCATCGCTGGCACAAAAATAAATGTCACCGTAAACATCGTACGTTATTTGTTTCACGTTGATGCCAAGTCTCAAAACGAATGGTTTCAAACGTGGCTTTTGAACTTTATATAACCCAGTTTTGTTTGAAAAGTAAATTTCAAACTGTTGTGTGACAAAGAAATTGTCAATCTCCATATTACTAGCCTCAGGAACCATTCTAAACTTTTTGCGTTTATAAACATACAGTTTCTGCGATGGATATTGTATGTAGTAAAAGTTTCTACGGACAAATAAACCCCAAATAGATTTACCTCTTTCAGCAAAGTATTTTACAGAATTTGTGAAAAAGTTATATGAATAGATACCGTTGTGGCCTCCAAAAAATACGTTGTTATTGCCTCGGTCCCAGGTAATGGCGTAACCTCCTGCAACTCCCGGAACATCCCTGCACATCTTCCTTTCAACGTGACAAACCATAATCCCGAAATCGACGTGAGAACCATTTTGAATTGTGTGGCTAAAGAAGAGGTTTCCAGAAGGCCTGTTGAAAGAAAATATTACATAAAATAAAAATATTTTAACCTAATTTCAACTACTAATAATAAAAATTATGTATTAGAAATATATTATATATATTTAGTTTGTAACGGTGTACCTAATTATGGTTAGTTTTTGTTTTCAATTTTTATTTCTATGCCAAAACGAAGCACTGTCTACTGTCAAAGTTGTGTACAGTTGTAACTGGATTGCAGGTTTACTATAATGTACTGTTAAGACTGCTCTTTGTATTTTTTCAATCTGTTATCTGTATCTGTACCTATTAAATAAAATAAAATAAAAATAAATAAATATAAGAAATAATAAATTTAGCCGATGACCGACCGAGTTATATAATTTAACAGTCACATTGTCCTACAAATTGCGTGGTACTTTACTCGGTCCTACGCTCAAAAGTTTTTTTGTCCCTGCTACCCCCTATTAGTTACCTCAATCGAAAATTTTTGGAAGGTGAATGGTGGATCTCTCTCTAAAATGAAGCCACTCACGAAAACTTGTAAAATTGATGCCGGGGATCCCGGACTAGTAGCTTTACCTGCATTTTTTTTTCCATCCAATCTATGAAATCCAAATAAAATTATACTTTATCCAATCCATACAATAATTTTGAAATGAGTTCCAGAGTTTATCGCATCTAAATTTAAAACTGAAATTTATCTTTCATTTAATACAATTAAAAACAAAGAAAGGCACCAATAAAAAATCCAAGTGGTATTCTTATGAGCATGCCTCAGGGATCTATTCTTGGTCCTCGATCACGGATAATCTGAATGCATTATTTAATAAAACTCCATGCAATTGCATAATATTACTCAAAATGCCATTATTTACTATTTTCTCATTATAATTAAGTAGGTATATATATAATATTCTATGAGGACAAATATGCGCTTAAAAAAACTCACTTGTGCATTACTAAGTTGTTGGGTCTTCCAAGGCCTTCGAATAAGATGTGCTTGTCATAATATTCATTTCGAAACACTAAGCCATCGCACGGAGAAGGTTCTATAGTTTTCAATTTCACTAAAATATGAAGAGTCAAGAAGTACTTGATCATCTGTATGCTGTAATATTTAAAGTATTCGATTATTAATTCATTACTATGTTTTAATACATGACAACATTTCCTCAAGATAAATATATTTAAAGTTTCTTTTAAAAAAAAATGCCTATCTTGAAAGTTGTTTTTTTTAAGAGTTTAGGATATCAAAAATTGTTCCCAAATTTAAATTCTAATTATAAACTAAGCTAAAATAAAAACCAATAATAATTGAAAAACAGGGAATAAAGTTTGTGACCAAAAGGATCGAGTAGGAGTAGATACAACTGACCAACCGCTTTCTAATAAAGTCCTAAATTTTAGCACTGAGCTTATGTTTAGAATAATGAATACACAAGAAAACTTCTTTTGTTCAACTATCTGATCTTTTAACACTCAATACGTCAGAAACACATTTAGCACATCTTTTTTCCTTTCTTTTACCTTTATTGACTTCTTTTTTCTCTCTGATCTTTGGCGTTGTTGCTCTCGGTGAACTCTGAAACTGTCTAACTAATTTCACGTCTTTTATAATGTATATTTTACTGACTTGTCTTAGATAATATCAATAGGAACCGAGCATGATTGAAAAGAGATAAAATTGTTTAGGTTAGCTAGTTATAATATGTAACTAGTAAAAGATAAAGTAGGTAATTATTACTTTTTTGTAAATTTAAAATAAGTAACCACACAAAGCTAGACTCGGTGTTATTTTGATTTCTAAAACGGTTTGAACTAATCTCGACCTAGGCTAAACAAAACCCTATTGTCTAGCGTATACATTAAAATGTATATATGTACGTGTGTGTATTTGTGTGTGTTTTAGACCTGAGGAGGTGGTGGCAATATACCTACTTTCATTTTTAAAAATGATTAAATTTAGTAAGATTTAATCTTCAAGTTACTAGTCTCGGAGAGCACGTCAGTGCGTCAGTCCCGTTTGTCATGAACACCTGTGACAATCGTTATTGGAAAATCTGTGCCCTCAAATATACCTTCTAACATCTAAATCAATCTTCGAATTCAATTCACCCTCATGGTTGTGGAGGTCCGATGCCAGTCGCTCCGTGTAAAAACTGATAATCAGGTAAAACCGGTTGAACTAGTAGTAGGACCCAATTAATATAGGGAATAATGAAGGCTAGGAAGAAGATAATGGTCATGATTTATGAATTCACAATATACTTTCTTGTTAATCGTGAGTGATGCCATATGTTATATAGGTACTAGGTACATATTTGAATACTACATATACATAAGGTTGTTCTGGAAATTAAACGAAAATATGCACCACCTCTTAAACTACATTCGAACTTCAAAATCCAATGTTCATTTTAAGTGTACTGAAAATTTAACAGCATTAATTTCTGTGTTATAAAGATGTTGATCTTGTGATACATCCTTTTAAGTACTACTACTGGACTAGGCCTCAAAGAGGCCTAAAAAGGCCTCTTTAAGGCCTAGTGAAGGAGTCAATTTAGTAGGGGTCATCAACACGACATTACACCTACCTAAACTCTAAGATGTTTCTCTGACATGCAAGGCTGCAATGACATGTTGATGATTCACTTTAGCAAGAGAAAGTTTTTTTTTTCAAGAAAACTCCCGCTCTATGAATATACTTGTATTCAGTGCGACTGGGGAATCAAACATAGAATAATAATTTATTGATCATACAAAGTGTTATCCATGTGGGAATCAAACTTACAACACTCAGCTCAATAGAAAGCCGATGACTGTTCAAATTCAAAAGTTTTCAGATCTGCTCAAAAGATCCAAGGTAGTGAATTATTGCTTTCCAAATGGTGAAAAACGGAGGCTATTATCATCATAAGATAATTTACATATTGAGTTATGTTTAGAACTGCAACAGGTTTTCATTAAAAATAACAAACCTAACGAAATATAGTAAAAAAAAACATAAATCGATTTATGATTCTGAACAGTAATCACAAGATAGTTTAGACGTTTTGTCTGAGGTGATAATTGTTATATTGTTATTGTACTACATTGTATTGTACACGAGTGATGAGAAATACAAAATAGCGATGAGTCGCATTACTGGCATTATATTCTATTATTGTATTTCACCGAGTAAGGTTCGCCGGGCCCCAACTTCCCCTCTCATTCTGGGCTACGTGAAGAACGGCAAAGTAATTTCGCCTCTAGAGTTTATTTCCTGAAGCTTCTTCTGTGCCAACAGATACTTAATTTAAGTGATCCTGAGACTGAGTTGGGCAAAGTAAATGGTTTTTGGAAGAACACGTGTTGCTTTAGTTAACTTACTCATTGACGATCTAAGTTCTAAGTTCTTGGTATAGTGATGGGGATAGAAAAAGTCGAAAAGATTAAGTCGCATTAAGAGGAAAGCTGCTAGCAGTTTGAGTCTAAACAATTCCTCGAAGCGATATTTTCCATGGCACAAAGTACTAACAAAGAACGCAGAGTGTAGCTACATATTTAACCGTGGGAGAGCAAAGCATCGACAGGACTGGCCCCAGAGCTAAGTTGACGTGCTTCAAAAGTAAATGATAATAGAAAACTAAAAAATGTAAGGGAATTAATGCCGTCATCTCAGCGCTAGGTCAAAACAAATATAATAGAACAGATGTGCTAGCGATTGTAGAAAGAGATTCGATGTGAAACATTTGTATTCTGATTTTGGCTAAGCAACTGCTTGACCTGTGTGACCTGAGTCACATATTTTTTTTAATCGAAAAGCTCTATTAATTAATTCTTCCATTACTTTTCATCGAGTGTTTGAAATGAAGATATTTATGTAAGTTGTATTAAGTGTAACAATAAAATAAGTATCTGAAGCTACCGTGTGCCATATTTAAAAGTCGAGAAACAGAGATACCTGAATAAAACGAGATTGATAAAAAGTTCTTGCTTATTTATATGTCTTAACCCTTCATACAAGTACATTATTAACATTGCTTATTCCTATATGTGCATATTTATTTAATTTTATGTATATCCTAAGAACAAAATTATCATTCACAAATAAACTAAAAGAATAAAAACACATGTGGAGGAACGGGTGTCATGTTCCTCCAATACAAACGGAGGATCCTACGACCAGACGGGGAGACTATGCCTGGTGGGCTACTGCCCAACGGTTGATGTTGGGACTTTGAATATATGCTAATCGGCGCGAGAACTTCTATAGCGCGATTCAGGATTAGTAGTATTGTGTGGTCGTTACTCCGTAGTTCAGTGTATCTTCGGTAGATGGCACTGTCGTATATTTCTGTATGTGCAAGTCGTCACACATACTTTCCCATAATCTCGGTATAATTATTTAAATCAGGTGTATTGTTTACTACTACTAAATACATTATTTTAGTTTAGATATCATAATTAAAAACCATCCCTTAACTACACATACACCAGCTAATATTCCCAATTTAATCATCAAATTTGTACCCACTCCCAGACGGACGACATACCTAAAATGACAGCATTCGTGCTGTTGTTTCTCGTTGGTGCAAGTGTGCAGGATATCTCATTAAGCCGCCAAAGTTGGGCCACTATGCTGCATTGTTGGATTGTCTGCAATCGAATTGAGTATAGTGACCACCACTCTTGGATTCTGCTCATGATTTCCATCAGGCAGAGTAGAGTCACTATAAAAGAATCAGATTTAAAAAAAATTACAGGAACGAAGTTGGAAAAAAAATCTGATTCCTCAATATTCATTGAACCGTGTATTTGTATTTAAACTAAAATTACTTATGGTCATAATGTATTGCTTATCTTAACTTAATTTACAAAATGAGTTATTTTATATTACGTCAAGTTTCATTGTCAATTAATTTAATTCTGTGACATCTAGTGACAAGAAACCGAACTACTTGAATTCTCTATTTGATTAGCTTTGAAACTGATCCTGACACACAACACTAGTTTGAATTAAACATAATCACTGACTGCACCTAGCATTCACGTTTTTATAAAACAAAATATTTTGGCCCACGACAAATAACCAATATTATGGTTTCTTGGTAGTGGTAGTTTTACTCGTGGTATTCTTGTCCTTTTGAGCTTTAGTAATAGTCTTATAACACACATCTTTATGTTCACTGGGCAGTAATATGTATATAGAACTTGCATCTGAGTATATCAATTGATTTGTCTCCCCACTGGTAGTAATAATCCTTACAAAAGTAATGCCATAAGGTTCGTGTATATCAGCTACCTTTATTATCTCATCTGAGTGTCTATCTTCCATATAGATACCGTCACTAGCACAAAAATACAAATCGCCATAAATATCTTGAGTAATTTGTCTAACAAGAATGTTATTACTCAAAATTTTCGGAGGCTTTGACGGTTTTTCCAGTTTATATACGCCAGTTTTATTAGTATAATAAATTTCAAAGCGTCTAGTTACAAAAAAGTTATCGACTTCTATCCCAATAGCTTCTTTGACCTGCTTGAATTTACCAGTGTTGTATATATAAAGCTGCTTGGAAGGATATTCTATATAATAAAAATTTCGCCGGACAAATAGTCCCCATACTGATCTGCCTTTAGCACCGAAGAATTTCAGCTTGCCCTTCCGTACATTGTAGTTAAATATACCTTTGTGACCTCCAAAATAGAGTGCTTTATTACCACGATCAAATGCTATAGCACGGCCTCCAGGCATGCCATGTATAGTTGCACAATTTCTTGACTCAACATGGCAGGACATGATCTCGGAGTCAGTTTTAGTGCCGTTTTTTATTGTGTGACTGAAGAAGAGATTGCCCGTGTACCTGTGGATGTAAATTTTATTTACTTACATTGGTTCAAAATTTTTGGTTTCTTTAATTTCATTTGAATCGTCAGTTGTCATGGTGCTAACGGTCACTAAGTATTTAATCTTGGGAAAAGAAAGAAAGAATATATTTATTAGCCACATTCACAAAGGACTAATACTAAACAACAAACAAACATAATACAAAACAAAAGACATAAGAAAAAAAACAAAAAAAAAGAAAGGGCCACAGCTCAGCTTATGCTGCGGTTCTGAGAATAACCATAGTGCTGATTTTCAGCTGAAACCCGACAAAATACCTCACGGACGAGTGTACAGTTTTTAAAATTAAAAGACTCACGTAGTAATTAAAAAACATAGGTATACATTAAATAAAACTATGCTTCAGCACAAATGGGCTGGATCAACTAAAGTGAAACCAGTATAGTACCTCACAGAACATCGGTATTAAGCAAATCTTTAGCACATCGTAGAACTCATCTACAACGTCACCTACCTACCTTTTAGATGGCCGTCAACTCTGCCGTCTTAACAGGCCAGCCATGAACCCCATTTGTTTTGCATTCTTTATATTTATTATCTTTAGAAAAAAATCCACTTACTTATGCATCATCAGGTTGCAGGGTTTTCCAAAACCTTTGAACAGTGTGTATTTTTCGAAGTATGTTTGACGAAATATCTGGTCATCACATTTGACCGGAGTCTTTGTTGCATTTCCTGCCATTGTTCTGGTTATCAAGAGTAACAAGGCCAAAAATTTCACATGCATCTGGAAAATGATTGCTGGCATTTCAGAATAATTTTAATTTTGAAAAAATCTAAATTGTACCTGAGTCTTAGGACATTATTACATGACTAGTGCCTAAACTGGAGTGGAACTCTAAGTTCATAGAGCACAAACCCTGAGGGCTACAGTAGATATACCTTTAAATTTTCGATGGAAGTCAGGAGGGGAGGAAAAACGCTTTGATTTCTTGGAACATTCAGATATTAAGATATTTCATAGGTCAAAATAAAGTTTATTTTCATGTTCTATGTTGCTTAAATTTTTAACTTTTTGCAATTCTTAACGCTAAGCATAGTATTGGTTGAAGGGGCGCAAGGGATCGTGCAGCTTAATCTATACTTCTGTATCTATCTATACTAATATTTAAAGCTGAAGAGTTTGTTTGTTTGTTTGAACACGCTAATCTCAGGAACCGCTGGTCCGATTTGAAAAATTATTTCAGTGTTAGATAGCCCATTTATCGAGGAAGGCTATAGGGTATATATCATCACGCTACTACTAAGAGGAGCGGAGCAACAATGAAGAATGTTTCAAAAACGGGGGAAATTTTCACGCTACGGGTAATATAAGGCGCAAACGAGGTTGCGTGGGTCTGCTAGTACTAATATATAAAGCTGAAGAGTTTGTTTGTTTGTTTGTTTGAACACGCTAATCTCAGGAACCGCTGATGCGATTTGAAAAATTCTTTCAGTGTTAGATAGCCCATTTATCGAAGAAGGCTATAGACTATATATCATCACGCTAAGACCTACAGGAGCGGAGCAACAATGAAGAATGTTACAAAAACGGGGGAAAATTATCACGCTACGGGCAATAGGAGACGCAAACGAGGTTGCGTGGGTCGGCTAATTAATATATAAAGCTGAAGAGTTTGTTTGAACACGTTAATTTCAGGAACCGCTGGTCCGATTTATAACATTCTTTCAGTGTTAGATTGCCCATTTATCGAGGAAGACTATAAGCTCTATATCATCACGCTGAGCACCAATCAACAATGTTTCAAAAACGGGGGAAAATTTTCACGCTACGGGCAACAGAAGACGCAAACGAGGTTGTGTCAGCTAGTCTTATAATAAAACAATGGATAAAATAAGTAATTACCGTAAAAAATCAAATGTCCTTTCAACTTCACAGAATACAACTGAAGTGACTGTTCTGTATTAAAGTTAAAACATTTTTTTTGTTATTATTTACTATCGGATTACTTACAAAAGAATTATGTATAAAATTCATAACACACTATCACATTAATAAACAAAAACATTTACGATGTATCGCAGAAACATGAAGCATAAACAATAGAAATATTGTCAGTAATGACTCCACTTGAAATCATTTACTGTTGAAATTCTACATAGATATACTCGTACTTTGATTCTTGAGACGATGTTGAAACCGTAAGAAAAAGCAAGTTACTAATAACCTCGGGTATTTCCTACCCAAATTAGGCAGAACATGTACCACGGTAACTAGTCTGCTGATCATCATACTTACTAGCTGTTGCCCGCGGCTCCGCCCGCGTGTATGTCCCTAATCGCGGTAAATAGTAGCCTGTGTTATTCTGATGTATAAGTTATATACTGTAAAGTTTCATCCAAATCAGTTCAGTAGTTTTTGCGTGAAGAAGTAACACACATACACACTCACAAACTTTCACCTTTATATGTTAGTGTGAAGTGTGATTTATTTCTAAATACAAACATAATATTATAGATTAGATTAGATTTTTAAAAGATCATCATCATCATTTTCCTATCCTTTATTATTCCCAAGATTTGGGGTCGGCTACTAGGTCAACCGGTTTTACCTGAATATCAGTTTTTAGACGGAGCTACTGGCATCTGACCTCCGCAACCCTGAGGTGAGGGTGAACTAAATTCGAAGGTTGAACAAGTTGTCAGTATATTTGAGGGCACTGACATCCCAATAACGATTGCCATAGATGTTCATGGCAACCGGGACCGACGGCTTAACGTGCTCTCCGAGCCACGGCGGGAAACGCCGCCATCTTCCATACTCCGGACTGCTATTAAGAATTTCTTGTAAGAAAAATCCAACAGCAGTCCGACCCGGGAATCGAACCCGAGACCTCTTGATCTGCAGTCACTTTCGCTAACCACTAGACCAACGAGGCAGTAGCTACTTAGACCGCGTAAACCATCTACCACACTATTCTTCTATCCCATCCGTGCAGTCATATAGTCAATTCCTGTCGTATGAACAAGAAAAAGTTTAAGAACTGTAACCTACATAATTATATTTATGTATTACGTAAAAGTTTTGAAAAAATATATATTTCCCACTAAATAATATTTTATTACACATTGTTTATTTTGATTATAATGTAATATAATGTCATGAGTTCACGTTTTAAATCTGTAGTTCTTCGCAACCTACATATTTCTAGAAAAGCCGAATTTTATAAACCTCAGTTCTTAAACTGTTTCATTTAAGTCACGTAGCGTTTAAATTGCGCACACGCTTGATTAAATATAATACACCTATTTATTTGGGTGCGAAATTGCCGTAGGTGTAAGTCTTTTCGTGATTTGTATTTTTTCCTAAATTTATATTCTGTACGCCAGACAAAAATAGGTAATGTAGAAAAAAAAACTGTTGTTTTTATTTTAAAGTACGACTTAAGGGAGCGAATTCTGCGGAAAACCAACATTTAAAAAAGAAGGATACCTTGGAACAAACTCAATCCGTCTAGGCCAGCGTACCTATTTACCATAGTAGGCTCTCCTCCATACCATACCATAGGAACCTCTTTTTTAAGAGCGTGTTCACGATGTATATGAGCTCAATAACTATAGCAAAGAATTTATAATTTATTTTAGTATCAATTATGATGTGTTCAAAACATAAAATGAATATCTATGGACGCCATAGATGGCATTGTTCCTCTTATCTGAATCGCACTATCGTTTAGGTCCGCTCAACCTGTGTAAGGCCGATGTAATTATTTGAGTGTGAAGAAACAAGGCTGGTGATTAAATAAATGGAAATACGTTCCAAGATTCCAATGATTCCATCATAGGATTCCAAGAGTGGCAGAACACTTGTCTCTTGAATTGGAGAGGTATGGACCTCTCCCATGGGGGTAGTAACTTCTTTTTATGTTTGGCCTTGCCAAAATGACTCTATTCTGCCTAATGGAAAGCATAAGCAAAATCCAAGAGTGGTGGTCACCATACTGCGAATGCAGACAATGCAAGAATGCAGCATGGTGACCCACACCATGGTGGGTGCATCATTGGGCCTCCGTTCCGGTTTCGCACTCACCAACGAAACACGACAGCACGATCGCTGTCATTTTACGTTGATTTTCTGTGCGAGGATAGTACCGCCCCGGTCGAGCTGGCCCAACCGTGCTGAAATAATCAGCATGGCTTTACTACCTTGCTGTTTAACTTTCCATCAGGTGACCCATCTGTTCGTTTGCTACCATTAAAAACAAGCCTTAACAGAAATCATCATTCTTTTAATAATAATAATCTTTATTTCGCAGTTTTACAGTTTCAGGTTGTCTTAATATTAGTTACAAGTAAGTGTCTTGCGTATAGGTACTGATAGTGTCCCCCAAACTAAGAAAATACCTTGTGTCTTGGGTGGCGGTCTTCAGTCATGTTAGTCATGTATGTGACTCTTAAATTACAATAACTAAATTGTTATACACGCAAGTAGATGTTGTCACTGTATGCAATGAGTAAATTATTATTACAATAGGATTACAAGTGGACCGTATGTTGTTGAGTGAGTATGTGTACCTATTGGTGAGTATGTGTGTGGGGTGTTAGTATAAAAATTTGTGTGTATTTCGTATTTGTGTTAAGTACTTGTAAATAATGTTTAAACAAAGATAAAATTCTGTAGTTTGGTTTTCTCCTTTTTATTTACTTACACCTAAATTAGGTTTGTCACACGATGCCTATGTTTTTTCTTCTAATACGTTAAAATAATTATTTTCGCAGAAACTTTGAAATAATTTCTGATTAAAAAACTTGTATTAACTTAATTTTTTATATTTTCCTTATTAATCCAAGTATAGTGACCAAGTTAATTTTGTTTTTCACTTCACTTCATGAAGTTATTTCAAATAGTATTTTTCATTTATGTAATTTACTGAGAAGAGTATAAAACATTTCAATTTTGCAGTAGGTACCTATATTACCTCTCTTTCTAGAATACCTACTGATTATTACAGAAACTCAAATTTTTAATCTTTCTTTGCTAAACAAATTTACTTTACCTTAATGTTACATCATAAAATTTATTAAAGACTTTTACACGCTAAATATAATGTTTTTATATAATTGTTAAAATGAACATTGTGGATCTTCGCAGAAGTTGCCAAGTTGTAAAAAAATTAAATTGTCCTCAAAACCTTATTAATCTGTGTGTCATGTCAACGCATTGAGTTGTCAAATAAGTGAGATTCATTCAGGTTTTACGTTTGGATAGTATTTTAATATTAAAAAGATGCCTGCAGGACCGTCTACAATGGACTCGGCACGAGAAAAATCCTTCCAAGACTACAGGAAGAAGTTAATGGAACACAAAGAAGTGGAGTCTAGGCTCAAAGAAAGTTAGTATTCCTTGGTCATCGATTTATGCCGAATCATGACAAACTATTTGTTAACAAAAGAATGATTTTGAATGTTTTTCAATGTAATACTGTATTATTGTATTACAAAACATCACTCTAAGATCTATATTAATATAATTAAAATAATTTTAACCGAAATAAAGGTTATTTTTGTGTAAAAAAATCTTAGTACAAACTAGAACCTATAAACAGTTTTTAATAAGACTAATATATTTGAAAATAGTGCAATATTTTCTCTTAACTTATTCAATAGCTAGCATATATAAGTCTGTCATCATATAGACTATTAAAAACAATGCCTGACTGTAAAAAAATTTGAAATTGAAAGCTTCACATAAAAGTGTGATTGGATTGTTGGTAGATGTTTACTGGAGTAGGATAATGTTAGTAGAATATCATATCCAAGCACTGCTGTGCTTGCGGTCTTAGGCTTGCATCCCGGGTCAGACCAAATGTGTGTATGATCTGTAAATATTTATTTCGGAGTTTGGGTGTTTTTAGTTATAATATTTAAGTACTTACAAAAAAAAGTATAGATAATTTGTACAGTTGTCTAGTATGCATAACACAAGCTCTACTTAGCTTAGGACTAAACGGTGTTGTGTGTTAGATGTCCAAAATATTTATTTTTTAGTCTTTTATAATGTAGCTATAGTTTACCTAATTTCTGTGAGACTTTTTACCTAACTATGGTGAAGCCAAAAGGAAAGGTTATAGTTTTGGCAATATGTATGTATCTAATAATTCCATACAAAAGCAGGGCAGTTTAGATATAAATTTGGATAAAAAAACTTTTGGAAGATTCTTTATATACAGGAGAAACTGTGGTCAAAAGATACTGTTTAACAAAATTATCTACATTATACAGAGTTATTTATTAGTGAAATTCAAAGTCGTTTCGTAATATGGGATCAAAAAAGCACAGAATCTAGTGATCGTAACTATAAAAATTAAAGATTTTTCTTACTGAGTGTATTGTAAATTGTTAATTGGATACAAACAGGCGACGAAAACATAGCATGTTTGCCACGCGTCCGCGACGTCCTTGCTGTGCAGCCGCGGCGTGTTTGCGACGCATTCGCTGCGCACCCGCCCCACTCCGTAGCCGCTCCCAAACCGCTATTATGATAAAGCCCTAAAATAAGACATTGTCACTTAATTTATACACCACCATCAGCCTATCGCAGTCGAATGCTGGACATAGGCCTCTCCAAATGCACCCTACTTGGTTAGATCTTTGTCTTCAAATCCTAATTTATACATGTTTTTGTACAGTGAGAGATAAGTTGAAGGAAGTAACAAAACAATATGACAAGAGTGAGAATGACCTGAAGGCTCTACAAAGTGTTGGTCAAATAGTTGGAGAGGTACTCAAACAGCTTACTGAAGAGAAATGTGAGTATTGTTCTGCCATTTTATTCAAGTATTCCAGGAGTTTTTTTTTTATTCTGGCCTGCCAAAATGACTACTCTGCCTGATGGAAAGCATAAGCAGAATCCAAGAGTGGTGGTCACCATACTCATTGCTCATGTAGACAATGCAGCATGGTGACTCATATTATGGCAGGCTAGCCATGCTTCTGCATCATTGGTCCTCTGGTCTCACATTCACCAACGAAACACGACAGCATAAACACTGTCATTCTGAAACTAAATGGTTTGTTTCTCAGTTCTTGTGCCAATATGTATCAGCATGGTATGAAATAGCATCTTCCGAGGCCACCATAGTGTGAATCAACATGGTGTATTGCCCACATTTGCAATGAGGATGATGACCAATTTAAAAAGTGTTAGCGGGCCACAGAAAATATAGTCTAATTATCATAATAAAAGTTTGATCACAAATCCATCTGAACAATTAGAATAATCAAAATCCTAAAAAGTATTTTCATAGTGAACTATGTACTGTCATTATTTTGTATTATAACAGAAAATTCAATTGGTATTCCAGAATCTCGGACATTCGTCATTCTGACTGCTCACATACAAACATTGAATAAGATGCATCAATGTTATTGTCTTAAATAATTACTTAAATGGAATATACATTAAAACTTTTGTGAATATTTTCAGTCATTGTAAAAGCCACAAACGGCCCCCGTTATGTCGTTGGCTGCCGTCGACAGCTGGACAAGCAGAAACTCAAAGGTGGCACCAGAGTAGCTCTCGACATGACCACACTGACCATCATGAGACATTTGCCCAGAGAGGTAACTATCATCAGGAACTATGTTTATTTATATCTAACTAGTTGTTGCCCGCGGCTCCGCCCGCGTATATGTCGGTTATCGCGGCAAATAGTAGCCTATGTGTTATTCTGATGTATAAGCTATATTGCTGTAAAGTTTCATCCAAATCCGTTCAGTAGTTTTTGCGTGAAAGAGTAACAAACACCCATCCAAACATCCATCCATCCTTAGAAACTTTCGCATTTATAATATTAGTTGGATTTATACTCTCGATTGCCGGCACTTGATGGAACTTGTTGTAATACATTCTTGATTAAAACTCACTTGTACTTATTCCACTACTTTATTTTATTGTACCTGTATAACCTTTGAGAATGCCATAAGGCGAAATAAGTACAAGTGAGTTTTAATCAAGAATTTATTTATATCATTAAAGATAAATCCCACATTAGGAATATACCCTGCGTCACGCGAGACTTTACAAACATATTGACACAAGGAATACCTAGATACAGAACAACAATTTGTGGACTACACTAAGTGTTTTAATATAATTTACTAGCTGGCCCACGCAACCTTGTTTGTGTCTCCTATTGCACGCAGCGTGATAATTTTCCCCCGTTATTGAAACATTCTCCATTGGTGCTCCGCTCCTATTGATCTAAGCGTGATGATATATAGCCTATAGTCTTCCTTGATAAATGAACTAAAATAAAGGTTTAAATAACCATAAAAAAAAATCTCAACTTTCAGGTGGACCCTCTAGTGTACAACATGAGTCATGAAGACCCTGGTGATGTCACATATTCAGCTATCGGAGGTCTCCAAGAGCAAATCAGACAACTCAGAGAGGTACAATAATCTTTTGATCTATTCAGAACTTATATACAAAACACACTTTAATAGATAACATCATGTCCATGTCCACAGCCTTTATTAATTCACTGCGAAACATGGCCTCTCCAAGAAGATTTTGGTTTATTGCCTTGTTGGTGGTTGTTATGGCTTGTTTCTTCTCTCAACAACACTGTATTGTGGTCCTGCTTAGTTGGCTCCCTCAATCTCCTCTTGCGACGCTCGCAGACTGAGTAGAAGTTTTAACACTCCAAAGTCTTAATCCGTCACCACAGAAATTGATGTAATCAAATTTTAATTAAGATTTTTACTTTTTTCCTTTGTTTTATAAGACTTTCATTCCCTGATTTACCCCCTTAGAAGTGGAATTTCAAAAATTCCTTTCTTAAAGCTCACTTACGTTATATAAGGATCCTACATGCAGAATTCTAGGTTCAACGGTTTGGGCTGTGCGTTAATCTCTGGGTATGTCAGTCAGTCACCTTCCTCTTTTATATATATAGACTAGCCGACACACGCAACCTCGTCGCATCTTCTATTGCCCGTAGCGTGATAATTTTCCCCCGTTTTCGAAACATTTTTCAATGGTGCTCCGCTCCTATTGGTCCTAGCGTTATGATATATAGCCTATAGCCTTCCTCGATAAATGGGCTTTCTAACACTGAAATAATTTTTCAAATCGGACCAGCGGTTCCTGAGATTAGCAAACTCTTCAGCTTTATATATTAGTATGGATTAGGAATATCTACCCTGGGTCACAAAGAACACCAAGACTCTGAACTACAATTTGTGGATCACACAAAGTGAGGTTTGAATCCGCAACACTTGGCGCATTAGATAGCGACGTGGCTTCCGCTTAAACCACTGGGTCAGCCATGCAGTCAAGATTTACTGCAATAAATTAATTCAAATTGTTTATAAAACTCCGAAATAGCAATCATAATATTTATTTTAACAGACTTCAATAAAAGAAGGAGGTTTCTCAATTCGACCGTATATATTTTTTTTTATGTGTGTTCGCGGATGACTTCGTCGTTTATGAACCGATTTTGATGATTCTGTTTTTAATGGAAAGGAGATGTCTCAACGATGGTACCATGATAAGGACATTAATATCTGATGATGGCATCTAAGAGAAAATCTCGTCGAACTTTGAAGTCGGTTTTATTTTTGTTAAAATTGTTTATATTCTACTACTGAAACGTAATGCCACCTTTTACCACTAAACAAATCAAAATGTTGTATCTCCTAAGAGTAAGTGAGACCAAAAAAGTCAAATATTGCAACTAAACATCAACATATCATTGACAAGTAAATTATCTTAATATTCCAGGTGATTGAACTGCCACTAATGAACCCAGAACTGTTTGTCCGAGTTGGTATCACACCACCAAAGGGATGCCTGCTCTATGGACCTCCTGGGACAGGAAAAACACTGCTGGCTAGAGCAGTCGCGTCCCAACTTGATGCTAACTTCTTGAAGGTAAATAAATACATTCTATGAAGGATGGATACAAGAGTGAATTCTAAGGTAGTAGAGCCACGATGATTTCAGCACGAACGGGCCGGCTCGACCGGGGCGGTACTACCTGAGCACAGAAAATCTACTTAAAATTATAGCGATCATGCTGTCGTGTTTCGTTGGTGAGTGCGAGACCGGAGGCCCAATGATGCAGAAGCATCACTGGCCCACCATGGTGTGGGTCACTATGCTGCATTGTTGCAATGTCAGCATTCGCGGTTCGCAGTATGGTGACCACCACTCTTGGATTCTGCTTATGCTTTCCATCAGGCAGAGTAGAGTCATTTTGGCTGGGTCAAACATAAAAAAGAGTGAATTCAAGATTGGGGATTGAATGGACCCTGGAACTGGGTCTAAATTTTTGTATTTTATGAGTTTACACTGTGCAAAAATGTGCTAACTGTTCTATTTAATTAATCCTACTAATATTATAAACGCGAAAGTTTGTAAGTATTGATGGATGCAAACAATTTATTTAAACAATGTATTGTTTAAAAGTTATAAATGTTAAAGGTTTATTGTGTAATAACTACTTTATAAAAAACTAATAGAAATCTTTTCTTTACACTTTTTGGAACTTAATATAATAAGTTCCAAAAAGTGTAATGGATAACTGTAATTGGTTATCTATACCAATATATAAAGCTGAAGAGTTTGTTTGTTTGTTTGAACACGCTAATCTCAGGAACCACTGGTCCGATTTGAAAAATTCTTTCGGTGTTGGATAGTCCATTTAGGAAGGCTATAGGGTATATATAATCACGCTACTACTAATAGGAGCGGAGCAACAATGAAGAATGTTTCAAAAACGGGGGAAATTTTCACGCTACGGGCAATATAAGGCGCAAACGACGTTGCGTGGGTCAGCTAGTATGGTATATATGGTGTATAATATGCTAGGAAATCTATGTATATAAAAATGAACCGCCGAAATGTATGTACGCGCATAACTTCCGATCGGGTGCAACAAATTAAACAATTCTTTTTTTTTATGTGGTCGTTATTTGTTAGGGACAAAGTTTGTGTATAAAAAATAAATAAAAGATAACGTGAAAAGTTTTTTTTTGTCCGCGACGGGAAGCTGAGACCGATATGTAAATAGGGCGGTACGAAGTTCGCCGGGTCAGCTAGTAATATATAAGTAATTGACTTTGTAAAGAAGGTTGTTATTCTAAATCTGTACAAATAAATAAAATTGGAGTACCTGTTTGTAATATTAAAATAACCGCTTTTTACGAAATGCATATATATGTATATGCGGTACATATACCAAAAATGTAGTTAAAAAATTTTTTGTCTGTTTGTTCCGTGTAATCTCTGGAACGGCTGGACGGATTTTGACGGGACTTTCACTGGCTGGATGATCCGGGGAGTAACTGAGGCTACCTTTTTAGACTAACTTTGTCCCGCGGCGTTACTCGCGGTACAACAATAGGCGCGGGTAACACCGCGGGGTTCAGTTAGTAAAAAATTCAATATGGCGGTCAGTTTTAACGGAGACCAGCCAACTATCTACAAACCAATAACTTTCGATAGAATGAAGTATGTTGGGTCAGCTAATTAATTGGTCTTTAATTTATCTACCCAAGTTACTTTTGCATCTATTGTAATAGTTAAGATAAATACTAATATTTATTCATAGGTCGTGTCATCAGCCATTGTAGACAAATACATTGGAGAATCAGCTCGTCTCATCCGTGAGATGTTCAACTACGCTAGGGACCATCAACCCTGCATTATATTCATGGATGAAATTGATGCTATTGGTAAGCTTTCTCAATATTACATGCTTATATCTATACTAGCTCACCCACGCAACGTCGGTCGTCTCTTCAACTAATCAAAGCATGAAGTTGACTATCAGTGAAATACACATTTTAAAAAAAACCGTCGGTTATATAGCACTCTTGAGTTTTTTGTGAGCAACAACATAGGAATAGGGTAGATGACTGTAGGTATACTAATATATAAAGCTGAAAAGTTTGTTTGTTTACTTGCTAATCCCAGGAGCGTCAGATTTTGATCTGTTTTTATGTTACTTTTATTATTATTTTTTTTTTCTTGTTCAAGCTTGTAAAATGTGTGTGTCCAATAAATGTTTCATTCATTCATTCACATGTCCGATTAGATTTTTTTTTATTGTTAGATAGCCAATTTATCGAGGAAGGTATAGCATTCAGCTTTATATTATCACGCTAAGACCAATAGGAGTGTATCTCCAATGAAGAATGTTTCATTCATTCAGATGATAAAAAGTAGGTAATGTGACTAAGGTGTCATTCTACCTTATACTACTCAATATGTTGTCTTAAGTTTGTAAGGATGTGTGTGTGTTTGTTACTCTTGAAACTACTGAACGAATTTAAAGGAAACCTTATAGTAATGTAGCTTATATATCAGAATAACACATAGGCTACAATTTGCCGCGATAATTGACATGTAAGCCGGCGGAGCCGCGGGCAACAGCTAGTTATAAAAAAGACTAGCTGAACCCCGCGGTGTTGCCCGCGGTTTTTGTTGTACCGCGAGTAACGCCGCGGGACAAAGTTAGTCTAAAAAAAGTAGCCTAAGTTACTCCCCGGATCATCAGCTACCTGCCAGTGAAAGTCCCGTCAAAATCCGTCCAGCCGTTCCAGAGATTACCCGGAACAAACAGACAGACAGACAGACAAAAATTTTTTTAACTTCATTTTTGGTATATGTACCGTGTATATATACATATGCATTTAGTAAAAAGCGGTTATTTTAATATTACAAACAGACACTCCAATTTTATTTATTTGTATAGGTTATAATTGTCGTCTTAGAAATGTACCTTACTATATAAATCCCTTCTTTCCTTCTAGGTGGCCGTCGATTCTCAGAGGGCACATCAGCTGACAGAGAGATCCAGAGAACCTTGATGGAACTGCTCAACCAGATGGACGGCTTCGATTCTCTGGGACAAGTGAAGATGATCATGGCGACCAACAGGCCTGATACCCTGGACCCTGCTCTACTGAGACCTGGTAGACTGGACAGGAAGATTGAGATTCCGTTACCAAATGAACAAGCCAGGTGAGATGGAATTTTATTACTATCAAGTACCTACTAATTTTATAATACTACTGACATCTCATAGCAAATTGGATTGTATAGATGGCGTAGTGGTTAAATCGATCGACATGTCGTTTTCTACAGGGCTAAGTAATGAGGATTCAATCACAACAGGGGACAATACTTTATGTGATACACAAATTGTTGTATTGAGTCTGGGTGGTCTTTGGTTCCGTTTCATGTATGTTTGTTAAGTCACACGCAACACTGTATATATTCCTAATGCGGGAGCTATGTTATTACGTTAAAAAAATTTAAATGGATTTATCATTTGAAGTTGAATAGTCAAATAGTTAGTGTGTAATAAACTTACATACACACTATGGCCATGTTGACATATTACAATAGTGATGTGAAATGTCAATTAAAAAGGTCACTATTGACAATAAAGAACAGCAATTTGCACCTTCAAATGTAATCTATACAAATAAATAAAATTGGAGTGTCTGTTTGTAATATTAAATAACTGCTTTTAAATAAATGCATATCTATGTTTACACAATACATGTACCGAAATAACCTTTTATTTTTTTTTGTATTTCTGCTTGTTCCGGCTGGACCGATTTTGACGGGACTTTCACTGGCCGATAGCTGATGATCTAAAGAGTAATTTAGACTACTTTTTATACTAGCTTTGTCCGTTATCCGCAGTACAACAATAACCCCTAGTAACACCGCGGGGTTCAGCTAGTTACTAATAATACGAAACTTCATGATTTGACAAACGTCATAACGGCCATAATAGGGTGCCGGTAGTATAGTTAGAATTTTAAATATTTATACATTGTGCAGCGATAGATCTTGTACAGAATCTTCTTATAAGTCAACTCCCATACTAGGAATACATTTTGTGTCGTGGTGGACTTTACAAACATACATGAAATAGATACACAAAACACCCAGACTCAGAACAACAAGGAGATTACACATAGTATAGTTCTATGTTGACTTGCCTCGGTGGTCCAGTGGTAGCATATGTGACTGCTGTGCTTGAGGTCTCGGGTTCGATTCCCGCGTCGGACCAAATGTTTGTATGACCTGCAAATATTTGTTTCAGAGTATGGATGTTTTGTATGTATTGTATGTATTTACAAAAAAAGTATATGCATATGTATTTATATCAGTTGCTTGGGACTAGGAGGCGTTGTGTGTTAGATGTTCGAAATATTTATTTATTTAATTTTGGTCTCATTTACAGATTGGAAATTTTAAAGATCCATGCAGCTCCTATAGCGAAGCACGGTGAGATGGACTACGAAGCTGTGGTGAAGCTCTCAGACACCTTCAACGGAGCTGATCTCAGGAATGTGTGCACTGAGGCTGGACTCTTCGCTATACGAGCTGAGAGAGAATATATCATTCAGGTACGGAATAGTTGTAATTTAGAAATATATAAATAAGATGACAAAAACAATATTTGGTAACATTTCTTCTGAGTTTGTCAACTAATATTCGTATTTTCAGGAGGATCTAATGAAGGCAGTGCGCAAAGTAGCTGATAATAAGAAACTGGAGAGCAAGCTGGACTACAAACCCGTTTAATTTATATTACCAATATACTTAACAATAATGTGTATTTTTCTTTTCAATACATTTACTAATAAATAGTGTTATATACTGTATTTCCTTTTTATTATAATAAAATTCCCTATTCAATGGTTATACCAAATAATGGTCTGTATGGTAACAGATTAAGGAAACGGAGCTTCAAGACCCTTATTCATTATCCCAAAAGCGTTGAAAGCTAACTACGCATGGATCCGCAAAGAGAAGGAAAGCTTAACATAAACTATATTATTATACTAAATCATCTACCATACACTGCCACAACTCATTAGGAATACACTATCAACACTAATAGAGTAATTGTTGGCATAACCATTACTCTATTATGGTTGGCCGGCCCCCACGTCCACGCCGACTGCCTCGGTCGGGGCCTGCGGAGACAGCCAAGATTAAACAATGGCCGCCTCCTCTAGTAGGATGGATATACAGGTGATCCGAGAGCGTCTCGACCTCTTCCAGGACACACCAGTTCCTTACTCGTGCGGCAACAGCAGGAGTAGCTAACGAAATAAATAAATAAATAAATATTTCGGACATCTAACACACAACGCCATCTAGTCCCAAACTAAGCAGAGCTTGTATTATGGGGTACTAGACAACTGATATCAATACTTATATACTTTTTTTTTTTTGTAAATACATACATATTATACATAGAAAACACCCAAACTCCGAAACAAATATTTGCAGATCATACAAACATTTGTTCCGACCCGGGAATCGAACCCGAGACCTCAAGAACAGCAGTCGCGTACGCTACCACTGCGACACCGAGGCCGAGGAAAGGTCCACTATCGACCCCCCCTGCTGTCGCACGCACAGAGGCCCACCGAAGCCGCCCACTCCTCGACGGCCTTGCCCTTGGCGTCGTTCCAGGAGATCCCCACGCAATGGATTTGCATTGAAGTCCCCCAGCACGAGGACGTCTCCAGACGCTAATCGCCGCATCGAGGTCTCCGAGCTCGGAATCCTCAACAGCTGTTGAGGAAGCCCTCAAAGTCGCTCAAACTCCGGTTGGGGGAGAAGTATACACCGTGGAGTATGGTGATACTGCCTATAGTCATGACTCGGAATTGTCATGACGTTGCCTATTGGATCAGTGAGAAGTGATCGTGGATTGGCAATATTGGCATGACAGTTAAACTTGATAGCATAATCAAATTTCAATTATTTTGGCTTGATCATGCTGATTGGATTATTCCGGGACGTGTATGGGAATCGGGGTTTTTCATTTCAGTAGGACAAGAACTTGGTCGGTGGTAGACGCACGCGCTCATTAAACATGTCGGAAAATACATACCGGAATCGTGAAGTGATACTGGAGTTTATTTCTTTATATCGAAGTGGACCGTATTTATGGAAAGTGAAGTTTTTTCATTCATTTCTATCATGTGGCGTAATCCTCAATTCCTTTAATAAATTTGCGTATGCGACTGCTGTGCTTGAGGTCTCGGGTTCGACTCCTGAGTCGGACCAAATGTTTATAAGATTTGCAAATATTTGTTTCAGAGTTTGGGTGTTTTCTATGTATAAAATGTAAGTATTTACAAAAAAATATATAAATATTGTATCAGTAAATTTAGCTATCATAATAGAAGCACTGCTTAGTATGAAGCTAGATGGCGTTGTGTGTGAAATATCAGAATTATTTATTATTATTTATTTATTTATGTGAGTCAACTGTTTTCTATTCATTAACCGCTGTTTACACCACTCTTCTCGAACTTTTTTTTGTTTCTTTACCTTGAGTAAAATGGTCAAAACGGCTAAAACACCGTCGTCTGTCACTGGTGATGCCAGCTACAACTGAACGTCGCTGCCGATTGGAAAGTTTAAATTGATCGTGTGTGGTGTATATGGACGAACTGCGAATTTGATCAAGCCTGAATCGTCATGCCAATTGGCTATCTTAATAGATCCCTGAGCGATCAGACATAACTTATTTTCACATAGGTAGATAAAACTTGTGTTCTTATTAGCGTCTCATGTTCTTTGAATACCTGCGTGCTTCTGGAACCTCCCCGAGTGACAACTGAGACCTGCCAAGAGCGAGAAAGGTAACAAAAATGGGAGTTACTTAAATGTATATGGCTGATTTTAATATTTGTAGAATATTATTCTAAAATCACACTAATATGTAAAGGCGAAAGTTTGTGAGTGTGTATGTTTGTTACTTCTTTACGCGCAAAGGACTGAACGGATTTGTATGAAACTTAACAGTAATACAGCTTATATATCAGAATAACACATAGGTTACTATTTGCCGCGATAACCGACATATACGTGGGCGGAGCCGCAGGCAGCTTTCAGATACTTTCCATGGACCAAAACTTTTGTCAGACGCTTTAAAGCTCCACTGTTCAAGCCAAAATTATGCCAATTATAGTCCGGGTAACATAGTCTATAGACATTCTATCAAAACTGTTTACATAGTCAGGTTATAATTTTTAAACTTACGGTTCTCACATCGATAAAATAGTACAAATGAAATAAAAAAACAGGCAGATATAAGGACCGCCGATAAAAGTGAAAACTGATAACTTAGTATGTTATTTGTAAAATTTATGTATAAAATTTGAAAATTCATAACGTTGAAAATAAAATTGTCAACATCCAACATTAGCATGTCGGTGACGCGAACACATAAGATTTACCCATATCAAATAGTGCTCAACGCGGCTAAAAAAGTTTTCACTTTGAAAATGTCATGTCAGCATGTCGGTGACGCGGACTAGTCATTTTTTTCTCCTACCAAAAAGTGTTTAATGCGGCTACAGAAGTTTTCACTTCAAAAATAAATAAAAAGTTTATTCAGATATGTTTATGTTGACATTTATTTCACAATTTAAATCATACAATATAAACATTTTTAGAAAAAGGTAACTTTTTATATCACTACATAAGTTATAACTGAAAAAAAAATGTTTTAATTTAACTGCCTCGGTGGCGAAGTGGTAGCGTACGCGACTGCTGTTCTTGAGGTCTCGGGTTAGATTCCCGGGTCGGAACAAATGTTTGTATGATCTGCAAATATTTGTTTCGGAGTTTGGGTGTTTTCTATGTATAATGTTTGTATTTACAAAAAAAAAGTATATAAGTATTCATATCAGTTGTCTAGTACCCATAATACAAGCTCTGCTTAGTTTGGGACTAGATGGCGTTGTGTGTTAGATGTCCGAAATATTTATTTATTTATTATTCAAATTTTTTTTTCTACGTTGCATCATCTCAGCTGAAAGATGTCTACTCCTGGGCCACCCTTAGGTTCCCCACAAATATCGTATCATGTCGTCACCATGTTACAATTCAAAATGCCTGTCCATTAATTTTAATCTATACCAATAAATAAAATTGGAGAGTCTGTTTGTAATATTAAAATAACCAGTTTTTGATAAATGCATATGTAATGTATACACGATACATGTACCAAAATAACATTTTTTACAATTTTTGTCTGTCTCTAGGTCTGTCTGTCTGTTTGTTTGCCTGTCGGCGGAGGACTTTGTTTTATAATATGTAGTGATCTGGCGACTTCATCTGCGTCTCTTTTAAACCATGCTCGGCTCCTATTGGTCTAAGCGTGATGTTCATGATGATGCTATCCTTTCTTAGGCACAACAGCAACACAAATACTTAAAAAAATATTATACAATAAGTTAAATAGTATCGGAGTTCACCGTGGACAACAACGTGACTCTGACTCTATCTCTCTCAACTTCTATCTTCTTTTACAACTCTCTTATCTCTTACGATACCCACGGGAAGAGTAGGAGCGTAGAAAAGAAATTACTATTTCATACTAAAGGTTTGGAAGCTGAATACTAGGACCATATTATGTAACATCTGACGTCATTATGGTACCAAACACTGTCACGACATACAAAAGACTTGATTATCCAAATAAACGATAAATCAATCAATAAAGTCAGGTAAAGTGCCATTTTTCCTCGCTTTAGCCACATTCTCGAAATAACAAGAAAAATCAACGTAACCTTTGATTTTTCTATTCCTATCGAACTGTCTCGCGACAGGATCGGTATCTGAACTAGACTCCATAGAACGATTCGTGTCTATGTTCGAATCATTCGTTTCGATCTCATTCGTTCCCGACGAGTAAATCTCTGAATCGATTTCATTCAGTAACGTATTCGATTTTGATTGAACGATCGGATTGAATCGGACTGAAGCATTTTTGGTCACACTCTGACTTGGAGGGTCTTCGTCATCCTCAGTTGGTAAAAAGTTGAAATTTCTTATTAATAACGACATATGGGTGTTAGGTTTGGGTGTTAAACTATTCTTAACGCAATAAGATACAAATTCTTCTTCGATTTCTTCTAGAACGAATTGGCTGACTTGTTTAAAGTTGGTGTGCTTTCTGAAATTCTCTACAATAATCTGTGAGAGCATTTTGTTTGTTTGTTCGTAGCTGCCTTTAGATTCTTGGATGCGTTTGTATACTCCAGAACTGACTAGCACGAGAAATCTGAAAGGAATATATGAAACATGCATTAGTACATGGATTGGGATCAGCAAATGATCAAGTCTGTCAGTTTTGTAACTTTCTATACCGAAATTTATTTTAAACAAACTAATCTATGCAAATCTATACTTATATATAAAGCTGAAGAGTTAGTTTGTTTGTTTGTTTGCACGCGCTAATCTCAGGAACCGCTGGCCCGATTTGAAAACTTCTTTCACTGTTGGATAACATATTTATCGAGAAAGGCTATAGGCTATATATATATATATCATCAGGCTAAGACCAATAGGAGCGGAGCACCAAAGGAGAATGTCTGCCTCGATGGCGCAGTGGTAGCGTATGCGACTGCTGTGCTTGAGGTCTCGGGTTCGAGTCCCGGGTCGGACCAAATGTTTGTATGACCTGCAAATATTTGTTTCGGATGTTTGGGTGTTTTCTATGTATAATATGTATGTATCTACAAAAAAAATAAAGTATATATGAATTTATATCAGTTGTCTAGTACCCATAACACAAGCTCAGCTTGGGACTGTTCAAAATATTTATATTTTCAAAAACGGGGGAAAATTATCACGCTACGAGCAATAGGAGACGCAAACGAGGCGAACAAACTCTTCAACTTTAATAACTTTATATATTAGTATAGATTATTATGGTTCCGTATGGCTACCATCTACAGTGTAGCTTTATAAGTGCCACTGAAATATCCCGTAAGAAGCACGTACCTGCAAGATTCATCCAACATGATGGGTCCATGTATTTCAGGAGCTGCGATGACGGGCTCAGAGCTGGCTGCGCTGATGTTTGGAAACGCTTTGTACAGACCCTTGACCAGATAATTGCCTAAACACCGAGTACCCGTCTGGTTGCCAAGATATTGAGCTGTGAAACCATTTAAAATATTATTTTAGCATATTTTGTTTATTTCCTTTAAAAAAAAATGACTAAATAACCTTCAAGAGTTGGACCAAATTAAAGTGGGACCACACGGGAAGCACCAGCTTTGAAATGAAAAAATTGTCCAGTCGAAAGTTCTGACGTAACAAACAAAAAAATACAGTCGAATTAAGAACCTCTTCCTTTTTTGAAGTCGGCTATAAAAACAACTCCCGCGTTAAGACTATACACCCTGTGTCGTGGGGGACTGTGGGATTGAACCCACAACACTTGACTCAGTAGAAAGTGGCGATGCGACCGCATATACCACTAGGCCAATGGTGCAGCCAAAGATATATAAAATACTAGCTGAACCCCGCGGTGTTACCCGCGGTTATTGTTGTACCGCGAGTAACGCCAGTTTAGTTAGTCTAAAAAAAAGTAGCCTAAGTTACTCCCTGAATCATCAGCTACCTGCCAGTGAAAGTCCCGTCAAAATCCGTCCAGCCGTTCCAGAGATTACCCGGAACAAACAGACAGACTGACAGACAGACAAAAAAAATTTTAACTACTTTTTTGGTATATGTATCGTGTATACATACATATGCTATGATTGATATGATATGCACATACATATGATTAAAAAGCTATTATTTTAATATTACAAACAGACACTACTATTTCATTTATTTGTATAGAGTATAGATAAAGTTTATATTTTATAATATGTTTTTTATATATGCTTGTTTTCGTATGATTATTTGAAAACGAACATTACTATAATATTATAAATGCGAAAGTTTGTAAGGATGTGTGTGTGTTTGTTACTCTTTCACGCAAAAACTTCTGAACGGGTTTGGATGAAACTTTACAGTAATCTAGCTTATACATCAGAATAACACATAGGCTACTATTTGCCACGATAACCGACATAACATTAACGCGGGCGGAGCCGCGGGTAGCAGCTAGCACTAATAACTAAGCTTTTGAAGGAGACTATTAATTTATTGTCAGGTAATAAGTGGTATGATATTTGATTTCTAGTCAAATACCTTAGTTTATTAGTCAACCGAAAAAAAAAAAAATATTAAAAAAGATAAAAATTTGTAAAATCAGAAACTAACAATTCCTTAGCTTGTTGACATCAAGCCCAAGCTGCGAGAGTCGAAGCAGCTCATCTTCGTTGTGGAGGCTGTGGTCCACGGTGAGTTGTACGACGCGGAGAACACTATTATCATCCGTTCGGCCCAGAAGAGCCCGTGTATCTCCCACGTGGGCCACAAAAAGTGCCCCTCCTCTTCCCTCTCGGCCCGCACGTACTAGAGCCAGAACCACTCCAGCACCTCCCGACAGCACCATGTCGATCTCCTTCAGGCGTGCCAAGATCGCGTGATTGGGACTCTATATCATAAACGTTATGTTTTAGGCAATTCTGCAGTTATAAATCCATTACTAAAACGCGTCACAAGTGCGTTGCCGGCTTTTGGGGGATGGGGAGGGGTTGGAGAATGGGCCTCCGGTATCCTC
Organism: Spilosoma lubricipeda; assembly: GCA_905220595.1. NCBI lineage: Eukaryota > Metazoa > Arthropoda > Insecta > Lepidoptera > Erebidae > Spilosoma > Spilosoma lubricipeda. The sequence goes on along the minus strand of HG992296.1, from coordinate 13,327,959 downwards.
ACTCACTCAGTGAAACAGCGCAGGCACTGTTTCACACCGGTTTTCTGTGAGGCCGTGGTATCACTCCGGTCGAGCTGGCCCATGCATGCCGAAGCGTGGCTCTCTCACGTGATAAACAGTTGCTGGACCTAACTATACTATGTTGGTATAAAGTTTTATGGCGACTTCCATATACAGCGCAACAGAAATATACTACAGCGCCATCTACCGAAGTTACACTGAACTACGGAGTAGCGTACAATATCAAGAAACTACCAATCCTGAATCGCGCAATTAAAGTTATCGCAATGAGTATAGTGACCACCACTCTTGGATTCTGCTTATGCTTTCCATCTGGCAGAGTAGTTATTTTGGCAGGGCCATACATAAAAAATAAAAAAGTGTGTAGAGTTACAAGAAGACAAATAAAATGTATAAAAATAGAGATAAATAAAAACGTCTTGAGCACGTCATTAGCGTGAAAACTTACCATCCACATATATATTTTATACTTATTGATATATATACAATTATATAAAGAGGTAAAGTTTGTGCGTTTGTGAGTTTGTGACATTGTAGGGGGTAATCTTTGGTTCTACTGAACTGATTTAGAAAATTCTTTTACCAATAGAGTAGAGAGTTATTTGTGAGTGACACAGTAATAACTCGAAAAGTGGAAAGACTTTTTCGTGGTAGTCGGATTTGCAAAGTAAGTCGGAGAAAAAAATGTTTACTGCCCAACGAAGTGGGCACAAGTATTTTAGTATGGTATGTGAGAGTAGTACCTGTGTTTCATTGAGCATTTGAAGCTGGTATTGTAAACTGGTCCTTTCAGCTATCAACCCATCATAATTTTCTATGTAAGCTTTCTCCACTGATATGAAGGCGTTTCTGAAATAAATTGAAAAAAACTTTAAAGTAACTATTGAATCTGTTAATCATGAGGAATATAGGCCATAGTTATATGCAAATTATTAGAGGTTTTTTTCTTAATATTAATAACTTCTTAACGATTCAATTAATTTATTCAAGTTACTATGTACAGATGTACGTATGATACGATGTATGACAAGTACAGATGTAAAAAACAATTTTCTGTGTCTATCATTTCATTCTGACTGCCTCGGTGGCCCAAGTGGTAGCGTATGCGGCTGCTGTGCTCGAGGTCTCGGGTTCGTTTCTCGGGTCGGACCAAATGTTTGTATGATCTACAAATATTTATTTCGGAGTTTGGGTGTTTTCTATGTGTAATATGTATGTATTTACAAAGCAAAAAAGTATGTATGTATTTATAGCATTGCCTAGTACACATAACACAAGCTCTGCTTAGCTTGGGAGTACATGGCGTTGTGTGTTAGATGTCAGGAATATTTATTTAATATTAATTTTATTTTAAATATGTTTGAATTTTTTCACAAACTTAGAAAAAAATTTCAGTAGCATGTCTTTAATTGTTTTTGACAATGCGATTCAGGTAACCGAAAACCTAAACCTCCAAATCCGGTGGGTGAACTTAAAAGGCTCCAATCGCCTTAATCTTAAGTAGCAAGTGTCAATGCTCATCATAAGATTTATAACAATAACAAACATCCATCCATCCATACTTACAAACTTTCGCGTTTATAATATTAGTAGGATATATGAATTACTTATTACTTACTTACCTTTCACTATAATTATATATGAGTATACACACACGCATACATACACACATACACACACACACATACACAAGCAAACCAAATGTCCATACTTAAGCATAGCATTGACAGCATTTCTGTAAATGTAATATTGGGAGGGCCTGGAGCTCTAAAATAAAGTCTAAGGCTAGTTTAAAACATTATTATTAGTCTCCTTTTGTGCTGGTCAAAAGAAAACATAATATTACTAGCCTCATTTTCTTTTAACGTATGAAAACCACCTTGTGTTGCCTCCCTACTGGGGATTAAGACGGTCAAAATCGGACCAACTAAAACACCACAGTGTGTTACTCTGCGCCTAATAATATGAGACCTTTACCTCAGTCTCTCTCTGATTTCTTCATCAGTGTTGGTTGAAGCAGGCGGTGGAAAGAGGATCTCTGCAGCCATCCTCTGCATGATAAATCTAGCTGCATCCATGCCATTGTGCGGCTCAAACACTCCATACAGTGACCTAAAAACATGTATTTTAAATTATAACCATCAATTATTTCTTAAAATATTTGAATTTTGTTAAATAAATCAATATTATATTGTTTCTTCTTATTTCCTATGGTCTTATCCATCCGAAGGTTCTAGGAAGAGAATGCTTTTAGCAATAAGGGTGCCCATTGTTTTTTTTTTAAATAGCAAGATTAAAGAAATAGCAAGAAAAAAGTGGCTCCAAACTGCAAAAGAAAAGAAAAAGTGGAAAGATTTGGAGGAGGCCTAACTAAAACTAATTAAGTAACATATTGATAAGAATAAATACTTATAAAAACTAACTCAGTGAAATAAGTTTAAATAAGTGAAATAAGTTGATAATATAAGTTTTAAAATTGTTATAGGTATAGGTTTATGGCTAAATTAATAAAAAAAAAAAGTTTTTTTTATGGGGTAGGTGGCAAAAGAGCAGATGTATCGCCTGATGGTAAGCGATTACCGCCGCCCATGGACACCTGCAACAGTAGAAGCATCACAAATGCATTGCTTGTCTTATACAAATCAAAATAATATAATAATCTGTTGTGATTGAATCACAATTAAGTAAATTCTTTTATACTGCCGACTGCCTCGTTGGTCTAGCGGTTGGCGTGAGCGACTGCTGATCATGAGGTCTCGGGTTCGATTCCCGGGTCGGACCAAATGTTTGTATGATCTACGAATATTTGTTTCGGAGTTTGGGTGTGTTCTATCTATAATATGTATGTATTTACAAAAAAAAAAAAAGTATATATGTATTTGTATCAGTTGTCTAGTACCCCATAACACAAGCTCTGCTTATCTTGGGACTAGATGGCGTTGTGTGTTTAGATGTCCAAAATATTTATTATTATTATTATTATTATACCCTATGTACAATCAGTGTGTGAAATAATAAATTGTTGAAACATTAATATGAATAAATGTTATAAACTAGAAGTTCTCTGTTTTTACCCGAATGCGAAAGAAGGAGAGTTATGTGTTTCGAGTTTAAGTATGTATGTACGTATATATCTTTGGCACGGCCTTGAGCCTAACGGCTAGTCGTATTTTTATGTGAGTAGTGTCAATAGATTTCTCTTAAGTCGTGAGAGTGACACTGGGTACATCAAAATAAAATAAGAAAAACAATATTAAGGCTTTTTGGAGTCAAAATGTCATCTTAAAAAAAATGTTTTCAAAATACATTGAGTGTGCTATCAAAATAAAGCATTTTTACTGGTTATTACGAATATATATAAAACTTATGTTTTATTTTAAAAAATGAATTTAATGTATTTAATAAAAATGACGAATATTGATGCAGTCGGGTTCTTTTTATAAATAATATTACTTGTTTTCTAGTTTATCTAGTAACAGCCTATCAATATATTTTTTTCAATTTGTAACTTTATTTTTAAGAATGTTCAAAAAATCAGAAGCTCAGTTTTTGTAAAAAATCAAAAATAATATTATAAATTCAAAAGAAACTCTGTCGGTTAAGTTGATGGCTAAACTGTGTTAACAATTTAATTGAAATTAGGCAATAAGATACTTTGATTCTAGAGGAAGAACATGGGCTACTCTTCACAGCAATAACTAACATACATACAGAGAGCCAATAGGGATTCCATAATAACAACATTTGATATATTTTATTCTGAGCATCAACTCATTTTCAAAATACAGTATATAAGATGTGATAAAATAGTAAAGCAAGAGGAGAACTGCTTTCTACAAACTTAAAACAGAATTTCCTATAAAATTCTTTAAGAACTTCCTCAAGACAGACATAGCCATAATAATTTAGAGACAAAACGATATTTGGTAAAGCTATTGTATCATTTTATGCACTGTCTGTTTGTCTAGCTATCTTTGTATATATTTGTGGGAATAACTTACAAATTGTCCTCAGTCTGGCAGTAAAAACAAAGATAATCATCTGTGGTATTCGTATTGCCTCCACCTAACCTCGAGAAATAGGAAGCTACACACGTATTCTTGCATTTTGGTAAATCATCTGTCCACGGCCGGGCTATCATCCTTACTAACGATCATGAATAATTAATAAATAAGATACTTTCTGTCACAGGAGGACGAAATTATTCCTGGATTATTTATTTTTGTAACTTGACACTTAATGAAGTGTCAGATATATGACCACAGAACACATTTACTCAGAGAGTATATGACAGACTTCAGACACAAATTAAAAGGCCTTGACTCAGGCTAGGCAGTGGGGATACCACATGATGACATGATATTTCTCACAGCACAAAAAGATATAAGGCAGAAGATATGTAGAAATGGCTAGTAAGCGTGATGCGCGTGTCACTAGTAAGAGTTGCAACGCATACCTTTATGAGTTGTAGGAATTTTGTATAATAGCCGTATTACAACGCTGCGTCGAATAGGTCATCCATTGAAAGTTTTTTTTTACGCCACAATGCCTGCACTGCTCTGCTTTTCAGTGTAAAAACAGGGAAGTACCTGCTTTCAATTAAAAAAAAATCATCAAAATCGGTTTACCCATTTGAAAATTATGAGGTAACAAACAAAAAAAATACAGTCGAGTTGATAACCTCCTCCTTTTTTGAAGTCGATTCAAAATAAGTACGTTCATGCTATGTCATCGTAGGCTTATCTATTTGAGGTTTTATCAGCCCGGGCACGGCAGTACATAAAACGTACCAATCGAAGTTATCGCAGTAATAAACCACTTTCCTTTCCCAGGAACCGCATTTGACCGCAACCATTTATGCTTTGCGTTTATAATACGTTATTTTTAACGTTTTAAAAAGAACTGATGAGACTGAAACATCTGAATTGAATTATTCCCATATTTGCTTCATAAAATAGCGAGACTAATTCTATAAGATAAGGAGTTCGTAGTTGAGCCATGCTTTTGTCATATATTGGTTGGTTGGTTCTACTCCGCAGTGATTGCACTGATCCCACGGCCTAATAAAGAAGCAATGAAACAATTTTAATGTCCTTTTAATAACCATGTGAGGAGTAAGGTCACTGGGGCCCTAACTCTCTCGTCTTATTTCTAGAGGGTTTAAAGGGTGCAACGCAACTGTGAGTTTTGAATAATGAATACATCAGGATCCATGAACGGCGGAATTCACCATAAATCCATATTAATATTAAAAAATCGAAAGTAACTGTCTGCTACGCTTTTAAGCTTAGTTCGCATTATGCTAATATTTTAGTGTAGTATCTAGTAATTTAATAGCTAAAATACTCGCTTCTGCCCAAAAATCGTTCGCACTTTGTTTTAGTACAGTTTACAAGTGAGTTGTGTTTTGCAACATGTGTTCATCTTGCAAAACACCTACGTTGTAGGCTGTTGGTTGCCTACAACGTAATAAAGTAAATAAATAGACTGATTATGCTAATCGAAACGACTATTTTGGAAGAGGTGGATGAGGAAATATGTGTGATTACAAGTATATGACACGTTTAGCTAATACTATTGTATTAGCTAAACGTGTCATATACGCCTAGTTTACATTATTATGTAAACTAGGCTTTACTTACTACGGCAAAACAGTTGTACCAATTTCGATGAAATTCGGCATGGAGATAATTTGATTCTTGAGGAACGACATAAGCTTGATCTTTAACGTGAAAAATTATTTAAACGGCAAAAGCTAGTATACCATTTAGTGACCTTTCTTTTTTTCCAATAACATTAAAATAGAAACTCTTAAATACTTATGAAATAGCATACGGCTCGTAAAAGACTAATGATTTTGGCATTTATGTGTAGGTATCATCGGTAGATGTCTTGGAGTTCAAGAAGCTGTATCGCGTAAAACAAAATGTCTAATATGCTTTTCTGGCCTCAATCATATGTTAATTTAAACCACTTTGACCTTTAATGTACCTAATAATTGATTGAAGCACAAAACATATATCTTTTTGTTCTGTGGATTGAAGCTATTTAAAATGTTTGGTTTTCCATTCAATCGAATGTAATAGAGTTTTGTTGCTCATAAATCGTCGATTTAACATGTTCTATTGAGAAACAATAGATTTTTTGGGTTCCGTAGCCAAATGGCTAAAAACGGAACCCTTATGGATTTGTCATGTCTGTCTGTTCGTCCGTATGTCACAGTCACTTTTTTCCGAAACCATAATGTTGAAACTTTGTAAGTAGATGTATTCTGTGAACCACATTAAGATTTTCACACAAAAATAGAAAAAAACCAAATAGGTACATTTTGGGGTTCCCCATAGTCAGAACTGAATCTCAAAAAAAATTTTTCATCACATTCCATTTAGTAAGTTTTTTTTTATGTTTCGTCCTGCCAAAATGGCTCTACTCTGTCTGATGGAAAGCAAAAGCAGAATCCAAGAGTGGTGGTCACCATTATTGCGAATGCAGATAATGCAGCATGGTGACCCACACCATGGCGGCCTTGTGATGCTTTTCGTTGGGCCCCCGGTCTTGCATTCACCAACGAAACACGACAGCACGACGCTGTCATTTTACGTTGGTTTTCTGTGCGAGGGTAGTACCGCCCCATTCGTGCTGAAATCAGCGTGAGTCTACTGCCTACGTATTTTTTTTTTAATTTAATACGTCATTAATCGTAAACCGCAATTTACCTTTCATTCAATCGACACAAAAATAAAATATAATATGTTACTTGTTGCTACGGAACCCTTCATGGGCGAGTCCGACTCGCACTTGGCTGCTTTTTATTTAAGAGTGGTGTTTACAAAATCTTAAATATATATAATCTATACTAATATATAAAGCTGAAGAGTTTGTTTGTTTGAACACGCTAATCTCAGGAACCGCTGGTCCGATTTGAAAAATTCTTTCGGTGTTGGATAGTCCATTTATCGAGGAAGGCTATAGGGTATATATCATCACGCTACTACTAATAGGAGCGGAGCAGCAGTGAAGAATGTTTCAAAAACGGGGGAAATTTTCGCGCTACGGGCAATATAAGGCGCAAGCGACGTTGCGTGGGTCAGCTAGTATCTTCAAAAAGAGCAATTCCTGTATAATATAGATATGATCTGCATCTTGGAAATGGCTCCAATGACTTTCATGAAATTAGGTAGGTATGCAGAGGGTTTCGGGGGTGATAAATCGGTCTAAATTGGAAAATTTACGAGAAAAAATAACTGAGCAAAGCTCGATAATACAGACACTGTTAAGTTTAAATAAATTATACTATGTAGGTATAGCAGAGGACTGGCCTTGGGCCTTGAATGATGATAAATAGAATCTACGAATTTTGGCCGTAGGTATGTTGTTTAATTGCATTTTGAGACGTCAATCAATTTCAAAAACAGTATGAAAGTATGATTCACTGTTTTTGAAATAATACGCATCTTGAGAATTTAACAACTAACAACCAGGTTCCCGTGCTGCTGTTCCAAAAACCACTAGTTTAATGTACATACTTTTACAGTTTAGGTAACACCGACCTAAGTTAAGATAATAATCAGTGAAACAACTGTTTACTACTGAGGTCAGCCATTCCCTTGTTTACTACCTTACTAGTACCTATAAGATAATAAACCAGACTGATTCAGATAACCTCTCAGAACTACAGAACCCAAATCCCCTCCCCCTATCTCCCCCAAAGGCCGGCAAGGCAACGCACTTGTGACGCCTCTGGTGTTTGTAGGTGTCCATGGGAGGGCGGTAATCGCTTACCATCCACCATACCAGGCGTCTGCTTGTTTGGTGGCCTATACCATAAAAAAAAAAACAAGATTATAGTAAGATAGATAACTTTTCCGCTAAGTCATTCTCAGGTATTAGGAACTTAATCATCATCATCATCATCACTTCAGCCCACTATGCCCACTGCTGGACATAAGCCTCCCTCATGGCGCGCCACTTCTCCCAGTCCTCTGCCTTCCACATCCAGCTGCTACCGGCTATCCTTTTCAGGTCATCGGTCCAGCGAGCTGGAGGGCGTCCCACACTTAATTAATAATCACATAATAGTGATTATTAATTAAAATGTAACCTTAATGTGTAAAAATAAAAGTCCATTTTGTTTGAACAAAGTTTTAATGTTCTTTCCACATACCAAAACTCTATCATTTACAGTTTTTTGCAATTTTTATAGGTTTTTTATACAATGTTAGCTCTGTAACCTAAAGAGCTACCTGTCTAAGTTTTTATTTATAATCTATGACTTTGAGAAGCAAACCTTAGTCCGGACATGAGTTAACAACTTTTGAAAATATTTATTATTTTAAAATTTAAAAATATTGTGAGGTGCTCATAACACCTCTTTTAATATACATATATATACTCCTTATGATTTTATGGTGCGCTGTCAAATATAATGTTACTAGTGTAACCTATATTGCCAATATCAACAATAAGTTTGTACATCCCATAATTAAGTCCTTTAAAAGAGAATGAACATAAATACATCTCAATATTACGTGTTATAATATATAATAAAACTGTATTAGTGCATGGCATAAGAATTAAGCGGTTTGAATTAAGGCAGTTGGTTGGTTTCCAAAGTCACATGTAATAAAAAAAAGTGCCTGTAGCAATACAACACATTCACAAGATTACACATTTAATAAATGTAGTGTAGATTATCAAATAACATTTATTTAGGAACACAATTTAAAATAAAATGAGAACTATTGAGATGCCGCTGTGCCTTTGGAAACCCTGTTTCACTTCGGGTGAGCAAAATTAAAAACTACACCATTGTGTCAGCTTGACCACACTTTAATCAGATTTTTTATCTGCGGCTTTGGTTTCTGGTTCGGGTTTCTTCTCTTCTTTCTTTTCAGGTTTCTTCTCTTCTTTCTTTTCAGGTTTCTCCTCCTTCGCGTCTCCTTTATCCTTTACTTCTACAACTTTCTCCTTTACTTCTACAACTTTTTCCTTTACTTCTACTACTTTCTCCTTTTCTTTCTCGTTTGTAATGACTTCCTTGGCTTCTTGCTTGGAAGCTTCATCGAAGTTGCCGACTAGGTTAGGCACCTCATCGTCTTCGTCGAGTGGTTTCGGCGCAGCCACGCTTGAGGCCAGCCTCTTCAATTGATTCAAACCTTCCGGACCAAGCTGGCTCAAGATACCGGGCAGCATCTCAGCGATTTGCTTGTTTTCTCCATGCCCGGTGATAGCAAAAGTATTCGCCGTGAGGGATGCCTGTGCTTTAGGATTGTTGAAATGTATAACTGTGCCATCATCCTTTATCATATTCACTTCCTCGATGCCAGGAATGGTATTTACTGACAACTTTTTGAGGGAAGATTGCAATTTCTTATCATCTGTGGCCGCGGTAACGTGAACAACCTTTTTCTTGCGTCTTGGTGTGCCCTTACCGCCGATGCGTACTTGTGACTGCAATTTCTTAAGCTTTTCAGTGTTCATTGTGTTGTTTTAATACACGACGCCCGTTTCTCAAAACACGCCGCTGTTATTAGCGTAACTATTAATTCAATACACACTATGATCACACAAGTTTTCCATGTAACTTGATCGTACGCACGTGTTTTGGACACCGGTTAGTTACAAAGGGAAAATGGTGGATTTGAGACAAGTTATTTCTGATTTCCGAGTTCTGTATGTTGGCAGCATTGTCTGGTGGTATTCCTTTTCTCCAAAATATCCACAAACCAGTCTATAAACGTCAAAGGAATTTAACATTTAGTATTTGAATATGTAAAGTATATTGTTTATTTAAAGGTATGATTGAGTTTATATATCGGGAAATAAATTTGTGATCACACGAATTCAATTAAATTGGTTTAAAAATTTCTTACCAACATTTCGCACAGAGCAGAGAGGATCGAATAAAAAAACGAAACGTACCAGTAATACCAGAATTATAAATTATAGTTTTGGTTTTAAAAAAATAACGTTGGCACGCCATCTCGTGTAAAATTAATTAAACTGTCGATGTTTCCTTTGAAGACCATGCTTCAGCTAAAAAGTTCCCTAAAATTTTAACAGTTTAGTGAAGTTACTTCTAAAATTCTATTCTGTTAAAGTTCTCTAATTCTGCACTAAAATTTATACTTGATATCACTAAAAGTTAAAAGGAAAGAGTTTTCGTTGCTTTAAAATGATAAAGAATTCTTGAATTATCATTTGAAACGACATTAGACATTTTTAAAATACCTGAAAAGGATTATTTATTAAGATTAAAGATTAGAATAGTTAACAAAATGTTGTTATAAAAAGTCATGGCATGTTCTAAGGTCTTGGCGTAAACTTAGAGCAAATACATCTAGAGGGGCATCCGAACAGGCGGAAGGCGTGATCGGAGTAAAGAGAGAGAGACTGAGTTTGGGTAGTGTCTGTCTCAAAAGCAAATTTCTGATTGGTGGACGCACGTACCAATTTGCATGACTGATTTGGTGGGAAATACACCAACTAATCAGAAGGCAAATCAGAAGCTTCATGAGAGAGACATACTACCCAAACTCACTTACAGTTACTAATCTCTACTCTGATCACACTTTCCACCCGTTCAGGTGCCTCTTCAGATATATGTGCTTTAAGATTCCAGTTTACACTTATTTAAATTTTCTTAGCAACCCGCAGTTAACCTTTTTCGTTGCACCAACGACATTGGTTCTCTACTTTTTTAACAGATGGCCTAAGTAGTAACAGTCATGTGGATAAACGATTTTAATTATAGTCTTATAATTTTGGACAGATGGCATTAGTAATGTAATATGATTCTATCTAATGTCCCAAATTAATATTTTTAAATCTTCTACTTTTATTACCCGACTACGGCAAAGCCAAAGTAGGGGTTATTAAATATAATAATCTATACTAATATATAAAGCTGAAGAGTTTGTTTGTTTGTTTGTTTGAATACGCTAATCTCAGGAACCACTGGTCCGATTTTAAAAATTCTTTCGGTGTTGGATAGTCCATTTATCGAGGAAGGCTATAGGGTATATATCATCACGCTACTACTAATAGGAGCGGAGCAACAATGAAGAATGTTTCAAAAACGGGGGAAATTTGCTAGTCCGCCAATGCACCTAAAGTGCATGATGTATAAAATAAATATAAGGCGCAAACGAAGTTGCGTGGATCAGCTAGTTAAATATAATGTATTAAAATATTTTAATGATAGGCCTAATTTTCAAGTCCAAACTCTAACTGAAGTTTGACAGTTTCGCAGTAAAGTATACCGTATCGAGAAAAAATTTAAAGAAACCGACTATGTACCTAAAACTTTTGAGATTTTTTTATGGTTTACTAGCTTTGGCGCGCGGCTCCACACGCGTGTTTGTCAGTTATCGCAGCAAAGAGAAGCCTATGTCTTTCCTCAAGAATGAAAGTAGGTATGTCCATGCCAAATTTAATTGAAATCGGTGCAGCGGTTTGGACGTGAAAAAAGAACAGACAGAGCTACTTTCGCATTTATAATATACGAATAATAGTAATAATATTACCCGAGCCAATAATACAAATTTATTAACACCTCATTCGTTAAAATCATCTCAGTTTAGTCGCTAAGCTGAAAATGTAAACTAGCATAGCATACATAAAATGCCAAAACTTTAATTACTTACAAAACCTTAGTACCTAGTCGGGCAATGCATCAATTGATTGTTCAATTTGCTCACTTTAACATTTACTGTTTAAATTTTATAAAAGTACTAGCCGACATACGCAACCTCGTTTGCGTCTCCTATTACCCGTAGCGTGATCATTTTCCCCCGTTTTTGGAACATTCTTCATTGGCGCTCCGCTCCTATATGTCTTAGCGTGATGATATATAGCCTATAGCCTTCCTCGATAAATGGTCTATCTACCACTGAAATAATTTTTCAAATCGGACCCGTACTTCCTGAGATTAGCGCATTCAAACAAACATAGAAACTCTTCAGCTTTATATATTAGTATAGATTTATCTGTGTCCCCCCAAAAGAATAAATCAAATCCAAAAATTGGAGTGTCTGTTTGTAATATTAAAATAACCGCTTTTTACTAAATGCATATGTATGTATAAACGGTATATATACCAAAAACGTATTTTTTTTTTTTTGTCTGTCTGTCTGTTTGTTCTGTGTATCTGTGTATCTGGAACGGCTGGACGGATTTTGACGGGACTTTCACTGGTAGGTAGCTGATGATCCAGGGTGTAACTTAGGCTACTTATTTTAGACTAACTTTGTCCCGCGGTGTTACTTGCGGTACGACGATAACCGCGGGTAACACCGCGGGGTTCAGCTAGTACCTAAATAAATCAAAATTCCTTTTAGTTTTTAAACTTATGTCTGAAATATTTTTTCGATAACTTAGTTCAACACTTTCATAGTTGTAGATCAATTGTTTTTCCTAATTTTTTACAAGTTATAGTGGTAAAAAAAAACTATTTTTATGTAAATCGGACCGTTTTAATATTTTTTTACGTATGGCCTTACCAAAATGACTTTCCAGCTACTCTGCCTGATGAAGAGTAGCACAATTCAGGAGTGGTGGTCATCATACTCATTGCCAATGCAACCATGCAGCATAGTGACGCGCACTATGGCGGCCTAGTGATACTTTCTGCGTCATTGGCATCGCTTCGTGCTGAAATCAGCGTGGCCCTACTATCTCTAACAGTTATATTATCTTTTTTTTTAGCCTAAATTACTCCTTAGATCATCAACTACCCGACAGTGAAAAAAAAGCTATATAATCTACGTCTAGTTAAAACTGAAGATAACACCCTCAGATTGTAATCTGAGACAGCACCATATATCAAACATAGGTAGGTATATGTATTTCTTGTATTATCCATAAATTTATGGACGTCTGTATTCGTGGTGTACAGATGTAGGTGGCGATTTTAGGTGATGTTGTTATCCTTAGGCATACAAAAATGGTGATTTATAGAAATATGTCCACTGTGGCACTGGTTGCACTTAGGTTTTTGTAGAGAGCTTTAGAGGACGGTTATGTCTATAAATTACAAACCTACCGTATACAAATTATATTCAAACATAAATCAAATAACTCTGTTCACCACACAATTATTATGTTCTGGGTTGAGTGAGTGAGGGAATGGGAATCGAACAACCACAACAGAAACCTTCGCTCGTCGAACAATCTCCTTCTACTTTGTCCTTCTCACACCACTGCGTTTGTCGGCTCTTCGTTTATAGTACAGTCTGTTCTCTTGTGGAATGCGCTTCCTCTGGAAGCCAGGATGGCTAGGAACCGTAACTCCTTCAAAATGAAAGTGAAGGAGCTCTTACTAGGTGAATTGGCGGCACTGGCGAGCTCTTAGTTCATAATCTTGCATTTTATCTCCTATTGTGGTATATGTATGAATATATATGTATGTGTATATATGTGTCTTACTGTATTTATTAGCATTATTAGATTAAAATAATAGTATAACTGTTTTAAAGCTACTATCATCTAGTTTTCGCCCTTGAAGTGCACCTACCTCATGTTTTCTCTACATTGCCCAACCGGTTGACTGGCAGAAAATGCCTTAGGCATTAAGTCCGCCGATGCATGCATTTGTGCATAAAGTTGTAAATAAAAAATAAAAATAAAATAAATCGAACCGATTTCTGGCTACAGTCAGACGTAACAACTAACGGCCATTTTCAATAACCCGTCTCCAGTTTTAACTAGATATGGATTATTGAAAAGGGTCTATTTCTATGAATAAGGAATGTCTATTTGCATTAAAAAGTGTATTTCCTTTTTTGACAAGTAAAATTTGTCAAAAATGAATGAAGACGTCACTTCTCCACTAAAACTATGTACGGAGCTCTCGGTGCGCGAGTACGAGTCTCACTTGGCCGAATTATTTATCTTAAATACCCGATACTGAAACCTGGCAACGCCCGTGTAAGTAATGTTATGCAAAAGTCTTAAAAGTGTATTTCTAAAAGTAACGTATGATGCACTCATAACAAATTCCACATAAAACTCATTCACATAACTAAAAAATTATCGTTCAACAATTTATTATTATAAGATTAATGCCCATCAATAAATACTTGCATATTTACTCGAAATATATTTGATCCACAAAGAGCTTTCAACAACAAAAATAAACGCAACTCATCAACACAGAGCTTTATATTACCGATAAATATTTATCTACATTTACTAAATGGACTCCAAAATGGTGGACTATAAAGCTGTCATCGGGTGATCTGTTCGCGCCATATTTTCAAATCACGGAGTTGCTAGTTTTGAAAACATTTTTTAATTTTTTTTTTGTCACTAAGGAGCATTTTATACAAACTTATGCATTTATTAAAAAGCGGTTATTTTAATATTACAAACAGACAATCCAATTTTATGTATTTGTAATGATGTATAGATATCTACCTACTAAAGCATTTAGATTTGACCTATATATAATTTAATCAAGAATGAAAAGTGCGATTATTTATTCTCATAGTTTGCTGAAACTATTTTTTTTCGAACCTACCTAATCAACAGATGTGTGTATTGTGTTTTAGATTAAAAAAAAAAAGAACACGTATTGCAATTTCTGATATAAATCTTGGATTATTAAATAATTCCTAATTCTCAGCTGGTTATGACCAAGTTATAAGCCGAATTTTTCTTTGCTTAGTTTTTTTTCTTTGCGCTGGCAACTCCCGCGTATCTTCATCAATCATCACTAGCATAGCAATGAGATAGCATGTACGTTGTAACGTTTTGCTAAAATGTATCCGAGTGTGTTCGCACTTATCTGTTGAGATGACAGATGTACATGTACCCACAAAACTGTTATCTAATGATTTTTCTTATAATTTACTTATGTGATCTGTACATATAAATCAAATTAAAGTGTTTGTTTGTAATATTATAATATACGCTTTTTATTAAATACATATCTATTTTAATTCTATTAGGAAACTATAGAGAGCCACACACATTAATAGCGAGAAGACAGAAAAAGACGTCAAAAACTGTATGTTTTTCTTCATTACGAGGGTGTCCGATAGGTCACCTCCAATCTGGGGATCAACAGGATAAACCGCAGCAAGGACCTGGTAGGATACATCCAGGTCCGCATCCTCCGATAGTAGGGCTACAACCCTTCGAATAGAGGCAGTATCCACCGCTGTGGGCTCATACATACGTATTTAGTAAAAAGCACACACAAACACGGTATATAACTATACCAAAAACTATTTTCTTTACATTTTTGTCTGTGTGTCTGTTTGTTCCGGCTAATCTCGGGAACGGAAGGAAGGAATAGCTTAGACTACTCAATTGAGTAATGTATTTCAATGTTTAATTTGCAGAGATGTTTTCTAATTTTCGTTTTAATGAAGGATACATAGGTATTTATTTGCGATACAGGCAAATAACCTGCTTAATGCCTTTTTTTATGTGTGGAAACACCTTGGGCCGTCACCCTACCGGGATATGCGGCGGGACGGTGTGTCGGAATCGAACCGACTAAAACCACATGGTGTGCCACTCTGGGCCTGAGACGGGAGGGATCCGGGAACTGCTGTTATTAACACATTCGGACCCTTGTTTATGGCCTAAGTTGACTTACAACCGCAGTCAGCCTAATCAAAATTTCAAGCAGTTTATACATTTAATACTTATTAATCGGATAAATTCCTTATAACAAAAAAATAAAATTAAAAATGTCATCTCCACTACTGAACCAATCACATAAAACGTCTTTAGAAGTCCCCTTCTCGACATACGCCTCTTTTTAAATTTAGACTTCTAAAGCTTAATAACAGCTATAATGTTTGATGTGAAACATCTATAGGCGCGGGTGAACCTTTTTTTTGGCGTGGCGAGAATTGCCGTAGCGACGCTCACCGCTTCGCCTTACCGAAGTCACTGATGAAAATAATAGAGTTGCAATAAATTAAAAAAAAAGATCTTTTATATTTATTAAAATTGAATATTAATGTAATAAAAAGTAATTTTATGTTACGAAAAAAAGTGAAAGAAAAGGGAACATATTTTTGATATATATAACTTATACAAAACAACTTCGATGTTTCACATCTGCCAGGCATCCCGTGTCCAAACTTTTTTATACTTAACACTTGTGTATCCGACTGTACCTAGCTGAGTAATAAACTAATGCATCTATATTTAGTTCCCGTAAAGCGTTTATCGCTTTTTTATAATCATACTTTAGAATAAGAACGATTTGATGTCTAGTGTACTTTAGAACATTAGCTCTTAAGATATTTGTGAAATATTCTGAAAACATTATTCTAAAAGCTATCAACAGTCAATTTCGGGTTTATAGAATAACGCTTTTGATTCTATAATCTATGATACATTTTATGTTTTAATAAATCTTTACTAATACTAGCTGACCTGGCGAACTTCGTACCGCCAAATCTACATATCTGTCTTAGCTTCCCGTCGCGGACAAGAAAAAATAATTTTCATTCCACCATCTCGGAAAGAGTATTTTTGCTCTTCGATAACTGAGTCTAAAAATCGTTTTTATCCGCTAGAGGATAAAGTAAAATTGAATTTAGAACATCGCGTGCACTAAGGTTGTGAGTTCAAAACATAATTAAACCTATTTACTTTTGACTCCATGATGCCGAATTTAGCATGCGATCTTTTTAATTTGTTAAGAATTCAGACTCGGAACCTTCGTGGGATACTTTTTTTTGATTTGCTTTCCCCGCGCTATTTTCTTTTCTCGTCATTTAGTCATTTCCTCGCTGAGGTGGAATGAAAAGTTACGTGTTGCACTCGGGTGCAAAGATTTTTCACCTTGTGCTCTTTTGATTCTCTCGCTAACGCTCTGGATTCTAATTTTTAAATCTCTCGCTGCGCTTGTGATTCAAGATTAGAATCCTTCACTTACTCGATCATCAAAATTGAGCACACGGTTAAAAAGCAACTTTGCACTCTTGTATAACAAATAACTATTCTCGTTATCTTTTAATTTTTCTTGTACACAAACCTTGTCCTAACAACAACGAACACATAAAAAAAGATTTTTTTTATTTGGTGCCGATGATTGATAGCTGATCGGAAGTTATGTGCGTACATACATTCGGCGATGCATTTTTATATACATAGATAAGCTCGAGAGTACTGTGTCTGTCTGTTACGCTTTTAATTTGTCATGGAAATACTTTGATTTCTGAGGAAGTAGATAGGCTAATCTTTACCGTGGTACTCAAATATTCTACACGCGGGCAAAGCCTCGGGTAAAGTCTAATAATATAACAATATACAATATCTTCACACATCTTATAGACAATCGTCTGGTCCTAAAAGAGGTATAAGGTTTACCGTAGGAGAGCCACGCTTCGGCATGAATGGGCCGGCTCGACCGGTGATACCACGGCCTCACAGAAAATCGGGATGAAATAGCGCTGTGTTACACTGAGTGAGTGAGGATACCGGAGGTCCATACCTCAACCGCAACCCCTCCTCACATCCCTCTCTCCATCCCCCAAAGGCCGGCAACGCACTTGTCACGCCTCTAGTGTTGCGGGTGTCCATGGGCGGCAGGTAATCGTCGGATACGTCTGCGTTTACCATATTCCATTAAAAAAACGAAATTTACAACATGCACTATGATAATAGAAGATTAATGACATGTTCTTATATTTTTCTCAGAACTCAGAATAAATGTCCTGGATTATTACATAATTATTTGTTTATCGAATTCACGACCTCTGGCTTAATAGTCATCATCAGTAATCACCAAACCACCATATACATATATAGTATCCATAGGTAGTAGAGCCACGCTGATTTTGGCACGAAGGGGCTGGCTCGACCGGGGCGGTGCTATCCTCGCACAGAAGATCACTTCAAAATGACAGAGTTCGTGATGTCGTGTTTTGTTAGTGAGTGCGAGGCCGGAGGCCCAATGATGCAGAAACATCACTAGACCATGTTGCATTTTTGCATTTGCAATGAGTATTATGACCACCGCTCTCGGATTCTGCTTATGCTTCCCATCAGGCCGAATAGAGTCATTTTGGCACTTAGGCAAAAAAAAAACTAGGTAATAATTCACTCATTGATGACATAAAAGATTTTAGATTTTGTTATTTAGAATTAGAATAAAGATAAAATTAGAAATTAAAAAAAAAAGAAGGGAACTGGACTGCCAATCTTTGGAGGAGGCCTTCACCTACGGAGGGGTTCTTACAGACTGGTAAACATATAGGCTATATAGAATTAAGTGTTAATGTTAAGTCAAAACAAACTATCTAACAATAAACTAAATAGATACACTAGATAAATAACAAAGTTGATATGTAATGTCTATGTACACTTGATTTAACATAATATAACTTTTTAAATTATTTTTGAAATTTTGTAATCTGTAAGAAATAAAATGCTTTTTTATTTTATTTATTTATAATTATGAAAACACTTCACAATTCAAGGAGCCCTGAAACCTTAGAGTATGCGAAGAAAGGAACTGGGCAGGGGTTTTTTAATCCTTAATTGAGTAGGTTTGGGTTAAAATGTTCTCATTCGGTGAAAAGAAACGAAAAACATTGATTGGTTTTTTACTAAGTTTTTAACCAAATTAAAAAAAGGAATAATTTCTTAATGAGAATGTTTTTTTTTGTTTATTGCATCAGAACTATCGACTGGGTATACCGATTTTGGTAATTCTTATTTTATATGAAGGCTGGTGCTTCCCGTGTGGTCCTATTTCATAATGGACCAGTTCTTGTAGTCGTTTTTGTTTGTTAATGTTGTATCTGTGATGCTGTGATATCAATCCCAACGAGCCTCAGTTGTGACTTCTCACAGTTCTCAATTATCGTTTAATACTATGGTTTATTACTCTCACTCCACCATGGAAGTTTCAAAGGTTTTTTGGCTTGGTACCAGGTGTACTTATGATCCGCATATAAACCGTATTCTGCTTGCAGATTTTGATTAAATGTATTGTCATTAATAACCCCCCAAAGGTACCAGCATTCGCGTTCGTCACCATTATAATGAAAGCGTTCTGAAACAAAAAGGAGTGTTAAAATTTGGCAAGAGGAGTCATCTTACCAGAAGTTAGCTTTGTTGTTGATGGTGTGGGAATACAATTCAGATTTTCTACTCCTTGGGGCCTTAAAAACCACTCCCACCGCGGGGCTCTGGCGCCCTTCCCTCGTAAGACCCAGAGCATGGGATTTTAGATCCTCCCTCAATCGACACCAGTCCATATCCTGGGGGAAATAATCATTGTGTGTCCTTAAATGATAATTTTTTTTTTAAAAGACAATTTCATTTTTTTACCGACTTTCAAAAGAAGGAAGTTCTCTACTTGACTGGTGATTTTTTTTGTACGTACACTGATTACTCTGTCAATTGTGAACTGATTTTGAAAATTATTTTAATATTCGAAAGGGTATGCTCCCGAAATGGTCCCATTGCCACTATATCAGGATCTTATGATGGGATCTCAATGAAATCGAAGGAAACCCTCAAATTTGTTAGGCGCGTTCTATGTTTTTCATATATTTTCTAAAACCATTACAGTATTTACACCTGGTAGTCATTATTTCATGATGATGAGCTGGTGATGGAAGGTACATCTCCTCAACAGTTAGGAGTTAGAGGATAATTATTTCAATTTTAAACATATCTGTAGATCTATAGTTGTGTACTTTCAAGTTATTCAGGTGAGCTGATGATAGAAGATAAAACTCCTTAACTTTACACGATGATTTCAATATCATACGTACGCATCGACGTTAATTTGTTTATCATTCAGTGATTCACATGAGCTGTTAATAGAAAATGAAACGATTAGCGGTGAGAGGATGATTCTTGAAATAGCAAATACATGAAAATGGCCTTAGTTGTATTCTTTCAACTTGTTTAGGTGATCTGAAAAGTAAGGTTAGGATATAGATATATAGTATAGGTAGTAGAGCTACGCTGATTTCAGCACGGTTGAGCCGGCTCGACCGGGGTGGTACTACCCGCGCATAGAAAATAAAAAACATTGATGCAGAAGCATCACTAGGCCGCCATGGTGTGGGTTACCATGCTGCATTGTCTGCATCCACAATGAGTATGGTGATCACCACTCTTGGATTCTGCTTATGCTTTCCATCAGGCAGAGTAGAGTCATTTTGGCAGGCCATACATTATACATACATATTCGATTACATTTATTATACTTAGATGAATTTGATTTCTAATTATAAATATAAATAAATAAATATTTCGGACATCTAAACACACAACGCCATCTAGTCCCAAGATAAGCAGAGCTTGTGTTATGGGGTACTAGACCACTGATACAAATACATATATACTTTTTTTTTGTAAATACATACATATTATAGATAGAACACACCCAAACTCCGAAACAAATATTTGTAGATCATACAAATATTTGGTCCGACCCGGGAATCGAATCCGGGACCTCATGATCAGCAGTCGCTCACGCCAACCGCGAGACCAACGAGGCAGTCAATATAAATAAATATATTTTGTAATTAGTTTTATTATTATTTCCCTTAATTATCAACTACCTAATTAATTTTTAATGCATGGACCCCGTTCGGGTAAAAGCCTCCACAAAGGAATGCCGTTCTTCCCTGTCATTAGCTCTGTCAGGTCAATTTCCACCCGCGCACACTACTATTTCGTCTGCCCATCTGGCCTTTGATCGACCACTTGATCTGGTGACTTTTGGACCAGACCACTTTATTGACCGTAGAGTCCATCTATCGTCCCTGTAACGGGCCATGTGACCCACCCACTTCCATTTAGCCTTCATTGCAAAAGTTAATGGCATTAAGTCCACCTTTGTGCAAAGTATGCATCAAGATTAAACAAGTAAATAAAAATAATGACAAACCTAACTACACTATCGATAACGCTTATCGACAAAAATAATGCGCATCTCTATCCCTGTAATAATGCGCATTCATTTGTGTTTAGTGCTTTCAGCGATTTCCAGATGCTCTCGTGTGAAACTGAATTGAATGTTACTAATAAAGTAAATTAAAATTAATTATCGTGTCGCTGGGGCTGCAAAGTTGTTGGCAACAACTTTTGGGGCCAACAGTAACTATTTGGTGATCACACAATTGATAGGAAAGAATCTTCTTTCCTTCTATTAATTGTTTCTTTCAACTTACTAACACTATTGTACCTGAAAATCTGACTTTGAAAAGAGTGGCCATGAGTTTCTTTGCCAGTATTCTTCTCATGAGGCTCTACGCATTTTGGAAACTGGAAGTTATAGATCGACACAGGCAGGCAGTGATTTTGGTGTTTTCACCTAATTTACCTCGACAATACAGCACATGCTGTGGCGTCTGTTTGTGTCGATCTATGATTCTTAACTACAGCTTCAATTTAACGTTCATAAATGTCACTTAGTGTCTTAATTGAATAAATGATTTTGAATTTGAATTTGAAACTAGCTAAGCAACTGATTAACGCTTTTCGCGACCAGAAGGCCGGTCTTTTTTTAGTTTAGAGAATCAGCATTGCCATTCAACGTGGCAATGCTGCCAGTCTTTTGGGAGCGCTACCAGTAGGCCAACATGAGGAAGAGTTTTTTGACGCTTGTATGTGAATATTGTTAATGTTTTTTATTATTATTCTTATGTATATAGGTTTCTATATTATAGGTATTAATAGGATTAATAATAATGTAGATGTATTAAATGTAGCATGCAGATAAACACCAAGAAGAAGTCTTGAAGAAATCTCATCTGGCAGAAGCATTCGTAATTCACGTGGATGACGATGATTCTGATGATTCTGGTGTCGAATTTTTATGTAAGTAGTTTTAGATTTAAATTTAGAAATAAGTCTTTATCATTACTGTTCATTTTTAACTTAAGTAAAGTATTTATATTTATTTTTACCCGACTACTTAATATAACTTGTTACTTTCTAAACTTTTGCTTCTAAAGTTTTTTAATACATAAATACCTAATTACCCGACTACGGCAAAGCCAAAGGAGGGTTATGAATTTGACAAGCTATGTATGTATGTATGTATGTTCATTTGTTCCCTCATAGCTCCTTAACTACTCATTAGAACTGGACAAGTGAGGTGTCGTTAGAAGCGTCATGATCGTCTTCTGGTTATAGGCTATATGAAATGTCACTGAATTTAATGTGGCGCCCTCTAGCCAACATAAAGTACTGCATTAAAAAATAAATTTTAGATAAATATGTCGTGTTTGGTATCATTGAAAAGGGCGTTACTTGTACATTTCAAAAATACATATATTATTAGCATTTGCTCGTGACTTTGTCCGTATTTATTCGATAAGTGTGGAATTTCTATGGTATGCTCGTTTGTTCCCTCCTTTCTAAGCTACTTGTCAGAATAAGACAAATGAGGTATCGTTAGAAGCGTCTAAATTGTCCGCTGGTTATAGGTTATACGACGTGTCATTTAAACTAATGTGGCGCCCTCTAGCCGACGTAAAGTACTGTTTCAAAAAATAAATTTGAGAGAAATGTGCCGTGTTTAGTATCATACGAAAGGGCGTTACTTGTACATTTCGAAAATATATATATTATAAGCATTTTCTCGTGACTTTGTCTGTATTTATTCGATAATTGTGAAATTTTTATAGTACCTATTTAAAATATACTATGCAAAGAAATTAATATTATAGAGGCATTTTAAATAAAAAAAAAGTAAAAACTAAAACCCAACTACGACAAAAAATGACGTTGAAAAAGCATGAAACAAGTTTCAAAGCCAAACTATGGTACATTTTAATACATGGACGACGGTTTTGGAAACTTACTAATGAACCATAGTCCATGACGCTTTAACAACGCGTGACTACGGCTTTTGAAACTTGTTTCATGCTTTTTCAACGTCGTTTTTTGTCGTAGTTGGATTTTAGTTTTTACTTTTTTTTTACTTTCATTTTTATCACTAACCCACAATGTTTTCACGTCACCTTAAGCTGGACTGGCAGAGAATGTCCCATGGCATTAAGTCCCTAATGACAAAACTAAATACACTATCGATAACGCTTATCGACAAAAATAATGTGCATCTCTATTCCCGCCCATAAGGCCCTTGAGTGGGAGAGAGAGAGCAATACTCGCTTCACCGTTCCGACGATTTATGTCTCAAACAGCACGGACAAAATAAATCTAATATAGGAGTATATGCCAATGTCACGGGACAAAGGCAAGAACACCCTGACTCAGAACAACAATTTGTGGAGCAGTGTAGACTCACATTGGGCTTGAACCCACAACCTCTTCGCCTCCCTTGCATTCAGACTATTTATATTAGTAAGAGAACCATAACAAAATACTTACTGAACTCTAAAACACAGTTGTGATACTCCAATTCACAAATACTAATAAAACTGTACATCATTGTATATTTATCTATTGAGCAAACCGGTTTGTTGTTGGACCTAAAATAAAAAAAAAATGTTTTGTTTTTTAATTTAAATAGTTTTACCTAAACAAATAAATGATATTGGAGTGTATGTTTGTAATATTAAAATAACAGCTTTTTAATCAGTGCATATGTATGTACGCACGATACATATAAGAAAAATGTAGTTAAAATTTTTTTTGTCTGTCTGTTTGTTCCGGGTAATCTCTGGAACGGCTGGACTGGAGCTGATGATGCAGGGAGTAACTTTTTATAGACTAACTTTGTCCCGCGGCGTTACTCGCGGTACAACAATAACCGCGGGTAACACCGCGGGGTTCAGCTAGTTGAAAATAATGTTCTAAAAGCTAAAAATAACTCGTTAGGTCCCAAGCTCCAGGTTTAGAAGTTGACTGGATGGGAACACGGGCCCAACGATTTTATTTAGATGTATAGATGTGTCTAGATTGGTGAGGAGAGGGGTGTGATGACTGGAACCTGGGACCTACCAAATTATTTTTTAGCTTTTAGTACATTATCTATACAAATAAATAAAATTTAAGTGTCTGTTTGTAATATTAAAATAACCGCTTTTTACTAAATGCGTACGTATGTATACACGCTACATATACCAAAAATGTAGTTAAAAAAATTTTTGTCTGTCTGTCTGTCTGTTTGTTCCGGGTAATATCTGGACCGGCTGGACAGATTTTGACGGGACTTTCACTGGCAGGTAACTGATGATCCAGGGAGTAACTAAGGCTACTTTTTTTAGACTAACTTTGTCCCGCGGCGTTACTCGCGGTACAACAATAACCGCGGGTAATACCAGCCGTTCCAGAGATTACCCGGAACAAACAGACAGCCGAAAATTTTTTTAACTACATTTTTGGTATATGTAGCGTGTATACATACTTACATATGCAATTGGTAAGAAGCGGTTATTTAAATATTACAAACAAACACTCCAATTTCATTTATTTGTATAGATATTCAAATAATTAAATATTATAGATAAATTACACCCAGAAACAGAATAAATAATCGTTCTCATCATATAAATTTCTATTTTAGATTGAAATGGAACCTCTGGTTAAACTAAACTAGTAACTACTATCTTATTCTATGAACATAAAGTGACTACTCTGTCAAATAGAAAGCATGAACAAAATCCAAGAGTAGTCACTATGCTCATTACGAATGCAGACAATGCAACGATGCAGCATGTTATTTGTTATATTATTGCTTGAGAGTTAAAGATTAGTAGGTTTTAGGTAAAGGTCAGACAATTAGACTAACCCTTACACCCTGTGACTTGCGAGCTAGTGTTCTGCTATTACAGATTATAGGTTTAAAAAGTAGAAACAAAATTAAATTAAGTGCGCGTGTGTGCGCGTGCGCGCGCGCGCGTGTTTGTGTGTGTGTGTGTGTGTGTGTGTGTGTGTGTGTGTGTGTGCATGTGTGCGCGCGTATATATTAAGATGCTTCTGCATTTCTACTTACTGGTATCTGATGCATCTAAGCTGGTCATACCAACATCGCCAATCTTCTCTCCCTTCATAGTAATTGTGTCGTAGAAGGTGAGGGTAGAAATGTTTTACATGTCTATGGTCCTCATAATCAATTCCTTCAAACTTAATGCCGGGAAACGGATAGATTTTTGGCGGGGGCACGTTTGTCATTTTAAACGGGTCAATGACCACTGCAGTTGTATATTTCGTGTTCTGTGCACGAATTTCGACTGGAATGGAATTGATTTAATTGTTAGTACATAAAAAGGTCTCCAATGGTATCCAAGATGTATTTAGTTATTAAAAAAACCTTTTTTAATTAATAATTAAATCCTTTTGTGCAAAGAAATATTAACACATATATACATTTGAAAAACATAACTCTCCTTCTTTACCAAAATACATTTAAAAATTCCTGGCCAAGTTGCAAGTATTTCACATGGATTTTCTTTGTACGGTCGCTCACACCACTCTATTCATTGTATTATCTCTAGTATCATTGGCTATATTTTGCTTTGACCAAGTGACTTAGTGTTGAGAGACGTCGTTTTCACACATTTGATAGTTTTCTATTTACTGACTGTGGAAGAGCCACGTCTCAGCTCTACCAAAGTGATACCACGGCCTCACAGAAAACCGATGTGAAACAGCGCTTGCGCTGAGTTTCACCGAGTGAGTGAGGATACCGGAGGCGCATTTTTTCTACGTAAAAACCCCCTCGGGCCTTCATTCCACCGGGGTTTTCGGCGGGGCGGTGTGTCGTAATCGAACCGACTAAAACCACATGGTGTGCCACTCTGCGCCTGAGACGGGAGGGATCCGGAAACTGCTGTTATTAACACATCCAGATCCCTCCCAGCGACGGCGTCGGATTGGATCCGAGTGGAGGTCGTCCCCGGGCCTTCTCCGCCGCCTCATTCTGCGAGATAACATCTTCGCAGAAGATTGCGAACGCGGTAAAACTGTTCTATGAACAAAGCCAGGAATGGGAGATGTGCCGCAGACGAGTCAGGCACAGAAAGTTGCTGAATGACCTTTATAAGAACAGGTCTGGGGGTCACAAATGACTTCACCATCTGTTACTCTAGCAAAAGCAGGTCATGGTGGCGGTACCTGGAAGACCTATCTATAGGTGAAATCCAAGGAGATTATCGCAAGGAACAAATTGTGACCCCGATCATCACACGGGCACATAAACCACTTTACTCAGTAAAAATTCTTACCATTTTTGAACACAAAACACAAATATATCTTAATCAAATACAGAGTAACACGTTTGTCATACATATTTGTATGTATGGTGCAAGTTGAT
Organism: Spilosoma lubricipeda; assembly: GCA_905220595.1. Taxonomy (NCBI): domain Eukaryota; kingdom Metazoa; phylum Arthropoda; class Insecta; order Lepidoptera; family Erebidae; genus Spilosoma; species Spilosoma lubricipeda. Next base: position 13,301,723 of record HG992296.1, on the reverse strand, counting down.
ACGGAATTACTGTACGGTATCAATCAAGATCGACTGGTTAATGAGCAGTTAGCAGGAGATATAATCGTGACGAATCAACATAAATTTAATGTGTCCATTATTGGATATCATTAACTTGTTCACTTTTATTAGACAGGCCTGTTATTCTAGTGGTTATTGACTCGCACTGATAAGCCGGAGGTTGTAGGCCAAGGCTCGCCAAGACCAAATATTGTATGTTGAGTATGATAATTTATACTGTGGGTAATTCAGCTATTGTTAGCTAATCCGCACTTTGTTTTCATTTTTATGTTTTCTTTCTTTTACTTTTTTTCACGAATACGAAGTGCGAACACTCCTGTTCATCCCACCCGCTTGTATCGTAAGAGCCAAAGCAGGGAACAAACCACCCAAGACAAAACTGTCTAAAGAAAAGGAAAATTTGAAACCAATCTTATACCAATCCGACTGACCAGTGCGGCGTGCTATAGTAGGCCAAAAATCTCCTTGCTAAGGACAGGCCTATGTCCAGTCGCAGACCTTTAAAGTCTGTTGGTGAAGAAGCTATGTTTATCACCAGTTGGTTACCATAGCACGACCAAACGACCAACGCTAGTATAAAAATAACTTGCCCGGAATGAGATGTAAACTATTTTTTAAGGAGGCATAATTAATGCGTCAAAAAGATGGTTACAAATTAAAAATAAAACGGCCTGTTCTAAATTAGAAAATTTAAAAAAAAACAAGTCCAAACGTGTTCAATAACAATCGTCGATTCTTTTTTTGAATCCGTTTTTTTGTCATTCACTTCGCGCTCACCGATTTTTCAGTTCGTCAGTGTTGCCATTATAACAATTATTGTTGTTCCTTATCATTCTGTCAAGTTAAATGTTTTCTCGGAACAGAAATAGATTTACTCAAATGAGCACTTTTTTCAAACTAATTTGAACAGTGAGTGATATGTATTTGAATTTAACGACGGAGAATTAATGATACGGTTGATAAGTTAATTTTGTTTGGTTGGATTTGTAGAATTTCATAAAAAAACACGTTTAAACTAGATGGCGTTGTGTGTCAGATGACCGAAATGTTTACATAAAAACAGATATTTAACACGCAATGCCATCTAGTTTCGATCTAAGCAGAATTTGTACTACGAAAGCTAGATGGACTGATGTATTTATGTATGTACTAATATGCTTTTTTTTTGTAAATACATAAAATAGATACATATTAAGATAGTAGGCCACATTGTACGTCACTATGACTTTATAAGAAACATGATAGAGGGAAAAATAGAAGGCATGAGATTTAGGGGAAGATCGAGACACAGTTATATAGACCAGATTAGGGATGAGTGGCGGTTGCGAAGTATGAGAACGTCCAGGAAACGGCTATTGATAGGGAGAGCTGGATAAAGCTGCATCAACAAGAGCGTAGCTGATGATGACACACATATTGTACACACAAACTCCGAAACAAATATGACTGCCTCGTTGGTCTAGCGGTTGGCGTGTGCGACTGCTGATCATGAGGTCTCGGGTTCGATTCCCGGGTCGAACCAAATGTTTGTACGATCTACAAATATTTGTTTCGGAGTTTGGGTGTTTTCTATGTATAATATGTATGTAATTGCAAAAAAAAAAAAGTATATATGTATTCATATCAGTTGTCTAGTACCCATAACACAAGCTCTGCTTAGCTTGGGACTAGATCGCGTTGTGTGTTAGATGTCTGAAATATTTATTTATTTATTATTATTAACATATCATGCAAACATTTGATCCAATCCGGGAACCGAAACCGAGAACTCTGCACACATAATCAGATGCGCTACTCCTGCGTCACCGAGGTAGACTGTTGTATGAAGAAGGCCACATTCTACCCGGTTTTCAGATAAATTCTTTGCTGTACAAGCAGTAAGACTCTGGAATAATTTGCCCGAAACAATCCGCCGCGCCAAAACCTTACCTGTGTTTAAAAAGCTAGTGAAGGATTATTATCTGTCATTATAATAATTTGTTCAATGTTGTTTAAATTTTGGTCTATGTATGTATGTATTCGTATTTTATATGTGTGATGTGATTAGATGTTTATTTGTGTGTGAATGCTAATTTTCGAACTTTAGTGATTTTATCTTTGTCTGCTATAAAATTTTAAATCTGTGCACCCTACTATTCTACCTTATTTTTTTTCATTTTTTATTATTCATGTAAAGGTTGTCTGTAAGAGATCGCCATGAGTGATAAGACCGACAATTGTCACGTTCGTATGTTGTAATTCTCTTTTTATGTTCTATTATGTGTGTACAATAAAGAGAAAATAAATAAAAATAAATAAATAAATAAGAAGAAAAAGTTTAAATAAAAGACTATAAGCCAACGATGTAAAAACGTTTGACAAAAATGTAGCTTAGGTCACTGGAGCTGTTATGTGGAGCTATATTTTTATAATAATAATAATTGAATAATAATATTAATATTTTTAGTCTTAAATACGTTCCTGTTCCTATAGTTTTAACCTGTGTATGTCAATCTTATATATCTTGGAGGTTTAATGTATTTTTTATTTATTTTCATTATTTCCTATATGTTTTATTGTTGAAACTGTGCACGCGTTCGTAAGGTGTTAAGTTGGGCTACAGCTGAAAATCAGCGCTGTGGTCACTTTCAGGACCGCAGCATAAGCTGAGCTGTGGCCTTTTGGTCACACAGCTAGACATTTCACTGCTTTTATTTTGTTTGTTTTGTATATTGTTTGTTTGTTATTTACTCTAAGTTAAATGTCTTATCTTTTTCTTGTACATGTATGTTATGTGTGACTAATAAATGTATTCTATTCTATTCTATTCTATATTATCAATTGACATCTCATTTATGAAAGTCGGTTTAGTAGTTTAGGCACTACGGTGGAACATACAAACATATAGACTGAAAAAACTGTTACCCTTCAGTTAACACACACGATCGTAATCCCGGATTAGTAAAACGATCACTAACGACGCGTGTGCTAATTTTTTGCCCTTAAAATATTAAATTATTGACACATGTTAACGATTTAAAATTATGTTGCGTTCATTAGTTATTTAAACAGGTCGGATTAAGGGATTATGTTTGGATATGTAGGCCCACCCGCGGGAAACAGCTGTCAAAATGGCAGCCATTTTGAATTTTTTATAGTTCTGTCAAAGTGGATTGTTACAAGTAGCCGTGATTTGGCGAATATTTGTCGTGATAAGGATAAAAGGCGGTACTTCTCATTATTTTTGAACATCATCTTAGCCGAAAGACGTCCACTGCCGGGCATAGACCTCTCCTGAGAATTCTCACAACGACCTGTCCTGTGCTGCCGGCTTCTTTACCAGGTCGTCGGACGCAAACATATTGGAGAAAATTAGAAGTCAAAACTTAAATAATAACGTGAAAGAATATCGAATAATAATATTAATCTCACACATTCTCACTTCTTCTTCCTAGCCTTTATTATTATCAAGACTATTTGGGGTCGTCTACTAGTTCACCTGAATATCAGTTTTTCCAGGGAACAACTCCGATCCGATCTACAATCTTACACGCTGCTGTCTGATCCCAAATTAAGCAGGACATTGTACTGTTCTAATCAAACGCGCGAAAATGTTATTGAATAAATAAATATTTCGGGCATCTAACACACAACGCCATCTAGGCCTAATAAGAGCTTGTGTTATAGGTACTGGACATCTGATATAAATACATGTATACTTTTTTTTTGATACATATCATACATAGAAAACACCCAAACTCCGAAACAAATATTTGCAGATCATACAAACATTTGGTCCGACCCGGGAATCGAACCCGAGACCTCAAGCACAGCGCGCACACTGCGCCACCGACGCAGTCATGCCTTGACTCAAGTAATATCGGTTTTAAAATGCAGTTATGGTTTTACTATTTTTTTTAATTGAATTCAATATTTATAATATTGCAATACAAGGCACTCACTGACACTCACACCTCGTAATTTTAAACACGTAATGATTTTTAGGGGTCCGTGCACGAATAAATAAATTATCCATTACAAGATCTTTGCCTTCTTTAAAAATTATTTTTATTTGTATACTACTGACGTTTGAAAGCATAAAGCACAAAGCTTAAGCCATGTTAAAATTTACTCGCGCAAGAACATCTATACAGTACGAATATAAAGTAGGAGACACGCCCATGCAACGAGTTTCGCAGGTGAGGGATTTAGGTGTACATTTCACTCCGGATCTAAGGTTTCGCGAACATATAGTGGATATATGCAAGAAAGCCTACAGAAGCCTCGGTTTTGTGCTAAGACAATCTCATGGTTTCACCAACATTACAACTCTGAAGGTATTGTATGAGGCATTAGTTCGTAGCCACCTGAAACATAGTGCGGTCATTTGGGCTCCGCATGAAGTGAAATATTCTGACATGTTAGAGCGGGTTCAGAATAAGTTTACAAGACACTTATATTTGAAACTGTACGGGGTATACCCGTTCTACCCATTGATGTACCCAACACTGTTTGTGCTGGGTATGGTTGGATATCACAAACTAAGAGTGCGACGTGAATACACGCTTGCTGTGTATGTAATAAAACTTCTACGGGGTCTAGAACATAATCCTGGGGTACTAGGCCACCCGAAGCTGTGCGCGCCTGACCGGTACGTGTGGAGGCGCCGACGCCCGCCTCTGTTGGCTGTGCCAGTAGCCAGGACTAACCTACTTAAGGCACCCCTTACGCGAATTATCCGTCTAATTAACGAAGTTCACAAAGATTTTGATATTTTTTCGTGTGAATTGAGTGTACTCGCAAAATGTCTTGTAAATTTCATTTGTTACAAGACATAAAAGTTGCAATATTTTGTTTTGTTTTACATTTTTAATTTTAATTTTAAGATAGATTGTTACTTTTTTTAAGTTTATATTTCGTTACTGTATATCCTTCTTTGTTCACTTATGAAACAATGGATGTAATATTAGAAATATAAGTTAGCCTCTCTGTCGCATTAGGGCAACCTGTAATGATAGTAAAGGTGATGTTGTAATAAATAAATAAATAAATAAATAAAAATAAATAAATGTTCAGATGAGGAGCGCTCAACGCGCGTTTGTCTATCGCGCGTTAACAACTACATGTAAAAACACGCGTTAGCATGTGTACTCCTAGAACGAAGAACGCGCGTTGAGCGCTCGTCATCTGAACATGGGCTAACTCAAAAAAATATGGAGTTTGACTTTGAATCGTTCTAGTTTCACATATAAGTTAGTACGGAACCCTCAAAGACAATTGAGAATCGGACTTGTCCGATTTTTTTCAATATCCGCTTGAAGGAGAACGCTTCACTTCAAACATATCACTTGACAAATATATTAATAACTATATTTCGTCATAGCATCAATATTTTAACAAATTGTGTTGCCAGTTAATGTAGGGTGCGTGTTTTTGTACAGTCACTCATAAATATTTAAATGCGCTACAAATTGGTTCCGGGAATGGGCGGATAACTTAAGCTTTAAGTTGATGTATTAAATCATGTTGCGATGAAATAGTTTTCGTAACCGATCACATTGTTTTATTGTTAATGGTTACTAATTCTGAGTAATAAGCTAGAAGGTGGCTTTGATTCGTAATTATCAGTGAAAGTCAAACAAACAACTTTTGTCTCATAAATTGACATAACTTACTACGCAACCCAATCGACCAGTCCCATAGATTTTGTTATATTTACAAATGGTGTCAAAGTGGACAGTGTCAGTGTAGACAAAAATGCTATAACTATTTTATCATACCAATAAAATATTTAAACATAGTTAATTAGTGAAGTAAAGAAAAAAACCTCCAGCTGTCACTGCTAATGACGTAATATGTGTTTGGGCTGTCACTTTTGACAGAACAACTACTTGATTTATTGCTTCTCGTTATTTCCTCGTGCAAACAACTTTTGTAACATATTCTCACCTGCGTTAATTACGCTCCGATCCAAACAAAGAGCGACATCTACCTCAAACATAGAGCAACTCACTCGTACTCGTAGCATCTTTTCTTGATACAAAATTATCTGTAATTTTTTATGGAGGGAAATCTTCACACATGCACATTCTAGACTCACATACAAAAACAATCGCCTGACACTATAAAATCACACATAACAATTATAACAAAATATTCACAACTTCACACACACACATAAATACTAATAATTATGTATCATAACAGTGAATTGCGTAGGCACTTTTGGGCTTATACTTTGACAGAGGGGGACGTCTGCATACAACTACTCCCTACCATGTTAAAAGACCAACAATACGAGTAGCTAGTGTCTCTAAACCGTCCATGGACACGTGTAAGTCAAGAGTCAGAAGAGCATTGCCTTCCTAAGAGCCGGCCGGCCCCTCCTGTCCAGGAATTTGGCTTTAGTGACCTATATCTTGCAGGCAGTTATTAGATGACCTATTTAGTAGACAGTCTACGTTTATGTACCATTGTATCAAGTATACAGAAATAAGAGTAATTTAGAGCTCAATCCTCTGAAATCGTATACCTAGTAGTGCAGAAGCAACTCAATAGTGTGGGTCAACATGCTGTGTTGTATTGTCTGCATTCGCAATGAGTATGGTAGCAACTACCCTTGGGTTCTTTGAAGTTTGGTGTACAAATGAAGTGCTAAACCATCTTTAACTTCTGTTTATTTATTCAGTGGTCAGGCTATTGGCATGGCAGTGAATGGGTCGGCTTAACCGGAGTAATAGCACCACCTCACAGAAAATCGGTATTAATCTATTACCAAAATTCCATTGCTTTTCACCGAGTCAGATTACCGAATCAAAATGTGGCCCCTAATTTTTGGTATACAAATATTTCTAACTTATAAGTATCATATTTTTATAACTTTACTAGCGACCCAGCCTGGCTTTACAAATAAGTCTTTGGATTTCTCGGATTTCTTCTACTATAATATGCATGCATGCATTTAAACCTTCTCTTGAATTTCTCTATCTATTGCTGAACTGCGTTAAAATCCGTGGAGTAGTTGAAACGATATAAGTGACAAACAGCGGAACACTGAAGAGACTTCATTTTATATTACGTAAAGATAACTGACTATTTAAGAGGTTGTTTTATTAAAATATTGTTCAAGTATCTAATAATCAATACATTTTGCTAGAAATCTTAAACGGTTTAAATATGAATCCTATAATAATCTTGATAAATTACAACAGTTAAAGCTTGGAATATCAATAAATAAATAAATACAAATAATACATATTTCGGACATCTAACACAAAACGCAATCTAGCCCCAAGCTAAGCAGAGCTTGTGTTATGAGTACTAGACAACTGATACAAATACATATATACTTTTTTTTTTGTAAATACGTACATATTATACATAGAAAACACCCAAACTCCGAAACAAATATTTGTAGATCATACAGACATTTGGTCTGACCCAAGAATCGAACCCAAGACCTCATGATCAGCAGTCGCACCCTCCAACCGCGAGACCAACGAGGCCCATTAATTATTAAATACGCACCATACAAATGACAATATCAAATAAAAAAAAAACAATAATTCATAAATACCGACATAAAAGCCAAAAAAAACATGTGCCATATAGCAAGACTTTTCCGCGTAAATTGATAGGTAATTTGCATAAGCAACTTGGGTCCCAAGTAAGGAAAGCCAACACTTTTCTGAACCACTTAACAAAGCCGCAAAGTAAAAACAATATCAGTAAACAAAAACAAATAACGCAATTGATTCGAAAACTATCCCTTTGCTACCAAATTTCTAGACCGATTCAATTTGTTCCCGTAGCCGTTTCAGCAGCCAATATCCATCTAAAATGGTCGCGCTTAAATTTGTTTTTTGTTTTATATAGAAACGAAAATCTTTTGGTCGTTTCGTTCGGAATCGATCTGCCGGGAGCAATATTCGTTCAAGAACCGTGAAAAATATTGAGAAGGGTTTTGTTTCCGAATGGATTTAAGCGACGGATAGTGGGTCTGTTTGTTTATCTTATACATTGTTCACGGGAATGGAATAAGCTCGGACAGGCTAAATAAAAGGCAATATGTTTGAAATAAATATATGAAATAAATATGTTTAAAAGGCAATTTGGTAAAACTCATTATACACGTACTAATTTAGTAAAATTTGTATCCAAATCATCTGTTGTAGGCAATTTTAGTTTAATATCATTTAATTTGTATTGCTTCTTTATTGTATTTTGATGTACCTCTGACGGTCTCTGTCCGGAGGAGGCGTTAATGGCTGCGACACAGTTTTTAACTAATGGAGACATTCTCGCATACAATGTTACTGTTTCTTTTCTTTTAGTTTCAAATAAAGATTTATTATTATTATTAATATTGCAGTTTGAGATATTTCAAGACTTTATCTTAGAAATCTTAATGGTATTTGTCTGTTTTTGTTTGTTTTTTTTCCATACTTAACTTAACTAAATAGTCAAATGCGTCACATATACGTTGGACTTAACTAAAATGTATGAAACGGACACAAATAACACCCAGACGCAGAAGAACAATCTATACTAATATATAAAGCTGAAGAGTTTGTTTGTTTAAACACGCTAATCTCAGGAACCGCTGGTCCGATTTGAAAAATTCTTTCGGTGTTGGATAGTCCATTTATCGAGGAAGGCTATAGGGTAAATATCATCACGCTACTACTAATAGGAGCGGAGCAACAATGAAGAATGTTTCAAAAACGGGGGAAATTTTCAGGCTACGGGCAATGTAAGGCGCAAACGAGGTTGCGTGGGTCAGCTAGTAATGTGTAAATTTAGTTTTAAATAAATTCTGATTCAAAGACAAATCAGAGATCATTCCACGTAATTTATTTTCTTTGTGCTAAATTTCATCTAAATAAGCACTGTCCTTTTGGTGTTATTGAGTTATAAACATCTAAATTCTGATTTATAAAATCAGTATTCTACTAAAGTACTAATTAAATGTACTGTCGGGTGTCTATGACAAAATACTTACGACCTTTCAGATGTAAGCTACAACATTTTTACAGTAAACGCTTTATTGTGGACTATCGTATTTTTATTAGTTTCCTCTCTAGTCTATTTTCTTTTTACGGTCGGGCGACATATTGAATAGAATTGGCGCGAAGTATATTCCTTATACAACAGTTGGGATTGTTCCAATTTTAAATTTCACTTGTTCTTTGTTAATATAGTTGACACATATTGTAGGTAAGTACATATATTTTTAAACTGTTTTTTTTTAAATTTTAACAGCACTTCGTTTTAATATTTATGATTTAACAACATCAATATATCTAGATAGGATACGATAAACCTGGTCACTTAGAAATCAAGGTCTCCAAAAAATCGAGGCCTAGAGATACTGGAAACGACTGTTCACCAGATATCCTGGACAGCGTTCCGCACCTATAAATCCAACTTCAAACAGCCTCATGTACGAAATAGGTTTGGGTCGATTGTGCAGTTTCGAAGTCTGAAGTTCTTTTGATCTCTAGAAAGAGCAAATCTCTGCAAATCGACTGCAGCAGAATGTACTTGCAATGCGGAGAACTGGCATTACAAGAACTGCAATCATGTCCATCCTCGGCCACTTCTGGTAGCTTGAACTTGGCTTGACACGCTGCCGCGTGTCTAGACATCCTGTGTCAACATCCTGTAACATACATGAAACGGACACAAAAACACCCAGACTCAGAACAACAATTTGTGGATCACATAAAGTACTGTCCCGTGTAAGATTTGAACCCACAACACTAGGTGCTGTAAAAGGCGGCATAGCGACCGCTTAAACCACTAGAATATCTGTGCAGTCAAATATAGGACTAACCATAGTAATACAGATTTTTGGGTACCTACGTTCTAAATAAATAATCCTTCTTCCTTTAACGAATCCAAAATCATTAAAAGACCAACCATCCAAAAATTTGGTTCAACACATAACAGCTAACATGGTACCGCAATAATTGCCTGCAAGCCAACACCATAAGAACATAAACAGCTGTAACAGAACACTGGTAATCACTGTTTATGTATTCGAAGCAATTTTGTGGTCAACCACCACGGGCACGACTACTCTGTTGACAGAGTGGTCGCGGCCGTGGCGGTTGACTAGCCGACTAAGAAGATAGGTAGATAGAGCCACACTGATTTCAGCTCAAACGGGTCGTCTTGACCGAGGCGGTACGGTCCTCTAACAGAAGATGAACCTATACTGAAAGCATTCGTGCTGTCGTGTTCGGTGTGTGCGAGATCGAAGGCCCAATGATACAGAAGCATCTCGATAGGCTATCATAACGTGGGTCATCATCAACATACTGCATTCGCAGTAAGTATGGTGATCACTACTTTTGGATTGTGTTCATGCTTTTCATCAGGCCGAGTACAATCACTTTGATAGACTTAAATATTTAAAAAAGTGTAAAAATATGAGAATGAAAACAAAAGGATTGTTATCTAAAGGAAAGTATGTTTTTTATTGATAATACGAACAAGTAGAGTTGTATTAGTATATTCATATACAAATACTTAATTTTGAATGATTTCATTCTTAAATTTTTTAACAAGTTGAACACAAACGGCCCCAATAAGAACAAACCTTCCAAAGGACGGATCTATCGCTTTAGGATTTATTATGTCGCGGGAACAAGCACACAAAATTGCTTCGAACACATAAACAGTGATTGCCAGTGTTCTGTTACAGATGTTTATGTTCTTGTGGTGTTGGGTTGCAGGCAATTATTGCGGTACCATGTTAGCTGTTATGTGTTGAACCAAATTTTTGGATGGTTGATATTTTAATGATTTTGAATTCGTTAAAGGAAGAATTATTATTTGTTTAGAACGTAGGTACTCAAAAATCTGTAATACTACATGGTTAGTCCTATATTTGACTGCACAGATGGTATAGTGGTTTAAGCGGTCGCTATGCCGCCCTTTACTGCGCCAAGTGTTGTGTGTTCAAATCTTACACGGGACAACACTTTATGTGATACACAAATTGTTGTTCTGAGTCTGGGTGTTTTTTGTATTCGTTTGATGTCTGTTACAGGATGTTGACACAGGATGTCTAGATACGCGGCAGTGTGTCTAGCCAAGTTCAAGCTAACAGAAGTGACGAGCAGCACCATGTGTAATATTATACGAACCATTTGGAGCCACTTTTGACATTCTCATAACTCAAAAACTATTTTAGATGGACATTTTGTAGGTAGTAGAGCAACGCTGTTTTCAGCAAGGTTGTGCTGGCTGGACCGGGGCGGTACTACCCTCGCACAGAAAATCAACGTAAAATGACAACGTTTGTGTTGTCGGGTTTCGTTGGTGAGCGCGAGACCGGAGGCCCAATTATGCAGAAGCATCACTAGCCCGCCAGGTGTGGGTCACCATGCTGCATTGTTGCATTGTGTGCATTAGCAGTGAGTATGTTGACCACCATTCTTGGATTCTGCTTATGCTTTCCATCAGGCAGAGTAGAGTCATTTTGGCAGGCCATACATTATACATACATATTCGATTACATTTATTACACTTAGATGAATTTGATTTCTAATTATAAATATATTTTGTAATTAGTTTTATTATTATTTGCTTTAATTATAAACTACCTAAATAATTTTTAATGCGTGGACCCCGTTCGGGTAAAAGCCTCCCCCAAGGAATGCCATTCTTCCCTGTCATTAGCTCTGTCAGCAAAAAACACGTCAAATTTAGCTCATATATTAAGACTTGCAAAATCAATATGTCCTCTACATTTCTTATACACACCTCAAACGGTTATTTAGATATTAAACAAATTTCACACTTTGTGTGATCTACAAATTGTTGTTATAACTCTGGGTGTTTCTTGTGTCCGTTTGATGTATGTTTACAAAGTCCCCGTGGCACAGGATGTATGCATTTTTCAAACGCAGGATTTGTCTTCTAAAAAAAAAACAAATATTTTTTATATGCATGTTTCATTGATCTCCGTTGTACATATAACCTGCCTGATTTCAAATCACACAGAGCCTTAAATATTTTTTAGTACAGTAAGATACTTAAATTGTCGTCGGAAACAACCGATAATGTCCCACTGCTGGGCTTGGGTCTCCTCTCAGGAGAGGGTTTACTTATTTATTTATACATAGTAATAACAGCAGCTGCATCGATTATCTTAATTTACTAAACTATAAATACACTAGCTGTCCCGGCAAACGTCGTTTTGCCATAACTACAAATAAATTAAAAATTAATTAAAAAAACATTGTCCAGCGGACAAAATTGTGAATCTAAACCATTCCCAGATCCCCTTGAACACACACAAAAAATTTCATCAAAATCGGTCCAGTCGTTTGAGAGTAGTTCAGTGACATACACACTCACAGAAGAATTATATATATAAAGATGTGTAGCCAACAATAGTTATCCACAGTAGATGAACATGAGATGGTTGAACAATATGAACATGTTAAACAAATAAGTAAAATAATGTTGAAGTTTTTTAATAGACTTTGGAGAGGGATTTCAATAAATTTATAAATTAAAATGGCATGCCTATACAAGTAAATAAAATTCGAGTGTCTGTTTGTAATATTAAAATATCAGTTTCTTAGTAAATGCATACGCACGTATACATGATACAGATAACAAAACAATTTTTTTAAATTTTTGTCTGTCTGTCTTCGTCTCGCGGCATTACTCGCGGTACGACGATAACCGCGTGTAACACCGCGGGGTTTAGCTAATATTATATAATAATGATAATATGTAAATAAATAAGAATATATAACAATAAAAATAAGAAAATCTAAATACAATATTGTTTGAATTCTTACATACATACAATGAAAAGATTCTACTATCAGGAAAACCTATCAACCTGCCACTCAATGTTAACAATGTAGAGAATTTAACTACCCCGTGATGAAAGTAATACAGACAAAACTTTTTTCTTGAAATTGTCTCTGGTACCAATGAGAATGTCAACACCATTAAACTGTTTAATGTAAGTATCTAGTAAACGCGATATGACGCTACTTTTCGCGTAAATGGTCAAATGAAATGGAGTGCAAAATAATGTACTAAGTCTAATGCGTTTTTTGAGAACATTACCTAAACTTTAAGGTTAGGGCTATGCGAATCGGCATAGCATTAACCCTCCGTCCCCACGCTGGCCGGGTGCGGGTTGGCAAGACAACGTTGCGTTGTGGCTACGTAATCTTGCCGTTGGATGTTTTCAAATCGCCCAAATGCCTCCAACCAAGCTTCACGACCATCTGCTTAACGTGACCTCCGAATCACGGAGACGCTCGTGATATCCGTGCTACCAGCGGTCACCCATTCAGTTACTGGCCGCACCGTCGTTGCTTATCCTCGATGATTGTTTCTAATCACCGAGTGCATTTGGCCTATGAACGCCTCTGATACTTAAATATTATTCACAAATTAGACACGTAACAAATAATCGTGTTCATCGCATATTTTTTTGCCCTGAGTGGGAAACGAACCCAAAACCCCCAGCTTAGCAGTCAAGACCACTAACACCTGTACCATATGCAGTATTTTTATACTATGTTTATACTGTATGTGCGGTTGATTAGTTACTAGTCCTGCCAAGTTGGTTCAGGCGTTGGCGTATGCGATTGACGATCAATCTTCCAGGTTTTGATCAGGACAGGAAGACTGTGACTAGGCCTTTAGTTCGTACATAGCCCATGTTTATACATAACACATGACTTTCGTTGTAAAAAAACCGGCTAAGTGACTTGAAAGAGGTTCGGCTATTAGAAACTCCAATTACCTTATGGTAAGCTTGTTCATCGGAGTAGGCCGTAAATGAACAAACAGTGCCTACATTTATGCTTTATCTAAATAATCTTAAACGCCCAAACTAAGCGGCGAATCAAGGAATATCCGCCTGAATCCATATTGCTATCAGAGAGGGACGGATGTTAATGTCAGAGGGAGATGGAGGATACAATCCATCGTCTTACAATCCTATTTCCGGCAAGTAGTACTCCTTAAGCAAATACCTCCCTCTTATGTACTGTCGAAGCTAAATATTCATAGTATTTCATCATAGTTTATCATAGTTTGATAAAAAAGACCTCACACCAACCTACACTTGCATAGAACTTAGTACTAAAATGGGTCAATATATCTAAATACTTGTGACGTTTTTACATATTTTTAAACTTTATTATATTTTACTGTATATCATATTTGAGGTAGTAGATCCACGCTGATTTCAAGATCATATAAAATGACAGCGTTCGTGCTGTCGTGTTCCGTTGGAGGCCCAATGATGCAGAAGCATCACCAGGCCGCCATGGTCTGGGTCACCATGCTGCATTGTTGCATTGTCTGTATTCGCAATGAGTATGTTGACCACCACTCTTGGATTCTGCATATGCTTTCCATCAGGCAGAGTAGAGTTATTTTGGCAGGGCCATACATAAAAAGAAACAACTTAAAATCACAGCATTAGTGATGTCGTGTTTCATCGGTGAGTGCGAGACCGAAGGCCCAATGATGCAGAAGCATCTCAATAGGCCGCCATAGTTTGGGTCACCATGCTGCATTCTTGCATTGTCTGTTCGTCTGTCCCTTATACCGTAAAAACCAAGAAAATGCACACCTAACCTAAACAAGGGTTTCAATGTGTGTATTTAATTCCAATTACCTTAAAGTTTGTAGAAATAAATATTAGCTATACCCCGCGGCTCCGTTCGCATGGGTATTGCATATATACTATATAGAAAGAAGCCTATATTATTCCTCACGGTTCATGGTACCACCTTGCTAAATTTAATCGCAATTGGATCAGGGGTTTAGCGTGAAAAGGTTACAGACAGACAGAGCTACTTTTGAATTTATAGTGAAAATGTTTTTTTTATTTATGGAATTGGGGGCAAACGAGCAGGCGTATCGCTTGATGGTAATCGATTACCACCGCAACACTAGAGGTGTCACAAGTTCACTACCGGCCTTTGAGTTGAGTAGAGTTGAGTTATGGGCCTACGGTATCCTCACTCACTCGGTGAAACACAGCGCAAGCGCTGTTTCACACTGGTTTTCTGTGAGGCCGTGGTATTACATCGGTCGAGCCGGCCCATTCATGCCGAAGTGTGGCTCTCCCACGTAAAGTTAAACTTTACAGGTAAAACGGATGTTTGTTGTACAGCTGTGCAGGTGCCCCTACTCAGAGTCAGCTGACCTGACGAGTGTAACTATGCTGGTAAGCCTATCAGGTAACTGAATACTGTTGAATCTTTCTTCCATGAAATCAGAGGAATGTCATTAGAATTTTTTTAGACAAAGCGAGCAAAATCTAAATTAAGTTTTTAGTTTATATTGTACACAATTCTGTTCGTCATAGTACTCAATACCCAAGGGTGGCACTTATCTCAAGAGCTCGTTGGGTGGAGGGTGAAAATAGGGGTTGTAGGAGGGGTGTTAAGGGAGAGGACGTTATTTGTCCTCCATTACAGGGCTGTTAGTATAAGCGGTGACTGGTGGCATTTGTAGGAGGCGGGTAAATGGGAAACTGTGACGTAAGCACGATCAATTAGGGGGTAGTCAGAACTTAATTAATAAGGTTGATTGGGTTAACTGTTGTTAGTTTAAATAGTATACCTGTTAAATATTATATATATATATATATATAGGATTATGTGGTTTTGGTATATTTTCGTTTGTTCTTTATATACCTACTGGGTTTCCATTTGCCATATCGTAATTTTATACAGCGTGAATAAAGTTTACTATAAAAAAGATATCATTTGCCAACATTAAAGATAGACATGATAATGCTGTCGCGGACTTTTTTTAGAACTTTTAAAGAGGATTAAATCAAATTATTATTGCGAAACTTTAATCACACAATGGCAATACTCAAAGGGAATATTTTTTCCCTATTTTTGCAATATTTTACGTTGATACTCCGCTCCTATTAGTTGTAGCGTAACAAGGTAATGAATAAGTGAGACTATCTTTACTCAAAGTACCCCTTCTTCCCAGGGCCGTCTTTACCTAAGCTGGGGCCCCCGGGCACATACGAATTTGGGGCCCTTTTGGAAATTAAAGAAAATGTATTATGCCAACCTTTTTTCTACTATGATAATTTTTATTATGAGTAATCGTGTATGTTGTTAGTTTTTTGGTTACAATAACAGTGGTGGTTTCTTTCAGGTTCTATGTTAAACAAAACCATCTATTTATTATTACGTGTTCAGGTTCGACGAATTTGAGATTTAAGCCTTCTGATATGTAAAAGAGACTTTATTATAAACACTCTTATAACCACACAACGCAGACTAATATTCAGGCAAAGGACTGCCGAGATCACCCTTGTTAATCACTCATATCACTCAAATATTTGTCTCTCTGTAGCTCAAACTAAACTGCCTTCTCATACTAGATTCCGCTATTACTAGATCATTCGGGAAAGTTCAACAGCCTCCCGAAGCGCCCAGTTCCGAAAAAACGGTGTCGAATGTAAACAAGCCAACCAACAACAAGCAGTCCATATTCGACACTATGTTTATTCTCTTAAGTTTTATTATTCTATGCCTCATCAATCCAACTAGAACTTTTTCGGCTAAACCGATGGCCAAGTCTTTTTCTGGAATATTCATTTTTCATAAGATCGCATCGCTATTGCTACCACGCCATATTGCTCCTATATTTAGCCAGGTGGTGGATATGCACTGTTTTGAACTCGATTGTCACTGAATCTTGTGGGTCACGTCGTTAATCCGGTTAATCACCTTGCACGGACCCTCCCAGTTGGTCTGTAGTTTTGGGGCTTTTTTATGCATACGGCTTTCAGCCAAACTAGTCCACCTTTATCAAAACCGTTTGAGCGCCAGAAGTATCGGGTTTTCTCGTTCCGCTCGCGATCTCAACTGCAATTAGTTTCCATTTTCCGTTTTACAGGTACTTTTCTTTGGTTCCATTTTACAGCAGCAGCAGTATACAAGTAATAAATTTACGTGTGGAAACCCCCACGGGCCGTCACCCTACCTGGGTTTGCGGCGAGGCGGTGTATCGGAATCGGATTGACGAAAACCAGATGGTGTGCCATTCTACGCCTGAGACGGGAAGGATCCGGGAACTGCTGTTGTTAACACATCCAGACCCCTACCAGCGCTTGCCCGTATTCTGCTCAGGGCTCAGGCTCATGCTCAGGGTATCAGGGCTCAGAGATAGCTTCTTCGCAGAAGGTTGCGACCGCGGTAAACGACGCTGCGATGCCCAAGTGGGGCAAATCGGGGTATACTAGAAGTGTAACAAATGTGTGTACGAATGGGAATGACGTCATTACAACCCTACGTCTCGTCACCAAAATAAGACATTAGTATAATACAAGAGAATAGATAATGCGTTAACCAATTTTTCGGACATAGCGACATCTAGTGCCAAAATAAGCATAGCTTGTCCTATGTGTACTGGCCAAGTGATATAAATACATAATAACTAAACTTTTTTTGTAAATACACATAGATTATAAATAGAAAACACCAAAGCTCCGAAACAAATATTTGCAGATTTAACTGATTTAGTAACTAAATAAGGATAGTGTGATCAGAAGCTCCTAAGTTGCTTTTCTCTATGACTGCCTCGGTGGCGCAGTGGTAGCGTACGCGACTGCTGTTCTTGAGGTCTCGGGTTCGATTCCCGGGTCGGATCAAATGTTTGTATGATCTGCAAATATTTGTTTCGGAGTTTGGGTGTTTTCTATCTATAATATGTATCTATTTACAAAAAAAAAGTATATAAGTATTTAATATCAGTTGTCTAGTACCCATTATACAAGCTCTGCTTAGTTTGGGACTAGATGGCGTTGTGTGTTAGATGTCCGAAATATTTATTTTAAGTTGCTTCTGAATTTTGAAGACTAAATTCAGCCAAATGCAATAAGCGCTTTAGGATTCGCTTAATAGTAGTAATTGAACAATCTTTAAATCATAAAATATTCAACGTTGCGATTATGTGCTTCATGTATATAGAATTATGCTATATCACTAATCTAATGTTATTTTTATTAATATTATAAATTGTGTAAGAAAATTACTAAATTAAGTTATACTTATATTATATAACTAAGTACCTATTATATAACTAAATTGTTAGTAGACGAGGCACGTTGCTCGCAAAAACGAAAGCCGATGGGGCGATAAAGTTCTTAAGAGATGCCCGAATATTATAGATGTTATTGCAGCGTTGGTTGGTAGGACCCCCACAGGGTAATGCAGTAGTGCATCTGACGACCTGCAACTGTACGCTCATGCCAACGTTAAAGATATGGCAACAGCAATCGACTAGATAAACACAGATATTCTATCGAAAACTGGTATACCAAGCTATAATAATCGGCAGCATTCGATGAACAGAGTCGATCTCGACATGTTACCGCAGAGTACCTTAAATTGTACCACTATCCCTATTTGTTCAACGGTGAAAGACATAGACTTACATCTCGACTGCAGTTTTACCTGGCGTGGTCAAATTATATACCTATGTCAGAGGGTTACCAACATCCTGAGGACATTATACTGTTTAAAAAATTCCTGGTGAAAACTAAATCAACGAGTTAGTCAACTCTATACCCCTTTAATCGACTATGGCGACGTGTGCCATGGTGTGTGTATGGTGTCAGAAATAATCTTCGAATATATTCGAGATCGTTTGACATGTTAAGTGCAAAAGAAAGATTGGTCGTAACATTAAGATTTGTAACTTGCAACAACTGAAAACTCGTATCAAGATTTATCATAATTCAGTTCTTTAATTTTCTAACCCTTGCTGACAAAAATATCCCTGAAACACGGATTATTTATAAATGTCTGACACATTAATAAAAAGATGAGCGAGTACCAAACAAAAGTATACGTCCTCATGCACGGACAGTTGAGTGTCGATTGAAATTAGTAACTAAATGCGATTATACCTTCCTAAATGCGTTTCTAGTTAAAATGGATTCAGTCAAAAACCATTCTTGCTTCTAAATTTAGACGCTAGTTTGCTAACTGCCGATTACATTTGACTAAATTAATTGAAAACTGAACTGAACTAACTGAAATAAGATGACTAAATTCAGACAAATCGCTAAAGGCAGAGAAAATATAGGATTTAGGATTTAACGTTCGTAAAGTAGGTGAAAGAGTTACAACTTTGTACGCTTTCATTTTTCAACCTATAAAAATTAAAAGCCTAGTTATTATGTCTATTATTTCTTATTTAAATGTACCTATTACCTGTTTTTTGTGAAAAAAGTGTAATGTGTACGAAAATTTATAACGTGAACATGATAATATGTCAGAAAAAAATGTCGGTTCCTCGGGGCCCCCTTGAGAATGGAGGCCCTGGGCCCGTGCCCCGAGTGCCCTTATGGTAAAGACGGCACTCCTAATTCTAGGAGAAAGAAACTCAAATCAAGTGTCTCTAGAGTGCCGTGCGCAACGTGTACTTATTAACACGAAAAAACATTTACAAATATACCTACTATAATATTTGTTTCAGAGTTTGTGTGTTTACTATGTATAATATGTATATATGTATGTATTTACAAAAAAAAGAAGTATATAGGTATTTATATCAGTTGTCTAGTACCCATAACACAAGCTCGGCTTAGCTTGGGACTAGATGGCGTTGTGTGTTAGATGTCCGAAATAATGTATACAGCGTGTTGAAAAATTATACTCATTTATTTTCAAATTTATATACACAAATAAACTTAATACATTTTAGAATTAAAATCACTTGTACTTATTCCACTATTTTATTTTAGGGTTACTGGTTATATAACCTTTGAGGATGCGATAAGGCGAAACCGGTCAGGTGTGAACACAAAAAAATAGTGGAATAAGTACAAGTGATTTATAATATAAAAATAAAAATAAATAAATAATTCTAGAATGTATTACAACAAGTTCCATCAAGTGCCGACAATCGAGAGTATACATTAAATAAACATAAATTCTTAGACAAATAAACATCGCAATTTCTCTGGGTATTAGATAGCTGGTACCTTATTACCACGTTCATCTGTAAACTAGTTCTGAACGATCGCCGTCCCCACACTCCCACTTAAACAGGGAGTCTGCGCGAGCAACGTGCTCTACAGTTAAACGTGTCATTACTACGACTTTGACGAATATAGGATGTTGCTATTTGTAGCATTAAGATAAATAATAAATAAATAAATAAATATACAACGCTATCTAGTCCCAAACTAAGCAGAGCTTGTATTATGGTATGGTATATGTATTATTATTTGTAAATACATACATATTATACATACAAACTCCAAAACAAATATTTGCAGATTATACAAACATTTGGTCCGACCCGGGAATCGAACCCGAGACCTCATAACAGCAGTCGTGTACGCTACCACTGCGCTACTGAGGCAGTCAAAATTATAAATGTTTATAATTTCTCCGTGTGCTGACGGATTAAGCATATAGAGAGTTACCACCTCTTTTCATCCCATGGATGTCGTAAAGGGTCACTAAGGAAGCAAACTATTGAGACTTAAAACAAACCCGGGTGTGTAAGCCAGCGTGATATAAGTTGTAGGCCAAAACCACCTTTCCATGGAGAGGCTTATGTCCTGTTGGCTGAAGGCTGTTGTTAATGATGATTTTATAATAAGTAGCTACATTATCGTAAAAGCAAAGTATAACAAATCTAGTACTAGTTTTCGAACAGTCATGAATTTTAAAAAGAAACCTGGAATACATCTTTTCCAAGGAGAGTCCTATGCCCAACAATGGATTGATGATGATGTAATATAAAGTGATATCTTTATCGAAATTAGTTCCTATTTTAAATGTTTGCCTGCCTCGTTGGTCTAGTGGTTAGCGTAAGCGACTGCAGACTACGACGTAAATTGCTAAGCAAAACCCTTCTTACTATCACAAAAGTATTAAAATAATAACCCTACCTACAAACCCCCTGTAAATACAATCTCCACAACATAATTTTCTACACCATGTACGTATTCTCATTCAACCAATTAGAACACTCCGTTCTTTGTATGCGTAGACTAACACTATGATGTGTGCATGTGTGCGTACTGGGTGGTTCCAGTTAAGGGGCGCTATTATACACACAATTAAACTTTAATGCGAGTCTCGTTATGTGGATAAATTTGTTAAGGGTGGTACGAAATTAAATGGTTGGTTTCGTCTTTTGGACATAGATGGCTCTGTTAGTAACAACATTATTTTTTCTAATGTCGATCTCGTTGACTATTTAAAACGGCTTCAACTAACGAGGACTGCATCATCATCAACTGTCATCTTTGACACGATTATGACATTCTTTTTTCTTTTAAACGTCATGCTGTATGATCTTATTCTAATTGAGGGAATTGAGGGTGCAAACTTAGGGGAAACTACGGTATGGCGGTTATTCTACGCCTAATTTGCGAATTTCTTTTCACATTTTTTAAATTATTTCCTTTGTTCTACCAATTTAATACACATATATCATGTAACACAAAATAACAAAGTGAAAAAAAGGATCTAGTTAACTTCCTAGCCGAACATTGGCTCTCAAGATACCTACAGGTCATCCTAGCTAGAGAGTAATAGAGATAGGGTTTGAAGTTTAAAACTATTTGTGGCTGCAGGATCTCTGCGAAGGCTACGGAATTTTCTTCCCTCTAATACTAAAATTGCGCTCGTACAATTAATTTTGCTTGACTATCCTTGACTATCCTTGACCTTGACCCATCCTTGACTATGGCGATGTCAGCTATCTATCTCATCGAAGACCAACTGAATAAACTTGAGCGGCTAAAGGGTTATATTATATTTGACACCGATATCTTATTTTACATCAGATTTAAGATTATATTAACAATTATTTTGTTCAAAATAATTGTCAGGTTGTCAGGTTGCACCGGCCAGTGCAACCTGGTCGAAACGTCAGGCAAATCAGAGGTATGTAATACCTTTTAATAAGTGATCGCGTTAATTCCCGTAAAAATAATTGTTAATATATCATGGAACGCGAAAGTTTAAAAGATTTAAGATTGATTAGTTTTCTTTTGTACTTCAATCCATGGAAATTTTATTACCATTATTCAGATTATCGGTTTACGATTTATGACGTATTAAAAAAAACTACATTTAAGATCTCGTTCAAACCAATTTTCGGTGAAAGTTTGCATTGCAATGTACATCAGTTTTTTTTTGTGATTTATCATTCTCTTATTTTAGAAGTTACAGGGGGGGCGGGGGGCACATATTGCCACTTTGAAAGTGTCTCTCGCGCAAACTACTCAGTTTAGAAAAAAAAATATTATAGAAACCTCAATATCATTTTTGAATAGATAATAATTATATAATCCATAGATACCCCACACATATGGGTTATTTTGATGAAATATTTTTTTTTGAGTTTAGTTCTAAGTAAACCTCTAAAATGTATTGTTTTTTTTCTATTTTGGTGTGAAAATCTTAATACGGTTCACAGATTACATCTACTAACCAAGTTTCAACATTATAGTTCTTATAGTATCGGAAAAAAGTGGCTGTGACATACGGACGGACAGACACACATGAAGAATCCATAAGGGTTCCCTTTTTTGCCATTTGGCTACGGAACTCTAAAAATACTACAGGAAAATATGGCAGAGTACAATTATAAAATTTATATAATTCTCGTGTCGTGTTGTTGCTTACGATGTAGTCCGAGATTAACCAACCTCTTTTCAAGAGGATAGTTAACATCATGCTTTGGCCAGAAGGAGCCGAGCATGATTGAAAATGAGACGAAGTTGCTTGGGTCAGATATATAATTCCATTATAGTTTTTAAACCAGTTAATACGCATCAATAAAAGAAAGTATCTTGATAACGTTTTTAAAAATAGTTATTAAGTTATTATTCGATTACAATCTAGTTTTATACCGAATCAGAAGTTAGACACTTTGTAAACCACTATAGTCACTAACAACCAATAAAATTAATTAGCAAATTCTCTCATTGCTCCATTTATCACTATTACGAAATCGCTACCAATTACTAAAAGAAAATTGCTTTACATTCAATTCAAAGCAAAACCTACCTTAACTCTACAAGAATATCTATCAAAATTCTATCAAATACCACCTTTCCTCTTAAAATACCTTCCCATGCACTAACTCAAATGAAACTACACTCTATTGAGAATAGATTTAAAGTAGAATATAGCTTAAATGTAATTCTATATCAGATTTTCATGACTGGGGAAAGAGGCTGATTTTTTATCTCACTCAGACATTAATATAAAGGTATGTTTGTTTCTTTCACACATGTTCTATTGATTTTCCTCGCACAGTACCTTTGACGCTAAGAGCAGATTTGCATAGTGCAATTTACTTTAATCCCGTTAAAAGAGATTTTTTCACGAATCTCTTACATTATGTGTGGTGTGAAATTTTGTAAATAGCTTCTATTACGACACATGCGGGTTCTCCAGCCATGTTTAACTGTTTTATTTATTGGAAATGTTATGGAGATTCTATGGAAATGTTTATGAGAAGACAATATTGTCTTGTTCCTCTTGAAAATTGTTGTCTGTATCACCTTTCTGTTTTACTCACCAGCTGTTTTTAACCGACTTCAAAAAAAGAAGGAGGTTTGTCAATTCGTCAATATTTTTTTTATGTGTGTTCGCGGATAACTTCGTCGTTTATGAACCGATTTTGATGATTCTTTTGTGAAGTATTTGCTGACAACGGAAGCTTAGAAGTGTTTTGAATTTCCTCAATAGCCAAGTATGTGTTTCTAGCCTACGTTCCTCGTTTTAACTGTTGCCATCTATCGTGAAGATTCTGTTACAACCAGATAGACAAAAATAAAAAAATACATCAATTGATCAACATGTAAATATAAATATGAAAATTAACGTAATTCACATGTATTTAGTTCAAAGGTGTTATTATATGACAAACAGACACTCCACTTTTATTTATGTGTTTATTTTACTTTTTTATATTCTCATAATTCATATTAACAGGTGGTAGGCTAACATTGAGATAGTTTATAAAGACAGCTAATAACGTCATGTTTAAATTACAGTTAATTAAAATCAATAAATTATGGATTAATGAGTTGTCATGAAACACACTGCATACCTACTGACTGCGGTTGTCGCGAAGTGGTAGGGCAAAGATGTAACGGAGGTAATTTTATCGGAACTGAAGTAGGAGTCGGAGATTTTGAATTTGATTCAACTGCCTCGTCGGTCTCGCGGTTGGCGTGTGCGACTGCTGATCATGAGGTCTCGGGTTCAATTCCCGGGTCGGACCAAATGTTTGTATGATCTACAAATATTTATGTCGGAGTTTGGATGTTTTCTCTGTATAATATGTATGTATTTACAAAAAAAAAGTATATCTGTATTTGTATCAGTTGTCTAGTACCCATAACACAAGCTCTGCTTGCTTGGGACTAGATGGCGTTGTGTGTTAGATGTCCGAAATATTTATTTATTATTTATCGGAATCGAATCGAAGTCAAAGGCGATCTCAGAATGTTTTATTTAAGGACAATTAAAATCATTATTCAGTGAACCTTTTTAATTATATAGTATTAAATTTTTAGAGGTACAGACGATAAAAATTGCAATGTGTCCAATGAGAGTTAACAAATTAAATGTAAGAATTGACTCCAAAAGTAGCATGTTATACTCATTATACTTAAGTAATAAAAAAAAGCTTTGAAGCTTTGTCGCCGTACAATCCAACGACTTCCAGGAGGAGGTTCTATGTTCCAATGTATGTTTTTTTTATGTATATTTAAGTAATCGTAGTACGGAGTTTGGGTATTTTTATTGATGCCAAACTAAGAAAATCATATATTATCGTTACCAGACTGCTGATCAATAAGAATAAAATATGTACCAATTTACAAAAAAAATATAGTATTTTGTTTTTTTTTTTTTAAAGACATCTACCGCATTAGGAATAAATCCTGTGTCTCGAAGGATTTCACAAACATAAAATAAAACGGATATAAAGAACACCCAGACTTAGAACAACAATTTGTGAATCACACAAAGCGGTGTCTCACATGGGATTTGAACACGCAACACTCGATGAAGTCGGAAGCGGCGTGGCGACAGTTTAAGCCACTAGGGCCATACGTGTTTAAGCATTACATGTATAAATAAATAAATATTTCGGACGTCTAACACACAACGCCATCTAGTCCCAAGCTAAGCAGAGCTTGTGTTATGGGTTACTAGACAACTGATACAAATACAGATATACTTTTTTTTTTGTAAATACATACATATTATACAGAGAAAACATCCAAACTCCGAAACAAATATTTGCAGATCATACAAACATTTGGTCCGACCCGGGAATCGAACTCGAGACCTCAGACGCACAGCAGTCGCGTACGCTACCACTGCGCCAACGAGGCAGTCTTCAGCATAATATGTATTTACAAAAAAAAACAATATTCAAGTTTCAGGAAATCTAGTTTACATAGTAACAGCTCTGCTTAGTTCGAGGCTAGATGGCGTTGCGTGTCAAATGTGAAAAAATAAAATATAAAAAATTGAAGTTAATTAAAATCAATAAATTATATATTTACGACTTGTCACGCAACAAACTGCGTTCAAACCATCAGTCAATAAAATAATCACACAACTTTCTGTATCACCTTTCTGTTTTACTCACCACCTGTTTTTAACCGACTTCAAAAACAGGAGGAGGTTTCTCAATTCGACCGTATACATATATATTTTTTTTATGTGTGTTCGCGGTTAACTTCGTCGTTTATGAACCGATTTTGATGATTCTTTTTTTAATGGAAAGCAAATGTCCCAACGGTGGTACCATGATAAGAACCTTAATCTCTGATGATGGCATCCAAGAGAAATCGAGTCGAACTAAGAAGTCGGTTTTATTTTCGTTAAAATTGTACTTGGTTAAGTTAATTTCTTTATGGTATGGGTACACTTTTCTGTACTGCCTCGGTGGCGCAGTGGAAGCTTACGCGACTGATGTTCTTGAGGTCTCGGGTTCGATTCCCGGGTCGGACCAAATGTTTGTATGATCTGCAAATATTTGTTTCGGAGTTTGGGTGTTTTCTATGTATAATATGTATGTATTTACAAAAAAAAAGTATATAAGTATTTATATCAGTTGTCTAGTACCCATTATACAAGCTCTGCTTAGTTTGGGACTAGATGGCGTTGTGTGTTAGATGTCCGAAATATTAAAAAAAAAAAAAAAAAAAAAACTTTTCGACCCATGGATGTTATAAGAGCCGACTATAGAAACAAACTACACAGGAAAAATCAGTGTAAAGAGAAGAAAACTCTATATCAATTCGTTTTTCCATTGTGCTATTTAGTAGGCCAAATCTCTTTTCCAAGAAGAATCCTATGTCCAGGAGTGGACTGTTAAAGAGACGTGGGCAAACGAACAGACGACTTGACGGCACGTAAAGGTAAGCGACTGGTGCCACCCTGTCACTACAAATAAGGGGATAGTGGTTTCCAGTAAACGCATTTATACTGCTTCTCTTCCTTGCTACACATCTTGAAAGAAGAAGAGAAAAAATACTATAGGGTAGTTAACTGTATCCCAAATAAATATCGATGTCTCCTTCAATACAATGAATATTACAAAAACATCACAGAAAATATAATCATTACAGGTTTTCATTTCTATTATAAATTTCAATCTTTTAAAAAAAAGTAAAAACTAAAACCCAACTACGACAAAAAACGACACTGAAAAAGTATGAAACAAGTTTCAAAAGCCGTAGTCACGCGTTGTTAAAGTGATATGGACTATGGTACATTAATAAGTTTCAAAAGCCGTAGTCTATGTAGTGTAATGTACCATATGGTACATATCAGTTTAACAACGCGTGACTACGGCTTTGTTTTGGTGCCTCTATAATAATTATTGTTGTGCAAAGTTTATTTTAAATAGGTACCATAGAAATATCACACTTATCGAATAAATACGGACAAAGTCACGAACAAATACTAATAATATATATATTTTTGAAATGTACAAGTAATGCCCTTTTCAATGATACCAAACACGGCATATTTATTTCAAATTTAGTTTTTAATACAGTAGTTTATGTCGGCTGGAGGGCGCCACATTCAATTCAGTGACACGTCATATAAGCTCTAAGCAGCGGACAATCAAGACACTTCTAACGATACCTCATTTGTCTTATTCTGACTAGTTTAGAAAGAATGAGGGAACAAATAAGCATACCATAGAAATATCACACTTATCGAATAAATACGGACAAAGTCACGAACAAATGATAATAATATATGTATTTTTGAAATGTACAAGTAACGCCCTTTCTAATGATACCAAACACGGCATATTTATCTCAAATTTATTTTTTAATACAGTACTTTATGTCGGCTAGAGGGCGCCACATTAGATTCAGTGACACGTCATATAGCCTATAACCAGAAGACGATCACGACGCTTCTAGAGACACCTCATTTGTCCAAATCTAATGAGTAGTTAAGGAGCTAGGAGGGAACAAATGAACATACATACATACATACATACATACATACATAGCCTGTCAAAATCATAACCCTCCTTTGGCTTTGCCGTAGTCGGGTAAAAATTGAAATATATTGCTCAATCGAGTAGTCTAAAACCGTGACGTCACAAGTGTGTATTTAGTACATTTTTGGACAAAGTTATCGTTTTGACAGATGATAAAAAGTAACTAATTTGACTAAGGTGTCAACTACCCTATTGCTTAAAACCGGTTTTCTCGGTCGAACCTTGTCATTTATACCTTAGATTAAAGTCTTAAATAGTCATCTCTACTTTCACAATTCAACAGTATGCTGCTAGGGCTGTAGCTATTCCTTTGTCATATATTGTAAAATTAATAGAATTTATACATAGCTAGGCCTGACCAGGTATATCAGCATATTTCAGATATGAGTATATTATCGAGCGCATAGTATTAAGAACGATGTATCGCGTCGAGAATAAGACGTGATTATATGCAGTGTACCGATAGATGTAAGTTGGTATAACAAGCAAAATAGGCTTCTCTGTAGAAAGTGGTTTTGCCCTACATACTACTACTGTCCAGACGATGAAACAGGACAACACAAATTCTAAAATTGTAGCTCGGTCTTCTGTGAGAGGGTTGCCACAGTTAAACCAGCCCAACCGTGCTGAAATCAGCGTATCTCTACTACCTACAAGTATTAGGATTTATTAAAACAAAACATTCCTACGTAAATAGGGAACTTGATACCTTAGTCAAATCAGTTACTTTTTATCACCTGTCATAACGATAATTCTGTATGAAAAATGTACTAAAAACTAACTTTTGTCGTCACTGTTTTAGGCTGTTCAATTGAGCAATATATTTCAATGTTTATTTGATTATAATGTGTTATAGAAATTAAAAGCTGTAAGAATTATATTTTCAGTGATGTTTTGTAATATTCGTTTTAATGAAGGAGACATCGGTGTTTATTTACGATACAGTCAACTACCTTATTGAACCTTATTATTAATCGACTTCAAAAAAGGAGGAGGTTCTGGACTGTATTTTTTTATGTTTGTTACCTCCGAACTGGGTGAACCGATTTTGATGATGCTTTTTTCATGTGAAAGCTGGTGTTTCCTGTGTTTCAATTTCAATTTGGTCCAGATCTTGAAGTCGATTTTATTTTGTTAAATTTCTTAAATTTTTACTTGCAGTAATAAGATATCAGACCATTATAAGGTAATATTATTTTGATGTCTTTTACAGCTAAACCTTATAAAAGAGAAGCCAATTTTCCCCCTCATTGATTAAACCACCCCTATAGCATCACAGATTCATACCGTAACCATCCCCCAGGGGGTCTTCGCGGGGGTTGGAATCATCGCTCAAATTATGTTACAACATCACACCTACCCTTCGCTATAATATTATAAGAGTATTCATTTCTTCTTTTATCAAATAATAGCTTTTGCCCGCTAGTGCGCCCGTCTGTATATATTGTTAATAGTAACCAATATCCTTCATCAAGAATCAAAGAATCTCCATTGTAAATTTCATCCAAATCGGTTCGATGGATTATTCGTGAAACACACAGAATTAATTTCGAAGTGATTAAAAACAATCACCGAGGGTGAGCAACGATGGCGCGGTCAGGCCTGGATGGGTGAACGCTTTTGACATGATACAATGAGCGTCTCCGTAACTCGGAGGTCACGTTAAGCATTTGGCTCCGGTTGTATCATAGGATAACAGTCGTGAAGTTTAGTTGGAGGCCTTTGGGCGGCTTAAAAACATTATACGAAAAGATTACGTAGCCATGACGTTGTTTTGTCAGTCCTCAACCCGCACTCGGCCAGCGTATGCCATATGGCATAGTGGTTAGTGATCCTGACTGACTCAGAGGGCGTGGTTTCGATTTCCGCCCAAGACAAATGCTTGTGTGAAGAGCACTATCATTTGTTTAATTTTATCTGTAAGTAGCTGACATACACAACTTTGTTTGCATTTTTTTTATTGATGCTCGACTCTTATTGATTGTACCGTGATGTTTTAAAGTCTATACATCTAACACACAACGCCATCTAGTCCCAAGCTAAGCAGAGATTGTGTTATGGGTACTAGACAACTGATATAAAAACATATATACTTTTTTTTGTAAATACATGCATATTATATACAGAAAGCACACAAACTCCGAAACAAATATTTACAGATCATACAAACATTTGGTTCGACCCGGGAATCGAACCCGAGACCTCATGCGCCATCAAGGCAGTTGTGTACATTTAGTTATAAAATAACTAAATATACACATGTATGTAAGTTTGGTTACATGTCAGAGTATATACAAGAAACAATTGAAAATCTAGTAATAAATAATTTTGAAATGTTCAAATGTTTCTTGTAATGGTTGTTATACGAAACTACTACAAATTCAGAGGTCGTTAAATCCACTGCTCTCCGTACATGGAAGCTGTTGACTTTTTAGAAAACATATGGAAGTATATTTGGAGCTGTCCCGTCTTGATTTCTTTCGGTCCTGTTAGCTGGATCTAGCCTCTCCAATTGGACACGCCACTTCGATCCTTGGCTTCTCGCACCCAGCTCCTGCCATTAGTCCACCTGGCCCGCCAACGTCCTACACTAAATTTGCCAAGACGTGGTGACCACTCAATTTGCCGCTTACCACAGCGGTTATCAGTTCTGCGGCTAATATGGCCAGCCCATTGCCACTTCAGCTTGCTAATACTGTGGGCTATGTCGACGATCTTGGTGCTTTGCTGGATTATCTCGTTCTTGATACGATTTCTTAGAGAAACGCCGAGCATAGCCCTCTTCGCAGTACGCTGAGCGACTTTGAACTTCTAGACCATCTCTATGTGGTTTCACTTTACCCTTTACAATATTGGTTCCTCAACAAACCATAATGTCCCACTCCTGAGCTTCTGTCTCCTCCCATAATATGTGTTATTTATATATATTTACACTGCTTTGTTTTCCTTTACCAAAATACTCTCTATTACATAAAAAAATACACAACATATGCTGTATTTATTTTCATTCCACGGTTGCCTGAAAGAGATTGTACTTCGAACAATAAGACCCTTCAATTGTAGTGACTTAGCATTAAGTTTTAAATGTATTTTAGTTTAGTTATCTGATGTACTAATATTATTATTCTTTTAATTACATTTCATAAAAATATTCATTACATTTTTAAATATTTAAAAAGGAAAATAAAATGTACATTTAAAAATATAAAAAATAGTAAACCACCGACTTCGTGTACATGGACCAAAAAACCGATGGTTAGGGCTCCAGAGACATTAACCTTCTCACAAAAGGTGTCAAGGAGGACTGCGTTCTGGATCAGACCCTTGATCCAGCCCTCTAACTCGAGCCTCTCAAGGTGTTGGTCTAGGCTCTTGGCTATCAATCAGTGACCAGATACGTCTATCGGAACAATGATCACCGAATCCACATTCCACATAACGATAATCTCGTGAGATAAATCCAAACATTTAATTTGTTTTTATTTTACGCAACCAAAAATGCCTTGCATCATTTTGGAAAAGAGCTGATACTCTTACACTGCTGGACCGATGTTAACCAAACATATTTAGCTAAGAACCATCGCAGGAAAATGGCTTTTAAATGGAAAAAAAAACCGCATCGTAATCAGTCCCATAGACAGACTTCGACGTCAAACTTATAACACCCCACTTTTTGTGTCGGGGATTAAAAACAACCAGTCTTGATAAATATATATGATGAAGATTCGTTGTTTTATTTTAATTCCTACATTGAATTCTAATACATCAATATTTAAATCCATCGATGTCTCCTATTGAGGTTTTATGGTGATATCGAGGTCAATATAATTTATAGGCCTTATGGTGAAATTAAGTTTAAATAAATTAAACATGTGTCTCGTTTTAATTTGATAGTTTAATGGGTTTTCTATAAAAGTTAAGTTTAAAAAAAAATATTAACTTTAAATATTTTTATTAGAAACTAGCTGAACCCCGCGGTGTTACCCGCGGCTATTGCTGTACCGCGAGTAACGCCGCGGCAAAAAGTTAGTCTGAAAAAAGTAGCCTAAGTTACTCCCCGGATCATCAGCCACCTGCCAGTGAAAGTCCCGTCTAAATCCGTCCAGCCGTTCCAGAGATTACCCGGAACAAACCGACAGACAGACAGACAAAAAAATTTTTAACTACATTTTTGGTATATGTATCGTGTATACATACATATGCATTGATTAAAAAGCTGTTATTTCAATATTACAAACAGACACTCCAATTTTATTTATTAGTATAGATTATGTACCATTTACCAGGTAGCGGAGTCACGTTGATTTCAGTACGTACGGACCGGCTCGACCGGGGCGCTACTAGTCTCGCACAGAAGATCAAAGGAAGATTTTTGCGTACCATACCAAGCCAGACGGACTGGATAAGGTTGTGGTCGAATTTTCCTTCTCTTTTGCTGTAATATGACAAGTATGTAGTTTGACAACCATGGGATGAAAAATGTTGAGACATTCTATCTATACAAATAAATAAAATTGGAGTGTCTGTTTGTAATATTAAAATAATCGCTTTTTACTAAATGCATATGTATGTATACACGCTACATATACCAAAATTGTAGTTAAAAAAATTTTGGTCTGTCTGTCTGTCTGTCTGTCTGTTTGTTCCGGGTAATCTCTGGAACGGCTTGACGGATTTTGACGGGACTTTCACTGGCAGGTAGCTGATGATCCGGGGAGTAACTTAGGCTACTTTTTTTAGACTAACTTTGTCCCGCGGCGTTACTCGCGGTACAACAATAGCCGCGGGTAACACCGCGGGGTTCAGCTAGTTCTTAATAATATGCCACAACAAAAATTCGTGTTAAGCTTTATAAGTTCAAAATTTAGATGAGCAAAGTCGTATTTTATTGCTAGTTTAGGACAACTATTGATTTCGTTAGCATTAAAATTATGCGATTATGTCTTAGCCAATCAATGGTGATTAATCTCGGCATTATAATGATTATTAGGTATTATTTACATATCATTAACAGTTTGTTGAATTAAGGTAGAGGCAGACAGTGGACGGAGCGGGATGATGATATGGCGTGAGCGTTTAAAACGGAATTTATTTGCAACTTTTTTTTTTTTTTTTTTTTACGTGTGGAAACCCCCTCGGGCCGTCACACCGCCGGGGTTTGCGGCGGGGCGGTGTGTCGGAATCGAACCGACTAAAACCACACGGTGTGCCACTCTGCGCCTGAGACGGGAGGGATCCGGGAACTGCTGTTATTAACACATCCGGACCAATTTATTTGCAACTAGCTGAACCCCGCGGTGTTACCCGCGGCTATTGTTGTACCGCGAGTAACGCCGCGGGACAAAGTTAGTCCAAAAAAAGGAGCCTAAGTTACTCCCCGGATCATCAGCTATCTGCCAGTGAAAATCCCGTCAAAATCCGTCCAGCCGTTCCAGAGATTACCCGGAACAAACAGACAGACAGACAAAAATTTTTTTAGCTACATTTTTTAGTATATGTATCGTGTATACATACATATGCATTGATTAAAAAGCTGTTATTTTAATATTACAAACAGACACTCCAATTTTATTTATTTGTATAGATAAGGAAGATTCGAAACTGTGGAGTCTTCAGGGTTTAGTCATAGAAAAATATTTTTCAGCGCCATCCGTCGAAAAGACATCGAACTCACACAAAACCGGTGTGAAATAGTTGGCCAAAACCTCCTGTTTACAAAGAGGCCTGTGGCTAACAAAACTATTTATCAGATTTTCACATCACATCACATCACATCACACTAATATATAAAGGTGAAAGTTTGTGAGTGTGTATGTTTGTTACCTCTTCACGAAAAAACTACTGAACGGGTTTGGATGAAAGTTTACAGTAATATAGCTTATACATCAGAATAACACATAGGCTACTATTTGCCGCGATAACAGACACGCGGGCGGAGCCGCGGGCAACAGCTAGTGTGATTATATTTCTGCCTGTACCTTTTTTATTGCTGTAAACATCCAAAATAGAACAGCTCTATCATTAGATTATTTATAATCTCAATTATGTAATTGTGTGTTAAACACATTTCTCAGAGGTATTAGCATGTTAAATCGGAATTTATTGATGTATCGATACGTAACCGTCATTAATTTTACATCGACTTACGCATGCTAGTGATGTTCCCACGAATATTAGTGAAACTGTCGAGTTTTTAGGGTTCCATACTGTAAGAAAAAAACTGCATTTTACCGTGCTTTTTATTTTTAATAAAATATTGTATTTCTGTTGTTTATCTCATTTAAACTTTAGCATTTATTTTATGTATATTTAATTTTGTTCCTGTTTATAAAATTTTGTAATTTTATTGTCTTATCCAAACGCCTGACTACTTCGGTGAACCAGTTTAGAATCGAGCAACTATTTAAAATGTGGGCGCTTGTAAAATTTTTGTTCATTCTTCCATATTCTTATCGCTTGGGATTAAACGTGTGATAACGTTGGATATTAGATTTTATAGCTCAATTTATAGTTATACGTTAACGTAACGTTATAGTTATACGGTGATTTGAGATTAAAAGAAAGGTATAAATTTAATGATACTTGGGTAAAATGCTGTGGAAACGATCATGGTCATCTCTTCACTATGGTCTACGTTTTAGTGAAACCACATGTATTTACGACGCAAATGAGTTTGCTGCAAGAGATTTGGGTATACTCTAGTAAGAAATACCTCAAGAATTATTCAGGATTGGTCGCCCGTCAAATCCTGAATCATACCTGTTTATCTGTTTTGGAATGTAAAATACTAATAATAAATATTTTCGGACATCTAACACACTACTCCATCCAGTCCCAAGCTAAGTAAAGCTACATATATACATATTATACATGGAAAACACCGAAACTTCGAAACAAATATTTACAGATTATACACACATTTGGTCCGAACCGGGAATCAAATCCGAGACTCAAGCACAGCAGTTGCGCCACCGAGGCAGTCAAGATACTCATAAAATAACGTTTAATGCTATTTCATATACACTGACTGTATATATGTGCGTTAAATATAAACAAAATATATAGTACGGAACCGTTTTTAAAGAGTTCTAAAGTTAATCAGTTTCTTTATGATTCAGTGTTGTTTTAGCATATTATATACATATTTGATGCTAAACATATTGAGTTATTCAAATATACGACAAACCTTAAAACGAATACATCAATCATTTTGTTAATCAGAGAGCGTAGAAAACTAACGGAGAATTTTTATCTTGAACTAGCAGCGTCACGTGGTTACTCGCAGTTGTTGCCGTACCTGACTTGGCTTGCATTCCATGGTAATACTACATTTGTCCTTGTATAAGACAATGTAGTCGGATTACACGCACTTCAAATTTTCCAAAAGTTCTACACAGATTGATATCAAATGATATGATATCCTACAATTTGTCTTAAATATTGTTTTTACATACATTTTTCACCGAAATTCGTTCTTATTTATTTCACAACTAGCGACCCTTAGAACCCTTGAAGTTTATCGACGTCTTTGAAATTCTCAAACTTTACTTTACGCTATCGGCCTACGCGATAGCAGTTTTAACCGTATTTTTTTTACTCTACTCTGCCTGATGAAAAGCATGGGCAGATTCCAAGAGTGGTGGTCACCATTCTCAATGCGAATAAAGTCATTGCAGCATGGTGACCCACACTATGGTCGCCTAGTGAGATGCTTTTTTACGCCCCGCTTAAAGGACCCGGGATCATAATGATATATTTATTTATTTTAGTTGGCAGTCCACAACTGTGCGCTTTTCTAGAACCTTTCTGCATCGCAGTTCAAAACTGCGCATAGAACTTCAAAACTGTGGAATGAACCATTACCTGCGGTATTCCCAGACTAATACGACCTTCAAACTTTCAAGAAAAGCGAGTACTTACTCTGGTGTTGCGGGTGTCCATGAGCGGCGGTAATCGCTGACCATCAGGCGAATCGTTTGCTAGTTTGCCCCTGTCCCATAAAAATAAAATTCCTTTACACTTGAACCTTTTAGCGTACGTTAAGATATGCCATAATGAATCGAGGCAGGGTACAGCTATTCAGACATACATAAACTGGAAAGCAATAGTTTAAAAGTTAGTCACTGATATTGGACCGTGTGTTTTCAAAAGTCTTCAGAACGGCTATCAGCACATTTGACTCGCAAACACCTCGACACGATACGTATCGACACTATTTGGTTAAGAGTTTATTTTACAACTGATTTTAAAGACTCTACTCACTGGTTATCGACCATCTAAGTATGGTTCATCTTGTGGTTGTAGGAACTTTTGTTTATGGTATAAGAGGTTAATGATCGGAATTGTTACTTGATGGATAGTGATTACCACCAGCCTCAAACGTTTGTAACTCAAGAGTCTCAAATACGGAGAGCATTTATGACTCTCCAGTCTAATGGAAAGTGTTCACTAACCTGTGTATAATTTATGTTTAATCATCTCATCCTAGCCTTTATTATTCAAAGATTATTTGGAATCGGCTATTAGTTCATCCCGTTTTACCTGAATATCAGTTCTACTACGGAGCTACTGGTATCGGAACTTCACAACCCTGAGAGCGAACTGAATTCGAAGATTGATTTAATGGAAGTTTATCTATACTCTATACAAATAAATAAAATGGGAGTGTCTGTTTGTAATATTAAAATAACAGCTTTTTAATCAATGCCAATGTATACACATACCAAAAATGTAGTTAAAAATTTTTTTGTCTGTCTGTCTGTCTGTTTGTTCCGGGTAATCTCTGGAACGGCTGGACGGATTTTGACGGGACTTTCACTGGTACGTAGCTGATGATCCAGGGAGTAACTTAGGCTACTTTTTTTAGACTAACTTTGTCCCGCGGCGTTACTCGCGGTACAATAATAACCGCGGGTAACACCGCGGGGTTCAGCTAGTTTTTAATACGAATGCATTTAATTAGTAATAGATAAGCAAACTGGCTTTTCGTGAAACTGTTCGAAACAGCTGTGAAGTGAAAGAAGAAGCAGTATGTTTGATATAAATCAGTTAGCACAGACTTTGTCTTAGTTGAAAAAACCCTGTGTAAGATGTATCAAGTAATTTATTATCAATTTAAATCATTTATGAAATTGATACAGTTATTCATCAATTGTAAAGTCTCCCTTATTCTCCGATTATACTTGTCCATATCAAGCAGCGACATATCCTATTTGAAAACAATCGCCGTAGACGCGTCGGTGGTACGTTGATTGACGGGTCCTCTTCGCCTTGACCGGTGTAAACGCAGCATGAGAAATAAAGAACACATTCCCAAAGTGAAAAAAAGCGAATACATAATGCAATTTTTAAGAATTCATTCGCGATTCTTTTTAAGTTTGATATAAAATTTGTTGGTTAAACGTGTATTGTTGTATATTAAGATTGTTTCATGTAAATTTGGGAAAGATTTTTGTTTTCTTGACACGTCTAGTAAACTTTTGGTAAAAGTGTTTTATTTGGGTAACTTTTGCTCAGCGCGCGCTCTCGGTTACTGCGGTAAATAGTAGCCTATGTGTTATTCTAATACATAAGCTATATTATTGTTAAGTTTCGTCTTTTTGAGTATTAGTAGTGTATGCAACTGCTGTGCTTAAGATCTCGGGTTCGATTCCCGGGTCGAACCAAATGTTTCTATGATTATATGATATGATATACAAATATTTGTTTCGGAATTGGGTGTTTTCTATGTACGTATTGATAAAAAAAAGTATTTATGTAATGTTATCAGTTGTCTAGTACCTATAACACCAGCTCTGCTTGGCTTGGGACTAGATGGCGTTGTGTGTTAGATGTCCGAAAATATTTATTTATGTATCTAAATCTGTTAAGTAATTTTGGCGTGAAAGATTGCATCTATTAATTCTCACAAACCTTTGTAGTTATAAATAAAATGCTCATTGAAGGTATTAGATTAGGTACAGGGTAATATTTTTAGCTATAAATATGACGTAGAAAAAATTACCTTAACTCCACCCATTCGCTTGAAACCAATTTATTACTTAATCGAAATCTTGGTGATAAATAATAGCACCATAAATCCATGGGGCTTCACGTACCCTTGTTATGGCGTATCGCTAAATCCCATAAGCTACCCCTAGGGGGTTGTTCCGGTTAACCGGTACAAGTTATGGGGTGGCACCCTGCAAATTGTATTGTCAGGGGTGGTGTTACATGGTGTATTGATGGGTTTTGTGCAAAGTGCAAGTTGTTTTGATAATTTAATTGATTGGAAACGATTGTGTTACACTTTAGATATTATACTTTTTATGGGGTCTATATGGGGGTTAAAATATAGCAATATGAGGGTGTCAGTAGTGATAAAATGTAAATGAGATATAGGCAGAATATAGGGAACCAAATGGCGAAAACTTAATCTTATATACTTTGCAAAAAATATACAGATAAATAAATAAATAAATGTTTCGGACATCTTACACACAAACCCATCCACTTCCAAGCTATGCACAGCTTGTGTTATGGGTATTAGACAACTGATACAAATACATAAATACTTTTTTTTCGTAAATACATACATATAATAAAACAGCCAAACTCCGAAACGAATATTTGTAGATCATACAAACATTTGGTCCGACGCGGGAATCGAACCCGAAACTTCATGATCAGCAGTCGCACACGCCAAGCGCGAGACCAACGAGGCAGTCAAATACATTCAATATTACAAAATTCTTTAGCGAGTTATATTATAACAAAATATGTAAAAAATATAACCCGGACTATCATTAGAAATCCATTGATGCCTCATTCGTTGAATTGGTGCATTAGCTTAGGAAGTACAGCAGAACATACATGGGCCTCCAGAACACACAGAACATACACAGCGCAAGCGCTATTTCACACCGGTTTTCTGTGAGGCCGTGGTACTACTCCGGTCGAGCCGGCCCATTCATGCCAAAGTGTGACTCTCCCTCGGTAGTATAGTACAATAAAGAGATTTATTATTATTATATTAATTTTCAAAAGAAATTATATAATATGCTGAGGCGTATGGATGTAGTACATCACTATCAAGAACTAACTAGGGTACAGTTTCTTTCTTTCATTCATTTTTGGGATTGAGCTGTCCATTTTAAGTTGATTTCTTATTTTGATGTGACGATAATTTCTAATATTGATACAAATATAACCATTAACTATAGCTATTGTTGACATTTTTAATAAAATCATCAAATTATTAAAGTTGTGACTCAAATTATAACTATCATTTTTTTATTTACTGATAGATTGTCCTTTGAATTTTAAGGAGATTGTCTGGACTTTAAAAGAGACGGTGATCCTTAATTTATTTCGTCCTTTCTCCTCAGGGCTTGTCCAGTTAGGAAAGGCCGAACTCATTTGCTCAAAAAAAGTTTAACTTGCAAAAGTGTTCCTATGAACTAATTGCAAAATAACAGCTTTTTAATTCACTTGAATAATAACTCATAATAAAGTAGGTTAGTTTATTTTATATACAGTAAGTAAGCCGACTTTGTAGTTACCTCGTTGAAGAATAATAGGGGAACCACAGCTAGTTGTCAGTGAAATTCGTATCTAAATCACTGTCACCATTCCGCTCTTCCATCACATGGCGGCGACAACAGTTTCATTAAATTCGTCTTACAAAAAAGTATTCACAGCACCGTTATATCATGCTGACAACATAATAAAACTGACCTCGGTCCGTCCGTTTGTCCCGGGGCATTTGAGGGCAAAAAACTTGCAAACTAATGAAGAGATTCGCGCGAGGAGAATGTTGACAAAGAAAGCGGTGTGAATTGTGTGTTAAGCGTATACAACTGTTTGTTTATAGTCTTCATATTTAGTTTTATATTGTCTTTATTTTTATTTTTGAAACTGTTAAAATTATGTTTCATTTTTATACTATGATAATATTAACATAACAAAATCAACATCTAAATGACCCGCCGAACCTCGAATGAATGAATCACAGACAGCAGCGCCACTTACCGGATCCAATTGTGTTTTCAAACCATCCAGGAACGTATTCAAATATACACACAAAACTTCATCCTAGTTGGTGTAGCCATTTAGGAGGAATTAGTTGACATATATTCATAGAGAAGAATTACATATATCAGGTTTAAGATCGTTTATTTCTCATAAAGAATATAAATACATATTCACTTACATGAGAAAATACAAAAAATATAACACTTAAATAACTGCGATACAGAAAACAAGAGCTGTTATTTATACAAAACAAAAATCATAATAATCACATTTCAAAAACATAGTGAGGGTACATTCAAAAAACATACATGCATTCCGAACAAAGATTTAGTGAATCCAGAAGCGATAGATTGGTTTGCACAAAATGACAACTCATCATTGTTACATATTCAGGTACATGAAAACTATGTATTAAGATAATAATAGCTTTATACATGCCGTCACAGCCGTCTGATTTTAAATCGGACAGATCCTGCGCTATGCTATCTACAGTAGGGTTGCCAGATAGAAGCTAATCAAATCTGGGACAATTCTAGAAACAAAGGACAACGGTGTCGAGTCGCTCGATCATCGTAAGCTAAACTATCTTGGTTTTTACTTAATTTTGCCATTCTTATTAGTTTTTCTTAGTCAAAGCTTTGTAAAACTTAT
Organism: Spilosoma lubricipeda; assembly: GCA_905220595.1. Lineage (NCBI taxonomy): Eukaryota > Metazoa > Arthropoda > Insecta > Lepidoptera > Erebidae > Spilosoma > Spilosoma lubricipeda. Next base: position 13,261,511 of record HG992296.1, on the reverse strand, counting down.
AAAATTTCTGAGCAAGACACGCCAAAATTGATAAGAGTCTGCAGTTCACGCTTGATTAAATTCATGAACATTCAGTTTTGCTCTTTAGTCCATAATCTATACAGTTGGCTAAATACTATCGTTGTTAGTTTATGTAGTTACAAAGCTTGTATCTGGCATCCCTACTCTACACCGATGATAAACATAGTATAATTCTAAAAACATACATATTACACAAAGAAAATAACATTCTCTGTCGTGTGGTATTATGGAGAGTGCTACTTTAGATTACTAATACACATATAAAACTACTAGAGTAGTATATACTAGTTGTTGCCCGCGGCTCAGCCCGCTTATATGTCGGTTATCGCCGCGAATAGTAGTCTATGTGTTATTCTGATGTATAAGCTATATTACTGTAAAGTTTTATCCAAATCCGTTCAGTAGTTTTTGCGTGAAAGAGTAACAAACATCTATCCATCCATACTTACAAACTTTCGCGATTATAATATCTATACAAATAAATAAAATTGGAGTAGACACTCCAATTTTATTAAATTTAAAGCTGTTATTTTAATATTACAAACAGACGTTTGTAATATTAAAATAACAGCTTTTTAATCAATGCATATGTACATATACACGATACATATACCAAAAATGTGGTTAAAAAAATTTTTGTCTGTCTGTCTGTCTGTCTGTCCGTCTGTCTGTCTGTCTGTCTGTTTGTTCCGGGTAATCTCTGGAACGGCTGGACCGATTTTGACGGGACTTTCACTAGCAGGTAGCTGATGATCCGGGGAGTAACTTAGGCTACTTTTTTTAGACTAACTTTGTCCCGCGGCGTTACTCGCGGTACAACAATAACCGCGGGTAGCACCGCGGGGTTCAGCTAGTTAGTATATAAATATATATTTATTAGTATAGATCTTCGGCAGATACTAGGCGTAGAATTCCAACATCGATTGCTTAGATAATTCGCACACTACTATTGACTGCAGTATTTCCAGACACACCTTCAAGAATATGTAGCATATCTACATACATAGCATACTTAAACCTCGAATACACATACTTACATCTCCACAGGGATATAAAAGAGAAAAAATAAAACTCCTATACCAACTTATTTGGTCAGCGTGGTTTAGTACCAAGACCAAAACTTCCTTACTAAAGAAAACCTTGTCTCCCGTAGTCATTCATCTTCCTAGCCTATATTATTCCCAAGATCTGGGGTCGGCTACTAGTTCAACCGGTTTTGCCTGAATATTAGTTTTACATGGAGCGACAGGCATCGGACCTCCGCAACTCTGAGGGTGAACTGAATTCGAAGTTTGAACTAGTTGTCAGTATATTTGAGGGCACCGATTTCCCAATAACGATTGCTTAGTTCATGATAACCGGGACCGACGGCTTAACGTGCTCACCGCGGCACGGGCGGGAAACACCGCCATCTTGCATACTACGGTCTGCTATTTAGAATTTCTTGTAAGAACCGTGGGAGAGCCGCGCTTCGGCATAAATGGGCCTGCTTGACCGGAGTGATACCACGACCTCACAGAAAACCGGTGTGAAATAGCGCTTGCGCTGTGTTTCCCTCCCCATCCCTCAAAAGCCGGCAAAGCGATTGTGACGCCTCTGGTGTTGCGGGTATCCATGGCGACGGTAATTGCTTACCATCAGGCGATACGACAACTCGTTTGTCTGCCAATTCCATAAAAAAAAGGAAAACTCAACAGCAGTCCAACTCGGAAATCGAACCCGAGACCTCTTGATTTGCAGTTGCTTACGCAAACCACTACACCAACAAGGCAGTCGTAAATATTGATAAAGACTGGAGAAGATGAGAAGTTAATACAAACTATAACTGTTCTGGATCAGTATGAAAAGTCCCACTGTTTCTGACAACTGAGGTTTGATGGTCTGGTTATTATATTACAGACTACAGGCAGTCCACTGTTGGACATAGACTTCTACTGAAAGAGGGTTTAGCCTATTATATCATGCTGGACAGGCGGGTAGGTATAGGGTTTATCTATACAAATAAATAAAATTGGAGTGTCTGTTTGTAATATTAAAATAACCGCTTTTTACTTAATGCATTTGTATGTATATACGATACATATACCAAAAATGTAGTTAGATTTTTTTTTGTCTATCAGTCTGTCTGTCTGTTTGTTCTGGGTAATCTCTGGAACGGCTGGACGGATTTTCACGGGACTTTCACTGGTAGGTAGCTGATGATCCGGGGAGTAACTTAGGCTACTTTTTTTAGACTAACTTTGCCCCGCGGCGTTACTCGCGGTACAACAATAGCCGCGGGTAACACTGCGGGGTTCAGCTAGTTTTAAATATTCGCCTCTTGCTTTAATCAGTCTTTTCCGTCGAATTGAGTAGTCGAAGAAAAATCTGTGAGAAATTCTCTTATACTCATTAAAGCAATCAAATTCACACCTAGCATCAACAAGAGAGAACAAACAAAAACAAATGTTATCCATTTAACAAATGACATCATAAATAAAACATGATTACAATTTGAGAATCACCCCTTTAAAACAAAAAAGTTCGGATGGTCGGCCGATATAAATCGGTGGTATTATAAGAAATGCTTGAGGTATTCTAGTGTATAATGTAACAAATGTTCTGTAGCCATTACGTGGCCTTTCACGGGTTTTTCATGGTCCTCATGCATGGGGATGCTGCGGTGTTTGTCTTTTATGTTGGCGTGTGGTGTAGGATCAAGCGAGTCGCGATTTTAGGCAATGAAGTCGAGTAAGGCGGTAAATTATTATTAAATTTGGTTTTAAAGGTGCTTAAATTATAATGTGGGTGTGGATATTTATGATTGACTGATACATCAAGGCAGTACGTAAACCTCTGCGGCCTTTTAATTTATCGTTTTATTTTTTAACTTGAAATTTTAAGAGCTGATGATTTTATTTTATTTATAAGCGACAACTGTGAAATAATTTTTGAAAATTATACCCCTAAGATCAAAATTAGTATCACGAAATAAGAAATAATCGTCATATTTTTTATTGATGCCCAGATTCTAGCGTCATACCGTTCTCCCATAAATCGTCTATCCAGCACTGATTCGAAGTATTTGACCAATTCAATGAACTAAACATATAAACAATAAACTGTGTTACTACTGATTTTGAGAATTCGACGTATGTATGTAGATATAGATGGTTGAGAAGAGGAATTTTGCGAAAAACAAAATCGCATCGCTCATGTTTCAAGCCACACAATCACATATGTATTTATTTATGAGTTTGGCGATTCGATGTCGCATCGGACGCGTTTTTGTCTCCTGCGCATAATGATCTGTTTGAACCTGCGACGAGATTTGTACGGCGATCGAACGACGTGCAAGAATTTACCTGTGCTCTTAACGCGTTCGCCTCGCAAATAATCAAATCCAACACTCAGATGCTTAACATTACTTAAAAACAATTGAATCATTATGAAAATGTAAAGTTTACGGAATTTACTTGCGAGTTTTAAGAAGTAGAACTCATTTGAATAGAAAACCTCTCTATACTACAAAAATGAAAAATGGTAGTGAATTAAGTGTGAAGAAAAACTTTTAAAAATTCAAGTAACGCCGCGGGACAAAGCTAGTCTATAAAAAGTAGCTTACGTTACTCCCTGGATCATCAGCTACCTGCCAGTGAGAGTCCTGTCAAAATCCGTCCAGCCGTTCCAAAGATTACCCAGAACAAACAGACAGAGAGACAAAAAAAAATTTAATACATTTTCGGTATATGTACCGTGTATACATACATATTATTATGCATTTAGTAAAAAGCGTTTATTTTAACATTACAGACAGACACTCCAATTTTATTTATTTGAATAGACTTGTTAGAAAAGATTTTAAAGGTAATAGTATTATTAAATGTCTTACCTCAATAGGCCTCTGTGAAGGTTTATTTGAGCCTGCGAAAGTGACTCTACTATGTCTAATGGCAAGCTTGAGCAGAATCCAGGAGTGGTGGTCATCATACTCATTGCGAATGCAGACAATTTAACATTGCAGCATAATGACCTACACTACAGCAGTCTATGGAGATGCTTCTGCATCATTGGGTCACCATTCTGGTCTCGCACTCACCAACAAAACGATAGCACAAACGCTATCATTTTAGGTTGGTTTTCTGTGAAAGGTTAGTACCGCTCCGGTCGAGCTGGCACGGTTGTGCTGAAGTCAGCGTGGCTCTACTACCTGTTAGAAGATCATTAGAAGATCAACTCTCGCTCGAACAAATTTAATGAATATACCGTTAAAATAAACATCCTATAAATCCAAAAAAAAAACAATAAAAACATCAGTTCGAAAATGACAACTTAAACTACCTCTTTAAATTAACTATCACCCGCCATAATTCTTAGATACAAATACATAAATGTGTGGCCACTAAACGAGCGTAATATAAAACACAATTAATTAACGCTCGATAACGCTAGTTCTCACTTGGGACGGTTTAACAAACTGCTGCGACGCTTATGGTTGCATACTGTGCAGGATCAAGTAATAAGCGGTTGCGGTTTTTATTTTCTTTCATCTTTATTTATAATAAGAATGTAGATTTTATGAAATTTGGAGATTTGTGTTTTGGGATGTATGGGAAGTTGAACCATTACTTAAGATAGTTGTTGGCTTTGGCACCAACTTCAAACATACTGTAATAATGTTACCTGTTCTGTTAAGGGTGGTACTTATCTTAGTTTTTCCATTACATTACTGTTATTTTTTTAATTTTAGTTATTTTTATTAGTTGGTTCAACTTATTCGAAGTTATTTATGTCTTTTATGTGTTTGGGATGCTAACATCGGTGATGCTTACATATCTTAGACACATAAACCAAAACGCGTCTATAATATTACTTATTATTATTTCTTATCTTAATATATATAAATCTCGTGTCACAATGTTTGTCCTCAATGGACTCCTAAACCACTTAACCGATTATAATAAAATTCGCACACCATGTGCAGTTCGATCCAACTTGAGAGATAGGATAGTTTAAATCTCAAATTATAGTCGCAATTTTAATAATATCCACGCGAGCAAAGCCGCGGGCAACAGCTAGTTAAATACTATATATATATATATATATATATATATATATAATTGTAAAAGTATATATATTGAATAAAAAAATTCTGAGTAAAAACCAGTCCCATTAGCTTAGTATAGATTAAATAGTAAACTATCCCTGTCATGTTGATATGAGGTTAGTGATCCTAACTACTAAGCTAGAATTTGTGGGTTCACTTCTCAACTGGGACAAATGACTGTGTGATGAGCATTTTACTTGTTTTTTGAATGGATTTAATTTATCTATAATATTATATATTTAAGTGCATGTATAGCTATATCAGCGGCATGGTCATCTTAGTGTATTCCATATATAATTTGGAAAGAATCCGTTTATCTGTGTTTAAGATATGACAAGTTATTAGTTTACAATTTGACATGTGAAGCAAAAACTTTATACTTACTATAAAAATTATGCAAACAGAGGTGTATAAAATTTGGCACAATTAAAGTATATATGTAGAAGGAGTGCAGAAACTAAATAAAATAATTTTGGTCGATTTTGACCATTAGATGACCACTAGTTACTTTAAAATGTTTCAATTGTTCTGGGCATATTTTAAATCTCTTTTATCCCATGCCTTAAACCCTCTGTTATAAGCGTCTAATAAATCGGTCTCGCCGACGTACTGGGTATCTGTTCACATTAATCGAGTTTATACGTGCCGGAACAAATAGTTCGCTCTCTAACAAGCACTTTTCAGTTGAAGTTTGATATACACTGAGAGTAAAGTGTGGTTGGCATCTGGCATCTAGTCAGAACTATAGGCGATAATCATACTAATAAAGATGTATTGTTGTAGTCACGATTTTTATTCCACGAATTTTGATTCTAACTGAGGTCTTTTTAGAAGACGCTAAAATACTTATTGTGTCCCTTTTAGGAGTGAAATGTCTCCATAAGTTGGTTGGTATTGTGGTGATCCGGGTTTTAAATTAAGACCCTAACTTTTAAGAGAAACATTTTAATAATAGGTACCTATTAATTAGTCTTCTAATGTATACTTTTTTTCTAGGGTAACTTATCTTTAGCTTTTTAAGTTAACACTGGTTTATAAGATCTGTGGTGAACACGAAATTAAATACATAAGAACCTAGAAATTCTCAGTGTGTCTCAAACTTTAATCTTTGATGTCGTGATTAAAATATGTATGTGAAGTGTTGTGGCTAGTTTAGAGGATTGAGAATATTACAAGTAAATGTTAGAGTAACTTGCAATGATCTAAACTTAAATCGTATTAATGTACTTACAGCTTCGGATAGTTTTCTAAATTGGGAAAGATTAGATTAAGTTTTAGATTTGTTTTATATGGTAGGGGCTAATCAGAATAGTCTCCTGAGTAAGTGATTCAGGATTTATCTTCATAGACATCTGGAGCTCAAAGATCTCTAGAAGACTCCAGCCAAAAGAAAGTAACACGTCTTTATGTGCCGAAGTCTGCCCCTCCTGTGGTAGTCTGTCTAAAGTAATCTGTGGTAATCTTTAAATGAAAGACGATGATGTATACTAACCACGGTAGCTTTGGCCACGGTAGCCAGCACGGGGCTTAAGACAATTCAGCAGACAAGCAATTTCCAAACTCCATACTGGTATTAAGTATTTATAGGATCAGAAAAAGTAAATAACTTTTTGGCAGGATCCGGGAATCAAATACGAGACCCGATCAAGAGATCGGTAGTCGCATACGCTAGCCGCTAACCAACGAGGCAGTTATGGAAATATAAATATGTCGGTATAAGAAAATACCTCTCCTTGAAAACTTGATTTTTTCGTGAATATCTTTTACTCTTAAATATTTCAGAATCCTACCTTCGAATATATTTAGCAGTAGCCTAAGGAATGAACCGTGAAATCAGTCAAGACTTTTATTTTTAACGCAACACCAAATTAAATTACTTAACACACAATAAATACAAGCCATTTATCTAAAAAACATACGTACGACATCTCGAATACACTTACATAAAACGGAACGATACTAATTATCATAAAACCTCGGCTTATCTCAATCTCTTGCCACGGAACCCAAAATGACATCATCTAGAAGATCATATCGTTCAAATAAAACACCTGCGAGACCCCAAAATGGGCACCGACACCTTCTCCTATTAAAATTATCGAAATAATAGGTGATTAATCTTTTGAACAACAAAAAACTGGAGAATTTACGACCCCTGTCAAAATAAATACGAGTGACCCCGGCTAACAAGATTCAAGTCTTTTTTTAACCCCAAATTTAGTTGTTTAACAAAACATTACAAAAAGAGGATTTAAAAGTTTTTTTTATTAATTGGGTATTGGGCGATAGTGTTGTATTTTGAGACGTGTGTGTATTATTGAGCGCGATATGTGCGTGTGCGCACATTAACGCGAGTTTTGGATTTGTTTAGGATAGGGTCAACGTGTACCATGATGAATGAGTGAATGATGTTTTATTTACGTTCACTCACACAGTACTGTCATGGTGTAAGACGATTGGTTATATACTTCAGTGATTGAATAATTATTTTATATTTTTTACTATTTCATATTTTCTTGTTATAAGTAAAATTTTAACAAAAAAAATACAACTTCAAGAACTGGACCCAATTGAAATGGGACCACATGGGAAGCAGCTTTCAAATAAAAAAGAATCATCAAAATCGGTTCACCTAGTTGAAAGCTCTGAAGTAACAAACATAATAAAAATACAGTCGATCCGAGGACCTCCTCCTTTACTAAAGTTGGTTAAAAATTTTAAATTTAATTCAAAATTTTATAAAATAAAGATATTTTGCGTAAAATCTCAAGGTGTAACCAATGAATGAACGAACTGAATTATTCATTCACTGTTTATGTACGTTGGCCCTTCAGAGATGGTATCTGAACGTTCCGGGAAGGACATGTGTCGACCAATAAACTAATTGGCTGCGCTATGCTCAGGCACCAAGATGGGGCATTTATTTTGTTTTTATCTCGCTATGGTATGTCGTACGGCTCTGCCTCATAGCGCAGCGTGAATTAATTATGGGGTGCGATCATTAGATATTGAAGTAACTTAATTACTGGATAGTTTAGTGGTGTTTCTGTGTTGTAAAAATGGGTTTGGTATGGCAGTTTTTTTATGGGAATGAGTTAAATGAGAATTATTTTGCATTGTGTCAAATTAGAACTTAGGCAAGATTACGTAAGCATTAACCGTGGGAGAGCCATGCTTCGGCATGAATGGGCCGGCTCGACCGGAGTGCTACCACGACCTCACAGAAGACCGGTACGAAATAGCGCTTTCGCTGTGTTTCACCGAGTGAGTGAGGATACTGGAGGCCCACACACCCAACCCTTCATCATCCCCATCCCCCCCTCCTCCCCCGATTCCCCAAAGGCTGGCAACGCACTTGTGCACTCTGGTGTTGCGGGTGTCCATGGGCGGCGGTATTCGCTTACCATCAGGTGATACGTCTGCTTGTTTGCCCCCTATTCCATAAAAAAAATAGATATTAAGTTACTTTGTTAACAATTTAAAAACAAATAGTAGTACCTTACTTACAGTGGATTATTTACTTGTATTATTAAACAAAACTCATTTTAACACATGCTTCAGTCCACTTGTATGTTCGTTCTCGCAGTAAAAAGTAGTACATGTCCTTCTTCAAGAATCAAACTATATCCATGCCAAATTACATTAAAATCGGTGCAGCTGTTTAGTCAGACAGGGTTACCTTCGAATTTAAAATTAAAGTACGGATATACATTTCGTGTAAAGATAAATTTTAAATACGCAAGGAGAGGCTCTACTCTCTTTTAACGCGAGAGAGTTAGAGACAGAGAGAAGCAAAATCGACAGAGAAAATGCTGTTAGAGTGGGTAGATAAAATTACAAAAAATAAAATGTCACTTTTAAGCATATATTTTCAGTTGGGTTCATTATTACTTTTCTCAATAATTACTTTTCTTTTAATATATCTACGAGCATTTCCACTAACGATCTTTTTTCTACTAAAGTATTTTTCCCACAAACAAACGGACACTTCATATCCTTTTAAACTGTACGCTGAGATTTATTTAATTCGATAACATTGGCTTGTGTTACCAGCGAGAATGACACAGAGATACATATTGGTATTCAACTGATGCCATCTTTTAAACGCTTAATTAATTTAAAATTGAACGCTCGTATTTTCTACCATAATTACATTAGTTTTTACATATTACTACATCTATACAAATAAATAAAATTAAAGTGTCTGTTTGTAATTTCAAATTAACAGCTCCTCACTAAATGCATATGAAAGTGCAAATTAAAATACACGAACGAAAAAATGTGAAAAATTATACATGCCTATCTATCTGTTTGTGCCGTGTAATCTCTGGAACGGGTGGGCCGATTTTGACGCAACTTTGACTGGCAGGTAGATAATGATACAATGAGATAGGCTACTTTTCTTTAGACTAAATTGGCCACGCGGCGTTAGCTACGGTGATTATAGCGCGGGTAACACCGCTGGGCACGACTTACAATATTTAATAATCTCAAGATGTGTTTGTATGTCTTATAACCCAGTCACGGTGAAGTCAAAAGGAAGAGTAATAGTTTTGGCAGTTCATATACGCTCGTATGTTCCACCGTAGCGACTAAACTACTAAAGTTATTTTAATGAATGAGTTGTCAATAAATTAAATAATAACCCGCTTGAGATGAGTCATAATAAATTTTATAATTTTTTGGGAAGTCTTATTTCAGTTATGTACACTTTACCATCTTTATTGTAAATGGAGCAAATGGTGCCGCTTGATGGTAAGCGACCACCAAAACAATGTGTTTTAGAATTATAACTTCAGAAAAGATCTATTTTAACTATGTTAGAAAAAAAATGAAGCGTATTCCTACAAATTCGGGATATTAAACTAGTATAGTTTAAATAAATATATCATTACTGTTAATTTTAATCGGTTTTGGTACAGCTATGTGTCTACTTGATTTGTGTGATGAGGGTATTAATAGAGGCTTTGAATGTCGCCACAGTAATACAGAATTGTTTGAATTCTTGTGGTTTTCTATTCGAATGGTTTGGGTTGATTAATTTGTTCGGATTAAATAGGAATTTAATGACGAGTCATTTGTTTTAAATTGTGTGAAACTAATAAACATTTTAAATACTAGTTGTTGCCCGCGGCTCCGCCCGTTTGTATGTCGGTTATCGCGGCAAATGTTAGCCTTAATGTTATTCTGATGTATAAGCTATATTACTGGAAAGTTGCATCCAAATCCGTTGCGTAGTTTTTGGGTGAAGAAGTAACAAACGTACACACTCACAAACTTTCGCCTTTATATGTATATTAGTGTGAAGTGTGATAAGTAGGATAGGATAATATTAGTAGGATGTATTTTAGATTTTGGAACGAATTTCCTTATGGCGCGTTGTGTAAGGGAGCTAGACGGAAGAAGTGTGTGTGTGAAATCTTATGAGTTCGCGTCACCGCGTAACAGTGTCATCGCGTCACCGACATACTGTCGTCACAAAAATTCTTTGGCCACGTTGAGCACTTTTTGGTAGCGGAAAATCTTACGAGTTCGCGTCACCGCGTCAGCTTTAAGTTATAAGTTTTCACTTCTATAGGCAGCCCTTATGACTGCCAATTCTTTTAAACTTTTTCTCATTTATAAAGTCTAGAAAGTTACAAAAACTAGTTTCAGGTTCCGAAAGCGAAAAAAAAAATCATGTAATTATATTTTCTTTTAGGCTTATCTAACGATAACGGTTTACCAAAAAAGGTCATTTTTAAAGTCATTAAAATGGCGAATGCCTTGTGAGTTATTCACGGGCATCATTTTAACGGGTTTTGATGTGAAGATACGTTTTAATGTCAATTAATAACGTTTGAGATGGCTCATTAACAGGTGTATATTTTTTTAGCAGCCTTTTATTAGTCAAAGTATTTTAATTAAGTGTTTTAATAACATTTTTTATATTTCTTTAGTTATATTATGAAGATGAGTTTCTCCTAACCGATTTAAGCCACAGCCAACTACGCAAGATACATTATAGTGCACAAGTTGGCGCGTAAACACAGGTGCACTCTCTGTTCCCTCACTGTCATAATCCGATAGAACGGTTATTTGATACGACGGGGAGAGATCAAGCATAGGAACGACGGCTTTACATGCTTTCCGAGGCACAGGGAACTAAGACCCCAGCTTCTTACTTCTTCTTCTCCGAGCCGTTACTAAGTATTTATATAGAAGAAGAAGAAGAACCGCTAATCTGCAACCAAAGGCAGTCTATATCGCTTTTTTTTTTTTTTTTTTTTTTTTTATGTTTGACCCTGCCAAAATGACTCTACTCTGCCTGATGGAAAGCATGAGTAGAATCCAAGAGTGATGGTCACCATACTACGAATGCAGACAATGCAACAATGCAGCATGGTGACCCACACCATGGCGGGCTAGAGATGCTTCTGCATCATTGGGCCTCCGGTCTCGCACTCACCAACGAAACACGACAGCATGATCGCTGTCATTTTACGTTGATTTTCTGTGCGAGGGTAGTACCGCCCCGGTCGAGCCGGCCCGTTCGTGCTGAAATCAGCGTGGCTCTACTACCTTGACCTTTCTTAACGCGGGTGACGCTTTTCGCACCATACCCTACGTGGGGAGACGAAGGGTGTGTGTGGGATTCCTGGTGGACTGGTCTACTCACTAAACTCCGCGGCGGCTTACCTCGGCAGCCAGTAGGAGCTCCAGGAATGCATCGGCGGCTTCTGGAGTCCCCCCAAGTTAAACTTTTTTGAGCAAATGAGTTTGGCCTTTCCTAACTAGACTATCCCTGAGAAGAAAAGGCGAAACAAACTTAGACACCGTCTCTTTTAAGGTCCAGACAATCTTCTCAAAAAGCAAAGGACATTCTATCAGTGAGTAAAAAAAGCGATAATTATATTTTGAATAAGAACTAAAGAACTATCGTAGTTTTGTAAAAACCAATTACAAAAATATGACAATAATAATTAAAGGTGGATATGTATAAAATTATAAATTCACAATGGGAAAAGACAAGGCATAAGGGACGACTCGAGCGTCTTCCTTGCTTTGCACCGAATAAGTGCGTTTACCGACCCACCAATCTTCCCTCAATAGGGGATGACTGGAAGAGTGTTGAGAGGGATGACTGACTTAAGGCGTGGCGACACACTATAGCTTACATTGAAGGTGTTCATATATTTTATCTCCTGTGCTATATAATTACAAAACTTATGAAACCTTTAAGCCAAAAGAACGATACTGTACTAAAAAGTAAAGCATTATTACTGGCCATAATTTAAAATAACATATTATTATATGCCTCGGAGATCTTAAATTCAACAATTAAGGTAAATTCATGTGTTTTTAAGTTAAACGCCAGATTAGTAAGGTGATAAAAAGATGTGATTCATTTTTGGTTATAATTTTGGAATTCAACTTGGACATTTTCTGATATAAGTGGTGTTAGTTTTGTTTAACACAACACTTTTATTGGTTAATTAGCTGACCCACTCAACTTCGTTTGCGTCTCGTGCTTGATAATTTTATCCCGTTTTTTAAACATTATCCATTGTGGTGGTCCGCTCCTATTGGTCTTAGCGTGATGATGTATAGCCCATAGCCTTCCTCGATAAATGTACTAAACAACACTGAAATATTTTTTCAAATCGGACATGCGGGTCCTGAGATTAGCACGATCAAACAAACTCTTCAGCGTTATAATATATGTTAATATAGATTCCAAGGATTGATATGTATACTAATAAGTTAGAGATTGTGTTTGTCAGGCTGAACGCACCAATCTTACAACTGCTGTTTCAAACTGAAAAAAATCTTTTGCTGTTGTAGAGCCCATTTATTGTGGGGGCTATAGATTATATATCATAACACTACTACCATAGGAGCTGAGTTGAGATTAAAAATGATGCGAAAATGAGGAATACGCATTTCCTTTTAAAAATCCAGATGAAGTAGCTCAGATCAGCTAGTACTTATAAACTTGAAGAGTTTCTTTTGTATGATTGGTTAAACGCGCTGATCTCATTAACTACTGGTGCAATTTGAAAGAGCCTTTTAGTGTTCGATGCACTTTTTAAACTAGAAAAAAATCTGGTGCGAGGTGGAGAATCTTTGCTGTCTGTTTGCTTGGATCTTTTAAACTACACAACGGATATAAATGCAGTTTACAGCAATGGATAGATTGATTCAAGAGGAAGGTTTATTTGTGTTATACATGCATATAATAGTACAGGCATTCGAGAATTTTAAAGACTTCCGTGCGTGTGTGAGTCACGGTACCTATATTATTAAACAAAATTAACAAACATCTCACTCAAAACTAATACAGTAACAAATAAAACAGCCAGTCATATAATAATTATTTCCCAACTAAATTGTATACGACAACTAATTAATATTAAACCTAACACGACATCTCATTACCATACTAATTATCCTGCCATCGGCCGTCATCTGCGCGTGAGTACTTCATTGAATCTGCGCCGGCGCAAGTAGGTACCCCCCGGGGTAGTCAGGCGTTTTGTTCAAGTGATTATAAAATGTGAAATATGAAGGCTCAAATTAACTTGTTAGAATACAATGACAGGGGATTACCTATCACTTTGAAATTAAAAAAAAACTTGCAGCAGGTTATAGACCTGGTGATTGAGAAGTTTATTTATTTAATTTGTGTAAGGAAAACTTTTTTATACATATGGGCCTGTCAAAGAGACTCTGCCTGATAGAAAACATGAGCATAATCCAAGAGTAATGGTCACCATATTTATTGCTAATGCAGACAATGCAATAATACAGTATGGTAACCCATATCATTGCGGGCTAGTGATCCTTCTGCATCATTAGGCCTCCGGTCTCGCACTCACCAACGAAACACGACAGCACAAACGTTATCATTTTACATTGATTTTCTGTGCGAGGGTAGGCAGTTCGTGCTGACGTTCGTGCTTTACTACCTTTTAAAGGTTTATATCCTTCCAACACAGAGGGAGAATCCTCCGAACATCGTGTTACTACTAATCCCACACTCAACCGTCTAAACCCAAAGTAGGCAGACAGAGCCTGTACAATGGTAACCATACATTGTAAAGCAGAACAATGTACGAAGGGTGACAATTTTTACAGTGGGAGAGCCACGCTTCGGCATGAATGGGCCGGCTCGACCGGAGTGATACCACGGCCAAACAGAAAACCGGTGTGAAACAGCGCCTGCGCTGTGTTTCACCGAGTGAGTGAGGAGACCGAAGGTCCATACCCAACCCCTGTCTCCCTCCCTATCCCCCAAAGGCCGGCAACGCACTTGTAACACCAATAGTGTTACGGGTCTCCATAAGCGGCGGTAATCTCTTACCAACAAGCGATACGTCTGTGCGTTTGCTCCCTATTACATAAAAAAAGGTTAATTTTAGATTAACTGGAATCATTTTAAACTGATAATATACACAAATTGAATCCATAGATGAGGTCTAAACACTACGAAACATGTAGTTGACATTAATAAAAATGACAACTGTAGTAGTAATTTAAATTTTTTGAAGCCAAATCGAGTATTGACTTCTTTACATACTTATTCATATTTCTTTGCTTTGATGGTGCAGATGTATTACTTACTTCATAAACATAAATTATATATTTTACTACATTAACACGTGTTATATACATATAATATCTATACAAATAAATAAAATTGGAGTGTCTGTTTGTAATATTAAAATAACCGCTTTTTACTAAACAGATATTTATGGATACACGATACATACACCAAAAATGTAGTTAAAAAAAATTAAAAAAAAATTGTCTGTCTGTTTGTTTGTTTCGGTTATTTCTGCAACGGCTGAACCGATTTTGACGGGACTTTCACTGGCAGATAGCCGATGATCTAAGGAGTAACGTAGGCTACTTTTTTTAGGCTAGCTTTATCCCACGGCGTTACTCGCGGTACGACAATAACCGCGGGTAACACCGCAGGGTTTAGCTAGTTTATATATAAGATACTAGTGGTTGCAAAGTCCCAAATTTCAAACTCCTCTGTTCAAATAATTACCATGAAAAGGGGTACAACGTTTTTGCTTCTCATATATATATCACATAATAGAATCTTAACAACTAAAAAAAGTGTATTTCTGCAATCAAACAAACAACTAACGTATAATATGAATGCTCCCTTAAAATTAATATAAATAAATATTTCGGAAGTTTGCTAATAAATGACCATTAAAGACCTTAAAAATGTATGAGTCACATATCAGGTAGTGAATACTCGAGATATGGCAACTAAGAAATCATTTTAAATGATAAATCATTAGCGTCAGAATGTATCTGTTTAAAGTTAGGGGTATCAGCAGAAGTGCATAGTCACTGTGCCACCTACCGTTTGTTTGATATACGTAATAATTTGGTTAGATTTTGTGTTCCGTAGATAATTGAGAAGACTTGGTACTTTATTAGGGCCGTAATTACATAAAGGCATTCATACTTCTAAGTCCTAAGGAGTAGAGTATGATAATTTTACCTACTATAATTTGGTTCTACTCTCTTAAAGCTCATTCTTAAAGAGTACGAATTAAGGTAACAGGTACAGGTAAAAGGTAACTATTCTATCCACCTTATTCGAACGGTACCAGTGAGTGTTACCACTCCTAGTTATTCCGTGGGTGCCGTAAGAGACGACTATGGAAGCGAACTAGCATTTCAAGGTCAAGAAAAACTGGAAACAGACATTGTACAGAATTATACAAATTTGTTCGGCCAAAATTAAGGAGAGGCCTATATCCAACCCAAAAAGCGGACCTAATGAGAATAATAGCCTGTTCTATTATTCTCGTTCCATGCAGTAGTGGATTAAGAATACGGTAAGTCATCACCCTTATCCCGTGGGTGTCATAAGCATGGCATCTTTGCTATGAATGGGCCGGTTCGACCGGAATGATACCACGGCCTCACAGAAAACCGGTGTAAAATAACGCTTGCGCTGTGTTTCACCGAGTCAGTGAGGACGGAGGCCCATACCCCTCCCTATTTCCCCTTCCTCATCCCCCAAAGGCCGGTAACACACTTGTGACGCCTCTGATGTTGCGGGTATCCTTGGGCAGCGGTAATTGCTTACCATCAGGTGATGCGTCTGCTCGTTTACCCTTCTATTCAATAAAAAAAATGATTTTGGGAAAATTTAAAGCAAAAGTAAGAAGGTAGAAATAAAGGGCAGCGATTGAGCGAGAACAGACAATTTACTAATAGCCATAAAGCTATTAGTAAAATCAGATTTAATACGTCTCTTTCAATAACGTTTTATTTCATTCTACTTTTATATGTACACTTTCTAGCGTTAATGAGAGACCAAAATCATATTATTTTGGTTCCCACTTACTTAAGAAAGGAACACTTACGTTGATGTTGATGTTGATGAAAAAAAAAAGAATGTAATAACGTGAAAGCTAGATAAAAAAGGAAAGTATTTGAAGAAAGGAAATTCTATTGCATATAAGAATGATGAACTGATACGCATCTGCAGACTATTAAAATTCAAATTTAAGATCAAACAGTTAATTTAAATATTTCAAAAATAACAACAGTTTGTTTATAGTTACAAAGATTTCACGTCTGTCGGTAGTCTGTAATGACCGGTTTCTGTTTTAATAATAAATAATAATAAATAAATATTTCAGACACCTAACACACAACGTCACCTAGTCCCAAACTAAGCAGAGCTTGTATTATGGGTACTAGACAACTGATATAAATACTTAAATACTATTTTTTTTGTAAATACATACATATTAAACACCCAAACTCCGAAACAAATATTTGCAGATCATACAAACATTTGATTCGACCCGGGAATCGAACCCGAGACCTCAAGAACAGCAGTCGCATACGCTACCACTGCGCCACCGAGGCAGTAAAATTTTAATGGTATACAAATGACTAGACGACGGGTCACCAGAATGTCTACCATCTATCCAGAAAAATATGTGCGGTCTCAGCTTTTAAGTGTCACTCTCCTGCTGATTTCTAAAAGCAGCATTACTGTTACATTTTGAGTTATACCTTGAAATATTTTTATGTTATGTAACACTTCTAAAAAAGCAATTCTTAATATATAAATATTTCAGACATTTAACACACAACGTCATCTAGTCCCAAGGTAAGCAGAGCTTCTGTTATGAATGCTAGACAACTGATATAAATGCATAAATACTTTTTTGTTGTAAATATGTACATATTTGCAGATTATACCAACATTTGATCCGACCTGGGAATTGAACCCGGGACCTCAAGCACAGCAGTCGCATTACGCTACCGCTGCGCCACAGAAGCAGTCAATTCTTGTCTAAATCTCGGCAATCTCCATCGATTTTTATGAAATTGAGTATGCATGGGGTTTCGGGGTCGATAAATCGATACAGCTAGGATTCATGTTTAGAAAATTTACCAAAAAAAATGCCGGTCATTCAGGTACCTTACTTATATAAATATGTTATTTTTTAAAGTACTGTAGGTAGTAGAGCCACGCTGATTTCAGCACGTTTGGGCCGGCTCGACCGGGCGGTACTACCTTCGCACCGAAAATCAACGTAAAATGACAGCGATCTGCAAGTAAGTTTGCATTCGCAGTATGGTGACCACCACTCTTGGATTCTGCTTATGCTTTCCATCAGGCAGGGTAGATCATTTTGGCAGGGCCAAAAAAAAAAAAATGTACATATATTGTATTATTTAGAAAAGTTGAAGTTACACCGTCCAGGTACGAAGGACCTCTAAAAATCTGGCAAGGTGATATTGACAAAAACAAACAGTGATCATTATCCGTCATTACGGGCGTGATGTGAGTCGTTAATCATCCACTCGTTAGATGACGGTTAAATGATCATTATCTGTAAGGTGGTCGGACTTGTTAGCGACCATCCAAATATTGTCAAATAAAACTTCAGGTTTTCTGCCTCATTATTCGTGTTTTTTGAAATGTTATCTCAAAGACTTCAAAATATATTATCGTTATAATGTTAAGTTTTCTATATATTTTTATATAAATTTTCTATTTTAGAATAGAAGTAGAGTAGTGTATCTTTTGTTTTGTTATATATTTTGAAATAGAAATTAAATTCTTGTTATTCTCTGTTCAGAATTAAGAATTTTAAATGTATGTAAATTATAAAACTTACAATAAATAAACTGTTAGGGACGAATAATAGAAATTAATAAAAAAACACAAGTTTAGTAATTCGAAAATTTGTATATTATTTATACTATTTTAAAACTTTGTTCAATATAATTGTATAATTACCTTATCTAACTAGTTGCGGGTATGAAAACAACTAGAAGAGATACATGGTGCATTTAAACAGAAAAACCTTGTGGTAAGGTAAACAATTTATACAGCTAGAAGAGATTCAGTTGACAATTTTGTAAAAATAAATTGGACACATTTCAATTAATACAATAAAGATTTTAATATGTATTCGTACAGTCCGATAACTGGTAGTCTCTCCCCACATGTCAACTTTTCGTCCCGAATACATGTTGAGTCATAACGTGTACAAATAATTTATTTAAATACGACCCGAAACTATTTAATATGATTAGTTATACTTATTATATATTTATAAGTAACTGTGCTTCTTAATAAGTGATCTTACGTTCTGTGGTTATCAAGCGAGGTGACGGAATGTTGTTGGTTACATTCCGGATGGGTAACCATGCGTCTTCTGCGTTCATTGCATCTATTTCTAATTTGAAATTTTTTTACTGGCGAAGGCATTTTGGTACTGTTTATGTGCCTAAAGAGTTAGAAGAAAACACAGTTCGACTTATGCTTTACACACAAAACACATATACGCATTTCATAACTGCCTCGGTGGCGCAGTGGTAGCGTACGCGACTGCTGTTCTTGAGGTCTCGAGTTCGATTCCCGGGTCGGATCGAATGTTTGTATGATCTGCAAATATTTGTTTCGGAGTTTGGGTGTTTTCTATCTATAATATGTATGTATTTACAAAAAAAAAACGCATATAAGTATTTAATATCAGTTGTCTAGTACCCATAATACAAGCTTTGCTTAGTTTGGGACCAGATGGCGTTGTGTGTTAGATGTACGAAATATTTCTTTCATTCTCTCTTCTTTCTTTCTTCCTATTTATTAAATATTTTACTTTCGCCAATTTAACGCCTTTTTTTTTAGCAAATCAGTCTGCCAAAGTGACTGTACTCTGCTTGATGGAAAGCGTAAGGAATCCAAGAGTAGTGGTCACCATACTCATTGCGAATGCAAACATTGCAACAACGCAGCACTGTGACCCACGCTATGGTGACCTACAGAGATGCTTTCTTTATGGAATAGGGGTCAAACGAGCAGACGTATCTCCTGATGGTAAGCGATCACCGCCGCCCAACACCAGAGGCGTCACAAGTGCGTTGCTGACCCTTGAGGGATGGAGAGGTGGATAGGGAGGAGGATGGGGGAGGGGTTGGGGCAAAGGCCTCCGGTATCCTCATTCACTCGATGAAACACAGCGCAAGCGCTGTTTCACACCGGTTTTGTGTGAAGTCGTGGTATCACTCCGGTCGAGACGGCTCATTCATGCGAAGCGTGGCTCTCCCAATTAGCTTCTGATTAAAGATTCAGCTTCTGATTAAAGATTCAGGCGTTCCTATTGTCTCAGGACTAATCACTGTGCTCCTTCTCAGTGTCTGTCTGTCACTTAGATAGATGATGTGCTGATTTACTTAATAGCATACTTCGTATAATCTATGGTATATGGATATTTAAATTTAGTTTCCTTTAATATCGCAAATCTCTCCAAAAATTCCACAACGACGATTGGTGTGGAATTTTGACAATATTTTTTATACAACATTACATTCATGTTTTAGGAGAGACAATGTTTGTTTGCCCGTATTGCATAATTATGCTAAGGTACCTTTCATCCGAACTAGACATCTTTGGTTCAAAAAAAGTCTGAAGTTGCAAACAAAACCTAGTTAGATACTCAGATATTAAAAATAAATTCAACAAGTCAGTCTAATAACCATCAATTATAATATACAGTATATAACATAACCTCATTAAACAAAACTAAACTAACCTATAACAATCCCGTCATCTGTCAAAACCAATCTATCAATCGGCCATTCACCTTAAACAAATAATAAAAATTAAAAAAGTAAAACGAATCGTTCAAGAACGCGCTAAATAAACAGTTGTGAGCGTGACTTTAATATCTTTATACGTTTAAAAATATCAAATTATAATATTTAAGCTCGTTCGAAGTGGTATTCATTTTGGGATGTACAATGGCGTCCTGCTGAGAAGGTCTTGCAGGCGGGGGGTGTCAAGACAGCTACCTCTACTGACGGCTCGATTATCATGTTTGTATTAAGATTAAATTGATGATAAAATGAAGGTGTGTTTGTGTGTTGGCTTTGTAAGGAATTTAGGTGGACTGAGATTTATGTTATAATGACCTGCGTCTTGTGCTTCGGGCAGAATGGGATGCTTACTAGCCTTTAATTTAAAAAGTACATGTAAATATTTAAAAATAATAAATACATAGACAAGTTTTACCAACTCCTAATACTTAAAAATAAGAATTTCTTAATAGATCTCTTTAAATCGACTTAAAAAGGAGGGTGTTCTAAATTTGATTAAATTTTACTCTATTTTGTCTCTTAAGTTTTCATTATTTCTTAGACTATTGGTACTTTAGTATAGATATTTATTTAGAAATATATGTATAATAGCACAAACTCTGTTTTGTTTTGGCTAGACGGTCGTATTTAAGAAGAAGAGTAAAAAAAATCATAACCCTCCTTTGGCTATGCCGTAGTCAAGTAAAAAAGCACGTAAAAGAAGTTGAGCTATATTCATTTTGGATTTAGCAGTATTGAAACATGTATTGATAAAAATAGTTTAGGGATTCGGTCGTGAAAGACATGCATATTCGAGAAATATATAGATCCATCACAATCACTAATATAGATAGGTACATTATGTATTCTATCATTGCACTGTTTTATAATATAGATGAATAAAGGTACCTACGTATAACTCAATGACTATTCCTCTTTTCCATCACGCTGTGTAAACTATTTCCACACTAAACCCGCCTCGTATGACAGCCTCAGAGGCGCAGTGGTAGCGTATGCGACAGCTGTGCTTGAGATCTCGGGTTCGATTCTCGGGTAGGACCAATTGTTTGTATGATCTACAAATATTTGTTTCGGAGTTTGAGTGTTTTTTGCAATATGTAAGTATCAACAAGAAAGTATATATTTATTAATATCAGTTATCTAGTACCCATAGTACAAGCTCTGCTCAGTCCAAAATATATATCATGTACGTATGAAATCCCGCAATGTATTCATCGTAAATCTTCCAATCATTGCATTACATTTAATACATCTTCGATAGACTCACAGTCAACACTTCAATCTTGAAACTCACACACATTCAAACTAATTACGGCTCAAAAATTCACCCGAAATAACACGTTTGACCTCAATGCACCCTGATTATAAGTCGAAGTACTATTTTCATTCATTATTCATCTTAGTAATACCCATACTGAATTTGACAGGTAAAAAATGCTACTGTGGTTGGTTAGAGAGGTATGGTAACAACATCATTAAGAAAACTCGCCTCACTATAAAAGAGCAAATAGCTACTAAGCTTATACCTTATTATAGTACGGTCACCATGAGTTAGAGGTATGAAGGATACCAGACTATATAATTACCGTGGGAGAGCCATGGGCCGGCTCGACCAGAGTGATACCACGGTCTCACAGAAAATCGGTGTGAAATAGTGCTTGCGCTGTGTTTCACCGAGTGAGTAAAGATACCGGAGGCCCATAACCCAAACCCACTCTCCCTAATTCCCCTCCCTATCCCCCAAAGGCCGGCAACTCACTTGTGACGCCTCTGTTGTTTGCAGGTGTCCATGGGCGGCGGTAATCGCTTACCATCAGGCGAAACGTCTGCTCGTTTGCCCGCCTATTCCATGAAAAAAAATACTTGGATTACCGGTATTTTTATTATTGGTTTTTTCTATATATGACTTTACGTGTGACCCGGTGGTTTAAGCGATCGCCACGCCGCTTCCTAGTTTTGTGGGTTCAAATCCCAAATGGGACAACACTCTGAATGATTCACAAATTGTTGTTCTGAGTCTGGGTGTTCTTTGTGTCCATTTCATGTATGTTTGTAAAGTCCCCCGCGACACAGGATGTACATTCCTAATGTACTCCCACTCTTTTTATAGAAAGAAAGAAAAGAATCCTAGCTAGATCGATCGCATTACGCACACAAAATTCAGATTATTTTAATACATACAAAAATTGCCCATTTAAAAATATAAGAGACTCTCTCATACTTTACTCGTTGGAGAGCCATGTGTCGTAGGAGAGCTATACTACAAAATAAACATGACCGAAGTGATGAAGAGAACAAAAACATGATCCGAGACCGAGTGAGTGAACTAGCCAGAGTCCACACTCTCTTCTTGGTTCTGTTTAAGGAATGCTGCAGGTATCCAAGTACAATGGTAGTAACTTATCATTAGACGACTAATTAGTTCGTTAAAATGCGTGGTTCCTTAATCTCTGACGTTAAACTATCAAAAATAAGGATTGATTAGTTTTCCAATTTTATTTGACTGCCTCGTTGGTCTAGCGGTTGACGTGTGCGACTGCTGATCGAGAGGTCTCGGGTTCGATTCCCGGATCGGACTAAATGTTTGTATGATCCACAAATATTTGTTTCGGAGTTTGGGTGTTTTCTATGTATAATATGTATGTATTTACAAAAAAAATAAAAAAGAGTATATATGTATTTGTATCAGTTGTCTAGTACCCATACACACACAAGCTCTGTTTAGCTTGGGACTATTTTATTCATTTATTTATTCTTTATTGTACACAAATGGATAAACAGTTTATATTTAAGGAAATAAGACGTACAAAGGCGAGCTTAACCCAAACATGAGTTATCTTCCAGCTAACCGTAGAGTGCAAAGAGGATAGCAAAGATTGTTAGGGCGAGGTCATGTGTACTACGAGTAATAAGACTAATAAGTAGACAGATGATGCTGCATAATATATAATATATAGATGTAAAGATAGACATATATACATACATATACATACCAAGGGCCTGATCATTCAAGCGAGAGATAATATTCTCTGGTTCTCCTCCTGAAGACATTCAGAGAAAGACTGGTACGTATTTCCAGTGGCAGGGCATTCCACAGCCGCACAGCCGCAACACTGAAGGATTTGTCATAGTGACTTGTCTTATGTGAAGGGGTACGAAGGAGAAGAGAAGAGGAAGAACGGCAGAGGTTACTCCTGGGAACAAAGTACTCGATACGCTCACGGAGATATGACGGAAAATTGGGATTGTGTAGCGTTGAAAAGAGTAAGGAGAGGATGTGGACATCTCGTCGCCGCCGAATAGGTAGCCAATTTAGTTTTCTTCGAAAATCTGTGACACGGTCGAACTTTCGCAGACCAAATATAAATCGGATGCACAAATTCTGCATTCGTTCAAGTTTGTCCCAGAGTTCTTCGGTAGCGTCGAGAAAAGAGATATCAGCATAGTCTAGAAGGGGAAGGAGAAGGGATTGAGAAAGTAGTACTTTAGTCTGAAAAGGAAGAAAACTTTGAAGACGTTTGAGGGAGTGATACGATCCAAAAAGCCTTTTGCTCACCTCTGCTATGTGTGTGGTCCATGATAAATTGCAGTCCATAAAAATACCAAGATTTTTAACCTCAGTCGAATATGGAATAACAGTTTTATTATATAGTACTGGAGGAAGCGAAGTGTGGTCAAGCCTACAATACATGTACCTGCCACCAATAATGATGGCTTGAGATTTTGCAGGATTGGCAAGCAACCCAAACGATTTTGCCCAAGAATAGATGTTAAGTAGATCATTATTGATGGCAGTGACAGCCTCCGCTAATTCATTAACCTTGAAATGGCGGTACAACTGCAAATCGTCTGCGTAAAGATGATAATGAGAAGAAATAACATTCGTGACAGCATTTATGAAAATGGAGAAGAGTAGAGGAGATAACACGCCACCCTGGGGCACACCCGCAACTAGATCACACCAGTTAGAGGATGTCTCTTCTGAACGAACCTGCTGCGAGCGCCCCCGAAGATAAGAACTAAACCAAGCAATTACAGGGTCAGAAACATTTAGAGACGATAGGATGCCTAAGAGGATGTCGAAATCAACAGAGTTAAAGGCGCTGCTGAAGTCCAGTAGTACAAGTACCGTTAATTGTTTATTTTCAATAGCGAATCGTATGTCATCTGTAATTTTTACTAATGCGGTGGTAGTGCTATGACCAGAGCGAAAACCAGATTGATATGGACTCAGCAGGCCGTTAGAGGAAAGATAACTGTTCAGTTGGTTCCGGACAATACCTTCAAGCACTTTGGAAAGAATCGGGAGAATGGATATAGGACGAAAGTGGGATACTAAGGATGGGTTTGTAGTTTTAGGAAGAGGGATGACCTGGGCCTTCTTCCAGGCCGATGGGAACACGCTTTCTTTAAGGGAGAAATTTATAATATGGGTGAGAGGTGGTAGGAGATAATTTAAAATAGGCCATAACATTTTTGGTTGAATACCATCATCACCCATAGCTTTTGAGGTGATAGATAGGATATTTCTCTTTACGTCAAACCCTGCAACCGGGCTGAAAGAAAAAGAGGTACATTGAGGCAAAGGAAGACTAGATAGGTAATTAAGAGTAGATGATTTTTCTGAAATATTAACGTAAGCTGGAGGGGTGGAAAAATGTGTATTTAACACATTAAGGTCAATAACAGCAGATGTATTGATGGCTGCTTTACCGATACCGAGAGTTCTCAGAAATCGCCATACCTGTGGTGAGTTGAAATTTTTTATTGAATCGTAGATGTGGCGTCTTTTAGCATCCCGACACAGACGACTGCAACGATTCCTGAGCACCTTATACTTCGACCAATTTTCGTCGGAGGGTTCTTTTTTATACGTTCTCATGGCTCTATCTCGCTTGGACATAAGTTGTTTAATTGCTTCGGAAAGCCAAGGTGCGGGAGGATTTTTCACCCTAACTCTTTTTTGCGGAGCATGTTTATCATAAACTTGTATTATTGTTTTGTTGAATCTTTCAACTTTAGTGTCCACATCGTCACAATTGTAAATAGGTGACCAATCTATATTTTTAAAATCATCCCTCAAACTTGCTTCAGTAATATTTCTGAAACTGCGTAAAACAATGTATTTGGGTTTAGGTTTAGGAGAGATCGTTTTGTATGATAGGAAAATGAGGTCATGGTATGAGAAAGGAGCAGAGAGCTGTCCATGAGCAGCGACTTTTTGTGAGTCGGAAACAAGAATTAGGTCAAGGAGAGATGGAGAAGAATGAGGAGCGTGATGTGTTGCATTCAAAGGGAGAATATGCATGTTGAGTGAAGAGATAAGGGATCGGAGTTTTTGACTACGAACGTCAGTCCTAAGAAGGCATGTGTTAAAATCCCCAAGAATAATGGATTCGCTATATAAAGGTGATAGATTTTCTAGCTTGTTTTCGAAGGAGGAAAAGTAATCGATATGACAAGACGGGCTATAATAGACGCCCACAAGAACTTTAGTATGGTGGAAATCAATACTAGATGGCGTTGTGTGATAGATGTCCGAAATATTTATTTATATTATATTATTTATTTATTTAAAGTTAACTAAGACAACCTTGTAGTACTATGTAGGATTTTATGACGAGAATAAGTCAACTTTAAACATCCATCTTAAATTACAAAATCCATATTTTGTCCTATAGATCATTGAAGCATAGTCACTCTGACACAACTGCTTGAATAAACATCGTTAACAGTGATAGATACGGGTAGTTATGAAAATAAACCAAAACGCGACCAACTTAACGAGCTGGGGTACTAAGAAGCGTGGATTACGACTATATCTATTGAGTGCTATACATTGACGGGTTTGTATGGAATTAACAATAAACATTAAATTGAGTTTTTATTATATTAATTACTGCATGCTTTGCCTAGCGGTTTAAGCGGTCGTCACGGGTTCAAATGCCACTTGGGACAAAACTTAGTTTGATGCAAAAATTTTGATTTCTAAGTCTGGCTGTACTTTGTGTCCGTTTCATGTATGTTTGTTAAGTCCCCCGCGACACGGGATATCTATTCCTAATGTATAGTTGTATTTTTAAAATTAAACAAAATGGAGTGAAAAATATTATGTATGTTTTGTGATTTACTTACATTTACTACATAATATCTACAATTTAATGTAATTAGTGACCGAATCAGTAATCTAAACATGTAAAATGAGCTGTAAGCTTGTTCTTTCTACGGTCAAAGAGGAGAGAAAGAAGGATTCCATAGTATTATCATCACTATTTTTCTTATTTATTAAAAAGAACTTTGGCGTTTTTGTATAAGGGTTGATATTATAAAATATTGGTTTTGTCTACTAGCGTTAGGAGACTAAGTTAATAGTTTCTAGTATGAAAAAAGAATAGATAAAACACATATTAAAAAAATTAAGAAGTTCCTTTAAATTTAGTGATCTTCTTTTGATGTATATACGTAAATTAAAGTTAGAAGAGTTTAATGAAAACGATAAAAATAATACAATAAAACTTTAGATAATTTAAAAACGGGATACGAGTATAACACGCAATGTATATCACCTAACATGAAGCCTCTCTAAATTGTCCGGTTAATCTCGATAAGTTAACGGCCAGGGAGGATACCCTGCTGTGACGTAATAACTCTAAGTTTATCCCTCTCACATCAATTGAAAATATATTATATTTGTCCTTTTTGCACGCTGTTAAACAGTTTAGTGCGGTGATTGGTTATAGACTTATGAATATTTAGATATAGCAATAAGTATTTTAGAAAAAGTTATTTAGTTAAACTACCATGCCATACTGACTTTATATTTGTAGTGTCAAAAGTTTAAATTGTAAGTCAATAGATGGCATTGGTCATTCTAAATCGCACTTAAGCTATAGTCAAGGTTGCCCATAATTTAAGAAACTTTAATATAAATACGGACATGTGATTTAAAAAAACTCAGAAAACAAGGATTATAATAAAACATGCAGTTTAATGATAGAAAGCAAACGTGGAAGCATTCCGAATTCAGCGTTCAAAAATAGAACTGTGATCCTGTAGTAACAGACCAATAGCTTAGAAAGTATATGGCATCGCTGGTCAGTTGCGTGACCATATATTCATTCTATGATTGGAAAGGACACAGGGAGAGTGAGCAAATCTAATGCACAAGGAATTTAAATATGGTTACTTTACTCCATCCCACTTACTTTAACCTGTTGCCATTCACTGCTAGACGAAAGCCTTCCACCAAAGAGCTCCAACTACCCCGATCTTGGACAGTCCACATCCATCCACTTTCAGCCTGCCTGCTAAAGTTGTTGGTGCATCGTGCCGCATGGTCCTACACTACTACGCAGCCTAGCTAAGTGAGCACCTCGCTGGGATGCGGCGCCCCGCCCACTTTCTCACTCACCTTCCCGTAATCGCCCTATCGCATTAGTTAATACAGAAATTATTACAGAAAATTGACTTAGCTGACATTTTGTAACAAACATTCGTTTAATTTAGAAAGTCCAATTTTAATAGCAAATTCCTTTTACTTAAGCACTTAAGCGTAAGTGTGAAGTAATCGACGCGAGGTGCAAACTTAGCTTGGTTGCGTTGCTACGTAACTATCAGAAAATAGAGCGCCAAGTCTATATCTTTCTCTATCTTCAACCGCATATTATGATCATTCGACATCTTGCGTGTGAAATACAAAACGAATGAATTAATTACAGGCCACTCTTACTCCGAGTACTCTTACACTCTACTATATATGTTAGTATGTATGTGTATGTTAGTGTCGAAAATTGATCAACAGATTTTGATTGTGGTTAAGATATGGAATATATTAATGAGTGATGTGAACAGGTAATTTCGGTATGGCGTTTTGTTGATTTATGTGTATTGCTTGGTTTTGATATTGAAGATTAATGATGGCTTTTATGTGTGGTATTTATTTTATGTTTATCACAGCTGAATATATTGATTGAAGATTTTACTAACCTCTCTGCAGAGATTTTATGCCATTTTTTTTTAACTACGGATGTGCGACGCGATTTTGTAAATGCGCCAGTAACATTTCCGACTCTCATTGAAATGACGATTTCCAAACAAAAATGTATTAGTACTATGTAAGACTTTTATATCATTAAAATGTTTATTAAATAAACTATCAGATGATGCATAATTAATTATGATTTTACATAAAATTAAAGTAGTAAATCAAGGGTGAAAGATACAAGCCGTGAAAGACACACACAACGTTTACCTACACAATTTGGTCGAGCGGCACTGCAGCCATTTAGTTAAATCTATATATATATATAAATGAATCCCTATTTGCCTTGGTCACAACATCACGCGTGAACGGCTGAACCAATTTTGCTCATCCTTTTTTTGTTGGATAGTCCTTGTAGCGAGTAAGGTTTTAGGCTATGTAACATCACTCTACGACTAACAGGAACTGGGTATCGACCGAAAATATTGGGAAAATGGGAAAAATTGATTTCTTATAGAGAGACGCAAACGAAGTTGAGCGGGGGTCAGCTAGTGTTAAATATTTTTGGTTGAACACTATCTCTTATAGTACAGGTCACCATAGTTTAAGAGACAGAGTTTACAACTAACATCGTTAACACTTATTCATATAATAATACAGCATGCTCAACCAAACTGACAGTAATTTCTATATCTACTATATTTCGTTGATATCTTTTCATCTCTCAAATACTGTTAACCAATGTATTGTGTCACCTAATTGTAATGTAATTGTATGTAAACTATGTACATACTCTTATGTATATATAAAGTTATTGTTCTATTAAACAACGAAACACAATAATCAAGTCACATTTGCACATTTTGAGTAAAAGTTGCGTCACAATATTTTTGGTTCTATATATTAAGACGTAACAATAAGACAGACAACTTTTAAAAATTGAATTTTTGATGAGTGTCGTATTTACTTTCATTTGCATTTAGTGAACATTTGTTAATTTTAAAATATAAGCATACACTTAAATTTTATTTATTTGTAAAGATGAAATGCAATACATTATAAGTATAAAAAATTACACCTAAAATGTCTTTTTAACGTCTATTTTAAAGTCAATCGTTTTTTTAGTTTACGAGAAGCCAAAACAAATTAGTTAACCCAGGGACGAACTAAGCACAAGTAATAAAATTTGTAAGCGCTACTCAAAGTTTAATTATACCACTTAAAATCGGCCCATACAAGTTAGTATACAAATAATAATGTCTCTAAATCTTCTCTCATTACCATACAGCCTCCAAACTAATCTGTACCACAAAGACTTATTCTAAATCGGCCACTTACAACTTATCAGATCCCCCATTCAAATTAACTCCCCACAAATTGGTTCATTCAAACGAGAATGATTACTAATCGCAAGTCATTCGTTCGTTTCTGACAAATTAATTTATTCATTCACTCGGCGAAGGCTGCGTCTTAATTAGTGATGTAATAATGAGATGTTTTAATGTTGTGTTTTTAAGTGTTCTTCATTTGTTTTAAGGTTTTAAAGTGATAGCCGTTTGGAGGTGCGTAGGAGTGTAATAATATGTGATGTAACATTGATACTTTTTTTTGTGTTTGATATTTTTAGGTCTTTCCATTTTTATATCTAGGCCGATCTGATTATAAGAGAGCTCTGTCAAGTTTTTTTTATTTTAAATATGTATTATACTAATAGAGTACATATTTTCGAAGAGTCTCCAGTTGCACCGATCACTGTGTTGAACTCCACTGTTCGCGAATTCTCTCAAACTTGGATTTTGTTAAGTGATTGAATTAAGAAGCTCAAAAAAATATATCGAATAGATAGGATTATTTTCATATGCCACTTTGTTTATATACGTGGTCAAATACCAGAATAGGGACTAGGCCTGTCCATTTTAGACCTAAAAGCCTGATCAGTGGCGATGGTATGTCATTTTCGAGAATTATCATTACGGTAAATTTTAGTAAATATATATATCTTCATGCCTATTTCCTATAGAGGTAGTCTGATAGGATTCTTTTGAATTTCCACACATATTTGTTCTACAAACATTGTGAAGTTAAGATTTGATTGGTAACCACTTACTATTAAAGTCAAGCAGTCTATTGAAAAATACAATTTTATCGGAATGCTAGTTTGCCATCTTAGTTGTCTACCGATTATAAATATAGATAGGTAAACAGAATCAAAATTTTACAATCATAAAGAGTGTAAGCGAAAATAATGTT
The DNA here is from genome assembly GCA_905220595.1 of Spilosoma lubricipeda. Classification (NCBI taxonomy): domain Eukaryota; kingdom Metazoa; phylum Arthropoda; class Insecta; order Lepidoptera; family Erebidae; genus Spilosoma; species Spilosoma lubricipeda. Next base: position 13,231,035 of record HG992296.1, on the reverse strand, counting down.
TTCTAATATTAATTATAACGGCATTAGGCCTAAATAAAATCTACTTTGATCTATAAAAGCCTATGAGTAATAAGGATAGCAACACTTACCCATTTTCCAATCATAGTGATGAGAAAGACAGAAGAACGTAACTTCTATAGGTGCGAAAGAAACAACAGTATAAAGACAATAGTTATTTAGTTGCTGAGCTGTGATTGGTTGAAAGGACGACTCCAATTGCTGTGAATGCGTACGAGTACTTGTTCGGTAAATGTTTTTATTTTACTTCTCATGTACAGTAAAGAGAACTCTATAATGCTACTTTTAAAGTCGATTTTAACTTGATTTAATTAAATTTATGGTGATAGCTAATTATTTGTAGCTATACGGATTATCAAGTTAAAAACAATGTTTGCTTTGAAGTTGGTTTTTGGATTTTAAAATAAATAAAATAAATGGTTCAGTAAGTCCATGACAATTATTTATAGTTATATTAATTATTAATATTATAGAGGCGCTCACAGCCTAGTTGCATTTAAGGGTTGCGAGGTTATGCAACGACGGCGCGGTCAGTACCTGGATGGGTGACCGCTAGTGGCACGATGAGTGTCTCCGTGATTCGGAAGTCACGTTAAGCAGTCGGTCCCGGTTGATATCTTAGGATAACAGTCGTGAAGCTTAGTTGGAGGCTTTTGGGCGGCTTAAAAACATCCAATGGCAAGATTACGTAGCCACAACGTTGTCTAGTCAGTCACCAACCCGCACTCGGCCAGAGTGGGGATGTATGGCCTTAACCCTCTCTTGAGAGGAGACCCGTGCCCAGATGTGGGACGTTATGGGTTGTTGATGATATTAATTATACTTTGTGTGCTCAGAATGTAGGTATATACATTATATACCTCTTCTTAAAATACCATACATTATGGTCCTGAAAGACAATGAAATTGCGTCCGAAATCTAAGTTTAGAAATTTCTAGGAAAGAACCAAGATTTTTTCATAAAACCAAATACTAATGCGAGTCTGTTTTCTAAGTCTTAAGTACTTTTGCCGATTCCATAAAGTTTATGAATAAACGTTATCAAAGGTAAGAAAAAAGAAGATTGGGTATCATTATTCACAGAGAAGTACTGTGTGCTGCATGATGACCCACACACTATGGCCTACTGAGCTGATTCTTCAGGTAGTAGAGCCACGCTGATTTCAGTATGAACGGGCCGGCTCGACCGGGGTGGTACTACCCTCGCACAGAAAATCAACGTAAAATAACAGCGTTCGTACTGTCGCGTTTCGTTGGTGAGTGCGAGACCGGAGGCCCAGTGATGCAGAAGCATCACTAGGCCGTAATAGTGTGGGTGACCATGCTGCATTGATACATTGTCCGCATTCGCAATGAGAATGGTGACAACAGCTCTTGGATTCTGCTTATGATTTCCATTAGCCAGAGTAGGGTTATTTTGACAGGGCTATACATAAAAAAAAACTTACTTCTGACTGAAAGCAAGCCCTAAGACCTCTTGTACCATATTTCAAGCAAATAAAGAACCTATTTATCTTCTGCATCATTGGGCCTCAGGTCTCGCTCTCACTAACAAAACTCGACAGCACGAATGCTGATAATTTAGGTTGTTTTTCTGTGAGTTCTTATGTCTATCAATGCATTAACATACCTTTATATTCATATTTTTATCTTTGACAGAATAGACAGGGGCTTATTAAAGGCCAACATATTTTATACATTAAATCCCATTTACGTCATTATGGTCACCGTATATAACTATGTCATCGAACGGGTAAATATATCTCTAACGAAACCAACTTATAAATTCCTAAACTCATAAGTATTAACTTTAGATAGCATAAAATGAAGTCGCTTCCGTAGTCGATAAGATCTTTTAAACTACTTACAGATTTGAATGTAATTTTCATCAATATATTGTGTGATTCAAGAAAAAAGGTTATATATGTAATACATGTATATTATAGTAGAAGGAATCCAAGAATTTCCAAGTGTTCAATATATAACCTACTTAGTTATCTATGGTTTTAGTAATATTAGACGCTTAACATCGGCTCTGTGCTTTTTTTGATCAAATATATATAAAAACGCGTACTTAAAGTGTAACTAAACAATTAAAGTTAGTTAAGTGCATAATAATCAAGAACAAAGTGAAATACACAACAATAAACAATAAATCAGTGCAATTCAAACAGTGACAAAACTTTCACAATTCTAGTGCTGTAGTGGTTGTTTACAAATTAGGTAAACTATTAACGACTAACAGGACTTTAAATGACTTTAAAAAAACATCAATCGACGGGGAGATAATATAAGACATATAGTGTAACTCATAAATTTTTGTTTTAAACTATTTTGTGAAAAAACATTGGTCGAAATACCCTCAAAGTATAATTGGTTACCCTCAATAAATAAGTCATTGGTTATTTAACCATTTGGTTCAGGACTATCGGTGAACTATTGAGTACTCATGGTGTTGTATGAAGCTGTCAATAGAGGGCAACTACAGTATCTTACCATTGCAATTAAATATTAAATATCATGGAACTTACAGAATTCAATAACGTAACACTTCGTAAAATGAGAACAGACAAAAATAAGAAGACTACTGAATCTCTAAACCTTTCATTTGAATCGTCAATTTCTGAAGCAGAATATCTTGATAGTAGCTGGCGTAGCTTGTCTACGCTAAACCAGCGTAATGAAGATGTGGAATTATACAAGAATCAGATTCTTAAGCTAGAAAAGCAACTGGAAGCAGCGCACGTGGAAATAGAAAACCTAGTTACAGAAAACAGTTGCATTAAGCAAAAATCATTAGAACAAGAACGTCAAATCCATAAGCTAAAAAATATCTGTTCCGAGTCATCTTTTACTTCCAGAATATCCCATCCTATAGAAAAGTCTAGTCAATCTCAGCGATTATGCAAAGAAAGTGTAAAGTTAGGTGTTAGCTGCATTGATTTCGGATTAAAAGTAGACGACGTTGAAACTTTATATAATGGTGCTGCATGCAAACAGATAAATGAACCAGTTAGTGGACCACAAGAAATACCTTTCTCGTCTACAAAAAGTTATATATCTACAAAGTATCAGAACTATACGACAGATAGCACTGTCACAAGTGCCACACCCCCGCAACAAACAGAATGGAAGGACTATGCTAGTAATAAATTAAGTACTTCAATAATGAAGAACACAAAATTCAATAAAATATATATAATCAGCGATAACAATAACAAACATATACTAGTTAATGCTGAAAAATACTTTCCCTCGGCTGAAGTATGCCATTATTGTCTGCCAAATGCGGGTGTAGTTGAGATGCTAAGTAATTTAGAACTAAAACTTGCAAACTTCACAATAAAAGACTATTGTATTTTATTATTAGGCGAAAAAGACTTTTTAGTATCCAAAAACTATGTACACTTAGTTAATCACATTAAATATAAACTTCAAAAAATTACACATACAAATGTAATCCTGTGTTCCCCAAATTATAAATTCAATTATAATGTTACTTTGTTTAATAAAAGAATTGAAGCTTTTAACAGACTGATGTACATAAGTAATAATAATTATGAATACGCATATACATTTGACACTAACAAACGCCTGAACTATTCTTATGACATGTTCTCCCAATACACAGGGAAAATAAATAACAGAGCTCTAGCTAATATCTTCTACAATTTACACAAATACGTAAATTACTTGAGTACTTTCAACCAAACCATACCTAATTATAATTATAATACGGAACATGAACAAATACAAAGTAAATTCATTGATAATTCGATAATAGATTGTTATGATTACAATAAAACATTTTTGAAACCTAATGAAATTAGGAAACGAATACCGAGTAGCAAGCCAAGTTATAAATCTGAACCAAAAAAGGGTACGATACCGTTCTATTTTAAAAATGTTCAACATGTTCTCAATTCAAATAATAAAAACTCTGACGATTGCTTACAAAAAAATAGGAAAGGAACTATACCCTACTATTTTTCTAAGTCAACTAAAGAAGACACATTTTTTCGAGACTAATAATAATATACCTACTACACAATATCCATTACATAATCATAACTTTAAAATACTACACCAAAACATTGCCAGTGTATTATCTAAACGAGAAGTTTTAGAATTAACCCTTCAAGAATTACAAGACATACAAAAAGCTCCAGATGTCATTTGTCTATCGGAAACCTTCATAAAAAGAGGTTATGAACATTACATAAAAATATTTAATTACGACATGGCTGCTAATTATTGTCGAGAGAAACAAAGAGGCGGCACGTGTATATTGGTAAAAAAGGGACTCAGTTATAAAGAACTATCTTTTTTAAAATCTTATGCCCAACAAAATACCTTTGAAATATGTGGTATCGAACTGATATCTAACAAGTTATTAGTAATTTGTGTGTATAGAACGCCCCAATCTGATCCCACTATATTCTTAACTAAATTAAATAATCTCCTTTATGAGCTCATCACAAAATATAATTCAAAGATGCACTTTGTCATAGCAGGTGACTTTAATATAAATATCCTAAAGAAAAGTCATATTACAAACGAGCTGCTAGACTTATCTTATAATCACAATATGCGAATACATATCGATGTACCTACGAGGAAAACATCTTGTATTGATCATATATGGAGCAACATTCCTGATGCAATTGGAACAGTTCTCCCACTACATCTTTCTGATCATGAGACAGCGCAAATGTTAAGCTTCTCTCTAAAGCACAAACTGCAAAAGCTCGCTACATATAACGTTTATAAAAGAGACTATAGCCTAGACAATACTCGTAAATTTAGAGAATGCTTACAACAATTATCGTGGTCAGAAGTTTACATGGAAAACAACGCAAATGTTGCATTTGATGCTTTTCATAAATTGTTTTGCCTATTTCATAACCTCTGTTTCCCAAAACACAAATTAAAAATTAATGTTAACAATAATAGAAATAAAATCTGGATGAGTAAAGGCTTGAAATGCAGTTGTAAAACTAAACGCCAATTGCGTTTTCAGTACTATAAAAATAAAACTACGGCCAATAAAAATAAATACATGACATATTCCAAAATGCTAAGAAAGCTAATTTATCAATCAAAAAAGAACTCAAATATCCATTATATAAATAAGAACGATAATAAATGTAAAGCCACATGGACGGTCATTAAAAACGAAATATTGGACACAAACTCCAAAGACAATATTGAACTTATTAAATTGCAAAATAAGACACTCACAGACCCCAAAAAAATCGCCACTGCCTTCAATGATCATTACATCAATTTGACGCATCAGTCAATAAACGAAAATCATCACTACAGGAACATTATAACAGCTTCAGCAATTAACTCTATGTTTCTTAAACCTATGTCAGAAACAGAAGTCAAAAACGAAATTATGTCTCTTAAAAACACAAATTCTGTAGGTTACGATGAAATTACCACAAAAGTCATAAAATCATGTGTTGGTGAAATAACAAGTATCTTAACACACTTAATTAATTTGTCATTTGCAAATGGAATCTTCCCAGACAGTTTAAAATTATCAATTGTCAAGCCTCTATTTAAAAAAGGAGAAAAAACCGACATTAACAATTATCGACCCATTACACTAATTCCCATCATATCAAAAATTTATGAAAAATGTATGTATAAAAGACTAGTCGATTACTGTAACAAATTTAATATTATTAAAAAGGAACAATACGGATTTCAAAAACACAAATCTACAACATTAGCCATCTACACCCTTATGCAAACTGTTTTGACCAATGTTAATAATAACCGTCTAACTACGGGTCTGTTCTTTGATATGTCAAAGGCATTCGATCTGGTATCCCACGATATACTGCACCAAAAACTACAATCCATCGGGATCAGAGGCCCTACATTAAATTGGATATCCTCATATCTGAGCAACAGGAAACAGTGTGTCACTATCACTAAGATAGATGAAAATAAAGACATGATACCACATTCATCGGATTACAGTTTGAACACACTTGGAGTCCCGCAGGGGAGCATATTAGGTCCAATACTGTTCCTTTTATATGTCAATAATATCACGGAAATAACCAATCACAATTGCATATTATATGCTGATGACATATCAATTATTGTCACCACTGATAAAAAAACCAACACAGTTAGTGACCACGAAACTGACATCAATAATACCATAGATAATTTAGTTCATTGGTTAACTATTCATAATCTGAGTATTAACCTTGATAAATCCACATACATTCAATTTAATCAATCTTATAACCATAAATATAACTTCAAACTGAACATCCCAAAAATTAAAGAATTAACACACACAAAGTTTCTAGGCGTAACCATAGACGCAAATTTAAACTGGAAAATGCAAGTGGAAAATCTATCAATTAAAATAAATAAATTTGTGTATGCTCTTAGACAGATAAAAAATATTACTAATATTAAAACTGCTGTAATTTCCTACTCTGCGTACGTTGAATCAGTGCTGCGTTATGGCTTAGTTATGTGGGGAAATAGTACTGAAGTGGATAGAGCTTTCGTATCACAAAAAAAGTGCATCAGAGCAATGTGCGGACTGCAGATGGATGAATCGTGTCAACCATACTTTAAAAACCTTGGCTTGTTACCGTTTCCGTCCTTATATATATACGAAACTTGCATGTTCGTTAGAAAGAACTTACATTTATTTACCACCGCAAATGACATAAATCCACGCAATAGAAGAGATCCACATAGATTAGTATTATATGACATTCCCCGATCTACTAAATACAACAAAAACTGCTTAGCTATGTGTGTTCGCATCTATAATAAGTTACCCAAACAAATAAAAACATTAAATTTAAGACTCTTTAAAGTTAAGTTACATGCATGGCTACTAGATAATAGTTTTTATAGTATTAAGACGTTTCTTCAATAGACTACGTTTTCGTAGTCTATTGAAGCTTTTGCATGCTAGTTTATATTAGCGAAACATGTATGTGCTCTAAAAATGATAAAATGTAAGATCTTTGTATACCATGTTTAAAGCAAATAAATATATTATTATTATTATTATTATATAAAAAAAAAACGAGAAATAAATAAAAACTGTCATTGAAAGGTCAGAATATATTGTGGTTTTACTTATTTTTTAAATTAAAAATCCATAGGAGATCGTTTTTTGTTTTTTCGGAAGACGTCCCCATTTCATCTCATCCACATTTTTTATATTTCATATCATTAATTTCATTACGACACATCAATTTACATAGAAGACTAAATTACTTGAAAACTTTTTGAAGACTATGAACACTTGACATTGGCAGAAATAGCTGATCCGAGAGATCCGGCTGGTTGCCATTTCATCAAAAAAGAATAAAAATCCATATATTCACATTAGTCCAACCCAAACAAATAGAATGTAGTTTAAAAATCACGTATTGCCGTGAACACCAAAACTTCCTTTCAAAGCCACCGCTAATAGTAAATAAATCATATTAAAACATTGAACAATTGATTGGCTCAAAACATTTGATTTTATCTTTTGAAAAACAAAGCCCGTATTAGAAACACATCCTGTGTCGCAAGGGACCTTACAAACATGCCTGACCGACACCTTGATCTGGTAACACTTACCACGGGAGAACCGGAGTGATACCACGGCATCACAGAAAACCGGCGAGAAACAGCACTTACGCTGTGTTCACCGAGTGAGTCATTTCATTAGGATACCGGATTCTATCAATTTCCTTCCCCAAAACTTAAACTATCTCCATGTCAAATTTCATTGAAATCGGTACAGCGGTTTAGTCGTGAAAGTGTAACAGACATAGACAGAGTTACTTTCGAATTTATAATATCAGTATGGATTTGTATTTAAAACTAGCTGAACTCCGCGGTGTTACCCGCGGTTATCGTCGTACCGCGAGTAACGCCGCGGAACAAAGTTAGTCTAAAAAAGTAGCCTAAGTTACTCCCTGGATCATCAGCTACCTATCAGTGAAAGTCCCGTCAAAATCCGTCCAGCCGTTCCAGAGATTACCCGGAACAAACAGACAGACAGACAGACAGACAGACAGACAGACAGACAGACAGACAGACAGACGGACAGACAGACAAAAAGTTTTTTAACTACATTTTCGGTATATGTAACGTGTATATATACATATGCATTTATTAAAAAGCGGTTATTTTAATATTATAAACAGACACTCCAATTTTATTTATTTGTATAGATTAAAATACTTTTTTAAATACCATATATATTCCTATTTTCAGTCAGAGCATAAATGCACTGGCTCTCCAAATTCAAGAGGAAGGAGGAGGGGAATGGCTTGAAAGGCAGCTTCGTTATTGTAAACCTTGAGTCGTAAGTGTCCTTGGTTAGTGGTAGTCAATTAACATCAGGAGAAAGCTTGTTTGTCTAATAGATACTGACTATACCATAAAAAATTGTATAAGTTCTGATAAGGTCTCGATAGCAATTATTAACATGTACAAAAAGATTATATAATAATGATATTTATATTGCTATCTAAATAAAATACCACCTTTTATGTCTTCAGAGGTATAAATCATGTACAATTATATAAAATGACATATTAATAACGTAGAACCGAGGTCGCCATTATAAAGACATCAACGCGTTCACCTTTTGAGGTCTCCGTTATAAATATAATAAATGAATTAAATTGTTTAATAACAGCAATTTATATGTTTATGTTAAATTGTTGGTGATTTTTTACATGAGTACTTGAATAAGTAGCGATTGTGGGCGAGTTTGATGGTCGGGCAAGGGTAAAGAATCGAGTTAAAGACAACTCGATTCAAACTCCGTCCAATTACTCTACTGAAATGACTTCCTAAAACACGAATTTACACTTTATTTATTGTCATTTCGTGTCCATATCGTCCGTCATATTCCTCTGAGATATATAATGAGAATAAAATTTAAGTGTATGTTTGTAATTTCAAGTAACCAGCTTTTTACTAAACGCATACGGAAGTAAATATAAAAAAGTATAAATTATTTTGTTGATTGTGTGGGGGAACGGGTTGTCATGCTCCCCCAACACAAAGGGAGGATCCTCCGACCAGGCGAGGTGATCATGCCTGGCGGGCCACTGCCCAACGGTTGATGTTGGGATATTGTATATATGCTAATCGGCGCAAGAACTTCTATTGCGCGATTCAGGATTGGTAGTTGCTCCGTGTTGTGTGTTACTTTGTAGTTCAGTGTATCATCGGTAGATGGCGCTGTCATATGTTTTTGTTGCCGCTGTATGTGGAGGTCGCCACAAATGCATTATCAGCCTTTAACTCCGTCGCTGCTGGTATAAATGCATAATATACCTATTTCCACTGCGAGTTTGGAATAAAATAATATTTATAAACATTCTACAACCAGTGCGTCCTATATGTTACACTTATGGGATAAGATAAGCCCTAACTTAAACTAGCGCAATAGAGAATACGTCCGTAGACCCATAACGTCCCACAGCTGGGCTCGGGTCTTCTCGCAGGAGAGGGTTAAGGCCATGGTCAGGCCACGTCCCCACGCTGGCCAAGTGCGGGTTGGGGATAAAGAAAGGTAAAAAATGTAATGTAACTATTATCTACCTTACAATATTTGAACACCACCCAAAGGCAGAGAATGCCCAAGGAATTGTGCTCAGCGATGTACTTGCGGCCGAAATAGAGATTCAAGTATATTAAGTTCCTTAGTTAGGAGAATAAGTATGCTTTAGTGATAATTGGTTGGCCATGTCAGCTAGAAAACCAATGGATGTTGAAACCAATGTATCTTAGAATAGAGGCCACGAACTGGTAAACCAAAGTTACAATGACTGCCTCGTTGATATTGCGGGTGGCGTGTGCGACTGCTGATCATGAGGTCTTGGGTTCGTTTCCCAAGTCAGACTAAATGTTTGTATGATTGCAAACATTTGTTTCCGAGTTTGGGTGTTTTTTATGTTTAATATGCACACATATTTACAGAAAAATAGCGGAGGGTATGGGCCTCCGGTATCCTCAATCACTCGGTGAAACACAGCGCGAGCGCTGTTTCACACCGGTTTTTTGTGTGGCCGTGGTATCACTCCGGTCAAGCCGGCCCATTCATGTCAAAGCGTCTCTCTCCTACAGTTTATCCTGATTTTCCTAACGTTCATGAAACAGACATAAAGGACACTCAGACTTAAAACAGCTATTTGTAGATAGCATAAAGTATTGTCCCATGTAGAAATCGAACCCATAGTAGGAAGCAGTAAAGTGACTTCTTAAATCACTACGTCACCTGTGTAGTCATTATATTAGAGAAGTTATATTTAAATTTAAATTAGTTTAGTAGATATTAGTTATATGTAAATAAAGATTAGATTCGTACTATCTAATTAGTTGATAGCATGTACAGTAATGGGTGTTTAATTAAAATAGGTTAGTTTATGGCTGAAAGTGGCAAGTGTGAGCGGTGTTTAACGAGCTGGGTATAAATTACAGCAGGATGAACGCCACGCCCCGCGTAGTTCGCCCCGGGGTATAGGGACGGGAATTTATCGATAGGAAATCAAAGGTCGATGTTAGAGGTCGATAAAACAGTTTAGCTGATTTTGTTTGTAAATTTAAACATGTCTATTTAATGAAAAGCAGTCACGTATATATTAATAAGCAAAGACTCTATAGGTAGCACTTTAGTTAGAACGTACCTAAGTACTTAGTTGGTGCTGTATTTTTTTTATTGATCAACTTTTCCTAAACCGATTTAAACATCGTCAACCCTTTGAAGTTCACTGCTGGACATAGACCTCTCTCAAAAAACACCACAGAGCCGGGTATGTTACTTTAAATACTTATAAATATTGTAAGTTAAATATATCGTAAGTTGACAGGTCTACGAAGTTATGACGCAATAATCCATAAATATTCCAATGATGTCACACTATAATACACAATAGGGCATTAATGACGTCACAATTATTCAATATTCAGATGGCGCCACTGACACGCGGGATTTATTTGAACAATATAGATTCCTGGACATTAAATTAATATGCCTATTGATTCATGACGTACTTCAATATTCCTGTATTGAATATTAATACAAAGTATCGAATGAAACGTAAGAAGGTATGCGTTTACTGTACGTTTTTGAATAAAATATAGAATCGATTGCAGTTGAGACCAAATCGTACTTATAAGTATATTTGTATGGGACAGACCACGAAACTAAAATTTCGAATCCAGTTACATAACGTAATATAATTTTTCGTTTCTTTTTATCTTTTCAAACCTTTGTGACAATTAGTGAATAGTTACAATTAGTTAAAAATAAACCTAACGGTGAACTCATCAATAAAGCGAAGGCCATTGGCTAGACCTGGAGCGAAATCAAGCGAGACGCTCAAGAAAGAACGGAATAGCGATCGATCGGGGATGCCTTTAGCCTCATCAAGGCGACATAGGACTTTAAATAAGTACAATTAGTGATACCATGGTCTCACAGAAAACCGGCGTGAAATAGCGCTTGCACTGTGTTTTACCAAGTGAGTGAGGATACCGGAGGTCCATAACCCAAACCAATCCATACATCCCTTTACTCATCCCCCAAAGGTCGGCAACGCACTTGTGTCACCTCAGGTGTTGCGGGTGTCCATGGGCGACGGTAATCGCTTCCCATCAGGTGATACTTTTGCTCATTTGCCCTCTATTCAATAAAAAAGAAATAGTTACAACTTAACAGCCACGTTGGCGCAGTGGTAGCGTACGCGACTTCTGTGCACGAGTTCTCGGGTTTGATTCCCGGGTCGAACGAAATATTTATTTCGGACTGTTTTCTAATGTATATTTATATAAAATAGTATATATGTATTTATATCAGTTGTCTAGTACCCATAATACATTCTCTGCTTAGTATAACCACCATACTTAATTACTTTAGTAGAGCCGGCAGTGAGAACATAAGGTCGGACCAGAACCACGGTGTTCTGTCACAAATAAGAAGGACCAAGGCAGTAGTTCAACTCGTTTCAACTAGTTACGGGACAATAAACTTAACATTCTCATTTTGAAAAAAAGATAACGTTGATAACACTGGTTTTCTATCGACAACCAGCGGACTTATTTGTGTCCATCACTACTGCTCTCAGTAACAAGGCAGCATCGAACGATGCATTCTGGCGATTAACCATTATTATATAAAGTAAATTCAATAATGGCCCGGTGCTAACTCGATGTTTGCTGATGGCTAACGATCTACACAAAACTATTTAAAACCTTATATCTCTTAAATTAAAGTTCAAATTAGTTAAACATAATTTTGACAAAAAAAAACACGTCTACAAAGTTAAATTTGCGGTCACAAAAGCATTTAAGACGTATACTGCTTCAGATTTTTATGTTTAACGGGCAACATTGTTATTTTGGTTGATGTATTATGGAGTAATATCAGCCAGTGTTGCTAGTATCTCTCAAATTACCCACATAAAGGGTAATTGTGCTAAATTTTAGGGGTTGCCTGAGAAGTGTTCAATGTGTTTAATGTATTTAAGTGCGGATGATTTTGCTGTTATTTTGAACATATTTATGTTTACTTTTGTACGTATTATACATCGTAAATACCTTAATGGGAAAATGGTAATGTGTAAAATTATCGATAAAAGAAAGTTTGATAATAAGGTAGCAATTTACGGACTGGTTCATGTTGAATGACAAATTTATGAATGTTTCTGTGGTGAAATGATTAATAATTATCGATACTATTGTCTCGGCCTACTCCTCTGGAATTTAGTCGTGACGTTTTGTATGTACGTCGGAGATACAGTTTTAATTAGTTCAGTAATGATGTGAATGTACCTTACATTTATACTAAGAATGACCTATTTAGACAGAATTGTCAATTACGTACCTAAGCACCTTCTAATAGAGCTTCGATATAAGCATAAATAAAAGTTTCCTATACCTAATAAAACTCTCTAAGAAATTCCTTGATTTTCTAAAAATTCTCTTACCTCTGCCTCTCTTTTATTCTCTTCTACTTTACTACTAAAATTTTCTCATACAGGCTCTTAAGAACCCGATTGAAGACAACCGGTTTAAGTAGGAATAAAATTATTATTGTTTTGAATTTGATTGACTATAGAGTATAGGTTGTATATAAGTTTATGGACATCACCATCATCAACTACCCATAATGTCTCACTGCTGCGCTCGAGTCTCTACCTCGTTAAGGCCTTACGTCCCCACGCAAACCAAATGCGGGTTGGAGACTCGCAAGATAACGTTGTGGCTACGTAATCTAGCCTTTGGATGTTTTTAAGGCGCCCAAAGACTTCCAACTAAACTACACGACTATACCATGTGATACTGGGACCAACTGCTTAACGTGACTTCCGAACGTTTTTGGATATGTGGTTTTGTTATCAATCTTTATATATAAAACGCAAGGGTCTCGAAGAATACGCTAAACTGTTTGTCCCGGTTACCATATGTACAGCTGTGCTAACTGTTGCAGGTTTTCCATAGAAAACCTAGACATATCTAGGTATGTATTTACAAAAAAAAAGTATATATGTGTTTATATCAATTGTCTTGTACTCATATCATAAGCTCTGCTTAGCATGGGACCAGATGGCGTTGTGTGTTAGATGTCTGAAAAATTTACTTTACTTATCTACTTATTGGGAGTCTTAAATGATCCCACAATAGTCTATCAACAGAACTAGATTCAATGGATAGCACAGTGGTTCGAATAGTCCTGCATTGAGAGCAGTGGGTTGAATCCTGAGGTTAATAAAGGAATTAAAACTTTTTATTGGTATGAGTTTAAACCCCACTGAAGAAAACATTTTGTGCGACGCAAAAACTGTTGTTCTAAGTCTGGGTATTATTTGTGTCCCTTTCATGTATGTTTGTAAAGTCCCTCGTGATACAAGATTTATGTTTAGTGCGGCAGTTGTCATAAAAAAAACTTCGATACCGTAATAGACCTAAAACAACTTTTTTTAAGAATAAGCGGATTAGACTTGGAGGATGATAATGAGCCCGGTGTTTCTTTATAGGAATGACATTTTAGAACCACGTAAGTAGTTAGTAAATGTCATAAATGTAACGTTTCAAAAGTATCTGAAATGGTCTACTTTAAATAAAAGCTGATTGATTTTGATATTCTATCAGAGAGGCGTGAACTGGTCGTGGTCACAGGCTGACTCTAACCATGGCCTGTCAGGTCAGCCTGTGACCACGGCCAGTGCAACCTGGTCGAAACGTCAGGCAAATCAGAGGTATGTAATACCTTTTAATAAGTGATCGCGTTAATTCCCGTAAAAATAATTGTTAATATGTTATTGATATTGAATAACATGATAACAAAAAAAAACATGCATAGGTACTTAGTTGTATTATGCTTCTCATCAACTGACTGAGTTTCACTCATTCACTTACTTCTAGAATAGAAATAAGAAGAATGCTAGTTACGATAATTAATGAACAAGGTTATACTCACAAATTATAGGTGTCGATTAAAAAAACTTGTTAAACACCATGAAACATATCAAAGGAAATGAATCAAAACAAAAAACCATTATTGAAAGGCTAATTATAAATAAACTAACTCGACAAGCTATCAATATCGACTTACCTCGGGACAAAATATATAATTTAAAATATTAATATTAACTAATTATACGTTTAAAAGAAATATTTTATGCATAATGATATGATATAAATCTCGTTTGGTGAGATAGAGGTGTGATGGTGTTGATTTCTTTTGTCGATAAATTTTATCGATACCTTTTGTTTGTTTATAACGTTAAATTTCGATGTGTTTGCATTAAGTTTCGAGCTTTTGAGGAAAAATTTGCAAATTCTTTTAGTGTATTTGCATCATAAACAATCTTTATAGTGACTTAGTATTAGAACAATACCAGATTTTAGAAATAAACTTAAGATTATTTTCAACTGTGCCATATTTTACCTCAACTCACATAAGAAACAGAAGAAGTATTACCGTTAAAACAAGAATTCAATGTAATCGAAAGTCAAAATACAAGTGTTACACATTGAAAACAGAATACGTAACAATCGTAAATTAATTTAAATCTGACATTCCATTTAACATTTATTATTCTTAACATTCAATGTAAAACATTTAACGACAAAATCTTCACCAACATTTCATTGTTCAGCAACAGGCATAGCGCATCAACACCAATTCATAACCCATTCTATCGACATTCGCATTCAATAAAACACAAACACACGCCCCATCGGGCAATCAATGCACATAATAAACTGCGAACCAACCAGGGCGTAACTTTAAAACAAATAGTTCCAAGAAACGAAAACTTTCATAACTCTGCCAAATTGACACCTTGTTTGAGACGAAGCAATTCTTGGCGATTTGCGCTGTACGTAAGTGGCCTATTATAAAAATACAAATTTATTTTTGTAGACCAGTTAAAAGAAAAACAACTTTATTCGTAGAAGTATAAAGTCTAAATAAAAAGTATCGATAAAATTGTAGAATTGTTCTCAGAATATCGGCCCAGAACACATCTCATCGACAAGTCGTTTTGTGTTTTTTTCCCATCACGAATATCAATGAAATTTGTTCGGATCCCAATTATGCGGGCATGCCTTTATTTTCGTATTGGGAAGGGTTCCGTAATGATTTTTTTCAAATTAACGCGTTTATTATTGGTCGTTTATATCGATTGGTGATTAATCAGTGTTTCTTGATTATTAAAAGGTGGTGAGGTGCAAATGTGGTTCTAAGAAGATTATAAAATAGGTTTTTTGATCTTGTTTATTTTAAAAGTATTTATGATATTTATTGGTACGGTGTCTTTAGAATATCGCCGTCAGGACAAATAGACTAGTGAGTATAATCACATCACACTAATATATAAAGGCGAAAGTTTGTAAGTGTGTATGTTTGTTACTTCTTCAGGCAAAAACTACTGGACGGATTTGGATAAACTTTACAGTAATATAACTAATACATCAGAAGAACACATAGGTTACTATTTGCCGCGAAAACCGATATACAAGCGGCCGGGGCCGCGGGTAACAGCTGGTCAAGTATAATTATCGAACTTTAGTACCTCTACTTTGTATCAAATAATGGTTAAAGGTGTTTTCTTTTAAATTACACGAATAATGAGGAGAATACGGTAATATTGAATACATTTAACTGATGCCATGTGTGTTACAAGTGTTTAAGGGCTGAATGAGGAAGCCAACTCTGCAAGATCACTGCAAAGAGAAGGAATACTTAAAAGAGTCTATACTAACCCGTCCGATTAGCGCGATCAATACCTTCTTACTAAAAAGATACATGTATCCAGCAGAAGTCTATTGTACTTGATGATGATGGTGAGGCGAGTTTTACGGTCATTGGTTAATTACTATATAAAAAACATCTCTTATTAAAGATTTTTAAATGAATAAAACACGTGAATTAAAAAGATAAGGTAAATTAAAAAGCCAATTTTCTCTAATAACCTCAAGATGCAAAAAGAAAAAACCGTTTTTAACAGACGCTGACGTCACAATGCGTGCGCGCAGGTTTTTTGCTCGTGTGTAATATGTTTAAATATTTGTTAATGCTGCGGAGTGGTAATAACCGCCTGAGTTACAACAGCCACGCCCTGTATCGATAGCAGAACAACACTAGTTGTTTAGAGAAAAATATTATTTTTAGAGGCGAGTTATTTTTATTTGTGTCTGTTTTAAGATTATTACGGCGGTGTCTTGTGATGACTTATTTGGAATAGGTAATTTAGAGGTGACTTTTTTATGCGTTGTTTAATTGGGATCGTATTAAAATATGCATTAATGCAATATTGTTGAGTTTTTCAATATGTTAAAGCCCTGGTTAGAAGTTCTTCTGGGAAGTTTTTCTGGTCCCAGAGAAGCTGTTTTCGTTTGAATACTTATGTGATGCTTTCCAACTAGAATATGTTTTGAGTAAACCTGTTTATGTTTTTCTATTGATCTTTATATAGTGTAAAATGAGGTCGCTTTTTGTGTTTCTACGTAAACGTAGACTAAAGATCTTCTAAACTACGCAACAGATCATAACGTAATAATAACACAGTCATTAAGAAAAATATACTACAATATAGATAAATAGTGATGTCCTTGTAGTGACAAATTAAAAATATGGAGTATCACCATCCTTATTTACTCCATATTCGTCTATTCCATTCAATGGACAATATCACTTTAGAAGTGAAGAAGGAGAAGGATTTTCTTTTATGGTATTGGGGGCAAACGAGCAGACGTATAACCTGATGGTAAGCGATTACCACCGCTCATGGACACGCGCAACATCAGAGGCGTCACAAGTGCTATACCTTTGGGGGATGGGGAAAGGGATGTGGGGAGTGGTTGGGGTATGGGCCTCCGGTATCCTCACTCACTCGGTAAAACACAGCGCAAGCGCTATCTCACACCGGTTTTCTGTGAGGCCGTGGTATCACTCCGGTCGAGCCGGCCCATTCATGCAGAAGCGTGGCTCTCCCACGGTAGTAGTATCATAGTAATTGAAACAAATTCTATACTATCCTGTCTATATGTGCATTCTGTGGTGTCGTATTCTGTGGTTCTGTATTCTGTGGTGTCGAGTAAGGTCGTAGATGATGATGATGATGATGAAACTGACACAAGAAACACACAGACTCAAAACAACAAGTTATGGATAATACAAAGTGCTATAAGGATCAAACTTAAAACATACAGCATAGTAGAAAGCTAAGAGTTGATCTATTAAACCAGCACATCATCCGTGAATTCAAAGAAAAACATATTAAAGAAAAAATACTCAGCCTTTTTTGCTGACACTACATCATCACAGTACAGATTTACACGCAGTTCTAATGACCGTCTGTAATCGCCACCATCTTCTCATCGCTGCAAAACATAAGAAAAAACAATCTTTAAAAGAACAAAGAATAGAACCTACAGCAAACTGTAAGTGAAGATCTATGGACTAAAGATTTCATTTAAATTTAGTTATAAAGACTAATCAGATTACTGTTTAGTTGGTTATGTTTATTCCGTACTCTCTGATCATCTGAGTATGGTCTTAAGATACCACTTCATCATCATATTCCTATCGCATTCCAAGCCCTCGAATTGCACGCCACTTGGTTCGATCCTCGGCTTCTCGCATCCAGCTCTTGCGCAGATCATCATTCCACCTGGCCTGTAATAATAATACTCATTTATTTGCTGATCAAATGTAACATCACGGTGTTATATATATGTCCTCTTTAGTCTATTCTAACGGCACGCCAATGTTTTGAGAAAATAGCAATTACTTAATAAGATGTCATAAATTACATTTACTATTTTCGAAACAATCATTAAAAAAAATCAATATAAAATAGTTAGATGTCAAAATGTTACAATTATACTTCTAACTATAAATAAAAACAGTATACTTAGATTTATGCGTCAAAATAAAAACATTAACAAATCAAGGTAAAAAAAAAATTGATGTAAATGGCCTATACTACGTTTGCTGAGATGCAGTCTCCATCTTTTACTTCTTGATAACCCTTACTTCTTGGAAATTGTTAGGAGAACTGTAATTTGATCACATCAATTAATGCTTGAAACTCCCTTCCTAAGGAGAGGTGAACTGTTAAATAAAAGCTTTCAATTCGTAATGCCATATCTTCTTTAAACTTAATTAATCATTCAGTTAAACTTAATTTCTAGGAATTACTTATTATTAGTTAATAAATAAATAATAATAATAAATATTTTCGGACATAAATAAATAAATATTTTCGGACATCTAACACACAACGCCATCTAGTCCCAAACTAAGCAGAGCTTGTATTATGGGTACGAGACAACTGATATTAATACTTATATACTTTTTTTTTTGTAAATACATACATATTATAGATAAAAAACACCCAAACTCCGAAACAAATATTTGCAGATCATACAAACATTTGATCCGACCCGGGAATCGAACCCGAGACCTCTAGAACAGCAGTCGCGTACGCTACCACTGCGCCACCGAGGCAGTCTTGTTAGTTAATATGATATACGTGACTGTGTGTGGCGACAGATGTGTAGATATTTGTTTGTTTATTTAAATTTGAATGTTAAAAAGATACACTATAATTTTGAATACAATAAAAGCTACATTTTATCCAGGCTTAATTTATTTACAACATTTACAATGTCTTCACAGAACATCATACTAAAACGTCACTGTAAGTACAAATGGTTACAATTATTTTATACCAAAACTAGCCGACCCACGCAACCTCGTTTACGTCTCCTATTGCCCGTCGCGTGATAATTTTCCCCCGTTTTTGAAACATTTTTCATTGGTGCTCCTCTCCTATTGGTCTTAGCGTGATGACGTATAATCTATAGCCTTCCTCGATAAATGTACTATCCAACATAGAAATAATTTTTCTAATCGGACCAGCGGTTCCTGAGATTAACGCGTTTAAACAAACAAACTCTTCAGCTTTATATATTGGAATAAATATAATTTGCTGTAATAAACTTGGGAAACTTCTTTGAAACTCGACAGGCTAGGAATCTACATGTTATGAAATCATATTAAAAAACTTTATGACAAAGTGAAATGTTTAAAAATCAAAAAAGTTTAATTTAGTAGGACAATATTTATATTAATCAAGGATGGATCTTTACATCTACAAGTGCTTTCCCTTACAACTCTAAATAAAAGTTTTACTCAGTACAAGAATTAGAGTTTTTCAAGCCACCGTCTAACGCCCACAGTATTTTAACGATGGGTAACCTCAACAAATCATCTCACATTCCGGGAAGGCCATAATTGGCCCGATATTGGGCCAAATAATAGGGTTTAATGTCCAAATTTGGGCCCCATAAAATAATGATCAAATGAATTGACTTCGGGCGCTGTGGTTAGTTGTTTTAGACTTGTTTTTAAAATTGTCGAGAGAGTGTAATTTTGATTTTAGTTTACAGTTTGATGTCGATTAAAGGTTGGGCTGTTTATCGATACTCTAGTTGGGAAAGTAGACATACTTTCTACCTTTTATATAAATGTACTAGCAGACCCACGCAACCTCGTTTACGTCTCTTATTGCCCGTAGCGTGATAATTTTCCCCCGTTTTTGAAACATTTTTCATTGGTGCTCCGCTCCTATTGGTCTTACTTAGCGTGATGATATATAGCCTGTAGCCTTCCTCGATAAATGGGCTATCTAACAATGAAAGAATTTTTCATAACGGACCTCTCTACCTCTTCTATATATATTAGTATAGATTATATAGATTTCAAAACTGATACAGATAAAGAAAGATGGCGTTTTTTACACCTTTTGTTCTGTGTTGAAACAAATTTACAACCTCTAGGGTCATCATTTTGTGGAGAATAAAAGATACCATGTGAGATTGAGGATCGACCTGAAGACACATACTGACTGACTTTGACTAATCACAGCGTAGTTTAAAATAAGAAATTAATTACAAGTAATTTTTTAAGTGCAACTCCCGCATTAGTAATATACATACATCCTGTGTCACTGGGAACCATACAAACATACCTGAAACAAGATCACACATAGTATTGTCCCATGTTCTATTTGAATTCACAACATTTGGTGCTGTAGAAAGCGGCGTGGCGGCAACTTAAACCACTTGGCCAACCTTGAAGTTTTTTAAAGTAACTAGCTGATTTATTGATTTACCAACAAAACACCACTTATTATTTTAAAACCATATTTTAAATTCAAAAACACTAATGACTGATATGACACATACCCAAATGAAGGAATCTATATCTATACAAATAAATAAAATTGAAGTGCCTGTTTGTAATATTAAAATAACCGCTGTTTACTAAATAACATATTTTATCATTTTTGTCTGTTTGTCTGTCTGTTTGTTCCGGCAATCTCTAGAACGGGTGGACCAGTTTTGATAGGACTTTCACTGGCAGATAGCCGATGAGCTAAGGAGTAACTTAGGTTACTTTTTTAGATTAACTTCGTCCCGCGGCGTTAACCACGGTACGACAATAAACGCGGGTAACACCGCGGGGTTTAGCTAGTATTTAATATAAATATTAAACCTTCTCGTGAAAAAATAAGTTTATTACACGCCCATCTATTTCCATTCCTTTTGTAACCATTCTTACCACGCAACAAATTTACGTATCGCATATTTATTGAAATATTGACAGCGGTGAACAATTTATTCTATATCATTAATTTTAACGTCAGTATTCGTGTACACAATGTTTATGTGTACTCGGTGTGTATGTTTGTACATATAGGTACTTATGTGTGTAGTGTTGAACTCAAATTGGCTTCCACTTCGCCTCTGAGCATGAGTTGAGGACCTAATAGGCGGGGCTGTGTAGGGCTGTCACTAAGTTTTTTTTTTTTATATATTTTTCAAAAGTAATTTTACTATTATAAATCACAAATTAATTGAATATTGGAACGAAGTTCGTTATGGCGCGTTACGAAAGGGGGCTAGACGGAAAAAGTGTAACGACACTTTTTGCTATATTAACATTGAGTTGACGTCATAGTGCTGGATACTCAATGTTAAATATAACAAACATATTGCCAACGTCCATACCACGTTGAATACACCGGTTCTCGTCCGGTCACCGAAGTTAAGCAACATCGGGCGTGGTTATTACTTGGATGGGTGACCGCCTGGGAATGCCACGTGATGTTGGCTTTTTGCAGTTATTTACAGAAAACATATTGTTTTATAGTATATTTTGAACAGTCTGATTATTTCTATAATAATTTGAGTATTTTATGCGCATTTTTATTAGTAGTAGCATATCAAATATATATATATATATAACCTTCGTTCCATCCGGGTGTGGTGATATGTTCAAAATAATTCTGTTTCAGTATTAATATGAATTCTGCTAAACATCTAAAATATTAGTTAAAACGTGACAACCCTATGTGATACGCTCAGAGCCATCAATATAACAATTTAACTGGTTTCAACAGCTATAAATTAAATGAGCCAACTGCCTACAAATAGTGGTTGCCCGCAACCAAAGTCCACAACCACGCGTTACTGCTCAACCATGGTTATTATCGGTTATGCCTTCGTAAAACTGTATTATGTTCTCCTGTTAAAAGGCTTTGTTATTATAGGTTTGAGTTATTAGGGTATATTATTGAGGATATATTTGAAAAGGACTTATTAAACGATAGGGACTGAACTGTTCTAAGTCTCAAATAGTCTTTTTACCACTAAATAGACTGAAGAATAAAAAGAGTGTATGGTATCTATCTATACAAATAAATAAAATTGGAGTGTCTGTTTGTAATATTAAAATAACAGCTTTTTAATCAGTGCATATGTATGTATACATGATACATATACCAAAAATGTAATTAAAAAACATTTTGTCTGTCTGTCTGTCTGACTGTTTGTTCCGGGTAATCTCTGGAAGGGCTGGACGGATTTGGACGGGACTTTCACTAGCAGGTAGCTGATGATCCAGGGAGTAACTTAGGCTACTTTTTTTTAGACTAACTTTGTCCCGCGGCGTTACTCGCGGTACAACAATAACAGCGGGTAACACCGCGGGGTTCAGCTAGTTTGTAATAAAATACTTTCTGCAATGATAGCTTGTAATATACGTTTTTAGCTGCTTTTTACTAAAATAGTTATATCTTTCTTTTAATGGACTAGGGGGTAAACGAGCAGACGTATCGCCTGATGGTAAGGTATTACCGCCGCCCATGGACACTCGCAACACCAAAGGCATCACAAGTGCATTGTATCTGCTACTTTTGAGTAAATTCATACTAATATTATAATTTCGAAAGTAACCACTGAAACGATTTGGACGAAATTTACAATGAAGGTCCTTTGATTATTGAGAAAGGACATAGGCTACTATTTACTGACACTGCCATATACACGACCGGAGTGACGAGTAAAAGCTAGTAAGGCTCTATTTTGCAAGACTCTTGTTAACTTGCAATTTATGTATGTTTAATATAAGATAAGATTCATTTATTCGCTCAAACACATGTGTACATACAATAAACAATCGCATAGAGATATAGTTTTGGAGAATATATTAATATTTATTTATTTATAATAATAAATAAATAAATATTTCGGACATCTAACACACAACGCTATCTAGTCCCAAACTAAGCAGAGCTTGTATTATGGGTACTAGACAACTGATATAAATACTTATATTCTTCTTTTTTTGTAAATACATACATATTATACATAGAAACAAATATTTACAGATCATACAAACATTTGGTCCGACCCGGGAATCGAACCCGAGACCTCAAGAACAGCAGTCGCGTACGCTACCACTGCGCCACCGAGGCAGTTAATGTTGTGTTTACTTGTATGTTCAGGTGGAATCTTGTAACTCAATTTTGAAACAGATAATTCCAATCGATTTTGCTAAAATTTTGTAAGCATGTGTATACAGCGTGACAATACATATTATAATGATATGGAGCTGATCTGAGCTGGAGCGGGAAGAGGGCCATACGAACTCTGTAAAGAAACGTCGCAACTTCATTGAGTTTGGACTCCTTTGATTCGTCTCGAGGCATTCCAGTAAAGTCTTGTTTTTAAAAACTATTTAATTTAATTCATTTAACACGTTTTAACAGCTTCACCTATATTTTTGTTTGTTTGTGTGTAACAGTCTTTTTTGAGTGTGTTTTTTACCTTTTAAGATTATTTAATTATTATTAAGTTATAAACCATATCTGATTTTAATTCAACGACTTTGTTTGTAAAAAAATTATACTAATTATTACAATAATTGTATTATAGTGTATCAGTTCAGTTTTGTATTTATTATTCATTTTAATTAATACAAAACGTAACTTACCAACCAGGTTGCTTTATCAATTTATGTTTAACTAACTGGCTCACGTCATTGCCCGTAGCGTAATAATTTTCCCCCGTGTTCGCAACATTTTTCAATGGTGCTCCGCTCCTATTGGTCTAAGCGTGATGATATATAGCCTTCCTCGATAAATGGACTATCTAACACTGAAAGAATTCTTCAAATCGGACCAGTAGTTCCTGAAATTAGCGCAATTAATTAAACAAACAAACAGATAAACAAACCGTTCAGCTTTATATATTAGTATAAATATAGATTGAAGAAATATAATAAATGTTTCTGAAAGTAAATTGAGCAAATTCGAAAATCTAAAACCTTATTAATAAACTTAAAACCTTTTTCTCAATCAGAAAAATTTTATTTTAAGATCCAATACCTCTTTTCAAAAGCACGTTTTTAAGGACATCTTAGGAGATTTATTTAAGTTTTTAAGAAGCTTAAATGAGTTCCGAAGTACACTTAAAATCAGTACAGTTTACTGAGTTTTTTCGATGTCAATACAAGATGGTTTATTTGTTCTATACAAGACGTGCTTCCTGTCCTCGTTTATGAAATTATGTTTTCACAACCAATATTTGTGGTTCCGCAACCGGATTCCGAATGGAAGAAAAATAAAATTTTGGTAATGGAAAATATATGAGTGTGTGTTCGTAGAATAAAATAAACTAAGTCAAATGAGACGTTTGAAAAATAAGTAAGTACAATGTTTTTTTAGAGTGTCAATATTAATATTATTCTTTTTTTAGATTTCGTTTTATGTCTACAACTGTTCTCATTTTTACTTTAAGGCTTTGTGAAAGGAAACTATTAAAGAGTCTATAGAAACTTCTGATACTTTTTTTAGAACTCAGTACCACAGGTAACTAAATAAACGAAGATTAAAAATGTCTATAATACTTATCTATCTTTATATATATAATTCTTCTGTGAGTGTGTATGTCACTGAACTACTCTCAAACGACTGGACCCATTTTGATGAAATTTTTTGTGTGTGTTCAAGGGGATCTGGGAATGGTTTAGATTCACAATTTTGTCCGCTGGACAATGTTTTTTTAATTAATTTTTAATTTATTAGTAGTTATGGCAAAATGACGTTTGCCGGGACAGCTAGTATACATATAAAATTGAATTCTTTTCTATTTTATTCTTTATCTATTTTCTTTGGTCACCCGTGATCGGCTGGATCAATTCGAATCATTCTATTAGTGTCGAATAGCCTACTTGTCTAGAAAGGTTATAACCTTTCTAGACAAGTATATATATATAAATATTCTGTATAACATCACTCTACTAAAAATAGGAGCCGGGCATCAATGAAAAATGTTACAATAACCGGGATTTTTTTTCTTTTGAGAGACGCAGTTGAAGTTGTAATGAAACTTTTAAGATTTTATATAAGACTAGCTTTTACCCGCGGCCTTGCTCGCATTTAATAAAAAGTATCCTATGTTAGTTCTAATACCACCAAGAATATGTGTACAAAGTTTCAAGATGATCTGTTAAGTAGTTATCGCGTGAAAGCTTAACAAACAAACTTAGATTTACATTTACAGTAATAGAAGATTACGATTAGTTATATTTCAACTTAACATTTAAGTCTATTATAACTGTATATACAATACTAAAAGTGCATGTAGTTACGGATAAAAAATACAGAATCCGTATGAGTGTGAGGAGCAGTGCCCCTATAGAGAAAACTACAGGACCAACCAACCTGTCCAACCACCGTGGTATGGCAGGCCAAAAAGTCATTTCTGAAGAAAGGTCAATGTGGAGCAGTTGGTCATTAAATAACGTTCACAATTCTACTTATCATTACTAACCGAAACTTTCTGGCTCGCACCACAAAACTGTGGTCTGCGGTATTCCCTGACCAATACGACCTTTATCAACAACCCATAACGGCTTATTGGTGGGCACGGGTCTCCTCTCAGGAGAGGCTTAAGGCCATACATCCCACGTTGGCCGAGTGCGGGTTGGGTACTGGCAAGACAACGTTGTGGAGCGTTGAGGAGCGTACTCTTTCTTGGCCGGCAACGCACTTGTGACGCCTCTGTTGTTGCGGCTGTCCATGGGCGGCTTTAATCTCTTACCATCAGGCGATACGTCTGTTCGTTTGCCTTCTGTTCCATAAAACAAAGCCCATCGACGACCATTGCCGAACTAAATTCAGTCTAGTCAGCTATTCCTCTGTCGGCTCCGAATACTACATTTCTTTAATTGTGATCTCTACTTACAA
Source organism: Spilosoma lubricipeda (assembly GCA_905220595.1). Classification (NCBI taxonomy): domain Eukaryota; kingdom Metazoa; phylum Arthropoda; class Insecta; order Lepidoptera; family Erebidae; genus Spilosoma; species Spilosoma lubricipeda. Next base: position 13,204,907 of record HG992296.1, on the reverse strand, counting down.
TAGTGAAAATTAAGGAATGAACCTTGCACTTACTTCATACAGGGCCGTTTGATCTTCAACTGATTTTGTAACTAATTTGTGTGATAGTAAAATAATAAACAATTTAATATTACATAATATTAATTTATTATAAACTAGCCCACCGCGGGGCAAAGCTAGTCTAAAAAAAAGTAGCCTAAGTTACTCATTATATCAGCAGCTACCTATCAGTGAAAGTGCCGTCAAAATCGGTTAAGCCGTTCTAGAGATTAGCCGGACTCGTTGCTGATGATCCAAGGAGTAACTTATGCTACTTTTTTAGACTAACTTTATCACGCGGCGTTACTCGCGATACGACGATAACCGCGGGTAACACCGCGGTGTTCAGCTAGTAGTAAATATAAATATTTAAGAATCATTGGTAGCAATATAGCCGAGCATACTTAAATATTTCTAAATAAATACGATATCTTTCTAGCTTTTATTATTTTCAAGATAATTTGGAGTCAACTACTTATATAAGTATTACTTAAATATCGTTTTTTTTTTCACGTAGCGTCTAGCATCGGACCTCCGCAATCCAGATACTAAATAATTAAGTTAACAAGTTTAATGTTTTGAAAAACAGATTTATTCAACCCTTCGCTACCTTGAACTAATATGTTGACTCAGCAAGATGTTGTTTATAAAAACAGAGCCTCCTTAGTGATGTAGGTGGCCATTTTGTAGGCAGAGTCAACAGCCAGAGGAAACGGATGTGTGACTGTCGAACTGTCAACAATTATGTCAATATATTAACCGTTCGGTTAAGTGGGTGATGTTATTCGGTGATGTCCAATGCGTTTTTTACAGCTATGCATACTGACTGAGATATGCGGCTGAGGATGGGTTGTCAATTTTGTAGGATAGAAGTGGCAAATTTACTGACATATCACTTAGATTATAGTGTGAATTTATTCCATATCAAGTCGTTCTTCATGACGACAAAGTTAACCGTTGTGATGAACCACACTGATATTTTTTACTAATTTGTTGTTGCCTTTTAAAATTTATAACGCCGAATATGTGTCCGAAAATGTATCTATACTAATATATAAAGCTGAAGAGTTTGTTTGTTTGTTTGTTTGTTTGAACACGCTAATCTCAGGAACCGCCGGTCCGATTTGAAAAATTCTTTCAGTGTTAGATAGCCCATTTATCGAGGAAGGCTATAGGCTGTATATCATCACGCTAAGACCTACAGGAGCGGAGCAACAATGAAGAATGTTACAAAAACGGGGGAAAATTATTACGCTACGGGCAATATGAGACGCAAACGAGGTTGCGTGGGTCGGCTAGTTCTGGAATAAACTCACACTAGCCCCTCTGCTGCTATGATACTACCGTTGACTGATATATGCACACTAGAGTTACAAATCCCTTATTGACATTTTAGGGTCTCCTTTTCAATTCAGTACGATTTACCGATAAAAGAAAGGTACTTCACGCTACTCAAATTCAATATTACTATTGCAAAAAAAACATTTATAGAATCCATCTGGACAGTTATACTACAATCTCCGTAAAATATCTAGATAGGATAGATCAGCGTGGCTGTACTACCTACCAAGTACTTAATTTCTTTTTCTTTTCTTTTATCTCCCTTTTTTATTTATTTATTTATTTTATCTTTATTGTACACACATAATAGAACATAAAAAGAGAATCACCACATACGAACGTGACAATTGGCGGTCTTATCGCTCATGGCGATCTCTTACAGACAACCTTTACATGAATAATAAAAGATGAAAACATTTAAGGTAGAATAGTAGGGTGCACAGATTTAAAATTTTATAGCAGACAAAGATAAAATAACTAAAGTTCGAAAATTAGCATTCACACACAAATAAACATCTAATCACATCACACATATGAAATACGAATACACACATACATAGACCAAAATTTAAACAACATTGAACAAATTATTATAATGACAGATAATAATCCTTCACTAGCTTTTTAAACACAGGTAAGGTTTTGGCGCGGCGGATTGTTTTTCGACTTTTTCTTTTGTTTTATTTAAAAAAAAATATCAAGTGTTTATGTCAAGTAGGCTATTTCAGGCAAATTCGAAACGTTACATTAATTACTCTTGTTGCTCGGCTTTCTTAGCACTAGTAGCTTTTGTAATATTATACTACACTAGATATAAAAGCGTGATGCAGTTAGTTAGCAGCAGTTAGTTATTAGTTAGCGGACTTGCAGAGCTGCGGAAACCCACAATACTTAAAATTAATTGTTTAGATACAGAAGTCAAGGTCTCGTCTTAGTTAGGTAAAACATTGTTACATTCAAGTGTTCATTTTACTAGTTAGTAGTGAAGTTTTCGTTAGCATTCGTTTCCGATAATAAAATAATTGTTTTTCCTTCATTAATACAGAGTATAGAAATGTTTCTAATTTTGATTCAAAAACTTCAGTCAATATACCTGCGAAGGTACCTGCTTGGCAAGTTAACTTGCTCGCAGAAAGAAACGGTGAAGTTCCATGGCCGCAATCATCTCGATGGCTGCCACGAGGGTACGCCTCGGCACACCGGACATTCTGCCAGCGCGTGAAGCACCGTGTCCACGGTTTGTCGCAGTGGTGTGTGGCATTGGCTCCTTGCGGATCAGACACTGGTGCTCTCTGAAGCATCCTTTTCCAGTAATCACCTGCGTCAGCCGGTATTAAAGGGTCCCGTGACGCGTCTCGAGTCAATCCTCTCATAACGGGTCTTACCGCCGTTATTCAATAAAAAAAAACACTTCAATAGAAACAACCTTTACTTCTAAAGTAGCTAGTTCTATAGATTTCCAATTATAGAAACCCACAACTCCGAACGTTCTATCATAACTAAGTCGTTGGTCTCGCGGTTGGCGTGTGCGACTGCTGATCATGAGATCTCGGGTTCGATTCCCGGTTTGGACCAAATGTTTGTGTGATCTACAAATATTTCTTTCGGAGTTTGGATGTTTTCTATGTATAATATGTATGTATTTACAAAAAACGTAAATATATTTATTTGTATCAGTTGTCTAGTACCCATAACACAATCTCTGCTTAGCTTGGGACTAAATGGCGAACCGACATTTAAACCGAATATAAAACACAAAAACTCTAACCAGAAACTCTCTAAACGTTTCGAACCTTTGTCTTAGGGCGTTCCCACATTATATATAGCTTTTAATTAGTTTCCAGACACAACCATTTGTCCTTCCGTCGTAACTCAAATGTTCAATGATTTTAATTACCGACTGCTCTGGAGAAATTGTGTTTGTTCGTTTGTAAACGATATGTCGATATCTTCGGGAAGTAACATACCTGTAATTTTATTTATGGTTTTCCTATAGCTTTTGAGGTTGGTTATTATTGGAAAATAACTTCCTGGTAAAGTATTAGTTAATAACAAGCTTTCGATACCGTCTTCATTCATTCATTTTTTAAGACTTTTTTCTTGTGCTGTGTTTCACCGAGTGAGTGAGGATACCGGAGGTCCATAACCCAAACCCTCTCCCCCTATCTCCCCTCTCTATTCCCCAAAGGCCGGCAACGCACTTGAGACGCCTCTGGCGTTTGTAGGTGTCCATGGGCGGCGGTAATCGCTTACCATCAGGCGATACGTCTGCTCGTTTGCCCGCCTATTCCATAAAAAAAGAGAATATAACTGTTAATGTTTTCAAGGTAGTAGAGTCACTCTGATTTGAGCACGAATGGCAACAGAAGAAAGAAGAAATTTCTAAAATCCTACCTAAATCTATAGCATGCATGCAAACGACCTTTGGCTTAAGTAGTAGCTTAAGTAGTAGCTTAAGTCTTTAAGCATTAGAATAACAGGCTCGTCACATAAAATAGACCTTATGATATTAGAATCCAATAGGACAATAGATTGACGAGGTAGTAGAGCCTCGCTAATTTCTGATTTCAGCAAGAAGGGGCCGGCTAGACAGGAGCGGTACTCTCACAGGAAATCAACGTAAAGTGACAGAGATCGTGCTGTCGTGTTTCGTTGGTGAGTTCAAGACCGGAGGCCCAATGATGGAGAAGCATCACTAGGCCACCAAGGTCACCATGCTGCATTGTCTGCATTCGAAATGAGTAAGGTGACCATAAATCTTGGATTGTGCCTAAGCTAAAGCTAAAAATTATGCTGTTCAAAACTTTCTGCCAATCATTCTACACGTGCAGCCTGTGGACTAAGTTTACGCAGAAGGCATACAGCGACCTGCGTGTCCAATATAACAATGCATTTAGGGTGCTTTTGGGGTTGCCATGGAGTTGTAGCGCGTCAGGTATGTTTGCTGAGTTTCAGGTCGATGGATTTGCCGCTATAATGCGAAAACGTTGTGCTTCCATGCTTGCGCGCCTGCGTTCCTCCTCCAACAGCATCCTAAATGTTTTTTCGGATAGGTGGGACTTCCCCCTCATGTCCAGGTGGTTATACATCCACACCAAATAATATTCTAATAAACTAACACTAGGTTAAGTCATACAATGTAACTAACAAAATATGGATGTATCAACATTGATAAGTCCGAAATAAATAATTTGAATTGAATTGAATTGAATAAGCTTTAAAAAAAAATTGATAGTCATTTTATTCTTCATATTTATCCTAAACTTCGTGAAGTATCCTACCTCAAAATGTATCACTCACTCACTACTCAGTTATGCCTCTCGAGTTAATTTACGATTATACAACATTATATAAAATACAAACGAATACAAAAAGTCGACACGTGCATCGGCAGTGTTAATCATTGCAAATTAAAAGTCTGTCTCATTCTGTCCTTAGGGTTTAGTACAAGTTAGAAGAGGACGCTGCTAAAATTATCATTTTAATTGTTCCCTGAAGGACTGTTTGTATTGAGATAACGTTTGTCGGGTAAGGGGGTAATCTCTGGATTTATTCTGAATTGGTTTTAAATTTTCTCTTTCTAAACTTTCTCAAACTGAAGCTAAATATAGATTTGTATATTCGCTTCTATTACTTATTTGTTGAGTTGGATTCGATTATAAAATATATTAACGCACAGTAAACCCAACATTTACTGACATATTTATCTATTTACTATATCTATCTATATACATATATTTTTCCGACCCTTTTTAACCGACTTTAAAAAAAAGGAGGAGGTTTTTTTATATGTGTTCGTGTATAACTTCGTTATATCGTCGTTTATAGACCGATTTTGATGATTCTTTTATTAATAGAAAGGAGATGTCCCGACGGTGGTACCATGATAAGGACATTAATATCTGATGATGGCACCCACGAGAAATCGGGTCGAACCTTGTCTTCGTCGGTTTTATTTTTGTTAAAATTGTACTTGTTCCAACTTTCATTTGGTACGAGGTTTTGGGTGGTTTTCTTATTAGCGGTTCTCACACCTGACTACACTCCTCTCTGGGTGTACCAGAGTATAAAAAGTAACATTCTCGCCAACCCTTCTAAGTTGTACCCCAAAGCACAGTGTCTTATCGCAGCGATTAATTTGACGCTACGCAAAATCAATTTCTCGTCCGATTGCCTCTCATACGATCAATGGAATTGACATATGAAGATTGCCAGTCGAATAAATGAATATGTTCACATTAAACAACATTACACCACGAATAAATGTGTTAAAATTAAAAAATAAACTTTATGGTGAAGTTTGCGACATTTAAAAAAAGAATTCAAACTTCATTTGACAAGTGACGTTTACACTCAAAAGCTGATAAAAGTATGTTGAAAAAAAATCGGCTTTGATCATAGTTTGTTCGTATTAGAATCAGTAAAAATCTAAATGTAGTGTAAAAAATTCCATTATCACAGTACTAAGGTGGTTTGGTGATGAAAAAAAACCATCCTTTTTCTAACCTATTGATTGGTTCTCGCTTTAAAAACTCCTGCACTAGCAAAGTGAAAATAAGAGAAAGTTGCAAGTATCTGTCGTGACTTAGTAATGAGAGAGGTCATATCCATAGATTTTATAGTATTCTAGTAAGGACGCCCACACAAAAATGCGAATTCGCAAGGCATCGTAAATATCTGCGAGATCGCACCGCAAGATCTTTCGATCTAATTCGCATCGTGCATTCGTGCGATGTTACGTCACACTTATTGACAATATAGTGCTGTTTGTTAGGTGTCCTAAATGTGTATTATTATTTTATACATATGTAGTGTAAAGTTACCTAACTAGGTAACTATAGGCTATACATAATTTGCAGGTTCTCAGATGTTATTTTATTTTGGTTTAAATACTGAAGAATATAAACAAAATAAATGTTAAACATTTGTTTTTCTTTTAAAACATTTACAAAACTATTTTCATATCAATTCGTATTCATAAATATTTTTTATTTTGTTTATTTATTACATCTATTCTATTTTTCATCATCAATTTCATACAAAAATCTCATCAGGACATCTCTTTTTGGTCGGAAGTACGGTCACATGAACCAACGCTTTGCCGCACGAATTCGTATCGTAGCAATTCGCATCGCAAGTTCCTACGATGCGGCTTCACATCGTATCCTTCACAATCCTATGTAACATTAATATCGGTGTTTTAGTTGGGCGGTGGACCGAACGGGCACCAACTGAACGCCGTGCCTCGCCGGCGCGAAAAATTAATTACTTTTTTATTAATATACCAACTGCTTGAATGCATACCTGCATTTTTTATTGAAACATTTAATTTTATAGAAATGAATTTCTTACTGAAATGTATTTGATTTGTTTATTTGTCGAAGAAATTTTTGTACTGTTTACTTTTAAGATTTTTTTGTTACGGACTATCCAGTACATTGATGTTCCACGGAGTGAACAGAGGTGAATTAGAATCTCATAGGGGTTAAATTTGAAAAAAAAAAATGTTTTAATTGTGGAAAGGTCATAAAAATGGAGAGGAAAGAATTATCTAGTGTAAGTATCTAGTTATGGTTGTGTGACAAAATCATCATCACCATCAACAACCCATAATGTCCCACTGCTGGTCTCGAGTCTTTAGCCGTGTGTAAGCGTGCAGCAACGGTTCTGTTTTATATTAAATTTTAGAGTTACAACCTTAAAGTATCAAGATAGTAGAGCCACGCTGATTTTAGCACTGTCAGGCCGGCCCGAACCAGGTGATACTATCCTCGCACAGGAGTTCAAACGTAAAATGGCAACGTTTGTGTTGTCGTGTTTCGTTGGTGAGTGCGAGACCGGAGGCCCAATGAAGTAAAAGCATCACTAGGCCGCCACAATGTGTATCACCATGCTGCATTGTTGCATTGTGTGCATTCCCAGTGAGTATGTTGACCACCACTCTTGGATTATACCTATGCTTTCCATCAGGCAGAGTAGAGTCATTTTGGCAGGCCCAAACATAATCAAATGTTAAAGATAACAGATAGCTAGTTAAACAACGCTTATGAATATAAAGGAAAGAGTTTTCATTTGTTCCTTTTACGTTTCAGTGAATTCCAAACAAGGTGTATATACATATGCATTTAGTATTCAAATTTATGTATTTATATGTATTTCTGTTTGTTAAAAAACATGTATACAAATAAATAAAATTGGAGTGTCTGTTTGTAATATAAAAATAACCGCTTTTTACTATATACAATGTATGTATACACGGTACATGTATCAAAAATGTTAAAAAAAATTGTCTGTCTGTTTGTTCCGGGTAAACTCTGAAACAGCTGAACCGATTTTGACGGGACTTTCACTGGCAGGTAGCTGATTATCCAGGGAGTAACTAAGGCTACTTTCTTGAGACTAACTTTGACCGACGACGACGATAACCGCGGATAACACTGCGGGGTTCAGCTAGTTAAGTATAAAATAAACTCATTACACATGTTTTAAAACGACGCAGTGACGTGACATTAAGGTGTCCAATTAACCTACAATGGAGATATGGTACTTGGGCTACAATGTATGTATTTAATTCCAATTATCAGAAAATCGAATGTGAGTTCGTATAAAAAATACTAGCTATTGCTCTCGGCTCCGTCCGAATGGATATCGCATAACACGTTAGAAAGAAGTGTCCTTCTTGTGATTCCTTAGGGTCCAAAGTTGACAATTTTTATCGCCATTGGATCAAGGTTTTGATCGTGAAAAGTTTACAGACAGACAGAGCTACTTTCTATAGATTATTAGTATAGATATTTTTATTCAGATTGTAACTAACATACTGCTAGGTTTAGCAGCACATTTCATTTTCCGTGTGTATCTAAATTTTACTAATATTATCAACGTTAAAATGTGTTTATTTGTTATTGTTTAACTTTTAAATCACTAAACGGATTTTAAAAATTATTTCACTAGAGACTGCTATATTATCAGCAAGTAACACAGTATTTTATTCGTTTACCCGTTTCTGTACTCAGATCTTTTAAACTACGCAACGATTTTAATGTGGTTTTCACCAAAGGAGGGACTGATTCAAAAGGAAGTTATAGTATAATTCATATTTATGAAAATAGAAAAAAAACTAAGAATTTTAAATATCTTTTGCTATTTTTTTGCGAATAACAGATCACACATGAACGGCTACAACAATTTCACTAATTCTTTTAGTATTAAACAGGTCATTTCTGGAGGGCGGTTAAAGATTTTAAAACATAAGACTAATATTAATAGGAGCCAAATATCAAAGATTAATAAAAAGGGATTATTATTCCTTTTGATTAGCTAGTAGATAAGTAAATAATTTGTGTGACACTTTTTAAGAATTAGTTACTAATTTTACACTATCAGCACATAAATCTATACTATCTATACTAATATTGGATGGATTGATGGATGGATGGATGTTTGTTACTCTTTCACGCAAAAAGTAATGAACAGATTTGGATGAAACTTTACAGTAATATAGCTTATACATCAGAATAACACATAGTCTACAATTTGCCGCGATAACCGACATATACGCGGGCGGAGCTGCGGGCAACAACTATTGCTAAATATTTTCAATAATACGGTCAAGTTATTGGATCTCAATTGAGTTTTATGCCATTTTAAAATTGCTCGGATCTTTATCGAGAATATAAAACTTTCTCTTTTACTTACTGCGATAAAAGAGCAGTCCTACATTTCATTTTTCTGTTTGTTGTGTATGCATTTTTTGATCCGAATACAAAATACTTTATTGCTTCATTATTTTACAATATTTTTTTTAGTGTTTGGAGCTTCCCTTTAAGCAAGTAATTCCTGTGTTTGGAAGCTCAACTCTTCGATAGCAAAGCAGTACCAATTTATCATAAAAAAAAAAAAATAAAAATAAGAACAAAACAAGATGTATATACAGGTGTATGATATGATAACATATGAGGTACAAATATAAAACAATAAATAAATGTTTCAAATTTAAGAAAATAGTTTGCAAGTGTGTATTCAGTGTTAGGTTTGTACTTACTAAGGTGGAATGTTGTGTGTGATGAATAGAATGGTAGACCACCAGGTGGTAACATTACCACCGCCGCCACACATGTATCTCAAGAATCACAAGAACATGGCCACTCTGTGTATGCACTGGAGCCTGAACCCCTTCTAAGCATCAATAGGAAGGGGGTTCAGGTTCCAGTAACCTCATTTCCTTGGTCGAAAGTAGCAATCAAAATTGCTCAGTATTTGTTTTCGGTTTGGCCGTAGTACTACCCTGGTCTAATAGCGGGAAAACTAGCAGACGTATCACCTGATGGTAAGCGATTACTGCCGCCCATGGACACACGCAACACCAGAAGCGTCACAAGTGCGTTGCCGACCTTTGAGGGATGGGGAAAGGGATGTAGGGAAGGGTTGGGGTATGGGCCTCTGGTATCCTCACTAACTCGGTGAAATACAGCACAAGTGTTATTTCACAGCCGTTTTCCGTGGTAAGTTTCCGTAAGGCCGTGGTATCACTCCGGTCGAGCTGGCCCATTCATGCCGAAGCGTGGCTCTCCCACGGTAATTTTCCTGAGTCGGCTCTTACGAAACCCACGGTATAAATAGACGTGGTGACGCTTCATATTTTCAATCCATTACCACACAAATACAAAAACTATTGATGAATCATCATCATCAGCCTATCGTAGTCCACTGCTGGACATAGGCCTCTCCAAATGTAAATGCACGCCACTTAGTTCGATCCTCGGCACATTTCTTTTATGTATGGCCTGCCAAAATGACTTTAATCTGCCTGATGGAAAGCATAAGCAGAATCCAAAAGTGGTGGTCACCATACTCATTACGAATGCAGACAATGCAACAATTCAGCATGGTGACCCACTCCATGGCGGCCTAGTAATGCTTCTGCATCATTGGGCCTCCTTCTCGCACTCACCAACGAAACACGACATCACGAACGCTGTCATTTTACGTTGATTTTCTATGCGAGGGTAGTACCGCCCCGGTCGAGCCCGCCCGTTCGTGTTGAAATCAGCGTGGCCCTACTATCTTTAAAATCTGAATTTGAAGCCGAAAATTGACGAATAAGTATAATTAAATGCACATGCTTCTGCCAACTGTACTTACATATATATTAATATATTCAGTATAACGCGTCTGTCCGTACATTTAGCATTGACAACTCCACCTGTCTCCATCAGTAGCTAATTATAAACTGACGCCCATTTATTAGCTTCATACGACAGTGTATGTAATAATGTCTGGTAATATGTTCGCCCTGGACCGAAGCCTGATAATTGAAGGTATGAGTCAAACGTTACTCCGTCTGTCTATCAAATAAGTGGTTTAAAGGTCTTATTTAGTTATTTAGTTCCTTTTCTAGAGTTGTTAAGTAGACACCTATATTTTTACATACTTCTTTACATAGTATAGAATAATTACTGCACCGTTGGCCTAGTGGTTTAAGCGATCGGCACGCCGCTTTCTACTGAGCCAAGTGTTGCGGGTTCAAATCCCTCATGGGACAACACTTTGTGTGATTCACAAATTGTTATTTTGCGACGTAGGGTGTATATTTCTAATGAGGAAGTTGTATTTAGACAGAACTAAAATATTAATATTTTATCGGTCTTTAAAAAGTTTGAAAACGCAAAAAGCTAACAAATTCGATCAATCGTTTTCGTGTGATGCATTTATAAATCATATGTATGACAAATATCTAACCAATAAAAAATGTTATAATCTATCACACAAATTATACATTTAAACAAAAATAAACTGAAATCCTTTTCAAATTCGAGAACAATCAAAGAAACAAACACTGTTTTTTTACGCTGGCAACATAAAGCATAGTGATTTAAAAGTCAAATAACGGATGGACAGACTCACCGTCGCCGAGACGTTGACACACGATGCTTCGTTCGAAAACGGTGAGGAAAATGAAACAATAAAGGAATTGTTTTTGGGACCAGCCGCCGGATGCTTCGCATAGCGCGGACTCCAATTAAGATCCCGTAAGATTGTCCACTCTTGTTTTTAGTGTAGTGTAGGATTACTATATTTTGGATATAATTGGGGAAAAGGTTTGTTTTCATTTTGCAAATTTCAATAAATTAACTAAGTTGGTTTATTACGCTTTAGATAATGAAAAAAATCTCTCTTGACTTGAAATTTTGACAAAATATGAAGTCAAAGATTCTTTGGTTTTTCTCTTTATTTCTCATTAGTGCAGATTCAATGTTTCACATACAGAATTCAGCTGGTTTTTATAAAAAAATCTTTAAGATTTTGCATGTAAATATAGTTTTATGACAAAATTTGATTTGCGTAGACAGTAATTAACGCACAACTAAGTAACTACTTTTATATATCCAAGATTTTTTAATAATCACAAACAATTTATCTTTGGAAATGACACTAAAACTACCCCTAAACTTAGCTTTCCATAACTATCGCTACTATAAATCGTTTTCTTAAGAATTACTCTTCAAATCGATTAAATATCTATCCTAAATACGGCTGCAGCTTTGTCACCAGCAGTCACCGAATACTTTTCAACATTTTTATTTGTCCCAATCGGTTTTGTAACACCTCCCCACGGCAAAGAGATGCAACGATAATTACATGGGAGTCACATACCGTAATGAGTTTGTTTCTAACTAATCGAGATATCCATGATTCATGAGGTGAGGCTTGATTTTGAATGATATCAAATAAAATATCGAAATGTAGTACCGAAATACTTTTTATAGTAATTACTAGATTTTGCCTGCGGCTCTGCTCGAGAGTGATTCCGTAGAGAGTACGTCCGTTATAGCGACAAAAAAAAGTTGAAGTTCAAGTAAAATTTTAACAAAAAGAACAGGCGGTCGGTTTATGGTTCGACTCGATTTCTTTTGAATGCCATCATCAGATCTTAGTGTCCTTATCACAGTACCACCGTTGGGATATCTCCTTTTATTAAAAAAAAAATTATCGAAATTTCATTCGTCGTCGGTTCAAAAACGACGAAGTTATCCGCGGACACACATAAAAAAAAAATAGAAATACGGTCGAATTGAGAACCTCCTCCTTTTTTTAAGTCGGTTACAAAAGTGATTTTTGTTCACCCAAAAAGTGCTCAACGCGCTTATGGGCCTCCTGTATCCTCACTCACTCAGTGCACTCACGCAAGCGCTATTTCACAGCAGTTTTCTGTGAGGCCGTTGTATCACTCCGGTCGAGCCGGCCCATTCATGCCGAAACGTGGCTCTCCCACTGAAGAATTCTACATCCAGCAATTGGCTTTTAAAGGCTGATGATGATAGATACGTAGTTCTTAATCACATTTTTCTTAATCATTAGTATAAATCTGCTACGTGGTTGGCCTAGCGGTCGCCATGTCGTCGCTTCCTGTTGCACCAAGTATTGTGGTTTCAATTACCACATGTGTGATCACCAACTGTTGTTATGAATCTGGGTGTTTTTTATGTCCGTTTCATATATGTTTGTAAAGTTCCCTGCGACATATGATGCATATTCCTAATGGGGGATAGTCTTTTTAAAAAGAAAAGAAAAAAACTCACTTAACTCTTTAAATTCCACACGGGAAAACACTTTGTATGAGCCACAAATTGTTGTTCTGTGTCTGGGTGTTCTTTGTGTTCGTTTCAGGTATGATTGTAAAGCTCTCCGCGACACAGGATGTATATTCCTAATATGGGATAGTCTTTTTAAAAAGAAAAGAAAAAATCTTACTTAACTATCTATACAAATAAATAAAATTGGAGTGTCTGTTTGTAATATTAAAATAACCGCTTTTTACTAAATGCATATGTATGTATACACGCTACATATACCAAAAATGTAGTTAATTTTTTTTTGTCTGTCTGTCTGTCTGTTTGTCTGTCTGTCTGTTTGTTCCGGGTAATATCTTGAACGGCTGGACGGATTTTGACGGGACTTTCACTGACAGGTAGCTGATGATCCAGGGAGTAACTTAGGCTGCTATTTTTAGACTAACTTTGTCCCGCGGCGTTACTCGCTGTACAACAATAACCGCGAGTAACACCGCGTGATTCAGCTAGTTTAAAATATATCAATAAACATATACATGGATGAAAGATCTCAACAACAGTAAACAATTCGGGGCAGCATTCACCGAATCGGATGGTTATATTGGCTCTCATTAATTGCAGTTATATTAACGTTATTTTTATACGTGAATGCCCCTTTATTGCCGTTTACTGCCCTTAATAATTGGTTTACTGGCACCTTGTTAAGGCCAGACAGGAGCCTTGTTATATAGGATTTTGTTACACCGTTTTGTAATCGAGTACTTTATAGAGATATTATAAAGCACTCGGTTATAAATTATCTTGACTGGCTAAATTATTATGAACGGAACAGTTGACCTAGTGGTTTAAGAATAGAATAGAATAAAAGTTTATTGATTTCAGTATCACAGATTTGCACAAAAATACACAGAAACGGTAATACCAAAGTCAAAAGGTCAAGGCGTCAGCTAAAGCTTGGAATTCCAAGCCCTGGTTTTCAGCTTAATCCTTTGACTCTAGTTTTCAAAAATAATGTTTAACTCGTTCAATAAAAAATTCTTATCATGATCATACATTACGGAAGGTATCAAGAATATTAAAATAAGTATGGAGGAAAGGGCATCCAATACATGACTATGAGACTAAAAAAAAACCTAGTACAATCATATAATTTAAATTGTTTACCATAAATTGAATAAAATTAAATGCATGTATTAAACATTAAGTATTATACAATAACTAGCTGACCCACGCAACCTCGTTTGCGGCTTATATTGCCCGTAGCGTGAAAATTTCCCCCGTTTTTGAAACATTCTTCGTTGTTGCTCCGTTCCTATTAGTAGTAGCGTGATGATATATACCCTATAGCCTTCCTCGATAAATGGACTATCGAACACCGAAAGAATTTTTCAAATCGGACCAGCGGTTCCTGAGATTAGCGTGTTCAAACAAACAAACTCTTCAGCTTTATATATTAGTATAGATTTGCATCTAAGGTAGTCAAGTGTTATTTTTTGGATTTCACTCATAAGTTTAAGTGGTCGGCACGCCGATTTCTACTGCGCCAAGTGATGTTGGTTCAAATCCCACATGGGACAACACTTTGTGTAAGATACTGCTCAAAATATGGGTAGACGTTTAAACATTGGCCTTGGTTACGTTTAACTGTGGGACCTCAATGGGGCATGCTTGACCGGGAGCGGGACAGAAAACACAATTACTAAGAACATTAAAAAAACCAACATCTAAGCGAACAAATAAAGCTGTAAAATAAAATAACACAAAAATAATCTATCGATTTGAGAATGTTCGCATCGGTGTGATAGAATCCCATCTCTAAATAAGTAGTCAACATTATTAATAATATATTGATCACAATAGCTTATGGTATAGTCCCATAAAAGGCCCTAACCGCTTTACTAGGAATTGATACAACACCTATTCGGATATTAGAACTAATAAATACATATAATCACTAAGCCGATCGATTGATTGATACTATTCGTGTTAGATAATAAAATATGGTCGATTTTAGAATGTCTGTCCGTCTATAGTGTAGAGTTAGTAAGGAATTTTAGTAGTTACTAGCTGAACCCCGCGGCGTAAGCCGCGTTTATCGTCGTACCGTGGTTAACGCCGCAGGACAAAGCCATTCTAAAAACATTAGCCTAAGTTACTCCTTATATCATCAGCTACCTATCAGTGAAAGTCCTGTCAAAATCGGCCCTGCCGTTGCAGAGATTAGCCAGAACAAACAGACATACAGACCGACGGGCAGACAAACAAAATTGAAAAAAAAAATGGTATATGTACCGTGTTTATATACTATTACTATTTTAATATTACAAACAGACATGCCACTTTTATTTATTTGTATAGATGTTGTATATATTTATATCATAGATAAATGAAACAACGACACAGTACAAATGATCGGGCACATCACACTATTCTTTAACCCGGTTGGGACTCGAACCCTCTCCTTGGCTAACGATCTAGGGTCATTAACCACAGGACTAATAGGCAAATCTAAATTTTATACCCAGCAAAAAGAGAAAGAAACAAAAGAAATATCACTACATAAAAAATATTATATTCCTAATCATTTAAGTCATCACGACATCACTAATTGGCTTGTTTTACAAAGAATGTTCTTAAAAAAAAAACAAAAAAAAACGCTATCTAAACCACGTTAACAAAGAACCCTAAAAAATCTCGGCCCATAATAATTAAAAGCGTGGCCCAAATTGGGCCGTAATTGTGAACCGTGTTTTGGTTTAAACGGCACCTGTTAACTATACGGCTTTACAAATTATTTGATTATATGGAGTTTTATTTTTATTTATAATCTTCTTAATTAGATAGGCTTGTGGGTTTGTGTTGAAGAATGTAATCTAGTTATGGAGTCAATACAGAAGCTGGTTTAAGAAGGTCTCGTAATATAAAATTCGTTCAATAAGTATTTCGTATTAGTATATACATATCTAAGTAGATGACCCGGTGAACTTCGTGTATTAACCTACATATTTTTGTAGCTATTTAACTGCCTCGTTCGTCTAGTGGTAAGCGTAAGCGACTGCTGATCAAGAGGTATCGGGTTCGATTCCCGGGTTAGACTGCTGTTGGGTGTTTCTTAAAAGAAGTTCTTAATAGCTGCCCGGAGTATGGAAGATACGGTGTTTCCCGCCCGTGCCTCGGAGAGCAGGTTAAGCCGTTGATCCCAGTTGTCAAGAACATCTATGGCAATTGTTATTGGGAAGTTAGCGCCCTCAAATATACTGACAACTATCAACTTTCGAATTCAGGGTTGCGGAGGTCCGATGCCAGTCGCTCCGTGTAAAAACTGATGTTCAGGTAAAACCGGTTGAGCTAGTAGCCGACCCCAAATCTTGGGAATTATAAAGGCTAGGAGGGGTATAGGGCAAAGGTATTTCAAATATTTGTAAATATTTAAAATACCTATGTTTGAACCAAATTCTGATCGCACCTTAATATGTATTTGACAAATAAATAACAATTTCTTCATTTCTAAACACACAAAAGACATTAGATGTTTCACAGCTAGAAAAAGTTTAATTGGAAAATTAAATTCTCAGTTTTCTTATATTTTCCGTCACTTATTATTTATGTTTTTCACCGTTTAAATCTTTCTTGAACGTCGACTAATATTTTTAGATTAAAATAACATAAATTGGTGCAGCTGGAGTTTTGGCAAACGACAAATGATGCAGAAGCATCACAAAGCCGCCATGGTGTGAGTCACCATGCTGCATTGTATCCATTCGCAATGAGTATGGTGACCACCACTCTTGAATTCTGCTGATGCTTTCTTTCAGGCAGAGGAGAGTCATTTTGGCATGGCATACATAAAAAAGTCAAAATGTGTTCGTTTTCTTGATATCGCTTATACCCTTTTGACTATCTTCAAGCGACATGATAAAATATCGACTAGTTATTATAATAACTCACCGTCTCATGGGAAGACGGCAGTTTCTCAACAATTTAGGGGTAAGGTGGCACTAATTATACACAGACGTATAACAGTGTGTACTTTCTGTGTAATTGTGTATAAACAATAATAAACAAGGCCGTAATGTTGTGTGTTTCCGGTGGAAAATGTCTGTCTAACTAGCCGGTAAATATCGGATACACACACAGACAGGAACAACAAACAACATGTACATTTGACGCTAGAAGTTTGCAGTCTATCTACGTTTCTTGTTTTTAGAATATTAACCTTATTCCATAAAATAAAGCACGTATTCGAGAGGTGCGAGCACACATTTTCTTACACTCTTTCTCTTATAGCTCTCATCAATAAATAAATTTTACTTCATAGCTCTGAAAGTTGGTAGGAGGAAGTGGCAATGGGCTGGTCAGAACAGACAATCGCTGGAGTAAGTGCATTTTAGAGTGGAGACTGCGTCTTGACAAACGTAGTGTGGGATGTCCCCTGGCCAGTAGGCAGGGCGGGCAGCGATTGGATGCAGAAAGCAACAGACCGGGCTCTGTGGTGTTCCTCAGGATAGGCTTCTATCAAGCAATGGACTGCAACGGGCTGATGATGATGATGATGATGATGAAGTTTTACTTCAGTCGTGTGGTCTAAATCACACTTTTTATATGTATTAGATTTTAAGACCTCACTTCTAAGGTGAGGCTTATATCCAGCAGTAGACTTCTAAAAGCTGCTGATGACGATGTGTTGACAGAGTAGATAGATAGATTCCAAATCGTAGCATAATAATGAGCTCTTGTTACCAAAGTTTAACTATAATATAGCCATACTTCGGCACATTAAGATACACATGAGAGAAAACTGGTGTTTGTAAAAGGCGAGGAATTGTGGTATGTATCATCGACGTTTTTAATGGTAGACCACATTATATAACGAAAATAAAGAATTTCGTCTTCTTTTTAACAAATAAATATAGATAATAATAGTAAATATTTAGGAGATGTAACACACAACGTCATCTAGAAAACACCAAAACTCCGAAACAGATCTTTGCAGATCATAAAAACATTTGGTCCGAATCGGGAATCAAACCCGATACCTCAAGCACAGTAGTCACATACGCTACCACTGTGCCACCGAAGTAGCTTTGTTTTTTTCGATAAAGCTTTAGGTTAGCTACTTAAAAGTTTTGTAGTTTTCTTTGTTGACCAGTTTATTTGTCTGTGTGTCTCGTGCTTTTGTACGGAGCGTTCTCGTTCATTTCATTAGCGATCGTGAGCAGATATCGTTACTGCGTGCCAAGCTGGCTAATAGGGTATATGCTAATATTTCAGATAAATTTTACGCCATTGATATATTTATGTTTAAAAATAATTAGATACATTTTACGAACAGATGTCAGACCTCAAATTAGGCCGAACTGTACAATGGCAACCAAACTATTTATATTCCTTTTTTTACTACTCCCGCATTAGGAATATACATCTTATGCCGCGGGGGACTATACGAACATACATGACACCAGACACAATGAACACTCAAACTCACACAAAGGGTTGTCCCATGTGTAATTTGAATCCACAGCACTAGACGCAGTATTGTATCTCTAAAATAGATTTCGTATATACAATACACTCAGACACATGAAAAATGACGATGCTCATCACACCACTATTTTTCCAAGGTAAAAATTTAACCACGACCACAGGCTTTCCAGTTTTGGTCACTCACTACTCACGGAACCAACAATAAAGGTTGGAAAGGCTTCACCATCATCATCAACACCTTTACCAGTCAACTGCTGGACATGGGCCTCTTCACAAAGAGGAAGTTTTGGTCCAATATACCACGCTGGCCATACGGGTTAATATAGAAATTGTATAAAAATATATTTCTCTTGACAGCGCTGTTGTCCTGCGAAGTTTGCTCTAGTGCGCAGTTTGCTCTAGTCTGAGGTTTGCTTTAGTGCGCAGTTTGCTCTAGTCCGAAGTTTGCATTAGTGCGCTGTTTGCTCTAGTGCGCAGTTGCCTCTTACGACACCCACGGGATGTATATGAGTGGTGACCACCTGTATTCTTAATCAACTACACGCAGTAGAAAGGGTTAAAAAGGACTACTAAAATTAATAAATAAAGTCAGAATTATAAAAAATCACAGCTATTTATTTCTGGGTGTTTCTAAGTTCAGGAGGTATTTTGAACTTATGTTGATTATGTGGTCTAGAATTTTGAGTTATATCCCCAAGTACAACGCTTTCAAACACGATATTATGTGAAAACATTTCAGAATAAAAACATAAATGATCTTAATTTCATACATATACTAGGTACAAAACCCACTCGTCTCTAAAACATAAATAAATAATTACATGATTATGTTGAATGAGCCTTAATCATCTGCTAATCACAGTTCTTGATGTACCATGCGGGCTAATAACGTAATGATGTACAAGCGCGACATCTTTATGTGTCAGACAGAGATAGATCTATTTCACTCACGTCCTTATGAAGTGAACGCGATGCGTACACGCAAATTTTAGAGAAAGTCAGTTACTAAGGCTTTTGATATTGAAATTGGCTTTTAATGTGTATGCAAGTGAAGGTTATTTGTATTGTGTTTTGAGAATATTTGTTGGAGAGCTATATTAAACTACTACGATAGAAGGTGAGTTATTTTCTCAACAAAAACGTAATTTCCTAATAAATTAATATTTTTGGATACTTTACATACAACGCCATCTAGTCTCAAACCAAGCAGAACTTGCACTACAGCTAGATTGAATGATCAAATATTTATGTATGTTTTTTTTTGTAAATGCATACATATTATACGTAGAAAACACCCAAATTCCGAAAGAAATATTTGCAGATCATACAAACATTTGCTCCGACCTGGGAATCGAACCATGAATAAGAAAAATATGCGCAGCCATCCTTTGTGAACCTCCACCAGTGGAAAGCTGACCAGCCAACCGGACTGCTGATAAACATCTTTATATATATATTTCTGTGAGTGACCGATTTTGATGAAATTTTTTGTGTGTGTTCAAGGGGATCTGGGAATGGTTTAGATTCACAATTTTGTCCGCTGGACAATGTTTTTTTAATTAATTTTTAATTTATTAGTAGTTATGGCAAAACGACGTTTGCCGGGACAGCTAGTACTTATATATATTTCTAAATACATAGATAAAAACTCAAACACAGAACAAATGAACCGAATTAAAAGTCCTGGGTGGAAAATAAAACCCGAAAATTCTGGCTTAGCAGTACTTATATATATATATATATCTAAATACATAGATAAAAACTCAAACACAGAACAAATGAACAGAATTAAAAGTCCTGGGTAGAAAATAAAACCCGAAAGTTCTGGCATCACAAATCTCTACACCAACTTAGTAATTTCTCCGAAATCAAAATCTCACATAACAATTATCCGTTCCGAACAAAATATTCAATGAAACGAAGGAATTTCGTCTTCCTTTTCACACAAGTACTTAATGAAACCGGAATGGATATAATCATTAAAAATAACACCATATAAAGAGATAAGTAACTTTGTATTCCAGCAGATAGCCATAAAACTTTTATTATTATTGATTGAGCCATGAAAAATATTCAACCATAAAACTAAGATGTAGATATGAGATAAGTGATTGCGGTGCTATATACTAAAACTAACTTTAAACTTTCACAAGTTGAGTTTAAAATCCCTTGAAGTATTTTACCAAGTTAGGTTAAAATTAGCAAAGTACGGCCAGTTAGTTAAATAACACGAAACGTACATTGCGAATTTAAAGTTGTTTAAGTAGTGTGGTAAGATTTAAATCGATTGTAATAATATATTTTATCGTTTTGAAAACACTTTTTCGCGTAACTGTACTTTTATTAAGTGATGGTAAGCACCGAACTTCATTCACGCCATCATATTATTAACGGGTTTATCAGAAACGAGACGTAATGTCTTTGTTCGACCATTGTATCAGATATTAAGCTGTTTTGAAGAGATTTCTTTTTATACATTTTTTATTACAGTTCAACAAAATACAATAATCTGAGACATTTACATAACTTAACAATATTAAATATTTTGATATTTAATAATTTTGATTAATCCTGACATTATAAGACTCTTTATTTCTTTGAAACAATGGCTATTATTTTAATTGAATGCAATTCTGTAACAAAATAAAACTAATATCAAAACGAAAATACTTTTTGAAAATTTTGATAGTTTAGTAAATTAAAATTTGACTGCCGCGTTGGTCTAGCGGTTGGCGTGTGCGACTGCTGATCATGAGGTCTCGGGTTCGATTCCCGGGTCGAACCAAATGTTTGTATGATCTACAAATATTTGTTTCGGAGTTTGGGTGTTTTCTATGTACAATATGTATGTATTTACAAAAAAAGAAATATATATGTATTCATATCAGTTGTCTAGTACCCATTACACAAGCTCTGCTTAGCTTGGGACTAGATCGCGTCGTGTGTTAGATGTCTGAAATATTTATTATTATTTATTACTAGCTGAACCCCGCGGTGTTACCCGCGGCTATTGTTGTTCCGCGAGTAACGCCGCAGGACAAAGTTAGTCCACAAAAAGTAGCCTAAGTTACTCCCTGGATCATCAGCTACCTACCAGTGAAAGTCCCGTCAAAATCAGTCCAGCCGTTCCAGAGATTACCCAGAACAAACAGACAGACAGACAGACCGACAGACAGACAGACAGACAGATAGACAGACAGACAAAAATTTTTTAAACTACTTTTTTGGTATATGTACAGTGTATACATACATATGCATTGATTAAAAAGTTGTTATTTTAATATTACAAACAGACACTCCAATTTTATTTATTTGTATAGATAATAAAACCGGCCAAGTGCGAGTCGGACTCGCGAAAGAGTAAAGAAATCTCGTTTATTGTATAAATTATTAAATATTTTTATTAAATTATTTATTTTTAAAGGGAATATATATCTAAACATTCGGTGAATATTTCGGCTAGCTTCGGCGACGCAGTGGCGTTACCACTCAATCTACAAGCAGTCAATATTGTAAAGCCTATATATCTACCGGTCCTCTAACAGCGATGCAGTCGTGATAATAGCCAGTAATGTCAGCTGCATATACCCTGTACACGTACAGAGTGAGCTAACGACCATACATTAGGAGGCAAGCATACGCCGTTAGCATCTCTAATTGTATGAAAATAGACCTTGATAGGCATATAGGGATGCCAAACATACTTTGGTAGGGAAATTAAAGAAGTAAAAAAAGACACAAAAAATCTGAATTGTATTTGGATTTACTTCTGTAACCAGGAACTAACCTTGGTTGCCTCGAGTGCGCAATGGTAGCAATTCCCGGGTCGGACCAAATCTTTGAATGGCCTGCAAATATTTGTTTCGGAGTTTGATCGTTTTTTATGTATAATATTTATGCAATTATTTACAAAAAAAGTATTTATATCAGTTGTCTAGTAACATAACACAAGCTCTGCTTAGCTTAGGACTAGATGGCGTGTGTAAAAAAACCACACACACATGTCAAATGGAGATAAATATCCTTATATCCTTAAAAATAGGGTCCATATCTTGACTTTGTTATGTGTGTGGATTGATTCCTTGTTACATTAGTGCATCCAATTAGGAACGGCATTAATTCTAAGAGAAATTGTTTCACTGTGAAATTACTGGTATCTTAGGACATCCAGAGGTTGTATTTTGATGGCATCCAAAAAAAAAATTTAACACAACATTATGTATGCGTGGTCTAACCTGTGTCACGGAGGACTTAACAAAGATATATGAAACGGACACATTGAACACCCAGACTCAGGACAACAATTTGTATATCTAATCTTACATAGTGTTGTCCTTGGGATTCGAACTCACAAAACCCAACGCAGTAGAGAGCAGCGTGGCGAACAATACAGTCTGCATGCATAAAAATTGCATAACGAGGACGATCATTTGTCTGTGCCCTCCTCCTTATTTGTTGCGCTGTCTTCAAATGAAGGCCGCCATAGTGTGGGTAACCATGCTGCATTGTTGCATTGTCTGAACGAGCAATGAGTATGGTGACCACCACTCTTGGACTCTACTTATACTTTTCATCAGGCAGAGTAGAGTCATTTTGGCAGGCATACATAAAAAAAATATCATGTAGTCGTGGCTTTTACCCTACCCTACCCTTTTTTTAAATGTTTGAATGTCAAATTAATCCGTAACTACTTCAAGCAACAATTTCTTTACAAATTGTTTGTGCGAATTTAAAAGAAACTTTAAACTACTAGTATTAATAAGACACTTATTAATAAGTCCTTACGTCTGTTCATCAGAAGTCTAGTTTTTATTGCACGGGCTCTATCTTATTTTTGATCATACAACTGAGTGTGAAATGTGTTCCATTATCCATACTACTTAATATTATAATTCAAAAGTAACTGTGTCAGTTACGTTTTCATGTGTAAATCACTACACAGATTTCAATGAAATTTGGCATGAAGATTCTTTGATTCTTGAGAAAAGGCATAGACTACTCTAGATTAAAATTACGTTATGTTTTTCAAATGTTTGATCACCGTGGGAGAGCCACGCTTCGGCACGAATGGGCCGTCTCGACCGGAGTGCTACCACGGCCTCACAGAAAACCGGTATGAAATAGTGCTTGCGCTGTGTTTCACCGAGTAAGTGAGGATACCAGAGGCCCTTAACCCAAAACCCTATCTATCTATCTATCTCCCCTCCCCATCCCCCAAAGGCCGGCAACTCACTTGTGACGCCTTTGGTGTTTGCAGGTGTCCATGGGCGGCGGTAATCGCTTACCATCATGCGATACGTCTGCTCGTTTGCCCAGGTAATGCAGCTATGCTCTAAGAAAAATACCCTCAATTGAAGTTTTCTATAACCCTAGCGTGCGAATGTACAGGAATGAATGACAGGTGAGTGAAATAGACGAGGTGAATGAAATAGACCTCAGGTGTCGTATAACTGTCCTTTACTTGTATATTACGGGCTTTAATCGGAATATTTCCATACGAATGCGAAATGTGTTATTAGTCCATTCTTTTAGAATATTTTTAGTTAAACAAGCTTTTGACGTCGAACATCGCGGTAAAGGGTGTGTGTCAGTTATTCTGATATCATGATCAGCCTATGGCTGTCCACTGCTGGACAAGGTCTCTCTCACTATAATACTATAATTTATAATTTCAAATACTACTAGCTGAACCCCGCGGTATAACCCGCGCTTATTGTCGCACCGCGGGGGAAGCGGCGGGGCGAAGCTAGTCTGAAAGTAGCCTAGGTTATTCATCTGTCTGTTTGTTCCGGGTAATCTCTGGAACGGCTGGACCGATTTTGACGGGATTTTCACTTATAGGTAGACATTGATGATATCATTGATGATATAGACATTGATGATATCATCAGTGAACAAACAGACAGACAAAAATTTCAAAATATGATATTTTGGTACATGTATCGTGTATACATATGTATTTATTTAAAAGCGGTTATTAATATTACAAACAGACACTCCATATTTATTTATTATTATAGATTTATAAAGCTGAAGAGTTTGTTTGCTTGAACGAGCTAATCTCAGGAATTACAGGTTCGATTTGAAAAATTCTTACAGTGTTAGATAACCCATTTATCGAGCAAGGCTATAGGTTATATGTCATTACGTTAAGACTTATAGGAGTGGAGGACCAATCGAGAACGTAACAAAAACGGGGGAACTTATTACGCTGCGGGCAATAGGAGACGTAAACGAGGTTGCGTGGGTCAGGTAGTTTCGTATAATCTCGTTCAGTAGTTTTGCATAAAATAGTAACAAACATATCTACACAAACTTACCCTATGATGATGATGAGCGGCTAGTCTTAACAGTCAACTACGCAGGAGATATTATAGTGCACAAGTGTGCGCAAACAAAGGTAAACTCTCTGTTCCCTCACTCTCACAATCCGATAATACTAGTATTCGACTCAACCTCAACTTCCAAACTCCAGGCTGTTATTAAACATTTACATAGTCAGAAAAATTCAATAACACTTTTTAGCCTAAACCGGGAATAGAAGCCGAGACCTCTTGATCGACAGTCACACATACTTTAATAAATAATAATACATATTTCGGACATCTAACACACAACGCCATCTAGTCCCAAACTAAGCAGAGCTTGTATTATGTACAGACATCTGATATAAATACTTATATACTTTTTTTTGTAAATACATACATATTATACAAAGAAAACACCCAAACTCCGAAACAAATATTTGCGGATCATACAAACATTTAGTCCGACCCGGGAATCGAACCCGAGACCTCATGAACAGCACTCGCGTATGCTACCACTGCGCCACCGAGGCAGTTCGTTGGTTGGTCTAACTTTACTGTTAGTAGTAGAGTACCTCAGAATAATAATTTATTTAGATTTTTTAAAGGATTCGAATCTCCTGGTAAGAGATCCTAATCCGATTGAGGTACCAATACACTTCACACTTACACTACACTCACACATATGAAGGTTGTTGTTGGTGTAATATCTATTAATAGCAGACAGGAGAACCACTTGTTTGTTTCTCAAATTAGTACTGGTGTTATTTAAATGATATTCCCTATAATAAATTGAAACAGTTTGAGTTGGTAATTAAATAATAAAAGAAAACTATGAATAAAAGTCTCATTGCATCCTTTTTATTATAATTATAACTACTACAGGTGGACATCAGATTATTATGTCTAGTTCATATAAAATTACTTTCTTTCTTTTATTATCTGTAACAATCTTGTGTTTAATAATTAAATAGGTTTTACGATTCTCGGAATCATAAATAGTAAGGATTAACTATGATCGACTGAACTTCTTCGACTTCGAAAATAGATACCATTGCCTGATTACAAATAAAGCGATAAAAAAATCAAAACGTCACCTGTCAAAACTCCCACCAACTGCGTTTAGTTAATGCATCACTTGCATCCTATCAAATTAAATTCTATGCGCATAACACGAATTAGTTATGTTTAAATGCGTCTTGTGGTAACGCTATGCATAGCTAAGGGCCGTTTGACCACACCGAGCGTTCCTGTGACGCTTTGAATTGAATGCAACTATGTTTATTGATACAATACGTCTTGAATATTATATTTTTTAAATCCGTGGAGTGGCTTTAGGTTTTATTAGTTCTTGGTAGATGTTTGATTTCAATGAAGAAGTATTCAATTATTCCGGTCAAGAAAGAAAAATAAAAATAAGGTTTCTATAGGTTTTTATACATACATACAATCAAGACATGCAAGCAGTCGGTCACCTTATGGTAAGTGAGTACCATATTGCTGAACTCAGAATATTTACCCCCCGTCTCCCTTCCCAAAATCAAAGAACGACTGTATATGAGATCACAGTATTGCTCCGATCGAGTGCGGTACTTAGTATTACTAAATACATATTCTATTGTCACCATTGCGTCATACTTAAAGCTATTTGATTCAGGATTACGTCACTGACGATTAAATTACGTACTTGTTGGCAGATTTTCAATTAAACTACCTTC
The DNA here is from genome assembly GCA_905220595.1 of Spilosoma lubricipeda. Lineage (NCBI taxonomy): Eukaryota > Metazoa > Arthropoda > Insecta > Lepidoptera > Erebidae > Spilosoma > Spilosoma lubricipeda. The sequence continues at coordinate 13,178,468 of HG992296.1, read as the reverse complement.
AAAAGAGTTTCAAGAAATTTTATTTTATCCGTTGTATATTTTTGGTTATGTCAAAACTGTCAAATGTTTGAATTACAATATTTTTACAAGCTTTTTATTAACTTGCAATGTATGTATGTATGCTTGTATGTTCGGGTGGAATCTTGCAACTCAATTTTGAAGGAGATATCTACAACCAATTTTGCTGAAATTTGGAAGCATATGTTTACAGCGTGACAATACAATATTATAATGACATGGAACTGATCTGATGCTGGAGTTAGAAGGTGGCCATAAGAACTCTGTAAAGATACGTCGCAACATCATCGAGTTTAGACTCGTTTGATTCGTGTCGGGACATTTCACTAAAAGCTTGTTTTTAAAAGCCTTATAATTCAATTTATTCTTTTCAATTTTATTTTAAGCAATTAATTATATTCAAAAAAGGAATGTTAATAGTTCTCTTTAAAATAATTTTAAATGACATGGGCAGCTTGTCATACAGCCTAATGGTAATCGTCGTCAATAAAACTTATTTCTTTAACAACAATTTCGAAGTAAATGAGACAATTTACGAGCTACAGGAGCCACATTTTTTAAAAAGTGTCGTTCACACGTAACGCATAAACACGAGTCATAGACAATCGGTATTCACATCGAGTGTGGATGTAATAATTTAATAGGTGCGTCGAATCGTTTTCCTGCGACTAGGGTGGGGAGTGTGCGTGATGCATCCGAATGCATTCTGGAGTTTGATATTTTTAATCTATGGATTATTCAAAAGAAATTTCTAATGAGAACTTGCTTAAATTTTTAATGAAATATCTTCAGTTATTTGATCTTGGATTATTCTTAAAAATGTAAATACATATTCATTTGTTTTTTAATTTCTTCGTGACAAAATTTGGGATTTATAAAGTAATTTTTTTAAAGTTGTTCAGCTTTAAAGACTAAATAACATTTCATCATCAAAAATTGGCAGTGATAAGGACTGCCGATAGAAGTGAAAACTTATAACCTGGAATGTTATTTGTAAAATTAATGTGTAAAATTTGAATTTACGTAATGTGTAAATTAAAATTATCAACATCAAATATTAGCCCGTCGGTGACGCGAACCTAAAGATTATCCCCTGCCAAAAAGTGCTCCACGCGGCCAACGAAATTTTCACTTCGAAAATGTCATATCAGCATGTCGGTGTCGCGAACTCATAAGATTTTCTCTTACCAAAAAGTGCTCAACGCTACTAAAGAAGTTTTTACTTCAAAAATATCTCTGAACGGAAATGGAGTTAGCTTACCTAACACCATGTACCTATGTAGGTACTTTAAAGTATACCTCCATTAACTACACGAGAATCCACTTTTCAAATATAAAAAAATAAAGTTATACCATAAACTATACTAAGATTATATTTAAATAAATCTTCGTACCCAAACTAAAAAAAAAACAACAAAAAAGGTTTTGAAAGCGCGCCCGTAAAGTGATCTACCGTCATACAAAAACTGTTATTTCAACGAATTAAAATGGGCGTTGGAACTGTCAGAAGCGATATAGCAAATCGCCATTTTAATTGCCCGTTTAGAAATGTTTGCATTCGATTTTTGAAACACGTTTCGCGGCAAAAAATATTGAAAAAAAGAATGCATCTGTCATTTCGTTGAGTGATCGATTTGAAATGATACAGAAGATTGTTTTTCTTAATAATAGGTTGGGTTATTGCGAATTCCGATGGTGAAATTAAGATAAAAATGCAATCTACATGGCACAAGATGGTTAGTAAGATTTTATTTATTGAAATTCTTTTACATTTGTAGTATTATATAATCGTATAATCTAAGCATAATCTTGTGGAATAAGTAGATATGAGGTGAAACAATGTGACTATTAATATGGAGGATGTCTTTGTACTCACAGTTTGCACTTCACATTATCACAAATGGAAATAGAAAAATTAAAAATTGACTCAAGATGTCTTTCATTGATTAGAAGAGTTGATGAATTTTAAACAGTTACACAGACTTTCCTGATTCATAGACAAAAATACTCTCTATATTTAATTATATTGTGTATATAGGAATAAACACAATCATAGAGCCTGCTCTATGATCGTATTTATTGCGTGGTCACAGATTAACTGGATATTAATACATTAATTAAATACCAGTATAACCAACTGACTAACTAGTTAAAATATTAAGCAATTGAATTCGTGTATGCTTTCAACAATCAAAAGTTCTACATCAAATTTTGAAGCGATGTACCTACGCTTCAAAGACGATTTTTATTAGTATTTTTACCCGACTGCGAAAATGTATGTAAGTATGTATGTATATTTCTTTGGCACGCCCTAGAGCCTAAACGGCTTGTGGTATTTTTATGTGAGTGGTGTCAATAGATTTGTCTTAGTCGTGAGAGTGACACTGGGTACATCAAAATTAAATAAAAAAAACAAAATAAAGGATTTTTGGCCCCGAAAAGTAATCTAAAAAAAAACTAAAGTTTTCAAAATAAATCGAGTGTGGTATCAAAATAAAGAATTTTCAACGGTGATTACGAATATATTATATATAAAACTTAAATGTTTTAATGAAAAAAACTGAATTTAATAAAGATGACAAATATTGATGCAGTCGGGTTTTTATTTTAATAATTTTCTTCAGTTAACTATGTTCTTTATAAGCGTGTCATTTTACTGCTAGTTTTCCAAATATTTTTAGACTATTATTAATCCTATTAGAAATTTGTCTATCATATATATCTATCTATCATATATATCTATTCACACCTGTTTCGTAAAAGCTTATTATATACATACATACGGCTTCTGCAAAATGCAGTAAGTTAATTCGTATTCCACAGAAACAGCAAACACTATAAAAATATTATTGTAATTGCGATTTGAATAGGACTATTGTCCGTCAAATGACGATAACAGGAACCTGGAACTCACTACCAGCGCTCATATGGCCGTCCCACTATGATCCCGGGTCCTTTAAGTGGGACGTGAAAAAGTATCTTACTAGGCCGCCATAGTGCTGGTCTCCACGCTGCACTTTCCACCACTCTTGGATCCTGCTTGTGCTTTATATCAGATGGGGCAGTATCATTTAAGCAGCTCAAACAAAAAATAAATGAAATACGACAAACAAGGCACTAACACGCCATCAAAATCATACCCATAATAATCTCATCAACCGGACTCATTCCAAAACCATTGCACACATCACTCACAGAACTTGACTTAAATTAATATTCATATATTGCTTTACAAAAATCAGTTGTAATCGACACCTGCTCCATAGTGCAAAGATTCCTCACACCCACCACTCAAATCTCTACAACACTACACAATCAACCTACCCACTTGGGGTAAGCCCATGCTAGGTTCAAATTTACCAGCATCTCAGATGAAAATTCCCATTACCCATAACAATAATATTCTTTATTTCGTTTTACAAATACAGGTTGCTACATAATAGGGTAGTTGACTGTATCGTAAATAAATATCGATGTCTCCTTCCTAAAAACGAATATTACAAAATGTCTCGAAAAATATAATAATTACAGCTTTTCATTTCTATTACAAATTTTTATCAAATAAACATTGTAATATATTGCTCAATTGAGTAGTGTAAAACAGTGACATCACAGTTCTTAGTACATTTTTCATAAAAAGTTTTCGTTTTGAAAGATGATAAAAAGTAACTGATTTGACTAAGGTGTCAACTACTCTATTAGATACAAGACTAGTATTAAACTTTAGGTACTGATACTGTCTTCAAAACTAACGAAACACTTGTGTTTTGGCTGACAGTTTTCAGTCATGTATTTGAATTTGAAAACCACTTTGTTCCTTTTTTAATATCGTACAAATTAACATCAAAATATATATTCAATCATTTTTAAATTAATTTTATAAGAGATTCATACATTGTACTTACAAATATCCCTCAATTAACAACTAAGTTTGCCAATTTAGAACACATCTTTATTTACATAAGTAGCGTCTACATAATTTCCTACTAAAAAAATCTTTCCTAGACGGTTGTTAGCTAATAATTCAGATTCTGTCAATGCCACTTTACTACTTAGTATGTATCTTATGAAAATCAACGAAATCACCTTACCCAGTTAATCAGTACGCCGAAATATACCATAACACTTTAAAATTAAAGTTGATTATTCAATCTAATTGCAAGTATATGAATCAGAAATTCATCCGAGAATTTTAATAGAGATTATAGATAACAAACTATTGTCACAGTTTAAACTGCTACTGTATTAAAAACGTCTCATGGATGTGTTTTTAATTATTGATTTATTTGCGAGCTCAAGGTTATTTTTGAGGCAGACGGAGTACGAAGGATTAAATTTTAAACTATATTGCCGCTATGTTTCCTTAAATAGATATACATTTAAACAAATATAAATAAATGTAGATCTTTCTTCTTTTAGGGTAGTGTTATGTCTTCATACTCTTCACATCAAGACTTGAGTACTGTTCCACAAATAGGGCTCATTGGTCTTTCGAGCCCAAGTCTTTTGTTCCGGTAGAGGCCAGCTTGCTAGTTATTTTTTCCTGATTCTAATCCGATTTAACTTCTATGCAACCCACTGGTTTCAGATACTTCGCAAAAGAAACATAAGCAATCAAGTCTGATAGAGTGTTTTACAGTGTGAAGTAAACATTATGGAAATGAAGAGTAATTCAAAGCTTGACTTTTGGTGGATCTTCAGCTGAATCCAGACAAAGTACCTATTAATTTTTTGTACAACGTTAAGTAAATATACAGTTGCTCCTTTAAGCTTTTGTCCGAAACTAAGTTAAAATTGTATTTATGTCTACCACGATATGGGGTTATATCAAAGTTCTGTAGAAACCGTTGTCGGACTTTTTGAGGGTCCACCTACCCGTATTGATTGCTGGACGCTAAGAATAAAAGTAGTTATTAGTAATTTTACACTTTCGATCGATCCAGATCGTTGATTCAAAACATCAGATTTCTCCATAACTAACCCACCATACCATTTTACTCCAAAATTGATTGTACTATGTCAAGCCAATTTGACCCGCAATAATTTAAAGTGTGAACGAATACCAACAGCTGGAAGTGGGCCTTTAAATCAGACATCGTTATAGCGAACACAGTGAACAATATTACACCTCTTGAATTTCATGCTCGTCAGTTTTATGATTTCAAGTGAAAATTATTTGTCAAACATCCATTGTGAGGGAACGTGTTTTTTTACGACTACAAAAATATTAATTTTATATTAACACGACCGTGAAAAGGGAATGACAGAACGATGGTATCGTTTTCCACTTCATAAGCGTCATTATAAGCTTTGCCAATTTTAAATTTACACTCGGCAAATTATGTTTTCACTTTATCTGTTACGTTTTAAAAACTAAAATCGTTTAACTGTAGTGTGAGGACTGTAAATCTTTTGTAAACGATCAATAAAATGCACAAAAGGTTAGAAAGGGAAGGACTGTTTGATTTTTTTTTACAAACAACTGCCGGGTTCCAAGAAGGTGTAAAGTGGCTCCATGGTTATTTATTTTTATTGTATTGTTAATAAGCAAGCAAGGGAACTTTTCGTAAACTATTAAACGGTTATAACGAACTAAATAGAATATAATGACCGTGTATAATCACACAATGGATGATGGCAATCAAAGCTCATTGTTAGGTTCTGAGTTGACGTCTTTATTCACTGGCAAATTTAATTTTACACTTCGCAAAGTTTTACGTTTCTCAAATACGTGTACTATAGAGTTGAAATTTCATTAGCAAATGATTTTTAATGTTGTTTTTTCGGTTTAATAAACAGATAGATTTCAAATTTGGTAATAATTGTATCATCTGGCGCCTTCTGGGAACACCGAATGACAATTTGTTGCAAATCAACTTACTTTATTGACACGTCATCTTGTACTGAAGTGGGTTTCTATTCAGTATTGATTTTATTGGTTATTGATATGAAGACGTTTGACACTTATATTAAAATGACAGTCAATTGGTTTGGTTTGTCTGAATGGCGGTGACATACAGTGTCGATAGACATTCGGGCGCTTCTTTTTTTCGAGTCTATTCTTATGTATTCTTGTCTGTGTCTTTTAGTTTCTATACACAGGGTAATTTTTAAGCGTTGAAATTTGAGTAGAATTTTTTTGTACTCACCATTGTGAGGTGGTGATGTAAAGAGATTTTTCCACGGGTCACAATCTTACTTGGTTGTCGCTTAAACTACTGTTTCTTAACAAATGGATTTATTAAAAGAAAAACACTTTTTGGTAAGAGAAAATCTTATGAGTTCGCATCACCGACATGCTGTCATGACATTTTCGAAGTGAAGATCTCTTTGGCTGCGTTGAACACTTTTTGGTAGAGGAAAATCTTGTGGGTTCGCGCCACCGACATGCCAATATTTGATGTTAATGATTTTAATTTAATCATTATGAAATTTCTAATTTTACACATTAATTTTACAAATAACATTCTAAAGAAAGAAAGAAAAGAAAGAAATTCTAAGTTATAAGTTTTCACTTCTATTGGCTGTCCTTATTGACTGCCATTTTTTGATCTAGCCTGTATTAGTCCTAGTGATCCTGACTGTTAAGCCACATGTTGAGGGTTTGTTATCTACTAGTTGTTGCCCGCGGCTCCACCCGCGTATATGTCGGTTATTGCGGCAAATAGTAGCCTATGTGTTATTCTGATGTATAAGATATATTACTGTAAAGTTTCATCCAAATCCGTTCAGTAGTTTTTGCGTGATAGAGTAACAAACATCCATTCAAACATCCATCCATCCTTACAAACTTTCGCATTTCTAATATTAGTCGGATTCAGGACAAATAATATGTAATTGGTATTGTACTTTATCTATCACGAATATATAGTTATAAATAAATATGTTTATTATCGGTCTGTTTACCACAGTAGAGACTCTAATTAGTTTAAGTTCAAAAGGTTTTATATATCACTAGCTTTTGCCCGCGGCTCCGCCCGTAAAGAGTAGCCTATGTCCTTTTCAAATTATGCTATCTCCATGCCAAATTACATTGAAATCGGGGTAGCGGTTTAGCCGTGAAAGACTAACGGAAAGAGATAGTTACTTTCGAATTAATAAATACTAACTGTTGCCCGCGGCTCCACCCACGTGTTTGTTGATTATCGCGGCAAATAGTAGCCTATGTGTTATTCTGATGTATAAGATATATTACTGTAAAGTTTCATCCAAATCCGTTCAGTAGTTTTTGCGTGACGAAGTAACAAACATACACACTCACAAACTTTCGCCTTTATATATTAGTGTGAAGTGTGATGATTAGTGTGGATTTCTTTTATATTAATCGTGAGAATCAATTATTTAATTTCCAATAATGTGGATTGATTTTAGAAACCAACAATTTAATAGACTTCGAGTTTGTTTAAACAGCCATTATTCTTTCCCCCTCTATTATTAAACGGCAAGTATTATATGATGCGCATACGCACACAACATTAACTTCGCACCCGTTATTTATTAGTTCAAATTGAATTAGGAAGCGATGCCATCTACTCTATTGTCCGTTAAATGGTTATTGTAATTGATACGATTTGATTGGGAATGGGGGATGTGTCTGTCTGTCTGTCATTATATAATACGTTAAACGAATTCTTTATACCCCTTTTATTATTAAACAATTACTGCATTGGAGGATTTTATTTAATTTATTGAGGTATAATAATATGTCTAGCAGTTGACTGCGATAGGGTGATGATTATGATGATGATAATGAACCACTTCATATTTGGAATACTTAATCCGTGTAATGAGTATCATCACCATTATGACTCCTACTTATTTCTTGGGTGTCGTAAGAATAATGCGTACTCACCGACGGACAGTGTGAAGGCGAAGAGACTATATAAACTAAAAATCTATAGAATACAGCTTACTTAAACAACAAATACAAATAGAAATACAAATAGTAAAAGAAACAAATACAAGTATAAAGCCACATAACTTAATATAATAAAGCTTTTGTTTGTTTGTTTGTTTAAACGTGTTAATCTCAGAAAACGCTGGTCCGATTTGAAAAATTCTTTCAGTGTTGGATAGTACATTTATCGAGGACGGCAATCGCGAAAACCAATAGAAGCAGAGCACCAATGGACAATGTTTCAAAACCGGGGGAAAATTATCACGCTACGGACAATAGGAGACGCAAACGAGGTTGCGTGGGTCAGTTAGTGGTAAATTTTTAAATGTTTAGCAACAGTTGATCAACATTGTTGATGAGCAACGTTCAACCGAGTCAACTGCCGTTTTTCACTGCCGTGCAACTCTGCAACAAGCAGTGTTGACAGCAGCTCAGCAACATGTTGATGCAAATTTCTTTATTAACAAGTTTACCATAAATACAGGGGTTTACATGCCACGAAATAAACCAACCACTCGCCGTAAAATTTTTTTCGCATCAAATGCAGTCTATTCTGAAGAACTTTCGGGATAAACTTCGCGAAACCATATCACTACGAGGAGATTAGAATTAACACTTATGTAGAACAACATTTAGTAAGCAAGGGTTTACCCCGTAGGCGGTAAAATAAGGGATGAACAGTTGTATGAAAGTGACTGTTGTGCTTCTGCTCAGGTTCGATCAAATATTTGTATGATCTGCAAGTATTTGTTTCGGAGTTTGGGTGTTTTCTATGTATAATATGTATGTATTTACAAAACAAAGTATATACTTAGGTGTATCTATTAATATCAGTTGTCTGTAGTACCCGTAGAACAAAATCTTCTTAGTTTGGGACTAGATGACATTGTGTATTGGATGTCGAAAATTATTATTTTATTAAAGTTAAAAATGCAAAATAAGAAGTAATCAAGGGAACGAATCTGCGGGCAGTAACTAGTCAAACGAAATGAATATTTGTTAAATAGAAACTCTAAATTGATTTTAACTACTGTATTTTCCTTCATTCTATGGTTTCAAATACATATCAAAAACTTTCAAACGGGTATCATTCTCAAATTAAATAATAGCCATTGATTGTATCATAATGCTACTTTACCCCATAGAGTTGACCATAAAACCATGGGGCACATTCTCATGGTGACCATGAGATCTCATCCTTCGCTACAAATGTGTACAGCTTGACGTGCAGGCGTTAGGGAAAAACCACCCGCTGTGTAGGGCCATTGAGAAAGACAGGGATGGACTTGGAATGAAATATATTCATTTATTTAATACATCATGCATTTTGGGCGCATGGTTTCACTTAATGTCTAGGGTATTCTTTAACAGTCAACCATTTGGTGATGCAGAGAAATACATGCATTGTACTAAGCCATAACTGAATTATGAATTAAAAGTTTGGTACTATTTTGACCAAAACTATATTTCGAAGTAGAAAATTTTATATTCATTGAAAATATGATATTCTTTGTGACATTTGAAATTTATATTATTTGTTAGAGTGTGTGAGACTAATATTTCACATGTTTATCTCTCCACAGGATAAAGTTAAGTTTTATGCAACTGACTCATTTAGTTACCTTACATTTTAACAAACTTTTTAGTGAAAGAAACGTAGTACTGCGTAAACTTACGTATTAGATATTAATATCCAACAGGTACATACATAATTTCTTGTATATCTATTCAGACATTTCCATATCATCCAAGGAAAAACTTTGAAAAATAGCCTGTGGCATTAGACCTCTCCATTTTATACTCGAAATAATCAGTTAAAGAGTTAAAATAAATCAATGCAAATAACTAAAATTGGAGTGTCTGTTTGTAACATCAAAATAACCGCTTTTAAACAAATGCACACTTGTACAATTTTTTTTTTTTTTAATTTTGTCTGTCTGTCTGTTCCGGGTAATCTCTGGAACGGCTGGACCGATTTTAAGGGAACTTTCACTGTCAGGTAGCTGATGGTCCAGGGAGTAACTTAGGCTACTTTTTTTAGACTACATTTGTACCGCGGCGTTACCCACAGTTGTTGTTGTACCACAGGTAACACCGCGGGACTCAGTAGGTAATAAGCTACGTGATGTCTATAAACATCCCAAATGCGCCCCTGTCGGCCACTTCATTGGAAACACAAAAACATACCCAGTACAGCAGGATTCTGCTAATTATTGTAAGAATAATGGCCCAACAAATTTATGGCCTTCGAACAAAGATATATGGTCATTTAATGGCCTGTCGCAAGCCACAAATGGTCTTTTGTCTTGTATTGTGTGGTACTATACCACGTTTTGTTGGGGTACATAATTGGCCATGGTAAATTTTGGTAAAATGGTACAGTCATCACTATTTAACTGTGAGTAACAACTTGTTATTGTTGTAATATTCTTGTATGATGGGGTTTAGGACTAAGGTTGATAATACTTACAAATATAAACTACTTATTTGAGATTATAAAAAAAAAAATATCACTGCAAAGAGAAGACAAATTTGAAACAAACTGTATACTAAACTGGCCATCTGGCCAGTGGGGCCATGTGGGCCAAAACCTACAAAGGTCTTAGAAGAGGGCTATTTCTTGCAATAGACTGTTGATAATGAAGATGATTTGAAATATATTCTGACGTTTTACAATCTAACGTCTGCATTAATATGTTCATTGATCGTTATCTCCTATTAGAGCTAGCGTGGTGATAATAACTTAAACCATCTACCAGTAGTAGCACCAATCCAGTAGTTCCTGAGATTAGCGCATTCAAACTAATAAACACTGTTCAGTCTTTAGATCTCGAATTAGGTAGATTCTGTATATATACTACTAGCTGATCCCCACGGTGTTACCCGCGGTTATTGTTGAACCGCGATTAACGCCACGGGACACAGTTAGTCAAAAAAAATAGCCTAAGTTACTCCCTTGATCATCAGCTACCTGCCAGTGAAAGTCCAGTCAAAATCGGTCCAGCCGTTCCAGAAATTAACCGGAACAAACAGACAAACAAACAACAATTTTTTTAACTACATTTTTGGTATATGTACCGTGTATACGTACATATGCATTTAGTAAAAAGCCTTTATTTTAATATTACAAACAGACACTCCAATTTTATTTATTTGTATAGATAGGAACCTGTTTGGTAATAAACTTACTTATATATAGGTACCTTATTAAATGCGTATTTCTCGCATTTTTAACGCGTATTTTAACTCACATTTTACCAATAAAAGGTACCCTTTGTGCTATACTTTCATTAATTATCTTATTGCTTAGGTTATTTTGCCACGATTGAGTAAGAAACACCCATCCAAATACAATAGTACTGTGATTGGACTGATATTACTGTTGTCGACATTACTATTTATATACGTATTTGCCGACTATACTTATAATCTTAAATTTAACTTACCTCCATTACATTTCTTCTGCTGACTGTACCTACGCCTACATTCATAGGATCTACAAGTATTGTATGGAGACATAAAATAGTTTATGTTAACTTACATATCTTGATCTAAGCTTTAAAGCTATTGTACAATAACTTAACACGATTTCTTTACCCGACTGTACAATAAATTATTTCATTGTTTTATTTTATATATGTTTAAGGTGACAAAACTAAATGGATGGTTTTGTATTTAATACTTACTTTTGAGCGTGGCTCCGCCCGCGTGTATCTCGGTTTTCACGGTGAAAAGTAGCCTATGTCCTTTATAGCGATCTTAGTGGTACAAGAATAATAACGGCGATGAGTAATGATGTGACCAGTATTCATTATGCCGGAGCCACGGCTCCATAATACTCTAATTGTTACGTGGTGACGTCTGGCTTTCTATACCCTTACAGTTAATTATATATCTATACTAATATAAAAGAGTTTGTTTGTTTGAACGCGCTGATCTCAGGAACCGCTGGTCCGATTTGAAAAATTCTTTCAGTGTTGGATAGTACATTTATCGAGAAAGGCTATAGGCTATATATCATCACGCTAAGACCAATAGGAGCGCAGCACCAATGAAATAAATGCATTTAATCACGTCTTATTCTCGACGAGATAATAAATGTCTAACTACTACGTGACGATAATATACTGATATCTGAAATATGGTGACATAGCTGGTCAGGCTTAGATATGTATAAATTCTATTATTTTAACAATACATGACGTAGGAATATCCTTCCTCAAAAATCAAAGTATCACCATGTCAAATTTCATTGAAATCGGTGTGACGGTTGAGCCATGAAATCGGGACAGACAGACAGGCAGATTTACTTTCGAATTTATAATTTTAAAGTATGAATAGTATGGAATAACTGCTTCTCCTTCTTGATATTCTGTAAATTAATCAAGTTTTATGATCGTTATTGTATTACTTTATTGTTCCTCACTTGTTATTAACCTAGTGATTTAATTCGGTTACTTCTATGAGTACAAAATGTTATTTTAGGGATCTTAATAATAGATTCCTAAGACACAGTGCAAGTGAGGATTTCAATACGATCAACAAGGTAGAATCGTCACCGGCCGGCAGCGAAGCCTTCAGATCCAGGTGAATGATTGTTTCGTATATTCCTTCCATTTAACCTGAGAAAACTTAGATGTTACCCAGTGATTGCAGCAACCGGTCCAGGAAATCCCCCACAATATTGTTTTTTTTTTCGGTGGGTACAATAGACAATAGATATATTGTGATTTCGTGTAATTATTTATTACACTTGAATTAATTGTTTGTACAACTATTTTTGTAATGTAATAGTGTAAAAGAATGTTGATAAACAAAAAAATACTGTTTATCATCATCCCAGACAAAAGAAGTTCCCAATGCTCTCCTGTCCAACGGCTTGACCACATTTACCAGGTCGTCAGACCACACAGTCCACACGAAGTAACTTTATAAGAAGCCTACCGACAGAGTACTCCACCAGGCTACCCGGGATTTTCTTTCTAGGGTACATCTGGTTACCAAGGTATTCCGAGTAACCAAGTACCCGAAACGGCGTATTTTTTAATAGATTCGAGTCCGGCGTAGCTATCCCATCGTCCGTCTGGTGCAAGGTATCAGAGAGGATATACACAGAGAGGATAAACCCACAAAGCAGTCATGAGGACGACAGAAGTGAAAACTCAAAACTATAAACAAACAGTTGTTTAAGCTCACCTAAAATGAACCTCTTTGATCTTTAAATAAACGATAATACGATAAAAGGAAGTAAAAAAAATATAGCTCATGGAAAGCGTTCGGTGACCATGACGAGAGTTACTTGATTTATGTTTACCCGAAATGTGTTCAAAGCGCCTAAAGATTTCACTTCGAAAACCAAAATAAATTACCTTTACAACTTTCTGAGCAGATTATGTTACTATAACCAGAGATTATTATACTAATATTATTGTTTTTCAAACATAAATCAACAAACAACTTTTTTCACTACTTTTTTTTTCAACCCGTCCCAACCCTGTTCCAAGATGGCTTCCCTAAATAATAGAGACATCACACAAAACAAGACGCCATAACTTATTCAAATTACCCGTAATACGATACTCAGGCGTTTGTGTACGTGTCACTTGTATCTCCCATCTTTTAGCCTTCTTGAATGGTACACGGTTTAGGTAGATGACACAGCGGGGGAAAGAGATGCCTTGCTTTATTACGATACACATGCTATATTAAGTTGATATCTTTTGCACTTGACGAAATTTTGCTGTCGATAAATATAGAATGGTCTTTTTAAGTAGCTTTTACACTCGATTTCTTCCGTGTGTATACCGAATATCGCAATAAAAAGTAGTTTTTTTTTGTAATCTGAAGTAGTATAAAGTTTTATGTAAATCCGGTAAGCAGTTTTTGCGATAAAGAGTAACAAACCTCTTTACATCCATCCTCACTAACTTTTGCGTTTATCATATTTACCTAAATACGAGATAGAATAGATACGTAATATCTTACCTCTCTAATTCTCTTGTCTGTGTGGTGACGAATTAAGAATGGATAAATAGTGTCATCAGCTGAAGGTCAAGGGGTTAAACTATGGAGGACAAAGAAAATATAATAGTGTAAAGAGTTGAAAAACTATAAACCAACGCGTTGGGCCAGCGTGCATAATAGCCCAAAACCTACATTCGAAAAATACATATATGTCTAATGCAACGACTGTATATTCTTTACCTGAGGTATAAAGACTATGTAGTGTCATTACTACTATTGATCCCGAGGATGTCGTAAGAGCCAACTAAGGGATAAATAAATAAATATTTCGGACATCTAATCTCTCTGGTCCCATGCTAAGCAGAGCTTACACACACGTACAACACAACTGATATAAATACATATACACTTTTTTCTATAAATATATACATATTACACATAGAAAACACCCAAACTCCGAAAATAAATATTTGCAGATCATACAAACATTTGATCCGACCCGGGAATCGAACCCGAGACCTCAAGCACAGCAGTCGCTTACGTTACCACTGGGTCACGTAAGCGACTGCAGCAGTCATATCCTTACTATGCATTGCATTGCATACTATGCAGGCCAAAGAGAAAATAGACTTAAAACAATTTCTATACTAATTCATCTGGCTAACTTGGAAAGGTGCTCTTTCAGAAAGAGGCCTATATTCAGCAATTGAAAGCTATTGAAGATAAAGAAGATGTCAAAGTTATACCATTTACACTGAATCCAGAACACTCAGCAAAGTTGGAAGCAGCGAATTGACCTCTTAAACACGAACACGTAGTCTGGTGGCAACAGATTTGAAAACCAAATAATGTGATATTGGATGAGAACCCACAAGGCCTCATTCCAAAATATTGAGTAGGTATTAGACTCTCAAATTTTCCTCCTTACTCACATTTATTCGACTCCTCGGGGACTGAGAAGTCAGGTGATTCCACTAAAAACCACCCAGGGTTCCTCCAGGATCGCGTCGCGCCTAATTAAACTCTATCCTGAGGTAAGCCTAGGCTTTCCCTTTTTATTGGCCCAATCGTTATATTTTACGGATTGAGCGCAGTTTTGCGACCAGGCTGCCTTATACCGCTGACCACACACCTATGCATAAGTTAACCTATTTATTTATCTACCAATTCGTAGGGATTGTGTGTCTTTAAATAAAGAATTAATATTAAACCACTAGGTACTAGGGTTTTTTCCCTTGATGTAAAAGAGTCTTAATAACTTGAAGACAAAAGTCGCTCATCTTTTAGTACATAACATTCCTAAAACAAACAGTTTCTTTTACCATACACGGCGCTCAGCGTTCATCTGATTTATTTTAAGTTATTTCGTTAAGAATTATACATGCTACGTGTTTGTAATATCGAGTTAATGAGTTATTGTGGCAACAGATAGACTAACACGTACCTATGATTGGTGGTGTGTAATGTAATATGTGGTGTTGTAAGCCCGAAATGATCTATGGCTTATTTGTTAAATTTGAATTTCAAATTTGAACCAATAAGAAAAATAAGTACAATTTTAATAAAAATAAAACCGACTTCAAGGTTCGACTCGATTTCTCTTGCATGCCATCATCAGATATTAATGTCCTCATCATGGTACCACCGTTGGAACATCTACTTTCCATTAAAAAAATAATCATCAAATCGGTTCATAAACGACGAAGTTATCCGCAAACAAACATAAAAATATATATATATGTCGGAGAACGAGTAGTTTTTTAAGTTTAATTTGAATTAGTGTTTATTTCAATCGATTATTCGAAACGTCAAACTGTGCATCGAGGAACATGGCAGTTTGGGTGGTATCTGTGGACGGTGTATGTAAAGCAAGAAACTGATTATTTGTTGTTAACGATGTGATTATTACGTCTTAGTTTACTTACAGCTTGATTCAATAATGTTGGTTTAGTTTTAGTCGATTCTGTAAGCAATATTAAATTAAATGTTACTAAAATGTGTGCGGGTAACACCGAATACAGTGGTAGGTGTCACCACTAGACTAGCCGGTATAAAAGAGAGCGGCCGCACGAGTTGCGGGACTACTAACTTATTGGCTCTTAAACTAACTACCCACCGTTTCGTATTGAAGTAAAATAGAATCAACAGATCAGTTTAGTACGGGCATTGTACGAGGAAGGACAAGCTGTAAATAAGCTAAGTACATAGGCTTCTTAATTATTGTGATCAACTATTAAACGTTTGTAACTAATAAGTTAAGAATTAAAAGAGTGGCCATGAGTTTCTTTGCCAGTATTCTTCTCATAAGGCTCTACGCATTTGGAAACTGGAGGTTATGGGTCGTCACGGACGTTCAGTGGAATTTGGTGTTCTCACCTAATTCACTTTGACAGTGTTGTGCCGATCTATGATTTAACTGTAGCTTCATTGATTCAATAAACTATTGGAATTCAATATTGTCTTTGGCTGTGCAAATAAACCCTACCTACCAACGTGTGTAATAATGAATTGATTAAGAGCGATTTCTGTTGCTTTGGATCATGAGTGCCACTTGACAAAATATCCAAGTGACGTCGGCGAAGCTGATGACGTCACCATTTCTTAAAAACCGCTTAGACCGATCGCCCCCGCTGCGACTCCGACATCAGAAGTGGGATTACCTGTGATACCCCTAGAGATTACCTGTGAAGTGAATTACCCTATGGATTACCTGTGAATTACCCCTGTGGACTACTCCTAGAGATTACCTGAGGATTACTCCTATGTACTACCCCTATGGATTACCTGTGGATTACCCCTGTGGACTACCCCTAGAGATTACCTGTGAATTATCTTATGGATTACCTGTGAATTACCCCTATGGGTTACCCATAACAGATCAGACACAAAATACAGGGCAGATTGTTATTATTTTATTTTACGTTTACCCTACGTTAAAAAAAAAAAATCTTTTCAATACGTAATTAATTTGTGCTATACGAGAACCGCCAACTAGTGAGAGAACTACTCCGACTGTAAAAGTGAAGAAGTGATATGTGAAAAATACAAGCGCTGCCACAGCTGCCAAAATCATGTTTACGTAATCCAGTAAAGATTAGGACAATTTTAGTCGTGACAATATTGCTAACACATATTCTGAGATTTCAGATACTACCTCGCCTGATAGTCGAAGGAAACCAAAGCGCAGAAGACGATTGCTTGAACCTTATTCAAGTGTGGTGTCATAGATGCAGTTCCAATATGAATGCCAAGGCAAACGATTTACAAACCGACTAACCAGTGAATGTCAGCTCCATCCAACCAACTCTAGTTCAGCTCTAAGAAAGATTTGGTGAGAAGTTTTCATTTTGTTTTTAATGCCCTTTAATGAGACAAATTCTGTCAGATAGATTTCTGGGCCAACGACAATATAGTGCAGTAATATTATTGAGGGTAGGTAACGCCCGCCCTTATTGTAACATAGTATTGTGTATTGTGTGGTCCACGAATTGTTGCTCTGAGTCTGGGTGATCTTTGTGTACGTTTGTAAGGTCCCCCGTGACACAGGATGTTTGTTCCTGGTGAGGAGTGTATTTTTAATAAAACAAGAAAAACAAGAAATTCCGTCAAGATATCCGGGTTGAACAAATGCACTGAATAGTATTTCCTGTAGTAGGTACACGATTACTGTATTTCAAACGACATAATTATTTAAAGAAAAGAATGAAAATCTGCTTGTATTAGACTTTTTGGTTGTAATTTTTGAAAAGTTCTTAAAAGTAATAAGGTCGTTTCTATTGGTGCCTACGTTCTCTTATAAAATGAGAATCGCAATCAAATGAAATTAGACCAGCAGTATAAAGGTCCTTACGTGGTCGCCAAAATTCTAGAGGGAGACCGCGAATTTGCTGTCCACACATATTTTCTACCAACCATTGATCATCTACACTCGCAGTAATCAAAGTGAATACAGACCGTCAGATACCCACTAGTGAAGTCCCTATTGATTTGTCCGATGAACATGATGTAGAAAACCATGATCCTTGAATAGTTTATTAAATTAATCCGAAGGCTTTATTTCTGTTTTGATTATATTGTTGTGTACAATTATTTAGAATGTAGTGTTGGTAGCCTGGTTTCACTACCTCCTTAGGTCTCGCTGGTCATTTGTAGCCGTAGCTCATGCAGTACTTATCTGTAGAGTGCGCGGTGCGCATCTGGCTATGCGAATGTTAGTCGCTGGTTAAGTGACAATAAAAAGATCTCGATCTCTGGTTAAGAGTTGAGCAAAAAGCCGCTGGTGAAGTGGTTATACGCAGTTGCTGGTTAAGCGACTAAGTCAAAACGTCTTAACGCTGTTACTGGCTGTTTAGACAGGGGTGCTGAACCTAGTTTAACAATCATTATTGTTTGTACTAAGATTTATGTGATTATGCTGGTAGAGACATAAATGAGCATGGTCAGAACCTTATCGTGATACTGACGTGAATAGAAACATCAAATTTAAAATCATGAAGGCAAAATAATTTGTTATAATTGAAATTGGTTTCTATGAATCTTTAATTTGGTCAGGAATAGCCGAGAGGACGGATTCACTGTCCAGATGATTCCTCAGTTAACAAACACGTAGACGTGTAAGTCTTATCAGAATGCCTGTGGGCCAGGCCGAATAAATTAAGCTACTGTGGTTGCTTTTTTCTTTGTTTACAGATGACTCACACGAGGACGTGTGATGCATCAGGACGGCCGTGTCGGAGAACGAGTAGTTTTTTAAGTTTAATTTGAATTAGTGTTTATTTCAATCGATTATTCGAAACGTCAAACTGTGCATCGAGGAACATGGCAGTTTGGGTGGTATCTGTGGACGGTGTATGTAAAGCAAGAAACTGATTATTTGTTGTTAACGATGTGATTATTACGTCTTAGTTTACTTACAGCTTGATTCAATAATGTTGGTTTAGTTTTAGTCGATTCTGTAAGCAATATTAAATTAAATGTTACTAAAATGTGTGCGGGTAACACCGAATACAGTGGTAGGTGTCACCACTAGACTAGCCGGTATAAAAGAGAGCGGCCGCACGAGTTGCGGGACTACTAACTTATTGGCTCTTAAACTAACTACCCACCGTTTCGTATTGAAGTAAAATAGAATCAACAGATCAGTTTAGTACGGGCATTGTACGAGGAAGGACAAGCTGTAAATAAGCTAAGTACATAGGCTTCTTAATTATTGTGATCAACTATTAAACGTTTGTAACTAATAAGTTAAGAATTAAAAGAGTGGCCATGAGTTTCTTTGCCAGTATTCTTCTCATAAGGCTCTACGCATTTGGAAACTGGAGGTTATGGGTCGTCACGGACGTTCAGTGGAATTTGGTGTTCTCACCTAATTCACTTTGACAGTGTTGTGCCGATCTATGATTTAACTGTAGCTTCATTGATTCAATAAACTATTGGAATTCAATATTGTCTTTGGCTGTGCAAATAAACCCTACCTACCAACGTGTGTAATAATGAATTGATTAAGAGCGATTTCTGTTGCTTTGGATCATGAGTGCCACTTGACAAAATATCCAAGTGACGTCGGCGAAGCTGATGACGTCACCATTTCTTAAAAACCGCTTAGACCGATCGCCCCCGCTGCGACTCCGACATATATATATACCTACTGTCGAATTGAGAAACCTCCTCCTTTTTTTGAAGTCGGTTAAAAATCAAGTAAACTTTGAGTCTAACTTGCAGGTTTACTGGAAGTGATAGTGCTAGTTTGCTTCAATACCATTAGAAAACAAGGTACATCAACCACCTTCTTTTTCGCATTATCTATCGGTAATTTTTGTTTCGTAGTTGAGATGAATAGAGATAAATATAGTAACGAAAATATCTCTCGAAACAATGGAGTTAGGTTTTATACTATTCAATTGTTGAAAATAAAAACAAATATGTAGATAAAAATATATTTAAATAGTTCTCAATATTTGTATCTGTAATTAAATAAGAAAAGAAAGACTTTCGTTCATTTGTTTCTGAGTGAGTGAGTGAGTAAAATACCTACTTATATATTTTTATCGGCAGTTTGGTTTTTAGGTATTTCAAAAGCTCTGCCTAGCTTGGGATTATGTGTCTGTGTGATTATTGTATTTATATATAACTGGTTATTAAAATTAATAACCTCACAATTTTGATCATTAGAATAAATACATTTTCGAAAAATGTTAAATTTGTTCATCTTAGTTGCATCTTCGACGCTTCGTTCCTCCTACAACTTCCAATAAACGGTACATAAAAACATATTAACCTACTTATTATCTATACAAATAAATAAAATTGGAGTGTCTGTTTGTAATATTAAAATAAACGCTTTTTAATAAATGCATATGTATGTATGTACACACGATACATGTACCAAAATAACATTTTTTTTTTAATTTTTGTCTGTATGTCTATCTGTTTGTTTGGTTCAAAATCGGTAAAGCCGTTCCAGAGGGTAATCTCTGGAACGGCATTACCGATTTTGACGGGACTTTCACTGGCTACTTTTTTTAGACTAGCTTCGTCCCGCGGCGTTCCCGCAGTACGACAATAACCGCGGGTAAAACCGCGGGGTTCAGCTAGTATAAAATATAACTGTATACAAAACTAAACTGCATAATACTGCAATAGATTAAGCAGAAATATCCAAAATTCACCTTAAATTGCGTCACAGTAACCAAACCACCGTGTTCGACATACACCTTCGACATAGAATTTATTAAATTATATTATATATGAATAGTTGACATCCCGCGGTTTAATACCCATGGCTATTGTATGGGAGGTACTCAGCTACTATGGAGAAATAAAGATGTTTACCAGAAACACTCTGAGTAACATTTAAATAGGAGTTCGTGTCTATTTTACAAGATTTATCGGCCATTTTGAATTTTTGCTCCGTATTGTTATGATAATATCTGTATTCATATGGTAAAAATACAAGTATATTATGATATTTGGTTCCGTATAAATGGGACAGGAAGTGCTAGAACTTGATTCGATTATGACTGAATAAATTTTGATTTAAATTTCCATATGTCGAGTTAATATTGGGAATGATTAAAGGCGGGTAGCTATGAAACTTTAGACGCGATGTATTTTGTTTTTATAAACACTAGCTGACCCATGCAACCTCGTTTGCGTCTCCTATTGCCCGTAGCGTGATAATTTTCCCCCGTTTTTGTAACATTCTCCACTGGTGCTCCGCTCTTATTGGTCTTAGCATGATGATACATAACCTATAGCCTTCCTCGATTAATGTACTATCCAACATTGAAATAATTTTTCAAATCGGATCAGCGGTTCCTTAGATTAGCGCGTACAAACAAACAAACTCTTCAGCTTTATAATATTAATGTAGATATAAATCTGGCAAAGTGACTCTACTCGGGAAAGAATGAGCAGATACCAAGAGTGGCGGTCACCATACTCATTGCGAAACCCAGACAATGCAACAACACAGCATGGTGACCACACTATGTCGGCCTAAAACATATCTATACTAATATATAAAGCTGAAGAGTTTGTTTGTTTGTATGAACACGCTAATCTCAGGAACCGCTGGACCGATTTGAAAAATTCTTTCAGTGTTTCATAGTACATTTATCAAGGAAGGCTATAGGCTATATATCATCATGCTCGGACAAACACGAGCGGAGCAGCAATGAAAAACGTTTCGAAAACGGGGGAAAATTATCACACTACGGCTAGTTACTAATATAATGAAAAGAGTTCTTAGATAAAAAACAAGAAAGATACAAACAAATATAAAACCTCCTGTTTTTAAAGTCTAATCCTTATCATACTCATTGCGAATTGCTTAGTTGGCTGAAGCAAACAAGATGATTAGCCGCTTGTCAAGATTTGAAAAATTGGTCTAGGCCAATAGAGAGAGACAAATGTTCTGCAATAAGTTTATTTAGAAAATACACTATGTAAATCCGATAAGTGTAATAATATAATAATACTAACTGTCCCGGCAAACGTCGTTTTGCCATAACTACTAATAAATTAAAAAATAATTAAAAAAACATTGTCCAGCGGACAAAATTGTGAATCTAAACTATTCCTAGATCCCCTTGAACACACACAAAAAATTTCATCAAAATCGGTCCAGTCGTTTGAGAGTAGTTCAGTGACATACACACTCACAGAAGAATTATATATATACAGATAACTAATACAATTTATTACGTCAAGATAATCTAAATGATATATACTCTAATCTCATTCGTTTACAATCCATTTTTGCATATCTCACATCTCGGCTGTCACTGTGTTTAGTTTTGTACGAAATACACATTAATCAAAAATACACGCTTGTTTATTATTTAAAAAAGTAAAATTTACTTTGGCATAACTAAAATTAGTTAAATTACTAAAACTAGACCATATTTTTCTTTTGCTATTCTTGTGTTGAACATATAAAACGTGTAACGTGTGACGTAAAATCATGTGTCGCACTGAACTTAAACGTGTCGTCTAAATACATGCCGACTAAATTACATACGTAATCATCTATACTAATATATAAAGCTGAAGAGTTTGTTTGTTTGTTTGTTTGAACACGCTAATCTCAGGAACCGCGGATCCGATTTGAAAAATTCTTTCAGTGTTAGAAAGCCCATTTATCGAGGAAGGCTATAGGCTATATATCATCACGCTAGGACCAATAGGAGCGGAGCACCAATGAAAAATATTTCGAAAACGGGGGAAAATTATCATGCTACGGGCAATAGAAGACGCAAACGAGGTTGCGTGGGTCGGCTAGTTTCTTATGATTTCTACGAGTTTAGTTTAGTTTTCTTTACTAATAAACAAGCGTGTACCTCTGATCAATTTTTAGTCGGTACTGAACTAAATTTAGTGAAAGCTGAGATATGATTTACTGAAAAAATATTGAAAAATAGACTGTAAGTGGATGAAATTAAAGCATATAATCCAAAAACAAATTTTAGTGAATTTTAGTTCAGTGATGACAACAAGAGAATCACCATCATTGCCACACTTATCTAAGAAGTTAAGACGCTATGGTATGTACAACAGTTCAATAGTCACCACAAATACTCCTAAGGGACTATTACACCTTCAGAATCGTCTAAAATACAATGAATATTAAAAACCGACTCGTCCATAGCACAAACAGCCATTAGACAGTCGCTTTGTTAAAATTTTACGCAAAATTTAAACTCTAAACCAATATCATTAGCTTTTCACTATACGGGACAGATGGCTCTACAAAGTTTAACAAAAACTTATACAAAAAGTGGTCAAAGGTGTTCAAATGTCATAAATTAACTTATTGTTAGTTCAACAGCCGCACGGACATGTTGACAACTGTATTTTTGTTAGTTTTTGATTCAGAATAGACTAGCTTTTAAACGCTCGCTCGCTTTATCGCTTTGGTAATAATTATTTTTCTATTCTACTTGAGTAATTGCTTTTTTCGTATACCTAGTACTGTGTGAAATGTATGTAAAACTTCACAGTTTAGGGCGTAGAATGAAATCCAACAAATTTTCAATATATCTATACAAATAAATAAAATTGGAGTGTCTGTTTGTAATATTAAAATAACCGCTTTTTACTAAATGTATATGTATGTATACACGATACATATGCCAAAAATGTAGTTAAAAAAATTTTTGTCTGTCTGTCTGTCTGTCTGTCTGTTTGTTCCGGGCAATCTCTGGAACGGCTTGACGGATTTTGACGGGACTTTCACTGGCAGGTAGCTGATGACCCGGGGAGTAACTTAGGCTACTTTTTTTAGACTAACTTTGTCCCGCGGCGTTACTCGCGGTACAACAATAGCCGCGGGTAACACCGCGGGGTTCAGCTAGTCTTTATTATAAACAGTCTTAAACATTTCAGTACTGGACCATAGACCATTAGAAAGAAAGATCTGACCTTCAAACCTTGGTTAAGTTTGATTCTAGTTTTTCTTTCTTTATGATGATTCTTTCTTATGATTTACGGCCTCGGTGGCGCAGTGGTAGTCTCGGGTTCGATTCCCGGGTCGGACCAAATGTTTGTATGATCTGCAAATATTTGTTTCGGAGTTTGGGTATTTTCTATGTATAATATGTATGTATTTACAAAAAAAAAAGTTTATAAGTATATCAGTTATCTAGTCCCATAATACAAGCTCTGCTTAGTTTGGGACTAGATGACGTTGTGTGTTAAGTGTCCGAAATATTTATTTATTTATTTATGATGATGTTACCTAGTTTGCCACTTAGTCATGTCTTACGACACCCACAAAATGACGTATTCTTACCACACATACAATTCTCATTATCACTCCTTATTAGTACATTATATTCTTATTGTACACTTTAAACACAATTAACAAATCAATAAATTCCGAATAAATTCAGAATAAAGCATGTTTTAATAGCAAACCACTCTATAGTGTTACAATGTCACAATGGGACAGCTAATTGAAATCGATACTACACAATACTGAAGGTTTATGCTGTTAGTGACACCAGCAAAAAATTATAAGACATCTGTGAGAAGAGACCGTTCAGTAGAAGAAGGTGCGCCGATATGTTTTTTTTTTTTGGATATTCGTGGAATTAACGGTACGCTTATGTGGAATTAGGTTGAGAAAACGTGCTTTTTTAGTTGATATTGTATCATATAGGAATATTTACGCATTTACTTAAAGATAGATAAGAATCAGAAGATTTTTTTCCGTCAAATTTTTTGACAAAAGGTACATATAAACAAGCAAGACTAAATTTAAACTTTTCGCAATGTTAGTTAATTATAGTAAGTTTTATTTTCACAAAATCAATTAAAAATCTAATATTATAGATTTATAATTTAATCATGACTTATTCAACATTTTTTTTGTATTTAGAGTTCCTTTTGTTTCTTTTCCAAATATTTTGTTATTTTGCTTGTGTACATTATTGTAGCATAAATATATAGATGGAAAACTTTATTTGCACACCATATAACAGAGTTTAATAAGTATAATAAGAATATGTAAATTGCTTTTATAAATGTCTCGTATTATATTTCGCTAACCGATGCAGACTGCTATGCAACTTAGTTTTTTTATTTTTTTATTTCTTATTTTCATATCTCTTACTAGCAGACCCACGCAACCTCGTTTGCGTTTCCTATTGCCTGTCGCGTGATAATTTTTCCCCGTTTTTGAAACATTTTTCATTGGTGCTCCTCTCCTATTGGTCTTAGCGTGATGATATATAGTCTATAGCCTTCCTCGATAAATGGGCTATCTACCACTTAATTTTTTTTTCAAATCGGACCAGTAGTTCCTGACATTAGCGTGTTCAAACAAACAAACAAACTCTTCAGCTTAACATATTAGTATAGATTGACGATTACTTACTATACCTATATATTCTTCCGGTCGATCTCGAGGTGCAAAGACGTGCAGCCATGTACTATTCTACAAAACAAAACATGGAATGCGATTTTTTGGGCGTACGAGACCGCGATAAAATCATAAGATTGTTTCAACAGCAATCCAATGTCTATGACGACCTAATGGATGAATGGCAACAACGATGGGACAAATCATCTAAGGGGCGCCACCTCTACCAGTTCTTTCCATCTGTTCGCGAACGGATGTCGAGGACATGGCTCGAGGTAGATCACTGTGTCGCTCAATTTCTTACGGGCCACGGTAACTTTAAGAGCAAACTACACTCATTTAAATTAGTCGATTCACCATTGTGTCAATGCTCAACACCCGATACTAGCTGTGAACAGTCGGCTCATCATGTTCTCTGGGAGTGTAGTCTTTGGTACAATGAACGTAACAAATGACATCTGGGGCGGTATACTATGGGGATCTTGTGTCAACTGCGGTGAATTTCCGTGCGTTTAGGCGATTCTGCCATACATACTATAGTAATCAAATATAGCTCACTTAGGACCCCTAATAGTTTATCCGTGGTGCTTCCCGGTTTAAAAAAAGGTGTCTGCCTATTTTGACTTCATTTTGTCTCCCGCTTTGCTAAGGAGGGAAGTGGACTTATCATATTTCCAACTCCTCCTGTTTTTCTTCTGATTAATTTCGTTGCGGGTTCCAAGACAGTTAATATTTTTTCCTGAGACTTCCCGAGTGTCATAACTCGGTGTGTTCGTGGGTCACTGCTGTTGATCCTGGTGTACAGGAGTTACAGCGGTGGGCGTGTGGGTGGGATTAGTCCCAAAAAAAAAAAAAAAAAAATATACCTATATATTCACGATGTAAAATAATCTATTATGTATAAAAACCAACTAAAAAACACAGTGTAGTGTACATTGGTTATTTTTCGATATCGACGCACCCTAATCGAGCGAACTGAATAGATAATAGTTTGCAATAACAATTTGCGACCAATTGAGCTTCAAAAGCATTCACAACGTGCCCTATACATAACTATAAACCAGTAGAAGCTTTGTTGGTTTAGGAATACAATCACACCGATGTGTGACATTACTACAATGTAGGTAAGTTTTATTACAAGTACGACTCTACGACGAATTTTGTATAAGTTCTCATATAATATTAAGCGAGTGTTTTCTTTCCATGTACCTAAGCAATATACTAAAAAATTTTAAACTGAACCCTGCGTGTCGCCCACGGTAATTGTTGCACCGCTGGTAACACCGTCTGACAAAGCTTGTCTAAAAAAAATAGTCTAAGTTACTCCCTGGACCATCAGCTACCTGCCAGTGAAACTCCCGTCAAAATCGGTCCAGCCGTTCCATAGATTACAAATAGTATTAAACAATAACATGAAATATCTACCTAAACTACACAAACGTTTTTACAAACCAGTGACTTTAATGCCATTATACCAAGTGCAAGAAAAAAATGTTACACCGATTATCAATTTATTGGTGTGTTCTATTCGGTGTAACAAAATCCTTCTTTATTACATTATATCGAGCTGTTTGTATTTAATCACCGTTGCACGATGCACCCTCGGGACAATCCTCGCCTATTTTACGGCTTTTAAGAAACCTATTCACAGTTGCCGCAAAAGCCGTTTTTTTGCACTTGGGACGGTTTTTTTTTGCACTTGAGAGCAATAAGTTACGGTTTTTGTAGGGTTTTGTGTAGTTAAACCAATTAGTTGTAGTGGATTAAGATAAGCAAGTTTGTGGGCGAAAGTGATTATTCGGCAAATGAGTTTTGAAGAATTATGTTATTTTTTGTTGAAGATTTGTAGTTATTCGTTCGTTTCTGTCTAATTGTGGTCATAAAACTGAAGTGGATTTGTAGTGTCATCAATTAATGAATGATTTATGGACATATTATAGTGGGGCTAATTTATCTAATACCTAATAAATAAAATTGGAGTGTCTGTTTGTAATATTAAAATAACCGCTTTTTACTTAATGCAAAGGTATGTACACGGTACATAAACCAAGTATGTAGTTAAAAAAAATTTTGTCGGTCTGTTTGTCTGTTTGTTCCGGGTAATCTCTGGAACGACTGGACTGATTTTGACGGGACTTTCACTGGCAGGTAGCTGATGATCCAGGGAGTAACTTAGGCTACTTTTTTTAGACTAACTTTTTACGGTGTTACTCGCGGTACAACAATAATCACGGGTAACAGGTTCAGCTAGTTTAATATAAAATCTTAGTCTCGTGGCTACAACAATTTTCATGAAATTTAGTATGCAGTGGGTTTCGGGGGCGATAAATAACTATAGCTAGGATTCGTGTATAGAAAATTTGTTAAAAAAAATATACCGAGCAAAGCTCTGTCGTCCAGGTACTTGTTATAATTTCATTTATATATGTTCTTGTTTTTTTCCGTGGGGACGTATGGCCTTAACCCTCTCCTGAGAGGAGACCGGAGCCCAGCAGTGGGACGTTATGCGTTGTTGATGATGATGTTCTTGTTTTTTTTTTAAATCCTAGTAAGGTTTTGTTAAAAAAAATAATGTCTATAACTATCACCGATCTTTTTTTGTTAGTTATAAAATCTCCTATCAACCAACCAACTATATATAAGCATATATGCTAACAGTTGTGACATTGATAGACTGCCTTGTTGGCGCAGTGGTAGCGTACGCGACTGCTGCGCATAAGGTCTCAGGTTCGATTTCCGGTTCGGAATAAAAGTATGTATGATTTGTAAAAAAATGTTTCGGAGTTTGAATGTATGTATTTTTGTATTTTAAAAAAAAAGTATTTAGTTTTTTTTTTATAATTCATATCTATCACAATTTAATCCATAAAAGCTATGAAAATAGACAATATAATGACAATAAAACAACCATTTTCTCTACAATAAAAGCACAATTTAACTCACCGTTTGTCGTCCCATGAAACTATAACTTGATAATCATACAGCCATACAATGTCACACGTAGATCGCTACGACTCCTCATTTGTTTAGTATCTTACATCAAACGGCATACGAGGAACTATTTAGATAAGCTACAGTAAGTACCGTGTTTTCCACTTGTGTCGACATGGTTTTTTTACTGCGTAGGAGGTGTGTAGAAAATACAGTAGCATTATGAAATTGAAAAGTTTGAATGTTTGTTTCGTCGAATAAAAGGAGCCGAGCATAAATTATTTTTTTAATAAAAACGAAGATAATTACACACACGTGATGCTCGTGTCAGTTAATTAAAGATATCTTCATCAATAACCTATAACGTCCCACTGCTGGGCTCTTCTCAGAAGAGGGTTAAGGCCATACGTCCCCACGCTGGCCGAATGCGGGTTGGGGACTGGCAAGGCAACGTTGTGGCTACGTAATCTTGCCGTAATTAATGATATATTTATTCGAAATGCGCTTGCATAAAATTAGGTAATTTTTCGAGGTATGTCTGTCCTTTTTTATACAATACTATAGTACTACTGACTGTGTTCCTTTAAGTTCTGTTTATTGGTTATTATTTAGAGAGTTTTAGATAAGTCGTCCAAACATGTTGTCGACACAAATTTTATACAACAGTGGAAAAGCGCCGCCGGTATATGTGACGTGTGTCAACTTTTGCCGGAATTCAGTCAATGTCGCTACCGGAAGGATTACATGCTGCTAAAAGCGTGGACATGTTCACACAAGAACATTAAATATGTTATTATTAAATTCAAAATATTTTATCAAATCTATCAATATCTAAATCTCTCTCTATATCAAATCTTATTGGTTGAAAACGGATGCTTGAAATTACCTGGCGTTTGAATCATTCTCTGTTACTAATGCCTATAAACTGTCATTTGAAGAGTGTTCAGAGACGAGAGTTCAAACATGGCAAAATTTTTCCTCATTTAAAAAAGCCCGTGCTGTGAAAATACAGAAAACATGATTGTATCTGCTTCATGCTTACGATCTCTCGTTTCATAATCAGAATGACTGAAGCTTTAAGAAATTTGACAAGAGATTTGATACTGTCGGATTTTGGAAACAATTCTACTTTTCAATTATGACTTAAAATAAAAAAAATATACATGTCACAAACTTGTGTTCTCGCTTTACTGTTTGTGACGTCACAGCGCCATGTAAGCTCCGTGTGAGGAGTTAAACCCATCATACAGGAACACGTTACACGGTACATGTACAACATTACGAATATAACTCGCTATTAGCACAAAATACTGTTTCTACTCGGTGCACTGGGAAAATTGTCATACGGCTACGGTGACTATACTTGGCTGATTATTTTCAGGACAGTTCTAAAAAAAAGGTAATTGCGAATATTTAACTTAGAAAAAGTGCTAAATATATGGTATATTGACATCTACCATAATCGGCTCATGTGTATTCAAAATGTTTGTTTGTCAAAATTACAAATGCTTAAATATAGTGAAAAATAATAGCGCATGCATTATGCATAACGAACAATAACAACAAAATACTTCTAAAGCAATAAGGAATTTACAATCATTTATACTTGTGTATACAAGAAATAGTTATTAAGAATTCATTTAAGATGGTAGTAGATATTTTTTTAATTCGATATGAATTTACGGTGTTTTGATTTCATGAAATGTACTTGCGGCCGATAGACAAAGAGTATTGTAAAGGATTGATCATGGATAGATGCCTCCAATATATCCATGGTACTTATTTAATTCTTCGTGTTGAAAGTACTTGTTCCGCCGCAATGAGCTTAAGTGTATAGAAATTGTATATTATACAAATCGACTTAGGAACTTTGATAGCACGATGTAAGTTAAGAAATTGTTGCGTAGCTTGATGTATCTTTGAAAAATAGCATTGAAATGTATGTTTGTCACTGTGTGAATAAATTATTGTTTTTTTTTTTATTTATTTATTCATAACAATTTTTTAATTTGTGTCGAATTATTGCCGATTTGCAACATTTCACCTAAGAAATACTTAATAATTTTATGATTTTTTGTAACATTCTTCATTGGTGCTCCGCTCCTGTAAGTCTTAGCGTGATGATATACAGCCTATAGCCTTCCTCGATAAATGGGCTATCTAACACTGAAATAATTTTTCAAATCGAACCAGCGGTTCCTGAGACTAGCATTTTCAAACAAACAAACTCTTCAGCTTTATATATTAGTATAGATATAGATTTCGGTTCAACCCTGGTCAGCTCTTCTAAGGAGAGGCCTATGTCTCTATTGAGTTACTCTGCTAGGCATAAGTCAAGGCAAGCAAGACTCTTTATAGGTGATTTGAAAATAGATGACAACTTTACATGATGGTCACCCCACTCCACGTACGACCTATGAAGTTTTTGGGGAAATCGGAACAAAAACGACCATATCCAGAACCTGTTGTGACAGACAATTGTAGTTGTATTACAGTAATATTCTCTTTATTGTTGATTTATATTGCGATAGCGCTAACGCATTGTATTCGAAGAAATTTCCGGGTTCGACTCCCGGGTTATGCAGTCATTAGTTTGTGGGTTGTGGGAAATATAAAATATATGATATTTAGGTGAGCAAATAAAGTAATGTTACAGTTGTAAGTACTTCAAGAAAGAAACGTTGTTTTTTGATGACTTGGTAGATTTGGCGTACGATAAATTAATATAAAAATAACCTGAGATGTCTGAAACTCAACAGAGCTTGTACTAAGGTAATCATACCGATTAAAACATACTTATACGTGTAACTAGCTGACCCACGCAACATCGTTTACGTCTCCTATTGTCCGTAACGTAATAATTTTCTCCCGTTTTCACAACATTATTCATTGGTACTCCGCTCCTATTGTTCTTAGCGTGATGATATATAGCTTATAGCCTTCCTTGATAAATAGACTGTCTAACACTGAAAGATTTTTTTTAATTCGGACCAGTAGTTCCTGAGATTAGCGCGTTCAAACAAACAAACAAACTCTTCAGCTTTAAATATTAGTATAGATTGATGTATAATATATAGTACCTAGATGACCGAGCTTTCCTCGTTGAAAATGAATCCTAACTTCATCGATTTATCGCCCGTGAAACCTCCTGCGTACTAAATTTCATGAAAATCGTTAAAGCGTTTTTTTTTATATTTTAGCTGCGCCAAAATGACTCTGCTCTGCCTGATGGAAAGCATGAGCAGATTCCAAGAGTGGTGGCCACCATCCTCAATGCGAATAAGGACATTGCAGCATGGTGACCCACACTATGCCCGCCTAGTGAGATGCTTTTTCACGCCCCGCTTAAAGGACCCGGGATCATAATGGGAGGGAAACACGTGTGCTGGAAGTGAGTTCCAGGTTTTGACCGCTCGGCACAGAAAGGAACCGAAGCGATGAGTACGAAATCGAATGTGACCACTCTGAAGCGGTGACTTCCAAGGCCGGCACGTGTTGTTCTGTAGAGGAAGGGGGAGGGGGGGGACCAGATGGAAGAGCTCTTCAGAACACTCTCCGTACAGGCGATAGAGTACTGCCATAGAGGCGATATCTCTACGCAACTGCAGGGGCTCAAGAGACTCAAGAGACAGTATTTAAATACTAGTGGTTGCTCAGTTGTTTTTGCGTGAAAGAGTAATAACAACCGTCCGTCCATCCAGCCATCCATACTTACAAACTTTCACGTTTATAATATTAGTATAGATAGAAGATATACAATATTACTTGTATATAGAAAAGTACATATATATCAATACATATTATAAAACGAAGGTACCTGTCACGTCTGTCTGTTTGTCTGTTCGCGATAAACTCAAAATCTACGGCACGTGTACTTATACGGTTTTCACTAATTGATACACTAATTCTTAAGGAAGGTTTTCGTATTTAATTTGTTAAATTTTCCAGTATATTGAGTAAAATATAACGAAATTTGTTGAAAATATCGCAAAAAATAGCCGCACGTCTTATCAGAGTAACATAAGCTATATTATATTTTCCGTAATGAACCGTGCGAAGCCGGGGCGGGTTGCTAGTTTTAGATAAATTATACGTCATTTATCCGATAAATTAATCGTGTGTATCACATACTTGTTTATTATAATAATAATAATAAATCTTTTTATTGTACTCCAGCTTATAAAAAATATAGGATAATCTTAAAACTATTATGAAGTACTAGTGGTTGCCCGCGGCTCCGCCCGCGTATATGTTGGTTATCGCGGCAAATAGTAACCTATGTGTTATTCTGATGTATAAGCTATATTACTGTAAAGTTTCATCCAAATCCGTTCAGTAGTTTTTGCGTGAAAGAGTAACAAACATCCATCCATACATTCATCCGTCCGTACAAACCTTCGCATTTATAATATTAATAAAATTAGTAAGATGTACAAGTGGCGGCCTTATCGCTCCAAGGCAATATCTTACAGGCAACCATTTCATACATATAGCTAGTAACAAAACCGTTGGTAGCACGACGTTTGGTTTAAAACAAGGATCAATCACCACTTTATCAATAGGTTTCATAGATTATTTTAAGATCGGCTACTAGCTTAACCAGTTTTACCTGAATATCAGTTTTTCCACGGAGCAAGAGGCATCGGACCTCCGCAAACCTGGAGGCGAACTGAATTCAAAGGTTCAACGATTTGTATAATGACGATTGCCATAGATGTTTATGACAACCGAGACCTACGGCTTAACGTGTTCTCCGAGATACGGTTGCGAAACACCTTCAAACTTTCATGCTGCAGGCTGTCATAAGAATTTCTTGTAAGAAAAAGTCAACAAAATTTTTGGCCTTGCCCGCGAATCGAGCACGACCTCTAAGTCAGCAGTCGTATATGCTAACCGCTATACCAATAAGGTACTATCAGTATAATATTTTTTTTTCTACTAATCCATAAATTAAACATAAACATTCAAAGTTCCAATAGTTACAAGACCATTATGTTTACGAACTACTTTTCTTTGAATACATGAAACAATGTGACATTAAGATAAACGAATACCTGTTTACTTATTATTCTGATCTCGAATTAATTCTACTATTTCTGGTTAATTTTTAAAGGTCTATTATTTACTTTTTTCTTTACGAAAACTTTGAACTTCGATCTCATTTTCAGAGCAATGATATCTGTGTTAACAAAGCTCTTAAACAAACGGACGGAAACCGTATGGAGACAATAATCAGCTTTTTTAATCATGATAAATAAATAAATAAATATTTCGGACATCTATAACACAACGCCATCTAGTCCCAAGCTAAGCAGAGCTTGTGTTATGGGTACTAGACAACTGATACAAATACATATATACTTGTTTTTGTAAATACATATTATACATAGAAAACACCCAAACTCCGAAACAAATATTTGCAGATCATACAAACATTTGGTCCGACCCGGGAATCGAACCCGAGACCAACGAGGCAGTCAAATGATGATAATGTTCTCGCGAGTTGATATCGGCCACGGCAGCCGGTCTCAATGGACAACTGCCAACTACAAAGGAGATATTATAGTGCACAAGTGTGTGCGAAAATCTCAGTTATGAGGTGGATCCTAGACTTTGGATTTTACAAAAACGTTTAGAAATTTTACTAACTTTT
Organism: Spilosoma lubricipeda; assembly: GCA_905220595.1. Lineage (NCBI taxonomy): Eukaryota > Metazoa > Arthropoda > Insecta > Lepidoptera > Erebidae > Spilosoma > Spilosoma lubricipeda. The sequence goes on along the minus strand of HG992296.1, from coordinate 13,144,643 downwards.
AAACTTTCGCGTTCCATGATATGTTAACAATTATTTTTACGAGAATTAACGCGATCACTTATTAAAAGGTATTACATAGGCCGTGGTCACAGGCTGACTGTCAGCCTGTGACCACGGCCAGTGCAACCTGGTCGAAACGTCAGGCAAATCAGAGGTATGTAATACCTTTTAATAAGTGATCGCGTTAATTCCCGTAAAAATAATTGTTTAGAAATTTTAGTTTAGAAGTTCATATTCATATTAGTTGGTTTAAAATTATTGTCCAAAGTCCACAGTCTCAGGGTAAGTATTTGATAAACAAATATTCAAATTAACCAAATGACCGAATTGTTCAGTCTTCTTGGAACGAAAGTTAGAAATTTAATTGCGCATCACTGTGTTTGTTATCCTTTGAATTGGACGGATGGGTGTGCGTTGTAGTGAAAGCGATGCGAAGGCAGTAATAATTTATTTGGTAATTTTTCGCCGAGTCCTTTCGTTCGAACCAGTTTCATACAATCCAAGTATTAAGTAATAATAATAATAAATAAATAATAATAAATTTATTTAATTAAATATATGACACAGATACAACGTTTTAAGGCTTAAAAATATGCACAAAATATGAAAACTCTGTCCGCTGAACTAGGCTTTTTAACCTGTATTTCAGAGATCAGTGCCCTCATTATATTATATTAGACAGAAGCCTCTAGATATGTATCGGAGTTCTGTAGAAGGACTATTGTCAGACCACAAGTAGACTCACTTTAAAAGGATCCTATAAAATAAACCTCACCGCTCCTACTGCCCTGAGTATTGTGGGTACGATTCCCAGATGGAGACAACACTTGTGATTTACAAATTGTGGTTATGTATAATTTATACTCTCGATTGTCGGCACTTGATGGAACTTGTTTTAATACATTCTAGAATAAAAAAATCTTGCCTGCCTTTGAGAATGCCATAAGGCGAAACCGGTCAGGTGTAAAATAAAATAAAATAGTGGAATAAGTACAAGTGAGTTTTATTCTAGAATGTGGTTATGTACATTAGTGTTCTTTGCTTCCGTTTCATGTATGTGTGATACAGGTTGCAGTGAAAGAAATGTGTTTTATTTACTGATAGAATGTCCTTTATATTTTAAGAAGATTGTTTGAACTTTAAAAGAGACGATGATAGCCCAGATTGAAAATACCGAACTCATGTGTTTTAAAAAAAGCTTAACTTTCATAAGTGTTCATGTGAGCTAGTTGCAAAATAAATGATTTCATTTCACTTTTTATTTGTTTGGTCTGCAAATGCATAAGCAGGATCCAAGAGTGGTGATCACCATACTCACTGCGAACGCAGACAGTGCAACAAAACAACATGATGACCCACACCATGGTAGCCTAGTGATGCTTCTGCATCATTGGGCCTCCGGTCTCGCACTCACCTGCGAACATGACAGCACTATCGCTGTCATTTTTCGTGGATGTTCTGTGCGAGGGTAGTACCGCCCCACTCGAGCAGGGTCTTCCGGGCTGAAATCAGCGTGACTCTACTACCTTGAAAATGTATTTTTAAAAGAAAATAATACCAGCCAAATATATTATAAGCATATTACATCTAATTATGGCGATCATACCTCCCTTTTACTATGCGCATCGAGGCACATTATTGCCTGCCACTAAACTGGCGAACGTGTATTGAATGCTAGGCGATGTTTAACGGTCGCCTCGACAGGTCGACAGTAGCCAGTATACACGTGCGCTTGTACTAGTGTTCTCAGTACTTGTACCACGTGGTGTTAGGGGGAGTGTACACTGATTAACTTTAGTCTTTACTTTCAAATTGGAGTTAGTGAATTCGATTCCCGTTTAGGATATTTTTCTGTGTGGCGCAGTGGTAACATATGCGACTACTGTACTTGAACTCTCGGGTTCGATTCCCGGGTCAAATCAAATGTTTGTATGATTTACAAATATTTGTTTCGGAGTTTGGGTGTTTTCTATGTATAATATTTGTTTTTTATATATTTACAAAAACAAAGTATATCTGTATTTATATCAGTTGTCTAGTACCCATTATACAAGCTCTGCTTAGTTTGGGACTAGATGGCGTTGTCAGTAAGGTAATGTTTAAATATTTCCTATGTGTCGTGTGTACGCAGCAATCACCCCGACTCACTGGGGACCTCACCGCAGCACCGCGCACCGCACGACATCCCGACTCACTGGGATCAGCGGACTATAGTCCCGACTCACTGGAACTAGCGGTATTCAGTTCCAAATCACTGGAACTTGCGGCACTCAGTTCCGACGCACTGGAACTACTCACTCCTGGCACTGGCAAGCTCTGCAACTGAGCACAGACAGCTGACTATTCAGATATCGACCTCCGGTCTTGGAGGGCAACAAACAACAGCGCCATCTACTGAAGATGAACTACGAAGTAACATAAGAAACTACCAATCCTGCATCGCGCAATAAAAGTTATCGCGCCGATTAGCATATATACAACATCCCAACATGAACCGTTGGGTAGTGGACCGCCAGGCATGATCACATCACCTGGTCGGAGGATCCTCCCTTTGTGTTGATGGGACATGACACCTGTTCCTCCTTTCCTATTTTTGTTTGTTTTTAAACAAATATTTTTATAGTATGTGCCTAAATAAATATTTTTCATTTTCATTTTCACACCATTGTTAGTAATTTACTGCACATGCGTCAATAGAGAGAGACAGACGGGGTACCGCGATCCTCTCTCTCTTTCGAACCGCTAGACGTTTCCGCTTACTGTAGGCCGCATGTCTTCCTCACTTTATCTGTAATAGCTCTATGGCACATTGACACTGTCAATGTCTAGCTAATTTATCTTTATGTTACCAGTTCATTTATGATGTGTGTATCAGAACTATGGTTGTTATAGTACCTATAGCCTCTGCCAACTTGAGGAGGCTAAGTGAAATGCTGAAGCAATTTTTATTATTACACTGCTTGAAGTCATGAAGTCATCGGAATTGAAATTAACTGTTCTCTATGATATGTATCTCTCTATTATACTGATCTTAGTAAAAATTTGAATTTATCTAAATATCCCAATAATATCCTTACGTACGGTCATATGATGCTTAACTAGGCAAACCCAGCACTACAGCAACCAGACTGCTAATATACATACTTATAAACATACATACTAGATCATACAAACATTTGGTCCGACCTGGGAATCGAACTCGAGACCTCAAGCACAGCAGTTGCATACGCTACCACTGCGCCAATTAAACCCCGATACAGAAGAAAATGATCGTGTTCATCACAATTAAAACTGTTCTAGGCGGGAATCGAATTCTAGACCTGGCTTAGCAGTCAGAATCACTACCACCTCTAAAACAACAAGCAAACAAAGAAACTGAATAAAAAGAATAAAATAATAATATAAAACTGTTCTAAATCGATCTCGTATATCACTCTCGGTATTATGTCCAAGCCCTAATACCAAACGAACAAACAAATTCAATACAAATTTTTATTGACCTGTCAAAATTTATTGACAGGAGAACCACTATTGGTCAACGGAGCTATTCACGGAAATCATAGACAAACCTATTGTGGTAAAATCCTATCAACCAATAAGGTTACATTATACATCCTGTTAGATACACATTTCTGATTCTAAATTGGTTAATTAAAGCAATAGTTATTTTGTCTATGGTCTGTACCTACACATAAGACTTACACACACATGTTTTTATATTACATTTAAATGAATATCACACAAATATATAAAAGCAAATTCAAATATGGAGTATTACACACATGGATATAAATCTATACAGATAAGTTAAAAGTTTTAGTGTTTGTTTGTAATTTTATTTGTAATTTTTCCACCAGTCTTGGATTATGCTTTTGCATACCATCAGGCAGAGTAGAGTCATTTTGGAAGAGCCAAACATAAAAAAAACATAACATATTTTCGCTAGATGTACTTACACCAAAAAAACACGTATTTTTCGGTGTAAGTACTCTATATACCTTATGCCTTATTTCTGGAACGACTAGACCGATTATTCAATATGAGGACTGACTTAGGCTACTTTTTATTAAGACTAAACTCACCCCGCGGTTATACCCACGGTAGTTATAAATGTACAACAACCACTCTTGCATTCTGGTCATGCTTTCCATCAGGTAGAGTAGAGTCATTTTGGCAGCTCTGATATAAAAGAAAACAACCACGAGTAACACCACGTGCAAAATTTAGCTAGCTGTAATTGTAGGTTATGGTACGATACGTGTATGTGTGTATATATGCATAATTACTTCATTTGTATACGCATACATATTTTAAAAGGCATTCAATGGCGTTCTGCAAAAATAATGGTCAATTTACAAATGTATTTGTAATTTGAATACCTACCCACCAGACAGTTAATAACTTTGATGGCATAAGTTTTTATGTAAGTAATTGTAGTTGAACACGAATACTTAAAAATAATACGTACATTTTTCTGTTAAGATATATTTATTAGACGCCTACGGTGTGAATTTAAATTTCGAAGGACCAGAGGAAAAAAATGTGTAGACCTAACATATTTGTCTGTTCATAGATTATAAAATGAAAGTCAAATTATTGTGTTTAAGAAATAAATTCAAAGTTTACTGATAAAAGCTTTAAACTGGGGTTGTTTGCCAGAATAGTCCAAGAAGGTCAGATCTCGAAGGATCAAAATCTACTTTATTAAAGCAAGTAAAACCGCCGACATAAAATATAATAGTATATAATGTCTTTTAATTAAAAAGCATGGTTGAGAAAATATCGATTATGTCGATTACAAAGTAAAAAGGACAGTACCCTAATGAAATGAAATGAAATGAAATAATTTATTCTGCAATTAGGTTGTATTAACACTTTTGCAAGTTAAACTGTTTTTGAGCAGATGAGTTCGGCCTTTCCTAACTGGACTAGCCCTGAGAAGAAAGGACGAAACAAACTCAGGGATCAACTACTACTACTAAATCTATACTAATATTATAAAGCTGAAGAGTCTGTTTGCTTGTTTGTTTGAACGCGCTAACCTCAGGAACTACTTATCCGATTTGAAAAATTCTTTCAGTATTAAATAGTACATTTATCGAGAAAAGCTATAGGCTAAATATCATCACGCAAAGGCGATAATAGAAGCGGAGTACCAATGAACAATGTTTTAAAAAAAGGGGAAAAATTTCACGCTACGGGCAATAGAAGACGCAAACGAGGTTGCGTGGATCAGCTAGTAAATAATAAATCTGTAAACCTCTTTTGTTGTGGAATCGTATTAGAACCGAGGTGATTCGACAGAGACCAGAGTCATCGACGTGGCCCACGGGATTAGCAAGCCGAAGTGACTGGAGGCTGGTGATATTTGCCGTAGAACCGATAACCATTGGGGTAAACTGGTTCTTGAGTGGAGACCGCGTTTCGGCAAACGTAGTGTAGGACGTCCACAGGCCAGATGGAGTGATGATTTGCGCAAGACGGCTGGCAGGAGCTGGATGCGAGAGGCCGAGTGTTGAACCTATTGGCGTGCTATTGGAGCCTATGTCCAGCTGTGGACTGCGATAGACAGATGATGATGAAACCTCTTTGGTTGATATTGGTCAAATCGTCACATGAAAACTTCTACAAAATGGAAAACTCCTACTAAAAATAATAACACATAAATTATTTGTTAATAAAAAGTCTGTTTTCTTTCCGGAAGGCTTATAAACACATATCATTGACTATTCACATACAAATACAACTTAATATGCTACAAGAAAAATAATTTTTACTAGTCTATGTATGCGCCTGCGCAGCATGTGGCCCTCTAACCGACTACCGAGAGCGAAGTAATGTGTTTTACGTCTTCATAAACCAACTGAAATATCTACATTTTTTATTAACTCCCAGTAGCGATAGAATTAAATATTTTCTATTAGAAATTAACGAAGTTTCTTTATATATGTTATGGTGATAGGTGTCGTGTTTTAATATTTACATGTTTAATTGGAAATATAAATATTAATATTTTATTTATGTTGATCGCCCTGCCAAAATGACTACTCTGCCTAATGGAAAGCATAAGCAGAATCTAAGGGTAGTGGTCACCATACTCATTGCGAATGCAACAATGCAGCATGGTGCAACACTATGGCGGCATATTATAATAATAATAATATTTCGGACATCTAAACACACAACGCCATCTAGTCCCAAGATAAGCAGAGCTTGTGTTATGGGGTACTAGACAACTGATACAAATACATATATACGCTTTTTTTTTGTAAATACACACATATTATAGATAGAACACACCCAAACTCCGAAACAAATATTTGTAGATCATACAAACATTTGGTCCGACCCGGGAATCGAACCCGAGACCTCATGATCAGCAGTCGCTCACGCCAACCGCGAGACCAACGAGGCAGTCAAGTGTGTGGAGGGACATATTGAGATGCTTCTGCATCATTGGGCCTCCGGTCTCGCACTCACCAATGAAGCACGACAGTATAAATAGTCTTCTAAGGCGTGTATTTTATGTAGTGTATAGATTGAAACTATGAAGTATCACCACTCTTATACATCCTGTGGGTATCGTAAGAGCAAACTCTACAGAACTTGAGCACAGCACAAAGAAGAAAAATTTTAAACAAATCCTACCCTAATTATTACATTCTAAGGACCAATCAGGAAGAGTATTATCAGAGAACTGTACAGTTGTAGAACCAAGAACGGAGAAAGTCTTACTTTATGAACAGTTGATTGATGTAGGTTAATTCGGCATTTTATTCTAAGATCATATCAATCCGTTAGTCCAGCGCGGTGCTAACAGTATCCCAAAACCTTCTTTCCAAAGAAGTCTATGTAAAACAATGATAATTAGTAGCAAAAATATATAATGGATCAAGTCGACCAGTGTGATATCTTTGCCTCACAAAAACTCAGTGTTAGCAATTATTTCGTTGCTTGTGCCAGTGCCAGTGTGTGGAGACACTAAGTGTTAGGAAATGCACTTATTATTGTTGGGTTCGGAAATAAACGACTGAATATCGAGTCATCCAAGTCTGGTTTACCACCTCTATAAAAAAAAACATTAAATCAAAATCTTTATTGCTAACTAAGTGTAGGTACATTTTGTGATCTTAAATTCAAGTTTGTCTCTTTAATTATTTTGTACATATTTTGTGCTATTACTGTGATTTATTGTTAAGTGTAGGAAAATTATTTTTATTTATATATATTTCAATAAATAATCACACTAATAAATATTTCAAATATATATTTTTGAAAATCACACCTACAATTCTTAAAATATAGCTTAACCTTTGTAAGAGATGGGTATAAAACCGACTTAGTAACTTTAATTAATCGATTTAATTGTATATCACCTATATTTTCATTTTTATATGTCATTTCTCAAGGTAGTAGAGCCACGCCGATTTCAGCACGTATGGGCCGGCTCGACCGGGGTAGTACTACCCTCACACAGAAGAGCGAAACGGCAGTGTTCATGCTGTTGTGTTTTGTTGGTGAGTGCGAGACCGGAGTCCAATGATGCAGAAGCATCACTAGCCCGCCATCGTGTAGGTCACTTTGCTGCATTGTTGCATTGTCTGCATTCGCCACCACTCTTGGATTCTGCTTATGCTTTCCATCAAGCAGAGTAGAGTCATTTTGGCAGGTTATACATAAAAAAAATATGAAATGCAATCAATAATAGTACCACTGACGAAATATATACTAGTACTATAAATTTGCCTTGCCAACCTTGTAACGATAATAAACATACACGCGGGCGGATTCGCGGGCAAAAACTAGTACATTATAACTTTAAAAATGTACCTCGTAAGTTCTAAAATGACATTAGTGACAACTGCTACAGGGATCGAGTTATTTTAGGAAATGTCTTGTGAATCTTTAAGAAAAGAGTAGGTACGCTTACTACCAAATCAGAATCCGGCAACGCATTTATGTCTTATAGGTCGCAGGTGTTCATAAGCGACGGTACCCACTTACCAACAGGTGATATGTCTGTGTTTGCCCTTAAATCATAAACAAACGTAATTTGATATATTTTAGTATGTTTATCAGCGGTCTAATAAATACACAGGTTATGTTCAGTGAGAGATTAAACCTCCGTGTACGAGATACGTGAAACTATTATTACTGCTTGGTTCGTTTTTTTAACCGACTTCAAAAAAGGAAGATGTATTTTTTTATGTTTGTTTTTCAACTTTCGAATTGATTTTGATGATTCCTTTGTATTTGAAAGCTGGTGCTTCCCTTGTGGTCCCATTTTAATTTGGTAGAGTTCTTGTAGTCGGTTTTTGTTTGTTAATCATTAACAGATTATATTTTCAATTCCCGGGTCGGACTGCTGTTGGGTTGTTCTCACAAGAAATTTTTAACAGCAGCCCGGGGTATGGCATATGGCGGTGTTTCTCGTCCATGCCTCGGAGAGTATGTTAAGCCGTCGGTCCCTCTTGTCATGAACACTTATGACAATCGTTATTGGGAAGTCAGAGTCCTCAAATATAATGACAACTAGTTCAACCTTCGAAATCAGTTCACCCTCAGGGTTGCGGAGGTCCGATTCCAGTTGCTCCGTGGAAAAACTGATATTCAGGTAAAACCGGTTGGACTAGTAGCCGACCCCAATTAATGTTGAGAATAATAAAGGCTAGGAAAATGATGATTAATAGATTACATTTTGTACTAGTTGCGATCCACGACTGTTTTTTCCGTTGTTTGCTTTTTCGGGATAAAAAGTAGACATATGCTTTTGCAGACAATATTCATTTATGTGCTAAATTTCATCTAGATCCGTTCAGCCGTTAGCTAGAAATAGTAACAAACAGACATATAAATTTCGCCTTTATAGCATTACCTAGGAAGATATGTGTAAAAGCATATTTAAAAAAGTTGAAGTGAGTTTTAAATTTAAATGTATCTTATCAAAACAGACGTCCTCTCATAAAAATGGATTATTAAAATATATATACGTTAATTATGGTCGTGTATTTATTTTATTATATTTATTAACAGGTGTGAAACGCGATTCTTGAAGATAATTAAAGCTGGAATGGGCCGAGCAGAGACAAGTTGTTCCTCAGTAAATCTACACGAATTCTTACATTTTGATGTTGAGGATGGATTATACGAAAGTGAAAGTAATTTTAATTTATTATATTTAAAGTTGAATAATAAATGATAGTTTATTTAATAATTTTCAAACACTCAGTGTCGTTCTCACAAATGAATCTACCCATACCTCCGCTTAGGTCAAAATCTATCAAAACGTCTAGTCATTTAGTTACCTAAAACATGCAATAGACTCGAAATATATAACCATTTTTCTGGCGCTGTCGGGTAAAGTTGATATTAAAGTTGCTATTACTTTGAGACTCATCTTTCATCATTTCATCTTTGACACATACGCTACCACTGCGCCAATGAGGCAGTTATAATAAATATAAAAATATTTTGATAAAAATATAGTCTGCATTTTTTTACAATAACTCTTTTTAAATACTTACTTTGTATCTTAAGTATACTTATCTGTTGTTATATTATCTTTTTAAAATGATCTTAATTCAACATTAAACTTATCTACCAGTTTGAGACATGAACTTAAAAATCATATCTTATAACTTATCTTAACTTAATTTATCTCCAAAAAATACTGCTCACATCCACCATATCACCGTCCAAGCTAACTAAATAACGCAATAATGTCACTATTAACATAGATCTCCTCTAAAAACGGCCATAAAACGCTTTAATACCCATTAATAAACCATAAAGTGACATTTATTACTAAATAGCTGTACAGGTGACATTTTGAACATGTCAGGTTGTTTGTGTTAAGCCAATAAGTTTAGGAATGATGTATATTCTATGTCTCGTGAGAATCGGACTTGGATTTTATACATGTTTACATTACGTATTACTTTATACAGACTTATAATATTTTTTCTCTAAGAGACCGTATCAGAAACGAGGTGATCCGGCAGAGAACCAGGGTCATCGACATAGCTCATAGAATTAGCAAGCTCAAGTGGCAGTGGGCTGGGCATTTTTGCTGTAGAACCGATTATCGTTGGAGTAAACGGGTTTTTGAGTGATATCCGTCTCGTCCACAGGCCAGGTGGAGTGATGATTTGCGCAAGACGGCTGGCAGGAGCTGGATGCGAGAAGCCGAGGATCGAACCAAGTGGCGGGAAATTGGATAGACTTATGTCCACTGCAGTCGACTGCGATATTCTGATTATAATGATGATGACTTAGTTATATTATATAACTAGCTTTTATCCGCAACTCCTCCAACATGTGCAGCGTTTTAGCCGTGAAAGCGTGACAGACAAACAGAGTTACTTTCAAATTTATAAACAAATTTATAAACAAACAAACAAACAAACTCTTCAGCTTTATATATTAGTATAGATAATCTATACTAATATATAAAGCTGAAGAGTTTGTTTGTTTGTTTGTTTGAACGCGCTAATCTCAGGAACCGCTGGTCCGATTTGAAAAATTCTTTCGGTGTTGGATAATGCATTTATCGAGGAAGGCTATAGGATATATATCATCACGCTACTCCTAATAGGAGCGGAGCAACAATGAAAAAGTTTTTCCAAAACGGGGGAAATTTTCACGCTGCGGGCAATATTAGGCGCAAACGAGGTTGCGTGGGTCAGCTAGTAATAATATATACGTCAAAAAATATTTGGACAAGGCACGTATGGATGTAATACACTTAAGATATTTTATAATAAGGCAGTTGGACACCCAATTTTAAACTATGCAGGTGGGAAACTGTCTGTATGAAAGAATATCCAAATCTCATTTCGTCTGCTTGTATCTCGGTTATCGTCTCAAAAAGCACTAACACAAAAGTCACTCGTTGATAATGTAACCTTCTAATAGTGAAAGGATTTTAAAAATCGATTTAGTGTTTAAGGCGTAAAAGTGTTACAGATAAATAACCAAACTCGTGGCAATAACAGAAAATGATAAAAAAAAAACAATAGTGTCCGAATTATTTATTTATATTTATTGTGTTGATTACATTTGACTGCCTCGTTGGTCTCGCGGTTGGCGTGTTCGACTGCTGATCGTGAGGTCTCGGGTTCGATTCCCGGGTCGGACCAAATGTTTGTATGATCTACAAATATTTGTTTCGGAGTTTGGGTGTTTTCTATGTATAATATGTATGTATTTACAAAAAAAAAGTATATATGTATTTGTATCAGTTGTCTTAGTACCCATAACACAAGCTCTGCTTAGCTTGGGACTAGATGGCGTTGTGTGTGAGACGTTCGAAATATTTATTATTATTATTTATTATTAATTTAAACTCACAACACAAACCATCTTAACATACATACGTCAATAGTAATATTTTAAATTCAAAAGTAACTCTGTTACACTTTAACTGCTGAACTACTAAACCGATTAGGATGAAAATGATGGAGATCTTCGGATTACTATTTATTATTTACTAGCCGACCCACGCAACCTCGTTTGCGTCTTCTATTGCCCGTAGTGTGATAATTTTCCCCCGTTTTCGAAACATTTTTCATTGGTGCTCCGCTCCTATTGGTCCTAGCGTGATGATATATAGCCTATAGCCTTCCTCGATAAATGGGCTTTCTAACACTGAAAGAATTTTTCAAATCGGACCTGCGGTTCCTGAGATTAGCGTGTTCAAATAAACAAACAAACAAACAAACAAACTCTTCAGCTTTATATATTAGTATAGATTTACCGCTATAACCGATATAAAGTAAAAACGCAGGCGGTGCTGTAGGCGTACGCTAGTTTTGTTATAGAAAGACTCTTTCTCTTGTCAATTGACGACATTTTCTAGTTAGTATCTAAAAATTTTATATGACTTTAAGTACGAAATTTTATTATAAGAAAATTTTAAGTATTAGTTTTAATCTCGTAATTTTATTCATCATCGTTCGGAAAAAAAGGTGCAGGTTCAGATGAATCTAAAATTAAGTTTACGGAAATTGGTACATATATGTTAATTGTCATAAACCAGCTTTTACCCTCGGCTCCACCCGCGTTTATGTTGGTTTTAGCGACAAGGCACAGCAGTCGCATACGCTACCACTGGGCCATTGAGGCAATCCGATACAGTTACTTTCGAATTGTATATGAGTATGAATTATGCGTTCTTGGCTTTATCCTCAAAGGGATAGAAAAGGCATATAAATTTTCGTGGCACGTGTAATTACAAATTATATTTACTGTTAAATTAAATGCTAAATAACTATTACTACTCTTACACCTTACATAAAACTACATCCACACACAGAATAAAAAATCGTGCTCATCACACCATTATTAGTCCTAGGTTTAAATCGAACCCATAACCTGTGGTTTACCAGTCAAGATCACAAACCCCTACACATTGTAAAGTCACAACTCAAAATACAGACTCAAAATCGATAAAAACAAATTAAGATGAACCAAAAATAGCGACAGAGAGCGCTAATATTGTAGCGGACATCAATAAATTCCGAGAAACTGTTTACTTTATTATAATGTCCTAAAACAGGCACACGACTTAAACGCTATATTCAAAGTATCAAATGACAGTTTCTATACAAGATCTACGAATAAGTTTAGATGAGGTACTTTATAACAAGTTGTATTTAGTTCAACTGAGGCAGCAAAAATTGAGTTACAAGTGGTCACTTAAAGACGGTTTGATAGTGCAAAGCTGGACTTGAACCTCTGGCAAAACAGGTAAATTGGTTGGGTTTGTGTCATGTTATAATTCTATCGCACGAATTAAGGTATTGATGTAACGTCTAGTATTCACTTTTCAGACATGATTGACCCATCTTACGACACCTAGAGGCGGCTTGACCTGGGCTACTTTGGCCTTGCTGAAAACCATCGGCGTTAGGGCACCATCGGGTTATTCGTATATATATTAATTTGACCTTATGGGAGATTGCAGGGTGGTAGTATCCAGTTAGTTTGCACATGTAAAATACTCTCAGATTCGCCAAAGAAAACAGGATATTTTGCATTGTTGTTTAATAATTTCACTTTTACGATATATATCTGATTGTAACTGAACAGTTTGGTTGAGCGATCTTTCGTGTGCGTAGATGCTTCAGTGTTGTCAGTGCAAAAGTGTTGCCACGTGACAATCTCGTGGTGCGTTTAGAAATTGAACACCACCACAACCTCCTATACTGTTACAAAATGAATACTTAGTTAAATTGCTTTTAAAAGTACATATTTTTTTGTACATTAGCCGATAATATTTTCACTGTACACGAATAAACTCCAGGATTACTCTTCGATGCTCTATCACCGAACAGAGATTGTTACTGAATAACTTGATTTGAGTTTTCATAAGTTAGTGTAGACCTTTTCTGGACATAGCCTTCTCTCTAGGATGGAGGTTTTGGCCTTTGGGTTTGTATAAAGTTTTTCTTCTCGTTACAGTGCAAGGATCCTACGTAGTTTGCTTCTTGAGTTCGCTCTTACAACACCCAAGGATGCACAGAATAAATGAACTAGTTGCATATCCATTCTAAATTATTATTAACTCCATGACTTAAATGTTTTGTGTACAATGGCAGAACTATTTCGCTGCCCACACGTTTAACATTAATTTAACTCGTTTATTCACAATTGAATATACGCCGTATCCTTATGGATTTAAGATACTTTTTACCTTTTTCGGGAAGTACATGAATCTTTGAGTAAAATCTTATTTATTGTATGAGTTTTTTATGAGATCAAGACAAAGGAGATTTCTGATGAAGTCATGAGATCTAATTCTATTGCTTTCTTGGGAACGGTTTGATGTCGATAGTGACAGTGACCATCGATCTCCTATCATCATCCAATCGAATTGTTATCGATTAAATTTAATTTTAATGACATATCGCCGTTGACGTATGTGATTTTTTGAAAGAAGAACATTCTTAATTCGTATGATTGTTCAAATCATCGTACCGCAGTTACTCGCCGAATGGTTGCCACTCCTTGGGAAGACTTTTTTGTAGCAGTGGACGGCGTTAGGTGCTACTGTATGGTTATGTTTCTTATGCCTAACCTTCATCAAAAGCTTTTACCATACATAAAGTAACCAGCTTACAGTAACTTGCCCGGTCTTACAAAGTGGCACTAAAATATTATCGTTAGCAAACTATGGGCTTCTAAAACTCTACTCTATGACTAAGCTAAAGGGACATAGGGGACATACCTATGTTAGATGATGAGATTTTCTTAACAAAATCACATCACAATAGATTGTAATACCTATGTATTAAAAAAACTGCTGTCATGTTTCGTGGCTGAGTGCGAGACCGGAGGCCCAATGATGCAAAAGCATCACTAGGCCGCCATAGTGTGGGTCATCATGTTGCATTGTCAGCATTCGCAATATATACTCTTGGATTTTGTTTATGCTTTCCATCAGGCAGAGTAGAGTCGTTTTGGCGGAGCCACAAAAAAACTGTTAAAGGTGATAAGATAAGGATAATAATGATGGACTAGTAAGTGTTATAAGTGTTTTTTATGGGATAGATGGTAAACAAGCAAACGGATCGCCTGATGGTAAGCGATGACTGCCGCCCATGGACACCCGCAACACCAGAGGCGTCACAAGTGCGTTGGCGGCCTTTTAAAAAGGAATACGCTCTTTTCTTGAAGGTTTGAGGGTCTAATTGGTCCGGGAATATAGCAGGTTCATTCCACAGTTGTGCGAGGCAGAAAATTTCTATAAAAGTGCATAGTTGTGGACTGCCAAACATCTGAATTCTGAATAATGGGGATAAAACTGCTGTCACGTAATAAATAGAGACGCCCTATATCGATCACATAAAATGTTTTATTTTAGTGCTAAAATATATTAACATCTATATACAAAGTGTGCTTATAGCCTTATATACTTTATTATTATGTATATATATATATAAACACGCGGTTTATAAAGTCATAAATCAAGTAATGTTTAACTCGTTTAACTCGACCCGTAAGTTCTACACAATTATCATGTAAAACAAACTATGACTTGTGAGGCGTGCTTATGAACACCTCCACTGTTTTTTTTATGTATTGTAGTGTTTGTTAAGTATGGAAGACGCTTCTTTGACGTATTCAGATTTTTCGCATGGGATAGCAAAGCTTCAACACATATTGCCTCTGCCGGTGGTAGCGTATGCGCCTGCTATGTCTGAGATCTCGGTTTCGGACCAAATGTTGGTATGATCTGCTCATATTATTTTCGGAGTTTGGGCGTTTTCTATGTTATAATATGTATGTATTTCCAAAAAAAGTAAAAACGTATTTATATCAGTTATCTAGTACCTATAGTATAAGCTTTGCATAGTTTCTGACTAGTTGGCGTTGTGTGTTAGGTATCGAAATATAAATAAAGCACAGTAGAACGTCTAGAAATAAAGCCACATCCATGTCATGTTGTTTGTAAGACGTTTATATTAACACAGGAATAAGTTATCTCACTTATCATAATCTAACAAAAGATCACAATAGACTGTTACAGCATCATCAATATATTACTGCGCAGGCGCAGCAAAACTAGTCTTGATACTTTATTCATACAGATTGCCAGCAATTACAAGCAATATTAATATTATAATCTTAAGGTGTCTGTTACGTTTTTAAGGCTAACTCGCTGCACAGATTGCAACGCAATTTGGCATGGAAATACTTTAAATCTTGAAGAAGGACTTAGGTTACTCAATAACGTAATAACTGAAATACACGCGAACGGAAAAAGACAAAAATAAAAGAGAAAAGGGAATGATACTAAAGAGATATTGCTTTTATGGATAATGAGGGGGGAGGCAAGTAAACCTAACCAATATATATTCAAAACATTAGGTAATTATTGCTAGAAAGTCCTAGTCTTTAAATCTTTTCTTAATAGATACTAGCAACAACTTGCGCTAACGATGGTTAACGCAAGCGACTGCCGATCAAAAGATCTCGGGTTCGATTCCTGAGTCGGACTGTTAATTGGTTTTCCTTACAAAAAAATCTTAATAGCAGCCCGGAGTATGGAAGATGGCGGTGTTTCTTGGCTATGTCTCGGAGAGTACATAAAACCGTCGGTCCCGGATGCCAGTCGCTCTGTGGAGAATCTGATATTTAGGTAAAAGTCGGTTGAATTAGTAGCAGACTCCAGTTAATCTTGGGTATAATAAAAGCTAGGAATCTTTCTAGCCTTTAATACTCTTCATCTGAAGATGATGTACTATAAAAGATGGAAACTCTGAACATATGGATTTAATTTTTAATAAAAACAACCGATCTTTAAATTATTTAGCTCATAAAGCCTTTTCTAGTTCTTCAATTAATTTTATTTCTTAACTTTTCTATTTCTTATATCGAGTCGATCGTATCACAATCGAGTCCCTAGAATTCAAGTGAAGACAGTTTTCTTTTTAATTCATTTTCACATCGACAAATAAAACATTCTAGAAAACCAGCTAATAAATTAAAGTAACAGTCCCTACTCTACGAAATGATAAAGTATCAAAACCAATGCATCCATTCTGACAGTGCCTGCGAGGTGTGAGCGGCGTGAATTACCGCCACAGCAGGGGTTCGAACCTGCGGGATTGAAGGATTCCAAGAAACGATGGCTGATATGAACCGCAATGGCATTTTGATGATCAGACCACTTGGTGCAATTGTAGACTCGACTATCACTTACCTGTTCATCTAGCGGTTAGAGATAGAGTCTCCTTAGTAATAGGTTTTACTCCTACTTTGTGATAATTACGAACTGTTGTTCACCAGACATACTCCGGCGCAACCCTTAAGAGCATCCACTAATTATATTATCTATACAAATAAATAAAATTGGAGTGTCTGTTTGTAATATTAAAATAACAGCTTTTTAATCAATGCATATGTATGTATACACGATACATATACCAAAAATGTAGTTAATTTTTTTTTGTCTGTTTGTTCCGGGTAATCTCTGGAAGGGCTGGATGGATTTTGACGGGACTTTCACTGGCAAGTAGCTGATGAACCAGGGAGTAACGTAGGCTACTTTTTTTAGACTAACTTTGTCCCGCGGCGTTACTCGCGGTACAACAATAACCGCGGGTAACACCGCGGAGTTCAGCTAGTCAGCAATAAGGTAGTATAGCCACGCTGATTTCAGCACAAACGGCCCGGTTCTACCGGGATGGTAATACCCTTTAACTGAAGACCAACTTAAAATGATTGCATTCATGCTATCGTGTTTGAGTGCGAGACCATAGAACTAATGATATAGAAGCATCTTAATAGGCCGCTTGCATTGTCTGCATTCGCAATGAACGTGATGAGCACTTCTCTTGGATTCTGCTTATGCTTTTCATCAGGCAGAGTAGAATCACTTTAGAGAGCATAAGTGTATAAAAAAGAAATTATATCTAATACTAGCTGTGCCCGCTACTTCGTACATGTGACTTGGACTTGGAATTTAAGTTGTTTTTAGTTTTTCACCGTTTAAACCTTCCCTGGACTACGACAAACATTTCAAAATCAGCTAAATTGGCCCAGCCGTTCTTGAGTTTTAGCGAGACAAACGGACAGTAATTGATTTTATATTTATATAAGATTATATAACTGAAAAGTTTGTTGTTTTGTTTGGTTGAACAAGCTAATTTCAGGAAGTATTGGCCCAATTTGAAAAAAAAAAAATTTTAGTTAACCCAGTTATTGAGGAAGGCGCTTCGTAACTTCACGCCACGGGCGATAGGAGATGCAGACGAGCTATCATTACCTAAATATAGCACACAAACATACAAACAGACTTATGATTTAGTTACTTAAACTTCTCATAAATATTTTATTTATTGCTTATAATAATATTACATTTTATTAATGTTCTTCAAGGCGTTAACTAACTTTGTATATTTATTTTTGTGCCCGGCGTTCATAGATAAACGATGGCTTTATCGATCGTATCTGGGTTCATTCCCGGCTGAATTATTGTTATGTGATACTACTGATTCAGTGTGATGTATAATTATTTATTCGTAGAACCTTTCGTATTCGAAAAGTATTTTATTTATATATTATATAAGTATTTTATTTAAGTTTTTACTAGCTAACCCGGCAAACGTTGTTTTGCCATAGTCATAAAAAAAATTAAAGTGGGTCTCTCTTATCATTTACGGGGATGAAAAATAGATGTTGGCTGATTCTCAGACCTACCCGATATGCACACAAAACTTCATAAAAATCGGTCCAGCCGTTTCGGAGGAGTTTGATAACAAACACCGGCGACACGAGAGTTTTATATATCAGATCACGTGGTTAAATAGATGTATGTAGGCGAAAACATAATTTCTAAGGAGTCTAAGCCCAGCAGTGGGCCTTTAAAAGATAAACTACCCCGTTGCTCTAGTGATTAGTATTTGCGACTGTCGAACAAGAGGTCTTAGGTTCTATTAGGTTATAGAAATGCTTCTGGGATGCTTCTAGGTTATAGGGATGCTTCTAGAAATGAGGGATCCGGATGTGTTAATAACAGCAGTTCCCGGATCCCTCCCGTCTCAGGCGCAGAGTGGCACACCGTGTGGTTTTAGTCGGTTCGATTCCGACACACCGCCCCGCCGCAAACCCCGGCGGGGTGACGGCCCGAGGGGGTTTCCACACGTTAAAAAAAAAAGGTTACAGAAATGCTTAATAGCGTTTGAAATATGAATAGAACACAGTTTGTAAGTTGATTTCTCTCCTGTCGTGTCGGATAGCCGTTCCATTGAATTGTGGGAGTGAGGGAAGAGAGAGTGCACCTGTGTGTACTCCGAGAAGGAGTTCTCCGTGAAAGACTGAGCTAATATTAATATGATCGCTTTCAGGTTTAGATAATGAAGGCAATTCTTTTGTGAAAATTATATAGCACACCATCGGTTCGTGTATAACGTGTTCTAATTTACCTAAATATTAACCAACTCCATTTTCTTAAGCCAATAGAAAATTAGACCAAAAAATGTAATAGAAACTTCGTAATCTAAGTTTTAATTTATTCTAATTAGGTATGCAGTGTTCAGAAACATTTTAGGTAAAGATTTTTATCAAATTTTATTTTGTACGTACCTACAAAAGCCAGGAAATTAAAATGGCGGTGGCATGGAAATTACCTGCTAGAGTTCGAATATATACCTACTCGTTAATATAGAAAAACGCTCATAAGTACCTATATAAAGTTTACCCTTTTCATGGTTATGGTGTTTTATTTCTTACTAGCTGAACCCCGCGATGTTACCCGCGATTATCGTCGCGAGACAAAACTAGTCTAAAAAAGTAACCTAAGTCATCATATACCTGTCAGTCTCATCAATATCATCAGCTACCTATCAGTGAAAGTCCCGTCAAAATCGGTCCACCCGTTCCAGAGATTACCCGGCACAAACAGACAGATAGACAGACAGACAGACCGACACACAGACAGACAAAAATTGAAAAAAATACATTTTTGATATATGTACTGTGTATACATATATATGCATTTATCTAAAAGCTGTTCTTTTAATATTACAAACAGATACTCCAATTTTATTTATTTGTATAGATAATATAATATAATTATAAATAAAAAAGAAAATGGCATACTACGATAGTTTGGCTACGTAGCGAAGATGGACGATGAAGATTCATGATATGAATTTATAAAGCGAATATGTTTAGAAGTCTCGGAAGTGGTCGGCCACGGCGAACACTTACCGACTAAATTGGTGAAGCACCAGGAATTCATTCACACCGACGAGCATTCATGTAGCGAATGAAAGATGTCCACATCCATCTTTTGTTCGTCCGCAAAGCAACAGAGGCGTTTCACCAATTCAATCGGGTATCGAAATAGGTAGGCAGTAGGCACAAACAATTGATCTTCACGAATCAATTGTCTCTACGTATCCCACAGAAAAATAGCTGTGACTTTTTGTTTGTATGTATAAACATAGCATTCAAAATACCTTAAAACATCCTACTAATATTATAAACGCGAAATTTTGTAAGTAAAGATGGATAGATGAATGGATGTTTGATACTCTTTCACGCAAAAACTACTGAACGGATTTGGATGAAACGTTACAGTAGTATAGCTTATACATCAGAGTAACACATAAGCTACTATTTGCCGCGATAACCGACAGGTACGCGGGCGGAGCCGCGGGCAACAACAAGTTATTACGTAATCCATTTATAACTAATGACACTCGAAATCCCGCCTACGGAACCCAAAATCCCACGTCCACAATGAAAAATCACGTAGAACATTTCAATTCAAACCTAAAGGGTCCTTACGAGATATAAAAGTCTCGAGTATATTGTAAAAGTATCAAGTTACTGATATAGTGCGCACACGACGTATAAAATGCACCGAACGAGCCTCGATTAAGATCGGAAGCGTTCGGTTCAATTCGGCTCTTGTCGGCAATCTTCGTGGTTACAACACAGACTTATTAAAGCCTAGATAAGAATTTATTCAAAAAAATGTTATTCAATCTGAATCCTTTGGCTGCTTTGAATGTGAATCTTCCACAGATTTGGTGCAGTCCGACAAATGTCTCTTGATGACATCTTTGTAGCGCAAAATACTGTTCATCTTACGTTTTATATGCATATACTGTTTTAGGCAGCCTATAGTTCTCCATATTCCAGGGTCGACAGAAGAGATATGGCCTTTTCATGGACAACGCACTACTCTTGCAATGCATTGTCTGTAGCCATGTTCTTACCCGTTCGCTCGTTAGCCCCGATATACCACAGTCTTAAGAACATTCAGACAGGCACTAACAGTCCACTGCTGGACATATACTATATAGAAGGCATTATGTATATAAATGTTCTCATGTTCCGTTGTTGTTCAGGAGGAACTTTTTTTTTTATAAGACAACACCCGCATAAGGATAACATCCTCTGTCGCGGGGGACTTAAGAAAATGATACTAAGAAAATGATACAAAGAACACTCAGACTTGGAATAACAATTCGTGGATCACAAAAAGTGATGTCACGTGCGGGGTTTTGAACCCAGAACAGCGCAGTGGAAAGCGGCGGCTTAAACCACTGACCACTTACATGTGTGTATTACTAATACCTAACTAGACTTCTTTGTTTCAAAATGTATCAATCAAAGAGCTTAAAATCGTGAATCAAAATATAATGAAGTGATAATTATTAAGAGACATTTTAGTATCCCTAATCTAATAAAAAAACTGACATCTAACACATAATCCATCTAGTCCCAAGCTTAACAGAACTTGTATTATGGGTACCTAGACAACTGATATAAATACATATAAGTATACTTTTTTGTAAATACATACATACATATTATATACATAGAAAACACCCAAACTCCGAAACAACTTGCAGATCATTCAAACATTTATTCCTAATACCTTTACTACCTTTGAACGACTACAGTGATTTTCATGAAATTTAGTATGCGGGGATATTCAGGGCCCAAATATAGATGTAGCTAGAATTCATTTCTAGAAGATTTGCCAAAAAAAAAACAAGCTAAACTTGGTCATCCAGGTACTGGAATTTATTCCTGTCATTTCAAACCATTTCCCTACTCTCTATAAAGAGATGAAATATTGGTATTGATAAATGATACGTCAGCTCAACGTTCATACTCCGTCAATAACTTTATACTAGTTTGTGGTTTGTTTATAAAACCAGTGGGGGTCTCCTACGGTGTCAGTAGCAGTCAATAGTTCTCACTTAGTTGACTTTTATATTCTCTCGTAGACAGGGTTGCATTCCATAGAGAAATAGATTTTGCCTACTACTTCGCAAACGTGTATGTCGGTTATTATCAACTAGCTGACCCACGTAACCTCGTTTGCGTCTCCTATTGTCCGTAGCGTGATAATTTTCCCCCGTTTTTGTAACATTCTTAATTGGTGCTCAGCTCCTGTAGGTCTTAGCGTGATGATATATCGCCTTCCTCGATAAATGGGCTATCTAACACTGAAATAATTTGTCAAATCGGACCAGTAGTTGAGACCACTGACCTGAGATTAGTGCGTTCAAACAAACAAACTCTTCAGCTGTATATATTGGGATAGATTATTACAAAATTACGTCTTGTGCAATTTAATGATTTAAAAACTACACAAAAGTGAACAAAAACTGACAAAAAGTGTGGTCTTCCACACTTTTTGTCACACGTAAACTTACGTTACACAATAGGCCGGCTGGACCGAAGAGATACCACGGCCTCACAGAAAACCGGTGTGAAATAGAGCTTAAGCTGTGTTTCACCGAGTGAGTGAGGATTGCGGAGGTCCATACCCCAACCCCTCCCCTCATCCCCATCCCCATCCCCCAAAGGTCGGCAACGCACTTGTGACGCCTCCTGACTTTTGTGAACTTACGGCTTACCATCAGGTGATACGTCTGCTCGTTTGCCCCCAAGACCATAAAAAAAAAAAAAAAAATTGCACACCAAAGACGTACTGGGAGAGTGTTGCCAAGAGTTTTAATGGCCAAGAAATGTGGGTAAGTAATTTGTAAGTAAATTCATAGTCAAATATTGAAGTAGAGAGTGAGACATAAGTACTATTATTTTTTAACGTACTTTTATAGTGTTAAATATATACAATCTAATTGTAAGAAACAAACAGATTTATTTTCGCACATTACCATCCGTAGCGAAGCCTATATCCTTTAGCATTCCAGATTCCAGATAGACAGACAGACAGAGTTAGTTTCGAATTTATATTATTACTAGCTTTTACCCGCAGCTTCGCCCGTGTATATCTCAGTTATCGAAGTATAGAGTAACCTATCTCTTTCCTCATGAATCAAAGTATCTCCGTGGCAAATTTCATTGCAATTGATAGAGCAGTTTAGTCAACAAAACTTAGTCTTGCTTATTTTTTTATGTGTTCTGGTGAAAAACGAAAATATAGTAACTTAATAACACAAACTATAAAAGAAAATTAGAAGTCAAATAAAAACATTCCTTCCACAGTTTAAACTATCAAAGCTATATAACATCTAACTGTATATACCATTACGAAACTCAAATCAATAACTACAGAAAGAAAAACTAAAAATTCTCATGTTAAATGCTAATGGCGGTCGTAAAATCTTCGAACGTGTTTATCTATACGTCTTTGTACACCTCTAGAACTATTTTTTCCACCTCTGCTTAGGTATTAAGTTACATAGCGTAATAGTAATGGCTTTATCCATGATTAGTATTAAGTTACGTTAAATATTAGTAAATGTTTGTATCGAAAGTAGGGTTATAAAGTATGGAGATATGTGATAGTGGACCACAGAAGGAAGCTACTATTGAAAGTAATGCCATAGTAATAAAATGAGGTTTTTTAATCAATCGTACAATTTATGTCAATTTCACTTCCTTCTTTTATTAACTTTATAGGGGACAGTAGATAGACAGATAGATAGATGGCAACAACATAAGTGTGTTGGGTTTTCA
Source organism: Spilosoma lubricipeda (assembly GCA_905220595.1). Classification (NCBI taxonomy): domain Eukaryota; kingdom Metazoa; phylum Arthropoda; class Insecta; order Lepidoptera; family Erebidae; genus Spilosoma; species Spilosoma lubricipeda. The sequence continues at coordinate 13,121,189 of HG992296.1, read as the reverse complement.
ACCGACTTCAAAAAAGGAGGAGGTTCTCAATTCGACTGTATTTTTTTTCTGTTTGTAACCTCTGAACATTCGACTGTGTGAACCGATCTTTTTGATTCTTCAAAAACTGGTGCTTCACGTGAGATCCGTTTTAATTTGGTCCTCTTCTTGAAGATAGTTTGTTTGTTAAAGTTTTTTCGTACAAGAAATTCTCAATAACAGCCAGGTGTATGGAATTTTGGCGGTGATTTAGTCCCATGCCTCAAAGCGCACGTTAAGCCCTCGATACCAGTTGTCGAGAGTAACAGACATCTACGGCAATCGTTATAGGGAAGACAGTCTTTTCTTCTACTTTGCCTGATCGAAAGCTTGAGCAGAATCAAAAGATTGGTGGTCACCATACTCATTGCGAATACAGACAATGTCAACGTCGCAACATGGCCGGTTTTTCCAACGAACGTGGCCACAATCTTCTTTGAATTGCTTCAAGAACGAACAACTTTAGTCAACTTTGGCTCGTCTTGAAAGACCCAGATTGTAGATTGTTGTTTGGAATCAAGATCATAGGCATAGATCCAAGATTCGCTACCACTGATGATGTCGTAGACGTGATTTGACTCTCCTCGGTTGAAGCTGTGAAGAGTTTTCTTACACCATCTGACGCGAGCCGCCTTGTGATCGTCGGAAAGCAGATGCGGTATCCAACGGCAAATCTCTGGAATGGTTGGACCAATTTTGACGGGACTTTCACTGATAGGTAGCTGATCATATAAAAAGGAACTTAGTCTACTTATTTTAGACTAGCTCCGCCCTGTCACGGTACGACAATAACCGCGTGTAACACCGCGGGACTCAGTATTAAATATAAATAAATGATTCGGACTTCTAACTCAGAACGCCATCTAGTCGCAAGGTAAACAGAGCTTGTGTTATGGGTATTAGACGATTGATACAAGTACATATGACTTTTTTGTAAACATATGCATATTATGTAGCATAGAAAACACCCAAACTCCGAAACAAATATTTGCAGATCATAGAAACATTTGGTCCGACCCGGGAATCGAAACCGAGACCTCAAGCACAGCAGTCACATACGCTACCACTGTGCCACCGAGGCAGTCAATATGATAATATTCATATTATTTATAATATTATATTACGTTACTTACTACTATAAGATTACCTGTCTGCTCATTTGCCCCATAAAACTCAGAAAGTTCAATGTACTGAAAAAAAGTCAAAAAGCATTGTGGTTACAATTTTGTTAACAATTACAGCGCCCATAACTCGCTCGTAAGATATGTTTAGCAGACATTATGGACAGACAGACAAATTTATAAGCAGGCGCTAACGAGATCTATAGAGACGGTGATGAAAGAAAACGAGGTAAGTGACCATTTCTCGAATTTAATACTGACTTTATTTGTGGCACTTAATTTGACTTAACATCTACAGCCTGTTCACCACTGGACATAGGCCTCTACTTAGTCAAATGAAGTGCCACATTAGTCGGTCATCATCATCATCATCTTTCTAGCCTTAATTATTCCCAAGATTTGAGGTCGGCTACTAGTTCAATCGGTTTTACCTGAATATCAGTTTTTATACGGAGCGACTGGCATCGGAACTCCGCAACCCTGAGGGTGAACTGAATTCGAAAGTTGAACTAGTTGTCAGTATATTTGACGGCACTGACTTCCTATTTCCCTTTCCTTTTCCCTTTCCCATAGATGTTCATGACAACCGGGACCGACGGCTTAACGTGCTCTCCAAAGCACATTAGTCACTATAACTGTAATATTTTAGGAATACAGTGTGTTGTATTTTCTTACTTTCGATACGAAATTCTAAATATCATGATTCCAGAAGTAAAATTTGGTTACAGAGTGTCGGCATCCTTATTTATTCCACGGATATTGTAAGATTTAAGAAGAAGATATTAAGGGAGCAAACTATTCAGGACAATAGCAGGGCAAAGAGAAGAAAACCTTGATACAAACCTTATACCAATCCGCCAGGCTAGCGTATTACCTCTAAACACACCAACTAAAGCCACATAATTCAAATCTACTTCGTACTTTCTTTCCTTAACAATTCAGTTATTTTATTCTATATCTCTATATATATATTCTATTCTTTATCTATATTAGGAGTAAATCCTTTTGCAGATTTTTTTTGATTATATTACATAATTATCCCACACGCTCTTATTCTTAACAACCGTCTTGAAATAAAACAACGAACAAACAAACAAAATACTGCAGGTGTGAATGGACATCGGCTGCTGGAGTGACAGAGATGCAAGATGACAACACGAATAGGTGTGAAAGTGATAGCAAATTCTACTGAAGGTATACTGAGAAACCTCCGATAATTGGTTTGGATATATTTGTTTGGTTTATGGAAATTGGTTATGTTTTCTGACCGCTTGAAGTTTCAACGAAGATAAATGGTTGTTACTATTTTAAAATTATCCCTTAGAAAGTAACATCACGCTTTATATGCTATGGATTAAGCAGGTTTGGTGGTAGCAAGATAGGTTTAGAGTTTTGAAATGTCTAAATACGGAATTCGGTCACAGTTAATTGCCTCTATGGCGCAGTGGTAGTGTATGCGACTGCTGTGCTTGAGGTCTCGGATTCGATTCCCGGGTAGGACCAAATGTTTATATGATCTGCAAATGTTTGTTTCGGAATTTGAGTGTTTTCATATGTATTTATATCAGTTGTCTAGTACCCATAATACAAGCTCTGCTTAGTTTAGGACTAGATGGCTTTGCGTGTCAGATGTCCATAATAGTTATTCATATTTATTTATTTTAGAATAGTATAGTAACCTGGGTGGGTAGTAGAGATATCTGGTGACAGATTACGGTTAGCAGTAGGGAATAGGGTCGTGGTACGATGGCATCAAGATGCGATCGGGCTACAGCGTAATTACACGGCCGATTGATGGGGGAAGGTTCTTCCTTCCCATAGTAAAGATCACGGTTGGGCATGGTGTTGATTCGAAGGGACTTTCAAAAGATATTGTCTAAATCCTACCTAATGTATGGCACCTAGAACCGTAGGCGTGTTTGTTAGTGGAAACGCCACATTTAGTGTTACCCAAATGCAAGACCAGATCAGTCTTGGTCTTGAATCTCGCAAGTATCTCAATTACCGATTAGCCTATTGTTATTTATTAAACGTTACTTTATATCTTAGAACAACTTATCAGACTATGTTAATTCAAGCTCAAAATGTACCTACTTTGTTAAGATGTTCTTAGAAATAAAGTAACGTTTAATAAATTGTAATTAGCTAATTAACTAACCACATTACTGGCCTACTGCGTCTGCAAGACGACATACGTCTAAAAAATGTATGTAAAAAAGTTTTATTCTGATTTTCGTAGCGTGATAATTTTCCCGCGTTTTTGTAACATTCTCCATTGGTGCTCCGCCACTGTAGGCGTGCGTGATGATATATACCCTATAGCCTTCCTCGATAAATGGGCTATCTAATACTGAAAGAATATTTGAAATCGGACCAGTAGTTCCTGAGAGCAAAAAAAGAGCGCGACGTAAAAAATCTTTGCATTCGAGTGCAACATGTAAATTTTCATCCCACCTCAGCGAGGAAATTATTACATGCAAAAAAGAAAATGGCGCCAGCAAAGCAAATAAATAAAAAAAAAGTTCCAAGAAAGTTCCGAGTCTGAGTATTGAAAAAGGTTGTATGATAAATTCGGCATCATGGAGGTAGAAGTAAATAGGTTTAATGATGTTTTGAATTCACAAAATTAGTCCACACGATGTTCTAAATTCAATTTACTTTATCCTCTAGCGGATAAAAACGGCTTTTGCACTCAGATATCGAAGGGCAAAAATACTCTTTTCGGGATTGGGGGATGAAAAGTATATTAAAGTGGAGAAAATCCTAGAATTTATAAACTTTCGTGCGAAGACGAACCATGTCGATTATCCCATGTCGTTTGTTCCTTCCATGACCTCGTTCTGAGAAACATTAAAAGCCAACAATGAAATATATTATTATCACATAAACCCCTTATTATATGTGTACACAACATTTATTATTTAATTATTTAGTAATATCACCACTTTAAACGTTTAACGACGATTTGTTCGTCGTTGATCGTAAAAGTTTGTTAGTATAATACTACGGGTTTTTATGAGTAAGCCCCGGGACAGACTTGCGAACAATGATGTCACGTCTTACTTAATGTTACTCCGTCGATCAATTTAGCATTATTACCCGACTGCGAAAGAAGGAGGGTTATGTTTTTCGAGTGTATGCATGTATTTATGTTTATTTCTTTGGCACACCCTAGAGCCAAAACGGCTTGTCGTATTTTGATGTGAGTGGTGTCAATAGATTCGTAATGGTCGTGAGAGTGACACTGAGTACATAAAAATAAAAATTAAGGATTCTTGGCGCCAAAAAGTAACCTCAAAAAAAATGTTTTCAAAATACATCGAGTGGGGTATCAAAATAAAGAATTTTTAACGGTGATTACGAATATGTATAAATCTTGACGCAGTCGGGTTTTTTATTTAATGATATTATGGAGAAGTCACGTAAGGGTGGCTACTGGCTGCTGTCACTTAAGAGTCCTGAAATTCAAGAATCACAGTGCATTAACAAACTGGAATGGACATGGGCTACTCCTAAGAAAGAGGTTAGAGAATACTATTTATTTATATTACCACTTTATTATTTCGCTAATCAATAAGTTACCTATACTGATATGTATTTACGAATTAAGAACACGAAATATCACTATCAATATTCCTCTTAAGGATGGGCCAAGGGAACATATTTACTACGCAGGACGGCAGACACTACTAATTGAAGGTTTTTTTTAACAAATCCTTTAATCTGGCCAGTACAGTAGATAAAAACCTCTTTTCTGAGGAGAAGCCTATGGTCTGTTAGATTCTGATGATGCATATTCTCTTTTCAAAAGTCTTTATAAAAAACACGAGGTTTAAAAAAAACGTGTGCGTCTCGGGACGCCCGACAGAAGTCATAACTTAAACTAATCTTAGTTGAACTAATTAGACTTAGCAGTATGGGTTAAAGTGGAGAGGACGAGCCTACCTACCGCTGCCGTATACGTAAAAGAAAGAGCAGCCAGACAGACTAGCACCGTAACGCGTTACGTAACGAAGAGCTTTACCCTCCCATAAGATGTTATCACTTCAAAAATCAATCGAATTTAGAGCTTCCTCCTTTGGTGGAGTCGGTTAAAAATACAATCTTGATCAAGACAGAGTACTATGACAGCTTTACACGTCTGAACTAAGCTTTATATTTTCACCAAATATCAGTAGAAGTGAGAATCATATTCCAAAAATAGCCAATAGAAAAATGACATAACAACCACTTTGATTCTAGTAACACTGAACTTTATCTGCTTTACAAAGTTGTTGAAAATGCATTAATATTAAATTGGATTATAAGATAAAATGTGATCATGAACAGAGGGCAAAAGTGTTGAAGGTATAAACGTTTTATTTTTAAAAGGTCTTAATTCCATTTAGTTATAATACACATAAACTGTTTTTATTTCAATGATATTCTTTTGCAAATCGTCGATTTGTTCAAACACCTACTGTTAATGATTTTGGACCCTAATCAGACCTCGAATATGACAAGGGTCTGATGCTAAGGAGGTTTCTTTCTGAATCTAAATTAGTTTTTAATATAGCGAATATTATGGAGATGATTTAATGGAGTAAATATAACTTTTTAAAGGTCAAAATGGTTTAAATTGTTTTTAAAACTTGTTAAGAGATTTTTGGTTTGTAATGTTGCCACAGTCAATTAAGTGTCTATTAAGGAGAGCATTTCACCCTTTTTTTCTTGAAAATTATTTAAAAAGGGTAATGCTTGTGGTTCAGTGGTCAACACACTACAAAATTAAGCAATCTTACCCAGGTTAGTATATAGATGGGTAAACATTTTTAACTTATTAAAACCACTCACGTCACCTAGCCTCGGTGATCACGTCAAACGTCGGTCCCGGTTACCATACGATTATCGTTGCGGGTAGTAAGAATCCTAAAAAGGCCAGTTACTCATTCTACAGAACTTCGAAATTGCCAGGTAGGCACTTACAGGTAGTAGAGCCACGCTGATTTCCACACGAACAGGTCGGCTCGACTAGGGTGGTACTACCCTCGCACAGAAGATAAACGTAAAATGACAGCGTTCGTGCTGTCGTGTTTTGTTGGTGATTGCGAATCCGGAGGCTCAATGATGCAGAAGCATCACTAGGCTGCCATAATGTGGGTAACCGTGCTGCATTGTCTGAATGAGTATGGTGACCACTACTCGTTGCTTCTGCTCATGCTTTCCATCAGAGTCGAATCACTTTAGCAGGTTCATATTAATGAAAAAAAATGAATGGTCCTTTTATATTTGTTTAAAATAACATAACGGAACCTGGTATTATCAAAAGTCTAAATACTACAGTAAAGACTGACTCAGTTAAGTGATTTCGTTCATATTTGCAATAAATTTTATTTATTTTTACAGAAAAAAAATGCCTCGTTGAATGTATCATTGAACTTTTTGGTAAACGTTCGCGGAATACTGTGTCAAAATTATTTTATTACATACGTATTATTACGATGTCTTAGTTTTAGAACTGTTCTATATTCACATATATAATTATAAATTATTTACTAAGCAGAGGCCTATGTCTAGCAGTGGACTAGGGATGTTTATAATGATACTATAACCAAAAAAAGGTCAGCTTACTGTTCAAACATTTATATAGTACCGTTTACAGCTAGTAATAGTCTATAACTAGTACCGTCGGCAGTACTAGTTAGATTCAAAAGCGTATTCAGTTGATCTCAATTCCGATATTAATAGATCCAATATTACTACCATAATTTTTCTAACAATAATAATATTGGTTTAAAACATTGCTAAACTAGTCAGTCTATGCTACGGTAACAGCCTCAAAGAATAAATATTAATAATATTAAATATCCTAATACATCACACATTATGGTAAATAGACTGCTAATAAACATACTTATATTATATATATTTAAAAACACACATATTATGGATTTATTATACCTAGACACAGAACAAGCGATTGTGGTCATCACATAATTATTTATCCTGGGTTAGACCGAAAGCTATAATATATAATATAAATGGCCCAAAAGCACCAAAGCATACTTAAATTATCAAAAATAATCTTAAAATTAAAACTCCGCAGTTTACCTCAATCGTTTTATTTTTAATCGCCGATCAGATTTCGTTCGCGGTTTGTGCGAGTATTTTATTTATATTAAACTAAAATCGTTTCGAATAAATATATATTTCGATTTAAATTCGAATACGGAACTCGTACAAAACAGATTTGTTTTTAAACGACACAATGTGTTTTAATCTGTGGAGCCTTTTGTGATTTTTACTTTGCCTGGGTTTATTTTTTCCAACGCCGTCTTTGGTTGTTTTTCGCGCGTATTTGGTGTTTGTGTTTTCAATATAATGGTATTTATTTATATTTTTATAACTGTATGTGCTTTTTTAAATCGGCGGACTTAATATCCATTGCATTTTGTCAGATTTAGGTTGTAGAAATCGTGTAAGACATGTACGGAGGTTAAATAAGTAATCTATGAAAATCTTTGAAAATAGGTATGTTATCAATTAATATACCTACTGACTGTATCTAGATTACTACCTAAACACCTAAAGACACATATGCATACACTATGAATTTTACAATAATTAAGGGTTACATTTAACGGCCAGATAAATTGATCTGAGAACACAGTACCTACGATTTTAGAGTAAAAAGAATGCTAAAAAATACGAGTAAATGACACCAATCCCCAATTTGAGTTCCTGCATTCTCTCTGTACTTACGAAGAAGACTTTTTAAATTTCCAGCTTCTGCTATTTTTCTTCTGAATAACTTCTTACCGGTTCCAAGACTGTTTAACTTTTCCTGAGACTTCCCGAGTGTCGTAACTCTGTGTTTTTGTGGGTCTCTGCTGTTGATCCCGGAGTAGTGGAGTTGAATTTGTTGGCGTGTGGACGGGATTAGTCCATCCCTGTACTTAGTTTCGGTGTCCTAACCGTTTAACTTACCCTCGGAAGAAGTAAACCTCCCCTTGATGTTGTTTATTGTTTTTGTTTTTAAAATAAAAATATATAAATGACTGCACACACCCGTTGAGTCACTTCGTGTGATCCACAAATTGTTGTTCTAAGTCTTCTTGTCCGAGTCTGAATGTTCTTTGTCTGATTAAGTCCTCATTGTTCCGGACTTAGACTTAGTCAAAATAGATAGTAATAGTGTTTAGAATTTATGTATGATAAATGAGGTGTCAAGTTTTTCTCACTTCTCTTTTTACAATAGTTATTTTATTTGCTATACAAGAGTGCAAAGTTGCTTTTTAACCGCGTGCTCAATTTTGGTGGCTGAGCAAGCGAACGATTCTAAAACTAGAATCCTGAGCGTTAGCGAGAAAATCACAACAACAAGGTGAAAAATCTTTGCACTCAAGTGCAACACATAACTTTTCATCCCACCGCGAGGAAATGACTAAATGCAATATAGGATTTACAATCACAAGATAGTGAATTTAAAAAAATTGGTACACCAAGAAGGTGCCAAGTCTGAGTTTGTCTACAAATTAAAAAAGGTTGTATGATAAATTCGGCACAGTTGTATCATAATTAATTTAATTTAACATTGACTTCTTTGAGCTTACTGCACTCCTCCTCCATACAAACTTTAACTGTGCTGTGGGGGAATGGTTGACTTGTCCCTCCAATACAAAGGGAGGATCCTCCGACCAGGCGAGGTAATCACGCCTGGTGAGTCACGGCCTTTTATGTTGTGTACTCCGTGTAGTAACCGTGTCAGAATAAATTTCATACTTCTCCGTTCGCATAATATTCGTAAAAAGGTGTGCAAAATTTTTACTGCACATACAACACATCATCATCATTCATCCACAACCCATAATCTCCCACTTTCTGGGCTCGGGTCTCCTCTCAAGAGTGGGTTAAGGCCATACAACACAATTAGATGGAAAACATTCTCACATTATAAAGTTTCGAACTGAAGATGGATCAGCTCACTGGTAAGTGATCAAATTCTTCCTCTGTTCAACTCAGCACTATGGCAAACAGTTTGGGGTCACTAGACAAACCCAAACACCGAACTATAAAGAATTGAAGGTAGTAGAGCCACGCTGATTTCAGCACGAACGGTTTAGCTCGACCGGGGCCGTACCCTCGCATAGAAAATCAACGTAAAATGATAGTGTTCGTGCTGTCGTGTTTCGTTGATGAGTGCGAGACCGAGGTCCAATGATGCATGAGCATCACTACCCCGCCATGGTGTGGGTCACCATGCTGCATTGTTGCATTGTCTGCAGTACGGTGACCACCACTCTCGGATTCTGCTTATGCTTTCCATCAGGCAGAGTAGAGTAATTTTGGCAGGGCCAAACATAAAAAAAAACGAAAAAAAAGCTTTGCTTTATGATTGGATCATCATCAACAATCAATAATAAAAGAGTAACAATCCTATATATTGGTGACAGCACCTCCACTTAAACGGTCATCCATCTACTGCCCTACCTTTGAACTCTATACTTAACCTCGCTGGATATATGTACTGCTTATTTTCCACATGCCTAACTATACAACCAACAATAAAAAAATAGCGTGACTCAAAAGTGATTCACATAACACCATACAATAATATATTACATCAAAAACCTAAAATGGCCACCAATAAAGCCAACCGAACGACCATAATTATAAAAATTAACATTTTATTGATCAATTATTTAAATTATTTAGAAAAGCTCCAACCCAAACGGGATCGTTAAAGTGCCTTTAACCCAAAATAATCACCTTTAAGAATAAATATTAAGCATTTTTATTTTCGCCACTGTCTCGTTACTACGCCATTCGTTTCTCTGTCCTGGACGCAACTAGCAAAAATACTGTCATCTCTTTCTTTTACACTGCCTAGGTGGGTGTTCAATATCGCGGTCTCAGTCTCCCGTCTCGGCAATTTGCCGACATGTTGTTACGCTGCAATCAATTGCCATGCGCAAACAGACGCCTATGATATATCCAATTAAGTTCAGTTCAAAAACAAAGGCGTAAGTGACTTTTGATGCTGTTTTTTTTAGGAATTTTTATTCCTATAATGGAGTGTATAAAAAGTGTTATTCAATATTATAGAATGGAAAATAAAGGGAATTAAGATGTTTGTTTTGTCTTTTAGTTTTTTTATTAATAGTTTAATATGGTAGTCTGGAGTTATAGACCGTGTTCTTTGATACAATCCGTCAGCTTTTTCTCGTAACTTCACACGCTACACGAGTATATATCAAGAAATGGCTATAATAACACCTCTTTTTTCTGGAGAATATTCTCATACATATGTACCATGTCTTTCTCCTTGACAAATGTTGTATATGCAATATTTCGTGATAAATTCTGTCGTTAAAGTGAATAGATAAAATCTAAAAGTGTAATAAACAAATAAGTAAGCTCGCTTTTGTATTCTTATGCGTATTCTGGAAATAAAGTTGTGAATTTACTTTACAATATAATAATGTCAGTGAATATTTAAGCAGAAAACTGTTATACTTTACTGTCTTATGATAAGATTATTTAAAAACATCTACAGTTTACGTCACGAAAGAAATATTTCCAGTAAAAATCTAGCTGTTATGAATGCAGTGACCACTAGTAATACTGTCACTACAGCAAATTCAAACGTTATAAGGTCGTGCCAATAACTTATTTCAAATTTATCAAAAAAAGAACCGAGTTAAAGAACTAGACCAAATTTAAATAAGACGACACGGAAAGCATCAGCTTTCAAATAAAAAGAGAAGCATCAAAATCGGTTTACCCAGTCGAAAGTTATGAGGTAACAAACATATAAAAATACCGCCAAATTGATAACCTTCTCCTTTTTTACAAAAGGAGGAGTAAAAAAGGAGAAGGTTATCAATGCGGAATAAAATGACAGCGATTGTGCTGTCGTGTTTCGTTGGTGAGTGCAAGACCTTAGGGCCAATTATGCAGAAGCATCTTAATAGGCGCCATGATGTGGGTCACCATGCTGCACTGACACTTTAGGATTCTGCTTATGCTTTCCATCAGGTAGAGTAGAGTAGAGTCATAATGGCAGGCTCATGCATACGAAAAGCTTTTATTTTAAGTGGGTAGGCCTTTTCATGCACTTTCGATAGCTTACATTAATGACTTATGTAGACCAGTAAGAAACCTGTTAAACTAATTGTCAATATTAATTAAATAGCTAAACATTGTACTAAACATTACACCGTACAATGTGCTACTTTTAAATTGATGTTTAATAATAAAACATTTCGCAATAAAATCCTTAACACATCAATTCGAAAATTTTCCCTTACATGTGTGTTCGCCTCGCCCGTTTACAGGTAAACTTAAAGAAATTTACCGTGTATTAAATCTTTGAACAAACAAGTTGTTCTCGCTTACAAACACATACTTAAATTACCACACACACGTGAAGGCTCTACAGCGTGTGTACTTAAAACACGCATACATTTGTAAAACCTTAAGGGGAGGCTTTGTAAAATATAATAGTAAGTACATTTAATACAAATGAAGAATTTTTTTGAATTTTCTCTTTATTTATTTATAATCTTGGTCATTGCAAATAAGGTTTTTTATTGCATATGAACATTGGTTTTAAAACAAAATAAAACCTTTTACTATCATATACCTCTAATGCAATGACAGCGTTCTTGCTATCGTGTTTCGTTGGTGAGTGCGAGACCGGTGGCCCAACAATACAAAAGCATCACAAGGCCGCCATGGTCTGGGTCCACTCACCACTCTTTGATTCTGCTCTTGCTTTCCATCAGGCAGAGTAAAGTCATTTTAACAGGCCCATACATAAAAAAATATGTAAGGAATTTCATTGAAGTGCATCCAAAAACTATTGTATAGGTATATCTAATCACATTTTTGGTGATGCATTTTCATAAATTAAAATAATTAATATCACATTACCTACATCATTAACAGCCTATAAGAGTCCACTGTGGGGCATAGACATCTCCTTGGAAAGGACGTTTTTCCATCAGAATAATAAGAAAAAAATATTAAACTATACGAAAAGTGTATCAATTGGACCTAAAATACTGTTACAAATATATATTTTTTTAAGTAATAGAGAGAGATTTTTTTAAGCGATTACCGCCACCCATGTACACCCGCAACACCAGAAGCGTCACAAGTGCGTTGCCGGCCTTTGGGGGATGGGGGGAGAAGAGGGGGAAGGATGGAGTATTTCACACCGGTACACAGCGCAAGCACTATTTCACACCGGTTTTCATACATATATTTTTGTATTTAAGATTACACTTCCAAAATAAAAAATACTCAAATTTGAACTTCGCCTTAATGCACACTACTACCATAACACACACATGCATACTAAACGTTGTATTATACGTACGGCGCGTGATATGCTGAAGATAGCATAAGTGGGGTGGTTCTCACCCCTATTCATGTTTAACTTAATCTAGACACAATTGGTTAATGAGATAAACGGTTGTAACGTAATCTTTCCATTTATATTAAAGTCGATTTATCTTCTAGAAGTATGCTGTTACGGTTTAAGGTACGTTTGTTCTTCTTTATAGAAATAACAATTGATTTATGATTAAGAATTTGAAGTGTCACCAAGAATATTCATTACGAGAATGTCGTAAGAGTCTACTAAAGGCACAAACTACGGGGCAATAGCCCTGCAATGGGAAAGAAAACTTGAAGCAAACCCGATACCAAATTGTCTTTCCAGCATGGTATAATAGTCAACAATCTCGTATTTAAAGAGAGAAATATGTCCAACCGCGGACTATTAAACTGTTGGTTATTGGTGTTTGATATGTCTTGAATATAAGCTATATTATTTATATCTATATTAATATATATATAGCAGTAGAGTTTGTTAGTTTGTTTAAACGCGCTTATCTCAGGAAATACTGGTCCGATTTGAAAAATTATTTCAGTGTTAGACAGCCCATTTATTGAGGAAGGCTATAGGCTATATATTACCACGCTAAAACCTACAGGAGCTCAGCAACAATGAATAATGTTACAAAAACGGTGGAAATTTTTTCACGCTACTAGTAATAGGAGACGCAAACGAGGTTGCGTGGGTAAGCTAGTGGATAATAAGTTGATGAACGAAACGAATTTACAAATTACTAAATTGATGAAAAGTTGTATTTAAAAGAAAAAGCTTAACACACTAGAACTTGACTACGTAAGAATTTTTGATAAAATGTTATAGCCTATGTCAACCAGGATATTGTTACAAATCTACCGACACCTCAGTTATTACAATCGGTTCAGTAGTTTAGGCGTTACCTTGGACCATACCTACATAGAAGCCAAAAATATTACCCTTCCTTTTGGGTTAGTACTATCACTTATCCTGTGCTTTTGGTTTCGCCATACCTATTCGGGTCGTAGTTGTATCGATTTATGATTTTTACAGGTTTAACGTTCATAAAAACTTGGTGAATTAATTGAATAAATGATTATCAATTTGAATTTAAAAAGATGTGATTTGGAGACATAATTCAAATATGGTGAAGAGATAACTTGTGCGCTTGTGTAAAATTAATCAACATTAAAAAAAAGTTATCAGCATCTAATTAGTTTAGCAACCTCTATTTAATATACCTAGATTTTCAAGAGTATTAATCTTAATATATTGAGACTTTTCCGTGCTTCACAGAGCATGCTAAGCCGTCTCTCCCGGTCGGAAAACAGTATTTACAGATCTTCGAAATCATTTAGAACTTAACTCAGGTGGTCAGATGTAAAAATTTGGAGTTCGTCCATATCATCGCAGACTGAAATCTACTTTAGGAAAAGTAAGGAAAAAAACGAAAGCAGTCATGAGAACTACCGGCAAAAGTGAAAACGTTAGAAAAACTGTTATTATTTTTGGATAATCAATAAACTTTATGTTCTTGAATTAAAATTTGTAAATACTGTCCATATTAACACGTATTATAAATTTGAAAGAAGCTCTGTAGATAAATCACATGTCTGAACGTACCGACTGAACATAACTAAATGTGTCAATATATACATAACTTTGGTGGAATTATGTATCTTTCTTTTTTTCTACTTTTGTATATGATATAAAAAAATAGTTAATAAGTATGTAATTCATTTTAATTTCGAAAAAGCAACTGGTTTATCTATTGTAGTATATCTGTTACGCTTTACGGCTAAGCCAGCGCAGGCAAAAGGTAGATAGCACTGACGAAATATAGGTTATAGGTAATACAAATATACCTATTAATATTATAATCACAGCAGAATCAGTGCCATAAGTTTATACTTATAGCTACAAATATAATTTTAACAACGTCAAGTAACCATGTCTATCACGTCTTACATGAATTTACTCTCTAACTTGCCTTTAGAAGTTTTCCCTTCAAAAAAACTATCTTACAAAACACTCCAAAACGATATCCATTTATCATTGGCATACCATTTCTATAACAAGCCATAATTACCTTTAACTCTAGTCTATTAGTTTTAAAAACCTAATTTAAAAGGTGCAATACAGAACGGGGTTGCTTTTATTTGGGTTCCAATAACCACTTTAAATGGGGTTTAACCACAAACCAGCTGTCCTAAAACAAAGCCAACAGGAAATGAACCTTATTAACTAATAAATTGACTTATAACGAGTATTCCCAAATAATATTTTAAAAGCATTTATTCGTATTTATAAAATTGAGGGCCGCCTAAACGGTTGAGTGGTTTGTTTCCATTGTAGCTATCTGTTGCGGTAACAGACTTAAATAAATTAAAATAAAAAACTTTTTTTAAATCAGGCGTTTATTGTAATGCCCTAAAAAGAATAGTACTCGTTGAGACGAATCAAACGAGTCCAAACTCGATGGTTTTGCGACGTTTCTTTACAGAGTTCCTATGGCCACCTTCCAGCTCCACCATCAAATCAGCTACATGTCATTATAATATTGTATTGTCACGCAGTATACATATGCTCACATTTCTGCAAAATCGGTTAAAGTTATCTGCTTCAAAATTGAGTTGCAAGATTCCACCCTAACATACATACATACATGTATAAATTGCAAGTTAATAAAAAGTTTGTAAAATAGTTGCTGGTTGTATTTGCAACATATTTAAAATGTTCTATATTTCCAAATCTTTGAGTGAAGTGATGAAGGATAGAGAAATGTCCATCAAAGTAAAAAGGAAAATGCACGATACATGCCTCCTCCCATGCTTATCGTACGGATGCCAAACATGGGCACTAACTGAACAACAACTTAAAAATCTACAAGTTTGTCAAAATGGGATGGAGAGAAATATCATTGAAGGCAGAGGAAGTGACAAGGTGAGTCTACAAAAAATCAAAGATAAAACCAAATTCAAAAGTATAGGTACTGTTTACAAAAGTCTAAAATGGAGATGGGCAGGACACATGCTAAGGGAAGGAAAAGAAAAACGGACGAGAGTCGTGACTAAATGGTACCCGAGAGATGGAAAAAGAAGGAAAGGTAGATAAAACAAACGTTGGGAAGATGACGATGATGATGAAAAGGAATGAGAATGGACACGCGAGGAGGCCTTTGTCGGAAGACAAGCTGTACTGTGAAACTGGTAACTGATAATAAGTTGAAAAACCAGACGTAACATCACTTTTTTTACAGCTAATTAAATAAAATCAACCGAGGAAATTCGTACACTAAAAATAAAAATTCAAGCAAATTGCTTTTTCCACAATTTAGCTTAGGTAATATACGAGTACAAACATTAATACAGTTGAAAACAGTTAAACGACGGATCTTAACCGAAATGCCAAATCATAATACAGATAAGGATGCCTTTCCGTAAAGCACAAATATTTCCTCAGTGTACAAAACTTGGGTGAAATTGAGTGAGATAGAAACCATCTTCTAAAAATACTCATAATAGAGATCCATTTTGACCACGGTATTTATTAAATAAGAAAAAACGGCTTTACGTAGTTCCGTGAAGAAACGTCACTAAACCTTACGCAAAATCATAGTTATAAAAAGAACAAGAAAAATTCTCGTCCAACAATGGACTCCGACAGTCCGGCGCTATCCCATTTAGCGGCACCACTCGCTGATGGGTTAAGTGGGTGTTTAAATCCCTATTTTTGGGGTAATTTCCCATAAACACGCCCCTTACCTGTCGAGAAGCGCCTCGACTATTAGTCATTATTTCGACCGAGTATTAGAAAATTAACGACCATTTTTAAACATCAAAGTTTTTGGTACCTAAAATATTTAATGAAAATAGTGACTTAAGACAAAAAAAATAAAATAAACAAAGGTATGCTAAAAACGAAATTGCGAAGCGTACTCCTGGATAATTGGACTGCTGAACCTTTAAATAATTATTAGGTTAAGGAGTAATACTGTATAATTGTATATAGATATATATGTATGCATATATATTTTAGCAAACAGAATTAGGTAGTGTTGGTAATTGTAAAAGTAAAAGGGCGCTTCTCGCCATCAAACGTCAAAGTTTGGCGAGATTAGTTTTTAAGAAAGTATTGTTACTAAAATGTATTACTAATAAAAAAAAAAAAAAAAAAAAAATAAAAAAAAAAAATATGTTAGAAAAAATAAGTTTACTTTGGTTAGAAAGTACTTCTGATAATTGGATAGAGATTTATTATGAGTTTCGTGAAAGATATCAATGTTACTAGCGACCCAGGCCGGCTTCGCATGGGTGTCTTTGAAATTCTTGCTTCCACGGCTTAACAGCTGCACCTATTTCAATGAAATTTGGCATAGAGATACTTAGGTTCTTGAGGAAGAACATATTATGCTACTCTTTACCGCGATAACCGACATACATGCGGCCGGCACCAAACTAGTCTATACAAATAAATAAAATTGGAGTGTCTGTTTTTAATATTAAAATCACCGCTTTTTACTAACGGCATATGTATGTATACACGGTACATTTACCAAAATATGTTATTTTTTCTTAGTTGTCTGTCGATCTGTCTGTTTGTTCCAGGTAATCACTGGAACGGTTGTAGTGATTTTGACGGGACTTTCACTGACAGATAGCTGATGATCTAATGAATAACTTAGGCTACTTTTTAAACTAACTTTGACTCGCGGCGTAGCCCGCGATACGATAATATTCGCGGATAACACCGTGGAGTTCAGCTAGTTGTATATAATATAATAAAGGTATATCAGAATATCAGTCGGAGCGGGTCGTACACAAGTCTTTAGAATAGTTTGATTTTATTATATGCATGTACTAGCTGAACCCCGCGGTGTTACCCGCGCTTATTGTCGTACTGCGGGTGAAGACGCGGGGCGAAAGTAGTCTAAAACAAAGTAGCCTAAGTTAGTCCCTGTATCATCAGCTACCTATCAGTAAAACCCAGAGATTACCCGGAACAAACAGACAGACAGACAGCGGTAATTTAATATAACAAACAGACACTTCAATTTTATTTATTTGTATAGATAAACGGAAGGTCTTGAATCACTCCATCTATTGCTAGAACCTGTATTGCTGCATTATATGCATTTGCAATGAGGATAGTGATCACCACTCTTGGATTATTCTCATACTTAGCAGAGCTAGCATTTGACAGCTAATAACATACAAAGGCGAGCTAACCTTTCCATAATTCGTTTCACTTATACTTATTAAAACTGTTGTTAATAAGAAGAATAGTGAAGTGCTACCCACGCATTTAGAAATATAAAAATTAACTAGGTAAATATTGCAACATTGGTCCGTAGTTACTTACACAGGCTGTTACTAAAACCTGTGGGCAAATTTTGTAATAAATACTTCATATATTTAATTTTAAACTAAACGTATTCCTAATTTCTCATTGTAATTTTTTTTTTGGCCTGCCTAAGTGACTCTACTCTGCCTGATGGAAAGCATAAGCAGAATCCGACAGTTGTGGTCACCATAATCATTGCGAATGCAAAGAATGCATCATGGTGACCATGGAGGCCTAGTGATGCTTCTGCATCATTGGGCTTATGGTCTCGCACTCACCAACGAAACACGACAGCACGAATGCAGTAATTTTAGGTTAATCTTCTGTGCGAAGGTAAGTAGTACCAGAGTCAGCCCGTTCGTGCAGAAATCAGAGTGGCTCTACTACCTTTAAAACCCCAGTACCTAGATAAGGACACCTTATTTAATATTAAGCTGTTTACTATGTAACTTTCAAATTATTAATTTATTAAAACAGAAAAATACAAGTTCCACTTTCATTCCTTAATAGCCTTCTCGTCACTTGTTCAGTTATATAAATATGTAACGTGAACAAACATTTGCATATTAAAAATCTTGAATTTTTCTAAAACTTCTGGGGCAGACGCAAGAAACCAAGATCAAAGGGTAAGTCATTTGTGGCTTCTGAGTTACAGCTGTCCCATCCGCTCATTTAGCCCCTACATCATAAGAAAAAAAACACCCTATATAGTAGTTTCTCTTCTATTAAAAATGTAATCGTCATTAAACTCAATATTGATCTTTAAAATTGCACACATGCATGGCTATCAATTATTTTTTTTAATAACCATAGAGTTGCAGATAACAATGTAGTCTATGGATCAAGATTGACCATATTCAATAGCAGTGTTGCCAACATGACGGCTTTATTACTACATATTCGATACATAGATAAATTATAAGAATAGATGTCGAAGGATGTTAGGTAAATTACGGCCGTTTTCAATTATCTCTCTTCAGTTTTAACTAGAGATAGGTTTTAATTTACCTTAAAAAGGGCATTTGTTGCTTTTTAGCAACTAAAACTTGCCAAAAAAAAGAAAAAATATATCCTGCATATTAATTAAAGTATTGAATCAATCATATTTAAATAAAAATATATAGAATATCTCCAGTTTTAACAAGAGATAGTTTATTTAAAACGTCCGCTAGTATACTGCTACACATTGTTGATAGGTATTCTAAAAAATGTTTATAATAAACTAGTTGAACCCCGCGTTGCTACCCGCGGTTATTGTCGTATCGCGGGTAAAGCCCCTAGACGAAGCTAGTCTACAAAAAAGTAACCTTAGTTACTCCCTGGATCATAACCTACCTGCCAGTAAAAGTCCCGTCAAAATCAATCCAGCTGTTCCAGGGATTACCTGGAACAAACAGACAGACAGCCAAAAAAAATTTAACTCATTTTTGGTATACGTACTGTGTATATACATATGCATTTATTAAAAAGCGGTTATTTTAATATTACAAACAGATACTCCAATTTCATTTATTTGTATGGATAGTCAACCAGTATTTGGTATTAGTTAGAGGTCACTTATAAAAGGAACCTGTCTATGGTCTGCTTAATATTACACATTGTACCGACTCCAAACTTAATAATCAGAGAGAGGGTAGTCTCAGGAAATACTAGTTTAGTTATCCAGGTAGGCCATATACCATCACGCTGTAACTAATAAGTAAAACTTTACCAAAAATAAAACCGACTTCAAGGTTCGACTCGATTTCTCTTGGATGTCATCATCAGATCTTAGTGTCCTCATCATGGTACCACCGTTGGGATATCTCCTCCTTTTTTTTAAGTCGGTTTAAAAAAGAACGGAGTATCAATGAAAATTGTTGCAAAAACGGGAAAAACATTAAACGATTAAAATTTCACAAGAATAGTGTATTAATTAACTGTTCTCAAAAAAAGTTCATAACAGTATATAAATAAATATTTTTAGGCATCTAACAACGTCATCCAGTCCCAAATTAAACAGTGCTTGTGTTTCTCAATTCGACCGTATATATATATTTAAGAAATCAAACAAATTAAAGAATTAGGAATCGTATCTTCTGAGTAACTAATAGGTATATCACATGGATTTGGATGTTTCCGACAAAATAATGTTATGTATGACTCAATATGCATTAAGCCTTGAAACTATGCCGAATTGTTTACAATAATTTCGGTTTGGTTTGCACGATAAAAAAACATATATATATTGATTACTTGACATGTATATTGTATTGATTTTAGGCGATATAATGACCAACTCAACTTTGTTTGCGTCTCTCCATAAGAAATATTTTTTTCCCATTTTCCCAACACTTTCGGCGGATACCCGATTCCTATTGGTCGTAGAGTGATGTTACATAGTCTAAAACCTTCTCGCTAAATGGGCTATCCAACAAAAATGAAAAAGAATTAGCTAAATCGGTGCAGCCGTTCACGCGTGATGTCGTGACCAAGGCAAGGAGAAAATCGTCGTGTTAGGACCGACCAAGTGTGCTCAGGCACATTTTTACTCGCACTCCAGTGCTATCTTCCTCCTCAACTGTCAAGGAATTATGCTAACCAGCAGTCATTGTACCTACTGTCTTTAAATCACTCAGACAAACATTCATATAAATTACAATTTTACAAAATAAAGTTTACTTTCATCGATCGATCATCATCATAACCCGTAACATCCCACTGCTGGGCTCGGGTCACCTCTCAAGAGAGGGTGAAGTCCATACGTCCCCACGCTGGCCTCACTTTATTCTAAAATATAGTTTAATAACCAATATAAAATAATTGTAAGTTTGCTTTCTGATCTATCTATAAATAATCTATGATGCCCACAAGTATGTTTGCAACATCGCCAATCGCCTATAATGGGGTTTATTGTATCGCCATTGCTTTATTAAAAGTGTTGAAATGTATTATAACCATACACTACTGCTGCATATTATTACACTGTTTGAGTTGGTTACTTGTAACGTGAAATGTCGATGGATGACGAAATATTTGTACAATTATTTCATCACTATTTTAATATTTCAGCGTTTCAATAGCATGTAAACTTTATATAAAATAATTAAGTATATAAATTAACTCCCACGCAGACCTCTGGTTCCAAGTTATAACCAGTGTTTGTATTAAATACCAGTCATAAGGACTGCCGATAGAACTAAAAACTTATAACTTAGAATGTTATTTGTTAAATTAGAAATTTCTTAATGTTTACATTAAAATTATCAACATCAAATATTAGCATGTCGGTGATGCGAACCCATAAGATTTTCTTTTTATTTCATTTTAAAGGAATCGGGGGCAAACGAGCAGACGTATCGCCTGATGGTAAGCGATTACCGCCGCCCATGGACACTCGCAACACCAGAGGCGTCACAAGTGCGTTGCCGACCTTTGAGGGATGGAGAGGGGTGGGGGGAGGAGTTGGAGTTTGAGCCTCCGGTATCCTCACTCACTCGGTGAAACACAACGCAAGATTGTCTGTGCTGGCTGGGAAGTGAGGCTCTCCCTCCAAAAGGTTTCTCCTATCAAAAAGTGAAAAACAAAAAATAAAAACAAAATATATTAGAAGGCTGAAGCCAACCTGAAGTTGAATATACTTACTTAAATAAAACAAACATTAAAACGAGCGTAATAAAATAATTAATATCTAACTAATAAATAACAATTTAATCATTTAACTAATCTTCACAGTTCATATTCTTGTTCTTATTGGTCGCCTTTCAAATTACGTCACTCAACCCATAGACAACTCATCTAGATAACCTAATCAAATTATTTGAAGTTACAGAAAAAACAAACTTAAATTTTCTATAGTGTTCATCCTAAAATGGATATGTTTTTTATTGAACTCGGAATATTTAAATACTTTTTTAACTGCAAAGTTATCTTTGTCGATTTGTTGGGTTATATCGCTTAATCTTGCGCCGTTGACAGCGGTTTAGGTGTTAAGGGGAAACTTTATTTAGTTCAACAAATATCTTTAACAATATCTGATGGCCATTGTTCGCTTGTCAATCATTATTGGGCGGGAGATGCGCAAAAAACAATGATTAACTGTACCTCGTTTAGGAGCAAATTAGATTTAAAAACATGTTGATTTTTGAGGTTATTTTTAATTATAATGTTGGCAACTCTTTGGTATTTAAAATGTTGACGTGACGTTAATATGATAAAGACAATGTTTTTTTTAAGTCAGTCAATTTTGTTTTATCGTTATGACGTTTGAATAAATTATTTTTTAGTATACATTTCCTTTTTAGTTTTATTCATAGTTATATAGTCATTAACAGATTCTCGGCACCTAACCTAATTCTGGCACCTGATATGCAAGAATTTCTAAAACGTCATACCAGTTAACACATGCGAATAATCTTCACAACGCGTATGAAGAGGTATATATTTCGGACATCGGTATATTTTTTATTCAGGTAGGTATATTATGTATCATGTACACATAAGGAACGGTACCTACAAAGCAGTTCTCTTTCTCCTTATTTCATTTGAGGTTCAGTAATCTAATCAATTAGCTCATCTCCATATTCCCGTTTGACGTGTATTAATTGATGATCTTTAACTTCGTCAGTGTTCCGCTCCAACGGTTATCACCAAACAATCATTCTTAAACATGATTTTACATGATTTAAGCCGATAGATACATATTTGGCTTTACAATATATATGTTTTATCGCAGAAACTACTTCCAGCTGCCATAACTTTTGCCAACATTGTAACAACTATTCCACTGTGCCTCTAATTTACTTTACTATGCCTTAGTGAAAACCATCAGACACTGTGTTTGGTTGTATTATTTGTGCTATTGGATAGAGAGTTAGTAAAACAAAAACGGAGCACAGATGACAGCATTCGTGCAATCGTGTTTCGTTGGTGAGTGCGAGTCCGGAGGCCTGAGATGCATCTCAATAGGGTTACCATCTGTGCACCATGTAAGTATGTTGACTACTCTTGAATACTGCTTATGTCTTTCATCAGGCAGAGTATAGTCATTTTGGCAAGGCAATACATAAAAAAAGGTGTCGCTAGAAGCAACCAAGGGAGCAAACTAAGCAAGACAACTGCAAACGGAAAGAAAAGTTTATGTTTGGCCCTGCCAAAATGACTCTACTCTGCCTGATGGAAAGCATAAGCGGAATCCAAGAGTGGCAGTCACCATACTGCGAATGCAGCATGGTGACCCACACCACGGCGGGCTTAGTGATGCTTCTGCATCATTGGGCCTCCAGTCTGGCACTCACCAACGAAACACGACAGCATGGGTAGTACCGCTCCAGTCGAGCCGGCCCGTTCGTGCTGAAATCAGCGTGGCTCTACTACCTTGAAACTTGAAAGAAATCTATTATCTTGCCTGCGTGACTAAGGCCAAAATCTCTTTAGGAAGAAACTTATAACTAACAGTAGACGAACAAAGGGATGGTGATGATGTTGAAGAAAAAGAGACGCGGCAAGGACACTCCAATGAGTCAAAGAAGATTATGAACACACCGCCGCGACTCCAATGGAGTAACATTCCTAGGAGGCTTCCATACGTAAAAAAAGGTAAATTAAAACAATTGTTACTATCATTTCTACTTTAATATTGTTGGTGTAATCACTACAATTTAATACCGAGATTTTTCATCACTTATTGACATCACAATCATCTTTGTAATAGAATATCATTTAAAAAGAAATTTTAAATTAATTTTAAATTTTATTGAATAACATCATAACCTTTAAAACATGTTCCACTTTAATATTCAATGACCATAATTAATTAATGCGCGGTCAGCATTGACATATGTCAAACTTGTCGCCGAGATTAACAAAGTTTTGACGTTAGCTGTCAAAATCGATATTGAACTTTATCTTTAGTGTTATAAGACTAAAAATATACTTTGTAAATTGGTAGGTTTAATTTGTTAGATATTTCTTGTGATGAACGCCGAAACAAAATGGTTTTAATGTTATTAATTAGAGTTATGGCGTGTTTTGATTGGTCAATGTTGTTAGATTTAATAGTCAGTGATTCAGAACATTTTTAGTTAAGTGATAAGTTTCGGATGAATTCATCTACGGCAGGTGTTTTCAATCATAGATCAACAAGATATTAAAAAAATTGAAAAACTTACTTTTTTATTTTTAAATATTTAAACTTCGATCATCACAAACAGCGTTTGCAACTAACTTAAAATAAAACCTTTTTAGTAGCTGAGATTTACACTTGGATGGTTGTGGAAACGAACCCCAGCAAGTGAATCCATCTCTAACATAGGCAATTAGCTTAGCTTTATCTTTACCTACCTACCCTAGAACTAGAAGGGTTAATTTTTATTAATAAATACATATTTTAAAGATAATTTACACCTAGGCACAATAAATGATTGTGCTTTTATTATTCGAATCCATAACCATTTAAAAACTTCTTTCAGTGTTAGATAGCCCATTTATCGAGGAAGGCTATAGGTATATCATCACGATTAGATCTACAGGAGCGAAGCACCAATGAAGAATGTTACAAAAACGGGGGAAAGTTTTCACGCTACGGGCAATAAGAGACGAGGTTGCGTGGGTTGGCTAGTGTCCTATAAATATTAAAAGTAAATCGCGCCAAGCGCCGGAGAATTAATTACAATCGTTGTTCATCTCTTCATCTGCCTTGCGTCGTTGTCGTGTGGTACAAATCATAAACTTTAACGACAGAAAACAACAATTTTCACAAGTTAAGTCAATAGTAGCCTAGCCATTTTGAGGCCTCGGGCTGGTAGATCAATGCGAAGCCTTCGCTTTTATATATTTATAAGGCCCCAAGCTTGTAAATAGATATAATCTGAATGCGTGACGTTAGTTTTATTACCCGACTACGGCAAAACCAAAGGAGGGTTATGATTTTGACTGGCTATGTATGTATGTATGTTCATTTGTTCCCTCCTAGCTCCTTAACTACTCATTAGATTTGGACAAATGAGGTGTCAATAGAAGCGTCATGATCGTCTTCTGGTTATAGGCTATATGACGTGTCACTGAATCTAATGTGGCGCCCTCTGACATAAAGGACTGTATTAAAAAATAAATTTGAGATAAATATGCCGTGTTTGGTATCATTGGAAAAGGCGTTACTTGTACATTTCAAAAATACATATATTATTACCAATTTTTTGTGACTTTGTCCGTGTTTATTCGATAAGTGTGATATTTCTATGGTATGCTTATTTGTTCCCTCATTCTTTCTAAACTAGTCAGAATAAGACAAATGAGGAACCATATGAAGTGTCTTGATTGTCCGCTGCTTAGAGGTTATATGACGTGCACTGAATCGAATGTGGCGCCCTCTAACCGACATAAAGTACTGTATTAAAAAGTAAATTTGAAATAAATATGCCGTGTTTGGTATCGTTGAAAAGGGCGTTACTTGTACATTTCAAAAATATATATATTTTATTAGAATTTGTTTGTGACTTTGTCCGTGACTTTGTCCGTATTTATTCAATAAGTGTGATATTTCTATGGTACCTATTTAAAATAAACTTTGCACAACAATAAGTATTATAGAGGCACCAAAACATTTTAATTTAATTTAAGTTTCAAAAGCCGTAGTCCATGTAGTCTAATGTACCATAGTCCATAACACTTTAACAACGCGTGACTACGGCTTTTGAAACTTGTTCTATACTTTTTAAGCGTCGTTTTTTGTCGTAGTTGGGTTTTAGTTTTTACTTTTTTTTAATGCAATACTTAAGATACGAAATTTAAAAAAAAACTTCTTGATTTGTTACGCGAATGTGCAAAGCAATTACATGACTACATTCAAAAGCCTCCCCTGCTTTTAATTAATAGCTTTTTACGATCAAACAACATGTGTTACAATAAAGCTATTAAAAAGCTATAAGTTATTATTATACAAAAAAAAACATACATAACTACAATTCCTGGCAGAAAATGTCAGCCGAAGCCTATCAGTACCCACACTTTTAGTACAAGAAGCATGCATGTTTTTTTTTGTATGGTTTTACGTGTGTGTTTTGAAAATTGACATTCATTTATTCAACACATACGACGTATATTGAAGGATACACAAAAAACATATGAATTTTTGGTCATTACTTGATTTATAATTTAATAAAATCTAGTTATACTTTAATATTACAAATACGACCTACTTATTTAGTTATATTAATACCGATACAATATTAGAAAACTAAGATTTTAATCTAGATTATTTAATCAATCCCAACTATTGCATCCAATGTTTCTAATGGATTTTCACTACAGACATTGGCAATGGACAGTGTTGTCACCTGGTATATAATCCTACTAATATTATAAATGCGAAAGTTTGTAAGGATGGATGGATGTTTGGATGGATGTTTGTTACTCTTTCACGCAAAAACTACTGAACGGATTTGGATGAAACTTTACAGTAATATAGCTTATACATCAGAATAACACATTTGCCGCGATAACCAACATATACGCGGGCGGAGCCGCGGACAACAACTAGTATTAGATATAAATAAAAGCTAAACTCTAATATTATATATAATATAGATATGAATAAAGATTTAACTCAAATATTATATACTAGCTTTTAGACGCGGCTTCGCTCACGCAGACTTTCCTCCCCTGCCCTACCCCACTACATTTTTACAAAATTTTAAGCAAATTCATCAAAGGAATAAAAAGTTTTATACCCTGTGCTCAGTTCACACTTACGTTATATAAAGAACTTACATGCAAAATTTCAGGATTCTAGGTTCAGCGGTTTGAGCTGTGCGTTGATCTCTGGGTATGTTAGTCAGTCACCTTCCTCTTTTATATATATAGATAAAAATATTAGATATAAATAAAGATTTAACTCTAATATTATATACCAGGTGGCAACGCTGTCCATTGTCAATGTCTATGGTCACTGTCTATGATTTCTTCTATAACTGGGTGTTCATGCAAATGTGCTGTACTAAAAGAATAAATAACTTTTATGTCATTTCTAAAGTTGTATTTCATTATGAAGGTGAAAACCCATTTGTTTCGTATTAGAACTTTATTATTTGATTAATTTATGTGTCTATAGATGAGGAAATAATTTTAATATGACATTATTTAAATTGTTTTGTACACATCTGAACTGGACTTACTTTTTTCTTTTCAGTTTTTAATTTAAAGTTTTTAATTAGTCATTCTAACAGTCGGGTTTTAATATTTTTATTTCTTTATCTACTCGCAACGGCTTTTAACTTACACCACAGAAACTAACAATAAGCACAGTCAATTGTATCGTTATACTAATAAATGATTTGTACACAATGGAATAGTTCAACATGGTTGCGATAACTTTATTCTTTGCCATAAGTAATACATCAAATGGTTCAGGATTGAAGTGGTTTTCACCTAATTCCAGAAGCCATCCTTCATCAAATACACACAGGTTAGCTCAGTACAAGTAATCCCTATCCATCAACAACTTAGACTGCCTCGTTGGTCTAGCGGTTGGCGTGTGCGACTGCCGATCATGAGGTCTCGGGTTCGATTCCCGGGTCGAACCAAATGTTTGTATGATCTACAAATATTTGTTTCGGAGTTTGGGTGTTTTCTATGTATAATATGTATGTATTTACAAAACGATAAATATGTATATATGTATTGTCTAGTACCCATAACACAAGCTCAGCTTAGTTTGGGATCAGATGACATTGTGTGTTAAATGTCCGAAATATTTATTATTTATTTTCAAATACACAGGATAGCTTGAATGAAGTGATGCCATAGTTGTGCGGAAAATCTCCATCAATCATCATCAACGGCCTTTAAGACATATGCCACTCCTTGTAAAAGAGGTTTTGTCCTACTCTATCAAGCTGGCTAGACAATATCAAGGGTTGGTATACGATTTTTTTCAAGGTTTCCTTCTCTTTACAAGACTTTTCCACGTAGCTTACTCCGTTAATAGACTCTTACGCAATGATATTATATAAAAAAGCATAATTGCTTTGTGTCTTGTAAACGAGCGTTCACTTTTCGGGCACTGATAACATAATTGTTATCAGTGCCCAAAAAGTGAACGCTCGTTTACGTTCCAATTGACGTCTCTTGACAATGAAATATAGCTATCTTTTTCTCTAACGTGCTGCTTCGTATCTTTTGTACTATTCATCAGTGAAATTTGTCAATGCATGCAGTTTTAGACAGCACGGCCGCGGCTGGCACAGTACAGATTTCGGCGCAAAAAATTACGTACGTAGGTACATATCTATGGTTTTAAAATATCATTGCTCCAAATTCTTAATCTCAAATCATTTACTGGCCAAACAGGTTGCTTCAATTTTTGTTTGAAATTTTTCTTTATCTTTAAATCAAAACATGGAGAAATACTTTGTGCGATCCACAAATTATTGTTCTGTGTCTTGGTGGAGCTTTTTTCTTTTTTGTTATGTTATAAACAGACGCCACAGCATGTGCTGTATTGTCGAGGTAAATTAGTGTTTTTTTCGTAAAATTTCGTATTTGTGTTACATATAATGTTTGAAATTTATGCGAAATTTGACAGTAGTTTTTCAGTTTCATCAAAGAACATATTCAGAAGAGTCAGTCTGTGAGAGTACATTAAAATCAGTGCAGCTTTTTAATCTTGAAAGCGTAACAGTACTTTCGATTTAATTTACTTTTACGAATAATAAATGACATTTAAACGTCCCATTCATGTTATAGCTACTTAACTAAATGGCTTCTTTTCACAAAACAATTTCAGTACATTTTTATGATCATATTTTATTTGTATATTTATGGCATATTTAGCAATAGATGCACAATACTTTTATGACGTTCGGTAGTTCAAAAACAATACAAAATGTATTGTAGGGATTTCTTAAAGAAAGTAACGGTTTATTATCTTTTCTTAAAGGATTAAAAAGATAGGATTGTAAGACGAAAGAGGCGGCATTTTGCAAATGTCTTTTTTTCTTGTAAAGTTTGTTTAATATTTTTAAAAGGTGTATTGTTAAGTATTAATCCTTTAAATGTGCTAAATTGATAATACTTTATTTTATTTTAGATATAACAAGCGTTACTTAACTTGCCGACAGGGATTTTTTTATAAACTAGCAGCCAAAATGACACAGCTCACCCTGGTGGAAAGCATAAATAGATTTTGTTATTGTTGATACTTTTGAGTTTTATCTTTTCGGCTGTGACTTTTCTTTCTGATGGGTACCTTTGGAATCAAACCATCAATTTGAAGTACTAAAGCAAGTCTATCATTATTCAAAATGAAACTTACTATCATAGAGAGAACTGAAGGAACTGATATCGGAGAATAAGCTCCCTGACGTGGAAGCGGAAGTCGCTGGAGCCGACAAAGTGTTAGAGTGGAGATCGCGATTAGACAAATTTAATGTAGGTCGCCTTGAAGAATAGACAATCTTATATATAAATTCAATTGCTGGTCGTTTATCTCGCTAAAACTCAAGAACGGCTGGATCGATTTAGCTGATTTTGGTTTTAAAATCCAGTCGAGGGAATGTTTAAACGGTGAATAAAACCGTTTAAAAATAACTTGATAATCCAAATGTCACATGAACGAAGTAGCGGGCATAGCTAGTAGGAAATAAAATTAATATTTGGAAGAATTTAAATATATATTTGATTCGATATCCACTCATGACAAAAAATCGTGTGATGACCACGATTATTTTTTCTGTGTCTGGGTGTTATTTATACAATTTATGTATGTGTTTAAAGACTTTGCCTAATTCGATCACAGGGATTTGTGTTAGGTGTGTGGTTTTTACTATAAAACCAGGTGGGCCAAAGCGGTTAATTTAAAGTTTATTATACCTACTAATCGACGCGAGAATAGAGAAGACGTACCAAGTGTTATGAGTTCAAATCCCACTTGGTACAACACTCTGTTATCCACAAATGGTTGTTATGAGTCTGAGCGGCTTTTGTGTCCGTTACATGTATGTTTGTAAAGTCCTCTGCGACACAGAATGTATATTCCCAATGCGGGACTTTTAAAAGAAAAAGAATATTACCTAATTGCGTGATGCAAGATAAGATAGTAGTTAATCCGTTCTTTTGAGTCTCGTTAGATAGTTAGCTGACATATGGAAGTCGCTAGTAGTAGTTTAAACAGCTTCTCCACCTGGAACTCCTCATCATCATCTCAGCCGTAAGACGTCCACTGATAGACATACGCATCCTCTAAGGAATTAATACCTCAATTCAACTCAATCGCTATTTTTTTTTAGGACATCTAACACACAACGCTATCTAGTCCCAAGCTAACCAGAGCTTGTGTTATGGGTACTAAGACAACTGATACAAATACATATAATACGTTTTTTTGTAAATACATACATATTATACATAGAAAACACCCAAACTCCAAAACAAATATTTGATCCGACCCGGGAATCGAACCCGAGACCTCATGATCAGCAGTCGCACAAGCTAACCGCGAGACCACCGAGGCAGTTAATTTATTTGACTTGAATTGAAAAACATACAGTTAGTTTAAACTCAAATTCCATTCAGAGTCAAAATATCATTAGTTCAGAAAAAAAATCGATCTATTTCCAATCGTCTCTTATGAACTTGAAAAAAGTTATGAATATAACTTTATGATACTCAACGCTAAAGCAAAGTAGTAAATTATGTCCTATTATCTCACTACAAAAACGGAGTTTGTCGACAATTTTCAACAGAAGATTCAATACTATTCTTTTTCGACTCCTCGATAGGACTTCTCCTGAACTTGTCTTCTCAGTGAGACACATCCTTCAAATTTCTTTATAGGTACCGACAAAACAAGGTATCCATTACAAAATCTTCAAAACACTTAATCTAATAACGAAAATTAGTTAATCCAAAAAGGACTTAAACACCGCCAAACGGTTAATCTGTTTTTATATTATATCAAATGTGTTTGTATAATTATTAATGTCGTTATGTAAAGTGCCCACCCGCATCGCTTCGCGGAATATTGGCTTACATCAGCCGGGACTCTAACCCACTTACCTGTTGAGTAATCCTTTTAACTATTTGACTTTTCGCGCCTCACTGCGTTTAACGGCCTTTTTTTACTTTGTGTATTATTTGAAGAATTTGCGATTTTGTGGGCAAACTGAAAAGATTTTGTGGTCATAAACTTATAGGCGTGTGAATATATTGTTATTTCTTTCTCACGTGACTTTTAATCATGAATTTCATAAGAGATAGAGAATAGAAAAAAGTTTTTTTATTGAATAGGGGGCAAACGAGCATACAGGATGAGGAGGGGGATAGGGATGAGGGGAGGGGTTGGGTAATGGGTCTCCGGTATCCTCACTCTCTCGGTGAAGCACAGCGCAAGCGCTGTTTCGCACCGGTTTTCTGTGACGCCGTAGTATCACTCCGGGCGAGCCGGCTCATTCATGCCGAAACATGACTATCCCATGGTAGTACTAAGCAGCAAGGCCTATGATATAGTAACCAGACAGCTGATTATAATACTTATATCTCATAGATAGATAGATAGATCAAATAAAAAAAGGTAGATAAAGCACGGCCTTGTTCTTTTTGAAGCAAAAATCTCAGCTGAATAAAAAAAGTAGCATAGTTACAAGTAATATATGCGTTAACACACTATGCTATAACGTGTGCATCTACGCTACTTTTCGTCAGTATCGTACAAATATCGACAACTTTTACGATACTGACGAAAAATAGCGTAGTTTCTTAGCATGTGTGTGCGTTAACGCGTGTGTTTACTTGGAGCTACGCTACTTTTTTGCTCCTACAAGGAGAAGGCCGCGCGTTATCTACCTTTTTTATTTAATCTGAGACTTATATATACTTAAAGACTAAATACATAAGCCGGCCATATTCTCGGAAAGGGACCTAACTTTCCGATTCAACGCGGCAATGCTGCCAGTCTTTTAGGAACGCTACCAGTAGGAATTTCTTGTCACTTGTGTGTAAATATTGTTAATGTTTTTCTTGTTTTTTTTATATACCTTGTATTTCATTTTAATTTTAAAGTAGGTTATTTAGATTCCTTAATATATACAAAAATTTTACACAGAATAAATTGAGCTCAGAAAAAAATGGATGTCTTGTGTGGATAGGTATCGAAGCCAGTATAATCAGGATAGGTTACCAAGAAGCCAGTGAAAACATGTTATAAATTCATACAGATTAGAATAGAAATAAAATTGATTAAAACACAAAAAACTATTTCAAATCCCTACTTTTATACGAATATTATAAATTCAAAAGTAACTTTGTTTGTCTGTCTCGCTTTCGCGCAAAGAGAGCTGCGAGCAAGTGCTAGTTTGAAAAAAACGTTAATGTTAAAGTACAAGGTTGAAAACTTTTTTTAAAACATCTGACATTTTTACTTTTAAAAACGCAAAAAAAAACACGTTGCAAATATACCAAATATAAGTATATACAGAAATAAATTTAGAATACTATTGTATATTTATTATACAAGGTCATAAAACTGTCTCAAACAAATATCGAACCATCCACGGCCGTGAATACCACAGCTGCACACGGCATTCCATAACAGTCACACATTTACATATTGATAATAATCAGTTCGTAATTTCATTACCGAACGTGGTTCCAGCACTAAATTGTCCTTCAAAAAGACCTCACAACTTTTCCTCAAACCATCAGCAAACCGTACACGATCAATTTCGCCATAAAACTAAATCTGATCAAACAAAATCATAAAGAACAAACAAAGAAACTTCCAAACATAAAATTTTAACCGATTATCAAAAACCTTCCATTTGTTAGTCGATTAGTCTGGTCACGTCCCTA
Organism: Spilosoma lubricipeda; assembly: GCA_905220595.1. Taxonomy (NCBI): domain Eukaryota; kingdom Metazoa; phylum Arthropoda; class Insecta; order Lepidoptera; family Erebidae; genus Spilosoma; species Spilosoma lubricipeda. Next base: position 13,088,528 of record HG992296.1, on the reverse strand, counting down.
CTCGGTATTCGGCGGGCCACTAGTGTAGTCATTGTATAGATGCATGTTCGTTAATGACATCACTACTGTATGTGTGGTCTTGTGCAATTTTCTGTTTGTTGTCAGATATGTAAATTAGATGTTCCTCGTGTTTCTTTGTATTTTTAACTAAGTAGGGGTAATAAAGGAATATATTTCTACGGTACACGGGAACGAGACCTCAAGCAGAGCAGTCGCATACGTTACCACCGAAGCACTCAGAATACCTTTTATATCAGAATTTTCATTACGAAAATTTGTGTTCTGGTATTTGATCCTAAGCATACTGTTCCCCATAGTAATGAAGGGTCAAGAATATTCATTGTTTTTACTTGAATAAAAGACAAACTAACTGAGGTCTATCAATCTTTTTTTATTGGATAGACATCAAGTCTCTCTCATCATTTAATTAACTAACGCGGGACTGAGCTAGTACTTATATATTTCTGAATAGATACATGTTAGAGATGAATAACATCCAAACCCACGCAACTTCATCTGCGTTTTCTTTTCATTCGTTCTCGACTCCTATAGGTCTAAGCGTGATGTTAACTATCCTATGTAGGCACGCCAGCAAAAGTACACAGTTAAGAAAAACGTGAAAATCGGTAATAGTTTCGGAGTTCATCAAGAGCAATAACGTGACACGAGAATTGTATGAAATGGCTATAATGGGATTCGAACCAAAGACCTCTCACTTAGCACTCAGACTTACTAACCATGAGACTAATAAGCCAGTCAATGTTAAAATGTTATCACTTTTCTTTTACCAACTCTAGACATAAGGTGTCATTAGAGCGAGATAGCATTACGCTAGTCGTCTTTGATCAGTCCATAGAGTATATAGGTAAAGGAGTACCATCCGTAGGTTAGAAAAGTGTCCGCTAAAAAGCATTATATAGGCGACGCCACTGTAGCAAAAGTATTAATTTTAAATAATTAGAAAAGATAATCAAATGAGAAAAAGGCTTCCGCTTTGCAATAGCACTCTTAATAAAGCAACTACCTACACTTTTCTTTTAATTTTTAAACCACTCATATTTATCGCTTTAATTATTTTTATTAAATTAAAAACTTTGCGTAGTAACATCTTTATTAAGCGCGCCATTGCAAAGCGGAAGTCTTTTTCTCATTTGATTATCATTTCTAATTCTTTAAAATTTATACTTTTGCTACTGTGGCGTCGCCTATTTAATGCTTTTTAGCGGACACTTTTCACCCATCCGCCCATAAGAGATGGTACTGCTTTACCTCTATACTCCATGGATCAGTATTTTGTTAGATATAGACACAGCTATTAAAGAAAGCAGAATACAAATAATCTTCTAATCCTCTCCTTTAGATCAGGCGGAGAAGAGTAATTTTGTGTTACTACTCCCGCATCCTGTGTAACGGGGGACTTACAAACTTACATGAAACGGTCACAAATAACACCCAGATTCAGAACAACAATTTGCAGATCACATAAAGTATGGTCCCATGTGGGATTTGAACCCCCAACACTCAGCTTAGTAGAAAGCGGCGTACCTACAGCTTAAACCACTAGGCCAACGGTGCAATCAGACTCAATTTCAATCCAATCTACGAAACAAATTGTCTCTTACTAAAAACTTTCGAACTGATACTACCTTCAAACTCTGCAGAAATAATAATTTACCTAATTTATTATTACCACACGTGTTTGCTTATGCCACCTTTACTCCATGGGCCCACCGACCATCGCTTACCATCAGGTTGAACGCCAGAGCGTTTTTCTTCGTATATAAAAAACGTTGCCACTAGGTTTTAAACCAAGCTCTGCTGTCAATACTCTAACGGCTGATTTCCATAACTTATTTCCAATTTTTACCACAGATAGGTTATTGAAAACGGTAAGTATTTACCTTAAAATAGTATTTATGATGTAACTTTTTTCTTTTTTTAAAAACTTGGCAAAAAAATTGATCCTGCATATCAATAAAGGTATTGAATCAATCATATTGAAAAAATAAATAAGTAGGCGACCGTATATCTTTCATGGAGTAAGGAACTTCTGTTCGAAGAACATAAAGGAATATTATTCAAAAGAAACCAAAAGTATAAATGAGTAAAAACATATATTTTATATATCACTCGTTTCTATGTTACTACTTTCGCAATGTATTACAGAAAGGAAATTTACCGGTTTACAGGATACAGTCGGAGAAGAATTATTCAATATACACACAATACAATACATTTAAACTGTATTCTTTACTCTAAACACACATATTTACAACTTTACTAAAGATTTTTTAAATTATTAAAAATAAATTTACAACTAGCCTACTTAAAAGATACGTTTCAAAATGTCTGAGCCAAAGTTAGCCGAACTATCGCCTTAAATATTATTACACCTTTTTTAAATTCAGAACAAGAAAACTTGCGTTACTCTAGAGTTTATGGTATTAAGATGTTTACTCAAAGGCCTAGTATTAAAAAATATACTAGCAACATAACTAATGTTGCTAGTATATTTTTTCTATATATATTAATTATTTTACCTTTGACATATTCTAAATAAATATAATTATTTTTCTTTTATTTAACCATAACAGACATTTTGAAATCAGCTCTTATTTTAAGAATATTTACAATTGTTGTCAACCATAGGCGAAGGAACATGTTTTATTACTATAAGGGAAATATACAATACTATAGGTGGGGCGTCATCGAAGCTTCTAATTAAACAAAACTTTTTCTGCGAAAATGTTACAAGTTAAAAAAAACCTACTAACATTAATTAATTGTACATACTATAAGAAATGCGTGACCAACAAATAGTATTTTCATATTCTATTCTAATTAATAAAGGGATCATGTAACTTGATAGTAATTTTATGTTATTAGTTTTTTTTAGAGTATGTAAAAATTATTATAGACTGGCGCAATGTAAAGAATAGATATCGTTGATATAATACTCTTAAATTCTATTCAGCCCGTGCCATAACTAAATGTTTTTAATTTTACTTGCCTCTGTTAACAAGAGCAAAGATTTAAATAACCTTATCATGTGACATTTCAAAGTCAAACATTTGTGGTCAAGATGCAACGAGACACATTTTATTAAGCATCGTAAAAGGTTTTTTGCAATAACAACGCGCCCACGCCTTACTACATGAGTTCCTTATTAAGTACAAAGTAAGTAATAAATAATTTTATTTACAATTTTAGAGTTCTCTTATAATTTATAATTAAAATATAATATTTAACTTGCAGTTCAAAACCACACCTGAAACACTTAAAGTTCCTGAAACACTTAAAGAGAAAATAAACTTTTAAGTCGCAAATTTGAAGAGGTTTTGAATGCACTAACTGTCAATTTGTTATCGAATGAATGAATTGTAAAGCCAGAAGCGATCTCGTTCATTCTATAAAGTTAAGTCGTGTACTGTTGAAGAGAGCGTCACTTGAAGGCCTCACGATTGCATTTTATATTAAAATTGTAATGTACTTCAAGCCAAGTGTTAAATCAACCAATAAATTTTGCAAAGTAAAACAAAAATATGACATAATTTTATTAAAATTTGACATTAATTTGACATTGAAATTTGATTTTTATTGTATGGAAAGATTTAGTTTTACTATTGATAAATGATTTTGTTGAATGATACTTAATATTATTGGTTCTGACCCACACAAGAAAACAAGTCAACAATCAATTAGAAAGAAACAGAACCGAGAACAAAAAGAAACAAATTCGAAATCTTTTAAATTGAAAATAGTGTTTCAAAATATACCTAGCGATTTAAAAATCTAATAGGACACAGTGCCCAATTTGACAGAAGCCTAGCCTTTCAATCTACTTTTAAAAATATTAGCGCATTTTTTATTACTGGTAATAAAGTTTAGATAGACAAATTATGGAATTAAATAATTTAAAATCAAGCAGGGAATTAGTCTTTGAGATTTTAATTTAACAGCAAGAAAATACCTAAAATAACCAGATTTCCAATTCCGATACGTAGAATCTAAGTGTAAAAGGTTAATACTGAGACAAAATAGTTAAATATTAGAATGATTCACATATTATATTTATTCTAAAGGAACTGGCTTAATAAAACTACAATATTTGAGCGAATATTAATTTATTAATGTGTATTATTTATATTGATATAATCAATTTTGAGCTGTGGTTATTTACCGAAAAATAAAACAGATCCAAAATCAAATCAATCTGATTTTTAAACAGGCTACTTTTAACATTCCAAATTTGAATTACTTTTATCTATGTCACTCATAGACAAAAAGATGTATTTCACAATATGTCATGTTATGACACAAAAACTTAATTCACGATAGATCATAAAAAGGAATATTTTACTTATTTTCCGATTTTTAGATGAATTAACAGACCAACCTTATCTCGCATCTCATGACTCTAATAAACGTAAAACGTCACATAATCAGCGAATTAAAAGCAATCAATGGGAATGTAATTAAAAACGAACTTTTACAAAAGAATACATCGTAAAATATCGACATCCCCGCTAATCGCAAACACTTAATGAATAAAATCGATAATTAAAATCGCCTAAGAGTTAATTGAGCTGAAAATGGAATCTAGATTTCAAATTACGAATGGCGTGGAGCCCAGCCGTTTGGCTTGCGTTTTTTACCTTTTTTAACGGGCCTGAGAAGACTAGTGTGGTAGTTAGCGCATTCCAATGTTCGATTTTTGTTTTTTTAGTTTGGAATTCAAAATGTGAGCGTAGGAATTCTTTACTTAAATATTGGCATCAGATTATGAAGTTACTCTTAAATTGAAATACCATTCATTCGGCTTGTAGATAGACATGGAACTAAAAATATAATTCCTTTGCATTTCAAAACTACAACCAACATGGCATAACCATACAGTACAAAATAAAAACAAAAGTTGTTTGTTCTTAAATTCGATTCACTCGGTAAATCGATTCGGCGAGAACTTGATACTCGTAACCGTAAATCATACGAACAAAAGACGGAAAGGAAAATACAAATTAGCCTTATAATCGGTCGTTAAAACTCGAGTTAGAGAGCACAGGCTAGTGCAAGAACATAGTAAACAAAACAATGAGTACCCAGCTATAAAACGCTCATTGAAAATGGTTAGCGATAGAAATATAGGATGTATTGGGTTTTAGGTCAGCAAACTGCACAAATTAAATTAAATTGTCCAGCAGTGAACAGTTAAAGGCTTTTGAAGTGATGTGATATAGTGACTCAAACACTTAATCCGATCCACATCTATTGGATATCCAATCTAGATATTTGCAATAATAAAATATATGCGTGAGAAATGTCCCAATTACAACTTTCCAATGTTTATAGCCTCATTCTTCAAACCAAGTTTATACTTTTTAATTACTTAATTGACCATCAAAATATTAATCTCAAGATACGCCATATAAATTGGCTAGTTTAAAAGCAAAACGATTAGCGCTAATCTGATTTTATTTGATGAGACAATAAATGCGAATTGATATTTCTTTTGTCACTGATATTCAATTCAAATAATCGACTAAAGAATGTCACACATTTAAACAATGGATCCAACACGTTGTTAGTCAAGTTACACGAAGCGTCAAACGAGACCATCAACTAAATAGATTAATATCAATAAATTCCTGACGCATAGACAAATAGCTGTTGAGAACAATCGTCAAAGACTCAAAAACAATTTGGTTACGTCGCGAGCAATTACGAAACGCGATTCAAGTCCACGATAGTTTCCGAACGCATCTCTTAATAATAGGGCCCTTCATTGCACCTATAATCGCATTCATCTTTATATTCTATCTATCCCTTTCTTACAGATCAATACTAAATATCTCCATCTTTGTTCACTGTTGTCAGCGATCGTTGAGAAACCACAGACCCTGCCTATCAACATTTCAAATCTAAAATGTCTAATTATACCCACATCACTGGGTGAACATCAAAAAAGAGCTATTTTTAATTAATTTAGACCCCAAAACTATTATAATACGGGCAATTTTGTTATCTAATAGGCCATGACGCTAACAAGAGGTCGGACGCCATTTTGTTGCCGTAAATTTAATGATATAGCCGTTTAAATGGTTTTAGAATTGATATAAATTATTGCAAATACCACTAACGCCTACTTTTGAAGATTGATCGCCATTGACTTTTGATATATGAGCTTCAGGATTCGAATAAATTTACATTAAGTGCGTGATTTTAATTACAACACTAGTTAGATACTTTAATTAATAGCTGAAATTAGGATAATTGATTGCAAAGTTGGCAAAGATCCTCGTGTTGTAGAAACCATTAATCAAATTTAAATTAAACGTATTTATGGGTCACCGTCTGGTTGATTCGGTTATAGGACTATCTACTTAAATATCTTACTACTACGAGACTAGCCATGCTGATTTTCTATAGAACAATCACAATAGATGTAACTTAAAAATGGCTACCCTTATCAATGAAAAGTTTATGTACTCTGCACCGTTTCCTATAGACAACCAAGTCAGCCATCTGCCTATAAGCTTCTGGGTAAAGCGGGAAAGGGCTAAGATGAAAATCATCATGATTAAAAACTTTTTCTGCCCTTCATCATAGGTGGTAGCCTTCTTGTGAGTTGACGCAAAAGTATAAACAATATTTTTCTACGACAATACTAAAAAAAGTACTTTTTCACTTGCGACGTTGGCATTTTAAAACATTTGATAACTTTCTACTGTTCAAAGTTTATAAGGAAATCATCTTTAGTGTTCATATTCCATCTGATTGAAGTTAAATTATTATATATTTTATCGTTATCAGAGAACATGAAATACAGAATATAATTTTAACTTTAACTATTTCCCCATTTTAGGCTAAAATCAGTATCAGCCCGTATCAGATAAAATTTGAATTTCGAACTGTTTGACTGGTCATTCTCTTTTTAAATAATAAATCAAGCCTTTACAGGATATTACACGTGTTAAATATACCCGCGTATAAGTCAAAATAAACCTTATAATTTACTTTTCTTTCAAAATGTTGAATTTCTTGTAAAAATAATGATTAAAACTACCGTTTAATAAGTTTGGTACAATTAAAATGACTAAATTTATAAATAGAGGAAATATAAAACAAACATATCGTTTGAATATGACTGACTTCCAAAATTAAGCAAATAATTCAATTTAAAATTCGATCATTTGAAAAAGTTTAGAATACTAATACGGGAATCTCAATCCTGAGATGGTGATCTAATACAACATAATATAATATTACTATAGTGCCACTGATGGGACTAAACAAACTTCTGTTAATTACATTCCAATTGTTGTACAGTTTCATGAATATGATAGTAAACCCATGAGGATATGCTGATTTAGTTTTATGTTAAATCGTTATTGAAATTTGAGATTAATATGAATATTACCTTATCAGATATACCCTCATGTGTGTGTTGTTCGGGGATATCTGAAATATTTAGACCCTTAAGTGAAGTGTCATGCGATACACTTGAAACATACACAAGTGAATATATCCTTGTATTCATTAGTGATACAAACAACTCAAAAAAGGATTTATGCAAAGAGTTTAGATTTCGACACGTGTCTTATTCTAACCAGAATATCCTCCAAAAATTTGATACATTATTGTAAAAAGAATTTCCATAGCCACAGACTAAAACTCATAAATAAATAAAAACTATATGCTAAACGTCTAAATTACATTAGGTATATTTACACTTATATCACTGGAGTCACTCTCCTACGTTTCATTCTCACTTTCACTGAGTTCATCCATGTCCATATCAATAAGTTCTTCATCATCTTCTTCATAGGAGTTATTGAGATGGCTACCGTCATCTGGCTTCATATTCGACGAGCCTGACTTCCCACCTGTTTTCGCTTCCTCTTCTTGCTGCATTCGTTTGTGTTTCGTTCTTCTGTTTTGGAACCACACCTTTACCTGTTGACAAAGAAGATTGCAGTTTTTAATTTGTGTAATTGTTAAATAGATGAATGGGGCAAGAATTGACAGGTCTAAAAGTCAAAATAATGAAATACGTCAGGACAACTTTTCATTAGCATTTATTACCAAAAAGGCATAGACAAGTGTATAAATTTGGAAATTTGGAAAATTACGAATTAATTTTGTAAATCATAAAATAGGTTATTCGAAATATATATGTAAATCAAAATATTTCGTAAGCTTTATAATTTAAGTAGTAGATAGGATTAAAAACACAATAACAGCACTAGTAAAAAGCTAATAATAACCTTTTAACTTGTTTGTAACCATTGTTGTCAATGTTTTTAGAGAACAATAAAGGCTTAGTATTATTAAAGTTCATTGCAAAAACTCAATAAGAAATAAATCGTCACAAATCCACAGGGGGCGTTGATCTATAATATGTTTCTGCTACTATGAAAATACAATTCATAACATAATTTTACGCTAGACATATTCCCATAAAGGATTAAAGGAACAAGCCAATAAAAAACTATTCAAACGACCCCTCCGATCCATATATCAAAAGCTATTGAAAGAAAAATCCGTTGTCGAATTTTTCTGCGCGCCAACAACAGATTTCCCGCTCAAAATGCCGTCCGCCATTTTGTTCAACTATTTGTCATGTGGTTAATGGCTTGCAAAATGTATTCACGTCGCACGTTTGAGATATTACAACTAATGCAAACTCTGTATTTCGCAGTTGTTCTGCCAAAAATGGATTTACTGTGCCATTATTTGGGTTAGTAGCTGGTTATTATTTAAACTGCTCGGAATGTACATTATTGTTTAAACTGAGTCACTGGATTCACAATGATGTGAACAATATATAATTTTGGCTGTCTAGACTGTAAGTATAATTGGCTTCGTTTCAGACGTAGAATAATCTTTGCTAAGAGGTTTTACTTTAACAGACATAAACCGAAACAGGGAACAGTAGAATTTACCAAGGGGTCCAACTTCATAGACTCAGACCTGGTCTCTCAGACATTGCAAAAATGTTTTTTTTTCTTTTTAAACATTTCATAGATTACTTTTAAAAGTGTTTGTATCTATGGTTATTACAAATTGTTATATGTGTTAAAGTGTTTACCATTCAATTTGTAATGAACTTAATACAAAAAACCTAATAATCTTGAGATTAACATCCTTTCATACTTACAAAACCTAATACAATCAATAACCTAGAGCTTATTAATAACTAGTACTATAAAACAAACAACTAATTTACGACTTATTGCCCATAAAGTTTGAAAGAAAATTGAAAATCTTAAATTTTCCATGCCATAAAATCATGCAGAATTAGGTAGGAACATTATATGATTACATTTTTATGGACCAAGCCAATAAGGCAACAGAATTATATTAGAATTGAAATGCGACCGTAAAACAGGTAACAGTGATGTTTCTTACAAGGATTACCGTGAAATTGACTGAATTTATGGCATTTTATATTTCCATACATGTTATAAAACGTATTTACCATTATTACTGATAAAGACTTACAGGGAAATCAGACAATAACTCGGTTTTATGAAATAGTTTTACGTTATTTCTTTACAGTTTTCGATTTTTATTGGCGACTCACAATTGATTTATATTTAGAACAAATGACGTATGAATTGAACATAGTTATTTGAACTCATTTTTCATAACTTTTTTTTTATTTGGGCTTTGATAACATTAATTGAAAAGAACATTATAATGTAGTACTATGTGTTAGGTTCTGCCGGTTTGGGATAGGTACTGATTTCTAAAAGTTCTAAACCAGAGTTGGTGGGTTCGACTCCAATACATGAATAAAAAAATGGGTGGCAGTCTTTGATGACTACCAATAGAAGTGAAAACACATGGAAGTATATATATGTACAATTTTATATATGTATACAGTATATATAGGTCATGCAAAGCGTGTGGTGCCGATGACGCGACTTTGACGTTTTTGGTTCCCCTAAAAAGAACAAAATACGTATATGTATATGATGTTCTCCTAGCCGATAACGGCCACGGCGGCCAGTCTCAACAGAGACCAGCCAACTACGCAGGAGATATTATAGTGCACAAGTGTGTGCGCAAACACCGGTGCACTCTCTGTTCCCTCACTCTCATTATCCGATGGAATGGTTAACCGACACGATCGGGGAGAGATCAGGCGCAGGACCGACGGCTTTATTGCTCTTCGAGGGTTCAGACCTCAACTCCCAAACTCCGAGCTGTTATTAAGTATTTATATCAGAAAAACTCAATAACAGATATATATAGTACCTATGGAAAGTGTGCGGTGACAATAACACGAGTTGCACGCTTTTTTCCACACCAAAATGACTCAACGTGCCTAAACAAGTTTATATTAGGTATAATAATTGTCTGATAGACGCGATAAATAATTTTATCTCTGTACGTAATATATATATACTATTTCTATATTTAGAAACTAGCTGACCCACGCAACCTTGTTTGCGTCTCCTGTTGCTCATAGCGTGATAATTTTACCCCGTTTTTGAAATATTCTCCATTGGTGCTCCGCTCCTATTGGTCTAAGCGTGATGATATATAACCTATAGCCTTCCCCGATAAATGTACTATCCAACACTGAAAGAAGTTTTCAAATCGGACCAGCAGTTCCTAAGATTAGCGCGTTCAAACAAACAAATAAACTCTTCAGCTTCATATATTAGTATAGATAAGCATGTTTATTCGCAGTCTATAGTAGACCAAAGCTACAAATACATAATACTTCAAGTTTTTAGTTAATCACCCACCCATCCATTTAACTAAAATCACATCACAATTTCCAAACTATCGTGAGAACAAATCAGAAACTTAGTTAACGCAATATCCTCCCCTACAAAAGGGGGTCCAAATCGCTACAGTCACGGTACATTATCTTCCATATCGACATCGAATATCAATCAACTAGCTTCCTGCCACCCTTTGAACGTAATGATGCGTGATGTTATGTAATTTTTTTCCCTCAACACGTTCATGAGACATGTACCTACACTATGTATGACAAAATTTACTGCAAAAAAAATATTTTAAGATATGTACAAAGTGAAATAGACCAAGTTTAGATTATTTCTTATTAATTCTAATATTAATTAGAGATAACCGCGCTCATATCCCAGTTGCGCTCGGTGATTAGAAACAATCGCCGAGGGTAAGCAACTATCAACAATAGTTTTTTAAACTGTTTACATTCATACATGTATGCGTATAAATATAGCATTTAATTAATTAAATAAAAGAATAAAAAATAATATCAGGGAATAAACCTTTGTTGTTTTATTTGCAACTGGCCGAGTTCCGCTGTGTTATCCGCGGTTATTGTCGTACCGTGGGTGACGCCGCGGCGTGAATCTAGTCTAAAAAAGTAGCCTAAGTTACTCCTTATATCATCAGTGAAAGTCCTGTCAAAATCGGTCCAACCGTTCCAAAGATTAGCCGGAACAAACAGATAGATAGACAGACCGACAGACAGGCAGACAAACATTGCAAAAAGTATGATTTTGGTATGTGTACCGTGTATAAATACATACGCATGTAGTAAAAAGTGGTTATTTTAATATTACAAACAGACACTCCAATTTTATTTATTTGTATAGATATATAAATAATATGCAGGAAATATATTCTTCTACTTCTTCTACAAAATCTAGGTAAGACGATTAGGTTTGATGACATCTTAGTCAAATTAGTTACTTTTTATCATCTGTCAAAACGATAACTTTGTATGAAAAATGTACTAAATACAAACTTGTGAGGTCACTGTTTTAGACCACTCAATTTAGCAATATATTTTAATACTAACTTTCAAACTTTCGCGTTCCATGATATATTAACAATTATTTTTAAGGGAATTAACGCGATCACTTATTAAAAGGTATCACATACCTCTGATTTGCCTGACGTTTCGACCAGGTTGCACTGGCCGTGACAGAGGTATGTGATACCTTTTAATAAGTGATCGCGTTAATTCCCGTAAAAATAATTGTTTAAATATATTTTAATGTTTATTAGATTAAAATTTGTAATAGAAATGAAAAGCTGTAGTAATTATATTTTCCGAATTGTATTGTGATATTCGTTTTAATGAAAAATACATCGGTATTTATTTATGACACAGTCTGTTTTTTTCAAGTTTTACATTTTCAACAGATCCGAGAAAGTCAAAACATCTTGTTTTGCGAACTTTAGTTTGCTGAATATGTGTAATTTAATACATTGTCTTCTATTATACACATGTTTTATGATCTTTAGCAGCGAGTCGTATTTAAGATGAAGTTAAAACCAGTGTTTAGTTGTAATAAATCATGTATATCTCTTTTGTACAACTGTTTTTACTTTGCTCACCACTTTGTTAGTCGTTTGTTATGAAGACGGGTGTTAATTCTGTTGAATATATTAGAGGTAAGATGATAAAAGTCGTACGGGTAGAGTTCTACAAGAATTGACGCCGTTCGCCTTGGTAATGACTCTCTTTTCCTCGGTACAAAAGGTTTTGGTATGTGTAAAAGGGTGTGAGTATCTTTATTACTTAATTAAAAACGATAATAAGTTAACATGACTAATGCGTCGTTCCGAAATCGACCAGGATAACGCTATTGCGTTCATAGACACTGAGTGCCAAGTTACAAAAACCATAGACAATTTTTAACAAATTATGAACCATAATTTTTTCTTCCATTGAACCAATTTAAAAATTTAATAAGAATTTGATGTTTTCTACTTTTTAACCGACTTCAAAAAAGGAGGAGGTTCTCAATTAGACCATATATTAAATTTCAATCTCAAATCTTGTCTATACACGTGTATATTTTAAATATTTTAAAATACTTAATATTTTATCAAATTTATAAAAGAGTTCTTAAAAAAAAAACAACATTACGTTTGTTAGATGCTTAAACAAATGGTAAAATTAATGGTTTTATTTCAACCCTATCAGAATTCGATACGACAGCGAGCAGTCCCGGTCTTCATAGACCCATTTGCCACGTCATTCATCATGAGGTCTTCTATACCCTAGGGATGTGTGAGGCCATGTAATATTACGTCATTTCATTTGAACATGTTTATAGGATACGTTCCGTTTCACGGTTATTTCGAAAAGAGTTGAGCTTTACGTTATACATATAAGGTTTTGGTCTTTTGTTTTTTTTTTAACAGTATAAGAGATGAAGTTCACAAAGATCACCCGGTGGTAAGTGATCACCGCCATCCAGAAAGATCTTTAACTCGAGATACCTTTTCAAGTACCACCATCTTGAATGTTTGTGTCTGTTAGACGAAAAGTTGCAAAAGAATTTTATCACACCCAATGATATTATATTTAAAAAAAAAAGCAGTAATGTTATCAGCGCCCGAAAAGTGAAGACTAGTTTATGTTCCAATTGACGTCTCTCTCAATTACAGTACGTAATGAAATTAAAGAATACATTTGATAAGTGATAATGAAATATAGCTATCTTTTTCTTTTACGTGCTGCTTCGTATCTTTCGTACTATTCATCAGTAAAATTTGTCAATGCATGCAGTTCTAGACAGCACGGCCGCGGCCGGAACAAATTACGGCGCAAATTATTACGTACGTAACATTCCTATTTTATTGTTTCCAGTATTTTGAAATATCATTGATGACACCGGTTTTCTGCGGGACTTACTTCTCTTCAAGATGGGACTATCAAATGTAAAACCTACTGATTAATTCCTTAATATACAATTAATCTCATTTCTACGATCAAATATTATTACTGCGCGTATCCATTTAATATTCATAAAATAATTACTTTTAAATGTAGCTCAGAGAAAGATAAACTACAATTCATATACTCGTAATTCATTGTTGTCTCTACAATAGGGTCGTCGCTACCGTGAAACGCTCTCCAACAATCACTTTATTAACGTCCAATTAAAGCTCGCCAACCCTGCAACAAATGCCTAACAACCCCAATTTGTCATTCTAATCTCCCTTTCTAAACTGTATCTATCTCTCTCACTCACTAATGGCTCAACAATAAAGTAATACACCGATCCATTTAAATTTTCCTCCAAATTCGCGTGGTACCCCTTAATTGCGTATCTCCCCTAGTTACTGCTGTCTCTTTTACACATCAGTGTTATCGTATTCCCTTCTCGTTTGCTCGTTAATCCATGGGGGAATGTTATAATAGGGTATATAAGCACTTAATCGTATTTCGAGCCATGTTGAATGACACCCCTATTTATTTAGTACCGGCGAATCTTCGTACAGATCCCCATTGCTATTATAAGTATTGTTTGTGGAGACTTATGACTTTTATTGTAGCCCCAGTTTGTTAGAACTCTTTTGTTGAAGTAATACAGTTTTATGAGGGTTCATTTTACGGTAGTTGGTGTACAGATGTGTGTGAAAAAGGGAATTAAAGTTGATTGTTGTCGTTGCGAAGTGTGGGTACATTAAATTTGCATAAAAATGTGATAATTGTTTATTACTTTGCGCTAGACTGTGATACGACAGTTTAACTGACTTCGTTTAGATGTTATGGATGTTTTGACTTATAAAATAATATATTTTAACTCATTCTTCGTATTGACGTTTTGTCAGAGCCACACTTTATGGCTCAATTTGCAGGCGTGAAACCACGGTCTCACAGAAAATCGATGTTAAGGAAGTTATCGCTTTTCATCGTCCTTACTTAAAATGTTTGATTCTCCCGTATTCATCTATTCTAATCAAAATTAAAAATGTCTGCATTCTGCTTGGACGATGGACTTAATAGTCCACTGCTGGACATACATCTCTCCTCTAAATCCTAGCCAGACAAGTTGATAAAAGGTTTGTTTCAAGTGTTCATTCTCTTTGTGGTTCCGTAGTCCCGTGTAGTCACCTCTTACGACAGCCACCGAAAGAATAACGGTCTTGACACAATTTTTTCTTAACCCGTCTCAACACGGAGAGGTAATATCAAAAGGTAAGGAGTTATTAGACCTTAAAATTCCGTCCGAAATTAACATAATTAAACATAGCAACACTAAACTTAGGCATACCTAAATCTGATTGAAAAATTTACTAGTACACTAAACGAACTTAAACAACCATAGAATTATCCCATTAATTTTCCATCAGAGGCCTAGCTTGAGTTACCTTTGCCTGATCTACGATAAGCACAAGAGTCGATCGCGAGCGGAAGTGGAAAAGCGCCCGCTTACGTCGTTTCCGTTCGCCATTACCGCGCTCCATACAATTGCTTAATGTAGTTAATTACATTTCTGTTGCGAAGAAAAGTTTTTTTTTTTTCAGATTTATATTACAGCCATCTTGATTTGACGCTTAGGAAATTAAATTCAGATTTTTATTTTCTCTATTCTGTAATATTTTTATACCATACAGCTAGTTGCCGGCAGCTCCGCCCGCGTGTATGTCGATTATCGCGGCAAATAGTAGTCTATGTATTATTCTGATGTATAAGCTATATTAGTGTAAAGTTTCATCCAAATCCGTTCAGTACTTTTTGCGTGAAGACGTAACAAACATACACACTCACAATAATATTTGTTTCCTTTTGTTTTTAAAGTCTGTTAAAGTCCTTCGACTTTATTTTCCACACAACGCTAACTAGTCCCAAACTAAGCAGAGCTTGTATTATGGGTACTAGACAACTGATATAAATACATATATACTCTTTTTGTAAATACATTTGCAGATCGTAGAAAATTTGGTCTGACCTGGGAATTAAACCTGAGACCTCAAGTACAGCAGTCACGTACGCTACCATTGCGCTAACAAGGATATATTATTATATTCAGGATATATTCCAATTTTGGTAGTTGTCTTTTAAAAAAGTAACCTCCCAACTTCGCTACCCTGTACTATATCAAGCATAATCATTTAACCAGCAAAAGATTCTACATTTCCATTTTAGAAACATTACACACTTATTACCTACTTTATCACAACGTTATTAACTGCACACCAGTAGTTACTATATCATTATTTATTCCACATGATTCCAAAACAAAATAATAATCATAAAACGGAAGTAAATCTATACAAATAAATAAAATTGGAGTGTCTGTTTGAAATATTAAAATAACCGCTTTTTACTAAATGCATTTGTATGAATACACGGTACATATGCCAAAAATATAGTTAAAAAAAATTTTGGCTGTCTGTCTGTTTGTTCCGGGTAATCTCTGGAACGGTTGAACCGACTTTTACGGGACTTTCACTGGCGGGTAGCTGATGATCCAGGGAGTCACTTAGGCTACTTTTTTTAGACTTTGTCTCGCGGCGTTACTCGCGGTACAACAATAACCGCGGGTAACACCACGGGGTTCAGCTAGTATTTAATATAAACTCATTATGTAAATATTATAACAAGTGTATAAATTAAATATGGCAACATTATGACGATATCCTTCAATGTTGTCATAATTAATATATACAGCATGTGTTTTGTACACTTGCTCTTTGACAGTTATTTACTCAAATGAACTTCTTAATACCATTTTAGGCTAAAAAAAACTAATTTAAATGCATAAAAATACTTCTAAATAAATTATATAGATTAAAACTTCAAGAAAATACTGATACCAATCAGGTTTGAATGAATTAAAAATGCAAATCTTGAAATTCAAAAGTTTAAATGGAGATGTCAGATCAGTGCAACGGCTGACACCGTCGCGGTAGGTCGCTTCCTTCCCAGAAGATGATCCCACATCGGGTCTGAAGGTATCTCCGCAATACCACGTAAGTAAAACCGTTTGTCAAAACTTGCGGTGACTAATTGTGATTGTCAACGCAGAGCCTTAAGCACTGTGGATAAAAACTTGTAATAATAATAACGACGACCATTGCTTTTTATGTTTTAAGGACCCACTAACAAACGATGCTTGTACATTTCACCTTTAAGAGGGTAAATAAGGGATAAACTGCTGTATAGAATTTGGTTCTTTTCAAAATTAGACACACGAAATATATAGGAAAAACTTTAAAAAACTATAACTCGACTACATAAACACTTAAAATGTATATAACTTACCGAACTACTATCTACTACTATAATTAAGAATCTGACACATCGTTCATGAAAATCAGTGCAATAGTTTAGGTGCTATTGTGAGATATATAAATATACTAAGCTTGCAAAAACGCGTCGGATAAAAATAGGTAGATAATAAATGCAAACGAAGCAACAGAAAATAACTAATCCTTTATAAATAGTTCAATGACATCTTTCAAATAACAAAATCAATACCTAGTAACTGCTTCGGTACGATTACCGTTTTACGACCGGATCGTACCGGATGTGAACCGGAACTTACAGTCATTAAAAACTGCACAAAAATGTACACAATGTTGCATACGTGTCGACGCCACTGGAAAACGGGATTCGAGTAATATGGCGCCTAAATTATTCAATTTGATATCCAAATTAAAGCTAATTTAAATTAAATTGTAATTATTTATGGGCAACAAAATTAAATACATTTTGGTATACAATAGCAAAGATACAAAGTAATAAAATAATTATATCTCTGAATAAAAATTGGTAACAAAAACCTATACTGCTTGATGTTAATTACTGCAATAAAGTCATATGGCTGCAGTAAGGAAATAATTAGATTTTGTATATTCGCATATTGTATAGTTTTTTATCGGACTCCCAAATATGCGGAGGTTCTTGATTCGGCTGTATTTCTTTTTAGCTTGAATTGGACCTCGGGTAGAAATCCTGATTACGATACTTAATACAATACCGAGTTTATGTAAGGCTGTGGTACCATACCAGTCTAGTTTGCTCATACCATAACTATCCAACGGTTTAATTCCACTAAAACGCTCAAAACTAAAATTTCACTAATAGCCCTAAAACTAGAAAGTATAGAAACACTGTTTTCTAAGCTATAATAATTTATATCCCGCAGGTGCAAACGTTAAATTGGAGCCCAAAATCCATGTAGATTGATAGCAGCAATTTCAATTTATTTTTATTACGTGTTAAAATCGATTTGTATATATTATAAGTATCAATACTTTCAATAGAGTTATTAATATTTTATATACTACATATCCTGAATAGAACAGGAAATTGGTAATAAACGCGTACAAAAAAGTAAGACTTGTGTCGATTTCCGACTCTCAAATTGAAGTGGAAAACGCTACGGATGTAGTTAGTAAAAGCTTTCCTCAATATTATGCTAACTACTATTATAAACACAAATGCGAGTTATTTGTGTGTTTGTTACGCTTTCAGAACAAGCTCAGTGAACCAATTTTAAGAAATTCTGTCACCAATGGAATGTAACATTATATTATCAGCGAGTTAAAATAGGCTACTTTTTGATGCGACCGCCATACTCGTGGTAAGATCGATAGTAAAAGCTAATTTAAGTCAATTTAATCTACATTTATCTAAAAACTCTAATCTAATTTAATGTAATCTAATCTCTCTAAGTCTAAAAATCAAACGAAAAATACAAATTCAGAACAGTCCGTTCTCGATTACTAAAATACAATATTTATATATAGTCGTTATCCCGTGATACAATTCCATCGTCCCTAACCCCCTTGTCACTTCGCCCCCTTGCTCCGCCCATTCGCTCTACGCATGCGTCAAACACCAACAGATAATAAATATTTGCCATTTTTTATTTGCACACGTATGGGTACAAAGATTTTGAGTTTATTGATCTAGTTGAATTGAAAAAGGTTTTACATTTGTTCATATTATACGTATATATAGTTTTAACGGAATAGCTTTCGAAATCAAATTTAAAATCCTGTAGCGTAACAGTTTTCGATTCAATTTCAACTGCAGACACTTTGTTTTAGATTTTTTCACAATAACTGGTATTGCGAAATAAATAATTATTTGGAGACTTATGCTTTAAAGAAGTACCAAGGCTTAAGTAGGCATATTATTTTCAAAAATCTTGAATAAATAGCTGACGGCACCTCTGCAAGATTAAGAACTCAGTAGTTAGTTTATTCTTTGGCACACCAGCACACAAATCGAATTATCAGTAGGTACTATTTATTCGACTTTGTGCTTTGAGTGTGTAATGTATTTATATTTAATAGCAGGTGTGTGTCTCTAAGGCACTTTAGGTATGAGGTATGTAGACGAACTCTTAGAAAGATTTTTTAACTTCTTTAGACGGGACAGTTACTGGAACTAACTTCTGTTACTCCTAATTCGAAGTTTAAAATATAAACAAAAAAGTTTAAAAAGCAATGACCCGACTACGCAGAAATTATGATAATATTTATATGGACTATCTCACCCTGGTTGTATTGATGACTCATTCATTAAAATCGGTTCGATAATTGCCTAAACTATTACCTACCCTTCCTTTTGGCTTCACTGTAGTGGAGTAAAAATTGTATTACAAGACGATTTTTTTTTAGAATTTTTAAGCGGAAACCATATTTTAACAATTAGTAATATTAATTACCTGATAGTGACAAGAAATACTAATCTTTTCATATTTGTATTTCAAATAAGAAAACAGTTTTATAAATGGCGCGTGATACTTGATACTTATCATGGTTTATTTTCTCTTTAAGACCTTAATTAATGAACCTGATGTTATGGATAACTTATCACGTTCCTAATTAAAAATGCAACACGCAAAAATTTTCCGTTTATAACACGATTAGGATTATTTTTTCTTTTTAATTATTTTTTTAATTAGCAGCTAGTGAAGACGGTGTTGATTACTAATCAATTTATACACCCATTGATTCTTTCATTTGCAAAAACTTTTAGCAATTAGCTGGCTCGGGTTATACGCAATACTGACATTTGACAAAACTGCGCCATTTTTTTTTAAATATATGTCGAGTTTCAATACCAGTTTTTTCGACTGTCAAAATACAAAACAATAAATATAAATCAACAAGTTTTACTAACTATCGCAATAATAACTGCTACTAATTTATATTATCATGATATCGTACGGTACCACAAACAAGGTGTGAAATTAAGAACACACCTTTACAAATTATGTAAAAATCAATGATATGCACAATATCTGCAGCTGTAATTATATTGCGCCATATTTAACACGAATGGGTAATTAGTATCAAACATAAAAGATCTCGTACCATAAACCATGAACAATAAAAAAGCTACATATGAATGTAATTAAACACTATAATAAGAAATAAAAATATATATTTTTAATTAAACTCACATGTAATCGAGAACAAACATATAAATTTTAAAAATCGAATACATTTTCAATCTGAGTCTCTGTATTTTTAAAAGTTATGGCTAATTTAAAAAAATATAAACCGAATATAAAAATACAGAAATCCAAGTAGCATTTCCCTCAAAAATTATGTTTTCACGAGTTCCAATAATCGAATTAAGTATGGTAAACATTTTATCTTAATAGTCGACTATATACGAACATACGAGCGAGCCAGCTGCGTGTAATTTAGTTAATAATATAAAATTACTTGTATCGGGTATAACCTGTCTTGGCTGTACGTCATCTTGATATGACTTCAAAAAAAGATACTGCATTATAAACCTCCTTGTTTAACTGTTCACGCCCTTTATTTTACAAACATTTGTTTTAAAATATACGAGTACGTATTGGTATATGTAATAATATTAACTATATATTTTTTTCTATTCCCAGATATAATGACTCCTGCGATGTGATCAAAATATGTCAGATGAGGAAAAAATATCCTTACCATAGAGTAATACAAAAGTGTGTTCTTTTTTCAAATTCAAATTCATTCATTCAATTAAAAATAATTGATGCAGGAATATGGTTTTGCAATTTTAATAAGAACCCCATTAGTGTCGTACCAGTTGTTTGAAAAGTTAAAAAGGCAATAAATTATTTAAGGTATATTTTAGTGCTCAAACAGTGTGTCGGATGTTAATCGACAAAAAACATGACGCCATTGGAGTACTTACCGCTTTTCTTCGATATAAAAAAGTTACCGAGGGAAGACAGTGGCCAAAATCACAAACCGAAAATTGACCTCGATTTTGAACCGATATTTATCGATGCCCAATATACTAGAAAAGAAAAAATCACCAGTACTATTCCTATTTTTACATATTGGTACTTAGACACCATTTAACTGACGTACTTGGGAGTGTGTGACGCCTGACACCGTCGCGGCGGGGCGCTTCACTCCTTGAAAGAGAGCCCCCGTTGAGTCTCGTCTAACTAGTTAGATATCATCGAATTATGTACCGTATAATGTGACGTATTTTATTAGCGTTTTTAAAATTTGACGTAGTGTCAAACGTCAGTAACAAGATTCGTTCGTAATTCTTCCTGAAAAGTAAGCCGAATGTTATCGTCATCTGTATGACGATAACATTCGGCTTACTTTTCAGGAAAAAGTTCTAAGTCCATCTTTTTTAAGAATTTATTTATGAGTACATCATAAATTTATTTATTATAAGCGCCTTAAAAACCCTACTAAGAAGAAAAAAAATATATGTAGGCATTCCGGTAGTTACATAGTAATAATATTTCATTTTCATAATAAAATATTCATTACATTTTTAATCATCGTGTAATGAGAACACAAGCTGCATCATTTTAAACTAGCACCACTATGTAATTTAAAGTTTTTTATTACAAACTTTAATTCAACAACAGTAAACAATAAAAAGCGTAGTGAAGATCATCAAACTACCATAAATAAATACGTTCAAGGCTCATTACTCTATAATTCTCTATGTTAATCGTTGTTTGACGCATCGGTTAATGATTGCTACTAAAGATATTGATGGAACAGTTTTTTTAGAATTCCGTAAGACAGTTCTCTATGGTAACTAAAAGAAAAAAAATACGCTCTATACTACGACGAATATTAGACTTAAAACTTACTACCTACTTAAAAATTTAAGTCTAACTTTAACAATTGTTTTTTTTTTTTCATTTTATTTTTTTAGCTTTCAAAAAGTTGTTCTAATTTAATTTGTTATTAACCATAGGAATATTCTTTATCTTTATCCAGAAGTGAACTAAGACTACAGATAATGGTGATTAACCATAAATTACAATCACAAAATTTTTGAGGCTGTCTGTTATACTCGAATTAAGTTATTAGGTATTAGGGATTGTTACAAAGGATTTTTCTAACATAATGTACCTTTATCAAGACATGGCAGCAGACTTGTGTTTCCAAACAGTCTTGGACTTCAATGTACCTATTATTATCATGAATTTTTGCCATCCTGTACCCTTTTGACCTTCTGTATTCTAAGGTTCTCCTAAGGAAGTAGGTACTTACTTTGGAGAACCTAATAAAGGATGATAATGACCTTCTGTAGATCCCATAACATTATATACTAGAAACGTTGTAAGTTTTACTTTGAATTTATTGACCATAAATTAACTAGAAACAGTTAAAATAACCTGTTTTTGCCGAAATATTGAACAACTAAACCGCACAATTATGCATGTGTTAGAACCAGTTGTACAATTAGTTCAACACATGGCGTCGCGTCGGTAGTGTCTTTAAAAGAAACAGATAAAAATTGTTTGTAATCAAGAATTATGTAGCGTAAAACACAGAAAGAAGAATTCCGGTTGAGTTTTCTTAATTATTAATAGGTACTAGTGACGCACAGATGTCGAGATAAAACCGTAATTCATTTTTAATTATGAACAAAAATCTCTGTCAATGGTAGAAAAGAACATAGTGCAGGTTTTTTTATTGACAACACCGAATTTGATAATTATTACTAACGTTAAATAGTTGAAAAATTGATTGACCAATAGTGAAGAAAAACGAGATAGTTGAAAGTCATTAACTTCCATCCTAGACATAAATAATAAGGAGATAAGAGTGTGTATTAATAACTTTTGGAAGTAAGAAACTTGAATTGTTAAAAATTAAGGTGCGAAAATAGAATTCTGCTGTCAAAGTAAACAAAAATACTGATTGCAGTCAATTAGCAGCAGCTAATTTGCTATACCAAATAAAATACCAATAAACATAATACCTATACATTTCATAACTATTCAACGGAACCATTGAATATATTTGCAAGAAAGCCGCCATTTTTTTAACTAATTGTGCATGATGCTATTAGCCCGCCATAATTTCCCTGTGTTGCCTTAAGCATGTCTTTTTTCTACCAAATTAGTAGTTTCTAACATTTATCGAGTTAGATGTGTGCACATATTATACTTACAATCTGTTGGTTTTTATTGCGAAAACAAACAGTTATTGAGTAATATTTCGTTTTTATTGTAAAGGTTGCAAGCGGCTACACAATTTAGATTTTTTCTATAAGTTTATGATTTTAGTAAGAAGACGGGTCACCCAGGACAAGAGCGTGAGTACGGTCTTTTCTTAAGGGTTTGAAGGTCTTTGGCATCCTCTACCTCCTGCCTCACATAGGCATTGTAACTCAAGAGAAACAAGTGTCTTGTTGCACCCTCTCCCCCTTCCCTAATTTATGACTGCACGATTGGCTTAGTGGTTTAAGCGGTTGCCACGCCGCTTTCTATTGCACCAAGTGTTATGGGTTCAAATCCCACATGGGACAACACTTTGTGAGTTCCACAAATTGTTGTTATGAGTCTGGGTGTTCTTTGTGTCCGCTTCATGTATGTTTATAAAGAACTTCGCGACTCTAAAAAAATGAGGGAGATTGAACTTTACTCCAATTCTCCTGTCGATGAAAAGCATTTAAAGAATTGCTTAATACATCACATATTTCAGAGATCATCTGCTCATGGTTATTTTAACTCCTGAATTTACATTCATAGTTCATACAGCGACTATTTCATGGCACATAAGTACATACATAGTCAGACTTATTGGCAGTACATATCATATGTAGCATTATACATAACCATTAGTGCCCACTTAGACGATATCCAAACATGGTATTTAAAAAAAACTCGTCCCGTAGTATTACTACTATTACTTACTTGGTTATTATAATAGCACATAATTGTCAATTCGTAGGTGGTTTTTATCTCGAAGATCATTAGTAGGTAAATAATTTAAAAATGTCTTAAAAAAACATCCTTACAAGAGTAGGTTACAAACAAACAAAGAAACAAACCTACTTATTGCCTGGCTATATACTGGTCCGTGTGATAACAGATTAAAAATACAGGGTGTCTCTATTCTTATTTGTCGCAAGAACCAAATAAGGAAAGAAGGTAAACTTGACAAAACCTTTTTTTTCGACTGCCTCGTTAGTCTCGCAGTTGGCGTGTGCAACTGCTGATCATGAGGTCTCGGGTTCAATTCCAGGGTCGGACCAAATGTTTGTATGATCTACAAATATATGTTTCGGAATTCGGGATGTTTTCTATGTAAAATATGTATGTATTTATATCAATTGTCTTAGTACCCATAACACAAGCTCTGCTTAGCTTGGGACTAGATGGCTTTGTGTGATAAATGTCCGAAAAACCTCCTTGAAATATAATTTAGCAGGAGTCTGTATACTCTAGTTTTAAACAAGACAGTCCCGTGTACAAGATGTGTGGGTTTATTATTAATAAATAGATTCACCAATTAACAAAATGTAGAAACGAATTGGCAGAAACGAACGAGCGGTAAATAAATCAAGCAATTACAATTACATCGTTGTGAAGACTTAATGACTATGAAAAAAAAACATTGAAGTATGTTTAGAAACTAGGTCGGGCTATTAGTATTAGTAACTGACCACACCCGGGCGGATTGCAACTCTCCGGTACCGACAGCAAAAAAAACTGTTCAATTAAACTTTAAATTAAATATTGAATTTAAAAAAACGTAACATTGACATCGAAAATGATGTATAACTAGTAAAATTTTAACCAAAATAAAACCGACATCAAGGTTTGACTCGATTAGTGTCCTTAACATGGTACCACCGTTGGGATATTTCCTTTCGATTACAAAAAGAATCATCAAAAAATATATATCGATCGAATTGGGAAACCTCCTCCTCTTTTCGGTTAAAGAATGAAAAGAGATGAATAAAGTAAATCAATTCCCTAATTTTTCAAAACCCTTTCATTCGCTATACGCTTTTAAAGAAAAAAAGATATTTTTAAATTAATTAATTAATAACGTCG
Source organism: Spilosoma lubricipeda (assembly GCA_905220595.1). Classification (NCBI taxonomy): domain Eukaryota; kingdom Metazoa; phylum Arthropoda; class Insecta; order Lepidoptera; family Erebidae; genus Spilosoma; species Spilosoma lubricipeda. Next base: position 13,063,482 of record HG992296.1, on the reverse strand, counting down.
TTACAAAATAAGTAATCACATATTTTAACAAAAAAAACGACTTTAAGAACTGGAAAAAATTGAAATGGGCTTTAAGAACTGGACCAAATTGAAATGGGACCACACTGGAAGCACCAGCTTTCAAATGAAAAAAGAATCATCAAAATCGGTTCACCCGATCGAAAATTATAAGGTAGAAAACATAAAAATTACAGTCGAATTGATAACCTCCTCCTTTTTTTGAAGTCGGTTAAAAACATACGACACAAAAGACAATTGAAATATACTATGCTATATTTTTCTACCTCTTAATAGGGATACTACGAGTATATTGTTATGTACCAGTCTGTAGTTCTTATTGGTACTTATATGTAAAAACATATCTGTTATTATATATGTATAGTACTCTGCAGACGAGACGAGATTCTTATTCGAAATTCAACACAAATGTAACAGAATAGTTAGATTGCTACCATTACATGCGTGCGCGCACGCCAGCTTAATGATCCAGTAATTAAAGCAGTTTTTTTATTCAGTTTCGAACAATTAGACGCAACGTTTGATACTCTTATCGCGATTTCATATGACGATAATATCCGTTATTAATTCACTTATTGTTTGATTACTGGCCGTTTATTTAATGGATTGTAATATAACATAGAGTTTATATATTAATTGTTTAATAGAGACACTCTGACACTATAAAAAATAATATATTCATAAGTATGATGGCTTGTTATTCTAAATGACTACCACTAAAGCCAACAGTTTCTTTTTTAATTTATTTTTTTTGGCCCTCCCAAAATGACTCTACTCTGCCTGATGGAAAACATAAGCAGAATCCAAGAGTGGTCACCATACTGCGAATGCACACAATGCAACAATGAAGCATGGTGACCCACAACATGGCAGGCTAGTGATGCTTCTGCATCATTGGGCCTCCGGTCTCGCACTCACCAACGAAACACGACAGCATGATCGCTGTAATTTTACGTTGATTTTCTGTACGAGGGTAGTACCGCCCGGGTCGAGCCGGCCCATTCGTGCTGAAATCAGCGTGGCTCTACTACTGAAGGCAGTGGCGGTCTTACGGATAAAATTTTGCATCTGTACCCAACCAGCACCGAGAAGAAAGACAAGACGAAGATAGGGGAGAAGTGTGTCTGTGTCGATTAAGAAAATGTAGTTTTCTCACTCACTCTATTCATGATTGTCGTACTCCCACGACAAGCATGAATAAGGGTGACCTAAATCACATGTCAGTCGGCATGTCATGTTATAGGCTGATGGTGCCATGTGCTGATGGTGGCTAAACCACGAGGTTTAATAGAAGATAAACTATACACGTTAGCACGAGAATTTACACAATAAATAAATAAATATTTCGGACATCTAACACACAACGCAATCTAGTCCCAAGCTAAACAGAGCTTGTGTTATGAGTACTAGACAACTGATATTAATACATAAACATTTTTTTTTGTAAATGCATACATATTATACATAGAAAACATCGAAACTCCGAAACAAATATTTCTAGATCATACAAACATTTGGTCCGACCCGGGAATCGAACCCGAGACCTCATGACCAGCAGTCGCATACGTCAACCGCGAGACCAACAATATTTATAACAGAGAAAGAAAATTTTACAATTGACATAGTTCGTGAGCACAGGAGCCACAGACAGACAAACAGGGTTCTGATAGTTTCGATCAACAGCAGTACCTCCAGGTAAGGAGTATTTATCTCAGAGATGCTGGTAAGGGAAAAGTCTGACCTGTCTGAGCCTGGTTTGACTCCTCTGATATAGGACTAAGCAGTAACACTTGACACAAATCTGTCTGGTCAGGTAGAATATAGGTCAAGGTAGTAGAGCCACGCTGATTTCAGCACGAACGGGCCGGCTCAACCGGGGCGGTACTACCCTCGCACAGAAAATCAACGTAAAATGACAGCGATCATGCTGTCGTGTTTCGTTGGTGAGTGCGAGACCGGAGGCCCAATGATGCGTAAGCATCACTAGCCCGCCATGGTGTGGGTCGCCATGCTGCATTGTTGCATTGTCTGCATTCGCAGTATGGTGACCACCACTCTTGGATTCTACTCATGCTTTCCATCAGGCAGAGTAGAGTCATTTTGGCAGGGTCAAACATAAAAAAAAAAAAAAAAAAAAAAAAATAGTAGGCTGAAACCTTCTATCTAAAGAGTGATCTATGTCCAGCAGTGGACTTTCAAGCCGAGTCTGAATCAAATAAAAGTTGGCAACTTTAGTGTTGGCAACTTTAGTATTGGCAACTTTTGTGCTGGAAATTTTGGGTTGGTAACTTTTGTGTTGGCAGCTTTTGTTTTGTTTTTTATGTTTTGTGTCAACGCGTATTGGTAACAGAAGTTTCTGTAATATCCTTGTGTTGACAACCGTGTTTTTGATTTTGGCGGTAAACATCAAAAGATGTTGCAGATATTTATTGACTCTATGGAGACCATAGAGGTATATATTTATGCTTTCTATAATACCTATATGGTGAAGACGCTTAGTTGGAATGTTTTTCAAATTATTGGCGACTCGGTGAAGACGCAATGAAAACAAATGTTGGCGATTTTTCGGAGAGCTACCAACAGTTAGAAACACTGAAATTGGCAAAAAAATCGGTGGAGACGTGCCTTTAAGGACTGTTGATGATAGATTATTTGATATAAAACCTTAAGGGCACTGTCTGCTTTCCAATGGCGTTCTATGGGTCTCCGGTATCCTCACTCACTTGTTGAAACACAGCGCAAGCGCTATTCTACACCGGTTGTCTGTGAGGCCATGGTATTACTCCAGTCGAGCCGCCCCATTCATGTCGAAGCGTGGCTCTCCCACGGTATGTATGATATATTAAATAAATAAACGTTCTAAACATTATAACTATACCATAGTACATACTCTGCCTGGTTTGGAATCAGAAAACCGTGTGAGATGTATCAACTTTTTTCTATTATAAACATATTAAAATGAAAAATGTCTGTCCGTTCAGCTAGTTTAAAACAGTTAACGTTCAAGAATATGATAATTACAATTTAATACTTCAATTTATATTCAGTTATAACAGCCATGGTTTAAGTAATGTTTCACATAGGGTCAATGGCTTAATGAAAGTAATTAGTTAATTAAAAATTATCCCTATGGAAACATTTTTAAGGTTCATTATTTCTTTTTCCCAAAGGATGATGTTATTATAAATAGTCAGACCGTTATCCTGGCAAATAAAGTGAATTTAAAAGTGAACTTACTTTTTATTTTAAATAAATGCTCTTCTATGTTAAAATTTGTTTTTTAATTCAGGGTTATTGATCTAATCGTGATGTTAACTATCCTAACTTAGGCACACCAGCAAAACACCCATATTAAAAATATCACAAAGCAGACTGCCGACAGAAATGAAAACCCAAAACCAAAAACTAACAGTGCTCACCTCGAACGAACCTATTTGCTTTTTAAATAAAATGCGCGATAAAAAGAAGTAAACAAATATAGAGAGTTCCATGATTTTTCCTTCACCCAAAAAATTACCCAACGCGCCTCAAGAACTTTTCACTTGAAAAAAAACGTGTTTGGTTTCATAGTTTCTGAGTTCATCGTGAGTAACAACATCACACGCATCACACACACAGAATAATGTAAGTGTAATGTACATAATATAATAATCCATTTAAGATTTAGAGATTTTAAGATACGAACAAATAGATACAAATATACATTGTAATACATACGTTACAAGTTAAATTAAAGATTGTAACAATCATAATTAGAATTGTTCATCTCCTCACCTCCTCTCGAAGTCGGGAGAATAAGGGGTTTTGGATCTAGTAACCTTATTTAAGTACGTGGTGATATCAAAAGAAAGATTTACTTAACACTATATTATTTTTATACATATATTATATTATAACATTTACTTATCAAGGTAGTAGAGCCACGCTGATTTCAGTACGAACGAGCCGGCTCGACCGGGGCGGTACTACCCTCGCACAGAAAATCAACGTAAAATAACAGCGAACATGCTGTCGTGTTTCGTTGGTGAATGCGAGATCGGAGGCCCAATGATGCAGAAGCATCACTAGCCCGTGGGTCACCATGCTGCATTGTTGCATTGTCTGGTGACCACTACTCTTGGATTCTGCTTATGCTTTCCATCAGGCAGAGTAGAGTCATATTGGCAGAGCCAAAAATAAAAATTAAATAAAAATGACACTTATTTTCGGTGAGGCCTTGATAGTACTCTGATCAAACTTGGCTATCCGTATCAAAATTGACTCTCTTTCGGCTAATCACATCAACAATCTTAACAGTTCATTGCTGGATATGGGCCTCTCATTAGAAAGAAAGTTTAGCAACTGTTTGTTTCAAGTTTTCATTGTCTTTGCAGTGATAGCTTTCTTATAATTATCTTCGTACCTTGCCACACTAGATACTTTCAGTTGCCCGATTGCACTGTGACAACTAAACGCTATCGACTATCTTAATATGGATATGCCATGGTCAAACTTTAGAACGTGATTTAGGACACTCAACATCGACCTTTTAGTACAACAGACCTCAATCTAAATTAAGCCTTGTAAAAAAGAATTACATATGTTTTTTGATTGTGCTCCGTCAATTAAATATGCAAATTTGTAGTTATACATATCATCGATTAAAAAAAACCTGTAAGAAAAAAGTATTTAAGACCCTTGAATGGCCAAAACAAATAATGTGATTTGCTTAAATATTTTTTTCGAAATATTGCGTTTATACCGATTTTTCAATATTATTTATACTCCAAAGAACTTTTTTTGTCCTTTTTAAATGACAATTATATTATTGTTAAATCTATCTACAGCCTTAAAACGAGTAATTTTTTTAGTTTATATAATATGTATCTCGGCAACGGCTCGGCAAATTTAGTATACAGGCTGTTTCGGGGGCGATAAATCGATTTAGTTTGGATTAATTTTCAGAAACTTTACCTAAAAAAAATACCAAGCGAATCTCGGTCATCCAGGTACTTCAAATTAATACTTAATAACCCATTTTTTTAAAGTTATATTTATTTTTAAAAAACTAAAACTTGCTTAAAATCATCATGGCTACACACAACCAGTGGCTGTTAAGGAGTACATAAAAATAATTAATGGCAGTTCAACTTACATTGGTCACAAAGAAAAAAAAATGGTGCTATACGTCATAAACGTAAAAAAACTAACCTGTGTTTCCGTCAAACTCAACGCCTGCGCAAGCTGTTTCCTCTCAGCTCCTACCACGTAATGATTCTTCTCGAACGCATGCTCTAGTTTCAGAAGCTGTGAGGGGGAGAACGCCGTCCGAATCCTTTTCGGCTTTCGGAACGGTTGCAGAAGAAAACCCGGGATGTCAGGTCCTGTAAAAAAACATCTTTATTACAAAGAGAAAAGAAATTAAAAGTGAATGAGTGATAGGTCAAAATTTGATTTGGTCTCCAGTTTTAGCAATAAAAGTGGTCATATGTAATAAAAAAATTTCAAGAGACACTTATTGAGATGTTTTTTATGGAATAGGAGGCAAACGAGGAGACGTATCACCTAATGGTAAGCGATTAACGACGCTTATGGACACCCGCAACACCAGAAGCATCACAAGTGCTATTATGCTATATAGAAACCAGCTATAACTCATTCGCGTGTACATAGGTTAACGCGGTAAAGAGTAGCATATGTCTTTCCTCAAGAATCAATATATCTCCATGCCAAATTTCACTGAAATCGGTGCAGCGGTTTAGTAGTGAAAGTATAACCGACAGACAGACATTGTTTTGAATTTATAATATTAGTAAGGAAGTAGAGATAAGTAGATTTGCTTGATAGGAATAATAATAAAGAAAAGGATAGGAGTATGCAAATGTATCCGACTCAGGAGTCGCCGGTATTTTATCTCAGATGGCAGTAGAAATTGACTACTCTCAAATTTCTAACCTAAAATGATGGGCTATTGCAGCTTCGTTTATTTTTACACCATCTTTATTATTTGATCAAAGACTTATTATTAGACGATTTTTTTAAATACACTAGAGTGTGAAGTTCCGTGTCAAAATATGCTTACCATGTTAACAGTATAGAAAAGTCAGCATGCAAGTTTTAGGTTTTTTTATGTACTTCTGATTCATTGCTAAGATACAGACTTCCTTTTCACATGTCTCACAAACTACTCTATATTTCCTAACAGCATATTTCCAACATTAACGATAAAAACAAACATGTTTAAACAAGTCTTATCTAATTGATACCATATTGGTTTTAAACCTCATATGTATTCACTGTAACTTGGTATTACATTCGTTAGAAAATGTATACCGATTTAATTTGTAACAATTTTATGCTCATAAGGTAACATAAATGCTTTATTACTTAAGGGGACGCTTTTGTTTACGATACTTTTAAGTGTAACATATTTATTTAGCGACTACGAGAGTAAAGTACGCAGGACATCATCATTGTAAAGAGATGCGTATGACCAACGTGAAGCCGAGTCTCCACCGAACAAGAGTTGGCAACTTTTATGTTGTCAACACCTGTTAGTAACAAAAGTTTCTCTAAATTCCAACAAAAATTGTCAGCAAATGTTGGGAACCGTGTTTCTGTTTTCGGCGGTAAATATCAAAGAATACGCTTGTTGACACTTGTTGCAGATATTTATTGGCTCTGTGGAGACGCTTAGTTGGAATGTTTTTCAAATTGTTGGCAACTCGTCGTAGACACATTGGAAACAAAAGTTGGCGATTTTATGAAAAGTTATCAACAGTTTGAAACGCTTTCCAAGGAAAACCTTTCTAAGTAGACTTATGTTTTCAACAGTAAATAAAAAACTGTTGATAGGATGTGATGGTGTGTATGCTTGGTATATGGCGGATCACATATTTTCGATACTTTTTTCATACGTGCAGTCTAAATTACGAAGACGTATCATTTAAATGTTAACGACTATACTAAAAAGATTTTATAACGATTTTGAACTACTGTTAATATGACCATATGGTATATACCGATTGTGAATGGTTAGTAATTGTTTGAAATGGGACTTAAATAACTATGATTCAAAACACTAAATAGGTATGTTTGATTTATTAGACTTAAGCTGTTTTATTTAAGATCCACCTAAGCACCGTACGCCAATCATTGGGAATGCATCTAATCGAATACGTTCAAAAGATATAAAGGGTGGCAATGCGCTTATGTAGGTATTCATGACCGACGATAACCACTTACCATCAGGTGATCTGTCTTCCTATTAACCCCAATTATCATAACAAAACAAAAAAAGCTACATAAATTAAAAAATATTGATAAACATATCACTGACGATTACTTTCACAGTAGGGTTGCCAGACGACATTTTACACCATCGCACAATTAATTCAGTCAGAGCCTTAACGTTTTACTTGAAAATAACTTAAGCATGGTCAAGTCCGACACACAATAAGTTATACGGTCACGACATGACAAGAAAAGTAATAAAATTGTCACTAACAGCTACATTCGATGTTGTATAAATCGTGCATTCATTCATTATTCATAGTTCTATGAACAATTTCTATATATCATGTCAATTATGACATTAAAAACGTCAAATATGTATTTAAATTATGAAAAATGGCCGCCTTGACAGTGCTCAATTTTGACAATTCGATTACGTTTCGTCGAATTTAATTATGTAAAGCGTGTTAATTCGTTGTAAAATATAAATATCATGTATCATAACTATGTTTTTTTTTAACTTAACATTTACTTATTTTATCGTTTTCCAAATGCATGTCTTAAAAGTTTATTTAAAAAAACATGATTCCGTCCACACTAACCTTGTCGTGAGGTACTATTAAAATTAAATTAAACAAAGATTACCACTAAACGGCTGCATGCCTCGGGAGGATAATCCATCAACCACTTATGTTATTTCAAGTACTAAGAAATATGAAGTAATGAAAGACCACAAATTATAGGCTTGAGTTTCTGCTTATAAACGATATTTATTTTTCTGTTGAAATTCGATGTTTATGAGATGAAGACAATACTGTTTTAATGTTGCCAGTAAAATAGTTGTTAAAACAGCAAATTTATCTTCGCATAAGTGGTAATTAGTGGACATAACTAAAATCACACCTATAATATGTTCACAGACTAATGTTTTGAATGTACGTGAGAAACGAGCTTTATTTCCTTTTGTAAAACGTTTTATAATTCACTAGACCTTTCCTTGATACAACTTAGATGTTTATCGATAATTAAAAGAACGAAAACAATATTTTACCGCTTAAATAGTTCCGATAATAATAAGTTCTGAGCTCCGCAGTCATTAGTGTCTATTGCGCGACATATTTACATACATAATTAAGATGAATAATTACTGATTGAAGTTTTAAGGCAGCTAGAATGCGTAATATTTTCAATGTTTTAATATATTCAGTTGACTTGTTCAATAAATATCCATGAGTTATGAAGTGTACACATGTGTTAAGCCCTTCGCCGAATGTCTGTCATTAAAATTTATATGAAATCTATTAATTTAATATACTGTAGACATACGGTAGTATGATGACATTACCAATCAACTTGATGAGTTTTTTTATTCTGTTTGTCAGATTTGAAATACATATGTTTCTTTTGATGGCCATAGTAGTACCTTAAGTATCATTAGATGGGTCGTCAAAAGGTGTCTAAAGTACTACTAAGTGTGATGCTAGATTTTTTTTAATTCTCTCCGTATGAGGAGTGGGCACTTTCATGGCTAAAGTCCCTTAATTCTACCCATCCTGCGTCCTCCAGAATCAAGGAAAGAGATAACTAGACTCCGATAAACTCAAATATACAGACAACTAGTTCAATATTCCAATTCAGTTCACCCTCAGTGTTGCGGATGTCCGATGGCAGTTCCGAGTTAAAACTGATATTCAGGTAAAACCGGTTGAACTAGTAGCCGACCCCAAATCTTGAGAATAATAAAGGCTAGGAAGATGAAGATGAGTATCTCTACACTTCAGTTCACACAAAAGTCCATAGTTTTAATAATGTACTTCATAAAAGAGAAACCCTGCTATCTCCATCTATTAAAAACGATCCAACTCAAGTACAAATTCGTTTAGAGTAGGTATCCATTGTCACTCCCGGTCTTTTATAGCTCACAAATTACAAATAAACTACTGCCCCGCCCATTTGAAACGAAAACAATTACATGTAGATTACTGAACCAATTTGAGAGCTATATAAAAATAACAGGCCAACTAAGGCCCCCAGTTGGAGCTTTAATAGGCCATTAGTTAGAAGAAATAATATAACCTGTGTGGCTGTGTGGGTGCATACGTGTTCGGCACGCAGTGGCCTTGACGCGGTGTCCTGACATTTACTAATGACTTAATAATTGCGTACACTTCCATTTTACTTAGAGCTGTCTTTCATTACACACAGTTTCATTAAGACAATACATATTTTTTTTCCAATGTATCAATTTATAATGGTTCATTAAACATATAGTAGCTCAAGATCCGATATCAATTTCATGTAACGTCAATGTTGCCAAGACATTAAAATGAGATGTTATCGTTTATTTTTTATTTATTATTCCTGGGCAAAGGAGATTACTTTGTGGGGGAGATAAAACTGTCATTTTCCAAGGTATTACCACTTACATTGTAATACTTACAATACAATTAACTTCATGATAAACATGTAACCATAATAACTACGAGTTATTTGGTGCATAATTTTACTTATACTGGTGTAAAATGCTAGGTAGGTGTGTATCTACTGTAAGAACTCGAGGAGTTCCAGAGGACTGAACATACATAGCTCAAATTTCAAGACGATATGCAAACTGTTTCGATGATTGTTTTTAATCTTGTTCTTCGTTAATAGTAATACTACATGCTACATGCTCTTATACATGCTCATGTTGATTTCTCAATAATACCAGAACGCATTCAAAGGGCTGTTTTTTTATTGTTTATATATTTAGGGATTGAAAATGGCTTAAGGAACAAAAGCTTCAAAAGAAAAGTTGGAAAAGGTTTAACCTTATATTGGTTTAGAATGGAATTAAAGTGCTCCCATGGTTACTGAAACTATATTCAGCAGAAACCCTGACGTATAAAAAGGTTAACATTTCTTTTCGAGAACCTCTAGCATCTTAGAAGAATCTTTTTTAACTACATTTTTCGTATATGTACCGTGTATACATACATATGCATTTATTAAAAAGGGGTTATTTTAATATTACAAACAGACACTCCAATTTTATTTATTTGTATAGATTGAAGTGTTTCTCAACAAAAGTACCTATGATAATAAGTATGCAAAATTTCAAGATGGCTGATTAAAAAGTCGAAACGTGAAAGAATAACAACAAGAAAAAGGTTTATATAATTGGTAAATAACGACAATTTAATCATAACTTGTGTTTATGTCAAAGCAAATGTGAGTGTTGCGTGACATCGCAAATATTGCAATACGTTTACGTAATGTATTTTCACACCAGGCTTGCTACTTGCGACTTACGAGTAGCTATTAGTCGACATCAAGTTAATGTTCTGGTATAATATACGTCCGAGATACAGAGGTTAACTGTAGTATCTGGATAACCAGCACCGAAACTGGATTTCATTTAAATCTAATATATAAAATTCTCGTGTCACAGTTTTAGTTGCCAAACTCCTCCGAAACGGCTTGACCGATTCTCATGAAATTTTGTGAGCATATTGAGTAGGTCTGAGAATCGGCCAACATCTATTTTTCATCACCCTAAATGGTAAGGGTCACCCATCCTTAAAAAAAAATTTATGGCAAAACAACGTTTGCCGGGTAGTATATTCTAAAAATGAATCCTAACTAGATTAATTTATCGCACCGAAATCACCTATATACTAAATTTCACGAAAATCGTTAGAGCCTTTTCCGAGTTTCATATATTACCAGCTGAACCTCGCGGTGTTACCCGCGGTTATTGTTGTACCGCGAGTAACGCCGCGGGACAAAGTTAGTCTAAAAAAAGTAGTCTAAGTTACTCCCTAGATCATGAGCTATCTGCCAGTGAAAGTCCCGTCAAAATCGGACCAGTCGTTCCAGAGATTACCCGAAACAAACAGACAGACAGCCAGACACACAAAAATTTTGTTGTACCGTGTGTGTACATATATACATATGCATTTGGTAAAAGCGGTTATTTTAATATTACAAACAGACATTCCAATTTCATTTATTTGTATAGATGTATTTCATATAATAGTATATACAGAATTGCTCGTTTGAAGGTATTAGAATTAGATAGATATATATGTTCTATGGCTATATGACAAAATGAAAAAAAATTGCGGGAAGATGTTAATTACAGGCAACGCAGGAACGATTTTTGTAGACATATTATATGAACTACTTGCTTTTCTTTCTATCGACATATATGTCACTTATCACAGTAACATATAGCTTATGTCCTTCTTCAAGAATCATAGTATCTCCATGCCAAATTTCATTGAAATCGGTGCTGCGATTTTGACATGAAACCGTAACAGACAGATAGACAGAGTTACTTCCGAATTTATAATATTAGTATGAATAATAATAACAAGGATAATTGACGAACTATGCATTTCAGAATATAACCTTTTTCATAGACATTCATATAATTTGTTATAAGTATCTACAGTCAGGAGCATATACATTGAAAATTACCTAATAGAAATACTGTAGGTTTTAATAATATGTCTTTTTTGTTGACATGTGTCAGTTTTATAATAAAAATATAATGGAAAACTTGACATTTATAGTTCATCATATAACTATAAAAGTCAACTTTTCATTACTTTCATTCTTAAGTATATTAAGTACTGCCGTCAGTATTATAACTGAGTATAACGTGGGACTTTATAGGATTCGAACCCACTTGAACCCTTTCCTAGCTGCAGGAGTTTTAAAGAACAATAATAGAATATATATTATTTATTATTACCTTCGATACTAATCACACTTCACACTAATATATAAAGGCGAAAGTTTGCTAGTGTGTATGTTTGTTACTTCTTGGAACTATGTAACTAACTAACTATTGGACGGATTTGAACGAAACTTTACAGTAATATAGCTTATACATCAGAATAACAACACATAGGCTACTATTTGCAGCGATAACATACATAAACGCGGGCGGAGCCACGGGCAACAGCTAGTATTGATATTACTATTAGACATTAAGTAAGAAAAAACGTTTTCGTAAATTAATTCCACTTCAATGATTTTATCTTCACAGCGAAACTGCAAAAGCAAGTTTGTTCCACGTGAGTATTCTATTATTTATATAGTTGACTGTACTTACAAAAAAAAACATTTATTAATTAATAATTATCTGTTTCTAAACAAGGCAATAAAAAAAAACAAAAACCCGTTATCACACGTTAAAGTTTTGTAATTGAAATATTGTATTTAAAATTGTCGGAACAAACATTCTTATCTGACAGATAACCCTACCGAGTGTCAAACTACACATAAAAATCTGGGTTTACGACTTCTGACTGTAGAGATAATTGGATTGACGTTTCTTATGAATCCTAAACATGAATCTATTCTTAGAAATTACTATAAAAATGATAAAAAACAATCATAGGAGTCTATGGCGTCAAAGACTTTGGCTATGGCTTTTCACCGAGTTAGGGGGTTATTGGAACCCTAATTTCCATTTAATTATTTGGAGAAGACAGTAGCGGAGTATAAGTCCATGGACAGTGATAGACATTTAGGTTTAATTATAGCGTCCTACTACAAACATTAAAAGGGGTTTAAGCACCTGTAACCTCCCTCACTCGGCGAAAATGGGGTTCAGGTAACCCATTTTCTCTGAGGTCATGGTACCACTCCGGTTGAAACTATCCTACGATTTTATAATTTATACTCTCGATTATCGACACTTGATGGAAAAATGATAATAATACAATCACAGGAGGAACATTCTAGAATTAAACTTACTAATATAAAATTAAAATAGTGGAATAAGTACAAGTGAATTTAATTCTAGAACGTTTCTCCTGCGATTGTACACGACTAATCTTTATGAAGAAAATGCTTTATTCTATGTGCTTTCCCGCCTCGATATACCTATCATATTACTAAAAACTTATAAAACATAATTTCTCATCATCATCATCATCATGAACAGCCTTTAACAGTCCACTGCTGGAAATAAGCCTCTCCTTAGCAAGGATGTTTTTGTCTACTGTACCCCCCTGACCAGACACGTAGGTATAGGGCTTGCTTTAAGTTTTACTTCTTACGACACCCATGGGATGAATAGGGGTGGTGACACTCCGTATTCTTAATCTGTCACCACACGGACAGATAAACACAATTACGTGTATATATATATTTATATCAAATATATCCTATCCTATATTAGTATATTATAAACGCGAAAGTTTGTAAGGATGGATGGATGAATGGATGGATGGATGGATGGATGGATGGATGGATGGATGGATGAATGGATATATGGATGTTTGTTACTCTTTCACCCAAAAACTACTTAATGTATTTGGATGAAACTTTACATTAATATAGCTTATACATCAGAATAACACATAGGCTACTATTTGCCGCGATAACCGACATACACGCGGGCAGAGCCGCGGGCAACAGCTAGTACATAATATATCTATACAAATAAATAAAATTGGAGTGTCTGTTTGTAATATTAAAAAAACCGCTTTTTACTTAATGCATATGTATGTATACACGATACATATACCAAAAATGTAGTTAAATTTTTTTTTGTCTGTCTGTCTGTCTGTCTGTCTGTCTGTTTGTTCCGGGTAATCTCTGGAACGGCTGGACGGATTTTGACGGGACTTTCACTGGCAGGTAGCTGATGATCCGGGGAGTAACTTAGGGTACTTTTTTTAGACTAACTTTGTCCCGCGGCGTTACTCGCGGTACAAGAATAACCGCGGGTAACACCGCGGGGTTCAGCTAGTCTACAATAAAGTACACGATATTAAGTACATACAATATTTTTTACACATTAAAACACAGTTTAATTAAGCACGCCGTTGTAAGGTCACGTCGCGATGAACTCTTAAAATGAATGTTTATTTTTAGTCAAGTGTTTGATATAATTAACGTATGTAATTATAAAAGAACTAGTGAATTGCTCTGACTTGGCCTGGGTTTGGCATCCCTTATATCCTGCGTATTATGTGTAAATTGATTTTTCGTTGCCTCAAAATGACTTACAACTAACTAGGTACCTTACGAAATTTTACCAGGACCCTAAGATTGACTGGATGACAATGACTTGGGCATTAAGTCCGCCCGATGTACAAAAGTAGACAAAATTTTAAATATGCCAACATATAGTAATTTTTTATTGAGGTAAAAAAACTTTTATTTTATCTATCTGATGTCAAAAACTGCATCAGATTCGTTACGTGAGTTACGAGAAGTTTTCGAATATACAGACAGACACGTAAAGTTGTTTTGTTTCATGCTATCAGAAGATCGTGAATAGAAAGTGCACATCATCAATTAAAATGAGCTTCAAGAATGAGTTTGTTCAACAATACATAATAAAAGGTATCTAAATCGCGACATCGAAGTTTGTTTCGTAAACCGAAATAAATGTTGACGATCTCTGGAGTGATCATCAGAGATCATCAACATTTTAATTTAATTAGTGGTTGCCCGGTGTTCAGAATTCAATAATAATTTACGTATTTTTTCACTCTTTATAGCTTTCTGCAATCTTCTTTTATTATAAACTTTAACTTCTGCTTTTCATTCTTCTCCGTTCGTATAATTTTCGAGAAAAGGATTATAAAGTTTCTGCATCAAGTATTTTTATACAATGACTAGCTGTTGCCCGCGGCTTTGCTCGCGTGGAAGTTGATAATATGTATTTAATTAAAACTGTGTAAAAGTATGTATCAGTACTTTATTCATGTTTTTGAACGTATTTTTTTATTTTTGATCAATAGGCCATTTAAAAGAACTTTCATACAAACATTCGACTCATATTTCGTCCCCTTTAGGAACAGAATTCGCATAAATGCTGATATAAGTATTCATTTATTTCGAAAAATGACGGAATGCCAGACTAACATATGTACGAAATGTCAACCCCTATTTCACCCCTTAGGGATAGAATATTCAGAAACGCTGCAATACGTATTTACTCATTTTTAATTAGCAACCGAAAAGTAAAGCTTCACCTTTCTTATTTTTATGTATTCTTAAATATGACGGATTTCCATAAAAAAATCAATCCTTATTTCACCCCCTTAGGGGTAAAATATGCAGAAACTCTAAATAGATATCTAGTCATTTTTAATCAATAGCCCAAAATTAAAGTTTTTTGGTACTAATTTAAAAAATAACGGACTTCCATACAAACTTTCAACCCCTATTTCACTCCATTTAGGGGTAGAGTATCCAGAAATGCTTAAATACGTATCTACTCATTTTTAATTTGTAGCTTAATAACAAAGTTTCATGTTTGTAACTTCAAAAATGGCGAACTTACGTACAAACTTTCAACCCCTTTTTCATCCCCTTAGGGGTAGAATATCCAGAAACGCTTAAATATGTATCCACTCACTTTTAATCAGTAGTCCAAAAATAAAGTTTTTTGTTTGCTACTTCAAAAATAACGAACTTCCGTACAAACTTTCAACCCCTAGTTCACCCCCTTAGGGGTAGAATATCCAGAAACGCTTAAATACGTATCTACTCTTTTTTAATCAGTAGTACATGAATAAAGTTTCATGGTTCTAACTTAAAAAATGACAAACTTCCATAGAAACTTTCAACCCCTATTTCACCCCTTAGGGGTAGAATATCCAGAAACGCTTACATATGTATCTACTTATATTTAATTTGTAACCCAAAAACAAAGTTTCATGTTTGTAACTTCAAAAATGGTGAACTTACGTACAAATTTTCAACCCCTTTTGCATTCCCGTAGGGGTAGAATATCCAGAAACATTTAAATAAATATCTACTCACTTTTAATCAGTAACCCAAAAATAAAGTTTCATGTTTGCTACTTCAAAAATAACGAACTTCCGTACAAACTTTCAACCCCTAGTTCACCCCCTTAGGGGTAGAATATCCAGAAACGCTTAAATACGTATCTACTCTTTTTTAATCAGTAGCACATAAATAAAGTTTCATGTTTCTAACTTAAAATATGACAAACTTCCATATAAACTTTCAACCCCTATTTCACCTCCTTAGGGGTAGAATACCCAGAAACGCTCATATACATCTCTACTCTTTTTAAATCAGTAACACATAAATAAAGTTTCATGTTTCAAACTTCAAAAATGACGGACTTCCAGACTAACCTATGTACGAAATGTCAACCCCTATTTCACCCCTTAGGGGTTGAATATTCAAAAACGCTTAAATACGTGTCTTCTTATTTGAAATCAGTAGCCCAAAAATGAAGTTTCATCCTTCTTACTTAAAAAAATGACGAACTTCCATACAAACTTTCAACCCCTATTTCACCCCCTTAGGGGTAGAATATCCAGAAACGCTTAAATACGTATCTACTGGTTTTTAATCAGTAGCACATAAATAAAGTTACATGTTTCTAACTTAAAATATGACAAACTTCCATACAAACTTTCAACCCCTATTTCACCTCCTTAGGGGTAGAATACCCAGAAACGCTCAAATACGTCTCTACTCTTTTTAAATCAGTAACACATAAATAAAGTTTCATGTTTCAGACTTCAAAAATGACGGACTTCCAGACTAACCTATGTACGAAATGTCAACCCCTATTTCACCCCTTAGGGGTTGAATATTCAAAAACGCTGAAATACGTGTTTACTCATTTTTAATCAGCAGCCCAAAAGTAAAGTTTCAGGTTTCTAACTTAAAAAATGACGGACTTCCATACAAACTTTCAACCCCTATTTCACCCCCTTAGGGGTTGAAATTCCAAAATTCCTTTCTTAGTGCGTGTCTACTCAATAAAAAGATCCTACTCACCAAATTTCATAGCTCTAACTATCATAGTTTACGCTCGGCGATGATGAATCAGTCAGTCAGGACTTACTATTTTATAAGTATAGATACGCGCTCGATAGCGCATATTGCATTTTTTTCACTAAGTAGGTACTATATTTAAATACACCTAAGTATTTAATTACTTTATTTAATTTTTGATAATTAAATACGTTTAAAGTTTTATTGCGAGATCACTTACATTTTTTTTGTCATTTTAAAATAGCACTTCATTAAATTAATAAATAATTAAATTTGAATATTTTTGTAAAATTGGAAAAACCACCACTAGTCTGTATTATTTAAATTGCATGCTGTGGTTTTTATTTTGAGTACTATTTAACTTTATTAAACTGCATCGATTGAGATATGTGGATATTTCGTAAGAGATTATTTAGTGTATCTAATATAAATATTTTTTTACTAGAATGCAATAACTATCAACCTAACATACAAAAACAACTCTTACTAATTAATCACAATTTTCATAGCTCTCTACAGCCATCGACATTGTAAATCATTTTTCTAACCACCGTTTGCATCACACACAAGATGGCTGCCCACTCAAACTAACACACACAACAATCATTATAAATCGTTTCGTTTAAACGTCTGTTAATCGTTGCAGCCGCTCGACAACAAAGTAAGCTCACATTACATCCAATTATAAGCTATTCAATCCTTTTATTAAAAATATGGTAAAAAAAGAACAACACATCCCAACAATATGTGTTAATTATGAAAAAGCGCGCGTAACGAAAGATTTGACGTTCAGTGCTACCAACATGCTTAACGAGGCGAAGTGATGTGCTCATGTCGATAAGTGGGACGACTGATAATGACATGCAAATAAAAATCTAATTAGCGTAGCGATTTAAACGAAGCGTACCTACACTGGACGAGCTTTTATGTAATCCCAGTAGTTCAAACAAGTATTTTCATGAATAAATAATTACAAACGACCACAAATAACTTTATAATTTTGTATGTCAGTTATTATGATTATTAATCATGTGCAATAAATAATAATGTAGAAAGTTTGTAGAATGAATGACACAATTTCATGCTCAAAACCTTTATGCTTTAAAATTAATAGGTATTATTACAATGTTAAGATAATAATCAGTAATTTGGTTTAATATTTCAACTACATATGTTAATTCTTGCCTGAAAATAAGAGGCATAGAAAATAAAAAGATTCATCGACCAAATTCCAAAACTATTGCATAATCAAATTTCGAACTACACAATTTATTATACAATGGCGTTCATCTATAACAAGCGTTCAGACCCCGCTCCGTCACATAAACCGTCCCTTTGTCAAAACGCTTATTAGTTTAGAATGAAAAATATTTTATTTTTATTATTTCCCCAGTTTTTTCATTCATTTTTACAAAACGAACGGGACGCGCGTTAAGCCAGTTTAATTAAATTCGAGTTCTTTATAATGTCAGCGGGTTCATAAAAATAACATTGTCACACTAGGGAAGTCGGTAATAAAAACGGGGACATAGAATTTGGCTCTATGGTCGATGTTCGAGTTTATTACGAATATTTACTCTATGGTAGGAGGGAGAGAGATTATTATGAACTTTGTTGACTTAAATAATGGCGTGAAATTGAGAAGGGTGACAAATCCTCTACCGTTTTATTGTAAATAGTCTGTTAATAATCAAGTATATGGATCTTAATACTTTTGATGTTTGAATAGGAGTTAAAAAATAATAGGATTTACTGAGAATGATCTTTGGAAATACAGTGGCTGGGCTTTTCTTACCAAACGGTGCTACTTATTCAGTTATAATTTACTTTTATATTTTTACACTAGCTGAACCCCGCGGTGTTACCCGCGGTTATTGTTGTTATGAGAGTAACGCCGCGCGACAAAGTTAGTCTAAAAAAAGTAGCCTAAGTTACTCCCCGGATCATCAGCTACCTGCCAGTGAAAGTCCCGTCATAATCCGTCCAGCCGTTCCAGAGATTACTCGGAACAAACAGACTGACAGACGGACAGACAGACAGACAAAAATTTTTTTAACTACATTTTTCGTATATATACCGTGTATACATACATATGCATTTAGTAAAAAGCGGTTATTTTAATATTACAAACAGACACTCCAATTTTATTTATTTGTATAGATTTCTTCAACGCAAGGCACCAAATGGTTTCATATAGGTGAAGGTAATTTCACGCTATTGAGTAACCTGAGGGTTGTATGATATTTATTTAAGAATAAGTGGCAAATTAGTGATACCATTGCCTCACCGGTATTACTCAGTTCTCTCGTTGCTTTTTAGCGAGGAGTGAGTGAGGCGAGGTCTGGAGGGAGGGACTCAGGGGCTCACTTGTGGATGAAATCATCACTACTTCGGCCTGAGGATGTCCTACACTACGTTTGCCGAGACGCGGTCTCCACTCAAGCACACATCCCACATGGCTGGCAGGAGCTGAATGAGAGAAGCCGAGGATCAAATCACGTTGCGTGCATTAGGAGATACCTACATCTAGCAGTGGACTGCGATAGATTGATGATGATGATAAGCGGTGGTGGTCACGGATTACCTGGTTACCCCGACTCTTCCTTTACCAAATCCAAAACAGGTTTAATTCAATATATTAAGTCTCTACCTATTACAACAATCTTCTACAATTTAATAGATACAATTATTCTGACACCTCGTTGGTGAAATGGTAGGTTTTGCGACAGCTTTATTTGAAATCCGATCGATTCCCGGGTCGAACCAAATGTCTGTATGTATTTTCTCTAAATTTATGTTTCGGATTTTTGGGTATAATATTTAAGTGTTTATACACATATAATGCAATATGTAAGTATTCTATCAGTCAAACTAGCAGACTTAATAACAAGCTGTGCCTTAAAAGCTAGATGACGTAGTGATATGTCCGAAATATTTTTAACGGCAACTTAGTCACTTGCCACCATTGAACACAATTTTAATTAAAACCTTCATATCATAACAAAATATACAGACAATTATACAGTACTTCATACTAATGAAGTAGGTACATCAAAATATTATCAAAGACCTCTTGGTCGTATAGTTTCATTACGTTAAGCCGATAACCCCTATGCACCCTTACTTTGTCTCTATCAACCCATTAGCTGCAATTATTACAGTGATAATATAATTACGATGATAAAAACATGAAATTACAGTTTCTTGCTCTGATATTCTTGTAACCATTTTGATTAATAAATTAATTAATTAAATTATATTTCACACTTAAAAACTGTGATTATTTTATTGTGATTTGTATTTAAAAAGTATTAGGTAAGTGTGTTTAGGTAAGAAACATATTTATTTTAATTTGTTGTTATTATTAATTTTATTTTTGATTTAAATTTTTATTGCAATTTTAATTTAGTTCTTGATTACATTTTTGATTATAATTTTGATTCAATGTTTTTAATGTTAATTTTTTTATAAGTTTTAATATGATTAAATTTTGATTTTTAATTATGTATTTGTATGCATGCTTCAAATATAGACATATTTCTCTGAAATGAATGGATATTATTATTGTTTAGATCCTATGTACCATCAGTTTACCAAAGCTGCCTTATAGAAATCGTTACATGCGATAAGGCCCCTTTTATACATTACTTCTGATGAACAAAATATGCTTTATATAAAAGCTCTGGTGTAAAAATAAACAATATTATGTATTGTTTATTCTATGCTTAATAATCTTCTTATTCATCGTCTAAATTTATTTGGATTGACGCAATAAAATTTCTACTTCTGCCTTTTGTATCTTTTATGAAAAAAAAAAAACTATATCAATAACGAGGATCAGACTAAATCACTCGTAGTTAATCAAAACACAGGCCCTAGTTTCCACTAACCCTATCTTTCTCTAAGCCTTTTTGTTTATGTTCACACACATAAGAAAAATAAAACTCTCTAAATTACTTCTTTTTTCAAAATCGAAAAGCTTTTTCCTTAAAGTAGGCAAAAAACCCACTTTTAAAATATTACATTACTGACTACAGTTATGCAGTTCCAAAATGTCATTCCTATGCAGAAGAACCGACATAGAAGAGAAGTTTCTGGTACCCTTAGAACAATCTTCTAAGCAATTTCAATACCTAGTTACATTTACAATAGGTATTTATGAAACATCAATTTGCACTATCGATGTCATTACAAACTTTGTAATTATCTGTGAATGAGCGACACATAGACTTTATATTATCTATGACAGATAAGAACTCATAAACTATTAGATAAAGAGAGAATTATAACTTGGAGAAATCGTAGAAGGTATGTTAACAATTTGTTATTGATTTATGTTTCAAATACATTGACTATACGAATGGAGCTGTGGTTCAAACGTCAAACGATCACCTCACAGGTTTTCAATAGGGTTGTGAATTCAATTCCCATATTTGATAACACTTTTTGTCATTCGCAATACATTGTTCTGAGTCTTGGTGTTCATCGTGCCCGTTTCATGTAGTTTTTTTTTTAAATACACGTTCAGTACCGCAGAATACTTTCATAGCGCGGTTGATGTCTTATTAGGTACAAAAAGAAATTTTAATGAACTAAAAATCAATAATTATTTACTGAAATAATAAAATAAATAATCAAACGACAATAAGTGTTGCATTATCTGCATTAGCAATGAGTATGGTGACCACTGTTCTTGGATTCTACTCATGCTTTCCATCAGGCAGAGTAGAGTGACTTTAGCAGGCTCATAAAGAAAAATGTAATGATATTCATCTTCATTTCTTCATGACTTCCATAAAATAACTATTGATAATTATCGGTCATCTGTCAATGTGCGCCTTTCATACAAGTTCCAGCTAATATCTGGAACGACTGGACCAATTTAGATGGGAATTTCACTGACAGATAGTTGATGATATTAGGAGTAGACAAGGCTACTTTTCTTAAGCTACTCAACAAGTTTAAAAAAAACTTAAACTAGAGCCACATGATGCTGCTACGAACTTATTAAGATAATAATATCAATTTTCGTTCCTAACTAACGAACTCTAAATCAAGGATGCTAAACAGAGTAATAGCATCTAATTATAAACGAAACCATGGCATTAAGTCGTTAAATTTTAATTGACTTCATTAAATTAATCATAAAACATAATTACTAAAATTTTATAATCTTATATCATACGTCTTGAACAATGTCGAAAAATACTAGTATCTCGGTGTTACCATCTTTACGCCTTTAGTAACCATAGACAAGGAAAACTAACCATCCATACTAATATTATAAACTAGCTGCACTCCGCGGAGTTAGTATGCTCCGGTAGTTGTTGTAAAGTTACAACAAGGCTAGTCAAACAAAGTATCTTAAGTTACCTATTCTTTAGATCATTAGCTATCTGCCAGTGAAATTCCCGTCAAAATCGGTCGAATCACTCCAGACAGATAGAATAGCCAGAACAAACCGACAGACGGACAAAAAAAACATTTTCTGTAATGTAAGTATCATAAAGTTGTTAAATTGAAATTACCTACATATAGACACTTCAATTTCATTTATTTACTAGCACTCCCGCAAACGTTGTTTTGCCTTAAAAAAAAACATTAAGGGGTATGAAAAATAGATGTTGGCCGATTCTCAGACCTACTGAATATGCATATGAAATTTGATAAAAATCGGTCAAGCCGTTTCGGAGGAGTATGGTAACTAACACTGTGACACGAGAATTTTATATATAAGATATAGATTCCAAAGTAAGTTTTATGTCTGTTAGTCTTGCATGGCTAAACCACTGTACCCATGTCAATGAAATTTGGCGTAGAGATACTCTACCGCGATAACTGACATAGGTACACGTGGACGTAGCCACTTACAAAAGCTAGTAGACTTTAAAGATACGAGAAACGAAACGTCAATAGACATCAAAACGCGTTCTTATTCTTCCTGTGACCCTATTTTTTAAAGCCAATTTAGGGTCAAAGTCTACTATAATAGGGTAGTTGACAGTATCGTAAATAAATACCGTCTCCTGTCTTAAAACGAATATTACAAAACATTTCGAAAAATATAAGTATTACAGCTTTTCATTTTTATTGCAAACTAGCTG
The DNA here is from genome assembly GCA_905220595.1 of Spilosoma lubricipeda. NCBI lineage: Eukaryota > Metazoa > Arthropoda > Insecta > Lepidoptera > Erebidae > Spilosoma > Spilosoma lubricipeda. Next base: position 13,040,380 of record HG992296.1, on the reverse strand, counting down.
AACCCCGCGGTGTTACCCGCGGCTGTTGTTGTACCGCGAGTAACGCCGCGAGACAAAGTTAGTCTTAAAAAAGTAGCCTAAGTTACTCCCCGGATCATCAGCTACCTGCCAGTGAAAGTCCCGTCAAAATCCGTCCAGCCGTTCCAGAGATTACCCGGAACAAACAGACAGACAGACAGACAGACAGACAGACAGACAGACAGACAGACAGACAAAAAAAATTTTAACTACATTTTTGGTATATGTACCGTGTATCCATACATATGCATTTAGTAAAAAGCGGTTATTTTAATATTACAAACAGACACTCCAATTTTATTTATTTGTATAGATTTAATCAACTAATCATTGAAATATATTGCTCAATTGACTAGTGTAAAACAGTGACGTCACAAGTTTGTATTTAGTACATTTTCATACGAAGTTATTGTTTTGACAGATGATAAAAAGTAACTTTATTTATGTATGGCCCCGCCAAAATGACTCTTCTCTGTCTGATGGAAAACATAGGCAGAATCTAAGAGTGGTGGTCACCATACTCATTGCGAATGCAGACAATGCAAATATGCAGCATGGTAACCCATACTGTGGCGGCCCAGTGATGCTTCTCCATCATTGGGCCTCCGGTCTCGCACTCACCAACGACACACGACAACAGGACTCTGTCATTTTACGTTGATTTTCTGCGAGGTTAGTGCTGCCACATTCGAGCTGACCCAACCGTTCTGAAATCAACATCGCTCTACTAACTTAAGGAACTATTGACTAAAAACCCTATACTATTGAACTTTTTTACGTGGAGCGCTTGCCATCAAGCCTCCACAACCCAAACACTAGGAGTTATAGAAGTTCTGTCGAAAGACTTTTGTCAGACTTCTTAGCGCTCCAAATACCCACAAAAATGCCACAGACGTGCGTAAGAAAAACCAGGACCGGTTGCTTAACGTTCTCTTCTTGACACGAAAGGATCTCAATATGAATGGTCACCCATCCATAAACTGACCTAGCTAGGGTTACTTAACTTTTAAAAATTGTTAATTTACTCGGTTACCACTTATGTGCCACAATATGCGTTCTTTTTATTTCTTAATTTCTCTAAGTAAATTTTCTCACTGGTGGTAATTAAATTTAATATTTAAATTAATGAAAGGCTTAATGAAAAGGATTTGAATATTTTTAGTTTATTTTATGAGATTAATAATTTTTATATTGCGAACAATGACCCGGAAGTGAGAAGAAAGAAAGACGTCGAATTTTGAATAAGTTGAGTTCTCTGTTAGAAATACCCACATTATAAACTGAGTGTGAAATTAACACTATTTAGACTCTACTCTGCCTGTTAAAAACTACGAGCAAAATCCAAATGTGGTGGTTGCTGTACATGCGAGTGCAGAAAACGCAACAATGCAGCATGGTGACCCACAAAATGGCGGTATATTGAGAAGCTTCTGCATCATTGGGTCCGGTCTCGCACTTACCAACGAAACACGACAGCACGAACGCTGTCATTTTATGTTGATTTTCTGTGCGAGGGTAGTACCGCCCCGGTCGAGCCGGCCCGTAATCAGCGTGGCTCTAGGTACTACCTAAATATATATTTTTATTTATATCTTTTTGCACAAATACATGCATCGGCGGACTTAATGCCTAAAGCATTTTTTCCCAGTCGACCGATTGGGCAATGCAGAGAAAACATGAGGTGGGTGCACTTCAGGGGCGAATACTAAACAGTGGAGACCCTAATGCAATTGAACACACATAAAAACATATATATACCCATGCATACATATACTACAATAAGAAATGAATCACAAGGTGCCAATTCCACCAGTAAGTGTACCTACAGTTTTTTTTTTTTAGTTTTGATGTACCCAGTGTCACTCTCAAGACTAAGACCAATCTATTGACAGGCTAGGCTTAGGCTCTGGGGCGCGCCAAAGAAATATACAAACATACATACACTCGAAAAACATAACTCTCTTTCTTTCGCAGTCGGGTAAAAAGAAGGGAAACTTGAAACAAACGCTATTCAAACACATCTGATAAGCGTGATATAAATAAGCCAGAACCTCATTTTTAAGCGGGGAAATACTGTAAACGTGATATTATGTATTCTAGTGGGAGTGAAGGTTCTTTGCAACCTAAGCGACTCTAAGCTTAATTGCCGAGTGAGTGATTGTAGATTCAATTCAAACAAAACTCGATTTTTTTGCGTCTGGGTGCCTTCAACCCAAAGTTTTATCATAAGATTCATATACGCATACAGTATATAACAGGGTCCTATACATCAGGGATCATCTATAAGCCGTAGAAGACCCGGGATCCTTCGAGATATTAGGGATTTCCTTAGTAACGTACATCTGATTCTCTGGCTTCTAGCACCAGGGACAACGAGCCGCCCGCGTTTTTGCCAGCGGCTCCGCACGCGCGTATATTATCGCGGCAAATAGTAGCCTATGTGTTATTCTGATGTATAAGCTATCTATACAAATAAATAAAATTGGAGTGTCTGTTTGTAATATTAAAATAACCGCTTTTTACTAAATGCATATGTATGTATACACTGTACATATACCAAAAATGTAGTTAAAAAATTTTTTGTCTGTCTGTCTGTCTGTCGGTCTGCCTGTCTGTCTGTCTGTCTGTCTGTTTGTTCCGGGTAATCTCTGGAACGGCTGGACGGATTTTGACGGGACTTTCACTAGCAGGTAGCTGATGATCCAGGGAGTAACTTAGGCTACTTTTTTTAGACTAACTTTGTCGCCCGGCGTTACTCGCGGTACGACAATAACCGCGGGGTTCAGCTAGTATTACTGTAAAGTTGCATCCAAATCCGTTCGACAGTTTTTGCGTGAAAGAGTATCAAACATTTATCCATCCATACTTACAAACTTTCGCGTTTATAATATAAGTAGGATTTTAGAAGACAACTCCCGCAATGGGAATGTTCCTACAAATACATACAATAGACACAAAGAACACCCAGTCTCAGAGCAATAATTTGTGTATCAAATAAAGTGTTGTCCCATGTGGGGTTAAATCCTTAACGATCAGTCCTGTAGAAAGCGGCAAGGAGTACTTAAACCACTAACCATTAATGCAATCAATCAAAATAAACATAGACCAGTATGCTGAAGAAACTACTTTTGTTATTTAAGTGTTAAGATATCAAACTCAATTTAAAATAACGGTATTTCTTTGTTATTGACATAAAACTAACTCAACCGTTATATTAGACAGGTTATAAAGTTTTAAAAAGTATAATATCTAACTACCTAACACTTAGAGCCTAGAGCGTCAATAAAAATAAACCAAAGTCTCCAAAGAGTATTTGATTAAATTCTATTGTTACAACCTTTGTTGTGTTTAGAAAAAAAAAACATGAATAGCGGTTAGATTCCTTTTTTGAAAAAAATCTACAGATACGGGTGTAATAAACCACCCTAGAGTACGGCAATTACTTCTTTTACACCATTTTATGCATTTTTGACCTTTATCTATTCCGATTTATTACTTTTGTGCACTTTTTATGCGTAGTAGTAACTTTAATGGGTAATAGATCCGCACTGATTTCAGCACAAAATTGAAGAATTAAGTAGTAAAGACGCCATGGTGAAACATACCAACGTACATAAACTACCAAAAATAAAAGCCTTTTGCCTCCACCATGGTCGGGTAAAAACAATAAAAGCATTGCTTAACTCACCAATTTTCTGTAAAGCTGCTCTATCACTTCGATTCAGCCGGCTTTTACATACTTTATTGCATAACGTCGTCTCTCTGTTTATTAAACAATCATTTTTAATTACATTTTAAATCTGTTGATAACTGAATAAAACGGTAATAAAGAAACAGCAGTAATTTTGTCTTCAGTCTTAAGCTTAAAACCACTAAAATATAAACATTTATGATATCTGTTACAGAAACAAGATAACTGTCAAACAAAAACGGTTATTTCGCGGCAAATGAATTAAGTTACTTTCTTTTTACAACCAGAGACAACAATCTAAGCGTGCATAGATAGTAGACAGCTTTATCATAATAGCTCCGTGTTGAAGATAAGCTACTGTTTTTTTCAATTTTATTTTCTGTCAACAGCGTATACACGCGAGGCTAAGAAATAGATATTTATGTAAAACATTTATTGCCCACTTGAACCTTTACAAAGTCTTTTGACTTTGTCAATGGACTACATTTGAATTTCGAAAAGCTCTTTTTTATTTAATAAAAAGGACAACATAACTAGTCATTTTTTTATCAATGGCAATGTTAATATGAATTCCACCTTGTCCAGAATCGATTGTGAATTTAATAAAAAACTGTGTTCATATTGTTTTGAAGTTAATTAAAAAGGGTAATGATGAGTTATTGAATGTTATGATATTAATTTATCATTGTATGTATAATTTATTGTATGTTATGATAGTACACTTAGGTAACATGTCACTAGGCCAGGTTGAACATCAAATGATAAGAAACATTTGAATTAGATTTGATAAATCAAGTCATTTCATACATAGTCTCACGTTGTTTATTATATTTATATCTATTAATTTAATTAATTCTGGATTATTAACTTTGTTTCTTTGAATGATAAGTTCGCACGGCAGGCTTTCAATTTCATTAAATGTAGGGCTGTGAGAATGAAAGTCGAAAAGCAAGGGCTTTACCAAGACTACTGCGAAGTTGAAAAAAAAGGTAATCGTTTTGGCAGCCTATGGTATGTTTGTATGTTTCACCGTAAAGTACTGAACCGATTTTAATGAGTTTTTAAACTTTTTCTTGTTGGATAATAATAATAACTAATAAAAATAGTATTAGTGTTTGCAGGAGCGTCTTTACCGTACATGGCACATGGGCGTAGTGGTGTTAGGGGCGCTAGTCGCGGCTTTTTTAATGCACTACAGTAATGATTGCACACGGGTGCTTCACGGGTTAGAAACGCCTCCGAGTGTTTGACTAGCCCGTTAGTCAAGTCGTTAGTAACCCTGACTGTTAGCTTGAGATCGTGCATTCCATTCATCCAGGGTAAACACCTAATAGTATGATGAGCACAACCGCAATTTTTTGTCTCTGGATGTAAGTTAACTATTCTATGCTGAACATAGGTTTCTCCCAAAGAACACCACAGATCTTGGTCTGTTGCTTTCTGCATCCAGTCACTGTCAGCCCTTTTACGTAAGTCGTCCCGCCATCTGGCCAAAGGGCGTCCCACACTACGTTTGCCAAGACGCGGTCTCCACTCTAGAACACGCTCACTCCAGTGGTTGTCTGTCCTTTGGCATATGTGACCAGCCCATTGCCACTTGCGCTGAGCGACTTTGAGCTTTTAGATTAATTCTAGAGTCTTATGTCGTACAAATAAATAAAATTGGAGTCTTTTTGTAATATTACATTTTTTACTAATGCATATTATGTATACACAATAACAATATACCAAAATAAAATTTTAAATTTTTTTATCTGTCTGTCTGCTTGTCTGTTCGTTCCGGCTAATCTCTGGAATGACTGAACCGATTTTGACAGGATTTTTACTGTTAGATAGCTGATGACATAAGGAGCAACCCAGGCTACTTTTTTAGACTAGCTTTGGCCAGCGGCGTTACCACGTTAACACCGCGGGATTCAGCTAGTCTATAATATGTTTGTATTTAAAAATAAATAAGTAGATATATTTATAAGCAGTCCGAATTTTACATTACAGGTTCTGCCTAGTATGAGATCAAACAGCCCTGTGTGAAATATGTGCAGTAATTTTTATTACGTTTTTTTTTCTAAAACACAGTTTAAGTATGTTCCTATGTCGCAGTGGATTTTACAAACACACAAGAAACGGCCCATGTGGAATTTGTATCCACAACACTCAGTATAAAATGGCGAGTTGATCGCTTAATCCACTTAGCCGTCCGTGCAATCACGTTTTTGTTGAAAGCGTGCCTTTGTATGTACTTTTTTAAAGATTGGTTTCAGAACGTATGAAGATAATGCTAGAAAACAGTCTGTCAACGAGGTGTTCCTTTTTGATTTATAGCTCACGAGAGTCAACAGGTATTGGTAGGTTAGCTACACGCGATCATAGAGTCATTCGTCTCAATTTCTAAATAGTGTTTTACTTAATAGTGTTGTAGAATAACGATTTTAGTAACTGAGCTACTAAATCCGAATGTGGCCTCTTATTTTGTTTAAAAAATAGTTAATATAGCAGTTGCATACGCTACCTCAGTGCCACACATCAAAGGGACAATAGGATAATGGGTAAATGTAATAGATCTGTAAATTTAAGTTTGTTCAGACTGAAATACTAGCTTTTGACTGTGGCTTTGATCCAGTGGAATATCACCATCTAAGTCACAGTAACAAATAGAGAGGCGCTAGCATTGCGTGGGGCGTTTAAACCTGTCTTAGTACCTATTACTCTTTCAATTTTTTAAAAGTCAAGTCTAAGTTGACTGTAACTTCTTTTTTGTACTACTTGTTTATAAATGTAAATCTTTTCTTTTATTTTTTTCGAATCATCCCTTTTGATACTTTGATTTTCTCTTTCAAATGTCAATTATACTTTTATAGAATATTTCTATACATATCAATCTAAAGTGTTCTTACACATACGTCATACATATTTAAAAACAAGTACAGTTAAATAAATGTATAATATTGAACGAAGCTAAAAAGACTCGTAAACCAAAACAAAAATATAACAAAATGATTTGTCTATAGTTAGAGCACAAACCGCGCATTTCACATCCGTCAAACGATAAATATTACACTTGCCTTTGAATCTGGACCTTAACAATCAATTTATCGCCGGATATTCAAATCAGCTCCAAAAGCACAATAAAAATCGTATTACTGAATAATTTGAATCGTAAAATTAATTCGTTTAGAAAACCAATTAACTAATGATGAGGATGTATGTAATGTTATCATTGCTCAACATTAACTGTATAAAACGTGTTTCAAACGTTTTTTCTAATTGTCTATCGGTTCCGTTGGTGCGATGACAGATTTAAAAAAAAGTGTAAAACATTATGGTATCAATTTGCTACATTATGTTGGTAATGGAGTAGATAATTGAAAAGTCAAATCAGTGTTATTGAAAACAAAACTTTAAAAGGATAGTCGTGCCTAACTATTTTCAATTCTTTTAGGCGTACTTAATATTGATTTAAAGATATAAAAAGAATGAAAACATTAAATTGATAATAGAGCACAATTTTAGGCTGTATCAATGTTACATTTAATAATCCAGGGAAATACTTTGATAGATTTAGCGAAAAGGGACAGAAGCGTGTTACAGGACACCGGAGAACCGGGGATCAATTCGATTACTTAATTTTACATATCTTACATAGATTTTTCTTACATTTTTAGTACAACTCTCACAATGAGAACATACCCTGTGTCGCGTGGGACCTTACAAACATACATGCAGTAACCTACATACATTATTAATGTTGTTTTAATATAATTACAATCAATCAGATTTCTATTTATGCCATTAACTTCCTACTTCCCCATTCTTATCGCAGCTAAGAATGTTTTAGTCATACGGACCTTTGTGCGGCCATGTTGGACTGCCTGCGAGATCAGTGGTCTTAACTGCGGAACCAAAAGACATGGTTCTATTTTACTTACAAATAGGAAGGTACATTAATCCTTTTTGAGTAGTATTTTGGGACCGTAAGATAAGAAAGCTTATACGGATGAATTGAAGTGTGTTAGCGTACCTCAAGAAGTTCAGGTCAGGGTCACAGGCCTACCGGTTTTTTAGCATGTTAATTTTATTTTTAAAGTGTCAAATTGATGGATATAGGCTTGCCTATTATCGTGATAACAATACCTGGAAATAGGCTGGGTAAAAATATAATAAATACGTAAGTGAGATAAGGTAAAAATATATGTATAGTGCGTTTGACACATGTAGGATACACTACAGGATATATAATCCTGTGGCAACGCATCACTTCAGCTTGGTTTATCCAACAAGAAATTATTATTAACAGTCTAGACTCTAGAGCATAGAAGCTGGCGGTTTTTCCCGCCCGTGCCTCTAAAAGCGCGTTTAGCCGTCGGTCCCGTTTATTATGAACATAAGAAATAAGTCAGTGCCCTCAAATATACTGACAATTATTTTTTTGCCTGTCTTAACACAGCCTCTCCCTTCTCAGGCGCAGAGTGGCAAACCGTGTGGTTTTAGTCGGTTCGATTCCGACACACCGCCCCGCCGCAAACCCCGGCGGGGTGACGGCCCGAGGGGGTTTCCACACGTTAAAAAAAAAGGGTTTGTTTCGAGGTTTCCTTCTCTTCACAAATCCCATAAAACAGTAGAAAAGTTTTTAGAAGATAGTTTAAAATCACTAATTAATTTAATGTCAGCTGTTCACACGTTACTGATTAGACAGCAATATATCTCGATGGTATTTTACTAACTTATTAGTACCCAAATAATATAATTTATTAAAAAGGCGTCCTCAAATTCGGATAGCTGTCCTTTTCAAAGCTTTCAATGTTTAAAATACCTACTTTCAACGATAAAAAATTGTACAGAATATTCATAAATTTTATGTAAAATAGTATTAGGTTTAGGATCAACAAATAATAATTATATTATTTCTGAGCTACTCGCAGAAGAGAAGCAACCACAACATGTATTGTAAAATCACTATTAAATCCTTCTACATAATTAGAAATTATTTTGACTAATATAATACCAATAGGATCAACCAACAAACCACCTACCTCAATATTAAAAAAACAAAAAAAAACATAAATTCTCTAGCGCGGGTGAAAACGTAGTTAAGTATTCAAAAATTCTTCGAAAATTTACGTAGATCTCTTTAGATTATCTTTCAAATATACTATTATCTAGTACCTATAACTTCTGAAATTCTTTCATTGTAACATTTAGTTTATAAAAACAAAGCAACAAAGCCTAAACCTAAGTAAAGGTTACCTAGATTAATTATTTGCACACAAAATCACAGTTAATGAAAACACATACCTACCGCTGCTGTTTTTAAACTAAAAGTCGGAACTTATAAAAATCGCAACCCTTGCATTCTTTCTTTAAATTAATTCAACATTACAATTTTGGCTGTTATGTTGGTGCACAAATCTAATGAATAGATGAATAAATAATAAATTTATTGCTATAATCTGACCATAGATTATACTTGAAAAGGTTTTATTAACTCGAGACAATAAAAAAAATGCTTGTTTACAATTTCAACCAAAATAAGTCGATACGTATAACTATTTTGCAAAAAAAATAACCTATTGTTCCTTTTGTTGTGATAAATGCAATGCCATAAGTTTTTCTCAGTGCGTGTTTGTAAGTACGCTAGGTAACCATAATACAAGTTAATGAATTGTGAGAATATTAAAAACTGTGTCTAGTACAGCTACCTCTGTAATTATATAGAGTAATTAATCCTAAAGTCGGTTAATTACAGATGATTTATTTGGTAACGCATGCATTATAACGATTAATCTAACACTGAACTATTTAAACTACCTAGAGCCTGACGTTATTTTCACATTCATTCAGAGGATCTCAAAAGAAAATTACTTAAAAAATATACACTTACCTCCAGGAAATCTACTAGGGAATATCCTCCCATGCCTGTTGATCAGCCAAGGATACAGGGGGTAAGACTCTCTTGGCACTGGTGGGGCAGGATGCGGTGGTGGATGAGGCGGTAAAGGGGCTCCAAACCCTTGTTGTTGATGCGCTAACGCTGCAGCTAATGCCGCTCCTTGAAAATGTGCCAAAAACTGATGATGATGACTCTGAGCGTCAAGGTAAGACAGTCTCTTTAACTCAGGAGAAGGAAAAACTGGTGCCAAAGCACTCGGCCTCAACAATGGTCTCGGTGAAGGACTTCGAGGGGATGCAATCGGAGAGGGAGACCCCGGACTCGCAAGCGGCGGCGAAGCATGTTTCGGTCTCTCTGAACCACCCACAATACTGTCTATACTGAATCCAATTTTCGGCTTCGATGGCACCGCCACCACAGGGGTCGGTGCGAGAGGCATCATGCTTTTACACACGGTGGGTCCGACACAAAAAATAAAACACCAAATCAGAAGCACATGTCACACAGAACACAATCCATCGTGACGCGAGCGCGCGATACGTACGCCAAGGCGGCGCGCGGCCGAATGATCCCTCCGCACTCACCGAACGCCCGTCGACACCAAAAAAAAATAACGAACATGGACTCCGCTACGACTATTGGACGAAGCCTGTAGAGGGGTGGCGACAGTTCTGCGAGCAGCAGTCTTTATTTGAAAATCTGATGCCTGATTGGACAACGAGCTTGAAGAGGTGTTATTTGAATTTGGAATGCTTTCCCAGTGGGCGGTTTGTGTTAAGAGCTTGTGATTTAGCCGACCATATGCCGTATTACATCAGAATTGTGCGGCGCTAAGTGTGGAACAGTGCTTTTGAATTTAGCAGGTTACGAGTCAATTAAGGCGTCGATTGGGTGGTGCGCATCGCATTTCTCGTTTTGTGTCCGCCGGCGTGTGCGGCTCTTGTCCGTCGCCTTCGCCGCTCTACACACAGCGGTTATACTTTTAATTAACTCCGATGCTATATTAGCTTAATGTCGTGACTTAAACGTGGAGTTTTCAATAATTCCCCCAATGATTGATTTAAGCAAAATGGCGGGATTTATAATCGCGTGCGGTTTAATTATTTTTATCGATAATAAAATAATTATTTGCACTGAGTGTGCGATTGCTTCTTATGTAGCTGAATACATTTTTAATGAAACACGATAAAGTTTGAATTTCACGGATATTTTCCACCATTACAAACTAAACAGTGTTTGGTAAATAGTTTGATTTTTAATTAAAATTGTTATGCTTAATAGTCCGTGGTGTGTTGTGATTGATTTTTGTTTATAATTCAAGTCATAATGTTCATTCAAGAAGGTATTAACATCTCTAGGTGTTTCAAATAGTCGGTCGTGGTTATGCAAACTATCCCTCAGTACTTTTTAAACTGATTTATTTAAATTAAATATTCCAGTAATAAAGAAAGATAAACTGTGTGCCTATGTAATAAAAAATCCACAAGAAGGATTTTCTACACAGGCGCCTTTGTCTAAAAAGACCAAACAAAAAAAACAGCCGATGACACCTAATTGTTCCACTATTATTTTTCTTTAAAACTAGCAATAGAATAAAGAGTTTTAATTCACTCTATGGTTTGTAAACAAAAGTGTTGTTTTTATACTATTTTCCTCCCAATTTCTATGTTTTTTCTCTCCAAACCTTCCTTGTGCCTTAATAATATTTAAAAAATGAAATTAACTGAAATGGTAGAGCGGTTCTCTAGTCTTGCCCTTAGAAACACATTTGGCAATATTTTTTTTATAAAATATCAATTAGTACGGCGTAAGTTGGAGTTTCATGGGCATTCAAAGGTATTTTTCTACTATCACCTATTTTCAAGGTATGTAGGAAGGAAGCAATTTACTAAATTAACACCCTTTTATCATAAAAAAACGATTATAGGTATGTAAACTTTCTCTGCGTGAGAGTAACTGGATCAGACGTGATTTTCGTTGGCATGATGAGTTCATAACCTAGGTATGTCACATCCTAATTTGTAAGTATTTAAGCATGTCTTAACGCATTATAATGTTTTAATCTGCGAATTGTAACTATGTTTCTCGTCCATCAAGTCACTTGCAAAACGATCAGTTAGACATGAACAAAATAAATGACTGAAAGCGGACTTACGGCTTATCAATTTGGTATAACTAACGACATCAGTCTACTAATATCTATTAGATACAGGTAGATATTTAATCTAGATCTGTCAATGAGGATAATAAAAAAAAACACACACACACACACACATACACTTTTCCCGTACTTATTTAGGTAGGTATTACTTTTAATTACTAAGAATAAGGGCCAGTTTCACCATTTGCTGATAAAGTTTTTGACGGTTTATCTGCTGATAATCTGCAAGATTACTATACAGATTTTGGGTAAATAAGTTTCGGATAGAGACAAATATGTCAGATAACCATATAGTACCTACTTGGATAACCTTTGATCGGTATTTTCTTTTTGGTAAATTTTCTAAAAATGAATTCAAGTTAGATCGATTTATCGCCCCCGAAACCCCTTGCACCCCGCACAAAATTTCATATTATATATACCTACCTATACAAGAATGGCTCATTTAAAGGCAGATAGGTACCTATTAGATAGATCATTTAATCTATAAAAATAAATAAAATTGGAGTGTCTGTTTGTAATATTAAAATAACCGCTTTTTACGTGCATATGTATGTATACACGGTACATATACCAAAAATGTAGTTAATTTTTTTTTGTCTGTCTGCCTGTCTGTCTGTTTGTTCCTGGTAATCTCTGGAACGGCTGGACTGATTTCGACGAGACTTTCACTGGCAGGTAGCTGATGATCCAGGGAGTAACTTAGGCCACTTTTTGTAGACTAACTTTGTCCCGCGGCGTTACTCGCGGTACAACAATAACCGCGGGTAACACCGCGGGGTTCAGCTAGTTAAATCATATATATCTATCAGAGTACAATGGAAGGCATATTGCGACGACCCTTACTACCTATAATTGGATTAAGGGTAGGTGGTTGATAGACCCATCATCCCTTAATTTTAATAGTGTTGAGTTGAGATACGCGCTGGACTCTGACCGAAGACATTATCCGTTCTAAATGTAACCCTGATGCTGACCACACTCCTCAGACATCAGGAACTTGACTGCCTCGTTGGTCTAGCGGTTGGCGTGTGCGACTGCTGATCATGAGGTCTCGGGTTCGATTCCCGGGTCGAACCAAATGTTTGTACGATCTACAAATATTTGTTTCGGAGTTTGGGTGTTTTCTATGTATAATATGTATGTATTTACAAAAAAAAATGTATATATGTATTCATATCAGTTGTCTAGTACCCATAACACAAGCTCTGCTTAGCCTGGGACTAGATCGCGTAGATGTCTGAAATATTTATTATTATTATTATTTATTAAAACTGATCAAAGAGAGATACCGAAATAAAAATCAATGTTAGTATGTAACTTTATTAGGATACTATCAGTATGTCGGATATTGCAGTAAAGAGTGGCGTATTTTCTTCCTCAAGACTTGAAGTATCTCCATGGCAAATGTCATTGAAATCGGTATAGCGGTTTAGCAGTGAAAATGTAACAGAAAGACAAAGTTACTTTCGAGTTTGTAATTTTACTATGGATGGTAATACTAGCTTTTAATCTCCTAATAGATCTTGGAGATACATCTGGTTGATCGAGATGGAGATACCTAGGTAATCATTTCCTCAAAGTGCCTCCTACCTTTTTTCTAGCCATTTCCTTTAGTATATACTTAAAGCAGTTAAGAGTCTACTTAATGTACCTTATAAGTGATGATATGAGTGACCTGGAGCAAGTGATAGCGTATGCGACTGTGTTTGATGTTTCGGTTTCGATTCCTGGGTCGGACCAAAATTGTCTCAAATATTTGTTTCGGAGTTAAAGTGTTTTCTATGTACGAGTATAATACCTATGTATATTGGTATTTACAAGAAAAATTTTCAAGGTTACGAGTTCTATTTCTATCAGTTGTCTAGTACTCATAACACAAGCTCCGCTTAGCTTGGGACTAGATGGCGTTATTAGTATTTATTGTTCTAAAAAAAAAAAAAGTATATATGTATTTCTATCACTTGTCTAGTACCCATAACACAAGCAAGGCATGCTTAGCTTGGGACTAGATGGCGTTATTAGTATTTATTGTTCTAAAAAAAAAAGTATATATGTATTTCTATCAGTTGTCTAGTACCCATAACACAAGCTCTGCTTAGCTTGGGACTAGATGGCGTTATTATTATTTTTATCAGTTGTTTAGTACCGATACCTATTACAAGCTCTGCTCAGTTTGGTAAGTACTACATGTCCTTGTGAGTGGTGTGTTAGATGTCCAAAATATTTATTTATTTAAATTTAATAAAGTATGTTTCTACCCATTACTGTTTGATTAACGAGGTTACAGTTATTAAAAAAGTAAGAATCAGGTGTTTATTGATTTTAACTTCAAATTCTTATTTCGTGTTGGTAGTTTTGATATAACGTGTCTTCCATAAAACCATTCATCCCTTATTATAAACTAGCTGAACCTCGCGGTGTTACCCGCGGTTATTGATGCACCGCGAGTAACGCCGCGAGACAAAGTTAGTCTAAAAGAAATAGCCTAAGTTACTCCCTGGATTATCAGCTACCTGCTAGTGAAAGTCCTGTCAAAATCCGTCCATCCGTTCCATAGATTACCCGGAACAAATAGACACAGACAGACAGACAATTTTTTTTTTTACTACATTGTTCCTATATGTACCGTGTATACATACATATGTATTTAGTAAAAAGCGGTTATTTTAATATTACAAACAGACACTCCAATTTTATTTATTTGTATAGATGAAAGTTTAAACTTTCTTGGTGTTTTTAACCTCAGCAGTTCAGTCTCGTTGCGTTGCTTTGATGAATCTGTTAGTCATCATCATCAAGACCTCTCAATTGCACGCCACTTGGTTCAGATCCTCGGCTTCTCGCATCCAGCTTCTGCCAGCTGACTTACGCAGTTCATCATTTCACTCAGCCTGTGAGTGTGAACCTGTGGACAATCTCACTATATTTGTCTGTTAGTCTACCAGTAATTTATTTTTAAAGACAACACGCGCTATAAGAATATTCCTGTGTCACAGAGGACATTACAAACATAACTACCTACAAGAAAAGGACTCAAAGAACACCCGGCCTCAGAACAACAAAATTTGTATACCTATATACCTAGACTAGCAGACCCACGCAACCTCGTCTTCTATTGCCCGTCGCGTGATAATTTTCCCCCGTTTTTGAAACATTTTTCATTGGTGCTCCTCTCCTATTAGTCTTAGCGTTATGATATATAGCCTATAGACTTCCTCGATAAATGGGCTATCTAATACTGAAAGAATTTTTCAAATCAGACCAGTAGTCCTGAGATTAGCGTGTTCAAACAAATAAACAAACAAACTCTTCAGCTTTATATATTAGTATAGATTAATTATAACATACTATATAGGTACGGAACATACTACTAATAACCTATGTAAATAAAATGTATAATCTTTACAGTGGAGTAAACTTAAATGTCAATAATGTAAGTTACTTACGACAGTCCTCTCCAGAGTGTATTTGACATTTATATATAGAGACACATATATAGAGACTACAGATGAAATTTAAAAAAAATAAAGTTATGTTTATATTCTTTGTTAATTATCACCATTTGAGTTATTTAATCTTCTATCTCAATTGTAATTAAAAAAATATCAATCAAGTTCAGACCCTCTTCCTTTTGGAAGTCGTTTAAAAAGAAAAAGTATGGTAACCCTTTCAAATAAAAAACTAAAAAAGTTGTGCACACATCTCTGTAACTAGATAGAAATATCTTGAAAGACTATTTACATCTAACGGTCCATACATCATATTATAGGTATTGAAAGATCTAGGTATATTGTGTCCATACTTGAAGAAAAATATTTATAGGTACCTTTATCCACGAAAGTTATGAGCACAGAGGAGAGTGAAATTTGGCACAGTTTAAGTTAATATGAAGGAGGAATGCTGAAAACTAAAAAAGAAATCAAAAAAATAATTTATATAAATCGGGTTTTATTTCGCTAGGCCGCCACTGGTTGAAAGACTTATCTTATCTCTAAAACTGAACGACCTTTCCAGCAGCTCAGCAACATAATGAATACCTAAATACTCTATGGTTTGAGGCATGTCGTAAATTTGTACGAACCCTATTTAAAGGGTTTTCATGAACTTTTCTAGGAATATCCCACAGATTTGAATTAGTGACAATGGAACTGTCTTGAAAAGCCTTGCAGTTATGAAAAGTATTTCGAAAATGGACCGAAAATTTATGGGGCAATCGGAGAACAAACATACAAACAATTTATCTGAATCGAAAAGCCAATTTGGGGATAAAAAAGTGACTATATGTTCCTACGTATCAATTGTAAAACATAAGCCCGCCAAAAAATATAGTCTGTGCTACTGTTGTAAGCGACAGAGGATAATTAAAAAAAAGGTTATTTTGTTTTTAAAAAAGTATTATATTTTTTTACTGTAGGTACTGTCTTGGTTTTCTTGCTACACGATAAATACAGGATACATTTGACTTAATAATTGTCACTGTAGTGATGTTTTCCTGTGTAATTATCTACAGATCTGGCTAAGATAGGGTTATCAACATACCTACAGATCACACCACCGGTATCACCCATATTTATTCTCCTTGGTACAATTTATACAAATAAATAAAATTGGAGTGTCTGTTTGTAATATTAAAATAACCGCTTTTTAATAAATGCATATGTATTACACGGTACATATACCAAAATATCATTTTTTTGAGTTTTTGCCTGTCTGTCTATCTGTCTAACTGTTTTGTGTGTTCTGTTCTGTGGCCCGCCAGGCATGATCAACTCGCCTGGTCGGAGATCCACCCTTTGTGTTGGAGGGGCATGACACCCCTTCCTCTACAAGTCTCTACCTTAATCAAATAGGAAGAAAGACATCGACCACTGAAGTAAAATTGCAAGTAAAACGAAAGAAACAATACTTTAACAGCGGTTTTCTGTGTGGCCGTGCACTTTTACCCGACTACGGCGAAGCGAAAATGAAAGTTTATAGTTTTGGCAGTACCTTACCTTCAAAAAAAGAGCGTAGGTACTCCTTCTCAAAAGGCCGGCAACGCATTTGTGACGCCTCTGGAGTTACTGGTGTCCTTGGGCGGCGGTAATCGCTCGCCATCAGGCGATACGTCTGCTCGTTTGCCCTCTAATTCATAAAAAAAACTTATACCTATATGTATTTTTGTATGTATCACCGTATATACCGATTTTAATGAATGAAGTGTCAATAAATTCGTAATAATGGCCCGGATGATATACCTATGCTATATAAAATTTTACCAAAAACATTTTGTTTTTCTTTTTAAAAAAAGACAACTCAACGAGGGAATATTACCGTATCGCAGGGGACCTTATAAAGATAGACTACCAGGCACACGCAACCTCGTTTGCGTCTCCTATTGCCCGTCGCGTGATAATTTGAACCCCGTTTTTGAAACATTTTTCATTGGTGCTCATCTCCTATTGATCTTAGCGTGATGATATATAGCCTATAGCCTTCCTCGATAAATGGGCTATCTAACACCAAAATAATTTTTCAAATCGGACCAGTAGTTCTTGAGATTAGCGTGTTCAAACAAACAAACAAACAAACAAACTCTTCAGCTTTATATATTAGTATAGATAAACCGGACACAAAGAACACCCAGACTCAAAACAACGATTTGTGGATCAAATAAAGTGTGGTTCCTTGTGAGGTTTGAACTAAGACTCGACACAGAAGAACATACAAAGTGACAGGGTGACCGCTTCACTACGCCATTCGAGTCGAGTAATTATTTGTTAAAACCTTGAAATTTAAATAACTGTTCCCTTTGACCGCCAAGGACGCGAAGCATAAAGTGTTCCAGATTCAAAAATGTTCCAGAGACATCAACGCCGCCTTAAAGCGTCTTTAATGCAGAATAAAACTTGGGTAAAAGTGATTTTTAGAAACAGGAACATTTATTTCATTATGATTTTGCCTACTATAAACAGTGAGATATAATCAAATCTGTCAAGTCTGTCGGTTAACGGGTTAAATATGTCGATATAGAATAAATCGCGTCACACACAATGTAGATACTATAAAAATATATCTTATCTTCGGCATATCGCTAACCATACATTCCCACACACAATGAATCCAACAAATATTATAAACACGAAAGTTTGTAAGTACCTATGGATGGATGTGTTTTACTCTTTCACGCAAAAACTACTGAACGGATTTGGATGAAACTTTACAGTAATATAGTTTATACATCAAAATAACACATAGGCTACTATTTGCCGCGATAACCGACATACACGCGGGCGGAGCCGCGGTCAATAACTAGTATAATATATATTTCACATTCGAGTAACTTAAGATACCGACCGTTATGAGAAAGATATTTGAACATACTAGCGACATCTTAAGATCTTGAAATATATATTAACATAATCGGCGAACTATATCTGAAGATAAAGAACAGGATGTATATAATTAATATATATTATTATACTACCTATTTAAGTGACATTTTTAGACATTTTCGTTGTCACACCGCCATTTTTTTAGAGCGGAGAGAGACGTATTAGATTTTATAACAGTTCTTAGCCCCTAAGGTGTCCACGGCCTTTCATTGGCCGTATTAAAACATGGTCTATTGTGTCACCGGCCAGCCACTGGCCGGTCAATGGCCGCGAGTCGGGAATTATTAATAATAATAATGGAATTATCCCACAAACCACGTGATACTCAAGCTATGCTTATGTCAAAGTGACGTGACACCTGAGGGAGTTGACTTGAGTTAATTATTCATTGTTTGACAATCGAGAAGTATAATTATTGTATTTACGGTATTGAGTGTAATTGTTTACTCTACAGAATAGAATATATTCATTGCTAAAGAAAGGTGGTGTTTTATTATAAAGCAAATTATACATGTTAAAATTACACTGAATATTGATTTACTACATAGCACTGTTTCATTTATTTACCCTAAACATATAGCAAGTCGCTTCTCAGTAAATATGAAATCTTGAATGTGTGTTTTTGCTTTTTATGTTTTCTTTAATTAAATTATGAACTTCATTAATTTTTGCCCTTGGGTTTCTAAAGTCTATGATAAATTTACTTTCAGAGAGATCGTAGTAAATATTAAATTTACATCGCTGTTTTTTGGTGCTTATATGGTTCTCTACCCAGCTTTTATGATTTTTACTTCTTCATGCAACATAATTATCGAATTCACTATCCCATTCGTCATCAGACGAGCTGTCAAGTAAGTCTAGCAACAGTCGGTTTTGTATCCGTTTCATCGGAAGAACGAAACACACTGTATAAGGAACGAAATCTATAATCAAAGTATAAGGAATGTATCTTTGCTGCGTTTACTTCTGTAAGATAATATATTTTTATATTAGACTTTAAAATGTATATTATCTTCGTTGTGTGTGACGCACTTAAGATTCAAGACTATTTTTACCCGACTACGGCAAAGCTACACAACATGGAGTACGGCTTTGAAACTTAGTAATGTATAATAGTCCATAACACTAACAACGCGTGACTACGGCTTTTGAAACTTGTTTCATGATTTTTCAGCGTCGTCTTTTGTCGCAGTTGGGTTTTTACTTTTTTTTTCATGATAACTATAGGTAGTAGTTATATGTATACCTTTCTAAATTCACTTAAGGTAACTATAAAATGTTTAGGGTACATTGTCAAGACGGACTTTAGTTCAGAATTAATTATTTCAAATTCAAAATTCGTAAGGAACTTGAGCGAGACCGGGTCTTTTATGAGGGTTAAACCCAAAACTGACACACTTGAAATCAGGGCATGATAGCTAAAGAATCGAAAAGAGGGTATTGTTTGTTGAAATATTTTACTAAATAATTTGATGAATACAGTATCCATGTGAAAATTATCGTTTACTGCGGCCGGTACAAGGCTCTTACATAATGTTTACGAAAATATTATGATGCATAAGTATCCGTTCTGTACTGGTTTGATTACAGTCAGTTATAGGTAATATGGCTAGGCACCACTGACACTCCTCTATTTATGACACCTATGATGTTCTCCTAACCGATTTCGGATGCGGCAGCCAGTCTCGACGTATACCTACCAGCCCGCTAAGCGCAACCAGCATAAACACAGGTGCATTCTCAGTTCCTTTACTCTTATAACCCGATGGGACGGTTATCCGACACGACTATGGAGAAATCAGGTGCAGGGCCGACGGCTTTACATACTCTAAGAGACACAGGGGTTTACACTCGAACTTTCAAACTCCGGGCTGTTATAAGCCATTTCTGTAATCAGAAAAACTCAGTAACACTCACTCTTGGGAAACTAACCCTAGGCCTCATGTTCAGCAGTCGAATAGATACGCTAACTGGTAGACCAACGCGAAATACCTACATATTTTAAGTAGACCGCTAGAGCAACGAGACAGTTATAGTTGTGTATATGACACTTATTGTGTGTAGTTGGAGACAGGTGTGTACCGTGGGAGAGCCACGCTTCGGTATGCATGGGTCGGTTCGACCAGTGAGTGTGAGAGTGATACCACGGCCTCGTAGAAAACCCGTGTGAAACAGCACCTTCGATGTGTTTCATCCAGTGAGATATGATACCGGATTCCTATACTCCAACCCCTTTCCCCATCCCCCAAAGGTCGGCAACGCACTTGTGTTACCATCAGGCAATACGTCTGCTACGTATACGTCTATCTTATACCTAACTAGCTGACCCACGCAACCTCGTTTTTTTTTTTTTTTTTTTTTTGTTTTATTGTTCAAAATATTATCTACATACAGATGTAAATACAGATTCTCTCGCATAAACCACACGGGTTTTTAGGCGAGAGGGAGTTGGTCTTATAGTCTATAACAATTTACACAGTTCAGCACAATTATACACAAAATCAGACAAAACAACAAAGGGCAGGCAAGCGTATGCATGTACAATGTCTAATAGACAATACAACACCACCTACCCACATACTTAAGCTATGTTGTCCATAAGGAATTTCCGCATTATTTTTACATAGTTTTCGTTTGTGATGTATTTTTGCAGTATATGTTCTGGTTTGGTTTGCGCCTTATATTATATATATTATATTAGCGTGAAAATTTCCCCCGCTTTTGAAACATTCTTTATTGATGCTCCGCTCCTATTGGTCTTAGCGTAATGATATATAGCCTATAGCCTTCCTCGATAAATGTACTATCCAACACTAAAAAGAATTTTTCAAATCGGACCAGCGGTTCCTGAGATTATCGCGTTCAAACAAACAAACTTTTCAGCTTTATATATTAGTAAGATAAGATAAGATAAGATATGTTTATATCTCATTTCAAAGGAGGGTCTTATGTCCAACAGTGAACTATTAAAACCTGTTGATGATGATATAAAACAACTATTTTACCATTGACCCTATAATTTCAAGTCGATCGAAAGTGCGACTTCTGAACAGTACGTACCTATGTAAATACAAGATCGTTGAGTATTGAGCTAAGAAGATTATACTATTAGGTGCATTATCACGCCTCGGCTGGTTACGGAACGTGACCGAATTTGAATAGCTGAATACCACCTTTGTGCAGTCAGGTAACACATAAAGCTTCGCTCACATGGTTATTTAAAAAAATGCTTTTATTTTTAACTAGCTGAACCCCGCGGTGTTACCCGCAGTTATTGTCGTATCGCGAGTAACGCCGCGGTACAAAGTTAGTCTAAAAAAGCCTAAGTTACTCCCTGGATCATCAGCTACCTGACAGTGAAAGTCCCGTCAAAATTGGGTTCCAGCCGTTCCAGACATTACCCGGAACAAACAGACAGACAGATAAAAAAAATTTCAATTCAAAGACATATGCATTTAGTAAAAAGCGATTATTTTAATATTACAAACAAACACTCCAATTTTATTTATTTGTTTAGATAGGGCGTTACATGTTATAAAATCAAACCAGACAGGAACATTATTTTTTTCATGGATACATTTAGTAATATTAGTACTGAAAAAAAACAAGATTCTAATTCGATCCAAAATCTGCGGTAGTAAGATCTTACAAACATGAGAATACTCATTCATACTTTGTGATCGCCACTCCTTGCAGCGCCATCTCTCGACAAGCGCGGGAAGCACGCAGGGTCTTGTAAAATAAATAAAACTCTATAGTTATCGTTCTTATTAGTAGCAAATTTTATCGATTACTTTGTAAGTAATTCATAAGATTCTTAAAACGTGTATTTTGTTCAGGTTTAACAATAATAACTAGCATCAATTCAGCTTTCATAAACGCAAAATATAATGAGTACGTAAGACTGTCTTATTTGACATAGATTATAATATGTTTTTAATTAGTTAAGGAATAAATAACACTTAATAAGATTTATTTATTCCTTTGGAGTTTTTTAATTTTAACACCACCAGTCGTGAAAGTAACATTTAGGTTTGCTCCTGTAGCTTCTCCCGACTGCCGAGGTAGGCCACGCGGGTTTTAGTGGGTAGACCGGTCCTCCGGAAGTCCCACACACGCTCTTCGTCTCCCCATGGAGGGTACGCTGCAAAAAGCATTTCCCGCGTAAAAAAAAAAGGCATAGCGTAGAAGTTGTATAAGTACATATACTTACTCTAGGGTGGAAATTGTGGTAAAAATGAACTGTTTTTGTGTGTTTGTTTGTGTGTATTTTTAACTAAGAGATTAATCAAGAACATGATATCAAACAATTACCCTTTGCTTCTACAATTAGCTGAGGCGTAGCGTGCTTTGCGGGAAACGACCTAAACGTTGATGTTAAAAAGCTTTATAAATTCTATTCGGTACGAAAACTATCACAGTGCGAAAGCTATCACAGGATTTGTAGTTTCTTTGTAGTTCGCTGTTTTGTCATATTTTTCAAAAGACACTTACACACTCGCTTTACTGAGGCGAACCCTCCCCACTCTGCGCCGCAAGATGTGGATAGGCGATCACTTTACCTACCACGCTTAAGGTGGAAATATTTTATGTGGTTGTTGCTACAATAATGTACCATTGCTAGTAGTCTAAGTGCTTGCTAATAAAAAATCATAAAATTTGTTTTCGATGCATGTCGATGCATTCGAATGCAGTGATTAATTGCATTGTTGCACACGGGCATTGTGTTGATATATTCATTCAAAACGTAAAAGCTAAAAGCCTATGATACCTACACTAAATACTCCTTAAACTTTTTCTGTGTAGAAACCCTAAGAATCTATTCAAATAAGAGGTGTGAGTTGAACCTTACAAGTAGTTGCAAAACATTTGATTTTATCTTACCATAGTGTATTTATAAGCCGTTACCGGATTCAATATGGCGCTGTAATGGCCAATAACAAGCGCCAATTATGTTTGTTGTTTTGTGAATTTATAAAATCTTGATTTAACGTGGGAATTTGCACTACACAACACATTCCTAATTAATTGAGTTTAAACTATATTTTCTTATTTAAGGTTTTTGGAACAATTTTTTTCCCGCCGTTCAATGTTCACCATAAACAAAATTTTATCTATTAGACCATAAAATAAACAAATACCTATATTATTTGAAAAGAAACAATTTGTGAATCACACAAAGTATTGTCATATGTAGGATTTGAACCCATAACACTTGGCGCAGTAGAAATCGGCGTGGCGACCGCTTAACCACTAGGCCAGCCATGCGCTCAAGTTTATAAATCCAAAGACAACAAACGTATTAATTTGTCCTGGAATCGAACCCATGACCTGCGGTCTGCAGTCCATGCCAGTCATTTGTATGAGTATGGTGTTTAACTATACCTCCATTTATAATTCGATTAAGTTAGTTCTCTTTTCCTGTATTAATTCCCATAAAACGTAAAGGCGCCATAGTTATACAAAACAGATTTATAATTGTGATAAAGTGACCTACAGCGGTGTAATATGGTTAAACGTGTACCTCGGTTAAATCTGTACGTGCGTAAATATGAATAGTGTTGTGCAAACAATGTATCGATGATTTGTTAAATATTATCAGCATTTATCGGAACAAAGTTATCATGGACGGGACTTTATGCTTAGCTCCAAGAAATATTCCCCTTTCTTTGAAGCAGTTAAAGTTATTTAATTAAGAAGAGAGGAGAATTTTTATATACTTAACTAAACCACATGGTTACACGCTATTGTTCTGTCTCTTTTAATTGTACAAAAAATCGAAATATATTTTAGGAATGTGTTTTCGAAAATGTTGATTCGCTAGAAAATAAATATTATGTTCCATTTTGAATATCTAATTTCTAAGACAATTTCACCTCTTTTAATTGTCTCTAAAGATGATCTTAAAATTGAATAATAACTGAAACGAGATGTACCTATCTTAAACCAGTAATCATAAGCGTCTATTTAAATTTAAAGCAATTATACCCTGTTTTCCAATTACAAAGCATAGTGCGACTCATTGGCGCACAATGCTGAATTATGCTGAAGCTTAATTGGAACGTGAATTAGTTTTCAAATGCACCAGCAGAGTGCGCTAAGTTCAGTGTTGAAAAAAAAAATATATTCAGAGTTAGCAATAACCTCATTAATTTGTAAGCAAAGTGGTATACATAAAAATTGGTTGAAAACTATTTACGGTTATTTTAAGTAATTTGGATTTTGATAATTACATTAACATTTGTTTGTTTTGAGTAATTTTTTTAAATGAGTTCTACCTTCATCCATACTTATATTTATTTTTTTAACACAGTTTGAATTAACTTTGATTATTTCGAAAAAACTGCAACGAAACGAAAGCTTTAAAAATTTTTTCATAATATTACTAACGATAATATATAAATAAAACATTTTGATCAATGCCACCTTAAAGAAAAAACACTTGTTAATTTTTGTCACGTTGGTATCGATTGCACGCATCACGCAAAAACACTACTTTTGAGAGTGCTCGATTGTGCGAAGCGTTGCTGTAGTTGAATCATTCAAAGTTAAGCATTATGCCGCATAATGCGCTCTAGTGCTGTAATTGGAAAACAGGGATAGTAACGACACAAAACAAGAAATTTTATCGACACTGTAATGTTACATCACTAATAGCATCAATCATAAAAATGTCGTTACGAAACAATGGCGGTGTGGGGGCGACGCGGGCGGTCCGCGACACATTAGCAACAGTAACAATTCGATTCCTGACTGCGGTACACCAATTTATCGATATAAGTACAACACTAGAATATTTTATTAGAAAAGTTTTGGGAACAAAGAATTCTTATTTAGTTTTTTTTTCTATAAATTTTAGTTCCTTTATCTTTAGCTTTCTTAGTTTTGAACAAAAGTTCCTAGGGATTTATTTTCTAACTTATGTATAGGTACCTTCAACAGTTTGGCTACGTCGCATCTATACAAATAAATAAATTTGGAATGCCTGTTTGTAATATAAAATAACCGCTTTTTATTTAATGCATATTTATGTATACACGGTACATTTCTTTATTTTTATGTATGGCCTGCCAAAATGACTCTACTCTGCCTGATGGAAAGCATAAGCAGAATCCAAGAGTGGTGGTCACCATACTCTTTGCGAATGCAGACAGTGCAACAATGCAGCATGGTGACCCACACCATGGCGGCCTAGTGATGCTTCTGCAACATTGGGCCTCCGGTCTCGCACTCACCAACGAAACACGACAGCACGAACACTGTCATTTTACGTTGATTTTCTATGCGAGGGTAGTACCGCCCCGGTCGAGCAGGTCCATTCGTGCTGAAATTAGCGTGGCTCTACTATTTTTGTGTACACATCAATACAAATAAATAAAATTGGAGTGTATGTATACACATTACATATACCAAAAATGTAGAAACAAAAATTTTGTCTGTCTGTCTGCCAGTCTGTCTGTTTGTTCCGGGTAATCTCAGGAAAGGTTGGACCGATTTTGACGGGACTTTCACTGGCAGGTAGCTGATGATCCAGGGAGTTACTTTGGCTACTTTTTTTGTCACTCACGGTACAACAATAACCGCGGGTAACACCAAGGGGTTCAGCTAGTAACAAAATAACATTTTACAATTTTTATCTGTTTATTCCGGCTAATCTTTGAAACGGCTGGACCGATTTTCCCGGGACTTTTACTGATAGGTAGCTGATGATAAAAGGAGTAACTTAGACTACTACTTTATTTTGGACTAGCTTTGCCCTTCGGCGTTACCCGCGGTGCGACAATAACCGTGGGTAACACCGCGGGTATCAGCTAGTTAAGAAATAAAATAAACGTGATTACTGTCGCTTGTTATTCAAAAGCTAATCAAAAAAAAATTGTTTTTATAAGTTTTGTTGCTTTTTGGTACAATATATGTGTATTTACAACAAAAGTATATAGTTATGTAATGTAATTTTGTTCATAATGACATTATTATTTTAAACAGGTCCTATTAATATAAAATTCTCCATAAAAAACATCTGTTTTTCATATTATATTTTTAGGGCAAAACAACATTTGCTTGGTCCGCTAGTTATAATATTCAATCTATTTAACAAATTGTTGAAATCATAATCTACAGGTTTTTTTTTAAGATAAGTTGGTAATAGTCTATCAGTGTCTTTATCAGAGAGTGGTGAAACTGGTCCTAAGGCGAGTAAGCCTACTGCTACTCTTAATTCCTCTCTAATAAATGAAGGATCAAAAAGCATCTAACTAGGCTGCCATAGCGTGGTGACCACCACTCCTAGAGTCTGCTCATGCTTTCCATCAGGCAGAGCAGAGTCATTTTAACAGCTGCAACTTAAAAAAAATTGACGCAAGCTTTTTGATTCATGTAGGATTTTTTAATATGGCAATTATACTTACAATAATTTTACTGTCAAATTACATCCCTTCACTAAAAGTTTTTTTGTTTTTTTTTTTTAAATTTAAGAATTATGTACATACAATCAAGAAAAACTCCTTGATTCAAGTTACGGGGCGGCGTGCGTAACAGAAAATTTAATGGAAAAACTGCCTTTTTATACGTACAAATGAGAGTCTTATATTTTAAAACATATTAAGCATTTACGAAAAACAACTTTCCTCTCTAAAAGCTCTTATCTTTCACGAACAACATAAAGCCAAACCAACAAACCTTATAAAAGGTTTCTTACAGACCTCCAGGCTTAATAGCTTCCTTTTTAAATAGAGGGGTAAACAAGACAACATAAATATTGCTTATCTATTTAGTTGTTAGTGGATAGGCATAGACAAAATAAAGTTTTATAAGGGCTGGCTGTAAACTGTCGTAATTAGATGATTATCTTAAAGTTTTGTGTCACCATTTTGAATTTAGCATCACGTAGGTACATTGTCACAATGTACCTACGTGATGCTAAATTAGGTAGTGATACAAGTTATCGATCTCAATTCATCTGTCTGTACTCTGAAATCTGTACTGTTTCAAAAGTCTATTTATTCACAAACAGTTATAAAACAATCCATTTATTAGAGTTTAAAACGATACCATGAGGTAGTAATTAAATTATTACGTTTGCATAGTAGTAAAGTATTCAAATGATACGAAATAACAAAAAGAATAAAGAACAATAAAACGACTATGTTTTTAAATGTTCGTATCATCAACCGATTTCTCTAATAATTAATCGATAAAATAAAAATCGATGTTAACATTATAGTTCTTTGCGAATCAAGTAAAAAGGTGTACAAAGATCCCTTCGATGTTGGCTATATTATTTTTTTTATTCCCTAAAATAATTTTACCAAAAATAGTGGCAGCCCTAGGCTAATTCTTCAGGTTCAAATACCGCAAAGTAAAAATGAATGTTGCCAAAAAAAAATAAAAAAGAATTAAATGACTTTGACAATGCATTCCTTTTTCAAAAACAATGTTCTGTAGAATAATGAGAAAGTAATAAATAAATAGTGGCGACCTACATCGATTATCGATATTGCCATTGATCGTACAGCATTCTTTTGTAAACCAACACATTTACGAGCATACGTTGCGCCAAATGCGTACCGAAATTAATTTAATATTTTGTAATTGCAGTTTTTATTTCCGTTCGGATTTTAATGAGATTTTGTTTTGATTTTATTTTATCGGTGTTTAACGAAGTGTATGTTTGGCGTAATAATGTTTTATGTCGCGACCCCTGTGGTCTTGCGTGTTGTAAATACGCTATTAGTTTTATTTACTAGGTTAACTCCTTTAATCTTTTATAGCTTTTAATGAAAATTTTGCACAGATGCTATGAAAGAACTAAATATATCTTTATTTAGATAATTGGTGCTGCTTTCTTACTTAACTAAATGCTTTTTAAAATGAATAATGTACTAAAAGAACCTCAATCCATACTCATGAGTTTTAGGTAATTCACATATATCATAGTTTTATCGATAGTGATAAAACATAATGTTGTCAATTCTTATTACTAATTAAAATAGCCGTAGTCGATATTTTCATTTGACAAACCTGCACTATAAAAATCTTTGAACAGGAAAATAAGTAGAACACATTGATATCATTTAAAGCAAAAGTAGGTTTGGTCTAAGCATATCAATACCAATAAAAATTATTCTTAAATTAATATTAAACTAACTAATGTCATAAATTAACACACACTAAAAAGCGTCAATATTATCTCGTCCCGATGCGCAAACCAAACAGCCACTCGAACACTCATTAAAACATCGGTGTACCTCTAGGCGATTTATAAATAACACAGAACATCCCTAGTTCTCTGTTTGTTAATTACTGACGGCGAACTCGAAACGGTCAATTATTATTTGAAATATAAACATAGAACCGCCATTGTAAGAGTACTTTCTACTTATTCTTAATTACTTTTAACTAAGACGTAACTCACTTGCTGAAAGTAGATATTTAGTAGAACTTATCTTTAACTAGGGACGTTGATGTATGGCGGGGTGAAACGGAGTGTATTTGTTTTTTTAATCGTCCGCCCGCAGGCACTGAACACTGTCCAGTCTTTTTGGTAAATTTTCCCACAAAATAGGCAGTTTAGTTTTTTGTTGGCATTACACTTTTTACCAGACTACGGCAAAGCCAAAGGAGGGTTATGATTTTGATAGGCTATGTATGTATGTTCATCTGTTCCCTCATAGCTCCTCAACTACTTATTAGAACTGGACAAATTTTGAGAAAATTTAGTTAACTAGAAGCGTCTGTCTTGATCGTCCGAGGCTATATGACGTGTCACTGAATCTAATGTGGCGACCTCTAGCGGTTATAAAGCACTGCGTTAAAAAATAAATTAGTGATAAATATGCCATGTTTGATATCATTGGAAAGTTCGTTACTTGTACATTTAAAAAATATATATAATCAACATTTGCTCGTAACTTTGAACGTTTATTTAAAATACACTTTGCAAAGGAACTTTGTATCATAACGGTACTAAAAACCCAACTACGACAAAAACTGACCCAAAAAAGTATGAAACAAGGTTGAAAAGCCGTAGTCACGCGTCACATAGGAACGTACCATAATACTTTAATAACGTTTCTTACGTCTATTGTTCTTGTACCGGAGTATAGTAAGTAATAAAATGATTGTCTACATACCTATACAAAAAAACATGCAACACTTTTTTAACAATTACCCTTCATAAAATGATTGAAGTGCAGTATGGAGCCAACATTCTTGCTTCTTCTATTGTCCTTGACAGCTGGACCATGGCCTTATGCTTATATATGCGTATACTTTTTTGATGAAAATGAAAAAAAATAGCTAAAGCTCCATTTAAAACAACGCAAAATGGGAGACTTAAATTAAAACTGAGATGGTTTTAGAATTTCATTTTCAGTTTTAGTGGGGAACTTTAATTTTTGTAGCTAGCAACCCGACCATAACTTCGCTCCAACCATGTAATTAGACGCTTATAAAAACTTTACGTAATTAATTGTTGGTTGGTGATGCTAGTGTGCGTTAAATTAATATTTATTGATGACATTTCGTGCCGTGAGCGGCTTTCATATTTAATTGTTCTTAATTCGTACACACGAGTGAAAATGGACGCCGTTTCGGTATGTTTATGCAATTAAAATTATTAGAAACGATACGGAATTTCTATCAGAGAATATGCTTATAATTTGATGCAATTAATTTTGTTTTAATGAGCAAATAATGGGGGATAGATATTATTATTAAAAGAAAATACTAGGTGGGAAGTTCCTTCACCTTCGAGAAGACTATGGCCAATTCTTTATATATATTAATTGACTAAATATAACTAATTATATCGGTTACTAGCTGAACCCCGCGGTGTTACCCGCGGCTATTGTTGTACCGCGAGTAACGCCGCGGGACAAAGTTAGTCTTAAAAAAGTAGCCTAAGTTACTCCCCGGATCATCAGCTACCTGCCAGTGAATGTCCAGTCAAAATCGGTCCAGCCGTTCCAGAGATTACCCGGAACAAACAGACAGACAGACAGACAGACAGACAGACAGACAGACAGACCGACAGACAGACAGACAAAAAATTTTTTACCTACATTTTTATCATATGTATCGTGGATACATACATATGAATTTAGTAAAAAGCGTTTATTTTAATATTACAAACAGACACTCCAATTTTATTTATTTGTATAGATTACGACCTATGTGTTAATCTGAAGTATAAGATATTTTACTGTAAATTTCATCCAAATCCGTTCTGTAGTTTTTGCGTGAAGAAGTAACAAACATACACACTCACAAACTTTCGTCTTTATGTGTGATGATTGTAGCGGTGGGTAGATAGAAGACGGCAGCCAAGCAACCACTTTATAGTAGCACAACCTAACAATATTCTCCAATGTACCTCTACATCAAGTAGACAGAGCATGAATGTGTGTGAATTACTCGAACCGACGTTTTTTATAGTAGGTATCTGATAGGCTTAACCCAATTCAATACTAAATTTAGATACTTTGTAGATAATATTAAACATTGTTTATCATAATTATTCTAATGGTTATGAGTATATAATAAGAGTAAATCAAAATTAAAATAAAACGAACAAAAAAAAATAAAACACCTTTTCTTTAGGTACAGTTCGTTCTATCTTTTCAGTTCTTCAATGAATTCAATAAAGATGGCAGATATTGACGTAGTCGGGTTTTTTTCTAAATAATTCGTTTCTTGTTGTATGTTAGGTTTATATTACTGCATCATTTGTCTAGGAGTTAACATATGCGACTGCCGATCAAGAGATTGTCTGAAAGAATACTTTTATAAGTATAAACATATGTTGAATATTGGGCGTCTTGGGTAGCCAAATGAAACAGCGACAAATTCCAAATATTCAGTTGTAATTTGGTTTAAATAATACAGTTACAATTAGTAGTAAAATGGTTAATAAAAGGTAGACAATAGCCTATAATGTACTGTGTCTGCTTGTACACATGTTATATTGCAATGTATCCACGAGTGGCGGTGCGTTGCGGCGACGGTGGGCAGTTCGTATCACCGGAGAGAGACCGGTTAAAACCGCTTCTCTGGCATTGTACCTTTATACACGGCGTGAACAACATAATATTTAAAGTATATACTTTTTTCTTTAAATATATATTTATACATAGAGCACACCCAAACTCCAAAACAAATACCCCCTCATGTATAACCGTCGCGTAGGCTGTTACTGTAAGTACCAACGAACATCATTTTCTGCGTAGTTAGCGCGTCTCCATTGAGACTAGCCTCCGCGCCGTAATTGAAATCACCGCGGTTTCCTAATTCAGTTAAAAATTTTCCTTAAATTGTGTTCAACATCAATGTTTGTTCTTGGTAGGAATTAACCCCACGATTTCTAGCTTTGCAATCAGAATAGCTAACCATTAAACAGAAAAGCCTACCACCAAAAATAAACTAACTTTTATACCAGCAGTTTTGAAATCTGACAACCCTAATTCTTGTTAACTGCCATGCAGTTAGACCAGTTAGTACATAATGAACTACATTATTCCTATCTCAAATCGTTCTGATGTGAACTAAACCAACTTTGTCAGAGCCACTAAAATGTTAGCCAACTCTTTATAGCTACATTAAACGATTTCATGATCAATCGATATCTTTAATGGACACATAACCACACCTCTAACAATGAATTCAAACCCTTAGCTAATTATATTGACACCTATAAAGATTATTAACAATGCTTTATCCTTGTCCAACCATAGCACTACCTCATAATTACAATAAGTATCTAGTAATAACGATCAACGCAACATTTTTATATCCCCTCTCTAAATAAAAACGAAAACAATAGCTAATCGACGCCATATTGTGCCCGCCATTAATTTAACCGCGCAAATGGCGTGCGTGGAGGTCGTTTCACGTCGATTAATTAGCAATTCAAACAAATTTAGCTTAATAACAACTTCTAAACTGAGTCCCGATCACATTTACGAGTAATTAATGTTTTCCTAACCATTATTTTACGTTCAGGTCAGGACGGTCGCGTTTAAAAATTGCGGGTTGTTTTTCCCGCGCTGTTAAAGGTAATTTACCTACTATCTATATCTACATCAGAAATGGAGCCATAGACCTCAATTACATAGCTATTTATTTCTTGTTTCCCACAAAGAGATTCATTGTTAATCATGTAAATATCTATATTTTATTAAATATTATTATGGAAATTGGTGAGATAATAATAGGTTACATTGAATCCTATTAACATAAAGGAGTTTTAAACTTTATCACATAGGTTTAAAAGTACTTTGGATAGGTCCCTAATTAAAAAAATAAACATGCACATGTATTAAATATTATAATTATTACGATGAAAATAAAAAGGGTGACTCTGATGAGTTTGTTAAACAAAGGTAAACACGAGAAAAGCTACATATTAACTTCTACCTATAAAGTTTATTATTTATTAGTCCGAGCTATAATTGGGAATCTTAAAGAAATAATTTCTAAATTAACATTAAGTTAGGAACATTCTAGAGTAATTATCTGAGCAACATTTTAAGTATCTATGAAGCTAAGCGGCAAGCTGAACATTATATTTTTACATTCCTCTGCAAGTTTGCGACTTCTCAAAACAAGGTCGGGGGAGGATTTCATTGTGGCAACCCTCGTTCTAAGGCTTAGAACAAGTGTAAAAAATAAAGACTTTTGTAAAAAAAAAAAACGTAGAAACCTAAGCCTTTAGCTAGCTGAAGCCAAAAACATAGATAATACACTACAGTAGACAGCCAAAAACTCGGCTACTTCCAAGTAAATACACATGTAACCACACTCACATGCAACAAACTGCGCTACTTTTCGCTTCTATCGCACTAGTTGTCGTGCAGTCAGTTTTTTTATGGTGCCTATAGGGGGAAAACGAGCAGACGTACCTAATGGTAAGCAATTACCGCCGCCCATGGACACCCGCAACACTAGAGGCATCACAAGTGCGTTGTCGGCCTTTGAGGGATGGAGATAGGGGTGGGATTGGGGTATCTCCGGTATTTCACACCGGTTGTCTGTGAGGCCGTGGTATCACACCGGTCGAGCCGACCCATTCATGCCGAAGTGTGGCTCTCTCACGGTTTAAGTTTACCTACTAAATGCCGTTTTGTGCAATTAAATGGTGTAAAAATACACAAAAGTAAACAAAAAGTCTGAAGGAATAACATTTCACACTTACGTACCTACACATAAAAGACGTATTGGGAGTGTTGTCAGGAATTCGTATTCCTAATAGTCAAGAAATGTGGATAAGTAATTTGTAGGTGAATATAGTTCTTTGTACTACTGAAATTTTATTAATATTATTGAATATTGAACTCTCTGTTCTGTTGTTTAAAATATGTGGGATTGCATTTTGTTATAGCAGCTGTAACATCTTTATGAGCAGAATTAAAATTCTTTATGAACAGTTCTAAAATAATTTATACATATAATACACATACGAAAATAATTAGGATTATTCAAATAAACAATATAAATCGTGTGCATCTGCACTGAGGGCCCATTTTTTTAATTTTGGAGAAACGATATAAAATTCAAATAGGAATTAGTTAAAAATAGTATAAATCTAAAGCAAAGGGTCATAAATTTCTTAAAAGTGAAATGAAGCAGTTATGATCAAATTACTTGGGCCCTCAGTTCAGATGCTTGAAAAAAAGTCATAGTCTCTCTAGTCTAGTCTATAGTCTAGTCATAGTCGTCTAGTCAGTCTAGTCTCAGGAAGTACTGCATCAAGGTCAATGCTTTTTATTTAAGAAATTAGTTAAAAATTTCTTAACACTTAAGAAAATTCCAAAACTGTACATTACGGATTTACGGCGGCATAATATAGGGCCTTCAGTTCAGTGACGTCCGAACGGAGGTATCTGCAAAAAATGCAATTATCTGAAAAAATACGTAACTAAGACTTTAGAATATTTTAGTTAAATACCTCTGTGAATTAGTTAAAAAGAAAAATTGAGACAGAAGCCAATCGTTAAGAAGTAAACAAAGGTTGATTTTTTCTTAAACGTTTGAACTGAGGGCCCATTGTTTTCGCTTTTACTGACTAAAGTCAACCTCACAGATTATGGCAAACTATACTAAGTTTTTTTACTATTTTTTAACTAAAACCTTACATTTAATCCGTTGTCCTTAATGCTCTATGTTAGGAGAAAATTGGTTTTCTATTTTTACCTGACTACGGCAAAGCCAAAGGAGGGTTATGATTTTGACAACCTATGTATGTATTATGTACGTTCAATTGTTCCCTCATAGCTCCTTAGCTACTCATTAGAACTGGACAAATTGGACGTTGTTAGAAGCGTTATGATTGTCTTCTGGTTTTACTAGACTGTCTACTGGTTATAGGCTATATGACGTGTCACTGAATCTAATGGTGGCGCCCTCTAGCCGACATAAAATAGTGTATTAAAAAATAAATTTTATATAAATGGGTCGTGTTTGGTATCATTGGAAAGGGCGTTACTTGTACATTTCAAATATATATAATATATGTTAGCCGCATTTCCTCGTGACTTTGTGCGTATTTATTCGAAAATTGTGAAATTTCTCTGGTACCTATTTAAAATATACTTTGCAAGGAAATTAATATTATAGAGGCACCAAAATATTTTAAATAAAAAAAAGTAAAACTAAAACCCAACTACGACAAAAAACGACGCTGAAAAAAAGGACAAATAAAACGCCACAATTCAAACTTAATTTTAATTTATTAATTACAGCAATGCCACTTACAGCTAATACGACTAATTTTAATATTAAAATGTCTACAACTATAAAAAATATAGAAAAGTTTACGTGTACGAGACAAGTTGTCGATTTTATATATAAACTAGCTTATATCATCAGCTACCTATCAGTGAGTCTCA
Organism: Spilosoma lubricipeda; assembly: GCA_905220595.1. Taxonomy (NCBI): domain Eukaryota; kingdom Metazoa; phylum Arthropoda; class Insecta; order Lepidoptera; family Erebidae; genus Spilosoma; species Spilosoma lubricipeda. Next base: position 13,005,363 of record HG992296.1, on the reverse strand, counting down.
ATCGGTCAGTCAAAATCGGTCCAACCGTTCCAGAGATTAGCCGGAACAAACAGACAGACAGACAAAATTTGTATAAAATGTTATTTTGGTATATGTACCATGTATACATACATATATATGCATTTATTAAAAAGCAGTTATTTTTATATTACAAACAGACACTCCAATTTTATTTATTTGTATAGATGTATAGATATCACGCTTAGCACCATCCAAGGTAGGCAGAGAAGATGGTATTTGACATGAGCTTATAGCCTCACTACAATAATTCAGAGTTTTTGAGTTACGCATACTAAAAAATACCTTAATCATTTTATTCTAATAAAATGTTACATAATTACGTAGGTTACGTGTGTTGTCACACTTGCGATTGTGACTCTAAATAGGATATCTCTACAACCAAAATTCCTACAAGGTTGGAAAAATTAGGGATATTTTAGTATAAGACAGCATTTTTAAAGTCAAAAGAATAGATGGATCATTCGGTGACATGTGATTAACGCCTAACCACTCTACAAAGCTATAAGGAGTAAGGGAGTTTCGACTTTGACCAGCAGGTCCAACAGCAGTGCTCTTTATCGTGGTATATCTCCGGTCCAGCCGGTTGTAATGAAACATAGGTCTTAGTAGAAATGTGATTATAACTGATAGACGCCTAGATGGAGCCCGCTGATCTCAGAGATATCATAACCAGAACGTTACACATACTTATCTATTTGTATTTACATACATAATACAGATAAATTACACCAAATCACAACAAACGATCAGACTGATCAGTTTCGTGTATGTGAATCGAAACGGCGACCCTTGACCAACAGTCCGGTCCACTAATTACTAGACCTATAGAACACAATTCTATTTGTTGTTAACTTGAATGCTAACATATTGCACACACTACTTGCAATAATACTGCATTATAATCGACAATATCTTTCGTACACGTAAACTATAAAATCTATTAAGGAAGATTTACTTGTAGATAACATCTACAGATGAAAAAATATATAGGTGGTCTGAAAAATTTTCACATCAATATTTATACAAGACAATTTTATATTTTTAACCCACTTCAAAAAAGGATTATTGTGTTTGTTTCCTCTAAAATTTCGACTAGGTATACCGATTTTGGTAATTCTTTTTTTATTTGAAAGCTTCTCGGGTGCTCACATTTCCATTTGGGTAAATTCTTAAAGCCAGTTTTCTTTCTGTTGAAATTTTTAATTTTTTTCATAGTCTGTTTGAACTCTACACACTTCTACCAGTGTTGACATGCACGATTGCTGTCACTAGTTTTTATTACCGTTCACTAGTTTTTATTATGGTTCACTAGTTTTTATTACCCATTCACTAGTTTTCATTACCCATTCACTAGTTTTTATTACTAGAGTGCTGTTATCTTAACATTGAGTACAAAAAATTTTCAGACCACCTAGCTTATCTGTCTATAATTAGACATTTAATCTTCATCCATTGGTTCTTGTTCTTCCTTCTTCTTCTTTTTCTTTTTTTTCTTCTTAGCACTCGCCTCAGCATCAACAGTCTGCTGGAGCTCGTCAAGTGCTTCCTTCATGACTTCTATATTCTTCTTCGGAATGTCACCCGTCTCATAGAACTTGAGACGGTCTTCGACTTGCTGGCGAAGTTTCTCACCAAATATTGAAGATTGATTCTCTGAAAATTCAAAAAATAAAGTCAAAATCAATTACTTCTGTAAATTTATTTTTACATATATTTTATAAGTTCTGACTTTTATAAGCTAAACCAAGCCCCAGTTCCTAGCCTTAAAAAGAAACGCGGCAAGAAATTCAAGGATCTAAATTTCTTTTCTTTTAAAGTCAAATAATATAAAGGGCGGTTTATTTCTACTAGATCAGTCGGACCAACACAATCAGATATTTGGTTCGGACACACTTAACTCCTGGTCTGTCATAGACACAGGAAATCTAGTTATGTGAGCTAGATTTCCTTAGTGTCACATTTAAAAAAAGATAACAAAAAAAATCATTAAATACCTAATGTTCAGTAAATTCCTATAGTTTGTGTACAGAGATATTAAATGTAGCAGTTTTTTAGTACACAGTACATATAAATGTATGTGTGTGGATATAACTGCATTGATCTAGCAACACTTTTATTACCACTAGTGGATTAGAACACTAATGATAGATCAAAGTTTGCATTTGAATAGGGGACTAAGACTTGATAATTTTTTGTTTATTTAAAAATTTGTACCAGGCAATGTTGCCAACACTATGAAGTAAATCTTATATATCCATAATAATATTATAAACTAGCCGACCCACGGAACCTCGTTTGCGTCTTCTATTGCCCATAGCGTGATAATTTTTCCCCGTTTTTGTAACATTCTTCATTGGTGCTCCGCTCCTGTAGGTCTTAGCGTGATGATATGTAGCCTATAGCCTTCCTCGATAAATGTACTATCCAAAACTAAAAGAATTTTTCAAATAGGACCAGCGGTTCCAGAGATTACTGCGTTCAAACAAACAAACAAACTCTTCAGCTTTATATATTAGTATAGATTCTAAAGTAACACTGTCTGTCTAAACTGCTTCACAGATTTTAATGAAATTTAGCATGGAGATACTTCGATTCTTGAGGAAGGACATAGGCTACTCTCTATAGCTATAACCAACATACACACATATACAATTTATAAACAAAAAGAGGCAAATGGTTCTAGCAGTCAGATATTAGATTTGTGTACGCAACATTCAATTAAAAAAAAAATCACAAACAATCACACACACACAAATCACAATTGATTACAAACTGGACTATTCTTCTAGGTCTCTGATTAAGTAGGTTTAGTCATATGCTGGCCAGATGCCGGAGCACCAATGACGAATGTTACAAAAACGGGGTAAAATTATCATTCTACAGGCACTAGGAGACGCAAACGAGGTTGCATGGGTCTGCTAGTCTCTTAATACACGGACAGTATCTAAACTATTGTAAACTAATGGTTTTCATCAATTCAGTTATCATTTAAGAGTAATTGAAGCATTCTTACCAGAGAAACAGTCGATCCTGGACGCTATTGAGCACTTGTTAGCGAGGTACCGGCTGATGCGGCCCTTGTTCTTCAGTCCAGCTCGGCCGATGAACGTCGAGTGGTACAGGAGACCGTACTTGGGCGTATTCGAGCGAGTCTTCAAAGCTCTGAACAGCGCTTTTTCAGCACCTACAAAAAAAACATTATTAGTTTATTTATTACATTACACAACCAATGCAACCGACCGGTCGCAATGGAAGTCAATGGGGGAGGGCTACGTTCAGCAGTGGACTTCTTACGGCTGATATGATGATGATGATTATTACACAATTAATATTTTTATTTACGATACACAATGCAACACAATAGTCGAATAGTGTAGCCATGATAGTGACCCATTAAATTTTTTTTAACCTATATTTAAAAACTAGCTGAATCCCGCGGTGTTACCCGCGGTTTTCGTCGTGACGCTTCCGGATAAAGTTAGTCTAAAAAAGTAGCCTAAGTTACTCTCTGGATCATCAGCTACCTGCCAGTAAAAATACCGTCAAAATTGGACCAGAGATTACCCGGAAGAAAGAGACAGACAAAAAAAAATAAAAAAAACATTTTTTGTATATGTACGGCATCCAGTCATTCAGGTAATTTCAATAGTATGTTTAACATACATTAAGAAATGTCTTTCTCGACTGTAACAGTTATGTCATACACAATACATTAAAAATCTATATGCGTTAATATTACTGCTTTATTAAAGCACTACATTTGATGTTGCTACTGAGGAATAACAATTTCAGTGGATCAAAGTATGCTTAAAATAATATAAAATTCTAACAAACAAAAAAAACAGACAAGAACTGAACTAAATTGAAATAGGACCTCACGGGAAGCACCAGCTTACAAATAAAAAAAGAATCATCAAAATCAGTTCATCGAAAGTTATGAGGTAACAAACATAAAAAAATACTGTCAAATTGAAAACCTCCTCCTTTTTAACTGACTTCAAAAAAGGAAGAGGTTATCAATTCGACTACTTTTTTTTTGTTTGTAAAATAAAGTGGTGTAAGCTGTCACCACGCCGCTTTCTACTGCGCCAAGTGTTGTGGGTTCAAATCCCACATGGGACAATACTTTGTGTGATCCACAAGTTGTTGTTCTGAGTCTGCGAGTTCTTTGTGTCTGTATCATGTATGCTAAAGTACCACTCTGTACAGGATGTGTATTCCTAATGCGAGAGTACTAAAAAAATATAGTACATACCTAAAATCTGCAGAGTAGAGGCAGGGTACTTGGCCAGGCTGGTGAGTGAGCCAGCCTTAGAGATGAGCCTGGCTCCTACCTGGTCGCCAACCAACGTTGTCAAGTTGGGGGCAACAGATTGCATCTTCGTGTGAAGATACTCTGATATTTGTTTCCTGTCAAGATAAGTATTTAAGTAATTTATTTTACACAAGCTGAGATCAGAGGTGTTACAACAACAGTATGTATGCGGGGTAAAGCTAGTCTAAAAAGTAGCCTAAGTTACCCTTTAGGTCATCAGCTATCTGCCAGTGAAATTAGTCCAGTTTAGCATGAAATTTGATATTCCAAGACACCTTTAAATATTTTCAACCCATATTTTTATGGGAATTAATGCGATCACTTATTAAAAGGTATTACATGCCTCTGATTTGCCTGACGTTCCGACCAGGTTGCATTGGCCATGGTCACAGTCAACCTGTGATATGTGTTAATTCCCATAAAAATAATTGTTAATATATCAAGGAATGCTAAAGTTTAAATGTAAAAAAATATAAAGTGTATTTTTACCTGTAGTTACTAAGTCCCACAACTCGTCCAGCAAACATCTGTATATTAATCAGGTCAACAGGAGATATATCCATGCCCATGGACATTTTAGACGCGTCAATGATAGCTTGAGCCTTCTCAGAGTCCCCTAGAATTTCTGTGAGAGGCTCCACAGACTCTTCGCTAAGGCTCTTGCGGTCTTTGATGAACTCAGCACACTTGGTGTATAAATGGTTCTCAGGAACAATGTTGATCAGCTCCGGGAAGTGGTAAGAGTACCATTCTCTGTGAGTTTATAAGATATTGAGTAATTAAATAGTAGCCAGATGTACTGAGACAACTGATATAAATGCATTCTATATATTTTATGTAAATTTATACATATTATACATAAAAACACAAACTGCTAAACAAATATTTGCAATTAATTTTCGTCAAACCCGGGAATCGAACCCGAGACGTCAGCATAGCAGTCACATATACTACTATTCGCACCAAGGCAGTCAAATGCAAAAAAGTAAGGTCTAATAATAAATAAATAAATACACATACCTTATTCTCATTGAGAACGTGTTTACATCTTTGTCCAGCTGATCCAGCAGTGCTATGGACTGAATGATCATATTATCCACCCGGTGTACATTGAACTTGACTCTCGCACGTGAGTATGAGTGACCGAGACCGAGTTGGGCCACACTGCACGCTTTGAGAGTCAACCCTTTGATGAGGGCATGGAAATGGTGGCGAACACCTGTTTCAGAGTAAATAATACACATACAGATATAAACATCATAATCAAATAAATATTATTGTATAAGGAGCCAGTGGTGACTGAATTGTTCATATAAATGTAATACCTAAGTCATTTGCAGTTTAAACATATTTCCACCATATTATTTTGATATCTAGATTTAAACAGTATTTATCTAGGACTAGCTGAACCCCGCGGTGTTACCAGCGGTTATCATCTTACCATGAGTAACACAGCTGGACCAAGTTAGTCTAGGGTAGGATAGGGTAGGTCGGACAGTTTATTATGAACTTTTATGGGCATATACATAAAGTGTTCCTATTAAACATAGCCTACATTTTTTTTTCTCTTTTTAATCTGCAATCAGCTTTAGCTATAAGCAGGCGAGTTCTATGTATATTGTCTTTGAGTGTATTTCACTGCATTTACAATATGTTTATAAGGCTAGTATGTCCTTTCGATTTACCCTTTTAGAGCTACATTTTGTCAGCTGGGCAGCTAGTGCTTCTCAAGGCTCCCTTTAAAAGTCTCGGTACATTTCCCAATTTTCTCCTGTACAGTACTTATCTCGAGATGTTGGTATTTATTGGTAATGAACCATGGGGCATTACATAGGTTTCCGAGTACCATATTTTGTACTCATTGTAGTATGATGACATTGAAGTAGCACTGCCCTATAGTTGTAAGCCATACATCCACACAGGCTTAACCACACTTTTGCAGATGCGCAGTTTGTTGTCTATAGACAGCCAGCTATTTCTCCCCAGTAACCATGACAGACTGTGATAACAGAGCTTGAGTACATGTCTCTTGGTCGCAATGTGTGGTCTCCATGTTAAGCATTGACCAAGATGTAGGCCGAGATACCAAACTGTGTATTGGCAGCCTACACCTATATTGAGGGAAATACAACTTACACTTATCTATAAATGTTACAATTCTTTTGGAAACTTCTTCAAATTGATAACTAGCTGAGTTAAGAATGTTGGATCTTGCCAATATTCTTTGCTGAAACTGAATATAGTTTCCATAACAGAATAAGTTTTCTTTCATCTTTAATGCTAGGGAAGAAAAAAGTTACATGAATTGTGAAATACTTTGTCACTCACCTCGTAATATTTCTGGCACAGCTCCCGTGTGCGAGCATTGTATTTCAAGAGCCTCACTGATAGCAGCCCCTAATTTTGGATCAAGAACTCCTAGAGTGCACTTCCCACGCTTCTTTTTCTTGGGTAATGCACCCTCTAAGAATAAGTTTAAATCTTCAGGTAATATACCTGTAACAAAGTAAAAACATGCCATTTAGTTTGTCTCAAATGAGTTCTGATGGGGTTTTTATACTCTGTGGTAAAACGAAATGAAACTGACGGTTAATAACTGAAAAACCACGCCAATAATCTCTTCAAATAATAAAAATCAATGCGAAAAGTTTAAATACACCATGCGTTGTTTTGATGTCGCAAATAATAAAAATATGTGGGATTAACTAAACATTATACAAAACGCTTTAAAAATATGTTCATTAAACAATTTCATTTTATACTTTGAGAGGTTAAGTTACAGAGAGAACCATTAAACGAGATTGTATAGTTTTATGGGGTGTTTAATTACGAGTTTTGAGAATTAAATAAAGAACATATTATATATAATAGTAGTTCAATAAGGTTAACGGTCATTGCCGGTGAATTGTTCACAACATGTGGTACTAACCTTCCGATACGGCGTTAATATTTTCTAAGGCCACAACAGCGGACTTAAATGGTTGGAAGGCTATCAAAGCAACAACTGAATTAAAGCGTTGGAGATCCGTCACGGACTCCTCCACCTGCGGCAGGAACGTAGCAAGTTCCTCAAACTCAGCCACACGAAACAGCGCGAAGCCCGCGCTGTGTTCGTACAACACGTAAAACTTACTCTGCAATATTAAAACTCATTTTACAAAAACCATTAACACTGAACACTATAATATAGTAATCGCTGACATTACACACCATTTTAACTGATCACAAATACTATATTATTTTCATTTTTTCACGAACACGTGTCTTTTATTTGCTACCGTCCGCAGCCAAACGTCGCGTAGCGTTGTCCGGTCCACAGATAACTTTATATAAGTCGGGTCCGGTCCGATTGTTCGACGTTCGTACGTCCGTTCGTTAAATGAAATGAATGAATGAATTGAATGAAATGAGTAGATCTCGGATCCCGATTTTGAATTCGGAGAGCGACTCGTGGTGACAGCACTATGAGTTATCACTGAACATAACATGAAATGATAAGAACATTTTCAGTCACCATTCTATAAAAAAAATGTGAAATGCATTTAAATTGTTATTTTGTGTATATCATCATTATCATCAAACATAATACTTGAATTGAAATATATGATACCGTAAAACTTTATTGTTCTGTCGAATTCAGAAAGGTAAAGATTGTAGTTTTGGGAGTTACTATTTCACACTACTGGTAATATTGAAATGTGATGGCGGTGATGATTTTGACAACGACTTGCTTGAAAGGTCTGGAACCCAGAGCCGTAAGTAAAACGTATACTCTTTGCGCTGTGTAAGGTAGTCGAATATACATTTAATAAAGTGGACTTTATAATTTAGGTAAATTATTTATCATTACACTCATATAAAAGTATACTAATATTATAAATGCGAAAGTTTGTAAGAATGCGTGTCTGTATGTTTGTTACTTTTTCACGCAAAAACTACTGAACATATTTAGAATAAACTTTTAGAGTAATATAGCTTATACATAGATCAGAATAACACATAGGCCACTATATCGACATACACGCGTGAGGAGCCACGGGCAACAGCTAGTAGGTTATATAATGAGTTACTGTTTGTTGTTTTTTAATGTATTTTTGTCAACTTATAGATATACCTATTGTCTATCTAAATAAATTTATATTCTTCGATTTTTAATACAAGTTACTTACTTACAATACGGTTTAAATAAGAATAGGACTGGACTTGAATCAGACAGTAGAAAGTCTGTATGCATTGAAAAATTTGTAATAGGGTTTTTAATAGTGAATTCTTGTTTTAGTAAAGTTTTTAATAGTAGGAACTAGGCCACAAAAATTAATGTAATTTGTAAATGATGATAAAAAACGTCGTGTGGTGTCGTGGAACACCAGATAGGAATGAAGTTCCTTATAAATTAAATATAAAAAAATCATTTCAAGTTCTATTTATGATTTTTATCGATAAAATAAAAATACCTAAAGAGGTCACTTTTGCTGCCACCTAGTAATGTCTACTGAAACAAGGTCTGTCTAGAGTTACTCCGTACTTGTTACATGCAACATACATACGGCGCTATACAAAATTTTTCGTTCACGAAATAATATAAATTAAATTGAAAAGGGTGAAGAAAATTTTATTATTTTTCTTTAAATACACATATATATATATATACATAGAAAACATCCAAACTCTGAAAGAAATATTTGCAGATCACAAACATTTGATCCGACCCTGGATTCAAACCCGAAACCTCAAACAGCATTCGTATACGCTACCATTGCGACACCGAGGCAATAATCTTACGTTACGGAAGCTTTTTGCCGTCTAGGGGACTCCTCCGCAACAAACCACAAGGAACTTCATTGCAAAAACATCGATATATCGTTCATAAACACCGATATATCATTCATAAACATCGATGTTTACATCTCAGTAAAAATGTATGGCTTCGCCGTTTCGCTACCGTCACGAAGGCGAATTGAACACCTTTTGTGTTTATGCAATATTTAGTTTCTGAAGTAATATTTATGTATTTTTTCTGTTGTTGGTATACTAACTTAGTTTAGTAGTTCTACTCATGTTATAACAATAGACTTCGCCAGGTTATAGCATTCCTAGACATAGTGATCACGTGAGTGATACGAACCTTATGTCATTATCGCTATCGCTGGTTCTGGTTGATTCACTTCGTGTTATGTTGCCTTAAAGTGGTAACTGGATATTGACGTCACACTCTGTCGCTCTCGGAATGTAAAGCCTTGTTTTCTTATGCCATGGTTCTGCTTTTCCGCGCAAACTGCGCAAACGCAAGTAGAGCGATACAGGTAAGGGTACCGCGATATCTTTCTCTCTTTCTAACTGAGTGACAGCTGGAGGCCTGGCTTACCTGCTCTAATTATAATAACTCTAAGGCCTATTCAGCGCAATAGACGATGAATTCATCCGCGATGGACGCACGCTCTTAAATGCGCGCGGACGGTCCGCGTCGCACTAAACAGCGTCAAAAAGCTCTAAAATATTAAGTATGCATTAAAACATGATTAAAAGGCGATCTGCCCTTTAATCATGTTTTAATTTGTACTTGATCTATATAAAATCTATATAAAAATAATCGTTTCAGTAATTTGTCAATTTACTTTACAGTTACAATTTAGAATTAAGTATACATTTCTATAGTAGACTGCCCCGTGGAGCAGAGGTATGCGACTGCTGTGCTTGAGGTCTCGGGTTTGATTCCCGGGTCGAATCAAGTGTTTGTATGAACTGTAAATATTTGTTTCAGAGTTTAGGAGTTTTCTATGTATGTATTTACAAAAAAAAGTGTAATATGTAATTATATTAGTTGTCTAGTACCCATAATACGAACTCTGCTTAGCTAGGGGCTAGATGGCGTTGTGTATAAGATGTCCGAAATTTTATTTATAGTTACATTTTGTCTATTTATTTCAGTATTGAAATGGGATGTAGTTTAGTTTGATTGTGAATCGGAATGTCTGGAACGTCATGTTCATCAAGTTGTCATTATTATTTGACGTCAACCTAGAGATGTCATGAAAAAATATATCGAAATATTTTTCGATTTAATATTTCGTAGTTTTCTATCGATACCATGTGATATATCATGTGAATATATCGATATTTTCGATATTTCGTAAAAATAAATAATATTAGTTAGTGGATCAGGAATTTATGTAAAAAAAAGGTAGAGTGAAGAAACAAATCCACTTTCCGAATTCTGAATAAAATTGAATGCCGAAATGTATGTACGCGTATAACTTCCGATCGGCTGCACCAAATAAAATTATTCTTTTTTATGTGTTCGTTATTGTTAGAACATGGTTTGTGTACAAGGAAAATTAAAAGATAACGGGAAAGGTCAATTTGTTTTTGTCCGCGAATGTACACTGTGGAGGTCGATATATGACGTCCCTCCAACACAAAGGGAGGATCCTCCAACCAGGCGAGGTGATCATGCCTGGCGGGCCACTGCCCAACGGTTGACGTTGGGATTTTTCTATATATGTTAATCGGCGCGAGAACTTCTATTGCGCGATGCAGGATTGTTAATTTCTTCGTATTGTATGTTACTCCGTAGTTCAGTGTATCTGCGGTAGATGGCGCTGTCACATGTTTATGTTGCCGCTGTATGTGGAAGTCGCCACATCACTCCCCTCCAAGACCGGAGGTCGATATATGATGAGTCAGCTGTCTGTGCTCTGTTGCGGAGCTTGTCAGTGCCAGGTGTAGTTCCAGTGAGTCGGAACTGAATGCCCCAAGTTCCAGTGAGTCGGAACTGAATGCCGCTAGTCCCAGTGAGTCGGGACTGTAGTCCGCTGATCCCAGTGAGTCGGGATGGCGTGCGGTGCGCGGTGCTGCGGTGAGGTCCCCAGTGAGTCGGGGCGGTTGCTGCGTAGTGGCTGGCTGCTGCATAGACGGGAGAGATATGCTCTGCTTACAAGAACCGTAGCTGCAGTGTGCTGTGCCTAGACGCTGATGAGGCCGTAGGGGTAACCAGGCTGGAGCGGTCGCTTCCTGCGTGTGGTGTATCCCTGTTGAGGCCGAGGTTGCTGGCTGGCTGAGACTTGCTGTGGGAGTGAACAAGATGGTGGCGTAGTAATGCTGCTGCTGAGAATCTGCTCCTTCGAAGGCTGCTTCCAATCACGTCGGGGTCACCACTGTGGAGGTCGATATATGACGTCCCTCCAACACAAAGGGAGGATCCTCCAACCAGGCGAGGTGATCATGCCTGGCGGGCCACTGCCCAACGGTTGACGTTGGGATTTTTCTATATATGTTAATCGGCGCGAGAACTTCTATTGCGCGATGCAGGATTGTTAATTTCTTCGTATTGTATGTTACTCCGTAGTTCAGTGTATCTGCGGTAGATGGCGCTGTCACATGTTTATGTTGCCGCTGTATGTGGAAGTCGCCACATACACTGCCTGTCACACTGTCAGCCTGTAGGAAACTGAGACAGATATGTTAATATGGCGGTACGAAGTTCGCCTGGTGAGCTAGTTTATTTAAAACTAGCTGACCCGGCGAACTTTGTTCCGCGTTAATGGCAATAAATAAGCAGATTGTGTTTTTTTTATTGGAAAAAATACAAAAAAATTAAATACCTAAATTAGTCATTCATTATTATTTCTGTATTTTAGGTTAGGTTCACTTAATAGGTAGGTTGCTCTTCACTTAAGTACCTTGTGATACACGACATTTTTTTTTTATTATCAGGCGCAAAAACAAACAACGCAGATGGTCTTCCGACCCGTGAACATGCCACGTATAATTGACCATGGGAAAAACATGAATGTTCTAGATTTAAACCACAAACTTTTAAGGATTGGCCTTGTGATTTGTTGATGGTCATGGCAAATGCAAGACGTATCGGAAATTGAAGTCTTTTAAATTCAAACGGCATATCGGTTGGGATCATCGGGATCCTCGGAATAAGAACTTCCTCACCTTTGAATTTTCCGATCATTATCGTAGCGTAAATTACATTGTTCATCAATTTTCTAACCACCAAACGCGTACCGTTGCACAGTTTTGGTTGGTTTATGTTTCGAAGCATGATTACTACGGAGCCAACCTTTAGGCGTAAATTGTGCGGTGGTAAGCCAGGCACGTCCAAAGAGTTTAAAAATTCAATTGGATAGTTAGTGGCTTCATCTTCATTTGTGACGCAGTCAACAGATTTGAATGAATGCATTGTTCCAATGATCTTATTTTGAATTATGTAGTTCAGGTCATCTACATCTTTATTCTTAGCCGCTAAAATTGCTCGCTCACTCAACCATTCATTATTTTTGTAGTTAGAAATAATGTTTGGAAATACATTGTTGATAAGTTCGTCTTTTGATGAGACAAAATTACAGAAATTATTTGGAAATGATATTAATCCGCTCGATTCATCGACAGGTACTTGACCATTACCGATAGTCAGCAATTGCTCCGAGAAATCTTCAGCAGATGTATCATTAAGCAATGTAACTCTCATGTTTGTTGTCAGCTGCAGTTTCTTCACATAGCGCCATAGATTTGACGATTTGAGGCAAGCGTTTATTTCGTCGGCAGCCGTAGATCTTGGAATTACTGGCAGTATTTGGCGGAAATCGCCAGACAGTAAAATCATTGCTCCTCCAAAACATCTCGAGTCATTGCGTAAATCTTTTAATGTTCGGTTAAGTGCTTCTAATGCACGTTTATGCGCCATTGTGCATTCGTCCCAGATGATGATTTTCGATGCCGCTAAAACTTTGGCCATTGCTGTGTGTTTTGCAATATTACACGTTGGTTCTTCAATGGTTTGAAGATTTAACGGTAATTTTAATGCTGAATGAGCCGTACGGCATCCTTCTAACAATGTGACTGCTATTCCAGAAGAAGCAACTGCAACCGCTATGTTGGATCTCGCCCGAACAGTTGCTAAAACTAATGACATGAGGAATGTCTTGCCAGTTCCACCAGGGGCATCTAGGAAATATAAACCACCATTTTCATCATCGATTGCCTTCATTAAAGTATCATAAACTTCCTTTTGTTGGTAATTCAACAGGGGTACATTCGTTTGAACTACTAAATCTAATTCCTGGTGATCATATTCACGTTCCCGTTCCAATTCTCGATTCAATGCGTCATTCATTTCACGATATGGCGCTGTCATTCCTAACCTGATTAATAAATTACCGCACATGAGGTAACACATATCTTCGATCAAGAGTAAAGCACGATTATGTATCTCCTCATTCATCTCAATATCGTGATTTCTGGAACTGACACGAATTTCATTTAAAATATCTTCTGACATATTATCCTTGTATTTGTGCCACAGGTTACATGGGTTTGATGGAAAACATGTCGAAATTATGATAGCGAATAATGTGCGTATCTGACTTGGAGATGCAGAGATAATGGCTTCAGCGATTGTCGTATCCCAATGGGTATCGTTTTCTAATAAGTTCAATTCTTCACATGCAGCACGATATGTTGGGAATATTACACCATTAACAGTTCGTAGTGTCTCAAATGACGTTGGCCCACGCACATTTACCAGCAACAACCGCAAATAGAAACATTCATCATTCTTTGGATGAACTGTATACATACGGCCAAGAGCATCAGTAGAACGCACATCTGGATACCCAGGAACCGCATCGCCTTGCTTCCGTCTTTGAAAATTCTTCGATGAAGCATTCCAAGTATAATAACGTGGCATCTCCGAGTAAAGCAAATTTCTTGCAAACTGATCGCTTTGGCAGATTGCAAAAAAACTGGTTAATGTAGTTGCTGGAGGTGTTTCAGCACGTTGCGTAGCATTCGAAGCCGTGAAATATACTCGTTGACCATTCTCCAGATTCACCGCCAAATGCATAACAGTAGGATGACGTTCGTGAATAGGAAATGCGAATATACGCCAAATCGCTTCATTACAGTTCACATAACGACCAAATTGATAGCGTGAAATTTCATCGTTGGTATTCGAGGATTGCAATCCAAAAACCGCCATATCACTGCCTTTCGTGACATATTTGCAAATATATTTTATGGACTTAACTGAATTGCAGTATTCAACGTTGCAATGTGTCTTGAACGTTTTAGAAATAAGTGGCGAATATGGAACAATCCAACTGTTGTCGACAACGAAATCCATTCTTTTCACTTTCGTTGTGACAGTTCGACCGTTGTCGCCCCGCGGTGTTACCCGCGGTGTAAATTAAAAAAAAAACTATGTTGCATGTTGCAAATAAAAAAAACTTGTATTCTACTCATGCTTTCCATCAGGCAGAGTAGAGTCATTTTGGCAGGGTCAAACATTAAAAAAAAAAAAAAAAAAACAAAAAAAAAAAAAAAAAAATGTAGAAAGTATCCTATGTCCGTCTCCTGGTTCTAAGCTACCTCCCCACCAAGTTTCAGCCAAATCGGTTCAGCCATTCTTGAGTTATAAATGGTGTAACTAACACGACTTTCTTTTATATATATAGATAAAAAAAAAATGTAATGTTTTTCTCCAAACCTTGTACAATCAAAATTTTATTCACTCTTTTGGCTTGGATCCTACTTCTCTGCTGAGTTAGAACCTGTGCGGCTTTTGAAAATGCCTTTCAGAGGGTACGGAGCTAGCCACCATAGTTAAATAATAAAGTGCTACATTTTATGGCATTGGGTACTGTTCTTTGTAATCTACCCACACTTCTTATGGGTTTTCGTTAAAACTACTGACTGGAACTTTCAAATAAAGTGATAACAAAAAATAAAAGTGACAAAGTCTTTCTGAGACTTTTGTCACTTTTATTTTTTTACTAACTCCACTGGACAAGTAGATGGTGATCACTCCATAGTCTTGTCGGAATTGTCCGAATCAGATTCTGTCGTAATACATAAATTCATCCTGTTGATTTCCTGTTGAATTCCTCGCGCGTTTAGGTACCTCCTTGATTAAAGGTTCTTCAAAAACTAGATTCTTCAGTTTTGATATCATGCAGTGGACTAAATTTGTGCCACTAATGGAATGACCATTTAACTGTGCTAGAGCAGCACCTATCTGTTCCCAAATATTTTTTTAGTCGCTGCTCCGAAGCATTCCTAATTCCAAATAGCGCCCGCTGGAGCGTGCGTAATATTGAATGGAATTTGCTTTTAATTTCTTATCTCACGACATTTGGTATATCGGTCAATATCGGATGAAAAATATCGATCGTTGATATCGATACTAGCTAATTCGAAAATATCGGTTTGAATCGATATTTTGCGTGCATCGTGCATCCATCGATATTTTAATAAATATCATTATCAATCCAAGAATCCAAGATAGAGGCACTACTTACTGCTTGTCAATGAACACAAAGTTCAAAATTTCTAGTTTAAAAATTAAATTATTAAATTCTTTTGGAAATAATGACTCAAATTAATTTTTAAAATAAATTCAACAGTAAATATTAATGTATCGTAGTATAAACTTAATGGGCTATCGTATAAGCGGTTCAAAATGTCTTGGTTTTTGTTTGATACTGACTTTCGTTATGGGTTGTTTTTTAGCAGCTTTACCTATTCAATACGGTAAGTAAATATACAAAGACATGTATTTTATAATGCAATACGAAAAGCTAAATAGATTTACATGTTTAATTCAACAGAAAGAGAGGCATTACCTAACCCTGTGCGCCGACGAATAGCTCTAAAAACACCGGTAAAAAAGAAATTAGCAGTGCTTGTGCCGTTCAGAGACCGCTTCGAAGAGCTTCTAGAGTTCATTCCTCACATGTACAACTTTTTGAACAAGCAGAAAATACCATTTCACATCTTCATTGTACAACAGAAGGACAATAATCGATTTAACCGAGCTTCTTTAATAAATGTTGGGTTTATTTACACGGAAAAGGAGTATGACTATATAGCTATGCATGATGTGGACTTGCTGCCTTTAAATGACAACTTGAAGTATGATTATCCAATTGCTGGACCAATACATATCTCATCACCACAAACGCACCCAAAATATCACTATGATACTTTTATTGGGGGTATTTTATTAGTGAAGAAGGAACATTATAAACTGGTGAATGGTATGTCTAATAATTATTGGGGATGGGGGCTCGAAGATGATGAGTTCTATGTGAGATTAAAGGATGCCAACTTAATTGTGGGTCGGCCGAGCAATATTACTACTGGAATTGATGATACTTTCAAGTAAGTTATGTTTATTTCTATTGTTGTATAGTTTTAATATTGCTTTCCTTATATGTAAGTAAGTTTTTTATTATTAATGCTTTAAAATTCTTTGAGGTTTAAGATTGGTATTTTTTTTTGTTATTTGAAGTTTGTTTTGATTGTTATGGGGTCAAACCACACATATGCAATACTTGGTATGGTCCATAAAGTGTTGTTCTGAATGGGTGTTCTTTGTGGCCATTTTATGCATGTTTGTGAACACAGTGACACATGGTGAATTCTTAGTGCAGGACTAGTCTTAAAATTATCGAAGATTACTACAGGTTAACCTTCGATATTTTCAGAGTGTGCAGGGTTGATCTTATAATAAACTTCAAAGACTGTAGATTAGTTGGACATAGACAGAGATTTAATAAAGATCATCAAAAGTTAATACTATACACAATCATTTACTGAATTTACAACACTTTATAAATATATTTTCAAAGTTCAGTTCCTTTTTATATATTACAAATGACACAGAACAGTGTTATTTGAAAACTGATTTTTTTAAACATTTCTCCTTTATTTGATAAAATGAGGTTGCACATTGTTGACATTATATGACATTTAAAAAAAATGTAAATCTATATTATGTATATATTTAGAAATATACAAAGTCTCTGCCCAATTTGAAATCTAACTGCTATATATCAGATGTTTGAAGTTTGTTATTACAACTGGATGGTTAGTATCTAGTGCTACTCATGGCTACATAGAACTCAAGAGACAAATGAGTCCTTCTTTTGAGTCTTCCTCCCAGAATATGTGGAAATTAGGCGGATTTTACCTTGTATAACCCACCTTGGTAATGACTGAAAATCTGTATTCTATGTAAGCGTGGTATCACTCTTGCTAAGCCGTTCAGCTAGCTTATATGTGCCATGTGGTGATCGATTAAAGTATGGATTACCACCCCTTTTTATTCCATCGAAGACAATTAAGGGACAAACTGCATGATAACAGCCCTGCAAGGTTTCTTTTTTATTTATTTATGGCCCTGTCAAAATGACTACACTGCCTCAGTAATTGCGAATGCATCATTGATTTTCTGTGCGAGGGTAGTACCGCCCCGGTCGAGCTGGCCCAACCGTGCAGAAATCAGCGTGGCTCTACTACCTTGAGATAATGCAAACTTGAAAAAAACCCTATATTAACCCTTCTGGCCAAGATTCAATATTAGGTCAAGAGTCCTTGCTAAGGATGGGTCTATCTCCAGGAGTGCCCTATTAAAGGCTGTTAAATATAATGATTTGTGCCATGGTGTAGCTCTCCTACACTTCATTATGCGTTATACCTATATGAGATACGTGGGAAAGCCACGCTTCGGCATGCATGGGCCGGCTTAACCTGAGTGATACCACAGAAAACCGGTGAAGAGTGAGGGAGGATACCGAAAGCCCATACCGAACACCCTCCCCCATCCCTCTCCTCATTCCCAAAGGCCGGTAACGCAATTGTGACACCTCTGGTGTTGCGGGTGTGTCGTGACGTGACGTGTCCATGAGCGGCGGTAATCGCTTACCATCATTTACATGAAAAATATACTACTCATTGTACTAGAAAATAATGATATTAGACACATATTATCAAACATTCCGTGGTCACAAAATACAGAGATTTAGATATATTATCTATATCAGTCTTATCAGCCTGTAACATATGTATTGCTTGTTGTTTTAAATAGCTAACTCAGTATTTATCTAAATACATAAAAAATGACCGCTTGTTTAACTAACTGATCTACTGGCTGGTAAACATATATAAATAAAAACGAGATAAGGTCTTTTTGTAGTATCGAATTTTGTAGTGTTGAATTGAGAACCTTCTCCTTTTTTGAAATCGATTAAAAACGGCTTAAACATCTTATACTAATACATAAAGCTGACGAGTTTGTTTGTTTGTTTGATCCGATTTGAAAAATTATTTCAGTGTTAGATAGCTCATTTATCGAGGAAGGCTATAAACTATATATAACCACGCTAAGGCCAATAGGAGCGGAGCACCAATGAACAATGTTTCAAAAAACGGGGGAAAATGTTTACGCTACGAGCAATAGAAGACGCAAACGAGGTTGCGTGGGTCAGGTAGTAAATAATAAATGGTTCATATTGGGAGAAAAATAAAGCTTATTAAAAAAAAATAAAAACAATATGTTCAACTTAAAATAGTTTGAGTTATAAATCGGACATGAGATAGCCTCCGTTGTCCATGGGCGCGGGTAATCGCTTACCATTAGGCGATACATCTGCTCGTTTGACCGCCTATTCCATAAAAAAAAAAATCTTTCAAACCACTCAATGGATTTCTAATGCAGTTATCAGCAATACTCGTAGATGCAATGAGTAGGAGTATAGGAAATCCGAGAATTTCAAAGGCCTACAAATATTGTATAATGAGCATGTTTTACTGTATTCTATGGTTATCCAAGTATGGTGCCCATGAGTAACCAATTGAGACGACCATTACTATATAAGTTGAACTAACTGAGCCCCGCGGTACTACAGCAACCGCGGGCGATGCCGCAGGGCAAAGATAGTCTAAAAAATAGCCTAAATTACTTCTTATATCATCACCTATATGCCAGTGAAAGTCCCGTCAAAATCGGTCCAGCCGATCTAGAGATAAGACGAAACAAATAGAAAAATTGTAAAAAATGTGATTTTGTTGTATGTACCGTGTATACATATATATGCATTTAGTAAAAAGCGGTTATTTTAATAGTACAAACAGATAATCTAATTACCCGACTACGGCTAGGCCAAAGGAGGGTTATGATTTTAACAGGCTATGTATGTATGTTCATCTGTTCCCTCATAGCTCCTTAACGACTCATTAGACCTTTCTTTCTTATTATTGTTCTTAATATATTTGTTCTGTATTTTTAACACCATAAGGCTATACTTCGCCTCATGGGAATTCCAAATCAAGGCCGTCGATTCGAGATTACTCCGAACGAGTGAATTGTATAAAATACTCACTACTACTGCGTTTTTTAAATCATTGCAAGCTCTTAAAATAAACCCTTAATTCCTAAACGCCTTGCCGCAAATGTTAACAATGTGCTTACGGAACGTCAGCTCAGGTACCATTTCCACTCCCAAGTCACGGGTATAATCTAAGCGTGGTATAAATGACTCATTCATTTTGTATGCATAGTGCAGCGGAGTCTTCGCACGTCATAACTAATTACTCCACACTTGGCTGTGTTAAAATAAAGCTTATTAGTATTGCTGCACTGCACAATCCGATTTATATCTTCTTGTAACCTCTCCGCGTCCGATGCGTCCGCTACAGGTATATACACCTTAAGGTCATCCGCAAATAGCAGACACTCGGCATACTGTACTATTGCTGGCAGATCGTTAATCATTAAAACGAACTCCAACGGTCCCAGGTTCGACCCCTGACTTATGCCCGAAAAGGTAAAATATTGACGTGATTTATAACCTACGTACTGTCTGCGTTCATTAAGGTAGCTCGCGAAGAATTTTAACATCTGCGTCGTGAAACCTAGTGCCGCTGGTTTCGATAATAATAAGTCATTATTGACTACATCAAAAGCTTTGCGGAAGTCGAAGTAATCAATAAGGGTCCCCAGAACACCTCATGACAGTCCCTGATAATAGGACCCACAGAATCCCAAAGGTCCCAAGGACCCAAAGACGGTTTAGTGTCGATCGGAGCTCCCGCTCAGTCAGCTGACCCACATGCACCCTAGCTGCGCTCGCCATAATGCCGGCTAAGCGTTCAGGCTCGACCGTACACTGAGTGAAAGTATGTAGCAAAGCTTTCTACACACTCGAGTCTCACTCAATACCCTACCATCTTTCCTTATTGTGTTTTTATTACGCCTACCTTGTTTATTTCGAATGTAATTCCAAAACGATTTCGGTTTCATAGTAATGTTAATCTGAAATCTATGCCGATAAGCTTCATAGGTCGACATAATTTTACGTTTAACCAATGATCGATACCTAGAAAACGTTTCGTAATCACAATGGCAACCGGTAATTTTAAAATTTTTGTGATATCTTGATTTTTCTTTGATGTCGCGTATTAAATCTGACGTGTACCATTCTGGATATGTGTACCTACCACCAACTTTATTTAAGTGGTTTTTTGCGGGAATACAATAATTAATATCCGCATTAACAACATCATAGAAATAGGTTAACGCCTCCTCCGAGCTTCCAATATTATACAATACGTCCCAATCAAACCTGCTTAATATATCTTATAACATTGTAAAACGTTTATTAAAGTGCCAGTGGTTACTACAGTTGGTTGCCATGTCTAGGTCGTCCTGGCTAGTCACCTGAGTAGTATTGCGGCTATATGTTAGTGTGAGGTTCGTATCTAACGGGGGATGATGAACGTCAACGCCTACCAAAGGCTCATTCGATAAGTTGATTGCTATCTCGCTAGTCAATAAATTTATAAGTACTAAATCTAGTGTCCGATTATTTATATTACTAAGTTTATTTACCTGCCGAAATTCATAGAAAGTTATTTGCATTAAAATATTCCAAGTATTTGTGCACTTCTACCCCCGCTGATTGCATGTTAAAATCGCCAACTACTATTACCGATTCATACTTTACACACAGTGTCAAGAATTCGAAATAATTTCGTATATTCGTCAACATAAAAATAACAATTTATTTCTATGGCTGATCGTTGCACACACAATTTCATATAAGGCCGCATCTACATTGGCGTCAATCCGAACTCGATTAACGCTACGAAACCGCTACCAACCCGGTCACAACGTAATATTTACCCCATTTAATCCAGACTCGGTAATAATAAGTCATAATTTGATGCTAACACATTCTTGTAAAATGTCTCCGTCTTTGTTCGCAGTCCTCTAACGTTTTGATAATACATTTGAATGGACTTAGTGACTTTCCTCTCCTCTTTCGGCATGTCTAAGGGGTTTACGAAACCACACCCATTCATTTGAACGAGTATTAATGGGCCAATTGTCCACATTTTTCACTGTATCAAATTGAGACTCCGGTACTCCTATCATAAAAGACGCGTAATACCTTTTAGTTTTTGGAATGATTGTTTCCACTTTCACATTATTTAATGTACAAATAGAT
Source organism: Spilosoma lubricipeda (assembly GCA_905220595.1). Classification (NCBI taxonomy): domain Eukaryota; kingdom Metazoa; phylum Arthropoda; class Insecta; order Lepidoptera; family Erebidae; genus Spilosoma; species Spilosoma lubricipeda. The sequence continues at coordinate 12,983,730 of HG992296.1, read as the reverse complement.
TTAACGTGTTCCATTATGGTCTCCACTGAAGTATCCGGGCAGTACCGGCGTTAGGGTAGGGCGCGGGTGGGCGATCGCCCAGGGCGCCACATAAAAAGGGGCGCCGCAGGCGCCCCTTTAATACCCATCGCTCATAGTTCGAGGTCTACTTACTCATAAATTCCTTAAATTAAGCGAAAAAATCTTTGTTTGCAACACTTGAATCACAACACAATCAAACACTTCGAACTGAGCACTGAATGCAGTTAATTTTATCCGGAATCCCCAATCATAGAGAAACACATTGTCTTTCTCTTTTTAATATTTAATTTAATAAAATTTAACAAAAATAAAACCGACTTCAAGGTTCGATTCTCTTGGATGCCATCATCAGGTCTTAGTGTCCTTATGATGATACCACCGTTGGAATATTTTCTTTCCATTAAAAAAAGAAACATCATAATCGGTTTATACACGACGAAGTTATTCGCGAACAAACTCCACACGCTGGCAGAATGTCCGGCGTGTGGGGAGTCGAGGCGTGATCTTGTGACGGCCATCGGGGTGCTCTGTCTCGGTATCATGATTGCAGTTAAGTTATGTTTGCGAAGGTGACGGCGAAGCGGGGCTGGGAGAGGCTCTTTCTCGGTCCGCCAGGCACGGGCCAGGTACCGCAGACAACTCAGGCGCTGGAGATCGTAAAACGATCTCCGTCCTCCATAAGCGCAAGCCTGGGAGTGACAGGTGAGGCCAACTGTTACACTAGCAGAAGCAGGCCGGGTTGAGTGCTTTTTGGGGACAGCAACGGTAACATCGGAGTTCCCACACAGGAGGGGGCCATCTACCGCCGAGGTACATCGGGGTTCCAGGGTTTTTCTTTCTAGAGTGCACCTGGTTCCCCGGGTTCCAGTAGCCGAGACAGCGTGCGGTTTTAGCCGGTTCGAGTCCGACATGCCACCAGCAAGTCGGTATCCAGAGGGATTTCCGCAAAGGAAAAATACACAAGGATGACTCCATTGATGATGTAAAACAAATACAATGTTCATCCATGGAAAATTCTAACTGATCACTTGGGGCTATAAACTATAAAAAAACTCAGTGACCACGTTGGGAACCAAGAATAAGCAGTGTTAAAGCAGTTCGTTACCAAATTACTGCCATCCATGATGCTTACATAACTTTACTATTGAAATCCATGAGACTATTACTCCAGCTGAACATCTAAAAGATTTCAGAATTTGAATTTTTCAACTGTCTTCTGGACACTATATTAATTTCAGTCAATGAAAGGTTCGAACAGTTAACTTAGTACGAAATCTTGGTCTTTTTTGTAAAATATTAAACAGATTCAGGAAAAAAAAGTAAAAACTAAAACCCAACTACTACAAAAAACGACCAATGATATATATATTTTTGAAATGTTCAAGTAACGCCCTTTTGTATGAAACCAAACACGGCATATTTCTCTCATATTTATTTTTTAATACACTACTTTGCGTCGGCTTGAGGGAGCCACATTAGATTTAGTGACACGTCATATAGCCTATTATCAGCGGGCAATCAAGACTGAGTTCTAATGAGTAGTTAAGGAGCTAAGAGGGAACAAATGAACATACATACATACATACATAGCCTGTCAAAATCATAACCCTTCTTTGGCTTTGCCGTAATCGGGTAAAAATCCGACTTTGTCAAAGTCTGTGGGGATCTCCAATTAAAATTGACTCTAAATCAAACGTTATATGTTATGTACTAAACTCATAAGTCTGAAATATTTTTTGCCTGATCAGAACGTTTCCTATTTTTGTTACAAACTTAGCAAGTTAGTCAATTGAAAAATAAATGCTGAAAACATCGACTTTGATAACCTTATAAAAGAGTTCACTTATGGAAAGGCCAGAAAGGTATTTTTTATAATAAATAATTGTTTTTTTTTGATAAATGCATATTGAATTATGTCATTTCCCTTTTTTCATATGGGTTTTAATTGCAGTTGGGGGGCGCCGTAGAAATCTCGCCCAGGGCGCTGGTAGTGTTAAAACCGGCACTGTATCCGGGTGCAAAGACCAAATATACAAAAAAATATTTTTTTGTATAGCTTGAAACGTGGAAATCTGCGAATTCCCTCCTTTCAAAATAGTAGAAATCTTCTTCCTACTGACAACTTTCCAATCGTTATCAGACTTAGATGGTTTCTCCACAAACTGCTGCTTACATAATACAACATTTTCATCACTATTATTGACCTGTGTGTGCACCCCCTTAGGTTTGTTGCGCTCCATCGCTCTTCCCGCACGAAGGATTACATGCCGATAGCGTTGCAGCTTCCGTTGTCCTCTCGTGTCTACCTTGCGTAGCAGCTGCTACCTTGCGTAGTTCCTCTATCTTGCTCAATCCGATGATATTATCAACTTGTCGATTTTCTTGGATAAATCTTATATTACCCTCGATTAGTTATTAATGATTTGCTGTTGATCGTCAATTTTCTTGTTTTGGGCCTCAACAAGTGCAGATTGGGTCGTGATCTTCAACGTCAAAGTTGCAATCTTTTTGGGCAATTCGCTTAAAATCATTTCACAGCCAATTTTGGACATTTTATCAATAAAACAATTTAGAAACGCTGAGACAAAGTTTGCGTGACGGATGACACACAAAATACCGACAAAAAATTATCGTATCATGACTTTCATTAAATAACTGGAAAACGTAATTAAATAATCTAGTGCAGATTAAATGTTAATAGTTAGTAATAGAAATATGTTAGGCCATAGTGTGGGTTACCATGCTGCATTGTCTACAATCGCAGTGACTATGGAGACCACACTCTTTGATTCTCAATGATGCGAAAGCATCACTAGCCCGCCATGGTGTGGGTCACCATGCTGCATTGTTGCATTGTCTGCGTTCGCAGTATGGTGACCATCACTCTTGGATTCTGCTTATGCTTTCCATCAGGCAGAGTAGAGTCATTATGGTAGGGTCAAACATAAAAAAAAAAAAAAAAAAAAATCTGCTCATACTTTCCATCCCACAGAGTAGTCGCTTTAGGAGGCAAGAAAAAGTCGAAGTCTTGTTACCTACCACTACCATACTGTCTAATTTGACACATATCATCAATCAAGGATTATTCATTTATTCTTATTAAAATTATTTTACATATCCACAGGCATATCCACGATAAAACATACAGAAAGCGTGACATGAGGAAATGCTTCAATCAACGCGACGTGACGCGCAGACGGGACAGGAAGACTGGTCTACAGGATGTTGAGTACGAACTCCTGAGCACTCATAATGTAGCAGTGGACGGGTTAGACTTTACAGTGCTAAATGTGAAATTAATATGTGATAAGGACAGGACGCCTTGGTGCCAGTGCCCTGAACCAGTTAAACCTTCAGCGGTTAAGTTAAAGCCTTGAATTGACAACGGTTGTAAACGGTGTACATTATATTCCGGAGTCCGTATGTGCCAAATTTGAAGATGAGAGATTATGAGGAGTGGTCCATGTGTAGAATTGTGAATCACTAAAAATAAATTATTACCATAAAAAAACAGGTGTGATAAGAACTATAACCATAAGTGTTAACTCGCAGCAAATATTCAAATTAATTATTTGCTTCTTAAATTGAAGTTTGTTGACATTTGTTTTTACTCTACGAATTAAATGTATTAGATTCCTTTTAAACTACAATGTTAAGTTTGTTTTCAAGTGCATATTTACTGTACGGAACCCTCGGAACGCGAGTTCAACATCATCAAATATCTTGTTTTAAGACTGTGCAGTAGGTTAACCTTAACCTATTATTATACTCTATGAGGAGGTGCTCATAGCTCATTTGCACTCGGTGATTAGAAACAATCACCGAGGATAAGCAACGACGGCGCGGTCAGTACCTGGATGGGTGACTGCTGGTGGCATGATACCATGAGCGTCTCCGTGATTCGGAGGTCACGTTAAGTAGTCGGTCCCGGTTGTTATCACAGTATAACAGTCGTGAAGCTTGGTTGGAGGCCTTAGGCAAACCAGCAGACGTATCACCTGATGGTAAGCGTTTACCGCCGCCCATAGACACCCGCAACACCGGAGGTGTCACGACACCCGCAACACCGGAGGTGTCACAAGTGCGTTCATTCATGCCGAAGCGTGGTTAACTCGCACTCGGCTAGCATGGGGACGTGTGGCCTTAAATCTCTCTTGAGAGGAAACCCGAGCCCAGCAGTGGGACGTTATGGATAGACGATGATATACTCTATGGTAACTAGTCTTGTTTTGTAGGTTATTTATTTAAAGTTTTGACAAAATGCAAATCTTTGAAATCGTATAATATTTTAGTTCACTAGATTTAAGTTACTGGTTTATGTGTGAGATATACTGCACTGACGGCGTAGTGATTGAAGCGGACCCCTCAACCCCCAGCGCAGTAGGTACCACTGCGCTGGGTGTTGTGAGTTCAGACCCCACTTGTGACCGTAATCTACAAGTTCTCATTCATAAAGACCACTCCCGCACTAGGAATGTGTCGCGGGGAACTTTACAAACATATGAATCGAACACAAAGAACACCCAGATATAAAACAACAATTCGTTGATCACACAAAGGGTTGTTCTTTGAGGGGATCGGACCTAATTGTTGTTCTGAGTCTGGATGTATTTGTGTCCGTTTCATTTGTGTAGATTTTGAATTAAAAAAATAAAACAGCATTGTAAATAAATAAATTATTTATTTAATAAGCGAAAATATAAATATTACGTAAGATACATCGCTTATATTGATTCATAAATGAGCTAAGGATTTGTAGTACATTTTTCTTATAGCAAATGTGTATACAATTTGTTAATATAATAGTCAACCAGCTCGTTTCTTAGTAAGAAAATCATCAGTAAAAGCATTATTATTACCTATAAACCTGCCAAAGTGACTTTACCTGATAGAAAGCATGAGCAGAATTCCAAAGTTGTGGTCACCATACTCATTGCGAATTCAAAAAATGCAGCATGGTGACCCACACTATGGCGGCCTATTAAGATTGGGCATCATTTTTACCCGACTACGGCAAAGCCAAAGGAGGGTTATGATTTTGACAGGCTATGTATGTATGTTCATTTGTTCCCTCAAAGCTTCTTAAGTACTCATTGGAACTGGACAAATGAGGTGTCGTTGGAAGCGTCATGATCATCTGCTAGTTATAGGCTATGTGACGTATCACTTAATCTAATGTGGCGCCCTCTAGCCGACATAAAGTACTGCATTAAAAAATTTTTTTTAGATTAATATGTCGTGTTTGGTATCATTGGAAAGGGCGTTACTTGTACATTTCAAAAATACATTTATCATTGGCATTTGCTCGAACTTTTTTCGTATTTATTCGATAAGTGTGGTGTTTCTATAATATGCTTGTTTGTTACCTCCTTCTTTCTAAACTACTAGTCAGAATAAGACAAATGAGGTATCTTTAGAAGCGTCTTAATCGTCCGCTGGTTATAGGCTAATTAGGCTATATGACGTGTCACTGAATCTAATATGGCGCCCTCTAGCCGACAAAGTACTGTATTAAAAATAAATTTGAGAGAAATAAGTCGTGTTTGGTTTCATACGAAAGGGCGTTACTTGTGCATTTCAAAAATATATATATTATTAGCATTTTCTCGTGAATTTGTCCGTATTTACTCGATAATTGTGATATTTTGAAAGAAATTAATATTATAGAGGCACCAAAACATTTTAAATAAAAAGAAAGTAAAAACTAAAACCTTTCAGCGTCGTTTTTTGTCGTTATTGGATTTTATTTTTAACCTTTTTGCTTTATGCATTTTGATCATTGTTTAAAATAATAAAAATCGTCTTTGAAATGTTATTTACTACGTTATTTTTCTTAATAATATAAGAGAACAGAAATTATTAATGTATATTGGTAGGGAAACTAAAGTATTTACGAATAACATAACTATTATAGATAAAGTCAGGTTTGCTGTTTATCTATAATTATGTATTTCCAGGTTGTGTTGTAATATGTAAGTAAACGAATGTAAAAAATAATGTCACGATAAATAAATGTATTTTTGTAAGATTTCGTAATTATTTCTTTCCGAATATTTTCAATTTTACCATTTTACATATTTTTGATACCAAAGTTTTTCTAGTAAAGGGGCAAACGAACAAGCAGTTTACTACCAATGTACTCTGTGGTGGCTACTGTTCCCCACGGAAACTTGCAAATTCTAAAGTCACAAAAGTGTTGCCAGCCTTTGACCCTTTAATAAGCCTTCTTTTACGTGGGTTATGGAAACCCTCACACACACCACACGATGTGCCACTCTGCCCCTGAGATGGGAATCTGGGTATTACTATTATTAATACATCCAGGCCATCCTTTATTAAGTCTAGCAGAGCCTACCCTTAGGGAGATGTGCTCCGGCAAAGTGGTAACTAAAAATTGGTATCACTCGAGTCGAAAGCTGATAGACGTGTTGGGTAACTAAAATAAAAAAATAAATATTTCGGACATCTAACACACAAACGCCATCTCGCCATCAGTCACAAGCTAAGCAGAGCTTGTGTTTGGGTACTAGACAGCTAATACAAATACATATATATATTTATAAATACATGCATATTAAACACCCAAACTCCGAAACAGATCATACAAACATTTGCATCCAGGATCCAGGAATCAAACCCGAGACCTTAAGCACAGCAGTCGCATAAGCTACCATTGCACCATCGAGGCAGTTAGAATAAATGTAGGTGTGTGTAAATTTATGATTCGTTTATATTTGTTGATGTCGTAGGTTGATGAGGTTTTAATATTAGATTATATAGATCCATGCTAATATTATAAATGCGAAAGTAATTCTGTCTGTCTGTCTCGCTTTCACGGCGTAACCACTGCACCGATTTCAATGAAATCTGGCATGGAGATACTTTTTATCGCGATAACCGACAAATGCGCGGACGGTGCCCCGAACAAAAGTTAGTATACCATCAACCTTTAGTTTAGTTATTGTATTTTTAAGTGATACCAAAATGTAAACTTGAGTAGACTAAAACACCGTATCTGCTTTCACAATATTGTAACATGGGTTTAAAATAAATTATTATTATTATTGACAATAATGTGCGTGATTGGCAACACTAAATTGGCACATTTACTATTTGCAATATATCAAAGCATACCTACATGTGTTAGTCGATTGCTTCGGATACCAGTAGTCAGTGTAAACTATAAATTAAAGTCCACAGAAAAGTGTCGTGTCTAATTAGCGTTTTATGCGCTCAAGACAAACTTCTAAAATTAGCTTACGCTTCATTGAAAGTAATAGAAATATTAATAGAATAGTAGGATGCGTTTATAACCGCTGACCAATAAAACGTAAAGGTACTACAGAATCAACGTCCTTTGCGGAGGCGGTAAAACATAGCTGAATCTCGCGGTTATTGGCGTACCGCGGGTAACACCGCGGGGCGAAGATAGTTTAAAAAGTAGCCTAAGATACTCCTTATATCATACTACTACTATCTATCAGTGAAAGTTCCGTCAAAATTGGTCCAGCCGTTCCAGAGATTAGCCGGACCAGACAGACAAAATTGTAAGAAATGCTATTTTGGTTTAAGTGGCGTGTATACATACATTTAGTAAAAAGCTGTTATTTTAATATTACAAACAGACACTCTAATTTTATTTATTTGTATAGATAAGACAAAATACCTAAATGTCTAGTATTATATATTTGGTAAACTGTTAATAAATAAAAATAAACTACTCTTAGTGCCGATTTCACCATCTCCGGTTAGCATATTCGTCAATTAAATTTTCAATTTTCTGACAGTTGTTGTACGAGTTTGACAGTTCTTATTTGACAAAAAGGCTATTCGGGACTTCATGAACAGGTGGTGAAACCGGCCCTCACAATCATCAACTATGAATAAATTAACAACTATTTAAATGCTCATATACGTTTTGTTACTAAACGATATGCGATAACGATGCGGAACGTTACATTACGTTATTTAAACGAATGAGGAACCATTATTGATACTCTAAATGTTTGTTACGTACAGTAAGGAATTCTGATCACATATTCTCAAATAAACTATGCATAATCGTAATTAAAGAACCCCCAAATCTTAAGAAATCTATAATAAATAACCAGGAACTATGTTAAGGTAACATATTCTGGTAAAATTAATCTAATGAAATTCAAGATATGACACAAGAAATAAAATAGAAAAAAACTGGCAAAGAAAGGGTTCTAGAAAGGGTTTATTTAAAGTAATTGGGCTTTGAAAATCAAGCTATATCTTGTCAATTTCTCTCAATGTTGACTTTTATGCGAAGGGGCCCTTGCGTGAATCAACCTTCATATAATAATATAGAAATACCACCATAATCGACTTAATTTACACATTTACCCAAAAGATTGACATATTACCGGTAGATTGGTCATAACTTTATTTTAATAAATAATTATACATTTTTTTAAAGCGAGCTTGAAACATAAATTGCAGTATAGAGAGATACTAAGTTCTCCAAAACAACTTATTACCGTAGTAATTTTTTATTCGGAGTATTGTGGTGGTTAGAATAAAAACTACCGATATTCATTACGAGTCACTGTTTGAAAGGCAATCCGATATCCTTTCCAGATCTCGAAAGATTTCCATTACATGACAAAACATTGATAAAGATCGATTTTGAAAAACTATTACCTACCTTTTCACAGCAAACAACTTTACCTATAATTTAATATCGATATTGTGAATTAGTTTCCTCTCTTTTTACCATGTTATGGCAGTAATTAGAGAGAAAAGGCTGTCTTTAAATCACTCGTTTCGAATAAGTACTCATAAATTGCTATTAAACATTTACTTGGCAGCAATAGAAAACACATTATATCAGATCCTTAAAATTAAGTACACATTTTATATGTATAACTAAAACGATAATGATATAAATAAAGAAGTGAAAAATTAAACTATAGTTAATTCGCGTTTAAAAAATAGTGACACTCATCGCTCAAGCCCGGCCCCCCGAGCAATCACAATTCCCTAGCCAAGTGGACACACAGATAACTAACAAATGTATGGAAATGACGTCTATCAACGTTAAGTCACGTGATCAAGACAAAATATTAGCCAATAGAACAAGAGAAGAGAGCGTTTCGCGATTAATCTTTTTCTACAATCGCTTACGACACTATTCTCAGCTATAATTTTTGTTTTGACTCAACGTTGAGATGACGTCTTTACTACTTTTCATTAACTTTCTATATAAAGTTTACGTTTGTGGAATGTCAACTTGGCTGAAATTACTAATTTGTGGGGAGAGGCTTATCGATACGTCACTATTTTTTTAAAGCGAATAAATCATAAAAAACAACATTTCGATGTTTTACTACAGGATACAATTACATGGTTTACTTCGAAATAGTATAACTTAAAGTTTGACTACACTTAGCTAGTAGCAGAAATAAACCTTCGATGTATTCAAGCAAAGCTAATTTTATAAATATTTAGATAATTTATTTTATGCAAAATTAATATACTTTTAATTAAAATAATCTTAGGTGGTTAATATTGTTAAATAATGCATAAAAACAAGCTTTAACTATAGCCATATTTCATGCATAACATCTGACACCTGAACATAACATCTGACGTACAATAGGGTAGATTACTGTATCGTAAATCAATACTGATGTCTCCTTTATTGGAACGCATTTTAAAAAACAACTCGGAAAGTATAATCATATGTTACAGCTTATTTATTTCTATAATCAAATTGGCTACTTGACTGATGTAACAACAAAATTAGAAATGAATTGACTATCGTAGCTTATTAATAAATGATTTTAAAATAATTACTTTAACAAATTGTCCACAGCAAGTATTTTATTTTTATAAAATAAATTTGTAGTAATGTATCTGTTGACGAGAAAGACTGAAACGCCGTTGGCCTAATTGTCTGTAGTGCATGACGTCATTCTTTCTAAACATGAAATGAAACAACACACAAATTATTAAAAAAACATTTGAATTTAAATATAAAAAAACATGATTTTTATATTAAAATGGTACTTTTTGGGCGTAAATATTTTTGTGAGATGTCTATAAATATTAGCTGAGAATAATAAAATCCTTGTTCAAAAATTGTCAAGTAGCCAGTCTAAAACGGTGACGTCACAAGTTTGTACATTTTTTGATACAAAGTGATCGTTTTGACAGATGATAAAAAGTAACTAATTAGACTAAGGTGTCATCTACCCTATTCTAGTACTACGCGCTCATTGGCTAAATAAAAAACGTGCGTTTTCTCTGCTTCTTATTACACAATTCCATCCAAAGTGAGAGAAAACATGTTATTCATCAAAATGTTCTTTATTTAAAATACATATTGTAAACAAAAGCAATATGAAAGTAAATAATTTATTAATATGTAATTTTTTTTAAGAAAACTTTCCTTGTATAACGAAATTAAATATTACGTAAAATTTCTAAGTATTACGGTGTTAAATGGCGTTCTATTTGCATAAAATAATATTAGGATGGCGGGCAAATAAATATCTTTAACAATGTATAAGTGGCAAAAGGTGTAACCTACATATAGTTTTAATACGAACTTTGAATGTAAAATAACGTCCCTTATATCAATTTAAATTTAAAAAAACTGCAATATTTTTAAATAAGAATTCCATAATTTTAATGTTATGCTGACAATACGTACGTATGTGAGTACGTACGTATTGTCATACCCATTGCCACTTATCTACTTACAAACAAACATACCGTCAATGAACATAATAACATGCAATTTAGGCATATTTTAATAACTCAACTCAAAATTACACTAGTAAGCATATTATGTATAAAGTCGGTAAACCATTCGCAATATTCAACTTAGTAACAAGGGACGTAGTTATGACGGATATTAGAAATGACTGATGGGTTCCCAAAACCAAGTGCATAGTGATGCAGTAGATCGTTTTAATTACTTTAACCTGATGTGAACAAAGAAGAAATACCTTTTTAATGGTATAGATGGCAAACGAGCAGACGTATCACCTGATGGTAAGAGATTACCGCCGCCCATGGACACCCGCAACACCTTCACCAGGATCTTGTGACTTCTAAAGAAGTAGATACTACGCACAGTAACGCATAGTAAAAACTCGCTATAATGCTTTCGGGATCTTTGTCCAACTGAATTTGACCAAACAGTAAGTCAACCAGTCCATAGTCGCATTGTCCAATTTAAACAATGATTGGACAACTGCCCATATCGAAGACCCGTTTTCCAACTGGTTCAATATTCCAGAGCACACCAGGAGAAAAATCAGTTGATGGTATATAACTGCCAGGACAAGGACATCTGCAAATCAAGGGTGTTGGAGTGGCATTAGGCTAGCCTCCGGCCATACTATGAAAACTAGATAAAATCCTTCGTAATGTTTTAAATTACCGCCCACCGCAAAAAAAATGGTAGAATACCAGGCAAATATTGAAGATTATTATATTAAAACTATTATTATTACTGTTTTTTCATAAACAATATTGTACGCTTTTAGTTGAGTTATAAAACAAGCTATGATTTAACCGATTAAAACATTAAACGACATGCTACACTTAAATGGTAAACAATCACGCAAATCTGTCGATTTTAATCTTAAAAGTAAGCGATATAAAACAATAATATAAAAAATTACGTAAATATAGAAAACATTTTAATAATTTGTAACACAGAACGCATTCATTAGGAGAATAGTCCTTCTTTTTATTTCTTAATATTTCTGTGTGAATCTTTTTTGCTAGATTATTCTCATCGTTTTCTGCCTTAGAATATTACATAGAACTAAAGTCAAGAAATTGTCGAGTATTTGTTTGTATCCTCGTCGATTTTTTTTTTAACTTTTTTATTGCTAGCCCGAAAATAAAAAGAAAGAAGATTCATCCATTTATAACAATAAAAAAAATTCACTAAGAAATTACAAGGATTTGGAGACGGCATCAAAACTTTTAAAAATATAATATGTAGTAAGGCGATTGTGAGTGTTATTCGTGAGGTCCTTGCGTACGATTTTTATGCTGACTGGATAACAAACATCTGAAATATACTAACTATAACAGTACTGTATTATTATTAATATATTTTTTAACACACTACAGACATTATTTTAGGAATATTTAACATTTTATTTTAAAAAATGTGTGCGATCTTATTAAAATTTAAATATCTGAATAATAATTTGTTACCTTCAGAAAACTATCGTATTAGGTTTTAGTAATCATCTAGACATTGAAAAGTAAGTTAAGATAGCATCCCGCAAATTCTAACGTTGACTAAAGATTAATCATAAAGTCATAAAGCTAAACTTTGCCTGACTGTTTAGCTTTTTAGCTTAACGGTCAGACAAAAGCTAAACTTTTGTCAGCATTGGCTAAACTGGAAGCTTAGTACATAAAAAGCTGGATCTAATTCACAACACAAGCTTTAAGCGTAAATCTGTGTCCACTAGCTTAAAGTTATTAGAAATATTCACTTAAGTACATCACGTAAGCGAAAACGTTTTAATATTATTTATGTATATTTATGAAAATTGAGCACTACAAAACAACTAGGTATATTATATATATATCCAAAAATAATTATCATTCCACAACTTTCTTATATCACATCCTAGTTCAGAAATAGGTATCCTTTATGGAATACACATTCAAAATGTGTATTATAAAAGGTTCAGTCACACTGCACTTACTTTTCTTTAGTATCTTAACTTTTTATCAATAGAAGTGGTCATTTTATGTTTTTTATAATGATTTTGTTAATTTAAGTTCAGTTAGTCAATGAATTTTGAAAACATTCTATAGATGGCGATTTTAAAATTTCTCATTCTTTGTTCTTATATGCGCAGTAAGGATTTTGTTTTAATTATTTTCCTGAAAGAAAATTAGCCTAAGTTACTCTTTATAATATAAGCTACCTGCCAGTGAAAATACCGTCAAAATCAGTCCAACCATTCCAGGGAACAAACTTGACAAGAAAAAAAAAACTAAATGCAAGTACCATTTTATCATGTACTTTTAATATACATTTACTATTAAGCTGTTAATTTGAAATTACAAACATACACTTTAATTTTGCTTATTTGTATATATAGTAATTTAAAGATTTTATTTCATACGCGTGACATTTGGTTTTTCAAGTCATTTTTAACTTTTCACCGTTTAAACCATCCCTGGACTACGCCAAACATTTCAAAACCAAAATCACATAAATCGGCCCAGACGTTCTCGAGTTTTAGCGAGACAAACGAACAGCAATTGTTTTTTATATATTAAGATTTATGAGCTCGTCACGATAGATCGCGATTAGAAAACATTGACTTCTAAATTGAACTTAATAACAATTACATAAAACATAAAATTACCGACTTTAAATGTACCCTCTATATGAGTTATTAACTTGCTAAATTGACCACGGTTTCCAATAGCTCAAAATTTTTTTTTTTAAATATTAAATGATTTTAATATAAACAGAAAGTAAAATATTAAATTAAAAAAAATCAAACACATACTTTTAATGATATATATTAATATATACATATATATATTTACTAAATTACTTTTTTTAATAAACATTTACACAACTTTTAAAAATACAATCTTTAAATTCCTGAAAACAGTGTTCACATCACAAATTAAAAACTCATATTTTGGGAGAAATTAGAAGCCGTTTTAAAAAAATTCTAGTGCTCTGTAAGCTTGTGCTATTAATATATATTATAATTAATGCGTTGAACGATTGATTAACGTTACTATGTCCTAACTAGTGGACACATAGGAGGCACTACATAAACAAGGTACTTTAAGTCAATGCGACGCGCGCTTCCGCATATTTTCACACCCCACTAACACTTTTGCCCAACTTCGAAGATGTTTGCCCAAATTTCCCAATCCGTGTTTGAATGTTTCTTGTCCCTACAGGTTTGTTCCAGCCCCCTTACTCGATGTCTGGTCGCGCGCGCAACACGTCAGCTACAGCGGGCAACCGCCTCCCTACGCAAGACAACATCCAAGTTAGGGAAAACAAATAGGAAATTATATGAACCCAAAAATGATTTTTATTACTTGATTTACTGCAACAATATAATACAAAATTAATCATTTTTGAGTTCATCTTTTGGGGTAAAATTATTTGGGGAAATCATTAAACAATATAGGATCTAGTAATTAAGAATTAAAAAAATACAAAAAAGAAAAACAAGCAATAACTATATGCTACACAAAAATACAACAAACAAAGTTCAGAGTTACCAAGATGCTTTATACTTTAAAAAATCCAAGGTTGCAACATTTAAGGTCAAATACGCAAACAGACAACATTTTTTGTCAAAGAATATGGTCTAAGATCCGAATAGAAACGACCTTCAGCCATTTGTTTATTGGATGAAAATCAAATTTAATATATTAAATAATATACCGCACGTGAGTTGGCTAAAAAATTCCTAGCCAAACATTTTTTTTATGAGGGGGGACTTAATGCCACATGGCATTACCTACCAGTCCACCGAGATGGTTCAATAAGGGACAAGGCAGGTGCATAATGTGTGATAGGAAAAAGACAGAAGGGAAGAAAATCTTTAATTTATCGGTTTTAAAGTAACAATAATAATATTAATGCTGTATAACACATATACATATTTATATTTAAATATGATAAAAAACAAATAATGATTACATAAATATTTGATATATATTATTATTTATGTACACTTATGATATATATAATAGTTAGGTCAGAAATTTTCAGCCAACCCACCCGCGAATTAATATTTAATACATAAAATTTGACATAAAATAGTGTTCATTTAATAAACAGATAGGTGAAGGCCGTTCCTAATCGTATCCTCTAATAATACATCTAATTAGGTTGTAACTTAAAAAAAACATTGACAAAGATGCAGGCCGTAAGACGAAAAAAAATCAAAAAGCCTAAGGACGAAGCTTTCAAAGCCGATTTAATTTAAACTTCAAAAAGTCAGAGATTATCCAATTTTGTTGTCAAAATGGCTATTTGTCTCAGCCCTAATAGATATTTAATTTACTATATTAGTATTTTAGCGCTTAAGTCGCCAGATTTATAATATAATTATAATATTTATTCAAAATAATTGTTTTTATAAATTCGATATTAGTTTAGCAGTAGTAGAAGTAAAAATATAATTATAAAAATTAATTTTAATTACATTATAAAAGCATATAGTATAGTAAGTTATGTATATAGATAAAATAAGTTTAAGTGTTGCCAGATCTCTAACATTAAGCAAAATATAAAGCAATATATTCTTCAAAAAGACCTAATCATTCGTGCACAATGGTATTTAGTTGTTTTTAATCTTACTCTTGAGACGGGAAAAGAAGGAAAGGGCGGCAAAGAATTAGATGGGAGGATGATATTAGAAAGGTAGCTGGAACAACATGGCAAAGAAAAGCCGCTAACAGAGAGGCGTGGAAAAGCCTAGGGGAGGCCTATGCCAAATGGCAAACTGATAATTCTGTTGCCAATGTCGAATATTAGAAATGTTATTAACTATAGAAATGCATGAAATTTTGTTGTATTCTAATAAGTATGAATCGAATTGTTTAATATTGTATTGAATTGTATAATTATATATTGAACAAGTTGAAATGTAATTAATATTTATCAGTAATAAAGGCTATTTGATTTGATTTGATTTGAATCTTACTCTCAGATGAGGGTTTTACCGAATTTTACCTTTGCACTAAATTAAGTCAAGATATATTTAAAAAAATACAGTTGAAATGAGAACTAACTTCAAAATGGAGAAGGTCCTTTGAAGTTAGTTAAAAATAAGACCTGGCAACTTTGCAACTTTTTCACATTACAACGATCAAGAAGTTTACAGAAAATTTGAAATTCCTTGCTCTTATTTGCCGTAACGTTTCTTTTTTCATGTATGGCACTGCCAAAATGGCTCTATTCTGCCTGATGGAAAGCATAAGCAGAATCCAAGAGCGGTGATCACCATACTTATTGCGAATGCAGACAATGCAACAATGCAGCATGGTGACCCACACCATGGCGGGTTAGTGATGCTTCTGCATCATTGGTGGCTCCATACGGTACTACGGTATAATATTTGTTTCTGTTTTAAACACAAATAATATACTGTAAGATAAATTTTAGTCATCTGTCCAACTCATTTTCAGTCTGTTTTATTTTCAGTCTGGGACCTCAAGGGTTATTTTATACATAAAAAGTTAAAAATAAGATCTGGCAACACCATATATTGGCAACAACATGAGCTTAGCAACGTTAGATGTTGGAATTTAATAATAGCTGGCATAGATGGTCACCATTTGCTTGCTGGGTGAGATTCGTCACTTATATCACACAAGCCGTTTTCCGCAACACTGTTAAACTTTAAAAAATGCATATACATTTTAAATTATTACATTTATTACTGAGCAAAATATTATTATAAATTATGAATACCTGAGGCCAGAAATACAGAGTACATAGATCCTAGGGTACATCATTTATAAAAAAGACTCTATCGCCGGGTTAAAGGCAAAACCGATTATCTCTATTTCTCACTTTAATATTTTAAACGACTAGGCACTTGAT
The DNA here is from genome assembly GCA_905220595.1 of Spilosoma lubricipeda. Lineage (NCBI taxonomy): Eukaryota > Metazoa > Arthropoda > Insecta > Lepidoptera > Erebidae > Spilosoma > Spilosoma lubricipeda. The sequence goes on along the minus strand of HG992296.1, from coordinate 12,967,106 downwards.
TTTTATTTTTTTTTGAACCTTAGAGGTTAGTGTTTGTGTTTAGCATGTAACTATTTGAAAACTTTATAGTCATAGAACACGCTCTTACACATGCGACTTGCCATTTGATTGTTTCAATACTAATGATATTTTTATTCATCTAAAGTTTTCAAAGCCGCTTTTTTCAAAAAAATTAAATTGACTTTTGTTAGACCAAATATGTAGTTGGTTTTGTCTTTCATCCGGCGCTATTTACACAGGGTAAAATATTATTTTGATTGGACGCCAATACCATAGCGTAGGAATTAACGTTGTAAAAGAGACAAGTACAAGTATATATTAAATTCGAAATTTTTAACGAGATATAAAGATAGACTTGTAGCGAAAGTAGGTATTATTGAGTTGAATGTAAACAAGCCAACCACGCGATAATCAGTTAATATTCGACGTTATACATATATGCACGTAAGACTCATAGTTCTGTGACTTAATGCATTTATTTTTAGAACTTATCTAGAACTTGCACACCGAATGAAGAGTCTCTTCTGGAATATTCTTCATAGCAGTATTGTTATTGGAACAGATCTTAAGCTTGTAGAACATGCGGTTTCATCCGTAATTTTGTATAAAAACAAGTCTCAACTAGATATATACAGACAGAAAAACGACCAATATACATAAAATTTCAAATCCAAATACATTTTAAAGTACAAACTTATACTTATTTAATCTTAGCTTAGCTGAGGGTTTAACAAGAAAATACTGTTTTTAACAATAACCTATTAATTGAGATAATAATGTAATAAAATTCTCTCGTTTCAAATTCATTGTAGCTTATTATAATTAAGAAAAAAAATAGTCCCTAAAATACAGTTTGTTCTCTGTTACATATGTGACTGAGAACGAATGTTGTGTTTATGACATATAACAATTAAGTGCTTTACTTCATAACCATAAAAATTCACAACTTATGTACAGACCGTTCACCGTAAGGTGTCGGTCTGTTGGCACACCCCTGCCGTGATGTTGGCACTATTGCTTGTCATTCTTTCTTGTCTTGTTAGATAATAATTTAATGTAAAATTATTATTTTACATTATATTAAACAAGACAAATGAGTCTTGTTTAATTTAAATTAACAAGACAGCTGTCACAGAGATCAAGCTATAAAAGACTGTAAATATAATTTAACTACAATAATGTGTTACCAGCATCATAAAATTACTACCAATTTAACTGTATAATAAGGTTAATATATAATTATAATATAAGGTTATAAAAAGTACATGGGTCTAAATATTTTAATTATTTACAAATGATTATATTCCTATCATCTACTTCAACATTTAAAATAATAATACTATTTTTTAATAATACTACTCTATTTTGAGTTTTATATTTGTGTTATATAGGAATATTCATGTTTAGTAATCAATTTTAATTTACTACTTTAACTTCTAAGGAAAAATGGAAGATACATTTAATATGCTACTTTATATTTATTTACAAAGACATCATTTTTATATTATTAAAAGATTAATCAAAATTTTTAGTGATATTTTTTTAGTATTATTTTATAAAACTTTTGGTATAACTTTAGTCTTATTACAAATACTCAATAGGCATAATACAAGCACACAATTCCACAGAAATTGACTATGTATACTACGTATTTTGTAACAATTCATAATTTCAATTATTATTATCAATATAATAAACAATATGTAACCGTATACTCAGCGGTTATTATTATTCGAAATGTATTAAACTGGACACTAACTTTGAAGACTTACATTTTACTGGTTTTTGCCAAGAAAACATAAAAAAAGAACATGGTGTTGACAACTGTCATCTGTCATGTCAAATTTATTGTTTCCTCTTGAACTAAAAATAAATCAAAATAATGAATTATCCCTTTGGATCTCAAGGGAGAGGTATTGTTATTAACGCATATCATAAAATATGCATACAAAAAGTGCTATCCGATGTCAATTTTCTATTTTTAAGAGTGGCAGAGAGTTGACCGATTCAGTGGAATGAATAATTTTGATACTTTAGTATCTTTATTCATTTTCATATTATTTCTAATTAGTAATTCATTTTCAAATGTTTACAGTGTACTTTCTGGCATAATGCAGATGCAGTGCTTCAGAGAAATGGTAAAAAAAAAGATGAAATGTAAAGAAGAGAGTATGAAAGACCTCTGTATTATATTTGCCATCTTCTTCATATGACGAAAAAGAAGAAAAGCGGGTTTCTTGTAAAATTTTCAATTTAAGACAAAAATAGTTCTGCACTATTTTGATGTGACAGTCGTTTACGGTATTTTAAGTCCAGTAAAATATATGTTCAAACTACAACTAGACGAGTCTACACTATAGCCTCAGTATCGCTAATTACATGAATACCATGTTTCGTCAAAATAAGTCTAACAATATCGTTACAGCTACGCGTCTTATAATTTTTACCGCCATCTTTTATTTTGATACTTTTTACCTTCTCGCAGAGCTTCTGCACTTCCGATTTACTCTTCTTTATCTCTTCTGGTCTCAACTTCCTTATAGTCGACGAGCATCTCTTTTTCGTCGAAGTGTCCGCTTCAATTTTCTCCACATTCCCTTCACTCACTCTCCTCTTATACAAATCATAGTCTGAATCCTTTGAAAGGTAGCTATCTAAAGAAGAATATGGATTATCATACGTTACCTTGTCTACTTTGTGCTCAATCGCATCGCTGACTATTTTGACAGCTTTCCCTGGGACATAGGTAGAAGGGACTTTATCGCTGAATGCTACTTTCGGTTTCACAGAATCCAAGATAGGGCTAACCGAATCTGTGTGAGAATTGGGCATAAGGAAATTGGATTTCCTCGGCCTCTTGACTGTTATGTTGTCATCGACTAATGAAGGTTTGTCCCTTATTGATATGAGGACGTTTTTGAAGCTGGAATCTTCGGGGGAGGTCATAATAACGTCTTGGGGGGATCTCTTGTCATAAGTAGCGATCAAGTCATTGAGATAGTTATACTCACTGTGTCCAGGCCGCGTGAAACATGGTTAATTGTTAGGAAGGTTAAAATTATACTTAATTTTATGGTGCATTGAGTTTTCAATTTATTTTTAATTTTAATATTCTTGTTTTTTAGAATTTCCCTTAAGATATATAAAGAATTATAATGATAATAAGGCCGTGAACAATATTATTTCTTTTTTGTAAATTTATGTAAGCGCTTGTTGAAAGATTTAATTATACATAAATAAACTAACTACATCTTTTTACGGCACTTTTTATATTTGTAATAGATACATACTAAAGATAATTGCATAATAAATTCAAAGTTTTTAATAGTTTTTATCATTGTATGTAATATCATCATCCATAAACCATTTTATTAATGATCAAGATTGTTATTTTTGGGTATTGATCATAGACTATTATGTAAACTATTGCCATTATGGCAATAGTTTTAATTTAAGAAATAATTTGTATCGTATTTAATGAAAATAATAAATAAAATATGTCTTTAATTATTATACAAATAAAAAATATCTGAACCGAACAAGATAATATCATCAATTGGTGTAATTTAAAAATAGAATCCTAAATAACAAAAAGTCATAAAACTAATATAAGTAATCCTTTAAAATATAATACATACATATAAATATATAGATGCCTATTTGTATTGAAATTATAATCACAAAAATGAATTGTCCCTAGGAATTTCACGAAAAAAATCTATCATAAAGTAACGCCATCTGTTGATAAGTGATAACAACTGTAGTCTGTATCAACGCCATCTGTGGATAAGTTTTAGCAACTACGTATACTCACGTGAGGGGATGTCCCGCTCCGTACAAGCGATGTTGGCGGATGTACGCGAGTATGGCGTCGTCCGTCAGGTACTTGGCGCTCTCGCCGCGACGGACCAGTCGACGGATCACTGTCGAACTCACATCGTTCACTATATAGTTCGTTACTAGGACGATGTTTTTCTGGAAAACAAGATAGCATTCCCTTTCAAGTTACGACTTGATTTCATTGACTTGCATTGTTTAGCTTTGTTTTTGAACAAAGTTCTCCGATCCCAAATTAGGCAAAGTCAGTGCTATGATAATCAGAATCATAATGCACATTAATCACAATGCTTATTAAATTACTAGCTGACCCCCGCGGTGTTACCCGCGGTTATTGTTGTACCGCGAGTAACGCCGCGGGACAAAGTTATTCTAAAAAAAGTAGCCTAAGTTACTCCCCGGGTCATCAGCTACCTGCCAGTGAAAGTCCCGTCAAAATCCGTCCAGCCGTTCCAGAGATTACCCGGAACAAACAGACAGACAGACAGACAGACAAAAAATTTTTTAGCTACATTTTTGATATATGTATCGTGTATACATACATATGCATTTAGTAAAAAGCGGTTATTTTAATATTACAAACAGACACTCCAATTTTATTTATTTGTATAGATGTATAGATAGATAAATTACACAGAGATATAGTCCCTTCGTTTAGATAGTGTCGGTGCACACGCACGCAATAATTGTGGTTATTGTTGTGAAATACGAATATATATTAATTTATACGAAGACGTAACCTCACAAATCATACTTGCTTGTGGGTATACGCAGCGATCAAGGTGACCGTATCACCACGGATACAGAGCTTTATTTTGCATTCATTATTTTTTTTGTCCAATTCATATTTCTGTACGTTTAAAGTTTAAACTTAACAGAAACTAATTAAATACATTGTAACTGAACTGTTTACTTACTTAATTCTATGTAATCTATGGAAATAAAGATGATTTTATAGTGCAAACTGTATTCACCTGTATTAATTATGCTATTAATTATAAGACCATAATTATGTGCCTCTTGTAATGTATTATTGAATTCAAATGTTGGTGAATCTAATAAATAAATTAAATTTGTTTCATTAATACAAAATCCCTAAACCGTGCATTGTTAGACGCTAATTATCACTTACGACACACAACCACACAACATCATATGTCACGTCATACTATTAAGTAGGGTGGCGACTCACGCCGTGGCGACGCGTAGCCACGCCAATAGTCGGTCTGACCTTCCGTTTTAATGTTTTACACCATGATCTATTAGAAGTTTTGTAAGAAGCATTCTCATGCGTATTATATTTATTTAGTTAAAGCATAATGATGTTGATTATAAATTCGACTTTATTCAATCGTTCCGAGAGTTCAATTAAGATAGTAATACTGATAACTTGTCTGTTTAATTGTTATTTTAGCTACTAGCTTTCCCACGCGGCCCCATCTGCGTATTATATTGAAATTTTTACCCGTTTTTTAATCATTTTTCATTGGTATTCGGCACCTATTGGTCTTAGCGTTATATTATATAGCCTTTTTCGACAAATGGGCGATCTAACACTAAAATAATTTTTCAAATCGAACCAGCAGTTCCTGAGATTAGCGCGTTCAAGCAAAGAAACAAACTCTTCAGCTTTATATATTAGTTTATGATAATACACCATACTCACCCTATGTTTGTAGAGCATATCAGAGTCGTAGATGAACTTGCCAGGGTCGCTGCCGGCCCTGGATACCACCACGAGACCGTGGCGACCTACTATCATTTCGATCTGAAAAACATAATAATCGAAATATAGTAAGGTAGTAGAGTCACGTTCAGCACAGTTGGGTCGGCTCGACCGGGGCGGTACTACCTTCATACAGAAGATTTACGTAAAATGACAGCGTTCGTGCTGGCGTGTTTCGTTGGTGAGTGCGAGACCGGAGGCCCAATGATGCAGAAGCGGCACTAGCCCGCCATGTGTGGGTCACCATGCTGCATTGTCTGCATTCGCAGTATGGTGACCACCACTCCTGGATTCTGCTTATGCTTTCCATCGGGAAGAATATAGTCACTTTCATTTCTTGTACACGACTCCACAATAAAGGTAACAAAATAAAAATAAAAATTGGCATTACAAGTGAACATTTATAACTTTGAATTTTATTTGTAAAACTAATGCGTAAAATTAGAAATTTCATAAAGTTTCAATTAATATTATCAACAACAAACATTAGCATGTCGGTGACGCGGTGACGCGATCTCATAAGATTTTACCCAACCAAAAAGTGCTCCACGCGGCCAAAGAAGATTTGTGACGTCAGTATATCGGTGACACGAACTCATAAGATTTTACCCTAATAAAAAGAACTGAACGCGGTATAAGAAGTCGGTTGAAGAAAAAATTGGTTGTCAAGACGGTTTACGGATAATAAATATACGTGATAACGTTTGGGCCACCGCACCGGGGCAAGTAAGACAAGCAAGCAAGGCAATTAAGCAAAAAATTAATAAAAAGTAATAAAAAAAATGGTCACATTTCGACACTAGGCCATCACTAGTTAAATATTTGCTACACGCTCTCATCTAATGTATAAAATATTCTCCTGTCGCGGTGTTTGTTACCAAACTCCTTCGAAACTGCTAAACCGATTTTTATGAGATTTTGTTTGCATATGAGGTAAGTCTGAGAATCGGCCAACATCAATTTTTCTTGCCCCTAAATGATAAGGGTGACCACAACGTTTGCCGGGTCAGCAGTATAAATACGATATGTCTAAGTAAAACTTACATCCTCATCAGACCACAATCCTGGTGTCGCGAACGACTCCAAGAGATCAGCTCCGCACAGCAGTTTGACTGTCACCTTATCATTCACCTGGTTCCCATTGAGCTTCTCCATCAGGTTATCTGGTTCGTCGATGTTGTTCAAGTTGATGACGTCGTCTGGCAGCCATGACGGCGCGTTGGGATCGCTCGCAAAATTGTTTATCGTATCCTGTAAAATATATATATATATATAGAATCAACATAGCTCTTTTCTAAAATAAAGAGACTAGCTGAGTCTCGCAGTGTTACCCAGCAGTTAACGTAGTACCGCGGGGCAAAGTTAGTCTAAAAAAAAGTCCCGTCAAAATCGGTCCAGCCGTTCCAGAGATTACCCGGTACAAACGGACAGACAGACAGACAAACCTTTTTTTAAATACACTTTTACGTATGCATTTATTAAAAAGCGGTTATTTTAATATTACAAGCAGACACTAAAATTTTATTTCTTTGTATAGATTTTGGCGTACTATGCCTTATCAGCCCTTACGCTGTCCACGGGAGGAACAAAGATCATAGTCAAGTAAAAATGTATAATAACTAGCTTTTGCAAGCGGTTTCGTTCGCGTATATGTCGGATATCGCTGTAAAGAATAGCATATGTATGCATATTTCAATGTTGAAGGAATCGGTGCAGCGTCGTAACTGTGAAAGCGAAACAGACACACAGACAGACATATTAGTATGGATTTCTAAATCTAAACATCATAAAGACCTTACCTGATGGTACTGCAGAGATAGTCTGGTCCTCGTCCAGCCAGACTGTTGTGTCTCCCACTCCGATATCTTGATCCAGGAGGATGACCTTAGCGCCAGCTTCAACATGGCTATCCTGAACAATACATCATATCATTTAAGTACACCTCTATGATATGTAACATGAGGTTCAAAATTGCTTTAAATGAATTCTTATAAACATCCAAATATGTACATTATTGTGAGTTGTCAATAGTCATTAGACTCATTAGTTTTAGTCGAATTGACCAGAGTAATACCTTTTGCTTTACAACAACAACCGGGTACCATATGACGAAGCTAGTCTAAAATTAAACAGGTCTTGGTTACTCCTAAGATTGTTCAGCAATAATGTCCCATTCCCGTTAAAATCGGTCCAGTCGTTCCAGAGATTGCTAATCTCTGGAACGACTGGAACAAACCGACAGAGACAAAAATGTTTAAAAAAATCTACTTTGATGTAAGTACTGTATATTTCATGTGCATTTAGTGAAAAAGCAGTACTATAAACAGACACTTCAATTTTATTTCCTTGTATAGATTTGAAGCAAGAAAGATTTTTGACTTGTTAATTATGTATCAATAGTAATTACTCATTCTTAATAAAACCTTGAACCGTCAGAACCCCTTATCATCTGTATTTTAATAGCATAGTCAATACATACCACTATAATAATAAATGTAAAGTCATCATGATTATAGTACTTAAATATCACCCATCCTTTTATGGTATAGGACAAATAAGCACTCAGATATTATCCCTCAAATTAACTCAGACTGAGTAAAAAAATTGGCCGACATAGCCTCATAGGGACGATAGAAGTAAAAACTTTTAACTTCGAATTTTAGTGTTAAAAATTAAAATTTCATAATAGATATGGATATACAATTAACATTAGCATGTCGGTGACGCGAAGCTATAAGATTTTCCCCTACTAAAAAAAGTTTTTATTGAAAAAAAATTCTTGACTCTCAACAAATTCATATTTCGTTTAATAGACACCCAAAACTTAAAAAAATTATGCACCAGAATAATGCTTCTGCATTAAAAAAATTGTGTTTCTTTTTCATGTATGTTTGTAAAGTACCCTGAGACCGAGACACGGGATGTATCTTCGTAATGCCATTCTACTCGCGGTTATTGTTGTACCGCGAGTAACGCCGCGGGACAAAGCTAGTCTAAAAAAAGTAGCCTAAGTTACTCCCTGGATCATCAGCTACCTGCCAGTTAAACTCCCGTCAAAATCGGTCCAGCCGTTCCAGAGATTACCCGGAACAAACAGTCAAACAGACAAAAATTTGAAATTTTTTTATTTTGGTACATGTTTCGCGTTTTTTTTTTTCACTCCAATTTTATTTATTTGTATAGATTACTATTTATTATGTAAAATGTGTACTTATTTTAAAAGAGAGGCCTGCCTGTGTCTAGCCTTGAACTATTAAAGGCAGGATGATTGATGATGTAAAATGTAAGCAATATTAAATTTATTTAAAGTCATGGTAGCATCTTCAAGTCATATTTTAAAATAGTCATTCGAACTTATTATTTGAGTTAGCAAATGGATTTGAGATAATTATAATTAATTGTATTATTGTGGAGCAATTTTGAGGATGTGTTAGTCTATAATTCTTCCAATATTGCCTCCTCCAATATATGCCTCTCCCAAGGCATACCAAAAGGCCAGTCTGTGGCTTTTGTATCCTTAAAGTTGCTCTGCAATAATTAATTATTCTCCAACACACTTGCTAACTTAAACAATAAGTTGGAATGACTATTTTTGGAATATTGTGACTTGAAGAGGAAATAATGACTTTTATTATACATTTAAATGCTATGTAATTAAAGCAAAATGTGTCTTGGGTTTTCAATATTGTAAACCACCATTAAGGTAAATATGTTACTTACTGTGATAACCACATTTTCTGCAAATACATATTGATATTTTTTTGGAACGAAGTTCCTTATGAGGCATTGTGGAGGAGTACCCTAGCCGGCAAAAAGCATCCGCAATTTCTAATCTTACATTTGTAAGATTGACTGCCTCGGTGTTGCAATGGTAGCATATGCAAATGCTATGTTTGAGGTCTCGGATTCGAATCCCAGGTTGGATCAAATGTTTGTATGATCTGCAAATATTTGTTTTTTTGGAGTTTGGATGTTTTTTATGTATAATGTGTATGTATTTATAAAAAAATCATAAAAATTATTAATAGTTTACTTTTTCTTAATATTTTTTTATTTAGTTGTACCTATTTGGTGTCCCACTACACCACACAACTTTCTTTTTATTACTGCAGACCTGTTTCTAGCACCAGGCAAACTTACAGGCAATGTACTGAAGTAGACAGATGTAGGTTGATACTCAGGATAGTGAATTATATTATGATTTTGCAGAAAAAAACTTTTTAGTAATATCTAATAATATCTTACCTATGATGCGCTGCTACTAAGTCTTTTTTTCCATATGCGTCATGTACAGGACAAGCGAGGCCTCCAACTACGGTTCCATGACCCAGGGAATTTATATAATCTCTTGCAATTTCTAAAAAAAATATGGACAAATATTTTTATATTATATTCTTGTGTACTGCTTCATTTATTCTATATTTCAAATAAATTATTTTTTAAACTCTGAAGGGCTAAATCCAATTACAATAAATGTAAAAAAAAAAGAAATTTGCAAAATTATTACACATTTTTTCATCGATCGTATTTACATACCAAACATACGAAGATGCATGTAAGTTGGTGGGCTAAAACTGCCACAGGCCATCAACACAATTTTGCCCTGAACCATTTTTACCCTTTTCAACCCCCCCACAAAATAATTTAACGCTGATAAACTTATTTTGTATTTTTATAACACATCACAACAAACACACACTAATTCCTTCATTGATCTGATTTCATTATTACGAAACTAAATGTAAAATACATTAGTGAACAGAAAATACATAGAGTTACGATACATTTCTTGTAGTAGCATTATAGTATGACATTAGATCCCTTCCAGGCAGATTTTATGCCAATCGACTTTTCCCGAGGTCTTGGTTTGTTCAGCGAAAATAAATTCTAAAGGTCTTAATTTTCTCTCTATTTTTCTGTTAATACCGCAAAGATTGTTGTAATGTCTTTTTAATTTTAATGAAATTTTAGTTTAAATATTCCTAGTAAATAGTCTGCCGTAAGTAAGCTCTTATGGACCACGGAACGTCTATATAATACGACTAAATGACAAATGTAAGTCTGTTAGTTTTATCGGTTTTATCTAAAAGTCAATGTTATGTAATATATATTTAGTGGAGTAACCTGATATGACATTCCGCTGCTTTCAAATACTTTCAATTTGATGCTTGTTTTCGTTTTGTCCTTGAGTCCTTGTTATAGTAGTATAGTACCAATATTTATGTATTTACTATGCAAATACCCTTTTTGACCAGAACTATGCGAAAGCGGCACATAAACGCATAAACAAACACGAGTTCACCTGATTACTTTCTCATTGACATCGTAACCTTAGCGGCAATCAGCTGGATAAACAAGTCAGTCGGAATTTTCCTTTAAAATGAGGTTAACATTACGTTTGTTGACTTCTACTATTCAAAAACCACCTTTTTATGTCACCACACCTATATTTTACGTGAATGCTGGTAAGAATACTGTAAACTATTATTGTTATTAACTTCTGCAAATATGTAGAGTAGCTAGAGTACATATAATATTTTCTACAAATTGGTTAAATTCTATCTTCATCTTACCGAATATTCGACTGTATTTAATGCTGAGAATTTGTCTTAACCATAATTTATTGCTATATTTTAGCACCACATCTGGGCCACTTATATTCAGCGCTAGTAGCAGATGCCATTCAGAGATTTGAGAAACTTGTCAACCCTAACAGCCAGGTCATATTTAGTACAGGTATGTTTACTAATTTCTATTGAACAAAGTACTAAGCTAACTCACTCGGTCTGGTTAACGCACTCAAACTGTATTATAGCACAGGCGCATTTGGAATCAAACAGCTGTAGGTGAGATATCTGAAGATTTTATTTTTTACTGGCATACGCTGTGCGTAAAAGTTCCAAAAACAAATAGAATAAAAAAAAAAAGATTTGATTTTTTATCTATACTAATATATTAAGCTGAAGAGTTTGTTTGTTTGTTTGAACGAGCTAATCTCAGGAACTACTGGTCCAATTTAAAAAATTCTTTCAGTGTTAGATAGCCCATTTATCGAGGAAGGCTATAGGCTATATATCATCACGCTAAGACCAATAGGAGCGGAGCACCAATGAAAAATGTTTTAAAAACGGAAAATTATCACGCTACGGGCAATAGGAGACGCAAACGAGGTTGAGTGGGTCAGCTAGTTAAATATATTTGTACACTGAGATCTTGTTATCTCTTCTTGGGTATTTACAATAACTTTTTTTTTAATATAGGCACAGATGAACATGGCACAAAGATACAGCAAGCGGCTGCAAAAGCCAAGATGTCCCCATTAGAATATTGCAATAATATATCTAATGAATACAGGGGTCTGTTCAAAGAGTTTGATGTGGAATATACTGACTTCATACGCACCACTGAGGAGAGGCATAAGACTGCTGTCAAGCATTTTTGGGTAAGGTCTTTACTTATTTCATCTTTAAAATTTTTCTATCTATACAAATAAATAAAATCAAAGTGTCTGTTTGTAATTTGAACAAAAACAACAGCTTTTTACTAAATGCATATGAAAGTATGTATGATACATGCAACAAAAAATCTATTTTTTAAATTTTTGTCTGTCTGACTAATCTCTGGAACGTCTGGACCAATTTTGACCGGACTTGCTCTGGCAGCTGGCTGACGATATACGATTTTTTAGACAAGCTTAATCTTTTACAATATTTTTAATACATTAATCAATCAATTTAATCAATCAATTTTAAGTTTTAATGTTATTATTTCCAGAACAAGTTAATGAAACAAGATTATATATACAAGGCTAAATACAGTGGTTGGTATAGTATAAACGATGAAGCATTTGTACCTGAAACACATGTCAAGGACGAAATTAGGAATGGTGAACAGGTAATTTACAATTTTGTATAACTTTTACAGATTATATAATGAAGATCCTTCAGCTCTCTGTTTGCTTAGATCTTTTAAACTACTGATACTAACTTTTAAACTTTCGCGTTCCATGATATATTAACAATCATTTTTACGGGAATTAATGCGATCACTTATTAAAGGCTATTTTTTTTACATTACATCCCTCTGATTTGTCTGACGTTTCGACCAAGTAGCACTGGCCGTGGTTACAATCTGTCAGATGTCACGTCAGGCAAATCAGAGGTATGTAATACCTTTTAATAAGGGATCGCGTTAATTCCTGTAAAATAATTGTTAATTTTATTTTTAATGTTTATGGATGTATTACCTTGTAATACATCCATAAACAGGAATCAGGAATATGTACTGGAAATCCGAGGATTTCAAAGACTGTGATGTAAAGCCGGGTCGATTGGCTAGTTTCAATTAAAGAATATACAGTGTCACCAACTCTAGTCATCTAACAGATGTCAGTATAGCCGACTAAGGAAGCAAAATATGCTTTATAACAGCATAGTAAAGCGACGAATAATGCATTTATTTATTCACTTCAACATATACTCTCGCATTATCTAATTTAAATGATTAAAAGAATGCGAATTATTCGCATATCTGAATTCGATACTGTAAACATTCATGACGTCATTCATCATTTTCCTAGCTTTATAATTCCCAAGATTAAGAGGGTGAACTGAATTCGAAGATTGAACTAGGTGTCAGTATATTTGAGGGCACTGACTTCCCAATAATGATTGTCATATCTGTTCATGACAACCGGGACTGACTGCATGGACATACTCATAACATGTTTGCCTTCAATTTTATTAATTTCAATGTACACTAAAAGCCTTTAATATAAATAATCTCATCTATTTTGCTATCTTTACAGGTTAAAGTATCGATAGAATCGGGACACAAAGTCGAATGGACAGAGGAGACCAACTATATGTTTAGACTCAGCGCTTTTAAACCTCATCTTCAGGAATGGCTGAAAAATGGTAAGTTTGAGTGTATATGCAGTGCTATTATGTAAGTGGAATTTAAATTGTAGCCAGCAAAAGTTGGTGTTTAATGATTCGTAATAATGAGTACTTGGAGTTATTATTCTGCTCCTCAGAGAGCATAATTATGTAAATCTGTGGTAATTGTTATGGATAAAAAACAAGTATGCTTCAGACCACTCGACTGAAGTTATGGATTTAAACTTAACAACAAGGTCTTTACTGTGTCTAAAATATACGAAATGTATCTGGTTATGAGAGAAAGAGGATGTGGAGGGTCGGGTGACATGTTCCTCCAACACAAAGGGAGGATCCTCCGACCAGGTGAGGTGATTATACCGGCGAGCCGCGGCCCAACGGTTGATGTTGGGATGTTGCATATATGATAATCTGCGCTAGAAATTATATTGCGCGATTCAGGATTAGTAGTGTTGTGTAGTTCATTATTTATTTATTTATTAAAACTTCCTGCAAACATATTGCACAAGTCGGACTTAATGCCACAGGCATTTTCTTCCAGTCAAACCTTCGTGTGTTGCAACATAGTTCAGTGTATCTTCGGTAGATCACGCTGTCATATGTTTTATAGTTGCGCTGTATGTGGAAGTCGCCACAGAGAGAAAGGATATGTGTGCTCGCACCTCTCTCTTGTCTACACTCACTATTCACACAGTTATTCACTCTTTCTATGTTTACTAACTTCCGATAACAGCCTTTCAGCAGAACTTCGATGTGCCCTAGTTATTGAGTTGGGCTTGGATTGGAGATCTGATAACAGTCGCGTCACATAATAAATCGAAGTTCAACCGTTTTCTAATTTTTTTTAAAGATAACACCTTCTCTAGCAATAATGTACATCCTGTCTTACGGGGACTTTACAAACATAAAAGGACACAAAAAACAACCCAGACACAGAACAATTATTTGTGGATCATACAAAGTGTTGTCCTATGTACCCCACCGCTTGAACCACCAAGCTAGCCCTGCAGTGTACTGTTCGCGCGGTTAGCACACACATACGAACACACAGGCGCGAGTGACGCGGGGCTTGTGGTGCGGCGGACGGGGGGGGGGCATCGACCCGCGGAAGCGACAGACGGCTTTCTCATATGCATCGTGCGCATACACAGTTACATATTAAACCAATTGTATATCATTTACATTAAAATCTATAATCCAAGTAAACTAAAGTCCACTTATTTATCTCCTTCCACATTACATAAAGAAGCCCCCACGTAGTCTGGGATGAGGGATTGTACGAAAAACCCCACAACTGATTAAGCCAGAGAGTATGTAAATATCACATCAACAACCTTTAACAGTCCAATGCTGGACAAAAACTCTTAAGACGGGTTGGTATAGAGCTTGTTTCAAGTTTGCCTTCTCTTTGTAAAGATGTTGCCCCATGTAGGTTACTCCCTCAGTCGCCTCTACGACACCCATGGCATGAATAGGATTAGTGACACACAGATATATATTTGTAACGTTGTGAATATTTGTCGACAGATGGAGTAATAACACCTTCAAAGTTCCAGCGCCAACTACAAGACATGTTACACAATGACGTGTACTTCCCCGACATATCAGTGAGCAGACCCTCCAACAGAGTGCACTGGGCTATACCAGTAAGTTCTAAACTCATATCTTTTTTCCTACCCGCCAGTTGGCACTAATTGTACTATTTTTTTAATCTTCCCCATCCCTTCTGGTGTTGCGGGTGTCCATGGGCAGCGGTGATCACTTAACATTAGGCGATATGTCTGCTCGTTTGCCACATCAGTTTTAGATATGATGTCTTTTAATTTTTATTTGAAACTTATACTTAATGTTGAAATTGTTTCCAGTTAGTTAGCACCAGTGCCGGATTAACCACGTAGCAAGAGTAGCAAATGCTACGGGCCCCGCGATTTGGAGGGCCCCGCGTTCCAACGCCGTAAGATGAAAGTGCAATAACTCGAAACCAATCTTGTTTTTTGCCGGGCCAACAAATGCCACATACGCAATTCGAATTGCGAATAGGGCATCTGTTGGCCTCTGTATTTCTCAACAATTATTAATAATTAATTCAAACAATTATCGATAATTGTGTGAGAAATACAGACAGACGCACACAAACTTGCATATGGTGTTTATTGATCTAGAAAAAGCGTATGATAGGGTACTCCGAGAAGCTTTGCAGTGGACTTTAAATGAAGAAAGATTGCCTGCTAAGTATGTGGCATTGATTGGATCTATGTACTGAGGATCTAGCACTTATGTAAGATAGCTACGGGAAACACCGACCAATTCAGTATCTCTGCTGGTTTGCACCCGGGACCGGTTCTTAGCCCATATCTCTTCCGACTGGTAATGAATGCTCTAACATCGGACATACAGGAGGAGGCACCATAGTGCATGTTATTTGCTAAAAGACAATATGTTGGTCGGTGATGACGCGTTCGAGGTACGTACACTTGAGACATGGCAGCAAAGACTAGAGAATTTTGGCTTGAAAATCTGCAGAACTAAAACCGAATACATGTTCTGCGATTTCGGTGGTCTCTCCGGTCTTGCTACCGTGTCACTGAATGAACAACGATTTCGGTCTGCATCAATTTTAAGTACATCGGTTCGCTGTTACAAAATAATGGCAAAATAGGTCTGCGCAACATCAAATCAATGCAGATGGAAGAAGTGACGGTAGGTAACAGAATCTGTTTGCGATCCCAAGTTCCCATTAAGTTTTAAAGAGACAAATATATAAAACGATCATTAGACCTGCCGTCCTGCATGGATCTGAATGTTGGCCAATAAAGAAAACGGATGAGAAATGCCTGCATGTAACTGAAATGCAAATGTTGAGGTGCATTTGTGGTGTAACAAGAATAGATAAAGTGAAGAATGACTACATTAGAGGAAGCCTGAAAGTAGCACTACTGGATGGAAAATTGAGAAGCAGGAGGTTAACCTGGTATGGACATGTGATGCGTGGTGTTGGTTTGATGATTGAAAAATAGATTTTGGAAAAAATCTTAATAATGGTCAGTGCTTACAAAGATGATTAAGAGAACAGCCTAGGCAACGAGTTAGGTCAGTTCGCGGAGTTGCGAAAATAGATGTAGCTACTGTTATTGACATCAATATATTTATTAGACTTTTTTTTATATGTGTTCTCGGATAACTTCGTCGTTTATGAACCGATTTTGATGATTTTTTTTATAATGGAAAGGAGATATCCCAACGGTGGTACCATGGACACTAAGATCTGATGATGGCATTCAAGAGAAATCGATCGATTTGGTCGTTCTTGAAGTCTTTTTTTTTTGTTAAAATTGTACTTGTTCAACATAAAAACGCAATAAAAATAAGTTAAGGAACATGGGCCAAGAACGACTTAATCATCTTACTTTCATGAATATAGCCTATGATTTGCTTAACATTGAAAGTGATATCTCTAAATTTGCTCGTTTATATCAAAACCAGAAAAGTTAATTTGTTATAAATAAACTTTAAATGGTTCTGTTTTACTTAATACTAAAAAAAACTTTTGTGGATTTAATATGAGCAAATTTAGGGATGCGCACTAAAAACAAAAAAGAAACTACCAAAGCTTAATCAAATGCGACTACAAAATTCAGTGTTGTCACTTTTTTTTTAATTTGTCTACTTTTTATTAGGCAAACTATCTGTAATTAATGTGTTTCACACCAATTGACTAAACTTACAAATGGTCAAATACGTCACCACAAAGTTACTAATAGAAGAAAACTATTTAAAAGTACGATTGCATATAGCTAATTTAGGAACTAATAGTACTCGATATTTAAATACTAAATAAAGTCGCTAATGTTATATGTTTGGTTCACATTTTTAGTCTAGCATTGTATTTTAGTTGCATCAGTTTGAACTATTTTATTACCCAAAATTTAAAGAAACCAACCAATTTGATCAACCAGGCGGCTGGCGGACTTTGTAACGTCATTGATTTGTGTCTGGCTAGTAACGGGATAGATGAGTGGAGCGAACTTCTTTGCTTTGCCTATTCGGCTTTAAGAGTTCCGGCTAAGGAATTACCGGGAAATATGACGTCGAAGGTAAAAGCAAACATTAACTCATTTAGATCCTGGCGCGGCGAGGGATTGTCCGATGCAAGGGTGAGCTTTGGTTCCCGTTCTACTGGGAAGATAATCGAAGCTAGAGTTTTCGAGGGGGACTTGAGGGGCGCTGCCCGTCTTTTGTTGTCCGACGATTCTTTCGCACGGCGAGATCGGGACACTCTCGACGCGTTGAAAGCGATGCATCCGGAACCTTCACGACCTCTCGGTTTTCCATCTGACCTGGATCTGACGTTTCCCGCGCTATCGGTTACCGCGGCGGACGTTGTGACGGCTCTTGGTTCATTTCATGGGGGTTCGGCGGGGGGTCTGGACGGCATCAGGCCGACTCACCTTAGGGAACTAACGTCGGTGTCAGCTGGGGATAATGGGCGTCGCCTTTTGGAATGCATTACCAGGTTGGTTAATTTCCTACTCAGTGGCCAGTTGAATCCATTGGTGTGTCCATATCTCTATGGTGCCTCACTCTTCGCGTTGGTTAAGAAAGACGGCGGCATTAGGCCAATCGCGGTCGGTAGCATTTTTCGTCGCTTAGTTGCTAAATTGGCATGCCGCGCTGTCAGAGAGACCATGTCCGGTTATTTGCAACCGCATCAATTGGGGTTTGGTACACAATCGGGTTGTGAGGCGGCTATCCACGCTACGCAAGCGTTCGTAATGAGCCCGGAATGTGAGGGGAGCATATTGCTAAAGCTTGATATTCGCAACGCGTTCAATACCTTGGAGAGGGACGTCCTGTTGAGAGAGGTTAAAGAACGTATTCCCTCTCTGTTTCCCTATCTTCACCAAGTTTATAGCCGTCCGTCTAATTTGTTTTTTGATGAGAACCTCATTGTTTCTCAGGTGGGAGCTCAGCAGGGGGATCCTTTGGGACCACTCGTTTTCAGCTTGGCTATTCACAAGGTGATTACGGAGATTAAATCTCCCTTTAACGTATGGTACCTGGATGATGGCACTATCGGGGGGAAGCCGGAGGACGTGTTGCAGGATTTAGAAATTCTTATTCCTCGCTTCAAGGACCTGGGCCTGGAGGTGAACTCTTCGAAGTGTGAATTTTTTCAATGCGGTGTTGGGGCTCGTTCTCATTTGTCTCGTTTGGCAACCGTTTTGCCGGGCCTCAGGGAACTGTCCTCTCGCGATTTCACCCTGTTAGGCTCTCCCATTTTTCATTGTGCTGTTCCTGGTGCTATAGCCTTCAGAACACAGCTTCTCCTCACTACTCATGAACGTCTCAAGGACCTGTCCGCCCATGTTGCTATTGTCCTGTTGCGTACATGCTTCGCACTCCCGAAAATTAGTTACCTGCTGCGAACCACTCCTACTTGGCTGTGTCCCGAGGAAGTTGCGTCGTTTGACAAAGCCCTGAAGTCGGTCGTGGAAAGCGTTCTTAACGTTTCCATGGATGAAAGACAGTGGGATCAGGTGAGTCTTCCGATCCGGTGTGGTGGTCTGGGGGTGCGAGGTATGCGGGATGTGGGCCTTTCAGCCTTCCTAGCGTCTGCGCACGATGTTGCGAACCTTGTCACTGTTTTATTAGGAATCCATGGTGGTGAGGTGAGCATACCATTTTTGGTGGATGCTACATCGGCTTGGTTGGCCCTCAGCCCCGGTGAGGCGTGCCCCGGTGCAGCGCACATGCAGCGGGCGTGGGATGATGTAGGGGTGGGGCGGATCTATGGCGCCTTATTGGAGGGCTCTTCGGGAGTGGATATGGCTGGGCTGAGGGCTGTGTCGCGGGCTGAGGCGGGTGCTTGGTTGCACGCGCTGCCTTCACCTCACTTAGGGACTTTGCTTGATGACGGTTCTTTGCGTATCGCTGTAGCGCTTCGCCTGGGCTGCAAGGTTTGTGAGCGTCATGTATGTACCTGCGGCTCTATGGTGGAGGCCGATGGCCACCATGCTTTGAGTTGTCGTCGATGCTCGGGTAGGTTCCCGCGTCACCATGCCCTCAACGACGTGGTCCGCAGGGCCCTCATTTCAGCAAACATCCCATGTTTGCTGGAGCCTCCAGGCCTGAGCAGATCGGACGGTAAGAGGCCGGACGGGCTGACTCTGGTGCCCTGGAAGAACGGCAGGTGCCTGATCTGGGATGCTACATGTGTCAGCACTTTTGCTGCCAGCCATCTGGGTCGTACCGTCCGATTCCCGTCGGCCGCCGCGGAGGACGCTTGTTACAGAAAGAAGCAGAAGTATGCGGCTTTAGAGCAGCTTTATTACTTCGTTCCGGTGGCGGTGGAGACCATGGGCGGCTGGGCCGCGGACACTCTAAGGTTTGTGGGGGAATTGGGCCGTAGGCTTGCGGAGATTAAGGGCGACTCCCGTTCCGGGTCGTTCCTGGTGCAAAGGTTGGCCATTGCCATTCAACGCGGCAATGCTTCAAGTTTAATGGGCACCGTTCCACCGGAGGCGATCAGGAATGGGTTAAATGACCTATAAAATTTGTTACCTATTCTGTTTGTTAAATGTAATTATAATTGTAAGTTTGTATAGAATATTTATTTACAGACTGTTTACAATGGGAGCGGTATGATTTATTTTCATATGTCATAATTAGAATCTAAACAATAAATATATATATATTTGATCCATAAAAGTAATAAAATAAAATTTTATTTAAAAGTTTATTTAAAAAACTGGTACACGTATACTACATAGTCGCTCCCGTTTGACACGCATAGTCCGTTTTAGGCTTTAATCTGAGTCTAATACTGATATTTGGCTGCCTCAGTGGCACAGTGGGAGCGTACGCGACTGCTGTGCATGAGGTTTCGGGTTCGATTTCCGGGATGGACCAAATGTTAGTATGATCTGCAAATATTTATTTCGGAGTTTGGGTGTTTTCTATGAATAATATGATTGTATTTACAAAAATAAAAGTTTATATGTATTTATATCAGTTGACTAGTGCCCATACAAGCTCTTCTTAGTTTGGGACTAGATGGCAATCGTGTGTTAAATATCCGAAAAACCATAAACTCAAGAACCTAACGCAAACTAAGGGCCCCTTGGCCGAATTTGCTACAGGCCCCGCGTTGGCTTAATCCGGCACTGGTTAGCACTCATTGTATGCTCCTGTCTAGATACTACCTCAAGACAGATAATTAGATACCTCTTCAAGTCAATACAAAAAAAAACATTTAGTACACCTGGGTGTACTACGGGAAAATATTACTTCCTGTGGTACATCCAGGTGTATAATGGGAAAAACATATTTCTCGTGGTCCACCCAGGTGGACTACCGAGGTGGACCACGGGCAATACACGAACAGAACAACAAACTTACAAGAGAAGGAAAATGTGAAATAAACTCTATACCAACCCGTATGGTCCCGGTGATTAAAGTCCAAAACTTCTTTCCTATAAAGACGCTTATATCTAGCATTGGCCTGTAAAAACTCAAGCTACATAATCACCAAGACATGACGATGAGTTGGACAAAATTATAGCAGAGTGCGGAAAAAGTTCATGAGCAGAAATTTTAATATGAAAAGGTATAACATATTCTCTCTTGTATGCTGTAGGTGCCTGGCGACGAGGAACAGAGTATATATGTGTGGTTGGACGCTCTTATAAACTACCTGTCGGTGATCGGGTACCCTGATGAGGAAGTCATGAAGCAGAGGGGAAGACCCTGGCCTGCTGATGTACAGGTAGTCGGCAAGGATATACTCAAGTAAGTCAAGAAGAAAAATATTTATTCAACAACAATATTGACTACTATTTAGAAAATTGCGTATTATTGCGTAGAGATATCGCCTCAATGGCAGTCCTCTATCGCTTTTATCTTATACTATGAACAATAATGTAAAAAAACGTAAAAGTATAATTTGCTATTTGAAATATTAGATTATATATATATATACATGTTGTGTTCTAAAGGTTCCACGGCATCTACTGGCCCGCGTTCCTAATGGCGATAAAGTGGCACCCTCCACGCAAGCTGGTGTGCCACTCGCACTGGACCGTGGGCGGCAGCAAGATGTCCAAGTCCGTGGGCAACGTGGTCTGTCCGCGGTCCACGCCCGTGGGCAACGACGCGCTCCGGTACTTGCTGCTCAGGGAAGCCACCATGGCTACTGATGCTAGTTAGTGTAATCTTTCTTTTAAATTGTATTTTTTTAAAATTTAGTTTTAAGTACTATAGACAAATTTGAATCATGACTCACCTTAAGCTGATTTTGCTTACAGACATTCAAATATAATTAGGTCGGCATTCGCTTAAATATGTATTTCTATGGTAACTACCTTGTTATATCATTTAATTACACAGATGCGTGTTTGCTTAGTATTCAAAACGTCCTAAGTGCGGCATGCACTGTAACGAAGAGAAATCTTTGTTGTTTTGACGGTTTCGTTAAGGGCCTACCTCCCTTTAGATGCGTAAAAAAGGTTGCATTCCAAAGACTACACCTCATTAACGGCTGCATCAAAAGATTGGAAAAAAATGTATGTTTACTGTCAATTCATGTTCAAGAATGTGGCTAAAAAAATTTTAAAGTACGATAAATAGTATTGTCATAAAAAAATATATAACAACACGCTATTTTGTTCGTTTATTTGCATACTGCTTTTAAACGGCTTTGAAGCTAAAAAAAATTTTTCATAGAAAAATTTGTGGTTAAATTTGCTATAAATTAGCCATTACTTATATTTAAATCAATCAATATTTTGTAAAGGAAATGTTAAATATTGAGATTTCCAAAGTTAAAAGTGTAGCGGGTCTCTGTGCGGGCGCAGGCGGCAGTCGTGCGTTGGCATTCAGAGGGGAAGGCCGTGTCGTTCGCTGCTCCGCTCGCGCTATCGACTAACTATGCGTATACATTCGCTTTTTGCAAGTGTTTACGTACTTTCTGGGTTAGTGTCACGAAGCAAATACAAAGAGGAGATGCCCTAATGAGATTGTTGTATGAAGCAATGCGTGACAATTTGCGGGGGTGAGGGGGTGTTAGTTTACACTTTTCCATCTACCAGACAATAGCAAAACTACTTGCATCGTTGTACGAGTATATTGCTCTGTAGTTTAGCTAGCTGACACTAGTGTGGACGTACTCAGAACTCTCAAGTAGTTTTTTCAAGGTCAATTTTATAAGCATCTTGAACAAAAAACATCATTAATAACGTACAAAATTAATATACGAGTATGTAGTGCAAATCATTTTATTTAAAAAATAAATAAATTTATATTTTACTAGCTGCCCCGGCAAACGTCGTTTTGCCTTAAAACATTTTTAAGGATGGGTGACTCTTACCATTTAGGGGGATGAAAAATAGATGTTGGCCGATTCTCAGACCTACTCAATATGCTCACAAAGTTTCATGAGAATCGGTCAAGCCGTTTCGGAGGAGTATGGCAACGAAAACTGTGACACGAGAATTTTATATTTTAGATTTCACTTCGGAATTGGAATACTTAAATAACGCCAATCTTAGAAAATCAACTAATCTAAATCTGAATTGAATGGTCATACCAATGTTGTCTCTAATATCCACATCTAATCACTTTTAATCTTGCCTAATTTGGGTTTAGATAATAAGTTACTTTTTCGTTTTTTTATGATTTTTCCTTGAAATGAATCACTATCGTTTCGAATCACAACGGGAAGAACAAATATTGGTGTATTTTGTAGGAGTCCAGTTTTGCCTATTATTTTTTTGATCCATTGCTCTTCAATACTATCTTTAGATGAAAATTTAGAACATTACCTGTATACTGGTACATTGTATTATTTTAATGAATTTAAAAAAAAAACCCGTGAAATCATCAGCATAAGTAAAATTTCTTTTTTTTCAATATTTGAAGTAACAACTTTCAATGCAAGATTAATATAGTCGTAACTTGATAAAATATTTGGATTCTAAATACGACCCTGTCTTTTTATTTTAGAATAGATGTCGATAGATGTCAGTCTTCACAATTCACAGTTCACAATATAATTAAGAAAAATACAAAAAAAATACCATGATGTATAAAAATTCATTAGGTAAGAATGTAGAACTCATTTCCGTATCTTCTTATGGTATGTTTTATTAATATTCAGGTCAACGTACCATTGTATTTTTATTTCCAGTAACACAAAGTTTTGCCATCTAGTGGCGAGTAAATATATTAACATTTCAATAAAACACTAAGAGATTTTTCTAGAACTTTTTAAAATATTAACTATAAAATTACTTATAAAAGAAATATGATGCCACTCATGGTACCAGAACGTCTATCTGAGTTATTTGTACAAGATAAAACACAACACTTCATCTTTTTACTTGATTGTACCGAGAACATTCAAGTATTACGATTTTTCGATGCAGTTCTAGAACATTGACGTTAATAGTATAATTTGCAAGTTGCGTCAACTGCGATGACGTCGGGGGTGGTATTTATCACAGGGGTGATGCGCTTATGCCATCTCCTCTTTGTATTTGCTCCGTGGTTAGTGTGCATTAGAGACTAACTCGCTGTAATGGACTGAAAGCAATCGTGCGCTTGGACGCTTTCTTGATGTTTTGTGGACTGTTGTTTTTGTGAATTTATAATAATTTTTTTTTGCTTGCATTGTACATTGTGCTTATTTCAAAATAGATGTTTATCGCCTCGTTCGCTCGCTCGCTAATAAAGCTCAATGCAAACCTCTAAAGTAATCTATTTTTAAGTTTTTAGTGTCTGTCTGTCTATTTGTTCTGGAACGGCTGGACCGATTTTGATGCGACTTTCACTAGCAGATAGCTGATGATATAAGGAGTAACTTAGTCTACTTTTTTTAGACTAGCTTCGCCCGCAGCGTTGCACGCGGCTACAACTACAAACGCGGGTAACACCGCGGGGTTAAGCCAGTAATAAATATTTCGGACAATACTTTTGACTGACAATAGTTTTAAGCTATTTTTGTAAATAGATACATATTAAACACTAGCCGAACCCCGCGGTGTTACCCGCGGTTATTGTTGAACCGCGAGTAACGCCGCGACAGTGAAAGTCCCGTCAAAATCCGTCCAGCCGTTCCAGAGATTACCCAGAACAAACAGACAGACAGACAGACAAAAAAATTATTAACTACATTTTTCGTATATGTACCGTGTATACATACATATGCATTTAGTAAAAAGCGGTTATTTTAATATTACAAACCGACTCTCCAATTTTATTTATTTGTATAGATAAAGAACACCCAAACTCCGAAACAAATACTTACATATCATACAAACATTTGGTTCAACAGGGGAATCGAACCCGAGTCCGAGAGACGTACAGCAGTCGCGTAAGGTACCACTGCGCCAATGTAGAACATGTAAAATATTATCTTTACAAATAAATAAAATTGGAGTGTCTGTTTGTAATATTAAAATAACCGTTTTTAACTAAATGCATATGTATGTTTACACGGTACATATACCAAAAACGTATTTTATTTTATTTTTTTGTCTGTCTGTCTGTCTGTCTGTCTGTTTGTTTGTTCCGGGTAATCTCTGGAACGGCTGGACGGATTTTGACGGGACCTTAACTGGCAGGTAGCTGATAATCCAGGGAGTAACTTAGGCTATTTTTTTTAGACTAACTTTGTCCCGCGGCGTTACTCGCGGTACGAAAACCGCGGGTAACACCGCGGGGTTCAGCTAGTTAAAAATAAAATCATGATAGTTATCTGTAGGAGACGATTTTATTTCAATTTGTGGACATTGGTGACTAGGGAACCCTATTCTATGGATGACCTGACACGCACTTTCTGTTTATTTTAAATAAAAAATGCTACTTTTAGATTCAGTAATATGAATTTTTTTATTAAAAAAGTATATAAGCTGAATAAATAGTTTATCAGATTTTTTACTCTCTTCTATACATCATCATCATCATCATCATCAGCCTATCGCAGTCCACTGCTGGACATGACTGACATGCTGACTTCCAAATAATTGAAATTGAAGTGTCTGTTTGTAATATTAAAATAACCGATTTTACTAAATGCATATGTATGTATACACGGTACATATACCAAAAATATAGTTAAAAAAATTAGTCTGTCTGTCTGTCTGCTTGTTCGGGTAATCTCTGGAACGGCTGGACGGATTTTGACAGGACTTTCACTGGCAGGTAGCTGATGATCCAGGGAGTTACCGCGGGTAACACTACGGGGTTCAGACAGTATCAAATATAGTTTGATCGGTAATTTGATTAAACTATTTATTTAAATGCTGAGCCTGAAACTTCTAGTCCGACTCTCACATGGCCGCTTTTTTTTGTACTTAGTACCTACCGATGATAAAATATTTTAATTATAAATCTTCCTAAAACTTTTAAAAATATTTTGTTTTTTATGTTAACATTATAACCATTTTTAATCATTATGTTTTGAAGTTTAGGCAAAAACGCCGGCCAAACGCGCATGTCTGTCCCGCTCCCTAATCTTTGATCATCGTTTTGAAGTAGCGCGTGCGGTACGGAGATATGAATGTGTGCGGTGCAGATGTGATAGTATGCGTTTAGCTCCGCCCAGACGCTCAAGGTCATTGAGGCTACTATACGCCTTAAACCGTTATCGGCGAAATGGGTCACGTTTCATGTTTGTCAATAGTACATATGTCTATAAGAAATTCTTCATAGCAACCTGGAGTATATATGTTACCCAACGTAACGACCGTGTCTCGAACAGCACGTTAAACATGTCTGCGTTATTGGAAAGTCAGTGCCCTCAAATATACTGTCAACTAGTTCGAATTCGAATTCATTTCGTTTTCAGGGTTCTGGAGGTCCGATGCCAGTCGTTCCTAAAAGGTTCAACTAGTAGCCGACACCAAATAGTCTTGGAAAACAATAAAAGCTAGGAAGATGAACAAATATTAATATTTAATTAATGTCGGGTCAAAGTTTATAATCAACAAACCAAAAAAGTTCCTACTCTTACGTTGATATTGATTGCGATTCATTAAAACCTGTTCACTGATCGTTCCATTAAAACAATATTGAAAAACAAAAACTGTCAATACTCTTATTCCAGATTACAGTGAAACGAAAGCAATAAACGTAGCGAACGCGGAGTTAGCGGACACGCTCGGCAACCTCGCGTCGCGCTGCTGCGGCGCCGCCCTCAACCCTCGCAGCGAGCTCCCCCCCCTCCACGCGCCGGAGCTGGCCGCGCTCGCCAGCGACCTGCACGCCGCTCTGCTCTTGCAGCACGTCGAGGACCTGCCGGGTTAGCCGCTATACCACCTACCCCTACCCTGTACACTCTTCCTCCAAACAATATTTATAAACCCAACTTTTAAAATTCGCTCGTCCCCTCAGCTGAGAAGAAATATGGACAGCAGTTGAACCGACATAATAAAACTAAGGGCCACTAGCACCACATACCTTAAATACATTTAAGACATACTAAATGCGTTATAAAAGATTAAACACGATTGGCATCTTGCATAACGAGAATTTTTTTGCTAAACATGTTTTAGAGCTGCCGAAGTTAAACATCAAAACTCGATTATTTACCGGCGCTTATCGTGTTTAACGCGTGCGTGTGCGCGAGTGCAACACTAGGATACTGCCGTCTCACCTACACTCGCAAGGCGACCCCTTATCATATTTAAAAAAAACAAAAAAAAGTACCCGACGGGAATGACAACTAAAATTAAATTCTGTAATTAAAAATAATTTTAAGTTCGAAGTGATTCGTAAAATATGTTAAGAAATACATTAACATATGATAATTCAGTGATATCGTTTGCAATAAGTATACACGTCTGTGAAATAATTTAATCTCATAACTAGTTGTAACTCAGTGTTTAGACGTAAAATTGATTAAAAACTCTAAGTGAACAAAAAGTGCTATAAAATTGACAAACTGTTTACTGAACAAGTCAATCACGGGATACAATCATACGTGAATGTGATAATTGAATAATAAAACGTGTATAAAAGGTCTCAGAAATCGTTTATTTTCAAAAACAATATAACTACCCGCACTACCCGTCATATATAAACGAGCGCGTTCCATACCATAATTATACAAAACGTAACTATTAGCATAACCAACGCCATCTGGTGACGAGTGACATCCTGCGGTTTGGATGGAACAGCGTTCCAGTTCAAGCAAATCTTAGTGCATTAGACATCTCTGGAAGCGTTCCAGATCGGGCTGAACTTGCAATTCTTGGCATTGAATTGATATATTTTGTCCTTTGCGAAATGGCTCTTTGTGCGGGTTGTAAACAAAAAATCCCTAATAGGCAATACCTAACATGTTTGATCTGCAATAAATGTTATGACCTCGAGTGTGCAAATGTTTCTGGAAAAAATTATAACCAAATGAGCTGCGATTTTAAGTTGTCTTGGGAATGTCAAGAATGTAGATGCAAAAAACCCAAAAACATCACGCCAAATACTCCTGCTAGTCCTCTACCTTTGCACACAAACTTAAATATAACCCAAGATGCAGATGTCACTTTGCGAAGGAAACAAAGCTATGGCATTTTCAACGATACTTCGCGTACTGGTGACGCGAGTATGCTGGGAGACACAATGGATAAAGAGGAATGCTCAGTAATCAACCACTATACAGACCTTACACTGGAAAACTTAAGCGAAATGATTTCCACAAAACTTAAAGAAAATAATAAATCTATAATAGTCGAAATAAAAAATATTATACATACAGAAATAAACAAGGCGGTTTCTAAGCTAAGAGAAGACGTAAAACAAGAAACAGACCTACTATCCACACAAATCGAAGAACGAAAAATTGAAATCGAAAACATTAAGAAGAAATTAGAAACAATACAAAATGACTATCTAACTCTGCAAAGTAAAATAAATTCAACACCGACTAACGTGCAGCAATACTCTATCGAAACTAATGTGAAGAAGATTGTTCTCTATGGTCTTCCAGAAATCTACAGAGAATCAGAGCAGAGCGTAGATGATAGAGTTATAGCTGTTTTTTGGGATTTTCTTGGAGTGGATCTTACGGGATATATCGAAGATTCATATAGGATTGGGCGTTTCAGTAATCAAAATAGACCTTTAGTAATAGAACTTATGAGTAAAAAAACCGCAAAATACATATTGGAATATAGAGGCAACTTTCAGGGATCAGGATTAACTGTATCTAAATTTTTAGACGAAAAAGCAAGAAAAGAAAGGAAAATAATGCGTGATAAAATGCTTATGGCTCGCAATAAAGGACAACAAGCTGTAATCAGAAACAACAAACTATTTATTCAAGGAGAACTTATTAGCCTTGACTCACTTACTAATTCTCAACTTGCATCTGCATCTGTTACAGAACGTAGAAGTAATAATAATACTTTTAGAAGAAGTGAACCCTGTAATGACTATACATTTTTACAAGGAGGGAACCAATTTTTTCGAGAATAAACAACAATTTAAAATCCTATTCCAAAATATCCAAAGTATTTATAATAAGCAACATGTTATGGAAGCATTCCTCAGCCAAAACCAGACATATCAGGCCATCTGTATCAGCGAAACTTGGCTTTCACGGGAAAAATTAAATATGATAAATTTCAGCGGCTACAAAATTGCAGCATCATACTGCCGCGAACAACACGGAGGCGGTGGGGTCTGCATTTTACTAAAGGATCACAAAGTACATGTAGAACGATGTGACATTGCAGATATGTCACTAGAATACATCTTAGAAGTGTGTGCCATAGAAATACCTGAGGAAAATTTATTATTAATTACAATTTCTTGGAACAGAAGAGAAGAAGAAATATTTTATAACCAACTCAAAAAACTATTAACCTATGTAAACAAAAAATATTCCAAACTAGATGTAGTTCTTGGTGGCGATCTCAACATAGATATTCTAAAAAAAAATAATAAAACAAGTACTTTTCTAGATCTGATGTCAGAATGTAATTTTATACAGCACACAAAACACCCTACACATATAACGAAAACCACCTCAACATGCCTTGACCTCATTTTCACAAACTTTAACGATAAAGCCATACATACATCCGTTAAAGAACTAGGGTTTTCCGATCATTGCGGTGTAATAATTGCATTCAACACACGGCAGAGACAAAAGCAAAACACTTGGTACACTCAAAAGAGAATATTTAGTAAAAACAATATCGATAGCTTTAAATCGGCGCTAAAATTAATAAACTGGAATGATGTAATTAAGCAAAACAATGACGTTAATAAGAACTATGTTGTCATAAATAACATTCTTACAAAAATTCTGAATCAGACAATACCAAAAGTCACAGTCAAACTAAAAACGCAATACAAAAAATATTGGTTAACAAAGGGCATTAAACTGTCATGCAAAAACAAAAGGCTGTTAAAAATTTTATGTATAAAATCAAATAATCCTATTATTCACAGTTACTATAAAAGATATGAAAAAATACTAAAACAAACGGTGATTACATCTAAAAAACTTCAACATATTAAAAAGATAAAAATGTCAAAAAATAAAATAAGAGCGATGTGGAATATTATAAATGAGCGTACAAATAGAAAAAGATTTACAGAAAAACATAATATTGAATTGAATATTAATAATTCTTTAATTTCAGACCCTCAAAAAGTGGTCAATATTTTTAACGATTTTTTTGCGTGCATTGGTGAAAAAAATAAACCTGAAATGGCACTTGGTTTGCCTGTCATTCACCAGACAGAAAACACTTTCTTTCTTAGACCAATAGATTTCAAAGAAACACACAAAATTATCAGAAACCTTAAAAACAAAAAGAGCTATGGTGTTGATGAACTTCCCCCTACACTAATTAGGCAATGTGCAGATGAGCTTGCTGTGCCCCTCTGCGTGTTGATAAACCAATCTTTCGATGAGGGCATTTTTCCTGATAACTTGAAAAAAGCGATCATAAAACCATTGTTTAAAAAAAACTTAAAAACTGATCCCAGCAATTATCGACCCATTGCTATTCTTCCCACAATATCAAAAGTTTTCGAAAAGGCTATGTGTGACCGTGTCTATGGTTTTTGTGAAAGATATAATATCTTTAGTGAACATCAAAATGGATTTCGTAAACAGAGATCAACAACTTTGGCGGTCTATAAATATGTTCAGGAAATTATAAATATTATAAATGATAAAAAATACGCGGTAGGAGTGCTTCTCGATATGACCAAAGCATATGATAAGGTACAGTTTAAAATCTTACTCAACAAATTATATGGAATAGGGATCCGCGGTACTCCTCACAAATGGTTCGAATCGTATTTATCAAATAGGGAGCAATGCGTGGAAATTGAACATTTTAATAACGAGCTTAATCAAATTACACCCGTTAGATCAACTAAAAAGAATATAAATGCCTCAATTCCTCAGGGCAGTGTTCTCGGATGTCTTCTTTTCATTTTATACATAAATGACCTACCTACATTCATAAATGAACCGTGTGTACTGTTCGCCGATGATATTTCTTTGCTTACATCATGTCAGAACAATGACAATCTCAGTAAAAAACTGCTCTCAATATTGAATAAAACAATTAAATGGATGGATGACCATAACCTGGAAATCAACTACAACAAAACAAAACTCATGACATTTTATCCCTATCAAAAAACTCCTTTAAACATTAACTTTAGTATAAACAACACAACAATCGAAGTCGTTAACGATTTTACTCTGTTAGGGCTCACAATAGATACTCACATTTCCTGGAAGACTCACATCAAACACATTAGGTCTAAAATTTCCAGTTTTAGCTATGCATTATACGAAGTTAAAAAAACTACAGATATTGAAACTGCACTTACCACGTACTATGCATATGCACATTCATGGCTAAGTTACGGAATCATAATGTGGGGGAACAGCACAGATGCCCCTACACTCTTCATAGCACAAAAGAAATTGATTCGTATTCTATTTAATTTAGAACAAACGGACAGTTGTAAACCTTTTTTTACAAAACATAAGGTACTTACCCTACCGTCTATTTACATTCTTGAAATATGCAAGTTCGTCCGAAAATATATCACTTTTTTCACAACCCGCGGAGACAAAAATACGAACCGATCTCTTAGACACAAGAAAATGTTAATGTTACCCACTTCCCGTATAACGTTACATTCAAGTAGTCCCTATGTGATGTCCATCAAAATATTCAATAAATTACCTGATGCCATTAAAAATGAAACGAATGAGATACATTTTATACATAGAATTAAACAAATACTTATAAATAAAGCATATTACACAATAAATGAATACATGAATGATAAAAATATATTATATAGTACTTAATATATAATATAATATATAAAATATGCCAAATTATTATTTTAAATTAAATTATTATTGAAATCGTTATTCCATTTTAAAAGTCTGAAGTGTTATTTTTCTTTTTTTTTTTGTTTTGATTTGGTTGACTTTAGGTTTTGATTAGTTGATAATTAACAATTTTTCTTATTTTTTATTTTATTTTTTTGTTTGCATGAACTTAATATTGTTGTATTTAGTAATGCTAATAATTAATTGATATTATATGACACTACATTTACCTGTTATCATCATTGTGCAAGAGGGCGCTAAATTTGTTTAAGCTAAACCGATCTATGCGTTTAACTAATTTTGTTTAGTAACTATTTAAGTCGCACGTTGTGCTAGTCGCCCTTATTCCCCTTTAAAAAAATATCCCTTCTATGAAAAACAACAAAACAAACAAAATAACTATGTATCAAACTATTGCTCTCTGATTGATCCCAGGGCTATAGCAGATATTAAACTTCACTGCAATAAAATTATGAAAACCTATGCACTTACTCGTCCATATATATTTTGAATAGAAATAAACACAAAATAAGTCATTATACTTAATTGGATTCTAAGCGATTTGTATTTTTTATTGTTCGGTAAAATACTACACCAAAAAAAAAATATTTAAATCTGTAACTCGCTTTTTAAGAATTTTATTGCAGATTAAAAGAAAGCTAAAATGATGTTGAATAATAAAAACAATTGCATTGTCTTACAGAATTAGCTCGTATGCACTACAGAAACTACCACTTCTATAAAGCAGTAGATGCCGTCATCAAAGTACTCCACCTCGCCAATCTGTTCTTCGAATCGCAAAAACCTTGGGAACTTCGCAAAAAGCCTGAACTACAAAAAGAACTAGATGTCATATTACACATAACGATGGAGACCCTTAGAATATGCGGAATTATATTACAGCCAATAATTCCAGCTATGACTTGTAAATTGTTGGATAAACTACATATTAGTAGAGATTGTAGAAGTTGGCAACACTGCGAGACGCCATCTTGGAGAATAAAAGGCGCCATTTATGAAACGAAGAAGATTCAAAGTGGGAAATTTGTTTTGTTTCAACGAATTTATGAAAAGAAAAATGTTGAGAAGAAAAAGGTCAATGTGTAAATTCTTTTTTGAGATTAAAATTACTTTTAATGTGTACATGAAAGTTTATAATTTTCTCTATTTATTTTGTTTAAGATTTAATGAGTAAATGTTTAGTTAAACTGCTTTTGTAGATTTGAAAAAATAGATCTTTTTAACCGACTTCAAAAAAGGAGGAGGTTTCTCAATTCGGCCATCATCAATATACATCTTTTTTTATGTGTGTTCACGGATAACTTAGTCGTTTATGAACCGATTTTGATTATTCTTTTTTAATGGAAAGGAGATGTCCCAACGGTGATACCATGATAAGGACACTAAGATCTGATGATGGCATCTAAGAGACATCGAGTCAAACCTTGAAGTCGGTTTTATTTTTGTTAAAATTTTACTTGTGTTATTTTAGTTTTCCATTTTCTTAGTATATTCAATTTAAATAGTATTTTAGTAGAATTTTGTTTAGTTAATTTGATCTCCAAACCAAGTTATATTGAAACAACCCCTGATATAATAGTTTTATTCACAGAAATGTTCGTTGTACAAATATTTATTTATGTGTTAATTGAAGATGTTACCTTATATGACTTGTTATTACAAGAAGCGGCAGAAATTGTTTTAATTGTTATTTATTTAAAATAACATCACCATTGTAAGGTTTAATTATTAATGACAGATTATTATAATCCATATTCATACTAATATTATAAATTCGTAAGTAACACTGTCTGTTACGCCTTCCAGGCTATACGGCTGCACTCATTACAATGAAATTTGCCATAAGCTACTCTTTACTGTATAGTCTACATACTCGATGTCAGAGACGCGTGCAAAAGCTAGACTTTTAACAAACTAAAGAAAAAACTGAAAGATTGAATTCAGTATGTGCATATTTAACTGCCTCGTACGCGACTGTTGTGCATGAGGTCTCGGGTTCGATTCCCGGGTCGGACTAAATATTTGTGTGATCTGCAAATATTTGATTCCGAGGTTGGGTGTATAATATGTATGTATTTACAAAAAAAAGTATGTAAACGTATTTATATCAGTTGTCTAGTACCCATAACACAAGTTCTGCTTAGTTTGGAATTAGAAGGCGTTGTGTGTAATATGCCCGAAATATTTATTTATTTATTTTGGCACACTTATGCCGACGTAACCGTAGTGGTGCTTAACCAGTCAACAGGTGTTAAACTATTCGTTTCTAAGACTGAAGTTACCGGAATCCGGCATAACGTGTCGGCTATAAAATTAAGCCCTCTTTCTAGTCAAAGTGAGCAAGTCAATTAAAATGATTTTTTTCAAAATATACTACTACTAGGAATATATTCTATGTTGTGGTGGACTTAGCACATTCATAAAATGGACACAAAGAACACCAAGTCTTAGAAAAACAATTTGTGCATCACACAAAATGTTGTCCCTTGTGGGATCGAAAGCATAACTCTACGCAATATGAAGCGGAAAGATACCGTTTAAACCACGAATCCGTGCAGTTTAAAGTTTGTTTTATAGAAATTTGAGATGGAGCTGTTTACGTTAAATGCATTTAAAACTAGTTTTTAGTGAACTCATTAAACTAATTTCTACCTTTTCTTGTTCAAGTCTTTTAGTTGAAATGAATTGTATTTGCTTGTTAAGTATTGCAATTTGTTTGTCTATGGAATGTTGTTTTTTTCTTTAATTGGTAACCCGGGAAAGGTCCCCGTTTGGCCGATTACTAAAGTTAACTTTTAACGAAATTCGAAATGGACAAGTGTCTGTCTAGGTTCCACTGTATGTTTTTTTTAAGTGAAAACTTCTCTATGCAGGTTTGGATGGGGAGTAAATTCATATAAGTGATCATGGATGTGGTCACGTGACGTGGTAATACTTGAGTCAGCTGTGAATGTGATTTAAATATGTATACTTACTAGTACGCGCGCAGCCAGTACACATGACACGTCGACAAATATTCATTTAAGATCAAACAATTATATTTTATATCCAAAAATAAGAACTGTTTGTATATAGTTTTCATTTCTGTCGACTAGCTGTCAGAAAGTATATAGTATACAGTCTTCCATCATCGAACATGCCATTAATGGCAGACTATCATTGGTAGAGATGTACCAAAATGTATCGATAAGGTAGAAATAAAAACTGTTTGTATATAGTTTTCATTTCTGTCGACTAGCCGTCAGAAAGTATATAACAGTCTTCCATCATCGAACATGCCATTAATGGCAGACCATCATTGGTAGAGATGTACCAAAATTTATCGATAAGGTAGAAATTAATTTCTTATAATACTTCCCACGTGCAATAAAAGAAACTATATGTAATAAAATGTAGCTTACACAGAAAAAGACTGCCTTTTTACTACTTGGGTTACTTCTAATATTTTATGAGATTTGATATAGTGTTAAGTCTTTTTTGAGCGCTTGATGCTTCAGCTGTATTTTAAATCAGCAATTTTTAAGCTTAACTTTTTGTCTGTTAACGTCTGTACGGCAGTGGTTTTTGAATGACGTCAATCGATATTTTATCATGTCAGTTATAAATTCTTGTATAATACAGCATCGAATCCGGTGAAATATAATTAATAGATCGTTTATAAAGTTTTAACCAGTTGGTGTTCTGTTCTTTGCTATTTATTTATTAAAATGTTGAATTTAGATCTTTTTTTATTTAACTAATACACCCATTATTATGTTTTGACACAGTGGCGTTTGCAAGCCAAATAAAATATCATTTGGGCTATTAACTTTTAAAAGTACTGCAAAAGGACTTTAAAAAAAAAAAAATTGTGATTATCGAAATTGTGTCAACTTAAAAATTCAACAGTTTCATGTGTGTTGGTTTAACTTTTTAGCGGTATAATGAGATTTCATAAACGAATTACATCGATGTGTATAATAATAACATTGTCTAATTTATATTGAAAAGCCTTTAAGTCTGTATAGAAGCATGGCTGCAAGTGCTGAGGTAATTTTTCTGAAAAGTATCGGTCAAATTTAGGAAGATTCAATAACAACTCACATTCTATATCGGAGTCAATTTATTTACGAATATGCTTATTAAATAATAATATTTGCATCAAAATACTGCAATAACGACTAACGGTATGAAGGGAAGCTAACCATAACACTATTAAGCTAGATACAGCAACGCAACGGTTGCATTGCAACCGACAGCGCAACGCGTTGCAGTAGCACGACATAACAGCTTGCTACAGCGTAGTGTTCGCCAAATGAGATCAAGATGGCACTTTTAAGACAGACTTGATGCAACATGAGAAAACATCTTAACTATTGGCGAATAGTACAATAATTTTCTATTAACACCAGTAGTTGCAATGAAAGCAGTGGTCTTTATTCCTAAAATCCAATTTCCGAAATAATACGAAGCTCAATAGTCTTTCATGTCGTGTCACTGCAAAACCTCAAACTTAGTCGAAATGCATCAAATGAGTATGATACAGGTTTCATTCTAATTAATAATATAATAATAATATATATATAAATTCTTACAAAAATTCGGTGACAAATACATTTGCTTAAATTAATATTGTTGTATGTGAACACTGTCACCAACTTTGTCTTACGTTTCTGTCGCTGTCACTACACAAAGTAAATAAAATATTTCCATACCTTTTTATATTTTTTTAAATAATACACAAGGGATAAACCATACAGTCTTCTTCAATCCTTCTTTTAAATCATAATTATACAAGTGTTGCCAGCACCTAAACATAAATTTTATACTAATTTCTATCGAATGTTCACATACAACATCAGCGCAATGACTTGGCTTAAACTAACACCTCGAACTAAACGAACAACTGTACATAATATTATGAACTCCTGCGCGTTGAGCATTCACTCACATTCTGATATTGACTCTACAACTTTATATAGAACAAAAATGCATAATGAATGGTAACACTAGACTCATAGAGAGACTTCAGGTCACAGAACAGTTGCCTAAATAAGATAATAAAAAAAAACATATTAAGGTCAACAACCTGTGACTTATAATAGATAAACCAGTCAACGAAGTCAAGTTTCTCAAAATGAAGTATACAAAACTAAAACTAACTAAATATAAGTGACGAAATACAAATAAAATGAAAAAGCGAAGCCAATTTTACCTTTTGGTGTGGAGATAAAAATGTAAGGCTATGCACCAAGCTACTTTCTCCCTGCACCTAACTAATATTTTGTGTATTTGAGTGATTCAACCAAGCTGTAGTGTGTTTACAATCCAAGCTGTCATGAACAGTGAGGTGACAACAAATACGTGTCTAACTCGAAATGTAAGACTATTTCGGGTTTCTAATTTGGAATCGATGGATGGAAAGCTACCAATGGTAGAATTTTCGTCTCATAACAATTTCCAACTTTAATGAGTTATCACTTTTAAAACTAAAGGAACTGAACGACTAAATTGTTTATAACAGTAGCACTATATATAATCTATTTGGTATATAAATAATATAATATTTATGATACGAGTTTTTTCCAAGTTAATAAAGTCAATATCCGAATAGCCATATATTGAGTATATAAAGAATGCAGAATGACAATTAACTATTCATTCATTCACTTATCATTTTTAGTGATGTTTAGTTTTCAAAATGAACGAATGACAGGTCGAGTGATTAAATGAATGGTTTTGTGCGAATGAAATATAAGGTAGCAATGATTGTCTTACACGATTACCCTTGAATGCCTACAGCGTTACACTTCAAAGTTTATAATGAACATTTTGGATTGGTTCAGGATGGACCAGAATGTTCTAGTCGAGTGTAAGCGCTGAATGAAGTTTTAATAGGGGAGGGCGTGAAAACGTGTGACGTAGGCAATATTAATACTTTTATATATACTTTATAAAATTCCTTAATAGGAACTCGCATATAGTTTAGTTAAAACGTTTAAATGTAATAGTTTCACGCACTTTTTAGGCCAATACTTTTTTCTATGCTAAGATTTGATTACTGCTACGGAAATATGTTGAATTTCAGTTTATTCTACATGGATTATGATTTGTGTTGAATTGTGGTTCAGCTATGTTTTAATTGAATTCGGATCTATATGGCCAGGATCTGAGATCACATTGGCTTGATCTATTTTTTCTTAGTCTAGATGAGACTCGGTTTTTCTAGATTTAACCTACATATACGTTTCTCAGCCCAAAAATGCCCGTACTTGTAATATTCAATAAGATGGACTAAAACACGTCAAATATTTATCAAAATGATTTATGTTAACTTACGTTTTAGTATCTCAAGCATTTTTTTTTTATCGAAAATTGATAAACACTATGTTAGTAGTAATTCCTTAATACTAAATTGTTAGGGCTATCAAGCCGCGTTTGGAACATTTCGAACCCGTAATAATTTCAACATCCACGTACATATTTAGTTAAAAGTCAGTTACGTATTTTTGGATAATTTAATAGTTAAGGGCAAATAATCACTGTACCGAATGTATCTTTAGGCAAACATCTAAGCCGAAAATCGTATATTTCGGAGCTTACCGAGTACAAAAGCTTGAACAACTTTTATACGTAGGCAGTTCAAATACTTGCAGGATATTATTGGCCGATGTCCTCCTTGCAAAATATCTAGACAATACGTAGTCGCTCGAAATCAACGGCCAAGTCAAATTTTTATTTACATTTATTCAACCAACAACCAAATATTACAGTCGTGGTGATGTAACGATGACGTACTTTTAATATCGATACTTTTTCCAAGAGGCAGTACAGTAATTATCCGACCTCCAGTATTACATTATCAACGCTTCTACTAAGCTAAAATACTTTAAGATTTCACAACAACCATTTAAAACCCAGTTAACCCTGGCTTTGGAATATACGAGATTAAACATTTTATAAGAAAAAAGCGAGCAGTTCATAGATAGTATGATATATTTTTCAAGAAGTCAGAGAAAAATGTTGTACATGATATTTAAGGTAGGTAACTCAACGTTTACTAAGACTCTCAAAATTTTTAACGGACTAAAAATGTTACTAAGCAAACTATCTTAAATGCAAACCAAAATTGTACTTTATAATCAATGGATTAGAGCCGGGGTTCCCAAACTGTGCGCCGCGGCGCCCTGGGGCGCCGCAGGATGTAGCGAGGTGCGCCGCGAGTCGGTCTTCTATCATCACCCGAAAGGGTTAATTATTTGCGGGTATCCATACCGCAACAATATTTTGACCGCTCGCATAATAGGTCCTTAAGGCCTTGTCCTACGTAGATGTTTCAACGCAAAGCGAATTAAAATTTGTAATGCGATCCGACGCGGTGATTTTCAGTATAATAAGAATGTACTCTGAGGCGGTGACACGCGAATACAAAGCAATACGATGCGACGCAGCGGCAAATTTAACTTCAAAAGCTTCAAAATTTTCATTTCCTTTGCAACGTCATATTTGTGTGAAGCTGGATTTTCAGCAGTAGCCGTAATCAAGAACAAATATTGCTCAAGAATTAAGGTGGGGCAAGAAACGAAAGTGGCAGTCTCAAACCTTATCCCATGCTTCGCAAAACTGTGCGCAGAATACCAGGCTCACCCATCACATTGATTTGTCACTATTATTGAGAAATTATTGTTTTTTATTTTTGTGTTTCTTAAGTTTCTTTCGTAGATATTTTGCTTTCAACCAATAATAACTACTATTGTACGTACCTAATTCTTTTGATTCTATCTATGTCTAACGGCAAGTTACGGAGGAGGGGGGGGGGGGGGGGGGGGCGCCGTGACAATATAGTAGTCTGAAAAGTGCGCCGTAGGCTGAAAAAGATTGGGAACCCCTGGATTAGAGTATCATACTATATTAAATTCAGCATATATAAGAGGTAGCACCTCTTAAAAAGCTCCTATGTCACTGTGCATCGTCCGCAACGGCCTCTATCGTCACACGCATTCAACTCCCATCCAACCGACAACAGGCATCGAAATATTCAATAACAATAAAAGTTACACATCAAAATGCATCAATACTTATTTCTAAAAACATTGAAGTGGCAATGTACAGACATACATAAAAAATATCGACTTTTTGTGCGATTTTTTTTATTCACAATCTTTTACAGGAGTTATGAGAGGACATTTAAATAATTTTATTACAGAACATTTACTTTTTTTTTCACAATTACTTACATCTTTTTTCCACTAGCACAACAGGAAATAATTAGATATAATTACAGTTTTTTTTCTATTCATTTCACGTTATTATTGCTCGATTCTAATCTACTTTGTTTACTGACCTTTCATATGAGGCGGATAACATTATACTTTCAACACGGCATGTATAATTGCAAAGTCGCAACAAACGATTTTACAATTTTTACTAGTCGAGTAACATTATCGACTAAATAATCGATACTATTACTAGTTTTTTTTTTCTATTATTGGAACTGTTGAATAGCCTTTAAGTTTTGTGTCACTTATATCGATCGGTGTTTGTTTCCTTCAAGTACTTTTATGATGGGTTGCCAATTTAAAATGTATTTAACTAGAAATGTTAAATAAAATATTTTGAAAAAAAAAATTAATAAGTTTTTTTTTATTTTTATTACATATTTTTTTGTAATAAATGAAATAGATGAAAAAAAACTGATTCCTTCAATTCTTTACATTTCATGAGACAATGCGCAGAAATGATTTAAATCACCAGCTAGACGAAAGATGACATGAGAAACTGATACTTTATGAAAAGATTATTTGAAAAACATCTTTCTATCACAACAATTAGAGTTCATATTTGAACACCACTGTATGATTAAGTTTTTTC
The DNA here is from genome assembly GCA_905220595.1 of Spilosoma lubricipeda. Classification (NCBI taxonomy): domain Eukaryota; kingdom Metazoa; phylum Arthropoda; class Insecta; order Lepidoptera; family Erebidae; genus Spilosoma; species Spilosoma lubricipeda. The sequence continues at coordinate 12,926,401 of HG992296.1, read as the reverse complement.
TTAATATTAAACAATATCGTTTTGGCCAATAAATTGGTATTATTAACGTTGTGGTATAATAAGCTAATGGATTTCTTTGCAAAACAAAGTTCAAGTTCTGATTAAAAAGTTTGTAACATTTACTGACATTTCTTTACCCTTTTTAACTCACCAGAATTTTGTCTAAGATTTGATTTAACAAGCATGATATTTGTTTATTTGAACAGAAAACTTTTTTTTGTTATAATGATATAATTAATATTCATGAAATATATTCTGACCATAATAGACAAATATCAATAGCTGTGTCGAGAAATATCTCATTTTTTGAGCTTCATCAACCACATCTCCAATATTCAGTGAAAACGATTTCACAAAAAAAAACATACAAAAATTGATTTTTTTTATAACATGTAAAGGTAACACGTAAGAAATTGTAGATTATAAAAAGGTTATATATAAATGGTAAAAAATCTGATTATAATAAACAAGTCTTTCTATCTAAAACATTAGATTGGCATCCATTGTTTAACCTCATTGATGACACAGAAAAAAGTATCAAATTTGAAACACTTAACAAAAATGCATTTCAATTTCAATAAATTTTATCGATAAAATTTATTACTATCTACACATGGGCATCACTATTCGATCTCTTTACATGTCATCAATAAAAATATCGGAATAATAATACTATCGATAAAAAAAAATAACTTGGATGATAAAATAATAAAATGCTTATATAAATTATGTATTTATATTTGTTCGTGTGCTACTCCATTACTGTACAGAGCTAAATGCATTGTGGTTACAGGATAATATCAGTCGAACTAACAAATATTGTAACAATGGCAATTGTAAATGTCTACATTGACATATTTTTTAAATTTAGTCTGTGTCTAGCACTGACAGACTGACATTGATGAAACATTACTGCATTATCGGTTTCACTCAAGTATATATTTCGGGGATGCCCCGACCAGCTAGTCGCATCGCTATCAGAAGTATCACACAGATGCGAACGATCGTTCAAGTTTGAAACTAGACGGCTACAAGTAAAACCGTTTATAATTGATAAAGAAATATCACTCAGAAATATCTTAATTATAACATTTTAAATCAGTTCAACGCCACCTACGTACGAGAAACTGAACTAAGTGCTATTGCTGTACCGCGCAAGTAAGGTTTACAATTTCATCTACACATCCACTTATTAGGGATAAGGGGACACATAGACACTGGGAGTAACACCGTGAGTGGTGGATGAGTGGTTTCCAAGCGCCATAAATCTTTTTTATTGAATAGGGGGCAAACGAGCAGACGTATCGCCTGATGGTAAGCGATTACCACCACCCATGGACACTGGAAGTAACGCCGTGAGTAGGGGATGAGTGGTTTCCAAGCGCCATAAGTTGTTTTTATGGAATAAGGGGCAAACGAGCAGACGTGTCGCCTGATGGTAAGTGATTACCGCCACCCACGGACACCTGCAACCGCAGGCAGACGTGTCAAGTTTTTCCTTTCAAATTAAGTCCTATAGTTAGAAGAATTACTCGGCATTAGTGCTTCGCTTCGCTAGGAGGAGTATGGATGTCTTATAGAAAATAATCAGTTACTATTACGGCACTAAAATAGTATTCACTATCCGGTCCATCAAAAATGTCATTACAGAAACTTGCCTAATCACGAAGAACAGACACACCAAAAATAAATTATTGGAACTGGACTGTGGAACTAAGTGCGTTTTATAATCGATAACACACTTACAATTGCCATTCTAAAAAAAAAAATTGTACTTACACTAAATTGTTCATGTTTATCAACAGGTCATCATAAATATATTTAGGTATATGTATTTAACTTAAATCTGTTTTTCACTTCATATTTTTAAACACTATAGCATACCTTTTGGTTTGTGTTTAGCATGATAAACAAACCATTTTGAATCGTATCCTACAAAAAATAAGGACTATTTTGCAGAATGTGAGGCTTTAGTAATAACTTCAAAGTGAATAACAGATATAAGGGAAACTCATTAGTTATGTATATACGTATTAGAAAAAAAATACTAATGGACAGGTACAAATTAAAATGCATTATATTCTTATGTATTTAAATTTCAAATTCAAGTGAACGTCACATTACACTTAAGTCTTTACATTTCGAAGTAAGACTGTTTATACGTTCAATGAACAACATGACATGACAGACAATATGAAATAAAAAAAACTGACTCGCTTTAGGAGATTGATGAAATCAAATGTTCAGTGCATGTTTCATCAACATTTTTGGAAAACATTTACACAAAACATGTTTTTGTTTTTGAAGCCGAGGATCGAACCAAGTGGCGCGAAATTGGAGAGGCCTATGTCCAGCAGTGGACTGCGATAGGCTGATGATGATATTTTTGTTTTTTAAAACTTAAAAAAGCTCGCGGTCGCCACCACTCTCTGCTTTGAACAATTGAAAACAAGCCGTAGTCCATACAACTTACGGTTAAAATTAACATTTAACTTCACGAAATCTTAAAAGACTAAAAATATCATTACCTTTCGTGGCTTTGTGTGACGTCCACATTATAATATTTATAGTACAGTATGGACAGTAAATCTCGATAATGATCTCGACTATACATTCAGACCACAGCCAAGGACTCGGTTATTATAATCTAACCTGAAAAGTAAAGACAAGCAAATGTCATAAGGTTTCAAAAACAAATGTTTTGTGTAATGTTTTGTTGAATGTTTACTCATGTTACCGCCATTTCCTACCATTGAAATGTGAAGAAGTAAGGTGAACATGTTAGGATTGATTCAGTTAGAGATTGTGAGCGTCGCATAATGGTGGTCAGCTGGGGGGCGGCTGAGGGTTGGGAGGGTTGGGAGGGGGGGAGGAGGGGGCCAGGAGGTGCTCCGGGACTGGCACGGCGCGGAGTCTCGCTGATATTTTCTTTTGAGGACACAGCACCTGGAGAAATAAACAAAGTCTTAATAAAGAAATATTTTACAGTATCATTTTGTTACTATACTAATTATTAGCGATGGGCAAATTTCTGTTCAATAACGTAAAATTTAATACGAACACGATTGCCATTGTTGCAATATTTGTTAGTTCGACTGATAGTATCTTTTCACCACAATGCATTTAGCATTCATAGGTACATACATATACATGAAAAGTCGTTGCTAATATCACTTGTCAATATAGCCCGAGGGGAGGTTACTATTATTTAATTGATATTCGCCTAAAATTCGATAATCAAAAATTTAAGTGAGCTTTTTACATAGGCATAATTTACAGTTACTGCTTCGGTGACGCAGTGGTAATGAGTGCGACTGCTGTGCTTGTGGTCTCGGGTTCGATTCCCGGATCGGATAAAACGTTTGTATGATCTGCAAATAATTGGGTGTTTTCTATGTATAATATGTATTTAAAAAAAGAGGTATAAATGTATTTATATCAGTTGTCTAGTACCCATAACACAAGTTCGGCTTAGGACTAGATAGCGTTGTGTGTAGATGTTCGGAATATGTATTTATTTGGTCATTACTCACTCGTCTAGCGAACATGAAGCAGCCTTTCTCTTCCTCCTGCGTGTTGGCCACGGGAACTAGCTGTAGATCTACTGTGGGAGCCTCCTTGTTGTCATCGCCTATAAAAAATATTACATCCGTATAAATTCACGTGAAATAAAGTTGTGCTCCCATATAAATTATCAAAGTAATCGATATTACAAATGGTTGTTGATACTCATACCAACCGAATTTAAAAAAGGCACATTGAAATCGGCCAAGCTGTTTCGGAGCAGTGCGCCCACTAACATCGTGACACGAGATATTTTATATATTAGTAGAACGCACATTATTGTGTCCACGTGATAATATTCATATTGTGATACATCATCAGTAGTTACCAAGTAGTTCGACCAATCGTCGCTAGATGGCGTTATACTCAAAATGTTATTAACCCTCTATTTAGTAATTCTACAGTTCTTAAAATATAGCTCGATATCTGTGACAGTTGTCACTAGTGGCAACCGGTTAGGATTTACGTTTTTATTCATTTTTTTAAATTAAAAAAACAAATCCAGCACTAAAAATAAATCCTGTATCGCGGGGGATTCTACAAACATACATGAAACGGTTACAAAGCACATTGAGACTTAGAACAATAGGGTAGTTGACACCTTAGTTAAATCAGTTACTTTTTATGATCTGTCAAAACGATAACTTTTTATGAAAAATGTACTAAAAACTAACTTGTGACGTCACTGTTTTAGATTACTCAATTGAGCAATATATTTCAATGTTTATTAAATTTAAAATTGTAATAGAAATGAAAAGCTGTAACTATTATATTTTCCCAGCTGTTTCGTAATATTTGTTTTAATGAAGGATACATCGGTATTTATTTACGATACTGTCAACTACCCTATTAGTTGTGGATAACACCAGGTGTTGTCCCATGTAGGATTTGAACCCACAAGAAGCGGCGTGGCGACTGCATAAACCACTAGACCATACGTACAATAAGTACAAGTGAGTTTGTAGTACAAGTGAATCGAGAGCATAATTTACATGAAGGTGTTTTCTTACCTCTGGCAAAAACATTGAGCTCATTGAAGCACCCAGTCTCGATCATCTCAGTTTGCCAGGGGATGCTGACGGAGCCTGTGTTGAACTTGCCGTAGAAGGTGTCATCCCCCGCGTCTAAGTTCACGCCCTTCACTGTGCTGAACTGCTCGATGTCCAACACGTCTTTCGCGTATACAGCGTGAGGCTGAAATATAGATTAAAAAAAATTCAAAGTTGATTAACAATAAGGAGTATCATTTACCCTTATTCATTTTGAGGGAGAACATAACTACAAATAGAAGGAATACTTGAAACCTTCTCAAGCAGGTAAAAGTCTTCTACGGAGACTCGGAGAGCAGTGGAGTACTGAAAGTTGTTTAAAAAGCTAATTACACAGAAATTGATTTTGATTCCAAAAAATTAACTGCTTCGGTGGAGCAGTATTAGCGTATGCGATTGCTGTTCTCGGGTCGGACAAAATGTTTGTATGATCTGTAAACATTTGTTTTGGAGTTCAGGTGTTTTTTTTATATATGTGTGTATTTACAAAATAAGTATTGATGTGTATATATCAGTTGTTTAGTTCTTCTAATAGATACAAGCTCAGCTTAGTCTGACTGCCTAGTCGGTTTCGCGGTTGGCGTGTGCGACTGCTGATCATGAGGTTTCGGGTTCGATTCCCGGGTCGGACCAAATGTTCGTATGATCTACAAATATTTGTTTCGGAGTTTGGGTGTTTTCTATGTATAATATGTATGTATTTACAAAAAAAAAAAGTATATATGTGTATTTGTTTAGTTGTCTAGTACCCGTAACACAAGCTCTGTTTAGGTCGGGGCTAGATGGCGTTGTGTGTTAGATGTTCGAAAAAAAAAAAATTAGTTGGGACAGAGTCGTGTGTTAGATGTCCGAAATATTTATTTAGGAAATCAGCACGCAATTTGATTCGAGTAAACCTAACTAGAAATGACGTCACAATAACCGCCTTTTCAAAGCAGACTCACGTCAGGCACGAAGGGCGCGTCGACCATCCCCGCCTCGAGGCGCGCCCAGTTGAGGTTGGAGAAGAAGCGGTGGTCCTTGACGAGCCGCGCCCCGCGCCGCGCCGCGCCGCAGCCCAGCCGCGCCGCCGCGCCCTTCGCCAGCAGCGCGCCGCACAGCGCGCGCGCGCACTCGCTGAACTTGCTCGAGTACTTCTCCTGCTCGTGCTGCACACCACAACCACACAACGTTCTCCACCTTGACCTTGACCTTCCACCTCAATACATCTAGCTAACCTTGACTTCTTGTTTTGAAATGCACTATGCTATTCATATTTTTTATTGGAATATTATATCTAAATATATAGATACGTGTCAGGGATAATTACCTCCTAAACTTTAGTAAGGTAATTAAATTAAATCGCTCGGTTTGTTATTTCATATTCGTTATGAACACTAAAACTTAATGAAATAAACTTGGAACAAAAAATTATGTAATTTAGTTTCATTATTTATTCCCAAACCAGTACAGCCAATACGCATAACGATCAAAACAAAATAAACATAAACATTCATAATTACTATTTGTGACTGAAATGAATAACAACAACTATTTTATTAATGACCTCGACCTTCACCCACTGACCTTGACTCTCCGATCGACTTCTTCCCGTTTAACTTTCTCTTTCCGCGCTCTAAACGGGGCCCGTCCCTCGATCATCTCGTACACCAGACATCCGAAAGAGAACCAGTCTGGACTGAACCCGTACCGTTCATTGTCTATCACCTATAAAAATTATAAAGGTTTTATTATAGAAACACCTGAAAAGGACTTACTTAGCATCTGTTTTTGAGACCTTGAGACCGCCAATCTACGATATTGGTTTTGATATTACTTAGTACTAGTAATTAACCGTGGGAGAGCCACGCTTCGGCATGAATGGGCCGGCTCGACCGAAGTGATACCACGCCCTCACAGAAAACCGGTGTGAAATAGTGCTTGCGCTGTGTTTCACCGAGTGAGTGAGGATACCGGAGACTCATAACGCAAACCCCCTCCCCTCCCCATCCCCCAAAAGCCGGCAACGCAGTTGTGACCCTCTGGTGTTATCAGGTGTCCATGTGCGGCAGTAATCGCTTACCATCAGGCGATACGTCTGCTCGTTTGCCCGCCTATTCAATAAAAAAAGTACTAGTAGCTACAAAACCAAGACTTTGTTTTCAAACTCAGAACGCTGTAATTGTATTTGGTACTCCTTTCTTGTTTTGAAAAGTCAACTCCGCAATAGGAATTAATCTTGTTAAATAATCATGAAATTGATACAAAGAGCAACCAGACCGATAACAACAATTTGTGGATCGTATGAAGTATTTTTACAGGTGAGATTTGAACCCATAACACTATATATGTGAGCACTTAAACTACGTCATCATCCGCACTCAAAAAACTTTAATAAACTTTTTTTAAAAATGAAATAGACTTACCTCAGGCGCCATGTACCCTACAGTGCCGACCCTGCCCCGGACAGTGCCTCCTTCAGGAACATCTACCGCCAGCCCCAGGTCCGAGATACGAACGTGACCCGCATCATCTAGTAGGATGTTCTCTGGTTTGCAGTCTCTGAAAGAAGATAACTTATTTATGAAAATGTGTAAAGTAAGTAGTAGGACTTCACGAGACTGGTATAGTTGACGTTCTTTGAGGGACGCATTCATTCAGCAGTTGATGGCGATAGGTTATTAAATGTATGATTGTGTGTGTATTATGTATGTCTGTATGAGGTAAAGGGCTCAAGAGATCTGTACAGTCACAAGTTGTCTTGCAATATTGACACATGTAGAGAAGGTCTTTCAGTTCATAGTGATCATTCTTGAAAACGTTCTTGACGTTTTCCTCGGATCACTTTTATCAGAAACTCTTTATACACAAGTTACTCATAATGACTCAACTCTGAATGAAAGAAAGCATAAGCAGAATCCAATAGTAGTGGTCACCATACTCATTGCGAACGCAGACAATGCAGCATGGCGCACCATGGTAGCCTAGTGATGCTTCTGCATAATTGTCTCGCACTCACCAACGAAACACGACCGACCGTCGAGCCGGCATAACCGTGCTGAAATCAGCGTGGCTCTAAGAATATAAAAGAGGTACCTCTGAGCAAAGAGAAGCTAAATTCGTAAGTAGTACCTGTAAACAATTCCCATTTTGTGTAAATGCTCAAGCCCGCATGCGACCTGTGCCGCGTAGAACCGAGCCCGCTCCAGGCCCAAACCCGTGTCTGGATTACACATGTTATAGATGTGGAACTTCAAATCACCACCTGCGCAATTATTAAATACGTTTATTATATTTACTTCTAATTTTTAATTGCATTAATTCAGTTGAATGTTCCAACTAACAACAACAAAATACGTGTACCACACGTAATTTCTACCAATCAATGATCACCTACACTTCACACCTGCACTCGCACTTAGTTCCTCTTAGTCGCTTCTTACGATATCCAATGATTGAATAGATAGTGGTTGTGATTGAATAGTAGATAGAGGTGGTGGGAGAATTTGCCTCATTATGTCTTGGAACATTGAACTGAATTAATGTAATGAAAAGTTAGAAAATTCTGTTTATAATTTAAAAAAAAAAGCGGGATTCTTTGGACGAAAACGGGTCAAATTAAAAAAACGTATATTACGACATGTGAGTGTTATTGTTTTTCTGTTACCCATCGTCCCTAATTCCTGGTGTTAAAAGAGCTGGTGCCATTTCCATGGAATTGTCGCAGTAGTGTCTTTAATTTTCATTTTTTATTGCCTGTCAATTTTGTTGACGATAAAGCATTCTACACTTTCGGGTAAGACCAGTTATCCCCGAAAAGCGCCCTTTTTATAACTACACTAGCCGACCGACGCAACCTCGTTAGCACCTCCTATTGCTCGTATCGTGATAATTTTCCCCCGTTTTTGTAACATTCTTCATTCGTGCTCCGCTCCTATAGATCTTAGCGTGATGATATATAGCCTATAGCCCTCCTCGATAAATGGGCTATCTAACACTGAAAAACTTTTCAAATCGGACCAGTTGATCCTGAGTTTCGCTCGTTCAAACAAACAAACAAACAAACAAACTCTTCAACTTTATATATTAGTATAGATTTCACTTAGTATTATTAGTTCTTATTATACTCTATTAGTTCTCATTATATTGGTAAGCAGTTATTCTGATATATACAACAACTACGGTGTACATAACATTCACAAAAGTATATGTACATGTAGTTTTTAGATATAAAACAGTTGTAACGAAACTATTTTTAAATGTCTTTAGTTAATAAGTGTTTTTCTTACCGTTCATAATAGTAAGCACTAAACAGAGGGCGTCCTTAGTCTCGTACGCGTACGCCAGGTTGACGACGAACCGCGAGTTGATCCGCTGCAGTATCTGCTTCTCAATGAGCACCATGGCCTCCCCCTTGCGTTTCTTTATGCGTTTCTTTTCTAACTTTTTGCAGGCATACATTTTTCCTGTAGCGCGAACCTGTAATTTTAATTGCAATAAAGAAATTTAATTTGGCATCTTCTTGTTAGTTTTACTATTTAAAAACAACTCTCGCACTTAAAATATGGATATATTTTAAGCCCTTCTCCTAAGGGGGACTTTGGTACCCATGAAACGGACTACGCGGGTATTACATTGTGCACCATAACCTCCGTGGTGAGGACACACGAAGGGTCGGGAGGAGCTCCAGTAACGCATCAGCGGCTTCTGGAAACCCCCCCGCCGTACCTCATGACTGAGGTACATCCCGGGGTAACCGTAGTGACTACCGGGGCGGGTCGCTTTTGTGCCTCCTACACAGTAAGAGTCGGAACACCGACCCGCTTTAGACACTAATACACCTAGACTCAGAACAACAATTTATGAATTACACAAATTGTTTTTCTATGTGGGGTTCGCGACATAGAAAATCCAAAACACTAACGCAGTAGAAAGTAGCGTGTTGACTGATTAAACTTCTATGAAAAGCGTGCAGTCCAGATTCAGGACTGAAATAATAATTTTGGTTAGTGTCTGTTTTAGGCTCTCGCTGAATACTTATTGTTTTTTTGAACTACACAATTTTGTTTTTCTGATTTGCCTCCATTCTTGATTAAGGTAGTTAACTGTATCGTAAATAAATACCGATGTATATACACTAAAACAAATATTACAAAACATATCGAAAAATATAATTAGTACAGCTATACATTTATATTTCAAATTTTAATCTAATAAATCCTATTAATATTATAAACGCGAAAGTTTGTAAGTATGGATGGATGGATGTTTGTTATTCTTTCACGCAAAAACTACTGAACGGATTTGGATGAAACTTTACAGTAATATAGCTTATACATCAAATAACACATAGGCTATTTGCCGCGATAGCCGACATATACGCGGGCGGAGCCACGGGCAATTACTAGAATTGAATTATATTTCTCAATTGAGTACTCTAAAACAGTGACGTCACAAGTTTGTATTTAGTACATTTTTGATACAAAGTTATCGTTTCGACAGATGATAAAAAGTAACTAATTTGACTAAGATGTCATCCACCCTATTCTGCTCATGCTTTCCATCAGGAATAGTCACTTCGTCAAGCCCGTATATAAAGAATATAACATTGTAGACGGCGTATGTTTATCTTAGAAGAATATAAATAAAAAAATACTAAAAATTAAATGCCTTCTACTAACTTGACAAGCGCAGACTTCGCCGAAACCACCTTTGCCAAGTACCCGATACATCCTGAAGGTGTTCTGCGTAACCGGCTGCGCCTCCAACCATTTCCACTGGAGATACCGATGGAAGTACATTGAACGCTCGAACTCCGCGAACGGTGAGCCCGCGAGGAAGTTCTTGACGCATCGGACGCATTCTAAAAATATGTCCTTGTGACCGGCTGGAAATTGAATAATATTAACGAAATTATGGTCTGGAACGTAATGAGTGTTTCCGAGGCGGCCATAACAAAATGAACTACTGAGATATGATTAACTACCACTACACTAATCGTCGAATCATTTATTTTAAGTATTTTTAAAATGACAACTTCCGAATTAGGAATATTCAAATGTGCTGTGGGCGAGTTACAAACAAACATGAAACGGCCACAAGGAACACCTAGAATCAGGACAACAACTTGTGAATCAAACAAATGGACAATATGGATGGAGGCCTCAACATTTCGCGCTGTAGGAAGCAGCGAGCTCACGCCAACCGCGGAGTTATTTACTTTATTAGTTTTTTTAAATCACAACTCCCGGATTAGGAATACACCTACATTATTTGCCGCGGGAAACTTTACAAACATACACAAAACGGATACAAAAACAACAAGACTCTAAACAACAATTTGTGAATCAAGCAAAGTGATGTCCCGTATGTGAATGGAGTTTTCAACACGTCGTACAGCTGAAACCACCTCGCATTCGCGCACTCAGTTTATTTAATAAACAAAACTTATAATAATAATTAATCACATACCATGGATAAGGTTATAAGCAGCGTCGATGACGGCCTTGCCAACGACGTCAGTCACAGCCTCGGAGTCAGAAGTTCTCAAATATTTGCGGAACACTTCAGCCGCCATCGATGCTCGCGCCTCGTCCACTTCAACCTCATACCGGTCTGTCTGCGGGCAAAACTATACACATTCACACAGAGTATTTAAACCAATCGACATACTTAACAGCTATAGGAAATGACAGAACTTTAAATATGTAAATAACCAAAATAATAAATACATACTAATATTATAAATGCGAAAGTAACTCTGTCTGTCTGTCTCGCTTTCACGGCTAAATTACTGCACCGATCTCAATGAAATTTGGTATGGAGATACTTTGACTCCCGAGGAAGGACATGGGCTAGCATAGGCTTTTTATCGCGACAACTGACATTTACGCGTGAGGAGCCGCGAACAAAAGCTAGTATCCTACTAATATTATAAACGCGAAAGTTTGTAAGTATGGATGGACGGATGTTTGTTACTACTACGAAAAAACTAATGAACGGATTTGGATAAAACTTTACAGTGATATAGCTTATAAATCAGAATAACACATAGGCTATTATTTGCCGCGATAACCGACATATACGCGGGCGGAGCCGTGAGCAAAAACTAGTATCTACATATTAATACGTAAAGCTAAAACTTAGTACCCTTTTTTACGAAAACTATGAAATTTGGCACTCTTAAAGTTTATATGGATGAGGACTACAGAAAGCTGAAAAAGTAAGTAATCCTGGCCGAGTAATAAATAACTAGACAAATGATTTTACGCTTTTAACTAATTTAATTTTGTTACAGCGTTTAGTAAAATATATAACAGTTCAGACTGTTTAACCATATCAATACAAAAATTAATTAATTTAAATTAATACAACTAAGAAACAGCGGTTATTTATCTTTGCGGTTGTTTTACAATTAAATTATTCCCCAAGCGGTTTCCAATCTCAAGTCAAAATTATTTTCATTTCAGTTTTGTAATTCGAGTTCCCTTATTGGCTTTGGGATTTTAACTAAGCTGAGTTCCGCGGTCAAAGCTGGCTAGCTAGCTATTGCAAAGTAAATGTTCATTTTACAAAAAAAAATTCTAACGTGAAGATGTTTTCTATAGATGTCCTATTTTTAGGCAAATACGGCGAAGTCAAAGTGAAGTTTTGGTAGTCTATATATTTTTGTATGTTCCACCGTAGCGTCTGAACTACTAAACCGATTGTATAAATTTCATCAAAAAAATGTAAGTGGTCGGGTTATACTTTTGTAAATTTTTGCTTGTCTAAACTAATCTTAACTAATATTATGGTTGGTCTGGACTGCCTCGTTGGTCTAGCGGATGACGTGTGCGACTGCTGATCGTGAGGTCTCGGGTTCGATTCCTGGGTCGGATCAAATGTTTGTATGATCTACAAATATTTGTTTCGGAGTTTGGGTGTTTTCTATGTATAATATGTATGTATTTACAAAAAAAAAATATATATGTATTGGTATCAGTTATCTAGTACCCATAACACAAGCTCTGCTTAGCTTGGGACTAGATGGCCTTGTGTGATAGATGTCCGAAATATTTATTATTATTTATTATTATTATTATTATTATAAAGAGGAAAGATTAATTTTTTTGTTTGTTTGTAAAGATTTAAAAATTGAAAAAATATTTCACCATTAGAAAGATAATCATCCCCGAGTAACATAGGCGGTATTACATTTGCAAAAAAGCATAGCTCCTAAACGGATGATTTTGATTATTTATTTTGCTAAAAAGAGACATGGTAGAATCTTCTAAACTTGTAAAGTTTGCTAAGAGTGTGTTATAATTTATAATATTAAAATTTTTAGTTAAATACCTATGTCTACCGTGCGACGCCGGGTCCGGCTGCTAGTATCAAATATATTTGTACTTTGTTCAAATTATTAAATATTTATTTTTCGTGATTTTATTTTAGCACTTTATCGATGAGATAAATATACATAACCCTGCAAAGTTTCATCTTTCTAACACTATAACCGTTTTGAAGATAAATCAAGGACGGTTTCCGAGACGTGAACTACGGAACCATACCATACGGAAAGAAGCATACTTCTTTCATGTATTAACAGATAATATTTTTATTAGTGGAAGCATATTATTGGCAATTTAAGTGTTACTCAGCTGTCTGTACTAATATTAGCCTGTATTCTATCTTAAAATAAATAAATATTAAATTAATCTCGAAATTCGCGTGTTAGTCAGCATGTTGTCATGAATATCTATGGCAATCGTTAGTGGGAAGTTAGTGCCCTCAAATATACCGATAATTAGTTTAAACTTCGATTTCAGTACACCCTCAGGTTTGCGGAGGTTCGATGCTAATCGTTGCGTGGGAAAACTAATATTAGTATTAGTAGCCGACCCCGAATCTCGGTAATAATAAAGGCTAGGAAGAAAAAGAATCTCGAAGCTTGCTTGAAGTTTAGTTAGTACCACTATCTCAGCGTTTTTATTATAAGACTAGTTGAGTCCCGCGGTGTTACCCGCGGTTAAATTCGTACCGTGGGTGTGGGCGGAGTTACTTTAAAAAAAAGTAGCCTGTTACTCCTTATATCACACAGACACACATGCGGGAGTAGCCGCGGTCTAAAACTAGTATTAAAGTTCATAAAATCTACGCATGGCTCAGACAGTTACGTCTCGGCAGTCAACTAGTTCTTAATTTTAAATGTTTATTAAATAAAGTATATTTTTAGCTGATTAAATTCCCCTTTAAGACCGTAGCCATCATTCACATACATAATGTACCCGTGGACTATTTTCGTCGGGCCGTTATATTTGTCACCAGTCACCAGTGTGGGCGAGTCTGTTTACCAATCGTGTTTGTCTCATCCCCGACGGAGCGTGACTTCAAACATCTTTGCGTACGGATTAGAGCGTTTTCAGATTATCCGATCCGATCGGTGTCGGGCGCCGATCCGATATCGAAGGTAGTAAAATGTATGTATGTGTCGGCTCCGATCTCCGATATCGGGCCGGACAATATGAAAAACAGATACATATTTCATACATTTTACTTTCTCCGATATCTATCGGCGCCTTACACCGATATCGGATCGGATAATGTGAAAACGCTCTTAAGGAATAGAAAATGTTCCATAGAGATAATAATAATTAGTAACTTATTCTATTTGAGGTTTGGTATATACGTTTCTTTATGCAAAAAGCGAGTAATTTATTAGAAACCAACATCCGCATAATAAATTTGTTGTCAGTAATATTAAAACTTTATTTTTAACCGACTTTAAAAAACGGAGGAGGTTCTCAATTCGATCGTATATATATATATATATATATATTTTATGTGTGTTCACGGATTACTTCGTCGTTTATGAACCGATTTTGATGATTTTGTTTTTAGTGGAAAGGAGATAGCCCAACGGCGGTACCATGATAAGGACATTAATATCTGATGATGGCATTTAAGAGAAATCGAGACGAACCTTGAAGTTGGTTTTATTTTTGTTTAAATTTTTCATTTATTTAGTGTCATGCAAGATTTAGACACAAGACAGTAGAAAAATAGGCATGCAAGCAGACTTCGCTAGGTGTACCCATGTTGAGGTCTACTACGGTGATACCTAAATAACTCTTAAAGATATTCTAGAAAAAATATGTCTTAATGGGTCTTTTTATAGATAAACCACTAGTTTTGGTAAGGTAAGTAGTATCATAGAGAGCTCTACCGGACCTTGCAATGAATGAAAATGGACTTCATGTCAAGCTACTTTAATGGAGATGTTTGGGACGTCGAAATCGCTAGGGGAGCTGATCATCGAAGTGTAACAAGGGATGGGAGGAGTCGAGAGATCTGTAACAACATTCGTCAAAAGTTTGTTTGATGAAAGTCCAAGATTTTTGTGTCGAAAAAATGTTCTCACTGTACGTTCTCAGATAAATATTTTCGGACATCTAACACACAACGCCATCTAGTCCCAAACTAAGCGGAGCTTGTATTATGGGTACTAGACAACTGATATAAATACTTATATACTTTTTTTTGTAAATACATACATATTATAGATAGAAAACACCCAAAATCCGAAACAAATATTTGCAGATCATACAAACATTTGATCCGACCCGGGAATCGAACCCGAGACCTCAAGAACAGCAGTCGCGTACGTTGCCACTGCGCCACCGAGGCAGTCATGAGATAAAAGGAAAGCATCGATTTAATTTCTTTACATAGAATAAAATGAAAACACTACATACTGAAAAAACTACTAAACGGATTCTAATGCAGTTTTAGCAATAGACAGTGATTCAGTAGAAGGGTTTATACATATAATACATGCATATTATAGTAGAGAAAATTCGGCAATTCAAAGGTGGCAAAGTTAATAATAAATGGCATCTATTCGAACGGATCTTTTAATTTAATGAAATCTAGTTGGTAATTAGTTGATTCTGTCCTTGATGGGAGTCGACTACACGACCTCTGGTTTGACGTAAAACTAATATTAGTTTCTCTCTCTCTTACTCTGGTTTGGTAGTTAAAATCACTAAGCCCGTACACTAACATATTAATCCCGCGTATCTATTTTTAACTGACTTAAAAAAAAGGAGGCGGTTTCTCAATTCGACCGTATATATAAATATATTTTTATGTGTGTTCGCGGATAACTTCGTCGTTTATGAACTGATTTTGATGATTCTTTTTTTAATGGAAAGGTGATATCTCAACGGTGGTACAATGATAAGGACACTAAGATCTGATGATGGCATCCAAGAGAAATCGAGTCAAACCTTGAAGTCGGTTTTACTTTTGTTAATTTTTTTCTATCTACAAAGCAATAAATCCAAAACCAATTCGTTTGATATCACATGCACCAATCATAAAATAAATAATACAAAATATGCAATTACCTACATAACATGATATTGTGTAGATACTAACCGCATCGAGGAAGTTATTGTATTTGTGATAGAGGGGGCGGTTTCTTTCGCAGAACTGTCTGAACAACAGTTTGCCGATCGGCTGCTGATCTACCACATAGTCGTAACCTACATCTGGAACAAACATAACATCATATTAACTTTTAAACTTTCGCGTTCCATGATATATTAACAATTATTTTAACGGGAGTCAGCCTTTGACCACGGCCAGTGCAACCTGGTCGAAACGTCAGGAAAACAAAGGTATGTATATACCTTTTAATAAGTGATCGCGTTAATTCCCGTGAAAATAATTGTTAATATAACATCATATTATTACAGTATTACAAGTAAAGATCAGGTTTATGTTATCATACTAGCGTAGTCCCGCAGTGTTACCCATAATCTATAAAAAAAATAAAAATATTTCGGACATCTTACACACATCGCCATCTAGTCCCAAGCTAAGCAGAGCTTGTGTTATGTGTACTAGACAACTTCACTCGGTCGCCAGGAGGGAATTGAGTCCCGCCTGCCACCACTGCGACTGCAGTGAGGACTCGGCCCAGCACACGCTGGCGACCTGCCCCGCATGGGCGTCGCAGCGCCGGGCCCTCACTGCAGTCATCGGAGGAGATCTGTCGCTACCGGCCGTCATACGATCCATGGCCGGTAGCGACAGCAGTTTTACCGCGGTTGCAACTTTCTGTGAAGATGTAATCTCGCAGAAGGAGGCGGCGGAGAAGGCCCGGGAGGATGATATCCACTCGGACCCGATCCGCCGCCGGCGAACCGGGCGGCGGAGGCGCGCCTATCAGCGCCTCATGCCGCCCTGAGTGTGGCCGCGGATGGTCGGGATGGGTTTTCCCTTCCATCCGCTCTAGTGGTCACCCACGAGGGGGCGACGTTACGCGTGTGCCGTACGTCGCCTATTTAGAGAGTTTAACAGCAGACGGTGCCCGCTTCAGTGCGGGCAGGCGCTGGGAGGGGTCCGGATGTGTTAATAACAGCAGTTCCCGGATCCCTCCCGTCTCAGGCGCAGAGTGGCACACCGTGTGGTTTTAGTCGGTTCGATTCCGACACACCGCCCCGCCGCAAACCCCGGCGGGGTGACGGCCCGAGGGGGTTTCCAAACGTAAAAAGAAAAAAAAAAAAAATGGGTACTAGACAACTTATATAAATACATATTTTCCTTTTTTTTTCGTAAATACATACATATTATATTTCTATACTATTATACTCGTATAATAAAGTTTGTGCGTTTGCGAGTTTGTGACGTTGTAGGAGTAATCTCTGGATCTACTGAACCGATTTTGAAAACTATTTTACCAATTGAAGGCTACGTTATTTGTGAGTGACATAGGCTATATAATAACCCGAAAGTGGAAAGACTTTTTTGAAAAAATGTTTACCGCCCAACGAAGTGGGCACGGGTCAGCTAGTAACACATAAACCGCAGACTACGTCGCGGGGCAAAACTAGTAACTACACTTCAAATCGCACCAGCGGTTCCTGAGATTAGCGCGTTCAAACAAACAAACAACAAACTCTTCAGCTTTATATATTAGTATAGAAGTAGGTATAGATACTAGCGTAGTCCCGCGGTGTTAGTCATAATACCACATAAACCGCGGACAACGGCGTGGGGCAAAGCTAGTATAAAAAAATAATAGTAACATAACATACTACTTTATCGTCAGCCACCTATCGGTGAAAGCCCCCTCAAAATCGGTCCAATCATTCCAGAGATTAACCGGAACAAGCAGATAGACAAAAACAATAAAAAAGTGTTTTTTGATGTAAGCATTGTTTATACTTTCATTGCTATTTAGCTTCAATTTTATTTACTTGTAGTATAGATTTATTTAATAAGATATGTAAAAAAATATAAGATTTCAAATATTCACAATTTATTTAACATTAACATTATATATAGTACTAGCTGTTGCCCGCGGCTTTGCTCGCGTGGAAGTTGATTATATGCATTTAATTAAAACTGTGTAAAAGTATGTATCAGTAATTTATTCATGTTTTTCATACAAACATTCGACCCATATTTCAACCCCTTTAGGAGCAAAATTCGCATAAATACTGATATAAGTATTCATCTATTTGTAATCAGAAACATAAAAACGAAAGTTGTTAGGCTGCTAAATTAAAAAAATTACGGACTTCCAAACTAACCAATATATGAAATGCCAATGCCTTAGGGGTAGAATATCCAGAAACGCTTAAATACATATCTACTCATTTTTAATCAGTAGCCCAAAAAAAAGTTTAATGTTTGAAACTTCACAAATGACGGATCTCCAGACTAACCTATATGCGAAATGTCAAACCCTATTTTACCCCTTAGGGGTAGAATATGCAGAAACCCTTAACAGGTATCTACTCATTTTTAATCAGTAGCCCAAAAATATAGTTAAATATTTCTAACTTAAAAAATAATGAACTTCCATATAAACTTCCAATCCCTATTTCACCCCCTTAAGGGTAGAATAACCAAAAACGCTTAAATACGTCTCTACTCTTTTTTAATCAGTAGCATATAAATAAAGTTTTATGTTTTGCTTCAAAAATTACGGAATTCCAGACTAACCTATGCACGAAAAGTCAACCCCTATGTCACCCCTTAGGGATAGAATATTCAGACACGCTGAAATACGTATTTACTCATTTTTAAACAGCAACAAAAAGTAAAGTTTTAGGTTTCTAAGTTAAATATCACTGATTTTCATAAAAAAAATTTAACCCCTATTTCACCCTCTTATTGGTAAAATATGCAGAAACGCTAAATAGATATCTAGTTATTTTTAATCAGTAGCCCAAAATTAAATTTTCATGGTACTAACTTAAAAAATAACGGACTTCCATACAAACTTTCAACCCCTATTTCACCCCTTTAGGGGTAGAATATCCAGAAACGCTTAAATACGTATCTACTCATATTTAATCAGTAGCCCGAACACAAAGTTTCATGTTTCGAACTTCAAAAATGACGGACTTCCAGACTAACCTATATGCGAAATGTCAACCCCTATTTCACCCCTTAGGGGTAGAATATTCATAAACGTTTAAATAGGTATCTACTCATTTTTAATTAGTAGCCCAAAAATAAAGTTTCATGCTTCTTACTTAAAAAATGATGAACTTCCATACAAACTTTCAACCCCTATTTCACCCCCTTAGGGGTAGAATACCAAGAAACGCTTAAACACGTATCTACTCTTTTTTAATCATTAGCACATGAATAAAGTTGCATGTTTCTAACTTAAAAAATGTCGAACTTCCATACAAACTTTCAACCCCTATTTCACCCCTTAGGGGTAGAATATCAAGAAACGCTTAAATACGTATTAACTCATTTTTAGTCCTTAGCACATGAATAAAGTTACATGTTTCTAACTTAAAAAATTACGAATTTCCATACAAACTTTCAACCCCTATTTCACCCCTTAGGGGTAGAATATCAAGAAACGCTTAAATACGTATCAATTCATTTTTAGTCAGTAGCCCAAAAACAAAGTTTCATGTTTCGAACTTAAAAAATGATGGACTTCCAGAATAGTCTATATGCAAAATGTCAACCCCTATTTCAGCCCTTAGGGGTAGAATATTCAGAAACGCTGAAATACGTACTTACTCATTTTTAATTAGTAGCCCAAAAATAAAGTTTCATGCTTCTAACTTTAAAAATGTCGGACTTCCAGACTAACCTAAACGCGAAATGTCAACACCTATTTCACCCCTTAGGGGTAGAATATTCAGAAACGCTGAAATACGTGTTTACTCATTTTTAATCAGCAGCCCAAAAATAAAGTTTCAGGTTTCTAACTTAAAAAATGACGGACTTCCATACAAACTTTCAACCCCTATTTCACCCCCTTAGGGGTAGAAATTCCAAAATTCCTTTCTTAGTGGGTGTCTACTCAATAAAAGGATCCTACTCACCAAATTTCATAGCCGTAACTAACATAGTTTACGCTCGGCGATGATGAATCAGTCAGTCAGTCAGTCAGTCAGTCCTTACTATTTTATAAGTATAGATATTGGCTATTACGTAATATTAAACCTGTAAAAGAAAAAAGTCTACGTATAGGTCTAGTCTAGTCTTACAAAAAAGGGTTTCTTGAACTCGATTACGTAAAATGTTATCCGAGCTATTATTACGTATATCTTGACACCTTATCACTACATATTATAAAACAAAGTCCTCCGCGGCGTCTGTCTGTCTGTTCGCGATAAACTCAAAAGCTAAAGCACGAATTTTTAAGTGCTTTTTAGCAATAAATAAATTGATGCTTGAGGAAGGTTTTCGTATATAATTTTTAAATTTTTAATTAACATTGGCTAAAATATAACGATATTTATTGACGATGCCGGAAAAAATAAATCCGCACAACTTCTCAGATACAACATAGGCTATATTATATTATAAAAAATCCGAGCTAAGACGGGGCAGGTTGCTAGTTCATTATAATCGGTTTAGCAGTTTAGGTGTTAGTGTTACGGGGACAACTTATTACCCTTCCTTTTGGCAATCAGTTAAATACGCGAAAAGGCCTTATGATCCTGATTTCCATAATCATTTGCAATTTATTGTGTACTAGCTGATCCCCGTGGTGTTACCCGTGGTTATTGCTGTACCGCGAGTAACGCCGCGGGACAAAGTTAGTCTAAAAAAAGTAGCCTAAGTTACTCCCTGGATCACTAGCTACCTGCCAGTGAAAGTCTCGTCAAAATGGGTACAGCCGTTCCAGAGATTACCCGGAACAGAGAGAAAGACAAAACATTTTTTATAAAAAAGTAGCCTTAGTTACTCCTTACATCATCAATTATGAGTGAAAGTCGCGTCAAAATCGGTCGAGCCGTTCCAGAGATTATCCGGAACAAACAGACAGACATACAAAAATTAAAAAAAATAATATTTTGTTATATGTACCGTGTATGCCTACATATGCATTCAGTAAAAAGCGGTTATTTCAATATTACAAACAGACACTCCAATTTTATTTATTTGGAAAGGATTTAAAGCCTATATAAAGAATAGGCAGCATGTTATTTTTACCCGACTACGGCAAAGCCAAAGGAGGGTTATGATTTTGACAGGCTATGTATGTATGTATGTATGTATGTATGTTCATTTGTTCCCTCCTAGCCCCTTAACTACTCATTAGATTTGGACAAATGAGATGTTTCTAGGAGCGTCGTGATCGTCTTCTGGTTATAGGCTATATGACGCGTCACTGAATCTAATGTGGCGCCCTCTAGCCGACATAAAGTACTGTATTAAAAAATAAATTTGAGATAAATATGCCGTGTTTGGTATCATTGGAAAGGGCGTTACTTGTACATTTCAAAGATACATATATTATTAGCATTTGTTCGTGACTTTGTCCGTATTTATTCGATAAGTGTGATATTTCTATGGTATTCATATTTGTTCCCTCATTCTTTCTAAACTAGTCAGAATAAGACAAATGAAGTATCGTTAGAAGCGTCTTGATTGCCCGCTCATAATAGGCTATATGACGTGTCACTGAATCTAATGTGGCGCCCTCTAGCTGATGTAAAGTAGTGTATTAAAAAATAAATATGAGAGAAATATGCCGTGTTTGGTATCATACGAAAGGGCGTTACTTGTAGATTTCAAAAATATACATATTATTAGCATTTTCTCGTGACTTTGTCCGTATTTATTCGATAATTGTGATATTTCTGTGGTATCTATTTAAAATATACTTTGCAAAGAAATTAGTATTATAGAGGCGCCAAAACATTTTAAATAAAAAAAAGTAAAAACTAAAACCCAACTACGACAAAAACGACGCTGAAAAAGTATGAAACAAGTTTCAAAAGCCGTAGTCACGCGTTGTTAAAGTGATTTGGACTATGGTACATTAATAAGTTTCAGAAGCCGTAGTCCATGTAGTGTAAAGTACCATATGGTACATATCACTTGAACAACGCGTGACTACGGCTTTTGAAACTTGTTTCATACTTTTTCAGCGTCGTTTTTGTCGTAGTTGGGTTTTAGTTTTTACTTTTTTTTATTATTTCAATGCAACATATTTTTAAAACAATATTTTGTTAAGATATTTACATCTCTGCAAACAAAACAAAACAAACAGATGAATGGACGTTCCTGGCAACTGAGGGTTGTTTAGTAACCTTTTATACCCTCTGTTATACCTATCAATAAATACTCTTATTCAGAAAATCGTTCCATCGAGACTCATACTTCTAAAGATTATCACAACAAACCAAGCAATCAAATAAAAAAATTCTTCAACCATATATAACTTAATAATATTAGTATAGATAACACGCTAGTTTTGGTATCAATCTTTTAGAAATACAAGAAGAAATCGACGATAAATACAATTGTATGTGTATCAATCACCCTCGTATATCACTCAAAACAACAAAGATAAATCAAAGGAACATATAAAACATTCTATTACACGCCTCAGAGGTTAGACGGAAAGTCAAAGAGGAAACAAACTTCATACATATAAAAACAAATTCGATCGTGTTCCAGGGACGAGATGTCAACATCACACACACACACAAAAACTAAAAGTTTTCGCAAGAAAAAAAATAATACACGAACACGTATAATGCAAAATGTTAGCCAAACTTTGTGAGAGGGGTAACAAAAAGCAATATTTGCCTTTCTAGGAAGGGCTATAGTTTTTTTTTCGTGTCACAGAGGTAGCTCGATCAGTACTTTGTAGTGGCAAGATTTTTATACTTCGTACTAAAAACTTAAAAATGTATTTTTACTTAGATATAACTTGAAATAGTCTCTCCTGCTTCTATTAGAGTAATTTTAAAAATATGTAAGAAAAAAACAAATTACTTTATCTTTCTGGAAAAGAGGGAAAATTTACGCGAAATTATTTCCATTTCAGATGTTTTCGAGAAAATTTTGTACAGAAGGTTCGTTCGTTCCCGGTAATTGCGTCGGATTACTAATAGTATAATAACAGCGGGACTTTGTTCTTTAAGACTTTTTCTCGCATTGACATAATATGGAAGAATCCCTGATTCTGAGTCCTAAGGGGAGCAACGCACTTGTAACTCCTTGATTTGCAGATGTCCATGGTATGTGGTAATCACTATCAGACTCCAGCTCCCTATACCATAATAAGAAACGAATTATTTGAAAATAAAAAAACCCGACTGCGTTAATATCTGTCATCTTTATTAAATTCATTGAAGAACTGAAATGAATGCGGCATATTATCTCCTTTACTGTTCTCAATATTTATAAATCTCGTAACCCAACACCTTCGGTGTGCGTATCACCTGTACGCTGATGACTTACAACTATACACGCAATCAAGTGTTGAGGACATATCATATGCAATTGAGATAGTCAACGAAGACTTAGACTTTATAAGGAATTGGTCAACGAGGTTTGGTATATCGGTAAACCCAACCAAATGTCAGGTGATCGTCGTGGGAAGCAAACAAATGCTAAACAGGTTGGATGTGTCGGGTATCCCACCGGTCGTCTACAACAACCTGACCATACCTCTGAGTACAGTAGTAAAGAACCTGGGGCTTTATATAGACTCAACACTTGATTGGCGGGCGCAAGTTACACACGTTAGCCAGAAAGTCACCTCGTGCCTCCGCGCTTTATATCGACTTAAAAACTTCCTTCCCACTAAAACCAAAGCTACGCTTATGCAGTCCCTTATCGTTCCCTTAATCGATTATGGTGATGTGTGTTATTTTGACCTGAATGCAGACCTCCTCAATAAACTTGACCGCCTTCTCAATAACTGCATTCGATTCGTGTTCAATCTTCGCAAGTATGACCATGTGTCTGCTTTCCGTTCCCAGCTACAGTGGCTCCCAATTCGTCAGCGCCGTTGTTTGCGCGCACTCACTTCTCTTTTTTCTTTCCTCAACTCCCCATCGTTACCGGAATACCTTGCACCCCATTTTCGTCTCTTATGCTCCAGTCATGATCGAAACCTTCGATCAAGAAACAACATGCTTCTTCTTTGCCCCCCCCACACCTCCAATTTTATAAATTCTTCCTACTTTGTGCAGTCGGTTCTTCTTTGGAACGCGCTCCCTGCCGAAATCAGGATGTCCACAAACCGCCTCACATTCAAGACGAAAGTACGCGATCTACTTCGGGGTGAATTGGCAGAAGGGTCTCAACAATAGTATCCGACTCAGTACTTATAGATTATATTTATACTAAATTTATTTATATGTATGTTTATGTATTGTGTATGTATTATTTATGTACCTTGAGTTCTATGTTTGTATTCATTATATTTAGATTAAATTATATTTTGCACCTATCGCATCACATCTTCCATCACCCAAAGGTTGACTGGCAGAGAATGCCCTATGGCTTAAGTCCGCCTATGTACAAAATGTGCATTAAGCTTAAATAAATAAATAAATTACATTTTGTTTTTTTTTTTACTTTTGATGTGCCCAGTTTCACTCTCACGACTAAGACGAATCTATTGACACCACTCACATAAGAATACGACAAGCCGTTTAGACTCTAGGGCGTGCCAAAGAAATATACATACATTTACATACACTCGAAAAACATAACCCTCCTTCTTTCGCAGTCGGATAAAAAAACAAACAAAAATTAATCTTCATCATAAAAGCTCTATAAATCAGATAATGCTTTTTCATAACCGCCTTTTCAGTGGTTAGTTTCAAAGCGCTCACTGATAACATTCATAATGGGATTCATACTGTTTTATCTATCTATACTAATATATAAAGCTGAAGAGTTTGTTTGTTTGTTTGTTTGTTTGTTTGTTTGTTTGTTTGTTTGAACACGCTAATCTCAGGAACCGCTGGTCCGATTTGAAAAATTCTTTCAGTGTTAGATAGCCCATTTATCGAGGAAGGCTATAGGCTATATATCATCACGCCAGGACCAATAGGAGCGGAGCACTAATGAAAAATGTTTCGAAAACGGGGGAAAATTTCACGCTACGGGCAATATAAGGCGCAAACGAGGTTGCGTGGGTCAGCTAGTACTAATATATAAAGCTGAAGAGTTTGTTTGTTTGTTTGTTTGTTTGTTTGAACACGCTAATCTCAGGAACCGCTGGTCCGATTTGAAAAATTCTTTCAGTGTTGAATAGTACATTTATCGAGGAAGGCTATAGGCTATATATCATCACGCTCGGACCAATAGGAGCGGAGCAGCAATGAAAAACGTTTCGAAAACGGGGGGAAATTATCACGCTACGGGCAATATTAGACGCAAACGGGGTTGCGTGGGTCGGCTAGTCTCACATATTACTGCAAAAAATAGCCTAGAATGTGAATTCCACCTACCCCTGCCCATTCCACCTGCCCTGTAACGAGAATATATATTTCTTTGTCGACGTTAGCAACTTAATTACCTCGCCGCCCGCCTCAACTCTCCCGAATATCCTAGCAATCCCCTACCCTTATTTTTTATCTAATTAAGTTCGCGGTGAATTGCGGGTAGATTATATTGTTAGAAAGAATTATTTTTTCGTTTGACATTAAACTATTTGGGCCGGAAGTTTAATGTTTTTCTAATGATAAATATTATAAAATTATTAATCCTAGAAAGAAACGTAAATAGTTTTTATATCTAACTATCTTTTTTACGTTGGTTTCGAAACCTACGGTTCTCTAATAATTTTCTTATTCGATGTCCATCTCATACATCAGACTTTGTTGGCTCATCCTTTGTTGTTCTTTGGAATGAGCTTCCTCTTAAATCAGGATGGCGCCAAATACTTTTATCTTCAAGGTTTTTAGATTTATCTTTTTTTACGTTCTTTCCGATTTCCTGTGGTAGCTCACAAACTAGATCGATTGATGCTTAGTTTTGATATTGTTTTCTCTGCACATAGCTATAGAGAAGCTATTTGTGGGCTATTTTTTAGGTGTCACGGTGGATGGCATAATTGTCGTGGTGGTGAAGACTAAATCATTCTATCTATACTGACCAATAATAATAATAAATATTTCGGACATCTAACACACAACGCCATCTAGTCCCAAGCTAAGCAGAGCTTGTGTTATGAGTACTAGACAACTGACACAAATACATATATACTTTTTTTTGTAAATACATACATATTATACATAAAAAACACCCAAACTCCGAAACAAATATTTGTAGATCATACAAACATTTGGTCCGACCCGGGAATTGAACCCAAGACCTCATGAACAGCAGTCGCACACGCCAACCGCGAGACCAAAAAAGGTTATTACTACCACCCTTTTACATAATTTTTTCCTAAATGTGATATCATCTAATATCTTCCCAATAAAGAAGCTATACAATAAAGCCGTGGGTGTCCATCCATTCATGAGATTCCCTCGTATCCATCACTTATAAATGTTATTGTCTTACCCTAATCCGATGTGTTATAGCCGGATATCCGCTTTATTTTTATTAGGGAAAATGTTTTCCTGTCTGACATACAATTTGATTTACTGTGGATATATATATAAAGGAATTAATCTGCCATAAGTGCCATAACTCATATGTAATTCTCGTGTCACGTTGTTGCTCATGAATTCACGATGAACTCCGAAACTATTTAACTGATTTTCACGTATTTTATATGCTTTGCTGGCGTGCTTATGACAGGGTAGTTAACATCACGCGTATACTAATAGGAGCCAAGCGTGATTGAAAAGAGACGCAGATAAAGTTCAGCTACTAATCATATATTCTGAGAAATTGCCACAACAGTCCTTTCCAGACAGAAGTTAAGAGTTATTTGATGGCTTCTAGAAGTCGAATGGACATACTTAGACTTACAGATGGCAAGTGCCGACCGCTGACAACAGACACTCGCAACTAACGGCCATATGTGGTTTGTGAATGTTATTGTTTAGATTCTGGTGATCTGTGTATCTATATAAAATCTTTCGAGACATAATTTTGATAGGTGGTACAATCCGGTTACATCATTTAGACTTAAGGGACGGGGTAGGGTTGGCTCCTTTCGTAAGCGAAGTCTCCTGGTAGGGGTTACGGGCTTCTAGGGGGTATCTTGTATCAGAGGCTCCTCGACTTCATCATTACAACATGGATTTCCTCGCTCTATCCCATCTTATGAGTTTCGTCTACAGTCATTAGTGTTATCATACAAGCCCACCTATAAAGCATTTGTCTGTTAATTAGGAGAATGTAATAGATTATATAATATTAACCTCAGACATCTCACATACGTCAGTCTGATTCTGAACTAGGAACCAATGGAAATATGTATCACTTTATACGATAACAAACACGCACGCACTCACACACACACACACACACACACACACACTTACTACTTACTTACTACTACATACAAACACGAATTTCTCCTAATTATTTCCAAGTTCAAAATGTAGGTAGGTTAGAGTATGTATATACAATTTCTAGTTTCCCAAATTATTTAAAGTAATTTCATTTATCTTTACAAGCAGAAAAAGAAAACAATTTTGTGAATTTTGAATCAGGCTACGAAGAAACTCACCGTACTTAAATAAAGAATTTACCAGAAAAGGGGCGCGAGTGCCTCAGGGAGTAATGGGAGTGATAATTTTAGACCGCCTCGTAATTACAGCGTACATACACTCCGATAAGATTTACGGCACTTCATTAGGCGGAGGAGAATCACCTGGATTCCAACACGCGAAAATTAAACTTTTAATGCGTAGAACGGCTAGAATGTTACATCATTATCTTGTCAAAAGCTCTGAGGGTGTACTGTGAGTTTATTTTACACTAGCTGAATCCCGAGGAGGTACCCGTGTTGTTGTACCTTTACAAAAACAACCACAGGCAACGGTAGCTAGTTAATGACATGAACACAAAATTACTCCTTAAATCATAAGCTATATGCCAGTGGAAGTTTCGTCAAAATCGGTCCAGCCGTTCTAGAGATTAACCTGAACAAACAGACAGTAAAACGTTTATTATTAGGTATGAGTTAGATTACCTTAATTGTCACAGAGATCGCATTCTGATTGGCCTGCATGGAAATCTTAATCAACCGCTTAAACGTGATCGCAATTGAGTCAATTCATGTAAAATAAACTGGCTCTAGGCCCTCTGAACCCTTATGAATAAGCAATAATAATATCCTCACACATTTCACACATGACTGTCTGTTCTCAAACTAGACAAAGCCTGATAAATTTCACTGGATTATAAATACATACATAAGGACCTCAACCACATATAAGATACCACTAATATAAGATACGATAAGAATACCACACGTATAAGATACCAAAAAACAAATGACTGCGTTCATTACACAAAAAATTGTTTTAACTACCGCTCCAAGGATACCAGTAATTCCTTTTCCTGTGCCTAAGCTGCTACAATGACTCTACTCTGCCTGATGGAAAGCATAAATCTCAGCGCAGCGGTGAATCTCCGATGACCACACTCAAACAGTGAAAATCAATAAAAGAATGGAATTGAAATCGGTTTTCTGAGAGACAAATGTCAATATTGCTTTTAAAATTCACCAAGGATAAACTAATGTTTGCAGTTCACATCAGCTCTCCATTAATAGCAGCCAGTTTAAACATTAAGTTTAGATTTAAATATGAGAATGTCATCAATCATTTAAATGAAGCTTCTATCCCCAAATAACTCAAACAGAGCCACCATTCATCTGAATAGCTGAAATACTTCAAATAAAAAGATGGAAGCACACAAATAAGTCTATTTTATCCGTCTTAAAAAAAGGAGGAGTTTCTATATTCGTCTGTTCTTTTATGTTAGTTGTTCAAGAAATCCGTAGTTTATAAACGAATTTGCCTTAATGTCTGGCTAGATCGGAGGATACTGCACGATAAAATAGCGTCATAAAAGACCAAGGCTGAGCCATTCCTTTGTTGCTGGAGCCCATAAATGATTACTTGTCTTTTCTTCTTTACCTTGTTTCTTCAGGACTTAACTTCTCTTCTTTTTGTTTTTTCTTAAAGGATACAACTCTCGCATTAGGATTACATTGTTACTTGTGTCGCGGGGACAATTAGCAACCAGACTCATCATCATCACCTCAGCCCAGCAGTGGACAACCAGACTCATAATAAAAAATTGTGGATCACAGCAAGTGTTGTCCCTTGTGAATTTTGAGGCCTTAACACCTTAGCTGAGTAGAAAGCGGAGTAGCAGGAATCCATAGGGGTGATGGATGAGCAGCAGCTTATCTTGTGGTAAAAATAAGTAAGTATATGAGGCAAAACAAGCACGTTTTACTTCATATACCACAATTACCGTTACCTTAAAGCACTTCACCCATATAAAATTACCCTAAGTATATCATATATACACGATAACTTAATTGCCCCATATGGACGTCGAACCCAACAACGTGTTTATTGCAAAATGCTTTTACGTAACTATTTCTAATTACAAGTGTCAATCAATTATAATGTTATTCAGCACATAACGTGAGCTGGGTCGCTTGTGAGCTCAGAGGGGCGTCGACTTTAAAGGACGATCTGTTCACTTCATCCATTATTTATTTAACTTTTAATTAATTACCGTTGAACGTCTTTATACATAGTGTAATCTTTTATATATATAATTCTTCTGTGAGTGTGTATGTCACTGAACTACTCTCAAACGACTGGACCGATTTTGATGAAATTTTTTGTGTGTGTTCAAGGGGATCTGGGAATGGTTTAGATTCACAATTTTGTCCGCTGGACAATGTTCTTTAATTAATTTTTAATTTATTAGTAGTTATGGCAAAACGACGTTTGCCGGGACAGCTAGTTTTCTATACAATTTAATCATAATCTTTTAATCATCATCGACATTAATAGTTCAATGCTGGAAATAAGCAAACCTCCTTAAAAATGAGGTTTTCACCTAGTACAACAGGCTGGCCTGGCCTTTTTCCTTTTCATTATAGTGTTGTTATCATGCATAGCTTGCTTCAGTCGGCTCTTACGATATATCTATCTGTACTAATATTATAAACGCGAAAGTATGGATGTATGGATGTTTTTTACTTTTTCACGCAAAAACTACTGAACGGATTTGGATGAATCTTTACAGTAATATAGCATATACATCAGAATTAACTATAGGCTACTATTTGCCGCGATAACAGACATATATGACGACAACTAGTACAGAATATTTGGGGGTGGTTACAGACCATATAGAACCGATCAGTATAAGGATTGTGTGACGGAACCATCCACAATTATAAAAATATTGGATGGTTTGTGTATGCTTTAAATCTTTAAAAAAATATGCACCGACTTAGGTCAAATTTTGACAAGACGTACAAACTTTTGCCAAAATTGTTTTTTCGCTCCAATTCTGTTCCTCATGTCTCATCGATGCAAATCACAATGTGCCACAGTGCAGCGTGGCAGAGCACAGTTAGTTTATAAATCAATATCACCGCTCGCGTCTTGCTCCATAGCAATTGAATAGAAAGGGCTATTTAAACTAATTAACTACCCAGTAATTTCTGCACACTCTATTAAATTGGTTGGGGAAATGCCTTGAGTATTAAAGTCACATGTGTACTAGAACTGCATGTAAGAGTGTCCTTCGACTATATTTTCAAACTAGGTTGATGTCGACTTGTCATCTAGTAAAACACGGTTGAATTTAACTTATTTTACTTGGAGCGACTATCGAATTTCCCAAGTAGCTACTGACTGGAAGTTTTGTAAATATGTACACTATTTACGGTATTTTCTTTTATGTTGTTGGGTCAAACGAACAGACGTATCACCTGATGGTAAGCGACTACCGCCGCCCATGGAGGCGTAACAAGTGCGTTGCCGACCTTTGGGGGTGGGAAAGGGATGTGGAGAGCGGTTGGGCTATGGGCCTCCGGTATCCTCACTCACTCGAACACAGCGCAAGCGCTATTTCACGCTGGTTTTCTGTGAGGCCGTGGTATCACTCCGGTCGAACCGGCCCATTTATGCCGAAGCCTGGCTCTCCCAGGATCAGTACTCCTAACTGCATAAATAGTACAATAGAGAATTAAATAAATAACCGGTGTTACAATGTGTTTTTGTGGCACAGGTAACAAATGAACGGACGGCCCGAAGAAAACCTCCCAAAGGAAAGAAATTTCAAAGAACCTCAAATATTTTAATTAATACCCATCTCATAAAATTTAAACTTTATAAATTATACTTAATTAGTTTTAAGTTTATTTATAATTCAGAAATTGCTATTATATAATCTTTGGAAGATGTTTTAACAAACTCCGTATTAATCTAAACAACTTTGGGCTAAAGATGTTCGAACTTCCAAAACAAACTTCCAACTCTATAACAACTTAAACAATACTTTTACACTTTCACGTACAGGTTTCAGGACACCAACCTTTCCTTACGTCGAATTCGCATAAGACAAACAATTAGCAGCTGATTGTTAACTCAACTTATAGTTTGCATTTGTATTCAGTAGTTCGAAATCCAGGCATTTTCGTTTTATTTTGTTGGCCTAACTGTCAGCGTATACGACCGCCGATCAAGAGGTCTCGGGTTCGATTCTTCGTTAATAATAATAATAATTTATTTATTGACACAGAACAGAAACACATTCACAGATGTATATATTTTGACACTTTAACTACAACACTAGGAGCTAGGAACTGCATCATCTAGACTATTCTTGAATCACAAGTGTCTCTGGGTGATGGTGGTTACTTCCTTTCAGATGATCTGTCTGCTTCTTCTACTTTTATATAAAAAAAAAATAACGGAACTAAACCAAGTGATTCTGTAAGGACTTCAGTTTGGGTATTAGAAATTCGCGTTGAAAAACAAGCCTTTGTGTTGCAGTGTTCGTATATTTACTATCTAGAAAAAGTCTAAATATTTGTAGAGAGAATTCGATTGGAATACAAAAATAAAACATCATCCCTTGTGGATTTAGTTTGAGGGGGCCGAAAGTACTCCGGAATAGTTTCGCCCCAAGCCATGGAATTGTAACATGGAATAAATAAGTACTATACGCATAGTAAAAAAGTATATATACACAATATTAATCTGTTTGTCAGCACCATCGTCGTTCATGGATACCAGCAATTACAGAAATATTCCCTTTGAGAGCCACCACAGAATGAGGAGCGGAGTGTGAAGCATTGAGTTTTCCGTGGCCTCAGTAATTCGGTATAAGGCAGTGAAAGAATCGTTTAGCACTAGTTTCGATTACTCCTATTGACCACCGCATATGCTTCAAAGAAGGCTCTTTCACGATAACAGGAATTCGGGTAAAATTCTTCCAAGTATAAAATGTAATACTTTAGGTACCATAGAGCCAAACACGTATATATTTAAAATACTTATCTGTACGAGTATCCAGATAAGCACGAAGTGAAAGTATTATTAGTAGCATTTATTATATAACCCGAACTCACATCTAAACATTTCTGAGATGACGTGATGACATTTGAAGTTTTTTTATCGGAACATGACATCTAAAACGGAAACGATATCTGCTGATGTGTGTACAAGTAATTCCAGTATGTAATCTATTTATGAGACGACAATTTATTCAATAAAGCTAGGCTTAACATAATCTTTATGTTAAGTCGAGTGTATGTTTATGAATGAAAGGTTTACGTATGAGGTATATTTGCTAAATATAAGATTTAAGTATAAAAAAATTTAAAATATAGGCGTTCATAGCCCAGTTGCACTCGGTGATTAGAATCAATTACCGAGAGTAAGCAAAGAAGGCACGGTCAGTACTTGAATGGGTGACCGCTAGTTGCATGTCACCATGAGCGTCTCCGTGATTCGGGGGTCACGTTAAGCAGTCGGTCTTGGCTGTTATCGTATGAGAACAGTCGTGAAGCTTACTTGGAGGCCTTTGGGCAGCTTAGAAACATCCAAAGGCAAGATGAGGTAGCCACAACCTTGTTTTGTTAGTCCCCAACCCGCACTTGGCCAGCGTAGGGACGTTTCCTACTGCGTTAAATGTTGTGGGTTCAAAGTTTGTGTCCAGGAACGGACAAGCTGATTCCCGCATTAGGAATATACATTCTGCGATACAGAATGCACATTCCAAATGCGATAGTTGTCATTTAAAAATAGAAATAAAAAGTTAAGTAACGTTTAAACACACAAGTACAATTTTAACAAAAATGAAACCGACTTCAAGGTTTGACTCGATTTCTCTTGGATACCATGATCAGATATTAATGTCCTTATCATGGTACCACCGGTGGGACATCTCCTTTCCATTAAAAAAAGTCAAATCATCGAAATCGGTTCATGAACGACGAAGTTATCCGCGAACACACAACACACATAGAATATATATATATATATATATATATATATATATATACGGTCGAATTGAGAAACCTCAACCTTTTTTTGAAGTCGGTTAAAAACAGAGTACAGAAGAGCATAACGTCCCTTCCGATAGGTCAGAAAACGGTACATTTAAAAGTAGACATTATTTGCAAAATCACACATTTTGAAAATTATGTCTAGTCTAAAAAAAAATTATAGGTTGCAGGAAAGCGGAGAAAATATTTTACACATCATTGAGTTGTAACAATATCGTTAAGGATTTTATTAAACAAATTGTGAATCATATTCTGTTTCTCAATGAAACAATTCAACTCCAAAATATTTAGAAAAACTATCACTTTTATATCTTTGTTATCAAGATATAAACAAAATAAAATAGTGCGGTACAATATATCTAACTGAAAGTCGGCAACAAAATGTATGCTTTATTTATACGATAAAACTGAACACCCATGACTGTTGATGAGTTTTCTCGTCAAAATTTCAGCGGACAAAGTTACCTTAACATCCCATACTTTACTTGTGTTGTAGGGTGACTCTACGATCCCGTTATCAACGGACAGTATTTGCTCAGCCGTGAATTTTCATGCTCCAAGGAGTATCGGAATGCTAATACCTTTGGAATTATTTAACTGAAGAACAATATATTTGAATTACAATTGTTTCAAAATAATACAGTGTGGTACGATATAGTAATATCTGACTGAAAGTTGGCAGCAAAATGTATGCTTTATACGATATCTAAGGGCACGACTGTAGGGGTGTTTCCTCGTCAAAACTTCGCCGGACAAAGTTCCCGTAATGTCTCATATTTTATTTGTATTGTAGG
Organism: Spilosoma lubricipeda; assembly: GCA_905220595.1. Classification (NCBI taxonomy): domain Eukaryota; kingdom Metazoa; phylum Arthropoda; class Insecta; order Lepidoptera; family Erebidae; genus Spilosoma; species Spilosoma lubricipeda. The sequence goes on along the minus strand of HG992296.1, from coordinate 12,892,274 downwards.
GTGACTCTGCGATCCTGTTATCAACGGACAGTATTTTCTCGGCCGTGAATTTTAATGCTCCAAGGAGTATCGGAATGCTAATACCTTTGGAATTCTTTTACTGAAAGACAATATATTTGAATTACAATTGTTCCAATTTCCATCTTTTATTCTTTGCGTCTTTTATTTCAGTCGTGGTTGGCCGTGAAGGGAATAATTGATAATTTTGTTACAATAGGAATAAATTACAGAATATCGCCGCAAGGTGTTTGGGGAAAATTTGATCCTGTTGAGAAGTATTCCGTTCAAGTCAATATATAAATAATAATAAATAATATTTCGGACATTTAACACACAACGCCATCTAGTCCTAAACTAAGTAGAGCTTGTTTTATGGGTACTAGGCGAACGGTTTAAATACATATATATATATTTTTTTGTAAATACATACATAGAAAACACCCAAACTCCGAAAGAAATAATTGCAGATCATACAAACATTGGGTTGACCCGGGAATCAAACCCGAGACCTCAAGTACAGCAGTCGCATACGATACCACTGTGCCACAGACGCAGTCAAATGTATAAGAAATTTCAAAGAATATTTCAGCTGAATTATCACTTTGTGTGAAAGGTTTATTTTAGTTAGAAGAATGTTAATGTAATTCGCAAAGCTTCTGAGTCCATGATATTTTAGGTTTCTTCACGAGATAAGGGGTACAAACTAAGAACCGGTACTGTGACAGGCTTTCTTTATGGAAAGGGGAGGCAACAGACGTATCGCCTGATGATTACCGCCGCCCATGGCCATCTGCAACAGGCGTCACAAATGCGTTGCCGATCTTTTAAGAACGAGTACGATCTTTTCTTAAAGGTTTGAAGGTCGTATTGGTTCGGGACTACTGCAGAAGACAGTTCAATCCACAGTATTAAGGCAGAGGCAAAAGGTTTCTAGAAAAGCGCACAGTTGTGTACTAGTAATAATAGTGAAACACACATCGGACGGTCGTATATGAATATAAATAATAATAATAAATATTTCGGACATCTAACACAAAACGCCATCTAGTCCCAAGCTAAGCAGAGCTTGTGTTATGGGTACTAAACAACTGATATAATTACATATATACTGTTTTTTTTTGTAACTACATACATATAATACTTAGAAAACATTCAAACTCCGAAACAAATATTTGCAGATCATGCAAACATTTGGTCCGACCCGGGATTCGAACCCGAGACCTCAAGCACAGCAGTCGCATACGCTACCACTGCGCCACCGAGGCAGTATTTAACTTTATTTCTTCTACTATTATTTCTTGCTACAAGCTGCATTTATTTTAGAGATTTATTGAAGAAAATAACATAACGGTACATAGACCAGTTTAAGATGGTAAACATAGATCCAGTCTGTTGATGAGCTGTCACGGTAGTATATACATATAGGTGCTTGTTAACAATTTACAAATCTTAAATCATCTTGAAGGAGTTGCATTATGCATTACGTAGCAAATTACTTAAGCCGTTTTAGATCATATCTTAGGTTATTTGTTATCAGACTTGTGTGAGGAATTTGTATGTTTATTAGGTGTGTCTGTAATCAAACGAGAATAAAATAAATATTTATTATATTATAATAGTATAATCTGCGGGATTGCTACCATGTACCTTTCGCTTGCAACAGCGCCGAAATATCGGATACTCACAAACAAAAAGGTATATGGTAGCAATCCCGCAGATTCCTATTTAAATAATTATAATTTTAATTCGATAGCAAGAAGCAGGTAAAATTGTCTTCTGATATTTGTTTACGTAGTTATATAGTTACAAAGTTACAAACTGTTACAACCATAGCTGAAGAAAGCGTGTGAAAAATATTTTTCCAATATAACTTTCCGTTAAAGTTTTTGATTGATATTTACTACGGAGATTTAATATTCTTGATTGTTATTTGTTCTAAACTACGTGCTCCGAGTTTTCGAGGTCTGAAGAATTTTATTTTGCAATATCTACAGTAGTAATGATTGAATCACAAATGCGGTAAATTTTGGCGTGCGATCTCAAAGTAGTATAATTTACTTATGTCTAACTAGCTGAGCCCCTAACTACAACTGCGGGTAACACCGCGGGACAAAGCTAGTCTAAAAAAAAGTAGCCTTAATTACTCTTTGGATCATCAGCTCCTGCACCTGCCAGTGAAAGTTCCGTCACAATCGGTATAGCAGTTCCAAAGATTACCCGGAACAGACAGACAAACATTTTTAAAAATGTTATTTTGGTACATGTATCGTGTACACATACATATGCATTTATTAAAAAGTGGTTATTTTAATATAACAAACAGATACTCCAATTTTATTTATTTGTATAGATTTGTACCCTACAATTATATTCCTTACAGAATTAAGACAGGATTTGGGATACAATGCGTTGCTGAATTGTTCAAGCTGTTTATCAGTAGTAGAGTCACAATTCTTTTAATTTATACAATATGGCTACTGTATTGAAGTGTATTTACTCTTGTATGCTTTATAGACCTTCGTTCAGGTCTCGTCTAAGCAGCGCCGGCTATCCTCTTTCTTCAAATCATCAGTTCGACGGCGATTTGATTGATTTGAAATGCTTCATTTTTTTTTATTATTAAACAAATCTGATCAACTGCAGGTTACAGGAAATAAAGACTATTTTCATTTTTGGAACAAAGTTCCTTATGGGGCGTTGCGGAGGGTACCCTAGCCGGCAAAAAACGTCCGGACCGTAAGATTCACGCCTTGGTGTCAAGGTGGTGCCTTGGGAGCGTATGTGAATGCTGTGCTTGAGGTCTCGGGTTCGAATCCCGAATGGGATAAAATATTTTTTTATTCTCTGCAAATATTTGTTTTTTCGGAGTTTGGATGTTTTCGATGTATAATATGTATATATTTACAAAAAAAGATGTAAGAAATCTAATAGCGTAGTAATCTGTAAGTTATATGTAACAAGTATGAAGTAACTCTAGACAGAACTTGTTTCAGTAGAAATGACTAGGTGGCAGCACAAGTGACAAGTTTAGTTTGATTTTTTATTATTATCGATAAAAAATTATAATAGAAAATGTGTACCTGCATAGTTATTTTCTTTATACCTCGCATAGAACTTTTATATATTTTTATAAATCATTTTAAATAAAATAAAGCTGTTAAGACAATTTTGGGGTTTTTAAAGAGCGAGAACGAAAAATTTTGTACAGCGTCATCTGTAATTATTTATTTAAGTTCACGAAGTAAATAAATAATTACAGATGATTGAATTACAGATATTAATGATTTTTAATACGAAATTTCAAGCCTTTTTTTTATTTATTTAAACCCATACAAAACTAATAGAACTGACAAGGAAAGTATTTAAAAGGCTGTTTAAACATTGAACTTGACTACTGAGTCACCTCAGAATCAAGAGGCAAAATAACACCTCACGTTTGACACAAAATATATTTTTTTAAGACTTGTTTTTAAATGCAATTTACCTGTTTGAAATGTTTCATTAGCTATGGTATGTTCAGGTATAGTGATTAACTCATTGGCTAACAGCTAGCTTATGAATTAGCATGTACACAAGGAAAACTAACTGTAATGAGCGAGAGGCAGTGACCGCCTTACTTTGTTCCTTGTATCATGTGAAAGTGCTTAAAACAAATATATTTTAAGTTATATATACATATAGTCTCGTTTTTATCCCTGAAAGTGTATACAGAATTATAGCGGTGTATTTAAAGGTCCAAATTTTGGTAAATAAAATTACGACCTTCAAACTTTGAAGAAAAGAACGTATTCCTTCTTAAAAGGCCGGCAATGCACTTGTGACGTCTCTAGTGTTGCGGGTGTCCATGGGCGGCGTTAATCGCCAAAAACAAACGTAATAAGCGTTAAGTCTACCGGTTAACTGGCATGTAATGTATATTTCATTTCAATAAATACAATAAAGGTAAAATATATTAATAAATAGATAATTAAAAAACTATAACCCGGCGAAAAATAGACGTTCCTGCTGGTCTAGCGGTCCTTGCCTGCTGATCCGGAATATGAACTCAGGGTTTGATTCTGAAGAATTTTCAAGCAGAAGAATGTTGTGATGAAAACGATTATTTACTGTGTCTGGGTGTAACTATTCACAATATTTATGTCCAGTCCAGTCTTTTGGTAGTGTTACCTTTGTGGCGCGAGCTGTTCAATTCAAATAGAGTTCATCGAAATCTATAATATCACCAATTTCAACTTTCCAGGTAACCCTCGTTTTGAGCACCAAATGACTGTACTATAGACATCAAATATAGCACACCCATAATATTTTATCCGTGGTGCTTCCCGGTTTGAAAGGTGTCTGCCTATTTTGACTTCACTTTGTCTCCCACTTTGCTAAGGAGGGAAGTTGACTTATTATATTTCCAACGCCTTCAGTTTTTCCTTTTGATTAATTTTGTTGCGGGTTACAAGACAGTGTAGAGGAGTGATCACGCCTGGCGGGCCACTGCCTAACTGTTGATGTTGGGATGTTGTATATATGATTATCAGCGCGAGAACTTCTATTGCGCGATGCAGTATTGGTAGTTTCTTCGCATTGTATGTTACTCCGTACTTCATTGTATATTCGGTAGATGGCGCTTTCATATGTTTTTCTTGACTAGGAAGTCCCAAGAAAAATTAAACTGTTGTGGCGAGTGTCGTAGCTCTTTGTGTTCCTGGGTCACTGCTGTTGATCCTGGTATTCAGGAGTTACAGAGTTTCAGTAGTTCCATTAAAAAATGACTATCTAAATGTTTAAGTATGTTTACTAACAGTCTAGTAACTCTGCAGTTATTAGACTGTAAGTAAACATACTGTGTACCAGTGCTACCACCCACAACGCTTAGTTTGAAATGTGTGCGTAGTTGTTATTATTTATCAATAAGAAAACAACACAAATATTTACTCCGACTTAACATTTCGGTAACAACACATGTTATCACACGGCGGTTTCTGAACGCAATATCGTATTATGTGGCACATTCTCACATTAATGTGCACTTACCCGCAACATGTGGCGGTTATATGGCATTGTGCGAAACGTTCCCTGTGATGACGTCATTCATAATGCATGTGCGTACCGCGTAGTCGTAATGGCTCCCCTGCAGTACACTCTATGTATATAGGTACCTAAAGGTGTTGGGTACTTACTGTTGATTGGTACGTTACTGGATTACACCCAAACTGAACAAACTAGCCATGAAACTATCAATTAAAAAATATAAAAAATGTTTTTAACCAACTTCAACAAAGGTTCTCGTTTTGTTCTATTATTTAATGTGTTAGTCAACATTAGATCTAAACTTAGTAACCACCTCTGAGGGAGAAAAGTTAAAAAACGAAGAATAGTTTATTATTCATGAAGATGTATGACTAGTAGTAATGAATTGTGGCGAATACTTACAGAAATTGGAATTTTACAAAATATATGTAATGTCTCCTACTTTCTAATCTATACAATACATACAAATAAACAAAATTGGAGTGTCTGTTTGTAATATTAATTTGTAATATGTATGTATACACGTACATGTGCCAAAAAATTTATTATAAAATAAATTGTCTGTCTGTCTGTCTGTTTGTTAGGGGTAATCTCTGGAACGACTGGACCAATTTGGACGGACTTTCACTGATAGGTAGGTATCTTACTTCTTTAGACTAGCTTCACCCCGCGGCATTACCTGCGGTACGATAATAACCGCGGATAGCACCGCTGCGTTCAGCTGGTTAATATAGATTATATCCAAGATTTATGATGTTAGGATGTTAATATATAATACACACAGAGGAACACGGTAGGGAATAACTATATGTATAAGCGTTTTCCTCTGTCAAAGTATGAGCCCAAATGGGCCTAAATAAATAAATAAATAAATATTTCGGACACTTAACACACAACGTCATCTAGTCCCAAACTAAGCAAAGCTTGTATTATGGGTACTAGACAACTGATATAAATACTTATATACTGTTTTTTGTAAATACATACATATTATACATAGAAAACACCCAAACTCCGAAACAAATATTTGCAGATCATACAAACATTTGGGCCGACCCGGGAATCGAACCCGAGACCTCAAGAACAGCAGTCGCGTACATTACATTACATTGTTATGACACAGAATGTATTTATGTGTCTGTGAATTTGTTTCACATTCAAAATCATTTATTCAACTAAGACACTAAGTGACATTTATTAACGTTAAATTGAAGCTACAGTTAAAAATCATAGATCGTCACAAACAGACGCCACAGCATGTACTGTATTGTCAAGGTGAATTAGGTGAAAACACTAAAATTCACTGCCTGCTAGTGTCGATCCATAACTTCCAGTTTCCAAAATGCGTAGAGCCTTATGAGAAGAATACTGACTAACAAAGTTTTAACTGTTGTGTGTGAGTTTGTAGTAACAAGCGATTGTTTTTGTACCTACTAAGTCTAAAGTGAATGTGTGAAGTTTTTCCCTCGCAAAAAATGACACACTGTTTTGCATCGGGAAAAGATGCTATGGCTCCTCCCCTCGGGTCCTGTGTTGCCCTATGCATATAAAGCGAAAGACGGCGAATCTACAGCGCTTGAAGTTAGACTAATTAGATTTCTCGGAAAGGCGGCCGGCTAAGGCTAAAGAGAGAGAAAACTTTAGAGGAGCGTAGAACGAGGCGTGGGTGAAGTCAAACACAAACAGAAAGAAAATTCAATTCTCTTAATTAAACGTCTATTTAGGAATATTGAATATTAGTAACGAAAAATTAAAATTTATAGAAATAAGTTTGCTTAGGTTAAACTCTAGAATTTGTGGCAATGTCTCGCATCTTTTTCCTGTCAGCCATCTTGCGCAAGAGGGCGTCTTACACAATTACAATTAGAAAAATGACTGTAAGACAATCATGAAACGTAATAGAAAGATATGACATTGGCAGTCATAAGACATGAAGATTTGTCATACTCCACCATAAGATATAACTATTATCCCAAGTATATCACAACTAGCTTAAACTACCTAAAATTTTCGACTATAGAACTATACAAATAGCAGAAGCAATAAGATACCTAAATTCTGCCTCAGTTATGTGAAACTAAATGTGAAGATTGTCCAAATATAAATTCCTACGAAGAAAACGAACGCCTTTTGTGTACTGGAGCGGAAAATACCATGTAAAGTGTTCCAAAGTTATTGGGGATAGGACAAATGGAAGTTCCAAGCGAATCTAAGCACCCGATCTAGAGAATGGCTCTAGCCCTGGATATTACTAACATTGATGCAAGATAAGTAAAATTTTATTGCTTTGGTCGATTCACACTTTTTTTTTCTAAAAATGCGTTAGGCAGATACCACAATCTTTATGTGATGATGTGAAACAAAAAACTTACTTTTTAAAAGAATTATGCGAACAGAGGAATATGAAATTTGGCACACCTAAAGTTTATATCGATGAGGCGTGCAGAAAGTTACAAACATCATTTCATCAACCTTTAAAATCAACGTAAAATGACAGCGATCATGCTGTCGTGTTTCGTTGGTGAGTGCGAGACCGGAGGCCCAATGATGCAGAAGCATGACTAGCCGGCCATGGTGTGGGTCACCATGCTGCATTGTTGCATAGTCTGCATTCGCAGTATGGTGACCACCACTCTTGGATTCTGCTCATGCTTTCCATCAGGCAGAGTAGTCATTTTGGCAGGGTCAAACATAAAAAAATAATAAAATAATGGTGGCCGAATATCAACCACTGGTATGATATTACATGTTTAACCAATTTATTTATATTCAAATGATAGTATGCTTTGATTGATATACAAAGATAGATGGGAAATTCGGTATTGCAACATTCGTTTCGGGTTCGGAATCTAGCGTTGGCAATATTAATATGGATACATATAAGAGCTTGGTTGTGATATCTTTATATATATAATTCTTCTGTGAGTGTGTATGTCACTGAACTACTCTCAAACGACTGGACCGATTTTGATGAAAAATTTGTGTGTGTTCAAGGGGATCTGGGAATGGTTTAGATTCACAATTTTGTCCGCTGGACAATGTTTTTTTAATTAATTTTTAATTTAGTAGTAGTTATGGCAAAACGACGTTTGCCGGGACAGCTAGTGCTATATATAACATACTACACAGAATTTCCGTGCGTTTAGGCGATTCTGCCATACAGTAATCAACTAAAGCTCACTTAGGACTCATAATATTTTATCCCGGTTTGAAAAAGGTGCTTGCCTATTTTGTCTTCATTTTATCTCCCGCTTTGCTGAGGAGGGAAATGGACTTATTTTCTTCTGATTAATTTCGTTGGGGGTTCCAAGACAGTTAATTTATTTCCTGGGACTTCCCGAGTGTCATAACTTGGTGTCATCGCTATTCACCGCTGTTGATCCTGGTGTTTAGGAGTTACAGTGGTGGACGTGTGGGCGGGATTAGTTCCATATAATATACTACAGTCTATTATAGTCTGCTGTAGCTGTCTACTGGAATAAGTGCTTTAGAAGTGAGGTTTTAGATTACGATACCACGTTGGCCTAACGGGTTGGTATTATCTATCTATCTATACTTATAAAATAGTAAGTCCTGACTGACTGACTGACTGACTGACTGATTCATCATCGCCGAGCGTAAACTGTGATAGTTAGGGCTATGAAATTTGGTGAGTAGGATCCTTTTATTAAGTAGACACGCACTAAGAAAGGAATTTTGGAATTTTTACCCCTAAGGTATGAAAGTTCTTTTAAATGGGCTATTGATCAAAAATAAAAAAATACGTTCAAAAACATGAATAAAGTACTGATACATACTTTTACACAGTTTTAATTAAATACATATTATCAACTTCCACGCGAGCAAAGCCGCGGGCAACAGCTAGTACTAATATATAAAGCTGAAGAGTTTGTTTGTTTGAACACGCTAACCTCAGGAACCGCTGGTCCGATTTGAAAAATTATTTCGGTCTTGGATAGTCCATTTATCGAGGAAGGCTATAGGGTATATATCATCACGCTACTACTAATAGGAGCGGAGCAACAATGAAGAATGTTTCAAAAACAGGGGAAATTTTCACGCTACGGGCAATATATGGCGCAAACGAGGTTGCGTGGGTCAGCTAGTAATAAATATAATGTGATATATCAATGTATATAAGAAACCTAACAATGAATATTTTAGGCATTATTTCTTAGCACAAAGGCTACCCACGCATGACAAAACGTACCGATTCTGCTAACTGTAAACAGACTACAAAAGGGGATCTCAATAAAAATCAACCCATCAAAATGAGAATAGCAAATTTATTTTGAATGTAGGGCAAACTTACATGTATAAGGAATGATACATAAAATACGTCACAAGTGGTGAGAGAGTCACAAGTTTTGTTATGTTAAATTTCAAAACCTTATAACAAATCCTACTAATATTATAAACGCGGAAATTTGTAAGTATATTAACATATTTGGATGAAACTTTACAGTAATATAGCTTAAACCTCAGAATAACACATAAGCTACTGCTTGCCGCAATAACCGACATACACACGGGCGGAGTCGCGGGTAACAACTAGTAATAAATATACCTACTACTAAAACTCTAGATTTGAATTATTAACACAAAAAAAGTTTGAAAATATTAATATTCAAACGTTTATTATTTCGTTAATTTTTTTACTGTTAGAGAGTCATGATTTTATTCAATAAGTAAATAATAAAAACGAGTACCTAATGAATTACTTATTAAAAAAAAACAATTGCGACAACATTTGTCATCTTTACTATTTTTTTTTGTTGGAACAAAAGTTCCTTATGGAGCGTTGCGGAGAGGTAACCTAGCCGGAAAAAAGCGTCCGTAACGTTAAATAAAAAAAGCCTAAGATTAAAAAAAATTGTTTGTCGCATCGCATCACTCACATAAAAATACGACAAGCCGTTTAGCCTCTGGGGCGGGCGGTAGAAATGCTACACAATAATGTCATGTATAACTTGTGTAATACATGTTGGGGGAAGGAAGACTCTCAAATGTGACCAACTTTGACTAAGACGGGGTTGGGGGTCCAAAAACCATAAAATTCGTGTGGCATAATTTATGGAAGATGCCCAAAGTAAGAAAATATTTAACGTGCGAAGGGAAACATCGGAGAAATGTGTCCCGGGAGCGGTCGATAGTGCCGCCATCTATCAACGGGTACAATAAATGCGGATAACAATGTGCGCACAAACGAAGTTGACATTGCGTAGAACTTATTTGGGATGAGATTGTGAGAAATGTAGCAAATGTAATAATAATGTTATGTTATCTTTTGATAGATATAACCAAACCTATATAAAGTTACCAGATTTTGGGCTTCCGATATCGCACTCAGTAACGAAACAAGACAGTACGAATGTCATTTTATGTCTTCTGTTAGAGGTTAGTACCGCCCCGGTCGAGCTGGCCTGTTTCTGCTGAAATCATCGTGGCTCTAATACCATGTGTAATATAAAAGCTATGCTTTGTTTGGGTTTTAATAGCGTTCTGTAATGTGAACGAATTTTTTAACGGTCCTGTTGAGATTTTCATGATGGTCCTTCGAGCCTTAACAATTTTCGAATTTCGGTTTACAAATTGCCACGTTCCAAGTGTTTTTATTACCAAATTGTTGAGTTAAGTAATTGGCTTGTCTATATTAATCTATATCAATATTATAAAGCTAAAGAGTTTGTTTATTTGTTTGTTTAAACGCGTTATAATCTCAGAAACCGCTGGTCCGATTTGAAAAATTCTTTCTGTGTTGGATAGTACCTTTATCGAGGAAGGCTATAGGCTATATATTATCACGCTAAGACCAATAGGAGTGGAGTACCAATGAAGAATGTTTCAAAAACGGGGGAATTTTTTTACGCTACGGGCATTAGGAGAGGCAAACGAGGCTGCGTGGTCAAATATATAAATATATATAAGTAAATTACTTAAGTAAGTAAATATAGAACAAGACATTTAAGAGCTAAAACAATTACGTAAGCGGGTTAATGATGCCTAGCACAAAACAAGATTAAGAAGACATTGAAGACAAACATCACAAATTGATTTACGTACTAGTTTTATTAAAGCCGGCGTGACGAGGCTCGTAACTAGTATTTAAGTAATATCCTCACTTAATCACCTATATTTTTACTAAAGTACGTACCAATCTATTTAGTGCTTGGTCACATCTAAATTGCTGTATACTCAATAAGATAGGTCTTTGCTTCATGGCCGGTCATAACTGAGTTAAGAATTTTATGTTAAGAATTTCTTTTCATAGAGTGAAAGAGGTTACCTGAGCCCAAGGGATTAAAAGGCGACAACATACTTGTGTCTCTTGAGTAAGGTTGTTTATTACGTAACTCGTTTGCTCGTTTTCACCCTAAAAAACTACTTCAACAGAATCACAAAATGTTGCACACGCTTGGGTAGAGATACAGAAGAAGAAACAGATCTTTAATACTAATAAAAAAAAGTAAAAACTAAAACCCAACTACGACTAAAAACGACGCTTAAAAAGTAAGAAACAAGTTTCAAAAGCCGTAGTCACGCGTTGTTAAAGTTTAAAATAAATTTGAGATAAATATATCTCAAATTTATTTTTTAATACAGTACTTTATGTCGGCTAGAGGGCGCCACATTAGATTCAGTGACACGTCATATAGCCTATAACCAGAAGACAATCATGACGCTTCTAGAGACACCTCATTTGTTCAAATCTAATGAGTAATTAAGGAGCTAGGAGGGAACAAATGAACATACATACATACATACATACATACATACATAGCCTGTCAAAATCATAACCCTCCTTTGGCTTTGCCGTAGTCGGGTAAAAATAACTAAGTATTCGAGAGTTAGCAAAATAGATTAAAAGCGAGCGAGCCCAATCATACGTTAGCAAATAAGTATACGGATATCTTGATGCATAGCGAACTAAGTTTATTAGTTTCGCTCCCGACGGGGGCTCTTAATCAAGAGGTGAAGGCATATCGAAGTAATTATACCCGTATGTAGGGAGTAATAAATTAAACGATAGAAACCTGATGTCGATAATAAGGAAAAGTATTATTAGAAAATAAATCTAACAATCTATACAAATAAATAAAATTGGAGTGTCTGTTTGTAATATTAAAATAACCGCTTTTTACTAAATGCTTAGGTATGTATACACGGTACATATACCAAAAATGTCGTTAAAAATTTTTTTGTGTCTGTCCGTCTGTCTGTCTGTTCCGGGTAATCTCTGGAACGGCTGGGCCGATTTCGACGGGACTTTCACTGGCAGGTAGCTGATGATCCAGGGAGTAACTTAGGCTACTTCTTTTAAACTAACTTTGTCCCGCGGCGTTACTCGCGGTACACCAATAACCGCGGTGGTATGGTATATAAAATGGTATACCATTGAAAAAACAAAAAAAAAAACAGTCATTGCGCTCAAACTTATAAGACCCCTCTTTTTGCCTCGTATGTTATTTTCTTCACGTTTTTAATATACATACTGCAATATTTCAACTAGTGAACAAAGATGATATTAGTGATGACATAGACACAGGATTGTATTATGAGCAATATAATTTGTTAAAGGCCAAGGAGATCGGAAGTGAAGAGGGACTAAACAGCTTGTTGAGTTAATATTTGCCCACTTGCATAGTCTGGAAGTGGATCGTTGTCATTTAAGTGTTTTAATAGTCATGATCACTTGAAGTAGAAGTTCAAGGTAGTCTAGTAATCAGTTTACTAGAAAATGAGACGAGTTGGAAACTGGAAGTTGTAGATCGACACAAGCGGGCAGTAAATTTTGGTTTTTTTCACCTAATTTACCTTGACAATCCAGTACATGCTGTGGCGTTAGTTTGTGTCGATCTATGATTTTTTACTGTAGCTTCAATTTAACGTTCATAAATGTTACTTAGTGTCTTAATTGAATAAATGATTTTGTGAAGTAGTGAAGAAGATTGAGTATTAAAATTGATGGATATATCTAAGAATAGATAACGACCCAAAAAAAATAGGAAAGGTTTTCGTGAATGTGTCTGCAATGAACAGACGAGTGATAGAGAGAATGGGAAAATAATCATTTAACTGACTGCAAATAAAAGAAAAAGAAGATGATTGTGGATTGTGGTGAGTAGTACCTCTAAAAAAAACTGACATTTAACACACAGCGCCATCTAGTTTTAAATCAAGCAGTCTATGATAGCTAGATTGACTAATAGATTACTTAATTATTATTTTTAATATTAGACATAGAAAACATCCAAGCTCCGAAACACGGACTTGTATGAAACTTTAAAGTAATATAGCTTTGCCGCGATAACTGACATATACGCGGGTAGAGCCGCGAGCAAAAACTAGTTTTTAATAACTCGGGAATCAAACTCGAGACCTCAGCTTAGTAGTCGTGTACGCTACCACTGTGCCACTGAAGCAGTCTTGTTATGAACCTTTAGTGAATATGACTACTAAGCCATTTTAATATGATTTTTATAGGAACGCAAATGAGTGGGATTTACTGTAATCTATTCAAAATACCATAAACAATACAATTTGGAGTACATTGAACTGTCCATTAATATAAACTTTATCGTAGAGCGTGTAATAGACAAGTTGGGATAAAATCAACAAACTATTTGGATGCACCACAAATAATAAAATAGAAGCCCTTTAAAATTTAATTATAGAGCTTAGGGTGATTACACATTGCATGCAATGACTACACATTGTCATGAAAACCTGTATGTGTATAATAACACGAAACTCACAAAAGGTCTTACTTTAAATCGCTATTTGTAGCTTTAATAGGTGCCTTTTCTAGAATTGCAGAGGGCATTTTAATTGCTGGAGTCTCACTCTTTTATATTATTACCTTATTTTACAACGGATTTTCATACTTATAAATTTTGATAGAATATTTCAGAATGTTTATTTATTAAAATATTCTTCGGGGTAAAAGAGAAATGAAATTATTAATGTTCAAGTAGATTTAATGATTTACCATTCGCATAGCCTTTCTCCTGCAGTGGAGTATGGACTGTGAAAGATTGATTGAATGATAAATATATCAGAATACGGGCATCACTAGAAATTACTCAAATTCGTAATACTAGTGAAACAATTTTATACACAAACTAGCCGACCCACGCAACCTCGTTTGCGTTTCCTGTTGCCCGTAGCGTGATAATTTTCCCCCATTTTCAAAACATTCTTCATTGGTGCTCCGCTCCTGATGGTCTTAGGTCTTCCTTGATAAATGTACTATCCAACACTGAAAGGAATTTTCAAATCCGACCAGCTGCTCCTGATATTAGCGTGTTCAAACAAACAAAACTCTTTAGCTTTATAATATTAGTATAGACATAACAATATAACTGAACAAAACAACAACAAAAATGTGTTCTAAGTTGGACAGTAGATACGGTCCTTTATTTAGTTTTACGATTACGACGCATCGTTTAAGTTAAAAGACGGTAATAAAAATGAAAATCCTGCACAACTTGATAGCGTATTTAGAATAAACTAACTTAAGAAGTTTACTAAATACTAGCTGCGCAGCTAGTTATATATACATACATATATAAACATTCCTCTCGAATCACTCTATCTATTGCTGAAAACCGCATTAAAATCCGTTCAGCAGTTTCAAAGATCTAAGCGAACAGACGGCGGCAGCTACTTCATTTTCTACTAGGTAAAGATAGAGATGAACAAGGAACTTTATACGAGGTTTATTTTTTATTTTAATCTATACAAATAAATAAAATTGGAGTGTCTGTTTGTAATATTAAAATAACAGCTTTTTAATCAATGCATATGTATATATAAACGATACATATGCCAAAAATTTAGTTAAAAAATTTTTTGTCTGTCTGTCTGTCTGTTTGTTCCGGGTAATCTCTGGAACGGCTGGACGGATTTTGACGGGACTTTCACTGGCAGGTAGCTGATGATCCGGGGAGTAACTTAGGCTACTTTTTTAGACTTACTTTGTCCCGCGGCGTTACTCGCGGTACAACAATAACCGCGGGTAACACCGCGGGGTTCAGCTAGTTCTGATATAAGTCATTAACATCAACAATCCATAATGTCCCGCAGCTGGACTCGGATCTCCTCTCAGGAGAAGTAGGGACTGACAAAACAACGTCATGGCTACGTAATCTAGCCGTTGGATGTTTCTAAGCCGCCCAAAGGCCTGCAACTAAGTTTCACGATAGCTATCCTACGATAACAACTGGGACCGACTGCTTAACGTGACCTCCGAATCGCGAAGACGCTCATGGTATAATGCCACCAGCGGTCACCCATCCAGGTCCTGACCACGCCGTCGTTGCGTCGACCCAGTTAATTTTGCGCTGAGCGTTCCTAATTTTATATACAGTCTGTTTAATTTTTAAATCATTATATATGTTAGGTATAAGTTATTATGATCCCGGCTCCTTTAAGCGGGGAGTGAAAAAGCATTTCACTAGGCCGCCATAGTGTGGGTCAATATGCTGCTCTGTTCACGTTGAGGATAGTTACCACCATTTTTGGATTCTATTTTTGCTTTCCATCAGGCAGAGTAAAGTCATTTTGGTAGCTTAACCATAAAGAAAAAAGTCCACTGCTAGACATTGGACACCCCTAAGGTTTAAAGATGCTTTTTATAATACGTCTATAAACGTTTTTTTTTCGTTTTCAACGTTTTCGCCAATTTAACGCCTTTTTTTAGTAAATCAGTCTGCCAAAGTGACTGTACTCTGCTTGATGGAAAGCGTAAGGAATCCAAGAGTAGTGGTCACCATACTCATTGCGAATGCAAACATTGCAACAACGCAGTACTGTGACACACGCTATGGTGAATTACAGAGACGCTTTTTTTTATGGAATAGGGGGCAAACGAGCAGACGTATCGCTTGATGGTAAGCGATTACCGCCGCCCATGGACACCCGCAACACCAAAGGCGTCGCAAGTGCGTTGCCGGCCTTTGGAGGATGGGGAGGGGGGATATGGGGGAAGGTTTGGGGTTATTTCACACCAGTCTTCTATGAGGCCGTAGTATCACTCCGGTCGAGCCGGCCCATTCATGCCGAAACGTGTCTCCCCCACGGTCAACAAAACGAAATACCGACTACAATCTTTAGGCAACTTATTCTGTATTACATAGCATCATGTCACTCAAGTTTCGCATTACACAATATTGTGCCAAAACTTCAGTGCCTACAAAGAAATAGATCGCAATAAAATATACCCAAGAAAGAGAAATAACGGGTTCGCAGAAAACTTCACTGGTATACGCGAAACCGAGGGAAAGTTTGTATTGATCCTGTTTATTGGTTTACTGGCGTTCAAACATATAACAATCAGGCCCGTGCCACGTTATAGTCAACGTTTTTTTTTCCACCGGTCACGGTACGGTGCTAAAGTCGGTATTAGATTGCAATATATAAATAGATTGTTGCAAGTTGGAACAAAAAAATCACTTAACATTTAGAAATCTATTAGAAATAAACGGAAAACCAATTGCATAAAATGTGCAATAATTAAAGCGATTAGATAAAGTCACAAGCGACTGAACATAGACTAACACGAGCATCAATTATCGCTTTTATTCGAGTGTAAATAAGATAATAATTACTATGATAATCAAATTTTCTTACTAACCATGGATATGTATCATCAACCGCCTTTAATAGGCCACTCTTGGGCATAGGCGTCTCCTTAGAAAGGAGGTTTTTGGCTTACTATGCCACCTTGACCAGATGGGTTCGTATAGAGTTTTTTTCTAGTTTTTTTCTCTTTCCAATGATAGACTCATTGTCTAGTTACTCTTCTTTTGTCTTTGGGTGTCGTACCCATGGAATAATTTGACGTGGGGACACCGCATATTATTAATCCGTCACCGCATGTATGTGTATTACAATATTAAATTGTGATAGAGTTAAATCATTGAGTTTTGAAAAAAAAAGTAACATCCCCGATAACAGTATCAATCCAAGATTTTGCTTTAGGTTAAAATTATCATATCTAAAATAGCAGTACATCAAATTTCAAATCAATCGGATTTGTGTAAGTTACTGAGATCCCTTTATGAACTAATAATCTTCCTCAATAGCTAAAAACAATCCAAACCACATCAGTTTTCAAATAATAAAAATCGCATCAAAAGCAACTCATTCGTTTAGGAGCTATACGATGCAACAGACAGACACATCTATACATCAAACTTATAACCCTCCTTTTTTTAAATAATAAATGCGCTCAGTGCCAATAGTGTGGATATGCATTTACGAGAGCTCTTCACAGAGTATCATATTAATGTATTTCTTATCTAAATGGTTTCTTATGAGACGAGTTTCTTGTGATTATAATGTAGCGGTGATGTTTGAAGTTGTATGCTCCACTTTGTTACAATATAGACGACTGCTATCGATATCCGTATATTTTGATTGAAAACACGAGGCTATATTGAAAATTAAATAGAGGAAGGACTCTTGTTTTACCCGATTACGTCGAAGCCAAAACATTCTGCCGAAGCATCTAAATTGCTGAACCGATTTTAATGAGTGAGGTGTCAATAGATATGTAATAAATGTAATAATAGCCCGGCTGACATACCGTACATAGATTTTATCAAAAGTTTTAATGAAGATGCTTTTTCTGCTCTCAAGATTAGACTATAAGGATTTTGCGAAATCATTGCACAAACTTGAAAATAACTGAGTGAGGAGTAAATCTTTTCTTTATTCTTCAAATAATGCAGATCACGTCTTTTTAGTATTTCTTGTAAAATTTCTCAAATGAAATTTAATTATAAGATATATTGTAGTCTGGGTCTCATTGAGTGGAGTCTAATTTGCTTCTGAGTAGAAGTACTGTGAATTAGATATAATCTTTTCGCCGAAAGCCGTTGGATAAAGGTAGCACAAGACTGGTTGACATCTGGGGCGGTATACTATGGGGATCATCATCATCATCATCCTATCGCAGTCCACTGCTGGACATAGGCCTCTCCAATTGCGCGCCACTTGGTTCGATCCTCGGCTTCTGGGGATATGGTAATCAAATGTAGCTTAATTAGGACCCATAATATTTTATGTCGTTGGTGATTGAATTTATTAATAGCTTCCCGGTTTTAAAGAAGGGTATCCGCCTGTCTTTTATTTCACTTTGTCTCCCACTTTGCAAAGGAGGAAAGTGGACTTATTTTATTACCAACTCTTACAGTTTTCTTCTGATTAATTTCCTTGCGGGTTCCAAGGCAGTTTAATGTTTTCTGTGAGAGTGTGTGGTCGTTGCTGAACATGGTGTATAGGACTTGCAGTAGTGGGCGAGTGGGCGGGATTAGTAACAAGACTGTTTGTTGTCGAGAGTCTCGAGGGAGGTCCAGCATTGGATGACTTTTGGCTGATAATGATACCTAGCAGCCTAGTACCTATCGCCTCCATAACGTATGTGGAGAATCAATACATGTTTTAGTTTATTTACGAACTAGTGATGACTCTTGGTTCCAATGAACTAAAGGTCGTCAGCTTCTGGAGAATGCAGTTGTGGTTTTTTTTAATTTCGCCAAGTGCTAAACTTGTGGCTCACTTAGAATGCACTAATCGACCTCGTTGTAGAGTGTGGAAGGTCATAGCCTTGTCTAATTTAGAGAGGCGTGCAAAATTTACATCACATCACCGTTTAGAGATTGCTTCTTCTAGGATGAAAAAGTTGTCTTAAAAGACGGTTTCATGCTAAAGACAGCTGAAAACACCCTCGTCTTCATCCATTTCCTTTGCATTTTAAGATGTTTGATAACAGCAGTGGACTGCAATAGACTGATGACAATATATACTAACATATTGATTAAACTTATATAAAAGTCTTCTTTGTTAATTTGACAACAGGATTGGGTCGATTAATCATTAGAATCCTGACCACATCCATATCTCTATTTATTGTACGTCAAATCTGAAGTACTTGGATAACCAAGCTTTTCTCGGTAATTTTTGGTAAATTATCTAAAAATGAATCCAGTACTAAATTTTATGAAAAATCATTGGAATGTTCCCGCGATTCAGATTTTATTTAAGTGTAGAATATAGGTAGTTCCATTAATGACTTAGAAACTTCCCTATCTAATTTTTTTTTATGGTAATTCACCTAATGGTAAGCGATTACCGCCGCCCATGGACACCCGCAACACCAGAGGCGTCACAAGTGCGTTGACTACCTTTGGGGAATGAGGAAAGGGATGTGGGGAGGGGTTAGGGTATGGGCTAGTCGGAGAAACACAGCGCAAACGCTATTTCACACCGGTTTTCCGTGTGGTCGTGGTATCACTCCGGTCGAACCGGCCCATTCATGTTGAAGCGTAGCTCTCCTACGGTTTAAATACACCTATATAACAACAGTAAATATATATTGTATGAGGCGGGTTCGTTAATTATAAGGAAAAAAATCGTCAAAGTTTATTAGTAGGTCAGTGAAATATAAAACTGTCGGAGGTCCGGAGGTCAATTGGCATAATCACATAAAGTCTCATTCACGCATCACGGGTCGTTTCGTGACTCACGGATCCGCTATCAGATACCAACGGTGATTTTTTTTTTAATTTTCGACACTCATCATTACAATGGTTAATGTAAGTAAAGCTAATTTTGAGTACCTCTACAGCAGATCGTAGGAGATCATCCAGATAGTACAATAATTACGTTTTAAGTTGAAAATAGCTAAAATACTACGTTTAGATCAGTTTTGATGTTTGTGGTGTTTATAAATAAGTAGCTGAACCCCGCGCTGTTACCAGCAGGACAAAGTTAGTCTGAAAAAGCTACCTGCTAGTGAATGTCCCGTCAAAATCGCTCCAGACAGATAGCCACAATATTTTGAATACAATTTTGTACATGTACCGAGTATACATAAATATGCAGTAAAAAGTTGTTATTTTTTTTTTTGTATAGATAAATATTTCGAACATCTAACACATAACGCCATCTAGACCTAGACTCAAACTAAGCAGAGCTTGTATTATGGGTACTAGACAACTGATATAAATACATATTTACTTTTTTTGTAAATATATACATATCCTCCAAAACAAATGTTTGTAGATCATACAAACATTTAGTCCAACCCGGGAATGGAATCCGAGACCACACAGCACAGCAGTCGCATACGCTACTACTGCGCCACAGAGGCAGTCAGTACTACGTTTAGATCAGTTTTGATGTTTGTGGAGATTCAATACTCCATGTGTTGGTGGTTTACTTTCTTTTATGGGGTAGGGGGAAAACGAGCAGACGGATCTTCCCGCAACACCAGAGGCGTCACAAGTCTATTGACAGCCTTTTAAGAAGGACGTTCTTTTCTTGAAGGTTTGAACTGCTGGTTATCCTAGTGAACAAGGGTCGGGGTACTAATTCTTCTTCTTTCTTCTTTGGAATACAACAGTATTTGATGCAACGAAACAGGTTTTTTACTGAATTTGTCTCTTCGCCGACACTCGTGTCTGTCAGCTCTGACGTCGTGAGTGCCATATTTCAGTTCATGAGATGAGATAATTACATAGACATTAATAGTCTATTAAACAAAAAAGTATACGCGTTAAACAATAAGAGGTTTAATAAGAGGATTAGCTGTTGGGCAACTTTTATTTTCATTTTATCACTAAACGATAATTGGATAATTCAAAACTTTATTTGATTCTTAAAATATTACTTCGTTTACGTCTCCTATTGGTCTAAGCGTCATGATAAATAGCCTTCCTCAATAAATGGGCTATCTAACACTGATTTTTTTTCAAATAGAACCTTTAGTTCCTGAGATTATCGCGTTCAAACAAACAAACAAACTCTTCAGCTTTATATATTGGTATAGATACATATGTAGTAATAAAGTTGAAAGATTAAAAACTAGTTTGATGTTTAACACAGTTTCAAAACTAGATATTGCAAAAGTTCGCTTTCTAAATAACCTGTCATCGAGATCAGTGGTCGATTAAGCTACCAAAATTGATTTCGGTTGCACAAATATACAGGACGATACACAATTACGACCATATTTTTGAGTTAGAGGTTAACAATTTTTGAAATTATTAACTTCAAAAGAGCAACGTCTTTATTGTGATGTAATACATGTCTAGATGACGGATTTCTGAGTTCATACCATCATACTTTTTTTTGATGTCGGTAATAATCATTTAAATAATTTTATCAGCAGTCTGATCAGCATAAGACAGACTTTGTCAAGTTCAACATACGACGGCCATTTGTTAACAAAGAAAAAAACAAAAATATTAGTTTGAAATATACAACATCAAAATAAATCCTGCAATGCCCATACTACTCCGATTATGATAAAGCAGTTAAGACAGTAAATCAAGTAGGGTAAACTAACGTATAACTGGCCACTGTCAGTAACTGGCCACTACTTGCTTTAGTAACATATCCTTTACAGGAATCTATAATAAAAAAGTTGGATTTATGAATGTAAAGTTAGAAAAGCATGTTTAAATTCGCTAAAGACGTAAAGTGGCCACTTACTGGTAAGTTTACCCTAGTACTATTCAAAGTAGAAAATATCAAAGAGTTTGAATGCTCAATAAATGTTGATTAAGATAAGAAGAGTTACGAAGCTTAAGTAGGGACAATAGCTGTTAGATAAGCGCGTAGAATTCCGTTACAATCCAAAACTTAAATAAAGATAGGACCCCGAGATATTTCGTCTAAAATAGGAGTGTTACGGCTAGGTAGACACTCAACTTGGCTTATTAGATATTAGTGCAATAGAATTTCATTATCGCAGCGATCCTACTCATATACTTTAGGGAGGCACTTATCAGTTGATCAGAGCCACCCTAATACTGGCAGTGGCGGTAAATAGAAAGAACTATGACAGTTTATTTGAACACCGTTTTTTGCGGCATCAAGTTGCTTCCTTAACATTAGTAACTATATTCTTATTTAACTCAGATATCGATATCCAATACTAGTATACTTCAAAGTTAAGACTTTAATAAATAGCTTTCAAAGGCCAATTTTGATAGTTTAGAGAAGGCAGTTTAAACTGCTTTATTTATTTGGACTCATTTATTAATTTTAAAAATTTATTTTCGCTCAGTGCAGAGCTTTTCTTCCATTCTACATTTACTCCGTTTCTAGTAATATCCTCATTTATGCTGTTATTCACATCAATGCAAAATGGTACACACCCTCTATATACGCTTCAACCATTACAGTACCTAAAACCGTGTAAAATATCAAGAGTAAATTTCGATCTAACTTTATTGAATCAAGCAAGCAAGCAAAGGATGGGACCACATGGTGTGCAATTGAAGAGGCCTAGGATGATTTAAGGTTATATGACTCGAATAAAACTACTTACGTCATTTCATTCTATCACTTATTATCTAGTTGCAATACCTGAATGGACTTTTATTCATTGTATGGATTTTTGATGTTTTGGTGTCACGGTCTATCGGTGTTTTGAATAATTATATTGAATCATTAATTCTGCAACACTGTTGGAATGTTATGAGCATTATCTTTCGACCTCATGTCACGATCTAACCTTTTGACATTTGAGGATCGTTTAAAATATATACAGAATTCTCGAAATTCTTGGTAATATTTTAAATCTAAACAGTTATTATTTTAGTACATAGTAGTAATAAATGAACCTCTATAATACAGATTTTTGTGACTAGGACATCAGAACTCAAGAGGTACAGATGCGTTGCTTCCCACTGAGAGCTCACCCTGAATCTAAATATTGAGGGGTATTGGTTTTTTACGAGGTTCATTCAGTAAATTAGTACGTTACCCTCGATGCGTCTCACCTCCTGTCTTTCTTTATAAAAAATGCTGTAACTTGACACTCTCCGCTGTGACTTAATGCACTGATAAGAAATGAGATAGATAAGCAACGACGGCGTGGTCAGTACCAGGATGGGTGACCGCTGGTGGCATGATACCATGTCACGTTAAGCAGTCGGTCCCGGCTGTTATCGTAGGATAACAGTCGTGAAGCTTAGTTGGAGGCCTTTGGGCGGCTTGAAATCATCCAACGGCAAGATTACGTAGCCACAACGTTGTCTTGCCAGTTCCCAACCTTAACCCTCTTCTGAGAGGAGACACTGGACATTATTGGTTTTTGATGATGATGATGAGATAGATAAGAACTATCTTTGCAAAGTGTTGTACACCGTGTCAAAATTTGAGCTCAACTGCTGCAGTACTTTTTGATCTTTTGAAACGTACAAAAACAACATAACATTAAACCTTAAATGGTCAAAAAGTATAGCTTTCCCAATAACTGATGAAACAAATAAAGGTTTGTTCCATGACAATAGGATTCCTAATCGTGTATTGACACAGACTTTACAGATTATTTTCGATGTAGCACGGTTTTATAACCCGTCCGGGCTCCACAGAGGTACTTAGTTATACATCGTAACACAGTGAGAAACGTGTTAGTATTTGGAGGATTTCAAGAAAAAGTCGAAAAGACTTTCATTTAGTAAGAAACTGTTTAAAAATACAAGTTCTGTATAGCTATAAAGTTTCAAAACTGCCGTAATAGCGATAGATAAATAAATAAATAATAAAATATTTCGGACATCTCACAACACATAACGCCATCTAGTCCCAAGCTAAGCAGAACTTGTGTTATGGGTATTATACAACGAATATAAATACATATATGTATCCTTTTTTTAAATACATGCAATATACATAATAAACACCCAAACTTCGAAATAAATATTTACAGATCGTACAAACATTTGATCTGGCCCGAGAATCGAACCCGAGATCTCAAGCACAGCAGTCGCAAACGCTACCACTGCGCCACCGAGGTACTCAAAATATACATTTTTCGAGGGTAGTTATAAAAATAAAGAGCAACATATTTTATTTTTCACTATTTATATATGTGTATGGATATAGGACACATTACACAAATATACACCACCGAACACGGACAGTCAAACGACACCGGGCGCGGGCCCTATCGTAATATCAGCGATGCAGTCTCCTTGACTGCAGAAATATGCTGAGATAGGCGCCTTTTCTGGCACTGCACAGGGCATTATAATTGCTTATTATGTCCTATAACCTCAAATATGCTTCAAACCATGTATTTGACCTGTGTATGTCAAAATAAATGTTTTCTTTCTTTCTTCTTTCGTTTTCAACAGATGCAGTTGTAATCAACCTTTGATCGTTGCAAGCAAGTTTACTAAACTCTATATATATATATTTTATAGATCTTAATATACCTATTGATCGGGTAATTCCCGAGTAAATAAACAATTATTCATCACAGAACGCGGAAACTTCAAAAGTCATTAGAGAACAACTGACGCAAAGTGCTCTAATTGCAAATACAATTATTTGCGAAACAAATATTGTCGTATAAAGGGGATAGAAGGATGCCGTTAATGGGAAGGTTACCCCCGCGGGCGTCCATCCATTGTTTGTTTCAATGAGCTAACCTCAGGTGCCGCACAAACTAGAGTATATCTATTGAAAAGGGTTTTATTCATGTTATAAGTTCGTTACTTTGTAATTAATTCTTAGTTTCTAGATGATTAAACTTTGCTTGATGTTTTCTTTTTAGAGTAATTCTATGTTAATTAATGGCAAATCCTGGAGTATTTATATCATAGGTAAAGAAATTATTCGAACTAACAAAATATGTTTTTTATGGAATAGCGGGCAAACGAGCAGACGTATCGCCTGATGGTAAGCGATTACTGTCGCCCATGGACACCTGCAACACCAGCTGCGTCACAAGTGCGTTGCCAGCCTTTGGAGAATGAAGAGAGGGCTGGGGTATGGGCCTCCGATATCCTCACTCACTCGGTGAAACACTGGTTTGCACCGGTTTTCTGTGAGCCCGTATCACTCCGGTCAAGCCGGCCCATGCATGCTGAAGCGTGGCTCTATGACTATGGCTACCACATTTAAGCACATTCACAATGTTATAAACTAAATGTTTCACATTTTGAACAAGCTTTGACCTGCCAATGATCTTCCTCAAGAATTAAAGTGTCTTCATGCCAAATTTCATTGAAATCGGTGCAGCGGTTTAGTCGTGAAAGAATAACTGACAGACCGAGTTACTTTCGATCTTATGTTACTATGGATAGTATAAATAAGTGTTATGAGTGCGTGCAAAATATTTAGAAATAAATTATAGTTTATGAGTTAGTACCTATCTACAAATGGAGATTTGGATTTGTAGTGAAAATAACTTTTACATTTTTACACACGCACATAATATCAACAGAAATTGTACATTCAATTCTTTTTTATTTTGCCAAATATATAAAAAAATATCTTAAGTTTAGAATTACACAAGTTATGTAATCTTACTAGCAATATGTATAGTATACTTCGAACATTAAGATACCTGATAAAATAACCCCAATTAAGATCATAGATAAAAGTTAATGAATAAGGGTAATAATATTAATTACGGTCGAATTTCGTCCAATGGAGGACCAGTAGCAGAGAGGATTAATATGCAAATTAGTTAAGAAATGCAAATTAAATGTTGTAATACGGCCAAACAAGGGAGTCTAGAACATTTTACGACACATCTGTGCTGAGGTGCACTTACTTACTCTAAGTAATTAAATACTGAAACTTCGGACTAAGCTTCCTTATTTTTTTAATATGCCTTATGACTCGTGAAGTCTACTCAAAATGATTGAGACTTTCAAGACTTTTTTGTCTCTACAGAATTATCCAATGATGTACTTCTTCAGTTTCAATGGAGACCAGCCAACGTAGGAGAAAAGTACTACAACTACTGGCGCCTCCTCTCATAATAATAATGCACAAGTGTGAGCGCAGACACAGGTGCACTCTCTGTTCCTTCACTCGCACAATCCGATAAAACGACTATCGGTCACGACCTGTAAGAGATCAGGCGCAGTACCGACGACTTCACGTGCTCTCCAAGGCAAGGTCATTAAGATCCTGTTATTAATAATTTTTATAATCAAAAAATTCAATAAAACTTTTTGGTCCGACCTTAGCATCGATTACCGCTAGATTAGTAGTAAGTAGACTAGTAAGAGAATGGTGATATCCAAATTTAGTACACGATGTTCTGATGGATCGATTCCAAAGCAATGTGATGTACTGATGTTTCTATTTCCAATTGTTTACGATAAACTCACTCAGAGCTTCTTAAATAAGAAACTACTCTCAGAATCACCCAATAAACAGCAATCTAGTTTTAATTTAGATAATATTGAGAACTGCTTCTGCTCTACGAGTACACTGTATGTACTACGCAGTATTGGTCAGCTAGTTTGGTTTCATAATCTGGGGTACATCTGCTTTACTGTATTAAACAAATACTTGACGAACCAAATATCATTAATGTGCTTCTTGATGTCTCTATTATGAATGATGATTAATATGTAAATAACCAAAAAAAAAGCTTTCTTAACTTTGTGACATTTTCTATTTTTACCAAAAATTGTGTTACGTCACCGTAAAATATAGATCGTAATTTTTATTGCAACATTATTTTTTCAATACTGGCAATAATCGTAGCAAAAAGTAGCTTTGCAAAACTTACTCGTCTTCTTGACTCCTGATCTTGAGCGAAAGGGGGTGTGTGAAAATACCCACGGTGCGCGCGCGACTTATAGCGGTCGAATTCTGGAATATCAAATCTTCTTCTATTTATCACGAGTGACGCCTACAAGAACAAAAGTTGGCAACTCTTGTGTTGTCAACACGTGTTGGTTACACATAAGTTGCCAGTTTGCAATTTCTTAGTGTTGGCAACTAATGACGGGAATCGTATTTCTGTTTTTGACAGTAAACATCAAAAGAATACGCTTGTTGCAGATATTTATTGGCTCTGTGTTGACGCTTAGTTGGAATGTTTTTCAAATTGTTGGCGACTCGGTGTAGACACAACAGTTGGCGATTTTCTAAGAATGTTGCAAACAGTTGGAAACACTGAAATTACCAACAATTTCGGTGGATACGCGCCTTCAGACAGACAGACAGAGTTACTTTCAAATTTATAATATTAGTAAGGATAAAATTAAATTAAGTTCAGATAACTGGAATATATTTTTCAAAACAGTTCAGTTGTTCAGTTCAATTGACTGAACGGATCTTTCCTGTTAGTTCACTTGATTGAACTAAACGCATTTAGTTCCACTTCCACCACTTAGACGACTGAATTGGAGGGTTTATTTTTTTAGGAGGTCAAATGAAAAAACTTTTGTCAATTTCGTTAGGATACTTTTTACATTGTGTTTTTTTTTATTTTGCCCAACGGCGTTACATGCGGTTGTTGTTGTACCGCGGGTAACACCGCGGGGCTCAGCTAGTATCTAATAAATATAAGTATGTACAATATTATATCGTAGAAGCTCCAGTGATGCGATAAGAATCGACAATTTCAATAGAATGTGGGATGCGGACTCAATTAGGTCGAGAGGATCTCGGGGTTTACTGGCTAAATATGGATTTATTTATGTTTATACCATACACTAGAAAGTTCATCGGGAATATTGCGTATATTTTCGATATGGATCGTTAATTATATAGGTATAGTGGGACGGGAAGTTTCAGAAATGGGCCAGATATTAGTTGGAATATGAGTGAATTAAGACACGGTAGGTAACTAAAGGTTCACCATTTTAACGTTGTTGAAGAATGTAAGTTATTATTAATTCTCACAAATGACTTATATACACGCTTACGCGCGGCGACGTCTCGATATCTGGATGGCGTGTCCTACCGGATGCATCCTGTAGTGATCACCGCTTAATCGTGTACGAATTCATTCCAATGGTTGCACAACATCCGCAAATAACTCCGTATAATTTTAGATATAAAACTGAAGGGGCAAATTGGGCTTTATTTGGTTCACTCTTTGCGGTGCATGCCAGAGACTTCACCCGCAGTTGTCTATCAGCTGAGGAAAGCGCAAACATATTATCAGACACTTTCACATATTGTGCTGATGTTTGTATCGGCCGCGGATCTATCACTAACACTCGTAGATGTGATTGGTGGAACTATAAATTAGTCGAATTACGTAGAATCTATCGAAAAGCTCGTAAAAAACTAAATGCCATTAAAAAGCGTAACGTAACAGGAGATATTTACAATAATGCTCTCATTGCTCTTAGAGTTGCCAGGTCTCACTACAGGGCAGCTGTGGAGAAATCAAAGGGGAATTTAATACGCAAACTTGTTGATAAACTCGATAGAGAGGGTCCGTGGTCACCTTTGTATCATGAATTTAAGGCAAATAGATCTATCGACCTTGCATACGTACAGAACATCAAAATTCATAATAGTTATACTACAGGAGTAGAAGAAACAGCAAAATATCTTTTAGAATCACTTGTGCCCGATGATCGGCCGGAGGATGACACTGATTATCACCGACAAATTAGGCAGTGGGCCATCGAACCACCAGTGTCTCCAATGTCTGACTTACCATCTTCAGACGAATTTCTTAGTATTGTTAGGTCATTACCACTAAACAAGGCTTCGGGCGACGATAAAATATCAAATAAAATGATAAAAGAAGCTTGCAAACTCTCGGGTGACACCATTTTAACAGTTTTTAAACGTTGCATTGCGGAAGGAGTATTTCCTAGTGTTTGGCGGTGCGGTAATATTCGTATAATACCAAAAAGCGGCGATAAGCCGCCGGACGATCCTGGGTCCTATCGACCTATAACACTGCTGCCATCGCTAGGAAAGCTTTTAGAACGTCTTGTAGTGCCTCGACTTCTACCGGGTGGAGTTAAATTTCATGATAGACAATTCGGATTTACGTTGGGAAAATCAACAACAGATGCGGTCATATCTGTAAGGAAAACTGTCACCGAGTCAAGGTTTCAATACGTCTTAGGTATCTTCTTAGATATATCTGGCGCCTTCGACAACGCGTGGTGGCCCATGCTATTGCTAAAGTTAAAATCAAGAGGATGCTTTAAAAATATTTATTCCCTTATCTCCTCTTACTTCACACAAGGCACAACTAAATTGAGACTTGGGCATCATTCTGTGTCGAAGGCGCTTACGATGGGGTGCCCTCAGGGCTCGGTGCTAGGTCCATACTTGTGGAATATAGGCTTCGACGATTTTCTCTCAATACCTGTACCACCCGGATGTACCCTAAACGCGTATGCGGACGACGGTTTATTACTGGTGGAATCTGACACTAGAGCGGGGCTTGAGAGTCTGGCTAATAGATGTTTGAACTTAGTATCTCTATGGGGTGTACGTAATCGCTTGACTTTTGCACCAAACAAAACCTTCCAGCTACTTCTGAAAGGTAACCTCAAATCACCGCCGTGTATTAAATTTCAAAATGTTAGTATAAAAAATAAAACCTCGGTTTGTTATTTGGGATTAGTTTTAGAAAGAAATTTTTCATTTATCGAACATATTAGAACAGTTAACGAAAAGTCTAAAAAAAGTTTCTTTGCTCTGACGAGGATATCAACTGCCACATAGGGTCTTTCATTTAATACATTAAAGATTATATATGGAGCTACTTATTTGGGTTCTATTTGCTATGGTGCTCCCGTGTGGGCCGATAGAGCGACTGTAGGTGCTGTCCGTCGGAAACTGTTACAAGGACAACGACTTGCATTGATCTTCTTGTGCAAAGCATATAGGACGGTTAGTACTGAGGCTTTACCGGTGTTGGCGGGTGTCCTTCCGGTCGATCTCGAGGTGCAAAGACGTGCAGCCATGTACTATTCCACATTACAAAACATGGAATGCGATTTTTTGGGCGTACGAGACCGCAATAAAGTCATAAGATTGTTTCAACAGCAGTCCAATGTCTATAACGATCTAATGGATGAATGGCAACAACGATGGGACGAATCATCTAAGGGGCGCCACCTCTACCAGTTCTTTCCATCTGTTCGCGAACGGATGTCGAGGACATGGCTCGAGGTAGATCACTGTGTCGCTCAATTTCTTACAGGCCACGGTAACTTTAAGAGCAAACTACACTCATTTAAATTAGTCGATTCACCATTGTGTCAATGCTCAACACCTGATATTAGCTGTGAACAATCGGCTCATCATGTACTCTGGGAGTGTAGTCTTTGGTACAATGAACGTAACACAATGCTAAATAGTTTACAAATGACATCTGGGGCGGTATACTATGAGGATCTTGTGTCAACTGCGGTGAATTTCCGTGCGTTTAGGCGATTCTGCCATACATACTATAGTAATCAAATATAGCTCACTTAGGACCCCTAATACTTTATCCGTGGTGCTTCCCGGTTTGAAAAAGGTGTCTGCCTATTTTGACTTCATTTTGTCTCCCGCTTTGCTAAGGAGGGAAGTGGATTTATCATTTCCAACTCCTCCTGTTTTTCTTCTGATTAACTTCGTTGCGGGTTCCAAGACAGTTAATTTTCTTCCTGGGACTTCCCGAGTGTCATAACTCGGTGTGTTCGTGGGTCACTGCTGTTGATCCTGGTGTACAGGAGTTACAGTGGTGGGAATGTGGGCGGGATTAGTCCCATTAAAAAAAAAAAAAAAAATGACTTATATACTATACATACAACAAAAAGGCAACCGTGGGTGTGAATCTGTACTCCACTGGAGTGATACCATAGCCTCACTCACGGTTTCACCTAGTGAGTGAGGATACCGGAGGCCCATACCCCAACCTCTCCCTACATCCCTTTCCCCATCCCCCAAAGGTCGGCAACGCACTCGTGACTCTACTGGTGTTGCGAGTTGCGGTAATCGCTTACCATCAGGTGATACGTCTGCTCGTTTGCCCACTTTACTTTTAGACAGAAATAAACGAATGTGTTGCTTCTGAAAACAAAGATTTATTTTCTTAATTTTTTATCAAAAAAAACATCTGCTTTAGTATACTATTGTAAAAACCTGACCTGAAAACAAACGACATTCAAAGCTTACTTCTTCACCATTTCTAATTGTTTTATCACAAAATATATTTTGATAAAAGTTTACTTTTTGGTATTTTTATAACACACCATTACTATTACTCCTAACCTCTTAACAAACTATAGACTATCAAGTTTGACATTTAAAAAAACACCAAATGCAAAATTAAAGAAGTTTATTTTCTTTACATATACATATTTACAAAAAAAGAAGTATATTTTTTTTATGTTTGGCCCTAACAAAATGACTCTACCCTGCCTGATGGAAAGCATAAGCAAAATCCAAGAGTGGTGGTCACCATACTGCGAATGCAGACAATGCAACAATGCAGCATGTCGACTCACACCATGGCGGGCTAGTGATGCTTCTGCATCATTGGTCCTCCAGTCTCGCACTCACCAACGAAACACGACAGCACTGCTGCTGACATTTTACGTTGATTTTCTGTGCTCAGGTAGTACCGCCCCGGTCGAGCCGGCCCTACCGTGCTGAAATCAGCGTGGCTCTACTACCTTGATATTTATGTATTTATATATATTTTTTGTAAAACTGAATGCAAACATATCTAGGGGGGAGACCTGGTGTCCTAAAATACAAGCCTCGAGCTTAGCTTAGGCCTGGTGCCTAAGCTAAGCTCGAGGCTCTTCCACAATATTATAAAAAATGAATTCTATGCATGTATATTTTAAATGTAATGTATACTATACTATACTGTGGCAAGAAATAAACTGTATTATTATTATTACTATATTTTTATATCAGTTGTCTAGTACCCATAACACAAGCTCTGCTTAGTTTGGGACTAGATGGCGTTGTGTGTTAGATGTCCGAAATATTTATTTATTTATATATATATATTTATATAACACGGATGTAACTTAAGACGCACTGTTACCCACATAGACACAACAAGATCTTTCTGGTGCAGATCTTCAGCATTGTAATTATAAGCTGATGTGTATTAGGAACAGTAATAATAATAAAAAAATACAAGCTACTTATTAAGAAAGAGTCTCCAAATAAAAAAATCAAAGCCTTATCTCAAATTTGCGCAAGTCCACAGGTCTACAATAAAACCCGTATTATAATAATTAAAGAGGCATTGTCTCGGGATTACTTTTAAGACTGTATAAATCTTCACGATTGTTTATATAAAGACCCGTCGCATCGTAAGCGTAAGATTACCAACTAAAATAAAAACGCGACAAACTGAATGATACTATTTCAATCACACTTTTATCAACTTGGTATGCGTGTGTGTAAGTGTGTAACATAATCTTTGAATGTGATTACACTGATTACACACACTCTAAAACGTCGGATTACATTAAAAGTTCTTATACTTTTCAAAGAAAAACTAATGACATTACAATAAATACCCAATTATTCAGATCAGGATCTTCATTATTGACGAAAGAATGATTGTTTTAAATACACAGATAAGACAGACAGATATTTATATATATTTCATAGGAATACATATAATTTCGACATTTTACCCGTAAATATAATTAAAACTTTGTAAAAATTACTAACTTTTAAACTTTCGCGTTCCATGATATTAACAAAATATTTTTACGGGAATTAACGCGATCACTTATTTAAAAAGGTATCACATACCTCTGATTTGTAAAAATTAACAAAAAACATTGAATTTTTATAGAATAGCAAACGAGTAGAGGGATCATTTGTAGTTAAACGACATGCATTTAAAAAGAGACGAATGAATTATCGCTCTTTGAATAACGCAACTAAACAAATGTCTTTAACTGTGAGTTATGCGCAGAAATCATCGCGATCTTAGGGCGACCGGAGCGGTACTACCCTCACATAGAAAATCTACGTAAAATGACAGCGTTCGTGCTGTCGTGTTCCGTTGGTAAGTGCGAGACCGGAGGCCTAATGGTGCAGAAGCATCACTAGGCCGCCATGGTGTGGGTCACCATGCTGCATTGCATTGTCTGCATCCGCAATGAGTATGGTGACCACTACTCTTGGATTCTGCTTATGCTTACCATCAGGCAGAGTAGAGTAATTTTGACCGGCCATACATAAAAAAAAAGAAGCAGATTTGAATTGGACCTTAAAGAGATCAAGAGAAAAATAGTAGTTCATAGTTAGACTTCATTTCAATACTGCATTCTACTAGTTATTGTAATAAAATGTCATTATTAAACCACTTTGTCTTCTTTTTTTTTTTTTTTTTAATTCCAATTCCAAAACTACAGTTTTCTATCTCGCTACATATAAGCCAGTGCGGCGTGTCTTTACGCAGGGAAAGTAACGAGCTCGTGAAAGAACCTTCCACGTTCTTCGTAACTTTTAAGGGTACGACAAGAAAGCCGGGTGTACCCTTTGAGAATACCAATTACACGTGACTATGTAATAAGATGTCCGCCGTTTGTCTGTATTGTTGTCGAGTTTTGTAAGGTACATGACAATATCGAGACTGTTTTATTTTGAAGCTTGAATAAGATGACGCATGCACGCATGGTGCAGTGGTTTAAACAGTCGCCCCACCGCTCTCTACAGCGCTGATTGTTGTGGGTTCAATACCCCATTGGGTGATTCATAAATTGTTGTTCTGACTCTGGGTGTTCTTTGTATCATATATGTTTTCAAAGTCCCCCGCGACACAGGATTTATTTCTAGTGCGAGAGTTGTCTTTTAAAAAAAAAGAAAAGAAGATGCTGTTATTTCGCAGTGTAGTGTAATTCAAATGTTGAATAAAGCGTTATTTTAGCTTTTATTTCGGGTTGTCGTTTATTTTATGTTTTGGTGAGGAAAATAAGAAAACTTGTCTACTGTTGGTGACTATCTCTGCAAACGGAGACATCATTACAGACAACTTGACTACACGGATGGCCTAGTGATTTAAGCGGTCGCGACGACGCTTTCTACAGCGCCAAGTGTCGTGGCTTCAAATCCCACATGGGACAACATTTTGTGTGATCTACAAACTGTTGTCCTGAGTCTGGGTGTTTTTAAGGTCCCGCGCGCCATAGATGAATTCCTAATGCGGGAGTTGTCTTTTACAAATAAAATAAAGAGAACCTTAAAGAGACGTGTGTAATGAAAACTGTGCACCCGAATATTGACTGGAAGAGAATGCCCTGGGCATTAAATCCGCCGATGTACAAATTTATTGTCAGCTAGTTGGAAAATAGTTTTCTTCACAAACTTTTACCTCTGTATATTATTATATATTTTCTCATAACAGTTTTAGCCCCAACCGTGTAACAATTCACGGCACTCAAAGAAAACAACCGTAACTTTGAAGAATAATATTTTTTTCCTTCTCACAGAGTACTTATTGACTAGCGGTTCGTTTATCGATTTGGTCCTAAAATAATACGACTTGGGACTTGGCGTAAGTTCGTAACATAAAAATTATTGCTTAGTTTGAGAAATATGAAAAAAAATACTCAGCCTAGAATCATTATTTTACGTTTACTTTCATCATCATCATATCATCATTTGACTGCCTCGGTGGCGCAGTGGTAGCGTACGTGACTGCTATTCTTGAGGTCTCGGGTTCGATTCCCGGGTCGAATCAAATGTTTGTATGATCTGCAAATATTTGTTTCGGAGTTTGGGTGTTTTCTATCTATAATATGTATGTGTTTACAAAAAAAAAGTATATAAGTATTTATATCAGTTGTCTAGTACCCATAATACAAGCTCTGATTAGTTTGGGACTAGATGGCGTTGTGTGTTAGATGTCCGAAAAATATTTATTTATTTATCATAATCAACAACCTTTAACAGTCCACTGTCGGACATATGCCTCTCCTTAGAAAATAGGTTTTTTTAAGTTATTAAATTATTTTTTAAATTAGGCCTTATTAAACCACACTCACCGGACAGATTGGTATAAGGGTTTTTTTAAGTTTTTCTTCTTTTAGCGTAGTTTAGATTCATAACCTGATAATTTAAATTTTTGTCAGTAGGTTTTAGCGTGACGTATTGTGGGTATGTTTTTAATTTAATGTATACTTATGTTTTTTAAATTACTACGTGAATCTTTTATTTTTAAAAACTGTACACTCGTCCGTGAGGTATTTTGTCGGGCTTCAGCTGAAAATCAGCGATGTGGTCATACTCACACCGCCAGATTATGTAACTTTCTTCTTTTTGTTTTATTTCTTACTAGCTGAACCTAGCAGTGTTACCCGCGGCTATTGTTGTACTGCGAGTAACGCCGCGGGACAAAGTTAGTCTAAAAAAAGTAGCCTAAGTTACTCCCCGGATCAACAGCTACCTACCAGTGAAAGTCCCGTCAAAATCCGTCCAGCCGTTCCAGAGATTACCCGGAACAAACAGACAGACAGACAGACAGACAGACAGACAAAAAAAAAATATACTACTTTTTTGTTATATGTATCGTGTATACATACATATGCATTGATTAAAAAGCTGTTATTTTAATGTTACAAACAGACACTCCAATTTTTTTTATTTGTATAGATGTGTTTTGTTTTGTATTATATTTGTTTGTTGTTTAGTATTGTTAAAATGTACTTTATTTTTCTCGTATCCTTTATGAATGTGGCTTATAAATGTCTTCATTCTTTCTTTCTTTCATCTCACATAATTACGCAAACTGTTAAAAATTGTCCAAGAACACAACCCCTTAAATAAATTCTTCCACAATCTAAACAATACACAAAGCAAAACGATACAATGGGTCTTTTGATAAGGGGTCGTAATTTGGTATGGAGTTACAGGTTGGACCCTCGTTGCTGGTAAAAGGTACGCGATAGACATACATACCGCTTCAAAGTATATTGGAAACCTTTGGAAATTGTCCAACACAATTTCTAGAGAGATTCTACCAATATAACTTTGTAGATGTTTTGTTTATATAATTAGTTGTATGTCAGTGATAATAGGTGTTTCTGGATAGTAGTTTTTATTCTCGTCGTTCGTGATTCGGGGACGGAACTACTTTCTTGATGATTAATCTGATGGAGTAACTCTAGTTTACTTCTTTGAAAAATATCGTTTATACAATAATTTATTTTCCGTTGTCGCCACTAGGTATAAGCTACTTTTGTTATAAATCTGGTATACATTAAAGCGATTACTATTATTATTCATGACAATCGATTGAGCAATTAAATTTGTATTTCGATTATCATTATCATTATTATTTCCTTTATTTCATTTATATATACATATTATTTACATTTTTAAATATAAATATAAAAACAAATACATTTAAAAATATAAAAAATAGTAGACCACCGACTTCGGGTACAGGGACCAGGAAACCGGTGGTTAGGGCCCCAAAGACAGGAACCTCCTCACAATACGAGCCGTGTCAAGGAGGACTGCCTTCTGCATCAGACCCTTGATCCAGCCATCTAACGTGAGCCTCTTAAGGTGTTGGTCGAGGCTCCTGGCAATTAATCCGTGAGCAGATACGACTATCGGAACAATGATCGCCGAATCCACATTCCACATATCGACAATCTCGTGAGATAAATCCAAATATTTTATTTGTTTTTCTTTTTCGGCTTTCACGAGATTCTCGTCATGTGGAACGGCAATATCGACAATCATTGCGCGGCGCTCCAATCGATCTATCACCACAATATCAGGCTTATTGGCAACAATAGTCCTGTCTGTGATAATAGATCGATCCCAATATAACGTAGCACGACCATTCTCGAGAACTGGGTCGGGCACATACCTGTAGTATGGCACCTCTGAGTTCACAAGATGATATTTAAGGGCAAGTTGTTGATGTACAATCCTGGCTACTTGGTTGTGCCTGTGCAAATATTCGCCGTTAGCAAGACGAGAACAACCAGAAATAATATGCCTGATAGATTCTCCAGGACGGTGACATGCCCGACAGATGTCGACCGTACCATCCTTCAGGATATATTTCCGATAGTTATTCGTCATGATAACTTCGTCCATAATCGCACAGACAAAACCTTCGGTTTCTCCGAAGAGATCACCATACCGTAGCCAGGACGTAGATGCTTTAAAGTCTATATCAGGCCCATTAAGGGCCCGATAAAATCGACCATGAAGTTCTTTGCCCTTCCATACCTCCCTGCGATCATTAGTACTAAGTACTACAGGTTTGCGCCAATTCTCTTTAGCCAAAGCGAGTGGAGTGAGTCCGGTATCCACTGCAACTACATTACTATGCATTTCCACATCAGTATGGAGAAAATATTCTCTAAGATTGTATATCTCGCGATTGTGTAGGGTCTTGATATTTAATAGTCCACGACCCCCAAACTTTCGCGGGATATACAATCTCATAACCGATGAACGTGGGTGATGCATTCGGAATGCAGTTAGCAATGTACGGACTCTCCTGTCAAAAGCATCTAATTCGGTCTGAGTCCATCTAAGTATACCAAAGGAATACATCAGAACCGGCATGACCCAACTATTGTAGGCCCGCACCTTGTTACCACCCGATAAAAGACTTTTTAACACTTTTTTCAGGCGGCCAAAGAAACGTTCCCGCAACATTTGTTTCACGTCAGATTCTGGTATTCCCAAGGACTGTGAAAAGCCTAGATACTTGTAGGTTCCAGTGGCAGATAGAGATCGAAGTTTTGTGGAATCTGAAAGCTCTACTCCTTCGGATTCCACAATCACTCCCTTCTTTACATACATGACTGCACACTTGTCTACACCAAATTCCATCTTGATAGAATTACTAAAGTTTTCAGTGACCTTTAGTAACGCTGTCAATTGTAATTTAGTGGGGGCAAGTAGTTTCAAATCATCCATATAAAGGAGGTGACTTATAACTCGATCATCTTTCTGCAACCTATAGCCTATCCCTGAACCCTCTAATAGAGTACTAAGAGGGTTCAAAGCTAGACAAAACCACAAGGGACTCAGACTGTCACCTTGAAAGATGCCCCGCTCGATTTTTATAAGTACGTCGTTCATCGTAGACTGCCGAAATCCTGGATAGCGAAGTACTGTTCTCCATTGCCCCATACATGACTTCAAAAACGTGCACAGAGTTGTATCAATTTTATACAACTCCAGCACTCTCAAAAGCCATGTATGTGGCACCGAGTCATAAGCCTTCTTGTAATCTATCCAGCATGTCGCCAGGCTCTTACGATTGCGACGTACCTGCTGGCTAATGGTCATGTCTATTATAAGGAGCTCTTTAGTGCCACGGGTCCCACTTCTACATCCATTCTGAGAAACGGAAATTATCGAATTATTATTAATATGAGCAGTGATTTTGAGTCTCAGAATAGATGTTAGAAGTTTATATAACGTTGGTAAACAAGTAATAGGTCTAAAGTTTTTGGGATCCACGGTACTGCCAGATTTATGGAGTAAGTGGGTTATGCCAGTGGTTAAAAATTGTGGTAATGAACCTGAATCCAATGCCGTTTGGAATTGAGATGCCAAGTACGCATGTGAGCTACGGAACCATTTAAGCCAAAAGTTGTGCAGTCCGTCTGGACCAGGTGCTTTCCAATTCGCTAATGAACGGACCGCACAACTTACGTCCTCCTTATCAATCCTAACTGGTTCCATAGGTGTTATTGACTCACATGAGCGCTCGACATCCCGACACCAATGACCCTCTGTATGAGCGACAGGCGTTGACCAGATGTTACGCCAAAAATAATTTGTGGCATTTTTATCTGGTAAATGCTCATCACCCATACAGGGACTCAGATTCTCCCACTTCTGGTACACCCACTTCTCATTCCTTTGGAAAGTGCGATTCTGATTATACCGATCTGTTCGTTTTCTATAGCGCCTAATTCTATTTGCCCATGCATAAACTTTTTGCTTCAGAAAGTCTATGCGCTCTGTGACACATGACATGTATTGTTGAGGACTGACAGTAGTCCCCAAGAATGCCTGTTTCACAAAGCGCATCACTTTTGGTCGCGTATTACCTGATCTGAAGCTAATTAGCTTACCAATGAGTGTCCTGGTCCCAGCAATACGACGTTCAATTCTACACTGCCAAGCTGGCACAGTATTTTTTGGTCGAGTAGCAGTTTTACACTCTACAAAATTAACACCAGCTACTCGACAAACTGCGATAGCCGCACAGTATAGAATGGAATGTGTATCACTGAGATCTTCGCTATTATTAAAATAATCTGGCAATAACGAATCCAAGGCACTCACCAGCGCTAAATTTCGTTTATGTATGGGCAAACGAGACAACCGGGGTCTGTTATTAGAATCTACATATCGGTATTCCCGAATCGCATCCTCCAAA
Source organism: Spilosoma lubricipeda (assembly GCA_905220595.1). NCBI lineage: Eukaryota > Metazoa > Arthropoda > Insecta > Lepidoptera > Erebidae > Spilosoma > Spilosoma lubricipeda. The sequence goes on along the minus strand of HG992296.1, from coordinate 12,853,114 downwards.
GTGCTCCTTATCGTATCATTACACTGGGTACTTACGGAGATAATTTCACTGTCCACTAGTTCATCAATGTATTCACTTCGTGGTAATTGTGATGTGGTGTTTACTATCGTATCCACAACATGTGATGAAGAAGGGACAGCCAAGCTATTCCGTATGTCAGAGCGTATCCTCTCAAGTACAGCATCATCCAGCAGGTGACAACGCTGTATAGCTCGCACTTGATCCGACAGTCGTTGTGCCGACACGTTGACAGCTGGCTCAAGCTCCTGAAACAGAGAGACTAGTCGAACACGGTACGCAGTAAGGTTCGTTCCCAACTCTGTAGCCCGAAAATATGCCCGCATGACATTCTCATTAATTGAATGTGTCCACTTCATGCGGCGCACATTACCACCGGCAGCGGGGGCCCTATTCGAGGTCAGTGGTCCTCGGGGTCCCAAGCTATCTGGTGGCCGGTATCTCTCCTGCCGACGTACAGGTGTTGGCGACGTCGGCGGAGAGAAAAACTCGTCACTTGATGAAGAGCTCGACGCCTCTGCGACAGTTGGCACTTCTGTTCTGGCATCCGAAGACGGCAAGGCGGAGCGTAGCGACGAGTCCGGAGTTAGTAATTGTGCTCTCGATCTAGCCCTTGTTAGCATTTTAGGAATTTATTCACATAGAAAATCATTGTTGTGACTTGACGTTCAAAACGTCATGTCTTACTTATCGGATGTTTTCCTTTATAACGCCTTTTTGTTCAATTTAATTCTGCTTTGATGGTAATAATGCATTTTTAATATATTTCGAAACTATTTTTTGTTGATTTTGTTACTCCAGAATGTTTTAAAACGAGAAAATAAATTATTGAAAATTTGTTTGAAAAATTCCGTATCTGCTTTCAGTGTTGCTAGGGTATTTTATTATTATTATTATTATAGCCCATTTATCGAGGAAGGCTATAGGCTATATATCATCACGCTAAGACCAATAGGAGCGGAGCACCAATGAAAAATGTTTCAAAAACAGGGGAAAATTATCACGCTACGGGCAATAAGAGACGTAAACGAAGTTGCGTGGGTCAGCTAGTTTAATATAAAACTTGCTGCGTTGTAACAGCAGCAACGCAGCAATTTACTAACAGTGTAGATTTTAGATATATTAACTAATAATAGCTTGCAATTATATAGTTTAGACATCATGTCTTTGTGTATAATTAAACAACATCCACATCACAACGAATGTCAAATTAAGTCATTTTAGAAAATAATAATCCCATAATACACCTTTTTTTTTTAATAATTTGCTTAACATTAATCTTTGACGTGATAACGCCACATAAACGCCGACTGAACTCACGAAAAAGCATGACTCATTGTCACGTTGCGCCTGAGACGACCGTGCAAGCGAGAGCGCGTAGGAAGTGATAGAGAGGCACGATCGGCTTAAGCTTTCGGCTTGTGACGCATATTTTCCATCAATGTTTTCTTATGATGTTATCACGTAAAATTATGGTCCGTAAAACGACTTACGGTTGTTTTCTTTGAGTGCCGTGAATTGTTACATGGTTGGGGCTAAAACTGTTATGAGAAAATATATAATAATATACAGAGGTTTGTGAGGAACATTATTTTTCAACTAGCAGACCAACGCAATCTCGTTTGCGTTTCCTATTGCCCGTAGCGTGATAATTTTCCCGTTTTTGAATCATTCTTCATTGGTGCTCCGCTCTTATTGGTCTGAGCGTGATGATATATTTCCTGTCGCCTTCCTCGATTCATAGGCTATCTAACACTGAAATAATTTTACAGACAACCAATTTTAATTACTAATATTTAATGAATTATTATCTAATAATATCAATACCACCACTTACTGTAACCAAAACAATGGTAACGAAACTGCGAAGTTTTTTTTACATTGAATGCCGAATAACTTGTAAGCGAGGGAAAACATGTTATGATTGTCGGCGTCTCAATAAAACTTAACTATCAACTATAAAGTCTTCCTAAAAATCATATTTCCCTTCAAAAATCTAACATTCTCATTAGAAATCTAACCTAACCCTTCACATTAGATGCCAATACACTTTCAATGAACGCTACACTGCTAAGAAATTTGATATCAACGCGCCTCCCTCCCACTGCCTCTTGTTGGAGGTTTTCATGGGCGGAGGTTGTCACTTACCACAACTTGACCCGTCTGCCCCTACACCACAAAAAAGGTATACACCCCTAAATGATCCTTCCAATCCAACACAATAAGGTACAGTATCAACGCGGGTGGTCTTTGTGCCATGTTCTATTCATAGCAAAGGGCGGATCGGTTTATCCAAACGGTTCACTTCAAACAATTGATACATATTGAATGAAACGGTCTCGGAATGCTCCGTCTAAATATAGCTGCTCGTTCGCTGAGTGAAATGAAATGTCCCATCGTGTCGTTTATTACTTGACTTAAAGAGATTAGATTGCTTTGAGATGGGATTCTTGTAAGATAGTTCAGGATTTTAATTTCAATTTTATTCTGTGAGCTGAAGAAAGTTTCAGTTTACACTGGTAAAATTGAAATAAAGACGTATGATGCTTCAATAATCCCCCCTGATCATTGAAGTCTAGTATTTTATTGCTGCCCTCTAAATTCCCCGCAGAAGGTGGGTCCTGTAATTCGGAGAAAAGCAACGAAAACAAAAACATACAGTGGAACATAGAGCCTTCTCCTTTTTTAAAGTCGGTTAAGAATTGCTTGACGCCGGTTTTCTGTGAAGCCGTATTATCACGCCAATTCTACCAATATGTACTGAATTATGTGCTTTCTACGGCAACAGCATCTTGGTGTGATAAAGCGATTTCCAAACTCTCTTCAAAATATCAGCATTGTCTACAAGCATAGGTATTTCTTGAAACGAACTTCATGAACTTCCATTACAACACTAGTTATTCTGTAACTTTCACATAATCCTTTGACGAAACTAAATGACCAATAATGAAGGAGAAAACATGTATTGCGCAAAGCAAAATAAAAAAAAAAAAACTTCGTGACAATCAAGATCTCCTTATAGGTATTTTAACACATTGTATACGTCTTAACAGATCCTCAGACGCACTGTAGACATCGTGACTGACCATTTAAAGAACTTATGTCGTGATCCAAATTCTGAATACGTTCTGTGCACCAAATTCGAGAGTTAAACACAACTCGCTATTAAGCTGTTTTACCGGACTCTTTTGTAGGATAAAAGTACTTAGTAGATTGTTTCTAATTCAATTGAGGGTTCGTACAGTTCAATTACATTTTTCCTACTTCCCTTTGAACCTCTAAGGTATGAAACTGCTTAACACCGTATTTTTTTCCAATCTATTGTTTGATTCTCGACGTTTTGAAGCTGTTTAATTTTTAAACAAAATTGTTCTATTACTCTGCTTGTCAGCGTGTACATATTCTATTTCTTTATTATTTGGTCCTGCCATAGTGACTCTACTCTGCCTGATGGAAAGCATAAGCAGAATCCAAGAGTAGTGGTGCACTATACAATAACAAACAACACCATACTCAATGCGAATGCAGACAATGTAACAATGCAGCATGGTGACCCACACCATGGCGGGCTACTGATGCTTCTGCATCATTGGGCCTCCTAGTATTATACATATAGGCCTAAAGTAGGCATATAATTACTAGTGGTCGCCTAGTGGTCGTAATTCGACCATAATTCAATGATTTATTTATCTTCTTACATATAAAGTTTAACTGTGTCAAATTTTATAGTCAGTTTTGCATTATTTTCGTAAAAACGGGTGGAAAGTTGTTTCTTCACGTTTTAATCACACATATATATATATATATAGTTTTAAACTTTCATGTTAAGTAACATTAAAATAGAAATCTACGGGATTGCTATCATGTACCTTTCGCTTGCAACAGCGCCGAAATATCGGATACTCACAAACAAAACGGTACATGGTAGCAATCCCGCAGATTTCTATTTTAATATATATATATATAGTTCTAAAAAGGTTCAGGATTAACTCGATCTCGTAAAAGGTAATAAATTTAAGCCTGTAATTACCTTTTAAAGATAGGTAATACCTGTAAAGTGATCGCTCTTTTGAGCGAGGAACGCGAGAACCTGCGTCTTCCTGAAGTGGAATCAAACGAACTCAATCTGAAACTTTCGTCAAATCTCATCTATACATCTATACATCTATACAACTAAATAAAATTGGAGTGTCTGTTTGTAATATTAAAATAACCGCTTTTTACTAAATGCATATGTATGCATACACGGTACACATACCAAAAATGTAGTTAAAAAAATTTTTGTCTGTCTGTCTGTCTGTCGGTCTGTATGTCTGTCTGTCTGTCTGTTTGTTCCGGGTAATCTCTGGAACGACTGGACGGATTTTGACGGGACTTTCAGTTTCAGGTAGCTGATGATCCGGGGAGTAACTTAGGCTACTTTTTTTAGACTAACTTTGTCACGCGGTGTTACTCGCGGTACAACAATAACCGCGGGTAACGCCGCGGGGTTCAACTAGTCAAAAATATAATATATGAGAAACCGAAGCTACAATTATAAGCGATCAAATGGTTTGATTAATACTCATAGTTTAACTTGACCCTTATACCCTTGTAATGACTGGCCTGTTGGTGGCCAAATACTTACACGAATGCTCAATAATAGTTTGTTTTGGGTCTGAGTGGTAATTTATCTATAATATGTGTGCATTTAGAAGTATATAAGTACCTATATTTACCAGCAGTCTTATTACTATACTAGCCGACCACGCAACCTCGATTGCGTCTCCTATTGCTCATAGCGTGATAATTTTTCCCCGTTTTTGAAACATTCTTCATTGTTGCTCCGCTCCTATTAGTAGTAGCGTTATGATATTACCCTATAGCCTTCCTCGATAAATGGACTATTCAACACCGAAAGAATTTTTCAAATCGGACCTGCGGTGCCTGAGATTAGCGCGTTCAAACAAACAAACCAACTCTTCAGCTTTATTATATTAGTATAGATTACATAAGCGATGTCGCAGCTATGTCGCTAGTCAAAACATGTTGTTTATCCTAAGAGGAGTTCCATAACCGTGCATCATGTTTATGGGGTATCTTAGTACCAACACATCTTTTGATATAATCTGACGTGAAAACAACGTTGTACACTGTTGGGTGACAGCTTGGCGATACAAATTTTCGTGTCGATAAAAGTATCGATACTTTTGACGGTGTCTGTTCGATACCTTAAAAATATATATTTTCATACTAATAACGGAATAGAATATTCTAACAATAGGTAATATTCGTTTAAATACACTACGTTTTGGGTTCACGAAAAATACAACAGTTTATTCTTAGAGAGTTAGTGATATTTTATTCTCTTTTGCCGTAGGAGAAAGATGTTTTGGCACAAAGAAAAATACATATCTCTACCAGACTTAGAAGACTAGAGAGGCCGTTACTCAGAGATTTTTAATTATTAAGAATTAAAATAAGCAAGGACTTTAAAATTAAAAACTGTGCCACACAGTAAGTGAATGTAGTTACTTCGATCCTATGAGGACTGATAATTCTTTAATATCGATAGAGAAATATTATATTGTGGCATCTCTAGTGATAGATTTTTACTGCCTTCTTTCCGATATTTATAAAATACTTAAGCATAATGGAACGTTCTTTGAAGATATTTGTTTTATATATAAAACAGAATTAACTTTAGTTGGTATATTATCAGAAATAAGTAATATTTTAGAAGGAACCGATTACGGTATTGTAATAAATATTTTTTTAATACTCTTTAATCTCGACTTAAGCGAAGGTCATAACAAAAGGAAAATGATCGTCTGGAAGATACTTTTCTTTGCGTGCACTATGAGAGGAAATAGACTTATTAGTATTATTCGTAAAGGTCGCTACAGACAGCTATGAGGAACAAGGATTAGCGTTATTAGTGGTGGCATTTGCTTGCCACGTGAGAGGTCACGGGGTCATTCCTGTTCAGTGCAAATGTTTGTACGCAATGCATGAACATGTGCAAATATTACCGGGCTGAGTGTTTTTATGGACAACAGATTACAAATGATGCGTCTGTGTTTAAAAATTAATGACGAGTTACCCATGGACATTGGCATTTTCAGAGTCATAAGTACATTACCAGGCTTTTTCTTTTTCAAAGACAACCCTCGCATTAGGAATATATCCTGTGTGACTAGAGACTTCACAAACATATATGAAACACACACAAATGATGACTTAGAACAACAATTTGTGGCTCACAAAATGTTGTCCCATGTGGGATTTGATATCACAACACTAATGCAGTAGAAAACGACGTGGCGACCGCTACGTTCTACGAGTATAAAGCAATAATTAGACTTAAAAACAACTATTAATTTTATCATCAAACCAGAAATTAAAAAAATTGACAATCACAAAACTATGACGTCACATCTCGTAATAAGAACTTGCTGTTTTGACTTTAAATAACGATGAACAGACTAGAGTTTGACTTGATAGTCAAGTGCCGTACTGCGGTATCATAACAAAAGGAATACACAGCCTACAGTGGACACCGAACTGTTTAGCTAATGGAATCAATGTTTAAGTAGTGCTTACATTGAACAACTCCCCGTTCCAAAGTTAGGGACGATTGACAATAAATATTGTTAGGGTTCGCACACACCAACTAAAACTATCATTCCCCATTTATTTTATCCCTTTTGGGGTGAAGTTTCTTAAAATTCGTTCTTAGTGGGGTTTATAGGTTTAGACTCTGCGTTATAAATCAGTCAGACAATTTTGTATAGGTATCGCATACCTAGATTATCAAACCACCAACCGAATGTAAATGATTTGCCAATAGTGAATTCTGACGTAACAAGTCGCAATCACAACTTACTATTTTCACTTCAAGTAAAGATGAACAAGTGCCATACTGTAATATAACAACACGAGACATATACAGCCTATAGCAGGCACCCACTGTTTAATAAGAGGAATCAATGCTTAAGTAGTGTTTACATTGAACAACTCCGCGTTCCAAAATTGGGGACGAATGACAATAAATATAGGTAGGGTTCGCACACACAATTTTTTATTTTAGAGATGTAAGAAGGAAAGTTAGATTAAGTATAACAACGGTAAGCAACAAAAACGTGCTCACGCATGTATGTACTCTTGGCGGATTAAAAAAAGTTGCAAATTCAGGTTAGGTCAATCATTTACTGATATACGCGTTTTAAAAACAACTCCCACACTAGGAAAATATTTGGTGTTGCGGGAGACTTTATACACATACATGAAACGAACACAAAGAACAGCCAGACTCAGAACAACAATTTACGGATCAGACTAATTGTAGTCCTATGTGTTGTCCGAACCAACAACACTCGGTACAGTAATAAGTGGCGAGGTAACAGTTTATACTATACCACTACGCACTATCCATGCAGTCATCAATCAGTTGAAAAGAAACAATAAAATACATTAATCATTCTTGACATCTTAAGTCAGTCGCTTTTGTAATAGCAAAACTGCTCCAACTATCAACAATTGATCTCGATGGATAAATCAAACCTTTTTACATACGCCTACTCGTATCTACGAATCAGCAACAATCAAAACTTAATATAAGATTGATTTATTGACGCTGTGTAAAAACTTACCTTGACCTAAAACCATTACACCGCAAAATGATTCGTTTTATAGTATGTAAAGTTATAGTGGAAGACGAAGCGAAGGCCCACAGAAGGTGGTCCGACGACCTGGTGACGGTCGCGGGATACCGTGGGAGGCCTATGTCTAGCAGTGGACGTCTTTCGGCCGAGATGAGAGATCCCGTGAGAGAGCCACGCTTCGGCTTGAATAGGCCTCACAGAAAAGCGGTGTGAAATAGCGCTTGCGCTGTGTTTCACCGAGTGAAACACAGGCCAAGCGCTATTACGCTATAACGAGAGTTAAAATATTTACAAGTATTTAAAACCTAATTCGTAACGCAAATTAAATCCAAAAACGTCACTAATCGTTGCGAGGAAATCCAATATAACTCTAATTTTCCATCTGATGTAATTCATAATGTGCGAAATTAAACGGTGTCTGACGTGACAGCCCTACCCCGCCCTGGGCTTGAAACACCCATCGTTGTTAAAGTAGGGACATCCTCTCAGCTACTGTGCCATAAAAATTGAAGTTTATCTCTGAATGTTTTCAAGTGACCAAACTGGTCACAGTTTACGATTATTTTACGCAAATCATATTAGTAAAGTTTCGAGGCCGTATTGGTGTTTTGTACAAAAAACATGCAAATTACTTTTGTACACTTGTCCAAATAACAGTATTCGAAACTTCATTTAATTCGAGGAGTCTTAATTAAATCGCTTGTGGTGACGTCAGTCCTTACCCTCAAAATAATTAGTTACATTTAATGAAAACTGTGGAGTGTTTTAGATACAACCACTACATATATTTTTTCAGTTTGTTGTTTGTTTTATTGATTGGTTTGCCTTTGAAACCTGTTTTTGTAATTGTTAATTTTTTTTTTCGCATGGCAATAGGCTAGCCGCAGAACTGACAGCCGCTGAGGTAGAAGAGTTCTGGAGTGGAGACCGCGTCTCGGCAAACGTAGTGTAGAACGCCCAGGTCAGGTGGAGTAACCACTTGCGCATGGTGGCTTACAGGAACTGGAAGCAAGTAGCCCAAAATCGATCAGAGTGGCAGGCTATGGGAGAGGCCATTGTCCAGCAGTGGACTGCAATGGCTAATGATGTTTTTTTCTTTCCTTTTTAATCTGCTATGTAGACCTATAGACCGTCCAAAGTTATAAAAGTAATTTATAGGTTCTTCGTAAAATCTGAATGTAAGTCCTGAATGAATGTATAAATATAAAAATCACAATACATATTAATTTGCAATAATTTGATGTCAAGGAGGAAATAAAATCACATATTACAGGAAATATCCTCATACATCCAAGGGCAAACCGACCGGGGAAATCGTATTATAGAGACGATTGTCTTGTGTTTTAGTGGTGGGTTTGCCAATAGCTTTTCAAGAGTAAATTACTTTTATTAAATATTAATAGGGATTAGCAACAAAATTCTAACGCTTTGATATAAATACATATATACAATAAATACCTACTTTTAAGCTATTGTATAGCTTTTATCGCGGGCTTTGAGGCCTTTGCGTGGCGACCGAATCAAGAAATTCCGTAACACAAAAAACCTGACACCCGAAGTTCGCACGGATCGTGACGATCTGCTCCGAACGACGAATCAACGAATCTGTCTGACGAATCTGTCACAAAACAAAAACGAATCTGTCTGTCTGTCTCTGACAGACAGACAGATTCGTTTTTGTTTTGTCGTTCACGAGCTGCTCCAAAATCCACACTCAGCGCCATACATACTGCACCAATAAAAATAAATAAATAATTTTAATTGCATAAGTTGATATAAAATGCTATGGCTATGCAATAGCTTTACCGCGGCAGTCCCCGAGTGCCACACAGTCTTTTTTTTTTGTAAATCCATACGTAGAAAACACCCAAACTCCGAAACAAAGTTTTTGCTTATCATACAAACACACATTTGGTCCGACCCGGGAATGGAACCCGAGACCTCGAGCAAAGCAGTCGCATATGCTGCCACTTCACAACCTCGGCAGTCTATATATAATAAAAAATAACTATTTCTCACGGCTTTAGTACTAGCGTAAGTAAACTAAAGTACTTGGTTCCGATGTTTTATGCCTACATAAATGTGTCTGTTTTTTTAAGTATACGCTTAAAAAACAAGACACACAAGATCCTCTTTTGTACCTATAAGATACAACTAATCATAGGTTCCTAATTAAAGTTTAAATACATTACAGGGGATATTCTATTAATTCTTTACTAGTAACATAAATTTTGCTTATATATAAACGAAATATCACTACAAAAATCGGTTACGTATAAAAGTGATTAACCCATAGTATGTGCATGAGCCTAACAGTAGCCATCTAGACGCCATCAGCAAATGATAAGATAATGAACATACAAAACTAGCTATCGCTATGAAATCTACACCTACAACACGTTAGTTGATTCATAATTTTTTTTTTCTTTTTTTATAGCATAACAGTCAAAGTAACAGACGGGTGACCGGAGGGGGCGTTGGACAAACCATTAGTAGGATTTCATTCAGTGCAGCGGGTTGTATCCAGGGTGATTTCTGCACAAAAACAGGGGAACACAGGTAGTAGAGTCACGCCGATTTCAGCACGAATTGGGAGGCACGATCAGAGCGGTACTAACCTCGCATAGAAGATAAAGTAAAATGACAGCGTTCATGCTGTCGTGTTTCGTTAGAGAGTGTGTAATTAAAGGCCCAATGATGCAGTTCTGCATCATTAATCATCACTAGGCCTTGTATGGTGACCATCACTCTTGGATTCTGCTTATGCTTTCTATCAGGCAGAGTAGAGTCATTTCGGAAGGGCCTAACAGAAAAAAGAGGACAGTGGAGATTAGCCCCGGCGGCCTTACTATTTAGGGGCACCGATACATGGCACTTCCATGATTAATATTGATTAATGTACATCACAAGCGTTTAGTTCCTGCTGCTGATAAAATTATCGGCTGAAAGTTCATTTCCTCTGATAGGCTGTTGTCCTGCTTAGTATGCCCCTTAGTCCCTTCTTGCGACACCCATGGGATTAATCAGGTTAGTGACACTCCCGCCCTTAATCCGTCACTACACAAATAGACAGCAGTTGACACAAAAATTAAAAAGAACTTCGAAGAAATACGCAAGGCAAGAAAATTAAACCACAACGTATTTGTAGGATAATTGCGTTATGTAAAAAATATACAACCAAAAATCTATGATAAACATGATCAAAACATACATAAAATTTTATCTATATATATATATGAGGCGCATGTCAGAGTTTAACAAGTAAATATAAGAATGAAACAGCGAATTTCCTTCCCAGCGCTCACATAATTATACATATATATACTGTGTACATGTAGAAAGAACCCTTTCGACATCGTAAACGGCTGCAATAAATTCTACTCAGATATTCTTGTTTAAGTTTTCACACGTACTGACAGTACATCGTAAAACGGCTTTTATGTAGGGATAATCTCGTGTTTCTTAGGAATACATACATAAAAGGATTCGGTAAACAAATTTTTAATTATCTCGAGAATTTTCAGCTGGAATTATCAAGGGACTTCAAAAAAGATTGTATATTCACATATCATTTGATTACATCAACAGGTTTTATTAGTCCACTGCTGGATTTGGGCCTCCTCCAACCAGACCAAACCAAACTTCTGTCATAGGCAAAACTTGAGACAAATTCTCAAGTCGTGTCGTAGTTTTATTCTAAATTACCTGCCAAAGTAACTCTGCTCAGCCCGATGTTGAACTCAAGCAAAATCCAACAGTGGGGGCAACCATACTCACTGCGAAAGCAAACAATGCAGTATGGCGTCCCACACTATGGCGGCTTAGTGTGATGCTTTTTCACGCCCCGCTTAAAGGACCTGGGATCATAGTGAAAGGGAAACTAATGCACTGGTAGTGAGTTCCAGTTTTTATCTGCTCGGCACAGGAAGGAAGAATAAAACCGTTTGGTTCGAGAGCGTATTTCTACGACTCTAAGGTGGTGTCTTCCAAGGCCAGCACGTGTTGTTCTGTAGAGGAAGTGAGAAGGTGGGATCAATTGGAAGAGCTCTTCAGAGCACTCTCCATTATCCACTCATCCTTATTATTGTTATTTTCTTTTTTTGGTCTGCTATCTGCTTTTAGATATATACTTATGCTCTATGTTTTGTACATGGATCAACAACTTAATTTAAAAATTGTAAATAATAATAAAATAATATAGTGCAGTGCTGTTGTTCATGTGGTTTTTTCCCATAGTTTAAATCCTTTTGCGACACCTATGGGCTGAATAAGGGTGATGGCCATCCGTGTTTCTCACTACACGGGTTCAAATTTAAATTCACACGTTTTTTTTTTTTTTACCACAATATTCCGTTCTTTGTAATAAAAGAAAACAAGATCTTTTATCGAAGTCGGTGGTACTTTATTTTAATAAACACATAGGTACATACAGTAAAGTCGGCTAATTTAAGTGTAGATACTGTTAATGTTTAAAGGTAGTAGAGCCACGCTGATTTCTGCACGGACGGGCTGGCTCGACCGGGGCGGTACTACCCTCGTACAGAAAATCAACGTAAAATGACAGCGATCGTGCTGTCGTGTTTTGTTGGTAAGTGCGAGACCGGAGGCCCAATGATGCAGAAGCATCACTAGCCCTCTATGGTGTGGGTCACCATGCTGCATTGTCTGCATTAGCAGTATGGTGACCACCACTCTTGGATTCTGCTTATGCTTTCCATCAGGCGGAGTAGAGTCATTTTGGCAGGAGCAATAATAAAAAAAAAAGAAAAGGTAAATAAACTTTGGTAAAAAAACAATTACCACTATGTTCCTGACGTCATCATTTACAAATAGTTACGCTAAAAGCTTCTTTCCATTAAAATAAATTTACCTATATACATAAAAGTACTCGCCGTGACTGACTGACTCATCACCTTAAGTACTGGGCATTTACTTGAAATTTTAGATGATTCTTATGTTGTTAGCACCAACAAAGAAAAGAAGAAACAGAAACAGAGAACAAAGGGAAAAAAAGGATTTTCGGATATTTCACCTCTAAAGTGGTAAAGTAAAAGATAATTTTTATAGTTAGGAGTACGAAATAAGCAAAGCTGTGAGAAATGGCTACATAAATAGTAAAATTTAACGTCCTATTTAACCGACTACGGCGAAGTAAACAACAAAGGATAATAGTTTCGGCAGTCTATGTACGTTTGTATGTTCTACCATAGCGCACTATTGTGAATTTTATGAATAAGGTTTTACTGGAATGCTTCGAGACGAATCAAACGAGTCCAAACTCGATATTGCTGTGACGTTGCTTTACAGAGTTCCTATGGCCACCTTCCAGCTCAAGCCTCAGATATGCTCAGATAATATTATAATGAATAAATAAATAATAAATAAATATTTTGGACGTCTATCACACAACGCCATCTAGTCTCAAGCTAAGCAGAGCTTGTGTTATGGGTACTAGACAACTGATACAAATACATATATACTTTTTTTTTGTAAATACATACATATTATACATAGAAAACACCCAAACTCCGAAACAAATATTTGTAGATCATACAAACATTTGGTCCAACCCGGGAATCGAACCCGAGACCTCACGATCAGCAGTCGCACACGCCAACCGCGAAACCAACGAGGCAGTCATAATATTGTATTGTCACGCTGTATACATATGTATACATATACTTACACAATTTCAGCAAAATCGGTTAAAGAGCTTCAAAGTTGAGCTGCAAGATTCCATCTAAACATGCATACATTGCAAGTTAATAAGAAACTTGCAATAAATGGTCGAGTGACGTTATGTAACTTTTGTCAAAAACATTTTGTACATAGTCGAGCTATAGTTTTTTAAACTTCTTGTTATAAAAAGATTTTCTCTTTAATTCTAACTAGAGGTATTAAGCCTTAGGGGAGATAGTTCATTATCGAAGCATGGCTCTCCCACGATAGCAAAATATTAGAAGTTATTGGTTCGAGAACTGAAATAGTTTAAAAAACAAATAATCTAAACTATTTCAGTTCTCGAACCAATACGATACTTAAAACACTTTATTTTCCAAGTGCCGGCATTAAACAAGAGAAAACAGATAAGTATTGGTAAGCTCCTCACGTTCAATGTCGCTGTACAGACTTGATCAAGTTAGGGTTGCCATATTATGCATAAAAAAACAAACTGAGTATTTTTAAAGTATTTTGAAACCAAAGGAGATTCTGATTGAGTTGTTTTTTTACTAATTCGGGAATTTAAAAGCGAAACAAACGCTACTCCTTGCCTTTTACTATATTTACATTAATTCATTTACCTAAATTTTCTAAGAGGGTAGAATTTTCCACCTCAAGAGTCTCAAAGAAGTACGGTGAATACTCGAACGGTTTACATTAGAACGATTTGGACTTATTAATTGACCTTTAAACTTTCACAGCGCGATGCAGGAACGTCTGTCATAATAGTTCGGTTTACATTTAATAGATGGCGTTAAGGATAACTACCTAACTCGAGTCAACATTGTTGCACTATTAAACATGATATTGATGACGTCAGACATACATTCTAAAGTATGCCTACAATTCTAATTTCCTGTACGAACTTGAAACATAATACAACACACACAACATACAACATTTATTATTATTAATCCTTCAAAATACAGTTACACAAAATAATTTTTCCTGTAGTTTGGTATAGGAAAAATAGATACATATTTGTTTAAAATGAATGTAATTAATTAATTAACCATTGACGCCATGGGAGTTAGATAACAAATGCCTAGTGACTGCAAAAATAACCGTCAACATATACTCGATACAACCCACACGCGACAGTATGATACCAAACTAGGCAGAATCTGTAACCAGGCGCCAGTCAACTCTGATAAACATTATTCAACATACTATAGCTTAATTACAGCTAATACAGAAAATTTACTAGAACAACAAAAATAATTATAATTCATTAGAATTCAGAAGCAATTCTGTCTATAATTATGTTACGACTTTAGATAGCGATAACTACTATATACGACTATAGAAAGAGATACTTTGATTCTTTTGGAAGGACAAACTACCGCAATAACAGACATCAGGCGTAGGTATAAGCAGGAGGAATCGCGAGAAAAGTTAGTATTTATAAACCAAGTTTCAAATGTAAGTAGTAGGCCTGCCATATTTAACATTCGAAATACTACCCTGAAAGTAAGTAGATCAAGAAAGTCTAGTGTTTACATTCAATTACTACAAAGTGACGAGAGTCAATGTATAATAAGCCTTCCTTCTTTCTTGTGTGTTTCTCTAGACCATTAAATGTTAAAATGGGCAATCACCAGATGAACTGATGGTCCCTAGAGCCTGCATGTGTTAGAAAGGTATTCGGGATAGCCAAACCGGTGCCCTGCGTCACGATGACCCGACGACTTGAGGAAAGTGACTAACGGCGAATGGATGCGGACTATTCAAGACTGGGATAGGGCTCCCACACATAACTGCGATGCGGCGGAAAATTCTTGCGGCGCATTCGTGCGAGCTCGTATATATTTGCGATGCGTTGAACAATTGGAGAACTGTCACAAGGGTTGCATGCGGATAACTTAAGCTGAAAATAAGATGTAGTGTATATATACCGTAACTACGTACGTTCAAATATACCTATGGCAGAAATATTTAAACATCTTCCCAATATCACAACTAACTTCTTGAAATAATTTCCATAGATATACTGCGTGGTAACTGTTTAGATTGTTTATATATATGAGTCTGCCAAAGTGACTCTTCTACTCTGCCTGATGGAAAGCAAATACAGACAATGCAATAATGCAGCATGGTGACCCGCACTAAGGCGGCCTATTGAGATGCGAGAAGCATCTCAATAGGCCGCCTATCATTGGGCCGTTCATCTGATTACCGTTTCTGTGGTCATAACTAAGTGATACCTATTTAAATATGTCAAACATTTCTGTATTACATTGTATAAAACAAGGATGTTTATTCATTAATATTTTGTGATGACAATATCGTTTCATTTACGTCACATTGGCCTATTGTCTTCGGAACATTGTTAGTGCCATTGAAACTTTATACCAGAAATAATTTAATGTTTACGTAAGTAAATAGAATGTGAGCGAAATGTCACAGTTGACGCAAATGAAGAAGTTAAATTGACAAAGAATCGTTTTATACTTGACTAGCCAACACACGTAACCTCGTTTGCGTCTCCTATTGCCCGTAGCGTGATAATTTTACCCCGCTTTTGAAACATTTTTCATTGGTGCTCCGCTCCTATTGGTCTTAGCGTGATGATATATAGCCTATAGCCTTCCTCGTTAAATGGGCTATCTAATACTGAAAGAATTTTTCAAATCGGACCAGCGGTTCCTGAGATTAGCGTGTTCAAACAAACAAACTCTTCAGCTTTATATATTAGTATAGAGTATAGATATAAGAATGTTTTGTCTTCCAAAAGGTATTTGGGGCTTGCATTGGCTTTGAAGTACTTCAATACGGAATTCAATAGACTAAGGATACCGGACAAGTCCGTTATTAGGTAGTGAGACCGAGCCCTCTTAAAGATACTACCGAATTAAAAATAGTTTAATATTTTTGGTCATACGGTACTCACGAAAAAACCTCAACTTATACATATTTCATAGAAACATTCACCAGTTGGAGGAACAATTCTCAAGAGGCAAACAGGGACTGGGAAAATACCCAATGGTAAGTCCCCATTGTAGCCCGAAAATGGGAGGTAACTACTAGATTATTAATCATTAGTCATTAGAAGTTCAGGTCTCGATGTTAATGCTAATTATTTAATTGTCATGATATATTCAATGACTTAATAATTTCCCTTATTCATAAATGCTATTTAACTATTTAGTTTAGTGTTATTTTCAACTTTAAACTAACAACCTTAGAGTAGAAAATAACACATAACTCTGACTTAAACATACATAACGTTAAATTAATAAGGGGGTAGATGTTTACTTAGAAGTTACTTAGTTTATATTAATACTAGCTGAACCCCGTGGTGTTATCCGCGGTCATTGTTGTACCGCGAGTAACGCCGCGGGACAAAGTTTGTCTAAAAAAAAGTAGCCTAAGTTACTCCCTGGATCATCAGCTACCTGCCAGTGAAAGTCCCGGCCAAATCTGTTAAGCTGTTTCAGAGATTACCCGGAACAAACAGAAGGACAAAATTTTTTTTGACTACATTTTTGGTATATGTACCGTGTATACATTACCTATGCATTTAGTAAAAAGCGGTTATTTTAATATTACAAACAGACACTCCAATTTTATTTATGTGTATAGATAAAAAAATGGTGCTTAGCAATAAAATAAAATTGACAGTAATAAGACACAAAATAGGTTTTGAATTATTTAAGCAATAAATTTCACAGTTATTTTAATAGAACTTATTGAGTTGGAAAAACAGTAAAGTAGATTAATTACTATCACTATGTTTACCAATCGTTTCCCTACAATCTTGTACATATAAATTATGATAATTAATTCGGAATCAAAAACCGTACACTTTCGACGATGAATAATAAAATTGTTTTACGTCGGGCTTTGTTTATCGAAGGCCACGAGAAATCGGAACAAAATCTCAACTGAGCAAATTAATATCTTAAGTCAGCATTTTAGTTGAGTCTTAACTGAAACTTTTGTTTCATTGAAATTGATACTTTTAATACTATATTGAGAACGAAAGAGACGAGCAGCAATGGGTGGACATAGGGATATCCTTAAACAGGAGGTTTTGGCGAGAAGGGTTGATATTGCTCCAGGGTTTTCTTGTCATTTATATAAATACTAGCTGAACCCCGCGGTGTTACCCGCGGCTAATGTTGTACCGCGAGTAACGCCGAGGGACAAAGTTAGTCTAAAAAGTAAAGCCTAAGTTACTCCCTGGATCATCAGCTACCTGCCAGTGAAAGTCCCGTCAAAATCGGTCCAGCGGTTCCAGAGATTACCCGGAACAAACAGACAGACAGACATACATATGCATTTAGTAAAAAGCGGTTATTTGAATATTACAAACAGACACTCCAATTTTATTTATCTGTATAGATAATTAGCTTTAATGTCTTGTGAGGCATTGTTTGCCTAGGACATATCTATACAACATATTAAATATACCTTATTTTTACAACGAACAGTTTAGAAATTATTTAGAAAAAAAAATTTTGTTTATTATTAGCATTGAGTTTTAATGAGTGTTAAATATGAATATCGGTCAAGCGTGTACAAGTATCTAATAGGCCATAACCAATGTAAACTTGGCCGATTGCAATATTATTCGTTGGAAACTATTAATCCAAGATCGTGGACTACGCATTATACAGATAAACAACATAAAACAATCGTAAAATCACAAATTTACAAGCAAATCTATACTAATATATAAAGCTGAAGAGTTTGTTTGTTTGTTTGTTTGAACACGCTAATCTCAGGAACCACTGGCCCGATTTGAAAAATTCTTTCGGTGTTGGATAGTTTATTTATCGAGGAAGGCTATAGGGTATATATCATGACGCTACTACTAATAGGAGCGGAGCAACAATGAAGAATGTTTCAAAAACGGGGGAAATTTTCACGCTACGGGCAATATAAGGCGCAAACGAAGTTGCGTGGGTCAGCTAGTTAAGTACAAAACTCGTTTCGTGGAAACTTCATTAGAATTTAATAGCGGTATATAGTTAATTGGTATACAATGTTATGTGTAAATATAATGTTGGTATCAATAAGAGAAATAAATAAGGTAATGATTTCTTCTTTCTATGTGTTACATATTAAATTTTTTCAATCTATAATAAACTGCCTCGTTGATCTCGCAGTTGGCGTGTGCGACTGCTGATCATGAGGTCTCGGGTTCGATTCCCAGGTCGGACCAAATGTTTCTATGATCTACAAATATTTGTTTCGGAGTTTGAGTGTTGCCTATGTATAATATGTATGTATTTACAAAAAAAAAGTATTTATGTATTTGTATCAGTTGTCTAGTACCCATAACACTAGCTCTGCTTAGCTTGGGGACTAGATGGCGTTGTGTGTTAGATGTCCGAAGTAGAAGTATTTTTATCGAATCATTTGGCCAGCGGGCTAGTACGCCAGAAGCTGGTTTCTGAGGCCTATATCCACAGTGGGCAATGGAAACCTGTTGATGACGATGGTGGTGATTTGTTAAATATACACGGTCATTCACGAGTGTGAATTGATATGTAAGTCGCAAGCCGATTCACTCCGTGTTAAGGGTGAGTGTAGAGCCACAAGTATCGGACAAAGAAGTGAAACTTTAATATCAATTTGAGGTATCGAAGTGTTTTTAAAAACCCATTCGTAAACATTACTGAATTTTGATCTCTCCCTTTTGGGTATTGAACTTCTCTAATCTTCTAAAAACCAATTGCTGTTCATTCGTCTCGTTAAAACTCGAAAACGGCTGTGTCAATTTAGTTGATTTTAGTTTGGAAATGTTTGGGGAAGGTTTAAACGGTGAAAAATTACAAATAACTTGAAAATCCAAAATGTCCCGTATACGAAGTAGCGGACACAGCTGAGTTTGTTAATAAATATTCAAAACTTAAGACACGCTATTATAGTTTCATCAATAAATGAATAACTTTACCAGAATTTTACATATTTACATAATCTTGGCAAACCTCAAACCCTGCCCGGGTATTGCGAGAAACATGTCTTTGTATACATATTTATCAGATAAATTATAGTCTCCATATTGTTTGACTGTACTGCCTAATGGCTTACCGGATGTCACGACGCTCTCTATTGCGCTCAGTGTGGGTTCAAACCTCACATGGGACTACACTTTGTGTATTCCACAAATTGTTGTTTTGAGCCTGGACGTTCTTTGTATCCTTTTCATCTATGTGTGTAAGGTTCCCGGGACACAAGATTTATTCCTAGTGTGTTAATTTAAAAAAAAAAAAAACATAAAGGTTAAATTAAAAAAAATAAGGAATTACAATTTAAGCTCTAGCGAACTTACAATGGAAAACAAAACCCCCACTTTTACTAATATAATTAAACGAAATAGCTATTTAAACAAACGTAACTGAATTTCAGTCTTAATTAAATGTAGGCGAAGGTTAAAAATTAAATAAACAGTGTTAGTAGAACAGAAGTTGATTTATGGACCTCAATTGGAGTAAATCTCTTTTGTTAATTATTTAGTTTGCCCTCCGGGCTTTGTAGCAAGCCGCAACCGAAAACAAAGGGGACCGGACAATTCGGTATTAGCACTTTAAACTGAAGGACACTTTTGGATTAAACTTTATTTTATAATATCATTGAGTTTATTGGATTATGAAACTTATTTAGGTCACAAAATCTAGGTTATGAGAGAGAGAGTGTTAATACATCTACAAATTTTAAATCAACCCCTACCACCAACCCAAATATGAAAGTTTGTTAGGATGATGTATGGAGCTTGTTACTCTTTCATGCAAAAACAACTGAAGAGATTTAATTAAAACTTTTTTTATGGGATAGAGGGTTAACGAGCAGACGGATCGCCTACTGGCAAACGATTACCACCACCCATAGACGGGTGTCTATGCAACACCAGAGGCGTTACAAGTGCGTTGCCATTCTTTGCTTGAAAGTTTGAAGGTCATATTAGTCCGCGAATACCGCAGGGGACAGTTATTTCTACTTTACAGTAACACATAGGGTGTTTTTTGTCACGGTAAAAGCTATCCCTTAATACATATGCTTTCAAATGCTATATTTACCTATAGTTGGCCTAAGCAAACGTTGAAACAGCTTTAAGTGATATTTTATTTACGTCTTCTTATATAAAAATAATAGCAAAGGTTCCCCCAAGTATCAATTTTGCTGCTCTTGTCATAATCC
The DNA here is from genome assembly GCA_905220595.1 of Spilosoma lubricipeda. NCBI lineage: Eukaryota > Metazoa > Arthropoda > Insecta > Lepidoptera > Erebidae > Spilosoma > Spilosoma lubricipeda. The sequence continues at coordinate 12,832,586 of HG992296.1, read as the reverse complement.
AAAGAAATAAAATTCTGTGCCCAAAGTTATTACGAATCCAATACGGTAGATCAATCATTCTGCTTGAAATGAATCAAATATCTTTCCCGCCAATAATTCTATGAAAGAAATTACTACTCCTCTTAAATATTGGTGATCATTATCATATTGGCTCTTTATTGATAACCACTTATTTTCTCTTGACTAATGTTCTTTTATCATTTTCTACTACAACAAAAACCGTAGGGAACGGTCGGGGCTAAGCTTATATAAAATTTAAGGCATCATTACTTATATTATCATCTATCTGCCAGTAAGAGTCCCGACAAAATCGGTCAAGCAGTTCCGGAGATTAGCCGGAACAAAAACTTTTAAAATAGTTGTTTGTTGTACGTACCGTATGTTCATACATTAACAATTATTTTTTTTACGGGAATTAACGCGATTACTTATTGAAAGGTATTACATACCTCTGATTTGCCTGACGTTTCGTGTGACTGTCAGAGTGACAGTCAGCAAAAATAATTGTTAATATATATCATGGAACACGAAAGTTTAAAAGTTAGTATGTATTCATACTCATGTGCATTAAATGAAACACAGTCAACTTATACTCGTAATTAGACACTTCAATTTCTTTTTTTTTTCCTTTTTTTAAATGAGCTGATGAGAGAATGAGAAATATATAGTTTATTTCTATTATCGCATTCGTTTGTACTATTCCGTTGTTTACTCGCTGTATCTCGAAATGAGTCTACATTGGCTCACAGCGGGCACAATCAGGGCTTGTCTCATATAAAGTTTTAGAAGGCTCGTAAATGTGCTCGTCAAATCTCGTAATAATCCGACTGACTCAACACCTTATTTGGAAATTTCTAGAACATTGTGAAACGTGTTGGAATATTCGATTAGTTACAACTGTTACAAGGGAATTTGTAAACATAATTTCGGCGGATTTGCATCGTTTTATGTTAAGGTACTTGTATAGGCAAACCTGTCGTGTATACACTGACATAATATTTATCGTACAGTCGACTTACCAATTTTTTTTATATCCAAGAATTTTGATTGAATATGTGAGAAAACTGAAGCTATATCATATATAACATAATCTGTATATTATAAAAATAAATCACCGAAATGTATGTACGCGCATAACTTCCGATCGGCTGCACCAAATTAAATTACTATTTTTTATGTATTCGTTATTGTTAGGACAAGGTTTGTGTACAAGAAAAATAAAAAAGGAAAAAAAAATCTGTCCGCAACTGTACACTGCCTGCGGGAAGCTGAGACAGATATGTAAATATGGCGATACGAAGTTCGCCGGGTCACGTAGTTTAACAAAAAAATTTACTAACTTTCAATTTGCTTTTTTAAACTCGTGTCGGACTCGTATGGTCTTACACCTTATTGTAAGAGTACAAATTTCATAGATAGTATTAAATCGGAAACAGATGGTCGGAGTCTACAAACAATATTCATAGTAAAGTGAACTTACCTATTTTTGTTTTTATATCTAAGCATTGTGATATGTGAGGGAACTGGAGGATTTTACGCCACTTCTTGCTTTTCCCCTTGTTGCTATCGGAACCTCCTGAAACAAACAGATATTATACTAAGTATTGAATATTTAACTATGTTTAACAATCTCGATTAGAGCATTTTTATAATAATCTATATACATATTCAAAAGAGGAAGGTGACTGACTAACATACCCAGAAATCAACGCACAGCCCAAACCGCTGAACCTAGAACCCTGAAATTTTGCATGTAGGTTCTTTATATAACGTAAGTGAGCACTAAGAAAGGAATTTTTGAAATTCCACCCCTAAGGGGGTAAATCAGGGGATAAAAGTCAGCGTGAGCAAAGCCGCGTGCCAAACCTAGTAAAAAGTATAGTTTAAAAAAAACGATTACAAATAAACATTCAGGTGAAGCAAACAAAAACGTGTTATAAAGACTTCAGCACTAGGAATGTCTGTATCACACGGGACTTATTTCACATACATGAAGCCGGACACAAGGAACACCCAGACACAGAACAAAAATTTCTGTTTCACACAAAATGTTAATGTGGTGATCTAACCCACAACACTTATCGCAGTAGGAAGCGGTGAAGTGACCATTTAAACCACTGCGCTATCTGTGCAGTCACAAGCATAGTTAATTGATCTGCAATGTTCAGTCCAATCGTTAAATTGCTAATGTCAATTGGTATATAAGTTTGTTGAGATGAATCATTGCAGCATTTATTGAGTCAATAGAAACCTGGAATTATAGGTCCCTTTCTGAGATTCTATATAAACTGCCTCGGTGGCGTAGTGGTAGCGTATGCGACTGCTGTGCTTGAGGTCTCGGGTTCGAATCCCGGGTCGGACCAAATGTTTGTATGATCTGCAAATATTTGTTTCGGAGTTTGTATGTTTTCTATGTATAATATGTATGTATTTACAAAAAGAAAAAAGTATATATGTAATTATATCAGTTCTTTAGTACCCATAACACAAGCTCTGCTTAGCTTGGGACTAGATGGCGTTGTGTGTTAGATGTCCGAAATATTTATTATTTATTTATTATTCTATTATTTATTCATGTATGGTCCTGCAAAAATGACTACTCTGCCTGATGAAAGTCGTACTGGATCTGATGAAGGCATTAGCTGGCATTTACCGCAAGCTGTTTTTATGGGACATAGCCCCTGTAGTGACGACCCGATAGAAGTAAAAACTTATAACTTAGAATGTTATTTGTAAAATTTATATGTAGAATTAGAAATTTCATAATGTTTAAAAATTGAAATTATCAACATCAAACATTAGCATGTCGGTGACGCGAACCCAGAAGATTTTCCCTTAAATTTCCCAAAAAGTGTTCCACGCGGCTAAAGAAGTTGTCACTTCAAAAATTTTAGTTATATTTATTTTTTTATTCAATAGGTACAGGTAACAGACTGAAAAAAATACAAAAAGCAATCTTAACAGTACATTATAGTAAACCTGTTATCCAGTTAAAACGTGGTTACAACTGTACACCACTTTGACGGTAGACAGTACTTCTGTCTACACTGACTCTTCTCTGCCTATTGGGAAGCATGAGAAGAAATCAAGTGTTGGGGCCACCATACTAATGAAGACAATGCAGCATAGTGATCCACACTATGGCGGCTTAGTGATCTTTCTCACGCCCCGCTTAAAGGTACCGGGATAATATCGAAATGTACAGCAATATTGTTTATTCTACATATTGCTCGATACTAAAACAGCACAAATATACAAAGAATCCGTGTATTTTACGACGATTTCATCTATCTATACTTATAACGCTGAAGAGTTTGTTTGTTTGTTTAGACGCGCTAATCTCAGGAACCGCTGGTCCGATTTGAAAAAATCTTTCAGCGTTGGATAGTGCATTTATCGAGGAAGGCTATATATCATTACGCTAAGACCGGAGCACCAATGGAGAATGTTTCAAAAACGGCGTAAAATTATCACGCTACGGGCAATAGGAGAAGCAAACGAGGTTGCATGAGTTGGGTCGGCTAGTAATAAATATACCTATTTATAATCACTTGTTAGTGCAGCTATAAATTTTATTGGTAGGATTATCCGGACATTAAATCCCAATAGATTGTTACGTCTGAATATAACCGGTCCTTTAGTTAAGTGAACCTTGGTGATAAATTGTTGTAAGATCTTTAGTGCAAATTAAGTTGTTGTTTTTAATCGACTTCAATAAAGGAAGAGACTCTTAAGTCAGTTGTAATTTTTTTTCGTTTCCTTAAAGACATCATTAAAAGTGTGTTTTGAACCTTTTAAACGACATACAATTAGATATGTCACACTTTATAATATACAATACAAAACAAACATTTGGAAATCACATTACTAAATTAAATTAATAGAAGATAAATTTAGATAAATTTTAGTTTAGTAATGGAATTAGCATCCATAAATTAAATAATAGTCCAAAACATTCTATAAATTTACTTATAATTTTATACAACATCATATCTACTAGTTGATCTATATAAAATTTTAACAAAAATAAAACCGACTTCAAGGTTTGACTTGATTTCTCTTGGATGTCATCATCAGATCTTAGTTTCCTTATCAAGGTACCACCGTTGGGATACCAGTTTCTCATTAAAAAAAATCTCATCAAAATCGGTTTATAAACGAGGAAGTTATCAGCGAACATACAGAAAAAAATATACATATGGTCGAATTGAGAAACCTCCCACTTTTTTTGAAGTCAGTTAAAAATGGTTTTAATACAGAAGTCTATAAAAATGATTTTAATAGAGAAACACATTTTTATCCTTCAGTAAAGTGCTAATTGGTCTAACGTACAGACAGACAATCGCAATTTAATCTATATCTTAAACTTGGTACCGTCACATTATATCACTAGCATTATGTTTTAAGATAAGCATCGATTTAAAAACGTTTTTTAATCTATGATTACTATCTTCAATGGTTACAAAACACAATCGCCATTTACAAACCTGAAAACCTTGATAAGTAGACAAAAATATAGCCTAAAGAATGATATCAACACCACTGATCAATCTACCAGGTTCAGGGTTTGAATCCCATCCAGTTCCATAATTATATAACGAACACAACCAATGCTTCAGTATCTGAGTATGATTTTTCTTTTGAGTTTTAATTTATATGTATGTAAATCTGGTAACTTGGTACAGACCCTGAACCTGTCAAAGTGACTGTGATGGAAAGCATGAATAGAATCTAAGAGTAATGGTCACCATACTCATTGTGAATGCAGACAATGCAGCATGGTGCCTCACGCTATAGCGGCCTATTAAGATGCTTTTGCATCATTGGGCATCATTTGAGATCAGACCCCCGTGTGTGAAATGTGTTAACTTATTATTATTAAATTTCAAGTTTCCCTAGGTCGAAAAACTTTGGAAAAGCTCTAATAAATCTTTGATCGGTTGAATTGAATCATAGCTAAGACATTTAAGATCTAGCAGCTAGCGAAACTGGCTCCTATGGAAGTGGTGGTCTAATTACAAATTTAGAACTATACTTCTTTCCGCTTTTATAAAATACTTTTATTATGAACCCAACAAACGCAAGTTCCAGGTACCACCCTAAACAATTTCCATGAATACACTTTACTGCGGCCATAACGCCAAGTAATAGAGCTCCGAACAGCCACAATTAAGGATGTTACGACGCTCATAACCGAATATATTTGTCACTTAATGAATGAGAGCTATTGAGGACGGACTACCGTCACGTACGTACCAAATGTTCAAGTACTATATATTAACAACCCAACGCGGTGCTTCGCTACCAAACTAATTACTATTTAACGATCGATAAATTAAATTAATAACGCGGGTATGCGGTGTAGTGCTTTCTTGGGAAACTGGTGTGAGGACTGTTTATATCGTTAACTAGCTGCTCCCCGCGGTTCTTGTTGTACCATTACAATACTACCGTGAGCAACACCGCGGTTCGAAGCTAGTCTAAAATAAAAATAATCTAATTTACTTCTTATATCATCAGGTTTCTGCCTGTGCACGTCCCGTCGGAATCGGTCCCACCATTCCAGAGATTACAAAGACTTGTATAATGTGTATGTATTTACAAAAAAAAAGTATATATGTATTTATATCAGTTGTCTGGTACCCATAACACAAGCTCTGCTTAGCTTGGGACTAGATGGCGTTGTGTGTTAGATGTCCGAAATATTTATACTTGCAACGCAGCTTTGCGAATTACTATGAGAGTTCGAAAATATATTGATTATATGTGTCGCCATAAAACAAAAGGTCACAAAAAGTGTTTTTATCGTAGGTTATGTCACTAGTAAATTGACAGACAAACAAAAGTCAGTTTCACAATAATTAAGTTATAACACTTTACCGCTAGGCCGCCTGACTCCTTCGAGCAACCACAATTTTACGAGCACGTCGCGTTCGATGCGATCTCCTCAGCCGCTGATTTATCACCAAATGTACCGTTTAGAATAAATATTCTATTTAGCTCCCCATATATTATCTGTTAATTATCGTGGCTTCCCGTTAGTTAGGACTACTGAGATCAACTGAGATTACTCGCTATAAATAAGCGACATAAGACTTGTATTTCAGATTTTGAGACTTCACTTACAAAATTTCGTTCATACTTCGTCATTTTTAGACTTATTAAAAACTTTTTCTGAACTACTGGCATTTTAAATGAAAATTTAGTGATATAATCGGCATAAGAGTTTCATAAGGAAACAAATAAAATTGCAATTCATTGCACGCCACTCTAGTTAATTTTGAGCCTCTCGCATCTAACTCCTGTCAGCCATGTTGCGCAAAATGTCATTCCACCCACGTCACATTATCAGCTTCCTACACTAAGGTCACCGAGACACGGTCTCCACTCTAAAACTCTTTTAACGCAATGGTTGTACGTTCTTCAGCTAATATGGTTATTAAACGGTTTATCTATATATATATACGCAAAGCATAAATTTAGGACCTCTTTTTAAAAAAATATGCGAAAGGACACATTTAAAAAAAGGACATATTTGGCACAGTTAAAACCATAGATATGGTATTCTACATCTATGGTTAAAACATAGAGAAGAAGTGCAACAAGATAAAAAAAATAAAAAAGGTGCAATCTTTAGGGACTGCCGATAAAAGTGAAAAATAAATAACTTGTGAATGCGTGTGGTGACGATAACGTGAGTTTCACGATTTTTGTTCACCCAAAAAGTATACATAGGTATATGATATTATGTTCTCCTAACCGATTACGACCACGACGGCCAGTCTCAACGGAGACCCGCCAACTACGCAGGAGATATTATAGTGCTCAAGTGTGTGCGCAAACACAGGTGCACTCTCTGTTCCCTCTCTCACGTAATTCGATGGAACGGTTAACCGACACGACTGGGGAGAGATCAGGTAGGTAGAGCTCACAGTATACTTAAAATCACTGAAAGTGTTCGGTAGCGATGACGCCATTTTAAGCACTTTTTGTTTATGCAAAAAGTGTTCAACGCGCCTTAAGATGTTCATTTCAATAAAATGAGTTTTGTCCGAATTGTGACCATTTGGCAACCACTAGTAATGATTTTATTAAGCAACTGGCGAGCTGATGCCCCGACTAATCTAATAAATAGAAACTTAATTACATTGAAAACGAACCAACTACTAAAGTCTGTACGTTATTTACCGGTCATTGTGTATATTTATTCTGTTCTATATAACTATATTATACTTAAGATGTGACACTTGGACACTTTTTATTTGTCTGTGCGGACATACCCTCAGATATCACCAGGTTATGTCAGACTCGAACCGACCATAAAGCACACGCCGTCACAGGTATTAGTAGCCGGGGAACCAGGTTTACCCTAGAAAGTACGCGAAATACCTCGATCCATTTACAACTTGCAAATAATCCCCTGTTGAGTGGGAAAACACTTGGATATCTGCAACTCAAGAGTCAAAATTGCGGTAAAGCAGTTTGTGTCCTTCTCCGCTTATAATTATTTGAAGGGAGGGGTTTGTAGAAGCATCTCAATAGGCCGCGATACTGTGGATCACCATGCTGCATTGTCTGCATACGCAATATGTGGCTTATTCTGGAACTCTGTTTATACTTTCCATCAGGCAGAGTAAAGTCACTTTAGCAGACTCTTATACACGTTAAAAAACTTCAACAAGAACTTTAAAAAGACTTAAACGACAGCTTACACAGACAGTCGTCACAGATCACTTGCCTAACTTTCCATTGTATCACACACAATGACAATTCTGTCTATACGTACACGCATGCGTACACGCACAGAAAGATATGTATGTAGAAATCCAAACGTCATGATCTAAAACCAAATTGAATGAAAACTGGATCCCGACCACTGGGTTTCATCAGACCGTTATACATCAAAGTTATTTCATAACTGCTTGTTATAGATTTGTTTGGTTATGTATTTTTAGCTGCGGGCGAGTCAGTAACCTGAAGGTGTGAAGTGATTTATAAAATATAACAATGTAGCTTAACAAGTTCCGGTATGTATTTGTTGTGGATTGTGAACATTTATTTTTAAAGCAGGTGTAAGTAAAGACGATGATAGACGAGTTAAAAGCGAAATATGAATAAAAAAAAACACAAAATAGTCATGATGACTGCCGACAGAAGTGAAAACTCGACACTATAAACGAACAGTTGTTTAAGCTCACCTGAAATAACCCTCTTTGCTCTTTAAATAAAATGCACAATAATCATAAAAGTAAAAACTAAAACCCAACTACGACAAAAAACGACGCTGAGAAAGTATGAAACAAATTTCAAAAGCCGTAGCCACACGTTACACAGAAATGTACCATAACATATTAACAACGCGTGACTAGGGCTACTTGGGTTCAAGTTAAACACATTTTACCCATCCCAATACATTTTTTAAAGTGCACAACGCCGCTAAAGAAGTTTACACTTCAAAAAAAAAAGTGTAAAGGAGCGAGTGTAACCTTTGATAAGTTTGTAAGTTTGTCCGAAACCGGCCATGATTGAAACTAATTAAAATAGCGTCGCGTCAGGCGTCAGGACGCGTGACCAGACCTAGGGCGCATGCGCGAATACGGTGGCGCACGGCGCCTTGACGACGAGTCAAGAAGGCCGTCACTTTCGTTGAAAACATTGTTTCTTAGCAAAGACGTAAATCAACAGCTCTAAATGGTTCACAGCTGGACATAAACCTCTCTTAAAAAATCAGCCGTGTTGGTATAGGGTTTGTTTTCAAGTTTTCCTTCTCGTTGCAGTAAAGCTTCCAGCTTAATTTGCTTCCATAATCGGCTCCTTCGGAAATATAAAAATTAAACGCGAGTCATATCCATACTATTTAGCACCATTTTCATAAAGATTATAACACTCTCCATACTTTGAGATGTGAAACTAACACTCGACAAGTCAATTACATCTGGCTGTCAACAAAACCAACGAAGTACCCTCAAAGAACATGTCCAAAACAAACTAATTGAAACTGTACTTTCCCATCAAAACTTATCCATTCAATATGGCCATTAATTTGACGTCATTGTTGCCCTAATGGGCTGGAGGGGCGGCCCTTAACCCATTTACGAAGTTGTACGATCGGTAAGTGAATTAAACGTGAAATGTCAACTGTCGTCTATTCAGGCGTATCTATTCGTCTTTACGATTCATAGTAGAGATTAATTGTTTTGTTCCTTTGAGCAATTACACGGTTTTGAGGTCTGAATGGTCTGATCGTGTTGTATTTTTGAGTGAAGATCGGTACTTTACTTTAGGTAGTAGAGCCACGCTGATTTCAGCACGAACGGGCCGGCTCGACCGGGGCGGTACTACCCTCGCACAGAAGACCAGCGTAAAATGACAGCGATCATGCTGTCGTGTTTCGTTGGTGAGTGCGAGACCGGAGGCCCAATGATGCAGAAGCATCACTAGCCCGCCATGGTGTGGGTCACCATGCTGCATTGTTGCATTGTCTGCATTCGCAGTATGGTGATCACCACTCTTGGATTCTGCTCATGCTTTCCATCAGGCAGAGTAGAGTCATTTTGGCAGGGCCAAATATAAAAAAAAAAAAAAAACTATTGCATTTGGATTCTTTTAAACAAAACCCAATAAAGGTACCCAAAATAAATGTAGCGTAATGTTTTCAACTTTATCTTTAATGCAAAACGGAAAGTATATTTACATTTTGCATGTCAAAAATATAATTTTGATTTTAATGACAGAAGTATAAAAACACAATGTATCGATTACAATTCTTCATTTTTGATGTTGATTTGATTTAATTTTTCAAGTCGATTAAAAACAGTATATCCTTATAATCTATATAATCTTCTATATATATAAAAATGAATCGATGAAATGTATGTACACGCATAACTTCCGATCGGCTGTACTAAATTAAATAATTGTTTTTTTAATATGTTCGTTATTGTTAGGAAAAGGTTTGTGTACAAGAAAAAATAAACGATAACGGAAAAAGTTATTTTTTGTCCGCGGCTGTACAGTGCCTGTGGGAAGCTGAGACAGATATGTAAACATGGCGGTACGATGTTGCCGGGTCAGCTAGTATGCTATGAAAAATGTCATCAAGGCTAGCTTTAGGCAGGTGACAAGGTGTAATAGTTAAACTTATAGCAACTTACATTTGGAAAATGACCAATAATTAATGACTAGCTGAGCCCCGCGGTGTTACCTGCGGTTATTGACGTACCGCGAATAACGCCGCGGGACAAAGTTAGTCTAAAAAATTAGCCTAAGTTACTCCCTGGATCATCAGCTACCTGCCAGTGAATGTGCCGTCAAAATCGGTCTAGACGTTACAGAGATTACCCGGAACAAACAGGCAGACAGACAGACAAAACATTTTTTTACTGCATTTTTGGTATATGTACCGTGTATACAGGCATTGATATTGATATACGCAGGACAAAATACATTGCAAACACATATAAATATGTCTATTCAAAACAGTGACTATTATATCAAGAGTTTATCATCATTATCATTAAACCCACTTAAATATGTAGCATTAGTGACTTACTCACATCCTAAATCAAACACCAAACGAATAAATCTAATCGATTCATAAAATCGAGTGCCAATATAATTTTAATTGAAACAAATACCATGTTTGACGTATTTATATGGTATCCAATTAAATGTGATAACATTATCGCTAAATATTGAAGTGTTAACACTGCTTGTTAAAAGCTAGTTGTACACCAACGCGACACAGCGATCATTATACTACCTAAGACCTACAGGATCGGAGCACCAATGGAAAATGCTTCAAAAACGAGGGAAAATTATCACGCTACGGGCAATAAGAGACGCAAACAAGGTTGTTTACTTCATATACGGCATTTATTTTGCTGTCGGTAAAAAATAAACTTTTAATATCAGCAATAACAATGTTTATTCATACAAATTTAATATTTACGCTTCTCTACTGTGTAAAACTGGCTTAATCGTTCGTTACGCAACAAAAACGGTACCTAGATGGCATTTGGCGTCGGCTTTAATGAATCATAACGACAGTTATAGTAGCGGTAATATTTGTAACAGCTCAAGTGCGAAGGTAAAACGAGGTAAATAAACTCTACTAGGTACTTCGGTATAACAACTCCCGCAGTAGGAATAAGTCCTGTGTCGCGGGGACTTCACACACATACACAGTATGCCGTGTGTTAGATGTGTAAGTTAGATAGATAGATAGAAACTCTTTATTTGTACACTGTTTTACATATTTACAAGAGATAGATTACAAATACATAATGTACATAGGGCGACCTTCTTGCCAAAAGCAATCTTTTCCAGGCAGTAGCGGTGTAACAAATTTTGAAGAATTGTATACATATAATTAATGAATATAATTGGGAACATATATACATATCTCCATACATGTATTTCTACACACATACTTATATACAAAATACATACACAACCCTACATACCATCATACGTATCTATACTTAATTTTATAAAGCTGAAGAGTTTGTTTGTTTGAACATGCTAATATTTTAACCGCTGGTCCGATTTGAAAAAATCTTTCAGTGTTAAATAGCCCATTTATCGAGGAAGGCTATAGGCTATATATCAGTACGCTAAGGCCAAAAGGAGCTGAGCACCAATGAACAATGTTTCACAAACGGGGGAAAATTATTACGCCACGGGCAATAGAACAGCTCAAACGTGGTTAATAATATATATTATACTTTTAAAAATATAAAAACTAGTAGACTACCTACTTCGAGTACTGGCACCAAGAAACAGTGGTTAGGACTCCAAAGACAGGAACCTTCACTATTTGAGCCGTGTTACGGAGCATTAAGCAGGGCAAAACCAGAAAATATATTTTTAACCAGTCTTTTGAACGTCACAAATTTTTAGTTTGATTTCTGGTTTTGTTTGGAGAGATTTTGGAACATCAGAATTAGCACCAATCAATAATGTAAGATCTGGTCTTGGTTGCCGCGACACAAGCCTCGAGCTTAGGCGGAAACCGTCGATAAGTTTAAACCTGTAATTTTTTTATGTACAAATAAATAAATAAATTGACTTCTGCATCAAACCCTTGATCCAGCCTTCTAAAGTAAGCCTCTTATTATTATTATTCACATCTGTTATCGTCAACATTTTACTTTTATAATAAAATCAGCATATACATATTTACTGTGACTTTTCTAATATTCCGTCCTTTTTCACAATAAGGGCATACACAACGTGATCAAGGCCACGCATATTCGCTATATATTTTACAAATGGCTGGCAATGAATATAAAATGCAAAGAATGAGGATTGTAACGGAGTATTTGGCAGACATGTATATGGCTAGCTTCATCTTGATCGTCGCAACTATCAGTATTTATGTATACAAAATTTTTATACCAAAGAAAATATATAAGGCAATATACAAATTTGGCAGAAATTTTGTATTTTTTACGTCTTGCCTACCAAAACAGTTTACTCCATCTCAAAATATGTCTGTTTTAGTATAATCTGCTACTGTAATCCCATATAGTAAGTAAATTATAAAATTTTATAACATACTAACTGAACCCCGCGGTTATCGTCGTACCGCGAGTAACGCCGCCGGACAAAACTAGTCTAAAAAAAGTAGCCTAAGTTACTCCCTATATCATCAGCTACCTATCAGTGAACTCCCGTCAAAATCGATCCACCCGTTCCAGAGATTACCCGAAACAAACAGACAGACAGACAGACAGACAAAAATTGATAAAAATACATTTTGGTATATATACCGTGTGTTACATATGCATTTAGTAAAAATCGGTTATTTTAATATTACAAACAAACACTCCAATTTTATTTATTTGTATAGATATGAGGCGGTATAGAAAAATGACCGAATTCATCTATACAAATAAATAAAATTGGAGTGTCTGTTTGTAATAATAAAATAACAGCTTTTTAATCAATGCATGTGTACATTGATTAAAAAGCGTGTGTACCAAAAATGTAGGTAAAAATTTTTTTTGTCTGTCTGTCTGTCTGTTTGTTTGTTCCGGGTAATCTCTGGAATGGCTGGACGGATTTTGACGGGACTTTCACTGGCATGTAGCTAATGATACAAGGCGTAACTTAGGCTACTTTTTTAGACTAACTTTGTCCCGCGGCGTTACTCGCGGTGCGACGATAACCGCGGGTAACACCGCGGGTTTCAGCTAGTAAACTATATAAATTTTGTTATGTATGTAATGTTCTTTGTTATGTATTTATTATGTGTGTACAATGAAGAAATAAATAAATCTATCTTTTTAAATATGGAGGGCAAAGACAACCAACAGATACAAAGAGACAGCTCCTCTGATGGTAACTGATTACCGCTGCCCATAGACATTAGCAACCGGAGGCCCAATGATGCAGATACATCAGTAGACCGTCATGATGTGGGTCAGCACGCTGCATTGTTGTATTATCTATATTCGCTATAAGTATGGTGACACCACTCTTTGATTCTGTTTATGTTTTCCACCAGGCAAAGTAGAGTTAATTTGGTAGGGGCATTCATAAAGAAAATATTAATTGTCGCAGTTTGAGTTGAGTCCCTCTCCCATCAGTTTTGACTGATTGAGCTCTGGTATAGGTGCCGGCAGCTTACTTGGCCATGCGCAGAAAGTCGTTCTTTAGGTCCCTTTGGTGATAGAGGGACGCGGGGATTGTAGTAGCACCGTTCCGAGCAAGGTATTGGACGTTCCGAGCAAGGTATTGGACGTTCCGAGCAAGGTATTGGACGTTCCGAGCAAGGTATTGATTGGACGTTCCGAGCAAGGTATTGGACGTTCCGAGCAAGGTATTGGACGTTCCGAGCAAGCGATTGGTGTGCAAGTCAACTACACTTCGATTTCCTTTGTTTTGATTTGTTGCATTAGTGAACTATGCGCGAACTTACCCCCACTACGCCGAAGTTTGGCCAAGTTAGATGCCGGCACCTATAACATGACTAGCTCGATAAAATACCTTCTTTACATTAATTCATTCTACGCTTAACGTACGTCATTGTAAGCCATTGTATTAATGTTTTGCGATACTTAATAATTCTAAATACATTCATTTAGTAGTACAACTACATATTTATACATACACATAAATAAAATTGTAGTGTCTGTTTGTAATATTTAAATAATCACTTTTTAATAAATGCATATCATGTACAAAGAATAAATGTACCAAAATATTTTTTTTTACATTTTTTGTCTATCTGTCTATCTGTTTTTTCTAATCTCTGGAACGGCTGCTCCGATTTTGACGGGACTTTCAGAGGTACCTGATGATTCAGGGAGTAGCTTAGGCTACTTTTTTTAGACTAACTTTGTCCCGCGGCGTTATCCGCGGTACAACAATTACCGCGGGTAACACCGCGGTGTTCAGCTAGTTTTAAATAAAGGTGCATAAATCAATGAATATTTATTACAAGATGATTCCGCCACCAGTTTACAATATATGACGTACTATGTTTTTGAATGAGTTCCGACTCGTGAGCGTACTCAACTCAAGGTGAACGCATACAATTCAACGTTATTTGTATTTGCAAGATGATGTATAAGTTAGGAAATAAAACTAAATGTCTTATATTGAATACTAAAATCTACACAACGTGTATTGATGCTTTAAACTGAAGTAACTTATCCTCGCAGTGTTTCTTATCTATATCTACTAAATACTATTATATGGGAGGGAAAGTTTGTGCGTTTTTGACGTTGTAGAGGTTTGTTGAACGCGCTAATCTCAGGAAGCGCTGGTCCGATTTCAAAAATTCTTTCAGTGTTGAATAGTATATTTATCGAGTAAGGCTATATACTATACTAGCTGAACCCCGCGGTGTTATCCGCGGTTATTGTTGTACCGCGAGAAACGCCGCGGAACAAAGTTAGTCTAAAAAAAAGTAGCCTAAGTTACTCCCTGGATCATCAGCTATCTGCCAGTGAAAGTTCCGTCAAAATCCGTCCAGCCGTTCCAGAGATTACCCGGAACAAACAGACAGACAGACAGACAGACAAAAAAATTTCTAAGTAGATTTTTGGTATTTGTAGCGTGTATACATACATATGCATTTAGTAAAAATCGGTTATTTTAATATTACAAATATACACTCCAATTTTATTTATTTGTATAGATATCATCACGCCGATAGGAGCGAGGAGGAGAATGTTTCAAAAACGGGGGAAAATTATCACGCTACGGGCAATAGGAGACGCAAACGGGGTTGCGTGGGTCAGCTAGTAATAGATAAAGGGAATCGTAAAATTCGTTACCTAATTTATAGATGGCCACTTAAGACGACATTGGATTACAGACAGTTCGCGGCAAACTATCTGCCATGTTGGAACACGCCCCAAAACCCGCCTAAAAGTCTCACGCACCCTTCCGTCTTATATAGGTTACATAAAAGAATTTTATTGTATTAGAATCAGAATAGGAGTTTTGTGAAAGTTGCGTTAGAAAAGTTGGAAATACAATTCGATTTTTTATGTTTCGTTCGTATATTTTATATGTATCTTATTATGATACTAAAGTACCTATAGAAAGTAGTCGTAAATAATTACTACTTTTATTCTTTAGAACTATCTATGTACTATATTTTTTTCTATGATATTACTAGCTGACCCACACAAGTTCGTCTGAGTATCCTTTCAATCATGTTAGCCTTCTATTCGTCTAAACGTAATTAACTATCCTATCTTAGGTACGCTTTAAACACATTTAAAATATAGACATACAGATAATTTCGGAGTTCATTGTGAGCAACAACGTGATACAAGAATTAATATAACAGGTTTATAAAATACTAGCTGAACCCCGCGGGACACAGTTAGTCTAGAAAAAAGTAACCTAAGTTACACCCTGGATCATCAGCTACCTGCCAGTGAAAGTCCCGTCAAAATCGATCCAGCCGTTCCAGAGATTACCCGGAACAAACAGACAGACAGACAAAAAAGTTTTAAACCACATTTTTGGTATATGTACCGTGTATACATACATATGCATTTAGTAAAAAGCGGTTATTTTAATATTACAGATAGACACTCCAATTTTTTTTATTTGTATAGATAAAGTTTGTTGTAAAAGAATCAAAATGAATTCGTAGTCCCTCTTACAATAAAACAAGGTGGAAGCCATTTACCCCGTGCACACATACTAAAACATTTACCACAGCTCTCTATAGCCTTCAGGAAATTTTGGTGTAAATATTTATATTCTAAAAGATATTTGTTATAATTTTTACACGAATCGAGGAAAACGCGGTCGACCAACACGTTTTAAGTGTATCTGTTCAAGTCAGCCATTCCCAACAGACTCCCGTTTTATTGTTATATCCTCAAGCTTCAGCCATTAAAGCGATAAATATACAATTTGAAGTGGATAGTAACTTTACTGTATTTTATTTTTAGGAAACCCTGAAACTTTTCATATAGAAAGTGTCTTTTTTTCTTCAATATCCTTTTAAAGTCGTGAACTTCCAACATAAAGAATTCTTTGACATCCTTGATCATAACACTTAGGAGACTAAAGCTTTATCATTAAGTTTCAGGCATGCCAATTGGCGTGAGTTTTCATATCGCGATATAGGATAAACAGTTACTTCGTAGTTCGGTGTGTTATCGTTAGATGGCGCTATTTTGTTTTATGTGGAAGTCACAATGTAGTTTCCGTTTCCTTCTCTTGAACATAGTTTGTTAAATCTCAATAGCAGAGCTAATGCATTTTAACTTGTGAATAGGCATGATGACTAATTTTGAAAATCTGTTTCATAGAGTTCGGAAGTATCTCCTATTGTCAAAGACAGTTATAATTCTACAAAAAATGAAACTTTAGTAGGAAAAAATTGCGATTTAAATTTTAAGTTTAAAATTCACGCCAAAACACTCGGTGGTGTCATGGCGTTGATTTGTGCAGTCGTGACGTCACCATTTGTCAACCAGTGTCAATTATATACAGTAAAGTGATGTCGATTATACACACAAAGTGACCTTTTTATGTAAGTGACGTAACTCGCTCTGATAGGTGTTCAACTTAACAAGGCAGATTCCTGTATTTTGTAGTTTTATTTTTGTTAATTAACTATTAATGTCGCTATAAATACGATTTTTATAATCTATGAGCCCCATTTTACCAGATAAATACATTATTTTAGCGGTTCTTGGTTACTGTCATGATGCCTATTGTTTTATTCAGGTCAAGGATCTTTTAGTCTTTAACACTTGAAGATTGAATAAATCGTTTGATAGTACTATAAACAAAGCTAAAGGTCACATTCAATTCAATAAAGCAATCGATTAAGTGTCTGCTCGGTGCCAAACCGCAGCCATGCACTGCATAACCGCTATGCTGTCCTACTTTGTATACACTCCAATTTTGTAAATGGAACAACACTTATCTTTTTCTTAATCCCATAAAACTTCATCTTTTATAGCGACACCATATTTTTGGCCAGTATACTATTTTTTTATTTTTTTTTAACTCCATCTAGTCCCAAGACAAGCAGAGCTTGTGTTATGGGGTACTAGACAACTGATACAAATACATATATTTTTTTTTTTTGTAAATACATACATGTTATAGATAGAACACACCCAAACTCCGAAACAAATATTTGTAGATCATACAAACATTTGGTCCGACCCGGGAATCGAACCCGAGACCTCATGATCAGCAGTCGCCCTCGCCAACCGCGAGGCCAACGAGGCAGTTAAAATCTTTGTTCTTTTAAAATGTTATAGATAACTTAAAAAATATATTTTGGTCTTAAAGTCTACCAATACTGCTTAGAGTCCCCACAGATAACAGACTTATAATCGGCCTGTTAATCAGTATGAACATCTGTGACAGTGCACACACTACACCGATTTGGTATTGGCCGACAAATAAGCTAAAAGCCAACTGGATCAAACTATCGGCCGACTAAAAAGTTTGTAGTCTGCGGAGGCTATTAAACGTTTAATTTTTTTTTTATATTTGGCACTGCTATAAAATGACTCTACTCTGCCTGATGGAAAGCATAAGCAGAATCTAAGAGTGGTGGTCACCATACTACGAATGCAAGCAATGCAACAATGCAGCATGGTGACCCATACCATGATGGGCTACTGATGCTTCTGCATCATTTGGCCTCCGATCTCGCACTCAACACGACAGCACGATCGCTGTCATTTTACGTTGATTTTCTGTGCGATGGTAGTATCGCTCCGGTCGAGCCGGCCCGGAACTACCTTGCTATCTAAGCTTTGAATTTGCAACCTTACTAGAATACAAAATGGCATTAGAAGGTTTTCAACGTTAAAACGTTTTTATTTCGTGTCCGCTCTTACTGCGGTAGACACTAGACTTTCATAAAATTATTTTCATCAGAATAGAGTCTAAAGCACTGGGGCTTCAAACTATATACCTAGATAACTAGATACTTTTGTAAGCACCCAAAAGAGATATTTTTTAGAAATTTCATATCTAAGGGAGTTAAATGACATTAAGTTACTATTTGGACGTAACTTATTTAACTGTTTTTAGAAGCGAGAACCCGAGGGTCGAACCAAGTGGCGTGGCCTATGTTCGAGCAGTGGACTGCGGCAGACGGTTGATAATGATGATTTAACTTAATAAGGGATGAATGATTATGGTAGTTCGTCGTTTTTAAAACACTAAATCAAAAAATAATCTCGTTAACGAAGCCTCGGCCTATATCGAGTATTTTATATTTGATATTTATAAAATCAATTGCTGTTCGTTTTCGGGTTCAGCTAGTATTAGATATAAATTCGATCATCAGTTATCTGCCAGTGAAAGTCCCGTTAAAAAAGGTTCAACCGTTCCAGACATTACTCGGAACAAACAGACAGAAAGATAAAAATTGAAAAAAAAAATTTTGGTACATGTACCGTGTATAGGTACATAAACCAAATTTGAACAAAAAATCCAGTAAATTCTCTTAATGTCAAAGTCGAACTGAGAAGTCTGCGTACCTCAAAGGAAACGATCACAAAGGTCCAAAATTCAAATGTCATAAAAATATAATTATGTTGCCTATTGTAATACACTCACTAACTCTAATTATAAAGGTATAGGGTTCAGTGATCAATCACTAAATGGACCTCACACCGGACTTCGGTTAAGTGGTTCTTGTTAATTCATCTTGGTCTCACATAATTCACTAGTGTGCCGACTAATGTGATAATGACACTAGAATTACAGGCCCTACGTAATATAATAGTTTAGAAATTTACTGAAATGATACATTAAATGAGATGCGTTCTATATTGGTAAGTCAGTTGAAAATGGACACCTACTATTCGAGAGTGTAAAGTATGTTCCTACTCTTTTACTTCCCTTCTGATGGCTCGGACTGGAAGTGACTAAAAACCATACACCGTGTCGAGTATTAGAAGCAGGAAAACAGGTGCAAAGTAGAAAAGGAAAAACCTGGAAAACGTACCTCGGAATACAACCACGGCCAGGTCTCGTGATGCCTCTCGAGCCAATCTTCCATAACGGATTTAAAGCCGCAATCACGACGTGCCCTCCCCCATAAATAGTGAGTGAAACTGTAGACATAATACACTTACTACCCGTGCAAAACCCGGGTAAAGCATTATTATTATTTTAAGCGATTTTCTTTGAAAACTACCATCGCTAGTAATCTCTAAATTCTATACAAAACTTTCGAAAACATCCCTCAAGTAAAACGCTAACAGAAAATGAGAAACGTACAATGTAAGTTGATACTGCTCAAAACTCGATACTTAAGACGTTACAATAATTTCCCCAGGGCAAATAACTTTTCCACGAATTTCATTACCAAGTAGTAAGACCTCGCCACGTTTGAAACGAATTTGAATTCTCCTATCTATAGTAACATATAAAGCTGAAGAGTTTGTTTGTTTGAACACGCTAATCTCAGGAACTGGTCCGATTTGAAAAATTCTTTCAGTGTTAGATAGTCCATTTATCGAGGAAGGCTACAGGCTATATATCATCACGCTAAGACCAATAGGAGAGGAGCACCAATGAAAAATGTTTCAAAAACGGGGGAAAATTATCACGCGACGGGCAATAGGAGACACAAACGAGGTTGCGTGGGTCTGCTAGTATAGTAATATTATTATAACTAAACATTTAGGTAATTAGAACGAACTGGATTAATTACTATAATTTATTGGCAGAGTTTCGATCCGACCACAAGGCAAATACTATTTATATTAGTTACTGAGTCCCGCGGTGTTACCCGAGATTAACGTCGTACCGCGGGTTACGCCGCGGAGCCAAGCTAGTCTAAAAAAGTAGCCTAAGTTACACCTTATATCATTAGATATGTATCAGTGAAAGTCCCGTCAAAATCAGTCCAGCCGTTCCAGAGATTACCCGGAACAAACAGACAGACAAAACAAAAATACATTTTTGGTATATGTAATGTGTATACACATATGCATTTAGTAAAAACTCCCTGCCAAAAAACACTAAAAAGCTCAAAATAAACTGGCTCTTCATAAATTGCAATGTGCCAATTCTTGTCTATACCTAACTCTTTATTCATTTAAATAGTATTATTATTATGTGTGCTAGGTACCTAAAATCTGTTTGAAGTCGGTGCCAAGCCAAATGTAATAGTAGGAACACACTCGCTATATTTCGAGACAACCATAGGCAGCCCGCGCGGGTCTGCCTGCTAGGGTTGTTTTGTTCTACACGAAGAGCTGCTATCCGGCAGCGGCGAGTGCGATACCTTAGTACCTACTATTACATTTTGGCTTGGCACCGACTTCAATCAGATTTTAGGTACCTAGCACACATAATAATAATACTATTTAAATGAATAAAGAGTTAGGTATAGACAAGAATTGGCACATTGCAATTTATGAAGAGCCAGTTTATTTTCAGCTTTTTAGTGTTTTTTGGCAGGGAGTTTTGTTTTTTGGAAGTCGGTGTTTTTTTTTTATAAAAAGTTTTTATTTTTACATTTTTAGTGTAAATAATCATAGGTAAGTAGTGAGTTAAACTAATTATTTAATACAAATCGCGTGAGCCAACCAACGTAAGTGACCACCTACAAACGTTACTCCCGCTGATGCGAATAACTGTAGGAGTTGGAAGCACGTATTAGCCAACAACTCATATTGAGATGAACAATTTATGTTATCAAGAGCGTGATCTACGAGGCAATGGGAATCGTGTCAAAGTTGAAATGACCTGCACCTTGCCGTGATCGAATAGGAGCAAGCGAATCTATACTCTATACTAATATATAAAGCTGAAGAGTTTGTTTGTTTGAACGCGCTAATCTCAGAAACTACTGGTCCGATTTTGAAAATTCTTTCAGTGTTAGATAGCCCATTTATAGAGGAAGGCTATAGTCTATACATCATCACGCTTAGACCAATAGGAGCGGAGCACCAATGAAGAATGTTACGAAAAAGGGGGAAAATTATTACGCTACGAGCAATAGAAGACGCAAACGAGGTTGCGTGGGTCAGCTAGTCTATACAAATATATAAAATTGGAGTGTCTGTTTGTAATCTTAAAAAAAACGCTTTTTACTAAATACATATGTATGTATACACGGTACCGTGTCTGTCGGTCCGTCTGTCTGTTTGTTTGTTTGATTCAGCTAGTTACTAATAAAAAGCAAAGACATTGAGGGCACTACCTTAAACAAAGTCGTGATTAATTTTCGAAAAGATAAACACTGCGATAAGTTGCGTTAGCAAGGGTGCTTACGCTATTCAAACATCTTCTAGGTGTGAAGTTCTCATCAATACAAATTAAACAAGCCCAAACACAAGGCAACTGCTATGAATCGTAGAGGAGTTCCCTCGACTATCTTTCGGCTCCATCATCAGATCGAATCCAGACCTCCATTAAATTGTAGTGCTTTCAAATACTTTATTAAAAAAATTACAAATGCACTAGTCGCCCCTACAAATTTCGAAGGTTCTCCTCGATTTCTCTGGGATGCCTGCCGCATCATCCTTATCATGGTACCACCGTCGGGACATCTCCTTTCCAACAAAAGAAAAATCATCAAAATCGGTTCATAAACGACGACGAAGTTATGCCCGAACATACATAAAAAAAAAAAAAAAAAATATACGGTCGAATTGAGAAACCTCCTCCTTTTTTTGAAGTCGGTTAAAAAGGTTTTTTTTAATATTACAAACGGACACTCCAATTTTATTTATTTGTATAGATGTATAGATTAATTATGATTCATTAAAGTTGTGTCTCAGGCTAGATTGGATTTTAAGATATCAATTGCATGCTGCGCTTGTGTACTAGACTAGAAACAGCTTGAAATAAAATTCTTTGGTATTGGTTTTAACTTTAAAGTTAGATATGGTTGAAACGAGAGACAATGTCTATCTAACGGTGGAAAGTTTTCTAAGATAAGAATAATGATATCAAATGCCGCAGCTTCTCAAGTGGTATGATAATATTCCGCCGCCCTGGGGATACGTTCCGATAGATTATCCTCAGGGTATGTCATCCAAGGCCAGCAAAAGACTTGAAGGCTTTAATAACTCCATAGTTTACTTAGACGTATTAAGAACTAGTTGTTGCCCGCGGCTCCGCCCGTGTATATGTGGGTTATCGCGGCAAATAGTAGCCTATGTGTTATTCTGATATATAAGCTATATTACTGTAAAGTTTCATCCAAATCCGTTCAGTAGTTTTTGCGTGAAAGAGTAACAAACATCCATCTATCCTTACAAACTTTCGCCTTTATTTATTAGTGTGACTAGTTGTTGCCCGCGGCTCCGCCCGCATATATGTCGATTATCGCGGCAAATAGTAGCCTATGTGTTAATCTGATGTATAAGCTATATTACTGTAAAGTTTCATCCAAATCCGTTCAGTATTTTTTGCGTGAAAAAGTAACAAACATCCATCCATCCTTACAAACTTTCGCATTTATAATATTAGTAGGATAAGTAGGATACGCTAAGCGTCCCCTATTTATCCCTCGGTTGTCGTATTAGGCGACTAAGCGAGAAAACTACTCAAGATAGCATCACAGCAAAGAAGAAGGAAAACTTAAAAGAATATACCAATCCGTCTGTCCAGCAGAATATAGTAGACTAGCCGACCCACGCAACCTCGTTTGCGTCTCATATTGCACGTAGCGTGATATTTTTTCCCCGTTTCTGTAACATTCTTCATTGTTGCTCCGCTCCTGTAGGTCTTAGCGTGATGATATATAGCCTATAGCCTTCCTCGATAAATGGGCTATCTAACATTGAAAGAATTTTTCAAATTGGATCAGCGATTCCTGAGATTAGCGTGTTCAAACAAACAAAAAAACTCTTCAGCTTTATGTATTAGTATAGATATTAAAAGCTCCTTACTAAAGAGATGCCTATATCGAGCAGTACACTGTTAAGGGCTGTGAATGATGATGTGACCAACTTTCAAGGTAGTAGGTAGACACGCTTATTTCAGCACGGACGGGTCGCCTCAACCGGGGCGGTACTACCCACAGAAAATCAGCGTAAATTCGTTGGTGAGTGTGAGACCGGAGACCCAATGATGTGGCACCGTCACTAGGCCGTCATGGTGTGGGTCATCATGCGGCATTGTCTTCATTCGCAATGAGCATGGTGACCACTACTCTTGGACTATGCTTATGCTTTCCATCAGGCAGGTTTGAGTCATTTTGGCAGAGCCATACACAAAAAAGTGAGTTTCAAGAGTTCTTGGGTGATGATAGTCACCCGTGTCGAAATTCGCCATCACGATAAAAGCCATTAATGTCCTACATGCCGTTTTACATTTCTCATTAAACTTTTGACTAAACATTAAATATATTTGGACAAAATTTGAAGGATTATTTGAATGGAATGTTATTGGAATGTCTATATATCTATACTAATATATAAAGCTGAAGAGTTTGTTTGTTTGTATGTTTGAACACGCTAATCTCAGGAACCACTGGTCCGATTTGAAAAATTCTTTCGGTGTTGGATAGTCCATGTATCGAGGAAGGCTATAGGGTATATATCATCACGCTACTACTAATAGGAGCGGAGCAACAATGAAGAATGTTTCAAAAAAGGGGGAAAAGTATCACGCGACGGGCAATAAAAGACGCAAACGAGGTTGCGTGGGTCTGCTAGTGTCTATATAAAAGTTAAGCACAATCGTAAATTTATCGTTGTTATTATTGTTCTCCTAAGATACCATTAAGCGGCTTAACTTCTTTGAGGCCAAAAACATGTATTCACTCGGTGATTTTCTTTTCACACCGACGATGTTTACCTTAAAAACAAAAATATTTTCCTCAATGAAATAAGGTTCTAAAGACCACCGGCTTTAGATATCTGTTATTTCAAATTAAAGTTTTTTCTGAAAAAACGTTTTGATTCAACTTCGCTTTTTCTAGAGTATATTTTGGTTGCTAAGAGCATAACTCGAGAATGACTGGACCAATTCGGCTAATTAAGTTCTTTGTATGACCTTTAAGGCCCACGGGAGGAATTAATAATTAAAAAAATGTGGATCCATAGTATACAAAATGTATGGAGTAATGTATAAATTATATATCTCTCTAGCTTTTGTATCTCGGTATAGAAAGAGCTAGAGTTTTTTCTTTTCTACCAAAAGACCAGAAAAGTATGACGTCTGTCTGTCTTATGTGTGGGAGCCCCACACATAACTACGATGCGATGCGATGCGATGCGACGCCGCATCGTAGAAACTTGCGATGCGAATTGCTACGATACGAATTCGCGCGGCAAAGCGTTGGTTCACGTGACCATATTTTCGACCACAAAGAGATATTCTTATGAGATTTTTGTATGAAATGGATGACGGAAAATAGAATAAAAATAATATAAATGATTTAAGGATACAAATAAATAAGAAAATAGTTTGTAAATGTTTTAAAAGAAAAAAAATGTTAACAAATATTTTGTATATCGCCGGGTTAAAGGCAAAACCAACTATTGGGTCCAAAAAAGCCAATCAAAAATTTTTAATTAGCGGCTTTGTAAACTTTAGATGAAAACTGAAGTCATTAGAATTGAAACAATGGCAGTCACGTGTGTAAGAGCGTGTTCTATGACTATCAAAGTTTCACATGGTTTCATGCTAAACACAAACACTAACTTCTATTGTTAAAAAAACTTCAAAATTAAATTATACCTCTGTCATTTATTTGCTTCTGCCTCTATAGTACAAATGCATGAATATCTAAACAAGTAACTGCCCCTGCTTCTCCTAGATTTCGTATTTACATTAGTTTAAGCATAGTTTTGAAAAATTATTTATAATGTTGACTGCCAAGAGTTTAACTTTGTCACAATTTTAAAAAATCCAAAATATTAGTTGGTTTTTCTTTTCTATTTTATGATAATTGTCTTTGAATATCGAATGCAAATATGTGTTAACAATCACGATACTAATAAAATCGCTTAAACTAGCTGTACCCTGCAGTTTTACCTGCTGATTAATTTTTTCCAGTCCTGTTTCCAAGGAAATAAAAAGGGTTCAATGCCTTAATCCAGGATTTACTCTACCTGTGCCTCAAAATTTCATTCTTAATCCGTTTAGCCGTTTAGGCGTGAAAAGGTAACAATCACAGATATACTATTGCATTTATAATATTAGTGGGAATGGGATTTATTACTGTGTGTTTTTTATTACCTAACCGGTTGAAAATACTATGAAAATAAAAGTCACATACAATAAGAAGAATCATTTTTAATTTATTACTTTGTATTTAAACAAAAAGTTTCCTAACTAAGGACAATCAATATTAATAAAAATCAATCAGAATAAAAATGTATTAAAATTAAATTAATCATCATCAAGGTCTTCTGATTCTTCAGAAACTGTAAGATCAGGTAAACGATCAAGTTTCTTGTCGTTATGTCGTAAATTTTGGAACCACCCGTGATATTCTTCAGGAATGACTCCTTTTTCACAGAGTTTCAATAGATCTTTTTTTTTCGCGGTTGAAATGCATATTGGTTCTGTATATAATGGATTCAGCACCTCTGGGAAACATGGGTCATTTGTGGATTGTAGTGTAGGTTCAATGACAACTTCCTTGACTGGCTTGACTTGTTTAGACTGAAATCGCGTACTGTAACGATGGCAATCTTTTGAGGGATTGTGGTCTTGTATTGTTAAAGTTGATTCCAAAAAGGGTTGTTTAATTCCGAGATCCATATAAAAAAAGTTTTCAGACATGTCGTAGTTATAATATATTTTTGAGTCGCCTTTAACATACCGCATTCTTTTTATTTTTAGCCACTTGACACGCTGACTATCACTTGTTTTTTGTTTATAAATCATCAAACTTTTGGCTAGCATCTTTAGATCTTTGAAGTCCGTGAATTTCATTTCTTTTACATGATAGGGTTTTTTTGTTTGCCCCTTATCCTTTCCCTTGTATTGACGTGATGAACGAGCCCTACGAAAAATGTTTAACCACTCTGAAATTGAGTATATATTTGCGTGTTTTTGCGCTGATTCTATGCTGCTGTGCATAGAATCTACTTCCATATAAGAATGGCCAGATTCCAAAAATTTGTGTTCAATCAATTTCAGGTGTTCGATTTTATGAACTGCCCATAACAAAACAGCGGCCACATATTGGTTCCTATTTTGCCCACCACATGTGTCTGAAAATAAAGAAACCTCTTCGACATGGTGGGGAATTTGGTTTAAGTATTCTAAAATTATGGAACCAATCTCGGAACTTCCTTTCTTACCATTTATTTCAGTCCATGCATAACAAAATGCTTCATTCGGAGAAGCACTCTCATAAACTGTCAGGTTGTAAAGTGTGAGTTTACGGCAATAATACAAAAGACCTACATCACCACTAGGGATTTGTAAGATTGCTTGTAAATCAAAGGATGCCGAAATAAAAGTGTTTTCTTTTTCTGCTCTTTCCTTGTCTCTTTGTTTTTCGTTATTGCATGCATCTTTTCTTTGAATATGTTGACTATACTCCTCTTCAATTTTAGCTTTCTCTTCAGTATCCAAACGTCGATATTTAGTGCATAAAAGACATTGGTCCTTTTTGGGGATAAAGAATCCCAAGTTGAATTCGGTGCAAAATATATTTCGATACACAGCCTCCGACACAGGTGTAACGCTCTTCTTTTCACACTCCTCTATGTACAATCTATACATTTTTGTAATCGATAGACTACAGTCTAGATATTGGCGTTTTATATCTTTACGCACATAATGACTCTCCATCGTAGGGAAAGATTTGATATGACGCCGAACTCCTTCAGCTTGTTCAGGAGGCGTTTTATTTTGAGGTACATGTCGTCCTCGCGGATCCGAATCTCGGTAATAAAAACCCATCACATCCCGTCTTTCTACTGCTTCTGTAATAACTGAAGCAGAAATGCACAAAGTTTTGCAGAAGAACTTTTGGCATACCTGAAATTTTACGTCATCTTTGAAGAAAAAGTACTGCTTTGAATTTGATCTCATTGCGTTTCGTTTTCTCTCGAGAACTGTTGTTTTGATAGGTTTTACTTCTATCAAACTCAATATCATATTTTTCTTACTAGAATAGCTGTAAGCCCAGTATTTCCGACAAAGTCTCTCGCGGTCGGTTTCACTGAAGTTTAAGAAGCATTTGAATTTACATTTTGAGCAATCTACAGCTTTTGGTATTTTCGCCGGCCTACATTTCTTTGCCGTTATGTAAGGAAGACCATCACATCTTCTTTTCTTTGCAACGTTTCTCTTCCAGGTCTCAGGGTTAGGCGTTCGCCAGCGACTTTTGGGTTTAATTATTTTCCACACTCTGTCAAAGATATTATTTACAGTGGTAGTAGCAGCTATAACGGAATTTTTCTGTTGTGGTTTATTAGCAATGACAATCCAGCAGTTATCAAATATTTCTTTTAACAGCAGGGTGGCAATAAAAGAAGCATCAGAGAAGCTATTGTCAAATTCAAGCACAATATTATCAAAATCAGGTTCTTTAACTTTTTCGGTAAATGTAGAATTGATTGGCCCTATAAGATCTTCTAAAGCAATTAAGTCTTCAAAAAAAATTATTGGTGATTTTCTCGAAGAATGATCTCAATATGAGGTATTTTCTCCATCTGCAGTATGATCTTCACTCACTTTTTGAGACCTATCTTCCTGTATACAACTGTTGACAACATTTTCATTCTGCATTGCTTTATCTACATCTGAAAAGGAAGAAATATTTATCTTTACCTCTTGTCAAATTTCATGGTTCTAGGTCAAATAGTTTATTTATTACAAAAGAATGTTTTTTAAGTTTTTTTAAAACTACTATTGATTCATTTCTATTGTAAGGAACCCAAAAAACGTTAATTTGTAGTTTGTACAATAACAAAAAAATATTTTATGCGAATATAAAATTACATTTATGACTAAAAAAATGGTTTATTATATGGAACCCCGATACGCGAGGTCGACTCGTATTAGGCAGCTGATAGTTTTATATGGAAACAATAAATAAGTATGATAAAACTATAGGTCTTACGTTGCAAGACACTGTTAATTTGGTTTGTGTTGGCGTTAGATGCTGTAAGGAATTGGTCATAGGCTTGAGAAATTAATGAGTCATCATCACCCGATTTAAAATTTCCATCTTCAATTTCTGAAACAAAAAAGTTCGAAAACTAATTAGTCATCATCAACACACATACCTACCTATCTTTATTCAAACATCCTTTACTGAATTTACCTCCTATTACTATTATTACTATTTAACACCTACACAAGCACTTAATCGAGTAATCATACGCAATAACATTAAAATTAAAATTTTTGACAAACCCCCTACACAGCACCAGATCGAAATTGTCAAGTAATTGTCATTTTACGATTATACTAGCACGCTAAAGCACCTAATCGAGTAATCATACGCCAAAAATGCCTCACATCATTTTGGAAAAGAGCTCATACTCTTACACTGTCAGCTTCAAAACACGTTTATTATATTAATTTACTTTGGAAACTATTTCATCACACTGCTAAATAACCTTAAAATTATTTTAATTTGTAAAAGATACTTACTCTCTTCAGATTCACTAACATTTGCAGCAATCGTCGGTTCTGATCCTTCAACGTTCATTTTCTTGACGAAACACACAAAACACGTCACAAATATTGATAATCCGAAATATTAATATGCGAAAAGTCGTTCGCTGCGGCGCAAGATTCGACCAACTCCGCGTAAAGCGGGAGAGAGACTACGACTCGGCACGGCAAGTAGCAACCGTTACGAATTAATAGGTTTTGCTTTTAGACTGTTGGTCAAATGAAAACTGAAGTACAGAATGCTAAAACCAACTATACTTATATAGTATTTAATTACTTTCGAGGATTTTACAATTTCACTATGTTATTCAAAACAAAAAGGTACTAAGTAAATATATTCTTTTTTGCCTTTCGTGATCAGATTTTTTGTTGAGAAATATTGTGGAAACAAAAACAATTAAAAAAGTTTGGTATCTTTTACATCTATGTTTCGAAATATCATGCACAAATTATTAGGAATTATTTGTTTTTAATTCTCAAAAAGGATTTTTTTCTCTATTTATTTGTTTCTTACTTGTGACGAACATCTAATAATCGGTTTTTACACTTGGTAATTCGGTAACGGTAAGTCCTAAGGACTAATCGGTTTTACCAGTAGATAGAAAATCGAGTGCCTAGTCGATTGATACAAAAAAGTAAAAAATGTAAAAAAAATGAGATAATCGGTTTTGCCTTTAACCCGGCGATATATTCTTCAGTATTTGAGCCAAAATAAAATAACATCTCAGATCCTGCGAATTATGCGTAGCGTATAGTTACCAAGTTAAGTAACTAGGTTAGGTAGGTACATATTATAATAATAATACATATTTAGAACATCTAACACACAGCGTGTTTATATTCTTCAGTATTTGAGCCAAAATAAAATAACATCTCAGATCCTGCGAATTATGCGTAGCGTATAGTTACCAAGTTAGGTAACTAGGTTAGGTAGGTACATATTATAATAATAATAATACATATTTAGAACATCTAACACACAGCGCTATCTAGTAAAGGTAAAGTAAAGAAAAAAAGAAAAGAAAGAAAGTAGTGCCGTTTAGTAAAGTCGCAAAGTGGATCAAAAATGTTGTCAACAAGTGTGATATAACATTGCACGAATGCAAGATGCGAATTACATCGGACGTTCTTGCGGTGTATCGGTGCGGAGCTCGCAGATATTTACAATGCGTTGCGAATTCGCAGTTTAGTGTGGGCACTCTTATGTGTAGTAGCCCTTAATTAGTTTTCATACCCCATCTAAACTTGCTGCAACTCCATTTTCATTGGAATACTAAAAGACATGTTAGACGTTAATTACACCCTTAGGGCCTCGTCGTGGAACAGGAGATCCAAAGGTATTTTCCACGCCGTCAACCAAAAAGAAGGGCCTCGCCATAGACTACAGATGATATTTCATTAATACTTCGATGAGAATAGCTTCATTCAATCTCTAACTTATTTACTTTTTCACATAAACTTGTGGAACGTGTGTATTGATCTACAAGAACCAGTTTATAAGAAAAATACTGGTGCATTTTAGGAAGCGCGTCTGTGTGTCGCCGATAAGGCGCATTTTGGCAAAACACCAGAATCAACCAGAATATTTGCGCTTCAGCGGGGGTATGCTGATTAGACATATTGGTGGATGAATATTTCGTCCCGTTATTATATATTTTCGTTATAATATCAGTCTTTGCAGGCTTTCGAGTTACGTGATCGCGTTAATACTCGTTAAAATAATTGTTAATATATCATGGAACGCGAAAGTTTAAAAGTTAGTATTTGTATCAAAAAGTTTATTGGTTCACTGCAGCTTTATTAATGTTAGTCACAAGACTAGTTTAGCTTATTGGGTGACCGGGTGACACCCCTTATGTTGCAGTCACGCCAGGAGTGTCATTTCATTCGTCACTCGTCTCAAAGTAAGCAATAACTTAGAAGTTGATATAATAGTTAGTTAGTTACTTTCTGGAATTACGAGCAACCCTTGAACTTAGATTTATACTCAACTTTCTGCCTGCGACTCCACCTTTGTAAGTCGGATTTCACGTAATAATTTTTCGGGTTAATATGCATGGCCTAGGACATTTGTTTTTATTAATAGGAGGCAAACGAGCAGAAGTATCGCCTGATGGTAAGCGATCACCGCAACCATGGACACTCGCAACGCCAGAGGCGTCACAAGTGCGTTGCCGCCCTTTGGGGGATGACCCATTAATATCCTACATGCCGTTTTTACATTTCTCATTAAACTTTTGACTAAACATTAGTGCGTTGCCGCCCTTTGAGGGATGTGGGAGAGGTAGGGGTATGGGCCTTCAGAAATTCACTCACTCGGTAAAACACAGCGCAGCGCTGTTTCACGTAGGTTTTCTGTGAGGCCTTGTTATCACTCTGGTCGAGCCGGCCCATGCATACCGAAGCGTGGCTCTCCCACGAACATTCACAAATAATGTGGCTTTCTATTGATAAAAGAATTTGCCAAATCAGTTCAGTAGATTTATACATCACCCCTACATTCTCACAAAATCTCTTTATAATACTCGTATTAGTTTAGGTATAAATAAACCTTTTCTCTCTAAAGCTTGTTCGCTATAGGCTACAGTTGATAATAACTAGTACGTAGCATTAAGCGTCACATTTCTGTTTAGCCTTAATTAATTAAGATAAGCTTTGCTTCTGCTTCTTTTAAAACAAATAAACGTCACAGCAAAACGGTTTATTGTTCTTGTGTGGTCATTCGAATTAATGTTTACTTATTTAAAATGTATTTCTCTAGCAAAGAATAAAGACTGTAGAATATTATTCAATTAAGACATTACACATATCTTATATATAAAATTCTCGTGTCACAGTTTTCGTTCCCATACTCCTGCGAAACGGCTTGACCGATTCTCATGAAATTTTGTGAGCATATTGAGTAGGTCTGAGAATCGGCCAACATCTATTTTTCATCCCCCTAAATGGTAAGGGTCACCCATTCTTAAAATACTTATATGGCAAAACGACGTTTGCCGGGGTCAGCTAGTAATATAGAAACCTATGTTCATAACCTTAATTATTATGACTGCTTTGTGTTTTTATTTATGTATAGTCCTGCCAAAATAACTACTCTGCCTGATGGAAATCACGAGCAGAATCCAATAGTGGAGGTCACCATACACATTGCGAATGCAGACAATGCAGTATGGCGGCCCACACCATGGCGGCCTAGTGATGCTTCTGTATTATTGGGCCTCTGGTCTCGCACTCACCAACGTAACACGACAACACAAATATTGACACTTTAGGTGGATCTTGTGTATGAGGGTAGTACCGCCCCGGTCGAGCCGGCCCAACCGTGCTAAAATCAGCGTGGCTCTACTGTTTTATTACAGCATACACACACATACAGCACATAAGTTTTATCTTAATTTGTTCAGTAGTTTTTTGTTTATAATATTAAGTAGGATAGGAAGAAACCGCTCCGAAGTTTTTTTCCTAATACAATTCCTTATTCATTACAATATTTATTAGCAAATTTTTTGTTGGATTTACACGAAAGCTTTTAAAACTTATAACGTTTCATAAAAGGTTCGTAAATATACTGGTGAAGTTTGTAATATTTAGAGCTTCAGAGCTGAAAATGTAATTATTTAATTAAATTCTTTGACCGTTGTAAATACGCCACATTGTGCCGACAGCTAAAATGGCTGAGACTGAGGTTCTGACAAATATTTACTACATAATTTTTTTACTGAAATTTACTTTTTTAAGGTTTATGTAACATTTGTTTGAGCGGCATGAGTGACACGAAGCCTTCCTTTTATTTATTTTAAAATACACTTGATACTAACCGTTCTCGCTTGTAATACTAGCTTAACTAAAGTCGATTGAATACTAGAACAAATAGTAGACTTACTACTGGCAAAATTCATCCAAATCCGTTCAGTTGTTTTTGCGCGAAAGAGTAACAAACATCCAAACATCGCTATAAGCGCATTTATAATATTAGTAGATCTTAATACATGATAAAGCATTTTGGTCAGTTCTTAAAATATTTTTCTTTCTGGATCACTCTCGTTCATTCACTAGTACTAAGCATTCTTTCCTTACATTTCTAACTATTCTTATTAAAACACTCGCTTTGAGATCTGGATGAACTCAACCCATAACACTATTAAACAAACACAACAACACACTATTACAACAGCTTACTACAACTTGTTATTGGATATTTCTTTGGTTTTAAACCGTGTTGTTGGAAAACCAAAGAAATATTTAGTACCGTGGGTGAGCCGCGCTTCGGCATGAATGGGCCGGCTCGACCGGAGTCTCACAGAAAACCGGTGAAAAATGGCGCTAGCGCTGTGTTTCATAGAGGGAGTGAGGACACGGCAACGCACTTGTGACGCTTCTGGTATTGCGGGGGTTCTTGGGACTCTGCTCGTTTGCCCACTATTCCATAAAAAAAAAAAACCTTCTTAGTCTTCAGTGAAGCCTATAATTCTATTTCAGAACAATATAGATACTTCCATATCTACATTAAATAGTGCCGCATTTTTTTAAGTACCTGTATTCTTTTGGTAAATTTTCTTAAAATGAATTCTACCTAGGATCTGTTTATAGCCCCCGAAACCCACTGCATACTAAATTTCATGAACATCGTTGGAACCATTATCGAGTTTCAGAGTACATATATACAAAAAATTGGTCGTTTTAAGGTAACAGATAATAATTCATTTATTTTTATTCATATTAGATTATCATCATTATTTTTTTTTTCACGTTTTAAAATTGCAAATACTTTTAGCGATCTCTTTATGTGAAGCAAATTTTTTCACAAATCATGTCGAACGAAACTTTGAGAGGAATTTCAAGATATAAATTAGAATTCCCTCCTCGCATCGTCGGTGGACTCTCAGAAGACAGTGATTTATTAGAGACAAGAAATATTCCTAAGATGAGAATCGAGTAGAAAATTTTCTTATCGAATTAGAAACGAAGTGACATTTTGTTCGAACGATAAAGCTTAATGGACTAGTAAAGATTTGCTCTTCAGCAACCCCACTTTATCGGTAAAGGACGAAAGAAAGAGGCCGTGGATTCGATTCTCATCCAGAACAAATAATATTAAAGTGAGCAGAATCATTTGTTTTAATTCTGGGTGTAATTTACGTTAGTATTCAAATATATAAGCAAGTTTATCAGTAGCTTGGTTACCATAGCACACAGGCTCAATACATCGTTTGGAATCAAACGAACTTGTGTGAGATGAATCTATACTAATATTATGAAGCTGAAGAGTTTGCTTGTTTGTTTGAACACGCTAATCTCAGGAACCGCTCGTCCGATTTGAAAAAATCTTTCAGTGTTGAATAGTACATTTATCCAGGAAGGCTATAAGCTATATATCATCACGCTAAGACCAATAGGAGAGGAGCACCAATGGAGAATGTTTCAAAAACGGGTGTAAATTTGATAATTTACCGCTACGGGCATTAGGGTCAGCTAGTGCTAATATAAGTTACAGCGATGGGCACTACTTGTTTCTTTATTCAAAAGACAAATTCCTCATACAGAACATATTCTGTATCGCGGGATTCTAAAAACACTAGCCGACCCACGCAACCTCGTTTGCGTCTCCTATTGCCCGTAGCGTGATAATTTTTCCCCGTTGTTGTAATATTTTTCATTGTTGCTTCGCTCCTGTAGGTCTTAGCGGGATGATATATAGCCTATAGCCTTCCTCTATAATTGGGCTATCTAACACTGAAATAATTTTTCAAATCGGACCAGCGGTTCTTGAGATTAGCGTTTTCAAACAAACAAACAAACTCTTCAGCTTTATATATTAGTATAAATACATCAACAACTTGTGGATCATGTGGAATTTGAACTCTGCCATAGCGCAGTAGAAAGCGACGTGGCGGCCGCTTAAATCACTACGCCATTCGTGCAGTGCGAATTCTTCTTAATACACTGAATAATTTTACTTCAGTATAGAAAGTTATCATTCAAGAAGTCTTGACAAATGAACACTAACGAGGAAAACCTTATTAAAAAACAATCCCATTGAATTTCCATACACTAGACTTCCTTTTCAATATGTATTCAATTGTGAGGATGCCTTTGAAAAGTATGTATGTCTCTGTGTTTCTATACCCCTATACCCATAATATCGCATACGAAGTGTGTCACGACTTTCAATTATTGGGATTTTCCTATATGGTTAATTAAGAGGTTTTAACACCTGGCGAGCCCAGTTCAAATCTACTATCCGAAAAATTCGAGTAAATCCAGGAAACTGGACTTGAAACTTTTAAATGAAGAGACCAGGAGAAGATTAATAAGAATTCAAGAAGTAAGAGTATTCATTACGTATAACATTAGTCGGAAACAGAGGCAAAACTAAATTGACAAGGCTAAAAATTTTATTAAACCAAAATAAGTGAAACGAATTCAAAAATTAAAGAGTCATCTGTGAATCACTAAGCACAGTCTAACACAATTATCAATTGTCGTGCTGTCGTGTTTCGTTGCTGAGGGCGAGACCGGAGGCCCAATGATGAATGAGCATCACTAGGCCGCCGTAGTGTGCGAATGCAGACAATGCAACAATGCAGCAATGCATTGTTGCATTGTCTGCATTCGCAATGAGTATGGTGACCACCACTCTTGGATTCTGCTCTGCATCGGGCAGAGTAGAGTCATTTTGGAAGGGCAGTACCTACATTAAAAAAATCCCTCGTGTTTCTTTCAATCCTTAGCGTTCTTAGGTGTTTTTCTTTCACATTTCAATGGGATCAAATCAAATAAGAATATACCTATAGAAAAAGGAAGTTCAGAGGTGAAAGAAAAATCAAAATTCAAGGTAGTAAAGCCACGCTAATTTCAGCTGAGGTTCATAAAAAATAAGAACCGAATTTAGAAACACAACCTGGCCTATATTTTATTTACGCACATAATTGTTATCAAGTCACCCATACACAGACACCAGCATGACATTCCTGATATAGAACAGGACACGCGGTATCAAGTGACATTGATTGCAGGAAATGTTACATGCGATCATCCGTTTAAATCGTACCAATTGTATGCCCGATTTGTATTAGTTCTTACCAACGGACCGATAAAGCCACTAGGAATAGTTATTATGATATGTTTTCTTTTTTTATAAGGGTATAACTGCGACTGCATGGATGGAGTAATTATTTAAGCGGTCACCTTCAAACCTTCAAACCCTACATGGAATATCACATTGCTTGATCCACAAATTCATGTTCTGAGTTTGGGGGTTCAGGATGTACTTCTCATGTATGTTTGTTAAATCACTTGTCTCACAGAAATCTTATCAGGATATCTGAAGGTGACTACAGCCGCGAAAGGACAAAAAAGATTCCTCTTTATTGTCCATTGGTGAAGAAAGGAGGAAAGAATTGGTTAACAGCTCGGTATGCTAATTGTACAACAAATGAGCAAAGCAGAAATTATTTAAAACCTACACAATATGAGTAAAAATACAGCAACAAAAACAATTAAATTATATATTTGCTTTTCCACCCTTTCTTATGTGACAGAAGCATCACCTTACTTATTTGCAAATTCAAATCAAAGTATGTTACCACTGCCTTCGCTTTCTTCAAAAACTTAAATTCCAAGCCTAGCACATTGATTTCCCCACGGAAAGAGCTTTGTTGGGAGCGGTATCGATTCGGAGAACTTGAAATGATATAGTCCGGAATCTTACCAGAGTAGAGCCGGAGGCCTCTAATGGTGGTAGTTTTTATTGGACACACAATACTGGCTCCGAAGGAAGGTCCGAATATATTTTCCACACCCTTAGCAAAATAAAGAAGTACACACTGACCACATATAATACAATTTGCTCTATGATAGTGTTTACATCCCACTCATTGCGTTAGCTTTGTGAATCAACTTGAGTCAATATTGGCTCGCAAATATCTCCGTGATAGCAAACGATTGACTTATCTAAGAATAAGAAATAGTAACTATTATATTATATTATAAGCAGTGAAATAGTGGTTAATCTATACTAAATAACTTCAATTAGAAGTGTTTATTAAACTTCCGCCCCTAAGAGGGTAAAACGGGAATGAAAGCTTGTTTATATAGTCCTACGTAAATAATGCTTTCATCAACAACCCATGTTGTCCCACTACTGGGCTCGGGTCTCATCTCAGGAGAGGGTTAAGGACATACGTCCCCACGCTGGCGAGTGCATATTGGGGCCCGAGTGCGGATTGGGGAAACAATGCTTTATAAAAAGCAAAACATTTTTTTTGAAATTAACTTAAGTAATACAATACATTAAATGTTAAACATGTTATTTCTTCTCTCCCATGAGGTTTACCGTGAAGTTACGTAATGTGTTCAAGCTCAAGCGCCCTGACTGACCTCTCCTGAGTAAAACAGTCGTCGTGTTGTATTTATTTATAACTAGCTCTTGCCCGCGTCTCCGCCCGCGTGTATGTCGGTTATCGCGGCAAATGGTAACCTATGTGTTATTCTGATGTATCTATACTAATTTATAAAGCTGAAGAGTTTGTTTGTTTGTTTGAACGCGCTAATCTCAGGAACCACTGGTCCTATTTGAAAAATTATTTCAGTGTTGGATAGTACATTTATCGAGGAAGGCTATGGGTATGTATCATCACGCTAAGACCAATAGGAGCGGAGCACCAATGAAAAATGATTCGAAAACGGGGCAAAATTATCACGCTACGGGCAACAGAAGACACAAACGAGGTTGC
The DNA here is from genome assembly GCA_905220595.1 of Spilosoma lubricipeda. NCBI lineage: Eukaryota > Metazoa > Arthropoda > Insecta > Lepidoptera > Erebidae > Spilosoma > Spilosoma lubricipeda. The sequence goes on along the minus strand of HG992296.1, from coordinate 12,794,787 downwards.
GTGGGTCGGCTAGTTATTAGATATGATCACAGATTTGTCCACGTTTACCAAATAATAAAAAGATTTCTTTACTTTCTTCTGGATAAAAAATATAATTTAGAGAAAAGTATTAAAAACTTCAATACTAATTTTCAATCGTAACAAATTGCTTCTCGTCCCTTAACTTTCCACCCTTGGAATATTTTCCTTCAAATTCAAATGGGACAAACCTTGAGCACAACAAATTCAATTAAAAAAGAATTTCCTTAATCAATTCACTCAATCCTTTTACTTTTAAAACTCAATTAGAGAGACTCTAAGTAGTTTCGAAGTTATTTTTTATACACATATCTGAACCTGCCAAAGTGACTCTGCCTGATGGAAAGCATGAGCAGAATCCAATAGTAGTTGTCACTATACTCATTGCGAATGCAGACAATATAACAATGCAGCGGTGACCCCACACTATGGCGGCCTATTGAGATGCTTCTGCATCATTGGGCCTCTCGTCTCGCACTCGCTAATGAAACACGACAGTACGAATACTATCATTTTACGTTGGTCTTCTATGAGAAAGTAATGTCGCCCCAGTCAAGCCGGCCTACAGAACAAATAGAAATGCTTTCTACGTAATTTTGTAAGCAATCTTTTGTGGCCGGAACGCACACATAAACGATTAATAATATTATACACACATAACGAAGTATATTATAATTCTTCCAAGGGATTTAATGAATATAATATTGAACAACAACCTTATGCTCCTGGCATTAGGTAGAGTTTTACTTGCAATTTGTGTTTTGGGGTGGGTTTTCGTCTTGAAGACCCGCCGACCTTAGAGATGTAGTCCTGTCGATTTTAATAATTAAATTTACTAAATTTCTATAAGGTCTTACTTTTAAATATCGTTATCCTAATTTTTTATATCAAAGTCACTGTCTTAGAAATGGATTGAGTGAAATTGTACTAGTTTCTTGTTAATTTAAAAATATGACATTTGTTTTTTTTTTAAATAAGTCTACATCTAATTTAGGAGTTTGACGTTTCATACTGATCATCACGACATAACTTTCTATAGACGTAACACACATAATCTCAATAATTTTTTAACAGTAATTATGAGGTTATTTTCATTTCATCACAAGATGTACATTCTTTATTTCTAAATTTAAATGCAAAAAAACAAAAACATATATAACAGAAGTTTTTTAGATGTCTCATATTTTTCTGTCAGAAGAATCAAATTGATTCGTAATGTATGATTATTTTATTGTTTCTTCCCGATGAAAGTAAAACGTGAATGCGATCGTTCAGTTAATGCCAGCGGACAAAATAGAGGTATTTGGCCTTATTTCGCGGCGCGTCTGCCCCGCCTACATAGCATTTCTACCTTATATTCTCTGTTCTGTGAGCCGGCGCCTTCGTGCTGAAATGAGCGTTGGCTCTACTCAAGAACTCATCATTCACTACAAACAAACAACTTTTTACTATAATCACAGTATTTACACGAAAAATAAAAATTGATTGTCGTACATTTTATAGTCTTTATTATGATTATGATCACTTTTAGTCTTTACGCTATAAAACTACGCAGTGGAGTGTGAAGCCGGCGCGTGGGTAGATTCTGTGGGCCGTGACCGTGAAATCAATGAACTTATAATACTGTATGTGTATTACCAGTTGGATAATATTTACGATTGGAAACAGGTGAATGGCAACAGTGAACTTTGATTTTTACCCGATTACATCGAAGCCAAAAGGGCAATAGTTTTGGCAGTTTGGCTATATCTATATGTGTATGTTTCACCGTAGCGCCTGAACTACTGAACTGATTTTGATGAATGAGACGTCAATAGATTCGTAATAATGGTTTGGGTACCATAAGGCCCGTATTCCGATAGGTAGACAATACTTGTGGACAGCGAATTCAATACAGTCATCTTTTAGTGTACATGACAAACTTTATGAGATTGTATTTTTTTGTTGAAAATACAAGTCATATAATATTTAAATTGAAAAAGTTAATTTCTAGATGTTGCTCCAACAGTAAAGAAATGAAAATACTTTTTTGATAATACATTTGATATTTGAGAATGAAGTTTGATTTGTCCTTAACGTGTCCAGCATTAGTGCTTTTACCTTACATACATACAACAAAAAACATATGACAGCGCCATCTACCGACGATACACTATGTAGAAATGGGTGTTGTGTTCCTCCAACACAAAGGGAAGATCCTCCGACCGTCAAGGTGATCATGCCTTGTTGGTCCCTTCCCAACGGTTGATGTCTGGATGTTGTATAAATGCTAATCGGCGCGAGAACTTCTATTGCGCGATACAGGTTGGTAGTTACTCCGTGTTGTGAGTTACTTCGTAGTTCAGTGTATCTTCGATAGATAGCGCTGTCATATGTTTTTTGTTGCCGCTGTATGTAGAGGTCGCCACAGATTAGATACTTTAATCTCATCTGCTTACAGTCCATTTTTCAATTTCTCAGCTGTCACTGTGTTTAGTTTTGTACCAAATACACATTGAATAAAAAAAAAATACTTGTTTATTACTTGAAAAACTAATACAGTATTTACTTTAATAGAACCACCAGAAAGCATACAACGCCATCAAGTAACATGTTATTGATGAATATTTTGAAATAGATACGTAGGTCTGCGTGTATTTGTCTAATCATTGTCTTGAGTGTGCGTGCGTGGGTACGGGTATGTGTGAGTGTGTACAGTTATGCGTACGTACGTGCTTTTATAATATTGACACCTGTAAAATGGGTGCGTGTGCGTATGTAAGTGTACAATAAATGTACAGTCACAAGACATATTAATAAGACGGTAATTATTATCCTTTTACAGATATAGGGATTTACCCTTGTCCTATTTTGAAACTAACAACCAGGGATTTCCTCAGCTTAGTTCCTAAATTAGATTTATTAAAATATAATTAAAATAATATTTTAAATACCTAAACTATTATAACGGATGTGGTCGCTTCAGCTCGCAACGAGTGCATTTTAAATACCTATCACTAGAAATTACATTATTCTGTTACTACACAACAGATTGTCATTTTATGCTTCACCATGTAAGGGGGAAATAATTTATTTCAAATAAAGCTTTATTTATTTGGCATCTAATTACGTAAGTTGTCAAAAGAAATGTTTATATTTAGAGATACAGCAGCCAAAATACTAAAAAATATTGGAAAATATAAAGGAAAACGTGTGAGTTATATATATGAAGACATTACCTGACATTTCACCTAACATCCGACAGCCAAATCTGGAACCATTTCTTCCACCAGGAGACATCCTGTTACACACTTCCGTCCCATAAAGGGAAATAAATGAACTAAATTATCCAATATCACTCCGGTCAGTCCGGTTGCGACATCGAGGAAATGAATTCGTTTAAAAATAAATCTACTACAGAAATTGTTATTTTAAAAAATTGAGGAACACTACCAATAAAATAAACAAATTTACTTTAAACGTCAAAAAGTTCATTCTAGCATGATTGTGATTCTAATCTCAAGGACCGAGGGTTTATTTTGCAATGATTACTCATGATAATCTAAGTGCATTATTAGCGTGCAAAATAAGGTAAATATACATTGCTGAGATAATTGTAAAAATATCAAAAAAAAAATTTTTATGTTTAAAGGTTAATGAGGTTTGAATGATGGTAAACGACTACCGCCACCTGCAACTTAATTAATCCTATTCATATGAATATCTATATTAATACGGAATATACGAATAACAGAAATTTTATATGATCTACTAATATCATACTTAATAATAAAATATTACACTATCAATTCTTTGGATAATATTAGTATTTTATTTTAAATTTAATACATTTAGTTCTACAAACTGCCTCGTTGGTCTGACGGTTTGCGTATGCGACTGCCAATCAAGAGTCAAGAGATCTCAGGTTCGATACCCGAGTCGGGCCAAAGGAGTTTATCGTATATGAAATTCTTATTACCACCAGCTCGGAGTATGGAAGTTTGGCTGTGAAACACACCCGCCCGTGCCTCGGAGAGCATGTTAAGCCGGTTGCCTTGAACTATATATTAATCGTTTTTGAGAAGTCAGTGCCCTCAAATATACTGACATACTAGGTAGTTCAGCCTTCGAATTCAGTTTCCACCCTTAGGGTTTCGGAGATCCGATGCCGGTCGCTCCGTGTAAAAAACTTATTCTTCAGGTATACCAGGTGGAACTAGTAGTCGACCCCAAATAATCAGCAAGGTGGTTTCAACGGGTTCTTGAGTGGAGACCACATCTCGGTGAACATAGTGCAGGACGTCCAGAGGCCAGTAAGAGAAGTAGAAGAGAAGTTGGCTGTCAGATGTTTGGTAAAATGTCAGGTAATGTGATATGACTCACACATTTTTCTTTCTATGTTCCAATATTTTTTAGTATTTTGGGTGCTGTATCTCAAAATATAAATATTTCTTTTGACAACTTACGTAATCAGATGCCAAATAAATAAAGCTTTATTTATAATAAATTATTTTCCCTTTGCATGGCGAAGCATAAAATGACAATCTGTTGTGTAGTTACAGAATAATGATGAAGCCGAGGATCGAACCAAATGGCGTACAATGGAGAGGCTTTTGTCCAGCAGTGAATTGCGATAGGCTGATGATGATGATTGCAAGGAGGTCCAGTGATCTGGTGAAGGTCGAGAGAAACCGTTGAATATGAGTAACAGAGGACCGGCTGTTGCAGGGAGTCTTGGGGAAGGCCTGTGTTCAGTAGACGATGTAATGATGATTGAATTATTTGTAATGTCCAATGGTTATCATCAAAATATTTCATATTTAGTTTAAAAATTGAGTATTTTAATTAAGTACATATTTTTTTTATGGGACAGGGGGCAAACGAGCAGACCTGATAAGCGATTACCGCCGCCCATGGACACCCGCAACATCAGAGGCGTCACAAGCGAGTTGGCCATTGCGGTTCGGAGGTGAGGAGGGGGAGGGATTGGGGTATTTTAATTTAAAAAAATATCCTATAGGCCTAATCAGGGGACATTCATCAATTAAACGTAAGAATTAGACGGAGAGGGGGTATGAGGAACAATCTCAAGGATAGAATAAAACTAAACACACATTTCAAATTCTCACATAAAATTATAAAGGGATGGGGGTTGAGTGAGTACCAAGGGGGATAAGGAGGAGTCAACCAATCCATGTAACTATTGAATGCCCCTTCACTGCTAACACTATTTTGCATGATTGCTTACTCAAGCATGAGCAGGAAAGTTATGCGTATGCAGTGCTGCAACTTCAATAGTTCCCATTATAAATTTAAATGAATGTTTTGTTCATTCCGTATGTTTTAAATTAATTAGAATTGCTCTAAGTAACTAGTGGTCCTAGTATTATTACTGTTTTTTTATAAAATAGAGAGCACTTCCCCCATGGCGACTGGGCTCAATGAAGACAGTATATTTAAGAAACACAGATACAACTGTATGCGCAAACATAGGTAGACACTTTCTAACGTAAATTCCTATGTCTATGTGCTTATATAATATATAAATCGCCGAAATGTATGTCTGCGCATAACTTCCGATCACGATTCCGACACGGCTGCACCAAATTAAATAATTCTTTTTTTATCTGTTCATTATTGTTAGGATAAGGTTGGTGTATAGGAAAAAATTCAAAGATAACGGGAAATTTTTTTTTTGTCCGCATCTGTACATTGCCCATGTGAAGCTGAGACAGATGTGTAAATATGGTTTTACGAAATTCGCCGGGTCATTTAGTATTTTCTAAATCACATTTTTAAACAACTTCAAAAAAAGGAGAAGCTTTCTCAATTCAACCATATATATTTTTTTATAGTAAATATCAGGTATAAACCCCCACTAGTAATGCTTTTGTAATTCGCGCTTGTGTAATTAAAATAAAATGTAATAAACATGAAAAAACAGATATCAAATCTGTTAAGATCACTATCTACCGCTAATTATCTTTATTTATTTATTTATCTTTTGTAGGTTGAAGTAGCACATTTATAGATATGCTGCATAACGTGACATTATCTTTATGAATGCTGTATTTCTGTATGTGTGTGTGTGTTTATTTACTTTGAATGGATTTTTCAACAACACCTTTGCCCTGTTTTACTTTAAGTTCCGTGGCAGATATTGTGGCTGCATTTTATTTTGTGTGTATCATGTAATCTATTTTAGTATTTTATCTACGTAAGTATAATTCATATATAAGTATAGCTCATATTTTTTTAAATTATTTTGTTTTTTTAAATCTCATACTAAATTGTTCGTTTGCATGGTAGATATTTCAGTATGACTAAATAAATTCTCGTTTTCTGTTTTCTTTTTTTTATGAGTTACTATGTATATACACCAGAAGAGAATTTTTAAACAGCCGTACCTAATAGCTAGAATAAAATATCCTTTCCTTTGGAATGTGGGTTGTCACTAAAAGAAGGAAATCCATCAAAATGGATCAGCTCAAAATTACCTAAGTAGATAAATAATACTAATTTGTAGAAAAACATAGGAACCAGATGAATGAATATTTGTTCATTAGAACTCTGAAATGATCTAATCGATTTTCTTTTTTTTTTTTAAATGTGTGCTGGCGTGTTTGAGATAGGTTAGTTAACATAAGAACCAAGCACGGGTCATAAGAGACATAGGGGAAGTTGTGTGGGTCAGCTAGTAAATATATATTATCTTTACTAATTTTGTGGCAGCCCAGTTAGTTGGGTGCCATTAGCAATTACAATTTTTTGTATAAGTATTTGAATTAAATTTGATTTGATTTGAAAAAAAAAAAACAATGTGCTATCTATGTTAGCTAGCACAACTCAGTTGTTATTGTTCTGACAAATAAAATGTCTCTTTCAGTATATTTTGTAGTCCTTTTATTGCCTGCCCTCCCAAATTGTAACAATTATAAAAAGGTAAAGTTTCTAACTTTCTTTGTATGGTTGTAGGGATTAACCTTTGGAAGTATTGATCTGATCCTGAAAAAAAAATTTATTAACAGAAAGCGACAATATTCACAATGACATAGGCCAGATTTTAGTATGATGAAACGAAAAATTCAGTTAAAAACAATAGTATTTGTAAATCCAGTCGAAGAAAAGCAAGCCGTTAACGCCCAACAATATGGGCACAGGTGGGCTACTTGTAAATAAAGATGAATTGGCAAATGTGCGAGAAGGGCCTGACTGATTCCATTTTTTTTAATACTGCACAGGGTCAACACATTTATTTTTCTATTGTACTGCGACAAACCAATAACTTTTTACAGAATGAAGTCGGTCGGGGCAGCTAATAATATTATCATTTAGTTGAACTATAGACCTAAATTCTGTTTAGATAACACATATCATAGACAAACGCCTTGTGACCGCATATAGATTTTATTTTGTAATGGTTTTTAACACACATAATCCTGCTCTATTTTCCATAGTAGGTACTTCATGATGTTAAATCTTTTTTATATGTCAGTACTATGTGCCAATGGCATATAGTTTGTATCTACAGTCTCTAAACATAACAACATTAAAGAAAAACTTGTTTGCTTATAAGAACTTCCCATATAAAAAATAACTGAATTTGTCATAGTTTAGCTTTAGTATTACTTAAAAGGCTAAAAACTGGCATTTAACATACATATATTATACAAAGCCAAATACGAAAAACAATGCAGTCCTTAAAAAAAAACAAAATAATGTTGTAAGTTTTTAATGTTGATAAACTATCAACAAAACTAAAATATAAGAAGCAGAATGCATCTCCAAAAGGACACCTACCCTCTCTGGCTTTCAAGTAGACAGTGTTCGCGACGATATTCTCTAATTCCATCAGTTCCAGTGTGGCTGATTATATTGTAGACCCTCCACGAAGCAAGACCCCGCCGGTGCGGCCTCACTGCCGCGTCCCTGACGAACACGACACTGCCCATCAATGTGTCCCGCGTTTTACGACACAACGATTTAGCCGGCTAACTTTTACACATATCACTACACAGTACACAGATCAACGCAATCCAAGTGAGACAACAAGCACGAGTACGGCCGTCGGCGATAAACACACGACAGATCACGTCCACGACTCACGAAACCCAAGGGTGTGGTGGAAAGTATGGAAACAACGATAGCATGACAGTTTGTTAGCGGAATATTACGGCGCGAACGCTCATATGCACAGGCGACAACGGTAAATAGAGGGTTTCTTTCAGTATATTCGTAAATGGAGCACACGCCCGAATTACGAGAGTTATTGATGACGGACGGCAATACGCTACGAAAATTACTACTTTTTACAGTGTTGTCTATAGGGATGCCATACTATGTTTAAGAAACCTACCAATGAATTTGGTACCACAATATGAATTTTGTTCTACTATGCTTTTTTGTTCTTCGTAATACAAACTACAAACTTTTGCAACTGTAATCTAAACTGTTCAGTGAAAAAAATCAAAGACTCAATTCAAATTTTTTTAGCTAAACAAAACAAATCATAAATTTTAGTTTATTTTTCAAAACACATTTTTTCGTATGAGAAAGATGAAACCGAAGAAAGCTAGGAGGAGCGGTGAAAAGTAAATAAAACAAGTTACCTAGTGTAGATTTTTAAATCCTCATAGATTTCCATATCTAGGGACTTTCACTTTCAGCTTACTAGAGGTCAACGGGTGCAATTGTGCAATACCTGTATGAAGAAAAAACGTTCAAATGACTAAATATCATGTGGCAAATGTGAAACCGGCTATTATCTTTTTTATTAATAATAATGTGTTGCTGTTGTGAGCATTGTTGACTTCATTGTTACGTGAACTGGTGATTATCCCTGCTAAGAGATATAACCATGTTAGAGCTAAGAGATAAAGATGATAGTAAACAAATGTTTTTTCATTATAAATATTTCAACTTTTAAATTTGAGAAAACACTAAATTGGTAGTAATTTTATTTTCCTTGTAATAATTTAAATGTCAATTACAGTTTGTAATATTGCTAGAAGAATAAATGTATCTTTTAAAAAAAAAACTTGAACCCTGTACATTTCTTTTTAAATTATTTTATTATATCATAGTACTAAATGCCGCTGCTTATTATTATTAATAAAATGTAATAACTGTTTCTGTTCCGAAACCCTAACTATTCTTCTCTATTTTCCTTAATAGCAACATCAATTCAATAATGTCAAATTTCCTGGAGTTGCCATGCACGCCAAATACTTCGAATTCATACCGATTAAAACGTTTGTTTTATTTTTGTACCATGCGAGATAAAACTCCTCCCTTAGGTTATTACTTGACTTTGTTAAAATATTTATTTAAAATGAATCTTAATGATTAAAAAGTTTTATCTTCGCACTTCTTCGTCGACCATGGTTGCGAAAAAATAAAATTTTGTGTCAAGAGTGAATTTTAAAAAATATAGTAAAATATATATTCAAATGGAGTTTTCATCAGCCTCTGATCCCAAAATAATTTAATCTCAACAAATTTAAGGGTCGGTAATCATATATTAGTCAATGGCGAATTTTTTAGATACACATAAGATTAAACATGGTCTTAAAAGATTGTGATGAAGTGCTGCATTATATAAGATATTATTTGAGAAGGCTGTTTACCTTTTCAATAAATACTAGAAACTTGAGAATCTGTCAGAAAATAAATTTTTCTAAAATGATAATTAAAACACCAAAATTAATCATCATAAAAATAATCTAAATGTGTGAAAAGGACCATGAATATTAATTACGCAAGAAAAAATATATTTATTACGAAACTCGCGGACGTTTCTTGCAATGAGGACGTTGGATTTATAAATATTGTCTGGCAGCACCGCCTTACACCGGTTGACAAACTTGATTGACATTATTGACAATTAATGAAATTGGGATGGGATGGTCGTACGGTTGAGCCATGTGTTTTTGTTATTGTAAATTATATTTTAAATTTCTTTGCCAATTCAGGTAAAATAATTTAAACAATGGATGCCGAACCTTGTAATGTCTGTGGAGGGACGGAATCAAAATTAATAGACGGATTTTATTATTGCATTGAATGCGGTACACAAAATACCAATGTAAGGGAAACTATTTTAGAAGAGAAGGCCTTAGGAGATGGGACCTTTGCTCAATCTACTCGAAGAAAAATAGTTAAACTAAAAAAGGATGGGATTGAAAGTAAGTGAACTTAACCTTGCTATTGATTGCCATGATTTAATGACTCTACATGTCATAACTTTTTATTACTATAACTTATGTAGCCCTTATTTCCTTTCTTTTTATTTTTAAAAGAAGACTTCCGCATTATTCCATAAAACTGCCTCATTGGTCTAGTGGTTAGCCTAAGCGACTGCAGATCAAGAGGTCTCAAGTTTGATTCCCGGGTCGGACTGCTGTTGGGTTTTTCTAAGAAGAAATTCTTAATACCAGCCCGGAGTATGGAAGATGTTACATGTTAAGCCCTCGGTCCCAGTTGTCATGAACATCTATGGCAATCGTCATTGGAAAATCAGTGCCCTGAAATATACTGAAAACTAATTCATTTTTCGAATTCAGTTCACCTTTAGGGTTGCGGAGGTCTGATGCCTGTCACTCCATGTAAAAACTGAAATTTAGATGAAACGGGTTGAACTAGTAGCCAACCGCAAATCTTGGGAATATTAAAGGCTAGGAAAAAGACTTCCACATTATTCCCATTACATACTCCATTATTTTCCCATATTATTTTATAGTAGTAAATCTTGTGCCATTTGGAACTTTATTTTCTTCTATACAAACCTTGCCCTGACTGTAACAAACACATATAAATTTAATCATCCAATTTGATGCACACATTCAGAAGTTATCACATACATACATTTCAGTGATTAATTTTTATATATATAGATAGAAGATTATACATAAACAATTAGTAAAAACAAGAATTGTTTAAAAATCAAAATAAGCAACACAAGATAGAGTTTTCATAAAATAAATAACATCCATTTTCTATGTAACTTATTTTCAGTCATAGAATTATTCTAAGTTAAACATTGCATACTGTTACAAAATCTATAAATTAAAATATGAAGCAAAATCTTTTAAGAAAATTATGAAGACAGAGTGTGAAATTTGGCAAAGTTAAGGTTAACATGGAGCAGGAGCGCAAAAAAAAATATGTAAAAAGCATTATGGTCAAATTTCGATAACTAGTAAATGGAAATTATCCCAAAAACACCGTGACACTCAAGTGAATAATATTATGGCTAAACGAAATGTTTATTGATTCTCGAAATTTCAGTGAGCGGAGAATGGTATAAGTGGCACGCATTTAACTTCATAATTTTGGGTCTGGCTGACGAGCTGGTGTCTCTTGGCGCGAAACCCACCTTCAAGTCTAAGCTGCTGTGGATTTGGGTCAGATATATCAAGAAATACCAAAACAAATCTGAACTAATGTAAGATTTTTTTAAATATTTAACTTTTCTTGACTGTTGAATTGTTTTCTATTTATATGAGTGTACCTAAAATCATGAGCACAATCCAAGCCAATTGAGATGCTTCTGCATAATCTATATATATTAAAATGTAAGGGCCTGCCAAAATGACTGTACTCTGCCTGGTGGAAGCAAAATCAGAATCTAAGAGTGGTGGTCACCATACTCATTGCGAATGCAGACAATGCAACAATGCAGCATGGTGACCCACACCATGATGGCCTTGTGATGCTTTCGCATCATTGGGCCTCCGGTCTCGCACTCACCAACGAAACACGACAGCACGAACGCTGTCATTTTATGTTGATTTTCTCTGAGAGGGTAGTACCGCCCCGGTCGAGCCGGCGTGTTCGTGCTGAAATCAGTGTGGCTCTAGTACCTTTTAATTTGCCTTGGTCACGACATCACGCGTGCACAGCAGAACCGATTTTGCTAATTCTTTTTTTGTTGGATGGCCCATTTAGCGAGGAAGGTTTTAGGCTATGTAACATCACTCTATGACCAATACGAGCCGGGTTTGGAGCGAAAATGTAAGGAAAATGGGAAAAAGATATTTCTTATTGACAGAGACGCAAACGAAGTTGAGCGGGTCAGCTAGTAGTTTCAATAAAAAACATTAATTATTAATTTTTATTAATTATTAACTAGCACATAACTATCTGAAACTTTATCAGGAACTGGTGAAGCTAGTTCTACGAATTATATACAAGACTAGCCGACCCACACAACCTCGTTTGAGTTCCCTATTGCCCGTGGCCTGGTAATTTTCCTGCATTTTTGTAACATTCTTGATTGGTGCTCCGCTCCTGTAGGTCTTAGCGTGATGATATATAGCTTATAGCCTTCCTCGATAAATGGGCTATCTAACATTGAAATAATTTTTCAAATCGGACCAGTAGATCCTGAGATTAGCGCGTTCAAACAAACAAACAAACTAACAAACATAATCTTCAGCTTTATATATTAGTATAGATTAACTGTGTCCTGCAGTATTACGCGCGAATTTTTGTTAGTATTAAATCTGTTTCTTTTTTGAATTTAATTGGTTTTAATTTGGTTTTCGCGTAACCCTATATCTTCTGAAATAAAAATAGCCTAAATAATTTCTTATAACGTCAGCTATCTGTCAGTGAAGCAGACCGATAAACAGACAATTTTTTGATCTGTCTGTCCGTTTGTCCGGCTAATCTCTGGAACAGCTAGACTGGTTTTGACGGGACTTTCACAGGCAAATAGCTGATGATGTAAAGAGTAACCTAGGCTACTTTTATATGAAACTTGCTCCGCCCTGCGGTTTTCCTCCCGGTTATTGATGTAAAGGTACAAAAACAACTCGTAAATATAAGGGCTAAGTCTCCTGCCAATACTTTTCTTAAAGACTTCTGTAACTATTATCTCTTTATTTGCAGAATGAACAAAACAACTAGTGATGACAAAAATAAAACTGGCTTACCAAGTTTTATGGCAGAAGAAGATAGTATTCTAGAAGTAGAAGATTTAGAAAAAGATCGAACTTTGAAAGGAAATAAATGCGACATTACAAGCGGGTCCAGAAGAGACATCAAATTCTTATCTAAAGGAGTTATTATCGCTATGTTGTACCTCGCTTTAAATCTAGATGAAAGTGAAATACAGTTGTGCAATTTGTACAGGTTTATCAAAGAAAAGGAATTGGATATTTCAAATCCAAATAAATTTGTGCCACAAGAAATAAACGTTAAGAAAATTCCAGAATGGCTCAATTTTATTCGCAGTAAACTATGTACTCAACACCATCTCCGTGCATTGGCTATGTCTTTGTTGAGAAAACTCAATTTGGGTACTCCAATAGTACCAAATTTAAAGAAGCTTGTGGACAACTTTCTAACTGAACTTTGCTTACCTAACGATCTTAAACCTTTAATTTATTCTCTCATGCATTTTCATAAATGTAGTTTCTTAGATATAGACAATAACGCCAAACATTGTCTTATAAGGATGCCGGACTATGAAGGTACCGTTATGTCTTATGTTCTAGTAGCTATCAAAATATGTTTCGGCCTAGATAATAATTATCAAATGAAACTATCAAACGTTGTTGAAAAAATCAATGAAGAAAGAGATCTCCAGAAATCATTTAAGATAGGTAAGTATTCAGAACCAAGTGACAGATTATTTTCGTTCAAAGAATGGTGTAGTTATATCAATTTTAGAAAAATTACGCTTAGTAAATATAACTTGCGTATTGCTGAAAGTAATGGTCTAGATATTGATGATAACGTGTACTTAGAACAAATGGAGGCAAGGCCGAAGAACAATGAAGAACTGCCGGATAAAATATCCATGGAAGTCATTAGCAGATTACCTGAAGATCATGGCATAGGTGTTATTCCAAAAGAATCATTTGCGCCTACAGTGACGCCTATGTCTGATTATACGGAAATAGTTATAAATCATTGTCAGGATCCAGAAATCAAGTTAAAACTTGCTGAAGATTTTAAGCAATACTCTATAAAATATGCTTGTGAACATCTTGAATTGGTAGACACAAATAATAAAAATATAATAACAGGTGTAAGTGATAATAATTTTAAAATAGAGGAAGATATTGTACTAGGAACAATTGTTAGGAAAAAAGCGAAAACTAACATGATTTATGTAAAAAACTGCGAAAATAGAAATTGGTTGAAAACTAATCGACCGGGTATAGAACACGTGACATATGTACAGCCAGAAAATAAAATAAACGATAAAGAAAGCGACCACGGCTACGACTCAGAAAACACATCAAAAGAAAGTGATCTTGATGTAGGTTTAGATAAAAGTCAAGAAGAACAAAGCATTGTAAATGAAATTATCAAAGACGACGGAAGCGAAAATAAAAGTCAACGGGAAATCATTGCTGAAGAAACTTTAGAAGTAAATATATTTGATGACGATTTTGAAGATGTGATCCATAAAGAGGAATGCGAAAGAGACGATTTATTACAACACCGTGAAGATGATGAGCAACAGGAGGATAATAACATACAAAATAATAAATATCCAGATGAAGACTTTGATCGTAGAAGTGACATATCTGATGAACCCTTACTCCCTGCATTTAACCCTGACACTTTTGATCGAGAAAAAACAATCAAAGAATTAATTTTATTCACTTGTGGTAAATATAAGATTCCAATACCTTCTGAATATAAAGTCAAAGAACCTAGGAAAAGGAAAGAAAAATTATTGGATAGCGTAACTACTGCTGTTAAAAGGCCGAAAAAAACTGCATACGATAGTAAAACAACTATAAAAGAGTTACTTAACAATTATTACAATCACGTACAAGCAGATTTTGTTACCAAAGTACAACAAGAAATGAATATATGTATTCGACAATCTGAAATTGAAAATAGACATTTAGAAGCAAATAATTCTGTGTCTGTAACGAATTTAGATATTAGTGTTGTTGGAAGACACTCAACTGCAGAAAGTCAACCAGAGAACCCAGTAACACATAGTGATCTAAATAGCACGATAGGGGCAATAGACGAACCTGACCTCGACACTAATGGAAATGAAAGAGGCACCAATGAAACAGTTGTAGTTGACGGGAATGTAGAAAAACAATTGTTTGAAGATGACGAGGAAATGAATTTAAATGATTTGATACCGAAAGGCGACCCTGAATTTGACGAAAAGAATTATGAGATAGATCAATTATACATAGAAATAAAAGAAAAAAATGAAAAAGAACAACAAGACGTATTGTTAGATGTAAAAGCTGATCCAGAATTAGATGAAATACTTGTAAAAAAGATTGAAGAATTCGAAAGTGGTACAAACTTTGAGAAATTAGAACCTGAACCGAAAAAGAAGTATATTGATAAAGAAGAGAGCGATTCAGAAGACGATATACCTTTGAGTGTTTTTAAACAAGAAGCAACTTTGATAGAGAAGATGTTTCTTGAGGAAGATAACTACGAAAATTTAATTAAGAAAGACAATATTTCTGAATATAAATATTGGGTTAGGCGGTACGATCCAGACTACATGTTGCGGTCTACAGACTGCCATACAAAATTCGATGAAGAACTTAAAGAAAACACTCCAAACAGTTTCTATTTCGTCATACAAGAATGTGCTTCCATTATAAACTGTACAAATTTCCATTTGTACAAAAATATGCAGCGTTTAGAGGAATACTTTATTTCGAAAGCAAAAAATCCAAAAGCGAAGTTACGAGATACCGTCAATAATTCCTGAATGAAAACTGGCACTTTTGGCATCAAAAAGGCTACGGTAAAGCCCAAAGCCAGCTTTTCAGCATCACGATTTTGTGAAATGATGTATAACTTGAACGGACTGAAAACTGATCAAGTAACTGAGATTTTTTGTCACCCGAAAGTAATTCAGAAGACGGACGGACAGCCCACATGATAGTGCTGGTTTTATAGTGGAGGTTTGAGTTACAAATGCAGCTGGAGTTGAACATTTACAGATGATCATTGCTTGATAAGAAAAGCACTAGATGGATAGAAATTTCGACGTTTAAGAATGTGTAAAAAAACTCAATATAGTAGCTGATTGTAGTCAATCAGAAACCTACCAGGGAAATAGAAGAAATAGAAAAATATTTTTTTACGTAGATTGAAAGGAGAAGGACCGCAGATCCTGTACGAGATTTTACTCATGGATATATTTGATCAAGAATTGAGTCTGGAACTTGAAATATATTGCACAAATCTAAACTTTTATACGAAATGTACACTGTTAGGTTTGAAGTCTAAACCAATAACTTGTGTTACTATTATTTTCTAAACTTAAAGCACCTTGAGTAAAGATGTGTTAAGATTCGATGGTATTACGATTAACTGTTGTAAGTAACCCAATATGGGCACTGTTTGGCGCGAAAATATTTATAATTAACCTATTTTATTACTTTCCGCGTATCTATGTTAATGTAAATGCCATTGGAATGGTCTCCCTTTACAATAGTTTGAATTGTTTTTATTTATTGAACAAGTTATTAATACAACTGTGATGTAATGTGATAATTGTTAGTTTAATATAATTAGTTAATTTTATGGTTGTATGTTTTAGTTAGGTAATATTTAGGTGTTGTAAGGTACGGTGTAGTTTAAAATCAAAGCGGTCACTATGTCAAAAGAGCCTAGGTCACTGGATGACTCCCACGGTAAAATACAATTGTTTTAAACTTAGAATAATGATCTGAAGATACATTTTATGTTTAAGTAAACTGTGTCTTACGCCCTTGTGTTAATAGTTAAGGAATACAGTCAACAGTATTTTGTAAGATTTTCTTTTTGTAGTTGCTCGCTACACACGTAATGATAAATTGTTGCGATTAATCTGTGCAAATTTGATTGCCAAAGATGAATGAAAATTTGCAACGATTTCTCTCATACGCAAATTCTTTTTTTTTTGTGTATTATCGTGCCACTTTGATTCTACTCTGCCTGTTGGAAAGCATGAGCAGAATCTAAGATGGTGGTGGTCACCACACCTACTCATCTATACAAATAAATAAAATTGGAGTGTCTGTTTGTAATATTAAAATAACCGCTTTTTACTAAAGGCATATGTATGTATACACGGTACATATACCACAAATGAAGTTAAAAAAAATTTTGTTCTTTTTGTCTGTCTGTTTGTTCCGGGTAATCTCTGGAACGGCTGGACCGATTTTAACGGGACTTTCACTGGCAGGTAGCTGATGATCCGGGGAGTAACTTAGGCTACTTTTTTAGACTAACTTTATCCTGCGGCGTTACTCGCGCTACAACAATAACCGCGGGGTTCAGCTAGTTGAGAATATAGACAATGCAACAATTCAGCACGGTGACCCACACCATGGCGGCCTATTAACAAGCTTCTGCCTCATAGCGGAAATCAGTCTGCATATAGCAATCGCTACGATTTATCGTTACGTATGTAGCGGGTATAACTAAACTGGAAAACTATAGAAAGTTTTAGATTTTTAAGTGTATCATATGTTATTGTGGTATGATTTTGTATTTATTATTAGTTCATTTAATTATTTACTGCCATAGAGCAACACTGTAGGGAGAAGCATACGCAGGCATTCCCCTCTGTCAAAGCATGAGCCCAAATGGGCTTACGCGTTACATTGTTATGACACAGAATGTATTTATGTGTGTGTGAATGTTTTAATTGCTATGTGTGAGTTCGTAGTGACAGGCGATTGTTTTTGTATGTGAGTCTATAATGTGTACCTATGTGTGAAGATATCTCCTCCGCAATAAAATTGTGTTTGTTGCACAATACTTCGAATGAAGTGAATAAGAAACACATGTAATGAGTTAAGCAGAATTGTAAATTTTAGAATGATTTTAAAACTTATTTGTTCAATAGTGTTTTTAATTATGATTTTGATTTTAAACAATAGAAAATATTTTCATCAGTTTTTTTCTTTGTCAAACAAACAAATAACACGTTAAATAGGGATATGTTATTTGTAACTGTCTCGTGGGGTTAGTGTATGCGACATTGCTACTACCGATCAAGAGGCAACGGTTTCGATTCCTGGGTCAAGCCAAAAAGTGTTATTTTTTAGTTTTTCTGACGATAGAAATGCTTAATAACATATAAACCCGTATTGAAAGTTTTAGTCTTAACCTGTGCTTCCAAAAGCGAGGGAACAGAGAGTGCACCTGTGTGTAAGCACTTGTGCGCTATAATATGTTGTTATTTTATGATAAAATAATAAGTCAACGTTTGAACAAAAACACAGGTAGTATTTATTTTATGTAGTTTTTAGGTGTTGTATTGAATGCCAAAATGTATGTACATTATATTTCAAAAATGTTACTTAAATAAAATAAGTATAAATTACATTGTTAGAATTTTTATTTCTGAACCATGATTAACTCGACTGAAAAATAATGGTTTAACAAGATATACTCTGTATCAACAATATATATTCAGACTAGTCTCACATTAAAATTTATTACGGTCTACACATAGGCCTCTACTTAGAAAGGAGGTTTTGTCTACGCTTGCCAGACTCATCTATTGACATAGAAATGAACTGGAAGTTGATCTCCTAAGACACGGAATATTGAACCTTACATCGATATACATAGCGTCGATTGATTGTTGCTTCCAGCGATCTCGCTGTCGGCGCGCCCTTAGTGCGGTGAATGACCCCGTATGTACGAGACGTTTCTCGAATGCGTTAGTAATAGTAATATTGGATATTAATACGAAATCTCGTGGGCCGCACTATAGCTCAGTGCAATAAATATTGGAGTGATATCAGTGATTAACCTAGCGAACTCGGCGAAAATTAAGAACTGTTATTATAAGGGCTACTGTGATTTTAAGAGCTTTTTTAATAAAGTCTCTTTTACACGTCAGAAGGTTTACTTCTCAAATCCATCGAACCTTAATACGTAACAATATTGTTAAGCTTTATCCGTGTGATGACGAATTTAGAATGCAGGGAGTGTTACCCACCATCCCAGAGTTTATCCCGTGAGTGTTGCAAAAGGCGATTAGGGGGTAAACTACGCACACATAGATGTACTAACAACACTGTAAAGAGTAGAAAAACTTAAACAGTATAGTATGGCCAGCGTGGTAATGTAGTTCAAAGCCGCGTTTCTAAGGCGAAGCTTATGTGAGACAGTGGATTTTTAAAGGTTATTGATGATTATTATGTGAAAATCATTTTCCTCCTTTATAACCTATTCCTATACTTCCGACACTGCTCATAAATATTAGACACATT
Source organism: Spilosoma lubricipeda (assembly GCA_905220595.1). Lineage (NCBI taxonomy): Eukaryota > Metazoa > Arthropoda > Insecta > Lepidoptera > Erebidae > Spilosoma > Spilosoma lubricipeda. The sequence goes on along the minus strand of HG992296.1, from coordinate 12,775,570 downwards.
TCCAAAAAAATAAATTATTACTACAGCATGGTATAACAATATACTTCGCCAGGTATAGCATTCCGAGACAAAGTGATGACGTGTTAACACTTGTTACGTCATCACTGCTATCGCCGGTTCTAGTTGGTTCATTTCATGTTATGTTGCTGTAAAGTGGTAACTGGATAGTGACGTCACATGTGTCGCTCTCGGAATGCGAGACCTTGTTTTCTTAGACGATGCACTATACTCTACAGTATCTTAAACAATTTTAATACATTAATGAAACTATGGTTTAAGAATATACTCGTACCGTGTTATTCTTTATCTGAGCTCGTACCACGCCTCTACGCCGGGTATGGCATTCCGACGAACGACATGACATCATCATCCCTATCACTGGTTCTGGTTGGTTTCTTTCGTGTTATGTTGCTAACTTGCTATAACGTGGTAACTGGATAGTGACGTCACCTCGAGGAGCTCTTGGAATACGAGACTTGTTGTGTTGTTGTGATGTTTTCTTAGACCATGAATGAAACCATGATAAAAATTAATAGCTTAAATTTGTATTTGTTGTTATAACCAACTATAAACAATAATACTGGCCAAAAAATATTACGTAAAGAAAAAAATAACTGCTGCCAAAAAACAGAACTTCAATTTTAGCAGCACTCTAGGCATACAATTCTTCAAACATAATACCTATTCTAATATTTCGAGAAATAATATTTTTAAAGATCCAGTGAAATGTTAATGAAGTATTCCAGAGAGTTACTTAGGGCGACAGTGTTGCCCAAAGTAGCTGTTAACAGTAAATTATCTCAAGTGGACTTGACAATTTCAATCCCCATATTTAAATTTAATGCTGATTTGAAGGTACTTAAACTCTTAATAATCCTTATAACAAATAACCACTTATAATTCATTTTAAAAACCAGCTTAAATCTTAGCCCCTCTCAGTGAAACCTTATTAAAATCGCTGTTTATTCTTCTGGACTATTCGTAGTACTTTTAGCTGTTTTCATTGTCATTTATCCACTCCCGAACTATGCAGAGCCTGTATGTGAACCAGACTCCTAATCTATACAAATAAATAAAGTTGAAGTGTCTTTTTGTAATATTACAATAACCGCTTTTTACAAAATGCATTTTTTAAATTTTTTGTCTGTCTATCCGTCTGTCTGTGTGTTTCTTGTGGCTAATTTCTGGAACGGCTGGACCCATTTTGACGGGACTTTCAATGATAGGTAGCTGATAATATAAGGAGTAACTTAGACTACATTTTTTAGACTAACTTCGTCCCGTGGCGTTACCCACGGTACAACAATAACCACGGGGTTCAGCTAGTCTACATTATATGTACATACACAAATGGCGAGTTGACTAGTCACTTCTCTAGTGTGTTTTACACGCTGCTGCTGCTACAGCTAAAGAAGGGTTATGTTTTTGAACCATCTTGTCATTCGGTTGACCATTTCGCCATTTGCCCATATTTTTTTAAAAGAAAAATCCCAGCGCTCGCTTTAGGAATATGTGTCCTGTCACCTGTGTCGTTGGGCACTTTACAAACATACATGAAGTAGAACACCCAGTCTCAGAACAATAATTTGTGGATAACACAGTGTTGTCCCATGTGGGATTTGAACCCACAGCACTTAGTGCGGACAAGACAAGATCGACCTTTAAAACACTGTTAAATACTTTTCGAAATAATAAATGGTTATGTTTTGTTCCAGGATCGAGTTCTGCTCGGTGCATTCATGATTACTTTATGGATCGCCCCAATAGCATTATCGACTACACAGCTAGGGGTTTGGAAGCCAGAATTTTCAGCGTAGAAGATAGTTATGAAGATCTTTAGATTTGCTGAATATTTTTCGATAAATTGTCTGTTACACATAATAAATTGTTTGTCATATTAATTGTATTATTTGGCGAAGACGCGTGTGGGTACAGTACCTATTTCAGCCTAGACACCAGTCTTAACAGTCCACCAGACCAGACCAGTCTTAACGGCGACCAGTCAACTACCCCTTTGGAACAGAATGTACAAAAGGCAAAATGAGCACCACACGCAAAATGTGCAAATCACGGAATGTACAAAACGCATAACGAGCAAACTCAAAATTAGCACCAAAGCAATTGAAAAGTTACATTTGGGGTTGCATTTCTCAGAGTACGCAAATTTATTTTTTTAAATATGAAGGAGATGTTAGTGTAAAGTTAAATTCAAGTTTGTGGGGTTGTAACTCTTGACCCCTGGCCGCCATCTTAGAAAAAGGGGTGCAAACCTTATCTGAGGTGCAAACCATAGAGGTAGGAATAATAGGATTCCTTATTCATAGGTGTGGTATTATTCGTATTATTCCTACCTCTATGGGCATATAGCTCATGATAGTTTATTTTCGACTAATACTTTTTTGGTCCGACTGCGACCCGAAAATCTAACCCAAAACCTCTTGATCGACAGTTACTATGCGCTTACCGTTATACCAAAAAGGCTTATCAAATATACCGAATTAAAAACATTGAGATTTCATTCTGATATTGAAACTGGCTTAAATAACCGATCGCTATTTTCGCGATGCTGTCCTCATAATTCACGTTTGAGAAATTTAGGACCCCTTGCTTTAGGTTTTTACTATTTAAACTAATTACCTACCATTTTAATCTTATATGGTTTCGCTAAAAGCTAATCTCAAACTGATAGGTAGTTCATCTCCAAAAAATCTTTCAGTGTTTGATTGTCTATGTATAATATAATCTATGAATAAGGAATCCTATGGAACTGCCCTAACCACGAAAAAGGCCTGCATACCTTTATATATACTTTGATGAAAAGCTAGCCTTAGCTTTTCATCAAAGATATCGATTAAACGTATATTTCGAAAAAGTTTTCTCTATAACGGTAGACGGGAATTATGAAATAATTAAACTCGATGCACAAATTAAAATATTTTTGACTACACACATAATTTTTTTTGTGCTAATGAAAATATATATATACCCAGTACGGTACTGACTTTCTGTTAGTTTTAGTATAACAAGGTATCAGATGACATCGCAACGGTAGTAGGTCCCCTACCAACTACCGTTGTCATCTGATACCAGGATAAACCATACTTTTTATTTGGAAACATTATGAATAATCAAACAATATTTAAAACATTTATTGAACACAATAAATAATCACGTATAAACCATGTTCATGCATCGGTTTTGTCACGTTTTTCAAATAATTTTCTAACTATTGTTGTTAGAATAATTAATAGACTACATTTTTTGTTACTCATTTATTAAGTTATTTGTTCCATAAAATAAAATGACTGTTTATTAAATTAATATTAATTTTTATTAAATACAATTTTTTTTATTTTTTATTTAGTGGCTTTGGGGGATAAAAGGCACAAGGAAAATTTCCTAACTTCTTCAGTACACTGTCTCTCTAAAGCTAAACTTTTGTCTTTCTCTATTTTAATTTTGTGCCTACAGATGGATTCATTGAGACGTTTTATTTTTCTCTTCTGCTCATTAACTTTATCTTGGGGAGCTTGCTTTTCTTGCTTCTGAAAATAAAATTTTGTGTTAATAAAGTTAATAATACAAAGTCAGTCGTGATTAATATAAAAAGTTATTATAGAAACTATCGACTACTTACTCTTAAAGCTTTTAGCACATCACTATTACAAAATAATAACAATGACCAAAAACCCAAAATATCAATGCTAAATAAATTACACACAGATTGATTATACAGAACAGTTTCATTTCAATTTAATGACACACTATAATAATTTCACGCATTTAGGGGCTTTTTAATATTTTATATACATTTTACGTTACCCACTTGTGAAACGACAGATTTGGCAAATTTTGGCGTTTAGATGCACCACAACCCACAGCGCACTTAGTAGATGTAGCAATTTAGTGTCTTTTCACTTTTACAAATAATATAAGCATAATTTTCTAATAAATTGAGAAGAAAATAGCTCACAGTGAAAGTAAACAAAGGCAAACTCAACGTCATGTACTCTTTGACAGGCAACCAAACATGGCGGATTGGCGCGCAGGTATATTCTAGTGACGATTTGCCAAAATTAGCAAAAACAAATATATTGACGTCCTGTTTTCCTTACGCGAGACAGTACAAGTTAGAAAGAAAGAGTAATATTTTTGGTATTGCTATATCGATGAATATAATAGAACGCTTCTATTCCTTATTCATAGGCTTCTATCAATAAGAGCCGAGACAGGGCATCTATATAATTCCTACCTCTATGATATATAACTATCATGAGCTATTTGCCAGCGAAAGTCAGGTCAAAATCAGTTCTACCGTTGTCAAGAGAAATGTTTTTTTCTTTAAGTACCGATACTTTTATATGTATTTAGTAAAAAGTTAATTGGAAATTAAAAACACTATACAAATAAATAAAATTGGAGTGTCTGTTCATAATATTAAAAAAACCACTTTTTACTAAATGCATATCTATGTATACAAGGTACATATGCCAAAAATGAATTAAAAAAAATGTTGTCTCTTTGATTGCGACGGGACTTCCAGGGGCAGGTAGTATTTTTAGACTAACTTTGTCCCGCGGCGTTATTCGCGGTACAACAATAACCGCGGGTAACACCGCGGGGTTCATGTATAATATAAAAGAACGCTTCTATCAATAAGAGCCGAGATAGTTTCCAATTACCATCCTATCTGCGTTCTTAATTGTGTTGCGAAAATTTTTGAAGGCTACATTTACAACTATTTATATAATCAGTGGACTGCGATAGGCTGATGATGATGATGATGATGATGATATAATCACTTTAGGCATATATTGAGTCCAAAACAGCATGGGTAGATCTACCACCTCCAATCTTCTCTATTACACTAATTATATCTGCGAATCCTTTAACGGTAGGGATCAGGTCGACTCTATTTATACTGATTTTTCTAAAGCTTTGATCGCGTTAATCACTCTGTTCTGCTTTTGAAGGCCCACCATATGGGAATCCATGGTAATTTGTACAGATGGCTCTCTTCTTATTTACTTAATCGCTCACAGTTAGTCACACTCAGCGGATATAACTCTGTACCGTATTTAACCACATCAGGGGTGCCCCAGGGCTCTAATTTAGGCCCACTTTTGTTTCTGATATTTGTCAACGATCTACTTAATATAATTCAAAGTGAATGCTTAGCTTATGCTGATGACATTAAAATCTTTAAACGAATTTCCACACATAGTGACTGTGAACTCCTTCAGGCGGACGTTGGTACCATCGTAAAATGGTGTGGTAGAAATCTTATGACATTAAATGTTAAAAAGTGTCGAGTAATAACTTTCACCAAAAAGAAAAATATTCTTAAGTATGACCAGTGCCGGATTAAGCCAGCGTGGGGCCTGTAGCAAATTTGGCCAAGGGGCCCTAGGTTTGCTCTAGAATCTCAAGTTTACTTTTAAATAATTTTCTTCTATTAGTAACTTTATTAGATTCACTTTATGGTGACGTATTTGACCATTCGTAAGTTTAATCAATTAGTACAAAACACATTGTTGCGATCCATAACTCATATTAATGCGTTTTAATGTTGAAAAAGAACGTTCGCCACTGCAATTAGTCATCACGAGAGACGAGTAAATTCTCAAGGCAATTTCTTTTGGTTTGGGAAACATGACTCTAAAGAATTATTTAATAAAAGTTTATAAAATTTCAGTTTCAGATACTCTTATTTGTTAATGTCAATGACGATAGCCTCATATCTTTTCAGCAACTCCGCGAACTTTCCACCCAGTGGTGCTAATTTCAGACTTCCTCTAATGTAGTCATTTTTCACCTTATCTATTCTAGTCACACCATAAATGTATCTTAACATTCGCATTACAACTACATGCTGGCGTTTCTGATCCGTTTCGTTTATTGGCCAACTTTCAGATCTATGCAGGACGGGCAGGTCTACTGATCATTTTATGTATTTGGCTTTAACGTTAAAGGGAACTTAGGATCGCAAAAAGTTCCTGTTACCTGCCGCCACTTCATCCGTCTTCATTGATTCGATGTCCGCAGACATATTTCGCCATTATTTTGTAACAGCAAACCGAGGTACTTGAAATCAGTGCAGACCGGAATCGTTCAGTGACCCGGCGGTATATAGAACATGTATACGGTGTTAGTTCTGCAGATTTTCTAGTTTTCTAGGTTGCTAGTCTGCGCTGACCCTCGGACGCGACCAACACAATGTCGTCTACAAATATAATGCACAATGGTGTCTCCTCCAGTATGTCCGATGTCAGAGCATCCATTATCAGTAGGAAGAGGTATAGGCTAAGAGCCGTTCCCTGATGCAAACTAACAGAGACACTGGATTGGTCGGTGTTTCCCGCAGCCGATCTTATAAAGGTGCGAAATTCCCTGTACAACGATCGAATCACCATAGTGATGGATTTACCACTAGGCTGATTAGGCTGGAGCCTAGGGCGGCAGATTTGGCCCATTTTTTTATATATTATATAATTACATACGATCATAAATACGGTTGAAAGAAGTCTTGAAAATTTTACAAAACTTTAGGACCAAATAGATTAGTGTGCCTATAGAATACTCTCAATTAAAAAAAACGGGCCGACCGAATCATAACCTTCTCCTTTTTTTTCGCGAGATATGAGAAAATGTTGCCGCCGCGACGATTGGGGACCTCTACCACGTCCCCTTCGACGCCTGTTTCGAGTGGGATCGGCACTTTCCCAATCACGCTCTGCGGTCTCCTTCTGGAGCGTCACACCCTCGCAAAAGGAGACTGCGGCTTTCCATCGCTAACCACTCGGTACAACGGTAACAGGTTTTGCCCGATCGGTCGACTAGAACTCGGTGGCATTGTTCAGGGAAAAGGCTGTCCACTAACCACTTCCTTCAAGAAGCTGCACGTGAGAGACTCAGACAGAGGGAGGGGTGTGATGCGCTGAGACGGCAGCTAAGGGAGTATCGAAAGAGGATATGAAAAGAGCAGGGAGACATTAAATTATAGGTTAATAGGGGCGGCAAAAATTTTATAACCTACTGACGGCAAATCTATATATCCGCCTCTGAATGCCACATACTAAGCGAGGCACTCTTTCGTCTTTCAAAGCCTACTACAAAACCTCTCGGGGTACCCTATCATACGCCATTTCTAGATCAACAAACACCAAAAGCAAGCTTTTGTGCGCCTGTCTGTATTACTCTCACAATTATCGAATTGCAAATATGGCATTTGTTGGCCCGTCAAAAACCCAAATTGGTTTCTACATATTGCACTTTTCTCTCTCATTCTTCTCTCAACGACTTTCTCTAAAACTTTCATTCTATGTGAAATGAGCTTTATTCCTCTATAACTGCCACATTCCTGTACATCTCTGATTTTAAAGATGAGAAGAAGAGACAAGCGAACTTAAATACCGTTCATCCGGGATTACCTAATGGCATGCAAGATACTTTACGCTTATTTAAACTTATTTTTTTTTTACGGTCAATGGGCGTTGGAGTGCGGGGCCCCTCAAAGCGCGGGGCCCGTAGCATTTGCTACTCTTGCTACGTGGCTAATCCGGCACTGAGTATGACTATCATATCGATTGCACTAATTTAGACAGAGTTACGGAGGTGCGAGACCTGGGAGTCATATTTGACGGTTTTTTAAATTTTAGATCGCACTATGACTATGTATGCAGCAAAGCTAACCGTATGCTCTCATTTATACTTCGCACCGCACGACCATTTAAAAATACAAGATCTGTGATACACTTATATTACTCTCTGGTAAGAAGTATTGTAGAATATTGTTCACCCGTGTGGTCTCCAATTTATAATATACATACAGACAGGATAGAAGCGGTGCAGAGGAGATTCGTGAGGGCTCTCTGCTCGAGATGTGGTCTAAGACGCAAAATACCGGAGTATGTTGATCGATTGCAAAAATTTTCTTTAAGATCTTTGGAAAATAGAAGATGGATGAGCGACTTGTGCACCTTACACAAAATTGTACATTGTACAATCGATAGTAATCTCGTAGAAAAGATTGAAATTAAAATACCAACACGATCTGTACGTATACCACAATTATTTAGTGTTCCTCCCAGTAATAATAATGTTTCACATAATAACCCACTAAACAGAATGTGCAGGAACTATAATACCGTGTGCTCACAGTTCGATATCTTTCACGAAAGTCTCAATGCCTTCAGATCTTCTCTCATTCGCTATAGCAAGCCTTAATTTTCTCTCTCAGTTAGTTAGTAGTTAATCTCAGTTTTCTATATATACTTAGTTTGTAACGGTATACCTAATTATGGTTAGTTTTTGTTTTCATTTTATAATTTTTATTTCTATGCCAAAACGAAGCACTGTCTACTGTAAAAGTTGTGTACGGTTGTAACTGGGTTGCAGGTTTACTATAATGTACTGTTAATACTGCTCTTTGTATTTTTTCAATCTGTTATCTGTATCTGTACCTATTAAATAAAATAAAATAAAATATGGAATTGGGAATATAATTATGGTGGAATGAGCCTCGTAATATTCCAACATAAAAGGTGAACCTACTCAAAACTTACTTATAAATAAATCAATTTTTATAACACTCCATTTAATGACAGAAAGAAATCATTATTACATCATTTTTATTTGAGTAGTTACTTTCATGCGATAATGGATTGTCTTTGCCTTCACACAGATAGCTGCGAAGTGTAAAATGCTATGGGAGTGATCCATAATGACACGATTAATACGCCAATCTGCATCATTTCCTGAAATAAGATCATTCGTTAGTTCTAAAGGAAATTATCGCTTGTGTCAGTGCCAATTTTAGTAAAGTCCATTCGTTTATATAGTGTCAGTGCACCCGCACGCAATTGTGGTTCTTGTTTCTTGTTGTGAAAAACGAATAATAATAGAATATAAATAGTAGTTTATAGAACGGTGTAAACTGACAAATGAAACTAGCTTGTGGGTGTAGGCCGCAGGTGGTCCCTTTGATTTTGAGGCGGCTTACCGCACGTGTATCGGCGGGCGATTCGATAAAGGTGACCGTATCTAAACGAATGGACTATACCTACATAGCGGGGTAGCGTAATGAAGCAGAAGCATAGTGTGGATCACTATGCAGCAGTCTGTTTTTGCAATGATATAGTGACTACTACTACTGAATTCTGCTCATGATTTTCATCCGACAGAGAGTGAGAGCCACTTAGGTGGGCTTATATACTATAATATTTAAAAAAAAACAACCTAGACTTGAAATTTCTTTCTCAAATGCCATAATTTCAAAAAATATTTTGTATCAAAGTTCAGCATGTCTGAGAGCGACCATTGAGACAGCAAATTCAATTGGATAATCTGGAGGAATTTACCCTTAGCAGTGGCCATCCAAGAAACAAAGGCGTTTCCATTCGTTTCTTGTCTTCTGCATGTATCGCTGTTCCGGGTTCTGCTCTGTTCTTTGTGTCTCTTTCATGTATGTTTGTAAAATCTCTCGCGATACAGGATATATTCCTAACTAGCTGAACCCAGGATGTTACTTGCGGTTAGTGTTGTTCCGCGAGTAACGCCGCGGGACAAAGTTAGTTTAAAAAAAAAGTTATAAATTTCATCTATACAAATAAATGAAATTGACGTGTCTGTTTGTAATATTAAAATAACCGCTTTTTAATAAATGCATATGTATGTATACACGGTACATATACCAAAAATGTAGTTAAAATTTTTTTGTCTGTCTGTCTGTTTGTTCCGGGTAACCTTTGAAACGGCTGAACAGATTTTGACGGGACTTTCGCTGACAGGTAGCTGATAATCCAGGGAGTAACTAAGGCTACTTTTTTTTAAACTTACTTTGTACCGCGGCGTTACTCGCGGTACGACGATAACCGCGGGTAACACCGCGGGGTTCAGCTAGTTGATGATATAATTGTGTGATGGTATACCATTTGATCTCTTCTCGACATTTTGCTGGTACAGCTGTACAGGCAAGTTCACGGCGGTTCATGGCAATCAAACTAGTTACTTACTTTATAAGACACTTTGTTTGGAGCAATTGGAGGTTTTGAAATGACCGAAACAGTTTTGATTATATTTCGGTTGAAGGCGACATTTGGCAATAAAGTCGCTTTAAGCAGCTTTCCGCAATGATTCGTTAACATTTCGCAATTGTTGTTATTGTTTTACTCGCTTCTGATACTTCAATCAGTGAAAACTGAACTCGCTACAGATTCTACGATAAACCTGAAAAAATCGTCAGACTACGACGGCCACAAGCAATTAAGATTATTTTTTAATTGACAGCTATTTTTTTATATCTTATTACTTTATGAGGCCAGTATTTTAACATTTTTTTAAGATCGTTTTTTGCTTTTTCGAAAGACGATTCCCATTTCATCTTATCCATATTTTATAAATTTTTTAAATTTCATTTCATCACGACGAAGACTGAAAGACTTGAAGACTTTTGATTTGAAAACTTTAAACGCTTGATATTGGCAGAAATAGCTGATCCAATAGATCTGGCTGGTTGCCATTTCATGAAAAGTAAAGAATAAGAAAAAAACAAATTCTTATTTTTATTCTATGGGTATTGAAGCATATATTGAAGCGATTCTGGTTATAGAAGTGATAACTTCTTATGGGAGGGTAAACCGCTTCGTTACGTAACGCGTTACGGCGGAAGTCTGTCTGGCTTCCCTTTCTCTCACGCTTACGGCAGCGGTAGGCAGGCTCCTTCTCTCTCACTCTAACTCACAGCGCTAGCCGTGAATAGTTCAACTTAGATTAGTTCATCACTTCTGTCGTGTCCCGAGACGCACACGTTTTTTTTTGTTTTTAAATATTTCGGTACAATGTTACTTGTAGATCTCGTTCAGGTAAATGTTTCTAGCCAAGGACGAGACCCTCACTCGCTCTAGGCTCTAGGTTCTACTTTACCTATTATGTTTATTGGCTTCGGAAAGCACTGGATAATAATAGTAGGGAGTATTATATGCTTAATCAAATGCTTAAATGGCAGGTATTCTTCGCAAAATTATGTCCGGCAATACCACAGGTAACATTTTCTTAGACGGATTCATACAAATAAATAAAATTGGAGTGTCTGTTTGTTATATTAAAATAACCGCTTTTTAATAAATGCATATGTGTGTGTACACGGTACAGGTACCAAAACTATTTTCTTTTTAAATTTTTTCTTTTTGTTTGTTCCGGGTTATCTCTGGAACGGCTGGATCGTTTTTTACGGGACTTTCCCTGGATGGTAGCTAATGATCTGAGGAGAAACTTAGGCTTTTTTTTAGACTAGTTTCCTTAACCTCAACACCGCGGGGTTCAGCTAGTGCACCATATACCTACATAATCTGTTCATTTTAAAAACGACTCCACTAAGTAGGTCATAATAAAAAAATACTAGTAACCTTCTTAGTATCGAACAACGTAATATTCAATAAAAGAATTTTATTAACGTCAATTACTTTGAAGTGATAACTTTTGATTGTTATATGAGAACACATGTTTGCAAAACGAAAATGAATCGGAGCTGGAATTTATTAAAAAGTACTTTGCTACCAAATGTTGTTTTCAAACGTAATTGGGCCCAGACTGGTTCCATAATTTGTACGCCAGCAAGGGTCAAATGTAGCTGGGGAGTAAGTATACTTAACTGATAGTAACTTATGTTTCCAGAAAGTTAGATCAATGAAAGAGGCATTGTCCTGTAAAACTGACTACTACAGTTTTGTTTTGTTACATTTTAGTAGTAGTTCCGGTCTATAGATTTGTCAATTCTTTTCGAGCTTAGAGGAAGTGCCTGGTCCTTGTAGTGTATTGCCTTAGTGAGAGGTATATAATTCTGTCGTCTCGAGAAATGCACGCGCGGTTCGCGGGGCGGGGAGGGCACTGGCCTACCGACCGCCGTGGAGTGAAGACGTGTGCGCTTGCTGCGAGCCGATATCTATCAGTAGGTAATATAGTACCTCAGATATTTAGTGTACACCACATGTTTACATTACAGTCCTACTCCCCGAGAAAAGGGATAAGAAATAAAGTAATTTGCGTGTGGCGTGAGTCCGCTAGCCGAGTCACAAAGTGGTCGTTAGTCATCCCGGCTGGAGGCTCCACGTACTGGTTTGCGCCGACTCTTTTCTGACTGAGTCCAGCGGGTTTTCTACTTAATCCGTCTAGAAGACCCCGATAATTTTAATAAAATGTCTGATTCTGGATCCCTTTAGTGACAACCAGAGGTGGTTTTAACAGCAGATGCAAAACAAGGCAAATAAAATTGTATGCAGATAGATAGGTTGTTCTTCGACTAATCGATTATTGATGTCGAGTGTTCAAACATTTTCAGACTTGTCTTTAGTTCAAACATTAACGTTTTCAGAGTTATATATATATGAAAACTATAGCTATAGCTTCCCGCGTTATAAGAAAACTTTGATCCTTGCCTTGTGTGACTCAAAAAGTTTTCTTGGAAAGTCTAAACCCTGGAAACGAATTAAAACAGCATTGTCAAAAAAAAACTGATATTTGAACAGCATTATCCCTTCAAGAAAAAGAAAATCCGCTGGTCTCTTTTAGCCTCCATAGGAAAAAATATTAATTATGAATTTTTACTGCCTCATTTTTCTAACGACATCTGATATTTAATGGCGTCGATCCCGGTTTTCATAAACATCAGGAATACACTGACTAGGTAGTTCAACCTTCTAATACCTACCACTGGTTACCAACTATTTGACCTCAGGATTGTGATGGTCTCATGCCAGTCGCTCTGATGATAGCAATTTGCTAGTGCGTTATGTGCGCAACCTTTGGGGTATGGGGAGGGGGATGGTAGGGGGAGTGGACCTCCGGTTTCCTCACTCGGTGAAACACAGCACAGGCGCCGTTACGCACCGGTTTTCTGTGAGACCGTGGTATCACTTCGGTCGAGCCGGCCCATGCATGCCGAAGCGTCGCTCTCGCCCATGCATGCGTATCCATTGGAATAATATATAATGTTTTGTTTCAGGAAAAATTAGTGCATATGTCGTTTATGTTTGTATTTTGGTTCGCTCCGCTTTTCTATTCTCATACTTTATTGAAGGTATGGAGACGACGATACATCACTTAGTGTACTACGTAATTCATGAAATGAAATAAAATTATTTTCATTATTGTTCAATAAATTGTTTGTTGTCAAATATGTTTTTCTTTCTATTTGCAATTGCTTATTAGGATTATATTGGGTGAGTATCACAGTACATCTATACAAAAAAATTAAATTGGAGTGTCTGTTTGTAATATTAAAATAACCGCTTTTTACTAAATGCATTTGTATGTATACACGGTACATATACCAAAAATGTAGTTAAATTTTTTTTTTGTCTGTCTGTCTTTTTGTTCCGGGTTATTTCTGGAAAGGCTGGACGGATTTTGACGGGACTTTCACTGGCAGGTAGGATGATCCAGGGAGTACCTAACTTAGTCTACTTTATTTAGACTAACGATAACTCGCGATATGACGATAACCGCGGTTAACACCGCGGGCTTCAGCTAGTTGTGTGTACATACATATGCATTTATTTAAAAGCGGTTATTTTAAAATTCCAAACAGACAGTTCAGTTATATTTATTTGTATAGATATTTGTTCATATGTATTTTATGGTAAGAAAATATTGCCTCCTAGGCAAACGACCTGACTTATCGCCTGATGGTAAGTGATTACCGCCGCTCCGACCCATAGACATTCGCAACGCCAGTGCATTGCCGGCCTTTAGAGGATGGGGATGGGAAGGCGGGGAGAATTTCGCAGAAGGAGGTGGCGGAGAAGGCCCGGGAGGACAACCTCCACTCGGACCCGATCCGCCGCCGGCGAACCGGGCGGCGGAGGCGCGCCTATCTGCGCCTCATGCCGCCCTGAGTGTGGCCGCGGATAGTCGGAACGGGTTTTCCGCTTTAGTGGCCACCCGCGAGGGGGCGACGAAATAAATTGAGAGTTTGTCAGCAGACGGTGCCCGCGTCTGTGCGGGCAAGCGCTGGGAGGGGTCCGGATGTGTTAATAACAGCAGTTCCCGGATCCCTCCCGTCTCAGGCGCAGAGTGGCACACCGTGTGGTTTCAGTCGGTTCGATTCCGACACACCGCCCCGCCGCAAACCTCGGCGGGGTGACGGCCCGAGGGGGTTTCCACACGTTAAAAAAAAAGGCTCTGGTATCACTCTGGTCGAGCCAGTTCTTATATTACATTTTCCGTAATGGCGAAGTAGGGGCATGTTGCTAGTGATTGTGAGTTGTGAGGCTTGATCAGCAGTAGACCCATAGACCACAATAGACTCAAGAAGAAATTCTGAAACTGGACTGCTGCTAGATGTCTATTGCACGCTTAAAGCATTTTACACCTGGAGGGGCAGCCTAACAGGCGAAAAGCGTGATCGAAGTATAGAGATAGAGAGAGACTAATCTCTGTCTATTCCGATCACGCTTTCCGCCCGTTCGGCTTCCCCTCAGCGACATGAGCTATATATACTCTAAGATTTGACAAGACTCAGTAGTATCGAAAGCGTGTGAACGGAGGGAGGGACCATAGTAATATTGGACTGTTAGTCAGATCTCGGCAAGTATGTGAAAAATGACGGTATTATATGACTACAGTCATATAACACACACAAAACAGTTAATAAAGAATTTGTAAAGATATTTACTAAATAATAGACCACAAAGCATCAATGATAAAAAATAACAACTGAACTGTGGTCCCTCAGTACACACAAGTAACATAAACGAGGATAAGCGTTTAAGTGTTTATTGTCAAATCAACAAAACAAAATCTTTCTTTTCTCTATTATGTTTTAGGATTATGGACCAATTAAAACACCATTTGCTAGCAGTACCCTTTTGATGTGAAACATCTATAGTGCGAGGGGTAAACCTGATTTTTGGCGTGGCGAGTGGCAACGCTTCACCACGATTTATCTGTAGGCAGAACTGGGTAGAACTGTCATCAACTGTCATGGTAATATGACAATTCGTAAACGACGAATCACGAACGGACGTAGAGGTTGTTTGTTGTTTGCGCTTGCTCAACTTGTTGGTACACAATCATCATATGTTCTCTTATTGTTTGCATTAAATTTATTTATCTGTGAAGTTATAGTAGTAGTAAAATGAAAGACCCTAAACAAACACAAACTCCAATAGAGGACCTATCAGAGTTACGGAGTTATTTTTTGTCACACAATGTTGTTCGCGAATATATAGCTCATAGTTCTAAAGTGCATTCTGTTGGTTGGTCTTGTGATGGCAGACGACTTGCTTCAGGCTCGTTCGATAAGAGCGTTGCTATATTTAATTTGGAAAGAAATAGATTGGTTAGTATCTTGTTTTTTGCCGCTGAAATACATTTAGAGGTTATGTTTACATTTTTTGTTGTTCTTTCGACGATTAACAGGTGCAAGATTTTATATTCAGAGGCCACACGGGTTCCGTAGATCAGTTGTGTTGGCATGCTTCCCATCCTGATCTCTTGAGCACAGCCAGTGGGGACAAATCTGTCAGAATTTGGGATACAAGGTATGTTGACCGATTGTTTATGTAAAATGAGGAGTGTCTGTATCTGAGTTTTGTTTGTACATGAATCGCTAAATTAAAAATTTTACATAGTGATTTATCACGATTTGAAGTGATTGTAACTTCCATCTATATTTATCAATTTACCCATCACCTTCTTTGAGGAGTGCCAACTATCCCTATCTTGGGTAGCTGTAATCCATATGCTGTCATATCTTTTTCAATCACCATATGAAAATATTTCAGACATTGATACACAACACTGTCTTGCTTGAAACTAAGCAGATCTTGCACTAAGACTGCTAGATTGACTGATAGAATGCTTTTATAATGTGTTAGTCATAGTTGGTTCTCTTGGTAGTGCAGTGGTAGCATATGCGACTGCTGTGCTTGGGGTCTCAGGTTTGATTCCTGGGTGGGACCAAATGTTTGTAAATACTTCTTCATCTATGTATATATTTACAAAAGAATAGTATCAACATATTTATATCAGTTTTCTAGTACCCATAGTACAAGCTCTGCTTAGTTTGGGACTAGATGGCGTTATGTGTCAGATATCTGAAATATTATTATTATTATTTTTTTCTTACTCTTACTTCATATTTTCTCTTAAACAACTTGTTTTTCTAGAACACACAAATGTGCAGCAACAATAACAACCAAAGGTGAGAATATCAACATTGCATGGTCTCCCAACGGCAGCACCATTGCTGTTGGCAATAAGGAGGATCTGGTGTCATTTATAGATACAAAGACATATAAAGTGGTAAGTTTATTTATATATATATTTGGTAAGTTCAATTTTGCTGCTCATAAAAATCTAGCAACCTGTCCCTGCTTCACACGGATTTTCTTCAACAGATATTGTTATATTTTAGCCAATGTTTTAGTCAATTTCATTGCGCATTCCAAGTTTCCTGGGACTTCCCGAGTGTCATATCTCGGTGTGTTCGTGTGTGCCCAGCGATGTGCCAGGTATACTAGAAGATCACCAGCTGATCTACCCCTACGGAAACCGTACTGCGTTGGTTGAACTGGATATCCAGCATACGGCTCTCGCACCGCGGTAGGATAGGCGGCTTCTGTTCCCGTCATCCAAGGTCGAGATGGACGCAAAGTGTTTTGCCAGAAGATTGACTTTTTCCTTTGCGACATTGGTCAACTGATTATTTTCTATGTGTAGAGGTGGAAAGGATGGCTCACAAAAATTCCCTTCGATAGCCTTGGCAAGAGACCAGAATGCCCGAGAGAAGAGCAAGGCCGGCTTTGATGTCTCGAGGTGGTGATGGACAGCATCAAGATTATGAGATGTGTAATCCCCTGATATTGCAAAAGTCCAAGACCAGCGTGGTAGAGGATGCCATGGTGCCACTGGTCTTACCCCGAGCATGATTTAGTGCAGTTTTCCACCCCCCCCCCCCCCCCAGAATACGAGGGGCAGCCTGGGCATCCACGCTCAGGCGGGTTGTGTTCTGAGTGCAGATGTCCAGAGAGGGCTTCTCCAACGCTAGCGCAGTTGGTACCTTCCTGGTAACATGTGTTTCAACTGCGGAATCATAGGGGGGACTGGGGGGTGGGCCGCCGGTATCCTCACTCACACGGTGAAACACAGCCTAAGCGCTGTTCCACACCGGTTTTTTGTCAGGCCGTGGTATCACTCCGGTTGAGCCAGCCCTTTCATAAATTACAATAAGACAATACATATTATTGCATTTGCAAAATAAAAAAAGGTAAGATGGTGTTTTGTATCCGATGTCCGAAATATTATTATTAGTTTCAATGAAACAATAATTTTGACTTTTTTATTTTCATTTCCAGGTTGTGGAAGAACAATTTAATTTCGAAGTGAACGAGATCTCATGGAACAACTCTTCGGACTTGTTCTATTTAACGAACGGTCTTGGATGTGTGCATATACTATCGTAAGTTAAATCGTTCAACACATCACATCACTGTTTAGCCTTTAAGCCACTGCTATATATAGGCGTGTCCCTAGAAAGCAGGTTTACGTCTACTACACCAGTCTGGTCTGACGGTTTTTTTAATTTTTTTTTTTTTGGCCCAGCCATAATGACTCTACTCTACCTGATGGAATTGGATGGTTGATATGGAGTTTGCATCAATTTTTCCTTCTCATTATAAGTGCTGTTGTTCTTCATGTTCATATTTTCTAGCAACATTTTGAGAAGATACTCTACTTTGGTCTGGAAGAGACTTTATACTTTACAACTTACACTTGAGTCTCACATCACGAGTTACGTCACTTATATAATGGTTCTTTTATAGGTAAAGACCTAATATAAAAGTCACTTTGTTGTTCCTCGAAATAGGCGCGATAAAAATAAACTTTGTCTGCATACCTCTAGGACTGCATTTATGCGCAAAAGTGTTATTTGCATGGCTCCAATTGTTTATAACAAACTTCCTAACAGTTGGAAAAATCTTGACAGCCAAGCGTTTAAGCAAAAAGTCAAAGCGTTCCTTGTCGAAAAGGCCTATTATAATGTAAGTGACTTTTTAAATGATACATTAGATTTGACATAAGTAAGTGTCCAGGTAAATGCTTTATTTATTGTATATCATAATTAATTGACATAATTGATCTGGACATTCAATATTATTTGACTTAATTGATTTGACATTGTATACAAATTTTGCAAATTGATATAATATATTTATACTCATATAGGATTAACTGTTAATATCGGGTTAATGTTGGAAATGATCGGTGATTGGAAATGAAATTTATTCATACTTAATTATAATTATATTCGCAAGCCCATGGTATGTGGCAAACATGTCTTGAGCCTTCTCCAAAACTATATCTTACATGCGATTATTTATTGTATGTACACATGTGTTTGAGCGAATAAATGAATCTTATCTTATCTTATCTTATCGGATATAATCGGCGATCACTTTACTGTCTATAAGAGTTATAATTGGCACTGGTTGACAAATGGTGACGTCACGTCTGGACAAACAGACGCCGTGACACCACCGAGCGTTTTGGCGTGAATTTCAAATAAATAAATTAAATCGCAATTTTTTCCTACTAAAACTTTATTTTTGTAGAAATATAACTGTTTTTGACAATAGGAGATACTTCCGAACACTATAAAACAATTTTTCAAAATTAGTCATCATGCCTATTCAGTGTAGAATGCCAGTCGCTTCGTATAAAAACTGATACGGTTGAGTTAATAGCTGATCCCAAATCTTAGTAATAATAAAGGCTAGGAAAATTATTAATTTATCATTTCAAATATTTTACAGGTATCCATCATTAGAACTCCAAACAGTATTAAAAGCGCACCCCGGCACTTGTATCTGTATAGAACACGACCCCACCGGCAGGTACTTCGCTACGGGCTCTGCTGACGCTCTTGTGTCGTTATGGGATGTCAACGAGCTGGCATGTCTTAGAGTGTTCTCGAGGTAAGATCATATTTTTTACGAATAAGGGTTCAAATAATTTGATAAATAAGACGTATTACGACTAATTCTATATTCGCATCCGACTGAGTGCTGTCCGTGCGGAGCTTCGGTCACTCGACGTCCGGAAAGCTTGTGGACAGCGGTGGTTCTTAAGAACTGTGCACTAGAGTTGTCTTCGGTATTAACACGCCTGTATCGCCTGTCATATTCCTCGGGAACTGTTCCGGAGGCCTGAAAAGTGGCGAATGTTCAAACCATCCCCAAAAAAGGCGACCGCTCCAACCCAGTAAACTTTTTGTCTGTCTGTTTGTTCCGGATAATCTTTGGAACGGCTGGACCGATTTTGACGGGACTTTCACTGGCAGATAGCTGCTGTAATAAGGAGTAACTTAGGCTACTTTTTTTTTAGACTAGCTTTGTTTAGTACAACAATAACTGCGGGTAGCATTGCTGGTCTACCTTAAGATCGATGAGGTCACTGGTTAATCACTGATTTCACTCAGATATTTCTCGCATTGAAGATCAAACTAAACTATGTTCAGTGGTAGATTGAAATACGAGTAGGTAATTGATTGAGACAAAGCCTTACAAGGAAGACTATAGGGCTATTTTATTTTTGTGTACTGTTTACTTAACATGGTGGGTCTTCATATGTATATATATAGCCTATATCCTTCCTCGTTAAATGGACTATCTAACACTGAAATATTTTTTCAAATCGGAATAGCAGTTCCTGAGCTTAGCGTGTTCAAACAAACAAACAAACACTTCAGCTTTATATATTAGTATAGATTACATTAGGGGTGAATCACATTCACATTGCTTATTGGGAGACTGGTTTCCAAACTAGGTGAGAACATGTAACATGGATAACCAGGCTTCCATTACACAGACAAAACATAGAAAGTGAAACACTGAAACACTGCACATTCATGTAGAAGTCAAGAAACAAAAGAGGGAAAAAAAAACAAAAAATAAGAATAATAAACAACAAAAATATACATCTCTCGGTGTGCGTTTAAGCGCGCTTTTGTGTGTGTGTGTGTGAGCGTGTGTTCGTGTGTGCGTGAGTGCTTGTGTGCGTGAGTGTGTGTGTGAGTGTGTGCGTGAGTAAGTGAGTGAGTGACATCCTCTAGTCCTTGGATATATATCAAGTTCCCTATTAAGTTTATTATACAGATAGCCGCCCAAAAAAGAGAAAGACGTGTGAGAGAAGTTGGAACATGATGAGATTATACAAACGCTGTATTTGCGACGCTTGGATGAAACTGTGGTGTCGAAGTGCAATAGCGAATATTGTTTAAGTACAGCATACATAATAAATAACTGGCGAATTGTTAGTAAAAAGCTACTCCTATAAAGTTCTACGGTAGGGAAGCGAAAAAGTAAAGACACTGCTCGCTGTGCGTCAGATGACGTTGCGTGTTAGATGTCTGAAATGTTTATTTATTAATAAATCATGTTTGTTACTTTGACAGGTTAGAATGGCCGGTTCGGACACTATCGTTCAGTTTCGACGGTCGTCTTCTTGCATCAGCCAGCGAAGATCACATTATAGACATTGGGGACACTGAAACCGGTGCGTATTTCACTATTTGATATTATAGGGCGCTATAGGGGATGGGGAAAAACGGGTGTCATGTCCCTCCGCGATCATGCCTGGCGGGCCGCGGGTCTACAGTTGATGTTGGGCATTTGTATACATCATAATCGGCACGAGAATTTCTATATCGCGATACAGGATTAGTAGTTACACAGTAGTTCTCTGTCTTCGGTAGATGGCGCTATAGTATATATTTTGTTTGTGCTGTATGTGAAACTCGCCACAAGGGGTAAAATAGCACCCGAATCACCCGTAGGTTGATAAGTTACTATCGACGCTTATGGACACCTGTACCATAACTTACATATGATAAAAACTGAAAATGCATAGACTACAAAAAATGGATTCAAACAAAAGATGTAAAAAAAACTAATATAAAAACCAAAATTAAATAAGGAAAATGTTCATATTACAATATTTAGGGTGTAAAAGAATATAAATATAGAAGGTAGATGAATCGTCATTTTTTGAGGTGACCTCAATTTTCATCTGATTAATAACTCGGTATGTGTATGTGGGTCAATGATATTTATCCTGAAGAACTGTTGTTACAGTGGTGGTAGGGAATAGTCCCATAAAACAGCTGTTATTAAAATCGCCTGTGGTGCCCTCTTGGGGGAGATAGGCGTGAGTTTAAGAACGTATGTATGGCATGTATAGGTGAGAAAGTGGCAGAGATTCCAGTGCAAGCGTCTACGTTCACGGTAGCGTGGCATCCCTCGCGGTACCTGGTGGCCTTCGCCTGCGAGGACAAGGAGCCCCCCGAGAGGAAAAGAGACGCCGGGAACTTGAAGCTGTGGGGTCTTCCCTCTGACAAGTAGCCCTTTACAATACTGTTGTGACTGACTGGTTTTGTGTAGTAATAAACGGATGATGAAGATTTTGAAGTTATTTTTTATATAACCCATGCAAGAATGACTCTACTCTGCCTGATGGAAAGCATAAGCAGAATCCAAGAGTGGTGGTCACCATACTCATTGCGAATGCAGACAATGCAACAATGCAGAATGGTGACCCACACCATGGCGAACGATGCTTCTACATCATTGGGCCTTTAACAACAATTTTAGAGAATATAGCTATCTCTATCTGGCTTCAAACTAAACAGAGCTTAATAATTATTATTTTTACGAGAAGTAACGCGATCACTTATTTCAAGGTATTACATACCTTTGATTTGCCTGACAAGGTCAGCCTGTGACCACGGCCAGTGCAACCTGGTCAAAATGTCATAGAATACTTATTACTTTTTTTTTGTAAATTCAAACACATAGAAAACACCCAAACCTGGAAACTGACATTACCAGGTCTCTCAAACTTTTGGTCCGATTGGGGAATCGAACCCGAGACTTCAGAACAGCAGTCGCACACGATACCACTGCGCCACCGCGGCAGTTAAGTCGGGAGTAAGTTTCTCAAAGTGGTTAGCGGTCCAGACTGCGAAGCCAAAGGTCATTTGTTCTATTTCCACCTAAGGTAAATATTTGTGTGTTTGTTTCGTTTGTTTTATCTGGGTGTATCCTATTGTTATTAATAATAATGTTTTTAATGACTTTAAACGGTCGTCTGTTATCCTTAAATAGTTGTTCTAAGTCTGGGTTTTCATTATCTTCGTTTCATGTATAGTCCATTCACTTAGATACGGTCACTGTCGTCGCGTCCCATCAAAGGACCCGCCTGCGGCGTACACCCACAAGCAAATATGATTTGTCAGTTTACGCCGTTGTATAAATTAATATTCGTATTTCACAACAATAATCACAATTGCGTGCGGGTGCACCGACACTATCTAAATGAATGGACTATGTTTGTATAGATCCCCACGACACAGAAAATATTCCTAATGCGGGAGTTGTCTTATTAATATATCTCATTGAAATAAAACACAGTGTTAAATATTTAAAATTGTATTAAATGGGTTGTAAAAATAGGTACATTATCACAGCTACCTATTACGAAATATACCGTTTATTTTGTGATTATTATAATTACTTATAATTATTTTCGTGGTACATATCTAGGAATTTAAATGGGCGGTTGCATATCTGCTGCTAAATTAATTTGTTTAGGGGTCAGAACAGCATCACAATCTTACAGGATTGAAATTTAAAAAAATATAAATTCATTATTGCAATTCTCAATTATTGATATTCTCAAAAATATTAATCGACTAAAGTGCAGTAATAAAACGCTGAGGTAGTAGAGTGATAGTTGTAAAATCGACATACTTTTGAATGTACGCTACCGACGAGGTTATAGACATACATATTTATAATTAAAAAAAATTTGGCCTATTTCTTTATTGATTGTGTACAAGAAGCTGTGCCAGTCAGACAAAAAAAAATTAAGCCAACAAATTCAGATGTCATCATTATTAACGACTATAATACTAAAAACAACTAATAGTCTGAAGTATTAGACTTTTCTATCAATAAATGTTGCCGCGCAGGCATTTAATATACCGACATTAATTAACTGGCAACATTTCAAAGTGACCATATACACAAACAGTTTTTATAAAAAAAATACAATTTGACAATTGAAACTATCATAGCAAAACCAATTAAAAAATATAGATAAAAAATAAAATATAACAAAAATATTTTATAAGTTTTATAAATAACTTAAATTTCTAGGGAAATTATTCAAATATTCAGTATTTTTAATACAGATAACTTACAGTATGTCCCTAGTAGGGTGACCAACTAATGTCTTTATGCAGGTGGGTATAAAAATTGTGGAATTTTTTTAGGTGCAATAAAAGTTAATGTAGCTTGCCTTGGCCAATTAATAGTCAAATCAACTTTAAAAAAAATAATCATTAGCTTAGCTAAGTTTTGCTACGAAGTGGATAATCAAGACTACGAAATGTTACAAAGTAGACTTTGACCATATCAGGTTTATAGAGTAAACTATTCAAATTATTACATGCTGATATTACATCGAATCATGAAAACGATAACAAAAACTGATTTAAATAAAAAAAAATAGCAAGTTTCATATCCTAAAGAGCTTGACAATCAAATATTGCTCTAATAAATATCGTGATACACAAAGAATGTCCATTTAAATCAATTTGAAAGGGATTTTGATCAAGTAAAGCATGGTCAACATTTTTTTCACTGGAAAACGATTGCGAGAGGTCTACTAAAATGACCTCTTCAGACCAGACCTGGTCTAAAAAAATGCTAAAAGATAGAAGACAGTTAAGAAAACCACTCAAGAAATGAGTGACATTACAAAAATCAGTGGATCTCACTATTAAAAATACTTGGTGGCCTAACAATTGTTTTTGGACTTTTTTAGTGAAGATGTAGAAATTGTATTATATATTTACTTTGGATGGTTATCACTAACCTGAGGCTAAACAAGGCACACAAGCAGACACAATCGGTTTATAAAAGCATGACAATAGTCCTTCGGGATGCCATACATGACATACAAAATCATATTTCCAGCATTACTCAAAAAACTTCTCCATAAATTCGAACAACCCTCTCCTAGTCCCAACTAAATCGTTTAAATGACTATCTAATATCTCTTCCTTTACTTGAGATTACATTAAATATCTTCATTAATTAATTATTCGAAATCCGTACATTATCCGTATTATATTAGATTACAATTTTGTAGTCATTGGTAACAAGTTAAATAATAGTATACAGGTGTTACAAAAAAGTGCGGTCAAAATTCAGTATGGTTTACTTTTCGGCCATATAACCGACCGAACAGTAGTTGAAAAATTTAAAATGCCTACACCTATTTTCAAGTGAAATTGGAGTTTTAAATCCATTTATTTTTTTATGTAGATATTGAAGGGTTCATTTTCTATGTATTCAAATTGGTCAATTTATAATTTCAATTCACCACTTACAAAACAGATTTTCTAGATTTAGAACTATCATTTTAAATTGGTATGTTTCATTATTTACTAGTTGAACCATACAACCTTAAAACACGACCGCAACTTTTCACAACACCCTGTGTAAAAATGAAATATGGTATTCGTACCTCCCTACCAAGCTTCAACTTGCAATCGTCCCATGTCTTCCATCTTCTTCAGTATAGTCCTGGCATCCTCTATGGTATACCCTCCACATTTGCTGATGACGTCTTCAACCAGTGCATCCTTCACGTTATCAGGCATATTCTTGGCGTTACCAGATATGTATATGTGGGCGTGGCTGTTGATCAGGCGCCAGAGTAACTCGCACTGTTCTGAGATCTTGTGCTGGACGTAACTGGAAAAGATCGAGAATGAGAAATAAATTATCTATACAAATAAATAAAATTGGAGTGTCTGTTTGTAATATTAAAATAACCGATTTTTACTAAATGGATATGTATTGTATGGTCACGTTACATATACCAAAAATGTTTTCTTTTTAAAATTTTTGTCTGTCTGTTTCTTTGTTCCGGGTAATCTCTGGAACGGCTGGACTGATTTTGGGTGGGAATAATGGGTCTTTCACTGATAGGTAGCTGATGATATAGGGAGTAACTTAGGCTTTTTAAAGACTAGCTTCGCCCAGCGGCAACCGCGGTTCAACAACAACCGCGGGTAACGCCGCGGGACTGAGCTAGTTAACTATATATTTCGGACTCTGGGTCCGCTTTTTATGTAAATTTGTGTGTGTATTGAAAGGAAACGTACCTAATTATTCTATCAGTAATTTATTTGGCATTCATAGTATAAGGTCCGCTTAGTTAGAAACTTAAGGTTAGGTATAAATAAAAAGTTTTTTTTATTTATACCTACGCGACTTTACTATTAAACGTGTAGCACTGTTGCTACCAAAAACACAGTATCTTCTGGATTTTCCTCAACGAAGTGTATTTATGTGGAAACCTCAGAAGTGTTTTTTGGAACGAAGTTCCTTATCGCGCGTTGCGAAAGGAGGCTAGACGGAAAAAAATCTTACGAAAAGTTGTCACGACACAAAAATTCTTACGAAATGTTGTCACGACACAAAAATTCTTACGAAAAGTTGTCACGACACTTTTTGCTACAGTAAGCGAATGTAAGCCGTACGGCGTGCGCTTGTTTCTCTGTCTCTCCCTCTCTCTTACAGAAACCAAGTCAGACATTTTCATTTCTATTTCGCATTGACACCACACTGTCGCGACGATTATTTTTGCTGCTGATCATGAGGTCTCGGGTTCGAATCCCGGGTCGGGCCAAAGGTGTTATTGAGTTTTTCTAATTCTATAAATACTTAATAACAGCTCGGAGTTTGGAAGTTGGGGTCTGAACCCCCGTGCCTCGGAGAGCACGTAAAAGCTGTCGGTCCTGCGTCTGATCTCTCCCCGATCGTGTCGGTTAACCGTCCCATCGGATTATGAGAGTGAGGGAACAGAGAGTGCACCTGTGTTTGCGCACACACTTGTGCACTATAATATCTCCTGCGTAGTTGGTTGGTCTCTGTTGAGACTGGCCGCCGTGGCCGTAATCGGCTAGGAGAACATCATCATCATCATCATCATATTCCTAATCCAATGAGAACTTAGGAGGTAAGGACAGGAAAATTTGAAAAATATTCTTCTTATATCTAGTATTTTTCTTTTATGTAGAACTAGCCGACACACGCAACCTCGTTTGCGTCTCCTATTGCCCGTAGCGTGATAATTTTCCCCCGTTTTTGAAACATTTTTCATTGGTGCTAGCGTGATGATATATAGCCTATAGCCTTCCTCGATAAATGTACTATCCAACACTGAAATAATTTTTCAAATCGGACCAGCGGTTCCTGAGATTAGCGCGTTCAAACAAACAAACTCTTCATCTTTATATATTAGTATGGAGTATGGATATGTCTGTCAGTACTAGCAGATTAAAACACATATCTGTAAAATCCTCTAAAACCGCTATATATTGGAGCATTCCATAGTTATTTCTTGAATGTCGTGCAAAATTCTAAGGAACTAGTTTTAAATTCGTTATTTTCTTCTATACATATAAAAATTTCGTGTCACGATGTATGTGCGCGATAAGCTCCGAAACTACTGAACCAATTTTTATAAACTTTTTTAAGCATCTGTAATTTGGTCCAACTTGGTAGATAGGGTAGTTTTTATCTCAATATTGATTATTGCAAATTAAATGTGTGTATTTATCGATTAGTTCTATAAAATTATAATAGATGGCGGTTTGGCATCTAATTTGCACTGATATTCGGTAGATGACGCCGTATTAACAAAAAAATGTGGCGGTACGAAGTTCGCCGGGTCAGTTACTTACATTTTCCTATCCTGATCCCTAGAAAAAGCACAATACAAGCTAACTTTATTTTCATCCACCATTCTTTCCAATTCCTCTCTGCAATGGAAGTCTTTCTCTTTGTATCTGCAGCCAAAGAATAGGTGGAGTGTTGCGTTTGAAGCTGTGTTGCGGTATTCCCTCTCTTGGAGAAAACTTCTAAAGGGAGCTAGTCCAGTTCCTGGCGCGATTTGGATGTGGGGAATATTCTGGAAAAGTTAAAAATAAATTGTCTTGACTAATGTATATAAACTCTGGCCTCTTTTTTTATATGACTACCAAAGTGATTTTACTCTGTCTGATGGAAAGCATGAGCATTTTTCAAGAATAGTAGTCACTAAACTCATTGCGATGTAACAAAACAGCATGGTGACTCACACTATGGCGGCTTATTGAGATGCTTCTGCATCATTGGGAGCCAAGTTTCGCACTAATCAACGAAACACGACGGAACGAATGCTGTGATTTTAGGTTGGTTTTCTGTGAGAGTGTAGTATCGCCCCGGTCGAGCCGGCCCCACCGTGCTCAAATCAGCGCGTCTACTACCACACAACGAAATAGAAAGTTACTTGAGCGCCATATAACGAAGACGGCATGCATGGGCCGGCTTCGTAATGCAAGGGGCCCACATAAAACCGGTGTGAAATAGCGCTTGCGTTGTGTTTCACCGAGTGAGTGAGGATACCGGAGGCCTTTTTTTTTTTTTTAACGTGTGGAAACCCCCTCGGGCCGTCACCCCGCCGGGGTTTGCGGCGGGGCGGTGTGTCGGAATCGAACCGACTAAAACCACACGGTGTGCCACTCTGCGCCTGAGACGGGAGGGATCCGGGAACTGCTGTTATTAACACATCCGGACCCCTCCCAGCGCCTGCCCGCACTGAAGCGGGCACCGTCTGCTGGTTAACCCCCCAACCCTTCCCCCCATCCCTCAAAGGCTGGCAACTCACTTGTGATTGATTTTGCTGGTATCCATGGGCGGCAGCAATCGCTTACCGCCAGGTGATACGTCTGCTCGTGTGCCCCCCCGAATGCCATAAAAAAAGACACATGAAACAACTAAGTCCTACGTTGGATAGTACAGTACTACATAAGGAAACAAGTTGCTTAACTTACTAAGTCATCCGGAAACACCAAAGTTCCCTGTTTGATCCATCCATACAATTTATCTCCCCTCCTCAAATCCTTCAGCCAATTCGAAGCCAGCCCCAGTCGAGGTTTCTTCAAGATGGTGTAATAGTTCACAACAGCAACTAGCAACTCTATGCAATGGCCGTGCGATGGGAGTGAACTGCTGGCAATCGAAAAGGACCGGGGTTTGATCATAGAGAACAGCTCGAATATAACTTCGAGGGTGAGTTTTGATGTTGATTTGTGGAAATCGTGGAGCATCTGGAAGAATTTTATATGAAGTTTATTTTTATTGATTTATAACTTTATGCACAAAAGTACAATGACGGACTTAATGCCAAAGATATTCTCTACCAGTCAACCGTTGGATAGTGCGGCAATTTACTTCAGATGAATGTCAAATGTCAGAAAGAAATGTCTTCCTTAATTTCAGATTATTATCATTTTTTTAAAAAACAATTCCCGCACTAACTACGTTCTTGTGCCACAGGGGACTATATAAGCTAACATGAAACGGACATCAAGAACACTTCGATCATCGGACACATAGAATCAGCAGAACAATTTGCGGATCACACAAGGTGTTTAATTCCTTTCCCCAGGGCTTAGTACTTGCAGTAAGTAATTCCACTTGCTTTTGGGGCCCATAGACAAAGCCCGTGAATCAAAGAACTACCCTCTTCGGAAAAGCAGTCAAACTTAGAGGCGATTCGCCCCTCTTTCATATGTATATAAAACTTACCATGGACATGTATAGGCTTCGTTGACGTCGACTACACATACAACACTCCTACGGGATCCTACATTCGTTGCGGCCGACCGCACGACAATGAAAAAATAACTTTTACAGAGCCGTTCTGGCGGAATTCAAAACTCGTGTATATATTAATCAGTTTACCAAATACTAGGCGACACCAACAAACACCGAAACTTAATTCAATCAAATCACGGACCGCTCGAAATATACATGACTGTCTTTAACCGAATTTTATCTAATCCCGCAGGTATCACGTCACTTTGACATAAGCATAGCTTGAGTGTCACTAACAATTCCATTTTCCCGAACATTTCCCTCGATAATTTCCCGACTCGCGGTCATTGACCGGCCAGTGGCTGGCCGGTGACACAATAGACGATGTTTTTATACGGCCAATGAATGGCCGTGGACACCTTAGGGGCTAACACTGTCATGACATTATTTAAAAGTGTCACTTTGGCCAAAAGACAATCACACAGTGTTGTTATTGCAACATTATAGTTAATACATTTGACTGCCTCGGAACCTTTAAAGGAGTTCAAATCAATTTTATTTTAAAGTGTGTTGCCACCCCCATCAGTCCCTCCCTAAAATCAAGGAGAGGTAGAATTACTAATAGGGTGCCTACTACATATAAAAGAATAATAATTACCTCCAGCACCGTCCGTTTTGGTCGTCTAGCATAATTCAACCAATCCTCTTGACCCTCAGCTGAAGACAGCTCCAAGCATTTATCTCTCTCTAGCTTATCCTCTGATACCTGCGCAAGGAGAGAAAACACGTACTGTGTCGGGTAGCCCTTCAAATCCCAATATTGTTCCGCAATTTCGTATACCGTTCTCTGTTTTACTCGAAGGAATTCTGGGACAGGCATGTCTGCAATACCAATTGTCACGAGATTTTTAAAAGTCTAGACAATATAGGAGAATTGAAGGAACGGGTGTCATGTCCATCCAACACACTGGAAGTTTTTTTTTTTTTTTTTTTTTTTGTTTGACCCAGCCAAAATGACTCTACTCTGCCTGATGGAAAGCATGAGTAGAATCCAAGAGTGGTGGTCACCATACTGCGAACAGACAATGCAACAATGCAGCATGGTGACCCACACCATGGCGGGCTAGTGATGCTTCTGCATCATTGGGCCTCCGGTCTCGCACTCACCAACGAAACACGACAGCATGATCGCTGTCATTTTACGTTGATTTTCTGTGCGAGGGTAGTACCGCCCCGGTCGAGCCGGCCCGTTCGTGCTGAAATCAGCGTGGCTCTACTACCTTATAAGTATGTTGTATTTGTTCATGTTGTATATATGCTAATCGACGCAAGAACTTCTATTGCGCGATTCAGGATTGGTAGTTACTCCGTGTTGTGCGTTACTTTGTAGTTCAGTGTATCTGCGGTAGATGGCGATGTCATATGTTTTTGTTGCCACTGTATATGGAGGTCGCCACAGGGGAATTGAAGGAACGGATGTCATATCAATCCAACACAGGGAGTATATCCCGACAAGGCGAGGTGATCATGCCTGGAGGGTCGCGGCCCATGTTTAATGTTTTAATGCAGTATACATGCTAATCGGCGTGAGAATTTGTATTTCGAGATATGAGTTATTTATTAGCAGTTATTCCGTAGTTCGTTATCGTAGTATCTTTGGGAGTTTAGAGTACCGTGGGAGACTAGGGTTCGATGCCCCGCCTGGCAGCAGCATCACCGCCACAAGAATATTTTTTTGAATGGATGGACAAATGAGTAAGCGTATCTATGAGATAATGTGACGAGATCATAAGGGACTGCAGTCGTCCATGGATACTTTCAAGTCTTTGAGCAAGCTCCACTCGTGAAGAGCGTGACAGCACAGCATAGCTACAGAAATGAATGACCTGCAGCTTTTGTAACTTTAGTTACTAGGTGAAGAGGAACAAAGAAACGAGTTTCTGTAGGTCTGAGATATTACGTTGGTCGAGCTGGATCACTTGTATCAATCGTGCCATCACATCAATCAAAAGACGTCCACTACTGGACATAGGCCTTGCGAAGACTCTACACAACAATTTGGTGCAAACGATTTTTGTATTAATCTATACTAATATTATAAAGCTGAAGAGTTTGTTTGTTTAAACGTGCTAATCTCAGGAACCGCTGGTCCCATTTGAAAAATTCTTTAAGTGTTGGATAGTACATTTATCCAGGAAGGCTATGGGCTATATATAATCACGCTATAGGAGCAGAGCACCAATAAAAATGTTACAAAAACCGGGTAAAATTATCACGCTACTGGCAATAAGAGACGCAAACGAGCTTACGTCGGACAGCTAGTTAAGTATAAAACAACTTCAGTATAAAATCTAAATAAGAAGAAAAAGTTTAACAAATGACATTGGTTTTATATAACATCGAGGTGATCATGCCTGGCGGGCCACTGCCCAACGGTTGTTGTTGAGAAGTTGTATATAAGTTAATCGGCGCGAGAAATCTTATTGCGCGATTCAGGATTGGCACTGTAGTGTCGTGATGTCACACCGTAGTTCGGTGTATTTCTGGTCGATGACGCTGTAGCATGTTGCTGTTGCGCTGTATGTAGAGGTCGCCACAAGATAAATATTTCAAATCCTAAAATAAAGGGATAAAACTTACCATTATGACATTCTTCTACCAAAAGCCTATAATGAGGTTTAATATCAATATTGTGCTCCTCAAATATATTAAATAGATCAGCTATGTCCTCTTTAGAATTCCTAGGAATAATATTGAATACATCTCCTGGTTTATAATGAAGTTCAGAGTCTCCTGTTTTCCTTAGAGTCATTAATCTAACATCCTGAAATTTGTAAATAATCAATTGCTGTTCATTAATTTGTAAATAGTCAATTGCTGTTCATTTGTCTCGCTAAAACTCGACAGTTGGTTCTGAATAATTCTCTAATTTCCTTAGATTCTTGTGACATTTTCGTTTCTTTTACACTTGTTGGAACTTGTTAAAATACATTCTAAAATTAATTAAATTCACTTAATCTTACCCTACCGCAATAATTCTAGAGTGTATTTTTTACCACTTACAGTGAATATTATTATCATCAAAAGCCTATGATGTTATCCTAGCCCATTACGGCCACGGCCGCCAATCAATCGAAGGAGATATTATAGTGCACAAACATAGGTGCACTCTCTGTTCCCTCTCTCATAATTCAATGTGACAGTTAATCAATACGATCGGGGAGAGATCAGGCGCATATAATATTCTGCTGAACAGTGACTTCTCCTTAGAAAGGGTTAAGAAAATAGGATATGGAATATGAATTTGTTCTGGTATACCATACGGATCTAACAGATTGGGGCACAGTTTATTTTAAGTTTTCCTTCTCTTGAACAATGTGTGTGCAAAAAATTAACGCTACAAAGCTCTTCTTTATTAACAATTATTTTTTACGGGAATTAACGCGATCACTTATTAAAAGGTATTACATACCTCTGATTTGCCTGACGTTTCGACCAGGTTGCACTGGCCGTGGTCACAGGCTGACTCAATAATAGAAAAAATAATTGTTAATATATCATGGAACGCGAAAGTTTAAAAGCTCTTCTTTAGTGAAATAATAATTCAGTTCTAGAATGATAGAAGCAAAAAGGAAGGGTATTATATTTGGCAGTCCCTGTTCATCTTACGGGTGTGTCAAGAGGCGACCAAGAGAATAACCTGCACAGGACAGTATAGAGAAGGAAAATTGTATGTTCCACCACAGTGCATAAACTATTGAACCAATTTTAATAAACGAGGTGTCAATCATCAACCACCCATTGCTGGGCTTAGGTCTCCCCTCAGGAGAGGTAACCCTCTTCTGAAGTGTCAATAGATTCGTAATAATGGTCCAAGTGTTATATGCAATGCAAGTTTATCAAATGTTGTTATATAGTCAGGTTATAGTTTTTTAGACTTTTTCACGTTATATAGTTTGGTAATAATTGTACTACTTACTTGGAAATGTGATTTGTCTGTAGTTCGTATATTTTGTTCTACAACAACTTGACATACACCTAAATATGTATCTGTTGCACAATCTTCAAAATAAATATCCCTTGTCAGACTATTTTCAACTATATTAGTGGTCTCATTAGGAACATTTTGTTTTATTAATGAAACTTTCCACCTAGGTACAAATCTATTTAAGTTGTCTGTTTGTATATGTGGGAAGAATAACTTCAATTTTGATATATATTCGTTGATCCACGGTGTCTTAACTGCATCATGGCCTAAGTCATGTTGGAAGTCACATAGTCCTGAAACATTGGTATAGGAATATTGTATCAGAGGCTGATGTTACTAAAAGAACCAAATTAATAATTATAAGCTTACCTATATCAACCAGGGGTGTAGCTCCTAATTGTGTCAATCGTTTATGAAGTTTCTTAGCAGCAAAGTTAAACTTAGAAAACGATGAATCACCAAAACCGAGCACTCCATATTTTAACTTTGATAAAGAATTGGGGGGTAGGTTTTTCCGCAAAAGAAACTTCCAGAATCTCTTCATATTATCAGGTTCATCACCTTGGCCAGCCGTAGCAACCACAAATATTGCAAATTCTTCGTGGATGAGTTGAGATACTGGATAACTGTCTAACGCTAGAACCGGTCCTTGAAATCCTAAAATTTTGGTCGTACGCCATATTCTTTCAGCGGCTTCTTGAGCTGTATACGTTTGGCTTCCATACAATACAATAAGTCGGCCTGATTCACTCATTTTTAGATTTTTCACTGAACAAAATAACACCGCATAAATACATCAGCTGCATACTGACAAGTAGCAAAATGAGTTTAACAGTAGTGACAGTAATGACATTTGTTTAGTTTGTCCTGCCCATTCCTGCCAACATAGAGTTAATATAGATAGAACAGGGGAGCCAAGCCGCCACTTGCCAGAAAGAGAGAGTCAATCGCGGTACCTATCTGTCTCGCTCTACTCGGGTTTGCGCAGTTTGCGCGGAAAAACAACATAACAGAACCATGATATAAGAAAACAAGGTCTCGCATTACGAGAGCGACACAGTGTCACGTCAGTCCTTTACTACGTATGAGTCAGTTGTGAAAGACAGATGGGGTACCGCGATCTTCTTTCTCATTCTAACCGTTGAACGTTACCGAGTACAGGCAGCCGTATGTCTATCAAACTCTATCTATAATGTCGTCTTTGTATTTTTGAGTCGGAACAAATCATTGTATGATCAATTAATTTTTTTTTTAGAGTTTGTATTTATTAAAAAACAATATCTTATATGGTGATGTTATTTTTGATTAAGTATTTGTTTTAAAGTATTTTGACCATAATCATTACCTACACCTGGGAGGAGGGTTGGCGATCACAGGGCGTAATTAGTTGCACTGGTAAACCCTTAGAACATATATTGGTAGACGCACATACCAATTTGCATGACTGATTTGGCCGGAAATACACCAAACCATCAGAAGCTTGCGTGAGAGAGACAGACACTTCCTAACCTCAGTTCTCTCTCTCTACTTCGATCACGCTTTCCGCCCGTTCGGCTGTCCCTCCAGTTATTTAGATTCTAAGGGTGAACCTACCAGCAGACGCTGCTACCTTCATACTGAACTCGCGATAAATAAAAAAAACTTAAGGGAAGGCAACACCTTCATTTGATTTGCTGTATCACATTTTTGTTGCATTGATAGGAAATCAGGAAGAAAAAGAAATAAAAGCAATCTTTTAAGCGGTTTATATATTTTGAGCCATTTGAGCTTAGGTAATCTTTAGGCCGCGTACACGAACTCAGTGGCGCGGGTAGCGTGCGATGAGTGGGCGACAAGCTTGTGACGAGCGGGGTACGAGCGGGTGTATCAATCTTAGACGAAGTATTACATAGACTTGACAGGCTAACAGCGTTACCACGAACGAGTGAGATAATTTTACAGTTTTTTAGTGAGTTAGAGAAAGATAGAGATACGTATTTTTTATCCTTATCGCCGTATCGCTTTCTTTGTACGGTACATACATGAACAAGCGTACCAAACAATGTTCAAAGCGGGAATTGTATCAGGAATGAAAATCCCGTTTTTTGACGAAATTACGACTTGAATTCAAATGTATTTAACAGATACTTTACAAACTATATACAACTATATATAATTTAAAATAACGTAATAGAGTCTACCCCGTTTGGGGTAGAGACGCTAGGTTCATGGGGTCCGAGTGCTCGCGCTATGTTTAAACCTTTAAGGCCTTAACCCTCTCTTGTGAGGAGACCCGAGCCTAGCAGTGGGACGTTATGGATTGTTGATGATATTTACTTGTGGTTTTGTTCGCTCTGTTGACGTTATTTTTTTTTGATTGTGTATTCTGTGATCTGCTATAACGATTGAGTATAGTAACCTAATACGGGGGTAACTTATCAATTATGGTAAATTAAAGTGTTAACAATTACGACTTATTTTTTAGGGTTTATAAGGGTTAGGTTGTACTATTTTAGATAAATAAATTTAAAATACTTATCTATGAAGCTATTACATAAATGAATATGCTCTATACGATAATTAAACCAAAAAATATTAAACATTAATCGTTTTCAGTAATTATTTGAAATCACTAATCATTTTTTGTAAAAATTGTTTTCCGAATGAACCGCTCTAGCGCCCGCTGCCTCATCCGCTGGTTTCGGAAACAGGTTAGCGTTCCCACTCCGCTCCCGCTGCACCTCCGCTGCCCACTAACTACGAAAACTCGGCCTTCAGATTTTCTTCGAGTTTTTGGAGCTTACACAAACTAACGTATGTATGTATTTTTATTGTTTAAATAAATATAGATAAAATATGTTTTTTTATGTTTTCGATGGAATCTTTTCCTATCATTTCTCTATTTCTTTCGTGTAATTTAAGAAAGTCGCTTTTTTTAAATTATTATTACTTTATTGTTCTAGAGTTACCAAAGCCATAATATATTGTTATCCCATTGTCTATATACTTCTTTAGAGACAATATAAGATAACAATTATTAAGGCTTTGGTAACGATGAAACATAAAAAAATAATATTAAATTCCCATTACTTATGAAATATTTAATGTTATTAATAAAAACATACGGAATGTTTTGTAACTTTTTCACTTTGTATTTCGTTTGTAAAGTACGAGTACGTATCTACGAGATTCTCAATATTTTTTCAGCAACCCTAACCCTATTGCAACCCCCGTTCAATACTCCAAAATGTATATAGTTATCTCTATTGCACCTAGGAAAAGTAATATTCTATCTCGCATTTATTTGGCGCACGGCAGTCTCGCGATCTGTGTTGGCGGGCTTAGTCGCTTCGACAAAAAAAAACGCGGGAATTTGTAATACACAGTGTTGTGAGTTTATTGTATAAAATATTAAAACTTTGTGAATTAAATTGAGGATATAATAAACTAAAATGTGAGTAAAAATTATTTTATACTGTTAGAAAAGCATATAACCAGATTCCGATTTATTTAATATGTTAACCTTTGACATTTTATAGATATTTTTATTGAAATCAAAATATCACGTTTTATTCTTAATAAAGTGATTTGGGAGTTGAACAGTATAATAAATATTATTATTATTCCTTAATTCATAGTGCAATAATTCTTATGTATAGTTTACAATTTTTTTTTTAAGTAGTTATGTTACCATTTATATATATTTTTATTGTATCGATATTAATTAACAGATAATAATAAATATTAAAGTAAAAATTAACACAATACAAAAGCTTATTTTTTTTTAATACATATCATGAGCTTTTCATCTTGTTAGAAATCCTTAAATAAATTATCATTACAAGAACGTAATTTATATCGTATTCAATGAAAACAAGATTTTATGACTTATATAGTCACATAAATAGCGATGTTGAATAAATTACTTGTGAATACATATTGATCTTATTAACATTTTCGCTAACACGTGTTTTAGTCAATAAACATAAGTACGCGTGTATATTACAGTACCTACCAATTCCAAGATGTTTTTAACAAAAATTCTTAGCCAAAAACTGTATTAAAAGAAATTGTATTGCCAAAAATATAATTTAAAAAAAATTTGGGGCCGCATTATATACTTTAGTCGCTCATATCGATGCTCAAATGCCGTTAAGCTTTCCATAATAAAAAAATGTCTTTTAATTCCTTCGAATTTCAATTTAGAATAAATGAATTCCCGCTTCATACCTTTGGGATGTTGCGTCAGACGAAGCACGTGGCGTCATCGATCTACACCCATTCCACCGGTTTCAGTAAATGCTCGCTGTAATCCCACAATGTCTTTTACCTTTGACCCTTGGCGTCGAACTGTCGCTGCCGAGATAAATTATTTCAATAAGAAGATAGTCTAACTCTAGGCATTGAATTCGATTTTAGAATGTTTTCAGACTAGAATAAAAATCGTTCATTTTTTATTTAGGGACTTGGCTTTGCAGAGGTTGTGCTTCTGCTTTTTTTATCTGTCTTCAAAAAAAGGAGGAGGTTTTTCAATTCGACCGTCTAAATACATATTTTAATTGTGTAACGTTTTTATATGACCTCTTTGGAAAACCTTGAACTCCTTCTTTTCTGGTTTGCAGCTATAGATGAATTAGAAAAGTGAAATATCCAATTTTCTTCAAATTTATAGTGCATGGCGTCAATCTATCAAAATATTAAATTTGCCTCGTAGTCATCAATGAACTTTTATTGTATCTTGACCGTATTCAACGCAGAGCGATTCGAATCGTCGATTGCCAAGAACTTTCAACTCGACTACTCTTTGGCGTTGCGTAGAGATGTGGCTTCGCTGTGCATCTTCTTCGGGACTACTCCGAGGAATTGTTCGGACTGATTCTTGCCGCCTCTTTCCGCCATCTTTTTACGCGACAGAAGTTTCATCCCCATTATCTAGATGGTTGGCAGTCCACAACTGTGCACTTTACCTTTCTGCCTAGCACAACAAAACTATGGAATGAACTGTCGCCTGCGTTATTCCCGAACTTAAAAGGCCGGCAACGCACTTGTGACGCCTCTGGTGTTGCGATACGTCTACGCGTTTGCCCCCTATTTTATAAAAAAAAACTTTTTGAACACGTTTAACGCACATTTAACGATTTATCTTTATAATGTTCCTGTTTAATAATTCTAATAAAATAATTAATTACATAAAATATAAAAAGAATAGATATTTAAGTTTCAACTATATCCATGCTTTAAAAGGCAGTAAAATCTATACATCTACCTATACAAATAAATAAAATTGGAGTGTCTATTTGTAATATTAAAATAACCGCTTTTTACTAAATGCAATGTATGTATACACGGTATAAATACCAAAAATATATATTTTTACTTTTTTCTGTCTGTCTATTTGTTTGTTCCGGCTTATCTCTGGAACGGCTGGACTGATTTTGACGGGATTCTCACTGATAGGTAGCTGATGATATAATAAGGACTTACTTAGACTACTTTTTTTAGACGGCCTATGTCGTACCGCAGGTGAGGCCGCGGGGTGCAGCCCCGCGGCGTCACCTGCTGTACGACATAGGCCGCGGCTAACACCGCGGGACTCAGCTAGTCTATTATAAGAAAGGTTATATTATTAAAGTATTAAAACATAACGTTGTGACTTTCAATAGTTCTTATTACCACTACGTAGGCTACTAGTTCAACCGTAGTTTCCTGAATGATGGTTCAACAAAAAAAAAACAGATTTCAAGAACTGGAACAAACAGGAAGTACCAGCTTTCAAATAAAAAGAGAATTATCAAAATCGGTTCACCGAGTTGAAAGTTCTGATTCTGAACAAACATAGAAAAACAGTTGAAATTAGAACCTCATCCTGTTTCGAAGTCTGTGATAAAACGTCAAACTTTGTTTAGTTCTAGCTTGAATGTAGCCTTCAAATGAAGCTGTTGTTTACAGTGGACCTAGCTAGGTAAATAAACACGAGGCTTGAGGGACATTAACGACATCATGATGTCACCTGTTCATTTGTTTTTTAGAAAAGGATAGCACTATTAATTAACGACGTTACTAGAATAGTCCATCAGTTCTTAAGTCCCGCCGAAATTGGTTTACATTTTCACCAACGAAAAGTTTTTTCTGCCTTTTTTGTGTGAGCGCTATTAAGTACTTTGTCATTATGGATTAAACGAACTTCGTAAATACTTCACTCGACCAAGTTTCTCGAGTGAGTTTCTTTCTCCTGGCTTAAAAACAGTTCTATCAGCTCGAATGTTTGTTGGTGAGAGTTGGTACAAATAGGCAGTTTACTCTTGCGAGTTGAACGGTATCCTTAAGGGATCTTTGTTCTATCTATACGATGTCGGGTTAAGAAGACCAACAGTCATCATAACAGCCAAGTTGCAAGCGTTTTTCTTTCTAATTGTTAACGCCTAAATTCTCGTGTGTAATATTTTGTCTAAGATTAGCCAATGACACACGAGAATTTAGGCGGTAATGATTGCAGAAAGAAATACGCTTGCAACTTGGGTAGGACCCCAGGACTGCAAAAAGAAGGAAAGCTTAAAACAAACACTATAGCAATCCATTTAAATATTTCTTTTTTTTTTTTAAATAAATATTTCGGACGTCTAACACACAACGCCATCTAGTCCCAAAGTAAGCAGAGCTTGTAGTATGGGTACTAGACAACTGATATAAATACTTAAGTACTTTTTTTTTGTAAATACATACATATTATACATAGAAAACACCCAAACTCCGAAACAAATATTTGCAGATCATACAAACATTTGGTCCGACCCGGGAATCGAACCCGAGACCTCAAGAACAGCAGTCGCGTAAGCAACCACTGTGCCTCCTTTCTAAGATTAGGTCTCTGTCCGGCAGTAGACTGTTAAAGAAATATTTTTTCCTCGCGGTGGATACCGGACTTAATTCCCTTGCACCCACTTTAAAAAGTCAACCTGGATATTACGAAATAGTTCCGATTGGTTTCTGCAGCAATCTAATTCCGATGTGTCGTCAGCTGTCGACATTCATTTGATTGTGATTTAAGTTGTTCCAACGCCGAGGTTAACGAAAGGCGTCTAGTGTGATTGTTTATTGGAGGCCACAATTGGTTCACACTTCAATAGGTAATTGATATTACAATTAATAATGAATGCACTATATTATTCAGTTTTTGGATGAAATCTTGGTTTTCAGGCAAAGACCAGGGAATGTAACTCCCAACTTCGAATTACAAGAGTCTCGCCTTAGCCTTGATCTTACTCAATTTTGCGGTTTTAGTTAAGGTATTACAATTAGGCCAATTTAGTCATGGTCTTGTAAAGATACATACACATAAGATAAAAAATTAGATTCTCAAACTACTGTGTTATTCGGTGAGACTACAGATTGTGCAAGTATTAAAGATCACCGGAAAATTGCTTGGCGGAGTTCATAAACAAAGACGTGAACATCGAGATTATCAAACTCTTCCAAAACACGAAACAAGACTTTAATAAAATGTGAAGAGAATTTTTTACGGGCAGGCTCGACCGGAGTGATACCACGGCCTCACTGAAAACCGGTGTGAAATAGTACTTGCGCTGTGTTTCAGCGAGTGAGTGAGGATACCGGAAGCCCATACCTCTATCTCCCTCCCCATACTGCAAAGGCCGGCAACGCACTTGTGACGCTTTTGGTGTTGCAGGTGTCCATAGGCTGCGGTAATCGCTTACCATCAGGCGATACGTCTGCTCGTTTGCCCGCCTATACCATAAAAAAATAAGACAAAAAAGCTGTGTGCTACTTTCTAAGTTCATCCAGTACCATTTCTCTAAATTGCCATCGATTAATTGGAAGAGAACGCCTAGGCATTAAGTCCGCCAATGCATTAAGTTGTTCATAAAAGCTTAAATAATGAATTAATCAATTATTATTTAATTCTCAATTAGCTTTTAAAAAGTACATACCTCATATTTTTACACTTGCAAGGGAATCAAAACAACCCATTACCGTGGGATGAGTCTTTAGCCCTTTGGAAAAGTAGAGATCCCACATAACTAGTATTAAAAAAAATATTGAATCTGTCTGTAGACCAGAGGTTCATTTGTAGTTAGAAGGCTTTAGTTCAGCCATATATCTGGTGCACTGCCTCTTATAAAATAAATATTTTGGACATGGCGTTGTGTGTTAGATGTCCGAAATATATTTATCTAACACACAGCGCCAACTAGTCCCAAACTAAGCAGAGCTTGTATTATAGGTAGTAGACAACTGATATGAATAAATATATACTTTTTTGTAAATATATACTTTTTGTAAATACATACATATCTATACTAATACATAAAGCTGAAGAGTTTGTTTATTTATTTGACAGCGCTAATCTCAGGAAGTGCTGGTCCGAT
The DNA here is from genome assembly GCA_905220595.1 of Spilosoma lubricipeda. Lineage (NCBI taxonomy): Eukaryota > Metazoa > Arthropoda > Insecta > Lepidoptera > Erebidae > Spilosoma > Spilosoma lubricipeda. The sequence goes on along the minus strand of HG992296.1, from coordinate 12,734,504 downwards.
TTGAAAAATTCTTTTAGTGTTGGATAGTACATTTATCGAGGAAGTCTATAGGCTCTATATCATTACGATAGAACCAATAGGAGCAGAGCACCAATGAAAAATGGGGAAGATTATCTCGCTACGGGTAATAGAAGACGCAAACGAGGTTTCGTGGGTCGGCTAGTTATACATAAAAAAGACCCAAACTTCGAAATAAATATTTGCAGTACATACAAACATTTATGACCCGACCGACCCGGGAATCGAACCCGAGATCTCAAATACAGCAGTCACATACACTACCACTGCGCCCCCAAGGCAGTCAGATCATACCAGTACATCTTAGTTTTAAATTACTTTTAAGCAGATATTCAGGTACTTATAACTAGAATTTTAACGTAATTTCAACTTGTAGTGACCATATTGAAAAACACGTGACAAAAACTACCCCTAAACAAACTTCAAATACTGACGCAAACCGACCTGACGCTCACCCCATAGGGTGGCCGCCCCTTTGACCTACTTTGGTCTGAACGAGCAGATGTGGCGATTATGTTTTGTATTGAGGACTTAACATACCCCTCGCTAAGAACATGGAATTGTAATCTGGCCGAGTCTGAAAACGAGGCCGAAATACATCTATTTAACACATCTATACAAATTAATAAAATTGGAGTGTCTGTTTGTAATATTAAAATAATCGTTAATAAATTCATATGTATTTATACACGGCATATATGTTTGTATTGATATATGATGATGATGATATATAAAAATGTATTTAAAAAAATGTTTGTCTGTCTGACTGTTTGTTCCGGGTAATCTCTGGACCGATTTTGACGGGACTTTCATTGGCAGGTGGCTGATAATCCAGGGTGTAATTTAGGCTACCTTTTTTAGACTAACTTTGTCCGGGTACGACGATAACCGCGTTTAACACAGCAGGGTTCAGCTTGTACTTACTAAAATTGCAATAGGTATGGTGTCCAAAGAGTTTTAACCGTCACGCGTTATTTCGCAAAAGCCAAATTTTTTACCGAATTCAGAAAAGCAGGAGGTTCTCAATTCGACTGTATTTTTGTTTGTTACTTCAGAACTTTTGACTGGATGACAAACGAGCTTAACGCTACCTTAATACTTGAAAAAAAAAAATTAAACACACAAACTTTACAATATCTAGCTTTTCGGCGGCTCCGCTAGCAGAATATTTCGGTTATTGCGAGAAAAAGAAGCCTTCCCTTTCCAAAGTCCAGTCTATTTCAATACTGCGATTCATTTAAATTCATACTGCGGTTTATCGTTAACGAATAACAGACAGACAGACAGAATTACTTTCTTTATAATATTAGTATACAATAAAGTATGGAATAACATTCATAAAACTTATTTGTATGCAAATAAGTAAGTCAAATAGAAAAAAAGGTTACTGATTGAGGCTCAAATCTTATGTCTGTAATTACGTGTCGCCTACGTCGTATCGCAGGCGCCATGCGCTATAAGTGATTAGAGATACGCGTCATATTTTATGGAGATATTGTGGTGGTTAGACATCCCATAATGCCCTCCAGCATAAACAACCCGTTCTTAGAACAAGCATTTAATAGTTTGTTTTTTTTTTTTTTTTTTTTTTTATGTTTGACCCTGCCAAAATGACTCTACTCTGCCTGATGGAAAGCATGAGTAGAATCCAAGAGTGGTGGTCACCATATTGCGAATGCAGACAATGCAACAATGCAGCATGGTGACCCACACCATGGCGGGCTAGTGATGCTTCCGCATCATTGGGCCTCCTTTGTGGTTCAATGAGGATGTTAAAGATTGTCTGGTGAGAATTCCGACTGTATAATATTCATTATTCACATATTCATTGAATTCATTTCATTGGTCAACACAACTCATAAAGTAAGTAACTAATAACTTTAGACTGCCTCGTTGGTCTTGTGGTTGGCGTGTGCGACTGCTGATCATGAGGTCTCGGGTTCGATTCCCAGGTCGGACCAAATGTTTGTATGATCTACAAATATTTGTTTCGGAGTTTGGGTGTGTTCTATGTATAATATGTATATATTTACAAAAAAATTATACATGTATTTGTATCAGTTGTCTAGTATCCATAACACAAACTCTGCTTAGCTTGGGACTAGATGGCGTTGTGTGTTAAATGTCTGTATGTATATGTAATGTATTTATTATTATTTTAAATGAATTTTATTTGCCTCCGAGCTCTACTACCTTTACGGCTGAACTTTTTTATATGGAGCCTCTGCTATCAAACCTCTACAACCCAATACTGAGTATGTGATATAGAAACTGTAGAAAGACTGTTGTCGGGGTTTTTAGACCTCCAACTACCCGCAACCGTAAATAAATAAATAATCGCGAGTCACATACGTGTCGGTTCAGTTTTTTTTATTGTTTATTTTTATTCCTGCACTAGGAATATGACTGCTATCCAGTGATTGTTATACCTACTCATAAATGAAATGAGAACAAAGAACATCAAGACTTACAACTTTATAGGGATTAAAAAGAAGGTTAGTGTTTCGTTCGATTAACATCTATACTCTATACAAATAAATAAAATTGGAGTGTCTGTTTGTAATATTAAAAGAACCGCTTTTTACTAAATGCATATGTATGTATACAAGGCACATATACCAAAAATGTTGTTAAAAAAAGTTTGTCTGTCTGTCTGTTTGTTCCGGGTAATCTTTGGAACGGCTGGACCGATTTTGACGGGACTTTCACTGGCAGGTAGCTGATGATCCAGGGACAACTTTTTTAAACTAACTTTGTCCCGCGGCGTTACTTGCGGTGCAACAATAACCGGGGATAACCGCGGGGTTCAGCTAGTAAATGATATAAAGAAAACATTGACTCATGATAGTATTCGTAATAATTGAGAACCACAATTTGTGGATCACACACAAAGTATTATCTAATGTAGGAATCGTTACCACAACACTTAGCGCAATAGGAAGTGGCGAGCTAACCGCTAAAACCACTAAGCCATCCGTGTAGGCGATAGTTTCTGTATTCAAAACACTTTGATAAACAAACGTTAACATAAGTTATTTATTACGAACCAAAACTAACGACTTTATCGAGGAAAATGTAAGACTGAGGCGTAAGAAACATTTACATTTCGACGCACGAAGGTTCAGACGCCAACTTCCAAACTCCGAGGTGTTATAAAGTATTTCCTAAAGCAGAAAAAGTCAATAACACTTTTTCCGACCCGGAATTCGAACCCGAGACCTCTTGATCGACAGTCGCATGCGTCAACCGCTAGATCAACGAAGCAGTATTAGTATAGTAGACCAAAATCTCTTTTCTAAGGAGATGGTGGTGGACTGTTTACGCGCACTCACACATTCACCCCTAAGGAGAAGTAAACAAAAGCGTGATATTGTTGGGTAAATACATGTGATCTAAATTCAATATGATTGGCTCACGTTTTATCGAAGCTGGATGAATCGAATCACTCAATCAAATTGTTTTGTTCTCACTAAAGTGAGTCAGTTGACACTCCAAAGTTGAATAGACGTCGTTTTATATTGTTACTAGTTGTTGCCCGTGGCTGCGCCCGCGTATATTTCGGTTATCGTGGCAAATAATAAATAACCTATATTACTGTAAAGTTTCATTCAAATCCGTTCAGTAGTTTTTGCGTGAAAAAGTAACAAACATCCATCCATCCATCCATCCATCCATACTTACAAACTTTCGTGTTTATAATATTAGTGGGATGATTAGTTTCGTATACGTTATTCACTTTAGATCCTTATCAATTATATTTTTGTAAGTGTCACATCTAATCTCTCTCTTTCATATTATAATAATATAGTATCAGCTTATAGTAAAGCTAAAAAGTTTGTTTGTTGAAATAGTTAATCTCAGGAAGTAATACAAGTCCGAACTGGTTCGAGGAAGGCTATGGGCTTAAAATTATTCTTTTTCGAGAGCTTCAATTGCGGGCGCTGCGTAAATGGTTAATGCTTCACAAAAATAATGTGAAAGTTCTAAAAAATGTTCGAGACAGCATATGTCTTTGATGCATTTGATGTTAAAAATTGCTAAGATGTTTGAAATCATTCATCTACACAAGGAGAGTTATAACCAAATCATTTTGCAACTCTACTCTATTGTATAAAAAACTTTCCTTTTAATAAATGAAAGATACAATTTTAGCTCATTTTAATATAATTTTATAGCGAGTAAATCTAAGTAAACTATTAAGACTCTCACAAATGAAAGTATCAAACTTGGGTGCCCTATCGACCCGACCTAATAACTCAAGATAGCGTTATCGAACGGACGCTACGCATCATTAGCTATATACCTAAACATTGATTTGATATTATATAATAAACTTCCTCAAACCGAAAGAAATCTGTGCTACAAAAGTTAACTATAATGTTTTGATTCTTTTTGGGCTATATGGGCGAAAAACAATGCGTTTGATATCTTAGTGCTTAAAAGCAATATAGCTTTTTAACATCATTGAAATACCTGACTAAATATTTTGGTCACAAAATATTCCACTAGTCAGTCAGTCAGTTGAAAGTCAGAATTTGTCTAATTTGTCCTCCTAATTAGACAAATTCTGACTTCGAATGTATCTCTGTCATGCATATGTCATGCATATGATGAATTTCGGTATAGAGATAGATTGGACCTTTGATAGCAGGCGCTGGAAGGGGTCTGGTGTTAATAACAGCAGTTCCCGGATCCTCCCTTCTCACGCGCAGAGTCACACACCGTGTGGTTTTAGTCGGTTCGATTCCGACACACCACGCCGCCGCAATCCTCGGTGGGGTGACGGCCCGACTTGTTAAAGAAAGGAAAGGACGTTGGATACTTTTTGTCGCGATAACCGAGTAACAAACAGGCGGACCCGCGGGAAAACGCTGTTTGAATATAAGATTTCTGGCAACATATTCACTTCAAACAAATTTTCAAGTCAATTTGTCTACTTATTAATAACACTAGCTGCTGCCCGCGGCTCCGCCCGCGTGTATGTCGGTTATCGTGGCAAATAGTAGTCTATGTGTTATTCTGATGTATAAGCTATTTCACTGTAAAGTTTCATCCAAGTCCGTTTAGTAGTTTTTGCGTGAAAGAGTAACTAACATACACACTTACAAACTTTCACCCTTATAATGTTAGTGTAATTGATGATAAAAACGGTTAAACAAACAAAAACAATACCATGTATAATTTAACATATAATATATTTGGTGCTAGTCGCATTTGAAAAATATAACAGCCTGACAATGACAACTTACCTACCTACAACCTATGTAATGTAATTAAAATAAAAACGAAGTAATTCGGTATAATTACAGCTACGTAATCTGTAATAATTAAAATAAAAATGAAGTTTGTACGTGGAATTTTTTACGTGTAACTTCTAAAAAAAACTGTCAATACTTAACCTTAGTCCTATATTATTTTAAGTAAAATGCGTTTTTAGCTAATCGTAAATGTCTTGAAAATTCGCAAAACGGAAACAACCATCATCGACGTCTGCCCTCATGCGTCTACCTACCTACCCTCGTTCGGGTCGTACACTCAGCGATGAGCAATCTATTCCCCGCGACAACCGCCATGCGCCATCGTAATATCGTGCACTCGGTTTGTCATTATCGCAACTATTAATTTTAATATTTATTTATTAGTATTTATTTGTATAAATATTTATTTGCATAAATATTTATTTGTCCAAATGATGTAGCGTAAAAGATATATTTTATCTACTTTAAATACCAGAAGCGATAAATGTGTCCATTTTCATTTAGGAATCAACTTATAACTACCATACCAAATGTGCATTTGAAATAAATCATTAATTTTTATTGTAGTTATGGTTCACTATGTTGGCTTTAATGGCTTACACATTTTAACTATAACAGCTTTTAAGATAAACATTTCCATCAAACATTACATATGTAAAACTTTAGCGATTTTGGCGGCGCACGCCAGTATAGCTCAGTATAGATGGTAGATTTTTTCTACTACCTACTTGACACTTATCGTCATATTTTAGAGAATTCACACAATATCTTTATTATTTGTAGCCTATGTGTTATTCTGATGTATAAGTTAAATTCCTGTAGTGTCATTCAAATCCGTTCAGTAGTTTTTGCGTGCAATTTCACTGATATGTCCACATATTGTGACAGTGTTACCTTTATTTAAAGAGCTTCGCTGTATACTATGTTATGTGTAATGCCATTGGAACAATATACGAACATATTAGCATTGTCACTCACCCTCGACAGAGCCACATAGAGCTTTCCGTTGCTGAAACAGTTCGTCTATGCCTGCGGTGCGCAACGTCTGACCTTATGTCTTGTTTATCGTCATCGCAAAGCTGACAGACTCACCAAAAACTGCACGCGTTTGAAGCGGAAAGGAAAATAAACTATGGATTGGGGTCATCCTTTAAGATAATAGTCTAAAAAGACATATTTCACTATAAATCAAACAAAATAATTTAAGTTTCTCGCAGATTGTACGAAATAAAACTAACAATTTTTTTGAAATTTTGTCTTCGACATAAACGTCTTGTGATTGGTTGCAACTCTGGTGACGTCACATGCTAATAAACGAAAGATTCCTCTATTGAATATTGTTTGCGTTTTATGTTTTCGGAGTGGTAATAATCGATCTGTGAGCTATTTCTGCAGGACTTTTTTTAATAAACTATTTAATAAGTGGTTCCAAACAAAAAGGAACCAAATTTTGTGCGTGCCGATAACAGCAACCAACATGAGATAGACGCTTTTATGGTTGCACTTTTCTATCTATACAAATAAATAAAATTGGAGTGTGTTTGAATATTAAAATAACCGCTTTTTACTAAATGCCTATGTATATATATACACGGTACATATACCAAAAATGTAGTTAAAAATGTTTTTGTCTGTCTGTTTGTTTCTTCCGGGTAATCTCTGGAACGGCTGGACGGATTTTGACGGAACTTTCACTGGCAGGTAGCTGATGATCCAGGAAGTAACTTAGGCTACTTTTTTTAGACTAACTTTGTCCCGCAGCGTTACTCGTGGTACAACAATAACTGCGGGTAACACCGCGGGGTTCAGCTAGTACATAATAATAACATTGATAACTATGCTGCAGAACTGAAAAATGTTAAAGCAGCTATGTTGCACTTGCATAAGTACAACATAAAAATTGTTTCTGTAATAACCTCTGGAAAAATTCATTCATTATTTTTGTAAAATCTAATTTACTTTATGTAGGTAGGTATATCTCAATGCTTTTAGGTTACATTTTGAAATAGTACAAAGCGTGGTATTTAAAGATGTTATCTGACCCGACGAACTTCGTACCACCATATTTTTCTTTCGTTACCAGCTACCCATGAGTAGGGTGTAGTCACGGACAAAAAAACTTTTTCCTTTATTTTTTATTTTTTCTTGTACAAACCTTGTCCTAAGAATAACTAACACATTAAAAAAATATATAATTTGGTGTAGCCGATCGAAAGTTACGCGCATACATACATTTCGGCGTAACGCCGCGGGACAAAGTTAATCTAAATAAAGTGGCCTAAGTTACTCCCTGGATCATCAGCTACCTGCCAGTGAAAGTCCCGTCAAAATCGGTCCAGCCGTTCCAGAGAATACCCGTAACAAACAGAAACTGATAAAAAATTTTTTTACTACATTTTTGGTATATGTACCGTGTATACATACATATGCATTTAGTAAAAAGCGGTTAATTTGATATTACAAAGAGACACTCCAATTTTATTTATTTGTACCTATAGATGTATAGATTTGTTCACTGTGGCACTACAAACCATTTATTCGACATTTTAATTAATATAAAATTGGAGAAAACTGATAAAATTAACTTAAACCGCGCTGTTTTGTTTTGTTGTGGCTAGAGTGTGGCGTCACGCGTCTCATGTGACCATTACAGAAATATCGTTTTCGGTTGTCAAGCTTGAACTTTATCTTAAATTGAAATTCATAATTAATCATAATACAGTAGAAATTCTGCAAAAAATTGATTCGGTAAGTAGTCGTTTCACCACCCGATGAATGAAGCAATATTTATAATAAATAAATATGACGCTGCCTTTTAAAAATCTATTTAAGACCGAAGAGTAATTTTTACTACATCGCATCGTCACTACACTTGTTCAAAGTGGACGCTTCCCAGTGCCGGATTAAGCCAGCGCGGGGCCTGTAGCAAATTTGGCCAAGGGGCCCTAGGTTTGCTCTAGAATCTCAAGTTTATGGTATTTCGGTAATTTTTTCGAACATGTTTTTCTATTGCCGGTTGCGGTTGCGATTTAAATGTCGAGAACTAGTTCCTAAATTTAGCTATATAATGCAATCGTACTTTTAAATAATTTTCTTCTATTAGTAACTTTATTAGATTCACTTTATGGTGACGTATTTGACCATTCGTAAGTTTAGTCAATTAGTACGAAACACATTAATTACAGATAGTTTGCCCAATTAAAAGAGGACAAATTCGATAAAAACTGACAGCACTGAATTTTGTATATTCGCATTTGAATTTGTACTTGCTTCGGTGATTTCACTTTTGGTTTTTAGTGCGCGTCTCGAAATTTGTAAATATTTAATACAGAAAAGTTTTTGTTAACTATTTAATAAAACAATACTATTTTAAGTTTATTTATAACAAATAAACTATTCTGGATAGCTATAGTAGCTATAGCTCGTATTAAAACGAGCAGAAGTTAAATATTACACACTTTCAATTATAAGCAAATGATGCTCTACACTCATCAAGATAAAATGATTAAGTCCTTCTTGGCCCATTGTGTTCCATAACTCATATTAATGCGTTTTAATGTTGTAAAAGAACATTCGCCACTGCAATTAGTCATTACGAGAGACAAGTAAATTCTCAAGGCAATTTCTTTTGGTTTGGGAAACATGACTCCAAAGAATTATTTAATAAAAGTTTATAAAATTTCAGTTTCAGAGACTCTTATTTGTTAATATCAATGACGGTAGCCTCATATGATTTCAGCAACTCCGCGAACTGAACTAATTTGTTGCCCAGGCTGATGTCCAAATCATCTTTGTAAGCATTGACCATTATTGAGAATTTTTCCAAAGTCAATTTTCCAATCAACCACGCATTGCATGTCCATACCAGATTAACCTGTTGCTTCTCAACTTTCTACCCAAAGGCGCTAATTTCAGACTTCCTCTAATGTAGTCATTTTTCACCTTATCTATACTAGTCACACCATAAATGCATCTCAACATTCGCATTACAACTACAGGCTGGCGTTTCAGATCCGTTTCGTTTATTGGCCAACAGTCAGATCTGATCATTTTATGAATTTGCCTTTAACGTTAAAGGGAGCTTGGGATCGCAAAAAGTTCCTGTTACCTGCCGCCACTTATAAGTATTTATATCACTTGTCTAGTACCGATAATACAAGCTCTGCTTAGTTTGGGGCTAGATGGCGTTGTGTATGACATCGGACATCTAACATGTCCGATGTCTGAAAAAAAAACAAAAAAAAAACTATGGGTGGTTCTGGTAGATGCGGTCTTCTCCATAGACACAGTGCGGAAACCGCGTTTGACTAACCGCTTATACCGTTCTCTAAGAATGCCATTTGCGCAGCCTTCTCTATGCGTCAAAACCACAGTCACGATCAGTTTTCAAATAAACTATCGGAAACACTCATCAAAGAGCCATCCATTAGCGTCCGATAAGTCATGGAACGGCTAAATCGGAATACGCTAGTATTATGGCGGTAAGATCCGTTCAAAACACGGCACCCTATCGTACCAACTGACGCAGATGATGTCCATAAAACATACTTTGGAGATCACGTCCAGTCCGGTAACAGAGCGGGTGGGATTGAGTGAAGTTTAGAATCATTTTAGTCCACCTGGCCTGGGACTGGTCCAGGTACAGCACTCAGTTCAGGCGCTGGAAATCGCTGAATGACCACAAAGGGTAAACGCGCAGGCCTGGCGATAGCAAAAACAGGCTAGGGTACCATTAGAGGCAGGACCATGGTACCACACACATATTGTTCAGGGAAAAGGCTGTCCACTAACCACTTCCTTCAAGAAGCTGGCCGTGAGAGGCTCAGACAGAGGGAGGGGTGTGATGCGCCGAGACGGCAGCTAAGGGAGTATCGAAAGAGGATATGAAAAGAGCAGGGAGACATTAAATTATAGGTTAATAGGGGCGGCAAAAATTTAATAACCTACTGGCGGCAAATCTGTATATCCGCTACTGAATGCCACATACTAAGCGAGGCTCTCTTTCGTCTTTCAAAGCCTACTACAAAACCTCTCGGGGTACCCTATCATACGCCATTTCTAGATCAACAAACACCAAAAGCAAGTTTTTGTGCGCCTGTCTGTATTTCTCCCACAATTATCGAATTGCAAATATAGCATTTGTTGGCCCGGCAAAAACCCAAATTAGTTTCTACATATTGCACTTTTCTCTCTCATTATTCTCTCAATAACTTTCTCTAAAACTTTCATTCTATGTGGAATGAGCTTTATTCCTCTATAACTGCCACATTCCTGTACATCTCCTTTGATTTTAAAGATGAGAAGAAGAGACAAGCGATCTTAAATACCGTTCATCCGGGATTACCTAATGGCATGCAAGATACTTTACACTTATTTAAATTAATTTTTTTACGGACAATGGGCGTTGGAGTGCGGGGCCCCTCAAAGCGCGGGGCCCGTAGCATTTGCTACTCTTGCTACGTGGCTAATCCGGCACTGACGCTTCCGGTACGTACCTATGCATAAAGATTTGTGGAACTACTGACCCAGGAAAAAGCGACGTACAACTGCCCATGTGAAAAACATCTGAGACTAAGATCTACTCCAGCAACACGGAAAATCTGAAGATGAGATTTATTAATTGTCATTGCATAAATTTACTTATTTGAAATTATACTTATTAATTTTACAACTATAAATATACAGAAAAGAAGGAGAAACAAACAAAAACACTAAACAAACTAATTATATTATTATCTAATACCTACTTTAAACTGATATCTAAAAACTACGTCTTATGTATTTTTTAAATCTAAAACGCGCTTATTCCCAGTCAATAAGAACCACGTTCGTTCGCATTAACAGTGACAATTCGAGTGAAGTCACCGCGTGAGCGGCGTGAGCGCTCCCGCCTTTTTGTAGATTCAGCGGATGGCCGTTTCGCGTGTTAAAGAAAAATCAACCGTAATGTCGTACTTATGTATGGTGCGGCGAGATTTGGCAGTTTTATTTCATCTATATCTTGTGTGTTTATTAATTATAATTTTATAATTCTATATTTTATTAAAAAAGATATTTAAGTGTATAGTGATAAGGATATATCCATGTGAAATACAATATATTTAAGTATTTAATACACCTTGAAGAAATGCCTAACGCTTAAACACGTTATTGTGGCTAATTTATAAAAGATAGAAATATACTATTGAGGGCTTTTTTGTAGATCTTTTGAAGACCATCATCTTTGTAATACATATTTTTGGTGTATGATCAACGTATGCGATGATAAGAGCTCGAAAGCGAAAATTTTCATCCGACTTGCTTCAAATTTATCGTCACTGCTCAGCTCCTATGCATCTTGGCGTTATGTTATATAGCCTATAACCTGCCCAGGAGTATGGACTATAATCGTACAAAGTTTGGTTAAAATCCCTTCAGTAGTTTTTGATCCATGCGTGCACATACAGACAGACAGACAGACAGACAGACAGACAGACAGACAGACAGACAGACAAAAAACTTACTGATTACATTTTTGGCATCAGTATCGATAACCATTCATCCCCCAATAATAATTTTTAATATATATTCAATGTACAGAATTGACCTCTCTACAGTTTTATTATAAGTATATAGATATATAGATATAGATATAGATAAGCAACAATAACATGTTATTTTGGTATAAGTACCGTGTATACATACATATGCATTGAGTAAATAGCGGTTAATTTAAAATTACAAACAGACACTTTAATTTTATTTATTTGTATAGAAGATATGAATATTGGAACAGCAAGCATAGAGTGCAGTCTAGTTTTCTGTACGCGCAAGGACAAAGCCATTCTCTTAGATCAATATGCAGTTGCACCGTTATCTCTCAAATTAATGTCTCGTAACACTTCCTACTTGAGAATGAACTAAATATATTTCTGTATTTCTACGTAATTTTTAAGTACCTGTCATAAAACGGAGCTAAAATTTTTTTTTCAATGTATGGTCCTGGCAAAATGACTTTAATCTGCCTGATGGAAAGCAGAAGCAGAATCCAACAGTGGTGATCACTATACTTATTGCAAATGCAGACAATGCAACAATGCAGCACGGTGACCAACATCATGGCGGTCTAGTGACGCTTCTGCATTATTGGGCCTCTGGACTCGCGACAGCACGAACGCTGACATTTTACGTTGATCTTCTGTGCTGATCTTATTATGAGAGGAAGTTGTAGATGTTTTTTTTCAACTGTAGCAAATACGATGCCGTTGATGACTGTATAGATACATGTGCAGCTCCGCACATGTAGATAATGTTACTCAATGTTCTCTTGTTAAACAGTAATTTCTGTATTGGTTATTGCTGTGAAAAGTTACCTAAGTTTCTACTCATTATATTCATCAATAATGTGGTGGTTCCAATGGTGAAAGAACTTTAAAAGGTTTAGTGATTTAGGCGTGAAAGGAAAACAAACGAACTCACATTCGTATCTACAGTATTAGTTAGGATTTATTTATGGGGTAGACTGATGCAATCATTAGTTTAAAATGTTTTCAAAGTATTTAAAACGTTTGTACATTGTGTAGCAATGTCGTAAAAAGTAAATGAAACATACTTAATTAAAGAATCCGAAGTTGTAAAACAAACTCGTTTTATAATTGATTGTCTAATTGATTTTCATGTACAACTTGTTATTTATTACCTCGAGAATTAACACGATTTATAGATATTACACATCTTTGACTAGGTTTCACTGGCATTGGTCACATACCGATTGGCAAAGCAGTGTCAGGCCTTTAGTCAAGTTCGCGAGGAAGAAGATTTATTTCACGCGCATCTGAAACGTATGATCATGATCCTACTCCTCCATACTCCAGACGGGAGACTGGACGGAGACGGAGAGATATTATACTCGATACACTTCCTACTTACTATTATAGTACGCTAACACAGGTGCACTCTCTGTTCCCTCTCACTCTCACCATCCAATGGAATAGCTATATGCAATAAGAGGCAGACGTAACTCAATAACACTTATTACCACTACCTACATTAAACATTAGACCAGAGATGCACTTAACGTAAAATATGTAGTACTTAGGTCTCATCTTCATCTTTCATAAAACGCGGTTCCGCACGCGTGTTTGTCGGTAATCGTAGCAACGAGTAATCTATGTCCTTCCTCAAGAATCAAAGTATCTCCATGCCAAATTTCATTGAAATCGGTGCAGCGGTTTGGCGGTGAAAGCAGGACTGACAGACACAGTTACTGTCGCATTATAATATTATAGTACTAGTTGTTGCCGTTACCGCGTGTATGTCGGTTATCACGGCAAATAGTAGCCTATTTGTTATTCTTAGGTATAAGCTATATTACTGTAAAGTAGTAGTATGTGTTATTCTGATGTATAAACTATATTACTGTAAAGTTTATCCAAATCCGTTCAGTAGTTTGTGCGTGAAAGAGTAGCAAACATCCATCCATACTTACAAACTTTTGCGTTTATAATATTAGTAGGATAGCATCGATATCGTCAACTTCATCGTTTATGCGGTATCCGGTGTACTTGGTTTTTAAATACCGTTTGCATTGCGCGCGTGATACGTATAATATTTGCATGTGTATACATATTGTTGTATTTAATTACTTAAACAAGTACAATTTTAACAAAAATAAAACCGACTTCAAGGTTCGACTCGATTTCTTTTGGATGCCATCATCAGATATTAATGTCCTTATCATGGTACCACCGTCGGATCATCTTCCATTAAAAAACAATCTTCAAAGTCGGTTCATAAACGACGAAGTTATCCGCGAAAACAAATAAAAAAAAATTTAAAAAAATTCTACGGTCGAATTGAGAAACCTCCTCCTTTTTTTGAAGTCGTTTAAAAAAGAGAAAAGATATGTGGCATTTTCTGTATGTTCCTGAGTATTGTCAATAATCTGTGTTGCTAAAGAAACCCACTTATAATAAAGTATACAAGTTGTTTTTGGTGCAATTAAGGCTATTATGATTTTCGATGATTAATCGTCATACGAGGATAAAGATTTTTACATTTCTTAGGAACTTATGTTGTTAAATTATTATTGTATAGAGGATAAAACATCAATAAAATATTTACGACATTTTAATTGAACAAGGTTGGTGAAGATGTAAGCCTAGCAGAATCTTTTTTAACCGACTTCAAAAAAAGGAGGAGGTTTCTCAATTCGACCCTATATATTTTTTTTTATGTGTGTTCGCGGGTAACTTCGTCTTTTATGAACCGATTTTGATGATTCTTTTTTTTATGAAAAGGAGATGTCCCGACGTTGGTACCATGATGAGGACATTAATATCTGATGATGGCATCCAAGAGAAATCGAGTCGAACCTTGAAGTCGGTTTTATTTTTGTTAAAATTGTAGTTGTATAGTTCATGAACTTTTTAAACAGGTGATTGCAACTAATTGTTGACAATTTTATAGAATGTATTAATATCCTAATATTTGTCAGCTTAAAGAAGATATATACTAGCGTGGGAGAGCCACGCTTCGGCATAAATGGGCCGGCTCGACCGCAGTGATACTACCGCCTCACAGAAAACAGGTGTGAAATAGCGCTTGCTCTGTGTCTCACTGAGTGAGTGAGGATACCGGAGGCCCATATTTGTCATCTCTATTGCTCGTGCGGTCGGACACAGTTCAGTAAACTGTGAGCGACAGTAACTGAAAGATCATAGTTAATAGCTAGTTTTTTCTCAACAACCCACAATATCCCACTCCTGGGCTCAGGTCTCTTTTCAGGAGAGGGTTAAGGCCACTGTTTCCATAGTATAAAACGAATTCGCTTCCGTTGTCTGCTCGCTTAATTTATGAGGATTTTAATCCAGCTTTCAGCAAAAGAGTGGTTTAAAAGGAAAGTTAATACGAGTATGTGTACATGCATATTACAGTAGAGGAAATTCGAGAATTTGGGACGTCAGGCAGAGTCGCTTGTTTGTACAAATAAATAATATTTGTATGTCTGTTTGTAATATTACGCGATATATATAATAAAATTTCGTTTTTTTTAAATTTTTGTCACTCTGTCTGTCTGTTTGTTTGTTCCGGGTAATATCTGGAACGGCTGAAGCGATTTTGACGGGACTTTCACTGGAAGATAGCTGATGATGTAAGGGGTAACTTAGGTTACTTTTTTTGGACTAAGTTCGTCCCGCGGCGTTACCCGCAGCACGACAATAAGCGCGGGTAACACCGCGAGGTTCAGCTAGTTTATATATAAAACATGTAATAGCGTCCTTTCTCACTTGAATTTCCAAAGGTTATTGATTAGCTTCCGCGACAAATTAAAACATGAATAAATAAATACAAATAAAGCGATTCATACATATGTCCTTGGGTCACCCCTCAAAACGTTTCTTTCACAAGCACCATTTGAATGGCCCTTGTCCCTTTGAGAATACACAAAACGCGTCTGGAACCAGTACTTTTGTATTTTAGAACCGGTTTTAAATAGTGTATAAGTGGAATTAAGTTCTTTTGGGGATCCGTAAAACTGAACCATTAAAAAACTGCAACTTTCGATTATAGTGCTCAGAACTTCAGCCTATGTTTAAATATTCCATCCATAATATAAGCAATTTCCCTTTCTACCCACTATCTTATCTATTAATATTGTTAGCGTCACGTTAAATAGTAATGATCTATTAATTAATGTGATTGTAAGATATAATTATGAGTTATTTTATTTACCTTAATTTAGTATTTTAATGAACTGTATCGATATTAATTAATATCAGCATCGATATTAATGAATCGATACATCTATTTTTGTAAGGGTAGCAACATTATAAACGACGGTTGGCAGATCGCTCCTCTATAGCGGGGCATTATATTGTAATTCTTGGAGCCGTCAAGTAGTTGGTTACAATTTATAACAATAAATCTTTATACATTAAAGTGATCCTTCAATATACTCTCAATCTTCACATACAATCTCGAAAGTGCTAGGTTGAAAGCAATAGCCGACTTCCTTAATACGTAAGTAAATATAACTATAGATAGTAGAATGTGGGCAACTTATGTACCATTGCCTGTACCTGCCTGTACCTGCCTGTAAGTGCCGGCTTCTGTGTGTACTCATATGTGTGTAAAAATACGTTTACTTTGTACTACGGTATAAGGAAGAACACAGATAATATATCTGAAGACTTATTCTGAGAGTAGATAACAATAATAATGGACATAACGGTCTTATCTATTCACTAAAACTATGCGAAAATGATAGTACTTAAATAAGCGTGTCTATTCCCTGTAGACGTATAAAATTCCATAATGCGCTACAAAATCTTTGTGACGTAACGCGTCGTAGCCTAATGCTACGCAGCTACACTATCGTAGACGCGTAAATTAAACACGTCCATTCATTCAGTTTTACTCTCAATTGGCGTAATCAAATTACGCGGCAAATATTGTCGGAGTGCACAATACAGTGCGGAAGACACAGTTTAACATTGTATCTAGTTAAACAATTTCCTCAAATCTAAAGACCGAGAACGACCTTGACCTTGACATCAATTTCTTTAACAAATCACTAGCATTCTTATTTTATACTAGCTGAACCTCGCGGTGTTACCCGCGGTTACGTAAAGTTAGTCTAAAGAGAAAGTAGCTTAAGTTTCTCCCTGGATCATCAGCTACCTGCCAGTGAAAGTCCCGTCATAATCGGTCCAGCCGTTCCATAGATTACCTAGAACAAACAAACAGAGAGACAAAAATTTTTTAACTACATTTTTGGTATGTGCCGTGTATACATACATATGCATTTAGTAAAAAGCGGTTATTTTAATATCACAAACAGACACACCTATTTAATTTATTTCTATAGATTTTAACAAAAATCCTTAGAAGTGAGAAATTTATCTTTCCATATACCATTAATTATCCGGTAATCGGATATCCGGTAAAACGAATGTAACGACTCAGGCTATACTTAGCTAATAAATAATAATAAAAAACAATAAAAATAATTACATACAAGCGCCAAAAAATTCCTCCTCATCATCGCCTACTGGTAGCGTTCCCAAAAGACTGGCAGCATTGCTCAGACTTAAGTAATTACTTTTTTATTACACACTAAGTGGTATTCGATGAGGACAACTTCATATTTTAATAATAAAAGTATTGTATTTTCAATTAAACTTAAAGGAAATACAAGGAATTAATATTGAGGAAATGTCATAAAGTTTTTGTGATAGCCTCGATACTGGACGGTAAAAATTAAAACCAGACAACTGTGACTCTTATCTCTAGCAATGTGGATTTCGTGTCAATCAATCAATCAATGCTTGAACATTTTTCAAATTCTTTTCCGAGAAGGTATGTAGGAAAGACAATGTTAAATTACCCTTTTAAAAATACCGTAGAGTCTATACTAATATTATAAACGCGAAAGTTTGTAAGTATGGATGGATGGATGGATGTTTGGATGTTTGTTACTCTTTCACGCAAAAACTACTGAACGGATTTGGATGAAACTTTACTGTAATATAGCTTATACATCAGAATAACACATAGGCTACTATTTGCCGCGATAACCGACATATACGCGGGCGGACCCGCGGGCAACAACTAGTATAGAATAAATCTTGAGGAAGGTTTTCGTATATGATTTGTTAAGTTTTTGAATATATTGGCTAAAATATAATGATATTTATGGAAGATGTGGGAAAAGATTAAGCCGCATATCTTCTCAGAGTGACATACAATTATGCTATGTTATATTTACCGGAAAGGTTTGGGTTGCTAGTATTATATATATAAATCACACTAATACAGAGAATAAATGACCCTTTTTCATCACCCAATCATTTTTCCTTGGTGGGAATCGAACCCACGATATTTGGCGTAGCAGTCAGGATGACTAGACCAACAGGGCCAATAAATGACCGGTCAGCCCATTCACCTATTAAATAAAGAAGTTGGAAGTGTACAATCACATCCTCAACGTCTGTAAGGAGTAAGACTATTTTAGTTCGTCGGTTCTTTATTGTATACGTAACTATGAGCACTGCATACTATTATTCAATCAGACAGAATGTCCTGTGTGTGTCGCTGACCCACACACCGATTTATTCAATCGATAGCTATCATAGCGTCTGTGTTTGGTTCTATGCCAGTTTTGTGGGCGGTGGTTTTAATCGTAGTGGACTAACGATTATTCAGAGAAGTGTAAATAGACTTAGGCCAGTATAAGTCCCTGTAATTTAATAATAATAAGTCGAACTCTCATATGGGTATTCCCAATGTCCCGGCTACTCTGAGTTTATGCAGTCTAACCGACATTTCCTTATCCAAGACCAACGATATACCTGAACGAACTTTGAAATTACTGAATTAGTTTCGTTTTCATAAATTGCTATAATTAAACAAGAAATCGATACAAATATCTACTATAATTAACTAATTAAATAAATTATTGAAACTGATAAAGGAGGAGCTTTATAACTTAACAAATCAACGTCTATTGTCTAATTACTTCTTTAATTAAGCGGTAGGAAAACCATTTAATCAGTACAAAAGTATTCGTAGACAGATAAAGGCCCGTTTCGGAGTAACAACACTCTACCAAACTTCCAGATTGTAAAATGGTGATACTCAGAGTTACTGGGCATAGGGTACTCGATAATTGAAAAATTTTAACAAAAATAAAACCGACTTCAAGGTTTGACTCGATTTCTCTTGGATGCCATCATCAGATCTTAGTGTCCTTAATATGGTACCACCGTTGGGATATCTCCTTTCCATTAAAAAAAGAATCATCAAAATCGGTTCATAAACGACGAAGTTATCCGCGAACACACATCAAAAAAAAAAAAATATATATATATACGGTCGAATTGAGAAACCTCCTCCTTTTTTGAAGTCGGTTAAAAATAGTTACCGTTTGCTCTTTTACCTTATTTACATCAAAGTTTATAAATCCCCTTAACCCTTAAGACTTTTCAAAATAGAGTTATTCATGTACGTGACAAGATACAGCTGAAACATGTTTTGTAGCCTAATATATGTATATATCTTATGTTTAATATAAGTTTATTATATATGTATATATGTAAATAATCTTGTGTTTTCTTCTACAGGTCGCCAAAAAGTAAAGAAGAAGAATGCGAAACCGAAACTCTAAAGTCCGACCCGGAGAGGGAACCGGAGACGAAAGAATCCGGGGCCTTAGAAGCGAAGATGTCCTTGATGAACGGCATCACCGTCATCGTTGGCTCCATAATCGGCAGCGGTATTTTCGTCTCTCCTACCGGCGTGTTGAGGTATACTGGTTCAGTTAATGCCAGTCTTATTGTGTGGGTTGCCTCTGGAGTCTTTAGTATGGTAAGTGATTTTATATTATAATAGCTTTTTATGTCTTAATGTCGATATTTATAATTAATTTTTCTAGGTTAAAAATAGTGTATGGGCTCATCTAGATAACAATCTATTTTTGAGCCAAATATCAAGATCTGTAGTGTCGATTTGGTGTGATTTTGTAACTATCCGTCTAAACTTTCGCAGTTATAATAGTCATAAGTTTGCCGATTTAATCAGTTTCCATGGCATATGGGTGATTTACTTGAGCGCAAGTCGTACACTAGCTTTCACCAATAAATAAGAATAAAAGTACTACAATATTAATTATATTTTCGCTATACAATTCGTAGAACTGTGTAATTAATTATTCATATCTTTTTAATATTTCATTCCTTTTAAAGATACGAGATTTTACTTTATTATTGTGTTTCACTTCATTATACCCCACTTGAAATTATTTCTAGGAATAACTCTTAGATATTATTACTGTATATTAATATTCCCTCTTAAAATTTAAGAGGACTAGCAGATTTCGCTTACTCGGGGGAAGTTTACCCATTTATTAAATTTCCCCACGGAAAGTCCGATGTCAGCTTAGCGGTGCTGATTTGCGCTTTTGTTTCAATTCGATCTTCAAGAATGCTTTGTCTTTGATTTCAAAATGAACAAAGCTAAGTTTATTAATGATTGTAATATACAAGCTAGTTCATTAATATCTTCCCATGGGTATCACAACGCAGATAAACAATATTGCCTTCTTAAGACGACGTCGCTATTAACTTTTATCTCTCGAGACTGAACTGATGCAGCTTTCTTATAACGACATCATATTTCTTCACTTTACTCAATTTTATATATGTTCTGTGCAATTTATTACAATTAAAAAGGTAGGTTACTTGGTTTTTTATAGAAGGTTATCTATCTACCTTACAACTATTATCTGTGATAATATAACTAACTATTATTTTCTTTAAAAGTAGAAGTTGAATTTGGGTAGGGGATAACGGATAGGACGAGAAAGTGGCTGTGTTTTATACCCCAATAGGCTGGACATGGTGTAAATGGGAATAGAATTATAGTCGTTTAATACGCCTACAACCAAGTCTAGTTAAAAGTGCCTTAAAACTAGTAAGTAATCAAATTATAAAATGTGCAACAATTTCGTTAAAAAAGCGGACTGAACCCCGTAAACCTGGGTCCTCTATTAATATGTGCTTTAATTAAAAACTTTTTGCATAAATTTAGTAATATGTCTCAAAAATAAGATATTATTTTATCAAGTATTTCGATATGAACTGACAGCATTCTCCTTAACAATGAAGCCGTATTGCGACGGCTCTTAGTTAAATTACTTACAACCAAATAAGCTTCCAGGGATTTGTTTTCTCTCTCCAATATAAATATTGTTTGCTGTTTTTTAAAGAGGATTATTTTGTTGATGTTATTTTATATAAATAAATATTCTGATCACGTCTTATTTCAGAGGAGAAATATAATTTATTTTCTCGGGTAAAATTCCTGAAGCCAAATTTTATTTGAACTACGGCTAATAAAACGAAATGTGAAAATACGGGATCTAGGTTTTATCTTTGTACTGTAAATTAAATTAGGTTTTTTGAGTACAATTTGTTACATTTAAAAGATTCTATAACCTGTACGGGCCAATGACCGTACATATAGCGCAGGCAGCATTTTACGTTTACAGAGTCGATATTATAACAACTAGCTGACCCGCTCAACTTCGTTTGCGTCTCTCCATAAGAAATATTTTTTTGTCATTTTTCCAACATTTTCGCTCGATACCCGGCTCGTATTGTTCGTAGAGTGATGTTACATAGCCTAAAACCTTCCTCACTAAATGGGCTATCAAACAAAAGAAGATGGTTGGATGAATGATTGGATGAAACTTTACAGTAATATAGCTTATACATCAGAATAACACATAGACTACTATTTGCCGCGATAAACGACATATACGCGGGCAGTGCCGCGGGCAACAACTAGTACATCTATATCTATATATATAAAAATGAATCCCTATTTGTCTTGGTCACGACATCACGTGGGAACGGCTGAACCGATTTTACAAATTATTTTTTTCTTGGATAGGCCATTTAGCAAGGAAGGTTTTAGGCTATGTAACATCACTATACGACAAATATCGACTGAAAATATTGGGCAAATGGGAAAAAAATATTTCTTATGAGACATGCATACGAAGTTGAGCGGATCAGCTAGTAATAAATTATTTACGACATATTAACTACTACTTAATGACAGTATTTTATGCAGTGTATGAATATAAATACAATACTATCAAGCATCCTTATAAATGTTTAATGACTATATTTAATAATTTATCAGACTGAGTCCGTCTTATTTCACTTACGTACAATTTATAACACTGTTTTGAATATATATGTGCGTGTGTCTATGTGTGTGTAGTAAATGAATCGTCAATGTGTTAAATTAATAAATACATTGATTGAAGTTTAATTATTGGTGTGATATATAATATAACTAGTTGTTGCCCGCGGCTCCGCCCTCGTATATGTCGGTTATCGCGGCAAATACTTAGCCTATGTGTTATTCTGATGTATAAGCTATATTACTGTAAAGTTTCATCCAAATCCGTTCAGTAGTTTTTGCCTGAAAGAGTAACAAACATCCATCCATCCTTACAAACTTTCGCATTTATAATATTAGTAGGATGATGAGAATAACAGTGGACAAGCCTTATCAGTATCACATGGCCTAATAGCGCCAGTGTACATACATACATATGTATGTATATTATGTATGTCTCTGTGTGATAATGAAATTATCATGGGACATTGCTTCGTCGATTATCTTATGTTATTGTTTTATAATTTTTATTATGTATGAAAGAAATAAAAAATATTATTTACATCATAATGATGTCAGAATTAAAGGCTTGTAGTTAAGTGTTATTATATTAACATATTGCAAAGTTAAGTAATCGTTGCCAGGTCAGTCTATGGATGGGTGACCATTCTTAACACAATGTTAGAGAGATTATTTGGGGTTAGTTACTAGTGCAACTAGTCTCAACTGAATGTTTTTTTGACTGGCATCGGACCTTCGCACGAGTTCCGAAACAAAGATAAGGCGAGATATTTCAATAACGATAGCCATGGTTGTTCATGACAACCGGGATCAACTGCTTAATATGCTCTCCGAGGCACAGGCGTAAAACTCCGCCAACTTCATACTCCGGACTGATTATTAAGAATACCTCATTAGACAAAACAGAGTAACAAGTTTTAGACTCTATCCGGGAATGAACCTGAGATCTTTTAATCAGTTGCCATTTAAACTTCTTTGATAGATTTAATGGGTAGTTATTTAGTAAAAAAAGCCCTACGAAACTCCGATGTCGTCTAGGTAAAGCTTTAATATTGTGGTGGTCTGATGCGAGTTGCTTCGTGTAAAACTAATTTAACGATGTTTTAGTAGACTTTAAGACGACCCTAACTTAGTTTGCAAAAAGTCTCGGAGACATAAGTTTGATATCGTTTTTATGAGAAAACGTGTGTTCTATTCTCACCCGTGACTAGTTTTAGCCACGCCAGTTAGCTACCACAATCAAAAATTTTGAGACTCTCATCTAAATGAATCCACTCACAAAAAAATAACTTTAATAACTTGTAACATTGGTTCCGGGGATCCCCGACTAATATAAAAACATTGTCAAAAATCATTACATAAGTATTTTCTAACTTTTTCTTGAGTTATTTATGAATGTTCTTTCTTCTACAACAGGTAGGCGCTTACTGCTACGCAGAGTTGGGTACCATGATCAGACTGAGCGGGGCTGACTACGCGTATATCATGCAGACCTTCGGCCCGTTCGCTGCATTCATCAGACTCTGGATAGAGTGTATGATCGTCCGACCTTGCTCACAGGTAAGAACACTCATTTTTTGTCATTTTGGGAATATTCTTTCCTGCAAGCTTTGCTATAGAGTTCATAATGGATTTTTGTAGGACTTCTAACCGTGTCAGAACTGCAATTGAGGTTCACCCGTAGAGATACGTACTTGAATTTGTTGGTTATGCTTGCTTAAAGATTTTCTGCAAGTGGGGGAAAAGTGTGAGACGCCCTCCAGCTCGCTGGACCGATAACCTGAAAAGGATAGCCGGTACCTTTTTTAAATTTGCTAATTCTAATTAAATGATTCTCTGTTTCTCAAGCTCTGGGTTGTTATCTTTGTACATAGCAGTGTAGTCGTGAGTAGTGACACTAATAACCATCGTTGAGAAAAGAAATGGGTTTGTCAATTCAGTCGTATTCTTTTATGTGTTTTTAATATCAGAACTCCGAATTTTATAGCTATCACTCGCAGATTGATTGCAAATAGGGGTCACGACTTTAAAAATTGAGGATAACGCGACAGAAGGAGAAGCAATCACAGAACTTCGTTATGTGTTCAGCTTTCTTTTCCAATCTTCTCTCTAATACACCAGATACCCTTTACTTTTACCCAATCTCGTTATTTATCCCATGGTTGTCTGTAAGAAATTACCTTTCAGCGATAAGGCCGTCATTTGTACTAACCTCGTATTAAGTTATATTTATATTAAGTGGTGTACAAGAAAGCGATTTATTATTATTACACTTCATATCGATTTATCATAATGTAGTACGAAGAAGTAGATGTTTTTTTTAAAGTTAATTAAACGTTATCACAAGCGTAGTTATACTTCAAATCCTCTAAAATTACGAAGGACCGACAACGGCAGAGACTAATCGGATTATTCACCCTCTGTTGTACCCATTCCAATTCAGCTATTCAGACGCAAAAAGATTTTTACTCTGACGTCATCGTTCATCTCATAGCTTTGCTGGTTCATGTGTGACGTCATTCTTAATCTATACAAATAAATAAAATTGGAGTGTCTGTTTGTAATATTAAAATAACCGCTTTTTACTAAATGCATATGTATGTATACACGGTACATATACCAAAAATGTAGTTTAAAAATTTTTTGTCTGTCTGTCTGTCTGTCGGTCTGTCTGTCTGTCTGTCTGTCTGTCTGTCTGTTTGTTCCGGGTAATCTCTGAAACGGCTGGACGGATTTTGACGGGACTTTCACAGGCAGGTAGCTGATGATCCGGGGAGTAACTTAGGCAACTTTTTTTAGACTAACTTTGTCCCGCGGCGTTACTCGCGGTTCAACAATAACCGCGGGTAACACCGCGGGGTTCAGCTAGTCAATACTATAGTTGGTTGATATGTCAGTTACGTGGATTGTATGAAGATATATTGACATGAGACACATGACAAAGCTTTTAAAGATCACTGTGGGGAGACTGTCGAGCATTTAATATCACGTCAGGGTTTCAAGTTTTATTTTGCTAATTGAAATTATTTTCATGTAAAAATATGTTTCGGAGTGGCTCTGGAGAGCTAAGACTATCAGGCCATAGTGCGCAGGTTTGAGTCTTACTCATTGCAACTACATATGTCTATTTACATCAGTATGGAACTTATGTTTGTATGTTAAAATCCTAACACTATGCTCCACTTGTTCCATGAAGCCAAAAGAACCCTATATCCAGTAACGCAATAAAGTTCTCTTAAATTGCACAGTGAACTTAAACTCTCGAAATAGTACCTAATGTAAATGAAGACGCATAATAAGAAAACATTAATAAAATAACTCTTACCTATAAGTGTTTATTAAATCTTTATGCTATAAATAACTTCTTAAGCTACTTATAGCTGACTGTGGGTTGTCTGTTTCAACCTACCTACCTACCCGTTATGAAACAAAGAAAGCTCTACTGCGTAAATTACATTTATATTGTAACGCACAAATACAATAAAAGAACAATTTAAAAAATCTTCTTTATGAAGGAAGAAAGGCGATATTAGGTAAAAGATTTATTTTAGTAACAATAAAGGCGAGAGTGTTTTATTGGCGCCCAACGTGGGACTTATTACATCATTACTTTGTGACATAAAGGAATGGTTTGTAAATAAACACATATTGACTCGTTTATATTGGGGTTTGTTACTGAACAAAATACATACTAACCACAACTAATGGAGCTTTCCTTCAACATGCGCTATTCTGTTTCCCCATTGACAAATATTGGTGATAATGGTACACCGACACAATTGACAAACATTGGTATTATTGGTACCGTACAGTACCGGTGAAGAGCCACGCTCGGTATGCATAGACCGGCTCGACCAGAGTGATACCACGGCCTCACAGAAAACCGATGTGAGACAGCGTTTGTGCTGTGTTTCACCGAGTGAGTGCGGATACCGGAGACCACACCCATACCCCCATCCCCCTCCCTCCAAAGCCCGGCAACGCACTTGTGAAACCTCTGGTGTTGTTGTTGACGCCTCCTAAACAATTAGGACAATATCTACAAGTTCCTTAACAATTTTTAAACATTTGCGACTTTTTACACATACTCACAGTTTTTCTTGTACAGCAGGGCCTATTAGCAATACAATCATTTAAAAAGTTACAATACCTTTTAACTCCTCAAGTTTTGAACGGGCTACAAGTTCATTTGAATTGGTTATATAATCCTCAGAACCGGTCCTTGTTACTGAATAAAAGATACTCCTTGTTCTTTTTAAGTCACTGATAACACGTATATCTTCATTTTGAACTAGCTGAACAAAGTTAGTCTAAAAAAGTAGCCTAAGTTAATCCCTGGATCATTAGCTACCTGCCAGTGAAAGTCCCGTCAAAATCCGTCCAGCCATTCCAGAGATTATCCGGAACAAACAGACAGACAGACAGACAAAAATTTTTCAAACTACATTTTTGGTATATGTACCGTGTATACATACATATGCATTTAGTAAAAAGCGGTTATTTTAATATTACGAACAGACACTCCAATTTTATGTATTTGTATAGATAATGATTTTAGTAGTTCAAGCTTGAGAACTCACATTAACATTTAGACTATTAGTTGGGGTTTCTATTGAAAAAAATATCAAGAAATATAGACTATTTTTATTAGGATATCTACATATTTACTTGGTTCAAACTCAATTTAGAAGCATCGTAGTTGCCTACAAATAATAATGTATGGACATTGTGACGTTATTGGCGCCCAACGTGGGGCTTATGTTAATGGTATTGTCTTTCAATTCCATTTTATTGTGACGAAGGCTTTGACGTCAGTTTTATTGTATTGTTGCGATAGGGTATCAGATGACGTCACTGGTTTATTGTTTAGCAATATTTTTCTTTAACACTCGAAGGTTTTTTTTATGTTTGGTACCACAGTGACTCTACTCTGCCTGATGGAAAGCATAAGCAGAATCCGAGAGTGGTGGTCATCATACTCATTGCAAATGGAGATAATGTAAGTGCCATGGTGGCTTAGTGATGCTTCTGCATTATTAGAATTCCGGTCTCGCACTCACCAACGAAAGTCGACAGCTCGCATGCTGTCATTTAGGTTTAGACACCGTCACGGTGGAGCCAGCCCATTCGTGCTGAAATCAGCGTGGCTCTACTATCGATAATTTTGTTGGATATAGTTGTTCTATTTTTTATACAAGAAATTTTTAGATCCATTAAATTGAAAATGTAGCTATTTGTTTATTTATACTTGAATAAGCCAATGAATTGAATTAATAAAATAAAAAAGTTGTTACTCATTACAAATCTTTACTCTCTTCAAGCTTTTGTGGCAAGCAGAGTGGCCAACTGCAAGGTCATACCCGGAGAGAGTCTTACTGCACAACATCGTATCCTTGTCATGGACCTCTGTGTGAAGCACAAAGACAAACGCGTAGAGTGTTGCCAGCGTCGGATCAGGTGGTGGCTGCTTGATGAAGTCACGTCACAAAAGTTCGTCTCGGATATCGGAGACAAGTGCACTGTTGCTGAGAGCGAACCAGTTCAAGACAGTTGGGACAAGATTCAGGCGGTTATTCTTGGGTCGGCGAGGGTGGTGCTTGGCGAGTCTAAAGGTGGACGCAAATGTGACAAGGAAACTTGGTGGTGGAACGATACAGTCCAGAGCGAGATTAAGGTGAAAAAAGTCCTTTTTAAAAAGTGGCAAGCGTCCAAATCTCCTGAAGACCACGTTGCATATAGAGCTGCAAAGCGCGCCACGAAGAGAGCTGTAGCCAGAGCCAGACGTGACCACTTACAACCGTTGTATGATAAGTTGGAAACGTCTGAGGGGCAAAAGATCATCTATAAGTTGGCGCGTTCTAGGATCAAAGCGGTACAGGATATTTCCAAGTGCTGCTGTGTCAAAGATTCTGGGGGTGGCCTATTACACGACGAGCACGCGGTGAAGGAGAGATGGCGCTCTTACTTTCACGAGCTGCTTAACAAGCAACACAAAGCGGTGCAGCCACCGGATCTTCCTCCAAATCTTGGACTAGTGGCACCGATAACGCCAACCGAAGTCCAGGCTGCTCTTCGTTGCACGAAGAATCGGAAAGCTGTCGGAGCCGATGGAGTCCCCATTGAGGCCTGGAAGGCGATGGGTCCCCGTGGTGTAAGCATCCTAACTACCATCTTTAACCGCGCACTCCTTACCGGCAAGATTCCAAGGCAATGGAGACTGAGTATCATTACTCCAGTCTTCAAAGGCAAGGGATCTGTGCAGGAGTGTGGCAACTACCGCGGTATAAAAGTCATGTCTCACACCATGAAGCTCCTTGAGAGGATAATCGACTCCCGGATCCGACAGGAGTGCACAATCTCGGAATGTCAATATGGGTTTCGCCCCGGTCACGGAACCATGGATCCCGTTTTTGGCCTGAGAATTGTAGCGGAGAAATACAGAACGAAGAATACGCCCTTGCATTGCCTGTTCCTGGACATGCAGAAGGCCTTCGACTGTGTTCCTCGTGCGATAATCTGGTGGGCACTGCGATCCAAAGGGGTTCCAGAGACCTATATTGACATGATCCGAAGTATGTACCACGAATCCGACTCCATGGTTCGGACCGCTGTTGGCGACACGAAACCTTTTCCTGTCACCGTCGGGGTACACCAAGGATCCGTCCTTAGTCCGTTTCTGTTTTGCGTGATATTAGACGTTCTTTCGGACAGCATCCGAGACACACATGAGTAACCCCCATGGTTGCTCATGTATGCTGACGATATCGCGCTGGCAGATGCGGACTGGGGTAGATTGGTGCGACGTGGGAAGGCGTGGAAGGTGGCGCTTGAGAACGGCGGTCTGAAGCTTAATGTGGCGAAGACCGAGTACTTGGCGCTTAACTGTGCAGATCCCTCACCCGTCCGCATAGGCGATCACCTAGTCGAGCGCACGGACCAGGTCAAATACCTGGGATCTGTATTTCACGCGGCCGGTGACATCGATTGCGACGTCAAGGCACGTATTGCTGCCGCGTGGGCCAAGTGGCGTGAGTTGACTGGCGTCATTTGTGATCCCAAAATGCCGGTTAGGTTGAAGGGACAGGTCTATAAAACTATCATTAGGCCTGTCCTCTTACATGGCTGTGAGGCGTGGCCGGTGCTGGAGCGACACAAGCAAGAGCTGCGCGTCACGGAGATGAATATGCTGCGGTGGATGTGCGGAGTCACGCGAAAGGATCGCGTGAGAAACTCCCGCATTCGCGGCTGCCTGCGTGTCCGTGACATCGCAGACAAACTGCAGGAGAGTCGCCTGCGCTGGTTCGGCCACGTTCTGCGGCAACCATCTTCCTACGTGGGAAACAAATGTTTAGCCATGCCGCCTCCGCCGGGTCCCGGTAGGAGGGGTAGACCCAAGAAGTGCTGGCTTGACGTCGTGAGGGGTGACATGCGTGCTAATGGTCTCACTATTAAGGATGCCGAAGACCGGGCAAAGTGGAGAAGACATAGTAGGAAAGCGGACCCCGGGCTCCAGAATGGAAGCAACCGGGAATAACGCTAAGGCGATGATGACTCTCTTCAAGCTTTTACCATATCTATATCTATATCTATACTTATAATAAAACTGTAGAGATGTCAATTCTGTACATTGAATATATATTAAAAATTATTATTGGGGGATGAATGGTTATCGATACTGATGCCAAAAATGTAATCAGTAACTTTTTTGTCTGTCTGTCTGTCTGTCTGTCTGTCTGTCTGTATGTGCACGCATGGATCAAAAACTACTGAAGGGATTTTAACCAAACTTGGTACGATTATAGTCCATACTCCTGGGCAGGTTATAGGCTATATAACATAACGCTAAGATGCATAGGAGCTGAGCAGTGACGATAAATTTGAAGCAAGTCGGATGAAAATTTTCGCTTTCGAGCTCTTATCCTCGCATACGTTGATCATACACCAAAAATATGTATTACAAAGATGATGGTCTTCAAAAGATCTACAAAAAAGTCCTCAATAGTATATTTCTATCTTTTATAAATTAGCCACAATAACGTGTATAAGCGTTAGGCATTTCTTCAAGATGTATTAAATACTTAAATATATTGTATTTCACATGGATATATCCTTATCACTATACACTTTAATATATTTTTAAAATTAAATACAGAATTATAAAAGTATAATTAATAAACACACAAGATATAGATGAAATAAAACTTCCAAATCTCGCCGCACCAGTATTAGTACGCCATTATGGTTGATTTTAGTTTAACACGCGAAGCGGCGGGAAAAAGGCGGGAGCGCTCACGCCGCTCACGCGCTGACTTCACTCGAATTGTCACTGTTAATGCGAACGAACGTGGTTCTTATTGACTCTTCTCGGAATAAGCGCGCTTTAGATTTAAAAAATACATAGATACGTAGTTTTTAGATATCAGTTTATAGTAGGTATTAGATAATAATATAATTAGTTTGTTTAGTGTTTTTGTTTGTTTCTCCTTCTTTTCCTTATATTTATAGTTGTAAAATTAATAAGTATAATTTCAAATAAGTAAATTTTTGCAATGACAATAAATAAATCTCATCATCAGACTTTCCGCGTTGCTGGAGTAGATCTTAGTCTCAGATGTTTTTCACATGGGCAGTTGTACGTCGCTTTTTCCTGGGTCAGTAGTTCCACAAATCTTTATGCATACGTACCGGAAGCGTCCACTTTGAACAAATGTAAACAAGTGTAGTGTGCAAAACAAAATTTACTCTTCGGTCTTAAATAGATTTTAAAGGCAGCGTCATATTTATCTATTAAATTGTAGTTTAATAGTCTATAGTTACAAAAAAAACATTATTGTAAAAGGAGATCCACGCGGACGAAGTCGCGGGCACAGCTTTAAACAATAAGATATTATGTCGCATGTCTGGTCAAAGTACAGAATATTGCTTCATCCATCGGGTGGTGAAACGACTACTTACCGAATCAAATTTTTAAATTCGTTACTTTACTTACCACTTTTACCCAATAATAGGCTATTTGACTGATTATTGGAAATCGTTTTAAATTATTCTTTATTACATAATTAGCACACTCCGATATTTTGCAGAATTTCTACTGTATTATGAACTATTATAATAGTAGAATATTAATAATAGTATAATATTAATAAAATTGGGGAAAACTGATAAAATGAACTTAAATTTAAGATAAAGTTCAAGTTTGACAACCATTTCAAAAAACGATATTTCTGTAATGGCGCTGGTCACTTGAGACGCGTGACGTCACACTCTAGCCACAATAAAACAAAACAGCGCAGTTTAAGTTAATTTTATCAGTTTTCCCCAATTTCATTAATTAAAATGTCGAATAAATGGTGTGTAGTGCCACAGTGAACAAATCTATACATCTATACAAATAAATAAAATTGGAGTGTCTGTTTGTAATATCAAAATAACCGCTTTTTACTAAATGCATATGTGTGTATACACGGTTCATATACCAAAAATGTAGTTAAAAATTTTTTTGTCTGTCTGTCTGTATGTTTGTATGTTTGTTCCGGGTATTCTCTGGAACAGCTGAACCGATTTTGACGGGACTTCCACTGGCAGGTAGCTGATGATCCAGGGAGTAACTTAGGCCACTTTATTTAGGCTAACTTTGTCTCGCGGCGTTACGCCGAAATGTATGTATGCGCGTAACTTTCGATCGGCTACACAAAATTATATATTTTTTTTATGTGTTAGTTATTCTTAGGACAAGGTTTGTGTACAAGAAAAATTAAAAAATAAAAAAAAAAGTTTTTTTGTCCGTGACTACACCCTACCCATGGGTAGCTGTTAACGAAAGAAAAATATGGTGGTACGAAGTCCGTCGGGTCAGATAACATCTTTAAATACCACGCTTTGTACTATTTCAAAATGTAACCTAAAAGCATTGAGATATACACCTACCTACATAAAGTAAATTAGATTTTACAAACATAATGAATGGATTTTCCAGAGGTTATTACAGAAACAATTTTATGTTGTACTTATGCAAGTGCAACATAGCTGCTTTAACATTTTTCAGTTCTGCAGCATAGTTATCAGTGTTATTATTATGTACTAGCTCAAAGCCGCGGTGTTACCCGCAGTTATTGTTGTACCACAGGTAACGCCGCGGGACAAAGTTAGTCTAAAAAAAAGTAGCCCAAGTTACTTCCTGGATCATCAGCTACCTGCCAGTGAAAGTTCCGTCAAAATCCGTCCAGCCGTTCCAGAGATTACCCGGAAGAAACAAACAGACAGACAAAAACATTTTTAACTACATTTTTGGTATATGTACCGTGTATATATATACATAGGCATTTAGTAAAAATCGGTTATTTTAATATTGCAAACACACTCCAATTTTATTTATTTGTATAGATAGAAAAGTGCAAACATAAAAGCGTCTATCTTATGTAGGTTGCTGTTATCGGCACGCACAAAATTTGGTTCCTTTTTTTTCGAACCACTTATTAAATAGTTTATTAAAAAAAAGTACTGCAGAATTAGCTCACAGATCGATTATTACCATTCCGAAAACATAAAACGCAAACAATATTCAATAGAGGAATCTTTCGTTTATTAGCATGTGACGTCACCAGAGTTGCAACCAATCACAAGGCGTTTATGTCGCAGACAAAATTTCAAAAAAAATGATAGTTTTATTTCGTGCAATCTGCGAGAAACTTAAATTATTTTGTTAGATTTATGTTATATGTCTCTTTAGACTATTATCTTAAAGGATGACCCCAATCCATAGTTTATTTCCCTTTCTGCTTTAAACGCGTGCAGTGTCTGGTGAGTATGTGAGTCTATGCTTTGCGATGACGATAAACAAGACGTAAGGTCAGACGTTGCGCACCGCAGGCGTAGACCTCACCACAAACTGTTTCAGCAACGGAAAGCTCTATGTGGCAATGGCATTACACATAACATAGTATACAGTGAAGCTCTTTAAATAAAGGTAACACTGTCACAATATGTGGACATATCAGTGAAATTGCATGCTTACAGGGTTAGGGAATACATACATATAAAAATCACGGTAATACTCATAACTATTACCGTGAGTTCGAGCCCTGAAATCGGGAGAAAAAAAAACCGCTACTAAAAAAATGATTTTTCAACCCCCTTTCCGTTAGCATGAACTTTCCTTTTATACATTTTTTGACATTTTGTTGCAATCTTGCTCAGTATTAATTATAGTTTTTATTCATGGGCATCTACGAAAAAATGTTAAAGTAGTGGAATACTTTGAGATTTATCCGCTAAGTATCAACTAGAGACTACACAAATACCTATATGTATATTACGAGAGAGCCTCGGGAAAGAGACAACGTTTAACACATGAAATAATAAAGACTTGCACGAAGCACTTTGTTTCAGTATTTTATACGCACAATGAAGAAACTCCATACCTGATTTACTGTCTTCTGAGAAATACAAAGAAAGTCTTGCAAAGGGCAACGGATCATAGCGTTGCTTAATCCTACTAATATTATAAATGTGAAAGTTTGTAAGGATGTATGGTTGGATAGATGGATGGATGTTTGTTACTCTTTCACGCAAATATTACTGAACGGATTTGAATGACACTACAGTAATTTAACATAAACTTCAGAATAACACATAGGCTACAAATAATAAAGATAGTGTGTGAATTCTCTAAAATATGACGATAAGTGTCAAGTAGATAGTAGAAAAAATCTACCATCTGTGAGCTATACTGGCGTGCGCCGCCAAAATCGTTAAAGTTTTACATATATGTAATGTTTGATGGAAATATTTATCTTAAAAGCCGTTATAGTTAAAATGTGTAAGCCATTAAAGCCAACATAGTGAACCATAACTACAATAAAAATTAATGATTTATTTCAAATGCACATTTGGTATGGTAGTAATAAGTTGATTCCTAAATGAAAATGGACACATTTATCGCTTCTGGTATTTGAAGTAAATAAAATATATCTTTTGCGCTACATCATTTGGACAAATAAATATTTATACAAATAAATACATACAAATAAAGACAAATAAATAAATATTAAAATTAATAGTTGCGATAATGACAAACCGAGTGCGTGATATTAAGATGGCGCATGGCGGTTGGCGCGGGGAATAGGTTGCTCATCGCTGAGTGCGCTACCAGAACGCGGGTAGGTAGGTTGACGAGTGAGGGCAGACGACGATGTTGGTTGTGTCCGTTTTGCGAATTTTCAAGGCATTTACAATTAGCTAAAAACGCATTTTACTAAAAGTAATATAGGACTAAGGTTAAGGACAGTTTTTTTAGAAGTTACACGTACGAAATTCCACGTACAAACTTCGTTTTTATTTTAATTACATTACATAGGTTGTAGGTAGGTAAGTTGTCAGTGTCAGGCTGTTATATTTTTCAAATGCGTCTAGCACCAAATATATTATATGTTAAATTATACATGGTATTATGTTTTTGTTTGTTTAACCGTTTTTATCATCAATTACACTAACATTATAAAGGTGAAAGTTTGTAAGTGTGTATGTTAGTTACTCCTTCACGCAAAAACTACTAAACGGATTTGGATGAAACTTTACAGTGAAATAGCTTATACATCAGAATAACACATAGACTACTATTTGCCATGATAACCGACATACACGCGGGCGGAGCCGCGGGCAGCAGCTAGTATAAAATAAATAAATATTTTGGACTTCTAATACACAACGCCATCTAGTCCCAAGCTAAGCAGAGCTTGTGTTATGGGTACTAGACAACTAATACAAATACACATATACTTTTTTTTTTGTAAATACATACATATTATACATACATACCCAAACTCCGAAACATATATTTGTAGATCATACAAACATTTGGTCCGACCCGGGATTCGAACCCGAGACCTCACTGTTAGCAGCCGCACACGCCAACCGCGAGACCAACGAGGCAGTCAAGTTAAATAAAAGTTTTCATACAACATAAACCAAATCCAAAATGTTAATAAGTCTCAAGCTACCAGGTTGTAATGCCATTGCATTGCACCCTGGTACCTTGAGACTTCCTTTTACATTTAAAAGGAAGCTATTTATTCAAATTCTGAAAATAGTCCCATATAATAAAAGCATTGCCCATTTCAGTACAAATATAGTTATGAATATATAGTAATCTATACAAATAAATAAAATTGGAGTGTCTATTTGTAATATTAAAATAACCGCTTTTTACTAAATGCATATGTGTGTCACACGGTACATATACCAAAAATGTAGTTAAAACATTTTTGTCTGTCTGTCTGTTTGTTCCGGGTAATCTCTGGAACGGCTGTACCAATTTTGACGGGACTTTCACTGGCAAGTAGCTTATGATCCAGGGAGTAACTTAGGCTACTTTTTTAGACTAACTTTGTCCCGCGGCGTTACTCGCGGTACAACAATAACTGCGGGTAACACCGCTTGGTTCAGCTAGTGCAAAATATAGTTTTAGGTTATGAAATACATTTTTTGATGATTACTTATTAGAGTGTTTCGTTACAGGCGATCGTGGCGCTAACCTTTAGTGTTTACGTGTTGAAGCCGATCTTCCCAGAGTGCGATCCTCCAGAAGACGCCACTAGACTGCTGGCAGCTTGTTGTATATGTAAGTACTAGCAGACCAACGCAACCTCGTTTGCGCCTTATATTGCCCGTCGCGTGATAATTTTCCCCCGTTTTTTAAACATTTTTCATTGTTGCTCCGCTCCTGTAGGTCTTAGCGTGATGATATATAGCCTATAACCTTCCTCGATAAATGGAGTATCTAACACTGAAAGAATTTTTCCAATAGGACCAGCGGTTCCTGACATTAGCGTGTTCAAACAAACAAACTCTTCAAATAATACAATGACATTACATATTTTAGTTACTAACTAGCCGACCCACGCAATCTCGTTTGCGCCTTATATTGCCCATAGCGTGAAAATTTCCCCCGTTTTTGAAACATTCTTCGTTGTTGCTCCGCTCCTATTAGTAGTAGCGTGATGATATATACCCTATAGCCTTCCTCGATAAATGGACTATCCAACACCGAAAGAATTTTTCAAATCGGACCAGCGCTTCCTGAGATTAGCGTGTTCAAACAAACAAACAAACAAACAAACTCTTCAGCTTTATATATTACTAAAGATTAGATTTTAAATATAAATATTTATCTACAAATGTGGTTTTAAATTAAACGAGTAGCCATTTTTACTGAAAACAGCAATATCTGAGATTGTCGTTGAGGCAGTCTATTTTATTAATTCAAATAAATCGAAATTCCCTTTCTTTAGTCAACATCTTCCTCAACTTTCATTTTAAATGCCACTCACGTCTCGCTTTTACCCGAAAATTAGGGGAAGGAGGCTTTTGACAGCGAGGGCGGGAGAAATTATGCTCTGCGAGTAATTTTAATAAGACATTTTCTTCTGAAAGAATCTGTACTTAGGTTGGCAGGAACATAAAAAAAAAAAAACAAAAAAACTTGT
Source organism: Spilosoma lubricipeda (assembly GCA_905220595.1). Taxonomy (NCBI): domain Eukaryota; kingdom Metazoa; phylum Arthropoda; class Insecta; order Lepidoptera; family Erebidae; genus Spilosoma; species Spilosoma lubricipeda. The sequence goes on along the minus strand of HG992296.1, from coordinate 12,698,056 downwards.
GGAATATTAAAGGTGTTGTTGTTAAGAAATATCTATGAAACAAAAATAACTAAAGCTATTTGAGTAGAGTCACAATAGTGGCTTGTTGCTGTGTACTATTTTCATGTGATTCGAAAGTAAATCAAATTGTTCCATACAAACTCACAATATATTATATAAATTCAACAATTATAATTTTTAATAGTACATTTACTGGACTCTGGATCTCCTTAGAAAATAAGTTTAAGGTAAGTTCCGCGACGAATCTTCTAGTAATATAAACCATAAACACTGTAGATACGATTTAATATCCTTTAATTGTTGTACAACTCTTTCTAATGAGTGCGTTCGGTTGAAATCATCATTTAGAGAATGAAATCAAAGCGAATTTGATTTCCTTACGATAGATGACCCACATACATATATTGATGTTTTGCATGTCATGTGTGTTACGTCGATATGACGAAGGAGCTCATAACCAAAAATAAAAGTTTGATTTCAAGGTCATAGAGACAGCAAGCTATAAAAATGGTTGGTTAATAAATAAGCACTTCTTTTAACAAAATTTTGAAGCTAAAAAACATTATTATAAGTCAGCTGCAAGTAATACGAAAAGTCGAAATGATATACACGGGGTAGATACAAACGTACCAGTATTTTTATAAATGCTGTAAAATTCATTGTTCAGTCCAAAAACAAAAAACAACAATATTTTGTGTGAATCTCTTAATTTATTTTTAATAACTTTACAATTTCAGTTGAAACCTCAAATATTTACCTATTATGCAACAATCTATATATATCTATACTGTATACTTATATACAAATAATTAAAATTGGAGTGTCTGTTTACTTTACAATACTAAAATAAACGCTGTATACTAAATGCATAATGTATCAAATGTAATGTAATTATTGTCGGTCTGTCTCTCTGTCTGTTTGTTCCGGCTAATCGTTGGAAAGGCTGAACCGATTTTTAACAATGTCACTGATAGGTAGCTGATGAGGTGGGTGATAATAACGAGTTACTTAGGCTACTTTTTTATACTAGTTATTTATAGTATATCCGCGGTACAACAATAACCGCGGGTAATAACCACGGGACTCTGCTAGTATAAGATATAGCTCACTTGCATACATTGGTCTTAAAAGTCACCAAACTTTAAGAGAACCCCTTTAAAAATAAGAAGAATCAAGAAAGAAATGAGATATTTGCCTTTAGAGATGAAAAACCGAAATGTTGAAATATCGACAGATAGCTAAAATCAATTACTGATTTTTTTATCAACCATCGAAGAAGAAATCTTTCTAAAGAAATACTTTATGTTCGTTCAAAGATGAAATTATTGTTTTAAACATTGATGACAGCGTTAATGTGGTCTTGCGGTTGGCGTATGCGACTGCTGATCGTGAGGTCTCGGGTTCGATTCCCGGGTCGAACCAAATGTTTGTATGATGTACAAATATTTGTTTCGGAGTTTGGGTGTTTTCTATGTATAATATGTATGTATTTACAAAAAAAAGTATATATGTATTTGTATCAGTTGTCTAACTAACCCATAACACAAGCTCTGCTTAGCTTGGGACTAGATAGCGTTGTGTGATAGATGTCCGAAATATAAAAAAAAAGAAAAAAAAATGTTTCAACGGCGTAGTATAATGACTTTCTTGTTTTGTGTTTTAATCACAGTTTAATGTCTAATGAACCGATTTTGATTTATCTTTTAAATGGAAAGGAGATATCCCAATGGTGGTACCATGATAAGGACACTAAGATCTGATGATGGCATTCAAGAGAAATCGAGTCAAACCTTGAAGTCAGTTTTATTTTTGTTAAAATTTTACTTGTTAGATACCCATTAAACAGTAAAACCACTGTATTTTTCTAGTGGAAATTCCTTTGGTTCATAAATCACGGAAGAACCATACTTCGACAAAATATAAAAAACAAAAAATATATTAATAACGAAATATGAATAAAAAAATATTTGTATGTATATTGTATGATTGTGGGACTGCCATTAACTTACAACTTTACTGAGATGTAGAGTTTGTGAAGTTAGGGTTTGTAGAGTTAGGACGTGTAGATTCATTATTATATTTAAATTGTATATTATATTTAAAATGTTTTATAAAAATATATAATAAAAATAAATAAATATTTCGGACATCTAACAAACAACGCCATCCAGTCCCAAGCTAAGCAGAGCTTGTGTTATGGGTACTAGACAACTGATATAAATACATTTTTTTAATACATACATATTACACATAGAACACATCTAAACTCCGAATAAACAAATATTTGCAGATCATACAAATATTTGATCCGACCCGGTATTCGAACCCGAGACCAATTGCAGCATTCGCATACGCTGCCATTGTGACACCGAGGCAGTAAACTTACGTTACGGACGCTTCTTGCCGGCTAGGGTGCCTCTCCGTAGCGCCCCATAAGGAACTTCGTTCCAATAATAGAACCGTTATGTTAAATTTTCTTATCTACTGTTAATATTTATCTAGATATCTACTGATATTGCAAATAGACATAATGTGTTTAATAAATGAGTTGAACTTATCACTGTTAATACATCACTTTGGTTTGTGGGAGTGCCACGCTTTGGTATGAATGGGCCGGCTCGACCGGAGTGATAAGCATCACAGAAAACCGGTGTGAAACAGCGCTTGCGCTGTGTTGCCGAGTGAGTGAGAGTACCGGACGCCCATACCCCAACCCCTCTCCAAATCTATTTCCCCATCCCCCAAAGGTCGGCAATGCACTTGTGACGCTTCTGGTGTTGCGGGTGCTCGTTTGCCATCTATACCATTAAAAACATCAACAGCCTTTAGTACCTAGTCCACTGCTGGACATGGGCCTCTCTTAATTTATCAGTATATCATTATTTCCGTTCCATTCCATTCCATACAAACACAGCCATCTACCATTCTCAGGGCTGCTATTAAGAACTTTTGATAAGAAAAATCCAACAGCAGTCCGACCCGGGATTGAACTCGAGACCTTTTGACCTGCAGTCGCTTACGCTAACCACTAGACTAACGAGGCAGTTTCATTTTAGGACTCATGTTTTCACATAATATTTCCTTGTTCACAGTACTGTTGGCGTTCGTCAATTGTTGGTCAGTCCGCGCCGCTACCATCGTGCAGGATTGGTTCACATACGCTAAACTCCTCGCCCTCTTCATCATCATTGCTGCTGGCATCTACCAGCTGTGTAGAGGTAACCTGATTCGTGTAATCCGCGGTGTTTGTTGTACCTATACAATAATACCAGGTAGTAGAGCCACGCTGATGCGAGCACGGTTGTGCCGGCTCGACCGGGGCGGTACTACCTGAGCACAGAAGATCAATATAAAATGACAGCGTTCGTGCTGTCGTGTTTTCTTGGTGAGTGCGAGACCAGAGGCCCAATGATGCAGAAGCATCACTAGCCCACCATGGTGTGGGTCGCCATGCTGCATTTGATTTTTGCATATATTACATACAACAAGCAGACAGACAAACGAAAATTTAAAAAGGAGATTTTGTTGTTATAAGTAGGTACCGTATATGTCTTTGTATGCAATTGGTGAGCAGTTGTTAATATGAAATTACACTTAAATTGTGATTTAATTGAATACTCTGTAAATGTTTCACATACAAAAAAATATCCGATTCAAAAACAACAAAACCTAGGCAATACCACGGAGCGCAGCTACTAAAGGTAATATAAGGTCGTTGTCTTTATAAAATACTTGAGTTATCAGGAGTGTCACTCGTGCGTTACCAGACCTCCCTAAAGCAGTTATCATGATGAGGTTCTTAACCTTTTTTTGTTATTGTTACTGCATAATCTCTAACAGGACATAGCCTATAAGCTATCTGATCTATCTGCTATTTCTTTCTACCGCATCATAATGGGATAAGAAGAAATAGCAGATAAATCACACCCAAGTACAGTATTTTTTTTTTTGGAAGATAATTCTCGCACTAAGAATGTTCCTGTATCACATCTTTACAAACACACAAGAACACCCAGACCCGAGACCAGACAGAGTGTTGAGACCCAGGGCTCAACACAATACTCAGCGCCGTATAAAAAATCACTTCGCCACCCGTGCATTCAAAAAAAAAATCTTACTTATTAGGCAATCATTTATTTTATTTGAGAATCGAACCTTTAAGATTACTAGGATTATTTAACACAAGACAAATCTCCGTCAAAAGATCTTTATCATTTGACGGAGTTGTTTGTCTTGTGTTTTCCTAATCTTCAAACTGATTCTTCTTTTGTTACAATAAGTTACATAAAAACCATAAAATCCAAATATCGAACCAGTCTTGCAAAATAAACATAAGATATTAAAATCATTGCATAAACTTAGTTCAAACAGCCTTGACCTATTAGCAAAGCAAACTGGTCACAAAAATCAAATTAAGCAATGTTGAGTAATATTTTTGTTTTGAATTATTAGAACATAAACATATGACTGCCTCGTTGGTCTCGCGGTTGGCGTGTGCGACTGCTGATCATGAGGTCTCGGGTTCGATTCCCGGGTCGGACCAAATGTTTGTATGATCTACAATACTTGTTTCGGAGTTTCGAAGTTTCGATGTTTTCTATGAATGTATGTATTACAACACACAGTATGTATTTACAAAAAAAAGTATAAATATATTTGTATCAGTTGTCTAGTACCCATAACATAAGCTCTGCTTAGTTTGAGGCTAGATGGCGTTGTGTGTTAGATGTCCGTAATATTTATTTATTTATTTATGTTACTGTATATTAAATACTTATTTTACGTACTACGTAATTACGTTAGGTACTCCGATTGTAGGTAGGTACTATATTCACCAGAGAAAGCTACATGAAAATCCAGTCATTAGTTACATACCTACATAGATGAGCGTATTATAAAAACAAACAGAAGAATAAACAAAATTCCAACAAAAAAAATCCATGGGAAAGCCACGTTTCGGCATGAATGGGCCGGCTCGACCGGAGTGATACCACGGCCTCACAGAAAACCGGTGTGAAATGGCGCTTGCTCTGTGTTTCACCATCCATCGCTTCCATCAGGTGTTACGTCCGTTGTTTGCCCCCTATAACATAAAAAAAAACTAAATATCGCGTAAATGCGCTCCAGTCATCCACTTTCTTTTTCATAATTTTTCTTTAGATGTTCAAACTCATTGGATTTTCCTTTTTTGGTATACCTACCTATGTATGTCATGAATATAGTATAGACAGCTATTACATAAAAACGACAAATGATGTCCTACTAGTTATGGCATCCATGGATCAATACAGTTGTTTGATTGAACAACTGTTTCTGTAGTCTTATGAACACTTGCGTAATCAACTTCATTTGAGAATAGTAAAAGTTTAAAGAAATATGGATACTTTGTTTGGAAATATATAATTTTCGAAAATTCAACAAAATATGAAGAAATATGTAGGTAATTAACACGGTGTCTTATCAAGCCAGCTACTTATGTAACAAAGCACTTCTAGTCCAAATCTAGTTATAAGTAAAACCAATTTCACTGGCTATAATAATGTTAATTCTTAATTAACGACTAGTGATAAAATTATTATTGTGAGAAACTATTTTACCGTCTCATTAAAACGTGTCGTAACCTTCACCTAATACGATTCACTGTTTTGTCATCTCTACTTTTTCAGACAATTATACTGACAGACTGTGTATGTATCTCCTTGTAAAACTTTTTATAATACGAATAAATTCATCTATCACTTAGGTTAATTCCTTGTTTTGAAAATCCAGTTGTACTTGTTAGGTTTTTAATATAATGATAAAATATTAGTCTTCATTGATATAAAACGTTTTATTACATTATGGGATTCCCTAACACCTGCGCTAGTTAACACTGTGTTGCAGGTTTTAGTATCTTCTTCAGTACTAGATATAGGTGACAATAGCGTTACAGTTTTAATCCTATAGTTTTTCTTTTTAACATACTTTTCTATATAATCGTATTTTAAATTATTTTAATTATCTTTCAGATGTCTAACAGGTATGAAAAAGAACATTTTCAAAAGTGTATTTACAAGAAATAAAGTGCATATAAAGATAGCTTTAAGCAATGTAATCCAATAATAATAAATCATAAAAAACTTCTATAATACAGATTTTTTAACTTAAATCTTATCTATATCTTAAAATGTTCTCCGAGGAACGGACGGGAAACACCGCCATCTTCTATACTCCGGGTCGGGATTAAGCATTTCTTGGAAGAAAATCTAATAGCAGTCCGACCCGGGAATTGAACTCGAGACCTCTTAATCTGCAGTCGCTTACGCTAACCACTACATCAACGAGGCAGTCAATCAACTCACACACTCATTGACACATTCTGTGTCATGACAGTAGAATGCGTAGGCCCATTTGGGCTTATGTTTTGAAAGAGAGAAACACCAGCGCATGGCTACTCTATATGCACCAGTTATTACCCAAATTCGCCAGCCGTATAATAACCGGTACATTAAAGGCAGAAAATAGTTATTGTTTTAGTTCGTACGATAATTAAGTGCAAAGTAGAGATAGGTACTAATGTATTGACGTACATATTATTATTATATACTCATAATATTATGTTATTTTCTATCAGATAATTTGTTATGAAACAGATTGGCATCTTTAAATATATATTTTTAACCGACTTCAAAAAAAGGAGGAGGTTTCTCAATTCGACCGTATATATTGTTTTGGCTTTTTTTTTAATGTGAATTCGCGGATAACTTCGTCGTTTATGAACCGATTTTGATGATTATTTTTTAATGGAAAGGAGATATCCCAACAATGGTACCATGATAAGGACACTAAGATCTGACGATGGGATCCAAGAGAAATCGAGTCAAACCTTAAAATCGGTTTTATTTTTGTTAAAATTTTACTTGTTATTAGAGTGTACTCTTATTTGTTTTAAAGCAAAATACAGTCTTTAAAACTTAATTTTTTTTAAAGATTGGGTTATAAAAGGTTTTCTTTTAAATTATTACAGGATCTGAAATTAAAGATGTTCAGTTAGACCTTGAATTTGAATTGAAACTCGCGGGCTTGGTTTCCGCAACTCGACGTCTTATTGCGCCTATTTTGCGTAGTGGGTCGGCACTAGTGGTGCCAACCCAATTCTTCCAGGAAGCCTAGCAGACCCCTTGCGTTGCCGACGACTTCCTGAAGTGACCTCGGCGATCCGAGGTGTCTCGCCCGGTATTTCGCCACCTCTGGACATGTCAAAATGACATGGGCGGCTGTTTCATCTTCCTCCATGCACGCTCTGCATAGAGGGCTGTCCGTTACACCTAGGGTAAAGAGATGTTTGTTTAATAGTGCATGACCAGTTATTGCTCCGATTAGGAGTCGAAGCGGCGGCCTCTTCAGTTGTTTCAGCTTCCGTGACAATCCGGGGTTGATCGTCGGGAGGGCCTCTTTGGTCTGCCTGCAGGTACAAAGGTTGGACCAATATATTTGGTGTTCTACCTCGGTGTTCTGTTGCAGTGTCCGTCGCAGCCAGGCAGTCGGCAATGGCAGTATTGGTTCTGGGCCGATTGCCCTTGTCTCCGATCCGCCTCTTGCCAGTGCGTCAGCTGAGTCGTTCCCGCGTGAGTTGCTATGACCTTTGATCCACTGGAGAGTTATACTATTTATAGTGCTTACCTCTGTCAGGGCTCTGTGGCATTCGTAGATTAGCCCTGAGGTAGTCACATGACTCTGTAGAGCTTGTAAGACTGATCGGCTGTCGGAAAGTATGCGGATGGGGTATTCCGTTACCTTTCTGGAGATGATCGCATGTGCTGCCGTTATTATGCCCATACACTCTGCCTGGAAGACTGTGTTGTGGGCTCCTAATGGTGTCGAGATGTGTATGTTTAGGTCCTCAGAGAATACTCCCGAGCCAGTGCCTGACCTTGTTTTGGATCCGTCCGTGAAGATTCTTAACTCCTTTGGGTTAAGCCCTTCTTGGGGGTCCTCGTGCAGTTGTATCTTGTATTTTTTGTCAAAGACGAATTGCCTGGGTATCGTGTCAGTTACCGCTTCCATGAGCGGTTCCTTACCTATAGCCTCATAGAGGATTTCGGTGTGTGGTACCCTAGGCAGCCTCCAGAGATTTTGTTTCTTTAGCCGCGCTGCTGCAGCTAAAGCCTCCTGCCTTATGAAAAGGTGGAGTGGTGGTAGACCTAAGATGGCTTCGGTGTAGTCCTCATACAGCTTGTAGCCGCCAGACAGGCCAATCTCTGGAGTCGTTGTAGTTTAGTTTCGGCAGTGGATAGTTTGGTCCGTGGCCACCAGACTATCGCGCCGTAACTTACCATTGGTCGGATGACAGTCTCGTAGAGCCACAAAGTGGTCTTGGGGTTTAGTCCCCAAGTTTTACCTACCATTCTGCGGCACTGCCAGAATACGACTGTTGCTTTTTCAATTTTGTTGTTGAGGTGGGCGCTCCAGTTAAGTCTGTGGTCGAATATTACCCCTAGATACTTTACCTCAGACGAGAGTTGGAGCTCTGTATTGAACAGCTTGGGAAGTCGGTAATTTCCCAGGTTCCGTTTGTTGGTGAACATTACCATTTCAGTCTTCCTTGGGTTGACTGACAGTTCATTATCCACGCACCAGCGTTCCACTATTGCCAGTGCTGAGCGTGTTACATCGCATACTGTACCTGTGTGCATGCCGCTTGTTAATATCACTATATCATCAGCGTATCCGATGGTATAATGGTGATTGTTGTTCAATGTGGTGATAAGGTCGTTTACCACTAGGTTCCATAGGATTGGTGAGAGAACGCCACCTTGGGGGCAGCCCTTCGCCACCAGTGCTTGTTTAGTAGCGTCTGCCTCGAGTCTGATGACTCTCTGGCTCAGCATCTTGTTTATCCACTCTATCATGACAGCATGCACTCCATGTTTTACCAGTGCTGCTGTTATGCTGGTGAATTTCGTTTTGTCGAAGGCTCCCTCGATATCTATGAAGGTGCCTAAGCACATCATCTTGTTTTTTATTGCAACCTCAATTTTGGTTGTGACCGCATGAAGTGCTGACTGTCGATTTACCTGGACTGTAGGCATGCTGGTTCGGATGTAGTGGTGCTTGTGTCAGCGCCGTTTCCCTCAGATGCCTGTCGCATAACCTCTCTAGTGTCTTTAGGAGGAAAGAGGTTAGGCTTATTGGTCTGAAGGATTTTGGATCCGAGTAGTCGGTTTTACCTGGCTTTGGTATGAAGATTGCTCTGACGTCTCTCCACTGTCTTGGCACATATCTGTGTGCCAGACAGGCTCCCAGGACGTAGGTCAACCGTTGAGTAAGTGTCTTCCCTCCCCATTTAAGCAGGGCTGGGAAGATCCCGTCCGGGCCTGGAGATTTAAATGAGTCGAAACTGTCAATTGCCCATTGTGTTTTATATGGGTCGATTACCTTGTGGGCCAGCTGCCATTCCTCCTCCGTTGGGATGGTTTCTTCTTCTGGCCATCCGCCTGGACTGATTATTTCACAGTCCGGGAAGTGTTAGTTAATTTTCTTCCTGGGACTTCCCGAGTGTCATAACTCGGTGTGTTCGTGGGTCACTGCTGTTGATCCTGGTGTACAGGAGTTACAGTGGTGGGAATGTGGGCGGGATTAGTCCCATAAAAAAAAAAGTCCGGGAAGTGTGTCGTTACCGTTCTGCCTCTTCCACCGAGGTGGTAAAGGAGTTGTCTGGCTTTCGTAAAGACCCCAGTGATATGGCTGAGTTATTGGAGAGAACTTTCCTTACCCTGTTGGCCTGTGCAGCAGTCTCAATGTTTGTACAGAAGTTCCGCCATGAGTTGGTACTCCTGTATCTGAGTCGTTTTTTGTACCTGGACTTGGTGACCTTATATTTATCCCAGTCCTGGTCTGTACCGGTGTTCATCGCCCTGTTGAGTTGCTTCCTCATCTCGCTCCTGAGTCTCTCCAGCTCAGGCCCCCACCAGCTCTTTGTTTTTGTTTGGCCTGCTGGTGGGGTGGATAGGGGGCATGTCTGATGGTAACAGTCCATCATAGTGTCTGTGAGAAACTTTACCTGTTTTTCAATTTCTACGGTACCTTGGATTCTAGTCGGGGTACTTCCCTGTGCCAGGGACTGACCGATCCGCAGTGAGTATTGGGTGCGATCGGTTTTTCTTAGGTTCCGCCTAGGTGGTGCCGTGAGTGTGTTTACCTGAAGGTCGAAACGAATCCATCTATGGTCCGAACATGACAGTTCGTTGGACACGTGCCAGTTTGAGATGTGTTTCGCTGCCTCTTCAGTTGCCAAGGTCAAGTCAATGATTGTCTTGCTACGTCTGTTGACGAATGTTGGTACAGAACCTGTGTTTACTATGTTAAGGTTTGTCGTAAATAGGTATTCAACGAGTTTCCTACCTCTGTCATTACCTGTAGACATGCCCCATAAGGCATGGTGCGCGTTGGAGTCGGTTCCCACGATGAGCTCGAGTCCCACCTCCTCGCAGTAGTGGACCAGCCGCGACAGGTCGTGCGGTGGTGGGTCGTCGGCTTCCGGCATGTAGACGGATGCCAATACCACCTGCACGAGGCCGGTGTCTTGGGCTACCTGCACCTTCATGGCACATAGGTCTCTGGAACAGAAACTGGTTAGGGCCTGCATGTTTATATCAGCCGTAGTGTATATGCATGTGCGGGGATTCTCTGGTCCCGCGTGAACTGTTAGCTTACCTCCCATGTTGCGGAGTCCGCAGACAGTGCCGTCTCTGACCCACGGCTCTTGGATCAGTATGACGGCTGTTTTGTTGTCCTCCAACCACTTCCTGATCTGAGCCGTCGCAGTTATGCTGTGGTGGAGGTTAGCCTGGAGGATGCTACATGCCGAGGAAGGAGACAGCGCCATCGGAATCTGATTCCTCCGTTGCCAAGTCCTCGACCTCGGCTCCATCCTCCTTTTGGATGGCCAGCTTGCGTAGCTCCTCCACGCAATCACCCCCGCTGTCCGTGCGGTCTCGAAGAAGGTCATCTTCCACATCGGATTCGGGGGCGGACTGCGCCGGAGCCTGGGGCTCAGATGTCGCGACTGCGTCAGCAGCATCCTTTGCCCCATCCGCAGTGTCCATCGGAAGGGTGCAAGCACTGTTTACTGCATCCCTGGAGTCGGTTTCGGCTGGTCGATACTCCACAAACTTGCCGCGGGGCCCTAAGAACTTGACGTACACCGTGCCCAGCATAAAGCTGAGCCGGCGCCCGTGCTCGACCAGGGGCCCCACCACCGTTTCCGGGATGCTGACAATGGCGAACGTGTCCGTCGCTTGCCTGTCCATTTTCAGTAGGAGCCATCTTTCGATGTCTGCCCACCGGTTTTGGAAGCGCAGCATGTGTGCTACCCTTCTGTGGTCCTCGTGGACCCCAGGGAGCAAGATGCCGCAGCGGACTCGCTTCGTCATCTCGCCTGGGCGCTTTACCACCAACTTCTCTCCCGTGGGAAGAGTGATGGTGGCCACGCTGCGCTTCAGCCATTCCAGCGTAGGCTGGTTTTCGCACCATAGTTTTAGGTAGCCGTCGGTCAATACCGGCCTTCCCCGAAACGATGGGCCCTCTGAGTTACTGCTGCCCGGCTTCATCGATTCCTCGAACAGCAGCTCCTCAATCCGCTTTTGGACCTCATCAGACTGACTCTGGCTGAGGTTTTCCATAGTGGCAGTGGTTACCGCTGCCACCAGGTCCGCCTTGACCGCGCTTGCATAGTCAGTCTGAGTGGCCTCCCCTGGTGGTCCGGTCCTCCGCCTCTTTGGCTCGCCTCTCGGAGATATTGTCTCGTCAAGGCGTGCCCTTTTGGCAGAGTGCCGGCCCTCCTGGGTACTACCACCCTGAGGTCCTGTTTGCGTCCCCTTGCCCTTGGGAGGTGTGCGTCGTGTTGCTGAGGGTTCAGCAGGCGCATTGTTCCCTCTCCGCAGACTGGTACCCTGCCCTTGGGTTGGTACCGGGGTCGCGTCTGTTGTAGCAGCTTGTCGCTTCTCTCTCTCCCTGCGACGCTGCTTTTTGTTTTTCTTGCGTGTCTTTAGTTCCACACAAGAGGAAGAAGCTGGGGGTTGGGGCGCCGACACTATGTTCTTTGCCTTTTTCCCCTTCCTCTTCCTGGACATGGCGACTTGCCAACCGGACAAGCTAGGGTCCGTGGCTGGGTCGCCTTGTTGGGACCTCCTCCCCGTTGTCTGCTCCAGGTTTGTAGGCCGAGCCACGCCCGGAACGACTTCGGGGGCTGGCCGGGTACGGCCAAAGCTCGTGGAGCTCGCCTGTACCTGTCCAGCGGGTGCTTTCGCGTTAGGCTTCCTGGTCACCGGCTTGCCGGTGACCTTTCTGCCCTCCGCGGTAGATTTTGTCTTCGGTGTCGGTACCGTGGAGGTGCCGACACGAGACTGCGTGTTCTTGTCTACTTGGGTCGCCAAGGCTTCCCTGTAGACTCGTGTTAAGGAGGGAGGTCCTACTGGACCCCTTCCTTGGGTGTCCGGTCCAGCTATTGCCGTACCTTCCACCTTTGGGGTTTGGGATTTGTTTTCATCCATTATATTGATGTTGTTATTTTCGCCTCTCGAGCTTCCCACCCTCCATGGAGCCCGCACCTTTGGGGATGTCCCTAAGGACACCAGGAATACCCGAGAGGTATAGGGTCGTTGGGTTGGGACTCATGCGCGACATCGGGAACTGCAGACATGCGGCCCCCAGTTGTGCCTTATGTCCTCGCTCCGTCAGCATGGCCGGGCCCCAGTGTTCTCCCAGAGAACACCCCCCCCGAACCTCGCCTGCGGACCGTACCACCTCATCCGTACGGGACGCGTGTCCATTACCTTGTAGTGGCTAGCTACAAGGCTACCGTTTTGCCTGAAATCCGGACCAAAGAGGGCGTGTTGCTTCACGGAGGTAACTAACCCCGACCCCGTTCAGCTCAACCCCCCAGGACTCCTTCATCCTGGCTTACGGCGCTCGACTGCACAGGACTAGTGCAGGCAGGCATGATAGTCCTCCGAGGTCGCCTGCTGGCCTTGGTGGACCCGTGTAATGAAGTGAGTAAATGAATGAATGGGTGAGTGTATGGGTGAGTGAATGAGTGACTGAGTGATTGAAGTGTGTGATTGGATTAGGAGTTAGGACATTAGATGGGAATACTAGGTAGGTTTCGGAAGGATGGGTAGTAAGGGGGTAGTGTGGAACACAGGATTAGGGTAGTGGGTTATACCTGACTGGTGGTAATGTCCAGCCGGGCAATGGCCCTCCTCAACTTGGCTACTGGAGATATGGGCTAGGTGTTGCGGCTCCCCTCGCATATTGCGGATCTCCAGCATTTCCAGGGTGCACGACCCGCTCCGAAAGGAGCAGGTTCCTCCCTGCCCGTATGTCGACGGATACAGGTCGGACGTGGACGTGTGAGAAGCACTTGAGCGTACATGCCGATAACTCAGCGCCGTTACTGAATGTACATGTACGCCCCGACGCACCCCACCGAAGTACACCTTCAGGTCACTCCATCTAGTCTGGAGGTAATGTCTCATCAGAACTAACAAAACGATCCCAATCTCGGTAAGACTATGTCAACTCGTCTATGAGATCCAAAAGCAGTCACCGAAGTACACCTTCAGGTCACTCCACCTAAGCCGGAGGTAAGGTCTCATCATAACTAACAAAATAAGCTCAAAATCGGTAAGACTATGTCAACTCGTCTAGGAGTTCCACTAGCAGTCACCGAAGTACACCTTCAGGTCACTCCATCTAAGCCGGAGGTAAGGTCTCATCATAACTAACAAAATAAGCTCAAAATCGGTAAGACTATGTCAACTCGTCTAGGAGTTCCACTAGCAGTCACCGAAGTACACCTTCAGGTCACTCCATGTAGTCCGGAGGTAAGGTCTCATCATAACTAACAAAATGAGCCCAAACTCGGTAAGACTATGTCAACTCGTCTAGGAGTTCCACTAGCAGTCACCGAAGTACACCTTCAGGTCACTCCATCTAAGCCGGAGGTAAGGTCTCATCATAACTAACAAAATAAGCTCAAAATCGGTAAGACTATGTCGACTCGTCTAGGAGTTCCACTAGCAGTCACCGAAGTACACCTTCAGGTCACTCCATGTAGTCCGGAGGTAAGGTCTCATCATAACTAACAAAATGAGCCCAAACTCGGTAAGACTATGTCAACTCGTCTAAGAGTTCCACAAGCAGTCATCGAAGTACACCTTCAAGTCACTCCATGTAGTCCGGAGGTAAGGTCTCATCATAACTAACAAAATGAACCCAAACTTGGTAAGACTATGTCAACTCGTCTAGGAGTTCCACTAGCAGTCACCGAAGTACACCTTCAGGTCACTCCATCTAAGCCGGAGGTAAGGTCTCATCATAACTAACAAAATGAGCCCAAACTCGATTAGACTATGTCAACTCGTCTAGAAGTTAGAAAAGCAGTCACCGTAGTACACCTTCAGGTCACTCCACCTAAGTAGGAGGTAATGTCTCATCAATCGAGCCCGAACTCGCACAATACTACTTAGTTTTAGCAAACTAAAATATTGTTATAAAAATCTGTAAATAGAAGAAACCTCCTCCTTTTTTTGAAGTCGGTTAAAAATAATCTAACGTTGTCAAGTATCAACCTATTCTGGTTTATCGAATATATTGAATTCGAAGAGCGATCTTTTCAACAAGAGCTAATGCAAACAGGCGACACAGTGTCCACTCATGACGGCGGCTGAGCGCAGACTGAGATTACGAAATTTTTACGCGATAAATCAAAAGAGGTTCAAAAAAATAAAATAACCCTTATTGCAATCGACTACGATTCATCCGTAATAGCAAAATATGAGAAAATATAAGCTCCGGTTGTTATTTTTTCTGCGACTTTCTGTGACACATTTATACTATTTTTTTCCTCGGATTTATAATTGACTATATATGCCTTCTTACATTATTTTTAGAAATTCTAAAATAAGTTGATTGTAGAACAAAAATGTACCAAAACTCAACCCGATATCGTAAATACTGTGGAAAATGGTTACGGAAGATCGTTTTTACAATATAAAAAAATACAATTTCCAAAAAAGTTGTCCCTCGGATTTGAAGATGAACAACTAATCTATAAGTGTTAGTACTTTGTTATATTCAATTTGTTTAGTTTAGTTACAAATTGCACCGAAAAAAAGCATAATTTTGTACGAATCGTAAACGCGCCTTTGTTTTAAAATGAACACGTCTAACACACGACTGTCTGTTTATATATTAGGCAAAGCTTGTACTACACTTAATATACCAGACTGTTGATTAACATATATCATATGCATAACATTAATACATATCTATACAAATAAATAAAATTGGAGTGTCTGTTTGTAATATTAAAATAACCGCTTTTTACTAAATGCATATGTATGTATACACGATACATATACGAAAAATGTTGTTAATTTTTTTTGTCTGTCTGTCTGTCTGTCTGTCTGTTTGTTCCGGGTAATCTCTGGAACGGCTGGACCGATTTTGACGGGACTTTCACTGGCAGGTAGCTGATGATCCAGGGAGAAATTTGGCTACTTTTTTTAGACTCACTTTGTCACGCGGCGTTACTCGCGGTACAACAATAACAGCGGGTAACACCGAGGGGTTCGGCTAGTCATCAATAAATTACACTCAGACAGAAATCTGAAGATCGTGCTTTTGACATTTGTATTTGTCTTGGATGAAAATCGAAATTACGACCACTAGTAAGGCTAACTGCCATCTAACTAACAAACTAGTCGATAGTTAGCTAAAGTTTTACCCATCTAAAAAAAGCTGTGGTCGCCTAGTGGTCAAAATTCCATCATAATTTTTTCGTTTTCTGCACTTCTCTAATTTTCCATATTTTTTATAAAAAGTGGTTATAATTTAGTAGAAAACAGTTTAATGATGAAATAGACTTACACGTTAGTTAATTACTTAAAAACATAGGATTGGGACTAATCCCACCCACACGCCCACCGCTGTAACTCCTGTACACCAGGATCAACAGCAGTGACCCACGAACACACCGAGTTATGACACTCGGGAAGTCCCAGGAAAAAATATTAACTGTCTTGGAACCCGCAACGAAATTAATCAGAAGAAAAACAGGAGGAGTTGGAAATATGATAAGTCCACTTCCCTCCTTAGCAAAGCGGGAGACAAAATGAAGTCAAAATAGGCAGACACCTTTTTTTAAACCGGGAAGCACCACGGATAAAGTATTAGGGGTCCTAAGTGAGCTATATTTGATTACTATAGTATGTATGGCAGAATCGCCTAAACGCACGGAAATTCACCGCAGTTGACACAAGATCCCCATAGTATACCGCCCCAGATGTCATTTGTAAGCTATTTAGCATTGTGTTACGTTCATTGTACCAAAGACTACACTCCCAGAGAACATGATGAGCCGATTGTTCACAGCTAGTATCGGGTGTTGAGCATTGACACAATGGTGAATCGACTAATTTAAATAAGTGTAGTTTGCTCTTAAAGTTACCGTGGCCCGTAAGAAATTGAGCGACACAGTGATCTACCTCGAGCCATGTCCTCGACATCCGTTCGCGAACAGATGGAAAGAACTGGTAGAGGTGGCGCCCCTTAGATGATTCGTCCCATCGTTGTTGCCATTCATCCATTAGGTCGTCATAGACATTGGATTGCTGTTGAAACAATCTTATGATTTTATCGCGGTCTCGTACGCCCAAAAAATCGCATTCCATGTTTTGTTTTGTAGAATAGTACATGGCTGCACGTCTTTGCACCTCGAGATTGACCGGAAGAACACCCGCCAATACCGGTAATGCCTCAGTACTAACCGTCCTATATGCTTTGCATAAGAAGATTAATGCAAGTCGTTGGCCTTGTAGCAGTTTGCGACGGACAGCACCTACAGTCGCTCTATCGGCCCATACGGGAGCACCATAGCAAACAGCACCCAAATAAGTAGCTCCATATATGATTTTTAATGTATTAAATGAAAGACCCCATGTGGCAGTTGATATTCTCGTCAGAGCAAAGAAACTTTTTTTAGACTTTTCATTAACTGTTCTAATATGTTCGATAAATGAAAAATTTCTTTCTAGGATATAAGATGTTATCTATATTTTTACTGGATAATACGGAACGACACTGAACCCTGAAAAAACAATAACAGTTATCTGTTCAGCTGTTCCCAGCATCTCGTTTAGCGAACCAATCGAAATCCAATTATAGCATGGAATATGAAACGTCTTATCAGCCGCTCTTTTATCAAAACAGCCTTGAACCACATTTCAAACAGGTTTTTGCGATTGGAGTTTAGGCTTGCTATTGACGTGAACGCTTGTTGGCTGTTTATTATTATGGAAATTAATAGATATTGTCGTAATATTGAGAAAGTAAATACGCAATTATACAGGGTGGGCCATGAATTAGTTAACATTTGAAAAAATCGATAAAAAAAACCATTTAACATATTTTAGAAATCGTTTATTTACGAGAATGCTAATTAGTTGTAATTTATTTTTTTTAAATTATTTCTTCTAAATGACCACCGTTTCGGTTTTTGCACTCATCTAAGCGAGTCCTGAAGTTTTCGAATACTCTTCTGCAAAGAGACCGCGAGATCGCCGACATCTCTTCGATGATTTTTTCTTTAAGTTGACGCAGTGTATTTGGTTTACCAATGTAGACACGACTCTTTAAATAACCCCATAAAAAGAAGTCTGATGGGGATAGATCTGGCTTTCTGGGTGGCCATGGGATGTCACCCTGTCTGGATATCAGCTTTTCCGGAAACATATCTTTGACCACCGGCAAGGACTCGTTCGATGTGTGACACGTGGCTCCATCTTATTGAAACCATGTGTTACGATTATAGCCAGCAAATTCCAGTAGCATCGGTGCTAAGAACTCCCGTAACATTTTCACATACTCGGCAGAATTAACAGTAACTGAACGGCCTCGAGAATCTTCAAAAAAGTAAGGTCCGATGATTCCTTTTGCTGAAATTGCAGCCCATACAGTTACCTTAGGAGAGTGAAGTGGCCTCTCATGTTTAGCTTTAGGATTTTCGCTGCTCCAATACCTGCAATTCTGTTTGTTTACATGTCCATTTAGGTGGAAATGGGCTTCGTCAGAGAATAAGATGTTGTCAAAATTACTGAATCGAGTTAACATTGTTTCGGCATATGACTTACGCAAATTTAAATCATTAGGGTTTAGTTCTTGCACTAGCTGGATCTTATATTGATGTAATTTCAAATCTAATTTCAAAATATGGCGTAATGATGTGCGGGATAATCCTAAGTCAGCCGAACGTTTGCGTGTCGATAAATCTGGATCACGTCGAACAGAAGCGGAAACTTGCTGCACGTTCTTGGTGCTTCGCTCCTATTGGTCTTACCGTGATGATATATAGCCTATAGTCTTTCCTCGATAAATGTACTATCCAACACTGAAATAATTTTTCAAATCGGACTAGCGGTTCCTGAGATTAGTGCGTTCAAACAAACAAACAAACTCTTCCGCTTTATGATATTAGTTAGACCAGACGATCGTGACTAAAACCAAATACTAACTTTTAAACTTTCGCGTTCCATGATATTAACAAATATTTTTACCAGTCAGCCTGTGACCACGGCCAGTGCAACCTGGTCGAAACGTCAGGCAAATCAGAGGTATGTGATACCTTTTAAATAAGTGATCGCGTTAATTCCCGTAAAAATATTTGTTAAAACCAAATACATGATGTCTGGTCTCAAACTGGGCAGACCCTTTAGTACTTAAGACGCTGCGTAGTAAAAAGCGGTGTAGTAACCCCTTAAGCCATTACGCTTTCCATGCAGTCAATTCATCTTACCAAAAATTTTAAAATAAGACTACCGAATTGTGTTTTATTTTTCTATCATATCTGAATATTTATCCATAAGCTATATATTTATTTTATTCTCGATATAAAAGTACCACGCCTTACAGGTCTAGCTTCAATTAAATAATTAAAAACTACTTTTCCTTTAAGTGCATTGACGTAATAGAGTCAAATACGGAATCCAGGAAAATTACACTGTCCTTGTATGTCGGGTTAATTGTTATCAATTATGGACATGGTTTGTATAAAAATTGAAAAAATAATAAAGTTAATATGAGGTAGGTATACAAAGCGTCTTTTGTAGGCAAGCATGTCTAGGAATGGACTGTGATAGGCTGGAGATGACAGCTTCATCTTTAATTAACCATTTATAAACTCTCCTTTTAACTACAGGTAAATGTATCATTATAATTTACGCCCTAAGACACTGATCACAATTTATGATGCATTTCAGTCTTCAAACTAAATCTAATACCTTTGAATTTAAACGAACAATTCGTGTCATCATTAACAACCTATAATGTCCTACTGCTAGGTTCGGGTCTCCTCTCATGTGAGGGTTATATCTATACTAATATATAAAGCTGAAGAGTTTGTTTCTTTGTTTGTTTGTTTGAACACGCTATTCTCAGGAACCACTGGTCCGATTTGAAAAATTCTTTCGGTGTTGGATAGTCCATTTATCGAGGAAGGCTATAGGGTATATATCATCACGCTACTACTAATAGGAGCTGAGCAACAATGAAGAATGTTTCAAAAACGGGGGAAATTTTCACGCTACGGGCAATATAAAGCGCAAACGAAGTTGCGTGGGTCAGCTAGTTTCTTGTATATACATAACTAGCCGACCCACGCAACCTCGTTTGCGTCTTCTAATGCCCGTAGCGTGATAATTTTCCCCCGTTTTCGAAACATTTTTCATTGGTGCTCCGCTCCTATTGGTCCTAGCGTGATGATATATAGCCTATAGCCTTCCTCGATAAATGGGCTATCTAACACTGAAAGAATTTTTCAAATCGGACCAGCGGTTCCTGAGATTAGCGTGTTCAAACAAACAAACAAACAAACTCTTCAGCTTTATATATTAGTACTAGCCGACCCACGCAACCTCGTTTGCGTCTCCTATTGCCCGTCGCGTGAAAATTTTCTCCCGTTTTCGAAACATTTTTCATTGGTGCTCCGCTCCTATTGGTCCTAGCGTGATGATATATAGCCTATAGCCTTCCTCGATAAATGGGCTATCTAACACTGAAAGAATTTTTGAAATCGGACCAGCGGTTCCTGAGATTAGCGTGTTCAAACAAACAAACAAACAAACAAACAAACAAACAAACAAACAAACAAACAAACTCTTCAGCTTTATATATTAGTATAGATGGATTTTCGTAATGCCACCTGAAGGGAAAGTACTCTTAATATTGTTGATAGAATACTTTACTCAAAGAAAACATTCCTTTATTTTTGAAAAGAAAGAAAACTGCATTCAAAGATTTCCGAAAATCCGTTTGCCACACCTGGGAATTGAACCGACTAAAATCTGTAAAAAATACACTCTGTATTTTTATTGCATCGATCGTTAGGGTCAAGTACAGGGATGAAATCTCTCGAACAAACTTGATAAATCAAATGAGACGAAAACCAGGAAATCTCGACTTATAAATTCAATAGGTCAAGTTAAAGCACTTTTACTCTATCGTATCTCAGAAACGGCTCGAACAATTTTCATAAAAATTTAGTCGGTGGGCGATAAATCGATCTTGTTAGGATTTATTTTTAGAAAAAAACACTTAACAAAAATACCGAGCCAAGCTCAGTCATCCAGATACCTTTATATTAAATTTTAAATAACCGGTACATTTTGAAATAAAGTATTTCAAACTAGAGACATAAAAACTTTTGATTAAATTTATAAAGCCTATCGCATCCGAATCTATTGAAACCTCATTTATTAAAACCGGTTCAGTAGTGTAGATACTACGGTGGAACATACAAACGTGCATAGACATCCAAAACTATAACCCTTCTTTTTGGCTTCGCTGTAGTCAGATAATAAAATCTTCTATTGTTAGTGACTTATCTGCTATAATGGTAATGATGCAGAAGCATCTCAATAGGCATCCATAGTTTTTTTTTTTTTTTAATAATAAGTGTTTATTTTCTCACCACAATATTTTAGGTTTTACAAACATTATGCCCAGCAAGCAATGCCATCTTTCAAGACAATATTGTGGAGGACTGGTGCCCAAGCTAGGTATAAACCTGTATTATAGGTCACCAGGTCTCCGCTCCGTGTTACAATAATTGGCTGATAGTTACGTACTAAAGCAAAATGATTACAATATTCAATAGTTAATTTGTGGCGGGTGGAGACTGTGGTATGTGTGTGCGTGCGGGTGTATGTGTGTTTCGTGTATGTGTGTGTGTGTATGTGTGCGTGTGTGTGTGTGTGTATGCGTGTGTTTTAATGAACATTTGTATTACCACTGTAGTAAGGTCACCATGCTGCATATTGTCTGCATTCACAATGATCACTACTCTTGGATTCTGCTTATGCTTTCCATCAGGTAGAGTAGTCACTTTGGCAGGCTCATTTATAAAAAAAAATCTGGGCATTAACTAAAGTAAACAAAAATTGTCTTAATACAGCCATGTTAATCATTACGTGTTACCATGAATAGCATTCTTTACGTATTACTTCCCAACTGCGAGACATCAAATTCCAATGTCAATCCTACTCTTAACAATTATTACTAAAGCGAAAGTGAATTTGTTTATTTGTCTCAATTTAACGCCTTAACAGTTCTTCTGATATCTGTGAAATTCTGTTTATAAAAATAAAAAATATTTTTAGCTTTTCGGTTTCGACTTGATAAAGCTAAGTCTAACACGATTAGATCCGATTAAAATAATGTTTTAACCATTCAGATAAATTTCGAGTCTGGATATTCTTTGCCATATCTATATCCTATGACACTTGATACTATGAATTGTAAAAAAAATATAGGTCACCATGCTGCCATCAGACAGAGTAGTCATTTTAGTAGCTTGAACATAAAAAAAAAATAACACTTAGATGTTTTCGGCGATTATAGTTAGTTCGACTCAATGCATATTGAGTCGAACTAACTATAATCGCATCACCACTTGGCCCATCATTAGGGCCTATATCAACTAGAGGCCTATGTCCAACAGTGGACTGCGATAGGTTGATGATGATGTGGCTTAGTGTATTTTATTTACAATTATGGATAAGTAAGGCAAGACGATTACAAAAGACAACGAATAACTTTTATGTGACCGAATCAATATAATGTTTTTATAAAGTAAACAGTTTTATTTTAACAAGTTTTTAATTAATTCATGTCTTTATTACTGACCTTCATGACCTTCTTATACTTGCTTTGTTTTAAAGATGTTCCAGATGTTTTTATTACACATCTATACAAATAAATAAAATTGGAGTGTCTGTTTGTAATATTAAAATAACTGCTTTTTACTAAATACATATGTATGTATACACGGTACATATGCCATTTTTTTTTTTGTCTCTTTCTGTCGGCCTGTCTGTGTATTTGTTATGCCTAATCTCTGTAACGGCTGGTCCGATATTGATATAACGATCACTGATAGGTAGCTGATAATATAAGGAATAACTTAGGCTAACTTTTTTAGACTAACCTCGCCCCCTGGCGTCATCCGCGGTACGACAATAACCACGTTATCACCGCGGGACTCAGCTTTTTCTTTTATGTTTGGCCCAGCCAAAATGACTCTACTCTGCCTGATGGAAAGCATAAGTAGAATCCAAGAGTGGTGGTCACCATACTGCGAATGCAGATAATGCAACAATGCAGCATGGTGACCCACACCGTGGCGGGTTAGTGATGCTTCTGTATCATTGAGCCTCCGGTCTCGCACTCACCAACGAAACACGACAGCACGATCGCTGTCATTATACCATATTCTTTCAAAATAATGAATTGCCATGCAATATTTCAATAGCGAATTAGCACATAATACTTTTCAATGAAACCGATAAAGCAAACCCCAAGGACTCCTCCTACAAATCTTGATGACCCTAGTTTTATTTAGAACTAGCTGAACCCCGCGGTGTTACCCGCGGTTATTGTTGTACCGCGAGTAACGCCGCGGGACAAAGTTAGTCTAAAAAAAGTAGCCTAAGTTACTCCCTGGATCATCAGCTACCTGCCAGTGAAAGTCCCGTCAAAATCCGTCCAGCCGTTCCAGAGATTACCCGGAACAAACAGACAGACAGACAGAAAAAAAATTTTTTAACTACCTTTTTGATATATGTGCCGTGTATACATACATATGCATTTAGTAAAAAGCGGTTATTTTAATATTACAAACAGACACTCCAATTTTATTTAGTTGTATAGACTAAGTAGTTGAACAGTTTCAGGCACGCAGAATCGCAATAGAGTTCTGGATCTTCAAATCAGCTTCATCTAACTGCTGTTCTGGCTATTTATAATAAACTAGCTATTGCGCGCGGCTCCGCCCGCGTGCGCGGTTATCGCAGCAAAGAGTAGCTGATGTCCTTCCTCAAGAATCTAAGTATCTCCATACCAAACATTATTGAAATCGGTGCAGGGTTTGGCCGTAAAAGCAGGACAGACAGACAGTTGCTTTCGCATTTATAATATGATTATTATTGCTCTACCCTTTAGCTTGACGTAGTCTTGTAAATATAATCCAGTTGTATGAATTAAATACAAGGAAAAGTTATATTCTAAAATTTATACTCTACATCTTGAATAATTGAGAACAATTGATAAGGTCGCTGTTTAACTTGTCATTATTGTTAGACAATGTAGTGGTGTTTTATTATGAATTACATACGTCTAGCCAAACACGTGCAAGGTCTGAATAATTCACGTCATTTTACTTGCACTTTTATCATCATTATGAAGAGCTATTAACAGTTTACTGCTGAACATATGCCTGTCGTTAGAAAGATGCCTTACATTATTATAATAACCTGCCTGCCTGGTGGCTCCGTGGTAGCGCGTGCGACCGCTGTGCTTGAGATCTCAACCCCCCTAGCCAAGTTGCAAGCTTTCTTCTTTCTTCAATCGTTAACGCCTAAATTCTCGTGCGTCATTGTCATGAATGACACACGAGAATTTACGCGCTAACGATTGCAGAAAGAAGAAAGCTTGCAACTTGGCTGGGGGGCTGGTTCGATTCAGAAGTCCTACAAAGCTAGCAATATTTCTAAATGTAATAAAGCATTTATTTTATCGTTTTAGCTTTTGATAGTATTTACTTGTAACAAATTTTTAAGAACTAACATTATTAACATAGATACTGCTTAGAAAAATGCTTGACAACAGCTCGGAGTTTGAAAGTTAAGGTCGAAACTTCCATGCCTCGTAGAGCACGTATGCCGTGGACCTTGCACCTGATCTCCCCCCGGTCCTGTCGGATAAATCGGATTATGAGAGTGAGGGAACAGATAGTGCACCTGTGTTTGCACACACACTTTTGTACTTTATTATGTCCTGCTTAGTTGGCTGGTTTCTGGCCGTGACTGCTGATAAAACGAAGAAAATATTTTTAACGTTACTTACAACTTAACAAAATAAATGGAAGCGAGAAAGAGCTCGACATCCGAAAAGATAAAAAACAGTCATTTCCTCGTTACAACAAAGTAACCCGCCAACAACATTCTTATCATGATTCCGTTCCCTTCACACGGACACTCCAGTACGGAGGAGCAATCATTTAATAATGTGCGCATTGTCACGCCTACAATGTAAGGATGTCTGAATTGCTTCCATTTGTGCATTATGCACTTAACAGTTCACGGCCTGTTCATTTAAATGAAATTTTAGATTGAATTCTTTATGATTTACGCCTCAAACGAGCAATTCCCAACTGTATATGCTTGTAGTGTCAATGGGGTGTAGAAAATTCCTTTGGATCTCCTGCTCCTTAAGGTATTAGATTTCAGGAGCACGTGGCGTTTATACTTACCCCGAGATGGCCGGCCTGAGACACCATACTCTGATGGAAGAATATTTCTCCCCTTGAATCCCGGTATGGCGGTCCAATTACACCTTTATGTGATCAGGGCACTGACTAACTTGTAACTTTGCAAGATAGTGGAGTCACGCTGATTTCAGCACGAACGGGCCGGCTCGACCGGAGCGGTGGCACCCTCGTACACAAGCTTAACGTAAAATATTACAGCATTCGTACTGTCGTGTTTCGTTGGTGAATGCGAAATCGGAGGCCCAATGATGCAGAAGCATCACTAGGCTGCCATGGTGTGGGTCAACATGCTGCATTGTTGCATTGTCTGGATTTTGCAATGAGAATGGTGACCACCATTTTTGAATTCTGCTTATGCTTTCTATCAGGAATAGTAGAGTCACTTTGGCAGACACATACCTAAAAAGAACTAAACATATTTATTTGAAACTTTAGTATAATTAATCTGTTCCTTTTGTTGTTCATACATATATTATGTATGTTTAAAGTCTCTAGATCTAAAATGAGAAAGAAGTGGTAGAGGATTTGTAAAATTTATAAACGACACAAGTGATCACCATACAAATCCTATGAATTAATAAAACCTCTAACTTCCTTTAATTTGACATTAGACTGTTTACCATATATGTTCCATCCGGAATCTCTTAAATCCAATCAAAAAATAGAAAGTATTATTGACGTAATCACCTTTCAAACGCGGGGGTTTTCCTAAACAAAGAGAACCAAAACAAGAAGACTACCACCCACCTCTCATCGTTGTTTATGCAATACTTAAATGCTTTTAAGGTATATGGAATACCTGCCTAAAAAGCTTAACATGATACATTACTTAACTATAATGGCATCATCACATGTGATTGGGTTTCCATCCTCGTAGCTTTATATACAATCGTGTTTTCGTTTCGTGAGCCACTATCTAAATAATTACTTTTATCTTGTTTCAGGAGAGGTACAACACTTCACATTCGAGGGCACTACGGATAATGTAACATCAATAGCGCTCTCGTTTTACTCAGGATTATTTGCTTATAACGGATGGTAAGCCTTTTTTAAGGTTTATTTTTAAACATAGACATTATATTTTTGTTCCGTTTAGGGTCGAAACGTACTGTCAACAGGTCCGATTAATCGTGTTAGGTTTAAACAACTAACTAAGTAATTGATCGACGCTTCTAGTGATCGGATGGTTGACCTGAGAATTAGTATTAACATAAAACGTATCGATGTTGCTAGTCTTCTATGAATGCTAACTATGGACGATGATACAGAGGAATTGTTCGAAGCTTGTATGTAAATATTTTTTTTACTATTGAAAAAAAAGGGTAAAGATGTTTTACACACTCTTTCGAGTTATACTATAGTGGAGTTAAATGTCACAGAAAGGTGTAAAGCATTTCTTTAGTTACTCGTCACCGAGTAAGCGAAGTCACCGGAGTCTGGACTCATCCCTAGTCTTTAATAGAGCGCTACTGGAAAAATGCCTCTATTTAAAAGGGAGGTTTTCGCCTACTGGCTAAACGGTTTGGTATAAGGGTAATTTTTAAATTGTCCTTCTCTTTACAGTTAAGTTATCCTGCGTAGTTTACTCCGTAACTTACCCATTACAATACCTATAAAATGAATTAGGTTGCATTGTCTGAATTCGCAATGAGTATGGTGACCACCACTCTTGGATTCTGCTTATGCTTTCCATCAGGCAGAGTAGAGTCATTTTGACAGTGTCAAACATTAAAAACGAAGTGGGATATTCAGAGGATGGAAACGCACTTGTGACTCTTGAGTTGCAGGTCCATAAGCGGTGATAGGTACTTACCATCAGGCGATTCGTCTGCTCGTTTGCCCGCCTATTCCACAAAAAAAAACTCCGAAACAAATATTTGCAAATCTTACAAACATTTGGTCTGACCCGGAAATCGAACTCGAGACCTCAAGCAGAGCAGTCGCATTTGCTACCAGTACGCGCTACGCAACTGAGGCAGTAAGATGCTATATATAAAAACTCCTTTGATTAGGTGTCCGGGGAGTAAAGTTTTGTTTAATGGTTTTTAATGGGTTACAGAACGAGATGCACTTATCCAATATTTCCTTTCACATGATAGTCTTTATTTTGAAAAACAATATAATGATGACATCCAATACATTCTTATCAAGCTATTAGATGATAAACTGAGACATAAATATAACTTTAGTTGACCAAATATTACATCAATCAGCAATAAATTGTATTATTACGACGACTTTCATATTCAAAAATACCTCTTTTTTATGATATTTTATACTGTATTGACAAATATCAACATATGTAGGTATTATTTATATCTATACAAATCTATACAAATAAATAAAATTGGAGTGTCTGTTTGTAATATTAAAATAACAGCTTTTTAATCAATGCATATGTATGTATACACGATACATACACCAAAAATGTAGTTAAAAAATTTTTGTCTGTCTGTCTGTTTGTTCCGGGTAATCTCTGGAACGGCTGGACGGATTTCGACGGGACTTTCACTGGCAGGTAGCTGATGATCCGGGGAGTAACTTAGGCTACTTTTTTAGACTAACTTTGTCCCGCGGCGTTACTCGCGGTTCAAGCTTCAGGTTCAGCTAGTAGGGTATATTTTCAGACGATTTTTTGCCTCGGTGGCAAAAAATTCGTCTCTTTGACTGCCTCGGTGGCACTGTGGTAGCGTACGGCAACTGCT
This sequence comes from Spilosoma lubricipeda, assembly GCA_905220595.1. Taxonomy (NCBI): domain Eukaryota; kingdom Metazoa; phylum Arthropoda; class Insecta; order Lepidoptera; family Erebidae; genus Spilosoma; species Spilosoma lubricipeda. The sequence goes on along the minus strand of HG992296.1, from coordinate 12,670,489 downwards.
GTGCATGAGGTCTCGGGTTCGAATCCTGGGTCAGACCAAATGTTTGTATGATCTGCAAATATTGGTTTCGGAGTTTGGGTGTTTTCTATGTAGATGTATTTACAAAAAAAAGTATTTATATATATATATGTCGGAGAACGAGTAGTTTTCTTAAGTTTTAATTTGAATTCGTGTTTATTTCAATCGATTATTCGAAACGTCAAACTGTGCATCGAGAAACATGGCAGTTTGGGTGGAATCTGTGGACGGTGTATGCAAAAGAAGGCGCACTGATTATTTGTTATTAACGATGTGATTATTACGTCTTAGTTTACTTACAGCTTGATTCAATAATGTTGGTTTAGTTATAGTCGATTCTGTAAGCAATATTAAATTAAATGTTACTAAAATGTGTGCGGGTAACACCGAATATAGTGGTAGGTGTCACCACTAGTTAAAGCAAGCAGCCGGTATAAAAGAGAGCGGCCGCACGAGTTGCGGGACTACTAACTTATTGGCTCTTCAACTAACTACCCACCGTTTCGTATTGAAGTAAAATAGAATCAACAGATCAGTTTAGTACGGGCATTGTACGAGGAAAGACAAGCTGTAAATAAGCTAAGTACATAGTCTTCTTAATTGTTGTAATTGACTATTGATAGTTTGTAACTAATAAGTTAAGATGTAACTTTCAAAAGAGTGGCCATGAGTTTCTTTGCCGGTTTCTTCTCATAAGGCCCTACGCATTTGGAAACTGGAGGTTATGGGTCGTCACGGACGTTCAGTGGATTTTGGTGTTCTCACCTAATTCACTTTGACAATGTTGTGCCGATCTATGATTTTAACTGTAGCTTCATTGATTCAATAAACTATTGGAATTCAATATTGTCTTTGGCTGTGCAAATAAACCCTACCTACCAACTTGTGTAATAATGAAGATTGATTACTAGATTAGACTAGACTTGATTAAGAGCAATTTCTATTGCTTTAAATCATGAGTGCCACTTGACAAAATATGCAAGTGACGTCGGCGAAACTGACATCACCATTTCTTAAAAACCGCTTCGACCGATCGATCGCCCCCGCTGCGACTCCGACATATATATCATTTGTCTAGTACCCATAATACAAGCTCTGCTTAGTTTGGGACTAGATGGCGTGTGTTAGATGTCCGAAATATTTATTTATTTATATTTCCTACATAACATTTTAAATAGGTAGGTTTTGTAGGTGTTTTTATTAATATTTTCGCCTTTTTAAAATCCATAATTGTTTTATTCTTTCAGGAACTATCTCAATTTTATCATCGAAGAGTTGAAAGATCCAGTGAAGAACCTGCCCCGTGCTATCGCTATCTCGTGTACCCTGGTCACCGTGGTCTACACATTCACCAACGTCGCCTTTTACACCACATTGTCACCCACTGAGGTGAGCTGTCACTTGTCACTCATAGTAATTTGGAGTAATCTTACTTGTAATAATCTATCCTTGCAAATCTCTAGCTGACTGCCCAAGACCGGAATAGTTAGCTCCTTGGAGAAGACCTTCGGTCAGCAGTGAACGACGATGGGTTAATACATACAGATCTTTTACAGAAATGAAAGTTTATTTAGCTCCCTATACTCTTTGCGCTGTAGCATGGTGCGGGTGACAGTTGCCGGTACGACGACTCTGGTTCGTTTATTTTAATTTACTACAGTTATTATTGATTTCTTATTCTTCTTTGATGAAATGACAACCAGCCGGATCTCTCGGATCAGCTATTTCAGCTAATGTCAAGTGTTTATAGTCTTCAAATCATAAGTCTTCAAGTCATTAAGTCTTCGTCGTGTTGAAATTAATGATATGAAATATAAAAAATGTGAATGAGATGAAATGGGGACCGTCTTCCGAAAAAACAAAAAACTATCTTCCCTATTATTGATTTAATACCTTGCGAATGTGGTACAGCTGCCATACTAAGTCATCATTTGTAAATCGCGGCAACTTTCAAGAGTGAAACGAAATGTTACTGAAATGACACCCGCAACATGCTACAGCGCAAAGAGTATAGTTAGTTTAATTTTCGGGTGTATTTTTTGAAGGCGAATGTTTGTAATCTCAGAATTCCCTTCATTTATTTGAGAGGATATATTTCCCGACTTGACCCACTGAATTAAGACGTGGTAAATTGTAATAATTCTGTCCATCATGCGGCAGAATGCTCTACACTACGTTAGGCTAATCGTGCACTTCATCACATCCATTTAGCACATTTGTTCATCAGGAGACAGGACCGGCAAACAAAGTACTAATAAAAACATTTAAAAAATTAACTGGTACGCTAAAAACTAAGCATGCGCCATACATACATGTTATCGCCAGTACTGTACCGGGAGAGCCACGCTTTGGCATGAATGGGCCGGCTCGACCGGAGTGATACCACGGCCTCACAGAAAACCGGTGTGAAATAGCGCTTGCGCTGTGTTTCACACAGTGAGTGAGGATACTGGAGGTCCATACCCCCCAACCCCTCTCCCCACATCCCTTTCCCCATCCCCAGATGGTCGGTAACGCACTTGTGACGCCTCTGGTGTTGCGGGTGTCTATGCGCGGCGGCGGCGGCGGTAATCGCTTACCATCAGGTGATACGTCTGCTCGTTTGCCACCGATTACCATAAAAAAGAGTACTATTTTATAAAAAAACAAAACATTGAAATCTGATCAAGTAATCCACAAACATTAAAAAGCCTTCATTTTAAGCAGCCGTGTAATTAAAACTATTTGATACGCTTTATTCGTAATATTATTTCATGATAGCTGAGAACAATGTACTAGATTGTATTTGTGTAATACTAGCAATTATCTTATTGCATTTGAAGGCTACAAATTTCCTTAGTCCGCCGGTATTACGGTAGAATTAGTATTGCAATCAACCTATCGCACATTATCTTGTAACCAAAACGCTACTTAAAAATATTTTAATGCAGGTAGGTAGATCTTAAGTGAGGATAAACCGCTTCGTTACGTAACGCGTTACGGCTGCTGTCTGTCTGGAAGTTATCACTTCTCTCGAAAGTCCCAGCTTGACCGACGACCCTCGCACAGAAGATCATCGTAAAATGAGAGCGTTCGGGCTGTTGTTGTGTTGTTCGTTGTTGTTGTGTTCTTGTGTTGTTTCGTTGGTGAGTGCGAGACCGGAAGCCCAATGATACAGACGCATCACTAGCTCACCATGGTGTGGGTCACCATGCTGCATTGTGGAATTGTCTGCCTTCGCAATGAGTATGCCTCTTGTATTGGCAGGCCATACATAAAAAAATCTGAACAAATACTGCGCGATATTAAAGTTCTATAGACCATCAGATGTGAAATATGAATAATCCGATTAAATAAAAAAAAGATGGTTAGTCAAACGTATTCGCCACTCGTCATTACAAAGTACGTATACCATCATCACAAGCATGACAACGCGTTACCACCTTAACAACCGGTGTGACCATCAAAAGTAATAGACCCAAGTAGAAAACGTATTGTAATTCAATTAAGGAATTTGATGACAAAAATGTCAACTAAAAACAATCATAAAAATACATCATAGAAGAAACATTGACTTGTAGCTTCAACGGCATTTTAGACAATGTTTCCTTCGTAAGAGACATCAATTTCGAAAAAAACCTGTTTCAAATATACCGTTACCAACATTTATAAACATAAATATATAAAAACATCGGAAGCTTTTAGCAGTCCGCTGCTTAACACAGGACTCTTCTTTGAAATGCCTATTATGCCATCATAAATAAATAAACAAGTACAATTTTAACAAAAATAAAACCGACTTCAAGGTTCGACTCGATTTCTCTTGGATGCCATCATCAGATATTAATGTTCTTATCATGGTACCACCGTTGGGACATCTCCTTTCCATTAAAAAAAGAATCATCAAAATCGGTTCATAAAGGACGAAGTTATCCGCGAAGGAAAAAATATATACGGTCGAATTGAGAAACCTCCTCCTTTTTTTTGAAGTCTGATAAAAAGCTATAATGCTAATAAATAAATACATATTTTGGACATCTCACACACAACCCCATCTAGTCACAAACTAAGCAGGGCTTGTATTATGGGTACTAGACAACTGATATGAATATCTACAATTCTACATATTTAATACATAGATATCAAACATAGAAAACACCCAAACTCCGAAACAAATATTTGTAGATCATACAAACACTTCGAAACCGAGACCTCATGTACAGCAATCGCGTACGTTACCACTGCCCTAACTAGACGGTTTTTTCACGTTTTCTTTTTTCTTTACATGCATTAAATATTAAATGAATGGGCGTGGTGAATCTCTGTATTTTTATACCTGCATTTTTTTTGTTATAATATATGGGGCAAACGAGCAGACGCCTGATGGTAAGCGATTACCACCAGAATCGACCACCACACACATGGCTACCAGAGGCTTCACGAGTGTGTTGCCGATCTTTGGGGTATATAGGGAGAGGATGGGGGGCGGGTTGGGGTATGGGTATCCGGTATCCTCACTCACTCGGTGAAACACAGCGCGAGTGCTATTTGACACCGGTTTTTTGTGAGGCCGTTCATGCCGAAGCGTGGCTATCCCACCGTAAAAAAATACTTCATCATACGAAAAAACCTATGAAATAACTAAAGATTTTTCCTCCAGGTATTAGGCTCGGCTGCAGTCGCAGTGACCTTCGCAGAACGTTTGTTCGGTATGTTCGCGCTGGCCATCCCACTGTTTGTGGCCGCGTCCACATTTGGAGCCGTCAATGGAGTGCTACTCACTTCTTCAAGGTAAGGATTTTCAGGAAATTTCTGCAAATCTTTTTTGCCTTTGTTTCGTTATATATCCTAATCATTTATACAAATAAATAAAATTGGAGTGTCTGTTTTAATATTAAAATAACCGCTTTTTACTCTACCGGTCAAAATACCGGTCTAATCGGTTGAAATTATATGTATGTATACACAGTACATATACCAAAAATGTAGTTAAAAAAATTTTTGTCTGTCTGCCTGTTTGTTCCGGGTAATCTCTGGAACGGCTGGACCGATTTCGATGGGACTTTCACTGATAGGTAACTGATAATATAGGGCGTAACTTGGGCTACTTTTTTTAGACTAGCTTCGCCCCGCGGCTTCACCCGCGGTACGACAATAAGCGCGGTTAACACCACGGGGTTCAGTTAGACCTATATATAAATGTGAATGTAAGTTTGTTTGTTACGCTTTCACGCGAAAACCACTTAACCGATCATCATGAAACTTTGTACACATATTCTTGGCGGTATTGTAACATACGACACTTTTTTCGACGACACTTTAGTAAAGTATATATGTCGCGCTAAAGAATAAAGCTTTAAATATATAAATATCTCATACATGTGCATATTGTGCATGTACTATTAAAATCAACGGCACTGTAACTAATGATCACAGGCTACTCAGTGTCCTATCTAGGAATGCAGTACTGAACTCAAGATTTAGTTAAGACTTTTTTTTTTAATGTTTGGAAACCCCCTCGGGCCGTCACCCCGCCGGGGCTTGCGGCGGGGCGGTGTGTCGGAATCGAACCGACTAAAACCACACGGTGTGCCACTCTGCGCCTGAGACGGGAGAGATCCGGGAACTGCTGTTATTAACACATCCGGACCCCTCCCAGCGAAGATTTAGTTAACACTAGCTGAACCCTTACTAATAAATAAACTGAATCTTTACTAATATTATAAAGCTGAAGAGTTTGTCTGTTTGATTAAACGCGCTAATCTCAGTAACTACTGGTCCGATTTGAAAAATGTTTTCAGTGTTAAAAAGCCTATCTATCAAGGAAAGCTATAGCCTATATATACCATCACACTACGACTAATAGGAACGACGTATCAATGAAAAATGTTTCAAAAAGTAGGGTAAATTATTTCATTTCTCTCCATTCTTTTAGCTCCATTGCGTGCGCGCGAAAATAATGTACGAAAGAATTATTCCCCTTGAAAAGTTCTAAAAAAAAGTGTCTATCTTTTAGGGTTGGCTCACTATTGCCTTTTTTAGTAACAGTAGAGCCACGCTGATTTCAGCACGGTTGAGCCGGCGGTACTACCCTCGCACAGAAGATCTACGTAAAATGACAGCGTTCGTGCTGTTGTGTAATTTGTGTTTCGTTCGAGACCAGAGGACCAATGATGCAGAAGTATCACTTGGCTGCCATAGTGTGGGTCACCATGTTCTCAAAGAGCAATGAGTGTGATGACCACCACTCCCGGCTAGATCAGGCAGAGTAGAGCCACTTCGGAGGGCCATACATAAAAAAATATATTTCCGCGGTGTAACATCGCGCTACGGGCAAAAGAAGACGCAGACGAGGCTGTGTGGGTCAGAGGGGGTATAAAGATAAATTGCCGATCTTAGATTTGATTTTTACACTTGAAAATAAGCCACAAATGATCTGTTTTTATATATATATATATATAACATTATATGTGAAAGGGACTGATCTCAGAGAAAACATAAAATTGTAATATTTTATCGATAGAAATTAATCACAAAGTTACGTCTAATTTTCCACTAAAATCAATTTATTGTCATAAATATGTATATTACTGAGTCAATATTTTGATGCATTGTATAAAAATATATTACCAAGGGACTCTGGTATGGAATGTACATTTTACGAGCAATTACAATAAAACTAATTCGGCGCTTACTACATTCTTATTCCGTGCAGAACGCTCCCTTTGACCCGAGGTAACAGGCATGTTTTGTTTCATCAATCAGTCGCGGTCGCTCCGTTGAGACGAGAAAGCGATCACAAAGTATTAATAACTTAAATGAGATAAATGTTTACGTGTTTACCTATTTGTATTTTGTATGTTTACGTTTTCTTATCAAAGTCTGTTATATGAATGTAATCAAATACGCCAAGTTTATAAATATTTAAAAGTTTAAGGTCAACTTTGATTATTGTTACTATACTGAAATTATTAATATCAATTTCGTTACTATTTCACAAGCTTAAGTTAGCTTTATAAACATGCTAGCGACCTGGTTTGCTTCGCATGGAAGTCTTTGAAATTCTCGGATTTCCTATACTACAATATGCATGTATAATAAAAATAATAATAAATATTTCGGACATCTATCACACAACACCATCTAGTCCCAAGCTAAGCAGAACTTGTGTTATGGGTACTAGACAACTGATATCAATACTTATATACTTTTTTTTTGTATATACATATTTGGTCCGACCCGGGAATCGAACCCGAGACCTCACGATCAGCAGTCGCAATAGCCAACCGCGAAACCAACGAGGCAGTAATGTTTATATATGTATTACACAAATATATTTTTTTTTCTTGGATCGCTCTATCCAGTGCTGAAAATCGCATTAAAATCCGGTGAGTAGTTAAAAACATCTAAGCCTAAGAGACAGCGGAAGCGACTTCATTTTATACTATCTAAAGATTCCAGTTTTGTTAATGTAATAAAAGTATTAAGTACGTTGTTAGCTAATAAAAGAAAAAATGACAATCTATTCCGTGTCTAATGTCCACCGAATGTAATTACGAGTATATTTATTCAATACTAGCTGTTGCCCGCGGTTCCACCCGCGTGTAAATTGGTTATCGTGTCATATAGTAGATTATGTGTTATTCTGATGTATAAGCTATATTACTTTAAAGTTTCATCCAAATCCGTTCAGTAGTTTGCGCGTGAAGAAGTAACAAACGTACACACTCACAAACTTTCGCCTATCTCACAACTCACAAACTAGTGTGATGTGATTATTATTACTAGTGTGATTGTTTAGATTATAGTTATATTCTTAAAAAAGGATATCGCACGACAACATACAAAGCCATAATTTAAATTAATTTTGCCAACGCCTACTTCAACTGCCTACCTACTTGCCTGCCTACATTCATACCGCAATACTAATATTATAACTTCGATTTCAATGAAATTTGACATGGAAATACTTTCATTCTTGTGGAAGGACAAAGGCCTTATTAAAGGTAAGGCCGTATTCGCCGCAGTATTCGGCCGGATCTTTACTGCTTTAACCGACATACATGCGGGCGGAGCTGCGAGCAAGAGCTAGTAGATAGAATAATAAAAATAATAATATGTAAAAAGGCGTTGAATTAGAATCTAATTGTATGTACAGAGCTATTTCTGTTAAAGCTTTTTATTAATATTTTATTATTATACTAGCTGTGCCCGCTACTTCGTACACGTGACATTCATTTGGATTTTAAAGTTATTCTTAACTAGCTGACCCACGCAACCTCGTTTGCCTCTTCTATTGTCGGGAGCATGAAAATTTTAACCCCATTTTTGAAACATTGTTCATTGGTGCTCCGTTCCTATTGGCCTTAGCCCGATGATATGTAGCCTATAGCCTTCCTCCATAAACGGGCTATCTAACACTGAAAGAATTTTTCAAATTGGACCAGCGGTTACTGATATTAGCGCGTTAAAACCAACAAACAAAGCAAGGAACAAATTCTTAAGCTTTTATATTAGTAGGATAGATTACAAACAGACACTTCAATTTATTTATTTGTATAGAAGATTAGATATGAGAAAAACAATAGATGGTTGGACAAAAACATGGTGATTGCCAGGTTGTTCTACGCGGGGGCAGCTCAGGGTCAGATGCCGGTGATGCTGACGATGGTGAGCGCCCGCGCCACGCCCGCGCCCGCCGTGCTGGCCGTGGCCTTGCTCAGCCTGCTCTACCTCACCGTCTCCGACATATTCGCGCTCATCAACTACGTCGGCTTCGCTACCTGGGTATGTTCATCTAACCACACTTTCCTAACAAACATTTACCCGAACAAAACCAGAAATTATATTTTTTAGCAAATCTTTTGAACGTCACAAATTTTTAGTTCGATTTCTGGTTTTGTTTGGAGAGATTTTTTAACATCAGAATTAGCACCGGTCAATAATGTAAGATCTGGTCTTGGTTGCTGCGACACAAGCCTCGAGCTTAGTGCGGAATCCGTCGATAAGTTCAAGCCTGTAATTTGTTAATGTACAAATAAATAAATTTTTATATGGATGACCAAGTTTTGCTTCGTATTTTTTTCTTGCAATTTTTTCAAAAATAAATCCTAGTTAGATCGATTTATCGCCTCCGAAACTCCTGCATATTTCTTGAAAACTATTGAAACTGTTTCCAAGATTCAAAATACATTCTAGAATTAAAATCACTTGTACTAATTCCATTTTATATTTATGTTTTTGGTTTCACCTTACGGCATCATTAAAGGTCTCAGATGTGCGTAATAGTAGTTAAGCGTGTGTTTACTTGGAACTCCGCTACTTTTTTCTGCTTCAACAAGAAGTAGGCGGTGCGTTATCTACCTATTTTTATTTGATCTCAGTTAAAGTTGATAAAATAATGGAATAAGTACAAGTGATTTAAATTTTAGAATGTATTGCAACTTTATACATACATACAAATTTATACTCTCGATTGTCGACACTCGATGAAAGTTTCATCGAGTGTCGACAATCGAGAATATAAATTACAAGATTCAGATTTTTACATAAATACACAAGAATTGCTCATTCAAAGGTATAAGACTGATATTTATTTTCTACTAACTGTTGCCCGCGGCTCCGCCCGCGTGTATATCAATTATCGCGGCAAATATTAGCCTATGAGTTATTCTGATATATAAGCTATATTTCTGTAAAGAGAAAGATTTGAGCAATTAGTGTGATTCACAAACTGTTGTCCTAAGTCTGGGTGTTCTTTATGTCCATATTATAACTTACTATTTATCTTATTTTATTACAGCTAAGTATCGGTGCAGCAGTTCTGTGCGTTCCTGTCCTCAGATTTACACAGCCAGGTCTAGAGAGACCCATCAGAGTAAACCTATTTTTCCCTGGTGAGAATTTGAAATGTTCTTTTAATTATTATGCTTAGTATTATAGACCTATGAACAGAGGAAGAAGCTCGCTACCTCTACATGGGCATCGTGCGATCCATGCTCCTCTATGAGGGCCCGTGTGGTCAAAAGACTTGACGGGTTCCTCCCGCCGCAAGGCTCAATTAAGGAGTCTACACTGGCTCATGGGGATACGAATCGTACAGGGATACTGCACGATTACGTTCGAAGCAACAACGGTCCTGGCACGGTATTCCTCCTTCGACATTCTGTTCGGGTCGGTGTTCTGACTCGTACTGTGTGAAGCGGTCGGAGGCGCAACAGCGACCCGCCAGCCGACTACGCCGGGATGTACCTCAGCCATGAGGTACGGGAGGGGGATTCCAGAAGCCGCTGATGCGTTCCTGGAGCTTCCGCAAACTGCCGAGGTAGGCCGTCACGGGGTTAAGTGGATCGTGTGTCACCACCACGGAGGGTGCACAATGCATTTCCCGCGTAAAAAAAGACATATGAACACGATAGCCAGAGGTGTTTGACGGTGTGTGTAGTAGTTATTGACTCTGACTGCTGAGCTTGAGGTCTTGGATTCGATTTCCATCAGAACAATAACAATTGTGTTAGACAGAACATAAGATCATGCTCAGATCTTATGTTCTGTATGAGTTCTGAATCTAGGTGGAATTTATTGAATGCGAAAAGCAACAGACCGGGCTCTGTGATGGGCAGTGGTAGCGATTGCGACCGCTGCGCATGAGCTCTCGGGTTCGTATGATCTGGTGAGACCAAATGTTTGTATGATCTGCAAATATTTGTTTCGGAGTTTGGGTGTTTTCTATGTATAATATGTTTGTATTTACAAAAAAAAAGTATTTCATATGAGTTGTCTAGTACCCATAACACAAACTCTGCCTAGCTTGAGACTAGATGGCGTTTTGTGTCAGATGTCTGAAATATTTATAATTTTTTCACACTTCAGTGATCTACATAATCTGCACACTGTTGGTGGTCGCTTTCCCGGCCTGGGCTTCTCCGCAAGAGACTGGGGTGGGTTGTCTAATGATACTCACTGCTGTGCCGGTCTACTTGGTTCTACTCCACCCCAGGACGAAGATGGGCTGCCTCAGTTCTGTTACCAGTAAGTGGAAAATCTGTCTTGTATGGTATTATATGTTGGCGCTAATTCTGTTATTCGAAAATTCTCCAAACTAAAAATCACTAAAAATGAGTTTTTTCCTGTCAAACGAAATTGTAAACATCAAAGATTGACTAAAATTATTTCACACTAAAATTAGACGATATCTGAATACATACACACAAAAAATAGCATTTTTTTACCATACATACAAAAGTAGAATTTTAAAGATTTTTTTTAGTTTATTCCCTAAATTTTATAAATTAATTCCGATATATTGACTGATTGTTGATCTTGTGGTCAGTGAGCTTGACTGCTAAGCTGAAGTACATTGGTTCGACGTTTACCCAGGATAAATATTTGTTTGATTAACATGATCACCCAGAAATTTCACCCGTTTGCTTATCACATGTACCTATGTATTTTTCTCACGAAGAGTCTTTTATAGACAAGATGTGTCCTCTGAGTATTTACAAACATCGATCATTTTTAAATACCATGAGTCTCTTCCGCAATAGGAGCTAAAGTAACCCGATGGCCGTAAAGGTTATTTATATTCGCTCACATTCTAATATATTCACCTGCAAAAATATCAAAATCCAATAGTTTGTTTTTTACTAATAATCTTATGAATAATCTAGCTAAAATCGAAAGATTTCAAACTAAATAATTAAAAAATACTTTCTTTTTTCAGATGCTGCAACACTATTGGTGCAGAAATTGACATTGTCTTTGAGACCTAAAACGAAGGTAAACTATTTAAATGCTTTTTGGTACATTTTAAATAACTTCAAAATAAAGAAAAGTTAGTCATTTCATAATTCTGTTTCAGTGAACGTCCTAAAGACGATGGCATCCGGCGACATATCTGACCAAATCGGTGAGGTCGTTTCACATTTGAATATTTGACGCTGGGAATGTTGCCAATACAAAAAAATATGTTATTTATTACATAGCACATGAAGAGGATTCCTTAAAGCATTGTTACGAAAATTCGGAATATTGTGTTTAATACTGAAAAAATGCAACTTTTTTTTTTTAATCGGTTACAAGGAACTGCCTGTGTCCATATATTTGTTACCCTGTTTCGCTAAACAAGTCTAAAGGTGACAGTTAAGTTTATACTGGCAGTTAGATTAGTAACTTAAGATTTACAGTTGCTTTTTTACCAACGGATGATCTCTAGTCCTAAGTAATAGACATGAGATATGACAAAAAATATTGTTTTGTTACTTATTACTCTACTGTGAACATTTCCTGTCAATAATAATCAAATGTGAGCGGACTGTTACACAAAACGTTAATACTGTTCACTGTATAGTTATATTTAGACTCAGACCTCCTACACATTTGCGTTTTAGTCGCGAACACTTTGAATTCTATTGCACGGCAGCAAATGTGTTTGAAGTCTATGTACGATGAATGTTTAATATTATCGAATGTACTCAATTACCAAACATAATATATTTGTAGGTATACATTGTGTAGGTAAATGTCTTCAAGCGAAATTGTGTGTAAACAGCCATATCTGCATTGTGTAAAGATGTAATACTGTTGGCTTTTTGCAATGATGGTTTTTGATATAAAACGTATAAAGGCAAAAAATATTTTACACTAAAAACGAACACGCTGTTAGTACTAAGGCATGCTGTTGAATTGTTAGGAATTAGAACTGTGTGTAAAGATCTGAAAATTCAAAACCAGGCATCTGTCATCATGACATGAACTGTCATTTGAACTTCGAAGTCGATAATGGCGACTAGTAGGTATAAAGTTTTTTCCTTTTAACTGGCAGTACACAACCTGTCACGGTGGTTGGAGAAGTAAATGATGATTATCCGTTAATAAAAATAAGTATACTACGTCTCCGTCCGTTTAGGGCACCCACACATAATAGCGATGCGATGCGGCGTAAAGTTCTTGCGGTGTATTCGTGCAAGCTCGCAGATATTTACGATGCGTTGCGAATTTGCAGTTATGCGTGGGAGCCCTTAGAGACGGTAAATTATTAAAAACGCTATGGCAACGAACTTCAATTATACCGTTCAACAACAAACAAACGACTTGTCACAATAGTTCCATTTATTGCCGTAGAATTTCTTTCGTGAGACGGAGTATTGGAGTATACTATCTCACGTCATAGTAGATTTTGAACCAAACAAAAGTGCGACCCCCGACACTTAAGCATCAGCACCATAGACTAGCTACTTAGCTTCACGCGTGTCGTGTCATAGTGTGTCAGAAAGATGTCGCTTTGATCTTAGAGCGAGCATATCTAGGCGTAGAAAAGCAGGATCGGAGCAAAGAGAGAGAGACTGAGCTTGGGTAGTGTTTGTCTCTCTCACCCAAGCTTCTGATTGGTGGACGCAGATACCAATTTACATGACTAATTTGGCGGGAAATACACCAACCAATCAGAAGCCGTATCATAAGCTCTCTCTCTCTCTCTCTCTCTACTCCGAGCACGCTTTCCGCCCGTTTGGCTGCCCCTGAAGATATGTAAGCTCTAAGGCTTTGATACCTTTAGTACAGCTTAGTGACATTTTTGCATGTGTGTGTCGTGGTGCAGACTGCCCACTTGCCCGACTCCGCCAAAGTATTTTTGAGAGTTTTGTCACCAAAAACTATACGTAGGCAAATTTGAGTTTCTATACGGCATGGCTCGAGATTGCACGACGTAAACAACTAAGGAAATTTTCTTTGTTCTCTTTTGTTACTCCAAGTAAAAAAGGCGGTAATTAGTAAAATGACCAAATTTTTTAACATGTAATAACTACATAGGTACTCGGCCATTCGAGTCAACCAGTCAAGTCCACCATTTGTAACAATCGTTTTATATTTAGATAAAAATAAGTAAAATACCAACATCGAAGGCAAATTTTACAGCCTAATTTCTATGTTAACGTACTTGTGTTAATGTAATATACAATACCCTGATAATTGTTTAAATTGTTCCTGCTTAGTTTTAAAGCTTCCGTAGGGACTTTTCTTGCCATAGACAATGTAGTATATCCATGTTAGTTTAAAGTTTAAAGTATGTATGTTTTTCGTGATCGTGGCTGTGCTACTAAAGCTAAATACGTGCATTCCCAAAGAGGTTTTTTAATTTTTAATTTAGTAAAAGAATAAAATAAAATAAAATATTGCTTTTATAAACTAGTAAAATGGTGTTTAGTTTTTGCTATGCTTTATATTAGTTATTATGTATTTTTTTACAAATACAGATGTACATGCAAAAATATTTTGTTGTTTTTAATTTTATGTACTTTGTTTTTACACTTTGAATACACGTTTAATTTTTTACTTTAATTTTTAAGTTATACTTTAGTTCAACTGTACAAGGATTGTTTAGCATAATAATATTGTAATTTTTAATATTTATTATTTTTATACTATTTTAAATGTGTAAGTTTATGAGTATTTAAATCTGTAGCTTTTTGATATATTGTTTAAAATCTAGTAAATTGAAAATGGGCTAATGAACTATTTCATACGGTCTTCAAATAGTCAACCTATTATTATAGGTATTATTTAATTTTGTAATTATTTAATCTATAAATATCAAAACGTGGTAACAAGCTCCGAAGAATATAAAATAGTGATGCCCCTCTCAACAATATACATGCTCATTTAAAAATTTGTAAATATTATAAGAACAAACATACTCAAACATTCCAAAAGAAGCGTTTATTAGCTGATTAAAATGTAAAAAATAAATACATTGCAATATAGTTGTAAAATTTTATAAAATAGATAACTTTTGTAAAAGAATGTCGTTGTTGGTACTTGGTTGGTTTCCATAAAGAGCATAGGAAAAATAAATTAAATTGATTGTGAAGTTTATTAATCTTGATGATATATCATAAAATGATAAATTTAAAGAGTATTTGTTACTGTATACTTGGTTTTCTAGTCTACAAAAACTTACCATTAAACATAACAATAACTTCTAATGTAAGATTTTTGAGAACCCTTGTGAATTTTTTACGCTAACTATTTTACTGATGAAATAAGTTAAGTGCTTGAGTAAGTAACAACGTACAACATATTTGATTTAAGTAACAAAATTTATTTAAATGCAATTTTCAGCGACTTTATTTTGCTCTTTTTATAATCTAAATGCTGCAAGACATTTTCATTTAAATTAAGTCGTAGATTAATCCATATATGTATATCAGTGTTTCACGTGTCGGTGTTTCTGTTAAGAACTATGTCTTATGGAGACGATGTGACAATAATAAATTATTGGAGAAAGTAATTTGAAACTTTATTATTT
This sequence comes from Spilosoma lubricipeda, assembly GCA_905220595.1. Lineage (NCBI taxonomy): Eukaryota > Metazoa > Arthropoda > Insecta > Lepidoptera > Erebidae > Spilosoma > Spilosoma lubricipeda. The sequence continues at coordinate 12,655,188 of HG992296.1, read as the reverse complement.
ATTTTCAAACCGTAAAATATAACCCAAACAAATACTTTTCTGGTATTTCCTGTGTCAATAATCTTACATTGATAGATCATCTGCTGAGTGCAGAACGATTACCAGCCTCCATAAAAACTCAGTAACTCAGAGATGATGACGGGACGTATTTCGCGAACATTGTTTCTTGAGGCCGTCTGTAGTTCATTGTTGCGGCTGCGCCTGATTATTGACCGAGAAACGGCCAATGCCTCCTGAGGGACTTTTCAAGCCATCCTTTTTAGAATATCGATTGAGGATATACCTATATATATGTGAGCCTGCCAAAATGACTACTCTGTCTGATGGAAAGAATAAGCAGAATCCAAGAGTGATGGTCACCATATTCATTGCGAATGCAACAATACAGCATGGTGACCCTCACCATGGCAGGCTAGTGATGCTTCTTCATCATTGGGCCTCCGGTCTCGCACTCACCAACGAAACACGACAACACGAATGCTGTCATTTTAAGTTGATCTTCTGTGCTCAGGTAGAACCGCCCCGGTGTTGAAATCAGCGTTGCTGTACTACCCATTAAATCGGATTGATTCACATGTACCAGTTTTTCAATAGTCATCATAAACTCAAAGTGCTATGTGCGCGTTCTCTATAATGATAAATGTTTGCTATTCTTATCTGAAACTTCTATGGAAACTGATATAAAAATATGTCTCATCTTTCTATAACAGCTGTGTAGTCTTTTTATAATAGTATTACAGTGAAAGAGTATTTAACCAAGGCCTAGACTACTGCATTCGCTAGAGCCCGCCTTAACTTCGATGTAAGGGGCTGCTGGACCCAAAAAGGCGTTATTGTCATCAGGGCTCCAAACGGCAGTCGGATCAAGATCACGTCGCTGGATGAACTGGAACCTTTGATACAAAAATATCCGAAAGAAGGTGACAAATCTCGTACTGTGAAAGGTAGCAGTGCATCGGGTACCGATTTCCATATTAACAAGAACATAACACGTAGGACCTAATTATTAGGCCGCTGATGATTATAGTGTTCTAAAAAGCTTTTGTTTTGTTTAGCGCGCTTTTCATACCGCCTTTTACAGTATTATTTCAATAGACATTTCACAATAACAATAAAAGGTAAACACCTTGGCTTACAGATAGCATTCGCAACGTAAAGCGGAACAGGGATCGGGCTTATCGACGTTTTAAGAGAAATCGTTGTGATACTAATTAGCTGGTCTGTAAGAAGCTGGAAATAAGTGCAATCAGGTAATACGTAACGCTAAACGCCGTTATATTTTCGATAGTATTTCTTCATCCTCTTCGGTTAACATTTGTTAATTATTGGGAACTCTCGGCATGGGTAGAGAGCGCACTGCAGACTTTCCAACGATTATTGCTTTAGATGACAACCATTGCCATTTCGCCATATCCACTACATTGAATAATCAAAGCGAAGTTCACACCTTGGAATATGTGGCCCGTCTGCCTAGGTCTAACTTAAAAACCTTTGATTTTTCTCCAATTGCACCAGAGGAGGTCAAACAATTTATCCTGTCCATCAAATCTAATGCCACCGGTTGTGATGAAATTAGCCTCATTACTACTACTACTAATACTTCATTTCCTGTCCAAAGTCCTAAATGCTTGCGTACATAAGCAACTTTCTTAATTAATTCACAAAAATAACTGCCTCAACGGATACCAGTTAGAACTCCGGCCTAGACACAGATATCAAGGCAGTGGTTGTAGATGGAAAATTAAGTGTACTTGTCCTAAATGAATTCTCAAACGCCTTCAATGCCGTGAATCACGATTTCCTCTCTCACTCTATTGCAATACTTATCCACTTCATGATTTCCGATGGTGCACTGGAATGGTTCTCGTCCTATCTTTCCGAGCTAATATCTCTGCTGTAACCGTCACAGAAACCTTCGCTCTACTAATATTATTATAATCTTCTTCTTCTTTGTCTTTCACATACTTCCAGTATACTTCATTTTTCTTTCCTCGTTCTAGCTATAAGCTATCACTCTTTGGAATGCACTCCCACCAGAAATCAGGATGTCTACTAGTCGATTCACTTTCAAATATAAAGTACGAAAGTAATTTTGACCACTTGACAGAGTCATCAGAATAACACTTTAAAAGTGTCTTTATTACTTAGTTGCTGACCCGTGCCTACCCGTGCGGTTAACATTTTTTTCTCCAACTAGCTTTGCAAATCCGGCTACCACGAAAAACTCTCTCCACTTTTCAGTTCATTATATAGTCTATGTCACTCAAAAATAACGTAGCCTTCCATTGGTAAAAGAATTATCAAAATCGGTTCAGTAGATCCAGATTATTTATGTGATAAGCCATAGACAAGAATCGCAGGCGACAGTGACTTTTATCCCATCCCTAAAGACCAGTGAGTAGCATGGACCTACTACCCAGTTGGTTGGGTCAGTTTCAGTTTGGGTAGTAGGTCCATGGTGAATAGTAAATAAAATGCAACGCGGCCGGGATTATCGTTTATCATCTCGCGTTAGTGTCACATGTTAGGTGGAGTGTCTTACATCTATTAAGTATTGTGATTGTATTTCGCTATTAAGGATTGTAATAAAGTGATTGTGTGGAAAATCGTTACTATAATTCTCCTTGCCCGCCAATTCATGTCTACCCCCATTCAGAAGCATGGATTTTATCGACACTCCTAACGGGGAACAAGTTCCTACATATATTTTATTTTTTGGATTGATATTATATAATTTGTAAACTATATTCTATGTATGTAGTACAGATTTACCTATATGATTTAAGACTGACGATTTAAGAAGACTTAGATTGTTTTAAGACGGTTTGACTCCAGAAATGCCTGCCACAAAGCCGCTTCGCAACACCCAAAAGTTTGACTAGAAGAAAATGCCTGTGGCATTAAGTGCGACTTGTGCAATATGTTTGCAGGAAGTTTAAATAAAAATAAATCACACTAATATTATAAAGGTGAAAGTTTGTGAGTATGTATGTTTATTACTTCTTCACGCAAAAACTACTGAACGGATTTGGATGAAACTTTACAGTAATATACCTTGAACATCAGAATTACACATAGGCTACTATTTACCGCAATAACCGACATACACGCGGGTGGAGTCGCGGGCAACAGCTAGTATATCTATAAAGCTGATACGAACCCACATGTTCCCCATATTAAATTGTTATTATTGTATGTACATTGATTTTTAGATACCTAAACATTCCAGATACCGCTCCTGCTAGTAATTTAGCTTAATTCATTATTTCATTTATTACGTCTAACTGAGACGAGAGATGAGGCAAGAGTGGTTATACTGGTTATTGTAAGCTTACGTGAGAGAGACTGACACCACCTCAACTCAGTCTCTCTACTCCGATCACGCTTTCCACCCGTTCGGCTGCCCTTCTAGCTATATATGCTCTAAAATGTCACTCGGCTCAATTGCTTTATCCATACTAAACAGCTGCTCCGATTTTAATGTTACTTTTATCTAATTTGGTCAATAATTATATAATAGGTAGGTTATTAGCAAGACTCGCATGCTACTTTCATATTTTATAAATAATTTAATACTACTATTGTTTGGAAAACTACCTTTCCCCCATTTTATTGTCTATTGCAACGCCAACCTTAGTGCCAACCTTAGTTGAATAATAAAGCATAGAGGTAGAAATATTCATAAGCGTAGCTTGCGGCCATTTTCATTTTCATTACTTTGACGTTTGACTACGTTTGGGTTGTGTGCTTTCTACTGTTAGATCACCTATCCAAGTTATAATTAAACATTTTGTTGAACTTGAAGTGCTTGTGAATTGATTGTATAGAGTTTTTCTTCTGGTAAGTATTGCATTATCGCTGTGTCCATTTTGTAAATTTTATGTTTGCCGTCTGACCCCGTGTCTTTTTTGTAAGTCGACGATCGATACCCATGAAATACCGCTACGTAAGCATCGTTTTCGTATCTTTTATAATTTTCCTCGAGATTTTAAGCAATTAAGCTGTTTATTTTAGTAATTTTGTTGGTGTATAATTTGGAAGACGTAGATGAATCATCAAAAATCAATACAAAGCCATCTTTGCCGGCCGGCCGCTCACTAAATTCCCCAGGCAATGTAATTTTTGTTTCGTGTTGTTTATGAGTGATAAAAATATAATTGCATTGAAACATTTTATTTTTTAGAAATCCTGCAATTTAAAAAACAATGTACATCAATAGTACTACAATACTTTTTTTTTACATTTTGCAGTCACAACAAACAAATTACATTTATATTACAATATTGTTTAAGTTGAAAATAAGTGTTATTTACTGCATTTTACTAGTACCTACTGAAATAGCAAGCATTTTTGATAGTTTTTAAAATCTTAGTAATATAAAAATTTCAAAATGGCTATGCTCATCTGGCTACTGTGGCTAAAATTATATTATTATAAGCTTTATTCCCTTATTATCTTGTAAAACAACAAAATAACATTAGACATACTGGCATTTAACATATTTGTTAACCTTGTAGTGCTTTGAAATATATTCTACATGTAATGTAAGAGATTGTGAGTAATTATAATGATGATCAAGTGATCAATTTACTCTTTCACTATGAAGAAAATAACACATGGTTAATGCAACTATGTAAAATGAACATGCATCTGTTTTAATATTGTATAGGAAGGTTTTTGTACAAGCACTTCAGTACTTCGATATACCAATAGTCATCAGCAGCATCATCCTCATCAACAGCTTTTAACAGTCCACTACTGGACATAGGCCTCTCCTTAGAAAGGTTATCCATAGCTGTCAGGGTTTATTTCTGAGGAAACACGCAATCTGAACAGTAAACACTAGTGTTATTACATATTCGTTGCTAGCGACACCAAATCCAGAACAGTAATGCAACAATTTTCAATTTTATGTTGACTTCCACAACTTTCAAAAAGAGAATCCTATCTATGTTGGCTGGTATGACCATCAACAATCATCATCATCATATCAGCCGTAAGAAGTCCACTGCTGAACGTAGGCCACCCTAATTGACTTCCATTGCGACCGGTCGGTAGTGGCCTGCATCCAACGAGTCACTGCGATCTTAACTAGGTCGTCCATCTACCTTGCGGGAGGGCTTCCTACACTGCGTTTGCCGTCATGTGGTCTCAACTTGCCATGATTCATCATCAGCCATTGATTCTCCGAGCTATGTGCCCTGCCCACTGCTACTTCAGCTTGCTGACTCTCTCTGCTATGTCAGTAACTTTAGTTCATCTATGGATCTCCTCATTTCTGATTCGAGCTAGAGTAGAGAAACCACAAGCATAGCCCCTTTCCATAGCTCTCTGTGTAACCCCGAGCTTCCTTATGAGGCCCCTAGTAAGAGACCACATCTCGGCCCCGTAGGTCATCACTGGTAACACCCGACTGTGGTATTTTGTCTCGTCCAAAGAAGACGAAGAAGACACTGCATAATTTCTCGACCTCTTTCTCGAAGCTGGATTTGCCTAGATGTACCGTTTGTCCCAGATACACACAGTCATCAACAACTTAGCCTCCCAATAATACGGGGGTGGGTGAAACATGGACATTTGACATGCCTTACCTCGTGTCCATGTTCATCCCAGGGTGAGTGTCCCAGCGGGTGGGCCTGACCCACCAGCCGGGCCTCTCACACTGAGGCCTCCATGCATTGTGCTGAGTTCCTCCAAAGACTTTGCCATGACTACGATGTCGTCGGTATACCGATGGTGAGTGATGCTTTTGCCATTAATATTGATGCCTAACCATTTCCAATCCAGAAGCTTGAATGCATCTTCCATTGTATTGGTAAAGAGTTTAGGCGAGATGACATCACCCTGGCTAACTCCCCTCCGCAATGGAATAACCTCTGTGCTTTGGTCCTGTACTCGGACCGACATGGTGGCGCTTTTATACAAGCACTTCAGCACTTCGATATACCGATAGTCAATGTGGCATCTCTGGAGAGACTGCAGCACTGCCCAAGTCTCGATTGAATCAAAGGTTTTCTCATAGTCCACGAACACTAAGCATAGTGGCAAATTATACTCCTCGGTCTTCTGTATAACTTGCCGCAGCATATGAGTGTGGTCTATGGTACTATATCCTTCACGGAAACCGGCTTGTTCGGGAGGCTGGAAGTCATCAAACCTTCATGCGAGACGATTCGTGATCACCCTCGAGAACAGTTTATAAACATGGCTCAGAAGCGAAATGGGCCTGTAGTTCTTTAATAAGGTTTTATCGCCTTTCTTGAAGAAGAGAACCACCACGCTTCCGGCGTAGTAACGTCGAGCAGGACGGAATTGAAGAGCCTCTGAAAGACTTTTAGTATAGTGTTCCACCCGCTTTCAGAAGCTCTGATGTAATTCCGTCCACACCCGCCTTGTTGTTCTTGAACAGTTTGAGGGCCATCCTAATCTCATACAGGCTGATGTCCAGGATATCTTCTGTGTAGTGTTGGGTTAATTTGGCTACACAAAATACTGAAGCTAAAATTTGTCTGTAGATATTAGAAGTTGAATACAATTTAAACAAATTAAACTAAGTTTAGGACTATGTTGACAAACTAGTCCTATTTCTGTACTAACTTGATAAATGGAAGTTTCTGAAAAGTTGTCAAAATTCATTTTGCCAAATATTTTAAACTTGTTGCTTACGGTTGCTGTGTTATTCTGATAAACAAGCTACATCACTGTAAAAGAAGTCATCTTTTGCTGCTGCTCACACACGCAACCTCGTTTGCATGTCCTGCATTGCATGATAATTCCCCCGTTTTTCTACATCGGTGCTCTGCTCCTAATGGCGTGAGGATATATAGCCTACAGCCTTCTTTAATAAATGTACTATCCAATACTGACAGAAAATTTCAAATGGGACCAGCAGTTCCTGAGATTAGCATGTTCAAACAAAAAACTCTTCAGCTTTATAATATTAGTATAGATAGGTGCTAATACTAGAAAGGATAATTTTGCGGTCGATTCATCGGACTATTACCACTCAGTTTTCCAGGCACACAATTTTTGGAATAACAGGCCACAGCCTGTATTTCATTTATATATGAAACTATAAATGTGGGATATGTCTTACTTTCTAATTTTTTTTTTCTGAGACTTTAATTTCAAGAATTTACAGTGACCGGTTCTTTTTACAAGCTTTTTATTAACATGCAATGTGTACGTTCAGATGGAATCTTGCACCTTAATTTTGAAGCAGATATCTTCAACCGATTTTGCTGAAATTTTCTAAGCACATGTATACAGAGTGACAATACAATATTATAATGACATGGAGCTGATCTGATGCGGGAGCTGGAAGGTGGCCATAGGGACTCCGTAAAGAAATGTCGCAACATCATTGAGTTTGACTTGTCTCTAGGCATTCCAGTAAAAGCTTGTTTTTATAAAACTTTTTTAATATAATTTATTCTTTAGGTTAAAATGGCAAATCGAAGACCTCAGAATGGCGGCGGGCGTCGAATGGACTTCGGTCGCAACGACCGGAATAAGAACTTTGGACGTAGCAGCGTCTCTCCCTGGCAGGGAGGAGGCCCTGGTGGCGGTCTCCCCAACCTACTGCCGATCTCCGGTGGCTCAACGGAGGCGACCCTTGCCTTGGCGAGCAACATCATAAACTTGTTGCAACCACGTCAGAACCCTGTCCCTTCACTTCTCGACATGCCTATTAGGCGTGATTTCGGTCCCAACATAGGTCGGTATGACCGTGGTTATCCGCCAAACAGGGTAAGTGTACAATGTTATTAAAAAAAAATTTAACATTATCAGGTTAATAAAATAAGTAATTGAATTTAATTTGTCCCAATGTATTTCATGTAAATACAAGCTCAATAATAGTCATAATATCCCATGAGAGCATGAAGATTTCTCCCAATTTTAAATATTAACTTTGCAAACTGTCAACAATTTCATGCATGAATATAAAATCTGCTGAAGTTTTTTTTTTACATTGGATATCACAATCTGCAGTGTTAGATGATATGTAATCATATTTTTAATACAGAATCTCAAGTATTTACAATTTCAGTGCCTCTTCGTGGCTCTGAGAGCCTGGCAGCTTTCGTACTAACCAAACATGTTCTGATCAATTCCCTTTAGATGGGCAATCAAGGTAATTTCCGGCGTACGGGAAATTACAACCGCTCCGGTGAGCGTATCAACAACAATCGTAAACCGTTCAGGCCCAATGATGGGCAAAGGCAACAAAACAAGAGTTCCCCGAAAAAGGAGGCCGATTCAAAGGCTAAACCTGTCAAGGAGAGGTAAGGAATCCTTAATGTTTCCTTCCGGTGGTAACACCGAACTTTCTTGGCCTCTTACAGCCAGCCTGTGTATAATTTCCGTTACGTTCACCGGCGTATGTTTAGCCGAATTGGCATTACGTTAGTTTCTGCCTCTATGAGGTGTGGAATACTTGTGATAAATCTCGTTTGTTGTACACTTTTATGACACCTGTCTTCACCGTGGACAGGTAACTGTCTACGCCACATGTTGTCTGAGACTGACCACGTCATTAACAGGCTGCAGCGCCCGTCAATCCGCTACACCCATTTCACAACTTATATTTAATGCTTGCTTACTATAAAAAGATTTTTAGGGAATATTTTATTGTGTTGGTAAGTGTGTATAAAATATATTTTTTTATTTGTTTTAAGTTTTTATACAGATTAAGATTACTTACGGTTTTATAATTGAAACAAAATATGTATTCTTAAATTTAATATATATATTTAAATGCAGAAATATATGTTTACATTAATAAGTTTAATTTTCACGTGCTGACAATTGATTCCAAATCAATTCCAAGGCAGATCCTGTGCTATCATAACCAAACTGCTGATAAATGTATGTATTTCATGTACATATAAATAATAGATAAATTACACTAAGACACAGAACTGATTATTGTGTTCACTACACAATTACTTACCCTTGATTGGAAAGAATCCTACAACTCTTGGCTAAGCACTCAGGGTCACTGACTACTAGGAGACCAGTATTGGAAGTTAATGATCTAAATTATATACCTATATATATTTATTACTATTTATTAATGTCCTTTGTACACGTGACATTTGAATTTTCAAGTTATTTTTAAGTTTTCAATGTTTCAATCTTCCCTATACTACGACAAACATTTCAAAACCAAAATCTGCTAAATCAGCCCAACTGTTCTCAAATTTTAGAGAGAAAAACAAACAGCAATGGATTTTAATGAACCGACTTTGATACCAGGTTCTGTACAGAATATGCAAACTTCTTGTTTGTGCAATGTTTTAAAATTTTAGTGAATTTGTACAACGGAACTAAATACATAACATGTAAAGCTATGTAATCACATACGGGTTTACTCGATCGTACTTACATGTGGAGTAAAAATCGGCATGGGCTTTCGTCCACACATTCAGCATTCATCTGTCGAGTGACGCGCGCCGTTTAGTATTCACCGAACCGTTCGAGCCAAATTCCATCGAGCCGGCTCGATGCGAGCCTTTGAGTTTTGAGTTGCAGTCCACACGTAAATTTTTACTCATTTTGGAGTAAAACTATCGAGTAATACCGTATGTGAGTACGTACCATAACAACTTGTCAAGAACTCAGACATGTGAAACACGGGTGAAATAGCATGGGCGTAGCTAGGGGTGAGAGGGTAGAGGGTTTCTACTCTATTGGTATTTTTTACGTCATTTTTTTTTTCATAATAATATATCGGTTAAAGGGACTTTGTAATTTTTCTGGCTAGGCCCGTGTGAAATAGAGACCGAAATTTGAGTGCTATGGTCCAATTTGATTAGAGATGATGGTTTTTCCACAAAAACTAATTTTTATCTGATATTTCTTAAACAACAATCAAGGAATCAAAACTCAATAGTAAACATGCAAGTTTGTTAATGCACTCAACTTTTAATATATATGTGCACCATTTTTATTTGAATTAATGAAATTCGAAGTTTTAAGAATCCTATTAGGCATGTGCATTTATTCTACTTAGTTATTTAGATACTTTCGCGTCATATACACACAAAAAGCTAACTAAACAAGTATCCACAGTGAAACCGACGCTGGCACCGAACAAGGAGACCACGACAAAGAAAAGACCGAGGATACCAAGAAGGAGCCGCCGAAGACCCGTTATGATGACATCAATCCTCAGCTCCTGAAGTGTCACATTTGTAACAAGAGCATGTGGGACGGACGCTCATTCGAGAACCATCTGAGCGGACGCGCACACGCTATCATGATGCAGAAGACCGCAGAGAGCTATGCTCTTACTGCGGACACCATGAGGCAGGAGTTTAAGGTAGGTTTCCATGGCATCCTTAATTTTTTAAAAATAACAATAGGCATAGACTAATCACAAAAACCGTAAAGCAAATTATACATATACAAAAGAATTATTTCAGTAACAAATAACCCCATCTCTCACATAGAGACACAAACATATGATTAACTTCATATATACATTTTCTTAATTATCACTGTGTCCAAGTCACTAACATAACTAAAACCAACACTAAAAGAACAGAGTAATAACATCAATGAAGACAAGTTAACCTAATGTTACCAAAAGAAGAGTTTTATAACATGAAATACGTGTATATTTTATAAAATATATTCTCCACTAGATCCGTGAAATGAAACGCACACGTAAGGCAGGCCAACAGCCTACGCGAGACTTCTACTGCGCGATGTGCGACATGTACGCGGCCGATGGCGCCATCCACCGCACCACCGTTGGACATCGCAAGCTCAAGAAGTACCTCCACCCGACTTGCACATCTTGCCACAAGGAAATGCCGACGAGGATCGAGCTCGACGAACATCGCCTGACTGCGGAGCATCTCAGGAACATGCAGGATAAGCAGGAGATTATTTGCAAGCCGAAGCCCGAAGGTAAACATCATACTTTATATTACGTGTTCCGATATTTATTTGTACATCCTTATTCTCTTATCCTGAAACTTATGTATGTTTAAATAAATTTTCTAATGATTTAGAAACTATTAGTCTCTGCTTTGTCTCTAAGATATTACTTAAATCCTTAACTACATTCATTTGTATTTCTAATAACTAGTAACACACTTCTGCAACACTGTGTGTTAGCACTACTGCAATACTATTGTTGTGTATTGAATTTAAATTATGCAAGGTTTTGAGAGAAATAAATACAATTTGATTTGAAACTCCAACTTCATGTAGATCCTAGATAGACCAGGATCTTTTATTAATGTCCTTTTCGCCATGTAAGTTTCACAACATAAGCTAAGAAATATTGCAGAAGTGATTAATTAACTCTTTGATGATGATATGTATATACAAAGCAGATTTATAATAACACAAATCTGTGCACACAAATATTGCCCACTTAATACACTAAAACTTAACATGGATGCAATTTCATATATGTAATGGTATTGTTCTCAGTGATGGTGATTTCCACATTGAATATGGAGCAACTGTACCTGCGCGAAGATCGCCAGCGACGTCGTCGCGGCGAGGAGCGTCGTGAAACTGACAAGGAAGACGACCACGAGAAGGATGGAGAAGGAGAGAATCAAGTATGTAATTATTTTGTACTTTTTAACCGACTTCCAAAAAGGAGGAGGTTCTATGTTCCACAATTAAAGTCAATTGTGTACGAAGATTATTTTTGTATTCGAAAGGTGGTATGCCTATGGTATATTGCTTTCTGTGTGGACGTTATCGACACAAGTGTCGTCATTTCTGTCAATTGTTAGTGTCGTCATTTCTGTCGATTGTCAGTGTCGTCGTGTCACTAATCTTTAGGAAGGAGATTTCTCACTGATTTTACTACATTGACCATTTTGTTTGTATATTTGGGTGTATCTTGTCTGCATATAATTTATTACCTGACCTGCACAACTTCGTATTCTCGGCTCGTATTGGTCGCAACGTGATAATTTTCCCCCGTTCTTGAAACATTTTTCATTGTTGTTCCGCTCTTGTAGATCTTAGCGTGATGATATATAGCCTATAGCCTTCCTCGATAAATGGGCTATCTAACACTAAAAGAATTTTTCAAATCGGACCAGCGGTTCCTGAGATTAGCGTGTTCAAACAAACAAACAAACTCTTCAGCTTTATATATTAGTACTAGCTGCTGCCCGCGGCTTTGCTCGCGTGGATGTTGATTATATGTATTTAATTAAAACTGTGTAAAATCAGTAATTTATTCATGTTTTTGAACGTATTTATTTATTTTTGATCAATAGCCCATTTAAAGAACTTTCATACAAACATTCGACCCATATTTTAACCCGTTTAGGAACAGAATCCAGATAAATGCTGATATAAGTATTCATCTATTTGTAATCAGAAACATAAAGACGAAAGTTTTTAGGCTGCTAAATTTAAAAAAATATGACAGACTTCCAAACTAATCTATATATGAAATGTCAATGCCTATTTCTCCACTTAGGGATAGAACATCCAGAAACGCTTAAATACGTATCTACTCATTTTTAGTCAGTAGCCCAAAAACAAACTTTCATGTTTCGAACTTCAAAAATGACTAACTTCCATACAAACTTTCAACCCCTATTTCACCCCTTAGGGGTAGAATATTCAGAAACGCTGAAATACGTGTTTACTCATTTTTAATCAGCATCCCAAAAGTAAAGTTTCAGGTTTCTAACTTAAAAAATGACAGATTTCCATACAAACTTTTAACCCCTATTTCATCCCCTTAGGGGTAGAAATTCCGAAATTCCTTTCTTAGTGGGTGTCTACTCAATAAAACGATTCTACTCACCAAATTTCATAGCCCTAACTATCGTAGTTTACGCTCGGCGATGATGAATCAGTCAGTCAGGACTTGTTATTTTATAAGTATAGATAGATTTGCATCGATTGTTTCTGAGGTTAGCATATTCAAATACTTCTCCTATTTATAGTATTTGTACTCACTTCGCCTGTTGGTCACAATTAGATGTTAACTATCCTATCCAAAACTTCTTGCCATGATTTCGTGATCTAGAAAAAATTAAGATTGAGATTTCTATAATATATTATACAACTAGCTGACCCGGGGAATTTCGTACCGCCATATTTACATATCTGTCTCAGCCTCCCACAGGCAGTCTACAGTCATGAACAAAAAAATTTCCTTTTATCTTTTAATTTTTCTTGTACACAAACCTTATCCTAACAATAAGGAACACAAAAAAATATATTTAACTAGCTGAACCCCGCGGTGTTCCCGCGGCTATTGATGTACCGCGAGTAACGCCGCGGGACAAAGTTGGTCTAAAAAAAGTAGCCTATGTTACTCCCCGGATCATCAGCTACCTTCTAGTGAAAGTCCCGTCAAAATCCGTCCAGCCGTTTCAGAGATTACCCGGAACAGACAGACAGACAAAAATTTTTTTAGCTACATTTTTGGTATATGTACCGTGTATACATATGTATGCATTTAGTAAAAAGCGGTTATTTTAATATTACAAACAGACACTCCAATTTTGTTTATTTGTATAGATTTAGTACAGCCGATCAGAAGCTATCCCGCATACATTTCGGTGATTCATTTTTATTTATTATTTAAATGTAATTTTATAAACATATACCAATACCTATGTCTATTTAATCCTAGGAGGATACTGAAGGTGCCAAGAAGGAGGGAGACTGTGAAGCTAAAGACGAGAGTGAGGAAAAGAAGGAGAGTATCGACAATGAGAACACAATTGTGGACTATCAGGAGGGTGATGATATATCTAACATCAGCAAGGAACAATTCCCTGCATACAGGTAAAGTTATGTTTAACAATATTTTATTACTGGCTGTTGCTTGCGGCTCCGCCCGCGTATATGTCAGCGTATGTGTTGTGATGTATAAGTTATATCACTGTAAAGTTTTATCCTAATCCGTTTTGTAGTTTTTGCGTGAAGAAGTAACAAACATACACACTCACAAACTTTCGCCTTTATATATTAGTGTGATTACTATTACTGCATAAATGCAGTATTTTTTATTGCACATACATACATATTAAAACCAGATTAATAATGTGTGTGTATTAGTAAAAGTCGTTACACTTCAAAAACACAAAGTGCTACACCATTTCGCCGAAATTGTGACACTTATAACACGCTTTAAGATGCTATTTATTCATTATTTGCAATTTCGAAGCGAATTTAACGAAATTTTTTTTGGTTGTCCAGCACTGAGCGCGGTGTGGGCAAGTCGTTCCTGTCCGAGTTCCGCTGCGTCCAGTGCCGCCTCTGCCGCAAGCTGTTGGACAGCGAGGAGACCGGCGCCGTCCATCTGCGCACCTGGAGACATCACCAGCTCTTCACCAGGCTGCTCGCTGAAAAGACAAACAAACAGGTAGGTTTCAGCTGCCCCATATTTGAAAATAATTTAAATCACTTGTTAAATAAAATACCTCTGAGACTTTTTTCAAACTACATTATGATTGGCTAAAAGTCTATTACAATGACTGAACTTTGATTTTTTACGTGGAGCAACTACCATCAGACCTCTACCACGCAAATACTGACAATGATGTTCTCCTAGCCAATTCCGGCCACGGCGGCCAGTCAAGCGCAGGAAATATTATAGTGCACAAGTGTGTGCGCAAACACAGATGCACTCTCTGTTCCCTCACTTTCATAATCCGATGGGACGCTTAACCGACACCACCGGAGAGAGATCAGGCGCAAGACCGACAGCTTAACGCTTTCCAAACTCCGAATTGTTATTAAGTATTTCTATAATCAGTAAAACTCGATAGCACTTTTGTCCCGACCAGGGACTTGAATCTGAGACATTTTGATTGGCAGATTATTTTTTTGGTCCTTCGAGCCTCATAATATTACAAGTGTTACAACTTGTATTATTACGAGGCTCGAAGGCCCAAAAAATAATTGTGTTAAAAAGATTTAAATTATTTTGTGTAAATCAAAACCTAAAAAAAATGAAGTGTTCTGTAGAGTGATATTAAAGTGTTACAGTAATGTGAGTGTTTTAGTTAACTAGATCAAATACCAGTAATGATTGCCACATATGTTCATATGACCAACCAGATGGCGTAAATTTTAAACATTATTCTAGCTTAAAATTTACAAACAGACAAGATAAATAACATAACAGTTAGTCTACATTCAAATAGTGTTTTGACTGCCTCGTTGGTCTCGCGGTTGGCGTGTGCGACTGCTGATCGTGAGGTCTGGGGTTCGATTCCCGGGTCGGACCAAATGTTTGTATGATCTACAAATATTTGTTTCGGAGTTTGGGTGTTTTCTATGTATAATATGTATGTATTTACAAAAAAAAAAGTATATATGTATTTGTATCAGTTGTCTAGTACCCATAACACAAGCTCTGCTTAGCTTGGGATTAGATGGCGTTGTGTAATAGATGTCCGAAATATTTATTATTTATTTATTTATTTAGTGTTACTATCATTGCTAACAAACTAAAATATTTGTTCCATAGCAAACCCCGGAGGCAACCAGTACTTCCAGCAAGCGAGCTCTCAATCCTGATGACGATGGCAACTTCAAGCGTCGTAAGACTGAACCAACTGATGAACAAAATGGACACGATGAAGACGATGACAATGATCATGAAACCAAGAGTAAGTCAATTTGCATTTTATCATTCTTTGTTTGAAAAGAAAAGACAATGGCCGCATCAATAAATATAATAAAATCGGAACTGGTCGCTATCTATACAAGAAGAATTTAAAAGAAAAGTCATTATATGAGTGCTTTAAGAATGCAACAGAATCCAAAACCATGATTTTTAGTATCTTTGTGCACGTAAATCTCAGAAATAGCTTCATCTATTTGAATGAAATTTTCACTAATTTGTTTTGTGGTTTGCTCCGCTTAACATTGATTGTCTTTGCTTCATTTCCATCAAATCGTAATTTAAAAAGTTGCATCTGAAAATCACCGCGATAACCGACCTTAACGCGGATGGATTCGTAGGCAAAAGCTAGTTAGGAATATAATTCTGTGTCGTCTAGGACTGATAATATAATAATATATTGAACATTTATAGATGATAATACTGATGAAAATGAGGATCAAATCTTGGATCAAGATGATGGGAATGCAGAAATGCCACCGGCTGATGAGCTTGAGAATTGGGAGCAGACTGTTGATGAGATACTTGAAGATGAACAGGAAAATCCATCTGGTTAGTAATTGTACTGAAGTAATTACTGATACTATAAAAGAATATTGGATGCTAATTAAAAAAAAAGTGTAACCGGTGACATAATTTATTATAGTTAGCTGGAAAGTTAATAAAGCTGAAAGTGAGATGGTGATGATTGATAAATATATTAATTCTATTTTTGTTTTTTTTTTCTTTGTTTCTTCATGTAGTATTTCTTAATTTTGCACAGTTTTCAAAAGAATCACGAAACAAAACACCATACTCTGAACAGACACACAATTTTATTATTATTCTATCCTTAAAAAATACCACCTCGCATATCTTGATAGTGCGATTCAGAACACGAGATCAATACCATATGCCATCTATTGGCAAGTGGTAGAACTATATTTTACGAAATATATAATCAAGCAACAAACTTATAAATGAGTTTAAGTTCCTGGTTCTAATAGTAGGTGTTATATAGTTCAACCTTTTGATATTATCATTTTGTCATTGCATCTTATTGAAATTAAAAACCATTATTTCGAAACGCAGAGAACGTAGAAGAGACCAAGAACGAGTCAGTGGAGGAGGAAGAAGAGAAATCGGAGACCGTGGAGTCTCCTAAACCAGCCCCGCAGGAGCCCGAGAAGGTTCCTTCTCCCGCACCGGCCGCTAAGTTAGCCCCCGCCCAGCCATCTGGGGACACGCCGCGAGCTTCACCTCGGGTACGCGGACGAGGAAGGGGACGAGCCCGTGGACGGTACTAACTCGTACAAGCCGAGACTACATGGGAGACGACCTGCTTTCCGCACACTCCCTTCTCACTTTAGTTTAAGGTTACATGAATAAAAAGTTTCTTAACTTTCATATGTTGATTCTATTTACTTAGTAATGCTAAATTTATATGTTATGATAACGATATATAGGTCGTTATATTTCCTAGAACACGAAGTAAAAAAAATGTATGTTGGCAATAATTTTGGTTCCACATAATTTAAGTGTAAGTTTCATCGAACCTTCAATATGAGAAAAGTAAAATATTAGGGGAACACGCCCGTAGGTTTAGCTTAAGCTAACTATGATTTCTGGTATAAAAGAAATTACTCATTAATCTCACTTTGTAGTATTCTCAGAAAATCTTTTTCAAGATGGTCTTTTCCCATAGATGTTTAGTGTAGAAGATTCTACTCTTAATATGATGTATCTCTATACAGTATAAAATATACTGCTGTCTGTTTGCTAAGATCTTTTAAACCAATCGACAGATTTTAATGCAGTTTATTTTAGTATTTCAAAGCCTTCCGTGCGAAACCGTGTCGGGTCGCTACTATATATAAATGTTTAACTACATCATTTAGTATAAATGTAAACTTGAAAATGTTTAACATCATTTCACGCACTTTTAATTATGATTTCTGTATATTCTGCACTAAATCAGTGCTTTTGAACTAAAAAAACATGAAATTACAGCAAACCATCATAAATATATATATGTAGTGAAGAAAAATTTCTGTTGACTAAAATGTAAAATGGCGAATGGCTGCGCTATTGTAGTTTTACCGTGACAATTTTAAGGGATTTTTATGTAACAACCAAACAAACTTGTGTTTTAGTAATAAAATACCTTAAATATTACAGTTGTAACAATGTATATTGATTATATTATCAATCTATGAAATAAAGTCTCCATATATACTATACGTGTTTTTTTAACTCACTTCAATTTGATTGTATTTTATTTTAAATCAACCAGGAATCTCTACTGCACTCCTCCAATCATGCCTTTTATAAGTGAGCAGGATAGTATTTCTAATTACCGAGACATGGCAGGGATCCGTATTTTTAAATGTGTCTCAGTCGTGAATTTAATCTTAAAACTTTATTATTGACAAAAAAATAGATTGCGACGCGTGATCTTTGTTTACGTGAGACAAGCTAAAACTAGTCGCAAGCGGTGATGTCTAAGTCAAAGCTTAAGATTAGTTTCAAAGAAGAGTATTACAAAAACGGGTAAATTATCACGCTACGGGCAATAGAAGACGTAAAGGAGGTTGCGTGAGTCTGCTAGTTCTTTGATTTATACCACATTCATGTGGTAGGTACACATTGAAATATTATATTTTTGATGTGCCTAAAATTACTAGTAGGTTGCAGAGGGTTAACAATAACCACCTGATGACTAGTGCAATAATAATAATGCCTACGGTATTTCCGAACCAATACGACCTTCAAGAAAAGAGCGTATTCCTTCTTAAAAGGCCGGCAGCGCACTTGTGACGCCTCCGGTCTCCATGGGCGGCGGTAATCGCTTACCATCAGGAGATACGTCTGCTCGTTTGCCACTATTTCATAAAAAAAAGAAAGGTATACATGAATGTGGTTTTAAAATTTCTTTTGATATGTACCAAATAATCGGCATAAAGTTACTTGCTACCTTGATAGCTGTAGGCAATGACAGAATTGGCCTTGATCATGCTCATATGAACATGAATATTTTGTTGAGGAGTGTTAATAAAATAACAATAAGTAAATATTAAAGTGATTTATTACAAATATTATCTATTTACGATTCTTCATTAAACTTAACAATAGTTTAGTGTCATTTAATTGTGTTTTTTGTCGCTTTTTATGCTTTTCAACGGGCTTCTGTTTCGGCTTTTGTGCCTGTTCCGTCGTTTTAACTTTCTTGCTTTCAGATTTTTTACTCTGTTCATTGTGGATATCTTTCGCGGTTACGCTTTTCACAAGTGCACTATTATCAAGTGATAGCTCGTTCAGTATAATCTCTTTTTGAAAAGTTACCTTTTTATCAGCATTGACTTTCTTTTTCAATATCTTGTTCGATAGGCCTGAATTATTCGTTAATTCCTGTTTTTTAGCTAGTTTGTTTAGTGCTTTGAATTTGTGCTTCCCGAGCTTGACCATTTTTTTTGGAAATAATGCAATATAGGTTTAAAAACTTGTGACAGATACACTGTTTCAATATATCAAATGTACTAAATTTACAGCGCGGAACAGTAAAGAGTCAACCAAAACCACAATATTTTCTATTTTGATATTTGTTCTTAATAAATGGCAAACTGTGCCGATGTCGACAATTCTGCGAATGTCAAGTGCTATGGTCATACATGGGTTCTATGCAAAAAAATAATATATATATTTGTGGAACTAGCAGCAGACTCTGAAACAAAGAGACAAATACAAATAAATAAAATATATTGTTTACCGTGGGAGAGCCACGCTTTGGTATGCTCGACCGGAATGATATCACAATCTCACAGAAAACCAGTATGAAACAACTCTTGTGGCTGTGTTTCACCGAGAGATTGAGAATAGCGGAGGCCCATTCCCCAACCCCTCCTCTTCCACATCCCCCAAAGGCCGGCAACACACTTGTGACGCCTCTGGTGTTGCGGGTGTCCCCGGGCGGCGGTAGTCGCTTACCATCAGGCGATATGTCGGCTCGTTTGCCCCCTATTCAAGAATAAAAAAACTTATAGATATTATACAAAATTGGAAGACAAACACAATCAACATTGCAACTTCTTAAGTACATGGGTCAAAGTTTGATCATATTGTAGTGAATAAAAATGATCAAGGTTTTAAGGAGGTTGGGGGATCAAAAGGTTTGAAGGAGGTTGGGGGATGAAAAGGTTAGAAGAGATGCAAAGTTATTAGGGTTGGGAATTTTTAGTTTTAGTAATAATTGTGAATAGATATCTAAGGAAGGGTTATTTTTAAAACAGTTAAAGAATCTTATGTGGTTCAGTTTGCCTTCGTCCAAATCAATGGTATCTACTATATCTGAAGGGCCGTTTACATGTATATTAAGTGACGAAGTAATAATCTAAATTTTAACTTTAATTCGATTCACACATGTAAACAATCACTTAAAAGCTCTTTAGGCACAAGTGGTAAATAAACGATTTAGTGAATAAGTAGAATAGAATTGAGTCTACTTTTTGATTAAGTAATTGCCAAACCCGCGCCGTGCGCATATCCCGGTAGGCATAGCCTTTACTTTTTTTATATTTGGCCCTGCAAAAATGTCTTAACTGCGCTTGATGGAAAGCATAAGCAGAATCGAAGAGTGGTAGTCACCATACTGCGAATGCAACAATGGCACCACTAGGCTGCAATGGTGACCCACACCATACTAGCCTAATGATGCTTCTGCATCATTGGGCCTCCAGTCTCGCACTCACGACGAAACAAGACAGCATGATCGCTGTCAGTTTACGTTGATTTCTGTGCGAGGGTAGTACTGCCCACCTTTCGCTGGCCCATTCGTGCTGAAATCAGCGTGGCTCTACTACCTTGAAATTATATTAAAAATTTATTATTAATTTGCATTTAGTTTGGGTGTGGACGCAAAGATTCTGCAAAGTACTTATTAAACTCCAGATTTACATCATTCATTGTAACCAAACTACAGTTTAAGTTAAACATGTGTAAACACTCGACTACTTAAAATTTTGTTACAATTACGTTGAACACTTGCCAACTTTATATGTGTAAAACCAGCCATCAACCAAGAGTCACCATATTCAGATCCCCACCTAAAGCATTGGCAGTTGAAGTAACCCATAACCAATATTGGACCCTGTAGGTCCTGCAGAGTCACTCTTAATATGGGAAGGAAGCTTCGATGGCGGTGAGCTATGTAAATGGAGAGCACAGACACTACAGATCATGTGCGATCTGGCTTCTCATCTGCTTTGGATGATAGATTGCACTAACCTCATCGTCGACAGGACGCTGCCGTAAGCTTGAAGCATGTGCAATGTTATTATCTGGTTCCGTTGCCTTACAGACCACATAGGCAAAGTACTCCTATTAGAAAGAGTTGAGGGTTGTACAGAAAACTAAGGAGTGGGAATGAAAGGGGGTTACCTGGGGTGGTTTATCGGGTGGGTTGGGCGGATCGTACGGTTTTTGTCGCGTCATGTCTAACTATTTTATATTAAAAACACACAAACAATTTGTCGTGTCATGTTTTTACTATTTTATATTAAAAACACACAAACTATACCTTTACAAAAAGGACAGCACAAAATGATGAAAAACTCCCAATAGTCACAAAATCATTTCAAGATTTTAGAAATTCTAAACACACGTGCAAACCGAATTTTAGACACTATTTATATTTTGCTTGCTGTCATTTTGTCACGTTTGTCATTGGCGGGCGGCAATCGGCATTGCCAAATGGCCAAATGCCAAATATGGCAATACAATATAGAAATCGAAAGCTGATTAGTGGAATCGAATGCAATGATTCAGTGCTTGTTAAATTAATACTGTGTAAGAAACTTTTAAAACTCAATAAATGTAGTATTATTATACTAAATCTGAGTAGAAATTCATATTAGTACACCTTGGCTACTCGAGTGCAAACGAGCTCGAGTCTCAACTCATTGAGTAAAAGTATCGAATGCAAATTATCAAGTACAAAAGTATCTGTTTCGAATGAATAAGTATTCGATACCACAAAGAATCGAAAATCGTGTCCCTATGTCTCACACTGACACATAGTTTGTGCACACATCACTTTATCATAAAAATTGAAGGCCTGAAAGATAAGTAGTACGAACATGTCAAACATGTTTATGAGGCACCCGGCGCGCACGAGCTGCCTGTAAAAGAACAGAATAAACACATTCCGAACCCACGTTAAATAATAAAATTAGTATTAAAATTGGACACGTTACTATTGTGTAACTATTTTATTTCTTGGTTATAATGAAAAAAATGGAAGACTCGGAAAACGAGAATGAAGAGAAACGGACAAAGGTAACCTGATGTTTTTTCTAGAAATTTGCCGTTTACACAAACATAGGCCAGCTTATTTTGGAACTAAACGAGTAGTTTTCCTTTGTTGTACGATTACATTAACTTGAGCTTTGCCATTAGAAATGAAGGTAAATAAGTAAAGCAAAAACATTGACTTTTAGGAGTTTTGGTAGTCTCACTAACTCTTACCCGCGGCTCTGACCGCGTGTATGTCTTTAATAATCGCGATAAATGTAGCCGCTGATTCTTTATCAAACAAAGGATCATCATTGTAAATTTCATCCATACCATAACACACCCAAACAGTTATATTCTAATTGAAATTATTAGCATGATTAATCTTTTAAATGTTTACTCTGCTAGTTACACCATCTACTATTACAATTATATCATTCATCAGCTAAATCTCCCGGTGTTACCTGCGGTCATTGTCGTACCTTGGGGTAACGCTGCAGGGCGAAGTTAGTCAAAGAAAGTAGCCTAAGTTACTCCTTATGTCATCAGCCACCTATCATTGAAAGTCCTGTCGAAGTAGATCCACCCCTACCAGACATTAGCCGGAACAAACAGAGAGACAGACAAAAATTGTAAAAAATGTTACATTGGTATATGTACTGTGTATCCATACATATGCATTTACTTAGTAAAAGGCGGTTATTTTAATATTACAAACAGCAATCCAATTTTATTTATTTGTATAGATGTAATCGTTCCACATCAGATTTTTTCTCTTAAAGATTCAATTAAAATTTTCCAGTAAAAAAATAACATGATTTGTTTTTTTTATATTACCCTTGTATATTTACTCTGCGCACAACTAGGCCCAACCATCTTCTTTATATATAAAAATCAATTACTGTTTGCTTGTCTCACTAAAACTCTAGAACTGCTGGGCGGATTTAGCTGATTTTGGCTTTGAAATGTTTATCGTAGTCCAGGGAAGGTTTAAGGGGTGAAAAATTAAAAATAACTTGAAAATATTTCTTAATTTCTTCCAAATGTCATGTGTATGAAGTATCGGGCACAGCTAGTTTTAAATAAAAATTTAACATACTTATCACACATTCACAAAGGCTGGAAAATCTGTCATACAGGTCTTCCTAGTACCAATACCAATCTCTTGCACGGTTTCACTTAATTAAACATGTGATATCTAATTTAAAATGGAGAAATTGTAAGTACTATTTGTTGGAGAAAAAAAATTATTAAAGAAATGGTTCTATAATCTCTAGCACTTGTACTAGAAGTACTTATAGTATAATCAAATAAGGTATTCATTTTTAATGCTTATTTAAACAAAATTGAATTTAATTCCAGAGCCGTAGCCCATCCCCGGGCATCAAATCTACAGCGGTTGTGAAATATACAGCTTTCCAAAGTCCAGTTGGATATGCAAGGTTACAATGTAATACGGATCTAAACCTGCCTCCATCGAACTGGGGAGCGGCAATAGACTCGTACGGGCTAAGGCAGATCCTGACTCGAGGAACAGGACTTTCTAGGTAATTAACTATATTAATAACTAAACTTTACATGTTTTTGGGAAAAAAATCACATGCCATGTACCCATAAGCAAAAGGCTAATTTACAGTGTAATAATTGCGAGTCAAGCTGCTAAAATAAAAAATCCTCTTTAGGTTAGCATTAATAGCTCGTGTTTCAATTTAGATTTTGCCCGCAGCTCCGCCTGTGCCTGTCGTTTATTGCGGTAAAGAGTAGCCTAGCTCCTCAAGAATTTAAATATCTCCATGTTAAATTTCATTGAGATTGGTGCAGAATTTCTCTTAGTAGTTTTTTAGAAATATAAAGTAGGCTATATGCAATTCCACACTATGTCTATCTCTCTGTCAAATTTCATTCAGATTCGATATAACCAACATCAATACAAACTTTAGCCTTTATAATATTAGTAAGATTCAAGTTTAGACGACTTGTAAAAAACGATTTTTTTTCTTAAAGCTTCAGAATGGCGCACATGTTCCCCGATTGCGTTGGGGAAGTGGACGTCATATCGGGAGCAGAATGTATCAAGAAACTGCTGAAGTTACCGTACCAGCCTAATGGAACCGTAAGCTATCTGTATAAATAAGAAAAAAATTAAGTGTTTGTTTGTAATTTCAAACAAACAGATGTTTTGTATTGTTCAACTAGATTGTGCCTGCGGCTCTGCCCGCGTAGAGGTCGTATTTCGCGGTGATTCTAATATTATAACTTTTTTATTTATGAGCCGATTGATATAAAACAAACACTAAATGTTAAATGGAGCAAACCGCAACCCAATAGTGAAAAGCACATTCAATTCGATTAAGTCGTTTCTAAAATTAGTGTGCTTGTGACAAAAATTCTAAATATCATTGTTTTGGGTTTTTAAAATTTTAGGTTTACTTATATATCTTCCATGTAGAGACTGCGACCAGTTATGATTTTATTATATCTGTTATGAACAATATTGGAACGAAGTTCCTTATCGAGTGTTGTGAAAGGGGGCTAGACGGAATAAATTCTCACGAAAAGTTGTAACGACACTTTTTGCTATAGGAAGCTATTGTAAGCCGTGTGGCGTGCGCATGTTTCTCTGTCTGTCTGTCTCTCTCTCTCTCTTACAGAAAGCAAGCCAGATATTTTCATTTCTATTTCGCATTGAACAGTGCGGTGTCACGACGATTATTGTTGTTGAGTACATACAGGTTTTTTGTACATAATAAATAATAATAACAATAAGGAATCCTGACAGTAAACTTCGTTCCATCCGGGTGTCCCTTGACACCTCTCAAGTTTTTCTAACATATCTGATATGTTAGATTTATCTATTTACTAGCTTTGACCTATCCTATCCTCATTCAAAAGACCTCAAGGTTTTAAATATCGATATTAAAATTCAATAAAATCGATACAGTAGTTTAGCATCTCCCTCGAAAACAACACCCTCATGTTGGTTGTAATAGAACAAAATAAATAAATATTTTTTCGGACATCTAACAACTATCTAGTCCCAAACTAAGCAGAGCTTGTAATGTGGGTACTAGACAAATGATATAACACATAAATACTTTTATTTTGCAAATACATACATACAAAAGAAAACACTTATCAACCTGGGCAGTTTCATTCCTTACAAGATGATGTTACATATCAGACTAATCACGAAATAGATATCCACGAAAAGAAAGAACAATTCTGACAGTAAAAAATATCACTATTGAAATTGAAAAACGTCCTGCCAGAGCCAAACTCAAGAAAGGAGGCTACACATTGCAGCCGCTTCACTCCAGCTAACTGGGTAGGAGTGTTATCTAAGAATACATATTATAACTGCCTCGGTGGCGCAGTGGTAGCGTACGCGACTGCTGTTCTTGAGGTCTCGGGTTCGATTCCCGGGTCGGAACAAATGTTTGTATGATCTGCAAATATTTGTTTCGGAGTTTGGGTGTTTTCTATGTATAATATGTATGTATTTACAAAAAAAAAAGTATATAAGTATTCATATCAGTTGTCTAGTACCCATAATACAAGCTCTGCTTAGTTTGGGACTAAATGGCGTTGTGTGTTAGATGTCCGAAATATTTATTTATTTATTTATTTATACATAGAAAACACCCAAACTCTGAAACAAATATTTGCAGATCATACAAACAACATTCGTATTTGTAACATTCTTCATTGGTGCTCCGCTCCTGTAGGTCTAAGCGTGATGATGTATAGCCTATAGCCTTCCTCGATAAATGGGCTATCTAACAATGAGAGAATTTTTCAAATCGGACCAGTAGTGTAACAAATAAACAAACAAACTCTTCAGCTTTATATATTTTCATACAAACATTTGGTTCGGACGCAAATGAGGCAATCTGTGTAATAGAACAATATAAAATATCTGTGTTGATAGAAGAGGCCAAATATGAAATTAAATTTGCATTTTGCAGGTGAGCATGATGGTTCACCGTGTGGAGAACACCCTGCTTCTGGATGACTTCGATGTGTACGATTATCTGATGAAGTCAGAGTGGTCGTGGCTAAAAGATTTCTTCTATGAAAATATTTTGAAGACCATGTCGGAACAGGTACATTTTTCTGCTGTTCTTTTATCCCTCTATTTTACGTGTAGAAATAAAATTCGAAGATTCTAGAAGACAATAAAGATATACATTAGTTTTGGTTTAGTAAATAAACATGTTTTGTACATTAAAACAACTCGACAAATGCAAATAGACATACATGCACATATTCAGTCACCCAAATATGTGAACGACACTGGAATAGAACCCACGACCACTGTTTTTGGGCGGTTTCCAAAGAAATTTCCGCACATGTTCAAAGTAAAAGTAAAAAGCACCATGATGGCAATTGCAATACTTTTAATTTTTAAACAGATTTTTTTTTCTCATATTTTGCTTTTATTAAGCTATCAAAATAAACTTTATTTTTATTATTTCTAGGAAAGACTGAAGCTGATGTTGTCACCAGCTCCTAACTCAACCCTACAGTTGACACACAAGTTCCTGTCCCACAGTGTCACGCATAATCAAGTAGCGGAACTCCCCAAGCCGCAACCACTCCCTGCTTTAAGTACACCAATGACTATCACCGGTAAACACACAGTTATCACTAAAAAAATACATTATTACGGCCATTATCACAAATCATTACTTTAAATCGGTTCAGTATTTTAGGCTGTATGGTGGAGAAGATCAACGTAAAATGACAGCGTTCGTGCTGTCGTATTTCGTAGGTGACTGCGAGACCGGAGGCCCATTGATGCATAAGTATCTCTAGGTATAAGTATATCAGCATCTGCCTGATGGAAAGCATATGCAGAATCCAAGAGTGGTGGTCCCCATACTCATTTCTCGTACAGACAATGCAACAATGCAGCATGGTGACACACACTATGGCGGCCTAGTGATGCTTCTGCATCACTGGACCTCTGGTCTCGCACTCACGAACGAAACACGACAGCATGAACGCTGTCATTCTATGCAAGGGTAGTTAGGTAGAAACAAGTTTGAGGTCGAGGTGAACAGAAGAATCCAGCTGGGTTGGGCAGCATTTGGGAATCTTCGTCGGGTCACAGTGTCTTAAGAGGAAAGTCTTCAATACGTGCGTCTTACCCGTAACGACATACGGAGCCGAAACGTGGACACTTACGTGGCTGGTCCGCAAGTTCAAAGTCGCTCAGCTTGCTAAGGAGAGGGCTATGCTCGGACTGCGATAGGCTGATGATGATGATTCTCTCTGTCGCAACACAGATAAATCATTATAGGTTAATATATATAATTAACTGTTTTGCCTATTAAAATTGATGTAACGTTATTGTCACTTGTCACTATAACATTGGGGAAAATAGTAACACCTGCAAGTCTTTACTAACGCAGCTAAAGAATATTATTATTATTCTAATTTTTAAACTTTCGCGTTCCATGATACATAAATTATTATTTTTACGGGAATTAACGCGATCACTTATTTAAAGGTACTACATACCTCTAAAAATGGTTAATTCCCGTAAAAACAATAATTATAAAATTATTATTATTAATTCACAGGTCCATTTTTACCGGAACCAGAGACTAAGGAGAAACCCGAAGAACCTCCAACTGAACATTTGTACAACCGAAACGTATTGTGGACGTTTGAAGACATCCATATGCTCATAGGATCCGACTTGCCAATCTTCGGTGATAAAGACAGACCTTGCGTCAGTTTGAGGCTCAGAGACGCTAGGGATCCCATCAACGTCCTGACCGGCATAGACTACTGGCTAGACAACCTTATGTGTAATGTCCCGGAAGTTCTGATGTGCTATCACATAGATGGAATAGTCCAGCAATACGAACCAATGAAAACAGAAGACTTACCCAACATGGAGAACTCGAAATTCTCTCCAAAGGTTGTTAGGAATGTTGCTCAGAATATTTTGTCTTTTCTAAAGTCCAATGCCACTAAGTCCGGTCACACGTACTGGCTGTTCAAAGGTCCCCGTGACGATGTTGTCAAACTTTACGATTTGACATCCTTATGTCCAGATAGCTTGGACAATCCGTTCACGACGCCAGTGGCCATGCTGTTGTATAGGGTTGCCAGGAATATGCGCATGACGAACAGGTCTAAACATGTCAAAGAGTTGTTGGAACATGTGATAAAGCTGTTGAAGGTTGAGAGGTACCCGCAAATTATAGCGTCGAGTCATTACATGTTGGCCGATTTGTATGTGCCGGCTACAACTAATCCTGCAAATCCAAATTTTAATGGTAAGAATTTAAAAAATAATGATGTAGGTTGACGACCCTTACCATGGGAGTTATTGCTTTCACTTTTAAATCTCTCTTTTTTCCTTTCTTACCCACCTTTCATTCAAGAATTTGGCTTAACAGGTTCAGATAGCAAGAATACTCGTAGTATTTTGGTTGTATTTTATGATCTATACACTATTATATAAAGCTGATGTGTTTGCTTACCGCGGTAATCTCAGGAACTACTGGTCCGATTTAAAAATTCTTTCAGTGTCAGATAGCCCGTTTATCAAGGAAGGCTAACCCCGCAAATTTCGTACCGCCATATTTACATATCTGTCTCAGCTTTCCACAGGCAGTGTACAGTCGCGGACAAAACAATTGATTTTTCCCGTTACCTTTAATTTTTTCTTGCCTTGCTCTAACATTAACGAACACATCAAAAAAATAATTATTTAATTTAAAGTTTTGCGCGTACATACATTTCGGCGATTCATTTTTATATATAGGTAAATAATAATAAATAATAAAAATCTTTATTTGGAAACAGATAACAAAATTACAATCATAAATGTGTTTGATAATGACTGCATTAGTGAAACACTGTAGCGCAGTCACTAACGCCCACCTTTGGATGTGGAGCATACGTTCCATCTCTTCTGTACCAAAATAAAACTACAATTAAATTAAATGTAAATTTAAGACTTTTACGAACTCTAAATAAAAATATGCTAGTGTTAGAGGATTTTAAGGTGCGAGTGTGTATTTCTGAGTGTGTGTATTTGTGAAAGTGTGTAATAGTGCAGTTTGTGTGAGTGCATGTGTGTGTGTTTGAGAGTACTTGTGTGTGTGTGTGAAAGCGTGTGTAGCATTATATAATAGATGCAATTAAGTCTTCAGTGTTTTCGTAGGTTAAACCAAGGAGCCAAGCAATAACTCGTGATTTACACTGCAGTATAGTGGCGGGATAGATGTTTAAAATTTTATTTATTTTATTATACAACGAAGGGGCAAAAAAGTGAAAATGTCGTTTGGCTAGTTGTGTCTTACAAAATTCTATTTTGCAAACTATATCCACTCTGCGCTTCTTTGGATTTGGAATAAAAGGGAGATTTGCGTGTTGCCGAAGTATGACTGTTAAGAGGAACAGTTTTCTAACTGTTAAAATTTGTAGTTCGTGGTATAGCTGAGACGTAGCGAACCTTATAGGTTTAAATGACATAATTTTTAACACCCCCCTATGTGCTCTTTCGAGACTAAGGAGTTTATACTAGCCGACCCTGCGAACTTCGTACCGCCACATTTTTTTGTAATACGGCGCCATCTACTGGATATCTGTGCAACTTAGATGCCAAACCGCCATCTATTAGGATTTCATAGAATTAAACGATAAATAAACACCAAAGTCATATAATAAATAGTTAATTTGCAATAATAAATATTGAGATAAGAACTACCCTATCTCCCAAGTTGGACCAAATTACAGATGCTTACAAAATTTGATAAGTATTGGTTCAGTAGTTTCGGAGTTTATCGCGAACATCATTGTGACAAGAATTTTTTATAAATATTAAAGCCTGTATGGAAAGATAGAGCACCAAGGAAGAATGCTTTCCATTAGGCAGAGTAGAGTCATGTTGGCAGGGCCAAACATAAAAAAAATACAAAAACAGGGTTAAAATTACTCTACGAGCATTTAAGCGAGGTAAACGAGGTTGCTTGGGTCAGCTAGTAAAAAATAAAAGTTTAATTGACATTTTGAACCTAAATGTAATTTATAATAATGGATTGTTTAAATAAAAGGATTCATTAAAATCGGTTCACCCACTAAGAGGTTACAGACACAAAAGAAATACAATCGAAATTTAAAACCACCTACTTTTAAGGTCGGTTAAAAAGTATAACAGTATAACATGAAAACTTCATTTTTTATGATTATTGTTTTCATACTATTAAATTGACAACATAATAATGTAAGGTTTGTTTTAGATGATAATACTGAGACAGATGGCGTAAACGAATGCTCAGATTACGAAAATGATGAAAATATTCCTGATCAGTCTGAAAATGTGAACAAAACTGTAGACAGCGAGGATCAAAACGCTTCGGGGAGCCAAGATAATGATGAAAAATCTCTCGCTGTACAAATTAGGGGACTTGCGCTGAAAGAGATTGGGGACAAAGTTAGAGATAACACTAGGGTAAGTAACATGAGATGAATAAATAATAATAAGTGTAATAAACATTCAGGACATCTGGCACACAACGCCATCTAGTCCTAAACTAAGCTGAGCTTACTAGCAGTGGGTACTAGACAACTGATATAAATACATTTTTTTCTTTTGTAAATACATACATATACATTTTACATAGAAAACATTCAAACTCCGAAACCAATATTTGCAGATTATACAAAAATTTAGGCCGACCCGGGCACTGAACCTGAGACCTCTAGCACAGCAATCGCATACACTACCACTGAGCCACCGAGGCAGTTAATATAGTGAACTGTAAACATGTAAAGTTTTACAAACTGTATGTAAAATTGTAAAGAAATGCATGGTTAGCCTAGTGGTTTACGCGGTCGATACGCCAGTTTCTAATGTGCTAAGTGTGGTTGGTATAAATCCCACATGGGACATATTGTCGTTCTGAGTCTGAGTGTTCTTTGTGTCTGTTTCATGTATGTTTGTAAGTCCCCCGCGCTACAGGAATATTTTCTTTCTAGGGATTTGTCTTTTTTTTAAAGTAAAAGTAAACTACAACTGAATAGAGAACCTTCTCTTTTCAAGTTGGTTAAAGAGGCATATTGGAATTTGCTCTTTTACCTAAATAATTAAATGTAACATCTTAAGGTGAAGCCTGAATTGTCTTCCATTATCAATATAATGTTTTTATATCTTTTAACCACGTTAAATAAATGATTTGACAATAGTAAGGAATAACATCACGCCATAGTATATAGACAAATGTACCACTCCTATTGTTTTTAACTTTAATTAAAAGAGAAACTAAACTCAAACTGACAACTGTCCTAGAAAGTGGCTCTGCGAAATGTATTTGTCGAAAAGAACTTCAAACTACACATCTACGTTTCTAGTACAGACATACAAAGTCACAAACTTGTAAATTAAAGAAAAGTTGTTTGATGAGGGATCAAACCTATAAAACCATGTAGTATAAAAAAGACTATTTAAACAATTACGCCATCCCTGGACAGCATATAAGTGATATTTTATGTTTTCATTTGAAATATGTATAAATATTAAATGTGATATTGTGTGGTAGGGCCCTAAACGTTCCAACCCGGACAGTGACTCGATGGGCAAGAGCCTGCCGGACCGCTGCGGTAAGGCGTTGCAGCACGCACTGTTAGGACTGCTGGCGCTTCACAACGTCACCATTAACAAGTGTAAGGTAAGCGCACATTTGCACATACGTACACGACCCTAGTTCTCTCATACTGTCGTTGTGGATTTTTTAAAAACGCGTTATAGTTTTTTCAACCTGTTAAATTGGCAGCGTAATAATCTGGTTCCAACGACACAGTTAAATAATTTGTTTTTAGACTCCCACATCTCTTTTGATACATAATTTCCTATAGACTAATGTTTCCCTAGTACGAAAAATTTTGAAGGGCTACAAATCATGAATGTTCTCATTGCAAAGGATATTACTATAAAATTAAAACAGTATACAAAAAAAAGCGGAGACAGCAAAATTTTAACTAAACATCATTACTTATCTCAACAGGAAGAAGAACGCGAACGACTAAGAGAACAAATAATAAACGAAGAACAACATCCCAAAATGGCGAATCCGTACGAACCGATCAAGATGAGCTACGAACCCATTTCCCAAACGAAATCCAACTCTAAAGAACACACGTCTCGTAGCAGACGCCGGAAACGAGAGCGAAAAACATCTGAGAAAAAAAATAACTACCTTATGGAATCCAATTGTCATATAGATAAAAACGCGATACAAATTGTTAAAGAGAAAAAACTCTACCCGACGTGGCACGAGCCAAACAGAGACGACAATTTCGCCTGGAAACTACATTTGAAAACTTTGTTGTACGAAAATATATGTCTAACTTATGCTACGTTGGCAGAATATAGTTACGCTGAATCCCATTACGGATTTTCATTGAAATATATCGACATAGCCAGCAGGTGCCAAAAGCTTTTGTGCAACATGATCATAAAAAGCAACGTTGTGGACGCCTCATGTTTGTTAGGGAGAGTCGGCGATAATTATTTTCAGATGAGCAAAAACTGGCCCTGTTTGGAGAAATATAAGCATCAGTTTCAAATGGACCATGATCTTGATAGTAAGATTCGGTTGGAGATAGAGAATGATTTGGTAGAGGAAGTCGAAAATGTCACCGTCGATGATTTTGATCTAGGTGAGTTTGTTTACTAAAAAAGAAGATTTAGTGCGGAAAAGTCATGTTTGTTTGTTGAAATTTGGATATTACCGTATTGGGAGTCTGGGCCGTGCCCTTGTCTGGCAGATCGCGACAGTTCTAAACCTTCCCCTCCGTCGTATCTTTCGTATCGCAAAAAGAGATGGTGGAATTTCTCACGCTCTCGCTCTGTACCCTAGTCGCAACGACAGTACTAAGCGAGTGAATTCCAATTCTGAAGACCTCTACAAGGTCCATGCCTTTGCTTTACGCACACTGGGTCTTTGCTGCACTTGCTTTGCACTTGAAATTTATTTTAATGCATTTCTTAAAAATTACTTAAAATCTAATTAATAATTTACCATTTTTAATTTGGAATAGCACCATTTGTTTCAAGAAATTAGTATAAAGGGTACTTTACAATATTGGATATCGTTGTTCAGTATATGCAGATTTCATTAGGTAATTCTGTTCTGAAATTCCACTGAGTTTTCTGTTCTAAAGTGACTTTCAACTTACAGTAGATAAATAAAATAAAAAAAGTCATTAGAAATTAAACGACCATAAACAAAATGCCTATTTCGTAATTTTTTTCTTTCATTTCTTTACATGGATGACGCTGTCATCGCTCAGAGGTCACAAACAGTCCACAGTTACTAGGATTTTTAATCGAAAACTAAGTCAATTTTATTTTGTTGTACAATGTGTCTGTTCGTATACTCAAAGTCGGGAATCTATTCTAAGAATTGATACTATATACTGTGTGTTATTGATGTTGTCAAAGACTGCACGGATGACCGAGTGGTTTAAACGGTTACCTCACCGTGTTCTAGTGAGCTAACTGCACATAGTACAACAATTTGTGTGTTCTACAAATTTTTTTTTCTTTATTTCCAATACATATACATTTACAGATACAGTGATAAAAACTGCACCACGAAGACCTCACAGGGTCTATCTGGGTAGCAGCGAGTCGCTTTAAACTATTTAATATACATAAATAAACTCACTCACACACACATTATGTTACTAACAATTATTTTTGTTTCTTTATGTTTATGTGTTATTCAGAGATTAGGTTTTCTTTGTGTCTGTTTATCTTAATTGGTTCTATTTGCTATAGGATTTATATTATTTCATTAGTTACCATTAAATACTTTATCTTTTGCACCTACCGCATCTTATTTCTACATCATCTGAAGGCTGACTGGGAGAGAATTAAGTCTCTAAGTCCGCTTTTTGTACAATAAGTGCAACAAGTAGTAATAAATAAATATATTGCACCGGCAGATATAAGCTTCCCAACGAGTGAGATCTCAGCGATGTTGTGTTCGTGCGCTCTGTACTCGCGCGCGGCGGGCGTGGCTGCGGGCCGGCGCGCCGAGCTGCTGCGGCGCCGCGCGTCCGTCTGCAACGAGCTCGCCGTGCGGTACATGAACGACGGACAGCGTGAGTAGCCCCGCCCACCTCCCCCCGCCACACCACGCCAACACACTACACAACGTGCCACACGGTACCACACCATGCCACACCATGCCACACTGTGCCACGACATGCCACACTATGCCACATTATGCCAGAAAATACTACCACATACCACATACCCCGATAGGCTACGTCACGCCACATTGTGCCACAACATGACACGCTATGCCACACCACACCACGATATACCATACCACACCATGACATGCCATAATCACATGTACACTACGCCAAACTATACACACTACACCATACACAGTTCTCATTTACACCTTTTGAGGCGTAAGTGAGAACTGTGTGTGTTACCATACCCATACCAAAATTCTAATTTAATGTAAGTATAAATATTTTTGACAGAAATTTACGCAAAATATTTAGAGGAGCTGGAACAACAGGATCCCAAAGCTGAGCTCTCGCTCAAACAGTTCCAAGCGATGTCACGAAAGTCACTCGAATGCCTGGACGAGGCCACCGATATCTTCAAGCAGGTCAACGATATACCCAATTTGGCGCTTCTGTTCTGTAACAAGGGAAGATATCTGAGGTATAGGGCTCATTGTGATCAAGCAGCCTTCAGGTAAATACTGACGATTCTTTACTTTCATATCCTTATTATCATCAACAGTCTTGAACAGTCCACTGTTGCTTCGAAGGTCTAGCATCTTCGATAGGTTATTTTGGCGAACTATGTATTCCACGCTGGCCGGACCAGTTGGTATAGTTTGTTTAATGTTTTTATTATGACGTATTTTTAACCGACTTCAAAAGAGGAGGTTACTCAATTCGAACGTATATACTTTTTTTATGTGTGTTCGGGTATAACTTCGTCGTTTATGAACCGATTTTGATGATTCTTTTTTTAATGGAAAGGAGCAGTATTGTTATCATAGTACAAACTAATTTTGTAACAAAGTAATTTTGAATATTTGGGATCAGAGAGATTTGTCCGTATGTCACATGTGTAAAGTTATCTTTATATTAAAACGTGACGCAAAACCGTTGTATCCATTTTTTATTATATTATGCAAACGGAGTATAAACTTGGCGCCGTTAAAGTATTAAAAAATACTGGACGACTACTTCTTGATGGTTTTATAACCTCAAAATTGAGTCATTTATGAACCAATTTTTTTTTTTAAAAGACAACTCCCGCATTAGGAATAAACATCCTGTATCGCGGAGGACTTTACAAACATATATGAAACGGACACAAAGTACACTCAGACTTAGTACAACAATTTGTAGATCACACAAAGTATTGTCCTATGTAGGATTTTAACCCACAACACTTGACGCAGTAGATAGCGGCGTGGCGTCCACTTAAACTTCTAGACCAACCGTGCTGTCAAGTCAATTAATTTAATAATTTGGGAATTGGGAGAAGAACTCTCCAATCTGCCAAATAAACAAAATAAGTTTGAATGGAACTAAACCAGAAGTACAAGTTTGAATTAAAATATTCTCAATCTTGGCGTTAGAGCTCTAAATCCGGTATTATAATGTTTGGCTTCGGCCGGAAAACTTTAAAATTATCGGATTTTCTCTACTATGATATGCATGTATTACACATACAAACATTGAATCACTCTATAACTGAAAACTGCATTAAAACTGAGTAGTTTAAAATATCTAAGCGAACAGACAGCTAAAGCCACTTTATTTATATACTAGGTATAGATAGATCTAATGTCTAATTTTAACATACTGTGACATTGTTATTGGGTTTATTCCGTTGTATTAATTTATTGTATTGTTTTACTCTTAATGTTGTGCACGTGAAACCTTATCGAGTGACGTAATTCGACACAATGTAAAAATTGTTATGAATAAATAAAAAAAAAATGCATTATGCAATGTTAAAAAATGTACAATTTCCTTCGACAGAGACGAGAGACGTCGCCTATACAACGAAGCAGAGGAACTATACAATTCTGCTCTGAAGTTACTCGGACCAAAAGAGACATGTGGTGCCACTTCAGTCTGGGAATTAGTGGCGTGGGAACTGTCTTGCCACCTGTACACTAAAGCGATCATCATGCAGGATTCACCCGAAGGGTGTCCCGTAAGTCTTTTATAGCTGTAGTATATCCATTTTTTTTAAATGGCAACCCCATGAGGTAAACTCATCACTCTAGGTGTTGCCAAATTTTTTGGATAGGATGGGGTTATGTCGGTCATGAAAGGTTTAAAAAGATTAAGTGGTTTATGAATTCGTCGCATTAATTATATGCCTTTTAACCTTATACCGATCCAAACTTTTCCGTACATTTTTTTTTACATTTGTATTAATATTTTATTTTATTCCTTTGAAAGCTTCTAGTGTGTTTTGTATATTTTAGTTACCTACCTACTATATCGCTTCCAATATCTAAAAGATTGCACTAGCAAGACTAATTTGTATAAAGTGATTCTATTGTGTACATCTTTTATTAGAGATCCACAATAATACTAAAAAACCGGGTGGTAAAGTCTTTTATTTATTTATTTTTTAAAAAGACAACTTTCGCATTAGGAATATACATCCTGTGTCGTGGGAGACTTTATACACATACATGAAACGGACACAAAGAACAGCCAGACTCAGAACAACAATTTATGGAACACACAAAGTTTTGTACCGCGTGGGATTTAAATCCACGACACTTGGCGCAGTAGCAAGAGGCGTGGCGACATCTGAAACCATTAGGCCAACCGTTCAGGCAGTTTGTTCACGTTAAGAAAATAGTGACGCTGACAAAGTTATTACTCTGCCTGATGGAAAGCATGAGTATAATCCAAGGGCGATAGTCACCATTTTCATTGCGAATGTCTACAGTGCAGCAGCATGGTGATCCACACTTTGGTGGTTTGGGGTTGAGATGCTTTTTCACGCCTCGCTCAAAAACCCAGGATCATAGCGAGAAGGAAGTCTCATTAATCAAGCTTCTCACGAATCCAGGACTTCTCTATGATTCACTATTTTCTTAATACGAATAGACTTACAGCACTAAAGTTTGTATTTCCCAGGACGTGTCTAAGGTTGCAGACGCTTTGAAACACGCCCTAAAGCACTGCCTACTGAGTCCAGGGCCTCGCCAATACTTGTACCAGTTCAGGGCAGCTATGATATACCACCGGCTTGGTTCGCTCTACCACTCTCAGTATCGGTGAGTATGGAGTTCTATTGCTTATAATGTACTCGTAACCAAGGCTAGTCGAACACACAATAATATTGTCAGAATCGAGATTGTCATTATTCTACATGAGATATGGTCCCGCTAATAATAATATTGTACATACAATACTGCAATATAGGATACCAGAGGCCCATACCAAATCACCCCCCCCCTCCCCCCCCCTCTAAAAGATCAAAGCTTACCTTAAGGCAACGTGCGCCTGTTCTTGTTCTGGGTTACTGCAGAAGCTTGGGGATTTCACGTCGCGTCTTGTTCTTATCCTAGGTTCACTCAAAATAATTCCTACCCTAGGATCACCCAAATCACATACACAATTTCGGATATGTTCCTTATTGTAGATATATTCGTTACGATAGCACGTTCTATATAGAGAGCGCGGGGATCGCGGCCAATGAAGGCCCGCGATTGGACTAGACGTATTAGCGCAGTTTTCATAGGCGGTAATTTGATGAGGATTGAATTACGATACGATGTTGTTGGGTTAACGACCGATGTTACACCTACCGTCGCCCCGAGGGAGCCCTGTGTCGCGTTGTGTTGTGACTTGCGGTGGTAACAAATCACTACAAAATACTTATCAATAAGAATTTTGTAGTGATTTTATAGTGTCAGGCCATATTAGTTAAGTTTTTTAATTGTTACATAGCGTTATGTTATTTAGAGTAAGCTTAAATGAAACAATGACTCGGTTATAATTTATTACAAATAAGATATTAATTTACGGAGTAAGTTCGTTTATCCTACCTACCAATAGTCGGATTATTGTACAAACTATCCAGGAGACACGAGAAAAATCAAATTTTGATTCTTATAATAGAGATAATGCTCTTCCAGCTGTAACCTCGACTCGAGATGACCAAATTTATAACCTTGCGGTTTTTGATTTATAGTGATTATTACGGTGGCCGTGTAATTAAAAAAACGTGAATACATAATATTATTTGTGCTATTTAGAATACGTCGATAAAGTAGGTATCTACTTTATCTATGTACGTCCCTCGTCGTTCGGTGCTTTATGTACCTGTTTTACGGCCGCAGTGAACTTAAATTACAAATGGTGTCCTTATTGGTTTTCATTTTTAAGATATTTAGTTTGTTTGTATTTTATTAAATCTCTTTTCGGATAAATTAAACTATCCCAAAGTAAAACAACTCATTTAAAGAATTTTTGTCTTGAAATATGTTTTGAAATGAATGTCGAATTGTCATATACACCTTGTATATGTAAAATACATACGAATATTTGTATGATCTGCAGATATCTCTGTTTAGTACCCGTAATACAAGCTCTACTTAGTTTGAGACTAGATGGCGTTGTGTGTTAGATGCCAGAAACATTATTATTATTTTTCGAAATCGCATTAATAAATAATCTTTAAATTCGGTTCTCTCGTTGTGTATTTCATTGTTAATGTTATCTAACTAGTAGTACTATGTTCAGGATAACCCATGAAGAAGGTACCAGACGTCGTACGCTGTTACACGCCATCAGGTCAAACTACGAGCAAGCCTCCAACTTGTTTGCGAGCTTGGAAGACCCCGGCATGTTCCTTACCGTGCAGATGGAACACGTTGCCGTGTTGGAGACGCAGGCTGCAGGTACATCATCATTATCAGCTTTTAACAGTCCAGTGCTCGACATAGGCCTCTCCTCATTTCTTATATGCCTGCCAAAGTGACTACTCTGCGTGGTGGAAAGCATGAGCAGAATCTAAGTTGTGGTCAATAAAGCAGCACGGTGACCCACACTATGAGGCCCTCTTCTTATAAAGGAGATTTTGGTCTACTAAGTATGGGTCTAATGCCCCTATGGCCCTGTAACTCCTGTATACTAGGGTCGGCAGAAGTCACTCGCAAGCACACCTTCGTACATAGTACATAGTCTCCTTTTTAAACCGAAAAGCTTTTGGCCACCTAAACAACGCTGATCAAAGGGGTTTGTGTCAAGTTTTTCATCCCTTTGTACTGCTACTGTCCTGCATACCACACCCACAGGGATGATTTTTTTATTACGACAAATAACTATTACATATGATCAGTACAACAATTTATCAATAAGACATGTTGTCACTACAATTAGATATTACTACGACAATATCAATATGACATTTTGTCACTACGATATTTTATATCAGACTTTTTAAATAACACGTCGTAGTATAATGCAATGAAAAGGTGATAATTTGTCAGCAATATTTACCATGACTTTTGGATGTCCCTACAACTAGTAATTATAACCACATCATATAATTTTATCTCCTCTCCTTGATTCTGGGTGGAAGACTGAAAGAGCAACAGTGCACTTGTGGCTGGAATAGCATGTGTATAATACTTGCTTATCAGCAAGTGACCTATTTACTCGTTTGCCCCCCTTATGCCACGAAAAGAACATAGGAGGTCAGAGATATATAGCTCTAGCTTCTGACCGCAGCTCTGCCGGCGTGTAGGTCGGTTTTCTCGGTAGAGAGTAGCCTATGTCCTTCCTCAACAATCAAAGTGTCCCATGCCAAATTTTATCGAAGTCAGTGCAGTACAAGTGCGGTTTAGCCATGAAAGCGTAACGTTCAAACAGATAAAGTTACTTTCGATTTTATAGATTGGTAATAAATGCCACATAAAACTGTTTCCGACTCCTGTCATGTAAAAAGCAGGAAATATTAATTAAACAAATTACTTTTTCCAGTTTCGCCCAATCTGAAACTGAAATCCCTTCAGTCAGCAGTCCAGCTCCTACGCCAGAGCCATTCTATCATGAAGCTCCTTAAAAACAAAGACCCAGTAGAACAAAAAGAACCACCAAGGCCAGAGGATAATGAAGAAAATAATACGCGAAACGAATTTAAGCTTCTGACGCTCTACGAAAATAGACTGCATTTTATACTCAAAAGTATCATCCAGTATTGCAGAGGCAAATCTAATAAAGATTATGAAAAAATCGCGGTTTTATACAAAAGACTGTATTGTGCCAGTCTCAAGATTAAAAAAGATAACGACATAAACACGTATGCGGCCAGTATTTGTGACGTTCTGTTGTCTATGGACGAAATAAACAAGGAGTTTGAATAGGACGTTTATGCTAGGTAAATTGTTTATGGTTGTTTTGACATTGACTGTCAAGTGTCAGAGTTTTTGATA
The DNA here is from genome assembly GCA_905220595.1 of Spilosoma lubricipeda. Taxonomy (NCBI): domain Eukaryota; kingdom Metazoa; phylum Arthropoda; class Insecta; order Lepidoptera; family Erebidae; genus Spilosoma; species Spilosoma lubricipeda. Next base: position 12,614,814 of record HG992296.1, on the reverse strand, counting down.
GGTGGGACTGAAATTTGTGATGACGTCATCAGTTTGATGTATTATGTATAATAATAATTATTGGAGCTATGACTCGCCTTTGACTTACTTAATTTTTATTACAGTTAAAGGTACTATTGGAGTATTTAATTATATTTTTGAATATAATAATATGGATTATTTATTTGTCATTTACCATGTGAAAAATGAAGTGATGACGAACTCAAATTAATTGTGATTGAGGAGCACTACAGTTTTTAAGTATTATTTTAATTTAGATGTGATATATCAAATACATTTCAAAAGGAAAGTGAATACACATAGCTTCTTCTCGCTTTCTCACATACACTCTGACAGAGAGAGACAGTCACACGAAGAGTGCCATGATAGCCATTAAATTAATCGTTAAACCATAACAGAGTGGATACTGTGCATGCATGACTATGATCATAGGGCTAATTTATATATATTGAAATAACAATTTTGTATTTTTTTTTACCAAATACGAATGAGGAATAAATGAGAAACAAACATGTCTTCATGAAATTAAGTTATAATTCGTTAAATTTTTTAACTCTCAGAGTAGTTATAAGTAAAGGCTTGTGCATACGGCGTATTTACAACGCAAGAATTACAAACGCGTGTTGGCTCACTCAACACTTTTTCGAACATGTGAAAGGGCTTAATGTCTGCGTATCGTACAACGATAACGAAATAAGCGTCGTATGAAATGGCCCTAAATGATTTGACAGCTATATGTTGTCACAAGTTCCTACAAAACCCTTTCGGTTTTTCGTTTAATAGAATTGACAGAAAATTTATTAAACCATTGTTTAGTGTAAGTCAGACGAGGTTAAGAGGTACGGGTATGAGACGATTATCTGAATGTAAGACTGAAATGTAATTTGTACGTAATTGTATAATATATAACTGTTTTATACATATACTTGGCGTTTTATTCCAATTCACAACAAGTTAGGATAAGCGCGCACTACGAAAATTCGTTGCGATTTTTAAAGTGGGAAATAATATCGCAAACGACAATAATTCCTACGCGCACTGTGATTTATTGTCGCTTGCGGAATAGCGGAGGCAAAAGACAGTTATCACAGTAAATACTGCGACACCACGATGTGATGTTATACAAATATAGGTTAATGCTATACAGCATAAACATCTCGTATTGGGTGGGTTTTCATCTAGTATTTTAATAAAAAAAAAGTATAAACTAAAACCCAACTACGTTACTACGGCTTTTGAAACTTGTTTCATGCTTTTTCAGCGTCTTTTTTTGTCGTAGTTGGGTTTTAGTTTTTACTTTTATTTTATTTAAAATGTTTTGGTGCCTCTATGTTATTAATTTCTTTGCAAAGTTTATTTTAAATAGTTACCATACAAATATCACAATTATCGAATAAATACGGACAAAGTCACGAGAAAGTGCTAATAATATATATTTTTGAAAAGTAACGCCCTTTCTAATGATACCAAACACGACATATTTATCTAAAATTAATTTTTTATTACAGTACTTTATGTCGGCTAGAGGGCGCCACATTAGATTCAGTGACACGTCATATAACCTATAACCAGCAGACGACCACGACGCTTCTAACGTCACCTCATTTGTCCAGTTCTAACGAGTAGTTATGGAGCTGTGAGGGAACAAATGAACATACATACATACATAGCCTGTCAAAATCATAACCCTCCTTTGCTTTTCCGTTTGCGTGCGCCGTCGTGTTCGCGTAAGCGCCCTGCGCCGTCTTAGGTCAAGTCACGTGTTCTGACGCGTCACGCTCACGAGTCCTGAGGCGTCACGCTCACGTGTCCTGACGCGTCACGTGTCCTGACGCGTCACGTGTCCTGACGCGTCACGTGTCCTGACGCGTCACGTGTTCTGACGCGAGTTTAATAATTTTATCCCATCCCATTACAATATTTTTTAAAGTGCACTACGCCGCTCAAGAAGTTTCTACTTAAAAAATACTTATCCATTGCTTTTTTGTTTATTTGACAGTTGGCTCCATTGCAATCATCCACTATTTCATTACATACTTCATCTCACGATTTGATTTTTAAATTACGATCCAAATACACCGAGGATAGTTTATTCCATATCTGGGGCATTTTTGCCACTATACTAATTAATATGTGTACTTGTTATCATTGATATCGCTGGTCCCAGCAGCGACAGCAGGCGTGGGCGCAGGCGATTTCGACGTCTCACTTACGTCTGAAAGTTCGCAAGTCGACTTACCGCTGCACTTCGATTCTTTCCGCAATGCGCGGGGTTAAATATCGTTTCATAGGGTACAAAATTAACATACGATTTCGTATCTGCAATTCTAAATCGCAAACGATTTATTTTCGTAGTGCGCGGATTGTAGTATTTTTTCTATATTGTTTACAGATTTGCGATATTTTTTCGCACCGACTTTTAATCGTAGTGCGCGCTTAGCCTTAGGCAATGGATTAAAAATTCCTAGCCGCATTCGAAGGCGGTTAGTCTACCAGCCAACTACGCAGGAGATATAATAGTGTATAAGTGTGTGTACACAGGTGCACTCTATTGACACCATTGTGTCAATGCTCAACACCTGATATTAGCTGTGAACAGTCGGCTCATCATGTACTCTGGGAGTGTAGTCTTTGGTACAATGAACGTAACACAATGCTAAATAGTTTACAAATGACATCTGGGGCGGTATACTATGAGGATCTTGTGTCAACTGCGGTGAATTTCCGTGCGTTTAGGCGATTCTGCCATACATACTATAATAATCAAACATAGCTCACTTAGGACCCCTAATACTTTATCCGTGGTGCTTCCCGGTTTGAAAAAGGTGTCTGCCTATTTTGACTTCATTTTGTCTCCCGCTTTGCTAAGGAGGGAAGTGGATTTATCATTTCCAACTCCTCCTGTTTTTCTTCTGATTAATTTCGTTGCGGGTTCCAAGACAGTTAATTTTCTTCCTGGGACTTCCCGAGTGTCATAACTCGGTGTGTTCGTGGTCACTGCTGTTGATCCTGGTGTACAGGAGTTACAGTGGTGGGAATGTGGGCGGGATTAGTCCCAAAAAAAAAAAAGGTGCACTCTCAGTGCCTTCAACCTAACAATCTGGTGGGACGGCTAGCTGGCACACCATGGGGAGATCAGGCGCTCTCTTCCAAACTCCGGGCATTATTAAAATTTTCTATAATCAGAAAAAATCAATCACACTTTGACCGGACCCGGGAATCGAACCCGAGACCTTGTGTCGCATAAACTAACCGTTAGAACCACTTATCTATTTTTACCCTTCACCGCTAAGAAAATTCCCTTTCCTTTTCCTTCTCCTGTTAGTGTTAATAATATCAAAAATAGTGTTAAATATTTTTTTCAGACAAATTAAGATTGTAAGTGTCCCGTAACTAATAATGGTTAGTTGTTTAATTCTAAAGTGTTGGTAAATGTATAAATAAAGTCAAACAAATAATTAAAAGGAATATATAACATTTATTCATCACAATATACAATTAAACATTAAAAATAATTATGTACATTTATAACAATATTTTCTACTATCACATAGCAGCGGATCCACTGGAATCCATTATTTTGTACTCCATTTTGTGTAGGGTAATATGTAGTTAAGTCTTATAATAAAAGGCCTCTGTAAATGAAGAGTAACTTAGGAACATGCATATACCACGTGAATTTTTGGACGTATAGAATTATGTCGTTGGTATTTTATTCAGTTCATTTTTATGTATAAATAATACATAAAAATTCATTTAAATTCACTCAAAAAATTCGTAGGTATATTTATAAAGAGGGACCACGCGTCACTGTATTGACAATATCCTTAGCAAAATATTTCTATTACTTAACATTATGAAGAATTGGAACATCACTCAAATCAAATACATCACAATTGATCTTATTAATAACAAAATTTCTAAACTATAAAATTTTCACCTTCAGTGCTGTCGAAAAACGAACAGTCTATTGTAAAATAGTAATAAAATATATCTTTAACATTTTACTAGATAATTGAACCTTGTCATTGCATAATTTTTTTATCCATAAGTGCATCGAAACGTATCACACGAATGATTATTTTTTTATTACGGCAAATAATCACTACGACATGTGACCACTACAACAATTTATCAATAAGACATGTTGTCACTACAATTAGATATTACTACGACAATATCAATATGACATTTTGCTACTACGACATTTTATATCAGACTTTTTAAATACCACGTCGTAGTATAATGCAATGAAAAGTTGATAATTTGTCAGCAATATTTATCATTACTTTTGGATGTCCCTACAACTAGTAATCGTTTATTTTTATTTTTTATGTATGGCCTGCCAAAATGACTCTACTCTGCCTGATGGAAAACATAAGCAGAGTCCAACAGTCACCAGTGGTCACCATACTCATTGCTCGTACAGACAATGCAACAATGCAGCATGGTGACCCACACATGGCGGCCTAGTGATGCTTCTGCATCATTGGGCCTCCGGTCTCGCACTCACCAACGAAACACGTCAGCCCTGCTGCTGTCATTTTACGTTGATCTGTGCGAGGGTAGTACCGCCCCGGTCGAGCCGGCTCGTGCTGAAATCAGCGTGGCTCTACTACCTGGATTTACCTTATAATTACTATTAATTACGTTAAAATAAATAATGCGGAATCGGATTCTTCATCAAGACTTCATAAATTAGATTTTATCGGATTTAGAGGACCTGGAAATGAAAAATAACAAAATTAATTCAAGTATATGTGTACACATATACAGATAAATACAATTATACTGAATAGACACGACTATAGGACGATATTAAAGGATCCCAATTAAATTCGCAATGAAGTAGCTGCATTGCAGTCGGTGCTACCTTTTTTAGTATGGATATAAATAAAAAAATCGAGACGTACTTGCCAGCCAGCATGTCCTGAATCTCTTGGAAACTCTTCCCTTTCGTCTCCGGCACCAAGAAGAGTGTGAAGAAGAACGCACACACGCAGCACACTCCGAAAATCAGGAACGTTGGGCCCATGCCTATCGCATATGCGATTGATGTGAAGAATCTGTGGACAAGGAAAAAAAATTAACAACATCGTCAAATTCATCCAAAATTAACAGCTTTTAACAATCCATGGCTGGACATGGGCCTCTCCTAGAAATAAGTTTTTGGCCGACTACACCATAATGGCCAGATGGGTTACCATTGTATTGGAACGAAGTTCCTTATCGCGCGTTGTGAAAGGGGGCTAGACGGAAAAAAATCTTACGAAAAGTTGTCACGACACAAAAATTCTTACGAAAAGTTGTCACGACACTTTTTGCTACAGTAAGCGATTGTAAGCAGTGCGGCGTGCGCATCTTTCTCTGTCTCTCTCTCTCTCTTACAGAAACAAACCAGACATTTTCATTTCTATTTCGCATTGAACAGTGTGGTGTCGCGACGATTATTTTTGTTGAGTATATACAGGTTTTTTGTACATAATAAAAAATAATAAAAATAATGAATCCTGACAGTGAACTTCGTTCCATCCGGGTGTCCCTTGACACCTCTCGAGTTTTTTTCTTTCAGGTTTTCCTTCTCTTTGCAATGGTGATACTGTCGTGCGTGGTATGTTCCCTTAGTCTCCACACACGACACCCATGGGAATAACAGGACTGGTCTTAATCCGTGACCCCAAGGAGACAAACATAAACTATTTACCTCGTGATTAAGAAAGACAAAATCCAGCAGAAAGCCGTGGCGATGGGTGCAGCGATGGCCTTGACTTCTATTGGGAAGAGTTCAGACATGACGGCCCAGGGCAGAGGTCCCAGACCCCAGCAGTACGTCACTATGAACACGACAAGAGCCAGGATCGGCAGGAAGCCGATACTCTCCACCACTGGATTTCCATTTTCAGAAAGTATAAAGTACATTGCTAGAAGACCCTGAAAGAGAAAAAAAATTCGTTATACTGAGCTCATAATAAGGCAATATCGTTGATACAGATATCTATTGAATTAGAGGACTTTATGCTATGAGAAAAACTTCATTGTGCGATTCAGAATCTTAAATAAGTATAGTTTAGGTATATTTTGATGTGGAACGGGTTTTATGTCCTTCCCAAAAAGTAGGTGGATATTTAGACTATTTCTCCGAAAGTTCCCCTGAATTACGAACGGATTCCGACTTTCTCCATCCTTACCCCTGGGGAATACTTTAAGTATGGTGATGAAACCAGGAGATGGATATTGGAACTCTTCAGTGGTTACCACTTCTCGACTTTACGTTCGTATTATACAGGCAATAGGAGACGCAAACGAGGTTGCGTGGGTCGGCTAGTTCTTTATATAGCTTTTAACTTCAATTAATTGACTTTAATTGCCTCGATGGTGCAGTGGTAGCGTATGAGATTGCTGTGCTTGAGGTCTCGGGTTTGATTCCCGGCTCGGACCAATTGATTGCATGATCTACAAATATTTGTTTCGGAGTATTGTGTTTTCTATGCAATTGTAATTAATAAATATGTATGTATTTACAAAAATAAATTATATATCTAATTTATCAGTTGTCTAGAACACATCATACAAGATCGGTTTAATTTTCTTTTTCTTTTTTTAAAAGGCGACTCCCGCATTAGGAGTATATATCCTGTGTCGCGTGGGACTTTTACAACACAAAGTACACCCAGACTTAGAACAACAACTTGTGGACCACACAAAGTATGTAGGATTTGAACCCACAATACTTGGCGCAGTAGATAGCAGCGTGGAGTCCACTTCAACCACTAAGCCAACCGTGCAGTTACTAGTCTAATTTGGGACTAGATGGTATTGTGTTAGATATCCGAAAATGTTTATTTATTTAAAACTACCTGAACCCCGCGAGTAACGCCGCGGGATAGAGTTAGTCTAAAAAAAGTAGCCTTAGTTACTCCCTGGATCATCAGCTACCTGCCAGTGAAAGTCCCGTCTAAATCCTTCCAGCCGTTTCAGAGATTACCCGGAACAAACAGACAGACAGACAAAATTTTTTTTAACTACTATACATTTTTGGTATATGTACCGTGTATGCATACATATGCATATAGTAAAAAGCGGTTATTTTAATATTACAAACAGACACTCCAATTTTATTTATTTGTATAGATGATAAATGTAAGATTTCAAAATCAGTTGCGAAAGAGAAGTATTGTTGCGATAGAATCTTGTCTTCTAATGAAACTATCAAAATGACTTACCAGACCAATGCTTGTGCCACAACTTGAAATAAGCAACAAGATCCGACGACCGAGCCTGTCCACCACGAAGGGGGTAACACAGGACGCAGCTACCTATAACATCAGATAAATGTATTGTCATTGCAGCAAGAAAATGTTTAACAGTCTCTCAAGATTGAGCTTGGAGAAACAGTAACATTGATCATTCTTCTCAGTTCATTCTTCAGTCTTTTTTTTTATTGCATAGATGGCAAACGAGCAGACGTATCACCTGATGGTAAGCGATTACCACCGCCCATGGACACTCGCAAAGTCAGAGGCGTCACAAGTGCGTTGCCGACCTTTGGGGGATGTGATGTGGGCAGGGGCTGGGTATGGGCCTCTGGTATCCTCACTCACTCGGTGAAACAGCGCAAGCGTTATTTCACACCAGTTTTCTGAAACCGTTGTATCACTCCGGTCGAGCCGGCCAATTTGTGCCGAAGCGTGGCTCTCACACGGTTAATAAAAAATCTGCGATATTCGTTATGTTCATGACAACTGGGACCGAGTGATAAATATATATTTATGCAATTTTTTCTAACCTGCACGGCACCAATAATAATGGTGGCAATGGACGGGTCGAGACTGGCGCCAGCCGCTGAGAAGATGGTGCTCATATAGAAGAGAACAGCGTTGATACCGCTGAACTGCTGGAAGAACACCAACGCTGACGAGATGTAGAACGCCTTGAAATTACTTCCACGGAACACATCGGCGATCTGGAAATAAAATTAATTATTTATATTGGACGGTCTACGATAATCTCTTATCTACAAATATCATATTTTAAAGGAAAGAGATTTTAAGCTTAAAACACGTGTAAATCACGTTCTTTCAAAACCTAAAATAATGTAATGTTTTCATGAAAATTTTCATATGAAGAAGCGATATAAAGTTCATTTTAGAGAATAATTCGTCACATAAATAGATAGATAGAAGAGTCCTTATTTATAATTACTGTATTTCTACACAGTATTACAGATTTACAACGGCCTTTGCGGAAATTCAGGTGGCAACAGCTTGCATACTGTTTACCTTACATGTAATACTAACACTATTGTACCTGAAAATCTGACTTTGAAAAGAGTGGCCATGAGTTTCTTTGCCAGTATTCTTCTCATGAGGCTCCACGCATTTTGGAAACTGAAAGTTATGGATCGACACAGGCAGGCAGTAGATTTTGGTGTTTTCGCCTAATTTACCTCGACAATACAGCACATGCTGTGGCGTCTGTTTGTGTCGATCTATTAAATTTAACGTTCATAAATGTCACTTAGTGTCTTAATTGAATAAATGATTTTGAATGTGAATTTAATTTGAATTTGCCTTATTGCCGAAAACAATCTCTTCCGGGCAACCTTAAAATTTATCAAAATGTATCCGTCTCCCGATACATTTAGTTGTAGTTGGCGGTGCATTGCAAGCACATACTTATTTATACAACACTTTGTAAACAAATTGTTGTATTAAGTCTGGGTGTTCTTTGTGGTCGTTTCACGCGTGCCTGTAAAGTCCGCTCCTTCGACAACTCGCACTTGAAGTATATCCTGTGTCTCGACCTGTTTTAAAGGTAAAAGGGAGAGATTTTTTCCAAATAGGAATAGATAGTACATCTATACAAATAAATAAAATTGGAGTGTCTGTTTGTGATATTAAAATAACGGCTTTTTACTAAATGCATATTTATGTATATACGGTACACATACCAAAAACGTATTTGAAAAAAGAATTGTCTGTCTGTCTGTTCCGGGTAATCTCTAGAATGGCTGGTCCGATTTTGACGGGACTTTCACTATCAGGTAGCTGATGATCCAGGGAGTAACTTAGGCTACTTTTTTCAGACTAACTTTGTCCCGCAGCGTTGCTCGCGGTACGACGATAACCGCGGGTAATACCGCGGGGTTCAGTTAGTTTTCAAATAAAATAAATAAATTTTGGTCAAAACTTCTTGACGTACAACGGAAGCTGTTCATACGAATCATCGTATTAATGTAGTATTCAAGACTATATTAAGCAACGTGCAACATAAATTGGCAACAATTCTTGGCACAGATCCAAAAATTCAAATATTAGACTTTGGGAAATCACAACAGTTTAAGTCCCGAAATGCACGACAATAAGGTTGTTGACACCTGTCAAATTAGTGACTCTTTATCATCTGTCAAAACGATAAACTTTGTATGAAAAATGTGCTAAATACAAACTTGTGACGTCACAGTTTTGTACTACTCAATTGAGCAATATATTTCAATGTTTTTTTGATAAAAAATTGTAATATAATTTAAAAGCTGCAACAATTATATTTTCCAAGATGTTTTGTAATATTCGTTTTAATGAAATATACATATATAAAAATAATATATATCAATATTTATTTACGATACAGTCATCTACCCTATTGAGCATCCCGGATCTTACTAAAACCATGATTATCTACTCGTTTAGTTGTTATTAACCTTGTCTGTTAAGTCTAGGGTTTGATTCTCACTCATAAAATTTCGACCAAGTCAAGTCTCGAATTAAAGTCGCCAGTTTTTTTTCCATTCCATTTATTAAGAGACTTACAAAATGGCTTACAACTGCAATCACAATCTCATTGGAGATTTACTGTGCATCCAGGTCATCTACGAAAATCTTGATACGACATTACAATAATTAAATTACACAGACACATTACACAAACGCATGTCGTAGGTAGATGTCAAAAAAACCTCGGTTCTTCAAAAAAATTGGCGCATACAACCCTCGCTGATCGCACTAGCCACTTTTTCAATAACATAATGAATTCGTGAGGGTGCGATTAGAAAAAAAGTTAAAAGGTCTGGGACTTGGAGTTGAACTCTCGTAAACATATCTTATACTGCTCCCCGCTGTTACCCGCGGTTATCGTCGTGCCGCGAGTAACGCAGCTGGACAAAGTTAGTCTAAAAAAAGTAGCCTAAGTTACTCCCTGGATCATCAGCTACCTGCCAGTAGAAGTCCCGTCAAAATCGGTCCAGCCGTTCCAGAGATTACCCGGAACAAACAGACAGATAGACAGACAGACAAATTTTTTTTAACTACATTTTTGGTATATGTACCGTGTACACATACATATGCATTTAGTAAAAAGCAGTTATTTTAATAGTACAAACTGACACTCCAATTGGATTTATTTCTATAGATTTTGTAACAAAATCAAGTTCAAGATAAAACTTCTAATAATTCTGTACAGAACTAGCGACATGCCCCGACTCCACACGGAAATCTTTAAGTGAGTGATTCAAGAGAAACATATAAACGTTCTGTTACATACATAACAGAATGCTTATTTCCGAACGGACCTTAACTGGCAACACGGGAATTACGTCACATATACCATAGACAATATGTCTTCCGTGTTCAGTTACGAGTATAATAATGTTCTGTAATCTATTACAATAAACCGTTTACATGTTCATTATAAATTGTATCCATCATAATTGTTCGTTGGATACACGACAGATTGGCAACGATGTTAGGGCATTCTTTTTTTTTTTTTTTTTTATGTTTGACCCTGCCAAAATGACTCTACTCTGCCTGATGGAAAGCATGAGTAGAATCCAAGAGTGGTGGTCACCATACTGCGAATGCAGACAATGCAACAATGCAGCATGGTAACCCACACCATGGCGGGCTAGTGATGCTTCTGCATCATTGGGCCTCCGGTCTCGCACTCACCAACGAAACACGACAGCATGATCGCTGTCATTTTACGTTGATTTTCTGTGCGAGGGTAGTACCGCTCCGGTCGAGCCGGCCCGTTCGTGCTGAAATCAGCGTGGCTCTACTACCTTGGTACTTTCCTCTATAATCACTATCAACTGATTAAAACTGTATTAAAATCTGTTGAGTAATTTAAAAGATCTAGGCGAACAGACAGCGGAAGCGATTTTATTATAATAATATTAATAATAATATCTTTATTGTACACCAGAAGATTATAAAAAGAACTTAAAACTAGATATGTAGGTACAAGTGGCGGCCTTATTGCTCGAAGGCAATCTCTTACAGGCAACCATGGGATGGAGAAGTAAGATTAGGAGAATGTACTGGGTAGTTTCTAGTGTGTTAAAAGATAGATTAGAAAGGAAAAATTATAGTGGTATGATGTATGCCTCGGTGTCGCACTGGTAGCGTACGCGACTGCTGTTCTTGAGGTCTCGGGTTCGATTCCCGGGTCGGAACAAGTGTTTGTATGATCTGCAAATATTTGTTTCGGAGTTTGGGTGTTTTCTATGTATAATATGTGTGTATTTACAAAAAAAAAGTATATAAGTATTGCTATCAGTTGTCTAGTACCCATAATACCCATAATACAAGCTCTGCTTAGTTTGGGACTAGATGGCGTTGTGTGTTAGATGTCAGAAATATTTATTTATTTATTGATCATTTAAAGTGAATAGTATATTATTTAGGTACTAGTAAAGGACTTGGTATATTTACCGTAGCAGTTCTAGCCAAGGATGCCTGAACTTCTCCCTCCATCTTGTCAATCTCACTCTTCACGGCTTCGTGAGAGCGACCTCGAATTTTGGCGAGACATTCAATTGCTGCTTCCCTGTTGTCTGTGAAAATATACTTATGTTAGCATATTCTTTTTTTTAAATACAACTCCTGCTTTATGAATATACATCCTGTGTCGCGAGGGTTCTTTACAAACATATATGAAACTAGCTGAACCCCGCGGTGTTACCCGCGGTTATTGTTGTACCGCGAGTAACGCCGCGGGACAAAGTTAGTCTAAAAAATATAGCCTAAGTTATTCCCTGGATCATTAGCTATCTGTCAGTGAAAGTCCCGTCAAAATCCGTCCAGCCGTTCCAGAGATTACCCGGAACAAACAGACAGACAGACAGACAGACAAAAATTTTTTAGCTACATTATTGGTATATGTACCGTGTATACATACATATGCATTTAGTAAAAAGCGGTTATTTTAATATTACAAACAGACACTTCAATTTTATTAATTGGTATAGATGAATACAAAGAACACCCACACTCAGTACGACAATTTTTGGATCACACAAAGTGTTGTCCCATGTGGGATTTGAACCCACTACACTTGGGGCAGTAGAAAGCGCCGTAGCGGCCTCTTAAACCACTAGGCCATCCGTGCAGTTCAAAAGACATAAAGAATTGATGCCTGACTTGACTTAGTGTCTTTAAACCGGAGGAACAAGAAGGTCATACATATATGACAGGTACGGTTGCTAAGATCTATCAGTTTTTGAACTACTTCGAACCTTTGTCACGTTTGAAAGTTTTCAAAAATTGTTAAAATTGCGCAAAATTGACTGAATACAGGGAAAAAGAAGCATTCAGTAGAACTTTGTATGTAAAACCAGTTTTAACGTAACAACATCCATTCAGACACGTTATCATCATCGACATAAATTCGATCGATAACTTCCTACTAATATTATAAACGCGAAAGTTTGTAAGTATGGATGAATGGATGTTTGTTACTCTTGCACGCAAAAAATACTGAACAGATTTGGATGTAACTTTACATTAATATAGCTTATACACCAAAATAACACATAGGCTACTATTTGCCGCGAAAACCGACATACACGCAGGGACATCTGATACACAACGCCATCTAGTCCCAAACTAAGCAGAGCTTGTACTATGGGTACTAGACGACTGTTAGAAATACATATATACATATTTCTCTATAACTTGAATCTCAATAAATCGTAATCCTTCAGTATGTCGAAAATAAATGCCATTCCCTTCATCTGAATAACACATAGGCAACTATTTGGCGCGATAACCGACATATACGCGGTGCCGCAGGCAACAACTAGTATATAAGAAGCTCAAGTTACTAACCTTTAGTCAAGTAGTAAATAGGTGATTCCGGCATAAAGAAGAAAGCGGCGCAGAAGATCGCCACGATTGCTATACCCACGTAGGCGATTGCGTGATAAGAGATGAAAGGACCAATAGCATACACTAACAGAAAACCGAACGTGATGAACACTTGTAAGAACGATCCCAGTGCACCTCGAGAGTCATCCTGGAATTTAAAAAAAAAATCTTGTAACTTCTGTTCGCGTGGTGACGGATTTAGAAAACGGAGTGTTACACTTAGGGCTTCTTTTGTGGGGCACGCGGGGGCAATTAAATAAATAAATAAATAAAATAAATATTTCGGACGTCTAACACACAACTCCATCTAGTCCTAAACTAAGCAGAGCTTGTGTTATGGGTACTAGACAGCTGATATAAATACTTATATACTTTTTTTTTGTCAATACACACATATTATACATAGAAAACACCCAAACTCCGAAACAAATATTTGCAGATCATACAAACATTTGATCCGACCCGGGAATCGAACCCGAGACCTCAAGAACAGCGGTCGCGTAAGCTACCACTGCGCCACCAAGGCAGTTTTCTTTAGGGGGCAGATGATATTCAACAAACGATGATATAAACGAGACTTCAAGCGCAAGTCATTAAAAGACCATGACTACATTGATGTTAAGAATCTCGCTCAAAAAACGAGTTTTGCGAGAGACGTTGTTGGTTGTGTTTTAAGGGTAAGTTTGCAAAAAGATACTGAAAATTTTTGATAAAAAATGGGGCGTTCGAGCTTCTAAAAAGTGCCTTAATTGTGAGATGTGTGCTGGTAGTAGAGTCACGCAGATTTCAGTACGAACGGGCCGGTACAACCGAGGTGGTACTACCATCCCACAGAAGACCAGCCTTATGGGGATTATACAAAAGTTTATGGAAAGAAAATTAGCGTGCCCCCAAAAACGAAGTGACAGAAAAAAACTTGAGAGCTGTCAAGGGACACTCGAATGGAACGAAGTTCACTGTCAGGATTCATTAACGTAATTATTTTTTATAATTTATTATGTACAAAAAACCTGTATATACTCAACAAAAATAATCGTCGCGACACCACACTGTTCAATGCGAGATAGAAATGAAAATATCTGGTTTGCTTTCTGTAAGAGAGAGAGAGAGAGACAGACAGAGAAACATGCGCACGCCGCACGGCTTACAGTAGCTTACTGTAGCAAAAAGTGTCGTTACAAGTTTTCGTGAGATTTATTTTTCGTCTAGCCCCCTTTCACAACGCGCGATAAGAAACTTCGTTCCAAAACCCTGGTTACACTCTTAATCATCCCTTGAGTGCCGTAAGAGGCGACTAAGGAGTAAACTATGCAAGATAACAGCACTACAAACAGAAGGAAAACTTAAAACAAGCCAACTCTTCTAGCCAGCGTCATATAGTTGCTGTAGTCTAGCAGCTGGATGAAAATAAAAATGTCAAATCTTACCGTAGCAATTTCCGCGCAGTACATAGGCGATATGGTAAACAGCATGCCCACAGCCAATCCCCAGAAGATTCTGCCCGCGTATATCATAGCGACGTTGTATGTGGTGGCGATCAGGATCCATCCGATGAACAAGGGTATGGCACAAGTCATGAGACCCCATTTGCGACCGATCGATGATGCAGCGAAACCACCAATGAAAGGACCTGCAAAAATTTTAATAAAAATAAATTAAAAACTAACTCATAGGGTCTAAAATCCATAGGTTCTGGCGTATCCTCAGAGCCCCGGACCCCCTCTAGCTTCTAAGTTTCGAAATTGTAGGTACCCAGGGATTGTGGTATTCACAATTAGACCGAAAGGGATTTTTAAAGGGATGGAAAATTGATGCGGTGTAACTATGAGGAACGCATTCGAACGCAGTCTTGTTTTTTCGATTCGAACAAGACAGGGAGGACTTGCTGATGCAATTCAATTAGTATTCACAAATATTGACTGTTATATTAATCAATTGTGTTTTATCGACAATCTCAAGTCAATTACTTGGTACTCCTCTACTTCGGTGGTACCAACAGGAATCTTTAACAGGGGTCTTCATCACCGTTACACCGGTGTATGTAAGTGTTGTTATGAAGAACGCATCGGAAAATTGAACTATAATTATATTACTACTTAGATTATATTTTGAAATGTTTACACGTGGGATCTCTGACGTTTAACTTGATAATGAAAGGTAGAATAATAACTAATAGCACATTATCTCTTAGTGCGATGACAGATCATAAAAACTACAAACTACTGACAGCTTGACTAAGCTGAAATGTATTTAGAAGTTAATAGTGTGCACTTTCTATCGTCAATATTACTTATTCTTAAAATTATTTTTAACGATCGCCTATAGCCTATCTGCCTACCTTTATAGGTATACTAGCTGAACCACGCGGTGTTGCCCGCGGTTATCGTCGTACCGCGAGTAACGCCGCGAGACAAAGTTAATCTAAAAAAAGTAGCCTAAGTTACTACCTGGAATATCAGCTACCTGTCAGTGAAAGTCCCGTCAAAATCCGTCCAGCCGTTCCAGAGATTACCCGGAACAAACAGATAGACAGACAAAAAAAATTAACTGCATTTTTGGTAAATGTACCGTGTTACATACATATATATGTATTTAGTAAAAAGCGGTTATTTTAATATTACAAACAGACACTCCAATTTTATTTATTTGTATAGATAGGCGTGGGTGTATTTGTTTTTTGTGTCTTATGTAGGTATTTTCTATGCATTTCTGACTTCATAAATATATGGCTACGGCACAAGTATAAAGGTAATTTTAAACTTTAAAAACCATTATGACAGACACAACTTATTTGTAATTATCTAATTATACATCAAAGTGACTAATAAATAACAGTAGACCAAAACTCTATTTCTGAGGAGATTGTCATAAGGATTATTAAAATAATGTACTTCGCTAAACTTTGATTCCTAGCGTTGCAACTTTGCCCTGATCTGGACACCTAGAATAAAACGATTTTGTAACATACTCATGGGACTAGATAATATTATCTAGAACAATTTATTTTAGAAAACACACCTCCATATAATTAGGAAGATTGTCAATGTTATCATCCATTTTCTATGTTCATAATATTAGTTTAGATTAGATACCAATAAAATGTATTTGTGATATTGATCTGTAGGGATGCAGCGTGACTTTGCTAATTGTGGAAATTGGTCGCACTTATTTATTCGCCTTTTGAAGGTGGTCGCACGATGTGGAAATGTGGATGTGGAAACGTACATTTTTTTTTCTGTTGCCCCATGAGGAGAAGATTAATCATATTTTCATCAGTACATCTAGTGTCTATGGTTGGATTGCAATCAAGAATCAGCAAGATAACTCAATGAGTCATAATAATATCCAAACCCCTTTTGGATCAGAGTAGTCTATGATGGAAGTAGTAAAACAGCCATTGGCGTGACGTTGGATCAGTATATTCATACAGGTCAGCCTCTTCAAAATGATATTACAAAAATATTATTAAATTTCAGAAGGAGTCAAATAAGAGTCACTACTGATATTAAGATGATCAGAATGACATGGATTCACCCCGAGGATAGGAAATATCCGCTCATATTGTGAAGATGGAACTCGTCAGAGAAGATAAAGTTTATGAACTCAATACTAATACCTATGGGTTGGTCATCAGAAAACAGATATTTGTAGACGATATTCCATGTGGCGGGGAAAATTTATCAGAGGTCAGAGCTAAGGGAAGAGCTCATTCAATTAATGAAGAGCTGTGGAAATGGTCATCAAACAAGAGGTGTTAGTTGATTTACCAGGGGATCATTGTGAACAACCACGTCAGTTTGATACTTCAGATCGGAGTTTCATTAAGGTTTTAACTAGATTGTTTGGTCCATGTGGATATTGTACTCTATGTTCAGATTTAAGTTATTACTTCAGTCATTGCTTATAGATGGTTTCAAGTGGGATGAGTCTGTCTCAGATGTTATCGGTCAAGAGTGGCCTTATCAAGGATCTCAAGTACTAGTCAACTTTGACAAGGTTACAATTATCTAGCTGTGTGTAACTTCCAGGAGCCGTTTCATATTCACTTCATGGATTTGAGAAGTCGGATGTGCTGCCTACATCTATCTCAGAACAGTTAATTCAAAGGGTAAAGTTATGGTTCAACTCAGTATGGCTAAATCAAGGGTAGCTCCGAAGAAGATAAGTCAGACTATATCTTGAAACTTAGTGCAGGTTATTTGGTTTATAAATTGCTAAATGTAGTAGAAACATATGAGGAATCAATTCGGTTAAATAGTATCAAAGCAAGATCAGATAGCTCGATAGTTTTGTCATGGTTAAATACAAAACCTCATCTACTTCAAACATTCGAATGTAATCGAGTTCCGGAGATTCAGAGCTCAGTAAGTTTTGTAGGGTATGGAGACATGTAAGGTCAGAGTTCAACCCTACCCAGCAGAATATCGGCTCATAATATCATCAATCATGACCTATGGTGGTCACCTCATTGGCTTCATAAGGAAAAGTCAGAATCGCCTCAGTCACCAGTCATCATACCGGAACAGTTACTAGGATTCAAGAAATTTAATCATACAGTTACCCCAGTGGAATCATGCGAAGAGACTCGTATTTCTAGGGTCAGTTCATATCGAAGGCTTATCAATGTCACAGCTTATGTCATCAGATATTGTCAGAATCTCAAACTACCGAAGGAGAAAAGGAATTTACCGAATTACTTGTCACTTCAGTTAGCTTCAGATTCAATCATTAGGCTCTGTAGGGAACACATAGATAGCTTGCATTGTAATATACATGCGTAGGAAATAATATGTTTAAAAAGTTCCATTTGCATAACGTCTTATTTGCAAATTAACCTTTTTGCAGGTCTTTGAAAAATTTTCTAAACGTCCTATTCGCAAATTTGTCTATACATATAGAGACCGGCACATAACTTGGCCAGATTCGCTAGATACGCAGAAGTAGATTTTTAGGCCCCTTTGGTTGTTAGCAGGACGCGTGGATTATACAGATACTGATATAGCCTTGAATACGAAGTGATTTCTTTGGATAAGATTAATACCAAGATACGAATAATGTGGCTTAGTTTGTATCGACGTTAATTTTGAATATTTTAATATGAAAAAGTAGTTATTGTGACATAACTATAATAGTTAGACATATGATATCGCGGACTTTATTGTAGATATTAATCTATACTAATATATAAAGCTGAAGAGTTTGTTTGTTTGTTTGTTTGAACGCGCTAATCTCAGAAACGACTAGTCCGATTAGAAAAATTCTTTCAGTGTTAGATAGCCCATTTATCGAGGAAGGCTATGGTCTATATATCATCACGCTAAGACTTACAGGAGCTGAGCACCACTGACGAATGTTACAAAAATGGGAGAAAATTATACGGGCAATAGGAGACGCAAACTAGGTTGCGTGTGTCGGCTAGTGTCCTCTATATAATTGTAGTAGGTACACCATTTTGCTCTATTGTCAATCGTTTAGGCAGCGTATGCGTTATAGGATTTGCCTTGGTATTTTTCTAACACCTTGGGTTACATTTTCAATATTTCATGCGCCTATGTTCAGGGATAATGTAGTATTCCAATGGTAAAAGAATATTTGTAATCTGTCAAGTAGTTTTGGAGTTAAATCATACAAACAAAAAACTAAATTTTTCCTCTTTTAATATGTGTTACCTAGTTAAGATTTCTTACGGTTTTCTGTAAAAACATTCAGTCAAAAAAAGTATCGGGAATGGATGGTTTGTTTATGGTTCCAAATTCAATTTTTGTTTTTTTTTTTATTGTTGGTTCATTGGCGCAACTGTTTTCCATTTTGACGCAAATTTTGAGTTGTATCTGATCTTGCTCCAGCGGACTTTTTATTTCTACCACTTCGTGGCACCCGTTTTCAATCGATAAAAAACATAAAGAAAAATTCGTAGCGAGAACTAATCTCAATTTCAGAAATTTGAAAAGAAACATTTCTAAAATATAATAATCATAGAATAATGACAAGCAAAAAAGTGACCAGACGGTCCAGAAGTTGTTGCACTATGTACTATGCGCGAACTTACCCCCACTACGCCGAAATCTGGCCAAGTTACGTGCCAGCGCCTATACCAAGTGAACACACATAAATAAGTTTTTTCTCTGTTATCATCCGTGAGGTTTTATTTCTGTTTTTTATTAAATAAGCACTGTGTTTACTTTTAAGACCATAGAATATGCTGAGCCTTTTAGTAACACAACTACATAATTTTTTGCTTTGTAATTTTGTTTGTATTGTTAGAAGTTTATTTTATGGCTAAGTCTAATTGTTGAATGTCTTTTGTTATTTGTAATATTTTTTTCTCTTATATGTTTAACCTATAAATGAATCTATATGGCGGTGTTTCCCGCGCGTGCCTCAGAAAGCACGTTCGGCTGTAGGTCCCGGTTGTTATGAACATATGGCAATAGTTATTGGAAAGGGAATCAAATATACTGACAACTAGTTCAACCTTCGAATTTAGTTCACCCTCAGTGTTGTGGAGGTCCGATGCCTGTCGCTCCGTGTAAAAACTGATATTCAGGTAAAACCGGTTGAACTAGTAGCCGACCCCAAATCTTGAGAATAATAAAGGCTAGGAAAATGATGATGATCATCTTTTACCTGTAATGTTTTGTGTTTGTTCTGTTGAGCTAATTAACATATTTACTTTCTTTTTTTTTCTTTCATAAACTTACCAAAAATAGCACCAAGAGTGAGCAGTGAGCCGATCCATGCCTCCTCATCTGTCGTCACCACATCCTCTAATGGCGACGTGGTGACATTCCCCAATATGACGTTCACGGGTGACGTCCATCCCATGGAGTAACCCGTGGTGAAGATCGCGATGTTCGCTGTGGATAGAAAGATTGATAGATCAGTCACATTATACTTTACACATTTTACTGAAACGGAGAAAAATTGTTCCAAAAATATTAATTAGACGTTTGATTTATTTTGAATTAGAAGATTTGATTTGAATTAGAAGTTTAAAAAGTACAATTTTAACAAAAATAAAACCGACTTCAAGGTTCGACTCGATTTCTCTTGGATGCCATCATCAGATATTAATGCCCTTATCATGGTACCACCGTTGGGACATCTCCTTTCCATTACAAAAAGAATCATCAAAATCGGTTCATAAACAAAGAAGTAATCCACGAACACACATAAAAAAAAGTAAAAAAAATATATATATACGGTCGAATTGAGAAACCTCCTCCTTTTTTTGAAGTCGGTTAAAAAGAATCTCCGACTTTAATGCATTATAAGGGTATGTATATAATATTCGACCATTAGGGGCAATCAGAAAGTAATATTGTCTCAAAACCAAATAAAAAAATAACCATACAGCTCATAAACATGCTTTTCAACACACTAGCTGCACTTCGCGGTGTTAACAGCGGTTGTAGTTTACCTTTACAAGAAGTAATTAATTATTTAATAATATAATTATTAAAACCCGACTGCCTATTTTTTTTTTATTTCGATATACCCAGTGTCACTCTCACGACTAAGACGAATCTATAGACACCACTCACATAAAAATACGACAAGCCGTCTAGGCTCTAGGGCGTGCCAAAGAAATATACACACATACATACATACACTCGAAATACATAGCCCGCCTTATTTCGCAGTCGGGTATAAATAACCACTGGTAACACCGTGGAGCACAGTCAAAAAAAAAAAAAGTAGCTTAAGTTACTCCTTATAATCTGTTATCTGAAAGTGAAAGCACTGTCAAAATCACTTCAATCTCTTCAACGACTTCAAGAACTGGACCATATTGAAATGGGACCACATAGGAAGCACTAGCTTTAAAAAAAAGAATCATCAAAATCGGTTTACCCAGTCAAAAGCTTTGTGGTTACAAATATTCTTTTTATGCTTGTAACCTCAGAACTTTTGACATTCGATACAGTCGAATTGAGACCCTTTATTTCTAATTAACGGATTCGTGCAAAATATATAATAATGATGATCTTCGGCTCGTATTGGTCGTAGCGAGATATTTTTTAGCCTAACGTCGTCTTCGATCAATGATCTATTCTTAGTAATCGTTCCTGAGCTAAGAGCTTTCAAGCAACCAACTAGGTAGGTAGTACAGCCAGGCTGATTTCAGCACAGTTGGGCCGGCTCGACCGGGGTGGTACTACTCTTGCACAGAAAATCAACGTAAAATGACAGCGATCGTGCTGTCGTGTTTCATTGGTTAGCGCGAGACCGGAGGCCCAACGATGCGAAAGCATCACAAGGCCGCCATGGTGTGGGTCACCATGCTGCATTGTTGCATTGTCTGCATTCGCAATGAGTATGGTGACCACCACTCTTGGATTCTGCTTATGCTTTCCACCAGGCGGAGTAGAGTCATTTTGGCAGGCCCATACATAAAAAAAAAACTCGAGAGGTGTCAAGGGACACCCGGATGGAACGAAGTTCACTGTCAGCATTCATTTTTTTTTTATTATTTATTATGTACAAAAAACCTGTATATACTCAACAATTACGGTAGCAAAAAGTGTCGTGACAACTTTTCGTAAGATTTTTTGTGTCGTAACAAAATTTCGTAGGAATTTTTGTGTAGTGACAACTTTTCGTAAGATTTTTTTCCGTCTAGCCCCCTTTCACAACGCGCGATAAAATAAACAAACTCACTAGCTTTATAATATTAGCATAGATTTGATGTAACTATTACACAATAATTTAAATATATGGTAAAAAAATATCAATAATTATAATCTATTCTATTTTACAATGGAACCAGCACAGTCATTGTGGTACATCTATACCGCTTTTTACTAAATGCATATGTAAAATATTTTTTTTACTACTTTTGTCTGTCTGTCTGTTCCGGCTAATTTCTGGAACGGCTGGACCGATTTTGACGAGAATATCACTGGCAGATTAGGCAAATTTTTCTAGACTAGCTTTGCCCCGATGCGTCATCCGCGGTTGTTTTTGTACCGCGGGTAACACCGCCGGATTCAGCTAGTTGAAATAATAAAACTGTGTGTGTTCCAACTAGGTGTGTTTACTTCCTAAGGAAAGCTTATTGAACTTATGCGACTCGTTACTATGACTCGTAAATTTTCATGATACGATAATGACCGTTTGCCTTTGCAACGTTCGTTCTATACTTTCTTTATAATTTTTTGGCAATAATAACATCAGATATTTTTAAAATCAGTTATTTGTACCCATTAAACTTTGTTTTGTCGAATTGAACATAAAAGATTTTTGGATGCAGTTTCCGACAGAATCTGTAGTTTGAGTTAAAAATGAAAATTTCGGGGGACGCTTGCGAGTGCAAATCATGTTTACAACCAGAATGACTTAACATTTTAATACTTATAGACTACGGGACCTTGTCGAAAATTGATGGGTGAATCACCAGGAGACCTTTTTAGAAAGATACAGGAGCATAAAACAATAACATTCAGTACTATGACGTCATTTTTACGCTGTCCAACACAGCACAGGTGAAGGGGAGGGGGAACCTTCGGTTTTTCTACCTTGTCACATGTAAGGAACCGATGCCGTACAAGGTCTTAAAAGGTCTCCTGGTGGTTCACATGACCCGACCACAACTGCGACTTAAACTTATTTCATTTACAAAAAACACTTGATAAGATTTTTTTTTAATTTAATTAAGTACGATTGGCGAGGTCACATTTATCAATTACTAGCCGACCCACGCAACCCCGTTTGCGCCTTATATTGCCCGTAGTGTGAAAATTTCCCCCGTTTTTGAAACATTCTTCATTGTTGCTCCGCTCCTATTAGTAGTAGCGTAATGATGTATACCCTATAGCCTTCCTCGATAAATGGACTATCCAACACCGAAAGAATGTTTCAAATCGGACCAGCGGTTCCTGAGATTAGCGTGTTCAAACAAACAAACAAACTCTTCAGCTTTATATATTAGTATAGATTTCAAATTGTTATGAAAACAATAAAAATTATAAGGCCACGTTCAGATGATGAGCGCTCAACGCATGTTTTGCTAACGCGCGTTTACAACTACATGTATTCAAAGAGTACCTACCTACACATGCTAACGCGCGTTTCTAGAGTAAAATTACATGTAGATGTAAATGCGCGTTAGCAAAACGCTCTGATCATGGCCTCATTCTTAATTTACTCTTCTCTCGTTATCAACAACTTACAACCAGAGACTGTTTTATAGTTAAAGTAAAACTAGCCAAAAAGAAGAGTGATATTTTTGGCAATTCATGTGTGTTCTACACCTAACGAAACTACTGAACCGATTTTAATAAATGTGATTTCAATAGATTAGTAATAATGGCCCTAGTGACATAAGCAATATAAATTTCATCAAAACTTTTTTTATGTATGGCCCTGCCAAAATAACTCTATTCTTACTGATAGAAATCGTAAGCAGATTCTAAGAGTGGTGGTCACCATACTCATTGTGAATGCAGACAATGCAACAATGCAGCATGGTGACCCACACCATGGCGGCC
This sequence comes from Spilosoma lubricipeda, assembly GCA_905220595.1. Lineage (NCBI taxonomy): Eukaryota > Metazoa > Arthropoda > Insecta > Lepidoptera > Erebidae > Spilosoma > Spilosoma lubricipeda. Next base: position 12,591,182 of record HG992296.1, on the reverse strand, counting down.
TAGTGATGCTTCTGTATCATTGGGCCTCCGGTCTCGCACTCACCAACGAAAGACAACAGCTGTGCAAGGCGAGGGTAGTACTGCCTCGTTCGTGTTGAAATCAGCGTGGCTAAGAACTAGATATTTTCGAAACAATATAGTATGTTATTATAAACATTATGCATGTTGTAAGTAGTATTTTCTTTGAACAAGCTACTCAAAGAAATTACGTTAAACGCTTTTGTGTTCCTCGCGTGAATTAGTCAGTACCACACGTGTGTTAATAATCCTACTAATATTGTAAACGAGAAAGTTTGTAAGTATGGATGTATATGGTTGCCTGTAAGATATTGCCTTGGAGCGATAAGGCCGCCACTTGTACATACTTCATAATAGTTTTAAGTTTATCATATATTTTTTTATACGGTGTACAATAAAGAGATTTATTATTATTATTATTATATTTGTTACTCTTTCAAGCAAAAACTACTGAACGGATTTGGATGAAACTTTACAGTAATATAGCTGATGGATCAGAATAACACGTAGGCCACGATAACTGACATATACTTACGATACTAACGGCAACTACTAGTCTGTTATATTAATGCGTGATGCAAACACTTTGTACCCCTTTCTTACAAAAATAATGTTAACATTGTGTCATAAAAACTTCCAAATGAATCCCCTGGGGGATCAAAATGGAAATGAAATTTAAAAAGATCCCCTAAGGCAGTGTTCCGCAAACTCTTTGTGTTTAAGGTACACCTAGGACTAGGAAAATAAAATTTTTTGGAGGTACACCACAAATGAAAAAATAGTTTGTAAGTCATATTCATGGACAAAACAATGTTTCTAATTAGTCAACAAAACAATTACGTATTATTTTATCTCATTACATAAGACACACTGTCCAATCTAACTTAGCACAATCTCCATGTAGCTTCTTCGATATCCTTGCATTGAAAACTGCGGACGAAATTTAGGAGGTGCTTTGCGAGGCTTCATGGTATAGGGTTGGTAGATCTAGAAGTCTTTAGAGAAACTGGGAGCAGGAAGTTGACCGTCGGAAGACAAGGTTTGGGGCTGAGGCAATCATTAGATCAAGCTAGGTATCATGATGTTCAGTGTTATGGTGAGTTGCTTGAAGGGGCAGGACGTGGAGATATGTTGCTTGGATGAGTTAGAGCAGGTTAAGTATTCGGGAGGAGTAGACGAGAGGCTAGAAAGTCTGTGTTAACATCTCCCATGATGATGTTATGTAACTGTTCCTACCCTAAAGATTTTAGACTTGTTTCCAGACTGGAGGAGTGGTTAATAGCAGAAGGGCAGTAGCCTACAGCTAGAATAAAGCTAATTCTCTTGATCAACCCACACTTAGTACAGATGACCGAAACAAAACGCCTCCCTCATGCGTTCGCGTTATTTAAATCTGTGTACTTTTGTTCAGTCCGTATATTTAGGTTTGTGGAAAACCCCTATTTTTCCGCGGCACACCAACAGATGTCACCGCACACCCTTTGCGGAACACTGCTTAAGGGATCAGTGTGGATAAAAATTACAAATGAATTCCCCATGGGATCTAAGCAGGGGATTCCAGTACATGGAGCCGATATTCAAGACGTGCAAAGACAAAAAGAGTATTTCTTCAACAACAATGTCCCACAGCGAAGCGTGGCAAGGTCAAGCCAGTAGATATTATTATACACTCACTTATTTTTAGCTGACTCAAAAAGGAGATGCTTTGCAAACTGTCTGAATACTTTCAAGAGTAATAATAAAATAATCAGAAGAAATAAAAAAGAATAGAAAGACAGAGCAAACAACATGTTTTCTTTTAGGTTTATGGTTCGCGGTCAATTGCCCGTGGGGGCGGCCATTGTTATAACGTTTATCTAATAAAAACATGCACTTGAGTCCTCGTCTTCTCAATCTCAGCTATATATAGAAAACTAACTGTACGATGATACGCTTTTCTGTGGGACATTTCAAATCGCAGTGTTGAAAATTGAGACATGAAATTGAAAAAAAAAATGGTTAGATACCATCTAAGAGATGGTTTGTGCCTAAATCGTGTAAAAACTTGAGCTCAATCGGTGCAATTTTTTCAAATGACAAGTAAAATTTTAACAAAAATAAAACCGACTTCAAGGTTTGACTCGATTTCTCTTGGATGCCATCATCAGATCTTAGTGTCAGACATGGTATTATTATTAATATTATATTTCATTAAAAAAAGAATCATCAAAATCGGTTCATAAACGACGAAGTTATCCGCGAACACACCTAAATATATATATATATACGGTCGAATTGAGAAACCTCCCCCTTTTTTTGAAGTCGGTTAAAAATAATAAATACATAAATATTTCGGTCTGTTCCTTTCTGCATTCAGTTGCTGCCAGCCAGTTGCTGCGTGCCAGACGTGCCGATCTTTGAATGAAATTTGTAATGTTCCGCGCGGGACAGGTTTTTCTCGCATTTTGGGTATAACTGGCCGGACGCCGAAAGTGAAGTTAGTTAGTTAGCCGTACTGCTTTATCGCGAATCAATTTGGCTGGCAATAAAAAATCAATATTTAAAGGTACTACCATTATACAAATAGGAAATGTCACCTGACTCTAGTTCTTTAAGTTAGATGATGTAGCAGACAAACAAAAATATTGCGAACGAGTTTGTTTTTCGTCGTAATCTATACAAATAAATAAAATTGTAGTGTCTGTTTGTAATATTAAAATAACCGGTTTTTACTAAATGCATATGTACGTACACACGGTACATATACCAAAAATGTAGTTAAAAAAATTTTTGTCTGTCTGTCTGTCTGTCTGTTTGTTTGTTCCGGGTAATCTCTGGAACGGCTGGACGGATTTTGACGGGACTTTCACTGGCAGGTAGCTGTTGATCCGGGGAGTAACTTAGGCTAATTTTTCAAGACTAACTTTGTCCCGCGGCGTTACTCGCGGTACAACAATAGCCGCGGGTAACACCGCGCGGTTCATTTTTAATAAGATTCAAAGTTGAATAGATTTAGGGTGAACCGATTGTGATGATTCTTTTTTATTTGAAAGCTGATGCTCTCCGTGTGGTCCCATTTCAATTTGGTCCCAGTTCTTGAAGTCGGTTTTATTGTTAAAATTTTGTATTTATAATAGTAATTGTTTGTTACAGTCAGGACAACGTTTTTAAAGAAGAAAACTATAAGGAAAACGAAGGGGTTATATTTTCTTAGTCCGCTACCGTACACTACCCCTGACATTCTGAGGCGTACCAACAAATATTAAACTTAGTTATCGCGGTACGAAGTTCGCTCATTAAACTAGTTTTAAATATTTAATGACTATTTTAAAGCTCCAAAGAAGCTCAGATGAAAGTTACCACATTGAATGAGCTATTATTAGTCAATAATACTAATAATACAGTAGTTCCTGATATTAGCGCGTTCAACCTAACTGACAAATTCTTTAGCTTTATAATACTAGCTGACCCACGCAACTTCGTTTACGTCTCTTATTGCCCGTAGCGTGATAATTTTCCTCCGTTTTTGAATCATTTTTCATTGGTGCTCCGCTCCTATTGGTCTTAGCGTAATGATATATTGCATTCGATTCATATTCAATCTGCGAAAGTATGATCACATATCCGCTTACCGTACACAACTGTCCTGGTTACCAATAAGACAGCGCCGCAGTTCGAGGGCTCTTACTTTATTGTACTCCCTTCTTCACTCACCGAACTCACCTACCTACTTAAAATCCCAACTAGAATATATCTGCTCTAACCATAATAGAAATCTTCGCTCTTCTCACAATCTTCTCCTTCGTTGTCCTTCCCATACTTCGAGTATCGTCCATTCCTCTTTCCTAGTTCAAGCCGTCACTCTTTGGAACACACTCCCATTAGAAACCAGGATGTCCACTAGCCGATCCAATTTTAAGTTTAGAATACGGAAGTTCTATAGAGACTTGTTGTCGGAGTCATCAGAATAGTACCTACTCTATATGTGTCTTTTGAATGTGTATATACTCGTATGTATTTATATTTATGTATATGTGTGTATGTATGTATAAATTTTATATGTGTATTGTGTATAAATCGATACGAAGAATCCTTAGTTTTGTAATATATTTAATTGATTTTTCATATTACCTTTAAAATACGCCTGCCACACACAGTGTTGCAACACCCAAAGGTTTGACTGGAAGAAAATGCCTGTGGCATTAAGTCCGCCTTGTGCATGTATGTTTGCAGGAAGTTTGAATAAATAAAAATAAATAAATAAATAAATATATAGCCTATAGCCTTCCTCGATAAATTGGCTATCTAACAGTGAAAGAATTTTTCAAATCGGACCAGCGGTTCCTGAGATTAGCGTGTTCAAACAAACAAACAAACAAACTCTTCAGCTTTATATATTAGTACTAGCTGTCCCGGCAAACGTCGTTTTGCCATAACTACTAATAAATTAAAAATTAATAAAAAAAACATTGTCCAGCGGACAAAATTATGAATCTAAACCATTCCCAGATCCCCTTGAACACACACAAAAAATTTCATCAAAATCGGTCCAGTCGTTTGAGAGTAGTTCAGTGACATCCACACTCACAGAAGAATTATATATATAAGGATAGATTAGCATAGATTAAGTACTAATATTAGTGAACTCGTACTCATAACACAATATCTGCTATCTAATCCAATAATTACAAACGAGATAAAAGTATTATTGCGGTCAGTTTTTGTCCCTGCCCTACTGGCCCCTCTGCTCAGAGGACGGTCTTTGGGCCTCCGAGACTTTCGACTCCTTAGGGAATCTATACTAATATATAAAGCTGAAGAGTTTGTTTGTTTGTTTGTTTGAACACGCTAATCTCACGAACCGTTGGTCCGATTTGAAAAATTCTTTCGGTGTTGGATATTCCATTTATCGAGGAAGGCTATAGGGTATATTTCATCACGCTACTACTAATAGGAGCGGAGCAACAATTAAGAATGTTTCAAAAACCGGGGAAATTTTCACGCTACGGGCAATATAAGGCGCAAACGAGGTTGCGTGGGTCGGTTAGTGTACTTATATTACGTGACTACCCGTGGTATAAGTCAAGGGCCCCAAGTTTTCATGTAACAATCCACAAATTATAAAACAACGAAAATTAAATAAATACAGCGCTTTGTATTTATATGTAGTTCGAAAGACAACAAGTAATTCGTTTTTCTCTTTGTCAAAATAAGTACGAACATAATGGAAGTGTGTATAAAAACATGAGAGCGATTAATTATAAACAGATGTAATTATAGTTTGATTGGTAGTGCTATGTGGAAATAGAACTGCTTGAAATACTCGTAGTCGTTGATGAATGTAGTCATTGTATTAGCAATGATTTGACAAAATGTACTTTAAATTAAGCAAAAGATTACCAAATAGTAGGTACAATTAAACGCGAAAAATATATAAAAATTATCATATTACAAGTGTTATTCATATGTAAGAGTTAGTAATCTATAAAAATAAATTAAATTTAAGTGTCTGTTTGTAATTTCAAACTAACATCTTTCATTAAATGCATGAAGGTACCTAAAAATTTATACGCTACTTATATGAAAAAAAAAAACAATTTAAAATTTTTCATCATCTGCTGTCTGTCTTTCAAGGCACGGAGGTACTTCAATATGTAAATATATGGTCACCCATCCCTAAACTGGCCTGGCTAGGATTGCTTAACTTTGTAATGTGTCGGTTACCCTTTAGTCACAAGCCTCACACTACCCATTGTACTCCAATTAACAGATAAGATTGGTTTCAACTGCATTACAACAGGTGTATATGGTCTAAGAAAACAAGATCTCACTTTCCGAGCGCGACTCGAGGTGACGTCACTATCCAGTTACTACTTTATAGCAACATAACACGAAATGAACCAGTTACAATGATATTATATAATATCATTGACCATCCGTCGTGATGATGACGCCATCTCGATCTCTCTGTCTCTTCACTGTATCTCGGAATGCCATACCTGGCGAAGTATATTGTTATACTATGAGGTGAACAATCAAGAACATTCTATAGGTCATTAGCTATCGGAAAAATTAAGCAATGACGACAGAATAAGGAAAAGTTTCTCTTAATATCGCATTATTTGTGGAATATTTATTTTCTTAATGATAATACTCGTACTATTTACCGTGGGAGAACCACGCTTCGGCAAGCATGGGCCGGTTCGACCGGAGTGATACCATGGCATCAAACAAAACCGGTGTGAAATAGCACCTGCACTGTGTTTCACCGAGGGAGTGAGGGTACCGGAGACCCATACCCCAATCCCTCCAACCATCCCCCTCCTCATCAACCAAAGGACGGCAACACACTTGTGATGCCTCTGGTGTTGCGAGTGTCAATGAGCGGCGGTAATCGCTTACCATCAGGTGTTACGTCTGCTCGTTTGCCATCTATACCATAAAAAAAGTCCTTGAAAATATAGCTCTGTGGTATATTGCTACTATGATCGCTGAGATTTACATGTATTTATATTTTTTGACTAGCTGAACCCCGCGGTGTTAACCGCGGTTATTGTTTACCGCGAGTAACGCCGCGGGACAAAGTTAGTCTAAAAAAGTAGCCTGAGTTACTCCCTGGATCATTAGCTACCTGCCAGTGAAAGTCCCGTCAAAATCGGTTCAGCCGTACGAGAGATTATCCGGAACAAACAGACAGACAGACAGACAATTTTTTTTTAACTACATTTTTCATTTATGTAAAAAAAAACTGATTTTCACAAACAGCATCTGGAATAGATTTAATGTTTGTGGAAGTTTCTGATGTTCTGGATGATTACAGCAGAAACCCTATGCCCTCTGTCTTTGTACACAAATACATTTAAACATACATACACACACACAAAAATACATAAAAATATACACATACACAAACGCGCGTCATGTACAAGCACGCGCACGGCGCAGCGCGTGCGCCTAAATACATAATCACAGAAGTATATTAGGTATAGTATTTTATGAGGGAAAAACAAATAGATAACATTTATTTTTATGTTACTTTAATAACAGTTGTAAAGTAAAGTACAACACATTCACTTGCTTCTATATATTTACTGATACGAATTATAATCTATGTTAAGGTGGAGATTGCCCTAAAATATTTCGGCGTAACGTAACATTTGTGGCGAGCGACGTAACATTCGTGGCGAGCGTGCTACGTTACGCCTTAATTTTAGGTCAGTATAGTAAGAACCAAACTTTATGGCGTTTGTGAAGTTAGCTGCGCAAGGTGTGCGCGATATATATATATATATATACGCTACATATACCAAAAATGTAGTTAAAAATAATTTGTCTGTCTGTTTGTTCCGGGTAATCTCTGGAACGGCTCTACCGCTTTTGACGGGACTTTCACTGGCAGGTAGCTGATGATCCAGGGAGTAACTTAGGCTACTTCTTTTAGTCTAACTTTGTCCCGCGGCGTTACTCGCAGTACCACGATAACCGTGGGTAACACCGCGGGCTTCAGCTAGTGCGTAATAAATGCATTGAAGTAATATTACTAAAATTATCGATCGTCTGAAAAAAAAACTATTGTCATGTCAACAACTGCTGTATTAAAATAATGATACTTTAATCGGATTCAATAAATATGTGTCGCTAATTGTTTTATTTTATGTTATAAACTTGTACTATTTACTTATCGTAGATTATGACCATTGCTGACCGTTGATGTATTTGAGTAACTCGCTCCTAAAGTATTTTTGTTTAAACCAGAGACTCAAACATTTATTCATTTCTTTTTTTTTTAGATTATTGACAAGGGAACATGACATAAATATTGGGCCGTTACGTTTTTTTTTAAATTTAGAATAGTTACTCCCGGGATCATCAGCTACCTGCCTTTCACGTCCCGTCAAAATCCGTACAGCCGTTCCAGCGATTACCCGGCACAAACAGACAGACAGACAAAAAAAATTAACTACATTTTTGGTATATGTATCGTGTACACATACATATGCATTGATTAAAAAGCTGATATTTTAATATTACAAACAGACACTCCAATTTTATTTATTTGTATAGATTAGTTTACTTCTTAAGTTCCTGCACGTTTTTGAAGGACATCAATAAGGTTTTTAAGGCAAACGACCTTTGATGCATACTTTGTATGCCTTGATGAAATAAACATGCAGATTATTACCTGTTTTTATCCTAAAAACGCTATGTTTTATTTTTATTTTGACAGTTTATTATGTGGTTTATTTTTACACTAGCTGAACCCCGCGGTGTTACCCGCGGCTATTGTTGTACCGCGAGTAACGCCGCGGGACAAAGTTAGTCTTAAAAAAGTAGCCTAAGTTACTCCCCGGATCATCAGCTACCTGCCAGTGAAAGTCCCGTCAAAATCCGTCCAGCCGTTAAAGAGATTACCCGGAACAAACAGACAGACAGACAGACAGACAAAAAAAATTTTAACTACATTTTTGGCATATGTACCGTGTATACATACATATGCATTTAGTAAAAAGCGGTTATTTTAATATTACAAACAGACACTCCAATTTTTTTTATTTGTATAGATGTATAGATAAACCACCCAGTATGTAGGTACCTATGTGTATATATATATGCATCAACAATTATTATAAGTATTAATGTCAAAATATTTATTTTAAAACATTAAGCGATACAAGTGATAATAATTAAATTAGTAATTTATAAATAAAGAAAAAAAATATATAAAACAAATTGCGACGAGACATTACGCACTGAAAATCTAGTAGTAAGAAGCGGAAAAAATCGATTAATCGGACTTGTAATTATATTATTATTAGTACCAGCATTATTAGTAGCGACTACTAGGGACTACTCGCCTTAGTGATTGCAATTCGTTCTTAATTCCTTTATGATTATTTCTTTACTACCTTTTTTAAATTTCATACCGCTCTGTTCACATATTTTTTAACCAACTTCAAAAAAAGGAGGATATTTCTCAATTCGACCGTATATTTTTTATTTTTTTATTTTTTATTTGTATTTTTTTTTTTTTTATTGGGACTTATCCCACCCACACGCCCACCACTGTAACTCCTGTACACCAGGATCAACAGCAGTGACCCACGAACACACCGAGTTATGACACTCGGGAAGTCCCATAAAAAAAATTAACTGTCTTGGAACCCGCAACGAAATTAATCAGAAGAAAAACAGGAGGAGTTGGAAATATGATAAGTCCACGTCCCTCCTTAGCAAAGCGGGAGACAAAATGAAGTCAAAATAGGCAGACACCTTTTTTTAAACCGGGAAGCACCACGGATAAAATATTATGGGTCCTAAGTGAGCTATATTTGATTACTATAGTATGTATGGCAGAATCGCCTAAACAGTTGACACAAGATCCTCATAGTATACCGCCCCAGATGTCATTTGTAAGCTATTTAGCATTGTGTTACGTTCATTGTACCAAAGACTACACTCCCAGAGTTGCCCAGACTTTTTATTTGTATATAATATGCACATAAAAAATATGCGGATAACTTCTTCGTCTATGAACCGCTTTTGATGATACTTTACTTTAATATAAAGGAGATATCCCAACGGTGGTACCATGATAAGGACACTAAGATCTGATGATGGCATCCAAAAGAAATCGAATCAAACCTTGAAGTCGGTTTTATTTTTGTTAAAATTTTACTTGTCTTAAATAGGATCATAAAGTTATTGCTTCAAGTAATAATATTTAAATTGTATTATATTCAGATCTCATCCAACGATTCGTGCAGTCCGACCATACTTGACCTAGACCGGATCCGCACCGGTTTTAACTGTTATGAGTCCCACATACCCCCATACCACATAGCCCCGATACAATGACAATAAATTGAACCTTGTATATAAAGTTAAGTCGTAAATCGTACATCAGTACAATGCTAATTGCGAATTATCGAAAAATATGTTTTTAATATTATTTATCTGAATATGTACAAGGCTTAAACTGATAAGATAATGTAATGGACAATTAGTACAAATGTAATTATACTATTCACATGGCGCCTTTATACGATTAGTTATTTGACTTTGTTATCTATGGAAATAATCAAGTAGTAGTAGGTACAAATAATAATTAGAGGAGTTGCTAACTTAATGTGAGACTCAGCCTTCGTTCTCTGTAAACCCGATGAAACTCACAGGGGTTTTCTTCGCTTTATTTGTGGGACTCAGAGAGGTTTCTTTCATTTAATATGTTGATACTCAAAAAGGTTGCTTTCGCTGAAATTGGCAACTAACAAGTACTATTTAAAAAAAAAAAATCGACTTCAAGGTTCGACTCGATTTCTCTTGGTTGCCATGATCAGCTATTAATGTCCTTATCATGGTGCCACCGTTTGGACATCTCCTTTCCATTAAAAAAAAAAATATCAAAATCGGTTCATAAACGACGAAGTTATCCCCGAACACACATAAAAATAAATTGTATATATACGGTCGCATTCAGAAACCTCCTCCTTTTTTTGAAGTCGGTTAAAAATGTATCATCAGTTCAATACGCACGCAATGACTTGCAATGTCTTTGATCTGTAACACATGTTCAACGATAACTTTATCATACATCGTCATACTAACAACAGTTTATCTAATGGCATTTAATAGTTAACCTACCAATAAATATTGTTGACCTCTTTAGAGAAGGCAAATAATATAATGTAACTACCTAATTTAAACGGGTAAATTACTTTACTATCCATACATCCATACTAATATTATCCGTCTGTCTGTGGATATTCTTTGACTCTTGAGAAAGAACACAGGCCACTACTTAACACGAAAACCGACATACAAGCCAGCGGAGATGCGTGCAAAAGTTAGTTTTTTAGCCTGCCAAATTACTCTACTCCGTGTGATAAAAGGCACATGTGAAGCAAGGCAATGTGTAGATAGTTCATGTACGATAACATATCATCTTCTTATTTCTTCATCATAAATGACATTTGACACTTGCTCATCTATACTAATTTATATAGCTGAAGAGTTGGTTTGTTTGAACGCGCTAATCTCAGGAACTACAGGTCCGATTTGAAAAAATCTTTCAGTGTTAGATAGCCCATTTATTGAGAAAGGCTATAAGCTATATATCATCACGCTAAGACCTACAGGAGCGGAGCACCAACGAAGAATGTTACAAAAACGGGGGAAAATATCACGCTACGGGCAATAGGAGAGGCAAAAGAGGCAATCCGTGTAATGGCCTATTTGGTGCTGCTAGTACTTGATAACACATGATTAGAGTCTTTACTTGCCTTTTAATAATAATAATAATAATTTTTTTAATCCGAAAATAGGTAGAGCCTGTACCGGGGTACTCAGATTGCTTACACAGATACTTATATACCACCAAATATATAAATATTATACACAAATCAAACATAGACACATAATAAGTAATAGTGCACATTAAACATACATTTATTACGAGTAGGATTCTGGGACAACCCTTTGAATCTTTTCTCAACTAGGGAAATAGGGAGTGATGAAAAACAAAACAGATAAATTACAAGAAACTGTAATAAACGGCCAAAAATGGATGATTCATTAAAAGTTTTATGTTAAGTTGTAATTGCTTTTTGGACGTGTGCAAACCCCCCTGGGCGGTGACTCCCACTGGGGTTTTCGTCCGATGTGTCATATGTAATCAAACCGTCTAAAAGCACACGGTATGCGCTCATATCTGATATCCTCTCTATCTCTTGTCTAACTAAACCCCAGTCTATCATTTGCTCTATCAAGTTTAGGTTGTCGGTGTCCGACGCCACTCAGTGGCGTCTGTCGAACTGGGCCTTGGGTGTCGGACGCCAGCTAGTGACCAGTGGGTCATGGCTTCGCGTGGCCGACACTCAAGCGATGTTTATGTCAAATGTCAGTGACATCTCTAAACCAAAGTCTATCATTTGCTCTATCAAGTTTATGTCTAAAGACCGTTTTCTAAAACAAATTAATACCTGGATGACTGGATATTTTTCTTGGTATTCTTCTAAAATGAATCCTAGCTATCCTAACTTTACAAACATACATAAAACGGACACAAAAAACACTTAGACTCAGGACAACCATTTGTGGATCACACAAAGTACTGTCCTATGTGGAATTTGAACCCACAGCACTCAGCACAGTAGATAGAGGCGCTGCGACTGTTTAAACCACTAGGCCAGCCGTGCATTTAATATTAGTATTGAAGTATTAGTATGTATACAAATAAATAAAATTGGAGTGTCTGTTTGTAATATTAAAATCACCGCTTTTTACTAAATGCATACGTATGAACACGGTACATATAACAAAAATGTATTTAAAAAAAAAATGTCTGTCGTCGCGGAGGTGAGCTAGTAATTTTTTAAAATCAGAGTCACTTTCATACAATACGTTTGCCATGACGCGGCCTTTACTCAAGAACCCGTTTACCTCAACGGTGCAGGTTCTTCGGCAAATACAGCTAGTCCACTGACATGTAGTGTAGGCTGTCTACAGGCTTGTTGGATTGATGATATGCAAAAGACGACTGGCAGAAGCTGGATGCGAGAAGTCGAGGATCAAACTAAGTGGCGTGCTATTGGGGAGGCCTATATCCCGTAATAGACTGAGGTAAGCTGATGATGACGAGTCAGTTTCTGATTGCGGACAGACAGGTAGGCCATCGAGCCTATTGATCACCTACCGCCTTGGGTCCTAAAACAGTTAAGTGCTTTCCATACTTAGTGAGGATTCCAGTTCTTTTTTATACATTTGACACACAACGCCAGCTTCTTTTTTTTTTAAGTTTTGGCCCTGTCAAAATGACTCTACTCTGCCTGATGGAAAGCATAAGCAGAATCTAAGAGTGGTGGTCACCATACTGCGAATGCAGACAATGCAACAATGCAGCATGGTGACCCACACCATGGCGGCCTAGTGATGCTTCTGCATCATTGGGCCTCCGGTCTCGCAATCACCAACGAAACACGACAGCACTATCGCTGTCATTTTATGTTGATTTTCTGTGCGTAGTACCGTCCCAGTCGAGCCGGCCTGTGCTGAAATCAGCGTGGCTCTACTACCTTGCGAACCAAGTCCTAGTCCCAAACTAAACAAAGCTTGTACTATGGGTACTATACAACTAGTACAAAATATATTAATTTACTTTTTGTCCTTCCGAAACTCCGAAACAGATATTTGTAGACATTTATGAACATTTGGTTCTACCCGGGCATTGAACTCGAGACTACCACTGCGCTACCGAGGCAGTTCAATTAAAAAAACTTCAGTAAGAGTTAGAGCTCTGGTAACATTACTCGGTGAAAAGCAATGTTACAACTGAACATGATTTTTCTAGTCAGTGTTATTTAACTGACTTACAAAAGGAGTAGGTTCTCAATTTGATTGTTTTTTTTTTAATATTTTAACTGCCAAAATGACTGCTCTGCCTGATGGAAAGCTGACAAGACAAACATGACAATGCAATATTATCCCACTCAAGCAGGCCCATAACGTGTTGAAACGTGGTTCCCCTACGATTATATTTATAAACACTGGTAACCGCTTACCATCAACCAGTACCGCTTGTTTAAAAACATATTCTAGTTGCTAATAGAGACACTTTTTATATCGTCACAATAAAATATTAAAAGTACAATTGTAATCGTCACAATGCCTTAGTACAGATTTCCCACACGAATTACTTATACTATTATTTAATATGCATTGTGTAAACCCTATAAATAATTACATTTATTTTCCTTGCATTTAACTTGAACGAGGTGGAGCAGTGATGTCATTATGTGGATAAACAATGTTTACTTATAATAATAATAATACTATTGGACACCTGTTACCTATCCTACCCTGGATTCAGGGGGTCAAGTGGTAAGAGAATACCTCGGACATTAAGTCCGGCATTGTACAAAAGTGCATAAAGTTTGTAATAAACTAGCTGAATCTGTTACCCGCGGTTATTGTTGTACCGCGAGTAACGCCGCGGGACAAAGTAAGTTTAAAAAAAATAGCCTAAGTTACTCTCTGGATCATCAGCTACCTGCCAGTGAAAGTCCCGTCGAAATCTGCCCAGCCGTTCCAGAGATTACCCGGAACAAACAGACAGACAGACAGACAGATAGACAGACAGACAAAAATTATTTTTAACTACATTTTTGGTATATGTACCGTGTATACATTACATATGCATTTAGTAAAAAGCGGTTATTTTAATATTACAAACAGAAAGACAGACAAAAAAAATTTTACTACATTTTTGGTATATGTACCTACCGTTTATAGTAAAAAGCGGTTATTTTAATATTACAAACAGACACTCCAATTTTATATATATATATACGAGTACTAACCGGTTTGGTCAGTGTAGTATTGTTGACCAAAACCTCCTTTCTAAGGTAAGGCCACTGTCCAGTAGTGGACGGTTAAAGGTTGTTTATAAATGTTTCTAATTCCGTGAAAATCAATAAAAGAACAATTCTAACCATCGGTGGCGCAATGGTATAGTGACTGCCGTGTTTGAAGTCTGGGGTCATAGTACAAGCCCTACTTAATTTGACGTCGTGTTTTTGATATCCGGAGTATCTATATATATAAAAATGAATCCCTATTTGCCTTGGTCACGACATCACGCGTGGACGGCTGAACCGATTTTGCTAATTCTATTTTTGTTGGATAGCCCATTTACCGAGGAAGGTTTTAGTCTATGTAACATCACTCTACGACCAATAGGAGCCGGGTATCGACCGAAAATATTGGGTAATGGAAAAAAATATTTCTTAAAGAGCGGGTCAGCTAGTTTATTTACAAAGCAAGTTACTCACACGTTTAATAAATTTTACTTTATTATTTTATTTTATTTTACATTTTTTGGAATACCAACAGCATATTAACACACTTTCTAGATCCTAAAATTAATAACTACAGAGCTATTGACAGGCATTCGCAAATAGGTTTCAAACATGAAGAAAAATATAAAAGAGAAAATATAAAGAGGATAAATGACACAATATAAAAGAAAACTAAAAGATACACACACCATTAAACCTATTCTATTGGTTTGTCATATTCGTATGGGAGCCAAAAAAGTCTAAGGTAAATATTTTTTTCACCTGTGATGGCTTCGATCCAAATACCTCAAACCAGTCATTCCCTTTACATATATCATTGACCAATCTACTTTACAGGGTATTGTGTATGTGTGTAAGAAAAACATTATAATGTGACCTAAAGCAGAATTGCGAGGACAAAGACCTTACTTGATGCGTTTGTTTCAAATACATTTATACAGCTGTGTGGCTATAATTAACTATTAAAATGTATTATCCACTTCGACGAAATACAATGAATTGTTTTATTCATTCTTTAACTTTACATCTAAAGGTTTGTACTATTAATGGGACCAAACAGGTAAGCATATTCTCACAAATAAAAAGGAATTTTCCATGATTATCCATACCATATCACAATTTGACGGTTTTACTACGATAGATTATGCTTAATCTGACTAAACATAATACTTTTAAGTGTAAGCAGTATGTCACACAGTTCACAATCTTTTGACAGCTTACAATCTCGCGAGATAGATTACAATCTAACAGTTTTGAAAATCTTACTGTAACATCTTATCTATATCTTATGTTTACAATATTAAAAAAACCGTTTTTTAATAAATGCACATGCATACGGTACATGTACCTAAATAATTATTTTTACAATTTTTGTCTGTCTGTCTGTTGGTTCCGGGTAATCTCTGGAACGGCTGGACCGATTTTGACGCAACTTTCACTGGCAGATAGCACTGATGATCTAAGGAGTAACTTAGGCTACTTTTTTAAACTAGGTTTGTCCCTCGGCGTTTCCCGCGGTACGACAATTACCGCTGGTAACACCGCGGGGTTCAGCTAGTAGGTATATAAATTCTTTTGTCATGTTGATGCTCACGATAAACTCCGAAACTATATACCCATAACCAAACCATAAACATTATCACTATACAAACATTTTCAAGGTAGTAGAGCCACGTTGATTTCAGCACGAACGGGCCGGCTAGACCGGGGCGGTACTACCCTCGCACAGAAAATCAACGTAAAATGACGGCGATCGTGTTTTCGTGATTTGTTGGTGAGTGCGTGACCAACGAATGAGGAATCAGTAGCCCGCCATGGTGTAGGTCGCCATGCTGCATTGTTGCAGCATTCGCAGTATGGTGACCACCACTTTTGGATTCTGGCTATGCTTTCCATCAGGCAGAGAAGAGTCATTTTGGCAAGGCCAAACATAAAAAAAACCGTTTTCACGTTTTTTTAAATGTGTTTTTGATGAAATGCCTAAGATAGAATAATTAACTTCACGCTTAGATCAATAGGAGTTATGCATGATTGAAAAGAAAGGTAGACGATGTTGCATGGGTTAGTTATTGGAACATAAATCTTTAAATGCAGTCGTTTTTTGTTTATCTTTGATCTTTTAATCTACGCAACAATTTTAATGCAGTTTTCACTAATAGAGAGAGAGCTATTCAAGAGGAAGGTTTATTTAAATATTTTAATTATTTTTTAAAATAGTATTTTTTTGAAAAATACCAGATATACGTGCAAAGCGTGGTCGGTTAAGAGTAGTTAGTGACCTTATATGAGTTATCTGTGCCTAAAGAGAGAGAAAGAGAAATACATATTGTAGTATTTTTGAATAGATATTAAGTGGAAGCTGATAGGCAAATAATTTAGGAAACTAATAAACAGTTGTACAGTTTCGTAGTTTATTTGAAAGGAGTGCTTCCAAAGATGTGCCTAGACAAGTTGGGCACTGACTGCACGTTTTCGGCCAAAGACTAATATTGTCTATGGAATGTCTATTATTTAAAAGAAGCCTTCCTCGAGTAAATAGAGTAGTCAGTCTACCTTGAGTTGTACAACTGTTTCCGACTGCGATTGAGGAAAAATCACGAGTAGGATCGAGTGAAGGTAACCTTTATGTCTTTCATTAAGAGCATGGATTACCTCGACGTGATTTAAGTCGAGTCAATGATTTTTAGAGTAAAAGTATCTACTAGAGTATTCTTTAGGCTAATTTAAAATTACCAATTGGGTTCAAGTGCGTCTGAAAAGTCAACTTTTATTTAAAATCTGGTGGGTTCAGATGCCCTAAGAGCAACCCTGATGACCTTGACGATAATAATATGTTTTTGAAATGATACCATTAATAAATCTAAAAACACATGTTTAATCACATTGATTATGATGATATTGTTTGTAAAGCTGAATAATTAAGATTACGTTTTTACGAAACCTATAATATTATATAGATAATATAATACATAACAATTGTAGAGCTACAGGGGATTATGATAACACTAGTATTATAAACTTAAAAAATACGATTAGGTACCATATTTTCGGACGTTGCAGCCAGTTGTAATTTACAATAAAACATTTAGCATAAATGTCAAAAATATATACTTGAACTTTTTAAAACTGCCAAACGCAGATAAAAGAAAATAAATCAAAATACTTACCAACAACACAAGACGACAAAAAAGAACTTCATAGTTAAACGATAATTTTTTTTTTAATTTCCCGCGCTTTCTTATTTCAAAATTTGGTATGAAATGAAGACACTGATAGCTGAGTATAAATTCACTTGTTTTTTTATTAAACACTTAAAACGCACAGATGATAAAATAATATATTGAATTAATTTAAAAAGTGAAGACGTACCGATGCCAGCGATGATATATTGTCGCCACACTTGTCCCGCCTCCATTCTGTGCTGTTGCTGGTTGACTGAAAGCACTTCGGTCCCGACCGGATCGTATTCATAATTTCTATCAGCCATTACGTCACGTTACGTCACACTTTATGTATTACGCTGCCGCCTACAGGGATCGAGGGTACACGTTCGGTATACACTGGTAGTTCCGTCGCCAAGACTGTTGACAAAAAAAAAAATGAAAACCTTTTTTGTAATTTTTTGAAAAAAATTGTTTGCCGCGTTTAGGGAATAAGCATGTTTTTTTTTCTTTCTTAATCTGATCATTTACATCTCTATAACATAGAAAAAAATATAAATAGGCTTGAAAATAGTCGAACTAATTTTTAAAGTGAAGTTTAAAACACTGACTAAATTTGATCTATTCAAACGTGGAGGCGTTTTTTTTTGCGCGCGTTTTTGGACAAATCCAATGGCGTCATTGTCCTTTCGTGTTTGTTTACTATCAAGTGTTTCAGTTATTTTATACTTATTTACAGTTTTAATTGCTATAAAAATCAGTTCAGAAGAAGTTATTTTTTCTCGCAAACACTACTATCACAGTAGCAATTTCGACGCCGATAATTTCAATAATGTAACAATCTACGTCACATTTCGTTTCGACCAACAGGACACGTTTTGTAGATTGAATTTCTCTCCCTTAATTTTCACTTTTCATTCAATATTTTCTGGGTTTAAATAATCACTGAATAAAAGAAATACCTTTTAAGTATATTGTAAAGACAATAAACAATCTATTAAAAATATTTGAGACAAATAAAATTTTGCAGCACATTTTTTTTTTACTATTTTTGTTATCATTAATTATTTATCTACTGTTAATATTTAGTAATGTATAAGTAATATGCGTGAATGAAATAATTTGTGAGCATTTTGAGGTATTCGTATACACTTCGATTACATTATATTATGGACTAGCTGACCCAAGCAACTTCGTTTACGTCTCTTATTGCCCGTAGCGCGATAATTTTCCCCCGTTTTTGAAACATTTTTCATTGGTGCTCCGCTCCTATTGGTCTTAGCGTGATGATATATAGCCTATAGCCTTCCTCGATAAATGGGCTATCTAACAGTGAAAGAATTTTTCAAATCGGACCAGCGGTTCCTGAGATTAGCGTGTTCAAACATACAAACAAACAAACAAACTCTTCAGCTTTATATATTAGTATAGATTCTCTAATAAAACTGTTAAGTAAATTGGGAAATCCAAACTGAATATGCACTATCCATTAATGGTAAATGATATGATAAGGATAAAGTTGTTAACTTGACGTACATAGGTACATCGTTTGAAGTTAGTTTAGAGTTGTCTTGGGTTAATCCCGGTAAAGGAGGACATAAGGTAAAAAGGGCTAAACAAACTTATTTTATCTTAACCGAGCCTGACTTTTTGCGTAGATTTAGAGCTTTATGCTCTACTTCTGTAAGACAATAGTTTAACTACAAAAATAATGTTGGTTCATATAGTTGTATCGCGTAAGGAAGCATATTTAAATATCTTGCAAGCACAATGTTATTTGTAACCGACTTCAATAAAAGGAGGAGGTTTTACAATTCGACCGTATATTTATATTATTTTTTTTTACTTTTTTTTATGTATGTTCGAGGATAACTTCGTCGTTTATGAACCGATTTTGATGACTCTTTTTTTAATGGAAAGGAGATAACCCAACGGTGGTACCATGATAAGGACACTAAGATCTGATGATGGCATCCAAGAGAAATCGAGTCGAACCTTGTGGTCGGTTTTATTTTTGTTAAAATTATACTTGTTTAGAGACAACTACCGCATTAGTTATAAGCATCCTGTGTCACGGGAGAGCTGACAAATAAATAGATAAATAAATATAATAAATATTTCGGACATCTAACACACAACGCCGTCCAATCCCAAGCTAAGCAGAGCTTGTGTTATGGGTACTAGAACAACTGATACAAATACATATATACTTTTTTTGTAAATACATACATATTATACATGGCAAACACCCAAGTATATATGAGACGGACACAAAGAACACCTAGATCCAGAACAACAATTTGTGGATCACATAGAGTGTTGTTCCATGTGGGATTTGGTGGGGGAACCGACAACACTTGGCGCAGTAAGAAGCGGGCGTGGCGACACATTTAACCACTAGGCCAATCATGCAGTAAATTTTACTTAACAATTTTATGTTAAAAGAAGTTTTTTAACATTAAATTGAGCTGTTAAGTTGGGTTACAGCTGAAAATCAGCGCTGTGGTCACTTTCAGGTCTTTTGGTCACACAGCTAGACATTTCACTGCTTTTATTTTCTTTGTTTTGTATATTGTTTGTTGTTATTTACTCTAAGTTAAATGTCTTATCTTTCTCTTTTACATGTATGTTATGTGTGACTAATAAATGTATTCTATTCTATTCTATTCTATTCTTTTAGCATAAAATTGTTTACTAAGTAGTGATGTGTTATTCGTACTAAATGTTTTTATTTTAATGTTTATATTAAACTAAATTTATATTTCAATTAATTTTGTACGTGATCCTTTGACCTTTGCGAAGACAAAGCGATAACAATAGTATATGATAATAAAATTAATTAAAAGCGTCATGTTTTTCTTTGTTTGTTAGTTTTCATTCATCATATTACCAAGAGGTGATCCGGCAGAGAACCAGAGTCATCGACATAGCCCATAGGATTAGCAAGCTGAAGTGGCAGTGGGCTGGCCATATTTGCCGTAGAACCGATAACCGTTGGGGTAAACGGGTTCTTGAGTGGAGACCGCGATTCGGCAAACGTAGTGTAGGACGTCCACAGGCCAGGTGGAGTGATGATTTGCGCAAGACGGCTGGCAGGAGCTGGATGCGAGAAGCCGAGGATCGAACTAAGTGGCGTGCAATTGGAGAGGCCTATGTCCAGCAGTGGACTGCGATAGGCTGATGATGATGATGATGATGATATTACCAAGAAATCTCTACTTATTACCCAACTGCGAAAGAAGAAGGTTTATGTTTTTCGAGTGTATGACTATGTATGTATGTACATTTCTTTGGCACGCCCTAGAGCCTACACGGCTTGTCGTATTTTTATGTGAGTGGTGTCTATAGACTCGTCTTAGTCGTGCAAAAAGCAACTTTGCACTCTTGTATAATAAACTAGCAGACCATCGCCAATCCGTTTGCGTCTCCTATTGCCCGGAGCGTGAAAATTTTCCCCCGTTTTTGAAACATTCTTTATTGATGCTCCGCTCCTATTGGTCTTAGCGTGATGATACACAGCCTATAGCCTTCCTGGATAAATGGGATATCTAACACTGAAAGAATTTTTCAAATCGGACCAGCGGTTCCTGAGAGTAGCGCGTTCAAACAAACAAACAAACTATTCAGCTTTAAGTATTAGTATTTAAAAATGAATCGACCAAATGTATGTACGCGCATAACTTCCGATCGGCTGCACCAAATTAAATAATTCTTTTTTTTTATGTGTTCGTTATTGTTAGGACAAGATTTGTGTACAAGAAAATTTAAAAGAAAGTGGGATTTTTTTCGCAACTGTACACTGCCTGTGGGAAGCTGAGACAGATATGTAAATATGACGGTACGAAGTTCACCTGGTCAGCTAGTAAATGATATTTATTTCGTAAGTAAATCTTTTCAGATATTTTTATACGTAGAACTTTACAGCTAGATGAGGCCGGCATTTCCTAAGAATCACTCTGGAGAGTTCACATCAAATCACAGATGTGTCTTTTTCTTAAGTCCGTGACATTGATTATATAAAATCAAAAAAGGACCATGTTTTCGTTTTATGGAATAGGTAAGTGAACCTGATGGTAAGTGATTACCGCCGCCGGCAACACCAGAGGCGTCACAAGTGCGTTGCCGGCCTTTAGGTGATGGGGGGAGGGATTTGGTTGGTTGGTTAGTTTAGTTTTGAGTCAGCCTTTCCATACGGAAGGCATACGAACCCCAGCCATCGTGTAAAAACGCTTATATGGCAAGCCAACCTTAATAGATAGACATACGCTGTCGCTAACTTTTTTTAGAACAACTTTTCTGGAACAACCATTTCGATGAAAGCCAAGGGGTTACATTGGACTCTGAGAAAGGATATCTACAAGCGACATGCACGCGAGCGGAGCCGCAGGCAACATCCAATAGTGTTATATTGTTGATAGCTAACTGAAACTTTACCAGGAACCCCTTTTTTATGTTTGGGCCTGCCAAAGTGACTCTGCTCTGCCTGATGGAAAGCAAAAGCAGAATCCAAGAATGGTCGTCACCATACTCATTGTGAATGCAGACAATGCAGCATGGTGACCCACACCATGGCGGCCTTGTTATGCTTTTGCATCGTTGGGCCAGCGATGGACATTGCGCTCCAACTTTAAAGTGAACTTTTTTGAAGTCGTTTCATAATTATCATGAAAAGTGATAGATATTGTCCAACTTTTCAAAACATTGCTTACAAAATCACGTGTCTTTGGAAAGATTCATTTATCAATTATCATTATTTGGAGCAAATATGAATACACACTAAATATTCATATGTATTTTGTTCTAGTAAAACAGTTATTATGTAAAGACCCATTATCATATTATGAATTATTACGTTGTCTTGTGATAACACGCACAGAGAGCATTGTCAGTCAGTATTTATCGAAGGAATAAGATAATAAATAATAAAACAATGCGGTGTAGAATGATACGAAAGAAACCTTTGTTATATATAAAACTAATTATGTACATTATATACCTCCATAAATAAAGAATAAATATTTCGGACGTCTAACATCATCTAACTTATATTATGGGTACTAGACAATTAATATAAATGCTTATATATTTTTTTTGTAAATACATACATATTATACATTGGAAACACCCAAAGTCTAAAACAAATATTTGCAGATCATACAAAGATTTGGTCCGACCCGGGAATTGAAACCGAGACTTCAAGTACAGGAATTGCATACGCTACCACTGCGCCACAGATGCAGTTATGAGTATAAAACTAACTTTAATTTAATTAAATGTTACTTAATATAGACATCTGTATCATAACAATATCATATAAATTTATAAGTCTGTTTAGAACGGAGGTTTTGATGCCTCTTAGATCGATTTCGGACTTCTTGCATCCAACTACCGGAGGTTCATACCCCCCAATCCCTCCAACATACAAAAATTTTACAAAAATAAAACCGACTTCAAGGTTTGACTCGATTTCTCTTGGATGCCATCATCTGATCTTAGTGTCCTTATCATGGTACCACCGTTGGGTTATCTCCTTTCCATTAAAAAAAGAGTCATCAAAATCGGTTCATAAACGACGAAGTTATCCTCGAACACACATAAAAATAAAAATAAATATATTGGTTGAATTGAGAAACCTCCTCCTTTTTTTGAAGTCGGTTAAAAAGAAAAGTCAGGAAATAGACTTGAGAGGTTATTAAGAGAGTGTCAATTCTTTCAATTTGCCACGTTGGCTTTTGCAACGTGGCAGGAAGCCCTGACAGTTGACTCAAGATAATATAATCACACATTTTACTTTATAATCTATGGTAGTTTACTACCCGTAAAGATTTTTTATGATTTAATTGCGTATTATTAAATACAAATCATACATGTGTTATCTTAAAATGTCAACATGGATACGATAAAAAAAACGAGTTTATACATATCGTGTGTACCATGGACTTACTGAATTATATAAATATAATTACATAAACCTCTTTCGAATTCAAAATTTACAGGAACTGTTATATGCATAGAGCTATCAAAGATAGAGCAGGGAAGATACACGGCTGACATTAAGCGAAAACGTCCAACGCTTAGAAAGAAATAGAGGATCGCGGTACCCCGTCTGTCTTTCTCTACTGACGCATGCGCAGTAAAGGACTAATAATGGTAATCCAATCATAACAATTAACCGTCGAATCGTTCGGCTATGCTCATGCGTGAGTAGAGACAGACAGATGGGTACCGCGATCGTCTCTCTCTTTCTAACCGAGGGACGACTGGAGGCCTGGCTCCCCTACTCCATCTATAATACCTCTATGGTTAAATGTCCGTGTGGTGACAGAATATCAATGTAAAATAACAGCGTTCGTTGCGGTCGTGCTGCGTTGGTGAGTGTGAGACCGGAGGCCCAATGATGCATCAAGCCGCCATAGTGTGGTTTGGTTTGAAAACCACGCTGCATTGTTGCATTGTCTGCATTCGCAATGAGTATGCCGACCACAACTCTTGGATTCTGCTTATACTTTCCATCAGGCAGAGTAGAGTCATTTTGGCAGGCCATACATAAAAAAAACACATGCAATGGTAGGCCAATACCTCGTTTCTAAAGATAGGCATGTGTAACAGTGAATTGTTGTAAGATCCTCTCTTGCGATCGTGGCGCTATCTAGATAAAATTATAAATGGATCCTTTCCTCATTACCTGTACCACCTGTCCATACTTCCTAATTGTATTGGTATTAAATATGTTCAGCACATCAATTCAATGTCAAAAGGTGAGCGGAAATATATTTGAGTGGGACGTGTGCGAACTTGAATTGTCCATGGTAAAATTTTTATTGTCTCTGGTCACTATAGTTTTTTAATTATAGTATTGTTCTATGTTTATATTGATGATGCTAATATTTTGACTACTTTAAGATAATGTGTTTATGTGATGCGCTTTTATATTGGATACAACTCTACTAATACCAAAAAGATTTGTATAAACTGCAGAAAAATATATTGTAGCCATGATTTGGCATTCGACTTGGTCGATGGTAGGTCGGTCGTTAATTATAGGCCTACCATAAGAAAAGAAGAAAAGAGAGAGCATCGCTAACCACTAGACTAGACCGAAAGGCAATTTTTGAATGCAAACTACAATTTGACATAAACTTTTGACGTACGTACATCTTCTTCTAAATAAAAATCAATTGCTGTTCGTTTGTTTCGAAAACTCGAGAACGGCTGCTCCGATGTAGCTCATTTTTGTTTTGAAATTTTTGTCTTAGTCCAGGGAAGGTTTAAACGATAAAGAATTAAAAAGAACTTGAATAACAACGTGTACGAAATAGCGGGCACAGCTAGTATATTTATAAAACATTGCATCCGATTTATCACGATATAAAATGTCATATCAAAAGGTCATATCTGCCAGATATAAGATTTTATTAATTTGACCTTTATATTATATAATACGAGTATTAATACAATTTATTCAATGTAAAGGAATCTTTTTGTTAAGTTCCTTTTAAAAGACAAAGGGGGCGTCACTTTTTCCGCCTACTTCACTTGTATTTAAAAGATAAAAACCGATAAAACATTGACGTTTTCATGATATCTCTAATGAACTATTTACGCGAAATAAGGTTAGGATTTTCCAAATGTTTTCTGAACAGTCCATTGTCAATTATATATGTGTATAAAACATAAACAAATTGCTATTCGTTAGTCTCACTAAAACTCAAGAAATGCTGCACCAAATTGGTTTATTTTAGTCTTGAAATATTCGCAGGAATTCAGGTAGCGCAGAAAGGGGTTCAAATGGAGTGACAAAAAAAATACTACATTGTCATGAATACAGTTAGAACCTAATAATAACTGAAGCCCAATTTTAGGCGTAGGAAGTAGCGAGCACATCTGGTATAAAATAATTATTCTATGTTATGAGGTAAATAATGAAAAAAAAACTTTCAAAATATGCCTAATTACGTTATTTTAAACCCTCCTACTCTATTCTCAATGTCTGCCTCGGAGGCGTAGTGGTAGCGTATCCGACTGCTGTGCTTGAATCTCGGATTTGATTCCCGGGTCGGACCAAATGTTTGTAGAATCTGCAAATGTTTGTTTCGGAGCTTGGGTGTTTTCTATGAATTTACAATTTATATATTTACTAAATTTTGCACGCGACTTCGCCCGCGTGTTGTCGGGTATCGCAGCAAAGAGTAGCCTATGTCCTTTCTCAAGAATCAAAGTATCTCCCTGCCTAGTTTCATTGAAATCGGTGCAGTGGTTTAGCCGAGAAAGCAGCACAGACAGACAGAGTTACTTTCGCATTTATAATATAGGTATGGATTTCAGTTGTCTAGTACCCACAACACAAGCTCTGCTTAGCTTGGGACTTGATGGCGTTATGTGTTAGATGTCCGAAATATATTTATTTATTTTACGATACAAATAAATAAAATTGGAGTGTCTGTTTGTAATATTAAAATAACCGCTTTTTACTAAATGCATATGTGCATATGTATGTATACAGGATACATGTACTAAAATAAGATTTGATACAATTTTTGTGTTTCTGTCTATTTGTTCCGGGTAATCTCTGAAATGGCTGGACCGATTTTGACGGGACCTTCACTAGTAGATAGCTGATGTTCTACCAGACCAACATTGTCCCGCGGCGTTACTCGCAGTACGACAATAACCGCGGGTAATACCCCGGGTAATATACGTAGTATTATTTTAAATATAAACTACATTGGGCGGTAAACATTTTTTTCTCCGACTTACTTTGCAAATTCAGCTACCATGAAAAAGTCTTTCCACTTTTCGGGTTATTATATAGCCTATGTCACTCTCAAATAGCGTTGGCTTCTTTTGGTAAAATAATTTTTAAAATCGATTCAGTAGATACAGAGATTACCCACTATAACGTCACAAACTCACAAAGTTTAGAAGATGGCAACGTTGTGGCAACGTAAGCCGCAACGTTGTCTTGCCATTCCCCAACCCGCACTTGGCCAGTGTGGGGACCTATGGCCTTAACCCTCTCCTGAGAGGAGAGCTGAGCCCAGCAGTGGGACGTTATAGGTTGTTGATAATCTAAATAATACAGTTATCTCGATTATTTTTGTCATGCAAAGCTATAAGTAATTTAAATAAGTGTATTATCGAATGTAATTTATCGGAGAGGATTTAGTGTTGAGTTATCTTAGTTTATTGAAATAATAACTAAATATATTCTTTGTGACGCACATATATATGAATATAGATGTATATTAAATTATAAAAATCGTGTAAGCGATCATAATCACCGTAAGCCATTTTAAAATGGAGATGTAAGAAAAAATGAGGTCATTAAGATACCCTGCTCTGTTGTGACATAATATTCTGGTTCAAGAATCCATAATAAAAAGACCCAAAGTAACACAGTGTAACACTTGAACTGACCTGTCACAATAAAATAAAAGCCATTTTATAGAGTTCAAAATTGTATCTGTAAATGCAAAGTTGTTGACGACGCACATTTTCCCAAATTTCCCAATTAAGCTATGTTTCGAAATCAAGCTACACCTTTCCTATGTTCTCTACTAAATTCCTGCCAATTTTGATCATTGGTTGAATAATTATGGCACAAGCGTAAAAAAGAGACTGGCTTATGTACGATATGGGGTCGATTGTATTTTTTTTCACCGTCATTAGCGCCTGAAAATTGAACCACTTTCATTGCATAAATCGATAACATTGCTAAAAGAAAAATTGTAGGCACTTTCTTCACTTAAAACTGTTTTAAATATGGCTAAGGGCTTGAGCTTGAAAAGTAAGATAAAATTCTATAGATAGCTACTCGAGGTTACATTCAATATTATAAATTAAAAATGTGAATTCTATAGGCTGTTGTTTTTTTTACCTTTTTGAGGGCTCATTAGATTTTCTATACAATCTAATATATACAATTCTCGTGTCACAGTTTTCGTTGCCATACTCCTCCGAAACGGCTTGACCGATTCTCATGAAACTTTGTGAGCATATTGAGTAGGTCTGAGAATCGGCCAACATCTATTTTATATCCCTCTATAGGGTAAGGGTCACCCATCCTTAAAAAAAAATTATGGCAAAACGACGTTTGCCGGGGCAGCTAGTTTCAATATATCTTCTTATCCATTATTTCACAACTTCGTACAAAAATCATGTGACAAGGGAGAAATTTGATGGTTGCCTTTTCCCTTCTTCAAGAATCACTCTATCTATTAATAAAAATTGCATCAAAATTCGTGCAGCAGCTTTTGAGATTACCGCGAACAGACAGACGCGACGGAAAACTTTGCTTTATAATATATAGCGAAAATGTTCAAGGGCGCTTCTTTCAAGAGTTTAGGAGCCCTTAAAGTTAGAGTATGTAAACACTATTATTATACCTGAAGTAATACTGCTTCGGTGGCACAGTGGTAGCGTACGCGACTGCTGTTCTTGAGGTCTCGGGTTCGATTCCCGGGTCGGAACAAATGTTTGTATGATCTGCAAATATTTGTTTCGGAGTTTGGGTGTTTCTATGTATAATATGTATGTAATTACAAAAAAAAAAAGTATATAAGTATTCATATCAGTTGTCTAGTACCCATAATACAAGCTCTGCTTAGTTTGGGACTAGATGGCGTTGAAAAAAAAAAAAAAAAAAAAAAACATAATACGTTTCTTTAAAGTCCACTTTAGCTTTGTGGTAAAGGATTAAGAGAACGATGTATCATCATCCCTATTCATCCAAAGGGTGTCGTAAGAGTATCTACACTACGCAAGACAACAGAACTACAATGAGAAGGAAAACTTGACAGAAATCCTATATGAAACTAGCTGAACCCAGCGGTGTTACCCGCGGTTATTGAGGTACCGCGAGTAACGCCGCGGGACAAATGTAGTCTAAAAAAAGTAGCCTAAGTTACTCCTTAGATCATCAGCTATCTGCCAGTGAAAGTCCCGTCAAAACCAGGTCCAGCCGTTCCAGAGATTATCCGGAATAAACAGACAGACAGACAGATAAAAATTGAGAAAAATAATATTTTGGTATATGTATCGTGTGCATTTATTAAAAAACGGTTATTTTAATATTACAAACAGACATTCCAATTTTTACCCGACTACGGCAAAGCCAAAGGAGGGTTATGATTTTGACAGGCTATGTATGTATGTATGTATGTATGTATGTATGTATGTATGTATGTATGTATGTATGTATGTATGTATGTATGTATGTTCATTTGTTCCCTCCTAGCTCCTTAACTACTAATTAGATTTGGACGAATGAGGTGTCTCTAGAAGCGTCATGATCGTCTTCTGGTTATAGGCTATATGACGTGTTACTAAATCTAATGTGGCGCCCTCTAGCCGACATAAAGTACCGTATTAAAAAATAAATTTGAGATAAACATGCCGTGTTTGGTATCATTGGAAAGGGCGTTACTTGTACATTTCAAAAATACATATATTATTAGCATTTGTTCGTGACTTTGTCCGTATTTATTCGATAAGTGTGATATTTCAATGGTATGCTTTTTTGTTCCCTCATTCTTTCTAAACTTGTCAGAATAAGACAAATGAGGTACCGCTAGAAGTGTCTTGATTGTCCGCTGACTAGAGGTTATATGACGTGTCACTGAATTGAATGTGGCGCCCTCTAGCCGACATAAAGTACTGTATTAAAAACTAAATTTGAAATAAATATGCCGTGTTTGATATCATTGGAAAGGGCGTTACTTGTAGATTTCAAAAATATATATATTATTAGCATTTTCTCGTGACTTTGTCCGTATTTATTCGATAATTGTGATATTTCTGTAGTATCTATTTAAAATATACTTTGCGAAGAAATTAGTATTATAGAGGCACCAAAACATTTTAAATAAAAAAAAGTAAAAACTAAAACCCAACTACGACAAGAAACGACGCTGAAAAAGTATGAAACAAGTTTCAAAAGCCGTAGTCACGCGTTGTTAAAGTGTTATGAACTATGGAACATTCCTAAGTTTCAAAAGCCAAAGTAGTCCATGTAGTGTAATGTACCATAGTATGTAACACTTTAACAACGCGTGACTACGGCTTTTGAAACTTGTTTCATACTTTTTCAGCGTCGTTTCTTGTCGTAGTTGGGTTTTAGTTTTTACTTTTTTTTATATTTATTTGTATAGATGTATAGATTGTCTGACTAGTGTGTTATAGTAGGCCAAAATGTCCTTAAAACGTCCGTGTTAACGAGAGGCCTACGTCCAGCAGTGAACAAAGACGTTGAAGTATGTTGATGTGTTGTGATCCCTTTTAAACCTCCCTCCAGCATCAGCTACTTGATGAAAAGCAATGATCAATGAACGAACAGTGGCTTTCACGAGACCATTCAATCGCAGTCGGTCGATTCGCTGCAGTATGGAGCGCCTAAGGTTAAGCTTCATGCTTAGTTTAACTAAACTATTACTATAGATATACATTTATAATAGATAAAGAAGTTTAGGATTAGTAAACAACATAAAAATACGTACATACTTTGTATATCTTCTGTGTTCAGTCATCTTGAAAATAAATAAAACTCTCACAAAATATAATACAAATAACACCGGCTACTTCTTCTACTGACAGAATGACAATGTACCATAGATATTTCAGATAAAGGACCAGAGATTCTAAAAGAATTTTTTGGAGTCTATAGTTAGAACTTATTAGTTTAAGTTAAGAATTTTCTTTGATGAATAATGAAGTTCAGAATGAAGAATTTGAGGTTGCAGAGCCACGCTGATTTCAGCACGGTTGTGCCGGTTCGACCGGGGCGGTACTACCCTCGCACAGAAGATCACCGTTAAATGACAGCGTACGTGCTGTCGCGTTTCGTTGGTGAGTGCGAGACCGGAGGCCCAATGATGCAGAAGCATCACTAGCCCGCCATGATGTGGGTCACCATGCTGCATTGTTGTATTCGCAATGAGTCTGATGACCACCACTCTTGGATTCTGCTGATGCTTTCCATCAGGCAGAGTAGAGTCATTTTGGCAGGCCATATATTAGAATTCTTCTTAAAAATAGATTTTGGCTTACTACGCTACGATACTGGTCAAACACATATTTTTTGGAATCCCGCTCACACGCTCACTACTATAACTCCTGCATTCCTGGATTAACTGCAGTGCCCCACGAACGTACCGAGTTATAACAATTGGGAAGTCCCAGGAAAAATTAAACTGTCTTGAAACACACAATCAAATTCATCAAAAGAAAACTGAAGGGGTTGGAAATTTAACACATCTGATGGTTTACTCAACAATTATTTGAAGGAGTTACTAACTTCGATAAAAAGTTTGGATTTATAATATTAGTAGGATTGACAGAGCACGGTCGAAGCTCAGGTAATATCTGCAAAGGACACGGCGGGTTGTTGAACTTGTCGAGTTTGGCACCGATATATTGCACCGTTGATGTCAAAAGGTCATTGCATTCCACCTAAACATATTTAAGTACTTCTCATTAGCATGATGTTTTGATCCGTGTTTATTTTTATTCTCTTTATTTTTTTCCAAAAATGCACTTAATATTAGATTAACTATTTATATATCTGCCGTTTTTATTAAACATCCCACCAATTAAGAGGTTCTCGGGTTTGATAGAACCAAATAAGTGTTATTGCGTTTTTCTGGTTATAGAATCCGGAATTTGGAGGTTGCGGTCTTAATCCTCGTGCCTTGGCGAGCACGTACAGCCGTCAGCCCTACGCCTGAATTCACCCCGGTCGTGTCGGATAGCCATTTCACCGGATTGTGCAAGTGTGGGGAACAGAGAGTGCTGCTGTATTTGGGCACACATTTGTGCAGTATAGTGACTGCCGCGTATTTGGCTGGCCTCCATTAAGACTGAGCGCCGTGGAAGAAATCGGCTAGGGCGACTATCTAAACATCATCAACTCCTTCAAGCAAAAACTGAATAACGATTTTATATACACTAGCTTTTGCGCGCGGTTCCGCCCACGTGATTGTCGGTTACCGCAGCAAAGAGTACCCTATGTCCTTTCACAGGAATCGAAGTATCTCCATACCAAATTTAATTAAAATCGGAGCAGCGGTTTGGCCGTGAAAGCAAGACAGACAGACAGAGTTACTTTCGCATTTATAATATGAGAATAGAGTTTACAGTCGACACACACGCGGACGGAGTCGCAGGCATAAGCTAGTTTAAAAATAAAATTCCTAATTCCAAAATTATTTTTTCATGCCTGCATACAAAGTACCTATTCTAAATTTAATAATCTTACAAGTATCCCACGCAAAATTTGTTTTTCTGGGGTCGCAAACAATTCTTTGTTCTAGTTTTCCTTACGATCGGATTAACAGCGTAACAATGCTTAAAATACGAATAATCAAATAATGACTATCATCTCTGGATCTAAGGGACCGATTTTGAAAACGCTTCTTCCAATAGAAAGCTACATGATTTGTGGATGTCATCGCCTATATTTTAACCCGAAAATGTTTAACTCCTAACGAAGTGGTTCAGCTAGTAAAATTGATTTGTAGCAAAAATATCTATGAACTTTAAAGAAATCACGCATAAAAACGTAATGCAGAGTACATGCTTAAGTTAAAAGTGCCACGTACTACTGCAGTACTATAAATAATAATTATAGTACATATAATCATTGATAAATCGATTATTATTTAATTACCTACTTATGTTAATCACACATGCTAATGATAAGAAACGTATCTAATTTATTTAATACTAGCTGACCCACGCAACTTCGTTTACGTCTCCTATTGTCCGTAGCGCGATAAATGGGCTAGCTAATACTGAAAGAATTTTTCAAATCGGACCTGTAGATTCCTGAGATTCAAACAAACAAACAAACTCTTCAGCTTTATATCTATACTAATATATAAAGCTGAAGAGTTTGTTTGTTTGTTTGAACGCGTTAATCTCAGAAACTACTGGTCCGATTTGAAAAATTATTTCAATGTTGGATAGTACATTTATCGACTAAGGCTATAGGCTATATATCATTACGCTAGGGCCAATAGGAGCGGAGCACCAATGAAAAATGTTTCGAAAACGGGGGAAAATTATCACGCTACGGGCAATAGAAGACGCAAACAAGGTTGCGTGGGTCTGCTAGTATTAGTAAATATAGATATAGATAATTATATCTATAGTGTTTAATATCTTGACAAGATAGATTGTATAATTATATAGATAGATATATGGATAGATAACAATATAGATATTTGAATAAATATTTGTAGGTCTCCGATTTAAGAAACGTGTAGGTACTAATTAGCGAACATGATACAGAATTTGTAACGCATCTTCTATACTAATATTATAAACGAGGAAGTTTGTAAGTATGGATGGATGGATGGATGTTTGTTACTCTTTAACGCAAAACCTAATGATTGGATTTGGATGAAACTTTACAGTAATATAGCTTATACCTCAGAATAACACATAGGCTACTATTTGCCGCGATAACCGACATATACGCGGGCGGAGCCGCGGGCAACAACTAGTTAGATAATACAAATGAAGACGTTTCCTCTGTCTGTTCACTTATATCTTTTAAACTACTAAACAAATAAAATTGGAGTTTCTGTTTGTAATATTAAAATAACCGCTTTTTAATAAATGCATTAATGTATACATGGTACATGTACCATAATAAGTTTTTACAATTTATGTCTGTCTGTCTTTTAGTTCCGGTATCTCTGGAATGGCAGGAACGATTTTGACGGGACTTTCACTGGTAGATAGCTGATGATCCAGGGAGTGACTAGGCTACTTTTTTTGAGACTAGTATTGTTCGCGGCGTTACCCGCGGTACAACAATAAACGCGGGTAACACCGCGGGGTTTAGCTAGTACTACACACAAATTAATAAAATTAGAGTTTCTGTTTGTAATATTAAAATAAACTTTTTCTAATAAATGCATATGAATGTAAACACGGTATATGTACCATAATAATTTTTTTTTTATTTTTTTGCTGTCTGTCTGTCTGTTTGTTCCGGGTAAGCTCTGGAACGGCTGAACCAATTTTGACGGGACTTTCACTGGCAGATAGCTGATGATCTAAGAAGTAACTTAGGCTACTTTTTTTAGACTAGCGCGCGGGATAAACCCGCGGCGTTATCCGCCGGTTAAAACG
Source organism: Spilosoma lubricipeda (assembly GCA_905220595.1). Classification (NCBI taxonomy): domain Eukaryota; kingdom Metazoa; phylum Arthropoda; class Insecta; order Lepidoptera; family Erebidae; genus Spilosoma; species Spilosoma lubricipeda. The sequence goes on along the minus strand of HG992296.1, from coordinate 12,557,539 downwards.
GTCCAGCCGTTCCAGAGATAAGCCGGAACTAACAGACATATAAACAAAAATAAAAAAAAAATTTTTTTTTGCATATGTACCGTGTAAACATAGACAAGCATTTAGTAAAACGCGGTTATTTTAATATTACAAACATACACTCCAATTTTATTTATGTGTATATAAGATGTATAGATTCATTCGGGTCATTATTACGAAACAATAACTTATTATTCATTAAAATAGGTTCAGTAGTTTATAGACGATGGAACATACCAAGATACATAAATTACATACTACGGGTAAAAAACAAGATGGATGACTAAGTGTTAATGATTGCTCTAATGCTCTGTTCATACGATGCGAACTTGTTTTTCTGCTAATTCTAATGAAGACAGTAATTTTATTGCAATTATATGCAATTATATAAAGCCTCGTCATGTGGGTACATGTGTTTTGTGTTTATGTAGGTACTTATTTTATTTTTTATGGAATAGGGGCAAACGAGCAGACGTATCGCCTGATGGTAAGCGATTACCGCCGTTCATGGACACCTGCAACAGCAGAGGGGTCACAAGTGCGTTGCTGGCCTTTGAGGAATGGGGAAAGGGATGGGGTTGGGTATTAACCTCCGGTATCCTAACTCACTTGGTGAAATACTGCGCAAGAGCTGTTTTACACCGGTTTTCTGTGAGGCCGTGGTATCACTCTGGTCGAGTCGGCCCATTCATGCCGAAACGTGGCTCTCCCACGTATCAAATACTATAAAATGAAGTCTTTTCCGCTGCCTGTTCTTAGATCTTTTAAACTATTCAACGAATTTGATGCAGTTTTCAGAAATATATAGGGAGATTATATTATACTAGCTTTTGCACGCGGTTTCGCCCACGCAGACTTTCATCCCCTAATTTACCCCCTTTGGGTTGGAATTTCAAAAATTCCTTTATTAGTACTCACTTTCGTTATATAAAGAACCGACATGCAAAATTTCAGGATTTTAGGTTCAGCGGTTTGGGCTGTGCGTTGATCTCTGGGTATGTCAGTCAGTCACCTTCCTCTTTTATATATAGAAATAGATTAGTACAGTAGTAATAGTGGACTCATCATCTTTCGTAAGTCCGAGAATTCCAAAAACTTCCGTGAGCAGCCGGTCGGGTCGCTAGTTACTGATATCTACACTAATATATAGAGCTGAAGAGTTTGTTTGTTTGTTTGAACACGCTAATCTCAGGAACCGCAGGTCCGATTTGAAAAATTCTTTCGGTGTTGGATAGTCCATTTATCGAGGAAGGCTATAGGGTATATATCATCACGCTACTACTAATAGGAGCGGAGCAACAATGAATAATGTTTCAAAAACGGGGGAAATTTTCACGCTACGGGCAATATAAGGCGCAAACGAGGTTGCGTGGGTCAGCTAGTATTATTGTTGTACTGCTTAAACTGTTGTACTTGAATGTGAACGAGTTATCAAAACAAAATAAATTACATATATCTGATAATTGCAAGATGGCTGCGGTAAGATAAATAATTATTAAATGACTTTATCTTTAGAATTTATTGTTCGTTAAAAATCTAAATCCTGCATTAATTAAAGAAAAGGTATATTGCGTAATCTTCTTTGGTTTTAAAAGGTTTTAATGATTATTATTACTTATTATTATTAACGTTAAGTTGGTTATTTTTAACCGACTTCAAAAAAAAGGAGGAGGTTTCTCAATTGGACCGTTTATATATTTTTTTTTTTAATGTGTGTTCGCGGATAACTTCGTCGTTTATAAACCGATTTAGATTATTCTTTTTTTAATGCAAAGGAGATATCCCAATAGTGGTACCATGATAAGGACACTTAGATCTGATGATTGCATCCAACAGAAATCGAGTCAATTCCTTGAAGTCGGTTTTATTTTTCAAATCGGACCAGCGGTTCCTGAGATTAGCGCATTCAAACAAACAAACAAACTCTTCAGCTTTATAATGTTAGTATAGATATGTTAAAACACTTCCAAATCGGTACTATTCCAGTGTGTATAGCGAACATACTGCCAGAACTAACGTACACATGTTTTCGTAACATTTCGGACTTATTTATTGAAGAATTTACAACTGCAAACATCGTTGTCGAAAATTATATTATAGTAAATAACAATATGTAACTTGCGATAACTTTACATATGGCCATACGATTTGAATGCCAAATGATTGCTAATTTAGGTACTAACTTATGGTGCTTATTGGTATCATATAATTACTTGTTCTGGTCGGGTATTGAACCAACGATTTGTTGAACACAAGGCTAGTCAATATGTAAGTTGATAAATTGTAAATATTGTTAGTAAAACTGCTCATAGTTCTTAAAAATTAAGCGAGTATTCATATTACGAAGTTTGTTTGACGATTTATTCAATTTGACATGTTATAAAAAAGTTAAGTATTATCAAGATTCGGCAACAGATAAATACTTAATTACAAGAACTTTTTTAAACCCTCACTTTGCGGTGTGCAGTACAATATATTAATTACGGTTAATAATTCAATAAATAAAAAAAATAAAAACATACAGTGAAACATAGAACCTCCTCCTCTTTGGAAGTCGATTAAAAAATAAAATAAAATCCAAAAGGTTACATTAGAATATATTTTCATAGACCAAACGCTATGATCACAGTGTAATCAAACAAAAAAAAGTGAAATTAAAAAGTCAAGCCGAAAGCCAAATCGAAAAAAAAAAGTTCCCGCGCAAAAAAGTCTATAAAAAATCATATTTGTATCTGATATGAAACTTAATATTACTCTACGTAATAGACAAAAAATATAGTAGGTACTTACAAATTGTGTTTTTATCAGAAATCCTGTAACTTTGATTAACAATTTTTGTCAAAATATTAGTAATAATATGTTAGCTCGTTGGCGTATCACAGCTAGCGAGTAAATGATAGCGCACTTATTGACTGAGCGAGCTCGATGACAGTAGATAATTCAATACCGCATGTTTTTCGTTAAAAATATTACTCATATGGTTACTATAAATTCCTGATATTAGAAATAGGTTGATATGAACTATATATGGGTAATGATAATAGATCAAAGATCAAAGGAACGGATAAATAAATTAATTTCAATTTTAATTTGATTATTTATATGGTACTAATTGTTGCACGCGACTCCGCCCGCGTGTATGCCATTTATTGCGGCAAATAGTAGCCTATGTGTTCTTCTAATGTATAAGCCATATTATTGTAAAGTTTCATTCAAATCGGTTCAGTAATTTTCGCGTAAAGGGTAACACACACAGACACACACACATCCTTACAAACTTTCGCAGTTATAATACTAGCTGTTGTCCGCGGCTCCGCCCGCGTATATGTCGGTTATCGCGGCAAATACTAGCCTATGTGTTATTCTCCTGTAAAATTGCTGTAAACTTTCATCCAAATCAGGTCAGTAGTTTTTGCGTGAAGAAGTAACAAACATACACACTCACAAACTTTCGCCTTTATATATTAGTGTGTTAAAAGAAGTGTGATAATGTGGTGAAGTGTGATTAGTATAATATGCACAGTGGTATATTTCTAGGAAATGAACAGACTGTCAATCAAAGTAAATTATGTATTATCTGCGGCAATATACATCTCAAGAGTCCTGCTGCTCTTGAGTTGCTAGTTAAGTGAGTTGGGTACCGGTGGAAAGGGAGTTTGCCTCCATATACCTCACCGATTAGTCGAAAAGAAACCAAACAATTGTTTAGTATCGGTTTATGGAACAGGGTCTTTTTTAATGTTTTACCTGCCAAAATGACTCTGCTTTACCTGATGGAAAGCTTGAGCAGAATCAAAGAGTGGTGGTCACCATCCTCAATGCGGATAAGGACAATGCAGCATGGTGACCCACACTATGGTGGCCTATTGAGATGCTTTTTCACGTTAAGACCCGGGATCATAGTGGGAGGGGAACACGTGTGCTGGTAGTCAGTTAGAGGTTTAAACCGCTCGGCACAGGAAGGAAGACCAGATGCGATGAGTACCAGAGCGTATTTATACTTCTTTTTTATCGTATAGATGGCAAACGAGCAGATGTATCACCTGATGGTTGATTACCGCCGCCCATGAATACCTGCAACACCAAAGGCGTCACAAGTGCGCTTTGGGAATGGGGAAAGGGATGTGGGGAGTGGTTGGGGTATGGGCCTCCGGTATCCTCACACACTCGGTGAAACACAGTGCAAGCGCTATTTCACACCGGTTTTCTGTGAGGCCGTAGTATCACTCCGGTCGAGCCGGCCCATTTGTGCCGTAGCGTGGCTCTCCCATGGTACTACTACTCCGAAGCAGTGACTTCCAAGGCGTGAAGACGTGTTGTCCTGTAGAGGAAATGTGATAGAACTCATTTAGCTAGCTTTTGCACGCGGCTCCGCCTGTATTTAATAATAATAATAATAATAAATATTTCGGACGTCTAACACACAACGCCATCTAGTCCCAAACTAAGCAGAGCTTGTACTATGGGTACTAGACAACTGATATAAATACTTATATACTTTTTTTTGTAAATACATACATATTATACATAGAAAACACCCAAACTCCGAAACAAATATTTGCAGATCATACAAACGTTTGGTCCGACCCGGGAATCGAACCCGAGACCTCAAGAACAGCAGTCGCGTAAGCTACCACTGCGCCACCGAGGCATTTATGTCGGTTATATGTTATTCTAATCTATATCTATACTAATATCTATAAAGCTGAAGAGTTTGTTTGTTTGTTTGAACACGCTAATCTCAGCCCATTTATCGAGGAAGGCTAAAGGCTATATATCATCACGCCAAGACCTACAGGAGCGGAGCAACAATGAAGAATGTTACAAAAACGTTGGAAAATTATTACGCTACAGACAATAGAAGACGCAAATAGGTTGCGTGGGTCGGCTAGTACGCTATATTTCTGTGAACTTTCATCTATATCCGTTAAGAATTTGCTACTAAAAAGCTACTAAGGTTTTATATTACCTCAGGTTATAATCTATACTAATATATAAAGCTGAAGAGTTTGTTTGTTTGTTTGTTTGTTTGTTTGTTTGTTTGTTTGTTTGTTTGAACACGCTAATCTCAGGAATCGCTGGTCGGATTTGAAAAATTCTTTCGGTGTTGGATAGTCCATTTATCGAGGAAGGCTATAGGGTATATATCATCACGCTACTGCTAATAGGAGCGGAGCAACAATGAAGAATGTTTCAAAAACGGGGGAAATTTTCACGCGACGGGCAATAGGAGACGCAAACAAGGTTGCGTGGGTCGGCTAGTCTATACTAATATTATAAAGCTGAAGAGTTTGTTTGTTTGTTTGAACGCGCTAATCTCAGGAACCGCAAATCCGATTTAAAAAATCTTTCAGTGTTGGATAGTACATTTATCGAAGAAGGCTATAGGCTATATATCATCATGCTAAGACCCATAGAAGCGGTGCACCAATAAAGAAAGTTTTAAAAACGGGGGAAAATTATCACGCTACGGGCAACAGGAGACGCAAACGAGGTTGCGTGGGTCGGCGTCAATTTTCAAGTATCAAGTCGACGTCAATTTTAAAATAAAAAAAATAAACAGTCAAATAAAAATATTTATTTAATCGCGTGTCACCTAGTTTATAAAAGTTAAAAGTTATTTAAAAATATTGGAGGTCATTGGACTCTGGTCATTGAACTATCGATATAACAAATATTTGCAAATAGGTATCTAAAAATTCGTTCATTTACATGTAAATCGATTCAGATCCGGTTACAATAAACAGCATGCATAAATAGCATCTGTTTCTCTAAAGACTGGATTAACGACTTTTTTATATATGTTTTATAAAGTTAATAGGTTAGTAGATGACCCAGTAAATTTTGTGTCACCTACATCTATTTACTCATCCATACTAATATTATAAAGCTGAAGAGCTTGTTTGTTTGTTTGAACGCGTTAATCTCAGGAACCGCTGGTCCGATTTGAAAAATTCTTTCATTGTTGAACAGGAAATTTATCGAGGAAGGCTGTAGGCCATATATCATTACGCTAAGACCAATAGGAGCAGAGCAAGCTTTTTAGTTTTTTTTTCAATTTATTGTGTTGTCATCGGTCCTTGACCCCTGTGCAAATTTTAAAGTCAATCGGACTCCTATAAGTGAGTAAAAATGAAGTTAAAAGATTCCGTTACATACACATATTCACGTCAAGCTAATAAAAGCGAGTTAAAAAAAAAGAAATTTTCAAATATGTCTCCTTTCACTTGTAATGTCAACAATAGGAATTGCTGTCGTATCTATTAAATAATAAATAAATAAATAAATATTTTGGACAACTAAGCACACAACGCCATCTAGTCCCAAGATAAGCAGAGCTTGTGTTATGGGGTACTAGACAGCTGATACAAATACATATATACTTTTTTTTTTGTAAATACATACATATTATAGATAGAACACACCCAAACTCCGAAACAAATATTTGTAGATCATACAAACATTTGGTCCGACCCGGGAATCGAACCCGAGACCTCATGATCAGCAGTCGCTCACGCCAACCGCTAGACCAACGAGGCATCATATCATTTGGAATCTTATCACTTTGAGATTACCTCGCTGTAAAAACTGATGTACTATTTAGATAGTAGGATGAGAATAATCTAATCGAAACAACTCAGTAAAATGGTTTTTTAGGGAAGTATTGATTTTTGTCGTTTTTGCAATGTCAAATTGAAATCGGTGCAGCGGTTTAACCATGAAATCGTAACAGGCAGGGTTACTTTCGAATTTATAACCTTACTAGTTATTGCCCGCGGCTCCGCCCGCGTATATGTCGGCTATTGCGGCAAATAGTAGCTTAGGTGTTATTCTGATGTATAAGCTATATTACTGTAAAGTTTCATCCAAATCCGTTCAGTAGTTTTTGCGTGAAAGAGTAACAAACATCTAAACATCCATCCATTATTACAAAATTTCGCATTTATAATATTAGTAGGATTTATAATATTAGTAAGAAGTAGGATAGCTGACTCACGCAAAATCGTTTGCGTCTCCTGTTACCCGTAGCGTGATAATTTTCACCCGTTTTTATAACATTCTCCATTGGTGCTCCGCTCCTATTAGTCTTAGCGTGATGATATAGCCTATAGCCTTCCTCGATAAATGCACTATGCAACACTGAAATAATTTTTCAAATTGGACCAGCGGTTCCTGAGATTAGCGCGTTCCCTCAGAAGTTATGCGCGTACATACATTTCGGGGATTCATATACTCTATACATACATACATACATATAAATAAAATTGGAGTATCTGTTTGTAATATGCATATATTGTAAACACAGTACATTTAGCAAATTCTTTTTTTTGTCTGTCTGTCGGTCTGTCTCTCTATCTGTCTGTCTGTTTGTTTCAGCTAATCTCTGGAACGGGTGGACGGATTTTGACGGGACTTTCACTGATAGATAGATAATGATATAAGGAGTAATTTAGGCTTCTTTTTTAGAGTAGCTTCGCCTCGCGGCTTCACCCGCGGTGTGACGATAACCGCGGTTAACACCGTGGGACTCAGCTAGTCTTTATATATATAGGAAAAATATTAATAGGTCACTCTCATGATCTATTAACGGTCGGTTACAGTCAACGGTTATTTGGTAACAATCGCTATCAGGGATGTTAATTCAATTTAAAAAAAGTAAGACTGTAATTGTTATAAGATGTGCAATAAACAATATTCATATCTACCAACAACTGCATGATGGTCAGCAATGCAATGCATGATCAAGAATTAAGTGCATATCCTGTAGTGAATGACATGAAATTACAACGTGGATTTCATAACTTAATCATGTGTCGTCACTGTAATTTTCTATGTCAAGTATCTGAGTTTTATGGTCGAGATATGGTAACGAAGGTACCCTATAAGTGAAGTATTGCAACTAATTCCTCGTTATCAACATGGCGCCAATGTTATTAAGGTTTGATTACTCACGGAGGTTTTCTGTGAATCTGATAAAACGTAGAATCTTTTTTGTGGTGTAGATGAACAGATGAGTCACCTCTTAATAAGTGACTACAATCATGGATGCTCTAAAGATTCAAATACGTTGACGGACTGGTCCTTAAATATTAGGTCTAGGGGGTTAGACTTCTGTTTTTGTCACTTCACCATCAACAGTCTTTAATAGTATTCTGATGGACAATAAGCCTCTCTTAAGCAAGATTTTGGGTTTTTTCCATATAGATGCCTGCCAAAATGACTCTACTCTGCCTGATGGAAAGTATGAGGAGAATCCAATAGCGGTCACTATACGTTTTGCACATGCAGGTAATACGACAATACAGCATGACTATTGAGATGCTTCTATATCATTGGGCCTCCGGTCTCATACTCACCAACAAAACACGACAGTGCGGATACTGAGTGACTCAAGAAAGGTTTACATGTATAATTAGCTGAATCGGTTATTGTTGTACCGCGAGTAACGCCGCGGGATAAAATTAGTCTAAAAAAAAGTAGCCTAAATTACTCCCTGAATCATCAACTACCTGCCAGTGAAAATTCCGTCAAAATCTTTATTTATCTACTAGCCGACGCACGCAACCTCGTTTGCGTCTATTATTTGCCCGTAGTGAAAATTTTCCCCCGTTTTTGTAACATTCTTCATTGTTGCTCCGCTCCTATTGGTCTTAGCGTGATGATATATAGCCTATAGCCTTCCTCGATAAATGGGCTATCTAACAGTGAAATAATTTTTCACGTCATTACATTTCACGAGATTAGCGTGTTCAAACAAACAAACAAACAAACTCTTCAGCTTTATATATTAGTAATCGGAACAAACAGACAGACAGACGGACAAAAAAATTCTTAACAACATTTTTGGTATATGTACCGTGTATACATACATATGCATTTAGTAAAAGGCGGTTATTTTAATATTAGAAACAGACACTATAATTTTATTAATTTGAATATATTAGTTCCACCTTTAGCGCAGCTAGATAAGTATTTTGAGCTTGTTATATTGTGACACTGTTGCACTTTCAACAAACGACTTGCAGGAGATTCTACCACTATACCACAAACAATGCAACCTTTTTATTCAAATTTGCGTGGTTTCAAATAATACAACTGTCACAAATGTCAAAAGAAAGGAAAAAAATAGACTTCACATTTTTCCTTACCCGAAGTAGCGTGGACGAAATAATTAAAGAAAATGCACCCAGGTTATTCAAACATAAAATTATTCCGTGTTAAAATACCAAAACACTGATGGCTTGCCACAGGAAATGTAGCAAAAGCAAAGATGTTGCTGAAGAAGATTCCATTTTGAAAGTATCTTCATTGGGTCCAGGTTTGGAAGCGAAATTTGACGAGTTGAAATTCGAAATTGTCCATAAAATTGAGAAAGAATTAGTTGACGCGCAGAATGCTAGAGATTTCATCACCCATAAGTACGATGAACTTTGTAATAAGATCCAGTATTTGACAGAATTAGATGCTACTGTGTTGGGTTTCAGAACAGATGTGAAAGCAATAGAGAAACAGATTTCTGAACTGTCTATGCGCGTTGATGATATTGAAAAAAGAACTATAAGTCAAGAAATTGGGTCCATAAGTTCGTCCTTGTTTTAAAGATTAAAATTGTTAGTTAATTTATGGTTTTTTTCTACTTATTAGTTTAACCGTGGTCATTAGTAAAAGGTAAATAATAACGACATATTCTAACTTCACCCTTCTTATACAGTCTTATCCCAATTCAGCCAGGTTTTGGGTTATGGTAAATATTTCTAGATGCAGACATTAAAGATAAATTACTCTCACTTACAGAACAAATATCGAGCTTATCAAATAGTTGTTTGTATTTATATTACAGAGCTCGAACCTGCAAATATTTTTTGAATCATAAGCTAATAATAGCGCAGTTTGACATGAGTAAGATTTATAGACACAAATAATTTAACTCTGGCGGTTTTGCTAGAAATTATGGCAAATCTGATAGGCCATGCCATTGTTTTTCCTCTTTAAGTAAACTAAAGAAATAATTGCACAGCGTAGACTTCCTGTAAATCCGTGGTATCCAAGCCAGCCAATACCAAATCATAATTCTCCCTTTCAATCATTCATTCATAGAATTCTTTCATTAAAATTCCAAAGGTTACATTATTTTTCCAACACACAAATCCAGGTGTCAATAGTTATCACACTAAATCACTCGCAAATACCTGAAAAAGATAACTTGTAATGATACGCTTAATCTTCAATGATAAATTGAATTTAAAATCTTTTTGAATTTAGATAAGATTTGTGTTTATGCAACCAGTTATTCCATTTTAGGGTCTCGTACAACTTAACCAAAAACTCGCCAAGTTCGTTTGTCCGCGCAACTGACCGCTGAATGCCTAAAAACACAGATAATCCCTAATCTTCCTCTAAGTCACAGATTAACTCCAAAGGGGTTAAAGACTGGTTGGATAAAAAGTAATTCAAACTAATGTTATAAATTTTAAAGTAACTCACTCTGTCTGTTACGCGTTCACAGCTAAACTGCTGAACCAATTGCAACGAGATTTGTGCGTAGAGATACTTTTAAGTTTAATTCTTGAGGAAGGAGGTTAGTCTTAACCGCGATCATCATACATATATATCAGAGCCGCGGGCCAAAGCTATTTTAACCGACTTCAAAAAAGGAGGTTTTTCAATTCGACCGTTGTATATATTTTTTTTATGTGTGTTCGAAGATAACTTCGTCGTTTATGACCCGATTTTAATGATTCTTTTTGTAATGGAAAAGAGATATCCCAATGGTAGTATCATGATAAGGACACTAAGATCTGATGATGACATCCAAGAGAAATCGAGTCAATACCTTGAAGTCCGTTTTATTTTTGTTAAAATTTTACTTGTCTATTAAGTTACACTCAAGTAATATAGTATCTTACTACATTCAGAGAATTACATTATTATTTAGGCATCTATGCTAATTAAAACGTGTTTATAGATGACTGTAAATGAGAATGTTCAATAGTTTTTTCAATCTATACTAATATATATAGCTGAAGAGTTTGTTTGTTTGTTTGAACACGCTAATCTCAGGAACCGTTGGTCCGATTTGAAAAATTATTTCAGTGTTGGATAGTACATTTATCGAGGAAGGAATCCTATTGCCCGTAACGTAATAATTTTCCCCCGTTTTCGCAACAATCTTCATTGGTCTAAGCGTAATGATATATAGCCTATAGCCTTCTTCGAGAAATGGGCTATCTAACACTGAAATAATTTTTCAAATTGGACCAGCCGGTCTTGAGATTAGCGCGTTCAAACAAACTCTTCAGCTTTATAATATTAAGTATAGATATGTAGTATAGATATAGATTTAAAAACGAATTTCAATATGGTCTTCCGGTAGCCTAACTCTCTCGGTGAAACACAGCGCAAGCGCTATTTCACGTCGGTTTTCTGTAAGGCCGTGGCATCACTCCGGTCGAGCCAGCTTATCCATGCCGAAGCGTGGCTCTCCAACGGTATATTTATTGCTCTAAGAATGATTTTAGGTACCTTAACTAAAAATAAATCCAATAAACACAAATAAATACGGAAAGCAGAATGCAATATTCAACAAGAACCCATCAAGTCCCAGTGCTGGGCTCGGGTCTCCTCTCAGGAGAGGGTTAAGGCCATAGGTGCCCACGCTGGCCAAGTGCGGGTTGGGGACTGGCAAGACAACGTTGTGGCTACGTAATCTTGCCGTTGGATGTTTTAAAGCCCCCCAAAGGCCTTCAACTAAGCTTCACGACTGTCATGCTATGATAATAACAGGGACCGACTGCTTAACGTGACTTCTGAATCACGGAGACGCTCATAGTAACATGCCAACAGCGGTCACCCATCCAGGTACTGACCGCGCCGTTGTTTCTTACCCGCGGTAATTGTTTCTAATATGCAACTGGGCTATGAATGAAATATAACATAGCTAAAAAGAGCTGTTAGTTCAAGAGTCATCAAATTTATAAAATGTATGTTAAATAAAACCATAGAAAAAGTAACTTAAACGTACGGAACCCTACACAATGCATAGTTATTTTTATTTAAACTATTATCAACGTTGCAACGTGGCAAATACCTAATCCGAAGTCTAATCATAACAACTTTGGTGGCAATCTTGTGTGGCCATAACTCCTATATCAATATTTATGACGTTCTAACAGACCTAATAAATGGTAGTATTAAGCTACTGTACTAAATATTATATTTAGTACCTGAATGACGAAGCTTGTTCGGATTTTTTTGTTGGGAAATTTTCTAAAAATGGATCCTAGGTCGACTTATCGAACCTGAAACCCCCTATATACTGAACTAGCAGACCCACGCAACCTCGTTTGCGTCTCCTATTGCCCGTAGCGTGAAAATTTTCCCCCGTTTTTGAAACATTTTTCATTGGTGCTCCGTTCCTATTGGTTTTAGCGTGATGATATATAGCCTATAGCCTTCCTCGATAAATGTACTATCCAACACTAAAGAATTTTTCAAATCAAATTAATTCCTGAGATTATCGCGTTCAAACAAACAAACAAACTCTTCAGCTTTATATATCAGTATAGATTTCATGAACATCGTTGGAGTCGTTTCCGAGATTCAGATTATATATATTATAGACAATCTGATCCCTGATGCAAAATCAATGATACGATTGAAGAACTTTTTGAAAACCTTCAAGATTGCATAGAAGTAGTAGCACTTCAACATCATCATAATCGGTCCGTGTTGTGGATGTCCATGGGCGGCGGTAATTGCTTCCCATTAGGCGATACGTCTGCTAGTTTGATTCTATTCCATACAAGTACAATTTTAACAAAAATAAAACCGACTTCAAGGTTCAGATATTGATGTCCTTATCATGGTACCACTGTTGGGACATCTTCACCTTTCCATTAAAAAAAGAATCATCCAAATCGGTTCATAAACGACGAAGTCATCCGCGAACACACATAAAAAATAAAAAATATGTACGGTCGAATTGAGACACCTCCTTCTTTTTTGAAGTCGATTAAAAACAAAACTGAATCAAAAGACATTCATTGCTGGACTTCCCTCAGGGTTTACCACAACAACGACCTTTTATAACCGGCATCATATTACAAAAATCTAATTTTTAAGTCTATATGCAAATGTTTTACGTCGATAATATTTCTACAATCGCTAATACCGGGCAGAGCTGCGACGAAATAAATAGTTTATAATATTAGTATAGGTTTCGTGCTGAAATAAAAGAAAGCCACAGGTTTGGTGAAGTTTTTGAATCTTAAGTTTGCTATTTGCTAAAAAGTTATTTTAGGCGCTTTAAGAAAAAAAATCTACGGCCTCGAAGAAATGCAGCTACAATTGAAAACCCTATTAAGCCATTTATTTAAATCGAAATGAAAATATGAATATTTAGAGGATTCTTCTTTAGAAAAGCTTATTAATTAATCCCCTGTTTCGATCAAAATGTATAAAAAAAAAACAAAATTATTCTTTTTAAGATTGGTGTTGACAAAAAAATTTAATAAATTCCCCATCGATTTATGCAGGTGATGCAAATAGACATTGTGTTTATGGAAACTTTCAAAAAAATCTCCTGGGAGATCAAAATGGAAATGAAATCCAAAATGTGGATGAAAATTCCAAATGAATCCCACTGGGGATATAAGCAGATAGTACTAGTGGACGGAGGCTTTAAATAGGGTAATAAATGTGATTTATTTATATCGTGGCTGTCGTAAGAGCTGACTATGAGAGTAAAGACAAGACAACAACACTACAAAGAGAACAAAATAAAAATGTTAAACAAACTCTATACTAACTGGTCTGTTTTATATATATATATATATATATATATATATATATATATATATATATATATGTTTATGTTTGGCCCTGCCAAAATGACTCTACTCTGCCTCATGGAAAACATAAGCAGCATACTGCGAATGCTGACAATGCAACAATGCAGCAATGCATGACCCACACCATGGCGGGCTAGTGATTCTTCTGCATCATTGGGCCTCCGGTCTCGCACTCACCAACGTAACACGACAGCATGATCGCTGTCATTTTAACGTTGATTTTCCCCTGGTCGATAGTATAGTAGACCAAAACTCCTTACTAGGAAGTTTTCTATGTCTGGTCCAGAAGTGGGCTAGTAAAGACGGTTGATGTCCATACTATTCATTCTTAATATTATAAATTCGAAAGTAACTATGTTTGTCTGTTAGTTGTCACGGTTAAAATGCTGAACCGATTTGCATGTATTTTGGTAAAAAGACAGCTTTGACCTTGGAAAAGGACATTGGCTTCTTTTTAAAAAAAAATATGGCCCATGCCACTTGGGCCATTATAACAAATTTAATCATTAAAATCGGTCAGTAGTCTAGGTGCTACGATAGAGCATACAAACATGCATAGACTGCCAAATCTAATGCCCTTTCCTGTGGCTTCATCGTAGTATTTCTAAAAACTTTAGATAAAATTTATATAGCTTATGTCACCTAGGCTATTATTACGAATCTAATCATTAAAATCGGTTCAGTAGTCTAGGCACTATGGTGGAACAAACAAACATACTTAGAATGCCAAATGCCCTTTCATTTGGCTTCGTCATTGTCAGGTAAAATTATATGCAAATAAATAAAAAACTTACTTTGGAACTGATAACAATTTATTTATGTTTTATTGCATTAGTGAAATACTGTGGCGAGTCACTAATGCCCATCTTTGGATATCGTGTATACGTTCCATTTCTTCTGTAACTACCTTTATAAAAATCTATATACTTATGTCTATATACTTATACTAAAAATGTAACAGGTCAAATTCTGTACATTAAAGATATTTTGAAAAAAACTTATGGAGGTAGCCCTCCAAAAAAAATTTCAAAATTGTTTGACAATCGAAATAGCTATGTTAGTCCAACACTCATTATTGTTGGTTTAGCATTCTATCAATCTGAGCACAGTTAATAGCAAGAATCTATACTAATATATAAAGCTGAAGAGTTTGTTTGTTTGTTTGTTTGTTTGTTTGTTTGTTTGAACACGCTAATCTCAGGAACTGCTGGTCCGATTTGAAAAATTCTTTCACTGTTAGATAGCCCATTTATCGAGGAAGGCTATAGGCTATATATCATCACGCTAAGACCAATAGGAGCGGAGCACCAATGAAAAATGTTTCAAAAACGGGGGAAAATTATCACGCTACGGGCAATAAGAGACGTAAACGAAGTTGCGTGGGTCAGCTAGTACCTGATATACATCGAAGTCAGAGAACCGTAACCTCAAGTTCTAGATTAACAGTACAAGAATTCGAGGCTATTTTTAACCGACTTCAAAAGGAGGAGGTTATCAATTCGACTGTATTTTTTGTTACTTTATAATTTTCGACTAGGTGAACCGATTTTGGTGATGCTTTTTTTATTTGGAAGCTGGTGCTCCCCGTGTGGTCCCATTTCAATTTGGTGCAGTTCTTGAAGTCGGTTTTGTATCTTTAAATTTGTGATTATTGAAGCTAAGTTTTTTCCTGCGTTAGCAAATTACTTGTTTAAGTTATTCACTACAGAGATCAGGTCTGCATCAGAACTCAACAAATCAGTTACCAAAGTACAATCATGTACAACAGTCAAAAATAATGTAACATTTATTTATCTAATATATAAAATTCCCGTGTCACAGTTTTCGTTGCCAGACTCCTCCGAAACAGCTTGACCGATTCTCATGAAACTTTGTGAGCATATTGAGTAGGTCTGAGAATCAGCCAACATCTATTTTTCATCCCCCAAAATGGTAAGGGTCACCCATCCTTAAAAAAAATTATGGCAAAACGACGTTTGCCGGGGCAGCTAGTAACATTATACAATTAAACTTTACAACTAATTATTTACATGTATTTTAATATTTTCTATTATCACACAGCAGCGGATCCTCGTGAATCCATTATTTTGTACTCCGATTTGTGTATTTATGTCTTAAAATAAGAGGGATTTTTAAAGAGTCACCCTTGACCTAGCATTATGGTCGTTTCACCTACCAGGTAACAGTGATACTCATTAGGTGCTTTGGTTAGTACCTTTTGGTTATAAGTAGTAGTCTCCGACTAGCATATGCTATGGGGGTGCCCTGCATGGGCATCTAAAAGTCATGGTCAATAGAATCGGACGAAATCTGTCTCCGCCAGCAAGAAGGGCTAGAGTATAGTGGTCTCCCTCTGAAAGAGACTGTCGACCGGTATCAAGAGAGTACTGATTCCGAGAGTGGTAAACATCGGTGTAACAAGTCATTTCGAATGCCCGCCAACATTAATATTTTATTTATTTACAAAGCCTGGAGACCAGGCCTTACTATATTGACAATATTCTTAATGAATATATCTAATAAACAACCTATTAAAAAATAAAACATCACTCAAATACATCACAATATTCATCAATAATTGAATACTTATGAAAGCAGACTTTTACATACATTAACATTTTGAACATTTTATGATTTTTTTTATTTTTATTTTTAAATACCTACATAACGTTACATCATTAACAAGGTATTTTTTATTTTGTTTATCAAAGACATACTATTCATTCTCAACCTCATAATACGACATACTATCAACGATACGACGCTTTGTCATTACGAAATGTTGTCATCACAGCATATTTTAATTATTATGACATTTTGTCATTAGCATTTTTTTTTAAAAATCGACTTTCAAAATCAACGCACGATACTAACTCATTGAAAGCGTGATGTTTAAGCATAGTACTTGGTGATTATTGACTATCTTTGATGAACTAAAGTATGTTCATTAAGCCTTCATAGCTTCAGACTTTTCGGGTTCGGAGGACCTGGAACAGTTATATAATATTAATTTAAAAAAAAGTTGTTGGAATGATTTTAAGGACATAGGACATCTGACACGCAATGCTAAGCATTTGGTCTCAAACTCAGCAAAACTTGTACTACGGGTAGATACTAAACAACTGTAATTGAATACACAATTCATCATCATCTTCATCATCATCATCATCATCATATCAGCCGTAAAAAGTCCACTGCTGAACGTAGAGGCCTACGTTCAGCAGTGGACCCCCATTGACTTCCATTGCGACCGGTCGGTAGCGGCCTGCATCCATCGGGTCCCTGCGATCTTAACTAGGTCGTCCGTCCACCTTGATTTATACACAATTATTCAGTAAAAATACCCAAACTCCGAAACGAATATTTGCAGATCATACAAATATGTGGTTCGACTCTTAAATCGACTCCGAGACCTTATGTACAGTAATCGCATATACTACCACTGCGCTACCGATAAAGTCAGGATTATAAAATTAAACTAGAATGTTTTTATGAAATATAATTAGATTACCATCCATACTAATATTATAAATTTGAAAATAAATTTGATTGTCACGGCTAAACTGAAAACAGATTTGGATGAAATTTACGATGGAGATCATTTCATTCTTGAAGAAGTATATATGCTGCTGTTTGCCGCGATAACCAACAATCACCCGGGCGGAACCACGGGCAAAACCCAGTACAGATATAATTAAAGAATAATTCACATACTTGCCAGCCAGCATGTCCTGGATCTCCTGAAAACTTTTCCCCTTCGTTTCTGGCACGAAAAAGAGAGTGAAGAAAAATCCACAAGCGCAGCATATCCCGAAAATGAGGAATGTCAGGCCCATACCTATTGCTGATGCGATCGGGCTGAAGAATCTGTGGAGAAGAAAATTAGAGGATAGAGGTTAAAAGAATTTAAATTTAACTGGTTGTACTCTGTCACGTTTCCCCCGTGTGCACGTGGTGGCACATTTAGAATACTGAGTGTCACTCCTTTTCTTTTTTGTGTATGGCCCTGACAAAACGACTTCTCTGCCTTATGAAAAGCATAAGCAGAATCTAAGAGTGGTGGTCACCATACTTATTGCGAATGCAGACAATGCAACAATGCAGCATGGTGACCCACACCATGGTGGCCTAGTGATGCTTCTACATCATTGGGCCTCCTGTCTCGCACACACCAACGAAACACGACAGCATTGCTGCTGTCATTTTACGTTAATCTTCTGTGCGAGGGTAGTACCGCCTCGGCCCAGCGAGCTCGTTCATGCTGAAATCAGCGTGGCTCTACTATCTTGAATCATTCTTCAGATGGGTATCGTAAGAGCCAACTAAGAAAGCAAATTACGCAGGACCACTGCAAGAATGAAATCTTGAAACGAACTCTACAATAAGCCGTCTGAGTATTAACGAAATCTTGGTATAATAATAATGATGTAATAAATTGGTGAACGCCGGCTGCACGCACGAAAAAGGATGACTCATTGCCCTGTTACACTCATTGTATCTATTGATCTATCTTTCATCATTTAATTAATGTTTTGTTATGACGTTGTCACGTTAAACTATTGTCAGTAAACCAACTTTACAGACAACCAATTTTTTTTACAGTAACTTTTTTAAAGAACCAATCTAATGTGATTTTAAGCAATCTCAACTTTAAAATGATGCAAATAAACATTAAAATTCAAAAATAAATCTTAGTCGATACCTACACCACACTAATTGCACAAACTATTTACTACCTTACCTACCAAAACTTACCTAGTGATTAAGAAAGTCAGAAATGTGCAGATAGTCGTAACTATGGGGGCTGCAATGACCTTGATTTCGATTGGTAAGAGTTCGGACATGACGGCCCAGGGCAGAGGTCCCAGGCCCCAGCTGTAAGTCACTATGTACAAGACCAGAGCCAAGATCGGCAGGAAGCCAATACTCTCCACTGCCGGATTTTCATTTTCAGCAAGCATGAAGTACACTGTTAAAAGACCCTGAAAGAGAAAAAAAAACATTTATTGTTAATACCGGGACTGAATATTGTGTATTCTAAGATGTAAAACTTCATTGCGCGATGTAGAATATTTAGTTAATAAGCAGAATAATTAAATTGACAAAGACTTTAGTTTACATTTTACACTGGATATCTAAATTTATCAAGGTGTACCATCTGAAAAAGGTCTTTTTTTTTTCCTTTTTTTAAAAATGATATTAAGCGCATTAGTTTATTCAAAGAACAGTGTTTCCTTTTGTTCTACTGCGGAAAGGATTAAACAATATTTTAATTCCGTTTTCCACTGCAAAGTTTTTTAAGTTTTTAATTTAAAACTTTTATAGTATACTAACTGACCCAGCTGTCTCAGCTTCAAAATTCAAAAATATAATTTTCCTGTTATCTTTTATTTTTCTTGTACAGAAACCTTGCCTTGACAATAAAAACACATAAAAAAGAATTATTAAATTTGGTGCAGCCGATCGAAAGTACATTTCGGCGATTCATTTGTAATCTATAACTCCATTAAATTTACTATCAGAATATTAAATGAAACGTGTCAAGGTGGACAATCAAAGTCAAAATCAATCAACTTACTAGACCAATACTGGTGCCACAACATGATATGAGTAGCAGGGGACGGCGACCGAGTCTGTCCACAGCTAAGGGCGTAATGAGGGTCGCAACCACCTGTAAAATGATAATAATTATATTTCAGGCATATAAAAATAAAATACAACGCCATCTAGTCCCAAACTAAGCAGAACTGAGTGTACTTTGCGTACTGGAGAACTGACATAAAAACATTTACGAGTATATTTTTTATGGAAATACATACATTCTACATAATATTATCAACGCGTAATTTTGTAAGTATGGATGGATGGATGTTTGTTACTCTTTCACGCAAAAACCGCTGAACGGATTTGGATGAAACTTTACAGTAATATAGCTTATATATCAGAATAGTACATAGCATTTGCCGCTACAACCAACATACACGCGGACGGAGTCGCGGACAACAACTAGTATTCTATACAGATAACACCCAAACTCTGAAAATTAGTTTCATTTGCAGATCATATAAACATTTGGCTAGACCTGGGAATCGAACCCGAGACCTCAAGTCAGTACAGCAGTCGCATGCGCTACTGACGCAATCAAATGTTTGTAATGTATTAATCTCGCCATTTTGTGCCAATAGTGGTCTCCTTATCAGCCTTAGAAGTACACTGCTTTACGTTACAATATATGGATACCTATACTAAACATAAAGGAGGTTTAGAACTTACCTTACCATGCTAGCCAGTCGAGTTAGTATAGGGTGTGTTTCATGCTTTCTTTATTTTTGCAGTACTATTATCCTGCGTGGTTTGTTTAGTAAGTCGGCTCTTACGGTACCCACAACATGGTAGTAATACTCCATTTTCTTTATCCGTTGCCACATAGAAGTTAATTTTTAACTTGTTTTTGTATGACACATACATGATTCACACCGAAAGTTTTGCGTTACTGGCCACGCATATGTTTGAATTTTGAATGAGTATGTGAGAATCTTAGGCTATATATAATATCGCAGTAACCATTGTTAGGGTTAATACCCGCAAAATGGTAACCACGATGGTAGGCGTGGGTTTCGGATACACCCACACCTACGGAGCCGCGGGCAAAAGTAACACATATATATAAATATTATCTGGTAAAATTTTCAAACCTGCATAGCTCCAACAATAATAGCTGAATAGGAAGCGTCAAGGCTGGCACCGGCTTCTGAGAAGATATTGCTCAGAAAGGCGAGCACAGCGTTGATACCACTCACTTGTTGTATCAATAGCAACGTTATCGATATGGATAGCGCCTTTAAATTAGTTCCACGGAACACATCAGCGAACTAGAAAAAAAAGAAAGCGTTTTTTCTTTATCACTAACTCTAACGCCATATTCTTGAGATAGAGTCAGGTATCTGTCACGGTGTCTTTTTGAGGCTCTCGTTACACTGGAGCTTAGTAGCTCAAGGAAGAGATGTTTTAAAGTGACAATAACTCTTAATGCGGTCTGCTCTACTTTAAGTAATAGAATGGCTGTAATTAACAAAAAGTAGAAGTACGGTTCGTAAACGAATACCTTGGCGAGTACCGTCTGACGACCAAGAACGCAATTCCAAGATGCAACAAAGTTAAGGTCAGACAAGGCTTTGCTCATTTGTCAATCGAGTAATATGTTCTGTAGAGGTTAGTGAAACTGTCTGGTTACCCAGAGGGCGAATTCGAGTTTCAGGGATCAGTGCGAACAGGGATTTTAGTAAATAGTACACTTACTGCTGCAGTTCTAGTCATAGATATTTGAACTTCTCTCTCAATCTTATCAATCTCACTCTGCACGGCTTCGTGAGATCGACCGCGAATTATAGCCAGACTTGCCGTTGCAGCTTCCTTGTTACCTGAAAAATTTAAATTTACCCGTGTTGTCTTACTTTAAATAATATAACATTTAAAAACTTCACATCTTTCACACATGACTATCTTATTCCAAACTAGTAAGAACCTGTACTATGGTATGACGGCTTCGTGGAAGTTAGGTCTACTAAAAAAGGAAATACGGTTCTCCTCGCCGGAGAAACTGCGTTTTATTTACAAAACCCAGGAACGCTCGTGCGTGGAGTACTGTTCTCATTTTCGCAATAGGACTGCGCAGTATCTGTATGACAGTCCCGAAGCCAGCCGAAGCTAGAGAGAGTCTCTACAGTTGCATAAAGATATCGCCGCTATGGCAGTCCTCTATCGCCTTTATCATGAAGTGTTCTGAAGAGCTCTTCCAACTGGTCCTCTCTTCTTCTAGAGCACAACACTTGCCTTGGAAGTCTCCGCTTCAGAGTGGTAGACATACGTTCTCGAACTCAACGCATCGGTTCTTCCTTCCTGTGCTGAGTAGAAACCCACTACCAGCGCACGTGTTTCTCTCCCACTATGATCCCAGATCCTTTGCGGCGTGGAGCGGGGCGTGAAAAATCATCTCACTAGACCGCCGTAGTGTGGGTCACAATGTTGCATTGTCCATTGAGGATGGCGATCATCACTCTTGTGTTCTACTCATGCTTTCCATCAGACAGAGAGGAGTCATTTTGACAGCTAAAAGATAGAAAAAACAACCAACAGACCCATCGTCCCGATATAAACTTTGAAGACTACTTGGTAAGGCAATGTACGAGTAAATAATATAAAAGGCCATGATACTTTCCATCATCTAGCATAGATTTGTGACTAATCGGCAATACATTATTTATAATTAGGTGACTACCCCTGCTTATGGACTTCTGCTCTCTAACTTTACCCCGTAACCTCAGGCAATCTCATTCTCACGCTACGTAGGGTAAAGAAAAACTGCTCAAGTCACCACAGCCAAGTGGACTCAGTATTGTTCTCTCATATTCGAAATAAACACTTTGTATGGGACTAATCCCGCCCACATTCCCACCGCTGTAACTCCTGTACACCAGGATCAACAGCAGTGACCCACGAACACACCGAGTTATGACACTCGGGAAGTCCCAGGAAGAAAATTAACTGAAATTAATCAGAAGAAAAACAGGACTTATCAAAATAAAGGAACTACTACCATATTATTTCTATTATAAGTATATCCTGTAACTAACCTTTAGTCAAGTGATAGATAGGGGTCTCCGGCATAAAGAAGAAACAGATACAGAAGAGTCCCACGATTGACATTCCCAAGTAGGCGATTACATGATAAGAGACGAAAGGGCCAACGGAGAACACCAACAGAAAACCGAAATTAAGGAACAATACTAAATATGATCCCAGTGCACCTCGACAGTCATCCTGAAATAAAAAGGAAATCAAAATATTTATTTCGTCGTAAGCTAATCTATTATCACTGATAAGTAATCGATTAGACTAAAGCAGTTCAACTGACCTAAGGTCTCTCTCAATGTGGTCCAGAATACCCGGATGCTCAAAGCGATCTAGGGCTATTTGTTTTAACAGTTTGTTAGACGACACAACTGTGTAGCGTATTGTCTCACTTTTAGTTAACTAGTGTATTTTACAGTACATAAAATTTTCAGAACGCGGGCTAAATACGAAAATCGTTTCTTAAGTCTGCGGTTTGGTAAAAACATTAAGTCTTACCATATATCAAATGGGCACTATAAAATTGTGTTCATCGTGAGGATAGCATTGCCGAGCTGTGAGTTTTATTTTTGCGGAGCGAGATTTATTTCTGAGCCCCCGGGTTTGTTTGCTGCGATTCACATGGCTGTAAATTGTTCTTTATCTCATATTAATACACTTGGGCGACACGGCGGTCTTTGTAATCGAATAGTCTATAAACGTTTTGTGCAGGATCTTTCATTACTTACCAATGATCGATAGTAAGATAGTTGAAGAACTGGATTCCGTAAGTATCGACTGCCGTGTCGTACAGGTGCCTGAAGAAGTTCCGATAGCAATGACTCAAATTTACAACTTTAAGTTGTTGACGTACAATATACGAAGTATATCTAAGAACTTCGATTATTTCATGTTAACTATAGATAGAATTGCAGCTGCCTTTGATGTGATAGTATTGACTGAGTGCTGGCTTAATGAATTAACTATAATACCCCAGATAAAATCGTACACGAGCTACCATACAACAAAAAATATTAACCAAAACAGTGGAGTAGTTATCTATGTTAAAGATAACATGCGTATACATATCACCGAACCAAACATTATTGATGCAAACTGCCTTCAAATTGACCTTTCCAACGAAATTACAATTCTAGGTTTATATCGACCACCATCATTCAAGAATTTAAATAACTTTTTATGTTCACTTGACGCTGTGTTGAATACATTATCAACTAAATCTAAGACATTTATCTTGGCGGGAGACATAAACATTAATTTGCTGGGATGCAGTAGTGGCTCAGATATGGAATATTTGTGTCTCCTTTCAGAGCACGGCCTTTTCCCTGCAATCACTAAACCTACAAGAGATGCCGCATGTCTGGATCACGTTTTCATAAACACAGTAAAAAATGTTATAGGTGTGGTTTGTCACTCAGATATAACAGATCATGAACTTGTCATACTCGGTTTAGCTACTAACCAGAAGGCGAAGAGTAGCCCAGATCGAACCACTGTTAGACGGAACGTAGACGCTATAAGGGATGAACTACTGAAAGAAAACTGGTCACGAATACTTGAAAACTCTGATATCAATGCAATGGTTCAAAGATTTGACGAGCGACTGGGTGAGATTATTGGTGGGCACACGCGACAAGACAGAGTGAGTCACACCAAGTACAATATTAAGCCCTGGATAACTCCGGGACTCATGCGATGCATGCAACACAGAGATCGATTACATACGAGGACACGTAGATTTCCAAATGACCACCTCTTACGAACGACTTATACTCGCTACAGAAACTTCTGCAATGCCTTACTCAGAAGGTTGAAAATTGAACATGAGAGTAAAGAGCTTTCCAACAACATAAAAGACCCAAGAAAATTATGGAAAACGATTAAAACAGTATGCCATCTCTCCGAATCCAAGAAGGAGTCTACTGAACTTTTGATGATTCCTGGTAGTACATCTTCGGCAGATTCACTTGATAAGTGCAACACTTATTTTTCCACGGTTGGTCAAACGTTGGCAAATGATGCGCTAAAAGAACTACAGCAGACACAAGAGTCATTGGCAGACAAAGTCTCTAGTAACTTGCTAACACATTCTTTCTTTATGCAGCCCACCGACGAGAGTGAAGTAAAATCACTTATACTGTCACTACAAAATGATAAAGCTCCTGGTGTTGATGGCCTAACCAATGTTCTTCTAAAAAAAATTATGGATGGTATTATAACACCTCTGACACATATATTTAATCTAAGCATTGAATCGGGTATATTTCCCGAAGCATGGAAAATTGGTTGTATCATTCCAGTTTATAAAAATGGTGCAAAAGACGCTGCAGAAAGTTACCGACCAATTACGCTACTTACGGCTTTCTCAAAACTACTAGAGAAAATAGTTAACAATAGGCTTGTCAAATATATTGAATGCAATAACCTTATTTCCGCTAGACAGTTCGGGTTTAGGAGAGAGAAATCGACAGAGGAAGCTGTGGCACTGCTGACCTCCACAATATCAGCGCAGCTTGATAGAAACAGGTGCAGCATTGGTATTTTCCTCGACTTGGCTAAAGCCTTTGATACTGTGTCTTTTTCTATAATGCTGCGCAAGCTAGAACACCATTTTGGCATAAGAGGCAAAGTTCTCGAATGGTTCACAAGCTATCTGACGGACAGAAAACAGTGTGTGAGAGTTGGTGGATATAAAAGTGGACTTAAGGCCGTCAACTATGGTATCCCACAGGGCAGTATCCTTGGGCCGACATTATTTATCATGTACATGAATGATATACATGCAGCAGTTCGCGCGGACATCATATGTTACGCAGATGATACTGCCATAATCTATGATGGCCCTACTTGGGCAGAGACCTTGGCGCAAGCAGAGTTGGGAATGAGTAGAGTGTCTGCGTGGCTGCAGCATAACTTATTATCATTGAATCCCAAAAAATCTAAATATATAGGCTTCTTTAAGACATCAGCATCGGTTCCGGACTCATTTTTGGGTATTAAGATCCACAGTTGTAAGGACCCATCGCATTGTCACTGCGAAACAATTAACAATGCCAATTCAATAAAGTACCTTGGGGTGATAATTGATCAAAATATGAACTTTAGGGCACATATTGCTGCATTATCAAATAGAGTACGAAAAACGTCAAACATCCTAAGGTTACTTCGCTCCTCAGCACCACCAAACATCTTGAGGACAGTATACATTGCACTGAGCCAGTCTTTGACTGCGTATTGTATTAGCTGCTGGGGAAGTGCCGCCAAAACACATCTAATAGAGGTTGAACGAGCACAGCGTTCGGTGCTTAAAACAATGCTTAAAAAGCCCTTTAGGTACCCGACATTAGACCTCTACAAGGACTCGAAAGTACTTAATGTGCGTCAGCTTTTTATTCTCAAATCCGTTTTAAAGACACATCGACGAATAATAAACAGCGAAGAATACTCACAACTTCTGAAACGTCGAGTTTACAGATTACCAGTACCCAAAGTTAATACATCCTTTGCTAGACGCTTCAGTCCATTTATAGATATTTTGCTATACAATAGGGTAGCTAATTTACGCGACGTTGACGTTAAGAGGTGTTCCGTACATGCAGCAAAGATGAAGGTCACAGATTGGCTCCTTACACTATCGTATGACATGACAGAAAATCTCATGGTGCACGTAGCGTGATGATTCTTGGTTGATTCGGAATAACGATACCCTGATGTGAAAGAGATAGAACTTCAAAACAACAAATTGTAAAATTAACCCCCAACATAGTTTAGTTAAGAATCTTTTTATTGTTATTTATTTTTTTTTAATTTTTTTTTTCTTATTGTTATTTATATTATTATTTTTTTCTTTTTAATCATAAGTTTTTTGATGTCGACCGAGCATTAATGTAATTATAATGTTAATCGGTACAGGCACCCACAGGACAGGCTTGCCTAGTGTGGGGCCACTGGGTACAACAGTTACTGTATGTTTCATTTGGCAATAAATTATTTTTATTTTATTTTATTTATTTTTACCGTAGCGATTTCCGCGCAGTACATAGTTGCTAAGGTGAACAGCATTCCCACAGATATTCCCCAGAAGATTCTGCCCGCGTATATCATAGCGACGTTGTAGGTGGTGGTGATCAGGATCCATCCAATGAACAGCGGTATGGCACAACTCATCAGACCCCACTTGCGACCGAGCCCTGATGCAGCAAAGCCACCAATAAAAGGACCTGAGGAACGTTAAAATTATAGTATTTTAAATAAATTTGCAGGACCCATAGCAGGATGCTTGATTCCAAAATCATAATCAAATACTTGGATTTCATACAGGCCTTTTCAGACACTTTAGAAACGTTACAATAATTACTATTTGTGTTCCAAAATTTCAATCTTTTGGAGAAGAACGGGCTAGAAACTATAAAAATTAACCCTTTAAAAAAAATGCCATAACAATGTACAATATTAAAATTGGTATCTAGTTTTTGAATATAACAAAAAAAAAGTTTATTACATTTCTAGCCACGACCTTTTGACAATTTTTGAGATTACGACCCAATGAACGAAGCTTGGAAGCTAATATCAGCTTTATAATACCAGACTCGCTAAATACCATAGTTTTTACTTACGGAAATTACTAGATACCCAAAATACCAGAAGTATGGTCGTAATAATAGAGTTCTGTTTATAGACAATCCTGTACTAGTTGCTTTGATAGACTTGATAGAGTACTACTAGATTGAAATACTTTTGCGTAGATAGATGCAGTAGCGGCGTTAGGGTAGGGCGCGGTTGGGCGATCGCCCAGGGCGCCGGATTAAAAAGGGCGCCACGAGCGCCCTTTGGTATCCCATCACTCATAGTTCGAGGTCTACTAACTCGTCAATTCCTAAATTAAGCGAAAAAATCTTTATGTTTACAACACATGAATAAAACGCAGTATTAAATGTGTTCGAGCCAGTTCGGAGCACTGCATGCAGTTCATTTTAACCGGAATCCCCAGTCATAGAGAAACACATTGTCTTTCTCTTTTTAACGTTTGAGTTAAAAAGAGTTATGTATAGTAAAGCGGGATAAACTCAGCTTTTTCATAAAATCGGTGCATATGTACTAAACAATTATTCCTATTATTTTTTTAAAACAAACAGACGCGACTTATTCAGCGGTCCATGCTAGGTTGCGATGCTAATGTTCGTGACTTTTCGTTTCTACTACCGAGTGACATTAGTTTTTAACCGATTTCAAAAAGGAGGAGGTTCTATGTTCCACTATATGTATTTCTTTAGCAATACAAATGAATGTATAGTAGGTAGTGGAGCCTCTATGTGACAAGTCAGAGATTGTAGAGAGTTTCCAAATGAGAGATGACAAGCTGTGATACAAATCCTGCTCAGGATGACTACATTGGTTGAGCTCGAGAGGCATCACGAAACCGTTTCATACCGGCGGACGCAGGTGATCACTGGAAAAGGATGCTTCAGAGATCACTTGTGTCTGATCCGCAAGGAGCCAACGCCTGAGTGCCACCACTGCGATGGCCAGAATGCGAGCACGGCGCTCCACACGCTGGCAGAATGTCCGGCGTGGCCGGACATTCTGCCAATGTAGTCATCCTGAGCAGGATTTGTATCACAGCTTGTCATCGAGGCGTGGTCTTGTGGCGGCCATCGGGGTTCTCTTGCTCGGTATCATGATTGCGGCTATGTTATGTTGGCGAAGGAGACGGCGAAGCGGGATCGGGAGAGGTTTCGCACTTTCCCGGTTCGCCAGGCCAAGGTCAGGTACCGCAGACAACTCAGGCGCTGGAGATCGCAAAACGATCTCCATCCTTCATAAGCGCAAGCCTAGGGTGACAGGTGAGGTCATCTGTCACACTAGCAGAAGCAGGCCCGATTAGGGGTCCTTTGGGGACAGCAACGGGAACATCTGAGTTGCCACACAGGAGGGAGCCATCTTCAAACCGTAGGTGACCCGAGGTACGTCAAGGTCCCAGCATTTCCTTTCTAGGGTGGTGCACCCTGCACCTGGCTCCCCAGCTTCCAATACTCGAGACGGCGTGCGGTTTTAGCCGGTTCGAGTCCTACATGCCATCAGCAAGGCGGTATCCGAAAGGATTTCCGCAAAGGAAAAAAATACAAGGATGACTCCTTTTATGATGT
Source organism: Spilosoma lubricipeda (assembly GCA_905220595.1). Lineage (NCBI taxonomy): Eukaryota > Metazoa > Arthropoda > Insecta > Lepidoptera > Erebidae > Spilosoma > Spilosoma lubricipeda. Next base: position 12,528,894 of record HG992296.1, on the reverse strand, counting down.
AAAACAAATACAATGTTCATCTATGGAAAATTCTAACCGATCACTTGGGACTATAAACTATAAAAAAGCTCAGTGACCACTTTGGGAAGCAAGAATAAGCAGTGTTAAAGCAGTCCATTATCAAATTACTGCCATACATGATGCTTACATTACTTGGCTATTGAAACTCAGAAAACTAATGTTTAAGTGTCTCATGAGACTACTCTAGCCGAATTTTTCAACTGTCTTTTGGACACTACGTTAATTTCAGACAATGAAAGGATCGAACAGTTAAATGACTACTCGGAATCTTGGTCTCTTTTGTAAAATATAAAAAAAAAACAGGAAAAATCCGACCTTGTCGAACTTTGTGGTGATCTCCGATTAAAATTGACTGTAGGTCTTTAATCAGTGCGTGTTACCAGTGATGATTTACGGTGCTGAGACGTGGTCTCTTACTATGGGCCTCACAAGGAAGCTCAGGGTCACACAGCGAGCTATGGAACGGGCTATGCTTGGGGTCTCTCTACGTGATCGAATCAGAAATAAGGAGATCCGTAGACGAAGAGAGAGTCAGCAAGCTGAAGTAGGAGTGGGCAGAGCACATAGCTCGGAGAACCGATGGCCGATGGGGCAGAAAGGGTCTTGAGTGGAGACCACGTGACGGCAAACGCAGCGTAGGAATGCAAGGTGCACAGACGACCTAGTTAAGATCGCAGGGACTCGTTGGATGCAGCAGGCCGCTACCGACCGGTCGCAATGGAAGTCAATGGGGGAGGCCTACGTTCAGCAGTGGACTTCTTACGGCTGACATGATGATGATGTAGATTCTAAATCAGACAGATGGTTGTATGTTATGTGATAAATTCGTCAGTCTGAAATCCTTTTTGCCTGATCAGAATGTTTCCTATTATAGTTTTAAGTTTTATCAAAGATCGCAACTTGAAAGGAAGGTATCCAAATGTATGGATAGCATTGCGGATATTATTGCCTATACCTTAAAAGTTGCTAGTGGGGGGAGGAGTTTTTCATAGCTGATGCTGATACAAACCTATCTTCGATCATTAATATTTCAATCTAGATGATAAACTTAGCAACTTAGTCAATTGAAAAACAAATTGCTGAAAGCATCGACTTTGATAACCGTATAAAAGAGTTCACTGTTCACACACACACACAAGTAAAATTTTATTAGTTTTTTTCTAATATATAATTGTTTATTTTAATTAATGCATATTTCATTATACCATTTCCCTTTTTTCGTATGGGTTTTAATTGCAATTGGGGGGCGCCGTAGAAATCTCGCCCAGGGCGCTGGTAGTGTTAAAACCGGCACTGGATAGATGAGATAACATACGAAGTGATATCATTATCATCTTCTCAGTGCTGGACATAGGCATCTCTTAAAGCTCCCAGGGCTATTTTATTTGGTGTTATTAATGCAATCTGTTTCGTGTGATCGTTTAGCATAGGGTTATGAATTTATGCATTTCATCTTGCAGGGCAGTCAGTCCAGCGACATCACCCCTTATGTTAAATAATCCTATAAGTCTCTAGGGGATTTTCTTTCCAGTCATATGAATGAAACGGTATTCAACAACTGTATAGTCAGTATGTTTGAAACCGTGAACAGTGTTTCATTGAGGGCTTAATCTCTTCTTTACCCGACTACGGCAAAGCCAAAGGAGGGTTATGATTTTGACAGGCTATGTATGTATGTATGTATGTTCATTTGTTCCCTCATAGCTCCTTAACTACTCATTAGATTTAGACAAATGAGGTGTCGTTAGAAGCATCATGATCGTCTTCTGGTTATAGGCTATATGACGTGTCACTCTAGCCGACATATAGTACTGTATTAAAAAATAAATTTGTGATAAATATGCCGTGTTTGGTATCATTGGGGCGTTACTGTAATGTACATTCAAAAATACATATATTATTAACATTTGTCCGTGACTTTGTCTGTATTTATTCGATAAGTGTAATATTTCTATGGTATACTTGTTTGTTCTCTTATTCTTTCTAAACTATTAGTCAGAATAAGACAAATGAGGTATCGTTAGAAGTGTCTTGATTGTTCGCTGCTTAAAGGTTTTATGACGTGTCACTGAATCGAATTAGTGTCTGGAACAGTTCAAACAGCAATAAAAATGTCTGGCAATATTAGATTTACGTTGTGGAAAGTTCAATAAAAATAATGAAAAAAAAACTTCTTCAAATGATTCAAAAAATCGATATTTTATCTGTGCAGATAGGAATGCAACCAGTTCCGCCAGCCAGATAGTCCATATGACGTGCGGGAGAGTGAGAGAGATAGAATATCAAAAAATTGGCCTACCTGAAATTCTCTCCCAAAAATGTTGCTAACTCTTAGACTATAATTGGACGGTTCCCATGGCCTATTCTAGGTATTATATTATAGGTACGATTCATTACTCTCGTGTGTATTTCACAATGGTTACATAATGATAAGACTACATTGTATTATCTAAATTATTTTGATTTAGAAATATAATTCCAATCACATATATTTACCGTTTTCCTAATATACGATTAAATAAGATTAGATACCAATAAAAGATTGGTGATATTGATCTATATAATAATAATAATGTAATAATTTACTAGCTATAAAGATACAGTTTCACAATAGTGGTTTAACAAAACTAAAACTTATGCTAAAATTTGTAGGTATCTATAAAGATATGCTTAATAGATGTTGTGAGCTAAAGCCCAGATAATTGTAGAAATCGGTGATACTGGTTGACCAACTAAGAGCAGTTCAAGCCACCCATACCTAACCGTAGTAGTCAGGTAAAGCAGCACTAAATTATTACCAAATTATTACCTTTCCTGTTCGCTAAGCTACGGCTAATAGGGTAATAGTTATAGCAGTTTTTATTATATTATAGGCGGGCAAACGAGCAGACATATCGCCTGATGGTAAGCGATAACCGCCGCCCATGGACACCTGCAAACACCAGAGGCGTCACAAGCGCTTTACCGGCCTTTGGGGGATAGGGAGGGGAGATAGGGGAGGGGGTTTGAGTTATGGGCCTCCTGTATCCTCACTTACCCGGTGAAACACAGCGCAAGCACTATTTCACACCGGTTTTCTGTAAGGCCGTGGTATCACTCCGGTCGAACCGGCCCATTCATGCCGAAGCGTGGCTCTCCCACGGTAAAAGTGTAGGAATGTTTATATGTGCCACCGTAGCTAGCACCTAAACTATTGCACAGCATTTTATGAATGAGCTGTCAATAAATTAATCAGACCCGTGGGATATAGGCTTTATAAATTTATCAAAAGTATTATAGGTGTCTCTTTAGCAATGAGCGATAAATAAGAGCTTGCAAGACGTAAATTAAAATTACCACGTGGGGTAATTTATTGTTCTGGTAGAATACGCTATTGGAGCTCCTTAAATAAAGAAACACCCTTCGTAGTGGATTATACCTAGATATTACAGTTTACCGATGAACGATTCGCCAAATACACTCATCCACATTGATCCGTAATTTTGTAGGTTCTATATATATCTGTAGCCATTCATACCATTCTGTAAGTACTTTTCTGTGATGTTTAAAATAGTTACATGTTATACAAGAGTGCAAAGTTGACCAAGCAAGCGAAGGTTTCTAAAATTAGAATCCAATTCAAAACCAAGGGAATCCAAAGAGCACAAGGTGAAAAATCTTTGCACTCGAGTGCAACACGTAACTTTTCATCCTACCTCAGCGAGGGAATGTCTAAATGCAATAAGAAAGTGGCGTAGGCAAAGCAAATAAAAAAAGTACACCAAGAATGTTCCAAGTCTGAGAATTTAAAAATTAAAAAAAATTGAATAATAAATTCGGCACCATGGAGGTAGAAGTAAATAACTTTAAAGCTGATTTAAATTCACAAAATTAGTGCACGCGATTTTTTAAATTCAATTTACTTTATGCTCTAGCGGATAAAAACGGCTTTTGCATTCAGATATCGAAGGGCAAAAATACTTTCCGAGATGGGGGATGAAAAAAAATATTTTCACTGACGTACCAAATATAGCACCTAAGGCGAGCAGTGACGCGATCCAGGCCTCTTCATCAACTGTCACCACCTCATCCAACGGAGACTCGTCGACGTTGGCCAATATCATGTTCACGGGTGACGTCCATCCCATACAGAAGCCTATGCCTAAGACTATGATGTTCGCTGTGAAAAGACAGAGAGATATTGTTAGCTACAAAAGTCTTAACCTTAAACTTAACTTAAACTCCTTAAACATCCCGGGAGATGGTTGGCGGTAAATTCACCGGTCCCACACAGAACAGAGAATATGTGGGAACCGTGCCTTAGTAATAAATATACTGGCGAGAATATAGTTAATGTTGGGTGTTACTTATGTCAGTTTGGTTTTAAACGTGGTTAACGAACTTTGAATGCTATACATGAGTCTCTGTCTTAAAACCTAGATAAACGGTTATTTAATCAACAATTATTGGCTTCATAGATAAACAAATTTTTTCCCGCGCATTATATGACGACACTGACAACCGAGTATAAATCCACTTCTTTTTTAAACACATAAAACACACAGATCATATAAAATCATTCGAATCAAATAAAAAAAGACGTACCGACGGCAGCGATGATATATTGTCGCCATACTTGTCCCTTCTCCATTGTGTAGTATTATTGGTAGACTGAAAGCACTCGGGCCCCGACAGCCCCCCTAGCCAAGTCACAAGCTTTCGCTTTTCTGCAATCGTTAACGAATCGCGTTCTCGTGTGTCATTGGCTAATATTTTGTTTTGATCACGTGACTCGATTCCATTTAGAAACTCTTAGCCAAGTTGACGTTTGTTCGTAGTGATGGAATGGAAAGTGATCGTTTCTACAAATTCGATGCCAAACTCCATACAAAAGTTAGCAAAAGCTAGCCAAGTTACACTTTTGACAAACGCAAACGAAACGATATCCATGCGTTTCAACGTTCATTAAGCGATCAAAAATATTTGGTGATATCGCTTTAGAAATGGCGTCGGTGTGATAGATATATAGTCTAAAAGGACCACCAAGAACTTTTTTATGTGCTTTACATAATTTTGGACATTTAAAATGCATACTATAAATATGTTGTGGTGCGCTCGTAATGAGGAAGTACGGCTTAGAGGTGGAAAAAGACATATTAATCGTCAGTGCAACGAGACAATCCGCGAAATGCCGGCAACTTTATTTGTGGAGCTATTTTGGCTAGACAAGTCGTCTTTCGCAGCCCTTTGTCAAGAACTCCAAAACAAGACATCGCTAAAGGGAACCAACGAGATTCCCTTAAAAGTTAAGGTAAGTTAATAATCTGTCTTTTTTGTACTATTGACTATTTTAACTTTTCCTTAATGTTTGTGTATTTATAGGTTTTGAGGCATGCTCTTGCTCTTTGATGCTCTTAGTTTCCTAGCCACAGGATCCTATCAGCGAATTGTTGGTATCCTTCAGCATTGCCCAACGGACAGCTTGTTGGTGCATCAGACAAGTTGTTGATGCTTTGAGAAACCCTGCTGTCGTTGCAAAATGGCTTAGGTTTCCAATAACACAACAAGAGAAAACAGCTATAAAACAAGAGTGTATACCTACTTAACAAACAAACTTAACTATATTTAATTGAATATGTACCATGTGTTAAACATAATTTTATTTTACAAGGTTCCAAAGAAGATTTGGCTTTCCTTATGTAATTGGTTGCATAAATTGTACGCATGTAGCTTTGGTAAAGCCCATTACTGAAGAGCATGTATATTTCAATAGAAAAGGGTATCATTCACTGAAAGTTCAAATGGTAGATTTATTCTTATTTTTATTTATAGAACAGCATGTATGAGACTATTATGTCACTTCTTAATGTTGATTTGGTTTTCAGATTTGTGATAGTAATATGCTGATTATAAATGTGAATCCAAAGTTCGGTGGAGCTACTCATGATTCACATATATGGTCTTCTAGTAGAGCTGAATCATTTATGAGTGAACTTCATCAAAATAGTGAACAATTATGGCTGCTAGGTTGTTGTGTAACAATAACAATATTTACTATTATTTTTTGTATCCGCCTTATAAAGTGACTCTACTCAGCCTGATGGAAAGCATACAAACAATCCTAGTGCAGTGGTCATTATACTCCTTGCAAATGCAGACAATGCAACAACTCAGCATGGCATCATTTTCGAACCGGCCCATTCATACTAAAATCAGCATGGCTCTATTACCTTAAAGTTCAGTAGTTTTCCTGTGGGTAACTAATTTTTAAACTATTTTTTTCAGGTGACTCTGGATATTCACAACATCCTTGGCTAATGACACCTATTCTCAATGTAGTTCAAGGTTCTAGGGAAGAACTTTATACTGTAAAGTATGTGTGAGCCCGTAACTGCATTGAGGGCTGTTTTGGATTACTCAAAGCACAGTGGAGATGTTTTCTCAGAGACATGTTTCTTCATCATCATGCCTATGTAGCTAGCAATATTATAGCTGCATGTTGTGTATTACACAATTTAGCGTTACAAGCTGGCATACCACTACCACAACCACTTTCTGCTACACATGACAATGAAGACAATATAAATTTGCAAGATCCCATACCTGCTATGAATATGCCTAATCAAAGTGAAGTCATCGAAGGAAGAGCCTTGCCAAATTCTTTATTAAATAGATTAAAATAATGTTAATTGTTAATGGCTTCCTTATTAAACATTGTCTTTCCTATGTGGGTTATTTTCCCCCGTGATATAGATTTTTTTTGTGTTGGATAGAAAAAAGAGACCATAAAGATTTTATTTGAATTTTTTTTTATTATAAATAATACTTTTTTTATTTTCTATAAATATATTTGATAATGTACTCAGATGTTAAAACAATCATTAAAAGGCTTTATTATTACAGTGTTTGTTTATTTACCTAGTAGAAACATTACAAAACAATGTATAAATTATGTCATTGACAAAAAATTTATATTACCACTATTTTTAATGTAGGTGAAGGAAAAGATTAGTAACCCGCAACTATCATTACATTAAACAGTTTATGATGATGATGATGGTCTCAACTGAGGTAAAATTTCTAAATTTTTTTCTGAAATATCATTGAAACAATTTATAATTATATTCTGTTTATTTAAAATTCTGTTATACAGTGCATTTCAAATTATAATAATTTGTAATGTATCTATCCTTCACTTCAATTGTCTACTATGTTATTCGCCTCCTTTCCAGTTTCCTCACATCCAGGTTTTTTGCCAGTCTGCCTTTAGTTACAGCCGGTGAGTTTCTATGGTCGTGAACTTGCTTGACGTCACTGGCGCTCCCTTTTGAGATGCGAGGGTTGTGCATGGAACTTCTCCAGAGGGAGTGGGGCTGATGTTGCTGAAAAAAACAATTATATTATAATTAATTAAACTATAAGTTCCTCCCTGCTATTAAATTTTTTGTGATAATCGGTCCACTCATTCTGTAGATTAGTCACAACAAAGAGACTATAAATAAACATAATCTAGGACAGAGAATGGACAGTGTGGTTGTACAGTCCTACTTCAGCAGTCAAACCCGTTAAGGCCAACACCCTCTCTTCTAGAGCAGTAAGCATTTGCCTGCTGCTAGGACCATCACCAGTCCAGTCCTCACCGCTTATTGCTAGGGCTTCTTTTTGGTTTCAGACTTTTAGTTTGCCCACACATATTAGAACATATCTATCTATTAAGCATTCATTACTAGAATAATGTCTCCTTTCACAGGAGAGGCTTATGTCCAACAGTAGACTATTAAAAGCTGTCGAAGATGAGTCAATGAAAATATGTGACTCATTCTATCAATTTTAAAATGAATTTTAAACATTATATATCATGTACCTATGTAGGTATCATGTAATTAATTTATAGATAGTACACAGAAGTTATAGATGTTTGATAGATTAATTTTTATAGTGTGTGTCTATGAAGAAAGTTGTTGTATGTGCTTTGTCTTTTAGAAAACTAAATGTCATAATAGGAAACCATTACATTATATTTTTAATATTAAATAGGCAATAATTATTGCATGTTTGTCGCTTATCATGTCACTATTTGTTTCATACTTTCAAGAGATGAAGTGAGATACTTTTAAACAACAAAGAATAACTAATAATTTACATACCTTTCCATGAATTCCAATAAGACGAGGACTTGTTCTGTCTGGCTCTATCTATAAATTCATTATGTAAGAGGTATCACGTCATTTATTATAAGTTAATCCTTAAGCAGGATCTTCATGTTTCCAAGTCACAATAATGTTAAAACGACATTTCGCACTGTGATATTATAATAAACCATTTACAAATAGATTGTTCTTTATTTTATATACATTTTATCACTTTATAATTCAGCCAACTAAAATCGACAATAAAAATTGTTGATGAACAATGTCAACGTTACCATGACTACCTACTTTAACGTTTCTTAGATGGATAGACCATAGACTATATTTTAGGTTTTTTCCACGTAAATTGTAGAACGAGCGATCGAACCATTTGTGTCAACTTGGCTACCAAGTTATCGTTTTCTAAAATTACTTGAGAAAGAGCGTTAACGATTGCAGAAAAACGAACGCTTGTAACTTGGCTAGGGGGGCAGGTTTGTATTCGTAACTGCTATCTTGTCATAACTTGCGTCACGTCATATGATTTTATATTACGTTATCGAGCCGAGATTGCAAATCAATATCTTCAAAATTAAAACAGAAAAAATACTTTAATTATCTTAGTTAACAGGATATATATCTATACAAACGAACGAAATTGATGTGTCTGTAATTTTAAATTTACAGCTAATCTGGTATAGCTGATGATGTAAGAAGTAATTTAGGTAATTTTATTTTACACTAGATAGATAGATAGAAAACTCTTTATTTGTACACCGTATTACAGATTTAACAGAGAGTAGGTACAGAAAATGGCAAATGTGTACAAAGGGTGGCCTTATTGCTGAGAGCAATCTCTTTCAGGCAACCTGATTGATCCGATTGATCCGAGGATTGATCAAAATGTATCGAAGAGACAGTAGTTGATGGTACGATAACACTAGCTGCGCCCCGCAGTGTTAATCATCACATCACATCAACAGCCTTTAACAGTCCACTGTTGACCATATGCTTCTCTTTAGAAAAGTAGTTTTGGTCTTCTATACCACTGGCCAGACGGGTGGTATCGGGTTTGTTTTAAGTTTTCAATTAAAATTTCAATTAGTGGTAGGTTTTTATCATCTGCAAAGTTAATATTGAAGTCTCCACTTAAAATCATCGTCATTTATCGGCAGTCCTTTTTGTAAAATTCAAAAATTTTATAATGTTTAAATTAAATTATCATGTCGGTGACGGGGTGATACGAACTCATAAAACTTTCCCCTACCAAAAAGTGGTCAACGCGGCCAAAGATGTTTTGTGACGTCTGCACGTTGGTGACGGTGACGTGAACTCATTAGATTCCCCCTACCGAAAATTGATTTTTATTCACCTTAAAAGTGCTCAACGAGCCTAAACAAGTTTTACTTCAAAAATATATTCTGGCCAATGGATCACCTGAGATTGAACCACTGCTCCAGGCGCAATACAATATCCTGTCACTGACTGTACAAGCACCAAAAATGAAATTTTCAGTTTAAATAAGTCTAGAACTGAAAGCAGCATCTTTAATAGATGTATGAGTATTCTAATTCCTTCCAAAACGATGATTGTCTGTCTAGACTCCAAGATATTTATTACTGGATTCACAGTCAATTAGCAAACAGTTGCAGATTTTTTTTCATAAAATGGCACATGTACCATCCGAATAAAAGACGGAGGAGCAAATGAAAATGAGTTGGATGAGAAAGTAAGGAACTTAGTTTTGTCTTCGTTTAGTGTCAGGAATTCCTTCCATCTACCAGTAGAATAGTGTCATCAGCGTACAAAATTGTTTTGCAATTTTTTATACCTATTTTTTACAGATCTTTAATATTTATTATAAACAGGATAGGTCCTAAGATACTACCCTGAGGGACACCAAAAAGCAAGAGTTGATGCTTGCTAATGTCACTACCCATTCTAATACACTGAAATCGATTTTCAAAACAATTTCTAAAGACAGTGTAGGCAACGCCTCTCAATCTTCAATTCACTCCAGCTTCCTGAGTAATGTAGAAATAGGAACAGTGTCAAAAGCTTTTGAAAGGTCTATAAATATAGTTGCAGATTTAAGGCTGTTATTAAGATGTATGATAGTTGAATCTGTTAAAGTTAATATGGTATATGCAGTGGAATTACCTGTTCTGAAACCAAATTGATTATTTGCAAGATCGCTAAAGCTATTTAAGTACTTTACTGGTCTAACCTATGCTTTTACATTCAGATTTTTTTTATGTTTAAATATGAAAACTCATAACTTTTTCAAAAAAGTTTAACAGTTACCAAAATAAATAGTAGATCTGCCAATAAATTACTGATTCCCAAACAACGCACTACTATGTACAACAAAAATTATTTCCATATGGCGATACGAATCTACAATATGTAACCAAATTGCCTCAAATATCTTATCTTAAATCAGTTTAAACATAAATTATTATTAACTTATTTTAAAGTAAATTTTACTATACTACTAACGAATTTGCGATAAGCGATAAAGATGTATTAATTAGTTCTACTGTCTAGACCTAAAATAAATATATTTATAATGCTATTATCTAGACCTAAGATTAGTTCATACGATTTAAAATTTGTACACCAGAAATGGTAGAACATAAGGAACGTATTATAATGTGAAGACATCTTTTGTACTACATTCTAACAAATAAATCCTTCTTTGTTTCTTAAATTTATTATTTCTTAGAATACTTTAGAGAAAGTTGTTAAAATTGACCTTTGTGATCAGCAAAAAATACTAATCTTAAATACAAAAGGGAGAACACCCTCCAGAAGACGTAAATTAAAAACTTGTAAACAGTATAGGTACTAGAGTAGTCTTAGCTGGTTTGACAATCGAAATAGGTATTTTATGCTACCCAGTGGCCAATGTATTTTTTTAAACCAAGTAGTTACATCTATTATGTACATTAATTTTAATATTTTCTATTATCACAAAGCAGCGGATCCTCGTGAATCCATTATTTTATACTTCATTCTGTGTATTTATGTCTTAAAATAAGAGGGTTTTTTTAGAGAGTCACCCTTGACCTAACATTATAGTCCGTTATACCCGGAACACATTTTACAAGTTATTACTATGAGGCAAATTTTTCGTGAGTGGCTGCATTTTGATGAGGGGCCCACCTCTCACCTTACAAAAAAAATTAATTTCGGTAGCGAACAGGGCTAGCAGGGAAAAACAACTTTTGAGCTTAGGGCCGGGATAACGTACCACGCAATTTGTAGGACAATGTGGCTGTTAAAATATATAAATAATAATAATAAATATTTCCAAAATCAAACACACAACGCCATCTAGTCCCGAACTAAGCAGAGTTTGTATTATGGGTACTAGATAACTGATATAAATACTTATATACTTTTTTTGTAAATAATAACATATTATAGATAGAAAACACCCAAACTCCGAAACAAATACTTGCAGACCATACAAACATTTGATCCGACCCAGGAATATAAATATTAACTAACATTATTACATAATGGAAACAAATATTCGCTCTACAAAATGTATGGTCTGATGCTTCCGACATATATCTAATAAATAACCTAATAAAAATATAACATCACTCAAATACATCACAATATTGATCATTAATGGATGGGAAAACAGTATTTTACATACACATACATTTTGAACTTGATTGCTTTACTTATTTTTTGATTTTCAAATACCTGCATAACGTTTCATCATTAACAAGGTCTTATTTTATTTTGTTTATCAAAGACATACTACGATTCATCAATCCAAATTCATAGTACGACATATTGTCAACGATACGACGCGTTGTTACAATGAAATGTCATTACGGCATATTTTAATTATTGTGACATTTTGTCATTAAGATGTTTTATAATTAAGACACCATAATAACATATCGAAAGAGTGATGTTTGAGCATAGTACTCGGTGATTATTGACTACCTTTGATGAACTAAAGTTTGTTCACTAAGCCTTGATAGTTTCAGTCTTTTCGGGTTCGGAGGACCTGAAAAAGTAATATAATATTTATGAAAATAGATTTTAGAGTGTTTTAAGGATTTTCTAACTCTACATTTTTTTCAGACATCTGACACTCAATTCTTTCTGCTCATAAACTAAACGGAGCTTGACTCTACTATGGGTATTAAACAACTATTATTAAATACATTAATACTTTTTTTCTAAAGACACAATTCTTTAGAAAAATTTGGGTGTTTTTCTAAAGAATTGTGTCTTTACAAAAAAAGTATTTATTCCGAAACGATTAATTGGTCCGACTCGGAAATCGAATCCGAGACCTCATGCACAGTAATAGAATACTGCGCCACCAAGGAAGTCAGCAGTATAAAATTAAACTAGAATGTCTTCTTTGATTATCATGAATGGATGGCAAAATATGTCTCCTGATAAATATTCAAAGTACTTCAACAAGATCATGAAAAGTAGGTGACCGACGTGCGTCATCTTACTTATGGCAATCTATGCTGTAGTCTCTATAGCCATTGATAAAAACACGAAAATTTTAAATCGTATGGATTTAAAATTCCGTTCATCCATACTAATATTATACATTCGAAAGTAACTCTGTCTATGTGTTACACTTTAACGCTAAACTACGAAAGCAATTTGAATGAAATTTACCATGGAGATCATTCAATTCTCGAGGAAGGGCATATGCTGTTGTTTACCGCGATAACCAGCAATCACAGATATAATTAAAACAACAATTCACATACTTGCCAGCCAGCATGTCCTGAATCTCCTGAAAACTCTTCCCCTTCGTTTCTGGCACAAAAAAGAGTGTGAAGAAGAATCCACAAGCGCAGCATACCCCGAAAATGAGGAATATCATACCCATACCTATTGCCGATGCGATCGGGCCGAAGAATCTGCAGAGAAGATAATTAGAGAATAGAGGTGAGCGATTATAAAGAAGATGGCCAATTTACATATGGCACTCGGCCTAGCATCTAAAAATTCACGTACTTTAACGAATTTGTCTTTGTTTTGAATGAAGTATGCTCGAAAATGAACTGTAAAAGTAAGACAGTTCAGTAATTTCAGATTTATTAGAAACTAGCTGAACCCCGCGGTGTTACCCGCGGTTATTGTTGTACCGCGAGTAACGCCGCGCGACAAAGTTAGTCTAAAAAAAGTAGCCTAAGTTATTTTTTATTTTTATTTATTTATTTATTTGGCTCACCAACAATTGATTACACTGATACAATAGAAAAAAAATACATTCAATGAACTTATAGGCTAGTGTAACAATTTCTTACAGGTAAGCACATCATGCACTACTTATTTGTTAACATTATTCAAGATTGTCACAATGGATTAAAGATCCCCACCAGTCCATGAACTTAAAAATAAAGAAAAAAGAAACAGAGTCACGGTGACAATGCCGTAACCAGCAATGGTCAAAAACATGGACACTTTTACAAGGTCTTATAAATAGCACTTGTGAACCTACCAAGTGAGTCAGAGTGCAGATCAACGAGATCACTGCAGCTGTTTAATAGTTTGGAGAGGCGGGGGATGGGAGAATTGGCACCAAGAACGGTTCTGCGAAGAGGAGGATGTAAAGGAGTTATAGGGGTTCTTGGATATTTTGTAGGTACACGGATTTTTATTCTGCTCAGTAGCTGGGGACAGTCAATTTTGTATCTTAGTATTTTAAACAGAAAAACAGAATCCGCTATATCTCTCCTCTTTTGTAGGGATATCATATTGAAATGTGAGAGTCTATCCCTGTACGATGGCTTCCTCTTAGCTATCCCAGAAGAATATGCCAAATGCCACATAAATCGCTTCTGTACCCTCTCCAATCTTAGTGTGTGGGTGGCGTAGTGAGGTCTCCATACAGTGCTACAATATTCGAGTGAGCTACGGACCAAACAATAATAAATCAAAATTTTAGTCTTGCTATGACGGAAATGAGTTATATTCCTGATAACAAACCCAAGCATTCTTGAAGCTTTTTTAACCACATTCTCGATATGTGGGATAAAGGTTAATTTCCTATCAAATAAAACTCCCAAATCCCCTATCTGTTCCACTTCTTGGATCAGGCTGCGACAAATATAATAAGAGGACGATTTACATTTTGTTTTTCTAGTAAATTTTACGTGATAACACTTGCTGATATTTAGACTCATGTCGTTATCATCACACCACTGCACCAACAAGTCGATATCTTTCTGCAGCAACTCAACATCAAGATCTGATTCAATCACTCTGCAAAATTTTAAATCATCGGCGTACATGAAACACTCAGAGTATTTTAATCTGCTGGGGAGATCGTTAATAAAGAAATTAAATAACACTGGGCCAACATGTGATCCCTGGGGAACGCCCGAAGTGACCATATAGGAGTTGGAATGGAATCCGTTGAGGGCAACAAAGAAGGAACGTCCGTCAAGGTAGGACTTCAACCAACCGAAAAGAGAGCCAGTGATGCCGTAGGAGGTTAATTTATGTAAAAGTATATTATGAGAGACACGATCAAAGGCTCTGCTAAAGTCAGTGTATATTACATCAACTTGTTTCCCAGAGTCAATGGCGCAAGTTAGTGTCTCCGTGAATGTTACCAAGTTTGTGCAAGTAGATCTAGAACTCACAAATCCATGTTGAGAATCACTAATGAAAAGTCTTAAATGAGACTGTATGTACGGGCAAATCAAGGACTCCAAGATCTTGCCGAAGGCAGATAAAATTGAAATTGGCCTATAATTGCTTACGTGATCACGATTGCTGCATTTATAGATCGGTACAACCTTTGCCACCTTCCAAATATCCGGAAACACTCCTGAGGTCAGAGATCGATTGTATATTCGCAACAGTGGGGATGTTAAGGAAGAAGCGCACTTGGAAATAAAGAAAGGAGGGATTCCATCAGGTCCAGCTCCTTTTCGATGATCCAAAGATTTTAGTTTATTTAGCAGGGTATCAAATTCAAGCACTGGCATAGACAAAGGCAAACTATTAGCTAACATATTCTGCAAGTACTCTGAGAAAGGTGGATGATCTGTTACATTTCGCTGACCGTACATAGAAGCAAAATGAGCAGCAAACATTTCTGAGACATTATTGCCATCTGAAGATGATGAGATGCCATCAGTCATTAATAATGGATAAGTACTGGTACCCCCACGTTTCTCCTTAATGTAAGACCAAAACCGTTTTGGATCTTTAGTTATAACTGTCTCCAGGTCAACAACATATTTTTTGTAGCAAGCGGCTGCCATAACGGAACACCGCTTACTAAGTAGCCTCAACTCAAGTTCATCCATGGGGTTTTTATAAATTTTAAATCGATTCCGTTTCTTTTCCCTTTCTCTTAAACATCTAATTAAATTCCCATTGAACCAAGGTGGATATGTCTTACGGACACGTGTGGTTGGTGGGTTTGTTTTTTCTATTATATTCTTGATTTTCTGATAAAATATGTCGACCATTTCGTTAATATCACGAGTAGGATCAAATAACAGGTTCCAATCGGTCTCATTTAAATGCTTACGAACACCATCATAATCCAATCTATAAAAGTTCAATCGTTTGTTATTATTGTATGAAAGTCGCTTGTCTTTACATGTCTTTAAGTTTATTTCTATTGGGGGATGCAAAGGGTCAATTATGCTTAGGGGACTATGAGCAGAGCATACAGTACCAGAAGTTAAGTCAGTCAACACAAGGTCCAATATGCGACCGGATACATTTAATATATTATTAAGCTGAAATAATTTATTCACGTCACTGAAATCAGTCAGTAATTGTCCTATACCTGGTGCAATGTAACCACTATCCGACTCACTCACCAAGTTCCAATTAATGTTACTTAAATTAAAGTCGCCCACTATACATGACCTCAAGTTTGACTGTTCAAATATTTTATTACAAGAATCGAGGAAATGTTCCAAACCTGAACGAAGTACAGGCGGGGGCATATACACTGCGCACAGAGCCACTTGACAGACAGACTTTGCAATCGCTACGTCAACGATAACCCACAAATCCTCACAATTACTTTCCCACTGCCACATGCGTTTAGAGTTTATTTTCTTAAGTACAGCAATCAAAACACCTCCTCCGAATTTCTTCTCGTTATTTCTATCTCGTCTATAGACTACATATCTGCCATCAAACAGCTCTGAGCTCATTACGGAATCATTTAGGTTACTCCCCGGATCATCAGCTACCTGCCAGTGAAAGTCCCGTCAAAATCCGTCCAGCCGTTCCAGAGATTACCCGGAACAAACAGACAGACAGACAGACAAAAATTTTTTTAATCACATTTTTGGTATATGTATCGTGTATATATACATATGCATTGATTAAAAAGCTGTTATTTTAATATTACAAACAGACACTCCAATTTTATTTATTTGTATAGATTAACAAAAACATGTCTTGGTCATGAACCTCTTGGTAGCTTATTGTAGTGTTTAAACACAATTACACGGACACCCGTACCACAAGTGCGTTGCCGGTCTTTGGGGGATAGGGAGAGGGATAGAGAGAGGGGTTGGGGCATGGGCTTCCGGTATCCTCACTCACTCGGTTCACACCGGTTTTCTGTGAGGCTATGGTATCATTCCGGTCGATCCGGCCTATACATGCCCAATTGTGGCTCTCCCACGGTAACCTTTTCATAGTATCTATGATCTTTTTGTAGTACCTTTTACCTTTTTAAAGTAAACAAATTTGTTTATTTTTATAAATTCATTCTACGGGTTATATTTCGGTACCGGTTGACTGCACAGATGGCTTAGCGGTAGCTTACGTGTCGCCACGCCACTTTCTACTGTGCTAAGTGTTGAGGGTTCAAATCCCACATGGTACAACACTTTGTGTTTGTGGATCACACAAAGTGTTGTTCTGAGCCTGGGTGTTCTTTGTGTCCGTTTCATGTATGTTTGTAAAGCCCCCCGCGACACAGGATGTATATTCCTAATGCAGAAGTTGTTTTAAAAAAAGATTTAAGCATTAAACGTGTGCGCTGAAGAGCTGTACGTGATCACACATCATAATTTACGACTACAGTAATGTTCCCCGATTTTTTTTACAAAAACTTTTTAAAGAACCAATCTAATTTGATTTTCAGTAATTTCAACTCAAAATGATGTAAACCAGAAATAATATGAAAGAAAACAATTAAATTAAAAAAAGTCTTAACCGATACCTACCTAAGGTGTACGAGGGCATCAATCTAATTTAATGGTCAAACATAGCACATACTATTTACCTAGTGATTAAGAAAGTCAGAAATGTGCTAATAGTCGTAACTATGGGGGCTGCCATGACCTTGACTTCGATTGGTAAGAGTTCGGACATGACGGCCCAGGGTAGAGGTCCCAGGCCCCAGCTGTAAGTCACTATGTACAAGACCAGAGCCAAGATCGGCAGGAAGCCCATACTCTTCACTACCGGATTTTCATGTTCAGCAAGCATGAAGTATAATGTTAAAAGACCCTGAAAGAGAAAAAAAAAATGTTAATACCGGGACTGAATATTGTGTTTTCTAAGATGTGAAACTTCATTGCGCGATGTAGAATATTTAGTTTATAAAGCACAATAATTAAATTTACTAAGACTTTAGTTTACATTTTATACTGGATATCTAAATTTATCAAGGTCTACCATCTGAAGAATGCCCATATTTCTGTTTTTTTAATTATATTGAGCGCATTAGTTTATTTAAAGCTTGTTTCCTTTTGTTCTACTGCGAAACGGATTAAACAATCTTTTGTTTTTCACTGCAGTTTTTTTTAGTTTAAAACTTTTAAAGTATTCTAGCTGACCCGGCGAACTTCGTACTGCCATATTTACATATTTCTCTCAGCTTTCCACAGATAGTGTGTGTACAGTCGCGAACAAACAATTGCCTTTTCCCGTTACCTTTTATTTTTCTTGCAGACAAACCTTGTCCTAATAATAATGAACACATAAAAAAAGAATGATTTAATTTGGTGCAGCAGTACATTTTGGGCATTCATTTTTACATATATAGATTTATATAATCTTTAACTCCATTAAATTTACTACCACAATATTAAATGAAATGTTTCAAGGTGGACAATCAAAGTAACTTACTAGACCAATACTGGTGCCACAACTTGATATGAGTAGCAGGGGACGGCGACCGAGTCTATCCACAGCTAAGGGCGTAATGAGGGTCGCAACCACCTGTAAAATGAGAATAATTAAATTTCAGACATCTACAATACAACGCCATCTAGTAACAAACTAAGCAGAGCTTGTACTATGGGTACTGGACAACTGAAATAAATACATATTGATACTTTTTTTTGTAAATACTTACGTATTATATACAGAAGACATTCAAACTCCTAAAAAAATATATGCAGATGAAATAAACCTTTGGTGAGACCTGGGAATCGAACCCGACACCACAAGTCAGCACAGCAGTCGCATGCGCTACTGAGACAGTCAAATGTTTGTTATGTATTAATCTCGCAAATTTCTTAGAAGATTGTGCCAATTGTGGTCTCCTTAACACCCTTAGAAGTCCACTGCTATACATAGGCTCAGAAAAGAGGTTGTGTCTCTACATTTCCACGCTAGCCAGTCGAGTTGGTATCGGATGTGCTTCATGTTTTTTTGCAGTACTATTGTACTGCGTAATTTGTTCAGTGAGTCGGCTCTTACGGTACCCACAACATGAATAGGTGTAGTGTTCGAAACCGATTGTGGTATATGTAGTATAAAATGTAATTTGTAATGGCAACACTAGGTCAAACTGATATTTTAGGTATGGTCAAAATAACTAGCTAAGTAGATCGAAGTCTCGAGAAGCACTGCCTTTGGAGGAATTAACAAGATAAGATTGTAAATGTCACGGGATATAGAACTCTATAGAGAGCAAGCAAATATGGCTGGTGCCGTAAGTAGGGATTGTAATATAGCTTCGAGTGTGATATCGTTGTGGCCAATGTCTCTGTTAAGCTATTAATTAATTGTAAAACGAGTTTGCAGCCGTTCGGAACGGCCCTTCTAGATACGCGAAGTGATTGTAATCGGCGTGTAGTACGTATTCGTGAATCCGCCCCAATCTTCGTAATAGTTGAATTGTAACTCAGAATCCTTTGTGTGGTTAAATGAAGCTAGCATCACAGCGAAGACTGAAGAAATCCTAACTACCACAAAGGTGAGTCAACATAAATTTATTACAATAATAGGATAAAAGGTTGTTAGCGCCCCTTGTTGAAATCCTTTTACCAGTGGATTGGTCTGTTGTTGTCTAGCTTAAATCTGATGGGCCCGTTTAACATAGTTCAAGGTTTTCCTCCAGTTCCATGGGGAACGCAGCACCGGTGAATGGACTAAACAGGTAGTAATACTCCATTTTATTAATCTGTTACCACAAAGAGGTTAATTTTTTACTTGTTTTTTGTGTGATACATATATGGTTCACACTGAGAGTTTTGCTTTACTGGCGGACCATATATTTGAATTTCGAATGTTATATTTTGTGAGTATGTTGGCTATGTAATATAGCGGTAACCATTTTTAGGCTCAAATACCCGAAAAATGGCATCCACGCCTACGGAGTCGCGGGCAAAAGCTAACACAGTTATATAAATATTATCTGGTATAATTTTCAAACCTGCATAGCTCCAACAATAATAGCTGAATAGGAAGCGTCAAGGCTGGCACCGGCTTCTGAGAAGATATTGCTCAGAAAGAAGAGCACAGCGTTGATACCACTCACTTGTTGCATCAACAGCAACGTTATCGATATGTATAGCGCCTTTAAATTAGTTCCACGGAACACATCGGCGAACTAGAAAAAAAAGAAGGCATTTTTCCTTTATCACTAACTCTAACTCCATATTTAACATTCTTGAGATAGAGTCAGGTATCTGCCACGGTGTCTTCTGGAGGCTTTCGTTACACTGGAACTTAGTAGCTCAAGGAAAAGATGTTATAAAGTGACAATAACTCTTAATGCGGTTTGCTCTTCTTTAAGTAAGATAATAGTGTTATGGCTGTTATAAACAAAAAGTGGTAGTACGGAACGTAAACGAATACCTTGTCGAAGTACCCGCCTGACGACTATCAACGCAAATCCAAGATGCGACAAAGTTAAAGTCAGACAAGGCTTTGCTCATTTGTCAATCGAGTAATATGTTGTCTAAAGGTTAGTGAAACTGTCTTGTTACCCAGAGGGCGAATTTGAGTTTCAGAGATCAGCGCAATTAAAAAATAAACCTCATCATTTTATTTAAGTGAATAGTACACTTACTGCTGCAGTTCTAGTCATAGATATTTGAACTTCTCTCTCAATCTTATCAATCTCACTTTTCACGGCTTCGTGAGATCGACCGCGAATTATAGCCAGACTTGCCGTTGCAGCTTCCTTGTTACCTGAAAAATTTAAATTTACCCGTGTTGTCTTACTTTAAATAATATAACATTTAATAACTTCACACCTCTCACACATGACTGTCTTATTCCAAACTAGGAAGAACCTGTACTATGGTATGACGGCCTCGTGGAAGTTAAGTGTACTCAACAAGGAAATACGGTTCATCTATCCCGAGCAACTACGTCTTCTTTACAAGACTCAGGCACGGTCGTACGTGGAGTATGGTTCTCATTTTTGCGATGGGACTGCGCAGTATCTGTTTGATAGTCCTAAAGCCAGGGAGTTACTTGAGCCACTGCAGTTGCGCAAACATATCGTCACTATGGCAGTTCTCTATCGCCTTTATCATGAAGAGTGTTTTGAAGAGCTCTTCCAACTGGTCCCCCCTTCTCCCTTCCTCGAGAGGATAACACGTGCCTTTGATGTCACTGCTTCAAAGTGGTAGACATACGTTCTCGAACTCAAAGCATCGGTTCTTCCTTCCTGTGCCGAGTAGAAACCTGGAACTCACTACCAGCGCACGCGTTTCTCTCCCACTGTGATCCTTTAAGCGGGGCGTAAAAATCATTTCACTAGACCGACATAGCGTGGGTCACAATGCTGCACGGTCCACATTTGCATTGAGGATGGTGACCACTATTCCACCACATTGGATTCTACTCATGCTTTTCATCAGGCAGAGAGGAGTCACTTTGACAGGTAAAACATTAAAAAACAACTATTTAAGTCCATCCCATTCAGGGCAGGCCTATCGTCCCGACATAAACTTAGAAGACTACTTGGTACGGCAATTCACGAGTCAATAAAATAAAAGGCCATGATACTTTCCATCATCTAGCATAGATTTGTGGCGACTTCCACATGTGACTAATCTGTAATACCCTATATATAATTAGGTGAATACCTCTGCTTATGGACTTCTGCACTCTAACTTTTCCCCGTAAACTCAGGCAATCTTATTATTAAATAAGCACTTATCAAAATAAATGAATTACTACCACATTATTTATGTTATAAGTATATCCTGTAACTAACCTTTAGTCAACTGGTAGATAGGTGTCTCCGGCATAAAGAAGAAACAGATACAAAAGAATCCCACGATTGACATTCCCACGTAGGCGATTACATGATAAGAGATGAAAGGGCCAACGGAGTACACAAACAGGATACCGAGATTGAGGAACAATACTAAATATGATCCCAGTGCACCTCGAGAGTCATCCTAAAATAAAAGGGAATTTAAAATATTTATTTCGCTGGCCGAAGGGCTCTCTCAATGTGGTCCGTACCCGGATGCTCAATCTAGTAGTATGATAGGTTTTCCCATTCAAGTTCAGACACGATCATCATTAAGTTATTAATTTCATAAACAGAGAAGAACGATCAAGAAGCGATAAATCATGTCTAAGCGTATAAATATCTATCGTAAGTTTTGGGGCTCTAAATCGGTTAACTTATAAGAATATATTATAATGGGAGCCATGTTTCGGCACAAATAAGCTGGGCTGATTAAAGGTAGAAAAAAGGAGAGCCCGTTGCGTGTTGCAAAGATAAAAGTAAAATTTCTCGGCAAAGTTATTTTAGTTGCGAGAAGACTGTCCCAAATAATAGGCGATTATATTAGATTATAGCCCTATTTGTTTTAATAGTTTGTTAGAAGACACAACTAATGACAAAGCTGTGTAGCGTATTGCCTCACTTTTAGTTAACGGTCTATTTTATAGTTCATAAATTTTTTATAGCTAATTATGAATATAGTTTCTTAAGTCTACAGTCGGGTTAAAATACTAAGTCTTACCGTAGCAATTTCCGCGCAGTACATAGATGATAAGGTGAACAGCATTCCTGCAGATATTCCCCAGAAGATTCTGCCCGCGTATATCATAGCGACGTTGTAGGTGGTGGCGATCAGGATCCATCCGATGAGCATGGGTATGGCACAACTCATCAGACCCCACTTGCGACCGAGCCTTGATGCAGCGAAGCCACCAAAAAAAGGACCTGAGGAACGTAGAAATTAAGATATGTCGAACTACGGAGTTACGAAGAAAATGAAGAAAGTAAGAATCCTGAATCGCGTAATAGAAATTCTCGCGCCGATTATTATATATACAACATCCCAACATCAACCGCTGGACCTAGTCGGAGGATCCTCCCTTTGTGTTGGAGGGACATGGCACCCGTTCCCGCACGTAGTAATTTAAAATGACCCATATCAGTATTGTTTGAAACCAAACGTCAATTACAATGGCCCTGAGTTGTCATGTTTGGAAGGGTAGAATGTCACTGTTACTGTTAGACAAAAATCGGTCGAGAACAGTCGAAATATTTGGGCGGGCCGTGATTTGGATTGAATTAGTTTCGGTGTTTGTTAGTGTCACCTAATATCTGGTGAACTAATTAAAATATACACGAGTTTTGAATTCCAGCAGAACGGCACTTGCAAACCACGTGAAGATTGGTTTTCGATGAATGACGGATTTCACTTCCCCAGAACTTCGGCTTGTAGTGTAAATAAATAAATATTTCGGACATCTAACACACAACGCCATCTAGTCCCAAACTAAGCAGAGCTTGTATTATGGGTACTAGACAACTGATATGAATACTTATATACTTTTTGTAAATACATGCATATTATACATAGAAAACACCCAAACTTCGAAACAACTATTTGCAGATCATACAAGCATTTGTTCCGACCCGGGAATCGAACCCGAGACCTCAAGAACAGCAGTCGCGTAAGCTACCACTGCGCCACCGAGGCAGACAATGGCAGTCAAGTGTACCAGGACATTGTATAGTGTGCCAGATCTCCATTTGAGGACGTACAGGGGGCTCCCTCCACCGCTTAGATTTATCTCTCATGGGCCTGGATATGGCTATTCACTAACGTATCCCTCTACTCCAAGGGTCCAGCATTGGTGTACAGGATTAAACAAGGATGCTTGATTCCAAAATCGAGATCAAATGGCTTGGATTTCATGTAGGCCTCTTCTAGTACTTTAGAAACGTTACAATAGTGGCTAGTTTTTGGATTCCAAAATTTCAATCTTTTGGGGAAAACCCGGCAAGAAACTTCATAAGTCAATTTTTTTTTAATATGTCATAACAACGTAAAATAGCTAAATCAGTATTTAGTTTTCAAATGTAACAAATAAAAGCCATTCTAGAATCATGGACGAGAAAAAAAAACAAATCTGTGCATTAACTAAGATTTACACTGTTGATACATGCAAGCTGAAAAATTGCAAAACTTGATCTGTTATCTAAATTATAAAAATTGTGCTCGCTTTAGAGTTTATCAATCACAATCTTAAGAAATATTAAAAGATCATTGCTAATAATGTATTCTAGACACGATCTTTTGATAATTTTTGGAGACTACAACCCCAAGAACTAAGCTTAGAAGCTTTATAATATCAGACTCACAAAATACAAGATATTTTTCACTTACGGAAAATACTAGATAACCAAAATACAAAATAAAATAAAAAAAAAAATTAAAGTAAATTAAAATAAGCACGTGGGCAAACGGCTTAATGATGCTATTGTGTTTTATTGTAATAATAGAATAAGCTGTTGGACCTCCTTAAATAAATAAACACCCTCCGTAGTGTGTTGTACATATTACACTTTACCGATGAACGGTTCGCCGAATACACCCATCTACATTGATCCTTTAAATCTCAGACCAATAAAGAAAAACAAAAGCAATACTTGTAGGTTCGACTGTACTATCTATTTATAGCCGTTAAAACCGTTTTATAAGTAAGTACCAACATTTTCTGTGATGTTTGAAAATATATTTTCATTGACGTACCAAATATAGCACCCAAGGCGAGCAGTGACGCGATCCAGGCCTCTTCATCAACTGTTACCACCTCATCCAACGGCGACTCGTCGACGTTGGCCAATATCATATTCACAGGCGACGTCCATCCCATACAGAAGCCCATGCCTAAGATTAGGATGTTGGCTGTGAAAAGACAGAGATATTTAATTAGACACATATAAATTTACACAATAATGGAAAATGATTCCAGAAATCTAATATCTTTAATAGAGCAATACTTGTATATATATATATATTATTATATAATTCATTTATATGTATGTTTATGTATTGTGTATGTATTATTTATGTACCTTGAGTTCTATGTTTGTATTCATTATATTTAGATTAAATTATATTTTTGCACCTACCGCATCACATCTTACATCACCCAAAGGTTGACTGGCAGAGAATGCCCTATGGCATATGTACAAAATGTGCATTAAGCTTAAATAAATAAATAAATAAATATATATATATATATATATATATATAATATGAATCACGGAAACAGCTTAAACCATTTTTATGAAATTTAGAATGCACGGGTTTCGGGGGCGATAAATCGACCTAGCTAGGTTCATTTTTAGAAAATACCCTTTATTGTTTAATAAAAAATAGTAGTACATAATAAGCATATACTACCGCCTGAGTTCTAGAGTATCTAAGCTAACCATTCCAGAAACAAAAATTGAAGGATATAAAAACGGATAATATCCATACGTACGTTTGTATAGATACCTAGCAAATTTACGCTGGATTTTTTTCAAGCATCAGTATGTACTCTTATATTTTTTCTTGAGGTGCCTAAATAGCTGCATTGTGTTCTAGTTTACTACGCATTACATAGTAGTTTTATAACGTGGACATTATTAAAATTTGCAGTAGTTCTGATTATAAACCCTAAACATTTGCCAGCGTCTTTGCTAACTTCCTTAATATGTTCATGGAAATTCAGTTTGCTGTAAACTGTTAACCCAAAATCACGTACTCTCATGACTCGTTGAAGAGGAGCACCCGATACTTTATAAATCGCAGAGATCGGAGACAGAGATCGGCTAAAGGTTAAATATTTTACATTTAAAGGGTTAAACAGTAATTTATTGTCTAAAGTATTGTCATCCGATTAGGATGATGACTCATATCCATCAACTCATGGGTAGTAGAGCCACGCTGATTTCAGTACAAACGGGTTAGCTTGAATTTAAAATCATATCTGTACCGGAGTGTAACCATGGCCGCACATAGTCAGTATAAAGATATATGTCGTTTGTATTTTTTATTTGTTGAATAGTGGGCAAATCAGCAGCCATGTAAATGTAATCGTAAGATATGATATGATGATAAGCTATTACCCCGATTTCCAATCTTGGGATATCTGTTTAATTAAATATTCATTATATATAATCTACCAGCATTTGTCCGCGTCGCCGCGCGTATGTTGCTTTTCGCGGTAAATTGTAGCCTATCCCTACATCAAGAATCCTACTAGAAGAGGAAAAGTGACAGACAGATAGACAGAGTTACTTTCGAATTTATAATATTAAAAATGAATATACAAACGATACTTTTTAATCTATTAATGAGATTTAATAAAAAAGATTTCTCTTTATATTATCACCTGAAGATTGTTTGCCAGACGTTGTAATGTACATCTTGTACTGTAATTTATAAGATAAGATATCTTTAGAACTTATCTTATAATATTAGTATCTTACTACTAGAGTACAATCAATCAACTGTCTTTGTAATTAATTACCGGAAATATTTAGCTTAGATGACATTGTGATGACTTTGGATTTCTTTCGCAAAACCCCTTTTAATTTGACTGGGCCATACTCCTTATATCATCAGCCACCTGTCAGTGTATGTCCCGTCAAAATTGGTCTAGTCGACCCAAAGATTAGCCGGCAGCCGGAACTAACTCTCAACGGAGACCGGCCAACTTCGCAGGAGATATTATAGCGGACAAGTGTGTGCGCAAATACCCGGGACTCATACTCAGCTGTCAAGGGCACTACCTACGTTTTGTTAAAACTTCATAACTTTGGTTTCTGATGTACCAGATAGTTTTAATTCTCAAAATATGATATCAATAATAGCTGTAATAAGCTGTTAGGGTGCTTGCGGAAATGCTGGAAAGTTGAAATTTTGGTATGTAAACTAAATTTAGTATACATACAACAAAAACATAAACCTATTACTATTTTCCCAACCCCCAAAATTGGAGGGAGGAAATTTGCACAAGACTTTCACAAATTTGTATGCCCGAATTTTATTTTATTTTTGGAAAATTATATTTATAAATTATATACAAAAAAAGAAAAACACCAAAAAAAAGAAAAACAAAAAGAAAATAATAAACAATAAAAATACTGTTATAAGCAACTTACTGAAAGAAATGAAATCGCATCAAAAACATTTTCATGTCAAAGATACCAAGATGACTGCATATGGCTTACTCTGTGAATAATATATCAGATCTCATGTAGAGCCAAGCTTCTGAATCTACACGCCCTAACTCTACCAACCCAAAGAAAAAAATCACAATAAGTTAATTTTAATTACAATAAATAGGGTACTTTGTATTTGCTGACATATATTTTCAAAACCGTTTTCTAGTTTCATTTGTGTGTTATTTTTTTCAATTTTTTAATCATGGACAAAGTTATTATGACCAGAAAGGTTATTGCGCGCCAGGAGGAAGTAAAACTCTAATTGGTACTGTAGGAATTAAAGAAATGCAATGGTATGTGGTGAAACTTTAGGGCAACCAGTGACAAACTACTGTAGTTCTAATGCGAACTACTCTGAAATTTTACCTAAAGTAATTAAAAACAAAAAATATTACAATTCAAAAAACTATCTTATTGTTGTTATTGGGAGAAGAGGAAATGCAAACATAATTTTTTTTTTTTCTTTGAAGACCTTTGTTACTTAAATGTTAAAACTTCCATTTAAAAATGAATAATGTAGATGTAAGGTGGCTGTGGAGGTTGCGACTGAGTTTAAACATTTTTTTTGCTAACATTCCTATTCGAACAACCAATAATCTCTCGTCATCCTCTGCCTGTGCTTGTTTTTTGTTAAAAATAGTGTAAACAGAACAGGTGCGATAGAGGTTTAGAATTTTTTGTTGTTAGTATAAATGATGTTATCAAGGCTTTTAAAAGCATAAATGTAAAGAAAAGAATTGATTTACATTCAATACATACTATATCTGCAATAACTGATGTGATATCCCCCTATTTAGCAGCTATTTTAAATTCTTGTAACGCATCTGGTGAGTTTCCTGATCTGATGAAACAAATTAAAGTGATTCCATTGCTCAAATCCGGTAGCACTTCAGATCCATTTAACTTCCGATCTATCTCAATACATCCAACTTTTAGTAAAATTTTTGAAAAACTGGTTTTAATCCAAATGTTACAACATTTTATTAAACATAAATTGCTTCATCAAAAGCAATTTAGATTTACTAAAGGTCGTTCAACTACGGACGCGGGCGTGGAAATGCTTAAACACATATATGCTGCCTGGGAGGATTCACAGGATGCGTTTGGTATTTTCTGTAACTTGTCTAAGGCCTTCGATTCATTATCATTATCAATATCATTATCAATGATTGGAATAGTTCTGAGTTAGTGTGTGTTAGAGCTATTTAGTCTATATTGTTGAGAAGTATGAAGTATACGCTAACTTACATAACATGTGTATTACATGTCACGTAAGTCTGCCGTAAATGTAGCACAGGCGTTATGTTCCTATAAACTTTAAACGTATCTGGGGAGGTCTAAGACCCCTCAGATCGTGTCTGGCTGATTGGAAAATATTTTATAATATTATAATTAATGATATTATAATAAATTCAGGTTTTCTAAAATTACGTAAGTTAGCATAGATTTTTTCCACCTTTGATACCTGCTAACTGTAAAATGGCCAGACTTTCAGCTTAGTGAGTATCTATTCCTTTCCGAGTATATGTTGGACTAACGACCCTAAAAATTTCATCTTTCTTACAATTACGTAATTTTGTACTATAGTAATTTTAGGCTGTCGTAATTTTGGGCTGTCTGGGATGTCAGTCTACGAAGGGACCTGTCTTAAAAAACTAAAGTCATGTGTGTGCCAAGTCTTAGTTACGTATTTGTTCAGATACTTGCATTTTTTGCAGATTTCTCTGTAGAGACGTTACTGAACTGAGGGTCCTATATTATGCCACCATAAATCCGTAACATCGTATTCTACAGCTTTGGGATTTTCTTAAAACTTTTGAGAAGTTTTTTTATCAAGTGTCTGAACTGAGAGTCCACGGGAGACGGGTTGAGTTTTATTTAACTTTGCAGGCTGTTGTCCTGCGTAGTTTCTCCCTCAGTCAGCTCTTACGACACCTACAGGATGAGATAAATTTAAAATATTATTTACACTAATATTATAAAAAATGTATATTTTCTCAGGTTGTTAGAATCTCGGGATCTACTAAAGCGTTTTTGAAAATTCTTTTACCAAATGAAAACCGCATTATTTATGAGTAGCATAGGCATTAAATTAACGCAAAAAATGAAGGCCTTTTAAGGAGAGGCTTATGTAAAGTAGGTATTAAAGGTTCGATGATGATTTCACTAATATTACAAAATAATGTGAAAGTTTATGAGGATGGATATACGGATGTTTATTACACTGTCAAGCGAAAACTACTGAACGGATCTAAATGGCTAAACTTCACAGTTATATATCTCATACATGAAAATAGCACATAGACTATCTAACAAACACGTGGGCGGAGCCTTGGTAAAATGTTAGTAATAAATATACTGGTAGGAACATAGTTGATGTTGGGTGTTATTTAAGTCAGTTTGGTTTCGAACCTGGTCCACGAACTTTGAATGTCATACATGAGTCTCTGTCTTAAAACCTTGTAAAACGTTAATATAATCATTTCAAACAATTATTGGCTTCATAGATAAATAACAAACACATTTTTTTTTCGCAAATTTTATGACGACACTGACAACCGAGTATAAATTCACTTATTTTTAACACATAAAACACTGATCATATAAAAACCAATCGAATGAATTAAAAAGAAAAGACTTGCCGACTGCAGCGATGATATATTGTCGCCATACTTGTCCCTTATCCATTGTGCAGTGTTATTGGTCGACTGAAAGCACTCGGGTCCCGATCGGTTGGTATTCGTAACTCCTATCTTGTCATAACTTGCGTCACGTCATTCGATTATACAGGATGAATTTTTGAGACGGGACACTAAGGACAGGTACCTTAACCGTTATAGTTACAGGAAAAAGCTTTTAGGAGACTATCCATAAATTTTAAGATAATCTAAACTGCATTTACAGATTTTGGAAAAAAAAGTACATTCAGCGAGAAAAGTGGTCATTTTAAACAAAAACTTTTTTTGATGCTAATTGATCCTGTTTCTTATATCAAGTCTCTACTGGACCGACTGAGGTTTGAGTACTAGAGTAGAAGTCGCAAATAGCATTTCCCGTACATTTCGGAAAAAGAGTCAAACCTTTAAACTAGCCCAACTCTTTGTTATGGGTAGATCCGCCATAATCCGCTATAAAGAATACTGGCTGAAAAGTCGAATTTCAAACTTCGAATTCGATTCAGGTCATTGGACAGGTTTGTGCTGAGAAAATTCTAGATTGTTAGTTGTAATTTCTTTTCTTCTTATTGTTAAAAAATGTCTTTAAATCGCAAACGTTTGGACTTAATTATAGCGTATTTTGTAAATGATAGGAACACATAATTTGAGTTGGTGTGGTACGCGAATAAGTATCCATTGCGACAAGTACCATCAAGAAAGGTAATTACAAACCTTTCGAAGAATCTTAAAGAGTATGGTTCATTCAAAAAGAAGTTAGTGCGGCAGCCTCGTGTACCGGACATAGACACGGAGATTGCAATTTTAACCTATGCGGAGTCTGATCCAGAGATGTCGTCCAGATATGTGGCTCTCGAAGTGGGGGTTTCTCAGTCACTTGTATTAAAGACCTTGAAAAAACACGGTTATAAACCATATCGACAGGCGTGCATAGTTCAAGCATTACATCCAGATCACAATGTTTAAAGAATTACCTTTTGCAGATGGCTAAGAGGAAAAATAAGTAGAGATCATGATTTTTTAAGTACATAATATGGTCATACGAAACAAATTTACGGAACGGAATATACAACTGACGAAATCACCTCTATTGGTCTAGAGAAAACCCTCCCAGAATTCGGGAAAGCCACAATCAAGTTTGATTCTCTTTTAACTGTTGATGTTGTGCGATGTCAAACTGAGTGGAACTTTATGAAGGTACTCTTAATTCTGCCGTGCATGACAACATCATTTTACAGAATCTCAAAAACCAGTTGGATGATTGGCTCCTGTCAGAATTGCGAAAAGTTTATTTTCATTAAGATGGCGCTCCGCCACACAAAAGCCGCATTACGCGTTCTAGTTTGAATAGGCAGTTCGGGTCACTGTGGATAAGTACACATTGTCCAACTAAGTGGCCACCTCGCACCCCGATCTAACGCCTCTAGATTTTTTTTTCTGTGGGGCTACCTAAAAGACGTCAACAAAAAGAAAAACAACAGCATTCAGGAGCTGAAAGATGCATAAACAAGGATTTTGAATGATATCCATCCAAGAAAATTTTGTTTGACTGTGTCTCAAATACAGGCAAACAGGTCAGCTTGTGAAAAACTTTAATTATGTTATGTGATTCCGTACTAGGAACTATGTGCAATTTATCTTTATGTCATAGGCGAGCACGATGCTGAAACAAGTCTATACTATTCCTAGTAAATACCGCAACCTCAAATATGTATAAACATGGTATTGTCAGTAGGTTCATCTCTTTGAAGAAAGATGGACAGGAAACCGTTTCACGTAAGTTGAACATGGCCCTGAAACATCGCTACTGAGCAATAAACGCACGTTCCTTATCTGTGCTATTGCCCAAGAATTTCACAGTATATCTGAAAGTGGAGCAGACGCAACCATGATATGCCGTTAGAAAAGTTGTCGGATTTGCAACTTTTCTTAACTGGTGAAGTGCATATGAAAATTGACTCAGTCTCTTACACACATAGTCCATATGCAGTTTCCAATTTATTTTGTTGTCTATGTGTAGCCCTAGAAATTTGGTTACTTCAGTTTTCTCTACATCACTTTTAAAGTAACGGATGTTTAAAGCAAGAGTACGTTCAGTTCTTATTCTAAAATTCATTATTTTTGTTTTATCAATGTCAACTCATTAATTATTATTTTTAGCCAGTCTACTAGTTGTACTAAAGTTTGATTTATGTCAGTTTCTAAATTAATTGTTTTGTCATTATTAATTATTATAGTACTGTCGTCAGCAAATAGTGTAATGTCATGATTAGTTACCGATGGCATGTTATTTATATAGATGAGGAAGAATGAAGGACCCAAAATACTGCCTTGTGGGACACCAAATTTAGCAGCTCCAAAATCAGAGAAATAAATTTCATCATTTTTTGTTATTGGGTTCAAGTATCTCACTTTTGTAAACTGTTGCCTGTTAGAGAGGTATGATTTTATGAGATTATAGACATTACCTCTAACTCCATAAGCATACATTTTCCTCAAAAGAATATCATGGTCAATCCGGTCAAAAGCCTTTAGACATATAGCTATGGCTGGCGATCCTATATCTAAATTGGTCATTAATTTATGCAAGAAGTTGTATATTGCTACATTTACTGATTTATTTTTTCTAAAGCTATACTAAAATTATATTAAGGCTATTGGCCTATAGTTGCACAAATATCTGATTTATCACCTTTTTTGAATACTGTTTTCATAACTGGTATTATTAGTCTATCTGGAAAAGTACAATTCTCTATGCACCAATTCATAATGTAACTCAAGGACTCAGATATAATATGGGAAACATCTTTAACAATATCTGTAACAATGCCATCGAAACCATTGCTATTTTTATTTTTAAGTTAAGTATAAATTTTGATTTGATGATTTGATTTGATAAGATTTGGAATAATACGTTAATTTGGCAGAATTAAGCGTATTTGTCAGTTTAATGTTATTATTACTAATGTCAATAAAAAAGTCGTTAAATGTTGCTGGGATGTCCTTAAGATTGGTTATTATAATTTCCTTGTTAATTAGTTGATTAACGCTTTCAACTGGATATTTATGTTTGATTTCGTTTATCAGTCTTCATGTGGCCTTGCATTTGTTTGTTGCAGATTTAATGTAGTAGTCGTTTTGAGATTTTTTTGTCAGCCTGATAATATGTTTGTATTTCTTCGCATGTGTTTTAAAAATTCGTTACTTGTCATCCTGTATAATACGTTATCGCGCTGAGATTGCAAAGGTGCATAATGTGCATATCTTAAAAATTAAAACCGGAAAAATATTTTGATTATCTTTGTTAATAGGATACATTTTTGCAATTAAATTTTGTATGATATTTCAAGGGAATATGAAAAGAATAACGAATATTTCTAATATCTATACAAACGAATAAAATTGATGTGTCTGTTTCTAATTTAAAACTTAGGCTACTTTTTTTTAGACTAGCTTTGTCCCGCGGCGTTACCCTTGGTTATTGTTGTACCGCGGTTAACATGGCGGGGTTCAGCTAGTCAATACAAATAAATAAAGGAGAACAATCTTCCACTTAGAAGTGCCGTCTAGGACGTGTCATCGCAGTTCACCCTGGCTCTGACGGAATCAACCGAGTTACAGATATATGACCGAGCAACAGCATTATTCGGAGAGTCACACCATGAAGTTTTGGTTCAAAAGGCCATTTTTTTTTTAACGTGTGGAAACCCCCTCGGGCCGTCACCCCGCCGGGGTTTGCGGCGGGGCGGTGTGTCGGAATCGAACCGACTAAAACCACACGGTGTGCCACTCTGCGCCTGAGAAGAGAGAGATCCGGGAACTGTTGTGATACGACCTCTGGACCCCTCCCGGCGCGAGCCTGCTTTGAAGCGGGCACCCTCCTCCAATGGTTCGAAAGGCCAGCTTCAAGCCCGGGGACATGTTTACAAAACGCCTACGTCTAATGTCACCGCAACACGAACCAATTAACTTTACGTGCATAACGTATTTACGTCATAATCGTTGTTCACTGAACGGTCATAACTGTTGTGAAGCAAATTAGATATTTTGGTAGTTTTTTTTAATTAACCAAATTTACCTTTACTCACATCATCATCCCCCCAACAAAGGTGTTAAAATTGTCCCCTATGAACAGCAAAACAAGACCCATCTTAAATAACTCAGGGAAAACACCCTCCACAAGACATAGGTTAAAAACTTTTAACAGTATAGGCACTAGAGTAGATCTGGCTTGTTTGACAATCGAAATAGGTATTTTATGCCACTCAGTAGCCGATGTATTTTTGAGACCAACGATTATTACTTTTGGTCTAGCATTCCATCAATCTCAGCACAGTCAGTAACAAGAATAGACATTGAAGTTAAGGAAGAAACAGTATTTTTAACCAACTTCAAAACAATTCGACCGTATATATATATATATATATATATATTTTGTGTTCGCGGATAACTTCGTCGTTTATAAACCGGTTTTGATAATTATTTTTTTAATAGAAAGAAGATATCCCAACGGTGGTACCATGATAAGGACACTAAGATCTGATGATGGCATCCAAAAGAAATCGAGTTAAACCTTGAAGTCGGTTTTATTTTTGTTAAAATTTTACTTCTTAAATCCAAGTATTTTCCTACATCAGCCTTTGCTGACATCACATAGATGTCATCAACAACTTCTTTAAGTTGTTGATGTCATTCACAACAACCATCGGGTCTGCATCAGAAATCTACAAATCAGTTGTCAAGCAAACAATCATGAACAATATTCAAAAATAATGTGGAAAATTTATTCCTACAAATATACAATTAAACTTAAAAAATAATTATGTACAATTTTTTTTATCTATAATTATTTACAATAGAATATGTAATTATATACAAATTCTGAAACACACCTCACTGAATTATCCTTTTGTATGTATGTTAATTAAGCCTTCATAACTTCAGTCTTATCGGGTTCGGAGGACCTGGAAAATAATTATAATATTAATTAAAATAGATGTAGGACTTTTTTAAAGATTTTCTAAAGTATACAATTTTTCGGACATCTAACATCTGACACGCAATGTCATCTGGTGATCATCAACCTACCTAAGCAGAGCTTGTACATGGGTATTAAACAATTGCTATTAAATACTTATTATTATTTTTTGTAAAAACACAATTATTCAGAAAAACACCATAACTCCGAAACAATTATTTGCAGATCACACAAATATGTGATCCGACCCGGGAATCGAATCCGAGACCACACGCACCGTATTCGCTTTTAATGCCACTACGCCACCAAGGAAGTCAATATTATAAAATTAAACTAGAATGTCTTTATACATATACTTGACGTAAATTTGACTGTCTGTTACACTTAAACGGCTAAACTGAAAATCGATTTGGATGAAAACGATTTAGGTACGCTGTTTGCCGCAATAACCAATAATCACCCGGACGGAACAAAGGGAAAAATCTAGTATGGATATAATTAAAACAACAATTCACATACTTGCCAGCCAGCATGTCCTGGATCTCCTGGAAACTCTTCCCCTTCGTTTCTGGTACAAAAAAGAGTGTGAAGAAGAATCCACAAGCGCAGCATACCCCGAAAATGAGAAATGTCAGGCCCATACCTATTGCTAACGCGATCGAGCTGAAGAATCTGCGGAGAAGAAAGTTGAAGAGGTTAAAGAATTTGAATTTAACTGGTTGTACTCTGTCACGATTTTCTCATGTCCGTGTGGTGACACATTAAGAGTACCGAGTGCCACCACTACCATACTTTTTTATTGTGTGTCCCTACCAAAATGACTCTACTCTGCTGATGGAAGCATAAGCAGAATCCAAGAGTGGTGGTCACCATACTCATTGCGAATGCAGACAATACAGCATGGTGACCCCGCATCTTGGTCAGTGATGCTCCTGCCTCATTGGGTCTCCGGTCTCGCACTTATCAAGTAATCATTTTTTACGTTTTTGTGTAGATATTTGCGAGGGTAGTACCGCCCCAGTCGAGCCGACTCATACGTGTTGAAGCGTGGCTCTATTACCTTGAGAAGGTCTATGTCCAGATATGAATGTATAAGGCGTGTGTGTATGTAAGGGTGTCGTAAGAGCCGTAACGGCTATATTTTTGTGTAATTTGATTTGAGCATCAAGCGTGTACGCTACTTTGTGTACTAAACAGTGTGTACAAATAAATCACTAGGCCACCATGGTGTGGGATCACCATGCTGCATTGTCTGCATTCGCAACGAGTATGGTGACCACCACTCTTGGATTCTGCTTATGGTGGCGTAGTATGCGTGATCACATATCATAATTAAATACTACAAAATTGCTCACAATTTTTTTTATAAAAACTTATTTAAGAAATCAACCCAATCTGGTTTCAATAATCTTAACTTAAAATTATGTCAACGTAAATTTACGATTACAGTAATACTCCCAGATTTTTAGAATATCGTTATTAAAGAACCAATTTCCACTCAAAATAATGTAAAACACATTAAATTTAAAAGGTATAACTTAAGGTATACGATGACACTTTCTAACTTAATGGTCAAACAGAGCACAGACTATTTACCTCGTGATTAAAAATGATAGAGACGTGCTGATAGTAGTAACTATAGGAGCTGCCCTAGCCTTGACTTCGATTGGTAAGAGTTCAGACATGATGGCCCAGGGCAGAGGTCCCAGGCCCCAGCTGTAAGTCACTATGTACAAGACCAGAGCTACGACCGGCAGGAAGCCAATACTCTCCACTACCGGATTTTCATTTTCAGCAAGTAAGAAGTACACTGCTAAAAGACCCTGAAAGAGAAAAAAAAACATTTGGGTAAACGTTAATACTGGGTACAAGAATACATACAATGATATTTAAATTTCATCTGATAATGGTGTAGGGACACATGTGTATGCATGTATTATCGATGTCAGTATATTTATGTGAGCCGAGCAGAACGCCAGTGGCAGGAGTTAGTCGCTCCGAGTCAACTGTAGACCCAAGTCTTTCCCGGTACATTGTCGTGTAATGTTAACTTTATTGTAGTCTATACAATCTATACATCTATACAAATAAATAAAATTGGAGTGTCTGTTTGTAATATTAAAATAACCGCTTTTTACTAAATGCATGTATGTATACACGGTACATATACCAAAAATGTAGTTAAAAATTTTTTTGTCTGTCTGTCGGTCTGTCTGTCTGTCTGTCGGTTTGTTCCGGGTAACCTCTGGAACGGCTGGACGGATTTTGACTGGATTTTCACTGGCAGGTAGCTGATAATCCAGGGAGTAACTTAGGCTACTCTTTTTAGACTAACTTTGTCCCGCGGCGTTACTCGCGGTACAACAATAACCGCGTGTAACACCGCGGGGTTCAGCTAGTCAGTATATATATACCGTGTGAATAAACGGAAATGAGCGTCGCGCATAACGCTTTACGTAATTATTAATTAATTTACTTGTTTGGCGACGAACCAAAATTACGTAGGTATACTTACATTAGTTAAGTAACTTATTCATCAAGGTTAAATAAAAAATGTTTTTTATTTTTTGCTTTTCAGTCTTTCGGCAGTTAATTTTTTGTTAAAAAGGTTTTATACACTACAAAGTTTTTGTCAATTTTAAATTTAACACCTTTTGTAGTATATGTGCATAGTCTTTAGCTCCATTAAATTTGCTATCATGATATTAAATAAAACTTTTCAAAGTCAAATCAAGGTAACTTACTAGACCGATGCTGGTG
This sequence comes from Spilosoma lubricipeda, assembly GCA_905220595.1. Lineage (NCBI taxonomy): Eukaryota > Metazoa > Arthropoda > Insecta > Lepidoptera > Erebidae > Spilosoma > Spilosoma lubricipeda. The sequence goes on along the minus strand of HG992296.1, from coordinate 12,491,649 downwards.
CCACAACATGAAATGAGTAGCAGGGGACGGCGACCGAGTCTGTCCACCGCAAGGGGGGTAATAAAGGAGGCCACCAACTGTAACATAAGAATTATAATATTCAGACATCTAAAATGCAACGCCATCTAGTCCCAAATTAAGCAGAGCTTGTACTATGGGTATTAGATTTTTTTGTTAATACATAATATATATTATACATATAATATATTATCCATATAACATTTGGTACGACCTGGGAATCTCACCCGAGACTTAGTACTTGAGTAATGTATTAACGTGACAGTTTTCTTAATAATTTTGTGCCAATAGTCGTCCCCTTAACAGCCTCAGAAGTCCACTGAACATAGGCTTAAAAAGGCCACAATACCACGTCAGTCTAGCCAGTCAAGTTGGTATTGGGTTTGTTTCGTGTTTTCTTTATGATTGCTGTACGTCCTGCGTATTATGTTCAGTTTTCCAGCTCTTACGATACCTACGAAATGAATAGGTAGGATCTTTGCTCCATATTCTTAGTCTATCAGAGGTAGTTGTCAAAGCGGTTGATATTTAACTTGTTTTTTGTATGGTACATACATGGTTCACGCAGAGTTTTACGTTACTGGCAGCCCATAAATGATCGAATTTTGAATGTTATAATTTTTTTTTTTACATAAATCTCATAATTTGATATCGATAATTTTAGCGGGAAGTCATGTGTTAATTATTTTTAATCTCAAGTTGAAGTTCGTTACCCGCATCAAAAATGAAATTAACACGAAAATAGTTTAGAGCGATGATATTTTACAATTTAAAAGTTCACACCTACCGCAACACTGCAGTACTTGTCATTGAAATGGTTTTAGGCGTGATGCACCACCATTGTGCAACATACGCGCCTGCAAAGCCGCGGGCTAAAAGCTTACACATATATAAATATTGTCTTCTAAAATATTCTAACCTGCATAGCTCCGATAATGATAGCCGAATAGGAAGCGTCAAGGCTGGCACCAGCTTCTGAGAAAATATTGCTCAAAAAGAAGAGAACAGCGTTGATACCGCTAACTTGCTGCATCAACAGCACCGTCAACGATATGTACAGCGCCTTTAAATTAGTTCCACGGAACATGTCGGCAAACTAGAAAGAAAAAGAGCATCTAATAAGTACCGCTGTTAGCCGAGAGTTGACTCTAATGTCAGATCAAAGGTGACTCTCTTAAAAGCCTTCCTATTACAAGCTTTTATTTAGTTTCACCTGACCCGACATTTGTTTGTAATTAAATCTTGCAAGTTAAATTTGATCCACTTCCTGAATTCCGATTGAAATTTGAAGTATACCTGAAGTTCTGATGCAATTATATATAACACACAATGCAATTATATATAATCGGTATTATTATTAATCCAAAATGGTCGCCGTAAAAAATGGCGGTGTACATATTTCTGAATAACCCTCCCAATATGGGTATCAAATGAAAGTGCTTAAAGTATATTTTTTATTATTAGCAAGTTGTAAAAACTTATTCAAATAAAAAAATAACTAATCAATAATTGTTTATTACTAACCCTCTTTATTGATCACTATTTTGAGTTTCAGAGATTTGCGCAATTAAAAGATAAAACTTCTTGTTTTATTTTAGTGAATAGTACACTTACCGCGGCAGTTCTAGTCTTAGACAATTGAACTTCTCTCTCAATCTTGTCAATCTCACTCTTCACGGCTTCGTGAGAACGACCGCGAATTATTGCCAGACACGCCGTTGCAGCTTCCTTATTACCTGAAAAATTCAAATTTACCTATTTATTTACACGGCTATCTGATCCCAAACTAGGAAGAAACTGTATTATGGTATGAAGGCCTCGTGGAAGTTAGGTATACCAAGCAAGGAAAGATGGTTTTTTTCGCCCAAGCATCTCCTTTACAAGACCCACGAACGTTCGTGGGTGGAGTACTGTTCTCATCTTTGTGATGCGACTGCGCAGTAATTATTTGAGGTTCTCAATCGATTGCTGCGTCGAGCAGTACGCATTATTGACAGACCCGAAGCCACCGAGTTCCTTGAACCTCTGCAGTTGCGTAGAGGTATCGTCTCTATGGCAGTTTCCTATCGCCTTTATCATGGAGAGTGTTCTTAAGAGCTCTTCCAACTGGTCCCCCTTCGCCGTTCCTCAGAGGACAACACGTGTCGGAGTTGGAAGTCACCGCTTCAGAGTGGTAGACATACGATCTCGAACTCAACACTTTTTTTACCATAGATTTGTCTCTAATCTGCAATATCTTATTTATAATTGGGTGACTACCACTGCTCATGGGCAGCTGGACACTCTAAAAGTTACAAGTGCGGTACCACAGAGAAAACAAATATTGCTCAACTCACTCCAGTCAAGTAGGCCCATTTATAACCCAATACTGCTCTCCAACGTTCGAAATGAGCACTTTTCAAAATAAATGAACCACCACCAAATTATTTATATTATAAGTACCTCAAATAAGTCAAATAACTAACCTTTAGTCAAATGGTAGATAGGGGTCTCCGGCATAAAGAAGAAACAGACGCAGAAGAGTGCCACGATTGCGATTCCCAAGTAGGCGATTACGTGGTAAGAGACGAAAGGGCCAACGGAGAATACCGTCAGAAAACCGAAATTGATGAACAATACTAAATATGATCCCAGTGCACCACGAGAGTCATCCTAAAATTAAAGGGAATTTATTAAAAATATTGATTTTGTCTATCAATAATAAAATCGATCAGATTAAAGTGTCTATAATACACGAATGGTCAATGTAGTAGTATGATAGGAACTGCAATTTAGGTTTAGCGTGACCATCATTAAATTAAGAATAATTTTAAGGGGATTAACGCGATTACTTATTAAAAAGTATTGCATACCTCGGATTTGCCTGACGTTTCGACCAGGTCGTACTGGCCGTGGTCACAGGCTCATTCATAGATAATACACTAGGCTCACTGGCTCAGTGGCGCATGATCCCGTCGTCGAATCCGTGAAGTAGAAGGTTCTTCGTCCACCCACACATTTTCGATATTATTGATAAATTTGTTTCGCCATGTACCGTCACATAATTCACTAACAGTGTCCCTATTTATTTATTTATTTATTAACACTTCCTGCATTACATATTGCATTAGGCGGACTTAATGCAGAATGGCATTTTCTACCAGTCAACCTTTAACCTTTTTACCCTATTCTGTAAGCAAACCGATGTGTTCCTAGATGAAAAGCGATTGAATTGAGAAGATCTTCTCGATTCTTATGATCTAAATTATCTACAGTGTGAAATCCAGTATTAAAAAACATACCAACTCGCTTGCTTACGGTTACGGTACACATCGGTTTGCTTACGGTACATGGCGAAACAAATTTATCAATAATATTGAAAATGTGTGGGTGGACGAAGAACCTTCTACTTCACGGATTCGACGACTGAGGGCTTGCGCTGCTGAGCCAGTCAGCCTGTGACCTGTAGTGTTTTATCTATGCCTGTGACCACAACCTGGTTGAAACGTCAGGCAAATCAGAGGTATGTAAAACCTTTTAATAAGTAATCGCGTTAATTTCGGTAAAAATAATTGTTAATACATCATTAAATTATTTATTTTTAAAACAGAGTAGAGCCAACAAAACATTTTATAAACTGTTAAGTATTAGCATTATGTAAGTACTCGTAGGATAGATAGATAGAATACAAAAGTACATTGCAAACATGTTTCAAGTGCGGTTGTTAGAAAGTAAGTCCAAAGAAAAGGGGCGGTACATAACAAATCTTTATATATATAATTCTTCTGTGAGTATGTATGTCACTGAACTTCTCTCAAACGACTGGACCGATATTGATGAAATTTTTTGTGTGTGTTCAAGGGGATCTGGGAATGGTTTAGATTCACAATTTTGTCCGCTGGACAATGTTTTTTTAAATTAATTTTTAATTTATTAGTAGTTATGGCAAAACGACGCTTGCCGGGACAGCTAGTATTTTTATAAAAATGGTCACTCAGTCCAAACGTCTCTCATTGGCGGAACACACATCACGTCATTTACACGTGCGTTGATTGGTGCGTAGACAATCCATTATGTATTTAATGAGGATTTATTATTCATTAGATTCTGGTTTCAAGATGTGGATAGGTAATAATTTATCTTTATCAAATACAATTATTTTTACTTTTGATTAAATATTTTAGATTTTGTTTCTCTTCTGCAAACTGCTCGTTTATCTTTTTTTTGCAAAAATCATTTTTATTAGGACAAGTATTCACTGACATATTTTCTCTATCTTTCAGTGACATATTTTTTTTTTTTTTTGGAAAAAATATTCTCATCAGATCCATCACGGATCTGGTCAATGGATCTACTCAGAATGAACCCGTATGAATATACATCGTAAAACTCAGTGCTTAAAGTCAGTAAACTGAGAAGAATCCATGCAATTGTGGGAGAGCTATGTTTCGGCATAAATGGGCTGGTCTGATTTAATGGGGAGAAAAAGAAGAGAGGCCATTTCTTGTTAAGAAGAGAAGAAGAGAAGCCAATAAAAACAATAAATCTTACCGTAGCAATTTCCGCGCAGTACATAGTTGCTAAAGTGAACAACATTCCCAGTGCTATTCCCCATAAGATTCTGCCCGCGTATATCATAGCGACGTTGATGGTGGTTGCGATCAGAATCCATCCGATGAGTAAGGGTATGGCACAACTCATTAAACCCCACTTGCGGCCAATCGATGATGCAGCGAAGCCACCAATGAAAGGCCCTGTAAACATTTAACACAATAATAATTAAAACGAACTCATAGGACTCCAATAGACAAACCTATCGTGTTGTCCTGGTGTACAACATGAAAGGTGTCTTCCTCAACGTTACACCGATGTAACCTGTATTACTATGAGGGACGCATTGGAAACTTAACTTATTCGCGAACGAAGCCGAGGGCAATAAATATTAGATTTTATATTTTATATATTTAAGGAAAGGTAGAATAAAAAATCTATAAACTTCTCAATAAACTTCAGCTTAGTCACTCAGGAAGTGTTTAAAGAGGTTGTTTATATTTGTCTGTGTGGTGACCATCCCTATTCATCCGGTGGGTGTCGTAAACCAAGGGGCAAACCACGCAAGGCATCAGCACTGCAAAATGTTACGACATCTATGTGACAAATAGACGCTTGCACCACGTAAATTAAAACTAAATACGTTGACTTGTGCTGAACACTGTTATTGTAATTTAATGTTCTGGAAAAAAATAAGCTATTGGCTATATATAGCTAATAATAAGCTCCTTAAATATGTAAATCCACAATTATTAATCCCTTTAACAAAACAATTGTTGTAGGTTCAGCTGTGACATCAGTCGTCTTTACGATGACACTAAATACCGTACTGTAGGTACGTTTTCTGTGATATTTAAAGAAACACACATACCAAATATAGCACCCAAGGTGAGCAGTGATGCGATCCAGGCCTCTTCATCAACTGTCACCACCTTTTTTTTTTTTTTTTTTTTTTTTTTAACGTGTGGAAACCCCCTCGGGCCGTCACCCCGCCGGGGTTTGCGGCGGGGCGGTGTGTCGGAATCGAACCGACTAAAACCACACGGTGTGCCACTCTGCGCCTGAGACGGGAGGGATCCGGGAACTGCTGTTATTAACACATCCGGACCCCTCCCAGCGCCTGCCCGCACTAAAGCGGGCACCGTCTGCTGTTAAAACTCTCAATTTAGGCGACGTACGGCACACGCGTAACGTCGCCCCCTCGCGGGTGACCACTAAAGCGGATGGTGGGGAAAACCCATCCCGACCATCCGCGGCCACACTCAGGGCGGCATGAGGCGCTGGTAGGCGCGCCTCCGCCGCCCGGTTCGCCGGCGGCGGATCGGGTCCGAGTGGATATCATCCTCCCGGGCCTTCTCCGCCGCCTCCTTCTGCGAAATTACGTCTTCGCAGAAGGCTGCGACCGCGGTAAAACTGCTGTCGCTACCGGCCATGCAGCGAATGATGGCCGGTAGCGAGAGATCTCCTCCGATGACTGCAGTGAGGGCCCGGCGCTGCGACGCCCAAGCGGGGCAAATCGCCAGCGTATGCTGGGCCGAGTCCTCACTGCAGTCGCAGTGGTGGCAGGCGGGACTCAATTCCCTCCTGGCGACCGAGTGCAGGTACTTCCCAAAGCAACCGTGCCCGGAAAGCACCTGCGTCAGTCGGAAGGAAAGGGTCCCGTGCTGCCGCCCTGCCCACTCGAGGATGACCGGCTGGAGAGCCTCCACGGCGGCAAAGCCAGCGCGTGGAGTCTCCAGCCGGAACGACCAGCGAGCCATCGTGGCTCGACGGGCGGCTTCACGCCACTCGCGTACCTCTTCGGGCGGAGGGCGAATGCCTCTCTCCGCCCGGAATTCAGCCACCCGTCGATAAACTTCGGCGAGCACTTCCGCCTCCAAATCCCACGGAGGTGTTCCGGCCAAGGCACACGCCGCCTCGGTAGACACCGTGCGGTATCCGCGGATGGCTCTGACCGCCAATACCCTCTGAGGCCGCCAGAGGCGGGCCTTATTGAGGGCAGTCAGAGCCGCCACCCACACCGGTGCCCCATACAGCGCCATCGACCGGACCACCCCCGTGTAGAGGTGTCGCGTTGCGACGCTGGCTCCGCCCAAATTGGGCAAAAGTCGCCCAAGGGCAGAGGCAGCGTCGACCAGCTTCGGACCAAGCTGTCGGAAGTGCTCGTCGAAGAGCCACCTACCGTCGAGGATCAGACCCAGATACCTCATCTGGGCCCGAACCGGTACGAGGATCGAGTTGACCACTATGGAGGCGCCGGGGGGCGGCCCACGACGGGGCCCATGGAATAACAGGGCCTCCGTCTTGTCCAGGGCCACTGTCACCACCTCATCCAACGGCGACTCGTCGACGTTGGCCAATATCATGTTCACGGGCGACGTCCATCCCATACAGTATCCCACGCCGTAGACCACGATGTTCGCTGTGAACAGACAGAAATACCTATTTAATTAGACACATACAAATTTACATAAACACGTAATAAATGCCTTCATCTTGAGGATGTCAGTAATTTAACTTGGGAATCATCGCATCAAATCACACTACTAATATGTAAAGGCGAAAGTTTGTGAGTGTTAAGTTTGTTACTTCTTCACGCAAAAATTACTGAACGGATTTGGATGAAATTTTACAGTAATATAACTTATACATCAGAATAACACATAGGCTACTATTTGCACTGATAACCGACATACACGCGGACGGAGCCGCGTGCAACAGCTAGTTTATAATAACCCTCAAGAGTGTTAGTTAGTGTTAGTGTCAAATATTCAGTGATAATGGAACAAATTTTGTAGCAATAGCAAAAGAAATAGGAGATTTTATGAAACAAACCAAGGAACCTCTCATTGACTTTGAAAGTCAACAAGCTATTTACTATAGGTTCATAACAGCTTACTCTCCTCATTTCGGTAGCATATGGGAGGCCGGGATTAAGTCGGCTAAGCATTGTTATTCGTTCAACAGGAGTTTCTTAAATTCAGTTAAATTGTAAACTGCTATTTTCATCACAACATTCAAGTTGTAACGATCAAAAGTAATGAAACGTTTGTAATTACGATTATTGTGGATTTATTTGGCCCAGTATGTTGTCTAAAGATAAACATCCTTCCTTTTGACTTCGGTGTAGTAGTGTAAAAGCTAATAATAATAGAAACATGAACTGCAAAAGAAGGTAAATTTGACACAAACCTTACACTGACCTGTCTAAAACCTCTTTTCTAAGGAGAGGCCTATATCTAACATTGGATTATTAAAGTTCATTGATGTGTGATGTGAACGAAAAATATAAACAATGACGCACACCAAAACAAACTTTTCGCTTTTTTATATCTGTGCTTTTTAAACCGACTTCAAAAAAAGGAGGAGGTTTCTCAATTCGACCGTATATATATATTTTTTCTTTTATGTGTGTTCGGGGATAACCTCGTCGTTTATGAACCGATTTTGATGATTCTTTTTTTAATGGAAAGTAGATGTCCCGACGGTGGTACCATGATAAGGACATTAATATCTGATGATGGCATCTACGAGAAATCGAGTCGAAACTTGAAGTCGGTTTTATTTTTGTTAAAAGTGTACTTGTCACTTCAAAACTGCGCCATTTATGAAGCGATTTACATTTTTTTTTCTTATTTGGGACGTTATACTTTCCATGCCATTATTTATTCATTTATTTTTATGCACATATGCACAAAGGCGGACTAAATGCCATAGGCTTTTTTTAACAGTCGACCTTGGGGCGATGCAGAGCCAAACATGGTAGATGTACAGAAATTAGAAATGTAATAATAATGAATGTCATAGATTATAATATACACTAACACGAAAAAGGAAAAATATATATTAGGCGATTTCTGAGGATCGTGTCCAACAGCAAATTAACAAAGGCTAGGTGATGATCCCACCTATATAATAAATGAGAAAGTTTGTGAGGAAAATGTATGATGTTTGTATCTCTTTCACGGATTTAGATAAAACTTGAGTTATATAGCTTATGCATCAAAATAAGACATAAACTACTAATTATCGTGATATTCAATATATACGTAGGCGGAGCCGTGGACAAAAGCTAGTAATAAATATACTGGTGGGACTATAGTTGATGTTGGCCTTTACTTAAGATATTTTGGATTCAAACATAGTCCATAATCTTTGAATGATATACATGAGTCTTTGTCACAAAATCTTGTGAACCATATTCTAACACATAATAATAAAATTTGTACTATTCATAGACATATGTTGCATGTCTATACAACATATGTCTATGTATATATAACATACTAGTTGTTGCCCGCGGCTCCGCCCGCGTATATGTTGGTTATCGCGGCAAATAGTAGCCTATGTGTTATTCTGATGTATAAACTATATTACTGTAAAGTTTCATCCAAATCCGTTCAGTAGTTTTTGCGTGAAAGAGTAACAAACATCCAAACATCCATCCATCCTTACAAACTTTCGCATTTATAATATTAGTAGGATTTATAATATTAGTAGGATCTATATATTAACACATTTATTTTTATTTCCCGCGTATTTTTCAACGGCACTGATAACTGAATATAAATCCATTCATTTTTTTAAACACAATTAACGCACGGGTATTAATAAAATACTCTAGGTGGGCGGTCGTAATACTACCTTTTTTAAGTTTTCTGCAATCCTCCTCCATATTATAATCTTTAACTGTGTCTGGTATAAACTCTTTTGTTCAGAAAATTTTCGTAAAAGTAATCTTTAATAAAAAAAAAGTGAAAACTAAAACCCAACTACGACAAAAAACGACGCTGAAAAAGCTTGAAACAAGTTTCAAAAGCCGTAGTCCATGTAGTGTAATGTACCATAGTCGATATCACTTTAACAACGCGTGACTACGCCTTTTGAAACTTGTTTCAAACTTTTTCAGCGTCATTTTTTGTCGTAGTTGGGTTTTAGTTTTCACTTTTCTTATTTAAAATGTTTAGGTGCCTCTATAATACTAATTTCTTTGCAACGTATATTTTAAATAGATACCACAGAAATAGCACAATTATCGAATAAATACGGACAAATTCACGAGAAAATGTTAATAATATAGATATTTTTGAAATGTACAAGTAACGCCCTTTCGTATGATACCAAAAACGGCATATTTCTCTACTACTAGAAGGCGCCACATTAGATTAAGTGACACATAATATAGCCTATAACCAAGACGATCTTGACGCTTCTAATGACAACTCATTTGTCCCGTTCTAATGAGTAGTTAAGGAGCTATGAGGGCACAAATGAACATACATACATAGCCTGTCAAAATCATAACCCTCCTTTGGCTTTGCCGTAGTCGGGTAAAAAGAGAAGACGTACCAACGGCAGCGATGATATATTGTCGCCACACTTGTCCCTTCTCCATTGTGTAGTGTTGTTGGTTGACTAAAAGCAGTCGGGTTCTCGATCGGTTTATATTCGTAATTCCTATCATGACCTAGGTAACGCTCGACATTTCATACGATTATGTATTGTATCGTTATCGTTATATAAGTTATCGCGGTAAGATTGCAAAGGTGCGTATTAACATATTCTAAATTAAAATAGGAAAAATACTTTAATTATCTTAGTTAATAAGATACATTTTTGTGAGTCAAATTATTTGTAACTAGCCGACCCACGCAACCTCGTTTGCGTCTCCTATTGCCTGTAGCGTGATAATTTTCCCCCGTGTTTGAAACATTTTTCCTTGGTGCTCCACTCCTATTAGTCTTAGCGTGATGATATATAGCCTATAGCTTTCCTCGATAAATGGGCTATCTAACACTGTAAGAATTTTTCAAATCGAACCAGTGGTTTCTGAGATTAGCGTGTTCAAACAAACAAACTCTTCAGCTTTATATATTAGTATAGATAGATATAGATTTCTTTGTATAATATTTTAAGTGAATGTGATAAGAACGACTAATATCTCTAGTATCTATAAACATGTATAAAATTAAAGCCTATGTTTATAATTTCGACATATACATTTTTTTATTTTGTCTGTCTATCTGTCTATTTGTTTCGGCTAATCTCTGCAATGGCTCTAAATATTTTTCCATGTTTTTGTATCTTTTTTTTGATACTTCGCTCCTTTTGGTTTTAGCATAATGTTATAACGTTTATAACCTTCCTCATTAAATGGGTTATCTAACACATTTTTTTTAAATAAATGAGGTTTCTGTTGATAATGCCAATGAAGATTAATTGTTTTAAAAATTGCACAACTTTTGCAAGCCGTTTGAAATAAGGCAAATTAAGTCACGTGATATGTTTCAACATACCTACACTAAATCCAGTCTTGTAATTTTTATCCTAATACAAGATTTGTTATGTAATGACACATTATCACACTAACATATAAAGGCGAAAGATTGTGAGTCTGGTTGTTTGTTACTTCTTCACGCAATAACTACTGGACGGATTTGGATGAAACTTTACAGTAATATAGCTTATACATCAGAATAACACGTAGGCTACTACTTGCCGCAATATACGACATAAACGAGTCACGGTCAACAGCTAGTCATAATATAGATTGTTACGTTGTTTTGAGATAGCACGCACATACAGAATTAAATGTGAATGTTTATCGAAAGCACCGTATCGTGGGAGAGCCACGCTTCACAGAAAACCGGTGTGAAATAGTGCTTACGCTGCGTTTCTCCGAGTAAATGCTGATACCGAAGGCCCATTCCCCAACCACTCTCCATACCCCTCCTCGTCCCCCTCCTCATCCCCTAAAGGACGGCAACGCTCTTGTGACGCCTCCGGTGTTGCAAGTGTCCATGGGCGGCTGTAATCGCTTGCCATCAGGCGACACACCTGCTCGTTTGCCCGCCTAGTACATAAAAAATAATCACAATATAAATAAACAATGTTGTAGAGAAATGTCTCGGAAGAAAGGAACTTTGTTTTTAACACACGCTTTATGAAGTCAAAGTTTATCATGTGATATATCACCTCCGTTGAGCAGCTGTTCCGCCTGGCTGGTGACAAAGTGGAGTACAGGAAGCTGACGGCCTACCTTCAATATTGAAGAGGCACTTGGAGATATGATATGATTGATATGAGTGATAAGAGTGATATGATTGAGAATACAGAGTGCTACCATAGCTTTTCATCCCATGAATGTCGTGGATAGATAGATAATATTTTATTTGTACAGCGTGATTCACAAACATTAAACTGCCTCGGTGGCGCAGTGGTAGCGTACGCGACTGCTGTTCTTGAGGTCTCGGGTTCGATTCCCGGGTCGGACCAAATGTTTGTATGATCTGCAAATATTGGTTTCGGAGTTTGGGTGTTTTCTATGTATAATATGTATGTATTTACAAAAAAAAGTATATAAGTATTTATATCAGTTGTCTAGTACCCACAATACAAGCTTTGCTTAGTTTGGGACTAGATGACGTTGTGTGTTAGGTGTCCGAAATATTTATAATTTTTTACTTTATTTTATTATACAGTAATAAAATTAACAACAAGTTATTTAAAATTAACGTACAAACAATGTGTGTGCGTGTGTGTGTTTTGAGGTACAATCCCGGAATGCTACGACAAGACACGCACACGCAAGCTCTACGGGCTAGCAGGCACGGCTCGAAGTGCAGGGCTGTGCTACCCAACACGGTGTCGGAGCCGTACTTGCGAGCTTCGAAGCTTGGACAGGAAGGACCAACTGTGTCACCTACCAATAGTATGGAGGCTACAGCACAATACCACCATTGCGGATCAGAACGGGACTCCGCCCTGCACACACTGGATGACTGCCCTGCGTAGGAGTCCGAGCATTGAGTTCTGGTCGGACAGATCGGACGAAACCTGTCACCGCCAACATTGATCGCAGTAGTATGATTTGCGCAAGACGGCTGGCAGGTGGACTGCGGTAGGCTAATGATGATACCCTAGGTTCATAAATAAAAATCGTGCTCATATCATAATATTTTTCCTGGGTGGGAAAAGAGTTGAAAATCAATCGTAAACGGCTGCATAAAGCTGCAGAGATCCGGTCTCATTTTAGTATAATGTTTTTTTATGATATAGGGGTCTAACGAGCAGTTCGTTGTACGTCAGATACTTAGATATTTATTTACATTACGAACGGCACAATGGGACCATACCCTTATCATGAAGGCCTACTGTCCGTCATCAGCGTGAGCGCATTGCTCCCTGCACTGAATTAGTTAATAATAGCCATTAATGCCATGGGTGTCGTGAGAACTGACTACGGAGGTAAACTACGCAGGACAACAGCGCTACAAACAGAAGGAAAACTTGGAACACACCCTATACCAAGTCCCCTGGCCAACATGGTATCGTAGACCAAAACCTCTTTTCTAAGACTAGTAGAAGCTGTTCATTTAATAAATGAAATCGGTTTCCTACTACTAGTATAGGTAAACGTCTACACTAGTCTGTATCCCTTAAATATATAATTTATTGAATAAGAATTATTTTTGTTATTAATTTTGTAGAAATAAATTAATAGAATGGTTCTGGGACGTCGGTCCAAGAAGGTGTTTTAAAAATGGTAAGCCGACTTTTGATGTAATTTATATAGTACTAGTCGACCCACGCAACTTCGTTTCCGTCTCCTATTGCCCGTAGCATGATAATTTTAACCCGTTTTTGAGACATTCTCCATTGGTGCTCCGCTCCTATTGGTCTTAGCGTGATGATATATATGCTATAACCTTCCTCGATAAATGTGCTATCACTGAAACATTTTTTTAAATCGGACCAGCCATTCCTGAGATTAACGCGTTCAAACAAACAAACAAACAAACTCTTCAGCTTTATAGATTAGTATAGATATGCCACCCGGGCCATTATTACATATATATGGACAATATACACACATACATAGACTCTTAAAACTTTTATCTTTTCTTTTGATTCCCTCGTAGTCGGGTTAAAATAATAGTAATAAGGTCGTGTTTTGTTGGTCAGTGCGAGACCGGAGGCCCAATGATGCAGAAGCATCACTAGGACGACATGGTGTGGGTCACTATGCTGCATTGTCTGCATTCGCAATGAGTATGATGACCACCACTCTTATGCTGTCCATCAAGCAGTGTAAAAGTCACTTTGGCAGGGCCATAAATAAAAAAAAATACGAACAATAGTTAAAAATAACATTTATTTATAAAAATATACAATTAAACATTAAAAGTAATTATGTACATTAATATTAATATTTTCTACTATCACAAAGCAGCGGTTCCTTTGGAATCCATTATTTAGTACTCCATTTTGTATAGAGTAGTTAAGTCTTAAAATAGAAAAGTGAGTTTTAGAGTCACCTTTGATCCGACATTAGAGTTGCGTCACCTAACGGCTAACACCGGTACTTATTGGGTGCTTTATTGAGTGCATGAATCGCATCGGACGCGAGGAGATACGCGGGTCTCCGATTAGCATATGTTAAGGACGTGCTCTGCATGGGTATCTAAAGGTCATGGTCAATCGCATCGGACGCTGCGTCGAGTTGCCTCTCCGCCAGCAAGAAGGGCTGGGGTGTAGTGGTCTGATCAGGAGAATATGATACCGAGAGTTGAAGACGTCGGCGGTGTCAGCGACCGAGTCACGCCTTGTTCTGCACCAGATGAAGGTGATTTTTAGTCGAAGTATCATATACTCTTGTCTTCTAAGTCCCAAAGAAGTCCGAGATCTTTAGGGATAACCCATCCCGTCAAAAAATGGTCAATTAGGAATATACCTTTATCATGTTGATTAGACAATTTTTATGCGTGAAAACATAGGTCTCTGCAATTGCACTATCTTATTACTTTATTTTTTTTTACATTCTACTTCTACTACTTACAGTATTCTACTTTTACTACTTATTGGTCTGGTGGCTATAAAATTTTGGTATATAAAATATTTATAAACTTTTTATAAAACATTTATTTTCAAATATACCTCCAAAATAAGTTTAATAAAATATTTGCGATTAAACAAAATCATATATTGTTTTAAAACCATAGTACAATATAAATAAAATATACCCCATTTTGCACCGACCGCCTCATATTTTTACATCACTCAAAGGTTGACTGGCAGAGAATGCCATATGGCATTAAGTCCGCCTATGTACAAGACGTGCATTAAGTATAAATAAAAATAAATAAATAAATAAATCGGATACTAAACGTAAAATTGCTGTAAAAACCAATATCGTCGAAAAGTTTAACGTTTATTACGATATCGATTAAATTTGTCTACGTCCCTACGGCAAAGAATTGTAAACATTACTTTTACTAAATATTTTCATGCCAAATGTTTTAAAACATTCCCGCAGAAAATGCAGTTCATTGCTTGCTCTCTTGACAACTAAATACGTAATGTATGATTATTTTAATAGATTGGAATATAAGGGTTTGTATGTGTATTACATAACATTTTTTAGTTTTTAGTTAATATCGCTAAAAACAAAAGTTTTTAGACTCATTGATGATACGATATGTTTTCTTTGAGTAAATTGTAGTCCTTGCTTCGTTTTCAGCACGTAATTATGCATAGTTCGGCATAGCAATAATTTTTTACGCAGCTACGTGTATTAAAGCGTTCAGTTGATGCCAGCAGAGACATTAGTGGTATCGGCGCTTAACTGCGGCGCGCCTGCCCCGCCTACATAACATTTCTACCTTAATTCTTCTCTTCTGTGGATACGACGTGTTGTCACAATGAAATGTTGTCTTCTTCTTATGATGTCATGGCAACTAGCTAATCAGCCATTTTTGCCAATGTCAAGTATTTAAAGTCTTTAAATCTTAAGACTTCGAGTCTTCAAGTCTTCGTCGTGATGAAATTAATGATAAAAATATAAAAAATGTGGATGAGATGAAATAGGAACCGTCTTTTAAAAAAACAAAACACTATCTCCATGAAATGTTGACATTACGACATTTCATCATTTTGACATTTTGTCACTAAGAAGTTTTTTTCAATCCGAAGGGCGACATTTGACGATATAGTGGAGCCATTGTCCATACAACTACTTCGCGATTATTAAATACTCACGACGAACTAAATTTTGTGTTCATTAAGCTTTTTCAGTTTTTTCTGAGGACCTGAAAAAAAAATTAGGTAATATTAATAAAAGTAGGTTTTGGAGAGTTTTTGGTTCTTCTATTGTACAAGTATATCATGTATACTAATTAATGAAATTTAACTACAGTGTCAGCCATATTATTAGATTAGCCTTTTTCAATACAAATGTATGATTTACAGATAAAATTAGAATACTATTTAATACATACTTGCCAGCCAGCATTTCTTGAATCTCCTGAAAACTCTTCCCTTTGGTTTCTGGCACGAAAAAGAGAGTGAAGAAAAATCCACAAGCGCAGCATACTCCGAAAATGAGGAATGTCATACCCATACCTATTGCCAATGCGATCGGGCTGAAGAATCTGCGGACAAGAAATATAAAGAATGGGAGTTAAAAAAAGTAAGTGTACACTGTCACGCTTTGATGTGGCATATTGTGATTAAATACATGATAAATAAGACTTAAAATTGAAGCGAAAAATAGTTAAACACAATCTTAACAGCCAACCCCGCCACCGAGCTACAGATGGTGAAGGATTAAGAATACACAGTATCATCCCCTAAGTGTCGTAAGGGTCGACTAAGGGAGAAAACTATGAAGGAAAACAGCACTTTAATGAGGAGGAAGACTTGAAACAAACCAAACCGTCTGGTCAACATCATAATTTGCAACCATAGTAAGGCATGCAATTTTTTTGAATAACTGTTTATGAGACACCTTTTACAGAACATCCTGTACCATATTATCTTATCTAAAATATGATTTTATCTTGGGAGAGCCACGTTTCGGCATGCATGGGCCGGCTCGTCCGGAATAATACCACGACCTCACAGAAAACCGGTATGAATCTTGCCCTTGCGCTGTGTTTTGCTTATCATCAGGCGATACGTCTGCTCCTTTGCCGCTTTTTTTTTTAATTTGAACTAAAAATTACATTCTAAAAAAACATTGAATTGCAAAAATCTTTCTTAGGCGATACGTAAGATTTACGAAGACACTAATCTAATTTTAGAGTCAAACCAAGCACAAACTATTTACCTCGTGATTAAGAAAGCCAAAACTGAGCAGAAAGTCGTAGCTATGGGAGCTGCCATTGCCTTGACTTCTATTGGGAAGAGTTCGGACATGACGGCCCAGGGCAGAGGTCCCAGACCCCAGCAGTACGTCACTATGAACACAACAAGAGCCAGGATCGGCAGGAAGCCGATACTCTCCACTACTGGATTTTCATTTTCATCCAGAAGGAAGTACACTGCTAAAAGACCCTGAAAGAGAAACAAAACTAGGTAAATTATGATAATACTACACTTACATGATAATCTTTATTGCGCGGTGTAGAATATTTAGTTAATAAAGTACAATTTGTAATTAAATTTATTAAAAGTATTGCTACCAGTTTCCACTGGGTATCTAAATTTATCACGGTCCACCATGCGCAAATTTGCCATATTGAAGTTTTTTACCAGAATACAGCAAGCCAAAAGAAAGGATAGTATTTTGGAAGTCTATGTATGTTTGTATGTTCCACCGTAGTGCCTAGATTGCCGATTTTAATAAATTTTATCAAAAGTTTTTACGGTGTCGGCTAACAGTTTTTTTTTACTTTTCATTATTTGAAATTATATTGAGCTCACTAGAGTATTTTAATTTTTGGTATGCTGAAGAAAAGCTTAAACTTTTCTTATGGGGCCTCTAGATCTAATGTCGCAATATGAAGTTTTTAAATTCCGTTCTTCCTTAATAAGTTATTCCATCCATTTAAGTTCAAAAAATATATCCCCTAAGTCCAATAAATTTACCAACACGATATTAAAAAAACCTTTCTATTTCGCAACCAATTGTGAAACAAAAGAAGATTTATAAATAAATAAATATTTCGAACATCTAACACACAACTCCATCTAGTCCCAAGCTAAGCAGAGCTTGTGTTATGGGTACTAGACAGCTGATATAAATACATATTTATATCCTTTTTTTTGTAAATACATAAATATTATACATAGAAAACACCCAAACTCCGAAACAAATATTTGTAGATCATACAAACATTTGGTCCGACCCGGGAATCGAACCCGAGACCTCATGATCAGCAGTCGCACACGCTAACCGATAGACCAACTAGGCAGTCATTTATAAAGCAACTATCCAGACGACTTACCAGTCCTATACTGGTGCCACAACTTGAAATGAGGAGCATGGGACGACGACCGAGTCTGTCCACCGCAAACGGAGTGATGGAAGATGCAACCACCTGTAACATGAGAATGCTTGAGTAATGTAAACACGTAGCAGATTTGTTAAGAATTTGAGTGAGTTTCTTAATACCTTAGAAGTTCACTGTATCACATAGGCTTAGAAAAGAGATTTAATTTTTTGGATTTCTTTAAAGTATTTTTTCTCTGTGTCTGATATACTAACGTGTGACGTAGGGAAAATATTAGATATATTTTTTTACATATAAACTTTATGCACTTATTTTTAAATAGGCAGACTTAATGCAATGGGCATTTTCTTCCAAGCAACCTTCGAGTGGTATAGATATTTTATGAGATAGGTACACAAAGGTTACATATCATATAATCAATGAAAGTATACACAGTTCACTATTTTTTCCTTTAAAAGACAGCTCATCAGGAATAAAATAATATTGTGTCACGGGGGATTATACAAATGTACAATAAACCGACACAAAGAACACCTAGACTCGGAACAAAACTTTGTGGAACACACAAAGTGTTATCGTATGTGGGTTCTGAACCCACAACACTCAGCTCAATAGAAAGCCGCGTAGCGACCGCTGAATCCACTACGCTATAAAGTGCGTTTGTGAGTGCGATTTTGAAAATTCTTTTACCAATGCCTCATGTTTTGTGCGTGTCACAGAAGTCACAAAGTCACAGAAGGAGAACACAAATAGACTATCCAACACCGAAAGAATTTTTCAAATCGGACCAGTGGTTCCTGAGATTAGCGTGTTCAAACAAACAAACAAACAAACTCTTCAGCTTTATATATTAGTATAGATACATCAGAATAAGACATAGGCTACTATTTGCCGCGATAACCGACATATACGCGGTCGGAGCCGCGGGCAACAACTAGTACTAGTATAAAGGTGAAAGTAAGTTTGTTTGTTATGCTTTCACAGGAAATCTTCTCAACCGATTATCACGAAACTTTGTACACATATTCTTGGAGGTATTAGAAGTAACATAGAACATAGTTTTTATTAAATGCGAGCGAAGCCGCAGGTAAAAGCTAGTCTTTTATAAAATAATGTTTCATTGCATTAAAATAATAAAGCTATTAAAAATAAGACACACGACTGCGTCAATATTTTTCGTCTTTGTTAAATTCCGTTTTTTTTAATAAAACATATAAGTTTTACATATTTTCGTAATCACCTTTAAAAATCTTTATTTTGATACCACACTCGAATTTTGGAAACTTTTTTTATAGATTTCTTTTTGGCACCAAAAATCCTTAATTTTGTTTTTTTTTTAATTTTGATGTGCCCTGTGTCACTTTGACGACTAAGACGAAACTATTGACACCACTCACATCAAAATAGGACAAGTCGCTTAGGTTCTAGGGCGTACCAAAGAAATACACGTACCTTTGCAGTCGGGTAAAAATACATATATGTGTTTAAAAAAATATCTATTATAGCCTACTTTCAATCGTCCCGTCTCATTATTATATACATACACACATATACACATAACATACATATACACATACACATAACAATACGCGACAGGGATTTCACGACACTTGACACAAGAAAGATTTTATGATATCTATCTAATGTATATAACATCTTGAAACGAGCAATTCTTGTATATTAATACATTCTGAAAAGGCGCTCTTAGCCCAGTTACACGCAGTGATTAGAAACAATCACCGAGGGTAAGCAACGACGACACGGTCAGTACTTGGACGGGTGACCGCTGGTGGCATGATACCATGAGCGTCCCCGTGATTCGGAGATCACGTTAAGTAGTCGGCCCCAGTTGTTATCATAGCATAACAGTCGTGAAGCTTAGTTGGAGGCCTTTGGGCGACTTAAAAACATCCAACGCCAAGATTACGTAGCCACAACGCTGTCTTGCCAGTCTGCAACCCGCACTTGGCCAGCATGGGGACGTATGGTCTTAACCCTCTCCTGAGAGGAGACCCGAGCCCAGCGGTGGGACGTAATGGGTTGTTGATGTGCTATATTCTGAATCTCATAAAGAGCTCCAACGATTTCATGATATTCAGTATGCAGGAGGTTTCTGGGACGATAAATGGATCTAGTTAGGATTTCACTGCCTCGTTGGTCTAACGGTTGGCGTGAGCGACTGCTGATCATGAGGTCTCGGGTTCGATTCCCGGGTCGGACCAAATGTTTGTATGATCTACAAATATTTGTTTCGGAGTTTGGGTGTGTTCTATCTATAATATGTATGTATTTACAAAAAAAAAAAGTATATATGTATTTGTATCAGTTGTCTAGTACCCCATAACACAAGCTCTGCTTATCTTGGGACTAGATGGCGTTGTGTGTTTAGATGTCCAAAATATTTATTTATTTATTTTAATAAAATTTACTAAAAAAGAACCGATCAAAACTCATCGGTCATTCAAGTACTTATTTATTACTAGCTGAACCCCGCGGTGTTACCCGCGGTTATTGTTGTACCGCGAGTAACGCCGCGGGACAAAGTTACTCTAAAAGAACAAACAGACAGACAGATAAAAAAAAATACTAAATTTTTGGTATATGTAGCGTGTATACTATACTTATGATTTAGTAAAAAGCGGTAATTTTAATATTACAAACAGACACTCCAATTTTATTTATTTGTATAGAAGAATGCGGCTTTCTGCGACTGAACAGTCTTCGGCAATGGGGTTTAATCATATGTAGTGATCTTTTTACCTTCTTCATAAATGATTTGAACATATTAATTTTAAGGAGTAAAACTAAGAATACTCCCGAGCTAGACGCCGCCTTTCGCATTTTTTAAGCCATATCAAGGTGAATGGTTGCACCACATTAAGAGTCTCTTCAGGAAGGTAATCTGTACAGGTTTTTTAAGGGTGGTAGTTTATTGCGGGGCTTTGCACGAATCTCAAGCATTATCTCTTCCACAAGGAAATACTCTTGCTTTTTATCAAGCAGTGTAGAGTAACTTTGGCAGACTGAAACATCTATACAAATAAATAAAATTGGAGTGTCTGTTTGTAACATTAAAATAACAGCTTTTATACACACGATATATATAACAAAAATGTAGTTAAAAATTTTTTTGTCTGTCTGTTTGTTCCGGGTAATCTCTGGAACGGCTGGACGGATTTTGACGGGACTTTCACTGGCAGGTAGCTGATGATCCGGGGAGTAACGTTACTCGCGGTACAACAATAGCCGCGGGTAACACCGCGGGGTTCAGCTAGTTAAAAAATAAAGAATAAATGGTTAAAAAAGCTTTATTTAACAAACAATTCAGGAAAAACAAAACAAAAACATATTTTGTAGGGCTTTGTACCCAAAGGGTAACCGGGAACTTATTACTAACTTGCAACTCATGAACCGTGATAGTTAGACAGTTGAAATTTTCAAAGATGTTGTATTTCTGATGCCACTATAACAAAAAATACTGAAAAAACAGAATAAAATAATTATTTAAGGGGCTCCCAGACAGCAAACGTGATTTTTTTGCTCATTTTTGCTCTATATGGATAATAGGAAAAGGTATACGCTTGAATTGTATAGATAACTAGCAGACCCACGCAACCTCGTTAGCGTCTCCTATTGCCCGTCGCGTGAAAATTTTCCCCCGTTTTTGAAACATTTTTCATTATTGCTCCTATGCTATTGATCTTAGCGCGATGATATATAGCCTATAGCCTTCCTCGATAAATGGGCTATCTAACACTGAAAGAATTTTTCAAATCGGACCAGCGGTTCCTGAGATTAGCGTGTTCAAACAAACAAACTCTTCAGCTTTATATATTAGTATAGATAGATGGTACGGAACTCTGTCTGCGCGAATCCGTCTGCCCCTTGGCAGATATTTTTAATCTGATTAAACTAAACCAAAGGCTGACGTACTGCCTTAATAAATTAAAATATTATTCTCCAACTTTGCAAAAGGTTGAGTGCTTTATCCAAGTTAGTTGATAATGCTAATGAAGATTGATTGTTTTAATGATTGCACAACTTTTGTAAACTGTTTGAAATAGTTATGTTACGATGTAGGTACCTAATGTGTATCAACATCAATCAACATACACTAAACATGTACTTGTCCTAATACGACAATTATTATGTAAAAACACATTATCAATTATGAATTATTATGTTGTCTTGTGATAGCACGCACAGACAGAATTGTCTGTGAATGTTTATCGAAGGCACAAAATTTTACCGTGGGAGAGCCACGCTTCGGCATGAATGGGCCGGCTCGACCGGAGTGATACCACGGCCTCACAGAAAACCGGTATGAAATAGTGCTTGCGCTGTGTTTCACCGAGTGAGTGAGGATACCGGAGGCCCATAACCCAAATCCCCTCCCCCTATCTCCCCTCCCCATCCCCCAAAGGCCGGCAACGCACTTGTGACGCCTCTGTTATTTGCAGGTGTTCATGGGCGGCGGTAATCGCTTACCATCAGGCGATACGTCTGCTCGTTTCCCCGACTATTACATAAAAAAAAGAAAGAACAAAACAAAATAAATAAACAATAGTGCAGAGAAATATCCCGGCAGAAAGGAACTTTGCTTTTTAAAACATTTTTATAAGCTGGACTCCTGTCATTTTTTCAATTCAACTCCCGTATTATGAATCCTTTTTTTTTTTTTTTTATTTTGCCCTGTCAAAATGACTCTACTCTGCCTGATGGAAAGCATAAGCAGAATCCAAGAGTGGTGGTCACCATACTGCGAATGCAGACAATGCTACAGTCCAGCATGGTGACCATCATCATGGCGGGCTAGTGATGCTTCTGCATCGTTGGGCCTCCGGTCTCGCACTGAGCAACGAAACACGACAGCATGATCGCTGTCATTTTACGTTGATTTTCTGTGCGAGGGTAGTACCGCCCCGGTCGAGCCGGCCCATTCGTGCTGAAATCAGCGTGGCTCTACTACCTTTGTCGCGGGGACTTTACAAACATACATGAAACGGACACGAAGAACACACAGACTCAGAACATCAATTTGTGGAAAACTCAAAGTGTTGTCCCTTGTGGGAATTGAACCTACAACACGTGACGACTTCTTTAACCACTAGGCGAAACGTATGTATCTGTGTAATAGGGATTAAAAATACAGAGTATCAGCACCCCTATTCACCCCATGGGTGTCGCAGATAGATAGATGGCACTTATTATCCACCAAAATTGATAAAAAAAATTTACAAAGGGTGTTTAGAGATTTGGATAATTTCTTTAAATATTTTATCTGTCAAGTTAGTTTTCAAGGTACAAGCTCTGCTTTATTTGAGGCTAGAGGGCGTTGTACATCTAGTGTTTAATTTTTTTTGAAGTGAGAACTTTTATGGGTTAAGTAAAAATGTTAAACTCGCGTCAGGAGCTCGCGTCAGGACACGTGACCTGATCGAATATTCGTAAGACGGAAGCGTGGCATAGGAGAAGAAGTAATATTCCCCTCTCTTTCTACCGCGCTGCAAAAATGTATGCCTGCTCCTACTGTTTCATTTACGTGGCGCATTTGATTTAAGTTCTTCTCTCTTCAGTACAATACCACCACTATAAAGAAAAGACAAAGTTGAATTACAGGATTGCAGAGTTCGCCTTGATCAGTTCTTACGACACCCGGGGGGTGAATAGGATTGGTGACTCTCCGTGTCTGTCACCTTATGGAAATGTTTCAAGTGGTCAAGGGTCAAGGTCAATTTATATGCACTTAACAATATTAGTTCTTATTGCCCTATTGCCAAATACTTGCAGTAAACGCAAAGAGAACAGTTATCTTCTTGCAGCATAGTTACTCATCTTCGCAAATGAAACTCTCGAATATACAGACAATTCTTTATTTTTATATTGATACTTGCTACACATAGTAGCCTAAGTGACTCCCTGGATCATCAGCTACCTACCAGTGAATGTTTTGTCAAAATCGGTCTAGCTGTTCCAGGGATTACCCGGAACAAACAGACAGACAAATATGTTAAAAATGTTATTCTGGTGCATATATCATGTATACATGCATATGCAATTATTAAAAGCTGTTATTTTAATATTACAAACAGGCACTCCAATTTTATTTTTTATTTGTATAGATATTTAGTAAATTATCAAACTTAATCAACGAATTATTGCTGTCGCGCCGTTAATACGATAACAATACTATAGATTGCTTTATCGATTATTACATAATTACCTGATTATGATAACACAAATAAAAATGATAAGTTCTATTTATATAGTCATGTCTTCTGTGTTCTGTTATTTATAATCTCATCTTATTCTAGGAGATAGATTAAATAACTGTGTGAAAATATTTTAGCGCACTTACCTGTAGAAACACATATCGAAATGTTACATGTAAATTAAAAGAAAGAAAGAAAAAGAAATTATTTTAACGACATTGCAACACAGCGTATTATTAAAGGAATTGGTACATAATACAGAATTGAAACATTAACTAAAAGCACAGTTAAGTATTAAACATAATATTAGGTAATACGTGTGGTTATAAAGTTAATATTGTAATGTATAAATGACACTAACTCATAATTAACTCGGCTTGGCTTTTGCACTAGACACACAAAAAAATATATACGGTCGAATTGAGAAACCTCCTCCTTTTTTTGAAGTCGGTTAAAAATAAAAAATAAACAAAGCAGTGATGTGGAGTGCCGACAAAAGTGTAAAATCAAAACTACATATAAACAAACATTTATTTAAGCTCGGCTAAAATGAAAGCTCTTTGCTCTTTAAATAAAATGCGCAATAAAAAAAAGTAGTAATCAACCGACTATGGCAAAGTCAAAGGAGGGTTATGATTTTGACGGGCTATGTATGTATGTATGTATGTTCATTTGTTCCCTCACAACTCCTTAACTACTCGTTAGAACTGGACAAATGATGTGTCGTTAGAAGCATCGTGATCGTCTGCTAGTTATAGGCTATATGACGTGTCATTGAATCTAATGTGGCGCCCTCTAGCCGACATAAAGTACTGTATTAAAAAATAAATTTAAGATAAATATGTCGTGTTTGGTATCATTGGAAAGGGTTGACTGGATGACACACAACATTACACTACATGGACTACGGCTTTTGAAACTTAGTAATGTACCATAGTCCTTAACACATTAACAACGCGTGACTACGGCTTTTGAAACTTGTTTCATGCTTTTTTTGTCGTAGTTGGGTTCTAGTTTTTACTTTTTTTTTGCTCATGGAAAGCGTTAGATGACGATGACGCGAGTTTCATGATTTTAATTTACCTAAAAAGTGCCCAACACGCCTGAAAAAGTATTCATTTCAAAATAGATTTTTTGATATAAGTACCTATATACTTTTTATTTGCATTTAGGGAAAGCCTGTTAATTTAAAATCACAAACAGGCAGGTCAATTTTATTTATTTGTATTAATAGTACGACTAGTTATTTCAGTATTCACTGCTGCCGATAAAATAAAGTCTTGTCATCTATACAAATAAATAAAATTGGAGTGTCTGTTTGTAACATTAAAATAACCGTTTTTTAATTAATGCTTATGTATGTATACACGGTACATATACCAAAAAGGTGATTAAAAAAATTTTTGTCTGTCTGTCTGTTTGTTCCGGGTAATCTCTGAAACGGCTGGACGGATTTTGATGGGACTTTCACTGGCAGGTAGCTGATGATCCGGGGAGTAACTTAGGCTACTTTATTTAGACTAACTTTGTCCCGCGGCGTTACTCGCGGTACAACAATAACCGCGGGTAGCACCGCGGGGTTCAGCTAGTAAATAATAAAATCTGTGAAATAACTGAAAATACTTTAGGTGATAATAATAAATACAAGAGTTACATTGCTGATCAGCTAAGGATGTCTCGAAGTAATTGCTGAGATTTGGTGATGAACTGTTTGGCTAATGTTTAGAGCCATCGAAATTATTTTGTAGAAGAAATGCGTATAAACCTGTAAGACCTTTGATAATAAACATTAGAGAGTCAAAATGCGATTGGCATCAATTTACAAGGTTCATCTAATATCACAGAACGTGGCTATGCATGCATCATCTTAAAGGTAGTAGAGCCACGCTGATTTTACCACAAACGGGCCGGCTCGACCGGGGCGGTACTACCCTCTCGCACACTGACACATGTTGCATTGACTGCCTCGTTGGTCTCGCGGTTGGCGTGAGCGACTGCTGATCATGAGGTCTCGGGTTCGATTCCCGGGTCGGACCAAATGTTTGTATGATCTACAAATATTTGTTTCGGAGTTTGGGTGTGTTCTATCTATAATATGAATGTATTTACAAAAAAAAAAAACAGTATATATGTATTTGTATCAGTTGTCTAGTACCCCATAACACAAGCTCTGCTTATCTTGGGACTAGATGGCGTTGTGTGTTTAGATGTCCGAAATGTCCGAAATATTTATTTTTTATTTATTTCGTTGGTGAGTGCGACCGAGGCCTAATGATGCAGAAGCATCTCAATAAGCCGCCATAGTGTGGTTCACCATGCTGCATTGTTGCATTTCTGCATTCACAATGAGTATGGTGACCAATATTCTTGGAACATGCTTTCCAACGGGCAGAGTAGAGTCATTTTGACTGCCTCGTTGGTCTAGCGGTTGGCGTGTGCGACTGCTGATCATGAGGTCTCGGGTTCGATTCCCGGGTCGAACCTAATGTTTGTATGATCTACAAATATTTGTTTCGGAGTTTGGGTGTTTTCTATGTATAATATGTATGTATTTACAAAAAAAAGTATATATGTATTTATATCAGTTGTCTAGTACCCATAACACAAGCTCTGCTTAGCTTGGGACTAGATGGCGTTGTGTGTTAGATGTCCGAAATATTTATTTATTTTGGCAGACTCATAAAAAAGTGCATGTCGAGGGGGTGCATTATCAACAATCGACCTAACCACGAGATCTTTGACAACGAAAAAGATAACTTCTATCACTTTAAATAAAGTTCAATTTACTACCACCTATCATGTTTTTAAAGAACGAAATTAGTAGTAGATACTCAGTTTGCACTATACCTTTGTCAAAACGACCTTGTACAATAATTTATTTCCTTTTATAACCTACAGTAGCAGATATTTTGTTTATAGATAAAATCGGTAGGATGGGACAATAAAATTTGAATTATTCATAAGATAATTGAAGATAACAGTAGGTTTGACAATAAATAACAAACTCTTCGCATTTTCCGACAACTGACACGTTTTCTCAGGTCTTATCATGTTATCTGATTACGAAAAACAGTTACGTTACAGACGTCATAATTTTCCGATCGTCTAATAAAATTTTACATAACAGTTAAAATCGAAGGGCTTAAATGGAGATGGGCTGGTCATGTGATAAGAGGACGCGATAATGGAGCAAAAGAGTGACCCAGTGGTATCCCAGAGAGGGCAAGAGGAAAAGAGGCAGACCGCAGAAAAGATGGGATGACGACATTAGACAAGTGGCTGGAGTCACGTGGAACAGAGTGACACAGGAAAGGAAAGAATGGAAAAGGTTGGAGGAGGCCTTTGCCGATTGGCAAACAGATCTAGGAAAGATAACCAAGCAACAGATATTAGCTTAAATATTTTATTTAGTTTAAGAGTTCAGTGTTATTATATTGTAAGTCAAATGCATTGTAATTAATTAAGAGATCTGAATGAAAGTTTATATTATTATATTATATAATAAAATTTTAAAAACACCGCTGTTTCGTATTATATTGCGTATGCAGTTGCGTATTGCATCATCGCGACCCCACTTTGAAACGTTAAAATGCTTGGTCAGCTATTGTAAGGTAATGTGACACGTTGCGCCTAGGGCTTATCAGAGTTCTCAGTCAGTTTGTATCACCGATAGCAGTCAGTCCGCTCCCATACGCAATATACGTTAATTGAAAAACACACGAAATATGTCGGGTATACTTATATGGAACTCTTTTATTAAATACTAGCTGACCCGGCGAACTTCGTAAGCTCGTACCGCCACATTTTTGTTGTAAATATTATCTACATTTCCGTAAAACTTGTTTTAGTAATTAAGCTCACCTCGGCTTCCCAGAGGCAGTGTAAAAAAACCGATTATCTTTTTTTTCATACGAACCTTCTCGCGCCATCTACCGGATATCTCAGCAACTTAGATGCCAAACCGCTATCTATTAGGATTTTATAGAACTAACCGATAAGTACACACTAAAATAGTATAATAAACATTTGATTTGCAATTACAAATATTTAGATCAATAATTTAGATAAAAACTACCCTATCTCCCAATTTTGACCAAATTACAGATGCTATATTCAAACGTAGATATCTGTGTAACTTAGATGCCAAACCGCCATCTATTAGGATTTTATAGAACTAACCTACAAATATACACACTTTTTAAGAAAATTTAATATAAATTTTTCTATGGAAAGAGAGAACCTGAAACAAATATCTATCTATCAAATACTAACTATATATCGCATTACACACAATGCTTGTGCATTAAACGTTTTCACGATTATTTTAAACGTTTTACGTCATGCGGGCACAACCGAACCGACAAACTCGACATCTACAGATTTATTGTGTATGTATAAATAGATCACGGAAAAATTTACTTGCTTCCTAGCTAAAAAAAGAATTAATGAAATCGGACTAAGTGTTATTAAATTACAACTAAGTACATATTTTGACTTTTATCCCCTCTCTTCAGGAAACTCTCTTCAGGAAACCTTTCTGAATTTCGAGATAAAAAGTATCCTATGCCCTACCTCGTAGTATGAACTCAAATCATGCCAAGTTTCATTTGAATCTATTCAGTAGTTTCGGCGTGATGCGCGGCCAAGATACGGACAGACAGACAAAAATAAAAAAAAACAGTTTTGGCTTCAGTATCGATTAAAGAGAGCCCTTCAAAAAAAATTTATAAAGTATCTTTATTGTACAGGATTGGATCTGTTACATTTGTATTACAAGTGTAGGTTGTACTTGCTAAAAAAACTATCTTCTTGACAAATATCTTAAATATTAATATGACTAACTTTTCTCAGCGTGTGTGTCTTTACGGCGGTAAAGAGTAGCTCTTACTCAAGAAACAAAGCATATCCATGCCAAATTCCATTGATATGTAGCGATTTAAACGTGAAAGCGTAACAAGCAGATAGATAGTATTACTTTCGAATTAATATAGTATGGATAGGTAAATTACCTACACCTGTACACAGAAAAGATGATCTCGGGCATCAATTAATTATATTATGTCCTGGGACTGGAACCCGTACCTATGACTTGGAAGTAATTATAAGCAGGATTACTAACCAACAACTAGTGACTAGACCAACTATTCTATTGTTTCCTAATTATATCATCAAATTGTTGAATATTTAATGATGATAAGTTTACTAATTGAGACTTGGCTTCTTAAAGCTAGTTTTCAAACTCAAATTCTGAATAGAACGTTTTATTATAACAGACAATACAACAGCAAAAATAAAAACAAAATAAATTTGCACTTAAGCAGACATAATAATGCACTGTAATCTATTTGACTGGTTTTATTCTATCTATCTCTACAAATAAATAAAATTGGAGTGTCTGTTTGTAATATTAAAATAACAGCTTTTTAATCAATGCATATGTATACGTATGTATACACGATAATATACCTACCAAAAAAGTACTTAAAAATTTTTTGTCTGTCTGTCCGTTTGTTCCGGGTAATATCTGGAATGGCTGGACGGATTTCGACGGCACTTTCACTGGCAGGTAGCTGATGATCTAGGGAGTAACTTAGGCTACTTTAGACTCGCTTTGTCCCGCGGCGTTACTCGTGGTACAACAATAACCGCGGGTAACACCGCGGGGTTCAGCTAGTTATAAATAGGGAAAACTTAACTTTTCTGTTGGAAACCTGTTATCTCACAAATCGACATACATAATCATGTAGGTCATGGTTAGTGTGCCAACTGTAGATACCTACAAATTTTCGGTTTTCTTATTTTTTTCCTTTCCTTGAAGCCACGTAGCAACATCACATTGCTTCATGCCAAATTTTATGATTCTAGGTCATCTAGAAGTACCCTAGGTATGGGCATCTGTAGGTTTTAATTCCTTTTGGAGATAATAAAAAAGGTTTAGAAAAGTATCTTTAAGGAAAGCGAGTCACTGAAATGAAAATATTTTGTCTCAGAACCCATACTAGTCAATACCATCCTTAATAATATAAAAAAAATCGACAGTTACTCTCTCTGTCTGTCTATATATCTGTGTGCCTGACTATTACACTTTCACACCGATTTCAATGTAATTTTGCATGGAAATACTTTGATTCTTAAGAAAGGAAATAGGCTAGTCTATACAATACGGAGCAGGTAAAAACCGAACACTACGGCTATTAAAAGGCCTACTCTAAAACCGACCAATCAAGGACAATTTGACGCGCGTAAGCAGTATATAGTAGTTGACAATCCGTCGATAGTTTGCAATATCGCGAGAAGATTACAATCTAACGGTTTTGACAATCTAACGGTAACATTTACAAAGAAACCTTAAAAATCTTTACAACTTTGTATGAAATGAAGCACGTTAAACAATGGTTCGTAACTTGAAAAGGAATCCACTTGTTACCCGACTACAGCGAAGCTAAAAGGGTATTAGTTTTACATGTTCCACCGTAGTGCTTAAACAAGGTATATGAATGGATTTAAATAAATAAGATGACAATAAATTTGTAATAAGACGAGTGATAGGCTATGAATTACTATTTTATCAAAAAAATATTATATTATAGTTGGGTTACAGTTATTGTAACTGTTTCTTGTTGTTATCCTTACATCTGCCCGTATATTATTTCGGTGTATGTTACTAAACTCAGGAATCATTAGAAAATATTAGATTAATTTAGCCAAGGCCCTCAACATAGGCCACAGGATTAACAAGCAGGAGTAGTAGTGGACTGGCCATTTGAGCCGCAGAACTTATAACCGTTGGAGTAAACGGGTTTTTGAGTGAAGACGTTTGAAGGCACTGACATGCCAATAAGTATTGCCCAAGATATTCATGACAACTACGGCCGACGGCTTATCGTGTTGTCCAATACACGGGCGTGAAACACCGCCAACTTTAATACTATGTTATAATTAACAATTCCTTGTAAGAAAAACCTATCACTACTTTCGTCCCGACTCGGGAATCGAACCCGAGACTTCTTAATCGCAGTCGCTTAAGCTACCGTAAGATCAACGAGGCCGTCTTACTTACTTACAAAAGTAAAGTGATATTTTATAATGATGAAGCATGTTTTAGTTTGTATGTTTTATTGTTACAAATTATTAAATATTATAAATATCTATAAAATATCTTAATACTAAGGCAGTACATTTGGCTTCTCTAACTCCGAGGTAACAGGAATATTTTCCAGGCATAGCCAGATAAACATACATTTTTAACACAGCACAAGGTAGATGTTTCTCTTTAATTTTCGGCCAAGTCTTGGGCCATTATCCTATCTATAATGACTGAGCCGTGTGAATAATAACAATAAAAATCTTATTAACTACTTAGTAATATTAATATAAAAACAATATTTCGGACATTTAACACACAAAGCCAACTAGTCCCAAACTAAACAGAATTTGTACTGATATAAATACTTTTATACAAAATTTGTTTCGTAAATACACGATAAATAGAAAACACTCCGAAAGAAATATTTGCAGATCATTTAAACATTTGGAGACATTCACGACATGAGTTACCACTTAATTCCTTCCTACCTCTCAAACTTGGCCCACCACCATAACTCCTGTGAACCAGGATCAAAACTAGTGACCCACGAATACACTTGAAAGGTCATAGAAATAATTAGACTGTCTATAAACCCGAATCGAAATATCAGGTCAGGAGTTTTTATGGAATGGAATAGGCGGGCAAACGAGCAGACGCATCGCCTTATTGTAAGCTATTACCACCGCCCATGGACACCTGCAAACACCAAATGCGTCACAAATGCGTTGCCGGCCTTTTGGGGATAGGGAGGGGAAGGGGGAGACGGGGTTTGGGTTATGGGCCTCCGGTATCTTCACTTACTCGGTAAAACACAGCGCAAGCACTATTTCACACCGGTTTTCTATGAGGCCGTGGTATCACTACGGTCGAGCCGGCCCATTCATGCCGAAGCGTGGCTCTCCCATGGTAAAATAATATTATAACTACTTTCTTTTTTAACATTTCGACTTCTCTTGTGATTCTGATGACCTGAAAATAATGTAGAACATGTATTTAATATTCATAACAGTTTGTACCTAATATTATTTAAAAAGGGTAACTCCCGCACTAGGAATATACATCCTGTGTAGCGGGGTCAAGAACACCAAGACTCAGAACTACAATTTGTAGCCCCACGCTAAGTGTTGTTCCATATAGGATCTGAACCCTCATCACGTGGGGCAGTAGAAAGCGGCGTTGCGATTTTATCATTTAATTTTCTTTATTTATAAGACTACTAGTTGTTTTCCGCGGCTCCGCCCGCGTGTATGTCAGTTATCGCAGCAAATAGTAGCCTGTGTGTTATTCTGATGTATAAGCTATATTACTGTAAAGTTCCATCAAAATCTGTCCAGTAGTTTTTGCGTGCAGAAGTAACAAATATACACACTCACAAATTTTCGCCTTTATATATTAGTGTGATAGAATAAAGAGTCTGTTTGTTTGGTTGAACGCGCTTATCACAGGTACTACTGGTCCAATTTAAAAAATGTTTCTGTTTAATATAGGCCATTTATCGAGAAAGACTATAAGCTGCATACCTTCCTGGAATCGAACCCGAGACTTTAAGCACAGCAGTCGCATAAGCTCCCACTGCGCCACCGAGCAGTTAAAATTAGACTATTATTAATTATGATACGTACTTTCCAGACAGTATTTCCTGTATTTCTTCAAAGGTTTTGCCTTTGGTCTCGGGTACATATAACAGCGTGAAGAAGAATGCTAATACACTGCACACTCCGAAAAAGAAGAATTCAATACCCATTCCTACAGCCTCCCCTATTGGACTAAAGAACCTGCAAAGAATAATGATGATATATGAACTTGAAGAAAAAGATTTTGACGTGATTACGTCTTATAAATCGACTAGCTGAACCCCGCGGTGTTACCCGCGGTTATTGTTGTACCGCGAGTAACGCCGCGGGACAAAGTTAGTCTAAAAAAGTAGCCTAAGTTACTCCCTGGATCATCAGCTACCTGCCAGTGAAAGTCCCGTCAAAATCCGTCCAGCCGTTCCAGAGATTACCCGGAACAAACAGACAGACAGACAGACAGACAAACAATTTTTTAACTAAATTTTTGGTATATGTACCCTGTATACATACATATGCATTTAGTAATAAGCGGTTATTTTAATATTACAAACAGACATTCCAATTTTATTTAGTTGTATAGATGAAAGCCGGTTGCACGCACGAAAAAGCATGACTCATTGTCACGTTCCGCCTGAATCGAGCGTGTAAGCGAAAGCGCGGAACAAGCGATAGAGAGGCACGATCGGCCTAAGCGTTTTGGCTTGTAACGCATATTTTTCATCAATGTTTTTTACGTTTTTTTACGTTATCACGTAAAATTATCGTCCGTAAACCGACTTTACAGAAAACCATATTTTTTTTATGGAAGAGTATTTTAATTTCTTTTTAAAAAAACACAACTCCTGTATTAAATAGCTGAGGATTTCAAAAACATTTGCAATTAGAAAAATAAATTCTATACCTGGTGATGAGGAACATCAAAATCCAACACAACGAAGTAGGAATTGGTGAAGCGATGGTTTTGACTTCGATTGGGAGTAGCTCACCGATAAGGGCCCAAGGCAAAGGTCCGAGACCAATGCAGAATGCTACGATATAAATAGTTAAAGCAAGTATTGGCAGAAAACTGAGATTTTCTACTATAGGGACGTGATTGTCGGCAAGGGTGAAGTACATTCCTAGAAAGCCCTGAAAATGAAAAGCATTTTATTATAAACCTGTTGGTGGAACTTCTTCGACTTAGCAGGCAGTGTACCTGCTAAGTCGGAGATCGTGGTTGCGATTTAATAATAGTGCGGTTAGATAGTTAAAATGCGGCTTAAAAAGTTATTAAAATCGATTAATAATCGAGATCGCTTGGAATCCACTAAAATAATATATAACTTCAATTTGGATGAGTTATGGGTTTAATAAAAGCTAAAAGAACACCCTACTTAATCATAAACGTTATTTAACTTTAAGCAACGCTTTTATGTTTATAACTTTAAGTTTTACTTTAAGTTTAAGGCTCTACGCATTTTAGAAACTAGAAGTTAAGGATCGACACGAGCAGGCAGTAGATTTTGGTGTTTTCACCTAATTTATCGACAATCCAGCACATGCTATGGCGTCTGTTTACCTCGATCTATGATTTTTAACTGTAGCTTCAATTTAACGTTCATAAATGTCACTTAGTGTCTTAATTGAAAAAAAAATTTTGAGTTTAAGTACTAAGCAAATAACACAGAACCTTGCTTAAAGTTAAATACCGTTTATGAATGAGAGGGTCAATGTTTAATGTATCAAGGAAACTGAACTGTTGAAGCAAGGGCAGTAACAGCAGTGAATATTTACCATGCTAATAGCAGTACCGGCAGTTGAAATGAGCAGGAGAATACGACGTCCATACTTGTCCACAACTAAAGGAGTGATACCAGACGCCGCAGTCTGTAACATAGATGTATATGACCGTTACAACTAATCTATGAAGATAGAATTTTCTCTACTAGCAACTTTCAAGGGAATGCTAAATTGATTGACTGCATATCTCTAAGAAGCACTACTACTTTAAAGTTATTAGAACATTTTACTGCTAACTCCATCTAATAGTAAATCAGTTGCAAGACAGTTTAATTTTCCTGGTATTTCCCGAGTGTCATAACACGGTGTGTTCGTGGGACACTACTGTTTACACTGGTGTTCAAGAGTTACAGTTAGTGGTGCCGTGTGGACGATATTATTCCCAATAATAGTAATCTTCAGAATAAATAATTAATAATATATATTTATTTATGCTTATTAAAACAATTTGAAAACTAGTCTATTAATTTCATCATCAGCCTATCGCCATGGAGTAACACGGGACACCGAACAGAGGTGAGTAGCCATAGCATTTAGACTCACGTACAAAAACAATTGCCTATCACTACGAACTCACACATAAAAATTACAACAAATCTTTCAGAATTTCACGCACACATAAATACATTTAGGGTCTTTTCACACAGACCTGCTGAAACAGATCTGCGCGAGTGCGAGCGAGAACGAAGCGCGAAGCGCGTTAAAGCATTCAAGAAGTGCACATCAAAAAATAAACCTTACTACAATTACTCGCAACTGTTTCCAACGTGATAAAAAGGTGCTCTCCTCTCTGAGCTGGTCTGTGTGGACGTACCCTTATTCATTATCATAACAGTGTAACGCGTAGGCCCATTCGGGCTTATGCCTGCGTATGCCTACCCTCTACCGTGATGCACTATAGCCTATCGCAGTCTAGTACTGGACATAAGCCTCTTTTGCATTCTTTTTGGTAGATTTTTGAATTTTACTTTTCATTTATTCATACTTATTGATCATAAAGATATTACATATTTTCGATTACATAGAGATTAATCAATAGAAGTATGAAGAATAGGTTACCCGTAAGAACCTATTCTAATCCTAAACTCTAAAACGAAACAAACTAATACACAGCAAGCGTAGTAAAATTACCAGCACAGTGCCTATAATGATGGTAGCAACCGCAGAGTCCAGGTTCATCCCAGATGCATCGAAGATAATGATTAGGTAGAACAAAACAGCATCAATACCACAAAACTGCTGGAAGAACAACAGCACACAGCAAATAAATATGGCCTTGAAGTTATTTCCTTGGAAGAGATCCTTTATCTGTAAAGATAAAACAGAATTAATGAAACTCACATTCTATTTAATACCTTTAAACTAGTAATTCTTGTAAATATCGGTAATTGCTTACCATCAGGCAATACGTCTGCTCGTTTGCCCCCTATTTCATAAAAGATAATATATATATGTTTTATATATTTATATAGAGTTCATTAAATTCAATTTTCAACAACTTAGTCTTATACTAATAAATAAATACATATTAATATACATTTAATAACATATCTATACATTTAAAAGCTACAAGATACTTACCGTTGAAGTTCTTGCCATGGCCGTAATAACCTCAGCGTTCATTTTATCCAGCTCAGGCTGCACAGCTTTGGAAGATCGACCTCGAATTTTAGCGAGACACTTAGTTGCTGCTTCCTTGTCATCTGCAACATTTACATCAAGATCTCATTGTGGAAAAGTAACTGGTTAAAGGTGGAGAATAGAAAGTCATTACAATCACAAAGTAGCTGAAACAAATTAGATCCGGCTGTTTGAACAACATTCCAAAGTTGTAAGCTTAGAACCTTTAAGTTCAAAAGTAGGTTTTTTAGTATAGCCTGCAATCAGAGCATGCGTAATTGAATATATTCGATGTAAAAGTTCCTCCCACACTCTCTCAAAAATTTAATTAAAAAGCAATTTAAAAATAAACTTTATCCGGAATGCCCTAAAATTGATAACATGTTAACAAGAAGTACTCGTCGAGACGAATCAAATGAGTCCAAGCTCGATGGTGTTGCGATGTTTCTTTACATAGTTCCTATAGCCACCTTCCAGCTTCAGCATCAGATCAGTTCCATGTTATTTTAATATTGTATCGTGTATATGCTTGCAAAATTTTAGCATAATCGGTTGAAGATATCTGCTTCAAAATGGAGTTGCAAGATTCCACCCATACATACATACATACATACATACATTGCAAGTTAATAAAAAGCTTGTAAAAATTACGTCATTATTATTATCATCAGTCCATAACAGCTGGATATAAGGCATTCACAAAACCTTCTTTTTTGTGCCTAGTAAACCACGTTAACTAGACGCGTTGGTTAAGCTGAGTTTCTTTTAAGATTTTTTTTACAGTGTTATCAGAGCTGTTGTTTTCTATTGTTCCCTCAGACCAGGTCTTTCAAACTATGGTATTAATAAGGGTGGTAACACCTCGTATTCTTAATCTGTCACAAAAGTGCTAAAAGAATCAGGCAGTTTCACACAAATAGCTTATTCAGCATCCAGCTATTTTTTTTTATGGACCTCTCTCACTCCTCGGCATCAAGTTTTAAGCTAAACAGAGCTTGTGTTATGGATACTAGACAAGTGATATAAATACATATATACTTTATTTGTAAATACATACATGTTATACATAGGAAAATACCCAACTGTAGATCATACAAACATTTTGTCCGACCCGGCATTCGAACCCGAGACCTCAACCCCAGCAGTCGTATACGCTACCACTGCAGTTCAAAAAAATTGTTCTAATCCTCTTCTTTGACTTTGTACTTTTAATTACTTGAACTAAAAAAGGTTTTTCTTACTTTTAGTCAGATGGTACATAGGTGACTCTGGCATAAATATCATTCCCACGCAGAACACAGCCACAAAGAAAAATCCCCCGTACGCGATGGTACTATAGGACGCAAATGGTCCGATGATATAAAGAGGCAAGAAACCAGCGGAGTTGAAGAGCTGCAGGAAAGAACCCAATGCTCCTCTACGGTCAACCTGCAAAGAAGAATAAATAATTGTCACATCACATAGCAATACGCATTGTGTATTACCGGAGAGATGAAAAAAACAGGAGATTAGGAAATTATTATTCAACTAGAATAAGATTTATTGTGTTAGTGTCAAGTGTTTATGCTAAATAAGCACTAAGTTGAATGCAATTTAAGTAGATTCTCGTTTGACAGGACATAACAAATTTTTAACTGCCTCGTTGGTCTAGCGGTTGGCGTGAGCGTCTGCTGATCATGAGGTCTCGGGTTCGATTCCCGGGTCGAACCAAATGTTTGTACGGTCTACAAATATTTGTTTCGGAGTTTGGGTGTTTTCTATGTATAATATGTATTTACAAAAAATAAAAAAAGTATATATGTATTTATATCAGTTGTCTAGTACCCATAACACAAGCTCTGCTTAGCTTGGGACTAGATGGCGTTGTGTGTTAGAAGTCCGAAATATTTATTTTTTTAATTTTTATTTTATTTATTCACTTTCGTTATGTTTAGAGAGTTTTCGAATAATATAATTACACCATTGTCATTTTCCTAGCAACTGTGCTTATTGGTTATGACTAACGATGGTCAAATTTATCATTCTCTATCATTAATCATCATCATCAGCCTATCGCAGTCCACTGCTGGACATAGGCCTCTCTGCCTCTCTTCATTAATAAGAAAACAAAAACAAAAGAGCAGATAGGTATCCAAATATTAAGTGATTGCCGCCTGCTGTAGACTCCTATAGCTCATGAGACACAAGTTCTTTCCCATCCTTTGTATGATCCTCCATATCGAATTACAGGTAATAACTTCATTCCAAAATAAGCTAAAGAAATCATAAGAATCATAGTATTCTTACCGTTGCTATTTCTGCACAATACATCGGTGAGTTGGTAAACAGCATTCCTACACCCAACCCACAAAAGAGTCTAGCTGCATATATAACGTACAAGGTAGATGAGATTATTAATAAAATCCATCCTAGTAGCAGAGGGATACCACTGCATATGAGACTCCATTTATGACCCCACTTTGATGACACAAACCCAGCCAGGAATGGACCTGTAAATGAATCAAAATTCGCGCTATAAGTTTTTAAGTAAAGAGAAGGGACTATGTGAGAAAGGAAGGTCATTTTTTACCGAAGGAACTTTACGTTCTTCGTTAGTGCATTTCCTTATGACTAAGGGTGTCTTTAACTATAGTGCAGGGTGTGCGCAGTACACTGACGCAGCCGAGGCGTCGGCCACAGTACTTAAAGAATCTGCGCGCTTTATGAAGCTCGCTATGCTTCTAAAGGCTGCTAGAGTAAAGATTGCTTATGAATTTATAGTTATTCAGTCAAATAGTTTATCATCATTATTGTATGTTATCAAATGATGTACTCTTGTACTACTAGGTAGTTATAAATAGATCACCTCTATTGTTTTTGTTTATCAATGTTTTATTCACCTAAAAGGTAGTCTGTATTGTCACCAACATAACCTTTTTTCACCGGCATTGTTTTGAGAGCAATGTATAAGTTTACTTAATTTTATCTAATGTAAGTAATGAAACAAACATCAACACTATTCGAAGAAGTGACACAGATTAAAAAAAATATGGAGGAGTTGAAGCATTGTTCCGACCCAATTATGCTAAAGTATATCAATACCATGCTACATTATTGAATTTTCTGAACTCGCATTGAGTATGGTGACCACTACTCTTGGACTCTGCTCATGTTTTCCATCAGCTAGAGCCACTTTGGCAGGTTCATATTTAAAAAAAAAAGCAACATTCACTAAACTTTTTTTGCGTTATCTAAATGGCATGCTAACCTTCCTCGATAAATGTACTATCTAACACTAAAATAATTTTTTAAATCGGACCAGCTGTTCCTGAGATTAGCGCGTTCAAACAAACAAACTCTTTAGCTTTATAATATTAGTATAGATAAATAAATGAATTATGATCGAGTTTCGACCAATGAGGTAAATGAAAATTATACTTACCAAAAATTGACCCAATGGCAAGCAAGGATCCAATCCATGCTTCTTGTTCAGTAGTCACAGCCTCTCCCAGTGGTGATATAGTAGCATTTTTCAATACCGGATGTGCAGAAGAAGTCCATGCGACAGTGTAACCGGTACTAGCCAGCCCGATGTTGACTGTAGGATGAAGATTTATCGAAATTAGTTTTTGCCCCGCCATCAAAATTTAACTCAGTTCAAAATCCACTGCAATATTATTGGTTACGATAAAACTTATTATATCAATTGAAATAAATAAATATTTTTTCCCAGTTCCAAGCTGAGCAGAGCTTGTGTAATGGGTACTAGACAACTGATATAACATTTGATCCGGTAATCAAACCAGAGAATTCAAACACAGCAGTCGCATACACTTACGCTCTGCCACCGAGGCAGTCAATTCATTAGAATTATTCACTGAAAGTAGAACCTAGTAGCCCTAAGAATTTATTAAGATATTCTCCCACCCTCTTTTCTGATTGTGCTTTCCATCAGGCTGTATATTTTGGAAGGGTTATTCATAAGAAAAAAATAATTATAATTGATGCGAGATACTTGCATCTTGCGACCTATAAATGACTCGACGACCCAGAATAGAGCTATCTGGCGAAGAATGACAAGCAGAGCTGACCCCAATTGAAATTGGATAAGGCTAGGCAAAGAGGGAGACCCAATTATGAAAGTAATTTTCTTTTTTTTTATTGCTAACAGCTTTACATGTTTTTGTATCCTTTTATAAATATCATGAATGTATATGTCCACTATGGGTTATTAAAGGCGATTGATGATAAATATTATTGTTCGTAAATGTGATGTTAAATTTTCACGGGAGATTTCCACAGTCAGATTGGCCGGCGTGGGTAACAATCAGTGGCAGAGCAATCGGTTGAAACCTAGAACTCACTACCAGCTCTCGTGTTTCCTTCCCACTTGGCTTTTGAGCGGTCCCAAGTCTTTTAAGGTAGTAGAGCCACGCTGATTTCAGCACAAACGGGCCGGCTCAACCGGGGCGGTACTACCCTCGCACAGAAGATCAACGTAAAATGACAGCGTGCATGCTGTCGTGTTTCGTTGGTGAGTGCGAGACCGGAGGCCCAATGATCCGGAAGCATTACTAGCCCGCCATGGTGAGGGTCACCATGCTGCATTGTTGCATTGTCTGCATTCGCAGTATGGTGTCCATCACTCTTGGATTCTGCTTATGTTTTCCATCAGGCAGAGTAGAGTCATTTTGGCAGGGTCAAACATAAAAAAATAAGCGCTCATAGCCCAATTACACTCAGTGATTTGAAACAATCACCGATTGTTAGCAACGACGGCGCGGTCAGTACCTAGATGGTGACCGCTGGTGGCATGATACTATGAGCGTTTCCGTGATTCTGAAGTCACGTTAAGCAGTCGGTCCCATTTGATATCATAGTATAACAGTCGTGAAGTTTATTTGGAAGTAAAAACATCCAGCGACAAGATTACGTAGCCACAACGTTGTGTTCCCAGTCCCCAACCCGCACTCGGCCAGTGTGGGGACGTATGGCCTTAAACCTCTCTTAAGAGGAGACCCGAACCCAGCAGTGGGACATTATGGGTTGTTGTTGAAGTCATTTAAACGGAACAAGAAAAAAACATCTATTAGACCGTCACCATCATCATCATCAGCCTATCGCAGTCAACTGCTTGACTTATGCCTCTCCAATCGCACGCCATTTGGTTCGTTCCTCGGCTTCTTGCATAATCCTACTAATATTATAAATGCGAAAGTTTGTAAGGATGGATGGATGTTTGGATGTTTGTTACTCTTTCACGCAAAAACTACTGAACGGATTTGGATGAAACTTTACAGTAATATAGCTTATACATCTGAATAATACATAGGCTACTATTTGCCGCGATAACCGACATATACGCGGGCGGAACCACGGGCAACAACTAGTGTGTAATATGTCGAAATCACTACATATTGATTGAATAAGTGACCAAAACTTCTTTGGACTCTTAAGCAAAATTCGGTTTTTTCCACAATATTTATTTATAAAAATTTGTTTACTCTACTCACTGTCTTGGTCTTTTCACACGACATCCTGAGTTGTGTAATTTATAACTGGAGTATTACACTAAAGACAAATTTACTTACGAACAAACATTCGTGGCTTTGCTACTAAAATAGAAGGTTACTTCAAATGATAAAATGAATTTCTAGTGCAAATAGTGTAATACTGTTGTAAAGATACAAGTGTCTGATATAAGAAGGTAGTATCTGAATAATAATAAAGTATTAAATATTTGTTATTCACATAAAAATATTACGCGTGGCGATGAATTAGGCATACGGAGTGTCAGTATCTTAAGAGCTGACTCAGGGAGTAGCTACGCATGACAACAGTTCTGAATATCCCTATTCTC
This sequence comes from Spilosoma lubricipeda, assembly GCA_905220595.1. Lineage (NCBI taxonomy): Eukaryota > Metazoa > Arthropoda > Insecta > Lepidoptera > Erebidae > Spilosoma > Spilosoma lubricipeda. The sequence goes on along the minus strand of HG992296.1, from coordinate 12,449,758 downwards.
CTTCCCAGGAGAAAATTAGTGAGGATAATGATTCATAACACTTCTTTCAAGGGTCATTGAAAAATGGGTCAAGAAGTACTGTATGTGGCCTTTTCCTTTGTTTCTGATAAATGAAGATACCTAATGATAGAGGTGTGCTCCCGAGTTTGTTAGACGTTAGACAGGGCTGTAGAGACTTCCAGTTGCAGATTAGAGGAAATATGGTAAGAGCATCGTAGCCTGATCGCATAAAGACGTAATCGGGTCACAACGTAGCTAGTAGGCACATTGGTAGGAACTTGCGGTTATGCCATAGTTCAGTTAGAGCCAGAGAACTTACTAAACTATCAACATAACTATGTACTACGAGTACTTACTTATTTATTTTAAAAAGTGTATCTGTTACAATTATAATGATCCTGCATGTTAGGGAAAGTACAATACATGGAAAGTATTAAATCAATCACATTGAAAAATAACGAAAAAAAAATAAGAAAAATATCTACAGTTTTAAGTAGATACAAGTTATTGAAGATGGCCGCTACTTGGTCTTAGCCATTAAATGGAAGTTAGAGAATGTTTTTATTATCCAATGTTTTGTAACCAATAAAGTAAAGCAGCAATTCATACTTCCATTTTCTTTTTTTTTTTGTAAGGCCTACCAAAATGACTCTACTCTGCCTGATGGAAAGCATAAGCAGAATCCAAGAGTGGTGGTCACCATACTCATTGCGGATGCAGACAATGCAACAATGCAGCATGGAGACCCACACCGCTGTCATTTTACGTTGATTTTCTATGCGAGGGTAGTACCGCCCCGGTCGAGCCGGCCCGTTCGTGCTGAAATCAGCATGACTCTACTACCTTTATGATTAAAGTTTATATGTAGAAGTGCACAAATCTAACATTTTTAACAGTAATACTATTTAGGTCTAGCTGCTAAAGCTGCTAGATTCCAGCATATATTTCGACCCTCATGGTAAAAAGTCGGCAATTCAAATCATACTTTTCAATGAAATAAAATTACAGTTGAAAAACAATGAAATAACGAGCATAGCATCAGTTTTCCTTAAGATCATGGAGCCTTTTAGTCCAGTTGGCTCTTTTTTATACCGAAACATGACTCTAATATGGTTTAAAAGATTATAATCGAAGGCTTGGATATATTACACGCTCAAACAATAACCCCTTTTATTTCTAATTTTTAAATAAGAATCGTCTTAATCAGCCGCCTTAAAACAACTATTGATCAACAATACTGCAGACATAGCCCTGTCCTTAGAAAAAAGTTAAAACAATAACTACGTAAAATTTTGTCACTTGTATAAATATGTATAAAAAAACATTTCAATAAAGTTACATTTCAATTGAATTTCAAATATTCTACGGGAAAGTTGCCTGAAAAGTATTTTTTTTTCTAAGTTTACCGAAACGTTAACAAATATTTTAATAGAATTAGGGACATGCTCATAAGTACTCGTAACCCATTAGTGTTGCTTATGCCTTTCTATAAAAAAATAATATTAACATTGGAAATACAAACTATCTAAAATTTTACATATTTATTAATAGTTTACTGTGAACACTATACACTATAAAACAAGGAGGTTTCATATACAAAAGCGTGAATAACTAAAATTCATTGAGTTTTCTTCCAGCAAACCCTGAGTGAGTTGAGGATAGCAGAGAAACGAAAAGGCACAGTCATGGATACTTAAGAAATGGAATAAAAACTTAATCAAAATAGTAACATAGAAATTGATTTACACAGTAAATTATAGTGTAGGTACTTATTAATATTCACGTACGATATTCATTTTAATTTTATCCCTCGACGCAAAAGAAAAGAAATTATATGAACTTCTATTTTCAAATAACAACAAATCGATTATCTGCAACTAAAAAACACCCTTTTTATTGTCTATGCGATAAAAAAAAGTAAAGACCTACCTATACCAGCTATGATATATTGGCGCCATAATTGTCCCTTCTCAACTACCTCCATTCTGCACACTTGTTTAACTGACTGAAATTTCATTCTAAGTATATATTTAAATGGTTGAATGGGTAATTCCTATCTGAAATATTTACAACTAACGTGACGTCACTTAATAAGTCATATACATATTTTGAGGTTGTTTAACCGGTTATATAAACATAATTTAAGACTCATAATACATAACTAGAAACTAGCAGCTCAGTTTATTTTGTTTTAATCCTGAGATACCATTTGATTTATTTAAACAATTCTGTTTGACGGCCACGGAGTGGTAGCGTAAACGACTTCTGTGTTGTGGTGTTGGGTTCTATTCCCGGGTCGTATCAAATTTGTTATAAAAAATGTGCCATATTAGCCGCAGAACTGATTACCGTTGGGGTAGACGGGTTCTTGAGTGGAGACCGCGTCTCGGCAAACGTAGTGTAGGACGTCCACAGGCCAGGTGGAGTGATGATCTGCGCAAGACTGGCAGGAGCTGGATGCGAGAAGCCGAGGATCGAACCAAGTGGCGCGCATATAGAAAGGCCTATGTCCAGCAGTGGACTGCTATAGGCTGATGATGAAAAAATCAAATTTGTAAATGATCTGCAAATATGTGTATCGGAATTTGGATGTTTTCTATGTAGTATAATATACAGTATGTAAGTATATACAAAAGTATCATAATAGGTCTATACCTATGAAATTGCCGTTTTGTATGCAATAAGTGAAAGTACTTATTTTTTCATACTTTTTTATTTCTGTTATTCGAAGTAATCACCCATGCAATCGACGCATCTTTGCCTTGCATTGCATTGGCAGTTTATTGATGCCCTTCTTGTAAAAATCAGCTGGACGGGAGGCAACAAACTCTTCAAAGGCATTTTGTACTGCCTCTCTCTGGATTGGCTATTTCATAGGTAAAGACCTATTATGTACTCTATCAGTCTATCTTGCTTATTACAAGCTATATTACAAGCTAATTAAATGTCCAGTGGTTTTAAAATATTTTATTATAATTTCTTTATCCATACAAATAATAAACTTGAAGAGTCTGTTTGTAATATTAAAAAAACCGCTTTTTACTAAATGCATATGTATATATACATAGTACACATACTAAAAATGTGTTTTATAAATTTTTTGTCTGTCTGTCTGTCTATCTGTTTATCTGTTTGTCAGTCTGTCTGTCTGTATGTCTGTTTGTTCCGGGTAATCTCTGGAACGGCTGGATTTTGACGGGAGTTTCACTGGCAAGTAGCTGATGACCCAGTGAGTAACTTAGGCTACTTTTTTTAGACTAGCTTTGTCCCGCGGCGTTACGCGCAGTACAATAAAAACCGCGGGTAACACCGCGGGGCTCACCTAGTTTAGAAATACATAAGCATGTTTATCAATAGGCTGGTTTAGGCTATTCCTAGTTTGGATTTGGAGACGGAAGTGCTCGCCGAAGTTTATCGACGGGTGGCTGAATTCCGGGCGGAGTGTGGCATGCGCCCTCCGCCCGAAGAGGTACGCCAGTGGCGTGAAGCCGCCCGTCGAACCACGATGGCTAGATGGTCGTCGGTTGGAGACTCCACGCGCTGGCTTTGCCGCCGTGGAGGCAGGGTCGCATCATCCGTTGTCCGTCCCAACATCGCGTTTTATCATCAGCTACCTATCAGTGAAAATTCCGGCAAAATCAGTCCAGCCATTCCAGAGATTAGCCGGCACAAACAGACAGACAGACAGACAAAAATTGAAAAAAATACATTTTTGGTATATGTACCGTGTATACATACAATATGCATTTAGTAAAAAGCGGTTATTTTAATATTACAAACAGACACTCCAATTTTATTTATTTGTATAGATTGCAAATAATCTACACAAAATCTTACGCAACAATCGGTGTGATGATGTACAGTTGACCAAATTGAATCATGACCTCTCCTTAAAGTCATTTTCCTACAATTATTCTATACCATTAAGTTGAAATTTGCTTGAACATACATTTCATAAGTAACGAACCGTTATCATTCTACTAGACATTGACAAAGCCATGACATAGACATAGACGTATATGGACTATGATAAGTACTGCACGAAAAAGTTTGTTAGCCAGTAAACGTCCTTATCTATAGGTTTATTAGGAAAGATTTGATTGTCTGTTTGTTTGAGACATAGGATTGACTATTTCGAATAATGGGTAGACTTGAGGTAGGAGGGTAGAGGTACCGTAAAGGTAGCGTAGGGTAGGTGTAGAACAATAAAAACTTTTTATAAAAAAAAAAACCGACTTCCAAAAAACAAAACTCCCTGCCAAAAAACACTAAAAAGCTCAAAATAAACTGGCTCTTCATAAATTGCAATGTGCCAATTCTTGTCTCTACCTAACTCTTTATTCATTTAAATAGTATTATTATTATGTGTGCTAGGTACCTAAAATCTGTTTGAAGTCGGTGCCAAGCCAAATGTAATAGTAGGAACACACTCGCTATATTTCGAGACAACCATAGGCAGCCCGCGCGGGTCTGCCTGCTTGGGTTGTTTTGTTCTACACGAAGAGCTGCTATCCAGCAGCGGCGAGTGCGATACCTTAGTACCTACTATTACATTTTGGCTTGGCACCGACTTCAATCAGATTTTAGGTACCTAGCACACATAATAATAATACTATTTAAATGAATAAAGAGTTAGGTAGAGACAAGAATTGGCACATTGCAATTTATGAAGAGCCAGTTTATTTTGAGCTTTTTAGTGTTTTTTGGCAGGGAGTTTTGTTTTTTGGAAGTCGGTTTTTTTTTTTATAAAAAGTTTTTATTTTTACATTTTTAGTGTAAATAATCATAGGTAAGTAGTGAGTTAAACTAATTATTTAATACAAATCGCGTGAGCCAACCTACGTAAGTGACCACCTACAAACGTTACTCCCGCTGATGCGAATAACTGTAGGAGTTGGAAGCACGTATTAAAACTGAGCTTAAGCAACAAGCCAACAACTCATATTGAGATGAACAATTTTATAGGAACAGGTTTATACATACGTATGAAAGTGAAAGAATTATCCTCTAACCCCTAACCATTGAGGAATTGTACCTTCCATTATCAGCTCACCTAAATAAATTAAAAGAATACGACTACCACGCAATAATATAGGTAACACGCAAACATTTGATATTTAAAGAATTATTCTCCAACTTCTAACTGTTAAGGAAATGTATCTTCCATCATCGGCTCATCATCATGAAATGATGACAAACATATGCAAATATTGAAATACCTTTGAAAATATGTGATAAACATTATGTTTTCATCAATATAATTGAATAAAGTCGAAACACAATGTGGCTACTCTAAATCGTTGAGAAGTTCCCTTAACTGTTCTTCGTCTTCATTATTAGACCGCTAATGATAGTTACAACTATTCTAGGTGTGAAGTTCTCATCAATACAAATTAAACAAGCCCAAACACAAGGCAACTGCTATAAATCGTAGAGGAGTTCCCTCGACTATCTTTCGGCTCCATCATCAGATCGACTCCAGACCTCCATTAAATTGTAGTGCTTTCAAATACTTTATTAAAAAAAAAAAAAAATATATACGGTCGAATTGAGAAACCTCCTCCTTTTTTTGAAGTCGGTTAAAAAATTACAAATGCATTAGCCGCCCCTACAAATTTCGAAGGTTCCCCTCGATTTCTCTGGGATGCCATCATCAGATCCTAGTTTCCTTATCATGGTACCACCGTCGGGACATCTCCTTTCCAACAAAAGAAAAATCATCAAAATCGGTTCATAAACAACGAAGTTATGCCCGAACGCACATAAAAAAAAATAAAAAAAATATATATACGGTCGAATTGAGAAACCTCCTCCTTTTTTTGAAGTCGGTTAAAAATAGAAAAGCATTAATTTGACTGAATGAAGTCTGTCGAGACAGCTAGTCATACATATTAATAAAATAAAACAGTAAAATTAGAGACTTTATTATGTTTATTTCATATTATTAAATTTAAAAAAAATGGCATTCACTTCGTAAAGCGAATAAAAAAGAAAACTTCTCAATAGTTAATTTGTGGGTTATAATGGTTCCAATGGTTTGGGTCTGTAGAATTACTGGTTCAACCTAAAACCGAGTGTAAGCGCCATGGTTTTCAATAACGTCTAATAATCGATTACGCATAGACCCGATTAGACGACTGCAAATGTCACTTCCTCTCATGAAATCCTAGATTTCGTTACAATGCAGCTCGATTGCTTCTTTAGTCCTCTCGTTCCTGTTATCCCACATTTGAACCATCAAACCCCAGATCTGGTGACCTAGACGGCCATGGAATGAGAGTAAATTCATCTTCATGCTCCTTAAACCAATTTGAGACAATTCTGGCAGTATGCACTCGACATTTATCATGAACATAGGAGAATACTGGCACATCTTCACGGGGGTAAACTGTTCGCAAACTCGGTAACATTGATTCTTCCAATAAATCGACATAGTTGATAGCGTTATGACGAGGAGAAATAGGAACAGGTTCGCCTATGTTTCCAGCATCCATCCATGCCCACATGTTAGCTGAAATACGGCCAGATGATTGGTTGGGCACTACGCGGTCCTCTGTGTATCGCGTGTTATCGTAACGCCACAAAGTTAAGCGACCATGTTGAGAAGAGCGAAATGATTTTTCGTCGAAATCTAAATAATTACGTGCAAAATTCAGTCTCGCAGTTTTATGTACATCCGTTAAATGAACTTTCTTAGCATGATGTCTGTAATGCAGCCCAGTGCGGTGCAAATTATTTCTAATTGTTTCTAGACAAACGTCGTAACGAGCTGCAAAATAGCGGGTACGAGTAAAAGGATGTTCTTCGTAATGGTGTTGCATTTCCGTTGTCTGTTGGTTTGTGATTCGACGAACCCCATGATTATGTCGTCGTCGGTCTTCAAGGATACCCACTTCAGCGTGCCGTCTGATCCAGGTTCTGACCGTGTTACGACTTATATTTAACTCACGTGATATTTCTATAACGCCGCAACCTTGCTCACTGAGCACTACAATCAATCCGAGCTTTTTGTTCTACCAAATTGGCCATTATACGATTCGTTTATACATAGATATATAAATATAGTCTTAGATTTTTATTTTAATATTTTCAGACTGACTACTACTTGACATCTCACACATAATGTCATTTCATTTTAAAAAATATAATACTTTTTCTCCACATTGAAAAGAGTTTGGATTATAAACGAATATACTATTTGAAATTCAAAAATATATCTTGTTCAGTGATGACAAAGGTTTAAATTGCATTGATATCTAACCCATAATGGCGGAATTTTGTTTATATCTAAAACGTACTATGCGCAAATAGCGTAGAAAACCTAACTACATTTATGTTTACAAAGGAATTGGTAAAGTGGGTCATGATTCAATTTGGTCGACTGTACATACTGCTTTAATCCTATATTGTTTCAAATATGATGATATTTTTATGGTTAAATAAATATGTTTCGTGGGTGCAATAAACATTATCAGTACTACTCATTAGAGGACATCTTTACTATCTCTCGAAGATATTTAAAATAATGATTTTTAGGGTTCCGTACCCAAAGGGTAAAACGGGACCCTATTACTAAGACTCCGCTGTCCGTTCGTCAATCTGCCCGTCTGTCACCAGGCTGTATCTCATAAATTGTGACAGTTAGACAGTTGACATTTCTGTTGCCGCTATAACAACAAATACCAAAAATAGAATAAAATAAATATTTTATTGGGCTCCAATACATCAAACGTGATTTTTTGCCGTGAACGTGAACCGTTTTTATAGATGGTACGGAACCCTTTGTACGCGAACCCGACTCGTACTTTGCTAGGTTTTAAGATTCCTTAGTGCTGACAAGAAACCCTTACAGTTTCAATGTGTTCATCACAGGTTAAATTATAGATTATTTAAAAGAAAACTATAATTTTGTATATATAAAAACACACAAGGGTTCGTGACCTTCCATAGTTCCAGGGACTTCCTTTCTAGGTTACATCTGGTTCTTCGGCTATTAGTACCCCAGACGGCGTGTGGTTCTTGGTCAGTTCGAGTCCAGCATAAACACCATACAACAAAAAAGGGTACACGTAAAGTCATCACCAGCCCACTCCAAATAACACGAGCTCAGGCGCTGTCATGCAACCAACACACTATGGTGAAAATGAAAAAAGGTCCTCCATCGACCAGGTCGAACAAGTGTCTACTACTACAGAACACCGTGTTATTATATTTGCAGATGAAAGCGGATATGGACTGAATAGGCTACTACGTAAAATGATTGGTAACGATTTTATTGTGACTTCTATAATAAAACCAGGTGCACTTATTGCTGAAGTATTGCATTCCTGTATCAGCATGTGTAGGGACTTAACTGCTCATGACTATGTGATAATTTCAGGAGGTTCACACCACACCAACCATATGACATTACAATCATATTTGTATTATACATTACTTCATCTTAAAGATACAAATGTCATACTTAATCCAATATTTAAAAATAGATCCCTAAATGCATTTAAGTTAAATAATTTAATTGAATTAGTATGTAACAACTGCCCTAATGCATATTATTTATACATGGCCTCGATAAAGCACAGGTTCTATAGGACTTTACAGAATAGCAGGCTGTAACACAGGGAAATATTACGTTTTAAATACAGGATTAGTTTAATAAATCACACTGTCACGTAGTGGCTTTAGGAGCCATGAGGTGATGGTGGTTAGGCCACGAGGTTCAGAGAAGAAGATAATTTAAACGCAATAAATACTTTAGAACGAAGATTTTCACACTATTTATTTCCAGATATGTAGATTTACAATGGTTACTCTTTGTGAGTGCAAAATTACAAATTAGACAGGGCCTAGGTTCTGAGAGTTTCTGATCACAGCAGTACCTCCAAGCAAGAGGCACTTATCTTATCTGGTGCATCAGGAGCGAAAAAGGTCGAGTGCTGTGTCGGGCGACCTTATATAGCCCGCTGAGGCATGAGATGCGGGGACGTCCGACGCGTGGACTGGCTCTCGTCGGTCATCCGGGGGTGAGGCTTGAAGGGCGTGGACACTGGTTGCCGACGTCACGGTTGCGCCGCGTGATAACACGTCTAAATTAAGCATCACCAAGAGTGCCAAAAAAACTACTTCGAAGTCTACGAAAGCGTATCTACACAAACCGAATATGCATTGTCACCAACTAAACTACACGCATGCACACAAGCATACAACAGCTGCTCAATAGACGTAGTAAATGTTGATTTAAAAAATAGTTTACACAACACATCAGCTGAAACTTCCAACTTCAAGTGTTTTCGTGTATAACGAAATAAACATTCTCTATCAAAATATAAATGGCATCCTATCTAAAGCTGACTTACTTTCGGTGTCATTGGATAAACTTGAAGCTGAAAAACATTCACAGACATTTTGTGTGTGTGTGTTCTGTAACACAATACGACAGCCAGTGACACTAAATTAATATGTATTCCTAACTTCACCCTGGCAACACACGTAAAACCGTTATGGAGGGTCTTGCATATTCGTTCACAACCGTCATAAATACAAAAATATTGAGAATCTAAATAAGTTCTGCTCAGAGGGTATTATAGAAACATCAGGTATAGAACTCGTGGAACATAGAATCATTATGCTTTGTGTCTATAGGCCCCCCAAAGCCAACAAAGAGGATATTGAGACTTTTTTCAACAAATTCAATGAGCTACTAGGCAGATTCTGCCGTAAGAAGTCCAAAGTGGTACTTTGTGGTGATTTTAATATAAATATAATAAAGACAACCAAATTATCTAAGGAGTTTGTCGAAACTCTGACATTCTATAACTCAAAATGGGCTTTCAGAGAACCAACCCTACCTATAAGCGGTACGTGTATCGACAATTTTGTGTATAACCTTCGTGGATGTAAAGGTAGATTACATGACTTTACACTTTCGGATCATACAGCTCAACAACTTACGTGCCCGATAAAATGCACATTTCATTTTAAGTACTGGTATATTGAGAAGCGTGACAACAGTAAAGAAAACATTGACAAATTTTGTGACTATATTAACACTATATCTTTTCACGATGCCATAGAGATTAACGACCCTAATTTAGCTTTTGACAAATTTTATGACATATTCACGTTATTATACTACCAATGGTTTCCAATCATTCATTATAAAATTCATACCCAAAAACGTCCAAAATGGATAACAAAGGGTATCAGTAGGTGTTGTAAACGTAAATGACAGCTACTATGGCAATACCGGAAGAAGCCCACACAGGATCACAAAAAAGAATTTAACGCACTATCCGCAAGATTGAATCGCATTGTAAAATTAACTCAAAAGTCTCAGAATGATAACTACATACAATCAGCTCGAAACAAGTGTAGGGCAACATGGCAAATTATCAATAGTATGCAAATAATTTACCACGGGATGACGTACACCATATAGTTAACGATTGTAGCAAAACAAACACAGAGCCACAGTATAGTGCTGATGAATTTAATAATTATTATTTTATTTTTTACTAGCTGAACCCCGCGGTGTTACCCGTGGTTATTGTTGTACCGCGAGTAACGCCGCGGGACAAAGTTAGTCTAAAAAAAAGTAGCCTAAGTTACTCCCCGGGTCATCAGCTACCTGCCAGTGAAAGTCCCGTCAAAATCCGTCCAGCCGTTCCAGAGATTACCCGGAACAAACAGACAGACAGACAGACAGACAAAAAAAATTTTAACTACATTTTTGGTATGTATATCGTGTATACATACATATGCATTGATTAAAAAGCTGTTATTTTAATATTACAAACAGACACTCCAATTTTATTTATTTGTATGTATAGATTATTATTATTAACTAGCAGTTGCCCGCGGCTCGCGTGTATGTCGGATATCGCGGCTAATAGTAGCCTATGGGTTATTCTGATGTATAAGCTATATTACTTTAAAGTTTCATCCAAATCTGTCCAGTAGTTTTTGCTTTAAGAAGTAACAAACATACACATTCACAAACTTTCACCTATATATATTAGTGTTATTTGACGGACTTGTTGGTGTAAAGTGAATCTGATTATAGGCAGTGGTTCATGTAATATACAACGATAACTATTAAGACACAATACGTGCTGTATTCATTATTGCTACCACACCTACATAGACACATATATAGTATCCTATTTTTGTGGTTTACCTGACCTGTATTGTGACTCCAAATACCACCCACACCACTAATAATAACTACATTCCTTTATATTACTCATGTTGAATGTCTAATTTTCACAGTTTCTGAGTAACAAACCATTGTTTTCAATCAACGTGGGGCACAGTAATATAAATACACTAGCCAACCCACGCAACCTCGTTTGCGTCTTCTTTTGCCCGTAGCGTGATAATTTTCCCCCGTTTTTTAAACGTTTTTCATTGCTGCTCCGCTCCTATTGGACTATCCAACGCAGAGAGAATTTTTTAAATCGGACCAGTGGTTCCTGAGATTAGCGTGTTCAAACAAACAAACAAACAAACTCTTCAACTTTATATATTAGTATAGATAATAATTATTAGTTTAACTGCCTGGGTGGCGCAGTGGCACCGAGGCAGTTAAACGGGAATCGAACCCGAGACCTCGGGTTCGATTCGGTCGGGTCGGAACAAATGTTTGTATGCTCTGCTTAGCTTGGGACTAGATGGCGTTGTGTGTTAGATGTCCGACATATTAAAATATTATTATTAATATGTATCGTGTATACATACATATACATTGATTAAAAAGCTGTTATTTTAATATTACAAACAGACACTCCAATTTTATTTATTTGTATAGATTGTGTGAAGAATCACATTGTAAATATTCACAATTACTTTTTGTATTGTTTTATTGTGTAGGTACTATTTTCAGTTTTACCTATATTTCCTTTAGTCATAAAAAATATTATTACATACTTTAGTATACACCTCTATGTATGTACATCTACATACATGAAAATCTGCAATGTCTGTATGTAAATTTAAAATGTTACTTTTTTTCTAAGTTACGATGGTTATTTGTATGACAACAAAGCTAAAATAAAACCGTTAATAAACCGCTTACCATCAGGTGATACATCTGCTCGTTTGCCACCTATACCATATTTTTTATTATGAAATTATTTAATTCATTCTAAACACGGACAGAGTCACGTTCAACAGCTAGTATGTAGTGAATGTATCATTATGTACATAAAGAAGACTGCCACGTGGAGGTGCCACGTAAGTTGTTTTAAAGCAACAAAATATAAATCTTATCAGTTTCTTCAGCAAATATTATGTGATTTTGTTGGGTTCCGTATTTCGTAAAGAAAAAAATACTTATTTTGGTAAGCCAACCTGTTGGTACTACAAAGGTATACCTTTATGTTGTTGACTGCACGGTTGGCTCATACTTTAAGCGGTTGCCACGCCCCTTTCTACTGCGCAAGTGTTGTGTGTTCAAATCCCTCAAGGGACCACACTTTGTGTGATCCACAAATTGTTGTTCTAAGTCTGGGCTTTTTGTGTCCGTTTCATGTATGTTTGTAAAGGTGAGCCACGCTTCGGCATGAATGGACCGGCTCGACTGGTGTGATACCACGGCCTCACAGAAAACCGGTGTGAAATAGTGCTTGCGCTGTGTTTCACCGAGTGAGTGAGGATACCGGACATATCTCCACCCACTCCCCCCCTCCCCCAATCACCACAACGATTTTCATGAAATTTAATATGGAGGGGATTTCGAGGGCGATAAATCGTTCCAGCTAGGATATTTTAATAAAATTTACCAAGTAGAAAATACCAAGCTGAGTTATACAGGTAATTATACTTTAAAGTAGTAATTATTTCTTATGGCTTGAAAAATTAAAAAAAATGTAAAGTAATGACTTTCTCATTTGTCTAGCGGCTATTGAATTTGGTATCTAACAGGTTGTTGGTTTGATTTCCAGCTTAGGACATAAAATTTGTCAAGATCAAATCAGTTCTGCTCGATGAGGAGTATGAAATTTAATGACAACAAATTTATTACATTTACCCACTTGAATAATAAATAAAACTCCTAAAAAATTTCACTTATATACTTATTTAATTTAAACGGGCGATAATAATATACAGAACCCTATATTACGCGTAATCTTAAACTACGCTATCAAATGCAAAAAGTTTTAGACAAAAACGACAGGCAGTTGCTGAGTTTTACGAGTTCACTAAACAAACAAACTGCTAAGCTTTATTATATTAGTAAAGAAATGTTCATTACTAATGCATATTTGTTTTAACACGTGGAGAATTTATACAACACACACATTCACACATTCACACATTCACAAGGTAGTAGAGCCACGCTGATTTCAGCACGAACGGGCCGGCTCGACCGGGGCGGTACTACCCTCGCACAGAAAATCAACGTAAAATGACAGCGATCATGCTGTCGTGTTTCGTTGGTGAGTGCGAGACCGGAGGCCCAATGATGCAGAAGCATCACTAGCCCGCCATGGTGTGGGTCGCCATGCTGCATTGTTGCATTGTCTGCATTCGCAGTATGGTGACCACCACTCTTGGATTCTACTCATGCTTTCCATCAGGCAGAGTAGAGTCATTTCAACTAATACACTTATTTTATTCCGTCAGTATGTTAGATACATAAAAAAAAACATACTAATATTATAAACGCGAAAGTTTGTAAGTATGGATGGACGTTCATTACTCTTTCACACAAAAACTACTGAACGGATTTGGATGAAACTTTACAGTAATCTAGCTTATGTATCAGAATAACACAAAGTCTACTATTTGCAGCGATGACAGACATATACACGGGCCGAGCCGCGGGCAACAACTAGTGTTCTAAATTCATAGACAGACAAATATCACAATATATATATAAACATCCTACTTCCTACTAGCCATACTAATATTAGAAATTTGACAACAACTCTGTCTATCTGCCTGTTACGCTTTATCGGCTGAATAACTAAACTGATTTGGATAAAATTTACAATAGAGATCTTTTCATTCTTGAGCAAAGAAGCTACTTTTTACCGCGACAACCGACAGACATGCGGTCGGAGCCACAGCCAAAAGGTAGTATAAATATGGGCTGAGATGTTATTTTATTTTGGTTCAAATACAATAAACAATAAATAGAATATAAACAAATTGTTTGTTAAACATTTACAAAACTAATATCTTATTTATTTGTATCCATAAATCATTTATATTATTTTTATTTATTGTTTTTATTCTATTTTCATCATCCACTGCATTCAAAAACCTCATTAGAACATTTCTTTGTAGTCGAAAGTATGGTTACATGAACCAACCCTTTGTCGTATGAATTTGTATCGTAGCAATTTGCATCGCAAGTTCCTACGATGCGGCGTCGCATCGTATTGTAGTTATGTGTGGGAGCCCATACTTCGCGTGACCACCTCGTTAATCCCTTTGACATGCGAGAAATACTTGTGACTTCGTATTTGCAGTACAGTACCAGGCAAAGACTTTATTGAGGGTGGCAACTTGTTTTCTGTTATCTTACGTCAGTTTAAAACCATGTACCTACTGTCCTGTGTACGTCAGAAATTCAGAATAAATGATTTTCTTTCTTTCTTTATGTTTTAGCAAACATTGGGATCATATGCAGCGGTTATTGTATGGGATGGAGTTCTCCCATGCATCTGGTACTAGGAAATATCACCACATCACCTCTGGACCACGTTTTAACAACAGAACAAGAAGCTTGGATTGGATCACTTCTCGGCGTTGGCGCAATATTGGGTAAAGATCGATGTTTACTCTTATACAACGTTACTAATCGTACCTTTTCTATTGACTGCTGTGCTTGAGGTCACGGGTTCGATTCCCGAGACGGATCAAATGTTTGTGTGATCTGCAAATATTTGTTTCGCGAAAAAATCACGAGCAAAGCTCGATCATTCAGGTCCTTATTTATTACAAGTTACCTATGCAACGAGAATCAAAAATAGAAAAGCAACAGAATAACTGTTTTCTATTATTCAATTAACAGGTTCATTCTTTGCTGGCTTCGCTGCGTCAGCGATAGGCCGCAAATGGGGCCTCATAAGCAGTTGTATCCCGTTATTCATTGGGTGGATTCTGGTATTTATTTCATCCAGTGTGAATATGATATACGCCGGCAGATTCTTCTAGGGTTTGGGTGGAGGGATGGTGTTCACCATCTCACCTATGTATTGTGCAGAAATAGCAACGGTAAGATTATTTTTATGGCATTACTAGCTGCTCCCTGAAATCTCGTAGATCTTCTATTTTTTTATGGTATACCATACATGGCACACATACCATGGACACCCGAGGCATCACAAGTGTGTTGCCGGTCTTTGAGGTAGGGGGGGTGAGGGAGGAGAATGTATATGAGCCTCCGGTATCCCCACTCACTCGGTGAAATACAGCGCAAGCGCTATTCCACATGGGTCCTCAAAGGTCGGCAACGCACTTGTGACGCCTCTGGTGTTGCACGTGTCCATGGGCGGCGTTAATCGCTTGCCATCAGGCGATACGTGTGTTCATTTGCCCGCCTATTACATAAAAAAAAGTGCTCATGCTTCCCATCAGTTAGAGTTGCTTTGGCAGACTCATACATAAAAAAATGTGCTGAAGGATGACTCTTTCATGAACATCTTTCGGCTTTATACTTGAAACTTCTTATCTTTACAGAGAATAGTCGACAAAGTATGTTTCATTTCTTTTTTTTTTTTTCAGGATGACAGCAGAGGAGCTCTGGGCTCATTTCTACAACTGTTCTGTACGATTGGGTACTTGTTGATATATTCCATTGGACCCTACGTACCATACAAGGTCACTTCCATCGTGGGCATTATGCTCGTGGCCATCTTCTGTGTGGGAATGTTCTTTATGCCGGAGTCTCCTATTTATCATCTGACAAAAAGTGAGTAAATACCGTATTTTTTTTTATGTTTGTCCCTGCCAAAATGACTCTACTCTGCCTAATGGAAAGCATAAGCAGAATCCAAGAGTGGTGGTCAACATACTGCGAATGCACACAATAAAACAATGCAGCATGGTGATCCACACCATGGCGGGCTAGTGATGCTGATTGATTATTGGGCCTCAGATCTCGCACTCACCAACGAAACACGATAGCATGATCGCTGTCATTTTACGTTGATTTTAAGTGCGAGGGTAGTACCGCCCCGGTCCAGCCTTGAATATACATATATTAGCGAGCGAATCGAGAGATTGAACTTCGATTAATGAGGAATCGAATCTATCGAGTCCTGTGGAGTATGAGGAAATAATGTAAAAGTGAAAACAGTGATTATCGTTACTGTCTGGTATGAAAAAAAATGATGATTGAATGAAAAATAAATAAATAATTATATTATCGTTTATTCATTGACTTACAATCAAATTATTGCACACATTTACTCTTTTGAATTCAATTACTCATTACTGATTACTATTTTACAGAGAACAAAGAAGCAGCTACCGCTTGCCTCGCCAAGATCCGAGGCAAATCCCTCAATGCTGTTCAAATTGAAGTCAACAAAATGGACGAAGAAGTAACAATGTCTTTGGAAAAAACTGCTACAGTAAGTATTCAGTTTTATACCTGTATTTGAATCCTGAGAGCTGTACTTAAGGTGTATTTTGCCACTTCGGCACTGCATCAAAGCCGAGAGATGTGTCTTGGCGAGATTTACCCTAATCAATTTAGTGTAAGAGACAATTTAACATCAACGTGATTGTCACGCGATGCGTTGCGATTGGCACTGAATTCTTCACCAATGCAACACAAAATGAGTTCGTATCGCGAATGGGTTCGTAGTCCGCTACTATATATAGGTTCCTCCTTAGAAAAAGAAAAACTAAATATTTTTCTTTCTTTCTTGGCATAAGGCAGCAAAGAAAAAGATTTTGGTCTTAATAGACCACAGTTATGCCAGTCATTACCTATGTATGATAATTCATACTTAGGTAATGACTGACATAACTTTAGGTGAGAAATTTCTAATCAAAACTATACTGTTTCCAGATCGCTGATGTGTTCCGTGGGAGTAACTTCAAGGCCTTCTACATCTCTTGTGCTCTTCTGTTCTTCCAACAGTTCAGTGGTATTAACGCTGTGCTGTTCTATTTGAGCAGGCATCTTTAAAGCAGCTGGTGCGAGCTCGGACTCATCGATTGCTACAATTATCATAGGAGCTGTGCTGGTGATTTTTAAACTGTATTAACAGAAAAGTATAAAAGTATTTAAGAAAGGTTTGCTCCGATCTCAGAGCTTTTATGTATATAGTCAAAAATAGGTAGAAAGTTTAGAAAGTGCTTCTTCTACAGTGAAGATATTTTACACTCAAATACATTTTTACGTTTTCACTGAATGTTTATGGATAAATCCGAACAATTCGCTAACAATTTAAAGATAAAAGCCTCTGTTTCAAGAATTATGAGACTGTAAATTTAAAAAGAAAAGTATTCCTGTACTAACTTTACTTCTTTTTTCTGTATCTTGCAAACGTATATGAAAAGTTTAATGCATATCATTCGAGCAATTAAAGTTACATTAGTTATTAACGTATTTTATAATATTCTAAAGTTAGACATTATAATAGGTTTGTATACATTTGCTCTCCTCAAAGTGGTAGGAATTCATCAGAGGATTTTACATTTCAGATGGGGGCATCCTTCATCACACCTTTGGTGGTTGACAGACTTGGACGTCGGATATTGTTATTCATCTCGACCAGCGGTACTGCTATTAGTCTGGTAATTAATCTTGATACTTTGCAAGAAACTTTTAACAAAAGACTCTTAAGCTATTGAGTACTGAAGAATTTAGACAAGCCAAATCAAATCGTCTAAAAACTCATCAAGCAATTTCTCGCAATGTAAAGTCAACCAAAAACTGATATTAAGCAATTCTTTTGTTGCATTTCGCCGAATGAGGGAAGTTACCGAAGGTACAAACCAAAATACAAATTCTTAGGAACATGACAAGTAACGCACTTGCACCTACAGATGTACTTAAGCAGCGACCGGCTGTAGTCACTTTCTATCAAGTGACCCAGCTGCTCCACATATTGTGCAGTTGCTACCTCGTTGGTCTCGGAGGTCTCGGGTTCGAATCCCGGGTCGGGCCAAAAGTATTATTGAAACTCAGTAACACTGATCTGATTATAGAAATACTTAAAAACAGCTCAGAGTTTGGAAGTTGGGGTCTGAACATCCGTGCTTCGGAGAGCGCGTAAAGCTGTCGGACCTGCGTCTGTTCTCTCTCGTGTGTTAACCGTCACATCGGATTCGAGACATCGAGAAAGAACAGAGAGTGCACCTGTGTTTGTGCACAGACTTGTGCGCAATAAAATCTCTTGCGTAGTTGGCTGGTCTTCGTTGAGACTGACGGCTGTGGCCGTTATCGGCTAGGAAAACATTATTATTATTATATAGTCTAGACAAATTTCTGAAAACTACTATCAATAATACTGACGAATCAATATTCCAGGGTCTTCTAGGTATGTACTTCATTCTTGCCGACAACCAGAATCCTGTAGCAGCAAAACTCGGTTTTCTGCCACTCCTAGCCCTGGTGCTGTATATCGTGACGTACTGCACTGGTGTAGGGCCATTGCCGTGGGCTGTTATGTCTGAGCTTCTCCCCATAGAGGTGAAGACAATCGCGTCTCCGTTGGCAACAGCATTCTGTTGGTTTATGACGTTTATTATCACGAGGTAAGAAACTTGACGAATTTGGAGAAAATTTTGGAGATTTGAAAGGTTAAAATTTTTTCTTTAAAAAATGTTTATTTTTTAGCCTGGCTCGTTGGTCTAGCGGTTAGTGAGAGCTACTGCCGATCAAGAGGTCTCGGGTTCTATACCCGGATATATTGATTATATTTGATTATTGAAAACATGAATAATACTAAATTTTCTAACAATGAATTCTATCTGAGTTTCAACTGTAAACCGGTGATTGATCTTAGAGTGTTTAGCATCTCTCAAGCGCCGGATATTCTATTCATTAAGGTATCCTCCCACTCCGAGGGTACAGCACTACTGTACAGGATTAAACAATAAGCCATAGGTATTTTTATGTTATGTGTATACTATAGGTGTAAATAATGTTGATCTTGAATTTCCACAGGTTCTTCAGTCCAGTGGCAGAAGCTTTAGGCATGGGTTTCACATTCATTGCTTTTGGAGTATGCTGCGTATGTGGGTTCTTCTTTACGCTGTTTTTAGTCCCCGAGACTAAAGGAAAGAGCTTCCAGGAGATACAGGACCTACTTGCTAAAAAGTACGTATTGATTTTTACAGTATGATAAGATAACGTTTTTTAGGGTTCCGTACCTCGAAAGAAAAAATCGAACCCTTACAGGATCATTTTGTTGTCCATTTATCTGTCAAGGCCTTTTTCTCAAAAACGCGTGGACATATCAAGCCTTAATTCATATCAAATACTCATTTTTACTGTCCTCGGAGCTGCGAAATAATCAAACTTTTAACTAACATACGAGGTACATTTCGGACGGGAGTTTTACATTTTAAATGTATTAGCAACCCACCTCGGCGTCGCATGGATTCAGTACGGAAAATATAATATTGCCTTTGTTACTCTGAGATCTGCGCCTTAATGTTTTTCCGACGTCTTCAACAAATCTTTATATATATAATTCTTCTGTGAGTGTGTATGTCACTGAACTACTCTCAAACGACTGGACCGATTTTAATGAAAATTTTTGTGTGTGTTCAAGGGGAACTGGGAATGGTTTAGATTCACAATTTTGTCCGCTGGACTATGTTTTTTTAATTAATTTTTAATTTATTAGTAGTTATGGCAAAACGACGTTTGCCGGGACAGCTAGTATTGTTATATTTTTGTTTTGTACTCAAAAAAATTACGAATTATATACGAAAACCTTCGTTAACAATCACTCTTTCTATCGATAACAACTGCATAAAAATACGTGCAGTAGCTTTTAGCGCTATTCAGTGCGACGCGGACTGTCCGCGTGCGGATAGTTCCGCATACCACTGAACGCGTTGTATAGGCTTCATACATTCTACCATCCGTCGCGGAAATCCGCGTTGGTCATCCGCGTCGCACTGAATAGCGCCTATGAGTTTATCGCGAACAGACGGACGCGACGGATGACTTTGTTTTATAATATGTAGTGATAGTGATTGTACTACATCTATACAAATAAATAAAATTGGAGTGTCTGTTTGTAATATTAAAATAACAGCTTTAAATAAATGCACGATACATGTACCAAAAAAACATTTTTTTTAATTTTTGTCTGTCTGTTTGTTCCGGGTAATCTCTGGACGACTGGAACTTTCACTGACAGGTAGCTAATGATCCAGGGAGTAAATAGTCTAAAAAAGTAGCCTAACTTTTTTTAAGACTAGCCTTCTCCCGTGGCGTTACCCGCAGTTGTTGTTATACCGCGGGTAACACAGCGGGGCTCAGCTAATTTGTGATAAAATTTGTATAGAATGAAATTATAGATAATTTTAATGAAATTTACCATACATACTTTCATTCTTAAGAAAGGTGATAGGTTCTTTTTAGCACAATGGCTAACATATACTGTGAACTGATTCGAGGGAAAGTTAGTTACATTTAAAAAAAGTATTTTTGAGGTACTTTCTCATTTAATAATCTCTTTTATTATTGGTTTTCAGGTCTTCTAAGTCTTCAGAAAACTATTAAATCATTTAAATAAAGGATCCGAACGATAGCTACTAGTAAGAAGATGCATTAAAACAGCAAGAATTCTAGTCATAAACAGTGATTGTTGGTTCGTTAACCATCATTCTTGATACAAACATTTACATCAGCTGGGGATTGTAGCGACTTCCAACATGCAGCGAAATGAAATATACTACAGCGCCATCTATTGAAAGCACACCAAACGACGTAGTTACTGCTAGTCGCGATATAATCCAGTCATTTATGACATTTTGACCCCCAATCTGCGAAAAAAATCCTAGTGAACTGAATTTTTGTATACTTTTATTACGGCATTGTAGTAAAGATGTGAAAAATTAACAAAAAAAGTTATTATGATCACGAAAATTAGTTTTTCACAAATATCTCTCGACATATTGCTTGGAGGTCAATAGAGGTTATCATAAAATAGTTTGTCGTGAGTTTATCTACAAAAAATGCCACTCGCATTTTACTGTAAAATTAACTGTTTTTTGGAGTAGAGCGCTGAGAAAAATTCAGCTCACTAAGAATTTTTCCACAGATAAAACCTAAAACGACTAGGCTAATATGAAAATTCTCGCGCCGATTAGCATACAGCGACCCAACATCAACCGTTGGCTTGCCAGGCATGATCATCTCGCCTGATCTGATGCCTTTATTTTGGAGGAACAAATCAACCATACCTTCACAGGGAGAATACTAGTGTAAGATCTCAACAGCGTTCTATTTAAGGCTTTTCTGAAAATAAAGAGTCATACTGTAAAGAATTATACCACAAGTAACCAAAAATTGATGAGAAAACCATGCCTCCAAATCTGTAATCGAAATATCTTTTATAATAAAATAATAAATGAAAATAATTTAAATTTATTTGTTTCCCTACATAATATTTTAAGCCATTATAACTGTTTTAGCTTCTTTCATACATTCGATCATCTTAATAAGCGTAAGCTAAAATAAGCTTCAAAAAGACTTACTTCGTATACGATTAATATTTTGAGATTGTATTTTTGTAGTTACCACAAATGTTTATCATTGAGATGGTAATATGAATTACAGTACAATATTTGTAAAGTATATGACAGCATCTGTACTAGTAATGCCGTACTAAAATAGCGAAAATTCTGTAGACAACATGTTGGCCACTACGAAACTTGAACTTGACTTTGAATATTACATTCGTACTTAATAGTGCTTTATAGTCATTAGTTCTACAAAATGTCTTCGATGATTCATATCTGCCAGATGTCCCACAACCGCCAGCTTAATTTTAATTGGCTTTCGGTTTGCAAAACCATATTTAAAACCTTATTTGGGAATAACTCCATGCAAACTCTAAGGGAAAAGTATATTTTTTGTCATAATTTTTTTTTGACAAAGCGGGCAAGTAAAAAAGGACACTCCTAGTGTGGTTATAATCAAAATAAAACAATCAATAACATCCTATCATTTATTATGCAAAATTATTCATCATTCGTTGTAAAAATATATCAACAACGACCTCTAACACATAAAAATAAATACATAATCAATCATTTGGCACATTTCATCTTAATTAGTACGTAAAATAAATACAAAATAAAATGTATTTATAAACAGAATTTTTTAATATAAAATATTGAAAAACTCTGTGAATGTGAAATAGATCTTAAGACCTTTCATATTAAAATGGTTGGTAGGTACATTATGAAAATCACACGTTTTGGCTATGACGCGTACACGTTTTTGTATTTCATACGCATAAATAAATATAAGCCAATATTTACTAAGCCAGCTAAGTACGTTTTCATAAGTTCAAAATTGTTTTGCTTATGTTAAAGCAGACTTACTTTTTAGTTACACCTACAAATGCATATATACGTAGGTACAGTATATAGATTTAATTTACACATTTGAGATAGAGAGTTTTCGATAAGTGCAAAGGACATGGCTTTACTCATCTTTTTTAAATTAGAAGTACAGTGTACCTGTCGACGTAACGAGATACATGTCATGTTTTAGATTCATATCTTCTCTTTAGGTCAAATAATAATAATCTAAATTTAAAAATTATTAAAAATGCCTAAAATGATATATTTCAATTCCATACAAATCACTTCATTACCAATGTTAATGAATTCTACGATTTTAAAAACATCTACGTTGTTACAAAATTAAAGGTCAACACGAAAGCACGTCACACAGAGAACATAATTCTGTTTACACATTTCGAATACATCTACTATACATTTTGTTCTTAGTTGCTTCCAAGAAAACAATAATATCACACATTATTAAAAACAATAATTTGTCTGGAATTACTTAAAACTGTGTCAAAAGTACTTCGACAATCACGAAGCCATGTAATTGTAGGCAATTAATATTTTTGTCAATGTAATCACCCTTAAAATAATTTCGAAATTATTAATTATTAAATAATTTTTATTAACCAACAATTTTATCATCATATATTAACAATTATTCTTACGGGAATTAAAGCAATCACTTATTAAAAGGTATTACATACCTCTGATTTGTCTGACGTTTCGACCAGATTGCACTGGCCGTGGTCACAGGCTGGCTATATAATACTTTTTAATAAGTGATAGCGTTAATTCCCGTAAGAAAAATTGTCAATATATCATGGAACGCGAAAGTTTAAAAGTTAATTTTATCATCACTTTAAACCTCGTTACACAAATTATACAACTAAAAAACGAGTGGTCCGATTATAAATATAATAAAATTGTATAAAAACAATTAAATTATATAAACACAAATATCTTTGGTAGTTGTCATAGGAGTATGTGCATTTAATGTAGTTAAATGAACGTATGTTACTGCAAAGCCTGAACTACGGTATATCCTAAGATTTTTCAGTAAAATCTGTATTACCGACTCTCAATGGTAAAAGTCCGAACCGTTCCATAATTAATTAATCGTTTATTTCGACCTTACTGCTAATGGCCATTCATCTAACCTATCCTAAATGATTTCACAACAACTTTCTCGTGAAATATTTATTTCATTTTTATTCTTCAAGGCGATACCTGAAATTTACAAAGTGATTGGTGGTAAAAGTTTGTAATAAACTAGCTGAACCCCGCGGTGTTACCCGCGGTTATTGTTGCACCGCAAGTATCGCCGCGGAACAAAGTTAGTCTAAAAAAAGTAGCCTAAGCTAATCCCTGGATCATTAGCTACCTGCCAGTGAAAGTCCCGTCAAAATCCGTCCAGCCGTTCCAGAGATTACCCGGAACAAACAGACAGACAGACAGACAGACAAAAAATTTTTTAACTACATTTTTTGTATATGTACCGTGTATATATACATATGCATTTAGTAAAAAGCAGTTATTTTAATATTACAAACAGACACTCCAATTTTATTTATTTGTATAGATTGTGCGTCCTACGGACGTCATTTTACGTCCACAACGTGAACGATTTAAAACATTTATAAATCATGCACTTTGAACAATCACAGGGTGTACTTACTAGCAATTTTCATGCCCATTATTTCATTAGTTTAATAAGTTATTTTGCGTGCAAATAATAAATAGTATTTATCAAGTAATGTCTATCATTCAACAAGCCTAGTACGCGACCCGTTCAAAAATGATAATTATCTCACTACTTATTAGACTTTTATCACTAAGAGTTGGTAAGTCTTAACTTTTACTAGAAAATGTATTTATTTGGACAACCAGTTGCTGTTATATTAAACCTTACAATAGGAAACAGTAAATTCACTAATAAGCTGAAATGCACAGCATTTTAAGGTGTCAAAACATGCATCAATAGTAAAAAATGTGAATAAGAAAAAAATATACATCTAAAAATAAACAAAAATTAAATGAAATAAAAAAAAGGAAGTAACAAAACTTGAAACAAATTCAAGTAGAAAATAATATGTTGAAACTATTACTGGCTTTTACAGTGACGTAACCGTATACACTTAGAAATTATTATTGAATTATTCTTGTATACATTATACAGTAACAGTACAGTAACTAAAATGTACTATTAAATGAAGAATAGGAATCATTTTTAATAAATAAGGTAGTGTATATCAGTCTAATTAATAACTACAGAATTAAATCTAAACGTTATTTATATATCAATGAATAGACCAGCTAATCATTAAGAAAGGAACTATCTATAATATAAATAGGTATAAAACATACAATCGCACAAACTATATAAATACTCTAAATTAAATTTCGCCACTTATTAGATTTTTTGAAAATAGTGAGGTGTAAGACTAATAATATTATATTTATAATAATATTATATTCGGCGTTGCACTTTTTTGGTATGCTAATGAAATTTATATTCTTATACAATTTATTGAGCAACAACATGTCTAGTTATATTAAAATTTCTTGAAGTCTTACTTCATAACCAATAATTTGACATACACATATACAAATATATCACTTAAACAAAATCGGCAAATCCTTCACGATATATTAAAAAATATATAAACAATGAAATATACTACAACGTTACTCAAACCTTTCCAGCTAATATTGCTTGGATTTGCGACACTGTCTTACCCTTAGTTTCGGGAATCAAGAAAAATACGAAAAAGACGCACAAAAGCATAAACACTGCAAAAAACCAAAAGCAACTGTAAATACCTATAGCAGTTTTCATTATAGGAAAGCATAGTGTGACAATAAACACTAAAACCCAGTTAACAATAACAGTAAATCCTGTCGCCCCACCTCTGAACTCAACCGGGTACAGCTCAGCCATCATCATCCAAGGAATTGGCCCCAAACCCATAGAGAATGAGATTATGAACAACACCATGCAAAGCAAAGGAAGCCAACCCAAAGAGGCAACTTGATATCCATCGAATTGCATCTTAAAGTAAACTCCTAGGACGATAAGACAAATTCCCATGATGACGCAGCTTTGGAGGAGGAGAATTCGGCGTCCAGCCTTATCTACTAAGATGGAAGAAATGTAAGTAGCAATCGTTTGGACGACACCAACGATAATGGTGGCTATGACTGCAGGGATGTTGGAGCCGGCGGATTGGAAAATGTCGTTGGTGTAGAAGATGACGGCGTTGATGCCACTGAACTGTTGAAACAGCATGAGGCCAAGGCCGATGATGAGAGACATGCGGGGACCGCGGTTGGTCAACATGCTAAGAATTCCAGCGCTTTGTCGAGCTGCGTCGTCTACCTGCAATTTGAAAATAAAAGGAATATTAGAAATTGTAAACATTTTGAAATTAGATTCTGACTGATACTAACAGTAATATTATTTGACGTATTTCATACACAGCCGTTTGATTTCAAACTTAGTAGAGTCTAAACTATGATAGTCGGACTGCTGATAAATATATTTTAAATCTATGCATTATGAGTATGTCGGAGTCATAGTGTGGGGATCAGTCGAAGCGGTTTTTAAGAAATGGTGACGTCAGCTTTGCCGCCGTCACTTGCATGTTTGTCAATTGGCACTCGTGATTTAAAGCAATAGAAATCGCTCTTAATCAAGTCTAGTCTAGTCTAGTAATCAATATTCATTATTACACACGTTGGTAGGTAGGGTTTATTTGCACAGCCAAAGACAATATAGAATTCCAATAGTTTATTGAATCAATGAAGCTACAGTTAAAATCATAGATCGGCACAACATTGTCAAAGTGAATTAGGTGAGAACACCAAAATCCACTGAACGTCCGTGTCAATCTATAACCTCCAGTTTCCAAAATGCGTAGAGCCTTATGAGAAGAAACCGGCAAAGAAACTCATGGCCACTCTTTTGAAAGTTACATCTTAACTTATTAGTTACAAACTATCAATAGTCAATTACAACAATTAAGAAGCCTATGTACTTAGCTTATTTACAGCTTGTCCTTCCTCGTACAATGCCCGTACTAAACTGATCTGTTGATTCTATTTTACTTCAATACGAAACGGTGGGTAGTTAGTTTAAGGGCCAAAAAGTTAGTAGTCCCGCAACTCGTGCGGCCGCTCTCTTTTATACCGACTGCTCGCTTTAACTAGTGGTGACACCTACCACTATACTCGGTGTTACCCGCACACATTTTAGTAACATTTAATTTAATATTGCTTACAGAATCTACTAAAACTAAACCAACATTATTAAATCAAGCTGTAAGTAAACTAAGACGTAATAATCACATCGTTAATAACAAATAATCAGTGCGCCTTCTTTTGCATACACCGTCCACAGATTCCACCCAAACTGCCATGTTTCTCGATGCACAGTTTGACGTTTCGAATAATCGATTGAAATAAACACGAATTCAAATTAAAACTTAAGAAAACTACTCGTTCTCCGACACGGCCGTCCTGATGCATCACACGTCCTCGTGTGAGTCATCTGTAAACAAAGAAAAAAGCAACCACAGTAGCTTAATTTATTCGGCCTGGCCCACAGGCATTCTGATAAGACTTACACGTCTACGTGTTTGTTAACTGAGGAATCATCTGGACAGTGAATCCGTCCTCTCGGCTATTCCTGACCAAATTAAAGATTCATAGAAACCAATTTCAATTATAACAAATTATTTTGCCTTCATGATTTTAAATTTGATGTTTCTATTCACGTCAGTATCACGATAAGGTTCTGACCATGCTCATTTATATCTCTACCAGCATAATCACAAATCTTAGTACAAACAATAATGATTGTTAACCCAGGTTCAGCACCTCTGTTTAAATCGCCAGTAACAGCGTTAAGACGTTTTGACTTAGTCGCTTAACCAGCAACTGCGTATAACCACTTTACCAGCGGCTTTTTGCTCAACTCTTAACCAGAGATCGAGATCTTTTTTATTGTAACTTAACCAGCGACTAACATTCGCATAGCCAGATGCGCACCGCGCACTCTCTACAGATAAGTACTGCACGAGCTACGGCTACAAATGACCAGCGAGACCTAAGGAGGTAGTGAAACCAGGCTACCAATACTACATCCCTTGTAATTAAATAACTTTGTTTATTAATTAAAATAAACTTAAAGAGTGTAATCCTATCTCTATCAACAATTAACAATGGTCTGGTTAAACGTCACACAATACATTCCAAATAATTGTTCACGAACAAAATAATCAAAACAGAAATAAAGCCTTCGATTAATTTAATAAACTATTCAAGGATCATTGTTTTCTACATCATGTTCATCGGACAAATCAATAGAGACTTCACTAGTTGGTATCTGACGGCTTGTATTCACTTTGATTACTGTGAGTGTAGATGATCAATGGTTGGTAGAAAATATGTGTGGGTAGAAAATATGTGTGCTAATATTTCGGCGACCACGTAAGGATCTTTATACTGTGGGTTTAATTTAATTTGATTGCGATCCTCGTTTTATAAGAGAACGTAGGCACCAATAGAAACGACCTTATTATTTTTAAGATATTTTTCGAAAATTACAACTGAAAAACCTAATGCAAGCAGATTTTTATGCTTTTCTTTAAACAATTATGTCGTTTGAAATACAGTAATTCGTGTACCTACTACAGGAAATGCTATTCAGTGCATTTCTTCAACCCGGATATCTTGACAGAATTTCTTGTTTTTCTTGTTTTATTAAAAATACACTCCTCACCAGGAACAAACATCCTGTGTCACGGGGGACCTTACAAACGTACACAAAGATCACCCAGACTCAGAGCAACAATTCGTGGACCACACAATACTATGTTACAATATGGGGCGGGCGTTACCTGCCCTCAATAATATTACTGCACAATACTGTCGTTGGCCCAGAAATCTATCCGACAGAATTTGTCTTATTAAAGAGCATTTGAAACAAAATGAAAACTTCTCACCAAATCTTTCTTGGAGCTGAACTAGAGCTGGTTGGATGGAGCTGACATTCACTGGTTACTCGGTTTGCAAATAGTTTGTCTTGGCATTCAAATTAGAACGGCATCTATGACACCACACTTGAATAAGGTTCAAGTAATCGTCTTCTGCGCTTTGGTTTCATTTGACTGTCAGGCGAGGTAGTATCTGAAATCTCAGATTATGTGTTAGCAATATTGTCACGACTAAAATTGTCCTAATCTTTACTGGATAACGTAACCTTTTAATTTTGCCACAACTGTGACAGCGCTTGTATTTTCACACATCACTTCTTCACTTTTACAGTCTGAGTAGTTCTCACTAGTTGGCGGTTCTCGTATAGCACAAATTAATTCCGTATCGAAAAGATTTTTTTTTAACGTAGGGTAAACGAAAATAAAATAATAACAATCTGCCCTGTATTTTGTTCCTGATCCGTTATGGGTAACCCATAGGGGGTAATCCATAGGGGTAGTCCATAGGGGTAATTCAAAGGTAATCTATAGGGGTAGTCCACAGGGGTAATTCACAGGTAATCCATAGGGTAATTCACGGGTAATCCATAGGGTAATTTACAGGTAATCTCTAGGGGTATCACAGGTAATCTATAGGGGTATCACAGGTAATCCATAGGGCAATCCACAGGTAATTCCACTTCTGATGTCGGAGTCATAGTGTGGGGATCAGTCGAAGCGGTTTTTAAGAAATGGTGACGTCAGCTTTGCCGCCGTCACTTGCATGTTTGTCAATTGGCACTCGTGATTTAAAGCAATAGAAATCGCTCTTAATCAAGTCTAGTCTAGTCTAGTAATCAATATTCATTATTACACACGTTGGTAGGTAGGGTTTATTTGCACAGCCAAAGACAATATAGAATTCCAATAGTTTATTGAATCAATGAAGCTACAGTTAAAATCATAGATCGGCACAACATTGTCAAAGTGAATTAGGTGAGAACACCAAAATCCACTGAACGTCCGTGTCAATCTATAACCTCCAGTTTCCAAAATGCGTAGAGCCTTATGAGAAGAAACCGGCAAAGAAACTCATGGCCACTCTTTTGAAAGTTACATCTTAACTTATTAGTTACAAACTATCAATAGTCAATTACAACAATTAAGAAGCCTATGTACTTAGCTTATTTACAGCTTGTCCTTCCTCGTACAATGCCCGTACTAAACTGATCTGTTGATTCTATTTTACTTCAATACGAAACGGTGGGTAGTTAGTTTAAGGGCCAAAAAGTTAGTAGTCCCGCAACTCGTGCGGCCGCTCTCTTTTATACCGACTGCTCGCTTTAACTAGTGGTGACACCTACCACTATACTCGGTGTTACCCGCACACATTTTAGTAACATTTAATTTAATATTGCTTACAGAATCTACTAAAACTAAACCAACATTATTAAATCAAGCTGTAAGTAAACTAAGACGTAATAATCACATCGTTAATAACAAATAATCAGTGCGCCTTCTTTTGCATACACCGTCCACAGATTCCACCCAAACTGCCATGTTTCTCGATGCACAGTTTGACGTTTCGAATAATCGATTGAAATAAACACGAATTCAAATTAAAACTTAAGAAAACTACTCGTTCTCCGACAAGTATATATCGATACGTGCTCAGCACAAAATTCTTTGTCTTGGATAGAAGTTGAACAGCCTCAGACTTAGTATAAGAACTTACATCTTTCTGCATATCTTCAAGCTCAGCTGTAAGGTCAGCGTCAGGTCCTCGTAGCCATCTCAGGGAATTTTCAGCTTCACGCCTACGGTTCTTACTCAGGAGGTATTGAGGAGTTTCAGGCATCCACCTGAAAATGGGGAGAATTAGACAATACTATGAAAAAAGAACTTATTGCATGTCATCTATCGAAGATTCAGCGAACTACGGAGAAACTACTGATACTGTATCAAAGGGTTAAAGTTTACGCGCCAGTTGCCATTGTTGGATTAAAAAATTGTTTGAAGTGTCTTAAACCTACTTTCTCCTGGTTACGGCGAAGTCCAAAGGAAGAGTAATAGTTTTGGCAGTTTATATATGTTTGTCTTAGTATGTTCCACGGAAAACATAAGTTAAATCCAAGAACGAACCACTGGCCACACTGACCACAATACCCTCATTGCGGACAATGCAGCATGGTAACCCACACTATGGCGGCCTAGTGAGTTTTATTTTCACACCTCGCTTGTAAGACCAATCATAATTGGAAGGTAACACATGCGCTGGTAGGTAATTCCAGGTAAGAAAAGTAATTGTAAAGTAAGGGTTTTCTGTGTAGGCGTGGTATTACGTTGCTGGGAAGTTCAAACCCTCTTCAGACTTTGTATGTATGTAGATATATTTCACAAAGAAACTCACCAGAACACAACGATCAATAGTACTGGTATAACAGCACAGATGATAGATAAGATCTTCCAGTGCGTCCATCCGCCGACCACGTACGTAAACAGAATTCCTACAGTCAGGAACAATTGGAAGAATGCCCCTAGAGACCCTCGAATAGAAGTCTCGGCAATTTCACCGATATACATTGGAGCGGCTACACAAATACCACCTGGGAAAAGCAAACACACATTGAGATTAAATTAAAGCGAATGAATAAAATACTGTTACGAAGAAAAAATATTCTAGTATTTTTTTTAAATATTAATAACTTTTATAATCATTAAAGTGATTTTAGGATTGTAAAAGAAAAGTCTTACCAGTCCCTAAGCCAGCGAAAAACCGTGCAGCGATCAGCATTCCAGCTCCATTAGCAAATATGGTGAGAAGCCAGTTAATGGTGAATGGTATGGCCAAGATGAGGATAGTGGGCCGTCTACCGACCTTCTGGGTCAGGACACCCACGGGTAAGGCGGCCAAAGCTGCTCCGATAGCCAGGATAGACGAGACCAGAGACACTAGAACATAAATATAAGAAATTTAATATTTGATTATTGAATTGAAACTATCATAGTTTTTTTGGTCAACTTAGACAACGTTATCTAGCTTCAAATCAATTGAGCTTGTAAGGCAGCTAGATCGGCTAATAGAATACATAAATACTTTTTTTGTAAATACGTGCATATTACACTTAGAAAACACTTAAACTCCGAAAAAATATTTACAGATCACACAAACATTTGGCACGATGCGGAAATCAAATCTGAGACCTGTTTAAGGTTTTCGTGATTTATTGCATTGACGTGCATTAATTGTTATGTGATTGGAAATACTGAAATTACTGATTGATTTTGTCATTTGAAATTAATGGCTACGGAGTTAAGTTTTTCGTGGTAGCGTTCATTTGAGGTTACATTTTTCTAGGTCGTGTAACGAAATAAAATAAAAATGATAGCCAGCGTGATATGATAGACCTAAGTTTCCTTTCTACGGAGAGACAAATGTCCATCATTTACACAAGGAATTTAATAGTAGTAATTAGAGCCACGCTGATTTGATCACTGTCGGGTCGGCTCGACCGGGGCGGTACTACCCTCGCACAGAAGATCTAAGTAAAATGACAGCCTTCGTGCTGTCTTGTTTCGTTGGTGAGTGCGAGACCGGAGGCCAAAAGCATAACTAGGCCGCCATGGTGTGGGTCACCATGCTGCATAGTTGCATTGTCTGCATTAGCAATGAGTATGATGACCACTCTTGGATTCATACATAAATACAGTATAATCATACATAAGTACAATACAGGGCCATTCATAAAACAAAAAGAAACAGAAGAGTACAAAAAACTATAAATTGACTATTTAAAAACTTTTAATAACATAATAAAGCCAATATCACCGGGCTATTATTACGAATCTATGACAGCTTATTTCTTAAAATTGGTTCAGTAGTTCAAACACTACGGTAGAACATACAATCACACATGGACTGCCAAACATATTACCCTTCTTTTTGGCTTCTTTGTAGTCGGCTATTCTATATATCTGGAACTATCGAGAACCACGAGAACATCATATCAGAGTCCCGTTATCGCATTTCACGTTAACAAATTCCGGGGTAGTGACCTAAACTATCAATGAACCAAGTTATCACTTCTAGTTATCGGTTTACGTTTTTTTTTGAGATGGCCAAGTGTTACGTAAAAAAATATTGATAATAAGATTTAAATTTAAAATCTTATTGTTTCTAAGCCGAATTTAGATAATTTTTACGGTTTTTTTTATTATTTTGTCTCCTATTTTAGTTATTTCTCCGTTTAAACTTTAGCCAGAAAATCGTATTAAATTTTATTAAAACTACTAGCTAAAACTACATTATTTTTATGCAAAACTTGGCAAACGGGCAGACGTATCACCTGAAGGTAAGCGATTACCGCTGCCCATGGACACCCGCAGCACGTGCAGAGGCGAGGAGGGAGGGGGATGGGGGAGAGAGATGGGGGAGGGGTTGTAGTATGTGCCTGCGGTATCCTCACTCTCACACACACACGCAAATATTTTATTATTTGTCGATTTTCTGCGTGTAATTTATCTACACTATGTACATAATAACCTTGTTAATCAGGAGTTTGGCTACCATATTACAGGCTTTGCCTAGTTTCGAACCAGACGGCAGTAAGTGAGATGTAGAAAGATATATATTATACTAGTTGTTGCCCGCGGCTCCGCCTGTGTATATGTTGGCTAGTGCGGCAAATGTGTTATTCTGATTTCTAAGGTATAATACTGTTAAATCCGTTCAGGATTTGGATGAAACTTAAGTAATTAGTTTTTGCGTGAAAGAGTTACAAACATCCATCTGTCCATACATCCATACTTACAAACTTTCGCGTTTATAGATTTTATTAACTGACCCGCTCAACTTCGTTTGCGTCTCTCCCTAAGAAATATTTTTTCCCATTTCCCCAACATTTTCGGTCGATATCCGGCTCCTATTGGTCGTAGAGTGATGTTACATAGCCTAAAACCTTCCTCGCTAAATGGGCTATCCAACATAAAAAAGAATTAGCAAAATCGGTTCAGCCGTTTACGCGTGATGTCGTGACCAAGGCAAATAGGGATTAATTTAAGTATATATATATGTATAGATTATCATCTTTTCATCTCCAACATTGTTTACAAAGAAGTACTGAACAGATAACAATTTCAACAAGACCCTTACAAAACCGCATTATGAACTAAATACTGAGCAAATATCAGATATCAGACAAACAACAGAACCACACATTGTACGGTATGACTATGTTCTTTGAACTCTGCTGGATTTAATGAGCTATCATAGTTCAAGTATAGCGACGGATCACTCAATCAAAGTCAACCTTATCTGCTCCCGCGCCGGCTTCTGAACAAGACAAGTGGTGTCAAGATAAATCTTATATATCAATGTTTGCGCCATAATCCAACTTTAGATGGGTATTGAAATATTTATCTGTATACTTCTATATGTTTGCTGTTTGAGATAAAAGTCACTACTTCAATAAAAATAATAATTTATGACACTTCAGTTACAGTCGTTTGATCCTAAATTAAGCAGAACATTATGTTATTTACACTCTTGATTGTCGACACTTGAAACCCGTTAAAATACATTCTAAAATTAAACTCACTTTTTCTTACAAACCACTATTTTAATTATTTTTAAACCTGACAAATTTTAGTAGGTAGTAGTAGAGATTTGATATTTCGGACATCTAATACACAACGCCATCTATTCCTAAGCTAAATATGTGCGAGTGCAGGGTATGGGTACTAGACAACTGATATAAATGCATATTTTTTTTATAAATATCTAGAATCATAATATATACTAGCTGAACCCCGCGGTGTTACCCGCGGTTATTGTTATACCGCGAGTAACGCCGCGGGGCAAAGTTAGTCTAGAAAAAGTAGCCTAAGTTACTCCCTGGATCATCAGCTACCTGCCAGTGAAACTCCCGTCAAAATCGTCCAGCCGTTCCAGAGATTACCCGGAACAGACAGACAGACAGACAGACAGACAAAAAAATTTTTAACTACATTTTTGGTATATGTACCGTGTATACATACATATACATTTAGTAAAAAGCGGTTATTTTAATATTACAAACAGACACTCCAATTTTATTTATTTGTATAGATAGAAAACATCCAAACTCGGCAACAAATATCTGCAGATCATACAGACATTTGGTCCGACCCGGGAATCGAACCCAATACTTTAAGCGCAGCATTCGTATGCGCTACCACTGCGCCAACGAGGCAGTCATATTACAATACTATTGTTTAACTCAGCTCATTATAATGCGGATATCAGTATTGCCAGGTCTTTTTTGAGTCAAGTCGGGTTTTTGAGACTCTAGTAAAAAAACGCGGTTCTTTCGTCGAAAGCAGGACAAAGACGTACCAACATATCGCATCTAATCAGAAATTACGACACATGAGTAAAAGAGTGGGCAAACGTAGTGTAGGGCGCCCTGCAGCACGGTGGACTCTACGATTTAAAGAAGGTGGCTGGCAGCGGATGGATGCAGACTGCCCAAGACCGGGATGGTTAGCGCTCCTTGGGGGAGACCTACGTTCAGCAGTGGACGGCGATTGGTTGACGAAGAGTAAAAGAGACAAAAAAAAACTCGTTCGCAATATTTTTCAAATATAATTCATTCATACATTACAAGATTTTCCCCTACCAAAAAGTGCTCAAGGCAGCTCAAGGAGTTTTCACTTAAAAAATATGTCACACGTCAAAACATATTACGTAAAACCAGTACGCCTGACCTTTGTTTAAAAATAATAATACGTGTGTTATGTATGTGCATATATTGTTTATTGCTAGCGTTTTACAACCATTTGCATTCGACATCATTGAAAGACCTTACAGAAAGGTGCTTGACATGTAGATAAATACTTTATACTTTGTATGTACCACGGAACTACAAAAACAAGAAGAATTTTGTATCGTTAACAGTTTTATGGAAAACGATTGTTGAGCAATCGCTTCCTTACTTTTTAATAAGTAATTAAGATTGCTAGAGTATCAAGTCACTATACCTACTAGATATTGTATTAAAGGAATTGCCTCCATATGGTGACTGATTAAATTACAGGGTATAAGGGAGGAAACTATACAGGATCAATATCATTGCAAAGAGAACTTTAACTTAAAATAAACCTCCATGGGTCGTTACAACACCCACCGAGGTTTGAGGCCGGGTGGTGTGTTAGAATTGGATCGACTAACCACACGGTGTGTCGAAATCCCCTCCCAGCGCCTGCCCGCATTGATGCAGGCACCATCTACGGGTAAACTCTCTGTGGTGTTTGCGCAGGCAGTACACATAATACAAGTCGACAAATCTTGATTAATTAGAAGGAGAGTGAAGGACTTTCGGACTCTTGCCAACTAAAAACCCACATCGGTGTTCCTCTGCTTGCTAATAGCTCGGTTAGCCGCCACCACCTACAGGAATTTACCCGACTCGCCCGATAAGGATCCCGTCACACGTTCGACTTACCATATCGACAGCTGCAGTAATTCTCGTGTGTCATTGGCTAATCTTAGACAAAGTATTAGCCAATTACACACGAGAATATAGGCATTAACTATTGCAGAAATAAAAACGCTTGCAACTTGACTAGGGGGGCTGAGCTCTCAAATTTGGGACGATCGTTTTAAACGTTTCTTTTATGAATTGAAAACAACGTTGTTTGTTTTGATTGCCGTTTATATTTGTAACGGAGGCGTGTCCCGTGATCTGGAGTCGTGGGATGTGTTACGTCAGATGGACGAATGCCAACAAAGATATAAAACGGTTTTCAATGACACACCGATAAACTTCTTTATTGTTTTTTTTGGTTAGCTTTTCATGGTCGTGACGCAATGGATTAACGTAATAGAATTTTTCAACTGCCAATATACAGTTATCAAGTGGGTTTAGCAGCGGTCTGAATTTAATCCCAGTTGTTTTTTATATGAATTCATTTTGTATTGTATGAATGTCTAAGCAAAAACATTTCAAATGTTTATAAAATATTGTCCACTTCCATGCAAACATCAGCATCGTGATTTGACCACTAAGTTTGAATACATGAATGAACAGATGAACTGTTATCCATATATTCATAACGTGGATGAAAAGATGAGAACGATCGAATTGCTTTTGTTTATTAAGAACTTGGAACTTGGAAACTGGAAGTAATAGATCGACACAAGCAAGCAAGCAAAACAATCCAGCACATGCCGTGGCGTCTGTTTGTGTCGATCTATGATTTTTACCTGTAGCTTCAATTTAACGTTCATGAATGTCACTTAGTGTCTTAATTGAATAAATAAATTTTAATCGAATTTAAAAACTTAAAAGTAATTAAATTTAAGTTCAAATATGCGATAGAAGCATATCTATTTAACATGCGGTTAAGGATTAGCAAAATGCATTTTATTTAAAAATGTCTAGTGCCAAAGTATGTCTAGGTCGCAATTGGCTCGGGTTCATGTTCTATTTCTGGGTCACTAAGAAAATTAAAACACTTTTTGTTAACCAACATGTTAGTATTCAATTTAGATGAAACTTTTGCAAAAAAAATTAAATTTTTATATGAATTTGCCACCATATCTCAATAGTATTCAATATTACAAAGCTTATTAATAAAAAAAATATTGATAATAATAATGAAAGAACTCTATTACGATAGACCAGAATAAAAATTCTTCTACCGGCTTATTCTATTATCAAATTGACTCTAAGATACATAATTGTATTAAATAAATACCATTCTTCCGACTGTAATGTATATCCCTATTACATAATACTCTCCTATATTGCCTATTGCCTATAAGCGGATGTTTTAATTACATGGATAAACAGAAGTTCAATCCTACTAATAATAGGTCTTGCAGCTTGGAGACTGTCTGTTGGACGGGACAGTCTGTCCAACAGACAGTCTTGGGTTGGAAGCTCTCCCACATCCGCCACACTCACCAGACCTTGCACCTAGCGACTATTACTTTTTTCAAAATTTAGACAACTTTTTAGTGGGTAAAAAATTCAATTCCCGAGAGGTAGTACAAAATGCCTTCGAAGAGTTTGTTGCCTCCCGTCCAGCTGATTTTTACAAGAAGGGCATCAATAAACTGCCAATGCGTTGGCAAAGATGCGTCGATTGCATGGGTGATTACTTCGAATAACAGAAATAAAAAAGTTTGAAAAAATAAGTACTTTCACTTATTGCATACAAAACGGCAATTTTATAGGTAAAGACCTATTATAATAAAAGCGCAAGTTTGTAAGTATGGATGGTTGTATGCATGGGTGGATGGATGGATGTTTGTTACTCTTTCACGCAAAAACTACTGAACGGATTTGGATGAAACTTTACAGTAATATAGCAGCCTATGTGTTATTCTGAGATATAACCTCAGGATAACACATAGGCTGCTATTTGCCGCGATAAGCGATATACACGCCGGCGGAGCCGCGGGCAACAACTAGTAATTCAATAGTTCAACGAAAAGTTCTTGAGGCTTTCTTTTTAAAGTAACTTATGGAGTTTCTTGCCGGTACTTCTTCATAGTAATGACATTTTGGAAACAAGCAACTAGAGTAATTAATGTAATGTTTCAAAAGTGCCTGATAAGGCCTACTTGAAATAAAGACAATTTGATTTGACATCAAATATGGCGCGAATGCATTCGACGACTTGAAGTAATTAATTGGCAAGTTATTTCTTAATTTGCGTGTATATAACTTGCTTGTATGCAGCCTGGTCGAAACGTCAGGCAAATCAGAGGTATGTTATACCTTTTAAAAAGTAATGATGAAATTCCTGTAAAAATAATAGTTAATATATCATGGAACGCGAAAGTTTAAAAGTTAGTACTATATATAACTTAGTAGAACTGAATCATATTTTGTATAAGCACTGTAATTTACCTATTTAGAAGCCTATTGGCCTGGAAGAAATTGCTTGTTAGCGATAAGGCCGCCATTTGTACATGGACAGTCAATTGAACTATTTTTTTTTTAATGTAAACTATATTATTTAATGTACAATAAATATTATTCTATTCTATTTATCAAAATATATAAAGAAATGCATTCTAACAAATGCAATTCATTAGCAATATTGTATTATAGGCGCCGGCACGTAACTTGTCCATATTTCGGCATAGTGGGGGTAAGTTCGCGTATAATCAAAAAATAATTTTCAAAATCGGTCCACAACTGAAGGAGTAATCGGTGAACATACATAAAAAACATACAGTGGAACATAGAACCTCCTCCTTTTTTGAAGTCGGTTAAAAACAAACAAAATCAATTGGTTGTCAGTCAGTCAGTGTAGTTGACTGACGCTCCAATCGCGCTCTATCAACCAAAGGGACCTAAAAACTATTTCTTCGACTCTAACGAATCTGGCCAAGTTACGTGCTATCTGTTATTGAACATTTTGTTCTGAAAAATTTGTCTGCCTTAAAATTTATACAACGTGTGTTCAAAAACATTTTAATTAAATTTCACAAGTATTTTTAGTGTATGCCGGAAACCTCCTTTCTAAGCGCAGGCATGTCCAGCAATGGACTATTGAATAAAGAAGGTGATTTATTTAATTCAATCAGTTTTTTCTGCAATATTTTCTTCATTACAGCCTTCTTCTTAAGTATGTCACGAGAAAAGTCCTCCAAAAAGTAACAGACAAACAAATGAAAATGATGTATCTATTAAGGTACCGACTCCGAAATGTTTTAGGTCAGTCGTCACCTTTATGTATTTAATATTTTTCATCTTTACACAGTAAACGACTACGTTGTTATTATGTGATAATTAAAAAATGAAATATCGACTTTAAAGATAGATTGGTCGATCCAATTTGAATAGAACAAACGTGAAATATAAATTCCAAATTGAAAGTAGGTTTCAATAGTTTTCTAAGAACACTGGAACATTTTGAAAAGTTCAAGCGATTATAGAATATGTTAAGTGGCCGTAGTGCCACCGTAAATTAAACCTGGGGACTTCATATCACATCAATATCCTTTAACAGTCAACTGCTGGACACAGACTTCTCCTTAGAAAAGAGGTTTCGACCTGTTATTCCACGCTGAGCACATCTTGATGGTTAGTTCTCCTGCCACGAGGAGGCGACGTTACGCGTGTGCCGTACGTCGCCTAAATTAGAGAGGCTACCAGCAGACGGTGCCCACTTCAGTGCGGGCAAGCTTTAGAAGGGGTCCGAATGTGTTATTTGACTGCCTCGGTGGCGCAGTGGTAGCGTCTGCGACTGCTGTACTTTATGTCTGGTGGATTCTGGGTGTTTTCTATATATAATGTTTGAATTTAAAATAAAAAAATAATTATGTATTTATATCAGTTGTCTAGATTCAATTGCACAAGCTCTGCTTAGCTTGGGACTAGATGGCGTTGTGTGTTAGATGTCCGAAATATTTCTTATTATTATTATATCAAAAGCAGTTCCCAGATCCCTCCCGTCTCAGGCGCAGAGTGGCACACCGTGTGGTTTTAGTCGGTCCAATTCCGACACACCACCCCGTTGCAAACCCCGGTGGGGTGACGGCCTGTGGGGGTTTCCACAAGGTAAAAAAAGGGTTTGTTTATTCTTTGCTCCTTTAGTCACCCACGGGTTGAATAGGGGTGATGACAATCCCTATTAGTAATCCGTTACTACACGAAAAACCTAGGGACCACGTGCCTTTCAACATGTTGCGTTAATCTATGATTCATTGGGCCTCCTACGTAAAAAGAGGTGTGTACATACCAATGATGTCATTGCACACAGTATAACGTTTCAATGTAAATATTACGAGCGAATTGATGTGTGTGTAGTGACGTCAATACATTATAATTAATCTTTGTTCTATTTGGCTCTAGTATAATTACGACATGTAAATTACTCCTTTGAACAAAATTTATTTTTATCTGTTGCCCTGTCGTTGCAATAGCCTTGATCTCTTATTAATAAATCTATATTATAAATAAAAATGAATCCCCGAAATGTATGTAAGTGCTTAACTTCCGATTGGCTGCACTAAATTGAATAATTATTTTTTTATGTGTTCGTTATTGTTAGAAGATAGAAGAAAAATAAAAGATATCTGGAAAAGTTTATTTGTCCGCGACTGTACACTACCAGTGGGAAACAGATGCGGTAAAACTACTACAGCTTGTCTACACTAACACCGTGACAAGAGAATGTTATATATTAGATATATATTATAAGAAGATAGATAATATTCTAGTCTACAAAACATCTTAACTTACTTTCAGTGGTGCTGAGAAGGAAAGCAGCTTGTTGACCAAGAGAGTTGATAAGCACGGTGTTGTTGACGTCACCATTGTCCACGACATGAACCCCTGAGTCATTCAGGGTTTTGTTCGTCACTTCTAGTGGACTAAGTTGAGGGTTGGCAGGCGAGGTCCACGCGAGGATAGTGCCTGCTGCCACCGCACCGATGGCCGCTGTGAATAAAAAATATATTGTTGTTTTAACTCAAACTAGTGAAAACTAAATTATTTTCAAGTTTTATACTGAGAGAGTCTAGAAACTAAACTTATGTTTTTAATCTATAAGTATATATAAAATGAATCGCTGAAATGTATGTACATATTATGTACACGCAAATAACTTGCGATCAGTTGTACCAAATTAAATAATTCCTTTTAACTGTTCGTTTTTGTTAGAACAAGGTTGTGTACAAGAAAAAATAAAAGATAACAGGAAAAGTAATTTTCTTTGGTCCGCAAATGTACACTGCCTGTGGGAAGCTGAGACACGAAGTTTGCCTGCTCAACTAGTTTTATATATGTTGCTAGCTGTTGCCCCAGGGTAATCCGCGGGATTTGTTCTTTTTGAAAAGAATATTGTTTACTATTTCATTTAATTAAATAACTAAATTATAAATTTTTCTATACATATATACAAAGAAATAAAATTAGAATGTCTGTTTGTAATATTAAAATAACCGCTTTTACTAAATGCATATGGATGTATACGCGGTACATATTTAATACTTATAGATATTTACCTAAAATCATTTTTAAAATTTTTGTCTATCTGTCTGTTTGTTCCGGCTAATCTCTGGAACGGCTAAAGTAATTTTGACGGGACTTTCACTGATAGATAGCTGATGATATCAGGAGTAACTTAGACTTCTTTTATTAGACTAGCTTCACCCCGCGGCGTTACTCGCGGTAAGACAAAAACCTCGGGTAACACCTCGGGGTTCAGCTAGTATAATATATTATAGAGTCATTGAGCTCTAATTCGGACTGTAATTTATTTATTTAAACTTATTTAAACTTGTTGCACTTATTGTACAAAAGGCGCACTTAATGCCATGAGGCATTCTCTCCCAGTCTACCTTCAGGTGATGTAGAAATAAGATGCGGTAGGTGCAAAGATTTTTCATAATGAACAAGGATTCTTCAAATATTATTTAACCTACATCCGATAGGACCTATTAACATAAATATACTATTACACAAATTAATAATATAAAATACATATAATCATACACATACATAAATTTAATATTATACTAGTACACAATTGAGTATTAGGGTTGTGACTGTATTGCCAACTCATTCCGAAAAAGTTCGCGTACCTTTAATTTGAATGTGCGGCGGTTTGTGGACATCCTGATCTCAGCAGGGAGTGCATTCCAGAGAAGAACAGACTGCACATAGAAAGAAGAATGAAGGAAGTTGGAGGTGTGAGGTGGACATAGAAGAAGTAGATTATTTGTTGACCGAAGGTTTCGGTCGTGATTGGAACATAAGAGACGGAGGTGTGGTACCAGGTATTTGGGTAACGATGGAGAGTTGAGGAACGAAAAAAGAGTAGTCAGCGCTCGCAAACTGCGGCGCTGACGAATAGGGAGCCATTGCAATTGGGAACGAAAAGCAGACACATGATCATACTTGCGAAGATTGAAAACGAATCGAATGCAGTTATTGAGAAGGCGGTCTAGTTTATTGAGAAGATCTGCATTCAGGTCATCAGGTAATCGGTTATGCCCACGTGCCCAACGATATCTAATGCTAATATTTGTATGTCCGTCTGTTACTATAAGCTACTCATGACGACAAGCTGTTATCGCATACTTCATATCCGTCAGTAGCTATTGTATAAACTTTAGAAACAGATAACCAATATCGCTGTTTCAGGGTGTTAGAGGTCAGTTTTAAGATAAATATAAATGTGATATGGTGGCAATCATTTCTGTTTTACGTGTTAAAAGAGATTTTTTTTTCTACATCGGTGGCACAGTGGTAGCAAATGCGACTGCTGTGCTTGAGGTCTCCTGTTCGATTCCAGGGTTGGGCCAAATGTTTGCATGATCTGCAAATATTTCCTTCGGAGTTTGGATGTTTTCTATGTATGTATTTACAAGAAAAGGTATATAGGTATATCTATTTGTATCAGTTGTCTAGTACAAGCTCTATTTAATTGGGGACTAGATGGTGTTGTGTCTTAGATGTCCGAATATATTTATTGTTATTATTTTCAGTATAGATTCTATTCGGGTTGTTATCACTTGTCTAGTACCCATAATACAAGCTATGCTTAGCTTGGGAGTAGGTGGCGTTGTGTGTAAAGATGTCCGAAAATATTTATTTATTTATTTTAATTATTTTTTGCTTCATAGATCTCACACACGACAGTCGCATCCCAAATTAAACAAAACCTCTACTATGGTAACAAAACTACTGGTGAACATATTTAGGTATATACTTCTAAATACATACATATTATAGATAAACTAGCTGAACCAGCAAACAATGTTGTTTTGTTTTGCCATACAATAAAAATATAGGTCACCCTTATCATTTAGGGATATGAAAAGTTAATGTTGGCCGATTCTCAGACCTACTCGATATGCACACAAAATAATAAAAAAAGGTCCAGCCGTTTCGGTGGAGTTTGGCAACAAACACCGCGACACGAGACTTTTGTGCAATTATATTAGATCACACCCCTACAGAATAAAAGTTTTTTTTGAGACAACTCCCACTTTGGGAAAATACATCCAGTGTCTGACTTTACAAACATACATGAAACGGACATAAAGAACGCCCAGACTGAGAACAACAATTTGTGGAGCACACAAAGTGTTATCCTACGTGGGATTTGAACCAACAACACTTGGCACTGTAGAGAGCGGCTTGCAGACCGCTTAAGCTATTGGGCAAACCGTGCGGTCATATTGTAGTCGTAAACATCATAGCATTTTT
Organism: Spilosoma lubricipeda; assembly: GCA_905220595.1. Taxonomy (NCBI): domain Eukaryota; kingdom Metazoa; phylum Arthropoda; class Insecta; order Lepidoptera; family Erebidae; genus Spilosoma; species Spilosoma lubricipeda. Next base: position 12,406,068 of record HG992296.1, on the reverse strand, counting down.
TGTCCTGACAGAGAATGAATCCGTGTCCTCCCACTTAGAAATTAAGACATGATTTTTTTTACTGTGGGAGAGCCAATCTTCGGCATGAATGGGCCGGCTCGACCGGAATGATATCAAGGCCTCACAGAAAACACATGTGAAATAGCGCTTGCGCTGTATTTCAACGAGTGAGTGAGGATACTGGAGGCCCGTACCCAAACCCCTAACCACATCCCTCTCCCTATCCCCCAAAGGCCGACAACGCACTTGTGACGCCTCTGATGTTGCGGGTGTCCATGGGCGGCGGTAATCGCTTACCATCAGATGATACGTCTGCTCGTTTGCCTCCTATTCCATAAATAAAACTGCACTACGTTGCATGACTGCACGAATGGGGTGGTTCGTGGCTTCCTACAGCCGTGAGTGTAATGAGTTCGATCCCTTAAGGTACCTATGTTGTTTGTTAGATCTGAGGGTCGTTTCCCAAATAGCATTGCTAAGTAAGTTCTCCTAAACGTTATATGATATGAAATTGCTGTTCCGAGTCTGGGCGTACTACTTATTTTATCTTAATTTTTATTTACTTTACTGAATTGAAATGAAGTTTTACCTGCAACTGCAGCTATATACTGGTTTGCTTTCCTTGTCTGTCCGCCCTTCTCCTGGACGGAGAGCATATGCATTGTAGGTTTCTCCATCTCTTTCTGCTACTCTAGTACTCGCATTCTGAAACAAGGAGATTGAGTTTAAAGACTTGTTAAACAGCGGCAAAGGTATTATGAAAAATTAGACTAAACATCCTATTATCTTGTCCCACTTCTTACTTATATTGTAAGTGCGAAAGTTTGTGAGGTTATTTTATGTGACCGACTGGTTAATGTGCTCTCCGAGGCACGAGTGGGAAACACTGTCATCTACCATACTCCGGGCTGCTATTAAGAATTCCTTGTAAGGAAACCCCAAGAGCAGTTCGATCCGGGAATCAAACCCGAGGCCTTTTGATCGGCAGTCGCTTACGCTGACCGCTAGACCAACGAAGCAGGGCAAAAACTAGTGATAAATTATGGTACAAATTAATTATCGGCCTTCTATTCAATTGGCTTGTAATATTTTTGTTGCATTAAATTTTCTATGGACTGTACTTGCTAATTACTAAGCAATGGATGGAAGGATTTAGAACCACCATCTTAATTGAACCTGTGGGGACATTATATCACTGCAAAGAGACGAAATTTTGTTTGGTTTGTTACTTCTGCACGCAAAAACTACTGAACGGATTTGGATGAAACTTTACAGTAATATACCTTATACATCAGAATAGCACATAGGCTATTTGCCGCGATAACCGACATTCACGTGGGCGGAGCCGCTGGCAAAAGCTAGAAAGATCTATATGTCAAAGAATGGAGACTTTTCAAGACTGTTTCTGGTGATAAGGTAGTTTGTAGTTAGATTAAAAATATATTATACTAGCTGTTGCCCGCGGCTCCTCCCTCTTGTATCCAACGACCTCAGAAACCTTTGTAGACTCATGCACAACACTTTTGCTGAAGATCATGACATGATCAAATGCATAGTTTACGATTCTATAAAGGACATACAGACAAACATTCATTTTTATATATATACATAGAAGATACACACCCATCATTGAAATAAGATATTACGGGAGTATTTATTTAATTTTGTATTGTACCTAATCACTTTCGTGTGTAAGGTTTGTGGAGAACAATAGTGGAAACACGTCTTTTATATAATAACTAGCTGTGCCCTCTACTTCATACACGTGACATTTGGATTTTCAAGTTAATTTTAATTCTTCACCGTTTTAACCTTCCCTGGACCATGACACTTAAAAACCAAAATCAGCTAAATCGGCCCAGCCGTTCTCGAGTTTTACCGACACAAAAAAGATAATTAAAGATAAGATATTACTAGTTGTTCTCGCTACTTCGTACACGTGACATTTGGATTTTTAAGTAATATTTAATCCTTCGCCGTTTAATCCTTCCTCGCACGACGACTAACATTTCAATACCAAAATCTACTTAAACCAAAATCAAATCAACAGCCATTCTCGAGTTTTAGCGACACAAGCGAACAGCAATTGATTTTTATATATAAGAAGATAAGAAGATTATTTAGGTTACGATTAGTATTTTGAAATTAATGTACTTGCTAATTAAGTCCATGTGGCGACGAATTTAGAAGAGTGTGCATCACCACGTTTATTCTACCCGTGGTGGTCGTAACCATAGAGTTATTATGTCGTACCCCGACTACGGGAGTAAATTACTCAGAACAAAAGCATTAGAGAGATAATAAAAAATTGACACATCATTTGACATATCGGGCATACCATTAACTAATAAGATGTCTATGTATATGATATCTATCTAAACAGTGAAATTTTAAAGGCTGTTCATGTGATAAGGTAGTTTGTAGTTAATTGAAAAATCTATTCTAATATTATACAGCTGAAGAGTTTGTTTGAACGCGCTAATCTCAGGAACTAAGGTCCGATTTAAAAAAATAGTTTTAGAGTTAGTAAACTTATCGAGGAAGGCTGTAGGCTTTATATCATCACGCTTAGACTTACAGGAGCGAAGCACCAATGAAGAATGTTAAAAAAACGGGGGGAAATTATCACGCTACGGGCAATAGGAGGCGCAAACGAGATTGCGTAGGTCGGCTAGTATATAATATACACACCCACTATTGAAATGAGATATAGCGGGACTATTTATTTAATTTTGTATTGTAATCAGTTTCGAAGTTCAAAGCTAAAAGTCAGTGGATAACAATAGTGGCAAACACGTCTTTTATATAATAATATATTAATGTAATCGAAGTTGTTGTTGACTGCAAGGATAGCACAGTTGTTTAAGCGGTCGCCACGCCGCTCTGTGTTTTGGGTTCAAATTCCGCGTGTGACAACACGCTTTGCGTGATACACATATTGTTGATCTAGTGTGGTTATTCTTTGTGTTCATTTGTAACGTCCCTCGCGACATCTATACTTATACATAAAACTAAAGACTTTGTTTGTTTCCTTGAACGCGCTAATCTCAGGGACTACTGGTCCGATTTGAAAAGTTCTTTCAGTGTTAGATGACCCATTTATCGACGAAGGCTCATCACGCTAAGGCCAATAAGAGCGGAGCACCAATGAAGAATGTTACAAAACCGGGGAGAAATTATTACGCTACGGACAATAGGAGACGAGAACGAGGTTGCGTGGGTCAGCTAGTAATGTGGGTATTGTTGTTTTTAAATATAAAAGAAGTCATCATTCTCCCAGTAATACGTAGGTACCGTTCAGTCACCAGAGGCCAGAGGTGACGACTCTGGTGTTGCTGGTGTCAGTAGGCGGCTGTTATCACTTACCATCAGGTGATACGTCTGCTTGTTTGCTCCCAATCCTATGCTAAGTTATTGTTTGTATTGTTTATTGTGTTAATTCTCGGATTTCCTCTACTATATTATACATGCATTTTACATTAAACCTTCCTCTTGAACCATTCTATATATTACTGATAATTGCATTACGATCCGTTGCGAACAGACAGTGGAAACGATTTCACTTTATCTATACAAATAAATAAAATTGGAGTGTCTGTTTATAATATTAAAATAACCGCTTTTTACTTAATGCATATGTATGTATACACGATACATATACCAAAAATGAAGTTAAAAATTTTTTTGTCTGTCTGTCTGTCTGTCTGTTTGTTCCAGGTAATCTCTGGAACGGCTGGAAGGATTTTGACGGGACTTTCACTGGCAGGTAGCTGATGACCCGGGGAGTAACTTAGGCTTCTTTTTTTAGACTAACTTTGTCTCGCGGCGTTACTCGCAACAATGACCGCGGGTAACACCGCGGGGTTCAGCTAGTACTATCTAAAGATACAAAGTGTCAGTACCCGTATCCTGTGGGTGTCATAAGAGCCCACTGAGGGAGCAAATACGCAGGACAACAACTGTCCCAAATCGGGTTTAAATCCACAACGTTTAGCGAAGTAGGAAACTACGAATCAATCGCCTAAACCACTAGGCTATCAACGCGGTTAATATTAATCTTTTGACTTACCTATTTCTCTTAAAGTCAACGTTATTCTTTCAAGAAAATATAAAATGTTTACTATGCAGATAATTGTACAAGAGCGACCTTCGAATCTCCAGCGAGTACGTGCTAATGGTAAACACACACCACTAATTGAGTTAATCTGTTTCGCGTTATGATAACATAATCGATTAGTTACTATCACATCTAACGCGCTTTTAACAGTACACTGGTGGATATTTTCTGTGTGCAAAGTAGGAGGTAAGGAACCACGAATCGATCGTAGCGCGCATCGTGGCCAAAAAATGAACTTTCGGCAGGCCAAATTATACTATTATATTTCCAACTCCTCCTCCTCCAGTTTTTCTTCTGATTAATTCGTTGCGGGTTCCAAGACAGTTAAACTTTTCCTGGGACTTCCCGAGTGTCATAACTCGGAGAGTTTCTGGGTCACTGCTGTTTATCCTGGTGTAAAGGAGTTACAGTGGTGGGCATGGGGGCAGGATTAGTCCCATTAAAAAGGGCCAAATGTCACTTTTTATTAGCGAAATTTACGTATCTGTGCTCTTTAAGTAAATATAAACAAAATATTTGTCACGAAACCTGCTGCGTACTAAGAGCAATGGCAAAATAGTGATCATAACTTCTATAAATATCCACAAGCAATTTGGAATGAATGAATTTCCCTTTTGAGTTCTTTTCTTTGGCGAACTGTCTGGCACTAGATCTTCTCTGCTGCTCTTCATTGATTTTCGAGAAGCTTTCTTTGTGTGTGAGGTAGTACGAGTATATCAAAGCCGTAATATGTCAGTGTACACAAAACCATGAGGCGCTCATAACCCAGTTGCGCTCGTTGATTAGAAACAATCACCGAGGGTAAGCAACGACGGCACGGTCAGTACCTGGTTGGATTACCGCTTGTGGCACGATACCATGAGCATCTCCGTGATTCGGAGGTCACGTTAAGCAGTCGGTACCGGTTGTTATCGTAGGATAACAGTCGTGAAACTTAGTTGGAGGCCTTTGGGATGCTTAAAAAATATGCAACGGCAAGATCACGTAGCCAAAACGTTATCTTGCCAGTTCACAACCCAACGGCCAACGTATGCTTTACGTTTTGCTATGAGTAAGCCTTTCTTCGGCACTAATGATCTTTACCGGAGTGCCACAATGGCTTCATAGAAATCTGATGGCATGCCACTCCCATGGAAATTGACTGTCATGGCAATTGACTTAAGAGTCACAAGAGAGAACGAATGTTATTCTCAATACTGGTATTTTGTAAAGTGGTATTACTGTTTTGACATTTTATATGGGCCTCCGTTATCCTCACTCACCGGTTTTCTGTGAGGCCTTGGTATCACTCCGATCGGACCAGTCCATTAATGCCGAAACGTGGCTCTCCCACGTCTAAATCTACACAAGTTACCCGCTCTATATCTAGTTATGCTTTTTAGATAGGTAGATAGATAGATAGGTATTCTTTATTGTACACCATAAAATGAAATATACAATGAAGACAATGACAAATAAAAACAGTGCTACAATGGATGGCCTTATCGCAGACTGCGATTTCTTCCAGGTTTTCTTTAGTGCCGGCCATGTGTTAGGATTGCTCTAACTTTAGAACTGTACATTTTTATGCAGTCGTAAAATGTCGCAAAGGCCTAGATATTTCTGTAGCATTTTGCAATGGGAGAGTCTACGAGTATTTAAACTCTGTGACTTTATCGGTTGCAGGTTCAGTCAACCGATGCGTTGTACGCATGCAAAGTGGTTAAAATATCTTAACTATCAGTTGTCATATTATGTTAGCTGACAGTATTCATATCAATATTATCAAATTGATTATTCAATGGTGTCTATGCATTCTGATATTTCCATCCGGTGATACGTATTCATTCATTTGTCCCTCTACATCATTAAACATGACCAACACAAAATGCTAATGAGGAACGGCTGTCATGTGCCTCCAACAGAGGAGAAGGATCCTCTGACCAGACGAGGTGGTCATGCCTAGCGGTCCACTGCCTAACGGTTGATGTTAAAAATTTATGTAAATGTAATCGGCACGAGAATTTCTATATCGCGATATAGGATTAGTAGTTACTTCGTAGTTCTATGTGTCTTCGATAGATGACGCTGTATGTAGAAGTCACCACACCACAAATTTACTTTATTTAATACTGACATATCATCATGAATGAATTGTTGTTTATTTACGTACAATTTGAAGGTTATGTATGTGACTACAAATGAAATAGGTCAAATAAATACATTTAATGTTCAGGTTCAAATGTAACAACACGGTATTGTCGCAATCATAGTTGTGATTGACACAACTATGCGGTTATTAAAACCTATTCCTTCGTAATAATAAGATCTTGAACCTTACAAACAGTTCCGGACATACAAATTGTGGCGTACTATTTGCTGATGATTGAATTTGTAGCTAAAAATTATGACATAGCTAAGATAGTTGGTTAAACAATTTTCTTAGATGTTATAGCTAAAAAAATAGAGGACTATTTACGAACTAACTTTGACAGACTTTATATGTGTAGGAATATAATAGTATATATTTTCAAACTTTCTACACAAGGTAGACGTTATGAAACAGGCATTATATATATAGATTAGTTTATGCCGCCCGCGCGTACGTCATTTATCACGATAAAAAGTAGCCTATGTCCTTTCTCAAGAATGAATGTATCTTTACGCCAAAGTTTATTGAAATCGGGCCACAGTTTAGCGTTGAAAGCGTAATAGACGGATGGACACAGAGTAATTTTTAAATTTGAAATTTTATTATGGACTGATTGTTGCCCGCGGCTCCGCTGTAGCCTATGTGTTATTCTGATGTAAAAGCTACATTACTATAAAGTTTCATTTAAATCCGTTTAGTAGATTTTGGGTGAAAGAGTACCGAACATCCATCGATCCATCCATACTTACAAACTTTCGCGTTTATAATATTAGTAGGATAGTATAGATGTTGTGAATTTCTTCAAAGCTTGTTAAATCAACGTGCGGTCAATCAAATTATTTTGAGGATCACTTAAGAAGCATTGCATAGGTACAATCATTGCAAGCAAACATACCATGCCATTGCTGCATGAAAAAAATATCCGGCTAATATAATTTTACAACCTTGTTTTATGTTATCAAAATTATAGCCTATAAAAATGGAAGCTTTACCTATTATTGGCGTTATTTAAACTTTATAAATTTATTATACACCAATAAGAGTTATATACGTTATGTCAGATTTAAAAACATTATAAAAATGATACTCAAAGTTTTAATCTTAGTACAATTTTTACTCGACTACGGCAAAATCAAAAGACCTAATAATTCTGACAGTCTATATACCTTTGTGTGTTCACTGTAGGACTTTAACTACTGAACCGATTTTAATAAATAACTAGCTAAGTCCCGCGGTTATTGTCGCACCGCGGGTAACGCCGTGGGGAGACCTTATCTAAAAAAAGTAGCCTATATACCACCAGATACCTATCAGTGAAAGTCCAGCCGTTCCAGAAATTAGCCGGCCAGATAGACAGACCGACAGACAGACAAAAATTTTTTAAATGTATTTTTGGTATATGTACCGTGTATACATATATGCATTTAGTAAAAAGCGGTTATTTTAATGTTACAAACAGACACTCCAATTTTATTTATTTGTATAGATGTAGTTTGCTTCTATAGTAAGCTCTTACGAGATCCACGGGATGACGTATTGAAAAAGGTGTCTGCCTATTTTGACGTCATTTCGTCTCCCGCTTTGCTAAGGAGGGAAGTGGACTTATTATATTTCCAACTCCCCCAGTTTTCTTCTGATTAATTTCGTTGCGGGGTTCCAAGGCCCCGAGTACCGTAACTCGGAGTGTTCGTGAGTCAGTGGTGGGCGTGTAGGCGGTATTAGTCCCATACCCACCGGATGAATAAGGGTGACACACTGACTAGCTTAATCCACACGTCATCAAAAGTGTCCGTGAAGTGACGGACTAAGAATCCGCTGTATCTTCACCCCTATTCATATTAAAATCGTAAAGAACTTTTAACCCGACTACGGCAAAGCCAAAGGAGGGTTATGATTTTGACAGGCTATGTATGCTCATTTGTTACTCTTAGCTCCTTAACTGACATTAGAATTGAACAAATGAGGTGTCGTTAGAAGCGTCATGATTGTCTGCTGGTTATAGGCTATATGACGTTTCACCGATTCTAATGTGGCGCCATCTAGCCAACATAAAGTACTGTGTTTAAAAATAAATTTTCGATAAATATATCGTCTTTGGTATCATTGCAAAGGGCGTTACTTTTATATTTCAATAATACATATATTATAAGCATTTGCTCGTGTATTTGTCCGTATTTATTCGATAAGTGTTTCTATGGTACCTATTTAAAATATACTTTGCAAAGAAATTAATATTATAGAGGCACCAAATCATTTTAAATAAAAAAAGTAAAAATTAAAACCCAGCTACGACAAAAACGACCCTGAAAAAGCATGAAACAAAAGTTAGTATAGCATGAAACAAGTTTTAAAAGCCGTAGTCACGCGTTGTTAAAGTGTCACGGACTATGGTACATTACACTACATTGGCTACGGCTTTTGAAACTTAGTAATGTACCATAGTCCATAACACTTTAACAACGCGTGACTACGGCTTTTGAAACTGTCGTTTTTAGTCGTAGTTGGATTTTAGCTTTTACTTCTGTTTTATTATCACCTGATTCTTTCCCGACATTCTCTAAAATCCAGACTTTAGGTGGTGAAGAAATCTTGTAATTTCTCTCTTCCTACGAAAATATATTGGTTTGGGGCAGCTGTACGCAATCAGCAAACATTCTAACCGTTATCAACATCAGTGATAACTTGATAATGGAGTACTATGGTGAGTGTCGGAAGCCTAACTTAAGTACTTTGGCCTTGAGAGGTACTTCGTAATGCGTGGACCACTGGCTATTTATAAATCTGTATTTTTTTAAAATTGAACCTACCCAAGTGAATCTTTTCTGCTTGATGGACAGCATGGGTAGAATCTAGGAGTGGTGGTCACTCATTGCGAATGCAGACAATTATGACCCAAATGTGCCGGCCTATTAAGGTGTTGCACATATATTTAGAAATATTTTTGAATCTTCTTTATAAGGGTCAAATTCTGCACTAGGAGTTTATCCTGTGGGAACTTCGCAAACATATTTAAACGGACAAAAAGTACACCTAGACACAGTACAACAATTTTTCAACAACACATCTACGATTTAAACAGGTGGAATCTATCATTAGTGATTCTTTAATAAACAAAACCAATGACTTTTTAACCGACTTCCGAAAAAGGAGGAGGTTTATCAATTCGACCGTATATATTTGTTTTTAAGTGTGTTCGCTGATATCTTCGTCGTTTGTGAACCGATTTTGATGATTCTTTTTTTAATGGAAAGGCGATATCCCAACGGTGGCACCATGATAAGGACACAAAGATCTGATGATGGCATCCAAGAGAAATCGAGTCAAACCTTGAAGTCGGTTTTATTTTTGTTAAAATTTTACTTGTTACCTATATTGCCTGGGGCTTCGCTTGCATGATTATTAAAACTTCAGAGATTACGAATTTCCGTACAACTCATTCATCCATCTTTTTACTACCTTAAAGGTGAAAACTCAAAAACTTCTGATAAAATTTGTACAATTTAAATAGCCTGTCACTCGGGCCACTATTACGAAAATATTGACAACTCATTAATTAAAATCCATTCAGTAGTTTAGGTGCTACGGTGGAACATAGAATGCCAGAATATTTTCCTTCCTTTTGGCTTGGCCACAGTCGGGGTAGGGTAGTCCAGGGTTTTCCTTATCTAGTTAGGATTCATTGTTAGAAAATTTACCAAAAAAAAATCTGAGCAAAACTAGGTTCTCCAGGAAGGTACTTATGTTAATCTGAGCAAAATATTTTATACTGTACCACTACTACATAAATACAGCTACCATTATATATCATACTACGAGTAACGCCGCGGGACAAAGTTAGTCTAAAAAAAGTAGCCTAAGTTACTCCCCGGATCATCAGCTACCTGCCAGTGAAAGTCCCGTCAAAATCCGTCCAGCCGTTCCAGAGATTACCCGGAACAAACAGACAGACAGACAGACGGACAGACAGACAGACAGACAGACAGACAGACAGACAACAATTTTTTTTAACTCCATTTTTGGTATATGTATCGTGTATACATACACATGCATTGATTAAAAAGCTGTTATTTTAATATTACAAACAGACACTCCAATTTTATTTATTTGTATAGATATCACTCACAAATAACGTAGCCTTCTATTGGTAAAAGAATTTTCAAAATCGGTTCAGTAGATCCTGAGATTACCTACAACGTCACAAACTCACAAACGCACAAACTTTACCTCTTTATATAATAAAATAATAAGTATAGATATAGAGTTTCTCAAATATCTAACAGTATTATAATCTGTAAATGTATCTGTCGACCTTGCGCCAAATTTCATATTTTTGTGGTTAAAATCTAAATATATATTGTTGACATCAGTTTCGGTACACTGTTTTGCTATTAGTCAAACGTGTTCTGTGTTATCACGTAACAAGCATTAATTTGTATTTTAATGCATTAATAAGGCTAACAGTATTAATATGTTAATAAAGATTTTTATTGATTGTTTTTAAATATTGTTGTTCATACGAATTGGTACTGTGGAGGAACGAGTGTCATGTCCCTCCAACACAAAGGGAGGATCCTCCAACCAGGCGAGGTGATCATGCCTGGCGGGCCACTGCCCTACGGTTGATGTTGGGATGTTGTATATATGATTATAGGCGCAAGCACTTCTATTGCGCGATGCAGGATTGGTAGTTACTTCGCATTGTATGTTACTCCGTAGTTCAGTGTATCATCGGTAGATGGCGCTGTCATATGTTTTTCTTGATGCGCTGTATGTGGAAGTCGCCACAGTACCTATATGAATGGTTGAATTCAGGTTTGGTACAATTGAGCAAAGTTTGCAGAACTTTGCTCAATTGCATGGTGACCTGCGCTATGGCGGCCTATTGAGATGCTTCTGCATCGTTGATTGTCATCAATACTCATTAATCATCAGATTGATCTAGCTAAGTTTGTATTACTTTGCAATGTGCCATATTATTCGGTTAGCCACAAGCCGCAGACCTTGGTCATGTGAATAAATCAATATTTCGGACATCTAACACATAACGCCATCTAGTCCAAGCTAAGCAGACCTTGTGTTATAGGTACTAGACAACTGATACAAATACATATATACTTTTTTTGGTAAATACATACATATAGAAAACACCCAAACTCCGTAACAAATATTTGTAGATCATACAAACATTTGGTCCGACCCGGGAATCGAATCCGAGACCTCATGACCAGCAGTCGCACACGCCAACCGCGAGACCAACGAGGCAGTCCAAAAAATGTAAAGTACAAATATTGATAATACAATCTCTTTAGTGGACCTATACGTAATAAATCTTGTACAAAGCTTACTTTAACGATTCAATATCAAAGGATTTAGCTATAAGTAGCCATAGCACTATGATATTATTATCGTTATCGCGTTATACAACCATTTTATTATTTTACTAGTTGACCCACGCAACTTCGTTTGCGTCTCCTGTTGCCCGTAGCGTGATAATTTTCCGCCGTTTTTGAAACAGTCTTCATTGGTGCTCCGCTCCTATTGATCTTAGCGTGATGATATATAGATTTTTTCAAATCGGACCAGAGGTTCCTGAGATTAGCGCGTTCAAACAAACAAACTCTTCAGCTTTATATATTAGTGTAGATAACGCATTATCTGACACAGAAGCCGAATGTAGTTATCTGAAGTTGGGATTACGATAAATACAAGACTATTATCATATCTAAATGTTTACTGTTCTTTTATTACTTTCTGTAGATATTTCTCCTTTCTGAATGGTAACAGATATACAACACGGATTATTACTACTACTTCTCGTGGATATCGAAAGAATCAATTAGGGGAATAAACTACGCAAGTAAACAGAACTGCAAAGAGAAGGAAAACTTGACACAAACGGTCTAAGACTGTCTTGAAACAAACGGTCTAAAACTGTCTTGACACAAACTGGATTAGTTTGTGTCAAGACAAGTCTGGACAATGTGAGGCCAAAACCTCCTTTTGAAGGAGAGATCTATTGCCAGCAGTGGAATGTTAAAGATTGTTGATGACTTTAATTATTTAACTGATCAACAACTGTTTCACACTGTACACGTTTTCAGGGATACTTACAAAAAAGACAGACCCTTTTACATAGAAGTAAGTACCGTATCTTCTTTCAGGAGGCCTTCACCTACAGAGGGGTTCTTTCAGACTGTTAAACATGTATAATAGCTATATATAATGAAATAAACATTAATGTAAAGTCAATGCTAACTATATAACGTAACTAGCTGCCCCGGCAAACGTCGTTTTGCCATATTTTTTTTTTAAGGATGTGTGACCCTTACCATTTAGGGGGATGAAAAATAGATGTTGTTCGATTCTCAGACCCACTCAATATGCTCACAAAATTGCATGAGAATCGGCCAAGCCGTTTCGGAGGAGTTTGGCAACTAAAACTGTGACACGAGAATTTTATATCTATACTAATATATAAAGCTGAAGAGTTTGTTTGTTTGTTTGTTTGAACACGCTAATCTCAGGAACCGCTGGTCGGATTTGAAAAATTCTTTCGGTGTTGGATAGTCCATTTATCGAGGAAGGCTATAGGTAGTAGCTCCTATTAGTAAATAGGAGCGGAGCACCAATGAAGAATGCTTCAAAAACGGGGGAAATTTTCACGCGGCGGGCAATAGGAGACGCAAACGAGGTTGCGTGGGTCGGCTAGTATTAGATAAACTAAGAACTTTTTAGGAACAAACAAACCATACCACAACAACCCGAGACCTAAAGCACAGCAGTCGCATACGCTACCACTGCGCCACCGAGGCAGTATTTCGTGTACATTCGTAAAGTATCCCGCTATTAGGACAAATTCTAGTAAGTTAAGTAGTTGTCTTTTAAAAAAAAAAACTTTAAATTATAGAACTTTCAAGATTTCAATGATTGCGTTTTGAACCATTATCTCGTCAAAAGCGTATATTAAAGATGATTAAATTTGACAAATCATCCTTACAATATATTATTGATGAGGTAAATAAAACGTGTATAACGTCACGGAGTATTAAATCGTACTGTGTTGGTATAACTTTATTCGTTCAAAGGTCGAACAATGACCCGTATAATGTATGAACATACGTTATAATACGTATGTCTACTGTTAAAGTGACTGAATGAGGATGCAGTTAATTTCTGCATCCTTAAGACGTACGTACCACTTCAAATGTATTTTTAAATCAAATATAAACGACCGGCCTACGTAAAAAATTTCACACCAGACACTCATTGATTGAAATCGATTAAGTAATTTAAGCGGTACGGTGGTAAGTACAAACATACATAAATATCCAAAGCAATTACCTACCCTTCGTCTCATTGGTATTTCTATATGGTTGGTACGGCAAAATCTTGCTATTTGTAATACGATTCGGCAATATTTTTCTTTATTTTCAAGAATAGCTACCAACATCCATTTTCCGTTTAATTTACTTTTACATATTTGAAGAATAAATGATAAAACCTAAATGTATATTTTTTTAATATACGTCATACGTTAAATTAAGAATGTGTATTTCAAAGAACTAATTATAAAAAAGAAGGGAAAAACAAAAATATCAATCGCTTTTTAACCGACTTCAAAAAAAGGAGGATGTTTCTCAATCCGACCGTATATATATATATTTTATGTTTGTTCGCTGATAACTTCGTCGTTTATGAACCGATGTTGATGATTCTTTTTTTAATAAAAAGGAGATACCCTAACAATGGAACCATGGACACTAAGATCTGATGATGGCATTCAAGAGAAATCGAGCAAAAACCATGAAGTCGGTTTTATTTTTATTAAAATTTTACTTGTCACTCTATAATTTATGACTGCCAACTTAGGGAATGCATTCCACAACTCATTGTCGCATTGTCTGTACGAGCAATGAGTATGGTGACCACCACTCTTCGACTCTGCTGTGCTTTCCATTAGGCAGAGTAGAGTCATTTTGGCAGGCCATACATAAAAATAAGAAAAAAAGGTATATATATATATTTTTTTTTCATATCATTTGAATACCTCGTTGGTTTAGTGGTATGTTATAATATTGCGTTTTCAAAAAAGGAGGAGGTTCTCAATTCGACCGTATATGTTTTTTTAATGTGTGTTCGCGAATAACTTCGTTGTTTATGAGCCGATTTTTATGATTATTTTTTTAATGGAAAGGATATATCCCAACGGTGGTACCATGATATCTATGATCATCTAAGAGAAATCGATCGATTTGGTCGTTCATGAATTCGGTTTATCATTTTGTTAAAATTTTACTTGTCTGATTATAGAAATGCTTAATAACAGCTTGGAGTTTGCAAATGGACATTATAGCCCCCTTGTTTTGGAGAGCACGTAAAGCCGTCCTGCGCCTGATGTTTCCCGGTCAGTTTTTCGTTCTGATTTTTCCATCGGATTATGAGAGAAAGGGAACAGAGGGTGCACCTGTGTTTGCGCACACACTCGGGGTACATCTTAAATCAAGTAACCTTTATCTGTAGTTAATTATCTGAACCTTCTCCTGGTTAAACTGGTCCAACAAAAAAATGACGCGGTAACATGAATTTGAAATTTCTTAATGACATTATTTTTTTACACACGAAGTTCCGTATTTAAGTTCCATTTATCTGTCATGACTTGCGTGTAAATGATAAAGGTGATAATTATATGGGCCAATATCGATTTCATAAATATAGCAAGTAGTAAATGTTTATTTGAATCGATTGTTTGACTACTCTAAAAATCTGGTTATTTTTTTTTTTAGGAATCGAATGTCATTGATTACCTATTTAAGGTAAGTGTTATAATGGAACATACATTCCTTTTGGTTCATTGTGTGTATTAAATCAATGTTTTGGTCAGTAGAGATAAGCGGATTTGACTTTAGACAATGCAACAATGCAGCATGGTGACCCACACTATAGTGGCCTAGTGATGCTTCTGCATCTTTGGGCCTTCGGTCTCGTACATACCAACGAAACACGACAGCATGAACGCTGTCATTTTACGCTGATCTTCTGTGCGAGGGTAGTACCGCCCCGGTCGAGCCGGCCCGTTCGTGCTGAAATCAGCACGGCTCTACTACATGCGTATGTCTAACATTATGTCTCTATCCAAGACTTGTGAAAATGAAATCTGCAGTAATATGGCAAATAAGTACACATCACATCGTAAAACTGACCCTTGGTCTTTTTCTATATCTTAACAAGAAGCGCATCCAACAAAACCGTCTGTCTAGAACCCGTGAGTCTTTATTTATTCTAGAAAGACGCTCGTGTTGGATTCATACTATTCCAACCACATCGACATTCTACAAACGTAAACGTTATTAGAAAACATCGGCTTGATTGAAGTGATACCCAGGTTTTTAACTGGGTATCCCATCTAAGAGGGATTTAAGCTAACCTGGCATAATCAAACGACAGTAATGCGCTGCAGGCGGAGCAGTGTTTTCTGCGCGCTTATTGAAGGGCGCGGCGCTACGCATATTCATACTAAGGAGTGCTGGAGTAATTATTTCACAAGGGCGCTTGCACGGAAGCAGGTGATGGACCCGGCTGCCCGCTCTACCAAAAACGCGCAATATCGTACATCTACGACTGAATACAATAAATGACTATTCCAAGCAAAGGAAACAGACAAATTCACATCTACATGTTAAATTGGTTTTGATAATAATCACATACGTGGTAAAATTAGTAGCCACCTAATAATATCCGCAATTGGAAAAAAATAGATATTTCAAATATCTATTTTTTTTTTCATTGACATCGATTATATCAGAGTGCATATTGTTACGTAAACATAACTCCAGCAATGGCTTATTCATATAACAGAAGGTCATTTATTTATACATCTAAAAAAATAAATAAAATTGGAGCGTAAGTTTTAAAAGCGGTAGTCCATGTAGTGTAATGTACCATAGTCCATAACACTTTAACAACGCATGACTACGGCTTTTGAAACTTGTTTCATGCTTTTCCGCGTCGTTTTTAGTCGTAGTTGGGTTTTAGTTTTTACTTTTTTTATTTAAAATATTTTGGTGCCTCTATAATATTATTTTCTTTGCAAAGTATATTTTAAATAGGTACCATAGAAACATCACAATTGTCGAATAAATACGGACAAAGTCACTAGCACTATCCGTGTACTGATGATTTAAGAATATGAATTATCATCCCTATTTATCTCGTGCTTGTCGTAAGAGCGGCTATGGAACCAAATTACGCAGGACCATAACAACTCCCAAAAGGAAGGAAAACTTGAAACGAATCTAATACCAAATGACAGCGATCATGCTTTCGTGTTTCGTTGGTGAGTGCGAGATCGGAGACTCAATGATGCAGAAGCATCACTAGCCCGCCATGTTGTGGGTCACCATGCTGCATTGTTACATTGTCTGCATTCGCAGTATGGTGACTACTACTTTTGGATTCTGCTTATGCTTTCCATCAGGCAGAGTAGAGTCATTTTGGCAGGGTCAAACACCAGTATAGTACACAGGCCAGTGTACTACACAGTAGGCCAATACCCTTTTTTTTTTAATGTGCGGCAATCCCCTCGGATACCAGCTGTTTCCTACTCCACAAAGTGTTTTGGGTTCTAATACTATTATGCATCAGAGCAAACGATATTGCAGGCCCTTCCTCATCGCCAAATCACGTAGTCAATACAAAATTTTAGGCAAGAAGAATAAAGACGTCAGTGATTGTAAAAGAAAATTAACACGTAACAATTTTATACAGGGTATACCCTAGATAGGAATTCCTCATATAAGCTTGAATATAACCCTTTGGCCTTTCCTGTGTCCCTAAATAATACCCCAACATACTTTTATCATCTGAACAACGGCTCCTAATTTATCTTCTTTAGGCCGGAAATACTCGATAAAACATTTGTACGATAAATAGAGTTCCATGTGGGCAACAATGTGGGGTCTGTCTAATAAGCCAACAATAAAATAGCTAAATTTGTAATTCCTCAAATTTATTTTAAATTAGAGGTATTGAATTATTTGAAACGTAATTTTTATGGTTTATGGACGCAAGTGAATACTAAAGTCACCTGACATGACAGCAAGTGACAGCATCGCCATTTTTTTAATCCTAAAGTGCCTGATAGAAAGCATGAGCAGAATACAAGAGTTGTGGTCACCATACTCATTGCCAATGCATACAATGCAAGAATGCAGCATAGTGACCCACACTAGGCCTATTGAGATGTTTCTGCATCATTTGACCTCCGATCTCAACTCAAGAGTTATAAGTGCGTTACCGCTCTCGACAAACGACAACAAGGAGGGCCCGGATTAAAAAAGGGGGCGGAGGGGTAAGGGCTCCGCGTTAATCTCACTCATTTCGTGAAAAGCAAGGCAGGATTATGTAGCCACAACGTTATCTTGGCAGACCCCAACCCGCACTTTGCCAGCGTGGGGACCTATAGCTTTAACCCTCTCCTGAGAGGAAACCCGAGTCCAGCAGTGGGACATTATGAGTTGTTGATGAAGTGAAGAAGAAAAGATTTTGCCTAAATCGAAGCGAGGCCTGACCACCTGTGTCGAAGCACGAAAAACACATACAGACCGGTATTTATAAATAAGTCTCGATTTAAACTTTCAATAAAAACAAACATCTTTTGAATATTATACAGAAGGGTTAGAAGTAGGATACATATTTACAATGTCTGTGAAAAAACCATTAATAAAAAAAATCCTTTAATAGAACATCCGGACGCTCATACCTACATGTTCTATGTACAAATCCGTGATAATTAATAAAAAAGTATACTT
The DNA here is from genome assembly GCA_905220595.1 of Spilosoma lubricipeda. Taxonomy (NCBI): domain Eukaryota; kingdom Metazoa; phylum Arthropoda; class Insecta; order Lepidoptera; family Erebidae; genus Spilosoma; species Spilosoma lubricipeda. Next base: position 12,388,013 of record HG992296.1, on the reverse strand, counting down.
CTTAACTCAATGTTTCAAGTAGACTAACTGTTGCACTTATTAATATAGCAGAATATAAACTATGTAAACATTATTTGTCAATTAAAATTTTACCTAGTAGTGGGTACTTTAAGAACCTTTTTATTTCATGACGGTTTTACAAATGTACGATGGTATATGGGAAAGCTCTAATATATAAATCAAATAAATGGAAAGGAAATAACAGTGTCTAGATAACTATTGTAACTATCTTAATAGTATGTACACAATCAAATGAAGAATAACTGAAACAACAACAAAAAAAGTTTCTAAAAAATTTTGGGAAGAACCGTGAACCATATATTTGGCAAAAGTGTGTAATAATATTTATGACATTGTAAAAGTCAATTATTATCACACTATTTTTCATGTACTGCTATCAAAACGTGACAATAAATAAATTAATCAAGGCAATTTTTATCACCGATCATAATAATCTATGTTAAATAAATATACTACATATTTTATTTCTTAATTATCATCTATGTTGCTATCGCATTTACTTCATATTTTTGAAATTTCCTATTTATTCTTCTTTTCGATAATGAAATAAATCACTCACAATTATCACAAAATTTAAAAAATAACTAATTTAAAATGAAACTTACCAAAAATTAAACAAAATGACAATTAAAAAACTCAACACAACACTGGCCACAAAGTACAAAAAAAAAAAAAATAATTCTTTTTTTATTATGTAATGTCAAACGTGTTTTTGGCGCGCTCCACGATCTATCTCGAGCGGGCGAAGCGTTCCCGCCGCGCGATTTCCGAACACTGTCACACTGTCCGAAATATTTAAATGATAGTTACCGTGCGCCTACTTACGTCGACGTTTATAGATTTTACACTGGAACAGACCGCGTAGGGTGAATTTGTTTGAATCTCATAGACCGCTTCTGTATTCGTGTTGTTAACTGTTGATAAGTTTAATAAGTTACGTATACTGAATGATTAGGTGCTAGTTTTATAGTAATAATAATAATATAAGTGTGTTCTTTGTGTAATGACGTAGTTTTAACACACAGGTCAGGTATACAGGCAAGTTCAGAGTACAGAACTTTACTCATATATGTTGGGATTTTTATGACATGGACAGTATAGCTAAGTACCTACTATTGATTCCTCATAACTTCATTATGACCACTGACACAATACTGGTTAATATATTTCGTCAGTGTTATGACGTATTATGGGTATAATGAATCATTTTAAAAACTAAGCCTAAGGACGCTTTATGTTACATTTTCTATGCCTAAGCAACTGCAATTTTTTAGATTTTTTGTTTCGCGTTAGATTTTTATGCGTCTTATAATTTACATACTATGTATAGAAAGAAAAGATAACACACCACAGTATTACAGGTCTACTAGTGATGTACCGGGTATCCGAATTCGTATTCGCGGGTGTTAAAAAGATTCCATAGTCGTTATTTTTTATTAAATGTAGTACGTTTTTAAAATACTACTTATACCATTAATGATACTATTTTATTATCCAAAATTTTAATAAATCTATAATCTATAAGATCTTTATAAAGAAATCTTACTCCAAATCTTTTAAAGAAAGAAAATATATCTATCGAAATGCATGTGTTATTTGGTCAACATCAAGCATCGTTATCGTCGATAATTCAAATTTTCATAGACTAACAAGAAAATTAAAAATAAATAACTTTAATAAAAACCGAATTCGTATCGTACTATACAGTGCAGACCAGACGGATTGATAAAGGGATTGATTCAAATTTTCTTCTCTTAAAAAAATAAAACAATAAAGTTTTATAAGTTTTATTATATATACTTTATTCTTACATCTAGTTGCCAGCCGTTAAAGCTAAGCTCTGACTGCAATTAATTTTTACATTGATATTGACACAAGCGAGTTGCGTAACAAAGAACTTAAAGATGTAAGGTATGGCGACGGACACCAGGTTCCCTTCCCCGCAGATGCGACAGGTCTCCTTGCTAGTCTCGCTTCTGCCAATGATTGGGCCCAGAAGAGTTCCACACTTGGAACATAAGGTTGCCTGTGAAAAAGACAAATAGATTAATCAGAATTACTGATATTAAAATTCGATTCTACTAATTAGAATACATGTTTTCAATTTTGGAATACTAAATTTCGATAGTTTGTCAAACTATCAAAAAGTTTTTCGCAGATATTTTTAAATTGAAAAAATACATTGACTAAAAAAGTACAGTGGGCTACAGAAATGCATAGATATAATGAAAAAAAAAGGGAATCAATATAAATGCCACTTGGTGTCATATTGAGCTTTAACATTAATTTTTACTCTTAAAATTACATGAATTGATTGTGATTATAATTAAATTATTTTTCATTATTTTTAAAATAAAGCGTTAATTTAATTATTTAATATATACCCTGATAATACTTTACTTAAAATCAGCAATAGAATTGATCACAATAGTTTTTAAACCAACTAAATCAGTCAGCTTAGGTTATAATATGGGTGTTTTGGGCATCGGTAGTGAGTGAGTATGAAGGCGCGTATCAACCTAAATTCCAACTTTTCAGAAAATCGGTAACAATTTGAAAATAATTCTAACTAAGCGTCTCCACATAGCCAATAAATATTTCCAACAAGCGTATTCTTTTGATCTTTGCCGCCAATAACATAAACACGGTTCTCAACATTTCTTGTCAATTTTTCTAGCCAACACAGGGAATTTACAGAAACTTTTGTCAACAGCCAGTGTTAATAACACGAAAGTTGCCAACTTTTGTTCGGTGGAGACTCGGCTTAAAGGCGCGTATCCACCGAAATTGTTGGCAATTTCACCGTTTCCAATTATTGGCAACTCTTCAGAGAATCGCCAACTTTTGTTTCCATTGTGTCTACACCGAGTCGCCAACAATTTGGAAAACATTCGAACTAAGCGTCTCCACAGAGCCAATAAATAACTGCGACAAACGTATTCTTTTGACGTTTACCGCCAAAAACAGAAACACGATTCCCAATTTATGTTGCCAACACAATGAAATCACAGAAACTTTTGTCACCAACACGTGTTGACAACACAAAAGTTGGCAATTTTTGTTCGGTGGAGACTATATGGTGTATATGGTATATAATACAGTGGGATGTTACCTCGGTCTTGTCGGAGCAGTGGAAGAGTCGATCGTGCAGCAGGAAGGAGGCTCCGTGCGAGGCGAGCGCGTCTCGCTCCATCTCGCCGAGACGCACTCCGCCCCCGCGCCTTCGCCCTTTCACGGGCTGCCGCGTCAGCGCGTCCACCGCGCCTGTCGTTCGTACCTGCATACAACACAACACTATAGCGCTAACCTTCCTGCAGCTGAATGTACTTTTAGTACGTTTCAGGTTGCAAATAATAATAAATTAAATATAATGATAAATATTTCGGACATCTAACACACAACGCCATCTAGTCCCAAGCTAAGCAGAGCTTGTATTATGAGTACTAGACAACTGATATAAATACGTTTATACTTTTTTGTAAATAGATATAATACATATAGTAAATATCCAAACTCCAAAACAAATATTTGCAAACAACAACATTTGGTCCAATCCGGGAATCGAACCCGACATCTCCAGCACTGCAGTCACATACGCTACCATTGTGAGACCGAGGATTAACTGCCTATTAGGATGTTTTATTTAATACCGAGGCAGTTAAATAAAACATCCTAATAAACCTAATCCTTCCTTCCTTCCTACATTATTATAAATGTGAATGTAAGTTTGGTTGTTCACGCGAAAACTACTAAACCGTTCATCATGACACTTTGTACATATTTCCTTAGAGATATTAGAACTAACATAAAAACTTTTTAATAAATGCAAACGAAGCCTAAAGCTAAATGTTAGTATGTAATGCTCGTCTTAATATTTTTAGACCGAGGTCAAGCATTGTTCTACGTAATTTTGAGGCGTATTAAGAATACAGTGTCAACATACTTATTCATCCCGTGGCCGCATGGATATCGTAAGATCTCACTTAATCGGCAAGCGAACTATCAGAACAACAGCATTGCAAAGAAAAGAAAACACTGGAAACCCGACGAGCGTGGTATAAATTCTCAAGACCTTCTTACTGAAGAGTGGGGACACGGTATCGAATAGAAAGTATCGATACTGTACTCATGAGTAATATCGAAAAAATAAGTATTGTACTCATAAAAGTATCAAATCGAAAGTATCGATACTTCAAAGTAGCACGAATGACGAACGAAATGTAGGTGCGCAGTGTTTCACAGTAATCACATTGTGTCATCAATCAATCACACTCAGTCTTGTAAGTTCAATTCCGAAATGTGAAAACATTTTGCATGATCCTGAAATAATTATTTTGAGTTGATGTGTCCCTCCCATGTATATTTGTAAGTTCACGACATATGATAATAGGGTAGTTGACAAAATTAGTCCAATCAGTTACTTTTTATCATCTGTCAAAACGATAACTTTGTATGAAAAATGTACTAAAAACTAACTTGTGACATCACTGTTTTAGACTACTCAATTGAGCAATATATTTCAATGTATAATAGATTAAAATTTATAATTAACTGCCTCGTTGGTCTCGCGGTAGGCGTGTGCGACTGCTTAGTCACGGGTTCGATTCCCGGGTCGGACCAAATGTTTGTATGATCTACAGATATATGTTTCGGAGTTTGGGTGTTTTCTATAAATAAATAAATAAATATTTCGGACATCTAACACACAACGCCGTCTAGTCCCAAGCTAAGCAGAGCTTGTGTTATGGGTACTAGAACAACTGATATAAATACATATATACCTTTTTTTTTGTAAATACATACATATTATATATAGAATTTAAAATATAATATGTATTTACATATATACATATGTGTATATTTATATGTATATAAATTTACAAAAAAAAAGTATATGTGAATTTGTATCAGTTGTCTAGTACCCATAACACAAGCTCTGCTTAGCTTGGGACTAGATGGCGTTGTGTATTAGATTTCCGAAATATTTATTTATTATCATTTATTTATAAAATTTATAATAGAAATTATAACCTGTATATTTCCGAAATGTTTTGTAATATTCGTTTTAATGAAGGAGACATCGGTATTTATTTGGGATTCAGTTAACTACCCTTTATATTGATTACGAGTACGAGTATCATCGCATCCATTTTGTTCGTACATACCTGCCACTTATCAGAGACCATGTGCCTCAACCTCTGGTAATGGATAACTCCGAAGAAGATGTCAGCATTCATCTCTCGGCCATCGGTCCCGCTGTACATCCTCTCGGTGCCGTAGTAGTTATACCCGGACGCTTCTAGCAACCGCCCGAAGTAATGGATCGCTGTGTCTTTCTCGTTGAAACGGAATGGAGTCGCATCATGGACCTATTGCATATCACAAACAGAAAAAGAAACGTTTTATTTATTTATCTATACAAATAAATAAAATTGGAGTGTCTGTTTGTAACATTAAAATAACCGCTTTTTACTAAATGCATATGTATGTATACACGATACGTATACGAAAAATGTAGTTAAAAAATGTTTGTCTGTCTGTCTGTCTGTTTGTTCAGGGTAATCTCTGGAACGGCTGGACGGATTTTGACGGGACTATCACTGGCAGATAGCTGGTGATCCAGGGAGTAACTTAGGCTACTTTTTTTTACACTAACTTTGTCCCGCGGCGTTACTCGCGGTACAATAATAACCGCGGGTAACACCGCGGGGTTCAGCTAGTTCAAAATATTTTAAGAAATAAAAAACCGACTTCAAGAACGGGACCAAATTGAAATGGGACCACGCGGGAAGCACCAACTACAAATAAAAAAAGAATCATCAAAATCGGTCGAATTGAGAACCTCCTCCTTTTTTTTAAGTCGGTTAAAAAGAGCCTCTTATCATAGATGTCAAACACCTTTGAACAACTTCTTTGAAATTCGAAAGGTTATAGTTACATTTATTGAAATAATATTTATTTGTTACATAGTATTTATTTATGCACAAAACGTATAATGGCGGACTTCAGTCTACCGTTGGGTGGTACGGAAATGAGTGGTGAGAAGGTGCACTACTCTTTCGTTAGGACTATTAAATTAAACAAAAATAAAATAAATATTAAGAAATTAATCTGAAGAAATATAGTGAAGTTATCTACCAAACTACCCCACGGATTTTAATTCGTAGAAGAGGAACATTTGCTCTTCACGGTTGGTTGGTTGTTAAGCGGTCGTCGCTCCCTAATGAGCCAAGTGTTGCGGGTTCAAATCCCACACGCAGCGACACTTTGCGTGATCCACAAGTTGTAGTTCTGAGTCTCGGTTTTCTTTGTGTCTGTATCATGTATGTAAAAGTACCACGCTGTACAGGATGTGTATTCCTAATACGGGAGTTGTCGTCTATACAAATAAATAAAATTGGAGTGTCTGTTTGTAATAATAAAAATAAGTAACCGTTTTTTACTAAATACATATATATGTATACACACTGTACATTTACCAAAATATTTTCTTTTACTATTTTTGTCTGTCTGTCTGTTTGTTTGTTCCAGTTAATCTCTGGAACGGCTGGACCGATTTTGATATGACTGATAGGTAGCGGATGATATAAGGAGTAACTTAGACTACTGATTTAGACTAGCTTCGACTCGCGGCGTTACCCACGGTACGATAACCGCGAATAAAACCGTGGGGCTCATCTAGGTCTCGCGCCGTGTTGTCTGTAAATTCGTTTTTTAGCGAATGTAAACAATTTTTGTGATTGTAAATTCATTTTATGTTAAAAATACCTCATTTTTGTAGCATTTGTGATTAATTAAAGAAGCTCTATATGTACGTATAATTGTAATAATGTCTTTTGCATTTATGAAAATTGTCCGCATTTTAAAAGAAACGTTGATCCCAGAAATTGTTTCGTTCTTTCTTCTCAGGGCTAGTCCAGTTAGGAAAGGCCGAACTCATCTGCTCAAAAAAAGTTTAACTTGCAAAAGTGTTTATACAACCTAATTGCAGAATAAATGATTTCATTTCATTTCTAACTTAACCAAACTCTATGGCCAAAGAACGGCATCCTATAAGACCGACCAATCAGGGACAGTTGACAATTTGACGGGCGACAGAGCAATATGTCACTGTTTACAATCTTTCGACACTTTACAATCTCGTTAAGTAGATTATAATCTAACAGTTTTTGCAATCTTACGGTGACATATATAAAAAGTTTGAAGACTTACGTGTCCATGAATGCTTGCTGCCTTCCCCGCCATACACTCTATCATCATAGCTATTGTCATTCTTGAGGGAAAGCCATGAGGGTTGAACAATATATCAGGAACCAGACCCGATTCTGTGAACGGTAGATCCTCGGCCGCCCATTTTTGTGAACAGATACCTTTCTGACCAGCACGGGAAGCGAACTTGTCACCTACTGTTGGGTTTCGCTGTAAAATTAATAAATTTTGTTATTTATGTGTTACATCACCTTCATTACCATTACAGGTGGACTTAACGCGATAGAGACGTTAACTTGTACTTCTATTATTACATTTTTGTTTTACAAATGCAAATAGAAACAGCACAACATACAGTAACGAAATTAAAACTCAACAAAAATATAAATAAATCTTAAAATAACAAAACAAAATATTGCAACTCTTTTAGGTTTTGTAACAAATTATATTTAAGACACTCAGTTGACACGAAAATATAACAAGTTCTTTGTAACCTTCGTTAATCATCTATTACACAACGCCATCTAGTCCCAAGCTAAGCAGAGCTTGTGTTATGGGTACTAGACAACTGATACAAATACATATATACTTTTTTTTTGTAAATACATACATATTATACATATAAAACACCCAAACTCCGAAACAAATATTTGTAGATCATACAAACATTTGGTCCGACCCGGGAATCGAACCCGAGACCTCACGATCAGCAGTCGCACACGCCAACCACGAGACCAACGAGGCAGTCAATAACACCTAGAATGTGCCCTTTTTCTTCTCTCACTTCTCTTTCTCACTCTTCTATCTCTAATTCCCTTCTCTCCCTTCTTCCATTCTATCCACCCCTCTTTCTGCCTCTTCTTCTCCCTCTATCGCAATTAACCCACAATTAATTCTTACCTGCAATCTCAGCATGATGCAAGCTTTTTTCAATGGCCGGGAACTGAAGTCCCCACAGAGTCGTACACTGTCCACGTACACCTCCTCCTTGCCGTGATACTTGGACACGACAAACTGACTCTTCTCTCCATCATAATAACTGTAACATACCAAAATAGTTATAAAAAGAAAAAAACTACAGTCTATTCTATCAGCGTGCTGGTAAATTCTAGAAAGATCCAAATCTAGAAACATATTTGAACGTAAAAATTGAATTGAACGGTATTCCCGGACCAATACGACCTTCAAGAAAAGAGCGTACTCAGTCTTAAAAGGCCGGCAACGCACTTGTGACGTCTCTGGTGTTGCAGGGCGGCGGCGGGCGGCGGTAATCGCTTACCATCAGGTGATACGTCTACTCGTTTGCCCCCTATTCAATAAAATAAAATAAATAGTAAACAAACGAACCGAGTGACTATTAGCTATATTCCACTTAAATGTATATTCCAGTAAAGTTCAATGTTCTGTACCACAAAATATGATTGTTACAACTTATTTTGAAACCGTACCACCAAACTGACTGTCTGACTTTCTCGAACATTCGTGGCGTCTCACAACAATATTTAAAAAATAACTCACCAGTAAAACGGATCTTCCGGCCTAATCCTGGCACCAACGGCCGGTAACCCATCCTCGTCAATGAACTGACTCAGTTCCGCGTTGCTGTTGTCCCTACAGAAGTAGGAGGCTGTGTGTTCCAGTTCTATAAAGTTTGATTTGTACACCGAGCCGGCACCGAACCCGCGTTCGTACGATGACTTATTGATGATCATCGCATCTTCCATGTCATAACCCTGCGAAAGTATTTAAGTTGATTTATCCAAAGGATTGTAATAATATTATATATTTTTTATTTTATTTTATAATGAGCCGACCAAACTGACTCTGCCTGATGGAAAGCGTCGAGTAGAATCTAAGAGTAGTGGTCACCGGACGCATTGCGAAGGCAGACAATGATGGAAAGCCTCGAGTAGAATCTAAGAGTAGTGGTCACCGGACGCATTGCGAAGGCAGACAATGATAGAAAGCCTCGAGTAGAATCTAAGAGTAGTGGTCACCGGACGCATTGCGAAGGCAGACAATGATGGAAAGCCTCGAGTAGAATCTAAGAGTAGTGGTCACCGGACGCATTGCGAAGGCAGACAATGATGGAAAGCCTCGAGTAGAATCTAAGAGTAGTGGTCACCGGACGCATTGCGAAGGCAGACAATGATGGAAAGCCTCGAGTAGAATCTAAGAGTAGTGGTCACCGGGCGCATTGCGAAGGCAGACAATGATGGAAAGCGTCGAGTAGAATCTAAGAGTAGTGGTCACCGGACGCATTGCGAAGGCAGACAATGATGGAAAGCCTCGAGTAGAATCTAAGAGTAGTGGTCACCGGACGCATTGCGAAGGCAGACAATGATGGAAAGCGTCGAGTAGAATCTAAGAGTAGTGGTCACCGGACGCATTGCGAAGGCAGACAATGATGGAAAGCCTCGAGTAGAATCTAAGAGTAGTGGTCACCGGACGCATTGCGAAGGCAGACAATGATGGAAAGCGTCGAGTAGAATCTAAGAGTAGTGGTCACCGGACGCATTGCGAAGGCAGACAATGATGGAAAGCCTCGAGTAGAATCTAAGAGTAGTGGTCACCGGACGCATTGCGAAGGCAGACAATGATGGAAAGCCTCAGGTAGAATTTAATATTAGTGGTCACTGGACTCATTGCGAAGGAAGACAATCGCCCACTAGGGCGGCTTATTGAGATTTATCATTGGGAATAAACATTCAATGAGATAACAAATACAGCTTGATCTCTGTAACAGCTGATGGTTACAAAACTGATGAAACGTAACTTTGAACAAATTACAAAATAAAACCGTATTTTGTATCAGATATTACAAGGTAGCAAAACCACGCTGATGTGAGCACGGTTGGGCCGGCTCGACCGGGGCGGTACTACCTGAGCACAGAAGATCAACATAAAATGACAGCGTTCGTGCTGTCGAGTTTCGTTGGTGAGTGCGAGACCGGAGGCCCGATGATGCAGAAGCGTCACTAGCCCGCCATAGTATGGGTCACCATGTTGCATTGTTTGTATTCGAAATGAGTATGGTGACCACCACTCTGCACGATTCTGCTTATACTTTCCATCAGGTAGAGTAGTCATTCACATAAAATATTTAATATGCAATTGGAAAAGAACTTATAATAATTGAAGACACTTAAAACAGTGTTCGTAAATCTGTGAACAGGAACTCACTAATGAAGTGCAATATAAAATACATATCTAAAATGTACCTCGTAAGTTCTAAAATGACAGTTGTGACAATTGTCACAGAGATCAAGCAAATTCTTAAGGAGTATAGTTTCAGATTAAACAGAGCTTGTACTATAAAAACGAGATTGACTGAAAGAATACTTAATATGTTTTTTTTTGTAAATACATACATATTACACATAATAATATAAACTTAATATATCTAAATGTAAATTCCTTAACACCTTGTTTTAAGATTTTAATAAAAAAAAATAAACAATTGAGACATAAAAGTAGATTGAGACACAAAAGAAAACAAGGGATATTTTCATATTTTTTTAAAAAAAAACAAGCTTTGACAACAAAAACAAGATTATTACTCGTTAATAAAAAAATAACTTTAAACTCTTTCATTTGGGTGGGTTGTTCAAAAATATGTACACCGCCATTTTGTTACGGCGGCCATTTTGTATAAATAATAATACCGATTATTTATAATTGCATTGTTATCAAGACCACAGGTATATGAATACAGATAAACATCAAGAAAGGTGAAACTAAATAAAAGCTTGTAAAAACGTTTTAAAAATGTAGATAGGAACAGAGCCCATTTTATGTGCTTTAGTGTATATATTTTAAAGTGATAATATAGTATAATTCTCACCGTATATGAAATAACAGCGACTATGGCGTTAGTCCCAGCCGGGTAGTCGTCTAGTCCCAAATTGTCGTAATGCGTGGGCCGGAACAGCGGAGTTCCAGGGCTTTGGAGCCGGTACAGCTTGGTCTCTGCGTTAGTCGCCCACGTGTGGATGGGAGTACCCATCGTTTGTTTACCCATCTGGCACTGGTACATGTTACTGTAGATAAGTGGGTAAAGTTGAGTGAAACTCGTATAGGGTAAATAATATCTTCGTCAAGTTAGTTACTTTTTATCATCTGTGTCACTTTGTATCAGCAAATAAAATGTTTAAAAAGAAAAAACCCGACTGCGTCAATATTTGTCATCTATATTAAATTCAGTTTTTTTTTTAATAATACATATAAGTTTTGTATATTTTCGTAATCACCGTTAAAAATTCTGTATTTTGATACCACACTCGATGTATATTGAAGACATAATTTTTTTTGAGGTTAATTTTTGGTGCCAGAAATTCTCCGTCTTTAAAAAAATTAAATTTAAAAACTTTAATTTAATTAATTTAAAAACAATTAGTAATTCCGAAGATTATTTGGTTTTGAAAAGTCAAACTTACCGTGGCGACTGATTACAGTCAGGCATTGGTACCAGCTGCGCCAAGTTGCTCATGAAAGCTGTTTGGGATAACTCCATGTGTGTGGTTTTGCCTGTAATAAAATACCTTATTAAAATTTCAATCTATAGTATATACTGCGACTCTGCTGGCGTATATTTCGTTTATCGAGGTGGTTCTTTGAATTGATATTACATTTTTAATTTTAAACCGATTGTAATAAAACACAAAAAATGTTAAATGAAGTTTACCACAAAACATAAGATCAAATCGCATCCAAATCGGTTAAGCTACTTCTAAAATAATGTGCTAACGCTATGTACATACAGACAAATAGATAAACGGGCAAAAAATCTAAACAATATTGTTTTGAGCTCTAATAATAAAGACTCCATTAGTTTTTCTTTAAGATGTTTAATGTACAGACATCAACGTCTTACAATGATATGTACAGATTTATCTAACTTGTAAAACCCATCACATGTCTTCAGCTTAATTTAGGAACCTGATCCGTTGAACCTTGACACATTGATACTATTTTCTTAACGCGAATGGATATAAATACAGTAGTAGATATAAGTACAGTACCAAGAAACCGGTGGTTAGGGCTCCAAAGACAAGAAACTTCTCACTATACGTGCCGTGTCTACGAGGACTGCCTCCTGCATCAGAACCTTGATCCAACCATCTAACGCAAGCCCCTTAACTCTTATTATTACCTTTATATATTTCACTGTGTGTAACAGCTATGTCGAGGTACAACTGTTCCATGGTGCCTATGAGTTCCAGTTGTCCCGTCGACAGGTTGATCACCGGTCTCATCATCCGCGCTTCACTCGTCATCAGGAATACGCCCGCGTATTGGGAACATATCTGTATAACAAAATGCAATATACAAATGTTTGTCTCTCATACCTGGATAACTGTTTTTTTATTTGTTGGTAATTTTTTTCTAAAAGTGAATCCTAGCTAGATTGATTTATCGCTCCCAAGACTCCCTGCATACTAAATATCCCATTCAGGATTTGAACCCATAACACAGCTTGGCGCAATAGATAGAGACGTGGCGCCTGCTTAAACCACTAGGCCAGGCAGCAGAACCACTTTGTCATGTTCGTATGTAGATAAAAAAAATGTATTCCAAGTCTATGACTAACCTGTTTCTTTGGTATGACAACGATCTCAGTGGTGATAGGTAGTTCTTCGCCTTTTATCTTCAGTGTCCTGAGGTAGGCAGCTGACTTGTCCACGGTATCCTCAGCGAAGTAGCCCACGAGCCGTCCGTCGACCAGCACTGGGTATTTGTACTCGTCTCGAGATAGTGGTGTCTGGGCTACTGAGCTTATTGGCTCCATACCTGGTTGCGTGATAATTTTGATGAATAATAATAAAAAAATGACTCAAGAGCTGGACCAAATTAAAATGGGACCACACGGGAAGCGCCAGTTTTCAAAAAAACAGAGTCATCAAATTCGGTTCTCCCAGTCGAAAGTTTTGAGGCAGCAAACTTAAAAAAAGATAACCGACATACACGCGGGCGGAGCCGTAACTAGTATAAAATAAAATGAATACTATAAAACTCACCGCATCTTTCCAGTACTAGAGGTAAGTTTTCCACTTGCTTCGGATCTGGATGTTGAGTTACCTGAAATATGAATAATTCTTTAATATAATTATCCCAAGGTTTGCCACAACAATAGGGGTACATAGATACAACTTTAATTAAAATAGGTAAAATTGTTTGAATCGAAAGACAACAATGCTATTGCCCAAAATTGATTATGATTATAATCATAATCAATTTTGGATGAATGATTATGATTATAATCAATTTTGGGCAATAGAATTGTTGTCTATATTTACACAAATTACTTTGACTATTTTCAAGCCTGTTTATATTTTTTTCTTTATTATAGAGACGTAAATCATCAGATTAAGAAATAAAAAACATGCATATTTCGTATAATTACAGCTTTTCATTTCTATTACAAATTTAAGTCAAATAAACATTGAAATATATTGCTCAATTGAGTAGTTTAAAACAGTGACCTCACAAGTTTGTGTTTAGTCAATTTTTATACAAAGTGATGGTTTTGACAGAAGATAAAAAGTAAATAATTTGACTAAGGTGTCAACTAGAATGAACGCCTACGCTATCTTATATAGCAATACACATGACGCGTATATCTGTCGTATAGCAAAGGCGTTAGTTCCTATAAATTTTAACCGTGTCTGGGACGGTATTAGGCCCGTGACATTTGTCTGGCTCATTGGAAAATATTTTAAAATATTATACTTTAATATATACACAAAATTCAGGCTTCCTAAAATGAAGTAAGTTAGCATGTTTTTTTCCACCTTTGATACCTGCTAACTATAAAAGGGTCCCGCTTACAGCATAGCGAGTATCGATTCCTCTCTTTCATATCTCCTAAAATGACGTAACTAAGTCTGGGCTGACTGTAATCTTGGACTATAAGGAGTAGAAGGTTGTGATACCTGTGCGCTGCAGGTGAGGTGGTTGAGCAGTCCGCAAGGAGCCCCGTCAGGCGTGTGCACGGGACACACGAAGCCCCACGCGTCCGGCAGCAGCTGGCGAGCTTCCGTCGTACGCATCTCCATGAAGAACGACCCGCGGTGGATCGACCTGGACGACAACATAACACTCATTCATATCCATTCACATTTCGCAACTCATTCATTTCTTGACTGCCTCATCGGCACAGTGGTTAGTCTAAGCGACTGCTGTGCCTGAAGTCTCAGGTTGGATTCTTGGGTCGGATCAAATTTATTATTATTATTTGGTATAACACACTAGCAGCTAGAGAACTGATGCGTGGGTTTCAATTAGCTTGGAGATACCGAGTTTGTCAAGTCTGTTCTTGAAGCAGTTCAGTGAGTTAGCCATAACCACGTCCTTTGTGAGCCTGTTCCAGTATACATGATCTGCAAATATTAGTTTCGGAGTTTGGGTGTTTTCTATGTATGTTTACAAATGTATACAATGAACTTGGCTTGACACGCTGCCGTGTGTCTAGATTTATATCAGTTGTCTGGCACCCATAGTAAAAACTCTGCTTTGTTTAGAACTAGATGGCGAGGAGTGTTAGATGTCTGAAATCTTTTTTTTTTTATTAAACTTACTTGAAATGTGACATATATCTCATCCTGTTGATGTTCTCGGCTACAATAGTTAAACCTTTGTACTGCGCTAAATTGACATTATTAGAAGGTGCGTTGCCTGTGGCCAAAAATGTCTCCATTTTCTGCTCCAAGTTGCCTGAACTCCTTAGGATCTGCTGCAGTTCATGCTGTGAAAACGATTTTATATCACTAATTAGAGCTGGTATGTATACTATCAAAGGACTTTTGTGGTAAACGATTACCACCGCCCATGGACACCCGCAACACCAGGGGCATCACAAATGCGTTGCCGCCTTTTGGGGGATGGGGAGTTTGGGTGCTAGTGATATTAAACCATTAAAGACGTATATTGACCAAATAGGCAATAGGATTATCATCAACAGGCTACTCTTCGGAAAGGAACTTTTAGCCTCCTATACCATACTAGTTTTTTTTATATATATGGCCCTGCTAAAATGACTACTCTACCTGATGGAAAGCAAAAGCAGAATCCAAGAGTGGTGGTCTCCATACTCATTGCGAATACAGACAATGGGACAAAGCAGTCGTGACCCACACCATGTCGTCCTAGTGATACTTCTACATCATTGGGCCTCCGGTCTCACACTCACTAAAGAAAAACGACAGAATGAATGCTGTCATTTTGCTGGTCGGACGGTTGCTATATGATTGGTATTCAATTTTACTTCCCTCTGCAGTTATTTTGTTCTGTGTAGTTTGTTCTTTTAGTTAGTTCTTACGACACCTGCGGCATTAATCAACCCATAAATCTTAAAAAATAAGAAAACTTTACCTGTCCAATCACAAGTTTTTTGGTCGTCTTCGCTTTCTTAAGCAGTTGTGATCTGACGATGACTATTAGCTGCTGGAGCCGTTCCTTCAATACCTGGAGGTACAGGTGACCTCCAACCAGCAGTTCTTGGACCATAACGGCATCAGCACCTTCCACCTTGAAAGATACAATATTCAATTAACCCCCGTGTCTTGGAGAGCACGTAAAGCCGTCGATCCTGAGCCTGATCTCTCCCAGGTCGTGTCGGATAGCCGTCCTATCAGATTGGGACAATGAGGGAACAGAAAGTGCACCTTTATTTTTGCACTATATCTCCTGCGTAAATGGCTGGTCTCCATTGAGACTGGCTGCGGTAGAATTCGGATAGAAGAACATCATCGCTTTTAAAAGTAGGTGGAGTTTTTATTATCAGGTGACGCGTCTGTTCGCTCATGCTTATGTCTAATTGTGTATATCTTTTAAATTAATTGTCTTTCCAGTTTAATTTGTTACAAAACCTATAAGAGTTGCAATATTTTGTTTTATATTTTATTTTACATTGATATTTTTTTGAGTTTATATTTTGTGACTGCATTGTATACATTTCACCGATTTATTTTTATTTATATAGATAAACTAGCTGTCCCGGCAAACGTCGTTTTGCCATAACTACTAATAAATTAAAAATTAATTAAAAAAACATTGTCTAGCGGACAAAATTGTGAATCTAAACCATTCCCAGATCCCCTTGAACACACAAAAAATTTCATCAAAATCGGTCCAGTCGTTCGAGAGTAGTTCAGTGACATACACACTCACAGAAGAATTATATATATAAAGATTTTACATTAATATTTTTTTGTATACATTTCATTCATTTCATTTCATTCTGCATTGTATACATTTCCCCGACTCATTTTTATTTACATAGATAAATAAATATCCCTAACGGCTGGAACTTATCAAGACCTTACCTTGCATTTATTCTGTACTAAGTCATATAGCTTCTGGGCCATGAAGACGAGAGCATTGAACTTGTCCTTGTGCTCTGGGAGGTGGATCATGACGCATCTGTTGATGAGGAAGTCAGCCGCATCCAGGTCGCTGGCCCAGGGCGGCAGTTCGAACAACTTAGGCTTGAACATGCGGCCCAGGTACGAACGGCATTCGTGTGATGAGTGAAGACCTTCTTCGTGAAGTTCCCGCAGCATGTTCTGGATGCAACTGTCGAAAGACATACATAACTTCTAATATATCGAGTCCACGTGTTTCTGGTCGTACTCTTAAAAAACGGCTGGACTGATTTTAATGATTTTTGCTTACTTGATAGGTATGTGAATAAAGTCTTTTTATCATCCCACTCCGCACGTTTTAAGTGGCCGAACTATGTTTGCCCATTTAGCTAGTTTTAAAAAAGCATTCTTTATTCTTAATCCCTCTCTTTTTTACCCGACTGCGAAGAAGGAGGGTAAATATACATACATACATACACTCGAAAAACGAGGGTATGTATGTATGTATATTTTTTTAACACACCATAGGCCCTAGAGCCTAAACGGCTTGTCGTATTTTTTTATGTGAGTGGTGCCAATAGATACATCAAAATTGAAAAGAAAAACAAAACTAAGGATTTTTGGCGTCAAAAACTAATCTACAAGAAAAATAATGTTTTCAAAATACATAGTGTGGTGATTACGAATATATATATATCTTTATATATATAATTCTTCTGTGAGTGTGTATGTCACTGAACTACTTTCAAACTAGATTCACAATTTTGTCCGCTGAACAATGTTTTTTTAATTAATTCTTAATTTATTAGTAGTTATGGCAAAACGACGTTTGCCGGGACAGCTAGTATATATATATATATATATATATATATATATATATATATAAGTTATATGTTTTATTAAAAAAAAAAGAATTTAATAAAGGTGATAGACATTGACGCAGTCAGGTTTTTTTTACCAATAAATAATTTGCGTTTTAATCTGCAATCAGTCGTCAGCCTATAATCAGATGTGTTCAGGAAAGGAAATGTTAAAGAGCAGTACACCCTTGCCTCACTCACTCACTCACTCACTCACTCACTCAGAGTACAGAAACTGTCGTAATGTTTACATACTCATGTATCTCAGCATTAAAGAGTATTGTTTTTATTAAATACTTACTTGACATAGTAAAGATCATTTTTCTTTCCATGCAAAAGGAGTCTGTATATGTAATGATCGGGCCAATCGACCAGACACTTCATAATAAGTAGTAGTGGCGCATAGTACATCATTTTCCGATGTGAAAACATCAACTTGCATGTCCCGTTGGTAAGGAAATGGAGTACATTGTTCTGAAACAGTTAAAAGCATTAGTAATAAAAAAAAGTAAAAACTAAAACCCAACTACGACAAAAAACGATGCTGAAAAAGTATGAAACAAGTTTCAGAAGCCGTAGTCACGCGTTGTTAAAGTGATATGTACCATATGGTATATTACACTACATGGACTACGGCTTTTGAAAGTTATTAATGTACCATAGTCCATATCACTTTAACAACGCGTGACTACGGCTTCTGAAACTTGTTTCATACTTTTTCAGCATCGTTTTTTGTCGTAGTTGGGTTTTAGTTATTACTTTTTTTTATTTAAAATGTTTTGGTGCGTCTATAATACTAATTTCTTTGCAAAGAATATTTTAAATAGATACCACAGAAGTGTCACAATTATCGAATAAATACGGACAAAGTCACGAGAAAATGCTAATAATATATATATTTTTGAAATCTACAAGTAACGCCCTTTCGTATGATACCAAACACGGCACATTTCTCTCATATTTATTTTTTAATACACTACCTTACGTCGGCTAGAGGGCGCCACATTAAATTCAGTGACACGTCATATAGCCTATAATCAGCGGGCAATCAAGACGCTTCTAACGCTACCTCATTTGTCTTATACTGACTAGTTTAGAAAGAATGAGGGAACAAATAAGCATACCATAGAAATATCACACTTTTCGAATAAATACGGACAAAGTCACCAACAAATGCTAATAATATATGTATTTTTGAAATGTACAAGTAACGCCCTTTCCAATGATACCAAACACGTATTTTACATATTTATCTCAAATTTATTTTTTAATACAGTACTTTATGTCGGCTAGAGGGCGCCACATTAGATTCAGTGACACGTCATATAGCCTATAACCAGAAGACAATCATGACGCTTCTAGAGACACCTCATTCGTCCAAATCTAATTAGTAGTTAAGGAGCTAGGAGGGAACAAATGAACATACATACATACATACATACATACATACATACATACATACATACATACATACATACATACATACATAGCCTGTCAAAATCATAACCCTCCTTTTGCTTTGCCGTAGTCGGGTAAAAATAATTAAGACTACAAACATACATAAACGAACATAAAGAACACCCAGACGCAAGACCACCGAGTGAGTGTGGATACAGGAGGCCCATATCCCAACCCCTCCCCCCGCCCCTACAGGTCAGCAACGCACTTGTGACTCCTCTGGTGTTGTGGGTGTCCATGGGCGGCGGTAATCGCTTACTATGCGAGACGTCTGCTCGTTTACACCTTATATAATAAAACAAGTACAATTTTAACAAAAATAAAACCGACTTTAAGGTTCGACTCGATTTCTCTTGGATGCCATCATCAGATATTAATGTCCTTCTTATAGTACCACCGTCGGGACATCTCATTTCCATTAAAAAAAGAATCATCAAAATCGGTTCATAAACGACGAAGTTATTCGCGAACACACATAAAAAACAGGAAAATATATATATATATGGTGGAATTGAGAAACCTCCTCCTTTTTTTGAAGTCGGTTAATAAAGGAGGTGGTTCTCAATTTGACTGTAACCTCAGTTACTTCGACTGGAAGAACCGGATTTGATGATCCTTTTTTTAATTTGAAAGCTGGTGCAACCCATGTGTTCCAATTTCATTTGGTCTAGTTCTTTTTTGTCAAAAGTTTTACCTGAAATTGTTCTAAGTATACATACCGTGCTTGTCTGGTCTGATGTCACACAACGGACCATCACACCAAAGTCTGAGAACAGGTTGCCTCTCATTCTCCATCCTGATCTCTTGATGGCTACTGGATAATTCCGTCTCGTCACCAACAGCATACGGGCTAAGCGTTCATGACCCTAGAAAATATACAGAAATTACAATAAAACCTTTAAACCTTCAAGAAAAAAGCGTACTCCTTCTTAAAAGGCCAGCAACGTTTCTGGAGTTGCAAGTGTCAATGGGCGGCGGTAATCGCTTACCATCAGGCGATACGTCTGCTCGTTTGCCCCTATTCAATAAAAAAAGGAACTTTGAAATATAGTCACGATTATAAATCAAACTTTTCTTCTCTTTGCAGTAACGCAGTCTTGTGAAGTTTTTTAAAGTAAACATCTTTACTTCCGTAAAGCGTGACGTGAGAAAGGTGATGGAGCGAGGCGAACAGAACTTGAGAGGGAGATATAAGTTAGAGAACATAGAAAGAGAGTTATGTTTTGTGTATTTCGTGTAAGGGAAAGAGATGTTTTACTTCATTTGCGTGGCAGACCACAATAGTTTTCTTTTTCCCTTAATAGCCTGTTACGATATCAATGCAAATGGTATGACATTTCATAGTTTTAATACGTCATCAAACAGATGATGTACATGATTTAATATCTTATTGCATAAGATAGTAACATCAGTGGCGAATCGATGCGAGCCATTCGGTTGAAATTATTCTTAAACTAGCTGAACCCCGCGGTGTTACCCGCGGCTATTGTTGTACCGCGAGTAACGCCGCGGGCCAAAGTTAGTCTAAAAACAGTAGCCTAAGCTACTTCCTATATCATCAGCTACCTATCAGTGAAAGTCCCGTCAAAATCAGTCCATCCATTCCAGAGATTAGCCGGAACAAACAGACAGACCAACAGACAAAAATACAAAAAATGCATTTTTGGTATATGTACCGTGTATACACGCATATGCATTTAGTAAAAAGCGGTTATTTTAATATTACAAACAGACACTCCAATTTTATTTATTTGTATAGATTATAGGTGTTTGACTATAAAAGTGCTTAATATCAGCCCAGAGTTTGGAACTTGGGGTCTTAACCCGGGTAGTACGTAAAGCAGTCGGCCCTGCGCCTTATCTCTCGCCAGTTATATCGCATAGCCATCTCATCGGATTGTGAGAGTGAGGAAACAGAGAGTGCATGTGTATTTGCACACACACACACACACTAGTGCATTATAATATCTCTTGTGTAGTTGGTTGGTCTCTGTTGAGACTGGTTAAAATTGGTAGTTGCGTGGTTGAAACATTGAACTTTGGAAGTTAACCAAAAAATGTAAGTTGCACAAATGTACAGGTGTGCTTAAACTCAGGTCAAGCTAACCTGACAGATGTAACTCTACAGGTAAATGGCTAGCTTTATACTTAAAATGTCTTTAAATGACTAGTTTTTATTAAATTACCTTTACTATAAAGTATCCACCCCATTCGTCTGCATGTTCATGGTGCTCCACCAACTCTTCAGGTGATAGATTAGATAAGTGGCATATATTGGACTGAAATAAAAAAAAAAAACTTTACTTATATGAAAATATAGCGCGGTGTTACCCGCGGTTATTGTCGAAGCTAGTCTAAAAATAAGTCGCCTAAGTTACTCCTTATTTCATCAACTACCTATCAGTGAAAGTCCCGTCAAAATCGATCCAGCCGTTCCAGAGATTAGCCGGAACAAACAGACAGACAGATAAAATTTGTAAAATTAATATTTTGGTATATGTACGATGTATACACACCCATATGCATTTAGTTAAAAGTGGTTATTTTAATATTACAAACAGACACTCCCATTTTATTTATTTGTATAGATAAAATGAGAAAGAAAAGACGGGTTGTGCACTGCTCAATGGGATAATAATAAATCCTGTGTCACAGGAGATATTACAAACAGATATGAATCGGCCACAAAGAACACCCAGAGTCAGCACAGTATAAAACGGTGTGGCAACCGCTTAAAACACAATGTCATCCGTGCAGTAAAAGTGCCATAAGTGAATTTATTCCAGTAAATGCCTTGAAACAATGTTTTATTAATATTTAAAGAGAGTATGAAGTTAATTTACATTATATACTAGAAGTATTCATCCCCAAATGGAATGAAATAATCTAGTTGTTAGCGAACATGTTAACAACTAGGATTATGGGTTAGATTCTTGAATGGATAAATAGTGTGTGTGATGAGTAGAATTGATTGCTTAAACTTTGACAAACTCTGCTTCAAATATTGATTCGTCTATATGTATATTTTATGTGAGTTATGATTTTCATTACTCTTTGTAAGTAAGATCCAACTACAATGTGTTACTATAAGTTTGGTAGGATGCAGCGAATATCATATACAGTCAAACCTGGGTAAATGAGAACTGGATAAGTGAGAAAACTCTATAAGTGAGAGTAATAGCCAGGACCCGTCATTTTAAGCTCCCAAAACCTCTATTAGCGAGAAACAGAAACCTTTGTAAGAGAGAGTCGTTTTTCCCTCATGGACCTCCGTAAGTGAGACTGCTACTTATGTATGCCTCTATAAGCGACAGTCGAGCCTTATTTATTTATGTATATTATTTAGGAGGAACAAATGACAAAACAAATTACAAATTTAACATCTGCTATTTTATGACTCATTCTTAACTTTCGTGTAACTTCTTACCATTGTTTTTGTATTGTTTGCTCGTCAATATTGTTCCTATTCTATTTCGTGGCACTAAATTACGTTATTTTATCGCATTCTTTTCAAATGGACACGTGTGCCTGTGTACCGTCCTGTTTGTCGGACTTACACAGTTTATCGTTCATCAATTGAGGAGGAAAGTTCCGTTCTAAATTATGTCAAAACGGAAAATTAAAGTACAGCAATATTCGACAAAATTGATGAGTTAAATAAAAACATTTAAAATACAAAAACAGAAACTTAAACGAAATTGACGGATTTTTTTAAGTGCAAATAAGTTCTAAATAAAATAAAATTACATAGTGCATGAATATATGTATTGTTATTGCTGCGTACCTCTATAAGAGAGAAACGCTACCCATGTACCTGCATTAGCGAGAAACTCGGGTTAGTGAGAAACCTCTATAAGCGAGAATGGGATTGTGCTCCCTTGAACTCTCGCTTATCCAGGTTTGACTGTAGTTATAGAGTAGACTAGCTTTAGCCCGCGCTCCGTCCCCCTGTATATTAGCGTGAAAGAGTAACATATAGTGAATGATTCTAGATATAGAAAATTCTACATACCTTTATCATAACTGGCAGAGAGCCTAGTGACCGATCAACAGTAACCACCTTTCCATCTATTGCTACACTCATTCGGACCTTGAAATCACCTTTATATGTTGCAGCACGTTGCCTACATTCTGTTGGCAGTACCGTTTGATTCTTAACACCTATAGCTTCCATAGGAACACTTGGTTTGGCAAAACCACATTCATCTATAGTGACTTTTACCCTTTCACCCGAAGGTAGCTCAAACTCTGCAGGGATTAGGTCTGCGATTGCGGCTTTTAAGCCATGTTGAAGCATGTAGTTAAATGAGTCTATGTGTGGTGCTCCCAAGCATTGAAGATACTGAAACGTAAAAGTTGATTTAAAACTGATATCATCATGTATAGGCGCAGTTGGTTTTACCCCAAATAATGAAAAGTAACAGATTATATTTTAAAAGATGTTTGAGTATAAATAAGTGAAAGGTTGATCTAGTACAAACACATTAAAAATAAGAAGTTTTCATGTTATATATTCTTCTACTTGTGAGTGATCTGATACAGAAGAGTGGATCTTTGATCTCTCTATGTCTTCGGCCTAACTACATTGTAATTAATGTGACCATTTATTTAATGTAAGCAGGATGCTTTCTTATAAAGGCCGATATTTGATTTGATTTGATATTTGATATTGAATTTCTTATAAAAAAGTATAATTGATGATTGGTAGAAAATATGTGTGGACAGCTAATTCACGGTCCACACATATTTTCTACCGATAATTGATAACCTGTACTCGCACTAATCAAAGTGAATACAGGTCTATACATACACATGATATAATTGAAATTACAATTGAAACGGTTCAGTAGTATAGACACTACTCGCTCAAGTCCAGTGCTGCTAACTCTCCAAAGTATTTATTCCTAAAACTTGATTTGACTTTGTGTCATTGTGTAACTTATTTTTCTATTTTCAAAATTTACTACACTATATGTAATAAAACACACTATGTTCAACGGGTCAAAACCACACCTTATTAATGTTACCAGCAGTCTGTATCCCGTATTTTATACAATAGTCAGGGCATCCAGGCAATGTACAGAATACCTGGGGTATCCAGGCAATGTATGAAATTTTGGAATATATTTTTGTCCATTACATACTTTACCTAGGCTTTCTATACAATTACACCACCAGCCATGATTTGTGGAGAGGGGGCGCTAACACCCGCGGACGAGGAAGACCGCCCAAGAGATGGACAGATGACATCCGGCAACAAGCTGGTATAAATTGGATGCAGGTGGCCCAGGACAGGTGCCAGTGGAGGAGTGAAGAGGAGGCCTACGTTCGAAGACGATCATGTTAGGGGCTGATATGGATGGATGGATGGACACCACCAGCAATGTGTAAAACAAATTAATATTTATTTTACATGTGACATATCAGCCTTAATTTATGTTACAACAATGATATAGGTATTTATGTTATAATTGGGAGATCCCCGTACGATTTAAGCAAACCAACGATAATCAGGTCCTTTCATATGATATTTTCTCCTCTACTCTGCCCACCAGGGCAATTTTTTTGAGTTCTCCTTTACCGTTCTGGCAGTACGTTCAAAGTACCATAAAATATTCTGTTAGCACGATATCCATGGTCTTTACAACTAATAGTACTTTTACTATATAACAATTTAACTTAAATACATGTAAAAAAATAATTTAGGTGTTTTTAAAATACCATGCAAAATAAAAACAATACAATAGGTTAGTTACCGGATTAGCGATTTTGGGAGGTTTTCTGTAGTCTGGATGAGATGTGTAAGCTAATGACGGGTTCTTCGCTATTTTTTTTGAATTCATTTTGAATCGAATTTACCACAAAATAAATGTTACATGTAGTATTGCACTGAGCACACGACACGTGCGTTATCATGTCAAAACACTGACACAAGCACTGACTGACTGACAGTCTAAAACACTGACATTGACTGACTCACAGAACAGACTGACTGACACTCTTGACTGTCTGACTGACTTTCTCTGTATTAACCAATTATTTAACAATGTATTCTGTGAGACTGACTGAAACTGAAAGACTGAACTGAACACAGTCGCAGCAAAATAACACTACTCACTCAAGTCCAGTGTTGCCAACTCTCCAAAGTATTCATCCCTAAAACTTGGTTCGTGCCCTAATTTTAGTGCCTTATGAAAAACTAAATATCTAACTGAAGAAATAATAAAAAAAATAGTCTTTTGTAATTTTGTTTTCCACTATTAACATTTTATCTTTACTGGGTTCCGCCTTTTTGAAATCTGAGATAAAATTAAATAAACGATAAATAAATAATTCAGTCACCCGGAAAACAATGCCATCTAGCTGAAAAAACGTAACATTTTAGTGTACGGATTGTGCAAGATTCACCGTTTCTTGTAATCATCATACATGTCTGCAACATTTTAATAGATAATTTAATTTACAACTTACCTTTTTAATATTATACATGAAGAATGTACGTGCGACACATGCGTTTAAAATTGAAAGCCCGCGGTACAACAACAACCACCAGTAATGCCGCGGAGCGAAAATAGTCTAAAAGTTCAGACATCACAATTAAAAAAAAACGTAAATACCGTATTTACTTTCATATGCATTTAGTGAATACCTGTTAATTTTAAAATAGAAATAGATACTTCAATTTTATTTATCAGCGGCCACATTCACTAGACATTCCGTTATGAATTTCGATTTTGAATATCGAACGCATACTTACACAATAAATACAAACAGTAGTTTTTCGTTCAAAGTTTTCTGTCTCCGCATGATGGCTTGTTTTCGGAGTTTCGTAAACAGTGAAATCACAATTTAAAATGTGTCATCGTCACACTAGATTTATTTAGTTCGGATCGAATCGGATACAGATAACACTTCGGACTTAAACTACTGTTCGTATGCTGTTTGATGTATGTCTTTAGATTTGTATTTCACTGCGTTCGATATCCCGATTCGATATTTCTAATCGAAATTCCAGTATAGTACCTATAGTTCGAATCGAAATGTTGAATAATAATAAGGTTCGTTTTTCGAATTGAAATTCCTAAACGAAATTCTGAGTGTATGTGACCACCCTCAACGAACTACATTTCTGTTCTTCAGTTAGTTTCATTCTTTTATCATTACTGCCATCTTTACGGTACAAAGTGTATACCATATTATGTTTCTACTTATTTAGAAAAAAAGAGAATCTACATCAAGTTAAAATTGTGGAAACATCCTGCTAAACCATGTATAGGTAAGTACCTACATTACTTTTATGAGGTTGATCTACTGAAATAAAAATTAAAGTATCTGTTACAAATTTTAAATTAACAGCTTTTTACTAAATGTATGTAAATGTATATGTTTATACGGTAGGTACTTCCATAAAAAGCAATATTTAAAAAAAATGTATTCTCGCTGTCTGTTTGTTTTGGCTTATCTCTGGAACGGCTGTACCGTTTTGAACGGGACTTTCACTGGCAGATAGCCGATGACTAGATTTAGATATAGATTTAGACTAGTTTCGCCCTACGCTATTACCCGTAGTTGTTGTTTTAGCGAGGATAAAACAAGCAAGTGAAATATGAGATGGATGGCATCTCATTTCACACGTAAATACCAAAAACACACTATTATCTATAAAAATAAATTAAATTGGAGTGTCGGTTTGTTGTAATATTAAAATTCGCTTTACTAAATGCATATATGTATGTAATGTACACACATACACATGATACGCGGTACATATACCAAATTTATTTTTTTACACTTTTTGTCTTTCTGTATGTCTGCCGGATAAACTAACTGCTGGACCGATTTTGACAGGACTTTCAGTGACAGAGAGTTGATGATCCAGGGAGTAACTTAGGCTACTTTTTTAGACTAAATTTGTCCCGCGGCGTTACTCGCGGTACAACAATAACCGCGGGTAACACCGCGGGGTTCAGTTAATAATAAATAATACTAAACACACATAAAAATATTCTCTGAAAATCAGTCTTCAAAATATATGAGTCAAATTTGACACGACGACATTATGTATGTATGTATGTACATTTATTCCCTTATAGCTCCTTAACTACTCGTTAGAACTGGTCAAATGAGGTGTCGTTAGAAGCGTCTTGATCGTCCTCTGGTTATAGGCCTATGGTACATTACACTACATGGACTACGGCTTTTGAAATTTAGTAATGTATCGGTTATTTTAATATTACAAACAGACACTCCAATTTTATTTTGTTCTATAGAGTATAGATTTCAATATATAGATATCGCCCATCGATAAATTAAATAGTGTTTCCTTCTCACTATGATCCCGGGTCCTTTAAGCGGGGCGTGAAAAAGCATCTCACCAAGCCGCCATAGTGCGGGTCACCATGCTGCTTTGTGCTTATTCGCAATGAGGATGGTGACCACCACTCTTGGATTCTACTCATGCTTTCCATCAGGCAGGGCAGAGTCATTTTGGGAGCTCAGTATAAAAAAAAAAAAAAATGTTTCGGACCACGGCTCACTTGCACAAATCACAAGGCCTAGCCTTGAAAGCACTCTTCTCGACTTAGGCTTCTCTATATTTATTAGGCCTCGGTGTCGCAGTGGTAGCGTACGCGACTGCTGTTCTTGAGGTCTCGGGTTCGATTCCCGGGTCGGAACAAATGTTTGTATGATCTGCAAATATTTGTTTCGGAGTTTGGGTGTTTTCTATGTATAATATGTATGTATTTACAAAAAAAAAAGTATATAAGTATTGATATCAGTTGTCTAGTACCCATAATACAAGCTCTGCTTAGTTTGGGACTAGATGGCGTTGTGTGTTAGATGTCCGAAATATTTATTATTTTATTAAATGGCAGACTCACATTAGACTCTCCAGAATAAAAACCCTAGCCTAGATGGAGTACATCTTATCAGCTTAGATCCAAGTCAAATCAAGACACAAGAGATTTCTATTATATAATACAACTGCCTACTCACGTTATACTGCCCCGACTTGGCCAAATTAACTTTTTTTAACATTCTTCTTTGGTGCTCCGCTCCTATTGGTGTTAGCGTGAAGATATATAGCCTTCCTCGATAAATGGGGTATCTAACACTGAAATAATTTTTCAAATCGGACCAGTGGTTCCTAAGATTAACACGTTTAAGCAAACAAACAAACTCTTCAGCTTTATATATTAGTATCTCAGATCCTCAGATCAAATAAAAAAAGATAGATAACAAGTATCGCCAACTTGTACGATACTGACGAAAAGTAGCGTAGTTTCTTAACACGTGTGTATGTTAACGCGTGTGTTTACTTGGAACTACGCTACTTTTTTTGCTTCAACAAGAACAAGGCCGTGCGTTATCTACCTTATTTTTATTTGATTTGAGAATAGTATATATATAGTAATATCTAGCTGAAACTATTTTCACCCGCTGTATTTTCGGCGTAAAACTTTTAAACCTGCTAAGTCGTAAGTTGAGTAATCGATTTCCACTATCGTTTGTTGCAGGTTGCTGCCAATATTTACAAATAACGGCATTCTTGTCGGTAACATCGAAGCGTATTGTCTACTCTGTCGCGTTACTTTAACAGATGTACTGGAACACATCAAAAATAGACTTCATATAACCAAATTGAAAAATTCTCTTTATTTAAAGAAATATAGAAACGATTTTATAAAAATGGTATGTGGGTATTCTATACGTTATAATTTATTTCATTTTCTAAAGTTTAAGTTGATCTTCCGATCCATCGAGCTAGAACTTTGACGGTGGTTAAAAAACTGAAAGCTGGTGAGGGATTATCATTTTATATCACACTAATATTGTAAGTGTGATATAAAATGATAATCCTTCACCAGTTTTCAGCTTTTACACTAATATTGTAAAAGCGTACTCCTTCTTAAAAGGCCGGCAACGCACCTGTGACGCCTCTGGTGTTGCGGGTGTCCATGGGCGGCGGTATTCACTTACCATCAGGTGATACGTCTGCTCGTTTGCCTCCTATTTAAATTAAAAAAAAAAAAAAAAAAAAGTGATTCGTTTTTTGTTTTTTCGGCAGACGTTCCCCATTTCATCTCATCCACATTTTTTATATTTTATATCATTAATTTCATCACGACGAAGACTAAACGACTTGAAGACTATAAACACCTGACATTGGCAGAAATAGCTGATCCGAGAGATCCGGCTGATTGCCATTTCATCAAAGAAGAAAGAAAGAAAGATTGTAAAAGTGAAATTAGTTTGTTTGTTACCCTTTCACGCGAAAACTGCTAGATCGATCATCATGAAACTTTGTGCACATAGGTTACTTTTGATTAAATGCGGGCGAAGTCGCGGGTGAAAGCTAGTAGTATATAATATTATTCTGTTTATATACAATATTTCTGTTTGTATATGTATTTGTAAGTGTATGTGTGTTTAATGCGTGGTTTAATGTGAATGATCGGTAGGTATATGTTTGTTGATGTCTATTGATTGAAATAAAATCCTACTAATATTATAAATGCGAAAGTTTGTAAGGATGGATGGATGTTTGGATGTTTGTTACTCTTTCACGCAAAAACTACTGAACGGATTTGGATGAAACTTTACAGTAATATAGCTTATACATCAGAATAACACAGACTACTATTTGCCGCGATAACCGACATATACGCGGGCGGAGCCGCGGGCAACAACTAGTAATAAATATATTATTATTGATATTTTTAAACCCCGGCGCAAAAAGAAGGGCACAATGTCACAATGTCTGTCTGTGGCATCGTAGCTCTTAAACAGATAGACCGATTTCGATGAGGTTATTTTCAATTAAAAGCCAGTTTCATTGCAGTGGTTTTTAGCTATGTTTGGATAATATCGGTCCAGGAGTGTAAAAGTATCAGATCTTTTACAAAATGATGTGAGGCATTTTTGGTGTGTGCCACCCGCAACACCAGAGGCGTCACATGTGCGATGCGGCCTTTTAACTTTTTACCCGACTACGGCAAAGCCAAAGGAGGGTTATGATTTTGACAGGCTATGTATGTATGTATGTATGTATGTATGTATGTATGTATGTATGTATGTATGTATGTATGTTCATTTGTTTCCTCCTAGCTCCTTAACTACTCATTAGATTTGGACAAATGAGGTGTTTCTAGAAGCGTCATGATTGTCTTCTGGTTATAGGCTATATGACGTGTCACTGAATCTAATGTGGCGCCCTCTAGCCGACATAAAGTACTGTATTAAAAAATAAATTTGAGATAAATGTGCCGTGTTTGGTATCATTAGAAAGGGCGTTACTTGTACATTTCAAAAATACATATATTATTAGCATTTGTTCGTGACTTTGTCCGTATTTATTTAAAAAGTGTGATATTTCTATGGTATGCTTATTTGTTCCCTCATTCTTTCTAAACTAGTCAGAATAAGACAAATGAGGTATCGTTAAAAGTGTCTTGATTGTAAGCTGCTTAGAAGTTATATGACGTGTCACTGAATCGAATGTGGCGCCCTCTAGCCGACATAAAGTACTGTATTAAAAACTAAATTTGAAATAAATATGCCGTGTTTGGTATCATTGGAAAGAACGTTACTTGTACATTTCAAAAATATATATATTATTTATTAGCATTTGTTCGTGACTTTGTCCGTATTTATTCGATAAGTGTGATATTTCTATGGTACCTATTTAAAATAAACTTTGCACAACAATAAGCAGTATAGAGGCACCAAAACATTTTAAATAAAAAAAGTAAAAACTAAAACCCAACTACGACAAAAAACGACGTTTAAAAAGTATGAAACAAGTTTCAAAAGCCGTAGTCACGCGTTATTAAAGTGTTGTGGACTATGGTACATTACACTACATGGACTACGGCTTTTGAAACTTACGTATGTTCCATAGTCCATAATACTTTAACAACGCGTGACTACGGCTTTTGAAACTTGTTTCATACTTTTTAAACGTCGTTTTTTGTCGTAGTTGGGTTTTAGTTTTTATTAAGAATGAGTACCTACGCTCTTCGCACTGCCTTGGTGGCGCAGTGGTAGCGTACGCGACTACTGTTCTTGAGGTCTCGGGTTCGATTCCCGGGTCGGACCAAATGTTTGTATGATCTGCAAATATTTGTTTCGGAGTTTTGGTGTTTTCTATGTATAATATGTATGTATTTACAAAAAAAAAAGTATATAAGTATTTATATCAGTTGTCTAGTACCCATAATACAAGCTATGCTTAGTTTGGGACTAGATGGCGTTGTGTGTTAGATGTCCGAAATATTTATTTTATTTTTTATT
This sequence comes from Spilosoma lubricipeda, assembly GCA_905220595.1. Classification (NCBI taxonomy): domain Eukaryota; kingdom Metazoa; phylum Arthropoda; class Insecta; order Lepidoptera; family Erebidae; genus Spilosoma; species Spilosoma lubricipeda. The sequence goes on along the minus strand of HG992296.1, from coordinate 12,356,809 downwards.
TTTCTTAAAGGTTTGAAGGGCGTATTGGTCCGGGAACACCGCTGTGGTTCATTCCACAGTTTCAGAAAGTTTCTGAAAAACCGCACAGTTGTGAAATGCTAACCATCTAGACACAATATTTTATATTTAGAGATTTATATATATGTTTAATAAATAATAATAAATAAATATTTCGGACATCTAAACACACAACGCCATCTAGTCCCAAGATAAGCAGAGCTTGTGTTATGGGGTACTAGATAACTGATACAAATACATATATACTTTTTTTTTGTAAATACTTACATATTATAGATAGAACACACCCAAACTCCGAAACAAATATTTGTAGATCATACAAACATTTGGTCCGACCCGGGAATCGAACCCGAGACCTCATGATCGGCAGTCGCTCACGCCAACCGCGAGACCAACGAGGCAGTCTTGTTTGTCAGTAGCCTGGTTCCCCTTAACACAGGAACCGCCCAATTTGGAACCAGATAGCGGTCTGTGAGATGTATCACGTTATTATTACAATAGCTTTTGCCTGCGGCTCCGTCCGCATGTTTGTCAGTTACCGCAGTAAAAAGTAGCCTTCTACAAGAATCAAACTATATTTATGCCTAATGGATGCAGCGGTTTGGTAAGAGTGACAGATAGACAGACACAACGCCATCTAGTCCCAAACTAAGCAGAGCTTGTATTATGGATACTAGACAACTAATATAAATACTTATATACTTTTTTTTTTGTAAATTCTTACATATTATACATAGGAAACACCCAAACTCTGAAACAAATATTTGCAGATCATACAAACATTTGGTCCGACCCGGGAATCGAACCCGAGACCTCAAGAACAGTAGTTGCGTACGCTACCACTGCGCCACCGAGGCAGCTATGTGTATACACGGTACGTGTACCTACCGAAATAAAAAAAACAAAATTTTTGTCTGTCTGTCCGTCGCTCTATCGGTCTGTTTGTTCCGGGTAAATCTGGAACGGCTGGTCCGATTTTGACGGGACTTTCACTTAGGCTACTTTTTTTAGACTAGCTTCGTCCCGCAGCGTATTTTTATAAGTATTAATGATATGGAACCTTTGTGGAAGAGAAATAAACATTTATTATTATATATATTTTGTCAGTGTTATTATTAATTGCAGATGTACGGCGTTTACTTCTGCGAAGTGTGTCACACGACGGTACCCACAGCTTCTAAAGTAGCTATGCACGTGACAGATAAAACACATATTAATAGAAAAAAGGCACACCTGACGCGTGTGGGGACTTCTATATTTTTTCAAGGGGATAAACTGATAGCAGAAAGAGCCTGGAACGGCTTTATAGATGGCACCTGTGTTGTCTGTAATACCGATATCCATGATTACTTATGTCATGTGTCGGAACAACGACATGCTCGCAATGTGGTTAGGAGCACGGTGACCACAGACAATGATGACAATATTTATAGAAAGGCAAGTATCACAGTGAGTGAAGATTTTTAATTTTTTATTTTTTTTTGGACAACTAAGCACACAACGACATCTAGTCCCAAGATAAGCAGAGCTTGTGTTATGGGGTACTAGACAGCTGATACAAATACATATATACTTTTTATTTTGTAAATACATACATATTATAGATAGAACACACCCAAACTCCGAAACAAATATTTGTAGATCATACAAACATTTGGTCCGACCCGGGAATCGAACCCGAGACCTCATGATCAGTAGTCGCACACGCCAACCGCTAGACCAACGAGGCAGATTCTATTTTCCTTCTTAGATTTTTTTCGTAAAAGACAATATATGTCGTTTCGTATTTACCTAACTAGCTTTTGATAGCATATGTCCTTTCTCAAGAATCTAAAGTATCCTCCATACCAAATTTCATTGAAATCGGTGCATCGGTTCAGCTGTAAAGAAGGCGTAAATAACTGAAAGACAATTACTTTTGAATCTATGTCTATAGATACAATAAATAAAAGTAATTAAAGTAGCCTAAGTTACTCCCTGAATCATCAGCTACCTGCCAGAGAAAGTCCCGTCAAAATCGGCACAGCCGTTCCAGTGATTTCCCGGAACAAACAGAATGATAAACAGATAGTCAGACAGAAAAAAAAAATGTTGTTTTGTACATGCATCGTGTATACCTACATATGCATTTATTTAAAAGCGGTTATTTTAATATTTATTTATTTATTTATTTATTTACTAGGCTCACCAACAATTGTATACACTGTATAAAGGTTATTATTATTTTTTTTACAATAAATATAGTAGTAGGCATAGTGTTACAATTACTTATAGGTAAGCACCACGTGCACAATAAACAACAATATAATCATAATATTATGCAAAAACACAAGATAAGTTTTATCAAAAACAGATGGCACTCAAATAAAGTACCTCCTATAAGGCATTCAGTATGCTTTTGCGGAATTTGTTAAGCGAGTCAGTGTGTATATCGACAAGGGCGCCGCAACTATTGAGCAGTTTGCAAAGTCGTGGGATGGTGGAGTTTGTACCGAGAATGCTTCTGCGAAGTGGGGGATGCAGGGGGGTGATAGGAAAACGAGGATACCTAGCTGGCGCCTGGAATTTTATTTTGCCTAAAAGTTGTGGACAATCTATCTTGTGCCTCAGAAGCTTGTATAGAAATATGGAGTCTATAACATTCCTTCGTTTTTCAAGTGTGACTAGCCTCTCGCTTCATACGATTTTATCCTTTTAGCTACACCAGAGGCATACGCTAGGTGCCAGAGGAACCTCTTCTGTATACGCTCCAGTCTTAATTTGTGTGTCGCATAATGTGGTCTCCATACAGGACTGCAGTACTCCAGTATGCCACGAACGAGGCAGTTATACAAAAGAATTTTAGTATTATTACATCGAAACTTAACTGCATTTCTTAAAACGAATCCCAGCATTCTAGATGATTTTTTTACAATACTTTCTACGTGTGGTACAAATGTGAGCTTACAATCAAATATTACTAACAGACACTCCAATTTTATTTATTTGTGTAGATGTAACTAAAATTTATGCTTTCGCAATGTTTCCTTTATCCGTGCTCTATGACGTTGCATCATACCTTTTAAGATGTGTTTAACGGGAAGTATCCTGTAGGTTTTGATTCCCTTTAGAGTGTCGAAAATTTGCAGCATAAACGCATGTATCTTTTGATTGCATTGGCTTGAAAGTATGTTATTTTAACATCTCTCATGGAACAGTGGCCATGAATTGTATATGAATGTGTATATATGTATACTAGTAGACTCACGCAACCTCGTTTGCGTCTTCTATTGCCCGTAGCGTGATAATTTTCCCCCGTTTTAGAAACATTTTTCATCGGTGCTCCGCTCCTATTGGTCTTAGCGTGTTGATATATATATAGCGTCCTCAATAAATGGGCTATCCAACACTGAAAGAATTTTTCAAATCGGACCAGCGGTTCCTGAGATTAGCGTGTTTTAACAAACAAACAAACAAACAAACAAACTCTTCAGCTTTATATATTAGTATAGATAGATGAATTTCAGTTTAATACCGTCACGCGACCCTGCGAAAAAGCCTCTTCCAGACAGACGGACAATAAAGTGATTCTACAAGACTTCCGTTTTTTCCTTTTGAAGTACGGAAGCCTTAAAATGCCATTCCTAATTATTTCAAATCGAAATGTTTTATTTCAGATAGATGGAGGATATCAGTGTTTGACATGTAACAAAGTTACCTCTGTCTCAAACCTCTCTGTGCACTTAAATTCTGAAGAGCATAAGGCTGCTCGAGTTTCATTAGGCGGTATTAGAATTTATGATCACGAACAGATAAAGATGAATGAGAATATAGTCTATGGAGATGACACAGGTATTGACAGGTAACTTACATTGTATTTTTTTTAATATACCTGATAAACAACCTCGTTTGTACATTTCAAAAATATATATATAATTAGCATTTGCTCGTGATTTTGTTCGTATTTATTCGAAAATTGTGATATTTCTATTATTTTAGAAAATTTATTTGCAAAGAAATGAATGTTATAACAGCACCAAAACATAAAAAATAATAAAAACTAAAACTCAACTACGACAAAAACAACTCTGGAAAAGTATGAAATAAGTTTGAAAAGCCGTAGTCACATGTTATATAGAAACGTACCGTAATACTAACAACACGTGACTACGACTTTTCAAACTTGTTTCATACTTTTTCAGAGTTGTTTTTTGTCGTAGTTGAGTTTTAGTTTTTAAACTTTAAAGCTGTAAGTCTAAAAGTTAAAATTAAGACAGCACTGTTGCTTACAGTTAAACAACGACGATTAATAAGTCCGAGAGTGTATATAATATTTTTATTTAATCTTTAAGTTAATGGGATAATGTATACTTAACTGCATTTTAGTTGTATGCTGTGTTTGTACATATACACCATTGTATAAACTTTACTAGCAGACCCACGCAACCTCGTTTGCGTCTCCTATTGCCCGTCGCGTGATAATTTTCCCCCGTTCTTGGAACATTTTTCATTGGTGCTCCTCTCCTATTGGTCTTAGCGTGATGATATATAACCTATAGCCTTCCTCGATAAATGGGCTATCTAACACTGAAAGAATTTTTCAAATCGGACCAGTGGTTCCTGAGATTAGCGTGTTCAAACAAACAAAAAAACTCTTCAGCTTTATATATTAGTACTAGCTGACCCACGCAACCTCGTTTGCGCCTTATATTGCCCGTAGCGTGAAAATTTCCCCCGTTTTCGAAACATTATTCATTGTTGCTCCGCTCCTATTAGTGGTAGCCTGATGATATATACCCTATAGCCTTCCTCGATAAATGGACTATCCAACACCGAAAGAATTTTTCAAATCGGACCAGCGGTTCCTGAGATTAGCGTGTTCAAACAAACAAACAAACAAACAAACAAACAAACTCTTCAGCTTTATATATTAGTACTAGCTGACCCACGCAACCTCGTTTGCGCCTTATATTGCCCGTCGCGTGATAATTTTCCCCCGTTTTTGAAACATTTTTCATTGGTGCTCCTCTCCTATTGATCTTAGCGTGATGATATATACCCTATAGCCTTCCTCGATAAATGGACTATCCAACAACGAAAGAATTTTTCAAATCGGACCAGCGGTTCCTGAGATTAGCGTGTTCAAACAAACAAACAAACAAACTCTTCAGCTTTATATATTAGTATAGATAGATAGATTGAATAAACTTCATTATTATTTTTTAATTTCAGACGACGCCTCCAATTTTGAAGAATTACCTATAAAGAAAGTGATTCCTGTGAGTAAAGAATTAGAGACATATGTAAACCAACACGGCATGTACGTAACCCATGACAACTTTACTATATATTGTAAGATGTGCTCTTTAATGTTACCTGGCGCATTGCACAATATAAAAGAGCACATTATAGGAAAAAAACACATAGAAAACACAAAACGCTGGGTAGACAATGAACCATATCGAATGACGATGGAAAAAGTTCGATCGAAAGATTATTTTACACAAACCTTAATTGCAATGAGTAGTATGAGGAAATATGTAATAATTAATAACAGTGTTTGTGTCGAGTTTGATAATTTCTTTTGTCTAACGAACCTTGAAAAAATAATATGTAATCTTTGTGAAGAAGAAGTACCCCCTGAAGATGATATCTTGACTCATTTAGTCTCACCGTCACATGTTAATGGACTCCGAAATGCTTTTGTCATAACATCTTTGAAAGAGGAATTCGTAAGACAGGTAATAATAATAATTGTAATGCATCTCGCTGTCTAGAATAGAGTGAGTTTTAAACAGAACACCATGGAAAGATAACTATTATTGTCCTCACATCAAATAAAAAAAGGTAGATAACGCAAGGCCTTGTTCTTGTTGAACCAAAAAAAGTAGCGTAATTCCAAGTAAACACACGCGTTAACGCGTTAACGCACATAATAAAATATGGATGCAATTTTCTCTTATGTATTGATATAAACTTCACTAAACATTTAATGACAGTTTCACCAGGTCATAATAAATAGTTATATGTAATGATGATTATTATGAATGATGTATGACTGCCTCGTTGGTCTCGCGGTTGGCGTGTGCGACTGCTAATCATGAGGTCTCGGGTTAGATTGTTAGATGTGTTAGATGTCCAAAGTATTTATTTATTTATTTATTTATTTATTATCGCGTACCTATGTACTCGACGACGTAGATAGAAGCGGGCATTCTCTATTCACATTTATGCCTAACTCTGTGGCGCAGTTAAAGGTAAAAACGTTTACAAAAACGTTTTAGTTTTCCCCACACTACGTTTGCCAAGACACAAAGGCATTGCCTTCCCGTCTTGGCAAACGTAGTTTGGGACGCCCTCTGTCCAGATGGCGAGAGGACTTACGTAATAGGGCAGCGACTGGATGCAGAAAGCAACAGACCGGGCTCTGTGGTGTTCCTTGGGAGAGACCTATGTCCAGAAGAGGACTGCATAGGGCTGATGATGATGATGATGTGGTGTAGTGGTACTGTGTAGCTGTGCTTGAACCTGAGACAGGTTCGATTCGCGAGTCGGACCAAATATTTGTATGATCTGCAAATATTTGTTTCAGAGTTAAAAAAAAAGTATCTATGTTTTTATATCAGTGGTATCTAAACTAATATATAAAGCTGAAAAGTTTGTTTGTTTGTTTGAACATGCTAATCTCAAAAACCGCTGGTCCGATTTAAAAAATTCTTTCGGTGTTGGAGGCTATAGGGTATAGGTAGGCTACTACTAATAGGAGCGGAGCAGCAATGAAGAATGTTTCAAAAACGGGGGAAATTTTCACGCTACGGGCAATATAAGGCGCAAACGAGGTTGCGTGGGTCAGCTAGTTTATAGTATAAGTCTGCTTAGTTTGGGACTAGATGGTGTCGTATATCAGATATCCAAAATTATATTTATATGTAATTATTAATTACAGATCAATTCTCAGTATCAGTGCGTTTTCTGCAACTTTTATACGCCGAGTTACGGACTCATATTGTATCATTTATCCACTCCTCAACATGAATACCAAAAGGTCAGAAGCAAGCAGATTTTGCAACAAATAAAAAAAGAATCAATAATAAACATCGGCGAAGTGGAACTACATATTTTTGACTTTGACAACTTTGACACAATCATCTAATATTTACTTACTTCTTTCTTTTAAAAGACAATTCCGCACTCAGGATATTCCTGCGTCGCGAGGCTATTATGTATTTTATTCTAAAGTGAAGTTATACTGTCTGACCAGTCATCACCACCATCCTATCGCAGTCCACTGCTTGACATGAGCCTCTCACGCCTCTTGGTTCGATCCTCGGCGTATCGCTTCTAACTCCTTTCAGCCGTCTGGCGCTAATCAACACTTCACTTGGCCTGTGACGTCCTACACTACGTTGCCAAGACGGTCTCCACTGAAAACCCCATTTACCTGAAAGGTTATCGGTTTTACGCCAAATATGGCCAGTTTGCTAATCATGTGGCTATATCGATGACCCTAGTTCTCTGCCAGATCACTTCGTTTCTAATACGATCCCAATAACGCCTGACTACTACTAGGCGTTTCTCTAAGGGATCGCGTTTCTTGAGAGCCATAGCACGCTGAGCAACTTTGAACTTGTGGACCAGAGTCCAGACGTATCGTAATTGTAAACGTAATGGCTCCGTATGATACTGCGGATAAGACGCACTCATTCAAGACTTTTGTCTTTAGACCCTAGCTGGATTCTCCTGTTCACCTCGTCCTCAAAGATGTTTCTACCTAACTACAAAGGCTGCCAGAGGTATACATATTTTTGAACACAGTATCCCGCAATCGGTTCTGGTAGTACATGTTTATTGAAAATGACCTTGGTCTTGTCCAAGTCATCCGTAGGCCGATGCGTACAGAAGAATCAGCGAGGTAGTTCAGAATCTGTTCCTGCAGCGTAACTGCCATAATGAGGATGTCGTCTGCAAATCGCAAGTGAGAGATATATTCGTCATTGTTATTGATGTTGATGTCGCGCCCTTTACAGTGCAGCGTGGGAGAGCCTTGCTGCCGACGAACGAATGGGCCGGCTCGACCGGAGTGATACCACGGCTTTACAGAAAACCGGTGTGAAATAGTGCTTGCCCTGTGTTTCACCGAATGAGTGAGGATACTGGAGGCCCATACCCCAACCCCTCCCCCTATCTCCCCGCCCATCTCCCATAGTCCGGCAACGCACTTGTGACGCCTCTGGTGTTGCTGATGTCCTTGGGGGGCGGTATAGTTTATCATCAGGCGATACGTCTGCTCGTTTACTCGCCTATACCATAAAAAAGCGTCTTCAACAAGTCTTCTATTGCATTAGTGAAGAATTTCGGGGAAATAACATCCCATTGTCTCACTCCTTGATGCAATGCAGCGGTTAGCAGACCTAAATACATTTTTCTATCAAGAGGCTTATGTTTAGCAGTTCGATACTGAAGACTGTTGATGACGATTGAAAGAAATTAATGTTATTGAACTTTATTACTGTTTCTGAGTGAATAGCTAAAAATTATATTTTTAAGCTGTTCGATTAACTGTTATAGAAGTAAGGGTTATTCCACATTGTTCACCTAGGTGATCACCCGGGTGAATATAGTAGACTTTTTGGTTTCCTCATTTCACCATGGAAGTATTTTACCTAGGTGAAGAAAGTGGGATAAACCTAAAAATAATCTATGGGCAGAAATCACACTCCTGAAAGCGGTTATAATTGTTAAAATGAATTGTTGTCTTTATATAAATCTTTACAACCCTATTAAGTATATTATGTTATATTATAATTCAAGTAATTTTACTAATTATGTACAAATAATTATAAAATAAACTATAATTACTATGAAAATAAACTTTTATTTATACAAGTGTAAATTAAACAAAACCCGAAAATGTAAAAAGATTTCAACAAATTGATAACCTCCTTGTTTGAAGTCGGTTACTTGAAATAAAGACAAATGTGTTTTACCATTCGTGTGTAGCCTCGTACAGGCTCGTACGCGGCAGAACAGCACTGAACACAAATGATCCTCGACTCCATGTCTTAAAAGTAAATGTGAATAATTACGTATGTCACAGCCACTTTTTTTCCAACTCGCACTTGGCCGCTATTTTAGTTTTATCATTCTCTTATTTTAGAAGTTACAGGAGGGGGATGGGAACACATTTTACCACTTTGGAAGTGTCTCTTACGCAAACTATTCAGTTTACGCAAAATGATACTAGAAACCTCTAGTATCATTTTGAAGAAAAAAGAAGCGGAGCACCAATGAAGAATGTTTTAAAAACGGGGGGAAATTATCACGCAATATCACGGGATAGCTAGTAATATTATAAAGTTGAAGAGTTTGTTTGTTTGTTTGAACGCGCTAATCTCAGGAAACACTGGTCCGATTTGAAAAATTATTTCAGTGTTGGATAGTACATTTATCGAGAAAGCCTATAGGCTAGGTATATATCATCACGATCAAACGACGAACGAGGTTGCGTGGGTCGAGTTATTATTAAAAGCGGCTAAGTGCGAGTCGGGTATAATTTTGATATTTGTGTTGATTGAATGGAAGGTAAATTGCAGTTTAGGATTTATGACGTCTTAAAAAAAACTACTTACTAGATTTCGTTCAAAGCAATTTTCGATGGAAGTTTGCATGGTAATGTAGGTACATCATATATTTTTGTAGTTTTATCATTTTCTTATTTTAGAAGTTATAGGGTGGACACATTCTACAACTTTGCAAGTGTCTCTCGCGCAAACTATTATAGTTAATTAAAAACAGTTAGTTAACAAAAATAAAACCGACTTCAAGGTTTGACTCGATTTCTCTTGGATGCCATCATCAGATCTTAGAGTCCTTATCATGGTACCACCATTGGGATATCACCTTTCCATGAAAAAAAAGAATCATCAAAATCGGTTCATAAACGACGAAGTTATCCGCGAAAACACATAAAAAAAAACAAAAGAATATACATGGTCGAATTGAGAAACCTCCTTCTTTTTTTGAAGTCGATTAAAAAAAGTGATAGTAGAAACCTCAATATCATATTTGAAGACCTATCCAAAGATACACCGCACGTACGGGATTGATGAAAAAAAAATTTTGAGTTTCAGTTCTAAGTATGGGGACCCCAATTTTTTTTATTTTTTTTTTATTGTTGTGTGAAAATCTTAATGCGGTTAACAGAATACGATTATGTAGGAGATCAGAGTCTCTAACCACTAAACGAACAGGCCCGTTCAATAATAAGCACTGTCGTTCCGTGACTGGCAAGCTTTATGGTTATGAAAACAAGTAAGATGTCTACAATGGTCTATGATCAAGGATAAACCCACAGAGTACAATGTTGTTATTGTCAAATTAAGGGCGTAAATACATTCGGAATTCCGTTTATGAATTTCGATTCGAAATAATGATTCGTTTTTCCGTAAATACGTCACAAACTAGGTTTATTTAAATTCGGAATAACAAGGTGAATTGAATCAGAGATAACTTCGGACGGAAAACTCTTTTTTGTTTAAGTTAGATTTGTATGGATTTACTGCCTTTGATATCACGAATCGATATTTCTAAACGCAAATACGAGTGCATGTACTCACCCTCAAAAAACTTGATTTCCGCACCTCAGTCAGTGTCATTTTTAAAACTTCATCGGTCTCTTCACAGTGCATAGTATACCTATTCATACAAAACATACAGCAAGTTAAATAAACCGAAAACATATCCCCTTGAATCATGTTTAAGTAAGTACACATTACTTTTACGAATGTTATCTAACTATCTATACCTACAAATAAAGAAAATTAGATTGTCTGTTTGTAATATTAAAATAACCGATTTTTACTAAATGCATATTTAATGTATACACGGTACATACACCAAGATAACATTTTTTTACATTTTTTGTCTGTCAGTCTGTCTGTTTGTTCCGGCTAATCTCTGGACCGGCTGGACTGATTTTGACAGGAGTTTCACTGATAGCTAATGATATAAGGAGTGACTTAGGCTAATTTTTTTTAGACTAGCTTCGCTAGCCCCGTGGCGCTACCCGCGGTAACGCGGATTTAGCTAGTTTATTATGTACTGCTAACTGTAAGACATCAGCACATAGGTACAGACTGTCTGATTTTATAATAAATAAATAAATAATAATGAACCGGATAAAGTGGTTTATGGTAGCCCGTATAAGATTGAAATAATTATTCATATAGACTCTTCTGAATAAAGTAAACGACAATTTGCGTATAAAACCAGCAAGTGGGTAGCTCAGATAAAATTAAAAACTTTAGTAAATAGGTACTCTGCGAACAATGAATTGAGGCTTGCACCCTTGTGTTTTAAATTCACAATTGTATGTACATATCAACAACGTAACTACGTACTATCTTGTCGAAATTTAGAAATGTCGGGTTTTGTTGTAAAAAATAGACAGCAATAGATAAATCTACACAAATAAATAAAATTGAAGTGTCTGTTTCTAATATTAAAATAACTACTTTTTACTAAATTCATACGTATGTATACATGGTACATATACCAAAATCATTTTTTTCTCAATTTTTATCTGCCTGTCTGCTTGTTCAGGTCAATCTCTGAAACGGCTAGACCGATTTTAACGGGACTTTCACTGATAGTTAGCTGATGATATAGTGATGTAGTGTCTGTTTGTAATATTAAAATAACCGCTTTTTAATAAATGCCTATGTATGTATTTTATACACGATGCATGTACCAAAATAACATTTTTTTTCATTTTTTGTCTGTCGGTCTGTCTGGAAAGGCTGGACCGATTTTAACGGGACTTTCAGTGGCAAATAGCTATTGCTGATGATGTAAGGAGTAAAGGCCTGTATTCAGTTTGATTAGTGCGAGTGTAAGTGCGTAGTGCAGGTAATCAATCATCGGTAGAAAATACGTATTTTCTACCAATTATCGATAACCTGCCTTAACACCTGCACTAGCTTCGCTCCGCGGCATCACCTGCGGTACGACAATGACCGCGGGTAACACCGCGGGACTCAGCTAGTAAAAAATATAGTCTGGTCATACGACTGTTTATTCTTAGAAAATTAACTTTAATCAACTGCCTCGTTGGTCTAGCGGTTGCCGTGAGCGACTGCTGATCATGAGGTCTCGGGTTCGATTCCCGGGTCGGATAAAATGTTTGTATGATCTACAAATATTTGTTTCGGAGTTTGGATGTGTTCTATCTATAATATGTATGTATTTACAAAAAAAAAAGTATATATGTACTTGTATCAGTTGTCTAGTACCCCATAACACAAGCTCCGCTTATCTTGGGACTAGATGGCGTTGTGTGTTTAGATGTCCGAAATATTTATATTATTTATTTAATCGATACAATAATATTAAAATAACCGCTTTTTAACCGACTTCATACTAAATGCATATATGTGTATACACGGTACATACGAGGCATGCCTTTTAAGGTTTGTCGTTTGAAGAAAAAAATACACAACTAGAACTTTATAGTACTTTTTATTGTTTTTCAAAGTGTTAATACACTTTTCCATGCGCTCAAACCAGTTATTATAACATTTATTTCACTCTAAAGTGGGGGGTGTTCAAAATGGCTGACTTGAAAGCGTGGACTGCTTCTTCACCGGACTGGAACCTTTGACCACGAAGACTTTTCTAAATTTTGTATGGAGGATGGTCAAGAATTTCTATTTTTTCCTGCTTCAAATACTCAATCGTTTGACGAGCGCTGTGTGAGCTTGCGTTGTCGTGGTGCAGAATGATGCGTCGCTTTGAGTTAGATTTTCGAAGTTCGAGAGTAGAGGGCGCCACATTAGATTCAGTGACACGTCATATATCCAGCAGACGATCATGACGCTTCTAAAGACACCTCATTTGTCCAGTTCTGATGAGTAGTTAAGGAGCTATGAGGGAACAAATGAATATACATACATACATACATAGCCTTTGACAGGCTCATAACCCTCCCTTGGCTTTGCCGTTGTCGGGTGTAAATGGCGCGTTATCTCCATACGCTTAAATATACGATAAGTTTAAATATTTGTTCTGAAGTTGTACAAAAATGTAGATAGTTTAGGTAGTTTATTTCTATGTTTATTTGTTATGAGGCGTATATTAATTTACATGTTACTGAGTAACTAGGCTGAAACTGGGCATGTCATTTGAGATTATTGTAAGTTAACATCAAACGTAACATAGCGACGGCGACGCCTGCCGTAACGGCACATCGGCACACATAGGTTAAAGTTAAGCCACATATTGGAGCCAAAAAGACATATTATAGATAAAAAATACAAATATGTAATGTCCTATCTATAAAGCCGAGTCTCCACCGAACAAAAGTGGGCAACTTTTTTGTTGTCAACCTTTTTTGTGTCCCTGCTTACAGTTTAGCATCAATAAACCTGTTGAATCAATTTTCGGCTGCGGTATTTCCTGAGTACATCTTTTTAATATGCTTTACCGTAGGTCTAGTGTTCGATTCCCACCCATTTCCACTATCGTTTGTTACAGCGTGCTGTCGATATTTTCAAAGAACTGCATTCTTGTAGGAGACCTTGACTGGTACTGTCTTGCTTGCTCCGCGCTTGTGACAGGAGATGTAATGGAACACATCAGAAACAGAACTCACAACGCCAAATTGAAACTCACAGTTTATTATGAAAAATATAAGGATGATTTCATAAAAAAGGTACATGGGTATTTAAAACGTTATAATTTATTTCATTTTCTAAAGTTTAAGCTGATATTGTCGACTTCCAATTAACTTGCTTGTTAGTCTTGAGTATAGCGATCCTGGCTGAAAAGAATGTCGAGGATTTGTTAACCAGGACAAATAAATGTAATTTTTTGTTTATACCTAAGTGTAATTTATCACAGAGTACAATATTTTTAAATTTAAATATGTATAAGTATGATTGTCAGTAGCCAGGTTTCTGTAACACATGAACTGCCTAATTTAGAATCAAACGACCGTGTGTGAGAAGTATCAGGTTATTAATATATTTGTCGAGCTTAAGTTAGGGATTTCTCCATATCAACAAGTACAATTTTAACAAAAGTACAACCGACTTCAAGGTTCGACTCGATTTCTCTTGGATGCTATCATCAGATATTAATGTCCTTATCATGGTATCACCGTTGGGACATATCCTTTCCTTTAAAAAAAAAACATCAAATTCGGTTTATAAACGACGAAGTTATCCGAGAACACACATAAAAAATATATACTATATTTACGGTCGAATTGAGAAACCTCCTCCTTTTTTTAAAGTCGGTTAAAAAAAATAAGGACTGCCGATAGAAGTGAACTTATAACTTAAAATGTTATTTATAAAATTAGAAATTTCATAATGTTTAAATTAAAATTATCAAACATTAACATGTCGGTGACGCGAACCCATAAGATTTTCCCCTACCAAAAAGAAGTTTACACTTCTAAAACCTAATCTCTTGATATAAACAAAAAAAAACAGCAATGGCTTTAGTGCTTCTTATTAACATGTGAAAATTGCAGGTTGACGGGGTTTACTTCTGCGAGATGTGTAACACAACCGTTTCCACAGCTGCTAAAGTAGCTATACACGTGACAGAAGACACGCACATTCAAGGAAAACGGGCGCAACTGACGCGTTTGGGAACTTGTGTATTATTTCAAAAGGATAAACTGATTGAAGAAAGAGCCTGGAACGGCTTCGTAGAGGACACCTGCGTTGTCTGCAATACTGATTTTCATGACTGCCTTGCTCATACTGAGGAACACAGACATGCTCTTAATGTGGTTAGAAGCACTGTTACGATAGACGATGACAATAATATTTATAGAAAGGCAAGTATCACAGTAATAATAAGTATACCGTGGGAGAGCCACGTTTTGGCATGCATGGGGCGGCTCGACCGGAGTGATATCACTGCCTAACAGAAAACCGGTGTGAAACAGTGCTTGCGCTGTGTTACATCGAGTGAGTGAGGATACCGGAGGCCCATAAGGCCCGATAAGTTCATCTTCTGGTCGAATGATTCCTCTTTTGAGCTGTTTCGTAAATATCTATGAGAATCACCATTTTAAAGTATCTTATATTTGTCTAGTACCTTTAAACGAGCAATTTTTATATCCCGTGAGGGACGGGGAGGGGCCCCGTCCCTCAAAGGCCAGCAGCGCACTTATGACGCCTCTGGTGTTGCGGGTGTCCATGGGCGCCGGTGATCGCTTACCATCAGGCGATACGTCTGCTCGTATACCCCCTAAAGCATAAAAAAAGAAAAAAAACATTTAATCGGAAATTTTGTATGTAAGGAGTGTCGAGGTATCGATCGATCGATCGAATCGAATCGATGTAGCTACTGTAGCTAGGATTTCTTTTAAGAAAATCTATACATCTATACAAATAAATAAAATTGGAGTGTCTCTTTGTAATATTAAAATAACAGCTTTTCAATCAATGCATAGTATGTATACACGATACATATACCAAAAATATAGTTAAAATTTTTTTTGTCTATCTGTTAGTCTGTCTGTTTGTTCCGGGTAATCTCTGGAACGGCTGGACGGATTTTGACGGGACTTTCACTGGCAGGTAGCTGATGATCCAGGGAGTAACTTAGGTTACTTTTTTTTAACTATCTTTGTCTCGCGGCGTTACTCGCGGTACAACAATAACCGCGGGTAACACCGCGGGGTTCAGCTAGTTTACAATAAAGTTATTAGACAAATGCTATACTTGTTGCTTTCAAATCAAACTCTTTTATTTCAGGTAGATGGAGGGTATCAGTGTTTAACATGTAACAAAGTAACCTCTGATACAGAGATCTCTAAGCACTTAAATTCTGCACAGCATAAGGCTGATCTACTTCCAGTGGGCTATTCTGAAAGTAATACTGAACAGGATCAGGTGATGGAGGATGAAACCTATGGAGATGAGACAAAAGGTATTGACATGTAACTTACATTGTATTCATTTTTATATACACTAGATACCGTAGTGCAGATAAATCCCGTTAGTTCAGATATACCCCTTTTAGGTACAACAATGGGAACATTAAGATTCTCATATAGGAGGGGGCCTAACCGTAAGTAGGCCGAGGACGTTAAGGTTCCAGAATTGCCTAGGGTGCACCTGGTTTCGCAGCTTCTAGTGCCCGAGACGGCGTGTGGTTTTTCGTCGGTCCGAGTCCGACATAGCCACCAACAGGTTATATCCAGGGGGATTACTAAACATAAAAATGGGTTCAGTGAAATGGGTTCAAAAAACCCGAGTTAGTAGATTTACTTTCTACCTTTAACCCTACATCTTATTAATAAAATATATTGAATTCGAGTGTTCTACATTCGTATCCGCAATTATTGTCATTTTTTACAATCCGACACATCACTTGTTGTAAGATCTCAGTAGGTATATAGACGGCCATATTCATAAGCGTTACTTAATTTAATGCAAATGTTTTGTATTATTTTAAGTTAAATAATGTTTATAAATAAGACCAACATTGTTTAAAGATGTCTTTTAAATTTCAGAAAACCCTGTCAATCTGTCTGTCAATAAAGAAATAGCTATCAAAACAGAATTGATGTGAGTAAAGAACTGGTAACTTATGCAAACAAACACGGCTTGTTCTTAAGACCCATATTCTCTTTGATTAGTGCGAGTACAGGTGTGAAGTGCGGGTCATCAATGATTGGTAGGAAATACGTGTGGACCGCGATTGATCACCTGCACTTCACACCTGCACTCTCACTACTAACTACTAACAAAGAGAATACAGTGGCCTTTAACCCAAGATAATTATAGTACTCGTATGTACTGTAATGTACGTTCTTCAAATTCCCTCGGCACAATGAACACACACAATGTACAAAAGTACATTTCAGGACGAGAATAAGATTCAAAAGACAATTCCGCATCTGGAACTTTCCTGAGTCGCGGAGGCATAGTAGTAGCATTAATAATAATCTTTGTAAAAAGTTTTATTACAACTTTTACTATTTCATTCTAGACTCAGTTTATAGGCAAATGAAGTCTTAAATTATAGTTTTTTTAATAAGACTAACCTGAAGAAAATACTGACTAGCCAGCATTGTATATTGTAGGCCCAATATTTTTTCTATGGAGAAGCTTATTTGTTAACTATTGAAGTATTGAAATCAGCTATTGAAAGCTATGAATAAGGATAAAAATTAATTGTTATTGACTCATTATTATTGTTTCTCACAGAATTATATTTGTTAATTTTTTTTAGATAAAACAAAGGTTTATTCTACTTTATTCCTCTGGGTGATAGCACCCGAACATAAGGTTAAGTTTTGGGTTTTTTTCATTTCACCTTAGTGATATCACCTAGGTGAAGATAAAGGTAATCATATTTTTAATCTCGCTTGTCGGCACTTGATGGAACTTGTTGTAATACATTCTTGATTAAAACTCACTTGTACTTATTCCACTATTTTAATTTATTTTATTTTATTTTACACCTGACCGGTTTCGCCTTATGGCATTCTCAAAGGTTCTTTGAGAATTTGAGAATGCCATAAGGCGAAACCGGTCAGGTGTAAAATAAAATAAAATAGTGGAATAAGTACAAGTGAGTTTTAATCAAGAATGTAATCATATTGTGTACATTTTTCACCCACATAAGGTGCGATAGTGAAGTTCACCGGTATCAACCATTGGTCTGGGTACATTATGTAATAATTTCGTTTCACTTTAATGCTCCACTAGTGGTTTGAATAGCACTCAGGTAATTTGGCAAGATCTGAGCTGATGTTATTGCTTATACAAGAAATCTGACAAACGAACATTTACAAAATAAAAGAATGTCATTGAAAAGTACGGAATGAAGTTCGGTAACAACAAATGAAGGCCGCCACATACGCACACAGCAATTTTAATTCATGATATTCCTCTTAAAACGAGTTTTTGGGGTGTATACATATACATGTTATTCGTGGGTATGTAGATGTTTAAAAATTAGGTCCAAAGGATTCTCGAACTTTTACCGTAATCCAACACCTTTTTTATATTCAATCAAGTTTACTTATAGACCCCCAAAACCACGTTTTTAGAGAAATTTTATTGACGCTACTTTTCGTTAATTGTATATTTACACCGTAAAATTAGGAACTCTTGGTCTTATAACAGCATGATGATGGTGACAGTTGCCTGTACGACGATTCTGGTTTGTTTAATTTAATTTACTACAGTTATTAATGACTAGCCGACCCACGCAACCTCGTTTGCGTCTTCTATTGCCCGTAACGTGATAATTTTCCCCCGTTTTCGAAACATTTTTCATTGGTGCTCCGCTCCTATTAGACCTAGCGTGATGATGATAGCCTATAGTGCTCCTCGATAAATGGGCTATCTAACACTGAAAAAATTTTTCAAATCGGACCAGCGGTTCCTGAGATTAGCGTGTTCAAACAAACAAACAAACTCTTCAGCTTTATATATTAGTATAGATTTGATGTATTGCGAATGTGGTTGGTACAGCTGAAATACTAAGTCATCATTTGTAAATCGCAACAACTTTCAAGAGTGAAACGAAATGTTACTGAAACCATCCCGCACCATGCTACAGCGCAAAGAGTATAATTATCATACCGCATGTGGGTGACTAGCCGACCCACGCAACCTCGTTTGCGCCTTATATTGCCCGTAGCGTGAAAATTTCCCCCGTTTTTCAAACATTCTTCATTGTTGCTCCGCTCCTATCAGTAGTAGCGTGATGATATATACCCTATAGCCTTCCTCGATAAATGGACTATCCAACACCGAAAGACTTTTTCAAATCGGACCAGCGGTTCCTGAGATTAGCGTGTTCAAACAAACAAACAAACAAACAAACAAACAAACAAACAAACAAACAAACTCTTCAGCTTTATATATTAGTATAGATGTAAGTACAGAAGATGAAAAAATGAACTTTTAATTACCTGGATGATTCAGTTCTAACATGTATAAAGGTTACTGCTTTGTGTTCAATGTTTCACCTGATGATTCATTCAGGTGAAATACTTCCAAGGTGAAATGAGAAAACCCAGAAGTCTCCTTAATTTACCTGGAGGGAATATCACCTAGGTACTTAATAAAGATAGTCAATGTACATATGTAATTCCTGAGAGCGTTTTACATTGTTAAAATAAATTGTAGTCTTTAAATAAATCTTTACAATATGTGATATTACAATTTAAGTATTATTATTAATGATGTATAAATATATAATAAAATAAAGTACAGTTACGATAAAAAAAGTTTTATTGAGAACTGAAAACAATAAATACAAGTAAAATTTTAACAAAAATAAAACCGACCTCAAGTTTTGACTCGATTTCTCTTAGATGCCATCATCAGATATTAATGTCCTCACCACCGTTGGATTATCTCCTTTCCATTAAAAAAAAATCATCAAAATCGGTTCATAAACGACGAAGTTAACTGTGAACACAAATAAAAAAAATGTGTATACGGTCGAATTGAGAAACCTCCTCCTTTTTTGAAGTCTGAACAATGATACTATTTTTATAATATCATTGATTCGGGTTTATTTGCAAAACGTTCGCTGGTTCGTTCCTAATTGTTTATATGTTTAAAATTACTGTGGCGATGTTTTTTATTGTTTACTTGATGACTATGCATCACACCCTTTCATTTCATATCCCTCTCGAGGATATCTGTCTAGATCCCTTTTTTTCCAATTCTACTTTCAATATATTTTAAACAAACAAACAAACATTGTGTGATAAACTTTTTTTTATGTGTGGGTCAGTCAAAATTACTCTGCCTGATGGAAATCATAAGCATAATCCAAGAGTGGTGGTCATGTACCGTGTATATAGCTAAGCATATTTATTAAAAAGCGGTTATTTTAATATTACAAATAGACACTCCAGTTTTATTTATTTACTAGCTGAACCGGCGCTGAACTAGATGTACGGCGAGTAACGCCGCGGGACAAAGTTAGTCTAAAAAAAGTAGCCTAAGTTACTCCCCGGATCATCAGCTACCTGCCAGTGAAAGTCCCGTCAAAATCCGTCCAGCCGTTCCAGAGATTACCCGGAACAAACACACAGACAGACAGACAGACAGACCGACAGACAGACAGACAGACAAAAAATTAAATTTTGGCAATATAACACCCAACGCCATCTAGTTTTCAGACTAAGTAGACTTTAAGTAGGGCGTTTATTTAGAACTTGTAGGACTGCGTTTAGTTAATGCAGTTGTAACAACTTTATGAGCAGAATTAAAATTCTTTTAGGAGTTCTAAAAATATGATGAATACATGAAAATAGTTAGGATGACTTACATAATAAACAGTATAAATCCATAATAATTCATTTTAATCATTATATATTGCCAGCTGTGATTGAAATGCCTTCTGATGCAGAACTTATCTCTTGATTTTCTTAAATTTTGTTTTGACTAGCTGAGTCCCGCGGCCTGCCTAAAAAAAGTAGCCTAAGTTACTCCTTATTACATCAACTATCTGCCAGTGAAAGTCCCGTCAAAATCAGTTCAGGCGTTCCAAAGTATATATTTGTATAATTTAAAAAAACAAGAAACGATTAATTTTATTAACTAGCTAAGACTCGCGATGTTACCCGCACTTATTGTTGTACCTTCACAAACCACAGGTAACGCCACGGGGCTAAATTAGTCTAAAAAAAGTAGTCTTAGTTACTCCTTATTACATCAGCTATCTGCTAGTAAAACTCTTTCAAATCGGTCCAGCCTTTCTGGAGATAAGCCGGAACAACCGACACAGTGCCGGTTTTAACACTACCAGCGCCCTGGGCGAGATTTCTACGGCGCCCCCCAACTGCAATTAAAACCCATACGAAAAAAGGGAAATGATATAATTTAATATGCATTTATTAAAAAAATCAATTATTTATTATAAAAAAACCTTTCTGGTCTTTCCATCAGTGAACTCTTTTATAAGGTTATCAAAGTCGATGTTTTCAGCAATTTCTTTTTCAATTGACAAAGTTGCTAAGTTTGTCAATCTAGATTGACATATTATTGATCGAAGCTAGTATTATTCCTACCTCTATGAAGATAGGTTTTTATTAGCATCAGCTATGAAAAATTCCTCTCCCCGCTAGCAACTATTAATGTATAGTCAAAAGTATGCGAAATGCTATCCATACATTTGAATACTTTTAAAGTAGGTATGCGAAATGCTATCCATACATTTGAATACTTATCTTTGATAAAATTAATTAAAATAAGTTATCAAGCAATATTTATACTGGTTTTTTCCTTTTATAAATTACTCTCTAATGCACCAGACACTAGGTACACTACTCGTATACGTCTGCCCAATAACGTTATTTATTTCCATCCCACGGTTGCCTGGAAGAGATTGCCGTTGAGCAATAAGGCCGCCAGTTGTACTACCGACCTACCTAGTTTTTAGTTATGTACTTAGTTATCTGGTGTACAATAAAGCGATTTATTGTTATTCTCTTTATAATATTTATATATAGGTACATATTAATCACATTTTTAAATATAAATATAAAAACAAATACATTTAAAAATATTAAAAATAGTAAACCACCAACTTTGGGTACAGGGACCAAGAAACCGGTGGTTAGGACTCCAAGGACAGGAACCTCCTCACAATACGAGCCGTGTCAAGGAGGACTACCTTCTGCATCATATCCTTGATCCAGCCATCTAACGTGAGACTCTTAAGGTGTTGGTCGAGGCTCTTGGCAATTAATCCGTGAGCAGATTATTATTATTATAAAATTTAAAACAAAAATAGGAAACGTTCTCATCAGGCAAAAAAGATTTCAGACTTACGAGTTTAGTACATAATATACAACCATCTATGTTTAATTTAGAGTCAATTTTAATTGGAGATCCCCACATACTTTGACAAGGTCGGATTTTTCCTGAATCTGTTTAATATTGTACAAAAAAGACCAAGGTTTCGTACAAAGTTAACTATTCGAACCTTTCATTGACTGAAATTAATATAGTATCCAAAAGACAGTCGAAAAAATCAAATTCTTCAATCTTTTAGATGTTCAGCTAGAGTAGTAGTCTCATGAGACACTTGAACATCAGTTCTCTGGATTTCAATAGTAAAGTTATGTAAGCATCATGGATGGCAGTAATTTGGTAACGGACTGCTTTAACACTGCTTATTCTTGCTTCCCAACGTGGTCACTGAGTTTTTTTATAGTTTATAGTTCCAAGTGATCAGTTAGAATTTTCCATGGATGAACATTGTATTTGTTTTACATCATCAATGGAGTCATCCTTGTATTTTTTTCCTTAGCGGAAATCTCTATGGACGGAATCCGCCTTGCTGGTGGCATGTCGGACTCGAACCGGCTAAACCGCACGCTGTCTCGGGTACTGGAAGCCGGGAAACCAGGTGCACTCTAGAAAAGAAAACCCTGGAACCCCGACGTACCTCGGGCCACCTACGGTATGTAGATGGCCCCCTCCTGTGTGGGAACTCCGATGTTCCCGTTGCTGTCCCCAAAAGGCTCTCAACTGGGCCTGCTTCTGCTAGTGTGACAGTTGGCCTCACCTGTCACTCCCATGCTTGCGTTTATGGAGGTCGGAGATCGTTTTACGATCGCCAGCGCCTGAGTTGTCTGCGGTACCTGGCCCGGGCCTGGCGAACCGAGAAAGTTGTAAACTTCTCCCGGCCCCGCTTTGCAGTCACCTTCGCAAACATAACTTGCTCGCATAAAGAGACGACGGAGTCCCACGCGCTCTCACTCTGCAACATGGCCGCAATCATGATACCGAGCGAGAGCACCCCGATGGCCGTCACAAGATCACGCCTCGGCTCCCCACACGCCGGACATTCTGCCAGCGTGTGGAGTTTGTTCGCGGATAACTTCGTCGCGTATAAACCATTTTGATGCTTCTTTTTTTAATAGAAAGAAGATATTCCAACGGTGGTATCATGATAAGGACACTAAGATCTGATGATGGCATCCAAGAGAATCGAACCTTGAAGTCGGTTTCTTTTTTTAAAATTTTATTAACTTAAATATTAATAAAAAAAAGTAAAAACTAAAACCCAACTACGACAAAAAACGACTCTGAAAAAGTATGAAACAAGTTTCAAAAGCCGTAGTCACGCGTTGTTAAAGTGATATGTACCATATGGTACATTACACTACATGGACTACGGCTTTTGAAACTTATTAATGTACCATAGTCCATATCACTTTAACAACGCGTGACTACGGCTTTTGAAACTTGTTTCATACTTTTTCAGCGTCGTTTTTTGTCGTAGTTGGGTTTTAGTTTTTACTTTTTTTTATTTAAAATGTTTTGGTGCCTCTATAATACTAATTTCTTTGCAAAGTATATTTTAAATAGATACCACAGAAATATCACAATTATCGAATAAATACGGACAAAGTCACGAGAAAATGCTAATAATATATATATTTTTGAAATCTACAAGTAACGCCCTTGCGTATGATATCAAACACGGCATATTTCTCTCATATTTATTTTTTAATACACTACTTTACGTCGGCTAGAGGGCGCCACATTAGATTTAGTGACACGTCATATAGCCTATTATTAGCGGGCAATCAAGACGCTTCTAACGATACCTCATTTGTCTCATTCTGACTAGTTTAGAAAGAATGAGGGAACAAATAAACATACCATAGAAATATCACACTTGTCGAATAAATACGGACAAAGTCACGCACAAATGCTAATAATATATGTATTTTTGAAATGTACAAGTAACGTCCTTTCCAATGATACCAAACACGGCATATTTATCTCAAATTTATTTTTTAATACAGTACTTTATGTCGGCTAGAGGGCGCCACGTTAGATTCAGTGACACATCATATAGCCTATAACCAGAAGACGATTACGACGCTTCTAGAGACACCTCATTTGTCCAAATCTAATAAGTAGTTAAAGAGCTAGGAGGGAACAAATGAACATACATACATACATACATACATACATACATACATAGCCTGTCAAAATCATAACCCTCCTTTGGCTTTGCCGTAGTCGGGTAAAAAGAGAAAGACAGTGTGTTTCTCTATGATTGGGGATTCCGGATAAAATTAACTGCATGCAGTGCTCCGTTCGAACTGTTTGATTGTGTTGTGATTCAAGTGTTGCAAACAAAGATTTTTTTGCTAAATTTAGGGAATTTACGAATAAGTAGACCTCGAACTATGAGCGATGGGTTATAAAGGGGCGCCTGCGGCGCCCCTTTTATCTGGCGCCCTGGGCGATCGCCCACCCGCGCCCTACCCTAACGCCGCTACTGAACCGACACTCCATTATTTATTTGTATAGATGATTTCACTTTGTAATAGAGTATCGATGGTATTTCCTTGTAACCAATTACTATAAAAGTTTTTTTCGTTTTGAGGTATATTATGATGTATAAGCTATATAACTGTAAAGTTTCATCCAAATCCGTTCAGTAGTTTTAGCGTGAAAATGTAACAAACATCTATCCATCCATCCATACTTACAAACTTTCGCGTTTATAATATTAGTAAAATGTACATCGATTATTGTGGGATTCCCCGTTGAAGTAAATGACTTTTTGAACGGGGAGTTTCTGCAGCCGATACATCGCAAACACCCTACAGAATGTTGCCAACTTTTGAATGCACGCTTTACACGGAACAAAATAAGTTGCATTTTTTTTCTTCTGTCATTTCTGAAATAAAGAAAAATTGGGAAGTTTTTAGTAATTTTTGGTTACCCATATCGGGGGCCCCCGTGGCTTGGAGGCCCCTATAATTGATACGGCAGATACGGCGGTAGCTACGCCCCTGCGGACACCACCCAGTTTTTGGGTATAACTCTCAGCTCTAAATTGCAGTGGAGCCCACACATTGAACATTACACACATATTATATATATTATTATTATAAATATATAATTGATTAGATTATTTAAGTTATTTTCAGCATATTTTTTCATGGAATCCTTGGCAAACGAGCAGACCAATGGCAATTTTTTGTATCGCCCGATGGTAAGCAATTACTGCCGCTCATGGAGATCCGCAACATCAGAGACGTCATAAGTGTGTTACCGGCCTTTGGAGGAGGGGTTGGGGTATGAGCCTCCGGTATCCTCAATCATTCGGTGAAGTGCTGTTTCACACCTGTTTCCTGTGAGGCCGTGGTATCACTCCGGTCGAGCCGGCCCATTCATGCCGAAACGTGGGTCTCCGACGGTAAAACGGTGTTATGTCATATACCACATTCTGGTACTTTGTTGTAGGGAATACTGCTGACATTCAACCAGGGGCGGTTCCAGCCTGGAATTTTGGGGAGGGTCACTAATAATTAATTTAAGTCGAGTAAATTAGACTTTGAATTGGAAAGGCAATTGGAGAGGCCTATGTCCAGCAGTGGACTGCGATAGGCTGATGATGATGATGATGATGAAATTAGACTTTATTGCACATATTAGAAACAAATCGATATGTATAGTTTTTATTGGTAAGTCTATTGAGATGACAGTTTTTTGAATATTTGAGAAGTGTGGGACAATCTCTTAATGAACACTTAGAGGACCTAGCTCCGTGGGAAAGGGGGAAAGGGGGGGGGGGTGAGGGAGGACATGAAGGGTGTGTGTGGGACTTCGGACAAATCAGTCTATCATCCGCGGCGGCCTAACTCGGCTGTCAAGAGGAGCTCCAGAAACGCATCAGAGGCACATCCCAGGGTAGTTAGATTCAACCCCGTGTCAGGTCGCTATTGAATCGGCTCTTTCCCGATCACGCTCTGCGGACTCCCTCTGATGCATTACGTCTCCATAGAAGCAGCCCTCGGCCTCCCATCCCTCCCTACTTGCTAGTATTGCCGCGATCAATACTGGTGACAGGTTTTGACAGATCTTTCAGTGGTGGCATTGTGCCGTAACCACACGTCCGATTCTGTTCAGATATTCACCGAAGCAATCGTACCCGGTGAGCATCTGATTGAGTCGGTAGGTGACACAGTCAGTTCCCTCTATCGAAGCTTGGCGTTGTTGGCGCGTTGGCTGGCACAAACCTAGGCGACTAGCAGACGATGTGGCGCTCCTGCTACCACTCGTACTCGGAGGATTAGCCGTCCGAAATACTCTTCCAAGCTTTACCGACTGTCCAGGATGAGCCTAGGTACTTTATGTACTAGCTCACCTGGCCTACAGTGTCATCCACCCGGAGGCATGAGCTGGATGGTTCTTGGCGCTTACATAAGCCATGGAGGCACTACCTTCAGGCTCAACTCACGAGTCTTATGCACAACACAAGCCACTCCTTGCTCGGCGAGCAGAAGCACCTCCACGAAGCGTTACCCTCTAGCCTGTATTATTGTATCATCTACATAGCAGGCGACACTGAGGCCAGAGGCAGACTATTGCGAAGGTCCGTATCGTATGCAAGGTTCTATAACAATGGGCCCAATACAGATCCTTGGGGAACCGCACAACACATCTCTTCGATTTGCCACTCCGTTCACATCGACTAACTTCACTGCCTTGTCACGCAGATAGGCCTCTATGATAGCATGCAGGTGAGGCGGCTAATATTCAAGGGACGCCCTGATAGCGCGCCAGGGAAGGCGTTAACTAAAGCGTTAACGATATCAAGGCTAACTGTCAACACGACCATCCCGATCATAGGTGCCCGCTGATACGGTCAGAGATAACTCTTTCAAAGAGTTTCTCCGTTCCGTTCAGGCAAGTTGGAACGAAAAGATAACATCTGCACCTTACTTTTTGAGGAGCACCAGTCTCGCTTCTTTTCAGTCGAGGGGGGAGATACCGAGGCCGAAACACTGAGTGAAAATTTGCCTCAGTTTGTCTCCCAGCACTGACCTGGCATACCATCAGGTCCAGGAGCGGTGTTGCGGGAAGCCAGTCTCCACACGGCACGATCCAGCTATCCCTCCA
Organism: Spilosoma lubricipeda; assembly: GCA_905220595.1. Taxonomy (NCBI): domain Eukaryota; kingdom Metazoa; phylum Arthropoda; class Insecta; order Lepidoptera; family Erebidae; genus Spilosoma; species Spilosoma lubricipeda. The sequence goes on along the minus strand of HG992296.1, from coordinate 12,329,885 downwards.
ATGCCTCACATACGTCGGACCAGAGTTGCCGGTCCAATTGCGTCGGAGGAATTGGGGGATAGTCCTTGGAAAGAGCGTGTCTGTCTGACACTTTTCCTAGAACTAGACTCTGGTCCAGACTAGTTGTATCATCTGAGTCTTTATGGTAGAGCAAGCCTGAATAACGAGTCTTGGAAGGCAAAGTTTTGTTGTCCAAATTTTGTTACAGTTGTTATTTATAGGTGGTAAACAATTCCTATCCTTTGATTCTTATGTCTATTGAACAATTATGGAAACTAAGGAAAAAAATAAGGTTAAAAAAAATTACATGTGTACGATTTTGGGGGGGGGTCGTGTCCCCTGTGACCCCCCCCTTGGAACCGCGCCTGCATTCAACGTATCTTTGTGTTGCAAAAGAAGGCTATAGATACATGCATTCACTGAGGGATGAATTCAAAGAAATTGATATCATGACAGTTGCATCTCAATTCATCTACGAAAATTTAGTTTATATTAAGAAAATTGTTAATTTATTCACAGAATTTAGCCACGTTCATGATATCAACACAATAAATAAAGATAAACTGGTGTTGGGAACCACTAGTTTTTTTTATTTCAAGGCCAACCCAGATCCTATACTGTACTCCCATAGATTTTTAGTTAATCAATGTTTATGGACTTAAAAAAACACCTCTGTGGTTTTTTTGGCATTTCTTTCCAGACTGAGTCTTAGGAAATGCTGACCTCTTCTAGCTGTAAAGTCCGACGTGTAAACATATCAGTATAATAAGAATAACACATTTAATTTGTGAATAAAATAGTGAAAAGGTATTTATTAAGTTTACTTTTAGTTACAACTTCATGGTCTTCATGTAAATTTCACATTACTGTTTTTCTTCCCTTATTGAATAAATAAATATTTAAATAAAGCCCTATTAAACTGCTAGCAACCTAAGTCCTTACTGCACTGCTGTGATCGCTGTACGTCCGGTACGCTGACGCTTAAAATCGTGCCATGAACAGTCTGCTTTACAGTATCGTCTATAATTCTCCATGGTAGGGGATATACCTATAATTGTTTACATATGTACATTTCTCTCATTCTCCGTTCTTATTAAGTTCATTTCGCATCGAGCAGCTCTCAAGTTCAGTCGAGATAGACAAAGTGCTTTTAGAGTGAGTTTTTGAACTTATAGTTCCTAAATAGCATAAGTTATAAATAAATAGTTACAGTAGCCGCAAAGATATTCTTAGGTGAGTACCCTTTACTATTTTATAGTAGCAAAACATAGGTTACAGATACGTTAATCGTTATGTTGTAATATATAACTAAAACAAGTTGCTATAGTACCTAATACTGTTTTATATTTCCAACTCCAATCAGTGACTATCAAAAATATGTATATTATTGTAAGAGGTCGAAATGTAAGTCTGCCTCAAAGCCATATACAATAATAAAAAAAAATGGTAATTCAAGCCAAAATAATAATTATCTACATTTCTTACACTGCATTCGAACTCTTTGTACCGTATAGAAATAATCTTGTTTTTGAAACCAATATGGCGCACGTTAGCATTATAAATAAGGAATGTTTAGGTACATGATTTTAAGGGCAAGTTTTATCAGTACCTAATTAGTGAAACTGGTCATAGGTAAAACTAAAAATATTTTTTATAAAGATTTGATCAACAATGTTTAATGTAAGAATAGTTCCAAGTTATAACACACGTCAGCGAAATAAGAACAATACGAACGGTCGAAATTCGATTGCCTTATATCTCTGTTTGAATTAAATATACGTTTGAAAGAAAGATTTTAGTTGTCTTAAAATCTATTTTCAAAAGGTACTATTCTGAAAGACTATTTCGAACGAATCTGTCAGACAACTACAGAGATTTCGATATTACAAGGTTCTGATATTTGAATTCACGTCGTATTCCGCCATTTTTGTCCGCCATTTTGCTAGCTGTTACAGCACTTTAAATAGAGGATTCATACCATGGGTGTAGATAAAGTCTTGCATGCAACTGTACATTATTAGGTATTAAAACACTCATGTGATACTATTATGACACTCGGCTTCGCCTCGTGTGATAAACCCAGATTCGTGTTTTAATACCCGTTATTATAGGATATGATTTAAGCTATCGCCTATTCGCTATTGTTAAATAATGGGGTTTGTCCCCAAAATAGTAGATCTATCACCAAATTGTAGTCATCAAGCAATATAAAACGATTCCATAATAAATCACATATAATCATCGAAATATATTATCAAGTATCAAATAAATTATTTTGTATTTATTATAATAGGTTTGTCCTGATAACTGCATCAAATTAATTGAAAACGATCATTAAAAAAATGAAATATGTCTGTAATTGATTTCATATTGAAAATACCTCACGTCAGGCAAATCAGAGGTATAATAATAATATAATAATAAAATCCCGTAAAAATAATTACATGAAATTAACACCTTTGAAATTTTTTCATTAAATTTATAAATTGACTAGCTGAACCCCGCGGTGTTACCCGCGGTTAATGTTGTACCGCGAGTAACGCCGCGGGACAAAGTTAGTCTAAAAAAATTAGCCTAAGTTACTCCCCGGATCATCAGCTACCTGCCAGTGAAAGTCCCGTCAAAATCCGTTAAACCGTTCCAGACATTACCCGGAACAAACAGACAGACAGACAGACAAAAAAATTTTTAAACTACATTTTTCGTATATGTACCGTGTATATGCATTTAGTAAAAAGCGGTTATTTTAATAGTGTCTGTTTGTAATATTAAAATAACCACTTTTTACTAAATGCAAATGTATGTATTCACGATACATATACCAAAATGTAGTTAAAAAACTTTTTGTCTGTCTGTCTGTCTGTCTGTTTGTTCCGGGTAATCTCTGGAACGGCTGGACGGATTTTGACGGGACTTTCACTGTCAGGTAGCTGATGACCCGAGGAGTAACTTAGGCTACTTTTTTTAGACTAACTTTGTCCCGCGGCGTTACTCGCAGTACAACAATAACCGCGGGTAACACCGCTGGGCTCAGCTAGTACATAACCATAATAGATTGTTCTTTGTGACAGCGCTACATTATATCACCTACCAAGTTCTGAAGATTAGTGTGTTTTCAATCCAATTAAATTAATTGCTGAGTTGACCAGCGGAAGTTACGATAACAATAGTTCTGTTCACAGTCATTTTAGTGTTTATTGAGGCTCAACTACCAGTGCTGCATAAGGTTGCTAACCGTACTCTAAAATAGAGTATTGTACTCTATTAACTATAACTTGTTCACTGTGCTAGTCCCAGTCACACATACTTACTATCATAAGCAAAATGTCGACTATTTACTTTTAATAATCTAGTATCCAAAATAAACGATTAAATTATACTTCTTTTAAATAGTTTGTTTGTTTGAACGCACTACTCTCAGAAACTGCTGGTCCGATTAGAAAAAATATTTCAGTGTTGGATAGTACATTTATCGAGGAAGGCTATAGGCTATATATCATCACGCTAAGACCAATAGGAGAGGAGCATCAATGGTGAATGTTTCGAAAACGGGGGAAAAATTATCACGCTACGGGCAATAGGAGAAGCAAACGAGGTTGCGTGGGTCAGCCAGTAATATTATAAAGCTGAAGAGTTTGTTTGTTTGTTTGTTTGAACGCGCTACTCTCAGAAACCGCTGGTCCGATTTGAAAAACTCTCAGTGTTGGATAGTACATTTATCGAGGAAGGCTATAGGCTAATTATATATATATATGTATATATTCATTATATATCATCACGCTAAGACCAATAGGAGAGGAACACCAATGGAGAATGAGACTGAAACTTTATAAACTATACTTATATAACTACTTTAAAATACCTTTTAGCGCAGTGCTAAAAATGTTATAAATACATAAAAATAATTAGGATGATTCACAAATTAAACAGTATAAATATCATAACCATCCAGCCAGCGGTACAGGATCTACCATTCTCATTTTGACTATCAATGCTTTAAAAACATATGGCTTTAAGCTTTAAAAAAAATGGTAAATAGGTTAAGTATTCATTAGTTACCGTTTCAAACATTAAATTACACAGGTACCAATTAAAAATACGAGACAATCAAAAACTTTATTCTGTTGGACACGCCGATACGTTGTTGGATACGTCCGAAGGGACCTCGGCCTCAAAAAAAGTAGTTGTGTATTTATATAGGCCTCAACGGCACGGCACGTGGTCCGACACGCTCACACCTTACGTAACTATCAGTCCACCTGGCCTGACTGTAGATGTCCTAGAGTATGACGTTTATGTATATTATTATGCTGCTGGATCTATTGGTATCTAACTATAAGCCGAAGATCGTGGACTCGATTCTCAATAAAATTTAACGACCTTGCAATCGAACCCGAAACTACTACTATTTGCATACTATAATTAGTTACAGTAGTTACATATTACTAGTTGTTGGCCGCGGCTCCGCCCGCGTGTATGTCGGTTATCGCGGCAAGTAGTAGCCTATGTGTTATTCTGATGTATAAGCTATATTACTGTAAAGTTTCATCCATATCCGTTCAGTAGTTTTTGCGTGAAAGAGTAAGAAACATCCATTGCATCCATACTTATAAACTTTCGCGTTTATAATATTAGTAGAATATAACATATATGGGAAGAAATTGTCTTTAATTCAGTGTAGCGCATGTTATTCTCATTATCCTAGAAAAATAACTCCTAGACAGACAGATTGAATGCCACTAAACCGCCTACCAATAGTTGCAGGATGCCAGCGATATTTTCGAAGAACTGTATCCTTAAGGGAGACCTCAATTCGTATTGTCTGGTGTGCTCCACTCAGCTTTGTGGAGAAGAGGATATACTGGCACACATTCAAAATTCAAATCACAAAGCCAGTTTGAAACCCGTTGCCTACTATGATAAGTTCAAAGATGATTTCATTAGAAAGGTTTGTATGATTGTCATCTTTAATAGCATAGTCATAATGCTAGACAGATGTTTCTCTTTTGAAACAAGCTCTTTTTACCGTGTGAGAGCCACGTTTCAGCATGAATGGGCTGGCTCGACTGGAGTGATTCCACGGCGTCACAGAAAACCGGTGAGAAATAGCGCTTGCGCTGTGTTTCATCAAGTGAGTGAGGATACCGGAGTCCCATAACCCAACCCCTCCCCCCATCCTCCTCTCCATCCCCCAAAGGCCGGCAACGCACTTGTGACGCCTCTGGTGTTGCAGGTGTCTATGGGCGGCAGTAATCACTTACCGTCAGGTGCTATGTCTGCTCGTTTGCTCCCTATTCCATAAAAAGAAACAAGCATTTGCCACCCACTCTGGGCAAAGGGGTTAATGTAAAGTTAGATTCAAGTCTCCCTTCTCTTTCCTTTGTCCTGGGTCAGTCGGTTCTTACGACACTACGGAGGTGACATTCTGTCTTCTTTATCCGTCACGTGAGTAAGGTATGTATTGAACAGCTGGAGAACCTAGCTGTGTATTTGGGCAATTATATCGCTTCGCAAAAATTTCAAAAATTTCAAAAATGAACCCTCGTCGGTCCAGATGCACACGAGTGTTATACCGCGTGTTCAGAATCAGCAAAATAAACTGAATTCTTTTTATGATCTGAAACGATACGCATTACAAAGTACAGACAGGTAAGGAGGTAAGAATAAATTATAGTTTAAAAAACTATAAAAAACACGCTATAATAACAATCGAACTAAAAAGTTCCCCATGCTTTCTGAAAATATTTCAATAAGGTCGCCCCACGCTTTTTACATTAAAATTATTTTCTACTTTTTAGTTCGATTGCTTTTAAAGCGTGTTCGTTAGTTGTTTTTAAACTATTATTTATTTTAAAATTTTTAGTTTGGATACGTATTTACAAAAGCGAATTTGTTTAGTTTTTTTTTCACGTTTTTTTATTGTCATCCACCCTTGACCCCTGTGCAAATTTTCAAATTAATTAGACTCCTAGAAGTAAGTGAAAATGAAGTTATAAGATTTTGTTACATACATACATACCGGTCTAAAAGCAAATAAAGGCGTGTTAAAAAGAAGGTAGATTTTTGGGTACACTAACTGTTTGCTGTAGGGAAGTCCGAACGTCCCCTCCGTTTGAGGTAGCAGATACATAAGTATGTCTACTTTCGGATATAACTATGTTGTCTTCATATTTTCAGGTGAAAGCTGTTTACTTCTGCGAGCTTTGCAACAAGACGTACACCACATCTGTTAAAGTGGGTATACATGTGGCAGAAGAAACACACATTAAAAGAAGAAGGGCACAAATGAGGCATGTCGGGACGTCAATTGTTTTTCAGAATAACGTTTTGATAGAAGAAAGAGCATGGAATGGTCTTGTAGAGGACACTTGTGTTGTATGCAATGCCGACTTTGATGATTATTCGACTCATCTAACTGAACAGACACATATTTTGAATGTTATTAAAAGTTCAGTGACAATAGACAGTAACGACAATATCTACAGAAAAGTAAGTAATATCACAAACTTTGCATGAATATTAATAGAGTTAACTGTATAGATACTATTTTCATTTGTGAATAGATATAGAAAATGTATGGCTTAGTGGTTTAAGTCGCCGTCTCCAACTGTCCTGAATTTTGTGGGTTCACATCCCACTGGAAAACAATGTGAGATCCACAATTGTTGTTCCAAGTCTTGGTTTTCTTTTTGTATCCGATACGCGAAGAGTCCGTTCGTAAAGTCCCGTGCGATTGGAGACATTCCTAGTCCTGGAAGTGTATGATTAAAAAGTTTTTAAATAAGTTTATTTTATACTAGCTGAACCCCGCGGTGTTACCCGCGGTTATTGTTGTACCGCGAGTAACGTCGCTTGACAAAGTTAGGCTAAAAAAAGTAGCCTAAGTTACTCCCTGGATCAGCAGCTACCTGCCAGTGAAAGTCCCGTCAAAATCCGTCCAGCCGTTCCAGAGATTACCGGGAACAAACAGCCAGACAGACGAAAATTTTTTTACTTCATTTTTGGTATATGTAGCGTGTGTATACATGCATATGCATTTAGTAAAAAGCGGTTATTTTAATATTATAAACAGACACTCCAATTTTATTTGTTTGTATAGATAAAGTTTTTTTCAAATTACATCAGGCGGAAGGCGGATATCACTGCTTAACCTGTAACGAAATTATTTCTGATAACTGTATCACGGAGCACTTTGAGTCAATAAAGCATAATAGTGCTATCGTTAAAGAAGACTTGAGTCAACACACTGGCAGTGATCAAATCAATGCCGAAGGGAGTGTAGAAAAGGATAATAAAGAGGGCGAGAGTGACGTTGTGGTTAAAGACCCCGAGACAAAACCAAGTAAGTTAGTTTATAATAGGCAAAGGTGACAAAGTTTGTACTTTTAAAAAAAATGCATCGAGAATTTCACTTACTCATGTTTAAAAAAAAATACTGACATTTTGAGCGCACGGGTCGACAGGTGATTTTAGCGTTTAGTGTTGTGGAATCAAAACCCGCATTGGAAAATACTTTGTGTTATAAACAAGTTTTTGTTAAGAATCTGAGTGTGATTTGTCTGTTTCGTATATGTTAGTAATCTCCCACGACACATGATGGATTCCTAATTTGAGAGATTTTTTAAAAATGGAATAGTGCGTTGCCATTTTGTTCTTTGTCACCTATACCATAAATAAATAACTTTTTTACTTATGCGTTGTTTGTTTTTAATTTAAAATTTTAATTCTCTAATTAATAATTTAGGTATTATAACTAGACATCTGACAAATGACCGTACAGCCATTAAACATATTTATATTGGATACATACATGTTGAATACAAACACGCATTCATGCTAACTACGCATATTGGTGTTTTGGCTACCTATTTAAACAAAGTTTCGAAAGAAGCGATTTACCTGCATTCAGTGCACTCCGCCATGTATAGGTAACGTTCCAACCGCAGTGCTGTCAACGCTATGAATCGTATTAATTACTAGCGGAATCCCGAGGTGTTACCCGCGGCTATCGTTGTACCGCGAGTAACGTTAGACAACGTTAGTCTAAAAAAGTAGCCTAAGTTACTAGCTTGATCATCAGCTACCTGTCAGTGAAAGTCCCGTTCTTCTTCCAGAGATTACCCGGAACAAACAGACAGACGGACAGATACAGACAGACAAAAAAAAAAATCTACATTTTTGGTATATGTACCGTGTATACATACATATGCATTTAGTAAAAAGCGGTTATTTTAATATTACAAACAGACACTCCAATTTTATTTATTTGTTTAAGTAGATAAGGAAAACACAGTTCTAACGCATGGAACGAACACAAAGAACAGCTATTTATGTATATATATAAAATTTGTTTCAGATAAAAAATGTACTATTGACGGAAAAAGTTCAAGCTCAGGGCTTCCACTGATAAAAGACAAAGATAAGCAGACTTCTTCAAAGTCTATAAGTAAACAAGTAGAAACCTTCGCGAAGCAACATGGCTTGTCTGTCAACCAGTTCAATAATACAGTTCATTGTGACGTATGTATTCTACAAGTTCCTGCTACTATGAACTGTGTAAAAGAACACGTATTAGGAAAGAAACACAAGGAGAAGTCCCTGAAACTTTCTCTCACCGATCAATTTAACAAGAAAAATATCAAAAAAATAAAAGTAAACGATTTTATAACAAGAGTAGATCGAGTTGTCAATTTACAAGGAAATTTTTTAATTATAAATCAACAATTTTTTCTTAAAATTGGAGATTTCTTTGGTTTTTCAGTATTTGAAAATAAACTCGTTTGTGAGTTTTGTCATATAGATCTGAAACCAGAGAATTACGGTACACACATAAAGTCTACACTACACAGAAATTTTTTGGACAACAGTTTTGTAGTAACTTCTCTGGAAAACGAGTTCGTACGGCAGGTAATATATGAATATTAATTTAATTTATTTAGGTTTAGTAACATGTATGAAGATAAACCGACATTGGCTAAGGACAACTTCTGAGAAGACCAATGTTCATTGCGTTAATAGTGAGGTTACCGGAATTAAATTATTTATGGTATCATTTATTTACATCAGTCAACTGACCTGATTGCGTTGCAATATGACGTCACTGCGTCAACGAGCATTTCCGACAAGTTACGCGCGAAATTAGAAAATTTTAAGTTAAATGCATTTTTATGTCGTATAAAGATTGTATAAAACATTTTATTTTTTTGTGGATTGCTAGCACTGAAGAAATTAGAATCTAATTGAAAAAAATGCAATACTCTATTAAACTTATACAAGTTTGCATTCTTAAACATGTTTTTACCCCCGGCATCGCTCAAGTTCATGTTTTGATTTCCATGACGAAATTTTTAGACCGCTCAGACTTTATTTCTTTACTAAAGTTCATCAACATCTTGTTCAGTAATACTGTCATGATTAGATGAAATCACTTTTCGCATTGATATTATAATAGATTTGTAATCATTTATTTATTGGTTTAGCTTGCATGAAGTAAAATTAAATTATTAAAAAAACAAGTCGATTAAAGTTCAGTTTCAATTTTTTATTAATAAAACGAATATTTTTTAGGTGAAGTCTGATATGTATCATTGCGGCTATTGTGGTACTGTGGAGAGTGACTTTGAAGACATGCTGGACCATCTCGGCACAACAAGACACAAGATGCGCAGGGATGAAAGTGAAAGGATGTTACAACGTATAGAATTTGAAGAATTCATTAGATTTCATAGTTTCTTGTCGTTTTTAGCTAACTTTTAAGGTTGCTTCATTTTGATTTTGTATTCATTTTTTTTTAATTTAGCTTTAGCTACCCAATTAGCTTACTTGGAGCTAATTATTTATATGAATATCTCTTAGAGCATACATATATATTATGTACGGAGGGCTGAACGAGGGAAACCGTGATCGGAGTAGAGAGAGACTGAGTCTAGGCAGAGTCTATTTCTCTCATGCAAGCTTTCTCAAGATAACCCCATCATTTTACTCAGCGCATGCGCATTGCACAATGCACTAACTAATCACGGAGACTGTGTGAGAGAGATAGACTCTGCCTAGACTCGGTTAGTCTCTCTCTCTACTCTGATCACGCTGTCCGCTCGTTCGGCGCTCCCTCCATCTATGTACGCTCTAAGGAATATCTTTATTTTTATAATAATCATACTTTTTACGTGGGGTCGTTAAGTAAACTACGAAAATTTTGACTTTTTTCTATTAATTCTTAAGCCATTTAGACATCGATTTACTACATTTATGTTTTTTCATTTGTATCAAAATAAGTTACATCGTAGATCTGAATAATGTCTATTAAAAATAGATTGATTTGAAAGAAATTAACGATGCTCCAAATTTTGATTCAGCGCTAACGTCAACCTAAATGATAATATTAAGCCTACACAAGGCTTTGATGAGAAATACGTAATAATAAGAAAGACTTGATTGATGGCTGCCTTTACTAATATGGAAACGAAATTCATACTACACACAGAGCGTGCGTGTGTGGCCTATTCTTGGAGCATATAGAACTTGAGAGGCAACTGAATGGGCGGAAAGCGTGATTAGAGTATATAGAGAGAGAGAGAGAGAGAGACTGAGTTTGGTTAGGTTAGTCTCTCTCACGCAAGCTTTTGATTGGTGGACGCACATACCAATTTATATGACTGATTTGGCGGGAAATACACCCACCAAGTAGATGCTTGTGTGAGAGAGACAGACGCTAACCGAACTCAGTCTCTCTACTCCGATCAGCTGCCCCTCCCTTCAGAGATATATATATATATATATTTTCTAAAGGCCTATTTCAATCGGCAATTATTGCTTTAATGAAAAAAGATCTGACATCATAAATCGTTTTATTATTGATTATTGTTTTATATCTACGATATGTTATGTTTATCTAATGTAAACTTTTTTTTAAATAAACCTTTTTTTTTAAACAACTAGACTGATACAAGGTGGTGCAATTATGTGGTTGTATATTTTTGGGTTGTTATGAAACAGCTGTCTGTTTATGCAACGCAAATATTCCTAAGTATTAGTGGCGGCCTCACCCCGTATGACCATATATTTGTGGAATACATTGTATATTTATTTATAACTAGCTTTTACCTGTGTGTATCTCAGTCATTGCTCTAAAAGATAGTCTACGACTTTCATGCCAGATAGTTACATTGAAATTTATAATTTTAGTTTGTATTCACCTACCTACCTTAAGATCGAATTCACTTTTGCCCGCCCATCGGTTGAGAGAAAACACATAAACATGGTCTATAACAAAATATCGATTTAAGAAACACCAGTAGACACCTGTGGCATTTTGCCTTTAGAGTCCTTAAAGATTTTAGATTATGTTAAAATTGTCCGAATACACAAAAAAAAACCATGAGTCATGAGGGTTGTATACCTTTGTAACTTGGTCGATCCGCTGCTTCACCCCCGCTTAAATCTCGGCAACAACCACAATTTTTTATTTCTGTGTGAAACTAAATCCTCCAGGATACTTCCTATCGGGGTGGCATGTCGGACAACTACACCAAGATCAATTTTCACTCAAAAGTAGCTGATTAGTCGAGTTTGTTGCAAAAAAAACGATACTGAGTTAAAAATGTCGATTAGATACTATTAGTGATGCATCCATTTATTTCCTCGTAAGGTTATGTCAGTTTTGTTTTGGAGGGAAAACAACTGTTTCGGACTAACTAAACGTTACATTTCGAACTTAAATTTATTTATAATTACAGTAAAGCCATTAACAACTATACGACTAATGAATAGACCGACACTTGTTTGTTTATGCAAATGGAAGTCGGGACCATTGACCAACAGTCAGGACCACTAAACTAAAACTAAACAAATGAGACACAATTTTATTTGTCACTAACTGAACCCCGCGGTGTTACCCGCGGTTATTGTTGATACCGCGAGTAACACCGCGGGGCAAAGTTACAGACAGACAGACAAAAAACTTTTTAACTACAGTACCGTGTATACATACATATGCATTTAGTAAAAAACGGTTATTTTAATATTACAAACAGACACTCCAATTTTATTTAGTTGTGTAGATGTGAACCAAAGGTTCAAAAGGGACTTTACATCCGTCCGGGTCCGTCATCTGTATGAGAACTTTCGCATTTCTGCTGCATTACTTAAAACATTCCATCTGCCAATTGTAGATAATGTCTTTTTTTTATGTGTGGAAACAAACACCCTCGGGCCGCCATAATATAATGATTGATGTAACTATTAATTAAAACTAATAATAAACTAACGTTACATAAAAATATAGCCTATGTTTAAGAATTTGCTTTTTTATTTGAAAAACCTCCCATTAATTTATTTATTTAATTAGGGAAAACAAACAGATACACATTCATCTTACATCTAAGTTTAACAAGAAAATATATTTAAATGTGTAACTTACAACGTTATCCACAGAACAAAGGAATATATACTTCTCTTCTTCTGTGACGTTATCCACTTATTACAATTTAAATTAACTACTTACTTTATCTTGAGTGGACCAAAAGTCAAAAAGAAAATAAAATTAAATGACATAACACTGCAAAAATTACGTTACAAAGATAAGAACACAATATGCAAAAGAACAAAAACATAAATAAAAGGGGTAGGTGGGGGAATGCTTGAATATAATATCTAAAATGTAATAAGGTTGATTATTTTACTCAAATCACTTCTAAATTTAATAGCAGAAGATCTAAATATGTCTAGGTCTGTGAAATGAGTATTATAGTTTTTAGTTATGCGGTGTAAAGGTGCGCGTACACCAGCGTTAGAGCGACAAGTAGAGGTTGCGAACAACGGATGCGTGCGCACCTTTCGCCCCATTATAGTTTTAGGTACTATGTAGCATAACTTATTTGTTATATCTGAGCAGTCATATTTGTTACTACATAAGTCAAAAAGGAACAGACCGCGAGACCAACGAGGCAGTCAGTTAACGTTAACGAGGATATGGTTAATAATAACGCAATTATCAGCGTAAGTTTCCGGGGGTACCCATTCTTTTTCCCTAAATGTCGACAATTCATAGACCGATTGGAAGAAATTTGAAAATAAACTGCATATCATTACCGGGTCGTCACCATTCTGATTTCCATAAAATACATTTAAAACTAAACCCTAGCCATAATTTGATAATGGAACTTTTAGCTACACATTTCCACAGAGGGGATTAGTGTTGGATAGGTAGACCAACGTTCATACATTTTTGCCCAATCTCCTTTCCAATAAAAAATAGTTTGTTTTATGCTTAGAGTATATATATGTGGCGGGCTTGCTGAAAGAGCGGAAAGCGTGATCGGAGTAAAGAGAGAGAGACTGAGTTCACTTGGAGTCTGACTGTTTTGATTGGAAATAAACCAACCATGAAAAGCTTGCGTGAGAGAAACAGACTAACTAAACTCAGTCTCTATCTCTCTAGTCCGATTACGCTTTCCGCTCGTTCAGCACCCTCTCAATATATATATATATGTGATGGGAAAATTGGAGTGTCTGTCTGTCTGTTGGTCTGTCTGTCTGTCTGTCTGTTTGTTCCGGGTAATCTTTGGAACGGCTTGACGGATTTTGACGGGACTTTCACTGGCAGGTAGCTGATGATCCGGGGAGTAACTTAGGCTACTTTTTTTAGACTAACTTTGCACCGCGGCGTTACTCGCGGTACAACAATAACCGCGGGTAACACCGCGGGGTTCAGCTAGTATATCTATATAGTCTTATAATTCACGGTGATATCTTCCAAACAACCTTAACACTGCTATAAGGTATTTGAAAATTTTAGGGTAGTTTACATTGAAGTAACATAGTATTGGGTAAATATTAAAAAAAAAACATAAACTTTCATACACATCAGCACACCCATCAGTATTTATATATTATTGATGACAAATAACCTTAAAGCAAAATCAAGTAAATTTGACAAATACCTTAACGAACCAAAAGTAACTACTACTCGAAATTCGAGTGATCGCTTTGTGCGTTTTCCCCACGGAGCAACTACAAAGGTTTTCCCTTAAAAATCAAACAATCCTTATCGTATTAGACACATTGATTATTATAAAACACATCGTCAATGTGTGAGAAAATACCAAATAGCTTCAAATAAGGTGAAGCAATGCAAAGTGAAGCGAATCGATTAAATTTCATATGCTTCATCGATTCGGCAAATTAGATCGGCACTTGAAACGGTCAAAAGTCGACACCGGGCCCTCCACGGTGATATGACGCTATCCGTCCTCTTTACAGTCACGCGGAAATTTAAAATATAAGTCGACATGTAATCTGTATGCTCTTCGTGGTTCTGTACATGTTTAAATATTTTTTTTTATACTACACATTTTACAATAAAATGTGTTTGAGTCGTATAGAACAGATTAAGATCTATTAGTCTATATATATATATATATATATATATATATATATATATATATATATATATATGCTCTAGCTTTTATGCGTGTTCTGTGATAAAAATGCTTTTATTCTCTATGGTGTAAATGCATCAACGGAAATTTTGACATTTCAATTTTTGAATTTACGTTTGACGTAGTTTTGTTGATGTTGTGTAAAATTTTAGATTGAATTGTTAAAAAATGTACAGTACAGTACAACTTCAATAAAACCCAAGCAGATTGTGGATAAATAAAAAAACACGCATCGCTGATATTATAAAACAGTAATTATGGCGACGTTCTCATCTCAAAAAGATCTTGTTGCGACTTTCAAGAGGGAAACGATTTTGAACGTGGGGGCATTAAGCAAGCTGCATACTATGTCAGCAGAATTAACTAAAGATATTTTCAAAGAAAATGCATTGGAGAAACCTACGCAAAATCTTTTTAATCATCTTTCGTACTACTTGGTGGGAATTATCGACAATCAGGCCGCTCGTAGTCTGTCCTGGCCATTGTATGACACTAAAACGGAGCGTGCTTTTAGGAACAGCCTGTCCAACATAATTAGTGATTACAGCAGTAAGGGTTTATTACCCCCAGTGATGTCATCATACTTAGTTAACCCTGGTTGCTATAAAGTTACATTACTCATCTTCCAAATGTCTCAACTGGCTTTGCAGAGAACTTTGATGTCTAAAATGTGCAAAGAAAAGCAGAAAAATCTGTACAGTGATATGTCAGACATGTATAAATCAGAGAGTAAAGAAACTTTCACAGAAAATGTTGTGAGGGCCACAGTTGTATTATCAAGTAGATTTTCCAACTACATGTCAAAAAGAAAAAAAATTGAAAAGATTGCTAACATTATGAGTAAGAAAATAACAGAAATGGAAACTAAATTGTCTTCTTTACAAGCACAAGTCTACCTAAACAATTTAGTTGACGGTTTTCTTAAAAAATGTGATGTAGATGAAATTACAAAAAAGAAAATATTGAGCATCAAAAATGTCAATAAACCATCAAAATTTTTTGAGGACTGGCTGTCTGACTACGACAAACAAATATCAGAGATGGAAAGTCGTTGGGATGAGAAAATGAACCCAATTTTGAAGTTAGCTCTTGATACACAATGTTCCACAGAAACTTTGATTACCAGGCAAACGGGTGAAGCTGATAAAAGCACATACATGCTAGAATTCAACCCAAAAACCGATGATATTTGTACAAAAGAATTACTGAGTGAAGTAAACACGGAACAAAAATATATTTTGAAGAATATAATAAGAAATGATCAATTACATTTTCCAAACCTTATCCGGGGGTTTCTTGTAGCGGTTTCCTATATACAAAAGAATGCTGAACATAGTGATGAGATATATAAGTTCAACGAGTACTTGGATACTGGACGGAGACAATATTCTGAGATAGTGACCGCTATGAAGATGCTTTTGGAAAGAGTAATGAAAGCTGAAGCTAAATTGCCTGTAAGTACATTATTTCTTTGTGATAATTGTATTTTTAAATATATTCTCAAGAGACCAGTCTATGTCAAGCACTATGTTGATGATAATTTTCCCCTGTTTTTGTAATATTCTTCATTGTTGCTCTGCTCCTATTGGTCTAAGCGTGATGATATATAGCCTATAGCCTTCCTCGATAAATGTACTATCCAATACTGAAAGAATTTTTAAAATCAGACCAGCGGTTCTTAAGATTAAAGCCTTCAAACAAACAAACTCTTCAGCTTTATAATATCAGTATTGATAGATCTAATAAAACTTTATCTACTTCCTCCTAAAGTTCCATAGTTAAGGTACCAAATCTTAAATTTAGATTTTCTTATTTTAAACTTTAAATGAATTGTCTTTGAGTTTTGTTAAAATGCTCTTGCCAAGGGGTATAAAATTTTTGCATTACAGTTGTACACAAATTTATGGAAAAAAATCTGTAATAGTACTTCTGTAGAAAATAGCTGTGGGCTATTTTGTAAAGTTACTATGTTTTTTTACATCATTATATGAATTCAAGAGTTAACAAGAAAAGTTTAAAAAAGTATAATTGAAATACATGAAAACACTAGCCAACCCTAGCAACCTCGTTTGCGTCTCCTATTGCCCATAGCGTGATAATTTTCTCCCGTTTTTGAAATATTCTTCATTGGTGGTCCGCTCCTGTAGGTCTTAGCGTGATGATATTTACCCTATAGCCTTCCTCGATAAATGGGCTATGTAACACTGAAAGATTTTTTCAAATCGGACGAGTAGTTCCTGAGATAAGCTCGTTTAAACAAACAAACTCTAATCTCTACCCTCTCAGCTTTATATAATAGTATAGATTTAATAAAATTTATATAACTAATGTCTAAATCTAATTTAGATGCTATGGTGGAACAGTCATAGTTTGGAAAAATCTCAACTCTTCCTTTTGGTTTTGCCATAGTTGGGTAAAAGCATAAGGTGCTATAAACTCAAGTTTGTATGTAGCGTTAGGGCCAGTGCCAATAGCGAAGTGAAGGTGAAGAGAATCAGGTTGTTTATAAGAATCTTTTTATATAACCCGCAAGTCTGAACTAATTAGTTTATTTGTTTATTTCAGCCAAGGTCCGTCTCATACAACCAGTCAAGATCTCTAAAAGATTTCATTGAAATACCACCGTTACCAGACCTCTCAGATCTTAAAATGGGCAAGGATTGGCAATCTCAAAATATATTTGACACTTTTACACCACTTAACATATCAAAACATCAGTTTAATTTACAACGCAAAAGTAGAGCAATGTTTACTAAACCACAATCGCGACCTCTACTTGTCGCACCATTCTACCAAGGACCGAGAGATGATTTCTTGAAGAGTGTTATATCATGCCGTGTCAGTGCATACAACCGTTCAAATACCACGCAAAACCTCAACATGTCATTAATGTCCCAAACAAATTTTAGAAGCAATGAAACAATTGCAGAATGTTCTTCGGGCTTCACAAAGCAACAGATTATGAGATTATTGTCCACAAAGAAGTCAAGCAGTTCTAAAAAATTCAAATACAAGACTGAAAGGCCTAATAATGCTAACATCAAAAAAGGCGGATTATTCGATGAATCACAACATACATCTACTGACAGCAATGGATTGTATAGAAGTTATTCATCACCAAATTTATTTGAGAATCGTGAGAAAAAGACCAAGACTGGTAGGAAATTATCCATTATGCAAGAAGACTGCCCTCTTTTAGAAGTTTCAGGAATATCCGCACTAGAGAAAGACAACAGTTATGGAACACCCGAAGGTGTTCTACATTTGGTGCATTCTAGAAAACTGTTTGATGCCACAAGTTTACCTGCTATATCAGTAACTCCTGTGCGTGAAGCTGCTAATTCCAATAATAAAGGAAATAATGCTGTACTGCATAATTTTGCAGATGTAAATTTATCTAAGCTCCATGAAACGGTAGCAGATAAAGAGTCCTCTAAGACTGAAACTCCCACAAACAATTCACAATTGATACGTAAAACTAGCTCTTTAGAAAAGATTATTAACAGATTTAAAAAAGTTAGAGCTAATGTTTTGACCTCTGCAGAAAAAGATGATGATTTTAAAACTATAGTAGAAGAGAAAGAGAATATGAATATGGTTAATTTAGAAACGTGTACAGCAAATAGAGTATTGTTACCTGACCTTTTGAGTCCAAGTTACAATGTAGTGCCTAATGTGAAGAAATCTATGCAGAATAGTGGGTCTATGTGGCTTGAGACTGATGAAGTTGTGACAAGAAAACCACGTGAGAGTCTTGGTACCGCACTGGGGGTGGACCATACATTCTTAGATCAATTTGATTTAATAGATTAATTTTAATTAGGATAAGAACAGTTTACTATAAATTAATAAGATCAAAATGAGGGATCTGTTTCTATTGCTTCTGTATAAACTGTTGTATAAGTGGTCCTGTGCACATAATGGAAATGTTATGTCATCACTTTTGTCTTAGTAAGAGGAAATTGAATATCGGATTTTATGTTTAGGCCTATATGGTTCATATTTATTTCTATATTTTAGTCACATGTGTCATTATTATCAAAAGCTTTACAGTAGCATGTAATATGTAATAGTACTTTAGTTTTGTAGTTAATCCTTTTTAATAAAGAAATTATATAAATTGATATTGCATTATTATTTTAACGGCTGTTCATTCTACAAAAAATGTGATATAAATACATTGAATTTAATTTAACTATCTGTCTGCCCAGTATGGTATAATATGCCAAACCTCCTTCCTCAGCACAAGTCCTCGTCCAAGATTACTTTTTAAGGCTGTTCATGATGACCAAGGGGTAATTAAAAAGAAAATAACTGTAACAAAATCTTTATTGTACAAAACATTGTTGTAAACGTATGTTTTTAAACCTAGGTACCTATGGTAATTCGACAAGAATACTTTTAGTCTTTTAGTTCTAATTTAGTTTACATACTCATACCATCGATAATAACATTTTTTTTTTTGTAACCCCGAAGAAAAGATGTAGGTATGTTTTAAGTTCAATGTGTGTCTGTCTGTTATATTGTAGCTTCTGAAAAGATGCATTTAGTTTTGTTTGGAACAGAATCTGTTTAGATCAACTTTTCTATTTTTTTGTGCTGCATTTCCTACCAATATTTGTTCAAATTATTAAAACACCTATTCTATTTTCATTAAAACATATTTTTGATATTTGTTAAAATTGTCTAGTTACTTTACATTACATAGAAAAAAAACTGTAAAACGTTCCTAAACGCAAAATGTAAAGCTTGTTCATACATTGGACCCCTTTTCATTTCACTTGATTTTTATTAGTTAGTCAACCATTAGTTTTTCTTGCCAGCTACCATAAACACCTAGGTCCTAAGTAATTTTATGATTTATTCCACGTAGAAAGCTTATAATAATTAGTTTTAAAAATACCCTTCTACAGGTAACTATTTTAATGTATAACAATAAATAGAAGTAATTGTTTATTCTCTGTATTTACATATCAAAGAAATCAATCTGTAGACAACTTCAGACCTGACATTAGGACTTTAAACAAGATTTACTTCAGTGTTTCATCACCTGACAAAAAAAACATGCTTTAATTTTTTGTATATTTTTTGTAAATTTTTGCTTTTAAATATATCATACTAAAGGCATGAAAAATCATTTACATTTTGATAAAGTTTATATAAGAACAGAGAATAACAAACTTTAAATTCTGGGGTCATTCTCTCCCAATTTGACCAACTGTTCGGAAATCTCCCAAAATTTCTTGGCCCTTATCATGTCACTAGCCGCACTCGACAAGGAGCTCTCTCTGCAATCAGAATAATATTTTCCAGTTTCTTTTTCTAATTTATCATCAGCAGCCAGCATTACGGTAGTTTGACATCCTTGTCGCGGGGTCTTGAAATAGCATTTGATAATCAAGAAAAGACCCCAACTTAGCGGTGCCGGAACGGACTTCCAGATGCCAGTATCAATTAAACCTGGATGTAGGCAGTTAACGGTGACGCCTGTGCCTTCTAATCTTCGCGCCAATTCTTTAGTGAAAAGTATGTTAGCCTCTTTGGATGCGTAGTAAAGATACGCAGGAAAAGAATCGACTGGGTTTGGATTCTCTAAGTTTATTGAAGCTAGGCGATATAAAGAAGATGCTACTACGACAACTCTAGCTGGAGCGCTTTTCTTGAGTAATTCCACGAGGAGATGGGTAAGTAAAAATGGCCCGTAATGATTGGTTTCCATTGTCATTTCAATATCGTCGACAGACCGCTGCTTTTTAAATGTTTCTGCGTAGCCGGCGTTATGAATTAAAACGTCAAGCCTCTCTTCTGATTTGTTGATGTCTTCTGCGAACTCGCGGATGGAGGCAAAAGAGCTGAGGTCCAATTTCTTGACAAAAACTTTCGTGTTTTTAGTTGAGTCTATGATATCATCTGTAAATAAAAATTAAAACGGTTTAATATTATGTATTTCTAAAATTACAACACAACCAAACTAAGTTTGTACCTCGCGTCGATTATGTCACACTTAGGTACGCATAAGTATAGTACTAGTACCTACTTATCCAAAAAAGGAATTCGCTGTAAAATTCGATTTAAAAAATAAAAGAGTGTTTGTTACAAAATGTCTGCTAAATCAATTTTCTGTAATAATTTAAATGATGTACCTACTTATCCATTCTATTCTATCGGCGCCGCATTCCAGCGAGGTGCAAACTTAGCTCGGCTAACACGTTTGTCTTTGTTTATAATCTTTATGTATTTTTACTTTTAAAATAACACAAAAAACTTGAAAAATCTCATGCACAAAATATAATATTTCTTACTTATGTATTCATCAACAGACTAATGCAGTGCCTTAAATTGGTCTTTCGTTAGAAAATATGTCATGACTACTAGGTACACCGCTGGACATATGGGCAGGTGTGGTAGGATTTATTTCATTTTTTTCTTCTTTTTGCACTTGTATGCATAGTTTGCTTACTTAGTGGGCTCTTACAACACCCACACGGGATAAATACCTGTGACACTCTTAATCCGTCATTATTATCAAAGAGATTTATCTAAATACCTTTAATTTTCGTCGCGGCTTCAACATTTCTACAAGCCATGATAACTTTAGCTCCTCTATTAGCAAGATCTCTTGCAGTCTCCTTCCCGATTCCGCTGGTGCAGCCAGTCACGATCACGGTTTTCCCATCCATCCTGACAGGTTTGCGGAACTGCCCGCAAGTGTACTGCGCGAAGAGCCGCAGAGCTAACAGAGCTCCGAACAGTCCCAAAAAGGCCAATATTGTGATGATGATGAGAACTGGGAAGATCCAATATAGATAGCTCACTTTCCAAGCTTCTGCCACAATCATGTCTGGAAAGAAAGAAAATAAAAATAGTTGAAAGATATTGACTACAAAACTAAAATAAAATATTTTTTAAGTTTAATACAGGGTAGTTAATTTTGGGGTCCAGATGTTATTGCAAGTGTTACCGGAAATCTCCTATTCAAGGCATACTCTGTGGTTTTAGTTGACTTGATATCAACACACTACCTTTCTGCAAACCCCACTAATGTGACAGTCTGAAGGGGTTTTCACTCGTAATAAAAGTCTAGTCTAGTTAACGATTTAATATTGGCGTTCACTATCAGTTTCTTACAAACTTAACTTAAATAAAAATAATTGTTATTCAAAACAGCTAATATACTGCCGTTTGATCCATAACAGGAGAAAAACCTAGTCCTCTATTAACGACTTGTATTTATGTACGAAAATTCAGCATACAGTACAAAATGTGCATTTTCATCGCACGAATTATGGCACCACTGCTTCGTACCTGATCTGCACGGACAAGTTCGAAGGTATTGATATACCTATTTCATTTGTCCAAGAAATCCTTTCACAATAAAGTACTCGCCCGTAATTAATTCATTTGTTAAATTTTCTTTATATTTTTTGTTTATTTTTTTGTAGTTAGATACTTCTTTGCTTATTTGTTCTTTCTAATGTTTTTAATTATAAATGTTGTCTAGGTCCTGTACACATATCGTGTCTGTACACTGTAATTGGCTTTAGGATCAATATTACATGTTAATATCTCCTGATCATTAGAAAAACAGCTGTTGAGTTTCCTTTAAATAAATAAAGAAATCAAATACTTCACAAACCAAGCTTGGTTTATCCTAACACATATTATTATGCCACAGTTGAAACAATTGCGTATTTGTGTGTATGTATATCAAATTTGTTTGAACAATAGTCAATTTAGCAACATTATTGACCTCTGTTATACAAAGACAAGTGACCTCTTGTACTACTTGACAAGGGTACGAGGAAAACTAATTAATCATGTCCTAAACAGACAATGCAACCAAACGGTGTAGCAATGTAATTGTGTCGTCGATTCAAATTAGTTACAAACTCTGCAGGGTTTAATGTCAGTAGCTCTTCCTCAACACGATTCGGTCATCATTAAAGATGTTTGGGGTTTAAAAAGGGGTTTTCAATTCTATTATGTTAGTATAGTATAGTTAAATAGTATTACTAGCAGACCCACGCAACCTCGTTTGCGTCTCCTATTGCCCGTAGCGTGATAATTTTCCCCCGTTTTTTAACATTCTTTATTGTTGCTCCGCTCCTGTAGGTCTTAGCGTGATGATATATAGCCTATAGCCTTCCTCGATAAATGGGCTATCTAACACTGAAAGAATATTTCAAATCGGAACAGCGGTTCCTGAGATTAGCGTGTTCAAACAAACAAACAAACTCTTCAGCTTAATATATTAGTAAAGATACATATTATGTGTTTGTTATCTCTAGAGGTCAATTCTCGTTATGGACCCTCCACGCGTACTCCTATGTATCGTTACAACAAAACCATATCAACCTTATTGTTTCAATATTTTAAACTATAATGTATATAAAAGAGGCAGGTGACTGACTGACTGACATGACATACCCAGAGATCAACAGCCCAAATCGCTGAACCTAGAATCCTGAAATTTTGCATATAGGTTCTTTATATAACGTAAGTAAGCATTAAGAAAGGAATTATGAAAATGGCACCCCTAAAGGGGTAAAATAGGGGATGAAAATTTGTATGAAACTTTTTATTCCTGTGATGGATTTGCTTCAAATTTTGTAAAAATATAGTGGGGCTAAAGTAATGAAATCCGTATTTTAGTATTTTTCCTCCAAATTCCTCTCCTAAGGGGGTAAGTTAGGGGATGAAAGTTTGTATGAAACATTTGCGCGAGCGAAGCCGCGGGCAAAAGCTAGTTAATTATTAAATTATGTTAAGACGTATTTTACACCTTTTAGTTAATTACTTTAGTAGTTTAGATAACTCACTTAATATGCCATACCTACGTCATAATCTGAGGATATAAGGAGTTACTTAGATTACTTTTTAGACTAACTTTGACCCGCGGCGTTAACCGCGGTACGACAATATCTGTGAGAAACACCGCGGGGTTTAGCTAGCTATGGGCCGCCGGTATCCGCACTCACTCGGTGCAGCATCTATATTCATTAATAACAAACACAAACAGGTGTGTCCACCGTGGGGGAGTCACGCTTCGACCGGAGTGATACCACGGCGTCACAGAAAACCGGTGTGAAATAGCGCTTGCGCTGTGTTTCACCGAGTGAGTGAGGAGCACCAATGGAGAATGTTTCGAAAACGGGGGAAAAATTTCATACTATGGGCAATAGAAGACGCAAACGAGGTTGCATGGGTCAGCTAGTAGGTAAATATTTTAACTTTCGCATTTCATAATATGTAGATACTTATACCTTACACTGTCTTGGGTCAGGCGCTAACAAATACTAGGATACCGTTTTAACCGTTAAACAATTTAATGGCATATGTAGTGCAGGACTAGCTGAGTCCCGCGGTGTCACGCGCGGTTTGCCATACGGTGGGTGACGCCGCGGGTAAGTAAAAAGTAGCCTAAGTTACTCCTAATATCAACAGCTACCTATCAGTGAAAGTCCTGTCAAAATCGGTCCACCCGTTCCAGAGATTTGCCGGAACAAACACACAGACAAACACACAAAATTTAAAAAAATGTTATTTAGGTATTTGTACCGTGTATACATTGATACATTCATATGCATTTAGTAAAAAGCGGTTAGTCCAGTATTACCAACAGATGCTCCAATTTTATTTATTTATATAGATGTATAGATAATCTAGCTCTGTGTATTTTATCCTAGAGAAACCTAAACTGTTTACGCAGCGCACGCAATTAATTATACGCACAGATTAAGTAAAGATAGTTCTTTGTCGGATCACGTCTGCCATAAAAGTTGATATTCGCCGGAAATTTGAAACCGGTTTGTTATTTAATAAGAAATCGTTTACTAGAAAAAGCTTACGCAATCACTCGTCATTGAAGTTTCATTCATACTTTGTAAGTTGAGTTTGTTGACTATGTGTTTGATTTATTAATGTTTTTAGACCAGGAATCCTCGCTCGCGTCCCTAGAAAACCCTCAGCATCTTCCTAACCTTTTTATTCCCAAGATTATGTGATGTCAATGACCGAGATATATAAGTAGGTACTATTTGATTTTAAACTGAATAATTTTTGTAGCATGTTATATAATGTCAACATTTTGACCTCAATTGGCGCACAACTTTTGAAGTTATTGGAACATACACAAATTAACTGGACACTTGCCACACAATGCCATCTACCCTCAAACTAAAAGCAGAGACATATATGGCTTATACTATGAAAGCTACATTGACTAGTAGAATACTTATATCTTATTTTTGTAAATAAAAATGCGTTATGTAAAGAAAACACCCAAACTTCTAAACAAATATTTGCAGATCGTATAAATATTTCGTCACCATAAACCACAGATGACCCCCAAGAGATGATCTGTGCCACAAACAATTCGCACCTGAGAACTCAGCATAGCAACCGCATACGCTACCTATGGGCCAACGACGCAGTCATAGATAGACACTAGCAGACCCACGTAACCTCGTTTGCGTCTCTTATTGCCTGTCGCCTGATAATTTTCCCCGGTTTTTGAAACATTTTTCATTGGTGCTCCTCTCCTATTAGTCTTAGCGTGATGATATATAGCCTATAGACTTCCTCAATAAATGGGCTATCTAACACTGAAAGAATTTTTCGAATCCGACCAGTAGTTCCTGAGATTAGCGTGTTCAAACAAACAAACTCTTCAGCTTTATATATTAGTATAGATACAGTATTATGAATTACAATATTAATTAAATTTAAATACGTTCGAGACACTAGAAAGTCTGACGATCTCAAAAACCAGTGTCGCATAGTGTGAATAACTTTCACAATGGCAACTTTAAAAAGTTCAATAGCCTTTTAACAACTGGGCCGTAAGTAACCTCAAATTATAATCTTAAAAGAAAGGTGCTTCATAAGTTGATTAACCAGCTATAGCCGCTCAACCAGCGGTGGAGAGGCTTGGGGGTTTCTCGACGAGATTGAATAAGAGAGGAAAAAATGAAGACCACTCGATGGTGACTCTGCCTGATGGAAAGCATGAGCAGATTACGAGAATGGTGGTCACCACACTTATTGCGAA
This sequence comes from Spilosoma lubricipeda, assembly GCA_905220595.1. Classification (NCBI taxonomy): domain Eukaryota; kingdom Metazoa; phylum Arthropoda; class Insecta; order Lepidoptera; family Erebidae; genus Spilosoma; species Spilosoma lubricipeda. Next base: position 12,304,397 of record HG992296.1, on the reverse strand, counting down.
TGCATGCTTCCTTACTTAAATAAATAATAATAAATAAATATTTCTACTATTAGGATATTAATACTAATATACTTTTTTTTTTGTAAATACATACATGTTATAGATAGAAAACACCCAAACTCCGAAACAAATATTTGCAGATCATACAAACATTTGATCCAACCCGGGAATCGAACCCGAGACCTCAAGAACAGCAGTCGCGCTACCACTGCGCCACCAAATTGACCTTATGTACAGCAATATTTTATTCGGCCTCTGCTCTTTAGGGTCCTAGTTTGGTATATACCAGCCTGTACACAACTAGTATGACTATAGACTATACCTAATCTTCTTTAGAATTGGGTTATTGGTAAAAAAAACGTATTAATATACAGAATACATGATACTCAATAAAATAATGTAGGTATACATGTAACGAATTTGTTAGTAATTTGATTCAAGTGACCTTGCCTAACAATGGATTTTTTAACAATATAATTGCTGAATTGTGCTTGTTTAGAAAGAATCAGCATACCTAATAACGAGGCGAGCCAAATAGTGATAAGTAAAATGAAACAAGGTTGTTAAATACACCTGAACGGCTGAACTGATCTTAAAGGAATTTGACATAGATATAAATTATAATATAGTATAGGGATATAGGTAATGATCTATACAAATAAATAAAATTGGAGTGTCTGTTTGTAATATTAAAATAACCGCTTTTTACTTAATGCATATGTATGCATACACGGTACATATACCAAAAATGTAGTTAAAAAAATTTTGTCTGTCTGTCTGTCTGTTTATTCCGGGTAATCTCTGGAACGGCTGGACGGATTTTGACGGGACTTTCACTGGCAGCTGGTAGCTGTTGATCCAGGGAGTAACTTAGGCTACTTTTTTAGACTAATTTTGTCCCGCGGCGTTACTCGCAGTACAACTGCTGAACACCGCGGGTAACACCGCGGTGTTCAGCTAGTATTAAATAAAAAAGAAGCAGATATGCAGCGTACGAATCGTGAAGACTCGAATGCGCTCTAATTATATTGCCTCCCAATTAGTCCGCACCGAACGCAGTCATTTTGAAGTGTGATATTTAATTATCATTTCAACCAATCGCCGTCCACTGCTGAACGTAGGCCTCCTCAAGGAGTGCCAGCCATCCCGATCTTGGGCAGTCCGCGTCCATCCGCTGCCAGCCACTTTCTTTAAATCGTCAGTCTATGGTGCCGCAGCGGGCGCCCTACACTACGTTTTGCTTAAACACGGTCTCGACTCAAGCACATTTCGGCTCCACTGACCATCGGTACGTCTAGAGACATGACCGGCTTATTTCCACTTCAGCATACTGATTCTCCTTGCGATGTAGGTTACTTTATTTCTCTGTTCAATAACCTCGATCCAAATTCTATCAGACAGAGAAACACCCATCGCACGCTGAGTAGCTTCAAATTTGGGACCAATGGTGAGTGTACACGTCTCGGCTCCGTATGTCATCACGGGTAGGACGCACTGGTTAAATACCTGGTCTATAATTATTGCGGTATTGGTGACTCAAAGATGTGATGTAGTTTCCCGTACGCGCCCAGCCCAGACGAATTCTTCTATCAGTCTCCCGATCGAAGTTGTGCCAGCCGAGTTGGATAGTTTGGATAAGATAGATGTATTCTTGCACAACCACGATAGTAACGCCATTTACGGTCATGATATTATATAGAGCTATCTTTTTCTCTAGCGCTGCTTCGTATCTTTCGTAGTACTCATCAGTGAAATTTGTTAATGCATGCAGTTTTAGACAGCACTGCACAGATTTCGGTGCAAATTCTTACGTATGTAACATATCTATTGGATTTTAAATATCATTAGATAGCACATAAGCTACATTTAATCAAAGAAAAGTCGACGGCAAAGACATGGGTAAGACTAATAGAATCGATTGCGCGAATGGCGTAATGATTTAAGCGTTCACCTCATTACTTTCTACTGCACTGAGTGTTGTGAGTTCGATTCCCAAATAATACAAAACTTGAAATCCACAAATTGTTGTTCTGTGTTTGAATGTTTTTTGTGAACATTTCTTTGTAAGTTATAAATGCAAAACCTCTTTTCTAAGAATAGAAACTACTAAACTCTTTTCTAACTTTCTGACTCGCACAATAAAACTGTAGAATGAACTGTCGCTGCGGTATTCCAGGATCAATACGACCTTCAAACCTTCAAGAAAAAGGCGTACTCCTTCTTAAAAGGCCGGCAGCGCACTTGTTATGCCTATGGTGTTGCGGGTATCCATGGGCGGCGGTAATCGCTTATCATCTGGCGATACATCTGCTCGTTTGCCCCCTTTTCCAATAAAAAAAGAATAGGTCTGTCCAGTAGGGGCCTACTAAAAAGTTGTCCGGGATGATGATTATGATTAAATGCATTATATATATTATTTAAATCATATACTTAAAATCTACAGTTTAAAAAAATATTGCAAAAACCAACATTAAAACGAGCGAAGACATTTGTAAAAGCTAGTATAGTCGCGGATGTGAGGGAAAGTAAAATCCGTAATGAAAGTAAAATCTGCATATTAAAAAAAAAGAGAAAACATCAAAATGAGGTCAAAATTTTTGAAAGAAAGTGTATTAAACAAGTACAATTTTAACAATCGTGGATTCCATGATCAGATGTTAATGTCCTTATCATGGTGTCACCATCGGGACATCTCCTTTCCATTAAAAAAAGAATCATTAAAATCGGTTCATAAACGACAAAGTTATCCGCGAACACACATTAAAAAAAATATGTACGGTCGAATTGAGAAATCTCCTCCTTTTTTTGAAGTCGGTTAAAAAGGGTGGGTCTCGTAATTTGAGCATTCTAATCACCAATCAATCTATCAACCTAATCTAGCAATAATATACGATCAGATGTGAACCTCAGAGTTAATTTATAAAGCTTACTTCACTCGAACATTTATTACGAATCTATTAAAACTTCATTTACCAGTATTTAAAGGGGTTTTATTTGCAGGTACACACTAGAAAATAATTTGATATTTTTAAGACAAAGAATAGTTTATTTAATATAGCTATTAAAATGACAATTTTATTTTTAATGACGTCTAGAAACGGTCCTAATATATTAGTAAAATATTTACAAACGTCATATTAACGGAACCCTATAGACGTCCTTACCGTACGTAGCATTATTTTATGATAATTGGTTTTTAATAACAAATTAAACTAACTAAAGTCTTAACAAGAATACATAAAAATCCGGTCTGTGTTGCAGCGCCACTGGCCGACTTCAATCGTAAATTTAAACCTTTCAAAAACTATTGATATATATTAATAAATATATATGTAAAACCATCAAAATCAGTCCACTGGCTTAGCAGCCAGCGACACACAAATTTAGAAGAATTTCATACACAATATAGAATATTAATACATGATAATAACTTACTTATTCCTTGTTTTGCTGATCACAGCACTATTAAAATAAAAAAATAGACACTGCACTTGATTTACGTGTGACCACACCGATGGTTGTGACTGCACTGGCTGTAAGCTTACACCTTTCTTTAAACGAATGCCAATAGAATGTGTCAATCAGGTATACGTCCAACAGTCAGCGATTAGCGATTAATCGATTAAGCGGTTTGTGATGAAGTCACATACAAATAATCACACTATCAAATCACAGTAATCATCACACTAATATTATAAAGGCGAAAGTTTGTGATTGTGCATGTTTGTTACTTCTTCACGTATAAACTACTGAACGGATCTGAATAAAACTTTGCAGTAACATAGCTTATACATCAGAGTAACACATAGGCTACTCTTTGCCGTGATAATCGACATACACGCGGGTGGAGCCGCGGGCAACAGCTAGTCTATAGAATAATACGTGAATCAAAAACTTTGTCCCCTTTTACGAATATTATGAGAACGTAGGTGTATGAAATTTGGCACCATTAAGTTTGGAGTGCAAAACTAAACATAATAAATGAATTATGGTCGAATATCGACCGCTGGGCGACCGCTAGTACCTAATAATAATAACCATGTTTCGCGCATGGCTGAGTGAACCAGAAAAAAGGCAAAGCATATACTATTACTGTTTGCTGATAAACATAATTATATATTTCAAACAATCTACCGTGGGAGAGCCACGCATGCATGGGCCGGCTCTAGCGGTTTCACCGAGTGAGTGAGAGGATACCAGAGGCCTATATCCCAACTCATCCCCATGCCCCAAAGGCCATCAACGCACTTGTGACGTCTCTGGTGTTGTGGGTGTCCATGGGCGGCGGTAATCGCTTACCATCGGATGATACGTCTGCTCTTTCCTCCCTTATTCCATAAAAAACAATCTTCAACAGTCTAAATCCACTGCTGTTCAGTTGCATTTAGGTATTGAATTAAAAAGGTTTTAGCCTACTAGGTATAGGTACCACGCTTTTCAGACGGGTACACGTACAGGGTTTGTTTCGAGAGTCGTTGTCTTCCATAGCTCAGATAAATAAATAGATAGAAGACTCTTTATTCGTATTATAGATTTAAACTAGCTGAACCCCGCGGTGTTACCCGCGGTTATTGTTGTACCGCGAGTAACGCCGCGGGACAAAGTTAGTCTAAAAAAAGTAGCCTAAGTTACTCCCTGGATCACCAGCTACCTGCCAGTGAAAGTCCCGTCAAAATCCGTCCAGCCGTTCCAGAGATTACCCGGAACAAACAGACAGACAGACAGACAGACAAAAAAATTTTTAACTATATTTTTGGTATGTATCGTGTATACAGACTACAGACATATGCATTGATTAAAAAGCTGTTATTTTAATATTACAAACAGACACTCCAATTTTATTTATTTGTATAGATGTATAGATGAGAATACATAAAATGACAAATATATAATGCAAGGGCGGCCTTATTGCTAAAAACAATTTCTTTCAGCCAACCTTAAGATATATCAAAATGTATCGGAGAGACAGTAGTAAATGGTGCAATGAGTTTTGAAGGTTGCTCCCTCAGTCGTCTCTTACGACACCCATGGGATGAAAAGGGGTGGTGACGCCACTGTATTCTTAATCGGTCATCACAGAGAAAATAGGGACAAACTAAAGCCGAGTCTACACCAAACAAAAGTTGGCAACTTCTGCGTTGTCAACTTGACAACATAAAAGTCAACAGTAGCTGTGTGTTTGTTTGTTGTTTGTGTGTTATTCTGTAACATTCCGTAACATGATTCAGGCACATAGGCCTATAGTCTATTTTAAATCCGTTGTGTATTGGGATTAAAAAAACATGGCAAGTACGCCTGCTTACTGAGCACATTGATAAGTGGGATTTTACATACATACCCACATATTAAATATAAATTTAATAATTATGTTTATGTATAATTGAAATACCAAATAAAGGAATATAGTTTATAGGAATGTAGGCTATTATATTAATGCTTGTTGACAAAAGTTTCTGTAATTTGGTTGTTGCAACAAAAATTGACAACAAATGTTGGGAACCGTGTTTCTGTTTTGGCAGTAAACATCAAAAGAATACATCAATGCCCTTGCCCAGCAGTGGGACTGCTGGGCACAGGTCTCCTCTCAAGAGAGGGTTAAGGCCATACGTTCCCACGCTGGCCAAGTGCGGGTTAGGGAATGGTAAGACAGCGTTGTGGCTACGTGATCGTGCCGTTGGATGTTTCAAAGGCCTCCAACTAAACTTATGACTGTTATCCTATGATGACCACAACGACATCAAAAGAATACGCTTGTTGCAAATATTTGTTGGCTCTGTGCAGGCACTTAGTTCGAATGTTTTTCAAATTGTTGGCGACTCGGTGTAGACACAATGGAAACAAAAGTTGGCGATGTTTTGAAGAGTTGCAAACAGTTGGAAACATTGAAATTGCCAACAATTTCGGTGGATACGCCCCTTAAGGGACATGAGGAATTGGTTTTATTACTTCCCTACATTCAATTTATCTTATCGAAGTAAAAACTTCTTTAGTCGCGTTGAGCACTTTTTGGTAGGAGAAGATCTTATAAGTTCGCGTCACCGACATGCTGATGTTTGATGTTGATAATTATTTTATTTAAAGATTATGAAATTTCTAATTTTACACATAAATTTTACAAGTAACATTGTAAGTTAGGTATAACTTTTCAATTCTATCGGCATTCTTATGACTATAAATATGTTTCTTTGTCGTATTTTCCAAAAGGTGTCTAAGATTTTCTGTCTGTCTTTTCGTCCATTACGGACACTCGCAACACCATTATACATATATATCTGCGGCATTTGTGAAACTATTCAGAAATGTGTTTATTTGATTTGGTTGAAATAGTTCAGAATATTGCTACTTCAAGAATTCCTCTGAACAGGTATACCACGTTACTTGTAATATTCCATCACTAAAGATGCAAAATTTACGAGACGTAGAAAACTGTTTATTTTAATTTATAGTGATTAAGATGCATTGAAGTCAGTCATACTGTTTAAACGTTAATTTTAATATTATATTAAAAAAGTGTTTATGACTCATAGCGGCATCGGCGATGCGTGCAGAGAAGAAAGTAGGTAGACATTGGTGCTAATAACGTTCTTCGAAAACTCTCCAAACATAATTAAAAATCACTAAAAATGAGATTAAATGTTGAAATTTCACTAAAATTACGAATTTCATATTGAAAATTCATGCTAATATTATAAATTAGAAAGTAATTCTGTTTGTCTGTTTTTTGTCAGTTATGCTTTCACGCCTAAACTGCCGAACCGATTTGTATGGATTTCTGTATAGAGATAGATTAGATCTTGGAGCAGAACATAGGCCATTTTTATTGCGATAACCGGCATACACAGACTGCAGACAAAAGCTAGTAACGTTGTATACATACATCCAAATATAACATTTAGAAATAACTACAAAAAATGAGGGATTCGAAGACCATTTTAGAGAAATTTTAGTTTAGTAATGCAGCACCAGAATTACCACCTTTATTACCTTAAGAAAAAGCTTAAACTTCACGTATCATCATAACAGTAATATCGTTTAAATATTAAATTAAAAACATCTAGGTTTAGCGACTTTTTTAGAGATAATTGCTTTTACCAACTTTATTGCTATAAAGCTAATAAAACAGAACTGGCATCTAAAACGCTTTGCAAAAACTAGCAATCACTTAAAGTACCTGGATGGCTTTTTTTTGGTATATTTTCTAAAAGTGAGTTATCACACTTATCACCCTCGAACCCTGCATACAAAACTTAGTGAAAATCGTTAGAGCTGTTTTTGAGATTCAGATATTTATACAATTTTTTTTTGTTTAAAGGTATTAGACAGATATCTGCCTCGGTGGCGCAGTGGTAGTCAATACGACTGATGTGCTTGAGGTCTCTGGTTCAAATCCTGGTCGGACCAAATGTTTGTGTGATCTACAATTTCTTTAGGAGTTTGGGTGTTTCCATGTATAATATGTATGTATGTATTTACAAAATAATAGTAAATATGAAGTCTGTGTATTCTTTGTGTCTGTTTTATGTATGCTTGTAAAGCCTCTCGCGACACAGAATGTATCTTACTAAGGCGGGAGATACCTTTAAAAAAATTGAAACTAAAGAACGGAAGTATCGGATGGAAGTTCAAACGACCAATAAGGGCTTCTCCGAAATACTTGTGAGAAATATGGCTTTTGCAGTATATTGTTTCCTTATTAAAACCAGTTTTCTCCACCCAAAGGCTTTTAAACTCCATCATGGGAAGTCTTACATAAATATGGGATTGTCAATGCATTACATAAGACAAAACTGTTTGCTGTAAAGAGTACATTCGGAGAGAAAACGCTTTTATAAGTTTCACTTGTGTGTTTGTTAAGTTTTCGTCGTGTTTTTGGTTTTTAAAATATTTTTACAATTTAATTTCTAGGTAACCCGCGCAACTTAAACTGCTTCTTTTGAAAGGAATAAATGGTCTCCGTTTTTGCAAAAAAAAATCATTGATAGGCGTAGCGTGACGGACGTATGGACGACTATGGCTTTCTTTCAGTAAATCGGATGTTGAAAATGATAATCATGTATTAAATTCTAAACCGATTACATTGTAGCTTTATTACTTCATACATGATTTCATGACCCACTGGATATTATTATTTTTGAAAAACTTGAAAAGGACTAGTTTCGCGATCCAACATTTTTTTGTGCGTGTTACGTGATATCGCATCTTCACATTTTGAAACAGATTAAATTATTTTTACAATTTAATTTTATACTTTCTAGCAACAACCTAGTTTACACTAATAAATTAATTCATGATATTATAATATCTGTATATTTCGTATATATAAAAGTGACTTTCACTAAAAACGACTACTAATATCTCCATGCCAAATTTCATTCAAATAAATTATCAACGATTTAGCCGTAAAAGCTCAACAAACAAATTCATATCCGAATAAACATAATAATAAAACATCAATAATAAAATGTCTAGCTGTTGGTATAATAAAGAACAAATCGTAATTAAATGTAAAAATTTTGTTCGCGACTGTAGTTAAATTAAACTTGTCACTCGTTTGCGCAAGCGCATTGTGACAACACACATAGGAACTTGTAAAACGAATTGGAGAATGTTACCAGTTGGTATGTAATGATAAAGCCATCGACTTTTAATTCGTTCCTCAGACTATCGGTATAATAGCATTACTAATATAAACTAGGTATAATCCAGAGATCGTAGGTTCGAGTCCCTTCCCCCGAGTACGAGGGGTAGCAGGGGTGTTACATCGTCTGCTGCCTAATCTCGGAGGACCACGAGAAGAAGTTCACTGTCTCTACATGGACGTCGTACGATCCATGGTCCTCTATGGGGCGCCCGTCTGGTTGAAAGACTTGGCGGGTTCAGCTCCTCCCGCTGTAAGGCTCAACTCAGGAGTCTGCAGTGGCTGATCGCTATACGGATCGTGCGGGACTACCGCACGATTTCGTTCGAGCCAGCGACGGTCCTGGCACGATATCCCCCCTTCGAAATTCTGGCCGACATGGATACGATGGTTTACGACCAAACTATTTTTGTCGGTCGGAATGACGAAGAGACAGCGCCCGACCAAGCTTTGCGCACGCGCTGTCGAAGCCGTGCTTCGAAGCTTGGATAGGGAGTTAATTTTTTGGTTATTTTCTATGTATAATATGTATGTATTTACAAAAAGTACTTATTGTCTAGTACCTACCCATAATACAAGCTCTGCTGGGTTTGGAACTAGAAGACCTTGTGTGTTAAAAGTTCGAAACATTTATTTTATGAAACTTCAACCGTTTACGCATCGCACAAAATGGAAGCTCTTTTAAGAAATAATTTCGCCAATAATTTAAACAACTTTTTTGATACCCTGCTTTTAAAAACATGGTAATTTATTTCAACTTTCACGTACGTCAAGTAAATGCCATTCACTAAGAGAGTGCATATATTTTTACAGTGTAAATAAAAAACCCCTTTCTAAAGAGATGTTTATGTCCATCAGTGGGCTATTAAAGGCTGCATTGTCGGAGAGGGGCCAATAGAGAGACATTTCACTTCACCTGAAGGACAGCGGCGATAATTGTCAACTCAGGAGACCAAATCCTCTAAGGATGGTATGAGGTAACTTTTTAAATTCGCCATGGTATGTTCTCCCCTCGAAGCTGTCCTGTAAGTGCCGTAGTTTTTCCACGTCTGATAGCCTAAACGTTGGGCCTCCAAAAACAACTCTATTCTTTAGATAAAGCTTGCCTGTTTTAAAAATTATGTGTCTCTTTTTACTTAGGTACTTTAGTCTCATGCAAAAAAAATTTTTGAACTGTTTGAATCAGTAAACTGAAGAGGGAAGTCGACTTCCTTATTTAATTAAGTACTTTAAATACATTATGCATTTAATAAACTATCTTGGAACCCGCGAGAAAACTAATCAAAAGAAGTTAGAAATGATTTGGCATAATGTAAAGTGCCATATGGCGGAGCGGGTCGCTAGTATTATTATTTTTCTAACTCATTTCTAACTTCTTTTGATTAGTTTTCTCGCGGGTTCCAAGATAGTTTATTAGTTTGATACAAATGTACCTTTAATTATAGCTGTTGTAGGCAGTTTTTATTATCATTTTTATGAAATTATGTTGGTTGTTTCTTAAATTATAATTATCGTTTTTTTATTTAGTGATAGAATGTCCTTTGCATTTTGACAAGATTGTCTGGACTTTAAAAGGGACGATGATCCCTGAGTTTGCTTCATCCTTTCTTCTCGGGGCTAGTCCAGTTAAGAAAAATCGAACTCAGCGCCTCAAAAACAGTTTAACTGGCAAAACTGTTCTTGTAACCTAATTACAAGAACAAAGATTTGGTTTCATTTTTCCTGGGACTTCTCGAATATCAAAACTCGGTGTGTTCAAGGGTCACTGCTGTTAATCCTAGTGTACAGGAGTTAAAGTGCTACATAAGTCCATGTATATGTGACGTCATAAGTCAAAGAAATGAAGACCAATTTAAAAACGTTTCAAAATGATATCTTTAAAGACATGGTTCAGGTTTCTTCAAAGGTGTTGAGTGTCCACCAACTATATTTACCACTACATCGTTGAAACGGCACAGAGAAAGCACGATTTCTATAGAAAATGTATTGTAAACTGTCGTTATTATTCAACCATTTTATCTTGACGTTTCTAGATGCATTAATCTATTTAAATCTGTTTGAGTTGAGAACACAGATGGTTCTTCCTAGAGTGGGCAGTTCGTAATGTATTGTGAGATGCATTTTGTTAGATGGTCGTTAAGTTATAGTTATAAGTTACGGAGAAATTTATTGTCAAGACAAATTAAATATACATATATTCTACTTATAAGTAGGTTAAGACAAAATATTATAGTAACTTTTTTCTGCGGTTTGGTTGGGTACCCACAATCTCTGGTTTAGGGGTGAGGGTCACAAACCACTAGTTCCAAAGCCTTACAGCTTGCACGGTAAAAGATTTGTCTACAAACTGAGTGGAATATTTTGGCATTGTTAATATGTATTTAATTGTCCGATGATCTCAGGTCCCTGCAATGTGTGTTGTTTAAGAACTGAAAACGTTCTTTGAGAAAGTTCATTTCCATTTAGTGAAAAGCTGTTAATTTAAAGTCACAAACAAAGACTACAATTTTATTTAATCACTAGCTGTCCCGGCAAACGTCGTTTTCCATAACTATTAATAAATTAAAAATTAATTTAAAAAACATTGTCCAGCGGACAAAATTGTGAATCTAAACCATTCCCAGATCCCCTTGAACACACACAAAAAATTTCATCAAAATCGGTCCAGTCGTTGAGAGTAGTTCAGTGACATACACACTTACAGAAGAATTATTATTTTTCTAACTCATTTCTAACTTCTCATAAAAAAAAAGATATAGATTCCGTATACCTGGCCTTAATCCCTGACAAACCTTTCTACAAAAATTGACATACGATTTACATAAATTTGACAAGTGACAGCAAACACGCTAAATTACAATTGTCAAATATCAGTACCGAAAAAAATTAAATATAAAAATATTTTATGAAATATACATTATATAAGTATTGAGCGTTATGTCTCAATTCGAGTCTCCAATACCTCTATCGGAGATAGAATCTGTTTTGACATGGGTTGATACTTTTAACCTTTCAAGGCCTACAAAGAAGATTAATAGAGATTTCTCTGATGCTGGTAAGAGTTTTACTCTTTCTCTTCTTGTCTTTTATATTATACAGTGCCTGAACTACATTTTCATATAACAACTGACTTATATACCTATATTCAATACTAGCTGAACCCCGTAGTGTTACCCGCAGTTATTGTCGTACCACGGATAGCGCCGCGTGATAACGCTAGTCAAAAAAAGTAGCCCAAGTTACTCATCAGCTACCTGCCAATGAAAGTACCGTCAAAATCGGACCAGCCGTTCCAGAGATTACCCGGAACAGACAGACAGACAGACAAGAAATAAAAAAAATGTTATTTCGGTACATGTATCGTGCATATGCATACATATTGTAGATATGCATTTATATGAAAGAGGTTATTTTAATATTACAAGCAGACACTCCAATTTTATTTATTTGTTCCTATAGATAATTCAAACTAGATAAGAAGAAAACGATCGCGCTCGTGACGTCATTACTTATCCTGGATGTGAACAAGTGTGAATCGATAACAAGGTGAACCAACACCTAGGTGAACCGAGTCGCCTTTTTTTCATCTTGTATCATCACCCAGGTGAACCATTTGACGCATTGGTGGAACATAATATGCGTAGCCGAATCGCTAGTCTAAACAAATAAATAAAATTGGAGTGTCTGTTTGTAATATTAAAATAATCGGTTTTTACTAAATGCATATGTAATTGAAATTGTAAATGATATTCACGGTACATATACCAAAAATGTAGTTGAAAAAATTTTTATCTGTCTGTCTGTCGGTCTGTGTCTGTCTGTTTGTTCCGGTTAATCTCTGGAACAGCTGGACGGATTTTGACGGGACTTTCACTTTTTTAAGACTAACTTTGTCCCGCGGCGTTACTCGCGGTACAACAAAAGCCGCGGGTAACACTGCGGGGTTCAGCTAGTTTAAGATAAATTGCATCAAGACACAGAGTAAAAGATCATGCAACAATTCTCACACACCCAGGACAAATAATAACGTCATGAGTGCTATCGTTTCTTAAAGGTTACCGCCTAAGTCGAATTATTTCACCAGTTTCATATTACCCGAGTAAAATACGTCTAAGGTTAAAATATGAAACATAGAAGTCTACCTCATTCACCCCGATGACATCAAGGCTTCAAAGACAGGAACCTCCTCAGTGTACGAAGCCTGTCAAGAAAGGCTGCCTTCTGTATCAGACCCTTGGGCCTTGATCCAGTGACCCAGTGTGAGCCTCTTATGGGTGTTGGTCGAGGCTCTTAGCTATCAATTCGTGAGCAGATACCACTTATATTATAGTTTTATCAATGTTAAGTTCGAATGCTTTAATTTGCATTTCAACTTACCTTCCACCATCAATAAACCTACAGCGTTTATTTATTTCATTAATAGACTTATACTATTTTTCTTCTCAGTTCTTTTAGCAGAAATCCTCAATGTCCACTATCCGAAGCTTGTGGAGATGCACAACTATCCTCCACGGAATAGCCACTCACTCAAACTTAATAACTGGATGACCCTCAACAGGAAAGTGCTAAAGAAACTCAAGCTGAATCTCTGTTTGAACACCATGGAACAACTCGCCAACTCAGCTTCTGGGTTTATCGAGAGGGTGCTTGTGATGGGTGAGTTCAAATACTACAGTGTTTGACTGTTATAGTCTATTCGTGATAAGAAAATAGTGACGTATACGCCTAGTTTTCGTATGAATCGATATTTTTTTTTAACCTGAGTTTGCGCTACTCTCTCCCAATCCCTAGAAATATGAAGGTTATATTTACAGTCTTTAACATTGCATCTTTTCAAGCATCACCACTCTTCATAACTTTTACATTTAAATAAATTATGTTCATATAAATTACGGGTACGGTTTCTCAACTAATATTTGCTCTGTGACATTGTAGTGCGTGACAAAATTCGTCGCGATGAGGAAGCGAACAAGGCCTCCAAAGACGAGGGCACGAACATGTCGAGTGGCGGCAGCTACTATGAAGCATGTGGCGATGATGGTACTACAATTATATTGTGATTAATAGAATCTAAGACATGAATAAAAATATCTACATTTTCATATACGTTACTAATAAATACTGACAAACATAGAACAAACAAAAACAAAAAGAAAACTCTTAACGAAAAATCATGGTTTCGATTGTCACCGACGACAAAAAAAAATTATGAGGAATACGATGGCTTGGGTTGTAATTTATCTATAAAGTATATTTCTTAAGAAAGCTAGTTACTATATATATACTATACACTATCAAGGCTGTGCATAGTTACGCATTCGACAGCCGAACCTGTAAGACGTCTTTATTTGTTATTGTTTTATTCATCCTTAATATCCTAAAGTATTGCGCCATAAAGGTTTTACGAAACTAAGCCTAAATTCTCCTAAATTGTAAATGGAACTTGCTGATTCACACTTGACCTTTATCAGAACATATTTTGGTGGTGCCTGTCAAGACGAGGATCAACGGTGTATTGGAGACGTTGCAACAGAAGGTCGTGAGCTATGATTCCTACTGCACTCTCAAAGAGGAGTTAAAGGATGCTTATAGTGCCACTGAAGTCTTGAAACAGAAGGTATGTGTGTTCTTTTTGCCTATTTTAATTTTATTTATAATTTTATGCACTATTGTACATTGGCGGACTTAATGCCCAAGGCATTCTATAACAGTGCAGAAATCTTGAGGTAGAAAAAAAAAAGTTACGAAGCAACTGATGTATACATTACAGAGTAATTTAAATTAAAAAAAAAAAGAAAAATTAGTATCAAATACTATATATATTTGATAGTCACATTGCTGTGAAAATTTTACTTGGAATATTTTACTCCACGAGCTAGCCAAATTACATTTTCTTTAAAGCGCATTTGGTCCAATTCGTGTTTGGTTCAATTATATAAAAAATCTAAGGTTTGTGACCTCCATGGCTCTTGGTCTAATGGTTTGAGTGCATTGTAGTAAAAAGGAGGTAGTGAGTTTCAATCACAGGTTTGAATTACACAAATAATTATAAAAAAATTGGGAAATTGAAAATGGAACTTATCTAATAAATAAAATATAATTATGTTTCGCAACGTAATTATCTATGACTTAGTTTGTGTAACTTGGTAGTGGATGAGTCAGAAGGGGTTTTGTTCATCAAATTGAACGAATTGCGAATTGGACGTATCGCGAATTGGACTATCCGTCAATCAGGTGGATTGGAGCCTCGCTCCAAAAATGTCTAAATGCACTTTTATACAATGACTATGGCTTTTTGATTGGTGTAATTTCCCAGAGTTTTTACTACTCCTGAATCTAATCTAAATCACTTGGCTCTTGTTAACCTTTTTTGACATGACAGCGTCTAATAAATTGAAGAATGCAACCATTGTCCTGTTACGCCCATTATATGAGAGATAGATGCGGCGCAGTTAGTGATAAAATTTTAATTATAAAAACTGAAAAATAGATAATTGGATTGGACGTTGGACGAAAAGATGAAAATTTATCTATCTGCCTTTAAGAAAAAGCGAGCCTGATTACTAAAATTATGTGAAATACACATTTTATTCTGTCATTACAAATACCGATCATGTCTCCAAGTCAATTTCATTATTTTTTTATGTTATTTCCAATACCTCCAAAAATATGTGTACAAACTTTTATGATGATCGGTTAAGTAGTTTTCGCGATAAAGCGTAACAAACAAGCCTACATTCACATTTATAGGATATAGGATTTACGTCCATATTTCATGTATGTTGTCACATGCATGTGATTTCGTTTCAAAGCTAAACCATCTTCTTCTTATAGGCAGTCTTTATTGTCATTTTCTACAGGTGGAACATCTGGACAGTCTGCTTAAACTTAAAGAAGAAAGAATAAACGAGCTACAAAATCAATTGGAAAGAAAACAAGCAAGACGAAAGGAGGCCGAAGCCTTACAAAATACGTTATCTGTCCCCTTTGACAGTAACTTTATGTCTACCGACAGTCTCATCAATTCTTCAATGAGAATACCTTCTCTTAAAACATCAGATACAAAAGTTAAAGGTGATGAAAATAAAATAAAAATAGAAGAAATTAAAATAAAAGAAGAAGAATCTAACATTAGGGTCAGTGAATCTAAAACTAGAGCTGACGAATCTAACGTAAAGTCAATTACCTCTAAATCCAAAGTGGATGAATCAATTATTAAACCTATTGAATTGAAAACAAAATTTGATGAATCTAATACAAAAGCTGCTGACTTGACAACCGGTATTGAAAACACTAAAATCAAAGCAGTTGATTCAAAATCTCGGGTGGAAGAAAATAATATCCGAAATCTAGATTCAAAAACTAAAATGGAAGAATCCCGAATACCAGTTCTGAAAACTCATTCCAAACCTTCTATCAACGATGTTCACAGCGCACTCGATACATCAATCAGTAATAGAAGTCTAAATATTACTGTTGCTAATATGAAATATGATATTTTTAAAGATACTGAGAATGTCAATGATAAATATGACTTAAATACAGATCACGAAGAAGAATTCAAAGACAGTGTAGGGGATATAATAACAATAGAAGATACTGTACAAAAGGAGATTTATACCATTATAAATCAGAACCAGCCTATGTATCAAGGTCCTGACTATGTTACAAATTAAAACCTTAATTAAGGTAAATTTTTGAAACCCAAGATCGTGGAATATATGTATTGAAAAGATGTCAGTGCAAAAAATGTTAAATGCTAAATTTCACAATCTCGTTTTAGTTGTTAGGTATTTGACGTTTTATAAATTTCTAGTCCTAATTTTATTGTGGGTACTGATTCAAAAACTGTATTTCAATGTTTTTTATTAGGATTTAGTTTGTTTGTTACTTATAATTTAGAAATAAAAGTATACACGACACTTGTGTTTCATTAGCAGCGTGTGTTGGCTTGAAATATGTCTAGTAGGCTTGGATGTTGGCGGAGAATTCTGGTGAGTGACTTTATCCTGTCGCGATTTGATTCGATTACCGGTTTGGGTTCTCTCAATCTGAAATTTGAACCACAAGTTAAATTATTTTTTTAAGATGCAACATTAACTATGGCTATTGTGTGAGTAATTTATGTTGTATGCGTTCTAGCATTAAAGAAAAATGATTGTTCAGTGATATTGAATCTATTTAAAAACCATTTTCTTGTGATAGTACCATCAATCGGTAACATTGATAGTACTACTGAATGTATATGAATGAATAGATATGAATCAGAATGTGAGTTTTTTGTTACGCTTTCGTGCCATATCTTCAAAACCGATTTTAAAAATTCTCAGCAATGGAAAGTAAGTTAATCAGCCTGGCACAGACTGCATTATACCGTACCGATATATGCGACGCAGACGCGGTCACTAGCTAGTATTTTATATGGTGCATCTATGTAAACGTCTGTGTACATAAATAACAAGATTAAACAAAAGATTGATAAAATATGGAAGGGCATAACGGCGTTTGATTGAGAGATGAAACAAGAAAGTATTAAAATAATCTCAAACAGGTACTTTAAGCCATGCGAAGTGAAATGAATAGATTTGAATGTGCTCATATTCTGCGTCTTTAAATCTAGGTATTGCTTTTAAAAGTTAAAAAAGTGAAGTATTAAAGAATGACTCTTACATAGAATGACCACTGTTCTCTCCGACTACCTTGAATCTATCGAAGTCTATTGTATCGTCGAATAGACATTCCTTCTTAACGAAGTCTATAACTTGCTTCACCGGTATCAAGTCTCGTACTGGAAATTACAATTATATGATCAACTAGCTGAACCCCGCGGTGTTACCCGTGGTTATTCTTGTACCGCGAGTAACACCGCGGGACAAAGTTAGTCTAAAAAAAAGTAGCCTATGTTACTCCCCGGATCATCAGCTACCTGCCGTTGAAAGTCCCGTCAAATTCTGTCCAGTCGTTCCAGGGATTATTACCCGGAACAGACAGACAGACAGACAAAAAAAAATAACTACATTTTTGGCATATGTACCGTGTATACATACATTGCATGCATTTAGTAAAAAGCGGTTATTTTAATATTACAAAATGGACACTGGCAACTTAAGAGATACTTCCGTTGTCTGCAACGGAAGTGGAAGACTCAAAGATCTGTTTTTGAGTCTTCCACTAGAATCAGGAGAAGAGCTCCAGTAAGCTTCGTAGTCTATATATTGGGAGAGTATGTCTTCCACTTTTCACCCAATAAATTCATCTGCCTCATCCCATCAGTTACAGTTATCACATTTAGGGTGATTAGACAGCAACTTTGTTCAGCGCCATCTAGCGAAGACAAGCTAAACTACGGTAAACTTGTAAAACCTGAATTGCGCAAGGAAGTTTTTCACGCTGATTAGACAGTAACACGACTAGACCAGCAATTATCTGGTCTCAAGCTTTAATAAAGGCTATTTGTCTTTGAATACGCACCATCGAAAATAAATTTACTATCCACAGGACTGGTAATACCGTCTGTACATGTGCAAGGGGGCAGCATTGATTCCAGTGAGGTTTGTGTGCCAATGCCTCCTTCTTCATACTCTCTAACAGAGGATTCTGTGTCTTCTTCTGCTTCGACTACAGCATGTTTAGCTGCTAAGCGTTCTTTCAATATTTCCAGTTGCTCTGATGATCAATAAAAGGTTTATCTATCTATACTAATATGGAAAGCTGAAGAGTTTGTTTGTTTGAACGCGCTAGTATCAGGATCTACTGGTCCGATTTGAAAAATTCTCTGTGTTAGATAGCCCATTTATCGAGGAAGGTTATAGGATATACATCATCACGCTAATACCTACAGGAGCGGAGCACCAATGAAGAATGTTAGAAAAACGCGGGAAAGTTATCACGCTACGGGCAATTGGAGACGCAAACGAGGTTGCGTGGGTCGGCTAGTGTAAGTATAAGCTGTTAGTTAAGTGTACATTTTTAATAAAAAAAAAAGAGCTCTGCTCTGCCTGATGGAAAGCATGAGCAGAATCCAGGGGTGGTGGTCACCATCCTTAATGCGAATTAGTACAATGTTGTATGGTGACCCACAATATGGTGGCCTAGAAATATATTTTTAAACGCCGCGCTTAAAGGACCCGGGATCATAGTGGGAGGGAAGCACGTGCGCTGGTAGTGAGTGCCAGGTTAAAAGAAATCACAAAAGCACAATCTTGACCTATTAGGCGAAGAAAAAGAGAAGAGAAAAGAGAAAAAACTAGAAGAGATTGTGTAGGTAACACCACCAATAAGTGTCTTATCTAACCACCCACCTTTCCATTTATCCTCTCTATTCTACCTCTTACCTGGAGAGCAAGTCTCGTAATCTTCATATAACTGCTGGAACTGCATATATGGGCTGGCCCTCATGTATGGAGGTAGACTTCTAGTGAAGGAGTCCACTTGCATCAGTTTACACCTCTCCACGGGACAATACTGGTGGAAAATTTAGTTTAGCTGATTATAAAAAAACGTATCCCAAACTAAGCAGTTTGTATTATGCAACAATAACTGATGTAAATACATGTATACTTTTTACGTCAATACATATATGTATATTATACATAGAAAACACTCAAACTCCAAAACAAATTTTTGCAGGTCATCAGGTTTCTGTGATTTCGTTGTGACTTTGACCCGTATGTATCGAAATATAGACCACTTGACTTACCCTTTCGTAGTTAATGTTGTGGTCCTTCATTTTATCGTCTGGCTTGTGACTCGGTATGACTTCGAGGCTATCATGATGAACGCTCCTAAAATTGCAACAAACTGGACATTAATTTACTGGCCATGACTGCCTTATTCATCTTAGCAGAACCGTAGGGTTTTAGTAGCTGATTATTTTTGTGTCGTAAGCACACATTAAGAAATTATTTTTGGAAATTTAATCCGCAGAGGGTGAAATGGCTTTCGAGGGTGCTTCCCTCGCTTCAAGTACCTGAGCGAAGCGGCGGCATACGGTTTTAAGTCGGTTCGAGTCCGACGTAGCCACCAGTCGGTGGTATCTGAAGAAAAGATTTCCGCACAAAAAAGGGGTAAAATGAGACCTGAAACATCGTTGTTTCCAAGTAAGAAATATTTGTTAATAATCACGATTTTTTTTAAACTCTGGCAGTGATCTCATGTCTATCAAGCGGTGTTTGGCTATGTAGCAATTTCTTCTTGATTTCTATCCATTGTGGGTTACAGGTGAATGTAATGAATAGGTCTGGACGGCCATATTGTCTAACATATGACATCGCATCATCATCAGCCTATCGCAGCCCACTGCTGGACATAGGCCTCTCCAATTTCCCGCCACTTAGTTCGATCCTCGGCCTCTCGTATAAACAAATATAATAGTAGGTGGTAAACAGATATAACAGAACCTCTGTGTAGACTCTAACCAGATAAGAAGACCATATTATAAACCTGCCGTCTTTAAAATAAAGATATCTCCGTGACAGATAACCATGTAACACATCAAGTAACTTTGTATCACCTATATTTTCATTTCATAAGTGCCAGGTTTATCACAAATGAGTATGAAAATTCACACTTGAAATGTACTTCGTAATTTCTGAAACATATATAAAGCTGAAGAGTTTGTTTATTTGTTTGTTTGAACACGTTAATCTCAGGAACCGCAGGTACGATTTGAAAAATTCTTTCAGTGTTAGATAACCCATTTATCGAGGAAGGCTATAGGCTATATATCATCACGCTAAGACATACAGGAGTAGAGCAACAATGAAGAATGTTACAAAAACGGGGGAAAATTATCACACTACGGGCAATAGGAGACGCAAACGAGGTTGCGTGGGTCGGCTAGTTTCTGAAATAAAATTATTATCAACTGTAACAGAGATCATGTTATGTTTTAAAGACTATAGCTGCCTTAATAACTAGGGTTCTACCCTTAACTAAGATCTGTTATTTGCATAGTTAGGATCATACCCAAGCCCTGCCACCGATGGTTCCAGGCTTTGAAGAGAATCTGTATCTTTTTTGTCCTGTCTCTTTCTGTAAGAAAATATCTATACAAATAATCTATACATCTATACAAATAAATTAAGTTGCAGTGTCTGTTTGTAATATTATAATAATCGCTTTTTACTAAATGCATGCATATGTAAGTTTACACGGTACTTAAACCAGAATATATTTTTTTTACAATTTCTTATATCATCAGGTATCTGCCAGTGAAAGTCCCGTCAAAATTAGCCAAGCCATTCCAGAGATAAACCGGAACAAATAGAAAGACACATAGACGAAAATTTAAAACATATAATTACTGTTAGTACTTTTATAAGCATTTAGTAAAAGGCTGTTAATTTCACATTACAAACAGACACTTCAATTTTATTTGTTTACTAGCCTTGCCCGCTACTTCGTACACGTGACATTTGGATTTTTAAGTTATTTAAATTTTTTTGAACCTTCGTTTAAACCTTGGACTATGACAAACATTTAAAACCCAAAATCAGGTACATCAGCCCAGCCGTTCCTGAGTTTTAGCGAGACTAACAAACAGAAATTGATTTTGTTTGTTTGTTTGAAAGCGTTAATCTCAGGAACCACTAATCGGATTTGCAATTTTTTTTCAGCATTAGGTAGCCCATTTATCGAGGAAGGCTATAGGTTATATATCAGCACGCTAAGACCAATAGGAGCGGAACATCAATAAAAAATGTTTCAAGAAGGGGGAAAATTATCACGCTTCGGGCAACAGGAGACGCAAACGTTGTGGAGGAGGGTTGCGTGGGTCTGCTACTAAGGTATATATATGTAAAGATGTACTCACGTAGGAATAACTTCGCTTGCATTCTCTTCTAATTGATGTAGTTCTTGCAAATCACCGATAGACTGAAAATTATGTATAAAAATTCAATTTTAGCGTTAACCTATAATGTTTTTAGACAAAAAAACTATTTAAAACATTACTACTAAGGTAATAGTATTGAGGGTAAGTACTCAGTACGTTGTTAGGTACTCAATCAGGCGAGAACGGCTGAACAGAATTAGAAAAAACTCATACAGAGATAGATTAATGTCTAGAACAGAATACAGTCTAATATTTATCTGGAAAATGATTAAAAATAAAGCTTAATTATGTCGGTAAACGAAAAATAGTCGAAATCTGAACGATTTACACACTGACTAGGTAAGTCAAGTTGTGGTGTACAGATTAAACTTGAAGTTGTTGGTAGTTACCTAACTTTCACTCGATTCAAGTTATATTTTTACTGCACGTTAGGCCTAGTGGCTTAAGCGGTCACTACGCCGCTTCAAATCCCAGATGGTACAACACATTGTGTGATTTACAAATTGTTGTTCTGAATTTGGGTGTTCTTTGTGTCCATTACATGTATGTTTGTAAAGTCCTCTGCGACACAGGATGTATATTGCTCATGCGGGAGTTGTAAAAACATCCAAACTCCAAAACAAATATTTGCAGATTTCACAATCATTGGGTACGACCCGGGAATCGAACCCGAGACCTCAATCAGAGCAGTCGTATACGCTACCGCTACGCCACCGAGGTAGTTTGAGAGATGTGTCTAGGTCTACGACTAATTTACTTACGCATTTCTTTCCAATTTCAATTATTACATTGGTTTTAGGTGGTTCTTTCATTTCAGACTTATTGTTCATGTGTTTCTGTAAGATATAATTTACTTTTGAACCAATACACTTACTTTAATTCGCTGAGTGCTGAATTTTCTCAATTGTCTACTCTAACCCCATACCTTGGAGTAGAAAGACATGAAGGATGTTTTCTATTTCGGGAACGTCACGGTAACCGTAGCCTACTTAATGGACAAAGGAATTTCCAAATGCGCTTCAATGATGGGGCTGGTACAATACCCAAAATACCTTTCACTACTTATGTATTGAAAAAGATTAGAACTTATAACTAGTTTTGTTGAATAAATATCCGTTTACCGTGGGAGAGCCACGCTTCGGCATGAATGGGCCGGCTCGACCAGAGTGATACCACGCCATCACAGAACACCGGTGTGAAATAGTGCTTGCGCTGTGCTTCATCGAGTGAGTGAGGATACCGGAGGCCCATACCCCACCCTTCCCCCCCTATCTCCCCTCCCCCCATCCCCCAAAGGCCGGCAACGCATTTGTGACGCTTCTGGTGTTGCAGGTGTCCATGAGCGGCGGTAATCGCTTACCATCAGGCGACACGTCTGCTCGTTTGCCCGCCTAGATCATACAAAAAAAAAGTATCGACCAATCTATTTAAAAAGAAATCATCCAGCCACTTATATCCCCAAAATACCTTTAGTCACTTATGTATTTCTTAATAAGGGAAACTTATTACCAGTTTTGTTGAAGACTGAATTTCCATGGAGTCCCTAGCTCCAAGTATTGCTGACTTATCACTCGTTTTCTTGGGTTGCACACTTGCTGAAGTACTGAAAAGTAAGTACATGTAATAACATTTTAATCTCCTTCTTTTCAGCCGAAAGACGTAAACTGTTGGACAAAAGCCTCCCCCAAAAAATCTCTGTATCCAAAAACTCTTAATTGACGACTTAAAACACGGGGGTATCATAATGTGTTGAGAATGGTCACCCGTGTACTCACCTAGAATTACATAACTGCAGTCCTCAAATAGATTTTTTTTAAATTTAAAAAAAATCGGCCAAATGCAAATCGGACTCGCGCACCGAGGGTTCCGTACAAATCTGTAGGTATATTATATGATGTTGCAAAAAAAATTATGCTTTACGCAATTTTCCCTTTATCTGTGCTAAAAGACGTTGCTTCGTACCAAATTTCAAGATTCTGACTTCACGGGAAGTACCCTGTAGGTTTTGATTCCCTTGCGAGTGTCGAAAATTTGCAGCATAAATATTTTTTCATTGCATTGTCTTAGAAGCTTCATTTTTTCACAGCTCTAAGGGACAGTAGACTTCAGTATTTGATACGAATTTCAGCTTGATACCTCCCACCCATTCCAGAGAAAAAGAGCTTTGAAAGACAGACAGACGGATAACAAATTGACCCTATATGGGTTCCGTACCGCAAAAGGAAAAATGGAATCTAAAAATAAAGGTTCTCAATCTATACTTCTATACTAATACATAAAGCTGAAGAGTTTGTTTGTTTGTTTGTTTGAACACGCTAATCTCAGGAACCGCTGGTCTGATTTGAAAAATTCTTTCGGTGTTGGATAGTCCATTTATCGAGGAAGGCTATAGGGTATATATCATCACGCTACTACTAATAAGAGCGGAGCAACAATGAAGAGTGTTTAAAAAACGGGGGAAATTTCCACGCTACGGGCAATATAAGGCGCAAACGAAGTTGCGTGGGTCGGCTAGTATACTTACATAATTTTCAGCAAAGATCCCATGTCATTGCCATTGCTGTGAACATTACCTTTGCATTCTAAACTGGCTGTAGTTTGTCGCCGACTCGCCACCGACTGTAGAAAATATGAAATAAAAATAGGTACTTAATATTTGAAATAATTTATTCACTCGATACAACACAGCGTAAGCGCTGTTTCACACTGGCTTTCTGTGAGGCTGTGCTATCACTCCGGTCGAGCCGGCCCATGCAGAAGCGTGGCTCTCCCAGTATAGATAAATTCTCTGCCTATACCTCTGGGAAATAGGCGTGACTTTACAATGATGTCACACACGAGATGTTTTATGCAAATAACCTCAAAAAATCTTCCTCGAAAATTGAGTTTCAAAAGATTTTCTTAACAAACATATATTTCAGCAATTTTTTTTGTTTTAGATTTAATATTGTTTTAAATACCGTGTTTAATATTTACTCCTATAGATATTAAAGCACATTCCTACGTTATTAAGTAACACAATATGTCTACTGTAGCGTTGCTATTCGAAAACACAAGGCATAATATTCTAGAAGATATAGTCGGTTATCTAACTTTTTAACGCGTAACAGTTTTTATTATATCCATAGACAATAGTAGTCTTCTTTTATTGAAAGATTTTAAATGACGTTTTGCCTAATGCTGGTGATGATACGTATGCAAAGCTCTGTGATGACCGGATAACGGTACTGTAGCACAAAACATACTTGCATACAAAGAAAAAACAGTTCTTACTACAAATTCATAAGAGAGTAGTGACGGACTAAAAATACGGAGTGTTAATATCAATCATCCTATAGGTGTGGTAATAATAAATAATAAATAAATATTTCGGACATCTAACACACAACGCCATCTAGTCCCAAGCTAAGCAGACCTTGTGTTATGGGTACTAGACAACTGATATAAATACATATATACTTTTTTTTTGTAAATACATACATATTATACATAGAAAACACCCAAACTCCGAAACAAATATTTGTAGATCATACAAACATTTGGTTCGACCCGGGAATCGAACCCGAGACCTCATGATCAGCAGCCGCACACGCCAACCGCTAGACCAACCAGGCAGTCTGAAGCAGAGGCAAGGTAAAAAGCGACTTAAGGAGCTAACTACGCGGGAGAAAATTTCTACAATGAGCAACCTGAAAACAAACCGTGTACCAACCCATCTAATCAGCGTGGTTTAAGTAGGCGAAACTTTTTAATGAGACGCCTATATCCAGCAATGGACTGTTCAAGGCTGTTGATGTGAAGATAGTCATCTAAAATGAGTTTGCTTTTAAATTAACGAACTTATTCACTTTCCAAAGTTAAGTAACATAATCTACGAAAATAATAAGACAAAAATCTCGTCGCTAGTGTAAGAAAGGTTATTAAACTGTTATTTTACTTACTATTTTAGAGAATCCCGCATTTTTTTCGATATTTGAATCCTGCGTGTGCTCAGAAACCATAGATAATCGGCGAAGGTTTGGATACTTGTCTTTTATCACATCGACATTTTCGCAAGACCTCTTAAGCACCATTTCATTGAATACTAGAATTAAATAATTCAGAATTGAATTTATATCATTGATCGTTTAGTAATGATGGCAGATCAGTAGCATATATATATTTATAGTAGAAATATAATTGTAAGTATCCTGACTGTTGAACCAGAGGGCTTAGGTTCCATTCCTACCAAAGACAAATCTTTGAGTTGTGGAGGGCACAGGTGTCATGTCCCTCCAACGCAGTTCCCGGATCTCTCCCTTCTCTGGCGCAGAGTGGCACACCGTGTGGTTTTAGTCGGTTCGATTCCGACACACCGCCCCGCCGCAAACCCCGGCGGGGTGATGGCACCAGGGGGTTTCCAAACGTAAAAAAAATGTATTTATGGTAATCGGCGAGAGAAGTACTTTCACGATTAAGAATTTGTAGTTGCTTTGTTTCGTTGGTTACTGCGTAGTTCGGTATATCGTCGGTAGATGGTGCTTTACCGTATTTTCTGTTGAACTGTATGTAAAAGTCGCCACAGTGTGATGAACACGGTTTTTTGTTCTGTTACTGGGTAAAGCGGAGCGCCGTGATGTTACCCGCGGTTGTTTTTGTACTGCAAACGCGGGTAACGGGTTTTAACTGTGCCTAACACGGCTGTTACTCCTTATATCATCAGCTATCTCCCATTGAAGTCCCGTTAAAATCGTTCCAGAGATTAGCCGAAACAAACAGACAGAGAAAAAATTTAAAAAGATGTTTTGTTGTAAGTACCGTATACACCTTCATATTTATTTAGTGAAAAACTGTTAATTTGTAATTACAAACAGACACTTCAATTTTCTTTCTTTGCATAGATATTCATGTATTTTGAAATTTATAAGTATTTTTATCAGCAGTCAGGTTACTGTTTTTTTTAAAGACAACTCCTGTCTCACAAATATATATATGTTACGGGAGACATTACAAACATACATGT
This sequence comes from Spilosoma lubricipeda, assembly GCA_905220595.1. Lineage (NCBI taxonomy): Eukaryota > Metazoa > Arthropoda > Insecta > Lepidoptera > Erebidae > Spilosoma > Spilosoma lubricipeda. The sequence continues at coordinate 12,277,922 of HG992296.1, read as the reverse complement.
AACGGACACAAAAACACCTAGACTCAGAACAACAAATTGTGGATTACAAAAAGTGTTGTTCCATGTGGAAATTGAACCCACAACTCAACTCTTAAACCACTAGGCCAAACGAGCAGGCAGTACAGGCAGGTACGATGGCTTACCATACTTTTTCCACATTGGAGGAGCAGTCTTTGCAGCTTTGATAGCCTTTACAGTATTCAATACTTTTCGCCTTTCCGGAGGTTTGAAATCAGCCATGTCTCCAAACATCATAAAGGGTCGGCAATCATCTTCGAGAGAGTCCCACCAAGGTTTAGCTTCCTCTGAAGTGTTAATAACTAAAATTAAAAAACCCCACGCAAGCAGTGCCGGATTAGCCACGTAGCAAGAGTAGCAAATGCTACGGGCCCCGCGATTTGGGGGGCCCCGCACTCCATGCCTGTACGACCGTAACAAAGAAAACATTTAAATAATTGCAAAATATCTTGCATGCCATTAGGTAATCCCGGATGAACGGTGTTTGAATTCGCTTGTGCCCATCTTTAACAAGTAAAATTTTAATAAATAAAAAACCTCTCTTGGATGTCATCATCAGATCCTAGTGTCTTAATGGTAGTATCACCGTTGAGATATCTCCTTTCCATTAAAAAAATAATTATCGTAATCAGTTCACAAGCGACGAAGTTATCCGCGAACATATATATAAAAAAAACAAAATAAATACGGCCGAATTGAGAATATATAAAATGCTTTTGTAAAGTCCGTTAAAAGCAAAGAAGATGTACAGGAATGTGGCAGTTATAGAGGAATAAAGCTCACTCGACAAAGTATGACAGTGGGAGGAAGCTATTGAGAAAAGAGTGAGAGAGGAAAGTGCAATAAGTCAAAACCAATTTGGGTTTTTGCCGGGCCGACAGTTGCCATATTCGCAATTCCATAATTTTGTGAGAAATACAGACAGGCGCACAAAAACTTGCATATGGTGTTTGTTGATCTAGAAAAAGCGTATGACAGGTTAGCCCGAGAGGTTTTGTAGTGGGCTTTGAAAGAAGAAAGAGTGCCTGCTAAGTCTCAAAAGTGTCATTGATTCGATTGATGCACAGAGGATTTAGCACCTATGTAACATTGATTGCGGGAAACACCGACCAATTCAATGTCTCTGTTGGTTTGCACCAGAGATCGGCTCTAAGCCCATACCTCTTCCTACTGCTATTGGATGTTCTGACATCGGGCAAACAGGAGGAGGCAACACGATGCATGCCATTTGCAGACGACATTGTGTTGATTGGTGATAACGCATCGAGGTCGAGCGCAGACTACAGACATGGCAGCAAAGACTAGAGAATGATGGCTAGAAAATCTGCAGAACTAAAACCGAATACAACTCTTTTTTATCGAATAGGGGGCAAATATATATATAATACCACCGTCCATGGACACCCGCAACACCAGAGGCATTACAAGCGCGTTGTCGGCCTTTGGGGAATGAGGAGGAGGATGGGGGAAGGGTTGGGATGTAGGCCTTCAGTATTCTCACTCACTCGGTGAAACAAAGCGCAAGCACCGGTTTTCTGTGAGGCCGTGGTATCAATCTGGTCGAGCCAGCTCAATTATGCCGAAGCGTGGCTCTCCCACTAAATAAGTTATAATAAGTCCTGCGATTTCGGTGGTCTCTCCGGCCTTACTGCAGTGTCACTCAATGGAACAGCGATACTGGTCTGTACCGATTTCAAGTACAATACTTCGGTTCGCTGTTACAAAATAATGGCGAAATAAGTCTGCACAACATCGAATCAATGCAGATGTATGAAGTGGCGGTAGGTAAAATGAACTATTTGCGATCCCAACTGCCCTTTACCGTTAAAGACAAATATATAAAACGATCATTAGACCTGCCGTCCTGCATGGATCTGAATGTTGGCCAATAATGAAAACTGATGAGAAACGCCTGATGTAGCTAAAATGCGAATGTTGAGATACATTTGTGGTATGACTAGAATAGATAAAGTGAAGAATGACAACATAGGAGGAAGCCTGAAGTAGCACCATCGGATGAGAAGTTGAGAAGCAAGATATTAACCTGGAATGGACATGTGATGCGTGGTAATTGCTTGTTAATTGGAAAATTGGTATTGGAAAAATCCTCAATAATGATCAGTGGAAACTACACTCATTTAAATTGGTTGACACCACACCATTGTGTCCATGCTCAACACCTGATACTAGCTGTGAACAGTCGGCTCATCATGTCCTCTGGGAGTGTAGTCTTTGGTACAATGAACGTAACACAATGCTATATAGCTTACAAATGACATCTGAGGCGGTATACTATGGGGATCTTGTCTCAACTGCGGTGAATTTCCGCGCGTTTAGGCTATTCTGCCATACATACTATAGTAATCATATATAGCTCACTTAGGACCCATAATATTTTATCCGTGGTGCTTCCTAGTTTATAAAAGGTGTCTGCCTATTTTGACTTCATTTTGTCTCCCGCTTTGGTAAGGTGGGAAGTGGACTTATAATATTGCCAATTCCTCCGGTTTTTTCTTCTAATTATATTCGTTGCGGGTTCAGGAGTACGAGAGTTACAGTGGTGGGCTGTGGGAGGGATTAGTCCCAAAAAAATTTTATAAACTTAAAATAGTTTTGTATTATACTTATACTGCTATATTATACTTTAAAAACTTTTCTGGATTATATATTAGCAAATTTAACGCACGCACGCACGGTTGACACGCACACACATTTTCAGTTTTATTCTCTAATCTGAGTCCGAATACCGACTGCTGTGTATGAGGTTTCGAGTTCGATTCCCAGGTCGGACCAAATATTTGTTTTGGAGTTTGGGCTTTTTCTATGTAAACCAAGGGCCCCTTGGCCGAATTTGCTACAGGCCCCGCGCTGGCTTAATCCGGCACTGCACGCAAGCACTTAATTGAATAATCATACGCTGAAAATGCCTTACATTATTTTGGAAAAGATCTGATACTCTTAAACTACCGGACCGATATTAACTAAACATAGCTAAGAACCACCGCAAGGAAACTGGCTTTGTATGAAAAAAAATCCCCATCGAAATCCGTTTGAGAGCTAAAATACAAGGTAGTAGAGCCACGCTGATTTCAGCACGAACGGGCCGGCCCGACCGGGGCGGTACTACCCTCGCACAGAAGATCAACGTAAAATGACAGCGATCATGCTGTCGTGTTTCGTTGGTGAGTGCGAGGCCCAATGATGCGAAAGCATCACTAGCCCGCCATGGTGTGGGTCACCATGCTGCATTGTTGCATTGTCTGCATTCGCAGTATGGTGACCATCACTCTTGGATTCTGCTTATGCTTTCCATCAGGCAGAGTAGAGTCATTATGGCAGGGTCAAACATAAAAAAAAATACCACAGACAGACACACACAGAGGCAGACAGACAGACATCGACGTCAAACTTATAACACCCCTCTTTTTGCGTCGGGGGTTAAAAACCACATTATATACAAGCTGACCCGGCAAACTTCGTACTGTCATATTTTTCTTTAGTAAATATTTTCTTATTTTCTGAAAAAACCTATTTGAGTAATTATATGCTCTTCAGTTTCGTCAGGTATTAAAAAAATACTTTTAAGGTTTTCGCTTAATTTTCTTCTATACTAATCTTTTCCTAACAATAAAGAATACATAGAAAAAAATAATTATCCAATTTGGTGCAGCCGATCGGAAGTTATGCGCGCGTACATACATTTCGGTGATTCATTTTTTATTTATATACCTATATATAGATATGGATCTCCCGCCCACACGCCTACCACTGTAACTCCTGTACACCAGAATCAAAAACAGCAGTGACTCACGAACACACCGAGTTACGACATCACGCGTGAACGGCTGAACCGATTTTGCTAATATTTTTTTTGTTGGATAGCCCATTTAGCGAGTGATGGTGATGGTTTTAGGCTATATAACATCACTCTACAACCAATAGGAGCCGCGTATTGACCGAAAATGTTGGGAAAATGGGAAAAAATATTTGTTATGGAGAGACGCAAACGAAGTTGAGCGGGTCAGGTAGTAGCTACATATATGTTCATATAGATAGCTATTGTTATTTATTTCTTACAGGTGTCAATTTCTTGAACACTTAAAACAAACCATGGGCGTACCCAGGTTCTGGGCCAGGGGGGGGCAGATCAGACTTTTTATCAGCACCTAGTAGAATAAATAAAAATAAAATAGGTATTTTTTAGGAATCCTTTACTATTACACTATCTATTTAAAAAGTAAGTTGCGAGGTTCTTCAGCAAAATGATTTATGACGTCTTCCGTGAAAAAGTCGTCCATATCGTTTACAAATTTTCTATGTACACTGAGCATAGAAAGTCCGTTTAACCTGTCTTCGATCGTAGTCGATCTCAGCCATGTTTTAACACGTCTGAGTGTGCTGAATGATCTTTCGATCATAACTGTGCAATATGGCATTGCCAGTAAATTTTAATTATTTTTAAAATTTTATTTTATGTAAATCTTGGAAAACACCGTCATCTTTCTCTTTTCCCCTCAGTGGCAAATCATGTGTTCCACAAAAAATTATTGTATTTATTATAGTTTTTAAACTGTTTGTTTTCCTAATTTCTTTATTATCCTAATTAATTTTCTCGTGGCCTGCTTGCATGGTAACTTGAATATTAGATTTATTTATGCTGCCAAAACAATTGGCAGACGCACACGACTCTTTGTGCCGTTGACTATCTGCATGTGATTTGCAGTAAGTATGTATATCTTTGTATTTAATAAATAGTCGAACAATTAGTGACTCCTGTACACCACGTACAACTTTCGCCAGAAATAAAACACTAAACAAATAAAAGGCACCTTTCAAACTCTTTGAGTATGCAAAACAAAGTTTATACATTTCTAACCAAGAGTGGTTAAATTTTCGTTTTAAATGAGTAGCATCACCAGCATAATCATAAGTTTCTGGAGGTACCCAGCATTGCTTTATCATTGCCATTCGTTTCTCGGTAGTCAATGCAAAATATCGTCCAACCCATCGACCGATATCGTTTTCATGAAAATCATCTCCATCATCCAGAATGGACGAAGCTGTAGATGTATAAGATTCAGAAACTACCTCGTTAACAATATTAGAAAAATTGACGGTTTCCAATTCTAATTCTTCTTTCGGTTTTAAAAATGAGTCACACAAGTATTTATTAGCAGAATAAGATTGTTTCACCCACGGTTACGTTGTACCTATTACAACAACAACCGCGAGTAAAGTCACGGAGCAAAAATAGTCTAAAAAAATTGCCTAAGTTCACTCGCTCGTACTGTCCCATCTTTCTTCGTGTTATTTGCGCGCGGCACACGATGTGGCTCGGCTAGATTCGGTAATGTCCTTGGCTTGGCTCGTGTTGGTGCAAAGCCGAGTTGCAGTCGAGGACACCCGAGCGCGGTATTTTTGCTAGCGAGTTGGTATAAAGTGCGTCCCGCACGATTATTTATTTAAAAGTTGTGTATTGTATTGCCACCGGCAAAAACTTATTTTTATTTTTATCGATAAGTGGATAGTTAATATGGATGTAAATAAATTCTAGGGGGGGGCAGCTGCCCTCCCCTGCCCTACCCTGGGTACGCCCATGAAACAAACCCTATAAATAGTAACCCATCCAGCCAGCGTGATATGGTATTCCAGAACTTCTTTTCTAAAGAGATGTCCAGCAGTGGACTGTTAAGATTTGTTGATGATGATGATGTATAGCAGAAATTTACACCGAGCACATGAAAAACTGTTTACAATAGTGATATATACGAACAAACTCTGTACGTAATTAAACAGCAAAAATACCATTTTCCTTAACAGATTCTTCCTCTTCCTCTAATTCCTCGGAATCGCAAGGATCCTCATTAGGGTCATCGACTATTGGAGCTTCAGTCTTCAACAGCTTTGGTAGGTCTATAAAGTATTGATTGGTCTCTTCAGGACTACCCGTGAAATGGTAGATGAACTTCATGAACTATGAAGAAAAGTTTAACCTTAGTATAAAACAAAAGATCAGTATTATCCGTCTTTCACCGTCTTCTACTAAACGCAAATTCCGGCTCGAAGGACCATGTGTCCAAAGATGTAAAAGAAAACCAAAGCAAACTGTAAAAATAGAACGTATATTTGAAGTATTACTGCCTGGTGTGCGCTACGATGAATTTTCGAGAAGTGTCTGAGACCGGGCGTCCCAATTCTCCAATCCACGGCGCGTGGCTCCCTTCCACTCGTACCTTTCCCGCTCGGGGTGCGTCGCGAGAGCGGGAATGAATACGTAGACAAAGTGGGTAGTTCATATTAATTACCTTAGATGTTGAGGGTAGTTCGAATTAAGTGTATTCGAGTTTGCATTGATAAAGTTCATTGAATTAAAACGCTTATAATTTGACTATTAGTACAAATTCTGTCTAATTTGGGATCAGACAACCCAATCCCAAATTTTTTTACATGTTGTAAGCTAACAGTAAGTAAACAGTAACTACTAATAAAAGTATTTGTAAATATTTTTATTAGTAGTTACTGTTTACATGATTATTTAACATCAATGTATCTAGATTCTAGTTCTAGCCATTCAGATGGAACTAACCTGACCAACAACATTTTTCATTTTTTCTCGCCATTCATATTCTACCCTAGCCGCTGTTTTGTAACCTCTAGATAGGTGAAGTATCAACTCCTGCCCTTCTGTTAATAAATTTTGGAGCTTATTTATATACGCAGTGTATTCTGTCGAAAGAGAAAAGTTTCAATGAATGTGCAGCCATAAACAAAGATGGTTTAAAATTAAAATAAACGTTTACAATTAAACTTTTTAAACCACTTAGAAAGTAGAATCTCTGCGAAGCTTCCAGTACGACATATATTATCAAATATTGTTATGTTATTTTTGAGCGGTTATACACTAAGAAAAGTCTAGCAAAAATCGTACTGGAAGAAACTTGGATTCTAACTAAAAACTCCATTTTAAACTACAGAATAACAGGACATTTAACATAAAACGTGATTGTGGTTAAAGTACCTAAGTATAGTACTTAATCGATTACTTTTTATGGTTAAGTTTGTTTAGTAGAATAACATTTAACGTTAAAATAAAATTAAGTTTTTGATTTTGGTGATCAATTAGTACATATTTAGCAGAATAAAATGTTTTTTGACACGATGTTTTACCATTACTGCTGGTAAGTTTAATACTATCCAATAACGAGCCTACAATTATTACCATTACCTGCGTGGTAATTTATAGATAAGATTGCCAGTACGATAAAGATGCTTAAGTATCGATTTAATTCGATTATCGCTAAAACTACACTATTTTAGTCTCTGTTATGCTATTGTTACATCTGCATTAGCGCTTATTGCAATGGCAAACTACATTTTTGTTGATGCGTTAAAAATGCGTCCTCATATTTTTTTTATGTATTTATGAATTTTGAAAAGAGAGAAATGACTAAAAAAATAAGATGATGGATGATTCATTTCATGGTTTAATTATTTTACAATTATATATAAGTCTTAAGATGTGTTATTACTTTAGTACTCACAACAGAGTTTAAAGTAATTAATAGTTTAGGAATGACGGTATAAAAATTACTGGCAATAAACAGCAATAAAATAATCATAAGTACTTCTACAAACATTTTAAAATAAACAAGGATTATTAATGATTACCTTCAATAAGTCTTAATTTTTCTAATCTACTTCTTTTTCTTTCCGTACACATAACATACATCAAAGCTGCCAAGTTTTTGCATTCTAATTGATTTTCTAATGCTTTTACTTTTTCCTGTCTTTCGCGGTGTGCCTCCCTTAGCATATAACATGCTCGAACTTGTTCACTCCTAAATTGTAATCAAATATCAAGATCTATAGGAATTTCAACTTTCAAATTAGTTATTATTTGTAATAAACTTACTGCAGTATAAAATTGAATCTTTCTCTTGTTAACATAATTTTTTTCTCTAATAGTTTGTCATATTCAGATCGTAGTAACTTTTCTTTTTCTTTAACCAAACTTTCTAAATTGCCAGTGGCATCAGTTTGTGGAGAAGCACACTTTGTCTAAAAATTTGCAAGAACCAAGTAAAAGTTAATTAAAGAGATTTCAGAGAACTACTTGATGTATTATACAGTTTTGTGGCTACAGTTATTTCTGAAAAAAGTTTTCTTGATTTTAAGTAAAAGTTTTTTTTGGATTATTTTTACATTTACATTCTAAAAAAACAGATGTAAATATATAAATATAGATTAAACTATTACTTTTATATTTTCTCTCTCTTTTTTAACCTCTATTTTCTTCAATAAGTATTTTTCAGAAGATTTTTTCTTTTCTTTATTATTATTGTTGCTTTTATTCTACTTACCTGACGTGATATACATTTACAAGTTTTCTCTAGTGAAGGCACACTAATCTTTGGTTTGCTTGCAGTAAACTTCATAGAAACAGGTGGTGAAGTTTGTTCCTCCTTGATGATTTCCAGTATTTCACCATTTTCGGTAATTCCTGCACTAGTATTACCGGTGCGAGAAGGTGTGGTCGGCATCTAATTAAAAATTTAATAAAATAAAACTTTAAACATTATTCGATACCTACAATAAGTTTTAAGAATTTTAATCGATATCTGTAGAAACTCTGACATGATCTATTTGACTACTGACTTGTCAGAGTTTGACAACTGTGAGGTTAATAACGGCAACCCCAAGTTCTGCTGTCGTGAAGTTCGTAACATGTGATGTTTCGTGAAGTGTTAATTTTTCTATGAAAAACCTTTTATAAAATTCAGTGGTGTATCTTAAAAGTGTAAAAACAATTGTTACAGTGTTTGGTGCAGTGTTAATTGTGTAAAACGGGTCCAAACGCCGCAACAACAATTACATGGATAAAGCCGTCACCTGAGGTTGTAAAGGTTAGTGCTTTTTCATCTGTTGTTTGTCTTAAAATAGATTTCTGTGCGGGTCGCAATGATATTTCAGTTTTGTTTGTGTAACGCCTTCATGTGACTTTTCAGTTTTTTCTTAGGACCTTGAACTAGAAATGTATCAAAGTGCCGTGATCAAGGTTAGGTTCGCGCGGGCGATTCATCTCACGTTAATCCTTGTTTATTCCTCACTTATTACTCGTTAACTTAAGTTAATTCATTAAAGACGCATTAGAAATATATTATTTAAGTGTGTAACATACGTAAAAACAATTACAGATGGTAAAATCTGGTTTCGTAAACCTAACCTAAAAAGTCGAATGTATTTGCTGCAGTTTTTTTGCAAGTTCAGCTATACGATGTGTTAACCGTTAACTCGGTCGTGCGCGCGTGTTATTGCGGCGAGTGGCAGGCAAGTCGAGACGTTGGTTTTGTTGTGTGTAGACCGCGTCGTGTTTGAGTCACGTGAAAACTGTTTCTTCTGCTTTCGTAGGATTAAATTAAAAATAAATATTTTAGTCTGTGGCCGGTTAGGCCGAGTGAGGGTGATTCCGAGGCTTTTAGCATTGTAGATATGTTATCTTTGCATAACACATGGTGGTTTGACATTGTGTACATAGACTTACAATGTAAACATTAGCACATTTTCAGTGTATACTTCAGGCAAGTTCCACAATTAAGTTCTGGCATCACCATCTATTTTCAATAAATATAAATACAAATTAGAGTTTAATTGATGTACAATTCTAAATAAAATTAAACTTATTTGAAATTAAGACTTAGCCTGTGTTTCAATAAATTTAGTGTAGTCTTCTAAAATTTAAACATTAAAATTTGTATTAATATTATTTACTACTAACTGACCCACATAACCTTATTTGCGTCTTCTATTGCCCGTAGCCTAAAAAAAATCCCCTGTTTTTGAAACATTGTTCATTGGTGCTCCACTCCTATTGGCCTTAGCATGATGATATATAGCCTATAGCCTTTCTTGATAAATGGGCTATCTAACAGTAAGATAATTATTCATATCGGACCAGTAATGCCTGAGGTTAGTGAGTTCAAACAAACAAAATCTTTAGCTTTATAATATTAGTATAGATTATTAATTTTTATTAATAAACAAGTCTTTCATAAAATCAATAAAAAAAAAATACACTCATTTTGATGGAAATTAAACTGCTGATAAACATTCTTATAGAATTTTGGAAATATACACATATAATATATTATTGTCTTTACATAGTATAAAATGTAAGCATTAACACTATCTGTTAGATCTGCTTAGTCTGTCTGCTTAAACACTTAAAATTCTTAACAAATTTCTATGCAGTTATCAGCAATAGATAGACCGATTCAAGAAGAAGATTTAAGTATAATACATGTATATTATAGTAAAGGAAATCCGAGAATTTCAAAGACATCCGAAGGTTTAAGTATAATACATGTATATTATAGTAGAGGAAATCTGAGAATTTCAAAGACATCCGTGCAAAATGAAGCAAATTTTCTCAGACTCAGAATAGGTGATCATAGAATAGAATAGAATAGAAAACTCTTTATTTGTACACCATTATAGTACATTGTTACAAGAGTACATAAAATGTGAAATGTAGTGTACAAAGGGCGGCCTTATTGCCAGAAGCAATCTCTTCCAGGCAACCTTAGGATGGATTAAAATGTACAGGAGAGACAGTGGTAGTTGTCGGTGCAATGAGTTTTTAATTTTATTATTTGCTAATAAATATAACGAAAACCATATATATATATATATACATACTAACATAACACATACTTATACATACCAGTAGATATACATACACATATAAATAAATAAATCACGTATGAGAAATATATTTTATGATCATGTTCATTACACAAAGATTAGATCGGGTGGGAATCAAACCTTCACCCTCTGGCTTAGCAGTCAGGATCAACAACCGCTACACCAATAGGCCCATCATAAGAAATTCGAGGTTTTGGAAGGATAATAAATTCTAAGTCTAGTCAGAATCCGTATGAAAATTTAACATACTTTTTAAAAAAAAAGCAAAATCTGGTTGTTTGGATCTCTGGAACAGGTGGACTGTTTTTAACAATACTTTCACTGACACAAAGCTGGTGAAATAAAGAGTAAATTAGGCTACTTTTTTAGACAAGCTTCGCGCCGCAGCTTGGTTGTACCGCCCTGTGGTTGTTGCCCAAAGCTCTAAATGTTTTTTTTTGATAATATTTAAAAATGACTATAAACAGACTAGCTTAACCTCGCGGTCTTACCCGCGGTTATTGTTGTACCGCGAGTAACGCCGTGGGACAAAGTTAGTCTAAAAAAACGTAGCTAATGTTACTCCTTGGATCACCAGCTACCTGCCAGTGAAAGTCCCGTAAAAATCGGTCCAGCCTTTCCAGAGATTACTCGGAACAAACAGACAGACAAAAAAAAAATTTAAGTACATTTTTGGTATAAGTATGGTGTGTATATACTTATGCATTAAGTAAAAACCGATTATTTTAATATTACAAACAGGCACTCCCATTTTATTTATATAAATAATAATATATTATAAATAATTTACGCTAATATTTATGCTGATATTATTATTTCATGTTTACATATTTATCTATAACTAGCTGTGCCAGCTACTTTGTACATGTGACATTTTAATTTTCAAGTAATTTTTATAATTTTTCTGTGTTTAAACCTTCTCTGGACTTTGACATTTTAAAACCAAAATCCGCTAAATCGGCCCAGCCATTCTCAAGTTTTAGCGAGACAAACGAACAGCAAATGATTTTTATATAAAAGAAGATTACACAGATATTGATTTATATTGTGTAATTTGTTATAAGAACTAGTGCTGACATTTCTAATATGTCTGAATTATATTTTTCTAGCAGACTTCAAAAAGGCAGGAGGTTCTCAATTCGACTGTAGTTTTTTTATGTTTGTTAACTCAGAACTTTCGACTGAGTGAATTGATTTTGATGTTTTTTTAAAGCTGATTTGATTAAATTTTGTATTATCAAATACTGACAAAAATCAATGATTGACTATTATGCCAAAACTTATATTCTTAACTAGCTGCACTCTGGAGTGGCCCAGCACCCCAACATCAGTGGCCTACATAAGTAGCCTAAGTTACTACTTATATCAGCTACTTGACTTGAAAGTCCCATCAAAATCTGACCTGTAGTTCCAGAGATTAGAAGGAACAAACAGACAGTAGTGTTTGCCTGCCCAAAAAAAAAATAGTTATAAGTACTGTATATACACTACTCATTTACTTAAAAAATATATATACTTTCATATGTATTTATTAAAAATCCCTTGATTTAAAATTACAAACAGACCCTTAAATTTTCTTTATTTGTATAGGGCACACTCAGCCCTTTACTCATAAATGTTATTTCACTTTAACTAACAATTCTATGTTATTTTGAACTCAAATGCGTTGAAAATATTGTACACAACTATTATATTATTTTCCAAGGGGATAAAAGACTTATGGTGCAAATCATAGTTGAAAAGCTATTGACACTCATGCCCTGACTTATTTTATTAAAACTTAAGAAAAAACAAAGTAAGTATATCTCTACTTAATAACATTATAAAGCTGAAGAGTTTGTTTGATTGAACGCACTGATCTCAGGAACTATTGTTCCAATTTCAAAAATTATTTCAGTGGTGGATAGTACATTTATCAAGGTAGGCTATAGGCTATATATCATCATGCTAAGACCAATAGAAGCGGAGCACCAATGGAGAATGTTTCAAAAACGGGTGGAAATTATCACGTTACATTATATGTATGTACAAAAAAAAGTAAATACATGTATTTATATCAGTTGTCTAGTACCCATAACACAAGCTCTGCATAGATAGCCTTGTGTGTTAGATGTCCGAAATATTGATTTATTTTACATCTAATATGTAAAAACCTATAGAACTAGGAAGTCTAGTTCTTTTAATACAAGTTAAAAAAAAACATGATGAGTTGAATAATTCATGACAACTTCATGGCTATCCCCGTTCTTTTGTTTGAATAACTCTTTGTCTAATTACCAAGTTCATCAACCTTTTGATGTTAGTTTTCAAATGGGCTGTTTCACGTTTTTAAACTTCACATCAAAACAAAGATATGACTCATGTATTTATATTAGATCATCTATACATCTATACAAATGAATAAAATTGTAAAAGTAGGGAGTTACCTATTTATTAACAACATATGTTTTGTTTGTTTGTAAATAAACCATTTTTCTTTTCCTATGTATATATATCTTTCTCTTTCCTATATTGATGGAAGTACAAACTAAAGGAAAATGGTACTTAATCATTTTTTAAATTTGAATGTAATGTAATTAAAGAAAGAAATTTAAATAGCTTATTTTAACATTTTGTTTAGTAAATAAATTAAAACTGACATCATAAATACGACTGTTCGCCCACCAACATGTGGACAAGGTAATTCAGCTAGTGCAAAAGCAGTACATACGCGCGCTTTTCCCACCTCGGATTTAACTTAACACGTGCGTTTTCGCTTACGCGCCTTCCAACGGCCGAGAGTCGCCGAGTGTATGTTTATTTCATTTCGTATGGCGCTGTGATTGGCCCGAATTCAAATCTTCACCAATCGGAATCCCGAACGCAGTAACCGATAAGAGCCAGTTGATGAGAAAAAAACTCGAAGAAAGACCTCAGTATTACGCACGCTTTTACAGCCTGCGCATGTCATTTTGGCAGGGCCATTGGCAACAATATTAAATCAACAGTTGACCGTTTTAGGCACTGGCACTATTGCGTGTTACGGCAGTTAAATCACTTTAAAAGTGTTAAAATCCCACTTTCTTTCGCGAGCACAGACGAGAGTCCGAGCACATTGAGTGTAGTCAGAGTGCTCGCCTCGAACCGGAGCGCTCCGGAGACGAGGCAAGACGACTCGTGTGGAACCGAGCGCTGTAAGTATACTCTCGCGCTCGTTAGATCTCGTCATGTCTCGCCGAGAGTGTACTGCTAGCATGATACATTCGCTTCACGCTTATGCGACTTCGAACGATAAAATGACCGCCTGCAAAAGCCCCAGCTTTCTTGCGTGCTTTTCTTTTTAATTGGTCAGGTGACTGTAAACTCGTGAACTGTTTCGTTACCAAATTACTATTTTTTATAAATATTGCTACTCTGCCTGATGAAAACCATGAGCAGAATACCAGATTAGTAATCACCATACTCATTGCGAAAGCAGACACTGAAATAATGCAGCATGGTGACCCACAGTATGGCAACCTATTGAGATGCTTCTGCGTCCTCGGGCATTTCATCACCAATGCAACACAACAGCACAAAAGCTGTCTAAACATTTTCTTTAACTCTTTCATGTCCCGCTTTGTATTTCATAGTTTAGTATTTAGTAAACAAGCCTCTTCATCTCTTAGTTCACTCTCTTAGTTATTTATTATTGAATAGATCAATAATCTTAATGATCATAGTTATTTATATTGTATTATTTGGTTACTAAGTATAGATTCCTCATCTATATCTAGGTTTACAAATAAATAAAATTGGAGTGTCCGTTTGTAATATTAAAATAAGCACTTTTTACTAAATGCATATGTTGCATTTTATACAATTTTTGTCTGTCTGTCTGTTTGTTCTCGAACCTCTTGTACCTCTTTCTTTGTAACCTCTGGAACGACTGGACCGATTTTGACGGGACTTTCACTGATAGCTTGCTGATGATATAAGGAGTCACTACAATACTTTTTTAAGACTAGCTTCGTCCCGCGGCGTTACCCGCGGTACGACAATAACAGCGGGCAAAGCCCAGGTAGTATTTTATTATAAGCTTGCAATATTGCCATGCGAATATGTTATAATATTGTAAAACTCTGTAAACAAATAATCACAAATTTTAAAAATAAAACTGATTTCAAGAACTGGACCAAATTGAAATGGGATCACATAGGAAGCACTAGCTTTCAAATAAAATCATTTAAATTGGTTCAACTAGTTGAAACTTCTGAGTTCTAACAAACATAATAAAAATATAGTCAAATTTATAACCTCCTCTTTTTTGAAGTCGGTAAATAAATACCTAATTGCTTTTGTGCCATTTTCATTAAAAAGGGCTCTGATATAATGTAAAGAATTCTCTTCATTTAAATGAATTTAATGTATGATTTTATTTCCTAGTATTTTAATTGAATTATTGAATTGATGTCATGAATATGATGTAGTTTCAGAGTCAATTTAGTTCGTCTCACTTATAATATTTTCTTGCTAAAAGTTCCCTTGCATAGATTTGGGCAAAAATAAAAGAAAATGGAACACTAATCTATATAAATAAATAAAATTGGAGTGTCTGTTTGTAATATTAAAATAACCGCTTTTTACTTAATGCATATGTATGTATACACGATACATATAGCAAAAATGTAGTTAAAAATTTTTTTTGTCTGTCTGTCTTATTTGTTCCGGGTAATCTCTGGAACGGCTGGACGGATTTTGACGGGACTTTCACTGGCAAGTAGCTGATGATCCGGGGCTACTTTTTTAGACTAACTTTGTCCCGCGGCGTTACTCGCGGTACAACATTAACCGCGGGGTTCAGCTAGTTTAAAAATAATATTTAAATTTATTGTTTACTAACTTTTGCCTGCGGCTCCGTCCGCGTTTATGTCGGTATTTAAATTTTAAAAATCTCTATTAATTTTAACTTATGTTATTCCCATGTCTCAACTATATTACTGCAAAGTCTCACGTAAATCCATTCAGTAGTTTTTGCGTGAAAGAGCAACAAACCCACATCCTTACAAAGTTACGCATTTATAATATTAGTAGGAGGTGGAGGTTTTTCTTATTAAAGAATAATAAGAAAAACAGTATACAATAACAGACATGAAATAACTACCCATAAAACCCTTATTGGTTTATTTTGGGCATGAGGGCATATACCTCATTTCATTCTGTTTAATAAATGTACATGTAAGTACATATAGAAGGTACATGTAAGAATTATTATTATTGACTGCCTCGTTGGTCTCGCGGTTGGCGTGTGCGACTGCTGATTGTGAGGTCTCGGGTTGGATTCCCGGGTCCGACCAAATGTTTGTATGAGCTACAAATATTTGTTTCTGAGTTTGGGTGTTTTCTATGTATAATATGTATGTACAACAAAATATTACATTATTTTATTTTAATATTACAAACATATACTACAATTTTATTTATTTGTAAAGATTAAAAAAACAGTGCACTTAGCATATTACATAAGTAATTGCATTCTCTGCCGACCAACCTAATTGAATTTCAAACTAAAGCTAACTTATTATTAAGTGTATAAGTGTGCTCATACCTTTATAGTATTATTTTACAGCTTATACTTTATTTTTTTGTTTATTGTTAATTATTTTGTTGATGGTTGCTAAGCTCCTTTATTTGGGTTTGTGTTGTAGTGATGTACTGATGTCAGATGTCAGTAATTGTCAATTTTACATGCCAGTATGCAGCCAGTAATATTGTTTTAATGTGTAAACAAAAAAGCTATTTTTACACAAAGTCTTTTTGCAAGGGAAGATAATAAACTAACAAACTGAAAGAGTTTTTATTATGTGTATTAACTGCCACGGTGGCGCAGTGGTAGCGGTACGTGACTGTTGTTGTTGAGGTCTCGGGTTCGATTCCTGGGTCGGACCAAATGTTTGTATGATGTGCAAATATTTGTTTCGGAGTTTGAGTGTTTTCTATTTATAATATGTATGTATTTACAAATAAAAATTAAGTATTTTTATCTATTTTCTAGTACCCATAAGACTAGATGGCGTCGTGTGTTAAATGTCCGAAATATTTATTTAAGTGGTATTCTGATGTATAAGCTATATTACTGTAAAGTTTCATTCAAATCCGTTCACTAGTTTTGGCGAGAAGGAGTAACAAACATCCATCCATATACCCATCCATTCATACTTACAAACTTTCGCGTTTATAATGTTAGTATAATATGATATTATTATAATAATTTAAGGAACTACTCCACACATTGCACAAATCGTTTTAGGTTCATCATCCAATCGCAGTCCACTGCTGGACATAGGCCTCTCCAATATCATTAATCTTGGTTTGATCCTTGTAAATTGTAAGTAGATAGATTATATTTAGAAGAAAATCTGGCAAACAATATTCTGGATTCTGCTTATGCTTTCCGTTAGGCAGAATAGAGTCATTTTGCCAGGCCCATACCTACATAAAAAAAAAACAGAGAAATGTTATAGTCGCCTTATTTTGGCGCGTAAAAATATTAAAAATCGTTATTTTTCTCTATTAAGTAAGGTATTATTTTATTAAAAGGAACTTCCAAAAATTTGTTCCGTGATTGGAAATTGAGACATTTAAATAACGGACACAAAGGACACCCAGACTCCGAACCACAGTTTGTTTGTTTATTATGTGTTCAACAATAGTTGTAGTTATGACTTGTTTTTGTCACTTGTTGGGATTGAACCCACAGCACTCAGTGCACTAGGAAGCGTAGGTGACCGATTAAACCATTGCGCCATACGTGCAGTCGAGGTTTTATAGTATCCCTGGATATGTGTGGTTAAATACGAATCGTGATTATTTAATAAACAGCAATTGACATGTTTTTACTTACTTTCCTTTTTCACCTAAAATCTAGTAAAGTCCATATCCGCGTCCTCCATACAATTGATTAGAAATAAAAAAGAAAATTATGAGTCTTTATGCCAGAAATTATGAGATCTCGAAGCGTTATGAAATGGCATATATTTAGTTCTAACATGCATTCTCGTAACTGGTTTCGTATCTATACGGTTTGAGTGCGTTTAGATTCGCGCGACGTACTGACCGCTTTTTAAATAAAATACTGTAGGTATTTCGAATTAATTGCTTTCGACTCCGTGTGTAGACACTATAAGACCGCAACAAACAGACAGACAACATTTTTTCAAATACATTTTTGGTATATGTACCGTGTATACATACATATGTATTTGGTAAAAAGCGAATATTTTAATATTACAAACAGACACTCCAATTTTATTTATTACGCGCGACCAATTGACGAATAACTCAATATATCGCCAATCGATTTCTATGATTCTTTTTTCATTTGAAAGCTGGTGCTTCCCGTGTGGGCCCATTTCAATTTGGTCCAGTTCTTGAAGTCAGTATTTTTTTTGCGTTAAAATTTGTGATTAGGTATGTTATTTATTATTCACCCCACCGGGGTTTGCGGCAGGGCGGTATGTCGGAATCGGACCGACTAAAACCAACACAGTGTGCTACTCTGCGCCTGAAACGGGAGGGATCCGGGAACTGCTGTTATTAACACGAAGAAGAGCCTTTTGCTAAGCAGTGTCTACTTCAATAGCTTCCTTCAGAGCTCAGAAAGAAAAACCACCTTTTGCCTCAAGTAACTTATTTTTTTTGCCTTTATTTCTTAATTCCACCTTGACATGGCTCAATGAAATTTTTGTTAAATTGTAAAGCCAAGGGCATGCGGAGATATTAGAATTTTTTATCACTGTTTTGGTAAAGTTCGTGGATTCGATTCCTAGCGAAGAATAATTGTGTGTTGCGCATGATCATTTACTTCCTCTGAATGCAATTTATCTAGTAGTAAGTAGTGTTTAGAAAAAAAATTAGGTATATTTCGAACATCTAACACACGACGCCATCTCGTCCCAAGCTAAGCAGAACTTATGTTATGGTTACTAGACAACTGGTATAAATCATACAAGCATTTGACCTCATCCAGGAAGCGAACCCGAGACTTCTATTCCTATAATAATATATTTCTATGGTACCTATCTACTTTTAGTGGGTGTATAAGGGACAACTAACGTTAAACTTCCAGGGCCTATTCAGACCATTTTCAACTAAATTCCCCAAAAAGTTAATTTTTTTTGTTTTTATCTGTGGCCCTGCCACACTGACTCTACTCTGCCTGATGGAAAGCATAAGCAGAATCCAAGAGTGGTGGTCACCATACTGCGAATGCAGACAATGCAACAATTCAGCACTGCCTGCCTGACTACCTCTTGATCTAGTGGTTGGCGTGTACGACTGCTGATCATGAGGTCTCGGGTTCGATTCCCGGGTTGGACCAAATGTTTGTATGATCTACAAATATTTGTTGCGGAGTTTGGGTTTTTTCTATGTATAATATGTATGTATTTACAAAAAAAAATGTATGTATGTATTTATATCAGTTGTCTAGTAACCATAACACAAGCTCTGCTTAGCTTGGGACTAGGTAGCGTTGTGTTAGATGTCCGAAATATTTATATTTATTTATTTATGGTGACCCACACCATAGCTGGCTAGTGATGCTTCTGCATCGTTGGGCCTCCGGTCTCGCACTCAGCAACGGTACACGACAGCATGATCGCTGTCATTTTAAGTTAATTTTCTGTGCGAGATAATAAATTTTTGATTTAATTAATTAATTGATCAAAAAGTCTCTGTGATTAAATAAATTGCTATTGTATCGCAATCCAACATTTAATCGCGTATTACAATTACATTATTTAGATTCATGCACAATGCACATCAATTGTAAATCTAATTAAAGTAATTACGATTAACTTTTTAATTGTTTTATACATGTAGCTGAATCCCGCGGTGTTACCCGCGCCTATTTTCGTACCGAAGCTAGTCTAATTTTATTTATCTAATATATAAAATTCTCGTGTCACAATTTTCGTTGCCATACTCCTCCGAAACGGCTTGACCGATTCTCATGAAACTTTGTGAGCATATTGAGTAGGTCTGAGAATCGGCCAACATCTATTTTTCATCCCCCTAAATGGAAAGGGTCACCCATCCTTAAAAAATTTTTATGGCAAAACGACGTTTGCCGGGGCAGCTAGTTTGTATATATTATTTGCAACATTTTGTTACATGATATTGTATTACATCAGTAACATTTTATAAATGTTGTTACAATTTGTAAAAAAATGTTATCACATTCTCTGACATTATTTATAACTGCTGTTTGGGAGCACCTTAAGAAATGGTTCTTTGTTATCTGTTGATATGGAGTTAAAAATAGCCATAATCAATAATGTTTCGAAGTAAAAATATTTACTTTTCCCGGTATTCGTTAGGCATTGTCACGTGTTAAATGTGGGTGTAAGACGTTCTTCTAAATCGAAAAGAAACGTAGGATAGAAAATGTTAACGAAATTAATAAAGGACTTAGTATTATTTTGACTAAAAGGTTATTTATTACACTGGCGTACCTCGCAATTCGTTTACATTTTAGCGTAGCTAGCTTTGATTCGCAAACTCTGGAGGAAAACATCACTCCAAAAAGAAGAAAAACGTTATATAAACCACTAGCTGAACCCCGCGGTGTTCCCTACGGTTATTGTCGCGAGTAACGCCGCGGGGCGAAGCTAGTCTAAAAAAAGTAACCTTAGTTGCTCCCATATCATTAGCTACCTATGAGTGAAATCCCCGTCAAAAACGGTCCAGCCGTTCCAGAGATTACTCGGAACAAACAGACAGACAGAAAAAAATTTTTACCTACATTTTTGGTATATGTTTTTATTAATGTTAAGGCTATAGCCTTCCTCGATAAATGGGCTATCTAACACTGAAATATTTTTTCAAATCGGACCAGCGGTTCCTGAGATTAGCGTGTTCAAACAAACAAAGAAACTCTTCAGCTTTAAATATTAGTATAGATAGATAGGTGACGATAGAGATGTCAGTTTGTTCACAAAACAATTTTGGAAAAGTACAAAAAATAAATACTTTGATGAATAAAAATTCGTTAGATAAGTATGCAGAACACATTGCTGTATCTTTGTATAGTATATTTATTAATATTCAGCTCTGCGTACCTTCGTATTTTTATTTCCAGAAACACAAAGTTTTGCCATCTAGTGGCGAGGAAATTTAATAACATTTGAATAAAACACTACTTATGAGATTTTTCTAGAACTTTTTAAGAAATTAGCTATAAAATCCTACTATCCTACTAATATTATAAACGTTAAAGTTTGTAAGCATGTATGGATGAATGGTTGAATGTTTATGACTCTTTCACGTAATAACTACTGAAGGGGTTTGTACATCAGAATAACACATAGGCTACTATTTGCCGCGATAACCGTCATACAAGCGGGCGAAGCCGCAGGCAACAATTATTTGCTTATACAGAAATATGATGCCGTCCATGGCGCCTAAACGTTTATCCGAGTAGTTTCTACATGATAAAATGCAACATTTTAACTTTTTTATACCGAGAAAATATAGAGATTTACGATTATTCGATACAGTTCTAGAAGATTAACGTCTCGGAACTTGTATTTTGTCACGGGACCTATCTGCTTATGCCCCTCTCCTCTTTGTAATTGCTTCGTGGTTCAAACTGATTTCGCAGATTTATCGAACGTGTGTATGAAAAATCGATACAGATTTTCCTTCATCGGTGGTAGTCAAAAAGGCTTTGATTAATTGAAAGAAAGAAAGAAAGAAAGAAAGAAATTGCAACTTCATATTATCGTTACAGGTGTAATGGGCTTTACAAGCCTCTATACAGTATGTATAGAAGCTTGTATAGTATTAGTAGAGCCTCTATATAGTATTTTACCTATATCCCGGTGATAGAAGTGAACTTTAACTTCGTGGCAGCACGATCGCGTCTTAATATATATATGGTCAGGCCACCACCTTATCCCACTTTTTTTTTTACGTGTGGAAACCGCCGCGGTTGCCACCTTATCCCCTACCGAAACCCCTAATCTGTTACCAGAAGTCACTGCTATCTGATGGCTTGCGACGTACTAAATGATATCGGCGCCTATGTCTTTATAACACTCAGGATCAGCGTTCATTGGTCTCTTTCTGTACCATTACAGCTTCACACAAGGATATCTTAGCATCCCGTCCTCATCTATACCAATATATAAAGTTGAAGTGTTTGTTAGTTTGAACGCGCTAATCTAGGAACTACTAGTCCGATTTAAAAAAATATTTCAGTACTAGATAGCCCATTTCTCGAGGAAGGCTATAGGATATATATCATCACGCTAAGACCTTCAGGAGTGGAGCACCAATGGAGATTGTTACAAAAACGGGGGAAAATTATTACGGGCAATAGGAGACGCAAACGAGGTTGCGTGGGTCGGCTAGTGATTGTATAAACTTGTATCAAAGTTACGTAAAACCATGTAATAATTGTTCGAAAACACATGGATTATGAATATGATATACTACTTAGATAACTAGTGTAACTTCGTCTTCTTCTCTGAAATAGTAGCCTTAGCTACTACTTATATCATCAGCTATCTGCTTGTGAGAGTCCCACCCGAATCGGTCCAGCCGTTCCAAAGATTACACGGAACAGACGGACAAAATGTAAATAAATATTTCTTGATGTGAAAATACCGTATGTACTTTTATATGCATTATGTGAAAAGCTGTTAATATGCTTCAATTTTATTTTTTTGTATAGATGTATACAATGTAATTATTTATATGTACATATTTATGAATCGCAAATTACACTAGGATCTTGCAAACGCTCTGGTAAATCGGCACAAAAACCTAACAAAGTTTATTAGTGTCAGTTTGTCCGTTGGTCAAGATAAAACGCTTCTTTTGTTACTTTTTCTAAGGAAACGTTATCGTTAAGAATTTCTATTGCCCATCTTTTAAGGGATTAAAGGAAATTTTACACACACAATTTTACACGAAACAATAAATTTACCAAGAAACATCTAGGAAAGTTGTTGGAGAAGGTTCTTTATTGTCTTTCACAACGATTAGTTTCTTTGATCCCAGCTCATTGTTAGCCGGTTTTATTTCAAGTCCACAGGTTTTATTTTGTCCACAGGTAGAAATAGTCGTCGAGAGTAGCTGGAACGATTTTCGAAATAGTAATAAACTAGCTTTTTTTCAATACACTTTTATAGACCCTGGATATAGAGCAGGGGTTCCTAAACTTTAAATACAACGGAACACCAACCAAATACATTTTATTTTATGGAACCTCACATCAAATGACAAATCAACACTGACATTTTTATAAGAACATTTTTTTGAAATCTATACAAATAAATAAAATTGGAGTGTCTGTTTGTAATATTAAAATAACCGCTTTTTAATACGTGCATATGTACACGGGACTTGTAACAAAAATGTAGTTAAAAAAAAAAATTGTCTGTCTGTCTGTTTGTTTCGGGTAATCTCTGGAACGGCTGCACCGATTTTGACTGGACTTACACTGGCAGGTAGCTAATGATCCAGGAAGTAACCTGGGTTCTTTTTTTAGACTAACACAAGCGGAATACACTGTAAAACACAATGTTGTTATTTTCCACACAAGCATTAGGATACATCTCAAAAGTTGTTTTGAATCTGCAATAACCATACCTGGCACCAAAAAATACCTTGCTTACGTTCCAACCACTGATGGTATCTTAATAACACGAACAATAAGCATTTTTTTTATTTTAATAAGCTCTGATTTAAGATCAGAAAAAAATATGTGAATAAATTATGAATATGAAAGATGAAAATGTTATTAAAAGTAGTAAATTTAGTGCTAATTTTAAAGTTACTATATTTGAACTGATAATGACATACGAAGTCGTGCATACCTCACGGTTACTTTAATCTTCAAAGATATATAATAAATAAATAAATATTTTCGGACATCTAACACACAACGCCATCTAGTCCCAAACTAAGCAAACAACTGATATAAATACTTATAAACTTTTTTTTTGTAAATACATACATATTATAGATAGAAAACACCCAAACTCCGAAACAAATATTTGCAGATCATACAAACATTTGATGCGACCCGGGAATCGAACCCGAGACCTCAAGAACAGCAGTCGCGTACGCTACCACTGCGCCACCGAGGCAGTCATCGATCTGTGTCGAGGATATGGACAGATATAACATACTAAAGTCTAACTGAAATCGGAATTTTGATCCTTTTTTAGCTGCTAGCTTCGCGCGAAATGTTTTTTTTGGTTATCTATACTAATTTATAAAGCTGAAGAGTTTGTTTGTTTGTTTGTTTGAACACGCTAATCTCAGGAACCGCTGGTCCGATTTGAAAAATTCTTTCAGTGTTAGATAGCCCATTTATCGAGGAAGGCTATAGGCTATATATCATCACGCTAAGACCAATAGGAGCGGAGCACCAATGAAAAATGTTTCAAAAACGGGGGAAAATTATCACGCTACGGGCAATAAGAGACGTAAACGAAGTTGCGTGGGTCAGCTAGTGGAGAGATAAAAAGAGTGGCAAGTAGAGATGCCTACTTATTCGGCCATGTTTTGTCACTATTCGGTATTCGGCCGAATGGTTCACACTATATAAGACCGAACACCAAGTAGTGAAAAATATATAAAATAATGCAAAAGAGGACACTCCCGAAGAATTTATGAAGATTTAAAAAAAAAAAAAATGCTTTCGAAAAAATATTTTGGTGAACAATGTGAAAGAAAGTAAAAATCAATGTCGTTATTAGAAAACTTTTGATCGTAGAAGCAATCCCTTAGTTTTACTGAGACCATCAAGTGATGGTACCTAATAGCATTCTTTATCATAATAATACTTAATTATTAGTTTAGTTCTTAATTATTAGTGATTTACTGCTAACGACTTACATTAATTAAAAATGCGTGTATAATAATAATGTTAGTGACATTTTTTGGTAAAACTACAGTGAGATTATGAGATGAAATCGTCACTAAAAATCCATACGATGAAGTCGCTTCCGCTGTCTGTTCGTTTTGAATACTTTATGGTCCGTACTCACATGCGGTATTACTCGACAGTTTTACTCCAAGACGAGTAAAATTTAACGTAACGCAAAACCCACAACTGGAAGGCTCGCATCGAGCCGGCTCGAAGGTATTAAATAAATGTAATTTCCTACGCACTTACTCAAAGCGAGCCGTCGAGCTTAACGCAAGCGTGTGTCAACGATTGACGTATAAACTGTTGTAGAACCTATTTTATAATATATTCAGGTATCTTTCAATAATTGTTATTATATTCGGGACATAGCTCTTAAATCAAGTTCACGTGGCTGTAATCAAGGCGGCGATAAAACCAATATTTAACCCATTACCACCTCCTTTTACGTTTCTTTTCATTTTCTTTAATTCTGTTATAATTAAGAATTGCTAGACTTGCTAAATGTAGCCACTATTAGCATTAGAATGATTTTTAACACTAGCGTTTTAGTTAGTAATAAATCGTTCAATTAATAAATCAATAATTTCACTAGATGCTTTACTCGAAATATGTAAAGTGATTGCTACTTCGAGCCACAAATTCGACAAAACTCGCTCTCCATGCAAGTGTACTGCAATACCTGGTAATATTCGAAATACGTATATGATATTATATTTATGTATGTACAACATGCATTAAAATCAATACCTATTATAAAGTCTGCGTCGTGCCGTGAGCTTGCTCTCTCACTCTGTCCAGACGGTTTTTCGTACCGTTTCCACCAATGTAATAGCTCAAATTGATTCATGACAAAGGTTGAGATGTACCTAATTCTCATCATGGCTTCGTATGACGCTGGTTGAAGATATCAAGAACTAAAGTCGAGCTTATACATACACGTATTAATATATAAAGATATACTAGTGCTCATGTGAAGAATTCTATGTAAGTTTGTACTGTACAAAGTAATTCACATTCTTAAAAAAAACCCGCTGCAAAATCATAAATTTATGATTTTGCAGCGGGTTTTTTATATTTATATAGAAACCCATTAAGATTACCTGCTTAAAGTATTTTGAATTTGATCGAAACCTATCCTTACATTAAAATAAAGCTGTAAAGATACTATTCAAATGAACTCTCAGAATGTTGTCTTAACAAAAAGTCTTTTGTCCTAAAGAACTGTTCTAAGGGACAAGCATTATCTCATATTTTTACGATGGGGATAATTGGGGATGGATAATTTCAGGTATGAAAGAAATGTACAGCAAGACTATTCTCTAAGGACCAAGTGACTATCAGCACTCGCTTTGAGTACGAGGGACGCGACGACGCGTTGCCATGGCGACACATATCATAGTCCATATATATAATACTAGCTTTTGCTCGTGGCTCCGCCCGCGTGTATCTCGGTTATCGCGGTAAAAAGTAGTAATGTATTTATTGACTGCCGCGATGGTGGCGTAGTGGTAGCGTATGCGACTGCTGTGTTTAAGGTTTCAGGTCGATTACTGGGTCGGACCAACAAAAAAAAAAAAAAAAAAAAAACATAATACTAGCTGACCCACGCAACCTCGTTTGCGCCTTATATTGCCCGTAGCGTGAAAATTTCCCCCGTTTTTGAAACATTCTTCGTTGTTGCTCCGCTCCTATTAGTAGTAGCGTGATGATATATACCCTATAGCCTTCCTCGATAAATGGACTATCCAACACCGAAAGAATTTTTCAAATCGGACCAGCGGTTCCTGAGATTAGCGTTTTCAAACAAACAAACAAACTCTTCAGCTTTATATATTAGTATAGATTTTGTAAGTATCATATCAGATGTCTACTGCCTGTAACACAAGCTCTGCTTAATTTGAGACTAGATAGCGTTATGTGTTAGATGTCCGAAATATTTATTTATGTCATTCCTTAAAAATCGGTGTAACGTTTAGCCGTAAAACGTAAGCCAGACAGACAGAGTTACTTTCGAATTTATGATATTAGTATGGATGTGTCGCTATAATAAAATTTGAGCGATCTTTTGTTTGACAGTTAGCTGGCAGAGGACTAGACTGTAAGTCCGCGAAATTGGCACCGGCCTAAGATTATTCGACGTTTTCCTTTTTATGGCATAGGGTCAAATGAGCGGATAAGTTAATGGTAGGTGGCTACATGAACATTCATAACTCACAAGAAAGTTGCTGTCCTATAAATCCCTCAACCGAGAATCACGAAATACAGTACATAAATAAATGAAAACTCAGGAGGCTGAGTGAGTACCGCTATCACAGTTCAAACTTCTCGGTTAAAAGCTTCGATAGAATGAACATGATGACGTAGTAATTTTGAAAAAAAAGTTTTTTGATTTTTGGAAGTATCTCGTATTGTCAGTAACAGTTATATTTCTCCCAAAAATAAAGTTTTAGTAGGAAAAAAATGCTATTAAAATTTTAACTTTTAAATTTACGCCAAAACGCTCGGGGGTCTTATGGCGTCTGCTTGTGACGTCACGTTGTAGACCTGACGTCACCATTTGTCAACCAATGTCAAAATATAGCACTTAAAAACAGTAAAGTGTTCGTCGAAGAATCCAAACAAAATGACGTTTACAGAAACGTGACGTAACACGCACTGATTGGTGTTTAACTTAACATTTTTGCGGATGCCTATATTTTCTACTTTTATTTTTGTTAATTAACTATTAATCTCGCTCTAAATATGAAAATAAGTAAATTTTTTATACTCTGTGAATCCTCCCTATCATCAGGTAATACATAGGTATCATAGCAATTTAGCGATCAAGTACAAATGACGGCCTTACAGCTAAAAAAGCAATTTCCTACAGGCAACTAAACTACTATTTATCTAGGCTTAGTGAATAGGTACCTTTAAAATTCATCTATATTATAGGTAAGCCCTTTTTATTGTGCTATAGAAACAATGCGACCGTATTGTTAGGGGTGTAACCGAATTCGCATGGTAATTTCTAAAGTTTAAGCCTTTCAGAGCTTTACTGCCCATTTGCCATTATATAGATGGGACTTTTTTTAATATTGCAAAATGCCTTTCGGCGAGACATTAAAAGTTAGATATATTGGGGCACTTAATCATAGAGAATCAAACTAAATGATAGCTTTCACTGTAGTCCGAGAACTAGATTATTAAAATTGCTTGACTGCACGGTTGGCTTAAGCAGTAGTTTAAGCGGTCGCCACGCTTCTTTCTACTGTGCCAAGTGTTGTGGGTTCATATCTTAAATGGGACAATACTTTGTGTGATCCACAAATTGTTGTACTAAGTCTGGGTGTACTTTGTGTCCGTTTCATATATGCTTGTAAAATCCCTCGCGATACAACATGTACATTCCTAAAGCGGGGTTACATTAAAAAATAAAAATATACATTTGTAAATAGATATTATAAAATACAAGACACCCAAACTCCGAAACAAATATTTGCAGATCATACAAACATTTGGCTCGATCCGGAAATCGAACCCGAGGTCTCAAGCACAGCAGTCGCATACGCTACCACTGCGCCTCGAAGGCAGTCAATAATTGAATGAATTCGTCTATAATTCTTTAATTTTTCTTTTTAACTTTATGTACTGCTCCATATAATAATAATAAATATTTCAGACATCTAACACACAACGCCATCTAGTGCCAAACTAAGCAGAGCTCGTATTATAGGTAAACTAAACTGTAACTGTGCTAAATTCCATACACCTTTGCATAATTTTCGTAAAAAGGGGTACAAAGCTCTTGCTTCACGTTTTAAAATATAGATATCGCGCTCTAGAAGAACTCTTGGTTAAGTGGTAACCGTGTAACATATATACACATAACATGCAGTCCGAGTACCGTGAGAGAGCCACGCTTCGGCATAATACTGGAGTGATACCACAGCCTCACAGAAAACCGGTGTGAAACAGAGCTTTCGCTGTGTTTCACTGAGTGAGTAAGGATACCGGAGGCCCATACCCAACCCCTCCCCCCATTCCTCTCCCCATCCCCCAAAGGCTGGCAACGCACTTCTGACGCCTCTGGTGTGTCAGGTGTCCATGGGCGGTTAAAACCTCCCTCTTAAGGAGGCCTATGTTCAGATGTGCACTATTAAAAACTAGTGAGTGTTGTGACCTATCCCATACTGCATTTTAATTGTACAGGCTGATTAATAATACGTTTAAAATACTTTTGAACGGCGTATATTACTTTCACAATGCTGCAAGTGAGAGTAGGTAAGCTTGTTTCTTCTGCATATAAAATTAATTCTTTAGTATGTACGTGAGACAATTTTGAACTTTATGCGAACAAAGTAAGGTGCATCGTGGATGTTGCACTCTATATGTGTCTATGTTATATTTGTACCTTCCCTCAGAGGTAGATAGGTATATTAAACGTAGGTTTATGGAACTACTAGCCAACCCACGCAACCTCGTTTGCGTCTCCTATTGCCCGTAGCGTGATAATTTTCCCCCCGTTTTTTGTAAAATTCTTCATTAGTGCTCAGCTCCTGTAGGTCTTAGCGTGATGGTATATAGCCTATAGCCTTCCTCGATAAATGTACTATCCAACACTCAAAATTTTTTTCAAATCGGACCAGCGGTTCCTAAGATTAGTGTTGGTCAAACAAACAAACTCTTCATCTTTATATATTAGTATTTGTGCCTTCCCTCAGAGGTAGATAGGTATACCTATTATACGTAGATTTATGGAAATATGCTGTTGCGGAGTTTTTTACAACTTTTCAAGAGGAACAATTCTTTTATACATTATTATGATGAATATTTAATCGTTTAAAACAGCGCACTCGATGGAAGCTCAAAAAAAATACTTTCCCCCCGTTTCTTAAACATTTTTTATTGATACTCCACTCCTATTGGTAGAAGCGTGATGTTAATTATATACTAAAGCCTTCCTCGACAAATGTTCTATCTATCGTTGAAAGGTTCAAATCGGACTAGTGGTTCCTGAGATTAGCGCGTTTAACCAACCAAACAAACAAACTCTTCAGCTTTATGATATTACTAGCTTTTTTCCACCGCTTCTCTCGCATTTAATAAAAAGTATCCTATGTTACTTCTCCTCCAAGAATAGAACTGTAAAGTCGTTTCCGCGTGAAAGCGTAACAAACAAACATTCATATAGTAATAGATAGATAGATAAGTATTTGTTTTTATAATGTATTAGGTACTTTTCATTACAGACATAATGAAATCATTTTGCCAAAGGTGAGAATTGATAATGCGCTTATTTAAATACTAGTTGTTGCCCGCGGCTCCGCCCGCTTATATGTCGTTTGTCGCGGCAAATAGTAGCCTATGTGTTATTCTGATGTATAAGCTATATTACTGTAAAGTTTCATCCAAATCCGTTCAGTAGTTATTGCGTGAAAGAGTAACAAACATTCATCTATCCTTACAAACTTTCGCGTTTATAATATTAATAGGATAAATAACGAAAACGACTTAACAACTATGTACACTCAATATTTTTTAAAGACAACTCATGCAGTAGGAATTGGAGTGTATGTTTGTAACAATAAAATAACCGCTTTTTATTAAATGAATATTGCATTGTAATTGTAAAAAATGTTAAATGTGATTATAATGATGAAAGATTTGCGTACAAGTGCCTGTAGTAGGTACAGCAGGACCATGGTATCTAGCTTGTTTCAAATCATCAACAATTAGCTAATTATCTCAATGATAACGACTGATGATTAATTAATTGCCCTATTTTTGTGTGATTATCTGATTATGTATATAATTAACTAATATTTATTGTCTTTTTTAATATTTTTTTTTATAATTTTCATAATATGGCTGTAGCTTGCATATTGTACACTAGCTGAACCCCGCGGTGTTACCCGCGGTTATTGTCGTACCGCGGCCAACGCCGCGGGACGAAGCTAGTCTATAAAAAAGTGGCCTAAGTTACTCCTCAGATCATTAGCTACCTGCCAGTGAAAGTCCCGTCAAATTTGGTCCAACCGTTCCAGAGATTACCTGTAACAAACAGACAGACAAAAAATAAAAAAGTATTGTTTTGGTACCTGTACCGTGTATACATACATATGCATTTATTAAAAAGCCGTTATTTTAATATTACACACAGACACTCCAATTTTATTTATTTATATAGATAAAAATGTTTATTTGGTTTGTGTAAAAGTATATCAATACTACTTAAGTAGTAGTACTTAGTAGAGAAAATCCTTTCTGGAAACCATTAAAAAAATATTAAAATTTACTTTCTTCTTTCAATCTCTGCTCCATTAAAATATCCAATTATGAGCATATAATATTATTTTTCAAAGAATTCGTCGTTGATTCGGAGTGAAATCAAAAACGTTACTCTGAGAGCTTTTAGTAGATATTATGTGTAATAAAATTCTTGTTAATTTTGATGAAATCAATACTTACAGTGTTACTTACTTGCCCACGCAACTTCGTCTGCCACTCTTCTCAGTCATGCGTGATGTTAACTATCCTATCTTAGACACGCCTACAAAACATTATTTATAAATACAAAGGTGAAAATCGATTAGATGGTGTCTGACTTTATCGTGAGCAACAAGGTGACACGAGACAGAATAGATTGTGTAAGTAGGTAAGCATGTTACATACGTTAGAATAATGTGGATGTGTTCGCGAATAAGTATTTAGTTACTTATGACGGCCCGCAACGCCGCCGTTTTGTAGAAAACTTAACGAGTGATTGCGATGAAATATGTCAGGAATACCGTATGATTTTATTCGAAGGTCTAGCCCGATCTGTTTTAGTGACCAATGTCTGTCAGAGTTCTCGGGGTTTACCTTCCTAGGGCACACCGGAGTTCCTTTCAACTGTATTAACATGAGACGGAAAACGTTGTGGTTTAAGTCGTTTAGATTACGATATTACCGTTAGCTCACACGTGGGGTTCTCCGCAAGTGCGATACTGGCTTAAGTCCGATTTCTAACAAAAAAAAAAAAAATAGATGAATGACTAATTCGAAAATAAAGTATACCGGCTAAATCGCTTGCAATTGTAATAGGTTTATTATTCACAACGCATTAGAAAAAAAAGGTTTCTTACTAATTACACAGTGTCCCTTACCAGGTAATATAATAGTGCTGTCTCTTTCTTTTGAAAGTCGGGGAAGAGGCGTCCTTCGGCTCACACTGTCACCTGTCAGTCGTGTTCCATCCGTCGTGACAGGAACACATTTACAATTTTACTCTGAGTAAATTTGTGATGTGTTTTGTGTGTTACTACGAAGTGTTCAACAGTGTATTTGCTGGTTGGGAACGGTTT
Organism: Spilosoma lubricipeda; assembly: GCA_905220595.1. NCBI lineage: Eukaryota > Metazoa > Arthropoda > Insecta > Lepidoptera > Erebidae > Spilosoma > Spilosoma lubricipeda. The sequence goes on along the minus strand of HG992296.1, from coordinate 12,245,975 downwards.
CCCAAAAAGCATAAAATATTATATGATCCGAATAATACTTTATTCGGATCGGTTATTGTGATCGTTTAAATGTTGTTACTGGATTTGAAATAAGGATTCTAACTTTTCTAACGGTAAGTTTAGAGCCTATTCTAAGTTTTATTAAATATGTAAACATGTTATTCTCTTTTCAGTTTATTTATTGTAAACTTTCTTTGTTATACGGAAGCCCCAGCTAACTGTTTTCATTTTGTTCTTAATTTATATCATATTTTGTTTATATAGCTTACTTATCCAATTTTTTAAAATAATTAATTGTGAGGATTTCCTATATTTCATGAAAGGTTTTTACTTCAAAAACTTTGATTTAGTTGTATGTTGTTTAGTTTTTGTCGTTGTTAGTTTAGATTTTATCTCAACGTATATTTTTTAGAAATTTATTGATTATCGGGACATATATCTACAAAAGCACCGATAATTAATTATTAAATAAAGTATATGTGATGCACTTTCTTATACTTTTGCTAAACTTTGAAATATAAATATTATCAAAAAGATGTCATCTTTGTCGTGTTTTGTAAAAAGTACTATGCCAAAATTGAATCTTCATTTCTTCAATATAATATTGTTTAATAACTTATGTGTATTCAATACTTACCTATTAATATTAAATAAGTCTTGCAATAAATTACGTGCTCCCTATAAATTGTGCGTAGGTCAGATACAGGTATAAATAAAAAAAATAAAATAACAGGACAGATATAGGTAAAAAATATATACTGTGTGTTCAATTAAAATTATATTGTTATTAATAGCAATGATAAAAAGCAATATGGCCACTGAGATTTTGCTCTTTAATAGCACACTCTTCAAATGGCGACCACGTGGGTCGACATTTTAAATAGAAAAAAAGGTTACCGCGTCTAGTTAATGGAGCCCTTTGTGTTTAGCGCATATGACATCCGTTCTTCGACGTAACAATAATTAAAAATATTACATTCCAAAACAAAACCAACCATTAGCAAAGCTGAAAAATCTTAGGTCTACTTTAAAATTTAGTTCTGAACCACGTGGTGATTTAACTATTGTTAAAAACAAAGCAATTGTTTCGGAAAAAGGCATATTTTTATCTTTTGTTATCTTCGGTTGTTAACTTCAGTACATGCTCAAAGTCGTAACCGTTTAAATATTGTTCCCGTGACAATCAATGGTTTATTATCCTTGGAAGTCCGATATTTTTTTGTTGAGGGACCCCAACATGTTTTAAAACAATTAAATCCTCGTTGTATTATACCCAATTTTTTATATCTTATTGTTATTATACAAAATTCAGGTAAGCTAAATCTATTACAAATACAATGGCTTTTTGCTAAATACAAGTGTAAAACCTACTTATTTTCTTGGCCGGAATTATGTACTTAGGGACTAACCACATTTATTCTGTTCTATTCAGCTTTTATCCGTAGAAAACGATGAATTTGTATGAAGTTGAGGAAACATTCGCTCAGGTACTCGCATCTAGTTCTGTTTTATGATCCGAATGTGTTAAGTGCGACAACAATATATAGTGTAACAGGAAAAGTTCTGTCAGCGCCGCACATGACGGAACAGCCCTGTAGATGGATTATTCTCGACTAATTGTCGACAAGTTGCAATCTGCGTAGATCTCAATCGTAATTTTTTTTACGAGGCTGACTGAAATTGTACTGTATACGTGTGACTCGAATGATGTTGTTTGTTCTCAGGTATCCAATTTAAGCCCTAAAATATTTTTTAAGTTGTACCGGGTTGCGATATACAAGTTTGCATTAGAATAGGTGTCATTAACATGTATAAAGTTGATTACGCTGCATAAAGTTGTAAAAAATAAAGAACTTCATCTGCGCCTTTCATAAGTAATGAATTTTTCTGGTTTTCGTTTGTCTATTGATTGGTCTTACCGTAATGTTTTATAGCCAATAACCTTTCTCGATAAATAGACTATCCAATATTAAGGGAATAAACGAAAGTGGTTCAAACGCGATAAACACAAATAGTGGCATAGGTGTTATTCTGATGTATAAGCTATATTACTATAAAGTCATCCAAATCCGTTTAGTAGTTTTTGCGTGAAAGAATAACAAACATCCATCCATCCATTCATCCAGACTTATAAACTTTCGCGTTTATATATTATATACAGTATAATTAGTATTATATATATTTAAAAAAAAACATTAAATACACAGATAAGAAACTTCCTATTTGTATACCGTATTACTAATTTACAAAACAGTCCATACAAATGTCAGAAATAAACAAAGGACGACCTTATTGCCGAAAGCAATCTTTTACAAGCAACGCAGTATAAAGACCTAGAAAAACCGGGGCCATATGTGTGTATATGCTTACAATATACATTGAATGCAAAACGATCACGAGAAGTAACGATCATTTCAATATTGCAAGATCCAGTCCCGCTACTTACTGACGTATCCATGTTAACATCAACAATAATTTTGTTTAAATCGGAGATTGTTGATCACTATGCACATGTTTGACTGAATTGAGAACTTTTACAACTATAATTTAAAAGAAAACTAAATGCATATCTATTAATTATTTCATAAACCGCAATTATACCTACATATGTATAATTGCGTACGTGTTCGTGTCACCGTAAGATTGTAAATACCGTTAGATTATAATCTATCTCGCGAGATTGTAAACTGTCGAAAATTGTGAACCATAATGTATACTCCGAGATCCCTGGAACAAATTTTACAAGTTATTACTATCAAGCTAATTTTTCATCAGTGGCTTCATTTTTATGGGGCTCACCTTTCACTTAGAAATGTTCGATTGTGGTAGCTAACAGAGTTAGCGGGGACGATAATCTTTTCTTTTTGTTCGCCATTTAGCTAGATGTTTCAGAACTCTTTATAGAGAACTAGCTATTCGCCCCGGCTTCGCATGGGTGGAAGACACGATTCGTGCATTTTAAATCTGTAATATCTTCGAATATATTCATTTAAATTGCATACTGTAGAGGGTCATATTGATCTATATTAAATGGACAATGTATATAAAGTACTTAATTACATAAGGATTAATACTGTATTGCTTAAAATCGCAAGAAAGGAATTTAAAAATATTATTGTAGGTTATCCCTAAGACATAGACTTTTACTATCGCGGACTTTTTGATGTGAAACATCTATAGGCGAGGAGTAAACCTGATTTTTGGCGTGGCGAGTGGCCGCGATTTCAAATTTTCATTTTATTTTAATTTGTTTTGTTAATTTTATTTTTATTAGAATTTTGTATTTAATAAAAATGAACATTAATGTAATAAATCTCTCAAATTATCAATGTTTCTCTACCATATTATACATATAAACCTTTATCTATATATATACTATATTATATTGAATCTCTCTATCTATTAAAGAAAACCGCATCAAAATCCGTTGCGTAGTTTTAAATCTAAGCATTTATAGGGACAGACATACAACGGAAGCGACTTTGTTTTATACTATGTAGTGATTCATATCGTTGGTATAGATAAAGTATTGTATGCAATCTTACATAATTAGATATTAAAACACTCATGTGATACTATTATCATACTCGGCTTCGCCTCGTTTGATAAACCCACAATCTTGTTTTAATACCCGTTATTATACAACAGTTACATAAATAACTATTGATACACTGCCTGCTTGACTGTCTCGTTGGTCTCGCGGATGGCGTGTGCGACTGTTGTTCGTGAGGTCTCGGGTTCGATTCCCGGGTCGGACCAAATGTTTGTATGATCTACAAATATTTGTTTCAGACTTTGGGTGTTTTCTATGTATAATATGTATATATTTACAAAAAAAAAAGTATATATGTATCAGTTGTCTAGTATCCATAACACAAGCTCTGCTTAGCTTGGGACTGATGGCGATGTGTGATAGATGTCCGAAATATTTATTTATTTATTATTTATACACATGGAATAACAAATTTTTCGAACATAGATGTTTTAGTTGGTAAGGCTATATTTAAAAAGCTACATATAAAAGAAAATTATGAAATTTGCTACTATTGATTCAATTCAGAACACGTGTTAATTTATTGTTAAGCTTAGGAATACGTTAGTGTGCGTAGCAGTGTGGGTAGCGAAGGGTAACGAAGCAGTGGGAGCGAACCTTATCCTTATATGCTGAAACCAGCCGAAACCCGGCATGTTACCCGCGGTTATTGCTGTACCGCAAGTAACGCCGCGAGACAAAGTTAGTCTAAAAAAAGTAGCCTTAGCTACTCCCCGGATCATCAGCTACCTGCCAATGAAAGTCCCGTCAAAATCCGTCCAGCCGTTCCAGAGATTACCCGGAACAAACAGACAGACAGACAAAATTTTTTTACCTACATTTTTGGTATATGTACCGTGTATACATAAATTACCCGGAACAAACAGACAGACAGATACATAATATTATGTATACACGGTACATATACCAAAAATGTAGGTAAAAAAATTTTGTTTGTCTGTCTGTTTGTTCCGGGTAATCTCTGGAACGGCTGGACGGATTTTGACGTGCATATGTATGTATGCATTTAGTAAAAAGCGGTTATTTTAATATTACAAACATACACTCCAATTTTATTTATTTGTATAGATAACTTTTCTTTTCCACAATTGCTTGTAGTCCATTCCTATATGTTTTTCTTTTAAAAAGACAACTTATGCATTAGGAATATACTTCCTGTGTTGCAGGGATCATTACTTAAATATATAAAAGTGACACAGAGAACATCCAGACTCTGAACAACGATTTGTAGATCACACAAAGTCTTGTCCCATGTGGGATTTGAACTCATAACATTAGGGCACAGTATAAGGCGGCGTGGCGACTTCTTTAACCATTAAGCCCAGCATGCAGTCGAATATATAACCATGTGTTTGTCTGTGTGTTACAACAAATGATTTTTCTTTCGTTCTTACTCTTACCTTTTGTCTCAGGCCCTTACATTTGACATGTTCTTTTTCGAGACTATTGTTATCACTATTTTATATAATCTTTTAGAGAAGTTAAACATATTTAGTAAAAATATATTAAAGCAGAAACTATTGTCTGAAATAATGGTGCGTAGCACAGTTGATACTTTTAATCCCTGATTATGTAGTTATCAAGTATTATGACTAAGATGGGAGATACAAAATTCGTCACTACTTTGTTGACTATCTATTTTAATATATAAAATTCTGGTGTCGCGGTGTTTGTAGTTAAACTCCTCCGAATCGACTTGACCGACTCTTATGAAATTTTGTGTGCATATTGGGTATGTCTGAGAATCGGACAACATCTATTTTTCATACTCCTAAATGGTAAGGGTGACCCATCCTTAAATATTTATTATGGCAAAACAACGTTTGCCGGGGGCCGCTAGTACTAATATATAAAGCTGAAGAGTTTGTTTGTTTGAACGCGCTAATCTCAGGAACAGCTGGTCCGATTTGAAAAATTCTTTCAGTGCTGAATAGTACATTTATCGGGGAAGGCTATAGGCTATATATATCACGCTCAGTCTAATAGGAGCGGAGCACCAATGAAGAATGTTGCGAAAACGGGGGGAAAATTATTACGCTACGGGTAATAGGAGACGTAAGTTGCGTGGGTCAGCTAGTGTACATATAGTTAAGTTAAGTTGTGCCCCGCGATGTTACCCGCTGTTGTTGTTGACCTGTTGCCCTTTACCGCGGGACGAAGCAAGTCTACAATAAAAGTAGCATAAATTACTCCTTGTATCATCAGTTATCTACCAGTGAAAGTCCTGTTAAAATCTCAGCCGTTTCAGAGATTAATCTGAATAAATAGACCGACAGATAAATGGCCATACCGACAGACTGTTACTATACATTTTGAACCCCAACGGGCCGTCACCCCACCAGGGTGGGGTTTGCGGTGGAGTCGTGTCGGAATCGGACCGACTAAAACCACACAATGTGCCACTCTGCGCCCGAGATGGGAGTGATCCGGACCTGCTGTTATTACGACATCCGGATCAGATTCCGGATTCCGGACATTCCAGATGTGTCAGATAAGCTTTTTTTTTTTTTTTTTTTTTTTTTTTTTTTTTTTTTTTTTTTTTTTTTAACGTGTGGAAACCCCCTCGGGCCGTCACCCCGCCGGGGTTTGCGGCGGGGCGGTGTGTCGGAATCGAACCGACTAAAACCACACGGTGTGCCACTCTGCGCCTGAGACGGGAGGGATCCGGGAACTGCTGTTATTAACACATCCGGACCCCTCCCAGCGCCTGCCCGCACTGAAGCGGGCACCGTCTGCTGTTAAACTCTCTAAATAGGCGACGTACGGCACACGCGTAACGTCGCCCCCTCGCGGGTGACCACTAGAGCGGATGGAAGGGAAAACCCATCCCGACCATCCGCGGCCACACTCAGGGCGGCATGAGGTGCTGATAGGCGCGCCTCCGCCGCCCGGTTCGCCGGCGGCGGATCGGGTCCGAGTGGATATCATCCTCCCGGGCCTTCTCCGCCGCCTCCTTCTGCGAAATTACGTCTTCGCAGAAGGCTGCGACCGCGGTAAAACTGCTGTCGCTACCGGCCATGGATCGTATGACGGCCGGTAGCGAGAGATCTCCTCCGATGACTGCAGTGAGGGCCCGACGCTGCGACGCCCAAGCGGGGCAAATCGCCAGCGTATGCTGGGCCGAGTCCTCACTGCAGTCTGTCAGATAAGCTAGTCGAACCTTGTCGGTAACCGTTGAAATAGGGCCCATAGTCTACAGAAAACAATAGCTAACCGGCGATTATTATTAATCCTCTATCTTTTTTTGTGTACATTGACACATATTTTATACAAATGATATCGTAACGTCAAATTGTTTCTGAGATAAGATATTGAGAATGAGCAATGACTTTTATTTACGGGGGCTTAATGTAGGTGAATAGAACTTACATATACATGACGCTTAATAAATTTTATTAATTTGTATTATACATTTTATCGTGGGAGAGCCACGCTTAGTCACTTTCTACGCCTAGGCAGAACTGCGGGCGACTCAGGTATACAATACGCTAATACAGGCGATTTACTCATAGTGTCATATGTGATCAAATACCTAATGTTTGCATGGTAAAGCGGGGCAAATGAGCAGATAGCCCACTCCATGGTACGTAACTACCGCAGCCCTTGAATCACAATCAGTAATTCAAAAGTCTTAAGTACTTGGCCACGGCCTGGACACTGAGGACTCCTCCTCCTCAGTCTTAGGCTGCGGTCACTACATCAGGGGGCGCGGCAATGTACCGCCACTGCCACCGGGCCACTCCCGCTGACTTTGTAGTAGTAACTAATAATACATTAAGATATTTATGTATAAATCGTTTCAGATCTGATCAGATGTTTTTAATTGACAATTTTTTTGTCTTTAAGGATATTTTTATCAAATTCCTTAAATGTTAACAGCTTTAATATCAATACTTTCGTTACATTAAGTGATTCGACATTATCGACGTTTGTACTTTTGTCACAAACTTAACAATTCTATTTAATTTCCAGATATGGAGTCACACGTCCTAAATCCAAGTTATCATCATGCACGCTTGCGTCCTATTGGATACAAGACTCTTCGTGTTAAGAATGATTCTCTATCATCAGAAAGTAGTGGTCATCCAAATAGCCCTGAATATCCTCAGATAAGCGTATCAGGAAAACAGAACTCTGGCAGCATAAGCGATTGGTGCATTAGTAATCAATCAATTGCATCTCAATCTTATCAAGATACCAGTTCAGAAAATGACTGTTCCGATGAAGAATATAATATGAAGGAATCTGAAGAGAACGAAGTGTACAGACCCGATGTAGTAGATATGGGGGCGAGAGAGAATATAGAGGAATGCCAGGTTAATGTTGAAGACGAAATCGATGAAGAAATGGAAATACATCACACCGATATAATGGATAACATGGACCTCAATACGTCTAACGGTACAGACGACAATTCTTTAGTCGAAGGACACGATTACGAGGTTATCGTTGTGTATACGGTTAACCCTAATTTAGCACTACTCGAGCCATCTTCAGAAGATGATGGAGAAGAATATATCACGGACAAAAATTCTTCTATAAATGATGAAAATTCTACGAGTTACACATGCCAGGACGGAGAAGATATAGATTTTGAGGCCCCCATTGTTTCAAATGTCGATGAATATTTTGTTAAAAATGATAACAAAAATGAACATATATTGAATGTTGATGAACCAGTTGTTCAAAATGTTGATGAATATTTTTTAGATCTAGACAATAATCCAGCAGTACCAAATGTAGACGATTATTTCATCAAACATAAATTACCTGAGGAACGAGCTCCACAGTTTGAGCTACCAGACTCGTCCACTAAAATTGAAAATTTTTTCTTTGCCGATAATAACAAACCTCAGGAAAATGGCCCTGAGTCACTGAGGCTAGATACTGACACAAATATTGTTGATATCTCCATAGACGAATCCGATCTAGAAGCTTTATCCAAGATTGAAGATTTAAAAAAATATTTGATTGATGACATGACTTACACTAAATTTAGACAAAACCCAAAGACGTGTTCAGTTCCACCATCACCAATGCAAAATTTTTGCATGGACGTTAATGACACGAAAAATTACATCGGTTTTGATTATCTTAATCTAGATCTTTCAAATAGGTCAAATGGAATTGAAAAAGTAGCTAAACAGGTAAAAAGCGAGGATGTGCTTAAAACCTTAACTGAGGATGATATAGATAGCTTCATTTGTAAGTATAGCAATACAGACGATGCTGTTGTCAAACAAAATGAAGATGATTTATCTCCACAAGATATGGAGATCGAAACTACTATAAGTTCTGGGCCTCCACTGTTAGATGCACCTTCAAGCAGAATGACGTCTACACCTATACCGACTGTATTTAATTTCTGCATAGAGAAGACGTCAGAAAAAGTTGCGACTCCGGTAAAAGAGTCAAAAATTGACTTGGACGACTTTGTAGACGTAGAGTCATGCAATGATACTGTAATACCTGTTTTAGAAGCAAATAATTTGAATTCATTATTGGAACAATTTGAAGCAACCGAAAAACTGAACACCAAGAAATGCCCGAAGCCTATCGTTAACTTTGAAGATAGTAAAGTAAAGAGTTCTAATAAAAATACTTTTACGAATGGAATGCGATTACAAGATGCAGCCATGCAGTTAAACAAAAATAAAATGCGGCAAATACTGGTAAGTATTTTTTTTTTAAATTTCTTTTCTTAGATTAAGTTTAAGGACATGTTGTATAGCCATACGTTATTACAGATGCCGACGCCAATTAATTCCACCATCAGACGATCGGAGAGCCCCGTGCATTCTGACCATGACTACTGCTCGCCTAAAAAGAGGCACAGTTTACCTAATCTCAAAAAAGGACAGAGTTTATTAAAACCTGAGGTGCTATCTAGTAATAACAAAATCTTAAATTCTAGACATAGGTCATGTAAGAGCAAAAAAGTGGTTTACCATCTTAGTAGCGACGAAGAAAGTGAAGACAAAAATTCCAAAAACAAAAAAGTTTGTAAGTTAAACGACATAGACTTAAAAAAGAAAAATAGTGCAAAGCCGAGTGTGAAGCCCCCCGTACAGTCGAACTGTCGTAAAAAACTTTCACCAACCCATAGTGATAGTGTTAAGAGTAAAAATAAGACCAATAATTCTGTGATGCTCAATAATGCTTTTAAAGCCAGTGATAATTGTAGTCAAAATTCAAATTCTAGTATTAAGTTAACAATAAAAAATAAATCTGAAGTTATACTGAACTGTGATTATATAGACTCTCAGAAAGATAAAACCGTAGAAGTGATTTGTAAAAATAGTGATAACATGAATACGAACAATATAGAAAAAGAAGACAAAAGTTTAAAACAATTAGATAATAATAAATTTAAAGTTGTAAGTAGTCCCTGTGTAGAAGAAGAACCACACTCAAAAAGAAAAAAGAAGCTTAACCTCCAAGAGTATAAATTAAGGAGAGGTGTTTCTTCTAACACAAGCTCTGCGCAAGTAAGCCCGGAGGCTATATTTCCTGACTTGCCAAGCCCTGGACTGGACAAAGCAGTTAAATGTCCTGTAGTACGGACGACACCTAACAGATTAATGAACACCGCTGAAAAGGTCAACAATGAGCAAACGTTCTTTGATCCGATCAAAGAAGCATCTAGAAAAATTTTAATGAATTCAAAAAAACAAAAAGCTGAAGCCATTAGGAAAAGAGACGAAGACATAGTTATGAGTAAGATACCTAAAGTGGAGAACTTTCAATTGCAACCTCTGATAAGTGACGCAGAAATGATGAAATTAGTAGGAATGACCAACCCTGAAGTATTGAAGCCACTCATAGCCAAGGAAAAACCTCGACTGCCACTTAATTATGCAGAAATAATTTTAGTCAGTGTTGGTGTAAACACTGACAAGGATATGTTTGAAAAGCCTGCAATGTTGTGTGGAAAGACGAAAACAACGCCTCCTCCAGCAGATTCAAAATCAATGATTAATTTTAAAATAAAAAAGTTTGATCATGTATTAAAACAAAACGTGTTTGATATTATGAAAAAAGAAAGTAAAATTCCCATTGAGCAGAAAAAACAGGACGATTCAAAAATTAACAAGGAACGATATAGAGATATTACAGCGGCGCTTAAAAGCGTTAAAAAACAAGTCGACACTAAAATGTCAAGTAACTCACTATTCGCTAGCATACAAGATGTTGTTATGAAAAAAGCTCCTGAAGATATTGACGAAACATACGATGAAAAACATTTGAAGTCGAAATCTAATTTATTAGACAAATGTAACATCAAGTGTCCAAAGACTACAATAGTTAGGGAATATGACTCTAAGGCGGATCATGGGGAAGACAAAGTTATCCTGCATTTAGCCAAAGACAGAAGTAAGCCGAAAACTAACAATATTCTAGTGCAAACGGACCCGATACCTGAGTTTACAACACTGGCATCTCAAAGCCTAGCTCCGGAAATAACATTAAATAGAAAACGTAACGACAGTGATATGTCCCTATCTAGCGACGGAAGTCCGTCTTGTAAAAAAGAGTTAGAAGAACCTGCAAGAAGATCAGGAGAAAAGGTAATTCTACCTAAAGAAGTACGGCCTGATAAAATTGACAGAGAGAAAAAAGAAAAACGATCCCGATCAAAAGAGCGATACGAATTCAAATATAGATGTAGATCAAGATCTACTTCTCGTAGTCGCAGAAGACGGTCACGTAGTCGGAGTCAGGCGAGGCCTCATGGTCGCTATCGTAGGTACCGGCGATCAGATTCACCTTACAAAAGGAAACGAAGATCCAGATCACGGTCATATCATAAGAGAAGATCACCTTCTGTCAGACGTGATCGTTCTAAAATTTCCAAATCTGTGTCCAAATCTCCCCGACCGGCTAGGCCTGAAGCTAGGTCTAAGACTCCCGTAAAGAAGTTTAAACCAAACGCTCTCTCCAATTCTGTCGAAAAAAAAAGTTGTAAGTCGTTCACTCCGCCGCTGAGAAAGCCGACGGTTTCCGAAAGCTCCGATTCGTCATCAAGGTAAGCATTTCCTTACTAAAGTGTACTGTGATCATTTTTCATATCTTAGTGAGCAGTTATCGTTTTGTGCCATGTGCACTTTAAAAACATTGGTGATTAAGTTAAGCGAGGGACTCACGCTAGGTGTCAATAATAAAAAAATATAAATATCAAACATTTTTTTATGTTAGAGACAAGAAGAAATTATATATTAATAAGTAAAATTTCCACCAAATCGATCGATTTCTCTTAACTTATCATGTTACCATCGTTGGGATATCTCTTTTCCATTAAAAGAAGAATTATCAAAATCAGTAAATCATAAACGACGAAATTATCCGCGAACACACATACAAATATATATACGGTCGAATTGAGAACCTCCTCCTTTTTTTGAAGTCGGTTAACAAATTTGGATTGGGAAAATGTCTCACTCCTGGAATCTGATCTCTGACTCCTGGAAACCTAAGGTACATAAAGTTGTGAAAGTCGGGTATATCTGAAAAAGGTAAAGGTTGTGGATAAAAACAACTCGGACTGGATGTCATCGTAGTCTGATGGTCGATGATGATTGTAATGATGATGTTACAATATATATAAGACTTCCCGTATAATTTGCTAATGATGTGTGTCCTTAAAACAAATTATACAATGTTTGGCCCTGACTGAAAGTTTCTGCCAAATTTCAGTATCTCATTAGTTCTTGTATTTATCTTTTCATAACTTATTGCAGCTCGTCCTCTTCGTCTTCTTCGTCGTCTTCCTCGTCCTCATCGAGCTCATCAAGCAGCTCCTCAAGTACGTCGCGGCGCTCACGCAGCTCCTTCAAGCGAGATGGTAGTTATAAGAATAACTATCGAGGATATAGTTCAGAGGATAGGTAAGAGAAAGTTATTTTTATACACAGCACAGGAGTAACTTAACTTGATCACTATTCTAAGTACTAATTTTTTTTACCAGTAACAGAGATTCATGTGCCTAGCGTTGTTTCAGTAATATACTCAGTAGCAATTTTGTTCTCATATTTTTTATGGCTCCGTCCACTTGGATCCCCTGGAGGATCCATGTGGAACTTTCGTCCACGCTGATCCCCTAGGGGATCTTTTTGGATTTCAATTCTATTTTGATTCCCCAGGCGATTTATTTGGAAGATTTTCATCCACTTAGATCCCCTGCATAAACTGATGGAGGTTTATATAGATTTTTTGTCTACACTACATGCCTTTTTATAGCCTTACACTTCAACGTATTAGTAGTGGCTGCGGACCTCCCAAGCTAGCTACGGTGCCAATTTTGTATGTAGGTAAAATAGTTAGGTATGGTCTAATAATACATTTCACTCCCAAAGATTACCTACACAACTCAAAACTAATTAAAATCCTAGTTTAAATAAATTTTAAATCGAAATATAAGTATTTAGGTAATTTTGTTTAGAAGAAATTTCTAAAATAATATCAAAATGTATAGAAAATTCAAAAAGATTCCATTGAAGATTAGTGTAGACAAAAAAATTTAAATAAATCCCCAATTGGTTTGAGTCGGGAATCCCAGTGGACGAAAATCTGCCAAATGAATCCCCTGGCGGATTAAAATTAAATTAAAATCCAAAAAGATCCCCTAGGGGATCAGTGTGGGCAAAAATTCCACATGAATCCCCCAGGGGATCTAAACGGGGGATCCAAGTGAATGGAGCGTTTTTTGTTTATTTTTCTTTACTCATTTTCTTACTATATGTGCTCAAGTAAATCAGCTGCTTAAACACACTGGTCAAAAATGTACCTGTAGTCCATGAGTTGAGGACCTAGTGATTTCTAACACATTTTATGCCTATCACAAACAACAGATCTAAACTGTAAAATAACTAGCTTTAGAATACTATTGTGAGAAGAAATAAAGTATTTATAAGCAACCTGAAGACAATGTGTGGAACATACCTTCCTTTTTCAAATATGTTTTTGTTTTTAAACGAAAGACCGAAACTACAATTTAATTATTATAACCTTTTTTTTATAGAGAAAGCAGTACCCTAGTAGAAGAGAGGCGTATAGTGTTCGTCGGAAGGCTAGAAAAGAATATTACCAAGGCACACCTAAGGAATCAGTTCTCGAAGTTTGGCGCTGTCGTGGAAGTACGACTGCACAGTAAAGAGGACGGGTAAGTCAATAAATGTATTACATAATAATATATAACTTTAATATATTCTAGCTGACCCGGCGAACTGCGACCCGCAACATTTTTTTTTCTAAATATTTTCAATATTTCTGAAAAACTTGTTTCAGTAATTATGCTCAACCAATAACTGAGGGTAAGTAACGATGGCGCGGTCAGTACCTGGATGGGTGACCACTCAAAAATCAATGTATCTTCATACTAAATTTCATTAAAACCGGCGCAGCGGTTAAGCCCTGAGAGCTTAATAGACAGAATTACTTTTGAATTTAGATTATGAATATGACGATTTGTAGATGAATAATTTCATCATTTTATAACATTTCAGTTCTCGATACGGTTTCGTCACGTACCAGCGTCCCCGTGACGCGTGGACGGCTGTTGAGGCAGCCAACACCTTCCCTCAGTACGATGTAGGGTTCGGAGGACGCAGGGCGTTCTGTAGACAAAGCTATGCAGACCTGGGTAAGTTGAAACAACTGTTTATTATCAATAGTTTAACACATTATCTTCTGTACAAAAGAAATGATAAATGTTAACCTTGGTGATAAGATTAGAACTCAATCTAAAATCAGGTTCAAAAACCTGAAAATATTGGGTATTACCGCAGTCCCCACGAGCGTTCGACTGTGTCAAGTGTCGTGAGTTCAAATCCCACATGGGACAACACTTTGTGTAATCCATTAATTGTTGTTCTGACTCTGGGTGTTCTATGTGTCCGTTTCATGTATGTTTGTTAAGTCCCCCGCTACACAGGTGTATATTCCTAATGCGGGAGTTGCCTTTTTTAAATGGGAATGAGAGTATAAGAATCTTTGTACGAAAAATACATTTCAGACTCTCCAACATCTGCCTTTATGACTGAGTTTAACAGTTTGGTTGTAGTGTATGCAGTACAAATATGTAAAGATGTAAAGAAAAATATAATTTTCTTTAGTGTAAATTTTCCCGCGCAAATAAAGTCACCGAGCCAGACATTTTGACATATGAATTGTGCAATCTGTGGTAAAAGTTATAACTTTTAAAATTATCGTATTGTGGTAGTATATAGAAAATAAAAATACAAAGGATGTTTTAAATTGTGATTTAGGAACTGACATTGTGATCAATAACGTTAAATGTCGTTTCTTTTCTTACAGGCATGTAAGGTTTTGTTATAAACACTTATATTTCAAGTAAAGCATAGTACTTGCTAAAATAAACAGAAGTAAATCTTTTCTTACAGAGAAACTCAATTGTGTTTGATTAACTGTGTCGCCCAAATCATAGAAATATAAAAAAACACTTTATATATAAATATATAAACTTCAAGTATTAGAGAATAGTTTTTCCAATATTTTGATTTGACATGAAAACTTTTTTTCTAGATGGTCTCGAAGCAAAGTACACAGAGAGTGCTTTCCACGGTGCTGTTCCAGTACCGGTAGTACGAAGGGACGACGATATGCCCTTTGATCAGATGCTACTCGAGATGAGGCGAAAGCTCAACGAACTTAAAAATGACAAAAAACGCGAAGACTGACGATTACTGCAACTTGATCCTTCCGTTCTCATCACTATGCTTCTGATGTCAGTTTTGAAAGTGACAGCTGTCATAGTGATGTTATTTTTTTAAGTGTGGCAAGTGTGAATACTATTCAGCCTAAGTGATATGTGATAGTGACAGTGTATAGAAGCTATTCTGTGGATACGAGTTTGTGTTGTAAAAATATAGACCCTGGCTTCTGCACAAATACATTGGTAAGCATCGTTTGAACTTTGCTATCGGTAGATAATTGAAGTCATAGTTTAGGATGTTAACTAAGATTATGAATAAAAAAAGTATAGAAAATATGTGTATTCATGTAAAACACAAGGCTATGCAAGTTATTAGTAAAGTGGGTACCATTAACTGATATTTGAATTTAGGAATCGATAATCCATTCGGGACCTCTTAAACAACTGTGCTACTAAAGCTCGGTCACAACAGGTTAAGATGAAATTATATGTTACTAGTACTTTATGTATGAACCGAGTGAGATTATATGAATTACGAATTAATCATTAAATGTATTTATATTAAAAATAATGCGTCCAATGCAATCGTAAAAGTTGGTAAGAAAAAAAATTAAGTCTTGTCATTGCCTCTTTTAAATTCCAGAAAGATCCGCTTCTATTACCGCGGGTATGTGCAATGACAGCTGCAAACTTTTGACAGCTGTCAAAGTGACAGTTACCTTGTTGTGCAATTGAAAAGACATTGTTGTGTTTGAAATAATTTTGATCGTTGCTCAGTTGTTGTGGCATCTTGCACTAGCTGACAAAAAAAACATGTAATTTTATTACCTTTTTTAAATATTAGATCAATAAGAGATGAGCAATGCAAAATTGACCAAACAGTTCAACTTGCATATGAATTAATTTCGCATATAACAAGGTGGCTAAGATAGGTGCCACAACTATTACTATATTGTTTGTTTTTTAGTTACATATTTGTTTAGTTTAGGTTCAATTACCTCAGGATGTAAATATTTATTTGTTTTGATTTGTAAATAGTATCATAAATATAGTTGCTACCTCTTGTTTGAATGTTAGATATGTCTTACGTAACACATGAAGCATTTTTTGTTCCTTCTTTGTAATATACTATGTTGTTTAAAAGATTTTGTATTGGCTCTTTCTTTCCATATTATAACTACAATCCTTCAAATAACTGAGCCCTCTGAACGAATCCTTGCGATAAGATAAGAATTAACTGTTACAATTAACTCTCCTTTTTTTCCTGTACGGAAATCTCCTCGGATACCAGTTTCTTTCTTTCTGGTGGCATGTCGGACTCGAACCAACTAATAAACAAAAGCTCAAAACGCATCGGTCCTACTAATCATGATTGATAATTCAATTATTATGATAAAATATTAAAAAATCGTTAAGTAATATTTATAAAAGAAGTCGGTTAAAAACTAGCCGACCCCACAAGCCTTTTGCCATAAAAATAAAAAAAATATTTTATGGAAAATAGATGTAGACCTATTCTTAGACCTACCCGATATGCACACAACATTTCTTAAAAATCGGTCCAGCCGTTTCGGAGGAGTTTGGTAGCAGACACCGCAACACGAGAATTTTAAATATTAGATGTAACTTTAAAACCCTGCACCACGATGAATCCTAAGATTATCCAATAAAATCTAAGTCCAACTCCTAATTGTATTACACGCATTTTTGAAAAGTGTTTAATTAGATTCTATAGTGCTATTAAACCACAGAAAAAAAAACACAAAATTTTTATTCAATTGATAAGTGCCCTAAAAATGCATTTTAATTTTACATTTTTAAATTTCGCGCGTAATTTGTCACAAACGGTGGATGAAGTGGACGCCATATTGCTCTGTGGTAATGACGTCAGTTCGGTTTGTAAAATGGGGATGACATTAATATTATTTCAACAAACAATCTCAAACATACACTGAACAGTTGACACTTCAGTGTACTTACAAAGCGGGGTATGATGTAATAACATGGCGGCTACTATTTCATGGTGTTATAGAACAGATTAAAAAAACTGAAAGCTTTGAAATAAATTATAAAAATTTTTTTTTTTATTTTATGAACTAAAGCTAACATTTTCCGACTGGATTTTGCCTAAAGTATTTCAATTATTATTATTGTAAGTCCGAACCATTCTATGGTACCGTCAATTGTAAGCCTTATCTTCCCAGCCTTTATTATTTCCAAGGTTATTTGGACCTACTTATGCAATAAAACATCAATCCACACACTTGCCAAAATTGAGTTAAGGATAATTATCAAATTGGCATGTCTGAACCAATCTATCCCTTTTGGCATAAGTATGTCCCTTTGAATTTCGGCTACGTTCAACCGTAGAAGAATATCGAAGAATATCAGTTCTTCCACGAAACGTCTGGCATCGCTGAATTAAAAGGTTGCACTAGTTGTCAGTATATTTGAGAGCACTCACTTCTCAATAAAGATTGTCAGAGATGTTCATGACAACCGGGACTAACGGCTTCGTGCTCTTCGAGATACTGGCTTGAAACACCGTCACGCTCTGGGCAGCTATTAAGAATTTCTTGTAAGAAAAACCCAAGAACACTTTTGACCTAACCCGGGAATTGAACCCGAAACTCCTTGATCGACAGTCACTAACTGCTAAACTAAAGAGAAAGTCAATTACCGCTGTTTTTGGTTTTACAGTAACATTTACTTATCACTCTTTCATATAAGAACTTTTTCAAACTTTTCTACTTCAATGCTAGTGGCGACAGGTCTCGCCTGATTTTACCGACCGGACCGGTAGTCCCGGCGTAACCGCAGGGATGGCATTGTGCCTTAACCTCACGTCCGATTCTATTTAGATATTCGCCGAAGTAATCATGCCCGGTGAGCATCTAAGTCAATCGGTTGGTGACACAGTCGGTTCTATCCATCCAAGCTTCGAAGCTCGGCAGAACGGCTCCGACAGCGCGTTGGCTGGCACAAACCTGGGTGTCGAGCCATGCTCACCAAGCCCGTAGGGCTTGCGTATGTGCGTTCTGAGGAAGCATTCCGGACTCATGATCCGGCGCTGTCTCTTAGCTAATCCGACCGACAGAACGAATTTCGTCGGCCAGAATGTCGAAGGGTGGATATCGCGCCAGGATCGTCGCCGCCTCCTACGAGATCGTACGGTAGCACCGTATGATCCGTATCGCCATCACCCACTGCAGGCGCCCGAGTCGAGCCTTGCAGCGGGAGGAAACCGGTGTCCCATAGAGAACCATGGACCGCACAACGCCTATATAGAGGCAACGAACTTCTTCCCGCGATCCCCCGAGATTGAGCAGCAGACGATGTAGTGCCCCTGCTACCCTCGTACTCTGGGAACTAGTCGCCCGAAATGCTCTTTGAAGCTCTACCGACTAACCAGGAGGCCTAGGTACTTCATGTGCTTTCTCACCTGGATTTAAGTGTCATCCCCCCGGAGGCATGATCTGGGTGGTTCCTGGCGCTTACGTAAGCCATGGAGGCGGCCACCCTCAGGCCTAGCTCACGAATCTTATCCACGACACAAGCCACCCCTTGCTCAGGGGAAAGCGTGCGAAAGCGTGACCCTCTAGTCAGTATTAGTCGAGCGTCCCCGTCTGAATCCAAACTGGCAAAATCACCCAAACTCCGAAACAAATATTTGCAAATTATACCAACATTTGTTCTGTGCACCTCAAACGCAGCAGTCGCATACGTAACTGTGGTACTGCGCCACCTAGGCAGTTGTAACTTACAACTTGTAAGTTAACTATCATATCTTAGAGACATCAGCAAAACTTACATTAAAAAAAAGGTTAAAATTTGTTGTTTGTGATACTATTATCGGATTTCATCGTGAGCAACAATGTGACACGAGAATTATATGATAGATATACATACAAACACTTTTAAGACACAATATGTATGTTTAAAGAATGGACTTAGAGATTGTATTTCAAATGCCGTTAGTCAAAGTGCCCATGTATCCATTGTATTAATGAGCTTCCAGTTTAGAATTCGAGTTTGTAGTAAATCCTTTTAGAAAAAAGTTAGATTTCATTTTGTTGTATCTAGTCAGTGTTACTAGATGATATTATTGTTTAATCTTTGTGGTGATAATTTATTTAAAACGTAAAAATAAGCGTATTTTAATGATTTTAAGTTTAAAGATTTTATTTTATAGTTTCTATCTACTTGATGAAGTACCTTGCTTATCAAGAGTGGCGTCGAAAACTTAATGAGAATAAAATCACTTTGGTTTTGGTTTGTATTAAAATGTGTACATGTTTTTGTAGTTTTGTTTGTAACTAATTTAATTTGTAACAATAGTTTTGTTAATAGTAGACTGTTTCATCAACTGTGTATAAATCAACTCTTTTTTATAGTTTCATTGTCCTGCGACATGTACCATTCCCGCCAAATTTTGACAGCTGTCAAAACCTGTACAGATAATTTATTGCTTTTTTATTCTAGAGACCAAGGCAAGTAAAGAAAGGTAAATGAAAAGACTTTAGATAGTACATCATTTTGTACGAATTTAAATTTAATCAACTATACGAGTCATTACGAACAGATCAATACTCTTAAATTAGATCATGTTATTGTAGCATTTAGAAATGGTTAAGATTTTATTAGACGGTGAAATTTGTTTGTAATGTACATCTTAGTTTCTTTTTGTGACTAATTTTGAAAATGGACAGACATTTTGTATAAACATTTTATAACACAGTTCTGTAATAAAAATCTAATTCTCTAGTTTCTAAGATTTACTATTGATTGGTTATGTATTAAATGATAAATTGACCTTATATTTCTATGGCGCTATTATGATGACACTAATCATATAGTTTCGTTTGAATATAAAAAATGAAAACCAAAAAATACATTTTAGTACACTAGCGTCATAGACAATTATGACTTATGGAACCAGAGTTCCTATATTCGAAATTAAGAGGACGAACTTGAATGAAGTTACACCCGCACTTAAAAGATACTACTTCCAAATTTGAATTCATTCGTTGACAAAGTTGAGTTTGTATAATAAACCTTTTCTTAAATTGGGCTTGGATTGTAATAATACTAAATTGTAATACCTATTACTTAAACTAGGTTTTAATATGAATTGAAATTTAGGATGTACCTCTAATGAACTGAAAGAGGTACGATTTTAAATACGGGTGTTTTGTTATTCACTTTTCCGTATACGTTTAAGATAACGAAATTGATACAGTATGAACGAAAGGGTTCTAGTACATAAAAAGTCCAACATAGTTGATAGTACATAGTGAGAATGTTTTATACATAAAGCTGTTGATAAATAAAAGTATTTTGGACATATTTTGCTTTTTACTGTTTACCCTTTTCTCCTCTCGAGTTATCTCCACGGATGGTTTTGGCGGATTAGGATCGATTAAAATTGTTTCTGTCTCGAACTCAGATCAAATAAAAAAGGTAGATAACCTTTGTTCTTGCTGAAGCCAAAAAAGCTACTTCCAAGTTAACACACGCATGCACACATGCATGCATTAAACTACGCTACTCTTCTTAGGTATCGTACAAGTTATTGTACAATGGGTTTGCCTACAAAATGCCTTCTTGTACAATAAAGTGGTGTCAAAACTACACAATAGTGAATAAAGTCTGAAGGAATAACATTTCACACGAAATACATGTATTTCGTGTGAAATGTTAAAGACGAATTGGGAGAGTGTTGCCATGAGTTTGTATTCCTAATAGTCAAGAAATGTGGGTAAGTAATTTGTAGATAAATTCATAGTCAAATGAATCTGAATCACGACGCGATAAAGTAGTGAGTGAGACATAAGTTTTACTTTATTTATTTAATCACATACTTCTAGTGTTAATAAAATTATATATATAAAGAAACAAGCAAGATTTAATGATTATAATTAAACGTGGTATACGTTTAATTATAAACATTGAATCTTTCTTGTTTTTTTTATATATGTATTTTAATTTCTTTCGGGATATCTTCCGTGCCAATTTGTTATCCCAATTAAATCCATACATATAATATTACAGTGAATTATCAGCGTACCTAGATAATAATAATATCTTTATATCATTTATTTATATATCGTCAGCGACAGTATTAGAAGTACACATGTAACACAATGTAAGTAAGTACAATACACTCAGCGGCAGCATAAGTCATCATTTTTTTTTTATATTAAAATGCGTTTATTATTTTTATTTTGCATATAATGCGTTACGGGTTTATGACGTGAGTTTAGTTATACCCGTGTCGACACTGTTGTAACGTTTATACGTTTATTGAGATAGTTCTCGCAGGAATAGATGGCGCTGAGTTGCATTATGAATTTTGTTTATAATTTTAGATGGAAAAGGTAATAGGACAAATATATGTTTATATATAGAAATTTAATTTAATTATATATAAATATTATTGGGGTTAAGCAAGGCCAGCATTTGGAAGTAGATATATATATTTTTAAATAAACTAGAGAGAGGTTTTGTGTTGTCTGTGCTACAATTCTTCTGGAAGGATTTGGGAGATGACATTTAGAAACTTGAGGTGGGGTATTTTTTACGATGGCGTTGCAGAAGGTAGGTGTTGATGGGAGATATACAGAAAAACGAATTTTTAACCAACAAATTGTAACAACGGGATGGCTGTCTGGCCTGGATAGATTACACTAAGAGAGGTTTAGAATTAGCCTAAGAGAGGTTTTCATGAAGAATATTGAAGTGAACATCACAAAATTGTCTCACCGCCACGCGGTCAGTTACCTGTTCTTCCAAGTAAGAGTTTCTTTATGTCTGATCTGGCTGTGGAATCCATCTGTCCACGCCTGAAATGCATCAATACCCGCGACCGGGTTCCCCTGTACCATCAACACCACCACCAAAGTCAAATTTGTGCAACATGGAGGGTCATTGCCTCATCGGGATTTAAACATACTATTTTTTTATATTTGACCCTGCCAAAATGGCTCTACTCTGCCTGATGGAAATCATAAGCAGAATCCAAGAGTGATGGTCACCATACTGCGAATGCAGACAATGCAACAATGCAGCATGGCGACCCACACCATGGCGGGCTAGTGATGCTTCCGCGTCATTGGGCCTCCGGTCTCGCACTCACCAACGAAACACGACAGCATGATCGCTGTCATTTTACGTTGATTTTCTGTGAGAGGGTAGTACCGCCCCGGTCAAGCCGGCCCGTTCGTGCTGAAATCAGCGTGGCTCTACTACCTTGAAAGTTAGCCAGTGCCAAGATAGCGTAGCTATCGTATAGTGGGTGTGATGGATTACTGTTTACAAGACGGATAAATCTATTGAGGTGCCTCATATGTGTGATGCCACTCCGGACAGTCTCCTTTGTGTGCGAGGACGGGACAATAACCTCGCCCTATGTATGTAACACCAGCTGATCTCTCCCGGGTTGAGACTATTTTCCAGGCGTAAAATAAAACCCTTATCTATACAAATAAATAAAATTGGAGTGTCTGTTTGTAATATTAAAATAACCGCTTTTTACTAAATGCATATGTATGTATACACGGTACATATACCAAAAATGTAGTTAATTTTCCACACCGATGGTCACATGGTTTTTTGTACCGGCTGCATTGTACGCATTTCGGTTTAAAATCTGGTGTGTCCTTAATCGATATGGTGGGCCGATATGTGGGTACTAATGAAGCGGCATGAAGAATACTTGGTTTACCGTTACACCAAAGGCACCCAACAGTGACTCATCTTGCTGTGCACCTCCCAAACGGCGAATACGTCTGCGAGACCTAGTCTAAATCTGCGAGACCGAGTTGCAACACCGCCTATTACCATCCTCACCGCATTTTCCGTCTGTGCCAAGCTGACGAGTTTGCCCGGACGTTGTTGTACATAGAAAGAAGAAAGAATACATAGAGAAAAAATAAATAATAAAATAATGGAGCAAGTTTCAGATGACGTGGGGACTTATATGTCAATAGACACCGTCATGACAACTGATGACGCCTCTACGTACCCTGTAGAGTTTTTAAATTTCCTCGAACTGTAAGGAGTGCCCTCTCACAAATTAGAGCTCAAATTTGGTTTGCCTATCATACTGATGCGTAACCTGGACGCGCCCGGATTCTGTAATGGCACCAGGTTACGTGTCACAGAGCTGAGACGGTATATTGTACAAGCCACCATTCTCACCGGAGGGGTATCAGGAGAGACGGTATTGATACCTATGATCCCCATAATAACCACCAATTTGCCATTCCAATTCAAGCGCTTCCAATTTCCTCTGAAGATGGCTTTCTCGATTACAATAAATGTAAATACTAATACGGTGAATGCGAGACCGGAGGCCCAATAATGCAGAATCATCACTAGAGTGAGTCCGCAATAAGTATGGTGACCACCACTCTTGGATTCCGTTTATGCTTTCCATCAGGCAGAGTAGTCATTTTGGCAGGCTAGGCATAAAAAAAAATTGCCAACCGTAAATTGCGATCTTTCTCCCTAAAAATGTGAATATTTTACTCACCGTTTCAGTAACAGTGATAAACCGTAGAGTCTGAAACTTCCTACTAATATTCTAAATACGGAAGTTTGTTACTCTTTCACCCAAAAACTACTGAATGGATTTGGAAGAAACTTTACAGTAATATAGCTTATACATGAGAATCATACATAGGCTACTATTTGCTGCAAATACCGTTATACACGCGGGCGGAGCCGCGGGCAACAGCTAGTATTAGAATAAAAATTACCAAACAGGACAAATTATGGTGCTCATTATAAAACAATTTGTTCCGAGGGGGAACCGAACCTACGCCCTCAGGGTTAGCAGTCAAGATTCAACTTTTCAACACCCTACCGGGGTTTGCAGCGGGGCGGTGTGTCGGAATCGAACCGACTAAAACCACACGGTGTGCCACTCTGAGAAGGGAGGGATGTCATGAGTCATGCTACAGTAGGCATTTTACACTCAGAGTGTAAAATGCCTACTGTAGCAATGTATGAAAACTGTAAGTTTTCATTTGAGAAGTTTAAGCTATTAACACAAAGAAGTAGAGTAAAAAATAATTACTGATTTAGCGCCTGTTAAACTTTAATAGCAACTTGTTGTACCCTAATCGTTGCTATTTCTAAATTAAAGGGAACTCTTGAGATGACGGTTACAAAATACAATACAAGATTTTATAACTATTTATATATTTTCCTTCTAGAAAAATATAAAATGTTTCAATTATAGTTTGATAATTTAGTATATTTATTACACAATAGTGAAAACAATGTAAACAATATGCATGTACTGTAAGCGCTGTTATCACGGCACAGGCAAAACGGGAAGAGTAAAGGTGCAGATAATGTATCAATGTAATAAAAAAAGGTTTTCTAAGTTATGCTAATTGATTTTATTGCTATAACCAAACAAAAACCTTGTCATAATACGTAAAAGCCTTACCAAAACGTACTATTTTCTTCTTCAAACTAGACCAATTCAACTTCTTAACGCGAGCTTCTGAATGTATTTGTCGAGGCTTTTATCAATTAATTCATGGGGTGAAATAACTTTTAGTACAATGGTAATCAAATCCACATCCCACATTTACTACGTCTGAACATTTTAAGGAGCAAAGATACTACGACACAAATTGAGGCTATATTTTGTGCAGGCGCTTAATTTTTTATACCAATATAAAATAGAGACACAGAGGTAAATCTTTGAAATAACTGAAGCAATTCTGAAAATTCTTTAATTTTTATGTAGCTGTATTGTTTTTGGATGCTGTAAGCTATAAATTACATGAATAAATATTTATTTTCGTGCATACAATCTTACATTTTACTGGGACTAGTGATCGCCCAGTGAGTGAAATTCTTAACCACCATTTTTTTTTTCAAATTCTTTTAGCTTTTGCTTCCCTTCTCCATATAAACTTTAACTGACATTTTCATATTCCTCCTTAGCCTTATTTTCTAAAAAAGGGGTAGGTACCTACAATGTTTTTTCTTCACTTACCTAATAATACAGATTAAAAACTTTTGCCAAACAGTGCAATAGTTTGTTTGGAGATGCAATTTTATAAATAAAACTGAAAACAATTTTTTTTGATTTACAGTATTTAATTCTATAAAATACAATTTCAATTCATTACAATACAATGGGAATGGGCGCTTGCCGAGTCTAACTAATTTACAAAACATTAGTGATTAACATCACTAATGTTTTGTAAATTAGTTAGATTGTTGATTATTTTCATTTTTTCTTCATTAATTTTCTAATATTAACATATTAGAAAATTAATGAAGAAAAAATCAAAATAAACGGAGAAAATGTGCAAATTATACCTAAACTAACTGAACACCGCGGCGCTACCCGTGGTCATCGTCATTCTCATCAATAGTTTCCGCAGTGCATCCGACGAAAGATGGCCAAGGGATCCGCACAAGTGTGTCTATTTTACAGGAACTGAACATTAAGACTCGACTCTCTTCTATATGCCTGCGGAGGGTTCTGGACTTCTTCACTCACATCGCCAGGAAAGAGGGGAACAACCTAGAGCAACTCATGATAACCGGGAAAGTTGACGGTAAAAGACCAAGAGGACGTAGTCCAATTAGGTCGACTGACCAGATCCGAACAGCGTTGGACGAAGGAGAGGAACAAGTGGCGAGCAGCTGTACGGCAAAAGATCATACCACTCCTGGGGAATCACGACCCTTAGTAGTGAGGGTAACTACGCGAAGAGGAGGATAGATGAAGATAATTCACCGCTTTCAATACAAGTGAAAAAAAAAACAAAAAATATATGTATAATTGACATATATGGGGTAATATACGGCTATGAAAAAAAAGCAAAACAAAGAATAATAAATTATAGTTAAAACAAACTTTTATATATAATATCTAATTACATTAAAAATTAAAAAAATAATTAATGTAAATAAGAAAAAAAAAAGAGATTATTATAAAAGAAGCGTGGAGTGCATGGTGTCCGTAATTATAAATATTTATTTAAGTAACAAATATGAGAATAAAGATTATCATTTTAATAATTATAATTAAAATCTATATGTTTTAATATGTGAAGCAAAACTTTGTACTCCTTTTCAAGAGAATTATGAGAACGGTGGAGAGTGAAAGTTTGCACAGTTAAAGTTTACATGGCAGTTTACTGCAAAAAGCTAAAAAGAGTAAAAAAAAACACGAATTTCAACCGCTGTGAGAATTTTAGCATGTTAATAAATAGCAACCCATGCTTCTAAATTGAATACCAATTTTAATATCGTAATGGAATATAACAAGAAAAATAGGAGGCCCGATTGCAGTGAGCAATATCTTTCAGGCAATTATTAAATTGATAAATCGACTTTATGGTTCTTTTTTATAATTTCTTGTACGTATTCATTACAGAAATCCGATACACTGACCAGAAAGGGATAAGGATATAGTGATATTATTATTTGACGTCTATATTACGTCGATATTGTTATATATCAATAGACGTCGTAAGCGCCTAGTCGGCGCAAAACCAGCCCCTCTAGCCAAGTTTCAAGCGTTCTTCGTTCTGTTATCGTTAACGCCTACATTCTCGTGTGTCATTGGCTACTTTTAGACAAAGTAATTTTAGGCAAAGTATAAGCCAATGACACACGAGAATTTAGGCGTTAACGATTGCTGAATGAAGAACGCTTGCAACTTGGCTAGGAGGGCTGGTGTCGCTTAGAAGTG
Organism: Spilosoma lubricipeda; assembly: GCA_905220595.1. Lineage (NCBI taxonomy): Eukaryota > Metazoa > Arthropoda > Insecta > Lepidoptera > Erebidae > Spilosoma > Spilosoma lubricipeda. The sequence continues at coordinate 12,219,023 of HG992296.1, read as the reverse complement.
TAAGTAAATGTTGTTATAGTAAAACCCCCGCAGACGAAATTCTTTTAATCAGCCGATAGCTAGTCGAAAGTTTAGGTTGAAGCAGTTGTGGGCCTATACCGAATCATAATAATGTGCACACTCCCATACATTTTCATACTGATTAAGAAACCAACCAAACTATCGGCCCATTGAAAGTCTACAACTTGCGGGGGCTCTAAGTCTACATGCAAAATGTATTCGTAATTTTAAATGACGTCACAGATGTGTCGTCGACCCTAACGTGTGTTACTTTCACATTAAAATCAAGAAGACTGATAGAATACTTATAGTTTTTATTGTAAATACATACATTTACATATGAAAAACCCTAACTTCGAAACAAATATTTGCAGATCATACAAAACTTTAGTCGGACCTAGAAATCGAATCCGAGACCTCATGCACAGCAATCGCCGTTGCGACAACGATGCAGTCGTCTACCTACTTTATTGTATAATAATTCTGATATTATAGTGAAAATTTTCAAGAATGTGTGTACGATTGACGGCCTGATTGTAGAGAACGATTTCTTCCAGGCTACCTTAAAGTGGATAAATCGATTTTATGTTTTTTTTGTAATTTTTTATACGAATTCATTTCAGAAATCTTACAAACTGACCATCAGGACCAGGATCTAGTAATATACGTGTTCAGCGCCCAGTCGGCTATGAATCTTATCACAGTGAGTCTACATGCAGAATGTACTCATAATTTTAAATGACATCACAGATGTGTTTTTGACCCTAACGTGAGTTACTTTCTAATTAAAGTCAAGAATGCAAGAACTAAAGACACAATGGACACTTCAATATTCTTTCCTCTTTGTTCTAGATCATACACACATTGTTGTTGGCTACAATCCTTTGTTTTCTGAAGGATAGGACGGAGAAATCTGCCAACGATCACAAGAGACGAGACGAGAAGAGAGAGAGAGATTTATATCATTTCATACAAGACCGATAGCTAAGGTAAATATTATATTATTTTTATTATTTACAAAAGAAGAGAAGTTTTTACTTTTACAAAAATATTTGTATAAAGTCTAAACTAAACTATGTTATTTACAATGAACAACAAGGAAAATAAATAATACTAGACGACTGATTCTACTTAGTTTACCATAAACTAATGTAATATACCTTCAATTTATTAAATCGAAAAAAATACTTTCATTTTCAAAAAAAGTATTTTTGGCCAAGTTGTCCTTAGTACAGGATTCACCGTGCGGCGCCACTATCGGCTCATTCCGGGCGGAATATCTCCCCACGACGCCGCACCAATGGAAGCGCGTGCAAGAGCCCAGCCACGCCTACACACTCCCACCCATGCTTTCTGCATCGCTCGCCTCGGCGACGTCGCTTCGTGCAAATCTCAATTTTGTTTTACGATTGAGCCTACATTTTCGGCTTCAATTAATGTCGCTTACCAAACATAACATGTCAACTTATTAGTTTTGAACTTGGTACAATGAAATACTATACGCATGATACTTTAGAATAGGTAATCCTATTCTAAAGTATCACAGCAAATAGTAGTATAAACATAAAGAAAAAAATATTTGCTTACTTGTCTTAACCATTTATTACGAGAACCGAGTATGAATAAAGAAGAAATTAAAAATTTCTACCGTCAATTTTTGTTGTTAAGAGTCTGAATGTTCTTTGTGTTCTTTTTATGTATGTTTTTAAAGTACTCTGCGACAAAGGATGTAGGTACATATATTTCTATAGTTGGTGTTGTCTTTTAAAAGATTATTGTAATATTTCATGAATAATGTTATAGGTTATATTTTATCGTGCAGCGCGAATGATGCCTAGGATTCCCAGTGTGAGGCAATGTACTGAGTGAGGTCACTTAAATACATATATAAACTAGTTGACCAGGTGAACTTCGTACCGCAAAATTTACATATCTGTCTCAGCCGTCCCACAGCCACCGTAATGTTGCAGACAAAAAAATAAGTTTTCCGGTTATACTTTAATTTTTCTTGTAAACAAACCTTGTCCTAACAATAACGAACACATAAACAAGAAGGATTTAATTTGGTGCAGCCGATCGGAAGTTATGCGCGTACATACATTTCGGCGATTCATTTTTATTTACATACATGTATATATATATATATATATATATATATATATATATATATATATATAAATCTGCCCACTAAATATAGTTTTTAAGTTATTTATTAGATTTTAAGTTAGAAATTTGGTTAGTTTAAATACATATAAATATAGTATTAAAAATAGATTATATTATAGTTGGTAAAACTTAACTATAACTCGTGCCATGACGTCACTCTCAGATGACGTGTGTTGTACAGAATACTTTTATTTTAAACTTATTTTTAGCATGAAACCGAAATTTATAAAATTTCGTAGAACCTTAAATATATCTATACAAATAAATAAAATTGGAGTGTCTGTTTGTAATATTAAAATAACCACTTTTAACTGAGTGCATATGTATGTATACACGGTACATATACCAAAAATGTAGCTAAAAAATTTTTTGACTGTCTGTCTGTCTGTCTGTCGGTCTGTCTGTCTGTTTGTTCCGGGTAATCTCTGGAACGGCTTCACGGATTTTGACGGGATTTTCACTGGCAAGTAGCTGATGATCCGGGGAGTAACTTAGGCTACTTTTTTTAGACTAACTTTATCCCGCGCCGTTACTCGCGGTGCAACATTCCCCGCGGGTAGCACCGCGGGGTTCAGCTAGTTGTAAGATAAAAACGTACAGTGAGAAAGTACATTGAGAACAAAAAAGGTAATTAATAAACGACTAGTTATAATAACACATTCTGTTTTATTTCATATCCCCAAGCGTTTAACAAATATAACAAAAGTGTTCGCTTTAAATAAATACTGAGAACATGAGCACGGAAAACGGAACAAAATATTGTTTAAAACATATTATAATTTTTCTTTAGGGTTATAAAGATAGTAATATCTTAATATTTTTTATACTACACACAAGAATACACACGATTTATGGGTTTTTTAATTACCTCAGAAAACTTCCTTAGAAAAGACATCGACGCGTCAACACAGTGTTAGCTTATTTTGTTAGCTTTATTTTTTTATGGTGTAAGGGGCAAACGAGTAGACATATCACCTGATGGTAAGTGATTACTGCCACCCATAGACACCCGCAACACTAGTGGTGTCACAAGTGGGGGAGTCAAGTGTCACTTTGGGGCATGGAGAAAGGGATGTAGGGAGGGGTTGGGGTATGGGCCTCCGGTATCCTCACTCACTCGGTGAAACACAGCGTAAGCGCTATTTCACACCAGTTTTCTGTGAGGCCGTGGTATCACTCCCGTTGAGCCGGTCCATTCATGCCGAAACGAGGGTCTCCCACGGTAAAAGCTTAAAACATTGTCTGATTTTTGCACTGAATTTAATTCATGAAATAGATTATTTAATTCAGAATAGATTTGATATTGGTTTATTTTAAAAATTGTGATTATCAAATAAAGCGATGCTTCATGGATAGGGTAACTGATAATCTATTTATATAAAAGAGGGAGGTGACTGACTGACATACCCAGAGATCAACGCACAGCCCAAACCGCTGAATCTAGAATCCTGAAATTTTGCATGTAAGTTCTTTATACAACGCTAGTGAGCACTAAGAAAGGAATTTTTGAAATTCCACCCCTATGGGGGTAAATCGGGTGATTAAAGTCTGCGTGAACGAAGCCACGTGCAAAAGCTAGTTTACAATAATTTGTATTTTTGTCCAATATTATGTCACCGGGTACATTATTTTCAACACGATACACAATTTAAAAACCATTAAAACTTGTTTTTTCAACTTATCTAGGCTAATCGTAAAAATATTCTAACTGCTTCGTTGGCGCAGTGGTAGCGTATGCGACTGCTGTACTTGAGGTCTCGGGTTCAAATCCAGAGTCGGACCAAATGTTTGTATGATCTGCAAATATTTGTTTCGGAGTTTGGATGTTTTCCATGTATAATATGTACGTATTTACAAAAAAAAAACAGTATATATGTAATTATATCAGTTGTTTAGTACCCATAGCACAAGCTCTGCTTAGCTTGGGACTAGATGGCGTTGTGTGTTAGATGTCCGAAATATTTATATTTATTTTATTTAATAGTTTGGGTAACAAGCAAGTTCGTTCATGTGTTGTGTTAGTTCAAGCCCAGTGTGACAATATTGAAATACCGCATATTAGTGAGTGTAGCAGAAAAGTATGAAATAGCTTAAAGAGATAACAGATAGTTGCAGTGAGAAGTTATTACCTTTATTTTGATTGCACAAGTAAAATACGGATATATTTTACTTCAGCAATCAAAATAAAATGAATGTATGTAGCATTTACAAAAGATGTCTACGACGCGTAGTGCATTCGTAGCAACACAAATGATCGTAGATGCTACGAGGCGCATTGAGTCATTCGAACTAGTGTTAACTCTATTCTCTATTATTCTGCATAAGAATTTAAACTGTCAAGTTTATATGAAGCACATGGATATAATCTTGTGGGTGAAGTCACCCTTGGTATGTAAGGTAGTACCCTGTAGTAAGGGATAACAGTTCCTTTCCCTCAGGATATGCGATGAACTGTGTTGTTAGTTATATTATTTAGTGATGTTTAAATAGCAATTTAGCGCATGTGTGTGGGTGTGCGTGGCTGTGAGTGTATGTGTGTGTGTTTGAGTAATGTGATTAAACAAATGTGTATTATGTTTTATTGCAAAAACAAATTGTTTCTTCATAGGTTTTATTTTGGAGATACGAACGAACCTCCTTCTTGTATAAAAACTGTGAGAAACCATATATTTTGTTATAGATATAGGGATATAGGGATATGTTATAGAAAAACCGTTTGGTACAAAGTTTTGGAATCACGCTGATTTTGTCGTTCCGATGTTTTGTAATTTTTCTATATAGAGTGATTTTATGTTGAAAGAGGGTTGTATGGAAGATGAACAGCTGTCATACGTTCAGAAGGTTACATTTATCATATATGTAGTATGGTTGTGGTATAAGAAAAGTATTACTCACAAAAAGTTCCAGAAATAAAAGATGTGTTGAAGGTAGTAAACACAAGTTTAATCACACTCGCAAATAGAAGGCGAAATATAGTTCACAACAATCAGTACAGAAAAGTTTAGAGAGAAGATAAATACACATGTAGAAATACACAAATTAACACACAAGATAATTAGCGAATTAAGCTAAGACAATATCTTTACAATTGCCAAGCAACACATTAGGTTTCGCGCGACCGAGGGCAGTTCGATACTAAATCAAAGATGCATTTGCACCGGCCGAATACAATAGGCCTAGTAAGAAAAGGTGTGGTCCCAATACGGCGAATGAAATATCAATAAATATTATTTGATTTACTTAAATAATTTATATGAAGTGAAAGTGTAAATAGTAGGTTAGTCTCTGTAAATAGTAATTGTTTTTGTTTAATGATAATAAGATAGAATTAATAGTATAGTTTATATGTTCGTGTTTATGTATGTTTGTATGTGTTGTTTATATTATGTGTGTTTTTGTTTAATAATAATAAGATAGAATTAATAGTATAGTTTATATGTTCGTGTTTATGTATGTTTGTATGTGTACCTCCTACATGGTTGTTAGAAACATAATCGTGTGAAAAGTTGCCACTTTTAAAGTAGCTCTGTTCAAGAGGTTATTTTATTTAGTAGGAAATACAATAAGTGAAAATAGGTAAGCAAAAGGTATAGTATACTCTACAAATAACAGATTGGTTTGGAAGAGCTCTTCAGAACACTCTCTATTGTAAAGACGGTAGAGGACTGTCATAGAGGCGATATCTCTCTGCAACTGCAGAGGCTCAAGGAATTCGGCGGCGGCGACGACTCTTGATAATGCAGACTGCTCGCCGAATTGGTGAAAAAACGAATATTCACAAAGATTATTTACAACTACAAACACACAAAGGAATAAGACAACAAATAAATGGGTTTAGATAGTAAATATATATTTAAAGCAAGCCATAAACTTTTTTAAAGATTTACTATTCGCGCTTACTTTTACCATTACAATTTCATATGATAGGCAGCGTCTTATTCCGTGTTCAAAACTGACAAAATCGCTAGGCCAGTTAACCTTTTTTGGACAATCGTCGTTCGCAAGTAAGTTTTAAATCATTTGACTTTTGACAGTTACTGGTATTGTTAAAAAATATTTATAGCGACTACTACATTGGGAAACATATCTTTTAAATGTAGTTCCACTATAACTTTAAGAAGACCCAAACTTGAAGTACGGTCACATTTATCAACTAATATAGTCGTTTTAACTTGACTCTTTATAGTGTCTAACTCAGTCCTTAATTCAGTAGCATTAATATCTATCATACTCAAATCAGCGAAATGTTTTTTTTTGATTTTCAGCTTTATATTTAGCAATCTGTTCTATTGTCAAAAAAATAAAAAGGTAATGAATGTTGTGTTGTAAAGTTTCTCGAATCGCCATGTGAATACAGAAATCGGGAGATCGTTTTCTGTTTTTTCAAAAAACGGTTCCCAATTCACGTCATTGTCATTTTTTTATATTTATATCATTAATTTCATCACGATGAAGATTTGAAGACTTAAGATTTAAAGACTGTAAATACTTGACATTGCCAGAAATAGCCGATTCGGCTGGTTGCCATTTCATCAAAAGAAGAAGAAGAATTTAAAAATCCTTTTATCAATTGCTTCATACATATTCATTTTAAAACTTTGCTGTAGTGTAATATTGTAGGAAGGTATGTGTTGTAATCGAATGCAGCTGAAACTTATCAGGAGCAAATCGAAAATGGCCATTCTTGGGCCCCCCAGAGACTACGCCCTATGCCTGGGCACCGGTGGCACCGCCGCAATTATTCACCAGTGCTCACGAACATCTATGACAATCGTTATTGGGAAGTTGGTACCTTAAAAAATAATGACAACTAGTGCAACCTTCGAATTCAGCGACGACAGACCTTCGTGAAACAAATGATACCCTTCCATAGTTGAACTAGTGGCCGAGGTTAAAACGAACATACTTATGCCAAAAGGAATCAATCAACACATATGCCAATTCGATAATTAACCTCATAGATAGGCACCTTGACTCAATTTTAACATGTGTGTGTATTGGTTCCTAACTGTATAAGTAGGTCCAAATAATCTTGTAAATAATAAAGGCTGGAAAGATGAGATTTACAATTGACATCGAATTTCAAAATATACGGTTACCATAGAATGGTTCTGACGTTTAATTAGGAGTAGTACATAGATATTATTGAAAAATCTTAGGATTTATTATCGAGCAGAGTTTAAAGTAACATGTTTATTGTTTAATAATAATCAACTTATGATTTTTTTATTATTGCATCATAGTAATTGAATATCAATCATGTTTAAGTAGATTCGATGAGATTTAGCTTATGTTTATTATTTAGTGTCATCAAAGGAATTAATGGCCAGGAGGGGGATAACTACAAACTATAGGTAGCCCGAGTTACGTCGGGGATACAGGGTTTTCCTTTCTAGGGTTCACCTAGTACCCCATCTTCTAGTACCCGAGACAGCGTGCGGTTTTAGTCGGGTTAGGTCCGACATGCCACCAGATGTTAACTTATTTGTTTTATTGGAAGGATTCGTTCAAAGGGCTTGGATATTCTCGACCAATAATCACGTTTACCAATCTATACCTATAAGTGTGGGTGCACCACACCGGAGTCGACAGACAGTCTCCGACGAGACAGTTTGTCGAGGCTCGACTACCTTGCCGTAAAAAGCGTTGTGTTAGGTGGGATCGTCACACACGAAAACCGTTTCAAACAGAGAATCTCCGACGAAATATCCAAACTCAAATCGTACCGTCCCCCTCTTCGACCGTTTGTCCGGTTTCATGCGGTGTGCGTCAGTAAAATACAACAATCGAAAACCCAGTCGGTGTGTGCCCGGCCTTAAGATTTTTTTTTCTGTAAAGTCTTCTGTTTTTATCCCAATACGCCAAAGTTCTTGTTAACCATTCCCATATAAGGTAATTAGGCTTCAATTAAATAAGTGAAATAGACCTCTAGGTATCCACTTACGGGATAGAAGTGTAATGAGTTTCAGTTATTTGGGAAACTGCAGTTAGAAAGAAAAGACCAATATAAATCTTTTAAAAAACACAGTTTATTACAAAGAATGAAGAAAAAATGCTTCATGTGTCACGTGAGACATTTCTAACATTATAATCAAGAAGCAACGACGTATGATACTATTTACAAAGCAAAACAAACAAATATATACATCTTGAGGTAATTGAACCTTAACTAAACAAGTAAAGTAACAGTTGTGGCACCCGTCTTACCCACCTTGTTTTATGCGAAATAAATTCCTTTGCAAATTGTACTGTTTGGTTAATTTTGCATTGATCATCTCTTATTGGTCTAATATTTAAAGTTACTAAAATATTTTTTTGGTAGCTAGTGCAAGATGCCACAACAACTGAGCAACAAACACAACAATGTCTTTTCAATTGCACAACAAGGTCACTTTGACAGCTATCAAATGTTTGCAGCTGTCATTGCACACACTCGCGGTAACAGAAGCGGATCTTTCTTGTATTTTAAACAGGCAATGACGAGACTTAATGTTTTTGTTGCCAATATTTATGATAATTACTACACATTATTTTTAATATATATACATTTAATGATTGATTCGTATTTCATATAATCTCACTTGGTTCATACATAAAGTACTACTGTTCTAGTACCCTATAATTTTATCTTAATCTATTGAGGCTGAGCTTCTGTAGCACAGTTGTTTAAGAGGTCCCACCCACACCCACAGTTAAAGATAGCCACTTTACTAACAACTTACATAGCCTTGTGCTCTACATTAATACACATATTTTCAATAGTTTTCCTTTTCAATTAGTCTTAGTTAACATCTTAAACTATGACTTCAATTATACTTACAGCAAAGTTTAAACGATTACACTATTGTATCTATGCATGAAACAGCATCTACATTTTTACAATACAAACTCGTATCTATAGAATAATTTCGATATACTGTCATAATCGCATATCACTTAGAATGAACAGGATTTACACATATGCCACACTTAAAAAATGGCGCTACTATGACAGCTGTCAGTTTTAAAACTGTCATAAGAAGCATAGTGATGCGAACGTAAGGGTCAAGTTGCAGTAATTGTCAGTATTCGCGTTTTTGACATTTTTAAGTTCGTCGAGCTTTCGCTTCATCTCGAGTAGCATCTGATCAAAGGGCATAACTTCGTCCCTTCGTACTACCGGTACTGGTACAACATCGTGAAAAGCACTCTCTGTGGACTTTGCTTCGAGAACATCTAGAAAAAAGTTTTCATGTTAAAACAAAACATAGTAAGACAATTCTCTAATATAGTTTATTCGCTTAGATACAGTTGATCGCGACAAACCGCAAAAAATCAAAGGGCCCGCCTGCGGCGTACCCTCACAATTAAATATGATTTATCAGTTTACGCTGTTGTAGTAATTAATATAAACAATTCCATTGCATAGAAACGTACCACAACACTTTAACAACGTCGGGTCTTTAAACTTGTTTAATGCTTTTAGTTTTAGTTTTTACTTTCTTTAAAACAGTTTAGCTTTGACAGTGACCTATCACTGTCTAAACTAAACTCTTTTATTTAAAGAAAGGAATCACAAAGTCCTCATCCCAAGGCACATCAAAAAATTATCGGTGTGTTTAAAATGCGTATTTTATTGAGCAGATATTGCAAAAAAACGTGTCATAAAAAGTTTACAAAAGATACGAAAACAATTTACTATTAAGTTTACATTACTAAAACAGCACAAAGCACGAGAATCTATATGACTGGTAAGAAATGAAGTTCTTTTAATTAATGAATCAAGTAACAGTTAAATAAGTATTTATGTGCTGTGTATAAAAATAATTTTCTCTTACTTATCGTCTGAACTGTAAACTCGATAGTTATTCTTGTGACTATCATCTCGATTGAAGGAGTTGCGTGAGCGCCGCGACTTACAGGAGGAGCTGCTTGCTGAGCTCGATGAGGACGAGGAAGAGGACGAGCTGCAAAAATAAATGCAATTAGTAATAAGATTCAGAAAGTTGGTAGTTTGTGCGTAACTAAGGAACAGTAGTAACCGAAGTGATAGTTATTTGTTTTAAGAACACATTATTAGCAAATTAAAAGATACGTTCTATGAATGTTGTCACACCATCATTAATAACAATCATAATCAACCGTCAGACTTTACGACGACAGCCGATTCGAGTTTTTGCTTTTCCACAACTTCTTGTTCATCAGTACAAGTAAGTATCCCTTTCTTTTCATAGCCCTCATCATTTTCAGATATACCTGATTTGTACAACTTCATGTACTCAAAGTTTCCAGTCCCGTGTTGAAGTAAATGACTTACAGTTGGGAAAATGTCTATGAACGATACACTTTTAACTACTTAATTTCAATAAATATGAAATACATTTGGAATAGCGTCTGACTAGCGTAAAGTGGGACAGATTCCAGGATCATAGTTTTATTATTCAAATTTATTAATATAATTTCTTCTTGTTTATCCATCAAAAATAATTTTATGTTCATCTTTTTTTTAGCTTCAGACCCTTTAGAGTGAGTCTCTCGCTTAACATATACACCGATGGTCTATACTGCACATGGCACAAAAAGTTATATGCTCACTAAATTATGAAAAATGATTACAGTACACTTTTGGTAAGAAAATGCTTACCTTGATGACGAATCAGAGCTTTCGGGAACCGTCGGCGTCGGCTTTATCAGTGGTGGAGTAAACAACTTACAATATTTTTTTTCAGCAGTGTTGGAGGGCGTGTTCGGTTTAAATCTCTTGACAGAAGTGTTAGACCTGGCCTCAGGCCTAGCTGGTGAATAAGATTTGGAATCAGATTTTTTAGGCCGATCACGTCTGACAGATGGTGATCTTCTCTTATGATATGATCGTGATCTAGACCTATGTTTCCTCTTGTAAGATGAATCTGATCGCTGGTACCTACGGTAACGACCATGAGATCTCGACTGACTCCGACTACGTGACCGTCTCCTGCAACTACGAGAAGTAGATCTTGAAATACATCTATACTTGAATTCGTATCGGTCTTTTGATCTGGACCGCTTTTCCTTTTTCTCTCTCTCAATTTTATCAGACCGTACTTCTTTAGTTTGGAGAACCTTTTCCCCTGATGTTCTTGCAGTTTCTTCTACCTTTTTTTTACACGACGAACTTCCGTGGGTAAATAGAGACATATCACTATAATTAAATTTTTTACTGCAATTCAGTGGTATTTCCGGAGATATGCGTTTAGATATCAGAGTTGTAAACTCTGGCATCGGGTCTGTTTGTACAAGAATATTTTTAGTTTTCGGCTTACTTCTGTCTTTGGCTAAATGCAGGATAACTTTGTCTTCCCCATGCTCCGCTTCAGAGTCATATTCTCGAACTATCGTAATCTCAGGACACTTGATGTTACATTTGTCTATAATATTAGATTTCGACTTTAAATGTCTATCATCGTATGTTTCGTCAATATCTCCAGGGTTTTTTTTTGTAACAACATCTTGTATACTGGCGAATAGTGAGTTACTTGACATTTTAGAGTCTACTTGCTTTTTGACGCTTTTAAGCGCCGTTATATTATCTCTATATCGTTCTGTATTAATTTTGAATTCGTCCTGTTTTTTCTGTTCTATGGGAATTTTATTTTTTCTCGTCTTTCCATACAAAATTATAGGCTTTTGAAACATATCCTTGTGAGTGTTTACGCCAACACTAACTAAAGTTATTTGTTCATAACTAAGTGACGATCGGGGTTTTTCCTTACCTATGGGTGGCTTCAATACTTCAGGCTTGGTCATTCCTACTAATTTCATCATTTCTGCGTCGCTTATCAGAGGTGGCAATTGAAAGTTCTCCATTTTAGGTATCTTACACATAACTATGTCTTCGTCTCTTTTCCTAATGGCTTTAGCCTTTTGTTTCTTCAATTTCATCAAAAATTTTATACCTGCTTCTTTGATTGGATCAAAGAACTTTACCTCATTGTTCACATTTTCAGCGGTGTTTATTAAGCCATTAGGTGTCGTCCCAATTATAGGACACTTAACAGCTTTGTCTTGTCCAGGGCTTGGCAAAGTTGGTAATATTACCTCAGGGCTTCCTTGTACAGATCTTGTGTTAGATGAAACATCTCTCCTTAGTCTATATTCTTGGAGGCTAAACTTCTTTTTTTGCTTTGGGTGTGATTCCTCTTCTACACATTGACTACTTACATTTGTACATTTATTATTATCTAATTCTTTTAAATATTTGTCTTCTTTTTCTATATTGTTTGTATCTTTGTATGGCTCTAAGTCAACAAAATCGTCCAAATCAATTTTTGACTCTTTTACTGGAGTCACATCTTTTTCTGATGTCTTCTCTATGCAGAAATTAAGTACAGTCGGCATAGGTGTACAGGTCGTCATGCTCGAAGGTATATCTAACAGTAGAGGTTCAGAATTGTTAGTTGTTTCGATCTCCATATCCAGAGGAGATAAATCATCTTCATTGTGTTTGACAACGGTATTGTGGGTATTACTATACTCACAAATGAAACTAATAATATCATCCCCAGTCAAGGTTTTGAGCACATCCTCGCTCTTGCCCTGTTTAGACACTTTTTCAAATCCATTTGAATTATTTGAAGGATCTAGATTAAGATAATCAAAATCGATGCAATTTTTCATGTCATCAAAGTCCATGCAAGTATTTTGAATTAGTAATGGTAAATCTGAACACGTTTTTTGGTTTTGCGTAAATTTCGTGTAAGTCGTATTATCCATTAAATATTTTTTTGAATCATCAATCTTGCGCAGAGCTTTTAGATCTGCCTCGTTTATGAAAATATCATCAATATCAGCGACAGTATCTAGCATCAGTGGCTGAGGGTGATTTTCCTGAGAAGATTTGCTATTATCGGTAAAGAAAAAATCAATTTTATTGGTAGAGTCAGGTAGCTTAAAATTGGGATTTCTTTCCTCTGGTATTTTATGTTTGATGAAATAATCGTCTACATTTGGTACTGCTGCATTATTGCCTACATCTAAAAAATATTCATCTACATTTTGAGCAACTGGTTCATCAACATTAAATATTTGTTGATCTATGTTTTCGTTTTTAACAAAATTTTCATTGAAATTTGAAACAATGGGCACTTTAGAATCTATATCTTCTTCGTCCTGCCATGTGGAGCTCATAAAGTTTCCAACATTCAAAGAAGATTTTTTGTCCGTGATATATTCTTCTTCATCATCTTCTGAAGATGAGTCAAGTAATGCTGAATGAGGGTCAACCGTATACACAAATATAACCTCGTAATCAAGTCCTTCGACTAAAGAATGGTCGTCTGTACCATTAGACGTATTGAGGTCTAGGTTATCCATTATATCGGTGTGATGTATTTCTATTTCTTCATCGATTTTGTCTTCAACGTTAACTTGGCAAACCTCTATATTCTCTCTCGCTCCCATATCTATTACACCGGGTCTGTACACTTCGATCCCTTCTGATTCCTTTATATTATATTCTTCATCGGAACAGTCATTTTCTGAACTGATATCTTGATAAGATTGAGATGTAATTGATTGATTACTAATGTAGCAATCGCTTATGCTGCCAGAGTTATTTTTTCTTGATATTCTTATCTGAGAATACTCGGGGCTATTTGGATGACCACTGCTTTCTGATGATACAGAATCATTTTTTACATGAAGAGTCGGGTATCCAATAGGATGCAAGCGTGCATGATGATAACTTGGATTTAGGACGTGTGACGCCATATCTGGAAATAAAATAGAAAAGTTATTTCTGTGGCAATCTCAGAAACGTCGTCAATGCCGAATCGGGTATGCGGCTAAACAGATACACGGTCATAAAAATCGATGTTGTACGAGACTAGGATTTACTGAGATGCATTTGGGCAGTGGGTTCTTAGCGACAGTTACACTTATGTCCTAAGAGCAGCAAAGTTTTTGAAAGAGAGTTTCATTTGTCAAGAAGTATAGAGATGTGTTAATCCTTGATAAAGCTCCTAACAATATTAGCAATGGTTCATCTGATCTCGAATAACGTCTAGAATAATGTAATGTATTAGCTCATAAAAATTACAATTGTTATAAACAAATTAAAAAAAAGTATTTTTGTTGCCAACTCAAACTCTATTAATATTTAAGAAATTTTGAAAAAATATCCTTAAAGACGAGGGAAAAACGCCCAGGTATCAGATAGTACTTTTTAAGACGCAAACATGAACAAAAAGCAATAGAGTTTACGCCGTATTATACACCGTACGCCAAGGCGTATACTCTATTTAAACACATACGTGTGTGAGTGCATTCTAGTCATTTTCTGGACGCTCTACTCTGAAAGCGGTTAATTTTGTAGCAAAATGCTACAGGCATTATTTGCAGATAATTTCACGACAAAAATTTTTATAATAACCTTTATTGACCTGCAAGACAGAATAGGTCGAGAGATATTTACGAAAAACTGACTTTCGTGACGTTTTGACCCTTATTACTTGTTTAGCCGGTATGATATCAATGTCGATTTTTTAACCGACTTCAAAAAAAGGAGGAGGTTTCTCAATTCGACCGTATATATTCTTTTTTTTTTTTATTATGTTTAACTCGGGGATAACTTTGTCATTTATGAACCGATTTTGATGATTCTTTTTTTAATGGAAAGGGGATGTCCTAACGGTGGTACCATGATAATTACATTAATATCTGATGACGGCATCCAAGAGAAATCGAGTCAAACCTTGAAGTTGGATTTATTTTTGTTAAAATTGTACTTGTCACATCGTCATTACAACGCCGTAATAAAAGTGTATACAAACTTCAGCTCACTAGGAACTTTACCGCAGATTGAACTATTACTCAATAATGACTTATTGGTGCTTTTGAGATGTTTGTCAAGAGAATCAATTAATGTGTAAAAGAGAAACATTGAGATACAAACTAAACAAGCAACAAAAAACTAAACTAAGTCTAAACTTGGATATTTTAAATACATTAAACTAAATATGGTAAGGGTATGTAGAGGATAAGCAACGATGGTGCGGTCAGTACCCGCTAGTGGTATGTTACCATGAGCGTCTCCGTGATTCGGAGGCCACGTTAAACAGTCGGTCCCGGTTGTTATCGTATGAAAATCAATCGTGAAAATTAGGTGGAGGCCTTTGAGCGGCTTAAAAACATCCAACAGCAAGATCACGTAGCCGTAACGTTG
The DNA here is from genome assembly GCA_905220595.1 of Spilosoma lubricipeda. Classification (NCBI taxonomy): domain Eukaryota; kingdom Metazoa; phylum Arthropoda; class Insecta; order Lepidoptera; family Erebidae; genus Spilosoma; species Spilosoma lubricipeda. The sequence continues at coordinate 12,203,677 of HG992296.1, read as the reverse complement.
TGTTGCCAGTCCCCAACCCGCGCTTGGCCAGCGTGGCGACGTAAGACCTTAACCCTCTCCTGAGAGGAGACCTAATACCAGCAGTGGGTCGTTATGGGTTATCGATGCTGATTAAACAAAGTATGATATAACAGAATAAAAAAATGTTATGTAGAGCCAAAATATGAAAAAATGAAAAAATAAAAATACAAAATAGGTTCAAATTAAAAAACTGAAAAGAGAACGAGAGAGGAATAATACACTTATATGTTGAATAAAACTTAGCATAAGTTCTAAACTTACCATTGGAAAAGTTGAAATCCATATTCAACCAGCAAATAATTTTAAATCCGCGGTTAAGTTAGTAATCACACTCGGACGATCACAAAAACCAATATGAATATCGAAACCGTAAACAACCAGCAAATACACGTTTGACTTCGTAGATGCACAACAAACACATTAAACACTTGCTTCACTCACAGTATAATCGAAAGTGTCTTTCTGCCACGAGATACGGACCACGACTGACGCTGTTAGCGAAGAACGCTTTAATAGAGACGTGGAAAAGAAAGAGACAGCACTATTAAATTACCTGTTAAGGGACGCTATGTAATCGGTTAGAGACCTTTTTTTACAATGCATTTTATTGTAAATAATAACCTATTATTATTGCAAACGATTTAGCCGGTATATACTTTTTTTTGATATTTACTCGTTCATCTAAATTCTTTTTAGAAAACTGGCGAAAAATCCCACGTGTAAGCTAACGGTGAAGTGGTATATCGTAACCTAAATGACTATAACCATCAAATGTAAATATGTCGCAAGGAACTCTGGTGTGCCCTAGGAAGGTAATCCTGAAGAACTCAGACAGACGTTGGTCACCAAGACAGATCAAGGTATAAGACCCGCGAATTCGAAAGAAATCAAACGGTATTCTTGACATATCTGATCGCTACCACTCGTTAAGGTTTGTTGCTTACGATAAACTTAAAAGCTACCTAACCGATTTTCACTTTTTTATTCATGTAAATATTTTGCTGGCGTGTCTAAGATAGGATAGTTAATCTTACGCATGACTGAGAAGAGACGGAGACGAAATTGCGTGGGTCTGTTGGTAATAACAATGTATGTATTGATTACACGTACCAGCTGTGTGGTTTCTGTACCGCTTCAAAAGCAGCTGAACCGAGTTTAATTCAAGAGTTCGAGAATGGCTTGGCTAAAAAAAATCTAAAACATTCTTGTATCCTCAGGAATAAACACAAAACCGGGGGAATAACGCGAAGACACTGGTTCCTGAAATATAGTTTTCTTTAGTGCAGGTACCAGAGAATGGACATTTAATGAATCTAACTTTATTTCAATAAATAAATAAATTGATTTTATCAAAATGAACAACAACAATTTATTAAATAAAATAAAATCAATAAATATTTCGGTCATCTAACACACAACGCCATCTAATCCCAAACTAATCAAAGCTTGTGTTATGGGTACTAGACAACTGATACAAATATATGTATACTTTTTTTTTGTAAATACGTACATATTATACATAGAAAACACCCAAACTCCGAAACAAATATTTGTAGATCATACAAACATTTGGTCCGACCCGAGACCTCACGATCAGCAGTCGCACACGTCATCCGCGAGACCAACGAGGCAGTCAGTATTACACATAATACAAACTAAAAGCTCTCAAAGTAACGTTTCTGATTTGACTTCGAATCAACGATGAATTCTTTAAAAAATAATTTTGTATATATGACGGATTTGTGGATATGACGATACGATATTTATTTAAATTAGACCCACCTTCACATGTAACAAATCCACCTACAATATTTTAATAAAATTGGTTCAGTAATTTAGCATAGGACACCATTTTTCGTTTTTTAAATGTACTACACGATGTATCTAATGAAACACTATCGTCAACGGGTTAACGACGGATGTTACGCTTACTATAATAATTTTTACGCTAAAATATGCCTTATGCCAGAGCGTAATCACGTTATTGTTAAAAAAAATACAGCTAATGCTTTTACAAATCACGCTGAAGAATAAAAGGGATAGCCGAAGACACTTTTTGTATCCTTTTCTAATTGCAAACGTGTGATTGCCATATTGATTGTCATACCCACCCTGTAAATTATTATTTATAAGTAGTATCGATAAAATACGACACACTTTTTCACAAAACAAATAATCATTTTTTTTATATAATAGGCATGCTACATGCATGTTGTGACAATAATACAAACAAGTTATGATGCCTAATTCGTGCAATTTTAAATTACTAAAGAAATATTTGTGTGGAAATATGGTTACGAAAAACACAATTTAGTAATCGATCGTTATCATTGAGATAATTAGTTAAAGATGATGATTTGAGAGAGGCGAGATACAATGATTGAGGTACTTGTTCGCAAATTAATATTTTATCAATATAATCATCATTATATTCCAACAGGTGTAAATAATACAATAGGCTGTTGGACTGCGATAGGCTAATGATGATGACAATCATCATTCGCGCTCGCGCACATGCACATCAATACCCGTTAAACACGTTTAGTGCCGCTAAATGGCTGTGCTTAATTAACCTTTTCGAACGCATTTAGTATAACTTAAATGTATTTAAGCTATGTCGTGCAAGTGGCCCTTAGTGACATTGATGAACGTTAAATTGAAGCAATAGTTAAAAATCTTAGATCAATACAGACATACGCCACTGCATGTACTGGATTGTCAAGGAATACATAAAGTAGTTTGAATCATGTAGATACGAAAAGGTGAGATCTAAATAGAATATAAATTTAACTACATATTATTTGAACTAAGCAGATGGCATAGTGGTTTAAGAAGTCAACTTGCTATTTCCCACAGCGCTGAGTATTTTCTATATGTCTGGGTCTTATGTGTTTTCTAGTATGTCTAAGAGCCCATCTCGATCGCGATACATTTTATAATAATAATAATAATGTTAGGAAATGAAACAGCAGTGCTTTGATGATATATAGTTTACTTGTAAAGAACTAAGCGTAGTCTTACAACACAATATTTCAGTCAGCTATAGCAAACTATTAGGTACGATGATTTACACAACAGCGGTGGGTGACGATGTCAGTAGTTATTGTTTATGCAGGAGCCACGGCTCCATAATACTTCAATGTTACATGGTAACGTGTGTCTTTCTATTACGTTCTGCCTAAGAATTCTACAGAGAAGTCTACAGAGACAACAACATAGATTTAATTATTTAATCCAATAAATAAGATGAGAAAAGAAAAGTTGTGGGTCGCTGTTGATATCGTGTAAAGTCTCAAGATCGCTTTACATTATCTAATTTGTAGAGCGCTAAATTACTGCACTAGTTGCGAAATCACACGAGAGTCCACGTTGCATGCGTGAACTGTCCAACTAGATTCGAAAACTGCCTGACTACATCAAGAGTACCAAGTAATATTTAAGAGAAGGGTTCAAATATAAAAAATAATAAAATGTAATCCCGTTTGGTATTTAATATCCATTAGAATTAAATAAGTTATCAAAGTGGCGACCAGACATGAACGACCACAAAAAGCTTCTACCTACAGCGAAGTGATCAGTCAAACAATATTTGAGCAGATTTTCGTACTGTTTAGCAGTCCATGGTTTTTAACTTGAAGATGCTGTAAACGAAAAAAAATGCCTAAAATAAGAAGATAAGGAGCATCTGTTCTTGACAAACACCGAATTCTTTGCTTAATATTTGCTAAGTACAACTTCATTTTATTTGAGGATTCACATTTATAGTTTTTCTTATGTATAGCCTTTTTTTTGTTTGGGCCTCCCACAATGATTTTACTCTGCTTGATGGAAAGCATAAGCAGTATCCAAGCACTCACCAACAAAACACGACAGTCGTGCTGAAATCAGCGTGACTCTACTACTTTGTTTGTTACCGAGACACTACTACTACTAAGATAGTGAGAATGGTAATGTTTTATATATATTTTACCAAAATAACACACATATTACATTTTTAAATAAACATCCATAACTACATTTAAAATATAAAAAATAGTAGACCACCGACTTAGGGTACAGGGAACAAGAAACCGGTGGTTAGGGCTTCAAAGACAGGAACCTCCTCACTATACGTGCCGTGTCTAGGAGGACTGCCTTTTGCAACAGACCCTTGATCCAACCGTCCAACGTGAGCCTCTTAAGCTGTTGGTCGAGGTTCTTGGCTAACAATCTGTGACCAGATTCAATTATATGAACTCATCATAAAATTACCAATTCGAAAGAAAAGTAATTAGTCATTTAAAAAAAACCTTATCTCTATATAAAAAATTCAAAACAATTACAAAACAAAAATATTAAAACTATTATATATAGATATATACATATAGATAACACGGTGCAAACTTAAAAGAGATTGCTTTTTATTGGTCTAAATATATATTTCCAAAGAAAGATAAAGGTTTCTATAGAATAATGACAAAAGAAATATTGTTAGCAATCATTATAAAATATTTGTTATTTTACCTACTGCCACTATGCTGCTTCAAAGTTTTCACTAACATAAAGGACGGACGGACAGATAAGAGAAAAGTTCAGGTAAAAAACTTTAAAGCAGCATACTGATAGTAGGTGAGAAAACAAATATTTTGTAATGGTTCCTAATAATAATTCTTTTGTCATTGTTCCGTGGAAAGCTGTATCTTTCTTTACAAAGGTATTTGTAGAACAATAAAAAATAATCTCTTTTAAGTGTGCACTGTGTTATCTATCACGAAAACAATATGCCCCATTGCTAATTGTATTAATATTTTTTTTAGTAATTTTTATTTGTGTAGAGATAAGGTTTTTTAAAAAAAATATTAGTGACTTTTATTTCAAGTTATGGATTTGCACTATATTGAAACAAAAATGTTTTATACCTGAACCTTCCCTATGAGTTGTTCGTCGTGTTAGTGGAAATGGTTTGAGATACAGTTTGGGGTTAAAGAGTTACGAACCAATACTATTAATATAAATCTATAAATAAAGTTTAGTTGTAGCTTAGTTGTCCAAAATATTTATTTATTTATACTGATACGTTTGAAAACGTGGACTGCTAAACTGCGCTTCGCTTCTAACTTGTACTTTGAACCACCAGATATGAAGATCTGCTTAATTAGTACGTGACTGATCAGCGCTATAGGTAGAAGTCCTTTGGGGTCGTTCATGTCTTGTCGGTTCAAATGCAAAAACACTCAGGTGTCGTTAATAATTAATTTAATTCTAATGGATTTTAAATACAAAATTTTATGATCTTTCTCTTAAATCGTACTTTGTGTTAGTGGAGACGGTATGATACAATTCGAGGAATAAGAGAGTGCGAGCTCGTGACGCGACGCATAATTGTTTCACGCTTTACAGGATGCGTTTTGTGTATGGTTGATTTTAAATCAGAAATAATGTACTGATAGTATTGTTTCTAGCCAAATCGTAATTATTCCTTACAAATAGACAGGTGTATGTTTTTTAAGAGCGAAATACGCCAATTGTGAAAATTTATTAGCTGATAGATAACACGATAAGGGAATTTTACTGATCCATTTTTTGGCGTCTCAATGGTACTGCACGGATGACGTAGTGGTTGAAGCGATTGTTGACAGTTCAAAACCCACGTGATTGTAATACTTTTATATGTGAATACTCTACATGGAATAATACTTTGTGTGATTCATAAATTTCTGTTTTTAGTCTCGGCATTGTTTGTAGATAGATAGAAAATTCTTTATTTGTACACCATAATAGTACATAGTTATAAGAGTACGTGAATTGTAATGTACTAACTGCCTCGGTGGCACAGTGGTAGTGTATGTGACTGCTGTGCTTGCGGTCTCGGGTTCGATTACCGGGTCGGACCAATTGTTTGTATGATCTGCAAATATTTGTTTCGGAGTTTGGGTATTTTCTATGTATAATATGTATGTATCTACAAAAAAAGTAATTATGATGTCAAGTACCCATAACACAAGCTCTGCTTAGTTTGGGACTAGATGGCGTTGTGTGTTAGATGTCCTAAATATTTTATTTATTTCTTGTTTGTGAAGTCACCCCGCGACACAGAGAACATTTCTAATGTGGGAGTTGTAACTCCTACACAATACAACGGTTCCTGTATTATACATGTGGCGACCTCCACATACAGCGGCAACAAAATCATATGACGGCGCCATCTACCGCAGATACACTGAACGACGAAGTCACGCACAACACGGAGAAACTACCAATCCTGAATCACGCAATAGATGTTCTCGCGCCGATTAGAATATATACAACATCCCAACATCAACCGTTGGGCAGTGGCCCGCCAGGCATGATCACCTCGCCTGGTCGGAGGATCCTCCCTTTGTGTTGGAGGGACAGTGACACCTGTCCCCCACAGTGGTGACCCCGACGTGATTGGAAGCAGCCTTCGAAGGAGCAGATTCAGCAGCAGCATTACCACGCCACCATCATGTTCACTCCCACAGCAAGTCTTAGCCAGCCAGCAACCTCGGCCTTAACAGGGATACACCATACGCAGGAAGCGACCGCTCCAGCCTGGTTACCCCTACGGCCTCATCAGCGTCTAGGCACAGCACACTGCAGCTACGGTTCTTGTAAGCAGAGCATATCTCTCCCGTCTATGCAGCAGCCAGCCACTACGCAGCAACCGCCCCGACTCACTGGGGACCTCACCGCAGCACCGCGCACCGCACGCCATCCCGACTCACTGGGATTAGCGGACTACAGTCCCGACTCACTGGGACTAGCGTCATTCAGTTCCGACTCACTGGAACTTGCGGCACTCAGTTCCGACTCACTGGAACCACTCACTCCTGGCACTGGCAAGCTCCGCAATAGAGCACAGACAGCTGACTCATCACATATCGCCCTCCGGTCTTGGAGGGGAGTTATGTGGCGACCTCCACATACAGCGGCAACAAAATCATATGACGGCGCCATCTACCGCAGATACACTGAACGACGAAGTCACGCACAACACGGAGAAACTACCAATCCTGAATCACGCAATAGATGTTCTCGCGCCGATTAGAATATATACAACATCCCAACATCAACCGTTGGGCAGTGGCCCGCCAGGCATGATCACCTCGCCTGGTCGGAGGATCCTCCCTTTGTGTTGGAGGGACAGTGACACCTATCCCCCACAATACAACTATACAACGGTTTCTACTTAACAGGTGGTTAATACAAATTAATAATACAAATTATCAAGTAACTAATTGATAATAAAAGCACCTATTGCCTGATGGCAGCTTCGGGCGTCACTTGATCATTTATTACATTACTTTTAGTTGTAGTATGAATAGCAAGCAATAAACACAAATATTTTCAAAAATATTAAACTTAGTTGTTATTTGCAATGAGTATAAAGATCACCACTCTTGGATTCTGCTCATGATTTCCATCATGCAGTGGAGTCACTTTATCAAACTTACATGTAACGCTAAAGCGCAATTTAAAAGGTTAAGTATAAAAACCCTTGTAACATAATTATGAGCTTATTCGACAACTGTAGTGACTTATATTTAAACAAATTGAAGCCTTGTTTTACGGTAAAAAAATTAAAATATAAAATTAAAATCGTCAAGATACCAGGAAATAATAATAATAAAAAAGAAACACAACAATAACAATATTTACATACAAGCGAAAAAAAAAAAATTTGCATCATCACATCACCTACGGTAGCGTTCCCAAAAGGCTGGCAGCATTGCCACCTTGAATAGCAATACTAATCTCTGTACCACAAATAGGGTGGCCTTCTGGTCGCGATAGGCGTTCATCAGTTACAATAATTATGTTCTTAAGCTCAGTCAGAAGGAATAGTGCATTAGTTTGCTTGCTAAAGCTTGGTGATCATTCTACTACTCGGATATGAATACAATTTAAAGTGCAGGCACGATTAGTTATTCATTTATTATTCTAAATCCTACGAATTTGAAACAGGCGATCTGTAGATAAATTACACAAACAAGTTAATAACAGCTAACGAACAAATTAATGACGTATTCTATAACAATATTTTGCATTAAAAATATTTTTGATGTCGCTACAACGCACTTCGCTTCCTACCCCTAGTAGTAGAACACACGCGGTCGGCTATGGATCTGTACTCAATAAGTGACGTCTCCTCACTGAATACCAACTCAAGCTGTAGCAACAGGTCATTTGAATATTTATGTACCTACATCGATTTGTTTGCCTCTTGTCACCTTTTTTCATTTTAATATTAATCCTCTTCTTAGTTTTATGATTATTCTAAACAACGTTGCTGGCAGGAGCTGGATGCGAGAAGCCGAGGATCGAACTAAGTGGCGTGCAATTGGAGAGGCCTATGTCCAGCAGTGGACTGCGATAGGCTGATGATGATGAAACAACCTTTCCCTTTAAGTGGGTTATGTCTGGTACCAAAAATATTGTTGTAACAAGATAAAACTTCGGGGTTAGTTGAATTCTGCAATTTCGTAAAGTAGCGTACGACCCATACTTTGGCTCTTGTAATGGAGCCGAAGTTTTTGTGCCTTTATCTATAGAACAATCTCCCAAATTATCATTTTCTAGTGTGAGGTTTAGGTTAAGGTTCTCAAAGCTGTTTATGCAATCATCTATCAAATATTTGTTAAGATCTTTAATAGGAAGCCTTCTAAGTAACACTCGTTTATTATAATTTCACTGGAATCGGTGACAGATTCTTGTTTTACTGGTTCAAATAAATTTTGAATATATTCCTGGGAAGTTTTTCCACTCTGTGTTATGATAAACTCTTCTTTTTTATTAAAATGTTCATACAGAAATAGTGGAGTTTCTTCTTCAGTAAGGTTATGCTTAAATTTAGACGGCTAGGGCGGAGACGAGGAAGGCTAGTTCCGGCAGCTGGTCAGACACACGTGTCCAAACCATCCATAGGCCAGGTTCTCTTTATTGTCACGAACAAGACGATTTGTGTATAGATTAGAGATTTAGGGAACACTCGCGTGTTTTGTTTGACTGTCTCGCGGTTTCAATTATGCATTTTTACTATATATTTGGTTCAAAGCGGGAGCGGACGACACACACGTCACATCATTTTGCGGATAACCGGAGGGGGAGCGGGTGCGGGTGAGGGTGCGGGGAGCAGAAGCGGATTGTGCGTTCGGATATGTGTACCTATTAATTGTTAAATACTTAAATATGCGAACTTTATAACATAAATACTTGAGTTAATAAATAGATTTACTTAAGATCATAAACGGCGTTTACAATAGCTTATACATTAAAATAACACATAAACTACTATTTGCCGTGATAACCAACATACACGCGAGCGGAGCCGCGAACTACAACTAGTAGTTTATAAAGCTAAAATCAGATAAGAAGTTTGGACCCTACAGTAGAACGTATAAACATATTTATTATTGAGTGGAGTCTTCATATTCATTAGACATGAGACAAATATTTGGATGAGAATGTATGCAACGTTATATTGTGTAAACACATCAAAATGTGTATATTAACACACTAAATTGTTTTGTTTTATAATAAAAAAAACTAGAAATGTTATAAATATTTATATAAAGTCCGTAGGTACTTACCATGCACAGAAGGTTGAGACACCATATTTAACCACCGAACAGTAACTGCACGTTTGAGTCAGTAATATTTAGATCACACAATCACAACAACCAGTGACTCTCTATGCTCCTCACAGGAATGCAGATAGAAAGTATGTTCTTACCACGACGGACCGAACACGATTGACTCTATTAACATAGGGTCCGGTCCTCTATCTTACTACTTTACTATTATAATACTACCTGGGAAGGGATACCACGAGTCTCGCCTTTTGACCAATCACGTTCCAACAGATTTTCGCTACGTACGAAAGCTGATTGGTCAGAGGGTGGAGCTTAATCGACACCCTACTATTAACTACCGTTGATGAATTCATTTTATATATATGAGATCTTTTTTTTTGTCTTATGAGTCTTATCTCTATTAAAATGAAACATAACGTTAATAATTTACATTTAACGATGTTTCTTTGCAGTTGAGTTCTATACCAGAACTCCATTCCGGCGCGACCTCCATCCCTACATACATAAATTGTACTTACATTAAAGGCATAGAGAAATAATAGTTACAATATTTATTTTCAAAATGAATTGAATAGAAATATAGAATTAAAATTCTAATTTATTTGATAATAATTAAAAAAATATATCAAACACTATTCAAATACTAGATCCAATTTGATCCCTCCTTTTGAGGGTTTCGTGCCAAAGGCAAAAAACGGAACCATTCATCATTTTAGTTGTGGATTCACATTTATAGTATTTGTTGGTTACAGAGACACCACTACTACTATGATAGTGAGCATGGTAATGTTTTATATTATTTCATTAAAATAACACACTTATTACATTTTTAAGTATATATTTAAAAAACACACAGAAATAAAAAAAAATAGTAGACTACCAAACTTCGGGACAGGGACCAAGAAACCGGTGGTTAGGGCTCCAAAGACAGGAACCTCCTCACTATACGTGCCGTGTCTAGGAGAACTACCTTTTGCAACAGACCCTTGATCCATCTGTCCAACGTGAGCCTCTTAAGGTGTTGGTCGAGGCTTTTAGCTATCAATCCGTGAATAGATACAACTATAGGAACAACAACAATCACCGACTCTATATGCCACATACATATAGACAATTTCGTGAGATAAATCCAAATATTTCATTAGTTTTTCTATTTCAACTTTCATGAGATTCTCGTCATGAGAAACGGCGATGTCGACAATCATTGCGCGGCGCTCAAATCAATCTATTACCACAATATCAGGCTCATTAGCATCAATAGCCCTGTCTGTTATAATAGATTAAACCCAATATAGCGTAGCTCGACCATTTTCGAGAACTGGGTCGGGCAAATACGTGTGGTATGGCACCTTTGAATTCACAAGTTTGTATTTAAGGGCAAGCTGTTGATGTACGATTCTGGCTACTTGATTATGCTTGTGCAAATATTCGCCGTTAGCAAGACGAGAAAAACCAGAAATAATGTGCCTAATAGATTCTCCGGGACGGTGACATGCCAGACAGATATCCACCGTACCATCTATCAGGATATACTTCCGATAGTTATTCGTCATGATAACTTCGTCCATAATCTCACAAACAAAACCTTCGGTTTCTCGAAAGGGATCACTATACCGTAGTCATTAGGTTAAGGCCTTGAAGTCTATGTCGGGCCCATTAAGGGCCTGATAAAATCGTCCTCGGAGTTTTTTGCCCTTCCATACCTCCCTGCGTTCATTAATACTAAGTACTACAGGTTTGCGCCAATTCTTTTTAGCCATAGCAAGTGGAGTGAATCTGGTATCCACTGCAACCACACTGCGATGCACTCCCACGTCAGTAAGTAGAAAATATTCTCTAATTGTATATCTCGCCATTGTGTAGGGTCTTAATATTCAATAGTCCACGAACTCTTATCATTCGCGGGATATACAATCTCATAACCAATGAACGAGGGTGGTGCATTTGATGTAGTCAGTAATATACGGACTCTCCTGTCAAGAGCATCTAATTCTGTCTAAGTCCATTTAATTACACCAAAAAAATACATCGGAACCGGCATGACCCAACCATTGCAGGCTCGCATCTTGTTACCCCCTGATAAAAGACTTTTAAGTACTGTTTTCAGGCAGTCAAAGAAACGTTGTATTTGTAGCTTTCGGTTGCAGACAGATATCTGAGTTTTATATCATTTTTATTATTACATCATTCAAAATTTGTAATAAAACCAGCAAAATTAACACGTGTTAAAAAAATCTCTCTTCAACTCCAAACTGTGTCTCATAACGTTTCCACTAAAACAAGGGACTACCCATAAGAAAGGTTCAGGTATAAATCTTTTTACTGTTTCAATATTTTGCAAATCCACAATTCTAAACAAAAGTCATTAATAATTTGAAAAAAAACCCTATCTCTACACAAATATTTCAAAACAATTACAAAAATAATAATATTAATACCATAATACACAGTAATACACAGTGCAAACTTAAAAGAGACTGTTTTTTATTGGTCTGTATTCATATTTCTAAAGAAAGATAAAGCTTTCCATGGAACAATGACAAAAGAATTCTTGTTAGGAACCATTACAATATATTTGTTATTTTACCTACTGCCACTATGCTGCTTTAAAGCTTTTGTTAAAGCAAAACGCCTACGGATTCTCAACGAGCAATTTTTGATCATCATATTAGTTATTAGTTTAGTTTAAGGAGTTTGTATACGGAATGTAATTGTGGGTACTTTTCTTTACTCTCATTCTATTATTACACATGTGACGAGTGAATCCCGAATTTTTCATTTTAAAAACCTTATTAGCCCAATCTCCAAACATTAACATTTGGCCACATCGAACCGGATTTCAAAACTTTATGAATCAGCTGTTATTTACTGGAAATCGGAGCTAATTATTGCGAAGATTGGATAAAATTGAAGTGACAGTGTCGAGCAAAGGAAAAATGGTGTTAAGCCTCTTTACAGCATAATGCACTCAAGTTAAGTTGAAATTTATTTTTTATACAAAAAAGCAAAGTTATAATTGCATTACTTTAGGTTAACTTAGTACGATAAGCACGTACATAGTGTTTATGTATAAAACACCGACCCTTTGGCATGCGGCAAATTGTTACATAACAGGCCTAAATTGTATTTGAGTTGCTAAATATATATTGTTATTTGTGCATATTAGGTAGTTTACCTGTACTTTGGTGAAGCAACTAGTCTCCTGACAATCAAAATATCTTGTAAGTAATTAGGTATAATCAATAAGTTGTAGAAATAAACAAAATTCAATTCTTATAACTTAAATTTAGTCATAATAATATACTGTCAACTTAAAATCAAATTATACTGATTAATAGGTGGTAAAAATTGTGTTTAGTTTGTCATCGCCATTACCTAGTATCATATTAAAATACCTTACTATTTTACTTAAATAAATAATATCAAAAATAAATAAATAACTAATTGTAACTTCTAGTATAAATCTAATATAACTTACCTACAAAGATATAAAACAAGTTTTCGACTGGAATTGTAGTAATTATAACTAGTTTGAACCTAAGACCTAATACCTACCTACCTTAATCTTATTGTTATAAAATTAGTACTTATTAGGAGTTGATCCTTTGCCTTGTATAAATTCCAGATTGATTGGCACATATCTCCCGGAATATCCAGAATGAGTGAGGAAAAGGATCTTATTCGTAAAAGAGGAAGTTTCAAGGGAAGATTAACTGCATTTTCAAATTATTTACAGTCACTAAACGCGCCTTTAGTTGAGGCTATCGCTCGAGAACTGCACTTGCGTATGAGTAAAGTTGAATCGCTGTATGAACAATACGATGAGGTACAGTTACCAATAGAATGCATGGCGGATGATATGCGCGTTCAACTTAATGAACGCACGGAATTTGAATCACAATATTATAAAGTTCTGGCTGATGCTCAAGGTTTGTTTTCCGATTTTTTTAATAAAAGCTTAAATGAGTCTGTAAAAAGCGGCTCTCGTGTTTTCAATCATAAGCTCGTTAAGTTACCCACTATTCTATTGCCGAAGTTTAGTGGTTCGTATGACAATTCATTTTGAGAGATTAGCGCAGTTACACAAATCAACAAACAAAAACTCTTCTCAACTATTATGTTAGTAAAGATAACGCCATTATTCATTTTTGCATGGTTTGACTTCGGTACTGGAGCTATAAAGGGACTCTTATCACTCAAACACGTCATTGTTATTACACACGCGTAGTTAATACTGTTTTAAAACAAGACGGGTTAAGACATTGAGCTATTTTAGTTTCGAAAGGCATATAGAGTGCAGTTAACATTTGTTCGAATGACTCAATGCGCCTCGTAGCGTCTACATTTGTGTTGCTACGAATGCACTACGCAACGTAGACATCTTTTGCAAATGCTGCATACACCCACTTTGTTTTGATTGCGCAAGTAAAATATTACTATATTTTACTTGTGAAATCAAACTAAAGGAAAAAACTTTTCGCTGAAACTATCTATTATCTCTTTAAGCTATCTCATAGTTTTCTGTTACGTTAACTAGACAAATTCATTATTATTGGGTATTTGAACATTGACAAACGGGACTTGAACTAACACAACAGCCGAACTTGCTTGTTTACCAGACTATTAGAAAATTGTTAATATTAGCCTCGGAAAATTGGTGTTTAAAATATGTATCGCGTTGAAAATTATGTACCCGTGGCCGTTGACATAATTGGACTAAAAAACCAATTATTTTGAATTATCAGTTACCTTGTCTATGAACTGTCACTTTATTCAGTAATCATACTATTTAATAGAAACCAATATATTTAAAACCAATTAATATATTTAATTAATTAATATCAGAGCAAAAATCAGAAAATGTTTTCAGCTAACCAGATAAGCTAACACTTTGTTGACGCGTTGATGTCTTTTATAAGGTAGTGTTCTGAGCGAATTAAAAACCCATTAAATGTGTATTCTTATGTTTAGTGTAATGTGCCAAAATTTACTATCTTTATATCAACTGTTTGGATATCTGTATAAATGTGTGTGGATTGGATCCTAGTTGCTTAAGTAGGTCCAAATAGGATTTATCAAAGTGCAGGGTTTTAAAGTAACATCATCATCATCAGCTTTTAAAACTCCACTGCTGTACATGAGCCTCTCCTTAGGAAGAAGCTTTTGGTCTACTACACCACACTGACCAGGCGGGTTGGTACAGGGGTCGTTTCAAGTTCTCATATATTTCTATAGTTGGTCTTTTAAAATATTAATATATACATATATATAATTTATTTATTTTTTACAAGAAATTACACTCAATACACCTTGCTTACAGATAATATTTCACATTTTTTCAAACAAATCAATAATAATAACAATCAGTTCTATGCAAACAAAATATTATAGTTCTTGGCTCCCAAACTAGGTTTATCACCTGTGACTTGGGAGCCAATATATATGTAAGTCTTTTAAAATGTACTAGACTGTGATTATTGTAATATTTCATGAATAATGTTGTAAGTTATATTGTATCGTGCAGCGCGAATGATGCCTAGGATTCCCAGTGTGAGGCAATGTACTGAGTGAGGTCACTTAAATACATATATAAACTAGTTGACCAGGTGAACTTCGTACCGCAAAATTTACATATCTGTCTCAGCCGTCCCACAGCCACCGTAATGTTGCAGACAAAAAAATAAGTTTTCCGGTTATACTTAAATTTTTCTTGTATACAAACCTTGTCCTAACAATAACGAACACATAAAAAAGAATGATTTAATTTGGTGCAGCCGATCGGAAGTTATGCGCGTACATACATATATATATATATATATATATATATATATATATATATATATATATATATATATATATACATATGTGTAAATATATATATAAATCTGCCCACTAAATATAGTTTCTAAGTTATTTATTAGATTTTAAGTTAGTTTAAATACATGTAAATATGGTATTAAAAAATAGATTATATTATAGTTGGTAAAACTTAACTATAACTCGTGCCATGACGTCACTCTCACATGACGTGTGTTGTACAGAATACTTTTATTTTAAACTTATTTTTTGCATGAAACGGAAATTTATAAAATTTCGTAGAACCTTAAATCTATCTATACAAATAAATAAAATTGGAGTGTCTGTTTGTAATATTAAAATAACCACTTTTTACTGAGTGCATATGTATGTATACACGGTACATATACCAAAAATGTAGCAAAAAAATTTTTTGTCCATCTGTCTGTCTGTCTGTTTGTTCCGGGTAATCTCTGGAACGGCTTGACGGATTTTGACGGGATTTTCACTGGCAAGTAGCTGATGATCCGGGGAGTAACTTAGGCTACTTTTTTTAGACTAACTTTGTCCCGCGGCGTTACTCGCGTTGTAACATTCCCCGCGGGTAACACCGCGGGGTTCAGCTAGTTGTAAGAAAAAACGTACAGTAAGAAAGTACATTGAGAACAAAAAAGGTAATTAATAAACGACTAGTTATAATAACACATTCTGTTTTATTTCATATCCCCAAGCTCTAAACAAATATAACAAAAGTGTTCGCTTTAAATAAATACTGAGAACATGAGCACGGAAAACGGAACAAAATATTGTTTAAAACATATTATAATTTTCTTTAGGGTTATAAAGATAGTAATATCTTTATATTTTTTATACTACACACAAGAATACACACGATTTATGGGTTTTTTAATTACCTCAGAAAACTTCCTTAGAAAAGACATCAACGCGTCAACACAGTGTTAGCTTTTAATTAAATGTTGTGATTATCAAATAAAGCGATGCTTCATAGATAGGGTAACTGATAATTTACAATAATTGGTATTTTTGTCCAATATTATGTCATCGGGTACATTATTTCCAACGCGATACACAATTTAAAAACCATTAAAACTTTTTTTTTCAACTTATCTAGGCTAATCGTAAAAATATTCTAACTGCCTCGGTGGCGCAGTGGTAGCGTATGCGACTGCTGTCTCTTGAGGTCTCGGGTTCAAATCCAGAGTCGGACCAAATGTTTGTATGATCTGCAAATATTTGTTTCGGAGTTTGGATATTTTCTATGTATAATATGTATGTATTTACAAAAAAAAAAACAGTGTATATGTAATTATATTAGTTGTTTAGTACCTATAACACAAGCTCTACTTAGCTTGGGACTAGATGGCATCGTGTGTTAGATGTCCGAAATAAATATTTATATTTATTTTATTTAACAGTTTGGGTAACAAGCAAGTTCGTTCAGCTGTGTTTTAGTTCAAGCCCAGTGTGACAATATTGAAATACCGCATATTAGTGAGCGTAGAAGGAAAGTATGAAATAGCTTAAAGAGATAACAGATAGTTGCAGTGAGAAGTTATTTCCTTTATTTTGATTGCACAAGTAAAATACGGATATATTTTACTTCAGCAATCAAAATAAAATGAATGTATGTAGCATTTACAAAAGAAGTCTACGACGCGTAGTGCATTCGTAGCAACACAAATGATCGTAGATGCTACGAGGCACATTGAGTCATTCGAACTAGTGTTAACTGTATTCTATATTATTCTGCATAAGAATTTAAACTGTCAAGTTTATATGGAGCACATGGATATAATCTTGTGGGTGAAGTCACCCTTGGTAGGTAAGGTCACCCTGTAGTAAGGGATAACAGTTCCTTTCCCTCAGGATATGCGATGAACTGTGCTGTTAGTTATATTATTTAGTGATGTTTAAATAGCATTTTAGCGCATGTGTGTGGGTGTGCGTGGCTGTGAGTGTATGTGTGTGTATTTGAGTAATGTGACTAAACAAATGTGTTGTCATGTATTATTGCAAAAAAAGATTGTTTCTTCATAAGTTTTATTTTGGAGATACGAGCGAACCTCCTTCTTGTATAAAAACTGTGAGAAACCATATATTGGGCAAATTGAGTAAATCTATACTAATATATAAAGCTGAAGAGTTTTTTTGTTTGTTTGTTTGAACACGCTAATCTCAGGAACCACTGGTCCGATTTGAAAAATTCTTTCGGTGTTGGATAGTCCATTTATCGAGGAAGGCTATAGGGTATATATCATCACGCTACTACTAATAGGAGCGGAGCAACAATGAAGAATGTTTCAAAAACGGGGGAAATTTTCACGCTACGGGCAATATAAGGCGCAAACGAAGTTGCGTGGGTCAGCTAGTTTTGTTATATACATAGGGTCCCAAAAAATAGAAAAACCGTTTGGTAAACAAAGTTTGGGGTTTTGGAATCACGCAGATTTTGTCCTTCCGATGCTTTTTAATTATTATGTTTTGTAATTTTTCTATATAGAGTGATTTTATGTTAAAAGAGGGTTGTATGGAAGATGAACAGCTGTCGTACGTTCAGAAGGTTACATTTATCATATATGTAGTATGGTTGTTAGAAACATAATGGGGTGAAAAGTTGCCTCTTTTAAAATAGCTCTGTTCAAGAAAAAAAAAATTATTCGGTAGGAAATACTATAAATGACAATAAAATATAAATAAATATTTTCGGACAAATAAATAAAATCAATAGGTAGGTAGACAAGTAACAAAATAATAGTAGACAAATAAATAAAAACGAAACAATAGGTAAGCAAAAGGCATAGTATACTCTCCAAATAACAGATTGGTTTGGAAGAGCTCTTCAGAACACTCTCCATTGTAAAGGCGGTAGAGGACTACCTTAGAGGCGATATCTCTCTGCAACTGCAGAGGCTCAAGGAATTCGGCGGCGGCGGCGACTGTTGATAATGTAGACTGCTCGCCGAATTGGTGAAAAAACGAATATTCGCAAAGATTATTTACAACTACAAACACACAAAGGAATAAGACAACAAGTAAATGAGTTTAGATAGTAAATATATATTTAAAGCAAGCCATAAACTTTTTTAAAGATTTACTATTCGCGCTTACTTTTACCATTACAATTTCATATGATAGGCAGCGTCTTATTCCGTGTTCAAAACTGACAAAACCGCTAGGCCAGTTAACCTTTTTTGGACAATCGTCGTTCGCAAGTAAGTTTTAAATCATTTGACTTTTGACAGTTACTGGTATTGTTAAAAAATATTTATAGCGACTACTACATTGGGAAACATATCTTTTAAATGTAGTTCAACTATAACTTTAAGAAGACCCAAACTTGAAGTACGGTCACATTTATCAACTAATATAGTCGTTTTAACTTGACTCTTTATAGTGTCTAACTCAGTCCTAAATTCAGTAGCATTAATATCTATCATACTCAAATCAGCGGAATGTTTTTTTTTGATTTTCAGCTTTATATTTAGCAATCTGTTCTATTGTCAAAAAAATAAAAAGGTAATGAATGTAGTGTTGTAAAGTTTCTCGAATCGCCATGTAAATACAGAAATAGGGAGATCGTTTTTGTTTATTCGAAATACGGTTCCCATTTCACGTCATTGTCATTCTTTTATTATATTTATATCATTAATTTCATCACGATGAAGATTTGAAGACTTAAGATTTAAAGACTGTAAATACTTGACATTGGCAGAAATAGCCGATTCGGCTGGTTGCCATTTCATCAAAAGAAGAAGAATTTAGAAATCCTTTTATCAATTGCTTCATACATATTCATTTTAAAACTGTAGTGTAATATTGTAGGAAGCTATGTGTTGTAATCGAGCCCAGCAGAAACTTATCAGGAGCAAACCGAAAAAATAATAGTTCTGCCTTCTGCCTGGTCTGGCCATTCTTGGGCCCCCCAGAGTCTACGCCCTATACCTGGGCACCGGTGGCAGGTATAGGGCGTATTGGGAAGTCAGTACCTTCAAAAATACTGACAACTAGTGCAACCTTCGAATTCAGCAACGACAGACCTCCGTGAAAGAAATGATTCTCTTCCACGGTTGAACTAGTGGCCGAGGTTAAAACGGACATACTTATGCCAAAAGGAATCAATCCACACATATGCCAATTTGATAATTAACCTCATAGATAGGCACCTTGACTCAATTTTAACATGTGTGTGTATTGGTTCCTATAAGTAGGTCCAAATAATCTTGTAAATAATAACAGTTAATTTATTTGTCTTATTGGAAGGATTCGTTCAGAAGGCTTGGATTTTTTCGACTAATAATCACGTTTACCAATTTATACCTATAAGTGTGGGTGCACACCGGAGTCAACAGACAGTCTCCGACGAGACAGTTTGTCGAGGCTTGACTACCTTGCCGTAAATAGCGTTGTGTTAGGTGGGACCGTCACACACGAAAACCGTTTCAAACAGAGAATCTCCGACGAAGTATCCAAACTCAAATCGTACCGTCCCCCTCTTTGACCGTTTGTCCGTTTTCATGCGGTGTGCGTCAGTAAAATACAACAATCGAAAACCTAGTCGGTGTGTGCCCGGCCTTAAGATTTTTTTTCTGTAAAGTCTTCTGTTTTTATCCCAATACGCCAAAGTTCTTGTTAACCATTCCCATATAAGTTAATTGGGCTTAAATTAAATAATTGAAATACGCCTCTGGGTATCCACTTTCGGGATAGAAGTGTAACGTATTTCAGTTATTTTGGAGATTGCAGTTAGAAAGAAAAGACCAATGTAAATCTTTTAAAAACACAGTTTATTACAAAGAATGAAGAAAAAATGCTTCATGTGTCACGTGAGACATTTCTAACATTTTAAACAAGAAGCAATGACGTATGATACTATTTACAAAGCAAAACAAACAAATATATACATCTTGAGGTAATTGAACCTAAACTAAACATGTAAGTAAAAAACAAACAATACAGTAATAGTTGTGGCACCTATCTCACCCATCTTGTTTTATGCGAAATAAATGCCTTTGCAAATTGAACTGTTTGGTTAATTTTGTATTGATCATCTCTTATTGGTCTAATATTTAAAGTTACTAAAATATTTTTTTGGCAGCTAGTGCAAGATGCCACAACAATTGAGCAACAAACACAACAATGTCTTTTCAATTGCACAAGAAGGTAACTGTCACTCTGACAGCTGTCAAATGTTTGCAGCTGTCATGGCACACACTCGCGGTAACAGAAGCGGATCTTTCTTGTATTTTAAAGAGGCAATGACGATACTTAATGTTTTTATGATAATTACTACACATTATTTTTAATATATATATACATTTAATTATTGATTCGTAATTCATATAATCTCACTTGGTTCATACATAAAGTACTACTGTTCTAGTACCCTATATTTTTATCTTAATCTATTGTGGCTGAGCTTCTGTAACACAGTTGTTTAAGAGGTCCCACCCACACCCACAGTTAAAGATAGCCACTTTACTAACAACTTACATAGCCTTGTGCTCTACATTAATTAAATATATAATATATATATAATACACAGATTTTCGATAGTTTTCCTTTTCAATTAGTCTTAGTTAACATCTTAAGCTAAGACTTCAATTATACTTACAGCAAAGTTTAAACGGTTATACTAATGCATCTATGCATAAAACAGCATCTACATTTTTACAATACAAACTCGTATCTATAGAATAATTTCGATATACTGTCATAATCGCATTTCACTTAGAATGAACAGGATTTACACATATGCCACACTTAAAAAATGGCGCTAATATGACAGCTGTCAGTTTTAAAACTGTCATAAGAAGCATAGTGATGAGAACGTAAGGGTCAAGTTGCAGTAATCGTCAGTATTCGCGTTTTTTGTCATTTTTAAGTTCGTCGAGCTTTCGCTTCATCCCGAGTAGCATCTGATCAAAGGGCATAACTTCGTCCCTTCGTACTACCGGTACTGGTACAACATCGTGAAAAGCACTCTCTGTAGACTTTGCTTCGAGAACATCTAGAAAAAAGGTTTCATGTTAAAACAAAACATAGTAAGACAATTCTCTTATATAGTTTATTTGCTTGGATTTAGATAAGTTTGCTTAGATTAGTTGATCGCGCCAAACCGCAACAAAATCAAAGAGCTCGCCTGCGGCGTTCACTCACAATTAAATATGATTTATCAGTTTACGCTGTTGTAGTAATTAATATAAACAATTCCATTGCATAGAAACGTACCACAACACTTTAACAACGTCGGGTCTTTAAACTTGTTTAATGCTTTTGGTTTTAGTTTATACTTTTTTTAAAACAGTTTAGCTTTGACAGTGACCTATCACTGTCTAAACTAAACTCTTTTATTTAAAGAAAGGAATCACAAAGTCCTCATCCCAAGGCACATCAAAAAATTATCGGTGTGTTTAAAATGCGTATTTTATTGAGCACATATTGCAAAAAAACGTGTCATAAAAAGTTTACAAAAGATACGAAAACAATTTACTATTAAGTTTACATTACTAAAACAGCACAAAGCACGAGAATCTATATTACTGGTAAGAAAAGAAGTTCTTTTAATTAATGATTCAAGTAACAGTTAAATAAGTATTTATGTGCTGTCTATAAAAATAATTTTCCCTTACTTATCGTCTGAACTGTAAACTCGATAGTTACTCTTGTGACTATCATCTCGATTGAAGGAGTTGCGTGAGCGCCGCGACTTACAGGAGGAGTTGCTTGCTGAGCTCGATGAGGACGAGGAAGAGGACGAGCTGCAAAAATAAATGCAATTAGTAATAAGATTCTGAAAGTTGGTAGATTGTGCGTAACTAAGGAACAGTAGTAACCGAAGTGATAGTTATTTGTTTTAAGAACACATTATTGGCAAATTAAAAGATACGTTCTATGAATGTTGTCACACCATCATTAATAACAATCATAATCAACCGTCAGACTTTACGACGACAGCCGATTCGAGTTTTTGCTTTTCCACAACTTCTAGTTCATCAGTACAAGTAAGTATCCCTTTCTTTTCATAGCCCTCATCATTTTCAGATATACCTAATTTGTACAACTTCATGTACTCAAAGTTTCCAGTCCCGTGTTGAAGTAAATGACTTACAGTTGGGAAAATGTCTATGAACGATACACTTTTAACTACTTAATTTCAATAAATATGAAATACATTTGGAATAGCGTCTGACTAGCGTAAAGTGGGACAGATTCCAAGATCATAGTTTTATTATTCAAATTTATTAATATAATTTCTTCTTGTTTATCAATCAAAAATAATTTTATGTTTATCTTTTTTTAGCTAGACCCTTTAGCGTGAGTCTCTCGCTTAACATATACACCGATAGTCTATACTGCACATGGCACAAAAAGTTATATGCTCACTAAATTATGAAAAATGATTACAGTACACTTTTAGTAAGAAAATGCTTACCTTGATGACGAATCAGAGCTTTCGGGAACCGTCGGCGTCGGCTTTATCAGTGGTGGAGTAAACAACTTACAATATTTTTTTTCAGCAGTGTTGGAGAGAGTGTTTGGTTTAAATCTCTTGACAGAAGTGTTAGACCTGGCCTCAGGCCTAGCTGGTGGATAAGATTTGGAATCAGATTTTTTAGGCCGATCACGTCTGACAGATGGTGATCTTCTCTTATGATATGATCGTGATCTAGACCTATGTTTCCTCTTGTAAGATGAATCTGATCGCTGGTACCTACGGTAGCGACCATGAGATCTCGACTGACTCCGACTACGTGACCGTCTCCTGCAACTACGAGAAGTAGATCTTGAAATACATCTATACTTGAATTCGTATCGGTCTTTTGATCTGGACCGCTTTTCCTTTTTCTCTCTCTCAATTTTATCAGACCGTACTTCTTTAATTTGGATTACCTTTTCCCCTGATATTCTTGCAGTTTCTTTTACCTTTTTTTTACACGACGGACTTCCGTGGGTAAATAGAGACAAATCACTATAATTAAATTTTTTACTGCAATTAAGTGGTATTTCCGGAGATATGCGTTTAGATATCAGTGTTGTAAACTCAGGCATCGGGTCTGTTTGCACAAGAATATTTTTAGTTTTCGGCTTACTTCTGTCTTTGGCTAAATGCAGGATAACTTTGTCTTCCCCATGCTCCGCTTCAGAGTCATATTCTCGAACTATCGTAATCTCAGGACACTTGATGTTACCTTTGTCTATAATATTAGATTTCGACTTTAAATGTCTATCATCGTATGTTTCGTCAAAATCTCCAGGGTTTTTTTTTGTAACAACATCTTGTATACTGGCGAATAGTGAGTTACTTGACATTTTAGAGTCTACTTGCTTTTTGACGCTTTTAAGCGCCGTTATATTATCTCTATATTGTTCTGTATTAATTTTGAATTCGTCCTGTTTTTTCTGTTCTATGGGAATTTTATTTTTCTCGTCTTTCCATACAAAATTATAGGCTTTTGAAACATATCCTTGTGAGTGTTTACACCAACACTAACTAAAGTTATTTGTTCATAACTAAGTGATGATCGGGGTTTTTCCTTAGCTATGGGTGGCTTCAATACTTCAGGCTTGGTCATTCCTACTAATTTCATCATTTCTGCGTCGCTTATCAGAGGTGGCAATTGAAAGTTCTCCATTTTAGGTATCTTACACATAACTATGTCTTCGTCTCTTTTCCTAATGGCTTTAGCCTTTTGTTTCTTCAAATTCATCAAAAATTTTGTACCTGCTTCTTTGATTGGATCAAAGAACTTTTCCTCATTGTTCACATTTTCATCGGTGTTTATTAAGCCATTAGGTGTCGTCCCAATTATAGGACACTTAACAGCTTTGTCTTGTCCAGGGCTTGGCAAAGTTGGTAATATTACCTCAGGGCTTCCTTGTACAGATCTTGTGTTAGATGAAACATCTCTCCTTAGTCTATATTCTTGGAGGCTAACCTTCTTTTTTTGCTTTGGGTGTGATTCCTCTTCTACACGTTGACTACTTACATTTGTACATTTATTATTATCTAATTCTTTTAAATATTTGTCTTCTTTTTCTATATTGTTTGTCTCTTTGTATGGCTCTAAGTCAAAAAAATCGTCCAAATCAATTTTTGACTCTTTTACTGAAGGCACATCTTTTTCTGATGTCTTCTCTATGCAGAAATTAAGTACAGTCGGCATAGGTGTACAGGTCGTCATGCTCGAAGGTATATCTAACAGTAGAGGTTCAGAATTGTTAGTTGTTTCGATCTCCATATCCTGAGGAGATAAATCATCTTCATTGTGTTTGACAACGGTATTGTGGGTATTACTATACTCACAAATGAAACTAATAATATCATCCCCAGTCAAGGTTTTGAGCACATCCTCGCTCTTGCCCTGTTTAGACACTTTTTCAAATCCATTTGAATTATTTGAAGGATCTAGATTAAGATAATCAAAATCGATGCAATTTTTCATGTCATCAAAGTCCATGCAAGTATTTTGAATTAGTAATGGTAAATCTGAACACGTTTTTTGGTTTTGCGTAAATTTCGTGTAAGTCGTATCATCCATTAAATATTTTTTTGAATCATCAATCTTGCGCAGAGCTTTTAGATCTGCCTCGTTTATGAAAATATCATCAATATCAGCGACAGTATCTAGCGTCAGTGGCTGAGGGTGATTTTCCTGAGAAGATTTGCTATTATCGGTAAAGAAAAAATCTATTTTATTGGTCGAGTCAGGTAACTCAAAATTGGGATTTCTTTCCTCTGGTATTTTATGTTTGATGAAATAATCGTCTACATTTGGTACTGCTGCATTATTGCCTACATCTAAAAAATATTCATCTACATTTTGAACAACTGGTTCATCAACATTAAATATTTGTTGATCTATGTTTTCGTTTTTGGGCACTTTAGAATCTATATCTTCTTCGTCCTGCCATGTGTAGCTCATAAAGTTTCCAACATTCGAAGAAGATTTTTTGTCTGTGATATATTCTTCTTCATCATCTTCTGAAGATGAGTCAAGTAATGCTGAATGAGGGTCAACCGTATACACAAATATAACCTCGTAATCAAGTCCTTCGACTAAAGAATGGTCGTCTGTACCATTAGACGTATTGAGGTCTAGGTTATCCATTATATCGGTGTGATGTATTTCTATTTCTTCATCGATTTTGTCTTCAACGTTAACTTGGCAAACCTCTATATTCTCTCTCGCTCCCATATCTATTACACCGGGTCTGTACACTTCGATCCCTTCTGATTCCTTTATATTATATTCTTCATCGGAACAGTCATTTTCTGAACTGATATCTTGATAAGATTGAGATGTAATTGATTGATTACTAATGTAGCAATCGCTTATGCAACAGCGGTGGGTGACGATGTCAGTAGTTATTTATTATGCAGGAGCCACGGCTCCATAATACTTCAGTGTTACATGGTAACGTGTGTCTTTCTATTACGTTCTGCCTAAGAAGTCTACAGAGACAACAACATAGATATAATTATTTAATCCAATAAATAAAATGATAAAAGAATAGTTGTGGGTCGCTGTTGATATCGTGTAAAGTCTCAAGATCGCTTTACATTATCTAATTTGTAGAGCGCTAAATTATTGCACTAGTTGCGAAATCACACGAGAGTCCACGTTGCATGCGTGAACTGTCCAACTAGATTCGAAAACTGCCTGACTACATCAAGAGTACCAAGTAATATTTAAGAGAAGGGTTCAAATATAAAAAATAATAAAATGAAATCCCGTTTGGTATTTAATATCCATTAGAATTAAATAAGTTATCAAAGTGGCGACCAGACATGAACGACCACAAAAAGCTTCTACCTACAGCGTAGTGATCAGTCAAACAATATTTGAGCAGATCTTCGTACTGTTTAGTAGTCCATGGTTTTTAAGTTGAAGATGCTGTAAACGAAAAAGAATGCCTAAAATAAGAAGATAAGGAGGATCTGTTCTTTACAAACACCGAATTCTTTGCTGAATATTTGCTAAGTACAACTTCATTTTATTTGAGGATTCAGATTTATAGTTTTTTTTAAGTATAGCCTTTTTTTTGTTTGGGCCTCGAACAATGATTCTACTCTGCTTGATGGAAAGCATAAGCAGTATCCAAGCACTCACCAACAAAACACGACAGTCGTGCTGAAATCAGCGTGACTCTACTACTTTGTTTGTTACCGAGACACTACTACTACTAAGATAGTGAGAATGGTAATGTTTTATATATATTTTACTAAAAAAGCACACGTATTACATTTTCAAATAAACATCCAAAACAAATACATTTAAAAATATAAAAAAATAGTAGACCACCGACTTAGGGTACAGGGACCAAGAAACCGGTGATTGGGGCTCCAAAGACAGGAACCTCCTCACTATACGTGCCGTGTCTAGGAGGACTGCCTTTTGCAACAGACCCTTGATCCAACCATCCAACGTGAGCCTCTTAAGCTGTTGGTCGAGGTTCTTGGCTAACAATCTGTGACCAAATTCAATTATGGGAACTCATCATCAAATTACCAATTCGAAATAAAAGTAATTAGTCATTTAAAAAAAAACCTTATCTCTATACATAAAATTCAAAATAATTACAAAACAAAAATATTAAAACTATTATATATACATATAGATAACACAGTGCAAACTTAAAAGAGATTGCTTTTTATTGGTCTATGATAATCTCTAGATAAGATAAAGGTTTCTATAGAATAATGACAAGAGAATTATTGTTAGGAATCATTATAAAATATTTGTTATTTTACCTACTGCCACTATGGTGCTTTAAAGTTTTCTCTAACATAAAGGACGGACGGACGGATAAGAGAAAAGTTCAGGTAAAAATCTTTAAAGCAGCATAATGATAGTAGGTGAGAAAACAGATATTTTGTAATGGTTCCTAAAAATAATTCTTTTGTCATTGTTCCGAGGAAAGCTGTATCTTTCTTTACAAAGGTATTTGTAGAACAATAATAAATAATCTCTTTTAGGTCAGCACTGTGTTATCTATCACGAAAACAACATGCCCCATTGCTAATTGTATTAATATTTTTTTTACCTGGGTATTTGTAAAGAACAGAACCTATTTATCCTCTTATTTTAATCAAAACATATTAATTTACTATTTTACAGCATCTTCAAAGTTATACTGATACGTTTGAAAAACGTGGACTGCTAAACGCGCTTCGCTTCCAACTTGTACTTTGAACCACCAGATACGAAGATCTGCTCAATTAGTGCGTGACTGATCAGCGCTATAGGTAAAGCCTTTTGGGGTCGTTCATGTCTTGTCGGTTCAAATGCAAAAACTTTCAGGTGTCGTTAATAATTGATTTAATTCTAATGGATATTAAATACAAAATTTTATAACCTTTCTCTTAAATCGTACTTTGTGTTAGTGGAGACGGTATGATACAATTCGAGGAATAAGAGAGTGCGAGCTCGTGACGCGACGCATAATTGTTTCACGCTTTACAGGATGCATTTTGTGTATGGTTGATTTTAAATCAGAAATAATGTACTGATAGTACTGTTTCTAGTTTAATCTTAATTATTCCTTACAAATAGAAAGGTGTATGTTTTAAGAGCAAAATGCACCAATTGTTAAAATCTATTAGCTGATAGATAAGACGATAAGAGAATTTGACTGATCCATTTGTCGGCGTGTCAATGGTACTGCACGGATGACGTAGTGGTTGAAGCGATTGTTGACAGTTTAAAACCCACGTGGTTATGATACTTTTATATGTGAATACTCTACATGGAATAATACTTTGTGTGATTCATAAATTTCTGTTTTTAGTCTTGGCATTCTTTGTCACTTACTAACTACTTCGGTGGCACAGTGGTAGTGTATGTGACTGCACTGCTTGAGGTCTCGGGTTCTATTCCCGGGTTTGACCAAATGATTGTATGATCTGCAAATATTTCTTTCGGAGTTTGGGTATTTTCTATGTATAATATTTATCTTCAGAATAGTAATTATGATATCAAGTACCCATAACACAAGCTCTGCTTAGTTTGGGACTAGTTAGCGTTGTGTGTTAGATGTCCTAAATATTTTATTTATTTCTTGTTTGTGAAGTCACCCCGCGACACAGAGAACATTTCTAATGTGGGAGTTGTGACTCCTACACAATACGACGGTTCCTACTTAACAGGTGGTTTAAGGAAAAATCGAATTGAAATCGAAAATGTTTTATTGTCACAACAATAATCAACATCACAAGCGAATAACGTGACGTTGTGTTATTGTATTATACAACTATACAAGATGTTATAAAATACAACTAAATAATATTTCTAATTAAAACTTATTATTTATATTGAATCCATTAATATTATAATACAAACTATCAAGTAACATTTCAAACAAGAGGTAGCAACTATATATGATACTATTTACAAATAAATACAAACAAATATTTACATCCTGAGGTAGTTGAACCCAAACTAAACAAATATATTAATAAAAACAAACAATATAATAGTTATGGCACCTATCTTAGCCACCATGTTTTCTGCAAAATAAATTCTTATGCAAGTTGAACTGTTTGGTCAATTTTGCATTGCTTATTTCCTATAACTTCAATTCAATCCAATTCAATTCAATCAACAGTTATTATTGTAATGACGTTTTTATTGTAATCAAAGTTCACTATAACTTCAGATTTATTTTCAATTGTTAACTTAATTCTAGAATTTTGACTACAATTATCAATGTCTTTGTAAGCACCATTGAGCGCGACAGAATTATTGGTTTTATTTTTACTCTCAACACTAACACCATGGACCGGTGAAAGTTCTATACGATAGTACGACTGCGTGGGAGGCTTCACACTCGTATTAGCACTATTTTCCTTTTTTAAGTCTATGTTGTTTACCTTACAAAACTTTTTGTGCTTGGAATTTCGGTCTTCATTTTCTTCGTCACTACTAAGACAGTAAACCACTTTTTTTCTCTTACATGACCTTTGTCTGGAGTTTAAGTTTTTGTGGTTACTAGATAGTACTTCGGATTCTAATAAACTCTGTCCTTGTTCGAGATTAATTAAATCGTGCCTCTTTTTCGGTGAGCAGTTGTCATGGTCAGAATGCACAGGGCTCTCCGACCGTCGAACGAACGTCGAACGTCCGACCGTATGTTGATCTTTGTTGTCGTTATTAACAAAATATTCATCGACATTTGAAACAATGGGGACCTCAGAATCTATGTCTTCTCCGTCCTGCCATGTATAGCTTGTAAAGTTTCCAACATTCAAAGAAGATTTTTGGTCCGTGATATATTCTTCTCTATCATCTTCTGAAGATGATGCAGAAGACTTCTCTCTCGCTCCCATATCTATTGCATCGGGTATGTACACTTCGTTCCCTTCTGATTCCTTCATATTATATTCTTCATCGGAACAGTCATTTTCTGAACTGGTATCTTGATAATATTGAGATGAAATTGATTGATTACTATTGTACCAATTGCTTGTGCTGCCAGAGTTTTGTTTTCCTGATACGCTTATCTGAGGATACTTAAGGCTACTTGAATGACCACTACTTTCTGATGATAGAGAATAATCAGTCTTTACAGGATGAGTCGGGTATGTAATGGGATGCAAGCGTGCATGATGATAACTTGGATTTAGGATGTGTGACGCCATATCTGGAAATAAAATAGAAAGTTATTTCTATGTCAATCTCAGAAACGTCGTCAATTTCGAATCGGGCATGCGGCTAAACAGATATACGGTTGTACGAGTTTAGGATCTACTGAGATGTTTTTGGGCAGTGGCACACACTTGGCGGCAGTTACACTTATGGCCTAAGAGCAGCCATGTTTTCGAAAGAGAATTTCACTTGTCAAGAAGTATAGAGATGTGTTAATTCTTGATAAAGCTCCTAAAAATATTAGCAAAGACGCATATGATCTCGAATAACATCTAGAATAATGTATCGAAAGTATGTGTTGGCACAGGGTTAAGCCCTTACATGCCTTACTAATTATTTAAACACATATGTGTGTGAGTGCATTTTAGTCGTTTTCTGGGCGCTCTACTCTGAAAGTGGTTAATTTTGCAGAAAAATGCTGTAGTCATAATTTGTAGATAATTTCACGACAATCAATTTTATAATAAGCTTTATTGATCTGCAAGAGCGAAAAGGACAAGAGACATTTGCGAAAAACTGACTTAAGTGATCTTTATAACTTTTTAGCCGGTACGATATCAATGTCGATTTTTCACATCGTCATTACAACAATAAAGGTGTACACAAATTTCAGATCACTTGGAATTTTTCCGCAGATTGGGGATTAAAATATCTAAAATAACTAGACTGCTATTCAATAATGACTTATACGTGCTTTTTTAGATGTATGTCAATCAATAAATTTGTAAAAGATAAATATTGTGATAAAAACTAGACTAACAAGTACAAAAACTAGACTAAGTCAAAGTTTTGAAGTAAAACCATAATGAAATATAAGAAAGTCTCACAAACAATGAATTTCAAATTTTGGATATTTAAGATATTTTAAACAAACCGTGATATTAATAAAAAACAATATAAAAAAAATTGTAGAGCCAAAATATGAAATATGTTAAATCAAAGTAGGTTAAAATTAAAAAACTGAAAAGAGAATAATTCACTTGTATGTTTAATAAAAGTTTGAATAAGTTCTAAACTTACCATTTGAAAAGTTGAAATCCATTTTCAACCAGCAAATAATTTTAAATCTATGGTTTAGTTAGTAATCACACTCAGACGATCACAATAACCAATCCGAATATCGAAACCGTAATCAACCAGCAAGTAAACGTTTAACTTCGTAGATGCGCACCAAACAAATCAAGCACTTGCTTTACTCACAATATAATCGAAAGTGTGTTTCGGATACGAGAGGCGGAACACGACTGACGCTGTGAGCGAAGAACGCTTTATTTTATAGACTTTGAAAAGAAAGAGACAGCTCTATTAAATTACCTGTTAAGGGACGCTATGTAGTTAGTGAGAGACCTTTTTTTACAATGCATTGTGAATTATTACCACCTATTATTATTGCAAACGATTTAGCCGGTTTATACTTTTTTTTTCTATTTAGTCACTCATCTAAATTCTTTTTAGAAAACTGGCGAAAAATCCCACGTGTAAGCTAACGTTGAAGTGGTATATCGTAACCTAAAGGACTAAAACCATACGGTGTTGCGTCACATGTAAATACGTTGCAAGAAACTCTGGTGTGCTATAGGAAGATAATACTGAAGAACTCGGGCAGACGTTGGTCACCAAAATAGATCGAGATATAAGACCCGCGAATTCGAAAGAAATCAAACGGTATTCTTGACATATCTGATCGCTACCACTCGTCAAGGTTTGGCACTAAATGACGGCGTGGCGGGTCATCGTGAGGAACAATCCCGGTAGTAGAACACATCCATGTTACTCTAACGTGTGTAACATGCTTAAACAATCTATTATATTATATAATTCTTGTGTCACATTGTCGCTTACAATTAACTTAAAAGCTACTTAACCGATTTTTACTTTTTTATTGTTATAAATGTTTTTCTGGCGTGTCTAAGATAGGACAGTTGATATTACGCATGACTGAGAAGAGACGGAGACAAAATTGGGTGGGTCTGTTAGTAATAGCAATGTTGATTACACGTACCAGTTGTGTGGTTTCTGTATCGCTTCTGTTTTGTTTCTCCTTTCCTTAATTAGATTGATTATCCTTTTGTAATCTTTTATATAAATCCCAGTCCCCAACCCGCACTCGGCCAGCGTGGGGACGTATGACCTAAACCCTATCCTAAGATCAGAGCTGAGCTCAGCAGTGGGACATTATAATATAAATAAAGTAATTTAAATTTTCTGTCTGTATGTGTGTATTAAACTTCTTCTAAACGGCTGAATCGTTTTTAATTAAAAAATTAAGAAAGAAATGTCTATTCCTGAGGATTCTAGAATGGTTTGTACACAAAAAATTAAATACATTGATTGACTTCGAATCAATGACGAATTCCTTAAAAATAATATTTTAAATACAGGACGGATATGATAATATTACATTTATTTAAACTAGACCTACCTACACATATCAGTAGCCCGCCTACAAAATTTGAATAAAATTGGTTCAGTAGTTTAGCATAGGACACTATTTTTTGTTTTTGAAATTTACTACACGATGTATCTAATGAAATACTATCGTCAACTGGTTAACGACGGATGTTACGCCTACTATAATAATTTTCACTCTAAAATATGCCTTATGCTTGAGCAATAAGACTCACACTCGTAATCACGTAATAGTTAAAAACAATAGAATTATTACTGGAACCAATCACGCGGAAAAATAAAAGGGATAGCCGAAGACACTTTTGTATCCTTTTGTAATTACAAACGTGCGATTAACATATTGATTGTCATACCCATCCTGTATAGTATAGTATTCTTTATAAGTATTATTATTAGCATACGACACACTTTTTTACAAATTAAAGAATATTTTTTGTATATAATAGGCATGCTACGTGCATGTTGTGACAATAATACAAAAAAATTATGATGACTAATTCGTACAATTTTAAATCACTAAAGAAATATTTGTGTGGGAATATGGTTACGAAAAAAACAATTTAATAATCGATCGTTATCATTGAGGTAATTAGTTAAAGATGATGATTTAAGACAGGCGAGATACCACGGTTGAGGTACTTATTAGCAAATTAATATTTTATCGTTATATTCATCAATATATTCCAACAGGTGTAATTAAGTCCCGGTAGTCATGAACATCTGTGGCTAATTATAGGGAAGTCAGTGCCCTTATGTATACTGACAACTAGTTGAACCTTCAAAGTCAGTTGCGGAGGTACGTAACATCGTTAAACTAGAGCCGATCCCAAATAAAGTCACTCCTGAAAAGATAAGTTTAGTTTTCTGCACCCCTCCTTAATACTCGCTTTAACGGTGCCAAATATCTTTGAGTACCAAATAAATAGTACCATTATTGACGAATTGGATACGATTAGAGACCTCGGTGTGATATTTGATAAAAAACTAACTTTTATTCATCATCTGGATCACATTATAAAAAAAGCTTCCAAAATGCTAGGCTTTGTCTTAAGAACTTGTAAAAACTTTCGTAACAACAGGACTAAACTTATGCTTTATAATAGTTTTATTCGAAGCACGTTAGAATATTGCAGTGCAACGCATTCCCTGCGATTGGAACGTGTTCAAAAGCGATTTCTATGGCATCTTGCATATTGTAATGGCATATCTAAAAAAGTTCGCTCCTATTTAGACAGGCTTAAATATTTTAATTTAAAATCTCTTGCCAGTCGGTTGGAATTAAATGACGCAATCTTTGCTTTTAAGACTATCAATTACAAAATTGATTGCACCCCGTTACTGGCTACTCTTAGATTTCGAGTGCCTTTAAGGATTCCGCGCAGACCCATCACGCCACTGTGTCCGCCATTAAGAAGAACTGTTTTGGGTGCTAATTCTCCATGTGCGAGATTGTGTAGGGTGTTAAATAGCTGTAGCGACATAGTCGATATCCATAGCGATTCGTTATATAGATTTAAATCCATATTAAGCTCTAGGTCAGACCTTGATTAACTTCTGAATTCACTATTCTGATACTAATGTCAATGCTAATAACTATGTTTATATAACTTCAAAAATTGTTGACTTTTTGTTCTTATTTGTTTTTCTGGTGTTTGTAATTTTTATACTTCTTTTTTTGTAATAATCCATGCTGTGCCTACCTATAAGTAATTGTTACATTACGATTCATAAAATTGAATTTGTAGTATTTTTAAGGTGAAAATGTAAACAATTGTTGGTGGGCCTTAATAAATAAATAAATAAATAAATATCATACTCCTTCGACCGCACAATTTTCATTAAAACGGCTATTAAGATATTTAGACATATAGAAACAACTATATTGCACTAGTTAGAGCACTAGTTGCGAAATCGCAAGACAGTCCACGCTGCATACGTGAACTCTTGTACTACATTTGAATACCACCTGACTACATCAAGGTTATCAAAGGCGATTTAAGAGAAGGGTTCAAGTATAAAAATAAATAAAATAAAACAGTTTGATTATGAAAGTTTGTATTTAATATCCATTGGAATTAAATAAGTTATTAAGGCGGTGACCAGACATGAACGACCCCAAAAAGCTTCTACCAACAGTGTAATGATCAGTCAAACAATATTTGAGCGGAACTTCATACTGTTTAATCCATGTTTTTTAAAAGTATTCGCAACTTGAAGTTAGAAGAAGATAAGGAGGATCTGTTCTTTACAAACACCGAGGTCTTTGCTTAATAATTTGCTGAGTACAACTTCGTTTTATTTGTGGATTCACATTCATAGTATTTGTTGGTTACTAAACCGCGATTAAAGTGACACTATCTAAACGAATAGAATATTAGTATGATTTGTCAGTTTACGCCGAACTCACTACCTTTGATGAAAATATTACTAACTCACTCGACCAGTTACTATTTGGTGGTTAAATATGGTAGGTATCTCAATCTTCTGTGTATGTAGGTTCAGAGTTATGTAAATATTTATTAAATTCATAGTTTTTTATACATTTACTACACATCGTTTTAGTTTGTAGTCTTTCTTCTGCTACAGCAGTCTCTTTTCTCACGTTGGCATGAATGCCTGTAAAATATTTAATTTTATTTTATTTATAAATAATAATAATAATAATAATAAGGTATTTATTTCTCTCATCACAAAGGCACAATATACACAATAGATTACAAAACAACATTTCTTTGTGAGAGACTGGAGTCTATACTAGGGTCACCCCTGTGTGACAGACCTCCAGGCCCCATCCCGAACATATAGAATTTTACACAGAATCAATAAGATAAACTGCCAGTACAATACAAAAGAGAAGAGTGCAGCATGCATGCTTAAAAATGTGTGCTTTTATGAGAGTATCTGTCTATTTGTGGAGTACATGAGCTTATGTATGTGTGTGGGTGCATGTGTGAGTGTGTGTATGTGCGTGTGTGTGTGTGTGTGTGTGTGTGTGTGCGTGCGTGCGTGTGTGCGTGTGTGTGTGCGTGTGTGTGTGTGTATATAGGTGAGTGTGAAGGTATGGTGTTAAGTGCATAAGATATGTATTTACGAAGGTATAACCAACAGCCTTTCACTTTGTGCATAATCCAAGGACTGCAGCCACTGGGATAATGCTATCTTGCATTGGTGTCTAGTTAGGGGATATATGGATAAAATTCGGTTAATTTTGTTATATAGGTAAGATCCAAGAAATTCATAGTGTTTTTGTGAAAACGTGGTCCTAAATCGTCTACTTGGGCACACAGCATAACTTCGTCTTTTATTCACAGCAACACCATGGTCATACTGAAGGTGTGAATGTTTTCGAAGTAAGATCTTCAAAACAAAAAGCTGACGAACGGATAACAACCCGCAAGATTCATAAAGATCCTTAGTTGGGTAGTAAAATGGTAGAAATTTACTCACTTTTATTACTGCTCTTTGGGCTCTCTCAAGATTGAGCATGACAGTTTTATGTGCTCCACCCCATATCGTTATACCATATGTTAACAAAGATTGACAAAGGGCATAGTAAACAGTTTTTATAATGTTGAATTCAGTCACATGGCGTAGATTTTTGAAAATAAAAATTAATTTACGTATTCTAGATGTAAGCAAGTCTATATGGGAATGGAAGTTAAGTTTATTGTCGACAATGATACCTAAGTACTTAATGGTATTAGTATGGGTGAGTTTTGGGCAAGTACATGTCACAGAATGTAAATTTTCACAGGAATGAGCTCTTAGCGTGAATCGGTCAGATTGAGGTAAATTTTGAGTGTTTAGAGAGAAGGTTATATATTTAGTTTTATCAACGTTGAGTCTGAATTTATTATGTTTAAGCCATGCAAATACCAAGTTGAGTCCTTTTTGCGCCCGATTGAAGGCCTCCGACCACGAGTCTGCCTCAAATAAAAGAGCTGTGTCATCGGCCAATAAAAATGATGTACACTATATTTGTTTATTTCTTGTTCTTTCTCAATATATCAATAAATATTTCGGACATATAAATAAATAATCTTCCTGTAAGCAAAAAATAAAGGTTTAACCAAGGTTATGAGGAAGAAGGAACACACAAACTTTCACTTTTGTAATATTATTTTTGTGTTAGCGAGTAGGTCGATGTGATGGTCCGTCTAAACGCTCCTCGGAATCACGCCACCCATACGTCATATCGTACGATGTTTGGCTCCTCCTACCGCAATATGGCCGACTTGCACCGTATTATTAGCGCGCGCGCAACATGAACGCCGCGCGCCATTGTTTCGGAGCCCGCGCAACAGAGAGGGATGTCGCGCGGCTATATTCGCACATCTTTACCTGAGTCCCTGAGTCCGCTATGGTGGTGCCATGAGCAAAATGTTATTGTATAAATACCTATGTTGTTTGTAATAAAATTCATTGTACTTTCTGTCTGCATATTAACAAAATAAATACTATCCTCATTGTTTTCCATATTTCTTTTGCCGCCTTGCTTACTACGCAATAGTCAGTGTTACAACCACTACTAGATGGTTTAGAAAATTATTCTTGACAAAATTAATTTAGGAAAAAAAATCTGGTACGTTCCTTACATTCTACACCCAGTGTCAGGTAAACTACATAACCTTAAAATATAAAGATGCGAGTAGTTTTGCTATTGTTTGGTAAATTGAAAGGAGTTGAGTAACACCCCCTCGCCCCCGCAAATTATCACGCATTGTTTCATACAAAAATCTCATTAGGGCATCTCTTCTTCTTTTCAAACTGTTTATCACAAAGTTTTCACTAACAC
Organism: Spilosoma lubricipeda; assembly: GCA_905220595.1. Taxonomy (NCBI): domain Eukaryota; kingdom Metazoa; phylum Arthropoda; class Insecta; order Lepidoptera; family Erebidae; genus Spilosoma; species Spilosoma lubricipeda. Next base: position 12,166,397 of record HG992296.1, on the reverse strand, counting down.
GAAGGACGAGATAAGGGAAAAGTTCAGGTATAAATCTTTATAGCGGCATTGTGATAGTAAGTAAGATAAGAAATATTTTGTAATGGTTCCTAATAATAATTCTTTTGTCATTGTTGTATAGCATTCATTTTTTTTACAAAGAAGAACAATAAAAACGATCTCTTTTAAGTCAGCACTGTGTTATCTATCACGAAAACAATATGCCCCATTGCTAATACTATTAATTTTTTTTTTGTATTTTTTTTGCAATATTTGTGGAGAGATAAGATAAGATATTATTATTATATTATTATTATTTCTCTTAAATCGTACTTTGTGTTAGTGGAGACGGTATGATACAATTCGAGGAATAAGAGAGTGCGAGCTCGTGACGCGACGCATAATTGTTTCACGCTTTACAGGATGCATTTTGTGTATGGTTGATTTTAAATCAGAAATAATGTAGTGATAGTACTGTTTCGAGTCAAATAGAAAGGTGTATGTGTTTTATGAGTGAAATGCGCCAATCGTGGAAATCTAATAGCTGATAAATAAGACATATTTTGGAATAATATTTTGTGTGATTCATAAATTTCTGTTTTTAGTCTCGGCATTCTTTGTAGATAGATAGAAAACCCTTTATTTGTACACCATAACAGTACATAGTTATAAGAGTACGTGAATTGTAATGTACTAACTGCCTCGGTGGCACAGTGGTAGTGTATGTGACTGCTGTGCTTGCGGTCTCGGGTTTGATCACCGGGTCGGACCGACCAATTGTTTGTATAATCTGCAAATATTTGTTTCGGAGTTTAGGTATTTTCTATGTATAATATGTATGTATCTACAAAAAAGTAATTATGATATCAAGTACCCATAACACAAGCTCTGCTTTGTTTGGGACTAGATAGCGTTGTGTGTTAGATGTCCTAAATATTTTATTTATTTCTTGTTTGTGAAGTCACCCCGCGACACAGAGAACATTTCTAATGTGGGAGTTGTGACTCCTACACAATACGACGGTTCCTACTTAACAGGTGGTTTAAGGAAAAATCAAATTGAAATCGAAAATGTTTAATTGTCACAACAATAATAAACATCACAAGCGAATAACGTGACGTTGTGTTATTGTATTATACAACTGTACAAGATGGTTTAAAATACATCTAAGTAATATTTCTAAATTAAACACATTATTTATATTGAATCCATGAACATTAAAATACAAATACCGTGGGAGAGCCACGCTTCGGCATGAATGGGCCGGCTCGACCGGAGTGATACCACGGCCTCACAGAAAACCGGTGTGAAATAGTGCAGAAAACCGAGTGAGTGAGGATACCGGAGGCCCATAACCCAAATCCCCCAATATCCATCCCATATCTCCCCTCCCAATCCCCCAAAGGTCGGCAACGCACTTGTGACGCCTCTGGTGTTTGCAGGTGTCCATGGGCAAATAATCAAGTAACTAATCGATAATAAAAGCACATATTGCCTGGTGCTTGTTTTGGGCGTCACTTAATCATTCATTACATTACTTCTTCTACATATTTGTAGGTATTTACACAAACAAATTAATAACATCGAACGAACAAGTTAATGACGTATTCTATAACAAAATTTTTCATTTAAATCGTTTTTTTTTTTCATACGAACTCCAGCGCCAGCAACACGCTATTTGAATATTTATGTATATACATGTATTTCTTTGCCTCTTGTCACCTTTTTTCATTTTAGAATTAATCCTCTTCTTAGTTTCATTACTACTCTAAACAACGTCTCCGTTTAAGTAGGTTATTTCTGGAACCAACAATATTGTTGTTACAACACAAAACTTCGGGATTAGTTGAATTCTGCAATGTCCTAAAGTAGCTGTGCGACCCATTCTTTGGTTCTTGTAATGGAGCCGAAGTTTATGTGCTTTTATCTGTAGAACAATTGCCCGATTTATCGTTTTCCAGTGTGAGATTTAGGTTAAGGTTCTCAAAGCTGTTTATGCAATGATCTATCAAATATTTGTTAAGTTCTTCAACAGGAAGCAACCTTGTTAAGTAACACTCGTTTATTACAATTTCATTGAAATCGGTAACAGATTCTTGTTTTACTGGTTCAAATAAATTTTGAATATATTCCTGGGAAGTTTTTCCACTGTGTGTTATGATAAACTCTTCTTTTTTATTACAATTTTCATACAGAAATATTGGAGTTTCTTCTTCAGTAAGGTTATGCTAAAATTTAGACGGCTAGGGCGGAGACGAGGAAGGCTAGCTCCGGCAGCTGGTCAGACACACGTGTCCAAACCATCCATAGGTCAGGTTCTCTTTATTGTCACCAACAAGACGATTGTCGTATAGATTAGAGATTTAGGGAACACTCGCGTGTTTTGTTTGACTGTCTCGCGGTTTCAATTTTGCGTTTTTTACTATTTTCGTTTCGTTATTTCGAATAACACATGTGTTTGAGCGAATAAATGTATCTTATCTTATCTTATCTTACCGGAGGGGGAGCGGGTGCGGGGAGCGGAAGCGAATAGTTCGGATATGTGTACCTATTAATTGTTAAATACTTAAATATGCGAACTTTATTACTTAAATACGTGAGTTAATAAATAGATTTACTTACGATCATAAACGGCGTTTACAAGAGCTTATACATTAAAATAACACATAAACTACTATTTGCCGTGATAACCGACATACACGCGAGCGGAACCGCGGACTACAACTAGTAATTTATAAATCTTAAATCAGATAAGAAGTTTGGCCCCATAGTAGAACGTACAAATATATTTATTGTTGAGTGGAGTCTTCATATTCATTAGACATGAGACACATATTTAGATTAGAATGTATTCAATGTTATATTGTGTAAACACATCCAAATGTGTATATAAACACACTAAATCGTTTTGTTTTGTAATAAAAAGAAAACTAGGAATTTAATAAATATTTGTATAAAGTCCGTACTTACCATACACAGAAGGTTGAGACACCATATTTAACCACCGAACAGTCACTGCACGTTTGAGTCAGTAATATTTAGATCACACGATCACAACAACCAATGATTCTCTATGCTCCTCACAGGAATGCAGATAGAAAGTATGTTCTTATCACGACGGACCGAACACGATTGACTCTATTAACATAGGGTCCGGTCCTCTATCATCGACTTCAAAAGAAAAAGATGGGACTATTGTAATACTACCTGGGAAGGGATACCACGAGTCTTGCCTTCTGACCAATCACGTTCCAACAGATATTCGCGACGTACGAAAGTTGATTAGTCAGGGGGTGGGGCTTGACCGACACACAACCATTTTATTACCGTTGATGAATTATAGAAATATGAGATCTTTTTTTCTCTTATGACTATTAAAACGAAACATAACGTTAATAATTTACATTCAACAATGTTTCTTTGCAGTTGAGTTCTATACCATAACTCTATTGCGGCGCGACCTCCATCCCTACATACCTCAATCTTACTTACATTAAAGACATAGAGAAATAATTGTTACAATATCTTATTTACTATCCTTCAGAATTAAATAAGTTATTAAGATGGTGACTTCACATGAACGACCCCAAAAAGCTTCTACCTACAGTGTAGTGATTACTCAAACAATATTTGAGCAGATCTCCGTACTGTTTAGCTGTCCATGTTTTTAAACGTATTTGTAACTTTGAAGATGCTGTAAAAGAAAAATAGCTTAAAATAGTAAGATAAGGAGGATCTGTTCCTTACAAACACCCTCGGTGTGTCTTTGCTTAATAATTTGCTGAGTACAACTTCATTTTATTTGTGAATTCACATTTATAGTATTTGTTGGTTACAGAGACACCACTACTACTAAGATAGTGAGCATGGTAATGTTTTATATTATTTCATTAAAATAACACCCTTATTACATTTTTAAGTATATATTTAAAAAAAACATTTAGAAATAAAACAAATAGTAGACTACCGACTTCGGGTACAGAGACCAAGAAACCGGCGATTAGGGCTCCAAAGGCAGGAACCTCCTCACTATACGTGCCGTGTCTAGGAGAACTACCTTTTGCAACAGACCCTTGATCCATCTGTCCAACGTGAGCCTCTAAAGGTGTTGGTCGAGGCTTTTACCTATCAATCCGTGAACAGATACAACTATAGAAACAACAACAATCACCGACTCTATATGCCACATACATATAGACAATCTCGTGAGATAAATCCAAATATTTCATTACTTTTTCTATTTCAACTTTCATGAGATTCTCGTCATGAGGAACGGCGATGTCGACAATCATTGCGCGGCGCTCAAATCAATCTATTACCACAATATAAATAAATAAAATAAATAAATAATATACAATATCAGGTTCATTAGCATCAATAGCCCTGTCTGTGATAATAGATCGAACCCAATAAAGCGTAGCTCGACCATTTTCGAGAACTGGGTCGGGCAAATAAGTGTGGTATGGCACCTCTGAGTTCACAAGTTTGTATTTAAGGGCAAGCTGTTGATGTACGTTCTGGCTACTTGATTATGCCTGTGCAAATATTCGCCGTTAGCAAGACGAGAAAAACCAGAAAGAATGTGCCTAATAGATTCTCCGGGAAGGTGACATGCCAGACAGATATCCACCGTACCATCTATCAGGATATACTTCCGATAGTTATTCGTCATGATAACTTCGTCCATAATCTCACAAACAAAACCTTCGGTTTCTCGAAAGGGATCACCATACCGTAGTCACTAGGTTAAGGCCTTGAAGTCTATGGCCCATTAAGGGCCTTATAAAATCGTTCTCGGAGTTCTTTGCCCTTCCATACCTCCCTACGTTCATTAATACTAAGTACTACAGGTTTGCGCCAATTCTTTTTAGCCAGAGCAAGTAGAGTGAATCTGGTATCCACTGCAACCACACTGCGATACATTCCCACGTCAGTAAGTAGAAAATATTCTCTAAAATTGTATATCCCGCCATTGTATAGGGTCTTAATATTCTATAGTTAACGAACACTTAACATTCGCGGGATATACAATCTCATTACCGATGAACGAGGGAGGTGCATTTGATGTAGTCAGTAATGTACGGACTCTCCTGTCAAGGGCATCTAATTCTGTCTGAGTCCATTTAATTACACCAAAGAAATTCATCGGAACCGGCATGAGCCAACCATTGCAGGCTCGCATCTTGTTACCCCCTGATAAAAGACTTTTAAGTACTGTTTTCAGGCAGTCAAAGAAACGTTGTATTTGTAGCTTTCGGTTACAGACAGATATCTGAGTTTTCTATAATTTTTATTATTACATCATTCAAAATTTGTAATAAAAACCATAAAAATTAACACGTGTTAAAAAATTATCCATCCTAACGTTTCCACTAACACAAGGGACTATCCATAAGGAAGGTTCAGGTATAAATATTTTTACTGTTTCAATATTGTGCAAATCCACAATTCTAAACAAAAGTCATTAATAATTTGAAAAAAAAACCCTATCTCTACACAAATATTTCAAAACAATTACAAAAATAATAATATTAATACCATAAGCAATGCAGGGCATGTTGTTTCCGTGATAGATAACACAGTGCAAACTTAAAAGAGATTGTTTTTTATTGGTCTATATTCATATTTCTAAAGAAAGATAAAGGTTTCTATAGAGTAATGACAAGAGAATTATTGTTAGGAATCATTATAAAATATTTGTTATTTTACCTACTGCCACTATGCTGCTTTAAAGTTTTCACTAACATAAAGGACGGACGGACGGATAAGAGAAAAGTTCAGGTAAAAATCTTTAAAACAGCATAGTAATAGTAGGTGAGAAAACAAATATTTTCTAATAGTTCCTAATAATAATTATTTAATCATTGTTCCGTGGAAAGCTGTATCTTTCTTTACAAAGATATTTGTAGAACAATAAAAAACAATCTCTTTTAAGTTTGCATTGTGTTATCTATCACGAAAACAACATGCCCCATTGCTAATACTACTAACACTTTTGTTTTGTAATTTTTTTAAATATTTGTGTAGAGAAAAGGTTTTTTTAAAAAAATGATTATTGACTTTTATTTCAAGTTATGGATTTGCACTATATTGAAACAATAAAATGTTTTGTCTTACATGTTATTTTTACAATTTTTTTGTGACTCAATAATAATAATTATATAAAACAAGACCATTCTCACTATTCTAGTAGTAGTAGTATCTCAGTAACGAACAAATACTATAAATGTGAATCTATAAATGAAATGTAGTTGTACTTAGGATGGACCTGGGTGTTTGTAAAGAACAGAACCTATTTATCCTCTTATTTTAATTAAAACTTATTAATTTACTATTTTACAGCATCTTCAAAGTTATAATGCGCGTATATAATGACAAAAGAATTCTAGTGAGGAACCATTACAATATATTTGTTATTTTACCAACTGCCATTATGCTGCTTTAAAGCTTTTGTTAAAGCAAAACGCCTACGGATTCTCAACGAGCAATTTTTGATCATCATATTAGTTATTAGTTTAGTTTAAGGAGTTTGTATACGTAATGTAATTGTGGGTACTTTTCTTTACTCTCATTCTATTATTACACCTGTGACGAGTGAATCCCGAATTTTTCATTTTAAAACCTTATTAGCCCAATCTCCAAACATTAACATTTGGCCACATCGAACCGTATATCAAAACTTTATGGATCAGCTGTTATTTACTGGAAATCGGTGCTAATTATTGCGAAGATTGGATAAAATTGAAGTGACAGTGTCGAGCAAAGGAAAAATGGTGTTAAGCCTCCTTATAGCATAATGCACTCAAGTTAAGTTGAAATTTATTTTTTATACAAATAAGCAAAGTTATAATTGCATTATTTTAGGTTAACTTAGTACGATAAGCACGTACATAGTGTTTATGTATAAAACACCGACCCTTTGGTATGTGGCAAGTTGTTACATAACTGGCCTAAATTGTATTTGAGTTGCTAAATATATATTGTTACTTGTGCATATTAGGTAGTTTACCTGTACTTTGGTGAAGCAACTAGTCTCCTGACAATCAAAATATCTTGTAAGTAATTAGGTATAATCAATAAGTTGTAGAAATCAACAAAATTCAATTCTTATAACTTAAATTTAGTCACAATAAGATACTGTAAACTTAAAATCTAATTATACAGATTAAAAGGTGGTAAAAATTGTGTTTAGTTTGTCATCACCATTACCTAGTATCGTTCAAATACCCTACTATTTTACTTAAATAAATAATATCAAAAATAAATATATAACTTATTGTAACTTCTAGTATAAATCTAATATAACTTACCTACAAAGATATAAAACAAGTTTTTGACTGGAATTGTAGTAATTATAACTAGTTTGAACCTAAGACCTAATACCTACCTAATACCATAACCTAATACCTACCTACCTTAATCTTATTGTTATAAAATTAGTACTTATTAGGAGTTAATCCTTTGCCTTGTATAAATTCCAGATTGATTGGCACATATCTCCCGGAATATCCAGAATGAGTGAGGAAAAGGATCTTATTCGTAAAAGAGGAAGTTTCAAGGGAAGATTAACTGCATTTTCAAATTATTTACAGTCACTAAACGCGCCTTTAGTTGAGGCTATCGCTCGAGAACTGCAGTTGCGTATGAGTAAAGTTGAATCGCTGTATGAACAATACGACGAGGTACAGTTACAAATAGAATGCATGGTGGATGATATGCGCGTTCAACTTAATGAACGCACGGAATTTGAATCACAATATTATAAAGTTCTGGCCGATGCTCAAGGTTTGTTTTCCGATTTTTTTAATAAAAGCTTAAATGAGTCTGTCAACAAACAAAAACTCTTCTCAACTATTATGTTAGTAAAGATAACGCCATTATTCATTTTTGCATGGTTTGACTTCGGTACTTGAGCTATAAAGGGACTCTTATCACTCAAACACGTCATTGTTATTACACACGCGTAGTTAATACTGTTTTAAAACAAGACGGGTTAAGACATTGAGCTATTTTAGTTTCGAAAGGCATATAGAGTGCAGTTAACATTTGTTCGAATGACTCAATGCGCCTCGTAGCGTCTACATTTGTGTTGCTACGAATGCACTACGCATCGTAGACATCTTTTGCAAATGCTGCATACACCCGCTTTATTTTGATTGCGTAAGTAAAATATGACTATGTGAAATCAATGTGAACTAACACATCAGCCGAACTTGCTTGTTTACCAGACTATTAGAAAATTATTAATATTAACCTCGGAAAATTGGTGTTTAAAATATGTATCGCGTTGAAAATTATGTACCCGTGGCCGTTGACATAATTGGACTAAAAAACCAATTATTTTGAATTATCGGTCACCTTGTTTATGAACTGTCACTTTATTCAGTAATCGTACTATTTAATATAAACCAATATATTTAAAACCAATTAATATATTTCATTAATTACAATTAGAGCAAAAATCAGAAAATGTTTTCAGCTAACCAGATAAGCTAACACTTTGTTGACGCGTTGATGTCTTTTATAAGGTAGTGTTCTGAGCGAATTAAAAACCCATTAAATGTGTATTCTTATGTTTAGTGTAATGTGCCAAAATTTACTATCTTTATATCAACTGTTTGGATATCTGTATAAATGTGTGTGGATTGGATCCTAGTTACTTAAGTAGGTCCAAATAGGATTTATCAAAGTGCAGGGTTTTAAAGTAACAACATCATCATCAGCTTTTAAAACTCCACTGCTGTACATGAGCCTCTCCTTAGGAAGAAGCTTTTGGTCCACTACACCACACTGACCAGGCGGGTTGGTACTGGGGTCGTTTCAAGTTCTCCTTCTGTTTGTAGAGGCGTTGTTCTGCGGAGTTTGTTTACTTAGTCGACTCTTACGACACCCATGGGGTGAGAAGGGGTGGTGACATTTTGCATTTTTAATCTTTCACCACATGAACAGTAACATGTTTATTGATTAATAATAATTACATTCCGTCCGTCCTCAACCAATCGCCGTCCACTGCTGAACGTAGGTCTAATAATTACATAATGATTTTTTATTAATATACACAGTAAGCAAAGAATATCAATCATGATTAGTGGGACCGATGAGTTTCAGCTTATGTTTATTATTTAGTGTTATCAAAGAAGCTAATGGCCATGAGGGGGACAACTACAAACTATCGGTAGCACGAGGTACATTGGGGTTCCAAGGTTTTCCTTTCTAGGGTTCCCCTGGTTCCCGGTCTTCTAGTACCAGAGACGATTTACGATTTAGATTTACGCTAAAAAAAAAATGGGAGTTAATGGTAACAGTTAATTCATTTATCCTATTGGAAGGAGTTGTTCAGAGGTTGTTTGAATTTCTTTGACTAATAATCACGTTTCCAAGCATTGTGCGCATGATGACGTTTCCAATCTATATCCAAAATATTTTTGTTGTTTGTCTTCTCTTTTTATACAAAAACAGTGAAATCAAAAGTTTTTGTTGACCGGTAATAATTCAATTATCTGTTAACGGCAAAAACATTTCCAATGCAAGGTAATTGAGATTAAATTTAAGTTAGCGAAATACGCCTGTGGGTATTCACTTACGGGATAGATATATCGATAGTGTAAGGTGTGTCAGTTATTTGAAGGATCGTAGCTGGTATATAAGAAAAAAAAGGCCAATATAAATGTTTTAAACAACACAGTTTATTACAAAGAAGTAACAAAAAATACTTAATGTGTTTCGTGAGACATATCTAACATTCAAACAAGAGGTAGCAACTATGTATGATACTATTTACAAATCAAAACAAACAAATATTTACATCCTGAGATAATTGAACCTAAACTAAACAAATATGTGAATAAAAAAAAAACAATATTATAATAGTTGCGGCACCTATCTTAGCTATCTTGTTTTATGCGAAATAAGTTCCTATGCAAGTTGAACTATTTGGTCAATTTCGCATTGCTCATCTGTTATTGCTCCAATATTTAAAAGTTATTAATGTCATGATTTCTTATGTTAGCTAGTGAAAGATGCCAGAAAAACTGAGCAACGATCAAATTATTACTAATACGGCAATGTCTTTTCAATTGCACAACAAGGTAACTGTCACTTTGACAGCTGTCAAAAGTTGAAGCGGATCTTTCTTGTATTTTGAACAGGCAACGACGAGACTTAATGTATTCAATAGAAATACCAACATTTACAGCATTGTACGCATTATTTTTAATATTTTACATTTAATGATTAATTCAATTCAATAATCTCACTCGATTCATGCATAAAGTACTAGTAACATATGACTTCATCTTAACCTGTTGTGACCGAGCTTCTGTATCACAGTTGTTTAAGAGGTCCCACCCACACCCACAGTTTAAAGTAGCCACTTCACTAACAACTTGCATAACCTTGTGCTATACATTAATATACACATTTTCTACAGTTTTCTATTTCAATTAGTCTTAGTTAACATCTTAAAATATGACTTCAGTTATCTATCAACAGCAAAGTTCAAACGATCTTACTAATGTCTTTGTGCAGAAGCCAGAGTCTACATTATTATAACACAAACTCGTATCCACAGAATAACTTTTATACACTGTCAATATCACATATTACTTAAGCAAGGATTCACACCTATGCCACTTTCAAACAAATGGTGCCACTATGACATCAGTCAGCTGTCATCAGAAGCATAGTGATGAGAACGAAAGAGTCAAGTTGCAGTAATCGTCAGTCTTTGCGTTTTTTGTCATTTTTAAGTTCGTTGAGCTTTCGTTTCATCTCGAGTAGCATCTGATCAAAGGGCATATTGTTGTCCCTGCATACTACCGGCACTGGTAACTTAATATAATGATTAAAGTAACATTTAAATCTCTGTCAGTGTCAGTGCTCTGTAAAACAATATTTTTCTCTTACTTATCGTCTGAACTGTAAACTCGATAGTTATTCTTGTGACTTTCATTTCGATTGAAGGAGTTATGTGAGCGCCGCGACTTACAGGAGGAGCTGCTTGATGAGTTTGATGAGCTCAATGAAAACGAGGAAGAGGACGAGCTGCAAAAAATAAATGCAATGAGTAATAAGATTCTGAAAGTTGGTAGAAATTTGTGCGTAACTAAGGAACACTAGTGACCGCAGTGGCACATCATCATCAACCGTCAGACTTTACGACGACAGCCTATTCGAGGTGTGGCTTATCCACAACTTCTAGTTTAGTATCCCTTTCTTTTCATAGCCTTCTTCATTTATCTTATCATAAAAACCTTTATCTTTTTACATATATCTGATTTCCACAACTTTATGTACCCAAAGTTTCCAGTCCCTTGTTGAAGTAAATGACTTACAGATGGGAAAATGTCTATGAACGAAACACTTTTTACTACTTAGTCTGAATACATATGAAATACATTTGGAATAGAATAGTCTAGAGGGACAGATTACAGGATCGATATAGTTTCCTATGCATATTTATTAAGATAATTTCTTCTTGTCTATCAATCTAGAATATTTTAATGTTCATATTTTTTTTAGCTTTAGATCATATGAGTAAACTAAAAAAAATATCAAACAAATCTTTAACTTCCTCGGAAGAACAATCCACTGGAGTGGAAAACCAAGCTCCCGTGGTAGAAAAATCTGCTGGCCAAAAAGTTCTTGTACAACAAGCAATCCATGCCTTATTCCAACAAAGACCTAGATCAGCGTCTATTGAAGGCTGTCCAACACAACCATCTACTGAAGTTGCGAGAAGCAAAGACGGGCCCTTAACACCTACAGAATCTCCGCGTCCTCCGCCGTGGCAGAAAGTGCCATATAATAGAAATAAAAAAAGAAAGCTATCTGCCAGCCCTCCTGTAGATACGACCAAAATATCAAATCGCTATGATGTATTACCTACTGATATAATTGATGACACAGATAAACCAACGAAACAAATCAAACCACCACCAATTGTACTATATGGAATTGAAGACCTAAAAGAATTGACAAATCTTTTAGAAACAACAGCCAACCAAGACCAATTTACATATAAAATTGTCAACAAAACACAACTTAGGATAAGTACTGTAGATATAGATGTCTATAAAAAACTGATCTCTCTGGTTAGAGAAAAAGGCCTGATAGGACACACCTTTAACAGGAAAGATAACAGATGCTTTCGAATTGTAATAAAAAATCTACATCCATCTACACCGGTCAACATTATCAAAGAGGACATAGAGGCAACAGGAAACATAGTAACTGGAGAGATAATAAATGCAAGGTATGGACCAAACAAGCATCCGACATCTACCTTCTTTGTTAATCTGATTAGTGGTACCCACAATAAAGATATTAAAGACCTAAAATATATATATCACCAAAGTGTCACGATAGAAGAGCCAAGGAAAAGGAAAACAATAGTTCAGTGCCAGAGATGTCAACAGTACGGTCATACCAAGAATTATTGTATGAGACCATACAGGTGTGTAAAATGTGGGCAATCACACAAGACATCCGAATGTCAAAAGCGTGATCGGACCACTCCAGCAGCGTGTGCCTTGTGTAACGGACCACATCCAGCTAATTACAAGGGATGCGAAGTCTACAAGGAAATCCAAGCTAGAAAACAAAAAAATAATATCCCTCGGATAGTAAACAGAAAAACACCTAAAACATCTATGACCGAATTGAATACTAGTGCTGAGCTGAAGAATCCGGAACAGAAATTATCCTACGCAGAAACCGCAAAACAAGCACAAATAAACACCACCCTAAAGAACACTTATGAAAATAATCACACCCCAAGCCAAATAAATGCGACATTAGAACAAATTATTATACAACAGACTGAAAAATTTGATATCATCCTCCAACAAATGAGCACTCTTATGAGTCTTATAGCTAAACTAGTCGACAAACTGACTAAATGACCTCACTACGTATTGCAGCCTGGAACATCAACGGTCTTACCGCTAATATCCATGAAGTTAAACTTTTTATGTCTCAACATAAAATAGACATTCTTCTTATCTCTGAGGCCCACTGTAAGCCTAATTCCATAGTAAGGATTCCAGACTACCACTGCTATATTACAAACCACCCAGATGGTACAAGCCATGCAGGATCAGCCATCATTATAAAAAAATCTATTAAACATCATCAAATGTCTAACTATGAAACTGAGCACATCCAAGCTACCACGATTACTGTCCATGACAAAACAGGAGACGTCAACGTATCAGCCGTGTACTGTCCACCGAGGCACACCATGACTGAGTCATTGTACACCGATTTCTTTGACACTTTGGGGCATCGCTATATTGTAGGCGGAGATTGGAATGCCAAAAATACATCTTGGGGTTCGAGACTAACGAATACCAGAGGTAAACAACTGAAATTGAGCGTAGATAGAAACAAATTATGCACCATATCCACGGGAGAACCTACTCATTGGCCAAGTGATACCAAGAAGGTGCCAGATCTAATAGACTTCTTCATCGCGAAGGGGCTAACGAATTTGTATATGAAACCCGAGTCCTGTTATGACAGTTCTTCAAACCACATTCCGGTGCTTTTGACAGTTAGTACCAACCTTATAGAGGTGTCAAGATCAATTGGGCTATCTAATAAACTTACAGACTGGAACGTATTTCGAGAGTATATTGAGGAATCAATAGACATGAAAATGGCCCTTAAGACACCTGAAGATATAGATGAAGCAGCTAAATATATAACGACGCTCATACAGGAAGCATGCTGGATAAGTACTCCTGAAATCCAGACTCGCAACATTATTGGAGTAAACAACTATCCTCTAGAAATAAAAAAAGCTGTTCTAGAAAAGAGAAGACTTCGAAGAGTTTGGCATTTAAGTAGAAATGCTGAGGATAAAACTAATTTTAACAAAGCTGTAAAAGATCTCAAGTCACTACTGCAAGACTGGCATGATAACTCATTCCAAGACAGGCTAGAGAAGGTAACTGCTACAGAGTCTACAAACTATTCACTCTGGAAAATAACCAAGGGTTTTAACAGACCGCAAGCCGCTAAACCACCCTTAAAGTGCGCTGAAGGATGGGTGAGAAAACCACAGAAAAAAGCAGACCTATTTGCTGAACATCTAGCAAAAGTGTTCCGCCCAAATGATTCGATGGGTGCAGAGTTTGATGACCAAGTGGATGCAGCTCTTAACCAAGTCTTCCAAATGGATCTACCACCAAGGCCTGTGTCAGTGCGGGAAGTGTGGAGAGTAATCAATGAGCTAAAGAACAAAAAAGCACCGGGCTTTGACCTAATAACCAAAGAAATAGTTAGCCAACTACCGCGAAAAGCTATAACTTACATCACTACATTGTGCAATGGGATATTAAGAGTACAACATTTTCCTGCAATATGGAAGGTATCCCAAATTACTATGATTCATAAAAATGGAAAACCACCAAGTGACGTCAAATCATATAGACCTATAAGTTTGCTCCCGGTATTATCCAAAATATTCGAAAAGCTCTTCCTCCGGCGGATTCTTCCTATTCTGAGAGAAAATGGAATCATACCTGGCCATCAGTTTGGCTTTAGACAGCAACACTCCACTGTGGAACAGGTTCATAGAGTTTATGACCAGATAAGAAAGACACTGGAAGAAAAAGAGTACTGCTCTGCAGTCTTCTTAGATATACAACAGGCTTTCGATAGAGTCTGGCACAAAGGCCTACTATGTAAAATTAAAAGTTGCCTTCCACACAGCTATTTTTTAATATTCAGTTCTTACCTCTCAGGAAGACTGTTCCAGGTTAAAGAAGGTGAAACCACTTCAAATTTTTTTGAAATACAAGCTGGTGTTCCTCAGGGATCAGTGTTGGGCCCTGTACTCTATACTATCTTTACGGCCGACCTCCCTTGTTCGAATACCATAACTACAGCTACATTCGCCGATGATACCGCAATCCTGGCGAGTCACAAGGACCCACTAATAGCATCTAAAATTTTACAGAAAGGCCTAGACGAGACAACTAAATGGCTTCGAAATTGGAGGATTAAAGCAAGTACCTCAAAATCATTGCAGGTTACTTTTACCTTGCGTAAAGGCAATTGTCCCTCAGTTAATCTAGAAAACACCACCCTTCCACACCAGAACTCTGTCAGATACCTTGGTCTCCATCTTGATAGGCGTATGACATGGAATGAGCACATCAAGAAGAAACGAGATGAGCTAAATATAAAATACAAAAGCTACCTGTGGTTGTTAGGCCGAAACAGCAAACTGTCAATCGATAACAAGTTACTAGTGTACAAGTCGATCCTGAAACCTATATGGATGTACGGCCTTCAGCTTTGGGGTAGTGCTAGTAACTCCTCCATCGTACGAATACAAAGAATGCAGAACGTAATACTCCGAACAATCAGTAATGTCCCTTGGTATGTGACTAATGCTGAGATCCACGAACACTTGAAAGTACCCACAGTGAGAGATGAAATTGCTAATATCAAGACTACATACAGGAAACGGCTAGAGGCCCATCCTAATACCCTTGCACAACAGCTCACAATATCCAGCTATGCTAAACGCCTAAAAAGAAGAGATATTCTATAGGATGGTGAATTAATTATGGGTAGATGTTCTCGCTGGAGGACACACTCTAAACGAGAGATTCATGCAGCACATCTGCTAAAAGTGAATGCACTGATCGCAGATACAATGAAAAAAGAAAAAAAAAAAAAAAAAAGCTTTAGACCCGTAGCGTGAGTCTCTTAATCTATACACCGATGGTCTTAAACTAGACATGGCACAAAAAGGTATATGCTCACTTAATTAGGAAAAATGATTACAGTACACTTTTAGTAAAAAAATGCTTACCTTGACGACGAATCAGAGCTTTCGGGAACTGTCGGCGTCAGCTTGCTCAGTAGTGCGGAGTAAACAACTTACAATATTTTTTTTCAGCAGTGCAGGAGAGAGTGTTTGGCTTAAATTTCTTTACAAGAGTATAAGACCTTGCCGCAGGCCTAGCTGATGGTGGATGAGATATGGAATCGGATTTTTTAGGCCGATCACGTCTGACAGATGGTGATCTTCTCTTATGATATGATTGTGATCTAGACCTACGTTTCCTCTTGTAAGGTGAATCTGATCGCTGATACCTACGGTAGCGATCATGAGATACTGCGGCTGCGGGAACGTCTTCTGCTACTACTTGAATTCGGATCGGTCTTTTGATCGGGACCGTTTTTTCTTTTTTTCTCTCAATTTTATCGAACCGTATTTCTTTAGCTTGGAGAATCTTTTTTTATTTTGATGTTCTTGCAAGTTCTTCTACGTTCTTTTTACACGACAGACTTCCGTGGGTATATAGCGACATATCAATATAGTTACATTCTCTATTTAGTGGCATTTCAGGAGATATGCTTTGAGATATCAGTGTTGTAAACTCTGGCATTGGGTCTGTTTGCACAAGAATATTTTTAGTTTTCGGCTTACTTCTGTCTTTGGCTAAATGCAGTATAACTTTATCTTCCCCATGCTCCGCTTTAGAGTCATATTCTCTGACTATCGCAATCTTAGGAGACTTGATGTTACATTTGTCTACAATATTAGATTTCGATTTTCGATCGATTCGATTAGCATCGTACGTTTCGTCAATATATCCAGGGTTTTTTTTGTAATTACTTCTTGTATACAAGCGAATAGTGAGTTACTTAAGATTTTAGAGTCTCTCTCTTTTCAAAATGTCAAACATGTCTGGTTTTAATACATGATCCGAATTTCCAATTAATATTGAATCTACTAAAAGAGAAGTTGTTCTCGTCTTTCCATACAAAATTGTAGGCTTTTGAAACATATCCTTGCGAGTGTTTACACAAACACTAACTAAAGTTATTCGTTCATAACTAAGTGGCAATCGGGAGTTTTCCTTAGCTATGGGTGACTTCAATACTTCAGGCTTTGTCATTCCTACTAATTTCATAATTTCTGCGTCGCTTATCAGGGGTTGCAATTGGAAGTTCTCCACTTTAGGTATCTTACACATAACTAAGTCTTCGTTTCTTTTCCTAATGGCTTTAGCCTGTTGTTTTTTCAAATTCATTAAAAAATTTCTACCTGCTTCTTTGATTGAATCAAAGAACTTTTCTTCATTGTTCACATTTTCAGCGGTGGTTACTAAGCCATTAGGTGTCATCCCAATAACAGGACATTTGACCTGTACAACAGGACATTTGACCTCGTGTTAGAAGAAATACCTCTCCTCAGTTTATACTCTTGGAGGCTAAGCTTCTTATTTCTCTTTGAGTGGGGTTCGTGTACCACACGGGGACTATTTACAACTGTACAGTTATTATTTTCTTATTCTTATAAATGTTAGTTTTCTTTTTCTATATTGTTTGTACTCATATTAACACTATTGTTACAACTCACACCTACGGTTTTATCTTTATGGGAGTGTAAGTAATCACAGTTCCGTTCTTCAGGTTTATTTTTAATTGTTAATTTAATGCTAGAATTTCGACTATAATTATCACTGTCTTTGTAAGCACTATTATAAAATAATTTAAATATAATTTTACTCTTAACACTATCACTATGGGTTGGTGAAAGTTTTGTACGATAGTTCGACTGCACGGGGGGCTTCACACTCGTATTATTTTTTAAAGTCTATGTTCTTTAACTTACAAACCTTCTTGTGCTTGGAATTTCGGCCTTCACTTTCTTCGTCACTACTAAGATAGTAAACCACTTTTTGCTCTTACATGATCTTTGTCCGGAGTTTAAGTTTTTGTTGTTAAATTTTGTTGTTTTAAATTTTCTACCTGCTTCTTTGATTGGATCAAAGAACTTTTCTTCATTGTTCACATGTTCAGCGGTGTTTACTAAGCCATTAGGTGTCGTCACAATAACAGGACATTTGACAGCTTTGTCTAGTCCAGGGCTTGTCAAATCTGGAAACATTATCTCTGGGCTTAATTGTGCAGACTTCATGTTAGAAGGAATACCTCTCCTTAGCTTATACTCTTGGAGGCTAAACTTCTTTCTTCTCTTTGGGTGGGGTTCCTCTTCTACACGAGGACTATTTACAACTGTATGTTTTGTTCACTGTTCCAGCTACAGGACCTTTGACAGCATTGTCTAGTCCAGGGCTTGTCAAGTCAGGCAATATCACCTCTGGGCTTCCTTGTGCAGACCTCGTGTTAGAAGAAATACCTCTCCTCAGTTTATACTCTTGGAGGCTAAGCTTCTTATTTCTCTTTGAGTGGGGTTCGTGTACCACACGGGGACTATTTACAACTGTAAATATATTAATTTCTAATTCTTATAAATGTTAGTTTTCTTTTTCTATATTGTTTGTACTCATATTAACACTATTGTTACAACTCACACCTACGGTTTTATCTTTATGGGAGTGTAAGTAATCACAGTTCCGTTCTTCAGGTTTATTTTTAATTGTTAATTTAATGCTAGAATTTCGACTATAATTATCACTGTCTTTGTAAGCACTATTATAAAATAATTTAAATATAATTTTACTCTTAACACTATCACTATGGGTTGGTGAAAGTTTTGTACGATAGTTCGACTGCACGGGGGGCTTCACACTCGTATTATTTTTTAAAGTCTATGTTCTTTAACTTACAAACCTTCTTGTGCTTGGAATTTCGGCCTTCACTTTCTTCGTCACTACTAAGATAGTAAACCACTTTTTTGCTCTTACATGATCTTTGTCCGGAGTTTAAGTTTTTGTTGTTAAATTTTGTTGTTTTAAATTTTCTACCTGCTTCTTTGATTGGATCAAAGAACTTTTCTTCATTGTTCACATGTTCAGCGGTGTTTACTAAGCCATTAGGTGTCGTCACAATAACAGGACATTTGACAGCTTTGTCTAGTCCAGGGCTTGTCAAATCTGGAAACATTATCTCTGGGCTTAATTGTGCAGACTTCATGTTAGAAGGAATACCTCTCCTTAGCTTATACTCTTGGAGGCTAAACTTCTTTCTTCTCTTTGGGTGGGGTTCCTCTTCTACACGAGGACTATTTACAACTGTATGTTTTGTTCACTGTTCCAGCTACAGGACCTTTGACAGCATTGTCTAGTCCAGGGCTTGTCAAGTCAGGCAATATCACCTCTGGGCTTCCTTGTGCAGACCTCGTGTTAGAAGAAATACCTCTCCTCAGTTTATACTCTTGGAGGCTAAGCTTCTTATTTCTCTTTGAGTGGGGTTCGTGTACCACACGGGGACTATTTACAACTGTACAGTTATTATTTTCTAATTCTTATAAATGTTAGTTTTCTTTTTCTATATTGTTTGTACTCATATTAACACTATTGTTACAACTCACACCTACGGTTTTATCTTTATGGGAGTGTAAGTAATCACAGTTCCGTTCTTCAGGTTTATTTTTAATTGTTAATTTAATGCTAGAATTTCGACTACAATTATCACTGTCTTTGTAAGCACTATTCTAAAATAATTTAAATATAATTTTACTCTTAACACTATCACTATTGTTTGGTGAAAGTTTTGTACGATAGTTCGACTGCACGGGGGGCTTCACACTCGTATTAGCACTATTCTCTTTTCTAAAGTCTATGTTCTTTAACTTACAAACCTTCTTGTGCTTGGAATTTCGGTCTTCACTTTCTTCGTCACTACTAAGATAGTAAACCACTTTTTTGCTCTTACATGATCTTTGTCCGGAGTTTAAGTTTTTGTTGTTAAATTTTGTTGTTTTAAATTTTCTACCTGCTTCTTTGATTGGATCAAAGAACTTTTCTTCATTGTTCACATGTTCAGCGGTGTTTACTAAGCCTTTGGGTGTCATCACAATAACAGGACATTTGACAGCTTTGTCTAGTCCAGGGCTTGTCAAGTCAGGCAAT
The DNA here is from genome assembly GCA_905220595.1 of Spilosoma lubricipeda. NCBI lineage: Eukaryota > Metazoa > Arthropoda > Insecta > Lepidoptera > Erebidae > Spilosoma > Spilosoma lubricipeda. The sequence continues at coordinate 12,146,577 of HG992296.1, read as the reverse complement.
ATCACCTCTGGGCTTCCTTGTGCAGACCTCGTGTTAGAAGAAATACCTCTCCTCAATTTATACTCTTGGAGGCTAAGCTTCTTATTTCTCTTTGAGTGGGGTTCGTGTACCACACGGGGACTATTTACAACTGTACAGTTATTATTTTCTAATTCTTATAAATGTTAGTTTTCTTTTTCTATATTGTTTGTACTCATATTAACACTATTGTTACAACTCACACCTACGGTTTTATCTTTATGGGAGTGTAAGTAATCACAGTTCCGTTCTTCAGGTTTATTTTTAATTGTTAATTTAATGCTAGAATTTCGACTACAATTATCACTGTCTTTGTAAGCACTATTCTAAAATAATTTAAATATAATTTTACTCTTAACACTATCACTATTGTTTGGTGAAAGTTTTGTACGATAGTTCGACTGCACGGGGGGCTTCACACTCGTATTAGCACTATTCTCTTTTCTAAAGTCTATGTTCTTTAACTTACAAACCTTCTTGTGCTTGGAATTTCGGTCTTCACTTTCTTCGTCACTACTAAGATAGTAAACCACTTTTTTGCTCTTACATGATCTTTGTCCGGAGTTTAAGTTTTTGTTGTTAAATTTTGTTGTTTTAAATTTTCTACCTGCTTCTTTGATTGGATCAAAGAACTTTTCTTCATTGTTCACATGTTCAGCGGTGTTTACTAAGCCTTTGGGTGTCATCACAATAACAGGACATTTGACAGCTTTGTCTAGTCCAGGGCTTGTCAAGTCAGGCAATATCACCTCTGGGCTTCCTTGTGCAGACCTCGTGTTAGAAGAAATACCTCTCCTCAATTTATACTTTTGGAGGCTAAGCTTCTTATTTCTCTTTGAGTGGGGTTCGTGTACCACACGGGGACTATTTACAACTGTACAGTTATTATTTTCTAATTCTTATAAATGTTAGTTTTCTTTTTCTATATTGTTTGTACTCATATTAACACTATTGTTACAACTCACACCTACGGTTTTATCTTTATGGGAGTGTAAGTAATCACAGTTCCGTTCTTCAGGTTTATTTTTAATTGTTAATTTAATGCTAGAATTTCGACTACAATTATCACTGTCTTTGTAAGCACTATTCTAAAATAATTTAAATATAATTTTACTCTTAACACTATCACTATTGTTTGGTGAAAGTTTTGTACGATAGTTCGACTGCACGGGGGGCTTCACACTCGTATTAGCACTATTCTCTTTTCTAAAGTCTATGTTCTTTAACTTACAAACCTTCTTGTGCTTGGAATTTCGGTCTTCACTTTCTTCGTCACTACTAAGATAGTAAACCACTTTTTTGCTCTTACATGATCTTTGTCCGGAGTTTAAGTTTTTGTTGTTAAATTTTGTTGTTTTAAATTTTCTACCTGCTTCTTTGATTGGATCAAAGAACTTTTCTTCATTGTTCACATGTTCAGCGGTGTTTACTAAGCCTTTGGGTGTCATCACAATAACAGGACATTTGACAGCTTTGTCTAGTCCAGGGCTTGTCAAGTCAGGCAATATCACCTCTGGGCTTCCTTGTGCAGACCTCGTGTTAGAAGAAATACCTCTCCTCAGTTTATACTCTTGGAGGCTAAGCTTCTTATTTCTCTTTGAGTGGGGTTCGTGTACCACACGGGGACTATTTACAACTGTACAGTTATTATTTTCTTATTCTTATAAATGTTAGTTTTCTTTTTCTATATTGTTTGTACTCATATTAACACTATTGTTACAACTCACACCTACGGTTTTATCTTTATGGGAGTGTAAGTAATCACAGTTCCGTTCTTCAGGTTTATTTTTAATTGTTAATTTAATGCTAGAATTTCGACTATAATTATCACTGTCTTTGTAAGCACTATTATAAAATAATTTAAATATAATTTTACTCTTAACACTATCACTATGGGTTGGTGAAAGTTTTGTACGATAGTTCGACTGCACGGGGGGCTTCACACTCGTATTATTTTTTAAAGTCTATGTTCTTTAACTTACAAACCTTCTTGTGCTTGGAATTTCGGCCTTCACTTTCTTCGTCACTACTAAGATAGTAAACCACTTTTTTGCTCTTACATGATCTTTGTCCGGAGTTTAAGTTTTTGTTGTTAAATTTTGTTGTTTTAAATTTTCTACCTGCTTCTTTGATTGGATCAAAGAACTTTTCTTCATTATTCACATGTTCAGCGGTGTTTACTAAGCCATTAGGTGTCGTCACAATAACAGGACATTTGACAGCTTTGTCTAGTCCAGGGCTTGTCAAATCTGGAAACATTATCTCTGGGCTTAATTGTGCAGACTTCATGTTAGAAGGAATACCTCTCCTTAGCTTATACTCTTGGAGGCTAAACTTCTTTTTTCTCTGTGAGTGGGGTCCTTCTTCTACACGAGGACTATTTACAACTGTATGTTTGTTCACTGTTCCAGCTACAGGACCTTCGACAGCTTTGTCTAGTCCAGGGTTTGTCAAGTCAGGCAACATCACCTCTGGGCTTCCTTGTGCAGACCTCGTGTTAGAAGAAATACCTCTCCTCAGTTTATACTCTTGGAGGCTAAGCTTCTTTTTTCTCTTTGAGTGGGGTTCCTGTACCACGCGGGGACTATTTACAACTGTACATTTATTATTTTCTTATTCTTCTAAATGTTTGTTTTCTTTTTCTATATTGTTTGTACTCATATTAACACTATTGTTACAACTCACACCTACGGTTTTATCTTTATGTGAGTGTAAGTAATCACAGTTCCGTTCTTCAGGTTTATTTTTAATTGTTAATTTAATGCTAGAATTTCGACTATAATTATCACTGTCTTTGTAAGCACTATTATAAAATAATTTAAATATAATTTTACTCTTAACACTATCACTATGGGTTGGTGAAAGTTTTGTACGATAGTTCGACTGCACGGGGGGCTTCACACTCGTATTATTTTTTAAAGTCTATGTTCTTTAACTTACAAACCTTCTTGTGCTTGGAATTTCGGCCTTCACTTTCTTCGTCACTACTAAGATAGTAAACCACTTTTTTGCTCTTACATGATCTTTGTCCGGAGTTTAAGTTATTGTTGTTAAATTTTGTTGTTTTAAATTTTCTACCTGCTTCTTTGATTGGATCAAAGAACTTTTCTTCATTGTTCACATGTTCAGCGGTGTTTACTAAGCCATTAGGTGTCGTCACAATAACAGGACATTTGACAGCTTTGTCTAGTCCAGGGCTTGTCAAATCTGGAAACATTATCTCTGGGCTTAATTGTGCAGACTTCATGTTAGAAGGGATACCTCTCCTTAGCTTATACTCTTGGAGGCTAAACTTCTTTTTTCTCTGTGAGTGGGGTCCTTCTTCTACACGAGGACTATTTACAACTGTATGTTTGTTCACTGTTCCAGCTACAGGACCTTTGACAGCTTTGTCTAGTCCAGGGTTTGTCAAGTCAGGCAACATCACCTCTGGGCTTCCTTGTGCAGACCTCGTGTTAGAAGAAATACCTCTCCTCAGTTTATACTCTTGGAGGCTAACCTTCTTTTTTCTCTTTGAGTGGGGTTCCTGTACCATACGGGGACTATTTACAACTGTACATTTATTATTTTCTTATTCTTCTAAATGTTTGTTTTCTTTTTCTATATTGTTTGTACTCATATTAACACTATTGTTACAACTCACACCTACGGTTTTATCTTTATGTGAGTGTAAGTAATCACAGTTCCGTTCTTCAGGTTTATTTTTAATTGTTAATTTAATGCTAGAATTTCGACTACAATTATCACTGTCTTTGTAAGCACTATTCTAAAATAATTTAAATATAATTTTACTCTTAACACTATCACTATGGGTTGGTGAAAGTTTTGTACGATAGTTCGACTGCACGGGGGGCCTCACACTCGTATTAGCACTATTCTCTTTTTTAAAGTCTATGTTCTTTAACTTACAAACCTTCTTGTGCTTGGAATTTCGGTCTTCACTTTCTTCGTCACTACTAAGATAGTAAACCACTTTTTTGCTCTTACATGATCTTTGTCCGGAGTTTAAGTTTTTGTTGTTAAATTTTGTTGTTTTAAATTTTCTACCTGCTTCTTTGATTGGATCAAAGAACTTTTCTTCATTGTTCACATGTTCAGCGGTGTTTACTAAGTCATTAGGTGTCGTAACAATAACAGGACATTTGACAGCTTTGTCTAGTCCAGGGCTTGCCAAGTCAGGCAATATCACCTCTGGGCTTCCTTGTGCAGACCTCGTGTTAGAAGAAATACCTCTCCTCAGTTTATACTCTTGGAAGCTATGCTTCTTTTTTCTCTTTGAGTGGGGTTCTTTTTCCACATGGGGACTAATTACAACTGTACATTTATTATCATCTAATTCTTTTAAATGTTTGTTTTCCTTTTCTATAGTTTGTACTCATATTAACACTATTGTTACAACTCACACCTACGGTTTTATCTTTATGGGAGTGTATGTAATCACAGTTCCGTTCTTCAGGTTTATTTTTAATTGTTAATTTAGTGCTAGAATTTCTACTACAATTATCAGTCTTTGGAAGCCCTTTTATAAAATAATTTATATATAATTTTACTCTTAACACTATCACTATGGGTTGATGAAAGTTTTGTACGATAGTTCGACTGCACGGGGGTGGAGTGCTTCACACTCGTATTAGCACTATTCTCTATTTTAAAGTCTATGTTCTTTGACTTACAAGCCTTCTTGTGCTTGGAATTTCGGTCTTCACTTTCTTCGTCACTACTAAGATAGTAAACCACTTTTTTGCTCTTACATGCTCTTTGTCTGGAGTTTAAAATGTTGTTGTTACTAGATAGCACCTCGGGTTCTAATAAACTCTGTCCTTGTTTGAGCTTAGGTAAAACGCGCCTCTTTTTTGTTGAGCAGTTGTCATGGTCAGAACGCACAGAGCTCTCCGACCGTCTGATGGAGGAATTGACCGGCGTCGGCATCTGTAATAACGTACTGCTATACAACATGTCCTTAAACATAATAAATAAATATTTTAGGTCATGTAATACACAACGCCATTTAGTTCCAAAATAAGCAAAAGTTTTATAATGAGTAAATAGATAACTGAAATAAATAAATATATAATTTTTTTTAAAAACCATACATATTGTCAATCGAAAACACCTAACCTCATATATGCAGATCATACGAATATTAGTCCGACCCGAGACCTCGTGTACAGCAGCTACCACTTTGCTAGCGAGGCAGTCGATTATCTAAATAATACCAAATTTTTTATAATACTTACAAGTATTTGCCTGGCTGCATCTTTATTTTTATTATAACTCCTTTCTTTACTATCTTCAAAGTACACGATAGGCTCCGCGCAATTCTTGGTGTTTAGTTTTTCAGTTGTGTCTGTTTGTTCCAATAATGAATTTAAATTATTCGCTTCTGAAACAGGAAACGCTGCATCTTTGTATGACTCTAAGTCAACAAAATCGTCCAAATCAATTTTTGACTCTTTTACTGGAGTCACAACTTTTTCTGATGTCTTCTCTATGCAGAAATTAAGTACAGTCGGCATAGGTGTACAGGTCGTCATGCTCGAAGGTATATCTAACAGTAGAGCTTCTGAATTGTTAGTTGTTTCGATCTCCATATCCTGAGGAGATAAATCATCTTCATTGTGTTTGACAACGGTATCGTGGGTATTACTATACTCACAAATGAAACTAATAATATCATCCTCAGTCCAGGTTTTGAGCACATCCTCGCTCTTGCCCTGTTTAGATACTTTTCCAATTCCATTTGAATTATTTGAACGACCTAGATTAAGATAATCAAAATCGATGCAATTTTTGATGTCATCAACGTCCATGCAAGTATTTTGCATTGGTGATGGTGAATCTAAACACGTTTTTTGGTTTTGCGTAAATTTCGTGTAAGTCGTATCATCCATTAAAAATTTTTTTAAATCATCAATCTTGCGCAGAGCTTTTAGATCTGCCTCGTTTATGAAAATATCATCAATATCAGTAACAGTATCTAGCGTCAGTGGCTGAGGGTGATTTTCCTGAGAAGGTTTGCTATTATCGGTAAAGAAAAAATCAATTTTATTGGTCGAGTCAGGTAGCTCAAAATTGGGATTTCTTTCCTCTGGTATTTTATGTTTGATGAAATAATCGTCTACATTTGGTACTGCTGCATTATTGCCTATGTCTAAAAAATATTCATCGACATTTTGAACAACTGGTTCATCAACATTCAATATTTGTTGATCTATGTTTTCGTTTTTAACACAATTTTCATTGACATTTGAAACAATGGGCACTTTAGAATCTATATCTTCTTCGTCCTGCCATGTGTAGCTCATAAAGTTTCCAACATTCAAAGAAGATTTTTTGTACGTGATATATTCCTCTTCATCATCTTCTGAAGATGAGTCAAGTAATGCTGAATAAGGGTCAACCGTATACACAAATATAACCTCGTAATCAAGTCCTTCTACTAAAGAATGGTCGTCTGTACCATTAGACGTATTGGGATCTAAGTCATCCATTATATAGGTGTCATGTATTACTATTTCTTCATCGATTTTGTCTTCAACGTTAGCTTCGCAAACCTCTATACTCTCTCTCGTTCCCATATCTATTACATCGGGTCTGTACACTTTGTTCCCTTCCGATTCCTTCATATTATATTCTTCATCGGAACAGTCATTTTCTGAACTGATATCTTGATAAGATTGAGATGTAATTGATTGATTACTAATGTAGCAATCGCTTATGCTGCCAGAGTTCTGTTTTCCTGATAGGCTTATCTGAGGATACTCAGGGCTATTTGGATGACCACTGCTTTCTGATGATGGAGAATATTTTTTTTTTCATGAAAAGTCGGGTATCCAATAGGATGCAAGCGTGCATGATGATAACTTGGATTTAGGACGTGTGACGCCATATCTGGAAATAAAACAGAAAAATTATTTCTGTGGCAATCTCAGAAACGTCGTCAATGCCGAATCGGGTATGTGGCTAAACAGATACATGGTCCTAAAAGTGGATGTTGTATGAGACTAAGATTTACTGAGATGCATTTGGGCAGTGGGTTCTTAGCGGCAGTTACACTTATATCCTAAGAGCAGCAACATTTTTGAAAGAGAGTTTCATTTGTCAAGAAGTATAGAGATGTGTTAATCCTTGATAAAGCTCCTAACAAAATTAGCAATGGCTCATCTGATCTCGAATAACGTCTAGAATAATGTAATGTATTAGCTCATAAAAATTACAATTGTTATAAACAAATTAAAAAAAAGTATTTTTGTTGCCAACTCAAACTCTATTAATATTTCAGAAATTTTAAAAAAATATCCTTAAAGACGAGGGAAAAACGCCCAGTTATCAGATAGTACTTTTTAAGACGCAAACATGAACAAAAAGCAATAGAGTTTACGCTGTATTATACACCGTACACCAAGGCGTATACTCTATTTAAACACATACGTGTGTGAGTGCATTCTAGTCATTTTCTGGACGCTCTACTCTGAAAGCGGTTAATTTTGTAGAAAAATGCTACAGGCATTCTTTGCAGATAATTTCACGACAATTTTTTTTATAATAACCTTTATTGACCTGCAAGACAGAATAGGTCGAGAGATATTTACGAAAAACTGACTTTCGTGACATTTTGACCCTTATTACTTGTTTAGCCGGTATGATATCAATGTCGATTTTTTAACCGACTTCAAAAAAAGGAGGAGGTTTCTCAATTCGACCGTATATATTCTTTTTTTTTTATTATTATGTGTGTTCGGGGATAACTTTGTCATTTATGAACCGATTTTGATGATTCTTTTTTTAATGGAAAGGGGATGTCCTAACGGTGGTACCATGATAATTACATTAATATCTGATGATGGCATCCAAGAGAAATCGAGTCAAACCTTGAAGTTGGATCTATTTTTGTTAAAATTGTACTTGTCACATCGTCATTACAACGCCGTAATAAAAGTGTATACAAACTTCAGCTAACTAGGAACTTTACCGCAGATTAGACTATTACACAATAATGACTTATTGGTGCTTTTGAGATGTTTGTCAAGAGAATCAATTAATGTGTAAAAGATAAACATTGAGATACAAACTAAACAAATAACAAAAAAAACTAAACTAAGTCTAAACTTGGATATTTTAAATACATTAAACTAAATATGGTAAGGGTATGTGGAGGATAAGCAACGATGGTGCGGTCAGTACCCGGATGGGTGACCGCTAGTGGTATGTTACCATGAGCGTCTCCGTGATTCGGAGGCCACGTTAAACAGTCGGTCCCGGTTGTTATCGTATGAAAATCAATCGTGAAAATTAGTTGGAGGCCTTTGAGTGGCTTAAAAACATCCAACAGCAAGATCACGTAGCCGTAACGTTGTGTTGCCAGTCCCCAACCCGCGCTTGGCCAGCGTGGCGACGTAAGACCTTAACCCTCTCCTGAGAGGAGACCTAATGCCAGCGGTGGGTCGTTATGGGTTCTCGATGTTGATGAAACAAAGTATGATATAACAGAATAAAAAAATGTTATGTAGAGCCAAAATATATAAAAAATAACAAAATTAAAATACAAAATAGGTTCAAATTAAAAAACTGAAAAGAGGAGGAGAGAGGAATAATCCTACCAATATTATAAATGCGAAAGTTTGTAAGGATGGATGGATGTTTGTTACTCTTTCACGCAAAAACTACTGAATGGATTTGGATGAAACTTTACAGTAATATAATTTACAGTATATAGTAACTAGTACACAACACTGTCACACAACTAGTACACTTATATGTTGAATAAAACTTAGCATAATTTCTAAACTTACCATTCGAAAAGTTGAAATCCATATTCAACCAGCAAATAATTTTAAATCCGCGGTTAAGTTAGTAATCACACTCGGACGATCACAAAAACCAATATGAATATCGAAACCGTAAACAACCAGCAAATACACGTTTGACTTCGTAGAGGCACAACAAACACATTAAACACTTGCTTTACTCACAGTATAATCGAAAGTGTGTTTCTGCCACGAGAGACGGAACACGACTGACGCTGTGAGCTAAGAACGCTTTAGTAGAGACGTTGAAAAGAAAGAGACAGCACTATAATATTACCTGTTAAGGGACGCTATGTAATCAGTTAGAGACCTTTTTTTACAATGCATTGTATTGTAAATAATAACCTATTATTATTGCAAACGATTTAGCCGGTATATACTTTTTTTTGATATTTACTCGTTCATCTAAATTCTTTTTAGAAAACTGGCGAAAAATCCCACGTGTAAGCTAACGGTGAAGTGGTATATCGTAACCTAAATGACTATAACCATCAAATGTAAATATGTCGCAAGGAACTCTGGTGTGCCCTAGGAAGGTAATCCTGAAGAACTCAGACAGACGTTGGTCACCAAGACAGATCAAGGTATAAGACCCGCGAATTCGAAGGAAATCAAACGGTATTCTTGACATATCTGATCGCTACCACTCGTTAAGGTTTGTTGCTTACGATAAACTTAAAAGCTACCTAACCGATTTTCACTTTTTATACATGTAAATATTTTGCTGGCGTGTCTAAGATAGGATAGTTAATCTTACGCATGACTGAGAAGAGACGGAGACGAAATTGCGTGGGTCTGTTGGTAATAACAATGTAAGTTTTGATTACACGTACCAGCTGTGTGGTTTCTGTACCGCTTCAAAAGCAGCTGAACCGAGTTTAATTCGAGAGTTCGAGAATGGCTTACATACAAAAAAAATCTAAAACATTCTTGTATCCTCAGGAATAAACACAAAACCGGGGGAATAACACGAAGACACTGGTTCCTGAAATATAGTTTTCTTTAGTGCAGGTACCAGAGAATGGACATTTAATGAATCTAACTTTATTTCAATAAATAAATAAATTGATTTTATCAAAATGAACAACAACAATTTATTAAATAAAATAAAATCAATAAATATTTCGGTCATGTAACACACAACGCCATCTTATCCCAAACTAATCAGAGCTTGTGTTATGGGTACTAGACAACTGATACAAATACATGTATACTTTTTTTTTGTAAATACGTACATATTATACATAGAAAACACCCAAACTCCGAAACAAATATTTGTAGATCATACAAACATTTGGTCCGACCCGAGACCTCACGATCAGCAGTCGCACACGTCATCCGCGAGACCAACGAGGCAGTCAGTATTACACATAATACAAACTAAAAGCTCTCAAAGTAACGTTTCTGATTTGACTTCGAATCAACGATGAATTCTTTAAAAAATAATGTAGTGACTCAGGACACATATTTGTGTTCGTTATATTATAATTATTTGTCGTATGTTTTAATTATGAACCTATTTATTTATTATATACATTGTTTAATATTAAATAATATTATATACAACTTTAAATTTAAAATCATTATATTGTCAAACATACAAACAGATCGTGTTTCTATATAGTTGTTTACTCTGTATCAGCCGGCCGGCGCGACGGCACGCGCCCTGTGAGTGCGGGCGAGCCGGCACGATCATATTGTTGCGCTCGCGCATACGTGCCGCGAGACGGCCCGTCCATGTAGATAGGAGGTCGGGCAGTACCGTCCCGGGCCTATCGTTGTTACTATATATTTATCTCGCCGCACTAAAATTAGTTATCTTAACGTCTTCCATATATATTTTATTGTGATTCATTTAATACTATTACTCCTTCTTATTGTAGTGTAATTTCTATGTGTGTAATATCTTAAATAAACTTTCATAAAATCTCTTGTGACTGTGGACTATTATTTATATACACCTACATATATCGATTACCACATTGGTGACCCCGAAAGAACACGAGAATGACCCAGAATAAAGCGGATAGCTTACAGAATGTCGGTGAAACAGCAGCGGAGACATTTCGCGTTGGAGTACGCGTACCACCGTTCTACCCCGAAAAACCGGCGCTGTGGTTCGCGCAAATGGAGGCACAATTCGCTTTAGCGAATATTAAGACCGATGAAACTAAGTTTTTTTACATCATCGGTAACTTGGATCCACAATACGCAGCCGAGGTCGAAGATATAATAAGTTACCCTCCTGACAACGGTAAATACGAGAAGCTGAAAGTCGAGCTGGTAAAGAGGTTGTCTGCTTCTCGGGAGAGGAAGGTGAAGCAGCTTCTCATGCACGAGGAGCTAGGGGACCGGAAGCCTTCCCAATTCTACCGTCACCTCCTCAACCTTGCTGGTCCAGGCGTACCAGAAGAGTTCCTGCGGACTATATGGACGAGCCGCCTACCTGCAAGTACGCAGGCTATCATAGCTTCGCAGTCCAAGCAGGATCTGGCTGAGCTGGCTGAACTGGCAGACCGGATCCACGACGTTGTCGGAACCCAGATGCCATCAACATCTGCTATCACAACTCCTGCATCTTCAAGCGCCCAAGGCAGCAGCGCGCAATCTGAGATCGCTGCTCTAACTAGACAAGTGGAGATGCTGGCGGAGAAGGTGGAGCGAATGTCACGCCCAAGAGAACGATCTAGTAGTCGTACGCGTCATCGATCCCCTTCAAGAAGATCCCAATCCAGCTATAGGAGGTTCCCCCAGTGCTGGTACCACCAGAATTTCGGCGACCGGGCTAAGAAATGTGTGAATCCGTGCGACTACCCTCCGTCGGGAAATGTGAGGGGCAATCAGTGATGGCGACCCATGATTGTCCGAGTGCTGGTCGCTTATTCGTCACCGATCGAAGGTCGAAGGTGCAGTTTTTGGTCGACACCGGTAGCGACCTCTGTGTCTACCCCCGATCGGCAATATCTAAGCGACTTTCGAAAACAAACTACCAACTGTGTGCGGCCAACGGTACATCAATTTTTACCTACGGTTTTATTAATGTGACGTTAAATCTAGGACTACGCCGTGACTTCGCTTGGCGATTTATTGTTGCCGACGTTACGAGGGCGATAATAGGCGTAGATTTTTTATCTTTTTATAATTTAGTTGTTGATTGCAGGAACCAACGCCTTATCGACAACTGTACTACGCTCTCCGCCCCGGCGTTGCCTGTTCGTCGCTCTGATGGCGTCTCTTCGGTAAGGGTGAGTCTTGGTGATTCCGCATACACTCACATACTACGGGAATTTCCCGACATCACACGCCCACACGGTATACATCGCACTATAAGACACAATACAGTACATCACATACGTACTACACCAGGGCCACCAGTATCATGTACACCGCGCAGATTGGCCCCGGATAAACTAAAAATAGCCAAGTCTGAGTTCGAGTCGATGTTACAGAGTGGTACATGTCGCCCATCTGAGTCACCTTGGTCTTCGCCTCTTCACCTCGCACCCAAGAAAGATGACGGTTGGCGTCCTTGTGGCGACTACAGGATGCTGAACGCCCGAACCATTCCAGACCAATACCCGATCAGGCACATCCAGGACTTCGCCCATAGCCTGTCTGGCTGTACCGTATTCTCTCAGATTGACCTGGTAAAAGCTTTTAATCAGATACCAGTACATTTTGAGGACATCCCGAAGACTGCGATCACAACGCCGTTCGGTCTGTTCGAATTTCCATTCATGACGTTTGGACTTCGAAATGCCGGACAGACGTTTCAGCGTTTCGTGGATGAAATGCTTAGAGGTCTAGACTTCACGTACGCATACTGCGACGATTTTTTGGTCTTCTCAAAAGACCAGAAAACCCACGAGCACCATCTGCGTCAGCTTTTCACCAGAATCAGAGAATACGGTATGGTCATCAACAGCTCTAAGTGTGTCTTTGGAGTATCAGAGGTCAACTTCTTAGGCTGTCACGTGTCAGCCAAAGGTACCAGTCCACTGCCTTCCAAGGTCGAGGCAGTTCAGATTTTCCCAGCACCCAAGACTGTTAGAGAGTTACGCAGGTTTCTTGGGATGCTAAATTTTTACCGCCGTTTCATCCCAGGCGCAGCTTCCTATCAGGCACCTTTAAATGCTCTCCTCGTTGGCTCCGTTAAGGGTTCACACCCAGTTCATTTTTCACCTGAGGAGTACGAGGCATTCCAGAACTGCAAGGACAGCCTCTGCCGAGCAGCAATGTTGGCTCATCCTGACTGCAACGCTAAGTTGGCGTTAGTCACGGATGCTTCCGACAAAGCCATTGGTGCAGTCCTTCAGCAGCTAAGAGCTGGAGCATGGGAGCCTCTAGCTTTCTTCTCACGAAAGCTGAGCGAGGCACAGGTTAAGTACTCTCCTTACGACCGCGAACTACTCGCCATTTACGAGAGTATCAAATATTTTCGTCATATGGTAGAGGCTCGTGACTTTGTGATTTACACAGACCACAAGCCTCTCACTTTCGCCTTCCACTCTCGTAAAGAGAACTGCTCCCCAAGACAGTTCCGTCACCTAGACCTTATAGCCCAGTTTACAACGGACATCAGGCATATTTCTGGGAAGAACAATGTCGTGGCGGATACCCTTTCGCGCATTGAGGAGATTACTCAACCGGTGCCCGCTGAAAGGATCGCTACAGCTCAGCAAGAAGACCCGGAGCTCAAACAACTGCTTATTGGGGATACCTCGCTTCGTTTAATAAAGGTAAGTCTTCCAGGTTCTCAGACTCAAATTTATTGCGACGTCAGCACTGCAACGCCCAGACCATTTGTGCCCAAAGAGTTACGCAGGACAATCTTCCTTAGCCTGCACTCCTTGAGTCACCCAGGTACTATGGCGTCCGCAAGATTGGTAGCTGATCGATATGTGTGGCCTGGGGTGAGGAAAGACTGCCGTGAGTGGGTCCGTTCATGTCTGGCTTGCCAGCGCTCAAAGACCACAAGGCACGTCTCCGCCCCATTACAGTCTTTTAAATTACCCACTTCAAGGTTTGCGTTCATACACATAGACCTTGTGGGACCATTACCCTTGTGCCAAGGTTTTCGATATTGTCTCACAGCCGTCGATCGCTTTACGCGATGGCCTGAGGCAATACCTTTAGCAGACATAACTGCAGAAACGGTCGCAAGGGCCTTACTGAGTGGATGGATCGCTCGTTTCGGTTGCCCATCAGATATCGTAACCGACAGAGGTAGGCAGTTCGAATCCGCACTGTTCAAATGCCTATCTACCATTGTCGGGTTTCAACATCGCAGAACAACTGCGTACCATCCAGCCTGTAACGGACTGGTGGAGAGATTCCACCGGCAACTCAAGGCTGCTATCACCTGCCACGGCAATGACAGTTGGGTGGACTCTCTTCCACTAGTCTTATTAGGTGTTCGTAGCGCTTTTAAGGAGGACGCTCAGGCTTCAGCTGCCGAGTTGGTATATGGCCAGCCAATGCGACTCCCTGGTGAATTTTTTGAACCTCACACTAATGACACCGTAGACATTACTGACTACCTGTCAAGACTTCGGCATATCGTCAGCAAGCTGCAACCATCACCAGCAGCCAGGCACAACAGTAGTCAGAAAATCTTCATCTACAAGGATTTATCATCTGCAACTCACATATTTCTTAGGGACTGCACTGCTGGGGGTAGTTTGAAACCAGCATATTCTGGTCCTCATAGGGTCATAGAAAGGGGGGACAAGGTTTTTAAAATAATGGTAAATGGTAAACCGGTTACCGTATCGATAGACCGCATTAAGCCAGCCTTCATACTGCGTGACCCTGACACATCACACTCACCACATACTATAAACATACATCATGACACACCACAGTCACCACTCAACATTAACACTCATCACTACTCTCCTGACGCGGATAATCAAGGCTTGCGTTCCACTGACAGGGACGTCATTAGAGCGACGCGGTCAGGACGTCGCGTTAAATTTCCCGACTATTATCGCCCTTGACGGTCTCTGGAAGGGGGTGATGTAGTGACTCAGGACACATATTTGTGTTCGTTATATTATAATTATTTGTCGTATGTTTTAATTATGAACCTATTTATTTATTATATACATTGTTTAATATTAAATAATATTATATACAACTTTAAATTTAAAATCATTATATTGTCAAACATACAAACAGATCGTGTTTCTATATAGTTGTTTACTCTGTATCAGCCGGCCGGCGCGACGGCACGCGCCCTGTGAGTGCGGGCGAGCCGGCACGATCATATTGTTGCGCTCGCGCATACGTGCCGCGAGACGGCCCGTCCATGTAGATAGGAGGTCGGGCAGTACCGTCCCGGGCCTATCGTTGTTACTATATATTTATCTCGCCGCACTAAAATTAGTTATCTTAACGTCTTCCATATATATTTTATTGTGATTCATTTAATACTATTACTCCTTCTTATTGTAGTGTAATTTCTATGTGTGTAATATCTTAAATAAACTTTCATAAAATCTCTTGTGACTGTGGACTATTATTTATATACACCTACATATATCGATTACCACAATAACTTTGTATATATGACGGATTTGTGGATATGACGATACGATATTTATTTAAACTAGACCCACCTTCACATGTAACAAATCCACCTACAATATTTTAATGAAATTGGTTCAGTAATTTAGCATAGGACACCATTTTTCGTTTTTAAAATGTATCTAATGAAACACTATCGTCAACGGGTTAAAGACGGATGTTACGCTTACTATAATAATTTTTACTCTAAAATATGCTTTATGCCAGAGCAATAAGACTCACACTCGTAATCACGTTATAGTTAAAAAAAATAGAGCTAATGCTTTTACAAATCACGCCGAAGAATAAAAGGGATAGCCGAAGACACTTTTTGTATCCTTTTCTAATTGCAAACGTGTGATTGCCATATTGATTGTCATACCCACCCTGTATATTATTCTTTATAAGTAGTATCGATAAAATACGACACACTTTTTCACAAAACAAATAAGAATTTTTGTATATAATAGGCATGCTATATGCATGTTGTGACAATAATACAAACAAGTTATGATGCCTAATTCGTGCAATTTTAAATTACTAAAGAAATATTTGTGTGGAAATATGGTTACGAAAAACACAATTTAATAATCGATCGTTATCATTGAGATAATTAGTTAAAGATGACGATTTGAGAGAGGCGAGATACAATGATTGAGGTACTTGTTCGCAAATTAATATTTTATTAATATAATCATCATTATATTCCAACAGGTGTAAATAAATACAATAGGCTGTTGGACTGGGGTACGCTAATGATGATGACAATCATCATTCGCGCTCGCGCACATGCACATCAATACCCGTTAAACACGTTTAGTGCCGCTAAATGGCTGTGCTTAATTAACCTTTTCGAACGCATTTAGTACAACTTAAATGTATTTAAGCTATGTCGTGCTAGTGGCCCTTAGTGACATTGATGAACGTTAAATTGAAGCAATAGTTAAAAATCTTAGATTAATACAGACATACGCCACTGCATGTACTGGATTGTCAAGGAATACATAATGTAGTTTGAACCATCTAGATACGAAAAGGTGAGATCTAAATAGAATACATATTTAACTATACATTATTTCAACTAAGCAGATGGCATAGTGGTTTAAGAAGTCAACTTGCTATTTCCCACAGCGCTGAGTATTTTCTATATGTCTGGGTCTTGTGTGTTTTCTAGTATGTCTAAGAGCCCATCTCGATCGCGATCCATTTTATAATAATAATAATGTTAGGAAATGAAACAGCAGTGCTTTGATGATATAAAGTTTACTTGTAAAGAACTAAGCGCAGTCTTACAACACAATATTTCAGTCAGCTATAGCAAACTATTAGGTACGACGATTAACACAACAGCGGTGGGTGACGATGTCAGTAGTTATTTATTATGCAGGAGCCACGGCTCCATAATAAATAAATAAATAATAAGATGAGAAAAAAATGGTTGTGGGTCGTTGTTGATATCGTGTAAAGTCTCTATATCGCTTTACATTATCTAATTTGTAGAGCGCTAAATTACTGCACTAGTTGCGAAATCACACGAGAGTCCACGTTGCATGCGTGAACTGTCCAACTAGATTCGAAAACTGCCTGACTACATCAAGAGTACCAAGTAAGATTTAAGAGAAGGGTTCAAATATAAAAAATAATATAATTTAATCCAGTTTGGTATTTAATATCCATTAGAATTAAATAAATTATTAAAGTGGCGACCAGACATGAACGACCACAAAAAGCTTCTACCTACAGCGTAGTGATCAGTCAAACAATATTTGAGCAGATCTTTGTACTGTTAAAAAACATGGACTGCCCATGTTTTTTAACTTGAAGATGCTGTAAACGAAAAAAAATGCCTAAAATAAAAAGATAAGGAGGATCTGTTCTTGACAAACACCGAATTCTTTGCTTAATATTTGCTAAGTACAACTTCATTTTATTTGAGGATTTACATTTATGGTTTTTCTTATATATAGCCTTTTTTTTTGTTTGGGCCTCCCACAATGATTCTACTCTGCTTGATGGAAAGCATAAGCAGTATCCAAGCACTCACCAACAAAACACGACAGTCGTGCTGAAATCAGCGTGACTCTACTACTTTGTTTGTTATCGAGACACTACTACTACTAAGATAGTGAGAATGGTAATGTTTTATATATATTTTACTAAAATAACACACATATTACATTTTTAAATAAACATCCAAAACTACGTTTAAAAATATAAAAAATAGTAGACCACCGACTTAGGGTACAGGGACCAAGAAACCGGTGATTGGGGCTCCAAAGACAGGAACCTCCTCACTATACGTGCCGTGTCTAGGAGGACTGCCTTTTGCAACAGACCCTTGATCCAACCGTCCAACGTGAGCCTCTTAAGCTGTTGGTCGAGGTTCTTGGCTAACAATCTGTGACAAGATTCAATTATGGGAACTCATCATCAAATTACCAATTCGAAATAAAAGTAATTAGTCATTTAAAAAAAAACCTTATCTCTATACATAAAATTCAAAACAATTACAAAACAAAAATATTAAAACTATTATATATACATATAGATAACATAGTGCAAACTTAAAAGAGATTGCTTTTTATTGGTCTATGATAATCTCTAGATAAGATAAAGGTTTCTATAGAATAATGACAAGAGAATTATTGTTAGGAATCATTATAAAATATTTGTTATTTTACCTACTGCCACTATGCTGCTTTAAAGTTTTCACTAACATAAAGGACGGACGGACGGATAAGAGAAAAGTTCAGGTAAAAATATTTAAAGCAGCATAGTGATAGTAGGTGAGAAAACAAATATTTTGTAATTGTTCCTAATAATAATTCTTTTGTCATTGTTCCGTGGAAAGCTGTATCTTTCTTTACAAAGATATTTGTAGAACAATTAAAAATAATCTCTTTTAAGTCAGCACTGTGTTATCTATCACGAAAACAACATGCCCCATTGCTAATACTATTAATATTTTTTATGTAATTTTTATTTGTGTAGAGATAAGGTTTTTAAAAAAAAATATTAGTGACTTTTATTTCAAGTTATGGATTTGCACTATATTGAAACAAAAATGTTTTATACCTGAACCTTCCCTATGAGTTGTTCGTCGTATTAGTGGTAATGGTATGAGATGCAGTTTGGTGTTGAAGAGTAACGAACAAATACTATAAGCGTGAATCTATAAATAAAATGTAGTTGTATTTAGGATGGAGCTGGGTATTTGTAAAGAACAGAACCTATTTATCCTCTTATTTTAATCAAAACTTATTAATTTACTATTTTACAGCATCTTTAAAGTTATACTGATACGTTTGAAAAACGTGGACTGCTAAACGCGCTTCGTTTCCAACTTGTACTTTGAACCACCAGATATGAAGATCTGCTCAATTAGTACGTGACTGATCAGCGCTATAGGTAGAAGCCTTTTGGGGTTGTTCATGTCTTGTCGGTTCAAATGCAAAAACACTCAGGTGTCGTTAATAATTGATTTAATTCTAATGGGTATTAAATACAAAATTTTATAAACTTTCTCTTAAATCGTACTTTGTGTTAGTGGAGACGGTATGATACAATTCGAGGAATAAGAGAGTGCGAGCTCGTGACGCGACGCATAATTGTTTCACGCTTTACAGGATGCATTTTGTGTATGGTTGACTTTAAATCAGAAATATTGAAGTGATAGTACTGTTTCTAGTCAAATCGTAATTATTCCTTACAAATAGAAAAGTGTATGTTTTTTAAGAGCGAAATGCTCCAATTGTGAAAATCTATTAGCTGATAGATAAGACGATAAGAGAATTTGACTGATCCATTTGCCGGCGTCTCAATGGTACTGCACGGATGACGTAGTGGTTGAGGCGATTGTTGACAGTTCAAAACCCATGTGGTTTTAATATTTTTATATGTGAATACTCTACTTGGAATAATACTTTGTGCAATTCATAAATTTCTGTTTTTAGTCTTGGCATTCCGCTTGTGCTTGCGGTCTCGATTCTCGGGTCGGATCAATTGTTTGTATGATCTGCAAATATGTGTTTCGGAGTTTGGGTATTTTCTATGTATAATATGTATGTATCTACAAAAAAGTAATTATGATGTCAAGTACCCATAACACAAGCTCTGCTTAGTTTGGGACTAGATAGCGTTGTGTGTTAGATATCCTAAATATTTCATTTATTTCTTGTTTGTGAAGTCACCCCAACACGAAGCGACACAGAAAACATTTCTAATGTGGGAGTTGTGACTCTTATACAATATAACGGTTCCTACTTAACACGTGGTTTAGGGAAAAATCAAATTAAAATCGAAAATGTTTTATTGTCACAACAATAATGAACATTAGGTACATAAGAATAACGTTCTCGGAATAAGCGCGCTTTAGATTTGAAAAATACGTAGATACGTAGTTTTTAGACAAAAGTATAAAGAAGGTATTAGATAATAATATAATTAGTTTGTTTAGTGTTTTTGTTTGTTTCTCCTTCTTTTCTTTGTATATATAGTTGTGACTTGTAATTGTTGCACAGGCGGAATTAATATTTATCTATTCAATTGTAGTTTAATAGTCTATAGTTTAGAGAAAAAACATTATTGTAAAAGGAGATCCACGCGGACGAAGTCGCGGGCATAGCTATAAACAATAAAATATTATGTCGCATGCCTGGTCAAAGTTCAGAATATTGTTTCATCTATCAGGTGGTGGAGCAAGATGAGACGACTACTTACCCAATCAAATTTTTAAATTCGGTATCGGTCCTTGGACTGTCCTAGCACTCAATAAATTTAAAAGTTGGAGTGCCATTTATTGCCGTATAAGCCCGTCTAAATTATGCAACGGAACTCGGCTAAGGGTAGTCAAATTGCAACAAAATATTATTAAAGCGAAAATTTTGAATGGCTGTGGGGTGAAAAATATTCCCCAGCCCCACGGCAATATGTATGTATCTACAAAAAAGTAATTATGATGTCAAGTACCCATAACACAAGCTCTGCTTAGTTTGGGACTAGATAGCGTTGTGTGTTAGATATCCTAAATATTTCATTTATTTCTTGTTTGTGAAGTCACCCCAACACGAAGCGACACAGAAAACATTTCTAATGTGGGAGTTGTGACTCCTATACAATATAACGGTTCCTACTTAACACGTGGTTTAGGGAAAAATCAAATTAAAATCGAAAATGTTTTATTGTCACAACAATAATGAACATTAGGTACATAAGAATAACGTTCTCGGAATAAGCGCGCTTTAGATTTGAAAAATACGTAGATACGTAGTTTTTAGACAAAAGTATAAAGAAGGTATTAGATAATAATATAATTAGTTTGTTTAGTGTTTTTGTTTGTTTCTCCTTCTTTTCTTTGTATATATAGTTGTGACTTGTAATTGTTGCACAGGCGGAATTAATATTTATCTATTCAATTGTAGTTTAATAGTCTATAGTTTAGAGAAAAAACATTATTGTAAAAGGAGATCCACGCGGACGAAGTCGCGGGCATAGCTATAAACAATAAAATATTATGTCGCATGCCTGGTCAAAGTTCAGAATATTGTTTCATCTATCAGGTGGTGGAGCAAGATGAGACGACTACTTACCCAATCAAATTTTTAAATTCGGTATCGGTCCTTGGACTGTCCTAGCACTCAATAAATTTAAAAGTTGGAGTGCCATTTATTGCCGTATAAGCCCGTCTAAATTATGCAACGGAACTCGGCTAAGGGTAGTCAAATTGCAACAAAATATTATTAAAGCGAAAATTTTGAATGGCTGTGGGGTGAAAAATATTCCCCAGCCCCACGGCTGGGGAATATTTTTTTATTCCCCGAATCCCACTTTTAACCAATAGTTTCCCTTTCCGCTTTAAACGCGTGCACTTTCTGGTGAGTCTATGCTTTGCGATGACGATAAACCAGACACAAGGTCAGACGTTGCGCACCGCAGACCTCACCACGAACTGTTTCAGCAACGGACAGCTCTATGCGGCTCTGTCGAGGGTGAGCGACGCTGCTAATATGTTCGAATATTGTTCCAATGGCATTACACAAACCATACGAATAGTATACAGCGAAGCTCTTTAACAAAAGGTAACACTGTCACAATATGTGGACATATCAGAAATTGCATGCTTATACAGGGTTAGCAGAAAAAGGAATACACACAACTATTACAGTCAGTTCAAGCCATGAAGTGGGAAAAAAAACCGCTGCTACATACTAAGAGTTTATAGACGGGCAGCGGAAATATAAAATAACTGATTTTTTAACCCCCTTTCGGTTAGCATGTCCTTTCCTTTTATTCTTTTGTTGACATTTTGTTGCAATCTTGCTCAATATTAATTATAGTTTTTATTCATGGGCATCTACGAAAAAATATTAAAATATTGGAATACTTTGAGATTTACCCGCTAAGTATTAACTAGACTCTACACAAATACCTATAGGTATATTTCGATCCACCTCCAAACGAGAGAGCCTCGGGAAAAAGACAACGTTTTACACTCGAAATTATAAAGACTCGCACGTAGCAGTTTGTTTTAGTATTTTATAATGAAGAAACGCCATACCTGATTTACTGTCTTCTGAGAAATATAAAGAAAGTCTTGCAAAAAATTCCTTTCTTCATAAGAGTGCAACGGATTACAGCGTTGCTTAATACTAAACAAACGAAAGTTTACACCCTAGCCATTGACTGAATTTTAGTTTCGCAGTTTATGCGGCTTGGTTGAAGTAGTTTTTCCAGATAACATTTCAATTGGACACGGGCACACTTTTATAGATTTTAACAATGTCATTTCAGTATCTTTTTCACTTTTTACTATTTTGCGAGATTTTTATACACGGAACTGTTGTTAACGTAATGACTAGCGCCAAATATATTATATGTTAAATTATACATGGTATTATGTTTTTGTTTGTTTAACCGTTTTTATCATCAATTACTTTAACATTATAAAGGCAAAAGTTTGTACGTTTGGATGTTAGTTACTCTTTCACGCAAAAACTACTAAACGGATTTGGATAAAACTTTACAGTGAAATAGCTTATACATCAGAATAACACATAGACTACTATTTGCCGTGATAACCGACATACACGCGAGCGGAACCACGGACTACAACTAGTAGTTTATAAATCATAAATCAGATAAGAAGTTTGGCCCTATATTAGAACGTACAAATATATTTATTGTTGAGTGGAGTCTTCATATTCATTAGACATGAGACACATATTTAGATTAGAATGTATTCAATGTAATATTGTGTAAACACATCCAAATGTGTATATAAACACACCAAATCGTTTTGTTTTATAATTAAACTAGCTGACCCACGCAACTTCGTTTACGTCTCTTATTGCCCGTAGCGTGATAATTTTCCCCGTTTTTGAAACATTTTTCATTGGTGCTCCGCTCCTATTGGTTGTAGCGTGATGATATATAGCCTATAGCCTTTCTCGATAAATGGGCTATCTAACAATGAAATAATTTTTCAAATCGAACCAGTGGTTCCTGAGATTAGCGTGTTCAAACAAACAAACAAACTCTTCAGCTTTATATATTAGTATAGATAAAAAACTAGGAATTTAATAAATATTTATATAAAGTCCGTACTTACCATACACAGAAGGTTGAGACACCATATTTAACCACCGAACAGTAACTGCACGTTTGAGTCAGTAATATTTAGATCACACGATCACAACAACCAATGACTCTCTATGCTCTTCACAGGAATGCAGATAGAAAGTATGTTCTTACCACGACGGACCGAACACGATTGACTCTATTAACATAGGGTCCGGTCCTCTATCTTACTACTTTACTATTATAATACTACCTGGGAAGGGATACCACGAGTCTCGCCTTTTGACCAATCACGTTCCAACAGATTTTTGTTACGTACGAAAGCTGATTGGTCAGAGGGTGGAGCTTAATCGACACCCTACTATTAACTACCGTTGATGAATTAATTTTATATATATGAGATCTTTTATTTTGTCTTATGAGTCTTATGTCTATTAAAATAAAACATAACGTTAATAATTTACATTTAACAATGTTTCTTTGCAGTTGAGTTCTATAGCAGAACTCTATTGCGGCGCGACCTCAATCCCTACATACCTAAATCTTACTTACATTAAAGGCATAGAGAAATAATTGTTACAATATTTATTTTCAAAATGAATTGAATAGAAATATAGAATAGCAAATGGCGTGTGCGACTGCTGATCATGAGGTCTCGGGTTCGATTCCCGGGTCGGACTAAATGTTTGTGGGATCTACCACAATTTTTGTCCAAATATTTGTTTGGATATTGGGTCATTTCTATGTATAATATGTATGTATTTACAAAAAAGTATATATATATTTGTATCAGTTGACTAGTACCACAACACAAGCTCTGCTTAGCTTGGGAGTAGGTGGCGTTGTGTTTACGATGTCCGAAATTTACACCTACATTTTAGAACGACTACATGGTTGGCCGAGTGGTTTAAAAGGTCACTATGACGCTTTTCACTGCGCCAAGTGTTGCGGGTTCAAATCCCACGAAGGAAAACACTTTACATAATGTTGGTTGACAACAAATTGGCATATTGGCATCAATAGTCCTGTCTGTTATAATAGATCGAACCCAATATAGCGTAGCTCGACCATTTTCGAGAACTGGGTCGGGCAAATACGTATGTTATGGCACCTTTGAATTCACAAGTTTGTGTTTAAGGGCAAGCTGTTGATGTACGATTCTGGCTACTTGATTATGCCTGTGTAAATATTTGCCGTTAGCAAGACGAGAAAAACCAGAAATAATGTGCCTAATAGATTCTCCGGGAAGGTGACATGCCAGACAGATATCCACCGTACCATCTATCAGGATATACTTCCGATAGTTATTCGTCATGATAACTTCGTCCATAATCTCACAAATAAAACCTTCGGTTTCTCAAAAGGGATCACCATACCGTAGTCATTAGGTTAAGGACTTGAAGTTTATGTCGGGCCCAATAAGGGCCTGATAAAATCGTCCTCGGAGTTCTTTGCCCTTCCGTACCTCTCTGCGTTCATTAATACTAAGTACTACAGGTTTGCGCCAATTCTTTTTAGCCATAGCAAGTGGAGTGAATCTGGTATCCACTGCAACCACACTGCAATGCACTCCCACGTCAGTAAAAGACTTTTAAGTACTGTTTTCAGGCAGTCAAAGAAACGTTGTATTTGTAGCTTTCGGTTGCAGACAGATATCTGAGTTTTCTATCATTTTTATTATTACATCATTCAAACTTTGTAATAAAAACCATAAAAATTAACACGTGTTAAAAAATTATGTCTTCAACTCCAAACTGTATCTCATAACGTTTCCACTAATACAAGGGACTACCCACAAGGAAGGTTCAGGTATAAATCTTTTTACTGTTTCAATATTGTGCAAATCCACAATTCTAAACAAAAGTCATTAATAATTTGAAAAAAAAACCTTATCTCTACACAAAAATTTCAAAACAATTACAAAACAAAAAAATGTTAATACCATTAGCAATGCAGGGCAAGTTGTTTCCGTGATAGATAACACAGTGCAAATTCAAAAGAGATTGTTTTTTATTGGTGTATATATATATTTCTAAAGAAAGATAAAGCTTTCCAGGGAACAAAGACAAAAGAATTCTTGTTAGGAACCATTACAATATATTTGTTATTTTACCTACTGCCACTATGCTGCTTTAAAGCTTTATACCTGAACCTTTCTGTTAACTCGTCCTTCGTGTTAGTGAAAACTAAACTAAATACTGCACTACACTACTAAATAAACAGTTTGAAGAGAAGGATAGTGCGAGCTTAAGGCGGTTTAATAAATTTATGTTAGGAAGGTATCATTAAATTAACCTTAATTTTATGAGTGATACTGGGTATATGAAAATTATAAGTCAAAGCCCAGCAGACATCCTGTGGAGTGGCTATGTTGGACTCAAACCTGTTATGTGTTCATATTATATATTCAATAATTGAATAGATTGCATAACACTGTCGCATTCGGCTATGCCGGTAATGATAGTTGTTTTAAAGTGTAAATGAATAAATAACATTTAATGAAGACCGACTTTTTGTGATTTCATTTGTAGAACAATGTAATACGGTAGATTTATCGTTTTCAAATGTGAGATCTAGACTAAGATCCTCAAAGTCGTTGAGGCTATCATGTATCACATTTCTCTTCAAATCTTCAACTGAAATTAATCTTGTTTAGTAACACTCGTTTATGGAAATATCACCGAAATCAGTAAGAGTTTCTTGTTTCAGTGGTTCAGATAAAACTTAAATATGTTCCTGAGAAGATCTATTTTCATATCACTGATACTATAGAGCTTCTTCTTCAGTATTATTAAGTTTAAAGATAGTTCGCTCATTTTTGAATTGTTCAAAATATCTGCAACATACGTAACTACGCGGAGCTCTTCTTTTGCATATTCTCCATCGTGAAAAATAATATATAATCTGGGTAGTTGTCAACATTTTCCTAAGAATCATTTTGAGGGACGTATTTTTTTCATCTTTTAAATTTGAATCAAGTACTGTTGAATTTGGGTTAACATAAAATTTTAAGGCAATATCGTGATCTCGTTCTTCAACTGAACTATTGACTCATAAACTTGTAGACTCGTTTAGATATTTATTATCTGTGACATCGTTGTGATGAATTTCGATAATTTCACCGTCTTTTCTGCGCTCTGTCTGTTCTGCGCCACTGAGTTCTTAGCCACTCCTTTGTCCGATACGATACGGTACTCTGTATTATCGATTGTCTAAAGATAAAGGTGAATTATTCTTTAACCATGGCTCTCTATCTCTCTAGTTGGAGTCATATAACTAAACAGGTAGACTTTTAATTTTATAATTTAATAACAATTTTCTAGTCGAAATTCATTAAGCATCATTTTTCTAGGTAGTAGAGCCACGCTGATTTCAGCACGAACGGGCCGGCTCGACCGGGGCGGTACTACCCTCGCACAGAATATCAGCGTAAAATGACAGCGATCATGCTGTCGTGTTTCGTTGCTGAGTGCGAGACCGGAGGCCCAATGATGCAGAAGCATCACTAGCCCGCCATGGTGTGGGTCGCCATGCTGCATTGTTGCATTGTCTGCATTCGCAGTATGGCGACCATCACTCTTGGATTCTGCTCATGCTTTCCATCAGGCAGAGTAGAGTCATTTTGCTAGGGCAAAACATAAAAAAAAAAAAAACCGTCTTGTCACAAGCTCACACTCTCCTTCTCTTGAAACGACGAGGTAAGAGAAAAGTTCAGGTAAATATCTTTAAAGCATCACACTGATAGTAGGTAAGAAAACAAATATATTGTAATGGTTGCTAATAATAATTATTTTCTAATGGTTCCCAATAATAATTTTTTGGTCATTGTTCCATGGAAAGCTTTATCTTTCTTTACAAAGATATATCTAGAACAATAAAAAACAATATCTTGTAAATCAGCACTGTGTTATCTATCACGGAAACAATATGTTTTGTAATTGTTTTAAAATATTTGTGTAGAGATAAGGTTTTTTTAAAAAACTGTTTGTTGAATTCTGTTTCGAATTTTGGATTTGCACAATATTGAAACAATAAAATGTTTTATACTTGAACCTTCCCTGTTTGTTCGTCGTGTTAGTGGAAACGGTATGAGATAGGTACAGTTTGTAGTTGAAGAGAATTTTTTTAACACGTGTTGACTTCGATGTTTTTTTACAAATTTTCAGTAACTCAATAATCATAATTATATAAAACATTACCATTCTCACTATCCTAGTAGTGGTAGTATCTCAGTAATTAACAAATACTATAAATTTGATTCTAATGGATATTAAATACATTTTTTTAAAATCAAACTGTATTTATTTATTTTTAATTTTATTCCTGAACCTTTCTTTAATTTATCCTTCGTGTTAGTGAAAACGGTATGATACAATTCGAGTGCGAGCTCGTGACGCGACGCATAATTGTTTCACGCTTTACAGGATGCGTTTTGTGTATGGTTGATTTTAAATCAGAAATAATGTAGTGATAGTACTGTTTCTAGGCAAATCGTAATTATTTTTTACAAAAAGAAAGATGTATGTTTTTTAAGAGCGAAATGCGCCAATCGTGTAAATCTATTAGCTGATAGATAAGACAATAAGATAATTTGACTGATCCATTTGTCGACGTGTCAATGTTACTGCATGGATGACGTAGTGGTTAAAGCGATTGTTGAGAGTTTAAAACCTACGTGGTTATAATACTTTTATATGTGAATACTCTACATGGATTAATACTTTGTGTGATTCATAAATTTCTGTTTTTAGTCTTGGCATTCTTTGTCACTTAATAACTGCTTCGGTGGTATTACTTCTGGTACTACTTCTACTACTTCTGGTACTTCTACTACTTCTGTGGTAGCGTATGTGACTGCAGTGCTCGGTTCGATTCCCGGGTCAGACCAAATGTTTGTATGATCTGCAAATATTTGTTTTGGAGTTTGGATAAAGTAATTATGATGTCCAATACCATTAACACAAGCTCTGCTTAGTTTGGGACTACATAGCGTTGTGTGTTAGGTGTCCTAAATATTTTATTTATTTCTTGTTTGTGAAGTCACCCCGCGACACAGAAAACATTTCTAATGTGGGAAATGTGACTCCTACACCATATAACGGTTCCTACTTAACAGGTGGTTTAAGGAAAAATCTAATTGAAATCGAAAATGTATTATTGTCACAACAATAATGAACAACACAAACGAATAACGTGACATTGTGTAATTGTATTATACAACTATACATGATGTTATAAAATACAACTTAATAATATTTGTAATTAAAACTTATTATTTATATTGAATCCATTAATATTATAATACAAACTATCAAGTAACTAATCGATAATAAAAGTACATATTGCCTGATGTCAGTTTCGGGCGTCACTTGATCATTCATTACATTAATTTTGGTTGTATGAATAGCAAGTATACATAATTATTTACGAAAATATTAAAATTAGTCATCATTCGCGATGCGTACGGTGACCACTACTCTTGGATTCTGCTTCATCAGGCAGACTAGAGTCACTTTTCCAGGCTTATATATGTGGGATTTGTTGGTCAAAATAGAATTTATGTACACAATTTCGGTTAAAATCTCTTTAATCTGCTTTAATCCAATTTTACACAAACTTTTCCACCCTTCAACGCGCGCCCCAATCCTCCATCTTCCTTTCTTCTTCCTCCTCTCGCTCCCACCCCTTCGTCTCGCTCACACACACTTCACGTTTCATTTCACACATCCTACATTCGGCCATCCTGAAACAAAGGCTGGCCTCAGCCTTTCAACATGCTACATTCACTTAATAAAAAAACTAAGTTATATAATAAAAACTATTCCTATCACACTATCATACTTTCATTCAACTCTAATGCTAGAACCCTATTTATTCACCTAGAACTTCTTCAGTCTCAAACATAGGCCATGGTTTCATGTAGTCAGCGGAGCTACTTGTATTTATAGGACCCTCCTTAGATAAATCCAACTTTTCAACATTGTAACGATCGTTCCGTTTCACCTTTGTTACGCGATATGGTCCTAGATATTTAGGCTTGAGTTTCATGCTCGTACCGAATTGCGTTCTCTTTATGGCCACAGTATCGCCTTCTTTGTATTTTAGACTTTCTTTTCTTTTCTTATTAAAATACTGTTGATTTTCTTCTTGAATTTCAATAATTTGCTGTTTAGCTTGCCGCCGGAGGTCTTCTCTTTCTTGACTGAAACTTTCTCTTTCTTCATGCAATATTAAATCGTAGATCTGTATATCTTCTTTGCATCTCATTTTTGTGCCAATAAGTAATTCGAAAGGACTGGTACTTATACTCCTTTGAAACGTGCTGTTCAGAGCTATCTGTACCCGGCCAACATGCTTATACCATAGTCCTGGCTCTGAAATTGTCATCTTTACAAGAACTGAGATCAAAATTCGATGAACTCTCTCAACTTGACCATTTGCTCGTGGAACTCCAGTAGTTATCAACACATGTTGAATGCCTTCACTATCACAATACTCTTTGAAGTCACGACTGGTGAAGCAGGTTCCTCTATCTGTAACATAACGGCGTGCATTACCGAAAGTCTGCTGCAGAATTAATAGCTTATTAATTGTTTCAGTACTCGTAGTACCTTTAGTTGGAAAAAGCCAAACAAACTTTGTAAAGCCGTCTATGACCGTTAATATGTAGTTATACTTCTTTTTAGTCTCCAGAAATGGCCCAATATGGTCACAGTGCAGAGTATCCAATGGTAAAGCACCTTTTTCAATGCTATTTAGAAAACCTTCCTGTTTACCTTCCTTTTTTGTTGCTAAAAGGCATGGAATGCAACCCACAATGAAGTCTTCAATCTTCTTATTTATATTTTTCATGAAGTAATCTTTATTTAGCAACTCTAACATCTTTTTCTTACCAAAATGTCCTCGCTCATGTACTTTTTTAATAATGTCATATTCCATACTTCTGGGTATTACTAAACATTTACGTTCCCCTTTGTACAGTAAACCGTTATCCAGCATGTAGTCCTTATACGGTCTATTCTGAAGTATATTTATAATTGCATTCAGTCCGTCGTCCTGTAGCTGTGCTTGTCTAATCTGGTTGCTGACATTAGTCTCAGTGGCGGTTACACATGCTATGCGGCTTAATGCATCTGTATGCTTCATCTTGTTACCTGGTCGATGCTCAATTTTAAAATCATATTCATCCAATAGCAAGACCCATCTTGCCACTCTGGTTGTTAAATCTTTCTTCTTTAACGTTAACTCGAACGCTTGACAATCTGTAACAATTTTAAAATGTGACCCATACAAGTAGTGTCGGAACTTCTTAACTCCTTCTACTATAGCTAGAGCTTCCAACTCATAACTAGAGTACTTTCTCTCTGCATCATTCGTTTTTTTGCTCATGTAATGAACTGGGTGAAGCCCGTCATCATATCTTTGTAGGAGAATTGCTGAATATGCAATACTCGAAGCATCAGTATGTAGTTCTATTGGTAATCCTAATTTAAATTTCTTTAGAACTGGTGGACCGCTTAGCTTTCCCTTCAACATGTTGAATGCGAATCTTTGTTCCGGACCAAACTCAAATTCCTTATCTTTCTTTAACAACTCGGTCAAAGGTCTGGCAATCTGAGCAAAGTTTTCTATATACTTACGAAAATAGGACGTCAGTCCCACAAAGCTATGCAACTGCTTTAATGTTCGAGGTTCCGGATACTTCATAACAGCATCTGTCTTGTCAGGTGAGGGTCGCACTTCCCCATTTCCAATCACATGTCCAAGATATTCTACTTGACGGCTTAATAGCTTTGCCTTTTTCCAGTTAATTTTTAGTCCATACTCCTCTGCCACAGCTAACACTTCTTTAAGTCGGTCAATACCTTCCTGCTCATCAGAAGCTGGAATTAATAAATCATCGATAAATATGACGAGTTTATTCTCGGCAATCATTTTCATGAAGATGATTGACACAAATCTCATGAAATACTTTGGGCATATTGACAATCCAAAGGGAGCACGTAAGAATTCGTACTGTCCCTGGTGAGTAACAAATGCTGTGAACTTAATAGACGATGACTCGACCTTTAAATGAAAAAATCCATCTTTCAAATCGATCACACTGTATACTTTGGCTGCCTGCAGTTTGTCGATCAAATCTTCTATTAATGGGAGAGGATACTCATCCCTAACAATCTTCCTGTTAATAAGCCTGTAGTCTATGCAAAGTCTTGTACGGCCGTCTTTCCTCTTCACTAACACTACAGGGCTAGCATAGTCTGAGAAACTTACCCTTATTATACCGTCGTGTAGCCATTCAGTTACCTGCTCTTCAACTATTTTCTGCTCAGCCAATGACAATCTCCTTGGGCGTTGAGACACTGGGATATCATCTTTCAGTACAATTTTAAGTTCTAAAGGTATGTCTTTAATTTGTTTAGGGTTATACTGTTCAATTATATCCAACAACTCTTGCTTATACTTATGACATCCGATTAAATCTACAACAGAAGAACAACACATTATGTTTCTAAGCCATTCTTCACCTTTTGAACAAAAAAACACACTGCCTTCATTCATCACCAAAGTCACATCTTTCAAAAACTCTTGCCCAATTATCACATCATAGGGCATACTTTCATTCGGCATAATATGAAAGATAACACCGTAAAACTGTCCATCGATACAAACATTAATTAACACTTTTCCACGGCTTTCAATGTTTACAAGTCCAAGTCCACACAATGATAAACTTTCACAGGTTCTTCTCGGGCTTCCTATCTTCTTATAAACACTTTCTGTCAATAAATTTACTTCGGCTCCCGTGTCGATTAAAGCTTCAAAACATTCGTTGTTTATTTTAACCCGTTTCGTCGGTTTGACAGCTTGACGTTTGTTTACATTTGTATCTGTCATGTCCGCCTCCGTCGTGAACATCGCGCGCTTCCGTATGTCTTGTGTCGCCTCTAGAGGTCGCTCAGTACGCTCGCCGCCATTGCTACCAACTTGAAAATGAGATTCTTGTCGCCTGAAGTTCGATTGATGATGAATTTTTTGATTCGATGATGGTGAATGCGCGTAATTACACTCCGACGAAATATGACCGAACCCATTACACTTAAAGCACTTTACACCACGATTCTTATGTGGACACTCTCTTGATTGGTGGTTCATTTCTCCACAGTTAAAACATCGTCTAACTGGACCTCTCTGAGATGACTGGGATGCAACAAGTTGTCTTCTTACTGGTCGCTCGCTTACCTCTCTTGCCCCTGACACTGCAGTTTTTTCTTTCATTTGTTCGTATAGCTTAAGTTTTTCTTTAAGGACTGGATACGTTGTAGCGCCGTATAGTATAGTTTTATTTACTTCTGTGTCTCTTATGCCTTCTATAATATACTGGGTGGATACATAGTCTGGAAATTTTGCACGCTTACCCATTTCTTTCATAATGAGCATGTACTGGTAATATGATTCGTTAGGCTCCTTCTTACGGGCTGACATTAACTCATGCATTTCCTTTGTATTTATAAATTCGGGAAACTCTTTCTGGATGGCTGTCTTCAACTCCTCGAATGTCTTAAACACCTTTTCTGTCTTTAGCCATAATGCTGCTGTACCTGACAGTGACCTTCTTGCGATGATGAGCTTCTGTTGAGGTGTCCAATTGAAAATATCGGCGTTATCTTCAATATCCTCGGCCCATTTCGATGAGGAATAGGTGTCATCCTCGCCATCGAACTTGCTCAAGCTGTACGCGCCATCGAGGTACGTAGCCATCAGCTCTGTCGTCGTCGTTATAGTCGTCTTCTCTTTGCTCATATTGGTTTACTTTCGTCTTAAAATAAACACTTTTCGTCTTCGTCGTAAAAGTAGGCACACGTGGTTCGTCGTTGCGTCGGCGTCGGTACACTATTTTTACCAAATCCCGGACGAGCCCCCAAAATGTGTGGGATTTGTTGGTCAAAATAGAATTTATGTACACAATTTCGGTTAAAATCTCTTTAATCTGCTTTAATCCAATTTTACACAAACTTTTCCACCCTTCAACGCGCGCCCCAATCCTCCATCTTCCTTTCTTCTTCCTCCTCTCGCTCCCACCCCTTCGTCTCGCTCACACACACTTCACGTTTCATTTCACACATCCTACATATATATATATATATAGGTATACCTAACGCTAATGGTTAAGTATAAAAACCCTTGTAACATAATTAGGAGCTTTATTCGACTTCTTTATGTAGATGACTTATATTTAAGCAAATAAAAATTTTGTTTTAGGGTAAAAAAAGTAAAATATACAATTACAATAATTAAGATATTAGAAAATCATTATAATATAAAAAGAAACAATAACAATATTAACATAAAAGCGTCACTAAATTACAAATATAATACTTTTTTAAGCTTAAAATATAACGTGTAACGTTGAGCCTATTTGTATTGTTGCCTGTGCTGTACAATTGTATTGAACGATTACACTTAAATGTTAAAAACTTTGTGAAACAGAATATCTGTAGGTATTTATACAAACAAATTAATAACATGGGAAGAACAAGTTAATGTCATATTTTATAACAAGATTTTGCATTTAAATATATTATTATTTTTGATGTCGCTACAACGCACTTTGCTACCCACCCCTATAGTAGGCTAGTGATATATGACGTCACCTCTGCGAATACGAACTCAAACTCAAGCAACAGGTCATTTGAATATTTATGTATATACATGTATTTCTTTGCCTCTCGTCACCTTTTTTCTTTTTAGAATTAATCCTCTTTTTAAATTCATTACTACTCTAAACAACGTTTCCGTTTAAGTGGGTTATTTCTGAAACCGATAATATTGTTGTTACAAGATAAAACTTTAGGGTTAGCTGGATTCTGCAATTTCGTAAAGTAGCTATGCGACCCATACTTTGGCTCTGGTAATGAAGCCGAAGTTTTTGTGCTTTTTTCTATAGAACAATCTCCCGAATTATCGTTTACTAGTGTGAAATTCAGGTTAAGGTTCTCAAAGCTGTTTATGCAATCATCTATCAAGTATTTGTTAAGATCTGCATCAGGAAGCAATCTTGTTAAGTAACACTCGCTTATTGCAATTTCACTGAAATCGGTAACATATTCTTATTTTAATGGTTCATATAAATCTTGAATATATTCCTGGGAAGTTTTTTCACTATGCGTAATGATAAACTCTTCTTGTTTATTAGAATTTTCATACAGAAATAGTGTGGAGTTTCTTTTTCAGTAAAGTTATGCTTAAATTTAGTTGACTGGTTTTTATTGCCTTTACCAAAATATCCGTCAGAATTCGTAATTACTGCGAGCTCTCCTTTTGTACATTCTCCACCCTGGCACATATAAAGCAGTGCAGCTGTCATCATTTCTCGAAGAAGAATTTTGGATAACGTATGTTGTTTCAACTCTTCTGAATTTTAATCTAGCAGAATTGGGATTTACATTGTATTGTAGGACAACATTGTAATCTCGTTCATCAACTAAATCATAATCTTTTATACTTGTGGGCCCGTTTGGATGCATGTTATCTGTTACAGCGGCGAGACTAATTTCATTGTCTTCATCGACGTCTGTAACAGTCAATTCTCCGTCACTGAACTCTTTGCCATTGTCTTGGTCGATATGATACGGTATTCTGTATATTTTTGACTGTACCGTTTCAAACAGGTCTGTAAATAAAGCAGAAATTCATTGTGAAATGAATAATTTTAACAATGGCAAAACCGACGGCAGTCTATCTCACTCATTAGAGGCATGTAACTAAACCAACTTATAACTATTAAGTTAAACTAAATATTTATAATTTACATGTTTCTATAGAAACTTTTTATAAAAAAGTACTAGTCAACATGAGAACCTCCTCCTTTTGGAAGTCGGTTAAAAATAATCTGACTTCCAAAAAACATCAAATATTACAAAAAAAAAATACAAAAATTTGAAACGGCTTGGCACCGACTTCAAAACAGATTTGAAGTATATAGCTCACATTATAATACTACTATATTAATTAATAAAGAATTAGGTATTGACAAGAATTGATACATAGCAATTTATGAAGAGCCAGTTTATTTTACGCTTTTTAGTGTTTTTTAACAGGGAGTTTTCGTTGGATGTTTTTTGGAAGTCGGTTCTCATTTTTTTTATAAAAAGCTTATACAGTAACATTGTAAATTATGAATGTTATGTTTAATTCTAATAGTCATAAGACTAGTAGGAAAAAAAAGATCTAATATTTTTATAATATATCAACGGTAATAAAATACTAACACAGTACCTCTATGATAGTAGTGTGTCAATCAAGCCCCACCCCCTGAACAAACAGCTTTCGTACATAACGGAAACCTGTTGGAACGTGATTGGTCAGAAGGCGGGATTTGTGATGTCCCTTACCAGGTAGTATCACAATAGTGCTATCTCTTTTCTTTTGAATGTCGATGATAAAGGACCGGACCCTATGCTAACAGAGTCAATCGTGTTCCATCCGTCGTGACAAGCACATTTTTCTATCTGCATTTCTGTAAGCATAGAGAGATATGCATGTATAGTATTATCAGTTACTGTGATCGTATTATCTAAATATTACTGAGTCAACCGCGCATTTTCTGTTTGGTGGTTAAATATGGCATCTCAACCTTCTGTGCATGGTAAGTTCAGTGTTTATATTATAAATATTCATTAAATTTGTAGTTTTTTTTTTTAATTGTTTTTGTTTAAATACAAAATAACAATTTGATACGTTTATTAAATGCGTTATAATATTGCATACATTCACATCCTAATTTTTGTCTCATGCCTAAAGGATATGAAGACTCCACTCAATAAAAAATAGGTTTGTACGTTCTACTGTAGGGTCCAAATTCTTATAAAGTTTTATAAATTATATCTAAAGGGTTTAGGAAGTCAGTTTTGAGTTTTTAAACTTTTTCTTGGTACAGCTATCTATCTGTTTAGTCACATGCCTCTAAATAGTGAGATAGACTGCAGCCGTTTTTGACAGTGTAAAAATGATTAATTTACAATTAACTTCTGCTTCATTTACAGACATGCTTGATACGGAACAGTCAAAAATAAACAGAGTGCCGTATTGTATCGAACAAGACAATGGCAAAGTACTTAGTGACGGAGAATTGACAGCTACAGACGTCGGTGAAGAAAAAGAAATTCGTCTCACCGCTGTAACAGATAACATGCATCCAAACGGGTCTACAAGTATAGGAGACTATGATTTAGTTGATGAACGGGATTACAATGTCGTCCTAAATTACAATGTAAATCCGAGTTCAGCAGTGTTAGATTCAAATTCAGAAGATGAAATAACATACAACTTCCAAAATCCTTCTTCGAGAAATGATGACAGCTGGACAAATTATATGTGCCAGGGTGGAGAATGTACAAAAGGAGAGCTCGCAGTAATTACGAATTCTGACGGATATTTTGGTGAATGCAATAAAAACCAGTCAACTAAATTTAAGCATAACCTTACTGAAGAAGAAATTCTACTATTTCTGTATGAAAATTCTAATAAACAAGAAGAGTTTATCATTACGGATAGTGAAAAAACTTCCCAGGAACATATTCAAGATTTATATGAAGCACTGAAACTAGAATCTGTTACCGATAACAGTGAAATTGCAATAAGCGAGTGTTACTTAACAAGATTGCTTCCTGATGCAGATCTTAACAAATATTTGATAGATGATTGCATAAACAGCTTTGAGAACCTTAACCTAAATTTAACACTGGAAAACGATAAATCGGGAGATTGTTCTATAGAAAAAAGCACAAAAACTTCGGCTCCATTACAAGAGCCAAAGTATGGGTCGCACAGCTACTTTACGAAATTGCAGAATCCAGCTAACCCCGAAGTTGTGTCTTGTAACAACAATATTGTCGGTTCCAGAAGTAACCCACGTAAACGGAAACGTTGTTTAGAGTAGTAATGAAAGTATGAAAAGGATTAATTCTAAAATGAAAAAAGGTGACAAGAGACAAGACAATATTCAAATGACCTATTGCTTGAGCTCGTATTCGCAGAGGAGACGTCATAGATCACTAGCCTACTACTAGGGGTAGGTAGCGAAGTGCGTTGCAGCGACATCAAAAATACATTTAAATGCAAAATCTTGTCATAGGATACGTCATTAATTTGTTCGTTCGATGTTATTAACTTGTTTGTATAAATACCTACAGATATTCTGTTTCACAAAGTTTTTTTAACATTTAAGTGTAATCGTTCAATACAATTGTACAGCACAGGCAACTATACAAATAGGCTCAACGCTACACCTTATATTTTAAGCTTAAGGAAGTAAAATATTTGTAATTTTTTGACGCTTGTATTGTTCATATTGTTATTGTTTCTTTTTATATTATAATTATTTCCTAGTATCTTGATTATTGTAATTGTATATTTTACTTTTTTACCGTAAAACAAGATTTCAATTTGCCTAAATAGAAGTCATCTACATACAGTATCGAATAAGCTCCTAATTATGTTACAAGGGTTTTTATACTTAACCATTAGCGTTAGGTATATATAAGCCTGGAAAAGTGACTCTAGTCTGCCTGATGAAGCAGAATCCAAGAGTAGTGGTCACCATACTCATCGCGAATGATGAGTAAATTTAATATTTTCGTAACTAATTATGTATACTTGCTATTCATACAACTAAAAGTAATGTAATGAATGATCAAGTGACGCCCAAAACTAGCACCAGGCAATATGTACTTTTGTTATCGATTAGTTACTTAATTATTTGTTTTATAATGTTAATCAATATAAACAATATGTTTTGTTTAGAAATATCATTTTTTTGTATTTTATAACATCATGTATAGTTGTATAATTCAATTACACAATGTCACGTTATTCGCTTGTGATGTTCAATATTGTTGTAGCAATAAAACATTTTCGATTTCAATTTGATTTTTCCTTAAACCACCTGTTAAGTAGGAACCGTTGTATTGTGTAGGAGTCACAACTCCCACATTAGAAATGTTTTCTTTGTCGCGGGATGACTTCACAAACAAGAAATAAATAAAATATTTGAGACATCTAACACACAACGCTATCTAGTCCCAAACTAAGCAGAGTTTGAGTTTTTGGTATTGGACATCATAATTACTTTATCCAAACTCCAAAACAAATATTTGCAGATCATACAAACATTTGGTCTGACCCGGGAATCGAACCGAACACTGCAGTCACATACGCTATCACCGAAGTAGTACCACCGAAGTAGTTAGTAAGTGACAAAGAATGCCAAGACTAAAAACAGAAATTTATGAATCACATAAAGTATTATTCCATGTAGAGTATTCATACATAAAAGTATTATAATCACGTGGGTTTTGAACTGTCAACAAACGCTTCAACCACTACGTCATCCGTGCAGTATCATTGAGACGCCGACAAATGGATCAGTCATATCGTCTTATCTATCACATTTTCACAATTGGTACCGTTCGCTCATAGAAAACATACACCTGTCTATTTGTAAGGAATAATTACAATTTGACTAGAAACAGTACTATCACTACATTATTTCTGATTTAAAATCAACCATACACAAAATGCATCCTGTAAAGCGTGAAACAATTATGCGTCGCGTCACGAACTCGCACTCTCTTATTCCTCGAATTGTATCATACCGTCTTCACTAACACGAAGGATAATTTCAGCGAAAGGTTCAGGAATAAAATTAAAAATAAATAAATGCAGTTTGATTTAAAAAAAATGTATTTAATATCCATTAGAATCAAATTTATAGTATTTGTTAATTACTGAGATACTACCACTACTAGGATAGTGAGAATGGTAATGTTTTATGTAATTATGATTATTGAGTTACTGAAAATTTGTAAAAAAACATCGAAGTCAACACGTGTTAAAAAAATTCTCTTCAACCACAAACTGTACCTATCTCATACCGTTTCCACTAACACGACGAACAAACAGGGAAGGTTCAAGTATAAAACATTTTATTGTTTCAATATTGTGCAAATCCAAAATTCGAAACAGAATTCAACAAACAGTTTTTTAAAAAAACCTTATCTCTACACAAATATTTCAAAACAATTACAAAACATATTGTTTCCGTGATAGATAACACAGTGCTGATTTACAAGATATTGTTTTTTATTGTTCTAGATATATCTTTGTAAAGAAGCATAAAGCTTTCCATGGAACAATGACCAAAAAATTATTGTTAAGAACCATTAGAAAAGAATTATTATTAGCAACCATTACAATATATTTGTTTTCTTACCTACTATCAGTGTGATGCTTTAAAGATATTTACCTGAACTTTTCTCTTATCTCGTCCTTTGAAGAGAAGGAGAGTGTGAGCTTGTGACAAGACGGCTTAATGAGTTTCGGCAAGAAAGTTGTTATTAAATTATAAAATTAAAAGTCTACCTGTTTAGTAATATGACTCCATCTAGAGAGATAGAGAGCCATGGTTAAAGAATAATACACCTTTATCTTTAGACAATCGATAATACAGAGTACCGTATCGTATCGGACAAAAGAGTGGCTAAGAACTCAGTGGCGCAGAACAGACAGCTATAAAAGACGGTGAAATTATCGAAATTCATCACACCGATGTTACAGATAATAAACATCCAAACAAGTCTACAAGTTTATGAGTCAATAGTTCAGTTGAATGACGAGATCACGATATTGCCTTAAAATTTTATGTTAACCCAAATTCAACAGTACTTGATTCAAATTTAAAAGATGAAAAAAAAGTATGTCCCTCAAAATGATTCTTAGGAAATTGTTGACAACTACCCAGATTATATATTATTTTTCAAGATGGAGAATATGCAAAAGAAGAGCTCCGCGTAGTTACGTATGTTGACGAATATTTTGAACAAATAAAAAAAAATGAGCGAACTATCTTTAAACTTAATAATACTGAAGAAGAAGCTCTATAGTATCAGTGATATAAAAATAGATCTTCTCAGGAACATATTTAAGTTTTATCTGAACCACTGAAACAAGAAACTCTTACTGATTTCGGTGACATTTCCATAAACGAGTGTTACTAAACAAGATTAATTTCAGTTGAAGATTTGAAGAGAAATGTGAGACATGATATCCTCAACGACTTTGAGGATCTTAGTCTAGATCTCACATTTGAAAACGATAAATCTACCGTATTAGATTGTTCAACAAATGAAATCACAAAAGTCGGTCTTTATTAAAAGTTATTTATTTATTTACACTTTAAAACAACTATCATCACCAGTTATGCAATCTATTCAATTATTGAATATATAATATGAATACATAACAGGTTTGAGTCCAACATAGCCACTCCACAGGCTGTCTGCTGGGATTTGACTTATAATTTTCATATACCCAGTATCACTCATAAAATTAAGGTTAATTTAATGATACCTTCCTAACATAAATTTATTAAACCGCCTTAAGCTCGCACTATCCTTCTCTTCAAACTGTTTATTTAGTAGTGTAGTGCAGTATTTAGTTTAGTTTTCACTAACACGAAGGACGAGTTAACAGAAAGGTTCAGGTATAAAGCTTTAAAGCAGCATAGTGGCAGTAGGTAAAATAACAAATATATTGTAATGGTTCCTAACAAGAATTCTTTTGTCTTTGTTCCCTGGAAAGCTTTATCTTTCTTTAGAAATATATATATACCAATAAAAAACAATCTCTTTTGAATTTGCACTGTGTTATCTATCACGGAAACAACTTGCCCTGCATTGCTTATGGTATTAATATTTTTTTGTTTTGTAATTGTTTTGAAATATTTGTGTAGAGATAAGGTTTTTTTTTAATATATTAATGACTTTGGTTTCAAATTGTGGATTTGCACAATATTGAAACAGTAAAAAGATTTATACCTGAACCTTCCTTGTGGGTAGTCCCTTGCGTTAGTGGAAACGGTATGAGATACAGTTTGGAGTTAAAATGAGAATTTTTTAACACGTGTTAATTTTGTTGGTTCTTATTACAAATTTTGAATGATGTTATAATAAAAATGATATAAAACTCAGATCTCAGTCTGCAACCGAAAGCTACAAATACAACGTTTCTTTGACTGCCTGAAAAGAGTACTTAAAAGTCTTTTATCAGGGGGTAACAAGATTCGAGCCTGCATTGGTTGGGTCATGCCGGTTCCGATGTATTCCTTTGGTGTAATTAAATGGACTCAGACAGAATTAGATGCTCTTGACAGGAGAGTCCGTGTATTACTGACTACATCAAACGCACCATCCTCGTTCATCGGTTATGAGATTGTATATCCCGCGAATGTTAAGGGTTCGTGGACTATTGAATATTAAGACCCTACACAATGGCGAGATATACAATTTTAGAGAATATTTTCTACTTACTGACGTGGGAGTGCATCGCAGTGTGGTTGCAGTGGATACCAGATTAACTCCACTTGCTCTGGCTAAAAAGAATTGGTGCAAACCTGTAGTACTTAGTATTAATGAACGCAGGGAGGTATGGAAGGGCAAAAAACTCCGAGGACGATTTTATCAGGACCTTATTGGGCCCGACATAGACTTCAAGTCCTTAACCTAATGACTACGGTATGGTGATCCCTTTCGAGAAACCGAAGGTTTTGTTTGTGAGATTATGGACGAAGTTATCATGACGAATAACTATCGGAAGTATATCCTGATAGATGGTACGGTGGATATCTGTCTGGCATGTCACCGTCCCGGAGAATCTATTAGGCACATTCTTTCTGGTTTTTCTCGTCTTGCTAACGGCGAATATTTGCACAGGCATAATCAAGTAGCCAGAATCGTACATCAACAGCTTGCCCTTAAATACAAACTTGTGAACTCAGAGGTGCCATACCACACGTATTTGCCCGACCCAGTTATCGAAAATAGTCGGGCTACGCTATATTGGGTTCGATCTATTATAACAGACAGGACTATTGATGCCAATATGCCAATTTGTTGTCAACCAACATTATGTAAAGTGTTTTCCTTCGTGGGATTTGAACCCGCAACACTTGGCGCAGTGAAAAGCGTCATGGTGACCTTTTAAACCACTCGGCCAACCATGTAGTCGTTCTAAAATGTAGGTGTAAATTTCGGACATCGTAAACACAACGCCACCTACTCCCAAGCTAAGCAGAGCTTGTGTTGTGGTACTAGTCAACTGATACAAATACATATATACTTTTTCTTGTAAATACATACATATTATACATAGAAATGACCCAATATCCGAAACAAATATTTGGACAAAAATTGTGGTAGATCACACAAACATTTGGTCCGACCCTGGAATCGAACCCGAGACCTCATGATCAGCAGTCGCACACGCCATTCGCTATTCTATATTTCTATTCAATTCATTTTGAAAATAAATATTGTAACAATTATTTCTCTATGCCTTTAATGTAAGTAAGATTTATGTATGTAGGGATAGAGGTCGCGCCGGAATAGAGTTCTGGTATGGAACTCAACTTCAAAGAAACATTGTTAAATGTAAATTATTAACGTTATATTTCGTTTTAATAGTCATAAGAGAAAAAAAGATCTCATATTTCTATAATTCATCAACGGTAGTACAATAGTTGTGTGTCGAACAAGCCCCACCCCCTGACTAATCAGCTTTCGTACGTAACGAAAATCTGTTGGAACATGATTGGTCAAAAGGCGAGACTCGTGGTATCCCTTCCCAGGTAGTATTACAATAGTCCTATATTTTTCTTTAGAAAGTCGATGATGGAGGACCGGACCCTATGTTAATAGAGTCAATCGTGTTCGGTCCGTCGTGATAAGAACATACTTTCTATCTGCATTCCTGTGAGGAGCATAGAGAATCATTGGTTGTTGTGATCGTGTGATCTAAATATTACTGACTCAAACGTGCAGTTACTGTTCGGTGGTTAAATATGGTGTCTCAACCTTCTGTGTATGGTAAGTACGGACTTTATATAAATATTTATTAAATTTCTAGTTTTTTTTATTATAAAACAAAACAATTTAGTGTGTTTATATACACATTTTGATGTGTTTACACAATATAACGTTGCATACATTCTCATCCAAATATTTGT
This sequence comes from Spilosoma lubricipeda, assembly GCA_905220595.1. NCBI lineage: Eukaryota > Metazoa > Arthropoda > Insecta > Lepidoptera > Erebidae > Spilosoma > Spilosoma lubricipeda. The sequence continues at coordinate 12,103,548 of HG992296.1, read as the reverse complement.
CTCATGTCTAATGAATATAAAGACTCCACTCAATAATAAATATGTTTATACGTTCTACTGTAGGGTCCAAACTTCTTATCTGATTTTAGCTTTATAAACTACTAGTTGTAGTTCGCGGCTCCGCTCGCGTGTATGTTGGTTATCACGGCAAATAGTAGTTTATGTGTTATTTTAATGTATAAGCTATTGTAAACGCCGTTTATGATCTTAAGTAAATCTATTTATTAACTCAAGTATTTATGTTATAAAGTTCGCATATTTAAGTATTTAACAATTAATAGGTACACATATCCGAACGCACAATCCGCTTCCGCGCCCCGCACCCGCTCCCCCTCCGGTCCGCTGTTATTCGCAAAACGATGTGACGTGTGTGTCGTCCGCTCCCGCTTTGAACCACATATATAGTAAAAAACGCATAATTGAAACCGCGAGACAGTCAAACAAAACACGCGAATGTTCCCTAAATCTCTAATCTATACACAAATCGTCTTGTTCGTGACAATAAAGAGAACCTGACCTATGGATGGTTTGGACACGTGTGTCTGACCAGCTGCCGGAACTAGCCTTCCTCGTCTCCGCCCTAGCCGTCTAAATTTAAGCATAACCTTACTGAAGAAGAAACTCTACTATTTCTGTATGAACATTGTAATAAAAAAGAAGAGTTTATCATAACACAGAGTGGAAAAACTTCCCAGGAATATATTCAACATTTATTTGAACCAGTAAAACAAGAATCTGTTACCGATTTCGAAATTGTAATAAACGAGTGTTACTTAACAAGGTTGCTTCCTGTTGAAGATCTTAACAAATATTTGATAGATGATTGCATAAACAGCTTTGAGAACCTTAACCTAAATTTAACACTGGAAAACGATAAATCGGGAGATTGTTCTATAGAAAAAAGCACAAAAACTTCGGCTCCATTACAAGAGCCAAAGTATGGGCCGCACAGCTACTTTACGAAATTGCAGAATCCAGCTAACCCCGAAGTTGTGTCTTGTAACAACAATATTTTCGGTTCCAGAAGTAACCCACGTAAACGGAAACGTTGTTTAGAGTAGTAATGAAAGTATGAAGAGGATTAATTCTAAAATGAAAAAAGGTGACAAGAGGTAAAGAAATACATGTATATACATAAATATTCAAATGACCTATTGCTTGAGCTCGTATTCGCAGAGGAGACGTCACAGATCACTAGCCTACTACTACGACATCAAAAATACATTTAAATGCAAAATCTTGTTATAGAATACGTCATTATTTGTTCGTTCGATGTTATTAACTTGTTTGTATAAATACCTACAGATAATCTGTTTCACAAAGTTTTTTAACATTTAAGTGTAATCGTTCAATACAATTGTACAGCACAGGCAACTATACAAATAGGCTCAACGCTACACCTTATATTTCAAGCTTAAGGAAGTAAAATATTTGTAATTTTTTGACGCTTGTATGTTAATATTGTTATTGTTTCTTTTTATATTATAATTATTTCCTAGTATCTTGATTATTGTAATTGTATATTTTACTTTTTCTACCGTAAAACAAGATTTCAATTTGCTTAAATATAAGTCTTCTACATAAAGAAGTCGAATAAGTTCCTAATTATGTTACAAGGGTTTTTATACTTAACCATTCAAATTGCACTTTAGCGTTAGGTATATATAAGCCTGGAAAGGTGACTCTAGTCTGCCTGATGAAGCAGAATCCAAGAGTAGTGGTCACCATACTCATCGCGAATGATGACTAATTTTAATATTTTCGTAAATAATTATGTATACTTGCTATTCATACAACCAAAAGTAATGTAATGAATGATCAAGTGACGCCCCAGGGCTGACATCAGGCAATATGTGCTTCTATTATCAATTAGTTACTTGATAGTTTGTATTATAATATTAATGGATTCAATATAAATAATAAGTTTTAATTAGAAATATTATTAAGTTGTATTTTATAACATCATGTATAGTTGTATAATACAATAACTCAATGTCACGTTATTCGCTTGTGATGTTCATTATTGTTGTGACAATAAAACATTTTCGATTTCAATTTGATTTTTCTTAAACCACCTGTTAAGTAGGAACCGTCGTATTGTGTACGAGTCACAACTCCCACATTAGAAATGTTCTCTGTGTCGCGGGGTGACTTCACAAACAAGAAATAAATAAAATATTTAGGACATCTAACACACAACGCTATCTAGTCCCAAACTAAGCATGTGTTATGGGTACTTGAGATCATAATTACTTTTTTTGTAGATACATACATATTATACATAGAAAATACCAAACTCCGAAACAAATATTTGCAGATCATATAAACATTTGGTCTGACCCGGGAATCGAACCGAACACTGTAGTCACATACGCTACCACAGTACCACCGAAGTAGTTAGTAAGTGACAAAGAATACCAAGACTAAAAACTATCATGGCGCTTGCAACAGCGCAGCGCCGAAATATCGGATACTCACAAACAAAAAGGTACATGGTAGCAATCCCGCAGATTCCCATTTTAAAAACTGAAAGTTATGAATCACACAAAGTATTATTCCATGTAGAGTATTCACATATAAAAGTATCATAACCACGTGGATTTTAAACTGTGAACAATCGCTTCAACCACTACGTGATCCGTGCAGTACCATTGAGACGCCGGCAAATGGATCAGTCAAATTCTCTTATCGTTTTATCTATCAGCTAATAGATTTTCACAATTGGTGCATTTCGCTCATAAAAAACATACACCTTTCTGCGTATGTTTTTTATGAGCGAAATGCGCCAATTATGAAAATCTATTAGCTACTACACCGTAAGAAATAATTAAGATTTGACTAGATATAGTACTATCACTACATTATTTCTGATTTAAAATCAACCATACACAAAATGCATCCTGTAAAGCGTGAAACAATTATGCGTCGCCCCACGAGCTCGCACTCTCTTATTCCTCGAATTGATTCATACCGTCTCCACTAACACAAAGGACGATTTAAGAGAAAGGTTATAAAATTTTGTATTTAATATCCATTAGAATTAAATCAATTATTAACGACACCTGAAAGTTTTTGCATTTGAACCGACAAGACATGAACGACCCCAAAAGGCTTTACCTATAGCGCTGATCAGTCACGCACTAATTGAGCAGATCTTCGTATCTGGTGGTTCAAAGTACAAGTTGGAAGCGAAGCGCGTTTAGCAGTCCACGTTTTTCAAACGTATCAGTATAACTTTGAAGATGCTGTAGAATAGTAAATTAATAAGTTTTGATTAAAATAAGAGGATAAATAGGTTCTGTTCTTTACAAATACCCAGGTCCATCCTAAATACAACTACATTTTATTTATAGATTCACGCTTATAGTATATGTTCGTTACTCTTCAACCCCTAACTGTAGCTCATACCATTTCCACTAACACGACGAACAACTCATAGGGAAGGTTCAGGTATGAAACATTTTTGTTTCAATGTAGTGCAAATCCATAACTTGAAATAAAAGTCACTAATATTTTTTTTAAAAACCTTATCTCTACACAAATAAAAATTACTAAAAAAAATCTTAATACAATTAGCAATGGGGCATGTTGTTTTCGTGATAGAGAACACAGTGCTGACTTAAAACAGATTATTTTTTATTGTTCTACAAATACCTTTGTAAAGAAAGATACAGCTTTCCACGGAACAATGACAAAAGAATTATTATTAGGAACCATTACAAAATATTTGTTTTCTCACCTACTATCACTATGCTGCTTCAAACATTTTTACCTGAACTTTTCTCTTATCCGTCCGTCCGTCCTTTATGTTAGTGAAAACTTTAAAGCAGTGTAGTGGCAGTAGGTAAGGTAACAAATATTTTATAATGATTCCTAACAATAATTCTCTTGTCATTATTCTATAGAAACCTTTATCTTATCTAGAGATTATCATAGACCAATAAAAAGCAATCTCTTTTAAGTTTGCACTGTGTTATCTATATGTATATATAATAGTTTTAATATTTTTGTTTTGTAATTGTTTTGAATTTTATGTATAGAGATAAGGTTTTTTTTAAATGACTAATTACTTTTATTTCGAATTGGTAATTTGATGATGAGTTCCCATAATTGAATCTGGTCACAGATTGTTAGCCAAGAACCTCGACCAACAGCTTAAGAGGCTCACGTTGGACGGTTGGATCAAGGGTCTGTTGCAAAAGGCAGTCCTCCTAGACACGGCACGTATAGTCAGGAGGTTCCTGTCTTTGGAGCCCCAATCACCGGTTTCTTGGTCCCTGTACTCTAAGTCGGTGGTCTTCTATTTTTTTATATTTTTAAATGTATTTGTTTTGGATGTTTATTTAAAAATGTAATATGTGTGTTATTTTAGTAAAATATATATAAAACATTACCATTCTCACTATCTTAGTAGTAGTAGTGTCTCGGTAACAAACAAAGTAGTAGAGTCACGCTGATTTCAGCACGACTGTCGTGTTTTGTTGGTGAGTGCTTGGATACTGCTTATGCTTTCCATCAAGCAGAGTAGAATCATTGCGGGAGGCCTAAACAAAAAAAAGGCTATACTTAAAAAAAAATTATAAATCTGAATACACAAATAAAATGAAGTTGTACTTAGCAAATATTAAGCAAAGAATTCGGTGTTTGTCAAGAACAGATCCTCCTTATCTTCTTATTTTAAGCATTTTTTTTCGTTTACAGCATCTTCAAGTTAAAAACCATGGACTGCTAAACAGTACGAAGATCTGCTCAAATATTGTTTGACTGATCACCACGCTGTAGGCAGAAGCTTTTTGTGGTCGTTCATGTCTGGTCGCCACTTTAATAATTTATTTAAATCTAATGGATATTAAATACCAAACTAGATTAAATTATATTATTTTTTATATTTGAACCCTTCTCTTAAATCTTACTTGGTACTCTGGATGTAGTCAGGCAGTTTTCGAATCTAGTTGGACAGTTCACGCGTGCAACGTGGACTCTCGTGTGATTTCGCAACTAGTGCAGTAATTTAGCGCTCTACAAATTAGATAATGTAAAGCAATATAGAGACTTTACACGATATCAACAACGACCCACAACCATTTTTTTCTCATCTTATTATTTATTTATTTATTATGGAGCCGTGGCTCCTGCATAATAAATAACTACTGACTTCGTCACCCACCGCTGTTGTGTAAATCGTCGTACCTAATAGTTTGCTATAGCTGACTGAAATATTGTGTTGTAAGACTGCGCTTAGTTCTTTACAAGTAAACTATATATCATCAAAGCACTGCTGTTTCATTTCCTAACATTATTTTTATTATAAAATGTATCGCGATCGAGATGGGCTCTTAGACATACTAGAAAACACACAAGACCCAGACATATAGAAAATACTCAGCGCTGTGGGAAATAGCAAGTTGACTTCTTAAACCACTATGCCATCTGCTTAGTTGAAATAATGTGTAGTTAAATATGTATTCTATTTAGATCTCACCTTTTCGTATCTAGATGATTCAAACTACATTATGTATTCCTTGACAATCCAGTACATGCAGTGGCGTATGTCTGTATTGATCTAAGATTTTTAACTATTGCTTCAATTTAACGTTCATCAATGTCACTAAGGGCCACTTGCACGACATAGCTTAAATACATTTAAGTTATACTAAATGCGTTCGAAAAGGTTAATTAAGCACAGCCATTTAGCGGCACTAAACGTGTTTAACGGGTATTGATGTGCATGTGCGCGAGCGCAAATGATGATTGTCATCATCATTAGCCTACCCCAGTCCAACAGCCTATTGTATTTATTTACACCTGTTGGAGTATAATGATGATTATATTAATAAAATATTAATTTGCGAACAAGTACCTCAGTCATTGTATCTCGCCTCTCTTACATCGTCATCTTTAACTAATTATCTCAATGATAACGATCGATTATTAAATTGTGCTTTTCGTAACCATATTTTCACACAAATATTTCTTTAGTAATTTAAAATTGCACGAATTAGGCATCATAACTTGTTTGTATTATTGTCACAACATGCATGTAGCATGCCTATTATATACAAAAATTCTTATTTGTTTTGTGAAAAAGTGTGTCGTATTTTATCGATACTACTTATAAAGAATAATATACAGGGTGGGTATGACAATCAATATGGCAATCACACGTTTGCAATTAGAAAAGGATACAAAAAGTGTCTTCGGCTATCCCTTTTATTCTTCCGCGTGATTTGTAAAAGCATTAGCTCTATTTTTTTTAACTATAACGTGATTACGAGTGTGAGTCTTATTGCTCTGGCATAAAGCATATTATAGAGTAAAAATTATTATAGTAAGCGTAACATCCGTCTTTAACCCGTTGACGATAGTGTTTCATTAGATACATTTTAAAAACGAAAAATGGTGTCCTATGCTAAATTACTGAACCAATTTCATTAAAATATTGTAGGTGGATTTGTTACATGTGAAGGTGGGTCTAGTTTAAATAAATATCGTATCGTCATATCCACAAATCCGTCATATATACAAAGTTATTTTTTAAAGAATTCATCGTTGATTCGAAGTCAAATCAGAAACGTTACTTTGAGAGCTTTTAGTTTGTATTATGTGTAATACTGACTGCCTCGTTGGTCTCGCGGATGACGTGTGCGACTGCTGATCGTGAGGTCTCGGGTCGGACCAAATGTTTGTATGATCTACAAATATTTATTTCGGAGTTTGGGTGTTTTCTATGTATAATATGTACGTATTTACAAAAAAAAAGTATACATGTATTTGTATCAGTTGTCTAGTACCCATAACACAAGCTCTGATTAGTTTGGGATAAGATGGCGTTGTGTGTTACATGACCGAAATATTTATTGATTTTATTTTATTTAATAAATTGTTGTTGTTCATTTTGATAAAATCAATTTATTTATTTATTGAAATAAAGTTAGATTCATTAAATATCCATTCTCTGGTACCTCCACTAAAGAAAACTATATTTCAGGAACCAGTGTCTTCGCGTTATTCCCCCGGTTTTGTGTTTATTCCTGAGGATACAAGAATGTTTTAGATTTTTTTTTGTATGTAAGCCATTCTCGAACTCTCGAATTAAACTCGGTTCAGCTGCTTTTGAAGCGGTACAGAAACCACACAGCTGGTACGTGTAATCAATACTTACATTGTTATTACCAACAGACCCACGCAATTTCGTCTCCGTCTCTTCTCAGTCATGCGTAAGATTAACTATCCTATCTTAGACACGCCAGCAAAATATTTACATGTATAAAAAGTGAAAATCGGTTAGGTAGCTTTTAAGTTTATCGTAAGCAACAAACCTTAACGAGTGGTAGCGATCAGATATGTCAAGAATACCGTTTGATTTCTTTCGAATTCGCGGGTCTTATACCTTGATCTGTCTTGGTGACCAATGTCTGTCTGAGTTCTTCAGGATTACCTTCCTAGGGCACACCAGAGTTCCTTGCGACATATTTACATTTGATGGTTATAGTCATTTAGGTTACGATATACCACTTCACCGTTAGCTTACACGTGGGATTTTTCGCCAGTTTTCTAAAAAGAATTTAGATGAACGAGTAAATATCAAAAAAAAGTATATACCGGCTAAATCGTTTGCAATAATAATAGGTTATTATTTACAATACAATGCATTGTAAAAAAAGGTCTCTAACTGATTACATGGCGTCCCTTAACAGGTAATTTAATAGTGCTGTCTCTTTCTTTTCCACGTCTCTATTAAAGCGTTCTTCGCTAACAGCGTCAGTCGTGGTCCGTCTCTCGTGGCAGAAACACACTTTCGATTATACTGTGAGTGAAGCAAGTGTTTAATGTGTTTGTTGTGCATCTACGAAGTCAAACGTGTATTTGCTGGTTGTTTACGGTTTCGATATTCGGATTGGTTTTTGTGATCGTCCGAGTGTGATTACTAACTTAACCGTGGATTTAAAATTATTTGCTGGTTGAATATGGATTTCAACTTTTCGAATGGTAAGTTTAGAACTTATGCTAAGTTTTATTCAACATATAAGTGTACTAGTTGTGTGACAGTGTTGTGTACTAGTTACTATATACTGTAAATTATATTACTGTAAAGTTTCATCCAAATCCATTCAGTAGTTTTTGCGTGAAAGAGTAACAAACATCCATCCATCCTTACAAACTTTCGCATTTATAATATTGGTAGGATTATTCCTCTCTCCTTCTCTTTTCAGTTTTTTAATTTGAACCTATTTTGTATTTTAATTTTGTTATTTTTTCATGTTTTGGCTCTACATAACATTTTTTTATTCTGTTATATCATACTTTGTTTCATCAACATCGACAACCCATAACGACCCACTGCTGGCATTAGGTCTCCTCTCAGGAGGGGGTTAAGGTCTTACGTCGCCACGCTGGCCAAGCGCGGGTTGGGGACTGGCAACACAACGTTAGGGCTACGTGATCTTGCTGTTGGATGTTTTTAAGCCGCTCAAAGGCCTCCAACTAATTTTCACGATTGATTTTCATACGATAACAACCGGGACCGACTGTTTAACGTGGCCTCCGAATCACGGAGACGCTCATGGTAACATACCACTAGCGGTCACCCATCCGGGTACTGACTGCACCATCGTTGCTTATCCTCCACATACCCTTACCATATTTACTTTAATGGATTTAAAATATCCAAGTTTAGACTTAGTTTAGTTTTTTTGTTGTTTGTTTAGTTTGTATCTCAATGTTTTGTTTTATCTTTTACACATTAATTGATTCTCTTGACAAACATCTCAAAAGCACCAATAAGTCATTATTGAGTAATAGTCTAATCTGCGGTAAAGTTCCTAGTTAGCTGAAGTTTGTATACACTTTTATTACGGCGTTGTAATGACGATGTGACAAGTACAATTTTAACAAAAAAAAATCCAACTTCAAGGTTTGACTCGTTTTCTCTTGGATGCCATCATCAGATATTAATGTTATTATCATGGTACCACCGTTGGGACATCCCCTTTCCATTAAAAAAAGAATCATCAAAATCGGTTCATAAATGACAAAGTTATCCCCGAACACACATAATAAAAAAAAAAGAATATATACGGTCGAATTGAGAAACCTCCTCCTTTTTTTGAAATCGGTTAAAAAATCGACATTGATATCATACCGGCTAAACAAGTAATAAGGGTCAAAACGTCACGAAAGTCAGTTTTTCGTAAATATCTCTCGACCTATTCTCTCTTGCAGGTCAATAAAGGTTATTTTAAAAAAAATTGTCGTGAAATTATCTGCAAAGAATGCCTGTAGCATTTTTCTACAAAATTAACCGCTTTCAGAGTAGAGCGTCCAGAAAATGACTAGAATGCACTCACACACGTACGTGTTTAAATAGAATATACGCCTTGGTGTACGGTGTATAACACGTCTATTGCGTTTTGTTCATGTTTGCGTCTTAAAAGTTCTATCTGATACCTTGGCGTTTCTCCCTCGTCTTTAAGGATATTTTTTCAAAATTTCTTGCATATTAATAGAGTTTGAGTTAGCAACAAAAAATCTTTTTTCTTTCATCCTAATTTGTTTATAACAATTGTAATTTTTATGAGCTAATACAATACATTTTTCTAGACGTTATTCGAGATCAGATGAGCCATTGCTAATATTTTTAGGAGCTTTATCAAGGATTAACACATCTCTATACTTCTTGACAAACGAAACTCTCTTTCAAAAACTTTGCTGCTCTTAGGATATAAGTATAACTGCCGCTAAGAACCCACTGCCCAAATGCATCTCAGTAAATCTTAGTCTCGTACAACATCAATTTTTAGGACCGTGTATCTGTTTAGCCGCATACCCGATTCAGCATTGACGACGTTTCTGAGATTGTCTCAGAAATAACTTTTCTATTTTATTTCCAGATATGGCGTCACACGTCCTAAATCCAAGTAATCATCATGCACGCTTGCATCCTATTGGATACCCGACTCTTCATGTAAAAAATGATTCTGTATCATCAGAAAGCAGTGGTCATCCAAATAGCCCCGAGTATTCTCAGATAAGCCTATCAGGAAAACAGAACTCTGGCAGCTTAAGCGATTGCTACATTAGTAATCAATCAATTACATCTCAATCTTATCAAGATATCAGTTCAGAAAATGACTGTTCCGATGAAGAATATAATATAAAGGAATCAGAAGGGAACGAAGTGTACAGATCCGATGTAGTAGATATGGGAGCGAAAGAGAATATAGAGGTTTGCCAAGTTAACGTTGAAGACAAAATCGATGAAGAAATAGAAATACATCACACCGATATAATGGATAACCTAGACCTCAATACGTCTCATGGTACAGACGACCATTCTTTAGTCGAAGGACTTGATTACGAGGTTATATTTGTGTATACGGTTGACCCTTATTCAGCATTACTTGACTCATCTTCAGAAGATGATGAAGAGGAATATATCACGGACAAAAAATCTTCTTTGAATGTTGGAAACTTTATGAGCTACACATGGCAGCATGAAGAAGATATAGATTCTAAAGTGCCCATTGTTTCAAATTTCAATGAAAATTTTGTTAAAAATGAAAACATAGATCAACAAATATTGAATGTTGATGAACCAGTTGTTCAAAATGTCGATGAATATTTTTTAGATTTAGGCAATAATGCATCAGTACCAAATGTAGACGATTATTTCATCAAACATAAAATACCAGAGGAAAGAAATCCCAATTTTGAGTTACCTGACTCGACCAATAAAATTGATTTTTTCTTTACCGATAATAGCAAACCTTCTCAGGAAAATCACCCTCAGCCACTGACGCTAGATACTGTCGCTGATATTGATAATATTTTCAAAAACGATACAGATCTAAAAGCTCTGGCCAAGATTGATGATTTAAAAAAATATTTAATGGATGATGCGACTGACACGAAATTTACGCAAAACAAAAAAACGTGTTCACCAATGCAAAATACTTGCATGGACGTTGATGACATCAAAAATTGCATCGATTTTGATTATCTTAATCTAGATCCTTCAAATAATTCAAATGGAATTGAAAAAGTTTCTAAACAGGGCAAGAGCGAGGATGTGCTCAAAACCTTGACTGAGGATGATATTATTAGTTTCATTTGTGAGTATAGTAATACCCACGATACCGTTGTCAAACACAATGAAGATGATTTATCTCCTCAGGATATGGAGATCGAAACAACTAACAATTCTGAACCTCTACTGTTAGATATACCTTCGAGCATGACGACCTGTACACCTATGCCGACTGTATTTAATTTCTGCATAGAGAAGACATCAAACATCAGACAAGAAAAAGTTGTGACTCCAGTAAAAGAGTCAAAAATTGATTTGGACGATTTTGTTGACTTAGAGTCATACAAAGATGCAGCGTTTCCTGTTTCAGGAGAGAATAATTTAAATTCATTATTGGAACAAACAGACACAACTGAAAAACTAAACACCAAGAATTGCCCGGAGCCTATCGTGAACTTTGAAGATAGTAAAGAAAGGAGATATAATAAAAATAAAGATGCAGCCAGGCAAACACTTGTAAGTATTATAAAAAAATTGGTATTATTTAGATAATCGACTGCCTCGCTAGCAAAGTGGTAGCTGCTGTACACGAGGTCTCGGGTCGGACTAATATTCGTATGATCTGCATATATGAGGTTAGGTGTTTTCGATTGACAATATGTATGGTTTTTCAAAAAATATTATATATTTATTTATTTCAGTTATCTATTACTCATTATAAAAGTTTTGCTTATTTTGGAACTAACTGGCGTTGTGTATTACATGGCCTAAAATATTTATTTATTATGTTTAAGGACATGTTGTATAGCAGTACGTTATTACAGATGCCGACGCCGGTTAATTCCACCATCAGACGGTCGGAGAGTCCTGTGCGTTCTGACCATGACAACAGCTCACCAAAAAAGAAGCACGTTTTACCTAAGCTCAAACAAGGACAGAGTTTATTAGAACCCGAGGTGCTATCTAGTAACAACAACATTTTAAACTCCAGACAAAGAGCATGTAAGAGCAAAAAAGTGGTTTACTATCTTAGTAGTGACGAAGAAAGTGAAGACCAGCGATCAGATTCACCTTACAAGTGGAAACGTAGGTCTAGATCACGATCATATCATAAGAGAAGATCACCATCTGTCAGACGTGATCGGGCTAAAAAATCCGATTTCATATCTCATCCACCATCAGCTAGGCTTGCGGCAAGGTCTAATACTCTTGTAAAGAAATTTAAGCCAAACACTCTCTCCAACACTGCTGAAAAAAAATATTGATACCACTGAGAAAGCTGACGCCGACAGTTCCCGAAAGCTCTGATTCGTCGTCAAGGTAAGGATTTTATTACTAAAAGTGTACTCCAATCATTTTTCTTAATTTAGTGAGCATATATCTTTTTGTGCCATGTCTAGTTTAAGACCATCGGTGTATAGATTAAGAGACTCACGCTAAGGGTCTAAAGCTAAAAAAAGATAAACATTAAAATATTTTAGATTGATAGACAAGATGAAATTATCTTAATAAATATGAATAGGAAACTATCTCGATCCTGTAATCTGTCCCTCTAGACTATTCTATTCCAAATGTATTTCATATGTATTCAGACTAAGTAGTAAAAAGTGTTTCGTTCATAGACATTTTCCCAACTGTAAGTCATTTACTTCAACAAGGGACTGGAAACTTTGAGTACATAAAGTTGTGGAAATCAGGTATATGTGAAAAGATATAGGTTTTTATGATTAGATAAATGAAGAAGGCTATGAAAAGAAAGGGATACTAAACTAGTTGGGGATAAGCCACACCTCGAATAGGCTGTCGTCGTAAAGTCTGACGGTTGATGATGATGTGCGACTGCGGTCACTAGTGTTCCTTAGTTACGCACAAATGTCCACCAACTTTCAGAATCTTATTACTCATTGCATTTATTTTTTGCAGCTCGTCCTCTTCCTCGTTTTCATTGAGCTCATCAAACTCATCAAGCAGCTCCTCCTGTAAGTCGCGGCGCTCACATAACTCCTTCAATCGAGATGAAAGTCACAAGAATAACTATCGAGTTTACAGTTCAGACGATAAGTAAGAGAAAAATATTGTTTTACAGAGCACTGACACTGACAGAGATTTAAATGTTACTTTAATCATTATATTAAGTTACCAGTGCCGGTAGTATGCAGGGACAACAATATGCCCTTTGATCAGATGCTACTCGAGATGAAACGAAAGCTCAACGAACTTAAAAATGACAAAAAACGCAAAGACTGACGATTACTGCAACTTGACTCTTTCGTTCTCATCACTATGCTTCTGATGACAGCTGACTGATGTCATAGTGGCACCATTTGTTTGAAAGTGGCATAGGTGTGAATCCTTGCTTAAGTAATATGTGATATTGACAGTGTATAAAAGTTATTCTGTGGATACGAGTTTGTGTTAAATAATGTGCACAAACACATTAGTAAGATCGTTTGAACTTTACTGTGGATAGATAACTGAAGTCATATTTTAAGATGTTAACTAAGACTAATTGAAAAAGAAAACTGTAGAAAATATGTATATTAATGTATAGCACAAGGTTATGCAAGTTGTTAGTGAAGTGGCTACTTTAAACTGTGGGTGTGGGTGGGACCTCTTAAACAACTGTGATACAGAAGCTCGGTCACAACAGGTTAAGATGAAGTTATATGTTACTAGTACTTTATGCATGAATCGAGTGAGATTATTGAATTGAATTAATCATTAAATGTAAAATATTAAAAATAATGCGTACAATGCTGTAAATGTTGGTATTTCTATTGAATACATTAAGTCTCGTCGTTGCCTGTTCAAAATACAAGAAAGATCCGTTTCAACTTTTGACAGCTATCAAAGTGACAGTTACCTTGTTGTGCAATTGAAAAGACATTGCCGTATTAGTAATAATTTGATCGTTGCTCAGTTTTTCTGGCATCTTTCACTAGCTAACATAAGAAATCATCACACTAATAACTTTTAAATATTGGAGCAATAACAGATGAGCAATGCGAAATTGACCAAATAGTTCAACTTGCATAGGAACTTATTTCGCATAAAACAAGGTGGCTAAGATAGGTGCCGCAACTATTATAATATTGTTTTTTTTTTATCCACATATTTGTTTAGTTTAGGTTCAATAATTTCAGTATGTAAATATTTGTTTGTTTTGATTTGTAAATAGTATCATACATAGTTGCTACCTCTTGTTTGAATGTTAGATATCTATAGTCTCACGTAACACATAAAGCATTTTTTGTTCCTTCTTTGTAATAAACTGTGTTCTTTAAAACATTTATATTGGCCTTTTTTTTCTTATATACCAGCTACAATCCTTCAAATAACTGACACACCTTACACTATCGATATATCTATCCCGTAAGTGAATACCCAGAGGCGTATTTCGCTAACTTAAATTTAATCTCAATTACCTTGTATGGAAAATGTTTTTGCCGTTAACAGATAATCGAATTATTACCGGTCAACAAAAACTTTTAAATTCACTGTATTTGAATAAAAAGAGAAGAGTTTACAAAAAAATATTTTGGAGATAGATTGGAAACGTGATTATTAGTCGAAGAAATTCGAGCCCTCTGAACAACTCCTTCCAATAGGATAAATGAATTAACTGTTACCATTAACTCCCATTTTTTTTTAGCGTAAATCTAAATCGTAAATCGTCTCTGGTACTAGAAGACCGGGAACCAGGGGAACCCTAGAAAGGAAAACCTTGGAACCCCAATGTACCTCGTGCTACCGATAGTTTGTAGTTGTCCCCCTCATGGCCATTAGCTTCTTTGATAACACTAAATAATAAACATAAGCTGAAACTCATCGGTCCCACTAATCATGATTGATATTCTTTGCTTACTGTGTATATTAATAAAAAATCATTATGTAATTATTAGACCTACGTTCAGCAGTGGACGGCGATTGGTTGAGGACGGACGGAATGTAATTATTATTAATCAATAAACATGTTACTGTTCATGTGGTGAAAGATTAAAAATGCAAAATGTCACCACCCCTTCTCACCCCATGGGTGTGGTAAGAGTCGACTAAGTAAACAAACTCCGCAGAACAACGCCTCTACAAACAGAAGGAGAACTTGAAACGAACCCTGTACCAACCCGCCTGGTCAGTGTGGTGTAGTAGACCAAAAGCTTCTTCCTAAGGAGAGGCTCATGTACAGCAGTGGACTTTTAAAAGCTGATGATGATGATGTTACTTTAAAACCCTGCACTTTGATAAATCCTGTTTGGACCTACTTAAGTAACTAGGAACAAATTCACACACATTTATACAGATATCCAAACAGTTGATATAAAGATAGTAAATTTTGGCACATTACACTAAACAAAAGAATACACATTTAATGGGTTTTTAATTCGCTCAGAACATTACCTTATAAAAGACATCAACGCGTCAACAAAGTGTTAGCTTATCTGGTTAGCTGAAAACATTTTCTGATTTTGGCTCTGATTGTAATTAATGAAATATATTAATTGGTTTTAAATATATTGGTTTATATTAAATAGTAAGATTAATGAATAAAGTGACAGTTCATAGACAAGGTAACTGATAAATCAAAATAATTGGTTTTTTAGTCCAATTACGTCAACGGCCACGGGTACATAATTTTCTACGCGATAATATTAATAATTTTCTAATAGTCTGGTAAACAAGCAAGTTCGGCTGTTGTGTTAGTTCAAGTCCCGTTTGTCAATGTTCAAATACCCCATAATAATGAATTTGTCTAGTTAGTATAACAGAAAACTATGAGATAGCTTAAAGAGACAATAGATAGTTGCAGTGAGAAGTTATTACCTTTAATTTGACCAAAATATTGTCATATTTTACTTGCGTAATCAAAATAAAGTGGTTGTATGTAGCATTTGCAAAAGATGTCTACGATGCGTAGTGCATTCGTAGCAACACACATGTAGACGCTACGAGGCGCATTGAGTCATTCGAACAAATGTTAACTGCACTCTATATGCCTTTCGAAACTAAAATAGCTCAATGTCTTAACCCGTCTTGTTTTAAAACAGTATTAACTACGCGTGTGTAATAACAATGACGTGTTTGAGTGATAAGAGTCCCTTTATAGCTCAAGTACCGAAGTCAAACAATTCAAAAATGAAAAATGGCGTTATCTATACTAACATAATAGTTGAGAAGAGTTTTTGTTTGTTGATTTGTGTAACTGCGCTAATCTCTCAAAGTGAATTGTCATACGAACCACTAAACTTCGGTAATAGAATAGTGGGTAACTTAACGAGCTTATGATTGAAAACACGAGAGCCGCTTTTTACAGACTCATTTAAGCTTTTATTAAAAAAATCGGATAACAAACCTTGAGCATCAGCCAGAACTTTATAATATTGTGATTCAAATTCCGTGCGTTTATTAAGTTGAACGCGCATATCATCCGCCATGCATTCTATTTGTAATTGTACCTCGTCGTATTGTTCATACAGCGATTCAACTTTACTCATACGCAACTGCAGTTCTCGAGCGATAGCCTCAACTAAAGGCGCGTTTAGTGACTGTAAATAATTTGAAAATGCAGTTAATCTTCCCTTGAAACTTCCTCTTTTACGAATAAGATCCTTTTCCTCACTCATTCTGGATATTCCGGGAGATATGTGCCAATCAATCTGGAATTTATACAAGGCAAAGGATCAACTCCTAATAAGTACTAATTTTATAACAATAAGATTAAGGTAGGTAGGTATTAGGTCTTAGGTTCAAACTAGTTATAATTACTACAATTCCAGTCAAAATTTTGTTTTATATCATTGTAGGTAAGTTATATTAGATTTATACTAGAAGTTACAATTAGTAATATATTTATTTTTGATATTATTTATTTAAGTAAAATAGTAAGGTATTTGAATATGATACTAGGTAATGGTGATGACAAACTAAACACAATTTTTACCACCTAATAATCTGTATAATTAGATTTTAAGTTGACAGTATATTATTGTGACTAAATTTAAGTTATAAGAATTGAATTTTGTTGATTTCTACAACTTATTGATTATACCTAATTACTTACAAGATATTTTGATTGTCAGGAGACTAGTTGCTTCACCAAAGTACAGGTAAACTACCTTATATGCACAAATAACAATATATATTTAGCAACTCAAATACAATTTAGGCCTGTTATGTAACAACTTGCCGCATACCAAAGGGTCGGTGTTTTATACATAAACACTATGTACGTGCTTATCGTACTAAGTTAACCTAAAATAATGCAATTATAACTTTGCTTATTTGTATAAAAAATAAATTTCAACTTAACTTGAGTGCATTATGCTATAAGGAGGCTTAACACCATTTTTCCTTTGCTCGACACTGTCACTTCAATTTTATCCAATCTTTGCAATAATTAGCACTGATTTCCAGTAAATAACAGCTGATCCATAAAGTTTTGATATCCGGTTCGTTGTGGCCAAATGTTAATGTTTGGAGATTGGGCTAATAAAGTTTTAAAATGAAAAATTCGGGATTCACTCGTCGCAGGTGTAATAATAGAATGAGAGTAAAGAAAAGTACCCACAATTACATTCCGTATACAAACTCCTTAAACTAAACTAATAACTAATATGATGATCAAAAATTGCTCGTTGAGAATCCGTAGGCGTTTTGCTTTAACAAAAGCTTTAAAGCAGCATAGTGGCAGTAGGTAAAATAACAAATATATTGTAATGGTTCCTAACAAAAATTCTTTTGTCATTGCTCCATGGAAAGCTTTATCTTTCTTTAGAAATATGAATATAGACCAATAAAAAACAATCTCTTTTAAGTTTGCACTGTGTTATCTATCACGGAAACAACATGCCCTGCATTGCTAATGGTATTAATATTTTTTTGTTTTGTAATTGTTTTGAAATATTTGTGTAGAGATAAGGTTTTTTTTTTTAAATTATTAATGACTTTTGTTTAGAATTGTGGATTTGCACAATATTGAAACAGTAAAAAGATTTATACCTGAACCTTCCTTATGGGTAGTCCCTTGTGTTAGTGAAAACGTTATGAGATACAGTTTGGAGTTGAAGAGATAATTTTTTAACACGTGTTAATTTTGATGGTTTTTATTACAAATTTTGAATGATGTAATAATAAAAATGATAGAAAACTCAGATATCTGTCTGCAACCGAAAGCTACAAATACAACGTTTCTTTGACTGCCTAAAAACAGTACTTAAAAGTCTTTTATCAGGGGTAGCAAGATGCGAGCCTGCAATGGTTGGGTCATGCCGGTTCCGATGTATTTCTTTGGTGTAATTAAATGGACTTAGACAGAATTAGATGCTCTTGACAGGAGAGTCCGTACATTACTGACTACATCAAATGCACCACCCTCGTTCATCGGTTATGAGATTGTATATCCCGCGAATGTTAAGGGTTCGTGGACTATTGAATATTAAGACCCTACACAATTTTAGAGAATATTTTCTACTTACTGACGTGGGAGTGCATCGCAGTGTGGTTGCAGTGGATACCAGATTCACTCCACTTGCTCTGGCTAAAAAGAATTGGCGCAAACCTGTAGTACTTAGTATTAATGAACGCAGGGAGGTATGGAAGGGCAAAAAGCTCAGAGGATGATTTTATCAGGCCCTTATTGGGCCCGACATAAACTTCAAGTCCTTAACCTAATGACTACGGTATGGTGATCCCTTTCGAGAAACCGAAGGTTTTGTTTGTGAGATTATGGACGAAGTTATCATGACGAATAACTATCAGAAGTATATCCTGATAGATGGTACGGTGGATATCTGTCTGGCATGTCACCGTCGTTCCCGTCTAGCTAACGGCGAATATTTACACAGGCATAATCAAGTAGCCAGAATCGTACATCAACAGCTTGCCCTTAAATACAAACTTGTGAATTCAAAGGTGCCATACCACACGTATTTGCCCGACCCAGTTCTCGAAAGTGGTCGAGCTACGCTATATTGGGTTCGATCTATTATAACAGACAGGGCTATTGATGCTAATGAGCTTGATATTGTGGTAATAGATTGATTTGAGCGCCGCGCAATGATTGTCGACATCGCCGTTTCTCATGACGAGAATCTCATGAAAGTTGAAATAGAAAAACTAATGAAATATTTGGATTTATCTCACGAAATTGTCTATATGTATGTGGCATATAGAGTCGGTGATTGTTGTTGTTCCTATAGTTGTATCTATTCACGGATTGATAGCTAAAAGCCTCGACCAACACTTTAAGAGGCTCACGTTGGACAGATGGATCAAGGGTCTGTTGCAAAAGGTAGTTCTCCTAGACACGGCACGTATAGTGAGGAGGTTCCTGTCTTTGGAGCCCTAACCACCGGTTTCTTGGTCCCTGTACCCGAAGTTTGGTAGTCTACTATTTTTTTATTTCTGTGTGTTTTTAAAATATATACTTAAAAATGTAATAAGTGTGTTATTTTAATGAAATAATATAAAACATTACCATGCTCACTATCATAGTAGTAGTGGTGTCTCTGTAACCAACAAATACTATAAATGTGAATCCACAACTAAAATGATGAATGGTTCCGTTTTTTGCCTTTGGCACGAAACCCTCAAAAGGAGGGATCAAATTGGATCTAGTATTTGAATAGTGTTCGATATTTTTTTTTTAATTATTATCAAATAAATTAGAATTTTAATTCTATATTTCTATTCAATTCATTTTGAAAATAAATATTGTAACTATTATTTCTCTATGCCTTTAATGTAAGTACAATTTATGTCTGTAGGGATGGAGGTCGCGCCGGAATGGAGTTCTGGTATAGAACTCAACTGCAAAGAAACATCGTTAAATGTAAATTATTAACGTTATGTTTCATTTTAATAGAGATAAGACTCATAAGACAAAAAAAAAGATCTCATATATATAAAATGAATTCATCAACGGTAGTTAATAGTAGGGTGTCGATTAAGCTCCACCCTCTGACCAATCAGCTTTCGTACGTAACAAAAATCTGTTGGAACGTGATTGGTCAAAAGGCGAGACTCGTGGTATCCCTTCCCAGGTAGTATTATAATAGTAAAGTAGTAAGATAGAGGACCGGACCCTATGTCAATAGAGTCAATCGTGTTCGGTCCGTCGTGGTAAGAACATACTTTCTATATGCATTCCTGTGAGGAGCATAGAGAATCATTGGTTGTTGTGATTGTGTGATCTAAATATTACTGACTCAAACGTGCAGTTACTGTTCGGTGGTTAAATATGGTGTCTCAACCTTCTGTGTATGGTAAGTACGGACTTTATATAAATATTTATTAAATTCCTAGTTTTTTATTCAATTATAAAACATAACGATTTGGTGTGTTTATATACACATTTTGATGTGTTTACACAATATAACATTGCATACATTCTAATCCAAATATGTGTCTTATGTCTAATGAATATGAAGACTCCACTCAACAATAAATATGTTTGTACGTTCTACTATGTGGCCAAACTTCTTATCTGATTTATGATTTATAAAGTACTAGTTGTAGGCCGCGGCTCCGCTTGCGTGTATGTCGGCTATCGTGGCAAATAGTAGTCTATGTGTTATTCTGATGTATAAGCTATTTTACTGTAAAGTTTTATCCAAATCCGTTTAGTAGTTTTTGCGTGAAAGAGTAACTAACATACACACTTACAAACTTTCGCCTTTATAATGTTAGTGTAGTTGATGATAAAAACGGTTAAACAAACAAAAACATAATATCATGTATAATTTAACATATAATATATTTGGCGCTAGTCATTTCGTAAACAACAGTTCCGTGTATAAAAATCTCGCAAAATAGTAAAAAGTGAAAAAAATAGTGAAATGTCATTGTTAAAATCGATAAAAGTGTGCCCGTGTCCAATTGAAATGTTATCTGGAAAAGCTACTTCTACCAAACCGCATAAACTGCGAAGCTAATATTCAGTCAATGGCTGTATTTCACTGATATGTCCACATATTGTGACAGTGTTACCTTTATTTAAAGATCTTCGCTGTTTACTACTCGTATGTTATGTGTAATGGCATTGGAAGAATGTACGAACATATTAGCAGCGTCGCTCACCCTCGACAGAGCCACATAGAGCTGTCCGTTGCTGAAACAAATCGTGGTGAGGTCCACGCCTGCGGTGCGCAACGTCTGACTTTGTGTCTTGTTTATCGTCTTCGCAAAGCATAGACTCACCAGAAACTGCACGCGTTTAAAGCGGAAAGGGAAATTATTGGGTAAAAGTGGGATTCGGGAATAAAAAAATATTCCCCAGCCCCGCACCCACTCAAAATTTTTGCTTCAAAAATATTTTGTTGCAATTTAACTACCCTTAGCCGAATTCCGTTGCATAATTTAGGCGGGCTTATATGGCAATAAATGGCACTCCAACTTTTAAATTTATTGAATGCTAGAACAGTCCAGGGGCTGATAACGAATTGAAAAATTTGATTGAGTAAGTCTCTCATCTTGCTCCGCCACCTGATGGATGAAACAATATTCTGAACTTTGACCAGGCATGCGACACAATATTTAATTGTTTATAGCTGTGCCCGCGACTTCGTCCGCGTGGATCTCCTTTTACAATAATGTTTTTCTTTAAACTATAGACCATTAAACTACAATTTAATAGATAAATATGACGCTGCCTTTTAAAAATCTATTTAAGACCGTAATTTTTGTTTTAAATTTCTGTTTTGCATCGTCACAACTATATATATAAAGAAAAGAAGGAGAAACAAACGAAAACACTAAACAAACTAATTATATTACTATCTAATACCTACTTTATACTTATGTCTAAAAACTACGTATCTACGTATTTTTTAAATCTAAAGCGCGCTTATTCCGAGAAGAGTCAATAAGAACTACGTTCGTTCGCATTAAGCGAAAGCGATATAAGCGAAGTCAGCCCGTGAGCAGTGAGCACCCCCGCCTTTTTATAGATTAAACAAAAATGAACCGCATAGCCGTACCCATACTGGTGCGGCGATATAGATATCTTGTGTGTTTATTTACCGATTTATATTTTTATTAAGTAGATATTAAAGTGGTCTTTTTGAATATGCGAGTTTGATATACTCATGAGAATTACAATATATTTATGTATGTAATACACTTTGAAGAAATGCCTTGCGATTAAACACGTTATTGTGGCTAATTTATAACAGATAGAAACATACTATTGAGGACTTTTTTGTAGATCTTTTGAAGACCATCATCTTTGTAATACATATTTTTGGTGTATGATCAACGTATGCGAGGATAAGGGCTTGAAAGCGCATTTTCATCCAACTAGCTTCAAATTTATCGTCACTGCTCAGCTCCTATGTATCTTAGCGTTATGTTATATATAGCCTATAACCTGTTCAGGAGTATTGTCTACAATCGTACCAAGTTTGGTTAAAACCCCTTTAGTAGTTTTTGACCCATGCGTGCACATACAAACAGACAGACAGAGAAAAAACCTACTGATTGCATTTTTGGCATCAGTATCGATAACCATTCATCCCTCAATATTAATTTTTAATATATATTAGATGTACAGAATTGACTTCTCTACAGTTTTATTATGAGTATATATATATATAAAATAGTTACTTGATTATTAAAAATAAAATAAATATTTCGGACATCTAACACACAACGCCATCTAGTCCCAAGCTAAGCAGAGCTTGTGTTATGGGTACTAGACAACTGATATAAATACATATATACTGTTTACATACATATTATGCATAGAAAACACCCAAACTCCGAAACAAATATTTGTAGATCGTACAAACACTTGGTTCGACCCGGGAATCGAACCTGAGACCTTATGATCAGCAGACGCTCACGCCAACCGCTAGACCAACGAGGCAGTCTTTGTATGGCAGTATTTGTATTCTAATATTTATGGATTACATATAAATAAAATGTTTTGTTTAGAAATATCATTTAGATGTATTTTATTTTAGTTGTATAACACAATTACACAATGTCACGTTATTCTTATATTATGTTCATTATTGTTGTGGCAATAAAACATTTTCGATTTCAATTAGATTTTTCCCTAAACCACGTGTTAAGTAGGAACCGTTATATTGTATAGGAGTCACAACTCCCACATTAGAAATGTTTTCTGTGTCGCTTCGTGTTGGGGTGACTTCACAAACAAGAAA
Source organism: Spilosoma lubricipeda (assembly GCA_905220595.1). Lineage (NCBI taxonomy): Eukaryota > Metazoa > Arthropoda > Insecta > Lepidoptera > Erebidae > Spilosoma > Spilosoma lubricipeda. The sequence continues at coordinate 12,080,361 of HG992296.1, read as the reverse complement.
TAAATAAAATATTTAGGACATCTAACACACAACGCCATCTAGTCCCAAACTAAGCAGAGCTTGTGTTATGGGTACTTGAAATCATAATTACTTTTTTTGTAGATACATACATAATATACATAGAAAGTACCCAAACTCTGAAACAAATATTTGCAGATCATACAAACAATTGGTCCGACCCGGGAATCGAACCCAAGATCGCAAGCAGTCACATACACTACCACTGTGCCACCGAGGCAGTTAGTACATTACAATTCACGTACTCTTATAACTATGTACTATTATGGTGTACAAATAAAGGGTTTTCTATCTATCTATTCTACCTATCTACAAAGAATGCCAAGTCTAAAAACAGAAATTTATGAATCACACAAAGTTCCACACTATTCCATGTAGAGTATTCATATATTTCATATATAAAAGTATGATAACCAGGTGGGTTTTGAACTGTCAGCAATCCCTTCAACCACTACGTCATCCGTGCAGTACCATTGAGATGCCGACAAATGGATCAGTCAAATTCTCTTATTGTCTTATCTATCAGCTAATAGATTTTCACAATTGGCGCATTTCGCTCTTAAAAAACATGTTCTTTTCTATTTGTAAGGAATAATTACGATTTGACTAGAAACAGTACTATCACTACATTATTTCTGATTTAAAATCAACCATACACAAAATGCGACGGCCACTCGACATTGCATACATAGATTACCAAAAAACATTTGATTTTATATCACATAAAAGCATATGGGAAAGCCTAACAACGCAAGGGGTAGAAAAGAATACATTTGTGTAATCAAGAGTATTTACAATAATAGCCAGAGCAGAGTCAAACTAGAGACAGCTGGGCCTTGGTTCCCGATAAAAAGAGGAGTAAGACAGGGTGACCTCCTTTCACCTCTGCTGTTAAGCAACACTGGAATAAATCATAAGTCAACTCAATTGGGAAGGTCAGGGTATCAAGATCAAAGATGTCTACCTAAACCACCTACGGTTTGGTTCTTTTGTCTGAAACAGCGCAAGAAGTTCAGTATATATTAGAATCACTCAATGATGCCAGTAAATTTGTAGGTCTGGAAATGAACCTGTCCAAAACAATGTTGATGACCAACAGCAAAAAGAGTTCACTATACGTTGGTGACGAGCCTCTCAAATATACAGACAGCCGACAGAGGGGAAGAGAGCAGACACACAGGGCCAAAGAAAAAGAGGTAGACCACTAGTTAGCTGGGAAAATGAAAAAAAAAAAACAGATGGCCCCAACTGGATTCAAGTAGCCCAATCTAGAGAGGACTGGCAATCTTTGGAGGAGGCCTTCACCCACAGAGAGGTTCTTACATACTGTTAAACATATAGGCTATATAGAATTAAGTATTAATGTAAAGTCAAATCTGTCTAACAATAAACTAAACATATACACTAGATAAATAACAAAGTTGATATGTATATGTACACTAACTTCACTTAATATAACTTTTTTATTTATTTTTTTAGTTTTGTAATCTGTGAGAAATCAAGGCTTTTTTTTATTTTATATACACAAAATGCATCCTGTAAAGCGTGAAACAATTATGCGTCGCGTCACGAGCTCGCACTCTCTTATTCCTCGAATTATATCATACTGTCTCCACTAACACAAAGTACGATTTAAGAGAAAAAGTTTTGTATTTAATATCCATTAGAATTAAATCAATTATAAACGACACCTGAAAGTTTTTGCATTTGAACCGACAAGACATGAACGACCCCAAAAAGCTTCTACCTATAGCGCTGATCAGTCACGCACTAATTGAGCAGATCTTCATATCTGGTGGTTCAAAGTACAAGTTGGAAACGAAGCGCGTTTAGCAGTCCACGTTTTTCAAACGTATCAGTATAACTTTGAAGATGCTGTAAAATAGGAAATTAATAAGTTTTGATTAAAATAAGAGGATAAATAGGTTCTGTTCTTTACAAATACCCAGCTCCATCCTAAATACAACTACATTTTCTTTATAGATTCACGCTTATAGTATTTGTTCGTTACTCTTCAACCCCAAACTGTATCTCAAACCATTTCCACTAACACGACGAACAACTCATAGGGAAGGTTCAGGTATAAAACATTTTTGTTTCAATGTAGTGCAAATCCATAACTTGAAATAAAAGTAACAAATATTTTTTCTTAAAAAACCTTATCTCTACACAAATATTTCAATAAAAAATGCTAAAAAGAATATTAATAGTACCATTTAGCAATGGGGCATGTTGTTTTCGTGATAGATAACACAGTGCTGACTTAAAAGAGATTATTTTTTCTTGTTCTACAAATACCTTTGTAAAGAAAGATACAGCTTTCCTCGGAACAATGACAAAAGAAGTATTATAAGGAACCATTACAAAATATTTGTTTTCTCACCTACTATCATTATGCTGCTTTAAAGATTTTTACCTGAACTTTTCTCTTATCTGACCGTCCGTTCTTTATGTTAGTGAAAATTTTAAAGCAGCATAGTGGCAGTAGGTAAAATAACAATATTTTATAATGATTGCTAACAATATTTCTTTTGTCATTATTTTATAGAAACCTTTATCTTTCTTTACAAAGGTATTTGTAGAACAATAAAAAATAATCTCTTTTAAGTTTGCACTGTGTTATCTATATGTATACATCTATATATAATAGTTTAAATATTTTTGTTTTGTAATTGTTTTGAATTTTTTGTATAAAGATAAGGTTTTTTGAAATGACTTATGACTTTTGGTTCTAATTGTGGATTGGCACAATATTGAAACAGTAAAATGATTTAGATTTAGAGAGATTTGGCGCAAACCTGTAGTACTCAGTCCTACAGGTTTGCGCCAATTCTCTTAAGCTAATGAACTCAGGGAGATTTGAAAGGGCACATAACTCCATGGACGTTTTAGGATATAGACTTCAAGGCCTCAACCTTCTTACTACGGTATGGTGATCTCATTGGAGAAACCGAAGGTTTTGTTTGTGCAATAATGGACGAAGTTATCGTGACGAGTAACTATCGGAAGTATATCCTGAAAGATGATGCGGTTGATATCTGTCGGGCATGTCACCGCCCCGGACAATCTATTAGGCATATTACTTCTCGTTGTTCTCACCTTGCTAACGGCGAATATTTGCACAGGCACAACCAAGTAGCTAGGATCGTACATTAACAGCTTGCCCTTAAATACCATCTTGTGAACTAAGAGGTGCCATACTACATGTATGTGCCCGACCTAATTCTCGAGAATGGTCGTGCTATGCTATATTGAAATCGATCTATTATCACATACAGGACTATTGTTACCAATCTGCCTGAGATTGTGAGGGTCTGAGGGTCTGTTACAGAAGGCAGTCCTCCTAGACACGGCCCGTATAGTGAGGAGATTCCTGTCTTTGGAGCCCTAAAAACCGGTTTCTTGGTCGCGGTACCCTAAGTCGGTGGTCTATTAATTTTTTAATATTTTTAAATATATATTTAAAAATGTAATACGTGGTTATTTTAGTAAATATATATAAAACATTAACATTCTCACTTTCTTAGTAGTAGTGTCTCGGTAAGCAACAAAGTAGTAGAGCCACGCTGATTTCAGCACGAACGGGCCGGCTCGACCGGCGCGTTTCTACGCTCGCACAGAAAATCAACCTAAAATGACAGCGATTGAGCTGTCGTGTTTTGTTGGTGAGTGCGAGACCGGAGGCCCAATGATGCAGAAGCATCACTAGCCCAAAATGGTGACCCCATGCTGCATTGTTGCATTGCCTGCATTTGCAGTATGGTGACCACCACTCTTGGATTCTGCTTATGCTTTCCATGAGGCAGAGTAGAATCGTTGTGGGAGGGCTAAACATGAAAAAAATAAAAACTGTAAATTGAATACACAAATAAAATGAAGTTGTATTTAGCAAATTATTAAGCAAAGACCTCGGTGTTTGTAAAGAATAGATCCTCCTTATCTTCTTATTTTAGGTATTTTTTTCTTTTACAGCATCTTCAAGTTACGAATACGTTTAAAGAACACGAACTGCCAACAGTACGAAGATCTGTTCAAATATTGTTTGACTGATCTTTACGCTGTGGGTAGAAGCTTTTTGGGGTCATTCATGTCAGGTCAGCAAATTACAGTGTGAGATGTTATCGATCACGTTGTATTAAGACACGAGTTATCTCGTTGAGAATAAGACGTGATTATATGTTATTAAACGATAGAATTTAGGATATATAATTAGCTGTAAGTTGGTATAGAAAGACACACGTTACCACGTAACATTGAAGTATTATGAAGCCGTGGCTCCTGCATAAACAATAACTACTGACATCGTCACCCACCGCTGTTGTGTCAATCGTCGTACCTAATAGTTCGCTATAGCTGACTGAAATATTGTGTTGTAAGACTACGCTTAGTTCTTTACAAGTAAACTATATATCATCAAAGCACTGGTGTCTCATTTCATAACATTATTATCATTATTAGCATGCTGGCTCTTAGATATACTAGAAAACACATAATTCCCAGACATAAAAAAAAATACTCAGTGCTGTGGGAAGTAGCGAGTTGACTTCTTAAACCACTATGCCGTCTGTTTAGTGGAAATAATGTGTAGCTAAATGTATGTTATATTCAGCTCTCACCTTTTCGTATCTAGATAATTTAAACACCTAAAGTATTCCTTGACAATCCAGTACATGCAGTGGCGTATGTTTGTGTCGATCTAAGATTATTAACTATCGCTTCAATTTAACGTTCATCAATGTCACTAACACGACATACCTTAACTACGTTTAAGTCTTACGCATTTAGCGTTCTAAAAGGTTAAACACAGTCATTTAGCAGCACTAAACGAGATTAGCGGGTATTGTTGCGCATGTGCGCGAGCGCAACACTAGGATAGTGCCGTATCGCTCACACTGTCAGTGTTTGGGCGCTACATTCGTTTAAGCTAATCGAGTCTATGCGTTTAACTAATTTTGGATAGTAGCTATTTAAGTCAAACATTGTGCAAGTTGCCCTTAGGATCACTTGCACGACAAAGCTTAAATATGTTTAAGACATACAAAATGCGTTTAAACAGGTAAAACACAATTAGCATCTTACACAGCGATAAGTTCCACAAAACAGTTTTAAGAAACTGCCGAAGTTAAACATCGAAACTTAGCTATTATGTATTATATAGGGTATTGTTGTGCATGTGCGGGAGCGCGAATGACGATTACCATCATCATTAGCCTATCGCAGTCCAACAGCCTATTGTATTATTTACACCAGTTGGAATATAATGATGATTATAATGATAAAATATTAATTTGCGAACAAGTACCTCAATCATTGTATCTCGCCTGTCTGAAATCATCATCTTTAACTAATTATCTCAATGATAACGATCGATTATTAAATTGTGTTTTTCGTAACCATATTTCCACACAAATATTTCTTTAGTAATTTAAAATTGCACGAATTAGGCATCATAACTTGTTTATATTATTGTCACAACATGCATGTAGCATGCCTATTATATACAAAAAATATTATTTGTTTTGTGAAAAAGTGTGTCGTATTTTATCGATACTACTTATAAAGAATAATATACAGGGTGGGTATGACAATCAATATGGCAATCACACGTTTGCAATTAGAAAAGGATACAAAAAGGGTCTTCGGCAATCCCTTTTATTCTTCGGCGTGATTTGTTAAAGCATTAGCTCTATTGTTTTTAACTATAACGTGATTACGAGTGTGAGTCTTATTGCTCTGGCATAAAGCATATTTTAGAGTAAAAATTATTATAGTAAGCGTAACATCCGTCTTTAACCCGTTGACGATAGTGTTTCATTAGATACATTTTAAAAACGAAAAATGGTGTCCTATGCTAAATTGCTGTACCCTTTTTATTAAAATTTTGTAGGTGGATTTGTTACATGTGTAGGTGGGTCTAGTTTAAATAAATGTCGTATTGTCATATCCGCTCTGTATATACAAAATTATTTTTTTAAAAATTCATCGTTGAGTCGAAGTCAAATCAGAAACGTTACTTTGAGAGCTTTTAGTATGTATTATGGTCTCGCGGATGACGTTTGCGACTGCCGATTGTGAGGTCTCGGGTTCGATTCGCGGGTCGTACTATATGTTTGTATGATCCACAAATATTTGTTTCGGAGTTTGAGTGTTTTCTATGTATAACATGTACGTGTTTACAAAAAAAGGTATTTATGTATATGTATCAATTGTCTAGTACCCATAACACAAGCTCTGATTAATTTGGGATTAGATGGCGTTGTGTGTTAGATGACCGAAATATTTATTGATTTTATTTTATTTATTTAATTGTTGTTGTTAATTTTGATGAAATCAATTTATTTATTTATTGAAATAAAGCTAAATTCATTAAATGTCCATTCTCTGGTACATACCCTAAAGAAAACTATATTTCAGGAACCAGTGTCTTCGCGTTTTTCCCCCGGTTTTTGTGTTTATTCCTGAGGATACAAGAATGTTTTAGATTTTTTTTTGTATGTAAACCATTCTCGAATTCTCAGGAATAGATACATTTTTTATTAAACTTGGTTCAGCTGCTTTTAAAGCGATACAGAAACCACACAGCTGGTACCTGTAATCAATACATACATTGTTATTACCAACAGACCCACGCAATTTCGTCTCCGTCTCTTCTCAGTCATGCGTAAGATTAACTATCCTATCTTAGACACGCCAGCAAAATATTTACATGTATAAAAAAGTGAAAATCGGTTAGGTAGCTTTTAAGTTTATCGTAAGCAACAAACCTTAACGAGTGGTAGCGATCAGATATGTCAAGAATACCGTTTGATTTCTTTCGAATTCGCGGGTCTCATTCCTCGATCTGTCTTGGTGACCAACGTCTGTCTGAGTTCTTCAGGATTACCTTCCTGGGGCACACCAGAGTTCCTTGCGACATATTTACATGTGATGGAACAACGTATGGTTGTAGTTATTTAGGTTACGTATACCACTTCACCGTTAACTTACACTTGAGATTTTTCACCAGTTTTCTAAAAAGAATTTAGATGAACGAGTAAATATCAAAAAAAAGTATATACCGGCTAAATCGTTTGCAATAATAATAGGTTATTATTCACAATACAATGCATTGTAAAAAAGGTCTCTAACTGATTACATAGCGTCCCTTAACAGGTAATTTAATAGTGCTGTCTCTTTCTTTTCCACGTCTCTATTAAAGCGTTCTTCGCTAACAGCGTCAGTCGTGGTCCGTCTCTCGTGGCAGAAAGACACTTTCGATTATACTGTGAGTGAAGCAAGTGTTTAATGTGTTTGTTGTGCATCTACGAAGTCAAACGTGTATTTGCTGGTTGTTTACGGTTTCGATATTCATATTGGTTTTTGTGATCGTCCGAGTGTGAATACTAACTTAACCGCGGATTTAAAATTATTTGCTGGTTGAATATGGATTTCAACTTTTCGAATGGTAAGTTTAGAACTTATGCTAAGTTTTATTCAACATATAAGTGTACTAGTTGTGTGACAGTATTGTGTACTAGTTACTATATACTGTAAATTATATTACTGTAAAGTTTTATCCAAATCCATTCAGTAGTTTTTGCGTGAAAGAGTAACAAACATCCATCCAACCTTACAAACTTTCGCATTTATAATATTGGTAGGATTATTCCTCTCTCCTTCTCTTTTCAGTTTTTTAATTTGAACCTATTTTGTATTTTAATTTTGTTATTTTTTCATATTTTGGCCCTACATAACATTTTTTTATTCTGTTATATCATACTTTGTTTCATCAACATCGAGAACCCATAACGACCCACTGCTGGTATTAGGTCTCCTCTCTGGAGAGGGTTAATGTCTTACGTCGCCACGCTGGCCAAGCGCGGGTTGGGGACTGGCAACACAACGTTAGGGCTACGTGATCTTGCTGTTGGATGTTTTTAAGCCGCTCAAAGGCCTCCAACTAATTTTCACGACTGATTTTCATACAATAACAACCGGGACCGACTGTTTAACGTGGCCTCCGAATCACGGAGACGCTCATGGTAACATACCACTAGCGGTCACCCATCCGAGTACTGACCGCACCATCGTTGCTTATCCTCCACATACCCTTACCATATTTAGTTTAATGTATTTAAAATATCCAAGTTTAGACTTAGTTTAGTTTTTTTGTTGTTTGTTTAGTTTGTATCTCAATGTTTATCTTTTACACATTAATTAATTCTCTTGACAAACATCTCAAAAGCACCAATAAGTCATTATTGATTAATAGTCCAATCTGCGGTAAAGTTCCTAGTGAGCTGAAGTTTGTATACACTTTTATTACGGCGTTGTAATGACGATGTGACAAGTACAATTTTAACAAAAGTAAATCCAACTTCAAGGTTTGACTCGATTTCTCTTGGATGCCATCATCAGATATTAATGTAATTATCATGGTACCACCGTTAGGACATCCCCTTTCCATTAAAAAAAGAATCATCAAAATCGGTTCATAAATGACAAAGTTATCCCCGAACACACATAATAATAAAAAAAAAAGAATATATACGGTCGAATTGAGAAACCTCCTCCTTTTTTTGAAGTCGGTTAAAAAATCGACATTGATATCATACCGGTTAAACAAGTAATAAGGGTCAAAACGTCACGAAAGTCAGTTTTTCGTAAATATCTCTCGACCTATTCTGTCTTGCAGGTCAATAAAGGTTATTATAAAAATTTTTGTCGTGAAATTATCTGCAAAGAATGCCTGTAGCATTTTTCTACAAAATTAACCGCTTTCAGAGTAGAGCGTCCAGAAAATGACTAGAATGCACTCACACACGTATGTGTTTAAATAGAGTATACGCCTTGGTGTACGGTGTATAATACGGCGTAAACTCTATTGCTTTTTGTCCATGTTTGCGTCTTAAAAAGTACTATCTGATAACTGGGCGTTTTCCCTCGTCTTTAAGGATATTTTTTCAAAATTTCTTAAATATTAATAGAGTTTGAGTTGGCAACAAAAATACTTTTTTTTAATTTGTTTGTAACAATTGTAATTTTTATGAGCTAATACATTACATTATTCTAGACGTTATTCGAGATCAGATGAGCCATTGCTAATTTTGTTAGGAGCTTTATCAAGGATTAACACATCTCTATACATCTTGACAAATGAAACTCTCTTTCAAAAACGTTGCTGCTCTTAGGATATAAGTGTAACTGCCGCTAAGAACCCACTGCCCAAATGCATCTCAGTAAATCTTAGTCTCATACAACATCCACTTTTAGGACCATGTATCTGTTTAGCCGCATACCCGATTCGGCATTGACGACGTTTCTGAGATTGCCACAGAAATAACTTTTCTGTTTTATTTCCAGATATGGCGTCACACGTCCTAAATCCAAGTTATCATCATGCACGCTTGCATCCTATTGGATACCCGACTTTTCATGTAAAAAAATATTCTCCATCATCAGAAAGCAGTGGTCATCCAAATAGCCCCGAGTATTCTCAGATAAGCCTATCAGGAAAACAGAACTCTGGCAGCATAAGCGATTGCTACATTAGTAATCAATCAATTACATCTCAATCTTATCAAGATATCAGTTCAGAAAATGACTGTTCCGATGAAGAATATAATATGAAGGAATCGGAAGGGAACAAAGTGTACAGACCCGATGTAATAGATATGGGAACGAGAGAGAGTATAGAGGTTTGCGAAGCTAACGTTGAAGACAAAATCGATGAAGAAATAGTAATACATGACACCTATATAATGGATGACTTAGATCTCAATACGTCTAATGGTACAGACGACCATTCTTTAGTAGAAGGACTTGATTACGAGGTTATATTTGTGTATACGGTTGACCCTTATTCAGCATTACTTGACTCATCTTCAGAAGATGATGAAGAGGAATATATCACGGACAAAAAATCTTCTTTGAATGTTGGAAACTTTATGAGCTACACATGGCAGGACGAAGAAGATATAGATTCTAAAGTGCCCATTGTTTCAAATGTCAATGAAAATTGTGTTAAAAACGAAAACATAGATCAACAAATATTGAATGTTGATGAACCAGTTGTTCAAAATGTCGATGAATATTTTTTAGACATAGGCAATAATGCAGCAGTACCAAATGTAGACGATTATTTCATCAAACATAAAATACCAGAGGAAAGAAATCCCAATTTTGAGCTACCTGACTCGACCAATAAAATTGATTTTTTCTTTACCGATAATAGCAAACCTTCTCAGGAAAATCACCCTCAGCCACTGACGCTAGATACTGTTACTGATATTGATGATATTTTCATAAACGAGGCAGATCTAAAAGCTCTGCGCAAGATTGATGATTTAAAAAAATTTTTAATGGATGATACGACTTACACGAAATTTACGCAAAACCAAAAAACGTGTTTAGATTCACCATCACCAATGCAAAATACTTGCATGGACGTTGATGACATCAAAAATTGCATCGATTTTGATTATCTTAATCTAGGTCCTTCAAATAATTCAAATGGAATTGGAGAAGTATCTAAACAGGGCAAGAGCGAGGATGTGCTCAAAACCTGGACTGAGGATGATATTATTAGTTTCATTTGTGAGTATAGTAATACCCACGATACCGTTGTCAAACACAATGAAGACGATTTATCTCCTCAGGATATGGAGATCGAAACAACTAACAATTCAGAAGCTCTACTGTTAGATATACCTTCGAGCATGACGACCTGTACACCTATGCCGACTGTACTTAATTTCTGCATAGAGAAGACATCAGAAAAAGTTGTGACTCCAGTAAAAGAGTCAAAAATTGATTTGGACGATTTTGTTGACTTAGAGTCATACAAAGATGCAGCGTTTCCTGTTTCAGAAGCGAATAATTTAAATTCATTATTGGAACAAACAGACACAACTGAAAAACTAAACACCAAGAATTGCCCGGAGCCTATCGTGAACTTTGAAGATAGTAAAGAAAGGAGTTATAATAAAAATAAAGATGCAGCCAGGCAAATACTTGTAAGTATTATAAAAAATTTGGTATTATTTAGATAATCGACTGCCTCGCTAGCAAAGTGGTAGCTGCTGTACACGAGGTCTCGGGTCGGACTAATATTCGTATGATCTGCATATATGAGGTTAGGTGTTTTCGATTGACAATATGTATGGTTTTTCAAAAAATATTATATATTTATTTATTTCAGTTATCTATTTACTCATTATAAAACTTTTGCTTATTTTGGAACTAAATGGCGTTGTGTATTACATGACCGAAAATATTTATTTATTATGTTTAAGGACATGTTGTATAGCAGTACGTTATTACAGATGCCGACGCCGGTTAATTCCTCCATCAGACGGTCGGAGAGCTCTGTGCGTTCTGACCATGACAACTGCTCAACAAAAAAGAGGCGCGTTTTACCTAAGCTCAAACAAGGACAGAGTTTATTAGAACCCGAGGTGCTATCTAGAAACAACAACATTTTAAACTCCAGACAAAGAGCATGTAAGAGCAAAAAAGTGGTTTACTATCTTAGTAGTGACGAAGAAAGTGAAGACCGAAATTCCAAGCACAAGAAGGCTTGTAAGTCAAAGAACATAGACTTTAAAATAGAGAATAGTGCTAATACGAGTGTGAAGCACTCCACCCCCGTGCAGTCGAACTATCGTACAAAACTTTCACCAACCCATAGTGATAGTGTTAAGAGTAAAATTATATATAAATTATTTTATAAAAGGGCTTCCAAAGACTGATAATTGTAGTAGAAATTCTAGCACTAAATTAACAATTAAAAATAAACCTGAAGAACGGAACTGTGATTACATACACTCCCATAAAGATAAAACCGTAGGTGTGAGTTGTAACAATAGTGTTAATATGAGTACAAACTATAGAAAAAGAAAACAAACATTTAAAAGAATTAGATGATAATAAATGTACAGTTGTAAATAGTCCCCATGTGGAAAAAGAACCCCACTCAAAGAGAAAAAAGAAGCTTAGCCTCCAAGAGTATAAACTGAGGAGAGGTATTTCTTCTAACACGAGGTCTGCACAAGGAAGCCCAGAGGTGATATTGCCTGACTTGGCAAGCCCTGGACTAGACAAAGCTGTCAAATGTCCTGTTATTGTGACGACACCTAATGGCTTAGTAAACACCGCTGAACATGTGAACAATGAAGAAAAGTTCTTTGATCCAATCAAAGAAGCAGGTAGAAAATTTAAAACATCAAAATTTAACAACAAAAACTTAAACTCCGGACAAAGATCATGTAAGAGCAAAAAAGTGGTTTACTATCTTAGTAGTGACGAAGAAAGTGAAGGCCGAAATTCCAAGCACAAGAAGGTTTGTAAGCTAAAGAACATAGACGTTAAAACAGAGAATAGTGCTAATACGAGTGTGAAGCACTCCACCCCCGTGCAGTCGAACTATCGTACAAAACTTTCACCAACCCATAGTGATAGTGTTAAGAGTAAAATTATATTTAAATTATTTTATAATAGTGCTTACAAGGACAGTGATAATTATAGTCGAAATTCTAGCATTAAATTAACAATTAAAAATAAACCTGAAGAACGGAACTGTGATTACTTACACTCCCATAAAGATAAAACCGTAGGTGTGAGTTGTAACAATAGTGTTAATATGAGTACAAACAATATAGAAAAAGAAAACAAACATTACGAAAAATTAGAAATTAATATATTAACAGTTGTAAATAGTCCTCGTGTAGAAGAGGAACCCCACTCAAAGAGAAAAAAGAAGCTTAGTCTCCAAGAGTATAAGTTAAGGAGAGGTATTCCTTCTAACACGAAGTCTGCACAATTAAGCCCAGAGATAATGTTTCCAGATTTGACAAGCCCTGGACTAGACAAAGCTGTCAAATGTCCTGTTATTGTGACGACACCTAATGGCTTAGTAAACACCGCTGAACATGTGAACAATGAAGAAAAGTTCTTTGATCCAATCAAAGAAGCAGGTAGAAAATTTAAAACAACAAAATTTAACAACAAAAACTTAAACTCCAGACAAAGATCATGTAAGAGCAAAAAAGTGGTTTACTATCTTAGTAGTGACGAAGAAAGTGAAGACCGAAATTCCAAGCACAAGAAGGTTTGTAAGTTAAAGAACATAGACTTTAAAAAAGAGAATAGTGCTAATATGAGTGTGAAGCCCCCCGTGCAGTCGAACTGTCGTACAAAACTTTCACCAACCCATAGTGATAGTGTTAAGAGTAAAATTATATTTAAATTATTTTATAATAGTGCTTACAAGGACAGTGATAATTATAGTCGAAATTCTAGCATTAAATTAACAATTATAAATAAACCTGAAGAACGGAACTGTGATTACTTACACTCCCATAAAGATAAAACCGTAGGTGTGAGTTGTAACAATAGTGTTAATATGAGTACAAACAATATAGAAAAAGAAAACAAACATTTTTAAGAATTAGAAAATAATAACTGTACAGTTGTAAATAGTCCCCGTGTGGTACAGGAACCCCACTCAAAGAGAAAAAAGAAGTTTAGCCTCCAAGAGTATAAGCTAAGGAGAGGTATCCCTTCTAACACGAAGTCTGCACAATTAAGCCCAGAGATAATGTTTCCAGATTTGATAAGCCCTGGACTAGACAAAGCTGTCAAATGTCCTGTTATTGTGACGACACCTAATGGCTTAGTAAACACCGCTGAACATGTGAACAATGAAGAAAAGTTCTTTGATCCAATCAAAGAAGCAGGTAGAAAATTTAAAACAACAAAATTTAACAACAAAAACTTAAACTCCGGACAAAGATCATGTAAGAGCAAAAAAGTGGTTTACTATCTTAGTAGTGACGAAGAAAGTGAAGGCCGAAATTCCAAGCACAAGAAGGTTTGTAAGTTAAAGAAAATAGACTTTAAAAAAGAGAATAGTGCTAATACGAGTGTGAAGCCCCCCGTGCAGTCGAACTATCGTACAAAACTTTCACCAACCCATAGTAATAGTGTTAAGAGTAAAATTATATTTAAATTATTTTATAATAGTGCTTACAAAGACAGTGATAATTATAGTCGAAATTCTAGCATTAAATTAACAATTAAAAATAAACCTGAAGAACGGAACTGTGATTACTTACACTCCCATAAAGATAAAACCGTAGGTGTGAGTTGTAACAATAGTGGTAATATGAGTACAAACAATATAGAAAAAGAAAACTAACATTTATAAGAATTAGAAAATAATAACTGTACAGTTTTAAATAGTCCCCGTGTGTTACACGAACCCCACTCAAAGAGAAATAAGAAGCTTAGCCTCCAAGAGTTTAAATTGAGGAGAGGTATTTCTTCTAACACGAGGTCTGCACAAGGAAGCCCAGAGGTGATATTGCCTGACTTGACAAGCCCTGGACTAGACAAAGCTGTCAAATGTCCTGTTATTGTGACGACACCTAATGGCTTAGTAAACACCGCTGAACATGTGAACAATGAAAAAAAGTTCTTTGATCCAATCAAAGAAGCAGGTAGAAAATTTAAAACAACAAAATTTAACAACAAAAACTTAAACTCCGGACAAAGATCATGTAAGAGCAAAAAAGTGGTTTACTATCTTAGTAGTGACGAAGAAAGTGAAGACCGAAATTCCAAGCACAAGAAGGTTTGTAAGTTAAAGAACATAGACTTTAAAAAAGAGAATAGTGTTAATACGAGTGTGAAGCCCCCCGTGCAGTCGAACTATCGTACAAAACTTTCACCAACCCATAGTGATAGTGTTAAGAGTAAAATTATATTTAAATTATTTTATAATAGTGCTTACAAAGACAGTGATAATTGTAGTCGAAATTCTAGCATTAAATTAACAATTAAAAATAAACCTGAAGAACGGAACTGTGATTACTTACACTCCCATAAAGATAAAACCGTAGGTGTGAGTTGTAACAATAGTGTTAATATGAGTACAAACAATATAGAAAAAGAAAACAAACATTTTTAAGAATTAGAAAATAATAACTGTACAGTTGTAAATAGTCCCCGTGTGGTACAGGAACCCCACTCAAAGAGAAAAAAGAAGTTTAGCCTCCAAGAGTATAAGCTAAGGAGAGGTATCCCTTCTAACACGAAGTCTGCAAAATTAAGCCCAGAGATAATGTTTCCAGATTTGACAAGCCCTGGACTAGACAAAGCTGTCAAATGTCCTGTTATTGTGATGACACCCAAAGGCTTAGTAAACACCGCTGAACATGTGAACAATGAAGAAAAGTTCTTTGATCCAATCAAAGAAGCAGGTAGAAAATTTAAAACAACAAAATTTAACAACAAAAACTTAAACTCCGGACAAAGATCATGTAAGAGCAAAATAGTGGTTTACTATCTTAGTAGTGACGAAGAAAGTGAAGACCGAAATTCCAAGCACAAGAAGGTTTGTAAGTTAAAGAACATAGACTTTAAAAAAGAGAATAGTGTTAATACGAGTGTGAAGCCCCCCGTGCAGTCGAACTATCGTACAAAACTTTCACCAACCCATAGTGATAGTGTTAAGAGTAAAATTATATTTAAATTATTTTATAATAGTGCTTACAAAGACAGTGATAATTGTAGTCGAAATTCTAGCATTAAATTAACAATTAAAAATAAACCTGAAGAACGGAACTGTGATTACTTACACTCCCATAAAGATAAAACCGTAGGTGTGAGTTGTAACAATAGTGGTAATATGAGTACAAACAATATAGAAAAAGAAAACTAACATTTATAAGAATTAGAAAATAATAACTGTACAGTTTTAAATAGTCCCCGTGTGGTACACGAACCCCACTCAAAGAGAAATAAGAAGCTTAGCCTCCAAGAGTTTAAATTGAGGAGAGGTATTTCTTCTAACACGAGGTCTGCACAAGGAAGCCCAGAGGTGATATTGCCTGACTTGACAAGCCCTGGACTAGACAAAGCTGTCAAATGTCCTGTTATTGTGACGACACCTAATGGCTTAGTAAACACCGCTGAACATGTGAACAATGAAAAAAAGTTCTTTGATCCAATCAAAGAAGCAGGTAGAAAATTTAAAACAACAAAATTTAACAACAAAAACTTAAACTCCGGACAAAGATCATGTAAGAGCAAAAAAGTGGTTTACTATCTTAGTAGTGACGAAGAAAGTGAAGACCGAAATTCCAAGCACAAGAAGGTTTGTAAGTTAAAGAACATAGACTTTAAAAAAGAGAATAGTGTTAATACGAGTGTGAAGCCCCCCGTGCAGTCGAACTATCGTACAAAACTTTCACCAACCCATAGTGATAGTGTTAAGAGTAAAATTATATTTAAATTATTTTATAATAGTGCTTACAAAGACAGTGATAATTGTAGTCGAAATTCTAGCATTAAATTAACAATTAAAAATAAACCTGAAGAACGGAACTGTGATTACTTACACTCCCATAAAGATAAAACCGTAGGTGTGAGTTGTAACAATAGTGTTAATATGAGTACAAACAATATAGAAAAAGAAAACAAACATTTTTAAGAATTAGAAAATAATAACTGTACAGTTGTAAATAGTCCCCGTGTGGTACAGGAACCCCACTCAAAGAGAAAAAAGAAGTTTAGCCTCCAAGAGTATAAGCTAAGGAGAGGTATCCCTTCTAACACGAAGTCTGCAAAATTAAGCCCAGAGATAATGTTTCCAGATTTGACAAGCCCTGGACTAGACAAAGCTGTCAAATGTCCTGTTATTGTGATGACACCCAAAGGCTTAGTAAACACCGCTGAACATGTGAACAATGAAGAAAAGTTCTTTGATCCAATCAAAGAAGCAGGTAGAAAATTTAAAACAACAAAATTTAACAACAAAAACTTAAACTCCGGACAAAGATCATGTAAGAGCAAAAAAGTGGTTTACTATCTTAGTAGTGACGAAGAAAGTGATGGCCGAAATTTTAAGCACAAGAAGGTTTGTAAGTTAAAGAACATAGACTTTAAAAAAGAGAATAGTGCTAATAGGAGTGTGAAGCCCCCCGTGCAGTCGAACTATCGTACAAAACTTTCACCAACCCATAGTGATAGTGTTAAGAGTAAAATTATATTTAAATTATTTTATAATAGTGCTTACAAAGACAGTGATAATTATAGTCGAAATTCTAGCATTAAATTAACAATTAAAAATAAACCTGAAGAACGGAACTGTGATTACTTACACTCCCATAAAGATAAAACCGTAGGTGTGAGTTGTAACAATAGTGTTAATATGAGTACAAACAATATAGAAAAAGAAAACTAACATTTATAAGAATTAGAAAATAATAACTGTACAGTTGTAAATAGTCCCCGTGTGGTACACGAACCCCACTCAAAGAGAAAAAAGAAGCTTAGCCTCCAAGAGTATAAACTGAGGAGAGGTATTTCTTCTAACACGAGGTCAAATGTCCTGTTGTACAGGTCAAATGTCCTGTTATTGGGATGACACCTAATGGCTTAGTAACCACCGCTGAAAATGTGAACAATGAAGAAAAGTTCTTTGATTCAATCAAAGAAGCAGGTAGAAATTTTTTAATGAATTTGAAAAAACAACAGGCTATAGCCATTAGGAAAAGAAACGAAGACTTAGTTATGTGTAAGATACCTAAAGTGGAGAACTTCCAATTGCAACCTCTGATAAGCGACGCAGAAATGATGAAATTAGTAGGAATGACAAAGCCTGAAGTATAGAAGTCACCCACAGCTAAGGAAAACTCCCGATTGCCACTTAGTTATGAACGAATAACTTTAGTTAGTGTTTGTGTAAACACTCGCAAGGATATGTTTCAAAAGCCTACAATTTTGTACGGAAAGACGAGAACAACTTCTCTTTTAGTAGATTCAAAATTAATGAGAAATTCGGATCATGTATTAAAACCAGACATGTTTGACATTTTGAAAAGAGAGAGACTCTAAAATCTTAAGTAACTCACTATTCGCTTGTATACAAGAAGTAATTACAAAAAAAACCCTGGAGATATTGACGAAACGTACGATGCTAATCGAATCGATCGAAAATCGAAATCTAATGTTGTAGACAAATGTAACATCAAGTGTCCTAAGATTGCGATAGTCAGAGAATATGACTCTAAAGCGGAGCATGGGGAAGATAAAGTTATCCTGCATTTAGCCAAAGACAGAAATAAGCCGAAAACTAAAAATATTCTTGTGCAAACAGACCCAATGCCAGAGTTTACAACACTGACATCTCAAAGCATATCTCCTGAAATGCCACTAAATAGAGAATGTAACTATATTGATATGTCGCTATATACCCACGGAAGTCTGTCGTGTAAAAAGAACGTAGAAGAACTTGCAAGAACGTCAAAATAAAAAAAGATTCTCCAAGCTAAAGAAATACGGTTCGATAAAATTGAGAGAAAAAAAGAAAAAACGGTCCCGATCAAAAGACCGATCCGAATTCAAGTAGTAGCAGAAGACGTTCCCGCAGCCGCAGTATCTCATGATCGCTACCGTAGGTATCAGCGATCAGATTCACCTTACAAGAGGAAACGTAGGTCTAGATCACAATCATATCATAAGAGAAGATCACCATCTGTCAGACGTGATCGGCCTAAAAAATCCGATTCCATATCTCATCCACCATCAGCTAGGCCTGCGGCAAGGTCTAGTACTCTTGTAAAGAAATTTAAACCAAACATGCACCCCTCCTGCACTGCTGAAAAAAAAAATTGTAAGTTGTTTACTCCGCACTACTGAGCAAGCTGACGCCGACAGTTCCCGAAAGCTCTGATTCGTCGTCAAGGTAAGCATTTTTTTACTAAAAGTGTACTGTAATCATTTTTCTTAACTAAGTGAGCATATATCTTTTTGTGCCATGTGTAGTTTAAGACCATCGGTGTTTAGATTAAGAGACTCACGCTAAGGGTCTAAAGCTAAAAAAAATATGCACATTAAAATATTTTAGATTGATAGACAAGAAGAAATTATTCTAATAAATATGAATAGGAAACTATCTCGATCCTGGAATCTGTCCCACTAGACTATTCTAGTCCAAATGTATTTCATATGTATTCAGACTAAGTAGTAAAAAGTGTTTCGTTCATAGACATTTTCCCAACTGTAAGTCATTTACTTCAACAAGGGACTGGAAACTTTGAGTACATAAAGTTGTGGAAATCAGGTATATGTGAAAGGATAAAGGTTTTTATGATTAGATAAATGAAGTTGTGGATAAGCCACACCTCGAATAGGCTGTCGTCGTAAAGTCTGACGGTTGATGATGATGTGCCACTGCGGTCACTAGTGTTCCTTAGTTACGCACAAATTTCTACCAACTTTCAGAATCTTATTACTCATTGCATTTATTTTTTGCAGCTCGTCCTCTTCCTTGTCCTCATCGAGCTCATCAAACTCATCAAGAAGCTCCTCCTGTAAGTCGCAGTGCTCACGCAACTCCTTCAATCGAGATGATAGTCACAAAAGTAACTATCGAGTTTACAGTTCAGACGATAAGTAAGAGAAAAATATTGTAATACAGAGCACCGACACTGACAGAGATTTAAGTGTTACTTTAATCATTATATTAAGTTACCAGTGCCGGTAGTACGCAGGGACAACGATATGCCCTATGATCAGATGCTACTCGAGATGAAACGAAAGCTCAACGAACTTAAAAATGACAAAAAACGCAAAGACTGACGATTACTGCAACTTGACTCTTTCGTTCTCATCACTATGCTTCTGATGACAGCTGACTGATGTCATAGTGGCACCATTTGTTTGAAAGTGGCATAGGTGTGAATCCTTGCTTAAGTAATATGTGATATTGACAGTGTATAAAAGTTATTCTGTGGATACGAGTTTGTGTTATAATAATGTGCACAAACACATTAGTAAGATCGTTTGAACTTTATTGTTGATAGATAACTGAAGTCATATTTTAAGATGTTAACTAAGACTAATTGAAAAAGAGAATTGTAGAAAATATGTATATTAATGTATAGCACAAGGTTATGCAAGTTGTTAGTGAAGTGGCTACTTTAAACTGTGGGTGTGGGTGGGACCTCTTAAACAACTGTGATACAGAAGCTCGGTCACAACAGGTTAAGATGAAGTTATATGTTACTAGTACTTTATGCATGAATCAAATGAGATTGTTGAATTGAATTAATCATTAAATGTAAAATATTAAAAATAATGCGTACAATGCTGTAAATGTTGGTATTTCTATTGAATACATTAAGTCTCGTCGTTGCCTGTTCAAAATACAAGAAAGATCCGTTTCAACTTTTGACAGCTGTCAAAGTGACAGTTACCTTGTTGTGCAATTGAAAAGACATTTCCGTATTTGAAATAATTTGATCGTTGCTCAGTTTTTCTGGCATCTTTCCCTAGCTAACATAAGAAATCATGACATTAATAACTTTTAAATATTGGAGCAATAAGAGATGAGCAATGCGAAATTGACCAAATAGTTCAACTTGCATAGGAACTTATTTCACATAAAACAAGGTGGCTAAGATAGGTGCCACAACTATTACAATATTGTTTGTTTTTTATTCACATATTTGTTTAGTTTAGGTTCAATTATCTCAGGATGTAAATATTTGTTTGTTTTGATTTGTAAATAGTATCCTACATAGTTGCTACCTCTTGTTTGAATGTTAGATATGTCTCACGAAACACATTAAGTATTTTTTGTTACTTCTTTGTAATAAACTGTGTTGTTTAAAACATTTCTATTGGCCTTTTTTTCTTATATTCTAACTACAATCCTTCAAATAACTGATACACCTTACACTATCAATATCGTGTAAGTGACTACCCAGAGGCGTATTTCGCTAACTTAAATTTAATCTCAATTACCTTGTGTGGGAAATGTTTTTGCCGTTAACAGATAATTGAATTATTACCGGTCAACAAAAACTTTTGAATTCACTGTATTTGGATAAAAAGAGAAGACAAACAACAAAAATATTTGGGATATAGATTGGAAACGTCATTATGCGTACAATGCTTGGAAACGTGATTATTAGTCAAAGAAATTCAAACAACCTCTGAACAACTCCTTCCAATAGGATAAATGAATTAACTGTTACCATTAACTCCCATTTTTTTTAGCGTTAATCCTAGGATATTACCTACTGGTGGCTTGTCGGGCCCATACCGACTAAAACCGCACCCTGTCTCTGGTACTAGAAGACCGGGAACCAGGTGAACCCAAGAAAGGAAAACCTTGGAACCCCGATGTACCTCGGGCTACCGATAGTTTGTAGTTGTCCTCCTCATGGCCATTAGCTCCTCTGATAACACTAAATAATAAACTAAAGCTGAAACTCATCGGTCCCACTAATCATGATTGATATTCTTTGCTAACTGTGTATATTATTAAAAATCATTATGTAATTATTATTAATCAATAAACATGTACTGTTCATGTGGTGAAAGATTAAAAATGCAAAATGTCACCACCCCTTTTCATCCCATGGGTGTCGTAAGAGTCGACTAAGTAAACAAACTCCGCAGAAAAACGCCTCTACAAACAGAAGGAGAACTTGAAACGACCCCAGTACCAACCCGCCTGGTCAGTGTGGTGTAGTAGACCAAAAGCTTCTTCCTAAGGAGAGGCTCATGTACAGCAGTGGACTTTTAAAAGCTGATGATGATGATGTTACTTTAAAACCCTGCACTTTGATAAATCCTATTTGGACCTACTTAAGTAACTAGGATCCAATCCACACACATTTATACAGATATCCAAACAGTTGATATAAAGATAGTAAATTTTGGCACATTACACTAAACATAAGAATTCACATTTAATGGGTTTTTAATTCGCTCAGAAAAGACATCAACGCGTCAACAAAGTGTTAGCTTATCTGGTTAGCTGAAAACATTTTCTGATTTTTGCTGTGATTGTAATTAATAAAATATATTAATTGGTTTTAAATATATTGGTTTATATTAAATAGTATGATTACTGAATAAAGTGACAGTTCATAGACAAGGTAACTGATAATTCAAAATAATTGGTTTTTTAGTCCAATTATGTCAACGGCCACGGGTACATAATTTTCAACGCGATACATATTTTTAACACCAATTTTCTGAGGTTAATATTAATAATTTTCTAATAGTCTGGTAAACAAGCAAGTTCAGCTGTTGTGTTAGTTCAAGTCCCGTTTGTCAATGTTCAAATACCCAATAATAATGAATTTGTCTAGTTAACGTAACAGAAAACTATGAGATAGCTTAAAGAGACAATAGATAGTTGCAGCGAAAAGTTTTTTCCTTTAGTTTGATTTCACAAGTAAAATATAGTAATATTTTACTTGCGCAATCAAAACAAAGTGGGTGTATGCAGCATTTGCAAAAGATGTCTACGGTGCGTAGTGCATTCGTAGCAACACAAATGTAGACGCTACGAGGCGCATTGAGTCATTCGAACAAATGTTAACTGCACTCTATATGCCTTTCGAAACTAAAATAGCTCAATGTCTTAACCCGTCTTGTTTTAAAACAGTATTAACTACGCGTGTTTAATAACAATGACGTGTTTGAGTGATAAGAGTCCCTTTATAGCTCAAGTGCTGAAGTCAAACAATGCAAAAATGAAAAATGGCGTTATCTATACTAACATAATAGTTGAGAAGAGTTTTTGTTTGTCGATTTGTGTAACTGCGCTAATCTCTCAAAGTGAATTGTCATACGAACCACTAAACTTCGGTAATAGAATAGTGGGTAACTTAACGAGCTTATGATTGAAAACACGAGAGCTGCTTTTTAAAGACTCATTTAAGCTTTTATTAAAAAAATCGGAAAACAAACCTTGAGCATCAGCCAGAACTTTATAATATTGTGATTCAAATTCCGTGCGTTCATTAAGTTGAACGCGCATATCATCCGCCATGCATTCTATTTGTAACTGTACCTCGTCGTATTGTTCATACAGCGATTCAACTTTACTCATACGCAACTGCAGTTCTCGAGCGATAGCCTCAACTAAAGGCGCGTTTAGTGACTGTAAAAATTTGAAAATGCAGTTCTTCTTCTTTGATGAAATGGCAACCAGCCGGATCTCTCGGATCAGCTATTTCTGCCAATGTCAAGTGTTTAAGAGTCTTCAAGTTATAAGTCTTCAAGTCAATAAGTCTTCGTCGTGATGAAATTAATGATATAAAATATAAAAAATGTGGATGAGATGAAATGGGGACCGTCTTCCGAAAAAACAAAAAACGATCTCCGAAAATGCAGTTAATCTTCCCTTGAAACTTCCTCTTTTACGAATAAGATCCTTTTCCTCACTTATTCTGGATATTCCGGGAGATATGTGCCAATCAATCTGGAATTTATACAAGGCAAAGGATTAACTCCTAATAAGTACTAATTTTATAACAATAACATTAAGGTAGGTAGGTATTAGGTCTTAGGTTCAAACTAGTTATAATTACTACAATTCCAGTCAAAACCTTGTTTTATATCTTTGTAGGTAAGTTATATTAGATTTATACTAGAAGTTACAATTAGTTATATATTTATTTTTGATATTATTTATTTGAGTAAAATAGTAGGGTATTTGAACGATACTAGGTAATGGTGATGACATAGTAAACACAATTTTTATCACCTATTAATCTGTATAATTAGATTTTAAGTTGACAGTATCTTATTATGACTAAATTTAAGTTATAAGAATTGAATTTTGTTGATTTCTACAACTTATTGATTATACCTAACTACTTACAAGATATTTTGATTATTAGGAGACTAGTTGCTTCACCAAAGTACACTAAACTACTTTATATGCACAAATAACAATATATATTTAGCAACTCAAATACAATTTAGGCCAGTTATGTAACAACTTGCCGCATACCAAAGGGTCGGTGTTTTATGCATAAACACTATGTACGTGCTTATCGTACTAAGTTAACCTAAAATAATGCAATTATAACTTTGCTTATTTATATAAAAAATAAATTTCAACTTAACTTGAGTGCATTATGCTATAAGGAGGCTTAACACCATTTTTCCTTTGCTCGACACTGTCACTTCAATTTTATCCAATCTTCGCAATAATTAGCACCGATTTCCAGTAAATAACAGCTGATCCATAAAGTTTTGATATCCGGTCCGATGTGGCCAAATGTTAATGTTTGGAGATTGGGCTATTAAGGTTTTAAAATGAAAAATTCGGGATTCACTCGTCACAGGTGTAATAATAGAATGAGAGTAAAGAAAAGTACCCACAATTACATTACGTATACAAACTCCTTAAACTAAACTAATAACTAATATGATGATCAAAAATTGCTCGTTGAGAATCCGTAGGCGTTTTGCTTTAACAAAAGCTTTAAAGCAACATAGTGGCAGTAGGTAAAATAACAAATATATTGTAATGGTTCCTAACAAGAATTCTTTTGTCATTATATACGCGCATTATAACTTTGAAGATGCTGTAAAATAGTAAATTAATAAGTTTTAATTAAAATAAGAGGATAAATAGGTTCTGTTCCTTACAAACACCCAGCTCCATCCTAAATACAACTAAATTTTATTTATAGATTCACGCTTATAGTATTTGTTCGTTACTCTTCAACCCTAAAACTGTAGCTCATACCATTTCCACTAACACGACGAACAACTCATAGGGAAGGTTCAGGTATGAAACATTTTTGTTTCAATATAGTGCAAATATATAACTTGAAATAAAAGTCACTAATATTTTTTTTTTAAAAACCTTTTCTCTACACAAATAAAAATTTCTAAAAAAAATATTAATACAATTAGCAATGGGGCAAGTTGTTTTCGTGATAGAGAACACAGTGCTGACTTAAAAGAGATTATTTTTTATTGTTCTACAAATATCTTTGTAAAGAAAGATACAGCTTTCCACGGAACAATGACAAAAGAATTATTATTAGGAACCATTACAAAATATTTGTTTTCTCACCTACTATCAGTATGCTGCTTTAAAGATTTTTACCTGAACTTTTCTCTTATCCGTCCGTCCGTCCTTTATGTTAGTGAAAACTTTAAAGCAGCATAGTGGCAGTAGGTAGAATAACAAATATTTTATAATGATTCCTAACAATAATTCTCTTGTCATTATTCTATAGAAACCTTTATCTTATCTAGAGATTATCATAGACCAATAAAAAGCAATCTCTTTTAAGTTTGCGCTGGGTTATCTATATGTATATATAATAGTTTTAATATTTTTGTTTTGTAATTGTTTTGAATTTTATGTAGAGAGATAAGGTTTTTTTTTAAATGACTAATTACTTTTATTTCGAATTGGTAATTTGATGATGAGTTCCCATAATTGAATCTGGTCACAGATTGTTAGCCAAGAACCTCGACCAACAGCTTAAGAGGCTCACGTTGGACGGTTGGATCAAGGGTCTGTTGCAAAAGGCAGTCCTCCTAGACACGGCACGTATAGTGAGGAGGTTCCTGTCTTTGGAGCCCCAATCACCGGTTTCTTGGTCCCTGTACCCTAAGTCGGTGGTCTACTATTTTTTTATATTTTTAAATGTATTTGTTTTGGATGTTTATTCAAAAATGTAATACGTGTGCTATTTTAGTAAAATATATATATAAAACATTACCATTCTCACTATCTTAGTAGTAGTAGTGTCTCGGTAACAAACAAAGTAGTAGAGTCACGCTGATTTCAGCACGACTGTCGTGTTTTGTTGGTGAGTGCTTGGATACTGCTTATGCTTTCTATCAAGCAGAGTAAAATCATTGTGGGAGGCCCAAACAAAAAAAAGGCTATACATAAGAAAAACTATAAATGTGAATCCTCAAATAAAATGAAGTTGTACTTAGCAAATATTAAGCAAAGAATTCGGTGTTTGTCAAGAACAGATGCTCCTTATCTTCTTATTTTAGGCATTTTTTTTCGTTTACAGCATCTTCAAGTTAAAAACCATGGACTGCTAAACAGTACGAAGATCTGCTCAAATATTGTTTGACTGATCACTACGCTGTAGGTAGAAGCTTTTTGTGGTCGTTCATGTCTGGTCGCCACTTTAATAATTTATTTAATTCTAATGGATATTAAATACCAAACAGAATTACATTTTATTATTTTTCTATATTTGAACCCTTCTCTTAAATCTTACTTGGTACTCTTGATGTAGTCAGGCAGTTTTCGAATCTAGTTGGACAGTACACGCATGCAACGTGGACTCTCGTGTGATTTCGCAACTAGTGCAGTAATTTAGCGCTCTACAAATTAGATAATGTAAAGCGATCTTGAGACTTTACACGATATCAACAGCGACCCACAACTTTTCTTTTCTCATCTTATTTATTGGATTAAATAATTAAATCTATGTTGTTGTCTCTGTAGACTTCTCTGTAGAATTCTTAGGCAGAACGTAATAGAAAGACATACGTTACCATGTAACACTGAAGTATTATGGAGCCGAGGCTCCTGCATAATAAATAACTAATGACATCGTCACCCACCGCTGTTGTGTTAATCGTCGTACCTAATAGTTTGCTATAGCTGACTGAAATATTGTTTTGTAAGACTGCGCTTAGTTCTTTACAAGTAAACTAAAAATCATCAAAGCACTGGTGTCTCCTTTCATAACATTATTATAAAATGTATCGCGATCGAGATGCGCTCTTAGACATACTAGAAAACACATAAGACCCAGACATATAGAAAATACTCAGCGCTGTGGGAAATAGCAAGTTGACTTCTTAAACCACTATGCCATATGCTTAGTTGAAATAATGTATAGTTAAATATGTATTCTATTTAGATCTCACCTTTTCGTATCTACATGATTCAAACTACTTTATGTATTCCTTGACAATCCAGTACATGCAGTGGCGTATGTCTGTATTGATCTAAGATTTTTAACTATTGCTTCAATTTAACGTTCATCAATGTCACTAAGGGCCACTTGCACGACATAGCTTAAATACATTTAAGTTATACTAAATGCGTTCGAAAAGGTTAATTAAGCACAGCCATTTAGCGGCACTAAACGTGTTTAACGGGTATTGATGTGTATGTGCGCGAGCGCGAATGATGATTGTCATCATCATTAGCCTATCGCAGTCCAACAGCCTATTGTATTATTTACACCTGTTGGAATATAATGATGATTATAATGATAAAATATTAATTTGCGAACAAGTACCTCAATCATTGTATCTCGCCTGTCTCAAATCATCATCTTTAACTAATTATCTCAACGATAACGATCGATGATTAAATTGTTTTTTTTTCGTAACCATATTCCCACACAAATATTTCTTTAGTAATTTAAAATTGCACGAATTGGGCATCATAACTTGTTTGTATTATTGGGTATGACAATCAATATGGCAATCACACGTTTGCAATTAGAAAAGGATTTAAAGTGTCTTCGGCTATTCCTTATATTCTTCCGCGTGATTTGTAAAAGCATTGGCTCGTTTTTTTTTAACTATAACGTGATTACGAGTGTGAGTCTTATTGCTCTGGCATAAGGCATATTTTAGAGTAAAAATATTATAGTAAGCGTAACATCCGTCGTTAACCCGTTGACGATAGTGTTTCATTAGATACATCGTGTAGTACATTTAAGAAATGAAAAATGGTGTCTTATGCTAAATTACTGAACCAATTTTATTAAAATATTGTAGGTGGATTTGTTACATGTGAAGGTGGGTCTAGTTTAAGGGCGCGTTTACGATTCGTACAAAATTCTGCTTTTTTTCGGTGCAATTTGTAACTAAACTAAACAAATTGAATATAACAAAGTACTAACACTTATAGATTAGTTCTTCATCTTCAAATCCGAGGGACAACTTTTTTGGAAATTGTATTTTTTTATATTGTAAAAACGATCTTCCGTAACCATTTTCCACAGTATTTACGATATCGGGTTGAGTTTTGGTACATTTTTGTTCTACAATCAACCTATTTTAGAATTTCTAAAAATAATGTAAGAAGGCATATATAGTCAATTATAAATCCGAGGAAAAAAATAGTATAAAAGTGTCACAGAAAGTCGCAGAAAAAATAACAACCGGAGCTTATATTTTCTCATATTTTGCTATTACGGATGAATCGTAGTCGATTGCAATAAGGGTTATTTTATTTTTTTGAACCTCTTTTGATTTATCGCGTAAAAATTTCGTAATCTCAGTCTGCGCTCAGCCGCCGTCATGAGTGGACACTGTGTCGCCTGTTTGCATTAGCTCTTGTTGAAAAGATCGCTCTTCGAATTCAATATATTCGATAAACCAGAATAGGTTGATACTTGACAACGTTAGATTATTTTTAACCGACTTCAAAAAAAGGAGGAGGTTTCTTCTATTTACAGATTTTTATAACAATATTTTAGTTTGCTAAAACTAAGTAGTATTGTGCGAGTTCGGGCTCGATTGATGAGACATTACCTCCTACTTAGGTGGAGTGACCTGAAGGTGTACTTCGGTGACTGCTTTTGGATCTCATAGACGAGTTGACATAGTCTTACCGAGTTTGGGATCGTTTTGTTAGTTCTGATGAGACATTACCTCCAGACTAGATGGAGTGACCTGAAGGTGTACTTCGGTGACTGCTAGTGGAACTCCTAGACGAGTTGACATAGTCTTACCGATTTTGAGCTTATTTTGTTAGTTATGATGAGACCTTACCTCCGGACTTCATGGAGTGACCTAAAGGTGTACTTCGGTGACTGCTAGTGGAACTCCTAGACGAGTTGACATAGTCTTACCAAGTTTGGGTTAATTTTGTTAGTTATGATGAGACCTTACCTCCGGACTACATGGAGTGACCTGAAGGTGTACTTCGGTGACTGCTAGTGGAACTCCTAGACGAGTTGACATAGTCTTACCGATTTTGAGCTTATTTTGTTAGTTATGATGAGACCTTACCTCCGGCTTAGATGGAGTGACCTGAAGGTGTACTTCGGTGACTGCTAGTGGAACTCCTAGACCAGTTGACATAGTCTTACCAAGTTTGGGTTCATTTTGTTAGTTATGATGAGACCTTACCTCCGGACTACATGGAGTGACTTGAAGGTGTACTTCGGTGACTGCTTGTGGAACTCCTAGACGAGTTGACATAGTCTTACCGATTTTGAGCTTATTTTGTTAGTTATGATGAGACCTTACCTCCGGCTTAGGTGGAGTGACCTGAAGGTGTACTTCGGTGACTGCTTTTGGATCTCATAGACGAGTTGACATAGTCTTACCGAGTTTGGGATCGTTTTGTTAGTTCTGATGAGACATTACCTCCAGACTAGATGGAGTGTCCTGAAGGTGTACTACGGTAACTGCTAATGGAACTCCTCGACGAGTAGAACTAGGTGTGCCGAGTTTGGGCTTGTTTTGTTAGTTATGATGAGACCTTACCTCCAGACTAGATGGAGTGACCTGAAGGTGTACTTCAGTTCCATTAGCAGTTACCGAAGTACACCTTCAGGTCACTCCATCTAGTCTGGAGGTAATGTCTCATCAGAACTAACAAAACGATCCCAAACTCGGTAAGACTATGTCAACTCGTCTATGAGATCCAAAAGCAGTCACCGAAGTACACCTTCAGGTCACTCCACCTAAGCCGGAGGTAAGGTCTCATCATAACTAACAAAATAAGCTCAAAATCGGTAAGACTATGTCAACTCGTCTAGGAGTTCCACTAGCAGTCACCGAAGTACACCTTCAGGTCACTCCATCTAAGCCGGAGGTAAGGTCTCATCATAACTAACAAAATAAGCTCAAAATCGGTAAGACTATGTCAACTCGTCTAGGAGTTCCACTAGCAGTCACCGAAGTACACCTTTAGGTCACTCCATATAGTCCGGAGGTAAGGTCTCATCATAACTAACAAAATGAGCCCAAACTCGGCACACCTAGTTCTACTCGTCGAGGAGTTCCATTAGCAGTCACCGAAGTACACCTTCAGGTCACTCCGTGTAGTCCGAAGGTAAGATCTCATCATAACTAACAAAACGAGCCTAAACTCGGTAAGACTATGTCAACTCGTCTATGAGATCGAAAAGCAGTCACCGAAGTACACCTTCAGGTCACTCCACCTAAGCCGGAGGTAAGGTCTCATCATAACTAACAAAATAAGCTCAAAATCGGTAAGACTATGTCAACTCGTCTAGGAGTTCCACTAGCAGTCACCGAAGTACACCTTCAGGTCACTCCATCTAAGCCGGAGGTAAGGTCTCATCATAACTAACAAAATAAGCTCAAAATCGGTAAGACTATGTCAACTCGTCTAGGAGTTCCACTAGCAGTCACCGAAGTACACCTTCAGGTCACTCCATGTAGTCCGGAGGTAAGGTCTAGTCATAACTAACAAAACGAGCCCAAACTCGGTGAGACTGTCAACTCGTCTAGGAGTTCCATAAGCAGTCACCGAAGTACACCTTCAGGTCACTCCAGCAAGTCCGGAGGTAAGTACCTATTACATAGAAATGAGAAAATATAAAAAACTTTCAAAATATCAATTTAGGCAAGTTGACATTTATACCTGCCGCTATCCGATTTGCACTTGTTTGTGTAACTTGTGTCAACGTAGTAATTCGATTTTGTACCTATCAATTTTGCAAACGCGTCCTTAAATAAATATCGTATCGTCATATCCACAAATCCGTCATATATACAAAATTTTTTTTTAAAGAATTCATCGTTGATTCGAAGTCAAATCAGAAACGTTACTTTGAGAGCTTTTAGTTTGTATTATGTGTAATACTGACTGCCTCGTTGGTCTCGCGGATGACGTGTGCGACTGCTCATCGTGAGGTCTCGGGTCGGATCAAATGTTTGTATGATCTACAAATATTTGTTTCGGAGTTTGGGTGTTTTCTATGTATAATATGTACGTATTGACAAAAAAAAGTATACATGTATTTGTATCAGTTGTCTAGTAACCATAACACAAGCTCTGATTAGTTTGGGATTAGATGGCGTTGTGTGTTAGATGACCGAAATATTTATTGATTATATTTTATTTAATAAATTGTTGTTGTTCATTTTGATAAAATCAATTTATTTATTTATTGAAATAAAGTTAGATTCATTAAATGTCCATTCTCTGGTACCTGCACTAAAGAAAACTATATTTCAGGAACCAGTGTCTTCGCGTTATTCCCCCGGTTTTGTGTTTATTCCTGAGGATACAAGAATTTTTTAGATTTTTTTTGTATGTAAGCCATTCTCGAACTCTCGAATTAAACTCGGTTCAGCTGCTTTTGAAGCGGTACAGAAACCACACAGCTGGTACGTGTAATCAATACATACATCGTTATTACCAACAGACCCACGCAATTTCGTCTCCGTCTCTTCTCAGTCATGCGTAAGATTAACTATCCTATCTTAGACACGCCAGCAAAATATTTACATGAATAAAAAAGTGAAAATCGGTTAGGTAGCTTTTAAGTTTATCGTAAGCAACAAACCTTAACGAGTGGTAGCGATCAGATATGTCAAGAATACCGTTTGATTTCTTTCGAATTCGCGGCTCTTATACCTTGATCTGTCTTGGTGACCAACGTCTGTCTGAGTTCTTCAGGATTACCTTCCTAGGGCACACCAGAGTTCCTTGCGACATATTTACATTTGATGGAACACCGTATGGTTTTAGTCATTTAGGTTACGATATACCACTTCACCGTTAGCTTACACGTGGGATTTTTCGCAGTTTTCTAAAAAGAATTTAGATGAACGAGTAATTATCAAAAAAAAGTATATACCGGCTAAATCGTTTGCAATAGTAATAGGTTATTATTTACAATACAATGCATTGTAAAAAAAGGTCTCTAACTGATTACATAGCGTCCCTTAACAGGTAATTAAATAGTGCTGTCTCTTTCTTTTCCACGTCTCTATTAAAGCGTTCTTCGCTAACAGCGTCAGTCGTGGTCCGTCTCTTGTGGCAGAAAGACACTTTCGATTATACTGTGAGTGAAGCAAGTGTTTAATGTGTTTGTTGTGCATCTACGAAGTCAAACGTGTATTTGCTGGTTGTTTACGGTTTCGATATTCATATTGGTTTTTGTGATCGTCCGAGTGTGATTACTAACTTAACCGCGGATTTAAAATTATTTGCTGGTTGAATATGGATTTCAACTTTTCGAATGGTAAGTTTAGAACTTATGCTAAGTTTTATTCAACATATAAGTGTATTATTCCTCTCTCCTTCTCTTTTCAGTTTTTTAATTTGAACCTATTTTGTATTTTAATTTTGTTATTTTTTCATATTTTGGCTCTACATAACATTTTTTTATTCTGTTATATCATACTTTGTTTCATCAACATCGACAACCCATAACGACCCACCGCTGGCATTAGGTCTCCTCTCAGGAGAGGATTAAGGTCTTACGTCGCCACGCTGGCCAAGCGCGGGTTGGGGACTGGCAACACAACGTTAGGGCTACGTGATCTTGCTGTTGGATGTTTTTAAGCCGCTCAAAGGCCTCCAACTAATTTTCACGATTGATTTTCATACGATAACAACCGGGACCGACTGTTTAACGTGGCCTCCGAATCACGGAGACGCTTTTGGTAACATACCACTAGCGGTCACCCATCCGGGTACTGACCGCACCATCGTTGCTTATCCTCCACATACCCTTACCATATTTAGTTTAATGTATTTAAAATATCCAAGTTTAGACTTAGCTTAGTTTTTTTGTTGTTTGTTTAGTTTGTATCTCAATGTTTATCTTTTACACATTAATTGATTCTCTTGACAAACATCTCAAAAGCACCAATAAGTCATTATTGAGTAATAGTCCAATCTGCGGTAAAGTTCCTAGTGAGCTGAAGTTTGTATACACTTTTATTACGGCGTTGTAATGACGATGTGACAAGTACAATTTTAACAAAAATAAATCCAACTTCAAGGTTTGACTCGATTTCTCTTGGATGCCATCATCAGATATTAATGTAATTATCATGGTACCACCGTTGGGACATCCCCTTTCTATTAAAAAAAGAATCATCAAAATCGGTTCATAAATGACAAAGTTATCCCCGAACACACATAATAAAAAAATAAAAAAAGAATATATACGGTCGAATTGAGAAACCTCCTCCTTTTTTGAAGTCGGTTAAAAAATCGACATTGATATTATACCAGCTAAACAAGTAATAAGGGTCAAAACGTCACGAAAGTCAGTTTTTCGTAAATATCTCTCGACCTATTCTGTCTTGCAGGTCAATAAAGGTTATTATAAAAATTTTTGTCGTGAAATTATCTGCAAAGAATGCCTGTAGCATTTTTCTACAAAATTAACCGCTTTCAGAGTAGAGCGTCCAGAAAATGACTAGAATGCACTCACACACGTATGTGTTTAAATAGAGTATACGCCTTGGTGTACGGTGTATAATACGGCGTAAACTCTATTGCTTTTTGTTCATGTTTGCGTCTTAAAAAGTACTGTCTGATACCTGGGCGTTTTTCCCTCGTCTTTAAGGATATTTTTTCAAAATTTCTTAAATATTAATAGAGTTTGAGTTGGCAACAAAAATACTTTCTTTTAATTTGTTTATAACAATTGTAATTTTTATGAGCTAATACATTACATTATTCTAGACGTTATTCGAGATCAGATGAGCCATTGCTAATATTGTTAGGAGCTTTATCAAGGATTAACACATCTCTATACTTCTTGACAAATGAAACTCTCTTTCAAAAACTTTGCTGCTCTTAGGACATAAGTGTAACTGTCGCTAAGAACCCACTGCCCAAATGCATCTCAGTAAATCCTAGTCTTGTACAACATCCATTTTTATGACCGTGTATCTGTTTAGCCGCATACACGATTCGGCATTGACGACGTTTCTGAGATTGCCACCGAAATAATTTTTCTATTTTATTTCCAGATATGGCGTCACACGTCCTAAATCCAAGTTATCATCATGCACGCTTGCATCCTATTGGATACCCGACTCTTCATGTTAAAAAATATTCTGTATCATCAGAAAGCAGTGGTCATCCAAATAGCCCCGAGTATTCTCCTACCTACTACTACTACTCCCTCCTAGCCTATCAAGAAAACAGAACTCTGGCAGCATAAGCGATTGCTACATTAGTAATCAATCAATTACATCTCAATCTTATCAAGATATCAGTTCAGAAAATGACTGTTCCGATGAAGAATATAATATAAAGGAATCAGAAGGGAACGAAGTGTACAGATCCGATGTAATAGATATGGGAGCGAAAGAGAATATAGAGGTTTGCAAAGTTAACGTTGAAGACAAAATCGATGAAGAAATAGAAATACATCACACCGATATAATGGATAACCTAGACCTCAATACGTCTAATGGTACAGACGACCATTCTTTAGTCGAAGGACTTGATTACGAGGTTATATTTGTGTATACGGTTGACCCTTATTCAGCATTACTTGACTCATCTTCAGAAGATGATGAAGAGGAATATATCACGGACAAAAAATCTTCTTTGAATGTTGGAAACTTTATGAGCTACACATGGCAGGATGAAGAAGATATAGATTCTAAAGTGCCCATTGTTTCAAATTTCAATGAAAATTTTGTTAAAAACGAAAACATAGATCAACAAATATTGAATGTTGATGAACCAGTTGTTCAAAATGTCGATGAATATTTTTTAGATTTAGGCAAGAATGCATCAGTACCAAATGTAGACGATTATTTCATCAAACATAAAATACCAGAGGAAAGAAATCCCAATTTTGAGTTACCTGACTCGACCAATAAAATTGATTTTTTCTTTACCGATAATAGCAAACCTTCTCAGGAAAATCACCCTCAGCCACTGACGCTAGATACTGTCGCTGATATTGATGATATTTTCAAAAACGAGGCAGATCTAAAAGCTCTGGCCAAGATTGATGATTTAAAAAAATATTTAATGGATGATGCGACTGACACGAAATTTACGCAAAACAAAAAAACGTGTTCAGATTCACCATCACCAATGCAAAATACTTGCATGGACGTTGATGACATCAAAAATTGCATCGATTTTGATTATCTTAATCTAGATCCTTCAAATAATTCAAATGGAATTGAAAAAGTATCTAAACAGGGCAAGAGCGAGGATGTGCTCAAAACCTTGACTGAGGATGATATTATTAGTTTCATTTTTGAGTATAGTAATACCCACGATACCGTTGTCAAACACAATGAAGATGATTTATCTCCGCAGGATATGGAGATCGAAACAACTAACAATTCTGAACCTCTACTGTTAGATATACCTTCGAGCATGACGACCTGTAAACCTATGCCGACTGTACTTAATTTCTGCATAGAGAAGACATCAAAAAAAGTTGTGACTCCAGTAAAAGAGTCAAAAATTGATTTGGACGATTTTGTTGACTTAGAGTCATACAAAGATGCAGCGTTTCCTGTTTCAGAAGCGAAAAATTTAAATTCATTATTGGAACAAACAGACACAACTGAAAAACTAAACACCAAGAATTGCGCGGAGCCTATCGTGAACTTTGAAGATAGTAAAGAAAGGAGTTATAATAAAAATAAAGATGCAGCCAGGCAAATACTTGTAAGTATTATAAAAAATTTGGTATTATTTAGATAATCGACTGCCTCGCTAGCAAAGTGGTAGCTGCTGTACAC
The DNA here is from genome assembly GCA_905220595.1 of Spilosoma lubricipeda. Taxonomy (NCBI): domain Eukaryota; kingdom Metazoa; phylum Arthropoda; class Insecta; order Lepidoptera; family Erebidae; genus Spilosoma; species Spilosoma lubricipeda. Next base: position 12,044,820 of record HG992296.1, on the reverse strand, counting down.
GAGGTCTCGGGTCGGACTAATATTCGTATGATCTGCATATATGAGGTTAGGTGTTTTCGATTGACAATATGTATGGTTTTTCAAAAAATATTATATAATTATTTATTTCAGTTATCTATTTACTCATTATAAAACTTTTGCTTATTTTGGAACTAAATGGCGTTGTGTATTACATGGCCTAAAATATTTATTTATTATGTTTAAGGACATGTTGTATAGCAGTACGTTATTACAGATGCCGACGCCGGTTAATTCCTCCATCAGACGGTCGGAGAGCTCTGTGCATTCTGACCATGACAACTGCTCAACAAAAAAGAGGCGCGTTTTACCTAAGCTCAAACAAAGACAGGGTTTATTAGAACCCGAGGTGCTATCTAGTAACAACAACATTTTAAACTCCAGACAAAGAGCATGTAAGAGCAAAAAAGTGGTTTACTATCTTAGTAGTGACGAAGAAAGTGAAGACCAGCGATCAGATTCACCTTACAAGTGGAAACGTAGGTCTAGATCACGATCATATCATAAGAGAAGATCACCACCTGTCAGACGTGATCGGCCTAAAAAATCCGATTTCATATCTCATCCACCATCAGCTAGGCTTGCGGCAAGGTCTAATACTCTTGTAAAGAAATGTAAACCAAACACTCTCTCCAACACTGCTGAAAAAAAATATTGACACCACTGAGAAAGCTGACGCTGACAGTTCCCGAAAGCTCTGATTCGTCGTCAAGGTAAGGACTTTATTACTAAAAGTGTACTCTAATCATTTTTCTTAATTTAGTGAGCATATATCTTTTTGTGCCATGTGTAGTTTAATACCATCGGTGTATAGATTAAGAGACTCACGCTAAGGGTCTAAAGCTAAAAAAAAGATAAACATTAAAATATTTTAGATTGATAGACAAGATGAAATTATCTTAATAAATATGCATAGGAAACTATCTCGATCCTGTAATCTGTCCCTCTAGACTGTTTTATTCCAAATGTATTTCATATGTATTCAGACTAAGTAGTAAAAATACATAGATATTTTCCCAACTGTAAGTCATTTACTTCAACAAGGGACTGGAAACTTTGGGTACATAAAGTTGTGGAAATCAGGTATATGTGAAAAGATATAGGTTTTTATGATTAGATAAATGAAGAAGGCTATGAAATGAAAGGGATACTAAACTAGAAGTTGTGGATAAGCCACACCTCGAATAGGCTGTCGTCGTAAAGTCTGACGGTTGATGATGATGTGCCATTGCGGTCACTAGTGTTCCTTAGTTACGCACAAATTTCTACCAACTTTCAGAATCTTATTACTCATTGCATTTATTTTTTGCAGCTCGTCCTCTTCCTCGTTTTCATTGAACTCATCAAACTCATCAAGCAGCTCCTCCTGCAAGTCGCAGAGCTCATGCAACTCCTTCAATCGAGATGAAAGTCACAAGAATAACTATCGAGTTTACAGTTCAGACGTTAAGTAAGATAAAAATATTGTTATACAGAGCACTGACACTGACAGAGATTTAAGTGTTACTTTAATCATTATATTAAGTTACCAGTGCCGGTGGTACGCAGGGACAACGATATGCCCTTTGATCAGATGCTACTCGAAATGAAACGAAAGCTCAACGAACTTAAAAATGACAAAAAACGCAAAGACTGACGATTACTGCAACTTGACTCTTTCGTTCTCATCACTATGCTTCTGATGACAGCTGACTGATGTCATAGTGGCATCATTTGTTTGAAAGTGGCATAGGTGTGAATCCTTGCTTAAGTAATATGTGATATTGACAGTGTATAAAAGTTATTCTGTGGATACGAGTTTGTGTTATAATAATGTGCACAAACACACTAGTAAGATCGTTTGAACTTTATTGTTGATAGATAACTGAAGTCATATTTTAAGATGTTAACTAAGACTAATTGAAAAAGAGAATTGTAGAAAATATGTATATTAATGTATAGCACAAGGTTATGCAAGTTGTTAGTGAAGTGGCTACTTTAAACTGTGGGTGTGGGTGGGACCTCTTAAACAACTGTGATACAGAAGCTCGGTCACAACAGGTTAAGATGAAGTTATATGTTACTAGTACTTTATGCATGAATCAAATGAGATTGTTGAATTGAATTAATCATTAAATGTAAAATATTAAAAATAATGCGTACAATGCTGTAAATGTTGGTATTTCTATTGAATACATTAAGTCTCGTCGTTGCCTGTTCAAAATACAAGAAAGATCCGTTTCAACTTTTGACAGCTGTCAAAGTGACAGTTACCTTGTTGTGCAATTGAAAAGACATTTCCGTATTTGAAATAATTTGATCGTTGCTCAGTTTTTCTGGCATCTTTCCCTAGCTAACATAAGAAATCATGACATTAATAACTTTTAAATATTGGAGCAATAAGAGATGAGCAATGCGAAATTGACCAAATAGTTCAACTTGCATAGGAACTTATTTCGCATAAAACAAGATAGCTAAGATAGGTGCCGCAACTATTATAATATTGTTTTATTTTTATTCACATATTTGTTTAGTTTAGGTTCAATTATTTCAGTATGTAAATATTTGTTTGTTTTGATTTGTAAATAGTATCATACATAGTTGCTACCTCTTGTTTGAATGTTAGATATGTCTCACGTAACACATAAAGCATTTTTTGTTCCTTCTTTGTAATAAACTGTGTTCTTTAAAACATTTATATTGGCCTTTTTTTTCTTATATACCAGCTACAATCCTTCAAATAACTGACACACCTTACACTATCGATATATCTATCCCGTAAGTGAATACCCAGAGGCGTATTTCGCTAACTTAAATTTAATCTCAATTACCTTGTATTGGAAATGTTTTTGCCGTTAACAGATAATTGAATTATTACCGGTCAACAAAAACTTTTGATTTCACTGTTTTTGGATAAAAAGAGAAGACAAACAACAAAAATATTTTGGATATAGATTGGAAACGTCATTATGCGTACAATGCTTGGAAACGTGATTATTAGTCGAAGAAATTCGAGCCCTCTGAACAACTCCTTCCAATAGGATAAATGAATTAACTGTTACCAATAACTCCCATTTTTTTTTAGCGTTAATCCTAGGATATTACCTACTGGTGGCTTGTCGGGCCCATACCGACTAAAACCGCACCCTGTCTCTGGTACTAGAAGACCGGGAACCAGGTGAACCGTAGAAAGGAAAACCTTGGAACCCCAATGTACCTCGGGCTACCGATAGTTTGTAGTTGTCCCCCTCATGGCCATTAGCTCCTTTGATAACACTAAATAATAAACAAAAGCTGAAACTCATCGGTTCTACTAATCATGATTGACATTCTTTGCTAACTGTGTATATTAATAAAAAATCATTATGTAATTATTAGACCTACGTTCAGCAGTGGACGGCGATTGGTTGAGGACGGACGGAATGTAATTATTATTAATCAATAAACATGTTACTGTTCATGTGGTGAAAGATTAAAAATGCAAAATGTCACCACCCCTTCTCATCCCATGGGTGTCGTAAGAGTCGACTAATTAAACAAACTCCGCAGAACAACGCCTCTACAAACAGAATGAGAACTTGAAACGAACCCTGTACCAACCCGCCTGGTCAGTGTGGTGTAGTAGACCAAAAGCTTCTTCCTAAGGAGAGGCTCATGTACAGCAGTGGACTTTTAAAAGCTGATGATGATGATGTTACTTTAAAACCCTGCACTTTGATAAATCCTATTTGGACCCACTTAAGTAACTAGGAACCAATCCACACACATTTATACAGATCTTCCAAACAGTTGATATAAAGATAGTAAATTTTGGCACATTACACTAAACATAAGAATAAACATTTAATGGGTTTTTAATTCGCTCAGAAAAGACATCAACGCGTCAACAAAGTGTTAGCTTATCTGGTTAGCTGAAAACATTTTCTGATTTTTGCTCTAATTGTAATTAATGAAATATATTAATTGCTTTTAAATATATTGGTTTATATTAAATAGAACGATTACTGAATAAAGTGCCAGTTCATAAACAAGGTGACCGATAATTGAAAATAATTGGTTTTTTAGTCCAATTACGTCAAAGGCCACGGGTACATAATTTTCAACGCGATACATATTTTAAACACCAATTTTCCGAGGCTAATCTTAATAATGTTCTAATAGTCTGGTACACTAGCAAGCAAAAAAGCAAGCAAAGCAACAAGCAAAATACCCCATAATAATGAATTTGTCTAGTTAGTATAACAGAAAACTATGAGATAGCTTAAAGAGACAATAGATAGTTGCAGTGAGAAGTTATTACCTTTAATTTGACCAAAATATTGTCATATTTTACTTACGCAATCAAAATAAAGTGGGTGTATGTAGCATTTGCAAAAGATGTCTACGATGCGTAGTGCATTCGTAGCAACACAAATGTAGACGCTACGAGGCGCATTGAGTCATTCGAACAAATGTTAACTGCACTCTATATGCCTTCCGAAACTAAAATAGCTCAATGTCTTAACCCGTTTTGTTTTAAAACAGTATTAACTACGCGTGTGTAATAACAATGACGTGTTTGAGTGATAAGAGTCCCTTTATAGCTCAAGTACCGAAGTCAAACAATGCAAAAATGAAAAATGGCGTTATCTTTACTAACACAATAGTTGAGAAGAGTTTTTGTTTGTTGATTTGTGTAACTGCGCTAATCTCTCAAAGTGAATTGTCATACGAACCACTAAACTTCGGTAATATAATAGTGGGTAACTTAACGAGCTTATGATTGATAACACGAGAGCCGCTTTTTACAGACTCATTTAAGCTTTTATTAAAAAAATCGGATAAGCAAACCTTGAGCATCAGCCAGAACTTTATAATATTGTGATTCAAATTCCGTGCGTTCATTAAGTTGAACGCGCATATCATCCACCATGCATTCTATTGGTAACTGTACCTCGTCGTATTGTTCATACAGCGATTCAACTTTACTCATACGCAACTGCAGTTCTCGAGCGATAGCCTCAACTAAAGGCGCGTTTAGTGACTGTAAAAATTTGAAAATGCAGTTCTTCTTCTTTGATGAAATGGCAACCAGCCGGATCTCTCGGATCAGCTATTTCTGCCAATGTCAAGTGTTTAAGAGTCTTCAAGTTATAAGTCTTCAAGTCAATAAGTCTTCGTCGTGATGAAATTAATGATATAAAATATAAAAAATGTGGATGAGATGAAATGGGGACCGTCTTCCGAAAAAACAAAAAACGATCTCCGAAAATGCAGTTAATCTTCCCTTGAAACTTCCTCTTTTACGAATAAGATCCTTTTCCTCACTCATTCTGGATATTCCGGGAGATATGTGCCAATCAATCTGGAATTTATACAAGGCAAAGGATTAACTCCTAATAAGTACTAATTTTATAACAATAAGATTAAGGTAGGTAGGTATTAGGTTATGGTATTAGGTAGGTACTAGGTCTTAGGTTCAAACTAGTTATAATTACTACAATTCCAGTCAAAAACTTGTTTTATATCTTTGTAGGTAAGTTATATTAGATTTATACTAGAAGTCACAATTAGTTATATATTTATTTTTGATATTATTTATTTAAGTAAAATAGTAAGGTATTTGAATATGATACTAGGTAATGGTGATGACAAACTAAACACAATTTTTACCGCCTATTAATCTGTATAATTAGATTTTAAGTTTACAGTATCTTATTATGACTAAATTTAAGTTATAAGAATTGAATTTTGTTGATTTCTACAACTTATTGATTATACCTAATTACTTACAAGATATTTTGATTGTCAGGACACTAGTTGCTTCACCAAAGTACAGGTAAACTACCTAATATGCACAAATCTTTATATATATAATTCTTCTGTGAGTGTGTATGTCACTGAACTACTCTCAAACGACTGGACCGATTTTGATGAATTTATTTGTGTGTGTTCAAGGGGATCTGGGAATGGTTTAGATTCACAATTTTGTCCGCTGGACAATGTTTTTTAAATTAATTTTTAATTTATTAGTAGTTATGGCAAAACGACGTTTGCCGGGACAGCTAGTAACAATATATATTTAGCAACTCAAATACAATTCAGGCCTGTTATGTAACAACTTGCCGCATACCAAAGGGTCGGTGTTTTATACATAAACACTATGTACGTGCTTATCGTACTAAGTTAAACTAAAATAATGCAATTATAACTTTGCTTATTTGTATAAAAAATAACTTTCAACTTAACTTGAGTGCATTATGCTATAAGGAGGCTTAACACCATTTTTCCTTTGCTCGACACTGTCACTTCAATTTTATCCAATCTTCGCAATAATTAGCACCGATTTCCAGTAAATAACAGCTGATCCATAAAGTTTTGATATCCGGTTCGATGTGGCCAAATGTTAATGTTTGGAGATTGGGCTAATAAGGTTTTTAAAATGAAAAATTTGGGATTCACTCGTCACATGTGTAATAATAGAATGAGAGTAAAGAAAAGTACCCACAATTACATTACGTATACAAACTCCTTAAACTAAACTAATAACTAATATGATGATCAAAAATTGCTCGTTGAGAATCCGTAGGCGGTTTGCTTTAACAAAAGCTTTAAAGCAGCATAGTGGCAGTTGGTAAAATAACAATTATATTGTAATGGTTCCTAACAAGAATTCTTTTGTCATTGTTCCATGGAAAGCTTTATCTTTCTTTAGAAATATGAATATAGACCAATAAAAAACAATCTATTTTAAGTTTGCACTGTGTTATCTGTCACGGAAACAACATGCCCTGCATTGCTTATGGTATTAATATTATTATTTTTGTAATTGTTTTGAAATATTTGTTTAGAGATAAGGTTTTTTTTTCAAACTATTACTCCGAGGACTATTTTATCAGGCCCTAATGGGCCCGACATATACTTCAAGGCCTTAACCTAATGACTACGGTATGGTAATTCCTTTCGAGAAACCGAAAATTTTGTTTGTAAGATTATGGGCGAAGTTATCATGACGAAACTAAGTTACTAAACTCGAGCCTCGTACCGTGCTTGACGTATGCTTGCCATACGTGGAAGTTCAACAAAAAAACAAGGGACAACATAATTTCATGCCAGCGGGGAATAGAACGTAGTATGCTGAATATTAGAAAGATGCAGAGAATAAGGCACACCAAAATTAGAGACATAACTAAAGCAAAAGATGGATTAACACAAGCTCAATCATTAAAATAGAAGTGGGCCGGACATGTGGCGCGTTTACGAGATAAGAGATGGACGAAAAGGGTAACTACATGGGCGGGACCACAGGGCAAAAGAAAAAGAGGTAGACCACTAGTTAGCTGGGAAAATGAGATTAAAAAAACAGCTGGCCCCAACTGGATTCAAGTAGCCCAATCTAGAGAGGACTGGCAATCTTTGGAGGAGGTCTTCACCCACAGAGAGGTTCTTACAGACTGTTAAACATATAGGCTATATAGAATTAAGTATTAATGTAAAGTCAAATCTGTCTAACAATAAACAAAACATAAACACTAGATAAATAACAAAGTTGATATGTATATGTACACAAACTTAACTTAATATAACTTTTTTATTTATTTTTTTTTATTTTGTAATCTGTGAGAAATAAAGGCTTTTTTTTTATTTTATATTCACAAAATGCATCCTGTAAAACGTGAAACAATTATGCGTCACGTCACGAGCTCGCACTCTCTTATTCTTAGAATTATATCATACCGTCTCCACTAACACAAAGTACGATTTAAGAGAAAGGTTCAGGACTAAAATTAAAATAAATTAATGCAATTTGATTGTAAAATTATGTATTTAATATCCATTAGAATTAAATCAATTATTAACGATACCTGATTGTTTTTGCTTTTGAACCGACAAGATATGAACGACCCCAAAAGACTTCTACCTACAGCGCTGATCAGTCACACACCATTTAAGCAGATCTTCGTATCTGATGGTTCAAAGTACAAGTTAGAAGCGAAGCGCGTTTAGCAGTCCACGTTTTTCAATCGTATCAGCATAAATTTGAAGATGCTGTAAAAGAGTAAATTAATAAGTTTTGATTAAAATAAAAGGATAAGTAGGTTTTGTTTTTTACAAACACCCAGGTCCAAGTCCCAAGAACAACTACCTACATTTTATTTATAGATTTACATTTATAGTATTTGTTCGTTACTGAGATACTATTACTACCAGTATACCTAGTAAGGATGGTAATCTATATAAATAAATAAAGTTGAAGTGTCTGTTTGTAATATTTAAAAAACCGATTTTTAATAAATGCATATGGCTTTATACACGATACATGTTCCAAGATAACATTTTTAAAAAAAATATCTGTCAATATGTTTGTTTGGGTAATATCTGGAACGGCTTTACCGATTTTGATGAGACTTTCACTGGCAGGTAGCTGATGATCCAAGGAGTAACTACTAGCTAGTTAGCTATTTTTTAAACTAGCTTTGTTCCGCTGCGTTACCCGCGGTACAACAATAACCGCGGGTTACACCGGCGTTCAGCTAGCGTATATATTTTTTTTTTAAGTTACTGAAAATTTGTAAAAAGAACATCTAAATTAACACATGTTAAAAAATTATCTCTTCAACTTCAAACTGTATCTCATACCGTATCCACTAACGCGACGAACAACTCATAGGGAAGGTTCAAGTATAACACATTTTATTGTTTCAATATAGTGCAAATCCACAACTCGAAATAAAAATTATAAAACATTTAAAAAAACCTTATCTCTACACAAATATTTCAAAACAATTACAAAACAAAAATATTAATAGTATTAGCAATGGGGCATATTGTTTTCGTGATAGATAACACAGTGTTGACTTAAAAGAGATCGTTTTTTATTGTTCTTCTTTGTAAAAAAAATGAATGCTATACAACAATGACAAAAGAATTATTATTAGGAACCATTACAAAATATTTATTATATTACTTACTATCACAATGCCGCTTTAAAGATTTATACCTGAACTTTTCCCTTATCTCGTCCTTCGTGTTAGTGAAAACTTTGTGATAGAATAGAATAGAATAGAATAGAATAGAATACATTTATACATTCATCATTTATTAAACAGTTTGAAGAGAAGAAGAGATGCCCTAATGAGATTTTTGTATGAAACAATGCGTGATAATTTGCGGGGACGAGGGGGTGATACTCAACTCCTTTCAATTTACCAAACAATAGCAAAACTACTCGCATCTTTATATTTTAAGGTTATGTAGTTTACCTGACACTGGGTGTAGAATGTAAGGGACGTACCAGAATTTTTTTCCTAAATTAATTTTGTCAAGAATAATTTTCTAAACCATCTAGTAGTGGTTGTAACACTTACTATTGCGTAGTAAGCAAGGCGGCAAAAGAAATATGGAAAACAATGAGGATAGTATTTATTTTGTTAATATGCAGACAGAAAGTACAATGAGTTTTATTACAAACAACACAGGTATTTAAACAATAACATTTTGCAAACTGCACCCAACACGGTGGATTTACAATAGGGGCAGTCGGGGCACGTGCCCAGGGCGGCAAATTTTTTAGGGCGGCAAACTTTGGTAAGTGAAAAACATTGTTTAGCTAACCAAGATTGCTCAATATATTATAATTAATTAATTCCGTTAATTAATAATTTTATGTTTCAAGAAATTCAATTCATCGATTATATGTGGGGGTTTTGTGGTTTTTTTGGAATGGTCTACTCCAGATGGCGGCACTTTGGCGTCAGGTCCAATGAACTGTCAAGTACGATATTTGTTTTTTTTCTAAATTATTTTGGTTTATTTATTTTTATAAACATTCTTATACAAATATTGTTTTCTAAAATGCCGCAGTGTTGTGCAGTACCTATGTGGGCAAATAAAACGGGCAGGCATAAGTTCCTTACTGTAGATAAAAACCTAAAAAAAATGGATAGACCTTTTAACTGTGAAGAACAAAAAAAATATCTTTGGATACACGAAAGGGTCATTGGTTTGGCTAAAACTTTGAACATCTTAAGCGGCAAGTTATTTTCAAAATTGGTGCCAAAACATTTTCAAAAATAATATTAAGAAGTAAAACAACTCTTTCTTTAATTTAATTTATTTATGACAATGACGCTTATAGCAGTATTGTTCATTCATGATCATCATCATCTTCAGCCTATCGCAGTCCACAGCTGGACATAGGCCTCTCCAATTGCCCGCCACTTGGTTCGATCCTCGGCGTCTCGCATTCAGCTCCTGCCAGCTGTCTTGCGCAGATATCACTCCACCTTTCTTGTGGACGTGCTGCACTATGTTTGCCGAGACGCGGTCTCTACTCAAGAACCCGTTTACCCCAACGGTAATCACTTCTGCGGCTAATATGGCCATTGTCATTCATGATCATAAAAAATATTTTACCTTATTGATTTATGATTTACTAGCAGACCCACGTAACACCGTTTGCATCTCTTATTGCCCGTAGCGTGATAACTATCCCCTGTTTTTAACACATTCTTTGTTGGTGCTCCGCTCCTATTGGTCTTAACGTGATGATATATAGCCTATAGCCTTCCTCGATAAATGCATTATCCACCTGTAAGATTTTTTTAAATCGGATCAGCGGTTCCTGAGATTAGCGCGTTCAAACAAACAAACAAACTCTTCTATGTTTCATCTACACTATAATATGATAAAGTATTATAATATTATAAAGTGGATGAAACATACTTCATTGTTAAATTATAAACAATTGATCAAAATTGTTGCTAATACGCAAAAGGAAATTATTGCATTGAAAAAATTATGGAACAGAATTCGCTTTCCGATCTTTTGAAATTGTTGCATGCAAATGACCTGTACTCATTTTTCAAACGTGGAAATCGCCTATCGAATATTTATGACATTAGCTGTTGTAACAAACTGTACAGAACGCTCGTTTTCATGTTTGAAGAGAGTTGAAAACTACTTACGTTCTAAAATGACTGCTAATAGGCTCAATAGCTTAGCTATTCTATGCATCGAATCCGACGTACTTCAACGTTTAGATTGCGAAGATTTAATCAAACAATTCTCAATTCAAAAAGTCAGACGAATTTGCCTGCTATAAAATTGATATAATATAATTAAGACTCACCTTTAGTGCTAAATTTATAATTGTTAGAAAAGAAACAAATATTTGTTTATGTTTTTGGAATATGTAACATGTAATAAATATAGTTTCTTCAACAAATTAGTTATTTAATTTTGACAAATAAAATATGTGAAGTATAAGTTTAAGTAAAAGTAAGTTTAAATCCGGCCCTGACTGCACCACTATAGCGGAGAGGGACTCATGTAAAGATGTGCGAATATAGCCGCGCGACATCCCTCTCTGTTGCGCAGGCTCCGAAACAATGGCGCGCTCGCTAATAATACGGTGCGAGTAGTCGGCCATATTGCGGTAGGAGGAGCCAAACATCGTACGATATGACGTATGGGTGGCGTGATTCCGAGGAGCGTTTAGACGGACCATCACATCGACTTACTCGCTACAATATGTATATAATGTATAATAGAAAATAATATTACAAAAGTGAAAGTTTGTGTGTTCCTTCTTCCTCATAACCTTGGTTAAAACCTTTTTTTTACTTACTGGAAATTATTTATTTATATTGAGAGAGAACAAGTAATAAACAAATATAGTGTACATCATTTTTATTTATAAATAAAATAAAATGAAATATTTTATAGGCATGCATTAAACACGCAAACTTGAGAAAAGAGACTATTGTATCCGAAAAAAGTCTACAAACTAACACGATGTGTTTTAAATATATTAAAAAATTATGAATTTAATAAATATTTACATAAACTCTGAACCTACATACACAGAAGATTGAGATACTTACCATATTTAACCACCAAATAGTAACTGGTCGAATGAGTTAGTAATATTTTGATCAAAGGTAGTGAGTTCGGCGTAAAATGACAAATCATACTAATATTATATTCGTTTAGATAGTGGCACTTTAATCGCGGCTTAGTAACCAACAAATATTATAAATGTGTCTCAAAAAATAAAATGAAGTTGTACTTAGCAAATTATTAAACAAAGACCTCGGTGTTTGTAAAGTACAGATCTTCCTTATCTTCTTCTAACTTCAAGTTGTGAATACGTTTAAAAAACATGGATTGCTAAACAGTATGAAGTTCCGCTCAAATATTGTTTGACTGATCATTACACTGTTGGTAGAAGCTTTTTGGGGTTACGATTATCATCATCATTAGTCTACCGCAGTCCAACAGTCTATTGTATTTAATTACACCTGTTGGAATATATTGATGATTATAACAATAAAATATTAATTTGTGAACAAGTACCTTAACCATGGTTTCTTGCCTGTTTTAAATCATCATCTTTAACTAATTATTTTAATGATAACGACCGATGATTAAATTGTTTTTGCCTAACCATATTACCACACAAATATTTCTTTAGTGATTTAAAATTGCACGAATTAGGCATCATAACTTGTTTGTATTATTGTCACAACATGCATGTAGCATGCCTATTATATACAAAAATTATGATTTGTTTTGTGAAAAAGTGTGTCGTATTTTATCGATACTACTTATAAAGAATAATATACAGGATGAGTATGACAATCAATATGTTAATCGCACGTTTGCAATTACAAAAAGATACAAAAGTGTCTTCGGCTATCCCTTTTATTTTTCCGCGTGATATGTTCCAGTAATAATTCTATTGTTTTTAACTATTACGTGATTACGAGTATGAGTCTTATTGCTCAAGCATAAGGCATATTTTAGAGTGAAAATTATTATAGTAGGCGTAACATCCGTCGTTAACCCGTTGACAATAGTATTTCATTAGATACATCGTGTAGTAAACTTCAAAAACAAAAAATAGTGTCCTATGTTAAACTACTGAACCAATTTTATTCAAATTGTGTGGGCGGGCTAATGATATGTGTAGGTAGGTCTAGTTTAAATAAATGTAATATTATCATATCCGTCCTGTATTTATAATATTATTTTTAAGGAATTCGTCATTGATTCGAAGTCAATCAATGTATTTAATTTTTTGTGTACAAACCATTCTAAAAGCCTCAGGAATAGACATTTCTTTCTTAATTTTTTAATTAAAAACGGTTCAGCCGTTTAGAAGAAGTTTAATACACACATACAGACAGAAAATTTAAATTACTTTATTTATATTATAATGACCCACTGCTGAGCTGAGCTCTGATCTTAGGATAGGGTTAAGGTCATACGTCCCCACGCTGGCCGAGTGCGGGTTGGGGACTGGGATTTATATAAAAGATTACAAAAGGATAATCAATCTAATTAAGGTAAGGAGAAACAAAACAGAAGCGATACAGAAACCACACAACTGGTACGTGTAATCAACATTGCTATTACTAACAGACCCACCCAATTTCGTCTCCGTCTCTTCTCAGTCATGCGTAATATCAACTGTCCTATCTTAGACACGCCAGAAAAACATTTATAACAATAAAAAAGTAAAAATCGGTTAAGTAGCTTTTAAGTTTATTGTAAGCGACAATGTGACACAAGAATTATATAATATAATATATGGTTTAAGCATGTTACACACGTTAGAGTAACATGGATGTGTTCTACTACCGTGATTGTTCCTCACGATGACCCGCCACGCCGTCATTTAGTGCCAAACCTTGACGAGTGGTAGCGATCAGATATGTCAAGAATACCGTTTGATTTCTTTCGAATTCGCGGGTCTTATATCTCGATCTGTTTTGGTGACTAACGTCTGTCGGAGTTCTTCAGTATTATCTTCCTATAGCACACCAGAGTTTCTTGCAACGTATTTAAATGTAACGGAACACCTATGGTTTTAGTCGTTTAGGTTACGATATACTACTTCACCGTTAGCTTATACGTGGGATTTTTCGTCAGTTTTACAAAAAATAATTAATATGAATGACAAAATAGAAAAAAATAGGAAATACCGGGTAAATCGTTTCCAATAATAATAGGTTATTATTCACAATACAACACATTGTAAAAAAAGGTCTCCCACTAATTACATAGCGTCCCTTAACAGGTAATTGGATAGTTCTGTCTCTTTCTATTCAAAGTCTATAAAATAAAGCGTTCTTCGCTCATAGCGTCAGTCGTGTTCCGCCTCTCGTATCCGAAACACACTTTCGATTATACTGTGAGTGTTTGATTTGTTTAGTGTGCATCTACGAAGTTAAAAGTTTACTTGCTGGTTGATTACGGTTTCGATATTCGGATTGATTATTGTGATCGTCTGAGTGTGATTACTAACTAAACCGTAGATTTAAAATTATTTGCTGGTTGAAAATGGATTTCAACTTTTCGAATGGTAAGCTTAAACTTATTCAAACTTTTATTAAACATATAAGTGAATTATTATCTTTTCAGTTTTTTTTAATTTGAAAGTACTTTGTATTTTTTTAACATATTTCATATTTTGGCTCTACAATTTTTTTTATTTTGTTTTTTATTTATATCACGGTTTGTTTAAAATATCTTAAATATCCAAATTTTAAAATTCATTGTTTGTGAGACTTTCTTATATTTCATTATGGTTTTACTTCAAAACTTTGACTTAGTCTAGTTTTTGTACTTGTTAGTTTAGTTTCTATCTCAATATTTATCTTTTACAAATTTATTGATTCTCTTGACAAACATCTAAAAAAGCACGTATAAAATAGTAATATAGTCTAATCATTTTAAACATTTTAATCCCCAATCTGCGGAAAAATTCCAAGTGAGCTGAAATTTGTATACACCTTTATTACGGTGTTGTAATGACGATGTGAAAAATCGACATTGATATCGTACCGGCTAAAACGATCACTTAAATCAGTTTTTCGCAAATGTCTCTTGTCCTTTTCTCTCTTGCAGATCAATAAAGCTTATTATAAAATTGATTGTCGTGAAATTATCTACAAATTATGCTTACAGCATTTTTCTGCAGAATTAACCGCTTTCAGAGTAGAGCGCCCAGAAAACGACTAAAATGCACTCACACACATATGTGTTTAAATAACTAGTAAGGCATATAAGGGCTTAACCCTGTGTTAGCACATACTTTCGATACATTTTTCTAGATGTTATTCGAGATCATATGCGTCATTGCTAATATTTTTAGGAGCTTTATCAAGAATTAACACATTTCTATACTTCTTGACAAGTGAAATTCTCTTTCGAAAACATTGCTGCTCTTAGGCCATAAGTGCAACTGCCGCCAAGTGTGTGCCACTGCCCAAAAACATCTCAGTAGATCCTAGACTCGTACGACATCCATTTTCACGACCGTGTATCTGTTTAGCCGCATACCCGATTCGACATTGACGACGTTTCTGAGATTGACAAAGAAATAACTTTTCTATTTTATTTCCAGATATGGCGTCACACATCCTAAATCCAAGTTATCATCATGCACGCTTGCATCCCATTAGATACCCGACTCATCCTGTAAAGACTGATTTTCTATCATCAGAAAGTAGTGGTCATTCAAATAGCCTTGAGTATCCTCAGATAAGCGTATTAGGAAAACAAAACTCTGGCAGCACAAGCAATTGGTGCATTAGTAATCAATCAATTGCATCTCAATATTATCAAGATACCAGTTCAGAAAATGACTGTTCCGATGAAGAATATAATATGAAGGAATCAAAAGGGAACGAAGTGTACAGACCCGATGCAATAGATATGGGAGGGAGAGAGAAGTCTTCTGCATCATCTTCAGAAGATGATGGAGAAGAATATATCACGGACCAAAAATCTTCTTTGAATGTTGGAAACTTTACAAGCTATACATGGCAGGACGGAGAAGACATAGATTCTGAGGTCCCCATTGTTTCAAATGTCGATGAATATTTTGTTAATAACGACAACAAAGATCAACATACGGTCGGACGTTCGACGTTCGTTCGACGGTCGGAGAGCCCTGTGCATTCTGACCATGACAACTGCTCACCGAAAAAGAGGCACGATTTAATTAATGTCGAACAAGGACAGAGTTTATTAGAATCCGAAGTACTATCTAGTAACCACAAAAACTTAAACTCCAGACAAAGGTCATGTAAGAGAAAAAAAGTGGTTTACGATCTTAGTAGTGACGAAGAAAATGAAGACCGAAATTCCAAGCACAAAAAGTTTTGTAAGGTAAACAACATAGACTTAAAAAAGGAAAATAGTGCTAATACGAGTGTGAAGCCTCCCACGCAGTCGTACTATCGTATAGAACTTTCACCGGTCCATGGTGTTAGTGTTGAGAGTAAAAATAAAACCAATAATTCTGTCGCGCTCAATGGTGCTTACAAAGACATTGATAATTGTAGTCAAAATTCTAGAATTAAGTTAACAATTGAAAATAAATCTGAAGTTATAGTGAACTTTGATTACAATAAAAACGTCATTACAATAATAACTGTTGATTGAATTGAATTTGATTGAATTGAAGTTATAGGAAATAAGCAATGCAAAATTGACCAAACAGTTCAACTTACATAAGAATTTATTTTGCAGAAAACATGGTGGCTAAGATAGGTGCCATAACTATTATATTGTTTGTTTTTATTAATATATTTGTTTAGTTTGGGTTCAACTACCTCAAGATGTAAATATTTGTTTGTTTTGATTTCTAAATAGTATCATAAATATAGTTGCTACCTCTTGTTTGAAATGTTAGATGTGTCTCACGTAAAACACATGAAGTGTTTTTGTTCCTTCTTGGTAATATACTATGTTGTTTAAAAGATTTATATTGGCCTTTTTTTCTTATATACTAACTACAATCCTTCAAATAACTAATACACCTTACACTAATGATATATCTGTCCAGTAAGTGAATACCCAGAGACGTATTTTGCTTATTTAAATTTAATCCCAATTACCTTGCATGGGAAATGTTTTTGCCGTTAACAGATAATTGAGTTATTACCGGTCAAAAAGAAAGAACTTTTGAATTCGCCGTATTCGGATAAAAAGAAAAAAAAAAAAAAAAAAAAGTCCCTTTGTAGCTCAAGTACCGAAGTGGCGTTATCTATATGAACATAATAGTAGTGAACAGTTTTTTTGTTGGTTAATTCGTGTAACTGCGCTAATTCCTGAAAGTAAATTTCTGAGAGGTTCTTTTTAATGAATAGCGGGCAAGTAGGCAGATGTATCACCTGACTGACATCGGCAACACCAGAGGCGTCTCAAGTGCGTTGCCGGCCTTTGGGGTACGGGGAGGGGCATAGAGATGAAGGTTGGAGTATGGGTCTTCGGTATCCTTGTGGGTGGCGGCTCTGACTGCCCTCAATAAGGCCCGCCTCTGGCGGCCTCAGAGGGTATTGGCGGTCAGAGCCATCCGCGGATACCGCACGGTGTCCACCGAGGCGGCGTGCGCCTTGGCCGGAACACCTCCGTGGGATTTGGAGGCGGAAGTGCTCGCCGAAGTTTATCGACGGGTGGCTGAATTCCGGGCGGAGAGAGGCATTCGCCCTCCGCCCGAAGAGGTACGCGAGTGGCGTGAAGCCGCCCGTCGAGCCACGATGGCTCGCTGGTCGTTCCGGCTGGAGACTCCACGCGCTGGCTTTGCCGCCGTGGAGGCTCTCCAGCCGGTCATCCTCGAGTGGGCAGGGCGGCAGCACGGGACCCTTTCCTTCCGACTGACGCAGGTTCTTTCCGGGCACGGATGCTTCGGAAAGTACCTGCACTCGGTCGCCAGGAGGGAACTGAGTCCCGCCTGCCACCACTGCGACTGCAGTGAGGACTCGGCCCAGCATACGCTGGCGATTTGCCCCGCTTGGGCGTCGCAGCGCCGGGCCCTCACTGCAGTCATCGGAGGAGATCTCTCGCTACCGGCCGTCATACGATCCATGGCCGGTAGCGACAGCAGTTTTACCGCGGTCGCAGCCTTCTGCGAAGACGTAATTTCGCAGAAGGAGGCGGCGGAGAAGGCCCGGGAGGATGATATCCACTCGGACCCGATCCGTCGCCGGCGAACCGGGCGGCGGAGGCGCGCCTATCAGCGCCTCATGCCGCCCTGAGTGTGGCCGCGGATGGTCGGGATGGGTTTTCCCCACCATCCGCTTTAGTGGCCGCCCGCGAGGGGGCGACGTTACGCGTGTGCCGTACGTCGCCTAATTAGAGAGTGTACCAGCAGACGGTGCCCGCTTCAGTGCGGGCAGGCGCTGGGAGGGGTCCGGATGTGTTAATAACAGCAGTTCCCGGATCCCTCCCGTCTCAGGCGCAGAGTGGCACACCGTGTGGTTTTAGTCGGTTCGATTCCGACACACCGCCCCGCCGCAAACCCCGGCGGGGTGACGGCCCGAGGGGGTTTCCACACGTTAAAAAAAAAAAAAAAAAAAAAAAAAAAAAAAAAAAAAAATGGGTCTTCGGTATCCTCACTCATTTGTTGAGACAAAAAAACATTGAAACCAAAATGAAGTGGCACCAGACCTAAGGATAACTAATTGAGGACTTTAGTCATTTTCAGCGATGTTAGATTATTTGGTAAAAAAACAAGCAGTATTGTGTGCAAAATTTTGTGACTAAATAGGTGATGCGTGGTGATACCAAAATATATAGTGTGAATAAGAGATTTTTGCTATTAATAAATATGTATTATTTTACAATTGGAATCAGCTTTGGTTTAAAAGTATTAAGTGGGTCACAAAGGGGCGATGTGAAAATTATCGGGCCATGGAAGAAAAATGTTTGGGAAACACTGATCTACATAATTCCAGATTCGAAGTAAAACGCCATCTAAAATCAAGTAGCGCACGACTGTTGAGGTTATGATTAATAATTTCGATGTTTTCAACGCTAGATGGCGCTGCAAGTAATGGATAACTGATTCTAGGAAATTCTATTTGGTCCAGAATGGTTTATCGAATACTAGAGATCATTCCAGATATTTCGATTGCCATATAAAAGCGGAATGTGGTCCCTTCCCCTTAGGTTTTCAGTGACCGCTTGCCTTTACCGTTTTGACAACAGATTTTGGTGCCACCCGAAACTGTTCATCACAGTAGACAAAGTGTATGTAGACAATATGCAGTATGTAGACAATGTGTGAATTTCATGTACCAAGGTGTTTCATTTGAATATTATGATCACTGATAACAAAACCAATGTTTTCATTATACAATCCATAAGTACGGACAAAAACTAAATATCGCAAACTAAACTCATATTGATCATGAATACATTTAAATAACGCAAAATAATAAAAAAAAAAATACACAACATGCTGAAATACATAACTTAAAATCAAACTTTTTTCAGTTCAAACAGTTCACGAAGAAGAATAAAGTATGACAAAACAAATTTTTACTTCAGCACTGACCTCAGTGGTGGTACATCAGAATAGAGTTTGTAAAGTAAAGTTTTTACTTTTATTACACAAATACACTGATTATCCCACTGCACGAAAATGGAGGGGGTTCTCAATTCATTGGAAAAAAAAATTAAAGCTTATTCATTCAGTAGCCGATTCTAGGAACTTCTAAATGGTGTTTGTTCATTGTTTTTCTATTAAATCTTCTCAAATATAATCGTTTTCAGGGATTAGCGCAGTTACACAAACCAACAAACACAAACTCTTCACTACTATTATGTTAGATAACGCCAATTTTTTCCATTGTTTGGCTTCGGTACTTGAGCTATTGAAGGGACTCTTATCACTCAAACACGTCATTGTTATTACCACAAGAGGTTTTTGTTGACTTTACTTGGAAGTCCAAATGTCTACCCCTAACTCCCAACTGTCTAACCCTCACGTCTAACTAAAAACCAAATGCATAGTTTTTACTATTTCTTAACAAAACAGTCAAAGACATTGAGTTATCTAATTGTCTCAGTGAGCTCAAAAATCCAAACACTTAGACTGTGCATATGAAGATAATACAGGAGACTTTTGTTGCAGACACGAAGACAGAACTGAAATGTAAGGCACGATTTGGTTTAAATGCGGCCTCTATATGGATTTAGTAGTGTAGTTTCTATATAGTAAAAGTGCAGCGTTTGTTTACAGGCTGTACAGAGCACATCGTGAGATAGCTGATCACAACAAGAACCGCACTTTTCTGAGTACATCTTTATATATTTATTAATTAAGGAGTTGTGTCTTCTACGATCAACTTATCAACATGGGATAATGACTACCAGATGCAAATAGTAGTACCTAGTAGGTGTCATGGAATCATTTCCTCTGTATGTCAGACATATTGGTTCTAGACTGCGAAGTGACTACACTGTGGCAATTGAATGAACCACATAGTGTCCTGTACTGAAGTCTCAAAAAATATCAATTTGTTTTTAATTTTGGTTATTTATTTTATTAAGCTTAAATATATATATGTATACTAGCTGTCCCGGCAAACGTCGTTTTGCCATAACTACTAATAAATTAAAAATTAATAAAAAGACATTGTCCAGCGGACAAAATTGTGAATCTAAACCATTCCCAGATCCCCTTGAACACATACAAAAAATTTCATCAAAATCGGTCCAGTCGTTTGAGAGTAGTTCAGTGACATACACACTCACAGAAGAATTATATATATAAAGATATATGGCAGTCAATATACGTGCCCACAATATTTGGTATCTCATCATCATATTCTTATATGGTGGTAATGAGACCACTTAGGACCAATTAGGAACAAAAAGTATTCGAAATCGGTTCACAAGAATAACAAATTCACGGAGTAATCGCTAAATATTTGGTACACAATGGATCATAGAACTATCTAAATGTTTGTAGGATCTACAAATATTTGTTTCGGAGTTTGGGTGTGTTCTATCTATAATATGTATGTATTTACAAAAAAAAATATATATGTATTTGTATCAGTCGTCTAGTACCCCATAACACAAGCTCTGCTTATCTTGGGACTAGATGGCGTTGTGTGTTTAAATGTCCGAAAATATTTATTATTATTATTATTTTATCTCTTTTTGAAATCGGGTAATAACTGTATAATAAATAAATAAATATTTTGGTCATCTATCACACAACGCCGTATAATTCAATAATGTTTGTACCACCTCGTACTAAAGGCTCGCTTTTCGACAGACGTTTTTAAAATACAAGTAGCGACATCTGTATTTTGAATTTGTAGAAAATAATGTTGCATCACTTACTGCCATCTATCCCAGAATAAGAAGTTTAAGCAGCGAAATAGATACCTACCGAATCAAAAGTTCCTGCTATGAAAGATAGATGGCGCGCTACTATAATGTTTTGTATTTTGTATAATGTATGTCACTGGTATCGTTTTTGGGTAATATAATAATAGACGAATAATACGGTGCAATCAGTTTATGCGTTTTGGTTAAAAGCATTTAGTGGTTTTTTTATTTTGTAACTATGCATGCAAGAACTGGATCAAATGAAAATGGGACCACATCACCACACAGGAAGTTGTTGTCAACACTTGTTGGTACAAAAATTTCTGTAATTACCTTGTGTTGGCAACAAAAATTGACGCCAAATGTTGTTTGTTTTTGGCGGTAAACGTCAAAAGAATACGGTTGTTGCAGATAATTATTGGTTCTGTGAAGACGCTTAGTTCGAATGTTTTCAAATTGTTGGCAACTCGCTGTAGACACAATGGAAACAAAAGTTGGCGATTTTCTAAAGAGTTGGAAACAGTTGGAAACATTGAAATTGAACAATTTCGGTGGAGACGCGCCTTATCGGGTTTAGCTTTTAGTATTATAACTAGCAACCCACCCCACCCTTTTACGGAAAATAAAATATAACCTATGTAACCCCGAGATGTGCGGCTTAATTTTTTCCGACGTCTTTAACAAATGTTATATTTTAGGTAATATCCTCAAAACTTTACAAATTATATACGAGAACCTCCGTCTATTGGTAAAAATACTAAAAGCCAAATCAAAATCAAAATCTAGTGGTCATCAAGAAAAATTCACTTGTTCCAAATAGCGCCATCTGTACTTACCGCATTGAACATAAATTCGGTATCACACGGTTCCTAAACTTTCTATTCGTTAATAGATGACAGTACCTACATGCATTTGATGCAACTTTTTTGAGGTTAAAGTGCAGATGTCGGTACGTGTATATAAGCTTACATCCGGAGCGGTGGTATTAGTTTTGTAGTTTAACTAGCTGAACCCCGCGGTGTTACCCGCTTTTATTGTTGTACCGCGAGTAACGCCGCGGGACAAAGTTAGTCTAAAAAAAGTAGCCTAAGTTACTCCCTGGATCATCAGCTACCTGCCAGTGAAAGTCCCATCAAAAGCCGTCCAACCGTTCCAGAGATTACCCGGAACAAAGAGACAGACAGACAGACAAAAAAATATTAACTATATTATTGGTATATGTACCGTGTATATGCATTTAGTAAAAAGCGGTTATTTTAATATTACAAACAGACACTCCAATTTAATTTATTTGTAGTATAGATGTATAGATAATATGTTTATTTACATCCATGCTATAAATCCTTTATAAAAGTTTATGAAACGGCTAGCTTATTGCCAACATCAAAACATCTTGTGTCATGGTAACGAGTGTTATAATCTAAGATATTATAACAAAAAAATTGACCATTAGAGCGTTTTCAAATTATCCGATCCGATATCGTTGTTGGGCGCCAATACTACATCGGAGGAAGTAAAATGGTTGTCCATACTCTTTATTTACCTCTGTTGAAAGCAGATATACTCTATTTCTTCGAATAAGAGTTGGCGACCCTTATTGGCATCGTTCCTGGTGCACACGTCGGCTGTGGAAGAACAGTCATCTCCTTTCAGCACAGAAGGAAGACCGTTAGACCAGGCGTCAGTAATCATACCTGTTGGCCTCGACATTTCAACAAATGTTTTTTTTTTTTTTTTTGTTTTTTATTTTTATTAATTGCTGATCAAAGGTTTATTATGGTGTTACATTCTTATTATTATTGTTATTAGATTACCTCGGTGGTGCAATTGTCGTATGTGACTGCTGTACTTGAGGTCTCGGGATCGATTCTCGGGTCAGACCAAATGTTTGTATGATCTGCAAATATTTCTTTCGGAGTTTTCTATGTTTAATATGTATGTATTTACAACAAAAAAGTATGTATGTATTCATATCAGTTATCTAGTACTCTGATAGCACACACAAGCTCTAGCTTAGTTGGGACTGGGTGGCGTTGTGTCCGATGTCCGAAATATTTATTTGTTTATTAATCCTATAGCGTGATTCAGAATTAAAATTAATAGTTACTTCATAGTTCGGTGTGTCTTCAGTAGGTATATGGGACCATATGGAATAACACTGTGTGATCCCAATAATTGTTGTTTAAGTCTAAGTGTTCTTTGTATCCGGTTCATGTATATTTGTTAATTCCTCCACGACATAGGAATCTCTTTTCACGGTGGGAGTGGTCTATTAAAAAAAATCGGCCAGGTGCGACTCGAACTCGGGCTCCGATGATTCCGTACAAGCCTGTAGGTATATTATATGACGTTACCAAAAATGTCATTATTCGGTGTGTTCGTGGGTCACTGCTGTTGATCCTGGTTTACAGGAGTTACAGTGGTGGGCGTGTGGGCGGGATTAGTTACTAAAAAAGTCCTTTATCTGTGCTATTAGGCGTTGCGTCGTACCAAATTTCAAGACTCTGAGTTCACGGGAAGTACCCTGTAGGTTTTGTTTCCCTTGCGCGTGTCGAAAATTTGCTGCATAAACCACTGCATCTTTTGATTGCGTAGGCTTAGAAGTTAGATGTTTTCACAGCTCTAAGCTATTTGATATGAATTTAAGCTTGATATATTTGTGCATAATTATTTATTATACGTGTGGTACTTAATTGAGAATGTTTCGCCACACTGAAAGAAACTACGCAGAACAACATCACTGCAAGGAGAAGGCAAACTCGAAACAAACTCTATTCTAACTAGTCTGGTTAGCGTGGAATATCAGGCCAAAGTCTTCTTTCAAAAGAGAGACCATGTCCAATAACGTCAAGTAGTAAAGGGTACTCAACTGAAGGCAGCCAGCAGAAAAATGACTAAGACTCGATGTGGGCGCGTTATATAAATAAATAAATATTTCGGACATCTAACACACAACGCCATCTAGTCCCAAGCTAAGCAGAGCTTTTGTAATGGGTACCAGACAACTGATAGAAATACAAATATACTTCTTTTTTTTGTAAATACATACTTATATTATACATAGAAAACACCAAAACTCTGAAACAAATATTTGGTCCGACCCGGGAATCGAACCCGAGACCTCATGATCAGCAGTCGCACACGCCAACCGCAAGATCAACGAGGCAGTCCAACGATATAGCCCGCTGGGACGAGGTTCGAGGCGCGGAGAGACCGACGCGTGGGCTGGTCCTCGCTGATGTGGGGGGGAAGTAAGCTGGAGAGGCGGCACTCAGCGTGGCCATGTCATACTTTGTATATATAAATCTTCTGTGCGTGTAAATGTGACTAAACTCCTCCTAAACGGCTGAATTGATTTTAATGTATTTTTTTGTGTCTTTTCCAGAGGATTCGGGAATAGTTTAGATTCACAATTCAGTTCAATGGATAATGTTTTTTTAGTTATTTTTTTTATTTAGGGGGAATATGTGGCGGTTGACACGAAACGCGCCTGCGCGCTACCTTCGCTGGACGTCTTGACAACTAGTCAACAAGGCCGTCACTTTCCTTTTATGTAATGTACAACAATAACAGGGGGTAGCACCGCGGGACTCAGCTAGTACTTTTATAATTAACAATTACAATTCCTTTTGGTCGAAAACAGTTGCACGGACCGATACAAAATAAAAATATCGTAATAACACACGCGCTGCTCTGGGCAATCAGAGTTTACTCTGCTCTCAGTATTCCGATCCATGCTGCCTTACACACTGCTCAAGACACTCGAAGAATGGCTCCAAATAGAAGTCCATCAAAACAAGGAAAAGGATTATCTATATATATATATATAAGTAACTCTGTCTGTTTGTAACGCTTTCACGGCTTAGCTGTTCTGGATGAAGTATACAATGGAGATATTTTGATTCTTGAGGAACCACATAGGCTACTATATATCGCGATAACATCAGTTCGTATCGATTGTATCAACACACGGGCGAAGCCACGGGTAAAACCCAGTAATACATAAGTAGATATTGCTGTCAAGTTACTTACTACAGTTAATGTAATGTTCTCCTAGCCGATAACGGCCACGGCAGCCAGTCTCAACGGAGACCACCTTACTAGGCAGGAGATATTATAGTGCACAAGTGTGTGCGCAAACACAGGTGCACTCTCTGTTCTCTCTCTCTCATAATCCAATGGGACGGTTAACCGACACGATCGGGGAGAAATCAGGTGCAGGACCGACAGCTTTACGTGCTCTCCGAGGCATGGGGGTTCAGACCCCAACTTCCAAACTCCGAGCTGTTATTACGTCTTTCTATAATCAGGAAAACTCAATAACACTTTTGGCCCGACCCGGGATGCGAACCCGAGACCTCTTGATCAGCAGTCGCATACGTCAATCGCAAGGCAGTTAATATTAAGTACCTAGATAACCGAGCTTTGCTTGATTTTTTTTTGTAACACCTATTTATTGCCACCTTGTAAACGAAATTTCATGAAAATCGTTGTAGCCGTTTCTGAGATTCAGACTATACATATGACTTGCTCGCTTAAAGGTTTACATTACCAAAAACTACAGTCACAATTCATCAAGAATTAAAAAAAAAGGTCTCAACGTTCCTTTTCACGGAATTATTGCGAAGTGCAAACAAACGACTCGAAACTGAAGCACTCAGAACTCACCCTTATCGCTACAAGGGCAATTATCGGGCAAATTAGTCATTAGGGTGGCTCACACTGGCGCTATGGCGGGGACGGAAGCGCCCGCGGGCACCACACTAATTTAGCACAGTGTAGATGTTGCCTTAAGGGGCTAAGGAGAAGGATTCAGTGTACAACTACTGATAGGAATGAATTGGTTGTATAATGACATAGCATCATATTAGTATTACCGTTGAACGATTTAAGTAGTGAAATTGTTATTAATATACTGATATGTACATAAGTGTATCTCTAGATTTTAAGCAAATTACGATTAATTATTGTTCTAAAATAAAAATCTCTAATACAATTCCTTGGCTTGAATAGTGTCACACACCTTCACCACACACACATTCTGATTAACAGCTTCAATGACACAGCAAACTCACACCTCACACACATACATCCACACCCACACCCATACACAGACAAAATGATTGTGTCCACCTATGCATTGTAACAATTATTTTTTCTTGTCTTGGGAATGAAACTGACTCCCAACACACAGCTAACGCTATTTTGGGAGTCAGTGCTATACCGAGTTTTTGTATTTTTTTTTTATGTTACAATAAAGATTATTATTATTATTATTCATTCCAAACGACATAGGTCAATAAGCTTAATGTGCTTTAGTTTTCAGATCAATTTATTTCTTAAGTTTATCCGGATAAATTTTAAAGATTTTTTTTAAATGCGACTAAACTAATCATATTTGTCACGCACTTGAACGCCACGTTTTACTTTAGCGTCCTAAATGATTGGTTTTATACATTTTTATAATAAATAGATCACTTCCGAAAAATAGGTGTTTTACAACGTAGTGGGATGTATGTGTGTCTGTTACTCTTTTACGCAAAAACTACTGAACGGATTTTATATAATACATACATATAGATAAATTACAACCAATTTAACATGATATAAAGTAGGTTAAACTATCAATCTCTTAAAATCATCTTTACAGTCATTAGATAAAAATATAAATAAAATAAAATTGAAGTGCCTGTTTGTAACTTCAATAGCTTTTCTAAATGGAAGTATAAAATACGGTACTTACATCAAAAAAAAAAAATTTCAATAAATAGGTAATACTATAATTAGTAGCTAAGGCTAGTTTTTAATGTGACTTTATTTAATATCGCGGAGTGAAATAAAGTCACGTTAAAATCGGTTTGTTAGTTCCAGAGATTTCAAAATCCGGAACAAACATTAACATAAAAAAACACTTCAAAGGTACATAAAAAAATATGGACCTCCGGTATCCTCACTCACTGTGTGACGCTAGCGCTGTTTACACCGGTTTTCTGTAAGGCCGTGGTATCACTCCGGTCGAACCGGAGCTGTCGAGTTTCGAGCTGAGGAATGGCTCTCCTACTTAGGCTACCACCACATAGCCTTTTATTTATCTAGAAAATGTATAAGGTAGTAGAGTCACGCTGATTTCAACACGCAACGATGGACCAATTTCGAATAAATACAACCTACATTTTTTTTTCATGGAATTAAACCCAATATTGTAAATACAGGATCGAATACTCATTTAAAAGAAAAAGAAGAAGTCACGGGTACTGCAATCGAATATAAAATGCCTTCAGCTTTACAATTTGAGTCATTAGGAGATATGCTTTTTAAATGGAATTCATTCAAACCACAATTTCGAGTATTTCTCTTAGCAGCAGGGTTGGAAATGGTTGCAGAAGCTAGAAAAGCTGACATCTTATTGAATTGCGTAGGTCCGGAAGGTCAAAATATTTGTCATAATATATTAAAGAAATCTGATGACACTTCAAAATATGAATAATTATTGAAGTTATTTGATGAATATTTTCAACTAAAACAAAATTTACTTATAAATTCATTTAAATTTAACAAAAGAACACAGTAGGAAGGTGAAAAATTTGTCAATTTCTACTCAGATTTGAGGAAATTAATAAAATAATGTAAGTATGAAGAACAGGAAGACAGAATTCTGCGAGATCGAATAGTAATTGATATCCGAGACAGGAATTTACAAAAGAAATTATAAGAAAATTCTAATTCAACTCTAAATAGTGTGGTAGAGAAGTGTCGAGCGGCAGAGTAGTCACAAGAACATGGCAGGGTACAGCTGATAATAACCTGGTTACAAAGATAGTGCATATGTGTGGTTTGGTAAAAATATTTTCAAAAAGCAAGACCTCTTTCAAGCTGTAACATATAATGATTGGGCTGACAGGCAGGTGGAAGTCCAGGCTTCCCCTAGGATAGTGTCTGGATAGACGCGGCTCCGTTCCTGCGGGGGACCTTAAATAATATGGTCCAGGTCCTCCTCAGAGCAGGGCGCCTGTCACCGGCCGTCGGGGTGTGATGTTTAGTGGATTCACCTCCTCCGTCCCCCGGGAGCCGGAGATCCGGAGGGATTTTTCACCCCATCAAAAAAAAGGAGAAAAGTTAAATAACATAATAACAAATAACAAAAAAACTGACTTCAAGAACTTGACCAAATTGAAATACCACACCAAATGATCACACGGAAAGCACCATCTTTAAAATAAAAAAAATATATCAAAATGGGTTCACCCAGTCGAAAGTTATGAGGTAACAAACAAAAAAAAACAGTCGAATTGATAGCCTCGTTCTGTTTTGAAGTCTGTTAAAAAGTGCCCAATTTTTACGCTTCCCCTTCAGAAAACTAAAAATAATAATATATAAATAACTAAAGCGAATCTAGTAACTAATCAACATAAAGAACTCTTCATTCATTTATTCGTCTCCCACAAGATACCGCTCCGCACATTCACTTTGATGGTTAATTAAAACTTAACAAATAATAACTTCATTAACGAAACATTCGAAGCGAAATATAAAACAGACAAAGACAGCAAGCGACACGGTAAACCCATTCTCATATCATTTAAACTTAAATAGTTCTACGTTTAGTTACTAAAATGGTAATAAAATAGCTGGCAATCCGGTAACCGCATTTCCCATCAAACATTATAAACCAGAGTCCACCAAATTTAGCAAAAACATGAGAACAGTTTCAACGATTTAAAAGCTAAGCGAGTACCCTTAATTGTGTTAGACTCCACTCGGTACGGCACTTTTACCATTGATTATTTCCCCTTACACCAAACGAAGCCACCCTTCATCCCCTACCAACTCTATCCAACAATAAATAAGGGTGAATATTCAACGGTACATAACGGGGTTTATCTTTGCATTTTTGTAGAAAAGGGACGGGTATAGGACCCACGGTTGGCTGCCACAAGGGGTGGTTCACTCGAACAGTTACGCCCCAAATTTTAAGGGTAGTTTTGGCAGTACGAGGACCGAAGTCGGTAGTCGCCGCTCGAGGGTGGCGCGCGCACTAGTTGGTTTAAATTATGTTTGTAGCCGATTCTTTGTAACACTAAAGACTATCGCGATTGAAAAATACATAAACTTTGAAACAGTGTTTTATTATTGTGATGTGATAATGATCTATGTACTGTGACTGTGTTTAAATTAAAAAGGAAAACCTATTTTTTTGATCAGGTATATGTTTTAAACTTATTATCTCTAAGGTTTTGGTGTTTCTAATATTCATGCATTTGTTTGTGGCCTGATGTACTGTATTGTGTTTTATTTATACTAGTTGATCTGGCAAATTTCGTACCGCCATATTTTTTTCGTGAATATTTTACATATCCAAAAAAAACTTGTTTTAGTATTTATGCCCGATTTAGGTTCCCACTGGTAGTGTACAGTCGCAGACTAAGAAAATATAAGACATTCGGTATTTCTTTAATTTTCTTTTATATAAATCACAATTACACTATGATTGACATTAATAAAAGAATTATCCAATTTCGAGCAGTCGATCGAAAGTTATGCGCGTAAATACATTTCTGTGATTTATTTTAATTTGTATATCTAAGATAAAAGCGGTCAGTAATTTGATATAATTATATTATTAATTCAATAGTAAATGAAAGACAATTCTTTCTAAAACAGTTTTTTTATTTTTACTTTGATAACAAAGCAACTTCATCTCTCTTTTAATTTACCTATGATATTAATTAAACCTATTTTTTTATGTTTGGCCCTGCCAAAATCACCCTACTCTGCCTGATGGAAAGCATAAGCAGAATCTAATAGTGGTGGTCATTCATTGTGAATGCAGACAATACAGCATGATGACCCACACCATGGCGGACTAGTGATGTTTCTGCATCATTAGGCCTCCGATCTTGCACTCACCTACGAAATACGACAGCACGATCGCTGTCATTTTACGTTGATCTTCTGTGCGAGGGTAGTACCACCCGGCCCGGTCGAGCCGGCCCCACCGTGCTGAAATCAGCGTGGCTCTACTACCTTGTGTCTTCAATATTTGGAAGTGATTATGTATGTATTTGTGCGCTATTTTCATTATTAATCTTATTTTTAAATACATAAATATTTACTAATTTCAAATATAATTTTAATTAGTTGACCCGTCGAACTTTACTACTGCCATGTTTTTTTTACAAATATTTTAAAATTGCCAGCCCATTTGTGCTGAAATCAGCTTGGTTTTACTACCTTAAATAATTGCTAGTTTAAAAGTATTGAATCTACTTTTTCGTTGAAGACAATTTCACAACGCAACAAGATTATAAATTCTTATAGGCATCAATGTCATTCCTCTAACTTTCAAATGTTTTTCTAGAACAAAATTAAAAGGCACATTAAAACTCGTTTTAAAAATAATAGAAAATGCCTACTTCTGTTCTTTTAGGTATTAATAACGCTTTAACATCTTAACTGATTTATAATTAAGAAATAGTACTTTTAGTTTACTATTACTGTTCAACTGGTTCATCTGAATATTAGTTTTTCCACGGTGTGACTAGCGGACGGCATCGAACGTTGATTGAATAAGTTATTGAAATTAAATACTATTATTTCTTCTGAGCGAAGACCCGAGCCCGGGAGTGGGACATTGTGGGTCGTTCATGATGATTTTTTCAAACATTCATTAAACGGATAGAAAGATGCGCAATGATGCAGAAACATCTCAATAGCCCGCCATAGTAACTGTACTGCATTGTTGCATTGTCTGCATTCGCAATGAGTATGGTGACCACTACTCTTGAATTCTGCTCATGCCTTCCATCAAACAGTAATAATAATAAATATTTCGGTTATCTAACACGACGCCATCTAGTCCCAAGCTAAGCAGAGCTTGTGTTATGGGTACTAGACAACTGATACAAATACATATCTACTTTCTTCTTTACACCCAAACTCCGAAACAACTATTTGTAGATCATACAAACATTTGGTCGCCTTTTGTCGGTTGGTTTGAACCCGAGACCTTATGATCAGCAGTCGCACACACCAACCGCGAGACCTACTAGTTTAGAGATAATTTAGCAATTTTGTGTCTAAAATGTCTAATTTTAGCTGACACAGATGTCGTCTTCAACTATCTTTCATCATCATCATCTCCGATAGACGTCCACTGATGAGCTGACCTGGTGAAAGTTACGGGAAATTGGTTCCAGGGAACCAATTTCCCCCCGTCCCGCCTGTCTTGTACTGCCAGTATCAGGATACTGGCAGTACAAGACAGACATATGTCCAACTATACTAAGTATAAAATGAAGTTGGTTTTCATTCGTGTACGCTTAGATCATTTAAACCACGCTACGGATTTAAATGCGGTGTACAACAATTCCAAGAATAATTTCAGAGGGAGGTTTATATGTATAATACATGTATAGAATATATGTAGAGAATAGTCGAGAATTACAAAGATTTCCGTGCTAAGCCAGGGTGGGTCGCTAATAACGAATAAATTATTAAAAAAAAAACGATTTGTCAGGCAATTACAAGCACACATATGTGTATTAATTAGTTAAGTGTTAGTTGTTAATTAGAGCAGGACATAAAATGTATGAGTAGTGTCACGGACGTATGACTGTAATACCGCCTCTCTGGAGACCGACTCGTTTAATTTCAAATAAATTATCTGTGACAGCTATGTACTTTTTATTGTACCATAGACGATCAATGTTTACCGCTATTAGTTTTGTCTACGGTGTAAGCCTATTTTTTAAATTTAGAAGCGTAAATTGTTAGTACATTTTATTTGTTACGTTTTGTTTCAACACTAAGTAGTTAGTTAGTGTGTTTAGGTTATTTTTGCGTATTCCGTTAAATGGTAACGATCCATACCTATACATACTTAGTTACTTCCTTTATTATTCCCAAGATTATGTGGGGTCGGCTACTAGTTCAAGCAATCTAAATGTCAGTTTTTCCACGAAGCGACTGTCATCGGACCTTCACAACTCAGAGAGTGAACTGAATTCGAAGATTGAACTAGTTGTCAGTATAATTGAGGGCACCGACTGATGTTCATAACAACCGGTACCGACGGCCTAACGTTCTCCCCGAGGCACAGGCGTGAATAGCCAAACTTCCAAACTTCGGGCTTTTACTAAAAAATTCTTGTAAGAAAAACCCAACAACACTTTTGACCCGACCCGGGAATCGAACCCTAGACCTCTTTAACGAGAGTCACATACGCCAACTACTTGACCAATGAGGCAAGTATATCAATATACATAGTTTGTGCATATGAAGGCTAGTAAGTACTATTTACATTGTATGTGAGATAAGTATGTAGATTATAATTGAAATTGTTTTTTTAACACAAAAATCACGCTGTGAAAATGATACTCCTCTGATACATCATCATTAACACCCACAAAATTTAGTAATCGAGCCACTGCTCGACCTAAGTCTTTTTGCCTCTTCATGAAAAGGAGGGTTATTTAGTAGGCCATAGTATATCAAGCTGGCCGGTTGATAAAGGATTTTTTTAAAGCTATCCTTCTCTTTGCAGAGCTGTTATCCTGTATAGTGTTATCCCGTATATAAGACACTCAGGAATACTCTTAATTCGCAATCCGCCACTGCTCGAAAATCTCCAATTCAGCACTCCACTTTCACTTTTAATCACTCCCATCAAAATATATGAAACAAAGTATTAAATCAACTTTTCTAACACGCTTTTATTGGTATTCGTATCTATGTATATTGTATATTTAATCGTGGGAGAGTCGCTTCGACATGAATTGGCCGTCCGGAGTGATATGTGATACGGCCTTACAGAAAACCGCTGTGTTTCACTGAGTGAGTGAAGATACCGGAGGATCATACCCCTTCCCCATTCCTCTCCCCATCCCCCAAAGGCCATCAACACACTTGTGACGCATCTGGCGTTGCGGGTGTCCTTAGGCGGCGGTAACCGCTTACTACAGGCGATACGTCTGCTCGTTTGCACATTATTCCATAAAAAAAATGTAACGGAAACTTTGAACATGATTTTGACACCCTTCAAAATGTGGGATTAACTCAAAATTTGGCATACTAATCAAGGAATGATCACAATTCAACATTTTAAGTACTACCTTACTAAGATAATCAGGATTACTGATTGTTTGTTTTCCTGAAACTAGCAGGGTCTTGTCGAAGAAAACGTGTTTTTAGATTTTTTTAAACTGTTATCTATACAAATAAATAAAATTGGAGTGTCTGTTTGTAATATTAAAATAACCGCTTTTTACTAAATGCATATACGGTACATATACCAAAAATGTAGTTAAAAAAATTTTTGTCTGTCTGTCTGTCTGTTTGTCCCGGGTAATCTCTGGAACGGCTGGACGGATTTTGACAGGACTTTCACTGGAAGGTAGCTGATGATCCGGGGAGTAACTTAGGCTACTTTTTTAGACTAACTTTGTCCCGCGGCGTTACTCGCGATACAACAATAACCGCGGGTAACACCGCGGGGTTCAGCTAGTTTTTTATATTTTAAGACAATGTTGGTAAGTAATAAGCAAAAATGATACAGAAGCATCTCAATAGGCCGCCATAGTGCGGGTCACTATGCTAAAATGTTGCATTGTCTGAATTTGCAATAAGTATGGTGACGATTACTCTTGGATTTTACTCATGCTATCCATCAAGCAGAGAAGTCACTTTGGCAGGCTCATTTAAAAAAAATGGTACGAAGGTCGACCACGTATATCGCACTCTTGAGTGTCCATTTGACTTCCATTTCTTTCTTCTATTTATGAGAATGAACGCACTCACGATAGATATTAAAAACCAGCTTCACCATATGCCACATGACCCAGAAATACAAAATTACAAAACACCCATCACAGTTGTAATCTTTCAACAAAATACGTACGTTTAAAACAGTTACAGTGTTTTTAATTAATAAATGACTTTTTTAACAGTCGACCGTTGTCATAAACTTACATTACAAAGTCTAATTTTTATAACCCTTTTGTTGCGTTTACTGAGATGTGCGCGGTCAGTTGTCGACTGTTACACCGTAATAGCATTATTCTATACATACTGTTTATCTAAACGAGCAATTCTTGTACATATTTATTTTGAACTTTTGAGCATTTTAGTACATCGGCGGACAAGGTATTTTCTACCAGTCAACCTTCGGGTGATGTAGATCGCCTATCTATACCACCTACTTAGGTTACGTATTTAAACAATTAAATTATGTATATAATCTGAATATCGAAAACGGCTTTAACGATTTTTAGGAAATTTTGTATGCAGAGGTTGATAAATCGATGTAGAAAATTTATTAAAAAAAAATAACAGTCATTCAGGTATACTACTAATATTATACGTGCTAAAGTAACCCTATCCGTCGGTCTGTATATTACGCTTTTACGGATAAAAAGTTAGCTCATTGTTTGATACTTAATTTGTAGTGTAAATCTCCAGGGATAAACAAGTTAAATAAAAAAAATAAAAACGAAGAATAGCGATAGAAATAGGTATCATTGTTAAATTGTTCTAGTTTGTTAGATTTGGAAACAATTATTTTTGTTACAAAAGTAAAGCAAAGTGTTTAAGCGTTAAGCTAATAATTTATTATATATAAGTACACATTCAATTTTGAAATAAAAAAGCATTTATAAGAATAGTAATAAAATAAATTAATTAGAAAACTTATAATACACTGTAGATGTCAAACATCACGTAAATTAATTCGCACAATTAAAAGAAACGTACATTAGAAACAATAACTTACATCTAACGGTGACCTGACCGCTACGGTGTGTAAGTCGGCCGAATTAACACTCATCCGATAAGCATGCAAAGGGTTAGGTTTACTACACACTAAAGTTTACAGCGATGCTATCGTTGTGTAAAAGTGACCATCTGCTAATCTTTTTACTGCAGTTAGTTTCGGGTTAAAATGGCCGAGAGTGAACCTTTAAATATATGTAAGATATATTTTAGGTTTACAATAAAATTTTAAGCTTTTGTCGTAATTGTGAAGAGTTGCATATTAATAACATGTACACCTGAGAAAAAAGATTATATGTTTTTTAAATATTTTTATTCATAAAACAGTATAAAGGCCGTGACGGGAAGACCATTGTGAAAAAAAATCTTTAAGTCATTCTCCCGCGCGTATTATGACAACAGATTAAAAATATTGAGTATAAACTTTTAATTAAAAAATTAAAAGGCGCAGGCGTTTGTAAAAAGGTAATCGATAAAAAGTATCGGTTACATTTTAATTCCGTGCGGTTGAGTCGCAAACACCCGGCGATTTTGATTCTATCTGGTATCTCGTATTTTGTTACCAAAAAGATAATATAATTTATGGTCAAAGTGAGAACTACTAAAATACAATATCGTATTATTTAATGGTAGTAATTGACTTGGCACTAATTAGCCGGTTTCATTGGTTTCGTTTTTTTATATATCGTTTTTTGATATTGTTTGATCTGTCTTTTGTGCTTACAACATTGTATTGGGCAATTTACATATAAACCATGGTGTTTAATATTATAAAGAAAAAATTTGGAAAAAAAAACTAATAGGTAGAAGTACAGGATAGGTAAATGTTAGGTTCATTTGAAATTTTACGTATATGTTGTGTTTTTATGGGTAAAAAGTTAATATTTTCAAGGGAAGTAATAAATAAAATAAATATTTCTGACATTTAACATACAACGCAATCTAGCTTCAAACTAAGCAGAGCTTGTATTATGATTAGCTAGATTGACTGATAGGATTCTATTTTTTTTAAATACATATAAAATATAGAAAAAATACAGAAAATATCCAAACTCCGTTGATTGCAGATCATACAAACATTTGGTTCGACCCGGGAACCGTTACTCGAAGTGACTTTTTAAAAAAAACTAGTCATTGCCATCGTGGTATTTCGTGTTTCTAAATTCTAAAAATATGCATTTATAAACAGCCATTTATACCTTCTACGAGTATTATCCCCTTAGAGGTGGAATTTAAAACAATTAACCTTAGTTCCTCGTTTACAATACGAAAACGAATAGTTTTTACAAGCTTTTATTTAATTTCACCTGTCCCGATTTTTGTCCGTAAGCAAATCTTGCAAGTTATATTTGATGACAGACAGCTTTTACAACACTCACGGGATGAAAAAGGGATAATGACACTCCGTATTCTTAATTTATCACCATACAGATAGTAAGCTTTTTAACCGTCTGCAAAAAAAAAGGAGGTTTCTCAATAAATTAGCGTGATGATATATAAGCTATAGCCTTCCTCAATAAATGAACTATCTAACACTGAAATAATTTTTCAAATCGGACCAGTAGTTCCTGAGATAAGCGCCTTCAAACAAACAAACAAACTCTTCAGCTTAATATATTAGTATAGATATATGTATTTGATGTGTTTTCGCGGATAACTTCGTCGTTTATGAACCGATTTTGATGATTCTTTTTTTAATGGAAAGGAAATATATCACTACGGTGGTGCCATGATAAGGACACTAAGATCTGATAATGGCATCCAAGAGAAATCGAGTCAAACCTTGAAGTCGGTTTTATTTTTGTTAAAATTTTACTTGTAAATCTAACCTTTTCACAGTATTCCAGTAACAGTATGATCAATTTAAAATGAGTACATTCCTAACATATTGCGTTTGTACATGTCATTGTGAACTCCTTGATTCATGGTGGCTTGTCATGCGGAGCTGGTTCACTTTGTATAATTACCTCATTATAAAGCATTTGCGCTTTTTTAAGCATGTTATGAAATGTATTTTATGGTGTATTGCGACCTATGACCTTAATGTTTTAACTAACTAAAAAAAGTTATACTACAATAAATAGTTGGTTAACATTTAAGAAATCGATTGCATTGACTTCTCCAATAATATGAAGTAGAGGATTTCGGGCCTCTAGTGTCAACCATATTGGGTATCTGATTCCAAACTAGACAAAGTACAGTAACCTTTTGTTGACACACATACTTACAAAATAATCAGTCACCAAACTACTGCGGTATAACTCCCGCGACTCTATCTGAGAAATAAGGTACGGTATCTTTTACTCTCTTCTTATCCCGAATTCACCTTCTTCTTTTATTCTGTCAAAAAGCGAATATTTTGGACATAAGTGAAGTCATAAGCTGGGTAGGTTGTGTGTGTGTGAGTATAAGCGTGTTTGAATGTGTGTTTGAGTGTATGTATGTGTGTGTGAGTGTGTGTGATATGATGTGATGTGACTGTAGTAGATAGATGCAGTCATGTACTCGTACGCTTGTCTTGTGTTTGGATAGGTACTAAAACAAGAGATCAATCATATGAAACCATGTTTTAGTACTACTATACCTACCTATCGGGGATATCGGGTCTCTTTTAACTTCATTCCGTGAGAAGTAACCAAAGAACTTTGTTTGACTGCTGTTTTCCCTGAGGCCATATCATCACGCATACCTGATCATCATCATCAGTTTACACAATTCCTCGTGTCTAACAAAGTACAAAGTCACCGTAACAAGTTTATGAAAAAAAATACCCATTTGTACATCGGTGTTAAAGTAATAAACAACTTTATTTACGAGCTAAAAGCGTGTCCCATGACCGCCATTTTGGAAAAATTACTTTTAAACACGTTACCGTTGCTAATTGTATTATTATTAGAAGGTGCGAATGAATAAAGTTAGACTATTGTGTAGTTTAATTGATTAAGAGATCGATATCTTTAGTGTTCTAGTGAAACGAGTCGCTAGCGTACCGTGTTGATGTGTGATGACGCCATTTCATATACAAATTACTGTCCAATTCCCTAAAAAAACAGTCAAGTGCGAGTCGGACTCACGCACAAAGGGTTCCGTACCATTATCTATACATCAGAAGCTATATTATTACCTTTTTTTATTTATTTTATTGTGTTTTCAGTATTGGCTGTTGCCACGGCAAGAGAATCTCATAATCTGTAAAAATTTCAACAGTGTAGCTATCATAGTTCATGAGATACAGGTTGGTGGCAAACCGACAGTGGAGACTTAGTAATAGGGTCCCATTTTTACCTTTGGGTAAGGAATCCTAAAAAAAATTTTATAGTTCATAATAGATATGGAAATAACTAACATATATTTATATTCTACGTATTATATACTTCATTAGGTAACCGATATTTTATTTATTTTATTTATTAGCTTAAATTTCCTTACTACATTTAGTGTTTAATTTAAATCTAACTTAAGATTACACTTTATCTATTAATAATAATGTGATAGGTAACCGATATACACAACCATAATTAAAAAAAAAACACTAGTGATATTTACATGATTTATATTTATTTGTTTTTAATTTAAAATAACTGAAGCGGATAGACTAGTCAAAATACTAATGGCATTAAGTCCGCAATTGTTTATTTCATTACAATAAAATAAACAAAACAATAATCGGTTCATTCTCTACGGTTCATAAACCGAGGTGAGAATGAAATTTCGTCACTTTAATTACAGAAAGGCCAGCATCGATGACAAATGTGTACACAAATGTTTACAATACGTCAATTTATGATAAACCCACCATGAAACGACCAATTCGTGTTGAAAGGATGCTTTCATCGCGGCTCATTGCGAATTTCGCAGTTGTGAAATCCGAGCTAGCCGCTGGACAAACGAGACTCATTTTGTACAAAACATGTTTAAACGTGAAACTCTTTGAATTAAAGCTAGTATAACTATCACAGTTGTTTCTGTGGTAGTGTTTTGTTCATTTATTATTTATATTTACACAAATATCATAAAGTTTTACATTTATCTATACTTATATATAGTCAGTTAGATAACTATATTTGGCACTTCACTAATCTCCTAGGAACTTTCAACTTTCAAGGAACTTTTCTTTAACAATCACCAGCAGTATTTCTTTATATATATATATATATATATATATATATATATATATATATATATATATATATATATTGTCCTCCACTCGGCAATTGTTGATCAGGCCGAGATACGCTATAATTGTTGATCCACCTTTTTGGCACTATTTCTAAGATAGTAACCAGTCAATCATCTTATACACGCAATATAAGTATTATACGCCTTCCGACGCTGTGCTTAAGTCTACGGCAAATACTCTAGCTCGTCATCGATTTACACGGCAATTGTAGCTCTGATAACGGTCAACTTTATGATGCTTGATGATGTTTTGTTGATCAATATACACAACGTTTTGATCAACATATGCCGCGTACACTAGCATTTTAAAACGCGGGGGCCGGAGCAGCAACCTCGGTAGAAAGGAACAGGTATATTATTGTTATAATAAAGCACCTAAAAATAATGTGCAATAGTTCATTCGATTCGTAATTAGTGTCATGACGTCTAGAAAAATGTTTTTACGAATTTATTAGCGCATAAAAAATTGCGATTGTTATTAACAAAATAAGAAAAGGAAAAAAGGTAAGGTATAGGTATAAAGGTAATAAGGTATTCTAAATTACTAATATTTAAGGAATTGTTGAAACTAGATCCTGAAAAACAAGGAAATTTCCAATGCACAAGTCCTAACTCTTGAAACTATATCAGCAATTTTGAAAATTATTTTTGTGTTCGAACCTACAAAAAATGAGCATACCCGCTCATTTTTTGTAGGCACGTACTATGTTAATAGTGTATTTCCTATAGTTATACCGATATTTTCATTCATCATCATTCTGGTAGTCATCATTTCATGATCATGAGCTGATGATGTAAGGTACAGCTCCTTAACGGTTAGGAGTTGGAGGATAAATCTTTAAATATCATATGTATGTATGTAACCTTTAGTCGTATTCTTTCAAATTATTTAGATAAGCTGATGACGAAAGGTATAACTCCTCAACGGTTAGGAGATGGAAGATAATCCTTCGATTTCTTATGCATCTATAGACCTTTAGTTGTGTAGTTTCAAGTTATTTAGGTGAACTGATGGTAAAAGGTTAAACTCTTCAACAGTTAGGAATTAGAAGATTATTTTAATATTACACGTTCGTATAGACCTTAACTTGTATTCTTTTGGAGTATGAGGCTGATTCTTTAAATACCATATATAGAAATAGGAATTTTGGAATTTTTACTCCTAAGAGGGTGAAATAGGGTCTGAAAGTTTGTACGATAGTCCGTCATTTTTAAGTTAGAAACATGAATATTTATCTTAGAGGTACTGATTAAAAATTATTAGATACGTATTTAAGCGTATTCTGCCCCAAATGGGATGAAATAGGTGTTGAAATTTGTATGGAAGTCTGTCATTTTAAGTTGGGAACATGAAACTTTATCTTTAGGCTACAGATTAAAAATAAGTTAAAACATATTTAAGAGTTTCCGGAGATTCTACCCCTAAGGGGTGTAATAGGGGTTCACATTTCGTATATAGGTAAGTCTCGAAGTACACTTTTGATTACAAATAAATTAACACTGATATCACAGCATTTATGGGAATGAGCATTGATGGGAATTCCTCTCCTAAAGGGGTAATAAAAAGATCGAAAGTTTGTGCGAAAGTAATTTTTTTAAGGTATACAAATGAAACTTTATTTCCTAGACCAACGAAACAGTTAAAAAAAACTTTTTCAAGTAGGTAGTTTTAAGAGGGTTTACAACGCGAAAGTGCTTCCACCTTTAAAAAAAAGTCTCAACCAGAATGAATATTAAAATTCTGCTCTGACTACTTGGTGTATACCACGCCGTTTTAAAATATTAGTTCCCGTGGCATATGTTAATCAAACGTTGTGTATATTGATCAACAAAGTATCATCAAGTATGAAAAAAGTGATCAACAAAGTATCATATATGAAAAAGATAACGGTTATTAGAGCTGCAATTGCCGAGTCAATCGAGATAGAGATTTTGCCGTAAAATTAAGCACAGCTTTGCAAACCGCATAATACTATATTGTGCCTATAAGACTATACACTGGACACTTCCTTAGAAATAGTACCGAAAAGGTGGATCAACAATTATTGCAATCTCGGCCTGATCAACAATTGGCGAGTAGAGGACAATATATATATATATAAATGTCCAACTCCTGTTTCACGCCCTTAGAGGTAGAATATCCAGAAACGGTTAAATATGTCACCACTAATTTTTAATCAGTAGCCGTGAAATAAAGTTACCTCTTCTTAACTTAAAGAAGGACGTACTTACAACAACATACAAACTTTCAACCCCTATTTCACGCCCTTAGGGGTAGAATATCCAGAAACACTTGAATACGTATCCAGTTATTTTAATCAATGGCCCAAAGATAAAGTTTCATGTTCTACCTTAAAAAATGACAAACTTCCATACAATCTTTAACCCCCTATCTCACCCCCTTTAGGGGTAGAATATCCAGAAACGCTTAAATGCGTATCATGTCATTTTGAATCAGTAGCCCAAAGATAAAGTTTCATGTTCTAACTTTAAAATGATAAACTTCCATATAATTTTTAAATCCCTATCTCACCCCTTTAGGGGTAGAATATCCAGAAACGCTTAAATACGTATCTAGTCATTTTTAATCAGTAGCCCAAAGATAAAGTTCTAAGTTCTAACTTAAAAAATGAGAAACTTTCATACAATCTTTAAACCCCTATTTCACCCCCTTAGGGGTAGA
Source organism: Spilosoma lubricipeda (assembly GCA_905220595.1). Classification (NCBI taxonomy): domain Eukaryota; kingdom Metazoa; phylum Arthropoda; class Insecta; order Lepidoptera; family Erebidae; genus Spilosoma; species Spilosoma lubricipeda. Next base: position 12,003,080 of record HG992296.1, on the reverse strand, counting down.
CTATCCAGAAAGGCTTAATTACGTATCAACTCATTTACTTTACATTTACTTTTGGTAGAAGTTTAACAGTACCTAAATATATCTGATTACGTACCTTTTTTGGTTTGAAGGGTCCTTAGGCAATAATACGTTACGCATTAATTCGTTAATTAATTGTGAAGCAAACTGGAAACAGTCTATCATAGAAAAGACCCAATCGTGGAGAAGGTAGTCTCTGATTGGTCCGTTTGAATCGGATCAACAATAGCTGGTGTGGATTTGTATAAATATGATGTAAATAGTTCGTAATTCTGCCAGCAGAGGGGTTGCAATTGTTGATCCAGAGCGGAGCCACATTAGTACGCCGGAATACACATTAGATCAACAAAACCTGTTGCTGATCAACAATCGCCAACAGATCAACAATTAACTGACGCCACGTCGCGTCAGATCAACAAGGGCCGAAAAGAGATATCTATATATATATATATATATATATATGGGCCTTAAAAGTGACTCTACTCTGCCTGATGGAAAGCATAATCAGAACCCAAGAGTAGTGATTAAAATACTCCATGCTAGAATAAGGAGGTGGCCTGTTAATATGCTTCTGCGTCATTGGGAACAAGGTCCTTTCCTTCTATACCTTCAGTCAAAAACCGTATTACCGTATTTGTTTTTTTTAGTTTGATTTCTAGTCCCCATATTTATTTAACGGTTTAACTGCTCATCATCAAAAATAACTAAGAACTCTACTGACTAATCAACATTTTGAATAAAAAAATAATAAAATTCTAATCGGTTCACATACGTAATACGTAATTATAACACTCCGGTTTAAAATGAAGCTTGATGAAAAATATTTTAATGAGTTACGAGGTTGTAGCAAACCCTACTTCGCATTATTTATTAAAGATTGATAACAAAGCCACTATTTACATCATACCAAATTTGAATATAAAGTCTAATAATAAGTCTAAGTCTCATAATAAAAACGGTCGAGCCATCTTACCAATAACGGGATTATCAAATCTTTTTTGTCAAAATCCCTATTATTCATTATTTATTCAAAACAATGGGGGCTGATCCCTCGCAATATTAGCCGATGTACTCACGGGACGAGGCTAAATAAGGCTTAGAACAATAACGCACTTAAATGTTCTGAATTATATATAGTATTAAACGTCTTCAAGGGCTGAGTTTCGAAGAAACTGATTCATATTTACATAACTTATATGTACAAAGTTGAATATTATATTTACGAAATTATTCATGTCTTATTTAATGGAGAACTAAATTTATTAATACAGATTACACTTTTAAAGTAGAGGTGAAAAGAACAACCTCTGTTTTTAGTTTGCACTCCATAGATGAATAGTTCGTATGCTTGCTAAATCTAGAAAGTCGAGATTTTTTTTGTTATAAATGTATTTATAGTTGTGCTAAGGATGTGGTGTCCTTACTAAATTATTATATTACTCCTTTCCATTTAAGTACGTAAAGCTGTCGGTTCTGCGTCTGATACCTCCCCGGTTGTGGTGGATAGCCGTTCCATCGGTTTATAAGAGTTAGGGGACAGAGAGTGCACCTGTGTTTGTGCACACACTTGTGCACTATAATATATCCTACGTAGTTGGGTGGTTTCCGTTGAGACTGGTCGCCGTGACCGTTATCGGCTAGGAGAACACATACTTATTTCCATGTAGTCTTTTCCTTTCTGAAATATACATAATCTAGCTAAAGACAAATATTGAAAAAATCCCATTGTTTTTTTATTCCTAAAGTTTCTCTTTTCTACCAGGCTCCCAGAAAATGAAAGAGTGATCAAAATGGACTCGCCTGTATCATCACAAGACGATAGAGATATCGAAGTCAACGTGGTTTCCGGAGCTAGCAGCCCTGACATCACATCCTCCCCATCTAGAAACGACCAGAAGAGTCCTTTTTACGACCTGAAGAAGGACAAAGAAGAAAAGGCAACCGGGAGTGCTCCGTATACTAGTTTTTCAATCAGTTCGATTCTAAATCGAGCGGAACCGAGGAGAGAATCGAATGTCTTGGAAGCTGCTTTAGCTGCAAACCACTTTGGCAGTGCTAATGATGCCATGCTTTCTAGGTAAGTCATCTTTTGAAAATTATCATGCTTGAACAGTCCACTGCTCATGGGCCTCTTGTCACGAAGGAGGTTTTAGCCAACTATCATGTTATCCATATCGTGTAATATTACCGTGGGAGAGCCACGCTTCGGCATGAATGGGCCGGCTTGACCGTGACCGTGATACCAGGGCCTTACAGAAAACCGATGTGAAATAGCGTCTGCGCTGTGTTTCACCGGGTGAGTGAGGATAGCAGAGGATACCCTATCCTACATAACTCTATATAACTTTCCCCGTCCCCCAAAAGCGGGCAACGCGCTTGTGACGCCTCTGGTGTTGCGGGTGTCCATGGGCGGCGGTAATCGCTTACCATCAGGTGATACATCTGCTTGTTTGCCCCCTAAAACATATAAAAAGCTCATGCTGGCCAGACGGGCTAGTATAGGATATGTTTCAAGTATTCTTTCTCTTTTCTAAGTTGTTATCTTGCGTAGTTTGCTCCCATAGTCAGCTCTTATGACACCCATGGGATGAATAGGTGTGTTATCTAGTATCCGTCACCGTACAAACTATTAAATAAACATAATTGTTTTGAAAAAGTTCAGGTTTCTATACAATTCTGAGATGCTTGAATCACTGTTTATTCTCCTTCAATTAGCCGCATAACCAATACCTTTCCATATCTTTCCTTCTTACCTATCTTAGCTTTTGCCTGCAGCGGTACCCGCGTATATCTCAGTTATATTATTATAATGCAATGACTCCTTTTAAACTTAAACCTTTCAACAACAAAGATTCAGAAATAGTGTGTGATTCCACAAACTAATATTTTATAAATTTGATAGACATCTTGTTAAAAGTGATAATAATTTAACATCAGACCAAGACCTTTAGAAGTAGAGTATCCAGAAACGGCAGAAAACGACTAGACATTGTTGTTAGGTGAGATAGATTATACTATTAGCGATACAATAGATAATTTATTTTCAAAGATATTTTATATGACTTTGTGTAGAATATAAAACGATTGTTAAGATCCGCGAGTATTACCAAGGAGAAAAATAACCTGTATTCGGAAATAGAGCACTGAACTAGAATAGAGTAGTGGGTTAAAATGTCAGATTAATCCCGCCATTTTAAATTGCTGGCTGCCATCTTGTATGTGCATAGACTAAGAGAAGAGCGTTTAGTTTAATTCACTAGATATCGTAGTGAAACTGGCCATTTCTCGTCCGTATAATGTCCCGATCGATCGGTGGTCTACCGCGCACTTGTGGGTTTAATCTTAGTGCTCTGTTTTAACAGGATAGTAACTCGACTGGAATGTCTGTTAGACTAGGCAAGTGTCCGAATGTTATAAAGTTACTTAAAAGTGGGATATTTCTTGTTGTGTCATTTAGTTTTTCGTGTATAAAACTGCATTAATCATAACGTAGGTAAGATATTAGCCATATTGTTACTACTATGAAGTCTGAAGCCATGAAGTTAAACACTGTTTTTTTTTGTTATTTTGTAAATGTAATTAAATTTTAAGTATTTTGAACTAATTAAATTATTGTTCACTCATAAATTACATTTCCTTATGCTGCAAAGAGATGCAAACTATAATCTCTTGTACTTTTTCGTTAACAACTGTTATTCTATTAACGAAACAGTTATTAAACCTGATTTGTGCCAATAAATATGTTGTAATTTTTATGATGAATTTATACTCTCCACTTGTGATTAAACCACTTGCCTTTGAAGGTAGATAAACAGGCGCAGGGTTTGAACAAGATCAGTTTAGGTAGCCGCCCGGAGTACAGCAAGTTTGTGGTAATATCCTCCCTTATTAAACTCGCTTCTCAGTAGCGTTACCGAGTTTCAAACCGTTCGAGAGCTTATTTATATTGAACCTGCTCGATAATTATCAACCTTTATACCTTTTTGTAGCTTTAAGTATTTTTGTTTTTTGTCTGCGATGATTTGTTTCTTAAGCTGTTTTGGTATAAAATTTAGTTATTTCATTTACTTTTAAAGTTCCTCGTTCTATATAATATAATTAAACTGTAATACATGCATAGCTAACTACATACTTACTTACAATGGTACGTATATAGTTAGGTATGCAGATATGAATTTAGGACGCATTAGACTATAGCAACAAAGGAAACATCAAGAAGCCTATTGGGCTACGTGTGTGTAAAGGTTGTTAAATTCAGAGATTCAAGAGCCTTTAATCGTCAATACCGTAATATTGGTCAAAAGCCAAATATTTACAAAACTATTATACATTATTTTTATTTATTATTTTTATTCTATTTTTCATCATTCATTTCATACGAAAATCTCATTAGGTCAATCTCTTTGTGGTCGAAAGTTCTGAAGCAACTCTTTGCCGCACGAATTCGTATCGTAGCTATTCGCATCGCAAGTTCCTACAATGCGACGTCGCAACGCATCGTAGTTATGTGTGGATGCCCTTAGATGAAAAAAAAAGTATGAAGATAAAAGCGGCGAAGTGACCGCTCAAACATCTTTAGTTATTTTAATTATTTTCATCTAAATATACAGATATATCAAATCAACCACCAGACAAATAAAACCAAATTAAATTACATTTTGAAAGCACCATTTTGTCAGAACATTGTAACTTTATTTACGTAAGGAAAGCAACGTCCCGTGTCATGTCAGACAACGTCCATCTAAGGGTAATTTGTCCATTTACCCTATCCGTTACCCCATTTCTTACCCCATTTGGTAGGCTTAAGGGGTGTTGGAGATAAAAGGGGAAGATCCGTGTAAGACAGTTGATTAGATGGGGTGATGTTGGCGGGATTATAAGGTTTCTTTGAGTTTTATGTTTGTTTGGCTTGTTTCGGGTAATGATGTGAGACTTGTGTTATATAAATGTGGTTTTGGGGTGTACTGGTTACGTTGATTTGTTTTTTGATTGGGTATTTCTGTAATCCAAAGATGAGTTTTATGGGTTATTTTAATGGAGTTTCAAATCTAATCTATCCTATATCAAAAATTATATATATATTTATATCAGTTGTCTAGTACCCATAACACAAGCTCTACTTAGCTTGGGACTAGATGGCGTTGTGTGTTAGATGTCCGATTTTTTTTTTTTTTTTTATCTTAAACCAGCAAATCTTGTATCTTTACATACATACAAATAAATGAAATTGGAATGTATGTTTGTAATATTAATATTACCGCTTTTTACTATGTGCATATGTATGTATACACGGTAAATATACCAAAACAGCATTTATCTTCGTCTATCTATCTGTTTGTCTGTTTGTTCCGGGTAATAGATAAACTTGACAGGATTTTCACCGGCAGATAGCTGATGATCTAAGGAGTAACTTAAGCTACTTTCTTTCAGACTAACTTTGTCCCGCGGCGTTACCCGCTGTACGACAATAACCGCGGGTGACACCACGGGGGTCGGCTATCATAATATATATATTAATCTGAATTTAGGAAACGGATCCAATGATTTTCATGAAATTTAGTTTCAGACTTCGTTATTCATACACGGAGTTCCCGAGGTGATAAATGGTTAGCTAGAATTCATAATTTAGAAAATTTACCAAAAAAATACCGTACATCCAGGTAGTTAATTAGACACGTTCTATTTAGTTGTGTATTGTTTATTTGTGGCTATAATCACACATTCTAACAAAAAAAAGAACCGACTACAAGTAATGGACCAAATTGAAATGGTACCACACCAGAAGCACCAGCTTTCTGCTAAAAAAAATCATCAAAATCGGTTCACCCAGTCGAAAGTTATGAGGTATACATATATAAGCATAAAAAAATACAGTCGAATTGATAATCTCTTCCTTTTTGAAGTCGGTTAAAAATACAAAGTAGAGGACTACATATTTGATTAGAGAGTTTTCAAAATCAAATTCGAGTCATTTATAAAATAAATAGGAATAAATTAATATTTCGGACACCTGATACAACGCCATCTAGTCCCATACCAAGCAGAGTTTGTACTATGGTATTGGACAACTGAAATTAATACATTTCTATTTTTTTTGTAAATACATACATTTTATGCATAGAAAACACCCAAACGCGGAAACAAATATTTGTAGATCATATAAACATTTGATCGTACCCGAGATCTCAAGCACGGCGGTAGCAAACGCTACAACTTCGCCACTGAGACAGTTAAAATCTTTGTAGTGGTTTTATAATAATTTACTTTTCACTCAATTTCATTATTTATTAATTTAATCTTTATTTTTTATCTTCTTCTCTCTCTCTCTTCAAAAAGAGACAATGAAAATGAAGTACATCCTTCCCTGTAACATCCTTTGAATTAATTATTATTTCCAGTATTAAAATTATTTTGTGTAGCATAAGAATATGTTTAATCTTCAAAAATCAACAGTAAGTATTTCTGTCTTCCTTCAAATTTACAAAAGACTTCAAAATTCGTTACACCTAGAAACAGGAAAATAAAAAAAAGTCCCTTTCCCCGAAGTAAGAGCCTATCTTAACATTTGTAACACTACGCATTTCCTACAACATTTTCCTTTCTTTACCGTCTTAATTTACAATGACGGGACATTTTGTAGCTGTGTAAACGATCTGTCATTGTAGCCGCCATTTTGTCCTTAACTTTTTTTATTCGTAATCTGTGTTCATCCTTGTTTTGACAGCCAGCTAATTAAGTTAAAAAAGCGTTCTGAATTGAAAGATAAGACGAAGTAGGTTGTTTTTTTTAAATATTCTCTCTGGTTAATTAACTAAATGGTTTTATGTTAATTTGGAGGTTTTGAATAAATTTGTAGGTACAAGTTTTTTTGTTGTTATGCTTTATATATGGTTCTATATTTACCTATTTCATTCTGTAGTATCTTATTATGATAGGTAGGTGTATAAGTACTTATAATTATGTGGTATTTTTATATTTAAATACTGTTTTTTTGTTTTCATAATAAATCTCTTTTTCATATAATATTTTTTAGAAAATCTCAATTCAATAGGCTCAAAGTTAATTTTCTGCGCTCATTAAGTTGAAATTTAGCGCCATTCTAAATACAGTTTTGTCTTTGTTCTTCATTTCTCATTCATCCAACCACAACGTGCCAAAGCCAAGCATAGCATGGCAGGCAAGTGACACCTTGTAAAGTATAACACCTTAACGTATTCTTGAAGTCGTTGCCATATGTTATCAAAAGTAATTTAAGAAGAACATAGAGCTTCTGTCCTAGACGAAAGAAAACGTTGCTTCGTAATCTACGTCTACTGTTATCATCAACAACTCATAACGTCTCACTACCGGGCTCGGGTCTCCTCTTAAGAGAGGGTTAAGGCTATACGTCCCCACGTAGGCCGAGTGCGGGTTGGGGACTGGCAACACAACATTGTGGCTACTTAAATCTTGCCGTTGGATGATTTTGAGCCGCCCAAAGGCCTCCTACTAAGCTTCACGACTTCTGTTATTCATCTAAAAAAGTATATTTGTATTTAATTCGTAATTTGGTACCCATAGTGCAAGCTCTCATTAGTTAGGGACTTGTTATGTGTTACATGTCCAAAATATTTATTTATTGATTTATTATTCTGTATTGTAGCTGCTTATATACTAGTTGAGCCCATAATCTGCTATTAGTGCCTACAGTAGTAGTTCATTAGATACCATTACTAATTAGATAATGGAATTAGTGGTCTGAATTGGTCTTCAATTTAAATAGTACTAATATTATAAGCATGTTATAGGGTATTAAAAATATATATCTTATAAACGACTGTCTGATCCCATACTATGCAAAATTGAGAAACATAATTATGTATAATATTTTTTAATCTCATCTAAAACCTTTAAAGGAGCAATTATTGTATATATGTATATAGCGTGAATCTCGAAAATGGCTCTAACGATTTTCATCAAATTTAGTATGCAGGGGGTTTCGGAGACGATGAAATGGTCTGGAGATAATTTCATTCATTAGAAAATTTATCAAAAAAAGAACAAATCTAGTGACCCAGGTACTAATTAATATTAATAAATTCAAATTCAAATTCAAAATAATTTATTCAATTAAGACACTAAGTGACATTTATGAACGTTAAATTGAAGCTGTAGTTAAGAATCATAGATCGACACAAACAGACGCCACAGCATGTGCTGTATTGTCGAGGTAAATTAGGTGAAAACACCAAAATCTACTGCCTGCCTGTGTCGATCTATAACTTCCAGTTTCCATAAATTCCAATAATAGATCAGAACCTTTCACTGTTGGAAATTTTAATCTTAATTCAATTATATAAAATGTGAATTATAAATAATAAAATATATAGCAAAGCCTGGCCTCCCCCTCCTAAGAAGATTGCCATGAACTTTAAGATAAAGTAGTCTATGGCGACATCCCCTCGTAATGGGCAAGCTGATCCCATATTATGTGTCCTCTGAGTTATTTACGATGTTCTGCATCCCCCTAGAGGACAGCTAGGTCAATCTCTATGGGATCTTATGTAGACTCAGTAGAATTTTCCTATAGAATACTCATGAGTGTATTGAACTAAGAGATTTTCTTTTGTTTTGCAAGTATTTAGAAAAAAAAATTGTTCACAGTCCTTGATTAATTAGTTTGATTTGACCAGAGTACTGCCAAGCAGAAACACTGTTGAAACGACTAAACGTTCATTCGATTTGTTATCAAACGCCATTCCAATGCTGCTGAAAATTATTACAAATAGTATTTAAATTTCAAAATATAAAAAAATACTAAAATACTGCAACTAATAACAACAAAGTTTTTATAAGGCAAGAAAATTCATCAAACAAGAATTGATATAAAAAACATTGGTTAATCAAATCTCCAAAAAAGAAAACGAAAATTCATAAGGACAGATTCCCAAGATTTAAAAAACATAACACCACAGATTCAATACACCATCTGTTTCGGTACCTGTTTTGAACGTAATAGGCCTAAACAAGAGCATCTTTTCCCTCCTGATCCAGCCACTTCCCTCTGCGTTAAATGTAAATAATTTAATACCACACTCATTAGCACAAGTTACAGGCGATAGCGATTTAAATAAAACACATAATAGAGAAAGTTTTGCCACATTTGGGCAAATAATACCGGAGGGGTAGCGTGGCCTCGCAGAAATGTTATATTACAAAAGGTTTCGTTACATATCACTGAGTGAGTAAAGCCCGAGCCTCTAGTTTTGGGCTGCAAGTGTGATAAAACACTTATACAACACAACGCAATTCCAAGTCTCTATGGGAGACTGTAGTCGCTTTCCATAAAGAGATCGAATAGCTACTGTTTACAATAACTACTATACCGGGATTGCTTGCTGGCTTATGAGTCAGAAACTTGTAAATTATCAACAAATGCAATTAAACCATTATTGTTACAAGATTTTAAACTTAACGGTATCGTATCTTATTAGATGGCTCGCGCTGGGGCAGACGTAGTTATGTTACGAACTACATTCTCTATCAATTTTTTAATTGGCTTGTAATTATTTAATATTTATCAGGTATGGTGCGTTTTGTTTTCCCGACGAAAGTTCGACCAAATTATTCGATTAATCACTTAACTTGTAAAATAATAAATTTTTAAACGTGAAATTTTCCACCTCTAAAGTTTGTAGCTCCATTACGCCAGAGCGGCTGAATGAATCCAGATGTACTTTAGCATAACGATAGTTTTATAATCAGTTTGACGCCATCATTTTGCTCCAATTTAAAATTCTATAAAGATGAAACAAATATTAGAACTCGCTTTCTGTTATCACTTAGGCCCACTCCAGCATCATTTATATACAATCTCAAGACTGGGGGAATCTTCCTTACATCCTTATCGGTTTAAATGGTTCTACATAAGGGTGATTTTTACTAAGAAATCCTTTGGTTATTTACCGAGGGGTGGGTTTCACTCAAAATATTTTTTTTCAATATTGAACAAAATTCCTCGGGGTACGAGTTAAGTAGCTAGATGTGATTTATGGATTATTTAAGTGGGAGTATTTATTTAGAAGTAGGTATTATAGGTATCTTGTAAGCCTTATTTTTTGTATGTAACTGAAACTAAAAAGTTCAGACAATTTGGAAAAAGAATTGTATTTAGACTTATTGAAATGAAATGAAACGAAAAAAATAATTGTCTAGCCTGTTGGTTAGTGACTTTGAATGTTAAGCCAAAAGTCTAATTCAGTAGTTTATTCATGATATGCAACATCTCACCGATGATCTCATCAGACGGTCAACACTAGAAGTTGAACCACACAATTACTGGTTAAATCAAAAATGTACGATTTACTAGCTCCTTCCTCCTTACATACTTTCATTCCTTTTACGAATTTACTTTACTTTACTTTACAAAGTGTACACCTCAAAAATCTTTGAAATCTGTTCACAATAGACAAAGGTACGTTGGTAGGTCCATGATATTGATTTGAGACCCTCAATCTTGGAGTTAGTATTTAAGGAAGTTAGTAAATAAATGGAGGACCGAGCTGTGTTCGTTTTTTTTGTAAATTTTCTTAAAATGATCCTAGCTAAATCAATTTATCGCCCCCAAAACTCCCAGCATACTCAATTTCATGAAATTCGTTAGAGTCCTTTCCGAGGTTCAGATTATGTGTGTACAAGAATTGATTGTCTAAAGGTATTAGATGATTACCTATATTCGTATTGCAAGACCTACTACTTGTTGCAACTGTCAGTTTTAATTTGAAATGTCAAATGTTTGAATAACATTTGACATTTCAAATCATTTCAAAAGACAAATGAATGAAATTTGATACTTTATTTGAAAATTCAAGTTCTTAAACTACAAATAAATAAAGATTCTATTTCAAGATAAATTATTGTCAACAAAACCCATTGTGGGACTGAGGCATTTATCCAGGACACTATCATCTTAAAAGTGAAATAGAAAAGATTCTTTTAAAGGCACGGGAGCACAAAAGCGCCCCGCATCGGACAACGAATACAAGTAAACACTTTAGTCCATAAAAAGGTACAAACGGTATTATTAGTGTGAGGATAGAAGTGTCTGCCGCGCAACGCCGTCGACAGCAAAAAGAATGAGTGGCTCTTGGGCCGGGGTTGCCTGAGCACGGTCATTGATCTCCTTTGAAAAAATATTTATTTAATTTAGAGTTTGGTTATTTTCCAATTTATATTTTATTAGTTTTTATGTAATTTGTAACATACCAAGAATTCTATTTACACTTAATATAATTTATTTATATAAAACCGCCGTAGAAAGTAAAAAGTAAAACTGTGAAAGTAGGTAATATATAGGCAAATCACAAGTTAGAATGTTTTTAGTCTATTTGCTACATGTAATATAAATTTAAAAAGTGTTTAAAAAAAAGTAAATTATTAGCTACCTACTCAATCATCGAGAGTTTCTTCGAATTTCACTACGTAGGTACAATTTAGGCTTACACAGTGCCAAACATAATTTTCTGTAATTATTTTTTCAAAATGTAATAATGATAATAGTAACAAACAATATGTGTTTGTTAGTATTATGTATTTGACCTTCAATTAAGTTCGTCAACTTAGACGAAAAGGCACAAAAGTGCTGGTTGATTGTCGTTTTTGAAATACAATATTATGCATTATTAAGTAGCATTATTTATTCATCATCATTTTTACCGTGAGAGAGTCACGCTTCGACATGAATGGGCCGGCTCGACCGGAGTGATATCACGGCCTCACAGAAAGCTGTTGTGAAATAGCGCTTGCGCTGCGTTTCACCGAGTGAGTGAGGATATCGGAGGCCCATACGGTACCTATTTTGTTAATTTTAAAATTTAATTTATATCAATATAATTTAATTTATATAATCATCCATTTACGTATACTTTCATTTTTTTTCTTAATTAACGATTATGATTATTTATAACATCTTGAAATTTATAAAAATATCAGTGTTACTAATTAAAGTGTTGTAGTTACTTCAAATTTTGATTTCTCATTTCTTACACGAATAATATTGTCATGGTTTTAAAACAAATATCTACAAAGAAACTTTTTACTTTTAACGATCTTCGTATTAAGACAATATATGCATCGGTGAGTGACAAATAGTCGAGTCACAAAACTACTAAAATCCACCTTTCTCAAGAAATTACCCCAAATCTCGGGAGAATGTCATAAGGTGTGAACTCAGACTGTGGCATCGATTTTTATAACCCTTGGGGGAGGCGGGGTTAGCGAGAGGGCCAATCTGGGCGCGGTGTGCCGACCAATCAGCGCTGGCGTCGCGTTCCGTTTCACGGTGGCTCTTTATCGTGTAATGGAATTTGCGCGGAGTGCGCCCGCCGGATTACGGTTTCGAATTGGTAATATGGACTCGAGACGTACTAAGATATTTTTATTTAGATTTTCGCTCCTTTCTTATTGATTTTGACAATAGTTTTGGGGTTATTGAGTTTGTTTTGTTCAGTTAATGTTTGTCTATAGATAATTGGGTAGTTAAGTATTGAAGTGTGTTTTTGTTTTGTGTTAAGTTTCTTGCGATATATTTTCAGCTAATTTAATGAATGTGAACTTTATTTCTAATATTTAATTTACATCGAGAAAACTATTTCGATCTAGTAGTTAGTGAAACGGACTAACAGAATAGTTTTTTTTTTGAGACATACATCATCATCATCAGCTTATCGCAGTCCACTGACAAAGACCGTCAACGCATTTGTGACGCGTCTGGTGTTACGGGTGTTCATGGGCGGCGGTAATCGCTTACCATCAGGGGATTGGACTTTTTTTTATATTTGGCACTGCCAAAATCACTCTGCTCTGCCTTATAAAAAGCATAAGCAGAATCCAAGAGTGGTGGTCACCAATGCCACTGCGAATGCAGATAATGCAACAATGCAGCATGGTGACCCAAACCATGGCGGGCTAGTGATGCTTCTGCATCATTGGGCCGTCGGTCTCGCACTCACCAACGAAACACGACAGCATGAACGCTGTCACTTTTAGTCGATTTTCTGTGCTCAGGTTGTACGGGTCGAGCCGGGCCAACCGTGTTGAAATCAGCGTGGCTCTACTACCTTGCAAGTTTGGTACCGGATTTAAATCTTGACCATATCTATACAAACAAATAAAATTGTAGTGTCTGTTTCTAATATTAAAATAACCGTTTTTTTAATAAATGCATATGTATGTATGCACGGTACATACACCAAAATAACGTTTTTTTCAATTTTTGTTTGTCTGCCTGTCTATCTGTTTGTTAATGATAACACCGCTGGGTTCAGCTAGTTGACAATAAATCCGCTTGTAACACAAACAATGAATATAATAATTATATAGTTTTCCACATGTATCATTACCTCTCTACAAATTTATATAATAGATAGCTTATTCAATAAATAAGCTTATTAATAATATAGAACTACTACTTCAATATTACAGTACCCTTTTAAACCAGTCTTCCCTCGCAATCACTCTTATTGACATTCCTGAATAAATATTCACACTATTTTATGCCTACAAACAATGAGAATAAGCTTTAATATTAAATAACAGCTATTTAGGTCTTATAAGTCTTTTATAACTCTAACGAATCGTAGTAACTATTCAAATTTTTAGTGATGAAACGACGCAAGTGACAATGGGGATTTTATATAAAAGCTACGAGACAATTTTTTTCATTTTGTCATTATACTACTGGCTGCACAGAACAATAAAGTGTTATCGATAAAAGAACAGCTATCGTTATTGTTATTTAAAAGTATCGATAGAAATAAAAGTCGTTCGGAATTTGAAATTATTGCGAATGTTCGGAATTGTGTTTTGGAATGTGTGTATTGTTTTGCTCGAAACATTTGAACGTATATATTATTGTTTTTGAAATACAAGACTTACTAGTGTGGATTTTATATGTCTGAGCTTTGCTGACAAAGAAAATTTTCTAGCTAACAGTCATTAAACATATAATGGTTCTCTCAGAGGCACTGGAATGGTTCTCATCTTATATTCGGGGGCGACAGCAGTGTGTTCGTATTGAAGACATGTGTTCGAGTTGGTGCGACCTCCACGCTGGCGTCCCTCAAGGCAGTATACTATCTCCTCTTCTCTTCGCAGTATTTATTAATCTTATCACAGAACATCTTCAGTGTACGTATCACCTGTATGATCTGCAGCTATTTTCACAGGCAAGGGTGGAGGATATAGCACAGGCCGTTGACAAAGTCAATCAAGACCGTCAAGATTCGGACTGTCAATAAACCCCACCAAATGCCAGGCGATAATTGTAGGAAGCAAACGCATGATTGGCAGACTGAACCCTGACTCAATTTCGTTGATTGTGCTCAACAGCTTAGTGGTTCCTTCTAGCCCCGTAGTCAAGGATCTGGGTCTACACATTGACTTCTCTCGATTGGCGTGCACAGGTTACTCACCTAAGTCAGATGGTTACTGGAAACCTACGAAAGAAAAAAAAAATCTCCTAAAACTTAAACTATGCTTATGCAGTCCTTAATCAGTCCGTTAATCGACTATGGTGATGTATGTTATTTCGACCCGAATGCAGACTTTTTCAATAAGCTAGACCGCCTTCTCAATGACTGCATTCGGTTCATTTTCAATTTTCGCAATTATGAGCATGTCTCTGCCTCACGTTCCTAACTGAATTGGTTGCCTATTCACCTGCGCCGCTATCAGTGAGCTCTGACCTCTCTTTTTTGTTTCTTACCTCCCCATCCTCATCTACTTACCTTGCTCCCTACCTTCTGTTCCAACCACGACAGAATTCTTTGCTCAGAAAACAATCTGCTTCTCTCATGTCCCTCTCACAACTCAGACTTCGTGAACTCATCGTTCTTCGTCCAAGCAGTACTACTGTGGAATGCGCTCCCGCTTGAAATCGGGAAGTCCACTAACCGTTTTGCATTTAAAAAGAAGGTAAATGAACTCTTTATAACGTCATTGCATTGTCAATCACGGTACACAAGATACGTGTACTATAAATAAATAATAATAATAAATAAATATTTCGGACATCTATCACACAACACCATCTAGTCCCAAGCTAAGCAGAGCTACTACTACTACACTGGGTACTAGACAACTGATACAAATACTAATACACTTTTTTTCTTTCTGTAAATTAAAACATATTATACATAGATATGATAAATATACACGATATAAATAGTTTTATTTATGATGAAACAGTTTGATATTGTATATGTTCATAATTATGTTGAATGTTTCAATTTAACGCTAAACACGGACGGACGGTACGCTCGCGGTCGGCTTTTATAAAGATCGTAGGCGTTTACTACGTTGTTCGTAGCGGTTGCCATGTAGGCGCGTAGCTAATAGCGTAGCAAATGATGTGCTACTTTCATTAGTGGTGTATTTATATCGAATAATTAGTTTAAGTTGTCGATTTTAGTATTATTGTGTAATGTCGGTAGTAAGATACGTCTTATCCTAACTAAGCTAAGATCTTTGCTGGTTTGGCGAAATAGGCTTGGATAGATTAATTGAAGTATATTCCGGCACACGTCAACCGCGAGACCAACTGCCTCGTTGGTCTCGCGGTTGGCGTGTGCGAGTGCTGATCATGAGATCTCGGGTTCGATTCCTGGGTCGGATCAAATGTTTGTATGATCTACAAACATTTGTTTCGGAGTTTGGGTGTTTTCTATGTATAATATGTATGTATTTACAAAAAAAAGTATTTATGTATTTGTATCCGTTGTCTAGTACCCATAACACAAGCTCTGCTTAGCTTGGCACTAGATGGCGTTGTGTGTTAGATGTCCGAAATATTTATTTATTTCTTATTCATTTCTAACTCTAATAATAGGAACAATTATTACATGAGTTTGCATTGACATTCTAGGGGGCACTGGGATGACCATTTAGAACCTGTGTAACGACGCAACATGTTCTTATACAAATATATAATTAAGTAACCTATTACAAAGTAAGCACCTATCTACACAGCTAAATTCACAATCAATTCACTACTCAAAAACTATCGATAAAGACTTTCTCTTCACTAGCAGAAAGTGTCCCTAGAGCGTTATGCTGCAATCTCTTTAGCAACAATCGATATTTATATGTCGAGAGCGATCGGTGGTAAGCGAGAAAGCTTGTTCTCAACAATGGGGACTACTCTAAAACCTAACATTTGCTCGATTTCAAACACAATGTGATATATCGATGCTTTTACGTGTCTATTGTTGGTATCTTTGGAATGCTAGGGTTTCTCTTTTCTTTAAGTGTACGAGAAAAAGTATTCTACTTGTAAGGTTTTATTTTCATAGTCTATGCTTGATTTATAGACTTAAGAAAATATCTTTGGTACCTTAGAACTTTATCCAATGATATTTATTGACTCCATCATCTATGAACCGATTTAGAAAAAGGAAGCAAAAATAATGTGGAGCTTGGCAATGTTTGTATGGTCTTTTCTGATTTATCTGCCTTGTGTAATTGCGTTATATTCCAGTAAAAAATTTCTGAACATTGTATTTATAGACTTTATAGTAATAATAGTACTAAGTTATAAAAAACTGAAGACTTAAGTCTGATCGGAAATAAGATCGGTATTAAGAAATTCATCAAATCAACCTATTGCTATCCACTGGTGAACGAAGGTCTCCCCTAAGGAGTTCCAACTATATCCCGGTCTTGTAATTATTAGGAACTAGCTGAACCCCGCGGTGTTACCCGCGGTTATTGTTGTACCGTAAGTAACGCCAAAGTTAGTCTAAAGAAAAGTATCCTAACTTACTTCCTGGATCATCAGCTACCTGTCCTGTCCTGGAAGTCCCGTCGAAATCCGTCCAGCCGTTCTAGAGATAACCCGGAACAAACAGACAGACAGATAAAAGAAAATTAAACTACACTTTTGGTATATGTATCGTGTACATATGCATTGATTAAAAGGCTGTTATTTTAATATTACAAACAGACACTCCAATTTTATTTATTTGTATAGATTGACTGTTACTTTTTAAAATGTTGAAGAAATGATTTCCTCATTGTCTATACCTTAAGGTTGTGTTTCCAATGCCCTTTCAGTAAAACAGTGGAAGGGCACAGAAACATAGGATAACTTTTTTTAATCGAAAAGTATGAGCAACAGCAATTACTCAAGCGAAAATGTGAGCAAAAAAGACTAGTAAAATGTTCTAAAATATTATTTTTCAATTGCAGCGTGTTATAAGCAAGTTGTGTCAAATATATCACGAGGGAGTATAAAAGTACACTTTTACGGTTTCTTGAGCATTTTGACGCATAATGTGGCAAGAGTAGCTCAAATTTCAACGTGCTCAAAGACTTAACTTTTTCGTAGAAATCTGTAAACTGTTCAAAACCCTTAATTTCATATTGTCTGTCAGTCACGCTTTCATGGCCAAATTGCTGCACTGATTTCTATTAAATTTGGCATATCGCCTGATGGTAAGCAATTACCGCTGCCCATAGACACCCGCAACACCTGAGGCGTCACAAGTGCGTTGCCGGCCTTTGGGGGATGAGGGAGGTAGGAGATAGGGGGTGAGGTTGGGTATGAGCCACCGGTATCCTCACTCAATCAGTGAAACATAGCCCAAGCACTATTTGTTTTCTATGAGGCCGTGATACTACTCCGGTCAAGCCGACCCTTTCTTCCCTAACGTGGCTCTCCCATGGTATAAATGGCATACTATTTGACATAAGCTAGTCTTCACTGCGATAACCGTCATACACATGGGCAGAGCCGTAAGCAAAAGCTAGTAAATATAAATATTTACTTAAAATATAGCTATCAGTGTGGTGATGGATTAAGAAAACGGAGTATCACTATTCCATGTGTGTCGTAACAAAACAGCGAGACGGAATACTTGAAAAAATAAACCCTATATCAACCAGTATGTAAAAGAAATAAAGATAGTAGTAGAGCCACGCTGATTTCAGCACGATTGGGCCGGCTGGACCGGGCGGTACTAACCTCGCACAGAAAATCAACGTAAAGCGACAGCGTTCGTGCTGTGGTACTAATAAACAAAAAAAAATCGCAAATCTAACTCACAACGCCATCTAGTCCGAAGCTAAGCAGAGCTTGTGTTTGGTACCCAGACAAATGATATAAATACAAATATACTTTTTTTTGTAAATACATACATATTATTTATAGGAAACACCCAAACTCTGAAACAAATATTTGCAGATCATACAAAGATTTGGTCCGACCCGGAAATCGAACCCGAGACCTTAAGTACAGCACCACATACACTACCACTACGCCACCGAGGTTTTATTTCATTATAAATTGGATAAATTGTATTGACAATTTCTTTAGTTTATATTATAGTAATATTCTTTTGTTTCAGGCTGGGTCTAATATCACAATGGAGTGCTCTCGCCGGAAGGTACGGGGGTTTGGTGCCCGCGCCCTGGTACTGGCAACGACCCCACGATAGGACCACACCTCCTAGAGGTAATATAGACTGCGACTTGTCCATTGTCACTTCAATTAGCTTCTACAGCAAACTGTACATAATTTATTCAATTTTCAAGTGGCTTTTTACGAATTTTATTTTTTCAGTCATTTTAAACAAATAATTTTCGTTAATCCATTGTTAGCAATAATAATGACATAATCACGCTGCACATCCCTATTTGCACAGATAACAAATAATGTCACCAGTAACCGTAACAGATTACCGCACTAGTGGGGCGTCGTCGGCGCCTAATCGATTCTGCACGGCTCCAGTTACAACACTGATTCGGTGTCAGGTGTGGTGTAAGGGATTAGCTGAATGGGTTTTGACCGTTATTTTATATTGATTGACAGATCATGTTTGCGTTCCGAATTGATCGAATTAGAATATAAATGTTCGTTTACTGTTGGAAATTCGAAAATAAATCATTGTTTTTAAAAGTGTTCTTTTTAATTGACAAGGCTAAAATTCGTCAACTAAATGAAAAAAAAGTATATCGAAAAGGAAAATGACAGTAATTAATAGGTACCTCCTTTTTGATTGTTTATTTATACGCAAATAGATTATATAGTAACCCTCAAATACTACAATTCCACTTATATATAGTATAAACCGGTTTTTTCATCCCAAATGATTTCGTAACTTTTGTTAGTCATATATATTTACAAATCGGATTTAGTACAGTAAGTAAACGTTTCATATATTCCTAATTTGTGTAATGCCTAGTTAGTAATCTCTCAGAGACATAAAGCACCACAGATTTGAACCGCACTAAGGTTACGGAATCGTAAACACAAATTCTAACTTGTTCCTAACGAAGGCTGACATCAAAAACCGTACAAAGCCGTCAAAGCTAGATATACCGCGAAACAAGCAATCCCCATAACATCCCTGTTCACCCCGCGCCGGGCTTTAATTTCCCAAAACCCATCTCACTGACGAAACAAAAGCCGCGCCATTTCACGCGTCCCAACCGAGCAAACAATACACGGACGAAACAACAAAACTATACTTGTCTCACTCGCACTTGTATGTTTCCTATTTAAAAGTGTTCGCGCCAAATGCAGTGTTGCGTCATTCTATGTTAGCGATGTTGCGCGGTCGTTTTAATTTTCGAATGCGGTTTATACGGAACGTTGTTTTGTTTGATTGCTCGGTTTTTCGTTTTTTCTTTTTCTGTTATTAATATCGACAGTGGGGTCTTGGAGTTCAAAGTATTACTTAGACAAAGATCAAACGCCTTGAAACGAACGTCACTTTAGTAGATAGGACTGAGAAACGTTTTAGGTCCGAATACTAAAACAAACAGAATTTTCGTCACTAGATACGGACTTTAATGTTGTTTGATTTATGAAATAAGACAAAATTTTCCTTCACTAGAATCGCATTTCTAACAATCATTTAATTTAAATAATTATGAGACAAAGAGACTTTGTCTACGGTTGGAGCAGTATGAAGCTATACTAGTTTTTCCTTCATATTGCTCTAACCATAGGCAATGTCAAATAATAGATAAGCAGATTTTGTAGACTTAAACTTTTTTTTAAATTCATATATATAAAATGTGTACCAGCTTTTGCAAATCATAAACTGCTTAACTAGTAAGCGTTTGTGTAAACAGCAAGCGAACGGTAACAAAGGATTACTCCACACGGCTTCTAAAATCAATGCAAATCACACATCACTGCCTCCAGCGTGCGAGACCCATTTACACTATATTTACGGTAGAATCAAAAGGTCCAAGTATAATGGTTGGCTGTTGTTGCACGACAAATTAACAGGAGCTTTCAAATCATCGCATGTCTTTGTGTTACACAAGTCTTATAGGGTCGTATTATTTTACAATTCGTACTTACTATTTAAAGTTCTAATGGTTTGTGTTAAGGTAGAAAATTGCTAAATTCAAATTGTAGTGATAGACTGTTCGATTTTTGAATATGATTTTTAGTCTTACATTTTGTATTGATAGATGTACTATTTGTATTCCATTGCCTCGTAGTATTTGGTCAGACTGGATTTAACCAGCGACAAAAAGAGGTGGTTCTCCTTTTTTTGTATGTTTCAGTTCATAAATAATAGAGTTCTAAGGAAACAAACATAAACAGAGCGTACATCCAACCAAATTGAAAACCAAAGCTTTTTAAAATCGATTAATAATCACAAATTTAGGAGGCTATAAATAATAGAAACAAAATTCTATGTCGCGATGCTCTTCTTACTATTTTCAAGTTCTGTATTAATAAAATTGAACCATGGCTATTCTATAGCTAACTCTTTTATTCTTAAAAAATGCAGAAAAATCTAACAGAGTTCAAACTTCCCACCTAAGTTTTATGATTAGAGACATCATTACACAAAACATAATATTAGGTATCGATAAAATTTGATTCAATAAATTTGTATATCTATAATTATTCACCAAACTATCGTCAAACATGCATATTATAACAAACTAAACATTAGTCAGAGAACAAGCTTCATTAGTGCTAATTAGTCGAGTACTCGGAATTAGTTAATCGATACAAATAGTTTAGTCGAGTACTGGAAACCGTATTTTATCGCTAAACTTACATTTTGTGTAAAGTCAATAGAGCTCAAAAACAAATCACTACGGATTACACCGGTGGGGTTTCTTTGTGGTAACTGTGTGGTGTAGACGCATATCCAATTACTGACAGTCAGGCTCACCCAAATGGTAATTTTACAACACCTACTATTGGGCAATTTATGGATTTCTTGAAGCGAATAAACTGAATTGTCTGTTCATATAAAATTACTTTCCCTGGTTAACTAATTCATCAACACAGGGCCTTAAACGCTTGGTGTACAAACTTGAAGTTGATATAAGTTATGTAGGAACAGACGGCTGTATAGAAGGTTGTCCCTTTCAAGTTCAGAAAGTAAGAAATAACCGCGCATGTGAAGCCACGTCCAATAGCTGGTTATTGTTATAAACTTTGTAATCATCATTTATCTTACAGTATCTTATCCTGTTCTTGTCCTCTATTAGTCAGATAGGACCAGTGCTGTCGTGCTTGTTACTAGGGTAGAACAATGTATTTCAAGTAGGAATCTTCTGTAATGCAAGTCTTCCAAGTATTTCCACAAACTTGTAAATATACACTTTATACCATACCAGAGTTAGGGAGAAACTTAGAAGTTTAAACATAAAGAAAGTAAAAATTAATAATGATTGATTGATTGATGATTTTGATTAAAATCATCACACTAATGTATAAAGGCGACAATTTGTGATTGTGTATGTTTGTTACTTCTTCAAAACTTTACAGTAATATAGCTTACTAACCGACCCACGCAACCTCGTTTGCGCCTTATATTGCCCGTAGCGTGAAAATTTCCCCCGTTTTTGTAACATTCTTCATTGTTGCTCCGCTCCTATTAGTAGTAGCGTGATGTTATATACCTTATAGCCTTTCTCGATAAATGGACTATCCAACACCGAAAGAATTTTTGAAATCGGACCAGCGGTTCCTGAGATTAGCGAGTTCAAACAAACAAACAAACAAACTCTTCAGCTTTATATATTAGTATAGATACATCAGAATAACACGTAAGCTACTATTTGCCGCGATAACCGACATACACGTGGGCAGAGCCGCGGGCAACAGCTAGTTTACTAATAAATCAATAATTTTTCTCGGACTTAAATCGCCGACCTTGAAGACTTTTTTTTTGTTTTGAGGTAGTATCTAGTAGTTTTATAAAATGTTTAAAGTGTCCTGCACAGAGTTTTCCTTCTCATTAAATCTAATTTTTTGGTTACAGATGACTCAATTACTAATGAAGAGGGATCAGCCGGAGGATCTCCTCGAGCTCGAAGCCCAGCGAGAGCCCCTACTCCACCGTCACCCTCACGCTCTTCACCCCGATCTCCGAGACTACACCCTGCGCTCTATCCCCAACAACAGGACGTCCAGGATTCAGACCCCGACGTAGATGAAAGCGATGACTTCGATAAAGATGAAAAAAGAGACCCCAATGCAAACCTCGGCAAGAGAAAGAAAAAGACAAGAACTGTTTTTTCTAGATCGCAAGTATTTCAATTAGAACAAACATTTGATATGAAGAGATATCTGAGCAGTTCCGAACGTGCCGGCTTAGCAGCTTCTCTTCACCTAACTGAAACGCAAGTGAAGATCTGGTTCCAGAACAGACGCAATAAGTGGAAGCGGCAGCTCGCCGCGGAACTGGAGGCTGCGAACATGGCTCATGCTGCCCAACGTTTGGTCAGAGTGCCCATTCTTTATCACGAGTCTCGACCGACCTCAATGCCTCATACACCTATGCCAATGCATCCTCAGTTCAACGAGCCTGGGGTCTACTTCCAGACGCAAGCGCCTCAGCAGCTCCAGCCTTTGCCAGCGTCTCCCGTGACTTCTAGGGCTCCGCTATCCAGCCTTGTGTAGTGTTCGCTTGAGCCCGCGCGCTCTGAAAATGAAGGACATTATTGAATTTGCGTTTTGCGGGACTAGTCATATCATGAGTGTTAATTGCCAAATCGTTCAAATGTAATATGTATAAGTTGATATAAGAGTTTGGGCGTGTTCTGATAAATTAATTGTTATATAGAGATGTAGCAGTGCAATATTTGTGACTTATTGGTAACTTAATCTAACTAACTCACCCTTATCTTATGTTGTCAAAGGCAAAGTCAATTAGAGGTCTGTTTGTATTTAGATGCCACCTTTTTAAGTTTGTTGTACATACAACTTCAAAATAAATTATATTCACAATGAAAATAATTAAAAAAGTCAACTGCTTGTAACTAAAACTTTATCGTTAAAATTTACCTAATATAAATTACTTTGTGTTCAAACTGTGTAACTAAAAATAAACATTTATTTCTCTTAAATAACAATTTAAAAGTCACTTACGATTAACTATAATCGTGCTGTCGTACCTTTGCTTCAATACATCGAATCAACTTGTTGATTTAAGCCCTGTAAGCAATCCAGAAAGAAGGTTTTATTACTCGATCTACCATAGACACTAATCTTATCTGAACGCGCCCAGACAAGTTTATTTACGTAATAGGTAAATAGCAAGAAAATTCACTAAATGTAACGTACAAAGGTCTGTGTCTCCATGTAAATTAATGTACATACAAAAATGTTTTTAAAATAATCCTGAATGTATTTATTTATTATTATTAGGTTTTGTAAATAATAGCTAAAAGAACTGACTTAATTTTTTAATTAAGAATGCGATCCCATGTTTTTACTATCATTTATTTTTTTATAGTAAAAGATCACTACGTAATTTCAAAACGTTTTTTATCTGTAGTCGGACCTTTTTTTTTAATTGACTGAGTGTCAATGGTCATATATGTTTTTTTTTTCAAAAACGAACACTTTGAGTCAGCGTCTATTACCTATATATAGGCATGTAGTATTGAGCACTATAGTACCTAATTGAAAACATAGCATTGTCAATAAATTTAATCTAACTACAACCAGAGGTTACCAAATGGTAAATATGACTTCAAAAGATATTACGTTCACAAGTTATTTTATTAGATTCTTTTTTCTAAATAATAAAATCAAAATGATCATCTTTTTTATCGCTTTATAAAGGCAGTGTCAATGTTTTAAATAGAGATGTTGATAAGATTAATTTCTTATAAATTTAGGTTTAAAGAAATTCAAATCTGATGTCTAATCAACATTGAAAAGACTGATGATAATTTTTAAAAGAACTCATATATTCCGATTTCTAAAATTACAAGAAAAATAAGACATGCTCAGAGGACTTTTATTTATGAGTAGAAGATTCTCTGTTAAAAATAATACTAGTTTTACATTTTCTTTGTCTACTACCATTTTAGTCATAACTTTGTTAACCGCTTCTGAATATTATATCTGTCAGTCTCTTGATAAGTCTTTTGTAAGAAAAAAAGCACATAAAACGAAAATTGGAAAACTAACATGCACATTCCAAATTGAAAAAAGTGCTCATATTATTGTAAATATAAAAAAATAGTCTTTAAAATATTACGTTTTGTAAGTATTTTTACAAAACTAAAACAGAATTTCTAAATCGGAAAATCAACTAATTCTAAATCGATTATTATTGTTTTGTATTATAAATTGTGTTGCCAATGTCGCTTTAATGTAATTCTGTAATATTGCTAGCCTAAATAAATAATTAAAATCATGCTTAATTCTAAAATATTAATGTTATTTATTGATAGTAGTTGAATTATCTTCGTAATTGTAATATTATAATTATGCTGAGGTATGACGGGGAGAATAAAATGAGTATGCAATTAATTTGTTGTTTATTTTATTAATGTGTTATTTCTGAATAAACCAAGTTAATAAAGATGTACCCTACACAAAGCCATAGATAGATAGTTCTTTTATCTCTATCTCTCTATCTTTTATCTCTTTCATAGATAGATAGTTCTTTTAGCATATTTTTTATCTGATTTTGGTAGAGCTTGTAAGAGGAATTAGCATCGAAAGAAAGAATAAGATTAGCCTTACCACAAGTGTGTTAAGGCTAATCTTATTCTTTCTTCTTGCAATTGTTAGCTAATAGTTTATCCAAGGCGTACAGGGTCTATGGCGGTCTATAGGCGTCTAAGTGAAACAAAAACTGCACGGTTGGCCTAGTGATTTGAGTTAGCGCCCTGCTACATTCTATAGCGCTAAGTGTTGAGGGTTTAAATCACACTTGGAACATTTTACTTTGTGTGATTCACAAATTGTTGTTCTAATTGTTAAGGCCCCGCGACACAGGATATATATGTATTTCTAAAGAAACAGTTGTTTTTTTAATGACAAAAAAATTAACATATGCTTTTCTATGTTTTATAAGAAATTTATGTCCCTTTTGTCATCATCATCTACTGCTAGACATAGCCCACCTCCTTCAAAAGGTTTCCTGTGATCTTTACCAGTTCGAAGGACCACCCTGTCGGGGGCCTGCCCACGCTCCGTCTTCCAGTACGTGGTCACCACTCTATTGCTTTTTTGGCACATTAGTTTTAATTTTAATTCTAACTTACACAGAAAAAATCATTAAATTACACAGAGATTAGTGTCGCGTGCTATTGACAAGTTTATCTGGCAATCTGTGTGCGAGGGGGTGAGTAAATGCTGGCACGCGTCAGGCGCCTCCGTTAACACGTCACATCCGTTTCCGGGTCGGAACCCACGCATCCGGTCAGGATGCGGTTGCCTGTTTTAACATGTTTTAATGGCGTGGGGAAAGGGTATGAAGGTACATCTATTTCAAAAAATGTCGATGCATTTACATGAAAAGATTTGTAATTAAACAGGAGGCATTTTAGAAAATCATTTTCATCATTATTTGAACTAATTTTATGATATGACTTCTAAGGTTTTTAAAGTAAAAACTTCTACATTCAAATTTAGAAAATTAAAGTATCTGTTTGAACTTTTAAATTAATAGCTTTGCACTAAATGCATATGAAAGTACATACAGTGCTAACATCTATACAAATAAATAAAATTGGAGTGTCTGTTTGTAACATTAAAATAACAGCTTTTTAATCAATGCATATGTATGTATACACGATACATATAACAAAAATGTAGTATAAAAATTTTTTGTCTGTCTGTTTGTTCCGGGTAATGTCTGGAACGGCTGGATGGATTTTGAGAGGACTTTCATTGACAGGTAGCTGATGATCCAGGGAGTAACTTAGGCTACTTTTTTTTAGGCTGAACCCCGCGGTGTTACCCGCGGTTATCGTTGTACCGCGAGTAACGCCGCGGGGCAAAGTTAGTCTAAAAAAAAGTAGCCTAAGTTACTCACTGGATCATCAGCTACCTGCCAATGAAAGTCCCGTCAAAATCCGTCCATCCGTTCTAGAGATTACCTGTAACAAACAGACAGACAGACAGACATATAGACAGACAGACAAAAAAAAATTAAGTATATTTTTGGTGTATGTATCGTGTATATTTACATATGCGTTGATTAAAAAGCTGTTATTTTAATATTACAAACAGACACTCCAATTTTATTTATTTGTATAGACTAGTTCGGCTCGCTGCGTTACCTCCGGTTGTTTTTTAAAGGTACAACAACAACTGCGGGTGACACCGCGGGGTGCAGCTAGTTAGATAACAAAACAATAAGATAACTTTATTGAATCTGCAAAAAAAATACCTTTACTTAATGCCAGTAAAAGCTCTACTACCTTTACTTGCATTGAGCAAAGTTAGTAGAGCTGGTGCGGTACTACCCTCGAAGATCAACCTCAAGTGACAGCATTTGTGATGTTATGCTTCGTTGGTGAGTGCGAGACCGGAGGCCCAATGAAGCAGAAGCATCACTAGCCCGCCATGATGTGGGTCACCATGCTGTATTGTTGCACTGTCTACTTTCACAACGAGTATGGTGACCACCACTCTTGGATTCTGCTTATGCTTTCCATCAGGCAGAGTAGAATCATTGTGGCAGAATGAAGTTGTACTTAGCAAATTATTAAGCAAAGACCTCGGTGTTTGTAAAGAACAGATCCTCCTTATCTTCTTATTTTAGGCAATTTTTTTTACAGGATCTTCAGGTTACGAATACGTTTAAAAAACATGGACTGCTGAACAGTAAGAAGATCTGCTCAAATATTCTTGGATTCTGCTTATGCTTTCCATGAGACAGAGAAGATTTACTTTGGCAGGCCCACACATAAAAGCTAGCTTCAATTTAACGTTCATAAATGTCACTTAGTGTCTTAATTGAATAAATGCTTTTGAATTTAGAACTTGGCAGATCCATGATTCGGTATAATTAAGCCGGTTGCCGGCGGTTGTCGCTAGCCATCAAGTAAAAACACGGAAATTATATTACTTACATAATATGCAACAGTTTATGGTTATATTATACACAAATAAATATCTTCCGGGCAACTTAAGAGCGATTTGAGTTTTAAAAGGTATATCATTTGTTGTTCGAATTTTAAATAGGCACTCTATAAAACTGGTAGCTAATTAGTGCTATTTTACAGCTGGAAATCAGAATAATTTCTACTGACCTTCTTGTTTCTTTCTAAGTATTTTTTTGGTTTGTCCGTGTGAAACTGTTACTGCCTCGTTGGTCTAGCGGTTGGCAAGTGCGACTGCTGATCATGAGGTCTCGGGTTCGATTCCCGGGTCGAAACAAATGTTTGTATGATCTACAAATATTTGTTTCGGAGTTTGGGTGTTTTCTATGTATAATATGTATGTATTTACATAAAAAAGTATATATGTATTTATATCAGTTGTCTAGTACCCATAACACAAGCTCTGCTTAGCTTGGGATTAGATGGCGTTGTGTGACAGATGTCCGAAATATTTATTATATTATTAAGAAAACATTCATTCAGCAAACCTAAGAAATAAAAATAGTTTAGACGAAAGTCATAGGTCTCTAAATTTCTAGACTTCCCTTCGCGGCACCGAGCGGTTAACGTGTGACGTTGCGTTGTGATAATTTAAATATTGTTTTTTTGTGTATTCTCGCGACTGTTTCCCGGTTTGTGGGCGGTTTAAGGTTGTATATAGTGTTTTTTAACAAATAATCTGTAAGTTTTTACCCTTTTAAATACAAATACTGTGTTAGTTTCCTTTATTACGGCTATCGGTAAGTAATTTTATTATATTATTAAAGTGGGTAGGAATAATATTTTGTTTGTATTATTTACTTTTCATCTTTTTTGATTTTGAAGCTATTTTATTGATTTTCTTCTAACTGGTGTGTCATTATTTGACCATGTCGGTTGTTGGCGAGTTACCGGATCCCGGTGGTACAAACGAATTTTCAACGCCAACCGGTAAGGGATTGTTTGGTAGAATGTCGCCAACAAATTTATCGCCAAAGGACATTAGAACGGAAAGAATTAGGGCTTCGGACTCGGGCGGGAGTATTTCGTCTCTTAGTGGTCATGATAGTTGTGGGGCGTCTGACTATATTGAGTTGGTGTCTCAGGCAACCGAATATTTGGCAAAAATTAACGAATTAGTAAACGATCAAGGGTCGCGAATGAATGTGGGCAATAGGACGGCGATTATGGACATAACCCAGCGGATTACCGGTATCGTCTCATTGTTGGCAATTAAATCTTCTAGCAATGAAACGAAATTAGCGAATCTCGAGCGCCAGGTGGGCGGTATCGCGGTTCAACAGCCGGGATTTACGTACGCGGACAAGCTTAAGCTTCGCTTACCGCCTGGTTCGGCTCCGTGTCCGGTGTCCGCTGAGGCGCGCGTATCTAGGCCGTGTGTTATTGCGTATCCTACAACGGAACGTTCAACGGATTATGCAACTTCGTCGGCCACAAAACAGGCTCTCATGAAGGCTATTAAGCCCAGTGACGAAGGTTTTCAAATTGTAGGCGTTAAAAAAACCGCAAGGGCAGGCGTCGTGTTGCGGGTTGCAAATGAAAGGCAGCTTAAAAAACTAGAATCAGTAAACGCCATTAAATCAGCAGGCTTACGCTTAGAAAAACCGAAAGGCCGAAGGCCCCGTATAATTGTAAAAGACGTACCCAGTTCTATGGAGGATCGTACTTTCCTAACAGCTTTATATCGTCAGAATATCAAGGACGAATTAAAATTAACTGAAAGCGACTTTTTAAAATCAACCAAAATTGTCAGGCATCGTAAACTAGAACACGGACGCCAATGGATAGGCTTAGAATTAGAGACAGAAGTTAGGAAACACTTAGCTAGCACAAAAGATAAATTATACATAGACTGGGCCACTTGTAGGTTTATAGACGACTTAGAAGTAGTTCGTTGCTTAAACTGTCAACAATTCGGTCATGTTCAAAAGTTTTGCACTATTAAAACTCCTACCTGTGCCAATTGCGCCGGCAGCCACGATACAAGAGCTTGTTCGATTAAGGACACACCAGATTTTAAACCGAAATGCGCACAATGCAGCCGGTACAAAAAACCATGTGACCATCGATGTGGATCACAGGACTGCTCCACATATAAACTTAAATTAGAGCAGCTAATCCTAAACACTAATTACTGAATAGTTTTACAGCAGTGGTTTAGTAATTGTAGTACTTAATTAATAATGGATAATATCTCAATAGGCCAGTTAAACCTTCATAATGACAAAATAGCTACGTCAGAATTAGACAATTTAGTTTTGGAACAAAAGTTAGATATTGTCCTTATACAAGAACAATATCAAAGCGCTCGCTTGCGGAACAATGTAGTACAACTAGATGGCCGGTCACGGGCTGGGATATATGTTGCAAGTTCTACTTTTACGGTAACATCTTTGCGTAACCTTATGACGTCACACTGCGCCGTTGCTGAGATTTCATCCTCCACCTGTAAGGTTTATGTAGTGAGCTGTTATTTTCAGTTTTCACATCCCATTGATCCTCATCTACATCATTTACGTTTCGTTTTGCGGTCCCTCGTGGGACACAAAATTATCATTGGCGCTGATGTCAATGCATCTTCTACTTTATGGTATGGCAAGCTGCGTTCAACTGACATGGCCCGGCGCTGTGCGGTTGAAGATTTTATTGCGGAAATGAATCTTACCATTCACAATACCCCTGATGCACCACCAACTTTTTGCAGCCCCATGGGTGAGTCTTCTATTGACGTGACGCTTACGCGCGGCGACGTCTCGATATCTGGATGGCGTGTCCTACCGGACGCATCCTGTAGTGATCACCGCTTAATCGTGTACGAATTCATACCAATTGTTGCACAACATCCACTAATAACTCCGTACAATTTTAGATATAAAACTAAAGGGGCAAATTGGGCTTTATTTGGTTCACTCTTTGCAGTACATGCCAAAGACTTCACTCGCAGTTGTCTATCAGCTGAGGAAAGCGCAGAAATATTGTCAGACACTTTCACATATTGTGCTGATGTTTGTATAGGCCGCGGATCTATCACTAGCACTCGTAGATGTGATTGGTGGAACTATAAATTGGTCGAATTACGTAGAATCCATCGGAAAGCTCGTAAAAAACTAAATGTCATTAAAAAGCGTAACGTAACAGGAGATATTTACAATAATGCTCTCATTGCTCTTAGAGTTGCTAGGTCTCACTACAGGGCAGCAGTGGAGAAATCAAAGGGAAATTTAATACGCAAACTTGTAGATAAACTCGATAGAGAGGGTCCGTGGTCACCTTTGTATCATGAATTTAAGGCAAATAGATCTATCGACCTTGCATACGTACAGAACATCAAAATTCATAACAGTTATACTACAGGAGTAGAAGAAACAGCAAAATATCTTTTAGAATCACTTGTGCCCGACGATCGGCCGGAGGATGACACTGATTATCACCGACAAATTAGGCAGTGGGCCATCGAACCACCATTGTCTCCAACGTCTGACTTACCATCTTCAGACGAATTTCTTGGTATTGTTAGGTCATTACCACTAAACAAGGCTTCGGGCGACGATAAAATATCAAATAAAATGATAAAAGAAGCTTGTAAACTCTCGGGTGATACGATTTTAACAGTTTTTAAACGTTGCATTGCGGAAGGAGTATTTCCTAGTGTTTGGCGGTGCGGTAATATTCGTATAATACCAAAACACGGCGATAAGCCGCCGGACGGTCCTGGGTCCTATCGACCTATAACACTGTTACCATCGCTAGGAAAGCTTTTAGAACGTCTTGTAGTGCCTCGACTTCTACCGGGTGGAGTTAAATTTCATGATAGACAATTCGGATTTACGTTGGGAAAATCAACAACAGATGCGGTCATATCTGTAAGGAAAACTGTCACCGAGTCAAGGTTTCAATACGTCTTAGGTATCT
The DNA here is from genome assembly GCA_905220595.1 of Spilosoma lubricipeda. Lineage (NCBI taxonomy): Eukaryota > Metazoa > Arthropoda > Insecta > Lepidoptera > Erebidae > Spilosoma > Spilosoma lubricipeda. The sequence continues at coordinate 11,971,784 of HG992296.1, read as the reverse complement.
TCTTAGATATATCTGGCGCCTTCGACAACGCGTGGTGGCCCATGTTATTGCTAAAATTAAAATCAAGAGGATGCTTTAAAAATATTTATTCCCTAATCTCCTCATACTTCACAAAAGGCACAACAAAATTAAGACTTGGGCATCATTCTGTGTCGAAGGCGCTTACGATGGGGTGTCCTCAGGGCTCGGTGCTAGGTCCATACTTGTGGAATATAGGCTTCGACGATTTTCTTACAATACCTATACCACCCGGATGTACTCTAAACGCGTATGCGGACGACGGTTTATTACTGGTGGAATCTGATACTAGAGCGGGGCTTGAGAGTCTGGCTAATAGATGTTTGAACTTAGTATCTCTATGGGGTGTACGTAATCGCTTGACTTTTGCACCAAACAAAACCTTCCAGCTACTTCTGAAAGGTAACCTCAAATCACCGCCGTGTATTAAATTTCAAAATGTTACTGTTAAAAATAAAACCTCGGTTTGCTATTTGGGATTAGTTTTAGAAAGAAATTTTTCATTTATCGAACATATTAGAACAGTTAATGAAAAGTCTAAAAAAAGTTTCTTTGCTCTGACGAGAATATCAACTGCCACATGGGGTCTTTCATTTAATACATTAAAAATCATATATGGAGCTACTTATTTGGGTTCTATTTGCTATGGTGCTCCCGTATGGGCCGATAGAGCGACTGTAGGTGCTGTCCGTCGCAAACTGCTACAAGGCCAACGACTTGCATTAATCTTCTTATGCAAAGCATATAGGACGGTTAGTACTGAGGCATTACCGGTATTGGCGGGTGTTCTTCCGGTCGATCTCGAGGTGCAAAGACGTGCAGCCATGTACTATTCTACAAAACAAAACATGGAATGCGATTTTTTGGGCGTACGAGACCGCGATAAAATCATAAGATTGTTTCAACAGCAATCCAATGTCTATGACGACCTAATGGATGAATGGCAACAACGATGGGACAAATCATCTAAGGGGCGCCACCTCTACCAGTTCTTTCCATCTGTTCGCGAACGGATGTCGAGGACATGGCTCGAGGTAGATCACTGTGTCGCTCAATTTCTTACGGGCCACGGTAACTTTAAGAGCAAACTACACTCATTTAAATTAGTCGATTCACCATTGTGTCAATGCTCAACACCCGATACTAGCTGTGAACAATCGGCTCATCATGTTCTCTGGGAGTGTAGTCTTTGGTACAATGAACGTAACACAATGCTAAATAGCTTACAAATGACATCTGGGGCGGTATACTATGGGGATCTTGTGTCAACTGCGGTGAATTTCCGTGCGTTTAGGCGATTCTGCCATACATACTATAGTAATCAAATATAGCTCACTTAGGACCCCTAATACTTTATCCGTGGTGCTTCCCGGTTTAAAAAAAGGTGTCTGCCTATTTTGACTTCATTTTGTCTACCGCTTTGCTAAGGAGGGAAGTGGACTTATCATATTTCCAACTCCTCCTGTTTTTCTTCTGATTAATTTCGTTGCGGGTTCCAAGACAGTTAATATTTTTTCCTGGGACTTCCCGAGTGTCATAACTCGGTGTGTTCGTGGGTCACTGCTGTTGATCCTGGTGTACAGGAGTTACAGCGGTGGGCGTGTGGGTGGGATTAGGTCTCTAAATTTAAGTATTTTTATCCTCAGAGTAGTTCCAAGTTGCAATTACTTACAAAAAGTCATAATTTTTTCCATTCCAAATATTTTTTTACCATTCGTTTAATTAATTACCATTTTTAATTAGCCATCGCAATAGTAAATTTGACCATTCACGGATATACCAATTTAATTAAACGATTCGCGATATTAATTCGATTATTACTTGTCGTAAAAAAGTTACAAAGCATTCTGTTTTCCGGTTCAAACGATGCGCCGTCACGAAACACCATTACCATAAACCAATTTGGATTTTATCGTTAAGTAATAGAGATTACATTGGTTTATCATGACAATCCTCTAATTACCGCCATGCATCCGCCGGGCGCACGCTAGTTTCTCATTACACAAAGTCAACCTTATAATTGGGACAGTATGACACATTTCAGAAATTTACATTTACATTATAATTTAAGAGCATATTTCATTGTCAAAGAAAAATGATTTTTAATTATGTAGTGGAGAGTCCATATTTCTATTTTTACTTTGCGAGCGACATCTATCGCTTTATTAGATCAAGTTAGTGTGGAATCTCAATTTAATTAAAAATGGAGGGTGTTTATCGCGATTGCTCGTGTTTGCAAGTACTGGCACGCTCCGATTGCCGTGCTTCACTTTTGACGTTCATCGGGGATTCTCCTTGTTTTTGTCAACTGTCACTTAATTATTGAAATTGAATTTGGAACGCGTGCCGCCACGCGCCACACGCCACAAAACACATTTTTATGAAGTGCAGCTGTTTCATTGATTTTTATTACTGAATGCTGCTTTTTAGAATTCAGATTTTTACTTTAATCTGCACCATAATTTATATTTTCAAAAGATATAGGAACTATTTAAGGTATAAATACGTACAATAATGTTTTCCTATATGTGCGGTTGTCTGCTTAACAACAACTCTCCTTGGGATTTGATCAATTTCAGAGGAGGCAAAGGAAGAAGGTAAACTGAAGTAAAGAACAAGGATATACCGCATGTCCCGGATGGGGATAAGTGACTAAGGTAGAATATATTAGGTAGTAGTACTAAGAAGAAAAATATTACGAAAAGAAATATTACAGTCAAGCTAGCTTTGTATGTTAAAAAGTTATTATTAACCACTCAACTCCTGAATGGCTTTGAATTTTCGTGGCGAATAAAAAATTGTTAGAAATATTAAATCATTATAAAAAAATAATTATATCGTATAAAGTGTATATTCAGAACAATCCAATATTTTTTTCTTCCAGTTTGTATGAGATTGTTACTTGTTAAAAACGAAAAATACTAAACTACAAAGCCCTATATAGCTTTGTGCCCAACTAGCACTTCACCGATTTTGTACAAATACTCAGTACGATCAACTTTGACCCTGTACAACAAAATAGTTTAAAATATAATACCCCAGAGTGTCTTATTGTTTACATTAACCTTTTAATTGCTTTAAAAGCGTCCAAAAAACTCCACAGTATCAATTAATAACATGTTAAGAGGTAATTTACGTGAACTGTCAGTTTGTCACAGATAGCACGACACGAAGACCGTAATGGCGGGATCGGTGACACACGCCCAAATTTAAAATGCCCTGGATATACGTGAAACTAATGATAAAATGCAGTGAAGTCATTAAATAAAGAGTCGAATTTTATTCATCGTTTATATGTAACGTTATTTGGTCGGATTATACGACGTGTGTGTATTTAAAACTTGTAATTATTCAAATTTGGAACGGCAGATGCGTTTGAAAACGATAATCGATTTTCGTTTTTTTTATCTGTTGTCGTAATACTCCTAAGTTAATTAGGCATAAATATCATGTGTGATAAAAAAATTGTTAAAAATGTTTGGATATCAAAGATTTGGTACTTAATTAGCTTATTTTCATATTCGTTGACGATTAAAGTGTAATGTTTATCGTTTTCAAATAACTGTACAACAATATTTTGATCATTAAAACGGTATAAATGAAGGTGTTTTTTTGTTGATTGTGTTTCACAAGGAACCGTCTCAATGTATTAAACTAAGCTTTTATAAAAATAAAGTACTGACCAAAAGCGGAGTAATATCATAGACATCATCTGTGCTATTTATGGGCAGACTTCATCATCATCGTGAATCTTAAAAGGCCGCTGCTGAAGATAGGCCTCTTCTGCACTCGTACGTTATTAATTATCAAACAGGCATAACAATCTTCTGAATGTGCATTCTGCTCTAAAGCGATTTTTATTCGTATGCCAAAACGAAGCACTGTCTACTGACAAAGTTGTGCACAGTTGTAACTGGTTGGCAGGTTAACTATATTGTACTGTTAAGACTGCTCTTTGTATTTTTTCAATCTGTTACCTGTATCTGTTCCTATTAATAAAAAAAAATACTAAAAAATTTCAACATTATTTTAATTGTATTTAGGTTAAAATTTTGATGATGTTGTTGATTCTGATTTTTAATTATTATGATTTGGAATTTTGATTATACATAATTTGAATATTGATTGTAATTTTGAATTTAGATTATGGCATTAACTTTTAATTTTGATTGTGATTTCAATTTAATTTACTTGCAATTTTATTTTTGTTTTGATTAGAACTTTGATTTTATTTTATTTTGAACTTTGACTTTATTTTGTTTTTGATATGGACTCAATGTTTAAATGTTAATTTTATTTTATGTATTAATTTGAATTTAAATTAGAATTTTGTAATTGTATGCATGCATCAAATATGCACTTGTATGGTCTGAAATAAATTTTATTATTATTATTATATTATTAACTTGCAGTTTTGAGCGTGGGTCTACCATACTGGTCTTTAGTCTTCTATAACGGGCTGGTGGGATTCGCCCTTGCAAAAAGTTTGTATAATTCTTTATTTTCTTTGCAGCTCTGTTGCCTTGTTCAGTTTGCTGTCAGTTCTTTCAACACCCATGAGATAAATAGGTCACAAGTATTATGGAAAGCATGACTACTATCCAAGAGTGGTGGTCACCATCATAATTGCGAACATGGACAATGAAATATGTAGATAGCAGGTTTGTAAGATGCTTGAAGATTTTTTCTGTGGTACAGGTGGCAAAGGAGCAGACATATTGCCTGATGGTAAGCGATTACCGCCGCCCATGGACACCAGCTACACCAGAGGTGTCACAAGTGCGTTGCTGACCTTTGGGAAAAGGATGTGGGGAGAGATTGGGTAGGGCACTCACTCGGTGAAACACAGCGAAAGCGCTATTTCACGCTGGTTCTCTGTGAGGTCGTGATATCACTCCGGTCGAGCCGGCCTATTCATGTCGAAGCGTGGCTCTCACGTTGACCAGGACCAGGACTAGGATCAGGGATTATCGTTGGAGGGAAACACGTGCACTGGTAGTAAGTTCCAGGTTTTGACTGACTGACTGCATAGGAAAGAAGAGCCGGACATTTCTATCACTCTAAAGAAGTTTGTCCACTTTAACAAAACCTATAAGTAAAAGTTAATATCAAGTATTTCTAAGGGTGGACACTATCCAATGGAGTTAATGACCTGTTAAATATCCAACTTGTGTTCATAACAATTACACAGTTTAATGACCCGTGAAATGTAATGATACTTCATACTATTATTATATATATGCATACAATATTTATCTATACAAATAAATAAAATTGGAGTTTCTGTTTGTAATATTAAAATAACAGCTTTTTAATCAATGAATATGTATGTATACACGATACATATACCAAAAATGTACTTAATTTTTTTTTGTCTGTCTGTCTGTTTGTTCCGGGTAATCTCTGGAACAGCTGGACGGATTTTGACCAGACTTTCACTGGCAGGTAGCTGATGATCCAGGGAGTAACTTAGGCTACTTTTTTTAGACTAACTTTGTCCCGCGGCGTTACTCGCGGTACAACAATAACCGCGGGTAACACCGCGGGGTTCAGATAGTTATTAATATTTTTGATGATTTTGTAACGGTTTGTAATCAATTAAACATTAGAAAGCTAGCAGTTAGTTAGTAACCGTCAACCGTGATTTAAACGAAAAAAATGGCAAAACATTATGAAAAGAGATGGCATATAACAAGTAAAATTTTAACAAAAATAAAACTGACTTCAAGGTACGTCTCAATTTCTCGTGGATGCCATCATCAGATCTTAGTGTCCTGATCATGGCACCGCCGTCGGGATTTCTCCTTTTCAACAAAAGAAGAATCATCAAAATCGTTTCATAAACGACGAAGTTATCCGCGAACACACATAAAAAAAAAACATATATATTTCAAGTCAGTTAAAAAAGGTAATAGTAGGAAAAGGTAACAGGAATATCCATCTATCTAATACCTTCAAATGAGCAATTCTTGTATATATATATAATCTGAAACGGCTTCAACGATTTTCATGAAATTTAGTACGGAGGGGATTTGGGAGATGATAAATATGCTATGATTATTATACTTACCAAAAAAAACTGAGCATAGCATCAAGGTACTTAGTAATAGTTAAGATAAAATAATTGAAGAGTTGCTGCAAAGTCCGAAATCTCAGATCTATAAAAGAGGAAGTTAACTGACTAACTGACTGACATACCCAGAGATCAAGGCACAGCCCAAACCGCTGAACCTAGGATCCTGAAATTTTGCATGTAGGTTCTTCATATAACGCAAGTGAGCACTAAGAAAGGATTTTTTGAAATTCCACCCATAAGTAAATCAGGGGATGAAAGTCTTACAAAAGCTAGTCTATTGTAAAAGTTAAACTATTATTTGAATGAAATAGTGTAAACTCCGTGTGGTGCTTTAGCGCCGCTGTTAATACTGTGGTTATCGTCTCGGCTAACCGACGACCTTTCAGTGGACTGTATTTAATTGTGGGTTTTACAGTAAAATATCTCTAAGAACACTTTGCAAGGTTAATAAAATAATTTGTAATAATTTTATAATTGTTACATAGTAGGTAGTTTTGGATCACTCGGCGATGTTCGTAACTATTCGTGTCCCCCGCCTCGGTCGTCCCGCTCGCACCGCTCGTCGCGCTGTTGTTTGTTCTCAGCAGGTGGTCACCATCTATACAAATAAATAAAATTGGAGTGTCTGTTTGTAATATTAAAATAACCGCTTTTTACTAAATGCATATGTATGTATACACGGTACACATGCCAAAAATGTAGTTAAAAAAATTTTTGTCTGTCTGTCTGTCTGTCGGTCTGTCTGTCTGTCTGTCTGTTTGTTCCGGGTAATCTCTGGAACGGCTGGACGGATTTTGACGGGACTTTCACTGGCAGGTAGCTGATGATCCGGGGAGTAACTTAGGCTACTTTTTTTAGACTAACTTTGTCCCGCGGCGTTACTCGCGGTACAACAATAGCCGCGGGTAACACCGCGGGGTTCAGCTAGTACTACAATACAATGCAACACTTTGACCCACATTATGACGGCCCGTTGAGATGCATCTACATCATTAGACCTCCGGTCTCGCACTCATCAACGAAACATGACGGCACTAATGATGTCATTTTATGTCGATCTTCTGTGAGGGTCAACTACTTTGAAAGTAGACATGAAACTTCCTTTCTAAGGATAGGGGTATATCCACTTGTAGAGGATCGTTAAACTCTGCTAATAATAATGATAGATTCTCTAAGAGAAAATGCTTGGCTACAAATGGACCAATTCTATTATCTCTATCTGGTACTTCTTTGCCTACTTTTCTTCGAGTAAATGAGATTTTTTTTTTTTTATTGGGACTAATCCCACCCACACGCCCACCGCTGTAACTCCTGTACACCAGGATCAACAGCAGTGACCCACGAACACACCGAGTTATGACACTCGGGAAGTCCCAGGAAAAAATATTAACTGTCTTGGAACCCGCAACGAAATTAATCAGAAGAAAAACAGGAGGAGTTGGAAATATGATAAGTCCACTTCCCTCCTTAGCAAAGCGGGAGACAAAATGAAGTCAAAATAGGCAGACACCTTTTTTTAAGCCGGGAAGCACCACGGATAAAGTATTAGGGGTCCTAAGTGAGCTATATTTGATTACTATAGTATGTATGGCAGAATCGCCTAAACGCACGGAAATTCACCGCAGTTGACACAAGATCCCCATAGTATACCGCCCCAGATGTCATTTGTAAGCTATTTAGCATTGTGTTACGTTCATTGTACCAAAGACTACACTCCCAGAGAACATGATGAGCCGATTGTTCACAGCTAGTATCGGGTGTTGAGCATTGACACAATGGTGAATCGACTAATTTAAATGAGTGTAGTTTGCTCTTAAAGTTACCGTGGCCCGTAAGAAATTGAGCGACACAGTGATCTACCTCGAGCCATGTCCTCGACATCCGTTCGCGAACAGATGGAAAGAACTGGTAGAGGTGGCGCCCCTTAGATGATTCGTCCCATCGTTGTTGCCATTCATCCATTAGGTCGTCATAGACATTGGATTGCTGTTGAAACAATCTTATGATTTTATCGCGGTCTCGTACGCCCAAAAAATCGCATTCCATGTTTTGTTTTGTAGAATAGTACATGGCTGCACGTCTTTGCACCTCGAGATCGACCGGAAGAACACCCGCCAATACCGGTAATGCCTCAGTACTAACCGTCCTATATGCTTTGCATAAGAAGATTAATGCAAGTCGTTGGCCTTGTAGCAGTTTGCGACGGACAGCACCTACAGTCGCTCTATCGGCCCATACGGGAGCACCATAGCAAACAGCACCCAAATAAGTAGCTCCATATATGATTTTTAATGTATTAAATGAAAGACCCCATGTGGCAGTTGATATTCTCGTCAGAGCAAAGAAACTTTTTTTAGACTTTTCATTAACTGTTCTAATATGTTCGATAAATGAAAAATTTCTTTCTAAAACTAATCCCAAATAGCAAACCGAGGTTTTATTTTTAACAGTAACATTTTGAAATTTAATACACGGCGGTGATTTGAGGTTACCTTTCAGAAGTAGCTGGAAGGTTTTGTTTGGTGCAAAAGTCAAGCGATTACGTACACCCCATAGAGATACTAAGTTCAAACATCTATTAGCCAGACTCTCAAGCCCCGCTCTAGTATCAGATTCCACCAGTAATAAACCGTCGTCCGCATACGCGTTTAGAGTACATCCGGGTGGTATAGGTATTGTAAGAAAATCGTCGAAGCCTATATTCCACAAGTATGGACCTAGCACCGAGCCCTGAGGACACCCCATCGTAAGCGCCTTCGACACAGAATGATGCCCAAGTCTTAATTTTATTGTGCCTTGTGTGAAGTATGAGGAGATTAGGGAATAAATATTTTTAAAGCATCCTCTTGATTTTAATTTTAGCAATAACATGGGCCACCACGCGTTGTCGAAGGCGCCAGATATATCTAAGAAGATACCTAAGACGTATTGAAACCTTGACTCGGTGACAGTTTTCCTTACAGATATGACCGCATCTGTTGTTGATTTTCCCAACGTAAATCCGAATTGTCTATCATGAAATTTAACTCCACCCGGTAGAAGTCGAGGCACTACAAGACGTTCTAAAAGCTTTCCTAGCGATGGTAACAGTGTTATAGGTCGATAGGACCCAGGATCGTCCGGCGGCTTATCGCCGTGTTTTGGTATTATACGAATATTACCGCACCGCCAAACACTAGGAAATACTCCTTCCGCAATGCAACGTTTAAAAACTAATAAAATCGTATCACCCGAGAGTTTACAAGCTTCTTTTATCATTTTATTTGATATTTTATCGTCGCCCGAAGCCTTGTTTAGTGGTAATGACCTAACAATACCAAGAAATTCGTCTGAAGATGGTAAGTCAGACGTTGGAGACAATGGTGGTTCGATGGCCCACTGCCTAATTTGTCGGTGATAATCAGTGTCATCCTCCGGCCGATCGTCGGGCACAAGTGATTCTAAAAGATATTTTGCTGTTTCTTCTACTCCTGTAGTATAACTGTTATGAATTTTGATGTTCTGTACGTATGCAAGGTCGATAGATCTATTTGCCTTAAATTCATGATACAAAGGTGACCACGGACCCTCTCTATCGAGTTTATCTACAAGTTTGCGTATTAAATTTCCCTTTGATTTCTCCACTGCTGCCCTGTAGTGAGACCTAGCAACTCTAAGAGCAATGAGAGCATTATTGTAAATATCTCCTGTTACGTTACGCTTTTTAATGACATTTAGTTTTTTACGAGCTTTCCGATGGATTCTACGTAATTCGACCAATTTATAGTTCCACCAATCACATCTACGAGTGCTAGTGATAGATCCGCGGCCTATACAAACATCAGCACAATATGTGAAAGTGTCTGACAATATTTCTGCGCTTTCCTCAGCTGATAGACAACTGCGAGTGAAGTCTTTGGCATGTACTGCAAAGAGTGAACCAAATAAAGCCCAATTTGCCCCTTTAGTTTTATATCTAAAATTGTACGGAGTTATTAGTGGATGTTGTGCAACAATTGGTATGAATTCGTACACGATTAAGCGGTGATCACTACAGGATGCGTCCGGTAGGACACGCCATCCAGATATCGAGACGTCGCCGCGCGTAAGCGTCACGTCAATAGAAGACTCACCCATGGGGCTGCAAAAAGTTGGTGGTGCATCAGGGGTATTGTGAATGGTAAGATTCATTTCCGCAATAAAATCTTCAACCGCACAGCGCCGGGCCATGTCAGTTGAACGCAGCTTGCCATACCATAAAGTAGAAGATGCATTGACATCAGCGCCAATGATAATTTTGTGTCCCACGAGGGACCGCAAAACGAAACGTAAATGATGTAGATGAGGATCAATGGGATGTGAAAACTGAAAATAACAGCTCACTACATAAACCTTACAGGTGGAGGATGAAATCTCAGCAACGGCGCAGAGTAAATGAGATTGGCGAAAGATTAAACATCACTTTTCTGTGGTGTAGTGGTTAGAAATCCTGACTGCTAAGTCATAGTTAGTCGGTTCGCTTCCCCCCCAGGACAAATCTTTGTGTGATGTGTGACGATTATTTTTTCTGTGTCTGGGGTTAATTTGTCTATAATAGGGGGACTTTACAAACATACATATAACAGACACAGAAAAGCCAGACTCAGTACAACCATTTGTGGATCACGCAAAGTGTTGTCCCGTATAGGATTCGAAACTATGACACTTCGCGTAAGAGAAAGCGGCGTGGCGATTGCCTTAAGCCTCTAGGTCAACCGTGCAGTCAACTTTACACCCAAACTCCGAAACAAATGTTCATTTATGCACAGCAGTCGCAAATCGTAACCACTAAGCCATTGAAGATATTATGGTAACTCATCTACTCAATCTATACTAATATATAAAGCTGAAGAGTTTGTTTGTTTGTTTGAACACGCTAATCTCAGGAACCGCTAGTCCGATTTGAAAAATTCTTTCACTGTTAGATAGAACATTTATCGAGAAAGGCTATAGGCTATATATCATCACACTAAGACCAATAGGAGCGGAGCAACAATGAAAAAGTTTCAAAAACGGGGGAAAATTATCACGCTACGGGCAAAAAGAGACGTAAACGAAGTTGCGTGGGTCAGCTAGTTACCTTATATACTAAAAAAAACACACATTTCAGTCATTAAATACTCCTTTAGCATAACGAGCGGATATCGTGATCTATGGCGTTTAGAACCGATAGTTAAATTGAGGTCTTATTTAATGGGACGTTTATTATCTATTTTTTATTATAAGAGAGAGTTCAGTTAATTTACACACATTTTTTTCGAACATTTTAACTCACAACGCCATCTAGTCCAAACTAAGCAGAGCTTGTAATATGGGTACTAGACAATTAAAATTAATACATATAAACTATTTTTTGGTAAATACATACGTATTAATTTGCAGATCATATAAATATTTGGTCCGACCCGGAAATCAAACACGAGACCTCAAGCATACCAGTCGCATATGCTACCACTACGCCACCGAGGAAGTCGGCCTTTATAACCATAATTTTCCTCAAATAATTAAGACTTGAATGTTAACTTCTTGCCAGATCTAATCTGGGCACGGTTTTCTTGCAATTTAAGATAATACTATACTATAGATTTTGTTTGCATCATTCAAAGGATTCTCTGTTTTTGCCACATATTTTATTATTACATGAATCATCACATCATCAAATTGAAAGCCTTTAATAATCAACTGCTAGATATACGCCTCTTCTCTCTCCCCTCAGCAAGGAGGTTTTATCCTTCTATTATCATGCGGTCTAGACGGGTTGGCATAGAATTCAAATCAGGTTTTTCTTATCAAATTAGCTCTTTTTATCGCCTCTTACAATATGGGTGTCCCATAGATATGGACCAGTCATTATCATCTTAGCATTGTTCTCGGTTGCTTCCAAAGCTTACACTTTGGAGCCCGGGAACAACGCTAAGAAGAAAGAAGAAGGATGACCGCATTCAATAAAAAAAAAACTTTCCAGCTTCTTAATTTTGTTACAGACTAGCTGAACCCTGCGGTGTTACCCGCAGTTATTGTTATACCACGAGTGACGCCGCGGGACAAAGTTAGCCTAAAAAAAAAGTAGCCTAAGTTACTCACTGGATTATCAGCTACCTGCCAGTGAAAGTTCCGTCAAAATCCGTCCAGCCGCTCTAGATATTACGCGGAACAAACAGACAGACAGACAAACATTTTTTTTACTACATTTTTGGTATTTGTACCCTGTATATATACATATGCATTTAGTAAAAAGCGGTTATTTTAATGTTACAAGCACACTCCAATTTTATTTATTTGTATAGATAGATTGCCATACATTTTACCACAAGCTCTTATAAAATGAAAGTTAAATAGCAAAATAAACACTACACATAGAAAGCGTTGTAATTTTCACCCACTTCTAATATAGCCGGAGCGGTTCTATGTGGTGGGTCGCGGATCGTGCCATTACCAACAGATTAAGAGCCCTATACACAGCATGTTATGCAAGAACAGAATATCAATTGTGTTTCCATTATTTCAGTACATATAAAAGAAGCAAGTTTAACATAGAGGTAACCTAAATGTATAAAAAATATAAAGAAGTGTATAGATTCATATTAAGGTAGAAGGATACTATATGTACTACAACTGTCTAAATCACGACTCCGTTTACAGGGTTGCTCAAATAACTGTGACTTGATTATTTTTCTTTAATCTTTTTGTCATAATTCTCTTTGATAAATCATTATCGTTTTCCGAGCCTTTATTATTCCCAAGATCTTAGGACGACTACTAGTCTAACCGGTTTTACTTGCATATCAATTTTACATGTAGCGACTGGCATCAAACCTCCGCTACCCTGAGGGTGAACTGAATTCGAAGGTGGGACTAGTTGTCAGTATATTTCAGGGTACTGACTTCCCAATAACGATTGCCATAGATGTTCATCCAAGGGCTTAACGTCCTATCCGAGGCACGGGCGGGAAACACCGCCATCTTCCATACTCCAGGCTGCTATTAAGAATTTCTTGTAACAAAAACCCAACAGTAGTCCGACCCGGGAATCGAATCCAACGAATTTTGTAATATATTTGTATGATTCAAAATTTTAGGTAATTGGTTCTAGATAAGTACTTTTTGACCAAACAAAGATACATCCAAACATTACAAGTTGAATAAAACTTTGTAAATAGATTTAACATTAATCTTTATAAATTTGTTATCCTGATATACGATAGTTCATCTAACATGACAAAGAAGTTAACGTGGTCTTGTCTTGCATAGGCAGGTGTGCGGGGCCTTTACGCTTCGCTAATGGCGTCTGACATAACAGTTTTATTGTTTATTGATTTAATTCGTTCTTGCGCTCCCATTTTAATAAACCTAGCCCATCAACTGGTTAATGTTATTATAGAAATGAAAGTATTTCATTTATCGATTCGATATATCGATTATGTTATTGACGTTCTGGTATATATTTTTATTTGTATTTTTCTTATTTTCCTATTATAAATAGATGTGCTGTGTATGTGAATGTGTGTGTGTGTGTGTGTGTGTGTGTGTGTGTGTGTGTGTGTGTGTGTGTGTGTGTGTGTGTGTGTGTGTGTGTGTGTGTGTGTTTTGTGTAACAAATAAAACTTTAAACAAGCGTTTTATATTGTATCATCTTTACTTTTTTGTAACAGGCGATACGTCTGCTCATTTACCACCAATACTATTAAAAAATACGTGACAATTTTATCACAAATTACGTCGATTACATTAAAACTATAAAAATTCACACCTAAAATGTACTTCGGAAGTTCTAAATGACACTAGTGACAACTGTCATAGAGATCAAGCTATATGTCGGACCAATATGGCGCCACTGACGAATGGTTAAGTGAAGTGCTGTAGGTATGTTTGTATGTTTTAAATATGGAGAGCCATGTACTCAAAGGTTGGAAACGCATTTACCTTTTAAGTTTAGACATGTGAATATAAAGTTAATGGTAACCATAAACTACATTTTATGCACAAAAAAATAAAACCAACATTCCACTTAATTATAAGCTTCTAAACTCATTACTGGCAACCCTAACATCGGCGCACGCGCACATTTTGGCCCCAAATTCATTATCGCGTCGATCTAACCGCGAGATAGTGGCATAATAACGGTCTTCGGTATGTTTGTGTAGTGGCTGAGTGGACATTCAGGTTAAATTGAGTGGGCTGATAATTTGATAAGTGTAGGGATGGTTTTAAAGGATGAAGTATGTTGGACCTTGTTGATAGACGCGTGTTATTATTATAGTTCATGTGCAATTACGTATGGTCTTAGTGGGCTTGTGATATACGAACAGTTTGTTTAAGTTGCTATAAAGTTCTGTTTATCCAATCCGAAAAACGTACCTTTATTTCCCTCCCTTCCTTATTCTTTCAAGAAAGATATTAAAGACCACACTCAATAAACTTGACAACGCTGTAGGTACTTCGGATTGCCTATTTGATTCTGAGTTGGTTATTTGACTTTGCTACTTTTGTCGTACGTTTAAGGTGTTTAGTTTCTAGCTTGACGTGCTAATAATGAGTGATCGTAAGGCGTATCATCAAACAAGCATTTGTTATATATCCGTTCGATTGTACGTACGTTTTCAGCATTTATTATTTAACGTTCTTTGTACTATTCGTGTTTCTTTCACACCTTTTGAATGCTCTAAGGGTGGTCATCATCATCATCAGCCTATTGCTGTCCACTGCTCAACATAGACCTCTTTCATTGCACGCCACTTTAGACTTTTCGCATCCAGGGTAGTCTCTTCTAAAGATGGTCGCTGTTTAATTCGTCCACCAGTGCTGCTTCCTTTGGAGTGGAAAGAACCTTGTGAATAGCCTTATACGGCCCATAAATATTAGCTAAGCATTCGCAAACCGATCATTGTTGAACAGATGTCAACTAAAGGCGCTTCGCCTCTTAGTGTAATAAATAGTTAATCACAATTCTGGTTAAGTATTCTTCTATCTGGTGGATTTGCTGTAGAGAGAGGGTACCTCTTTCATTGCCAGCTTTACTTGAACCTTCACTTAACCACACAAAGATCATGAGTTATCACTGGAAGCTATATTACAATAATTATGGCCCGGCCATTATTCGACAGTTTCTCGATAGATTTATTTTCTGTAACTTTTACAATTTTATCTTCATAGGCAGCAGGCACACCACTTATCAACAACGACTTATTGCATTACCGATCAAGCTTTGGGAGGACTTTAAAGAATTAATTGGGCCAATTCCGAATCACGACGCCCGCCATTACCGACCGAACCCCCTGAACTTCGTGAGGTTAGATTTGACAACTGACATTTGCCAAAGACAATAACCAAGTTTGTCATTACAATTATAGTTTATGCTACTTATACCAAATAGTCGATTTGATATCAATTAAACTCGTATTCGTATAATATCTGCTCTTGCAATCGATTTCAGTTCCAACAAAGTATTTTGTTTGTATGTAGAATCAGGACCATGTGTTGGATAATTTTAACTAATAAACTCTTTATTCCATTTAAGTCGATGTGCTATCATACAGCAGCCTTATCTAATATTGTAATTAGATACCCATTTGCTTTTAAGAAGATATATCAGCAGAGAGGCAGGTAAACGTCCCACGGATCCCCAGATACCAGGGGCTTTCGCAGGCTCCATGATTATCATAGTTGATATTTTTTTAAAGGGCCTTTCGTTGTAAATACGGAAGTTAATGGTTAGCGGATCTGTTTTAACATGAGAGAAGAATCTTGAATGACTTTAGATTCGGATATTCTTCAGGTTCTAGATTTTAGGCGCCTAACTAAGTCCTATCATGAGAGGCCTCTTCCGATCTACAACTTAATACGAAACGAGGTTAAATGTGACTGAATATGACGTGTGAAATTAAATAGATATTGGATTGAATATTTAGCGATCATAGATCTATTTTGAATGCAACGAAACTTAGTGATCCATATCTTTTAAGGGCGACTCCTGCGCATTTAAAATGACACAGATACTAAGAACGCCATATGTTAAGTGACCCTAACCAAGTATGTTTTGTAGAATTTTAATTAAACACCCGACAACAGTACAGGAGTTAAATTAAAAAACATAATTTTGAATAATTTATGGAGGATCAACACGGTATGTTTCCAAAAAACAATATATTTTGGGTTATAATTAATTTAGTTTGCGCATATTAAGCGTTTTTATCATTAATGTCAGTTTGACATGTTGTATTTTGACGTTAATTTGGTAAGTGATCGTTGTATCCGAATGTTTTTTGGATATACTTAAGAATTACTTTTATTTTACTTGGTTCCGCCTTTAATTAATGTTAGTGTATGTAATAATACAATTTGCTATAGGCTGTATTAGATTATGTGAATAGCAGCAGCAGAATTGTAACAGCACTAGCCGACCCACCCAACCTCGTTTGCGTCTCCTTTTGCCCGTAGCGTGATAATTTCCCCCCGTTTTTGTAACATTCTTCATTGGTGCTCCGCTCCTGTAAGTCTTAGCGTGATGAGAAATAGCCTATAGAGTTCCTCGATAATTGGGTTATCTAACACTGAAAGATTATTTAAATCGGACCAGTAGTTCCTGAGATTAGGGCGTTCAAATAAACAAACTCTTCAGTTTTACATATTAGTATAGATTATTACTTCCAACTAGTGCATAAGTTAAAATGGAGATTTTGGCCTATAAAATCACGCTGTTTAGACGGGTAGCTAGTAGGATTTGAGTTAAGATTTTTGTCTTTTTAACAGACTTCAAAAAAGGAGGAAGTACTCAATTGGACTATATTTTTTTAGTTTGTTACCTCAGAACTTTCGATTTGATGAATATTTTTTCATTTGAAACCTGGTACTTCCCATGTGGTCCCATTTCAATTTGGTCCAGTTCTTGAAGTGGTTTTTTTTTGCTAAAATTTTTGTTATTTATTGTAATACTGATTTTTCTAAATCGTTCGTGAAGTAGCCCATTAAGTGTCCAACCAATGTCATTTTTCAAACGGATCTTAGCGCTCAGTGTTACTTATTTAAAAACTAGCCGATGCACGCAACCTTGTTTGCGTGTTCAAACAAACAAACAAACGCACAAACAAACAAACTCTTCAGCTTTATATATTAGTATAGATTTGCTTTTAAGAGAAAAAAACTACGTCAACCCTTATCTTTTTCTTTATATCGCTTACATCAGCAGAGGGAGACCATAGACACTTATCGACCATAGATTAATGTTACATTTCTAAACCAATTAATATTCCCTACACACTGTAATTCGATGTCGTAGATATGTCCGCATACATTAGCATATTTTTTAGAAATATAAAGACAGATATCCAAGTAATTAGACTATGAATTAAGCATACGCGATGTTGACGACTGAAATTGACTATATGAAGTAATCGGTTGTAATATCGAGATATTTTTCATTGGATTTTATGACAATCTAAAAATATACATATGTTAGAGCGTAAAAAAACGGGAACCTCAAGCATATAGTTTGAGTAAGGTCGAAATATAGTCTACAATACTGGCACCATGCAGATTTGCTATGATTTTTATTTTCAACTAGCAGACCCACGCAACCTCGTTTGCGTCTCCCATTGTCCGTAACGTGATATTTTTCCCCCGTTCTTGAAACTTTTTTGAAACATTTTTCATTGGTGCTCCGCTCCTATTGGTTTTAACGTAGTGATATATAGCCTACAGCCTTCCTCGATAAATGGGCTATCTAACACTGAAATAATTTTTCAAATCGGACCAATACTTCCTGAGATGAGCGCGTTCAAACAAACAAATAAACTCTTCTGCTTTATGTATTAGTATAGACTAGCTGTTGCCCGCGGCTTTGCTCGCGTGGAAGTTGATAATATGTATTTACTTAAAACTGTGTAAAAGTATGTATCAGTACTTTATTCATGTTTTTGAACGTATTTTTTTATTTTTGATCAATAGCCCATTTAAAAGAACTTTCATTCAAACATTTGACTCATATTTCATCCCCTTTAGGAACAGAATTCGCATAAATGCTGATATAAGTATTCATCTATTTCGAAAAATGACGGAATGCCAGAATAACCTATGTACGAAATGTCAACCCCTATTTCACCCCTTAGGGATAGAATATTCAGAAACTCTGCAATACGTATTTACTCATTTTTCATTAGCAACCCAAAAGTAAAGTTTCACCTTTCGTATCTCTATTTATTCTTAAATATGACGGATTTCCATAAAAAAATTCAATCCCAATTTCACTCCCTTAGGGTTAAAATATGCAGAAACTCTAAATAGATATCTAGTCATTTTTAATCAATAGCCCAAAATTAAAGTCTTTTGGTACTAATTTAAAAAAAAACGGACTTCCATACAAACTTTCAACCCCTATTTCATCCCTTTAGGGGAAGAGTATCCAGAAACGCTTAAATACGTCTTTACTCTTGTTTAATCAGTAGTACATGAATAAAGTTTCATGGTTCTAACTTAAAAAATGACAAACTTTCATACAAACTTTCCACCCCTATTTCACCCCTTAGGGGTAGAATATCCAGAAACGCTTACATACGTATCTACTCATTTTTAATTTGTAGCCCAAAAACAAAGTTTCATGTTTGTAACTTCAAAAATGTCGAACTTACGTACAAACTTTCAACCCCTATTTCACCCCTTAGGGGTAGAATATTCATAAACACTTAAATAGGTATCTACTCATTTTTAATCAGTAGCCCAAAAATAAAGTTTCATGCTTCTTACTTAAAAAATGCCGAACTTCCATACAAACTTTCAACCCCTATTTCACCCCCTTAGGGGTAGAATACCAAGAAACGCTTAAATACGTATTAACTCATTTTTAGTCCTTAGCATATGAATAAAGTTACATGTTTCTAACTTAAAAAATGACGAACTTCCATACAAACTTTCAACCCCTATTTCAGCCCTTAGGGGTAGAATATTCAGAATCGCTCAAATACGTCTCTACTCTTTTTAAATTAGTAACACATAAATAAAGTTTCATGTTTCAGACTTCAAAAATGACGGACTTCCAGACTAACCTATGTATGAAATGTCAACCCCTATTTCACCCCTTAGGGGTTGAATATTCAAAAACGCTGAAATATGTGTTTACTCATTTTTAATCAGCAGCCGAAAAGTAAAGTTTCAGGTTTCTAACTTAAAAAATGACGGACTTCCATACAAACTTTCAACCCCTATTTCACCCTCTTAGGGGTAGAATATCAAGAAACGCTTAAATACGTATTAACTCTATTTTAGTCAGTATCCCAAAAACAAAGTTTCATGTTTGTAACTTCAAAAATGGCGGAATTCCAGACTAATCTATATGTGAAATGTCAACCCCTATTTCACCCTCTTAGGGGTAGAATATCCAGAAACGCTTTAATACGTATTTACTCTTTTTTAATCATTAGCACATGAGTAAAGTTACATGTTACTAACTTAAAAAATAACGAACTTCCATACAAACTTTCAACCCCTATTTCACCCCTTAGGGGTAGAATATTCAGAAACGCTGAAATACGTATTTACTCATTTTTAATTAGTAGCCCAAAAATAAAGTTTCATGCTTCTAACTTAAAAAGTATCGTACTCCCAAACTAACCTATACGCGAAATGTCAACCCCTATTTCACCCCTTAGGGGTAGAATATTCAAAAACGCTGAAATACGTGTTTAATCATTTTTAATCAGTAGCCCAAAAATAAAGTTTCAGGTCTCTAACTTAAAAAATGACGGACTTCCATACAAACTTTCAACCCTTATTTCACCCCTTTAGGGGTAGAAATTCCGAAATTCCTTTCTTAGTGGGTGTCTACTCAATAAAAGGAACCTACTCACCAAATTTCATAGTCGTAACTATCATAGTTTACGCTCGGCGATGATGAATCAGTCAGTCAGTCAGTCAGTCAGTCAGTCAGTCAGGACTTACTATTTTATAAGTATAGATAACGTTTGAAAGTTAAGATTCAATAAAACCTTCAGACGATCGAGCAAAATTTATTACGTACAGTCTATTCACGGACTTCTTGGCATGGTGGAGACTTTTTGACGAGGCAGGGGACAGTGAACATGAGAGGCCCACTCTGTATCGAGTGTTTGGCTGTCTGGCTGTGTTTACACAGGTTTTACTTAGTTTTATAATCAGACAGATGTGATAAATGTGTAAAAAAGTATGTTTTAATAAAAACGATTGTGGCGTCTTTATAAAACTACCCCGCCCGTCGGTCTCCCTCGTTCTACTCTTAGGAGAACACAACATTTACTATCACATAGAGACACCTAGGCTCTTCTGAACCGACAATTTCATATGAAAGGAGGTTAGATATAAACAAACTAAACTAAACATGTGTTAAATTTGTAAAATAAAATAAAAAAGAGTTGGTACCACGTTAACAATTACGAAAGCGCGTTAATGTTTATTTTATGTAAATAGCGTGTTGTAGTGCGCGCGCGCAGCTCATCCAATTACGAGCGCATCGCGATCTCATCAACTGATAACAACAATATGTTGTTGATCCAGATCTGTACACGCTTTATTGGATGATTAATTATATTTAGAAATTAATTTTAAGTATATACGACTACTGGATAAAATTGTTGACTTCCATTGGTCCTCGTTAAAGGTCATAATACTCTCAATGATTAAAAGTAAGAGTTTCTGGGACTCTCAAGTTTTGTACTGAGGAGGAGTTATTTTTCAAAGAGACGCTGGAACTCGAAAAGAACAGGACAAGAATAATAATCTATACAAATAAAAAAAATTGGAGTGTCTGTTTGTAGTATTAAAATAACCGCTTTTTACTTAATGCATGCACGATACATATACCAAAAATGTAGTTAAAATTTTTTTGTCTGTCTGTCTGTCTGTCTGTCTGTCTGTTTGTTCCAGGTAATCTCTGGAACGGCTGGACGGATTTTGACGGGACTTTCACTGGCAGGTAGCTGATGATCCAGGGAGTAACTTAGGCTACTTTTTTTAGACTAACTTTTTATCACGGCGTTACTCGCGGTACAACACTAACCGCGGGTAACACCGCGGGGTTCAGCTTTATATAATAAATATAAATATTTTGCCATATAAATAGAATGCCATAAGGCGAAACCGGTCAGGTGTAAATTTAATTAAAATAGTGGAATAAGTACAAGTGAGTTTATTTCTAGAATGTGCAGGACAAGAAGTTTGACCCGTAAGAAATTCTGGACACTTGAAAGTAGACTGATCTTTAAGAGCGCTGGCCTGAAAGTGGCGGATCAAGCTGATTGTAAGTGAAAAAGTAGACCTAAGTCTTTTTCAAGATAGTACTATCAGTCCCTCTCACTTTCTACAGGTTTGAAAGGGTTAGAACCCCAGTCCACTCCAAAATGTGGATGCTTTCGGATCATGTAAGCTAGGTCTATTGAGATTTTTAGATTGTTACATGTTAATAAGCCCCTGTTTATAGACTCTCTGGTGACGGAACTCAGCGAAGATTTACTCAATTCAAGTTAAAGACTTTTCTTTATCCTAAAATTTAGTTTTGTATAGTTTTTTTGCACAGGTTTGTATGTAGATGTATGTTAGGTATAATAGTTTCTGTGTTAATACAATCAATTCGGGATCAACTAGTCCTTTCTTTATAAAAGTTTATATTTAGAATATGTATTAGCAAAGGTTCTATAGGGCTGCTTAACATTTTGAAATTCAAAAACGCGGCTAAGTGCGAGTTGGACTCGCACATGAAGGGTTCCGCAGCAGATAGTAACATAATTTTTGTTTTATTTTTATATTTGTGTTGATTGAATGAGTGTTAAATTGCAGTTTACGATCTATGACGTATTACAAAAACTGCTTACTAGATTTCGTTCAACTAATTTTCGGTAGAAGTTTGCATGGCAATGTACATTATATATTTTATTTAGTTTTATCATTCTCTTAATTTTAGAAGTTACGGGGGGGGGGGGAGACATTTACGACTTTGGAAGTGTCTCTCGCGCGAACTATTCAGTTTTAAAACAAAAGGTAACAGAAACCTCAAAACCATTTTTGAAGACCTATTCATAGATTTGGGTATGGGTTTGCTGAAAAAATAAAATTTAGTTTCAGTTCTAAGTATCAGGACCCCCAAATTATAGTATTTGTGTGAAAATCTTAATGCGGTTCACAGAATACATCTACTTACCCAGTTTCAATATTATACTTTCAGAAAAAAGTGGCTGTGACATACGGACGAACAGACAGACATGACGCATCTATAAGGGTTCCATTTTTTGCCTTTGGTACGGAACGCTAAAAAGGAACCTTATCGTGTGATCATTGATCCTAAAAGCGGTGTCAACTTGGTGACAATAACAGTAACCATTTTAAAAACATACGAATCCTATTTCAATTTTTTTGAACTACTTGTACGATGGTACGAAAGTACAGGACCCGAGTATTTATTTTATCAAGTTAAAATAATGTTAGCATGTATATGATAGTTGTAAATTGACTTGTAT
The DNA here is from genome assembly GCA_905220595.1 of Spilosoma lubricipeda. Lineage (NCBI taxonomy): Eukaryota > Metazoa > Arthropoda > Insecta > Lepidoptera > Erebidae > Spilosoma > Spilosoma lubricipeda. Next base: position 11,949,197 of record HG992296.1, on the reverse strand, counting down.
TTAAGAAGTATTTATTTCACATAACATCTGTGATAAATATAATATTATGCCACGGCTTAACCGTGGGAGAGTCACGCTTCGACATGAATGGGCCGGCTCGACCAGCCACGGCCTCACAGAAAACAGGTGTAATATAGCGCTTGCGCTGTGTTTCACCGAGTGATTGAGGATACCGGAGGCTAATACCCCAACCCCTTCCCATATCCCATATACCAGATGTATATCAGATGTTACAAAAATATTGAACGTTCGTCAATATTTACTAACAAAAAAAGCGCCCCGTACTTTCTTATCGACTGTACCATTGAGGGAGTGTCCAATGACACCTCGCTGTTTTGAAATAAGAACGCTGCGTTCGCAATTTGAAACTACGAATTACATGTTTAAAAAACGTAGGGAGCTGTATTTTTCTTTTTTGCTTATATTCATTGCAAACATACAATTTCCTGTGACAAAAAGTGTTTCGTTCTAATTTAGACCTTATTCTTTAAATGTAAGATCATTATTTTTATTTTATACAGAAAATGTTAGTTAGTCGAATTATACAAAGCCGTTTATTTTTCCTTTTGTTGAATATTAACACGTCGATTTGGGCGTTAAGTTCTTCTTTTGATAAATGAATAGGTAAATAGTGTTGGGTCGTGTTACAAAGCTTCAAAATCATAGATATTTAGTCGATTACAGGCTTAGTAATACTACTCTAACAGCTTCAAAATAAAGTTTATTTTATTTTTTATTGAAACGTTTGAAGGTCGCCTGTGATATTTAAAATAAATTGTTACTCAAAAGCTCTTTTATGGGTAACAGATTGAAATTAGAAACGAATCGCTTTATATTTTAAAATGCATTAGAGTTTTAATCTTTGTTATAAGATTCTTTAGAGTGGATCATGAGAAGGAATGTTAGAGTCGAGTTACAAACAGTAAATATTTAAAAAAAAGATATATGTCAAAAAATTCAATTAGGTTATAATTTGACATGTTAGTACTATACCTCGTATTGGGGTCATCAATATAAAATGAGGTTGTTAGGTTTTATAGTTTACGATGCAAACGAGCTGACGGGTGTCATCATGGTAAGTGACGACCGCTGCCTGCAGGTACTTACAGCATTACAGGCTACTCTGCCACACTTTGAGGTCTTCTCCAGAATCAGCCGGTAATGCTCGGGTAACGTCTCTCACTCGGTGATAACCATTAACACTTATTTTCTCTGAGTCTTTGGTGCCACTCCGGTCGAGGAGTGTTCATTTGCGTGAAGGTTTTATATTTGGAAAAAATCTTATTTGAGGATATTTAAATTACATTTATTTTGGTTCTATTCATACTTGTAGGTAGACTAAATATCGCATTGTGAAAATTGGGGAATTCAGATTTTTACAACCCATCATGAAGAAGGCGTGTTGAAGTCTATAAATCCTTTTTAAAAGTTCATAATACAAGTAATTGAAATTCTACACTTAATAGTTTATATCAATGTGTAGATGATGTATAACGTTAATTTCAAATGACAATAGTGATGTATGTTATTTTCGTTACGGATAGTCGATTAGAGAAGTATAATTAGTAACATTAATGGCGACCGAATTAGATACGGAGTGAAATGTCACAATTAAATATTGGGGGTGACAATGTTACATTTGTTTTAATTGTGACGTCATTTGACATCTGCTTTTAGTTTTTTTTAGCATTAGGTAAAGGTACAGTAATTTTAAAGTAAGTGAAATAGTTTCAAATTATTTCAGTCACTTTTAAATTACTAAATACTTTATAAATAAAGCTCACACAGCGCCATCTAGTCTCAAACTAAGAATTTGTAATACTACCCGTATTGCAAACTCTAAAGAACGGATGTAAATATCTACATTATTTTAAAACAACTCCCGCTTTTAGAATATTTCATATGACTTTACAAACATACATGAAACGAACACAAAGAAAGCCCAGACTCAAAGCAACAATTTACGGTTCATACAAATTGTTGTCCCTTGTAGGATTTGAACCTACAACACTAGGCCAATCGTACACTTTTTGTAAATGATGTTCTCCTAGCCGATAACGGCCACGGCGGCCAGTCTCAACAGAGACCAACCAACTACGCAGGAGATATTATAGTGCACAAGTGTGTGCGCAAACACAGGTGCACTCTATGTTCCTTCACTCTCATAATCCGATGGGATGGTTAACGGGTCACCATTGTTGCATTGTTTGCATTCGCAATGAGTATGGTGACCATCACTCTTCGATTCTGCTTATGCTTTCCATCAGGCAGAGTAGAGTTACCATTTCAGGCCCATACAGAAAAAAAAAGAATAGCTCTTGGTCTTGGTTTTCAGTCTATCTGCTGAGCAAGTGGAAGTAGATTCGAATCCTATTTTAGACAAATTATGTCAGTCTTTGCAGACATATGTATAATCCCGCCAAGGTCGTAAAAATACTTAATGTAATTAAATAAATTCTACGCTATACAGCAACAAATTATTCTACTTCAAGACACACTAACACAACTTATCAGTAAATAAATGACTTCTAACAATTAATGCGCTTGCGCATCAAACATTAATTCACTATCGTCCTCGTGTTATACGCCTACAAGGGTGTGAGAGTACGTAGAATCTGAACTTGGGAATATATTTCTGATACTTTTTTTTACCGGGAATCGTTTAAAATTAAAATCAATTTATTTAATTAAATAAAAACATTTCAAAGCCAAATAAACAGAAATAAATAAAAAGAATGAAATAATAAACAAAGACAAACTTAATTTTACGAACCATAAATATTAAGTTATAGACTAGCTATAACTTAATTTTTTTTTTCTTTATTTCCAATACAACAATACAATTCCAATAAAAATAAATGTATTTTAAAATTACTTTAATAGAGTAAAAAAATATGTCTGCATCTGGACTACACCAAAAGAACGCATTGACAAGCCTAAAGTTGTTCGCGAAGTTGAACGAGTGTGTAGCGACGTACCTCAGACGGCGGTTAACATTCACGAGTACTTCTTCGAGTAACTTTGCGAGTAGTCAGGATAGTTACAGGATAATTGTTGTAACAGTGGGACTGGTGTCAGTCTGCTGAGAGCGATAAAATCCATAAAAATATTGACCGCTGTATATCTGAGCTAACAAAATAATTGAATCATCAAGAAAAGAGTCTACCCCACCTTAAAGGCTAGCGACACTATTGTAGCACTTGTAGCCCTTGATTTGTAAGTCTACGAATTGAATGCGATAGAATGTTATGTTAAATCTACTTTTACTTTATGAAATTTAAGATTTGTGACTAACCGATGCTTCATGAAAAAAGTGTTATGAATCTTTGACTGGCAAGTTCGTCTAGTGTTTAGTGACTCTGACTGATAAGCCGCAGGGTTCGATTACCGCTCATGACAAAAGTTGCATGAAGAGTACAATTATATTATTTGATCTGTAGTCAACGACACTAGTATTTAAGCAATGACCATGAAATAAGTAGTGGTATAACACTATGGCAAACCGCCTGTATTTAAAATTTACCTAACTCCTAACTCAGGGTGGTCACTAATTTATCTGTTAAAACTAAATGAATAAAGCAGTTGCTAGCAGTCAAAACATTCCCCATCTAATTGTATTTTTATTTAAATGTTGCCACGCGGAATTATTAGGGGATGATATTTCAAACGGCGAACGACTGATAAGGATCGCTGCTGACCCCACTCAGGCAGCCGCGATGATATTTTAATAAAATGGGGTATTTTAGTGGTATCTAGATTAATTGTTTTTTGGTCATTTCGTGTAAGCTTTGTTATGGAAATAATGTGACTGGATTAAACGCGTGTAGATATATTGAACTATTGACTTCTGCGACATTACATTGAGAAAAGATACTTTTAATTATGCTATGTCATATTTATTATGTCTACTAGTTCTGCAGTTATAATTTACAGAATCCAAATTGATATCCTAAAATAGAAACAGCCTGAACAATTTTTATTACGTTAGCTATCTGTTAGTAAATTGTCGATGGAAACCGTTATCGTATATTATATCCTACTATCACTCTAATATATAAAGGTACAAGTTTGTGAGTGTGTATGTTTGTTACTTCTTCACGCAAAAACTACTCGACGGAATTGGATGAAACTTTACAGTAATATAGCTTGTACATCAGAATGACACACAGGCTACTATTTGCCTCGATAGCCGACATACACGCGGGCGGAGCCGCAGACAACAGCTAGTGTATAAATAATTATGTTAAAAATTAGTAGAGCCATGAGTAGTAGTTAGGTTTCAGCACGGATACCTCGACCGGGACGCACACAGAAGATCAAGCTAAAATGACTGTATTCGTGCTATCGTGTTTTGTTAGTAAGTGCGAGACCGGAAGGATCTGAAGCATCTCTATGCCGCCATAGCGTATGTCATCATCATTAAATGTTGCATTGCCTGTTTTCGCAATCAGTTGGGACACCACCACTCTTAGGTTTTATGTATGTAGGTGACTACCTGATAGAGTCACTTAGATAGGCCCTACACACATAAAAAAAATCATAATTCCATCCGAAAGATATCCACTGCTGGATATAGACTTTTTTATGGTATAGGGGGCAAACAAGCAGATCTATCCCCTGATGGTAAGCGATTACCGCCGCTTACGGACACCCCGAACACCAGAAGCGTCACAAGTGCATATAAATGTTGCCGACCTTTGGGGATGGGGAAAGGGATATTAGATGGGGTTGGGCTATGAGTCTCCGGTATCCTCACTCACTCGGTGAAACACAGCGCAAGCGCTATTTCACACCGGTTTTCTGTGAGGACGTGGTATCACTTCGGTCGAGCCGGCCCATTCATGCCGAAGCGTGGCTCTTCTACGGGAAAAACCTCTCAAGTGGCTCTCCACTACAACCGGACATATAACTTCAAACGAACAAACATTTTAGAAATAATTACATATCTATAATAATATTAATTTAAAAGTAAATAATATTAGGTAATTACTAATATGAATTTCGGGCAGTCACCTAGTCTGGTCGAAGGATTCTTTCTTTGTGTTGGTGAGATAATTTACCTGGGAGAGCCTTGCTTCAGCAGGAATGGGCCGGCTCGAACCGAGTGATATCACAACCTCACAGAACACCAGTGTAAAACAGCGCTTGCGCTGTGTTTCATCGAGTGAGTGAGGATAAAGGAGGCCCTTACCCCCCCCTGCCCCCCTTCCCATCCCCCGAAGGCCGACAAAGCGCTTGTGACGCCTTTGGTGTTGCGGGTGTCCATGGGCGGCGGTAATCGCTTACCATCAGGCGATACGTCTGCTCGTTTGCCCTTCATGATTAAAAAAATCTTTTTAGACTAGCTTTGCTAGTCCAAAAAAGGAGCCTAATTTACTCCTTATATCATCAGCTATCTGCCAGTGAAAGTTCCGTTAAAATCGGTTAAACCGTTTCAGAGGGATAAACATACAGACGGACAAACAAGCAGACAAAAATTTAAAAAAATGGTTTATTGGTATATGTACAAATATATTTAGTTAAAAGCCTAGTTTAGTTAAATGTCACAAACAGACATTCCAATTTTATTTGGATAGATTAATATATCTTTATATTAATATAGAATGTAGGCATACCACATGCCATTTACATTAAAACGACAAATCAAAAACGATACGGCTGTGAAGCTAATATTAGCGTATGGATGGCACAGCGTACGCGGCGTATGCCCACTGCCCACTGCCCATAAATATAGCAGGCTAATGACTGCATAACTGATATTTACGTCCTCTACATTCCCGTCAATGTTAGCCGATTAGATGCTAACTTAAATTTTATTTGACTACCTCGGTGGCGCCGTGGTGTATGCGACTACTGTGTTTAAGGTCTCGGGTTCGATTCCCGAGAGGGACCAAATGTTTGTATGATATGCGAATATTTGTTTCGGAGTTTGGGTGTTTCTTATGTATAATATGTTTGTATTTACAGAAAAATAAGTATTGTATGTAAGTATATGTATATGTATTTATATCAGTTGTCTATTACCCATAACACAAGCTCTGCTTAGATTGGAACTAGATGGCGCTGTGTGTTTAAATTATAGAGTTGGTTTGTTTGAGCGCGCTAATCTCAGGAACCGCTATAGGCTATATATCATCACGCTAAGACCAATAAGAGCGGAGCACCCATGAAGAATGTTTTGTAAACGGGGGAAAATTATCACGCTACCAGCAACAGGAATGCAAATGAGGTTGCGTGCGTCAGCTAGTTTATTTATACCTGCTAAGCCCCGCCGTTTCACCCATGGTTGTTATTCTACCTTCATAACAGCAGCCGCGGGTAAAGCCGCGAGGTGTAGCTGGTTTAAAAAAGTAGCTTAAGTTATTCCCTATATTTTTATATGTATGAATCTGCTAAAGTGATTCTTCTCTGCCTATAAGGTATGTGACAGTGAAAGTCCAACAAGTTCTAGAGTTTAAACAAAAAGACAGACCGACAATTTTTTTTACAAATATGTTATACTAGCCGACCCACGCAACCTCGTTTGCGTCTCCTATTATCCGTAGCGTGATAATTTTCCCCCGTTTTCGAAACGTTTTTCAATGCTGCTCAGCTCCTATTGGTCCGAGCGTGATGATATATAGCTTATAGCCTTCCTCGATAAATGTACTATTCAACACTGAAAGAATTTTTCAAATCGGACCAGCGGTTCCTAAGATTAGCGTGTTCAAACAAACAAACTCTTCAGCTTTAAATATTAATATAGATTAATGTAAGTATCGTATATACTTTAAGTGATAAATTATAAAATTATACATGTCATATGTTTCTGGGTGCCATGTTCTTTCTTAAACAAACTGGTACAAAGAATTTTAATCACGCTGCCATTGTATATTGTTTAAATAAAGCTTTAATGTTTTAAGGTCAAATGTATTGCCATTACCGAGAATAGTCTTTACTCCGAATCCATACTTCGGCCAAAAGTAATATACCTATATGTTGAACAAAAAAAACTCTATTCAGTAAGGTTATCATTGTAAAACGAATTAAAAAGAGCTGCCTGAAAGTACGGTTTCGGCAAAGGATTGGATAAAAATGATATACGATGGGCCACGTCGGCTTGCTGTTGAAATACCTCGGCTTATAGGGGTGGGACGACGCGATAAAGCTGTCGATAAAATTCTAATGACTGATTTATTTATTTCGTGATAGAGACATTTTAAATCAGTCAACCCATCTGTCCACTTTATTCAATCATTGTCTTGATATGAGAAAATTTATAAATAATTGCTGATTTTGTGCACCTATACACACTTCACACTAATATATAAAGGCGATAGTTTGTGAGTGTGTATGTTTATTACTTCTTCACGCGAGAACTGCGTGACGGATTTGGATTAAACTTTACAGTAATATAGCTTATACATCAGAATAACACATAGGCTATTATTTGCCGCAAAAACCGACATATACGCGGGCGGAGCCGCATTCTACGATACATATCAGTATAAAAAAACTAGATACAAACTTTAGGCAAGTATCGATAGAAATGCACCTCCTTAATTCATATTTAGTAAATTAAGCTCCTTTTACATTTACCGAACATCATTTTTGGGAGGTAATTTTCTGTACTGTGTCAGTGGTAAATCTGTCTTATGTTTATAGTTAATCTAACTAGTGAAATAAGTGTGCTAAATATTGGTAAATATACCTATTTTATTCAACAGCCTAATAGATAATCTAATATCTTTAAGGGAGCAATTCTTGTATATCTAAACGGATTCTCGGAAATGTCTCCAACGGTTTTCATGAAGTTTAGCATTTAAATCGATCTAGCTAAGATTAGAAAAGCAGCAAAAGAGTCAGGCTTAACAACTGACGCCAAACGTGAGAAATACCTAATGCTCCATGCGAAAGTTCAAAAACTATGCAGGAAGGATAAAGACGCGTTTTTAAACCAATTATGCGAAGAGATTGAGAAGGAATCGAAGACAGCGAACGCGGGTGACATGTTTCGCAAAATAAAGTTGCTAACGAAAGAAGCCAAACCTCAATCTTGGATAATTGAAGATGCTGAAGGTATCCCACTGTTGGACAGGAATGCTGTACTCGAAAGATGGAGGAGCTACTGCCAAACACTGTACAGTGACGAGTCCAACAAGAAATACGAGGTTGATTACTATGGCTCTGAAAAGGAACCTGATATAATGTTGCGCGAAGTTGAGAATGCTATAGACAAATTAAAACTGAAAGCGTGTGGTGGCGACGGAATCACCGCGCAAATGATCAAGCGCCTAGGTACAGATGGCATCAAAGTATTGCATACAATATGCCAGAAAGTCTGGGATACGGGACACTGGCCAGGCGATTGGACAGAGTCAGTAGTTATTCCGCTCCACAAAAAAGGCTCAACCCGCAATTGTTCCAATTACAGGACCATCTCACTGGTTTCCCACGCCAGTAAAGTTTTACTGCATATCCTTAACAAACGGCTGGAACATTATATTGGTAGACACATAGCGAGAGAGCAAGCTGGATTCGTCAAAGGCAAGGGCACACGCGAACAAATACTAAACATGAGGCAGCTAATCGAAAAAAGTCGCGAATTCAACGTTCCGATGGCGTTATGCTTTATCGATTACGCAAAAGCCTTCGATTGTATAAGTTGGGCCAAAATGTTTGCGGTGATGGTGGAAATGGGTGTACCCAGGCATCTGGTTTTCTTGGTGCAGAAACTATACCATACCGGCAAGGGCAGGGTGAGACTAGAAGGTGAAGTCTCCGATGCCTTTAAACCAGCCAGAGGTGTACGTCAGGGATGCATACTCTCACCTCAGTTGTTTAACCTGGTCGGTGAGCACATAATGCGCAGAGTACTCGAAGACTGGAACGGTGGCATTCGAATTGGAGGTCAACTTATAAACAATTTACGTTTCGCCGATGATACGACCATAATAGGTGCCAACGAACGTGAGCTGGCTCTCTTACTGCGCAAGGTTCAGGATGTAAGTGTGGAATATGGACTCCGTATAAACCGCGACAAAACCAAGCTAATGTTTGTGGACCGAGCTAACAGGCTGTCAAGAACTTTCGAGCTGAGCGATTTAGACACAGTAACTAGTTTTGTCTATCTAGGATCACTTATACGCAATGATGGGGACTGCGAGGCGGAAGTGATCAGGCGCGGACAGATGGCAAAAGCTGCTGTGAAAAGCTTGGAGAGGATCTGGAAGAACAGAGGAATTACAAAATCCACGAAAGTGCGATTGATGCGTGCCCTGGTCTTCTCCATTTTCTTGTACGCTTCAGAGACCTGGACGATGAAAGCACGCGTCCGTACCAGGATAGATGCATTTGAAATGTGGTGCTGGCGCAGAATGTTGCGCATACCCTGGACTGCACACAGAACTAATGCATCTATCTTGAAAGAGTTGGGTATCAAGACACGTCTCTCCTCAATCTGCATGGAACGCCTCCTAAAATACTTCGGACACGTGGCGAGGAGAAGCCCGGATAATTTTGAGAAGCTTCTGGTCGTGGGACACGTTGAAGGCAAAAGGAGCAGGGGCAGGTCACCATCCCGATGGATGGATATGGTTGAAGAAACCACCAAAAGCAACGTGCAGGCGTCCATCCGCCTCGCTGAACATAGAACGGCCTGGAGATCACTGGTGAATTGTGTGGTCCTGAAAGGTCACGACCCTCAGTCATGAGGAAACGACGAAGAAGAAGAAGCTAAGATTAATTTTTAGAAAATTAAAGCTTGGCCATGTAGGTACTACTGCATAACCAGGCATATTCATTTAAATAAAAGTAATTGTGTGGCGTCACACCACAAGATGTGACGGTAAATACTATCGTAATGAAAGTTTCACTCATTGAAATAGGGCTACCGTTTTGGTCCACAAATTACCGATGACGTACATACAGACAGTGTATAATCCTCTCAACACACACGCGTTCCCGAATTAAAAAGTGCCTCACTCTGCATCGAATGGGTTGCAAAAAACACCAATGAAGTTGCAGTAACGTTATTAGCGAAGCTCTGAGGATTATGTTCGGCGTATGTGCTGCAGAAAAATTGGAAGAACTCGACAGGTGCTGTGGGATAGGATGGGAAAATTCGTGGTTAGTTTTTTTGATGTTTTATTAAAAGGCTTAGGCTTTTGAGATAAGATTTTCTTTGGACTATGTAAACTTTTAAGTCTTCAATTTCAGCGGTACCTTATTTTCGACGTAATTTCTTAATTTATTCCTTACTTAGCTATTATTTTGTAAAAGGCTTTTAATAGCTTTAGCAACACGGGAGAGCCACGCTTCGGCATGAATGGGTCGGCTCGACCGGAGTAATACCACGGCCTCACGGAAAACCGGTGTGAAATAGTGCTTGCGCTGTGTTTCACCGAGTGAGTGAGGATAACGGAGGCCCATACCCCAACCCCCCTCCCCTATCTCCCCCCTCCTCCTATCTCCCCCTCCCCCTATCAACCCCCAAAGGTCGGCAACGCACTTGTGACGCCTCTGGTGTTGCAGGTGTCCATGGGCGACGTTAATCGCTTACCATCAGGCGATAGGCTTGCTCGTTTGCCCGTTTATTACATAAAAAAAAGGCTTAAGTAGTGGTGGTGTTTGTTTTTGAGAATCCAATAAATTTCAATAACCGAACCGCATATGTTTTATCAATTATAATCACGAATCGGATATTATACATATTATATAGATATTTGGGCAGTTGTACTTTGTCCCATTCATTACCCACACCGGTAGAGTTAAGTATAACTTTAAAAGGGGCAACGCACTTGGCCCCTTTTAAGTTTTAAGTGTCCCCTGAGCGAAAATACAATGAAATTCGTACAAAATGCAGAGTAGGTATATTTGTAAAGAGTAATCCGTAGAAAGTAAATACCTACTAAAAGCATTGGTTAATAGAAAAAAAACAGGAAAATCAAAAATACAGGCTATTTTCAAAACGAAATGAAATTTAGGACAAATATTGTGGATCACACAAAGTGTTGTCCCATGTGGTGACATAATTTGAACCCCAATACTTGGCGCGTTTCGAAGCTGCATGCATGGTGACCACGTCAACCACCAGGCATACGTGCAGTCTAAGGCCCGTATTTTAAAAGGCAAGTATCTGTTGATCTCTGATCAGCTGAAACTAGTTTTAAGTTCAAATCAAATCTCAAGCGTCGCTCTTATTATAGAATGCGTTTTAAGTTCTACTCAGCTGAAACTAGTCTCAGTAACCAATCTCAATTCAACAGTCTGTTCTCAATTACGTTTCTGCATTATCGAAATTATTGTTCCGTGTCACGCATCAAATTATAAGAAACAAAATATAATTAACAAACATAATTTATATATTATCACATTTGACTAGTGTATAAATTTAAACACAATAATAAGAAGCTACTCGCCCTAAATAAAATATTATAAATATTAAAACTGAAATGACTAGATATACCGGAACCGGACCTATAACGGAAAGTTCAAATTCTTAGCTCGTATTTTAAAAGGCATCTCAGTTGTGAATCTAGTTTTAAAACTAGTTTTAAGAAGAGATTTCATTATTGAACGTCTCTTGAGACAAGATTCAGTGATCGTTATTCAAGTGAGTAAAGATCAATAATCTCTGTTTTGAGCTTATTTTAGAATGACCTTTGTGTCAAAATCTCCTCTCAGGAATAGACTTTGACAGATGTGATTTCTGTTCACTTGAGACAAGCTCAATCCAGTCTCAAGTGGTTATTTCTAAGACTTTTTAGGGAAAATGAACGTATTTTATGATGATGTTTCTAAATTACAACGGAATATTTACTTGACCTTATTTTATTTCCAAAGGAATCTTTATCATACACATTTCAATTCACTTTAATTCACATGAAATTGACATGATAAAGATTGTAGGTAGTAGAGCCACGCTGATTTCAGCACGGTTGGGCCGGCTCGACCGGGGCGGTATTACCCTCGCACAGAAAATCAACGTAAAATGACAGCGATCATGCTGTCGTGTTTTGTTGGTGAGTGCGAGACCGGCAGCCCAATGATGCAGAAGCATCACTAGCCCGCCATACTGCATTGTTGCATTGTCTGCATTCGCAGTATGGTGACCACCATTCTTGGATTCTGCTTATGCTTTCCATCAAGCAGAGTAAGAGTCATTTTGGCAGGGCCAAACATAAAAAAAAACAATTCACTTAAAATACACATTCAACCATTTGTCGGTCCAGCCGTTCCAGAGATTAACCGGAACAAACGGACAGACAGACAGATAAAAATAATAAAAAAAGTTATTATGGTACATGTATCGTGTAGACATACATATAAATATGCATTTAATTAAAAGCGGTTATTTTAATAATACAAACCGACACTCCAACTTCATGTATTTGTATAGATGAATAGATTAAATTGCAAAAAAATATTATTGCTAAAACTAAAAACATTTCTCTCCGGCGGGGAATCGAACCCCGGTCTCCCGCGTGACAGGCGGGGATACTGACCACTATACTACCGAAGACTTGACAGAAATTTTTAAATTAGATGTTCTGTTATCATAAATAGCGTACAGAAGATATTATATAATGTAAATGATATTATTCATTACAATTTCAGATAACCTGTCTTTAAGAATATTGCAAAACACGTGTTTGTTTAATGTAGAGTTTGTTGTTTTATTTGTAGAGTTGTCAATACCTTTATTGGCATTGGTCGTTGACTAATTGAGAGCTGTGATATAAAATTAAATGTGACAACTAGATGTGAAGATGGTTCTTTAGCGACTGTTTTTACATTCACACCTTGTTTGTTTGTTTTACCGGGCCATTTCTGCACTTAGTCTCTTGATTGGGCCGTTGTACGCGAGTTTATCATCTTCCTACTCGAACCATTGTCGGTCATCCTAGAAGTTCAGCAGCCTTTTCAGATCACTAAATGCCTCCAGGAGTGACGTCTGCCCGTTGATCTGCCACACTATACATTCGGTGAGAACGTGTTGAGGTGTTTCTTCTGCCTCCATGCATCCTGGACAGAGGGCTGTCTGTTGTGCCTATATTGAATAGGTGCTTATTCAAGGGACAATGCCCTGCCGGGATACCTGTGACCTTCTTGAGATCGTCACTTTTTAGTCTAATCAGATTGCGGGCTAGTCCTTTTGACGCTACCAGATCTGCATTTTTTGTTTGCCTGCATCCTTCATTGTTTTTCCATTCTGTTTAGTGTTTTTCTTCGGTATTGGCGCGCAGCCATGTTTTTATTTGAACTTGGGGCAAGGGTAGTAGTAGTTCTGGTCCACAAACTGTCGTTTCCGATCCTTTTGTGGCCAATTCGTCTGCAGCGTCGTTACCCATTGAGTTGCTATGCCCTTTTATCCATTGGCTAATTTTGTTGTGGTTGCAATGGACTGGAGTTTAACATGACATGAACATTCACCTCTTAATATTAATAAGAGAGAGCGCGGCCACGCGTAAGAGTAATACGACCTAAGGACATTACCTAGGCAGGTATATAGTGCATCCTTACAGATTGTTTAAATGCATTTATCTCTAAAACTAACAATCAGGTTTGAATATTTTTTAATGTTTTAACGATGTAATCTTTTAGTAGTAGAAATCACTAAATCGGAATATTATTAAAAAAAAAATATTTTAAAATAAACCGAAGCGGCATTGCTTCATCCTTTTTGTGAAATAGAAAGTTACATGCGATTTTTTTCCCATAACATACAAGAAAAAAAAACCATCCCCTTACTTTTGAAAGATTATTCGAGCCAAAATAATAACGATACTTGTTGAAGACAATCGATCCCCGTCGGCACACACAAACAGACAGACGTCGGTGAAAAAAGCGTCTGAACTAAACAATATCTCCTCGCCGACAATAGAACTGATCGCACTATACAGATAAAAATCATATTTTTCATAAATATCGCCTTTTTAAGTGGTACAAGTGTATAAGAGGCAGCGATTTAAGCCATATATAGAGTACTGTCAATTTACTTTAGAGTTGAAAATTTGGTGAAGGTTGTATTTTTATTAATTTATGAGTAGAGCTGGTTCATGATTTATTTTTCTCTTATCACTTAATTCAGAGAGAGTATTGAAGTGGATTAAAATAATGGAATAAATACAAGTGAGTTTCATTCTGAATTGTGTCTTAACAAGTTCCATCAAGTGCTGTATTTATTACTGTTGTATTTAGTTATTTAATATTTAAATTCTTGATACACATTTAGTATTTCTTACTAAGATTATTGCGCCGAAAATTTCTCCGAACCCGCTATCGCTGTCTGCTATGCCTTACGGAGAAATCCGGGGGAGCGTTAAGGGCTCTTCACACGAGTTATTAGCTCTTTTGTAGAGTGCTCTTATATTTCACGCACCGTTGCCGGCGGGCGCCCGCGCGCCGTGTGGGATGCCTTTTGTGTCCGCGTAATGGACAATATTGATTGTTAATGAGAAGAGCTTCTGTTTTGTTAATATTATCTTTGAACGATTGATACCGAGTTGTGTGTTTTAAAAACTTCATAATAGGTTTTCTTTTTACCTGTATGAAAACTGTAATGCAACATCACTTTTTTACAAAACTGGTTGTGGTGAGGAGCCTTGAAGGAGGGCTATGTCCAGCAGATAATGTCTTCTAGCTAAGCTAAGCTGAGATAATGATAATTATGACTACTTTTATGTATCACGTCATGTCGTCTTACTTTCTTTCTCTTGCTGAGAGACATGCATACATATACATGTACATATAACGTACTTGTTGTGATTTTTTTTTTTACCATGGCTCGCTTACACACACACGCATGCGTCTTCAACATAATTCTTCCGTCTTTTCCCCGAGAAGCCATAGACTCCACTATAGTGGCGCGCGTCTGCGCGTCACATGTAGGTAGATATGGAACCTTCATGTATGTATTACTCGCGGACCTATAATTATACACTACAATAAGTACGATAGACAAGTACATTTTCTTCTACGCACGTTCAGTTCACAATTCTACGAACATTACTAATTAATAGTAATTTTCTTAGAATTATCGATGAAAATAAAAAAGGAAGGTAATTACTGACTGACATACCCAGAGATCAACGTAGAGCCCAAATCGCTGAACCTAGAATCCTGAAATTTTGCATGTAGGTTCTCTATATAACGTAAGTGAGCACTAAGAATGGATTTTTTTAAATTCCACCTCTAAAGGGGTAAATCAGGGGATGAAAGTCTGCGTGAGCGAAGCAGCGTGCAAAAGCTAGTGAAGTATTTACTTTTTGAAGAAATATGCAGCAATAGAGCTGTTTTTGTAGTAAATTTGTAAGATCACGAAGTCGTAGAAGTTCTGTTCTAATAATAAATTATTTTTCTACTTTTAAATCTTGCCTAGCTTTCACGGATCGTATGTCAAAAACTACCGAAAAATAAACACTATTGAAGTTTAATCACCCAAAAATAAGAACAACCGGGATGTTTCTAAGATAAAAAAAAACAGTTATACTCAAATTCTGTATTTATTTAACTACTCCTATTGTGTATAAAAACACATAAACGGATTGAGAACGCCTAATTTAACAAAACTTGATTCAATGGCGTGTAAAATTGCAAATGGCCACAAGATGTCCGCCTGACAGTTGGTGAAAGCGCGCCAAAACCCTTTGGGATCTGTCAAATGCGAACAGATGGCGTAAATTTGCAATACTAACAATTTGTAGACGATTTTATTGTAATTTATTGTAGTGTAATAATTGTTTGGACAGGATAACTGTAGATATGTATCCTCGATTACTTTAATTAGGTTTGCAATAGTTCAACAATGTACAAGATACTCCTTTATTCGCTCGCTAGAGATCGATGACAGTTATGACGGTGACAGTTGGTTAAACTAAAAACATTTATGAGTTCTACGTAGGTTCTACGATTGACAGTAGAGAGAAGATATACCTATGATCCACAAATATTTATTTCAGAGTTTGGGTGTTTCTATGTGTAAAATGTATGTATTTATATCATTTGTCCAGTAACCGTAGTACAAACTCTGCTTAGTTTAGGACTAGATTACGTTGTGTGTTAGATGTCCGTAAATATTTATTTATTTCATTATTTTATTATAAATGTTTGTGTGCTATTAGTTATCATGGTAATGGGGTATGTATTTTACATGACATACCTAATGACATCTTCTTATCATCTTTTCTCTACTTTCTCTTCATTTTAAGGGACTTTAAGGGGATCTTAGGGGTTGGAGATTGGAGCATTTTCAGCATTGTGAAAGGTTTTTTTTATGACTAGACACCTGACTGAGCAATTCAGCTTGAAAATGTAAGTGGTTTCCAAAGTGATAAAGGAAGAAAAAGATCACTTGGTATACAGCAAGGATTAGGAATATCAGATATTTCAGAAGGAAACTAAAACTACGGATGCAGTAGCTAGACGAAACAAGGATATGATAATCTTATGCTCATCTTGTGATTAGAGAAACCACCAGGACTGAAACATCGAGTGGATATAAAATAAATTAAAAATGTAGATTATGAATGAGTAATTTTTATTGTTTACTTTCATCTATTTTAATTATTTCTAACTAGCTTCTGTTCGCGGCTCCGTCATCTTTTCTATGTCCTCCAAGAATTGAACTATATCCATGTCTAATTTGATTTAAATCAGTACAGCGGTTTAGCCGTTAAAGCATAACACATGGTTACTTTCGAATTTTAATATTAATATGAATATGAAATAGTCTACAAATAATCACATTTTAATTATATTGAAGGTTAATCTAATGACGTAAATAACACAACACACACAGACACATTCAAAAACACACACAACCACACTTCCTCATTAAATCCACACACACATCACAGCAAAGGTAGCATACACATACAAGGTTATTAAAAAAATACGGGACATTAATTAAAAAATCTGACTATCGGTTACATCGTTAAAAATCGGACGTACGCACGTATCTAGTTAAAACCTTAACGGGTGCTTTGAAGTCGGTAATTATCCGCCTCCGGCTTGTGTTACCGTAATGTAGATACTTGTATGTGGAGATAAAGGACCTTTTATATTTCCCGGATGACGCGGTATAATAACCCTTGCATTTAGTAATTAGAAATAATTGTGAAAAAAAATTTAGTTGCAGACATAAATAACAACTTTAAGAATTAATAATCAAGTACAAGTTAGATTGAAAATTTATTTTTTCTATGACTTCTTAGCACGCTGTCAGTTGGAGAGTCACGCTTTGGTATAAGTGGGCCGGCTCAACCGGAGTGATACCACAGCTCATAGAAAACCGTTGTGAAACTGCGCTTGCACTGTGTTTCACTAAGTGAGTGAAGATAATACAGGCCCATACCCCAAGCCCTTCCTCATCCTCCAAAGGCCATCAACGCACTTATGACGCCTCTGGTGTTGCGGGTGTCCATTAGCGGCGATAACCGCTTACCATCAGGTGATACGTCTACTCCTTTGCCCACTATTACATAAACAAAAAGATAGATTTTGTCATTGAACAACAATAAAAAAAAAATTAACAACAGCGGACATTACGTATAAATCAGGTTGACGCTTCTTTCTTTAATCAAGTTCCGGGAAGTCCCGGAGTAGACAAGCAATACACATGCGAGTGAAATCATACTTTAAATAAATAAATATTTCAGACATCTAACACACAATGCCATCTAGCCCCAAGCTAAGCAGAGCTTGTGTTATGGGTACTAGACAACTGATACAAATACATTTATACTTTTTTTTGTAAATACATACATAATATTATACATAGAAAACACCCAAACTCCGAAACAAATATTTGCAGATCATAAAAACATTTGATCCAACCCGGGAATCGAACCCGAGACCTCATGATCAGCAGTCGCACACGCCAACCGCGAGACCAACGAGGCAGAAACCATTAAGCGAGCATCTCGGAAACGGCTTGAACGGTTTTCATGATGTACGAAAACGATTTAAAGAACTATATTATCAGAGTTACCTGAATACTTGCTACAGATATAACCGACAAGTCAGTCATTTCTACTTTTATATTCACCAACGATTTTGTATACAGTAGTTTCGGGGGTATAACTCAATCTAGCTAGGATTAATTTTTAGAAAATTTACCATTTATTTAATTTATTTTAGGAATGTATAGTAACCGCTATGCCCGCTTAATGAGTTCGAATCTCGGCTTACATAAGACAAAATATTGTGGGAACAGCACAAAAATTTACGAAAGTCTCGATGTATTTTGTCTGTGTCTATTTATACATCTATAGAAATAAATAAAATTAGAGTGTCTGTTTCTAATATTAAAATAACCACTTTTTACTAAATGCATGTATACACGGTACATATTATTATACCAAAATTTCATTTTTTACAATTTTTGTGTCTGTCGGTCAGTCTGTCTGTGTTTCTTTTTGTTCCGGCTAATCTCTGAAACATGTGTGACGCCTCTTGTGTTGCGGGTGTCCATGGGCGACAGTAATCGCTAACCATCAGGTGATACGTCTGCGCGTTTGCCAACTAAACCGTAAAAAAAACACTATAGCGGACTGTTGAGATGGTTCTACCTTATCGCAGACTGCTATCTCTTCCAGGCGACCTTCAAATGGACTATATACTGGAAATTTGTTGTTTGTGGTATACATTTATAATTTGCACACAAATTTAAGATAATAGAGCCATTTATAATCAACACAAACAAATTGGACCGGCCATATTAACATAACGATCCCTCGCGATAGGGGTAGCGCTGTGGGGTAGGTCCGTAGAGTATGGGGTACGAACGGGTACTGTTACATGATTTAGCAATTACCTACCCTCGAGATATGATTTTTAATCCGAGGTTAATGGGTCCATGTGATTATGATGCTGGATGTTTTGGTACAAGTCTGAAAAAGCCTTTAGAAATTGTGTTATGAGACTTTGGGGTGGTGAGAGATATAGATGTGGTGGACTTAAATCAAAAAAGTATTGTAACTGTGGTGAAATACTTAACTTGAAATTAGTAGAAATCATCAAGAGTCTTTAACAGCTCTAACAGCTCACTGGTGCTCTCCTTAACTCTAGGTAGAGCCACGCTGATTTCAGCACGAATAGGCCGGCTCGACCAGGCCTGTACTACCCTCGCACAGAAGATCGACGTAAAATGACAGCAGCAGTGCTGTTGTGTTTTGTTGATGAGTGCGAGACCCGAGGTGAATACATAAAAAAAAACAAAGTTTTAATCTATTATACCACTCCAGGTGATACGGATTGGTATATGTTTATTCCTGTATTTTAGACCTGCGATCAGTCGTCCAGACTATATAATCAGGTTTGTTGCAAGAGGTTGGGGTTCGGAGAGGTAGAGCCACTGCTCCTTCTTCCCTTAGTAAGGCAGTTTAAGTCTTAAGTGTTCTAAGTATAGGGTTTGTTATTAAGTTTTACTTCTCTTTGCAGCGCTGTTCTTGCTTCCTTAGTCAGCTCTTACGATATTCACGATATGAATAGGTGTTTTGACACTTCGTATTAAATAATTTATTTCCTAAAAACTAAAATAAGTACCCGGAATAAACTGTTGAATTAAAATTTTATAGTTTTGTTTTATTTAAAACATACTTAAAATTATTATTAAAAAAGTACATAATTTTAGTTAACGTCCGTTCAGTTTCAGGATTTAAAAATAAAAAAAATTAAAATAAAATATTCAGAACGTGAAAAATAATTTCTGATTCCTTTAAATGTAACTGTTACTGTTTTAGAAAATGTTTTTAAGGTTATTAAATACTTTACTTAAAAATTTAAATATTTATTCACCACGTGTTACATTTCTTTATAGTCTATATTTTTAACGATACTGACAATGAAACCGTAAAATGGCATCCGATCTACTTACAATCTCACCACATGTTAGTTCATAACAATAAATACATCACAAAACCACATCATCCATAAAAAGATTGTCTAAACAACTGTGCAAAACATGTCCAATTTTATGGGCCCTAGCTTGTGCGAGATAAAGGTATGAGGTCAATACAAGCGGAGCGATTATCGGAGCGGTTACCGAGCTTACGGCACTTCTGGTAAAGTAAAGCACATAATGTTGTTGCTTACGTAGCCAATGTTACAAGAATTTGGCGTTATAAGAAAGAGGAGATCATAAAAATGATCATGCCTTATCCACGACCAACTCTTTTTCTACTGATTGCAATTTGGAAGATACTACCTAATTAGTACCATCAAAGCTGTTATTTTAAGATTGCGGTATTTTTTTATCTTTAAGATTATTGGTAAAAAGTTAATGAAAGAGGAACGAAAACTACAGTTATTAGTTCCTTATTCTAATAAAAAATAATTTCACAAATAATATATACCGTGTTCTACGCCACGCCTTCTTACACGCTCCGCTTGACAAGATACTCATAGCCTTAGATAGGTCCTTAGGGGTTGATTCCCAATAGACAGGGGCAGTTAATGATTATAAACACTAGTTAAATGATCGAATGGTGATGTCCTTTTAGTTAAGTGGGGGTGCCATCAGTCGTAGTGATGTTGGGGAACTGTTAGGGGTTATTGAGTTCTGATGGGTTTGTTATTATTTTAATGTAATTAGTTTTATGCTATTGTAATAATATTGGTTTTTATGTGTTTTACTTCTTTTATAAATACTTAATAGTTGATAGTTTGAGCAAAGCCTTTCATAACAATAGTTTTATGTTAACATCGATTTTTTACGGGGGTGGTGCATTGGAATCGGACCGACTAAAACCATACGATGTGGAATACGAGCGATCCGGGAACTGTAATTATTAAGACATCCGGACGCAGGCATATCCAGTTAGGCTACGTACGGCACACGTGAACGCCTCCTCGCGGCTGTCCACTGAACCGGATGTAGGGGAAAATGACCAGAATGGTGTTCTTCGCTCTTGTTACCATTACTTAAGTGCTTTGACAGTTAAACCCTGGCATCAATAATATATAAGATTAACCTGGAAGCAGAATCCATCGGCCTTTTTTAGGGTTCCGTAGCCAAATGGCAAAAAACGGAGCCCTTATAAAATCGTCATGTCTGTCTATCTGTCTGTCCGTCTGTCTGTAATAACTGAAGCTCGAAATTTTTTTTTCTCAAACCTGTACCTGTGTGGTATCTATGGATTGGCCTTCAAAGATGATATTGAGGTTTCTAGTATATTTCGCATTAGGAATATACATCCTGTGCCGCGGAGAACTTTACAAACATACATGAAACGGACACAGAGAACACCCAGACTCATAACAACAATTTGTGGAGCACACAAAGTTTTGACCCATGTTGGATATGAACCCACAACACTAGGTGCAATGGAAAGCAAGGTGGTGACCGCTTAACAACCAGGCCAATTGTACAGTCATTTACTGTTATTTTGGATTAGTAACCCGCTCCGTCTTCACATAGATTCTTTACGGACAAGTAAAATTTTAACAAAAATAAAACCGACTTCAAGGTTTGACTCGATTTCTCTTAGATTCCATCATTAGATCTTAGTGTCTTTATCATGGTATCACCGTTGGGATGATTCCTTTCCATTAACAAAAAATCATCAAAACCGGTTCATAAATGACGAAGTTATCCACAAAACACATAAAAAAAAATATATACTGTCGAATTGAGAAACCTCCTCCTTTTTTTTAAGTCGGTTAAAAATATATCTGTTACTCTGAGAAGTTGTGCAGCTTAATTTTTTACGACATCTTCAACAAATATGGTTATATTTTAACCAATGTACTCAAAAATGTAAATTATATAGGAAAACCTTTCTCAAGAAACACTCTACCTATTAGTGTAAGAACCGCGTAAAAATCCGTGCAGTAGCTTTTGAGTTTATCGCGAACAGACAGACAGACAAACGCGGCGGAGGACTTTATTTTATAATATGTAGTGATAGGGAAGTACTAAATTATAAGTACAAAATATTTGTTTAGGAGTTTGGGTGTTTTCTATGTATAATATGTATGTATTTACAAAAAAAAATATGTATATATGTATTTGTATCAGTTGTCTAGTACCCATAACACAAGCTCTGCTTAGCTTGGGACTTAGATGGCGTTGTGTGATAGATGTCCAAAATATTTATTTATTATTATTATTTATAAAACGAACTAGTTTATAATACAGGTATAATGTAAAAAAACTGATATGCAAATGAAACCATAGTCAAAAAATAAATACTTTTTAAATCGTTCGGTATTCTAAGTTTAAAAAAAATAAAAAATTAATACAGTCTGTGTGAAAAGCTTAAACATTAATGTAATGGAGCTGCTAATTGTCCAATACAAAACAAAATCTCGTCAATAACGATACAATCGGATACACACCCTCCGCCCGAACCTAACCATTAGAAACAAACATCTCAATTCGTATCCGAACAAGCTTATTCTAAAATCAAATAGACAATGGCAGCAGGGTAACATTAGCAAGAGACTTTAAGGGCGGCGTACATTGACAAGAAATCGTCTAATATTATTTTCAATATATGTATTTGTATCAGTTGTCTAGTACCCATAACACAAGCTCTGCTTAGCTTGGGACTAGATGGCGTTGTGTGATAGATGCCCGAAATATTTATTTATTTATTTGTTTAATATATAATCTAAATCTCCTAGTGTTTAGTTTTAAATCTAAAAGTGTTCATTTCGCTTGGCTGAAATTGGCTTATTTAGATACAAGTCCATTTTCAAGAACTTTTTTCAATAATTAATTTATTAGTATGTGAAGTTTGAATGCAACTCAGTACTTAGCCTAAAGACTTTTAACTCCACGCTGTGGCTAACACAAATGTTATTTTTGTCACAAATGCGTATAGAGATATTTAAATCTCTTCTATACCTAGTTTGTGAGTTGTATCAGGAATACATTCTATCTTTTTGTCATGACGCTCGGGACTTTACAAACATCAACATACAGAGTCAGAATAGCAATTTGTTGGTCACACTCGTCACAGTAAGAGCTAGTTCAGACGCGACAGAATACGCTCGGATGCGCGGTTCCAATCCTCGAAAATTGAAAAGAGTTTACACACGCGCGGTTAGTGTGAAGAGGTCGCTCTTTACTTAACCACTTCATTAATTTATTTATTTATAACTTTATGCACTTTTGTGCATCGGTGGACTTAATATCCAGGACATTCTCTACCAGTCAACCTTAGGGTGGTGTAGAAATCTTGTGAGGCAGGCGCACATAGGTTTCGTGCTTAACTAAAATAAACATTACACAGCATTACATATATAGGTATGGCAAATACATAAACACTATATATATATACATATATACATATATATATATGATATTATTTATGCATAAAAACATATTTACATTACATTAGTACACTGTAAATAACAAAAAATGTGTAGTAGTTAGAGTGCTATCGAAATGATGACTCTGCTATGCCAGTGAGAAGGAGTTTATGTACCTTCTTTTTAAATGGACAGGCTGATCTCAAATGATAGCGCATTCTATGCTTGAACAAAGAACAAATAGTTTACACAGTCAGAATCGTAGGAGGAACGTAAAAGCAGCAGATTATTTTCTGAGCGAAGATTTATGTTGTGATTGGAGGACAGGAAGCGGAGGTAGGAATCTAGGTAAATAGATGAGGATGGGGAGATGAGAAAATAAAATAGAGAGGTCAGAGCTCGCTGGTTGCGGCGTTGCTTGGCGAATGGGTAACCAATTTAGTTGGGAACCATCCGAGCGGATTTTGACGTGCCTGAACTAGCACTAAGAACCACTCGGCCCACGCCATCCCTTTGTCAATCTTCGCTTAATATAACTTAAGTTTTATAATTAACAATATTATAGTTTAGTAAGCGTTAACCCTAACGTAGCTATTACACGACCTTTTGGCCAAATGGCGCGAAATCCGACCCGCCACAGACTAAACAATAATGTTGATGTGTTCTGTTTAGAAATGAGGTTTAACTACAGACAATTTATCTCTTGCTTTTAATACATTTTATTTTGTTTAATTTATAAGTTTTAAAGTAAACTCTAGGTCAAATTGTGGGGTTTGTAAGTTTTACTCGGGATTAATTTCATTTTATAACCTCGTAAGTACATACTAAAATATGGCACATGGGACTAAAAATGTGGCTTTTAATATGCCTCTTTCTACCTTTGGGGCAAATAATGTAAATGTATGTGTATAGTACATACTACATACATAATATACAGAAATGTAAGTATTTTAACAAATAGTTACGAAACGTACTAGTCTACAGAATCTGTCTATTAGTCATTATGTCAAGTTCCCCCAAAGACTAAAAAAATATTGCCTCTATCAAACACAGCCGCGGGAAAAAGTAATAGAAAAATATTTTAGTATCTTTATATGATACTTAACCTTTCTTCAGAACCATAACTAAATAAAAACAATAACCAAATAACCACCCCAAAAAAACATTAAATAAATAAAATCACATATTAGTGTTGCCAGCACGAAATAACCGTTTAATTAATGTTGCCACCCTCGCAGTTATTTTGTGCTCTGGTGGCTATTAGGGGAAGAGGGTTGGGTATTAATATGTTTGGTGTAGATTTGATTACTTTATTTTGTGTGGAGCATTTTGCTCTTATGTTTAATTAAGTATTTTGCTAAGAGAAAAAAAGTTCTGTGTAAATTCACAGGTGATGGTAACCGACAGAAAATATCAGACTCGCTAAATGTTTATCTAGTGTTAAATGAAAGAACTTGTTGCTGAGAACTTACAGGCATTTATGAAAAGGGGTATAAAGTATACCTGGAATCAGAAGAATTTGAGTATAGAACCCACAGCACTCCACCGTTTGCCTTACTACGCCATTCGAGTCAAAATATTGCATTTCATTAGATACACTCGAGAGCAATAATTCGGGTCACATTAAAGTATAAGATTTCATACGTAACTGTCCTTTCAGGATAAGGAGCACAGACATTTTATAAACTCTAGCATTCCTCATATATAGTACTTTCATATACTTCACAGACTTTGATGTTAATCACGAAAGTAAATTAAGGCATAAAAACGCAACACACAAACAAACCCAACTCATATTCGCATATTAACATTACGCAGTCCCCAAATATACATATAAAACACTAATCTGTCCATTTAGCCACTACATCAAGGAACCCTAAATTGGGTCCATTAAAGAGATATCCCAATTCCCAATAGTGAATGACAAAAACATCATAAAATTGCGCCGTGGCTTTTGGCTCGAATTACCCTTAAGAATTATTAGTTTCAAGGGTCTGTCCTTCTTAGGGACTTTTTCATTTGCTACACGGTGATAAAAATGATACTGTTTATTCTAATAAGTGTTCACTGTTCTTATATCAAGCTGTTTCTTTGCGATTTGCTATGGTATTGAGTATAGTATAGAAACGTAATATAACTGTTTCAAAGAACATCCCCTCGTGCGTGACACCTTGTTGTCATAAAAAAATATCCATTCAATAGGTAAAGCCTAAGGATTAAAAATCTTTTTAATTTTTAATCATTTTAGTAAATAAATTTATGGTGATGGATGTTGTAAGGAAAGCCCTGACTATACCAGATAAGAGAAAATACAAAGGACGGTCACAGGCCACATGGTGGACAACCGTTACGACAACCCAAAACCAACTATCATGGCATCTTAAAACGAGAAGGTCCGACCCCAAATGAAAAGGGAAAAGTCATAGCAGATGAAGAGAGGTAAATAAATGTATGTACTTACTGTTTATCATGTGTTTTTTGTGGAACATATGTGGGTTGTATTCTATCGAAACAGACTTACAAAGACGCAAATATAAAAAAAAAAACACTTTGAAAAGAACTGAACCAAATATTTTTAATTAAATAGCATAAATATGAACCATTTAAAACATGGAAGAGCTAAAATGTAGAAGGAGCTCACGAATTCGAAAAACTTATACCAAAAGTATACCAAACCACTGAACTCACTAACTGGTAATGTACCTCAGCCCTCTTCCCTCCCGGACCATCTGTCGCCACAATGGGCACTTATTTGAACACGTTTACTATTTTATCAAATCTAATACTACCCTCGTTCAATATAAAAGCAACCTTACTACACCACATTAAAATTGATTTTCGTATACCCCTATTACCGTCCCCTATTTTTACCCGGATTAAGTATAATGAATCGTAAATACGATCTTTGACACCTTTTTCATTTCGTGCCGTGAGTGATTTTTGTTAGCTACCCTCTTTTTTATTACGAAATGGGTAAATAAAGTTGGCTTCTGTTACATATGATTTGGATAGAGTCGGTCGTTTAAGGGATTAGAGGGTATTTTGATGTTTTATGTACAATGAGGGTAGTTGAAGAAGAAATGAATTGCTTACTTTGAATTCGTTGTAGAAAAACGACCAATTTTTTAATATTTTTTTTATATTATATAATTATCAACATTTAGAAATTTAAAAAACATTGAGAAATTTATTTTAAAATTATGCAATTAAACATTACTTGTAAACTTTTAAATGCTCGCCAGTAAAGTAGTAATACATAATTCAATTGGTCGTTTTTCTACAACCATTACGATTTATTTTTTGGCGATTTATATCCATATATGTAGAAATATGTATTCTTTTATATATTATTTAACTATTCCCAAGATTATTTTGGGGTCGGCTGCTACGTATAATCGGCCATGCCATAATGTAGTCACTAACTAATAAACTTAATTATTAATTTAAAAAAACCAATATCTAAGTATTCACTCTTGAAACGCAAACTTTGAACACTCGTTTAATTTCGATTCGACCAAAAAAACGAAAAAAAAAAAACAATCTGTCAAATTTCAAAAACGGAACAATAAATTCATAATTTTAAATAGGAGTAAAAGTACAGGTGTTCGATGACGTTGTACAACAGCCAGTCTAGCGGTGAATTCGAAAATGGAACGTCAACGCACCACACTGCCCACGGCTACACAGACTAATTTAAAACAGAAACATTTTGAACTGAGTTAATATTTAGATGGCTTGAGGTTAGACCGGATTTCGCGCTAATCTTTTACCTTACTTTTAGCTTTGGACATGTGAAAATATCGTGCGTGACGTTGTTTGCCAACAGGCGATCAGACCCACCACATTAGATGTTTCAGACTAGAAATATAGACTAGGTAATCGCAAAAGAATTTAATACTAGATATATAGGTACAAGTGGCGGTCTTCTAGCTCGGAGACATTATTACAAGCAACCATGGTATGGAGAGAAAACATGATTGGGAAAAGTATACGATAGTGTCTGGGGTATTAAAAATTGACTAAGAAAAGGAAATTAAAGTAGTATACAATGTATCTTAACTCATATTATAAAGCTGAAGAGTTTATTTGTTTGCTCGTTTGCAGGTATACAAAAGCATCACTAGGCCGTTACCATGCTGCATTGTTGCATTGTCTGCATTAGCAATGAGTATGGTGAGCACCACTCTTGAATTCTGTTTATGGTTTTAATGAAGCAGAGTAGAGTAACTTTGCCAGGCCCATGCATAAAAAAGTTACTTTCTTGTAGAAAGTATGGTTTATCCATAAAACAATATATTTAACTACTCTGTACGTGTAAACCGTCGAATAAATACGCGATGTCGCGGCCGCTCGTGATTTCCCAGCGGCTCCTGACGCCTGCTCCAATCAGGACGAACCGTCACTGCAAGCTTGTAGCGCACGTTTAGAATTTTGTATTTGGAATACCTGCTCTAGGTTGTGACGTCAAAACCCAATAGATTCGATATTCAAATTTGTTTTGAATGAAACTAAATTAAACAGAGTTGAGCAAAAAGACTTTTTCAGTAGACGCAATTTGCGAAACAGGTTTATAATATTGTATCTCCTGTATTAATCAGGCATCAATAAACAGAACGATCAACTAATCGAGACCTGACCTTACAAAACTACACCATCATAGCAGGAGATGGTTAGTTTTTATAATTTGTACTTTAATTTAATGTAACAATCATGGGCGTACCCAGGGTAGGGCAGGGGAGGGCAGCTGCCCCCCCCTAGAATTTATTTACATCCCTGTTAACTATCTACTTATCGATAAAAATAAAAATAAGTTTTTGCCGGTGGCAATACAATACACAATTTTAAAATAAATAATCGTGCGGTACGCACTTTATATCAACTCGCTAGCAAAAATACTGCGCTCGGGTGTCCTCGACTGCAACTCGGCTCTGCACCAATACGGGCCAAGCCAAGGACATTACCGAATCTAACCGAGCCACAACGTGTGCCGCGCGCAAATAACACGAAGAAAGATGGGAGAGTACGAGCGAGCGAACTTAGGATATTTTTTTAGACTATTTTTGCCCCGTGACTTTACCCGCGGTTGTTGTTGTAATAGGTACAACGTAACCGTGGGTAAAACAATCTTATTCTGCTAATAAAAGCTTGTGTGAGTCATTTTTAAAACCGAAAGAAGAATTAGAATTGGAAACCGTCCATTTTTCTAATATTCTTAACGAGGTAGTTTCCATTTTGGATGATGGAGATGATTTTCATGAAAACGATATCGGTCGATGGGTTGGACGATATTTTGCATTGATTACCGAGAAGTGAATGGCAATGTTAAAGCGATGCTGGGTACCTCCAGAAACTTATGATTATGCTGGTGATGCTACTACTCATTTAAAACGAAAATTTAACCACTCTTTGTATGAAATGTACAAACTTTGTTTTGCATACTCAAAGAGTTTGAAAGGTGCCTTTTATTTGTTTTGTGTTTTATTTCTGGCGAGAGTTGTACGTGGTGTACAGGGGTCACTAATTGTTCGACTATTTATTAAATACAAAGATATACATACTTACTGCAAATCACATGCAGATAGTCAATGGCACAAAGAGTCGTGTGCGTCTGCCAATTGTTTTGGCAGCATAAATAAATCTAATATTCAAGTTACCATGCGAGCAGGCCACGAGAAAATAATTAGGATAATAAAGAAATTAGGAAAACAGAAATATTTTACAAGCTATAATAATACAATAATTTTTGTGGAACACATGATTTGCCACTGAGGGGAAAAGAGACTTTACTTAAATAAAATTTAAAAAATAATTAAAATTTTACTGGCTATGCCATATTCCAGACTTATGATCTAAAGATCATTCAGCACACTCAGACGTGTTAAAACATGGCTGAGATCGACTACGATCGAAGACAGGTTAAACGGACTTTGTATGCTCAGTGTATACAGAAAATTAGTAAACGATATGGACGACTTTTTCACGGAAGACGTCATAAATCATTTTGCTGAAGAACCTCGCAACTTACTTTTTAAATAGATAGTGTAATAGTAAACGATTCCAAAAAACTACCTATTTTATTTTATCTTTATTTATTCTACTAGGTGCTGATAAAAAGTCTGATCTGCCCCCCCCCTGGCCCAGAACCTGGGTACGCCCATGGTAACAATTATTCTAACTTTCATTAGTTTCACGGTAGAAATATTTATATATATATTGGGAATAATTTTCATTCCAATGTAACATCTTTTAATACTTACCTACTTATGGCATAATAATCTAAGTCAGTCTTCTTTTACGTTAGTGTCTCTCTTTGGTATTGCCACAGATAAAATATAAAAACAATAAACCAAAATCAGGAGCATTTTTAAACCGAATACTACAAATTATAAGTTCATTATAATAACTCGCGAGGCATACTTAACAGTATTAAATAAAGGTGTCGGTGTTCTTGTTGAACATTTTCTGCCGTTTTATAAACTGTACTCTGTTGATTACAGGCATGTAAACGCAGAACGCGGTAACTGACAAAATTATATCAACAAAGCTGGGTGTTTGCATTTTCTCAGTCAATTAGACGTTTTACTACTAGACTAATTAATCCTGAGAGGTTTCTAAACGTATACTATCTCTATACCACACATTAAAAATTAGCGGTAATTTCTCTCTAGCGCGATAGTAGTAAATAGCATAATAATAATATTTCGCATCATGTTGCAACACCATGATGTAAACTTGAATATCTTGTCATACTTTTTTGGATTACATTCGTTTAAGAAATTATAAAATTTATTCACTTGAAAAAATCGGGTATCTATTTTATTAGATGAGAGAAATAGAATTCACACAGAAAAAGATCGCGATGTGTAA
The DNA here is from genome assembly GCA_905220595.1 of Spilosoma lubricipeda. NCBI lineage: Eukaryota > Metazoa > Arthropoda > Insecta > Lepidoptera > Erebidae > Spilosoma > Spilosoma lubricipeda. The sequence goes on along the minus strand of HG992296.1, from coordinate 11,919,092 downwards.
CAGATGAACAAGAATGAACAAGTAAAGAATAAAAAACAAATTTTTAGTCTGACTATGCACATTTACGAAAGAATTGCGTTTAACTCGGATTACAGCCAGAAAAGCTTAACTGCGCGTAAGGCCCAGTGGTTTAAGCGATCACCACGCCGCTTCCTAATTTGCTAAGTATTGTGGGTTCAAATCCCATATCAGACAACACTTTGTGTGATTCACAAAGTGTTGTTCTGAGTCTGGGTGTTCATTCAGTCCGTTTCACACAGGATATATTCCCAGTGCAGGAGATGTCTTTAAAAAAAGAAATGAGTCATAAGCACTTAAACAAGTAACAAGAAAAACAGATTTGTTTTGTCAGTTACCCATTTCTCCGTTACATCACTAGAATACTATTTCACGGGGTGAACCGATGACATTTTCGCTCGATGATTTTTCCGTCCCACCACATTCTCGAATGACTGCGTTCTCATTTAAGCAATGGCATTTGATGGGCGCACCTTTGTCATTTCTTTAAAAAAAAAAGTATGACGTTCTATTTTAGATTGTAGTTAACGCGCGCTTTTTATTTGTATTATAATACTAACTTTTACTCACAGTTTCGTTTGGGATAATATCTACTTGAATTTTGTATCGCAAATGTAGCGCATGTGCTATTTCTGATCATATTCTCTCTCTGTGTTAAATTTTATTCAGATTAATTCAGTTGTTTTGACATGGTGGAGTAGTGAGCATTCATCTGAACTTCCAATTTGTTTGAATCTTCATCTGCGACTTTGAAAAGTAACAAAAATTATATTGATGATCTGCACCAATCAGTGGTAGTTTAATGTAATGTGTGTGTTCTCGCTTTCAACCAAACGAATAAAGTGATTATTTTAACATTATTAGTATTACACAGAAATAGTAGGAAGTAAGATTTTAAGACACTGCAACAGGTTTTTTCTAGTTAAAATATTAGTAGAGGTAAGAATAAATAAAATCATACTTTAAGCCTTACATGCGCAAGTTATTAGTTAAACCTATTCACTAATACACACTATTGTAGCTTTCTGCACTATAATATGTTATGGATATTTGTAGAGAGTATGAATTTTTGTCTGCGACGATTAATCGTAGTATTTTTCTAATCCAAAACGGTGTCACTGTTAATTTTATTTACATACCCACCGGCATGGAATCAAAACTTTATTAATCTAACAAAAATATACCCAATAACATCGGATCTCATTCATATTTATTGAAATAAAGCTACGCCACAGAATGTTAAACAATTTCTCGCGCCATGACAACTCGTCTGAAAGATGCCAACATTACAAAATAAATAATGCACCCACAATTTTTATTTACATCCTTATTGCAAAGGAAATAAAGTCGTATTTTGTGTATTTTTTTTACAGAGCCGCATTTCCACATTGCCCAAGTATTCTTATTTCAAAATTGTATTTGCTGTCAACCTGGACGTGTAAGTTCATTTTTAAATCTTGTCGTCTTGATCTTAAGGTTATATTTAACACAACGAGATTGTTATATACGAAAAGCGTGCGAGTTTCATATGATAATAGCATTTTTCATATTAAAAGTTATTTCTTTTACAATATATTCTCTAGGGTATCGGTATTGGAGATTATATGCGGACTTAATAAACAGGGGCGGTGTTTAACAGTCTTTAGAAAATTGTTTGGAGTAGCCATTTTTGTTTATATAAAGAACATGTTTTATTCATAGGCGCGCATTTTCCGATCTGTTGGGTCTGAAGGAATATCATACAGTCGATGCTTTCTATAATGCGTGTGTTAGTTTGAATGTTTTCTTTTATTGAAGTGTGATATGAAACCTACAAAATTGTACTTTTAGAACTAGTTCTTTTTGCAGTTATCGAATTAGAAGTATTTTAATCATCCATGATTATGTATAGGTACGGAAATACTCAATAATTATTTGCAAATAAAAAAGCTTTTAAAAGCGTAAAATATGAAATGTAGAGGTCGAAAAACTTAAAGCTTAGTTTGTTCTGTTTCAGTTCCCTTTTATGATCCTTTGTAGACAAGAGACCCATCTCTTCAGAAAAGCTCTTATTCGTTACTAAAAATATTATCAACATATAGTCAACCGCACGAAAATAGCCCAATGTTGGTGGTAACACCCACAATTTCTATAATGGCAATACTATCTTTGTTCATAAAATTCGTTCTAAGTAAGTTAAACATCGATGTATTCAACTGAAAGACTTGTATCTAGGGCTATATAAGAAAATATTTAAAAAAAAAACATAAATTTTGTTGCAAATTTGTATGGCATGACTTACTGTAGTTTTTCTTCTTCCATTTTTTAAAGCGAATGCCATCAAACCTCTACAACCCAATTAGTTACCTACTAAACGATACCGACATTCTGGAGATAGACTCTTGCAGGACTTTTTTTACAGCTACCCGCAACGGTTGTCAAAGACGTCCATCAAAGTATATAATAAATTGCCGCCAGAAATAAAATCTGAAAACAAATTTAATCGCTTCACACAAAAATTAAAGAAGTTTCTAATTTCTAAGTGTTACTATAGTATTAATGAGTACCTAAATGACCAATTAAAGTGAATACGTATAGTATGGCATTGGCAGTACCTAATAAATTTAAAATGTAATATATTGATTCATGTTCTTATACAAATAGACATACACGCACACACACAAACATACATTATCTAATATTTTCATTTTTTTTTATTTTTCACCGTTTGGACCTTCCCTGAACTGCGTCAGGCATTTCAAGGCCAAGATCGGCTGAATCGGCCCAGCCGTTCTCGAGTTTTAGCGGGACGGGCTAGCGGCAGTTGATTTTTTTATATATATAATAAGAAGATTGTATCATTAATTTGAATTGTATTAGTTTTAAGTTTGTGTCCTCTCTTATTTGTAATTTTGCTGTGCCCGACAGGGTTCATAGTGGAACAATTTGATTACTTTAAGACCTTGTATACCTATGTGATGCAATAAAGTATTGAGTATTGAGTATTGACGTGGCTATGGCAGAACCGATGGCTTAACCTGCTCTCCGAAGCACACAGCGGTCTCAAAATTTTAGGAATGGTCACCCATCCAAAACTAACCTATTGAGGATTGCTTAACTTTGTACTAACGCACTCGGTCACCACTTAGTACATGTACAGAGAGATTATCTACAGCCTTTATACAGTCCTCTGCTGGAAATAAGCCTATATTTAGCAAGGAGGTTTTGGCTCGCCAGATGGGATGACTTTCCTTTGCAAAGCTGTTCTTCTGCATAGTTTTGGCCTATTAAGTCACGTTAGCAAGACGGATTGGTGTGGAGATTGGGTCAAGTTTCCTTCTATTTGCAGAGCCGTTGTCATGCGTAGTAATCTCAGTTAGTCGACTCTTAGGATACCCACAGGATGAATAGTGTGACACACCGTATTCCTAATTCTTCACCAAATCACAATTTGGGTGTAACAGATTAACGTTATAACTTACTGAATAAATATTTACAATTGTTAGCTATTACGATATGTCACAACATTTGGATTTTGAACTACAATTTAATCCATACAATACACATCCCATTCAAAAAACGCTAACAAAATTAATCACAAAATCGTCCGAGCCAAGAAACCATTAAATAACCAATCCGAATTTCGAACATACCATAGTCAAGTACCATCAACAAAGTATATTTCAACCTTACCGCTCACCAAAAAGGTTGGTAATACATTTTTAATCTGGCAATTCTGACGTGCGCAGTATTTAATCATCTACAAAGGACGTACATACGAGTCGTATTCAAAATTGACAAAGGAAAAAAAGCAATCTGCCAAGATTGGCATTGGGGCTACACAAAAGGGGGATCTTTTGGGGGAATATTGAAAAGCGTTTTGTCGTCAACATGTTATTTGGTAATTTAGTGTTGGAATAACGAGGGCTGTAATTGCAATAGGTTTTAAGCGCATATGTGAATGATTGATTGCTTTTTGCTGCCGATTTAAGATTAAGGTGCTTTGATGTTAGTGTTAAACCGAGGTCTGATGGAATGAGTTCGGGGCTTTTTTTTTTTTTTGAAGTCAAAACTACTTTAGGTTTATTGAGCACTTTTGGGTGAACAAAAATCATGGGACGTCTCCGCGTCATCGTCACTGAACGCTTTCCATGAACTATATGTATACTGCGTATTATGTGTACTATTTGGGGGCACAAAAAGCGTGAAACTCGCGTCTTCATCACCGTACACTTTCCAGGTTATAAAGAAGTATTTATGATCAAGAATTAAGTTTAAATTGGTCATTAATACTTCTTGTTACTTAGTTTTCACTTCTATCAACTGTCCCCAAAGACTGCCCCGCATTTTTTATTATTTATTCGTATCAGTTGTTTGTATTAATACAGTATTGCAAATTCAATGAAATTAATGACCACATAATTCTTAGACGCAGAGTTTCAGTTCAAACAAACATTTGGTCCGACCCGGGAATCGAACCCGATACCTCAAGCACGCTAGTCTCATACGTTACGACTGCTCCACCGAGGCATTTAGTATTTTTGGAACTCAAATGTGTCAATATTAAGACGTATTTATAAAAAACCAATGTTACTAGTCTAAGAGTATAGGTGAGCTATTTTCGAAATCCTGCAGCAAAGTCACAAACACACGTTCTTTGGTTCCAATTTGTCTGATTGACGGCCAGCGTTCGCATCCGTTTACAAAGCTCAAAGACTGCCACGACTGCTCCAATGGAACGTGAAAATTCAAATTGCAGCCGTTAAGGTGAGAACACATTTGCTTTTGAACATTAGAAATATTTTTAAAAATCGAACAATGAAAATGATGCATTGTTCGATTTTGAAAAATATTTCTATTTCTATCATATTATAGAAAAGATTATAAAAAAAATTCAATGCAGTCATGAGGACTGCCGACAGAAGTGAAAACTCAAAACTATTGTGGCGACTTCCACATACAGCTTGACAGAAATATACTACAGCGCCATCTATCGCAGATACACTGAACTACGTAGTAATGTACTTCATGAACAAACCAACGATCCTGAATCACGTAATAGAAGCTCTCGCACCGATTGTCATATGTACAACATCCCAACATCAATCTTGATCACCTCGCCTGGTTGAAGGATTCTCCCTTTAGTGTTGGAGGGGCATGACACCCGTTCGTCCAAACTAGAAACAGTTGTTTAAGTTCCCCTGAAATGAACCACTTTACTCTTTAAATAAAATGCACCATAAAAAAGAAGTAAAATAAAAGCTTACTGTGATGTTATAAAAATAAAGGTTAATGCTATTCAGTATAAACATATTACCAGTCATGTCATATTAGACAGTCGAGTCATCAGCTGTCACCATGCACTGCCGTCTTACGATCAGGTCACGTATCCTGTCGCGACGTGTCCTATCGCGAGTTTTACATATTTGTGCCATACCTAAATAAAATTTGCTAAAGTGCACAACGCCACTACAGAAGATTTCACTTCAAAAAAATAAGCTGTATTTTTTGTAGTTGTCTTTAGCGACGTTGAGCACTTTTTGATAGAGGACAAACTTTCGGGTTCGCGCCATCGACATGCTAATGTTTGATGTTGATAATTTCAATTTAAACATTTTAAAATTTCAAATTTTACAAATTAATTTTACAAATAACATTGTTAGCCAGTCCTTAAGATTGTCAATTTTTTTTCATGGGAATCACAGTTATCCAGAAACATTTGCTCGTAATCAAATGGTTTGTAATATAAATTAGTTAAACTTTATCATATTGTACTAAATAAGTATCTATATCTACAATAAGTAATCTGATACATTTAAGGAGCAATTCTTTTATAAAATATACAGTAGTATAATATATGAAGTAGTATAGAATATATATAGTTCTTTGTATAGAATCTGAATTTCAGAAATGGCTCCGACGGTTTCCATTTAATTCGGGGACGGTAAATCGATCTAGCTAGAGTACATTTTTAGAAAAAAGTTGCCAAAAAAAATTGATCAAAAAAACAAAAGTTCTTAAACCCATACAGTTGCTTAAAGTATTGGAATCCTTTGATTTCTTGAGATTTTCTCCTCTGTGCCTTACCACTTTGCCGTTCTTTTGTAATGGTAAGCTACTTCCCATCTCTTGACAGTTCAAAGCCTTTTTCTGTTTTGATACGGGTAGCCTTCAACGATAGGTACCACCATGCCTTATGACTATTTTAAAAATATTATTTCAACAAAATGTTGACAGATTTCATATTATGTTTATAACTTTACAGTGAAAATGTCAAAAGTACAACATTTTATTAGAAATATTATTTGAATACGCTCGGTGTGTATGAAGGTGGTGAAATAAGGTGTTGCGCCACTTAAAGCGATAAAGAAGCTAGGTATACCAAAATATAGTTTTTTTTTTGTATATTAAACTGAATATTTCTTTAGGTGCGTTGAGCACTTTTTGGGTGAAGAAAAATCATGAAACTCTCGTCATCGTCACCGAACACTTTCCATGAGCTATATTTTGTTACTTCTCATTATCGCATATTTTTTAAGTGTTGTGGTCGCTTAGGGGTCGAAATATATCATTCATTTATTTTCGATTTGAGCTTTCTGTGCGCCTCTTTGAAATAAACTTAAACTGTGCCAAATTTCATGCTCCTTCATTTGCAAAATTTTCGCTTAAATGAGTTCAAAGTTTTAATTGCACGTATTAAAATATAGATACGAGTCAATAAGTAGGTGTCACGGTAACTTACGATCTAAGTCTCACGATACCTGTAACCTAATGTCACAAGTGTGTTGCCTTTGATCCCTCTCCTCCTCTCTTCTACCTTAGGATCAGAAGGAGAGGTAGTTTTTACTCAAACAATCTTACTCACACAGTGTTCTTGATCTTAAGAAACAGAAAAACTCTTTATCCTCATTTGTATGAGGAGGTATTATCACTCCGGTTGAGTTGACCCATTTAAACTGATGCTCTCACTGACCAAAAAACATACTTAAGCTTTTATTGTATCAAAATAGTATCATACTAGTTGGGTATTCCCCACTATCTTTTGCCAGTGACTCCGCCCACATGTTAGTATACCTGTAAGAGATTGCCGTTAAGCAATAAACCCGCCAATTGTATTACCGATTTAGCAAGCTTTAAGTTATGTACTTAGTTATCTGGTGTACAATGATTTATTATTATTATGTCATCATTTTTCGTGTTAATAGCCTATGACACTCACGAATAATGTGGCTATTAGTAAAAGAACGTTCACTTCTAACGACCTTTTAAACTTTACCTCTTTATAATATTAATAGAGATATCTTTATAGCTAATACTAGACACAGTCCTTAAAATCTCAGTATGCGACTGATGGCGTTCCCATGTATCTCTTTGTGTGTGTTCTGTTTCACATCCATTTTGGACCGATCCGTCTAAGTCTGCGTAAAGTAATATATCTCCTATTGATTTGGGCTTTGCCGGTGCCTCTGTGAGCGTTATTTCCTTTGACTTTTATTCTATGATAAATTATCTGTTGTGTTTTTTAACTAAAAACGTTGAGACCTAAACGTATTAATATATACACCCACACATATGTATAAATACTACTAATGTTGATATTAATATGGATAAGAAATGATCAGGGTTCAATCACAAGACACGGCCTCACGTTTGAGAGGAGAATTAATATAGTTTAAACAGCAGAGGATCGACTCGATGTATTTATGGAACTATTATTGAGTTTGATACAAAAATTATTTCTATAAGTCTTTCCTAATATAGACACCAGTATCTCACGAAGGAATAATGGTTACACATTGTAACTACTGACTACGAACCCGGCGGTTTTACCCGCGGTTAATATTGTACCGCGGGTAACAAAAAACAGTTATTTTAATATTACAAACAGACACTCCAATTTAATTATTTGTATAGATGTATGCGACGGCTACGCAATGAACCATATTTGTAAAAATTATAAAACACGAATCACGCCTTCTTATTCATATATAGGTTTACTGGTTAAGTCGATCTAGATCTTTTAAAGGGATTCTAGTAGCTGTAAATTCCATGTATTCATTTATGGGTATTAACAACTTCAATGTTTGGTTTTAAATTCTATCTATATCAGACATAATATGTATACTGCACTTTCGAACGTAAATAGTAAAAGCTTATACAAGGTATACACGCGAGTACACAAATATAGGTATGAATTAAGAAACATAAAAAAATATTTAAAAAAATTCAACTCCATCAATAAACTAATAAATTTTAATTAACTTTAACAAATTAAATCCATTCCCACATTTATCATAACATCTTGAACAAGCAAAGACCCTTTTCAACGAAACCAACATAAATAATACAAATTCGACACAGCACCTCCCTAGTCAAGTGACAAGTACCTTCTGGCTTATCCCCTCTAATCTTTTTGATTAAACCCATAAACAAGAGAACGCCAATCCAATTTCTTAATTCAAATTTTCAAATGATTCTATTGAGGGGACGAAATTTAAACTTGGAATGTTCAAAGATTATTTGAATGCAGATTGTACAGACTTTGCTCGCACTAATTTTGGCTTTAGTTTTTTTCTATTAATTAATATACAGACAAGATGACCATAATTAAACATAGGTCTTTATTAATCTACTAGATGCGCCCCGCGGTGTTACCTTCATTTGTTATTGTATCTTTTCATCAACAACCGCGAGTAGCACCGCGGCGATCGTAGATTAATAAAAGTAGCCTAAGTTAATCCTTATATCATCAGCTATCTGCTAGTGAAAGTGCCGTGGAAATTAGTGAAACCATTCCAGAGATTAGCAAAAAAGACAAAAAAAAACTAACAGACTTTCTGGGAATTCGAATACTTAAATTTAGAATAAATACGATCATATCAGACATTCGTTTAAGTTGTAGTGAGACATTCAGCTATTTTCGTCTATGTTCGTACATCTCCGTCGTTGTCCGGACATTGGGGGCGTATTAATTGTAATTAACCAACTCTTGCCTGATTAGGGTTCCTTATTACTTAAAATTTACTCGTGTTTATTTTCTTGCGACGCTTTTAGCGGGAATTAAGATGGGTTAAGAATAGTGTGGACGCTTTTATTTGATTTTTTTACTGAGAATATTTAGCTCTAAAAACTTTAGTTCCAACTCGAATGTAAGACCTTACAACATTCTTGTGTTAGTAGCAAAGTCAAAATTGCCTCAGAACCGTAAAAACACGAAGACGCAAGATAACACTTCAATTATTATGACTTTAATATATTTAGGAACGGGGCGTTGCGAAGAGGTAAGCCGGCAAAAAGCGTCCGTAACGTTAAATAATAAAAGCGTAAGATTTAAAAAAAAAATATAGTGCCATCTGTAAGTTGCATATAATTATTACATTTTATGATAAGGAACTTCGTTGTGACGCCGAGGGGTTCAGCTATAATTAATAACTAGCCGACCCACACCACCTCGCTTGCGTCTCCTATTGCCCATAGCGTGATAATTTTCCCCTGTTTTCGTAACATTCTTCATTGGTGCTCCGCCCCTGTAGGTCTTAGCGTGATGATATATAGCCTATAGCCTTCCTCGATAAATGGGCTACCTAAATTTTTTTCAAATCGAACCTGTAGTTCTTGAGATTAGCGCGTTCAAACAAAAAACAAACTCTTCAGCTTTATAATATCATAGTATAGGTTTGATTCGAAGAAAACAAAATGACATTAGTTTTTTTTTATTCGGAATGCTAATAATAAAACATCAAATTGAATAATTGTCATCAAAATTCAAATCAAAGCACTACGTTCGAGGTGTTCGTGGTAATAATCTGGTGTTATCCTCTCTAATCTGTCGTGGGGTGGGTTTCGGGCGAGGGGTGGCTGATACCGAGTATGATTCAACATTTAAATGTTAAGCAACGCCCAAATTTGTGGGACTACGGCGACGACGTCTTAATAAAAGTACATTCGAGAACATAAGTGTTGTATAAATTCTATTTCTTTGTTTTTTTTTAAAACAACTCCCGCATTAGGAATATACATCCTGTGTTGCGGGGACTTTACAAACATACATGAAAGTAACACAAGAAACACCCAGACACAGAACAACAATTGTGGATCACACAAAGTGTTGTCCCGTGTGGGATTTGAAACCATAACACACGACAGCGTGTGCGATAGCTTAAAACATTAGGGCAACCGTGCAGTGATTGATTTTTATAAATTTAAAAAGTTACTTTTATTTATGATTCGAGCTACTTAAGATAACTAAGAACTTGGTTAAGTTCGACTTCTATAAACAAATTCTTTATGTCTATTGAGGACCTCTAACTAAAGATATGTCGACACAATTAGTTTATACAAACAATAAGTTCTTGACTAGTGCACTCCTTTAATTCCTCCTCCTGCTCCTACATAGTCACTAATATCTTTAAACGAGCAATCTTGTATTTAATACACTAAATTTACTCACTATTTTTTTAACAAAAGTTTGTGATTGTGTATGTAGTTGTAACAACTCCTTCACGCAAAAACTACGGAACGGATTTGGATAAAACTTTACAGTACTTTACTAGCTTATACATCAGAATAACACATAGGCTACTATTTGCCGCAATAACCGACATTCACATAATACAATTTCGGAATTGACTCCAAATGGTTTCATGAAATTTAGTATACAGGGGGTTCGGAGGCGATAAATCAATCTAGCTAGGATACACTTTGAAAAAATTCACCAAAAAAAAGTAGCATCATCCAGGTACTGGTAACACTATGTATAAATCTAAATCAATCATAGATATACCTGAGTTTTGATTCCAAAATAGTATTTTCATTACCAGTGTAGTGCTCACTTTTAAGTTTAACTTAAATACATAAACTCAACGTATAGGTTTAAACTTTTTCTTCATCTGCGAGAGAATTTCATTTTAGGGCCTATTCTTATAGAAGTTTATTATAATTTCTCAAAACACTTTTTTGTTTATCTGTACCTTATATTGTGAGTTAGCTACACCTTTGAGATATTCTTCTAAAGAGCATGAATAAACTCTTATACCCAGATTACGGCTGCTTGATACTTTTATCTTATTCAAATTGCAAGAAGACTCTTCTGGCGAGAGGTTTTAATGGGAATATTCATTTGCCCTTAAGTATTTTGTAAGGTTTATATATTTTTTATTTTAGTCTTATCTGTGGTGATGACATAGTTTATCTTGTAGCTATTATGTTGATATTTTTTAATGTCTCGTTGACTTAGTTGCGTGAGTTTTGTTAACGATTTGGAGACCTGTTATATAATTATTACGCCTTTTAAAAAAACAATGTCCTTTATGAACCGATCTAAAAAAGAGGCATCTAGGTCTATAGAGGTATAGCGGTAAATAGTAATATACGACGTAAAAGGCAATTTAACCGCGTATGTCGGATAAACGAGGGGGGGGGCAGTTGTTGGAATTGGAACTCATAACGTATGATGCACTAAAGAGTCAATAGAAACAGAAACTTACCTCAAGTTTCAACCGATTTTAACTGACACGAAATCGATAGAGCTTTTAAGATGCTGAGTTAATAAATGCTAACGATTGCCTTGCAAATCAAGCAATAAATGTAAATAATTACTGATACTAGAATTAACTGTAATCAAGATAAGAATCAATTAACCAAGTATCAAGATTACTCGCACTTACTAAGTGTAGATGTAAGACCAAGGCGACTCGTCGAAATAAGTTGGGAGAATCCACTAATTACTTACATACAACTTGCGCCTTTGATAATGTGTTGTTTATGATATAAAGATTTAACTATAAGCGAGTTTATTATGTTATATAAGAAAACACAGTTTGATCGAGGTTATTTTATATTTTTTTCTATTTTTATAAAATAAATGTGGCTCAGTCTTTGGAGACTGCCGATAGAAATGAAAACGCAGATAAATATACGCAGTATACATTTATATGATCTGTGGTATACATATAGCTATCAGAAAAGGGTTTGGCGACAACGACGCTAGTTGGATCTTTGTTCACCCAAAAAATGCACGTATCTAAATAAGTTTTCACTACAAAGAAGTATTTTTTCTTGTTTAAAAAAGCAATTACCACACTAGGAATATAATCTGCTCCCATAGCCAAGATGTAAGTATTTTCTATTATTTATATTATATTATATTATTATTTCTACAATCGCCTCTTCTATTCTTTTGTTTGGTATTAAATAAAAAAATAAAATAAATAAAAATAGCCTTTATTTACTCTGACCTTTGCACATTAAAAAATTAAAAACATGAAATTATGCTAACTATACTATATTAACTATACTTCTATCTATTTTATGTATGTATATAACTTAACATTTAATGTCAGTTACCAGGTCAGGCCGTCTTGCGACATAGGCCTCCTCAAGATCCCTCCACATTTGCCTGTCCATTGCTGTCCTTCTCCAACCCTTAGGCAAATCGTCTTCCCATCTTTTTTTCTGCCTTCCTCTACGTCTTTTTCCGTCCCGCGGGTACCAATCTGTTACTTTTTTTGTCCACTTTCCTGTTGTTGATCTCATCATGTGACCAGTCCATTTCCATTTCAAGGTTCGTGTTTTTACTTTAACATCTGCCACTTTGGTGATGCTCCTAATAGTTGCAGCTTTACATTTGTCTTTCAACCTTAGTCCCAACATACTTCTCTCCATTCTTCTTTGGCATACAGCTAGTTTGTGCTCAATTTTCTGTGTTAGTGGCCAGGTCTGGCAGCCGTAGGTGAGACATGGAAGTATGCAAGTGTTGTAGACGGTTTTCTTTTCTGAGATGGGTACAAATTTATTTTTCATTATTTCCTTGAGGGACCAGTATCTTTGCCAGGTATTATTTATTCGTCTTTCTACTTCTTTAATTGGTAGGTCTTCCACAGATATGACTTGACCCAGGTAAATATACTCTTTAACGTATTCGATCTCTTCTTCGTCAACCTCAATTTTGACTTCGGTCTTGTTTGTCATCAATTTTGTTTTGCTCACATTCATCGTTAAACCTGCATTCTTACTTTCAGCTGTTAGTTGTTGTAACATTGTTCTTAGTGTGATAGGATCTTCTGCAAACAAAATGAGATCATCTGCGAATCTCAGGTGGTGTAGCTTTTCCCCGTTTATTTGAATTCCGAAAGTTTCCCAATTGAGTTGCCTAAATATATTTTCCAAAACGGCATTGAATATTTTTGGTGACAGCGGGTCTCCCTGTCTTACACCCTTCTGTATTTTAAATTGATCTCCGACGTTTTCAAGTTGTACTTTTGCTGTGCTGTTGACGTATATGTTTTTGATGATCTTAATAAATTTACTTTCCACTCCTTGGTTTTTTAAAGAATCCCATATGTAATTATGCTTCAAAGAGTCAAATGCCTTATTATAGTCTACGAAGGACAGGTAGTACGGGTGGTCGTATTCGTTGCACTTTTCAATAATTTGCTTGACAGTATGTATGTGATCGATTGTTGAAAAATTTGAGCGGAAGCCCGCTTGTTCTTTGGGTTGATTACTGTCCAGTTTTTTAGTCAAGCGGTGTAATAATATTTTGCTGAACACTTTGTATAGGTTCGGCATCAAGCTGATGGGTCTATAATTGTTAATCTCACTTTTATCTCCTTTTTTATATAAAAGAATTATTGTTGACGATGCCCATTGGGAAGGAATTTGTTCAGTTTTCAAAATTTCATTGCATATGTGTGTAAATGGTCGTGTTATCTCTTCCATGGTAAGTTTTAGTAATTCGTTAGTTATCATATCATTTCCAGGTGATTTACCAGCTTTCTGTGATTGGATAGCTTTTCTTACTTCACTTTGCAAAATGAATGGGATTTGTTCTGGGTTTGGATCTTCTTCTAATGTTGTTCTGCATAAGTATTCGTTCATATTATCCGTATACAATTCTTTGTAAAAATCTGTTGCCGTTTGTAAAATAAGTCATCTCTTGGTTGTTGTTTCTATTTTGTTGTCTTTTCGTTTTTGTGTTGTCTTTGGTATCCATGTTGAATGTTCTTTAAGTTGTTTTAAAGCTTTTTTGATTCCGCCGGTTTTGTTTATTTGTTCTGTAATGATATTAAGTCGATTGGTTTTTCTATGGTTTCTAATAGCTTTTGAAATTTCTTTACTAATCATAGCTATTCGTGTACGATTTTCTTTTCTGTTTATTATCATTTCTTTTCTTTGGTTTATTTTTGATCTAGCTTCATCACCGAGTTTGTCACTTTTATCTCTTGTTTGTAATTTATTTATTTTTACTAGGGCTTCTTCTAAGATGTTGTATTTTTCTTGTACACTCTTTTGTTTCTCAATCAAGTTTAAGGATATTTTTAGTTCATTAAGATTTTGTTCTGAAATATGTGTTATGAGCCGGCAATTTGTTCTATGAAATTTTCTTCTCTGTGTTTTTAATTCTTTGCACACTATTGTTCCTCTTACCATTCTATGATCTGAATTGAAATTCAGATTTGAGACCACACTGACGTTGTTGAAAATCTTGGGCATATTAGTAATTATAAAGTCTATCTCATTTCTGTCCTTACCATTTGGGGACATCCACGTCCATTTTCTGTCTTGTTTTTTGCGAAAAAAGGTGTTCATTACTCTCAAGTTCTGTTCGAAACAAAAATTTATTAAACGTTGCCCATTGTCGGTTCTCTTTCCCTGGCCATATTTGCCTATGATGAACTCTCCTTTATCTGATTTGGCTCCTATTTGACCATTAAAGTCCCCCATCAATATTATGTTCCTATTTAGTTTCTGCATTGTCTTGGTGAGACTATTATAAAACATATCCTTTTCTTTTTCCGTTGCTTGATCCGTTGGGGCATATATTTGCAGTATTGAGAACGGGTTTCTAAAGCCAGGTAAATTAATATTTAAGACTCCTATTCTATCTGATATACCATCAAATTGTTCTATGTATTGTTTAAAGTCTTTTTTAACTAGAAATCCTATTCCACGCTTTCCTTGGATTTCTCCTTTGTAGTAGAATACAAAATCTTTGAATTCTTTTATTTCTTCTCCAGATCTTCTAACTTCGCAGAGTCCAAGTATGTCCCATCTAATATATTTCAAAGCTTCTTCAAGTTCGATTAGTCTTTCATCCATTCTTAATGTTCTTACGTTAATAGTTGCTATTTGTAATTTGTTTATCTTGTTTTTATTGTTTTGGGTAGGTGTAGGGGTTTTTGAGGGTAGTGGTCTGTCAACCCCATGGAGACCAGCCGGCTTGGGGTTGTTCCGCCTCCGGTAACTGCTATTTAATTGCTAGTTAGTTTTGTTTATTGATTGTAAGGAAGAATTTGATCCAGCTCGCATCAAATCATAAGCATTTGTTCTATATGTCTTGCTGCTTGTAGCCATATTAATTTGTTTTTTGGGTTTGTTTGTATCCCTGGAGATGTGGATTCTTCTCTCTTTCTTTTTTCTATGTTGGTTGCGGTACCTTCCCTGACTATAAGCCTGTCATATTTTATGTATGCAAATTTCCCTTTTGCTCTTTCTGCCTTTAGTTGTTCCTGTAGTAATTTGCGTTTTTCTAATACAGCTTTTGGATAGTCTTCTACTACGTAAACGTCTTTTAGATTCTTTTTGTTTTTTAAAATTTCTACTTTTTTCCAATAGTTTGTAAACGAGATCAACAGAGGTCTACATTTCTCTTTATTCTTGTTTCCGATTCTGTAAATATTCTGAATATCGTTATCATTCACAAAAATATCAAGATCATTTTTCATTATTTCTTTTACTGTTTTTAATAGGTCTAATGAATTTTTTTCAGTCTCTCCTAATCTAAAGAGTAGTACATTATTTCTTTTCTTTTCATTTTCGAGCTTGTTGACTTTATTCTCTAACCATTCAATTTTTTCTTTCAGGTTTTTATTTTCTTCAATTATTGGCATTAATTTTTCTTCCATCTTTTGTAGTAGACTATTTGTAATTGTTGTAGTTTGCATATCCACTTCAATTTTAATTTTTTCAAAAAATATTTGAAATTGTTGTTCCATTTTTGTAGTGGTTTAATTATTATAAATAAAAGCGTAGTGAAGATGCTTGTAACGAAACGTGCGAATTAAGCTTTGTTTCGGAACGCAAATTCAAGCTGTCTGGTTGGTAGTACTGTTTACTTCACTTCACTCGTTCATTATTGTTGACAGCTAACATCAAACTACCCTCCGTATATATTATGATGCACTTTAACTGATATTTTTGTTCTGTTTACAGTTTTGATATCGATTTGTGAATACGATTTCGTTGCACAGCACTTTTAATTTCACAGTTTTCGTCTTCTAACGTGTTTGTACGGTAATTATCTGTTTAAATGACACTACTTTTTCGGAGCGATTTGCGACGATGCTTACTGATAGGTGACCGGAAACGGAATTGTTTGGTATTAGTAGGTAGTAAAGGTCAGCGCTGACGGACTGAGTGGCGGCAAAGAGACTAATTTAGTGACAATTTAATTTCAACCTAAAGTTCTAGGTAGTAGAGTTTTGACCGTGTGAATAAGCGTTAAGAGACGTTATGTCCACACTTTTGTTAGTTTTCTATTAACGTTTACGTTTGTAGAATGTCAAGTTTTCTAGGTAGGCTGTTTCGAGAAGAACTTTACAAACATAAACCATATTTTTCTTACAAATAAATTAGGAATTTATAGTAAATAATTTCACTAAGTAACTAAATAGATATTATTAAATAAAATCTTAACTGATCAATGTCTCTGCATAAGAAAAACTATTGTATGAACGTAATAGAACCCAAAACAATGATTTTTATAATTTTTATCTCTTTCTTGTTCTCTTCTTGTTTCATGTTTGTGCACGGTAATCTCAGAAACGGCTTTACCAATTTGAATGCGGTTTTCACAAATGATTTGCTGTTTGTTCCACTTAATCATCATCATCATCATCATCAGACTATCCCAGTTCACTGCTGGATATAGGCATACGTTTATTTATTTTTACATTTATTTGGCAAGACATTTGTTCCACTTAATATTTAGTGCTTATTTAGTTTCTATTGGTTCATAAATAAAACGGGTGGAGCCGGATGCAAATACTAGTAAGTATTTTTTTTTCCATTTCTCAACTAGTTTATTTTTCTATATGAAATACACAAGCAATCCTTTGCTGACAAACACGTCGTATAAAGGAACGTCTTACTATCAGAAACTTCGGAACAATGCGGTATAATCAGCGGCTGCAGACGAGTTCTGATCGAGGCTCTTATTGGGGACGCGTCTGTTCCTCCTCATCATGTGCCCTGAATTGAGGACACGAAAGCTTTTTATGTGTCGATGGTTATGTTAGACATGAAAATTGTTTTTTGTTTGGTTAAAAGTTGTATGGGTATCGATTACATGGATTCTATAGAAGCGTCTATTTCTTGAATTATTAAAGCTGTTAGCCAAAAAAAAACTTAGCAATAGTTTTATCGTAAGTAGATGCTTAGAACAATAACCGATTCAAAAGCAACAAAACTCGAGGGTAACACCGCGGGGCGCAACTAGTTGTTTAAATAAATAATATAACCTAACCAAAGTTACCTTAGCCAACATTTCACAAATCACTAAAAAACTCCCACGTTCTACATTCAAAAATATATCAAATTGGTATCTCAACGAGTTCGGAACCGTTGATCGGGGAGGAAACGGAAAGGGCGGGAAATAATTAGCCGTCGCCGGCGCCCGCCTCAGGCAAAGGAAGCGCTCCATACAGCCGCACTGTAACTCGGTAGGAACGAACGAGTTATACATTTCAGGAGTCACACCATGTTCTCTTAATTCGTCAAATTTTTAACGAGATTTTTTAGACAGCTAACGAGTATTTACATTTCTTTGTTTATATGCTTCGTTGGTCTAGCGGTTGATGTATGCGACTGACGATCGAGACGTCCCGGGTTCGAATCCCGGGTCGGGCCAAAGGTGTTATTGATTTTTTCTGATTATAGAAATACTTAATACCGGCTCGGAGTTTGGAAGTTGGGGTCTGAAACCCCCTGCCTCGGAGAGCACTTAAAGCTGTTTTCAGCGGTTAATCATCCCACTTACACGCGTTACAAGAACAATCACGTTGCTATGATTAAACAAAGACAAAGCATATATTTAATATTTACCCATAAAAACCGACTTTTTTATACTTTAAATTGCGTACTTATATTTGAATGGAACAGGTATAACTAATAAAGTAGCTGAATGCTTTATTTAAAAGTTAAAAAAAAAAAACAACCACCGCTCAATTATCTCTTTAGATTCTTTTTTGTAGGTTTTTGTGAACAATTTATTTTTATGATACAATTTCATTTTTACGTATCTATACTAATATATAAAGCTGAAGAGTTTGTTTGTTTGAACACGCTAATCTCAGGAACCGCTGGTCCGATTTGAAAAATTCTTTCGGTGTTGGATAGTCCATTTATCCAGGAAGGCTTTAGGGTATATATCATCACGCTACTACTAATAGGAGCGGAGCAACAATGACGAATGTTTCAAAAACGGGGGAAATTTTCACGCTACGGGCAATATAAGGCGCAAACGACGTTGCGTGGGTCAGCTAGTGTGTATATAATAGCATGAATTAGTATAAATTATAGCTTCAACGTATGTATGAAACAATGAAATTTCGCATACGTAGGTATTAATCCCTACGTTCATTTTATTTTTCTAATTATATTATCAACTAGCTGAACCCTGCGGTGTTACTCGCGGTTGTTGTCGTATCGCGGGTAACGCCGCAGGACCAAACTAGTCTAGAAAAAGTAGCCTTAGTTACTCTTTAGATCATCAGCTATCTGCCAGTGAAAGCTTCGTCAAAATCGGTCCAACCGTTCCAGAGATTACCCGGAACAAAAAGACAGACAGACAGATAGATGTGTGTCAGTGTGTCACTGCGTCAATTTCGGTTGGCGCCACATTGAACACTAAACTGTCGTCTGCCTCGATTAAGATAAATCTATTATTTCAGCCTGTGCATTTACATTTTTAGTTCGTAATTGCTAATCTAGTGTTTATTAGATCAATGCATAAACATAATACTCCATACCCTCTATTACTACTAAGTAATATACGAAATTTAATGGAGTTAGCGCTCTTAAATTATCTTAACATACCATTAGTTAAATTTTTAGTACTTTTAATAAACACGTTTTTCTGTCTTTTTATTTTAATAAGTTCACAGTAACGAAGGATATTGTTTTCCTGTCTTTTTTTGATATTGTACAATTTGTACATTTATTACATAATATAGAAACCTATGTACATAACCATAATTAAAAAGAACTATAACAATACACACAATTTACATACAAGCGTCAAAAATCTTCATATCTTCGCCTACTGGTAGCGTTCCCAATTTGTACATTGTAAAATCCCATTCTAACTTACTACCATGGCGCCACCATAGTTTGACACCTTTTCATACACGATACATACACACCGCCAGTCACGCGGGAGACCGGGGTTCGATTCCCTGCCGGAGAGATTTCTTTTTGCACTTTGTTTTTAATTCTCATAACCACCACTATCGTTCATACAAATACTTTAAAATCTTTATCGTTAATCTATGATATGTTCGTGCTTAATATATATATTGATACTAGCCGACCCACGCAATCTCGTTTGCGTCTTCTATTGCCCGTAGCGTGATAATTTTCCCCCGTTTTTGAAACATTTTTCATTGGTGCTCCGCTCCTATTAGTCCTAGATACGTGATGATATATAGCCTATAGCCTTCCTCGATAAATGGGCTTTCTAACACTGAAAGAATTTTTCAAATCGGACCAGTGGTTCCTGAGATTAGCGTGTTCAAACAAACAAACAAACAAACAAACTCTTCAGTTTTAAATATTAGTATAGATTATCAAACTATTTTTAAGGTCAGCTTTCCAAAAACCCTAGCTCTATTTTAGTCCGGAAAATACTATCCGGACAATATCCAGAAACAATCTGAATAAACGCATTAAATAAGAAATACATACAGCAAAATCCATTTAGAACCAATATTTCTTAAGACAAAGCAAAAAATAATAACTTTAAAAGCTTTAAAACAATTGTCGGGTACAATTAACGGGGTCCAGGGTTCGCTTCTCGGTTGCTTTGTTTCATCCCCCATTGAACGAACGGGGGCGGAAAATGTCCGGGTAGAAACTTCGCTAACAACTTTGAACAAAAACATTTCATAAGTTAACCCCTGCGAAATTGTATAATGTGAGTTTAAAAGTAGCCATATTGTTGTTTTTTAAAGGAGATCTATACCGTTGAGGGGTTAATATTATTTAATCGACTTCAAAAAAGGAAGAGGTTCTCAATAAGATCGTATTTTTTGTGCTAATCTATACAAATAAATAAAATTGGAGTGCCTGTTTGTAATATTAAAATAACAGTTTTTAAATCAATGCATATATATGTATACACGATACATATACCAAAAATGTAGTTTAATTTTTTTTTGTCTGTCTGTCTGTCTGTCTGTCTGTTTGTTCCGGGTAATCTCTGGAACGGCTGGACGTATTTTGACGGGACTTTCACTGGCAGGTAGCTGATGATCCGGGGAGTAACTTAGGCTACTTTTTTTAGACTAACTTTGTCGCGCGGCGTTACTCGCGGTTATCGTTGTAACCGCGGGTTTCAGCTAGTTCTGAATAAAATAAGTTTAAACATTCCGATGTGATTAAGCAAGGATTAACCATCTAAGCATTCTCTCAAATCAAATTCAATTTCGCTACACTAACAACTTTTTTCCGTATCAACAGAAACCTCGTGTTGACGTAAAAAATCGATAATCGCTATCTGAGTTTTACAAGCACAGAAAATCGAATAGAAATCCCAGTAATCGACGCGGCACATTCATGTCACTTCGTATTTCGATGATGGGACAGGATTAGGCGGGTGTTTGGAGGAGAGAAGGTTCTGTATACATTACAAATACTACCACACCTAGATAGAGAAAGTTTATTTAAAGGAAACCTGATACGATATCTTTTTATCCGGCTACGGTAACCCTAAAAGAAATGTAATAGTTTTGGCATTCTTTATGTTTGTATATTATACCGTAGCGCCTAAACTACTGTACCAATTGAATGAGGTGTCACATATCCAGGTAAAACATGAAATTGTAATCTATCTACAGCCTCGGTGGCGCAGTGGTAGCGTACGCGACTGCTGTTCTTGAGGTCTCGGGTTCGATTCCTGGGTCGGAACAAATGTTTGTATGATCTGCAAATATTTGTTTTTGAGTTTGGGTGTTTTCTATGTATAATATGTATGTATTTACAAAAAAAAGTGTATAAGTATTCATATCAGTTGTCTAGTACCCATAATACAAGCTCTGCTTAGTTTGGGACTAGACGGCGTGGTGTGTTAGATGTCCGAAATATTTATTATTATTATCTCTCTCAACCCTGAAATAAGTAGTTTATAGTTTAGTTTCATAAAAAACTCACCAAGCAGTTATGAGAACTGACGACAGAAGTGAAATCTCAAAACTAAAAACAAACAGTTGTTTAAGCTCACCTGAAATGAACCTCTTTGCACGTTCAAAAAAATAGAAGGATAAAATACAGCTCATTGAAAGCGTTCGGTGACGATAAAGCGAGTTCCATGATTTTTGTTCACCCAACGCGCCTATGGAAATTTTTAATTCAAAAATATAGAAACATTTTTTATGAATACTGCTGAATACCGTTTTGAATTTCACAAACCGAATCCTAAACGAAAAAGGGGACCTGCCGCAAAATGGCGTGTTATTATCTTGGCTAATAAAAATTCAGCGCGCGAAAATCCCTACACCACGATTGGTCGTCGGTCCCTCGGGCACCTCCGCCATTGGTCGGCTCTTATTCCATTTTCAAATTAACTTTCACTGTCGTGTCGCCGTTTTCCAGTTAGCTTACGTTCTGAATTTATTTATATCATTTCGTGTTTATTATATGATATTATTATGGAGATACGACTGTTTTTTTTAAAAAGATTCCTTAAATGATATTTGAAGTGATAAAATGAAAGTATTTTTGCATCTAGTGATGATACATAATACAGTTAATTTATGAAATGTCAATGAACGGGTTGCAATATAAATATTTTTTTATTAATTAAAGTAATATGGATAGGACATTAAATTTCAATTACACCATCATCATCATCAGCCTATCGCAGGCAACTGCTGGACATTACCGTGGGAGAGCCACGCTTCGGCATGAATGGGCCAGCTCGACCTTAGTGATACCACGGCCTCACAGAAAACCGGTGTGAAATAGCGCTAGCGTGTGTTTCAACCAGTGAATGAGGAAACCGGAGACCCATACCCCAACCCCTCCCCACATCCCTTTCCCCATCCCCCAAAAGGTCGGCAACGCACTCGTGACGCCTCTGGTGTTGCAAGTGTCTATGGGTGGCGGTAACCGCTTACCATCAGGTGATACATCTGCTCGTTTGCCCCCTATACCACATATAAAAAAAAACGTAAGCCCCTCAAATTGCACACCATTTGGTTCGATTCTCGGTTTTCTGCTAATATATACTAATAGATAAAATCGGTATGACTTTTGAAGACAAACTTCATACAAGAGGTAGAAGTATGTGGTGTTTCTACTACAATTATGGCGACGGCCTTGTTAGCGTTATTTCCCGTACATACATATGCCAACATATTATGTACATTAACAAACCTTTGACCGACTTTGACGACAGCGAAAAAAACTAAGATAAGAACGATGAAAGACTCCTCTATAGTGCATGTAGCTTTTAGGACGTTTTATATAATAAGCAAGCTAAGTCAATGCTGAACGAAAATCTATGCGAATGTCGACTGATGCCTTTTTGTAAGAAATAAAGCTTATGGTGCGTGAGTCCTGATTCATGTCTCTCGATAGTGCCTATGTAATTGAATGTATAATTTTAGAGGTAGCATAATTATCTTTGGCCAAAAACCAGTTATTGAGTTAATTTAATATGTAAAAATCGGCAAAATCGTTATAATTAAGGTACTTTACCACTGCTGATTTAGTAACAAAAGAAAAAAAAAGAAGCCAAAAAGAACAACTTCTGGTAACTGTCTAAAGAATATTTCACAATTCTATTTTTCGATAACTTTACATTCATTATATAACTAGCTGTTGCAAGCGGCTCCGCCCGCGTGTATGTTGATTATTGCAAATAGTTAACCTATGTGTTATTCTGATGTATAAGCTATATTACTGTTAAGTTTCATTCAAATCCGTTTAGTAGTTTTTGCGTGAAGAAGTAACAAACATACACACTCACAAACTTTCCCCTTTATATATTAGTCTGATTCATTATATAACTAGCTGTTGCAAGCGGCTCCGCCCGCGTGTATGTTGATTATTGCAAATAGTTAACCTATGTGTTATTCTGATGTATAAGCTATATTACTGTTAAGTTTCATTCAAATCCGTTTAGTAGTTTTTGCGTGAAGAAGTAACAAACATACACACTCACAAACTTTCCCCTTTATATATTAGTCTGATTCATTATATAACTAGCTGTTGCAAGCGGCTCCGCCCGCGTGTATGTTGATTATTGCAAATAGTTAACCTATGTGTTATTCTGATGTATAAGCTATATTACTGTTAAGTTTCATTCAAATCCGTTTAGTAGTTTTTGCGTGAAGAAGTAACAAACATACACACTCACAAACTTTCCCCTTTATATATTAGTCTGATTCATTATATAACTAGCTGTTGCAAGCGGCTCCGCCCGCGTGTATGTTGATTATTGCAAATAGTTAACCTATGTGTTATTCTGATGTACCTATAAGCTATATTACTGTTAAGTTTCATTCAAATCCGTTTAGTAGTTTTTGCGTGAAGAAGTAACAAACATACACACTCACAAACTTTCCCCTTTATATATTAGTCTGATAATACAGTTAGCATAGTGCACTTTAGAACAATAGTAGACAGACAGACTTATTGATAGTAGTTGCAAAAGTTAAGTAAAAGTCCAGTCGATCACACCCACACACATTTTTTTATTCTGTATGAATCAAGTCTCGCCTTAATCTAATCTATAAATTCCAAGACTTGTTGTGGTTTATTGCACAGATGGCGTATTAGCTTAAACGGCACCTCGCTGTTTTCTATGACGATGTGTATCGTGGGTTCGATTCCCACCTGGATCAACACTTTGCGTGATACACGATTTTTTTTTGTGTTTTCTTTGTGTCTTCTTAATGTACATGTGTAAAGTCTCCCACGACATAGAAGATATTTCAGTGTGGTTGATTAGACACAATATTTATAAAGAAATCGACCTGCACTAATCGTCTTATCCACACTATGCTAGTAATCGCGACAAAAGCGTGCGTACAGTTAGCAAAATACATCGTTATAATAAAATAGTTTACGGCGCCGATTCCACGGTACTGTTAACATTGGCGCGTACAGACAAAGGTACTATTTTCAATATGAATAAAAAAATACTGCATAGTTTTAATTGCTCACAATACATACTTTGCTTGGAGTAGACTAATTATTAGGATACTAATTCAAGTGACTTCATGCTTCTATTATAACATGAAATTGGGGAAAGAAAGAAGTGTCTCGTTGGTCTAGTGGTTAGCGTACACGACTGCTGATCAAGAGGTCTCGGGTTCGATTCCCGGGTCAGACTGCTGTTGGGTTTTTCTTAAGGGAAATTCTTAATAGCTGCCCTGAGTATGGAAGATGGCGGTGTTTCCCGCCCATGCCTCGGCGAGCACATTAAGCCGTCGGTCCCGGTTGTCATGAACATCTATCAGCTCATCATCTCAGCAATCATTATCGGGAAGTCAGTGCCTTCAAATCTACTGACAACTAGTTCAACCTTCGAATTCAGTTCAGCCCGATGGAAAGCAATAAGTAGAATCCAAGAGTGGTGGTCACCATACTGCGACTGCACAGACGATGCAACAATTCAGCATGGTGACCCACACCATGGCGGGCTAGTGATGCTTCTGCATCATTGGGCCTCCGGTCTCGCACTCACCAACGAAACACAACAGCAGGATTCGACCGGGTAAATACACTCTATGATACATAATTATAATAATGAAAGTAAAAAAAGAAAAACAAATAAAATATTTGGATTTATCTCACTAGATTGTCGATATGTGGAATGTGGATTCAGCGATCATTGTTCCGATAGTTGTATCTGCTCACGGACTAATTGCCAAGAGCCTCGACCAACACCTTAAGAGGCTCACGTTAGATGGCTGGATCAAGGGTCTGATGCAGAAGGCAGTCCTTCTTGACACGGCTCGTATTGTGAGGAGGGTCCTGTCTTTGGAGCCCTAACCACCAGTTTCTTGGTCCCTGTACCCGAAGTCTACTATTTTTTATATTTTTAAATGTATTTGTTTTTATATGTATATTTAAAAATGTAAATAATATGTTAAAACAATTTTAATAAAGAGAATAATAATAATAATATATTTATTTCACACCAAAGATGAGTTTAACTCGCTTCACTCTTGGCAGTGCGGTCGTGATCACGTAGAGTGCACACTGGTTGTAGAGGCGGACAAAGCCCCTCTCACAGTTTCCCGCCATCTCACCCTGTCAGCAGACTGCCGGCTGCAGTCGGACACGCAGCTTCCGATTGTGGACTTCACCTGGTCGGTCCAGCGCGCTGGTGCCCTGCCGCAGAGTCTGATCTCCTCCACCTTTCCCTGCACCACCAGTCGCTCTATTGAGTCGCTACTCCGTCTAGAGACATGGCCAAAGTACTGCAGTATGCGCGACCGTACTATGGTTGACAGACGCTGTGTAATGCCGAGTTCCTCTAGCACAGACACGTTAGTACGGAACTCCGTCCACGATATCCCGAGCATTTTTCTCCAGCACCACATTTCCAGAGCATCTATCTTCCTTCTTTCCAACTCGCGTACTGTCCATGTCTCGGCGCCGTATAATAAAGTATATAACATATAACAATGATACCAAAACATGAAACCAAAGATATAACATTCAAAATCATACAATGCAATAAAATACTTGACAGTTTGTGTATACTAAGTACTGGTACTGATTCCCAAGCTAGGCATAGCCTGTATTTCTGGAGACAGAATTCAGTCGCAAATTTTGTTTCAATGTATTTGAATTTATTTGAAGGTGACGCTGCTTGCAATTGGAAAACTTATTCAAATATCCTTAGTGCCTTTGTGTTTAGTATGTATGTGTGCGAGTGCATACACTACATGTACATTATAACAATTACTACAATTACTATTCTATTAATGCTGTGGACTAGTAGGGGTTCCCCTACATTTTTTTTGTCACCTTATATGTACAAACATTGGTACAAAATGACTGTGTTATTCTGCAGCCAAGCACATTACCGCCTAAATTGGAATCCCGCGTTATACAAGCCCTACGAATAGGGTGTACTGGGGTTTTAAAAATAAGAGATAAGTCTTGAATCTATACTAATATATAAAGCTGAAGAGTTTCTTTGTTTGTTTGAACACGCTAGTCTCAGGAACCGCTGGTCCAATTTGAAAAATTCTTTCGGTGTTGGATAGTCCATTTATCGAGGAAGGCTATAGGGTATGTATCATCACGCTACTACTAATAGGAGCGGAGCAACAATGAAGAGTGTTTCAAAAACGGGGTAAATTTTCACACTACGGGCAATATAAGGCGCAAACGAGTTTGCATGGGTCATCTAGTCAAATTATAATACGAATATTATATTAAATTAAGTTTTGAAAGAAAAGCAGATATGTCTGACTGGGCCACGAGTAAATAACCTGGTACACTACAGATAAGTTTTTAATGATCTTATAAAATTCCTGCTGATTCACTCGCAGTAGTACTCGTAACTTTAACACATATTTAAAAAGTGGAGACAACAAAAATTGACAATATCTCAGAAAGTATAAAATACGTTAAAACATACAGCAGAAGGTACACTAACCTACACAACGAGAGTGCCTACTTACAAGTTATATTGAATAATGAACTACACAAAAAAGGAAAAAACTAAAATACCGAGGTATATATACATTTAGTTGAAAGTACACGAGGAGAGGTTTGCACCTAAAAAATATATATTCAATAAGAAAGTCTCACAAAATCATAACTAACATCCACCCTACTCAAAAGGGCATGGTGAAGATAACGACAGTGTTGGTAATTCGCAGGCTTTAGGCGAAGGGGGGGGGGGGGTTTGGTTACGACGCCCAAGTTAAACCTATTTACTTGGGAATAGCGGAGCTTGATGGGAATACATTGATATTGGTCACAATAATATTATTATTTTGTTATTTTCGTAAACTGCAAATTGGCAGAACGTTAAAGAATTTGAGGGTGGAAAGGATTTTGAGGGGTTCCGAAGTTATTGTATCTACTTTGACTAGGCTTTTGATCTAGTGATTAGTTAGCCTGATTGCTGAGCCCCTGATCCAGAGGTCGTGAGTTCGATTCCTACCCACAAACACACACAAACAGGAATATTTGTCAATATTTCTAAATAAATCGACAATTATGTTTTTAAAGACTACTCCGGCCTTAGGAATACACGTCCCATGTCACGGGGACTTTATTAACATACATGAAAAAGACACAAAGAACACCCAGACAGGAATAATAATTTGTAGGATTTGAACCCATAACACTTGCGGTAAAGCGGTATGGCGAACCCCTAATCTAGTAGGCCAACAGAAGCAGTCAATCGTGCAATAATAAGTTTTTAGAAATAAATAAGTATGTTTATCAGTATTCTTGTAACCATAGTACAGGCTTTGCCTAATTTGGGACCTGATGGCCGTTTTTGAGATATCATCATTATCATCAGCCTATCGCAGACCACTGCCGGACATAGGCCTCTCCAATTGCACGCCACTTGGTTCGAAATTGGACTGATAAACTTCGCACGTTGCAGACTGCCTCGTTGGTCTAGCGGTTGGGGTGTGCGATTGCTGATCATGAGGTCTCGGGTTCAAATCCGGGTCGAAACAAATGTTTGTATGATCTACAAATATTTGTTTCGGAGTTTGGGTGTTTTCTATGTATAATACGTATGTATTTGAATAAAATTCTGATTTTTTATCGACTAACTGACTTGGCCAGTTTTTATCAGAATGAAAACAATATATATACATAAATATATATGTTGAATAACTTTATAAAATGACTGATGTAATGAAAACTGGCCAAGTTAAATCTAACCTACTTTAAGATCTCACATTTTTAAATAACAGCAATTGTTATAGGTATCCAATAAAGCAAAGAAATAGAGTTTTATACTTGTTCATATTGTTATTTTGGTTCTATAAATACATATTTGGATTTTGCATAGAACTTGGCACTCATTTAGATCTCCATTCTTTTTACGACGAAGCCCACAGCCAAGCATAATTTTTGTATAGAACTTGGCTCCCCTTTTTTACATTTATGTTTTTGGTGGGATTTGAATCAAAGCATACACCATAATAAATATATAGGTATATTATAATATAAACAAAAAACTGAAATTCCTTTACACATTTATTATACAGAATAGATTTGCGAACATTTTTTTTCATTGGCCTAACGAACGCTTCAGTTATTTTAAATTGCTGCTATTTTTACCGAAATTGCTTAAAAAAAAATTACCCAATCGAACTTCAACAGTATTCTAATACTTTCCTTTTTTACATAAATCAAAGAACCGGAAACGTCCACTAAAGCCCATTTCACACGGTAGCGTACAACCATAGAGCATATTCGTGCATTTTATTTAATTAAACCCGTAATGGACGCCACGTGGCAGTACTCATCACTCCTTACAACCCCCTACCCTTAACTGGTCTCCTAAATCTTCTGTTATATTATAATTGTTATACTTTGGGTTTGATAAATGGACTAATGGTTGGAATAGAATGTTGTAATAATGGTGGGATTTGGGGGATAATGGGATATTCTCTTGACACAGAATGTGGGATTGTAATTCAAGATATGGTTGGTGGAAGGCGCTCCCGCTCGAAATCAGGAAATCCACAACCCGTTTTACATTGAAAAGGAAAGTACACGAACTCCTGAACTGAACCTGAACTGGCAGAACTATCTCACCCATAGCACACCTCATATTTCGGTATTCATGGTGTACAGATGTGATATATATGTATGTAAGTGTATGTATGTATATTTGTCTGTACATATATATGTATGTTTATATTTGTAATTTTGATGTATTGTGTACGAGTAATATGAAAAGTATAAGTATAGTTGTGTTTACCTGTGCACCTACTTCACAACATTTTTACACCACCCGAAGGTTGACTGGAAAAGAATGGGCATTAAGTCCGCCGATGTATTCATTTATTGCATAAAGTTTATGAATAAATAAATAAATAAATATGGTCTGCTTTTTTTGGGATACGGGCAAACGAACAGACGTATCGCCTAATGGTAAGCGATTACCACCTTCATGGACACTGACATGGCAAGACCAGTTTCCGGCCTATATAATAATAATATCCTCACATATCTCAAACAAGTGCGAAGTTTATCAGTCCAAATTCCAACTAAGTGGCGTGCAATTGGAAAGGCCTATGTAAAGCAGTGGACTGCGATAGGCTGATAATGATATCTTAAACACGACCATCAGGTCCCAAACTAGGCAAAGCTTGTATGGTTACAGGACTGCTTAATATAATTTTCTTAATAAATATTTCGGACATTTAACACACGCAACGCCATCTAGTCCCTAGCTAAACAGAGCTTGTGTTATGGGTACTAGACAACTGATATAAATAAATATATACTTTTTTTTGTAAATAATAATAATAATAAACCAACACCTTAAGAGGCTCACGTTAGATGGCTGGATCAAGGGTCTGATGCAGAAGATAGATATTAAGGATATTAAGGATATTGCATTTTTTTAATAACTTTTTGTGATCGTCGTCACAACTTATTTTAGTTTTATTGTTTACCAATAGCTTTAGAAATTTAATTTGTAATGTTTATATTTTATTCATATAGGATTTAAAAGTCAAACCATAGCGAGCATAACTTATGATAGGTTCAATCAATTGTTTGTACAGGCATTTCAATGTGGTGCTAGGTACTCTAAATCTTAGGTGATAGAATTTTCCTAGTAATATTCTAAGTTTTTCACAAATGAATTGTATGTGGGACGACCAGGAAAAACTGTAATCGATCTTCACTCCAAGGTAACTGAGTAGAATGGGTTATCTAACTGTAAGTTAGATAGCCCATTTATCGAGGAAGGCTATAGGCTATACATCATCACGCTAAGACCAATAGGAGAGGAGCACCAATGAAAAATGTTTCAAAAACGGGGGAAAATTATCACGCGACGGGCAATATTAGACGCAAACGAGGTTGCGTGGGTCTGCTAGTTCTACTATAGAACTATCTTGGGTCTTAATTTGACTAGGGTCTAGATTAATAAGTGTTTTCACTCTGGAGAGCGCAACGGCCTGTCGTCTGCTAAATATTGAAGTGCCTATGTCGAGAAGAGCGCTGTCCAGACTAAGCCCTTGTGATTTGTGGATGGTAATAGCATAAGTCAAGCAAATAGAGAACTGTTCCCGGTGAACATATAATAGGTCTTTACCTATGAAATTGCCATTTTGTATGCAATAAGTGAAAGTACTTATTGTTTCAAACTTTTTTATTTCTTTTATTCGAATTAATCACCCATGCAATTGACGCATCTTTGCCAACGCATTAGCAGTTTATTGATGCCCTTCTTGTAAAAATCAGCTGGACGGGAGGCAACAAACTCTTCAAAGGCATTATGAGTATGAGCGCCGCTAAGAGCATACTTTGGTTCGTTCACATTCTAAGTCGTATAGCGCTTGAGAGCCACGCGGGCCCGAAAACCTCGCTTTCTCCCGTGTACAAGTGCAAGGCGCGAGTGAATTTTACCAGTACTCTTAAATTAGTCAATACATACATGTATCGGTAACAATAAGACATCGCTATTGCCTTGACCTTGGTGTAATTACACGTTGGACTTTCTTTTAAGGTACAAAAAGTTCGAACTAACAAATTTATACCTTGTTTATTTATTTATTGGCTGGGGCGACGTTGGACCAACCGCGTCGCTGCAACATAAGTTTGCTGCTGACACTAGATCTAAGTGACTGAGACAATGCTAAACGCATGACAGTTGACAGCGGCAAACTTATAGCGAATGGGTTGTTTAAAGTATTTATTTATTCATTCAATCTCATATAAGTACTGTACTTCACTTTCATACTGGCTTAGGCACGAAGAACGTTTATGGTCATAGTATGACAATCATAAAATTCATCGTTGAGAAAGATGCAGGATGAACATAAATGTAATAAAACATCAAGATAATAATGTACTAGAGAAGATGCCACTCATAAGTGCGGTGCTCCATGCAATTGCATTTAGCCTTCCTTCAGTCGCTTGCTATTTAAATTTAAAAACGTTTTAAAACTCGTGAAATATGCCATTTTGTGTCTTGAGATATTGCACTTATAATACAAGGAATACGGCGAAAAGCAAAGGAATAACTTTTCACCAGTAATTAACCAGATATAATTCTTTTAAAATTAAATACGAACAAAATATTTTAAGACGCCATTGTTGCCTTATTTGACATAAAGTACCTAAGAGTAAAACATACAGAAGTGATATTTAGGTAAAATTAACTGACGTTAAATGCACAATATATTTATCCTATTTAATTGGATAAGGAAAAATACTATGTTGTTTAAAATAGCTTTCTTTTTTTTATGTTTGGCCCTGCCAAAATGACTCTACTCTGCTTGATGGAAAGCATAAGTAGAATCCAAGAGTGGTGGTCACCATACTGCGAATGCAGAAAATGCAACAATTCAGCATGGTGACCGACACCATGGCGGGCTAGTGATGCTTCTGCATCAGCTTCGTAAATAATACAACAATTATTTGTAATGTTTAAGTAGAATTTAAAAATTGAATATTCGGCTTTTATATTTTATATCTCGATGCATTCTCCAAAAAAAATAAAAGTGGCAAAGCTGTTGAAGAACTGTTTACTCAGTGTAAATTTCCTAATAAAGCTTCATAGGAATCAAACTATTTATCCGTTCTGCTTTTTTGCTTGGCGCTTAATCTATGACAGCGAATCTTTGGAACAGTTCGTAGACTAAAACGCGCAGGCGTCATGAAAATTACGGCGCTTATGACATTACGGCTCGCGAGGAACTACAGCTCAAATGCGCTGCTTATTAATACTGTTGAATTAGACTACTAAATATTGTTTCAGCGCTGCAGCGCTTTTTTGTTATAATTCAAATACAAACGGAACATAATATTAGTTTTGAATGGCTTCTCTAGTACGTAATATCTTGATGTAATAAAACAATAAATAACTAAATCGGTATTCTTCAGCGTTACCTATTTTTATGTGTTGCTCGGGAGCGTTTTTATTTAGGTTTACTTCTTTTCTGTGTATAATTATATTATGTGGTGCGGCACGCCGCCGACGACACACCGTTGGCTGGTTGTTTAGCGCGTATTACAAGTTTTTTGTATGGGGACACCACTTATTTTTGGCTTAACTTTATTTTGATATTTCTGTTAATAGCAATACATATATTGGCATGGTTTCAAATATCGGCTTGTAACGGTTCCAGCGCTATATTTTTTTTGTTGTATGGGCACCCCCCCTATTTTTTAACTTTTTTTTAATTTTAGATTTTTTCCTACGCTTACACACAATTACCAAGCTGGATTCCAAATTTCATCCTTCTAGGTCATCTAGAAGTAGGTTAGAATTAGGTACTATAAGTCAGTCAGTCAGTGCTAAAATTCACGACTTTTTGACCATCATATCTTTATAACCGTTTGAGCTAGCTTCATGAAATTTGGGCTTCTAGATGTGCTTATAGACATAATTAAACACACGCAGTTTTGTGTGTTTACGTTAAAGAGGTTTTGAGTTATAGAAGAGTCAAAAGTGGCACCAATTGGTTCGTGTAATATTACACTCGGCGCTGGCTAGCCAGTTCCTTTGCTTGAACTTGGCTTGACACGCTGCCGCGTGTCTAGATATTGCCATATAGAAATTTTATAAGATAAAAGTAAGAGTCAAGGATCATTTTTCAAATGGAAACACATGCTTCATAGATAATAAAATTAAGTTATTCATTGCTTCTTTTCCATTTACATCTAGGAGTATATAATCTGTATCTCGGAAACAGCTCCAAGAATTTTCATGAATTAGGTATCTAGGGGATTTCGGGGGCTATAAATAGAAAATTTACCAAAACAATATCACACATCCAGGTATTATGTATTAAATAACAAATTCCATTAGGTATCCAACAGCTTGTAATTTTTAATGACATTCCATTTTTGAAATATTTTGTCAATTATTATCTATAACAAAAAAAAAACAAACTTTATACTTAGTTAAAAAGACAGTCGGCAGAGTTCAAAAAGGCTTGGGAACTTAAAAAAAAAGCTCCAGAGCTAACGAGGTGAGTGTACTCGAGATGAGCGGCAAGCCAACAATAGCAAGTGGAGTATCGAACACGCGCCCACTTACTATTCACAAGGGGTAACAGAATTATGTGGAAAATACTTAAATAAACGTATCAATAACAATAGACTTATTGTTGGTTTAATAAAAAAAACGTGTATTTTTTAACGTGGAACATATTTCTTTTTGAATTATGTATATATTTATTGTGTAAGAGCATATTCTTATCTGATAGGATCTGCCTCGTTGGTCTAGCGGCTGACGTATGCGACTGTCAATCAAAAGGCCTCGCATTCGAATCCGGGGTCTTATTTACAAAAGAATAAACTTGTTTAGGCGCTTAAATAGCCCGGTTGCATCAGTACGTGGATAAGTGACCGCTGGTGGTATGATAGCATGAGCGTATACGTGATTCGGAGGTCACGGTAAGCAGTCGGTCCCGTTTGTTATCATAGGATAACAATCGTGAAGCTTAGTTGGAAGCCTTTGGGCGGCTTAGAAACATCCAACGTCAGTCCCTAACCCGCACTAGGCCAGCGTGTGGACGTATGGCCTTAACCCTCTCCTGAGACGAGACCCGAGCCCAGCAGTGTGACGTTTAGATTTGTTGATGAAACTTGATAATCATAAGCCTAATTACCATCACAGTATAGTCTCTGCGAGTTTAGGATTAGACACCGTACCGTGGAGTCGTTTTGGCAAGCTCATAGAAAAACACATGTGTTTGTCGTGTGATTTTTTTATTATTATTACTATAGAGACTAGATAAGTCATTTGGTAATATATTGAAAAGAAAAATGGGTAAGAAAAGCAATAATTTTAAAAGGGCATGCTTTAGCCTACTATCGTCTACTGCTGAACGAAGGCCTACCTTGAAAAGCGCCGACTATTTTGGCCATTTCGCATCTATTAACGTTGCCTGCCTTGTTGGCGCAAATGTTTGTATGACCTGCATATATTTGTGTCGGAGTTTGGGTGTTTTCTATGTATAATAAAAAAAGTATATATATGTATTCATGACACTTGTCTGGTACCTATAGTATAAGCTCTGCTTAGTCCCACTAGATGGCGTTGTGTGTGTCAAATCTGCAGCCAGCATTAAACAGGTATGGTTTGTGTGAACTAATAACTCAAGTTGGTCAGAGATGCATACTCTATTGTAGAAAATACCAACGCAAGTTCTCCGAAATTGAAAGTGATCGAACAAGCGATGAAGCATTCACCTAATATCCACTAATAGCTTTTTCTCATAGATAATCTCTGAAAACATTGCCCACGGTCCGTTACACGCATATTGTACTTAAAGCCCCACTTTAGTGACAAATTGTTCAAGCGAGAGTAGGGTGAGAGTACGTGATGACGGCCTGTCGGGTTTAAATCATGTTTTATGTGGTAAGTATGTTTACCTTGTAAGGGTTTCTTGGAGTGGCGTGAAGGCTTAGGTGGTAGTTACGTTTGTAAGTTGAACTAAAAATTGAGACTTTTATATCGATTATTTACTCATTTGTTTATGCAATATTCAAAATTTTAACTATAAATATCATTACTTCTAGGAAATAGGTGTAATCAAATCACAAGTTTAATTTTCAGGTACGTAACCATACACTTAAAATTTAATAAATGTATTCCTTTGACTTATAATAATAACTTATTTATTACTCTTTCACAAAGATAAGTATAAATCAGGTAATAGTTAATACATTACAATGTGTAACCATTATTGCTTTGTGAGATACTGGTGTCTATATTAGGAAAGACGTATAAAAAGGATAGGTTATTTTTTCAGTAAAATAGAACAATACAAGTTTTAAGGCCAATTTTTCAAAACCATAGAAACAGTAAAATTACAGAGGTAAAAGGAACAATTGGCTACTGAATATTTGTTGAGATCATATAAAGATGATAAAACCTCTTGTTTCTTTGTCGTAATCATCTTGAAAATGGAGATATTGGTTTACACATACTTTTTAAAACATTTTATTAAAAGATTGGTCGTGGGTTTGGTTCTCACCCAGAATAAATATTGTGTGATAAGCATGAACGCTTGTTCTGCATCTGGATATAGACAATATATAATAGCCTTGTTATATATTATTTTAGAAACATTCAAACTTCTAGTACAGGCTCCAATCAGTTAGAGATAAGAAATCCGTGTGTCAGATGCGTCAAGTTACTAATAATACTATAGTTAAGGTCTTTTTTTACTTTTTAAGCCAAATATTCTTTGATTTTAAAGTGATGTTTTTCAGGATCATTTTAAAGATTAATCCTCCTTAAATTACAATGGACGGTAATTACATTACCTACCCTAAGTTATCTTTCAATCGGTGTCGCAACGAACACTATTCCGACATTATTTTGTAACATAATACCGATGTTTACTGTTTAAGGTACAAAATATCACAGGCTCACAGATTAGCGAGAATACGGCCGAATACAAGAGAGTTAAGATTACAAGGAGGATAGGTATCACAATAAAGTTTGAAAAATAAAATATCATTTGCGTAAGTACTTATACTATTAATTTTTTTTATTTTGCTCTATGGTCATACATTTTTTTATATATCATTCTACAAGTATGACATTTAAATGTAGTCTAAACCTTAGAGCAAACATAGATGGAGGGAGCGCTGAACGAGCGGAAAGCGTGGACGCACATTCCAATTTGCATGACTGATTTGGTGGGAAATACACCAACCAATCATAAGCTTGCGTGAGAGAGACAGACTCTAACTAAACTCAGTCTCTCTCTTAACTTCGATCACGCTTTCAGCTCGTTCAGCGCTCCCTCAATATATGTATGCTCTAGGGTCTAAGCGTGTCTTTGAATTAACGTTAAAGAATTATAGTATCGAGAATAGTAGATATATAATTTAAGTATTTTACTGCTTTTCCGCATTTATATTTACTTTTAAATTGTCTGTTTAAAACCAGACCTTTGTTTAAACTTGTAACCAATGTTACTTGTAACTCAATCCCTAATGTTTACACAGTGGCGTTAAGTCTTCAACAATACCAAATAGCTTAACAGATTTACAACAAAACGTGGATTAGTAAGAAAGCTGAAAGATTGGCGAGGACAGATAGACGAATATTGACGCAACTTGTGTAGTTATTCACGGATTAACAGATAAAGAGAGTTACTTTAGTTTTTTTTACTCACAATTCACGTAACTTAAAGGCGTTTATCCTTTACGTCTGTGTGGAGGTTTTTATGACTAAATCGTTCTCTTACTGATACAAAAGTGGTAAATAAAACAAAATTTTAACAAAACAAAACCGACTTCAAGAACTGGAACAAATTGAAATGGGACCACACGGGAAGCACCAGCTTTTAAATAAAAAGAATCGTCAAAATCGGTTCACCCAGTCAAAAGTTCTGAGGTAACAAACAAAAAAAACAGTCGATTTGATAACATTCTTTTTTTTGAAGTTGGTTAAAAATACGTACTCACCTAAGTGTTTCTTATTGGTATAACTCGAAAAAATCTTTAAACCCATTAAAATAGTTTTACATTAGGTATATTTGCTAAATTATGTATGCATTTTTTAATTATAGGTTATTGGCGGGATATTGGCGGGCGTGTTCCTTTAGTGGTTAGTAAACCTGACTGCTGACCGCCTGACGTCATGGGTTTGATTCCCACCCGTGACAAGCTTTTGTGTCGACGTTTGACGTGATGATGGTTTGTTCTGCGTCTGGGAGTAATTTACCTATATTTATGTATTTTGAAATGTGTAAATGTGTTTGTCAGTTGTTTAGCTACCTTGGTGCGGGCTTTACCAGGCTTGAGTTTGGACGCCTGTGAATGTTTGAAGATAATATAAAATATTATTATTAATTGCCATATTTGTAACACCAATGTTGTAATGGCTCGCTACACGTGTCTGGTAAGCGTAGTGAGCAATTGATAGAAATAAATAAATGTCTATTTATAAATACGATACTTTTATCGATACGATCTTCAAGAATAGCGTATACTCCTTCCTCAAAGGACGGTAACGCGCTTGTAACACCTGAGTCGCAGGCTTCCATGGGCAGCGGTGGTCACTTTGTATCAGGTCACCTGTCTACTTACTTGCTCAATCTGTCCTAACACATATATATGTATACTAGTTGTTGCCCGCGGCTCCACCCGCGTGTAAGTCGATTATCGCGACAAATAGTAGCCTATGTGTTATTCTGATGTACAAGCTATTTTACTGTAAAGTATTATTCAAATCCGTCCAGTAGTTTCTATGTGAAGAAGTAACAAATATACACACTCACAAACTTTCACCTTTATATATTAAGTGTGATAGTAGGATTACACCTGGATGATCAAGCTTTGCTTGTTTTTTTTTGGGTAGCTTTATAAAAACTGAATCCTAGCTAGAACTATTTCCGTTCGATTCGATCGCATCCGCAACCCGGCCCAAATCTAGACAAATTGTAAACCAACCGACTTCAAATAACTTGAGAAATTTTTGAAGTCGGTCTAAAAACTAGATGAAATATTTCAAACAAAAAATACAAACTGTTACGATAAAATATCTTCTACTAGTCTATTAAGTCATATTACAAAATATTCAAAGACACCTTGAGAATATATCAAGATTCTATAGACACAAAAGGAGAATGCTTTTTTTCTTTTGCTAATAGACTAAAGGACTTCATACATGTTATAGAGTCGGCCACATAAAAGCTACACTCAAGCACTCTACACAATATTAAGTAGCTCTATCGCATTAAGTTCACACTCGACCGGGTATTCATGTAAATACCCAACAATGGGTATTACGCACAATAGCTGTCGTTACGTAATTCAAGGAATTTTTGGAAGTTAAGGTGTTTCATACTGCTCTTGAATATCGTTGCAGAATTAATAGTAAACCGCTATGAAATAATACTTGTTTTATAACAATATTATTTTATTACTTATTTGACTATTACTTACACTGACCAAATTGATGTTGATTTTAAGAAAGGGCAGGTTAAAAGTAAAAAAAACCAACAGATTTTTTGAAAGGCTAAATGACAGTAGAGCCGATAAGACGTATTCATATTAAAATTAAATTAATAAATAGATTAATAATTCGGACATCTAACACACAACGCCATCTAGTCCCGAGCTAAGAGCTTGTGTTATGGGTACTAGACAACTGATATAAATGCATTTATACTTTTGTTTTGTAAATGCATACTTAATATACATAGAAAACACCCAAACTCCGAAACAAATATGTGTATATCATATAAACATTTGGTCCGACCCGGGAATCGAACCCGAGACCTCACGATCAGTAGTCGCACTCGCGAACCGCTAGTCCAACGAGGCAGTCATTTAGTATTAAAACATGAATTTCTCAAACTAAATTCCTCATTGCAGTGTCTTGGGTATTTCACAATAACAATTTTTATTTTATTTTTGCCATCAGAATTTTTTTTTAAATCACATGAAAACAATAAGTAAAATTGCATCGTAGAATCAATATAAAAAGATAGCTACCTAGTTGAAGTTGAGTAACATTTTCAAAATCTCTTTTCAAGCCGCGTATCTTACTCAAAACGCAACGACACAATCCTAAAATCTGAAGCACCCTTAAGATGGTATCAATAAGATTATCTACTTTTGTCAAGGATTAGCCGGACGAACGAACAGACGGACACTTACGTCTTTTGTACATTATTAGTGCTCTCCACAAACGAAATAGTGACCGCAGTTGAAAAGAGATAACCTTCTTTTGTGATGAATTGCAATTTTAATGAAATATTTTCTTTAGATTTGAGTATTTATTTGCGAATACCGAAGGGCAAACGTTGTAAGATACATTTTAATGAAACAGTTATTGATACTAATTTTAGAGTGTCTGATTAGTTTTCGACCTGACAAAGACCCTTTCTATCCGATTGGTTTAAAAGAAGGGTTATCTATTTTTAATTCTCTATTTATTTAGTTATTACAACTTAATGCACTTATGTGCATCGGTGGACTTAGGACCTAGGGCATTCTCTACCTTGGACGAGCCGAGGCGTGGTCTCGTGGCGGCCATCGGAGTGGGGGTTCTCTCGCTCGGTAACATGCCGTCTCTTTCTGCGAGCAAGTTATACTTGCGAAGGAGATGGCGGAGCGGGACCGGGAGAGGTTTAGAACCCTCCCTGTCCGCTAGACCCAGGAACGGGCATGGTACCGCAGACGATTCGGGCGTCGAAGATCACTAAGCGATCTCCGCCCTCCATAAGCGCAAGCCTGAGGGTGACATGTGAGGCCACCAGCAGAAGCAGGCCGGGATGGCGTCGCAAGCTCCATAAAGTACTTGTGCTCTTTTTCTAAATAGAAATGAAGCAATATTATTCCTACATAAGAGGGGGTCACATACAAACCGTAGGTGGCCGAACGTACGTCGGGGTTCTAGGGATTTCCTTTCGAGGGTGCACCTAGTTCCCCGGCTTTCAGTACCCAAGACGGTGTGCGGTTTTTAGTCGGTTCGAGTCTGACATAGCCACCGGCTGGTGGCATCCGAGGGGATTTCCGCACAAAAAGAAAAAAAAAGGCCATTCTCTACCAGTCAACATTTGAGAGTATTGAGATATGTATGTATGTAAAAGCTTCTTTCTTCCTAGAAGCCTATGTTCAGCAGTGGACTATAAAAGACTTGATGCTGCACCTTTGTAGTTATATCTAGTACTCTATAAACGAGCAAATAAAATCTGAATCTCAGAAACGGTTTTAACGCTTTTCATGAAATTTAGCATAAATTTATCTAGCTGGGATCATCTAATATATAAAATTATCGTGTCACAGTTTTCGTTGCCATACTCCTCCGAAACGGCTTGACCGATTCTCATGAAACTTTGTGAGCATATTGAGTAGGTCTGAGAATCAGCCAACATCTATTTTTCCTACCGCTAAATGGTAAGGGTCACCCATTCTTAAAAAAAATTATTATGGCAAAACGATGTTTGCCGGGGCAGCTAGTCTAATATATAAAATTCTCGTGTCACAGTTTTCGTTGCCATACTCCTCCGAAACGGCTTTACCGATTCTCATGAAACTTTGTGAGCATATTGAGTAGGTCTGAGAATCGGCCAACATCTATTTTTCCTCCCGCTAAATGGTAAGGGTCACCCATCCTTAAAAAAAAATATGGCAAAACGACGTTTGCTGGAGCAGCTAGTATAATATAATACAATAAGTAGAGTCATTATGGCAGGGTCAAACATAAAAAAAAAAAAAATTAGGTAAGATAAGAGGGGGATAAGAAAGTTCCAAAAAAAAACCGAGTGTATCATCATCCAGATAATTTCACTTATATCTCGCAAGATGGCTGGTAGGGACTGGATGAGAAAAGCCGACAATCGAACCAAGTTGCGTGCGATTGAAGACACTTATGTCCTCAAATAGACTGCGATGTTCTGATGATGTTGATCAAGCACTTATATGTTATACATTTTTTTTAAAAGACTAGGAATAAATCCCGTGTCGCGTGGGACTTTGCAAATAACAATTTGTGGATCACACAAAGTGTTGTCCCATGCGGAATTGAACCTACAACATTTTGCGATCGCTTTAACCACTAGGACCAACCGTGCAGTCACTTTCTTTCATACAAGACCCGAAATAGTTGCATTACTTTCTTTTTATACAAAGCCAAAGCCGAAATTAAACCACCCCTAATATCTTATCTCCCACGTCCATTCAATCAGTGATATAATAAAGCAAAAATGGAGTATACGATAAACTCAATAATATAATCAAAGAAACTCCAGATCAAAGCGGTATTTCATATTATATTTGGCAATAATGTTGGTGTAACTAAATTGAATCTGTTTGAAGGGCTAATGGTAGAGATTTCAGAGGTGTGTAGGCCTTTGAGGTTTTCCTCGTAGACCCCCAGCTAAGGGTGTGTAGGTGTGTTCAATCATCATAATCATCATCATCAACAACCCATAACGCCCCACTGTTGGGCTCGGGTCTCCTCTCAGTTCAATGAATGCATTAACTTTATTTATTCTACTCGGTTACACTGTTGATTGAGTCTTAAATACTATGGTTATGATAAATGTATTCTGTTTGTCGCTATGCTAAAAGTGCCTTTCAAATCTTAACCGACTTTTAAAAGGAGTGAGTCTTGCAGTTTTATATGTAAGATGACTCCAAATTAAGCTTGATCGGACGGAAGACCGTCAACCAAGTCAAATGGTTTTTATGACTAGCACACTTTTGTCCGTTTCTACAAAACACTCCCACAAAATAAAGCAACGTTTATAGAAAATGATCATAATTTTTAACAATGTAGTTTAAATAAAATTAATAGAATGGGCTTAGAAATAAAATATTTATCTGTAACAAATTGTTTTGTATTTTAACATGTAAAATTATACAACTACCTGTCCCCGTCACTTCTAACACGTGTCATTTGAATTTTAAAGTTATTTTGAGTTTTTCACCGTTTAAACCTTCCCTGAACTATGAGAAACATTTCAATACCAAAATCAGCTAAATCGGCCTAGCCGTTGTCGAGTTTAACGAGACAAATGAACAGCAATTGATTTTTATATTTAAGATTAACAAGTCCAAACTAAGTAATCTGGTGTACAATAAAGCGATTATTATTATTAATTTGCTGTATTTTTTTTATTATTACTATATTATATACTATAGTAATAATAATAGGGGCGTTCGGGCTAATAGTTCTAGGTGCAATCTATAACATTCAAAACATAAAAACATAGGGACCAATACCTATTTTACTTACAAACATTGTAAAGGAACCGAACTTGCTACCTCTGAAGTTAAACAAATACATCACCACTGCAGGCAGGTCGAAAAATTCAACATACCTTTATAAATAAGTAAACATACCTCATTACATCAATAAGTTCTTTACACCGAAAGAGAGTTCCTACCGAGTTCACAGTGACTCATCCCCTTCCCAATCCATCAACATTTTATTCTTTGACAAACAAAAAGACATTTGTGTTATGGTATAATATAATAAGAGTTATACTTAGCGGATTTCTTATAGGTTGAAGTTTTGAGAGATCCGGGCGCGACCGGAGTACATCACTGTATCATCTATCTTAAGACGAAGTGAGATACTGTGGAGACGGATTCTGTTTATTTTTTGAAGTAGTTAGAAATTGTTATTGTATTTGTTCTTGAGGTTATTGGACGTTACAACTTGAGTTAGAACTGGGTCATGTGATTTTCAGTAAGTGTTTATTCAATTTAGAACTTTTCGCAAGTCCTGACCAGGGGCGTTACCTAAAGGATAAGCGGTGGTGCATTCAGGCGCAACACAGCCCGCTCCTAAGGCGGCGGCCGCAGCACTTCAATCGAACCTACACACTTACTGAAGGGCGCTAGAGGAATTAATGCACACGGGCGCTTTACAACCTATAGATGCCTCTGATCCTAACATTACATAAGATATTCCTACTGAGCCAAAACATGGGTCTGAAACTGATTGTATGACCCTAAAATATGACGATACTTTTACGTATCATAATACGAGAAAGAAAACATAAAGAGAACGTATAAATATAATTAAGATATTTTACTCGACTACGCCAACATGGTTATATATTTCTTCTGAATGTTTCAAATTCAAATTCAAATTCAAATTCAAAATCATTTATTCAATTAAGACACTAAGTGACATTTATGAACGTTAAATTGAAGCTGTAGTTAAGAATCATAGATCGACACAAACAGACGCCACAGCATGTGCTGTATTGTCGAGGTAAATTAGGTGAAAACACCAAAATCTACTGCCTGCCTGTGTCGATCTATAACTTCCAGTTTCCAAAATGCGTAGAGCCTCATGAGAAGAATACTGGCAAAGAAACTCATGGCCACTCTTTTCAAAGTCAGATTTTCAGGTACAATAGTGTTAGTATTACATGTAAGGTAAACAGTATGCAAGCTGTTGCCACCTGAATTTCCTTTTATTAAAATGCTCCAAAATCTAACGCTCAAACAAAAAAAAGAAAAGAAAAATCACTCATTGATAACGTTAAAGGTTTTAGTCTATTAAACATAGAAATCATTCAAGGTGCACATCTACTTACAATCACTGTTGTCACACAACTGTTGTTAAGGGCCAATGTAAATGAATGTAAGAATATATTTCAGTTTGAATACATAAACCCCACAGATATTATAAAAACGTTTAAGTCTCTTAATTCTAAGAAAACTGGGGACTTATGGGGGATTTCAGTTAAATTAATTGAAACTATTATAATTGATATAGCACCTTTTCTAGCTTTAACATTCAATCGATGTGTTGATTCTGGTGTTTTTCCTAATCTGATGAAGTATAGCAAAGTAATACCTTTATTCAAGAAGGGTTGTACAACTGAACCAAGTAACTTTAGGCCAATCTCAATCTTACCGGCTATTAGTAAAATTTTTGAAAAAGTTATTTTGCAGCAACTAGAAAGCCATTTTAATCTAAATAATTTATTTCATAAAGAACAATATGGCTTTACAAAGGGTCGTTCAACAATTGATGCGGGTGCAACTCTTTTGAGACATATATTTAATGCATGGGAGAATTCGCAAGATGCGATAGGTGTATTTTGCGATCTCTCAAAAGCTTTTGACTGCGTAGAACACAACACGCTTTTTCTCAAACTTAGGCATTATGGTGTAAATGGTATTGCTTTGGAACTAATCGTTTCCTACTTGAAGGATAGAATTCAACATGTAGATGTCAATGGTGCGAGGTCTTCTGGATTACCCGCTACTATGGGCGTCCCGCAGGGGTCTATACTGGGTCCTTTACTTTTTCTCATTTATATTAACGACTTACCGTATTATTTAAAAGATCTCTGTAATATAGTTCTATTTGCTGATGATACGTCACTTATTTTTAAAGTCGATCGTAAGAAAACAGTTTTTGACGATGTGAATAGGGCACTAGATGATGTATTGAATTGGTTTACAACGAATAATCTCCTACTAAATTCAAATAAAACAAAGTGTGTGAGATTTACTATGCCAAATGTAAAACAACTAGGCACTCATCTAACAATAAACAATGAAATCATAAGTATTGTAGACTCGACAGTATTCTTAGGAATTACATTAGACAGTAAACTTCAATGGGGTGCCCAGATAGATAGCCTTGCGGGTAGACTTAGTTCGGCAGCTTATGCGGTTTGGAAGGTACGTCAGCTCACTGATACGGACACAGCTAGGTTAGTTTATTTTAGCTACTTTCACAGCGTCATGTCCTATGGCATATTACTCTGGGGCAAGGCGGCTGAAATTGAAACGATTTTTATTCTACAAAAACGAGCCGTCCGCTCAATATACAATTTAGGTGCTAGAGTCTCTCTTCGAGAGTTGTTTAAAGAAATAGGTATTTTAACTGTTGCATCACAGTATATATTTGCAAATATTATGTTTGTTAGGCACAACATTAATGACTATAAAAAAAACAGTGATGTACACAAT
The DNA here is from genome assembly GCA_905220595.1 of Spilosoma lubricipeda. Lineage (NCBI taxonomy): Eukaryota > Metazoa > Arthropoda > Insecta > Lepidoptera > Erebidae > Spilosoma > Spilosoma lubricipeda. The sequence continues at coordinate 11,874,221 of HG992296.1, read as the reverse complement.
ATTAATACAAGAAACAAATCTAAACTCGTTGGTACCTATCATCGTTTACATAAGGTACACAACTCATTCGAAGGTCTTGGTATACGTTTTTATAATAGAATTCCTATACATGTAATCGACCTTCCTATAAATAAATTCAAGCTAACTATAAAAAATCACCTTATTAGGAAAGCCTACTATACGATCAACGACTATCTAAACGACAATCAGTCATGGGCTTAAGGTGTCATTAGATAGATACACACAAACTTCTTTGTTATATAACTAAGCTAAATATTAACAAACAATTGTTAGTTGAGGGTAATGCGTGGCGATTATCATGGTAATTTAATTAGTAGTGATTTTTATCAGTATCTCGACTATGGTCTGTCATGCTCACTAAAATATCATTGCTTGCGGTGTCGTCGTGGGGCGGGTCGTTTCTTTCCCTCTGATATGGCGAAGGAGATGATGGCTGGTCCATGCGTCATACTCGTGAACGGGTGCTGCTTGGGGTGATTGGTCGGCCTAGTCAGCGATGCTTTTGACATTCTATTATTTTGGTTCGTTCAACTGCAACTGTAGCCTTTTAATCTAGTCACGAATTATTTTCAACAGCAGATTTTGTTTATTTGCACACTCTGTAGCCTAAACGGCTAGTTGGATTTTGGCTAGAAAGGTGTTTTTAGATTTGTGTTAGTGTACTGTATTAGTAATACATTATAACACATGTATTTTTCACCTGTGTTCATACGAACATTGTGTTAATTAAAATCACCGATTTGTAAATTGAAAGTAAATAAATGTTCACGCAGTCGATTTTTTTTTAAATACCATTACCGCAGTAGGAATAAATCCTGTGTCGCAGGGGACTTTTACAGTTACAGACATACATGAAACTTACACAAGGGACACCCAGACGCAGAACAGCAATTTGTGGATCACTCAAAGTGTTGTCCCATGTGGGATTTGAACACACAACACTTGGAGCAGTAGAAAGCGCGTGGCAACCGCTCAAACTACTAGGCCACCTGTGCAATCAAGGTTTTTCCATTATTAATAATTGTTTTGTTCCTTAGATTTTACCAATGACTTTCCAATTTTGCAAATATCATCATCGTAATTAAAATACGTATGTATGTTAATACAGAAGCCTTTGCCACTCTAGCATATCTCCATTACCTTATAAATATGTATGGTAGGCACCGCGTCATATCATCCCATACATTTTTCACGCTAACCTGCAAATATAATAAAAGCCCGAATCACCCCTCGTGCCACGTACATACATATTATGTACATACCTAACACATACATATTTGTAGGTTTATACTAACGATGCGCTCCGGCTTCGTACGGGTATTTTAATAAAAACCTCATTGGGTTTTATTACTTTTATAGAACTTGAAAAATTGTTCAACTGACTGTGAATGCTATCAAACTCTGTTATGTTGTTAAGGAGCAATTAGGGTACATTATGCATATATAAATAATTGTATCTAAAACACATGTACCATTAAACGAGCAATTCTTTTATTTATAACTAGCCGACCCACGCAACCTCGTTTGCGTCTCCTATTGCCCGTAGCGTGATAATTTTCCCCCGTTTTTTAAATAATCTCCCTTGGTGCTCTGCTCCTATTGGCCTTAGCGTGATGATATATAGCCTTTAGCTATCCTTGATAAATTGGCTATCTAACACTGAAAGAATTTTTCAAATCGGACCAGTAGTTTTTGAGATTAGCACGTTCAAACAAACAAACAAAGAAACTTTTCAGCTTTATAAATTACTAGATATGAATCTCTAAAGCGGCTACAACGATTTTCATGAAGTTTTGTATGCAGTGGATTTGGGGGAGGATAAATTAGTTTTTAAAAAATGTACCAAAAAAAGTGATGAGGAAAGCTCGTTATTGCATAGGTAAGGTACTAGTTATTAACTGTAGTATCTTGACAAATATAGCTCTAGTCCAATTATGTACGAAAATCAGTAGGGCCCAGTGCGAATTTTCTTAACGCAAAACTTGTAAGTAAATAGTTTATCGGGTATAGAGCTTGATAATTTTAAATGCCTACGCAGACCGAGACGGCATGGCAAGAGAATTTTAATTTTTACGAATGTACATTCAAACGTATCGATATAGAAATATGACATAAATTTCCATGCCATAAAATGATGCCGTGGCATCGAAAGGGATTTCCTTGCAGGGTATTGAAAGACGCACCAGGGGCTCCCGCGGTGGAATGCCGTGGCGTTATTGCGGTAGGCAACGGCATACCAAAGACTCTGGCGCTTGTTTTTACATACATTTCTTTGTAGCGCCACGGCATGCCGTGGCCAGGCGCTGGAAGTGAGCTGACTGCGGCAAAATCCCTTGCCATGCCGTCCCCGTCTGCGTAGGCCTTAATCCATTCCTTATTCTGTTGTTCTGGTCTGTTCAGCATTATCTCCCTAAAATGGTGGCACAGTTTGATGAGGCTCGCAAAAGTATTTAGGTGGTAATGGTTTAATCATCTTGACTAGAAATAATAAAAACTGTTATTATAAAAACTGTTAAAACATAAAAGGGCTTACAAGACCCCAAGGTACAGTTGTACTTAGACGTTTTTATAAAATAGTTTTACTTTGTAGCATATGTATCAAACATATAAATATATACATTGCAGTTTATGTAGTAGTATGTAGGTCTGAAGTTCAATTACAACCGCACACAGCACTGAATACTATAACGCCTCATTGGAAAAGATACCACACGTCAGATTCCATATTCTATTATTCAGATATTTTCCGTAATTGTCATGGTTTTAAATTCATTAAATGAGTTAAATAAAATATCAACCTTGGAGCATATTTGGTTGTAACTAGGAGGAGGGGGATAGGTGGGATTGGGATGTGGACCTCAGATATCCTCATTCACTAGGTGAAACACAGCGCAAGCACTATTTCACACCGGTTTTCTGTAAGGCCGTGGTATCACTCCGGTCGAGCCAGCCCATTCATGCCAAAGCGTGGCTCTCCCACGGTAAACCACGGTGTTTTGTGTTTTTGTTCGTTCATATATGTATTTAAGAACCCTATGACACAATATAATATTCTTAATAATTATCATGGTAAAAAACAAAAGCAAGTATATGATGCAGTTATTCCTACTCCAATATTATATTGAATCAGTCGCTATTATAACAAATAACTGTTATATCAACACAATTATATTCTACGTACATCAAAAACTGACCTAATCTTATTTTACTTACAAATAATACAAAAGATTATCATGACAGGCCCTCAAAATTTGTACTCATTACATCCACTATTTACTTTACACAATAAACACGAAAAAAATCGCAACAATGATTTAAAAAAGCCCTATTTACGAATACACTCCGCGGGTGGTATACTAAACTAACTAAATATGAACTGATAAATGCAAAATTAACTTTATTTGTTAGAGTTAAAGTTGTTTTCTCTTTGCAATTAGTTACAAAAGCTTTAGAAAATGCAATGATCCGTGCTAGCTACCTAAATAATCGGTAAGTGCTTTGTGCTCGACGTTAAATCCCATCAATTTGATTTGTTTTGGTTTGGGAGAGTGTAGATTCTGTATGGGAGATATCTTAAGTGCTTTGTAAAGGTATTTTTGAAAGGGAAAAGTGATTTCACGGGGCGTGTAGTCAATTTGACGTTATTCTTTTTACGTTTTCGCAGCTTGTGCATGTTAGTTGTTCCACTTTTAAATAAGGAGCTTGAGGTCTGCAGTCGGAGTGGTCTCAATGCATCAGAAATTCGATGATGTTTTCCATCCATACAGAAGGTCTAGAAGGTCTACTAAATGTGTATTGAGTATGTTCATTAACAAACCTCACTCTACGATTTTAAGATTAATGATTAGAACCCCGTCGAAGGTTTTTAATAAATGTTTTATCTAATTTTGGGATCCCCTTCCTCAAAACCAAAAAAGAAACTCGGCTAAGACCATATTAGTTTTTTTTTATTTATATTTAACTACCAAAATTACTCTACTTAGCCTTATGTAACGCATGAGTAGAATTCAAGAGTTGTGGTCACCTTCACCATCCTCAATGCGAACATGGACTCAGGAGCATAATGACCCACGCTATGGCGGTCTAGTAAGATGCTTTTTCACGCCCCACTTTAAGTCAATCACTTAATTAGATCCTTTTTGAGAAGAACAGAATGGATCTTAAAGTAGTAGTATTTATTATAACACTGAAAGTACTATCATCAACAACCCATAACGTCCCACTACTGGGCTGGGGTCTCCTTTTAGGAGAGGGTTAAAGCCATACGTCCCACGCTGGCCGAATGCGGTTTGGGGACTGGCTGGACTAATTAATTTCAAAAGTTTTTTTAAAAACCAGCTTTTATTACTTGTTGCTAAAAAAAGAATATAAATAATTGCACTGTCATCAGAACTAAAGGAATATTTCAAATTTCAGCTCAGTCGGATTTCGGGAAGGGGGTCAAATTTAACTTCTAAGATTTGATTACAGACAAACTCTGGGACAGGTAAAGCTAAATAAAAGCTTGTAAAATAAAATAGAAAACGTTGCCTACTTATTTAATACTAGGACAAAAGTGTCAGTTATAGTTTTTACTAAAGGTAACTGTATAACGTACATTCGCTACCCGATCATCAGGCAGTCTCTAGCAGGGTTCCTGTCTCTGTCCCTCTGTATTTTACTGTTCAAACTTAATAGAGGATTGCTGACCAGACCAAGAAGAATTCAAAGACTATGAACTAATTACTTTCGTCAATAAGAAAACAAACAGATTGAAAATCGTAATTGTTGGTTCCATAGTACCTGTAGTACGTTGTCACTATCATCACAGCTCTGGTATAACGTCTCCCACAACATAGGGGACGGGATGAATGGGTTTGGTGACACTAATACAACTACACACATTACTAGGCTAGTCCATATTCTTAGGCCGTCGTTACACTGAATGTTTTGACTGTAAAAATGAATTTATACTGATTTTATTCATCTATTTAAGGTAACATACTACTCAAGTAACTCAAGGCAGTTGGAGCCACGCTGATTTTCAGCACGAAGGGGCCGGCTCGACCGGGGCGGTACCCTCGCGCATGTTTCGTTGGTGGGTGCGAGACCGGAGGCCCAATGATGCAGAAGCATCACTAGCCCGCCATGGTGTTGGTCACCATGCTGCATTGTCTGCATTCGCAGTAAGTATGGTGGCCACCACTCTTGGATTCTACTGCGTTCTACCAGGCAGAGCAGAGTTATTTTGGCAGGGCCATACATAAAAAAATAAATGTAATAAATGCGATTTTACGATGTGGATTTTTAAGTGTTATCCTATTACTTTCATAAATTTCTAAAAATAATGTTTTCAAAACGTAATACAAGCAGTACAACAAAGGAACCCCACATAATATGCAAGTGCTGCCATCTTGTACACAGTAAAATAACAGCCACTCTTAGGAATTCCTAACTATATTTTGATCCCAAGCAAATAGTGCCCTCTGTTGACTAATTATTAGAAATAACTGAATTGCCGGAATGTTTCCAGAATGCGGAGCGTAAATAATTAAAGGCTTGACTACTAGATGTCACTTTTGTAAATTTTAGATTTTTTTTTGTCTGTTCGGAAATCACCCGTGATTGCCGTGATTAACCACCTGGTGATTATATAGGGCTGGTGGTTAACCTACCAAAAAGCGCCGTCCTGGGTACTTGTACTTGAAACTGCAGTAGTGCCACATTTTAATATATATTACTAATGTAATCTATATATATAAAAGACGAAGGTGACCGACTGACATACGCAGAGATCAACGCACTGCCCACACCGCTGAACCTAGAATCCTGAAATTTTGCATGTAGGTTCTTTATATAGCATCAGTGAGCTCTAAGAAAGGTATTTTCGAAATTCCACCCCTAAGGGCGTAAATCGGGGATGACAGTCTGCGTGAGCGAAGCCGCGTGCAAAAACTAATAATAATACGTGAAGAAAAATTTATAATAATACGTAAAGAAAAATTATGTGGATACGGAATTATAAGGGTAATAGTGTGCCAGTGTGTATGTCGTAGGTAGATATGTGGACTTCTTATTGTGCTAAAGTCTTTTCAACGAAAGCAATATGTACTGGTTAACGAAATAAAACAAATCAAATACAAATTAGTCGATATTCAACCCCCAAGCGATCTCTCGTTTTTAAACTTTCCGTAGGTGGTACTAAATGTTGATATTCTCTTCGTTAACCATCTTCTTCGTCTGAGCTTCTTCATAGCCATCTATCTTCTTGGTTAATTTGGTTGAAGAGAAGAGAAGAAGAGAATTTAAATAATATGATTGCTCAGCTAAAACAAATTCAAAAAGTTATAAAAATATTAAACAAAAAACTGTAAAACGTCCGAGCTCTATTAAAATACAATTTTATTTGAAATAAAAAATTATAGCTATTTAAAGATTACACGAAAAGTGATGTGATGCTTACAAGCTTTTTATTAACTTGCAATGTATGTATGTATCTATGTATGTATGTATATGTATGTATGTATGTATGTATGTTAGGGTGGAATCTTGCAAGTCAATTTTGAAGCTGATATCTTCATCCGATTTTGCTGAAATTTTGCAAGCATATGTATACAGCGTGACAATGCGATATTATGATGACATGGAGCTGATCTGATGCTGGAGCTGGAAGGTGGGCTTAGGAACTCTGTAAAGAAATCTCGCAATACCATCAAGTTTGGACTCGTTTGATTCGTCTCGTCGAGTATTTTATGAGTATATTAAAATAAAAGCTTGTTTTTTAAAAAATAATAATTTAATTTTCTTTTAATTTCAAAATAACTTTTAAAACGATCATATGAAATCTAAGTAAGACAGATGAGTAATGACCTAATGACGCTCACTGTCATACCCATCTATTCATACAAATAAATAAAACTGATGTGTCTCTTTGTAATAATAAAATAACCGCTTTTTACTAAATGCATATGTATGTATACAAGGTACATATACCAAAAATGTATTAACTTTTTTTTTCTCTGTCTGTCTGTCTGTTTGTTCCGGGTAATCCTGGAATGGCTGGACCGATTTTGACGGGAATTTCACTGGCAGGTAGCTGATCATCCAGAGACGCGCACATACATTACAAATACAACTAAAACTATAGAAACAAAGGATAAAACAGAAAGATTTAATTCCATTTTATTAAAAACCTCATTACATATAAATTAATAATTATAAAATGAATTTACAGCGACGTTGCTTTACGTTACTGCTATGTCACACAAAATACTTTTGAGTATTTTTTATGTAAAATCTATATTTAATCATTTACATATAATAAAACAAAGAAGAGTTGTAATAAAGTAATACATAAATATGTGCCTTGAGTTCATAATAATATTTTATTTAATAAACCAACGCCATTTGACGTATCAACAACGGTATCTATACATCTATACAAATAAATAAAATTGGAGTGTCTGTTTGTAATAATTAAAATAATCGTTTTTACTAAATATACCAAAATACATGTTTTTACATTTTTTGTCTGTCTGTTTATTTCGGGTAATCTCTGGAACGGCTGAACCGATTCTGACGAGACTTTCACTGGCAGATAATCTAAAGAGTAACTTAGGCTAGTTTTTTAAGACTAGCTTTGTCCCGTGGCGGGGTTCAGCTGGTATTAAATAAAATTTAACAACATAGCGCATTGTTTGAATTATCGCATATATTTCTCTCCATTTTACCCAAATTGCTTAATTATATCTAGGTCTACTTAAATTATAATAATACATTCAATTATAAGATTTGATGGTAAAAAAATACTTTTAGTTATTTTCCACAATTATTATCATTTCACATTATTTCTTTCACAACTTAAAATATTAATACGGTTAGGTACTTATGATTACGGGATATAACTATAATAGAGCTACTTAAAAGTACAAATTATCAAAGAGTACGCAATGCTCTTCATTGGTAATAAATTTCTTTATATGGCAACACTGTAACTATTGTCAGTTTCAATTGACGTATGGTTTCAGCAGACACGTTTTTAACTTGGTGAGGTAAGTATTTAAATTTTATCGCAGTTTCAATGTTTTGGATACATTTGATCTTATTTATAACAATTTTAAAGACATGATATGAGATTAGTGTCAATGCGCCACCTGAGAATGTAGGTTATTCTTGAAATATGATTTATATGTTTCGCTAGGAAATAAGGTTGTGGAATGTTCATTTAAATTGTTATAACTGTAATGGTTGAAAGTAGATCCCACGCGAATCTTAAGAATGCGCACCCAAAGAATGCCAATCATGAGCAGAACAAAAAGAAAAAAGAAGAAAAGGCCAAGAAAACAAAGATGATATATAAAAAAAGAAATCTCTAACACCAAATAGACCAACAGTACAGATACAGAAATTATTCGATGTCTCCTTTGTATTGAAGTCTGCGTAGAACCTCCGAACGAAGACTGGATCCAATGTAGCTGATGTGAAACTTGGTGGCACGACGAATGTATTGATAACCTAGGATTTGGAGTGTTTAAGTGTGACAATTACTAAGTAAATGATTAGCTGTGGATAAAGGCTCAATTAGTTTCATGCGTTCTCTTAACTTGTATGGAAAGTCATAGATGCACACTCTTGAAGTCACTATGTCCAAAGAGTGCGCATGAAACAAGTCTTCGATTTATTTGATGAATAAATGTTATAATGAAAGTTGATTAGTTTTAAGCATTAAAAATGTGTTTCTAAATACCTAAAGCTTAATTATTATAAGTAAAACTGAAGACTGTAACTCAATACTTGATTTTTTAGTGAATAGTCTTTAAAAATTGCGCACTCTTTGGTTCCTTTACCCTAATATGAAATAATTATAATTCAGTAATTATAATTGACACGGGACTCCATTTAATTCAAGAAGCCGCACCACTTAAACTAATGGTTACGTCAGTGAACGTTAGTACGGCTTTTCTCTTTTTAAATCTGTGGAGGATGGGACAAATAAGGAGAGGAGAGGTTAGGTCCTGGATAACCGCACTTTCTGGGTGAAAAGCAACGGATGAGTTGCTAATACCGGTTTTCATTGAGCCTCGGTATCATTCCGGCCTACTTCTGCTATAACTCTCCCATGTTCTGCATGCAAACTTTATAATTCTAACTTAACCTTATTTGGCTGATCTATCTCTATTTTTAGACTTTGCGGCATCCACTCGAAATCTACTTCTTTTGTCTTTATGATATTCTTGTATACCAAGGCGGATAAACGCGCTGTTCTGTTTTTAGTAGGAGAATTGAAGTCCACTTGATATAGGCCAAAGCGTTCACTGAAAGAAAGAGAATAAACATAAGCAGGTTATAATAGACAATTAAGACATTCATAATATCCAATCGGTTTTTAAATATGTTCAACATGAGTAGATAATAAAAAAAAACTCCAACAGGAAAATCCAAAACTTAATTCTCAAATTAAATGCATTCTTTTGCACCTTGTGACTGAGATAATTGAAAGAGTGACCCGATTTTTTTAAGGGACAGGAGGCAAACGAGCGGATGAATCGCCTGATGGTAAGCAAGTCCCGGTCCCAACACCAGAGGCGGACAAGTGCATTGTCGTCCTTTGAAAAAGGAGTACGCTCTTTCTTGAAAGTTTGAAGGACGTATTGGTCGAGGAATACCGCAGGCGACAGTTCATTCCAGAGGTTTGTTGTGCGAGGCAGAAAGTTTATGGAAAAGGGCGCAGTTGTGAACTACCAACCATTTATTCGTATATTACTCTGGTACACTTTATATAATTATTGTGACCTATTTTGTACTACATTCTTGCAAATATATATCATTTCATTTCATTTCATTTCATTACAAGCAGACCATTGGCAGCGAAGCATTTTATTGTGTAGTTTTAGTTTACTGTTACCCTACCGAAGTAATGATAGATGATGAGGGGGTGTCTTTTTTTCTGAGAGAAACAACTGCACTTGGCATATATACTGTATCGTGGGGGACTTCACAAACGTATGATATATAAATCAGACACGAAGAACACCAAGACTCACAATTACAGTTGGTGGATCACATAAACATTCCTATATAGGGATCGTACCTACTTCACTCAGCGCGATAAGAAACGTCTGTATATATCTCAAAAGAGTTCGAAGTTCTAGTATTCCAGAAGTACACTTACCTGGTGCCTGCCGTCCATTCAACATTGTCCATTAAACTCCAGGCAGCATAACCCTTTAGTTTGGTACCATCCTCCATCGCCAGTAGTAGAGCATCTGGAGAAAAAGCGAGATAATAATATGTTTTATATGTCGGAAGCACTTATGGTATTTTTTTGCGGTTAATAAAGTTTAATGTCCCTCTAACGATCCTAATATTATTCATTCCCATTCATGCCAAAGCGTGGCTCTCCCACGATAACTCCCATAGTTGCAACAAATGCAAGCACATGCTGAAGAATTATTCGCTTATACAGCCCCTATTCCAAAAACCAACTAGCACAAATGTTATCATTTAAAGTGTATTACTTAAGTAGTGTCCCATGTTGTCTGCTCGACTCTTGTCTCCGAGTCCAGGGCCAGTAGACCAGCCGTGTTCTGTCACTATCATAGGCGGATAGTTGTAATTAAGATTCACGTGGATGCATGCTCTGTAGATTCCGTACGGGGTGTTCTGAAAGATAAAAAATAATTACGATGACTAACAATAAATATTTTGGACATCTGCCACACAACGCCCAACACCCTCTAGTCCCAAACTAAGCAGATCTTGTACTATGGTTACTAAGCAACTGATATGAATACACACATACTTTTCTTTTGGAAATACATATAATATAATGTATAGAAAACTCTGAAATAAATATTTAAATAAATAAATATTTCGGACATCTATCACACAATGCCATCTAGCCCCAAGCTAAGCAGAGCTTGTGTTATGGGTACTAGACAACTGATACAAATACATATATATACTTTTTTTTTTGTAAATATTTACATATTATACATAGAAAACACCCAAACTCCGAAACAAATGTTTGTAGATCATACAAACATTTGGTCCGACCCGGGAATGGAACCCGAGACCTCACGATCAGCAGTCGCACACGTCAACCGCTAGACCAACGAGGCAGTCTTTATTTATTTGCAGATAATACAAGCATTTGATCCGACCCGGGAACGGAACCTAAGACCTCAACACAGTAATCGCATACGCTACCACAGCGCCACCGATTAGTTTAAGCAGATAGCTTCGCTTGCGTTATATTACTATTCATGTTATAAGGGGGCAAAGGTCATACGGGTTACTTACAATTCTAGAGAACCTCCCCCCCCCCCCCCCAATCGTACAGACGTGGTGAAATAGAAACGAAAGATTTGGTTAGCTAAGCTTACTGTGAGGTCGATCAATCTTTAAGAATAAGTTTAGAAACAGGTCACAGATGCTACCATCACCATAGAATGAATATTAAAAAAAAAGCAAAGGCACGGGCAACTGCTATATATCTAATACCTTTAAACTCTAATACCTTTAAATTCTAGTATTTATAATCTGAATTTCAGAAATGTCCCTAACGATTTTCATTAAATTTAATATGATCATTAAATTACTTTTACCAAATATAAACAGCGAGAAAAGATTGATCATCTAGGTATATATATATTGTAAGAATCAACTATCCTATTAAACTTACTCTTAACCAAGGAGACTTTGCACGTTTCCATTCAGGCCTATAGCTCAATTCCACTCCAATATCATCATCGAACGACGGAGACTCATATTGCTTCTTGCTATTCTCAACCAGAAAACTGGTATAATGATTCATTCCTACGAAGTCTGCAGATCCTGATAATCAAACAGATAATTTTAAATTCTTATTATATTTGCCTTTCAAATGAGGTAGTTTGTTAATCACCTCATTATAGCTGAGAATATAATGTACGTCCTGAACATAAGAGTTTAGGTATATAAATCTATACAAATAAATAAAATTGGAGTGTCTGTTTGTAATATTAAAATAACTAGTTTTACTAAATGTATGTGAATGTATACACGGTGTTTACAAACATACATGAAACGGACACAAAGAACACTCAGAATCAGAACAACAATTTGCGAATAACGCAAAGTTATCCCATGTGGGATTTGAACCCATAACACTTAGCGCAGTAGAAAGGAGTTACGAGTTAACCACTAGGTCATCTGTAAACAACTCAATCACTGCAATCTGCAACACATACACGACATCTTTTTTATCACCCCTTTTTCTTCAACATAAAAGCTAAAACATACCTCTGATAAGTTTGATCTCTTCAGCAGTTAATGTGGGAAGTCTGGATGATGTGAAACCCTGCTCCTTGCTCTTTCTGTCCACTATCTCTCTGACTAAACTTGGGAAGTTACCCGTCTCCGAAAATATAGGCTGCATGTATAAGTCGATCTGGAAGTGAAAAATTAAATTGAAGTCGTATTATTCTCAGTTCGAAACTTAGCACTTAACTTATACAGGATAAAATACTTCTAACGTCATCTAGTGGTGACAAATTGAACTACATTAAACTACACACGCAATGAAACTGTCTCGTATCGATTTATAAATACATAACATATATCATCGTAAAGCTACGGTCCACTAAAAATTACATCCTAACCTCATTGATTATTTATGTTTTGGGAAATTACTCATAAATTGATCAAGATAGTAGAGCCACGCCGATTTCAGTACCAACGGGCTGGCTCGACCATGGCAATACTACCCTCTCACAGAAGATCAACCTAAAATGACGATAGTCGTGTTTCGTTGATAAGTGCAAGACCGAAGACCCAATGATGCAGAAGCATCAAAGCAAACAGTTGCATTTGTTGCATTGTCTGCATTTGCAATAAGTAGGGTGATCATTATTCTTCGATTGTGCTCATGCTTTTACATCAGACAGAGTTGAGTTATTTTAATAGTCTCATTATAAAAGATTACCTGGAATGCTCTAGCTCTTGCGACGGCCGCAGCGTTTACTGTATTATTCTTGACAGGATCATACCAGTTCAATTCTATGCTTATACCCACATTTCCTGCAATAAAAACATAATTAAATTTTCGATACCAGAGATTAAGTACACATATTTTAACTGATATCTGATAATTTCGGAATTTCTATTATTTTGAAGTTAAATATTACGCTGATGATCTCAGAGTTAGTGAGCCTGTCTGCTAAACCCGAACACGAATAATTGAGTGATGAACATGAATATTTATTCTGAACAAAAAAATACGATTTTTCGATTCGCGTCATCAACATGCTAATGTTTGATATTCATAATTTCTATTTAAACTTTATGAAATTTCTAATTGTAATACTAAAATTCTAAGTTTTCACTTTTATCGGAAGTCCCTATGACTGCCATTTTTCTATGTATAATATGTATATATTTAGAAATATGTGAGTATGTTTATCAGTAGCCAGGCCTCTGGACCAGACAATCTAGTGTGAGACGTATCAAGATATCGTTAAACAAAAATTTTGAATTTTGTGTGCAACGTTCATGGCTTTAGTATGACGCAGTTTACAAAACTCATACCTTTATGTTCAGACTTATAAAGGCTCTCATAAATCCTGTAAGCTTTAGCATGAGCCAGAAGAACGTTTTTAGTACATTCATATCCTCCAACAGTCTTCGAATTCACTGCGGGCGCCAGCAAATCGGTTTCGTAGCCATCCATGCAAATTGACTTGGGCTGAAACAAATAAAATATGTAAAAATAAATACATAGGAATACTTACAGTCAAATTAGTCAGAGGCATAACAGATGCAAATATTTTGCCGTATTTTAGTATAATAGGGGAAAACCTATTTCCTTAAAGCAGCGTGTACATATTGTTATCGTTCGTTTAAATCTTAACAACTACTAGGCACACAATAAAATAAATTATAACCTAATAAATTAATTGGTGATTTTATAATCAAGTAAATAGTTGATTCATATTTATATTACATTAATATCTTGGCGCCTCCCGCTTGTCAGCTCCCGGCGCGACTTATAAAAAGTGCCTATTGCTATTGACGCCTGTACCTTTTTACCGGCGTAATAAATCTTTATAGTTACGTAATCCTGTATTATTAAAAAATAATGATTGTATCCTAATAATCAATAGAATAATTATGATAAACAATGTTTAATATTATCTGCTCAGTTTTTGAATTTAGTATTGAATTGGTTCGGGTCTGTAAGACGCTATAAAACACCGCTGGTTGGAGTAATTAGGGAACATTCGTATTCTAACCCTTCTACTTCATGTGCATAGGAGAATGTTATAGTTTTGTGATACTATAACGTGTTGCTTTGCTTTAGTCTTGGCTACCCACCTTATAATATATATCCTATTCAAAAAATCTATCCTAATGAAATTTGGGCTATAAGACAAAATACTTTCTAGATATGATCACTACTTCTGCAATTCTGCACACTCTCCCTCTCTCCTAATTCTAAGGAAGATAGGTTCTCAAAATATTTTTAATCTTAAGCTGCAGATGCCAATTGAAGTCAGGAGTTATTTCTACTCGTCACTAAACCCGGTTTGACTCTTATAAATTGAAAAAGCTTGTCCCTAATGATCATAATTTTAAAAAACCAATTTACCTGATTGATGGTGATCCAGAATGGGACTTTATGGGCAAATCTTTTAAATACTTCAGCTGCATAGTCTTCAAACCACTGCGATGACAGGGGATTAACCCAACCTCCCAAATCTTGGAGATACTGAGGCAGATCAAAATGGTACAAGGTCACCATTGGCATAATTTTATACTTCAAAAGTTCATCGATCAGATTATCGTAATGAGCAAATCCTGCTTCATTTATAGAGTTCGGTAGACCTGGAAAATTAATTCAAAACATAGAAAAACATACCTATATTTTAGAGTTCTAATGTACTCGTTAGTCTCCTAGAAGAACATGTACGAGGGTCTGCTATGACAGACCTCTGTAGATGTTCTTCCGGGAGACGAGAGCGGCATTTGGAGAAATGTTTATATTTTGTTTAAAAAGTCTTTCAAAATTGTCACTGAAACACATTGCTATTCATTTCTATACCATTTTGGACTCCTCCATTTATTGATCTACTATGACATTTTACTTCAACAATAATAACCTTAATAACACATATTTTGGACAACTAACACTAACTAAGCAGAGCTTGTATTATGGGTACCTACTAGACAACTGATATAAATATATATGTACTTTTTTTGTAAATACAAACATATTATACAAAGAAAACATCCAAACTCCGAAACAAATATTTGCAGATCTTACAAACATTTGATACGACCCAAAAATCGAAACCTAAATCTCAAGCCCAACGTTTGCATCACCAACTCAGTCATCAGTTTTACTACAACCGTGTATGTCTATGAAACTCATATCATCAAAAGAAAGATTAAAAATCGCTTAAATGATACCGTCAAGTGCCGTTCTCATTCATATGAAACATCTTACACGCTACTCGAATTTATCTAATAGGTTATCAGTGTTGATAACTCTATAACTCAAGTATGTATTCGAATTATGTAAAACTAAAATAATTTTAGCTACTTCAAAGGTGAAGGACATATCTTTATGGTTCCGTATATATTACGTCCGGGTGAAAAAATTTCAAATCTTGTCGGCAGAATTAGATATTTGCTACGTGTATCCTTGAGATTCAAAGATGATGTGGGACGTATTAAAAGTGATTTTAAATTGGTGGTCTTAGAGTTCTGTAGGAGAATATATGAAATTTAAGCAACCTCATCTTTTCAATCTAAGTCAGAACAACCTTCAAGAAAAGAGCGTACTCCTTGCTTAAAAGGCCGGCAACGCACTTGTAACACCTCTGGTGTTGCGGGTGTCCATGGGCGGCGGTAATAACTTACCACCAGGTGATACGTCTGCTCATTTGCTCCCTATTCAATAAAAAAAGAAACTACTGAAAAGACCTTCGTTTTGAGACAATCTGTTCCTGTAAGTGGAATATTTAAAGATTAGATTCAAGAAGTGCAGGCAGTATATTATTAACAAAATGCTAAGTTCAGAACGTCCTTAATCGTTTCCACAAGAATATGACACATATATTTGTAATTATTTTTGCTCGATTTAATCCGCGCTGGCGTACCAACATTTGACGTTGCAATTTTATATTATGGGTATAATGCTATATTACATTAAACATATGTACATTGTAATCCAGATTCTTACCAGTAGGCATAACCCTAGGCCACGATATGGAGAACCTGTAGAAATGCACGCCGAGTTCCCTGAGCATCTCCACGTCTCTCTTCCATAGGTGATAAGAGTCACTGGCCACATCACCGTTGTAACCATCAGCTATTAGTTCAGGGTTTTCATGGACAAATCTATCCCAGATGCTTTCCCCTTTTCCTGAAAAAAAAAGATTTTTTTGTTACCTTCCAAACGTTTCAGGATACTAAGCCCCTCGGGCTTTTGAGATTTGTTTTAATAAATACGTAAATGAACGAGTGTCAGCTCTTTTCTACATATAAAGGTGAATCCTTCGAAAAGGCAAGGCGAAACAACGGCTGATGTTGGTAAATTATGTGGGCTATTCAGAGTGAGTACTTTTTCTATCACGATAAAAATTAGCAGTTACTTCTTAGTTTAGTGTGTCTTCGTCAGATGCCATTAAAGTATGTTTTTATGTAATTTTACGTGGAAGTGGTCACAAAACCTAAAATTTTTACTTAGTGCGATGTTTCAGTGGTAGAGTAAGAATTTGAATGTTGAGATTCTTTACTACTTTTTTGAATAAATGGATGGACTACGTAAAAGAGGATATGGAGTGGAGTTAGTAGTGCATTGACAAGTGATAGGGGAGAATGGAGGAAGAAAACTCATTGTACCGATCCCAAATAAAGTTGAGAAAAGGATAGGGAGATGACTTAAGTTTTCAATCCCTCGTAGCGGAGAAAAATTTCTGAGTCGTCTCAATCAAAATAAACCGCCTTCAATGCCCAATTTATACTGTATATTTTGAGACTCGTAAGGGATTCAAACCCTGTAGGGTACTTCTCGATGACTTAGAATCCTATCCTTATCATAAATAGCATCATGATGAACTTTTTAATGTTGTAATCAACCAAACATATATTAGTTACAAATCTGTGTGCCCTTTCGGAAATATCGACCTAATGTTACGGGTTTGAGACAAAAGATATGAAAATGAATGAATGAATGAATGAAACATTTATTGGACACACAAAATAATTTCCTAAGTTTTTTAATGCTGACGGAGGAAGCTAGTTTGTACCTTAGACGGATAGATGACGATAATCTAGTTCCGAGACATCTGACTTTGTGAACATTTTCTCATCATGTCTAATAACATGTAGGGCACCACAATAGTCCTATTTCAGGACCGACATATAATCTTAAATTATGTATACACTGTAAAAACAATCACTTATTTATTATTTCATTTATTTATATCTTTATTGTATACATACAAAATTATAAAGAGAAAACAAAGGATGAGTTACAAAATATGCAAATGTTACAATAGGCGGTCTTATCGCTCACGGCGATCTCTTCCAGACAACCAAGACACGGATTTTCATAATCCAAAAATTTTTGGGTAGTTTACATTTTCAAGTAACACATCTAATTCTCTACTTGAGTGGTTAAAAATATCATTTAAACAATCATGAACAAAAATAACACCCACTCACTTTCACATTACACACATACATACAGTAACACACACATACATATATATAAATTCATATACCTACATCAATCATATAACAGATAACAGAAAGTATTTATTTAGTGAGCAAGTTAACTGTCGTGATAGTGATTTCTAATCTTACAATTTAGGTCGGTAAATGTTGTGAATAAAATTTTGAAAGATAAAGAAACAGTTACTATATCGTCATATTGATCACACCGTAATTGTTTAGATAATACTGATTTATGTTTACCTACGTGTTATTCAACTATTTGATACATTGTTTGACCGTTTTTAAATAATGTAATAGTCTTCTAATCTATTTGATAAATTTACAAGCAGCTTAAGATAATCATATAAATCACTACCTGTCGTAAAAACCCAAAACTAAGCTTAGTTTCTACTTAGAGCTTTAGTTCTAAATCGAAACACTTTATTTCGTAAATGTTTTGAAAATAATTATTTTTACAGCAAAAGGTTCGCAGTTACAGTCATATATATATACTAGCTGAACCCCGCGGTGTTACCCGCGGTTATTGTTGTACCGCGAATAACGCCGCAGGACAAAGTTAGTCTAAGATAAGTAGTCTAAGTTACTCCCTGGATCATCAGCTACTTGCCTGTGAAAGTTATTTTAATATTACAAACAGGCACTACAATTTTATTCATTTGTTTAGATGTATAGATAAGATGCCGCATAAAGTCATTCGAGTTTATCCATACATACTAAATTATTTATACTTATCTACATACTTTACTATTGCTAAATTTGCACTTTTAAATAATTATCGCATCGCATTCTAAACTTAGTTGTATCTTGAAGTAAAAAAATGAAAATTATTGTAGTTCTTATTTTTACCACAAAAAAAGAAGAAATGTATTCCGGATATTTTATAACCACATCAATAGCCTTTGGTAATTCTCCGCTAATATATGCCGTCCTGCATAATTTACTTCCTTAGTCGACTCTTACGATACCCATGACATGAATAGGGGTAATGACACTCTATAATCTTAATTCGTCACCATCGACATAGCATAAACAGTCCTTCACAATTCTGCTAGATAAGAACCACTCCCAAAAAAGAAGGTCTTACCTGCTAGGCCTGCTATTTTACACTGGTCTGACAAATTTGTATATAGTTGTCAAGGTTTCTTTCTCTTTGTAGCATACTCTTTAAGTCGGTTCTTAAGACACCACGCTGATAGTGCCAAAGTAAATCATTATTACAGTTAAAAAACAAACTTAATATCAAACAAAAAGGTCATAGTAATTTAGAATTTACCGTCTTCATTCCAAGCGCCTTCGATTTGATACGCTGACGATGCAACACCGAACATGAAAGTGGGTGGAAAGCTTCGTTTCTTGGTATCGGCATATCCATGACAGACAATGAGGAAACTGGAAGGAAAATTAAACTTTAAGATATCCAGAAATGATTCATTTTTGTACAGTTATATTTAATTGGCCATAGGAGCCACTAAGTCACCTAAATAGTTTAATATTATACCTATTCATGTCACTATGTCTAAAAAAATAATACTACTAAATAAATTTTACTTCTCAACTAGAAAAATCAGCAGGAGGTGGATATATGATCAGTCCACTTCCCTCCTTAGCAAAGCGGAAGACAAAATGAAGTCAAAATATACAGACACCTTTTTTAAACCGGGAAGCACCACGGATAAAACATTATGGGTTCTAAGTGAGCTTTATTTGATTTACATACCATAGGTATGTATGGCAGAATCGCCTAAACGCACGGAAATACACCGCAGTTGACACAAGATTTCCATAATATACCGCCCCAGATGTCATTTGTAAGCTATTTAGCATTGTGTTACGTTCATTGCACCAAAGACTACACTCCCAGAGGACATGATGAGCCGACTGTTCACAGCTAGTATCAGCTGTTGAGTATTGACACAATGGTGAATCGACTAATTTGAATGAGTGAAGTTTGCTCTTAAAGTTACCGTGGCCTGTAAGAAATTGAGCGACACAGTGATCTACCTCGAGCCATGTCCTCGACAACCGTTCGCGAACAGATGGAAAGAACTGGTAGAAGTCGCGTCCCTTAGATGATGAGATGAGAGTATAACAAATTTTAGTGAGTTTTAGTTCAGTGATGACACAAAGAGAATCACCACTATTGGCTTTAAATGCTTGTAGTCCCTGTTTTTCCGTTTAAATGTTATGACTGTTTTTTTCCAATGACTTTCGCTCTCATTTCTCATAAATGTACATGTACTTGAAAATCGTAATTTCACTTCAATGAAGTTTGGTTTTCCTTTATATAAAGGCACAATATTTTGTTTTAGCTTATTAGCTAACACAACTCTCACTCATAATTTTATCACCAATTTAACACACAACTAAAATTTTAAGTTTACTTTTCACTAAAACTAACCTCACCAACACTATATATACAGATACTTAAATATAAAAACAAAAGAGAACCAACATACTAAAACAAAATTAGATTATAGTATATTTGTTTTCAGAACATAAGAAGGTGCACTTTTGAAAAATCACTTCACTAAAAAAACAAATTGCCTTACTTGAATATACACAGAACGAGGAGTTTCATCGTGCCGGTTCAATAGAAGCGTTCTTACATACTAAAACATACTATCTCTATACCGAAGGCGAACGCTTTGTTAATTATTCTTATCAATATAATTATGATTACGATGTTGTAGATATAACTAAATAATTATTGCACCATTACATTAATGTGACAAATTACGACAACTATTTAACATCGTTTAATTTAATTATTCTAATCCTAGATACTGTCTGTGACTTCGTTTGAGTTGATTTGAACATCAAAGCCAAGTCATATTCCTATTAAAGACAACTCCCACATCAGGAATATTCCCGTGTCTTTACAAACATACGTGAAACAAATACAAAGAAGATTCAGAACAACAATTTTTGGACCACACGTACAAAATGTTGTCTCACATCGGGTTTGAACCTGCGACACTCAACGCAGTAGAAAGCGGCAAGGTGACCGTTTAAACCACTACGCCACCGGTACAGTTAATCTTTAGTATCTTTCTTTATTTCTTTAAATCTCTCAATAGTTGCTTAAAATCGAACATAATAATAATCTCACTACAATAGGTCAATTATCTAACATTAAAACTGTTGAGTTCCGTAATTTAAGTTATATTTGATCTTTCGACCAGCTGACATTCATTGTGGTCACAGGCTGTGCAATTTCAAAGGTGTTAAACCTACGTACTGAGTACATACGTTTTTTTATGTAATAGGGGGCAAACAAGCAGACGTATCGCCTGATGGTAAGCGATTACCGCCGCCCGCGACACCCGCAACACCAGAGGCGTCACAGGTGCGTTACCGGTCTTTTAAGAAGGAATACGCTCTTTTCTTGAAGGTTTGAAGATCGTATTGATTCGGAAATACCGCAGGCGACAGTTCAGTCCACAGTTTTGTTGTGCGAGGCAGAAAGGTCCTGGAAAAACGCACAGTTACACAATTATTACCAATATTACATTTGCATTGAAATTATCAGTAAAGATTTGGCATTAAGTGAATTCTACTATTTATTAATAGCCTTTATCTATTTTCTATATGGTTACACCAAATGTTAGTTTCTCATTGATAGTTAAAAGTTAAAAGTATTTATAGTGAAAACTAACAATCAAAATTGTTTTGCAGTCATATTCTTATGTTACGTGAAATGGTAGATTTAACAATGAGAATGTATCAAACAAACAAACATAATTATAGTTGTGTTTAGATACATGTGGTAATCATCAGCATTGCTTACTGGATGTCCCTGCCCTACTGGATGTTTAATCCAAGGTCATACGCGACATCAGTCTCATTAAGTTAGTGTCAGTACAGTGTCAGTCCAGTTTATTCATATGAGCAGCTCACTGTACCTTGACTTTAATGGCCTTTTGGTCTAGTGTCCTCACCCTTTCTATATTAAGCCAGAGTTAATTATATTCTCATCATCTCGTTTCGTCAATTTGACCACACCTCATTTTAGCGACAGTGAGTAATAATCTTATTACTAAGACCTTGTCTAGAAGGGGCGAATTCGCGCGTTTGCGAGATACTAGGCGCAAAATACATCGCGTCCACAAGCATCGCGCGAACACAATCGCGTGCACTTCGCCAGACTCTCGACTCGCGCTGGGATTCGCGCGTATTCCGCGCGAGTCGAGATACTAGAGACGCCTTGTTGCGTTTAGTTAACGCGCGAACTCCTATTAAACGGTTTACTAAACTGATCATATGCATCAAATAAAATACTTTGATGGTCTTAATTTAATCTGACAGTAACATATGACATAATCAGGCTCAAAATGACTAAATACGATCTAAATAAATCAGAACTTTATGTTTTCTGCAGATTGATTTTGTGCACTTTTTTGCTTCTTTCTCCATTTTTGACTCCGAAATCTCGTGTGAAAGTACATCGTTAGAACCATCCTTGTAATGAGCAATAAACCTATGCTGGGATTGAAGGAGAAGTAATTTCGCCGGGACAGGTCCTGATAAGGCATGGCGTCGATTCGGGTAGGACCTGAAATAATATGGTCCGGGTCTTTCCAGAGAAGGGCTCCAGAAGCCAGAGGTGGTTGGGTTTTAGTGTAATCACTATATATTCCTGGCTCCTGTGTCCCTGACGAGCTGGAGATCTGAAGGATTTTTTCCCCCCTTCATCAAAAAAAAGGTTAAAATTAGAATGACAGAATTAATGACGTGAACGAAGTGAAAAGGTAATCTATACATCTGTACAAATAAATAAAGTTGTAGTGTCTGTTTGTAATATTAACATAACCGCTTTGTAATAAATCTATGTATAATATGTATGTATTTACAAAAAAAAAAAGGTATGTAAGTATTCATATCAGTTGTCTAGTACCCATAATAC
The DNA here is from genome assembly GCA_905220595.1 of Spilosoma lubricipeda. Lineage (NCBI taxonomy): Eukaryota > Metazoa > Arthropoda > Insecta > Lepidoptera > Erebidae > Spilosoma > Spilosoma lubricipeda. The sequence continues at coordinate 11,851,597 of HG992296.1, read as the reverse complement.
AAGCTCTGCTTAGTTTGGGACTAGACGGCGTTGTGTGTAAGATGTCCGAAATATTTATTTATTATTAATATTATATGTATACGATTCATGTACCAAAATAACATATTTACAAGTTTTTGGTCCGTCTGTCTATCTTTCTGACTGTATTTTTGTTCCGGGTAATCTCAGGAACGTCTCGATCGATTTTGACGGGACTTTCACTGGCAGATAGCTGATGATATAAGGAGTACTTTTTTTAAACTAGCTTTGCTCAGCTATTGTTTTTTATTAACTAGCGTCACCACTAGGTTGGTTCAATAAATATTTTAAAAAGATCCTGTGATAGCTTACACAACTTGATAAATTCAATTGATCTCATTTTATATAAACTAAGTTAATGTAACCATTTTAACTAAATGTTTTAATAGTTATGAACACGTAAGACTGAAACATCTGTTCAAACATCTATTGTAATCAACTACAATTATTAACGCCTTTCAAATATTTTCAGCTACAAATGAAATAATGAAAAGCAGAGACTTATGTCCAGCACTAGACGTGTAGAAAGTTTGAATGATGATGTATGAATATTAAAATAGTCTGCGTGGGGTAACGAACCTACCATCTCTAACAAATCCTAACTTTATACCCTTGTGTTAAAAAATTGCTGCTTAATTGGCTAAAAAAGGAATAAAAACATAGATAAAAAACATGATAAAACCTATAGGGTTAATCTTTAATGTTATTTTAACAGTGAAACGCCTAAAAAAATACATGTTTTTAGTTAGTTTTCTGAATCATTTGTCGCATACCTAAACACGGAGGTAATATATTATGCCTAATAAATAACTAGTACATTAACAAGTACAATTTTAACAAAAATAAAACCGACTTGGTTGCCATCATCAGATCTTTGTATCCATATCATGGTACCACCGTTGAGATATCTCTTTTCCATTAAAAAAGAGTCACCAAAATCGGTTAATAAACGACTAAGTTATCCGCGAACACACATAATAAAAATAAAAAATATATATATACGGTCGCATTGAGAAACCTCCTCCTTTTTTTGAAGTCGTTAAAAAAGGAATGCCAATTTATTTATATCTTTAAATTAACACTAACCTTTGCCCTCGGCTTCGCTTCGTTTTTTTTTCTTTTCTTTTATGTATGGCCTGCCAAAATAACTCTACTCTGCCTGATGGAAAGCATAAGCAGAGTCCAAGAGTGGTGGTCACAATACTTATTGCTCGTACAGACAATGCAACAATGCAGCATGGTGACCCGCAATATGGCGGCCTAGTGATGCTTCTGCATCATTGGGCCTCCGATCTCACACTCACCAACGAAACACGACAGCATGAACGCTGTTATTTTACGTTGATCGTTTGTGCGAGGGTAGTACCGTTTTCACGGTCAAGCCATAGCCTATTTCTTTCTTAAGAATCAAAGTAAAATATGTCAGAATAACAGGCAGAGTTACTATCGAATATAATATTGCTGGTAAGAAGTGATTGACCAACATAATTTTCGTAGTAAACTCAAAAACTTTTTAAAACCATGCCCTTAAGTCGCAATGAATTATGGTAAACTGAAATTAAATTTGATGCTTTTAAAAAAAGTAATTAATTTGGTTTAAATTTCAAAGGAACCAAATGCGAATTTCATTTTTTAAATTAAAAAATAACTTTTAAATAAGACCATAAAATGCAGTTAAGGTATCAAACTTTAAAAAATCCAACCTTCTCCTTCATCGTAGTCACTCTAAAACTCTGATCCTCAAAGATATCTGAATTAATACCAACAGTAGGTACCTGGATGATTAAAGAAAGTTTTTGGTAATTTTTTTAAAAGTGAATCCTAACTAGGTTGGTTTATCGTCCCCATTGACACTGCATACAAACTTTCATGAAAATCGTTAAAGCCATTTCCAAGATTCAGATCGAATTGCTCGTTAAAAGGTGTTAGATAACAGCTAACAAAGTCGCAGGTAAATTCTAGTGTTTTATAGATGATATTTTATGTTGTGTCTATTACGCAGTGCAGGAGCTTGTTTAGTTAATCTCCTCAATGATTAAACATAACCGCTGCGTCATAGCTTAACAAAACTAGCGAATACCATTAAGAAATGTAAGTAAATGTAAATGTATAAGTAACTCGGGACTTGATATCCAGTTATGTAAAATATGTTACGAGAGATAAACCTATGCTTAGAAGTAAAGTTGTAGTGGAAAGAAAATCGTGAAGTGCAAGAAAATATATTATGTTTAGTATAAATGTTTTACTGTTATCTGGGTATGTAATTACTTTAGAGGCAATTTAAGACAACTTAGGTAACATTATATACTACGAAAAATATTATAGTTTAAAAAAAACATGCTTTAATCACGCTAAAACACTACCAGTTTTAGAAAAACTAAATCCTATTATCCTAGAAAGGATAACGGGTCTATAAGCGTTTAAAATATTGAATTGTCATCGGTCCTTGAAGGGAATCAAAATCATGTTCAAAGTTGCCGTTACTTACATACAAATCCATACTAATATATAAAGTTGAAGAGTTTGTTTGTTTGTTTGTTTGTTTGTTTGAACACGCTAATCTCAGGAACCGCTGGTCTGATTTGAAAAATTCTGTGTTGGATAGTCCATTTATCGAGGAAGGTTATAGGGTATATATCATCACGCTACTACTAATAGGAGCGGAGAAACAAAGAAGAATCTTTCAAAAACGGGGGAAATTTTCACGCTACGGGCAATATAAGGCGCAAACGAGGTTGCGTGGGTCGGCTAGTGAAGGTAATAAAAACGTGTTAATAATTGAACACTAAACGACAGTACAGTAATATTGTATCTAAAGATCTATTTTTTAAATTAAATCTATTACCTCTCTGGTTTGAGTTTTGATTACTATTCAGTTCGTCTGTCTTTCTGAGGGAGAGCTACGAGTATATAGCCGGCTTGAAAGAAACGAGAACTGTGTAGTGGAGTGAGTAGAGTGAGGCTATTCCCTCACAGAAAACTGGTGCTAAGCAATACATTTGTTGCTGATCACCGAATAAGTAAGGTTAAGGGAAACCTACCGCTAACTCCTACCGAAGAAGGTGGCCAATGTACTCGTGTGTCTTGAGCTCATCATGGCGTGACGCGTTTACTCCTCATCTCGTGGTTCTGTAGGATAGAGCACAATCTACACACAGCGGTTTAATCTAGCGGTTACACGCATGTTATTCGGAGTAATAGAAGGTATTTTAAAAATATTTTTTCACATAGTCTGCTTACAGTCGCCTGCCGCGATGTGTCTGTTAATCATTGGAGAAAATTCCCTGAGGACTTTCTCTTCGGGTGTGCTACTTCTGCCTACCAAGTGGAAGGTGCCTGGAAAGAAGATGGTAAAAATTGTCTTTAACTAAGTACCCTTTTAGTTAATCTTCATTTGTGCTAAAGAGCCATGATGCCTCGTTGTCGCGCGTAGCGTACGTGACTGCTGTTATTGATGTCTCGGGTTCGATTCCCGGGTCGGATCAAATGTTTGTATGATCTGCAAATATTTGTTTCGGAGCTTGGGTATTTTCTATCTATAATATGTATGTATTTACAAAAAAAGAAGTTTATAACTATTTATATCAGTTGTCTAGTACCCATAATACAAGCTCTGCTTAGTTTGGGACTATATGGCGTTGAGTGTTAGATGTCCAAAATATTTATTTATTTTATTAACTTCTGTTCCACCAGGAAAAGGTGAAAATATATGGGACCACCTGACCCATTTTACAATGGGTAAGATAAAGGACAAGAGCAACAGTAAAGTAGCTGCCGACTCCTACCACAATTACATGCGAGATATAGAAATTATGAGAGAGTTAGGCCTTGATGCCTACCGATTTTCACTCTCTTGGGCCAGAATTCTACCAACGGGCTTTAATAACCCTGTCAATTCAGCAGGTATCGCGTACTACAACAATTTAATTGATGAAATGTTGACATATAACATTACTCCTATAGTAACACTTTACCACTGGGATTTACCCCAAAAGCTTCAAGAACTCGGTGGGTTTGTCAATCCTTTGATTGTCAACTGGTTTGAAGATTACGCCAGAATTGCGTTCAAAAACTTTGGAGACAGAGTTAAACATTGGATAGCTTTCAATGAACCTAGAGCAATCTGTCATGATGGTTACGGTTCTGCAAATAAAGCTCCACTCCTGAACTCTGCTGCTTTTGGCACCTATTTATGCGCTAAATATTTGCTATTAGCTCACGCTAACGCATACCATGCATACAAAAATGATTTTCAAAAGTATCAAAATGGCCAATGTGGTATCGCTATAAGTGTGCAATGGTTTGAACCTGCTACTAATCAAACTGAAGATATATTCGCTGCTGAACTCGCAAAGCAGGCTGAAGTAAGACCTTTATTCCGTTTGCTTTTTCATTATTTTGTGTAATACGTTTATTTTTGTTTGGTCATTTCTAAGTTTTTATTGAATATTGGGTTAAATATTTTGCCTATTTGATTATTTGAAATATTTGAACCTTTTATTCCGAGTTACTTTATTGTAGATGGATGATTCTCTAAATAGTTTTAAATTGTCTAATCTTTTATGACATCAAATCGAAGTATCTACTTTTTCTGAACAAAGTGGTGTGGTGTACCTCATATTGTTTAAAGTCAAGTTTATTGTCGTGTCGATTGCATTATATTTAGTTATATGTACAATTAATGCGGTTGACACGCAATGTGTATCAAGACAGTATATATATTTGGAAATCGCACATTACGTAACACACATAGTACACATATTGAAATAAAAGAAGCGGAACCGGTCCAGTGAAATAGGAATATAGAGATGTGAGTGTAATGTGTGCATGTATGTATGTTTATCACATTTTTATTTCAGTACCGATCGATATTAAATATTCTATAAAGACTGCCAGGTATAAAAGATATAATATGGCATACCTTTCTTCCAGAAAAAGTAATAACTGTTTCTGTTTGAGAAAAATAATGAGTTGAGTTTTTATGAGAGTGAAGCCGCTTTCAAAAAGTAGTTGCTAATAAAATATTGATTTCTTGCGATAAATCATTAAACTCTTTATTTTGTTGGAGATTAAATCATTTAACTATAAAGTTACTTTTACAGTGGGGTTTATATGCTGATCCTATCTTCTCTACAAAAGGTGGATTCCCAAAAGTCTTTTCCGAAAGAGTTGCTGAGAAGAGCAAAAACCAGGGATATTCGAAATCCCGTTTACCAGAATTCAGTAAGCAGGAGAAAGTTTGGGTACGGGGTTCATACGATTTTTTTGGTGTAAACCACTACACTGCTTGGAAGATTTCAGCTACGGAGTACAAATATTCTGCTGAAGTACCTTCTATTCAGAATGACTTAGATGTTGGTTTTTATCAACCCAGAGAGTGGGTACCTTCTGCGTCATCTTGGCTAAAGGTATAAAATTGTATTTCATTCTGTGACTTTAAATTGTAAACTACCAATTGCACCTAAAATCAGCAATCTTTATGTGTCTTTTGCCTCCGTGATTTAGAGAAGGAAGGAAGCCACAACTGGTCAGCGTGCTACAGAAACTAAAATTCGTTTTTCTAATTAGATCGCTATGTTCAGCCAAAGGACTACTAAAGGTTGTAGATGATAATGATTAGCAAAGAAGTAAAAAAAAGGAGACCTAGTGCTTTAGTACGTGAGCCCATATTATGATGTATGTTTGTCACATGTTACTTGATCCGCGCACGGTAATAGTCAAATCAAATGATGCACGATGCCTTGGCTTCCTTTTACACTCTTCCTTCCCTTTTCAAGTAATGCAAAAAAAGACGAGTAGCCCGGTTAAATTAGCCCCTTACATTATAATTCCTAACAAGCTGAAAATTTACAGGTACAGGCACACATATATCAATCTAATGAAATCCTGAAAAGTCCCCATTGGTCCCGTGTGTACAATTTTTTTATTCAAGGTCAAAAGTTGCACTTATAGGTTTTTTTTTGACCAAGCGGTTACTTTTACGATGAAGGTATTTTAGATCAGGTAATTAACTACTAAAATCTACTTATATTTTTTTCTCTAAGTTTCACAATATCTGAGAAAAAGCCATTCCCAAGTTAGTTGGAGCTGTATTCTCCATAATATGCATGACTACATTGCCTCTGAACATTATCGAAACTTAATATAAGTAAAATTTTATAACAATAATAAACCTTTACTTGCCAGAATGTAGGTGTGGTATCCCTTAAGTGTCTGTAAATTTGTTGCTGTGAATTAATATAAGGTTCAATGTTTGTTTTGACGGGGTATATTTGATATGGAAAAACGTAGTTCAGCACATGTACCTTTTTTATTCCAGAAAGCACCTAACAGCCTATTAAATGCCATAATGGATCTACACAAAAGATACGAGAACGTGGAGTTTTATGTCACTGAAAACGGATGGCCAACGACAGCAACCCAGGTTCTGACAGATGATAAGAGGGTGGAGTACCACAGGGCAGCGCTCGACAATGTTTTGGATCTTTTGGAAGCTGGAGTTAATCTGAAAGGATACATGGCATGGAGTATGATAGATAACTTCGAATGGATGGAAGGTTACACGTGAGTTTTATTTAATTATATTATCAGATGATGGATTTATTAGGGTTTCGTTACCAAAAAATAAAATAGGACCCTATTACTAAGACTCCGCTGTCCATCCGTCTGTCACCAGCTTGTATCTCAGAATCTGTGGGAGTTAAAAAAGTTAAAATTTTCACAGATAATGTATTTTTATTGCCGCTATTATAACAAATACTAAAAACAGAATAAAATTAATATATGCTTCCGTACATTAAACGTGACTTATTTGCCGTCTTTTTTACGGCACCTTTCGTTTGCGCACTTGGCCTTTTTATAATCTGCCATTTGCCAAAATTCTACTAATGGCAGTATATTTTAAACGTGGACAAAATTTACCAATAAATAACTTAATTTTCAATGTGTTTGTCACCGAAGCAAATATAATTTAAAATTATGGATAAGAGGAATTCAGGAATGTTAATCATAAGGAATTATTGATGACACCAGAGACTTATGCTTTAAAATCCCGATACCGAATGTCAAGTGATTATTATAAGTGAAAAAAATGTAATTATGATACCATTGCCTTTTACCCTCGACTACCTAACGTATTAATTTAAATGAATCAATAATTTAGCAGTCCATAACACTAGGTGTTGATCCTTCCACATTCATTTTGTTTCAGCTACCTTCTCCAAGCTGCCAGTCCACTTCCTTGGAAGGTTTCCTCCAAAAGATTGAGTTTGTTGTCGAAAAGAAAGAAATAAATTAAAACATATTAAGTATAACAATGTTTGTTGACAGGCAACGCTTCGGTCTCTATCATGTAGATTTCAACAGTCCAGCGCGCACCCGAACGCCCAGGAAGTCAGCGTTCGTGTACAAGCACATTGTGAAGAACCGACACGTCGATCCCTACTACGTACCTAAGACCAGGACCATGTCCATAGATAAGGGATATTACTTATTAATTTAGAAACAGTTTTTCGTCTTGTTCTTTCGACTGGGTGATCCGATATTATCGGAAAGCTGGTACTCCCCGTGAGGTCCCATTTCAATTTGGTCCACTTCTTGAAGTCAGTTTTTAAATTTTTTCGTTAAGTGTATTGAATCCTTGACAGACATATAAACATCTGTGGGAGTCGTTACAAGTACTTGGAGCCCTAAAAACCCTGTTAACAGTCTTTGGACAAAACTTGTATTTTTTTGGGTAGTAGTAATGTTTAGTAAAACAGTATCACAGTAGACTTAAAGCAGACCTTAACCAGCTTTGAGAAATAGGTTAGGAGGAAAAGGAAGAGATTTATTAGAAGCATTTTCCAAACTGTTCTGAAAATGATCACTTTTGACGATGATGTTTATAAGACATCGAACTATTGCCCCCTCTACCGTGGAAGTCAATAATACTATTATGTATGGTTCTGCCAAAATAACTCTACTCTGATTGATCCAAGAATGGGGTCCCCATACTACCCAAACCAAGGCCACCTAATTCATAATTACGTGCGTACATAATTTAAGTTTACAATAATACTTTTTATTTTGTACCCTAAGGTTATGACCTTTAAACTACCTATAAATTGATCTACCTAGGATTCATTTTTAGAAAATTTATCAAAAAAATATACCGAGCAAAACTCAGTCATTGAGATACTGCTAATTTAATAATAATAAATATCTGCGAGCTTGCATGAATGCGCCGCTAGAAATTCACGCCGCATCGCATCGCATTGCAGTTATGTGTAAAAGCCCTATGTCAAGCAGTGGACTGCGATAGGCTGATGATGATGATGATATGTCCATTGTTGGTCTACTACAAAATTGAGGAAAGGGCGCAAATGTTTTAATAAATATTTTTGGAACAAAAGTTCCTTATGGCGCGTTGCGGAGAGGTATCCTAGCCGGCAAAAAGCGTCCCTAGTACTGCTACCCAGCAAAAATGTCCGTAACGTTAAATAAAAAAGGGTAAGATTAAAAACAAAAATTAGAGCCATTTGTAAGTTGCATATAATATTATATTTTATGATAAGGAACTTCGTATATATCTGGTGTCCCACGACACCACCACGACTTTTTTTTATGAATATAGGATGATCTAGCATTATGGCTATTCTGAAACTAATAAAACTCCTTTCACAAAATATACCCAATGGACTGCCATGTGCCATATGCCCACATGTCGACCTTTATAGATAAGATAAGGTATTAAATAATACATCTTAAGTTAAGATTAGATATGGTTCTTTTGGAGTAAATATTGTTACCAAATAAAACAGCAAGTTATGTTTTCTTTAAGAACATTACATTCTTTAAGAATTATTATTAGTTCGAAAGTCTGTCTGTAATTATTTCAAGGTTAAACCGCTGAAACGATTTGAATTAATTTCCGAGACCTCAGACTATAGACTATTTATCGACACGATAATCGACACACAATATACAGGTGGAAAGCAAGGCCGCGGGCAATAATATATATATTATATTATACAGAACTCTAATCTTGAAAAGACTGTTGATATTATTTATCTTTTTTATCTTTACCCGCTATGATGTGCGTCATCAACGTCTCTGCAGGGGTTAAAACTAATAGTTGTCACAAAAAGTATATTCTATCATTTACTTGTTATAAGCAAATCTGATAAGAACATACAGAGTTTAGTAAAGTAATATCCATCTATTTTGCTGCAAAGTTAAGTAAGGATTCTAGAATTAAACTCACTTGTACTTATTCCACTATTTTATTTCCTTTTTACACCTGACCGGTTTCGCCTTATGGCATTCTCAAAGGTTATTGTACTTATTCCACTATTTTATTTCCTTTTTACACCTGACCGGTTTCGCCTTATGGCATTCTCAAAGGTTATATAACCTTTGAGAATGCCATACAAGTGAGTTTAATTCTAGAATGTATTACAACAAGTTCCATCAAGTGCCGACAATCGAGAGTATAAATTATATTAAGTAAGGATAGTTTCTAGATATAGATAGAGAAACTCTATCCATCATGGTGGCCAATTGACATTATTACAATAGGGACTTCAATTGGCCTAAGAAGGCTTGAAGAATGTATTAAATATAAATATATATTACTACAAAAAATAAACAATTTAAAAATATAAGACGGTTAAAACAATATTTTTTCTTGGAAGTCAGGCGTTTAATATATTTTTTTAAATAATTCTATTTCGAGTAATCATTTGCTATTCTTATGTTTATACACTAGGTTTTAGATCTTTTTGATGATTATTACTTCATGCTGGATTAATATCGTAAATACTTTTTATATATCCACTAGCCGACCCACGCAACCTCGTTTGCGTCTTCTATTGCCCGTAGCGCGATAATTTTCCCCCGTTTTTGAAACATTTTTCATTGGTGCTCCGCTCCTATTGGTCCTAGCATGATGATATATAGCCTATAGCCTTCCTCGATAAATGGGCTATCTAACACTGAAAGAATTTTTCAAATCGGACCAGCGGTTCTTGAGATTAGCGTGTTGAAACAAACAAACAAACAAACAAACTCTTCAGCTTTATATATTAGTATAGATTGTCGCCAGCGCGGGAATATCCGATATATTGCGTCGCTGGTATTTGTTGCTGTAATTAATTCTGTAGGCGCTTTGTTTTAGTTACTCTAGTATAAATGAACACAAAGCAATCATGAGGTCTGCCGACAGAAGTGATAACTCAAAACTATAAACAAACAGTTATTAAGGCTCACCTGAAAAGAACTTCTTTGCTCTTTAGGTAAATAAAATGCGTGTTAAAAAGCAGTAAAAAAAATGCTTATTGTGATGTTATAAAAATATAGGTTAGTTCTATACAGTATAAACATAATATTACCAGTCATGTCATATTAGATAGTCGAGCTATCAGATGTCACTATGCACACTGGCGCAAGCGCCCTGGGCCGCCGCGCATCTTACGATTAGGTCACGTATCCAGACGCGACGTGTCCCGACGCGAGTTTATCGTTTTTTAACCATCTCAAAATAAATTTTGTTAAAGTGAACAACGCCGCTAAAAAAATTTTATTTCAAAATGTATCTTTATTTAGGAACTTTGTTAACATGTGGTTAATTATTTTTATTAGATGACCCATTATCGAGAAAGGCAATATAACATTACGTTGCGATCAAAAAGAGCCGAGTAATTGAAAATATAGCGTTTGTTTTTATTTATTGGACATGGAAGAAGATGCGTAAGCTAATTACAGGATATAGAGATCTCCTTTACAGTTAAACTGCGTAGTGTCCTCTCTTTGTCAGCTCTTTCGACAGACAGACAGACCGACGGATAGACAGGCAAAAAATTTTTCAACTACATTTGTGGTATATGTACCGTGTATACATACAAATGCATTTAGTAAAAAACGGTTATTTTAATATCACAAACAGACACTCCAATTTTATTTATTTTTATAGATTATCTCTTCCAGTAGTAGTTCCACCGTAGTAGGTGGTATTGCTTAGTATAATTCACGGTAATATCAAAGCACCTCCAAACTTTCACTTTCTAATTTATGATCATCATCCTCCTATCCCTAATTTTATTTTAGGTCAGCCCATAGTCATCTTAAGCGCTATTCCTACCTTGAACAAACACAGCTGCAAGTTTCAAAGTCGACTCCACTTATTTAACGGACGGTTAGGTACTATTTACTGTAATGGCCTGACAGCTGATTTCGTGGGGTTATCTGATAACCCAAACCTATTAACATACATTTTGATGTCATTATTGTAGCTAGTGTCCTGTATTTAAACTAAGTTAGTACGTTATTCCCATTTCAATAATCACAACAGGATAAGATAGGCAATAAACATACGCACATGCGCACATATTGCCCTTGAGCTTTGATTGATGTACAATTTCTTCGTGTGTCTCAGTCTGGTATTCTAATAGTGTGTTAGAAATTTAGTTTCATTAATTCACACATGAAACAATGAAATCATAATTTATGCAATTGACGATAAGCAGTAATTTTGTAAACCTCTTTTAATACATTTTGTAGAATTCTCACAGTTAGAAACTAAATTGTCAAGTGTGTTCTCACAAGCCGATAAACCAACCTGCAGAAACAAAGTGTCCTACAACTATAGGGTGTCACGCGTTTATGGATCCTGAGTTGCATGCTTCTATAGGGATACCGTATTTAAGTAATACACTATCACAAATAGAAAAACTGAAAGCGGAACTAGGATTCGGAGCTAATTCAGGTTTTAAACCAAATATTATTTCTTCGCTTGCAAAGGCTGAGCTCCCCTGTAGGTCAGGTATCTTTGTACTGAAACGTCGGTCGTACGGATTTTCGAAAAAAGGTATTCGATAGCCTACACTAGTTTAGCCACTTGTTTAATAATACATCAGCTAATTTGGTAACTTAAAAGTTTGAAAAAAAAAACTGGGGACTTATCTGTGTATAATGTTTACAAGGCAAAGTACATTAACATGCGTCCTCGCTCTTTGTTCGGCCAAAGTTTTCAAAGATTTTACTATCTCAGGAGATTGACTGTCACTCAAAAGTTACATAATACCGACAATTGATCGAATAAAACTGACATTATCGATGCCACCTGTAGATCTATGTCATATCATTATGTTAAATTATAAAGATTGAAGTGGTATTTCCAATGACGTTGATAAAAGTATAAGATACCTTATATATAGAAAATTACGATAAAAGTGTTGATGCGAAACAACATAATGCGAATGAAGTAAAAATAAATGAATAGGAAGCATCTTAACAAGGTAGTCAGTAAATAGTCAAGGTAGATGCGGATCTACATATTATGGGCTTTACTGGCTGCAGCCCAGGGAAATTTCTGTTTCATTTCCTATTGGGGAAAATAGAACATTCAGTCTTCATTGGAAACAAAAGATTTCATTTTTTTAATATTAAAATTGTGGGTTCAAGACCACAAGGTCATCACACAATTTTAAACTTTTATGTTGTATAATTACCAAATTTAAATTAAAAGATTTAAATTAAATTGGTACCCCAACCGATAGGTCTCTTGAACGAAATGGTGAAACTCTTTGACAGATATGATATAGGTAGATTTCACAGACAAACATATTCTTTAATTTAAACTTGTTTTACATTTTTACATAAGTCAGACTACCTTTGAGTTATCATCTACCATCCATCACCCAGCAGTTTTTGTTTACGATTGAAATAATATATGACGTTTCAAATGGTTTTTTTTTTGTGGAATAGGCGGGCAAACGAGCAGACGTATCACCTGAGGGTAAGCGATTACCGCCGCCCATGGACACCTGCAAACACCAGAGGCGTCACAAGTGCGTTGCCGGCCTTTGGGGGATAGGTAGGGGAGATAGGGGGAGGGGGTTTGGGTGATGGGCCTCCGGTGTCCTCACTCACTCGGTGAAACACAGCGCAAGCACTATTTCACACCGGTTTGTTCTGTGAGGCCGTGGTATCACTCCGGTCGAGCCGGCCCATTCATGCCTAAGCGTGGCTCTCCCACGGTTAGTTGGTTCGTTTGTTTGGTAAGGCACTTACGTGCCTTTCTTGGGAAAATAATACTTTTCCAATGAGATAAACGAAGAACGAACGAGTAATGCCATTAAAACCAGGGTGAGAGCTATCGCAAGTTAAAGATGAGTATAGTTTGAGAGAGTAGTATATTGGAGAGATGAACGTCTTTTAAATATTGTTTTGATTCATGGTTTGTTGGAGCAGTAATCTCCTTGCATATGGTGACATAAGAAAAAACAACAATTAATAATAAACGTAAATTCAAACTTAATAATTCTACTATTGAGTTAAAAAATGAAATACCGAAATCTAAACTTAGATGTATTTAAGATTCATTTATTATTTTTAAATATATACAAGTACAATAGTACCTGACTAATTGTATGGTAGAAATAAACTTAAATTACAGTAGCTTAATGTCCCTCATCGATAGTCATAATCATGGACTCGGGTTCATAGTCGTGGTCGATGTAGCGGTTCTTCACGATGTGCTTATACACGAACGCTGACTTCTTGGGTGTACGGGTACGCGCTGGATCCTCAAAATCTACGTAGTAAAGGCCAAAACGTTGTCTGTGAATAAAAAAAAAGTCTTAAATACTCGGTGACTGTAAAATGTTTTTATTTACCACACTAAGAAAAATAGTTTTAGATATTACACTTTCCTGCGATAAATCAATAAAATGGTAGCTTCGGAGAACTGGATTTTCTATATTAAACTAGCTGAACCCTGCGGTGTTACCCGCGGTTATTGTTGTACTGCTGTAACGCCGCGGGAAAAAGTTAGTCTAAAGGAAGTAGCCTAAGTTACTCCCTAGATCATCAGCTACCTGCCATTGAAAGTCTCGTCTAAATTAATCCAGCCGTTTCAGAGATTACCCGAAACAAACCGACAGACAGACAATTTTTTTTTTTTACTTTTGGTATATGTACCGTGTATACATACATATGCATTTAGTAAAAACTTACTTATAATTTGCGCCGAAATACGTGCAATTCGGTCTAGAACTGCATGTATTGACAAACTTCACTCAACGTACGAAATAACGAAGCAAAACGTAAGAGAAAATGATAGCTAATTTCATTATCAGATTTCAAATGTATTGTGAGCGACGTACGTCAATTAGGTCACATTCAAGTTTTCACTTTTTGTGCACTGATAACATACCTGCTTTTTATATATAGTACTAGTTGTTGCTCTTGGCTCCGCCCGCGTATACGTCGGTTATCACGGCAAATATTAGCCTTTATGTTATTCTGATGTATAGCTATATTACTGTAAAGCTTCATCCAAAACTGTGCAGTAGTTTTTGCGTGAAGAAGTAACAGACATATACACTAACAATCTGTCACCTTTATATATTAGTGTGAAGTGTGATGTGATTATTGGCGTACATTAAGAATACCGAAGAACATCCTAAGGATACTTATTACAAACGGTAAATTCGCTGTAAGAGAATTTCTATTTAGCTAGAAAGTGCTATTCCTAAATCCTAATGATATGAAGAAGTCAGATAGATATATTATTAACAATACTTACGAGTACCCATACATCCACTCAAAGTTGTCTATCAAGCTCCATGCCAAATATCCTTTAAGGTTGACACCAGAGTCAATGGCGTCTAAAACGTCTTCCAGTGCGGCCCTGTAATAATCGACCCTAAGGTCATCCGTCAAGCCAACCTCAGGAGAATCAGACCAACCATTCTCTGTGATATAAATAACTGGACCATTGTATCTCTGGTGCAGGTCCATTAGAGAATTGTAGAGACTTTTAGGAGCCATCTGTGGGTATAAAATAATTTCATTTGTTACTCTTTGCATTTCACTTTGTAGATCACAATAGGTTAGATTAGAATATTTTAAAAATCTACGTTTGTTGTTTAGTTGCCCACCTTAAGGGTTCCCACACATAACTACGATGCGATGCGATACGACGCTGCCCTTTTTGTATGAAATGTGTGATGAAAAATAAAATAAAAATAATATAAATGATTTATGGAAGAAAAAAATGTTTGACACATATTTCGTTTATACTCTTTAGGATTTGAATCAAAATAAAATAACATCCCAGATCCTACAAAATATGCGTAGCGTAAAGTTACCTAGATAGGTAACTTTTCACTACATATTATATATGTCGGAGAACGAGTAGTTTTCTTAAGTTTTAATTTGAATTCGTGTTTATTTCAATCGATTATTCGAAACTTCAAACTGTCCATCGAGAAACATGGGAGTTTGGGTGGAATCTATGCAAAAGAAGGCGCACTGATTATTTGTTATTAACGATGTGATTATTACGTCTTAGTTTACTTACAGCTTGATTTAATAATGTGGTTTTAGTTTTAGTCGATTCTGTAAGCGATATTAAATTAAATGTTACTAAAATGAGTGCGGGTAACACCGAATAGAGTGGTAGGTGTCACCACTAGTTAAAGCGAGCAGCCGGTATAAAAGAGAGCGGCCGCACGAGTTGCGGGACTACTAACCTTTTGGCTCTTAATCTAACTACCCACCGTTTCGTATTGAAGTAAAATAGAATCAACAGATCAGTTGAGTACGGGCATTGTACCAGGAAGGACAAGCTGTAAATAAGCTAAGTACATAGTCTTCTTAATTGTTGTAATTGACTATTGATAGTTTGTAACTAATAAGTTAAGATGTAACTTTCAAAAGAGTGGCCATGAGTTTCTTTGCCGGTTTCTTCTCATAAGGCCCTACGCATTTGGAAACTGGAGGTTATGGGTCGTCACGGACGTTCAGTGGATTTTGGTGTTCTCACCTAATTCACTTTGACAGTGTTGTGCCGATCTATGATTTTAACTGTAGCTTCATTGATTCAATAAACTATTGGAATTCTAAATTGTCTTTGGCTGTGCAAATAAACCCTACCTACCAACTTGTGTAATAATGAAGATTGATTACTAGACTAGACTAGACTTGATTAAGAGCGATTTCTGTTGCTTTGGATCATGAGTGCCACTTGACAAAATATGCAAGTGACGTCGGCGAAGCTGACGTCACCATTTCTTAAAAACCGCTTCGACCGATCGCCCACACTGTGACTCCGACATCAGAAGTGGGATTACCTGTGATACCCCTAGAGATTACCTGTGGATTACCTGTGAATTACCCCTGTGTACTACCCCTAGAGATTACCTGTGAATTACCCCTAGAGATTACCTGTGAATTACCCCTGTGGACTACCTCTAGAGATTACCCCCATGAACTACCCCTATGGATTATCGCTATAGATAACCCATAACGGATCAAGAACAAAATACAGGGCAGATTGTTATTATTTTATTTTCGTTTACCCTACATTAAAAAAAAAATCTTTTCGATACGTAATTCATTTGTGCTATACAAGAACCGCCAACTAGTGAGAGAACTACTCCGACTGTAAAAGTAAAGTGATGTGTGAAAATACAAGAGCTGTCAAAGCTGTGCCAAAATCATGGTTACGTTATCCAGTAAAGATTAGGACAATTTTAGTCGTGACAATATTGCTAACACATAATCTGAGATTTCAGATACTACCTCGCCTTCTGAACCAAAGTGCAGAAGACTAATACTTGAACCTTATTCAAGTGTGGCGTCATAGATGCAATTCCAATATGAATGCCAAGACAAACGATTTGCAAACCGAGTAACCAGTGAATGTCAGCTCCATCCAACCAGCTCTAGTTCAGCTCCAAGAAAGATTTGGTGAGAAGTTTTCATTTTGTTTCAAATGCTCTTTAATAAGACAAATTCTGTGAGATAGATTTCTGGGCCAACGACAATATAGTGCAGTAATATTATTGAGGGTAGGTAACGCCCGCCCTTATTGTAACATAGTATTGTGTGGTCCACAAATTCTTGCCCTGAGTCTGGGTGATTTTTGTGTACGTTTTATATCCTTTTGTGAGGTCCCCCGTGACACAGGATGTTTATTCCTAATGGGAGGGTTGTCTTTTTAATAAAACAAGAAATTCTGTCAAGAAATGCACTGAATAGTATTTCCTGTAGTAGGTACACGATTACTGTATTTCAAACGACATAATTATTTAAAGAAAAGAATGAAAATCTGCTTGTATTAGACTTTTTGGTTGTAATTTTTGAAAAGTTCTTAAAAGTAATAAGGTCGTTTCTATTGGTGCCTACGTTCTCTTATAAAATGAGGATCGCAATCAAATGAAATTAGACCAGCAGTATAAAGGTCCTTACGTGGTCGCCAAAATTCTAGAGGGAGACCGCGAATTTGCTGTCCACACATATTTTCTACCAACCATTGATCATTTACACTCGCAGTAATCAAAGTGAATACAGACCGTCAGATACCCACTAGTGAAGTCCCTATTGATTTGTCCAATGAACATGTAGAAAACAATGATCCTTGAATAGTTTATTAAATTAATCGAAGTCTTTATTTTGTTCGTGAACAATTATTTGGAATGTATTTTGTGACGTTTTAAGTTTATTTTAATTAATAAACAAAGTTATTTAGTTACAAGGGATGTAGTGTTGGTAACCTGGTGTCACTACCTCTTTAGGTCTCGCTGGTCATTTGTAGCCGTAGCTCGTGCAGTACTTATCTGTAGAGAGTGCGCGGTGCGCATCTGGCTATGCGAATGTTAGTCGCTGGTTAAGTGACAATAAAAAGATCTCGATCTCTGGTTAAGAGTTGAGCAAAAAGCCGCTGGTGAAGTCGTTATACGCAGTTGCTGGTTAAGCGACTAAGTCAAAACGTCTTAACGCTGTTACTGGCGATTTAGACAGAGGTGCTGAACCTAGGTTAACAATCATTATTGTTTGTACTAAGATTTATGTGATTATGCTGGTAGAGATATAAATGAGCATGGTCAGAACCTTATCGTGATACTGACGTGAATAGAAACATCAAATTTAAAATCATGAAGGCAAAATAATTTGTTATAATTGAAATTGGTTTCTATGAATCTTTAATTTGGTCAGGAATAGCCGAGAGGACGGATTCACTGTCCAGATGATTCCTCAGTTAACAAACACGTAGACGTGTAAGTCTTATCAGAATGCCTGTGGGCCAGGCCGAATAAATTAAGCTACTGCGGTTGCTTTTTTCTTTGTTTACAGATGACTCACACGAGGACGTGTGATGCATCAGGACGGCCGTGTCGGAGAACGAGTAGTTTTCTTAAGTTTTAATTTGAATTCGTGTTTATTTCAATCGATTATTCGAAACTTCAAACTGTCCATCGAGAAACATGGGAGTTTGGGTGGAATCTATGCAAAAGAAGGCGCACTGATTATTTGTTATTAACGATGTGATTATTACGTCTTAGTTTACTTACAGCTTGATTTAATAATGTGGTTTTAGTTTTAGTCGATTCTGTAAGCGATATTAAATTAAATGTTACTAAAATGAGTGCGGGTAACACCGAATAGAGTGGTAGGTGTCACCACTAGTTAAAGCGAGCAGCCGGTATAAAAGAGAGCGGCCGCACGAGTTGCGGGACTACTAACCTTTTGGCTCTTAATCTAACTACCCACCGTTTCGTATTGAAGTAAAATAGAATCAACAGATCAGTTGAGTACGGGCATTGTACCAGGAAGGACAAGCTGTAAATAAGCTAAGTACATAGTCTTCTTAATTGTTGTAATTGACTATTGATAGTTTGTAACTAATAAGTTAAGATGTAACTTTCAAAAGAGTGGCCATGAGTTTCTTTGCCGGTTTCTTCTCATAAGGCCCTACGCATTTGGAAACTGGAGGTTATGGGTCGTCACGGACGTTCAGTGGATTTTGGTGTTCTCACCTAATTCACTTTGACAGTGTTGTGCCGATCTATGATTTTAACTGTAGCTTCATTGATTCAATAAACTATTGGAATTCTAAATTGTCTTTGGCTGTGCAAATAAACCCTACCTACCAACTTGTGTAATAATGAAGATTGATTACTAGACTAGACTAGACTTGATTAAGAGCGATTTCTGTTGCTTTGGATCATGAGTGCCACTTGACAAAATATGCAAGTGACGTCGGCGAAGCTGACGTCACCATTTCTTAAAAACCGCTTCGACCGATCGCCCACACTGTGACTCCGACATATATAATATACATATTTAGGAGATATAACACACAACGATATCTAGTAAAAGTAAAGTAAAGAAAAAAAGAAAGAAAGAAAATAGTGCCATCTAGTAAAGTCTCAGAGTGAACCAAAAATGTTCTTAATAAGTGTGACCTTCCATTGCACGAATGCATTATTAGATCGGAAGTTCTTGTGGTGCGAACTCAGATATTTACGATGCGTTGCAAAATCGCAGTTTTGTGTGGGCGCCCTTAATATTAATTTTATTCTGTTTTTAGTATTTGTTGTTATAGTGCCAAAATAAATACATTAACCGTGAAAATTTCAACTGGATCACAGTGCATGAGATATTAAGATAAGAGATATTAATGATGTCTTCAAAATTTGTCAATATTGAAGAACTGTGATTTTGAATACAACTAAGCAATAATGTACACAATGTTCATTTGTAAGACCTTTATGAGTTTGTTTTTTTTTGTTTTGTTTTTTTTTTATTTTTTTTTTTAAAGACAACTCCCGCATTAGGAATACATATCCTGTGTCGCGGGGACTTAACAAACATACATGAAACGGACACAAAGTACAGCCAAACTCAGGACAACAATTTGTGGATTACACAAAGTGTTGTACCGCATGGGATTTGAACCCTCAACACTTGGCGCTGTAGCTAGCGGCGTGGCGACCACTGAAAGCACTAGGCCAACCGTGCAGTCTTTGTTTTGCAGTTTGTTTTGTACTTACCATTAACCAGTCAGCTGCTGATTCTGTCCATTCTTCAGGAACAAAAATGCCAATATCTACGTCATCTTCATATGATGGAACTGCATTTAGGGCTTTGTGTTCGGATGCTGAAATCAATTTAGCGGTGTAATGATTAACACCGAAAAAATCTGAGGTACCTCGGACCCATGCCTTCTCTTCTTCTGTGAATTCTGGAAGACGTGACTTAGAGAAACCTTGTTGTGCACTTTTCTCAGCTATTCTTGCCGCTATATCTTTAGGGAATCCTCCCTCCGCAGAGAAAATGGGATCAGAGTACAAACCATACTGAAAGAAATAAATACTTTACATTCGAGAGTTTTAGTACAAAAAAATAAATAATGTCTTAAGTCTGTAGGTAAATCATATTTCTTACATCACCCTGTTTCTTTAATTCAGCAGCAAATTTATCTTCATCAGAATTCGTGAGGGCATCATACCAGCTAACTGCGATGGTGATACCGCACAGACCACCTTGAGTCGGCCTAAATTCATTATTGTAGAGATGGTATGCATTAGCGTGAGCAAGCAATAGGTTTTTAGCACACAAGTAGGTACCGAAAGCGGTAGAATTCAGAATGGGGGCCTTGGTAGTAGATCCGTACCCCTCGTGACAGATCTCTTTAGGTTCATTAATTGTGATCCAAAATTTGACCCTATCTCCGAAGTGTTCATATGCAACTCTTGCGTAGTCTTCAAACCATTCAGCTATTAAAGAGTTCGAGAAACCTCCGAGCTCGTGTAGTTTTTGTGGAATATCCCAATGATATAAGGTAACCATGGGTTCGATGTTATATTTTAGCATTTCATTAATTAAATTGTTGTAATATTCGATTGCAGCAGGGTTGATTTCGTTAGCGAAACCTGTAGGCAAAATTCTAGACCAGGAAAGTGAAAAACGATAAGAATCAAGGCCTAATTCTCTCATGATTTCAACATCTCGCTTGTAATTGTGGTAGGAGTCAGCAGCAATATCACCGTTGCTGAGGTCCTCGATGACTGTTGGTTGATTGTGGGTCATATGGTCCCAAATATTTTCACCTTTACCTAATGAGCAAAACAAAAAGTGATCAGTGCTGAGATTTTGTTTTAAAAGTGTCACTCATAAAGCTACATACCATCTTCATCCCATGCACCCTCTATCTGGTAGGAAGCAGTGGCACAGCCGAACACGAAATCGGCAGGAAAACTCCTCTGCTGTTTCACTGAGAGGCCGTGAGAGGCCACAGTCATTAAACTGTTGAAATAAGTTCTAGTTAACATAGTTATCTTTCAGATCTTAAGCTATTATTACAGGCAATAATTGATTTGATTTTACAATTTATTTTTATTTGTCTATTGGATATTTGTTGGATATAGAAAATAAATATAGGGTTGAGGAGAATCTTTCTGGGTATAATGCACTATTACCTTTTGCTTATCAACAAGGTAAATAGTCTGCCTTTAACAAATGGCAAAATCATCAAAATCGGTTCATAAACGACGAAGTTATCCGCGAACACACATAATATATATATATATGTCGGAGAACGAGTAGTTTTTTAAGTTTAATTTGGATTAGTGTTTATTTCAATCGATTATTCGAAACGTCAAACTGTGCATCGAGAAACATGGCAGTTTGGGTGGAATCTGTGGACGGTGTATGTAAAAGAAGGCGCACTGATTATTTGTTATTAACGATGTGATTATTACGTCTTAGTTTATTTACAGCTTGATTTAATAATGTCGTTTTAGTTTTAGTCGATTCTGTAAGCAATATTAAATTTAATGTTACTAAAATGTGCGGGTAACACCGAATATAGTGGTAGGTGTCACCACTAGTTAAAGCGAGCAACCGGTATAAAAGAGAGCGGTCGCACAAGTTGCGGGACTACTAACTTATTGGCTCTTAAATTAACTACCCACCGTTTCGTATTGAAGTAAAATAGAATCAACAGATCAAACAGAGAGAGTTTAGTACGTACATTGTACGAGGAAGGACAAGCTGTAAATAAGCTAAGTACATAGGCTTTTTAATTATTGTAATTGAATATTAAACGTTGTAACTAATAAGTTAAGATGTAACTTTCAAAACATTGGCCATGAGTTTCTTTGCCAGTTTCTTCTCATAAGGCTCTACGCATTTTGGAAACTGGAGGTTATAGGTTGACACGGACGTTCAGTGGATTTTCGTGTTCTCACCTAATTCACTTTGACAGTGTAGTGCCGATCTATGATTTTAACTGTAGCTTCATCGATTCAATAAACTATTGGAATTCTATATTGTCTTTGGTTGTGCAAATAAACCCTACGAACCAACGTGTGTAATAATGAATTAAGAGCAATTTCTATTGCTTTAAATCATGAGTGCTACTTGACAAAATATGCAAGTGACATCGGCGAAGCTGACGTCACCATTTCTTAAAAACCGCTTCGATCTCCACTGTGACTCCGACATATACATATACGGTCGAATTGAGAAACCTCCTCCTTTTTTTTGAAGTCGGTTAAAAAGAAGATCTTGCATATAAGGGATTTAGTGCGTGATCACTATATACTTGTGCTGACAACGCAATAACAAATAAAAAATCATCCAGGTACTGTTAGTTACGAAACCAACAGTACATACCTGGATGACCGAGATTTTTTATGTTGGTAAATTTTGTATAAACTAATCCTAACTAGATTTATTTATTCCCCGAAACCCCCTGAATACTACATTTAATGAAAATCGTTGAAATCATTTACGAGATTCAGATTATACCTATATATTCAAAAATAAGTCTTTTAAAGGTATTAGATACATATGAGATATATACCAACACAATAAACCACTTACTTCTTATGATTTAAAAAACCAAGAAGATACCAAAACCTAATAGATAATTACATTTTTGAACCGTTTGGGGTCGAGATGCTAGTTTTATGGGGTCCGAGTGTGTTTAAACAACTAGGTAAGCAACTGATCAACGCTTCTTGTGACCAGAAGGCCGGCCTTTTTCTAGCACAGAGAATTAGCATTGCCATCCAACGTGGCAATGCTGCCAGCCTTTTAGGAACGCTACCAGTAGGCGATGATGCGGAGGAATTGTTTGACGCTTGCATGTAGACATTGTTGTTTCTCTTACTATTATTTCCTAGTACTTTTATTGAATTTTAAGATAATATATTATTTAAAGACTGAATACATACCTTAGTACCACTAGGACCTTCATGGTGAGAATAAGATTTTTGTATCACTATGTTAGTTTATATAGGCGACTCGTCTCTGAGTGGGGCAAGTTAACGAAAGCCTTATCTTTAAAACTACTTCACTTATCTGATAGATCTTATCGATACATAGCTTAGCTTTTCCAATAACGCATTTTCTTTTCTCGTCGCATGTAAACAACATTTAAAACTAACACTTTATTATAACATTTTATTTTACGTGTGTTCATCAGCATCAGCTCAGCCAAATGATGTCTGATTTTGCTTCTAGCCCACTATATTGACTTATTTACAACTTCAACTGTAATAAGGCATTCCACAATGTGTTAATGCATCTCATGCACCCTCTACCTTGTAGGAAAGCTGTGGCAGAGCTGAACACGAAGACAAATGGCAAATTAGTGGATCAATGTGTCGTGAGCTAGTTGTGGAGACAAGCTACCAATAATCCATAGACACTGAGTACAAAATTTAAAACAAAAGATAAAAGAAACGGGTGCCTTCAGTAATATTCACTTCAGTCATTTCTGACTCATAATCCCTCTTGTCTATGATATGAATTTTGAACATGTTCTTATTATTATATGTCGGCCTTTATCCAGATTTTACTTGGAGTTGATCAGTCGGTACATGTTCATACTAACTAGTGGTCACCCAGTATTCCAAGTTCGAATATAATTATAAATATTTTGGACATCTAACACACAACGCCATCTAGTCCCAAACTAAGCAGTGTGTTATGGGTACTAGACAACTGATACAAATACATATTTACTTTTTTTTGGAAATACACACATGTTGTACACAGAAAACACCCAAACTCCGAAACAAATATTTGTAGATCATACAAACATTTGGTCCGACCCGGGAATCGAACCCGAGACCTTAACCACAGCAGTCGCATATGCTGTAACTGCGCCACTGAGGGAGTTCTGTTCAATAGTTTAAACTTTAACTGTGCCAAATTTTATACTCCTCTTTTGGCATAATTTTCATAAAAGGGGTACAACGTTTTTGCTGAAACTGTTTTTTCTTATTAAATTTATATAACTTTACATAACAGACAAAACAGTCTAGCACCAGTTATCTAAACGATAAGGTACTTTTATATAATACATTAAAGAAAAAAACAATTGATGTAATTCATATCGATCTTTTATCGAGAGCTAAGATTATTAACTTATACTAACATTGAGCACTTTTTGGTATCTGAAAATCTTATGAGTTCGCGTCACCGCGTCGTCGACTTGCTGACGTCACAAAACTTCTTTGGCCGCGTTAATCACTTTTTGGTAGAGGAAAATCTTATGAGTTCGCGTCACCGCGTCACCGTCATGCTAATGTTTGATGTTGATAATTTTAATTTAAACATTAATTTTCCAAATAACATCCTAAGTTATAACTTTTCACTTCTATTGGCAGGCCTTATGACAACAATTTACATTACAATCTGTCATGTCTCAAACTTTTGAAGTGAAAAATTACGGCCGCAGTAATTTTAAAACAGCTAGTTCAAATGAAAATAGCGATCAAACAGAATTATGTAAATGTTGATATGAGCGGGTTTTAAATATTTATTTCTGCGATTTTTGATGACAAAAATATGTATTTTTATGTATATCAAATCACTACGATTTCACAAGAGTGTTAAGATTGAAATCACACGGTTGGGTCGGCTCGACCGGGGCGGTAATACCCTTATACCTTTGCTCCGTGCTTATACCCACGGAGCAAATACAAAGCTTATACCACACCGGTAATACCACACTTGCTTGATTATGCTTTCCATCAGGGGCAGAGCACAGTAATTTTGGCAGGGCCATATATAAATAAAAAAGCTTATCAGGGTCACGACTGGGCATAGACCTTATCCGTTTTACAATTATTAAATTTTATTTTCAAAAGAAATTCCTTGTTTAAGTATTTAGTTATACAGTTTGCGTCACAAGATAGGTTATGTTCCCCTATGCTTCTCAAGTCCTATTTGTCCCCAATACAAATATCATCAGTTTATACTTATGCAAAATTTGATAAAGATAAACCTAAGTTGTGTACTTTTATGTTATATTTACGATTACTCTTAAAGCACTATATCTTATCTTAATACGTATTACGTGTAATCTTGTAGAGTACGGCAGATGTAGGGCACGTGGCAGACTATTGGGATATTTTTTGGGAAAGTAGTCATCCCTGTTTTAGGATAAGAACTATAGAGTATGTCTTCACAGTAAATAAATAAATAAATATTCCGGACATTTAACACACAATGCCATCTAGTCCCAAGCTAAGCAGAGCTTGTGTTATGGGTGTACTAGACAGCTGATAGAAATACATATATACTTTTTATTTTTTTGTAAATACATACATATTATAGATAGAAAACACACAAACTCCGAAACAAATATTTGTAGATCATACAAACATTTGGTTCGACCCGGGAATCGAACCCGAGACCTCATGATCAGCAATCGCACATGTGAGCGGGGGAAAACATCTACCTACTTATGATTGTCTCAATAAAACTTAACAATTAATATCTTAATATTTATTAACAGGACAACAGATATTTGTATTGTATTATTCTAAAACAAGTCTAACCGGTTGACATCCGCTATTACATTTAAACTTACTCACGTTATTTTATTACATTAAAATAACGTGAGGTTAATCACAGTAATTCTAATTATTTAATTAAGGATTTATCATGTCATTAGAGTAAGGCGTAACGAATTTAATTATACACTATATATACATTATTTGGTATACACCGGCTACCGTCATTATGTTTCATCTGCGTTGGTTTCGTAATGGCGAGAATAAATGAAGAGATCAGTCTAGTTTGAGCATTGTACGAGTAAGGACAAACTGTGAATAAGTTAAGTACATAGGCTCCGTAATTGTTGTTATTGATTATTAAACTTTTGTAAGTAATAAGTTAAGATGTAACTTTTAAAAGAGTGGCCATGAGTTTCTTTGCCAGTATTCTTCTCATAAGGTCCTACGCATTTAGGAAACTGGAAGTTATGGATCGACACAAACGGGCAGTGGATTTTAGTGTTTTCACCTAATTCACCTTGACCATGTAGTGTCGCTCTATGATTTTAAGAGTAGCTTCAAACGTTCATTAAATTCATGATTCAAGTTTGAACCTAAGTTATGTTGTTTCAATTAATCCTAGTGTACCGATGGGTATGATAATGAATTGATTGAGAACGGTCTAAATCATGTGAGTGATATTAATAATTGAGGAGTGACGTCAGCGAAGCTGATGTCACTCTTTCTAAAAATCATATCTCCTTTTTAAATCTAACACACACGACAACCGCTAGACCAATGAGGCAGGCTTGTAACTGTTTTAATAGTCTTTTGTTATTTTAATATCATTCACCATTGTTTGCAGATGACGTGTGAGAAAACTTTGAAGTTAGTTTCGTGTTACGTTATGGTTTCGTTTAGAGAAATAGCTAGAATGGAAATATAATACATACACAAGGATCTTGAAGATCATACTTATAAAACTTTTTGAACTTGACTGCCTCCCTGGTGCAGTTGTAGCGTATGCGTCTGTGCTTGAGGTCTCCTTTTCAATTTCCGGGTCGAAGCAAATGTTTGTATGATCTGCAAATATTTGCTTTGGAGTTTGGGTGTTCTCCATGTATAATATAATTTAATATAATAAAAAAAGGTTAAATTTATATCACTTGTCTAGTACCCATAACACACGCTCTGCTTAGCTTGGAAAATATGGCATTGTGTGATGCAATTTTTTTTATTTATTTTATTTTTAAATGTCATCAATGCACTTTAAAATGTCAGTGCCTGTACAGATTTACATTATTGATGTAACAAAAATCTCTTCTAGAGTTAAGGTAATAACAGGTGAGATATATGCTTTAAAGAACGTTTTGATTCATATTAGTTTGCAAATCCGTCCCCTAAGTCACCACGACGGTTTTACCGTAACAACGTATTTAGGATGTAGATAAAACCGTAAAGTAAATATCGCCAAACGTTGAAATTTTGTAAGAATCCTAGAATACGGCTGCAATCATTTTGGAATCATAACTCTAACAAAATATCTGAGATATAAAAGGAATGAATTATTTGTATCTACTTCAATTGCATTTGCAAATTGTTCTCTTCAAAGTAGTTCGTTTAACAATAGTGCAAAGTAAATAAAGTTACATTAGAAATTAATATACTTCTCTTTCAAATTCCTTTTTATTTTAAAAGACAATTCCCGCTCTAGGAATATTCTTGGGTCACGGAGGACTTTACAAACATACATGATACGGACATAAACAACATCCAAAATTACGAAATTATATTAAACTAGCTGAACCCCGCGGTGTTACTCGCAGTGAATGTTGCACCGCGAGTAACGCCAACGGACAAAGTTAGTCTAAAAAAAGAAGCCTAAGTTACTCCCTGGATCATCAGCTACTTGCCAGTGAAAGTCCCGTCAAAATCCGTCCAGCCGTTCCAGAGATTACCCGGAACAAACACAGACAGACAAAATTTTTTTTTAGCTACATTTTTGGTATATGTACCGTGTATATATATGCATTTAGT
Organism: Spilosoma lubricipeda; assembly: GCA_905220595.1. Taxonomy (NCBI): domain Eukaryota; kingdom Metazoa; phylum Arthropoda; class Insecta; order Lepidoptera; family Erebidae; genus Spilosoma; species Spilosoma lubricipeda. Next base: position 11,823,980 of record HG992296.1, on the reverse strand, counting down.
AAAAAGTGGTTATTTTAATATTACAAACAGACACTCCAATTTTATTTATTTGTATAGATGTATAGATAAAAACTAAAATATGTAAAAAAAAATCAACTCTCTCTTTATTGAGACCACAATTTATAAATATGTTGAGTAAACTCTGAGTTTCAATAAAAGAGAACAAATCAAAAATTGTTACCAGAAAAATAAGGCAAATGACCTCATTTTCTAATCAAAGTGATACACTAAATGATATCACTAATAATACAAAAGAACAATAATAATATAACGAGCGTATTTATTAATAAAGGCAGTCTTCTTTTGTTTGTAACGCCTTCTCATGTTTAGTATCCGACACTCACATAGTCAGAAGAACTGAAAATGTTTCCGAGTATAGTTGCGTGCGTAGTGGTTCTGAGATAGTGAAGTGACAAATAAGTGGGTGAAATTTATTAAAACCGGTAATATATTGTGTTAATAGTTAAAAATTCTAAAGAAGTATAAACTCATACAAGGCTGAAATGTTAAGTTCCGACATTATGTTAATTTAAAGGGACAAAAGTATTAGAAGCTGGTTGACCCAGTTTTGACGGGTATTTTTTTTTTTATTAATTTTCTGAAATTGAATCCTACCTAGATCGATTTTTCGCCCTCGGAACTCCCTGCATACTAAATTTCACGAAAAATATTGGAGCCTTTTACGAGATTTAGATTATCACTACATATTATACAAGTACAATTTCAACAAAAATAAAACCGACTTCAAGGTTTGACTTGATTTCTCTTAGATGCCATCATCAGAATTAATGTCCTTATTATGGTACAACAGTTGGGACATCTCCTTTCCATTAACAAAAGAATCATCGAAATCAGTTGATAAACGACGTAGTTATCCGCGAACACACATAGTATATATATATATAAACGGTCGAATTGAGATACCTCCTCCTTTTTTTGAAGTCGGTTAAAAACAAAGTCCTCCGCCGCGTCTGTTCGCGATGAACTCAAAAGCTACATCACGGCTTTTTATGCGGTTCTTAGCAATAGATAGAGTGATGGTTGAGCAAGGTTATCGTTTATAAAATGTTAATTTTTGGAGAATATTGTCTAAAATAAAACTATATTTGTTGAAGACGTCGGAAAAGATTAAGCCGCACATCTTCTTAGAGTAACGTAGGCTATATTATATTTACCATAAATAATCCGTACGAAGCCGTGGCGGATAGCTAGTATAGCGAACTCATCTGCTCATAAAAAGTTGAACTTGCAAAAGTGTTTTTACAACCTAATTGCAAAATAAATTATTTCATTTCATTATACTATATATACAAGAATTCCTCGTTAAAAGGTATTAGATATTAATTCAAAAAAATTAAATTAAAAAAAAATAATAATTAAACAGAAAACCCGACTGCTTTAAAACAAAGAACTGAAAAGTATCACAATATCTATAAATAGTTCGACTGATTATTAATCTATCGTTTTGTAAACTTTATTCAAATAATGAAATAAATGTATTTTTATACCTATTCGAATTACGGCCTGTATCCATCGAGCCCCTGCGATCTTAACTAGGTCGTACATCCACCTTGCATAGATAGATTAACATAGATTATGATTCATTAATGTTTAAACAATACTTATACAAAAACAAAACCTATACATAATCATTTGTCATTAAAATTGTTCCTAAGTGTTTTTGCATTCCGGTACCATACAAAACTTGTAAGAAGGTTTTTGTAACATCTTCCATGATTTATATATAATAAATAAATAATAAATATTTCGGACATCTAAACACAGAACGCCGTCTAGTCCCAAGCTAAGCAGAGCTTGTGTTATGGGTACTAGACAACTGATATAAATACATATTTACTTTTTTTTTGTAAATACATACATATTATAGATAGAACACACCCGAGACCTAAAGAACAGCAGTCCCATACCCTACCACTGCGCCACCGAGGATAAGATAAGATTTGTTTGCACGAGGTGAGATAAAAGTTTACTGTAAACGTATTACACCTATGTCTATTATTTCGATTAACTGCCTCGTTGTTCTTGCGGTTGACGTATGCGAATGACCGATCAAGAAGTCTCAGGTTCTAATAACAGATTGCCCAAAAGTGTTATTGAGTTTTTGTGATTATAGAAATACTTAATAACAGCTCGGAGTTTGGAAGTTGGAGTCGAAGAGCTCGGAGAGCACGTAAAGCTGTCGGTCCTGCGCTTGATGTCTCACCGATCGTGTTGGTTAAGCGGATCGGATTATAAGAGTGAGGGAACAGAGAGCGCACCTATGTTTGCCCACACATTTGTGCACTATAATATCTCCTGCGTAGTTGGCTGGTCTCCGTTGAGAATGGCCGCCGTGGCTGTAATCGGCTATGAGAATATATTAAATATTTTGATTAACGTGTAATGTGACAATCTCTATGTCTGTCTATTAGACTTTGACGTCAAACAGAGGTAGTGAAAATGGATACTTTTGTCGCGTAAACAAAAATAAAAAGTGAATACGGGATAAATGTTATAAATTTTCAACTTCACATGATCCTTTTCTTTTTTTAGTTGTAATTAGAATATTAGTTGTTAATTAGAATATTAGTAGCATATCTTAAAATATGTGTTTTGTTTTCTTCAGGTCATAAAAGTAAAACGAGGGACCCGAAGACTAAAACAAAGTATCTAACAAGAGATTATGATAAATATATTTCGATCTCCAATAAGATTTAGTATGAAACAGAAGAGAATAGAATAGCAGTAAATTTTAATCGACACTATTAAATATTGCTTTCATATTTGAAGTCACAAAGAACAGTCTGATTCATGTAATAATCTCACAGGGAAATTGCATTTGCATCTGCATTTACAATCTTCACAAAAGATAAAAATAAACAATAGTTTGATGAACAGTATCACATTTTAAATCGATCTACAGTACTACACAGAACAATTCTTATTTTCTGTTCTGTGGCAGTACAATATAACAAAAGTGCAATAATTTAAAAGAGCCTTAAGTCCAGATAAATATAGACACTTGATTGATTATGGGTTATATAAACTGAAACAGAAAATTGAATGTGTTTTTTCATCATGAAGGTCCTGGTTGTGTTAAGGTATGTATGTACTTTTTTATTGTCAATTCAGTATTAGTTGTACTAATCAAACAAAATTTAACTCTTGGACTCTCTGCTTCTTTTTTTATCTGTCTGCCTCTATAAGTGCAATCTTCTCTTCAACAATCCTTATATAACTGCAGTTACCGTAACTGACTATGGCTGTGGCTGACTTGTTTTAGTACTAGTCGCAGAGCATAAATTTTACTAAAACTTCCCACAAAACTAAAGGTCAGTACAGACTGCTAGCTTTTATAGAAGAAGAAGATAAAAACATAAAAAATAACTCAAATCAATCGAAATTTTCTTTAGTCATGCCATATCCAAACTAATATGATAAATTCGCAAGGAACTCTGTTTGTCTACCAGTCTGTCTGTTATATTTTCACGGCTAAACCGTGGCACCGATTATAATGAAATTTGGCATGGAGAAACTTTGGTTGTTGAAGAAGGCATAGGCTACTATACATCACGATTTCCGTCATACATGTGGGTAGACTCGGGCATAAACTAGTTTCGCATACAGCAGAAATTGAGAAAGGCACAGTTATAACTCCTACAAATTAACGTCCGCGTCAGCTAGACATAATTATTCAGAAGTGCATTATGACATTTCTGACTCGTTGCATGAAGTAATTCTGTAACCTCTTCAATCAGACGTAGCATTATCTAACGGCCAACCTTTCCTTGATACCCTGCCAAAAATGTCAGACATTGAGATAAAAAGTAACATCTATACGAGATAAGTTTTATGCGAGTGTTTACATAATATATGTTACATATACCACTAAAAAGAGCTTGTAAATATAACCGCTGCAAAAGTTTAATTTTTCCATTAGTATCATTGCCGTCGCCACGCCTGGTTTATCTGACAATGAGAAAAGGCATTTTCCGGCAAACTTTCTCTTTGGCTCCGCTACAGCAGCATACCAGGTTGAGGGAGCGTGGAATAAGGATGGTAAGTTGTCAAACTTATTGCCTGTAATTTCTGACTTAGAATGACATGTACAACATTGTAATATTAAATTATCTACCAGGTAAAGGAGAAAGTATTTGGGACCACATGACCCACAATCATCCAGACAAGATTGCCGATTTGAGTAATGGCGATGTCGCTAGTGACTCTTACCACAATTACAAACGTGACGTCCAGATCATGAGAGAGTTAGGACTTGATGCGTACCGATTCTCTCTCTCCTGGCCGAGAATCCTTCCCACAGGATTCGTTTACAACATCAACCGTGCAGGCATTGACTACTACAATAAGTTAATTAATGAGATGCTGAAATACAATATTACTCCAATAGTCACCCTCTATCACTTGGATCTGCCACAAAAACTCCAAGAGCTAGGAGGTTTCGCAAATCCCATGATTAAAGATTGGTTTGAGGATTACGCAAGAGTTGCATTTGAACATTTCGGAGACAGGGTCAAGCACTGGATTACATTCAACGAACCCGTTTTTTGTTCTCTCGGCTATGGTTCCGATAAATTGGCACCGATCGTAAACTCGACTGGCTTAGGAGGCTACTTGTGCGCCAAGAATGTGATTCTTGCACATGCCAACGCCTATCATGTATACAAGAATGACTTCAAGCCAACTCAAGGGGGTCAATGCGGTATCACTATAGGCGTGAGTTGGTATGAACCTCTGACTGATACTCCTGAAGATAAGTTTGCTGCGGAACTCAAGAAACAAGGAGACGTGAGTAAATTGATAAATATACATGTCATCGCTAAATTCATTCTTTTTTACAACTTCTTTTTTTTTCTTATTTTAGTGGGGCCTGTACACTGAACCTCTGTTCTCTGCCGCAGGAGGCTTTCCTAAAGAACTTTCTGAGAGGATAGCCTCAAAGAGCGCTCAACAAGGATTTACTAAATCCCGCCTGCCAGTGTTCACTGAAGATGAAAAAAATTGGGTTCGCGGTGCCGTAGACTTTTTCGGAGTAAATCATTACACTGGTGCTTTGGTTTCAGCGACCAAATACAAAGTTCCTGCCAGCGTGCCTTCTTCTGAAGATGACTTAGATGTCGGTATTTATATACCAGATGACTGGCCTACGTCACAGTCTGCCTGGTTGATGGTATGTTCTAAAACCGTCATATTATTATTAGGGGTCCGTTTATCCTTATGAGGTATGAAACCCTAAAAATGGAACCCTTATAGGATTATTTTATTGTCCGTCTGTCTGTCAAGACCCTTTTCCTCAAAAACGAGTGGAGGTATCAAGCTAAAATGCATATCAAATACTGTCCCTTCGAGCTGTGAATAAATAAAACTCTGAGCCAACACAATCTAAATATTTTCGTCACTCGCAACGAAATGAAAACCTACAGGATACTTACTTGAATCTTGATATTTGGTACTTTGCGAAAAGCATTAATTTTTAGTTACATCATATAAGTTACCGACAGGTTTGTACGGAACCCTCGGTGCGCGGAAACAGGTTTTTTTATTAAATGGCAAAAATGAAAATCCTCATGGAGTCTTAGATTTATCGATGAATTGCTATAGTTGATCTTTTTTGTCTGCAGAAAGTTCCGAACAGCACCTACAATGTATTGATGGACCTCATGAAGAGGTACAACAATCCGATTATGTACATTACTGAGAATGGCTGGTCTACTGCCTCAGGGAGTACCCTGGCTGATGATGATAGACTCACGTACTATAGGGATGTGTTAGAAGATGTACTGGATGCCATCGATGCTGGTGTTAACATAAAAGGATTCTTCGCATGGAGTATGATAGACAACTTCGAGTGGACAAATGGATATAAGTAAGTTATCACATTTTAGTAACAATATAAGAAGGAAATATTTTTTATTATCTTAATATTATAAATATTTCTTTGAAGCCCATATTTAGGTTCAATTAAATAAAATTAAATAGGTAAAACAAATAATTACTACGACTGTTTAAACTGAGAGTGTTAGGCTACGTTCAGATGATGAGCGCTCAACGCGCTGTTTGCTAATGCGCGTTTAAAACAACATGTAACTTTAATCTAGGAGTACACATACTAACGCAACTTTTCTATACAACACGCGTTCCACGCTGCGCTAGCGCCGCATTGTTGTCAGTTGCCGTTTACGCGTTACCAACTTAGGGGTTTCCCCCCATTTAGGGGGAAATGTTGGAGTTATTTAGGGATTTTTATAACTTCAAGTATTTACTTTTTTTATTTTAAATTAAGCAAAATAAAGGTGAAATAGGATAGGCCCTGGGATAATCTAATCTAGCGAATCATATTAAATTTTATACATACCGCCTTAGCGATATCTAGTGCTATTGCTTGTCACTAAGAGTACAGAGTTGAATAAAATGCGACGCTCATTCCTGCGTGTTGTATTGTTGTCTAACACAATTATAAACGTACTCGTAAGAATTTGTGGTTAAACGGCGTTTATGTTTACTACAAATACGTTGATTGTTTTAGTTATTTACCTGTTCAGTTTACCCTCTCAAAGGTGCAGTAGTTCCATTGTTCTTACAAATTTGAATCTAAAAGATTTTTTATATTTACTATTAAAAAAAATATGAATAATGGTTATGTCTGAAAGAAGTTGAAAATACAGTTTTAGATTTTTTTATTTTTTAACACTTGGCCTATATATTTTAGCAGTATTATCATTGTTATTATTATATTTTGTAAAAAAATATTTAACTTTTGTATTTTAGATTCACACCATTAATTTTTTTTAGGGGCAATCCATAGTAATTGTGGGGATTTTAGGGGCTTTTTAAAAAGGTAGATAAATTTTGAGAGTTGGGCACTCTGCCGTTCAGTTGAGCGCACGCTTTTGACGCGGATAGACATAATTTAAGGTTCGCTCAGTTAGTCTAGGAATCGTCCGCAATGGAAACGGTATAAACCACCATTAATACTGCGTCTACGTCTATCTTCAACAAATTTAGAACTCAAACTGAACCTGAGTGGTGGACAATGGGCGTTCAACGCCTGCCAAGCGAGCACTATATAAACACTAAACAAAGAAACGCGCGATGAGCGCTCCTCATCTGAACGTACCTTTAGGCGACGCTATTTCTACAAACTTTAACAGTAATGCTATAATTGAGTTAGGCTTTACAGAACATAATATGTTTTGCGTAGATATCTACTTTACTATTGATTTATTGGTTAAAATAGTCCAGTACACCTATAAATTGTCGATTATCAAACTATATATATATATTATAATATAATAAAATAAAGAAAAAAAAACAAAATATTTATCTATTCCTTTTTTTTAAAGACGACTCCCGTGCTAGGAATAAATCCTGTATCGCGAGGGACTTTACACACATACATGTAATGGACACAAAGAACACCCAGACTCAGAACAACAATTAGTGGATCACACAAAGTGTTGTCCTATGTAGGAATTGAGCCCACAACACTTGGCAAAGTAGAAAACAACGTGGCGATCGCTTAAACCAATAAGCCATACGTGTAGTTATTTAATTTTAGTCTAGAAAAGAATTTCGACCCAAAGAAGTAAGTGATGCTGCGGGCATAAAGCTGAACCGTGTAAATCTGTGTTTTTCCACAGGGAACGTTTTGGTCTCTACCAGGTGGACTTCGAGGATCCAGCACGCACCCGGACGCCAAGGAAGTCAGCGTTCGTGTATAAACACATCGTCAAGAACCGCTACATCGACCACGACTATGAACCCGATGATTTTGATAATGATGATAAACCATGATTATGACCATCGATGAGGGACATTAAAATTAAATACTAAAACTAGGTACTTATTTAATAAATACTAGAATTATGTTTCTTTTGTTTTCTTAGCCAAACTTATCAGTAATAATTGTATTAATGCAGAAATTTTTGTCTTGAAGCATTAGAAATCATCAAGATTTTACATTTTCAAGTGCATGATTTTTTCCTGCACATCAGATTCTTACAGTAGTAACATCTATACAAATAAATAAAATAGGAGTGTCTGTTTGTAACATTAAAATAACAGCTTATTAATCAATGCATATGTATGTATACACGATACATATAACAAAAATGTAGTTTACATTTTTTTTTCTGTCTGTCTGTCTGTCTGTCTGTCTGTTTGTTCCGGGTAATCTCTGGAACGGCTGGACGGATTTTGACGGGACTTTCACTGGCAGGTAGCTGATGATCCGGGGAGTAACTTAGGCTACTTTTTTTAGACTAACTTTGTCGCGCGGCGTTACTCGCGGTACTACAATAACCGCGGGTAACACCGCGGGGTTCAACTAGTTGATATATATAATTAATAATTGATTTGAGTGGTGAGTCGTAGACTTGGGCATAGGTAACTTATACAGTTATGCCGGAAATTTATATATGTAGATATAAAGATAATAAAGTAACAATTTTCGAGACAAATGTTTAAAAACAAATGTTCAGGATCTAATACAAACTTATAAAATTTTCACTGTTACAAATAACTATCCCGAGGAATAGAAAAATAATTAACGTTAAGAACAAAATGATTCTCACACATGCTCGAACGGAAGCATGTACGCAAACATACACAGACACACATGGAATAAATGCACAAAATACGAAAAAAACATTAATGCAAAATATCCCAAAACTGAAAAATCTTGTCTGTAGGTGTTTTTATTTTGCCAACCTAGGAAAGTTCTGCGTGTAAAGCCGATAAGAAATCAGAATATCCAAAAAACAATCTTCACAGAGTTACCAAGCAGCGTTTACACGCGTCAGATTAAGTGAAGAGTGCTTGTTAACGGGATCAAGTTAACTCGTGGTATCACCTATACACAGATAAGCTTACACGTGTTTTGATGATAAAACTGCTGGTGGTGTTATTACTGTTTCATAGACTATTAAGACTACTTAAAAACAGCGGCCAAGTGCGAGTCGGACTCGTACATGAAGGGTTGCGTAGCAGCAAGTAACATAATATAAGAGTTCTTGTAATTTGTTGTAACTTTGATCGATAAATTGCGGTTTACGATAGATAGATTGATAGGTATTCTTTATTGTACACCATAAAATGAAATATACATTGAAGACAATAACAAACAAAAACAGTGGTACAATGGGCGGCCTTATCGCAGACTGCGATTTCTTCCAGGCAACCTTAAGATGGACTATACTAGTGATTTGTAGTTTGTGGTGTAAATTTAGAGTTTGCGTATAAAAATTATATTACCTAACACAATTACACAGATACATTGTGTATATATCTCCCCTCACACATATATTCATACACTTACAGACATATAAATAAATATAAATACGAATACATACATAAACATACACATATAAAGCATATAGTTATTACAGAGATAAGTAGTGATCCTTGACGAGTTTCTTGAAACTGTTTATGGATTGTGCCTGCCTTACGGCTTCCGGTAGGGAGTTCCACAGACGTGCAGCTTGTACTGTAAAAGATTTGTCAGTGAAACTTGTGGAGTGTGTTGGAATCTCTAAGGTGCGATTTTCCGATGACCTTAAGCATCGTGCATGTGTGTCATGGACAAAGACAAATCGACTCTTTAAGTAGGATGGTGTAGTAGGATTAAATAGGACATTATATAGTAGGGAGAGGATATGTGTATTCCGGCGAAGTCGAATTGGGAGCCACTTGAGTTTTTTACGAAATTCGGAAATGTGATCATATTTGCGTAAACCAAAAATGAATCTAATACAGAAATTCTGGAGCTTCTCAAGTTTATCCAGTTGGTCCTCGTTCAGGTCAAGATAGCTGACATCGGCATAATCGAGAATGGGTAGAAGAATTGATTGTGTAAGCTCAACCTTGGTGGCAGTTGGGAGAAAATTGCGTAGTCTTCTCAAACACGCTGCAGAGGCGAATATCTTACGACTAACATTTTGAATTTGTGTATTCCAAGAGAGCGTTTTGTCGATGTATATCCCTAAGTTTTTAACATTATCGCTGATTGGAATTATAACTCCCCCGAAAGACACCTGCGGTAGTGCATGCCAGTTAGTTTTCGCGATAAGCCTGGAACTACCAATGACCGTCACTTGAGTCTTACTGGGGTTAACTTTGAGGCCATACATTGTTGTCCATTGGCATATGTTGTTCAGGTCTTTATTTATGACATTAATGCCTAGATGCATCTCATTAGGGTTTGTTTGAAAATATATTTGCAAATCATCTGCGTATAGGTGGTAGGAAGAAAGAAGTTTATTTGTGATGTTATTAATGAAGATTGAAAAAAGCAAAGGAGATAAAACGCCACCCTGTGGTACCCCAGCAGATGTATTCAACCAGGTGGAGTAGTTGTCATCAAAGCGGACACGCTGTCGGCGACCAAACAGGTAACTACGAAACCAGTCAATAGCTGATGGAGATATGTTGAGAGAGTTTAATATGGCAAGGAGAACGTCAAAGTCAACTGTATTAAAGGCGTTGCTAAAGTCTAATAGACATAAAACAGTGAGTTTTCCATTTTCCATACCTTCCCTTATATCGTCCGTTATATTAACGACAGCTGTAGTTGTACTGTGGCCAGGACGGAAACCAGATTGGAATGGGTTAAGGAGGTGGTTTCTGCAAAGGAATGAATTGAGTTGGTTATGGATAAGGCGCTCAAGGACCTTTGAAAGGAAGGGTAAGATGGAGATAGGTCGATATTCGGAAAAGGATGCGGGGCTACGATTCTTAGGTAAAGGAATAATCTGGGCCTCTTTCCATTTTGATGGAAATAAGCCGCTTATGATGGATTGATTCAGTATACGGGTGATTATGGGCAAAATTTGATTAAGGATAAGAAGGATCATGTTGCGACTAATAGAGTCAGAGCCAGTGGCATTAGATGTAATTGACCGAATACTCTTCTCAACATCACAAGCAGACACTTGACTAAGAATTAATGGAGGGTGGTCAGGGGTTGGAAGTGTTGAAAGATAATTTAATGTGTGAATTTTGGTTGTCTTATTAAATTCAGACGAAGCAGAGAAGTGTTGGTTAAGTAAATTCATGTCAAGTTGGTTACGGGACAATTCTTGACGCTGTTTTCCAATCCCTAAAGACCGAAGAAATTTCCAGACTTTAGCTGGATCACCGTTTTGTACGGAGCTATGAATATGTTGGCGTTGTGCATTCCTACACACCTTGTTGCAGTGATTTCGCAGATATATATATTTTTCCTTGTTGTAATCTGTTGGTCTTGCTTTAAATTTCGATTTTGCCGCAGCCTTCCGCTTAATTAATTTTTTAATTTCATCCGTAAGCCAGGGTGATGGTAAATGCCTCATCCTGACAGGTCGGACCGGTGCATGTATGTCATATAGAGCTATTATATTATCATTAAAGATCTCTATCTTTTCGTCAGTAGATGACGCTGAAAGAAGAGGAGCCCAATCGATTTTTTCTGCATCCTGTCTGAGCAGATCAAGGTTTATACCACCAAAATTGCGCTGCATCAAAACTCTCGACTTTGCCTTAGGGGGACGGGTCTTAAATGAGAGAAAAAGAAGGTCATGGTAGGAGAACTCGTCTGCTGCGCACTGTCCATGTTTGGCAACGCGGTCACCTGACGAAACAAGAATTAGATCAAGAAGAGAAGGGGTACAGTTAGGAAAATTATGGGTGGCATTTAGAGGAAGAAGGGAAAGGTTATTGGATTCTACGATGGAAAGGAGTGCTGAAGAACGGTAGTCATTTTTGAGTAGGCAAGTATTAAAGTCACCCATAATAATGGTTTGGCTATATAATGGTAGGAAGGATTGTAGGAGATTCTCGAAGGAAGGAAAAAAGTTGATACGTAAAGAGGGACAGTAGTAAACCCCCAATAGCAGTTTTAAATGGTTTAGCTCAACTTCTACGAATAAGTGTTCACCCGCGTTTGTGGATGGTGGCTGTGAAGATACACTGACCACCTTGTGAGGTATGTAATGACGGAGATAAATAGCGACCCCACCACCACCACCCAATGTTCGATCGTTCCTTATAAGTGTGAAACCAGGCAAAGAGTAAGAGGATGAAGGAAGACAGGGCTTAAGCCACGACTCCGAAACAAGGATAGCGTGAATGTCTTTGGAGTGGAAATTTGTCAGCATATCGGGAAAGTGAGCCGGAATACTTTGGGCATTTATATGGATAACATTAAAGTTTCGTGTGACATCGACTAATTGTCGGTGAAGTGTGTCTGCAAGTGGTGAAATACTAATGAAACTGTCACTGCCATCACTACCAAGCGAATAAAACTCATCACTATCAGAATTCATACAAATAAATAACAGAAATATATAAATATAAAGTAAAATATATCTATATGTTAAAAAATACAATATATATATTATAAAAATTAAAATAAATAGAAAACAAAAATCAACGGCAGCCACAGCATAGTCCACCTGCCAGTTGCATGTTATTCACAAAAGAGCAAAAAAGAAAAAGAAAAAATCAACCAAAAAAGAAAAATAATAATAAAAATGTAAAACGTAGAGCACTCAAAAAAATAACAATAGCAGCTAACACTATTTTTATCAATAAAAAACCTACCAGCGGAAAGTTGCAAGGTATAAAAAGAAATAAATAAATAAAGTATGAACATTATAAGTTATGAAAAAGTAATAAACATAGTTAACAATATTAATAAAAGTTCAACATAAAAAAAATCCAAGAATAAGAGTGTGTAAAATATTTTAATTGTTCCGTAACGAGAATGTCACTCGGCACGAGAATTTGTGGTTTGAAATCATAGAGTTACTACTACGTAAATATACTCTAAGTTTGAAATCTATGGATGATTTGACATTTAACGAGAATGTCAGTTAATTTTGACATTGCCTTATCTGTATTCAAACCCATTTACAAATTTATTAAAAGTAGTACCTACATTAAACTTAGATAATTACAGTTGTTGCAGTTGTTATAAATATAGTATGTCTATCAAAGGGTAACGTAAAACAGGGCATTGTGGAGGCAACTTTCCGCTACTGGCATGAAAATACGAGAAGCAATTAATCATAAATTTCACTTTCTTGTAACCGTTCTCTTGCTCTTTAAAGTCACATTTTTACGGATGGTTGGCTCCACGATCGTAGTGTCTTCAGAAACAACTGGAGTGAGCTTCATTAAGTCTGCTCGAGAGCTTATCTTATGACGCTCACCGTTTGCCCCATAAACGAAAATAGTTCCTTCCCTAGTCCAACACTTCGTAACACCAAACTTTTCTCTGGTAGCTAGAAACAGGTCATGACGCGGTTTAGTGAGAAATTCAGACAAAGTGATGCCTGAACCCTTAAGTTTCGTTTTTGAAAACCAAACGTTGTCTCGGACAGATACATGTTGCAGCTTAATGAGAATGGGACGGTGTCTGTGTGGAGCTGTAGGCCTACCGAGGCGATGGCAACGCTTTATGTCACTCACGGTGAAATCTTCAACTTGAAGCTGAGTCTGTATTATATTTTGGGCTTTTAAAACAAGGTCTTCTTTCTTATCTTCCTCAACTCCATGAATTAAAATAATTTTCCTTCGCCCTTGCGTCTCTAATTGGTCCATGCTGCATACCAATGACTCAACTTGCTGCTGTAGACTCTTAAGGACATCTACTACAAAGGCTCGGAATGAAGAGAACTCTCCGGCCAGGCCAGTAATGTTGGTGAGGGGGCTTGTGTTATTGTGAAGATCAGCTTCAAACTTACTCATTCTGCTGTGAAACATGTTGCTTAAATTTTCTACAGTGCTCAGCAGTGACTCCATCTTCAATGATATTGAACACAGAAGGAAATGTGAAAGAAATTTTGCACACTGGCAGGTAGTGACTTTTATAAAGATTTATTGCATAAATATAACTATAAAACTATTATAACTATTTTTAAATTAAAATTTACTGGGAGCAAAATTTAGCTTGTGTGGCACTCACAACTACCCACTAAAATCTTACGATTTACGACGTATAAAAAAAAACTACTTATTAGACCTCGCTCAAACCAATTTTCGGTGGAAGTTTACATGGTAATGTACATCGGTTCACTACGGAGAATACATCTCCTTACCAAGTTTCAACAGTATCGTTCTTATAGTTTTGGAAAAAAGTGGCTGTGACATGCGGACGGACAGACAGACAGACATGACATGACGAATCTACAAGATTTCCGTTTATTATAGCACAGAACCCTAATAAAAAATACACAAAAAATCATTAAAAACGATGGAGCCTTTTGCGAGGAGTGCGATTAAAAACATCATGAACTTTACCTACTTTTTAGACTAGTCGTTTGCCAACGATTCACTTTCGTATACTTACTGTCACGGTCTCGCTTGTGAGAATTTTAGCGTTATGTTTCCTAAATTATACTATCTTAAATAAGCTATTTAATGCAAAGAAAATAAAATTCAGGTCAGAATGATTGCTTCAGATCTTTCATTTACGTAAGCTTACACCTTTATTCTGGGCAGATTAACCAATATTTAACAGAATCACACAAGAAACCAACGCGCATCTGATATACCTACATTCCCACGTAATATAAATAATAACAAATTAAAAAATAGTGTTCTTTCGATCAAAATTAAAAAGAGTTAAATGTTAACATTGTATGTTGTAGTTATTATTATCTATAGTTAATGTCCGACGCCTCCGGTCTCCGATAGGAGCTCGGGATGCGATGTTTATGTCACCGTAAGATTGTAAATACCGTTATATTGTAATGTACTTAGCGAGATTGTAAATTTTTGAAAGATTGACAACTGTGACATACTGCTGACAATTTAACGTACTATTCATTGTTAGATTTTAATGTATCGAAGTAAAACCGTTAAATCACAATCGCAAATTATCAACTGTCTCTGACTGTTCGGTCTCACAGTGGGCGTTTTATACATAGAGTAGGGAAGACATACGGCTAATATCACAAGTTCTGCTTAGCTTGGGACTAGACGGCATTGTGTGTTTCATTTCATTTTTTTTTCTAAACTGCTTGTAAGCGGAAACGTTTAACGGTTAAAAAGAGAGAGAAGATCGTGGCACCCCATCTAACTTTCTCTACCGACATATGCGCAGTAAAAGACTAATAATGTTAATCCAATCACAACAATGAACCGTCAAATCGGTTTGTTATGCTGCTTTTCCGCGCTAACTGCGCATACGCGAGTACAGAGAGACAGATAGGTACCGCGATCGTCTCTCTCTTTCTAACCGAGGGATGGCTGGAGCCTGGCTCTCCTGCTATATCTATAATACCTCTAAAGCTCTAAAGCCATAGAGTTAGGTTAGGTTAGAATATTTTGTTTATTATTTCCGTATGTTATTGGGAGAGCCACGCTTCGACATGCACGGGCCGGCTCGACCTGGAAGTGATACCATAGCCTCACAGAAAACCAAAGTTTCCCCCAAAGGCCGGCAACGCACTTGTGAAGCCTCTGGTCTTGCGGGTATCCATGAGCGGCTGTAATCGCTACTATCTAACTAACTAAAAATAATAATTTAAATTATAAGCAGCATGTTACAGTTCACAATCTTTCGACAGATTACAATCTAACAGTTTTGCAATCTCACGGTAACATTTATATTTCGTAAACAAAAAACTGTTGTACAGTTATTAGTGTGATTTGTTTGTAAGTATTTTTTGTTTTCCATGAGTAAATTATGATAATTATTATAGTGCAATTTGATGGCGAGAAACTGGATGACAAAATACGATCTCATCTAAACTTCTATACTAATATATAAAGCTAAAGAGTTTGTTTGTTTGCTTGAACGCGCTAGTCTTAGGAACTACTAGTCCGATTTGAAACATAATTTCAGTTTTAGATAGCCCATTTACGAGGAAGGCTATGTAGACTATATATCATCACACTAAGACCAATAGAAGCGAAGCACCAATGAAGAATGTTACAAAAACGGGGGAAAATTATTTCGCTACGGGCAGTAGGAGACGTATAGGAGGATGCGTGGGTCAGCTAATGATAAACATTTTATTTATGTAAGTGATGGTTTTTTCTAATATTTATGAATATTGACAATAATCTAAGCTGTTCAATGCTAAATTTAAATTTATAGTAGGTACCTAATTAGGAATAATATCATTTTTTGGGAACCTGTGCGCTACGATCACAATTTACCATTGTACAACAATTGTATGTTTGCCTGAAGTTATTATTGTTATAACAATGTGCATGCTCAAACTTATTTTTTAGTTTTCTTTTATGTATATTTCTTTTTACTTACTTTGACAATATTTATAGACATATTGTACTATTTATAGAAATAAACATTATTATTATATACGGTACTTACATCAAGTTTTTTTTAATGTTTGTCGAGAGACAATCGGACAGACAGAGATGTCTGTCCGATTGTTTCGGCTAATCTCTAGAATTGCTACACCGATTTTGATGGGACGTTTATAATGTGATAAAGCGAAAAAGGTTCCATCAAGTGCCAACAATCAAGAGTATTAATGGAAGTTGCAAAGGTTAGCAAATCACACCAGTAGACACCACTCGAGGCGAAAAAAACTCAACAAGTAGATTTTTATTTAACCTGACATTTTATTGTCTAATTTAATATAAATAATAACTAGGTTACAATACTAAATTAAAACTTAATGTCCCTCGTCGATGGTCATAATCATGGACTCGGGCTCATAGTCGTAGTCGATATAACGGTTCTTGACAATGTGCTTATACACGAACGCTGACTTCTTGGGTGTTCGGCTACGTGCTGGGTCTTCAAAATCTACGTGGTAGATGCCAAAGCGCTCACTGTTAACAAAACATTGTACCTTTAAACATATTATTTACGTTTTTACACGCGAATCAGTACGGAAGGGAAAAGATTTAAAAAATCTTGTAAAAGATCAGGTTTAATTTAAAATATTACATAATAATTCCATATTTTTAGCAACTATCCCAGGATTTCTTCATATTTTCATCTTCAATTGTAGATAAGTTGAGTACCCTTATAAATTGTTTTTTTTTTTTTATAATTGTGAGTTTTTAGACTGTTGAATTGTTTAGGCCATGTCCAGATGACGAGCGCTAAACGCGCGTTTTGCTAACGCGTGTTAACAACTACATCTAAAAACGCGCGTTAGCAAAACGCGCGTTCAGCGCTCGTTATCTGGACATGGGCTGTTGTTGAGTGCTTTAGTGTACAATATGTATAATGTATCAAGACCCAAAACATATTCTCGTGTAGGTGAAATGTAAATTTCTCTTAGAGAAAATGAATTTTTAAACCGCATTAAACCTAATTTATTACTTTAGGAACTTTAGAACTTACGAGTAACCGCTCAACCATTCAAAGTTGTCTATCAAACTCCAGGCCATGTATATCTTGACATTAGCACCTTCATCTATAGCGTCCAGTATGTCTTCCAAAGCTGCCCTATAGTATGCAACTCTTTCGTCATCTATTACACCACGTTCTGGAATGGTAGACCATCCGTTTTCGGTAATGTAAAAAATTGGATTATTGTATCTTTGCTTCAAATACATTAGAACATTAAAAAGACTTTTTGGAGCCCTCTGTAAATAAATCAAAGCAGTAAATAAATACAACAATAAATACGTACAAAGACTATTATTTCTTTGTCAATATTGAAGCACAGGGGCCGAAAAGGGAGAGGCATAATAATTTGCAGAGGTAAATGAGTTTATTACGCTATGTTTCACCGTGTGTAAACATTATTATAAATAAGCAAAGTGACTAAGGCTTGAAGAAGAAGGGTACCATAGAGGAAAGCAATAATATATACAAAGCTAGGTGAGTGTGTTATGGATTTTTTTGCCATTGTTAAACAATCTCCATTCTTTTTCGTAACTGTTCAACACGACATAGCACTTCCTGATGGCTTCACTACTACCTCGTTCCGTTCTTTATAGCCCCAGATGTAAACTTAAAATGGCGGCAAGCTTGGCTTCCACGTGGTCTAGATAGATAGAAGATAGATAGATAGAAAACTCTTTATTTGTACACCATTATAGTACATAGTTACAAGAGTATATGAAATGTGAGATGTAGTGTACAAAGGGCGGCCTTATTGCCAAAAGCAATCTCTTCCAGGCAACCTTAGGATGGATTAAAATGTACAGGAGAGACAGTGGTGATTGTCAGTGCAATGAGTTTTTAATTAATTTTAATTATATTATTTAGTAATAAATATAACGAAAACCATATATATAAGAAATATATTTAGTTATGTATTCACAGTATACTCTAAATCGTGTGGTCTATCTGGTAAGTCTTTGAAGTGCAACACGAATAGCAAGAAGTTATGAACCCAAAATAACAGAATACACATCATTGACTCAGTTAAGATCCGGTACATACCTTGAGCCAAGATGATGCGGATGAAGGCCACTCACTGGGCACAAAATAACCAACATCTAGATCATCTTCATAAGATGGTTTAGCGTTATATTGTTTGTAATCTGTAGCCGAAACCAGGGTACTGGTATAATGATTGACACCAAAGAAGTCTGATGTGCCGAGCACCCAAGTCTTTTCTTCATCTGTGAACTCCGGCAAACGTGACTTGGAGAACCCTTGCTGTGCACTTTTTTGAGCAACCCTATGTGAAAATTCTTTAGGAAATCCACCCTCCGCAGAAAATATGGGATCAGCGTACAAACCATACTAAAAATAAAGCATATAATTAAACTCAATAATAAACTTTTTTAAAATACCTATTAAGTCATGGTTTCCATAACGTACCTCACCCTGTCTCTTGATTTCCGAAGCGTCCTCATCCTCAGCAGAATTCGAGAGAGGTCCGAACCAATCAATATGTATGGTTATACCACACACTCCGCCTTGAGTCGGTTTGTAATCATTGCTGTACATGTGGTATGCGTTAGCGTGAGCGAGAACCAAATGTTTGGCGCATACGTAGGTGGCTATAGCTGAAGAGTTTAAGGCAGGAGCTAATTCAACAGAACCATAACCATGGTAACACACTTCTTTAGGTTCATTAAACGTAATCCAATATTTGACCCTATCTCCGAAATTTTCATAGGCAACTCTTGCGTACTCTTCGAACCACTCAGGAAATAGCGAGTTGCTGAAACCCCCGAGCTCTTGGAGTTTTTGTGGAAGATCCCAGTGGTAAAGAGTAACCATAGGCTGGATATTATATTTCAACATCTCATTAATAAGGTTGTTATAGTATTCGATACCAGCAGCATTAACCTCATTGGCAAAGCCTGTAGGAAGAATTCTGGACCAGGAAAGAGAAAACCGGTAAGTATCGAGACCTAACTCTCTCATAATCTCTACATCGCGCTTATAATGGTGGTAAGAGTCAGCAGCGATGTCCCCGTTACTCTGTTGCACGACGTAATGTGGTTTATTGTGGGTTAAGTGGTCCCAAATGCTTTCACCTTTGCCTGGTGGATAACACAAAATTTTATAATGATAACATTAGTCTTGATTAAGATTAACAGAAGTAACTTCAAGACATACCATCTTCATCCCATGCACCCTCAATCTGGTAAGCAGCCGTTGCGCACCCGAATAGGAAGTCAGGAGGGAAACTCCTCTGTTGCTTCACAGAAACATTGCATGTGGTTATGACTAACAAACTGTAAAAGTAAAAAAAAATATTTACCGACTTAATTTTTACATCGAACGATACAACTGTGACACTAAAATTAACATTGACATTGAAACATTGAAATTATTAACATGTGAATGAACTTGTAGCGGTCCCCGGTTTGATTTATTTAAATGAAATTTAAGCTAATAGCATGTATCTAATGGTTAAATACAATTAACTTTGAAGCGTACCTAGCAAATCTTTGTGGGGGCCGAAAATTGCTTGATAATGTTCATTTGTTGAATATTGCATTTAGTCGCAGTTTTAAAAGTAATGTTTTTTTTGTATGTTTGGCTTGCCAAAATTACTACTCTGCCTGATGGAAAGCATTAGCAGAATCCAAGAGTGATGCTGCGAATGCAGACAATGCAACAATGCAGCATGGTAACCCACACCATGGCGGGCTAGTGATGCTTCTGCATCATTGGGCCTCCGGTCTCGCACTCACCAACGAAACACGACAGCACGAACGCTGTCATTTTTGAATTACGTATATTTATGAAATATTATGCTTAAAAATATCCGTGACTTGACGAGATAATAACGAGTAGATATTATGACATAATATATAGATAGATAACACACAAATATTATTACTCTTAAAGTACGTATAATGTAGATAGCTATTTTAAGACTCATACTTACTTAAATGCGAGTACTAGCACCAGCTTCATGATGGAATTTAATGTCAATTGTTTAAGCCCAATCTTATATATATGTAGTCATGTAATGTTATGTTACGCTTTTATATTTATCTGTGTCGACTTCTTACAGGCACTTCACATTATTATCTGATACTTTTCAATGTTATAATGGTTTAAAGATATGTATAGGTTTATTTCTTTGATAAGTCTTTCAATTTGTATTGCATCTTTTGTTTTGTTTATTCGTCTCACATATATTATAAGTTAAAAAACCCCAGTATCTACTTGTCTTGAATTCGGAGAGGCTGACTATTTCCCTTACAGGTTCTACCTAGTACAGAAACCAGTATTTCATACAGGTTACCGCTTCTTGAATTGTATGTTGATTTAACTGATATCTGTACTTTAGCGTGAGAGAAGAAATAAATGATTTATTATTATTTAACATCTGAGACAAAGTGGACAGCTACCAGTCAGTCCTCTGAACTGTAAGTACAAGGAAGCGTCGAATCTTATTGTTACTGATTGCTGATGAAGCTCAGCAGCTGTTAAGGACTCATTATATGCATAGTATCTTTATAATATCCCAAAATGTGAAAAGATCATTCTGCTTGGTGATTTTAATGCACGTGTTGTTACAGACCACATCGACTGGAATGCTATGCTCTGCTCACACTATGAGCGGAATTCCACCTAAGCAATACGTTTTTCCGGTTGCCTGGCAAATGCAAAACATCTTGAATGCATCCCCGATCGAAGCACTGGTACCTCCTTGACTACATTGTAGTCCGAAGACAAGACCTGAGGTATGTACTAATAACTCGTACATTACGCGGTGCTCAAGGTTGGACGGACCATCGTCTTGTGAGATGCTAAATAAGGTGCTTAACATCAAACCTCCGCGTAGAGCAGAATACAGGGTACCTGCAGGAATGGCGTTCTCAAGACTCGTGAAGAACGAAGATCTTGGACAACAACTTGGTGCGGAATTTGAGACTGCCTTGTCTAATATTAAGGATAACCGAACGGTTGACCTATCTGGCGTTCCTTTGCTGATGGCTTGTATGCGGTCTCCCAACTAGTTGTGGGTAAACTGGTAGAGAGGAACCAGAACAGAAATACAGAAACTTGTTGAAGAGATATTATAGATGTTCGCTCAGATGCGCCCACAGTGATCGGCAACGCAGAGCTCTTCATCAGAGTCTCAAGAAAAAATGCGAGAATTCAAGAAAAACTGATGGCTTCGTAAGGCTCAAAAATTACAACTACTGGCGAACACCAACCAAACCGCAAATCTTTTCGTAAGCCTTAAAACCATCTGTGGCCCTAAATATGTGAAAACAGCGCCTATTTACTTGCGCGATAATACCACCAAATTATAGGCTGATCGGATGTTCTCCATCGCTGGGCAGAGCATTTTTTTTTTTTTTTTTTATATATTTTGGCTGAGCCAAAATGACTCTGCTCTGCCTGATGGACAGCATGAGCAGATTCCTAGAGTGGTGGTCACCATCCTCAATGTGAATAAGAACATTGCAGCATGGTGACCCACACTATGGCCGCCTAGTGAGATGCTTTTTTACGCCCCGCTTAAAGGACCCGGGATCATAGTGGGAGGGAAACACGTGCGCTGGAAGTGAGTTCCAGGCTTTGACCGCTCGGCACAGAAAGGAGGAACCGAAGCGATGAGTACGAGATCGAATGTCTACCACTCTGAAGCGGTGACTTCCAAGGCCGGCACGTGTTGTTCTGTAGAGGAAGGGGGAGGGGGGGACCAGTTGGAAGAGCTCTTCAGAACACTCTCCGTGATACAGGCGATAGAGTACTGCCATAGAGGCGATATCTCTACGCAACTGCAGGGGCTCAAGAGACTCGGTAGCTTCGGGACTGTTTATAATGCGGATTGCTCGTCGCTGCAACCGGTCGAGAGCGTCAAACAGGTACCCTCAGAGATGTTTCAATGAAGTGCTCAATCCTGGAAGTCAATGTATGAACCTGTCCTACATTTAATCTTTTGAGTGACTGCCCGACGCGTCTGATCTCAGGAGCCCGCCGTCCTCAGCAGAATTCATCCGAGCTATTAATCGCTTAAAAATTACAAGTCACCAGACTCTGACAGCCTTCCCTCAGAGATGTTTAAATATGGAGGAAATACCATCAAGACCCGTCTGTTTCAATTTGTGTTGCAAATATGGGAAATGATCCCTCAGGACTGGACGGGCGCCTCTATAAGCAAGTTGTACAAGGGAAAAGGTGACCTCTCTAGTTGTAGCTCATACAGAGGCATCGCCTTGCTGTCACTCTGATGAATAATCGCCGAGCTGGGTTAGCTGAGAGCTTTCTGTAATATTAAGTATTAGAACGAAATGCAATATGTTGAATGTTGTACCTTCCCGCGCTTAGGTTGGCGCCTGTAGCGCACAATTAGAAAGATATCATACGGCCTGTATTGTAAAAATTTATAATAGAGATCGTTTTTTGTTTTTTCGGAAGACGGTCCCCATTTCATCTCATCCACATTTTTTATATCATTAATTTCATCACGACGAATACTCAATGACTTGAAGACTTATGATTTGAAGACTATAAACACTTAACATTTGCAGAAATAGCTGATCCGAGAGATCCGGCTGGTTACCATTTCATCAAAGAAGAATAAGAAAATTTATAATGTAAAAGATTAATAGAATAAAAAGTATATGGGTTTTCTCCAGCACAAATATTTTATTAAAAACATTACATGGCGCAGTCGACGGATGAACCATTAATAGTTCAAGAATAAAAAAAAATTGTGTGTGTCAGCTCCGACGCACGACTGGAGTTTACTCTTTAATTACGATTGTCTAAACATACGCAAAAAGAGTTTATCCAACTGAAAATAAGATTAATACCATATGAATTGATATGCAAATAAATTACCCACAACACAATAGATTAAACACTTTGTTTACAATCACTCAATTCAATTCAATTCTTCATTGTGGCCTTTGTGGAGATGTAACCACAATTTCGCCAATGTCAAGTTTGAGAAAGACCAACAAACGACGGAAGTTGTCTGGTGAGCAGAAAGGTCAAAAACCATTAAGCAGATTGAAATATTGAATAACTTACAATCACTCAATCGCTTTTCAAAATTTGACGTTTCTAAATGCAAAGTGACATTTGATGCGGCGAGTTGCGTTCAGAAACATACAACATTTGTGCTATGTTTATGTTCACACAACCAATGTTTTTGTTTTAATGTTTTTTCTCAGTTTTTAATGTTCTAGTTTGTATTGATTACGTGTAGTGTTGGCTGGTGGGTGGTGCAGAGAAGCATGCCATTATAGTAATTTTTTTATAATTCAAAATATCACTAACATAATTTTAATTGTATATATTTTACATTCACCGCTAGTAAGATGATTACCCCTAATTATCACTCTGATAATTCTGCTTATGAGTCTGCTATATCTTCTGACGAAGACAGTTTTGATTCCTTAACTGAGACATTGGGTGAACGCCTACGGTGTAAATTCAGCAACCAATCGAAGCATCTGCTTAATGTATGTCACCTTAATGCACAGAGCCTGCCCAGTCACTTTGGCGACTTGGCGGAGGCTTTCAACGACACCAACGTACATGCCATCCTGATATCAGAGAGTTGGCTCAAGCCAAATCTTCTTTCTACCTACTACCCCCTCACAGACTACATTCTTGTACGAAATGATCGTGTCGGTAGGAGGGGTGGTGGAGTTGCAATATACATACACTGTTCCCTTCCCTTTAAAATTCTAGCTTCTTCCCCTGCCGGCTCCACCACCGCTGAATTTCTATTTCTTGAGGTCTCTGTGAGGGGAACCAAAATGGTTCTGGGGGCTGTTTATTGTCCTCCTTCGATTGATTACTTCTCCAGTCTGGAAGCAGTACTGGAATCTTTAGGGTCTGCATACGCTCATCACGTCATTATGGGAGATTTTAATACAGACCTAACCCGCCGTACCTCACGTTCCTGTAAACTCCTTCAGATTGTGGAGTCTGCCGACATGAAGATCTTACCACTACAGCCAACTCATCATAATAGCCTTGGGCTGGACACTTGGTTGGATCTGATTTTAACATCGGCCCCAACATTCCGCCGGAAGCACCGGCATTCTCCAACCACGACCTCATCTTTGTTTCTTATACGAGGTCATTCATCAGTAGATTTTACCTCTCATATTTTTCTCATACTGGGCGCCTTATATATGAAAATCGATTCTTAAGGAGTAAACTCCAATAAAAATACATATATTTGATATTAGGTACTAGTAAAGGAGAGCGACAACGAGTGAGTAGTACAGTGGAAGTAATTACTCTTCAAAATTAACTTAGAGGTGGCTTTGTGAACTACAAAACTGTAAGACATACAGATGTACCTTCCTGTCTTGGGTAGGCAGAGAGAACACATCACCGTTTAACCTTTGACCCGCGCTCGCCGATTACGGGTGCTCTAGTACACCGCGGAGCTGGCCGAGTGCGTGTTGGGCCCCGTCGCGTCGCTCTGCCGCCGCGCACTCGCCCACTCACAGGGGCCTCGTTCTCGGCGCCGGCTGTTCCTGGCCGTGTGTCCTTTTTAACAAACCCTTCCCTTATACCTTCTACAAGAATATATATTCAGTTTTAGGGATACATTTGGAATACTTCTTTTGTTCACGAACTAAATTAGTTTCACATCTTTAATACGTGACATGTAAAACATGTTGAAATTACTTCAAAGTGACTAAAGAACACGACCTGTCATATATAAAAATCTTCCCAATGACCGCTAAGTGAAAATTAATTAATGGAGTATTTTAGTAATGTAGTTTGTGATATGATTTTTTTTCTGTCACACATTCTCTGCTTAATGTACAGTAACTGTAAATGGATCTCCCTGCGTGTTTGAGTGTGTGCATATTATGTCTTGTTGTTACTTCATAGTAGCTATAGTTAGCTACAATGAAGTAACCACCATCACCTCATGGCTCCTACAACCACTACGTGACAAAAATGTGCATACATGATTGGGTGCACTTTTTTGGTGCGCACGTACCAAGAGCTAGTGCTCTTGGTACGTGCGCACCAAAAAAGTAACGAGGTCATTCATCAGTAGATTTTACCTCTCATATTTTTCTCATACCGGGCGCCTTATATATGAAAATCGATTCTTAAGGAGTAAACTCCAAAAAACATTAAAGAGAAACATTGATGACATCCGATGGAAAAAACCGAATCTGAATTTGAAGAAATAAAATCATTCAACATGAGCAGTGCAATAGAATATCGCATGTCAGCACCGCCTAAATTAGATAGTGGAACAGATTTGTTGCCAGAATGGGTGCGATTCAAGCAACAAATGGTTTTTTGTTAACTGCGGCTGGTTTCGACAGAGTATCGGAGGCCTCAAAGCCACTATAAATTCTTAAGCAGCGTGGGTCCTGATGTCATGTGATGTCCGTCTCAGCATAGATTTTAAACAACTAATTAAATAATTTTATTGCTAAATAACTACAAACATAGTAATTAGTTAAAAATAGTTGTCAATATGTACGACTATCTTATGCACTTTGTTTGACTAGTTAAACAATTACGGAACTTACGGAACAAGTTTGACCGCTTATTTCTAACACAAAGTCTTTATAATTTTAATATCAATGCAGCAAGAGACAGCTCTACAAATGTTTTAGCTAATTCTAAAAAAATATAATACATTTACCAACAATACACTCTCAAGTTCGCACACTAAGTTGAGTGAACTTTTGTATCTACTGTACATGTTTAGATCAAATCCGCATCCTTAAGTAAGCATTTCTTAGGTAAAGTAGTTGTTTCCGCGTTCTTATGTTTTATGTATACGCGCGTTTATGTGGCATTGTAATTTCGTTTTAGGAGTACACATGCTAACGCGCGTTTTCACATGTAGTTGTTAAGGCGCGTTAGCAAAACGCGCGTTGGATAGGAACGCGCGTTAGCATGTGTACTCCTAGAATAAAATAACATGTAGTTGTAAACGAGCGTTAGCAAAACATGCTCATCATCTGTACGTGGCCTAATTCAAATTCGTGGACACCACATAACACAAAAAAAAAATACACAAGTAATGTTTATTGCATTCGAGATTTTATTTGTTTTTATATTATTTACAATAGGTAGCTTACAACACTTAATTATTATTTAATGTCCCTCGTCGATGGTCATAATCATGGACTCGGGCTCATAGTCGTAGTCGATGTAACGGTTCTTGACAATATGCTTGTATGCGAACGCTGACTTCTTGGGTGTTCGGGTACGCGCTGGATCCTCAAAATCTACATCGTAGATACCGAAACGCAAACTGTCAACAACATATTTTCTCTCTATAATATAGAATGTTTAGATGAAGGATTAAGAATATAGAGTGTCTGACTCTTATATATTCCATAGTTTTCGTTAAAGCCGAGTAAGGGAATAAGCTACGCAGCACAATTTTACTGGAAAGAGAAAGAAACATGAACCAAACCCTATACCAACCGTCTGGCACATACATATACAGCATGATATAGTACGACAAAACCTCTTTTCTAAAGAGAGGATTATATTCAGCAGAGAACTGATAAGTCGATCGAAGATAATGATGATGATGATGAGCTTGTTTAGACACGGAATAAATAAGTAAAACAAACATTTTACATAGCTTCTAGAATAAGAGACTCAAAGAAGACTCGAAAGACAAGAACTCTCGTGCAAAAAAGAAACTAATAAATTTTATTACCATAGAAATTTTAATACTTACGAGTAACCATCCATCCACTCGAAGTTGTCTATCATACTCCAGGCCATGTACATATTCACTTTAGCACCTTCATCTATGGCGTCCAATACATCTTCCAAAGCTGCCCTGTAGTATGCAATTCTGTCGTCATCCAATAGACCATGTTCCGGAGTGGTTGACCATCCATTTTCAGTAATGTAAAAAATTGGATTGTTGTATCTTTGCTTTAAATCCATTAGAGCATTATAGAGACTTTTTGGAGCCCTCTGTAAAGAAATCAAAGCCGTAAATAAATACAACAATAAATACGTACAAAGACTATTACTTGTTTAAACATCTTGAAGCACGAGGGCCGAAAAGGGAGAGGCATAATAATTTGCAGAGGTAAATGAGGTATTACGCTATGTTTCACCACGTGTAAAGATAAAAAATAAGTTTTTGATTATCTATACTAATATATAAAGATTATCTATACTAATTATATAGCACCGAAAACTTTGTTTGTTTATTTGTTTGTTTGAACGCGCAAATCTCAGGATCGGTGGTCCGATTTAAAAAAATCTTTCAGTTATGGATAGTACATTTATCGAGGAAGGCTATAGGCTATATGTCATCACACTAAGACCAATAGGAGCGGAGCACCAATGAAAAATGTTTCAAAAACGGGGGAAAATTATCACGCTACGGGCAATAGGAGACGCAAACGAGGTTGCGTGGGCCAGCTAGTTCATTATACGTCCTTACTCTCTTTGTTCCCTAGATGCATATTTACAACTGACACGTGGGGCCTCTACGGGGTCTATAAGCTAATAAAACGCATCATAAACCCTTTGTCTCACTCTTTTAATTGGAACACGAGTGGCACGAAACTCTTAAACCCGATATAACACAATACACATCATTACCTCAGTATAGTTTTGGTACATACCTTGAGCCAAGCTGATGCTGATGAAGGCCACTCACTAGGCAAAAACGTACCGACATCAATATCATCGTCAATAGAGGGTACAGCCGGCACCCTTTTGTATTCTGTAGATGAAACCAGACTACTTGAGTAGTGATTAATTCCGAAAAAGTCTGATGTGCCAAGCACCCAAGCCTTTTACTCATCTGTGAACTCCGGCAAACGTGACTTAGAGAATCCTTGTTGTTCACTCTTTTGAGCAACCCTTTGTGAAAATTCCTTTGGAAATCCTCCGTCTTCAGAAAATATAGGATCAGCATACAAAGCAAACTAAAAATAAAGTACTTTATTTAATTCAATAGTAAAATCATAAAACTAGTCGATTAAGTAATAGTGTCTATAACATACATCACCCTGTCTTTTGATTTCGGAAGCGTACTCATCCTCCGCAGAATCCGTGAGAGGTGCAAACCAGTCAACATGGATGGTGATACCACACACTCCGCCTTGAATCTGTTTGTAATCATTGCTGTACATATGGTATGCATTAGCGTGAGCAAGAATTAAGTTTTTGGCGCATAAGTACGTCCCTGTTGCTGAAGAATTTAAGACAGGAGCCAATGCATCGGAACCATAACCAAAGTAACATATTTGTTTAGGTTCATTGAACGTAATCCAGTATTTAACCCTATCTCCGAAATTTTCAAACACGACCCTTGCGTACTCTTCAAACCATTCAGGAAATAGCGGGTTCGCGAGACCCCCTAGCTCTTGGAGTTTTTGTGGAAGATCCCAGTGGTAGATAGTAACCATGGGCTGAATATTGTATTTCAGCATCTCATTAATTACATTGTTATAGTACTCAATACCAGCAGGGTTAACCTCATTGGCAAAACCTGTAGGGAGGATTCTTGGCCAGGAAAGAGATAACCGGTAGGTGTCGAGACCTAATTCTCTCATTATTTCTACATCGCGCTTATAATTGTGGTAGGAGTCAGCAGCAATGTCACCATTACTCTGTCCCGCGATATAATGTGGTTTATTGTGTGTCAAGTGGTCCCAAATGCTTTCACCTTTACCTGGTGAAAAATATTAAATTATTAAATGAAAATCAAATTCAATCATTTGAATTTTAGGAAAGTTACTTCTGGACCTACCATCTTCATTCCATGCACCCTCAACTTGGTAGGAAGCGGTTGCGCAGCCGAACAAGAAATCAGGAGGGAAACTCCTCTGTTGCTTCACAGAAACACCGTATGTGGTTACTGCCAACAAACTGTTAAAATAATTTACTAAGCTATGCAATTATTACTGACCTAAACTGCTCAAAACCTAATACTTTAACTGCAGTAAGTGTAGTAGAATACTTTACATGACATAACTGATCGACATTATAATGGAAGCAGTAGTTTTTTATAAATAGTTTTGTGATTTTGAAG
Organism: Spilosoma lubricipeda; assembly: GCA_905220595.1. Taxonomy (NCBI): domain Eukaryota; kingdom Metazoa; phylum Arthropoda; class Insecta; order Lepidoptera; family Erebidae; genus Spilosoma; species Spilosoma lubricipeda. The sequence continues at coordinate 11,794,605 of HG992296.1, read as the reverse complement.
TTTATCATTTATAGGTTAAACATTTCAGCTTTCGACAAATGAACTTTCAAAATTACTCGATAATGTTTGAATTGAATTCATAAAAAAATTACGTTTAAATTGTTCGTCACTTGATATTGAGAGGTCAGTGTACCATATTATGAGTCATAATACTCCATATTTATCTTTCAATAATATCATAATTTATGACAATATTATTACTCTTAAAGTGGCATAGATATTTTTATAAATAAATATTTGTACATACCTAAACACTAGCGGGAACTTCATGATGAAATTAAACATCAGTTTTCTAAGTGCATCCTTATATATATCCATGCAATGTTTTGTCACGCTTTTATGTTTATCTATGTCATAACTTCTCAATGGCACTTCACATATCTGATACTTACCAACATCATCTGTAATTTGAAGATACCGCTTTGTTTTTCTTATTACTTAGCTATCAGCTGATAGAGACAAGGTAGGGTATCTCCTATTTTTGTTTCATAAAAGTTCAATTGAATTAATAATAAATACTGACGACAAGAACATTGAATCTCAAAAGTTCTCAGTCTTTCGTTAAGTACTGTACTCTGGGAGTGTAGTCTTTGGTACAATGAACGTAACACAATGCGAAATAGCTTACAAATGACATCTGGGGCGGTACACTATGAGGATCTTGTGTCAACTGCGGTGAATTTCCGTGCGTTTAGGCGATTCTGCCATACATACTATAGTAATCAAATATAGCTCGCTTAGAACCCCTAATACTTTATCCGTGGTGCTTCCCGGTTTGAAAAAAGGTGTCTGCCTATTTTGACTTCATTTTGTCTCCCGCTTTGCTAAGGAGGGAAGTGGATTTATCATTTCCAACTCCTCCTGTTTTTCTTCTGATTAACTTCGTTGCGGGTTCCAAGACAGTTAATTTTCTTCCTGGAACTTTCCGAGTGTCATAACTCGGTGTGTTCGAGGGTCACTGCTGTTGATCCTGGTGTACAGGAGTTAGTGGTGGGAATGTGGGCGGGATTAGTCCCAATAAAAAAAAAAAAAGTCTTTCGTTAAACTAAAGGCCCACGGAAGAATGGATTGTTTCTGTGAATTGCCAAGTTAAGGCGTCATTATATGCATGATATCTTTGATGTTGTACTGAATCAAACGATATTTTAGGTAATGTAGACCAGTGTTGGTAGTCTATAGTAATTACATATGTTATTTATGTGTATATGCCGTTTGACGACATTAGACTTGAAACATATTGCGTGCGAGTAAATTTTTTAGGTGTAAGCACTGACGAAATATATACTATCTCATTGGTGTAAGTAAATTAAAATAATGTCATTAAGTCAAATGTGCTCACATACATGCCGCTGTCTGCCCCTTTGGGAATATAGACGTGAGTGTATATGTGTACGCGTGTATATGTATGTGAACGAGTGTGGTTTAAAACCCGATTTTATTTCGAATATAGTTTATTTTTGTAATTCATTGTGATATATAAAACAGTGAGATGTTTACAGTATATCACAATGAATTACAAAAATAAACTATATTCGAAATAAAATCGGGTTTTAAACCACTCATTCTCGCAATGAGAGTGGTAACCACCACTCTTGTTCCTTCATACTTTACATCAGGCAGAGTAGAGTCACATAGGCGAGCTCTAATTTTCTAACTCTAAAAAAATATATACGCATTGCAGGCGTCACCTGATAGTAAGCAACTGCCGCTACCCATGGACAGTTACAACACCTCACAAGTGCATTGCCAGTCGTTGAGCCTCCGATTCACAATCCCTCGGGGAAAAACAAAGAAAGAATTGTCTAATACTTTTCTGTGAGGCCGTGTGATCACTCTAGCGAGCCGACCCATTTGCCTAAGCATGGTATTCATTCATCTCTTTCGCATCTTTGTAGGTAGACTTGTCCAGTATACCGTAATGTTTTCAAACATTTTTTTAAACAGAAGCCTTCCTGTAGCATTATGAATAAATGGATTTGATGTGCGATTGTGTGTTTAAATGCGAGCGTTATATGTGTTTATACGTTGTAAGATAAAATATATTATTCAAAGGTTAATGAAAGAGTTTCGTCTTGCACAGTTCATTTGCATAAATAAAGGTGAGTGACCAAAAGTACTTTCTTGAGAAAGGTACGCACTTAAGGTATACTGGAAGAAAGTTACTAAACATGTTCGCCTATCTGTACGTATTATGATCGACAGGCAAGATAAACTCTGAAACAAGTATAGCTACTTATCTCTAATACAAATTCTTACTAGCTTTAATGTCAATAAAGCGACAGAGTACACTACAAATGTCTTAGCTAATTCTAGAAAAAATGCGAGGCATGTGTCGAGTTGCTAGTTACACTACTATTTATGCATAATAACACTGTCGGTATTTTAAATTCATTTCATTCTTGCTAGGATTTTACTGCCAGCCACTAGCGAGCTGCCTTCCTTATGTTGAGATATTTAAAATTAATTGCCTAATTGTATACGTGACCCGAATTTATTCGGGTTCATGGTACGAGTATCATTAGTACGAGTTTTCTCCTGGTGCGAGGCGTAGCAGACTACGTTTTGCGTCTAAGTCGTCTGCAGCCAAAGCGTCGGGTGACGTCACTGCACTGCGTCATCAACGAAGGCCCAGTTCCCTTGGCCCTCAAGGAGCCGAGCCGCTGGAAGCACCGGCTACCACAACAGGCACGTTCATCCCGTACGCGACGCACATATTTTTATCCCTGAGACGATCTACCCACGACCCATAACATTGTCAAACTGCCGGAGCACAAATCTTATCTTTAATGAAATACTGTAACGTACAATATCTTTTATTTATATTTGGCCGCCTCGCAGGCGGCCTCAATAGCGGATGGAAGGGAAAACCCGTCCCGACCATCCGCAGCCACACTCAGGGCGGCATGAGTCCGCCGCCTCGTTCTGCGAGATTACATCTTCGCAGAAGGTTGCGACCGCGGTAAAACTGCTGTCGCTATCGGCCGTGGAGCGTATGACGGCCGGTAGCGACAGATCTCCTCCGATGACTGCAGTGAGGGCCCGACGCTGTGACGCCCATGCGGGGCAAACCGCCAGCGTGTGCTGGGCCGAGTCCTCACTGCAGTCGCAGTGGTGGCAGGCGGGACTCAATTCCCTCCTGGCGACCGAGTGCAAGTACTTCCCGAAGCAACCGTGCCAGGAAAGCACCTGCGTCAGTCGGAAGGAAAGGGTCCCGTGCTGCCGCCCTGATCATATTGTATACCCTAGCTAACCCTACCTCAATGTTTGAAGTACCATCACCCGAACATCGAACACATTGAATTAGTTATGAATACAAATGTAATTTTTTTTTCCACCCTAATCATCAGTAATAATAACGCTGAATGTATAACTCAGTATTCACTTATACAATCGCCGAAAAATCATACATACACAAGCACAAATATTCACGCATACATAACAAACACATTCATACATAACAAATACACTCTTATGTACCCAAATAGTCTTATACTTTTGTTAAAATTACTGTTTTGTTTTAATTTAAATTGTAATTTAGTATTATAAACACCAAGCAAGCTTAAGATCTTAGTGTGTATGTAACTACTAAACCAAGTACTTGTAACACACTTTTTTACTATAGCTTCTTATTTTAGCAATCTTATTTTTTACTAGTTGTTGCCCGCGGCTCCGCCCGCGTATATGTCGGCAATTAGTAGCCCATGTGTTATTCTAATGTATAAGCTATATTACTATAAAGTTTTATCCAAATTCGTTCAGTAGTTTTTGCGTGTAGAAGTAACAAACATACACACTCACAAACTTTCGCCTTTATATATTAGTGTGACTAGTTGTTGCCCGCGGCTCCGCCCGCGTATATATCGGTTATTGCGGCAAATAGTAGCCTATGTGTTATTCTGATGTATAAGCTACATTACTGTAAAGTTTCATCCAAATCCGTTCAGTAGTTTTTGCGTGAAAGAGTAACAAACATCCATCCAAACATCCATCCATCCTTACAAACTTTCACATTTATAATATTAGTAGGATGTATTTTGTTATTTCTTGGTTCCAAAATAAACTTCCCCCTTTCCTGAATTTTGTGTACTACTAAATGAATGCTGAAAAAGGCTGTCAGTGTAAGTCACGTTTTCAGATTTCAGCTGAGGCGAACCAATATTTACAAGTAGACTTTTAATTTACATAAAGTTTTTATTATCTCTCATAGTAATTCCAATAGCTAGTTTACAATTCTAAGAATTGATTTAATGCCCCTCATCGATAGTCATAATCATGGAATCTGGTTCATAGTTGTGGTCGATGTAGCGGTTCTTGACAATGTGCTTATACACGAACGCCGACTTTCTGGGTGTGCGGGTACGTGCTGGATCTTCAAAATCTACGTCGTAGATGCCAAAACGGGTGCTGTTAATAAAATATTGTCTCTTCAATATATCATGCATTAATACGAATTATTATATTATATATATTATAAAAGCCAACTAAGGAAACAAGGGAACTACGCAGCACAACATCACTGCACAGGGATAGAAACTTAAACCAAACTTTATACCAACACTTATGCCAGTGTGGTTTAGTAGGCCAAAAAATTTCTAAGAAGAGGATTTCGAAGACTGTGTAACGCGAAAGTACAAAAACTTAATAACTGCCTCGGTGGCGCAGTGGTAGCGTACGCGACTGCTGTTCTTGAGGTCTCGGGTTCGATTCCCCGGTCGAAACAAATGTTTGTATGATCCGCAAATATTTGATTCGGAGTTTGGGTGTTTTCTATGTATAATATGTATGTATTTACAAAAAAAAAAAAGTTTATAAGTTTTCATATCAGTTGTCTAGTACCCATAATACAAGCTCTGCTTAGTTTGGGACTAGATGGCGTTGTGTGTTAGATGTCCGAAATATTTATTTATTTATTTATTTTAATATCACTTTCCGCATAAAAGATTAACTCACGTGCAAAAAAGCTAATGAATGTATTATCATAGAAACTTGAAAACTTACGAGTAGCCATTTACCCATTCCAAGGTGTCAATCATACTCCAGGTCATGTATATTTTCACGTTAGTACCTTCATCTATGGCATCCAATACATTTTCCAAAGCTGCCCTGTAGTAAGCAATCCTGTCATCATCCAAGAAATTCTGTTCCGGAGTAGTTGACCACCCGTTTTCGGTAATGTAAAAAATTGGATTGTTGTATCTTTTCTTCAGATTCAGTAAATAGGTATTACAATAAATGAGCAAAGGGAACATTTCTTGTTTTACCGACTTGAAGAAAAAGAGCTCAATAAAGAGAAATATACCTAATATATAGAGAGGTGGAGTGTGTATGTGTATGTGTGTGTGTGTGTTACGAGATGATTTGTTGCGTTTATAACCTCAAATAGAGACATCATATGGTTAGAAACTTACAACAGACGCTACACTTGCAATCCATGGATTTCTATCTACTAAAAAAGCGTATCTTAATGCTAACAATTCCAGCCCACCTGTCTGACTCTTCGAAATGAAACACGAGTGAAGAGATGTCGCCGCAATTGTTTGTTGGTTCTACCTTTATAGCTAATGAGCAGTGCGCATGTACTTAATGCTAATTCAAGTACAATGTTCATTCTTTTTGTTAGTTAGTTCATTCGATTTTTGATTAAACTACTATGCTCTATGACCTTCTTGGACCTTTCTTAACCCAATTTCTTGAAAGCAACTTTTCAATTTTACTTCTTCTACTACTTCTACTTCACTGATAAATAAAGTTGGAGTATCTGATTGTAATAATAAAATAACCACTTTATAATAAATGCATTTATATGTATACACGATACATTTACCAAAATATTTTTTTTACAATTTTTGTCTATCTGTTTATTCCTGGTGATCTCTGGAACTGGCTGGACGGATTTTGACGGGACTTTCACTGGCAGATAACTTATGATGTAAGGAGTAACTTAGGCTACTTTTTTAGACTAGCTTTGTGCTGCGGCATTTCCCGCGGTGCGACAATAACCGCTGGTAACACCGCGGGGTTCAGCTAGTTATTCTATACGCAGTATGTAATTTACGCTGTGTGCGATAGATATTAGTCAATCGTAACCGTTTCATCATTTTCTACAAATCGTTTTATGTCACCGTCTATGTTTTAAATGGACTAGATTCTCTTTTTTACGTCAAATTTTCTATAAAGCCCCGCAAATTGCTACTGCGCTGGAACCTTGTCACATTAAGGACATACTACTTCATACAGATTCCAAGTGTGCACCTTACAAAAAAATGGAAGTTTCTATTTAATTAGGAAATTTAAATCATACTTAATATTATTGACTGCCTCGTTGGTCTCGCGGTTGGCGTGAGCGACTGCTGATCATGAGGTCTCGGGTTCGATTCCCGGGTCGGACCAAATGTTTGTATGATCTAAAAATATTTGTTTCGGAGTTTGGGTGTGTTCTATTTATAACATGTATGTATTTACAAAAAAAAAAGTATATATGTATTTGTGTCAGTTATCTAGTACCCCATAACACAAGCTCTGCTTATCTTGGGACTAGATGGCGTTGTGTGTTTAGATGTCCGAAATATTTATTTATTTATTATAAATGTGAATGTAAGTTTGTTTGTTTCGCTTTCACGCAAAAACTACTTAAACGATCATCATGAAACCTTGTACACATATTTTTGGATTTGACAAATAATGATTTGTGAATATATATTTAATCAGTTCCTGATTCTAATAATTAAATAATGGTGTTAGTTCTGTTTTTGACATAACTCACTCACTAAAATTTGTTGTCGAATTATATACTTTAATCTCATTTGCTTACAGTCCATTTTTCGATATCTCACATCTAAGCTTTCACTATATTTAGTTTAGTCTATACAAATAAATAAAATTGGAGTGTCTGTTTGTAATATTAAAATAACCGCTTTTTACTTAATGCATATGTATGTATACACGGTACATATACCAAAAGTGTAGTTAAAATTTTTTTTGTCTGTCTGTCTGTCTGTTTGTTCCGGGTAATCTCTGTACCAAATAAAAGTTGATTAGAGGTATACGCTTGTTTATTAGTAAAAACACTGAACTATACTTTAAATGTAAAAATTATAAGTAATAACTACGTAAGTAATTTAGTCGGCATGTATTTAGACGACGTCTAAGTTTAGTGCAACATGTCAAATTTTACGTCACACTTACACGATTAAAACGTTCAAGACAAAAATAACAAAAGAAAAACTATGGCCTAAGATGGGTAATTTAACTAATTTTGGTTATGCCAAAGTAAATTTTGCTTTTTCAAGTAATAAACATACGTGTGTCTCTGATTAACATTATTTACTACTGAACTAAACACAGTGACGGCTAAGATTTGAGTATTTAAAGAATGGATTATAGGCTTTGAAAATAAAGTATATAATGCAACAACAAAATTTAAGTGAATTTTAGTTTAGTTAATCAAAAACAGAATTAGCACTAGTATAAACTTCACTCTATTAGTGCGAGATTGCAATAAATATGAAGTATTACATAATAAATGCAATAATAGGTATTCGTATGCATATGTATTAATATAACACCTACACATCATTTTTGATTTCAGTTAAAGTCCAAGTACGTACCTTGAGCCAAGATGATGCTGATGAAGGCCACTCGCTAGGCAAAAAAGTACCGACATCTATATCATCGTCAAGAGATGGTACAACGGCATCCGTCTTGTATTCTGTAGACGAAATCAAAGTACTTGTGTAATGATTGATACCGAAAAAGTCGTATGTGCCAAGCACCCAAGCCTTTTCCTTATCTGTGAATTCCGGCAAACGTGACTTTGAGAATCCTTGTTGTGCGCTTTTTTGAGCAACCCTTTCCGAAAATTCTTTCGGGAATCCTCCCTCAGCAGAAAATATAGGATCAGCGTACAAACCAAACTAAAAATAAAGTGTATGATTCAAATCCATAGAAACCTCATAAAACTAATCAAATAAGTCGTAGTGTCAATAACATACATCACCCTGTCTCTTGATTTCGGCAGCGTATTCATCCTCCGCAGAATCCGTGAGAGGTCCATACCAGTCAACATTGATGGTAATACCACACACTCCGCCTTGGGTTGGTTTGTAATATTTTTTGTACATGTGGTATGCGTTAGCGTGAGCAAGAACTAAGTTTTTGGCACAAACGTATGTGCCTACTGCTGTAGAATTTAGAGCAGGAGCTGCCAAAGCGGAACCATAACCATAATAACACACTTGTTTAGGTTCATTGAACGTAATCCAGTATTTAATCCTATCTCCGAAATTTTCAAACACAACTCTTGCGTAATCTTCGAACCACTTTGCAAATAGAGGGTTGACGAGACCCCCGAGCTTTTGGAGTTTTTGTGGAAGATCCCAGTGGTAGATAGTAACTATAGGCTGGATATTATATTTCAGCATCTCATTGATAAGGTTGTTATAGTACTCGATGCCAGCAGAATTAACCTCGTTTGCAAAGCCTGTAGGGAGGATTCTAGGCCAAGAAAGCGAAAACCGGTAGGCATCAAGACCTAACTCTCTCATGATTTCTACATCACGCTTATAATTGTGGTAGGAGTCAGCAGCGATGTCACCGTTGCTGTGGTTATTGAAATAATATGGTTTATTGTGGGCCAAGTTGTCCCAAATGCTTTCACTTTTACCTGGTGGAAAATACAAAATTTCCCTAAGTCAAATGAAGACTAACGATTTGAGTTTAAGGAAAATTACTAATGAACCTACCATCTTTGTCCCACGCACCCTCGACCTGGTATGCAGCAGTGGCACAGCCGAACAAGAAGTCAGGAGGAAAACTCCTCTGTTGCTTCACAGAAACACCGCAAATAGTAACGGACAACAAACTGTTCAAATAATTTATTATTATTAAGCTATAACTATGAAACAAGGCAACTAGTTCTTTTTATTCTTCTCTCTAAGTATCTAATAGCTTTAAACAAGCAGTTCTTGTTTAAATATAATCTGAATCTCGGAAACGGCGTTAACGATTTTCATTAAATTTAGTTTACAGGGGGTTTCGGGGGCGATAAATCAATCTATCTAAGATTCATTTGTAGAAAATTTATCAACAAAAGCAAAGCTCAGTCATCCTGATAATCTATCTATCTATACTAATATATAAAGCTGAAGAGTTTGTTTGTTTGTTTGTTTGTTTGTTTGTTTGTTTGTTTGTTTGAACACGCTAATCTCAGGAACCGCTGGTCCGATTTGAAAAATTCCTTTAGTGTTAGATAGCCCATTTATCGAGGAAGGCTATAGGCTATATATCATCACGTTAAGACCAATAGGAGCGCAGCACCAATGAAAAATGTTTAAAAAACGGGGGAAAATTATCACGCTACGGGCAATAAGAGACGTAAACGAAGTTGCGTGGGTCAGCTAGTACTAATATATAAAGCTGAAGAGTTTGTTTGTTTGTTTGTTTGAACACGCTAATCTCAGGAACCACTGGTCCGATTTGAAAAATTCTTTCGGTGTTGGATAGTTCATTTATCGAGGAAGGCTATAGGGTATATGTCATCACGCTACTACTAATAGGAGCGGAGCAACAATGAAGAATGTTTCAAAAACGGGGGAAATTTACACGCTACGGGCAATATAAGGCGCAAACGAGGTTGCGTGGGTCGGCTAGTTAATATTTAACAGAGTTCGTCTAGTAATAATGTTATAATAATTCAATAAGTTTAGTTTAAAATTGTTTTGTTTTACATTTATGACATACTAGTTGTTGCCCGCGGCTCCGCCCGCGTATATGTCGGTTATCGTGGCAAATAGTAGCCTATGTGTTATTCTGATGTATAAGCTATATTACTGTAAAGTTTCATCCAAATCCGTTCAGTAGTTTTTGCGTGAAAGAGTAACAAACATCCAAACATCCATCCATCCTTACAAACTTTCGCATTTATAATATTAGTAGGATATGTACCTACCCTATAGACTAGAGCGGTGTCATTGTAAGCTTTATTTTCTACAAGCTGAGCTCCGCGGTGTTGCGGAGATTACCCGGAACAAACAGACAGATAGACGTTTTTTTTTTAATGTTATTTTCGTACATGTTTCGTGTATACATACATATTATGCATTTATTAAAAAGCGGTTCTTATAATATTACAAACAGACACTCCAATTTTATTTATTTGTATAGATATGTTTGTATATATAGATGACTGCTCCACCTTCTACTAAAAGGTTCTTAACAGCTTCTATATTTTTCTAAGCACATAGCAGTATTGATCAAAAATGTTTGCTTCGATAATATATCAGTTCGTGTTCAACACAAAATATTTATATGCGCCAAAATTACTTGATTTACTCATTAATTTTACTGTATACGGCACAATTTTTTGAATTCCACGAGTAAATCTATAATAAAATAATGAATAAAAAAATCGTTACTTAAAATTTACATGAATATACTACTATTCTTAAGGTTACATTAATAATTATTTAAATAGTCGTACCTACCTTAATACTAGCGTCAACTTCATGATGGAAGTAACGTCAGTTTTCTAAATGTATCCCAATATTAGATACTAATTCATGTGTCGCTACTCCTCAAAGGCACTTAACACATTATCTGATAAATTTTAATGTAATAATAATTTAAACTTGCAGTTTTTTTTTATTATTGTTTATCAGCTGATAAAGATAAGGCGTGATAGCTGTCACGACTCATCATCAATGTTTAAATTACTGACGACAGGAACAGTACAGAACAGTACAGGAACAGAACTTATATTTTCATTTCTAAAGTCAGTGTTCTGAACAAAAAGCCCATGGAAGTATCTATAGATTTGGATGAAACTTTACAGTAATATGGCTTACTAGCTGACCCACGCAACCTCGTTTGCGTCTTATATTGCCCGTAGCGAGAAAATTTCCCCCGTTTTTGAAACATTCTTCATTGTTGCTCCGCTCCTATTAGTAGTAGCGTGATGATACATACCCTATAGCCTTCCTCGATAAATGAACCTCGAAAAATTCAAGGTAGTAGAGCCACGCTGATTTCAGCACGAACGGGCCGGCTCGACCGGGGCGGTACTACCCTCGCACAGAAAATCAACGTAAAATGACAGCGATCATGCTGTCGTGTTTCGTTGGTGAGGGCGAGACCGGAGGCCCAATGATGCAGTAGCATCACTAGCCCGCCATGGTGTGGGTCACCATGCTGCATTGTTGCATTGTCTGCATTCGCAGTATGGTGACCACCACTCTTGGATTCTACTCATGCTTTCCATCAGGCAGAGTAGAGTCATTTTGGCCGGGTCAAACATAAAAAAAAAAAAAAAAAAAAAAAGAACTATCCAACACCGAAAGAATTTTTCAAATCGGATCAGCGGTTCCTGAGATTAGCGTGTTCAAACAAACAAACAAACAAACAAACTCTTCAGCTTTATATATTAGTATAGATATATCAGAATAACACATAGGCTATACTATTTGCCGCGATAACCGAGATATACGTGGGCGGAGCTGCGGGCAACAACTAGTTATCCAATATGGGTAAAACAATATGTACAAAAGACTGCTTAGTTACTTATTTGAGATTTTATTGTCTTTATCATATTGTCATAATATTTACAATTATAGCTAGCTTACAATTATATGGTATAATTTAATGTCCCTCGTCGATAGTCATAATCATGGACTCAGGTTCATAGTCGTAGTCGATGTAGCGGTTCTTGACAATGTGCTTGTATACGAACGCTGACTTCTTAGCAGTGCGGGTACGCGCTGGATCTTCAAAATCTACGCTGTAGAGCCCGAATCGCTCACTGTAAAAAAATATTGTTTTATATCTTTACTAGCTGACCCGGCCACGCGTTGCTGTAGTGGTCAAATAATAACAGACAAATAATTAGCAATAAATTAAAATTGCGACTATAATTTGAGATTTAAACTATCCTATCTCTCAAGTTGGATCGAACTGCACATGGTGTGCGAATTTTATTATAATCGGTTAAGTGGTTTAGGAGTCCATTGAGGACAAACATTGTGACACGAGATTTATATATATTAAGATTTACCTAATTAATATGATGAATGAAATGTTACAAATTTGAGAATTCGAATTTGAGTTTTCAATAATTGAATTTAAAGAAAATTTAACTTAAGAACTCACGAATAGCCACGCAGCCATTCGAAGTTGTCTATCAAACTCCAGGCCATGTATCCCTTCACGTTAACGCCTTGATCGATTGCGTCCAATACGTCTTCCAAAGCAGCCCTGTAGTATGTAACTCTGTCATCATCTATTACACCACGATCTGGAGTAGTTGAAAATCCGTTTTCGGTAATGTAGAAAATTGGGCTGTTGTACCGTTGCTTCAAATCCATGAGAGCATTGTAAAGACTTTTTGGAGCCATCTGTAAATAGATATTATTAGATACTAGCTGAACCCCGCGGTGTTACCCGCGGTTATTGTTGTACCGCGAGTAACGCCGCGCGACAAAGTTAGTCTAAAAAAAGTAGCCTAAGTTACTCCCCGGATCATCAGCTACCTGCCAGTGAAAGTCCTGTCAAAATCCGTCCAGCCGTTCCAGAGATTACCCGGAACAAACAGACAGACAGACAGACAGACAATTTTTTTTTAACTACAGTTTTGGTATATGTACCGTGTATAAATACATATGCATTTAGTAAAAAGCCGTTATTTTAGTATTACAAACAGACACTCCAATTTTATTTAGTTGTATAGATGTATAGATTTATAAGCAAAAACAATGTTCCTTATTTATTGATCTTTGAAAATAACAATTCAGAAGGCGAGAGTCTCAGTTAAGACTTCGAAAAACTTTGTAGGGCTTACGAATACTAATCGTCCATCCTAAGCCATCGTATAAGAGCGCATACTGCAACCCAGTTCGTCGTGTCGTACTTTATTGTCGCTCGATAAACTACATTAAGTTCATGCATCTTTGAGTAAAGTAAAACGAATTACCGAAATGTATGTACGCGCATAACTTCCTATCAATTGATAATTCTTTTTTATGTGTTTGTTATTGTCAGGACAGGGTTCATATAGAAGACAATTTAAAGAAACCTGGAAGTGTTATATTTTCTTAGTACGCGACTGTATACTACCCGTGAAAAGAAAAAGCATGCATAAATCCTAAAACAAGTTTTCTGGAAATTTAAAAAAAAATATCAAGAGATATGGCGGTACGAAATTTTCCGGGTATTTATATAAAGTTCACTATCCGATAACTTATATTCACATAAAGGTCTAAATATTTACAAAATTTTAAGAATGTGTAGGTAATAGAGCTACGCTGATTTCAGCACCAACGGGCCAGCGCGACCGTTGACGGTACTACCCTCGCATAGAAAATCAACGTCAAATGACAGCGTTCGTGCTGTCGTGGTTCGTTGGTGAGTGCGAGACCGGAGGCCCCAAGATGCAGAAGCATCACTAGGCCGCCATAGTGTTAATCGCCATGCTGCATTGTTGCATTGTCTGCATTAGCAATGAATATGGTGACCACCATTCTTGGATTCTGCTTATGCTTTCCATCAGGTAGAGTAGAGTCATTTTCACAGGCCATACATAAAAAAAACAATACATACCTTCAGCCAATCTGATGCAGATGAAGGCCACTCACTTGGAATATAAGAACCAACATTCATATCGTCTTTAATAGATGGTATGGCGGGGTAATTTTTGTGATTATTAGCCGAAATTAAATTACTTGTGTAATGATTCACACCGAAAAAGTCTGATGTGCCACGCACCCAGGCCTTTTCCTCATCTGTGAATTCTGGCAAACGGGACTTGGAGAATCCTTGCTGTTCGCTCTTTTGAGCAATCCTTTGTGACAATTCTTTCGGAAATCCACCCTCGTCAGAAAATATAGGATCAGCATACAAACAATACTGAAAACAAGCATAATGTGAATAATTTTAAAAGAATCTCAAAAATCAAATAGAATAGTCAAATAAGTGACTTGTAGTGTCTATTACATACATAACCCTGTCTCTTGACTTCAGCAGCTAACTCATCTTCAGCAGAATCCGTGAGAGGTTCAAACCAGTCGACATGGATGGTGATACCACAAACTCCACCCTGTGTTGATTTAAAGTCATTGTTGTAGGCGTGGTATGCGTTAGCGTGAGCAATGACTAGATTTTTGGCACAAAGGTATGTTCCTACTGCTGACGAGTTCAAGACAGGAGCCATTAGGACGTCACCATAGCCTAAGTCACATATTTCTCTTGGTTCATTGAAAGTAATCCAATGTTTGACTCTATCTCCGAAGCTTTGAAACGCAATTCTTGCGTATTCTTCGAACCATTCAGGAAATAGAGGGTTGGCAAATCCACCGAGCTCTTGAAGTTTTTGTGGCAGATCCCAGTGATAGAGAGTGATTAAAGGCTCGATATTGTATTTCAGCATCTCATTAATTACATTGTTGTAGTACTCGATGGCAGCTGGGTTAACCTCGTTGGCAAAGCCTGTAGGCAGGATTCTAGGCCAGGAAAGAGATAAACGATAGGCATCAAGACCTAATTCTCTCATGATTTCTACATCACGCTTATAATTGTGGTAGGAGTCAGCAGCGATGTCACCGTTGCTATGGCTATTGATGAAATAAGGTTTATTGTGGGACAAGTTGTCCCAAATACTTTCCCCTTTGCCTGATGAAAAATACAGAATTATTCAACAATAAATCAAGACAAACGATTTAGATATAAAAGAAATCACTAATATATCTACCATCTTCATCCCATGCGCCCTCAATCTGGTAGGCGGCAGTAGCACAACCGAACATGAAGTCAGGGGGGAAGCTTCTCTGTTGCTTGACAGAAAGACCGTATGCGGTCGCAGCCAACAAACTGTCAAATTAATTTATTTACATATTACTCGTAGTCCCATATTTGACGATGCACATTTTATACTGAAAACCCTAGCTTTTAACAAACATTTTGTGAACTAAAATATGAGTATATCGTTGCAAAACTTTCAAAGAATTACTTAACTACAACAATTTTTCCTACTAAGAAAGAGGACTAATTTAACAAACGATCTTTGAAGTATACTAAATATCATTTCTATGGAAAAACTCACTTAAATATATGTATTAATTACTTGTGTATTGTACCATGTGTTTTCTTTATATTTACTAGTGTTTCAAGGTTGTAATGTACGCAAAGAATATATGAAAACCTCAGATGCCAGTAACGAACTTTAATGTCTAATATTCTACATGATGACGATGATGTTCTCCTACCCTATTACGGCCGAGGCGGTCAGTCTCAAGAGAGACCAACAAATTACGCAGGAGATATTATAGTGCACAAGTGTGTGCGCAAACACAGGTGCACTCTCTGTTCCCTCACTCTCATAATCCGATGGGACGGTTAACCGACACGATCGGGGAGAGATCAGGTGCAGGACCGACAGCTTAACGTGCTCTCCGAGGCACGGGGGTTCAGACCCCAACTTCCAAACTCCGAGCTGTTATTAAGTATTTATAGAATCAGAAAAACTCAGTAACACTTTTGGCCCGACCCGGGATTCGAACCCGAGACCTCTTGATCAGCAGTAGCATACGTCAACCGCTAGACCAACGAGGAAGTATATTCTACACTAGCTGAACCCCGCGGTGTTACCCGCGGTTATTGATGTACCGCGAGTAACGCCGCGGGGCAAAGTTAGTCTAAAAAAAGTATCCTAAGTTACTCCCTGGATCATCAGCTACCTGCCTGTGAAAGTCCCGTCAAAATCCGTCCAGCCGTTCCAGAGATTACCCGGAACAAACAGACAGACAGACAGACCGACAGACAGACAGACAAAAAATTTTTTAACTACAGTTTTGGTATATGTACCGTATATACATACATATGCATTTAGTAAAAAGCGGTTATTTTGATATTACAAACAGACACTCCAATTTTATTTAGTTGTATAGATGTATAGATAACATAACTGCAAAGCGTACCTTAATACCAGTAGTAGCTTCATGACGGAATTACTAAACAATTTACTATGTCTTAGCATATATATACACCCATGCTTTATCATGTTTGTATGTTTATCTCCACCGTCACAAAACCACTTGACATAATCTGATACATTTTAATGTTGTTTAAAATACCATTCCAAAGGTAAAGTTCTTATTTATCTTCTAAATTATTATCAGCTGATAGCCTCTTACCGGGGTATCTTTTCTCTTGCATCCGTTTGTTTACTTACGAGATGAATCTAAACAAAAAAAAATAGTGTCTGTTTGTAATATGAAATTAACAGCTTTTAACTGTATCAAATAAAGTTTATTATTATTATTAACTGAATGGAAATGGAAGTAGGTACATATATATTATACTTACATTTAAAAAATCAACATTTATCTGTTTGTCTGTCTGTTTGTCCCGGGTAAAATCTGAAACATCTGAAACGATTTTGACGAGACTTTCACTGGTAGTAAGTTTCAAGTAAGCTGTTGTTAAAACTAGTAACTTAGACTATTTTTAATTTGGAAAAATATTATAATAAGACCCATCCCAGCAGAACCAGGTCATACGCTCTAGAACGCGCTCGCACTAGAAGGAAGGAAATGTTTATCTGGAGTTAGAGAGGCTATTAAATCTGTAATATAGGTCTTCCTAGTTCAGATACCAGTCTCTCGTAGTTTCACTTTATTAAGCATGTAACACTTGAGTTAAAATTGAGTAATTGCAATTATTCTGTGTGACCATCTTATTTAGGCTGGTTTTAGTGCTCGACCGACCGTCGGTGTCGGTGCGTACCATCAATCCTGACAATACGCAAACGAACGAAAGTTTGTACGTTCAGTGCTCTCCTGACCAACCAAACTGGCGGGACTGGTACAGTTACAAATACGTATACGAAATGGACGCATACCGTCGGTTCTGACTATCACCTATCGGTGTGGCACTGGACGCGTTAATATGTTTCCATAGCGCGTCGGTCGACCGCCGGCACGCATGCGGACACGCTCGACCGATGGTCCTCGTACGCACGTACGGTCGGTCGAGCGCTATAACCAGCCTAATACTTAGTACGGGCACCAGTATGCCGGAGTAGTGGTACTCCAGATATCGTGCAGCTGTTAGTCAGTTTCACTTAAACACAGCAACCGGTACAAAAAGTGGGGTGAAAAGAGCAGTTCCGATCACTTCACCTGTACTGAACTTCGACCTTTATCCCAACTGATAACGATTACATGTGTGAGATGCGGATTTTTTTATTGAATAGGGGGCAAGCGAGCAAAAGTATCACCTGACGGTAAGCGATTAGTACCGCCCATGGACACCCACAACATCAGAGTGATGGTTTGGACCAAACATATTAAATGTTTGGTCACTTTTAGGGGCACTAAAAGTACCCATAAGAACCTATTTTTACCCGACTACGGCAAAGTCAAAGGAGGGTTATGATTTTGACAGGCTATGTATGTATGTATGTATGTTTGTATGTATGTATGTTGATTTGTTCCCTTCTAGCTCCTTAACTACTCATTAGATTTGGACAAATGAGGTGTATCTAAAAGCGTCATGATTGTCTTTTGGTTATAGGCTACATGACGTGTCACTGAATCAAATGTGGCGCCCTCTAGCCGACATCAAATACTGTATTAGAAAGTTTTGTCTACTATGGTACATTACACGACATGGACTACGGCTTTTGAAACTTAGGAATGTTCCATAGTCCATAACACTTAAACAACGCGTGACTACGGCTTTTGAAACTTGTATCATACTTTTTAAGCGTCGTTTTTTGTCGTAGTTGGGTTTTAGTTTTTTCTACTTTTTATTATAGCTGTTTGTCCGCCTGATTATAATATAAATGTTCATGAGAAATATAAAAGATAGGTTCGGTTTATCAGCAGCATTTTTAGGACTCTTAATAATGCTACTGCAGGTGCTAATTGATTTTGCCTCAGTGGCTCAGTGGTAGCCTATGCGACTGCTGTGCTTGAGGTCTCGGGGTCGATTCCCGGGTCGGACCAAATGTTCGTATGATCTACCAATGTTTGTTCGGAAGTTTGAATCATTATCATCATATCAGCCATAAGAAATCCACTGCTGAATGTAGGCCTTCCCTATTGATTTTTATGTTTGAATGTTTTCTATGTATTATATGTATGTACCTAGATTGTTCGTTAATTGATAGCACAGATTAAATACAATCTCTTCTTTCATGAAACTGTTTTGGATTGACGGCTAATTTCAACACAAACCTCATTTTTAAAACCACTGGCTAAAAAAACTACAGATAGGTGTATCTGTAGTTTTTTTATCATGTTAAAGATTAACTGCCACTCTTATTTTATTTACAACTAGCTGAACCCCGCGGTGATACCCGCGGTTATTGTTGTACCGCGAGTAACGCCGCGGGACAAAGTTAGTCTAAAAAAAAGTAGCTTAAGTTACTCCCCGGATCATCAGCTACCTGCCAGTGAAAGTCTCGACAAAATCCGTCCAGCCTTTCCAGAGATTACCCGGAACAAACAGACAGACAGACAGGCAAAAATTTTTTTAACTACATTTTTGGTATATGTATACATACACATGCATTGATTAAAAAGCTGTTATTTTAATATTACAAACAGACACTCCAATTTTATTTATTTGTATAGATAATGGACGTCTCGCGGGAGGCTTTTCGAGCTATGATTTTCTAAGATTATAAACGAGGATTAAACTTTAAGCGGTTAAAGGCGGGTTAAAACGTTAAGCCCAAGTATTTACAAAAAAGTATACATGTATTTATATCAGTTGTCTAGTACCCATAATACAAGCTCTGCTTAGTTTGGGACCATCTGGTCCCAAACTAAGGCGTTGTCTGTCAGTTGTCCATTAAAGTTATTATATTAAAATAAACTCCAAAACAAAATCTTCTACACAATTTTGAAGTTCATAAATCTACTTAATAATGCTTTCATACCAAATAAGTAATGATTTAGTACGAAACAGGACAAAATTCTGTAAATTTCTACTATAAGTAACCTAACAACAAATGTTAATATCGTCTACATAGGAGAGCTATATCAGATACTGCGTTCCATAAAATGAGAAGGTCCATAAATAAAACACGTAACATAAATACTGCTAGATAACGATTCTAGTCTTTCAATAGTAATTCGGTTTTCTATACTCAAAAACTAACTGTCACTAATTTGTCATTAACATTAGCTTTAGGCACTAAAAGAATAGAACTAGGTCAAACTGAATGAAGTTCTGGAAGTTCGTTCTTTGTTTTTTTTAAAGACCGTTTTTTTATCCTATCCACACTTTTTTATATTATTAACACGCTTTCATTAGCTTGACATGTATGTATGTATGTATGTATGTCTATATGTAACGGAATCTTTTAAAGTCATTTTTACTTACTTTTAGGAGTCTGATTAACTTTAAAATTTGCATAGGGTCAAGGGTCGATGAAAATACAATAATTTGAAAAAAATATTGTATTGTTATAAATAAGTGAGTTTTTTTAATAGTATTAAAAAACTAAGCAAACACGCTTTTATAGACATACCAAACTAAAAAGTAGAAAATATTTTAATGGAAAAAGCGTGGGGTGCATTCTGAAAACATTGCAATAATGCCGCTCCACTATTAAAACGTGTTTTTTAGACTATATTTTGTATCATTTATTTCTTCACTATGAAGACTTGAATATATATATATATATATATATATATATATATATATATATATATATATATATATGTGTATCAAATCTAATGTAATAAGTTCTAATGTTACTATACAGTTTCAATCTACTTTGTGTAATTTTAGTTTTCTTTGACAATTTTTATCTAGCTGTGTTTTGTTTTCTATTTCTAGCATTTCATGTAAACATTGTTTTATATTGACATTATTAAATTTTGATATATTAATTGACATATTTTAATAATTTCAAGTGTTTGAATAATTTGACTTATGACCTTTCTGTTTTTACAATATTTGCACACCGCATAATGTGGTAGGACATAGTGTATCTCCACAATAAGCATAACATCTGTAACTAACCTATGTTTCCGCAAATAAATATTTGATTTGATTTGATTTGACGGTTTTATTAGATATGGCGAGAGATTGTTAAATTGTCGCAATCCTAACAATCTCTCGTCATATCTAATAAAACCGTCTAGTTATATTTTCTTGTCCTTCTTTTGATGAGATGCCAACCAGCCGGAGTAGCTATTTCTGCCAATGTCGAGTATTTAAAGTCTTCAAATCTTAAGTCTTTGAGTCTTCAAGTCTTCATCGTGATGAAATCAATACTAATATAATAAAGCTGAAGAGTTTGTTTGTTTGTTTGTTTGTTTGAACGCTCTAATCTCAAGAACCGCTGGTCCGATTTGAAAAACTTTTTCAGTGTTGGATAGTCCATTTATTGAGGAAGGCTATAGGGTATATATCATCACGCTATTACTAAAAGGAGCGGAGCAACAATGAAGAATGTTTCAAAAAAGGCGCAAACGAGGTTGCGTGGGTCAGCTAGTAAATGATAAAATTATAGTTTACGATATTTCATTATGAACACCTTTTTAAAGTCTATGTTTGGGTAACTATTACATTTGTGTGAAAGCACAATGATACAGTTTGTCACCACACATATTAATTCATTTCATGTGTGTTGTAAGAGCCGAATAAGGGAGCATAACCAGGATAAGAGAATTTACTGCAAGGAGAAGAAAAACTTGAAATAAACCATAAGCAAACCAGCCTGGTTAATATCGTATAGTAGGCAAAAACCACCTTGTGTGCTGAGGACTCGTAACGACTTGTAATGTGTGTTTCATGTATGATGTTCAATTTTGTGAGTAATTCACTATCTATGTTATTATTAATATATAAGTTATTATTGGTGTGAAACGCTGCCAGTGTGTCTACAAATAACTAAAACTTGCTGAACTTCAGTTTTACTATCTTTAATAATATTTACAATAGGTTATCTTACAATTCTAAAATAAAATTTAATGTCCCTCATCGATAGTCATAACCATTGACTCGGGTTCATAGTCGTGGTCGATGTAGCGGTTCTTTACAATGTGCTTGTACACGAACGCTGATTTCTTGGCAGTGCGGGTACGCTCTGGATCTTCAAAGTCTACGTGGTAGAGGCCGAATCGCTCACTGCGAACAACAAAGTATTTCTCTACAATATATTATACTTAATGTTCTAAATTTAAATAGTTTGATCGTTTCAATGCAAATCGGAACTTATCGGAATCAAAAACTACAATAATGGAAGTTTTCAAATGTGAATTCACATGCAAAAAGTGATTGAAATACTTGAGAACTTACGCATAGCCCTGCATCCATTCGAAGTTGTCGATCAAACTCCAGGCCATGTAACCTTTCACGTTAACACCTTCTTCCATAGCGTCTAGTACATCTTCCAAAGCTGCCCTGTAGTATAGAACTCTGTCGTCATCCATCATACCAACATCTGGTGCGGTTGACCATCCATTTTCGGTAATAAACAATTTTGGACTGTTGTATCTTTGATTTACATAAGTTAGAGCACTGTAGAGACTTCTTGGAGCCATCTGTAAATAATTATTACAATAAGTAAAGTAGAAGAAGAAGAAATAAAAGAGTAAAGAAGGATAATAGAGAATAGATTGCGTGTTTTCGCCATCAATGGTATTTCGGAACGCTAACCGCCAGCAACGTATTCTAAGGAATTACCATAAGTTAGATAAATTTTCGAAGAAGGTTTACACACGTCTTACTTACGTCTTGACTAAATTACACCAATACAAAGTGGGGCTGATTGCTAGTGTAATTACGAATTTAGTATTCTGTGCACGATAATCATCGACGTTCTATATTACCTGCTTTGTACATCTGGCAACATTTACCCTCATCTCATCATCATCTCATTTCTAACTATCTGTTAAATATCTTGCATCTTAACATCGGTGTAATGATAACCAACTTTATAAAAATAAAAAAACACGTACATACCTTTAGCCAACTTGATGCTGATGCAAGCCACTCACTAGGCATGAAAGTACCTACATCCATGTCATCTTTAATAGAAGGTATCGCGGGGAAATCTTTATAGTCTGTAGCCGAAACTAGGTTGCATGTGTAATGATTCAAACCGAAAAAATCTGATGCGCCGCGGACCCAGGCTCTTTCCTCAGCTGTGAATTCCGGCAAACGTGACTTGGAAAATCCTTGCTGTGCGCTCTTTTGAGCAATTCTTTCTGATAATTCTTTAGGCCACCCACCATCGACAGAAAATATAGGCTCAGCGTACAAACCGAACTGAAAAGTAGAAGATTAAATGAAAAATAACCTTTACAAAAAGTCATGTAATAACATAAGTCATAGCCTATATTACATACAAAACCCTGTCTCCTGACTTCAGCTGCCAACTCATCCTCGGCAGAATCCGTAAGAGGTGCGAACCAGTCAACATGGATGGTGATACCACAACTTCCACCTTGTGTCGGTTTGAAGTCATTGCTGTACATGTGGTACGCGTTAGCGTGAGCAAGAACTAAGTGTTTGGCGCACAAGTAAGTGCCTACTGCAGACAAATTCACGACAGGAGCCTTCTCAATGCCACCATAGCCTTGTTCACAGATTTCTCTAGGTTCATTGAAAGTAATCCAATGTGTGACTCTATCTCCGAAACTTTCAAACACAACTCTTGCATATTCTTCAAACCACTCTGGAAATAGAGGGTTGGCAAAACCTCCTAGCTCTTGGAGTTTTTGTGGAAGATCCCAGTGATAGAGAGTGATCAAAGGCTCGATATTGTATTTCAGCATCTCATTGATCAGGTTGTTGTAGTACTCGATGGCAGCTGGGTTAACTTCGTTGGCAAAGCCTGTGGGGAGGATCCTTGGCCAGGATAGAGATAACCGGTAGGCATCGAGACCTAACTCTCTCATGATTTCTACATCACGCTTGTACTTGTGATAGGAGTCACCAGCGATATCACCGTTGCTCTGATCGACGATATAAAATGGTTGATTGTGGGTCAAGTGGTCCCAAATGCTTTCACCTTTGCCTGATATAAAATACTGAATTAATATATTGAAAAAGTTATCCTTCATCGTTTGAAATAAGTATCTGTTGACTTACCATCTTCATCCCATGCACCCTCAACTTGGTAAGCAGCAGTTGCGCAGCCGAACAAGAAGTCAGAGGGGAAACTCCTCTGTTGCTTCAAAGTGAGACCGTACGTGGTCACCGTCAACAAACTGTCAAAAACATATTTACGTTTCTTAAATAGTCGTATAGTGGACAAGTACATTGTAGACTGCACAGCTCAGAGCTATAACTAGAAACGCAGCTGAAACTGAGAAGACCTACTATCATCACATCATCAACTTTCGCACTTTCTTTCAAGTTTCCCTCCTTTTTGCAATAATGTTGTCCTGCGTAGTTAGTTCCTTAGTCGTCATTCATCATCATCATCATCATTCTCAATCTGTCATCACACGGAAGAAGAACTAACGTCAACATGATTAATTAAGTTTTAACTGTCTATTTTGTTGTGCATTATTGACAAAATATTACTTGTGAGTGAATGAGGATACCGGAGGCCCATACCCTAAACCCTCCCACATCCCTTTCCTCATCCCCCAAAGGTTGACAACAGACTTGTGAGCGCACACCAGAGGCGTTCTGGTGTTGCGGGTGTCCATGGGCATCGGTAATTGCTTATCATCAAGTGATACGTTTGCTCGTTTGCCTCCCATACTATAAAAAAACTTGAAGTGACGCTGAAGACATTCCGTTTCATGTTTAGTCAACATTATAGTACATTATAGCTTCTTGTAACCGATGTCGTCATTTTTAAGCTTAAAAAATTCTGTGAGCGCTATTTTTCACCTGTTTAGTTCAAAATTTTAAATTGTATAAAGTTCTCGCAATACAAGTCTTGCTTAAGCTTGACAACCAGCAATTTACTAATTGTTTTATTTGTTGCATCATTATTTTTATAATGTAAGTTTGAAAATAAACATTATTATTATTATTTAAAATATTTACACAAACGTGTACTATTCTTTAACAGATGGAAATAATTAAGTACTAATATACATACCTCAAAACCAGTAGCAGCTTCATGGTGGTATAACATGACGATTTCTGTGCATTGGCTCTTATATACCCATAGAATGCTTCATCACGTTATGTTTATCTGTATTGCTACGTCTGAAAAACACTTGAAATAATCTGATACATTTCTATATTGCTTATCATGACTTTTCGAAGTTATCAGCTGATAACCCCATACGTAGACTAGGTGGGGTAGCTATATCCCCCCTTGTGAATAAATAATAAATTGAAATTCCACTTTCATATACATATACTAGCTGATCCGGCAAACGTCATTTTGTTTTGCCACAAAAATAAAAAGAAATTTAGGCGCGTCACCCTTATCATTTAGGGGTATGAAAAATAGATGTTGGTTGATTCTCAAACCTACCCGATCTGCACACAAAACTTCATAAAAATCGGCCCAACCGTTTATTGGAAGTTTGGTAACTAACACCGCGACATAAGAATTTTATGATTTAGATGAACCTGTCAGAGTGACTCTACTCTGACTGAGGGAAAGCATGAGTAGAATCCAAGAGTAGGGATCAATATACTAATTGCGAATGCAGATAAAAATCTAAAAATTCGTCCCTCTCCTTCAAACTTAAGGCCTACTACGATTTTATCGAATCGTATATTGCTGACCGAATTGACCATTGGTCAGTCGTGATATTTACGAGATCTTGATCATTTCATCTAAACATACAAATAAATCATATTAGAGTGTCTGTTTATAATATTATAATAACAACTTTTTTTGAAATGCATATGTATACACGGTACATATACCAAAATAACATTTTATATGTTTTTTATCTGTCTGACGGTCTGTCTGTTTGTCTTAGCTAATCTCAGGAACGAGTGTATCAATTTTGGATCTGGGACTTTCACTGATCGGTAGCTGATGGTATAAGGAGTAACTAAGGAGGCAAATTTTTTTAGACTAGCTTCGGCCCGCGTCGTTTCTCGCGGTACTCCAATGACCGCAGGAAACACCGCGGGGTTCCGCTAGTAATATATATAATTAAGATTTTATAACTGGCTAGCGGAGATAATGAGCTCAAGACATTATAAAACGGCTTGTGTGTAAAATGAGAACCTCGTTGCCGTTTGATGGCTAGAACTTGCCCTCTATTCAGTAAGTGGGACTAAGTTATGGTCCGATTAAATTGGACGTTAAAAAGGCATTTGTCTACCCCTTGGTTTTTTAAGCAATGAAGATGTCAGTGTATAGATATGGTATTTAACACTAATTTTATTTGTGGTATATTTTTTATTTAATATTGTTTTATTAGAATTATAAGAAACCCGCTCCGGGCATTAGAATATAAGAGAATTTTGATGTAATTGAAACAAAACTGTTTTTTTTATGTGTGGCCCTGTCAAAATGACTCTACACTGCCTGATGGAAAGCATAAGCAGAATCCAGAAGTGGTTGTTACCATACTCATTAGGAATGCAGACAATACAATGCAGCATGATGATTGGTGACCCACACCATGGCGGCCTAGTGATGCTTCTGCATCATTGGGCCTCCGGTGAAAATAGATCGAAAAATGAAGAAGAAAAATGAATCGCCGAAATGTATGTACGCGCATAACTTCCGATCGGCTGCACCAAATTAAATAATTCTTTTATTTATGTGTTCGTTATTCTTAGGAAACTGTTTTTGTACAAGTAAAATAATAAAAAATACGGGATAAGGCAATTTAGAAGCCAACGGGAAGCTGAGACAGACATGTAAATATGGCGCTACAAATTTCGTCGGGTCAGCTAGTTTTAAATAAATAATTTTGAGAAGACATACCTTGTTAGGTATGTCTACAATTGCTACCTACACAATTGTCACGTTTAAGACAAGGGCTGTATTAAGCATATCACCTGTCACAATAACTATCTAGACAGGTAAATAATCAAAGATATATATGTTAAAATTTTAAATGCCCAAACTTTTGGTCGGAGAAATATTTAAAAAAAAATGAAATGTTCCTTCAATAAAAACCATAATTGGCCATGACTATTGAAGAGTGTTCTTGATCTACTGACGTCTCTTCGAACATAGTGTTACAATCATAGTAATAGAGTCGTAGACTCTTTGCTAATCCGAAACTGGCGATATTCTTTACCGTAGCTCACAAACTTGATTTTATTAAATTCGCCTTAAGCAATATAGTTGAAGAAAGCTTAAATAAATTACTATGAATCTAGAGTGATCTCTGTAACTAATAATTATAATAATAAATAAATAAATATTTCGGACATCTACACACAACGCCATCTAATCCCAGGCTAAGCAGAGCTTGTGTTATGGGTACTAGACAACTGATATAAATATATATATACTTTTTTTGTAAATACATACATATTGTACATAGAAAACACCCAAACTCCGGAACAAACATTTGTAGATCATACAAACATTTGGTTCGACCCGGGAATCAAACTCGAGACCTCATGATCAGCAGTCGCACACGCCAACCACTAAACTAACAAGGCAGTCATAGTTTTATAGTTTAGTGAAAAAGCGACTATTTATATTAAATTACGGCTGAAATGTAATAGACTTCTTAAGGAAAATAAATTTACCTAAACAAAATGAGTTTTAGCAGGAATACAGTACTAATTCACTGTTTAAATACTAAAAAAACAGAAAGGTAAGACAGTAGATTTTTGGATAGTTTTCAACTTAAAAAATCCTATACCTAAGATACCGGTGACTATTTCTTATTAGAGGTCGATAAGGTTAGATAAAGTTGTTTGATTTTTAGTACGATAATAAAGTAATTACCACCACTGTAACTCCTGTACACCAGGATCAATAGAAGTGACCCACGAACACACCGAATCATGACACTCGGGGAGTCCCAGGAAAATTAAACAGTTTTGGAACTCGTAACGAAATTAATCAGGAGGTCGTTATAGACAATGGACTGCTGTTGAAACAATCTTATGATAAACTAGCTGAACCCCGCGTTGTTACCCGCGGTTATTGTCGTACCGCGAGTAACGCCGCGGGACAAAGTTAGTCTAAAAAAGTAGCCTAAGTTACTCCCTGGATCATCAGCTACCTGCCAGTGAAAGTCCCGTCAAAATCTGTCCAGCCGTTCCAGAGATTACCCGGAACAAACAGACAGACAGACAGACCAAAAATTTTTTAACTACTTTTTTGGTATATGTATCGACACTCCAATTTTATTTATTTGTATAGATGATATTTTTTTGTAAGTAAATATTTTCAGATTTTTAACACGTCGGACTTTACGAAACAAACCACAGAGGTGTCTTTTTATAAGTCCTTGAACATTAATTAAAACAAAAAGACCCGGCCAAGTGCGAGTCGCGCGCCTAGGGTTCCGTATGAACCTGTAGGTATATGATATATGATGTAACCAATGACAAAATATATTTCGTCAGTGATGTAACTAGGAATTTATGCTTTCGCAATTTTTCCTTTATCTATCAGGGTATCAGGGTATAAAAGGGTATTGACAGACAAACTTACAACAAAATTATCCTATAAGAGTTCCGTTCTTTTCCTTTTTAGATACGGAACCCTAAAAATAAAAATCTATGCGAGTACAGTATAGGATCTGGGTTGGCCTTTTGAAGAAAGAACTATAATTTTGAGTCGGTCTGTCCATACAGACGACAAACGGCATACGAGCCCTAGCCATCGTGTTACCTAACCGATATTAATCAAGATTAATGACCCGAAGCGCGTCACTACCGCTAGCAGGCCATTTGGATAGGCCGGGGAAACACTCAAAACTTCTAGAAAGATACTAAATATGAACTTATATTACAAGCCTAGACTATGCTCACATTTACACACACACAAGAGGAATTTGGTTGTATAAACAAATTGAAAATCTACATAGGTAGGTATTTTTGCGGTCTCGTACGCCCAAAGAATCGCATTCCATGTTTTCATGTCTGGAATACATGGCTGCACGTCTTTGCACCTCAAGATCGACCGGAAGAACACCCGTCAACACCAGATAAGCCTCAGTTCTAGTTCTAAGCATACTAGATGCCTTGCACAAGAAATGTTTTACAAAGTACATATTCAATGGCTAATACCAGCGACTGATCAAGAGTTCTGACCGCCCTAGGCTAATTGTGAGGACGCGCCCCCGCGCACAGTACAAATAGAGAGACTTACAGCTTTAATTCTAGACTTAAAACTTTTGTATTGACCAGACATATTAATATGTATATAAATATATAGATAATCTTTAATATCATATTTCAAAGTTTTATCAATTGTCGAAAGAGCAGCCTTCTCCTGTGACAAAGCGTTCGACAGATTCTGCGCCAGGCAAAATATATCATAACAAATTGTAAATGCCAACTGATCGGTGAAATGTCTTGAGTAGAATCAATTTTAATAAGTTATTTCTGGATTATTTTGTTTGACTATGCCCCACGTCCAGGGTCGTCGGCCTCCTTGGAAGGAGTTCTACTGGTGGTCCCAGGAGTTGGCCTACACCCGCAGCCGGGGACGTCACCGCGGAGACAGTGGCGGGATCCAGCTTCACAAGGAGTACCGCGAAGCGCGGAAAACTCTGAAGCTGGCCATTTGTCGCGCCAAAGACGCAAAGAGAAAGGATATGCTGAAGAGCCCCCACTCCCTCACCGAGACTCTCCAGCCCAGCTTCCTGCGGGAAGTGGTCGAGGGCCTTTTCCTGCAGCGGGCGGAGCACACGCCCCCGTCGATGGCCTACCCGGTCAGAGACGATGGGGGCGATGTTCCGCCCGTTAGGGAATTTTTTTTTTTTTTTTTTTAAATCTTTATTCACATTTAAGTTACATTTTTTTTACATTTGTACAATTGGAGGTAGGGGCGGCTGTTCTGCAAATCCGTTCAAAGAACATCGCCCCCGGGCCGGACGGGATGCCATCCCGAGAGATGGCCCAAGCCCTCGACCATATGTCGGACCACCTCAGGGAAGTGTTAGACGTTGGCGTCAGGCCGCTTCCCGGAGTACTGGAAATGCGGGAAGCTGGTCCTACTGAGGAAGCTGGGATGGCCTGCCGATTCGGTCGCGGCCTATAGGCCCATCGTATTGCTGGGCGAGGCGGGTAAACTTTTTGAGAGAATACTCTCTGCCCGCATCGTCCGGCACCTCTGCGAGGTGGGGCCCGACCTGTCGGATTCCGAGAGGGGCGTTCGACGGTCGATGCCGTGATGCGCTTTAGGGCCGTGACCGAAGAGGCAGTGAGCTGTGGCGGTGTCGTTAAACATCGCCAACGTCTTCAATAGTCTGCCATTTAGCTGCATAGGGGAAGCACTCCACTACCACGGGGTCCAGAGTACCAGACTGGCAGACTATTTAGAGGAGCATATCGTCGTGTACGAGGACGGTGAGGGCGTCTTAAGACGTTCCATGTCGTGCGGCGTTCGCAGGGGTTTGTCCTTGGACCACTCTTGTGACCTGTGACCGAAGAGGCAGTGAGCTGTGGCGGCGTGGTGTTGGCGGTGTCCCTGGACATCGCCAACGCCTTTAATAGTCTGCCATTCAGCTGCATCGGGGAAGCACTCCAATACCACGGAGTGCCAGAGTACCTGAGGCGGCTGGTGGCAGGCTATTTGCAGGAGCGTACCGTCGTGTACGAGGATCGAGAGGGCGCCTTGAGACGGCGACCCATGTCGTGCGGCGTTCCGCAAGGGTCTGTCCTTGGACCACTCCTGTGGAACGTGGGATACGACTGGGTCCTACGAGGACGTCTCCCCCGCGGGCTGGGCGCAATTTGTTACGCCGATGACACATTGGTCACAGCCTGGGGGGCGAATTTCCAGGAGGCGGCACGCCTGGCCACTATTGGTGTTTTTCTAGTGGACGGGCGCATCGAGGCGCTAGACTTACGGGTGGCCCTGGACAAGATGAAGGCCATATTGTTCCATGGGCCCCGTCGGGGGCCGCGCCCCCGGCCGCGTCCGGTTGATGGCACTACATGAGACACCGGCGTGGTTGGCGGCTCTGACTTGCCTTAATAAAGCCCGCTTCTGGCGGCCTCAGAGGGTATTGCCGGTCAGAGCCATACACGGATACCGCACGGTGTCGACCGAGGCGGCGTGCGCCTTGGCCAGAACACCTCCGAATTTGGAGGCGGAAGTGCTCGCCGAAGTTTATCGACGGGTGGCTGAATACCGGGCGGAGTGACTGACGACGGACTGATGCAGGTTTTTTCTGGGCACGGATGCTTTGGAAAGTGCCTGCACCTGCCACCACTGCGACTGCAATGAGGACTCAGCCCAGCGCTGGCTGTTTTGCCCCGCATTGGCGTCGCAGCGTCGGGCCCTCACTGCAGTTATCGGAGGAGAGCTCTCGCTACCGGCCGTCATACGCTCCATGGCCGGTAGCAGCAGTTTTACCGCGGTCGCAACCTTCTGCGAAGATGTAATCTCGCAGAAGGAGGCGGGAGGACGATATCAACTAGGACCCGATCCGCCGCCAGCGAACCGGGCGGCGGAGGCGCGGTTACCAGCGCCTCATGCCGCCCGGGACGGGTTTTCCCCTCCATCCGCTATAGTAGCCACCCGCGAGGGGGCGACGTTACGCGTGTGCCGTCCATCGCCTAAATTGAGAGTATACCAGCAGGTGGTGCCCGCTTCAGTGCGGGTAGGCGCAAGGAGGATGTGTTAATAACAGCAGTTCCCGGATCCCTCCCGTCTCAGGCGCAGAGTGGCACACCGTGTGGTTTTAGTCGATTCGATTCCGACACACCGCCCCGCCGAAAACCCCGGCGGGGTAACGACCCGAGGGGGTTTCCACAAAAAAAAAAGGCTTTTTCTGTTCACAGCGCATTCAGTTTTAGTGTTTTGGCTCGGTCTAGTTTAAATATGCTAGATGCGGTCTAGGTAGATGCAATCATTCTAGATTCATAGTGCAATGCGAAGACACAATTTTAGCGCGCCCCCAGATCCTCGCGCCCCCCAGATCCTCGCGCCCTAGGCTGCAGCCTAATTAGCCTAAGGGTTAATCAGGCCCTGGCTAATACTATTTCAAAGACAAAACAGTATCTTGTAATTCTGCCACTCCTTATCTTATAAAAGTGGGGGCGACTTTTCTAATCATGCGACCCCGTTTATTTCTTTCTCGAAAGTCTTATTGGTGCAGTTCCAAGATCTTCATGTGCCTTTGGAGATTCGTCATCCAAGTTTCTTGGGGCCTTACTACCTACACCTATTCTTTGCGACAGAATGACGTTTTTAACCATATGATCGCCTTCGTCGATCGTCGTAATTATCGTTGCGCCCTAGATAGAGAAATGGGTCCCGTATAAACTAGAAGAATCGAGAGTTGAAGACAGTGCCATCTAGTGTTAGCCATACATCAACCGACTACTTTTATTTTATTAATACCCGGCTCGTAACATTATAATAGCAAGAACGTATCATTTCAATCAATCTATGAGGCTAGTTTGATTGATGGAGGATGAAAGGAAAAGAAAAGTATACTCAAGTTTAATTAGCCCAGCGAATATCGTACCGCCATTTTTTGTACTATTAACTATGCTTTCTAAAAAAAATTAATGACATTATCGGTTTCCTCACAATTTTCTTTAATACAAACCTTGTTCTAATACACACACAAACATATAAAAAAAGAATGATCCAATTTGCTACAGTCGATTGGAAGTTATGCGCGTACCTACATACATTTCAGTGATTAATTTAATATAAAAAGAAAATTAAAATTTCCAATTTTCGAAAATTCTTGTAGTTATTATAAGGATGTTTCAAGAAACAATATCTATGATCGTTTTGTTAAATATTTAGAGAACATTTGTTACAAACGAATGTGTCTTTATATTCCTAAGTTGGAGCTCAGTCTTTTATGGGATGAGAATCTGGTTGTTCACTTCCATTGGTAACGTCTTCAGACTTCGGTAATCACTGAAACTTATCGTGACTCAATGCTCACGTTCTGCAAAAAATGTATTCTTCTCAACTTATTCTTTTTAACGCCATCTTTTATAATTAATTGGAACTGCAACCTAATACATTTAGGTGCTTTCTTTTTTACGTTCCTCCAATACAACACTGAATACAACTTCTTAATGTAACCAATAAAATGAATTTGAAATAACATTTGCAACAGATTTTTATCAGCGTTTCAGTAACACCCTCAGATTTGCGCTCATTTTTGATTCGTAATCATTTCATCTGCAACATTAAACTGCATGAAATAATTGGCAAAAGTACAAATGCTTAAGCAAACAGAAATAAAAACATAATAATGATACTTTTGATCCAAAAATCTCAGAAATGATTAGAAAATCTGTGAGCGACGTAAGATATTTTTACGAATTATACTAGTCATTTCTCAGATTGTACTTTTTACGCAATCACAGTTATCCAAAAAATGGAGCAATTATAAGATGAAGTTGTTTGTCAATTTCCACTTCGACGTTTTATTTTATCGTCATCTGTGGTGTTGTCTATGCTTGGTGGATCAAATCCACTGAATCTGTCAGTCCTGCAGAACAATTGGAGGCGGACGTAGGATAATAAGATAATAATTTAGATTTAATTTAATATCTTTAAATAAACAAAAAATAAAGACAGTGGACTGTAGATATTAGTTTTTAATTTGTGTTAGTATAAGTGAAAAATGCATCGTCGTAGGGGACCAAACTTCACGTATGTGAGCGGATTTGTTAAATACATGATTTTTGTGCTGAATTTTGTATTTTGGGTGAGTTTATGTGAATTTTTATTTGTTTTGACTTAAATATTTGCCTAATATTAATTTAAAAGTTTAGATATTCGATTAAAAAGGCAGGAAACGGGTGAACATTTGAAATTTCATTCATCATTGTTAGTGTGTGAATCATTGTTTTCAATCATCTGTTTGAGCATGAGAATTCAGTATACAGTCTAGTTTTGTTAAATCTGCATCCGCCGTCCATTGTATAGGATGTGCGGCGATAAAGTTATAATGCGATACGCGTGGGCTATTGTTTAGTTATTAATTTAATTCATAACTTGTTGCTAATTGTGTTTTATACAGTTATTGACTCATTTATTTCTGTGCACGGATTTGTTTTTTTCCAGGATCTACACTATTATGGTAAAGTCAGACTAGTTACCAAAACATACAAAGCTTTACTTTGTGTTTTGTAAGTTAAATATAATAAATTTAATTTTTTGATCAAACTTTGAATAAAACAATTTTTTAAATAGAGTTTCACTTCAGGTTTCATGTTTTCTTTTTCTTTGTTTCTATTCAACTGCTTAAGTAATCATGTAGGTGATTCCAATAATATCTATTTCAAACTTTTAAAATTTAATATACAATACGTCTGCTCGTATGCCCCCAATTTCATAAAAAAATTGTTCATTATTTACTCACTAAAACAACAGTTTGGCTTATAGGAAATGTTTCTAAAAGTAATTTTTTACCAAGTCTTGTGTGTCAAGTGCTTTCGTCAGACTGTGTATAGATTGTTTTATAATAATGGACAACAATGTGATATGTAATTTATATATATAAACATTTATGCATTCAATTTTAATTCAATGCAACACCAGCAGCATCACAAGTGCAAAAGGGAAAGGGATGTGGGGAGGGGTTGGGGTATAGGTCTCCCTTATCCTCACCCACTCGGTGAAACACAGCGCAAGCGCTATTTCACACCGGTTTTCTGTGAAGCCGTGGTATCACTCCGGTCGAGCCGGCCCATTCATGCTGAAGCGTGGCTACCACGATGAATACACTATTTCACACAATTCTATTAGTGTGTAATACCTCTTATTTCACTCCTCACAACTCTATCTCAATGGTTGAAGCGGTCACCATCCCACTTACAACTGTGTTAAGTGTTGTGGATCAAACTCCTGCATGGCACAACATTTTGTGTCATCTGTGACCCAAAACTATGGTCCTTTCTTTATAGGCCAACCCAGATCCTACTCGCTCTACTCGCATAGTTATAATTGCACCCAAGATAAACCAATATGAATTTTATGGTTTAGACTTATGGGTGTTTCATGTTTGTTATTGTACCGTTTTTCTTATTTATACAAATAAAATAAAAAAGAAATTATTGTTCATGGATTTAAAAAAAAAACACCCCTGTGAATTGTTCCGGTATTTGCATTTCATATGTTTGTAAAGCATATACTATCCAACATACTCCATACTACTTACTACTTTAAGAACTGGACCAAATTGAAATGTGACCACACAGGAATCACCAGCTTTCGGTTCACCCAATTGGTTTCGGTTCAAAATAACAGACATAAAAAAATACAGTCAAATTAATAACCTCCTTTTTTTAAGTTGGTTAAAAATATATATAGCAGTAAGGATTGACACACTCCTTGTATGCTTCACAAGTACTAAGAATACAATAATGTTAGAGATTAATTCCTGTTAGATAATATGTTGTTTTGAACTGTATATAATTACAATAACATAGAGATCTCAGTGTATTGATGTTTACTGGTAGACATAGGCTGAGGCCTTTGGGAGCATAAGACAACCGGGCCTCTTATTGTGGGGCTCTACCTGCATCTGACGGTATCCTGCAACCTTCACCAGGTCACCAAACAACATTTTCGAAACCTGCCTACTCACGCTGAATCTTTAAAACAATAATTAAATTAATTACAAAAATCTAATTTCAGTTGCTTGGTGGACTGACCATTGCTGTTGGAATGTATGCATTTATTGAGAAATGGCAAGCAACTGGACTGATAAAGGTATGTTGAAAAAAGCACATGTTTTGACTTTCTATAGGCTTTATGACTGCACTGTTGGCCTAGTGGTAGAGCCACGCTGCTTGCTACTGCGCCAAGTGTTCTGGGTTCATATCCCAGATGGAACAACACTTTGCGTGATCCACAAATTGTTGTTCTGAGTCTGGGTGTTCTTTGTGTCCGTTTCATGTATGTTTGTAAAGTCCCCCGCGACAAGTAATATTTAGGCAGAGCTTGTTGTTAGTCTTTGAATTGGTTAATACAAGAGTATTAACAGTAACTTTTAAACTTTCGTGTTCCACGATATATTAACAATTATAATTACGGGAATTAACACGATCACTTATTAAAAGGTATTACATACCTCTGATTTGCCTGACGTTTCGACTTGGTCACAGGCTGACAGTCAGGCAAATCAAAGGTTAAATACCTTTTCATAAGTGATCGCGTTAATGGCCGTAAAAATAATTGTTAGTATTAACAGTAATCAATTGGTTATGGTGAGTTTTTCACTTGAGATCTTCATTTTCTGTATCATATGGTAAGCTCTAGTTGAATTTTTTTTTAATAGCAATCAATTTCAACAATATATGGCAATATACGGTATTTAAAGCGACCGTGACTCACTGCTACAGGTGCCTATACTAGGTGATGTCATACTGCATTTCATGAGTCATTACAAACAAACTTACGAGTTAAAGCAAAAAAAGACGAACTGTAAACAAAAGTAGACCTTCCATACACTGTCTGTCCTCTCTGAACATCGTCAGTCTGAATCTGAAATCTTATTAATATTAAAAAAGAGAAAGTTAACATAACTAGTATGGATGTTTGTTTTTCTTTCACGCAAAAACGGCTGATCAGATTTGGATAATAGTCTACAAAAATAAAACCGATCTCAAGGTTCGACTCGATTTCTCTTGAATGCCATCATCAGATATTAATGACCTTATCATGGGTACCACCGTTGGGACATCTCCTTTCCAAAAAAAAAAGAATCACCAAAGTCGGTTGATAAACGACGAAGTTATCCACGAATACACATAAAAAAAAAGTAAAAAAAAAAAAAATACGATCGAAATGATAAACTCCTTTTTTTGAAGTCGGTTAAAAATGACCATTGTCTACTTTTTATCTCGAAAAAAGTGTTCTCAAGGGATTAGCAAAGGACAGCAACGCCCACAAGGCACACCTAGTAAACTCAAACCTACACATGAATAACACTGACAGAACACATTTTTTTATCAGATCAACGATTTTGGTGAAATTCAATGACACACCCACAAAATTTTATATTTATATTGATTTAGAATAGGTGACTGATGAAGTCATATACTTTACTCTTTATTTCTCTCTCTCTCTCTCTTTCTCCCTTTTTAGTTCTTAGATGAATAAATATTTTCGTACATCTAACACACACATGCATCCATCGCCATCTAGTCCCAAACTAACCAGAGCTTGTATTATAGGTACCAGACAACTATTAAAAAAAAGTTAAAACTTTTTTATTAATAAGATTTTGGTGTCTCTATAATATTAATTTCTTTGCGAAGTATATTTTAAATAGGTACCATAGAAATATCACTATTATCGAATAAATCAATACAAACAAAGCCAAAGTCAAAATGTACAAGTAACGCCCTTTTAAATGATACCAAACATGGCATATTTATCTCAAATGATTTTTTTAATACAGTTCTTTATGTCGGCTAGAGGGAGCCAAATTAGATTTAGTAACACGTCATATCTATGTTAATACTATAAAGCTAAAGAGTTTGTTTGTTTGTTTGAACGCGGTAATCTCAGGAACCGCTGGTCCGATTTGAAAAATTCTTTCAGTGTTGGATAGTACATTTATCGAGGAAGGCTATATAGGTTATATATCATCACGCTAAGACCAATAGCAGCGGAACACCAATAAAAAATGTTTCGAAAACGGGGAAAATTATCACGTTACGGGCAATAGGAGACGCAAACGAGGTTGCGTCGGTTAGCTAGTAGCCTTTAACCAGCGGACGATCAAGACGCTTCTAACAATACCTCATTTGTCCAGTTTTAATCAGTAGTTAAGGAGCTACAAGGGAACAGATGAACATACATATATACATAGCCTGTCAAAATCATAACCCTCTTTTGGCTTTGCCGTAGTCGGGTAAAAATACATATATACATACTTTAATCTAATTAGATACCTACCTAAGTACTTTCAAGTTCAGTTTTATTGTTAAAATAAATTAATATGTGTAATTATGTACCTTTCAAATTATAATGAATCTAATATGGTTAGAGGGCTCGCATTTCTCAGTTACAGTCAGTTCGAGTTACACGAGACCCTGACCTGTTCGATTTATGCTCTTACACTTCATATCCATATTTACACGTGATATTTTGTACCATTGCCCTCCCTTTTACATGTCTTTTCCTTCGCCTCTCTTATAATAGGTCTTTACCTATGAAATTGCCGTTTTGTATGCAATAAGTGAAAGTACTTATTTTTTCAAACTTTTTATTTCTGTTATTCGAAGTAATCACCCATGCAATCGACGCATCTTTGCCAACGCATTGGCAGTTTATTGATGCCCTTCTTGTAAAAAATCAGCTGGACGGGAGGCAACAAACTCTTCAAAGGCATTTTGTACTGCCTCTCGGGAATTGAGTTTTTTACCCACTAAAAAGTTGTCTAAATTTTCGGTCCCCGTTGTCATGAACATCTATGGCAATCGTTATTGGAAAGTCTGTGCCCTCAAATATACTGACAACTAGTTCAATTTTCGAATTCAGCTCACCCTCAGGGTTGCAGAGGTCCGATGCCAGTCGCTCCGTGTAAAAACTGATATTCAGGTAGAACCGATTGAACTTGTAGCCGACCCCAAATCTTGGGAATAATAAAGGCTAGGAAGATGAAGATGATGACTGAAATCTAGTGCATTTTAAACATTTACTTGCATATGTATACAATGATCAAAGTAAGTAATAATTATACATGTAAAAAAATGTATAAACCAAATAAATATGTTCAATTATATGTTAATAATTTATATGCAAAACATAAACTCAACTCAATTCGATTAACGATGAACGGGCGGTGAACAAAGCAACCGGCAACTTGGGCGGGTGAGCACGGGTGAGCCACGAAGTTTGTTGAATGACCCAAGTAAATTCACAATCACTCCAGTACGGCGCAGCCGAAAGTTTCGGCCGTTTTTTGGCCGAAAGTTTCGGCCGTTTTTTGGCCGAAACCTAATCTTCGGTCGGACACTATAAAGAAAAATACAGGCTAAATCTGAGTTTTTATATACCTTTGTAAATCCTATTTTTTACTCTTATTATCATTAAAACTGTTAAAAAATATATTTAAACCATATAAAACAAAATTATCACATTATTTTTGTTAAAAGCAGTGCTGTCAACAGGCTTCCGATATTCGGAATAATGATGATGATTATGTGTTTGTCGGAGAAGGTCACTGAAGAACACTTAAATATATTTTATTTGTATGAGAATATTTAACCATGCCAGAGCCATCTTGCGGTGCATCAGTATAGTCCGAATTTACAGGAGAGATAGATACCTAACGGAAACATGAGATTGAGCCATTTTTGGTCGCTTCCTCTGTTTCCTGGTAAGAGGATTAATATTCCTCCTTCCCCTAATAATTCTGGAAGGGAGAGGTCAATGTAAGGCCAACACCACACTCTTGACTCTCGGATTGCAGTTGTCACTGACCTACCCATAAGACACTCAACTAACACAATCCTTAGGTAATACTATAAATGTGAATGTAAGTTTGTTTGTTACGCTTTCACGTGAAAACTACTTGACCGATCATCATGAAACTTTGTACACATATTCTTGGAGTTATTAGAAGTAACATAGGATACATTTTATTAAATGCGAGCGAAGCCGCGAAAGCTAGTATACCATAAAAATAAAAAAAACGGGATAATAAAATAAATAATTAATTATTTTAAATTAGTGTTTCCTTATTATTGGATTTTGCTCGGGAAAGAGAATGTGTGGGTCTTTGCAACCTCGTTCTAATTGCGATATATTTCTGATCACCACTAGTTTTCCTGTTCGTTCTCGCTAACTAACAAAGCGTTAACCAAAACATGAATTGATATTAGTTATAATTAACCGCATGATCACATTTCTTTGTAGCTTAACAGGAAAATGAGAAACAAAACTTAACTTAGGAACGGCTCAGTTGCATTTTTGCGTTTAGCACAGTATCTTTATAAATATAAATGAATCGCCAAATGTGTTGCTAAGCGCAAATCTCAATATATAACAATTTCTATTTGTATAACAATTAATGCAATAAAAGTTCTAATTTATAAAAAAAATGAGTAAGTGTAAGATGAAGGCAGTTCTACGCCACAGCACTCAAATATCTTTTCGTATGAATATTCTTTGCATAAATCTACTGGCGTACAATCTA
Source organism: Spilosoma lubricipeda (assembly GCA_905220595.1). Lineage (NCBI taxonomy): Eukaryota > Metazoa > Arthropoda > Insecta > Lepidoptera > Erebidae > Spilosoma > Spilosoma lubricipeda. Next base: position 11,755,399 of record HG992296.1, on the reverse strand, counting down.
TTCCTTTGCCAATTAATATACCAAACTAGGCTGTTTCGAAAATTGATAGCCGCCGAATAAATACAATCTTTTCTTCATGAAACTATTTTGGATTGAGGGCAACTTTCAACAAACCTCCTTCTTATAAATCACTGGCCACCTATCTGTAGTTTTTTTTAAATATGTTCAAAGATTATGTGTAATCTGAAACTATATCGGCTTTTAGTGCTATGATGATGAATTTAAAGGCTGCAAAGAGAGACAAAGAAATGGCATCACTTTTCTCATAGAAGTTACGAGATCTTTGCTTTCGCAAGTGAAAAACGAGTAACTTGCTTTGACCAATTTACCGTGGGTAGAAATTAAAGCCAGAATCAAGTTAAATCTACTAGCAAAGGAAACAGCATATTGACAATAGGTACTTTTTTTTTAAATAGGTCGGTGTCAATGAACTTATTATCCGCTGAAGAGCATGACCAGCGCTAAACTTTGGAATGAACTAAAATATCTGTTATCCGCTATTTTATTTGGTTTTGCAATAAATATTATTTTATTCTATACTTCATAATAAATGTTTGTTCAGTTCATAAAGCTACTAACGAATGAACATACGTACATAGACTTCTAAAACCAGGTAGGTATCGCGGGTGGTCAGGTAATAATAAGCATAAATGAAAAAAAAAATGCTTTGCATCATTTTGGAAAACAGCTGATACCTACTCTTACCGAAGGACCGATATTAACCAAAACTTGGCTAAGAACCACTGCAAGGAAACTTGCTTTTAAATGAAGAAAACCGCATCGAAATCGGTCCATCCGTTTGAGAGCTACGATGCCACAGACAGACAGACATCGACGTCAAACTTATAACACCCCTCTTTTTGCGTCGGTGGTTAAAAAGAAGAATAAGTATTCTGTTCATGGACTATTCAACTAACCAACTGCACAGGTGATTTAGGTGCTCGCCACGCCGCTTTCTACTGCGCCAAGTGTTGTTGGTTCAAATCCCACATGGGACAACGCTTTGTTTGATTCACAAATTGTTGTTCCGAGTCTGGGTGTTCTTTGTGTCCGTTTCTTGTATTTTTGTAAGGTCCCCCACGACACAGGATGTATATTCCTAATGCGGGAGATGTATGAAAAATAACTCTAAAATTATTAAAAGGGTATAAAGTCGTTACTTTATACACCCCTTATATATATCCCATTAAGTATTTATTTTAAGAATCGCTTTCAAATCAGAGACGTCTTATAAACAAGCAAACTAATATGCCTATCACAATTTTATTTTCTCTTTCCAGCTGGATACAATTTACGATCTGATGTTGAACATAAGTTTGCTCATTGCTATGCTTGGAGGTGTCGTTTTCATCGTGAGCTTCGCCGGATGCGTCGGCGCGTTGAGAGAGAATACGTGCCTGCTTAAATTTGTAAGTAGTTCCTACAAACATCTTTCTTGCTAGATAGTTACGCATTCCAGATTAGATTCGAATCTATCGGTTATAAGTTCACATGTTATCTATACAAATAAATGAAATTGGAGTGTCTGTTTGTAATATTAAAATAACCAATGTATACACGGTATATATACCAAAAATGTAGTTATTTTTTTTATCTCTCTGTCTGCTTGGAACGGCCGGACTGCTTTTGAAGAGACTTTCACTGGCAGGTAGCTGATGATCCAGGGAATAACTTAGGCTACTTTTTTTAGACTAACTTTGTCCCGCGGCGGTACTCGCGGTACATCAATAACAGCTAGTTTATCAATAAGTTTTAATAGTTGTAACAAGAAAAAGTTTAAGAAACTATAACTCGAGTACATAAAAACTTTCATAGTTATTTGTTATACAAGAGAGCAAAGTTGCTTTTTAAACGTGTTCTCAACTTTGATGACCGAGCAAGCGAAGGATTCTAAAATAGAATCACGAGCGCAATTAGGAGATTGCTAAATGACGTGAAAACAAAATGGCGGTTGCAAAGCAAATAAAAAAAATACACCAAGAAGGTTCCGAGTCTGAGGTTTTAACAAATTAAAGACAGGTTGTAGGGATAAATTCGGTACCATGGAGGTAGAAGTAAATAGGTTTAATGATGTTTTGAAGTCACAAACGTAGTGCACACGGTGTTCTAAATTCAATTTACTTTATCCTCTAGCCGTCTAGCGGATAAAAACGGCTTTTGCACTCAGATATCAAAGAGCAAAAATACTCTTTCAGAGATGGGGGGATGCTAAAAAAAATTATATAAACTATGTCATCCGAGACATTATTACGATTCTAATGGCACCTTATTCATTATAATGAGTTTAGTACTTTATTTATACGCTTCGGTGGCACATACTAACATACTACATTTCACCGTGGTAGAGCCATGCTTCGGCATGAATGGGCCGGCTCGACCGGAGTGATACCACGGCCTCACATTAAACCGGTATGAAATAGCGCCTGCGCTGTGTTTTTATAGAGTGAGTGAGGATACCGGAGCCCCATATGTATATACCTATTCAAATCAAATCACATCAACAGCCTTTATCAGTCCAGTGAAGCTGCCAAAAAGGCTACTCAGCCTGATGGAAAGCAGGAGTAGAATCCAAGAGTGGTGGTCATAATGCATAATTGTGAATGAGGACCCGGGATCGTATAGGGAGGAAAACACGTGCGCCTTGTAGTGAGTTCCAGGTTTTAATTGGTTTTGGCCACCATCCTGGCCAAACCGGTCGGTATTTCAAGTTGTGTTTTTTGGGATTGGGTTGTGTTTCAAGTTTTCCTTCTCTCTGCTGTGATGTTGTCCTGCGTAGTTTGGTCCCTCAGTCGACTTTTATGACTCCCATGGGACCAATAGGAGTGGTGACTATATTCTTAATCGGTCTACACACATACACCTATTATATACCTATTAGCCGACCCACGCAACCTCGTTTGCGTCTCTAATTGCCAGTAGCGTGATAATTTTCCTCCGTTATAGTAACATTCTTCATAGGTGCTCAGCTCCTGTAGGTCTTAACGTGATGATTTATAGCCTACAGCCTTCCTCAATAAATGGGCTATCTAACACTGAAAACATTTTTCAAATCGGACCAGTAGTTCCTGAGATTAGCACGTTCAAACAAACAAACAAACTCTTCAGCTTTATATATTAAGTATAGATTAATTTTTAAGGAAAACCCCAGCCAAAGTTGAGGAAATGATTAATGAAAATCTCGATAGCATAATTTAGGCGCATTAGATGCTAATTATAGAATTTTGTTAAAATATATTAACTAGCCGACCCACGCAACCTCGTTTGCGTCTCCTATTGCCCGTCGCGTGAAAATTTCCCCGGTTTTTGAAACATTCTTCATTGTTGCTCCGCTCCTATTAGTAGTAGCGTGATGATATATACCCTATAGCCTTCCTCGATAAATGGACTATCCAACACCAAAAGAATTTTTCAAATCCGACCAGCGGTTCCTGAGATTAGCGTGTTCAAACAAACAAACAAACAAACTTTTCAGCTTTATATATTAGTATAGATGTTGTATTACATAGTAAAATATTTATTGCTTACTCGTGCAAAAATAAATGTAATAAAATTATTGTTAGTATGCACTCGGTGATATAACTCAACTGGCTGATAAAGAGTTTTTGTTCTTAATGTCTTGATAAGAAAGTGTCAAGCAGCCGATGGATGAGTTTTGGTCACTTTTATCTATGTTTTAATATAATATTATATGGGTGGTGATTCTGTTGTTGTCATCATTAAACTAAAATTCACTAAAAAAATTTGTTGGATTATATACTTTAATCTCAGCGGCTTACAGTCCATTTTTCGATGTTTCGCATCTCAGCTTTCACTTTGTTTAGTTCAGTTCCAACTAAAAGTTGATTAGAGGTAACGCTTGTTGAATAGTAAAAAAACTAAACAAAACTCTAAATGTAAAAAATATGAGTAATAATTACGTAAGTAATTTAATCGGCAGGTATTAAGCGTTACTGTAAGCGTTTTAAACGTTCAACACAAGAATAGCAAAAGAAAAATTATGGCCTAAGTTGAGTAATTTAACTAATTTTGGTTATGCCCAAGTAAATTTTACTTTTATAAGTAATAAACAAAACACTGAGACAGCTGAGATTTGAGATATCGCAAAATGGACTGTAAGCAGATGAGATTAAAGTATATAATCCGACAACAAATTTTAGTGAGTGAGTTATGTCAAAAAACTTTTAATGAATTTTAGTTTAGTGACGAGAATAACAGAATCACCACCATTATGTCATTTTGATGATACACTAGCGTTGTTTGGAGCAGTTTTTTTTTTCAATATTTTGATTATGTTTTTATAAGTCATTTATAACACATTTTTGAGAATAGAATAGTTGTTTTTACTTTTCTAAAATTAATTATTGCCGTGTACACTGCTACTAAAGTATTTGTCAGATCTGTACAGAGACATTTTTAACTTTTATGTTACCCAAAGTCGTGGTTTACTATAAAAACATTAAAAGTGTATAACTTGACTATGTAAAAATATTGATGAAATGACTTATTTCATGAGGACCATTATTACAAATCTACTGATACCGATACTGATGATTCATTATAATCGGTTCAGTAGCTTAGGCGCTAAGGTGGAACATACAAACACAGACTGCCAAAACTATTACCCTTTCTTTTGGCTTCGCTGTAGTTGGTAACATTTAATTAATTAATTTATTTATTTTATTGATTTACAAACATAGGCTATCCTCACAGGCTCTCAGCCCAATAACGATTACATAGATTAATACTAATCACTTACATACAATCAATTAAAAACAACGATGCCACTTAAATACTAAGTGTGGCGACTTCCACATACAGCGCATCAAGAAAAACATATGACAGCGCCATCTACCTCTGATACACTGAACTACGGAGTAACATACAATGCGAAGTAACTACCAATCCTGCATCGCGCAATAGAAGTGCTTGCGCCGATAATCATATATACAACATCCCAACATCAACCGTTAGGCAGCGGCCCGCCAGGCATGATCACCTCGCCTGGTCGGAGGATCCTCCCTTTGTGTTGGTGGGACATGACACCTGTCCTCCACACTAAGAAACAAAAAAAAACATAAAAAATAATGTTTTCTAAAAGTAACATTTAGACCAATTCGAAACTTATATGAATTCGCTTGTTACCTCGTAGTGAATAAGAATTGATGTGATACTGATATGACTAAGCCATGATGAGTTTTATGGCAAAATTATTAGATTAAACATTCAGAAATTCTCACTTCTACAATGGAAACTCTCAAAAGTAAAGCAATTTTGTCTGATTTTTAGCCGGCTTAAGAAAAGGAGGAGGTTCTGAAATCGACTGTTTTTTTTATATTAATTTAATATTAAAAAACATTGTCCAGCGGACAAAATTGTGAATCTAAACCATTCCCAGATCCCCTTGAACACACACAAAAAATTTCATCAAAATCGGTCCAGTCGTTTGAGAGAAATTCAGTGACATACACACTCACAGAAGAATTATATATATAAAGATAACTGGGCTATCTATCTAACATTAAAATTCGGAATTCGAACTAGTTAGTTCCTAAGATTGAACAATCAAATGATTCAGCTTATCTCACATCGTAATGTATCTCTTTCCACAGTATTCCCTCTGCCTGCTGATTCTCTTCCTAGTAGAGATGGGTGGGGCGGTATGCGGTTTCGTGTTTCCGCGATCTCTTCACGGCATCGTGGAGCTGAGCTTCACGGAGAGAGTGGTACACGCCTACAGAGATGATCCTGATCTGCAGAACTTCATTGACTTCGCTCAGAGTGATGTAAGTTCGATAAATAAAATAAAATAAAAATAAAAAAAGCCTTATGTTTCTCTAAAACAAAGTGTTACATATTTGAGAGTTTATAAAAATGATTAGGTATTATATTGTTAGAGAACCCCTGAGGTGAAGGCCTCCTCCAGGATGTAAGTTCGATAACTACTACTAATTACCCGGCCACTCAATTGTCAATTGTCCAAAAATTAATCCTATAAGCGTTTTGGATATCACGTCTGTTAGCTTGTAAGATCACATGAATCCTACTAATATTATAAATGCGAAAGTTTGTAAGGATGGATGGATGTTTGGATGAATGTTTGTTACTCTTTCACGCAAAAACTACTGAACGGATTTGGATGAAACTTTACAGTAATATAGCTTATACATCAGAATAACACTTAGGCTACTATTTGCCGCGATAACCGACATTTACGCGAGCGGAGCCGCGGGCAACAACTAGTAATAAATAAATAAACTATTCGATTAAATCCAACTGATACATACATACTCTGCAGGCTAACTAGATGTTTTTAAATTTTTTACTGGCTCGGTGCCTCTGTGGTCTGGGGTTCGATTCCCGGGCCGGATCTATTTTTTGATGCTCTAATAATATTTGTTTCGGAGTTTGGGTTTTATCTAAGTCTAAGAGTATTCTATTAGTCTAGACTAACCAATAGAATACTTTTTCATAATACATTCATTTAAATATGCAAGCTCTGCTCAGTTTGAAGATAGATGGCGTTGTGTGTGAGATGTAAGAAATATTTGATATTACATATCTTATTTGTGGCAAATAAACATACCACATTTCACACGTTTCATGTAAGTATTGTTACGCTGTGAGCGTTACCAATGGAACTAATGATATGTTCCAGAAAAAGATTTAAAAAAATTCTTTGACGTTCTAGAAATTTCTGGAAGAGTGTCCAGTCAATGCGGCTATTGATATGGGATTTTTAAGGAAGGAACTTTCTTTGAGATAAGCCATAACAAGTGAGGAATAATTATTAGTACAAGCGAGTATCATCAAGAACTATCACGATAGCTAATATTACTGCCTCGGCGCAGTGGTAGCGTATGCGACTACTGTGCTTGATGGTCCCGGGTTCGATTCTTGAGTCGGTCCTATTGTTCGTATGATCTGCTAATATTTGTTCCGGAGTTCGAGTGTTTTCTACGTATAATTTGTATGTATTTTCAAAAAATGAATATATGTATTTGTATCAGTTGTTTTTCTCCATAGAATAAGCTGTACTGTCTGGGAGTAGATGGCGTTGTGAGTCAGATGTCTGAAAATATTTATTTATTTCTTCCAGTTCCACTGCTGCGGCTTAACTTCCGATGGGTACATGGACTGGTCGAAGAATGAATACTTCAACTGCACATCGCCGTCCGTCGAGAGGTGTGGGGTTCCGTTCTCGTGTTGTATCAACGCCACTGATATATCATCGGGACTCGTTAATATTATGTGCGGTTATGGAGTACAGAATTATCCCGTAAGTATTTTAATAATCTTTTTTAAGATAAGAATAAACATGTATTTAACTAGCTGACCCACGCAACCTCGTTTGTGTCTTTAATTGCCCGTAGCGTGAAAATTTCCCCCGTTTTTGAAACATTCTTCATTGTTGCTTCGCTCCTATTAGTAGTAGCGTGAATATATATACCCTATAGCCTTCCTCGATCAATGCACTATCCAACACTGAAAGAATTTTTCCCAGCGGTTCCTGAGATTAGCGTGTTCAAACAAACAAACAAACTCTTCAGCTTTATATATTAGTATAGATTGTAAAAGAAGCATGGTGTGCATAGTTTTAATAGTTATAAATATTTAATTGACGGATATGAGTAGAAGTATTATTTTATTTAATCAATGTCGGTAATAGAGGCGGTAATAGCCCAGTTGCACTCGGCGATTAGAAACAATCACCGAGGGTAAGCAACGACGCCGCAGTCAGTACCTGGATGGGTGACCGCTGGTGGCATGAACGTCTCCGTGATTCGGAGGTCACGTTAAGCAGTCGATCCCGGTTGTTATCAGAGGATAACAGTTGTGAAACTTAGTTGGAGGCCTTTGGACGACTTAAAAACATCCAACGGCAAGATCACGTAGCTACAACGTTGTGTTGCGAGTCCCCAACCAGCACTTGGCCAGCGTGGGGACGCATGGCCTTAACCCTCTCCTGAGAGGAGATCCCAGCCTAGCAGTGGGATGTTATGGCTTGTTGATGTATGTAATGTCGATAAATTATCCGAGAAATAGATGAAAGGCTCAGCTGCTGAGTTCTTTGTATAGATTTTAAAGAATAAGTAAATGTGTGTGCAGGTGGCGGAGGCGAGCAAGCGCGTGTGGACGAGCGGTTGTATCGAGATCGTTCGCTCGTGGGCGGAGCGCAACCTCTACACCATCGCTTCCGTCGCCCTCGCCGTCGCGCTCTCGCAGCTCTTCGTCATCTACCTCGCCAAGACGCTCGAGGGACAGATCGAGCTGCAGAAGGCCAGGTAACCACCACCAAATCAACACACCACCGCTTCACATATACATCTACCTCGCCAAGACGCTCGAGGGACAGATCGAGCTGCAGAAGGCCAGGTAACCACCACCACATCAACACACCACCGCTTCACATATACATCTACCTCGCCAAGACGCTCGAGGGACAGATCGAGCTGCAGAAGGCCAGGTAACCACCACCACATCAACACACCACCGCTTCACATATACATCTACCTCGCCAAGACGCTCGAGGGACAGATCGAGCTGCAGAAGGCCAGGTAACCACCACCACATCAACACACCACCGCTTCACATATACATCTACCTCGCCAAGACGCTCGAGGGACAGATCGAGCTGCAGAAGGCCAGGTAACCACCACCACATCAACACACCACCGCTTCACATATACATCTACCTCGCCAAGACGCTCGAGGGACAGATCGAGCTGCAGAAGGCCAGGTAACCACCACCACATCAACACACCACCGCTTCACATATACATCTACCTCGCCAAGACGCTCGAGGGACAGATCGAGCTGCAGAAGGCCAGGTAACCACCACCACATCAACACACCACCGCTTCACATATACATCTACCTCGCCAAGACGCTCGAGGGACAGATCGAGCTGCAGAAGGCCAGGTAACCACCACCACATCAACACACCACCGCTTCACATATACATCTACCTCGCCAAGACGCTCGAGGGACAGATCGAGCTGCAGAAGGCCAGGTAACCACCACCACATCAACACACCACCGCTTCACATATACATCTACCTCGCCAAGACGCTCGAGGGACAGATCGAGCTGCAGAAGGCCAGGTAACCACCACCACATCAACACACCACCGCTTCACATATACATCTACCTCGCCAAGACGCTCGAGGGACAGATCGAGCTGCAGAAGGCCAGGTAACCACCACCACATCAACACACCACCGCTTCACATATACATCTACCTCGCCAAGACGCTCGAGGGACAGATCGAGCTGCAGAAGGCCAGGTAACCACCACCACATCAATACACCACCGCTTCACATATACATCTGTTCGCTGTGCCTCCGGTCGGCTTGAACGCCGCCAGATGTTCTGGTGTGTCCTATCTATGTCCACGTCTCGGGTTAAGGACCTCAAACAGACCTTTTTACGTCCCTAGTTTTTTTTATGTATGGCCCTGCCAAAATGACTACTCTGCCTGATGGAAAGCATTAGCAGAATCCAAGAGTGGTGGTGACTATTCCTACGTCATATATTCTTAAATTAATAGAATTTATACATAGCTAAGCCTGACCAGCTATATCAGCATATTTCAGATATGAGTATATTACGATCACGTAGTATTTAGACATTCTTTATCTCGTCGAGAATAAGACGTGAGTATATGCATTGTACCGATAGATTTTAGTATATATAATGTTGCTGTAAGTTGGTATAACTAGTCATACGTTACCATGTAACATTAAAGTAGTAAGGTACCTGAGCTCCCTCATAATAAATGCCAAAAATGTGCATTTAGTAAAAAGTGGTTATTTTAATATTACAAACAGACACGCCAATTTTATTTATTTGTATAGATAATGTAGCTGTAAGTTGGTATAACTAGCCTAGCCTTACGTGGCCATGTAACAGAGTAGTAAGGTGCCTGAGCTCCCTCGTAATAAATACTGCTTACCAGTGGCGTAGCGAGGGGGGGGCGGAGGGGCGGACCGCCCCGGGCGCCATCATAGTAAGGGCGGCAAAATTGGAAAAAAAATTTTTTTTTTTTTGTGCGGTCAGTGGCTGTCAGTCAGCCAATGAATTTATCAAGAAGTTAGAATAGAAAAAGAATAGAATACATTTATTAGTCACACATAACATACATGTAAAAGAGAAAGATAAGACATTTAACTTAGAGTAAATAACAACAAACAATATACAAAACAAACAAAATAAAAGCAGTGAAATGTCTAGCTGTGTGACCATAGCTTCGTCCTATATTTTTTTTAACTTTTGTTAAAAAAAATATAGGACGAAGCTATGTGCTAACAAGCTCCAGCCACTTGAATAACCAATATTTTACGTACTAGAGTTCTGATAAATGATCCACAAAAATAATTGATACCATTACATAATAGGTCTTTACCTATGAAATTATCACGCAACTTCGTTTACCTCTGTTATTGCCCGTAGCGTGATAATTTTCCCCCGTTTTTGAAACATTTTTCGTTGGTGCTCCGCTCCTATTGGTCTTAGCGTGATGATATATAGCCTATAGCCTTCCTCGATAAATGGGCTATTTAATAGTGAAAGTTTTTTTTTAAATCGGACCAGCGGTTCCTGAGATTAGCGTGTTCAAACAAATAAAGAAACAAACTGTTCAGCATTATATATTAGTATAGATAGATAAGTGAAAGTTCTTATTTTTTGAAACTTTCTTATTTCTGTTATTCCAAGTAATTACCCATGCAATCGACGCATCTTTGCCAACGCATTGGCAGTTTATTGATGCCCTTCTTGTAAAATTCAGCTGAACGGGGCAACAAACTCTTCAAAGCCATTTTGTACTGCCTCTCGGGAATTGAAATACCCACTAAGAAGTTGTCTAAATTTTGGAAAAAGTAATAGTCGGTAGGTGCAAGGTCTGGTGAGTATGGTGGATGAGGGAGAGCTTCCAAACCAAGCTCTTTAACAAAAATAGGGGAAAATTATCACGCTATGGAAAATAGGAGCCGCAAAAGGGGTTACGTGGGTCAGCTAGTTATTAATATAAACTAGATCTTTAAATGGGCGGACTTTAAACAGATGCTATGCTGTGTCCTCGTCTATCGCATGGGATGGTTAGTTTTTTTTAGTTGGTAGTTCAGTCGCACAAATTCACTCGGAGCAATATTTTATTTTTTTAAATTGGACAACCGCAATTCTGGACTGATTTTTCGCAGGCAACCCTATACCACCGTATTCAGAATAAAATAATTTTTAATTTCATTTAATAAACAGACCGTTGCAAAATGCTAGTATAGATTTACCTGTTTATACCTGACAACCCGACAGTTGTGACCGGAAAAGAATAAGCAACCTAACGTTTGCATATTCTATGGGCTTCATACTTTCAATTGGTATAAAATTTATCTAATAATCATACCGGTGCAATATCAAAAAAAAAATTATTAATTAAACATACTCTGGACTGAAATTTGTTAGGCAACCCATATGCATTATATTTATTGACATATTAAATTAAATACGTTTCATTAAATAAGCATCTCGGTGAAGGTCGTTTTATACCGGGATCTTAGACTATAATATAAGCACTTTTGAGAATAAAAGTCAAACTTCCGCCTTTAATTAAATATTTATAGGTCTACTTTGTTTAATAGAAGAGTGTTGTATTACACCATCAATGTCTATAGTATCACACATTTTTTTTTCACTTGCTCAATAGACAAGATAGCGAAATTAAGTACTATTTCAAATCATACAAGTTAGCATCTCTAGTTCTGTCATCAAAAATATGCCTTCTTTTTATGTGCCTCTAAGGCTGAAATTTATAAAGCGTACTTTGTCTTTGCTTAGACTTACCTCACGAGGTAAGTGTGCGTTGAAATTTATAGTCATTATGCTTAGCTCAAGCTGAGCAAATGCTTAGCATTGTCTAAGTCACCGAAATCCTTGACTTAGCGATTACTTACGCGCTTGTAAAGATGGTTTGATGGTTCAAGTAGAAAAGCCGTAATCTAGTTTGAAAGCGTTGTAACAGGATTTCTGTTACAACGCTTAGGGCATGCCAGGGTCAAAGTTAAAAGTTCTTTCTAAAAATTAGTAGTTATATGCGAATGATTTTGAAACAATCTGAAATATTCAAATATATCGACTGGAGATACCACGGCCTCACAGAAAACCGATAAGAAGCAGCGCTTGTGCTGTGTTTCACCGAGTGAGTGAGGATACCTGAGGCGAAATGTCGGTTCGTTTTCCCATATCTATCTATCTATACTAATATATAAAGCTGAAGAGTTTGGTTGTTTGTTTGTTTGTTTGTTTGTTTGAACACGCTAATCTCAGGAACTGCTGGTCCGATTTGAAAAAATATTTCAGTGTTAGATAGCCCATTTATCGAGGAAGGCTATAGGCTATATATCATCACGCTAAGACCAATAAGAGCGGAGCACCAATGAAAAATGTTTCAAAAACGGTGGAAAATAATCACGCTACGGGCAATAAGAGACGTAAACGAAGTTGCGTGGGTCAGCTAGTATTCCATAAAAAATGTTATGACATTTGACTGACAAGTTAAATATACTCTTTTATTTGTACATGTGTTATTTTTGCCCTTTTTCACTTAAAATTAATAAAAATCAACGGTTTAAATTGATTGAAATACAATTATATAATAAAGTTTATAAGATTACAAATATTTTAGTTTATAACAGCTATTTTCACATTTTCCAAAATTTATACAACTTTTTAGTGGGTAAAAAATTCAATTCCCGAGAGGCAGTACAAAATGCCTTTGAAGAGTTTGTTGTTGTTCTCCATTGGTGCTCCGCTTCTATTGGACTTAGCGTGATCATATATAGCCTATGGCCTTCCTCTATAAATGTACTATCCAACATTGAAATAATTTCTCAAATCGGACCAGCGGTTCCTGAGATTAGCGCGTTTAAATAAACAAACAAACTCTTCAGCTTTATAATATTAGTAAACATTGATTTGGGTTTTTGAATTCGCTAATAATTTCATTATGTCTATCGTCAAGTTGTAACAATGTGACAAAGTGGTTGGAATAATAAAAAGTTTACTAATAAACAATAAGTGATTATAAAACTTAGATTAACTTATTTATTTTAAATCTGACCTGTATTATGCCAAAATAATGTGGACTGTTCTCGCCGAATAGTTCTCTAGAAGTAATCTACCTATGTAATGTTTAGTAGGTATACATTACCTTTAAATATATAAATAAGAGGGCGGCAAAATTGTCTGCCGCCCCGGGCGGCCGACACTCACGCTACGCCACTGCTGCTTACATCGTTGCTCATCGCCGTTGTTATTCTTCGTATCCATAAGTTCGCTATAGTTGGTGACCCCGACAATTGAACAAGGAAAAAGAAGCAACTAATCGCACCTTTTCACGGAGAACATATAGTGAACTGGTGCAGCAGTATCGCGTAAAAGGACTATCGTCAGGATGTCGCTGCTTGGAGCTGGAAGTGCTGCAAAAGCCGGAGTTTCATGCGAAATGGTAGCAAAGATATCGTCATTCACTGTGTTGATGAGATTGATGAGAGGATTTCGCATTTATGAACTAACCAGCCGCGTTTGTGGTTCACGCAATTAGGCAAGCTTGCGGACAAGATATGTGACCGTTCTAAATCATTGTCATCAGACCAACCATTAAACGATATCAGTGTCACCAGGAATCTCACCGCGCAATTAGCAAGAATGCAGTTAGAGATTGCGTCGCTACGTGCTGAGAATATGAAGAATCAGCGTAGCAGATTTACACAATAGGTGGTTTTCACGGTCGCAGGCAATCAAGAGCGAGGACGTGGACGTTCGCCATCGCGTCACAGATTGTGTTTTTAGTATAGAAAGTATAAGGGTAGAGTCTGCACCATTAATCCCTCTAACCGCCTCATGATTACCGACCGACAAAGTGCTATGAGGTTTTTGGTCGATATGGGGGCCAATATTAGTTTGTTGCCGTGTAAGGACAAACGTATAGTGCAGTTATCAGACTACAGAAGCACTTGAAGGTGATATTTAAGCGTCTGAATGAATACGTCTAATAAAGTGTGTTTTTTTTAAACTGAGCTTGATATTCTTGGTTATCATACAACGAGCCAAGGGATAAAGCCCACAAAACAAGAAAAGCACGAGACTTTAACAGAAAAGCAGAGCTCGCGAATAAAAAGGTATGGTCTACAAAATGCTATGTGATATTTTGCTGCTCGGGTATACGTGTTATACCATCAGGTAGGCAAGTGTCTGCAGAAGAAGACGGACGCTTTATCACGAACAATCGGAGTAATCTCTATGCCTTCAACGCTAGATACGACGAGCTTTGTCGTGAGCAGCAGAATGAATTTGTTGACTAGGAAATATGATAATGTGATGACGGTGTAGTTTGTAAATTTTGATGATACATGAAGGTCGCGACTAACGCGCCAAGTTGTATTGTTTTATATAATAATAATAATTGTAAATAGTCAATATAGGATTAAGGTTGTCTGAATTTGCTACAGTAAATTTTTGTTTGTGAGGAGTTATATTCCTACGTCATATATTGTTAGATTAATAGAATTTATACATAGCTAAGCCTGACTAGGTATATCAGCATGATTCAGATATGAGTATATTACGAACACGTAGTATTTAGACATTCTTTATCTCTTCGAGAATAAGACGTGAGTATATGCATTGTACTAATAGATTATAGTATATACTAGTTGTTGCCCGCGGCTCCGCCCGCGTATATGTCGGTTATCGCGGCAAATAGTAGCCTATGTGTTATTCTGATGTATAAGCTATATTACTGTAAAGTTTCATCCAAATCCGTTCAGTAGTTTTTGCGTGAAAGAGTATCAAACATCCATCCTGTTATGTATCTACCTACATTATATTGAATATATATCGCGTCCCGGCGAGCGGACGAACAATAAACCAGTTTGCATTCAACCGCTGTCTTATTGCTACGCACCTATCTAACACTGGCGACGAGCTGTTAATTATCGCGCGTGCATTTGTAAAAATTACATTATTACAATGCCAATCGGACACATAGAACCATACAATTTTGAAAGTAGCAATTGGGACGCGTATGTTCGAAGAGTGAAACAGTTTATAGCATTGAATAGCATCAGTGATTCGCTTCAAGTTGCTACGTTAGTGACGGTAGTGGGCGCGGAGTGCTATGAGTTAATGTGTGACTTGTGCTCGCCAAGTACCCCGGAATCTAAAACATTTACCGAACTGGTTAAACTGGTGAAAGATCACTTGGAACCTGAACGATCAGAAATCGCTGAACGGCACATATTCAGGCAGCGAACTCAACGTCAAGGCGAGAGTGTTCGCGACTACCTACAATCTTTAAAACACCTAGCAAAAAGTTGTAATTTTGGGGATAAGTTGGAGGAGAACTTACGCGACCAATATGTATCTGGTTTGTACAATGAAGACATGAGATCGAGGATCTTTGCGGAAAAGAATGTGGACTACAAGCGTGCCGTGGAGCTGTCTCAGGCACTGGAGGCGGCAGAGCGCCACGCCGCCATGGCGGGCGCTGGAGGCGCGGCGCCGCACGACGACGGCTTGCACCGGATAGGCGCGGGCGCTGCCGGGGGCTCCAGGGCGCAGGCGGGCGCGCCCCGGCCGCAGCGCGCTTGCTCCCGATGTGGTAAAATAGGGCATACGGATGGCAAGTGTCGGTTTAAGTTTTACAATTGTGATGTGTGTGGTCAACGGGGCCATTTAAAAGCAGTGTGTGTAAAAAATAAAAGTGAGAATAAAAATTCAAAATATTCAACCAAAAACCAGTTTTTTCTGAACGGATCGGCCTCAGAAGATGAAGGTTGTAATTTTTATAATTTAGTAGTTAGGAATAACGGTGACGGTCCATATTACGCTAAAATAAAAGTTGAGAACGTTTTATGTAAATTTGAGATTGATACCGGAAGTAAGTTATCTGTTATTTCAAAAGAATATTATGATAGAAATTTCCCTTATATTCCTATAGAACAAAAGCAAATAAATCTGAAGTCATATACCGGGGGCGTCATCGGGACTCTTGGTTTTATTGTAGTCAATGTTAGTTATGGTGTAAATCAATCAAAATTGAAGTTATTTATTATTGAAAACGGAGGACCGCCACTAATGGGCCGAACGTGGATTAAACATTTGAAGCTAGGTATAGTGGAATGCTACAATATAACCGAAGTAGACTCGATGGCGACTTCCTTGCGAAATGAATTTCCTGAGGTGTTTGCAGAAGGTTTAGGTACGTTTAAGTCAAAGTTTAAATTATACCTCAAAGATGAGTCACCTAGGTTTATAAAAGCGCGACCGATACCATTAGCGCTTCGACAATCAGTTGAAAAGGAACTCGAGCGGCTGCAGCGGGATGACGTCATATACAAAGTCGAAAGATCAGATTATGGTACGCCTATTGTCCCAGTAATTAAAACAAATGGTAATATTAGATTATGCGGCGATTACAAAGTCACAATCAATCCTCTATTAAAAGACTATCATTACCCGCTGCCGCGTATCGAAGACCTGTTTGCGATTTTGGGAGGGGGTGAGCAATACACAAAATTAGATTTGTCTAATGCATTTCAACAATGTCTTTTACACGAAGACTCGCAGGCGATGACAGCCATTACCACACACGTAGGTACATTTGTTTATAAGCGTGTTCCATTCGGTATTAAATGTATACCCGAAAATTTTCAAAAAATTATGGAAGAAACGCTAAATGGCTTGGCTTCGACAGCGGTCTTCGCTGATGATATTTGCGTGACAGGAAAAGACAAACCCACTCACCTAGCAAATTTAAGGGCGGTGCTACAAAGGCTTAAAGAGAACGGATTGAGGATAAACTTTAGTAAGTGTCAGTTTTTCAAGGACAGTGTTACCTATTTAGGTTACAAAATTAATAAGTCTGGGCTGCACACTGATTTAAAAAAAATTGAAGCCATTGTAGCAGCGCCCCCACCTACCAATGTTACTCAACTGAAAAGTTTTATAGGGTTAGTGAACTTTTATTCAAAATTTTGTGTGAATATGAGTGACATATTGAAACCAATGTATGATTTATTGAAAAAAAATGTAAAGTGGAGTTGGACAGCTGATTGTAATACGGCTTTTAATAAAATAAAAAATGTATTAAGCAGTTCCCCTGTGCTGGCGCATTACGATCCCAGCTTGGAGCTGATTTTGTCAGTGGACAGCAGCGCGTACGGGCTCGGCGCGGTGCTCACGCAGCGGCACGCAGACGGCGCCGAGCGGCCCGTCAGCTGCGCGTCGCGCACGCTCAACAGCGCGGAGGCTAACTACTCCCAGATAGACAAAGAGGCGCTCGCCATCGTATTCGGGGTCACTAAACACCATTCATATCTTTACGGGAGACATTTTATATTACGGAGCGACCACCGCCCTTTAAGTTACATTTTTAGTAAAAACAAAGGGTTACCAGTAACAGCTGCAAGTAGACTCCAACGTTATGCCGTTAAGTTGGCGGCATATGATTTTTCCATTCAGTTTGTAAGATCAACACAAAATTGTTTTGCTGATACACTTTCACGTCTCCCTCTAGAATTGTCAAAAAAGCAATTAAGAGGTGAAGATGAGGAAGGTAGTTATCTGCATTACGCGCAAGAAAACTTTCCAATCAGTTTTAATGAAATTAAAACTGAAACGGGAAAGGACTCGGTATTAAGCAAGATCTACGGATTTATTATGTTTGGGTGGCCCACTAATTATGAGTACAATAACATTGAAAAAAAATATTATAGCAAAAGGGACAATTTACACATAAACCAGGGGTGTATAATCTGGGGTTATCGAATTGTAGTCCCGAAAACCTTACGAAACTGTATCTTAAAAGAGATTCATGAAGGTCATCCGGGCATAGTCAAAATGAAACAAGTCGCACGAAACTATGTTTGGTGGGAAAATATCGATCGAGATATAGAAGAGGTTGCGCGCGAGTGTGTAGCGTGCAGGGAGATGCGCCCAGCGCCCGCTGCAGCCCCGCTGCACTCATGGCCTTGGCCGGCGGAACCGTGGTCTCGCGTTCATGTAGATTTTCTCGGTCCATTTAATAATCATTATTACTTCATAATCATTGATGCGCATTCGAAATGGATCGAAGCAGAAAAAATCAAATCGACCTCAGCTAGTGCAGTTTGTGACAGCTTGCGGGGTCATTTTTCTCGTTTCGGTTTGCCAAAACGCATTGTTAGCGACAATGGACCGCCATTCACATCGGCGGCATTTTCTCAATATTTAGAGAGCAACGGTGTTAAACACACCCTAGTACCACCGTATCACCCTTCCAGTAATGGCGCAGCGGAGAATGCGGTGCGCACTATTAAAAGAGTGCTTAAGAAAGCAGAATTAGAGAGGGAGGACATAAATAAAGCTTTGAACCGATTTTTATTTATGTACCGAAATACGGAACAAGGCACAACGGGATGCGAACCTGCAGTCGCTCTGTTAGGCAGACGGCTGCGCGGTCGACTAGACCTACTGCGTCCCGATGCCGCTGAGCGTGTGCGCGCGCGTCAGCTTACCGAGGAGCAGCGGGCCCGTAACATACCGTTGCGAGTGGTTGAGCAAAACGAACCAATACTGATGCGTAACTATTCTAAATCTGGCAATAAGTGGACTGAGGGCGTAGTAAAGGAACGAACTGGTCCTGTATCGTATAACGTTACAACAAAAGACGGTCATATGCATAAGAGACACATTGACCAAATACTCGCTAGAAAACCACGTCATTCACTGAGCCAAGTGGTGGATAGTTCGCCTATTAAGTCAACGGCTGGTTTGACGACTAAGTCAGATGAGGAGGAGTATGAGGAGTCATTTGATAGTGCGGAGGAAGGAGCAGGCACAAGCCTGACTTCGTCAGCGCCGCTGTTGTCTTCTAACGCTGATACTGATAAACCACAGCGCAGGGAAGCTGCTATACAGTGTCGTGAAAGACTGAAAATGTATAAATAAGATTGTAATCTATAGGTACCTACTTACGAAATTACTTAGAAGTTTATATTTCATTCACTTGTTATTAACATCATAAAATATTATAACTTACTTTTAAGATAGATTGTGATCGAAAAAACTAGCTTATTATTTCATTGGGTTTACGGTTATTGTTTATGTCATAAGATAGATAGTTTTATCTTAAGAGGGAAAAGTGTTATGTATCTACCTACATTATATTGAATATATATCGCGTCCCGGCGAGCGGACGAACAATAAACCAGTTTGCATTCAACCGCTGTCTTATTGCTACGCACCTATCTAACACATCCAAACATCCATCCATCCTTACAAATTTTCGCATTTATAATATTAGTAAGATAATGTTGCTGAAAGTTGGTATCACTAGCCACACGTTACCATGTAACATTAGAGTAGTAAGGAGCCTGAGCTCCTTCGTAATAAATACTGCTTACATCGTTGCTCATCGCCGTTGTTATTCTTCGTACCTATATGTTTGCTATAGTTGGTGACCCCGACAATTGAACAAGGAAAATATAAGTTCGCTATAGTCACCATACTCATTGCGAATGCAAACAATACAACAATGCAGGATGGTGACCCACAGTGTGGCAGTCTATTGAGACGCTTTTGCATCATTGGACATCCATTCTCACTCTCACCAACGAAACACGATAGAAATGCCGTCACTTAATGGTCGAAGAGACAGAGCCAAATAAAGTCTCTGCATTTATTAAAACCTGGTTTCTTCTTAGGTAATTATAATTATAATTTACAATTAAATGCTGCGGTCAGTCAAGCGGATATTATACTATTATTAAGTAACGGGTGTTTCAGGTGCGCGGTCAAACACGTCGTAACCACCGACATAATAAAATCAATTTCTTAAGGCTGAAACTTTATGATTTTTTGGTATTAAATGTAAATCAAAATTATGATAGTCAACATCCTTTGGGGACACAGCTGGTAGGTCAGCTGTTATGTACGTAGCGAGGTGTATAAGGGTGCAATTCGTTTATTAAGCGTGATATTTTTTTTAGCAACTACTACTGACTATTTAATTAATAAATAAAATGGTCGGTCAACCATTCCGTAGAAAAACGCCGTGAATAAGAATTTTTTTCGCTCTCTATAGATGTTACACGCGGCAGCTCGTCTTTTATTTATAATTTACTTAAAATAAAATAACATCATAATCATTTGAAGTACGACATATATTTATACATACAATATTATAATACTATTTATAAATTATCATCAAATTATATCTCAACTGAATCTTCAATCTCATTAATCTCACTATCGTGATTTGATCGTGATCATCGCCGCCAGCTGATTCCCTGTTAAAAAAGATTTTTTAATCAAATAAATAATACTCTAATTTAAAACTACAATGTATTAATATTTTTTAACGTAAAGCGTTTTCGAATTTTGCCTGTTCGATACCAAATCATCGATTTGGAATAAGTAGTTTAAAATGGCGACACTAGGTTTTTTGTCAAAAATGCCTTAGCAGCTATCAAATGTCACTAAAACTAAAAAGAGGATTTCATTAAAACCGCGTGTTTGTTGAAACTAATAGAATAATTAGGATGTGCTTGTAGCCGTTTGTCGCGTTCAAATTGGGAATTAACGTCGGCTCCCTCGTACGGCACCTTTGTCAAATTGCACGTGTTTTAATTGTAAATCGGAATCGTTTGTGTCCCTCACTCGGGGAATCACAGCGGTTTCCTGTGAGGTCGTGGTGTGGTATCGCTTCGGTCGAGCCGTCCATTGCATGCCGAAACGTGGTTCTCCCACGGTAAGAATTACTAATTTTCTGTTGTACATTTCAGATGGCAAACATGAAACAGGGGCAGTATGGGCGCGTACCGCGACTCGTGCCGGCGCGCGCTGCTGTAGCCGCCGCGCCCGGGGGTCGACCCCGCGCCCCTCCACATGTGAGGTGCCATACACTCGCGCCCGGGGGTCGACCCCGCGCCCCTGCACGTCTAAGGTGCTATACACTCGCGCCTGGGGGTTGACCCCGCGCTCCTGCACATGTGAGGTGCCATACACTCCGCGATCGGACGCCACTAGTGCTGTGCCATACACCTTTGTGATTTTAACTAGACTTTCTTTGTGAAGTGAAGTGTTGAACATCTTTTATTGAGTGTCGGTGTATCTCTTCGTTGGTGTGACTATAGTCGTTTAATGTTAGACGTAACGTGAGTATAATCAAAGCTCGTAACGTAACGTATTACAGTGCTGATTTAGTAAAAAAATATATTCAGATGTGAAAATAACTGGTAGATAACTTATGTATTATACCAAAAGTCTGCTAAAATCAGGAGCCAAACACCGTTTAAATTTTACTGGTAAAATAACGGCAATCTTTGTTCTAAATTGGTAAAACCTTATCAAGGTTTTCTTCTAATTGATCTTATGTAACAATATATTATAAACATTATAAATTATGGAAATGTCTTATCGTAAACTAGTCAGAGCTTCTACTACAGTCACTAGACTGCTGACAAACATACTTATTTATTGCTAAATACAGTACAATCGCGGTAACCAGACAAACCCATTCCAGGGCAATGTCGAACTATCGAATTTCAGAGTACCGATTATAAAGTACTGCCTAAGATTCCCAATAATTCGGAATTTTTTACAAGCGAGTACCTTGTAATACGACTAATAAGAAAGATAAGATAGTATGTTGTACATACATACATACTCTGAAGTACATTCAAATCATAATTCATTACATTATGTATGTCATATTTACTGAAAGATTCATTACGATTTAGGCCGTCTAAAATATCACTTTTTTTTATTTCCATTGTTTTGTATTTACGTTTCAAACTTGTGACGACATTATTAGTTACTTACGAAATTTACAATGAATAAACAAGTAGTGAACGCACACTACGCGTCACTGGTATCAAGTCATTTATCAATAAGCAATCAGAATCAAATCAGTACCTACTAGTCTAGTCAAGAAGTGCTTTTTTGGTCAAAGTTTTCTCAGCAGTCTCCGAAAACTATGATTGAGGTGTCATTCGATTCGGAATGGCATCTAGATGATTTTTGAAACAAATCTCTGGTCTCTGGTCTGAACCAAGGCAAATTATCAAGCAGTCAGGCACACTAACTGCTACACCATTGAGTCCAAGTAATAACATTAACAAATATAGTGTACTCGAATTAAAATATATATTCATAGATAGATCATTGTTAACTAGCTACCCGACCTGGCTGTGCACAGAATTGAATGACAGTATAGTAAATAAATACCGATGTCTCCTTCATTAAAACAAATATTACAAAACAGCTCGGAAAATATAATAGTTACAGCTTTTCATTTCTATTACAAATTTAAATTTAATAAACATTGAAATATATTGCCCAATTGAGTAATCTAAAACAGTGACGTCACAAGTTAGTTTTTTAGTACATTTTTGATACAGTTATACAGTACGGTGATTGTTTCTAATCACCGAGTGCAACTTGGCTATGAGCGCCTCTATTCGTCTATAATATGTATGTAATAACAAAAAATAATGTATTTATGTAGGTATGTATGTTTATCTTTGTTGTAGAACTCGTAGTGTGCCATTTAAATTCACGTCTACTATGCAATGTGTAATAAGTCTTAAACATATTAACAAAAATATTTTAATACACAGAAATAATCATGTTCCCCTTAAATTAGTATTGTTGAGACTGAATATCCAGAAAAATATTTAAAATCAGTATTCAATCATCATCATCACCCTATCACAGTCCACTGTTGGACATAACCCTTTCTAATTACACACCCCTCGGTTCGATCCTCGGGCTTCTTGCATCCAGCTCCTGCCAGCCATCTTGCGCAAATCAGTCCGTGTTCAATAGTGTATAATTTATTACTCTGTAATAAAAACCAATGTATATATAGCTGGTATATATACATATGAAACTACACTCTGGCTGATGGAAAGCATGAGCAGAATCCAAAAGTGGTGGTCACCATAATTATTGCATATGCAAACAATGCAGCATGGTGACCCACGCTATAGCGCCCATTCTTCCAAATTAATAAATACAATCGGATAAAATGATGTCACTATTAGCTTGTGTGTGAATCCAGTGTGTTAAATTCAAACAGACATAACACTTAAGTACTCTAACAAATCACATTCATTCAATTCAATCAAAACACAATCAGTTGTAACTATTACTGCCAATTTAAATATTAATTACATTTAATTGCATTTATATTAGAATCTCTATTTGCATTATATGTACTGCCGTATCTTGTGTTAACTATAGATAGCGAGTAATAATATACCTTCCATGTCTACGTCAGATCGTCAGGTCAAAACATCTGAGATCGAATTATTACTTTATAAACAGGATCCCTTAACGTAGCATTACGTATCATTTACTTTTCTTAAAACAAAGGCAATCATTTTTGTATATATATGGCTTAATATTAAAATAGTGAAATGTATATTTGCCAATTTCAAAGGTAACAGAGCTGAACCGATTCTGATAGAATATAGTATAGAGACACTTTGATTCTTGAGGAAGGATACAAGGCTACTTATTACCACGATATACGAGGCACGGGTACTTTATCTGTAACTAGCAACCTGCCCCGGCGTTGCACGGGTTCATTACGAAAAATATATAATACTAGCTTTTATAAGCAGCTTCGCTCACGCAGACTTTCATCCCCGATTTACCCCCTTAGGGGTGGCATTTTGAAAAATACTAAAATACGTATTTCATTACTTTAACCCCACTGTATTTTTACAACGTTTTAAGCAAATTCATCACAGGAATAAAACATTTCATACAAATTTTCATACCTATTTTACCCCCTTTGGGATGGAATGTCCAAAATTCCTTTCTTACTGCTCACTTACGTTATATAAAGAACCTACATGCAAAATTTCAGGATTCTAGGTTCAGCGGTTTGGCCTGTGCGTTGATCTCTTGGTATGTCAGTCAGTCAGTCAGTCACCTTCCTCTTTTATATATATAGATAGATTATAGCCTGTTTCTCTGAGATGTGCGACTTAATGTGTCCCCACGTCTTCAACAATACAATATACTTAACAAATTATATACGAAATCCTTTTTCAAGAATCATTCTACCTATAAGTAAAAACCGCATAAAAATCCGCGCAGTAGCTTTTGAGTTTATTGCGTACAGTTAGACGCGACGAAGGACTTGGTTTTATATTATGTAGTGATTTGTTGGTATTGTTTATCAGCAGTCTGTTTACCATAGTATGGGCTCTACTTAGTTCCAATGTAGCTACATAAGGTGTTACTGCCAGTGTATTATACGTTTATACTATAAATATGCTCCCATAGAGGTAATAATGCCCAAAACAAGTACTCAAACTGCTCAAAAGTGAGTCTAAAACTCGTTCAGTTAAGGCATATATTGTATGATAATGGGTTTTGAGGATGTTTTGTAAATAAATAAAACCAATGTTTCTCAATCTTGTGTTAATGTTAGTGATAATGTGCATAATAATCATGAAGTTAGTGGACGGCTCTATGTTCTATTATATTATTGAATATCTAGTTACTAGATAACTTTATTTTGTTTATCATCATGCAAATAAATATAAAGAGAAATAAGGTAAATCTCCTCACTAATAATAGGTATTAATTTAAGAAAATGTAATTACCTCTTCATATTACCAACTGTGTTCTAGATTACTCAGTTCTTAATAACATTTTGCCTCTTGAATCCTATTTACCCAGCCCGCCAGTACAAGGTAGCGTATGCAAGGGTAAATAAGATTAAAGGGGTAAATACATCATTCCCTTTTAGCCAGTTTGTACATAAACAAAATATATCATTTAAAGTACAGTCTGCCACGTAAATATTCTTCAGTTAAGTAATTCTAAAATGTTCAAATATAAAATTCAGTTCTCAGGAACAATTACCAATTTTTTGATATCATTAAGGTATGCAATATGTTAAGGTATTATAAAAATGTTGCTTTCTTTTTAAAGTTTAAGTAGAAGAATTATTGAAATGTGATACTTTTTATTTACATTTTCAATTTTAAACATTAAATCGTCAATTGCTCAATTTATTACAAAAATTCGTTGTGACTGAGCCAAAAGTCGTTGTTCTTATGTTATGGCAAATTACTGTTTATGTTTTAGTAAAACAAATTTGTTATAATTAAAGAAATTGAGTTGGTTTTGACTTAGTCTAATTTTAAATTAAATAGTATTATTTTTATTTAAAGTAAATTTTTCAGATGACATTCAAGAAATCATGTAATTGGTACAAACAAATAACTTTTCTTATACAAAAATATTGCATAACATATGTGTAGCAATAAATAACATAGTTAAAAGGGTGTTATCAACTGGGATTTAGATAAAAAAAATCTTAGTTCTCAGTTTTTCTTTCTTATCATTTTTATTTGGAAAACATAAAAGTATGATTATCTTTTGATTTTGTTTCATAAGTAAATGTTCGTTCTATAATATCGCAAGTGGTGTCTTACATTAAAATATTTGTAAAAATTAAAAAATAATATAGAGTCAAGGATATTGTCAGTAAAAATTTCAAATCATAATAAATACTCATTGCTGATTGTACTTCATACATTGTTGTATTTTTATAGCAACACGTACAAAAAACTCCTTAAATCCAAAACTAGGGCAACTTAAAATGAGCTTTATTTTAAAGAATTTACAGTATTTTTTTGCATTCCCTTCGAGTTATTATTAGGTATATTTCGACAACAATTACGTGCAATTATTTTAATACGACTATGTTAAGTAGAATTTCATGTTTTAAAAGTTATTTATATTACATGTAAAATTAACTCTGTACTTTATTTATATACGAATGGTCTAGTTTGTATCCAAAAACTAGCTAAAAATCATTTGTTACTGAAACGAAAATTTTTAGAATAAGTTTTTTTACTTCAACCAGCTTCACCACCTACTGAGAAAGTCCATAATAGTAGGTCCGATCTAAGAACGATTAAAAATACTTCATATATTGACGATCGTTCATTTGTAATCATAATCTAGCTTCGATTACAAATGAACGATCATTTCTACTGTGGGAGAGCCACGCTTCGGCATGAATGGGTCGGCTCGACCGGAGTGATACTACGGCCTCACAGAAAATCGGTGTGAAATAGTGCTTGCGCTGTGTTTCACCGAGTGAGTGAGGATACCGGAAGCCCATAACCCAACTCCCTCCCGCTATCTCACATCATCCCCCCAAAGGCCGGCAACGCACTTGTGACACCATCAGGCGATACGTATGCTCGTACCCACCTATTACATAAAAAAAAAGAAAAATCGAATATTCTCACTTTGGTTTAAAGACACCCACACTAACCGTCAACTCTCATAATCACCTTTTTAGATCGGTCAGACTATAATAGATAATTATGAACTTATCTGTTAACTACAAATTTCGATTTCACAGGTCTTAGACGAAGACATAATTACATGACAAACATACATACAGTTTTACTGCACAGTTGGCCTACTGGTTTAAGCGGACGGTACGCTGCTTTCCACTGCGCCAAGTGTTGAGAGCTCAAATCCCACAAGGAACAACACTGTGTGTTCCACAAATTGTTGTCCCGTGTCTGGGTGTTCTTTGTGTGCGTTTCGTGTATGTTTGTTAAGTCCTCCGCAACACAGAATGCATATTCCTAATACAAGAGTTGTCGTTTTAAATATGTATTATTTTATATCAACAGATTTTAGCTGTTGAATAGGGTTATACGCATATAACTATCTGACATTCTATCAGGAACTAATGAAACTGTACCTATGTCTGTTATTCACACAACAAATATCTTTTCAATCGCACAGACATTAGATATGGTATTCTTTCGTTGGTGGTCTGAAGCACTAACACTGGATTTGTTGGAGTATTTCACTTTGCTTCTGAGAAGCAAGTTATTGTACTGCTCTGTTTTAAACACAGTATTCCGTGTTTCATTATTATAGAAACCTATAGAAAGATCTGGTATTTACACAGTTTTTCATAAATACGGGCTTAAAAATATTTAAAAAGTGTGTGTCATTTCCAACTTAAGTTTTAAATTAATGCCACGTCGCGTAGTATCGCGTTCTAGCACTGTTTGTTTGTTTAAATAGTTTATTAGACGACATAACTAATATTAAAGCGCTGCAGCGTTGCGCCTCAATTTTAGTCAACACTCGATTTTACTGGGAATAAAGTTTTCATATGCTGGCCAAATATGAAGATCGTTTCTTTAGGAGTAACCTCCAAAAATATATCCCTATCAAGGCATTTTTCTCGAGTTCAGCTCTCCATGGTCTGCGGTAGGCGCTTACCATCACCATACTTATTGCGAATGCAGACAAATGCAGCATGGTGACTCACATAAGGGGGCCTATTGAGATGCTTCATCATCATTAGACTTTCGATTGGTAAAATACTCACCTCAAGTTCACATAACACTAGCTGATCCCCGCGGTATTACCCACGTTCATTATCGTACCGCGGGTAACGCCACGGGGCGAAGCTAGATATTATTTTTTACACATGTATATAGTAAAAAGCGGTTATGTAATCAGACACTTCAATTAGATTTTTGTACAATAGTAACAAAATTGGTTAGTGTTTCTATCTTTCGTGGTATTTAAAACTGTTACATTCAATATATATGTAATTAAAATGCCATAAATTAATTTACATAACATATCCAGTACATAATAGAGATATAGACTAAATATGATATAATTATTCCAGTATAATGTGATTTATTTGTCTTATTAATTGTTAATAAGTTAGTATGTTTAAGTTTTATCTGTTTATATTTATAACAAGGCTAGATGTAAATGACTGGTCTCCGCACCACGCGACTCCACTGCTCTGATACTTTGTGTAATTCAAAAATTGTTGTTCTAATTCTGGGTGTTTTCATGTGAGTTTGTAAAGTCCCCAAACGAGACGGGATTATAAAAAAAAAAAATTCTGTGAATGAGAACTGATTTCGGGATCTGGGATCTTAGAAGTGGCCAATTCTAACAGTAAATTGAAAGTAGCTTTGTTATAAGTATCAGATACGAAAATGTTCATAGATCTACTGAACCAATTATTTAATTAGCATATCGTATGATAGAACATGTATTACTCAATTTTAACCAAATATAATCTACATGTGGTTTATTTAAGTTATAGTTTGTAAGCAAAGTCTTAATGTAAATAAGTATATGGAAATTATTGTCTTCTTTTTATAAGAGTTGCACGAAAGAAATTAATTACAGATAGTATTTCTTGCGTATAAATAAAAAGAGACTCTCGGAACTTTAAATTTAAGCTCAAATTAACTTCTTGTGCGACCTACACATCATGTGTTGTAAGGTGTAATGTCTCTCGTTTAACTCTTCTAATAACAAAATACAATTATTGAAACACTGAAGATAATATACATATTATATATATTCTGTGTTTAAACTTAATAAAAATAGATTATTCTTGTACATTGCATACCATTTACGATGTATAATAATAGAAATAAATCATTGTATCCTGTATATTTTCATTATTTCTAAAACTACCCACTTTTTTAGTGAAAGCTGAAACAAGAGATCTGAGAAATGAGCTTGTCTCTATAGTTCGGCATTGTAATTATTAAAAATGCAAGAAGAAAAATATATTGGTTTTTTAAGCTGAAAGGCCTTTATGAATTTAGAATAATGACTAGTCACGAGTCTCGATCACCAGTCCAAAAAAAAACAAAATAGTCATGAGGACTGCAGAGAGAAGAGAAAACTTAAAACTATAAAAATAACTGAGAAGGACTGACGCGAGTTTCACGTTTTTTAACCGATTTCAAAAAGGAGGTTTTCTATTAGACTGCCTCAGAACTTTCAACCGTAACTGACCGAATTCGACCGTTTTGGGTGAACCGATTTTGATGATTCTTTTTTATATGAAAGCTAGGGCTTCCCGTGCTTTCCTGTCCAGTTTTTGAAGTCCGTTATTTTTGTTAAAATTTACGAAATTTTTTAAGTAAGTAACTTAAAATTTAAGTATTTTTGGGTGACCAAAAATTCACATGTATACACAGTATATAGCACATTGAAAGCGTTCGGTGACGATGACGCGAGTTCCATGATTTCAACTGCCCAACGCTCCTAAAGAAGTTTTAACTGCAAATTTTTAAAATACACCGCGCAAAACTGAAAGTTGACCCTCGTCTATCTGGACCAAACCATTCTTTTAATCTACAAAATTTTTATGTCTTCTTTCAACAGCTAATAGTATTACAAACTGCAAACTTAAATAACTTTTAACACAAAGTTCTAAAAATCTGTGAATTCAAAATGTTATTTTTGATTATATTAACATTCAAATAAGTACAGAAACAATCCTTGACACGAGATACGAAACGTGGTATAAAAGACCGGTATAAAAGAGCGGAGGAGTTAAAAGCAATCTATGACCACACTCCAAATATGAATATCCCTTCACTTCTTTTTCCCCTTCGATTTAGGTTCTGGTTCCTTTTCAGGTTCAGGAGGAGGAGTTGGTGGGGGCCAATACTTGTCGAAGAGTTCATCTGTAGTAGCAAATTGGAGAGGTAATATGTGACTCTTCCTGTTCCATTGTTCGCGGTCCGTTTCTTCTAGCTCCTCAAGATATTTCTCTTCGCGAGCTTTAAGCTGGAAAAGAGAAGATGAAGTGAAGATCTAAAGAGGAGTTTTACCTTGAATTTTGAATTGAATCAGCTTATTGACGGATTGCCATCATCCCTATTCCAACCTACCGTGGGTGTCGTAAGAGCCGAGTATGGGAGCCAGCCACACAGGTCTGCAAAAACTTGAAAAAAATCCCATCATACCAACCCGTCTAGCCAACGTATTTCTGCCTATGTCCAGCAAGAGACTAAGGCTGACGATGATAATGGTGGAAAGGATGGATTTCGGAAACGTACGGAAATTCAGCCTAGTTTACAGAAGACCCTTTTGTTATAACCTCATAGTACAGGGCGAGACAGCTATAGGAACTGTACTGATAGTTGAAAGGACCTCGAAGAGGCTCAGGTTTCGAGCTCGTAACTCTGTTCTTTGATGGAAGATTCCACTAAGACAGGAACATATTACCTCCATTAAAGCTATATAATCCGCAGAAAGCGGTGCTTCATCCTTCTTCTTGCCTTTAGGTTTCACCTCGGCTTTCTTTGGCTCTTTTTTCGGAGGCTTGGCTTTGAGTGGTGCGTACATCTTCTTCGGATTCTGTATCTGGTACGGCATATCGATGTGGATGTAGTCGGGGGAGTACGTGAAGATAGAACGTACCAGATCGTATTGGTAGTCTGTGCTGAAACTGAAAGTTTTTTTTATGTGAAAGCTGTCAAAATGACTACGCTGTCTGATAGAAAGCATGAGTGGAATCCAAGAGTGTTTGTCACCATCCTCATTGCGAATGTGGAGAATGCAGCATGATCACCCACACTAGCGGCCTAGTAAGGACCCAGGACCCCCTTTAAAGGACCCAGGATCATAATATCAGGGAAACACGTACAGTGGTAGTGAGTTCCAAGTTTTAACTGCTTGGCACCGGAAAAGAACCGAACCATTTAGTTAGAGAGCGTATGTCTGCTAGTTTAAAATGGTGACTTTCTGAGCCAGCATGTGCCGTGTAGAGGAATAGAGAAGGCAGAACTAGTTGGATGAGCTCTTCGAAAATGTCACATAAAGGACAATGCCAGGTTTGTATAAACTTTTGTACCGCTTGGCGTATGTCATGGTAGGGATTGTTTTTATATTTATTTGGCTGCAAATATAACCGACAGTGACATTTTAAATTCCTAGATGTTTACAACATAACGTAAAAAAGTTATTTTAGTTTTTAGATAACAACGAAATACATGGATCACAAATGAGTTGTCATTATTGTCAACAAGATGGCGTAATAGAATATTTTTGAAATCAAAATCATTCGTCTACAATTTTATCGACCCGAGAATAAAATGTTGCTCTTTTACTAAATTCACCAGTAAATAAATATAGATTCTGATTGACTGACTGATGAAGTCAACTGATGGTAAGCGACCACCGCTGTTATCAGGTGACTGACCAATCTGTAGACACCTACAATTCAAAACACGCAAATAGGAGCATTTAATCCAATAGGGGGGGGGGGGGGCTCCGGTAACTCATAAGAAGTAACTATTTAATTATATTGGAAAGTTAAATCGTTTTTGCTGCTAGTATTAGGCGCCTATAATATTTTCATGAACACTGAGCGCGTAGATTTCGGTAACCGCTTGCTATTTTCATTCTACTGTTATCCACTACATATGTGCTTACAGATCAAATATATAATGTATAATCTTAGTCAGATCAACTAGAGAGCACTGGTACGCGGCCCATTCGAAGCACACACTCGGCATGTGCTCCACTGGGGACGAGACTGTACCCTTAGGCACGACTGGAACCTCTTCTTGAGCCATATAGTACACGCCCACGTCGGCTGGCGTTGGGATCTCTTTCGTGTCCACAATGTGATGTGCTACGGCCATCATGTTATCCTGCAAACGAAACGTCAGAATAATAATAACTTCACACATCTAACAGGAGTTAGCTAGGAGCTAGAGTAGTTAATGCCAACATTGGACAATAATACTTTGTGTGATTCAACAATTGTTGTTCTGAGTCTTTGTGCCTGTTTCATGTCGCAATAAGAACATTTCTAGTGCGGGAGTATCTTTTAAAGCAAGAACAATGAATGAATGATCCCAAACTAGGCAGTGCAATTACGGTAACCAGATTCTGAAAAATTATATATTTTCAAATAAATCTATCCTACTAATATTATAACTGCGAAAGTTTGTAAGGATGGATGGATGTTTGGATGTTTGTTACTCTTTCACGCAAAAACTACTGAACGGATTTGGATGAAACTTTACAGTAATGTAGCTTATACATCAGAATAACACATTTGCCACGATAGCCGACATATACGTGGGCGGAGCCGCGGGCAACAACTAGTACTAATATATAAAGCTGAAGAGTTTCTTTGTTTGTTTGTTTGAACACGCTAATCTCAGGAACCGCTGGTCCGATTAGAAAAATTCTTTCAGTGTTCGATAGCCAGATATTTATCGAGGAAGGGTATAGTCTCTAGATCATCACGCTAAGACTAAAAGGAGCGGCGCACCAATGAAGAATGTTACAAAAACTGGGGAAAATTATCACGCTACGGGCAATAGGAGACGCAAACGAGGTTGAGTGGGTCAGCTAGTACATATATAAATTAGACCGGGACCCAGAAATAATCGTGTTTGTTATACAACAGTTTGTAGTTGACATAATATTTGTATGCAACTTAGCAGTTGATAATTTAAAACGTGTTGGTAATAAGATATTAACATAGAGGACCCAGACGATATTAGTTCTATTAAAAATATAGGTATAGTTCCTCTCAACATAGCTTTATTTAACTTGAGAAGGATACTGAGAATACTAGTACTACATAGTAAACTAAATGCTTAAGTTGCAGTTCTTTACGCAAATATTAATTAGTTGAAGACTGTTTACGCAGAACTCGAGAGAAATTCAACCTTAAAAGTTACATTTTAACATTGGCGTTATTTGTTATTCTTCTCTTACTTCTAAGAAACTGTTTTTTTTTTTCAAGACAATATTTCTAATTTATCTAAATAAAGAAAAAAAATCCTACTATTATGAAAGTTAATTGAAACAGTGTGTCCAGTTGTTTTTATGTCTTTTTAGAAATATAAAACCCTAATCGCGTGTGCTTGTGAGCGCATTGAACCCATGATGATGTCTTTTTACACAAGTAGTAAGTAACTTATTCTTATACTTCATCTTCTTTAGCTTTTTTCCGTCCTGCTGCTGAACGAAGACCTTTCTTAAGCGGTCAGCATCCATCCGCAAAGGGCGCACTACACTACGTTTGCCTAATTGTGATCTAACTTAGTCTATTTATTCAAAACTCTAGAAGAAGCATTACATACTTAGATTTTTGAGAAAATGTACCTACATCTTGGACAGAAGACCCTCTCTAAGCCAATACCAATATATGCATTAAAACTACAAATATTTTCACGGAATTGGAACCCGTTTTCAGCAGCTATTAATTTGCTGCATAACACATACCTTAAACCGTTTCAGCATCCTAGGTCTACTAGCTTCATCGAAGTGCTGCATTTCCTTTATCCATTCGCAAAACCACAAGATCAAAACTGCTTGCGTTTCTGAAAGTCAACACAGGATACAAATATAAAAATAACGACAAGAATAGGTATAACGAATTGTCCATACCCGAACTAAATCGTATTGAAATAGCGGAATTCCGGACAAAATCTAAGGTTTTTGGTATCATATCCGAAAAACGATCTACATTTGTATTTTTAGATGGTAAACGAGCAGATGGCTCGCCAGATGGTATCGTGCTTACGAACACATGCAGCTAAGAAATATACAAGTACTCCTACCCGTGCAAGCAACCCTATAATTTCCACTTCCAAAAGTTCTCTGATAACTTCACTCGTTGAAAATGAATAAATCACTCAACACCGGCTTACTGTTAATGGTATGGTATCACTCCAAGCAAAGCATAAATAGTTATAGTTACTACTAGCTGAACCCCGCGGTGTTACCTGCGGTTATTGTTGTACCGCGAGTAACGCCGCGGGACAAAGTTAGTCAAAAAAAAGTAGCCTAAGCTACTCCCCGGATCATCAGCTATCTGCCAGTGAAAGTCCCGTCAAAATCCGTCCAGCCGTTCCAGAAATTACCCGGAACAAACAGACAGACAGACAGACAGACAAAATTTTTTTTAACTACATTTTTGGTATACGTATCGTGTATACATACATATGCATTAAGTAAAAAGCGGTTATTTTAATATTACAAACAGACACTCCAATTTTATTTATTTGTATAGATACATACCAAAATACAGATATTTATATCTTTCTGTAGTTGGTCTGGATAACATAGAGATATTTTACTTTCTTTTAATTATTATCGAGTTTATTCCTTTATTGAGCTTCTGTTTCTATCTAATCTAATCTTCCCAATATTTCATAGTACCTAACAGTTTACTTACGTCTATTCATTTCATCACGCTGTGCCCTCCTTAATAAATTAGCCAACGTATCCAGAAACCAATATTCAGCCAAGCTGGTCCTATACATGGTACACCCGACGAGTTCTCCCAAAATCTCAATGTACCTTTGCTGAGGAGTAGACAGGATTCTTGGAATGGCTTGCGGGTCTATTTTAGTTTTAAATTGAACCGGCAATACATGAATTCTGTTTTCTGCTTCAATTTGTCTCACTTTGTCAGGTAAGAGCCGGCGTAAAGAGGGAGAGGGGAATATTTCTGGTTCTTCCTCTTTGACTTCTTCTGGATGTGCGACCTCTTCTTCTAGTATTTGTGTGAATTCTACATGAGCTTCTTCTGGAACAGATTCTGGTCCTACGATTTTGATTTAAATAGTAAATCTAAATTGTAGATTTATCAAATAACATACATACATTTGCATCTGCTTCCCTACGTCAAACAAATCTGGCTTTAAGGATGTTCCATTGCAAGTGGATCTACTGGAACTCAGCTGGTACCTTTTTTCTAGGATTCTAAGTTGAACCTGATAAGTTTTTTTTTATTTTTGCTTTCAATTCAATTGACAAGCACCTAAAGTAAAACTAATTAATAAACATAGAATACCGGACGTCACTGGATTTGAAGGGAACGTAATGAAAAGCACAGTCTGCGAAAAGGAAGAAAATTAAAAAATCTTCGTGATATTTTTTCTTAATTCCAATGTAAAAAACCATGCTACGTAACAGAACACGAAAAACGTTATGCCTTCTTATCCGTAGATTGAAGTTCGGTAGGTAGATAGGAATAGCCAGGTGCCTTTGAACCTAATTCGGTATTTTCGTAATTTTCCTATTACATCAACTAATACGATGAGAAAGTATCAAGACTATTCAAGAGAAAGTAGTTGTGATGACTCTCTGTGTCACTCACCAAGCTCTTCAGTTTGTCCCTCGTCGAGAGATTCTTCCACTGACCCCGTTGGAGTCCTCACACATTCTAATTCATTTGCATTCAGAAGTTGTTGCAGCAGCGTCAGATGGGCGTCTTCTATTTCACGGGAACTCATTGTGTTGTCTTATAGTCTTATTTATCGTTACTTAAAGACAAAAAATAATGTATTTTAAAATGTGTTTCTGCTTTACAATAAATGACATTAGACGGTGACAAATCATATTGGTTGACATTTTGTTTTTTTTTCCTTTCTGCACGAAAACCTCCAAACGTAGTTAATTTTTATTGTGTGTGTGTGTGTGTGTGTGTACCTACTTATTTTTTATTTCAACCTCTGTGTTCCCAATGTAATTTTTACCATATTTTTAAATAGCATTACAACATGTTCTTATATAATTTTTATAGAGAACTACAGTGCAGTGTTACAGTTTAATTTGTTCTTAAGGTTTTGCCGCATCACGAAACCACTGCAAAAAAAAGGGAAGAAAAATCCTAAACCATTTAAAAATAACGTATTGATCTCCTTATAGGAAGTTGTAAAAAAAAATAATAATAAATTGAGCTCTGATTGAGCTTCCTATCCAAATTTTCCTTCTCTTACGGTGTAGAGCGGCGAGAGATGTGGCAATCATCCTGGTCCGGGGTCGACTTTGGTCACCCTGAGATGTACCTCAGTCGTGGCGTATGGCAGTTGGGATTCCAGAAGCCGCCAATGCGTTACCGACTACCGAGCTGGCCGCCGCGTGGTTTAGTGCAAAGACCGGTTCCGGAAGACCCACAGAAGGTATGGTGCGAAAGCCTATCTACTTTAAGTCTACTACGATCCGACTGAAGTCTGAATTTCGATCTTTTTGCCTATGTCTGGTTGTAGATAACTAAGCAGTTTGGCGGGAGTTTGGTTTGTACCTAATCGAATTTGTTTGACTATAGGCAAAAATAACACTTAATGATCAGACCGTATTAGATCTACATGTAGCAAAAAGCCCTATTCGACAATCAACCAGTATATATAAAAAAAGTTTAGAATTAAATAAAATACAATGGGAC
This sequence comes from Spilosoma lubricipeda, assembly GCA_905220595.1. NCBI lineage: Eukaryota > Metazoa > Arthropoda > Insecta > Lepidoptera > Erebidae > Spilosoma > Spilosoma lubricipeda. The sequence continues at coordinate 11,719,332 of HG992296.1, read as the reverse complement.
GCCTGGTACAATTATAACAGCAATAACATATTTTAACAACATTGCAATGACGACTATAAGTTATTCAATTAATCGTCTGATACTTGTAAAAATATAAATTACTGAACAAAAATTAAACATACAGAGAAAATTAAAAAAAATAAAAAACCCGACTGCGTCACAATATTTGTCATCTTTAATAAATTTAGTTTTTTTTTTCATTAAAACATTTAAGTTTTATATTATATTCGTAATCACCGTTAAATATTCTTTATTTCGATACCACACTCGATTTATTTTGAAAACATTAGTTTTTTTAGATTACTTTTTGGGGCCACCATTGACACCACTCACATTAAAATACGACAAGCTGTTTAGGCTCTAGGGCGTGTCAAAGAAATATAGATACATACATACACTCGAAAAACATAACCCTCCTTTCCTTCATTCGCAGTCGGTTAATAATAACCTACCTACCTACCAACTTATTCAACATAATTATTTCTGTATACCTATTTAAAAAGCTAATTACACTACTTTACTAAAAAAATGAGGACGTAACATTTTACAAATATTTATTTTTATTTTTTCAATTTTTTTACTTAAAAATTCTGAAAAGGCACAAAGTACTTTTTCTTTTATTCTGATTAGTGTCCAGCCGCAGAGTGCGTCCGTTGAACGGCGCCAAAAACAGTCGCCGGTGGTCGTACCGTTATTCAGGGTCTCAAATAGTAGGTACGATTACCGGGAACTGGGGGCCGTGCTGTTTGGTTGTAATTCAAGTGGGGGGAAAATATGCCATAGTCACCACGCTTCGCAAGCGGGTTGGTGACCGCAGTGGCGAGAAACATTATCTGGTGGCGCTGCCGCCCGTCAGCAGTACTGAATTTAGTGGTTCTCGCACTTGTGTGGTTATACCGCCATGAGTCGGTCGCCAGATCCTCGACCGTTATTTAGCAGGGTGTACAACGTGCAGGTGAGGTTGACGATACGGGGCCTAAGGTGGTGGTGGCCCCGCTTACCCCCCATATTAACTACATCCAACTAAATATTAAAAATCTGAAAATAACTTTGTCTGTTAACGCAAATAACGCTTTCACGACCAATCGCTGTACCGATTTCAATGAAAAATGGCCTAGAGTTTCTTGAGGCAGAACATAGGCCGTATATGTTTACCGTAACATCTTTATATAGATAATTGATAAATAATTTATATAAACAATAGAAACAACCATATAATTTAACTGTACCTGAATTCGGGAATACTAAGGTAAAACTTAACTAAAACTATTCGTAGACCAGATCAAAAGAGTGATGTAAGTATGTGCTGAATTAATTAATTTTAGTTACCATGTCAATGGTACAGGAATAATTGGAGTAGGGAGCCGAAATAAGGGGTAGTACGCCAAATTATCGAACTTAAGTTAGAGAAGGGAGCGGGATGGTACTTATATAAATTATTTAGGTATTTAATAACTACTATTACAGCCGTTGAGTGTGGGCAAGCATTGGACCAGTTGCTGTGCAGAACCTTGGGTGATGTCTTTGTTCAGCAGTGGATGTCTTGTGGAGGAACATGTCCCTCCAACACAAAGGGAGAATCCTTAGACCAGGCGAGGTGATCGTGCCTGACAGGCCAATGCCCTACGGTTGATGTTGGGATATTGTATATATGTTAATCAGCGCGAGAACTTCTCTAGCGCGATTCAGGATTAGTAGTTACTTCTTGTAGTACGTTATTAAGTAGTTAAATGTATCTTAGCTTTAGGTGCTGTCATACATACTTTTTGTTGCCGTTACATGTGGAAGTCGCCACAGTCTTTTGACTAAAACTATGATTATAGCTACAGTTTCTTTTTAAAGTAGTTTTTACTAAAATAGTTGTAGATTTTAGACAATAATGTTTTTAAATAATAATATAAGCCTATTTATTTCTAATAACCTTAAAAAACATTCTTTCTTACAGCTATTTAAATGATAATTATAATCTATTATTGGAACCCCACTCTGAAACAATGCTATTTACGTGTATTATGTAAATCGCTCCTTGAGTCGGCTGTTACACCCACGGAGCAAACTACGGAGGATAACAACATTATAAAGAGACATAATACTTGACACAAACTAACTCGTCTTGTAGGTATATATAGTAGGCCAAAACCTCCAAAGATAGGCCTATGTCCAGCAGTGGACTAATTAAGACTGTTGATATGATGTACTAGCTGAACACCCGCGGTGTTACGGTTATTGTTGTACCGCGGGTAAGGCCGCGGGACAAGAATGGCCTAAAAGAAGTAGCCTAAGTTACTCCCTGGATCATCGGCTACCTGCCCGTGAAAGTCCCGTCAAAATCGGTCTAGCCCTTCCAGATATTACCCGGAACAAACAGACAGATAGACAGATTAATATTTAATATTACAAACAGACACTCCAATTTCATTTATATGTATAGATTATTTAAAAGCGGTTATTTTAATATTACAAACAGACACTCTAATTGTACTTATTTGTATAGATTAAATCGCTTCAGCTTATGTCTTACGTACCAGATGTATTTGTGAACGAAAGCTCGTACTCAACGGCTTCTAATTTGTGATCACTGTGCGCCAAAAGTTTTAATTATTTTTTTACAGATTTGTGATTAATTGAAATTTTCGAGACACTTCAAATGTATGTGACGTCACGATAGAGCACTCAACTCACCTTTAAATATGCTTTTGCATCATCGGGCCTCTGGTTTTGCACTCCCCAACGAAACACGATAGTACGAATGTTGTCACTTTAGATTGGTCTTCTATGTGAGGGTAGTACTGCCCCGTTCGAGCCTGCTCGTTCGTGACGACATCAGTGTGACTTTTTAAATTGGAAGAGTTTTGTTTCTAATATTTAAGAATTACTAGGCGTATTGATCTTGTGGGTGGAACTGATAGAAAATGAGGAACATATCTGTGAGTAAAAATAGGTAAAACACTAAATAAATCATTTAAATCTTTTTGTAGGTTAAAATTAAACCTCAATCGATGCCGAACTTTATAAGTTTTTAAAACGCATCCAGTTTGGGTCAAATCTAGTAATTGAATTTGGAGCCCCTTCCTGTTGACAGATTAATCTGAAATTTGTCACACACCTTTAGTTCTGACGACAATACAATTATATAAATTAAATTTCATTGTGAATCCTAGATTTGTAACGACTTCTCCAGCCGCTACAAAATGGCGGTTTGCATATGTTGTCACGACTACCTCAATATGGGTATCAAATGAAAGGGCTTGACTAGTAGAACACAGTTCACTATAAAAAATTAAAAAATTATAACTTGAATATAAAAAAATAGACAAAAAAATTAAATTATTGGGCGTAGCATAAACTGAGTTGATTGGATGGAAGCACGGGTCCAACGATTTTATTTTTTGTCTAATCAGTGCCATAGATTGATGAGGGAGAGGGGTGTGATGACTAGAACCTGGGATCCACTGAATTATTTTTTAGCTTTTAGTACGTTATCTACATTATTATTATTATTTTATATTACATTAAGGTAAAGTTTGTATTCACATATTCAATTATATTGAATATTGAATATGTGAGAACCTATATATACCTAGGACAACTAATTGCATTCAGAGACCAAACGAACATAGAAATCGAAAGAAGAGTAGCTAATGCATGGAATAGATATTGGTCACTTAAGGAGATATTTAAGAGCGAACAGTTTCCCATGGCAGCGAAGAAAAAAGTGATCAACTCGTGTGTCTTGCCATCTCTGACATATGGATGCCAAACTTGGGCTTCAAAAACTGAGAACATGTCAAAGGGGTATGGAAAGGAGCATGACAGGCGTTACGAAACAAGATCGCATAAGATCAGAAGAAATACGATCTATAACCAAGGTGGACGATATAATAAAGAAAGTAAGACAGTTGAAGTGGAGATGGACGGGACATATGACAAGAGATAGTAGAGCTAAATGGACTAAGATCATAACGGAGTGGCAGCCACGCGATGGTAAAAGGAAAAGAGGCAGGCAGGCAAAAAGATGGATGGATGAAATAAAGAAAGTTGGAGCCGTTACCTGGTCAAGAAAAGCTAGAGATAGAAAAGAGTGGAAACAGCTGGAAGAGGCCTATGTGTCACAGGACACGCTGATCACTAAACCGGAGTAGCAGATGTGTTAGTTCATAAGTTAGATTATTTTATGTATGTTTAGGTTCAGCAATTAAGGCTTAATAATAATAATAAGGTAAAGTTTGTGAGTTTGTGACGTTGTAGGGAGTAATCTCTGGATCTACTGAATCGATTTTGAAAATTCTTTAAATAATAAAAGGCTACGTTACTGGTGAGTGACATAGTCCCGACAAGTGGAAAGACTTTTTCATGGTAGCAGGATTTACAAAGTAAGTCGGAGAAAAAATGTTTACTGCCCAACGAAGTGGATACGGGTCAGCTAGTTTTCAATAAAGACGTTTAAATTAAAAAAAAACATATATTTTTTATTAGGTGTGTATAATATAAAAATAGTTAAAGTATAAAATAAGTAGAGATGAAATTGTCATGCATTCAATATGTGTGCATACAAAACGTTTATCGGAAGTGAACCGGACGCACAGACGGACGGACATCACGCGTTCCCGATACAGATTAGGTTACGTACGCACTAGTGCCATACCATGCACTTCACGCTATTTACATGTTAAGAGACCGAGTACTTATAATAATTACTAGTAAGTAGTTAAATAATGAACCCAGTTTTTACCTCCTTAAGTGCTGAATTTTCAAAAATTTCCACAAAAAAAAATATACCTTAATACCCCAGTGCCATCTACCGAAGATACGGCAACCTAAGGAATTACGAAATACGGAGTAACTACTAATCCTGAATCGCGATGTAGAAGTTTTTGCACCGATTAGCATTTTTACAACTTCACAACGTCAACCGTTCGGCAGTGGCCTGCCTGGCATGATTACCTAGGATTAGAGTTTATATTATATGTTTAGTTATATGCGCTGATCTCAAAAACTACTAACTCGAATTAAATAATATTTTCATGTTATGTTACCTATGTTTAACATTATGCATCACAAAATTTGGCAAAAACGTGAAAATGATTTTCTTTGAGAGAAACAAGCGAAGTTACATTTTTATATCAGGTAGTGAAATATAAAATATCTGTCCCAATCTATGTGTCATCTGATCCCAAACTAATTATTTTTATTTATTTTATCAATCAACTGCTCACTGCACTTACAGTTTACCCAACACGCACAGCAAACCTTCAATAGACAGTCAACAAATGACACCACACAACTATGTTTCTAGCTGGGAATCGAACATACTACCATCGATTGAACAGTTAAGTTAACCACTAGACCAGTATGCCAATCATGTATGTATGTAAGCGCAATATTCTAAAGGTATTGCAAGAAGAGCTCCTCTCAACGTTCGATCATTTAAATATCTTAAAACTTATACTGGCCAGTGTGCACTGAGTGTAAGAAAAAAAAACTCGTCCATTGCACGCACTCGTACGTCAGTGTGTGTAACACGCACACATTAGTGACAAGTGCGTGCATGGCAAAAATGCAACTCCGCGACTTGGTTAAATATCGGACGCACAAGAAAGCTTTGGAGATTTATTTCATAAAAAAATAATTGATAATATTGTAACTATAATTCATTTTAAGTAACGGTCTATAAATACCGTTCTAAAGTACACGAACCATCGTATTAATGTTTGTAATATACAAACCTATAATCAGTAGGTATTTTATTCTTTAACTTTTTTACCAGGTACAACAACAAAGGTACAAACTTCCATACTTGAAAACTTTATGTGGTAGGTACATTTTTGAGTTCACTCTTTTATTTAGATTCTCCGAGAAATTCATTTTAAAACGCCACCTTTATGAGATAACTTCAAAGCAATAAGTACGTACTAATTATTCAAATAATATTGACTAGTACCTATACACAATATAGGTTGAGTTTATGTAATGAGCAAATACACACATTGCAATCAAAAGTACCTCTATCGCGACCTTTTAAGCCACATTAGTTGCTCAATCAACCAAAAATCCGTCTAACATAAATAATTCAACAATTGCCACAAATTATAATTTATTCCCACATTTTACTCATAAATTTCTAATCTAACGGTTTATATCTAACGCTAATGAAAAGCTAAGGCATTCCTAGAATGTGGTTACACGCATCATTGAAAGCTTTAACTGAATAGGAAACTTGTCAGTTTTTATTTTATTTTTTGTTCAACGCTTATATCATACCCAGTTGAAGGGCTGATATACATACATTTTCTCCTTTAGCATAAATTAAAACTTTACTTAAAACACCTCACAATTTACAAACTTAACTTTGTACAAGGCAAGCAAAATATAACAAATACATATCTTATGTAGCACAACACTTCTGATCTTTAAATATTTTTTTAATTAATAAAAGCTAGCTACTCTACCCTCATCGCTACTCCCAACTTCCCTAACTGGCAAGGTGAACGAACTCACGAAATGAACGCACACATACTTATATAAACACATACATACACAACACAGGACATGTTGACTTAGGTTAGTTATGTTACCCAAGTTCATTGAACGTTTTTTTAATTACACCAATCACTTACTACTAAAGTTTAAGGTTGATGGTGTTTCTTTATTAAAATTTTTATATTTCGAGTTTCAAAAGATTTAGTTATAGATTTAAAAAAATATCCATGTCTAAGGAAATTAAGAAAAAAGGGATTTCTATTTTTAAACTATGAGATGGTACGGAATATTGTTACAAAATTTTTAGGCGGACATTTTGGTTTTTCACGATTAGCACAAAGTTTAGTAATAGTTTTGGTAAAAGTTACGAATTTGTAAGTTTTATATCCGAATCGCTCTCATGAAAATACAGGATAAGGGAAATATTTTGCTACCTAATGAATTTAGCATAACATTATCTTAATATGAAGATACAAATAGGTATACGTATAGAAACTTCAGGAAGGTATTGGTTATATTAACCATCAAGTTTGAAGTCTTCAGCGGCCTGCCACGTCTTATGAGCGGTTATACTAGGTTATATTTATGTCCAATAATATACCTACTCACTCCTGCTCGCGTCTTTTTTGTGTAAGTAAGCTAATTTGTATTTAAAAATTTTAACTTGTGTGAAAGCAAAATTTCGTAACGATTCATAAAGATGTAGTCTCATTTAGGTGTAGTCACTGTTCCATGTCCTAAAGATCGTAGCGTGCTGTTACATACCCCATTACCGCGCTGATGAAACTATTTAAGTAATTTAATTTGACCTGAATTACATTAAGATACTTATTAGACATAAGACGTCAAAAATACAACTGAATTGAAATCATTTATTTTGCAATTAAGTAACATGAACACTTTTGCGTGTTACCCTTTCTTTTGAGCAGATGAGTTCGGCCTATCCCAACTGGATTAGCCCTGATGAGAAAGGATGACACAAACTCAAGAAAACTCTGTAACCTTTGACAGCTGCCATACAATATTATGAAACATAGATCAATAGAATATAGGTATTATGTTATTACAACCTTGTTTAATTAGTCAAGTTATCGATATTGAAGGGCTGAAGGGCTGAAAGGCAAATACTGTAAGTATTGTTGTCAATAACTAGTGTGTACCTTTTCTCAATAAAGGTATGCCCCAGTCCCCTGCTCACCCTGCAACGCTTGAACAGGTTGAATGACCGTAGTGGAGGCGTGCAGCAATTCATCAAACTGCAATAATGTGTGTAAACGGGATGGGACCTAGATGCCGACTAGTCACTAGGGGTAGCCGCACCCCTCAGCCCACAGCGCTTGATAGAACAACCATTTAAAAAACGAACATTTATTTTTGAATTTTTCATTTGTTCTTTTTTCAAACTTACATTTTTAAATTGAAAGTTATTTTTTTATTTGAAATCAATTAGGAAGAAATGAAGTTTTTTTTTAAGTTGGGAGTGAAAAATTAAGCGCTTCAACGATTTGTCTATGAAGCGCTTTCGGCTGTTTTTATAAATTCCATCCCCTATCTATTACTGACAAGGCAGCCCCTATTGGTGGAGCTCTACCATGGGTTTTCTAACTAAAATCATGAAAATCCTACCCTTTATACCAACATTGGTTTTAAACAAAACAATAGGCCATTTTGATTTTTTCCGTGCTAATCTGCGAGGGTTCTGTTTAAGGGGGAATGACCGGGTGAATAGCTAGTTTAGTTTTGCCTTTTGGTTTGAAATGAATTGCTACTTGGAGCTAATACACTTTGAATGAAATTAATTTGTTGTGATGTTCCTGCTGAGCCTGTTAGTACATAAGTATGAGTATAATAAAGAGTAAATGTATGAATAAAAAGACTGTTAGGCTAAGTCAAAAGTCGTGAATTCGATTCCCATGTAAAATCTTCTTCTAAAAATATATATAGGGATTAGGAAATAAATAACATGAATTCATCATTAGTCTAGACTGCCTAATGCCTCGGATGGGTCGTGTCTAGTTATGCCAAGTAATTTGTTATTATTAATAGGTAATTTTTACAATATTTTAACTAAATCAACTGTTGCTTGACAAATCAAAGTCGAGCTGCAAAAACCACAAACCTATAGACCAGCTTTAAAAATTAATTATCATTTCTATGGGCTTGAAAAAAAAAATAGAAGGTAATAAATCAAATCTAAAAATCGTAGTTCCACATCTAAAAACCGTGTTTGTATTAAATCACTAGCCGGTCCGGTTCCGGACCGGTCCGGCCGTGTTTTTGTAGCGGCAGGTGACGGGATACGGACTCGTCTTATTGTGAATCGCCGGTCAACCACCTTGTGTGAACAACTACACATTGAGATTTTATACACCCGATCGGCCGTAACTGTGCTTTTTGTCTTTTTATTTTCACTTTATGTTTTGAATTTAATTAGTTTAGTATTCTACAACATTATCTTTGTGTGTGTTAGGAAAGTTAATACCTAGGTACTTACTAATCCTTTAGTAAGAAAACAATTAAAAAAGTATTGAAGATAAAGGAATTTAATAACTAAAGTCACCTTCAAATTCAAATTCAAATACATTGAAACAAAATTTGCGACTGAATTCGTTCTCCCGAAATACAGGCTATGCCTAGCTTGGGAATCAGTACCAGTACTTAGTATACACAAACTGTCAAGTATTTTATTGCATTGTATGATTTTAAATGTTATATCTTTGGTGTGAAATAAACATATTATTATTAATAACTAAAGATTACCTGAAACACATTATGGTCCTTCGAGCTTTTTTTTTTGTATACGGACAATACTATGTTACTTGTATGACATAAATTGTTATACAAGTAATAATGCAAGTAAAAAAACAGTAGGTAAGTCTTAAAAATGAATTAAAAACATTGAAACGATAGTTTATTTCATTCAGTCATTCGTAGCAAGTATCTAATACATAACTCTTCTTAACATACCTACATATTCTTACGTATACATAATCTTTTGAAACCACAAATATTAGAATGCCTTTTAAAAAAGACTCAATGGGCAGGTACATTGTAATTAAAAAAAAACGTTAGCCAATAAGAGCGGAGACGAATAAAAACAAAATCCGGTTCCAATTCGATATTGGATAGAACGCCGAATTCAAAACACGTTTGCGCGTGCACACTTACACACGCAACATCCGAGATCTACGACTACGAAAAATATATTAAAAATACAAATTTATATGAGAACGAATGTATGTCCACACGCATGTTGAATATAAAATAAAATAAAAATTCATAATAAAAGGATATTTTTGGAACTAAACACCATTCGAATGCAGCACACGGCTCTTGATATATAATTTTTGTGTCGCACACAAACATAAAAACGCACATCAGCGCAAAATTTCAAAAAGCGAACGATGTGAATGAGATAATCGGTATTCATTGTGCACACCAAAATGTGTATGTTTCGTAATGGGAGCGAAAGAGACAGGTATATTTCCGTTGTTGCTTCTGGCCAAAATGCGGCCAATATAAGAATGACGCTACTAAGGCCATTGACCTTCAGGGTGGAGTCAGTTTGGTCGTAAACTTTTTGTTTCTATTTTATTTATGTATTTATAGAGCTGGCAAAAAATCTTTGAAGTTTGACATTTTAGTTAAAATTGATTTTGTTTAAATAACTGTAGGTAATATTAGCAAATAAATCATAACAATATATAATTAATATTAAATCAAACGAATGTTTTATTTTCGTACAATTTTTTTTTCAGTTAAAGAAAAAAATACACAAAATAATACCGTGGTTCTAAATCCCATTCTATACAATGCGAATTAAGTAAATAATTAATCTTAGGTACATGGGAATCGAATCACCGTTCGTCGCTCTGGTAGCCCGCACATTTAGACCACCGCACAATCCGCATACCTAATTAAGTAGGTACTTTATTACTTTTATGAAATTTATAACCTTTCATAAATAACAAATCGGCTATTGCAATTATATCTACTATGGAAATCTTATCATATTTAAGTAAGTCTAAATAAATGTTTTGAATCTTTCCGTTCTGATTTGAAATTGGAACTGGTTTTTTTTTTTTTTTTCGGATTTGGTTAATAGTACCTTTTTTATAACTCTCAGCCAGTGCAATGGGAATTATTTAAAAATAAAATTACACTGGCTGCGCCCCGCGTCTTATTTGTTTTAAAGGGCTATTTCCGCACTTGGCCCCTTGATTGGGCCGTTGTACGTGAGTTTGTCATCTACTTACTAAAACCATCCCAGATCTTGGAGGAAGTTTGCCCGTTGATCTGCCACACTTGTACATTCTATGAGAACGTGCTGCGGCGTTTCTTCTGCCTCCATGGATCCCCTGCACAGACGGCTGTTTGTTGCGACTATAGTAAATATGTGCTTGTTTAGGGGACAATGCTCATCAGGTTCTTCTCGTAGACCCCAGCTAGGGGTATCGGGGTGACTTTCCGCGCCGCCTGCAACAGCAGAGGAGGTACGTAAGTAGGGTAAGGTACGGTAAGTAGGACGGATCTAACGAGGTCGATTGTGGGGTGACCAACTTGCTAGTTACTCCCGGGTCTTGCAATATGTTACTACCTGTGCTTAGCGTGGGTGAGCTCCGAGGAGTGAGGACCCCTAGGAGCTTATTGAAGAGTGTACGGTCGATGGTCACACCAAGGTATTTCACCGATGCGGGCCACTGTTACTATGCCCTTTCATTGTAGAATAATTTTATTTGTAACTAGCTGAACCCCGCGGTGTTACCCGCGGTTAATGTTGTACCGCGAGTAACGCCGCGGGACAAAGTTAGTCTAAAAAAAGTAGCCTAAGTTACTCCCCGGATCATCAGCTACCTGCCAGTGAAAGTCCCGTCAAAATCCGTCCAGCCGTTCCAGAGATTACCCGGAACAAACAGACAGACAGACAGACAGACAGACAGACAGACAAAAATTTTTTTAACTACATTTTTGGTATATGTATCGTGTATACATACATATGCATTAAGTAAAAAGCCGTTATTTTAATATTACAAACAGACACTCCAATTTTATTTATTTGTATAGATAAACCTATATATAAATAAACCTGAGATTGTCATGACATTACTTGACGAGGGCAGAGGTCATCTTGTTGTTTTGCAGAGTTTGAAGCACAGATGCACTGTCCGAGACAATTTTGATGTTTGAGTCTCTCACATCTCTGGCTGCAACTGCTTGCACTGCTTTGGTTATACCAACACATTCTGCTTGGAAGATTGTGTTTAACTTGTCTAGAGTACCTACCTAGTTGATATTTTGATTTTTAAAGTCGTTCGAGAAGACGCCAGCTCCGATACCCTACTGTTTTTGAGCCATCTGTATACATCCTAACTTACCGATACCAGAGCCATTACTCCTTACATTATTAGCTATCGGTTTATAAAAGTTTCGTCAAAATGGGTACAGCCGTTTCCAGAAATTCTAAGGAGAGGCATATGTTCAGCTGTGGACTATTATGAACTGTGGATGTACCTATATCAGTAGATAGAAACAGAAATTGTTTATAGCTGGAAAAAATATTCGTATTTTCTATAAATTATAGAGTAACGTCACAAGTTGGTATTGGATACTAGTAGGTACATAATATAGGTACAACATAAATATTTAGTATGAAGTAGTTTTTTATGGTATTGGTGGTAAACGAGCAGACGTTGGTACGCACCTGATGGTAAGCGATTACCGCCGCCCATAGACACCCGCAACACCAGAGGCGTCACAAGTGCGTTGTCGAACTTTGGGGGATGAGGATTTTGATGTGGGGAGGGGTTGGGGTATGAGCCTCCGGTATCCTCACTCACTAGGTGAAACACAGCGCAAGCATTATTTCACACCGGTTTTCTTTGAGGCCGTGGTATCACTCCGGTCGAGCCGGCCCATTCATGCCGAAACGTGGCTCTCTCACGGTAATATACGATATACAATACTATTTATATGCTAAGGTACTGCATAAATATGGAGGTAAGTAATTAAAAATGCTAATTCGTTAAGAAATAGACGCAGGTGCATTTTGGCATTCACTATGAATAGTCCAGCTGTTTTAGAGAGTGTTACGTACTAACTGACAAACATCACTTAACAAAGGCTAACTGATAAACATTACTTAACCAATTAAAATTATTTGAATTTATTTTAATAATAAAATAAAATAATGATGTGAGTTCCATCGTAAAACGAAAAACATGTCTGTTTGTCATGGGCATGGTTTAAAAAAAATGAGTAGAATAGTTATTGCCCGCGGCTTTTATCGGTCGGCAAACAGGGCCTGATTAACCCTTAGGCTAATTAGGCTGCAGCCTAGGGCGCGAGGATCGGGGGGGCGCTGAAATCGTGTTTTCGCATGCACTATGAATCTAGAATCTACCTCTATCTATCTACCTAGACCGCATCTAGCATATTTCAGCTAGACCGAGACAAAACACTAAAACTAAATGCGCTGTGAACAGAGAGCCCTGATTTTAACAATAAATTTTTAAATTTTAAAACGCACACTTTAACCTACCTACACTGACTTCGTCTTCCTAGCCTTTATTATTTCCAACTTCAACCAGTTTTACCTGAATATCAGTTTTTACAAGGAGCGACTGGCCATCGGAGCTCCGCAGCCCTGAGGGTGAACTTAATTCTAAGGTTGAACTAGTTGTCAGTATATTGTCGATGGCGCTGTATGGTGCACCGCTTTGGGTGGCGGCTCTGAGTGCCCTTAATAAGGTCCGCCTCTGGCAGCCTTCTGCGAAGACCTAATTTCGCAGAAGGAGGCGGCGGAGTAGGCCCTGGAGGATGATATTCACTTGGACCCGATCCGCCGCCGGACCGTGCGACGGAGGCGCGCCTACCAGCGCTTCATGCCGCCTTGAGTGTGGCCGCGGATGGTCGGGATGGGTTTTACCCTCCATCCACTTTTGTGGTCACCCGCGAGGGGGCAACGTTTCGTGTGTGCCGTACGTCGCCTAATTAGAGAGTTTACCAGCAGACGGTGCCCGCTGCAGTGCGGGCAGGCGCTGGAAGGGGTCCGGATGTCTCAATAACAGCAGTTTTTTTTGTTGGGACTAATCCCGCCCACACGCCCACCACTGTAACTCCTGTACACCAGGATCAACAGCAGTGACCCACGAACACACCGAGTAATGAGACTCGGGAAGTCCTAGGAAAAAATTAACTGTCTTGGAACCCGCAACGAAATTAATCAGAAGAAAAAACAGGAGGAGATAACTCCACTTCCCTCCTTAACAAAGCGATAGACAAAATAGGCAGACACCTTTTTTAAACCGGGAAGCACTACGAATAAAATATTATGGGTCCTAAGTGATCTTTCTTCAAATATCTTTTTCTTTAATCGTCGTTCGTCCCCCATATCACGCACTCGCGTAATTCGTTTTTGGCGATTGATATTTATTGTCCTTTCATTACTGTTTCCATGTTTTTTAAGACTATGAGTAGTACTGAGAGTAGTTTGATGGTAAGAAAGCCAAGTGGAGCAGAATATAGAAAAAATGGAAAAGAAGATAGACAACATTTTAAAACATATTCGTAAACTAGAAACCTTCTTACGAGGTCAGTATAATGGAACAATACTGTGACAAATGCTGCTCTGTCGCCTGCGATTTCTTGCCTTGGTCATTCTACTTTTCGTTCTAGTTCTCGTTCTTACGTTTCTCCGTCCAACACTAGCCCTATAGTAGCGACGAAGCCGACGATTTTTTTTTCCGTGCCGTTATAAGTGACCCCGCACTGTGGCAAGTAAACGATGAATTTCGAGATAAATAGTTAAAAATAGAATTCAACAAAATAAAGATTTAGATTTTTCCAGGTCTGAAAGACTATATGTATAAAAATCAAAAAAAAGATTTCTATTTAAAAATATGATTGAGATAAAGTTTGTTAATATCGAAATTGTGAAGAGAAGCTGGTTAGTGTACTCAGAATCAACAGGTCACGTGTTTTGTGGTATTTTCAAATTATATGGAGGAACATCCGTATTTGCCAAAAGTGGATTTAATGACTGGAAATATTCTAACTCAATCGATCAGTTGATCATGACAATTCTCCGGATCATCGTAAATGTTTGGGACACTATGTATGTAGAGGAAAACTTTTACAATGATTGGATACCCAAATAGTCAAACAATATAATGAAGAAATAACTTATTGGCGAAATGTATTAGTACGTGCATTAGAAACCATTAAGTTTTTAGCTTTTGGGCTTCCATTTCACGGTAAAAATCTTAAAAATGAAATTATTGGATCTGCAATAAACGGAAATTTTCTTGCCTGTATTGAGCTTATATCTAAATTTGATCCTTTCATGGCTGAACATTTGGTGAAATTTGGACAAAAAGGCAGAGGTTCTCCATCGTACTTGTCATCCTCTATAATTTATGAATTTAGTTTACTTCTCACTGACGAAGTTCGACTTGCGAATATAGGAGAAAAAAATTGATTCTACTCCAGATATTTCACACACCGATCAGTTGAAATTTATAATTCGTTATATTTTGCCTGACGGAGAACCTGTCGAACGCTTTGTCGCGGGAGAAGTCAATTGATAAAACTTTGGAACTTGATATTAAAAACTGTCGTGGCCAAAGTTATGTCAATACAAGATTCTTAAGTCAAGAATTAAATCCTCTTCTTCTAAGTATATTCCTTTGTTCTGTGGTAACACACCCGGCGGGGGCGCGTCCTCACAATTAGCCTAGGGCGGTCAGAACTCTTAATCAGTCGCTGTCGGCAAATAGCAGCCTATGTGTTATTTTGTTGTATAAGCTATATTACTGTAAAGTTTCATCCAAATCCGTTTAGTAGTTTTTGCGTGAAGAAGTAACAAACATACACACTCACAAACTTTCGCCTTTAAATATGTGTGATTAGGATACATAGATATTATGTAGGTTCGTTGATCTAATGCCTATAAACGAACAATTCTTGTATATATATATATATATATATATATATATATATATATATATATATATATATATATATATATATATTGTCCTCTACTCGGCCATTGTTGATCAGGCCGAGATACGCTATAATTGTTGATCCACCTTTTAGCCACTATTTCTAAGATAGTATCCAGTGTATCGTCTTATACACGCAATATAAGTATTATACGCCTTCCGACGCTGTGCTTAAGTCTACGGCAAATACTCTAGCTCGTCATCGATTTACACGGCAATTGTAGCTCTGATAACGGTCAACTTTATTATACTTGATGATGCTTTGTTGATCAATATACACAACGTTTTGATCAACATATGCTGCGTAAACTAGCATTTTAAAACGCGGGGCTGGAGCAGCAACCTCGGTAGAAAAGAACAGGTATATTATTGTTATAACAAAGCTCATAAAAATAATGTGCGATAGCTCATTCGATTTGTAATGAGTGTCATGACGTCTAGAAAAATGTTTTTAAGGATTTATTAGCGCATAAAAAATTGCGATTGTTATTAACAAAATAAGAAAAGGAAAAAAAGGTATTGAGTTTTTCGTTAAAAACTTCTAAATTACTAATATTTAAGGAATTGTTGAAACTAGATCCTGAAAAACAAGGAAATTTATAATGAACCAGTCCTAACTCTTGAAACTATATCACCAATTTTGAAAATTATTTTTGTGTTCGAAAGGTTATGGTCATTTTTTGTAGGCACGTACTATGTTTTTAGTATATTTTCTATAGTTACACCGATATTTGCGTCTGGTAGTCTCATGATGATGAGCCGATGATGTAAGGTACAACTCCTTAACGGTTAGGAGTTGGAGGATAAATCTTTAAATATCATATGTATGTATGTTACCTTTAGTCGTATTCTTTCAAATTATTTAGATAAACTGATGATGGAAGGTATAACTCTCAACAGTTAGGAGATGGAGGATAATCCTTCGATTTCATATCCATATATAGACCGTCAGTTGTGTAGTTACAAGTTATTTAGGTGAAGTCATGGTAGAAGGTTAAACTCTTCAACAGATAGGGATTAGAGAATGATTGTAATATTACACGTACGTATAGACCTTAATTTGTATTATTTTGGAGTTACAGGCTGATTCTTTAAATACCATATATAGAAATATGAATTTTGGAATTTCTACTCCTAAGAGGATGAAATAGGGTCTGAAAGTTTAGACGACAGTCCGTCATTTTTTAAGTTAGAAACATGAATCTTGATCCTTGAGCTACTGATTAAATATGATTACATATGTATTTAAGCGTATTCTGCCCCAAATGGGGTGAAATAAGGGTTGAAAGTTTGTATGGAAGTTCGTCATTTTAAGTTAGGAACATTAAACTTTATCTTTAGGCTACTGATTAAAAATAAGTAAATATGTATTTAAGAGTTTCCGGAGATTCTACCCCTAAGGGGTGTAATAGTGGTTCACATTTCGTATATAGATTAGTATCAAAGTAGACTTTAGATGACAATTAAATAAATACTTATATCACAGCATTTATGGGAATGAGCATTGATGGGAATTCTACTCCTAAAGGGGTAATATAAAGATCGAAAGTTTGTGTGAAAGTCAATTTTTTAAGGTATACAAATGAAACTTTATTTTCTAGACGAACAAAACAGTTAAAAAAACTTTTTCAAGTAGGTAGTTTTAAGAGGTTTTACAATGCGAAAGTGCTTCCACGTTTAAAAAAAAACTCAACCAGAATGAATATTGAAATTCTGCTTTGACTACTTCGTGTATACCACGCAGCGCCGTTTTAAAATATTAGTTCCCGTGGCATATGTTAATCAAATGTATACACATATATTGATCAACTAAGTATCATCAAGTATGAAAAAAGTGATCAACAAAGTATCATGTATGAAAAAGATGACGGTTATTAGAGCTGCAATTGCCGAGTCAATCGAGATAGAGATTTTGCCGTAGACTTAAGCACAGCATTGCAAATCGTATACTACTATATTGCGCCTATAAGACGATACACTGGACACTTCCTTAGAAATAGTAGCAAAAAGGTGGATCAACAATTATTGCGTATCTCGGCCTGATCAACAATTGGCGAGTAGAGGACAATATATATATACTTGTTTCACCCCCTTAGAGGTAGAATATCCAGAAACGCTTAAATATGTAACCACTAATTTTAATCAGTAGCCTTGAAATAAAGTTTCATCTTCCTAACTTAATGAAGGACGTAATATGATACAAACTTTCAACCCCTATTTCACGCCCTTAGGGGTAGAATATCCAGAAACACTTGAATACGTATCTAGTCATTTTAATCAGTAGCCCAAAGATAAAGTTTCATGTTCTAACTTAAAAAATGACAAGCTTCCATACAATCTTTAAACCCCTATCTCACCCCCTTAAGAGTAGATTATCCAGAAACGCTTAAATACGTATCTAGTCATTTTTAATCAGTAGCCCAAAGATAAAGTTTTATGTTCTAACTTAAAAAATTACAAACTTTCATACAATCTTTAAACCCCTATTTCACACCCTTAGGGGTAGACTATCCCGAAAGGCTTAAATACGTATCAACTCATTTTTTTACCTTTGGTAAAGTTAAATAGTACCTAACTGTATCTGATTACTTTACGCATGAATTCGTTAATTAATTGTGAAGCAAAGTGGAAAGAGTCTGCCATAGAAAAGACCCAATCGTGGAGAAGGTGGCCTCTGATTGGTCCATTTGAATCGGATCAACAATAGCTGGTGTGGATTTGTATAAAAAAGATGTAAATAGTTCTTAATTCTGCCAGCAGAGGGGTTGCAATTGTTGATCCAGAGCGGAGCCACATTAGTACGCCGGAATACACATTAGATCAACAAAATCCGTTGCTGATCAACAATCGCCAACAGATCAACAATTAACTGACGCCACGTCGCGTCAGATCAACAAGGGCCGAAAAGAGATATCTATATATATATATATATTTGCACTTATTGCATACAAAACGGCAATTTCATAGGTAAAGACCTATTATTTTGTGACTTTCGTCTACAATCACCCTAATAACTTATGTTTTGTTTCCTTTATCTCTCTATACGAGGTATCTATATTTCAAAAAAATACAAGGCAATCTTATGGGACTGCTGATAGAAGTGAAAACTCTTTGTATATATGTCTATAATGCATACTAATAACGCACTGAGGTACACCTACGTACATATAAGTAGGTATACACAGTAAACATATAGCTTATGAGAAGAGTTCGGTGACGATGACGGGAGTTCCATGATTTTTGTTCACCCAAAAAGTACCTACCTACTCAACGCTCCTTAAGAAGTTTTCACATCAAAAATATCTAGTAATCTAGTTCATTATAAAAATGTTCATTATACAAATCACGAGATGAGAGTAATATGAAAGTTTAAAAAATATTCATAGTGTAGTTGCAACGTGTCGCTGGATCATTGGGTCCATTCGTCTTGTTCTGGAGTCGGCGACCGACGTCAAGGCCGCGTCGAATTTGCGGCGCAAGCGCACCTTGCACGCCACACGAAGGAGGGTAACTCGAAAATTTATACAAATATATTTCTTACATATGTTTGGCTTTGCCAGCCTTCGTGTCCATGACATTAAGATCAAACTACCTCTGTTGCACATTGGTAACCTATGCGACTGCTGTGCTTGAGGTCACGGGTTCGATTCCCGAGTGGGACCAAAGCTTGTATGATCTGCAAATATTTGTTTCGGAGTTTTCTATGCATAAAATGTATATGTACAAAAAAAGTATAAATGTATTTATATCAGTTGTCTTGTGATGATATCGTGGAGATGTCCGAAATATTTATTTATTTAAACTGCAGGAGAGTAGCCTGCGCTGGTGCGAGGTGGTAGAAAACAAAATTGGCCATGTCGCCTCCTCCGGGTCCCGGTAGAAGGGATAGACCCAAAAAGTGCTGGCGTGACGTCGTAAAGGTCTCACTACTAGGGATATGGAAGACCGAGACCTCGGGCTCCAAAGTGCTAGCTTTGCGGTTTTTATATTTAGCCTGCGGTATGAAAGTTTTATGAACAAGCGTTAACTAAAAATGAGGCGTTACGCTGCAGCGCAATTTCATTAGTTATGTTATCTAAGAAACTAATAAAACAAAAAATGCTATTATGCGGTTGCTATCGGACCAAAAGTTTGCATGATCTGAATAAATTTGTTTGAGAGTTTGGCTGCTTACCTTAGATAATATTACGACTCTCAATATAACGATTTACTCAATTTAACGAATTTCTCGAAGTCCCCTAGATCTAACCCATAAGATCTAATGTAAAAAATACCTTTACATTACGAGTACATTTGTTTAAAACCTTTTTATAATAAATTTTCAATCTTTGCAAAATTTAAAACGAAAGTATAATTTACCTCTAACGAATTTCGTCAACTTCAGCCAAGCTTCGGCATGAATGGACCGGCTCGACCGGAGTCATACCACGGCCTCACAGAAAACCGTTGTGAAATTGCGCTTGTGCTGTGTCTCAACTAGTGAGTGAGGATACTGGAGGCCCATATAGATAGAGCTATTTTTGAGGAAGGTTTTCGTATATAATTTGTTAAATTTTTACTATATTTTAAAGACATCGGAAACAATTAAGCCGCAGATCTGCTCGGGGTAACATAGGTTCTAAGAAATTTTCCACCAAGAAACCGTGCGAAGCCGGGGCGGGTTGCTAGTAATATATATAAAAAGCACCCAAACTCATACAAACTGCAGATCATACAAACATTTGGTCAGACCCGGGAATCGAACCCGAGATCTCAACCACAGCAGTTGCATAAGTTAAAACTCCGCCACCGAGTCAGTCACGGTATGTATTTAGTAGCTGCTAGATAATCTCTTAAGGTTTAAGTTTAACTTCATTTAAGTTTGATAGATCTAATTGGTTAGGTTATGTAAAAGGATGTTTATTGAAAAATGCATTTGAATGGGAAAGGCATAATACTACTAATTTTTTAGCTTTTATAAAATAAAACATGAATTAGACCAGTTTTATTCTGAAGATGACACACATCCAAACATGTTTAGGTATAAAGTAAAAACCAATTTACAAAATATTGAAAATACAATTCTCAAAAACCCACATTACTGACTTATACACGTCTCTATGCGCGTGCGCACATCGCAGGAAGGCACTGCACGCTACATTCGTTTCGTGCGCTTCGTGTTCGTTATACTCGAATATAACCTGGTTTAGTTCGCTGTCTTCAGTTTTAGTAGTCTATGACACTTTACACATTGAAAAAAGTACGTAAAATTACAAGCCTATTTTAGAACTGGCCTAAAATAGGGCCTGTTTGTCTTAAAACACTGTATGTATGAAGTTTTCATATCTGTCTAGTGTTTTTGTTAAATTATGAGTGTCTGTGCACGTGAGTTTGCTGCGAAGATCGACTATGTGAGTCATCTTCGCTCGCATCAGCTGAGTAGGAGTCGAAGAGGTCGCCATGGCCTTCGATTGGAGGAATACCTAAGTACATTAACTGACAAACTAATAAATTTAAAATAACCCACTACATAGGTATTAGTATTATTAAATAGTAACGATAGTAACTCTCTTTGTCTGTGAGGTTTTCAACGGCTAAACCACTAAACCGATTTGAATGAATTTCAGTATAGAGGTAGATAGGATTTTGGAGACGGCTATTTTTTGTAGCGATTACCAACATTCCGGTGGAGCCGCAAAGAAAAGCTAGTACAACCATAAATTACAGAAATAATTTAGCCTCAATCGTTAACTATTTCAAGATAGATTACTACTACTTCAAATGTCTGCCTATGTCGACTTCTTCACAGGATGTAGTTAGTAGTTAGGATGATCAAGGATGTAGGGAGTTATTAGGAGGTGGTTAGTAGCAATAGGAAAATATTTTGTGATAAAACTGGTAGATATTCGAGTTCTTATTTCAGGTTTTTTAGGTAATTCCAGGTTTTTGAAGTGATAACTACTTATGGGAGGGTAAACCACTTCGTTACGTAACGCGTTACGGCGCCAGTCTGTCTTGCTTTCCTTTCTCTTACGCATACGGCAGCGGTAGGCAAGCTCCTCTTTTCTCACTCTAACCCACAGCGCTAGCTGTATTTCGGACAATTTCTATTTTAAATAGTTCCACTTGGATAAGTTTCTATCAGGAGTTGGGCGTCCCGAGATGCACACGTTTTTATTAAGTACTAGAAATTGGAAAAACTGTTACATTTTGACGAGGGTCTTTGTTATAATGCCTTGACCAGTTCGAATAGATAAACCGTATAGGTAATTTTCGTTTCTTCTTTTAATTTTTAACAACCATTATCTTTCAATGAACTACCATTTTTTTCACTTATGAGTTCCTGATTGCTCACAATTTACAAATACCTTAATCTACTAGACACTGGGTGGCATCAAATTTTGGTAAAACTAGCTCTTGCAGACGGCTCCGCCTGCGTATATGTCGCTTATTGCGGCATAAGTAGCCTATGTCCTTCCACAAGAATCAAAGTATCTCTAAGTCTAATTTAATTAGAATTGGTGCAGCGGTTTAGCCGTGAAGTTATAACAGACAGAGGATAAAATTAATAATATTTAGTTAGTAATATTTAATTTAGTATAGATATAGAAGTAATAATGCTACACATCTTTGCCCTGTACCCTTTAGAGTTTTGGACTCGAGTTCAGTAAAGTTTAAAAGGAATTATCTAGAAAGAGATAGTAGGAGACATCGATCGAAGTACCTACCAACTCTCAAAATATCACTTGCGAGATTTAGATATCTACTGCGTAGCTTCTTATTAGTGTAAAATCAATAATAAGAAATTAAACTGGTAGGTATACTTTTTTTGTAACTGGTCACAAATACACTTTAATAAGACGTAAAAAAATTAAAATTATAAAGGTTACTCCTATACCCAAAACAGGTTTTTCAGAATTGTGTGTTCATACTAGCCCAGTAAATGGCCTCATAGCCGTTTCTAATGCCTGGTCGTAAACCTCACAGCTGTCGGGCAGATGTTCTAGGCTCATAGACTAAACAGGCTGCCTCGACAAACACGGACAACTGGCCTTTATTTATATCCTAACTTACCTATGGTAGGTTCATGCTGCTATTATTTAGGCTTAAGTTTTAAACTCACGTTCTAGGTTTTTTGTTTTTTTTTAACCTTTCACAATTAAAATAAATAAATATTAATATTTCGGACATGTAACATACAACGCCACCTAGTCCCAAGCTAAGCTGTGCTTTTGTTATGGGTACTAGACAACTGATATAAATACATATATACTTTTTTTTAATATATACATATTATAGACAGAAAACACCCAAACTCCGAAACAAATATTTGTAGATCATACAAACATTTGGTTCGACTCGGGAATCGTAACCGAGACCTCATAATCAGCAGTCGCACACGCCAACCGCAAGACCAACGAGGAGGTCAATTGATTTTTCATTATAGATATAAAACGCTATATTTTTATATTTTATTCTAAACATCATTTTCTTGGCTTTTTGGAATCGTCGTAGTGTTTAAAATTAGAAGGGATTGTACTGGTATATTTATGTTATAGCCAGCCACTGTAAATCTATTTTTTCTTTTGGGGTTAGAAAAATTGGGGGAGGTAAAAGGGTATAATGAGGTAGAGAAAGACACACCACAAGTTTCGGATAGGGAACTTGTTTGATACTGCAGTCCATCTTTTTTTTTCACGTGTGGAAACCCCCACGGGTCATCACCCCACCGGGGTTTGCGGCGGGGTGGTGTGTCGGCATCGGACCGATTAAGTCTTCCCAGAGCAGTGAGCCAGAGGCCAACCGTCGCGGTGTTTTTTAATGGAAACACCACATACTCCCTGGCTTCCGTGTCCCCGACCGGAGATCTGATGGGATCTTTTACGCCGTCAACAAAAAAATGATAGGTACCTACCTATCAAAATTATGCTTTTTATTTTCCTGCGGACAGTCCCAAGTCCTGTCTGGTTACAGAACTGTGAGAGCATAACGCTTACATGCGTTAAAATTGAGTACAGACAACAAAAGCATATAAAGCACTAGCTGAACCCCGCGGTGCTACCCGCGTTTATTGTTGTACAGCGGGTAACGTCGCGGGACAAAGTTAGTCTAAAAAACCCTAGCCTAAGTTACTCCTTATTACTCCTCCATCAACTACCTGCCAGTGGAAATCCCGCAAAATTGGTCCAGCCGTGGTAAAGATTGCCTGGAACAAACAGACAGACAAAAATTGTAAAATATGTTATTTTGGTACATGTGTCGTGTATACAAACATATGCACTCATTAAAAAGCGGTTATTTTAATATTGCAAATAGACACTCCAATTTTATTTATTTGCATAGATGTAAAAGAACCAGTTTATATTTTGCTTCACACAGGATAATATATCATATATTACCTTTCTTCTAGCTGTACCCAGCTACGTTTCGTTGTGGCACGTTGTGGTTGCTAAAAATAGATAAAACTCAGCTCTGAAGCGTGTTGTATATTGTGTGAAAAATTTGAGCTCGATCAGTGTAGAACTTTTAATGTTATTGAATAAAGCGCATACAAACCAATTAGTATTTTTTTTAAAGACAACTCCTTCGTTTGGAATATACATCCTGTGTCGCGGGGGACATTATAAACATACATGAAACGGACACAAAGAACACCTAGACTCAGAACAACAATTAGCGGATCTTACAAAGTGTTGTCCTATGTGGGATTTGAACCCACTGCACTAGGTACTAGCCCAACCCTCGTTAACGCCATTTTAAACATTTTTTTTGCTTAAATACTGAAGAGTCTAATTTATTACTTGGAGGGTTTTTAAACGCAGCAATGCTCTTAGCTCACGGTATGTACGGTCGAATTGAGAAACCTCCTCCTTTTTTTGAAGTCGGTTAAGTCGGAATAAACTAAGTTGTTCAAATACATACCTAGTTCTCATAATCAAAACATATCTAACTCTCTCTCGAAATTAACTTTTGTTTACAAAAGCTCACATATAAAATGTTAAACTGCTGACCGTACTCTGCTCATTGAGACGAACGTGACGATTGGGCAATAATCTACTACTGCGTGATCACAGCGCACTGTAGCGAAGCGGACCGCAGCGCAACAGCGCAGCGTAGCGCAGGGTGATTGACCAAATTGACCGTGTCGCCACCTAGCGGTGCACACAATCAATTAATTATCAACGTTTCTGATGCACCGCTTCATCAAAGCACGGGTTTAGTATTGAATTCCACTGATACTTCAATGCTGTGGAATTTTCATTATTAACAGACAAATTTGTAGTATAGGTAAAAGAAAATTTCATTGAGTATTGATTTATATATTTTAAAGCTTATCTTAAGAATAACTAAATTCAGTTGAATGTAGTAAGTACCCATTTAATATAACCCCCGGGAGGTCCAAGGGTTGGTTTACTCAAATCATCAAGTTTGATAGTGACAACTGGACATAGCCGTCTCAATACAAAGAAGGTTTTGCCATACTGTAATACCCTTGCACAGAGCTTGTTTCAGGATTTCCTAATTTTTGCATTTCTGTTGCCCTGCTTAGTTTGCTTCCTAGTCGACATTTACGACACCCACATAATGGACAGAGGTGATGACACTCCCTCCCTCCCATGCATTCGGCATGAATGGGCCGGCTCGACTGGCTGGTCGGTAATAGCCTTACAGGAAACCGGTGTGGAATAGCGCTTGCGCTATGTTTAACCGAATAAGTGAGGATACAGGAGGCCCATACCCCACATCCCTTTCCTCATACCATAAAAGGTCGGCAACGCACTTGTGACGCCTCTGGTATTGCGGGTGTCCATGGGCGGCGGTAATCGCTTACCATCAGGTGATACGTCTGTTCGTTTGCCCCCAATAGATACATTAAAAAAATCGTGTTCTTAATCCGTCACAGATTTGCATGTGAAATTGGGTGGCGTTAGTCGATTCGAGCATATTCACGAAAAATATCACTCTTGCATAATAATTTTTCCGAGTGTAGGTATATAGGTATAATCTATCTATAACATTATCTAAGCTAGGTATTATAATATTTGGGTACTATAAGTTATTTTAGACCGAATCAATTATGTTTTAGAAAAACTTTGATAGTTCCATTGAGTGGAACGTGTACCTATATTTTATAAACAGCATCAAAATACCTCCTGTTTGACGCACCGTAGAAACTATTTAAAATAAAACAGTGTTGTAAATAAAACATTTTGAAGCAATCAGACACTTTTAGCATTCGTCTACATTAGTACTTAAATTGATCCGCTTAAATGAAGTCGCTTTTAGATTAATTAGTCCCGCTCGTATTAAGCAAGCTTTAGTCTCACTGAATTACCTTTCATAGATTCAAATTAAGTCAGTACTACCCTGGGATTACATGAACGTTTACTACAGCACCAAATCGATTTTACGATGATTAGATTAAATTATATGTTTGTTAATTAAAAGGCTTGGACTTTCTTGGAATAGACATTTAGGCATAATATCGTATTGGTATAAGACACTAATGTGCTCGAACTGTATCCCCAAACTCTCAGCAGATTATAGTAATAATAATTACCTCACAGATTTCGAGATTTAGGGACTAGGCAGTCTATTATGGTAACCACACTGCTTATAAACAAAGAAACACACTTATACATTTCTAAATTTATTACAGACTGGCTCTTGCGCGCGGCTCGGCCCGCATGTTTGTCTGGTATCGTAGCAAAGAGTAGCCTATGTCCTTTCTCAAGAATCAAAGTATCTCCATCCCTAGTTTCATTGAAATGGGTGCAGCGGTTTGGCCGTGAAAGTATGAGACACAGACAGACAGAGTTACTTTCGCATTTATAATATAGGTATGGATAAATAATCATACTGGTCACACAATTAATTAATCTAGTTAGGAATTAAATATACTTTATTTTTCTTTTATGGAATAGTCGGGTGATGTATCGCCTGATGGTAAACGATTACCGCCCCCCATGGACACCTACAAACACCAGAGGCGTCACAAGTGCGTTGCCGGCCTTTGGGAGATAGGAGGAGGGGGTTTGGGTTATGGGCCTCCGGTATCCTCACTCACTCGGTGAAACACAGCGCAAGCACTATTTCACACCGGTTTTCTGTGAGGCCGTGGTATCACTCCGGTCGAGCCGACCCATTCATGCCGAAGCGTGGCTCTCCCACGGTATGTTGTACTTAATTACTTGTTACTTGAGTTGTACTTAATCTATCACAGGCACACACTCTCTCTCTCGGTTGCCACAAACTCTTCTCCAATCACCGACTCCAGTATAAACGAGTGGAAAAAGCAAGAAAGATTAAACATACCTAAATAAATGCAAGCAAGAACAAACAAAACTTTGGTAATATCCCTTGGACTACCGAAAATATTGATTTAACGATCAAAAATGAAGTCTAATGAAATCTAAACCTTACGCAAACTCGAAAGCCCAAACACCTGAAGCTCATATACCTATGAAATCTGTATCCCATGGGTATAATATGTGTGTTATTGTGGTCCGAAGGTGCGACTGAGCGGTGTGTTTATGGTGCCTATAAATTGAGAGTGCTCGTAACTGCCTCTTGCATTAGCTGGATAGGTTACTAACGATTCTCGAATTGAAATCACTTTTGATATGTATATTTTTTTATATGGGTCTGTTAAACTGACTCTATTCTGCCTGATAGAAATCATGAACAGAATCCAAGAGTAGTGTCGCCAAACTCATTGCAAATGCAGACAATGCAACAATGTAGCATGGTGACCCACGCTATTGAAGCCTATAGAGATGCTTCTGCATCAATGGGCCTCCGGTCTTGAAGTCAGCAGCACGACAGCACGAATGCTGTGATTTTAAGTTGTTCTTCTGTGATAGCTCTATCATATAACATATAACAACTTAAAATGTGTTGTTGCTTTCATATACATTGCAGTAGAAGCAAATTTCAGCGCCATCTAACAAAGACCCACTAAACTAACTTCCAATCCCGTATAACGTTCTCGTATAGAAAGTATACCGGTATAGGGACCAGGTCTCAATATCAACTATTAGACTAAGACAGGTATGAACCCTTGTCTGGTCGGAGGCTCAACTCTTCGAGGAATATAAAAATCCGTTTTCCATAGTGTTACAGCCAGTCGTCTGATTTTTATATTGGATCGTATTCGAAGAAAATGGAATCAATTCTGGGAGACAATCAAATACACATCTATTATCACATTTCACACTAATATATAAAGGCGAAAGTTTGTGAGTGTGTATGTTTGTTACATCTTCACGCAAAAACTACTGAACGGATTTGGATGAAACTTTACAGTCATATAGCTTATACATCAGAATAACACATAGGCTACTATATGCCGCGATAATCAACATACACGCGGGCGAAGCCGCGGGCAACAGCTAGTTAAGAATAATTCCTAGGTACTCTATAATTTCATCAGACGGTACCCTATTAAATTAAGGTGTTCATAAAGCCTTAAAATTGGGTGAAGTTCGGATCGAGAACAGTTGGTACGAGTGCTGGATAGCACAGGTTAGTGTATGAGGCATGTTAAAATTTTAAAGCCTCTTTTAGAGGTATACCGAAACGAAGAATCAAGAGTTATACCTGTCTACGTAGGATTTGTGTGTTTAGATAGATATTTGTTAATGACTTTGAGAGCTTATTCGTTTATTTTATGAACGCTTTTTCTTTTAATTATTCTTTCTTTAGTAGTTTCAAAGAGATATATTACATAACGTATCATATCTTATACATGATCCCGCCTGACTTGAAATTAGGTAGGTAATAGTGGTATGGATTATGGTAAATAGACTGATTTTAAACATGCCTAGATACTTCTATAATTATGTTCAAATCTGGAACAAATGTTCATGTTTATCATTGTATTAATTGTCCTAGGTATGTGGTAATCGAACTGAACACCTTCTGGCTCAGTAGTTAGGATTCCAATAAAACCAATGGATCAGTTAAGAAAAAATCATAATTCTTAAAAATTATGTGTTCTAGTTTTAATTAGAAATAATTAATTATATGTATGTTACAGTATCTAGCGTTACTGTTTGGTCTTTGGTATGCGACTGCTGATTAAGAGGTCTCGGGTGCGAATCCCCGGTCGGGCCAAAAGTTTTGTACTGTAGGTATAAGTATGGTATTTATTTATTTATTTGGCTCACCAACAATTGATTACACTGATACAATAGAAAAAAATGCATTCAATGAACTTATAGGCTAGTGTAACAATTTCTTACAGGTAAGCACATCATTCACTACTTATTTGTTAACATTATTCAAGATTGTCACAATGGATTAAAGATCCCCACCAGTCCATGAACTTAAAAAAAAAGAAAAACGAAACAGAGTCACGGTGACGATGCCGTAACCAGCGATGGTCAAAAACACGGACGCTTTTACAAGGTCTTATAAATAACACTTGTGAACCTACCAAGTGTAGTATTGTGTAAGTACTGGGTTTTTCCAACGAGAAATTCTTAATATTACCTTTATATACCTATATATACCAACTGCCTCGTTGGTCTAGCGGTTGACGTATACGACTGCTGATCATGAGGTCTCGGGTTCGAATCCCGGGTCGGGTCAAAGGTGTTATTGAGTTTTTCTAATTCTATAAATACTTAATAACAGCTCGGAGTTTGGAAGTTGGGGTCTGAACCCCCGTGCCTCGGAGAGCACGTAAAGCTGTCGGTCCTGCGCCTGATCTCTCCCCGATCGTGTCGGTTAACCGTCCCATCGGAATATGAGAGTGAGGGAACAGAGAGTGCACCTGTGTTTGCGCACACACTTGTGCACTATAATATCTCCTGCGTAGTTAGTTGGTCTCTATTGAGACTGGCCGCCGTGGCCGTAATCGGCTAGGAGAACATCATCATCATCATCATACCTATGGAAGTTCGATGGTGTTTCACGCCCGAGCCTCGAAGAGTACCTTAAGTCGTCAGTCGGCAATCGTTATTGGAAAGTACCGTACCGTGGGAGGACCGGAGTGATACCAGGGTCTCAGAGAAAACCGATGTGAAACAGCATCTGCGCTATGTTTCACCGAGTGAGAGAGGGTACCGGAGGCTCCAACCCCTCCCCTTCCTTCCCATCCCCCTCCCCATCCCCCAAAGGTCTGTAACGCACTTGTGACACCTCTGGTGTTGCGGGTGCGGATAATAAAAGCTAGGAAGTTCATGTGTTTATCACACAGTGACCTATGTAGACTGTTCGCTTATGGTAGGTATTTACAGCTAATTATAATTTACCTTAATAGGTATAAGAGCATTTAACTAATTTTGTAACATGTGCTTCGGTTAATAATACCTGGAGGAACTCATTGCCCAGTTGCCCTTGTAAGCAACGACGACGCGGTCAGTACCTGGATGGTGATTGCTAGTGGCATGGAATCATGAGGGTCTCCCTGAATCGGAGGTCACTTTAAGCAGCGGTCCCGAATGTTATCATAGGATAACAGCATTCGGACAGCTTACAAACATGTTGGAGTACGTTCTTTCCCATTTTTTTATTTAAAACCAATATTCAAATCTTTAAACTAAGCACCTTGTACTATGACAGCGAGATGAACTGATAAAAGATACTGACCGAACTTTTTTGGAAATACATACTATACATAGAAAACACATAAACTCCGAAACAAATACCTAAAAAAATATAGAATCAAACCCGAGAGCTCTAGCACAGTAGTTGCATTCATTCCTCCTATCCTTTCGGGACAAGAGCGTGAAAACGAGTCAGTTAATTATATACACAGAATAGATCCATTTGCAATCAGATATCAAAAATAATAATAATTATTAGTTCCCCTCCCCTCTCGGCTCAACGCACGGAAACACACGAAGTTAGCCGACGACATCCGACAGCCGGCGATAGTGTCCAGTGAAAATTGTCCACGCGAAACTATGGTATGCTAGTAATAGGACATCCTGGATTCGTTTGGACAGGATAAGTATTCATAACTAAAAATTTCGTTTTTTTTTTACGTCACCAAGGTCGTAAATTAATAATTTACTCTTTGAAAGTGTCACACTATGAACCAAAAAGTAAAACTAATTATATTACCAAAATTATCTCCAGTTTTTCTACCTTCTTTAGTAATAGTGCATACTATTAATATTATAAATTCGAAAGTAACTCTGTCTGTCTGTCTATTACGCTTTCACAGCTAAACTGGTGCACCGATTTGTTAAAACACTTTGATTAGGTATTTAGGAAGTACATGGCTATTTTGTACCACGATAAACGACATACAAACAGGTGCCGTGGACAGAAGCCTTGTAAAATTATAAGACTTTCAATTTAATAATATCAAAAGACATGAAAGTTACATTGTTATACCTAGGTACTAATTGTTACTTTTGTGAATTAGAGGGCAAACGAGTAGACGTTAAATACTTTTAAGTATAATATTTTTACTTCAAATTATCTATTTAAACAAATCAATAGCAAATGTAATGTATAAGTTATCACAGCTTTTTAATTTGTTGGTACCTAGTAAATGGTGGCCCATTAACTCAATCAAATTCATTAACTCTTAAGTCCATCATCTTCCTAGCCTTAATAATTCCAAGATTATCTGGCATTGACTACGAATTCAACCGGTTTTACCTGAATAACGAAGCGACTGGCATTGGACCTGACCCTGAGGGTGAACTGAATTCAATAACTTCCTAGTCTAATACCTACTTGTATTTAAATTTAATAGAAAATAGACCAAAACTGCCATATCATTTTTAACCGACTTCAAAAAAGGAAGAGGTTATCAATTCGACTGTATTTTTTTGTTTGTTACCTTATAACTTTCGACTGGGTGAACCGATTTTGATTATTCTTTTTTTATTTAAAAGCTAGTCCTTTCCGTTTGGTCCCATTTCAATTTGGTCTAGTTCTTGAAGTCGGTTTTTCTTTTTATTGAAATTTGTGATTATTTAATTTTTAATAACCCCTTTTATAAATCTCTTGTAACATTATTTGAGCTTTTCTAGTAAAATTATCTTGAGTTTACAAGATTTTCTCCTATGTGAATCTACGTTTTTATTTTTATTTATTTAGGTATACTCCTATCCATCTTTATTGAATCCAAGTGTTTCCCATTGAGTGGTCGATATGTGTAACATTTAAATGAATATCTAGTGTGGCCGCTTTGTGTAGGCTGTTTAACTTATGTACCAGATACTTTCTAGTCAATAGCTCTCGACATCTCCTTCTATTTCCTCTTTCATCTATTTGTTTTAATGTGAAACTCTGATGGGCCTATCAGTTTAGTAGTTAGCGATCCTGTCTGCTAAGGCAAAGGTCGTGGGTTCGACACCTTCCGATTTTTTTCTTCCGGTATCCTCACTCAACGCAAGCGCTGTTTTACATCATATATGACCCTCATGTTAGAACACATATCCGCATGAACAATAATGGATTAAGTGAATCACGCTAAGGGCCCGCGCACACTGCACGTGTTACGTAACGCGCGCCACCGCTAATGAGATTTGTAGCACAAAATACCACTAAACACAATATCGCTGTGTGCGCGTTGAGTCGTCGGAACGGTGGGTGTAGGTTTGATTACGGGTGGAAATATTTTTTTTTTACATTTAGGTACATGCTAATATTTGTAACTTTTGCTGTTAAGTTGTAGCGTATAGTGTGCAATACTGTTTTATTCATATTTTTTGTTTGAACTATCTATTTAGGCAAAATACCCTTTTGCTAGAGACTTTGTTTCATCTCTTTCATTTTAATTTTTTAACATGGGCTTAAATGTTATTTCAGATTCTAGAAATCGTTCTGGACAATATTAACGAACACGACCATCTAGTCCCAAGTTAGTCCTACTATGATAACCAAACTTCTAATATACATAGGAACTTATATATTTTGAATACATACATATCATAGATCAATTACACCCAGACACAGAATAAATATTCGTGTACACAAATGTTTGTCCTTTGTGGAAATCGAACTTACGACCTCTGGCTTCGCAATCAGGTTCACTAACCACCAGGCCAGTCAAGAAGTTGTTTTACTACACTTTAGCCAACTCAACACAGAAAACCGGTTCCCTCGTTGCTTTTCTCTGAGGATTGCTTGTATCTGAGGGTTACCAGAGCCAAAAACCACCCCAACTAACGATTTTGGGAAAACTTGAGAATTGGATTAACTTGGATTTTAAAAAAGGGCGCACTTGTAACTCTTCGATGCAAATATCGATCAAATCGCTAACCATCAGGCGATACGTCTGCTCGTTTGCCAAACAAAATTAATGCAAAATCTATCTAAATGTGTCTACCTAGTAATACCATAATTCACTATACCTGCTTATGATAAAAATAACGCAACGGTGTCCCACATCAATGCGAGTTGATACTTGAGTTGTGGGTATCAACAAGGGTAGGGATTGGAAGAGGAGAGTGGTAGTCTGCGTGTGCGTGAAATTCTGAACGTTGTATTTCATTTGTTATGTGTGATTTCACACAAGTGATTGTTTTTGTATGTGTGTCTAAAGTGTGTATGTGTGAAGATTTTCACCCACAAAATATGACAGACTATTTCGTATCGGGAAAAGTCGCTGTAGCTAGTCTTATCCAGTCGGTGGCCCGTATTTCTCTATGAAGTGAAGAGGAAAAAAACCCTGTACAAAGCGACATTTAATACGAAAGTGAAGCTACCAGTGAGTTCGGTAGCTTGCAAAATAAATTGACTTAGCAGTTGAAGCCGTACGACTCGGTAATGCGCGTTCTAATGTTTACCTTAAACATTACCTAATAAAATATCCATGCAAGGATTTACCTTTAAAACTATGTATATATGAGACAGGCCCGTTGATCAATTGACTATTGCTACTAAGCCGGAGGTCGTGAATTCGGTTCCCAACTTGGACAAAAATTGTGTACCTATTGTTCTAGGTGTAATTTATTTATTAAATGTATTTGTTGTACATGTGTAAATCTATGGTGGTATTTAAATGACAAGTAAATCTTATTTACACAGACGAGTTTTCTTTCAAACCTTGAGTGAGCTTTTGGCAGTCCACAGCTGGAGAAAGAGCACTCCTTAGAAAAGAAGTTCTGACCTAATAGCTTCCCCATGCTGGCAAGACGGGCTGGTAGGTACAGAGTTTATGTTAAGATTCTTCTTTTTGCAGCGATGTTGTTCTACAGAGTTTATACCCTTAGTTGACTGTTACGACACTCATGGGATGAATAGGAATGGTCACATTCCGTAGTCTTAATCCGTCATATATTCATACCTATATCTTTTTTTTTATGGTATAGGTATGTGGCAAACGAGCAGATGTATCACCTGATGGTAAGTATTTAACGCCGCCCATGGACACCAGAGGCGTCACAAGGGCGTTGCCGGCCTTTGCGGCATGAGGAAAGGGATGTGGAGAGGGGTTGGGGTATAGGTCTCCGGTATCCTCACTTACTCGGTGAAACACAGCGCAAGCTACTTTACACCGGCTTTCTGTGAGGCCGTGGTATCACTCCGGTCGAGCCGGCCCATTCATGCCGAAGCGTGGCTCTCCCACGGTATTGAGAAATATCTCTAAATCTAAATCAAACTAAAGTAACTAGTCACTCTATCTCTTTCTTAGAACGTATTATGTTGGAGTAACAATTCTTGGAAGAGTTTGAAGTAGTAACATGATGTGATTTCTTGTAAATCAACACATCCTGCCCGTCCCAATAGTTTGGTCACGTGGGTTCGGTCACTAGGGATGGGAACACTTAATATGCAATTTATCGATAAAATCAATATTAAATAAATAAATATTTTTTATATTTAATACACAACGCCATCTAGTCCTAAACTAAGTGCAGAGCTTATATTATGGTTACTAGACAACTGATATAAATTCATACATACCTTTTTTTTTGTGAATAGATACATATTATACATAGATAACACCCAAACTCCAAAACAAATATTTGGTCCAACCCGGGAATCGAACCCGAGATCTCAAGCACAGCAATCGCATACACTACCACTGCGCCACCGAGATATTCGAATCGATAAAAGATTATAGTGACACTTGTCAGCTGAAAATTATACAAGTGATTGTTTCTCGTTTGTTAACGTGCATGTTTAACGAAACAAAATGACAGCGATCATGCTGTCGTGTTTCGTTGGTGAGTGCGAGACCGGAGGCCCGATGATGCGAAAGCATCACTAGCCCGCCATGGTGTGGGTCACCATGCTGCATTGTTGCATTGTCTGCGTTCGCAGTATGGTGACCATCACTCTTGGATACTGCTTATGCTTTCCATCAGGCAGAGTAGAGTCATTACGGCAGGGTCAAACATAAAAAAAAATAAAAAGAAATAAAAAACAAAAAAATTAAGACATCATCGTTCAGATTAAAACTACAATTAATCTTATATCAAATCATAAAGATTCTTATTTGATCTGATCCCAAACTAGGCAGAGCCTTACGATAGTAACCAGACTGCTTATAAACATACTTATATATTTCTAAACACATACCTACATAAGCTACATATCTAATACTTTTAAACAAGCAATCTATACTAATATATAAAGCTGAAGAGTTTGTTTGTTTGTTTGAACGCGCTAATCTCAGGAACCGCTGGTGCAAATTGAAAAATTCTTTCAGTGTTAGATAGTACATTTATCGAGGAAGGTTATAGGCTATATATCATCAGGCTAGGCCTAATAGGAGCGGAGCACCGATGAAAAATGTTTCGAAAACGGTGGAAAATTACACGCTACGGGCAATAGGAGACGCAAACGAGGTTGCGTGGGTCGACTAGTTCTTGTATATAGGTATAATTTGAACCTTGGAAATGGCTCCAACAAATTTTCATGAAATTAAGTATGCAGGAGGTTTCGGGGGCTATATATCGATCTAGCTAGGATTCCTTTTTAGAAGTGATCCAGGTACTTATAAATAAAATTACGCCAGACAGAATAAATAATCATTCTATTCATACGATTATTTTTCCCATATATTAATTTACTTATTTATTTATTAACAACTTCATGCACTTATGTACATACATAATGATGAATGAATGAATGCATTTCTACCATTTTGCATTCTCTACCAGCCAACCTTTGGGGGTGTAGAGATGTGGTAAGGTAGGTGCATCGAGGTTAAAGTTGTTATCAGCAACAGGTATAGATGCAATTGACATAAAGTTATAAAAATGCATATAAATATATAAATACATATGCAAATAAATATAAATACATATACTTAATAATCGTACACTGAAGAAAGTAGACTATGAGTAGGAGTACTGGTGAATAAGTTATTCCGCCATCTGAAGAAGGTGACTGTGCACGCTCTTTTTAAATATGTAAAGGTAAAAATCCTGATTAAATGTGGGAGAGCCACGATTCGGCATGAATGGGCCGGCTCGACCGGAGTGATACCACGGCCTCACAAAAAACTGATGTGAAATCCTCTCGCCGACCGACGCCTCTGGTGTTCCGGTTGTCCATGGGCAGCGGTAATTGCTTACTATCAGGTGATACATCTGCTCGCTTGCCCACTATTACATATAAAAAAATGTTATAGTAACCTATTTACCAAAATTCAAAAATTTAAAAAAAAATTATTACAATTCACAGTGTCGACTAATTTTTATATCAATTTAGTCGATTAATGAGTCAAGTCCCATCACTATTCGTTAGGAGTAGGTATGTGGGCGCCAGACCGCTTGCATTCCAACCAAATTGTACCGTCTCTCGGCCCACTATTTTAGTGTTCAGAACAAACGATGTATATTGGGCTTCAAGGAGCTTCCTATCTTGGCACTGTGGGTTTGGTTTCGGTTCATTTGTTTGTGATATAAAAAAGCCACTTAATAAGGCGTTATCTATAAAAGTAGCTAGGTACTATTGTTTGAATAAGTATCTACCTCTTTAGACTAACAATATTTGTGAAGTGTGTTTAAAAATATATTGGTTGGGTTTACTAAAATAATATCAATTTTGTACAGCCCTACAGTGTCCCATCTGCTAGTTAGCTGTACAGCATAAATATAATTTTACTTTTACCTAATTTATATTTTAGTATACTGAATGAAAACCTGAATGGCACAAGTTCAATGGTGTTGTAAATACAGTCTAGGGCGCCGCCAGGATCATTTTCAGGGGGTGCTTCTACATCTGTTTTTATGTGAAGTAACTGTACAGGGGGGTGCAAGTACGCTTATAGTGGGGTACAAAGGGGTGTCCCTTAGTCCCCCTTCTTAGCACCCATGAATACATTTCATCTGAATATAAGTAAGTAACTATCTACTTTTCTTGGACACGTACTTACTTACCTACAAGTCGTCGCTCTTAGATCCTTAATCCAGAATCCTCACTACCAAAATATTGGCAAGTAAAAACCCATCCCTTCCCTTTATCTTTCCCGATTTGTTTCACAAGTAGGTATGTACCTAATTCAACATGTCATTACCTACATTTTCACAATCAACAAACATACGGCAAATCTCAGATATGTAGGCAACCTAAACTGTTAAAATGTCGCCGGGTTGTCCACGCTGCGACTAATTGGGCAGCGGTGCCGCTACTTTCACCCATCGTACGGTGACCATCGATGAGGAGGCTGGGAGATATTCCCTCATTGTAATAATTAATACTTAATAGTAGGTAGGCCAAAACCTCTTTTCTAAGGAGAGGCCTATGTCCAGCAGTGGACTGTTGAAGACTGTTGATGGCTGTTGATGATGAAGATGAAAAATTAAGATATCAACAAGATAGCAGAAAATAAAATATGAGATTTGATGCCCGGAATAACTACGAAGTATCGTCTGAATGTTTTCCAGTGGCAATTTTGTAGTTTTATTGTGTCCGAATTCATATCAAAGATCTGATCTACTCTTACTTTTGTGTGTTACCTACCTCAGTGATGTCAAGTAGCTTTAGCGTAAAGTTCTAAGAAAAGATACCAAATAATACATTATGACAAGTTCAGCAATGCGTGCAATACTGCTAGCGTGACAAATATCCAGGTATTGGTTAAGATGATGGTCAGTCATCTTATTTATCACTATAGTGTTCCGTCAAAGTCTATCACTAATTGTTTACGTTATATTCAAATATTTAAATGAAATATAATTGAGTAGCTATAAATTAGATTCTCCTGCAATCTGAAACCGTTCATGATAGCGCGAGCATACAAAGCAGAATTTACCCGCTTACCAGTCGGTTTTTTATTTGGAGCCCTGTGATGTTTGAATGCTTTCTAAATATGTTGTATATACATATACCTATTGATAAACTACGTATCTCCGTACTCGTGTCTCCATACCCAGGATCCGATGTGCCACTGGACAAGGCCGTATTCTCTCATCCACTATGTACATAAATTGATCAACTGCAGCAACGAGAATTGCATTTACACAACACTTCGACACCATTCGTATTCGAACCGAACGAAATATTTATTTTTTTGTTTATTCACGACGTGTGTATATTCGGGTGTGTATTCGAGTATTTTACGTAAGTAGGCAGGTACTTTTATAAAAAAATGTATAAGATAGGAAGTGCTAGACTGTATGACAATTTATAATAAGTTTACTAAAAAAGAAACGAAAAGACACAGATCAAACTAACAATTTCTAATCTATCTAGTGAAACACGAACTTATTATTTTTTATTAATATCTTGTTAAACATTGCTATCGAAGTATCATTGCCAACATAAATCTTTCAACATAGATTATCCTAGTTATGTAAAATTAATGGGGTCCCTACTCCTAACTGGTGACACAGTAATCGTGACCTCAACGGCCATTGCTATACAGTATTATATGATCAGCCATTAATAATAACGGGATATTATTTACGGCCGATATATTATACAAACATTATGTTATACTTACACATGTTTTATGGAGGATCGTTAGGAAGACAACTCCCCATTACTCCTCTGAAGAGGTAGATATACCCCTATACCCTTGAGGCAAAAGGAGTGTCGTCCGATAAGTTCAGGTGCTGAAAGTCTGCCACCAACCCTTAATTGCTTTATGTGTTGGTATATTTATTTAGTAGTGTGAGAAATTTCACTGCGCGATACGGGATTACCTACTTGTTGTGGTAGTTCGGATGTTCTTCCCTAGATGGCGTTGGCTACATAGGCCGTTTCTTTTTTGACAAATAAACACTGGTATTGAAACTTCATTATATATATGTCAATATTTACGTTACCGTTTACTTTTATTTAAGGATGTTAGATACCATAGATACCTACTTATAGACCATATATAGGTACGAACATAGGTAGACAAGAGTGAACATTGTCCTCAAAGGTGCCTTTTAGGTACCAGACATCTAGGTGCTAACAGCTTCAGATGGAGGTCACATAGTCTTAGTTCTTAGGTGCCAAAATATGTTTGGTTTACTGTGTCTAATAATTGAAACCATGAGTATTTGGTTTTTATAAAATTGGGTGTAAATAAGCCCGGCTACGTGATGTTGAGTGATCGAGCCATCGATATCTGCAACTCATGAAACATAAGCACACAACTCTTCGAATGTCTTACCAGAAATAAGGGGATGGGAGGGTTTGAAACGTCGGGAAGCTGATTTAGTAAAACGCAACGAAATTAAATCTTTAGACCGGTTTTCTGTGAGGCCGTAGTATGAATCCAGTTAAGTCGGCCCATTACTTTGTGCCAAAACATGGTTGTGTTATAATATACTAAATAAATTAGCTAAGAACAGAATAATTTCGTAAACAGAAACGAATAACATTAAATTTTTCGTACCTACAGGGTAGGTACAGTACGCCACGAAAAATGCTCCGTGTCACAGAACGACACTGACGTACGGCGATAATTAGTCTTAAAAATTGCGCTCTGACTGTACCGTACACTGCTGGCCATTTAAAAGTGTTATCGGTTAATAATTGGCTCTAACGATCGTAGGTAAATAGAAGATATATTTTTAATAATTAGTTGAGGAAAGTTGAAATGACACTTATAAGTAGGTACGTGTAGTCTATGTAGGTTCAATATGTTTATACATAGGTTACAATGGTTTAGGAACTACGGCATTATCATTTTTCATGTACAAATTGTTTTAAAAATCATAGTTAAGATCGACAGCATTATTGACTAGTCTGTTAAATCTGGCAAATTACTAACAAAGTTTTTCAACCTTTCTTTACGATGGCAACTGCAATAGAAAACTTCTATAAGGGCTTAGAATATTACTAAATTGAGCATTGAGAGAAAGAGAGGGGACAAAAGCATTCTATACAATCTAAGGTTTTAGAATTTTAGTTCCTTTACACCCAGTATTTTAGACTGCAAATTTTAACGGGTGTAATACAGGGCAAATTTCGTGTACCAAATTATCTTCAAATAAGTTTTCATTTGAAATAGTTTAATACTACTCAACAAAACAAAATCAATAAAGAATACTATGATATCAAAAAAAAAGTGCAAAAATTATTTTAATGTCAAAGTTGTGGCACCATTTATTTTGGTCCAAAGTGTAGTAAGTCTGATCAAAGTCGCATAGCCGGTCGTGTTTGGGCCTGCGCTGTGTCGTTCTTAACGTTATCTCATTTAAGTGAAGACTATTAACTTCGTTGTTCTAAGTACTTGGTTTCTATCTGGGTCTATAAGTAGGTATCTTTTGATATAAATAACTTAAGTTGATCTATTAAACGGGAAAATATGTGAAAATAATGAAACAGTATGAAGATAGTACAGTCAACTATTGATTCTTCGAATAATGTGCAGAATTGCTAAATTACAAACATCTTTAACCCTAAAACACAATTAAATAAGATAGAAAAAAAAATAAACCAACCTACCCATTAAGTAATATTTGTACTGACTTCATTCAAAATTCTTCATATCACATACACCGTGGGAGAGCCACGCTTCGGCATGAATGGGCCGGCTCGACCAGAGTGATACCACGGCCTCACAGAAAACCGGTGTGTAATATTGATTGCGCTGCGTTTTAACTGAGTGAGGATACTGGAGGCCCATAACCCAAACCCCCTCCCTCTATCTCCCCTCCCCATTCCTCAAAGGCCGGCAACGCACTTTCATATCATAATCACTTTCATTTCATATCATAATCGCTTACCATCAGGCGATACGTCTGCTCGTTTGCCCGCCTATTCCTAAAGAAGAAATACCACAGGTTACCACACGACTTAAATATAAATAGCAATATTTAACGTAACTGCGCAAATAAGTTTTATTAAAAAGCAACAGGAGTTAAGAAATTTAAAATTAATTCAAATATTACCTATGATCTAATTTCAAAGTATTCCATCGTTTTAACAAATAATATCCAAACTAATTTATTTTTAAAAGTAAAATACACATTCGACCACCAAAAACGGCGCCATAAAATTATATATTTAAATTTATTCGCACTTGACACCTATTCACTAAATGCTAATAATACACACACATATACACAACGCACATTCTCAGACCGCTATAACACAATTACGGGCGGTCCACGCACACAAACACAGTACGTCGGAACATAGATAGCAATCGTATGTCAATGTGTGCATCTAATCCACTTAAAAATTCGGCCACTCGTGCGCATCTTCTAAACTTCGGTGCCACTATTGGTCGGTTTGAATTTAGAAAAAATTAGAAGGTTAGTAATTTGAGCTATGATTGGTGGTATTTTTGGGCAAATGTGTAGAATAGATTAGGTGGATTGTTTTTGTTGGTTAGTTTTGTAGTATTTAGTTTACATCTTTATTTGAATTTTATCTATTGGCTTGGTTTATCTACAATACTGATGTTTATATAGGTACATACTTAATATTAGATTTGTACTATATATATTTTTTATTTTAATTTTTTATTAATAATTTTTATCATGGGTATTGTTTATTTAGATTTCTTTGTGTTATTTTAAAGAATGTTTGAACCTTCTTGCAAAAAAAAAATCTTAGCAGTAGCCAGTAGGTACCTTTAACTAAACTTTAAAATAATTCTAATATTTAAGTAGCTGTACCTCAAGCATCCAGTCAGTCATGGTGCTGTATACCTTACTCTGATCGCATTGGGGCTTCTTCAGCCTGGGAAACCTTTGTCCAGCAGTGGACTGCAACAGGCTAATGATAATACCTATAGCATACCTACCTAGGTACTCAATGGCAAATCTTGTAACACAATTCCTCCAGAAAAAAGACCAATTGAAATAACTTCCACAAATAGTCAAACAAAACAAATAAATAAGGTACATTGTTAAACACCTATAATACTTTACCCTAAATCTATTTATTTAAATTTACTGCCTCTCATATAGGCACCCCAATCTTAAACTAAACGCCATTTTCTACCAAATGTAGCCCCATATTGACACAAACACACACGCGCATACCAGTACAAAAAGCCGTTATCACTGTGTGTGTCTAACGTTCCCCCACTCCTGCGCATCCGAAATTTGAACAGCGTTAGACGATTGGCGGCAGCCATCTTGGATTTTTTATTACACTCCGTTGCCTTAGACCGGACTTGGGGTTTATTTTTATTTATTGCGTTTATTAAGATGGCCGCTTTTAATAGGACACTGATCCAAAAATACGGGTAATTTATTGAATAAGTGGTTGGTAGGTAGGTAACTATCTGCATATTTGCTGTTATTTTCGAGATTATTATGTATAAGTTTTTTTTTGTTATTTTAGTACTAATCTTTACTAATATTACCTACCTAGATATTAATTTGAAAGTAACGGTGTTTCGCTTTCACGGCTAAACGGCTGCACCAATTTCAATGAATTTTGGCATGGAGATACTTTGATTCATGAGGAAGGACAAAGTTTACTGCGATAACCAACATACTCGGTCAAAAGTTAGTAGGTATACTTAGATACTTAGCATAAAATTCCAATCTTATCATGAAACTAAATTGATATCTACATCTGATTAGAGACCAGGCAGCGTCTCTCTACTTACCTACCAGTTATGATAACAAGCCTGCTAGGTACTTAAATATTTCTAAGTACCTAGATAGATGCATAAATTATACAAAACAAACGATAATGCTCATCACACATTTTTATGTCCAGGCTGAGAATCGAACCACCACTAGCCACTAGGCTAACGTAATGAATACCTATAGGTATATCTACCTAGTACAAACCTGAGTGACTAGGTACCTTATTGGTTAGGTACCTATACCTACCTAATTATTACCTATTAGGTACTAGTAATCGAGGGAGAGTCACGCTTCGGCAAGCCTGAGCCGGCTTGACCGGAGTGATACCATGGATGGCCTTACAGAAAACCGGTGTGAAACAGCGCTTACGCTGTGTTTCACCGAGTGAGTGAGGATAACGGAGGCCCATACCCCAAATCAATAGCAAGGCGCGAAAGAGTTGTTACTTTCTAAATTCGCTGGTTATAAGCTTTTAGTTATAACGTTCTGGGACTAATTCCTGTCACACGCCTACCACTGTAACTCCTGTACCAACACCAGAATCAACAGCAGTTATGAGACTCCCGAACACACCGAGTTATGACACGGGAAGTCCCAGGAAACATTAAACTGTCTTGGATCCCGTAACTAAATAGTTCAGAAGAAAAACTGGAGGAGTTGGAAATAGGTATGATAATTCACTTCCCTCCTCCTCCACAAAGCAGGACACAAAATGAAGTCAAAATAGGCAGACACCTTTTTTAATATAATAAAGTTTCTAGGAACATACCTATTTACTGCTAAAAGTAGAAAGGCAGTAGACAAAGATTGAAAAAAAGTTCAACGTCTAAATATGTACGTAACCGAAAAATATTAGACATTTTTAATACCTATCATTATATTCATCGATCACTACATTTCAGCTCGAGGTCTTTAGTTCTGGTAGCTAATTCACTTACTTACTAAAAGACACTGATTCAACAACAACAAAACTAATTTGTTAAACCAGTATTTTGTTTTTACAAAAGTGATGCTAAAAGATTATCAACAATGGCCGATAAAGAACGCCATACCTCACATACCTACCTAAAAAAAGAACATCATTAAAAAACCAGTCAGTGAATAAAACCTCAAACTTATTGTTAAACGTCAAAAATATGGCGCGAACAAGGAAAGAGTTCGAAATACAAAATTTACAATACACAAAAATATTGCATGAGTACTACACCGAAATTAAAATGTTCGCAGTCGCCGAATTGTTACGCACACAGATGTAACCAGACGATGTTACGCACACTACGCAATTGAGTGTGTGTATCAAGTAATGGCGGGTGCAGACGACGCCGTTATGTATGTACTGACTTAACCGTTAGACAATTTTTTGAAGTCTCATCAAAATCTAAAATATATCGTCTTATCAGACTACGCTGTGAAAGCTTTGATAATAAAAAACAAACAATTATTTATGAAATTAATTATTATATTTTTAATAATAATTATTATATATGATATAATAATAATTATTTTTACGGGAATTAACGCGATCACTTATTTAAAAGTGATACATACCTACCTCTGATTTGCCTTGAAATGAGAGATACTTATATAATATCTTCAAACATATAGACATAATTTTCTCTCTGTCACTTTACATTACAGATGTAAGAAATTATGGTATAAATAAAGATTACTGCTACATACCTCCTTGCTCACAAATTCAAGGTTAATTTTCTTTCAATGTCTCTTTTTAATACTACAATTTGAAAAGGCGGGCGATTTTCAGATGTGTACCGAGCGGACATAATCCGTCATGTCTGCACCCGCCGT
This sequence comes from Spilosoma lubricipeda, assembly GCA_905220595.1. Classification (NCBI taxonomy): domain Eukaryota; kingdom Metazoa; phylum Arthropoda; class Insecta; order Lepidoptera; family Erebidae; genus Spilosoma; species Spilosoma lubricipeda. The sequence goes on along the minus strand of HG992296.1, from coordinate 11,675,156 downwards.
CACACACACAAAGAGCCCCCAATTCTCATTCGGAGCGCGCACAGCACAGTTTCCGCGGTGGCGGCGAGGGCATCGACCCCACGTTTTGGAGGGCGCCGGTGACGTCACAACACTGACCTACCACAACGACCTTGAAGCGTTTTCGGCTGTCCCCGTTTTCTGACGGATGTTTACCAAGTTTCATTTTCGAATTTCGGGGGATTGAATTTTGAATGTCGAATCTCGGTCATATTGGCTTATTTGAATTTGGAATTAACAGTTACAAGTTACAGTATGATGTTTTATTACGGTTGGTTGTGTGACTGATATACATGTTATGCTTAGATTTAGGATAAGTGGGTATTATTTTATTAATTAAAATAGGAATCTGCGGGATTGCTACTATGTACCTTTTTTTTGTGAGTATCCGATATTATACACACAAACAAAAAGGTACATGGTAGCAATCCCGCAGATTCCTATTTTAATGTTACTGACCATGAAAGTTGTAAACAATATATTTATATATTTATTATATACAAATCTCTTAAATTAAATAAAAAAAGTAAGTTACTTTTAACTAAGAGAATAAGGCGAAATGGAGGTATAACTCAAATGCTTATTTATTTTCTCAGCAAGTTAAAACTGTATTTAAGTATTAAGTAGACAACTTATTTACATATTTTTCACAAACTATGCCGTTCCCATGGTAGTTTTATTTTCAAATTACCTAACCTTTTTTCTTCAGAAGATGGCAGGGTTATAATAACTTCCCATTTATAGCTACATGTTAAAAAATCCATTATCTAACTAATTTTAAACTAGGTAGGTATATCGTATAATATTATATATCCTATAACCAAATAAATATTCCTATACCACTTCAATTACCTGAAATTAGGTATTCAATGTCACAACATCATCATTACCATTCAAAGTATTGCTTTGGAGCAGTCACCATTCATCAGACACATTGACCATTACATTCCACAAAGGCAATTGAACACGAAGTGAACGTATTCAGTTAAGTTATCAAAATGTGGCCAACACGCCTGACTGCAAAACTAACACGATTTGATGAAATAAAATGTTATACCTGACTAGCTGACCCACGCAACCTCGTTTGCGCCTTATATTGTCCGTAGCGTGAAAATTTCCACCGTTTTTGAAACATTCTTCATTGTTGCTCCGCTCCTATTAGCAGTAGCGTGATGATATATAACCTATAGCCTTCCTCGATAAATGGACTATCCATCAGCGAAAGAATTTTTCAAATCGGATCAGCGGTTCCTGAGATTAGCGTGTTCAAACAAACAAACTCTTCAGCTTTATATATAAGTATAGATACTAGTTTTATTTAAATTAATCAAGGCTGGCTGTAGCAGTCCACTGCTGGAATACACCTGGGACTGAGCTACTTTTTTCGTATAAAAAATATCCTAGGTCCTTCTGTGCTTCACAGGAGGACCAGATTAAGTGACTGATCTCCCAGGCTAGCTTTCTATATCTAGTACAGTTGTAGTTATGAATTGTCTAAAAATGATTTATAACAATCAATTAAATATTCAATTAAGTGTCAAGAACCTACCTACCTTCTATACGACACTACATCAATTAAACGCTATCTAGCGAAAAGAAGCCGAACTACGTTGTAAGTATTAATTCTACACATCACGCAAGACATGTTTTCCGATGATTACCAAATGTCTAATTATTATTCTACTTTTAGAACCACGTTCCTTTTTTTGTCTTGCTACCAAAACGACTGTACTCTGCCTGATGGAAAGCATACCTAAGTAAAATCCAAAAGTGGTGGTGTGAATTCGATGTGAATGCGGACAGAGCAGTATAGTGACCCACACTATGGCGGCCTAGTGCTATGCTTTTTCACGCCCCATTTAAAGGAACCCCATCGCTTTGAGTAAGAATATCAGCAAACTTATTGAGTAATACCCTCGCACACTACCTCGAGCTGACCCTAGCTTGTTTACAGGAATACCTGAACCGTTATCGGGGGTCGTTGACACTGATAACGCCGCAGCGCACTATTTGTGTTACAATGTTAAATATTTTTAATATCAACACTCAAATTAATGGTAGTCATTAGTCATTTTCCTGTGAATGTGATATCTATACTTAATATTATAAAGCTAAAGAGTTTGTTTGTTTGTTTGAACGCGCTAAGCTCAGGAACTACTGGTGCGATTTGAAAAATTATTTCAGTTTTAGATAGACCATTTATCGAGGAAGGCTATAGGCTATATACCATCACGCTAAGACCAATAGGAGAGGAGCACCAATGAAGAATATTACAGAAACGGGGGAAAATTATCACGCTACGGGCAATAGGAGACGCATACGAGGTTGCGTGGGTCGGCTAGTTAATGGATATTTTCAGAGAGTTGGGTACGTGACCTAGGTCAACACAGGGATTAATAATGCCTGTACTATCAAAATCAAATAGTTTTTATTTCAAGTTTTAGAAACGTTACATTCTGACTTTAGTTGCGAGGTTCCAAAACGACATTCTTATGGAGAACAACTGCTTAGAAACTCCACAAATTACATTAAAAAAAGCAGATTTTCAGAGCAGCTTACGAGACTGTTGATCGTACATATAATACCTAGACATAGAACAAATGATGGTGATAATCATAAAATTATCTGTACCGGGTGATATAGAACCTGCTACTCCTGGCTATGTGGTCAGGGTCTTTAACCAATAGACGCATCGGCCTTTTGAAATAAAAAGAAGAATATGAATATCTACAATAACTTCCAACTACTCGAGTTCTTTTAAGAAGAATACCTGCTCCCTATGTCCCTAATTGATAAATTTGGTAAGTACCTACTTCTGTCCTTGAAACTCTATCTTCTTTTAAGTATTAAATGCTGAAATCCATCAAAAAATATTTTTCTAATCTAGATATTAATTCAAATAACTTGCTACCCTGAAAGTGCGTATCTATTATTTAAGTTTAAATAATTCTCGACTCACGAAGAACGCTGAAACTATCTTACAGATTATCACGTTTTTTCAAATGTGTCCTTGTTAGCGTGCCTAAGGTAGGATAGTTAACATCACGCTTAGATCAATAGGAGTAGAGCATGATTGAAAAGAGACGCAGCCAAAGTTGCGAGGGTCATATATTAATCTATAAGTAGTTGATTTATAAAAGCAAGTAACCCATTATCCCGAGAATTTTATGAAAAGGTTGATAGAGGTGTTTTACACACAAGTATTTGACGTAGTTTACTTTTTTTAGTGCGGTTCTGTGCATGTATTTTTTTTCTATTTATGACAACTTGCAATCCGTATTTGGAATATACGTTCTATATCGCGGGGGACTTAACAAACATACACGAAACGGACACAGACATCTTGGTTACCAAAAAAAGTGTCCATGCTTCCATAAGCTATAAGTAAGTACTCATCGATCTAATAAGTTGTACGCTAACCATGACCCCGACTAACATAAAATATGTTTGTTAAATCTTAACAAAGAATAATTTTAGTCGTATCGCAGTGGAACAAGGATAACGATATGTGTGATAAGAGGTGTGCAAGAGGGAGGAAGCATACGAAAAGTGACGTGATTCAGAGTGCATTGAACTCAAGTTTTGATGATGCATCGACGCGACATATTTGTGCAGTATTTATTTATACGTATATTTGTTGAGGGTACGGTCTGCAAATAAGTAGGTAATCGTTATTGAGACCGTAAATATTTCGTATAAGATTATTGTTTTATTTGAAATAAGTATTACGAATACACAAAGGGGCCTACGTTCTATGCTTCTGATGAATCTATGAGCAAGGGCATCCTTTAAACACTTTCACGCGACTTTCACATACAAAACAAAGGCATACTACAGCACCATCTACCGAAGATACAACGAACTATGGAGTAACTAATCCTGTATCGCGATATTGAATTCTAGAGCCGATTAGAATAATGTACAACTTCCTAACATTAAGCCACATGACACAACAAAACAGTCACACACACAGTAAAAGTAATTAAAATATTTAATTAATTAATATGTACATGTAATGATTTATTAATAATTATTTTGTTGTAAACCCTACTTGAATGTTGGTACAAATTACAATCGGAGTGGCACTGACCTGCCCAATGCCGCTTTTGTTGTCATATCCTCAATGTAAGTTACCTAACTATTTATTTATTTTAATTTAATTTATTATATATTTATACTAAATATATGCATTTATTATTAATTATATCAACTCTCTGAATAGGTATATATGTGTAATTATTCCATTTGGTTTTCGAAAACATTTTAGTGTTTTAATGTACTAAGATCCGGTAATAGTAAATTCTTGTTAAGTTTCTTAAAATACGACTTCCACAATACAAATAGGTACCTAGGTAGGTACCTATCCTGTGCCTCGTGGGACTACATAAACACACATGAAACATTCACAAAGACCACCCAGCCTCAGAATAACAATTTGTAGTCAAGAGCGGTCCGTGATTTCATTGAATTTAGTTTCGGAATTTGAATTTAGTATTTGATATATTGATTATTATATACACGAGTTTTGGATTCCGCCAGAACGGCCTTGTAAGTGCTAATTTGTCAATGTCGTGCGGTCGTCCGCAACGAATGTAAGATCCCGTAGGAGTGTTGTATCTGTAGTACCCAGGAGCTCCGTGACAGCGTACAGAGGGGTCACTTCGTCGCTTCGGACGTCAACGAAGCCTACACATCTCCATGGTTTTTATATAGCAATATAGAAAAAGAGGTGTATCGCCTCTAAGTTTAATTGCTTCTCCCAAGAGGATAGTTCTTTGATTCACTTGCTTTATCTATGGGCCCCAAAGGCAGGTGAAATTACTTACTGCAAGTACGAAGCCTTGGGGAAAGGAAGTGAAAATTTTGGTTGCTGTGCCCCTGTAGGAATCGAACCGACAACACTCGGTGCAGTAGAAGCTTCGGGATAACCGCTCTACAGATACCTACTATATTTTTGTAACTTTATTTACTTAGGTATTCCAGGCTGATGGTGATAAAGATTAAGTAATAATAATGGCAGGGTTATGTATGGTAGGTGTATCCAAACTTTCATATTAATATTATAAATTCTAAAGTATCTCTGCCTGTCTATTTGTTACGCTTCCACGGATAAATTGCTACACCGATTTCAATTAATTTTGGCATGTAGATACTGCACCGACTGATTCACACACGGGCGGAACCACGGTAAAAGGTAGTTACTAATAAAAAGCTGACAAATGAGTAAGCTAATGAAGCTTAAATACATTTTTAGGACTGATTTTCTGCTTGACAACAAATACGTTTGTGAATTGAGTTGATTTTGTCTTGTGGTGTAGGTATAGGAGGGCACACAGAGGGCAGGTAAATCACTGACGTCGCCCATGCTCACCTTCTCACAAGTACCTTCTTACGATTGGAGTCTGTCTTCCAAAATCAAGAAGCGAGGAGTGTAGACGGCGGTTTCTTTACCGGTTATCTGTGAAGAGTCTTAGTATACTCAGGTTTTGAAGTCGTTTTTGTTTTGTTAAAATTTTAATTATCCTGTAAAAGAATAACTGATCTGACGAACAACTTTTTTGCTAACGGTCCAGTGACGCCAGCATAACTGATTCAGCAGGATTATTTAGATAAAATGTGTTGTTGTTAGGTATATATCGGCGTGTCTCGTGCGGATCACGAGTTGAGATTATTTTGTAAATTTGGCTAATTTGGGGTATCACTTGAAAACAGAGGGTCGTATTCAATTCAACTAAATGTTACACGTAGTTAAAGCCATCTGGTCAACGTTGTGGAGTAGGACAAAATCTATTTTCCACAGGCTTATATACAGCAGTAGACTATTAAAAATTAACGATGGTTATGCTTATAGCTATAGTAAACTAATGAAGGTAATAGAGCCACGCTGATTTTAGTACGAACGGGCCGGCTCGACCGGGGCGGTACTACCCTCCCACATGTTTCGTTGGTGAGTGCGAGACCGGAGGCATGATGATGCAGAAGCATCCCTAGGCCGCCATACTGTATTGTTGTACCTATTGTCTGCATTTTCAATGAGTATGGTGACCACCACTCTTGAAATCTGCTTATGTTTTCATTCGGCAGAATAGAGTCATTTTGGCAAGGACATACGTAAAATAAACACTTATTTACTGATTGATTTGTTATTTAAATTGGACTAGTTGTTATGGAGAACCTTTGGAAAGTTCTTTGTCCAGCGTTTGACGTCTTTCGGCTGAGATGATGATGATTTCAATTGCTCAAACTCTAACGAACATTTTGAAAATATTTTACCTCTACATATAAAAACATTGTAGAAAAAAAAAATAACCCAAACATATAATTACTTCATCAAACGTCAAAATTGTTTATGAATTTTTTGTTTGAGGGCTTAGTTAATAGAAAAATTATTATACCCAGTATCATATCATAGTGCGAATCTTAAAATATAATTGACAGTCAAAAAGTCTTGTAGGTAATTATACACTATGCGCTATCTTTTCACTTTAAAAAAGTGCTAAAAACACAATTTATCGGCTTATTTTGAAAAATCGAAATATATTATATGTCTTTGACGTATTATCCTATGGGTATGTTTTGCTTGTAGAAGGGTTTCTTTAAATTTTCAATAATATTCTTTATTTGCACAATCTGTTGCGTTTGCGCAGCTGTGGCGTATCACTGACCTGCGCAATAACTTTTATATTGACATAGTGTGATAGAAACGTGTTCTATTGTAATATATAGCATTCATTTCAGTAATCATACGAAATGAATGCTTATTTTTAATAATACTTTGAGTGACCTTGTGTGTGTGTTAATTGAGCGCTTTAGCATGTTTGCTACCTATGAATAGTATACGGCTATAATATTGTGGTTAAGAAGACAGGCTTTAATTTTTTCTCTCTTTGAAAGTAGACTCCGCATTCGGAATTTACATCCTGAATACAAAAGAACAATAATTTGTGAAACACACAAAGTGTTGTCCCATGTGGAACTTGATCCCACAACACTTGGCGCAGTACAGAGAGCCACGCTTCGACATGAATGGGCCGGCTCGACCGGAGTGATACTAAGCCTTATAGAAAACCGGTGTGAAATAGCGCTTGCACTGTGTTTCACCGAGTGAGTGAGGATACCGGAGGCCCATACTCCAACCCCTCCCTACATCTCTTTCCCCATCCCCCAAAGGCCGGCAACGCACTTGTGACGCCTCTGCGGGTGTCTATGTGTGGCGGTAGTCGCTTACGCTTATCAGGTGATACGTCTGCTGGTTTGCTCCCAATACCATAAAACGTGAGTCACAGAGTATCTTCTTCTCCTTCTCTTCCAGGTTGAAGTGGTACTCCTCCAGACCAATCAAAGAATTGATTTATTTATCCTAGGATAAGCAATGAAACGGCATATGGGCCGTACCTATAGAACTCTAATCATGGCCTCACAGAAAACCGGAGTTAAATAACCGATCGTAAATATCAAGTTTCTTTAGGGTGGATGCGTTGGTACTGCGCGCTGTCCACGGTATTCGCAGCAGTTTCTTCCAGCACCACATCTCGATGGCATCAATGCGTTTGGATTCAGCTTCGGATCAGCATCCACGTCTAGACACCGAACTGAAATATGAAAAAGTTGAGGGTTTATACCAGTGTCATTTTTGCACTTCTCTACACGTTGCGGTAGTTTTATATCCTATCCAGGCCAGACATTGCACTTAAAGGCATACCTATGCTCTCTGTAACTCTTTTTCAGATGATCCGGTATTGGAGTCAAGGCAGATGTAGTCCTCTAGCACCTCAAGGTTAAGTATTACTTGGATAAACGATTGATATGTACCTGGCTATATAACAAAAATATTTCAAAATGAGTGCTGGAGAAACCGCAGAATAGCTAGTCAACAAAATCTTACATAACATAGAATAAATAACTCAATTCAAAACAATTAACAAGGAAAAAATAAGGTAAGTTTATTAGTTTCACTTGAAAATAAAATTGAACGAGGTAATTCAGTGACGTACCATCCTTTGAGCGGCCTTCGACAATTTTAATGTTTAACTTTCCTCAACATTCTTACACAATTTGAGAAACTATTTCTTAGAACATAGTTACTCACACTTTTGTAATAAATCTGCGAGACAGAAGTGGTTTTATTCCTAATGCCTTGTTCCCCAAGACAAGCAAGAAAGAAAAAACAGATTTGCATTAGTTATGACAAAGCCTGTCTTCTGGATTGTTGTCCCCCCTCATCTTTTTCCTAGCCTTTATTATTTCCAATTTATTTGGCGTCGACTACTAGTTCAAATGGTTTTGCCTAAATATCAGTTTCTTAACGAACGAGTGGCAACGCACCTCTGCAACAATGAGGGCAAAATGAATTCGGAGTTTTTTTTTATGTTTGGCTCTGCCACAATGACTGTACTCTGCCCGACGATTTAAGCATAAGCAGAATCCAAGAGTAGTGGACAACATACTGCGAATGCAGGCAATGCAACAATGCAGCATGGTGACCCACACCATGGCGGGCTAGTGATGCTTCTTGGTTGAACTTGTTGTCAGAATATTTGAGGATACTGACTTCCCAATAACAATTGCAATAGATAATGTTTTTAATGAGGGATGGTTTTGAAACACCGCCATACTCCGGGCGGTAAGAAGTATTCTTCAGAGGAAACCCGGGTGTGAACCCAAGACCTCTGGATTGGCAATCGCATACGCTTACTGCTGAACCTGATTGTCCTCTCTACACCATTAAAAATTAATGACACATTATTGCACATTGTTTATTCCAGTGACACGTTGAGTAAGTTGGGTATCTTACCCACCAGCGTATCAAAGTTTGATGCAAACCAATCGAAGGAAATCGAGATCTCATGCTCATACCTATACTAAAGTAATCATGATATGGTCGCTCTATAGATGCTTCAAAAGAAAGTCTGCAGTCTTAAGCCCATTCTGTATGTAAGGCTTGTAGCATCGAGGTGAACTAGTTCCTCGCATTATTCATTTCTCTTATATCAAATTACCTTCTTACGATGTCCCGTTTGAAAATGATTAGTTTCGCTAGCAGGATTTTCGTCTGATAAGAAAACCTTCAAAACATTTTTGTTGAAGGTATTACTTAGCTTCAGAACTCTAGTATTTTATCAAGCGATGTATATAATATGCCTAACGCTACAAACGCACAGGAAGGCAGCTTGCTTAGCGCCCCGGGCCTGGCAAGTCGCCTAGCGAGCAATTTAGTAAAACGTTCTTTTTTTTAATTTGATGGAAAAATTCACCCCAAAATGTAAAAAATGAAGGAATAAATAATACAGTGTATAACAATTCAATTCATTTAATCAACCATAATGCAGTATTTCTAGTACGCAATACTTCTTTAGTTGTACAGTCTCTATAGGTATGGAACACTGAATGGTGTCTTGCAGTTCAAAAATAACATTCTAAAGGGAAAACTAAGTGTTGTTATATGAGTTGATACCTTACGTAACATTTCAGCAGCACATCCAGACAGGCATACATATTATTTACCCTATTATAACAAAGCTTACTCATAGTTCAACGTACTTTTATCAATTTACTCCAATTCGTTGTTATCAGTCTGTGTTAGCTGATTATCTGTACAATAACATTCGTGTTCAATGTCAAAAAGCACATTTTTGTACGCATTTTACATATTTGAATTTACATTTTGACGTTATGAAAATAATACATATATGACTACACGTTTATACTCGTACTAGAAGTATGATATGAAAAAGATTTGAGAAGATAAATAAATAATAAAAAAATATTTGGGACACCTAACACACAACGCCATCTAGTCCCAAGCTAAGCAGAGCTTGTGTTATTGGTACTAAGACAACTGATATAAATACATATATATACTTACTTTTTTTTTGTAAATAAATACATAATATACATAGAAAACACCCAAACTCCGTAACAAATATTTATAAATCATACAAACGCTTGGTCCGACCCGGGAATCGAACCCGAGGCCTCATGATTAGCAGTCGCACACGCCAACCGCTAGACCAACGAGGCAGTCGTCAGATAAAATAATGTACATGTAAAAGAGTTCTAGTTGCAGCTTCAGCTGGCGGTTTTAGTCACAGCTTATTCAGTTCTATTTTTACCCGACTACGGCAAAGCCAAAGGAGGGTTATGATTTTGACAGGCTATGTATGTATGTATGTATGTATGTATGTATGTATGTATGTATGTATGTATGTATGTATGTATGTATGTATGTATGTTCATTTGTTCCCTCGTAGCTCCTTAACTACTTATTAGATTTGGACAAATGAGGTGTCTCTAGAAGCGTCGTGATCGTCTTCTGGTTATAGGGTATATGACGTGTCACTGAATCTAATGTGGCGCCCTCTAGCCCACATAAAGTACTGTATTAAAAAATAAATTTGAGATAAATATGCCGTGTTTGGTACCATTGGAAAGGGCGTTACTTGTACATTTCAAAAATACATATATTATTAGCATTTGTTCGTGACTTTGTCCGTATTTATTCGATAAGTGTGATATTTCTATGGTATGCTTATTTGTTCCCTCATTCTTTCTAAACTAGTCAGAATAAAACAAATGAGGTATCGTTAGAAGCGTCTTGATTGCCCGCTGATAATAGGCTATATGACGTGTCACTGAATCTAATGTGGCGCCCTCTAGCCGACGTAAAGTAGTGTATTAAAAAATAAATATGAGAGAAATATGCCGTGTTTGGTATCATACGAAAGGGCGTTACTTGTAGATTTCAAAAATATATATATTATTAGCATTTTCTCGTGACTTTGTCCGTATTTATTCGATAATTGTGATATTTCTGTGGTATCTATTTAAAATATACTTTGCAAAGAAATTAGTATTATATAGGCACCAAAACATTTTAAATAAAAAAAAGTAAAAACTAAAACCCAACTACGACAAAAAACGACGCTGAAAAAGTATGAAACAAGTTTCAAAAGCCGTAGTCACGCGTTGTTAAAGTGATATGGACTATGGTACATTAATAAGTTTCAAAAGCCGTAGTCCATGTAGTGTAATGTACCATATGGTACATATCACTTTAACAACGCGTGACTACGGCTTTTGAAACTTGTTTCATACTTTTTCAGCGTCGTTTTTTGTCGTAGTTGGGTTTTAGTTTTTACTTTTTTCGTCCATAGTTTGAGGAAGTAGTAAATAATTTCATAAAACGGTATTTGAATGTTAAATTAAAGCACTTTTACACCACGGACGGACACTACGGCTGTCTTTTTGACTGCCTCGTAGGCGCAGTGGTAGCGTACGCGACTACTGAGCAAGAGGTCTCAGGTTCAATTCCTGGGTCGGACCGAATGTTTGTATAATCTACAAATATTTGTTTCGGAGTTTGGATATTTTCTATGTATAATATATACGCATTTACAAAAAAAAAGTATATATGTAATTATATCAGTTGTCTAGTACCCATTGTTATACAAGCTCTTCTTAGTTTGGGGACTAGATGGCGTTATGTGTTTAGATGTAGAAAATATTTGTTATTAATCGACTTCAAAAAAAGGAGGAGGTTTCTCAATTCGACCGTATTATATATATTTTTTTATGTGTGTTCGTGGATAACTTCGTCATTTATGAACTGATTTTAATGATTCTTTTTTTAATGGAAAGGAGATGTCCCAACGGTGGTACCATGATAAGGACATTAATATCTGATGATGGCATCCAAGAGAAATCGAGTTGAACCTTGAACCGTTTTTGTCAAAATTGTACTTGTTTTATTTATTTATTTTTTAATTTATTACTTTATGCAGAGGTGTGATATGTGGGCAATCTACTTAACGGCAATGTAGATATAAGTGCTTATTGGAGAGATAGCAGAGCTTAATACTCTCTAAATATCTACTGTCCTTATTGCTGAGCTGGGTTATGTATTGTATATATCGAGTGTAGTATAGTGTAGAAGTATATAATAGTAATAGAAGTTACTTGCTATTATTACACTTGTGTTTATAAGGAAACGATATAAGGTTTTACTATTGTATATTTTTCCATAATATTCAACTACTTTCAGACATGATGGGGATACTATTCTAGAAAAGTTAAACCCTGTGTATGGGTTTTGTCGGTTCTGTACATTATATTAATCTATAAAGTTGTGAACAATTTGCTTGTTGTTGTTGAACGAAATCAATAAATACGTACATGATATTGAACCAGATGTTCTATTAGTTCAATAAACCAGTGACCCTTTTTGTGATCGTATGACTTTATACGTGAATGAGTACCACAGTTTTGAGTTTTATTGGAAGATCCATTCATATTCATCGTAATCTACTCACTCTTGAAGTCGTATTGAAATCAAAACCTGTTTGGACGAACCTGGATGTTTTGTTTGAAATCTACGTACGAGGGCGAACATTAATTGTGAGTGACGTCTAAATTAATGTATAAGTATCTCATTTTGGCTCTCTTCTGAGGGATATGAAGCGTCACTCCCACACACAAAGTTTTTTACATCACACCTTCATCGTATTACGTTCTCATGCTCTATTTTGTCCTATTTGGTGCCTTTTCAAGGAGGAATATTAAATTGTTTACGTAAATGATTACGCAGACGTAACTACCCAAGACAAAAACACTGCAAATAGAAGGAAACTTGATCGTCAAGTTATCAAGTTTCCTTCTAGTATAGTACCTAAGCCAGAACCTCCTCTCTACCTAACCTATTATCTCTAAGAGGAATATGTCCACCAAACATTGTTCATGAAACGATTAATAAAAAAAATAACAAAAATAAAACCGACTTCAAGGTTTGACTCCATTTCTCTTGGATGCCATCATCTGGACTTAATGTCCTTATCATGGTACCACCGTTGGGACATCTCCTTTCCATTAAAAAAATAATCATCAAAATCGGTTCATAAACGACGACGTTATCCGCGAACACAAAATAAAAATATTTATAAATACGGTCGAATTGAGAAACCTCCTCTTTTTTTTGAAGTCGTTTAAAAATACCTATAGTGGTGCACGGCAAAGATAAAATTGTTGAATTAACAAAATATTAATGGCCACAAATTGTTTGTATATCCTTTTTTATTTGTTGTAAGTCGAATTGTTTCTTGTGTTGACACGAATGACTCAAAATAACTGCATCAAGTTTTGCTCAAACTGACTGTTCCTAGCGATCACTGACTGCTAATAGTGTCAGTGACTCTTTTATCATTAAAGTAAAAGATAACATAAGGTTTTAACACCGTTATAAAAAGAATTTAAATAGATAAAAATATTGGCGAACACGTTTTCGGCCTATAATGACCAAATGACAATCAACGTCTTTGGGTGAACTTGAAGTCCGTTTTCGTCGATAAAATTGAAGTATGTAGCCCTATTTACGTCTTAGCCAGACCGCTTATCGGTCGAAGAACTTCGATAAGGATACCCCTGTCCATTGACTAGTAAAATGTAAGTTTTTAATAGTATCAACATAATGGGATTGGTATCCTTATGTGTGTATGTAATTATTTAGTCGTGTTTGATTTGAAATTTATCTGTGCTTATGTTTTGTGTTATAATGTGGTTTATGTGAATTTTATTGAAGTAATTAACTGGAGTGACCACCGTCCATGAATGAACATTTAACTTAGTAAGTACGTTGTCGGCTTTTAAACTGAGAATGTGATTTATTTTGAAGGTATATCTTCAGCTGTGGGTATTTAGACCGATCTGAGGGTCTGAAGAACACGTCTAAATTAGAATAGTTTTAAACTTATTTGAGTTCCTTTTTATATCTCCAGAAATAAATGTTTGTACCCGGTAAAAATGCAGTCCATATTTGTTTTCACAGATTTATTGTACAAGGTGAAATGTTTCTTAAGGTGAAAATATCAAGGAAACGCAGAAAAAAAATAGAATTTATAGTAAAGCATTAATATGTGTAGCCTGTAAATGTAATAAACTATATTCCTTTATTTGGTATTTCAATTATAGCACACTTTAATTACATAATTATTAAATATATATTTAATAATATGTAGGTACGTATGTAAAATCCCACTTAACAATTAGCTCAGTAGGCAGGCGTACTTCCCATGTTTTTGTTAATCCCAATACACGACAGATTTAAAATAGACTATAGACCTATGGGTCTGAATCATGTTACGGAATCTTATATAAATGAAATACACAAACAACAAACAAACACACATCTACTCTGTTTAACAGACCAATAAAGAAAGCTTTTATGTAATAACTACCCGCGGCTTCGACCGCGTTTATATCGATTTTCACGGCAAATAGTAGCCTGTGTTAGTCCAGGGTATCAGCTTCTTGCATCATCATCATCATCATCATATCAGCCGTAAGAAGTCCACTGCTGAACGTAGGCCTCCCCCATTGACTTCAATTGCGACCGGTCGGTAGTGGCCTGCATCCAACGAGTCCCTGCGATCTTAACTAGGTCGTCTGTCCACCTTGCGAGAGGCCTTCCTACGCTGCATTTGCCGTCACGTGGTCTCCACTCAAGAACCTTTCTGCCCCATCGGCCATCGGTTTTCGTTTAGCTTCTTGCATACCAAATTTTATCAAAAATTGGTCCAGTCGTTTGCGTGTGAGGTAGTAACAAACATACACACTCACAAACTTTCGCCTTTATAATATTAGTGTGATAATGAGTAGGTACTAAAAGTGAAATATGAGGAAAATGGCGTTTAGGTATTGTGCAACACCTTAGCTGTCCTGTCCTGTCCTCGAAACCGTGACAGTAATTTTGTCTTCTTTTTCCTTTGAGAATACTGTTCATTCACAACATAAAAATCTATGGATTTAAAAAAGCTACAAACATTCAGATTCTTGTTGATTAATCATTTACAAATAGCTCAAAACTCAGCTTAACTGGGTGTTGCCTACTTTTTATTTGAATCATTGGCTTCATCCCATTAATGTAACAAAATAGAATATTTAGCAATAATGAATTCAGCTTCTGTAGAAAAGGTATGAACATCAAAAACACAAAAAAAATTAGAATAAATATCCATTTGTGAAACGTTTCAACTAAAAAAAAACAATTTGTGATATTACGCTATTTAGAGAATCAGTAGGGAAGATTTTACATATTCACTTACGACCAGAAATCTTTAATTTAAGTTTTAAGTTTATAAAAGGCAATATTTAGTAGTTTATTCTTTAATAGGTATGTAGGTATAGTGTTCCAGTACACAGTTGTTTTTTTTTTAAATGTAGAACAAATAAAGCTATATTATTATTTTTATTCTCTTTATTTGATATACATAACATATTGATTACATTTTTAAATATACATATAAAAAAATACATTTAAAAATATATAAATGGTAGACCACCGACTTCGGGTACCGAGACCAAGAAACCGGTGGTTAGGGTTCCAAAGACAGGAACCTCCTCACTATACGTGCCGTGTCTAGGAGGATTGCCTTCTGCATCAGAGCATTATTATTATTATTAGATATAGGGTAAGTTAGCAAAACCGCAAACATACTTAACGAAATAAATAAAATAATCATCTAATATATTATCACTTGAGGAAAACCATGGCTATAGACGTACTTCATGAAACTATGCAGTAACTGATTGCCGAAATAATTTGTTGAACTACCAATTTGTGGTTAGTTCGTCACATTTTGGGTAACAAAAGACCAATAATAAGGAAAATAAATACACATTTATCTACTTCATAATAACAAAGGGTTAAGTCCCGATTTAGTCTTTGTATGGAACCACAAAAACAATTAATGTTTTACAATTTTGTCCTGAAACTGAACAGTATTTGTGACGGCTTCTATGTTTAGAGACACGCTATCAATACATACATATTTGTTTATATATACATATATGGATTTACCCAAGTGTGCGCAAATAGGAGTTCTCCCCTGCCACCATCACCCACCACAAGTAAGTAAAATCATGTATTTTTATTTTATTTTCATTAAATACCAACTATACCCTGTTAAACTTCGCTATGGCACTGATGTGAAATGAGGAACGAAACTGAAATTATAAAGATATATGTTACAAGGACCTTTAAAGCGGGTTTTACCTATATCAGGTCGAGTTCAATTGCTTCAGAACTTTTTGAGTTCAACCAACTTACTAAAATTTTTAGGAACATTTATAAACATTGATCCCTCATATGTTTATCAAAGAAATGAGGAAATCTTTTAAAACAGATGTCAAAAATAAATCAGACAAATCATTTATGAAAGTACCTATCTCTTTACCAAATTTTATTGAAATCGGTGCAGCGATTTAGCCGTGTAAGCTTAACAGACAGACAGAGTCACTTTCTAATTTCCCTGTAGGATAAATATGGGTTTCAATAAGTTGAAAAAAAACCTTCTTAAAATGAGATATTTTTGAACCAACTTTTAACACGTAAAATTATTTAAAACAAAAAACCCGACTGCGTCAATATCTGTCAACTTTATTAACTCCCCATTTTTTTAAAATAAAACCTGTAAGTTATATATCTTATATACCTATAAAATTCTCGTGTCACAGTTTTCGTTCCCATACTCCCCTGAAACGGCTTGACCGATTCTCATGAAATTTTGTGAGCATATTGAGTAGGTCTGAGAATCGGCCAACATCTATTTTTCATCCCCGTCAATGGTAAGGGTGACCCATCCTTAATTTTTTTTTATGGCAAAACGACGTTTGCCGGTGTCAGCTAGTATATATATATATTCGTAGTCACCGTAAAAAAATTGATGATCGATTTTGATACCACAGTCGATGTATTTTGAAAACATTTTTTTTGAGATTACTTTTTGGCGCCAAAAAAATCAAAATTTTCTTATTTTTAATTGCGCGAGTTTATTGACACCATTTACATAAAAATATGACAAGTTGTTTAGGCTCTAGGGTGTGCCGAAGAAATATACATACCCACATATCCTCGAAACACAACCCTCCTTCTTTCGCAGTCGGGTAAAAAGGAGGAGATTCACAATTCGATAGTATTTTTTATGTTTGTTATCTCAGAACTTTCGACTAGATGAACCGACTTTGATGATTCTTTTTATTTGAAAGCTGGTGCTTCCCGTGTGACCTCATGTCAATTTAGTCCAGTTCTTGAAGTCGGTTTTCTTTTTGGGTAAAATTTTTGATATATATACAAATAAAAAAAAAATTGTCTGTCTGTCTGTCTGTCGGTCTGTCTGTCTGTCTGTCGGTCTGTCTGTCTGTCTGTCGGTCTGTCTGTCTGTCGGTCTGTCTGTCTGTCTGTCTGTTTGTTCCGGGTAATCTTTGGAACGGCTGGACCGATTTTGACGGGACTTTCAGTAGCAGGTAGCTGATGATCCGGGGAGTAACTAAGGCTACTTTTTTTAGACTAATTTTGTCGCGCGGCGTTACTCGCGGTACAATAATAACCGCGGGTAACACCGCGGGGTTCAGCTAGTTTTAAATAATATGAGAGAGTTATTAAATTTCATCATTCATCATCATCCTGAATAGTATTTAGTAGTTCACAGTTGGATATAGGTCTCTTCTTGGAGAGAAGGTTTTGGTATGGTATACCAGGTTGACCAGAGGGGTTGGTATAAAATTTATTTCCAGTTTTCCTTATCTTTGCACAACTTTGTTGTAATAGGCGTAGTTTAGTCGGTTCCTTCAACACCCATGGGATGAGAAAGGGTGTTGACACTTCGTTTTCTTAATCAGTCACATTTTTAAGTTTATTATTTCTAGAAGGAGGTAAATACGTCTCCATAAGGAAGTAGTACGTTCGGTCTTCGCCCTTCACCTTTTCAATGAACCAATCATTGTTTCAATTTAAAATATTCAAAAGAACTTCTGGCGTACGTAAGAATTGTTGTTTTTGGTCAAAATATCGTAAAGTACCTATATTTATATTGTTCCGTTTTCAGATGTCTTTGAAAGGAAGTAAACCACATTGAAGGGATAATTGTAAGAGTATGTTAAGATGAGGGTCACTGACTGCGCGTGGATTTCCTATATCGAATGTTTCTTGAGCGATTCTCGAGCTTAGAATTAGGTAGGTGCGTTGTTCAGAGGTTTTGAGAGATTTTGAGTTTGTTTCACGTCAATTCGAACGTCACGGTAATCGTGTTATGGTCCTCAGTTCGTTAAATATTGACGTAATAAGG
Organism: Spilosoma lubricipeda; assembly: GCA_905220595.1. Taxonomy (NCBI): domain Eukaryota; kingdom Metazoa; phylum Arthropoda; class Insecta; order Lepidoptera; family Erebidae; genus Spilosoma; species Spilosoma lubricipeda. Next base: position 11,657,025 of record HG992296.1, on the reverse strand, counting down.
ACTTTTTTATCAATTTGAATTTTTTTCTAGTATATTCATATTTTAATGCAAAGAGAAAACTCAGTTGAATTATCTAAGTATTGTATAATTATTGATTTTATAAACAACATATTGATATCTCTCTCTCTCCCTCGTATGCAATATAACAGTTAATTTATGCTAAACGGAATGATCACAAAGTGAACATTTAGAAAGAATATACATATCTCTTATCTACCAAAATGTGTTCCTAACCTTCAGAATCTTTAGACAGACAACTAATTTTTGTAAATTATGTGTGTAGGTACACTTCTTAGAAGAATACGTTTTTAATTCAAAAACACTTCAGTTTCTTTAAATAGAATCAACTCATTCACATTCAAAACACATTAGTCCAGATAAAAAAAAAACATTTTGACCAAAGACAACCACGCTTTTATTTTTTATCTCATATACACTTTAAGTATAGGCAGCCATTCAAAAACACAGCACAGAAAAATCGTCTACAATAAAATTATAACACATCGCAAATATGCAATAATTTACATGCGAGCGAGACAGTATAATAAAGTTTGCAACGTGTGTGAGTGAGAGCCAGCGACCCTGACCCCAGACAACACTTGCTGAATTGGTATGGTCAGTGTCGATAAGATAGCTTATCTATGGTTCGGTTTATTTTGGCAGTTTTTGAACGGAGTACTGTCAAGTGACGCCGGCTGTTAGCTTGAACTGATATGAACTTGCAGACACTACGTCTTTTGTATATAACTGTGTCAAGTGCTGATAGTGCATTTGCTTTTACTTTTAATTTTAAAACAAAAAAACTTATTTATGTAAAGGTGACCTTGATTTTGTGGTGATTATTGTCAGTGTTGAAGAGAACGTTGTTATATTGCGACGAATAATCCGGTATGGGTGTATCACGTAAGGAAGTTGGATATTTTGATGAAAGGTAAGTGATTATCTAACTTTACTCTCAGACTATAGCGCTTACTTATTAACATGATGCCAAACTCATTATGGCTTAATGGCCATAAGAACATCGTCTGTTGGGTTCTGCGAAAGATCAATGTGCCTTTGTGAATAATGTATGAGTAAATCTTTGAGCTCAAAATTTTCACCCGTACCTATTAGTTACACCTAAGATCTAGTCTTTATTAAAAACTTCATTCGCTTTCTGAGTATTTTTTCTCTTAATTTAATCGGTGTATTTAAGGTACTTTCATCATTTATCTATCAATTCTGACAGTTTGACACAAAACACTCTGAAGTTTATTTTTAACTTTCTTTTTATGTCTCAATGATGTTCTCAATTTTTAAGAATTAAAAAAAAACAAGTAAATCGACAATCACTGATACTAAAATGTCATCTTAACCTGTCACTCGTTTCGCGCCAAAAGTTTATGAAAAGGAAACATTTAAATGTGGAACATAATAATGAAAGTAAAAGCAAACCCATACATAACCAGCTGAAACAATATCGTGTTTGTGTGTGCGTGAGCCTGACCTTTCCCAACGTAATAGCCGGCGACGCCCGAATACAGGGGTCGATGACACAACGAGGCTGAATGTGCGATGCATTCGGCAGGACTCGGCTTAAAAAAAATAAAACGTCACTTTCATTGCATTGATACGCAGATGCGATTTTCGGGTTTCGTTTTCGTTTGATATTTTGACGCACGCCTGTAATAGAAATAACTTAAAAATGTAAAGATTTATTTTAAAAAGTTATTAATACTTTGTACTTAGAAAAAATGTTTGATATTTATAAACTTCATAGGGTTTTTTTAAATTGTACAATAGTGATAGGTGTGGCTAACCCTAAACGGCGGCTTTATCGTCTAATGTAATTTCTAACAAGTTTCCATAATCTAGAATCAACAGAATAGATAGAATGCCTAGCCTTTTTTTTCAATTTTTCCCTTAAAGAATTTTTCAATTCGGACCAGCAGTTCTTGAGATTAGCGCGTTCAAACAAAGAAACACACAAACTCTTCAGCTTTGTATATTAGTATAAGTTCGTATATAGGTAGATATAACTTTAAAACAATTTTTCATCGTGAGTCAAAATTGCAACAGCATAATTTGAGACCATTATGTAAGTAGCCCTATTTAACCGACTTCAAAAAAAGGGAGGAGGTTTCTCAATTCGACCGTATGTGTGTTCGCGGATATCTTCGTCGTTTATAAACCGAGTTTGATGATTATTTTTTTAATGGAAAGGAGATACCCCAACGGTGGTACCATGATAAGGACACTAAGATCTGATGATGGCATCCAAGAGAAATCAAGTCAAACCTTGAAGTCGGTTTTATTTTTGTTAATTTTTTTTTAATCATCATGATGAAGTCTATTATTGAACCAAGTGGCGTGCAATTTAAGATCTATGTCCAGCAGTCGGCTGCGATAGACTGATGATGATGATGATGATGAGTCATTTAAATCTTCAACAATCTTATAAGCCTTGCTTAGGAACAGCTTCCATTTTGATAGATTTTTATAAGACCAGCTGCGCCCTGCGGTATTTTATTATACTAGCTTTTGCTGGCGGCTCCGCCCGTGTGTATGTTGGTTATCGCGGGAAATAAAATAAAATCAGCGGTCGGTATGGTCTCCCTTGGAGACTGCAGCGACAGCTGAGCTGTGGCCTTTTGGACGCACTGACCGACCCACGCAACCTCGTTTGCGCCTTATATTGCCCGTAGCGTGAAAATTTCCCCCGTTTTTGAAACATTCTTCATTGTTGCTCCGCTCCTATTAGTAGTAGCGTGATGATATATACTCTATAGCCTTCCTCGATAAATGGACTATCCAACACTGAAAGAATTTTTCAAATCGGACCAGCGGTTCCTGAGATTAGCGTGTTCAAACAAACAAACAAACAAACGAACAAACTCTTCAGCTTTATATATTAGTATAGATAGTTTAAGCTTTGATCTGTTTTTATGTTACTTTTTTTTTTGTTCAAGCTTATAAAATGTGTGTGTCCAATAAATGTTTCATTTATTCATTCATTCAATTAGTAGCCCGTGTCCTTTCTTACGCTCAGGTACGCTAGACTATCTGCATACCTACTTCATTAAAATCGGTTCAGTAGTTGTGACTCATTTTTATATATTACTAGCCGACCCACGCAACTTCGTTTGCGTTTCCTATTGCCCATAGCGTGATAAATTAACCCCGTTTTTGACAAAATCCATTGGTGCTGCCCTCCTATTGGTCTTAGCGTGATGATATATAGCCTATAGCCCTCCTCGATAAATGTACAATACGGAAAGATTTTTTCAAATCAGACCAGCGGTTCATGAGATTAGCGCGTTCAAACTCACAAACCCTTCATCTATATATATTAGTATAGATATAGATAAATGGGGCGATATGATGTACGTAGAGTCAGCTAGTAAAACATAAAATCTCAGGTGTCAGATATCTTTAGACGTACCATAAATTTATCGAAATTGATCGTCACGATCTATAAGTATTTAAATAGTTGATGTATTTTTAAATTCATTTATTGCAATAATTACCTTTAGGTTTAGGAAGGCTAATTAAAGTAAAAATTAACCAAACCAATACGATATCGAATTTCATGTAAATTTTATTCTTCAAGTAATAGAAGTTATCTATTGACTAGTCCACCCAGTGGCCACAATTCGTCATTATCATCATCATCAGCCTATCTTGGTTCGCCACGCTACTTGGTTCGATTCTCGGCTTCTCGCATCCAGCTCCTGCAAGCCGTCTTGAGTAAATCATCACTCCACCTGGCCTGTGAACGTAAGACTACATTACGTTTGCCGAAACGCGGTCTCCACTTAAGAACCCGTTTACCCCAACGATTATCAGTTCTGCGGCTAATATGGCGAGCCCACTGCTACTTCAGCTTGCTTATCCTTTGGGCTATGTCGATGACCTTGGTTCTCTGCCGGATCATCCTGATGCGATCCTTCAGAGTAACGCCGAGAATACCCTCTCCATAGCACTCTGAGCGACTTTGATCCGTGCCGTAAGTGTCCACATTTCGGCTCCGTATTCGACCATAGATTTTTTTAAAATTATTTTGCTTTGCTCTTGTCCTCCATAAACTATAACCGTGCCTTTATACCTTCATTAGGTATCATAATTATTGTAAAAAAATGGGTACTTACAAAGTTTTTGCTTCACGTAGATAATATATTAATAACGGAACATAATTTAATGGAAACTAACACGAGTATGTAATATGGACTTGCCATATGCCTAGTATCGCCACATATGGTCTAGTGGCTTACGCGGTCGCCACGCCGCTATCTACTGCGCCAAGTGTTGTGGGTTGAAATCCTACATGGGACAACACTTTGTGTGATCCACAAATTGTTGTTCTAAGTCTAGATGTGTTCTTTGTTACATGTATGTTTGTAATGTCCCCCGCTACACAGGATTTAGTGCGGGAGTTTCCTTTAAAGAAAAAAAAAGACTTGGTTACTCTAGTCTAGTACTTACATAGAGATCCTTACTTTTGTTTGAGCCGGACGTGGCTTCCATTCATTCCCACAAATGAGAAATATTTTATGATAAGTACGATTTTCTTTTTTTACTGAATCAGTTAAAAAATGTATACACTTATATATTTTGGTAATAATATGCTGATTTGACTACCTTGTTGGTCTAGTGGTTAGCGTACGCGGCTGCTGATCAAGAGGTCTCGGGTTCGATTCCCGGGTCGGATCATATATTTGTGTGATCAACAAATATTTGTTTCGGAGTCTGGATGTTTTCTATGTATAATATGTGTATATGTATTTATATCAGTTTAGTACTCATAATACAAGCTCCGCTTAGTTTGGAACTAGATGATGTGGTGTGTAAGTTGTCTGAAATATTTATTTATATTTATTTATTTATTTGGTAATACTAATAGTATATACCTAATAAATACTTAGTTGGCGGTAAAAGACTGCACACAGTAATTACGTAAGGGATTAGAATAAAAGTTGTAAATATTTAGACATTAGAGACGTCAACATATTTTAGTATACAGTTTCATTTATAATTTGCAGCACTTTGATGTAGATTGGCAACATTAAATATTATCGTGAGTGACTTATTGAACCATTGAATTCCCGTTTAGCCATTCATTCTCTATCATTCATTCATTACTGTAAACGCATATGATACGCATATGGTACTCACTATTTTCACATTTGATTTTGTAGGTACTCTAGCTGACCCACGTAACTTTGTCTGGGAACCTCTCAGTCATGCTTCGGTTGCTATTCGTCAAAGCGTAATGGTAACTATCCTATCTTAGGCACGCCAGCAAAACACACATTTAAAAAAAAAACGTGGAAATCTGTTAGATAGTTTCGCAGTTCTTAGTCAGCAACAAAGTGACACGAGAAATTAAATGTAACTAGCAACCCACCCATGCTTCGCACGGGTTCTTTACGGATAACATAATATAGCCTACGTTATTCTGAAAAGATGTGCAGCTTAACGCTTTCCGAATTCTTTAACAAACATCGTTATTCTTTAGCCAATATACTTCGCCTTTTCCATCATTAACACGCTTTTATTAGGTTCGTCTATATGTCCGTTTGTTTATTGTTATAATACTTATATATCGTGTATTTTAGCTTTTTTACATTTAATAAATCATAAATACTTTATTGCATAAAATTACATCTATACAGATAAATAAAATTGCAGTGTCTGTAAATAACCGCTTTTTACTAAATGCATATGTATACACGGTACATATACCAAAAATGTAGTTAAAAAAATTTTTGGCTGTCTGTCTGTCTGTTTGTTCGGGGTAATCTCTGGAACGGCTGGACGAATTTTGACGGGACTTTCACTGGCAGGTAGCTGATGATCCAGGGAGTAACTAAGGCTACTTTTTTTAGAATAACTTTGTCCCTCAGCGTTACTCGCGGTACAACAATAACCGCTGGTAGCACCGCGGGGTTCAGCTAGTTTAACAATATAAATATAAGCTCTGATTCCCAAGCTAGCGTGAGCTGTATGTTGGCCAGCCAGTATCTTTCCTAGTATAAATTACACAGTTATATATAGCCTATATCATCATCATCATCAGCCTATCGCAGTCCACTGCTGGACATAGGTGTCTCCAATGTCCCACCACTTAGTTCGATCCTCGGCTTCTCGCATCCAGCTCCTGCCAGCCGTCTTGCGCAAATCATCACTCCACCTGGCCTGTGGACGTCCTACACTACTACACACTAGTCCTATAGCCTTTAAGTAACTGTGTAATTCATATAGGTATGTCTGTTGCAACGTGGTCCAAATATAAGCAGTAGAATCGTACATTATATCTTGTATTAACAACAATAACAACATAATACTAGTACCTTTAACGTTATCACTGATTGATTTTTCTTTGTTTTGTTTAGATTTGCGTTAGATTTTGGAGTATTTTTATAAAAGGAAATTCAGGTGGCATCAGCTTGCATACTGTTTACCTTACATGTTATACTAACACTATTGTACCTGAATATCTGACTTTGAAAAAGAGTGGCCATGAGTTTCTATGCCAGTATTCTTCTTATGAGGCTCTACGCATTTTGGAATCTGGAAGTTATGGATCGACACAGGCAGGCAGTAGAAATTGATGTTTTCGCCTTATTTACCTCGACAATACAGCACATGCTGTAACGTGTGTTTGTGTCGATCCATGATTTTTAAACTGTATCTTCAATTTAACGTTCATAAATGTTACTTAGTATCTTAATTGAATAAATGATTTTGAATTTACTTCTGAGTGATATGTATACCTTCTGTGCGTGTATGAATAAGTGTGTATGTATGCGTAATGCGTATGCGTATGTGTGTGTGTGCGTATGTATGCGTGTTTGTGTGTGTGTGTGTATGTATGCGTGTTTGTGTGTGTGTGTGTGTGTAATAAAAGTTATTTTATGGAAGCTGAGACAGATATGTAAATATGACGGTGCGAAGATCGCCGGGTCAGCTAGTTTTTAATGAAAAAACAAAGCAGTCATGAGAACTGCTAACAGAAGTGAAAACAAAAAGTGTTTTAATCTCATCTAGAATATATATTTTTGCTCTTGAAATAATAAACTCAATAAAAAGAAGTAAAAAATATAGCTCATGGAAGGCGTTCGGTGACGGTGACGTTTCATGATGAATGGTGGACGTCACAAGAAAGAATGGGGAGGTTATTTCAGTAATTTTATGTTTAGCGATTTAAACTGCAATATTCTTAATAATAAGAGCTGAGGAAATATACCACAAGGTTATAGAAGGAAAACTTGTCACAAATCTTATTCCGACCCGTCTGTAAACAATCGTATTATGCCATAACCTCCTAAACCCAGAGAGTCTTTTTTGCCCAGCAGTAGACTATTAAATACTGTTGATAATGATAACTGAGGAGAAAAGAAGACAAGGTAAAATTATTTTTGTAGTCTCACAGTAGTACCTAGTACATACCTAAAAGGTACGTACCTTCTAGACACTGCTGTAGTGCTAAAACATAATTCGTCATTGATCAGGACTTTTTTTTTTCTATGGAACAAACGGGCAAACGAGCAGACGTATCGCCTGATGGTAAGCGATTGCCGCCGCCCATGGACACCAGCAACATCAGAGGCGTCACAAGTGCGTTGCCGGCCTTTGGGGGATGGGGAGGAGGATTGAGTAGGGGTTGGGGGGGGTATGGGCCTCCGGTATCCTCACTCTCTCGGTGAAACACAGCGCGGACGCTGTTTCACACCGGTTATCTGTGATCACTCCGGTCGAGCCGGCCCATTCATGCCGAAGCGTGGCTCTCCTACGCTTAGTTCTGGGTCTTTAGTTTGTTCGTGTACCTATCAGCACAACCAATAGTGTCAAAAATTGTCCATTTTCCTAACTTGGGTAATTACCAAGGGTAGACAATTGTCTATCCTTAGAGATAAAATACTTCCTATTTTAACAGTGGTTTCCAAATGGCGAAAATATCGAAATAAATTTATGCAGTAAAAAGTATTCAATCAAATTGCACACATTTTCGTATTCGCATATAAATTGAGCGATCTAATGGTTATAAAAGTATGTCAACAGATGTATGCAAACGCTGCATGTTTTCGGAGAACTTTTAAGAAACCAAATTGTTGCTTTGTTAGCAGAAATCTATACCCTAGTTAATGTGCTGAGTCAGCCCCTTATTGTCGTACCGTACTAGGCCCGATACATTTATTTTACATATTCTATGACCGTTCCATTTATGTCATTATGATATCCTTACTGTGTTTGACATTGAAATAATGGTACTCGGTGATAACATGAGCTTTAGCGAAAAATTAACAGTGTGCACAATGTTGTTCTATTTTTTTTTAATAGTGATGTAATCAATGTCAAAAGCATAGTGTTGGATGTAATTGACATAAAATTACATCGCTCGTACATTAAGAACGTACCATCGGCCAGTTTATTGACGCCGCATCCGTCTGAACTTGGGAGTTTAAGCCTCTGTGAATGTCATCTAGGCTCAGTACAAGTGCAGTACCGTGCTTGTGTGCACCTACGTCGCGCTACTCCGACACGAAAAAAAAAACTAACATATTCACCCGCCATTATAACACATCAAAAGATGACAGTTCAAATTCAAATTCCGAATGTTTGAATTTAGAAATGCACGCTCAACACGCGCGGGAAAGAGACGACCATAGATCTGAGCGTCTGCTATTTCTTTGACGTCGGCCGGTGCATAGCGAAATAATAATGAAAAGTGGCATTCAGTAATTTCGTTGTGTTTACGCGCTGTGCTAGTTTATTTGGTTAATAGCGGTTTATTTCTCTAATCAGCGGCTTCTTCTCGGAGGCAGTGGCGCCCTCTTCGTGTCCCATATTCCTGCTGCATACATACGTATGGGTGTAATTCATGTAGCTGTCAAAACAATAGCAACCTCGTGGCTCGAGGATTTTTTTAGATGGGAGGACCTTGTCAGACTCATGGCGTGATGTGTGACAGTGTAACTAGTTTTTGGCGCGGAGAAACTGTGGCGGGCTCGAAAGCGGAAAATTAAGCTAGCGGTGTTTTTTCCAAACTTAACCTACGACAATCTTCAGTTGCGCGCGAGCTGTCCCCGCACGCGCCTCGCGTACTAAGCGATACGAAAATCTTCGAAAATCCACCGAATGGACCCCGAGCCGTGGGCTAGTCAATTCACTTTTCGGACTCCATGTGAGTGTGTTCAAAACGTTCCATTTTCGAATGCAGCAGAATAGCCGCGGCCGCGCGTTCGATGACCTCATAAAGTGAAACTATTTTTTTTCTTTCACTTTGCTCAAATTTGTGATGTAGTCATAGTGCCTTAGCCGTACAAACTTTTAATTGTGATGTCAAAGTGCAAACTTAGATAAAACTAGTATAAATATAGTGTTAGTGAACTATTATTTATGGGAATACAAACGAAAAGGAACATTATATGTGCATATGGACAGATACTGCACGGACTTTAGGTAAGTATACATAAATAAAAATAATTTATAAATGGAACGCGTCTCGTTGGTAATTTATTGAAATTGCTCTATGAACGCCAATCTTAATCTATGAACTTGATTGGAACAGAGCGAAGTTGGCGTTAGTGAGTTGCATTGCTAGATTGTGCCTGCAAAATCACCCATGTGACCGTGTTGAAGTTCTCGCGAGAGAAAATGCGTGGGAAAAGCGCCCTTAATGACATATGACTTTAGTTGGGTTTGGGGGTTGTGTGTTGTTATTTTTGGGTTGACGAATTTGCGAAAATATATTTTAGCTTTAGGTATAAGATATTGCGAGCATTTTGGTGGTGGATCGCGGTTCACTCGGCTGGCCTTCGTGCTATTAGCGTAGGTACGAACGTAGCTAACCTATTAGTTCTGCCTAGGTTTCTAGCCGATAATACTAGAACTCAATGAACGATAAGCCACGAACAGTTCTTATTTCATGATTTTGTTCTTAAAATAGTTTATCTTTGATTTACATTAAAATATTTGCCAGTATATTATACTCTTTTTGAAAAACTCTTTTTTTTATTTGTTAAGCATTTTATTAGGGAGCAATAGCTTCTAGAACGCACTCAGTCAATGGGCAGAAACCGGCTTATTTGTAGGGCTACTGACCTGAGGTACTATTTTTATATGACACCAAGCTACTTTAAGATAATAATGATAAAGGTAAAGCATACATCTGTTTGTTATAATAGCTTCAATTGACATGATTGTATAGGAAATTAGACTGAATAATATAACTTTAAGGAGTCGAAGTAACTACTTTTTTCTTATTAGAAGAAAACTTTTTGGGAAACGACATCTTGATTTTATGTTGAATAGTTTTGTGTAATTATTTGTACCTAGAAACCTTATTATTTAAACTCTTTTTTACACGACTGCGGTGAAGCCGGATAATAGTTTTGGCAGGCTATGTATGTTTCTATGTTCACCGTAACACCTAAACTACTACTACTACAGATTGGATACTAACTTTTAAACTTTCGCGTTCCATGATATATTAACAATTATTTTTACGGGAATTAACGCGATCACTTATTAGTGCTGTAAATCACAGGTATATAATACCTTTTAATAAGTGATCGCGTTAATTCCCGTAAAAGTAATTGTTAATATAATGAGTGAGGTGTCAATAAATTCGTAATAATAACGCTAGTGAAATAGGTTATATAAATTTTGTCATAAGTTTTACGTAGGCACTCAGGTTATGGTTTTTTATTTTTTTTCTTGTTTAAAAACAGTTTTATTAAGTAGTTTTAACTGAAGTCTACGTACAAAATAAATAAGGAATGAAAATGTATGTACCCTATGTATTTAAATATTTTTATATCGTTGAATACTTGTTATTTATACTGTGGCGACTATGTGGATACTACAGCGCCAGCTATTGAATGTACACCGAACTACGGAGTAGTGAACCACGGATCATTTACTAATCCTGTATCGCGCTATAGAAATTCTTGCGATCATTAGCGTAAATACAACATCAGAACATCATCAAGTCTTTCCGGATAACGTTTTTCTGGACTGACACACATGAATACCCTTTTAGTTTCTTGGACCCTCGCTGATAACCGGTTCCGTTTACAGGTTCACTTAGTAGCTACGGACCTCCTTCAATAGCGTAGTAAACCGAAGGCCAAATGATGCACAAGCATCACTAGGCCGCCATGGTGTGGGTCACCACGATGTTTTGTTACATTGTGTGCATTCGCAATGAATATGGTGACCACCTTTTTTGGATCATGTTTATGCTTTCCGTCAGGCACAGTACAAAAAAAAGAAAAGACTGAAGCAGAAAGCGTGCCCCCACTTTCGCACCAATCACTAACAGTGCACTGGTGACTGTTGTAGATATGAGGGAGGATAAGAAACTGCCTCGTTGGTCTCGCGGTTGGCGTGTGCGACTGCTGTACATGAGGTCTTGGGTCCGATTCCCGGGTCGGACCAAATGTTTGTATGATCTTCAAATATTTGTTTCCGAGTTTGGGTGTTTTCTATGTATAATATGTATGTTTATACAAAGAAGTATAAATGTATTTGTACCTATCAGTTGTCTAGTATCCATAACACAAGCTCTGCCTAGCTTGGGACTTAGATGGCGTTGTGTGTTTAGATGTCCGAATAATTTATTTATTTATCTTATTATATTACTACTGTACTACTGTACTACTCGTACTGTCAACAGCGACTTAGGTAGGTACCAGCAAACTATACCTACCTATATTTTTTTGTTCTAATTAAATAGTAATAAATTTCTTTATTTTCAAATATTCCATACGAATTATTAAATTTCTAACTAATTAATAAAACCTAACACTTTTAAACGAGTAATTCTTTTAGTTATCTATACAAATCAATTAAATTGGAGTGTCTGTTTGTAATATTAAAATAACCACTTTTTACTAAATACATATTACACATTACACATTTTTGGCATGTATACACGGTACATATACCAAAAATGTATTTAATTTTTTTTTTGTCTGTCTGTCTGTCTCTTTGTTCCGGGTAATGTCTGGAACGGCTGGACAGATTTTGACAGGAATTTCACTGGCAGGTAGCTGATGATCCAGGGAGTACCTTAAGCTACTTTGTTTTAGACTAACTTTGTCTCGCGGCGTTACTCGCGGGACAACAATAACCGCGGGTAACACCGCGGGGTTCAGCTAGTTTAGTAATAAATTTCTTTGTTTCAGGTGTCCCATACGAATGATTACATTTCTAACTAATTAATGAAACCTAACACTTTTAAACGAGAAATTCTTGTAGGTATATAATCTAAATCTCGAAAACGGCTTAAACGATTTTCATGACATTTAGTGTGCAGGGGGTTTCAGGGTTGATAAACCGATCTAGCTAAGATTCATTATAAACCTAGCAAATAATAATAATAATTAAACAAAATCAAACATCATTAGGTAATTCAGTTAAAAATATTTTAAACTAGTTGTTGCCCGCGGCCTATGTGTTATTCTGATGTATAAACTATATTACTGTAAAGTTTCATCCAAATCCGTTCAGTAGTTTTTGCGTGAAAGATCATCATCCATCCATCCTTACCTACAAACTTTCCCGTTTATAATATTAGTATGATAAAAAGTAGTTAAGTTGCTATCTATAGGTATGTTTCTGTTAAGTTTTATGATTTTTTTCTCCTTTATGATTGTTTTTGCAAAAGCAAAGCGTATTGTATGAGTAATGTTTTAGATTTTAATTGAAAGTTCATTTTATTTTAATGCTATTTCCGATACTTACATGAAATATTTTTTAATACACGCAAAATAGACCTCGGAGAGTACCACCATCACTGGTTGTCCAATAAGATTATTATTTGGCATATGTTAATAGATCATAAATTATATTTTATAAGTACATTACCTTAAGCAGGAAAACATATAAAATAATATGACATTTATGTTCAAGATTATTACTGGCTACTATAAAAATAACAACGGTGACGCATAAGTCAGGTGGACTGCGTGATAGGGTTCTTAGTTGGTATTTACTAGTCTTAAACTCAGCAGAACCAACTAAAACTTTCTAGAATATACTATAGTCAGATTTAGTTGGTTCTGTCAAGCCTTCTAAAGTCTTTTGATGTTCTAAAGCTGGAAATGTGATGGCTTTAATACGTCATGAGGTTATATGACTTGACAGAACCAACTATGGTGGTGGCGCAGTGGTAGCGTACGCGACTGCTGTTCTTGAGGTCTCGGGTTCGATTCCCGGGTCGGAACAAATGTTTGTATGATCTGCAAATATTTGTTTCGGAGTTTGGGTGTTTTCTATGTATAATATGTATGTATTTACAAAAAAAAAAAGTATATAAGTATTCATATCAGTTGTCTAGTACCCATAATACAAGCTCTGCTTAGTTTGGGACTAGACGGCGTTGTGTGTTCTAGTCCGAAATATTTATTTATTTATTTAATTATTTATTCTTTCGTAAATTTAGTTCATTGCCCCGCTGAAAACACTGATGCTGATAAACTATCGTAGGGATACCAGGCACACTTGTATAAAGTCTTAAAATGGAGACAAAAGTTGTAAGATAAAATTTACATCTACCTTACCTTTATTACTCCTAAGATTACTTGGGGTCAGCTACTAGTTCAACCGGTTTCACCTAAATGTCAGTTTTTCCACGGAGTGACTTGCATTGAACTTCCGCAAGCCTGAGGGTAAACTGACTACGAAGTTTGAACTAATTGTTAGTATATTTGACTTCAATAACGATTGCCATATCTTCTTGACTGGCCTGACCAACCGGAACCGACGGCTAAATGTGCTCTCCGAGACTCGGGTGTAAAACACTGTTAATTTCCATACTACGGATTGCTGTTAACAATAATCATTGCATACAATTCTAATAAATTCCATCTACATACACACACACACACACATATTCTTATATATTCTAAGTTTCAATAAGCCATTCATGGAATATCTGTTTCTAATCTTCAATATTAATTGTATTACATGTTATATGACGAGTATTACTAGTTTCCCAAGATAGTTTCAACCTTTTTTGATAGTCATCAAGTTGGATCTAGCTAAGTTTGGATTGACAATGTTGGTATTTGATTGTGAAACTTATCTTAGAAATATTACTTTTAAAATTTCGAATGATAAAAGTAGAAAAAAAAAATGAATTGCTAAATATTAATGCGTGAAGCAAACACTGACCACGAGACCACTTAGAGTTTGAATTTGAGTGGAGACCACGTGATGGCAAACGCAGCGTAGGAAGGCCTCCCGCAAGGTGGACGGACGACCTAGTTAAGATCGCAGGGATTCGATGGATGCAGGCCGTCACCGACCGGTCGTAATGGAAATCAATAGGGGAGGCCTACGTTCAGCAGTTTATCTCTTACGGCTGATATGATGATGATGAAGCAAGCACTTTGTACCCCTTTTGGAACGAAGTTCGTTATGGCGCGTTGCGCTGCTACACGGAAAAAATTAAGACCGAAAGTTGAACCGACACTTTGCTATATTGTTTTTTTTTTACTAAAATGACGCAATTGAAGGTGTGTGAAAGTTTGCACAGTTTAGGTATACCTATGGAGAAGAAGTACAGAAAAAAATCTTATTAAAAAAGAATTTCGACCACTGGGCGACTACTGCGTAACTGCTACGGTTTTCTATAGCTCAGCTATTTAAATGTAATGTTTGAAGATGAATAGAAGAATAAATTGTTCATGTTATTAATACAACCGATACCAATAGAACACACAAAATATATAATACCAGCTTTGTATTTGTCGGTTATCGGGCTTATTCTTTCAATTTATATTTTTTTTTTTGTCAATCGATTGCAATGAACAAACTCTCAATGTTAAGTGAAGCAACCCGCATTGCATTTATAAAAACCGCATTCAAGTCGTTTCTGAGATTACTTCTGACAAAAATTCTAAAAATCATTGTTTTGGGTTAATATTGCAACTAGTTGTTGCCCGCGGCTCCACCCGCGTGTATATCGGCTATCGCGGCAAACAGTAGCCTATTTGTTATTCTGATGTACAAGCTATATTACTGCAAAGTTTCATCCAAATGTTTTTAGTAGTTTTTGCCTGAAGAAATAACAAACACACACACTCACAAACTTTCACCTTTATAATATAATAGGAAGGATAGGATAAATGCCCCCTATTATAGTTTTCTTATTAATCTTCCATGTACAGACAGCGACCACTAACGATTGTATTACATATATTGATATATATACATAAAGAATACCTACTGCATATAGAATACCTACCTACGCAATAGAAATTTCCGTCAGCAATAAGTCTTAAATTAATTTTCGTGTTCATGTATTGGAGGTTATACGTGTACCTAAATAAAAACACACGCTTCTGTTAAAATGAGATATTTTACAACATGCGAAACCTCATATTTATATCTATCTATCACCATGGAAGAAAGTGTTTAAATATTCTTTATATCTTCAACACGACAACACGTACTGGCCTTGGAAGTCACAGTTTTAGAGTGGTAGACATACGTTTTCGAACTAAGCGGTTCAGCTCTTTCTTTCTAAGGCCAGCAGTGAAAACCTGGAACTCACTACCAGCGCACGTGTTTCCGTCCCACTATGATCCCGGGTCCTTTAAGCAGGGCGTGAGAAAGCATCTGACTAAGCCGTCATAGTGTGGGTCTACATTGAGTTCATTCACAATGAGTATGGTGACCAGCTCTCTTGGATTCTACTCATGCTTCCTATCAGACAGAGTAGAGCTTCTTCCTTTACTTCTCTTCTTTACTCCTTTACTCTTCTTCTTCTTCCTTTACTCTTTGATCAGTTACAAAAGTTTTTATTTTGAATTTAGAACACCTAAATGAAACCGTGCTTATTTATTATTGTACTAAAATAATAAACAAAAAAGGAATACCTAATTATTTTTGTGCATAAAATTTTGACCTTAAATAAAATCGTGCTGCCGAACAATAGTGCGTGTGGTCTGACTCACTGATTTGATCAAAAACGAAGGGTGACAGATACCTATTCTTCATTCAAACACTCCATAGATGATGACAAACATGATACCGGAAGTGAAACATGGTGACGTCACATTTCGTTTTTTTTATTTAAGGTAACCGAGAGTAGGGTTTTGTTCGAGAAATAAAAAAAAAACATTTGCCGTTTTACCGCCTTTGTACTAATTTATCAATTGATGCAGAGTTCTAGACTTTTCGGTAATTTATGTACTCTTAAGTAACTGTTTTATTTTTTACAATAGGCACAGCAAGTGACCAAAATGCTTTAGAACAATGTTTACTTGTCACCATCATCAGACCAGTCATTGATATTCTCTCCTTGGAAAGGAGATTTATTCTAACGATAAATACTATATGTCTATATATACTTACTATAAATATTTGAATATACCTATATTATGAAATATAGCAGGTTAACTGCCGGTAACCGATTTCGGTTCGGTAAACCGGTGTCTTAAAAGTTTCTATAGATTTTTTAATAGCTAATGAAATGTTTAGAGCTTAATCCTCTAATTCACAATCTAATCTTTATATATATAATTCTTCTGTGAGTGTGTATGTCACTGAACTACTCTCAAACGACTGGACCGATTTTGATGAAATTTTTTGTGATTGTTCAAGGGGATCTGGGAATGGTTTAGATTCACAATTTTGTCCGCTGGACAATGTTTTTTTAATTAATTTTTAATTAATTAGTAGTTATGGCAAAACGACGTTTGCCGGGACAGCTAGTAGCTATATATTACATAATATCTAATAGCGCTTGCACTGTGTTTCACTGAATGAGTGAGGAGACCGGAGGAGCATACCCCAACCAAAGGCCGACAACGCACTTGTGACGCCTCTGGTATTGTGAGTGAGGTTGCAGGTGATACGTCTGCTCGTTTGCCCCTTTTTATGACATGTATATAATTCTTGTAATATTATCTGAGTTTTGGAAACGGTTTTATTGAAATTAAGTAGGTATGTAAGGGGATTTGGGGTCTATAAATCGATTCAGCTAGGATTTATTTTTGGAAAATTAACCTAAACAATTCTATTTACGGTCCTCCAGGTACCTAATCTTTTCTTAATTTTTTTTTTGAGCTACACTAAAGTATGATTAGTAGCCATTACTTTACACATTCTGTTGGCATTAAAATTTATTTATATCTATTCAACAATTGTATACATACATACATCAGGACTATAAATAATAATAATATTGTTGTATTGTTTTGATCTAAAAGGTAATTAGTAAAATACAGATTATATTGAAATCGTCTAAAACAATGACTCAATAACAAATTTCGGGAAAAACCATTTACCTTCCTCACAAAATTCCATCCAAATTTACAACAAATAAGGAAATTGTGAATCATTATTGTCGGAACAGGAATTGTGTTTATTTTGTCGTTTTAACAATGACAGGCCTATGACGTTCTTAGTTTTAATTGTACCAAATATTAACCACGAATAATGTGTGGCCATGGTTAAAAATAGTTATTTGTTATACAACTGTGCAAAGTTGCTTTTTAACCGCGTGCTCGATTTTGATGACCGAGCAAGCGAAGGATTCTAAAATACCTACCTACGTAGTTCTAAGTTATTCTAAATAATGATCTGTTTCGACGTTTAATATAAAAATTAGAAAAAAAAACACAAAGCAATCATGAGGACTGCCGACAGAAGTGAAACCTCAAAACTATTACCTAACATACATTCTAGAATAAAACTCACTTGTACTTATTCCACTATTTTATTTTATTTTACACCTGACCGGTTTCGCCTTATGGCATTCTCAAAGGTTTTATTCTAGAATGTATTACAACAAGTGCCATCAAGTGCCGACAATCGAGAGTATAAATTATATTAACATACAGTTGCTTAAGCTCACCTGAAATGAACCTCTTCGCTCTTTTAATTAAAGGCGCGATAAAAAGGAGTAAAATATTCCTTGAGCATCGATTACAACAGAAATACTTATTGTGATGTGATAATGCTATACAGTATAAACATATCACCCGAGTGAAGCCGGGTTTTTATCTAGTATTTTTATGAATAAACGCTTATTTTCTTTCACTATTTCTTCGTCACTTTTTTCATTTACAGATGCACTTTATTAAATTTCCATATCTTAAAAGCTTATTTAGTTTACAAATATATTAAACATAAAAAACGGATTTATTGTTATCAAATTAACGTCCTCGCTAAGAAACATAATGTTTTAAATGAAAGTAGAAAGAAGAAAGACAGCCTTGTTGACTCGTCGTCAAGGCGCCCTGCGCCGCCGTACTCACGCCAGCGCCCTGCGCCGTCTTAGGTCACATCACGTGTCCTGACGCGAGTTAAACAATTTTAACCCATACCATAACATTTTTTAAAAGTTTACAACGTCGATAAAGAACATTTCACTTTAAAAATTAAAAGAAAATTACTTAAAACCTTATTTATTTGAGCTATTTTTATGGTATTTTGGAAACGTCACTTCATTAGTTGCTTTTTCATTATTTTCTTTTAATTTAATTTAATTTTATTTTTACAAAAAAAAAACTTAACAAATTTAACGAATAAATAAGTCTCACATTTTCTAAAATAACTAAAACTTTACGAAAACTAAACCAATTTCAAAACAGTGTTTGATAAATTACTTAGATATCAATTTATATAATTAACTAGCTGTTGCCCGTGGCTCCGCCAGCGTGTATATCTGTTTTCGCGGCAAATAGTAGCCTATGTGGTATATAAAGTAGCCTATGTGTTAATCAGGTTCTGCTTCCGGTATATGAATGAATTTTATCAAAATTGGTCCAGTCGTTTGCGGGTGAAGAAGTTACAAACATACACACAACTTTTACCTTTATAACATTAGTGTGATGAGATGATGAAAGTGTCAAAGGTTATGTCCCCTAAAATATATACTATCACTTAGATACCTACCACGTTTATTGAATACCTGATGTTGCAGATACATAGGTTTCCACATATGCCTCTCCAAATCAGTTCAGTAGTATAACAAACATACTCACTCACAAACTTTCGTCTTTACATAATAGTGTGAAGTGTGATGTAGAATAGAATAGAATAGAATAGAAAACTCTTTATTTGTACACCATTATAGTACATTGTTACAAGAGTACATAAAATGTGAAATGTAGTGTACAAAGGGCGGCCTTATTGCCAGAAGCAATCTCTTCCAGGCAACCTTAGGATGGATTAAAATGTACAGGAGAGACAGTGGTAGTAGTGTATTTCAGATGTAGTGTGATTAGAATCAAATATAACTAGGTATATAATTTAGATTTTTCTAACAAATGCTTTTTTGATCTACTACAGTCTCATTCTCATTTTGGCTTTCAAAAAATATTCTTAAAAGTTGTGTAGTATTACGCATGTATTAAGCCAAAGAAAAAATCAGAGACGGAGAGAAAAACCATGATGAATAATAACTTAGATATATGAAAGAACACCGCTTACTATCCAAAACAACATTTCAATATCCGTGCAAAGGTTGTCTGGAAGAGACCGCCGTGAGCGATAAGATCGCCTATCGTAATACCTAATGTTGATCTTCATATGTGTATCTCTGTACAAATTTATACTTTAGTTTTGTACAATGAAGTTGTATAAATAAATGATGATGACGGCATTAAGAAATATTTAGTTTAAGACAAGTAATAAAACAAAGCAATAACAAGTCTTCCTTATTAAAATACGTCATTAATTAATTCCTTCCAAAAAACAACCATGTTCTTATCACTTTACTAGCAAAACCCTAACATATTTCCTCTATTTCGAAACAAAATTCCTGGTGATAACCGTTCTGCTAGAAACAAAGGGGCACAAAAACGGTTCATATGCAACACAAATCACTTAGAAGCACGTTAGTTTAATATTGATCGTCCAGAAATATGTCCAAAGCCAAACTGGACGTTAATATTTGAGGTGGACAATTTGGTGCAATCAATACTAGTCATGTATCCGGTCACTGACCAACGAGGAAAAGATTTAATGACCTGACAATTTGTGGTTTAGTTTCGATAGTAATTTGGAAAGAGGAACTTGCGTAATTGAATGTGGATATTTGAAGAATTCTTTTAATGTTTGAGTGTTTAAATGAAGCTGAGGATCGAACCAAGTGGCGTGAGAGGCATATGGCGTGCTGTGATAGGGTGATGATGATGGTGATATGAATGAATTATTTTGTTTGCGGTTAGTGTTAAGACGTAAGAAGCAGGAACGTAGGTACTTACATACTTACCTGAATGTATTATGTAGGTACCTACTTATACCTGTATCATTCATTCATTTACATTATGTATACTGAATATTTATAATAACATGAATATACCTATATACTACCTATTTAACTGCGTGCATGTGATCTCGGGTTCGATTTCCGGGTCAGACCAAATGTTTGTATGATCGATGTTTCGAAGGTTTCCAGGTATTTTGTATGTAAAATATGTATAGATGAAAAAAGTATATTTATATTTATATCAGTTGTCTAGTACCTACTCATAATACAAGTTCTGTTTAGT
Source organism: Spilosoma lubricipeda (assembly GCA_905220595.1). NCBI lineage: Eukaryota > Metazoa > Arthropoda > Insecta > Lepidoptera > Erebidae > Spilosoma > Spilosoma lubricipeda. The sequence goes on along the minus strand of HG992296.1, from coordinate 11,636,530 downwards.
TTGGGACTAGATGACGTTGTGTTAAATGTCCGAAAATATAAATTTTTTAGACAATTTTCGGGTAAGGGGTGCTTATTTTTCTAGTTATAAACGTAAGTGTGCCAGTGATAAAAGGGGTTCCAAGGATAGGTAGGTTTACTCTTAAAAAAGCTTTGCGTGATTAAAGAACTAGGTTAGAACAATAACGTAAATCCGGAAAGAAACAGAAAACAATTTGTTAAGCGACGAAAAGCGCCAGTCAGTCAGTCAATCAGAATTTGTTGTGTCCTGCATTTCAATAGGTATAGATATGTACTTTTCTATCTAAGACCAATCTATACAAATAAATAAAATTGGAGTGTCTGTTTGTAATATTAAAATAACGGCTTTTTAATCAATGCATACGTATGTATACACGATACATATACCAAAAATGTAGTTAAAAAATATTTTTGTCTGTCTGTCTGTCTGTCTGTCTGTCTGTTTGTTCCAGGTAATCTCTGGAACGGCTTGACGGATTTTGACGTGACTTTAACTGGCAGGTAGCTGATGATCCGGGGAGTAACTTAGGCTACTTTTTTTTAGACTAGCTTTGTCCCGCGGCGTTACTCGCGGTACAACAACAACCGCGGGTAACACCGCGGGGTTCAGCTAGTTAAGTAATAAAGCGAAACTCACTTTTACATTAACATGAGTAACCTGAGAACTACACCTACATCTATAGATATAATATACGAACGAATAAAAGTTAGTGTCTGTTGGTAATTTGAAATTAACAGCTTTTTACTAAGTAAATATACCTACAGTACTAAAATCAAAAGACAATTTTTGTATGTCTGTTTGTTCTGGATAATATCTGGAATGAACCCATTTTGACGGAACTTTCATTCACAGATAGCTATAATTAGCCGATAATGATATAAGGAGTAACTCAGGCTACTTTTATATACTGTATACGTTATAGACTTGCCCTTACTACGTAAGTGAGATAAATACTATAATAGTAGTTAGCAAAGGTTTTTAATTATAAAAAAACAAATCCCTCATCTATTGGTATGTATATATATAAAAGAGGAAGGTGACTGACTGACTGACATGCCCAGTGATCAACGCACAGCCCAAACCGTTGAACCTAAAATCCTGAAATTATGTATGTAGGTTCTTCTTATAACGTAAGTGAGCACTATGAAAGGAATTTCTGAAATTCCACCCCTAAGGAGGTAAATCAGGGAATAAAAGTCTGCGTGAGCGAAGCCGCGTGCAAAAGCTAGTCAAGAATAAATACCGTGTCGCGCAAGACTTTACAAACATAAGCACATGAAAGGACTGCAAAGAACACCCAGACTCAGGAAAAAGCGTTTCAATGGACAGGTTAATAAAGTTATTTATTACAAGTTGTTGCCCGCGGCTCCGCCAGCGAGTATATCGGTTATCGCAGCTAATAGTAGCATATGTGTTATTCTGATGTATAAGCTATATTACTGTAAACTTTCATCCAAATCCATTCAGTAGTTTTTGCGTGAAGAAGTAACAAACATACACACTCACAAACTTTCGCCTTTATATATAAGTGTAAAGTGTAATGTAATGATGTGATGTAGGTAATCGTGAAAAAAATGAAGCCATCTATCTGAAGCTTTCGTAGTAAAGATTGAGGGATTACGCAAGACAGGGGTTGCATTTCATCTTTCTATCTGCTTGTTTGCCACCGTAACCTATACCATACCGTTTACACCATAAAAATCAATATATTTGTATATCTTTCACCACCAGCCAGCCATTAAAATCGGTTCAGTGATTAAGGCGGTACGAGTACGGTGGAACATGCAAACATACTCGTATTTAGACTGCCAAAGGTATGGGGAAAATATATATGTATTAAGTAAAACACTTCACTTATCTCATTTTAAATAGCATACTGTTGTTTGTCTTTTCTATCTAATGCCGGTGACCGCTTAACCAACACTTAGTGCACTTGCTAATTTACAACTAAGTATAATAATTAAGTATAACAGATCCATCAGATAATGTTCTCCCTTTAGCCAGAACACAATGTGCAGTACCGTCGAAGGCGCAGATCTATTCTTACACACACATACACACACACATAAGTTAACACTTAGCAACTCCCTCTATTAATGTAATTATTATTTGTTATAGGAACAATATGTATAATTATGATTTGACTGCCACGTTGGTCTCGCGGTTGGCGTGTGCGACTGCTGGTCATGAGGTCTCGGGTTCGATTCCCGGGTCGGACCAAATGTTTGTATGATCTACAAATGTTTGTTTCGGAGTTTGGGTGTTTTCTATGTATAATATGTATGTATTTACAAAAAAAAGTATATGTGTATTTGTATCAGTTGTCTAGTACCCATAAAACAAGCTCTGCTTAGCTTGGGACTAGATGGCTTTGTGTGTTAGATATCCGAAAATATTTATTTACTTATTTAAATATATAGAATTATTAATTTATTCCGTATTGTATGTTTTTTTTTTATTTCATTTATGGGTTCCCTATGTATCTATTCTATAGGTAGTAGAGCTCATTTAAGCACGAACGGGACGGCTCGAGGGACTCACTGTTACCTTCAAAAAGAATGATTGATTTGGAGGTCTTGTCCTACTTCTCACTTCGTTTTTAACTGACTTAAAAAAAAGGAGGAGGTTCTCAATTCGACCGTGTAATTTTTTTTTATGTGTGTTCGCGGCTATCTTCGCCGTTTATGAACCGATTTTGATGATTCATTTTCTATTGGAAAGGAAATATCAAAAACGGTGGTACCATGATAAGGACACTAAGATCTGATGATGGCATCCAAGAAAAATCGAGTCGAACCTTGAAGTCGGTTTTATTTTTATTATTATTTCTTATTTTACTACTAGATTGGGAAGTGGTACAAGCGGTCGCCATGCCGCTTTCCACTGCGCCATGTGCTGTAGTTTCAAATCTCACAAGGTACAACACTTCATGTGATCGACAAATTGTTGTTCTGAGTCTGGGTGTACTTTGTGTCTACTTCATGTATGTTTGTAAAATCCCCAGTGACACAAAATGTATTATTCCTAACGGGGGTGTTATTTAAGAAAAAAAAAAACAAAAACCAACAAACAATAGATATTATGTAAATATCAACTATCACATTTTTTTTAAAATTTAAATTCCGAACGAAAAACAGTTTTTTGTTAGATACCATTTTGAGTTTCAAAATCGATATGGTACCTAATTGTTAAACATGAATACATCTCGATATCAGAGTTCACGGGTCGAACATTAAAATCGATATTGTTTTTATCGTTGGTAACATACCTACAAGTCTTGTTATAAAATAAAATAATTCCTGAGGATGTTTCGCTCAGTGTTTATTAACAGTACATTTGTAGTTCTAATTGTTTTTTATTATCGTCTTGTTATGTCAAAAGTATTGATCAAGGAAGAGTTACCTACCAGCCTAGCATCGATTAGGGGAGGACCTGAAATACCTACTCCTAGAATAGGCCGCCTGAGGCAAGCCGTAGTATATGGGGATGGTTTTCGATTTTCCATCCTGTCATCTAAACAAGGCATCAAACTAGAAAATTACATCCAGAAACAAATGATTTTCCTCACCACACAATACTTCTCATTGGTGGAAATCTCAGCTAGTGGCTAGTGTCGGACCTCCAAGTTTCTCAAGTCCCTCTCGAAAAAGTATATTTCATATAATAACAATATGGTCAAATGTACCCATGGAATATCCTTTTTAATGGCCTTTAGACCTTTAAAAGAATATTTGTTTATTTGATATTGGATCGATATTAATTAAGAAATAGCACGTTCGTTAAAAATTGATAATCAAAAAGTTTCAAATAGAATTATCGAAATATTAATTTTGTATCATTTTTTTTCCTTAATTTAGTCAATTGAACAACTTACCTACCAATAAGGAAGTGTTATAAAATAGTTATGCTAGATACCTACTTGTTATCGAAAGCTCGTAAATTCTTTTAATTAAATTTTATTTAGGTATCCCATGTTCCTAATACCGGTAGCCAAATTTATCAATATCGCAGATTAAGAGACTAAATATTATGTCCCTACAGGTATTAAAAGTACACAATTCTCGGGGAAAACAAATACAATAATTACTTCTCTAGTACATGTATTTTGTAAACGAATTTTATGACCACTTTACGTGTATTGCCTTCTCAGTAAGGAATCGTACTTCATCTGTAATAATAACATTCAATAATTATATACTCTATTTGATATTTATGCTCCAATAAAGACTCAAATCGTTCGTGAAAAACCTGCTCCGTGGCTGACTGATAACGTGAGACTCATGATGAGGCTGCGTGACGCTGCCTTAAAAAGAGCTCGAGTTAGTCAAACTATAGGACACAGAGCCTATTACAAAGACTTAAAAAAACTAGTGGGACAGGCCCTTCAAAATGAAAAGAAATGTTACTTTAAGTTACACATTAACAGTAACATTAAAAATCCTAGGAAACTATGGAAGAACTTAAAGGGTAATTTGATGCCCTCGAGGTCGTCAGAAGTACCTTTGTGCGTAGGTACTGCAGATCACATTAACGATAATTTTTTAAATATTCCCGGTAGCCTAACTGTTTCCATTTCACAGTTATCATTTTTCGAGTGTAATCGCTTTGGTGGTGGTACACTTGCTCTCCACACTGTTGACACATCTGATATAATTAATATACTGAAAGGTTTAAAATCTAATGCTAAGGGTATTGATGGTGTGACATTGGACATGATAAGCTTACTGCTGCCATACACAGTGGATGTACTTACCACTATAGTGAATAAGTCCATTGTGACATCCAAATTCCCTTCAATGTGGAAAACAGCAATTGTAAGGCCAATACCAAAAAGTAACGATGTAACTTCAGTACGCGACCTCCGTCCTATAAGCATTCTACCATGCCTTTCCAAAGTTTTGGAGAAAGTCATAGCCATACAGTTAACGAAATTTCTGGAGCTTAACAAGATATTGCCAGACAAACAATCAGGCTTTAGGAAGAGTAGGAGTACAGCGACTGCGTTGTTGGACGTTACAGATAACATAGTAGCTGCACAGGATGGGGGGGATGGATCGATTTTGGTATTGTTGGATTTTTCCAGGGCTTTTGATGTTCTAAATACGTCACTACTATTATCAAAGTTGTCTTATTACGGCTTTGAGGATTCTGCTGTGCGTTGGTTTGATTCTTACCTGAACAATCGCTCTCAATACGTTGAGCTTTATAATGAAGATGGATCAACCTCTTGTTCTGCTGTGAAGTCGGTGACGCGGGGAGTTCCTCAAGGTTCAGTTTTGGGACCGCTTTTATTTACTGTATATAGCGCTGACATGGTAAAAGTAATTAAGTATTGTAAATTTCATATTTATGCTGATGATGTTCAATTATATTTATCTTTTAAACCTAACGAAACTTTAAATGCAGTGGATAAAATTAATGAAGATCTAAGTAATATATATAACTGGGCTTTGAATAATAATTTATTACTTAATACGAATAAGACTAAGTTTATGGTTTTGGGTTCCAGGGATCAAGTTAAAAAAATAGGTATCTTGAACCCTCAGATATTAATCAACGGGTCTAGAATTGACCGTGTATCGGAAGCGCGAAACTTAGGGTTAGTTATGGATGAGGAGCTTAGGTTCGAACATTATATCTCTGACGTAGTGCGAAACTGTTTTTACCGACTTAAACTGTTATATAGAATAAGAGATTATATAAGTACTGACCTGCGCATACAGTTATGTGACTCGCTTGTGCTATCAAAGTTCAACTACGTTGATGTAGTATATGGTCCTAGGCTACTCGCTAAAACGGCTGGTCTGGTTCAGAGAGTACAGAACGCGTGTGCGAGGTATTGCTTTAATATTCCAAGACGAGCCCATGTTACACCTTTTCTGAATGCAGCTGGTATTTTGAAAATGCGTCAGCGGCGGGAGCTACATTTGGCTACACTGTTGTTTGGCGTTGTTAGATACAAAACGCCGGAATATTTGTTTAAGAAACTGGACTGGATGGAACGCAAAATGCACAAAAGCAGGGACGGGTCTGTGCCACTGCGCATTCCTAGACACAGAACTACAGCTTTTAAAGGGGGTTTCCGATATAGTGCAACAAAGTGCTGGAATAATTTGCCACCGCCACTTCGCAACCTAGTTAGTCATAATTCTTTTAAATCAAAAATTAGAGTTTTCTTTTTGACATTACAAAAATCCAGTGCTTTGTAATGTTTTTGGTCTTTGTAATATTTTTAGTCTTGAATACGTTCCTGTTCCTATAGTTTTGGCTTGTGTATGTGAATCTTATATATCTTGGGGGTTTAATGTATTTTTTATTTATTTTCATTATTTCCTATATGTTAATTGTTGAAACTGTGCACGCGTTCGTGAAGTGTTAAGTTGGGCTACAGCTGAAAATCAGCGCTGTGGTCACTTTCAGGACCGCAGCATAAGCTGAGCTGTGGCCTTTTGGTCACACAGCTAGACATTTCACTGCTTTTATTTTGTTTGTTTTGTATATTGTTTGTTGTTATTTACTCTAGTTAAATGTCTTATCTTTCTCTTTTACATGTATGTTATGTGTGACTAATAAATGTATTCTATTCTATAAAAATGTATTCTATAGTTGATCGTACAAGAAAATTAAATTTACTTTCAAACGATAGGTCTAACCTATCGTTTGAAAGTAAATTTATTTTTCTTCTTCATCAAACAAAATGGCGGATTGGCGGCAATTTTTTTGTCTATGCGCTAACGGCCAGCGTGTGTTTAGAACCAGTTTCTTGCGTTTCATACACTTAACCTTGTCATTAGGCTCGCCAAGTCATTTTATATTTAGAACTAAAAAGAGACATGATCATATTTACTATAGTAAAATAAACTTTAGCTTGACTACTATACAGTTGATTTCCATTTCTGTATATTTTCACTTCTGTCGCTTGGTCTTGAGCGATGTTAGATTTTCGTCACACGGCACTACGTTCCCCTCCTAGTATACACGGTGGCAACGCACGGTAAATTGCTCCACATGATGGCGCTATTTTTTATTTTTGACTAGTCGGCCATTAGAAATTGCGCTAGCTACTTTCAAGACATGAGTCCAAGAAACTTTTACGTCTTTTTTAAATTACAGTTGCTTTTTGTTCTTAGTTTATTACTTTTAAGGTATATCTATGTATATTATTACTGTTATAAGTAATGCTAGACCAACTCGCTTTGCAAATTAAATAAGGCATTGAGTTTTAAGAAAATTTTGAAAATAATAAGCTCTGAAGAAAGTGGTGTGGGCGCTACAGAATTGACAGAATGTCGGTTTACGTCCTTTCTGAAGTGACAGGTTTCTCCAAGTTTAATTTAACTAATAAATCTTGTTTTTCACTCTAAGAAGATTAGAGATTTTGTTAATAAATAACGGTATGTATCTATTTCTTGGATACATATTATTAGGTATAGAAGATGAAACGTTAACTATAAATGACATAGCATAACACAGCTTTGGGCCCTGTGTACTTATGTATGTACCTACTTAATATGTAGATACTTTTTTTGATATTTTGACAAATAGCCCGCGTCTTCATTTAGGAAACAGTTACCTTTTTTTTACAAATGCTACCCTATGTAAAATACTTTTGTGTAGGTACTTCTACAAAAAATGTATAAAACCTTATGATATATCGATCACATTTTAGGACGGGGTTTGTACACATGAGTTGAATATTCATTTATTTATTTATTTAAACTTGTTGCACTTTTGTACAAAAGCGGACTTAATGCCATGAGGCATTCTCTCCCAGTCTACCTTCAGGTGATGTAGAAATCTAGCTAACGTTTCTAAGTAGCTAGAATATCCAGCTACTTAGTTACTAATTCAATAATAATATTATTTTGGATGACATCTAATCTTAGTTTGTGCGATTATTAGAATCGAGTCGATATAATCGGAAAGTTCAAGACTGATAAGCACAAGCTTCAAGATTGACCTTCTATCCACCTCTCATAGAATACATTCTGTTCAAATCAATCTATTAATTCGCTTGCTTCGTGTAAAGAGGTGATATCACTTTAGTACTAAAGTGTTAATTTAAATAGCAATAGCGTATAAAATTAAAGTCGAGCGCACCAAGGATGTACCTAAACTATCTAGCACGCTATCAAATAGTTCAAGACACAAGGTGTCTTTATCTAATTCAATAGCACCCTTCCCACTAACCGACCAACTGAACTTGACCCCCCTCTAACGATTACATACATCATCTGTTACATCAGATCGTACAAAATAATTTTCTGCGCGGGAGTTCAATTTAAACAAGTCGTTCGATGTTACCCGACAATCTCCGAGCGCAACCGAACGCATCTAAACATGGCGGCGTCACGGTTTTGAGGTTAAGGTTTGACATTTCCAACCGTTCTAAACAAAATAGATTGACAAACAAGAAATTTGTGCTCTAGTACATCGTTCTAGGGTTAATTTTAGTTTGTTTAGTGAATGATTATGAATGGATACGGTCGTAAATGGCGCGCAACCGTTGTCATTTCTTACACTGGTCGTAATATAAGGTCTTGATCTTTACATTGAATTCGCTGTTGGCGCGTTATTCAGTTGCATCGCGCGTGCGTTTTCTCACGGCACCGTTCGCTCATTATTGTTGGTTAATAATGGACTATGGTTTTACTTAGAGGGCTATTAAACCTCCTTTTTCTTTGTACGACCTTTTCTTTTTTTAGATACCTACTAGCTGTCCCGGCAAACGTCGTTTTGCCATAACTACTAATAAATTAAAAATTAATTAAAAAAACATTGTCCAGCGGACAAAATTGTGAATCTAAACCATTCCCAGATCCCCTTGAACACGCACAAAAATTTTTATCAAAATCGGTCCATTCGTTTGAGAGTAGTTCAGTACACACTCACAGAAGAATTATATATATAAAGATAGGTACCAATTAGGTATTGTGCTTTCTAAGCACTCTCTGTAGATCGTAATGATATGTTATCTCTTGATGTTTACTTAATGAAGAGATAAATCTTGTACCTATTTAGGTAGGTAGGTGAAAAGTTTTAGATATAAAGAATAGTTAAATTAGTTGTGATCATTAATATAACAAACTTACATATCTTACTTACATTACATGCAAACCTATTACCTGTAGATAAAGTACTTACACCCAGACACGGGTAAATTAATCATGTTCATCAGACAATCATTTCTCCTGGGTGGGATGGGAATCGAACCTCCTTTAGTAATAGTGTCATCATATATAGCTTATAGCCTTTCTCGATAAATGAGCTATCTAACAGTAAAAATATTTTTTAAATCGGACCGAAAATTCCTGAGATTAGCGCTTTGAATCAAACAAACTGTTCAGATTTATAACATTTATCAGTTTAGATCTGAATGACGGAACGAAGAAACACTACACACGAGATTGTCTTGTTGTCACATCACATTATTGGATACAGACTTCTCCTTAAAAAAATATGTTTTGGCCTACTATAATAAATCTTAGATGTATAATTGTTAATCTGATAAGCCAGAGCTTACCAGCGAGCAGGGGCGGTTCCAGCCTGAAATTTTGGTGGGGGTCACTAATAATTAATTTAAGTCGAGTAAATTAGACTTTATTGCACAATATTCAATTTTATTGCACACATTAGAAACAAATCGATATGTATTGTTTTTATTAGTAAGTCTATTGAGATGACAATATTTGAATATTTAAGACGTCTGAGACAATCTCTTAATGAATACTTAGAGGACCTAGCTCCGTGGGGGGAGGTGGGGGGGGACTCGAAGGGTTTGTGTGGGATTCCGGACAAATTAGTCTATCCTCTAAACCCCGCGGCGGCCTAACTCGGCTGTCAAGAGGAGCTCCAGAAACGCATCAGCGGCATCTGGAGTACTCACTGCACTGCAGATACATCCCAGGGTAATTAGATTCACAACCGTGGCAGGTCGCTATTGAACCTCTTATAGCTCTACGCAGTAAGAGTTGGAACACCGACCTGCCTTAAACGACATCCCCCGGCCGCACCGAGGTGTCACCGCTCTCGGGTCGTTTGTAATGACCAGATTTCCCCTGGATGTGGCCACAACGACCCTGAACCGACGATTGGGGAGCTAGCGGCTTCTAACGCGCCCTCTTCATCGCCTCTTTCAAGCGGGATCGGCCCTTTCCCGATCACGCTTTGCGGACTCCTTCTGGAGCATAACGTCTCCACAGAAGGAGCCCTCCGCCTCCCATCCCTCACTACTTGCCAGTATTGCCGCGATCAATGCTGGTGACAGGTTTCATCCGATCTGTCCGCAGTGATGGCATTGTGCCGCGACCACACGTCCGATTCTGTTCAGATATTCACCGAAGCAACCGTGCCCGGTGAGCATCTGAGTGAGTCGGTAGGTGACACAGTCAGTTATCTCTATCGAAGCTTCAAAGTTTGTCAGAAAGGCTCCGATAGCGCGTTGGCTGGCTCAAACCTGGGCGAGTAGCAGACGATGTGGTGCCCCTGCTACCACTCGTACTCGGGGGACTCGCCGCCCGAAATGCTCTTCGAAGCTCTACCGACTGGCCAGGATGAGGCCTAGGTACTTTATGTACTGACCTGGCTGTCAATGTCATCCAGCAGGCATGAGCTGGACGGTTCTTGTCACTTACATAAGCCATGGAGGCGCCACCTTCAGGCTTAACTCACGAGTCTTATGCACAACACAAGCTCCTCGACGAGCAGAAGCACCTCCCCGAAGCGTTACCCTCTAGCCTGTATTATTGTATCGTCTACATAGCAGGCGACACTGAGGCCAGAGGCAGACAGATTGCGAAGGCCCGCATCTTATGCGAGGTTCCATAACATTGGAACCAATAAAGAGCCCTGCGGAACCTAACAACACACCTCTCTTGGATTTGCCACCCCGTTCAGATCGACAAACTTCACTGCCTTGTCGCGCAGATAGGCCTCTATGACGGTGATATTCAAGGGCCGCCCTGATAGCGCGCCAAGGAGTGCTAAAAGCGTTAACGATATCAAGCCTAACTGTCAACATGACCCTCCTGATCACAGGTGCCCGCTGATACGGTCAGAGATAACTCTTTCAAAGAGTTCCCCGTTTCGTTCAGGCAAGTTGGAACGCAAAGATAACATCTGCACCTTACTTTTTGAGGAGCAGCAGTCTCGCTTCTTTTCAGTCGAGGGGGGAGATACCGAGGCCGAAACACTGAGTGAAAATTTGCCTCAGTTTGTCTCCCAGCACCAACCTGGAATACCATCAGGTCCAGGAGCGGTGTTGCGGGAAGCCAGTCTCCATACGGAACGATCCAGCTCTCCCTCCAATGCCTCACATACGTCGGACCAGAGTTGCCGGTCCAATTGCATCGGAGGAATTGGGGGATAGTCCTTGGAAAGAGTGTGTCTGTCTGGCACTTTTCCTAGAAACTCTGGTCCAGACTAGTAGTGTCATCTGAGTCTTTATGGTAGAGCAAGCCTGAATCACGACAGTCTTGGAGGGTAAAGATTTGTTATCCACATTATGTTACTGTTTTAATTTATAGGTGTTAAACAATTCTTATCCTATGATTTCTTATGTCGATTGAACAATTATAGAATGTAAGGAGGAAAAAAGGGTTAAAAAAATTTACATGTGTACGATTTTGGGGGGGGTCGTGTCCCCTGTGACCCCCCCCTTGGAACCGCGCCTGCCAGCGAGCGACCTCGGGCTTACTTAGCAGACTAACCATCTATCTATACAAATAAATTAAATTGGAGTGTCTGCTTGTAATATTAAAATAATTGCTTTTTAAATGCATATGTATGTGTATGCGGTAGGTACATAGGTAAATCAAAATAATAATTTTTACAATTTTTGTCTGTCTGTCGGTCTGTTTGTTCCAACTAATCTCTGGAACGGCTGCACCGATTTTGACGGGACTTTTAGTGGCAGATAGCTGATGATATAAGGAGTAACTTTTTCAGACTAGGTTTGCCCCACGACGTTACCCGGGTGGCACCGTGGGACTTAGTTAGTTATACATATAAGATTAACAGACCCTTTAAGATTCTTAGTTTGTGAAAAGCGAACATCAAAACCTCTGAATCTTGCGCACAAACCATGCCGGTCCTAAAACAATACACTCTATATTTTACTACTTAGTTTTGTTAATCAGACAGTCATCCTGTTTGGTTATGAGGTGATCCTCTCCAAAAACTATTCTTCTTTTTTCAAAGAATTTAGCATCGAAGTCTTAACAAACATACACGAAGCGGACACAGAGAACATCCAGACTCAGAACAACAATTTGTGGACCACACTAAACATTGTCCCATGTGGAGTTTGAACCCACAACACTATGCGCAGAAGAAAGCGACGCACATGACGAACGCTTCACTTAAACCATTATGCTATCCGTGCAACAAAAAAAAACTTATTTAAAAAAGGAACAAAACAAAAGCATTTCAAAATAGAAGTCATCTAATAAAATAAAAACTGTAATAGCCAGTACTTAGAGTTGCGAATAAGATCGATTGTAAACACGAGTTGTACGAAAATCGATCAGTAACGTTGTGCCAACAGTTAATCGATACGTATTATAAAACAATGCGCTCTTATCACTCACCGGTTATAGTGGCAACATGACGCTGAGTCACTAAAATGTCGCTTTAAAGAAATGAGTTTCATTCTTTAAAAATACTAAAAAAAGTGTTGCTAAAAATTCTTAGACACAATTTAACAGCTGTCAACGTTTCAATGAAAAATACAAAGTATATTTTAAATAGGTACCATAGAAATTTCAAACTTATCAAATAAATACGGTCAAAGTCACTAGCAAATGCTAATAATATATGTATTTTTGAAATGTACAAGTAAGGCTCTTTCCAATGATATCTATTACGGCATATTTATCTTAAACTTATTTTTTAATGCAGTACTTAATGTCGGCTAGAGGACGCCGTAGCTTATAATCAGCGACCAATGAAGACGCTTCTAAAGATACCTCATTTGTCCAGTTCTAATAAATAGTTAAGGAGCTATGAGAGAACATATGAACATACATAGATACTTAACCTATCAAAATCATAACTCTCCTTTGGCTTTGCCGTAGTCGGGTAAAAAGATGGGCAGAAAAGTAAACATTTTCACGGTTATTACATTTATCTCTAACATTAATTATTTCAAGTTAACGATACTGCTTTATTTTGTGTCATAATACAAGTTAAATAAGACAAGTACATACTATTTCTCACAAAGGTAACGCCATTTTATCGTCCCTACATTTGTGTTCTCAATTTAAAATCCGTTCGGGGAACACGAAAAGATAACAAAAATTTCCTCGCCAATTCCGCGGAAGGACACGCGACACGATGTTTGAATTCAGAACTGTTTCGACGAACAACCACGTTCAACTTTGCTGTTTATAAAATGCTATTTCATGCTAATTTGATACCTAAACAAAAGCAATAAGGACTATTTATTTTTGGGGTAATTTTTTTTTCGGACATCTAACAAACAACTACTAGTCCTAAACTGCGTAGAGCTTGAATTATGGGTACTAGACGACTAATATAAATTTTCATATACTTTTTATGTAAGTACATACATATTATAATACATAGAAAACACCCAAACTCCGGAACGGATATTTGCAGGTCATACAAACATTTGGTCCACCCGGGACTAGAGCCCGTTAATTGTTTACGTAGATGTATATGTATATGTATGTAATAGATGAACGCGTTAATCTCAGAAAGCACTGGTCCGATTTGAAAAAATATTTATGTAGTAGATAGTCCAGTGATGGAGGAAGGCTATAGACATCACGCTACGATTATAAAGTACCTATCAACGAAAAAATTTGTAGGTAAACCGGAGGAAAACGCGACAGCCTATGTCCCTCTTTGAAGGTTGGCTTACTGTAAGCTTATTTATCGAATACTTTTAAATGAGCAATTCTTGTATATATATGTATATAGATATAGTTTAAATCTCGGAAATGGCTCTTACGATTTTCATGAAATTTAGTATCCACGGGGGCGATAAATCTATCTAGCTAGGATTCATTATAAGAAAATCTACTACAAAAATATCTGTCTTAAAGGTACTTGTAAATAAATTGATACTCAGACGTGATTGCGTGGATCAACTAGTATGTATATATCAGAACAACACGAGCCGGCCTTGGAAGTCACCGCTTCAGAGTGGTAGACATTCGATCTCGTACTCATCGCTTCGATTCCTCCTTTCTGTGCCGATCGGTCAAAACCTGGAATTCACTTCCAGCGCACGTGTTTCCCTCCCACTATGATCCCGGGTCCTTTAAGCGGGGCGTAAAAAAGCATCTCACTAGGCGGCCATAGTGTGGGTCGCCATGCTGCAATGTTCTTATTCGCATTGAGGATGGTGACCACCACTCTATGAATCTGCTTATGTTTTCCATCAGGCAGGGTAGAGTCATTTTGGCGCAGCTAAAATATATATATATTTATATATATTTTAGCTCTATAAAATGTACTTATCTATCTAAAATATTGTTAAACAGCAATTTAGTTTCCACGTACCAGTTTTGCCTAGTTAAGAGTAAGATGATCAGACGATCCTAAAATAGGAAAGACAAATTTATTTTTCTTTAAATTTTATGGTTATGTCTAATTGTACCTATCTAAAAGTCAGTAACTAGTAATCCATATCCATCCACAAATTGTTGTTCTTAATCTGGGTGTTCTTTGTGCCCGGTTTATGTATGTTTGTAAAGTCCCCTGCTACAGAGGATGTATGTTCCTAATACGGGAATTGAAAAAAAAACAATAGGCAGTATATCACGTTCAACACAAGTAAAGCCGTACGCAAAGCCTATACAAAGCGGACTGTCACTTGTACAGACAAATCTACAATTGTTATTGTAAATTTATAAAGTGTCCCACTCGATGAGCTGGTGTAGGAAATTAAAGTTCCGACTGGTGGCGCTGCTCTGCGCGCCGCAAATATCTTTATTCCTTTTCACATTTAAAATAATAAATGTTAGCGCTTTTGTTTGTGACTGTACCTGTTGATGCTATTGTAATGGATTCAGGTTAATTTTATATTCCGAGATTTGGTTTAATTGAAGGCAGGTAATTTACCAACGAAATATGGAACTATAATATTCCCTGATTAATCCAGGATGGACCTCACTGATGGCGAATTGTTTTATGCGAGTGAGTATTGTAGGTTCGATACCCAGATGGGACAATACTTTGTGTAATCCGCATATTATTATTCTGTGTATAGGTGTTCTCTTTAGATATGCGTTTCATGTATGTTTGTGAAGTCTCCTGCGATACATTTCATATTTGCCTATTCAAACTGCTTACTTATTGCAAAAAACTTGCATATTACAGAATAATATTAATAATTAATAATTTTTTTACCACCGGAGTTTTGCGGCAGGGCGGTGTGTCGGAATCGAACCGACTAAAACCACACGGTGTGCCACTCTGCGCCTGAGACGGGAGGGATCCGGGAACTGCTGTTATTAACACATCCGGACCAATATTTCTAGACCTATAATATACAGACACATAAAAAGTGATCGAACTCATCACACAATTATTTCTCTAGCTTAGAAGTCAGTACCACCAACCACTAAGCGAATATAAATATCGAATCCAATTTCAGAACTTTATCAAGTTTAAATAACGAACAGTGGTTCTAAATTTATATTTGTAGTTGCGAGTTTAATCTGTTCATTGGAATAGCCAAATTCAACAAATACGACCGGCCTCAGTACTGGTAGCGTATAAAGTGGGACTCGGTGAAGGCTCGTTTTGCTGTCGGTACCGAATCGCAGACACAACACGGACCGTACCGGAAGCTAGGTACAGTTGCACACAAAAGTCTTATATCGTTTTTTCTTGAAACTGAAATTTTACTTCCCTCTAAAATGATTAATAAAGAATTTATTTTTTGTGAGTAGCTGTTTTTATATCACTCAGAAATTTCCCGAATTAGAGAGGTTTTCAATCAAAAATATAATTTATGTGAGTATTTATATTTATTTTAGAGCAATTCATAGTAGAAGATTTGATCTCTTTTGTAACAACTCTTTAGTTTATCAGGATCTGATATTTAAGCTGTTCAACTATACAATAAGCGTAAACTATTAATTAATATACTTGCCAATGTAAATAAGTACATAGACTATATGACGAATACGGAGTGACTGGTATATATTTTTTTGACGTTTTCAATATACAAGTGACCGAGTGATGGGATGTATTCAAGTATCATTCGAAATTGCACTAAGTTACTAATTAGAAAGTAAGATGTGTCAAAATATGCTAATTTAATGGGTAGCTTGTAAATGCTGTGCCTTCGTCAGATGGTATTGAAGTATATTAATGTTTTATACCTCCATAATAGTTCTTACAGTAGGTGCTAGTAGTTATTATATTCCAGACCCATCGGTTTTGAATTCAAGGAAGCAAGTGTTTTTAATTTGAATATTTTAAAGTTGACATCAAAGTGTAAATTTCAATTAAAATATTTTATTAAAAGTTGTAGCACTTTCGCGTCGAACTGTACTCGGGTACGGCGCGCCAACGTTGGCATCGTCAGCGAATCTGTCGAGATTACAGACGCCCAAACTGCGCCAATACACAACACCTGTTGAAATAACCGCCACCGACCGCGCTGTGTTGAGATGTTCACTTGCATGTGTGAATGGCTCTGTGAAAATAAAATGTATCGTAACTGGAAAGATAGAGATGAATAAATAATTTTGGATGTGAGAGATATGTTAGCTATTAAATTGAGCTTAAATTCGCCAAAAATATTCTTGCGGATGTACCTACTACAAAACCATATACAGACAGGCAGATTTTTTTTGACAATTGAGAGATTTAAAGTGATTTAGAGAAGGAACTTTAGTTCTTTTTAGAACCCACACCTCGCCCTTCTTTTCGGCTTGTTTTTCATGGCTCTTGAGTTCAGTGTCCGTATGTTGCAGTATTCACTCTATTGACAGATGACTGTTAACAAATGAGAAGTGACCCATCTTCTTTTTTATTTATGGGACTCTATTTTTTACATATCTTTAAATAAATATCTTGTTAAGTAAGATCACAATGCGGCACTACCCGTAGCGTATACAGGCCGTTAACAACACACATACCTAGACAGTACTTACATTTTCATAAGAGTCTACCAACACATACACAAACCTCCCAAAGGCCTACAAGTACATTGTTTTTCAGCTAGAGGCTGGAGTTTCTGAAAAAAATTCAGGATAATTGCAGATAGTGCAATTTTACGGTCGGCGGCGGGAGTTAAACACGGTACTTGCCGAAATGGAGGGTAGAATGAGAACAGCGAGCCGTGTACTACATAGTTGTGGAGTGTAATTAGAGGAACTGCCTCTGAAGGGGGTCAGCTTTGGGTGGTTTTCCATGCGTTTAAATTTTAGCTATGAATAAGAAATAAGTTATTTTTTGTTGTGATTTGCGAACAACCTGTTCGGTTTTACACCATCATTGTATAGTTTAATCCTATTTGCAAAGAGTAATGTGATGTGTAAATGTCAAATTTAGACGTTTAAAATGTCAAATAAGACATTTGGAATGTCATTAATGTCAAATATTTTGGTATCACTCTAAATTCAAATGAGAGCCTAGAAATACAAATGAAAAATATAAAGCTTGCGTTACGATGTGACATCTGACGTGTGTCAGTTTGCGCCTGCGCCAGACTCGTGTTTTTGTCTAGCTCTCTGTGATAGGTATACTGACTGCCTCTGTGGCGTTGTGTTAGCTTATGCAACCGCTGTCATGAGGTTTCAAGTTTGATTCCCAGGTGGGGTATTTGTATAATATACAAATATTTGTTTCGGAGTTTAAGTGTTTTTTTCTATTTAAAATGTAATACATTTATCAAAAAATTCTATCAGTAAATGTAGTTTTCATAGCAGCGCCAGATGTACGAAAATATTTCCGTTCCTTTTCACGGAATAACTGGCACAGATTGCAATTGTTTCATTGCATATTTATCCAAATAATCTAACATTTATCTTTAATTTAAATTGTTAATAGCAGTGAACATGACCTCAATCAATACAGTCGTTTAGAAGTTATGCAATCACTAGCGCATTGGGTATTGAATAACAAAGGTATAATATTAACTCGATATTAATGTAATATGCAATGTAATCCATTTTAATAACTCTATTAACATTTACTGTAGAATACAAAAATATTAAAAAAAGATATTGTAGAGTTGATTTCAATAAATTTTAAGTTCGTATCTTTTAGGTACATTACTAGAACATCAGCTGCTTATTAGTCTTGTGGTTAATGATGCTGTATGCTAAGCCTGATGATGGGTTCGATTCTTAACCAGAACAAATCATGTGTGATGAGTTTGAACATTTGTTCTCTGTAATATGTATGTATTTATCTATACAAATAAATAAAATTGGAGTGTCTGTTTGTAATATTAAAATAACCGCTTTTTACTAAATGCATATGTATGTATACACGGTACATAAGTATACCAAAAATGTAGTTAAAAAAATTTTGTCCGTCTATCTGTCTGTCTGTTTGTTCCGGGTAATCTCTGGAACGGCTTTCACTGGCAGGGAGCTGATGATCCAGGGAGTAACTTAGGCTACTTTTTTTAGACTAACTTTATTATTATTATAAGTAAGTTCATTAGATGTCTGTTTAGCATAGTACAGGATCGCATAATTTGGAATCAGACAGTTGAATGTCAGACAGTGAACATTAGCACGTTTTTCATTATGAGACTTTCAAGGACTCCGATCAAAAAGCCGAAAAGCTTCAACCCTCTAAGCTTTGCACCCTAAACACGCCGTCACGTGCATTGTGTTAATTTCCTTCGTAGTTTATGTCGAAAAAAAGCACAATTTCCCCGAATGTCGCGTTGTTGCGTCACGACATGCGACGCGCCGCTGTCGCGCGACACTTAGCTATATCTAGTCGTAATAACTAGCTAACCGAAATGGATTGGCACAGAGAACCCGTGGAGACGTTATACTAGAAATTTTTTTTTTTTGGAAAAATGGAATATTTATCAAGAAAATTTACAAAATAGGAATATGAATATATAGAATAAAAATATAACGAAAGATCCTGTAACAAAATTATTAATTTTAACGAATAGGTATGTTTATGAAACCATCGCAGCAGGACGTGAAAAAGAACCCTCAAAAAAAGTTCGAAACTCGTCAGTTATTTCCGAAATACACACATAAGTAAAACCATTTATTCAGGAATAAAAAAAATATCATAATATTTTATTCTAACACATCTTCAAAGGTTATCAAAGCAAAATCTGTTATTAAATTTATTTAATTGCGAATATAATAAGTACAGACATTAAAGCGTAAAGATTTAAATCGATAGATAACAATAACACTAAAACAAAACAAAGAACAAATCAGTTCTAAAAATAACAAAATCAATCGGCCTCTCCATACGTGTCATGAAACAACAATTTACTAAATCGGTACTACCCGAAAAGCGAGTGAAATTCGTGGAAAAATTCTTAAAATCCCGTACAAAAAAAAGCGGTGGTTACAAAAATGAGTAAAACGTGTACCACCAACGAAAAACAACGGAGTATTGATGAAAAACGAGACCTTTTTCGCATCCTGGCTTCACGAAAGTGGGAACGCTATTGAAAGGGTTTTTTTACTTTTAAGTACTAAATCCGGAGAGGTGGAAGAGTTATTACATTTTGTGTAGGTACTTTAACATGTTTTGTTATATGTTTTTGTAACATGTTGATCGTGATTGCCAAATTTTAGTGGTTTTTAGTTAAATGAAAGAGTTTCACAAGATTAGAGCTGGTGATATGCTACTGAGAATTTGAGATGGTGATTGGTTCCTATTTTAAAGTCTATTTAATTTATTTATCAGCCCGGTGCTTTTTAAAATCATGATTTTTATAAAATTAAGATCAATCTAATATGATATTCAGTGTCATAGTCGAGAAGATCGGCAAAAAATAAAATTTGATCAATCGGAAACAAAACAAATTGTTGAATAAACTAATTTAACAAACAAAATAATGAATGAAATATAAGCCATTGGGTTTCTGATTATTAGGTTTCTCAAAACATAATTGTTATAAGGTTCTTAGAAACCGATGGATTAGACACTAAATATATATATATCCATTGGTACAATTAACTATAATTGAAGCGTATTTTTGTAATTTCAAATAAATACAAATTAAAGTATAATTTGTAAGTATGGATGGATGTTTGTTACTTTTTCACGCAAAATACTACAGAACGGATTTGTATGAAACCTTACAGTAATATAGCTTATACATCAAAATAACACATAAGCTACTTTTTGCCGCGATAACCGACATACGCACGGGCGGAGCCGCGGGCCACGACTAGTATACTATAGGTGTAAGGATACTTCATCAAAAAATCAAGTTTATTTTTTATTTTGCTAGTATTTTTATAGCCGAGTCACTTGGTTTTTCCCAAATTAATTTCAGGTATACAAAAACATTGCATGAAAACCTATAGCAACAATTTAAAGCGTCTATAACAAAGAAAACATTTAAAAATCGTGGTGCCCTTTACATTTCATAATGATTTAAACTTAATAGCGTTTTAGCGTGTTAAGCTGAGGTAATCATTTACCTAGATTTCCCCATTTTTGTGTGTTTTGGCTTTAAAACTGTATAAATTTGACGTTGGCAATCAAAATATTATTACTTTACCCTTCAACTTCACGTGTATTCAACGTTGATATCACCAGTTTTGTTCTACGATGACACTGGGACGTAACTTAACTGACTTATTTTTAAGCTTCATGCACACATGTAGGTCGGCGGGCTTAATATCCAAGGTATTCTCTACCTGCCAACTTCAGGGTGATGTAACAATTTTGTAAGGTAGGTAGGTGCACAGTCGTGGAAGTCGCAGTTATGATTTTTCTTCGTTTGAGATATACATAATCTTACATGTATAACTATGCATATACATAAATGAAGATAGGCATATATAAACTTTACATTCGTACATTGTGAGTATTAGATTGTTTTTAATTATACTATTACTTTAGGATTCTAATCTATATATATAAAAGAGAAAGGCGACTGACTGACTGACATACACAGAGATCAACGTACAGCCCAAACCGCCGAACCTAGAATCCTGAAATTTTTCATATAGGTTCTTTATATAACTTAAGTGAGCACTAAGAAAGGAATGTTGGAAATTTCACCCCTAGGGGGGTAAATCAGTAGATGAAAGTCTGCGTGAGCGAAGTCGCGTACTAAAGCTCTTTGCAGTGGGAGCCACGCTCTAGGCTCAACCGGAGTGATGAAGGTATATGTAAGTAAGTCTTATCATGTTTTTACCTTGAGTATCTATAAGTAAGGGCTCGAAGGGTCATTCAAGGGTTGATAATAATTAGGTGTCCATGAGCGGTGATAGTAGGTTTATCAGTCTTAATAATATACTCACACATTTCACTGCTTTTCGCAAACTAAGCAAACTAAACAATCTAAATACATACATATTACCGACTAGCTGATCCTGCGGGACAAAGCTAGTCTAACAAAAAGTAGCCTAAGATACTCGTTAGATTATCAGCTATCTGCCAGTGGAAGTGCTGTCTAAATGGATCCAGCCGTTCCAGAGATTACCCGGCACAGACACAAAGACAGACAGTAAGACATAAATTGTAAAAAATGATATTTTGGTACATGTATCGTGTATACATACATATGCATTTATTAAAAAGCGGTTATTTTAATATTACAAACAGACACCCCAATTTTATTTGTTTGTATGGATAAATTACACCCAGACACAGAATAAATGAACTTGTCTATTACAAAAAGATTTATCCTTAGTGGCTTAGTGGCAGTTAGAATTCAGTACACCAACAAGTCAGTTTGTTTGCGCTCAAAAAGTTCTGAAACAACTGTGCTCAAAAAAAAAAGCAATGTACAAACTGCTTATTTTTTAAAATCTATTATTTCATATCACTTTTTTACGTATTTCAGTATGCCATAGCGAAGCAGGGTACGGCTACTATATAATACCTAAATGATACAACAAATTAAAGTTTAAACAAATATAGTCATCAAATTGCGAAGCGGCATCAGTGCTTGACCCAGATAATGGTTAGGCTACCAAATAGTAGTAACGACCTAGTTCTAGAGAGCCTTGTGCCCATTCCTGATAAATAATATCATGTTATGTATTAAATACGAAGTCCTACTGAAGTGAATAATTGTAACCTATCAAAATTGATCGTATTGTTTACTCGCTGAACCCCGCGGTGTTACCCGCGGTTATTGTTGTACCGCGAGTAACGCCGCGGGACAAAGTTAGTCTAAAAAAAGTAGCCTAAGTTACTCCCCGGGTCATCAGCTACCTGCCAGTGAAAGTCCCGTCAAAATCCGTCCAGCCGGTCCAGAGATTACCCGGAACAAACAGACAGACAGACAAAAAAAATGTAACTACATTTTTGGTATATGTATCATGTATACATATATATGCATTAAGTAAAAAGCGGTTATTTTAATATTACAAACAGACACTCCAATTTTATTTATTTGTATAGATCTGAAATTTAAATGCATCAGGAATAGTTGTAGTAGTATTTTCTTTTGAAAAGTGTTCTAAAAATGAATCCTAACTACTTAGATCGATTTCGAACCCCCTGTATAACCCCCTAAATTTCATGAAAATCGTTTTAGCCGTTTCCGAGATTCAGATTAATACAAGAATTGCTCGTTTAAAGATATTAGATTACTAGCTAAACCCCGCGGTGTTACCCGCGGTTATTGTTGTACCGCGACAAATTTAGTCTAAAACAAAGTAGCCTAAGATACTCCCTGGATCATCAGCTACCTGCCAGTAAAAGTCCCGTCAAAATCGGTGCACCCGTTCCAGAGATTACCCGGAACAAACAGACAGACAGACAGACAATAATTAAAAACAAAACGATTTAACATTATTAGCCAATAAGTTCAGCTCTTTATCACAACGTGTGATAAAACTAGCATCTGAATAGCTGATAATATCTATACAAATAAATAAAATTGGAGTGTCTCTTTGAAATATTAAGATAAGAAAAAGATAAAATAAAGTATACACGGTCCATATACCGAAAATGTAATTAAAAAATGTTTTGTCTGTCTGTTTGTTCCGGGTAATCTCTGGAACGGCTGGACGGATTTTGACGAGACTTTCACTGGCAGGTAGCTGATGACTCAGGGAGTAACTTAAGCTACTTTTTTAGACTAACTTTGTCCCGTGGCGTCACTCGCGGTACGACGTTGACCGCGGGTAATACCGTGGGGTTCAGCTAGTGCAATCTAAAAAAAATATCTCATGAGACGTACTAAACAAATTAGTGTAACTAAAAACAAAACGATTTAACATTATTAGCCATTAAGTTCAGCTCTTTATCACAACGAAAGCTTCCAAACATAAACAAAAGTTCTTGATCCATCTAAATATCAAATATCGCTTGCGGACACAAAGCGTGCGAAGAACAAGCTCAAATATTTCGCATGCAATAGGAGATAGTGCTGTTAAAAGAACTGACTTACTGTTTTCTACTTTTTATTTATTTTATTATTTTGTTTACCAGAAGTTGTTGTACTGCAAGTAAAATTTTAACAAAAATAAAACCAATTTCAAGGTTCGACTCGATTTCTCTTGGATGCCATCATCACATCTTAGTGTCCTAGTCATGGTACCTGGTACCACCGTTGGGACATCTCCTTTCCATTAAAAAAAGAATCATTAAAATCGGTTCATAAACGACGAAGTTAACGGCGAACACACATAAAAAAAATCGATCGGTCGAATTGAAAACCTCCTGCTTTTTTTAAGTCGGTTAAAAACATTTACAAGTACAAAACAGAACGCAATACAAGTATTAATCTAATTGTACAACTTATATATCTTATAAAAGAATTAAGACATAACACTACCTACATATCTATAGAGATTGTTCAAACAGTGAAGAAATAAATCTATAAATCTACTTAATATTATAAAGCTGAAGAGTTTGTTTGAACGCGCTAATCTCGGGAACCGCTGGTCCGATTTGAAAAATTCTTCCAGAGTTAGATAGCCCATTTATCGAGGAAGGCTAAAGGTTATATGTCATCACGCTAAGACCAACAGGAGCGGAGCACCAATGGAGAATGTTTCAAAAACGGGGGTAAATTATCACGCTACGGGCAATAGGAGACGCAAACGAGGTTGCGTGGGTCAGCTAGCATATAAATTAGTATCTATACCTTTAAAGGACATCAATTAGTACATGGTTAATCGACTGTAAGAGTGTGGACTTGGTTCTTAAATCTTTGAAATGTAGTGCGGTCGGAGCCGCGGGCGTCTGAAGTACCTAAGTTTTTTTATTAAAGTGTAGCATAATCAAATCAAAAGTGTAATACAATGACATTACTGAAAATATTTTGGCTATAAACGAATAATTTAGTATGTTAGTATGTCAATAGTCACCAGTTCGGTTGTGATGCTAATGAGTCAGATACATTGTGCAACATAGATAGTAGTAGAATTGTACGGTCAGCAAGTGATGCTTCAGATTTATAGATATTGATATTATTTTAGATTGTTATTTACTTCTCAAAAAACTGTCCCGAATTAATGAATGTTGAATAGCAACAATTTTAGTATGGATTAATTAAACTATGTTTTTTTCTCAATATATCCAGCAGAGGGGTCTATTAAGAGTTGTTGATGTGATGTGAGAAAGCAATGAATTAGTTCTTTAAGTTTCCTTTCATTAAAGTTTTATTGATACTAGTAAGTTCGACATAGAAGAAAAAATATGGTATAAAATTTTATTGTTATGACCTATTTATATGTTGACACTTGGCTACTTTATTCGCGATGTGACGTAGAAGAATAATAACCGAATTACGTCAGCATCTTGAGCTGGGACAACGATTCAATTCTTTCTTCGCATTTTGACAAGAACATGTTTTTTTTTCTTTTTTATATTTGATCCTGTCAAATTGACTCTACTCTGCCTGATGGAAAGCATAAGCAGAATCCAAGAGTGGTGGTCACCATACTGCGAATGCAGATAATGCAACAATGTAGCATGGTGACCCACACCATGGCGGTGGCATGGCACACATTGGTGATGCTTCTGCATCATTGGGCCTCCGGTCTGACACTCACCAACGGAATACAACAGCATGATCGCTGTCATTTTACGTTGATTTTCTGTGCGAGGGTAGTACCACCCCGGTCGAGTCGGCCCGTTCGTGCTGAAATCAGCGTGGCTCTACTACCTTGAAATGATTAGATGTTTCTGGAAACAGTCATCAATATATATTACGATTTGGACATGTTACACTATAGATGCCCTCTAACAATAGTTGAAAGGCTGGCGAACAATACTGTGACATCAAGCAAGGATAACAGTTGAGGATGTAATCTATAAACATCCATTTAATCCGCATAACTTTTGACCAGACCAAAACAATAGTTCTCACCGACAAGATTATAAAAACATGTGCATTTGTGTGTTTGACCTTCGTCTGATACTGAATAGGTCATGTTGTTATAGCTAGGAATTGTCACTCAGATACATCAATGGGAAATTGAAAATTTATTTTATAAATCGTGGTTTATTACCCACTGGTGGTCCGGAAGAATGGTTGTTTATTGAAGTAGGACCTTTTGTATTTAGCACGTGTAAATGTAAACTCGAGGTGCTGGTTCTAGGGCTAAAGCAAAGCTAAAGTGATCACTTGTTTGGGGTGAGCGTTAATCGACATGAGTTTTTATGAAATGCTAGCTGATAAAAAGTAACATTGTTGCCTCTTCTATTCAGCCCGTCAGCAAATGCATAATAGCCGTCGTTGAAGATGGTGAAAATAAATTTCAGAGGAACCGAACTACACCCTTGATAATGTTAGTAAGCGTTGATTTAATAATTTGTAGTGTTACAAAATATATATGTCAATTGCAATGCAGTAGGTACCTACCTAATGCAGTCTGTTTGTTATTCGTCTAGACCAAATGCATTTTGACAAGGTGATTTCAATGTCGGTGCAACGGTCATGTCGCGAGAAACTAACTAAGTAATCTATACTTAATATATAAAGCTGAAGAGTTTGTTTGTTTGTTTGAACGCGCTGATCTCAAGAACCGCTGGTCCGATTTGAAAAATTCTTTCAGAGTTAGATGGCTCATTTATCGAGGAAGGCTATATAGGCTATACATCATCTTGCTAAGACCAATAGGAGCGGAGCATCAATAAAAAATTATTCAAAAAAATCACGAATTATCAATAAGAGACGCAAAAGGACTTGCGTGGGTGTGCTAGTGTCTAAAGATAGATCAGGACTACTTGAAATAGGGTCAAGTATATACATATTCAAGTTTTACTCCTGTAGGGTAGGCAGGGATGATAGAAGGGTATTTGCCAACATCCCAACGTATAGTTTTCTTCTGATTAAGTTTGTTGCGGGTTCCAAGGCAGTTCAATTTGTCGTGGGACTTCCCGAGTGTCATAACTCGGTGTGTTCGTGGGTCTCATAACCGGTTTTCTGTGAAGCCGTGGTATCACTCCGGTCGAGCCGGCCCATTCTTGCCAAAGCATGGCTCGTCCACAGGTAAATTTAAAATAAACTTCCAGATATTGAACCTGTAACGTTTATCCAGTAACCATTATCCAACAAGTACGACATTTTACAATTATGTAAAATGTCGTAGACACAATTTCTCCGATGTAAACGAACATATGAAACTAAACTCTAAAACATAAGCTAAAACTAATTAGCCTTTAATTAGATTAGTCTTGAAAGGGTATAGGACGAAGGGAAGCCATTTTGTATACACAAAATCCAATATTCAGGTCTGTGTGTGAGTTTATTTGCACGTGTGTGCGTCGTCTTACAGCCAAGGGTGATGTAATGTATTCATAGTGCAGGCTCATTATGCATGTTCGATATTAGTTTTTTGACTCATAGTTTAGTAATATTCTACAGATTTATGTAATGCCATCTGGTTTTAAACTAAGCAGAATGGGACCTAAATAAAAACAACAGGTAAGTATCTTTATATTTTTTGTAAAAACATACACATTATACATAGAAATACCTAGATCAAATCAAACATTAAATATTCATGTACACGATTGTTGACTTCAGCGGAAATCGAATCTGTGTCCTTTGGCGTAGCAATCCATTACACAAATAACTGCATTATCCGTCCTTTACGTCGGCATACATCATCGTTAGTTAGTGTTACTATATTTAGCTTGCAACTATTGAATATTTAAACTAAATAGTTTGTAAGTAAATGTAAGAAATGTCCTTAATTTTTGCTTGTTTTTTAGTAATCCATTACAGTGACGCGTTACTAAACTGGTTCAAAATTCATATTATTAAACTCTAAAGCTTACCAGCTGAAATGTCGCACACTTGCTAAAGTGTCACCGCGGCCATGAGATGGCGTTGGACACTTTATAGAATAACCGCTGGATACTTGCCTTCCCTTAGAAAAGTTTTTTACGACGTCGTCCATGCGATGGATAAAGAATACACACGTAGGTGTTTTTATCCGTAACCACACGGACTTTGTTCTTTTATCAAAGTTTTATTCGAGCATAAGTTTCAAAGTCATTGCTTACTAGTATAAACACGTTAAGGTATATTTATTTCATTTTTTACTATTTGTTCATCTGTTTCACTCTTTAATTTAAATATCTAAAAATGAATCGCCGAAATATAATAACAAAACCCTAAGTGCTATATTTTCGTGGTTCATGGATGTATACTACCTGTTTGAAGTTGCAGCGGATATAAATATTAAAACAAGTTTTTGGGTTATTTAGAAAATATTCACCAAAAACATATGGCGGTGCGTTTGCCGAGTCGGCTAGTAATAAAATAAAATTGAGATGGTACAATGAGTGTGGACTATGAGTACGGCCCACAGTAGATTCATACTTGTTGATTCAGGCAGGCTTCGCAAACTCGCTATGTAATGTAAACACATTCGTTTGTTAAACACATATATTATTACAATTAAATGTACTACAATTAATTTAATAACGTTTTCTTTCATTGCAATGTCGTTTTGAGGTCATCTTTTGACGTTTGGCTTATGACGTCATCTTTACATCTTCAGTAACGGCGAAAGATTTTGTATTTTTAGTAAAATAAAATCAATATTACACATATCTCTAATGTGTTTATTAATATATGGACCAGTAGTGTCGACGATCATAGTTTAGGTTCAAAGACGCAAACAATCATTTTTTATCAGGTATAAATAATAGTTATATATTAGTTGTATCGTACGTTATTTACTAGTAATTGTTTGTTAGTTAATAGTGTGCTTCTTGACCTTGACAACTAAACCAGAGGTCGTGGGTTCGAATTCCAAGTAGAGAACATAAGTTACTTTAAAAGACAGTAGTAAGTTTAGATAGTTTTTTTTTTTATATAAAGTTCTAAGTTTTAAAATTCCATCTATCGATTCTATGAAGGTATTTAGTAGGAAACAAACCAACGTCGAAGTGTCTGATTTGAAATTACATTCAAATCAAAATGTACCTCGTCATCATCATCATCTTCCTAGCCTTTATTATTAATATTATTCCTTATTCCTTATTCCAAAAGATTTGGGGTCGGCTACTAGTTCAACCAGTTTTACCTGATTATCAGTTTTTCCACGAAGTGACTGGTATCGGACCTCCGATACCCTGAGTGCGAAATGAATTCGATGATTGAACTAGTTGTCAGTATATTTGAGGACACTGACTTCCCAATAACGATTGCCATAGATGTTCATGACAACCAAAATGTACTTCGTAAGTCCTAAAATTACACTAGGAACAGCTGTCACATAGACCGAGCTATATTATAAGCACTTTAAATCTACGTCCACCTACTTACAAAAAGAAGAAAAGTACAAGACGGTGCAGTAATTTCGCCTGACGCAAATAAACCGGCCGTCGTCCGTCCGGCACTGTCCGACATTCGTCCGGCGATCCGTTTCACTCACTTTACCACCCGCTCACCCCCTATTGATTTTGTTCGTCCCACTTTCGCGACACACCCCCTATTCGCTTTTTAAAACGACGAGACAATAGATGGTTACGAATTTTTATTATGATGTACTTTTTCCACTCATTTCAAGCCATTATTAGTAGTTATGCATAGATACAATTACCGTACTAAGTAAGTAGTAATAGGTTTGAAAAAATGATTTGGAAATTTACTTAAATAATTAAACGTTTAATCAAACTATTAACGTTGTAGATATAGATACGTAAGTACTATTAATTATTCTGTGAAAAATAGGTCTGTGTTGTTGTCTTATACTTGTTTGTTAATCCAGCATACAGTACCTGTAAACCATAGCCAAAGTACCTATATTATAAAATAATTCAAACCGTTTAACAAATCACTTCACGAGGAAGTAACTAACAAAAAATCCCATTTTTGTTTTTGTAACTTTTCTGATTCCCCTTCCATATAAAAATACTAACTTATTTGGGAGTAAAACAAATGTTATAGTACTTAACCCCATACCATACATATTAATGAGAATATATACCTATGTATAGTAAAATATACAAATATATATTCAACAGCTTAAACTACATTTTGATTAGAGATCTGTCTCCTAAACCAGTAAGCTTACAATATATATATATATGACATATGTACAATGAGTCTACATTTTGTTTTTCTATCTATATTTAGAAGATTTATTTTTACAATTTCTAATCAAGCCAAGGAATCAAAGTTAGCATTCAAGTACAAATACCAAAAATGTTTTAATTGTTAAACAGTAAAAATTGTGACAACGGAATGCATCTATCTGTAGACGTGTTTGTGTGTGTATTGATGAACATAAGCTTTATAAAGGAAGGGTTCAATAAAGACTCTCTAGACTGTATCCTACAAAAGCTTTAAGAAGCTTATGGAGAAACCTAAACTCGGTCTACCTATATTCCGCTATATTTTCTTTTACTTTTGAGGGATATAAAATCGATAGGTATACTTAAATGTTTTCCATTGTTACACCTTCCATTAGGCACAGTTTAGTTTTCATGACAATACAATTGATATAGCATAAAATACTTATTAGTATTTCGTTTATAGTGTGTTATAATATAATTAATTTAATTGTCATTGTGATTTTCTTTCAATGATTATCTGTGCAGATTGACGGACCTTCGAACAAGGGATAGTATAATCAATAAAGATTTAAATCTAGTAGATTTACTTACGATTTATTAATCTGTGGGAGATAGCACATGACCGTTTTCAAGAGCCCTGTCTGTAATTCGACCAATTTTTTTTTATTATTTAATATAGACATGAAAAATTTCATAAGATAATATTTTTTGCATTCCTATAGGACAGAATGTATTGAGACTAACACAGTAACACAGTACTAAACAGCTATTTCATGTTACTTGTTACTACATAGATTCGATGCGAATAAATGATTTGAATTGAGTGAAACTTAATATTGAGTGACTGAGATCTACAACTACCCAGTATGCCCTCTGTAGGTTCTCACCACTCCTACGGAGTTCTTTTTTTTTAAATTCAACTTTATTCCAGAAATAGATTGTGTAGTACTTAAAGCTTCTATGATAAGATATTTATTAAAACGTCTTTTGAAAAGTCCATATTTCATAATAAACCTTCGAGATGATTCTTTTTAAATTTTACAAACTGCGAAAGTATTTTTATCTTTTTATTCTTCACCTTTGCTACAATTTGAATATAATTGTAGTTAAGTAAAACTAATATGTGAATAACAACTCCAAATAATTCAAAATAATGGTGTAAGACAGTGAGTCATTATATGAGGTTATTTGGTACAATGACTAGTCCGTGAAGATAAATTAGTCACAGGGCACGTTTCAATTAAGACATTTTAAGCAATAATCTTCAAACAAGGTATTGGTTTAAAAACAAAGCAAATCGTTCCATTTCAAACAACTTACGTTCTAAATGCTTATTTTTCCATCTCCTTCTACAAAAACCTCAGTAGATTTAAACACAGGGAAGAAAACTTCTAAAACTAATTAGTAAAAGAAAAAAAAAGCTGACTCATATAGAGGACGGTACTACACACGTACTACATTCATTATATTATGATCTAATTAAATAAAAAGAACAAGAAACATTACTGCATGAGACAAAACAGTCTGTTGAACGTTTCTGGTGGCAAAAAACTCTTTGTTGACCAATTTTTGGTAGCAGAAAATCTTACGAGTTCGCGTCACCGACATGCTGACATGACATTTTCAAAGTGAAAACTTATTAAGTCACGTTGACCACTTTTTGATAGGAGACAATGTTATGAGTTCGCCTCACCGACATGCTAATGTTTGATGTTGAGAATTTTAATTTAAACGTTATGAAATATCTAATTTTACACATTAGTTTTACAAATAACATTCCAAGTTATAAGTTTTCACTCCTATACCCAGTAATTATGACTGTCAGTTTTTTTATTGGAATTAATTACATGCTCTTACTATTTTAAGGATCTAAATAATAACAAGAATACAATAGCTGTGTAATAAAGAGATCTAACATGCAACAAAGATATGAACGGAACACAAAAGCCCTGATATCTTTGTGCGAAGTCTTTAGGAGTGTCGCTTCGCCTCGATCGAACAAAATCAATACAATAGAAGCGTTTTTAACGTGAACGTCTGTACGTAGGTAGGGACAGGAGCAACAGTTAGTGTACACATCGAGGAGAATGTGGTTCTAGCTGAGAATTTATTTAACAAGTTTTTTTGTGTAACAAGTGCAAGTTGAGTTAACGATACGTTGCATCATATTGCACCATACCATACGACAAATTAAATCCTACCATAATACTTTTCTTCTAAAATTTACCACAGATTTTTTTATGGAATTGGGGGCAAACGAGCAGACGTATCATCTGATGGTAAACGATTACCGTCGCCCATGGACACCCGCAACACCAGGGGGGCGGGGAGGGACGGTGAAACACAATGCAAGCGCTGTGTCACACTGGTTTTCTGTGAGGCCGTGGTATCACTCCGGTCGAACCGGCTTATTCATGCCGAAGCGTGGCTCGCTGTTGAAATCTTTTTACAAATTTCTAACATAATTTCTAAAATTTATCATAGTATCAATTAATAATATTATCTATAAACAATAACTTTAGTGTCTTGTTTCTCCAACTGAAACCCGTGACAAGTATATGTTGTAACATATTGTAATAATATGTGTAACAAATATTGTAACCTTGTGAATAGACATTGGACAAATGGTAATATATGAAACTGGGTCTCATTTAATTCCAATGCGGACGGACGCAAAGTAACATGGCACCTTTTGTTTCTTATATAAGCCCTGTTGTCAATGAATGACTAAATAAAATATTTTTTATACTCTTGCTCACTTCTTGACTTGCGTTGAAACATATTAAAAAAACATTAAGTATCCCACAAGAATAGTAAATTATTTCAATTCCCTGTCTGTTTCTACTATCTAAGTAATATACTCTATAGCCTTCCTCGATAAATGGACTATCCAACACCGAAAGAATTTTTCAAATCGAACCAGCGGTTCCTGAGATTAGCGCGTTCAAACAAACAAACAAACTCTTCAGCTTTATTATATTAGTGTAAACTAGCTGACCCACGCAACTTCGTTTACGTCTCTTATTGCCCGTAGCGTGATAATTTTCCCCCGTTTTTGAAACATTTTTCATTGGTACTCCGCTCCTATTGGTCTTAGCGTGATGATATATAGCCTAAGAATTTTTTAAATTGGACCTGCCGTCCCTGAGATGAGAGATGAGACAAACTCTTCAGCTTTATATCTATACTAATATATAAAGCTGAAGAGTTTGTTTGTTTGTTTGTTTAAACACGCTAATCTCAGGAACCGCTGGTCCGATTTAAAAAATTCTTTCGGTGTTGGATATTGCATTTATCGAGGAAGGTTATAGGCTATATATCATCACATATGTTTTGAAACATTCTTCATTGTTGCTCCGCTCCTGTAGTTCTTAGCGTGATGATAGATAACCTATAGCCTTCTTCGATAAATGGGATATCTAACACGGAAAGAATTTTTTAAATCGGACCAGTGGTTCCTGAGATAAGAGTGTTCAAACAAACAAACAAACAAATTCTTCAGCTTTATATATTAGTATAGATTTACATATTTTACCATAGCTAGTAATATACGTATACATTTTTTATATCACATGCCTATAAATCACAATACAGGCAATCACCTAAAGGATACAGACATTCATTCATGTATTCACTGAACGGGAATCAAATTCAACACGTACCGTGATTATGCAGTCGAATGATTAAAGTTGATTTGAAGATTTCCACCAAAAGCGACCATTTTCAAGTTTCTGTCTATAAAATCCCATTGATTTATTCAACTTGGTATTAAGACATTAAACCCCTGGGTTTGATTCCCTGATGAGACATTTACTTTTAAGGTATTAACTGTCAAAATGACTTACTCTGTTTGATGGAAGGCATGAAGAGAATCCAAGAGTGAAGGACGTACTTTAATAAGGAGTTTTTGATGGGAAATTCATCAGAATTCTGAAGTCATAATTTCTAAAATGATGCTTCTTAGTTATCAAATTTGGCCACCTGTATTAAAAAGAACACTTAAGACCCTATTCAATAGCCTAGTTATTGAACCTACTGTGAATACTTCCATACAAAAGAAACTTATTCGGAATAAATGGTCATTACAAAATCAATAATATTAATATTGACGGTATGCAAAAATGTATCAGAATTCAACATTTGTCCTTATTCTCATGGAGGCGTGCCATAAAAACTAATTGCCATCGATTATATCGGCTTGTAACGTATTTTTATAATTTACTACAATACTAATGTGCCTCGTGACTTCACCGATAGTTTTTATATAAAACTAAGAAATGCGAATCCTACTAATATTGGAAACGCGAAAGTTTGTAAGTATGGATGGATGAATGGATGTTTGTTACCCTTTCACGTAAAACTCGAAAACGGCTGGGCCGATTCAGCCGATCTAGGTCAGAGAGAAGACAATCTAAAGAAGTGTGTATAATGACTGAACGTATGGCCTAGTGGTCTAAGCAATCGCCACGAAGATTCCTATTTCGCCTAGTGCTGTGGGTTCAAATCTTACATGATACGACACTTTGTGTGATCCACAAACTTGTTCTGAGTCTGGGTGTTCTCTGTGCCTGTTTCATAGTTTGTTGTAAATTACCTTGGCGTATACTAGGTGAAAAAGTCCATTCCATGGGAATGTTACACGTGTCTAAATGGTATAATTTACTGTTAAAGTTAACGTTTTAATTATCCAAACTGGTAGCAGCACTCGGTGCATGCCACGGATACGTAGATACGTTTATAATTAAAAGTAGTACCTATGGTATTAAAATTTCATTAAATAAAATTTTTAGGGTTCATTGTATTAAAATGTGTACCATTTGCTTTTTTTTTACTGAAGAACCATGATGTATACATAAATATACTTATTATAAGTTACATAATAAATTCTTGTAACAAAATAAAATTGTAATGAGCATTGTACTTATCTATTTTATTTCTCCTTATATTTTTGTGGGTCCACTCGTTTGCTCACTAAGCAAACGAGCGGACTTATTTTCTGGTGGTAAGCGATTACCGCTGCGTCACAAGTGCGTTGCCGGCCTTTTAAGAAGGAGTGCGCTGTTTTCTTGAAGGTTTGAAGCTCGTATTGGTCCGGGAATACCGCAGGCGACAGTTCATTCCACAGTTTTGTTGTGCAAGGCAGAAAGTTTCTTGAGAAGCGCACAATAGTGGACTGCCAACCGTCTAGATGATGGGGATGAACGTTCTGTCGCGTAGGATGATGGCGAAAAGAGGTGGCAGGGAGCAGTCTGAACAATTCCTCGGAGCACTCCCGCTGTCATTCGCACAACAGTGAAGCTGTTTGCAGCATGTCATTGATATGGAAAAAAAATATTATAAAAATTCTATGATTGTAACCACGAAGCAAATACATTATAACAGAACCCTTGAAATCAAGTTCTATTCGAACTTATCATGTTTTTAGCTTTTATAATTGTGTTTAATAGCATGAAAAATGGTTAAATTATTAGACAGTGCTTTTTAATTTAGTAGTTAACATACCTAGTTGTAATTAAGTCAAATACTCTTTTGGTGTTTTACATTTTAACTATCTTTTTCATGAACATTTGTAAAATCCCCTACTAGAAAACTACCGGGCTGACTGTCTCAGCTTACCGTCGCGGACAAAAATATTTTCTTTTCCCTTTTAATTTTTCTTGTACGCAAACCTTGTCCTAAAAACATAAAACATGTAAAAAACAAAAACGTTAGTCTAAAAAAAGTTAGTCTAATAAAAAGTAGCCTAAGTTACTCCCCGGATCATCAGCTACCTGTTAGTGAAAGTCCCGTCAAAATCCGTCCAGCCGTTCCAGAGATTACCCGGAACAAACAGACAGACAGACAGACAGACAGACAGACAGACAGACCGACAGACAGACAGACAAAAATTTTTTTAACTACATTTTTGGCATGTGTACCGTGTATACATACATATGCATTTAGTAAAAAGCGGTTATTTTAATATTACAAACAGACACTCCAATTTTATTTATTTGTATAGATAGATAGATAGAAGATATTTTAGTATTAGTTTAGTATTTTGAAAATATTGTTTGCAATACAAGCTGAGATTCCTCCAAACCTATACTGCTTTTGCCTCTCTATCATTGAATTAGATCTCAATTAAATATTTCGTAAATTTCAAATTCTTTAACTTAAAAACCGTTTAAAAATTGCTTCCGCTAGTTTTCCCAGCGCCTGTACCCGAGGAACACCACCTGTGGCTTCGTAAATTTAGTGTATTTCCATCTCTGTCGCACCTACCATACCCCCTATAACTATCTCCCTCAATCCTGTTTTCACAAATAAGTTGCATCCGAAAACAAAATAGAAAACCTCAAAGATTGTACAAGGGATATTGAGCTCTATTTTTGAGAGCTGAAGTTGTATTTTTGTGTTGGATGTAATAGGCCGACAATTCTTTGTCAGCTGTGTTGAAAGTTTCACGAAGTAGGAAATTCGCTGCCTTGTATGCTTTGATTATAATATAATGCGATATTAAATATATAGGGATGGGCAGTAGTAGTAGTAGAACTTTTGTAATTTAGTATTTTTAGGAGAAAAATAGGCGCTCATAGTTCAGTTGTAGTCAGTACCTGAATGGGTGACTGCTAGTGGCATGTTATAATGAGCGTCTCTGTGATTAGGAAGTCACGTTAAGCAGTCGGTCCCGGTTGTTATCATATGATAACAGCCGTGAAGCTTAGTTGGAGGCCTTTGGTCGGCTTAAAAACATCCAACGGCAAGATGACGTAGCCACAACGTTGTCTTGACAGTCCACAACCCGCACTTGTCCAGCGTGAGGACGTATGACCTTAACCCTCTCCTGAGAGGATATCGAAGCCCAGCAGTGGGACGTTATACGATGAGGGGAAAAATATCGATACCAGTACGAAAAAGGCCGTTTGTTGAATGTAGTTTGTTATTCTGATAGTTTGTTATCGATTTGAAGCCTGTTATGCGTAGTACCTATCAGAATGGTCTGATTACAATGATAGAATCGAAAGTGTACGAGTATATCTAAGTAGATTTTAATCTATACAAATAAATAAAATTGGAGTGTCTGTTTGTAATATTAAAATAACTGCTTTTTAATAAATGCATATGTATGTATACACGGTACATATACTGACAATTTGAACAATCAATACCCTATTTAACGAATTAGAGGCAGCTCAGTGGCCAGTTAAAGGGTGTTGATACCCTGATTACTTAGTATAAATGTCTGTACTTATTTTCAATGTTATTAGTATACTAGGTGAACCCCACGGTGTTACCCGCGGTCATCTTCGTACCGCGAGTAACGCCGCAGGACAAAGTTAGTCTAAAAAAAGTAGCCTTAGTTACTCCCTGGATCATCAGCTACCTACCAGTGAAAGTCCCGTCAAAATCGGTCCAGCCGTTCCAGAGATTACCCGGAACAAACAAACAAACAGACAGACACAAATAAAATTAACTACATTTTTGGTATATGTAGCGTGTATACATACATTTGCATTTAGTAAAAAGCAGTAATTTTAATATTACAAACAGACAGTCCAAATTTTATTTATTTGTATAGATTATAAGAGACGCATCTATACGAATTGTACATTCCCCACGTGATCAAGTTTCTAAGGCCAGGGGTCAGGCTTTCACTGCTGGGTCCTCATGTTTGGTCAAACCCGTTTGGGTTACACAATATTATTGTGCATCCACTTTCCTATTATCAAGTTGGGAATTATATTTGCAATGCCTTCGGTATTCATCTTAGAGCATTAGAGGACCCAATTATTTAGGAACTTTCTTTAAGGAAAATCTTTCCAATTTATATGACACTAACTGAACCATCGTCGTACCGCGAGTAACGCCGCGGGACAAAGTTAGTCTAAAAAAAGTAGCCTAAGTTACTTCCTAGATCATCATCACGTGAAAGTCCCGTCAAAATCGGTCCAGCCGTTACAGAGATTACCCGGAACAAACAGACAGACAAAAAAAATCGACTACACTTTTGGTATACGTACCGTGTACACATACATATGCATTTTGTAAAAACGGTTATTTTAATATGACAAATTATTTATTTGTATAGACTAGCTTCTGTTCGCGACTCTACCCGAATGTATTTCGTTTTGTCATGTTAAAAAGTCGCCTATGTTATGTACTGCTGTAGATAGATACAATAATCTTTATTTGTACACTATAATATTACATAGTTACAAGAGTAGATACATAAAATGTGAGATATAGTGAACCTACAAAGGTCTACAAAGGTCTTATTGCCAAAAGCAATGTCTTCCAGGCAAACTTATGAGGGATCTAAATACAGGTATAGGAAAGACAGTGGTAGCTAAAGGAAGGATGATATTTAAATTAATTATTTGGTGACATAGCGTGGGACGTCCACAGGCCAGGTGGAGTGATGATCTGCGCAAGACAGCTGGCAGGAGCTGGATGCGAGAAGCCGAGGATCGAACCAAGTAGTGGGAAATTGGAGAGGCCTATGTACGGACTGCGATAGGCTGATGATGATTTGCTAACGAAAATTACGTGGATGTAGTTTTTCAATGTGAAGTTATTTTTTTAAATCGATTCTTGGTTCATGCAAGCAGACAAACAAACTCATGTTCACATTAATAGATCATATTACTTAGGACAATGTTTATAGTTTGTTTTAGAAATAATCAAATGTATGCCTAACTACTTAAAAATTATAAAAAATAATTGTTGTTTAGATATCCGAAATTAAATTAAATAGCTACTTAAATGGCAAGTCATTAAATTCCTAAATAATATCTCTACCTATATTCAACCATTAAACATGATATCAAAACTAATTCATAACAGCTTTTTATCAGTTATCTGTCCCGATAAATAGAGTATGAGGCACACAAAATGGCGCTTATCTAGTATAGTAACAATGATTGGCCTAGACGATTCACTAGGAAGTTGCGAGTTTTGACATTGCGCGCGACCTTGCGCTGAGCGCGGCAATTGGTCGAAAATCCAAGATGGCCACCGGCGCGGACGCAAGCAGTGTCATTGTTTCTGATAATTATATGACCGGTTTTGTGCGTTTTTCAAACGATGCAAATTCGTGTTAGACCTTGTGATTTGCATTATAAGGGCCGTGGTTTTTAGTCATGTATCAACATACTTGTTTGTTTTATGATACTAATGGTTGCTGACAATTTAATCGCTTACTAGCTGAACCCCGCGGTGTTACCCGCGGTTATTGTTGTACCGCGAGTAACGCCGCGGGAAAAGGTTAGTCTAAAAAAGTAAGTTACTCCCTGGATCATCAGCTACCCGCCAGTGAAACTCCCGTCAAAATCGGTTTAGCTATTCCAGAGATTACCCAGAACAAACAGACAGACAAACAGACAAAAAAAAATTTAACTTCATTTTTGGTATATGTACCTCGTGTATACATACATATGCATTTAGTAAAAAGCGGTTATTTTAATATCACAAACAGACACTCCAATTTTAATTATTTTTATAGATTAAAACATGCAGTACCTATATCTACCTACCCAGTACTTGCGATTAGTTGTAAGTTTAAAATGTGCGAGATATAGGGTTAAAACTTATTTTAAGATACATTTTGTCAGTTACTAGCACTGAGACACATCGTAATTTAATATAGAAATAGAATCAGGTTTGGTTACATTATTAGGAATGGAAAATAAAAGGTCAAATTCTTGTGTAAACAACTGAACTCTCAGTGGCTCTTCTTAGTTCAGTAGTATTAATAGATCGTAAATACTTTTAAATGGCTGTGTATAAAATTTATGTTTTCAGTTAATTACGTACTTAGGTACCTACTGTATATAAAACACTCAGACAACATGTCTATAATTATGAATGGATATTAAGACCACACAGTGTGCTAGTATTTTATATTTTATAAATCTATATTACCCTATTCGTTTGCTTTTTACGTTCAGTAGTAATTTTGGTTTTCTTTTTAACACTTACTGCATAGGTATGTATTGCCTAACCCTTGAGGCAATGCAGAACTCGGTGGTAGGTGTAGGTAGGTAAATGTTAAAAGAATTAAAGTTTCTGTATTGAAAATTTATTTGATGGATAATTAGATAAGTACCTATGAGTAGGCATACAAATATATACATACATACTAATCATAATACACTCGTACATCTATAATATAAATATATGTGTACTGTACTAAGGTATAAATATGAACCCATTCATACCTTTACCTACACATACAGTGGAGGAACGAGTGTCATGTCCCTCCAACACAAAGGGAGGATCCTCCGACCAGGCGAGGTGATCATGCCTGGCGGGCCATTTCCCTGTTCACAACCCCACATGTATGTACCTATTATTTGTACTTTGGTGGTGGTACCTACTACATGTAAAGATATTTTTATTTTGGTCTAATCCTTAAAAAATCAGACAGCATCAATTAAAAAAACGTTCAGTAAACATTAAGTTGCCACAAAAAAAAATCAAAATACTTATAATCTTTTTTATTAATTTAAGAGAAGATGTTGCAAATAGCCACGCTAAATGGCAGGGGTGGACACGCCACTTGCACTTCAAAGAGACGGTGGGAAGGGATGACTTAAGATAATTCGAGCCAAACGCCTCTTTGACTTAAGAAATTAGTTGGCATTAAATATGTCGGTATTTAAATTTTCACTACCTCGTTCGTGTGATTATTATTTCGTGTTTCTAACTTTGAAAATTACAGACTTCCCTTGCCATAATGACTCTACTCTGCCTGATGGAAAGCATAAGCAGAATCCAAGAGTGATGGTCACCATACTGCGAACGCAGACAATGCAACAATGCAGCATGGTGACCCACACCATGGCGGGCTAGTGATGCTTTCGCATCATTGGGCCTCCGGTCTCGCACTCACCAACGAAACACGACAGCATGATCGCTGTCATTTTACGTTGATTTTCTGTGCGAGGGTATTACCGCCCCGGTCGAGCCGGCCCGTTCGTGCTGAAATCAGCGTGGCTCTACTACCTTGTAAAATTTAACATAAAAACATTTTTGTTTCAAAAATCAACTAATGTTTAAAAAATTTTGAGTCAGCAGTTTCAAGACAGTTGTGAAACAGTG
Source organism: Spilosoma lubricipeda (assembly GCA_905220595.1). NCBI lineage: Eukaryota > Metazoa > Arthropoda > Insecta > Lepidoptera > Erebidae > Spilosoma > Spilosoma lubricipeda. Next base: position 11,595,784 of record HG992296.1, on the reverse strand, counting down.
AGACAGAGCAAGGTATAGATAGGTACCTGGTAGGTACATAAATTGAATAAAAAAAAAAGTTAAAACTACAACCCAACTACGACAAAATCGACGCGAACACAACTCAACTAGTCTGTTATAAAATTGATAACTTCACACACGACTTAAAATTATAACAGTGCCATCTTGTCAGTCGAGCATCTGAACTACTTCGACAAAATTGAAACTAGATCAAAAGCTTATTGTATTTTTCATCGCGCTATGAATATTATATTGAATACTATGCATAGGTACAACTGCGTGCTGATGGAATTTAAAATAGACTTCTCGAAGGTGCAGAAGCCAGGAGTAAGTAGGTACATGGCGATTTCACTAAAAGCTACCTTAACGATTGACCTCAAAAGTCTCACACTCATGTGATTTCAAGTCTTTTAATATCACAGTAAGGTATACCTTACTCTTAGGTCATTACAAGTTACCTGGTCAGGGGATCCTCAATTTGTTCAACGGGAGTATCATGTCCTGTAAAGTTCCTTTACCCTTTTTTAGCAGGTATCACTTATAGATACCTACTTGTGACGTTGTTTGCCATCTGATACCCAACCGTAATGGTTATCGATTCTGAAAGAACTACTGTGGGCTGCTGTGTTTTATAAATAGCAAAATCAATCATAGGCAAGACTTCATCTATTCTTTGTTAACAAAAACGTTCAAACAACAGCATTCAACCTATGTCTCCTAAACTCACCTCTTTAAACAAATCCACACCTTATTTTAATATACATGGAACACAGTATTCAGATATCCAATAATTAAAGTAAAGATACTGTATAATAAGGGAAAAAACTGCACGAAAAATTGATAAGGGGTGGTAGTGATAAGGGGTGGAATCCCCCCTTTATCGACCGGTGAACCACCCGGGGTGTATAAGTATAAAAAGCGTAACAAATTTTCGTCTTAAGAAAAGGAAAAGAAAAAATGTATACAGCCACCCTAGGGGGTAGAGGGATGAAATGGGGTGCGGGGATGCATTTTTCTCGCGGTCCCTCTCTCTCTTCGGACGTAAGATGTTACAAAGCTTTCTTTGTTAGATGTTGGTTAATTAGATTTTTGGTCGAAGTGGTTTTCTCTATGATTGCTGATATTAATATTAAATTGTTTTGTCTGCATGTTAATTGAGGAGTAGATTGTGAAATATCTTTAGTTTTAATAAAATAACACTAAGAATAAGTTGATCTTTTGTTGTGTCATTAATGTAGTAAGCCATTGTATATGCTATTTATACATTTGCATTATATAGAACTACTAGCTCAACCCGGCGGTGTTACCCGCAGTTATTGTTATACCGCGAGTAACGCCACAAAGCTAGTCTACAAAAAGTAGCCTAAGTTACTCCCTGGATCATCAGCTATCTGCTAGTGAAAGTTCCGTCAAAATCGGTCCAGCCGTTCCAGAGATTACCCGGAACAAACAGACAGACAGACAAAAATTAAAAAATGTTATTTTGGTACATGTATCGTGTATACATACATATACATTTAGTAAAAAGCGGTTATTTTAATATTACAAACAGACACTCCAATTTTATTTATTTGTATAGATTTAGCCACACTGAGACCTCTAACACGAGGCATTTATAGACCAAACAATTAACCGGCTCGCCTTGAAATGCTAATAGTCAATTACACTAGTTATAAGGACATAACTAATTTGAAGCCTCAGAATGCAAATGCAGTATAATCTCATGATAGGCTCTTCTCTACAAACCAATACTATTTATTAGCAAATTATTCACTACGAGCATATATAGATAGCATCAATTATGACATAAATGGAAGTTCCGCAAGGCTCAGAGCTATCTAAAAACCACAAGGCAACTGTCTAATTTAACGAGTGTGAAAACTTATATTGTGCGATACAGGAGTTATTGTAACAACTACATAGTTCAACAATTCTTTACTAGATGGCGCTAAAAAATCCTTTGTTCTATTTGAATCTCACTATAAATTATCATTTTATTAACAAAGTTTATGAAGATTTATTACAATTGATCACAACTTAACTGATAGTTTCGATAACATAGTTATAAGCTCACTAATTATATTTTTAAATGAACTTCGCAGTGTTACCCGCGTTTAATGTTGTACCGCGGGTAACTCCGCGGAACAAAGCTAGTCTGAACAAAGCAGCCTAATTTACTTCCTGGATCACCAGCTACTTGCCAGTGAAAGTCCCGTCAAAATCGGTCCAGCCATTCCAGAGATTACCCGGAACAAACAGACAGACAGACAAAACATTTTCAAAGTACATTTTTGGTATAAGTACCGTGATACATATGCATTTAGTAAAAAGCGGTTATTTTAATATTACAAACAGACAGTTAAATTTTATTTGTATAGATAACAAGGTAACTTCTTATAAAATTTGTGCAAGACAATTCGATTAATACCTACAAATAAGAGTCCAACAAAAGCCACCTCGCATAAATGCTTTTAAAACCCATTCCCCGACAGCCTATTCAAAATATTTAAATGCGAAATCCCCCAAATTTGCCACCGTACCGCCGCCTGGTCGTTACAGTAACCTATATTGAACGCCATACTGCCCCATAAAGTGTACAGACCCAGCCACCCATTACAATATAACATTAGCTATAGGTATAGGCCTCTGGCTTTTGGGGACTTAATGGTTTGGACTCGGCGCACGTGAAATATACATTTTGTGTAAAATCAGAATGTGTTTTTGCTATAAAGGAGAATATCAATCTAACTATACTTATATCTTTGTGTTTTTGACTAACATTTTATTTTAACCAAAATTATAAGAATATTCTATCAATGAAATTTGGAAGAAAAACTATTAAATGACCTAACGTTTTCCATATTCAAGAGATCTATGAAATAATACTACTTTTTATTGTTAATCTATACAAATAAATAAAATTGGAGTGTCTGTTTGTAATATTAAAATAACCGCTTTTTACTTAATGTATATGTAAGTATACACGATACATATACCAAAAATGTAGTTAAAAAATTTTTTGTCTGTCTGTCTGTCTGTTTGTTCCGGGTAATCTCTGGAACGGCTGGACGGATTTTGACGGGACTTTCACTGGCAGGTAGCTGATGATCCGGGGAGTAACTTAGGCTACTTTTTTTAGACTAACTTTGTCCCGCGGCGTTACTCGCGGTACAACAATAACCGCGGGTAACACCGCGGGGTTCAGCTAGTGATAAAATAAAAAAGTATTTTTTTAACATTATGTGACCATTAATAAGTTTTTAATCATTTTTATATACACTATTTAGAGTGAAGATTTGTGTGCGATACTCAAAAACAAATAAAAATACGATGTATCATTTAGTTACAAAAGTAACGAATGTTATGATCACAGTTGGATGAGCATCGCATTCGATTCCTGTTCCGGGCACTTTGCCAAACGGGTCAAGAGTAAACTATATGTCACTAGGTATATAATACAGCTGTTGGAAGTTCGAGATCAAAACAAGATGAGGAAACTATACTGGCTGGCTATAATTTTTGGGGAATAACTTCATTTCTTCAGTTACATATTACCAGTACCTACATACTATTCGTATACATAACCGTCGCTCGCCATGGTTATCATCTCAGACCATGTTTAAGTCTAGTGGTTGGAACATCTTCGACGAAGGCTATCGTGTCTCATGCTTCACCACCGAAATAATAGATCAAGTCTAGTACTTATTACTATACAGTTCCTGAAAAACTTTAAAAAAAATGATATCCTTCGAATTTCCATATATTATATTAAGATTCAGAGCCAATATATTCTCTCCAAATAAACAAATAAAAAAGTAAATAAAATGAAAGGGAGAAAAGGGGTGGTACAAACCACTTAATATCCTAGCACACGCTAAAATATTCACAAGAAACCACAAAATTCAATTTGTAGTCAGAAACGTCCGTAGTCTAACTGAACACAATGAAAACACTTCTAGAGTAGAAAAAATGGGGGTAAAGTTGGGTGTTTTGTACGAGGAATTAAATACGGGAGGTTTTAGGGGGTAGCAAGAAAAGTAGGAAGACGCCAGATGATTAATTATTAGTTTGTGTGTGTTCGAAGATAGCCCACCCAACGCAGCGCTTGTGTGTCCGATAGGGTGAACGGGTGGGCCCGAGGAGTGGTGCGATATATTTTTATTAATTAAATTGATACATTATATGTGTTAAGGTCGTAAATAAATATTGTGGGATGGTATTTGTATATCTTGTTATTAATTAAACTTCGAATAAATCTTAAAAGGAATCATGAAAGTATTTAAAAATTGGAATAACGGTTTTGTTTTGAATTTTGTTATATATATAAGTATTTAGAAATAAAAAGTTTCTGATAAAAAAAAATATCAAGCCAGAATAAACTGAAGGCATTCAATCTATGTCACATAACTTATTTAGTAATATTTCATATAAATAATTCTTATAATATTTATGTATTGGTGTAAAAATAATATTAAAATAATGTACTAAGTATTCATAATGAAAACATTTGATTATCTTCGAAATACGTGCGTCAGTAAAACTTTAAATTTGTAATGATATGACAAAAAAAGATACTGGAAAATGCTATTACTAGAAAACCTGCGGTCTAACAAAATAATTACAACAGTTGAAATAACATCAATTTAGAAACGTAATGTTACACTTCAATACGAAAACCGTCCAATTTCCCCGTTCTTCCCCTAAACCGTATTATGCAATTATTTACAACCGAACCCTCATAAGCCCCGTGACCTTGTCCGAGGGTATAAGCTTTATTTGGTTGTGGTAGGTTAGTACCGCGACCTCCCTGTTTCGGCGAGATGTCCTTGATTTACGATTACAAGCACAATGCCCTTTGTTTGGGGCTTCCTTCGTTGTTTGAAGTTTTTTGCAAGAAAATAAACTTTATTTTACCTTCTCAGATATTTTTAGTTGACTTTTTTCCGATTATGTTTTCTGAGCATATTTTTTGGCATGCTCTGTAGTTTAAAAGGCTTGATGAATTTTGTCTTGAGTGTGGCGTGTAATTCATTTTAATTGTGAGAGTGATGCTGAGTAAATGAAAATGACCAAAATTTAAATCGATAATATGTAGTACATTGGCTTGTTATTAAGATAATTTGCTTTAAAGATGTAGGGTGAAGTGTTTGGTAATTAAGTTTTGAAGTCACGCAGAAGATTTACAAAAAAAAATTGTTTATATGGATATTTACTGCTTGTCTTTTGATAACAGTTGAAGATTAATAGCAGAGAGACGATTCAATGGGTCCGACGGCCTGGTGAAGGTATCGGGAAGGTGAAGGACGGGTTGTTGTGGACTCTTGGAGCCCTACGTCCAGCAGTGGACGTCTTTCGGTTGAGATGATGATGATGAGAAGATGCGTATTAATTATTAAAATTATAAAATTACTCTTACAAAAAAGATGTCTTCATAATTATTATTGTAATATCGTTTTTATTTTAAAAGTAATTATATAAATCGCTTTAAAAACTTTCTTTTCAACTGATAAACATACATAAAGATATATTAATAAGATACAATTTCTTTTGGACATAATTTTCCTTACAAATTCGTTCTTATTTTGACTGCCTCAGTGGCGCAGTGGGACCGTATGCGACTGCTCTGCTCTAGGTCTCGGCTTTGATTCCCGCGTCTGACCAAATGTTTGTAAGACCTTCAAAAATTTGTTTCAGAGTTTGGTTGTTTTCTACGTATAATCTTTATATATATAATTCTTCTTTGAGTGTGTATGTCACTGTACTTCTCTCAAACGACTGGACCGATTTTGATGAAATTTTTTGTGTGTGTTCAAGGGGATCTGGGAATGGTTTAGATTCACAATTTTGTCCGCTGGACAATGTTTTTTTAATTATTTTTTTATATATTAGTAGTTATGGCAAAACGACGTTTGCCGGGACAGCTAGTATGTATGTATAATAAAAGCTCTGCTTAGTTTGGGACTAGATGGCGTTGTGTGTCAGATGTTCGAAATATTTATTTATTTTGAATTGAAAAATCCATGAAAATAATTTGTAATAATGTAACAAATGGCATTAGAATCGAGACTGGTGACAGTTGAAAACATAAATTCAATAGTGACCTTGCATAAAGGACGAAATAGCGACCTGCAAGTACCTGTCTAGTTAGCGAGGTCGCCTCGGTCTAGATTATAATCTAAGCTAGAAATTGAGCTACCTTTTATGTACTGTACATAACGTCATCGCTTAAAATATCAGACATGAAGAAAGAAATGAAATAACGTAGTGAAGGAATGACGTATTGGTTTAAATTCTGCCTTTACCGCTCCATCATTAGTGTAGTAGATTCGATCAACACACGAGACAACATTTTGCGAGATCCACAAATCGTTGTTCTGTGTCTGGGTATTCTACGCGATACAGGAATATTTTTTCTAATTCATGATACATTGATCGGCTAGTCTGTTGGTTAGTGATGTGATAATTACCACTGCCTCCGACCTCTGCAACCTTAAAAGCGAACTGAATTCGAAGATTAAACTATTTGCAATAACGATTACTATAGACGTTCATGATACTCTAGTTTTTATAGAAGGGGTAAAAAATCAATAACTTTGGAATAGTTTTTCATTATCTGTAGGTGTTTGCTTACAAGCAGGTGTACAGAGTTCTGGCCATTCACCCATGCGGCTAGAACATAATTTTAGTACGACGAGGGTGTCCGGTGGATAATTACTTACAACATTACCTTACCGTGCTAATTATTTCCAAGTTCTTGAAATTATTTCATATTTCAGATCAGTGATAGCTAATGCTCCTAGCCGAGGATCGAACTAAGTGGCGTGCAATTGGAGAGGCCTATGTCCAGCAGTGGACTGCGATAGGCTGATGATGATGATGATGAATGCTCCTACTCGTTTTAAATTGGTTATTTATGAAGTTTTCAAGAAGGAAAACTTTTTTTATAGAAGAAGGAACAAACGATCAGACGTATCACTTGATGGTAAGCGATTACCGTCGCCCATGGACATCCGCAACACCAGAGGCGTCACAAATGCGTTGCCGGCCTTTGGGGAATGGGGAGAGGGATGGGAAGATCTATTTACCAGTTATGATCACTTAGGTATACCTACACAAGATAAATTCATAACACTTCTTGAAGTAAAAACTTCTTCAGGCGCTTTGAGCAATTTTTCGGTGAACAAAATCATGAATTTCGGGAGTCTCAAGTATGCAAATTTTTTTATATAAGTAGTGGTCTGAATGCGTTAAATCTACTAAAGATTTAATAGTACTATAGTGAAAGAATGCAATTAAGTTCCGATTTCCTTCCAATAAAGATTATATATATTAAACAGCACATACATAGTAAATTCACCGAATCATTTTCTCTGTAGACGCAGTTCATTTCTTATAAGGGCCTAGGCACAGCGGGCGGAGTGATTTGATGTTCTGTAAATATTTATGAAATGCAAGGACACGTAATGCTCTTTTCCTCAGTTTATTAAGCAAATGTTATTTGCCGGTATCTTTGGTACTGCCAAAAATAATAGTAATTGTTTGTTTTCCAATAAGCAGCATGTCACAAATACTTTATATTTTTGTCGAATGGCGAAGTCTAGTTAATAAGTATATAATGATCTAAAAACATCGTTTTTTTAAGCATGCACCTTTACAGATTTAAATAGTACCTAAACATAAAACACATAAAAAGTATTTTATGAGCCATTGGGTCCCGTATGGTAACAAATAGCTACAGTGACCCATAGACACCTGCAATTCTAAGACCCAAGTGTGTTGCGTCTTTTAAGAAATTTCCGAAAAACCAAGGATAATAGAGCAGAATGGAAACGAATATACCTACTGTCTTTTGTCAATCGATAGCCGCACAGAATATTCATCTAGGTGAAAAATTGGTTTGTGCAATATAAAAAAACCGCTTCGAAATATATCCCTTAATAATTAGGGAGAAACACAAATCAATTTTGTGCCCCTTTACAATACCTAAAGTATATCTAACATAAAATATTGCACCCAGTGTATTTCTACCCTGATTCTCTCGGTCCTAACATTTTTGTCTTTTTCACGGCTTCAATTTAAAATTTTATTTCCCCGCTTGACCCAAAGGGGAAGGTGGGGAGAAGCGTGGGGAGAGCAGGGGCCAGAAGACACTCATTATGACCAATTTCACCCGCCTGTTTTTCCTACCATTGTTGCAGCACTGATGGCTCATTTCTACCCTTTATTTCAAGTTTTTGTTAAGATTTTTCGCTCTGCGGAAAGAAAACTTGGAGGTTGTTTTTCCCTATCGTCCCCGTGACAATTAAGTACTAAGAAATGGGTCGTTGTTCGAGGACATCTTTTGTTTATTTAATTCTTTATTGCGACGTTATAATTAGCAGTTATTGCGATAACTAGCCTTCGAAACTTTCCATTCAATCGTTTCTAAAATACACAATATTGAAAAGGTGTTTGTTGCCATAAAAATAAGTACCTAATTGTGTTCTTAATATTCAAATTTGTGTACTTTCTGAGTAATTTCAATAAACGAAATAGGAATTAAATTATAATTTTGCTTCAGAACTTTCTATTTTCTACCTACCGGTTAAAAAATACAATGACCTAGCTATACTACACACCTTGGTTCCAGTAGCAAACCAACCACAATTTTCTGTAGGATATTTATCAATATCGCGACTTAGGTATATGATCCGACATCAGCTCTAATTCTGATTATGATTAGATTTACGTACAAGAAACTCTTTTTTCATTATAGTTGATCTTAACCCCTTTAAGGCTTTACCTATTATTTATTAAAACTGATATGTATTATATTTGATATCTCTAAACTATTCGTTAAACATCGATCGTTTCTACCCAGACGTGTCTTACTATGAAAGGCTATATTAGAGGACGCAACAGGCTTCTGCAGAAGGCGTCTGTCTTTTGTAAACAAAGAGACGCCATACTTGCACAACTCATATATCTTTACAATTTGTGGGTATTAATAGATCGTTTTATTTTCGTCAGTTGGTAAAAGGTAGCATAATATTCTATATGATAGTCGGCCAATACCTCATTTATAAAGAGGATCATTTATCCTACACTAGACCATAGATAATAGGTTGGTAATGTGATACTTTTGCTTAACTATTGAATAGAAAAATTGACTTCAGATGAGGAAACCCTACAATCGACAACACTAATCTTTCCATAAACACATCGAATTACTTATCTTTTTTTATTTCTTTTTATTTATACTTTATGCACATTATAAATGACAGTTTTTATGTTCTATGTACTATTTAAATTCAGTACTATATATGTTTCTATTTACATCTTGTTTTTAAAAAATTGTCACTGATAGTGATATGGTACATAAGGATACTCTTGCTTGCAACTCAGAAATAAAAAAAATATGATCCCAGGCGTTTAAAATTATTCTTGCCTCTATTTCTGGAACAGCTCATACAGTACAGTCCATAATACAGTCCCAACCGATTTAGACTTCCATCGCATGTACAAGGGAAATACTCCCTTAGTGAGGCATTTACGGATTGAGATTGAATTCCACTTCAGCCTCCACTCTACTTCACCACTCCCACAAAACAGCTCTTAAACGTCCATACAAACAAGATTAATAAATACTGATTCTCTCACTAATCCTCTTATAAACACATCTCTTCTATAAAAAGTAATTACAAACTTAAAATTAAATATTCTGAAAAAACAAACAAGACATTCTGATTAAAAAATGTATTCCCTTGAGTTCTAGACAAGCATTAACATAAAATGCAGCCAGACTCATCTAAAAATTACCGAAAAAAATTGACGAAGGGGTGGGTACTACCCTCACCCTGGCCAATTTAATGTGCACCGCTGTATTGATTCCCCGGCATTCTTTCACACAGGCGCGGAGGAGCCTCACCCACTCGCCACCCCTTGCTTCCGACATCCCCACGAACTTGGGATAAACTCGGATAAGACTTTTCGGGACACGGTCACTACGTGTAGATTTTTGAAATGTTCATATATGTGTATTGAATTTAAATAGTACATAGAATTGAATAACGTTTATTGGAAATCGAATTTCAAATGTTTTCTTAATTCAAAAAGTAAAATTATAAAAATTACTTTGAATAAGTAGTCTTTTTATAATTTTTATGATTATAACAATTTCATTTAACATTCTTTTTCATATTTTAAAATAAGAATGTGTTTCTCAGGAATGTCATTCAACCAGACCATCTTATTAATATAACTTTATGACATTAAAAGAACTCCAAGTTAACATTTCGATACATTTAAATGAGCAAAGTTAGGAGTGTCGCCAAATAAATCTGTTCGTCGAATGCAACAGGTCTCGACGAACAACACAGCCTACAGTAAACTTCTGCTTATTGTCGACTCTTGCTAACTATATAGATGCCTTGCACTTCGTAATTGTCTTAAATGTAGAGGAAGGTTTTGTTGAAATCTGGAACGGACGATTAGGGGGATGGTAATACTTAATATTAGACTTTAGATTTAGTTTCTTCTTCGAAGTTATTTTACAAGTTAGATGACATAAATAAACCAGCGAGTTTTACAGTTTATTTGTTTCGTATGACATCACAACTACGGTTGTCTATTACTTACTTCTATCCTTTTGTCTTCAAATAATATCACGAAGATAAAAAGTTTCTTCTACAGGTAGGTTAGTATGTACGAAAACAGAATTAAAACATTTTATAACTATACGTTGATTCACATTTGCATCAAAGCAACGTAAATATCACTTCAAACCTAAGCGTGTGTAAAATAAAATTCACACTGTACAAACCAAGCGTTCCAAAATCTAATAAAAAAATATGAACAGCGTAAGCCTTTCCCAGGTTCATGATAAACTCGTATCAAACGACGACGGCCAAAACTAGCGATCAACAAAAACAAAAGCGTTGCGCAACAGGTACAGCCAACTACACACAGCCTAACAGAACTCTATACAACACTAGAACTGAAGTCTTCAGTAGAACAAGTTCACTATTCTGCAGTTTAACACTCTGTGGGGAGGTCAGAAGTTTACACAGAAACACACTACTTTATATAGCTGAGCCATTTCCTACAGCATACAAAGCTCTAGACGAAATAGTTATTTCATTCACAATGATGAATAAATTTTATTCTGTAACAAATTCCAAAGTTGCCATAGACGGATTTAAGTCTATACGGAATTGTTACTTAAGCAACAGTTAGCAAACATACATACACTCTCCAAGTCATACTGCGACAAAGAATGCATTCCATACATTCGAAATTTAAATTCAAACAGGTGTATTTGGTGGCGAGTTTTGAATTTAAAATGGAAATTCATTGCATGGGTTTCTAAAATAAGAATTTGTTCTTTAAATTTTATTTTAACTTTTTTTCCTTGGTTTTAAGTTACTTACAGAGGATAATACCTATTAGTAAATGTATACGTTTACCTTAAATTTTATTCAAAGGGCTTTTATATCTATCTTATCTTATTTCAATATTGTCTTTTTTTATTACCTCACCATTTATTTAGTCTTTTCTTAGATTTATAGATAAGTCTCTTTTTAATTTCCGTTAACTCGTGCAATGGCGGCGGATGACACAGGCGCGACCAAACTTCTCGCCTATTGAATTTTCGTCTACAAAGGAAAGTTTTCAGGAAATGTACCGGGTTACCGGCTACACTCCGGTTTTAAATTTTAGTTTCACTTTACGAAAATATTAAACGGATAGGGTGTTGAGTTAAAGTTCCTCTTTGATCATGAAACCAGTTGTTTAGTATCATTTCGTTTTCATTTTAAATGTATTGTAAACTTTAATTAATTTAATAAATAATAAAAAAATCTTTTACTGCAGGCCAACAACGAAAACCGTTGGAAACTAATTAAAAACATCAATTCCCCGCGCTATGGTACGGGGGAATATTTCAAACACACGCACACACACACACATGCCACCCCCATGCACACACACTATGATGCACACACTTGTAAGACGCACACAACAGTTAAAAATAAGACCCGGGCCATATCCGCGTGAGAGAATGGTCGCACTACAATAGAATACGGCATCTAATACTTATAGGGTAGTTATTTACCAGGGGCCAGGGGTTGATTTTTAACGATATAAGGGTGACGTATTTTTTTTTTTTTTTTTTTTTTTTTTTTTTTTTGTTTGACCCTGCCATAATGACTCTACTCTGCCTGATGGAAAGCATAAGCAGAATCCAAGAGTGATGGTCACCATACTGCGAACGCAGACAATGCAACAATGCAGCATGGTGACCCACACCATGGCGGGCTAGTGATGCTTTCGCATCATTGGGCCTCCGGTCTCGCACTCACCAACGAAACACGACAGCGTGATCGCTGTCATTTTACGTTGATTTTCTGTGCGAGGGTAGTACCGCCCCGGTCGAGCCTGCCCGTTCGTGCTGAAATCAGCGTGGCTCTACTACCTTGAAAACGTATAAGATAACAAGTACCTATTACTTATTATTCATTATTTGATAGCTAACAACATTTAAATAATTGTCCGTATTTAAGCAAAAAGGAACCATCCAGCAAATACACACTTTTGAGATATCAAAGGATTTAGAAAAATATGTGCAGCACCTGTTATATGAAGTAAAATTACAATTTATTTTATGTAAATTTATTGATAAATTACTAATTTAAGTATGTGTATATAAATTTGCTTTTATTGCTGTTAAACTTTCTAGATAATTAAGAAAATGTGCATGTGGTTCCTTTTAACATTTAGTAATTGATAGGTTTTCTCTTATACAAAAAAGAACCATAATACAGGAATTTCTTGATATAAATGAAACTATGTGCTTATATTATCCTAATAAAGCTTTAATTCTCCAAATACACGTTTATTCGACATAATCATCATTTTGGATTTCGAAATCCACCGTGTCTAGTCTATTTATGTCGTCTTCTATTGTATCATCACAATTGAGACCATTATAAAAACTCTGTGTATCTTGTGGAATGACATGTAAAATGGACGATTAGTTTCACGGGTGATACTGGCTTCCTTGACGGCCACAGGGGAACTATATGTTCTATTAAGATTTAAGCTGGTAGGCCTCGAACAGGTGCTCTCCCTATATTAACTTCCACAGAATCACCAAAGAAGTCTGTTTTAAAATAAATTGAGTTTGGTGAGTCTCTTTTCAGGTATATTTCCCGAGTTAGTAGCCAATTAATACATTCTTTGTTAATACCACGTTCTATATATTTTATATAATGTTTTTCAACCTTAAAAGTTCCCAGAAAATCTGATTTTGCCCTAACTGTAACTGGGTTTTTTTTTTCTTGCAATCTTTCATAACCTGCATGTAATCATCGGGAGTGTATAGTCTCGGATATGGATATTTCTTCATTGCCGTTTCAATGTGAGATAAACCTCTGTCATTGGGTAGGTAACTATCTCCGGGAATCAAACTTTTTGTAATTTTTTTAAGGTGGGACAATGCAAAAATGTTTTTAACATCAAAACTATCTTTATGTTACGATTATATCCGCTTCTTGAATCGCTCCATAAAATTAATTTCTCGATATCTTTAGAAATATACTCACCTTAGTATTTTAATAGACAAGAACCGACTTCCTAAGCACTTGTTCCAACCATTCCTTTTATGCAAACAAAGCACTCACTTAAGTTAGTTTTTCCGAATAAATATCCATATTATACCGCCAAAAATGTCGCTTATAATAGATAATTCTGGTAGAGATCTTAGACATTGGAAGCGTTTGACATTCCGTTTCCTTACAATGAGTAGCCAGAATAAAATCAGTCTTTATTTTATGCCGAGCCTGTTCCTATTTTCGGCAATATTTTTCGCGTTTTGTATCTATGGTTATTTCTCCTCAGCAATTTCGCAACTAGTTAATTTCGCTTGTAATGTGTCACACTTGTTACTAGTATCCTTCTTAAGAGGCGCAAGTTTATGATTAAAAATGTTTGTCAAATAACTTTGCATACATAGCCTTACTGACCTTCTCAGTTTCTCCTATATGTTCATAGTATAAGTCGTACATCTTGTCTAAAGTCATGTCTGACATAAGCTTTTCGGTCTCGCACTCACTTCTTCTATAGTGTGATAATCACACTGTGATTTATACTTAGGAAGAGAGTGTATTTGGCATCTCACTTGTGAAACTAATTCGTCGCTGCATTTATTCTACTTTTTTGATCCTCTTCTACTTATACAATCCTGTGACCTCATTTTAATCAAAGCAATATTAACTCTTTTTGTAGAAACATCAAGTGTTTTGAAAAATAAATCCCGGCATACTTCGAATTGTCGAATAAATTAATACGAGAGAATTTTTTCTTCGAATTTCTATAGTCATCCTTCTTTTTATTACACACATCATTACATATTTCAACGCCATACATCAGCACACCATATACACATCACACTACACAAGCACAAACATATACACACACACACACACACACACACATACGCACGCACGCACGCACGCACGCACGCACGCATGAATGCATGAATTAAATGTGAATAAAGGGTAGGTACTCGTACTTCTCAGATTCATTAAGTACTAAAATGCATTAAATAAAACTATTTACCTGTTGTGTCTATATTATGATCTTTGCTGTTCATTTTGAGTTTGAGTCATTGCATTTTAAGCTATACACGCAATGAAATAAAGTTAATATTTCGTTGTTTAAAATGAAAGACATGTAACAAGTCATGTACCTCATTTTCCACCACCACCTCATTTACCACCATCATTTTTGTACCTTTGTGTGATCATAGGTTTCAAAACGTATGCGTAACGGAATTACATACTAGTGGTTCTACTGTTTTACAATATTTATTTATTCAGGATAGAACCAAATGCTTGTGGTTCCATTTTGCAAAAAAAACTTTTAGCAACTAATTAAGAATTTATTTTACGCAAAACGAAACCACAGAAACTTGGTTCCATTTGGTGTATTAAAAATAATCGTTAATAATAGAAATATGTGTAATGTATAATAGTACCAAATAAGTGTGGATCTGTTTTGTATAAAGTGACATGGTGGTAATATAGTTTATTTCTTTGAACAACAGAGTCCCGTTGTGCTATGGTTCCGTTTTGCTTTACATATAAGGTTTGTTATTGCTGTTGGTTCTGTTCTGCTTTTAGTATACCTTGTTTCCAAGTAAAAAATCATGTGGTTCTTTTTCGTATGAGATTTTAGAACACTTTTATATTAGTATTCTTTAATAAAAACAAAAAATTCAATTTGTCGAGTGGTTCCATTTTGCATAAATACGGACAATTAAACCTTAAAGTAATCGTTTGCTAATGAAATAAAAAAAAAGTAAATGTTCGCATTTCACCTTCCTAATTTCCCATAACATGTTAGAATTATGCTGAAGGAGAAAACATATCTAAATGATGTGACAAATATTCCTTTTAAAAGGAAAGCAATATTCAGTTATCGCGTGTTTCGTTTCAGCAGTTGCCCAGTTCTAGAAGTTATCCGCGGGGAGACGGGGATAGCGGTGCGTCTTAAGGCCGAGCAGGACGGAGCTCAAACCGAGTTATCGTAAATTGATCTGGGCCGGGGTGGCGGGTGGCGCGGCCCCAAATTTGACAGCCATGGAAATTGGCGGGAAACATTATTGGTCGTCTATTCGTTTTTTTTTAATGTTCGAATTTTGAATTGTGAGCTCGGAATTGTAACTTGTTAGATTTGTATTGTATTGCATCTTTGTGGAACGATTTAAAATGTTATTAGTAAAATTTCAAAATTTTTGGATTGTTTGGCTGCATCGATGCGGGTTTTGTATGTTAACTGTCTCTTTATATCATTACATTAGAATACGTCCGTAAAGTGTATGCAGGGAAAAAAATATATGCTTTATGCAGAAATCAAAATTCACGACTAATATTTGAATTTCCAATCGCCTACGCGCACTTCGTTATGCGAAATTAGGAATTACAATTTATGTGAATTGAGAATCAGCGCATAACTCGCAACTGGGGCATGTAGGTCAGGGATGTGGAATGGAGATTTGATATTTATTTTAGCACTTTACTATTATTTTATCGTGACTAGAACGACGGCGGTCCTCGATGCGGACGACCTCACTGTTTTTGTTTAGTGAAATACCTTTTTGTGTCTTCGACGATTCCCGCTCACGTACAAGCGGGCTCATAAAAGCTTGCACACACCAACATCTTAATAACAGAATCGGAACGCTTCGAGCGATTTTTAAAATAAGAATATCATAACTGGCCACCGAGGGGCCCCGGGGGGCGGGGACGGTGGATTTCGGAAGAACGGTCGCACCCCCCTCAAGGTTTTAAAATAAGAAAATTTCGGTGGAGCGTGATATTTTTAAAATAAGAACCTCCTTCGTGGCATATTCCGTGGAGAGAGATTTTAAAATAAGAATAGTTTCGCGATATCCCCCCGGCCCCGGCCCCTTCGTCTGGAGTTTGAAATAAGAATTTGGGGGGCCAGATTCGGGTGGGGCGGGCATATTCGGTGGGTGTCGGGTGTTCTTGATGAGGATCGGAGGTTTTTCGTAGAATTTCGTTAGCTCCTTTCGGGGCCGTTGACCGGCGGAGTCGATACTTCGATGAATGTTATAGTAATTGGATCGAGTTTAGTGTTTTTATTTTGCGAGACACCGTCTACTTTGATATTGGAAGATAGCTCGACTCGTTCAGGAAATACGAGCTAATGAAATTTTGGTTTGTGCAGCGTCTCGGTGAACCCGAGCTACTAATTGAATTAAGTTTTGATTTAGAACGAACTTTTATCTCTTCGTAAGTTTCGATACTTTGTGTATGTATCGTCGATCATTTTATTAATTACGTCAAATTATTGTCTTGATTAAAAAAAATATATCTTTAATAACCTAACACTATATAAAATGTGTGCGTGGATTTAAAAGTAAAAATCGTCTAGATTACACTACTTCTATACCAAAATATTGAAAATAGAAATTGAACATGTGCGGGTTGACTGGCACTCAAACAGAGATATTTCTTATGAAACATGCAAAGTCGTCGAATCTTTGTAAGTTTTATAGACTCTTACGCCTTCTGTAGATAAGAAGTAGGTGGCTTGTATAAAGGACAGCTGCCAGACCGTAAACCCTAGTGTTTATGAAGTTCCCAAATCAAAACAAAAAGTAAAGAGACACGACTAGTAATAATACGAAAGACGTTCTCCGAATGCTGAGCAATAACATGGTAACTCAGAAAACAGTAGTGTTTCTCGGAAACCTAAGAAATGAGTGTTAGTTTTGATTACTTGATAGTTGTCAACTTTATTCGAAGATGGCGTCACTTTTTTTCTATCCTTTACCTAGTTAAAGTGTTATTTAAAGTGTAATGTTATACTATTAAAGAAAAAGGAAATCAATATACACAAACTTGACCACTTATATTTTTGGTAAAATTCTAATTCGACTTTAAAACGTAATTACCTAAATTAAATTCTGTTAATCTATACAAATAAATAATATTGAAGTGTCTGTTTTTTAATATAAGCATATGTATGTATATGCACATGGTACATATACCAAAATAACATTTTTTTTCAATTTTATCTGTCTGTCCGTCTGTCTGTTTGTTCCGGGTAATCTCGGGAACGGCAGGACGGATTTTGACGGGACTTTCACTGGCAGATAGCTGGTGATCTAAGGAGGAACTTAAGCTACTTTTTTTAGACTACATTTGTCCCGCGGCGTTGCCCGCGGTACCACAATAACCGCTGGAAACACCGCGGAGTTCAGCTAGTATAAAATTCCATTTCTTAAAAGAGCACATAAACTTTTTAAATTTAAAGCTGTGGATAATAACTTTCATTGAATAAAATGATAAAACAAATTAAGCTATCTAGAAACAAAAGAACGTTATTCTTAATTTAAAATTAGAAATTGTTAAAATACAGATTTATTTAAATGCAACCAAAAATAAATAATGAATGAAGGAATGATGAATGAAAAAATAATAATTTCAATTAAAAGACTTAAAAATAAAATTAATATGAAAGGCGATTAAAGTAAATTGTTCTAATTTGAAATTGTACTTTGTTCCAGGGTTGTCGCACGTGTGCCATGGCGGAGTGCTCGTTCGCGCGCTGCCAGCAGGAACGACGCGCGATTCGTAAGGAACTGCAGCGCTGGACTAAAAACATGGTCTACATATTGGGTGAGTGACAACCCTTTATGTACATTTTTAATTTTGTTATAGTTACATTAAACTGAAATTTGAGTGACTGACTTATTAATATTCATTATCTTGAAAGACTAAGACTTGAAGAGAAAATTACTTACAAATATTTATTTACGAAGATATAAAATGATTCTCATGAATGCGTTTAAGTTGATCCTAAAACCTATGTAAGCATAAAAATTGTGTTTTCTTACTTTTGTATCCGTGTTAGATAATTTCGTGATAGAAAATGGAGTGGAGTTATTAAGAGAACCGAACTGCTGTGATCGTATCATCGATCAAATGCAATTTCTTAAACTGTCCATCCTCCGTTCCTGGTATTAGACGAATATTTGCGTACCAGGCTATTGATAGATAGGTAAAATTAATCTCTGTGAAGTTTCATTCACAGGAGTTGTGATACCATATGTCGAAGGAACCTAGTCCAGAAATTGTTCCAAACTTGTTGTTTTACTACCTTATACATAGAGAAGTCATCTAAAAACACTTGGAGAGCAAAGCGCAACCCACACAAACATTTCATTATTAACTTTTAAACTTCGAATGCCACTGCAAACTGGTTTAAAAGCTTGACGTATCTCTAAAAATACCTGTTACTCAAGTTGCCAGAACTAAAAATAATATTACCTACCTTGAGAAATTAATTAATTCAATATTTTTTTCTTTTTTCAACATTTGCTGTGTAAATCGCCAATGGACACGCAAGACACAAATGTCTTGCTACTTTTTGTGTATCATCCTCAGTTTGAGTGTGGGGAAAACCTTCACATAATTAGAGGAAGTCTCTTTCTTCTTCACTGCCTTAGTCGATGAAAAGTAATTAGGTAAAAAAATATTATATTTTATGTATTTTATCTTATCTTCTTATCATTATAAGACATTCAATAAAACAGTTCTTAAAAGCTACAGCTTTTTACCGATCAGACTGAAAATCGAGAATAATAAATGCGAAAGAGCTATAACATTTACATAGTAAATAATGTCTTTAAGAAACGCAGTTCTTTCTTCCATTAGGGAAGACCAGACGGGTCGGGTCGACTCATTCCAAATTAATTTCCCAACAGACCGTCACTTTTTTTCCTCTGATAACACTTGTAATACGTGCATACATTATTTATGTACGTATGCGTGTTGAACTCTCTGAAATTTTGTGCAAGTTGTATGAATTCTGTTTGTTTGTTTAGGTCTTATTGCAATACTAGTTTAGGAGGTACAACTTTACAGTATATTTGTGTTGGAGGTTATTAGTGGACCTGCAGCGCTTTCTCTGACAGGAAAGTTAAAGGCTATATGTGTATGTGCTTTAATGATTTTTTGTAGTATGAGGAGGAGGGGAGGGTGCAGCAGATGGGTCTTCTAATAGTAAGTGATTACCACCACGCACGAGCATTTATAAGTCATGAGACACAACATTGTTGACCTTTGAGTGACTTATTAATTGGCATGTTTGTACATCACCACTACTTGACATTATAAATGAGAAAGGCACTCTATCTCAAGTATGAATTTGACATTTCACTTTGACCCCTGAGGGAGGACGCTACTTCGTACCGTGATAACCGACTTACACGAGGGCGGAGAAATGGGTAAAAGCTAACCTCTTAATATTTCGATGTACAAACCTTGATGACATTATTTTATTCTCACTCAATAGGTACCTACTCATATTTTCATCAAAATTCCCAAAAGAAAAATATTTTTCCGATCTCCGGAAACGTGCCAATAATTTTCAACTTATTGGCAACACTTACAGGTAAAAAAATCTTAGGCTATGGTACAAAACGGTAGCGATGTAAGATTTGGACGCGTAAGAGATAAGACTAGACCGTACCTAAGTCTACACGTGCGTATAGCGACTAAGTGCGATGCAATGTGCCGTCCACATTGGTGCCAAACGCTACAGGAACTACACACGAAATAAATAAATTGACTGTTTAAGAAATTTGGGTAAAAAACGAGTTAGATTTGTTTGGGTTTGGTTTGATTCTATTAAAAAAATTTATTAACTAATATGTAATTTGTAACTATAATTTTTTTATGGTGTTGACCAAACTACATAGGAAGCAAAAAGTTATTTAGTTTTAACATTATTTAGGAGGAAAAAGGAATTCCGTAAAGTATATACTTTATCTATGATGATAACAATGAAAAAAACTAAACGCTATAATCAGTGATAGCGATGGAGACCACTGTGGCAGGGTGCATCGTCGAAAGCGGCGCGCATGCGCCCCTTGTGCCTCTCCGCCAAACAACCTGTTGCAACTGGGCCGGCGTGCACTAATGCAACTTCTCTCCCGCAATCACCACCTAAATTATTCAATACTAAGTCTCTAACAACTGCTAAACCACGCTAAACTTCTAAATAACTGTCCCAAAACCGAACACCAAGTGCATCAAATAAAAAACATTAGAACATCGAACTGCCGAGACCCAAAACTTAAATTTAGAACGACCGTCTTGTAAGTGCGTCGCGTCTTGAGACTAAGACATCGTAGTGAAGTGTTGTGTGAATTGATAAATAGGTGTTTTTTTTATTAATTAATAATATATTATTCAAAAGTTATATATTTAGCTTGCTAGTTTATTAAATTATATTGTTAATCGTGTAGTTTCTTAAACATAAGTAAACTTTGCAAACTTTATTAAAGTCAATTTTAAAAATCGAATTTCGGTTTCGGAATTCTAAATCGGTTGTGTGGTGTAATTGCAACGGCTGGACGAAGTTTTGCGGCGTCTGAAAACGTGAAGTTGGCATTCACAAGCAACAAGTGTTCGGCTGATGCCTTCCCCGGTAAATGTGCCACTGTTAAGAGTTTGCATGCCCGCTGTACCGGGATTACGTTGCGTACACTACCAGTCCCGTGAATTCGGGATTTTCGTTGTTCTTATTTGTTGGTTTGCAGCTCGTGTTGATTGAAACAACACGGAATGTGTGCACGTTTTATTGTAGACTTTTCTAGTGAAATGTTGCTTTTTTTCGTTATTCAATTATTTTTTTCTTAAGGGTGGGGCGTTCTTTTGTTTTAGACGGCTGCCTACGTCACACGCCATCTTAAGTCGACAAAAAAGTGTCATGGCGTCTGGAACAGAAGTTTTTTGTTCTAGTTTCCGAGATCTGTGTCTTTCGGTTACGTAATTTTTTAACGGTTTTATTTTCTTTAACATAATATATTTTTTTCGGCATCAGGCTTATTAAATGTCAGTTGTGAAATTACTAGATCGTAGCTAGTACTTTTTGTCGCTTTAAATTTTCCTCGGTGACGTGTAGGTCCTTGTATTAAGTACCTACGTAATGTCTAAATAAGGATATAACAGCCAACTGGTTCGTGTCTATAATGGCGATACAACTTAATTAGACGTTTTATATGTAGCTATGTTTATTGCTCTTTAATCCAGCATTACCTAAGTACAATTGAAGTCATCGATTTTTTTTATTTTAATTTTTATAAAAAAAAAAATTAATGATTAATGTGTACATATTTAACAAGTTTGATCAACTCCTTCAAACTCCGAAATCATTAAGGATCCATTAATTCATAATATTTATTGATTTAACATAAACTTTCCGCTTAGTTATGAATACTTGTTGATTTTATTGAATAAATAATAAAATCACTACAATAACTTCGTACAATAAATAATAACATTTTGCCTTTTGCTCTTCCTGATTGCTGTCTATTAGAAGTACCTTAGTAAAACTAAACTGACTATTATTTAAAGACTTATAACATGTAAGTAGGAACGTCTTTACGCCGTAAACTCAACAGTTCCATCGTTAACTGTTACCGTTAACGTTAATTGTTTTTTTTGGTTGTACGCGCTTATTTAGGAAGGAGTGGTCCGGGTTAAAATATTCTTTCAGTGTTACATACCCCAGTTATCGAGGAAGGCTAAAGGCCATATATAATTACGCTACTACCAATAATAATAGAGTATTAATAAATAAATGTTGCATAATGGGGGATAACTGTTCTTTTAAAAGCTTCTATTGCATGCGCTGCGTTAACGGTTAAAGTTTCAAAAAAATATTTTACGAAAGAATTATTTTTTTTAAAGAATTATTATACTTTTAATGTTCTAAAAAAAGTCGACGACAGCATATTTTTTATGTATGGTCCTGCCATGCAAATGATTCTACTCTGCCTGGTGAAAAGCAAAAGCAGAATCCGAGAGTGGTGGTCACCATACTCATTGCGAATGCAACAATGCAGCATGGTGACCAACACCATGTCGACCTTGTGATGCTTTCGCATCGATTGGCCTCCGGTCTCGCACTCACCAACGAAACACGACAGCACCGCTGCTGTCATTTTACGTTGATCTTCTGTGCGAGGGTAGTACCGCGCCGGTCGAACCATCCCAACCGTGCTGAAATCAGCATGGCTCTACTACCTTGATATTTCTATATTTTAAGGTTGACTCACTATAATATTTATGGTGAACAAATTTGTTTAAGTGTAACATCATGCTAGGGCAATAGGAGACGCAGATGAGGTTGCGAGGGTCAACAACACGGGGACAAAGATATCGTTATTATTAGACCATCTGTTGATTCTGTATCTGTCGTTGTCGAGTGGAGTTCAGGACTAGTTTTAGAGAACAAGAAGATACCTACTCCATTTTTTACTGTAAGTACTTACTTACCGTCAGTTAGAGCAAGAACCCTAAATAGTCATCTAACTTCACTCAGGTGGAGACCCCGGGTCTGTCCCCAAAATACACACATAATTTTCTAAGAATCAGGGAGAGACCATTCATCGGAACCTACTCGACCGGCGTAATACCAGAAAACCTGGGTCAAGTCATTTGTTTGTTGCCTTTTACAAAATGAGTCCATATCTCCAATGCCTGAACTATTTTGGGGTAGAAGGGGAAGTGAATTACACTCAAGAGACGCAACCTGTTTCATTTATCTGTATAGTGGTACGTGAAGCGAAAACTTTGTACTCCTTTTAAAAAAATGTGCGACAGTTAAAGTTTATATGGAAGACAAATGCAAAATAATCACAAATTTCAACAAAAAGAAAAAACCGACTCCAAGAACTGGACCAAATTGAAAAGGGAGTAGTACTTCCCGTGTAGTCCCATCTCAGTTTGATCCAATTTCAAAAAAAACAAGAATTATCAAAATCGGTTCGCCCAGTCAAAAGTTATAAGTTAACAAACATAAAAAAATACAGTCAAATTGATAACCTTCTCCTTTTTTGAAGTCGGTTAGTAAAAGCTTGAATGTCTACCCCTGAGTGGTCATTAGTAAATACTATGATATAAGCTTTTACCCACGACTTCATTTATCTAAATTGAGATTTTCTTTATCTAATCAAGTAAACATTTGAAATAATGAAATCAACCTTTCTAGGGATGAAACATAATGATTTCTTGAAAGCCTATCACCGTCTACTGCTTAATGAAGCAGCGCTTGAAGTATTTGGTCTATTTGACAGCCTAACCGAAGCAACGATAGCCATGTCAGTACTGGACTCCGAATCGCTGGTGATGATGATGACAGCCTTACCCAACAAGCGCTTAAAAATTCATCATTTTTATTTAGGAAGTTTTAGAGTTCTAAGTCTATTTTTTTTTCATAATTATTCAAAACTAGAGTAGTTATGATAATAATAAATATAAAAAGTTCAATTCAATTCTATTGTTTTCAAATTTACCGATTGAACCATTTCTGTATAGGCACTTATACAATAAAACATTTTGAAAAATAAAATATAATTCAGTTGTCAATACTTCACAAGCAAGTAATAATTGTTTTCTCCAATTTGAACCCACGTCTGTCGTGCGCAGCCAAAACCCACGTATTTTAACCACTGAACCGTGACGTCTTGTCAGTACCGACCTAAATATGTCCAACGAAATATGAAAGTAATAAATGAAAATGATGACGTCACAAGGAATTTACTTTTGGCTGTGCCTATTTTTGGGGCGGTGTATGCGACTTGTGTGCTTGAAGTCGCTGGTTCGATTCTCGATCTGCAAATATTTGTTTTAAAGTTTGTGTGCTTTCTATGTATAATTTATTTATTGACTTAAAGTTGATACATGAAATATGAATTTTCTGGTTCCTGCACTAGTGTAACCTGTATTTCAGGAATCAGATGTATGTACTTAGAAAAAAAAAAAAAATTATACATGTATTTCATGCATAGCTTGCATAGGGCTACCACCAAGAACTTAGGACCCCAAGCCAACCTCACCTGCATGTAGTGCGTTTGATCGATAGACGAGATTCTGGCAAACAAACAGCCCGAATAGCGGCAATGGGCTCTGCTGGTGAACACTGGTGAAAAGTGGGCATTTAGGTAATATGCGTCTGCCTACCCCTTCGGTGAAAGAGGCGTGGTTTTATTTAACTTGCCCTGTTTGTTTGTTTATTTATTGGTTTGGGTCTAATCTAGTAATTGAAATTTGACCCCCTTCCTGTTCACAGATTATTCTGAAATTTAGTGGCGGCCGCTAAAAAATAGCGGTTTACAAATTTGGTCACGATTACCTCAATATGGGTATCAAATGAAAAGGCTTCACTAGTAGAACACAGTTCACCATGAAAAACTAAAAACAAAAAAATAATTAAACGGTTTTATTGAAAATAATGTACTATAGCTAAATAATCATTCGGTAGGCCCCAGCTTTCAGTCATAACACCCCTCTCCCTCATCAATCTATGGCATTGATCATGGAAAAAAAATCGTTTGGCCCGTGTTTACGCCACACCCAACGATTATATTTAGCTTCGTCAAAAAAAAAGAAAAAAAATGTATGAACTTGTGTCAGTTGTCTAGTACCCGCAGTTCTAAGCAACAAACTCTATTTACTACTGGACTAGAAGGCGTTGTGAATCTGGTAAAATAATAATATATTAATTAAATATTAATGGGCTTTAATCAGATAATAAAATAGGTATTTATTGCATAATCACCACTTACAGTCTGTGAACTGCCACCTTTTATCAACTTCACCCACATTTTTGTACATGGAATAAGAATCAAGAAATGTGTCTGTCTTTCTAATTTTAATTAAATTAAATGATGTTCAAATTCAGAGTAATCAAAATATTTATGCCATTGAAAGTACAAGTAAATACAGCTAAAAGTAACTAACATCATCGTCAGCATTATGATTTTATTGCAGTCCACAGTTGGACATAGGCCTCTCTAATCCTCCCATTGAAGGCCACTCTAATCGTTTTAGAGCTTCTCGCATTCATCTCCTGCCAGCAATCTTGCACAAGTAGTTACTCCACCCGCACTCACTTATAGATGCATTTTTCTTCATTAAAATTCCAAGGAGAGGTAAAAAAAAGTCACCGAATGTTTGATCACATGTGGTGCAATATATTTTTAATCTAATAGTATTCACTCCAACCACTGTCCACTATTTGCCGCAAAACGAAGGCGGAATCCCATAAAACCAAGATAGTTTAATGGTTGTTACCGTTCCTAATTCACTGTAAAATCAAGTTCCAAAATTCAATTTGGAGTACCAACTACGCTCAAGAAATGTAAAACTACGCTCATATCTCTTCCATTCTTTCGCTTTAGATCTGCAACTGAAGCCCAAAGGGTTGTATTGACATAAAGGGACTATTTATATGATCAAATAATACAACCTAATATAGTCCTTGTGCTTAACACTTAATGATGTAAGTTGAGTAATAATTTTTAAAGATATCCTTTACAATGCAGTTCTTATAAAAATGGTGATCTAAAAAAGTGTAATCTCTTTTTATAATTGGCAACAGTAGCTTGTACAGTTGTATCAATGTGTGTGTGGTAAATACTTGTAATAATATTTTCTGCTAGTTATTGATAAAATGCTCAAAAACCTTCAACTTATAGACACATAAACCATTAACTAACAGTTCTTAAACAATAATCTATCCATAGAACATGTTTATGACACCTATGACGTCATTGTTGTTCCGTGACGTCATATATTTTTGTTCTTACAATCGAGTTGTTCTTTTAAAATAACTCTATAAAAGCTTCCTTTGTGTAGCTGATCTATTTAGATCTATTGTGTGTTTCATGGTGTATAATAGGACACATATTATGTTTAGTTTATTTAGAATATAGTTATAAAACATTATTTATAAGCACGGGTAAATATTGATGGTGTGTTGTTACCTACAATATTGGTAGAGAGTGTTAAACACTAATTTCTGCCTGAGACTTTCTTTAGGTTGAAACTTTAATAAATTTTAATGTTTACTTAATATTCCACACGCTCCATATGTATATCTATCGGTCACCATGGCAAACTTCCTCAAGAATCAAAGTATCTCCATGAAAAATTTCATTAACAACGGTGCAGCAGATTAGCTCTGAAAGCATAACAGACAGTCCTTCAAGCCTTCAAGAAATGAGCGTACTTCTTCTTAAAAGACCGTCAATGCACTTGTGATGCCTCTGGTGTTGCTGGTACCCACGGTCGGCGGTGATCGCTTACCATCAGGCGATACAACTGCTCGTTTACCCCCTATTCCATAAAAAAGAAACTTACTTCCAAATTTTATTTTTTTATGTACGACATTTGAAACTTTAATTAGGTATGTACTTATCAGAAGGATGTACATCCTCCCATTCAGAATTGTAACGAAATTTATTCCCTAATTATAAATATAATTTAATTCCATCCCAACATTTCGATTGCAATTTAAAAACTGCTACTTTGAGACAGATAACTAAAGTTTTGTTCTGCTAGTACTTATGATGGAATATCCTGTTCTGTAAGTACCAGAAACCTTCAGTTTCACAGCTAGAGTAAAAATATCTCTATTCTATTTACTGGTTCTACAATAATAAATGATTTAAAAACCCACTTATATTGTTCAATTTTGTGAATAAAAACTTATGTACATAACCATAATTAAAAAAAAACAATATTTTCATCCAAGCATCAAAAAACTTTACATCTTCGCCTACTGGTAGCGTTCCCAAAAGACTGGCAGCATTACCACGTTGAATGGAAAAGACCAGCCTTCTGGTCGCGAAAAGCGTCAATCAGTTATAGTTGTATTAAGAAATATCCTTATAGTTTAAGTAAACCTGCTAAATAGGATGTGGGGGATGTGGTATGTCTACATTGCTTTATGTTTAGCTGCCAAAATGACTCTACTCTGCCTGATGAAAGCAAGAGCAGGATCCAAGAGTGGTGGTCGCCATCCTCAATGTGAAAGGGACAACGCAGCCTGGTGACCCACACATACCACGTATTCCCTCTTAATACTATATTCTTACTCACTTAAAAAACTATACCGACTACGTAAAAACTATACCGACTACGTAAAAAACTATACCGACTACGTAAAAAACTATACCGACTACGTAAAAAAATTTGATCAAATTTATATAGCTTATGTCAACTGGACTATTATTATGAATATATTGACAACTTATTCATTAAAATCGGTTGAGTACTTTAAGCGCTACTATAGGACTTACAAACTTACTTAGACTCATAGACTCCCAAAACTATTACCCTTCTTTTTGGTTTCACCGTAGTCGGATAACAATGTAACATAATCTAACCAAGTATATTTTCATGTCATTGTTAATAAACAATACAGTTTAATATTTAATTAATGGTTATAAATATCAAAATAGATTAACACAATAATTAAATCTGAAATTTTCTGTAGCCATATATCTAAATACGAAAACAGAGATCAATAGGTATTAAGGTAAATTATCAGTTATTAAATTGTATATAACATAATACCAACTATAAATAAACAATTTTTTTTTTGCCGGTTTTATACAAAAACTATTTTAAAAATCATACATCATATTGTGTCATTGATCATGCAGTAAACTTCTCGCTGAATTGCATCCGGTTAGTGAGGTGTTTACCATATTCAGATATCCGTACAATTGCCGGAGATACATGTAGATATGGCTCTTAATTTACGAGTCTCCATGGCCGAAAGTTGTCACTTACCTGGTCGCTTGCCGAAACGTCATCAAAACCCATTTTATAATTGATACTAGCTGATCCCCGCGGTGTTTTCTGCGGTTGTTATTGTACTTTTACAACAACGCCATGGGGCGAAGCTAGTCTAAAAATGTACCCTAAGTTACTTTTTATATCATAAGGTACCTGCCAGTGAAAGTGCCATCAAAATCGGTCCAGGCGGTCCAGAGATTGTCCGGTATAAACAGACAGACAGAGAGACAAAACTTTTAAAAAAGAAATTTTTTTAATGTAAATACCTGATACAGTTTCATATTCATTTAGTAAATACTGTTCATTTGAAATAACAAATAGACAGTTCAATTTTATTTATTTGTATAGATTATCAAGGTACAAGATAAAAGTATTACCAACCTAAAACTGTTTTGTACAATATGAAAGCTATTTACTAAAACTATTACTATCGGAAAGTTCCATAAGTATAGATTAATATGAATAATTGCTTGTCTTCAAAAAATTTAACGGAAAGTTGTAAATATACTAATACTATTGTCCATGACTGCTTTGCCTTAAAACTCATCATAAACGAAATTTTACAAAGCTTTACCCAAACACAATCAAAATTAAACCTTATCATGAAAGAGGTAACATCAAAAATCTAAATTATCCCCGAACTTAATTTTTTGAAGTCACGTTCATCGCGGTAACAGCGCCATCTCTACGGATTCCTACAAAATTTTTCACTGAACCATTTTCTTATAAGAACTACACACAAATGCATTTTCTATGCATCGAACGCACACTAAAGCAAAGTTCTGTACAATTGAACGCACCCACACGCTGAAGAAAAAAACGATAAAAAATGCACACAAACTCAATTTTCGTATACACTCACTAGACAAGGATAGATGACGCTGCATAGAAAAAATACATTTAAATTTTGGAACAGTTATTTCATATTTTGATTACGTTTTTATAATGTTTAAAAGTTATTTGAATTGATATAAAGAGTGGACAAGTAAAGTTAACTAAAATGTACAAGGTTCATACAAGCGTGGGCAACCACACAGAGACGAGCGTACGGACGACACTGCACTCTGTCAGTGTAGTGGTGAATTATACTGCGACCGAACAGTCTTGAGTTGAGCTCTACTTCTGAATGAGGGCACACGTACTTCGGCAAGATTTTTTTGTGATTCTTAAATACAAGTGAGTTCATAGACTTTCAATAGGTAATTAAAATTTTGTAGAGCATTAAGATTTAAATTCGAATATGGGATTTGACATTTAGTACAATAGTTTACATATAAATTAAAAATATAAATATTATGTAATGCTATATAAATAATTGAGTTGTTATTGTTCATATTAATTGTGTAGAGAACAGTGTGGATATTGTAATATTTATCCTGGTATGTCGTTTGAGCGCAGCAAGTATCTAGACTGTGCGAGTGTTCGGTGGCAGTAAATACAAGGTAATGGCTAAGTACGCACGCCGTCTAGTACGGTGTGCGCGCTCGGTGCAGTCCCGCCTTTGCACAATCCGTGGAGCGTCGCATTTCCGTTCCCGGCACACAACAGGACCACAACACGCGGCATAACCACTAAAAACCTCCAAAATATAAACAACTATCAAAATTTATCAAATCAAATATTTTCACCACAGACTTTATCAAATTTTATAAAAAAAAATATATTCATATCATTCGCGTAGTGGTTTACATTAATAAAAATATTTTGGGATTTAGTGAGTTTTATCCGTATTTAAAAGCGTATATTTGTGCGGTTATCGTTGCGCTGCGATGCAAGACACATATCAATTGGAAACTTAGGACCCGAACTATATTTTTTATTTAATATTAAATAAATAAAAGGAATATTTTTGTGTACAGTGACTGTCGTGATGTGTTACAGTATATTATACAGTGACAGTGTCATCGCTGTGAAGTACGGCTGAATGGATTTGTGATTCTATGTCGAGGTGACGCCGATTTGTCATTGCAACTTTTTTCTTTTTTTTACAAAAATTACTACCGAAGTGTCAAACTGGACGGAAGAGGAACCGGCCACCTCTGACGCATGTGAGTACCTATGCATATAACTTTACAAGGAAACAAAGAACTTATTAATTTTCAAAAAGTCAATAATGTGCCCTTAATCTTGCGTTCTCCTTGACTTAGGGAGGTGCGTGTGTGCGTGAGATGCATATGTAAAAGCACGCGTAACTGTTGTGGTGTGCGTAGGGTTCACGCACATTTTTTTGTGTTTTCTTACGAGCCCCCCTCCACTCGCCCCACCTTTACTCGTTATCGTTTATCTGTCCCACTCTTTTTCTATGACTACGACCGCTTCACATTGCAACGGTGTACGTATGTGCGTGAGTCGCGGCTGTGTGCGTTAATAAATTGCAACCTATATTTTGATCGAAGGCCAATGACGGCATAGAGAAAACGATTCTATTTTCAAAATTTATTTTTGATTGCCCCTCTCAATAGCTTTGTATAGGACCTACCTAAACGGATTTCACTAGTTTCAATTAAGAACTTTTTTGGAAATTATTTTGGCAAATAGGAACATTATGTTAAAAAACTTGTCCAAAATTACGTTTTTTTATCATTATTTTAAATAATTTAAAGCACAACAGTAGCCATTGTTAATAGAAGTACTTTTAGATGGATAATTGAAATTTAAGTTAATTTTTAACCGCTGCTACGAGGCTCTACGTTCATTCGTAGGCTAAAATAAAGCCGTCGGAACCTTGACACGCGCATTAATATTTTTGAGTTTTTTTTTATATTAAATTAACGAAGAGCTACTAATGGAATGATACACTAAGAATTACTCTAAAGCGTATAGTACTGTTATGTCTACTTATTTATATGTGTTTGCTGTTTACATCGTGCCCAGGTCAACGTAAAGTCATTCAATCTATAAATCATTGTTATAAGTTATAAGCGATGTTATTTCGTATATTTTACCGTAAATAATTGCCAAAAATAACCAAAAATAATCGATGCCCACCTAATTAGTGTTATCAGTCAATTAGGAAAACGATATATTAATATGAACATATACGTAATCAGGAAATTGTAAGTATATAAATAAAAAATATCATGTCCTTTGTAAATGACCTATTTTGTTTATCATCTGTTCCGATACCTATAGGTATATTAATATTTTTAACTTTGTTTATAATAATCATCGAATTTAAAGGGCTTTAAGGAAATAACAAGTTTATTTGAACAACGAGAATGGAATAATAGTATGTGTTGGTACAATTTATTGTAAATGTAATTGGACTTTAATTATTAGTTAAAGACGGATAATTATTTAAAATTAATGAAATATAATATTAGTCGCAGTATTTATATCCGTTAATAGATAATATATAATGATGTAAAAAAAATGTTAAGATTCTTACAAAATCTTGTAAAGTCAAATTAATGCTAGATAAATAAAACATTCCAACAATAAACTATCATTTTGATTACATAATCAAGATAACAATTGTTTAATTCAAATTTCTAAGATCATTATAATATTAATTTTTGATAAGCTGTCGAGATGACGTTAAAAACTGTCAAAAATTCAAAATAGGAATCAAAAAGTTCAAGTTCGTGCCCTTCAATTGGCAGCGGCGAGTCCTTGCGCGCGCGCTCGGCCAAGGCGATCTGCGCCGGCGACTGTCAATGTTACTACACCGCGTAACTAGTTGATCGCGGCCATATTGGATCGTTCGAAGGCTACGCATGGCTGATGTCTTAGTTCACTTAGTTCTGTTGGCTTATTACACGTATTTGTTTATAGACCCTTTCTGATATTAGTTGACATATTTTTTATAAATTATCTTTACAAGAGTTAAGTATATTTAAATATGTACCTATGATTATCAAAGTTTGAAATGGTTTATTATTTATTTTTAACAAAAATCCATTTAAAAAAACTTACATTTAATCAAAACCATTAAAATATCATTAGAGCAATCTTCAAAAGCTCTTATTCGATCTAAGTTTATATACTAATCTCAAATAAAAGCATTTAAAATAATGAAACATCATAAATATTTTACGTAAGTTCTTCAAGTTATGCAAGCCGTTGATCGTGGACGTGGCACCTAGAGGTGCGCCAGCGCACCGACCAAGGCGAAAGTCGCACGATTTATGCTAGAACTAACGACTGGTTAATTATTTATGAATGATGTTGCATATTTAATATCACTTTTTAAACTAAAAAAACGGATCTATTCCTAAGACATAATATATTATAAAACAGCTAACTGCAAGACGACAATGTAGGTACGTATAAGTACTCTATCATGAATATATCCTCCGTTTATGAAAATGAAAATGTTAAAGATGTCTAAACTTTTTATGTTTTTACAATAAAATAAAGCTTTAATTATTTTTTGTTAGTGCCAGTGCTTACGATGAGCAAATAATTGTACCTCGATAGATGACGTGCACGTCGACTTACATCGCAGTATTCTTTTTTCGAAGCAGTATTTAAAAATAGTAGTGAAAGTATAAATTATATTAATAAACCAGCTAGATCAGATTGCAGGTGGTGTTTTCATTATTTAACGAACCCTCTGGTAAATATTACTAGGCCAGCAGTTCAATATTAGCTTAGTAAGTTAAGTCAGCATTTGACCATAAACAGATAGCAATTTAAAAGAAGAAAGTCATTGAATTAAAGGTACCTACTTGAGTATGGAACTTAAAAACATTTTGAAAATACCCAAAGAAACAAAACTCCTTAATTATCCAAATCATGTATCCGTTCACGTTTAATTTTTTCGCTAATGACCACTTCGTGCCGAACTTAATTTAAAGTACATATGTGGCAATGTATTTTTTTATGAACAAATTAATATTTTCGTACTTAACTATTTGTGATTTGCGTCATACCCATCAAAATGTCACTGTCGTAAAAATATTTATTTTTAAAACACAGCTATTATTATTAATCACTAAACTATAACTATTTATAAGTTAATTTAATATTTGTATTCTGACGTTTTATCATTTTGCAGCACATAACGCTCAATGTCACAAACTAGTCTATGTTGGCCGCCATTTTGAATTTATTCCCGCCTAACGCTTAGATTAATAATAGTCGCCTGGGCACAAAGTAGATATTAATATAGACAGCTTTTTATTTGTGTTACCATTTTGGTAATTTATTACACTTGGTTTTACGTCACTTTAATCTGTCAATATTAGAAAAAAGTTTTTCAACATGTTTAAATCTTAAACTGTCTGGAAATTTGATTGATGAAACATGCCCCTGAAATTTCGAGTACCCTACCAAGTTACTTGTTATTTGTTGTGGAGCAAGTAAATACGACTGAATATTAAAAGAGTACTTTCATAGATTTAAAGTTCTATTCTAACGACCATAGAGT
The DNA here is from genome assembly GCA_905220595.1 of Spilosoma lubricipeda. NCBI lineage: Eukaryota > Metazoa > Arthropoda > Insecta > Lepidoptera > Erebidae > Spilosoma > Spilosoma lubricipeda. The sequence goes on along the minus strand of HG992296.1, from coordinate 11,562,250 downwards.
AAACTTTTGCCTCCTGTCAAAATCATTTACGCGCCAAAAGATCTTGTCGCAATATATCAACATACTGTCGACTTCTATGCCTAAGGCATACAATAGCAGGTATCTCACATAAAACATTAAGTTGGCCATTTGAAGCCGCAAACGTCACTTAAACAGTCAAAACGATAGTTTAAAATGCTAATAAAACTTCTTCTAAAGTTCAAAAACACTTAAAAGTGACAGTTACGGCAAAAGTATTAATTATTTTACGTGATATTTTAGGTCCCATCAGAAATTAATAGATAATGAAAAGATAAGACCCAGATTTAGGCGAAATTTTCTTTTTAGTGTTCTCTAGTGTGTCCGACATAGCCACCAACAGTGGTGGTGGCATCCGAGGGGATTTACGCACAATTCTCTCTAAAAAAAAAAGGTGTTCTCTACAATTTACAAAATTACTATGCTTACAATTTCCATTACCGAATATAGATAATGGAATAGAAATATACCTTATGGGGGGTGCTTTCGTTCAGCAGCGGAAAATACACTGAAAAGAATATAATGACTTACCATAGGTACCTACTTCCTGCAATGAAAAGAAATATCTATGTAGTATCTACTTAACATTACAAATCGAAACTAAGCAACCCTAGTATTCCTACGTCATATTATTAAATCAATAGAGTGTAAAAATTCCATTGTATGTATTCCAGAATGTATAATTTCGCTATATCTAGCTTAAAAGGAGGTCCCCAAAACTAATACTGTTATATGCTAACTTATATGTAATTATACATAAAAAAAAACCTGTCTGTCCATTTCTTAGAGCAGCCCGAACGGGCGGAAAGCGTGATTGGAGTAGAGAGAGAGAGAGACTGAGTTTGGGTAGTGTATGTCTCTCTCACGCTAGCTTCTGATTGGTGGACGCACATACCTATTTATACGAGTGATTTGGCGGGAAATACACCAACTAATCAGAAGCTCAATCAGAAGCAATATCTGCCCTAAGGTCTATTTACGCTTTTACGGCTAAAACGCTTCGCTATTTTCAATGAAATTTGGCATTGAGATACTTTGATTCTTAATTCTCTTCACCGATATACATGCAGACAGACTCTTGCGAAAAGCTAGTCTAGTATAAGAAATGGCCCTAGTTAAACAACTAATCCTGTTAGTATGTAAATAATGACGATGAATTTACGTCAATGCAACACGTAATCTACGAATTGGTATCGTTAAACACATTTATTGTTTCACTAACTGATAATATGTGCAGTTTTAAAGAGGTTTAATATATTTTTAACGAATAAATAGATTGCGTGTTATGGAATGGCGGTAATTTAATAGTTATAATCTCTATTTAAAGGTTTTTTGACGAAGAAATTTCCAATAAATTGCATTTGTTGGATTATAATAACTTTTGCATTTTGGAATTTAAAAAATCAGTAATGGGCAACACGAAACAATTTTATACGTGAGAAAAGAGACATTGTCTGTCAAAATACGACAAAATCAAAATTGAGGTCATTCAGCCGACACTCGGAGAGCGAAAGCGGTGTACTGTGTTTTTTTCCATTTGGTTCATTTCATTACGTCTGGGCAAGTCATTGTTTTGCCAACAGATGTTCGGCGCGGCTTAATTACATCACAGTTTTAGGGTTTCGATGTCGTTTTGGAAGTTAATGTTTTGAAATATTGTGAAAATGTACTTTTATATTTCTTAGCACAAAGCTCAGCCAAAGGTAAACTTTGGCTGAGCTTTGTGCTCCTTTCCTTCTTCTAATCCTTTATACTTAAGTATTTGTAAGTAAAAACTCTGCACTTTGATTTAAGTAGTCATTCCTAATACGAAAAAAACATATTGTACCACCTAATATAGATAGGTATAAGTTTTTTTTTAATGTTTGGCCCTGCTAAAATGACTGTACTCTGCCTGATTTAAAGCATAAGTAGAATCCAAGAGTGTTGGTCACCATACTGAGAATGCAGACAATGCAGCATGGTGACCAGGGCCGGATTTAAACTTAATGCCGCCCCTGGGCACCGGATAAAACCCGCCTTAAGGCGGGTTTTATCCGGCATTTTACTTAAACTTATAGTTCACATATTTTATTTGTCAAAATTAAATAACTAATTTGTTGAAGAAACTATATTTATTACATGTTACATATTCCAAAAACATAAACAAATATTTGTTTCTTTTCTAACAATTATAAATTTAGCACTAAAGGTGAGTCTTAATTATATTATATCAATTTTATAGCAGGCAAATTCGTCTGAATTTTTAAATTGAGAATTATTTGATTAAATCTTCGCAATCTAAACCTTGAAGTACGTCGGATTCGATGCATAGAATAGCTAAGCTATTGAGCCTATTAGCAGTAATTTTAGAACGTAAGTAGTTTTCAACTCTCTTCAAACATGAAAACGAGCGTTCTGTACAGTTTCTTACAACAGCTAATGTCATAAATATTCGATAGGCGATTTCCACGTTTGGAAAATGAGTACAGGTCATTTGCATGCAACAATTTCAAAAGATCGGAAAGCGAATTCTGTTCCATAATTTTTTCAATGCAATAATTTCCTTTTGCGTATTAGCAACAATTTTGATCAATTGTTTATAATTTAACAATGAAGTATGTTTCATCCACTTTATAATATTATAATACTTTATCATATTATAGTGTAGATGAAACATAGAAGAGTTTGTTTGTTTGTTTGAACGCGCTAATCTCAGGAACCGCTGATACAGGTGGATAGTGCATTTATCGAGGAAGGCTATAGGCTATATATCATCACGCTAAGACCAATAGGAGCGGAGCACCAATAAAGAATGTGTTAAAAACAGGGGATAATTATCACGCTACGGGCAATAGGAGATGCAAACGGTGTTACGTGGGTCTGCTAGTAAATCATAAATCAATAAGGTAAAATATTTTTTTATGATCATGAATGACAATGGCCATATTAGCCGTAGAAGTGATTACCGTTGGGGTAAACGGGTTCTTGAGTAGAGACCGCGTCTCGGCAAACATAGTGCAGGACGTCCACAAGAAAGGTGGAGTGATATCTGCGCAAGACAGCTGGCAGGAGCTGAATGCGAGACGCCGAGGATCGAACCAAGTGGCGGGCAATTGGAGAGGCCTATGTCCAGCTGTGGACTGCGATGCGATAGGCTGAAGATGATGATGATCATGAATGAACAATACTGCTATAAGCGTCATTGTCATAAATAAATTAAATTAAAGAAAGAGTTGTTTTACTTCTTAATATTATTTTTGAAAATGTTTTGGCACCAATTTTGAAAATAACTTGCCGCTTAAGATGTTCAAAGTTTTAGCCAAACCAATGACCCTTTCGTGTATCCAAAGATATTTTTTTTGTTCTTCACAGTTAAAAGGTCTATCCATTTTTTTTAGGTTTTTATCTACAGTAAGGAACTTATGCCTGCCCGTTTTATTTGCCCACATAGGTACTGCACAACACTGCGGCATTTTAGAAAACAATATTTGTATAAGAATGTTTATAAAAATAAATAAACCAAAATAATTTAGAAAAAAAAACAAATATCGTACTTGACAGTTCATTGGACCTGACGCCAAAGTGCCGCCATCTGGAGTAGACCATTCCAAAAAACCACAAAACCCCCACATATAATCGATGAATTGAATTTCTTGAATTATCAATTAAACATAAAATTATTAATTAACGGAATTAATTAATTATAATATATTGAGCAATCTTGGTTAGCTAAACAATGTTTTTCACTTACCAAAGTTTGCCGCCCTAAAAAATTTGCCGCCCTGGGCACGTGCCCCGACTGCCCCTATTGTAAATCCACCGCTGATGGTGACCCACACTATGGCGGCTTAGTGATGCTTCTGCATCATTGGGCCTCCGGTCTCGCACTCACCAACGAAACACGACAGCATGATCGCTGTCATTTTACGTTGATTTTCTGTGCGAGGGTAGTCCGCCCCGGTCGAGCCGGCCCGTTCGTGCTGAAATCGGCCTGGCTCTACTTCCACACAAGTAGGTACACTGGCATTGCTGTATTAATTCTAGATATTTTAATAACATAATGCATAGAACCATAGACAAACAAACGCTGTTTAAACCTTAAATGTAAGCTCATTATATTCATAGATGATCAAACCTTTTTTGCTTTAAACTCACAATAAAACAATTTAAGAAATGCACCATCATCTTCTTAGCCTTTATTATTCCCAAGATTTGGGGTCGGCTACAAGTTCAACCAGCTTTACCTGAATATCAGTTTTCCACGAAGTGACTGGCATCGGACCTCCGCAACCCTGAGGGTGAAATGAATTCGATGATTGAACTAGTTGTCAGTATATTTGAGGGCACTGACTTCCCAATGACGACTGCCATAGATGTTCATGACAACCGGGTCCGACGGCTTAACGTGCTCTCCGAGGCACGGGCGGGAAACACCGTCATCTTCCATACTCCTGGCTGCTATTAAGAATTTCTTGCAAGAAACAGCAGTCCGATCCGGGAATTGAACCCGAGTCCTCTTGATCTGCAGTTGCTTACGCTAACTACTAGACCAACGAGCCTATTAAAAAATGTAGGTACAATTTATTTAAAAACATCTTTATACGATCCAATACTTTCTATGACTGACTTTATCATTGGACACACAAATTGACACTGTTCCTTATAGAACCAAAGCTGCTGGTGTGCGATCTCCGCTACATCGTTTAGTTGATACTTATAATAAAAGATTTTTTGACATACATATATTCCGTATATATTATCATTATATCATTATATATTATCATAGTAAGTAACGTTTTATAAAATATATTACTAAAGTTTAAAGCAATCGGTAGTGGGCCCAATGGGTTTAGATTATTTTTATTAATACTATTTATTTTTTACTTTATTTTTTCTTTCTACACTTTTATATCCGGCATGCTATGTATCAAGATATTACCTATTCATATTTGAGGTACTGTTATTACTGATATTTCTTACTCTTGAGAAGTTCCGTTAATTATGTCGCTAGTGGCAAATTGCTTACAGATCAATTTTAACCGACGAGAAAACATAGTGGGTAATATATTTATTAAATTTAGTTTTTAATTACAACTCTATATACACTTCATATACCTACTACTTTTTGTGTTCCCTAATTAAATAAATAACATGAATTAGTATTTCACCTTTAAGTCGCGTTCAAATATTTGATGGGCAGATATCTCAAAGATATTAATTCCTGAAGAATATGGACTGGACATTTAGATATATTTGTATTATATTTGCTTATAGTTAGTAACTAATTGGCGTCTTAAGAGTTTTTTGTAATAAAAAATGTTCCTACATCGGCCAACTACCCGAGTTCCTCAACAAAAAAAAGAAATATCAGTTTGAACTGCGAATTCAGTTTAAAAACGGGTGGATTCGAAAATTGAATGTAACTGTCCAGTTGAGTGTGTAGCGTACACCTGTCTAGTTTGGCCCAGTGTCTGCAACCTAGATATTTGTGGTCGCTGCGAATAGTTTAAGATTTATTTAATGCCATGGTTGACCTTGTTTTAACAATAAACTGAAAGGTATTTGATTTTAACCAAACATTACTCGATATTTCTATCGTGACTTAACGTGACGTTAACAATTATCGATTCAGAGCGACTATTTTACAGAAGAGAGTTTTAAGACATATTATTTTCTAAATAGGCCAATAATAACTCTCTACCTAAATTAGTAGATCTCTTTTTTTAAACTTCAGAACAATGTATTAAGGAGCTGTGACGTCATATCTTAGTATCGTTAGGTAAATAAAAAACGCAACATAGTGTTAAAAGTGATTTAACCCTGTTGGGTTAAATCACTTTTAACACTATGTTGCGTTTTGAGTTGTTACTCTTCCTGATACATTTGTTCGATTGTAAACAAACATGAGTATTTGTAAACATGTTGAAAACTACTGTTTACTATAACAGTTAAAAGCTATGAACATATTTTGTAACGAGATTAAAACAAACCGAATGATTAACTGAATTTTCGCGTGACTAATATTATTACTCAGAGTTTGGCTAGCTTTACAGAGCCAATGGAGACTGTCAGATAAATCAATAAAGTGTGCCAAATTTGAACTTTCTACGTTTCTACGTCAATAGCAGAGAAAATTGCTTCTGACGGACAGACGAACGATGCGCAAGTAATTCTCGTTTGCTCAATATGGACAAAATTTAATTTAATTTTAGATTTTTTTTTCTGTAATCGTACCATTTAGAGTAATAGTTATATTAAGTGAGTATCTAACTCCTCATTCCATAAATGTCTTTAAAATAAATATACGTAGATAATTACATACACATTTAAGTGCTTCCGGTAGTTAAGTAAAGAAACTTTAGATAAAACTATTTTAAACATACTCATCTTTTATACAAAAAGAAACTCTACCAACACCTATAAAAGTTTTGAAGACATACCATAAACATAAAACGTCCAATAATTGCAAGAAGCGAAACTAAAATATAAAATAATACTAATCACCGAACATCTTGAAATATATTTAATTGTAAGTTAAAAGTTGCAATTCTATCCATCCACCGTTTCAAATAAGAAATAAAACTTGGACAAAAAGCCCTTTCGCCCGGTTCTAAGGCATACTTTTATGTTGCCTTTGCCTTTTTATTTTGTCTATCGTATTTGAACATTTTTAATTTTCTTTTTATTACCATAATGGCGATTGATTAAAGATTTACAAATTGGCAACAAGGTCTTATAACAATTTTTAACATAAATAATAGGTTAATACAATACCATACATACGATTTAATGATTAAGATAACCTAATTATTCAATCCTCTAGATAAAAAAACGTGTAATTGTAAAATACGTATGTTATAACTTGTCATCAAACAAACATATCTCGTTTCCACCTGTTGTTTTACAAAAGGCTTTCACTGAAATATGGCGTTAACCCGTTTTGGCCAAGAGTTCGATCGAGAACCGGTCGGAGTGACCTACCCCACTGCTTTATTCCTCTACCGGCAGTCATACTGGCCGAATTGCCGCGAACCAACATTCCGATTTAAGGTTAAGTTCATATAGTATCCGCATATAGCTATAATATCCAATATGGATATTTTTATGTAGAATTTTGAAACAAAAGACTTACCTATCTTACAGGCTTCTAACTATATTCTAAGCTGTAAAAATTGTCCGCTTTGCGATTAATTAGAAAGATTTTGTAATAACATTTATTTGTTACTGTTAAAATAAAAATATAAGAAGCATACAGATAAATAGATACATATATTAAGCTAAGTATGATTCAATAGTGCTGCTTGAGTTGAAACATATTAACTTGATTAAATTAGTAAACTCAATCGCCTCAGAAGAAACTTTTTACTATTTTATAAACAGTACATTATTTTGTGTTTTTACGTTACTTTAATGGCTACCACCACTCTTTGATTACATTTAAATTAGGGTGTCTGGATAGTATCCGCTTGAAGTTTAAAAATTTTTTTTAAACCAATTTCGGAGACTAATTAAAGATAAATAAAGGGTTGATGCTTTAGACTTGAATTTAAGGTTTGACAATTATTTTACGTATAGGTACATAATTATTTGAAAATTTGAATGGTCAATTATAATAATATATCAATATGCAGTGGTTATTTCTAGGGTTTGCTCAGTCCTTGGTTTAATTTCATATCACATACATACAGTATGGCTGTAGATAATCGTTGCGCCCAAAGCTACCGAGGCCTACGCGGATCCCGCCAGCAAACCAGTCCACGTCTTGCCACATGTGGTATATATTTATATCGCTCATATTATTAGGGTACACAGAACAGTTATCGGTCATCTACATAAATATGAAAGTTTTTTTTTATTTTCAAAGCTTATATTTTAAACTTAGGTACTCCCTAACTCCTTCAAGCTTAATAATAATAGAATGAGATGCCACGTGGTACATGGTATATTTTTTAATTTAGGTTCGCCATCAAAATACTTTCGATTTGATGTCAAATTTCATTCCTTGAACTTTATTACCCCTGAACATGTCACTTTGATGGATAAATTTGAAGGTTTAGTATAGAATAGCTGAACCCCGCGGTGTTACCCGCAGTTATTATAGTATCGCGGGTAACGCCGCAGGGCACAGCTATCTAACCGACTTCAAAAAAAGGAGGAGGTTTCTCAATTCGACGGTATATACATTTTTTTTATGTGTGTTCGTGGATAACTTCTTCGTTTATGAACCGATTTGATGATTCTTTTTTTAATGGAAAGGAGATGTCCCGACGGTGGTACCATGATAAGGACATTAATATGTGATGATGGCATCCACGAGAAATCGCGTCGAACCTTGAAGTCGGTTTTATTTTTGTTAAAATTGTACTTGTATTTCTTTGTATAGATGTATAAGTAAAGCTGTAATATAAGTCTATTTAAAGTTCCACTTTGTTTTATTAATATTATTATTTCTAGTTTAAGTCCAACGTCATATGGAAGTTATGAAATGACAACCTAAATAAAAAAAAAAGTATTTCTGATAAAACATATAATTCAGAACTCACTATTAAACGTCAAACCAAAGGTGTCCTTGATATTAAATGTTGAGTACAGTCATGTTTAAATACAATTTCAATGAACTTTAACAATTAAATGCCATTAAGTACTTTGACTCACGAAATCTCCGTTTTTAAAGTACTCATGATGCCGGATCTGAAAACTAATAGGCCTCGTCACGTTCGGTCCTTATTATGGAAAATAACATTAATACAACAACAACATTGGGTTTATAAACCTAAAAGTAATTACTTCCTGATAGTAGAATGTATTAATATTCATTAATTTTCTATCCTTATTGAATTTGGAAATAAGTGAGAACTATACCCTGCAAAATATAAAAGCGTTATACAAATCAGTTTGTATATTTATTTTTTTTATTATTGAAGTGAAGTACACGTACTTACAATAATTTTACAATATTTTCTAGTGGCATCCAAACTAAGCTATGCTTGTATCTTGGGCTGCCACGAAATCAACAATATACAACAGTGGAATTAGACGCGTACAGGATACGTTTCCACAAATCATATGACTTCAGAGATAGCAAATATAAAAAAAAAACTATTAATGAGTGTATCGGTCTAATTTTCATATCAGGTAATAATTGTGTAAGGAATAGCTTCATATTTGGAAATATTTTACTAAAAATATAAAAGATTTGAGTTGGGTGTGTAAGAAATCGGACGCTCTTGACACAGTTCTGATAATCTTAATGTATAACTAGCTGAACCCCGCGGTGTTACCCGCGGTGAATGTTGCATCGCTAGTAACGCCGCGGGACAAAGTTAGTCTAAAAAAAGTGGCCTAAGTTACTACCTGGATCATCAGCTACCTGCCAGTGAAAGTCCCGTCAAAATCCGTCCAGCCGTTCCAGAGATTACCCAGAATAAACAGACAGACAGACAGACAGACAGACAGACAGACAGACCGAGAGACAGACAGACAGACAGACAGAGAAAAATTTTTTTAGCTACATTTTTGGTATATGTACCGCGTATACATACATATGCACTCAGTAAAAAGTGGTTATTTTAATGTTACAAGCAGACACTCCAATTTTATTTATTTGTATAGATGACAGTTTCAGTTATTACTGGCCTATTCAAAACAGTGTGTAACTCATCAATAAGATATATCATTATCAAAATGTCTCTATGGAACCTTCCCATCTTTTCTGAGTGCTAATAAGCATTTAGACATTATCGGTCTTATTACAAAAAATCCAGAAAGTACTAGGTTTAAACCAGGACTTCAAAGTCTAGGTTTGTTACGGTATCAAAATTACTACCATGTTTTAAACCTGACATTATTACAAAACTAAAACTAACCGTGGACTAGCTAGTACCGCGATTTAGTCCTTGGACCAAAATAACAACCACAGATTATATTAAAAAGATCCATTCAATCTGAAATTATTCAATTTTATCGTTCCGTTTCCCGTAGAGTTGATATTTTCTTGAAATGTAATGTTAAATAAATATTTTTTTAGGGCTATTTATTATTTTAATATATTGTAAGTTACAACTTGTTTTAAGTTTTAACCCTAGCTACTTAGATCAAATTTATTTGTGCTTTAATATCTTTCTTTGTCGGTACAAGCATCAACTTACGACTCAGCCGTTACTGCTTGAAACAAAGCAAAGTTTATGCGCGCGTAATCTTAAAGTTTATAAATCATATAACAAATATACTAATGGGTTTTCAAGTGCAAGTTCCACACAATCAACATATTGTTTTCAATGTGATTGATTGATTATTTATATTAAGGTATATTTAAACAAAAGGGTTCACATGAATACGAGGTCTGTTGGATTGCTGCCGGTTTGTTTCTATTACCATCATGTCCTTCAAATCAATCACATCAATCATGTTATGATCTATTTTATTGGCTAACTTGTAATAACTAAATAACTTCCGTATATTAAATTTTCTCTATGTAAATACTAAAAAATATATATATAAATATACTATAGTATACTAAAAACTACAAAAATACAACAACATTCACAATCAACACAATAGAATTTTGACGTTTGCGATTTAGACCACTGTTAAACTAGGGGTCTCGGAGGTTTAACTTTGTTACCATAGATGGTCCATGGTTTAGTGTTAGTCTATGTTTTGTAATACGGATTTTGATTGGTACTTGGATTAAAGGTGGTTTAAACCTAGTACTAACGTTAGTCTACGTTTTGTAATAAGACGGTATGTGTTAAACATCATTCAAGAACAATTCATAGTAATGACACAACTGTTTGCTGTCAGCTAATTTGTTGACACTGTTCACAACTAGTCCTACTAAACTTTTAAGAGATTCATTGCTTAAATGGCATAGTTGTTTGGACGATCATCTCTTCGCTTCCTGGGTTTGATCCTCACATGGGACTACAGCTGGTGTGATCGTCTAAATCGTTGTTCTAAATCTGGGAGTTCTTTGTATTTGTCATCATCAATAACCCATAATGTCCCACTCTGGGCTCGGGTCTCCTCTCAGGAGAGGGTTAAGGCCATACGTCCCCACGTTGGCCGAGTGGGGGTTGGGGACTGACAAGACAACGTTATGGCTACGTAATCTTGCCGTTGAATGTTTTTATTTTCTTTATGCCCAACTAAGCTTCACGACTGTAATCCTGGGATAACAACCGGGACCGACTGCTTAACGTGACCTCCGAATCACGGAGAATCACGGAGACGCTTATGGTATAATGCCACTAGCGGTCACCCATCCATGTCCTGACCGTTCCATCGTTGCTTACCCTTGGTGATTGTTTCTAATCACCGAGTGCAACTGGGCTTTGAGCTTTTATATAAGTTTCATGTATTTTTGTAAAGTTCCCCGCGAAATATGATAGGTATTCATACTATGCATTTATTTTAAAGAAAGAAAAAGACTAATAAGAAGTAAATTATTTAAACAAGTCATTATAATATCAATCTCTGTTCTGTACAAACCTCGAGACTTAATTCATTTTCTTACAATTCGATAACATAAAATGATATAAAGTGTCAAATAAATGATTTAATAGTTTAACTGACTTCAAATCGGTAGTCACACCATATTGAAATGTAGCACAAAACTGAATACGTAGAGTTATATGAGTCGGCCGAGAACAGTGTCCACTACCCGACGCATCCAGTGCGTTGTGTATGCGGGACAAAAAACAAAATAACCTGTCGGTGAATGGCCCTTCTCTATGGGCCTAGGGCTCGCACAACACTAGTACCTACACCAAAACGCCCCGCAACGATTTAAAGCTACCGTTGAGATCATAATCATAACCTGAATACTATTAAATTATAGTCTCAAGAAATGGCAGCCATCTTTGAATTTTCTAAGGTGTTCTATTTTTGAAAGTAGTTTGAAATTTATAATAGCAAATATTCTTTTTACTGTCATTTTGAGACCAGTATCTTTTTTTTAAATTATGTCATAGATTTTTGTTTCTTGCGGAAAGCATGTTTCACGTAAATTTTACGAGCTACTTATTTTATTTATTGTAAAATTCCAAGGTTTAACAAACACTGGAAAACAATTACAAGTTAGTATTAGACTGTATAGGGAACGTAAACATCGAACGCAAACATATTAAATCGTCTTAGCAATCTCCTAAGAGAATCGGAGAACAAGAAGCAAACATCCGCAGTTACATTTTTAGAGTAGGATTACTTTGTGATTTTTTTATTTCCAGTCAAACTTCATAAACCTTGTATTTGTTTACCTTCATAAACCTACCTAGGCCCAATTGAAAACCAGCGTCAGACGCCTAGTTTGACACAATGCTGAATTGTGTCAATTTTTGACTTTGCAAAATTTAATTGATAATTTTCATCAATCCGATTTTAACTTTTTTGTTTTATGTACGATTTCTTTTTGCTGTCAAAATATTTTTTTTTCTTATTAAACTACTTATAATTCAAGTCTAAAGCTCAGTCTACAATTTAAAATACAAATTTAACCTGCTTTAAATTCATGCAAGTTACACCAATGTTATTTAGCTTATTATTACCTACAAGGGTATATAACTCAGCTAGTAATGTCTTCACTATATATTTATGCATTTCCAAAGAAAATGAACAATTTTTTTCTGTATTAAAATTAATTTAAACAAATCAAAATGTTTACATTAATATTACGTGGAGATAATACCACTTTTGGGTAAAAGTTCTCGTGTAGTGCCATATCATCAATTCGAGATCATCATTTCATCAGTGATCATCATCATCAGACTAATAATTATACTATAATATGCATAGACAAGAAATGTTTTTAAGTAAGGTATGATGAAATTAAAAAAAAAATTCAACTGTTTTCGTCTAAACAAACAAGTAAATTAGTTTTCAACCGAATAATTTCTTTCGGTATTCAAAATTACATTTACGCTATTATTATATTCAACAATCACTTCAAACTTTAATTAATAAATAATGTGGATTACTACTATTTATTTATTTATTTATTTGGACAACCAGTTGTTGTTACATTGAATCTTATGTATATAAAAACAGTAAATTAACGAAAAACTAGTTTAAATACACAACATTTCAAGGTGTCACAGCATGCACCAATAGAAACAAGTGAAAATATAAAATAGATAAAAATGAAATAAAAACAAGTAAAAGAAAGTAACAAATAGAAATTTTAAAAAAATCAGAAATTCTTATCAAGGAAGACTATACTATTGATACTAAAACCAATTCTTCAACAATCTCAACACATTTGTTTTGAAAGCTGGAAGTTTGTCGGCGAACACATCTACCTCTCCGCAAATTCTGTTGTAGATCCTGGGCAAACGGCACTACTACTACTACTACTACTATAACCCAGTCATACTATAAAAATTGTTTAGGAAACTTTTTATTAAAAAAGGATATTCACTATACCTTACATTAAAGTTTTTTTAAATGATAAACAGATTAAACAGTAAAATCACCCATAATTTCGTACTAACTGTTTACATATCTACATTTTGCAGCAGTTTGATTTGTGTGTGGTCAACCATAAATGGCCAAATACAACGAACATAGAACCTCCTCCTTTTTTTAAGTCGGTTAAAAATCAACGAAAACCAGAAAATCCCTCAAATGACTAAAATCAACAAGTTACAACACTTACATGTGACATTAAAATATTAACACAGTCCCTTCCATTTGTCCTTTATCATTCCTGAGTATGATTTAAAACCCACAAAAAATATATGTCAAATAAATAAATAAATATTTCGGACATCTAACACACAACGCCATCTAGTCCTAAGCTAAGCAGAGCTTGTATTATGGGTACTAGACAACTGATATAAATACATATTACATACTTTTTTCGTAAATATGTACATACATATTATAGATAGAAACACCCAAACTCCGAAACAAATATTTGCAGATCATACAAACATTTGGTCCGACCCGGGAAACAAACCCGAGGCCTGAAGCACAGCAATCGCATACGTTACCATGGCGCTACCGAGGCAGTTTTTATAATTAAATGTTTTAATAATATAGAATCTAATTCTCAGCTTTATTGCATATCTTTTCTTTTTGACATCTGGCAACCCTGTGCTTACGCGCAGCGCGGGCAGTTTGACAGCTTTTGAATCTTTCACTTTTTGAGTTGTGGGCGTCGAGTATCTTTTTTGATTCGATTGGCTTTGGTTGCCAGTCATTCTGCCTATTTTTTTTATCTGGCTCAGTTCATTAGGCTGTGCGGGACCGGTATGTGGTCTTTATGTGGCAATAATGACGGATAATGTTGAGTAATGTACAGTCATTTAGAACGAATGAATAGACAAGAATAGTTGTCTTTTATGTATTAATATGGTACAGTATACATATGTACCTAATCGCGTTCTTGTATATTGGAGAAGGAGTCTAAGGAGAGATAGTCTAAGGCGATTTTTTTTCTTGATGTTTTTAACTTAGTTAACTAGGTACAGAACTTAGATTACTGCGTGATGGTTCAATGATCTCATCATTTCAGTCAATGTACCTAGAAAGAAACCTAAACGTAAAGAAAATCTGATTTTTTTCTGTACGTTCGGTACTTATACATTTAACTTTTCTTCTTAAAACTATGATCCCAAAAGTCGTGGACGACACAATGAACATAGTTCTTATTATAGAAATGGAGTAGTTTCTCGAAATTGGATTTAAAATTAAATTCAGTCAAATAATACTTAACCATTTACTTACTTTATTTTCTAGACCTTTATATTAAGTTATTAAATTAAAACAACTACACTTTACCTACTACAATTTCCCCGTATAGAATCGTACACATATTATTATAAATAAATATTGAAAGTTGTATTTCAAACAATACACAATTTAGTATAAACAAAATAATAAAATAAGTTATAGCTCTGATAAGACCTCTCCTTCCCTTTGTCGTTTTGCTTTTCCACTTTGAATTTATTCTAAAGAAACGCACGTACAACTCACTTCTATTGCTAGAGTGAAGGATATATTTGCTCGGAGCGAACCTATTGGTCTGAAAGCTCTAGTTAAGCAAAGACCGTAGCTTGTACGCAGTATTAACTTAACTGACCTGTCTTCTTCTCAAATATGAGACGAAAGATATGATTAGAAGGAGGTATGCAGTAGAGGCATTGATGAAACGTTGGTATTATTAGAGCTAGAGAAATGCTTACCAGCAAAAGTAGTTTTCTAGAAATTCACTTGGATGACTCCATGTTTTACTCTGTTCTGACTATATCTTTCTTTCTTCTCTTCTTGGAGGAAATAATAAATTTACTAAGCTGTCTCTGTGAATTATCACAATTATGATTTTTTAAATTTATTTGCCTACGTTTTACATTAATGGACGGATTATTAAATTGTTTTTTTTTTTTGCATAGGAAAGCCCTAGCTACTCCTTGGAATTGGTTAATATAACGCTAAGATATTAAGTAGTACAGCAGTAGCCATAAAGGAAAAGACAGCTAGTATTATATTGTTTTATATCGATTAGGTTATAGTTATGAGATTTGTGTAAATGGCCTACTTTAAAATGTGATTTTTGTTCAAGGGAATTTAGGAATTTAAAATTATATTTAAAATAAATAACTACATTATTGTAAAGGTTATCTACAACTATATGAGTTCGTTATACTGTTTATAAAGCATTCTATACTGTTATATAGTATACCTATTGGTGAGTGCACTTTTGTGAATATTAATAAATGTTTATTTCTATCAGATATGAACAACGTGTGTGCCTAATTTTCAAAAACTTCTGACTCATAATCAAAAAAAATATGAACCAAATTTCATAAGGGAATTAATTTTTTAATAATTAAATTGTCACCCCTTGATTTTAAGTGTCATTTACTTTCAGGTGGCTAGACATCTCGTTATCCTATAGGTATATTGTGAAAAGGTTGATTTCAGTATAACTTTGGGTCTAATTTTATTTTTGCTTAAAATCTCTTGAATTAATTTACTAACAAATGTTTTTCTCTTTGGCTCTGTATCTTTTTTAATGAAATACTGTAATCTTGGTTCAGTAAATGCCATCAAATGAGGTGGTTATCTTAAAAGAACTGTGTGAGTTACGGCTGTGATTCAACACACGGAATTCCGTCTCGATATGTTTGTCAACAACACACAGAAACATTCGATTACTATTTATTTTAGTTTGTTATCGTATTTGTCACCTTATTATTTGGAATTGTTCAGTTGGTGTTTGAAATATTTATGATGACAGTTTTGAAAACAAAAGTTGGGGTTGGTACACGAAGCATCGTAATTGTCAACGGTACTTTTGAGTGTTTCCGTGACTTTAGCTACCTCTGAGAGAGGTAAGTTGAACCATCTTTGACATTCATCTTACTAGATCTACCAAGATTTATAGTTCTGATCTAAATTTACTTGTAATACTGCTTTTAAAAGTTAACTCATCAGAAGTAAGGTAAATTTTTACTTTTATAAAAATAATTAAAAAAAAATAACGATTGTAGCAACATTTTCATGACGTTTTGATCAGGTTCCATATGGAATCCTGACTAGTTTTGATAGCACTAGTTAGTTCTCATATTATTTCTTGTACGTTTTGATAAAATAATAGCTACTGAATTCTTAAAGCACGTTAAATTCAAGAAAAGTTAATCTGCTTTATAATACCCGCAAGATATTTGAACTAATTGGAGTACTTAAAATTACAGTAAGCCTCATCACCTTTAAATGAAGTTCATTTTTAACCCACTTCCAAAAAAGAAGGAGTTTTTTTTTTAATGTGTATTCGTGGATAACTTCGTCGTTTATGCACCGATTTTGATAATTCTTTTTTTAATGGAAAGGAGATGTCCCGAAGGTAGTACCATGATAAAAACATTAATATCTGATGATGGCATCTACGAGAATTCGAATTGAACCTTGAACTCGGTTTTATTTTTGTTCAAATTGTACTTGTTGATACTTCTAAACATATTTTTTAAATGTAAGTGGTGTGGTGGATTTAGAAAATGTTTTTTTTTCGATTTTAATTAGCCGTAGCTTCGATTACAGTAAAAATAAAGCAGACACATTTTAAAACAGATTCCTCAGTACAATGTGACACGGTACTCACAATATGGATGACACCCGATATGCGAAGTTTTTATTAGCTCACATCGACTGTCTGTCTGGGTCGAGCTGTGGTGCCCAAACGGGGCGACGACCTCGGCTCAAGTATTTTATCTACATTTTTATTATGATACTTGTGCATGAAACTTTCACGATTCATTAATAAATAACCAGCTGACCCGATGAACTTCGTACCACCATATTTTTCGTTCTTAAATATTTTCTAAATTTTTAAAAAACTTATTTTTAGTAGTTATCTGCCTCAGTTATCCAGGGTGCAAAAAACCGTTAACCTTTGATTTTCTTCTATACAAACCTTGTTTAAACAATAACGGATATATAGAAAAAAGAATTGATCAATTTGGTGCAGTTGTTCGGAAGTTATGCGCGTACATACGTTTCGGCGATTCATTTTTATATAGGTAATAACGTCGTACCACGGGTGACGCCGCGGGGCAAAGCTAGTCTAAAATAAGTTACTCCTCCTAAGTTATTCCTTATATCATTAGCTAACTGTCAGTGAAAGTCCCGTCAAAATCAGTCCAGCCGTTCCATAGATTACCCGGAATAAACAGATAGAAACACAGACAAAAAAAATCAAATACATTTTTGGTATACCTATGTACCGTGTATACCTACATACGTAAGCATTTAGTAAAAAGCGGTTATTTTAATATTACAAACAAACACTCCAATTTTATTTATTTGTATAGATATAGATGAATAGATTGTTTTTGTTTTAAGTTTTTTCTGAGTATCTGCTATTGTTTTAAATAAGGTTTATCAATTTGCAAGAAGGCGGTTATAGATTGACACAGGCAAGCACTTACAGGCGTCATGTGCGAGTGCATATCAGTTGTCTAACGTATAATTTTACATTGGACAAAGTGAAGCCAATATTGACATGGCAATTTAAGGTTGAGAAATAAAAAATAGTAAGATGCTAAATGGGTACATCAACAAAATATTTTTCTGTCTCGGGATTTATTAACTTTATTGGCTTATCTTTTAACCGTTTTAGTACTGATGCTGTATAGTCGATATACTACGCATGACTATCCTTAGCTTTTTTTTTAAGGATTTGCGGGCAAACGAGCAGACGTATCGCCTGATGGTAAGCGATTACCGCCGCCCATGGATACCTGCAAACACCAGAGGCGTCACAAATGCGTTGCCGGCCTTTGTGAAATGGGGAGGGGAGATAGGGGGAGGGGGTTTGGGTTATGGGCCTCCGGTATCCTCACTCACTCGGTGAAACACAGCGCAAGCACTATTTCACACCGGTTTTCTGAGAGGCCGTGGTATCACTCCGGTCGAGCCGGCCCATTCATGCCGAAGCGTGGCTCTCCCACGGTCGAAGCTTACAACTAATTAATGCTGAAAATTAGCCAGCTATTTTGTAGAACTAAATTGTTCATCCACGGAACTTATATTACCCTAAATCGTGACTACCTTTCATCCATTCATAAACAAACCAAAGTTACAACAATAATAACGTTATATTCCTGTGAAGACTTTCCGAACACCGAAATATGAGGTGAAATATTAACAAAGCGTTAGGGGTGAGGGAGAATCGATAATGGTCGAGTGGACGATTCAACACGACCTATAAAACTGCTAAGATGCTGGGGCTAGGGGTGTAACACGGAGCGTCAAAGATGTGGATAAGGTAGTTCTTTTTACTAACATAGTTACGTGCGCTCTTACTTACCGTATGTTATCAAGTTCTGTTCAGCAATCTTTTATTGACTTTTACCAAGTGAATGGGTCATTTTTTTTTTTACATCTAACAAACAACGCCATCTAGTCCCACGCTAAGCAGAGTTTGTCTTGGGGATACTAGACAACTGATACAAATACATAATTACATTACAATACATACATGTTATACATAGAAAACACCCAAACTCCGAAACAAATATTTGTAGATTATACAAACATTTGATCCGACCCGGGAATCGAACCCGAGACCTCATGATCAGCAGTCGCACACGCCAACAGCGAGACCAACGAGGCAGTCAGTAGCCCCCTCCTACCCCTGATTTTAGGAGGGTCCACACACATCCTCCCTAAATCAGCATACCTAGTGGTCGTTTATATGACTATTACTATTTCGACTGCACATTTGGCTTAGTGGTTTAAACGATCGCTACGACGCTTTCTACTGCGCCAAGTGTTGTGAGTTCAAATCCCACATGAGACAACACTTTATGTGATGCATAAAATACTGTTCTGAGTCTGGGTGTTCTTCGTGTCTGTTTCATGTAAGTTGATAAAGTCCCTCGCGACACATAATGTATATTCCTAATGCGGAAGTTGTCTTATAAAAAAAAATGTTATGCATCTTCTCCACAAACTGCAAAGAGATCGGTCAACCGATCATTCTTGGAATTAATAACTAAAAATTATCATACGGGATAACATGACGGTTCTAACGGTACATCGTTACATCGTTATCTATACTAATATATAAAGCTGAAGAATTTGTTTGTTTGTTTGTTTGTTTGTTATTTTGGTTTGAACACCTGAAACACACACACTGGTCTGATTTTAAAAATTCTTTCAGTGTTAGATAGCCCATTTATCTAGGAAGGCTATAGGCTATATATCATCACGCTAAGACCAATAGGAGCGGAGCACCAATGAAAAATGTTTCAAAAACGGGGGAAAATTATCAGGCTACGGGCAATAAGAGACGTAAACGAAGTTGCGTGGGTCGGCTAGTCTGTTTACCTATACATTTAAAAGTTATAAATAGGACTCCTTTCTAGGCAGTCGTAAAAAGACTAATAGTTCCTTATATATTGTAGATAAATACTACGTTAAACACTTTGTCTCGAAGGCAGATGTCGTGACCTAAGTTACTAGGCGCTATACAGACCCACCTGCCTAATGCATTTAGTAATTATTGCATAATAGGTACATGTGTAGGTAGGTATACCATAGGGCAACTTAAAGATATTTCAGTTACACACATGAACTTGGACTAATTGCAAATGTTTGTAACGTGTGGTAATAAAACCAAATGGTACAAACATTCAACATATTCGGTTTCTAAACCTATATAAAACTGAAGAGTTTGTTTGTTTGTTTGTTTGAACGCGCTAATCTCAGGAACCACTGGTCGGATTTGAGAAATTATTTCAGTGTTAGACAGCCTATTTGTCGAGGAAGGCTATAGGTTATATATCATCACGCTAAAACCTACAGGAGCGAAACACTAATGAAGAATGTTACAAAAACGGGGGAAAACTATCACGCTACGGGCAGTAGGAGACGCAAACGAGGTTGCGTGGGTCGACTAGTACGTCATGTTACTATATTTTTTTATTTTTTAACTACCTTTTATTACACCAGGCACTACCCTACATTTTCTTCAAATCATGTTTTTCTCTCCATCCCATGGTTGCCTGAAAGAGATTGCCTCCGAGCAATACTCTTGTACTTACATACCTAGTTTTAAGTCCTTTTTAGAAATTTCTGGTGTACAATAAAGTAATTATTAATATATTGACTAAAGTAGAGTATCATATACCTTATATACGTGTAAGGCAGATGAATAAACTCGAATAGCAGATATCAAAGTCATATGAACGATACTCTCGTACCTACCTATACGATTTTCAAACGTTCAAGTAAAGACCTGTGAATGTATGCTAGTAATTTGTATTACTAGCCGACTGACGACTCGGTCTTCTATTGCCCGTAGCGTGATAATTTTCCCCCGTTTACGAAACATTTTTCATTGGTGCTCCGCTCCTATTGGTCCTAGCGTGATGATATATAGCCTATAGCCTTTCTCGATAAATGGCCTATCTAACACTGAAAGAATTTTTCAAATCGGACCGTCGGTTCCTGAGATTAGCGTGTTCAAACAAACAAACAAACAAACTCTTCAGCTTTATATATTAGTATAGATTATTAGTAGTTACAATCAAGTGAACTGTCTCATCGTTTACCCCTTATCGGCCTTGTACAATAAAAAAGCAACCCAATCTCTCACTTTAAAGCACACTTGTGATTTGTTAATTATGAGCTGCTCACAGTATATTCTGAAAAGTAGTAATAATATGTGAAACAATACTTTTACACATTAATAAATAAATACAAACAAAATTATCCATATGCCACATCCACATAATTATTAGCTCTATGTACCAAGGGTCAAAGATCTAAGCAGGCGTGTCTCGCACAGTTTTTAGTCCAAAACTCAGACAATAGTCCAGACGGTTTACTTGCTTAGCGACAGATAAATGTAGCTAATGTAGACTGAGGTTAGGGAAGAGGTGATTGACCTTTTGACAGCCTGGCTAAGGTTCGTCCTTGACATGTTTTAGATACACTAAGCACGAAAGAATAGATGTGATACTTTTGACTAATATTGGCAGCGGATTTTTTTAATATCTTGTCTTCAGACGTTCTGTTGACAACAGAGTTGCTGCAAATTTTTAATAAAAATATTGTTAAAGGAATGGAATAACTGAAGGTTTCCCTAAGCCTTCTCAAATAAAAGGGTCATGTTTACTGATTGATTGTGTAATTGATTTAAGAACAGGCAGATGTAATTAACCACGCATGGCTTCAGTGGAGGGCGAACGAAAAGGAAATATCAAATACTACGTTATGTTTCTTTCAAAGTTAATATCTTGTTCGAAAGAGGCCTTCCCTTGCCACATTAAATAATTGAGGGATGCCAATACTTAAATCTTTATCTTTATCTATATAGATAACTAAAATTGAAGAGTCTGTTTGTAATTGTAAGACTTTTCACTAAAGGAATATAAAATATAAACGCTATTTAAGTAGGTACATGAAAAAACAATTTCTAAAAATATTTTCTCTATATCTGTCTGTTTCGAATGATCTCTGGAACGGCTAGACCGATGTTGACGAAACTTTTAGCGGCAGATACCTTATTATATAAGGAGTAACTTATGCTACTAAATAGCTTCGCCCCTCGGTATTACCTACAGTTTTATTATAAAGGTACAACAATATAATGTCGTTTTCACACGCTTTCGTTACAGTATTCGCTACACAAATACTTGCGTGACAAACAGACAGACGCTAACATCAACAAATTAGATGCAGATAACACTTGGCGCTGTGCCACGGAAGCTGCGGAGAGTGAATCTGTACAACTAGTGTAATAGAGAGGAACATTGTTACCTATATGTACTCCTAGACTTCTAGTTTTAACGTTTACTTGTTTGTAAGTGCTGATCTTCGAAACTGTTAGTCCGATTTAAATAATTTTGAAGGGTCCATTAATACAGAAGCTATAGGTCGTTCTATAGGTGCCTAGGACAAATTTAAATAAACTTTACATCGTATTATGAAGTCGGTTCTGCTGTTTGGTCCGTTAGATCTTTTTAAGTACTGAACAGATTTTAAAGCATTTTTCGGCATTAGATAGACTGTTTTAAGAGAAAAGTTTAAATGTGTAATACATGCATATTATAGTGGAGGAAATCCGAGAATTTCCTACTAGGTCACTAGCATTATTAAAAAAAAATCAAACCTATAGGTAGGTATTTATTTTTAACTAGCTGTTGCTCGCGGCTCCACCCGCGTGTTGCTAATTGCTGACAAACAATATACCTACCTACGTGCTCGTACAAATATTTGTGCTGGACGGGAACCGAACCCACGTCCTATAGTTATGCAGTCAAGATCATTAACCAGTTGACATTGAGTAACTGCTGTCACTAGTATCTAGTTATCATTATTATGGGAAAAATACGGGGGGGGGGGGGGGAGGGAATTGACAAATATATTAACACGTGGCACATAAAGGCTGCTAACAGAGATAATGACGTAAGTGCCAAGTGTCACATCACTTATGTACTAGGCCATAAGAATGACGTTGATACCCATAGCTATACCTAAATCTATATACATACCTACTTCGGTAAAGCAATTTTTTTAAAGACAACTCTAGTATTGAGACTATTATGTCCTGTGTCGCGGGGGAATTTACAAACATACCTCCAAGACTCAGAACACCAATTCTCGTACTTAATGAAGTCAAGTTTCTACTCAGAACTAGATAGTCTTAAAAACTATCTACAGAAGACATTGTTTTGTACTGAATTAGGAAGTATGAAATACATACAAACATTCACATACCTATAAATCCTTGTATTACCACAAGGTACTTAATGTATTAAAGACAAAGTTAACACTATCTGAAGAATTAAAAAAAGTACTTAAAAAATTAAATTACCAACATGTCTGTGAAACTCTATGTTCTTCTTTCAACAACTATTAAAAACACTTAAAAACGAACCAAATTTGAACTAAGTTCAGTAAATAAAACAAAAAATGACACAGCACTATTTGCACAGTTAGTACTAACACAATTACATCACTATTAAAAAATAAAAAGATAGACAACAAAAAGTGTGAAGCGTCGTCTCAAAAGTGAACGTCTACAAAAGAGTTTAATCACTATCCAAATAGTGGCCCGCCATTTTGGTCGGGAGCGGATAAAAAAACATTTTAGAAGGCGGAACTAGGCTGTGGGGTTTTGTTAAAATTCCAATGTGCGTCGCGTCGGCGGCCCAATGGCGTGCGCGGGCGGAGCCAGTCAATGCGTTGACTTTTCGACAATGACTTTTTTTGTTCGATGATTCGAATTCCGAATAAGTTGTGTTCTTTTTTTGAACTTGACTTTTGTTGATAGAATTAGATTGTAGTTGTGTGTGTAAGTTGAGGCTTGTATTGCTTTGTTTGTTCCGTGTATTACTTTAGGTTTTGTTTTTTTAATGGGTTGTGATCGATTATAAAATGAGTCGAATCGATCGGTTACCTATTATATTATAAGTATTAAATTAGATTATGACGAAAACATTTTCTATCAATAATTTTTTTTTAGGTATATTAAAATATTAGGTATTAGTGACGTCAACAAGGTCACACTAAAATCGACTAATATACATATATATCATACATATCATAGCAATAATTTATAGAAATTATTGCTATGAATTAGCTGCTATACTTAGACAGTTCTTACAAAAAAACCATTGGATGATGACGAACCGATTAAACTAATTACAAGCCGTTGTAAAATTACTAACGAGAACCAGCGGGAAGTTATTAGAGGCTTTTACTTTTGCGTTTCACCGACTATTGGCAGACTGTTAATATGTCGACTTTTACATGTTTAAATAATTCAAGATTAGAGATTGGT
The DNA here is from genome assembly GCA_905220595.1 of Spilosoma lubricipeda. Taxonomy (NCBI): domain Eukaryota; kingdom Metazoa; phylum Arthropoda; class Insecta; order Lepidoptera; family Erebidae; genus Spilosoma; species Spilosoma lubricipeda. Next base: position 11,537,961 of record HG992296.1, on the reverse strand, counting down.
AGGCATTTCTTAGTGCCATGTTCATAATGTCATCACACCTATACAATAAATAATAAGTACCAAATAGGTAGGTACTTATCTACGTATTGCATTCTACGTAGGTACATTCATTCTAAATTATAGGTAAAATACGTTCCGTAGGTACTCGTACTAGGTAGGTATGCATCAATTATGATAGACGATTGATTTTCGAATTAAGAACCGTTATGCAACAAGTTGATCATAGCAAGGACATTTGAATTAAGAACATTTGACGAGAAGACATTTGAATTACGAATCTATATTGAGTTCATTGGCTAAGGTCTTGGGTACACCGAGGTACTGGTTTTAAATGAATATCAGTTTTTACACGGAGCGACTGGCGTCGGACCTCCGCAACCCTGAGGGTGGACTGAATTCGAAGGTTGAACTAGTTGTCAGTATATTTGGTCCGGATGTGTTAATAACAGCAGTTCCTGGATCGGTTCCTGGTTCAGTTTTAGTCGGTTCGATTCCGACACACCGCCCCGCCGCAAACCCCGGCGGGGTGACGGCCTCTGGCGGTCACCACGGGTTTCCACAAGTAAAAAAAAAATAAAAAATTGTCAGTATATTTGAGGGCACTGACTTCCCAATAACAATTGCCATAGATGTTCATGACAACCGGGACCAACGGTTCAACGTGCTCAAAGAGAAGTCCTATTCAATTACGTAAGTATTCAAGAAGGTCATTTTATATCACAGATTTAGAAGAGGAGCTGAAACTTCCTCTGAAACTTTTAGAAGCGTCTTGAATAGGTATCAGTCAATAAGCTTGAGTCATACCAAAATTATATATAGGTAGGTAACATACCTGTCAATATGCATTGCACTTTAAAAATAATCTTAGATAGCCTTCAAAGTAACTATTAACATACGCACACATAAATACATGAGCAAGCACACACAAACACACCCTCACATATCACTAACTCAATATCTTAGCCCGTGGACAGAGGACGTAAAGTGTGACGCACAACGGGAGCTTTTACTTTAATTAGATTGGGACAGACTTGTTTGGGCGTGTCGTTGATTCAGCACTTTTGTATAAGACCACGTTTAAATTACACATATACACAATGTGTTAAAGCTTAAATTTACCTATAATGTGTATTGTAAATACAAAACAATTGTGATTTCTTCGTATTGCTAGACAAAATTAAAATACCAAGTTTATATGGTAATCCTAAAGTGTAATGGTCATAACATAAATTTTATGTACACTACTTATACTAAAGTAATAGCAGTAAGTATTAGTTCTTAATTACATAAGTACATAACATTTTTATAAAGTAACACGAGAAAATAAATTAATAATAACCCTATTACCTCTGTCTAAAAACATTAGGTATACCTGAGTTCAAAGATTTTCAAAACTTCGTTAAGAGTTCAAAACTTTCAGATACAAAGTAGCTGTTTTGACAAGTGAAGTACACATACCTACATACTTACAAGTCTTGACTTATTTTTACATAACCATAAAACTGCATACACAATACCATTACATATTAATTAAGTACATTATCTATAATTGCAAGTACTTTTTGCATCGACCAGAAGCCATTTTAATAATGCATAGGTCCAAAGTTTCCTGTTATGAATAATTTTCTAATTAATATTAATGTTTTCTGTAACCTATTTCGATAATATTTTATTTGTACAATTTATTTACTTCGTAACCTAATTGATATACCTACTCTGTTTTTATATAATTTTAACTTTAAATGGTTTGCAAAATATACCGAGGCCAGATCAAAACATCTAGTAAAAGTAAATTATTTCTAAAAATGTTTGAAAATTAAATAAACTATTACATTTATATCGCACATCAGCTCTTGCCAGCGGCTCCACCCGCGTGTCCATCGATTGTGGTTGTTATATCCTTCCTCAACGATCAAAGTATCTCCATGCCAAATTTAATTAAAATATGTTTAGCAGTTTAACCGTTAAATATTTAATAGACAGAGTTACTTCTGTAGGTATCTATACATACAAATAAAATTGGAATGTCTGTTTTTAATATATATACACGGTACATATACCAAAATTACATTTTTGTCTGTCTGTCTGTTTGTTCCAGCTAATCTCTAGTGTTCTAGATTGTCCCGCTTTCACTGATAGATAGCTGATGATATAAGGAGTTACTCTGTCTACCTTTTTTAGACTAGCTTCGCCCCGCAACGTTACTTGCGGTACGACAATAACCGCGGGTAACACCGGGTGCCAGTGAAAGTCCCGTCGAAATCCGTCCAGCCGTTCCAAAGATTACCCGGAACAAACAGACAGACAGACAGACAGACAAAAAATTTTTTAACTACATTTTTGGTGTATTTATTTATTTTATTTACACTTCCTGCATTACAATTGCACGAGGCGGACTTAATGCCACATGGCATTTTCTACCAGTCAACCTTGAATTGGTTCAGTAAGGGACAAGGCAGGTGCATATGTATCATACATAATTATTTACTTTTAGGCAAGGCATTTAAGATAATATACACTAACTTATAGATAATGCTAATGCTAAATACATAGACATACCTTCATATTTATGTGGTTAATATATAATAAAATAAATACAATAAAATCTGAGGTGACGAGGTCATGACGATATTTCTGTCAGTTGTTTCTTGAAATATTCTCGAACTTTGGCTTTAAACTTGTCACGATTTGTTGACATCCTGATCTCAACCGGAAGCCTCATTTTTGTTTATGTATCGTGTATACATACATATGCATTGATTAAAAAGCTGTTATTTTAATATTACAAACATACACTCTAATTTTATTTATTTGTATAGATAGAAGTTTATTATTATTATTCATTAATTATTAACTAGATTGATCAAATCTTAAAAACACTACTTTATAAGTTTCAAGAAAAAAATGTAGTCATGACCTGAATAACAAAGTAAATATCAGCAGTGGTATATTCAGCAATGACATAATTATATTTCAAGTTAAATCATCAGCCAGTTAGTTCTATCACACAATCTGTCCGTCTCAATCAAAGTTAATAGCAGAAAATTACTCAATTCAAAATAGGAACAGTCACGTGTTTTTCTAGTTGGCGTGTAAGTTAGATGGAAAATGATTGAATGGTACATGTCTGTCGACCTACCAACTGTATTATTTTTACTCCTACATCTTCACCCACAATGGTTCCTCGAGTTAGAAAGATCAAGTTAATGAGAGTAGTTCACTTTAGATCTTTTCGAGAATCATATTTCGTGTTTCAAACCTTGGATATATTTATATGTAAATATGTTTATTTAAATGAAGTAAAGGAAGTCCAAAAATTAAACATGGTCACTCAATGCAGTCTGATACTGGTTAAAGACTTTTTACACAATTTTCAGTTCATCATTGTACTTATTTAGATATCAGAAAAAACAACTTCTACAGGTGTCTTCGATTAAGCTAAGTGAATTCGCTATAAAATGTATATTTTTGCTCTTATCTTTCTAGCAGTAGTTTTTTAGAGTATTGTTTCTATTGCAGTATTATTTATTTATAGCATTGAGTAACTTAATAATACAAAATTTTAACAACAAAAAACCGACTTCAAGAACTGGACCAAATTAAAATGATACTACACGGGATACACCAGCTTTCAACTTAAAAAAGAATAATTAAAATTGGTTTACCTAGTCAAAAGTTCTGAGGTAACAAACCTAAAAAAATTCAGTCGAATTAAGAACCTCATCCGTTTTTGAAGTCGGTTAAAACAAATTGGCTGGGATAAAAAAATAATATCAATATTATGTTATACCTAATGATTCATAACAACTGCAGTGACCTACATGTGTATTTAATTCCTTATGTGAGAGGAAGACCCATCCAATTCTATTTTTGTGTACAAACCGCGCTAAATATGTTAATTGAATGCAATATGGTCGTGATTGTAACGCATGCAAGTGTAGAGCTATAAATGACGCTGTACCACACCCGTGCATTATCGTGTGGACCAGCCTTTATTTGCGAGGTATGTTTGCGCTCGGTATGCTCCCAGCTTTATTCTAATCGAAGTTTGATTTGCTTTAGTTAGTTTCCTACGTTCCTATGTCCAGTTTTTCGTCCATAATCAATTTTTTTCTTGAAAAAATTGCTAATGAACTTGTCGTCCAAATCTAAAACAAAGACATTTCCCTCAATTTTTTAGTATTGGTCTTTGACTTTACGTTTTTTTTTCTTTTTTTTTATCTATGGCCTGCTAAAGTGACTCTATTCTGCCTGATGGGAATCATAAGCAGAATCCAAGAGTGGTGGTCACCATACTCATTGCGAATGCAACAATACAGCATGGTGACCCTCACTATGGCGGCTTAGTGATGCTTCTGCATCATTGGGCCTCCACTAAGGAAACACGGCATCACGATCGCTGTCATTTTACGTTGAATTTCTGTGCGAGGGTAGTACCGTCCCGGTCGAGGCGGCACGACCGTGCTGAAATCAGCGTGGCTCTCTTTATACGTTACTACGTTTATATATTTTCGGTATCAAACCATTTTAAATAACTAAAGTTCGTCTTAAAGTACCAAAAAGTACTGCACACGCTTAATTAATTTACATAAAACCAATAATTTATAGATACGGATAAGCAAATTAGGTATAGAAATATAGAATAGAAATTATATATATAGATATAGAAATTTTCAGAAGTTATTAAAATTAATTAGCACAGTACCCGGTGTTGTAAGACGCTTCCCCGGCCTGCCTATTGGCCATGAGAAATAAAAATGACATAGAAAGAAGAAGGAAAGGACTTGCTTTTGATTTGCTTTGCTTTGTGCAAAAAATTGCGTGCGAGGGCAATTTTGTCCACGATGTAACGAGTAGCGTTCTAATGACAACATTAAGTGGCCGCGCGCACTGGACAAACGCACGCAAAGCAACTGAAAAGACTACCGCACAATGATATTTAAGTAAACAAATACAAACTTTATAACATAGAGGTTACAGTTTAACTCCATAACAAATTAAATCTTAACGAACAATTATTTTCTTAAGACTACTCCCATTAGGAATATACATCCTGAATCGCGTGGGACTTGAAAACATACATGAAAGGTATACAAAGAACACCCAGACTCAGGACAACAATTCGAGGATCTCACAAAGAGTTGTCTGTGAGAGTTGAACTCACAACACTTGGCGCAGTAGGAAACGACCCACAAAACCACTAGGCCAATCGTGCAGTCAATCAGTGTGTAAATAACAACAACTAAAACTAAAAATAAATCATGAAGAAAGGTCAAAACTCACTTTTGGATTCATTTTTTATCAGTATAAGAGGGTGGATAGAAAACCCTAGTCGTAAGTCAACCGAATAGTTTGCCAATGAAAGTTTGAACTGTAGTTATTCAGGGCCATAGATATACATATACATTGTATGGTATACTATAATTATTACTAACGCTATTTAATTTTGTAATTCCGTCTTAAATTTACACGGGACAGACAAAATTAAAAAAATGACTTACGATTTTTCTTATATGAATTCGTTTTCGATATAGATTGCATTTCTCAACAGAAGTGACTAGAATGAAATGACTTATCTTAAAATTCGATTAAACCTTACATTGAAAATCAAAAGGGTAACAAACATCTCGGCTCACTGATCTCAGCTGAGTTCAAAACTCGTTCTAAGAGCACTTACATTATTATTGCTTTAATTTTAATTCACAATTAACATCAAGTTGAGCCATAACCTACCGCAAGTACATCGGGATGCGTCGCGGTGTGCGTCCGTCCTAACGCACGCTTTTTTGCGTGCGTCCAACGTGTTAACGCACTCAAAAGCATCCGCGTTACGCACACAAGCGAATTGTGTACGGACGAAAAATGCGAGCCTGTTGTAGTGTGTGTGTCACCGCACGCACACACACACAATCGCGCGAAGGACACGCCGCGAGGGCAACGACCCCGCTTTTTTGCTAGAGAGCGCGTATTCCACTACCGCCGACGAGCATTGGCCGTTGTACAATTTTTTCCTTTTTTGAAACACCCAAAGATCGTTCACTCCGTCAGTTGATACCGAGAGCTATTTTTATGTGCTTGGGAATAGGGATATGATGTCAATGTAATTTTATTCTGTGCATCGCACCGGTTCGTGTCCCGTTTGTTTCGACTGACCATTTAATTATTGTTCGAAAGCTCACTTGACATTTTGGCTTACTAAGCGATGTTTTTAAATTAAATTTACATGTGCACATGTTTTTGCGACAGTTTAAAAATGACCCAGGTCCTTTCAAGGCCTTTTGATATCTCTGTGTTTTTAATACGTATAAGACCAAAAGGTTAAAAAAATTATGAATAAAATTAATTAGTACAATTTTATTAGTGGGTAGTTCATAAAATAAGAAGAATTCAAATGCTTTGATGTATTGTAGGAGTCAATACGTCAACTTAATCGATGAACGCTGTCAGTGTCATGAATGTTACATGACAAGTCATTCCGCGGTATGCGAGTAGTTTGTCAACTTGCGCTAGAGCACTCTGCGAACAATTTTAATATTAATACGAATAAAAAAGCGATGGACTCGGAGAGTTTTTTTTTGAGCAGGCACTTATTAAGGCTAGGGTATATTAAAACAAGTTAGAATGCCAGTTCAGAAGATATGATGGTTGCATGATTATATCAAAAAACTCGGGGGTTATTTGCATGTTTAATGAAGAGAACTTTAAAATAACATATTACTGCTTTTCGTATTTTTGAGAGCTAGTCGTATTGCTCGTGCGACTTGCATGTGTCATTCAGAGAATTCATAGGATTTAGTACCATAAAGCAAACATGGTAATAAGTTCATTTCTTTCCTTTGTAATCTCATCGAAATAATTCTATTATCTACGAAAACCATGATAGTTTAGAAATTGTCAAATGGCAATATCGAGGCCATGAACAATTTCTAGTTCATTGTAAAACCGTCTATACTTTAAACGTTACGACTTTTCCAGTTTTAAGGAAACATAAATTAGTATCTGCATGTCTAATTTGTTAATCGCCAATATTTCACTGTCAACGCCCATTTATCAGTTAATTAATGTTGACTATGGTTTATTGCTCAATGTTTTTCCCGTAAGAACGGCTTGTAATAGTTAAAAAAAAAATCACATTTGAATTTAGAAAATCAGCAATGTAATTGGAATGTTAAATGGAAGATATTTTATAAAGGTACATACTTACTTTGGCAAAACACAACGTTTCAATCTACATGTCATATGTGTGCTTTAAGCCTTTTGAGGCTCAGGATATCGTTATCTCCAGCGATTCTGTTTACTTTACAACTTCCAGTTATCAACTTCCAGTTAACACTCAAGTTACAAAGAAATTCCATTGGTTGAATTGAGAAGACTGCCTTAGCAGGAACTTGAACATGTGCTTGACACATGAGTTAGTGTTTTTTGACTGTTTATTTTCATTTTATTCTCACCGTGTTACGTAAACTGACAGATTACAATTGAATTGAAGTCTTTTGAGTCACTTTTAAATTGTATTTAACTAATTAAACAAATCAAATTTTTATTTTTATTCATTCCGAATAACTGCGATGATAAATATTTTCTATGAATTGAATAGTCGGTATTGAGAGATATTCGATTTACAGTCGATGATTGCATTTCATGACTGTTAAAGTTCCACGAATTTCTCCACAGACCGCGTATCTGCTTTCGTTCAGAATATTCGCTTTACATTTTAAGAAAAGGCATGGCCTCTATTCTTTATTTAAATAAAATACTATTCAAACATAATTAAATCACTGGAATTAATAAGAAGTCTCACTTTCTAATGTGCACCTAGCGTATTTGTAATAAAGTTCATTTCGATTCAATTAACTTAAATAAAAAAATAATATAAGCCAATTTTAGGCCAATACAAAGCTTCTCGACAATATCACAAACAACGCTGTTGAACATTCGGCGGAGGGCCCACCCCAATTCCGTCCCTAACCTACCCCAAGCGGACGTAGTGTGTCTGTGTGTGTCGAACGCACACGCACAACTGAACACCTTGCGAAATTATGATGACACGAAATTTTAACGCTGAGTTCTTTTTCAAATTACAACTTGTTTTTGTATTCAATACAAGGAAGTCCTTTCAGTAGAATAACTCACCTTTTATTTAATCTATGATTTCTGTAGATTTAGATATCTTCTAGTTGGAAGTACCAATTCTAACTTTTCTTTTTTTTAATCGGCTAAGATTAATGAGTATATATATAAGTATATGATACCTATTAGACATTACATGATGTATTAGATGCAGTATTAGTTAGTAAACTGTATGAATGTCAGGTTCTCGACAGTATTCAGGAATAAAACCTCCGTCAGTATGTTACCGTATACGAAACGCGACCTTTCCTGACGAATGTCAGACCGAATGTTTCCGTAGACGTCAGCAGTATCTTTTAGAGATTAGGACGGTACTGTTTAACCGATCACATGTCCCTATATCACAAACTACTACTACTTTTTCATACTAATAAATATAATTAAAAATTAATTAACTTTATGTTGTTGAGTCAAGTTTCTTCAGCTTCATTCATAAGGGCTAAATTTGAGTTCCATAAACCGAAGGATTAATCCCTTCTAAACAAACAATAATTCATTTAAATACCGTCTTATATGACTCGTCGAAAACATTTCATTGTGTTTGTGTGCCGACCCATATAACGCGCGCGTGTGTGCGTGGCCTACATAAATACAAATTAAACCCGCCCAATTCGTGTGCGTGCGGTGTGACTGTGTGCGTAGCTTCTTCGCTCGGAATTCCAAGTTTGAAATTGGAATGAATGACGGTTAGGTTACTGACCTATGCCAATGGCAGGCGTTGCTGTATAAAAAATAAGATTTTTTCTGTTATTTTTTTAGGTTCCTTTTTTGAATTTCGTTGTAAAATGAAGTTTATTTTTTATAAATGGAGTTTTTAGTTTCGAATTTAAAAGATACAATGGCAGTTCTTACAAATTTTAGTAAGTAAAGTTACTTGCGTAAAGGGAAAAACTAAACGGTGGCAATAATGTATGCAATAGGGTAATTACGCTTGTTGAGCACGTGTTTCAGTGAGTTGTTCTTACGCATTGCGTTGGTGTGTGAAAATTACAAATGAAATCCTTTCAGCGGTAAATGCATTATTGAGTAATCACACGACATACTTTTAATTTTCCGGGCTTCCAACTTTGAAGTTAAGTTTTCGATAGGTATAAGGTATATCTATATTTTTATAATATGTATTTATTTCTTGTTTTCAAATGATAAATCAGTTATAAAAGGGCAGATAGCTATTAATAGACTAGCCTAAGAAATGAAGAATTTAATTTTATTCCAAAAACCTTTGTTTTTTTTTTATTTTTTTTGTCAATGAATTAGTGTGAAAATATATAAGTTTTATATATTTTCGTAATCACCGTTAAATATTCTTCATTTTGTTACCACACTCGATTTATTTTTAAACATTAGTTTTTCTTAGATTACTTTTTGGGGCTAAAACTTTTTTTTATTTTAATGGTACAGTGTCACTCTCACTACAAAGACGAATCTATTGTCAACACTCACATAAAAATACAACAAGGCGTTTAGACCCAAGGGCGTACCAAAGAAATATACATACAAACATACATACCTACATACCGTCGAAAACACAACCTTCCTTCTTTCGCAGTCGGGTAAAAACGTGAAAATCAGTTAGATAGCTTCAGAGTTCCATGTAACATGAGAAATATATAATAGTTATAAACATAAAGAAAAAAATTCAGACACCATTATTTATGAATTAGGTACATATCTGTACCGTGTGAGAACTAACCCCCAATAATTTAGACGGCAGGACGAAGCCAGGCGTCCACTTTAACAATTGCGTTGGGGATGTAGTCAAGTATTTAGAGTAAGACTAGGCAGAGACGATAGATTTCCACTATTATCCCACAATAACAAATTTTGAAAATTTATTGGATGCTGGATCTGTACTAAATATCATGTTGAACGTTCTCTAAACACAAGACCTATAAATCGAACCGGTTACCTTTAAATGTATTCGTAAGTATGTAATATAATGGCGTTGAATCATCAGAACAAAAACCCTGAAATGTATATTTTAAATTTACCCCTTGTTCATCTATGGGTATATTTATATAGCTATTTGCATTCAGACATTACCGAAATCCGAACTTCCGGTATAAAAAACCTCTTCCGTTCATGGTCCCGTAGGTCGTATTCCCCGATGAGTGTGCGAAAGAGATGGGTAATATTACAACTATGATGGTTGAACGAGACAGCTAGAGGGCGACGACCTTTAAAACAAATCGCTGGTAGAAAGGGTTCGGTTTCAGTAGCGTCTGCAAATTAGGCTTTAATTATGTTCGTTTATTGACTTATTGTTTTTTTGATTATTATGCATACAAATAAATAAAATTGGAGTGTCTGTTTGTAATATTAAAATAACCGCTTTTTACTAAATGCATATGTATGTATACACGGTACATGTACGAAAAATGTAGTTAAAAAAATTTTTGTCTGTCTGTCTTTCTGTCTGTCTGTCTGTCTGTTTGTTCCGGGTAATCTCAAGAACGGCTGGACGGATTTTGACGGGACTTTCACTGGCAGCTAGCTGATGATCCAGGGAGTAACTTAGACTACTTTTTTTTAGGCTAACTTTGTCCCGCGGCGTTACTCGCGGTACAACAATAACCGCGGGTAACACCGCGGGGTTCAGCTAGTTTTTAATAAATTAGACAAATTTTTCTGTATGTCTGTCGTAGTATTAGGTGTGTGAACAGTGACTGCACCGATGGCGTAGTAGATTAAGTTATCGCCTTGTTGTTTCCTACCGCGCTTAATATTGTGTGTTCGATCCCTATATGATACACAAATTGTTGTTCTGAGTCTGGATGTTCCTTGTGTCCGTTTAATGGATATCTATAAAGATGTGTTCCAAATATTTACGTATTTTAATTTTTTTATTTTTTTTATTTCTAAAGTTAAACTACAGTCTACAGCAATTAAATAGTCTTGATAACTTTTACGTAGATAGGACTATACAATATACAAATATAATCGGCAAAATGCATTTGTCTAAATCGGTGCTGCCACAGGAGTTGAATAATTGAATTAATTAATTAAATATTTGTAGAATACCGGAAAGAAAAAAAAAATCGGAAGACAAGAATCAAATAAACATGGGCAAACATCTTATTAATAGCACTAAGCCCTGAAAAACATTGTGTTCGGTGGTAGTGCGCAGTGAGCTATATATCATTAGTATAATATGTGTGAAATTTTAACAAAAATAAAACTGACTTCAAGGTTTGACTCGATTTCTCTTGGATGCCATCATCAGATCTTGGTGTCCTTATCATGATACTACCGTTAGAATATCTCGTTTCTATTTAAAAAAAAACATCAAAATCGGTTCATAAACGACGAAGTTATACGCGAACACACATAAATATATGTATATATACGGTTGAATTGAGAAACGTCCTCCTTTTTTTGAAGTCGGTTAAAAATGGAGTTTGCCTAAATTGATGCCTTACCTTTACCAATGTCCAAAAGCGGACTGCGATAGGCTTATGAAGTTGATGACACCAGATTTTCATAGATTACTGCCCCAGATTTCAGTCATTTGTAAGGTATTCAGCATTTTATTACGATCATTGTACCAAATACTGTGAATGTATGCCATATGGCATGATGAGCTGAAGATTAAAACCAGGTGTAGAGCATTAACACAAGTAAGTATTTGCGTTAACCGTTAGAGAATTCTCAGGAGAATTAACTCCGTTAAAGTACATAGGTGCATAAGTTGTATATAAACAAGTAAAATTTAAAAAATAAAACAGACTTCAAGATTTGACTCGATTTCTCTTAGATGCCATCATCGAATCTTAGTGTCCTTGTTATGGTACCACTGCTGGGATATCTCCTTTCTTTTAAAAAAAGAATCATCGAAATCGGTTCATAAACGAAGAAGTTATCCGCTAACACACATAAAAAAATGCATATATATAAATATATACGGTTGAGTTGAGAACCACCTCCTCCTTTTTTTAAAGTCGGTTATTAAAAAACACTTCGATGTTAAAGTTTATCATTATAAAGAAAATATTAAATGTTTTTTTTTCTGTCCGTACATTTATCTAGGTGCACCCTATTCCCTGGCCTCGTTACGGACTAGACAGAGACAGGGACCTAGGCGAAAAATTATTGGGGTGCCACACATATGAGCACTGTCTTGTGATGCGTTTGTGTGCGTGTTTGTCGGTGTGTGTGTGGGACAGATGTTACTTTATGCGTGGGTAGTTAAAAGGTTTTTGGTCTATTCGTTAATTAACTAAATGTATGTAATAACATACTTAGCCATTATCTTCAAGTCGTAGGTCCATCATGATGCATGGAGTTTGACACTACGTTTGTCTAATGACACCTCGCGGCACAGTATTAATTCCTAGTGTAGAGGTTGTCTTATTAAAGAAGTGCGAGTCGGACTTACGCCCGAGGGTTCCGTACAAACCTGTAGGTATATGATAGGATGTTACTAAAATTAATCTGTGCTATAAGACGATTCTGACTTTACGGGAAGTACCCCGTAGGTTTTGTTCACCCTTCCCGAGTGTCGAAAATTTGCAGCATATACGGCGGTGTCTTTTGATTTCGTTGGTTTAGAAGTTTGATTTTCTTACAGCTCCAAGGGACAGTAGATCTGAGTATTTAATACGAATTTCAGCTTGAGATCTACACGCGTTCCTGAAAAAAAGGGTCTTGACAGACAAATGGACGTATAAGGGTTCCGTTTTTTCCTTCTGAGGTACGGAATCCTAAAAATGATGAAATTATGATGATAAATAATGATATAACTTAAACATTTGCACCAAACTGATTACTTTATCCCTCTCGAAAGTTTTACTTGCATTTCGGCCGCTGATACCCGCTTAATCCCCACAAAAATATTGTAACGAAATTCGTGTAATCCGCGTACGGAGCGTATGAACACGTACACTTCACGTTGTGATTTTAGCAGAACAACATTTGCACACGTAGGTAAATATAGACAGTAATTATAGGATGTGTAACATTGTTTCTTCACACATGGATATGGTATAAATAGGGATGTTCTACCGCTATTAGCAGTCTTTTCACCGTAGTAACGGTTCTATTTATAAGATACTAGCTGAACCCCGCGGCGTTACCCGCGGTTATTGTTGTACCGCGAGTAACGCCGCGCGACAAAGTTAGTTTAAAAAAGTAGCCTAAGTTACTCCCCGGATCATCAGCTACCTGCCAGTGAAAGTCCCGTCAAAATCTGTCCAGCCGTTCCAGAGATTACCCGGAACAAACAGACAGACAGACAGACAGACAGACAGACAGACAGACAGACAGACAAAAATTTTTTAACTACAGTTTTGTTATATGTACCGTGTATACATACATATGCATTTAGTACAAAGCGGTTATTTTAATATTACAAACAGACACTCCAATTTTATTTAGTTGTATAGACTAGCTGAACCCAGCGGTGTTACCCTCGGTTATTGTCGTACCGCGAGTAACGCCGCGGGAAAAAGTTAGTCTAAACAAAGTAGCCTAAGTTACTCCCTGGATCATCAGCTACCTGCCAGTGAAAGTCCCGTCACAATCGGCCGAGCCGTTCCAGAGATTACCCGGAACAAACAGACAGACAGACAGACAGCCAAAAAAATTTTAACTACATTTTTAGTATATGTACCGTGTATATAGGTATACATATGCATTTAGTAAAAAGCGGTTATTTTAATATTACAAACAGACACTCCAATTTTATTTATTTGTATAGATAATAATTATTTCCATATATACCTAAATTTTGTTGCCAGTAAACAACAAACATACTTAAAGCACCACATGCTCAACTGTCCCTCAATATAACCAATTACATCGACTTCTTGCTATTATTGTGGCACAGGGAAATGAGTGGAGTCTTCCTCACTTCCTCATATTTGAGATGTTGAGGTAACATACTCAAAAGTGTCTGTAGTGAAATTGTTTACAATAACTTTATACATTAAAAAAACTCCTTCAGGTCAATATCTATAATTTATGTGATTATTTGTCCTCTAACAAAAATTTGTGTAGGTACATCTTTTGCGTCTGTAACGATTGGTAATGAGAGTTTAAAAAAATACATACAGTGGAACGGTTAAATTTTTTTTTATATATTTAAATATGACTCTGAATTCGTAATATGTATATATTGATATACATAGCTTCAAATGTAAAACTACGTGAGATATCAAAAAATAAATGTATTTCGTTCGTCTCCTTACACGGCTCTGTTCCAATCCAGTCCACTAAATTGGCATATGTTAATTAGATTAGAATGGTTTAATAATTGAACTCGGATCGAAACGAGAGCGAGGGAGACAAAACATATTTGGGACACATTACTTGCCTAGGTTGGAGAGGCTTACGTTAATTATAATAGGTTTAAAAACAAGCTTCAAAACCGTTTTCTTGTTTGGTACTAAATAAATATATAAGTACAGACTCTATTGTATATAGAGTGCTTAGAACTTATTTTCAAGAACGTAGTTCTTAGTGACATTCATTTCAAACTTTTAAGGCTTTGGTTTTTAACAGTCTAATTCTAAAAACTATTTCATGGTCCACAATTCATATGCCCTGTAAAATAAAAATGAAAAAACTCAATTTAATTAAAAAAAAAATTTAAAGTTAAGAAATTATATGATGACATAAGATTACAGTTCTAATTCTATTCTTCTAACTCTTTTCTGATAATAATCCATGCTAATATTAGGTATACATTTGAAAATAACTGTCGGTTACGCTTTCACGTAACATGGAACTAATTTGATTATTGAGGAAGGACATAGGCTAAGTTTTCCCGCCATAACCGACTTTCACGCAGGCAGATTCGCGGTTAAAAACTAGTATAAAAAATAACATTACATTATTATTAATTTCTACCAGACTTTCAAAGCATAATCATCCAATCGCATCTTCGACCGCACATTCGATGGTCGTCAAACTAAAAACTAAAATGGAACCGAGATTAGAATACAAAACTCGCATCTAAATAGACTCATTATATTACAATAGAAACTGTTTCGATTTGATACTGATGCATATTAGAATAGCATGCAAATATCGCCCTAAACCGGCTTTAAGTTAGTTCTAATATCTCTCTTGTTAACTGTATTTCCTTGGCCAGTTTTACGGAGTTCGAATCCCCATCGGAGTCGTAATAAACAGGAACGAGAATAGTTTTTATAATTTATCTTAAACGATTCCTAAATGTAAGTAAATTCTATTTTATTTGGAGTGCTGACAGCTTCAAGTACAATACTTATACATATAATAAATTGTCTCTTTAGCGAGTGGTTAGCGTAAGCGACTGCAGATCAAGAGGTCTCGGGTTCGATTCCAGGTTCGGACTGCTGTTGGGTTTTTCTTACAACAAATTCCTAATAGCAGCCCGGAGTATGGAAGATGGCGGTCGGTCCCTCATCCAATCCGGTTGTCATGAACATATATGGCCATCGTTATTGGGAAGTCAGTGCCCTCAAATATACTGCTTACTAGTTCAATATTCGAACTAAATACACCCTCAGGGTTGCGGAGGTCCGATGCCAGTCGCTCCGTGTAAATACTGGTATTCAGGTAAAACCGGTTGAACTATTAGCCGACCTTAAATCTTGGAAATAATAAAGGCTAGGAAAAAGACCTATGCATAATAATGTTGCTTCTCTATATGACAATTTAAAGTTTCCGCAAGAAGACAGAAGACGGTGCAGTTAAATATAATCAAACTCAATGTAGATTACTATAACGATAATTCTAGTTCATGAGACATAAGACATTGACATTATTCTTGCTATTAGAGAATAAATCAATGTGTTCTAAATAGTTGTGAATCATCGATATCCAATTTTATGTGTCGTCAGTTCGATCTCTGCCCAGGGCAATTAACTATCACAAGAGGGGGTCCTCTACAAACCGTAGGTGACCCGAGGTACGTCGGCGTTCCAGGGTTTTCCTTTCTAGAGTAAACCTAGTTCCCCGGCTCCTAGTACCGGAGACAGCGTGCAGTTTTTGGTTGATTCGAGTCCAACATGCCACCAGAAGGTGGTAACCGATGGGAATTCCGCACGAAAAAAAAAAAAGAAAATTAATTTTACGATGAGCATGATCACTTGTTTTGGGTCTTGAATGTAATTCATTTACCCTCCTACCTCTTCAAAATGGGATGCGGATGCGATTGCTTTTAGCAATAAGATCGATCGGGTTTTTATGTGCACTTCTATGTCATAAGGGTTTTCGGTTTCTTGTAATTTATTTTAACCAGACATGAGTTAAGCTTTTGTATTTATAATGATAGGTACTGCTATTCAGTCTGCCTGAAATATAAATATCGGTTTTCTTTCAGTTATCTCTTACTTACAATGCAAGTACAATGTCCGCTATAGTTACTTATTTTCTTTTTCTGTCATCTTTAATCTCCAATCGTACATAACTTCTCATCCTCGTACCAGATTGAAATACTTCAAAACTTCTTGCATTATTTGACTACAAAGCTGCAATTAAGTCAGATAAAAAAAAAAACAACGATTCCTTTGTATTCCCTACGAGAGCGTTTAAATATTCGTGAGTACGATTTCTTCACTTCGGAATAGTTTCGAAAGTTCATTTCAATCGATTGCGCGGGTAACCGGCATAAGAAAGAAGTCACTTTACAAAACAAAAGGTTAAAGTCCAAAGAAAAAGTCCCAATTACGCTCCCTGTACTCTCCACCGGCCCCCTCGCCCCTCTGACCGCTCTTCTCATTCCTATTGCTACCCTTATTCGCCCCCTTAGTACGGGTAGCGACTGACAGCGGGTATAACGCTTATAGATAATAAATTATCTCACACTAAAGAAAACTAGTTTTAGGTACAGACAAAAATATAAATGATTGTATTTGTGTTTTTAAATGGGTGAGATATTTCAATTACAATATGATCTCGTCTATATCTGGAAGAGTCCTTTAATGAGTTACAACAATTCTACTTTTGTCATGTCTCATTATTTGCATTTAGTACAATATTGGTTAGGTATTGTATAATTACGTCGAATTTATTTACATTCAGCAATTGTTAAAATTACACCATATTTAACCAAGACGTTTTGCACAGCATCTGTTACCTCGATAATAGCGGATCGAGGATAAAACAATCATCATCGTTCAAAATTCTTCTGCCTTAGAAAAATACTAAGCTTTACACGCATTACAAGTAGCCGCCTAATCCTTAACTTGACAGTAGGTACTATGGTGACCAGACAGCTACATAAAGATTTGTTACATCTAGACACAGGAGAAAAAAAAATCATTTTTAAAATACAGCAGTCCAAACAGAATTATCAACAAGATCCAACTACTGGGCTTGTTATATTAAACTGTAGGCTAGAAAAAGTAAGACATAGATAAGACATGGCAAAGAGAAGATATGGAGTAGCAAATTTTCTAGTTTACTATGTTAATCTTTTGACAAATTTCAGTAAGAAAATGACATGCGAATAATGTTTGTGTGTCATAAAAAAAACTAAAAATTCTAAGATAGGATATAAGTATTTTTTTTTGTTAAGTCAAATGTAAAATACATTATTTAAGTTTATGCCGTTAATAACTACGAACAATGTATACATGAGTTATTAAAGATTTTATTATTGGTGCTTCAGGTGAATGTTCGTCTACTAAGTAACATACATCCATAAATCGTTAATATTCATTAGAGGTTCTCGTAAATTTTGTTATTAATATGAACGCTGTTTTAGAGTACATAATTACATGTTCACTGTTATTTCCAAATGCTAGCTACGCTGTAGGGGTTATTAGGCACTCGTTTTATTAGGTGATATAGTAGAAAGTAGCCTATTAGCTTTTTTATGAATGCAATGGTCATTAGGTCTACGAATTTAATAGCTATTCTGTTTCATTTTTTCGATAAAATCCACTCATTTTATTTAACCGCTTTCTCTAGGTTAAGAAATGAATTAAATGTAGTTAGTATGAACGGCAATAAATTAACTAATTGACTTTTGAACAGAATCAGTGAAACTTAAAAAATCGCTAGCAACAAATTTAAATATTCATTACTCTCCGCTCACAGTAGGACCTCGCTCTAACCCCAAAGAGTTTTATTGCACTGTCCGACGGAAGTAATTTCGTAGGTCAGACTTTTAGTTTTTAAGAAAGTTCATTTTCTTTAGCCAGACATTTTTCTAGTAATATACAAGCGAAACAGGGTGTGAGCCCCCTAACTCGAGAATTGCTTTATTCTTAGTTCTAGATAGTAATCTGAAAGTTTAAGTGACTTTTGAGACTTTTATTCATAAATTGTAAATTTTTCAACTTTTGCTGTAGGTACAGTTAGACGCTTAAAGAAGAAGTTAAGCTAAATTGTAACATTTTATAATGAAGAGATTGTAATTGTTTCGAAAGCTTTTTTACGCTACTAAGTACCTAAACAAGAAAAAGTTAATTCATCCTTAGGAAAGCAATTAATTAATGCCTGTGAATTCTTGCAAGTTTATACTGGGAAGTTGCTTACTCTATGCTTTAAGTACCTCTACAATACGTTTTCGTATCACGAATAGTACTGATAATATCGACTTCATAATTTTGTATTACAGTCAATATTCATAAAATGTATAATATTTTTCAGTAATTAGTCATCAAATTTACTAAAACTTACTGTAGTGGTGAGTTTATGAGTTTATCAGACAGTGATTGGAAGATGAAGAGTTCGACTATAAGATACAATTA
Source organism: Spilosoma lubricipeda (assembly GCA_905220595.1). Classification (NCBI taxonomy): domain Eukaryota; kingdom Metazoa; phylum Arthropoda; class Insecta; order Lepidoptera; family Erebidae; genus Spilosoma; species Spilosoma lubricipeda. The sequence continues at coordinate 11,519,149 of HG992296.1, read as the reverse complement.
AAACATGAATCCATTAGTCCATCAAAGACTTTTACAATCAACTTGATTCCTCATCCAAGGTACCCATCTCCACTTACCAATAAACCAGTATTAATGGAGATTTCGTTAATTAGAAAACTCTGTTAATTTGAAAACGCGTTCACCTAATCTGAGCAATGAATTTGATTTTAATTTTCAATCAAGTTCGGTTAAATCACTTTTGTTTCTTCGATAACGTGCAAATAGGACAAGTGCATTTTTCATCGTGTAAGGCTGACAGAAAAGAAATACAGAAAAGTACATCAGTATTTACTTTAGTCATGTTGTTTTTATAGATGATCATTGCTCAAAACAAGTTCTCGTAATTTTAGCCATGACAAAAATGCATATTTTGTCGTTTTTATCATTTCGTGTACCTATTCATATTAAGAGTTACTTAGTTTGCCTGGGTGTTTTCTATGTATAATATGTATATATATACAAAAAAGTATGAATGTATTTTTCTTAGTGGTCTAGTACCCATAGTACAAGGTCTGCTTAGTTCGGGACTTCGGGTTCGGTCGGGTTCTGGTTGTATGTCAGATGTCCGAAATTATATTTTTATTTAAATCTTAATTAAATGTATAAAATAGGTGCATGCTAATTGTCCCTTGCGTTATTGCCACAGCACCACCTCCAAATCAAAAAAAAAAGTTTTGTAGTTCAATCGTATATAAAAAAATGTTCTTGAAAATCGATCCCCATTTATTGCTAGCACCTTAAAAAGACAAGAAAAGTACCACAATTTTTTAACTAATATTTTAGCTACAGTTTTATTTATTTTTGACAAAAAATTTGTCATTGTCTTTTATTTCTGACCAAATAGGTATTCTGATAAGTGTTTCGTCATCAGTCACTCTAATGTAAATGATTTAACTCTCAAACTCAAAAAAAATACTTTAAACAGCTTTAAACTTAGTAACTAAAGATCATTAATGCAAAGTAAAAACGAACAGAAGTGTTATTTTCATAATAAGTCATAGGTAGGTACTTAAATCTTGTGATTTATATCTTTTGTTTATCATTTCTCCCATACCCCTTCACCCCCAGACTCCAGTATCGCTTCAAGTAAATATGAAAATAAATAGGTACCTACTCGCAATTTCTCAATCTCAGTTTATTTATTTTTCCTACCTAGGAAATACACGGAAATGGGAATTGGAAGAGCATATTAGTTAAACCGAGCCTTGCAAAATCGCAGTTATTTAAAATAATAAATACCTTGTATGTTTATCACAAACATGCAGCTAAATATAATGTAACGTATGTCTGTGAGTCAACAGCGGGATCATATTTATCACCAAATTATACTTACCTATACGTCTGCCTGTGACCCAGTTCAGACGCGTGAAGGTTCATGGTCGAAGTACTTTTGTTTTTTGTAAGGCCCGTTATGCAGTCCTAGCTACAGATGTAAGAAGCTGTCATGAAACTTTTGTTTCAATTTAAAATTATTGTGGATAAATCCATTTTGTACGTTTGGAAAATCATTTATGTATTAGGTACAGGTAGGTATAAATCTATTTAATACCAGTTAACGCGCAATAACTCTGGTATGTTTTTTTTTGGTATTTTTTTTATAAATGAATCGTAGCCAGATAGATTTATCACTCCCGAAACTACACTAAATTTAATTAAAATCGTTAATGCGTTTTCGGGATTCTCGGTATTTTTTCTTATGTTTTACTAAATTTTTTATATAACGTATGATAATTTTTTGTCACTTAAAGTAGCCACGTAGTTTCGAACTGTTACCTATTTCTGCGTCAAATTTCATCTAGAACCGTTTAGCCGTTCTGTAAATTTGAGTAACAAACATTACTTACATCATTACCGAAATGCTTCCGTACGTATTTGTTACTTACTTAGGTGTTGAGAATTACGACAAGTATTTTCCGTGAATATATTTTTGTTTTGTATATTGTGGACAGCATTATCTAAACATATATATGTAATAAATATTCAGACAAACCTTATTCTTCCACTATGCAAACAAGTAAACAGAACTGTGTGTTTGTTTGTTTCCGCCCTTTCTTTTCATATATTTATAAAGATTGCTATATAATATAAAAGCAATTATATTTTATAAATATGGATGTCACGCCATCATCATAATTTGCTTTATAATGTTGAATATTAATTAAACATTTGCAATCATTTGCATACCAGTCAAAAACTGTGGCGCATTCATATTATGAATATTTAAATTACTTTATCAATAATATTACTATACAGGGTTTTTATATTAAAATAAATATATATCCATGTAGAACAATTTCTTTATATTCCATTTAAATTAAACAGAGGAATGGTAAATTCTATTTTCTCTTTCTCTCTTATTCTCTTTGCTTTAGTGTGCTTTATATATTTGCTTATATCTACCTATTTATAGAGTTTCTACTATACAGCTTGTGCTATATAAGATACTAGCAGACCCACGCAACCTCGTTTGCGTCTTTTATTGCCCGTCGCGTGATAATTTTCCCCCGTTTTTGAAACATTTTTCATTGGTGCTCCTCTCCTATTGGTCTTAGCGTGATGATATATAGCCTATAGCCTTCCTCGATAATTGGGTTATCTAACACTGAAAGAATTTTTCAAATCGGACCAGTAGTTCCTGAGATTAGCGTGTTCAAACAAACAAACAAACAAACTCTTCAGCTTTATATATTAGTAGAGATAGTAAAGTTATTTAAATTAAACAATAAATAAAACGGCTGGATAACTCCGATTCCACATATATTTATGTTAACTGTTACATTTGACAATGTAATAAAACTTAAAAAATATAGTTAAATTAAACTTACTAAAACGATACGGAAGCATTAGGTACTATATAGGCCATCATGATGGGGGTGACCATGCTGCATTGTAGCATTGTCTGCATTCGCAATGAGTATGGTGACCGCCATTCTTCGATTCTGCGTATGCTTTCCATCAGGCTTTCCACCAGTGTTCAGAATATTGTATTGTCCACATAGCTTCGCTCGCACTGGGCTGTCCACTTAATATCACAGCGCGCATGTATTACACGTCCATTACTCATTGTCCTTTTTTCGTTCGTCCGTTTATTTGTTTTGTTGTGGAGTTATTGAAATTATTCTCGTGAACCCTCAATGACCTACATTGTACATTCCCAATTGGAGCATAAATTTAAAAATGGAATTGTAAAATTGTTATATATGGCAATTTTTTTTGACATTTTCATTTTGACTGGATGTTTTTTTTGACTAAATATTATGATAGTTTTATTTTGACTGAATGCATGGTGTAGTGGTTTAAGCGGTCGGTCGTAGCTTTCTGTTACACTGAGTGTTGTAGGTTCGAGTCTGGAAGGTGTGTTTTTATGTTTTATGAGTGTTTGTGAAGTTCCAAGCAATACGGGATATATTCCTAGGTTACTTTTTAACCCTTTCACTGCATAGATACTATAAAGCTGACCCTAGTCTTAGAAAACCAGTGTTTTATCAACCGCCCTGGCTACTTCAGTTCTTTTTTTAAAGTATTATCTGCCAAAATGACTGCTCTGCCTGATAGAAAGCTTTAGTAAAATCCAAGAGTGGTGGTCACCATCCTTAATGCGAATGTACATTACTTACGCTTACCATCAGGTGATACGTCTGCTCGTTTGCCCTCATACATCATAAAAAAAAAAAAAAAAAATTATAGATGACGACTTGCAACGCCATCTAACCATTTTTGTGGACAACATTGAAACTAGTCTTATTATAGGTAGACATATCTGGCATTTTTTATAAAATCCTTGAGAATTAAGTTTTATAATAATAACAATAACCTCAAAATTATTTCAGCTACTTTCAAGATTAAATATGTTTTTTTTTTATCTCAACAAAGACAACTCCTGTATTTTAATAAGAATATACATCCCGTATCGCTGGGGACTTTACAAACATACATGAAACGGAGACAAAGAAACCTAGACTAAGAACAACAATTGGTGAATTACACAAAGGGTTGTCCCATGTCCCATTTGAACCCACAGCACATGGCGGCGTGGTGACCGCTTTAACCTTTAGGCCAAACGTGCAGTCAATATACCCCTGCCTACTCCTTCGAGGAAATAGTCGTGAATCTATACTAATATATAAAGCTGAGGAGTTTGTTCGTTTGTTTGTTTGAACGCGCTAATCTCAGCAACCGCTGGTCCGATTTGAAAAAATCTTTCATTGTTGAATAGAACATTTATCGAGGAAGGCTAAAAGGAGCGGAGCATCAATGAAAAATGTTTCAAAAACGGGGGAAAATTACACGCTACGGGCAATAGGAGACACAGACGAGGTTGCGTGGGTAGGCTAGTGTTTAATAAAGTTATAGGTACTTTCATAGGTACGTTATCTATCTCATTACATCGTAATATAATCGGCCATTTTAATTCTAATCTCTGTAATACCAAAGTAGATAAGTTTAAAAACAACGTTTATCGCGAAAGTGCCTACCCACAGCGGGATAACATGGAAATATGGCGTGATATCATCACTGATAACTTATCACAACCAAGTGCATCAAAACTAAGTACTTATCCAAACTTCGTACGCGCCATTTTGAAATAAAATAACTTATCTATCTATTCTAAGTAATATTATGTGTGTTTGTTACACCTTAAAACTATTACCGATGATTAATGAGGTTAAGAGTCATAGGTATAATGAGTCACAGGAACATTCAGAAAAAAATCTGTTCCCTGTCAATGCAGGTATATCTTTACTAATACATAAATATGAAGAGTTTGTTTGTTTGTTTGAACTCGCTTATCCGCAAAGACACATAAAAAAAAACACATTATATGTATATAAAACGGTCGAATTGAGAAACCTCCTCCTATTTTTGAAGTCGGTTAGTAAAAGTCAAATTAGTTACTTGAAGAATAATTAGAAATTGGAGTTTTAAACACAGTCTTTGTACATTTAAAGCACAATTTTAATCATCACACACGTTCTGTCCTAAATGTGGAAAACAAAGAACAATGTTTTAACTGTGGCGCCATATGTATTTATATTCTTTGACAAAGCTTTGTGTAAAACAAAAAGCCTAATTTCAGACATGTATTTACCTACGTAGGTTAGGTACTGCCATAAAACACTGACAATTTTGTTTTACACTAAAGATTCAGTAAATATTTTTGCGTCTCCTATGGCCCGTAGCGTGATAATTTTGCCCCGTTTTTGTAACATTCTTCATTGGTACTCCGTTCCTGTAGGTCTTAGCGTGAAGATATATGGCCTATAGCCTTCCTCCATAAATGGGCTATCTAACACTGAAAGAATTTTTCAAATCGGACCAGTAGTTCCTGAGATTAGCGCGTTTAAACAAACAAACAAACAAACTCTTCAGCTTTATAATATTAGTAGGTATACCTAGATATAACCTGTGGTAGTTAGCACACAACTGTCATTAGTGCAGCTAACAAGAGCGACCAAGGTCATAGATAAGGAGATTTGTCTAGGTACACGTTATAATATCAATGTTAAATGTTTTATTTACTTAAATACACACCTATCTATTTTAACAGTTTTATAGTTAAGACTAGCTGAGCCCCGCGGTGTTACCCGCGGCACAACAACAACTGCGGGTAACGCCGCGGGACAAAGCTAGTCAAAAAAAAGTAGTCTAAGTTACTGCCTGGATTATCAGTTACCTGCCAGTGAAAGTCCCGTCAAAATCCGTCCAGCCGTTCCAGAGATTACCCGGAACAAACAGACAGACAGACAGACAGACAAAAGTTTTTTTAACTACGGTTTTATTTTTTATGTATTTAGTATAAAGTTTATGCATTTAGTATAAAGCGGTTATTTTAATATTACAAACAGACACTCCAATTTTATTTATTTGTATAGATTATTCATTTCTTTGTTTTTTTTTTTGTTTGGCCCTGTCAAAATGACTCTACTCTGCCTGATGGCAAACATAAGCAGAATTCAAGATGGCGACCCACACCATGGCGGGTTAGCGATGCTTCTGCATCATTAGGCCTTCAGTCGGCAGTCCTCATGACTGCTTTAAGACATGAAACAGTTTTTTTATATATAGATACGTATCTAACTACCTATACCAATAAACGGGCGAACTAATAAAAGAGTTAATAGATGGCAGATATCTGTAGACCCTGTGTTTTAAGGAGAACTAAGAATTAATTTCAGTTTCACCGCTCACGGCAATCATTCACAATATTTATTAGTTTCTATTAAACCCGATTCGTTTAGTTTATCTATCTTAGTGTCGGTAATAATAAAACCTTTCGTAAAAGAATACAAACTACCCGACATTTTTATTAGATTTACCTACTCTTGAAAATCTTTACATGTACCTAGGTAATAATAATAAAAACTATTTACTTGAGACATCTAACACACGACCGTCTGATCCTCGACAAATATACCTACTTATATATTACAAGCACATATAAATCTATACAAATAAATAAAATTGGAGTGTCTGTTTGTAACATTAAAATAACAGCTTTTTAATCAATGCATGTGTATGTATACACGATACATATACCAAAACTGTAGTTAAAAAAAATTTTGTCTGTCTGTCTGTCTGTCACTTTGTTCCGGGTAATCTCTAGAACGGCTGGACGGATTTTGACGGGACTTTCACTGGCAGGTAGCTACTGATCCGGGGAGTAGCTTAGGCTACTTTTTTTAGACTAACTTTGTCGCGCGGCGTTACTCGCGGTACAACAATAACCGCGGGTAACACCGCGGGGTTCAGCTAGTAAATAAATAAATTGCATGGGTTCCGTTATCTACAGAACCACGACCATGCTTATTACCCAATTATGTATCCTTTGTGGGATTTGAACCCACAACCTCCTGTTAAGCAGACGGCATCACAAACCATTAGGCCATGGCCAGGTATGTTCACAACAAGTTTATAAACCGATTACTAACTACTTACGATTACTAACTTTTAGAAAAGAAAAGAACCACCTACATCAATAGATACCTACCTACTAATAATTGCCTACCTATTAAATTATGTTTATACGTATGCGTGTGCGACTGCTGATCGTGAGGTCTCGGGTTCGATTCCCGGGTCGGACCAAATGTTTGTATGATCTACAAATATTTGTTTCGGAGTTTGGGTGTTTTCTATGTATAATATGTATGTATTTACAAAAAAAAGTATATATGTATTTGTATCAGTTGTCTAGTACCGATAACACAAGCTCTGCTTTGCTTGGGACTAGATGGCGTTGTGTGATAGATGTCCGAAATATTTATTTATTTATTTATTTGTATTACAAAGTTACAAACGCGAATATGAACTCGCTATCTGTCGATCAGCGTTGAATATCGGGACCATTTCATCAGACAGGCTTACATATCTATATAGGTATTGTTATGTTATCTTTGATATCGTTGACTAATTAGTTTATTAAAGTTAATTATTTTTAAACTCCTAATGAATCAAATGACCAGCCAATGTTATTCAAGGTTACTGGTTATCATACCCAGGCGATACATAAGTACCTGCCTACTTTTCTATTAGTTAGGTAGGTATATCAACTAAGAAATTAATTATAAAGTACTAGCTTTTGCACGCGGCTTCGCTCACGCAGACATTCATACCCTGATTTATCCCCTTAGAGGTGGATTTTCAAAAATTCCCTTCTTAGTGCTCACTTACGTTATATAAGGAACCTACATGCAAAATTTCAGAATTCATAGATAATATGTGTTATGATATAAAGTCATAGTAGGGACAACTCTAAATATAGCGCAAAATATTTTTCAAAATGATTTTAAAAAATACTGAAAGGTTGGGAAATTCGCGTTTAGTTTCTACCTACCAAAATATAATAATAGTTGAACTATTACCTACCTACTACTCCATTGTTATTTCATATATAGTCATTATCTACGTCAGGAAACAATACAATCACTAATTATTATTTTCATAAAGCAAACAATTCATTTAGACGACGAAAACATCCCATCAAAACATTCCACTATCGTAGCAATTAATATAATAAAACCTTCATTTAGGCCAAACAAACTACCCAGTCAACTAGCAGACGTACGCGTAAAAATATACTTCTCTCTTTTTAACACGTTTATACTAAACTAACTGTCTCGCTCCCTCGTTCGAAATACCGTAAGCAAGGCACAGTGGGCGGGCGCGTGGTTTTTTTCACGGTTAGATAACGGCCCAAACGGTTTCGTATCTAAGCTCTTTTCCGTAACGATGTTGACTTTTGGCGACGATAAAGAACCTCTTTTTGTTACAAAATGGCGGACGATAAAATTGGAACGACACACTTTAAATCTACAAATATTGTAGTCATCTTTAACAGTAATTATGTAAGAATTTTAGATTTGTTATCTAGGTATATTGCGAGATATGTTCTGTGTAGTATTTTATTTGTATTATTGAATAAAATGTTGTTATCTGAGCATTAACAACATTCGTTTCTTTTTTTACATCAATAAAGTATATATCGATCTACATTTGTTACTGTTCTATTGTATCTACATACAAAAGTTACATAATACTCTCAAGAATTTTCAACAATAAACTAATCCATTATTTTCAGAGACAATGGCAGAACACCATAATAATTCATAACATGACGTTATTACCATCAAATGAAAAACTAAAGTCTTATTGTCAACAATTCTAACCACTTCCTTAAACGCCGCCATTTTGGTTTTTTTACGATTAGTATTTTAATTAATCATCAGCTCTACTCGTGGTTGGCTGTTGGACTAAATACATTACCTAATTGGTTAGTATTTAGTCAGTTTTACCTAGTAATAATAGGCAAAATTCCGCTTAACATTACCTACTTAGGTATTTTAGTGCGCAGTTGTAATTTAATTACTGTAAATGTTACTTATGAAATAACAAGGCCGAATGACGTGTGCCATGTGCATAGATAAAAACTAACTTGAATATTAATGTGTTTTTCCGTCTATTCTTAACCCGGTGCAGTAATTTATTTAATTTTAAATTGCATGGGTATAAAATGGTTTCATTCTTTTCAATAATGGAGATATTTTAGCGGTTATAAATGGATAGATAGGTATGCAAACCAACGCGAAGAGGATCATTTTAATTCAAGTACTATTTTTCGACAGTTAAAACAGCTATTTATTTGTCTCCATTAAAGATTGTATCTCGAATCTGTAATAAAAACGGTTTAAGATTGGTGCCATCAATTTATTTACAGCAAATAGGTAGGTACATTATATACTTAGGAAGATACAAATAGTTTTGATGAACAATTAATTACAAATGAACAATGCTGGTAGAAATGTTTAGTTAAATTAATCTTATTTACCTACACTAGGTAGGAACATAATAGTGTTCTAGTTAGGCATAGGTATACCTACCTACGTACCTATTTTTTTAAGGAAAACATTTCAAGGAAAATTTTAATCGATACAGTGGGTATCCGGTACCTATACCTATCGTGTGTACCAGTTTCCAAATGGAAATCAAACGTCACTCTGTAACAAAGAGCGAAAATTTCAAATGTGGAATATATCGATTTGGCGACAGTTATTTTTTGTAAATCACACCACAAACCTAGCAAAGATCAGTAAACCTATGTTTGTATACTTTTGTAGGTTAACAATGACTGTTATTATATGGGATCAGTAAAATATACGATAGTATAAAAGGGCTCGTAGAGAATGATCGAAGCCGTAGCCAAGAACATCTAATATTTGTGTATTAACTGCGTATTAGTGCCACGCGAGAGCAACGTAACGCAATCTAGTCGCCAAGGTTGCGCCCTTGGTCCCCGACACCAATACCCTCTAATGTATGTAATTACATATTTATTTAACATTGACAACGGAATCGAGCTAAATTTAAACCACTTTAACTCGTATTGAAGGATGTCAGCGATTGAAATGCATTTGATTTGACGCAACAGGCCGAATGAACAGATGTCTTTGCTTATTACTGGGTAGGTACCTACCTATTAATTGTTTCTTTAATCATTGGCTAGATACCTATAGGTAATAATATTGATAGTAAAAAAGAAATCAATTTGACGTTTTTTGAAGAAAAAAATTGTAGATATACGAATTAAAGTTTTTCTATTTATCTATAGTTATTGAAATTATTATTTATGCCTTAAGTTTAATTAAATTATTGTAATTTATAGGAATAATGAATATATTTTGTCAGGGATCAGAGGTGTTTAGTTAACATAATGTCATTATTTTAGCATGGAAATTTTACAAGTTGTATTGATTTGATATTGTAATTTTCATATTACAAACGTCTACCCGTGACCACGATCGGTGCAATTCGATCGAAACGTCGGGCAACCAAAAAAGATATTGTACCTACCTTGTAGATTAAGCCCCGATTTACATTCGAATAATACCTATGTATTGTCGTGAAAGTTTAAAAATAATTATGACAAAATACTAATTAAAATAGTAATTAAATTAAAAGAATTTTAAAGAATATTTAATTATCTACTTAATGTTTTACTTTTTTATTCAAAATAAAAAAGTTTTATAAATAGGTACTGCACAATAAAATATTGTTAATTTTAAAATGATTTCGGATAATGTCCACCACATTATCTAATAATACATATTAATCCGCAAATAATTCTTCAAGCATATCATTTTTTTTTTACTAATACCAAAAGTCTAGTTCTTTCGCGGAAAGTTTATCAGATTTCATCTTGAGTAGTGGATTAAACTGAGTTAAACCTAATTGAAACATAGGTAATAGTAGGTAAGTCTTTACTAATGTACCTATCGCTTAAGATTTGTTTGTTTTATTATTAATTTGGGTTAGCCACCTTATATCAGAAACTACTAGATTAGTTCCCAAAACTTATCAATATTATTAACTAGCTGACCCGGCGAACTTCGTTTCGCCATATTTACATATCTGTCTCAGCTTCCCACAGGCAGTGTACAGTCGCGGACAAAAAAACTTTTCCCGTTATCTTTTAATTTTTCTTGTACACAAACCTTGTCCTAATAATAACGAACACAATAAAAAAAGAATTATTCAATTTGGTGTTGCCGATCGGAAGTTATGCGGATATACATTTCGGCGATTCATTTTTATATACGAGTAGGTATATATAGATTTAATGTCTTTATCATGAAAAGCTAGAAGTTTTGTATTATCATACTATGCTTTTTGGGAGTCAAGCAGTGGTCATAAACAAGGACAAAAAAAGCTTTATATTCTGTTTGATGTGTGATTCTATCGAACCTCCAGTACTGTGCAAGTATCCAGGTAGGTATGTATAATCCAAATGTAATATTTTATCAGCGCACAGCAAATGTGCTAATCCCCTTATCAGCCGTCAGTCGTGATAACACCGGTGTGCTAGCGAAATGTCATGTTTTATCCTATAGGTATTGCACTTATCTGAAGTACCACAGTAAGTAAATAATACCTACATATACTTACAGAGGTAGGTATACTTTCACTTTGAAAACGTAAATATATTTAATTTCTACCTAAATCACTGCTACGGTACATTCATCGCAATAATAGTACGATTTTAAACCAATCTTTAAGCGCACCATTTCACACCTAATAGTGGTTTAGAATTTGAAAATGTAAAACTGGTAAAAAAAACTCACAACTGTTCTCTGAGTCACCAGATACATAAACTAGCTAGCTTTTGCACGCGGCTTCGCTCACGCAGACTTTCATCCCCTGAATTACCTCCTTAGGGGTGGAATTTCCAAAATTCCTTTCTTAGTGCTCACTTACGTTACATAAAGAACCTACATGCAAAATTTAAGGATTCTAGGTTCAGCGGTTTGGGCATTGCGTTGATCTCTGGGTATGTCAATCAGTCACCTTCCTCTTTTATATATTTAGATAATTGGTAAATTGTATTTTAGTGCTGCTTTGTTGTACACTGTTATGTAAATAAGTTTAAAAAGTGTCTAAAAATTAAACAATGAAATTATTTATTTTTAACCTGCCTCGGAACCTACCTACTTAATATGGACTACCTCGTTGCGACTGCAGATCAAGAGGCCTCGGGTTCGATTCCCGGGTTGGATTACTGTTGGGTTTTTCTTACAAGAAATTCTTGATGGCGGTGTTTCCCGCCCGTGCCTCGGAGAGCACGTTAAGCCATTGGTCCCGTTTGTCATGAACATCTATGGCAATTGTTATTGGGAAGTCAGTGCCCTCAAATATCCTTACAACTTGTTCAACCTTCAAATTCAGTTCACCCTCAGGGTTGCGGAGGTCCGATGCCAGTCGCTCCTTGTAAAAACTGATATTCAGGTAAAACCGGTTGAACTAGTAGCCGACCCCAAATCTTGGGAATAATAAAGGCTAGTAAGATGATTATTTATTTTTAAACTTATTTACATAACAGTCTAGTTTTTGTTTTAAGTAGGTATCTGTGTGGTCCACTCAGAGAACCGCTATGAGTTTATATGACCGGTTATAGGTCTGAGCTGTCACACATTCTACTGTCGGAGGCCAACACATCTTGGGTCGCTGAGCCAACGAAGTACCTAAGTAGGTTTAATTTTTAACGTAGCAACATTATTTTTCGCACGTCAATGATTAGGTTCTTATGTCAAATAGATGCATCTTTCTTCGGCTTCATTCGATAAAATGATTGGTATTGGATATCTGTGAAGTTGAGGCATTTCTCTTTCACGTATGAAACTATATCTTTATCATTTAGATCCATACTAATATTGTAAATTCGAAAGTCTCTCTCTATTGTAAACTCTGTTTGTCTGTCTTTCATTCTGTTCCACATATTTCAATAACATTTGACATGGGGATACCTGATTTGATAATTCAGAAAGGTCATAAGTTACTTTTTAATCAACTTAAAAAAAGGAGGAGGTTATCAATTAAAATAACTTTCGACTGGGTGAACCGATTTTGATGAGTTTATTTATTCCGTGTGGTCCCATTCAATGCAAATTTGATCCAATTCTTGAAGTCGGTTCTTTTTTGTTAAAATTTGTGATTATTAACACTATAACCGACATATCCATATCCAGTTACAAACATTATTCTAAGAAAAACCGTAAAGTGTATTTGAACGGAAATGTTTTACACGTGAATATCCCATTATTAAAGCCACGAGGTGATTTAAGCTGTTTAATTATCTTAAATCAAGTGATTTTATTAAGAATAAATATTGTAATTTGTTACACGGGTAACGACTCACAGGATTAACTATATTCAGAACAAATCTTATAACTGCTCAGTTGTTTACGCGAAACCTCATAGCTACTTGAAATTCGATGAAATACATATTAGAAGTAAATATAACTAATCTACTGTGGTAGGAGCGCTATTTCTTAGATGATCAGGTTATATTACCTGTACCATGGTTGAATTATTAAAAGGTACATTTAGATAAATTACCCAATGACAAGTGAGAAGGTTAACTCCGATAACTTCCGCGGTTTATAAGTATCATCATCATCAGGCTATTGCAATCCACTGATAACATAAACCTCTCCCATTTCACGCCACTCTAATCGATTTTCGACTTCTCGCATCCACCTCTTGCATGTAAGCTTGGTTATCCGGTTTGCTGGTATAAACTCAATTTTGGGTTAAGCACGCCCTTTGTACATGACACTTCGTTGTATTTCTTTTATATTTATATGTTCTATGTGTACAATAAAGAATAAATACAAATACAAATACAAACTTTAACTGCCTTGATGGTGTAGTGGTAGTGTATGCGACTGCTGTGTTTGAGGTCTCGGGTTCGATGCCAATATTTGTATTGGAGTTGGGATGTTTTTTATGTAGGTGTTATATATGTACTTACAAAAAAAAAGTATATATGTAATTATATCAGTTGTTTAGTACCCATAACACAAGCTCTGCTTAGCTTGGGGCTAGATGGCGTTGCGTGTTAGATGTCCGAAATATTTCATTTTCTAGACAGCTCAACAACAACTACAATTTCACAAAGTCAGACAATATATTCATATTAAAATAATGTCAGAATACTTAATGAACTGCTGTAAACAATATCTAATTCGTAAAAGTTTAAATTGTTCATGACTGTGTACTTGTTAACTTTCTTATTTTAGTATTAATACTTAGACAACAAGAATGAAGCAAATGACTCGAAAAGTACTTTAAGCCGTCGGTCCCTATTGTCACGAACATCTATTCTAATCAGTATTGGATAGTCAGTGCCCTTAAATAGGTATACGAACAACTAGTACGACCTTCAAATTCGGTTGGCCCTCAGGGTTGCGGAGGTCTGATGCTAATCGCTCCGTTAAAAAACTAAGCTATACAAATAAATAAAATTGGAGTGTCTGTTTATTATATTAAAATAACCGCTTTTACTAAATACATATGCATGTGTACACGGTATATATAACAATAATGTATTTAAAAAGAAATTGTCTGTCTGTCTGTTTGTTCCGGGTAATCTCTAGTACGGCTGGACCGATTTTGACGGGAGTTTCACTGGCAGGTAGCTGATGATCCAAGGAGTAACTTCGGCTACTTTTTTTAGATAACCGCAGGTAATACCGCGGGGTTCAGCTAGTTTGAGATAAAACCAGTTGAACTAATAGCCGACCCCAAATGATTTCAGGGATAATAAACCCTAAGAAGATGACTTCTAGACAATGACAATAAAACACACTTAATTTCTTTACCATGATATTCCATTTCATCAATTTAAAGTTTTATGTAATAAATAATAATACGGTAGCTACATGACGCGACCCTGTAAACAAAGATATTATCTGATGGTTTAAAATAAAATAACATCATAGCAATAAATGTTACAAAGCTAACATTAATATCCTGTTAAAATGCAATGAAATCATCAAATATATAAAATGATAAAACTTTATATGCATCTAATATGAGTCAAACCATAGCTAATACTTAGATGGATATGATGACGAAAGTCCGGTAAAGGCGCGTATTGACCGGAATTGTTGGCAACTTCAGTGTTTCCAACTGCTTGCAACTGTTCAGAAAATCCTCAACTTTTGTTACCATTGCGTCTACACTGAGTCGTCAGCAATTTGAAACAAAAAACAACTAAGCATCTCCACAGAGGCAATAAATATCATCAACAAGCGTATTCTTTTGATGTTTACCGCCAAAAACAGAAACACGGTACCCAACATTTGTTGACATTTTTTGTAGCCAACACAAGGAAATTACAGAAACTTTTATCACCAACACAAACGTTGGCAACTTTTGTTGGGTGGAGACTCGGCTTAAGATTGCCAGGGCTCCATTACACTATCTTTTACGAAATAGCTACTAGTCTTGGGAAACTCACTATTATTACCTTTAACGGAGTCTGCATTACTTCTCTTCTTCTTTCTTCCTCACAGATACAAAGAGAAAAATGTACTAAATAATGGTAATGATGAATTACAACCTAATTGCTGTTTTTTTTATATTTCCTTATTTTAAAATGGTGTAAGTTTTACTCCTGTTAGCTTTGATTGCCTATAAATTGGATGAACACAAGGCATGCATTTTATATATAGGTATATGATGTGTGTGTGTGTAATTTGTAGGTAAAAATAACAAAAATTAAAATTAAAACCACTCGTGAAGGATTTCTCGTTCGGTGAAACCTGAATTTTTAGAGCTTTAATATCCTTGTATTTAGCTAGGTGTATGTCGCACTTGTCATATATTTTTTTCTACAAGTCTTCTAATTACTCTTTCTTACCTGAGGTTTATCTTCTAAATTTACACATCTAGATACCAATATCAATAGTTAATTCTAGGCCACAGCCTGCCGAGTATAAAACCGTCCTCTATCATATTAAATTTAATTAATTCAACACAATACAAAATAATCATAAGTCTATAAAGATTTATTAGGTACTTGTTTAATGGAATCTATAAAAATATTCAAAGTTTTAAACTAATATAAATAAATAAATATTTCGGACATCTAACACACAACGCCATCTAGTCCCAAGCTAAGCAGAGCTTGTGTTATGGGTACTAAGACAACTGATAAGAATATATAAATACATTTTTTTGGAAACACATACACGCGAGACCAACGAGGCAGTCACATACCTGTGTTCATACCATGTGTTCAAATCAGAAATGGGACGAACGCTCTGTAGTTACTTGTCGAATGTAAATCTGTTCCGGCTTATGCGACATCTTAATTCAATCGTCCTTGTGAAGATTATTCCACGATCGTCACGATGTTCAGGAAAATATTGTGAAATCTAGAATTCTAACAGCATCCAAGGCGAGAACAAGGCGATCTGCCTCATTTCCGCACTTCAGTACAATTATTAGATTTCTGAATTTACATTATAACAACATAAGGATAATGCTATTACTATCTTAACAAATAAGAATTCGAGTTACCAGGGAATAACTTGATTATAAGCTCTTTGTGAAAGTTTTTACCCATCTACAGTGAAGGCAAAAGGAAGGGTAGGTAATAGCTTAGGCAGTTTAGGCATAGATATATGTCTTACCCTAGCGCCTAAACTACTGAACCAATTTTAATGAATCAGGTGTTAATAGATTCGTAGTAATGTCCCGGGTGACATATTTTACGTAGTCGGGTTATAGTTTTTTTTAAAGTTTATCTTGTTTGAAATACATTATTGAAACAATCCTCGCTTGTACTTCGATATTCCACCATTTTAATTTAAATATTGGAAATGGTACAAGTGTATTAGTATTTTTTTTATATATACAAACAAAATATACAATGTCTTATATAATAATAGCATCTAAAAACCACCAAGGTTTATATCTGTGCTATCATGAGTCTGTCTTGTTATAATACAATGAATCTCGTTCTAACAAATTGAAAGGTTACAAGTAAATCCACACATAAATACCTAAAACACAAATACAATTAAACACACAACATTACAATATTACTACGAGTATTAACCTGAATATAACGGTTTATTTAAAAAGAACATAACACAGATATCGCTCCATGCTGAATCTGCATTAATGATTGTGTACAATGAATGAAATGAAACTCGACACATTGCATACACAATCGTTTGATCCCGAACTAGATAGAGTCTACTATGTTCCTAACCAGGCAGTTGAAAAACATTTATATTTCTTGAAGAAACAACAGAATCATTTGTAACTCATCAGTTAGTTGGTTAATACCAAATAAAGTTAAGTGGTAGATTTTTTTCATGTATGGCCCGGCCAAAATGACACTGCTCTATCTGATGGAAATCATAAGCAGAATCCAAGAGTGGTGGTCACCATTCTCATTGCGAATGCAGACAATGCAACAATTTAGCATGGTGACCCACACCATAGCGGCCTAGTGATGGTACAGTATCATTCTGCCTCCGGTCTCGCACTCACCAACGAAACATAACAGCCCGAACGCTGTCATTTTACGTTGATTGAAATTTTCTAGGGTAGTATCGTCCCGGTCGAGCGGCTCAACCGTGCTGAAATCAGCTTGATATCAAAATTCTTGTCTATAAAAATAATATCGTAATAACTGCACCCCATGGTAATAGTACAATATTTACGCTGCGGCTGTTAGGTATAGCACCTTACTCATCGTAAATACTACGTCAACGGGATAGAAAGTCCCTCAAATCTCTGAGCTGAATTTCGTTTAGATCCATTAAGCCGTTTTTGTGTAAAAGAGTATCAAACATCTGTATATACCTACAACCATTGTCACAAACTTTAACGTTTATAACATACTAGCAACATGCCCCGACTCCGCACGGATTCTTTACTGAAAGTATCATATAATATAGCCTACGTTACTCTGAGAAGATGTGTGGCTTAATTTTTACCGACGCCTTCAACAAATTACGCTATATTTTAACCAATATACTCAAAAATATAACAAATTATATACCAAAACCTTCCTCAACTCACTCACTCTATCTATTGGTAAAAACCGCATAAAAATCCGTGCAGTCGCTTTTGCGTTTAACAGACAGATAGACAGATGCGACGGAGTGTGATGTAAATACCTAGTACCTAAAGATTATCTTATTTTTTTTCACTTACCAATCAGATATAATGATTAATCGTGTCCACAAGTAAGTGTGAGTAGTTGTAAACAAGTATGGCGGCACAAGGCCATCCTAGGATGTCCTAGTCGAGGTTTCATGTTAACCAAATGTTAGCACCACTATATCATGCGTCTAACTGTGTCAAGGCGCTGCTCGGTTGGCTGTGAATTACGTACCTATTTTGTCAAACATTAAATGTTATACGAGATTTGTTATTTAAAAAAAGGCAATGTACAATCACATTCTACAAAATGTTATAACAATACAAAGTGTTAGGATTATTTATTAATTTTGTGTGTTTGTAAAAAGATATTAAGAAGAATGCAAAAGAGATTGAGTATCCCATACAGGGCAACACTTACTGTGATCTGCAAATTGTTGTTCTGAGTTTGGGTGTTTTTTGTGTTCATTTAATGTATGTTTGTCACCCCCTGTATACCGGGGAATCCCATGTATATTCCTAATGCGGAAGTTGTCTTTAAAAAAAAAAGGTGTAACGTTGATAATAGAAGGTATCTAAGTAGTAGTAGCGAAATTATTTTTCCATTTTGTTTTAGAATGACGCAAAAGATATAACGTATGTTACGTATACGCATACGTTACGTACGATGGTATATACCTACGTACTTATTATTTTAACTTTTATTTCATAAAATTCATTAATCTACCAAGCCACAAACACCGTATCACCGAGAACTGTTTTAACAGCCAACCGTAGACAATTAACAGTCATTTATCACAGTGACAGATAAAGCTCGTTAGGTCGTTCAACAATCCAGGCCATTTCTCACCCAACACTCATACTTCAACGTCAAACTGAAAACGATCAAAGATAATTCTAATGTGATTGGAATATGGTTTTACACAGTGTTGTTTTCATTTCCAATTTATAAAAAGTACATGACTTTTGTTTGACTGAGTGAGTGTGATGACGGTTTCTGATCCCCATGACTGTCGTAATATAAGAGAAGTACCTATTTAGGTAGTAGAGCCACGCTGATTTCAGCACCCTTGGGGCGGTACTCCCCTAGCACAGAAGATCTACGCAAAATGACAGCAATCGTTCTGTCGTGTTTCGTTAGTGAGAGCGCAGGTCCCATGATGCAGAAGCATCACTAGCCCGCCATAGTATGGGTCACCATGCTGCATTGTTGCATTCGCCATTGAGTATGGTGACCACCATTCTTGGATTCTGCTTATGCTTTCCATCAGGAAGAGTAGAATCATTATGTGAGGCGCATACATAAAAAAGAGACGACTAAGGCAGCAAATTACGCAGGACAACATTGCAAGGAGTAGGAAAACTTGAAGCAAAGTCTATCCGTCTGGTCATCATGATATAGTTGGCCAAAATCTCCATTCTAAGGAGAGGAAAATGTCCAGCAGTGGACTGTTAAAGGTTTACTGACTGATAGAAACTAACTTGCTCATTTGTTACTAGTTGTTGCCCGCGGCTCAGCCCGCGTATATGTCGGTTATCGCTGCAAATAGTAGCCTATGTGTTATTCTGATGTATAAGCTATATTACTGCAAAGTTTCGTCTAAATCCGTTCAGTAATTTTTGTGTGAAAGAGTAACAAACATCTACCCATCCATCCATATTTAGAAACTTTATTAGTATAGATGTTTTATGTTGACTAGTTTATTTCATGTTTTCTTCTCCTTTTTGCGGAAATGTTGTCACTTATTCGTTTCTTACGACACTCATGAGATGAATACTGACACTGTATTCTTAATCCTCACCACATTGACATCAATCAATTAAAAACAATCATATTAATATCGATATAATAAATACTTGTCAGTAATAAACTTCATCTAGTGTTAATACATCATTAAGCGTGTCTAAATACCC
This sequence comes from Spilosoma lubricipeda, assembly GCA_905220595.1. Lineage (NCBI taxonomy): Eukaryota > Metazoa > Arthropoda > Insecta > Lepidoptera > Erebidae > Spilosoma > Spilosoma lubricipeda. Next base: position 11,499,286 of record HG992296.1, on the reverse strand, counting down.
ATAATAATATGTCATACACAACCAAACAATAATTACATTTAAAGCACACATAGTAATTAGTTGGACAATCAATTTGCGCGTGCGCAGTTCAACGGTTTATGGCCAGTTAACTGACAATAACTTAGCTAGAACCTGTAAACCTTTAGGAGTATTTGTTCTGCTGGTCGACTAACACTTTATGTCACAGATTTACATAATAGTGTCGAGATGAATGAAATTATTTGAATGTTATGCAAAGACATTTTTGTTACTTAGGGCCGTTAAGTTACACCAATTTCATGGTTTTTTGACCTCTTCCCGGTCATGTCATATTTGAGACTAATATTAATGCAATAGTTTGAGAGGATGTAGGTGCCTATCTGTTTGTTACTTTTCACCCAAAAACTACTGAACGAATTCATCAGAATAACACATACCTAGACATACTTTTTACAACATACACGGATGGAGTCGCGGGTCAAAAATAATATTTGAAAATTTAACAGTTCGGAAAGTAGTAGTACCCCATAACATTTTTTATTTATTAAAATCTATATCAAATGAAGTTAGATACATCTACCTACCTGAATTTGAAATGTAATGAAACTTCGGACATCTATTTCCCTTGCGTATAGGTATGCACGTTGTTTATGGATAACTTCTTATGTCTCTTTTTAATTGCAGTCGGAGAAAATTTACAGTTTTAAACCTTATTCTTGACCCAAAGCGTGAAATCTTGTAAAATAATTCCGACATTATGATGCAGATGACGTTTATGGCGCGATGGAAGTTCGTTCGACTGCAACTTCAGAGATCGCGGGTTCGATGCCCGGTTAGTGCTAACATTAATATGCATGAATGTCTGTTTATATGTTTATCTGTGTATTTTTATGTAAACAATACAAATATATTATTATTTAAGGTTTTAAAGCCCGTCATGGTGTGGGTCACCATGCTGCATTGATGCATTGTCTGCATCGCAGTATGGTGACCACCACTCTTGGATTCTGCTTATGCTTTCCATCAGACAGAGTAGAGTCATTTCAGCACGCCCATATATAAAAATTTACCTTCATAATAAACCTTTAATTTAAAAATCTAAAATTTTTTTAGTTGCGTTACTTGTAGGTATTCTGTGTCCGTTTCGTGATATTTGTAAAGTTCCCCGCGACACACCTACGATTTGTATTTTAATGACGGAGTTGTATTTAAAAAAAATGTTAATATGTACCTACCTATACCATTTTCAACCACAAGTATTGTAAGCTCCATAAATACAGATTTAAAAAAAAGTATTCTCAAAGTGTTATCGAAATTAGCATCAAAGATAACGACGACCTAATAAACGACGAACTTACATACCCCACAGCTACCAACTATCTCCAACATCCATAGACACATCGTCAGTAATAGATCTAAATGTGCAGTGCACACGATGCGCGAGAGTCGGCAAATAAATAGAGTTGTACCGGTCTAGGCCGCGCCGCTCCGCACCAAGGTCGCCATAGCAGCACCATGATGTGAGACAAATGTGGACTGTCCTGACATCTATCTATCCATCTAATGCCTTTAACCTTTACTGGTTAATATTAGTTCTTATAATAATCTATTTATCTAATACCTTCAAACAATCATTCTTGTATTTAAAACGACCAATACGACCTTCAAACCTTCAAGAAAGGAGCTGCAAACCTTCAAGAAAAGAGCGTACTCCTTTTTAAAAGGCCGGCAACACACTTGTGACGGCTCTAGTGTTGCGGGTGTCCATGGGCAGCAGTAATCGCTTACCATCAGGCGATACGTGCGCTCGTTTGCCCGTTGTTCCGTAAAAAAAAACTGAATCTCGGAATCGACTCTAACAATTTATATGAAATTTAGTATGTTTCGGGAGAGATAAATCGATCTAGCTAGGATTCATTTTAAGAAAATTTACCAAGAAAATACTGAGCAAAGCTCGGTTCTCCAGGTACTTTATTTTAACTGGGGATCGTAGCGGTTTAAGCGGCCACCTTGCCACTTTGTGTACGTAATACACAAATTCTTGACCTGAATCTGGGTGTTTTTTATGTTTTTTTATGTAGGTATGTTTGTAAATTCCCCAACAATATGGTACATATTTCTAGTACGTAAGTGTTTTTTTTTTCAAATAACCATGAGTACTGTTGATCGAAGTGAAAATCACAAACAAATTCTGTATGTACATTGTATATATGTGATATATTACTTACAGGCTCTAGACTCTACAGGCTTTATATATTAAACAAACCAATTACTTTATGTTTTAAATAATATAAGATAATAATAAATTGTATTTATTCCATTTAATTTTTTTAAATATAACTTAACAAACGGAAATAAAATACATACCACAAATCATTATCTAACACCCAACAAAACGTGCATCTAAAATGTAGGTTCGAATGCACACAAACAAACCCATACAAGGAAAACCCAACTCATGGTCACTGTTGCGCTCGCGCAGGCCTAACCTAGAAACGATTTCGTGACATTCGAAGCGCGTCAGTGTGCGTGCCCCATTCAGTATTACGTCTGTGTGCATCATAGAACTAACACGTTATCTAAACAACTGTGTTGAGGGATTTTGAACTTTGTGCTAATGGGAATATGTGTGATGAGTGTGGAGGTGTGACAGCAAATGATTTGTAATACCAGTTGACATGGCATTGGTCGCTTTTGGTATGATAAAATGGGCGTAGGTACTTATATTAGTTTGTACATTTATTGAATAGTTTGTGTTCGCTCTTTAGTACATTTGTATCATTTTTGTGAGTACGTGACTAAATGTAAGTATACTTTATTTACATACATTTTATAAATATTTGACAAAATATTAATTAAATATTTTAACTGCAACACGTGACAAGGAGATTTTTACATATATATATTTATATAGGTCCTTGTAATTCAAATTCAACTTACTAATAGTTACTTTTCAAATTACCCTTCTATATTTCTTAGATACTTATTTTAGTATATGATATATCTATTTACATTGATATGTGTTTGTATATAAGTGTAAAGATAAATTGAAAAGTACTGGGCCTAATTCCTTAGTTTTAATTCATAGCTAGATTTGGTTGTTGTTCCAAAGCGTCAAAACTGGTAGACCTATTAATTTACAAAAGTTAAAGCTAAATATACCTTCACATGTAGGTATACCTATAGTTATAGGTAGACATGTAAAATATTCTTTTTCAATGTATGGGCCTGCCAAAGTGACTTTACTTTGCCTGATGGAAAGCATAAGCAGAATCCGAGAGTGTTGGTCACCATACTCACTGCGAATGTAACAATGCAGCATGGTGAATACGTCATGGCGGCTTAGCGATGCTTCTGCATCATTGGGCCTCCGGTCTCGCACTCACCAACGAAACACGACAGCACGACTGCTGTCATTTTACGTTGATCTTCTGTGCGAGGGTAATACCCGCCCCGGTCTAGCCTGAAATCAGCGTGGCTCTACTACTTCTAACGTATTTAACCAATTTCGATACTAAAGTAACTTTCATGTTAAAAGTACCTATACTTTTTTATCATAATAACTAGCTGAGCCCCGCAGTGTTACCGCGGTACAACAACAACCTCAGGTAACGCCGGCAAATTAAAAAAAAGGATGGAGGAGCTATGTAAAAAGTATCCTATGTCCATCGCCTGGTTCTAAGCTACTTACTCACCAATTTTCAACCAAATCGGTTTAGCCGTTCTTGAGTTATAAATAGTGTAACTAACACGACTTTCTTTTATATATAGATAAGATTTGTTGTGAATTTGTGAATACTGTTTGTATGTAGCTTGAACCTATGGACATCATCTAGGTACCTATGTTGTTTTTTTTATTTGTGTTTCATTTCGTGAGAAACTATGGAGAACTTTTCTCTATAAGTAGATATGTTCGTACCTTCTCTGACTCTTAAACTAAAGAATATTGTCAACCTCATTTCGGATACAAGGTCTTGCATATTAAGTTTGTTTGTGTATACCTACCTAATATTTACTTTGAACTTCAAAGGATTCTTGAAAGTGTGATTATGAATATGTGTTATATAAGGTTGTTTTAATGCAACACAAAGAGTTTTGTGATTAAACATTTAAATATTATCGTAAAATTTAGATTCTACTAGCTGCCCCGGCAAACGTAGTTTTGCCATATTTTTTTTTTAAGGACGGGTGACCATTTTGGGGGATGAAAAATAGATGTTGTTTGATTCTCAGACCTACTCAATATGCTCACAAAGTTTCATGAGAATCGGTCAAGCCGTTTCGGAGGAGTTTGGCAACTAAAACTGTGACACGAGAATTTTATATAGGTATTAGATAATAAAATTTGAAATCCAATTTCTTAATACTGTGACGACTGTCTAGGTGTTTGAGACTAAAAGATGTGAGTGTAACGATTTTTGTACGAAAATACACTTATTTGATCGCATTCATTCGCCCCGGTTGAGCCGTCCCAACTGAAATCAGCGTGTCTCTACTACCTAGAAACTCCCTGTTTTTCCATTTACTACAGAAAATCAACTTACCAACAATTCCCTGTCCATATCCAGTTCTCTACGTCCAGTAAATCCAAAAGGAACAGATCAACACTTTTTGAGACGTAAAAAAACAAAATGTAGGTACGTCAGCGCTTCTATCAGCTGCCTAGTCAACATACTCGAATGACGGCCCTGACATACAATGTACTAGTTTAGGTATGTACATAACGTTTATTTTATCTATGTATAGTACACGTTACATTAAACAAGGTTACTTAATGATTTCGTTAATACTAGATGCGTTGTCGAATTAAATTGATTAATTTTGCCATACCACAGTTTCATACTTTTGCATCTATTTGTTTTTAATTCGAAATAAAGGTTTTAAAAGAAAATACAATTAAAGGTCTTTTAAGAGAGAGTTATAAGCCAGTGTCGTTTAACTTATGTGACAGATAAATTAGACGTATCTATCTATCTATATCCGTATATAATGGTCGTAACACCGCGGGGCTAAGCTTATCTAAAACAAAGTAGCCTGGCCGGTGTTCACCAACACTTAACTGACCGTTTAAATATTAAAACGGTTGTTTAAGCAATATTTCCTCTTCACCACAGCATAAACGTCGGTTAATGGTATTAACCAGATTGTTATCTTAACCGAGCTTCAATACATCGTTTAAACGTTGGTTACAGTAATTTTTCCATTTACCATTTACCATTCCATTCCATTTACCAACGAAAAACCTATTTATCTGTGACAAATAATGGCTTTTAACTTTACAATGGTTTAGCTGAGACACAAAAAACAAAAATTGAAAAAAATCCTATCATATGCATATAGTAAAAAGTGGTAGTTTTAATGTTACAAACAAACACTCCAATTTTATTTATTTGCATAGATATAAATGTTGAATACAATCTCGATATTATGTTACATTATTTTCAAGACAAGCTCTGCTAATACAGTCTTCTGATGACTATTAAAATTTGCAGTACGGTGTTTCGTATCTTTCATGTCGATCACTAACACTTTGTTTACAAAATAATAAACCCCGAACCCGAAACTGTACAAGAGAATCAAACTGAATGACACTGACAGACAAGAAAGAGTGCGCTAACCTTCCAAAGTAAAATGTATTACCCGTAAAGCGAAAGAAACAATGAACAGCAACTTTTACCTTTTATGGCATAATATATTATCTGAACACATTAAAAAGTTACATTTCATTTGGTAGTATTGCATCACTCACTCATTTATTCAAAAACGTTCCGTTAAGTCTCGTTTAAGTAATCGAACGCTGGAAGGTGATGGTGAACAGGAAAAGACAGCTCCTTGTTTAACCATTGTTTAAATATTAACGGGCCGGTTACGAAATCAACGTTTAAATTTGTTTCGGTGAACATGGCCCAAGTTACTCCTTAGTAGGTACATCAGCTATCTGCCAGTGAAAATCCCGTCAACATCGGTCAAACCGTTCCAGAGGTTAACTGGAACAAACAGATAGACAGAGAAAAATTTAAAAAATGTTATTTAGGTATATGTACCGAGTAAACATACACATGCCTATTATGACTGCCTCGTTGGTCTAGCGGTTGACTTGTGCGACTGCTGATCATGAGGTCTCAGGTTCGATTCCCGGGTCGAACCAAATGTTTGTATGATCTACAAATATTTGTTTCGGAGTTTGGGTGTTTTCTATGTATAATATGTATGTATTTACAAAAAAAAAGTATATATGTATTTATATCAGTTGTCTAGTACCCATAACACAAGCTCTGCTTAGCTTGTGACTAGATGGCGTTGTGTGTTAGATGTTCTTAATATTTATTATTATTATTATTTATTATGCATCTAGTAAAAAGCGGTTATTTTAATATAACAAACAGACACTCCAATTTCCTTTATTTGTATAGACTAGCTGACCCAAGCAACCTCGTTTACGTCTCCTATTGCCCGTAGCGTAATAATTTTCCCCCGTTTTTGTAATATTCTTCATTGGTGCTCCGGCCCTATTGGTCTTAGCGTGATGATGTATATCCTATAGCATTCCTCGATAAATGGGCTCTATCTAACACTGAAAGGTTTTTCAAATCGGACCAGTAGTTCCTAAGATTAGTGCGTTCAAGCAAACAAACAAACTCTTTAGCTTTGTGTATTAGGTGGTATAGATTAAAACAATATGATCCTCATATTAACAATTAGCTTTAAGGCTATCTTAGTCGTTTTGCTCATAAAATGTAACAATTTTAATTTCTACATACACAAATACGATGAATGTTCGATCATTATCATACTGTAGCAAGTTATGTGACTACTCATAATACTTAATTACACTTATATTAATTAATTAATACGTATTATATGTCCTCCGACTGTCATCTTTTTCACATCAAAAAACTAGTATTTTTCATAATACTAGCTGAACCCCGCGGTGTTTCCCGCGGTTATTGTCGTACCGCGAGTAACGCCGCGCGGTGAAACTGGTCTAAAAAAGTTGCCTAAGTTACTCCCTATATCATTAGCTACCTATCAGTGTAAGTCCCGTCAATATCGGTCCAGCCGTTATCCGTCAAAATCGGACAGACAGACAAAACATTTTTAACTACATTTTTGATATATATACCTACCGTAAATACATACCTACATATGCATTTAGTAAAAAGCGGTTACTTTAATAATACAAACAGACACTCCAATTTTTTTTATTAGCATAGGAATAAACTAATATTTTACATAATAATAGTTTAAAAAGCAAACATAACAAAGCTAAGTTATTTTTAAACTCTTAAAAGTCTCTGTCTTAAGTCCCAACAAATTACAGGCTACCCAAAGTTCATCTCGGTGCCCACTCCGATTTCACAATAACCGTTAAGAGTTAGAAAATAATATCTAATAATAAATTTCACTCTAACACATTATCCTCTAATGTCTCCACAATTCACATACTACTTAGATACTATTTAGGCGATAGAAAGCGGTGACCTATGAACCGTAATCTTTACTTGATTTCTCAATATTTACTCACAGATTTGAGATAGGTTTATGAGGTTGGTATACACTTATGTTTATGTAAGTAAATACACACACCTGCATCCTTTAAAGAAGGCTTTCTCTAAGGGTGCCAGACGGGGTCTATAATATATTTGAAACTGACATCTCTATGTTCATCAACTTCAAGGGATGCAAGGAAATACTTAAACCTATTGAGTAGCTTTTGCAAATATGTTTGAAAAAATGTACTTTGACTTTCGTCATGTACAGTAAATGTCGTTAATCAAGCAACTTAAAAACGTTTAAAGAACGACTTAAGAACTAGGGATTTATATACCTATACAAAAAATGGTTATGTTAGGTATCTTGACCTGTTTATTGCCACGAAATCCGAGATCCCTGATCCAATTTCTTGCAAACAAAAGCATTATTTCAAGAAGCTCTAGGAAGATTGCTTTTTGTCTACTACCATTTATATTTCATTAAAACTTCGTATTTCAAAGGCTTCTAGTTATTAACAATTATTTTTACGGGAATTAACGCGATCACTTATTAAAAGGTATTACATACCTCTGATTTGCCTTTGGCCTGTGACCACGGCCATTGCAACCTGGTCGAAACGTCAGACGTAAAAATAATTGTTAATATATCATGGAACGCGAAAGTTTAAAAGCTTCTAGTTATATCAATCTCTTTTATTAATACACTAGCTTTAAGTACATAGGTTCAAAACTTATCTTAAGACATACTTAAAATAAGCCCTTCAATTGTAAATATCCGATACCATAGAAACTACGCCATAGTTTAGTACATAAAACACAGCAAGCAATAACAGGTAAAACGCACTTCTCACAACGTGCACAAATTTTCCTACACATAAATGTGTCCCCTATAACATATTTCTTTATTAAATATTATTATGACTGTTGCCTATTATAACTTAAAACGCATACAATATTGCATTAATTGGTTCACGATTGCAAATGTTGGGGTTTTCCTAAACATAGTTTAATGCCTAGTAAACTAGTCAAAGTGCGTCAATAGTTTTGTCACTAGCGTTTGTGTTCAGCGAAAAAAAAAAAGATATCTTTATTGTCATTTGTTAACTACGCACCTCCATTTCATTTGGTGTACACAAAATTCGTGGTAAATATGTTTTTTTTTTCAATTTAGAGAAGCTTGTAGAACCTATTTCGTTAGTATTCCGTTGAAATTGTTTCTTTCAAATTTGGAGTTCATTATTAAAAAAAAAATTACTGTTTACAACTGTGAGATAGTAATATGTCTCCACAAAATATATCAGTTTTAAATCACTTTTAATTATACTAACTTTAAGAAAAATCTAAATTCCTTTAAGTAAAAGTCAAAATTCAAAAAATACATGAAAAATGATGTGTCTATTGATTGTAATTATTCTAGGTAGTTGGCTGATAGTTAGTTTTGTAGAGCATGAAACTATGCCCTTACTGAATCTATAGGTAATAAGCACAGGAAGTGCTTAGAAAAAATAAATAACACGTTAACATAACACGTGTTTAACACATCTGTATTAGTAGGTACATGTTTTTCTAAAGTCTTAACTTCTTTGAATCGTGCGTCACTAAAATGGTGTTCAATGATTTAACGATGTATTTGTCTTAATAAGTAATTTTCCTCCTACGCGGAAACAAAGATTTCCACACAATCTTGAGTTGATGTTAACAAAAAAAGATGATTTGGTGTGATTTGAAACGGTATTTTCTTTCTTTATTGCAGCAGCCATTTTAGAATTTGCGCGCGCTTCCAACTGTCATTAGGCAGTGATGCCAACATTCTAAAATTACGAGTTGTGTTCGCGTTGAACTATTAAATTACGGGTTCTTAACCTGTTGTTGTGTGAGGCGTGCTTAATTTTGTACCGGTTATAAAGTAATTTAAGACACATTATAAAATGGTTTTGGATTGTAACTAAAATAATAAATAAAAGAGGGTTAATAAGTGTTTATAATGCAGTTAGGACCATTAATTTTTATGCTTGCCACAAGATCTATTAATGGCATTTTGGGAGATTCTAGTTTAAATTACTAGTTACCATAAAAGTTGTATCGAAAAAATCGAATTTCAGATTCAAAAATCTTAGGACATAGGTACAATATATGGAGGGAGCGCTGAACGAGCGAAAAGCGTTATCGGAGTAGACAGAGAGAGAGAGAGAGTCTAAGGTAGGTATATACTTTTTTAAGTACCAAGTTTAAATAAATACTTAAATACTTATACCTACCTACGTTTGTACATAGACATATGTACAATGTCAGTTAGATCTTTTACAAGGGAAACGAATTAAGTCTGCAACTGTAATATGCATTAATAAGCGATTTCTCGCATTAATTTACTTATTTCTATTCACAGTTCATTGTACCTAAGTAGATTTTTTATTTAAATTTACATATATATTTTGGTTACAAATAAGAAGACAACTGTTTTTACAGCGAAAGTTCCAATATCGATGCATATTTGATTCCACATTCGATGAATTGCAACACGCCTGATAATTTCTGAACAAAAGTTAAATGACAAAAGTTTTCAACTACCTAGATTTATCGGTGTACGCAAAAGCAGCGCTGTTCTATGAATTTAGATCGGAACTTCGATATTTACGAAGTTTCTTGAATCGTCCATATAATATTGAAGCCACAAATAAAATCAATAGATAACCGTGTAGGTTAAATATCGAAACAATTTCAATGAAAATAGTTTCAATACAGTTTTGTTGTCAATGGCCGGCGCACAAGCCCGTAAAGTTGGCAATACTGCCACAATGAATGCTTATATTAAAATAGTTGCGTTCATGTTTTAATAATTGCATAACTAACACCTGTGCCCTAGTCACCCATTCAATAGATTTTTTATGATTAAGCTTGTTATACATAATATTATGAAAGGTTTAGCAGACTTGATATGAATTTCCCAATGGCTTTGTTAAATTTTTTGTAATTGAATTTATTCTAAGGTTGGCTACAGTTACCTATTGTTTTAAAAAGAGTCCATAGAAAAGAGTTTTCTGTAATGTTTAAATTTTGATTGGGTGAGTTTTATAAACTAAGTTTGTATTAGTACCATTAAGAGTAACTAATTAGTATAGGTAAGTGTAGGTGTAACTAAGTGTGTGATAATAAAGCTTAACTTACTAAGATGGGCGTGTTAAGTTCTCAAAAATAAACACGTGATGGTAGCATGTACTTAATTAAACGAAGGAGATTAATGACATAGTTTGATTTGTTTTCATGATATTTTCATTAGCAGATAGATAATATTGTAAAGAGTTACTTAGGATACTTTTATTATCGGTAAAGATTTTATTAACTGCACGATTGGCTTAGTGGTTAAAGCGGTCATGCTCTTTTCGACTGTCTTCGTACAGTTTTGGGTTCAAATCCCACATGGGACAACATTTTGTGTGATCTACAAATCGTTGTTTTGAGTCTGGAAATTCTTTGTGTCAGTCAGTTCTTCGTGGCGTAATTTTAACAAAATAAATAAAAAACCATCTCCACGAACGACCAAATCGATCGATTTCTCTTAGATGCCATGATCAAATCTTAGTTTCTTTATCATAGACATCTACTTTTCATTAAAAAAAGAATTAATGAAATCGGTTCATAAACGACGAAGTTACCCGCGAACACACATTAAAAAAAAACACATAGGTAGGTATACGGTCAAAGAACCTACTCTTTTTTTGAAGTCGTTTAAAAACAGAGGCTATTTGAAATTTTCATAAATTTTACTATGAAAACTCTAAAACAAGCATCTAAATTATGCATTTATTCTATTTTTCATACAAATTCCAGTTTTCTTAATATTTAGACATAATACCTTTATTAAAAGGCAAATACGTCGTTAAAACTGACATAACAAGTTTTAGACAAATACTAAACATAGGTATTTGTAAGAAAGTACCACATAATATGTGTTAAAGTACCAACATAAGGTAGGGGTCACGTTACGCATCGGTTAGCGGACGACGGCTCGTACCGTGAGAAACGTCTTCTAATCATTATGTTGGTATTAACATGACAGTTTGAAAAGGCTTTGATACTAACTTAGTATAAAGGATTAAGGGTTATTTATGTGAGTCTTTTTGAAAAGCTGAAGCGACCTCCTCGCAAAACCGTTTATTCTTTACTAGCGACGTCACCCGGCTTCGCACGTAAGTCTGTAAAATTCTTGAATTTCTTCTACTGTAAACTGCATTAAAATCCGTTGAGTAGTTGAGTAGATCAAGACAAAGTAAGTTTTTATACAAGAATTGCGCAAGGAGTCAAGCTAGCTATAAATCAGTTAAATATAATAATAAAAAACCAGCCAAGTGCGAGTCGGGACTCTCGAAGGATTCAGTACCGTTATCTATGAAAACGGCAAGAAATCACGTTTGTTGAATTAAATATTTATATTGATATTTTTTTTTTTGATAATTGATATATTTTTTACAAAGTAAATTGATACACATACTATGTAACTGATTTTGTTGTACTAATTTAATTTGTGTATACAATAAACATAGATAAATAAATAAAAATAAATATTTATTTTATTCTATTTTTCAGTATTTGTTGTTCTAGCTTCAACAAAAATACATCATCTCTAAAAATTTCAACGGTTCGTGATATACAGCCTGGTGACAGACGTACGGACAGACGGACGGGGAAGTCTTAGTAACAGGGTTTTGATTTTACCATTTGGGTACAGAACCCTAAAAAGATAAATATTTATAATCCCACACAATTCTCGTTTCTAAATTAACAAGTTTCATCAGATGGCTCTTAATATATTTCTTCCTAAACTAGCTAACTAGAGGTAGTAAAATTTAATAACGAAAATGTTAATCGATAAAATAACGTTTATAACCGTCACCCGTTTCCTTCTAAACCTGTCATTTTATCACTCCGACCAGCGACAATAATTTACAACAAATACAAAAAGTCTGTATATCCATTCCAACCCTTATCCGCAGCCATCTTAAACTCGCAATATAAACGTTTCCTTAAAACAGGTGCGGTCAACATTTTATAAAAAAAAACAACAATTTTTATTTATTGATCTATAAACTGTTGTCGACATATCGATAATTGGTTTCATCGATATAGAGACGAACTATTTTGTCGATAAATTATTATTTATGCATAGTTGGACGAAGTTGGCAGTTGCCTAATTGGTTTAAGTTTTGCTATAGGTATTCGTTTATACATTTACCTTTTTCACCTTGGAAACACATGCACATAAACTTACATTCATAGATATATCTTTATTTGTTTGTTTCTTTTCACAATTATCAACGAGTAGGTAGCTAATTATCAAATCTTACAAGTCTTAGATTTTATTACACTAAATTACAACATTAATAGACAAAATGACAACACTAGGTAGGTACCTTAAAATTTTAGCCAAACGAGAGACACGCGGTAACTGTATGATTTCAAACTTATCGTAAAATAGACGTACCTATTAATTATTTTTTTGTTTTTAATATTTAATAAATTAGAATGTAGTTGTCGAAATATAAATTTAAGTCTTGTTCCAAGGTGCCAGTGGTATGTAAATATTTATTTTTAATTAATTTAAATAACACAATAGTGATGTACCTATAATGTAAAAATATAAATTTAAAATAAAAATGAATCGCCAAATGTGTTGCTCGAGATCGATAACCACTTGACCAATTTAGTTCACTTTTATTGTCGTTAAAGCACAAGGAAGGTACATATGGAGAGAAATAATGTAAAAGTTGCGAGGAATACTGTAAAAACATCACAGCAACACAACACTGAGGTATTTCTTTTTTCTATTTGACTGCGACAGTAACTTTTGACGGAACAAAGTCTGTCGGCGCAACTAGTCTTTAATATAACAACGTCGACTCAAACATATTTATCTAAATATCAGTCGGTCTTAATAAAGGGTATATCATAATACCACTAAATAATTAAATAATTAAAAATCGAGCATCATAACATTAACTGGTGATCAATTATTTTAACAACAGTCTATTAAAAAAAACGAATGTGCAGTAATGTCGGCTATTTTAATAGCTTATTATTGTGCAATTTATATTATTATGCAGTTATTGTGTGTTTCCTTGTTATTTTGAGGAATAGGTACCTATATTTTGTTTGTTCTATGTATGTGTTAAATCCGTAAACATGTTTTTAAACTTGTACGCTATAGCCACTTATATATATAATTACTTTGTATTGATTTATTTTAATATGCCTATTGCCTATATTAATTATAGATTTGTTTCTACCTTTTTCTGTTTATACGGTTTTCTGTTTACACAAAAAGTGTAATAATCTTGAATAAAAAATAAATGAAAAATACACACAGCCGTGCTCAGTTAAATGATAAAAAAATATTAGAATGTACCTATAAGTACATAATCATGATAACAAAACATATTTACTACTAGAGAAATACAACAAAAGAAACTAAATATTAAAGTTATTAATAAAAACAATAACTACCATCTAATTATAATACTAACGACAAACTTAATTTAAAATTAAATTGAAACTTTCCAAAGTGAGATATTTATTATTTAAATGACTAGTTAATACAACATGATACAATTAACGATAACTAAGTACATTTTGCAGTAAACGACAGTGAACAACACACTGCCATCGAACCACTTCTACTTTGCTCATAAATTAAATACTTTATAACTAAAATATGTATAAAAAAAGCATTCATCGACCCATCACTAACAGCCCATCTGCCAACCAATGGGTGACCAGCAAAAAAATAATTATAATTTAAAAACGTAGTGGGCCTTTCTTCAACAAACGATGACCTTAAAAGGAACCCATTTGATGGGAGATGTATTAAAAATTGAAATAACAACTTGCGTGCAACGACCGCGCGATAGATAACTGCGAAAAAGCAAGAAAAGATGCCATACAGGAATTGCAAATGAGATCTTATTACTATAAATTTAAAGAACTATTTCGAATAAACATTAGTGTAGCAGATGTTGTTTGAAATGAAGATTAGGGGAACTAAGGCATAAAAAGCGGTCAGCCAATCGCGTCCCATGCTCGTCTGCCGTCCTACTCTAGCACCCGTTGCACTACTCTTTCTAATGCTTATATTTTTTGCCATCTTATTCTAATTCCTCATTCAAATGGCCTGCGTTCGATTCCAGGGGTCCATAACCTTTTATGTCATAGACAATATCAACGTGAATCCTAGTTGTATGTCAAGTTTTTACAAGTATAGGTAGGTATATTTTTACAATTATAATTTTATTATAGATTATGATCAATGGGTTTTATATTTTCCATGGCTACGCGTGGTTGCGTGTGCTGCGGGCGTGATGGAAATATCGATAAACAATGTTTCATGGTAATAATGTTTTATTTTTTTATTTTTTCAAAAACTCATGTTTTTAGAGCTAATTAATTTGCATGATAAAGATTTCGTAAGTAGTTAAACTGGTACTATAAGACTTAAAATATTTTAACATTTCTAGTATAGCAATAAATATAATTACACTATGAAGCATTACAACTACTACTTTATTAATAGTACACTTCGCCAACGCCCTTTGAATAACTTCAAGTTATACTTATTTTATTACCTACTCTCTTGGCTCTATCTCTGTCCAACTTACAGATTTTTTTAAATTTTAATTTTGCCTTAATATATAACGGGTCTTAAACCTAAACACTGATTAATATGATCTCTCATTTAAGTATTTTATTAACTTAAAATTAGAAAGGATATTTTTGTGTAAAAGTGATTTTGCATTTATTCTCCGATAAATTAAAATAATTAAATATTGTTATTTTTTCGTTTTAAAAAAAAACAAGTTCCGCACTAGGAATATACATCCTGTGTCGCGGGGAATTTAAAACACACATGAAACGGACACAAAAAACACCCAGACTTAGAACAACAATTTGTGGATCCCACAAAGTGTTTTCTCGTGAACACATAACACTTGGCGCAGTAGAAACCAACGTGGCGACTGCAAACCACAAAGTCAAACGTGCAGTCATTGCAGTCAATAGTGTATACATCCATACTAATATATAAAGCTGAAGAGTTTGTTTGTTTGTTTGAACACGCTAATCTCAGGAACCACTGGTCCGATTTAAAAAATCTTTCAGTGTTAGATAGCCCATTTGTCGAGGAAGGCTATAGGCTATATCATCACGCTAATACCTACAGGAGCGGAGCACTAATGAAGAATGAAACAAAAATGGGGGAAAATTATCACGCTACGGGTAATAGGAGACGCAAACGAGGTTGTGTGGGTCTGCTAGTCTTATATATAGGTACACTAGCCGAAACGTGTTTCATTGCTGCTCCGCTCTTATTGGTCCGAGCGTGATGATATATAGCTTATAGCCTTCCTCGATAAATGTACTATCCAACACTGAAAGAATTTTTCAAATCGGACCAGCGGTTCCTGAGATTACCTTGTTCAAACAAACAAACAAACTCTTCAGGTTTATATATTAGTATAGATATACGTAACACACACACAGAAGGTACAATCCTTTATAGGTATATTTTAAAAGGACTGAAACGTTTTAAATATTTTAGCGATAAAATTGATAGGTATCCAATAAAATGAATAACTTTATAGCGCAATAGTTAGCAAGATCAAGTGCTGCGAGGTCCTACAAGATTCATTACATCCGGTGAGCAATTGTCTATACCGAGATTCAAACCTGTTTCCTTGGCATATGTTTCTACCTTTTATTTATTTATGGGCCCGCCAAAATGACTACTCTGTCTGATGGAAAGCATAAGCAGAATCCAAGAGTGGTGGTCAACATACACCTTGTGAATGCAGCATGGTGACCCGCACAATGGCGGCCTAGGAATGCTTCTGCATCATTGGACCTCCGGCTTCCTCGACTATGATATTCGAAGTAACTGATGTTAAACATTATTTATCTGGCAAAATTATTAGGCAAATATAAATATATATATATATTTACAAAAATAGATTTATACGAATATATGGGTATTAGTTATCGGTTAGTTTCTTTGTTTGAACCCGCTATCTCTGAAGTTAGTTAAGTTCGGTTTTTAAAAAAAGCTGCTTGTACATTAGCAATAATATACATCCTGTGTCGCGGGGGACTTTACAAACTTACATGAAACGGACACAAAGAACACACAGACTCAGAACAACAATTGTGGATCACACAAAGTGTTGTCCCATGTGGGATTTGAACCCACTACACTTGGCGCAGTAGAAAGCGGTATAGCGACCGCCTAAACCACTTTTTTTTTTTAACGTTGTGAAACCCCCTCGGGCCGTCACCCCGCCGGGGTTTGCGGCGGGGCGGTGTGTCAGAACCCAGTTTTTCTTTCTTACCAGTACACGGTTGGTACATAGAGCTCTTCTTAGCAAGGAAGACTTTTGGCCTGTTATAAGTTATACAACGCTGAACTAAGGGTTTCAAGTTTCCATTATGTTTGTATTGCTTTGTCCTGCAAAATTTGTAAAATATATTTTTTGCTTACTGGTACTATTCTAAATTTACCTTTATTATAAAAACTACGCTTAATTACATTCATAAACCACATTTCAATAGCATTTAAACGTAATAGGTATGTGTACTTAATTGTGTAAAATAGCTACATACAATGTCGTCCTTAGAGTCCATTTGTGGTAAAACCAACACAATAAAGTTGGTAAAAAAATATGAAACTATTATAGAATAGTCCAGAGAAGGGCTTTGTTTAATAATGTTAATTAAAAGCGAATAATATGTGCAATTCCACGCGCATATTCGCGATGTTCCAAACAAGGACATGTCTTGTTTCCGTGTTGAATCACTGATCGCTACGAGTGACAAGCGAACAGCGACATTATAATACTGTTATATAACAAGTTAGACCACAGTGACTAGTACTTAATTTATATAATATCCATCAGAGTGGTGTGCAATGGGAAAGGACTATGTCCAGCAGTGGACTACAATCAGCTGATGATGATGATAACAACTTGACATATTTCAAACATGGCCGTTTGATTCCAACACACAGAAAATCAACCTAAAATGACAGTGATTGTGCTGTGTGTTTCGTTGGTGAGTGCAAGACCGGAGGCCCAATAATGCAGAAGCATCACTAGCCCACCATGGTGTGGGTCACCATGCTGTGTTGTAGTATGGTGACCACCAGTCTTGGATTCTGCTTATGTTTTCCATCAGGCAGAGTAGAGTCGTTTTGGCAGGGCCATACATAAAAAAAGGTACTGTCTGTACTGTCTATAGTAACTAATTGTTTAAAATTACTGATCTATACAAAAAAAACATGTATAATCATTGTTACAAAATTATTTAATGGGTGAAATAAATTATATTTAACAATAAAAAATAGTACTAACTCCAAACGTTATTTGTGACTTTTGAAACTGCGCTTCGACAGAAGGCACTAGAGCTCTCTTAATTTGTTTTGTATAAGTAAGTCTTCGATTTTTGATTTCGTAAACATCAAAGATGATAAAATTTCATTTCTATGCATGTCTTGCAAAATTTATTTTACTCATACATATATTATACTAGCTGACCCACGCAACGTCGTTTGCGCCTTATATTGCCCGTAGCGTGAAAATTTCCCCCGTTTTTTAAACATTCTTCATTGTTGCTCCGCTCCTATTAGTAGTAGCGTGATGATATATACCCTATAGCATTCCTCGATAAATGAACTATCCAACACCGAAAGAATTTTTCAAATCGGACCAGCGGTTCCTGAGATTAGCGTGTTCAAACAAACATACAAACTCTTAAGCTTTATATATTAGTATAGATTATTTTTACTTAAACAACGAATAAAATCATGACAAAAACAGTATGTTTAAATTTAACCAGCTGCACCCGCTTCCTCTTATAACTTGTGGCTTTACGCAAACACGCATACACAAATGCAACTGACTCACGTCGACCTTGAGATGGACCAGTCTAATCGTAGTTTTAACCAATCAGTAGTCGGTCCACGATGTCCACAATCCTTTGTTTATCATCGACACGCCATGCCAAATGACCCTTTTGTTACTTTTCAACATTAATTGTGTTTTCATTATTACTAAATTAGCTATTGTTTACTGATTTTAATTCGTGTTGTTACTCAAATTGATTTGAAAATTGATTTGTCATTGAAGTTCGTCATAAATATTGGCTATCTTCACGATTAGTAAAACATTTTTAGTATTCAATTTGAGGATAATTCCAGTGGTGATTGTCAATGTCTCGTCACGAATTCTTGTTTTATAAATTGTAAAAATAACCATTAAAATTATAGACCCCAATCATACACAAAGTTTAGTATGTACCCTAAACCAAAGTCCCTATCTACCTACCAATCACTAAAACAATATTTCTAAATCTCAAACTTATAGTTAAAAATCATCAAGTCTTCACGTGTTCACGTCACAATTAGGCGATCGCTCTTACGGTCCAAAGATTATTCTCGCTTTCAAAACACATTATCAATTCCGATTTACGTGGCAGCCACTTCTAATATGTAATTACTTTTTTATTATAGCATGCCATGGGAGTTCAACGATTCCATTAATTACAATATTAACATGTGAAGGTTCTGCATCAGCGCCACAGGTTCTGTTAACTTCAAATGCTTTGGTACAACAATTGCTGTATATGGTGTGCGTCATTTTTTAACTTTGACTATTAATAACTGTTTTTTAGATAGTTTTATAATGTTAATTAATAAAATAAAATAAATAAATAAATATGTCGGACATCTTACACACAACGCCATCTAGTCCCAAACTAAGCAGAGCTTGTATTATGGGGTACTAGACAACTGATATCAATACTTATATACTTTTTGTTTGTAAATACATACATATTATACATAGAAAACACCCAAACTCCGAAACAAATATTTGCAGATCATACAAACATTTGTTCCGACCCAGAATCGAACCCGAGACCTCAAGAACAGCAGTCGCGTACGCTACCACTGCGACACCGAGGCAGTCAATCGGTTAATAGAAAACATTAAAAAATATGTACGAGAAAATAAATGTCATAGAAATCCCTATTGCCTAATAATATTTTTGATTTTGTATACATGCTGAGCATGCACTCAAGTCTATACTTCCAAAGTTGTTATACAGAGGCAAATCAAACCTCATTTTTTCCAATATATCTTTAGCCCCTTTTGAGTAAGGGGTCGAGCCTATTACTGTTGTTAAAGAGGCACAAATAATGATACCTATTTACAAATAAACATACCTACCTGTATATTTTTAAATTTATACAAATTACACTCGAATTTAGAACAAATCGCTCGCTAAACTATAGGTATTGGTCCTGCGTAGTAATTGAACCTACAACCTCTTTTTCATCCTTGAGAATCGCTTACCACTAAACCTTTTGGTTTAAATTACTTTCAACAAGTTAAGAACTTAACTGCAATATACCAATGGTAGAAAGCTGAATTTTGGAATCTGATGATTTGACAAAATACCTAGTTGTTATGGTTAGGTATGATCAGGGACAAGTAAAATTTTAACACAATAAACGACTTTGAAAACGACTAAATTGAAATGGGTTCACAAGGGAAGCACCAGCTTTCAAGGAAAAAAATAATCATCAAAATCGGTTCACCCATCGAAAGTTCTGAGGTAACAAGCATAAAAAAAATACAATCGAATTGATAACGATATTTCCGCTTGTTGCCCTCGATATATTGCATTGGATAGGTACTTATGTACATACACAGTGCCGTGGGTATGTATCACTAAAATAATGCGGTGAAAAAAATACTGAGTACCTAGGTACATAATTCCGCATGTAAGATACAAATACATACCGATATAAATTCATATTTGTAATTAATTATAAAATCTTTGACTACCAATAAGTACTTAAAGTATATACTTAGGATAATAATTAAATAATAACACCATAAAGGTTGATTGAGATATTTTACTTTTTAATAATGGCAATCAGTTCTCGCCTCGTTAACAAATCAAAAAATATAATTTGTAAGCATTCAAATATAGCTTTTATAACCTAGAATTTAAAGAGGAAAATGCGTTACCTGACTACAGAAGAGATTCTAAGTAATGAAGTTACGTTTATCGCATCGTTAAGCGCGCATTGTTATAAAACTCACCTACATAATATAAATTAAAAATAATATAAATATAAGTTACTCATTTTCAAAGCGGAAGAATATGGAAACCTATATTCGAATAACAGCATCAATTGTTTTGGTTGTTGGTAATAATAATTTATTAATATTGTTTAACTATGAAGTGGATATTGCTAGAGCTACCTATTTCTCAAATAACCATTAAACTTTAAGCCATGTACGGTAACAAACTTGTTTAGTGAAAGAAATATTTCTTTGCTTGCGCACGCGCACGCATGAATCACAGAGTAGAGTTAGACAGACATATTATAAAAAAACCGTCTCACAGAAAACTAATGTTAGGTGATTCTTTCGGGGTTTTTTACTGTGTGAGTTAGGTTACTGCACCCTAACGACACGTCACCCTTAATACTTAGGAGGTACTTATCAGAAGAGGGTAATGTACTTGTGACACAGATGCAGGTATCAATTCGACGGCAGTCAGTCACTATCCTGTCTGCTCATTGGTCTCAATATCATATATTTTTTTGCCTATTGATGTGTCAATCGTGGTTATGGTCCACCTATAGGTATTCCTGTCTCTAACAGACAGTTTAGGCCATGTTTCCTCATACGAGACTTGGTAATCGTTCACCCTATGCTTGCTTGCCCTACCCATTCATTTTCGTTAAGATAATTTAAAAATAATCTGCGGGGACCATCTTGCTCTTGCTATAAACTCTGTGTTTTAAATAATAATATTATATAAATCAACGGCAATAGAAACATAATATATATACCATAAATAATAAATATTTCGGACATCTAACACAAAACGCCATCTAGTCCCAAGTTAAGCAGAGCTTGTTATGGGTATACATATAAAATTTTTATTGGAAATATATACATATTATATATAGAAAACACCCAAACTCCGAAATATTAGTAGATCATACAAGCATTCGGTCCGACCCGCGAATCGTACCCGAGACCTTATGATCAGCAGTCGCACTCACCAACCGCGAGTCCAACGAGGCAGTCATAATAATATAACAATTTCAATACACTTTTACAAAACTTTATAAACTTTCAAAAGATAGTTAATAACAGTTACCAAAGGTTGACGGCCCCGAGACGGATGTTATAGACAATGAACAGTTCTTACACTATATGCTAATGACCGCCATTTTTACGTTCGCAATTCATATACTGACGCGTAATGATTTTTTACAATAAACATTTACGGTTCTGCGTAACGCGCTCACGGGAAAATTACGGTGAATTATATTGAACGGTTTTACATAAAAGTGTAGCCCAACTGTTTTTGCATTAAAACTACATAGGTACCATTATTTTTTTAATATGGTATACTTAAATATCTTATTTTTTGTAAGCTTAATTATGTAGGGATGTTTAATTTATTAACAAAATGATAATTATATAAGTTGTACCTTCTCCCACATTTTGTACCGGTTTACCATACCTAACTATTTCTACTTAAGTAATGTCATTATTGCTTACATTTTTATTTATTCCCCTTGGACTTGGCTTTGCAATAATCATAATAATATAATAAAAGTCATATATCGACGTCTGACAACATTGAACATGAAACCGACGCGGAAGCTCACTTTACCCCTTGACAAAGATACTTTAACGGGTTCAAAACTAGCAGGAAATCCTGAAATACAGACACCCAAGTAAAACTGTTACCCTTTTTAAAAATAAATATTACTTACGAAAGCTTTTATTGTAAATAAAAGAAATAAATGTAGGCAGGGCTTTTTTGTCACTTCTTCTTTGGGGGCACGTTAATTATCAAAAGTCAAGAAAATACCCCCCACCCCTTTCCTCCTCAGTGCCCCTTACCACTGAGTTTTGAGGAATAAATGTAAAATAATAAATAAAAAATGTTAATATCTTTTGATTTAAACGTAAACTTACATTTTCTTAAGTAACAATATAAAATTTAACTTTCGTTTTCAATATACTTTGCCTAAATAATTGCGATAATCCGAATAATATTTAAAAAGTAATCCAAAACTTTTATCATTCATCGTGTTTCACCGGTGAATGCGAAACCGGAGACCCAATGATGCAGAAGCATCTCAATAAGTGTATGGGTCACCATGCTGAATTGTTCTCGCAATGAGTACGGTAATTTTATAATAATTTAAAAATATTTTCGGACCTCTGATAAGCCACGCCATCTAGTGTTTAAACTTCCACTCTTCTTTCTTTGGGGGCACTGCCCTTTTTTTGGGGGCACTGAGTGCCCCCCCGCGTGTCTCCACAAAAAAAGCCCTGTATGTAGGTAAGCGCCACAGAATAGTACGTACTAGTATAAAAATTAGTAAACTGGACACCAGTACGATAAAATACATATATAAAAGTGTATCATTCGAGAAACATTAAAAGTAATATTAAGTCTATATTAAATGTTTTGATGTTTCAAAAACCTGTTAAAGTATCTAAAGACCGAAGCCAAAACAACAATAAAACCGAACATAACCGATAAATCGGTATCACTGACCGTTCAACTCATCAATCATCGGTACGAATCGATAAAGTGTGAAAAATACATTTAAATCGTAATTCGGCCCTTGGCCGACGGAACGTTGCGATATCGAAATCGGTTTGTATGACTGTATGAGGGTAAAGACTTGGTGCGATTGTGAGCGGGACACAATAAACCATATTGTGTTTCACAACTAAAACAGCTTTATTAATAAAAATTAAAATATAGCCTATTCTAACTTTTAGGATGTTAAAAACTTTTCTGGTATTTCTTCTGATCAAAAACAAGCCAAAAGTGTATTTATACACTTACATAGGTTCAGAATGTTGTGCAAACGTAAATTATTTCTAAGAGGCGCTCTGATGTACTGTGTTATTTGTTGCCAGAATTATTTCCATTCTGTGATAGGCCACAGTATAAAATACTAGTTGAGGCCCGCGGCTCCGCCTTCGTTTCGTCAGTTATCATGACAAATACAACGGCTATATTACTATAAAGTTTCATCCAAATTCGTTCAGTAGTTTTTGCGTGAAAGAGTAACATCATCCACCCATCCATCCATACTTACAAACTTTCTCGTTTATAATATTAGTTTAGATTAGCCTAATGTGTGTAGAAAAATTTCACTTACATATTTACCTAGGTAAACATTGAAAATTGATATGGAAAGCCATGAAAGTAATAAACGAATATCTCTGATCACATATGATGACGCATACCAATTGTATTTATAACTAGCCGACCCACGCAACCTCGTTTGCGTCTTCTATTGCCCGTAGCGTGATAATTTTCCCCCGTTATCGAAACATTTTTCATTGCTGCTCCGCTCCTATTGGTCCTAGTGTGATGATATATAGCCTATAGCCTTCCTCAATAAATGGGCTTTCTAAAACTGAAAGAATTTTTCACATCGGACCAGCGGTTCCTGAGATTAGCGTGTTCAAACAAACAAACAAACAAACAAACAAACAAACAAACTCTTCAGCTTTATATATTAAGTATAGATAGATTACAACCTCGCTCT
This sequence comes from Spilosoma lubricipeda, assembly GCA_905220595.1. NCBI lineage: Eukaryota > Metazoa > Arthropoda > Insecta > Lepidoptera > Erebidae > Spilosoma > Spilosoma lubricipeda. Next base: position 11,475,173 of record HG992296.1, on the reverse strand, counting down.
TGAACCCTGTCCGCTCGTACTTCCACGCCCGCTTTTATCCAACAGTGCGACTTAACCTCAAATCGTTTATGTGAGTGGTGCTAACTCAAACATTTTATCGCCCACTATAAATAAGAACATTAATTAATATATTCGATAATTATTTTCTAGAAATGAAAACACATCTATAAATCGTTAATGTACAGTTCGACGACTTTTTGGTTCAATTGAAAGCTTTCCGCGTACACAAGTGAAAAGAATTAATCATTCGGTTTTTATTACATTTTTACAATTATTGTTAAGTACGTTAAGATATAGATAGAAGACTTTATTAACTCTTATTGCACGTCATCATTTGATGACATGGTGAATCTTTAGAGAAGTACTGACTGTGGTTTACTGAATGGTGTGCAATAGTCTTACTTACGACAAAACCACATACTTTTAATAACTTTAATTCCACTAAAATACCAGCGTTGGTGATGTGAAGGAAAAGGGGGGGAGGGGAAGAGACGGGGCGTTACCACATTTATTGTGATTTTGTAGGGAAAGATAAAATGCGCACTTGAAGAATATAGTTAACGAATCATGGTCGACAGAGGCATTTTTACGAGTTTAGTAAGAAATTACTTCATTAACAATACTAAATATATATTTATTTCTATATTTTCAGGTCTAGAACGGGTGGCGGAGGAGTTGATGGGTCGAAGAAAATGGAAACTATATCAGGACGCGTTAATTCCAAAACGGGGGGAGGGCGAACGCTCCAGCGACGAGGAATCTGTCCACACAGACCCTCCTCCCGCACTCAAAATCAAGACGATAGAACAGATCAACGAAGACGAGGCAAAGGACGAAAGATCCGAGCGGTCGGACCGAATGGAGCGGTCTGCTGGACCCGACCGCGCAGAAGAGAAACCCCGACGTCCGGAGACGATATTGGAGTCGTTGATCAAAAGACCTGCAACTCAACCCAAGATGGAGCTGTCAGAGGAACCTGCCGACTGGAAACCTCAGGACAAGTGCTACTTCTGTACGGATGGGGAGCCTGTTCAAGAAGCGAGGGCAGGTGGCGCCACTGTAAGTACTAATTCATAGATATTAAATGTATTCTTTTATTTTAATTTGGATAAAGTAAATGTCATGTTCATGTTAATATATCAACAATGACCGCGGGTAACACCGCGGAGTTCAGCTAGTTTCAAATAAATTACTTACGGATAGTTATACATACTATGCAAACATTTACCTTGTATTATATTATTAACTAGCTGAACCCCACAGTGTTACCCGCGGTTAATGTCGTGGTGACGCCGCGGGGCAAAGCTAGTCTAAAAAAAGTAGCCTAAGTTACTCTCTATATCATAAGATACCTAACAGTGAAAGCCCCGTCGAAATCATGTATACATACATACGCATTTATTAAAAAGCGGTTATTTTAATATTACAGACACTTGGTCACTTAATTGAAATTAAATCATCATTCAATTTTAAGATAGATATTTTAGGTAAAATAAGTTGTACTATCTTTGTTTAGTCATTTTATACTAATACTACAACTTTGCATGACACTTGAGGCTTTTATAGTTGATTTCACATCGTTTTAAAACACCTAAAATAAAATGCACTATACACTTCTGCATATTAACTTTAAATATCTGAGACGTCACGCCTTTTCTTTAGTTACATGAATCTAGATGGAAATCTGATTAAAAAGTTTACTTAATGAACTAGATTCTTTGTGACAAAATGAGTTTTCATTTCCTAAGATTCGGAGGGTCAGTCTTTTTAATACAGTAACGTGAAACTCTTGTTTTTCAAAGAAAACTCCGGCACTATAGGTGTTCTGGGTACTTTACAAACATACATGAAACACCTAGACTTAGAACAACAATTTGTTGTTCGTACAAAGTGTTATTTCATGTGGGATTTGAACTCACAACACTTAGTGTACGCCACTGTTATATGGGACTAATCCCGCCCACATTCCCACCACTGTAACTCCTGTACACCAGGATCAACAGCAGTGCCCCACAAACACTCCGAGTTATGACACTCGGGAAGTCCCAGGAAGAAAATTAACTGTCTTGGAACCCGCAACGAAATTAATCAGAAGAAAAACAGGAGGAGTTGGAAATGATAAGTCCACTTCCCTCCTTAACAAAGCGGGAGAGAAAATGATGTCAAAATAGGCAAACACCTTTTACAAACCGGGAAGCACCACGGATAAAGTATTAGGGGTCCTAAGTGAGCTATATTTGATTACTAAATATGTATACGCCGCTGTTATAGTACCAACATGTAGTGTTAGGTTTAACAACGTTCACAGAAATGTAATAGGCATCATTTCAATTAGTCAGCCTCCGAAAATCATCTCCCAATCTAAAACAGATGTGATCTGACCTAGATATCCTGTTGACCACACGAGGCTAGCTCATACACGTGTACCGTACAATAATACAAACCCATGAACTAGATTGAACACGGGCAGTGAACCAGATGTTCGTTACACATACAAACATACGTGACGTAATATACTAGGACTTCTTGTAACTCACTGATACAATGTGGGGCGAATATATACTATAAATACCTACATACATACATAAATAGTGATAGGTACATAATAGATGTAATATTAGTCAGTGGTTAACTAGTGTGACTGCTTAACGGTCGTAGATTAGATTCCCACTCAAGACAAAAATGTATTACTAGCTGAACCCCGCGGTGTTATCCGCGGCTATTGTTGTACCGCGAGTAACGCCGCGGGACAAATTTAGTCTAAAAAAGTAGCCTAAGTTACTCCCCGAATCACTAGCCACCTGCCAGTGAAAGTCCCGTCAAAATCCGTTCAGCCGTTCTAGAGATTACCCGGAACAAACAGACAGACAGACAATATAATATAGCGCTCAATCAACAGCCTTAAGATGACGTGATTGCCCTTTGATCTTCCAGTGACGCAATAGTGCATGAATTCTTGCGTGAGTCAAAATGACAAGAAGATTTTACATTCGTGAATCATACTGCGTTTTGTTATTGCTATATTAACTTCCGACAATTTACTTGTAGGTATACCTAATAGACATATTTTATCTGTCCCATTCAAAGCTACCCCGATAAGTGGGTCAATGTTAACCTAACACCCGTATTCAAAACATACGTAATTATGTTTTGATTTTATAACCAATCTTCGGATACTTGTCTAATTGAATGTCACTAAATTTGAAAATAGTATTATTTGTCTTAAGAGTTTATAGATCGGAGGTAGGTATAGCAAATGAGAATAATATAACTTTAAGTTGTAATTTTTAATTTAATGAAATAGCAAGACGTTGTGAATAAAAAGTCTAAAATGTTAAAAAGCAAAAGGGTAACAAACTTATTCTATCAATCTATTGACATATAGCTGCCCATTGCTGGACATAGGCTTGTCATATATTAACAACTCGATCCTCCAATTTATACATTCAGTCCTTTCCATGAAGCTGATTGCTATATTTCCTCAAAGCCAATATTTCCTCAAACAAAAAAAGGTTGGGACTATTTTAGGTAGGTGGAAATAAAAATTAGGTACATAAAAGCAAAGAAAAATAAACAGCTAATAAGAAAAGAAATGGACAAGCAATGGATACAATAAAATATGAAAAGATAAATAACTTAATTAAAAATAATGATTGACATAAGGCATACCTATAGTGCGAAGACTAACACAAACGAACGACATGAATGCGATATAGAATGACAAGGTCCTGTCGTTTCCGTGGACGGGGAAAAGCTGAGTTATCCCCTAATGGGATAACAATAAAAGAAAAAAAAAGTACTGGGTAGGTGATAACTCAGTTATGTAGAATGATTCTTCTTGATCTTTTAAGGGTATGTCTTGAAATGAACCGACTACCTCTCTTTTAACAGTCACAAACCACTGGATCAACTGGCCCATTCGTTCGCGTATCCTAGAATGGGGTAGTTGACTATATCGTAAATAAATAACGATGTCTCTACCCTTAAAACGAATACTACAAAACATCTCGGAATATATAATTATTGCAGTTTTTCATTTCTATTATAAATTTTAATCAAATATACATTGAAATATATTGCTCAATTGAGTAGTGTAAAACAGTGACGTCATAAGTTTGTATTTAGTACATTTTGTATACAAAGTTATCGTTTTGACATATGATAAAAAGTATTTAATTTGACTAAGGTGTCAACTACCCTATTAGATATATCACTGTTTAATTTGTATGCCTGCTTTTCACTGTGTGTATTAACACATACAAATAATTGTCACTCTGTCTTTTTTCCATTACCTACATAACTTTCCGTTGGGATGAATGACAGACAGACACACGAGAACACAAATAAAAAGCACAGCTACCACATACAGACGCTAAGTGTGTAGTTTTCATTGTGTGAGCAATAATTTTGTTGTTATTGCCTGAGATTTTCCCAAGGGCACAATGGAACCAAATAACTAAGTACCGTTGGTATAATTGTGTACCAAAACTAGTTATTTTTTGTATTCTTTGCATTATATAACTCGAACGGAGTAATACTTACCTCATAAAAACCGGTGTTCATAATTAATTCATAATTTACTTTAAAAGTTACAATGGTGTTACATTTTATTTTTACGTATCCTTTTTGGTATCCTCAACAGGTAAAAATATATTTTGTAAGTTCGTAGTTCACCTTGAATCAGTTAAAACTTATATTATTATGTAGGGATTGTAACTTAAATCAATAAAATATATAAATTGAAAATGTATAAGAACTTCGGAAATAGGAAATATCGTTCATTCATCTGTCTGATAGGTAGGTATATATAGTTAATAATATTTACATGTTTTACATTTATATTTTTACTAGCTGTCCCGGCAAACGTCGTTTTGCCATAACTACTAATAAATTAAAAATTAATTAAAAAAACATTGTCCAGCGGACAAAATTGTGAATCTAAACCATTCCCAGATCCCCTTGAACACACACAAAAAATTTCATCAAAATCGGTCCAGTCGTTTGAGAGTAGTTCAGTCACATACACACTCACAGAAGAATTATATATATAAAGATTGAGGCACGTTTTAATAACAGGTACTGATACTAGTTACTACATACTTATACCACTCGATACGTAGGTACAGAATAATAATACTATTAAATTGTACATCGAACGTGGTATCATAGTCTTTTTAAACTTTTTTTTTTTAATTCAGCTTGAAGATGATTATAATTTTACACTCCATGTTAATCCGGTAATATTTATTAGGAACTAGTAGGTAGTTTTCCGCTACTTTACCTACGTTTTTAATCACAGCGAATTTTCTTCATAGCTTTTTTTTTCTCAACAGGAAGTATACAGGGTTGTCCAAACTCCTTCAAGATATTCCTCTATAACTGAAAGTACTTATGGGTAATTAAGGAAACCCACTTAGAGAATATATAAAAGGAACCATGTTCTTACTTACCATCTTAATAACAATTTTTTTTGTGTTTAAATTGTGCCTAGCATTTGATTTTTGTGTCAAAAACAACTTAGTAAGTATTAAATATATTTTTGTATTAAATAAAATATGAAAAAAAAATATTAAGCCTTTAATCTAGTAAAAACTAGATGCCATGAACGAAGCCACGATACTGAGCTAGTAATAACAAGTTGTCACAATAACAGGGATGGACGTATTCATAATAATTCTAGTCACCGTCCGTAATTACACTTTATTGTAAAGCCAATACCAATTATGTAGCCTGTCTAAGCCAAGCAAAACAACAACCAGCCTCACTAGACACCCGCATTCCCATACAAGTCTCTTGTTCTCCCACAATAACCAACAACAGCGGAATAGGAACAGGTCAACTTACACAAGCCGTGCAAACCATAGTTTCAATTTAGAAAACAATGGCTTATCCATTTTCTACGATTCCACGTCAAAGTAGAGTTGGTATTTTGATTAATACGCGCGAAAGAGATGGGGTGCGTAAGCTTCGCTGTACAGACGAAACTGGCCCTTTTAGTTATAGGTATAAAGTTGAATTCAACTTTTAAAGTTGTGTTGTTACTGAAATAGTGAATGTGTAGGCGTAGAGCATGAAAAGTAGGCAGTGTAAGAACAGAGAGTTGAGTGGAGAGGACATTGTTACTTTGTTTTTGAGTGTGCTTTTTAATGCGTTTTTCATTGAGGCTAATTAATTTTGTTCCCGTTTATTAAATTACGGAATGCGGTCGTGTTTTAACCTTACAACCTTTTAACTACTAGTAAAATGACGAAATGCATTATTGACATTTAAATTAGAGAGAAGAGTGGATAAAATTTATTTGTTTGATTAATTAACGTGTCATTTTTAATAATCTAAAGAGTTCTCTCTTAGTATGTATGTACTATAGGTATAGTACATACATACATACATACGTACGTACATGTATGTATATAGGTTTAATGTCTTTCTCAGTGAATTAATTTTTTTTGACGAATGTACGCTTAGGTACTTTAACTGTCTCGACTTTATGCATGCCACATCGCCATAAAAAATAACGTGATTTTTTTAAGTATAAAATAAATGGTCCCTCTCACGTGATGTGTAACAATTATCGCAACCAGCAATTGTTTAGTTATTAAAAACTATAAAGGTATCTCATATAATTACACAGGAAAAGTGATTCGTGCATGAAATAAATGCGTTTGAAATGCACAAGAGCTTTAAAAAGCTTGACAGTAATTTGAATTTAACCTACAAAATGTTCAATATTTTTATAATGAAACTGTACATACCTTAAAAAATGGTTTTTTGTTATTTTTTATCTTTTAAATGATTCGTAAAAGTTTAAGTCACTATTCTATATTAAAAACCAATTTGACAAACTTATATTTTGAAATAGGTACTATTTTACACATAAATGCCAATTCTTTTTACGATGAAACATACCTAAAACATAAAAGTTAGACACTCGATGCGACTCCACACCCTTCGCAATTCGATCGGTTAAACAGCATAGGCCGGACAGAAAAGCCTATAGGGGCGGTCCGCGGAGGGTGGAAACCTGGGAAAATTCACGTGCAAGGCCCACCCCTCAGCGAAACACGTGCGGCCAAATAGCCTGGCAGAACGAACGCCTTTACTAATCATTGCCGCTCGCGTAAAAAAAAAAAATTTGACGTTTCACGTGACGTTTGTGGAGTTAAAAATTTTGACAATAGATTTTTTCACATGTGTTTTGTTTTTTTTTCTCCCGTTGGTTGTGTAAAAGGCGTGTATGTGAAGTGGCCGCTTTGTTCGAGTGGTTTTTATAGAGTGTGAAATGTTAAACGCAACATGAGCCGATTTCATGGTTAGTTGGCGTTATTAGTTTCAGACATGAAATATACTATGTTTAGTTAGAATGCGTACTTTTTTTTGCCTTTTTTAATGTCGGGATAAATAGAAATGGCTCAGTGTGATTGGTGGGGCCAGAAGTAAAATATAACCTGTAGTTTAGTTAGCGTAGTTTTTCTTGATACTTGTTCTTTTATAAATAGAATGGCATTTAGAATTAATATTTATGTAGAACGTTTTAATAATACCTAGGTATGCTACAGAACGTAATTTTGCACTCTTGAAACATAGGTACAATTTTAATTGCATATATTTTATTATTTGCGCTTTTATAAAAAATGTATTAGTTTTATTTACCGAGGTAAGGTTTATCACATTTAGCTGCAATCAGTACCTACCGCCAAAATCGGTAAAATACGTCTCAAACCTAGTCAAATAAAATTATTGACTTGAAAAGTAGATATGGAAGTTAAGAAAAAATAATACTCATAATGGTACATCGTAACCTGAAATTTGCAGGAGCTTGATCAAATTGAAATGAAATATTTCAATTTGATCAAGTTCCTGCAAATTTCAAGTAGGTATCTAAACTTTGTCAGAACCTTGGAATTTCAATTCTTAAAGGAGAATGATCTAGGTACACATGTAACGGCATATCGTAACTTATTATGGTTCTAATTTAGGAAAGTAGATTTACTTTGGAACTTAGGAGTTTTGACATTGAAAGGCATGACCTGTACGATTTTTAATATCAGTGTTCTCTGTTAGGTAGTTAGATACTTTTAGAAAAAAATTTGTCTATGAACCTAACAGTTACTAAGTTTCGATTAAAACCAAGTCTATAAAATCGGAATATTAATCACCAAATTTAAAAAATTCAAGTATATCCAAAATCTACTTTTTAAAATATATCCTCTTCTTCACAAACCTTTTATTTTCCCTCGAATTTATCCACAACCTATAACGACTTCTCTGACCTCTCGTTACAATTTGAAATTAAAACAATAACACGGTACCAAGGAGGTTGGCAACTGTGTTAGTATTGACGTCACCAATACCTAATAGTTAGCGCGACCTTGCCACAGATAGCGGGTTATCAACAGCTTAAACTATGCTAACTGATAAAACGACCTCGCTTTAGTATTAGAACGTTAATCCGTCTCATCAATCACATACTAATCTACGTACTAACTAAAGGATTTTTGAATTGCGAATACTAACATGAAGTTCGTAACTTCAAAATAAAATTAGGGTTCGGAATTCGAAAATCTTTTATAATTCAGAGTTTCGAAGTTTCTGAAGTCTAAAAATCGTACAAGTCATTAGCACGTGTTTCCAACCAGTACTCTTTTCATTTAGAAATCATGTGAAGATACATTCTTACAGATTTTTAAATCTAGCTAATATTAAACACGAAGAGGAATTGGACTAATAAAAAAAAAATTAGGAACGTACATTCAAAATCATTAATATTAAAAGTGTACAGAAATACAAGCCAACAACATTCTGAAGAACCAGACGATTTCTCACGAAGTTTATTAATGTACAAAGAATGATCTTTTAACATTGAATCTTAAATTGACGCTTTTTTGATTTTTTATATAATTCATAAGACAATAATAAGTGTTTACTACTCTACGTGTGATTTTAGTTTTTATTATCTATTACTAGGGACCAATTGTAAGTAATAGAAAAAAAATATTCACAATTTATACTCCTCGAAATCTCACTCATATTTTAAGACGGCGTTCTGTGTTAGATGTCCGTGACTCTTGGATTCTGCTTATGCTTTCCATCAGGCAGAGTACAGTCACTTTGGCTATTCATAAAAAATGTTACCAATGTAGGTATATACCTACCTAACTATGATAAACCACAACTTACATATTTAGCCCACTTTTTCTATGGTATAGGCGGGCAAACGAGCAGACGTATCGACTGATGGTAAACGATTACCGCCGCCCATGGACACCTGCAACTCCAGGAGCATCACAAGTGCGTTGCCGGCCTATGGGGGTTGGGGGGGGAGCTAGTGGTAGAGGGTTGGGGTATGGGCCTCCGGTATCCTCACTCACTCATTAAAACACAGCGCAAGCACTATTTCACCTGTTTTCTGTGCCGTGGTGTCACTCCGGTCGAGCCGGCCCATTCATGCCGAAGCGTGGCTCTCCCACGGAGGCACTTGAATAATTTTCTATAAATTAACATAGTAGAGTACTCACATATGTTTTTTACATTTAGATCAAAACTAGCTATTGCCCGCGGTAAAGATTAGCCTACGTCCTTCCTCTAGAATCTCCATGCCAAATTTTAGTTGCTTAGCTAGTAGGAACTTTAAGTTAGTATTCGCAATTTAAAAATCCTTTAGTTACTAATAAGTATGGATATCAGGAAGCCATTTACAACAATCGTAAAATGAATTTTTATTTTGAGTTTTTAAATTGGGATGATTAAATCCTATAAGAGCCTAAAACACATTTCTAAAAGCATACCTACATTAAAATTTCGGAAAACAATTGATTGGATATATGTATTAGGTAGTTACTTAAATTACGTACCTACCTAATATTGAAGACACTGGTGTTAAGATTAGGTAAAAGTATCTGTGACAAGAGATTTGATCCGAGCAATGTTAATGAACCTGCAGTTATTTTAAATTGGCTCTAATGCTGTTCACAGTCGCCATGACCCTATTGATAACTACATAACAACCTACAGTGTTTATTCTTACGTAATGAGTGTTATTGTTAACGTCTTATTATAAGCTACCATAATAATTAAAAACTTATGTGGTATACTAGCTGTTTTTGTTAGGTATACCTTTTTTAACAACAACAAGGACAACGTCGTGGGGTGAATATAGTCAAACAATCTCTTTCTATTATCAGCTATCTACTAGTGAAAATCCCGTCAAAAAAGGTCCACCCGTATCGGAGATGTTCAGAAAAAAATGTTTGATGTAAACGCTGTATACTCGTATTAGGTATAGGTACGAGTACTTTTACATGCATTAACATTAAAGTTGTTAATTTGAAATAACAAACAAACACTTAAGGTTAGAATTATTTATTTTTCAAAGATTACCAATCACTTAACATAAGAAATAAACATAATTAAAAAAGAAGGTACATTTTTTTTATGTTTGACCCTGCCAAAATGACTCTACTCTGCCTGATGGAAAGCATGAGTAGAATCCAAGAGTGGTGGTCACCATACTTCGAATGCAGACAATGCAACAATGCAGCATGGTGACCCACACCATGGCGGGCTAGTGATGCTTCCGCATCATTGGGCCTCCGGTCTCGCACTCACCAACGAAACACGACAGCATGATCGCTGTCATTTTACGTTGATTTTGTGTGCGAGGGTAGTACTGCCCCGGTCGAGCCGGCCCGTTCGTGCTGAAATCAGCGTGGCTCTACTACCTTGAAAATGGTTTAGAGCTCATTTACAATAATAAAATGTAATGTAGGTAGACAAAAATTTAGGCACAGAACGTGCCACTCCAATTAGGGACTATTCACACTCATTGAATTTCATTATTTATTTATAACATTTCAATTTTATTTATTTGGATAGTATCTATGTATATAGGTATAGGTAGGTATTATATATTAATTTTAGTTTAGGTAGGTATGTGAAAATAATACAGTCATGTGTTTCGATTTATCCCTTTTTTAACTTACTTAAAAGTGGTCGATCCAGTGGAACAATATCATCATAATTATTCAATAGATAAATGTCATGGTTGAATGTAAATGGACGAAAAGACTAATGGCCCTTTGGGCCTGTGTTCACTTTGATTAGTGCGAGTGCAGGTGTAAAGTGCCGGTGATCAATCATTACCTGCACTCGCATTATCAAAGTGAATACAGGCCTTACTAAGTAATTTGCCTGATGACATATCAATAGAAAAAACCTACACATTTTTTGTTAAATTGATAGAAAGAACTACTTAAAGGTAGATCTTAGGACAATGGTTTTACATTCTGTAATTTTTCAGATCAAACATTTTAATTTTCAATTTTTGTGTTTTACAAAAGTTCTTTGCAATTTTAGCTATATTTACACAAAACCTTTGAAATAGTATTCCCATTTAGGAAAATAGATATAAGTACAAGCGGCATAAAAACTTTGAAGTTGTGTAATTTACTCAGGTACTTATGTAAGTAGGTAGCTACCTAACTATTGTCAAGACTGGCTTAGTAAATTTAGTTCTTTAAGCATAGAAACAAAAAATAGGTATTTAATTAAGTAAATTAGAACACTTTTATATAGTAGGTTATTTATTTAATACCATTACCTTTTTTTTCAATTTCAAACAAACAAAATTTATTAAAATATACGCGAGACCCCTAAATTCGAATAACGAATTAGAACTGAAAGAAAAAAAGCTATTGTTCTCGAACGTATTAATAAAAATACTATTCTAAATTCAAACGGCCCATTAACCGGTTCCCACGGCGGCCATGTTGGTTCGTCCTCGCCCGCTATTGGTGGAGGCCACGAGTTTAGAATTAGAATGTAGACCCCACCATTTCGCGAGCGGTAAATTATGTTGCCAGTTTTTTTTACGTTCCAAGTTCAAATGGGCAGCTGTTAGCTCGTCCGTTTTTTAATGGTAATCCTAGAACCGTTAAAAAAAAAGGATTAGGTTTTGAAACCGTGCAATTATAGTTTGTGTTGATGCGAGTAGTTTTGTTGGCTGGTAATAATAGACTAGTTAGTTGAAGGGTTGAAGCCTGCACAATGTTCGGGATAATAGATAATGCGACTATTTGTAATGAGACTGGCGTATCTTTAAGTAATCAATTTTCTTTTAATTATGGCACAGCTTTTGTCAGCACCAATTTAGAATGGCTAGGCTACTTATAAATAGCGAATGACATTGACATACTACGAGTATGCCAAAGTCCTTTAATATTTTACCATTTAAGTGCTAAATAGATGCTGTTTGTCTGTATGATTCAAGGAATAAGTATTTTTGTATTCATTTGCTTGCACACAGTCGCCCAATGGTAAGGTTTTAACGATGTTTAAGAATGATGATAAATGGTTTGATTACCTACAGGCGATAGATTTCAGTGAGACGAGCCATATGCTGGTTTCCTCTCGAGGCACTTAGTAAAAAATCTGACACAGAGATTCCTGATCCCTATTGTCATGACAATATTGTAAAGAATCATCGGTATTTAAAAAAAAAACGAGAGAGTCTCTACTCAGATAGGATCAGGTCATTATAACTGATCCTCTTTCAAAGACAAAACTACCAAAAGTATTGCACTTATCTATAGAAAGTTCACAACATTCAGATGTTTTCTAGTCCAGGTTTGCTAGTTCAAAAACTTCACTTTTTTGGTTATTTTGTTAGGTATTTAAAAAAAGGTTATTAAAACGATATCAAAAGATTACATTACTTTGACATAAAACAATAAAAACCATTTCACCCCTACTGTAAACGAATTTTCTTTTTGATTAGTAGGTACAAAAGTACCTATTGAGATATTTGATTTAAAAAAAAGTATTAAATAATTGCTTTATTCAATGCACAATATCACTGAACATAATTTCCATTGCTACTCATATAGAAACAACAACGAAAAGACAAAACTTAAGACGTAATAACAAAACTATTTACTAAAGACCTGTGTACACAAACAACTACATATATATACAACATGTATATGTATGACGCAGCGTATCTAAACAAGCCGTTAGTTAATATTCAAGGTGGACGTGATTAGCGAAACGTCAAGGTGAGCCGAACTGGTCGCGGCGCCCGCGCATGCACCGAACATAGACTAGAGAAACTGTAGACACGCGTGATATAAAAAATATTTTTTTAAATACATTTTTACCACATTTTTTCCTAATGATGAAGCATCTCAATAGGCCGTCATAGAGTGGGTCACCATGTTGCATTGTCTGCATTCGCAATGAGTATGGTGACCACTACTCTTGGATACTGCCCATGCTTTTCACCAGACAGAGTATGAACATGAAACTAATTGAATATTAATATTTAATTAGATTTTGCGTTCCGTTCCGTTTGCGTCTCCTGTTGCCCGTAGCGTGATAATTTTCTCCCGTTTAACAAACAAACAAACAAACTCTGCAGCTTTATAATATTATAGTATATATACCTATTCATATATTCTTTAAAGGCCGCAAAATAAATACTTGTAAATAATTTAATTTACATTAACTACCGGGTCTTTATCTTTATTGCTTAATTATATTATATGACTCTTCAAACCAACGTTGAAATGTTTATTTCACTTTTAAATCAGTTTGACATTTGTTCTTTATCAAATACTCATACGAATACGTTACTTTGGTAATATTTTTAGTGTCCGTACAAAGACCATTTGTCCGACATACCTCCTTGCTTATACCCGGTGAAGTTCGTGTGAAATTACGGATGGACCTGATCATCAACAACCCATAATGCTGGGCTCGGATCTCCTCTCAGGAGAAGGTCAAGGCCATACGTTCGGATGCTGGCAGAGTCCGGGTTGGGGACTGGCAAGACAACGCTGTGGCTACGTAATCTTGCTGTTGGATGTTATTGCTGTCGCCCAAAGGCCTTGAAATAAGCTTCACGACTGTTATCCTATGATAACAACCGGGACCGACTGCTTGACGAATCACGGAGACGGTTATGATATCATGCCACCAGCGGTCACCCGTCCAGGTACTGACCGGGCCGTCATTGCTTATCCTCGGTGATTGTTTCTAATCAACGAGTGCAACTGGACTAGAAGCGCCTTGCCTGGACTTGATCGATACCACAGAAAACCAGTGTGAAACCTCGTTCACTGGTTTTCTGTTTTAAAAAGTAATCACTTAACCCTAAACCCTAAATCTCAATAGATCGCCGTAGTGTAAGTCACCATGCTGCATTGTTGCATTGCCTGCATTGACAATGAGTATAGTGACCACCACTCTTGGATTCTTAATTAGGCTGAGTAGGGTCACTTTGTCAGGACCATATTATATAAAAAAAACAATAAATATATGAAACAAGTGCCTTTAATATCTAAGGGTAGTTTAATTGAAATTCGTATGCTTGAAGATATATTTTTATTACACGATTATACAACTGCCACGTTGGTCTTGCGGTTGGCAGTGCGACTGCTGATCGTGAGGTCTCGGGTTCAATTCCCGGGTCGAACCAAATGTTTGTATGATCTACGAATATTTGTTTCGGAGTTCGGGTGTTTTATATGTATAACATGTATGTATTAAGAAAAATAAATGTATGTATGTGTATTTGTATCAGTTATCTAGTACCCATAATACAAGCTCTGCTTAGCTTGGGACTAGATGGCGTTGTGTGTTAAGATGTCCGAAATTTATTTATTATTATTTATTTTTAATTAAAAATATAATTTTCAAATTGCTGCAACTAGAACAACTAGCTACAAAAAGAAAATTAAAAAATCATAAAAAAAAAACTTTTTTAAGAACAAACTTGTAATGCATTTAAAATAATAAATAAAGTATTTCTTAAAAACTTTACTATCAACTTATAATGTTATTACACAATTTATATAATACAAAAGCTTGTCGCTAGATTTGAAGTTTGAAAATTTTAAACATTGAAATCAGTCAAATCAAGTTATTTAATTTACTTCCAGGTAAATCTGTATACACATGCCTGCAAAATTTCAGCACAATTGCTTGAAGATCTGCTTCAAAATTGAGTTGCAAGATTCCACAAGAACAAACATAGTTACATACATACATTGCAAGTTAAATAAAAGCTTGTAAAAACACACCTAAATTGCCACACAAATACAAACTGTTTATCTCAATTACCTGTCTGTATAGCAACACTTAATCATTCTGATTAATAACTTTAATCATAATTAACTATTAATCACTAGTTCTATTATATTTTTCTAGACAATTTACCAACGTAGACCCATAGGAGGTAAAATTAACCTTCATTATGTTAAGTAGGTAGGTATTATATTCAATTTAGCCACGTGTAGGTACTATTAATCCATAATTTCTTGAGTAATGTAACATATCAACTTATTTGTTTATATTTATTAAATATTTCATGTTATGTGTATTTTACACATAAGTACATATTTCGTGTATATTTTTGCAATCTATACAAACAAGTGAAATTGAAGTGTCTATTTTACAAATTAACAGTTTTTCACTAAATGCATGAGAAAGTATAGGTAACGGTACTAAAATCAATAAACATTTTTAAAAATTTTCGTCTGTCTGATAATTTCGTCTGCGACTCCTTTCATCATTCATACTCGCCCTCATTTTGGTCTAAGCGTGATATTAACTATCCATCTTAGGCACTTACCTTTTGTGGAAGAGCCACGCTTCGACATGAATGGACCGGCTCGACCGGCCTCACAGAAAACCGATGTGAAACAGCGCCTGCGCTTACCATCAGGCGATACGTCTGCTCGTTTGCCCTCCTAGTACATAAAAAAAAAAAATGTATACCTAAATAATACAATAGAATTCAGTTCACAACAACTGAACATAGTACTTGGTAAATTTTGATCAACCTACTTAGGCTCTCTACAATCTGCCTACGCAAGATCCTGAACATCTTTGGATACTTAGCCAGAATAAACGCGAAAGCATCTTAATTTTGAAATAAATATAATAAGAGCTGTCTCGGTATTTTCCGAAACCATCTAACCAATTTTCACTTGTCTTTTAAATGGTATTTTGCTAAAGTGCCTTTTTTATGGAATAAGGGGAAAACGAGCAGACGTAACGCCTGATGGTAAGTGATTACCGCCGCCTTTGAACATCCGCAACACCAGAGGCGTCACAAGTGCATTACCGGCCCTTGGGGGATTATGAAGAAGGATGGGTTGTTGGGATCCGGGAACTGCTGTTGTGAACCAGGACAGCTTAAACCCTAGGCCAGCCGTGCAGTCAAACCGTGAGCTATCATATAAGTGAGGGTAGCCATCTTTGGTGTCACACACCTGCTGAGAAAATAATTAAATTGCGACATAAACATGTTGATTCAACAGAAGATAAGTGTGTTATTCATAAGGTAATGTTTGGTTAACACACAGCAAATAGGCAGGTACACCTTTCATTTCAATCCTTTACTTCTTTAATGCGCATATTTTAAAAGATGAATCCTGCACAAAGAATATTCCTTTGTTGGCTGTGTGTACAGCTAAAACTGACACAAATAACACCCAGACTCGGAACAACAATTTGTGAATCACTCAAAGTGTTGTCCCACGTGACGTTTGAAGCCACAACACTCAGTGCATTAAAAAGCGACGTGGTGAACCTTAAACCATTAGGCCTAGTCGTATTTCAAAATTATATTTAAACTAGCTGACCCACGCAACCTCGTTTACGTCTCCTGTTGCCCGTAGCGTGATTATTTTCCTCCTTTTTTGTTACATTCTTCATTGGTGCTCTGCTCCTATTGGTCTTATCGTGATGATATATAGATGAATCAGACCAGCAGTTCCTGAGATTAGCGCGTTCAAACAAACAAACTCTTCATCTTTATAATATTAGATAGATTTAAGGGTGGTACCTACTACATCATCCATACTAAAGTGATATAAATTCGAAAACATCTTTGTCTATTTGTCTGTTAGGCCGCCACGGCTGAACCACTGCTCCGATTTTGATGAAATTTGGAATAATAATATTTTGATTCTTGAATTAAGACATATGGTACTCTTTACCGCAATAGTCGACATACCGTCGGGTGGCTAAGGGCAAAAGCTAATTTTATTATAATTTACACTAGCGATTTATTACGATAAACATTTAGAAAATTACTAGCTAGATATAGGTAGGTACCTAAGTTTTTAAATAATATAGCATTCATATACCATTGCTCTTTCGTGTATGTGGGTAATTTAAAAATAAAGGTTTCATTTATGTGAAGGGTTCACACTTATGAGATGTTATCGTGATAGCAGGAAATGACCCTTATCAAGGTAAATTGTGCAGTAAAACACAGCGGCTAAAATACGGACTTAATGCACTTGACTTGCATCATTGAAAACAATCCGGAAATTCCAAAATATTAAAATTTAACGAACGTGTCTTTATATAAAGTAATAAACATGTAATAGATGAATGTATGATCAATAAATGATCTTGTTCACCCCGACATTGTTTGTCCTAGGTGAGAATCGAACCCACAAATTTTCAATAACACTAACCACACAGTAGACAAATAAACATGTCAGTTGAATACAGTGCTTAAAACATAGATTGGTCTCTTAGTTATCGCTAGTGTCATCTTAGAACTTACTAGGTACATTTCATTGTAAAGTTTTATACTAGTAACTAGCTGACCCACGCCACCTCGTTTGCGCCTAATATTGCCCGTAGCGTGAAAATTTCCACCGTTTTTAAAACATTCTTCATTGTTGCTCCGCTCTTATAGTAGTAGCGTGATGATATATACCCTATAGCCTTCCTCGATAAATTGACTATCCAACACCGAAAGAATTTTTTAAATCGGACCTGCGGTTCCTGAGATTAGCGTGTTCAAACAAACAAACAAACTCTTCAGCTTTATATATTAGTATAGATACGCCAAAACCTCCTTTTAAAGGAGAGGCTTAAGTCCAGCAGTGGTTGGTGGTGCAGTTAAAAGCTGATGATGATACGATAGAACTGGCACTTACTTTGTTGATGTCATAGCAATATGTCACAGAGACCAATCTGTACATTAAGGACTATAGTTTAATATTCTATGAATTTCTCATCTATAAGTTAACAACCAGGAAATTGGTACAAACTGTTTCCTTATTGTTAAATAAAGGTCGCTTGTTGAAATACCGGAAAATATATCATGATGTCAAACTCAGGGAAAATGGTTTATGATGGCAACTAGCCTTGGTGATGAATGTCTGCTTCACTGTTCTAATAGAAGTGATGAAAGATCTGATGATCAATGCTATGTAACTTGAGAAGTTTCCAACATAGCTGGTTACGAAAAATGTTGCTCTTATTTAGCTATTATCATTTCATGCAATTCTTATCGTTCTATTATTAAATTTCTAGAACTACTACTAATTAATAAAAAACAGAGAAAAGCAGATAAAATTAAGCGGGTCATCCAGTCTTCTAATGTATACTTAATTCTTGATTAAACTTTTTTTTCTAGAGTAAGGGTTTCTATTTAGTAAAAGAATATCAAGTTACCCAGTTATTCCAGTCTTACCGTGGGAGAGCCACGCTTCGGCATGAATGGAGTGATACCACGGCCTCACAGAATACCGGTGTAAAATAGTGCTTGCGCTGTGTTTCACCGAGTCAATGAGGACACCGGAGGCCCATAACCCAAACCCCCTTCACCTATCTCCCCTTCCTAAAGGCTGGCAACGCACTTGTGACGCCTCTGGTGTTTGCAGGTGTCCATGGGCGGCGGTAATCGCTTACCATCGGGCGATAAGTCTGCTCGTTTGCCCGCATATTCCATAAAAAAAAATTACAGGTGTTGCTTGAACATTATGAATACCTTTGTAACGCCACGAGAAAGAATCATACCAGTAAAAATTGCAAATTATATTTTACACAATCTCCAAATAATTTTAAGAACTTTACGAACTTCGTATTACACGTACGAAAACACGATAAGGATCTTTAGCAACAAAAGCCTGTTAGCCTTGAACATATCCTCTTTAGTATTCACAGCACAATATTGGCTTTTTCTTATTCCTGTACCTACTACAAACAGATTTTCAACAATAGATACCTAATTTTAATATTTTGATCATCTGACGTAACAACACCTAGTTTAAACTAAGCACAACTTGTGTAAAAGTGTATGAGTATTCTATCAGTCTATTTAGCTTTCATGCTAGAGTTACTGATAGAATACACACATCTTATATTTGTAAATACAAATACTACCTATATTATACTAGCCGACTAACGCAACCTCGATTGCGTCTCCTATTGCCCGTACGTGATAATTTTCCCCCGTTTTTCTAACATTCTTCATTGGTGCTCCGCTCCTGTAGGTCTTAGCGTGATGATATATATCCTATAGCCTTCCTTGATAAATGGGCTATCTAACAGTGAAAGAATTTTTCAAATTGGATCAGTAGTTTCTGAGATTAGCGCGTTCAAACAAACAAACAAACTCTTCAGCTTTATATATTAGTATATAACATACAAAATAATACCCAAGCTCCAAACATTTGGTCATAGAAACATTAGGTCAGACCTTAGAACAGACCATCGCATATGCCACCGAACCACAGAGGCATTCGTAAATATGTAAGAGAAGAGTAAACAAAGTGTAACTTCTTTTCTCTTTTGTTTCAGAGTCCAGCGTCGGAGTCGGACAGCAGTTCAGTGTCGGGTGCCAAATCCCCGGCCTCTGCGCCTCCGTTACTACAGCATTTGCTGCAGCTGCAGGCACAGAATCCTCAAACTTTAGCACAGGTAAAACACATCTTACATTACCGAAGCCTGACACTTATAGGAAAAGAGGAGATGGACAGAGGGGAAGAGGAAAGAGTGGAAACTTATGATAATCTCTTTTTAATTGATTTATTACTGCTTCGAAATGAATTCGTGTGGGTAAAAACTATATTTTTGAACAAACAATCGATGTCCAAAGGTTGACTTAGACAGCGGGCGTAGTGACGCATACGATATTCTGCGACGCATGCGATACACAGGTATTATATTATATACTAGCTTTTACACGCGGCTTCGCTCACGCAGACTTTCATCCCCTGATTTACCCCTTTAGGGGTGGAATTTCCAAAATTCCTTTTTTAGTGCTCACTTACGTTATATAAAGAAACTACATATGCAAAATTTCAGGATTCTAGGTTCAGCGGTTTGGGCTGTGCGTTGATCTCTGGGTATGTCAGTCAGTCACCTTCCTCTTTTTGTCAAACGAGATATTATATATATAGATTTCCATACCGATATTGTCAAGTAGAAAGTAACTCTGTCCACGTGGGTGGAACCGCGTCTAATAGCTAGTTTACTATACGATGAATGAATAATCGACCTCATACCAAAAAAATTATCCCGTTTTAAGTCACCGTAACTGTTATATGTGGTTTTAACTTAATCTAAAATTGATTAAATTTAATCTAAAATTGAATCAGAAATCGATCAGTTTTCGATTATACAGAAATTACTTTTTGTTTTGTATATGTCCTTTTGGTTCTGCTTTAAATCTTATCCACAAAGACTTTAATGTAGTGGTAGTTCATTGTAGGTATAGAAAGAATCAACAGAAACTCTCTTAAATTAAATCAAATCGATCAACGAACGATAAACTTTTCGAGTAAAACAACAAGAAACTTATAAGCAGCTGCATAATGTACCCCATTTTGCTTTTAAACTTAGTTAAAACAGATTTTATTCTTTTCTAGAACCTTCTATTTTTTACGTTCTTTTTCTTAACCGCTAGAGAATCAGCGTAAGAAAGACAGAGAGTAAGAAATATACTCATCATTTACTATCTTAACGTACAAGAATGATCATCAAATATCAAATAGACATTACATAGACTTGGCATCTTATTTATGACATGTTACGTAGCCATCGTTCCCCAAAATCTGTCAAGCCTCAAGGGTACATGTACCTAAATCATCCAAATACTAAAACACTAGCAGACCCACGCAACCTCGTTTGCGTCTCCTATTGCCCGTCGCGTGAAAACTTTCCCCCGTTTTTGAAATATTTTTCATTGTAGCTCCTCTCCTATTGGTCATAGCGTGATGTTATATAGCCTATAGCTTTCCTCGACAAATGGGCTATCTAACACTGAAATAATTTTTCAAATCGGACCAGTAGTTCCTGAGATTAGCGTGTTCAAACAAACAAACTCTTCAGCTTTATATATTAGTATAGATAGATATAGATTGTTGTCATTAATCATCAATAATAAATAAATAAATATTTCAGACATCTAACACACAACGCCATCTAGTCCCAAACTAAGCAGGGCTTGTATTATGGATACTAGACAACTGATACGAATACTTATATACTTTTTTTTTTGTAAATACATACAAATTATACATAGAAAACACCCAAACTCCGAAACAAATATTTGCAGATCATACAAACATTTGTTCCGACCCGGGAATCGAACCCGAGACCTCAAGAACAGCAGTCGCGTACGCTACCACTGCGCCACCGAGGCAGTTAAATCATCAATCATCATCAACAGTCTCTAACAGTCCACTGCTGGACATAAACCTCTCACTAGAAAGGATGTTTTATCTTTATACCACGCTGGCTAGATGGCTTGATATAAGATTTGTTATAAGAATTCCTTCTGTTTGTGGTGATGTTGTCCTTCGTAGTTTGTACCCTTAGTCACCTTCTATGACACCCATGGGGTGAATAGCGGTAGTAACAATACGTATTCTTAAACCTCCAAGACATGGACGATAAGATCACCAAACTAAATAGGTTGTAAGTCTTTAACCAAATAGATACAAAACTTCAGCCTTAATTGTCTACTAGCTGTTTCCCGCGGCTACGCCCGCGTGTATATCGGTTATCGCGGCAAATAGTAGCCTATGTGTTATTCTGATGTATAAGCTATATTACTTTAAAGTTTCGTCCAAATCCGTTCAGTAGTTTTTGTGTGAAAGAGTAACGAACATCCATCCATACTTACATACTTTCGCGTTTATAATATTCACACATATGCGTTTATAATCGCATCTTCTAAATGTCGACGCGTAATATACTACTATACCTATAGAATTTCTAATCACAAAATATTCTATTCATTAGAAAAAAAAACAAATTTAATTTGCTCGTTATAATGAAAGTTAAAATGATGTTATTAGATTCAATTCTATATACTTAACTATTAAGTATACACAATTTATATTGCTAAATAATTCAGCTAAAGTTTATTTATGATAGCATAAAGGATTAATATTCTCATTAATAAGGTCAGCCTCGGAATTCTGATCGCCCACTAAATAACAACCAGCCAATGTTACAAGCTCGTTGTAGATATCTGATAGTTTTACAATATTGTAAACTAGCTGAACCCCGCGGTATTATCGCGTCGTACTGCGAGTAACGCCGTGGGACAAAGTTAGTCTAAAATAAGTAGCCTAAGTTACTCCCTGGATCATTAACCACCTGCTAGTGAAAGATTTGGTGTGTTTTATATGTCAATAGTCAATTGACTGCACTGATGGTGTACTGGTTAGATTGATCGCTCGCCGCTTCTTACTGTATGGAATCAGCTGAAACTCTCTTAAATTAAAATGTAAATCAAATCGATTGATGAACAATAATATTCTTAAGTAAAACACCGAGATACTTATAAATAAGCAGCTGAATAATTTACCTCATTTTGTTTTAAGAACCTTCTATTCTTTTCGTTCTTTTTATTAAGAAAGATAAAGAGTTATAAATGTACTCATTGTTCATAATCCTAACTCACAAAGATGCTGCTTTCTACTGTTCTGAGTGTTATGGATTCGATTTCTACATGGTACAACATTCTTGTGTGATCTAAATTGTTGTTCTGTGTCTAGGTGTTTTTTGTGTCTATTTCATGTGTCTCTAAACTTCCCAGGGTATATTAATGGTGAGTTGTCTTCTAAAGAAAAAATTAATAACACATACATGTGAATCTTTTTCGGCTAACAATATCTATTATCTATGATCCAGGGCCTTCTTAATGTATGACCTATCTATTTATTATACAGTGTGGGTTTATATATAACCAACCAGAATCCCACACACTTCAAACAGCTTAATGTTAAAGTGTATTATTTAAGATATCAATAGTGGCAATAATTCAGGTTTACATGTATGTCTGTGTGTAGTTCCAGCAGATGATAGCGGCCCTGGCGGCGTTGGGGAGCGGGCTGGTGCCCGCGCCTCCACTTTCTCAGGCTTGGATGATGCAGAGGATCGTGCAGAGACCGCAAACGGATAGGTGAGTACAATCTTATTTTAATAATCTTTGGTTGTCTTGACTCTGACGTTAAATATTCTCACAGAAATGCTAAAAGTACCTTTTATTTAATTTGTTCTTTAAATTACTTTCTAGTTCTTTACATGGGTTAAAACATTTCGTAATCAATTTGAAACCAAATAAAAAAACACAATTTAGGCATTTTGGGAACGCTACCAGTAGGCGATATGTAGAGTTTTTTGACGTTTGTATGTAAATATTGTTACTGTTCTTTTTATTTAAGGTTATGTACATAGGTTTCTATATCATGTAATTTAGGCAGTAGTATTTATAGTAAGGGAAGAAGTAGTAGTATTAATCGAATTATAGTTGTAAACTAAATATTTCACGAGATAAAATTATTTCACAAGATGTTAGTGTTTTCAAATATTTTTCAACTCTTAAAAGTCACATTTAAAAACCTTGTATAGACTCGTGATTGATGATCTCTGATATAAGTATTCAATAGCGTTCAATCTTTATTTATAGTAGCCATAAGGCAGCCATTATTTATAATATCGTGAAAATCAACGATGAATAGAAAACACCGTAACCTCTATACCGATTGGCGGTAACCGTTTTACAATATTAAAGCCAGAGCCACACTATATTCTGTGGTTGTCGAATGATTTATAATAAAGCGATCGAGACTTAGTTTCAATTTTGTCTAAAAAGTGTAAGATTAAATTGAAGTAAAAAAGAAAATCTATATTTTTTTATGTATGGCCCTGCAAAAATGACTCTACTCTGCTTTATGGAAAGCATAAAACATAAGTAGAATCTCAAAGTGGCGGTCATCATACTCATTGCGAATGCAAATAATGCACACCATAGCACCTAGTAATACTTCTGCATCATTGAGCCTCCGGGCCTCATTCCTCTATCACATAACACACACATTTAACAGTTAAAGAGACTTACTCCGATACAAATCTGCCGGCTCCATTGAACAGCACTTTCGTTTGGAGGCCTAACGTTATAAAAAAACTATACAATCCCAAATTTAGCATGATCATAAAACAGCATTTATTAGTCCACTGCTGGAAAGACTTAGTAGAGGAAGTAAGCAATTTTTTTCCTCAAAATTTTAGCAAATGTAATAACAACATAATTTAAAAACGGAATAATTATAAACCTTAAATGAAAAAATATCCATCCTCCGACTAAGCTCCGTAAAACAAACTTTACAGTATCATATAAAAATACGTTAAAAACTAATTGAAAATATTCGATGAATATTAAAAGCAATAGTGTGGACCCAACCCATGGATGACAAGGCCAACGATAGGATTTATGATGATTCCACACAAAATTATACCTGCATTGAATGGTGCCGTTCTAATGGCATTGAAACAAAGTTAAAGGCAGTCCCGAACTCAACTTTCAATATACAGTTTAACAATACACATTGTAATAGTCTATTCTTCACAGTTATTGTATTGATAGTGATATATTTCTTTAGATTGAAAGACATGGCTTCAGATCTTATCATAACCTCTCTCTCATCTCTCAACGATTTGATAGAAAGCTAGCTGCCTGGGCTGTGTCGTTTTTACAATTTTCTCTACTATTTTTACGTTTTTTTTCTCCATATGAATCTTCCTTGTGCATTAACGAAAATATTAAAAAATAATTTCCGAATTGGTCGAGCGGTTCTTAAGTTTTACGATTCATTTTTATTCATATCGATTATACAGTCATCTCTATCCATTTATGTAGGTATATATTCTAAAGAAACTATTCGATTAAAATAAAAAATAACAATCGATTTCTTTATTTAAAAATATTTTTACTAATTTAATAAAATATATCAACGATTCTAATGTTTACCATTTTTCACTCTGAAATTTATTTTCTATCATTTGTTTCCATAGTCTCCAGTTTAAATTAAATCAGTGTAATGTTATTTACCTATTGAAAACCAAATTAAATAAAACTACTCATGACATTACGTATGAAAAGTTTTCAACACTGATTTATTAATATAAGTAACATAGATTTTGCATTGTGAAGTAAAAATGCTTCCAAGTACACATACTACTTGCAAAAGAATTTACAAAGAAGTAGGTCTAGTCGTCATTACATAACTCCAATACTTTTGGTTTTGCCTTCAACCAGGACTTAATATGT
Source organism: Spilosoma lubricipeda (assembly GCA_905220595.1). NCBI lineage: Eukaryota > Metazoa > Arthropoda > Insecta > Lepidoptera > Erebidae > Spilosoma > Spilosoma lubricipeda. The sequence continues at coordinate 11,449,807 of HG992296.1, read as the reverse complement.
TAAGTTTGGGTTGGAAAGCATTAACTTTTCTAAAAGAAAAACTCAATTACATAACAATTACGTACGCGTACACGTAACACAATGGATTTCTCAGTCAACTACCCAATTTTCATGCTATTAACCTTGATCCCCGTATGGAGAGCCGTATCGTTAGCTCACTGTGTGACTGGAATACTTAATACAGTTGGAATAAGCCTTATTACAACGGATTTACTTGTATTTAGATCTGTGTCATTGTGTATTTTCGTTACCTATAATAATAATATTTTGTGACGCAAAATTAAGTTCATATTTTCTGATACAATAGCATTTTGGTTGGTTACATACATAGTAACAGTCAGGCTGTGGTATCTAGAGTAAGATTAAACTTGTGTTGTGAATACCAGTCACTTATACCAGTTTCACCGTGGGAGAGCCACGCTTCGGCATGAATGTGCCGGCTCGACCGGAGTGATACCACGACCTCACAGAAAATCTGGTGTGAAATAGCGTTTGCGCTGTGTTTCTACCCTCTGTGTTCTAAGCACCCTCTCGCCACCCCCTAATCATGGAGCTCGCGTCATCGTCATCGAACCCTTTCCATGGACTATATTTTTCATCTCATTTTATCGCTCATATTAATTTAAATAGCACAGATGTACACTTCAGATGAGCTTAAGCAACTGCTGGTCATAGTTTTGAGTTTTCACTTCTTCGGCAGTCCTCATGACTGCTTTGCGTTTTTTTCTTTTTTTGGAGATCGTTTAGTTATAATCAAAGACAAAACTAGAAACAAAACCGTCCTAACAATATAGTCAGGTGTATGCTCAAGGCTAAACGCAACTTGTAATTTAAATGAGTTTAGTTGATTTTGCATTGTGCCACCCGACTTTGTGTGTGTTGTTACATTATACGGTATGTGATATTTCGTGCTTATCTGTATTTTTCTATACCTAAAATATCATCGCCCTACCCGTTATTATTCCCAAGATTATTTAGTTGGACTGGTTGAACTAGTTGTCGGTCCATTTGAAGACACTCACTTCCCAATAACGATTGCCATAGATGTTCATGACAACTGGGACCAACACGCCTTAACTTGCTCTCCGAGGCACGGAGTTGTTGTTGCTTAGAAGTATTATTAAATAAATTAGAACGATATTTTATTTTTTCTATGTATGGCCTGCTAAAATGACTCTAATCTGTGTGATGGAAAGCATAAGCAGAGTCCAAGAGTGGTGGTCACCATACTCATTGCTCATACAGACAATGCAACAATGCAGCATGGTGACTCACACTAAGGCCGCCTAGTGATGCTTCTGCATCATTGGGCCTCCGGTCTCACACTCGCCAATGAAACACGACAGCATGATCGCTGTTATTTTACGCTCATCTTCTGTGCGAGGGTAGTAACGCCCCGGTCGAGCCGGCCCGTTCGTGCTGAAATCAGCGTGGCTCTACTACCTGTTAACAATTAGGTAAACTATGTTTTTTTATGGAGAAACTAATCTTTTACGGATTTAGCAGTTTATTAAGTATCTATTGTACTGAGTATTTAGTGCAAACTGCCACACTACAGGCTGGTATTAAAAATTTCTTGTAAGAAAAACCCAACAACAGTTTTGGCCTAACCTGCGCTCAAACCGCTAGGCTGACCGATAGTCCATCGAGGCAGTCTCTATTCCTAATACAGAAACCTATAATTTTACAGTCGAAGAACCATGCTACTTTAAAATGAAACCTCATTAAGTACCATTAAAAATTCTACCCAGTCTTTCTATAATGAGTCAGTCTCCTTTTCTTGAAATTTGAGTAGGTATGAGTATGAGAACCTCAATCATGAGGAAACATAAAGGAGGATTGATAAGCTGATCATAATTCCCTTCTTGTAGTTAAGTTAAAGATGGGTGTATTATTTATATTTTCCTTCTTTCACCCTGTCATCTTTAAAATGATTGTTTTGTTTGTTGGTTTACCCCAACCACTTAGAATTGACGTAAGAACGTTTTTCCAAACATTTCTCTTACACGTCATTTTTATACAGATTTTTATTTTAGTCATATTATCTATATTTGTCACTTTTATTATTTCCCTTTAAGGCTTGACTAAAAAGTTATCCTATGCTTCCACTAATATTGCTGGATGTTTTCTTATCTACACAAATAAATTAAATTGCAGTGTCTGTTTGTAATTTCAAAACTAACAACTTTTCACTAAATGCATACCAAAAACTTATACGCGACTTACCTACATCAATAAATCAATTTTTAAAGTTTTTGTTGGTCTGTATGTTTCGGCTAATTTCTGGAACGGCTGAACTGATTTTGACAAGATTTTACTGGCAGATAGCCGTTATTATAAGGTGTAACTTGGGCTAAGTTATTATAAGGGTAAGGTAATTTCAGAAAAAGCAAAAATGGAATACTCTTACGACGCCGACCAACAGCTGATTCAAATTTTTATCTAAACTAAATATAATTTTAAAAGAAACTAGCCGACCCACGCAACCTCGTTTACGTTTTCTGTTGCCCGTAGCGTGATAATTTTCCCCCGTTTTTGAAACATTTTTCATTGGTGCTCCGCTCCTGTAGCTCTTAGCGGGATGATATATAGCCTATAGCCTTCCTCGATAAATGGGCTATCTAACACTGAAAGAATTTATCAAATCGGACCAGCGGTTCCTGAGATTAGCGTGTTCAAACAAACAAACAAACTCTTCAGCTTTATATATCAGTATAGATAGATTACTTTAATTTACAAAATATGTAATGAACCTACTTGAAACACTAACCAAGATAATTTAAAGAAGAGAAAAAGCAAAAAACCTCTCGAAATTCTGCTTCTTTTGGAAGAGCAAAAATCTTCTTAATTCTGGTAAATATTATTAGACTTAAGTAGGTCTTATAGAGCACTAGCTGACCCACGCAACTTCGTTTACGTTTCTTATTGCCCGTAGCGTGATAATTTTCCCCCGTTTTTGAAACATTTTTCATTGGTGCTCCGCTCCTATTGGTCTTAGCGTCATGATATATATCCTATAGCCTTCCTCGATAATAGGGCTATCTAACACTGAAAGAATTTCAAATCGGACCAGCGGTTCCTGAGATTAGCGTGTTCAAACAAACAAACAAACAAACAAACAAACAAACAAACTCTTCAGCTTTATATATTAGTATAGATGTGGCTGTGAGCGGATGCGGCGCCGACGTTCGCTGTACCGGCGCCCGGCGGACACCGCGCCGAGATTTCGTTTCTTTGAACAACTAAACCAATTTGTGTTCTGTTGTTGTGTTCTGTTGTTGAGTATTGTTCATATATTTTTATTTATTTTTCAACTTTATGCACTTATGTACATCGGACTTAATGCCCGGAGGATTCCTCTACAAGACAACCTTTGGGGTGTAGAGATTTGTAAGTGCATCGAGATATCAGTTGTAATTAGCAACAGAAACAGGTAAAATTGTTCACCTGTTTGTGTGTGTTTTACTTTGTTTAAAGAGGAAATGTTGGGGCTTTTGTAGATATTTTTAACCGACTTCAAAAAAGGAGGAGGTTATCAATTCGACTGTTTCTTTATGTTTGTCACCTCATAACTTTTCGAGAGCCAATCGAACCGATTTTGATGATTATTTTTTTATTTGAAAGTTTGTGCTTCCCGTGTGGGCCCATTTAAATTTGACCCAGTTCTTGAAGTTGGTATTTTTCTGTTAAAATTAATGAATACGTAAGTCATAGGTAAAAGTTGGTTATGTACTGTGAAGTTAAATTACTTCGTCTTTTTAAACTTCAAAACGATAACTTATATTTTTAACAAGAAAATGTTTAACAAACTTTAACCCTACTACGTAAAAACTTTTATTAAAATAAATGTATTTATATCAGTTGTTCTTGTATTATCTGTCTAGTAGAGATAATACAAGCTCTGCTTAGTTTGAGACTAGATGGCCATTGTGTGTAAATGTCAGAAAATATTTATTTATTTATTTATATATACCTAGCTAATGTCACACAGACCACGGTCATTATTACGACTCTAAATGCTTTGGTGGAACATGCAAACAAACTGACAAAAATCTTGTATATAAATAGGGGTTATGGCGTTATATGCTTAAAATTAACTTTGTATTAACATTTGGTTTAACAGTTGTAAAAATAATGATAAGTTAAATCAGTAATTAGCATTTATAAGATGTCGATTTGGAAATCGATACTGGATTTCATTTAGTCTTATAAGGCAAATAGACAAAAAATGATGTTCCCATCAAAAATTTTACAAATACCAGCTGACCCAGACTGACTTCGTCTGCGTCTCTGTTCAATCATGCTCGGCTACTATCTTAGGCACGCCAGTAAAACACACATCAAAATAACTTGAAAATACTTAAGTTGGTTAGATACTGTCAGAGTTCATTGAGAGCAACAACGTGACACGAGAATTCTAATTTACCTACTTACATACAACAAACGGAAATAAACCATACGTGTATTCCATCTATCGAGCAACGCAACAAACAAACAAACACGCAGCGTGTCACACAAATTCGTTTTACATAGCGAACGAAGTCCCGCGTCTGAAGAAGCCGACGACAATAACGTCACACTCGCCTTTTGTATATCCCGTCACTCGGCACCGTTCGTTTCAGAATATCTTGAAATACGATATTGAAACGATAATATATAAATGTAGTTTTAAATTTCTAGCTGTAACATCTTAGATAAGTGAGAGTTTGTAGGAGGTTACAATTAGATCGTTATAATCATTTAGTATAATTGTCTTATTTGAGATGACTTCATTTTAAATAAGGTGTGTGTAGGTAATACAGCTGTGATTTTAACGTAAATAACAACGTTCATTTGACAGTAAGTTGAATTTAAAATATGACTTTGCCAGCCATTTTAGTCATTTTATGTCTTAATTTTGTTAAAGTTCGCATCACCAGAAACAAAATAATAGTTGATAAGACATACTGTATATTTTGCTAAAGTCAACATGAAGAAACATAAGAATTATCTTAAAGTAGTTTATCGCTGTAAATGAGATTCTTAAATTATAAAAAATAAACAGAAAACTAATCTGCATTTTATAATCACCTATATTTACAAATCTGATATCTTAAAATATAGTTTACATAACTACAGTTACAAAGAAAACAACAGAATCGTGTCCATGTCGTGTCTATGCCGTTTCGTTATCGTTTGCCTCAATAGCGCGCATCACCTGTTCAGTTCGACAATGTTTCCCTATTCATTATTATTGAGATGTTAAAATGGCCGCGAGCAGATGGAAATTCACGCCAAGACATTGTTGCAGCCTCCCTCACAATACAAAGCGTTACGAATAGAACACTCAATAGATTCCGCAGGAATACTGACATGTCCAAACTTGGATAGGCATGGTGTGACTGAGGGAAAGAGGTCAATGTGGAATAAATACAAGCGTGGAATTTTAGCATGAGTGGAATTGTAGCCAGTGTGGAATGAGTACATTCGTGGAATTTTAGCAAGCGTATAATGAAAGTGACTCCAAAAAGAGGGGGAACTCTATTTTCAGTTTTCCTTCTCCATACAGTGATGTTGTCCTGCGTAGCTGTTAGGTAACCTCCAAGAGTGGAGGAGAGAGGCAACCAAGGGAATTTGGGGGGAGATTCTCCTTATTCTTAATTCGTAACCACACGGACCGTTCTAAAGACCATGGGAGAGTCACGCTTCGGCATGAATGGGCCAGGTCGAAGGAGTGATACCACGGCCTCACAGAAAACCAGTCTGAAATAGCGCTTACACTATGTTTCACCGAGTGATATTACATTACATTCCTTTCCTCATCCCCCAAAGGCCGGCAACGCACTTGTGACGCCTCTGGTGTTGCGGTTGTCCATGGACGGCGGTAATCGCTTACCATAAGGTGATACGTCTGCTCGTTTGCCCCCTATACCATAAAAAAAAAACTCTTGAAAACTCTGTGGTCCACGTTGAGAGACATATATAACAAAACAGTATTTCTATGTAGATATGCTTTGTAGTTTCCCGCAGTATTTAAATCTATCTAAAAACTTTAAATGAGCAATTCTTGTATTATATTATCTATCTATCTATATACCAAATGTTTGTATGATCTGCAAATATTTGTTTCGGAGTTTGGGTGTTTTCTATGTATAATATGTATGTATTTACAAAAAAAAAAGTATATATGTATTTGTATCAGTTGTCTAGTACCCCATAACACAAGCTCTGCTTATCTTGGGACTAGATGGCGTTGTGTGTTTAGATGTCCGAAAAATATTTATTTATTATTTATTTAAAATATTTATCTATATATACATACAAAGAAATAAAATTCAAGTGTCTGTATATAATATTAAAATAACCGCTTTGTTCTAAATGCATATGTATGTATACACGGTACCTATACCAAAAATGTAGTTAAAATATTTTTTGTTTGTCTGTCCGTTTGTTCGAGGTAATCTCTGGAATGGCTGGATAGATTTTGATGGTACTATCACTGGCAGGTAGCTGATGATCCAGAAGTAACTTAGGTTACTTTTTTTTAGACTAACATTGTCTCGCGGCGTTACTCGCGTATACAACAATAACCGCGGGTAACACCGCGGGGTTCTGCTAGTTTATTAAATAATATCTCGAATCGACTCTCGGTAACGGCTCTAACGAATTTCATGAAATTTATCATGCAGGGGGTTTCGGGGGACGATAAGTCGATCTAGCAAGGAATCATTTTTAAAAAAATATCGAAAAAAATACCGAGCAAGGCTTGGTCATCCAGGTACTGATATTAAATGAACTTCAAGAAATATTTTTGATAATTATGTTTATTACTTTCAGTTTGCAATGAAAACAAATTTGAAACTAAATATCTCACCTAAATATTCTAATATCGAATCACACTTAAGGAAAATAAGTACAATTCCCCATTTAAATGCGAGGAGCCACAAACTAACCACAAAATATAATTACAACAAAAACCAACAAATATATTTCAAATGTATGATCTAAATAAACAAGGCAAATGTTATAATTATATAAACTTGTACAGTCACTTCCAAAATTATTGTTAGATAAATAAAAAAAAAAACATTTGCTTCCTAGCATGTTAAATTAATTACTTTTTAAGAAATTACTTTCAAAAAGTACTAACACTATAACTTTTTTGTCTACCTAGAAAATTGTCCACAGCAATAATATATGTAGATTGTCAATAAAATAAGTAGATTTCAAGGTAGTAGAGCCACGCTGATTTCAGCACGAACGGGCCGGCTCGACCGGGGCGGTACTAACCTCTCACAGAAAATCAACGTAAAATGACAGCCATCATCCTGTCGTGTTTCGTTGGTGGGTGCGAGACCGGAGGCCCAATGATGCAAAAGCATCACTAGCCCGCCATGGTGCAGGTCGCCATGCTGCATTGTTGCATTGTCTACATTGGCAGTATGGTGACCACCACTCTTGGATTCTGCTTATGCTTTCCATTAGGCAGAGTAGAGTCATTTTGGCAGGGCCAAACATAAGAAAAAAATGCTTTTCGACATTTTACATTGCCTTTATAATGTTTCTTATGGTTGCTCTTTCTCTCTATACCAAAGTTGTTCTTCTCTTAGACCCCCAATTACTGTAATAATATAGGCATCTGGTATAAGGTTAGATTTCAAAAGCTACAAAAATATATTTAATTGTTCTATCCTACTATCATAAACGCGAAAGTTTGTAAGTATGGATGGATGGATGTTTGTTACTCTTTCACGCAAAAACTACTGAACGGATTTGGATGAAACTTTACAGTAATATAGCTTATACATCAGAATAATACATAGGATACTAATCGCCGCGATAACCGATATACACGCAGGCGGAACCGCGAGCAAAAACTAGTATTGATAGTGTTGATGAGTATGAAACTATCTAGGTATATAGTGACGGATGAACAGAGTGTCACCAAAACCAACCCTATTCATCTTAAGGGTGTCATAAGAGACGACTAAGGGAACAAATTACGCAGGATAATATTACTGCAAAAAGATGGCAAATTTAACACGAACCCTATACCACCCGACTGGCTACCATGGTACAGTAGGCTCAACTTATATCCAGCAGTCTTTTAAAAGCTATTAATGATATTTCATTTAATCAAATAAGAATTTGTACAGTTTGACTGCTATATGAACGTGGTTCTGTTACTTATGTTTATCATATACACTTTTATCAGTGACAGTACCCTATTAAAAGAATTATCTACGCTAAAAACCTATTATTGATATAATTTGACAATAGGATATGTGGCGACAGTAGGTTAAAATCTAGCAGTGACTCAACTTTGAACAAAATAGGGGAAAATCCAATTTATTCAATACAAAATTATTCATGTTTAAAACATGTCCTTAAACTAATGTCCTTCATCGTCTACTGATAAAACTTTTGTCCTGTGTATTCAAGTGTTGCGCAAAGGACAGTCGTATCCACACATTTGCAGACAGGTCATTGAACTTATATGCAATTTATTGTCATTTTAACAACATTTAGTCAGTTTTTGAACAATACGTGCGTTCTGCATCGAGTGCAACTGTGCAAATGACACGATTCAAAACAAATTTATGTGTACTACTGTAATATTTATCAACCGTAGTTAAATTTTTAAATTATCTAGTACATTTCTAGTCACGGTACAATTGACTTCTTAGCTCGAAAGTTGTTTACATTTTAAACAAAAATATAAATCGAAATTGCGTCATACATAAAATCGTTTCCTTAAATAATTAAAGGTTGTGGTAAATTGTTATAATAAATTGTGATTACGATGTATTTATTTGTATGAGTCGTGTTATTATTAAAATTATCTTTACTTTATTAATTGCTACTTTAAAAGTTTCCAGAAAGCAATTATTCACTTCGGTTTATCTTATCAATAGAATTCTTTTGAACAATTGCTATCAATAATAATTGAAATTACTAAAAGTGAAATGTGGAACATAGGTTTTAGTGACTTAAGCCATTTTGGTATTCACATCAATTTTCATTGGTGAGTATTGCAAAACTCATTATATTAATTTAGTGAATGGGAAATTTTAAATGAAAATTTCTGCCTTTTATATTAATTGGAAATAGTTCGACTGTTATTGCGTGCTATCAGACCGGGAATGAAGTACCATCAAAAATGTCCGAAAGTGAACGAAATTATTTGAGTGAGAAGCAAATTATACACGTGATCGATTTTTGATAAAAATATGGATTTCATGGTGAGATGGGATTTTAAGAGCACCTTTTAGTGGAATGTACGATGTTCTGAATAAAAAAATATTTTACTTAAAAAGTTATTGAGAGTTTTAATGAAAATATTTAATTTACAAAAATAAAACTGTAAAATTTTCTCTTTTTAATTAACTAACTGCAAAAGAGGAGGAGGTTCTGAATTGGACCGTAATTTTCTTTTTTATGTTTGCTTATAACTTCGTCGTTTATGAACCGATTTTGATGATTCTTTTTTAATGGAAAGGAGATATCCCAAGGATCTGATGATGGCATCCAAGAGGAATCGATCGATTTGGTCGTTCTTGAAGTTTTTTTATTTTGTTAAGATTTTGCTTGTGTTTATGTTTTTGGGTTTTTTGTTATTGGTCGATAACTGAAAGATTTTTGAAAAGGAGGTGCATCAAGATTTTAATATAAACAAAAAGAAAAAGAAAGATATTAGAAAGACTTTAACACAAATTAATAGAAACACGGGGGTTAGTAAAAAAACGAATTTTTGGATAATCGTTAAAAGTAAAAAGTTAACGAGACAACTGCTTTCAATCTCCTATTAGTTAATTTTTAATTTGAATATCGAAGTAGCTAATTCTAGAAGGAACAAGAAGTAACATAAAGAAACAAAAACAAATGAGTGATACCACGGCCTCATAGAAAATCTGTGTGAAATAGCGCTTGCGCTGTGTTTCACCGAATGAGTGAGGACACCGGAGGCACATACACCAACCCCTCCCCACATCCTTTTCCAATCCCCCAAAGGCCGGCAACGCGGGTGTCCATGGGCGACGGTAATCGCTTACCATCAGGTGATACACCTTTTCGTTTGCCCGGTACACAATAAAAAAATGAGTCTCCCACTCTTTTCGTTGATGGGACAGATAGAATTAATGTATCTTATCTTAATTATAACACAAATTTATCAATAGATCTTAAGTCTAGTGTAAATACTTTAACTGACCGACATTTCAATCCACAGGCTACCAGAAGTGGGTGAAAAGGCACCAGCGTCTTCGTCTCCGAATCAAGCTGAACAGCCCCTGGATCTCAGCAATAAGTCCACCTCCAGCACAAGCGGGACTCCACCACCCGATGCTAAGCTCTTTGATAACAGGTGAGATAGAAATAATTGGTAATATCAGGCAATAATTAAATAAAAATGTATAAATAAATAAATATTTCGGACAAATAAATAAATAAATATTTGGAACATCTAACACACAACGCCATCTAGTCCTAAGCTAAGCAGAGTCTGTGTTATGGGTACTAGACAACTGATATAAATAATTGACTGCCTCATTGGTCTAGCGGTTGGCGTGTGCGACTGCTATCCTGAGGTCTCGGGTTCGATTCCCGGGTCGAACCAAATGTTTGTATGATCTACAAATATTGGTTTCGGAGTTTGGGTGTTTTCTATGTATAATATGTATGTATTTACAAAAAAAAGTATATATGTATTTATATCAGTTGTCTAGTACCCATAACACAAGCTCTGCTTAGCTTGGGACTAGATGGCGTTGTGTGTTAGATGTCCGAAATATTTATTTATTTATTACTTTATAGTTATTTACTATTTAAGACTTTATCTACAAATATACTTTTTCTAAATACAATACTCCAAAACAAAATATTTGTACATCATACATACATTTAGACCAACCCAGGAGTCGAACCCGAGCCCTCAAGTACAGCAGTCTCACATGCTACCACTGCGCCAATGCCACTGAGGCAATTATGGTGTTTTTCATCATTTTGAATCGATTATTATTAGCAGTATTTAAAATAATATTAAAGACTTCAGGATTTTTTTTTATAAGTTTATAACCTATTTTGGAAAAAAACAATTGTGGAAAACATACAGAGCCACGCTTCGGCATGTATGGGCCGGCTCGACCGGAGTGATACTACGGCCTCACAGAAAACCGGTGTGAAACAGCGCTTGCGCTGTATTCCACCGAGTGAGTGAGGATACCGGAGACCCATTGCTAATGTTAAAAAATTTCGTCAGTAGATTAAAGTGATAAAAGCATTTATTAATTGAACAGTCGGTTAGGAGATCTACAGTTAGTTATAATGTCAAAACGTAGGAATATGTAGAAAGTATTTTATTGCGTTTATTTAATTGAGAACTTTAGAAACTGAGCGTTAGCGTCTCTCAAAATGAAATGTTGAAGTCGAAACAAAGAAATTTAACTCGTTTTCTCCGCTCCTCATTGTGTTAGCGTGATGATACATAATATATACCCTACAGCCTTTCTGTATAAGCAAGCTTTCCAACACTTAAATTTAAATTTCAATTTCCAACACTTAAATAATTATTTAAACATTATAATTTTTTAGTTTGCATTAGTAGTTCCTCAGATGAGCGCGTCAAACAAGCAAAATACGCAGCTTTATAATAATGGCATAGATGCCAATAATGGGTAAGGTCCCATTCAATCCGTTATTGCCACCACGCCTAACACAAACTTTAAAAGGGGGTTAACTAGAGTACACAGATAACCCCCCTGCTAGAGTAGCACGAGTGATCGATGTGACACATAATAAATACTTTTATTGCTACATCTATACAAATAAAAAAAAATTGAGTGTCTGTTTGTAATATTCAAATAACCGCTTTTTACTAAATGCATATGTATGTATACACGGTACATATATCAAAAATGTAGTTAAAAATTTTTTGTCTGTCTGTCTGTCTATCTGTCTGTCTGTCTGTCTGTTTGTCTGTGTGTTTTAGACTAACTTTGTCCCGCGACGTTGCTCGCGGTACAACAATAACCGCGGGTAAAACCGCGGGGTTCAGCTAGTTTATACATAAATATGCACACGAAGTCACCACCTTTTCCTTCGAGGATTAGGAAAGATAATGGCTTTGTTAAGCTGGGAACTGGGCTTATTAAAATTAAAACTCCTCTAGTTTTCCTGTGATTACTTTCATTGTGGGTTTCAAAACAGTTAAATTTCCTGGGACTTTCCGAGTGTTATAACACGAAACACGTTGTGTTCGTGGTTCACTGCTGTTGATTCAAGTGTACAGGAGTTACAGCGTAATTAGTCTCTACAAAAAAGCAAAGATAACCCTACTTCTTTTGTCCTAACTTCAGGATTCGGAACCTCTTCTTTGCTTCTCTTGTCATTAAGTCGATTATAAGCTTCTCTACTTTTCCTCTTATCAATCATTAACAGTCTTTAATTTTCTGCCAGATATAAGCTTCTCCTTCAATCAATCAATCAACAACCCATAATGTCCCACTTCTGGGCTTGGGGTCTTCTCTCAGGAGAGGGTTAAGGCCATACGTCCCCACACTGGCCGAATGCGGGTTGAGAACTGGCAAGACAACGTTGTGCCTACGTAATCTTGCCGTTGGATGATTTCAATCCGCCCAAAGACCTCCAACTAAGGTTCAAGACTGTTATCCTATAATAAAAAAAAATAACAAAAATAAAACCGACTTCAAGGTTTGACTAGATTTCTCTTGGATGTCATCGTCAGATCTTAGTGTCCTTATCATGGTACCGCCGTTGGGATATCTAATTTCCATTAAAAAAGAATCATCAACATCGGTTCATAGACGACGAAGTTATCCGCGAACAAACATAAATAAAAAAATATATACGGTCGGTTAATAACAACCGGGACCGACTGCTTAACGTGACCTCTGAATCACGAAGACGCTCATGATATCGTGCCATTAGCGGCCACCCATCCAGGTACTGACCATGCCGTTGTTGCTTACCCTCTGTGATTTTTTCTAATCGCCGAGTCCAACTGGGCTATGAGGCTTCTCCTTAAAAAAGAGGTTTTGGCCTTCTATACCACGCTGCGGTACATCCAGACCTTTCCTTTGCTTTGACGTTTTATTATCCTGCGTAGTTTGAGTCCACAGTCAGATCTTATTACCCCTATGGGATGAAAATGTGCGGTGATATTCCGTATTCTTAATACGACACCAAATTCAGTCACCAAAGTTACATTTCCTTAACATATACCTAAGTAATTCGGTAATGAGTTTTGTGGTCTATATTGCAGTGACATTTATTTGTAGATAAAAAAGAGTGTTTAAAAATATCGTTTAAACTTAGTACATATCAGGTCTCTATACATGTACCTATATCCAATGTTTTCCTTTTGAACACTTTATATAATCAAGAGCGGAGAGGGTTGAGTACCTAAGTGGATTAGGTGGTAAACACATTTACGTACATTTGTAACCGATGAAGTTTTCCAGATTAGATCGAACTTACATCGGTTAAGTATTTTCTGGGTAATTTCGTTCAGGGGCTAACTGGGCTATTGAAGTAAGTCTAGTTAAGTAGGAAGTTAGATATATAATATTAACACTCCTAGATAAAAGTTAATAAACAAATGGGTCAAATATTTAATTTTGAACGTATGGAACCATCCTTACGGTGGTGTTGAAATTAGAAACTCAGTTAATAAAGCTGCAGATCCAAAATTTCCCTAGTTGACACAATACTTTAGAAGCATAATAGGGAAACTTTGACTAAAAATGTAATAAACATTAGTATTTGCACGTAAAGCCAGCTCATATTAACAATTCGCTACGCCACCGCCACCGCCCTGGCTCCATTGGTCATAACGTGGTCGCAACATTCGCTTTGGACGTGCATTTTAATCGCACTTCCTATTGAAACTCGCCCGACTTGGATAACACAAACAATAGCAGTGTGAACGCACCCATTAAAACATGAAAACGAAACTTTGAACGATCGACTCGGGTCAACGTACTTTTGACAGCCCGCCATCATGGCTCATTGACAGATGTTCATTTGACGCCATTTTATCGATGTTATTAAAAATAATATGTCATTGTTAATGATTATTAGCACATTGTATCTGGTTAAATGGTAAGATGATATACACATACACTCGTTATATGAAAATTAAAAATATTTTGCCTGTATATAAAAGCTTCTTGTGAAACGACCGAGTTGAGTTAGGTACACAATAAAACATAAAAATTAAAAATAAAGAATTAGCAAACTTCAACTACTGTTAAATGTCTTTTGATCTTTTGATTTTTTTTTGGATTTCTTGTACTAAAATATGTTCGTATAATACATGTAAACCTACCTCTTGAAACATTCTATCGATTGCTGAAACAACATTAAAATCCGTTGATTTATTTACAAGATAGCAAACAGACAGTGGAAACGACTAAGCGACTTATAATATCGAAAGATCCAATTTTAGGTGAAATAGAATATTTTTTTTATTATTTGTACCGTACCTATCAATTCTTTCAACAAACACTTATATTCTGCTACCAATTTTGTGTTGTGTTGTGACAAATTAACAGACTTGATACCCTCTACCTATACATTTCTAAGGTTTGTCTCACCATCTGTCATCTCGATATTTGTCAGACTTTGTGTTTTTTGCCTATCATCTTGCAGATATTCAAAGTCATCGGATTTGAGTCTTACGTTCATAACAAGAAAGCTTTATTTATTTGTGCGTTTAATTGTCTAATCCAACATGATATTTTATGTCAGGTATGACACCTGTCAAATTCATCAAACATAGACAATAATATGGTGACACTTGAAACTCTCTAGATATGAATATAGTTGCAAGTACATTCTAAAACTATTGTCATAAAGTACTGATAGTAGAAATCGTGCGTTATTGGCCCTTAGATGTCAATCACATTTTGTTTTCAAAGTCAAGGAACCCATATCTGCAAGTGTCAACGTTCTACTTTTGCAGGAATAATATTGCGAAAGGAGTGAGTTTATCGTACGTTCACAAGACTTTTATTATTTGCGCTGATTCACTCTAGTGATGAAATTGAAATTCTTGTATTTTTTTTAGATAACACTCGAGTGTTTATAGTTCCTTGTTTATTTTTTGCGTTGTTTTATTACAGTATGCTCTTGGGAAACTTTTGTGATGTCTTTTTTCAAGACGCGATAACTACCTACTTAGTACATAAATTCTGTTTTGAAAAAAGAACCCAAGAGTATTGATAGTCAAATTCTACACACGATACATCAGCGTTTTTGTTGTAATAGTTGTGAACTTTTACGAATTAATTTATCTAAAGGTTCCGTCGTAGGTATTGCCACTAAATAAAAAAAGTACATTAGACTAAACGTCAAATATTTCGATGATCGTATAAAATGTTTCAATTGATTAAATTTTAATTTTGTAGACTAGAATTTAAGCTGTCAAAGTTTTGTAAGTACGTACTGTATCTAGAAAATCTTTTACAGCTTAAATTATGTCCAACATCATATCAATAGAGATGAGAAAAGTTTTTTGTTGCATGCCTCTCACCAGGTCATCTTTTACCAAATCCAAAATTGCATTCCCCCTTAAAAAAGGTAAATACTATGGCAATCTAACTGCTGATAACATTATCATGAAATGTTATCAATAATTTGAGATAAATGTTCTTCACCCCCTTTCTAATTTACCGTTGTAAAACAATATATATCCAGTTGAGCTCATGTACACAGATATAAGCATGAAACATCATCCAACTAATATTATACACAATAGCCAATCGATAACTGAATAAATTCATTCTCCGAGACTGCGATCTGGGTCGCATGACTCGCCAAAACAAATAAAAATGCACCGATAGTCTGTTAGTGCATCGACCTTGCATCCTCAAACGCCGCATCCGAGCGAAACTCGACCCTAAACCCTTCAGTCACAATAGAAAATAGCAAGACAAACTTTTCGAAAAATAAGAAAGCACAATTCAAGATGAAACTGAAGACGACAGGAAACAATAAAGAATTTTGTACTTTATATCCAACAACGTAAAACTATTTTTTGTTTAATGAGCGACTCTGTAGGGAATATAATAAAGATGCATTCATAGTACTGCGTTATCGACGAGACCGAGAGTAAATATTTCGCATTTTGCGTTATCGCGGATTAAAACGGCAGGATACGGTTTCGAAATATTGAATTTAGACGATTGTAGGGCATTAACTGGTGACCCATTTGTGATTCATAAGGAACTGTGACGTCAGAACTCCTTATGAGTCATCTTATGACACCTGTTTTGCAACAGAATACTATAATATGAATAAAAGAAAATTATAAAAGCATTGTATGGTTTTGTTACCTTTGCCTTAATCAAAAAATCAATGGGATGATTTTGCGCTTCTAACCAAAGTTGTTATTCATTGTTGCAGATTGAAGCGAACGGCTCTGGAAGCTAGTAACAGCGGCGTGCGGCGAGCCTACACCGAGGAAGAGCTATTGTCGGCAGTGCGCGACATTCAAGCTGGCCGACTCGGCACCCGCCGTGCGGCTCTTCTCTATAATATTCCTCGCTCAACTCTACGCAACAAACTAAATAAATTTGGTGCCAACCCAGAACCCGTCGACTCTGAACCAGACAGCGATGACCGGGCTGATTCTCCGCCTTCAGTCATACTTAAAATTCCAACGTTTCCGCCTCCAGATGAAAAGAGCCCTTCGCCAGCTGGGGTGCCCATAGGGTGCGCGACTAGTATGACTCCTGTCACACCGGTCGGGCCGCCACCTCAGCAACCGCTGCTTCTCCCGCACTCCGTCTTTGCCGATGCACCTTCCACACAACATCTCTTCACTTCTCTTAGTGACGTCATCGCTAAAAGCATCAGTCAGAAATTCCAACAACCGCTGGATCGATCTCACCATCAACCCGGTGAACTACCTTTCATGAGTGCGACTAATCGTCACGTGTCAGTTATAAAGACTCCGCCTGAGAATCAACGCTATCCCGCACCAGGAAATTCTAAAGCTATCCCAAACAATAACGGACAACCTGCGGCCGGCGGGAAGGGCACGCGTCCGAAGCGCGGCAAGTATCGCAACTATGACCGCGACAGTCTCGTAGAAGCTGTAAAAGCAGTTCAACGCGGAGAAATGTCCGTGCACCGAGCCGGCTCCTACTACGGTGTGCCGCACTCCACGCTCGAGTATAAAGTGAAAGAACGCCACCTGATGCGTCCAAGAAAACGCGAGCCGAAACCACCGCAAGATATCAAGCCGCAACCACCAAAGCCGCCGCCACCCAAACCGCCGACGAAACCGTTCTCCAACGGAATGAACGGACCAGAAACTGCGGGATATCCACCCGGATACCCCTTCTGGGGCGGGGCAGGGTTTGCACCACCGCCTACCCCTGACCTGTACGCCTCGCACATGATGAGGAGACTTCGAGAAGAGGCACCGCCGCCAGCTAACGGATCATTCCTTGAAGGAATAATCAGGTCCAGCCTCGAACGGCCTGCGTTGCTACAGCGGCTCACCGGCGAGCCGCGCGTACCCGGAGAAGCCACGCCGGGACTGCTGAGACGGTTGACGGGCGAGGACGAGCCGCCGGCGCGGCGACAGCGCCTCGACAGCTCGGACCAGGCGCTAGCCGCGGAGATGCGCGAGGCCGTGCAGCGGCTGCGCGCCGATAAGCTGCGGCCGCGGAACGGCACGCCCACGCCGCCGCCGGGAGCAGGCCCGGCGCTGGCGGGGCTGGGCCCGGCGCTGGCCGGCGCGGGCCCGCCGCCGCTGCCCGCCGCGTCGCCCGCGCCGGCGCCCCCCGCCGCTCCGCCCGACCGCGCCTAGTGCTGCCCTCACTCTTTGTGATAATAAAATGTAAAGTACTGAAGTACATTCCGCCGCTCGCCGACGTCACTCTAGTGCAATATGGCTGGGGTTTGTCGATAACTCGCGCGTTATCCGTGTATACTGTTGTAGTGACAATAAACTTAGTCGCAGCCTCCCAACTCACCGTCTGTGTCGTCCTTCGTGCATTAACCACGAACCGCTGCTTCACCTATATATGAGTCTCCAGTTTATGTTTCCGCTTCCCTCGGTCAGTCCGGACAGTCTCCACCACTCTCACGTATCTACACATAGACACACGATCACCAAATATCACAATAGTTACCTAAAAGTCACAACCAGTTCAATATATCACAGCTTTACTAATGCATTATCACACAATATAATAATAGTGTTTAGTGTCCCATGACAGAGATTCGGATACCGTTGGTTGCAACTTGCAGTTGCTTTCCAAATACTTTTTAAATGCTTACAGATTGGCAATAACAACTTTGTGACAATTACCTTGACTGGGTATAATAATGTACATAAATTATTATTCTTAAATTCAAATGAACATATCCGCCGCTACTGCAGGTTACAAACAACACTAGGGTTGTCCAAAATTCATGCAAATCCAGAGCCTCAAATTTTGACCTTGTTTTAAGTAAGTGACAACCAAAAGTTAACGTTATAAAATTAACTATTTAAAATATTTTTTAAGTAATTAAAAAAAAAACAATGTAACAAATTAATTATAAAGCTAGCTATGAGTGTAAATGTTATCGATTTTTAAGTGAACTATTGCAGATTTTGTGCGGTGTTTTTATAATTAGATAGGTAATATATTGAATGAAATTATTAGCGCTATTGGCAGGAGTGCGATTGTAGTACCTTCGCCAGGTTGCGCGAAGTTGCGAACGTCGCTTTTGGTCGCATCACATCGCGATCTAGCGCCAAGACAGCAGGCACTAGTTGTAGAAAGGGAACGCGTCTCAACGGTCAGCCCAGCTTTGCCTGCACGAAGCTATGTTCGGACTTATGTGCAATTATTATTTTGTATAAAATAGTAATTTAACTGTGTCTAAGCTAACACGTGGATTTCCATATTACTGAATGTGATATTTAGGTATTACGAGTGCGGTTTGAACGACAACCTGCGGGGACCGCCGGGCCCCACATATATACACGTACGTACATTAAAATACATCTAGTGAACTTATATATTTTATGTACTATTATTGTATCTTAAGAAGATAATATTCTTATTTTTCATGGTCCAAGTTTTAAATGTTTTATCGACTATACAAAAATGTGGATAATCATTATTATATTCTCGTCAACTTTAAAAATATAATTAGCCCAAAAATCCTAAAAAAATTATATCTTCAAATTTGTGAAATTTTTTGGTGTTCAATCAGAAGGTATATTATTGAAGTACGAGATAAAAATGTATACGCTCTCCCTGAATAAATTTAGGTAAAAACTATTTGGATATAAAATTATCATACGAAACTTATTGTAAGTTATGTGTACGTGTGCGCCTCATGAAACTTAAGAAGTCTTTGTATTATGTATGTAATTAAAATATACATAACTATATTATATACAAGTTAAAATTTAAAACCTTACATTTTTCTTCAGAGACCACGAGTGATGTGCAAAATAGAAGTACACGAGATCATATTCGGCATTTCGACATATTATAGTAACTAGCTCCATTTCGAACCGACACAAAACAATTTATTATAGAAAAGTGATATTTAACGGCATTATCCAAAATAAAATACATATCCCCATGCCGAGATGTCGAACAATGTCTCAAAAAAAAATCAAAAATTTTTATATTCAAAATTTTAAACTAGTCGATAGCATGTCTTTCACTTTTGTTTCTCTGTGCATAATTTTCGACGTCTTTTTAGCATTTAATATTAAAAAAATAATCTATAAACGTTATGTGCATTTATCTGAGTGATAAAAGTTTTGTATATTGAAAACAAATAAGATACCTATTTACCGTCGTGTTGACATCCCTACCAGACCGCATTTCGAAAATTGAAATGTTTAAAAATCGAACAACTTTTTTTTTCTTTAAAATACGTACACGAATCTGTGTGTTATGCCTGGCATTTGTTGATAGCTTAAACAGAAAAGTTATTTTGTGTAAGTTTGTACAGATAATAGGATGGGACAATTTGCAAAGAGAATTTAGGTAATAATCGACATTCCGTTTAGAATGTTATTAGATTTTTTTAATTAGTAATAAAACTATTTTTTGCATCGGGAACAAATAATTATGTTGTTTAATCTTATTTTGTAACGTTAGTTAATTTTTAAGTGGCTTTATTTTATAAAAATAACCTTACATATGATTAATGGTCATATTATATTGAGATGTTATGCATTCATTGTTTTTGTGCAAAGTGTTTGGGGTTCTATTCCCGGTTAAAAAGAGAGTTGCGACTGATATGTAGTAGAAAATAGCCAAGTGCTTGACGGCACTGGTTCGGTCGGTACAAATGGTATACGCCGCCTTAACACTTAAAAATGTTATTGACAGTGATCTCTACAGCCCTTAAAGTAACCATCGTTAACGGTCGATCGACATAAATTACTTAAACTAGCTCAAAACGCTGTACCTAACGATAAATCCTCCGTGTCGTTGGTTATTTTCCGACAGGCCGAATGAGGGTTGCTGTTGTCAAGGCACGCGACAAGCATAAAAAGTCGTTAAAAAAGTAAAACTGTCTCTGATAAAATACCTCATTTCGACATAGCGTTGAAATTATTATATTGAAAGCTCATTTTGTAACGTGTAATTTGAGAACAAGCACCCTGCTGTTTTGCAGAGGTCACTGGATTATTAGTGAATCATTTTTATTGTATATTGTTCAATAATTTTTCAACATAGTTTAAGCATTTTAGTTAATATTGTAGTGTACTTTTGAATTAATTAGGTAACCGTAGCAATTCTTTAATATGTTCTTGTTAATTTTTTTCCTAATTATAATAAATTCTCCGTAAGGGTTAGGTTAGTCTTGAACGGACCTCAACTGGTCTAGGAACAAAAGACAATGAAGGGAAAGTTGCATTTTTAATTAAAACATAAAATATACCATAAGTATCCGCAGCATATCGAGTCGTCAATGGGTCTACTCTACTAGGATTTTTGATGGAACTAACAAAGTACGAACGTTTAAAAAATTGATTCTTCGACATTCGAATTGAGGAATTCGATTTTTAAATTTGAAACGTTTGTATGGCGGGTAACTCGTAAAAGACATTGCCAGAATGTTATTTTACTAAGCATTTTTACGGACACAAGTTGTTTGTTTGTGTGACTGTACCTAACTTTGTGCGACGTTTTACACTCGAGATATCCACGCTTCTCACCGTGTTCGTTGAATCATACGTGAGTTATTATATTACGTAGTATTTCGACACGAACACGGTGCACGGTGTGTAAGTGGAAAACGTCGATCTTCTTTATATGTATGTAAGAATCACCTATTGTCGTCACTAATTGTTTTCCCTTTTACATCTTGTATGTATTTCTAGATGGTTAATTTTAAAACATTTACAATTATTGTACTATTATTACAATAATTGACTTATTATTATTGACATTTAGCATTATCGTGGAAAGGTATAGAAAATATTGAATGAAAGTTTTAATCCTCTGAACGGACGCAGTTCGCGAATGCTCAAAATTCGCGGATTTTTATAAAAAATATGTACAACAAAAAGCATTTAATTTTAGAAATATAAAATACCTTTAATGTTATAAAATGGACGCGGCAGGCTCCATGTTTGCTGACGTCAAGTATTTATTTTAAATTAACGCTTAAAAAAATTACATCACACTGCTGGGGGACATTTTCTTAGAATGTTTTCTTTGCGTAATTATTATTGGGATTTTTTGTGATTCAAACAAATCAGTTAGGTAATGGACCAATGTATAAACTAGATAAAACTGTTAATTCCTAAAGAATCGATAAATGGCTCACGACTTTTTTTTTATAATATATAACTGCAAAGTGAGCTATCAAGATCAAATTATAATATTGTTATTTAATTATTGAGTACAAGTTTTAATGAAATATTTTTTCAATATACCTTACTCGCCTCTTTATTTTTGTTATTTTGTTCCTTTAGTTTTTATTATTATTGTTTATCATAAACAGATGAATAGATTTCGAGTTTAATTTAAGCGACTCATAATTATTTTTATTATAAATTATAAAAATATTATATATTATCTTTCAATTCCTCAGTACGAAAAGTGATGTTTAAATGTTATCTAACAACAGTAAACAAGCGATATCATTGAAATTGGCGATAACTAATGTGATTGGCACAACTCTATTGTATTAAATCTAGTCAAATTTTGAAATGGTCAAAACAATTTGCGAAGCTAAGCTTACGAAGATTCGACTGAATTTTTGATAAAAAAAATAAACAAACGTCCAAGACCGTCGCTAGGCGACTTAAAAAAAAAAGTTGATTTGAAATTGTGGAATTGTAGACGATGTTTGTAAAAATACTGTTTCTTACTTATACTGTAACTTGAATAGGATGATTTGGAGTGAAAAAGTAATGTTTTTCATATGTAATGTCCTTTTATCTATAGGATCTTTATACCTTACGTTAAATATCATAATGAAATGGCTGGTTAGGCAGGTGTAATGATGTGCGAGGATATTTAAAACCTGTATACAATAAATTTCTTTCATTTGTTGAATTTTTGTTTTTTTTTTTCATTACCTGCTTAGCACCTAGCTGAAGGGCTCCGAGCGATACTGACAGCGTTTAAAAGAGAACTCTGAAAATTTTGAAAGGACGAAATAGATTCGAACTCTAAATGTGGATGAATAGTGGGGTTTATGAGGCCAGGACAAAACGAGCAACAACAAGCAAAATGAGCAACTAGAGTCATTATGTAACGAATGTGCCTGAAAAGGTCTACTTGAAACAAAAGTTTTTTTATTGTGGACCTCAGACCTGGATTTTCTTTATTGATGGGAGATTAATTTTTGGGCCATTCATAAAAAAACTATTTATGTCTTGGATAAGTACATACGGTTAAGAGAGCAAGAAGTAATTCTTTTTTTTATTTTAATAAACTACATTTTTATGTTATTAACCTCCTAGTATTATTAATGTACAGTGAACATAAGTTTTTAAAGTTATAGTCGGCATGAAAAATAGTTAACATATCCTTCTAGACATAGGTAGGTAAATTAACTATCATTGGGTACTTTATACCTAGTTATACGTACAACAAAATTTGATTACTGGTTAGCATTTGGATTGACTTCAATAAAACAACTCCTCCACAACTCTACTATAGCGTAATATGAAAGTTTAAATAGTTAAGGAATTTGTTAATTGTATACCTACCTACTTATATAAACTTTAGAAACACACAAAGTGTTCTTTTACTTAAAAGGGATAAGAATATAAGGAATATACCATAATATTGAGTAAGTATAAATGAAAACTTTTAAATTAGGTATATCGTTGCCTATATTAAGACAACTATGTATATTTTTAAACTAGATGTTGCCCGCGGCTCCGCCTGCGTGTATGTCGATCATCGCGCCAAATAAATAGTCGCCGATGTGTTATTCTGATGTATAAGCTATATTACTGTAAAGTTTCATCCAAATCCGTTAAGTAGGTTTTGCGCGAAGAAGTAACAAACATACACACTCACAAACTTTCGCTTTTATATATTAGTGTGAAAAACTTCATATAACTTTTTTTTTTATAAATAAATCTTTTTAATGTAAACTTTTCAGTTCATGATGTCTGTTAATTATATTATAGGTGAATAAAATAATTGTATGATGCACCGAAAGGACAAAAATAATATTTAATTTTATAAGTAAAATGCAATATGTGATAGGTACGTATGAACCAGCCGACGAACCAGGCTATAAAAAGTCACGACCACTTTATATAGATAGGTTTTAGTTATAGGACTGAGGTAAAATCGACTATGAACAAATTTTAAAAGCTTTTAAATAACATTCTTACTTAGGTATATAAAATTATAAAACTTAAGAAATTCTTCTACTTCAAAAGTACCACCAATTTTGGTTACCGACTGTACCTACCCACTCGCATACTTAAAACAAAATTAAAGGACTTTTCAAAGTGTAAGAACAATCGATGTTTCTTAACATTACCTTTAATAAATTATAAATTTAAATGTAGCCGTATAAACTAATGAGATCTAGTTTAGGACACAAAAAAAAATCAATAAGAAACTATAAATAAGAGTGGACGCCATTTTGGTTTACCGCGAATGTAAAAAGGCGCGCGCTAATTTGACAGGCCGCATCCACCAAATGTCACAACTTTGGATGCGTTGAAGGATAAAATCATCATAAACAGAATTTGTTTAAAGTTTGTTCCGTATGAATTTCTTATTTGGAAATGAGCTTAATACCTGGATTATGATTACAAATTAATAGACTTGTAGACGTTTGCCTGGTGTACCTACAGTTATTAAAAATCTAAAGGGATCATTTGTTGTCTCCTTATATAAAACTATAGATATTATTTCATTTCCGACGAAAGCCTCATGTCAAAGAATTTGCTGTTTTTTTTATGAAAATGGGGGCAAACGAGCCGAGGGTAACCTGATGGAAAGCGACTACCGCTGCATAAACACCTTGGAGCAAGATCGAGCACACAACAAGCGCATTGTCGATCTTTGAGGATATAATTCCTAGGTACCTAACGTCTATAGTGTAGGTACCTAATCTTAATTTTAGTCAGGTCTGAGATTGGAGAAACTATTTACTAGTTTATAGAACGTACCTACGTATATAGTTCGTGACTCTAATCTGACAAGTAAATCTAGTTATCTTTATTAAGCAGACTATTGTGTTAAAAAAATATCACTGATATTAGAACTTTTAAATAGAGAACCCTAAAACCAAGAAATAAAACAGTTTTTCGATAATTTTTACCGCAAATAACAGGCTTCCTTAACTTAAAATATTATTCAACTCAATTTGGAACCCACTTTTCTTATAGCCAGCAGGCGGACCACTTGCGCACAAGGCCGAGGTTTTGGCATTGTAAAAAAGTAAAATTTTCAAGATGGCGACCACTTCATACTCGCAGTTCAAAAATAAATAAAAATATAAAAGGTACCAGTTTAAAGCGAGTCCAAATTGGTGGTTATTTCTGTAAAGGGCAGTGAAACGTCTATTCAAAAAAAATGTTTAATAAGACTTGTGGATGTTTAAAGCTGTTGTTCCTTGTAATTTACTATTGGAAATTGTTCGATATGCGGCGAAATCAATTGAACAAGCTCGAAAAAGTTATTGAAATACATATTCATAGATTCAAGTACCATTTTAACAAAAACAAAACCGACTTCAAGGTTCGATTCGATTTCTCTTGATCATACCATCATCAGATATTAATGTCCTTATCATGGTACCACAGTTGGGACATCTCCTTTCCACTAAAAAAAGAATCATCAAAATCGGTTCATAAACAACGAAGTTATGCACGAACACACATAAAAAAAAAGTTAAAAAATATATATACATAGGTATACCGTCGAAATGAGAAACCTCCTCCTTTTTTTAAAGTCGATTACAAATTTAAATTACATCTTTTTATAGCTTTACAAAGATAAGTAGAGAATACTTTAAAGGTAAGTAGGTATACTAACTTTTAAACTTTCGAGTTCCATGATGTGTGTGATGTGACAGAGGTATGTACCTAATACCTTTTAATAAGCGATCGCGTTATTTGCCGTAAAAAAAAGTTTACAAGGTAGGTAGGTACTTCGTCTATGATCACAATCAAATTAGATTTTCTTTAAATACAATAATGTTTATAATAAACATTATTTGTATAAAACACTGTAAAACCACAGTAGTAAGTCTGTATGAGTGGAGCGTCAAGTAGTTCATAAAATATAGGTTACTAAAACAAAAATCCTAGATTATAATAAAGAAAAAAAAACAGAAATAGTTTTAACTACGTACTATACTTTATTCTGTCCCAACAAAACCACTAATATATGCCATCATCAGAAAATTTTACATACCCGCCTGCAAATCTAATCTAGGTCTATATGCACTCGTGACGCGAATTTGCAGAGAATACCTACCTATAACAGCATCTACTCACTGAGAGACATAGACATCCATGTCTCTCTAAATAAATTCAGATGCTCTATAGCCGAGAATACTGTTGATTCTGACTAAAACCGTTAAAATTGTTCAAAAAACCAAAAAGACGAATATCTATATATTCAAAAACTGTCCCTATGGACAGTACGTCGTTAACCCAACTGGTATTGTAATTCACTAGCAGATCCACGCAACCTCGTTTGCGTTTCCTATTGCCCGTAGCGTGATAATTTTCCCGCGCTTTTGTAACATTCTCCTTTGGTGCTCCACTCCTACTGGTATTAGCCTGATGATATATAGCCTATAGCCTTTCTCGATAAATGTACTATCCAACACCGAAAGATTTTTTCAAATCGGACCAGCGGTACCTGAGATTAGCGTGTTCAAACAAACTCTTCAGCTTTATATAATAATATAGATAAAATAATACCTAAAACAAAATTATGTTACAAGGTAATGAAATGTGTATTAAAAAGATACGTTAAAAAATATTAAGGTTAATTTGTGTTTTACTAATTCTAAATGATTGTAACTATAATTTTATTCGTCTATAACTTACTACAAGAGCATTAAAAAAGTAGCATGTAAATAGTTCATCAACTTAGATTGACAAGTGACACATAAATACCCATTCCTTTCAAAGGAGACGCCTATGTTCTGCTGTCAAAACGTACACAGGCGAAGCCATGAACAAAAGCTAGTTATAATAAACGAATAAAATTATAAACATTAATATTAATATTTTATAAACATAAATAACCTTGCGCAGAGCAACAGTGAACCAGTTCTAAATAAGTCGGCCATGTTTCTAAATCCACCAAACCTATACCCACTTGCATAACATCGAATTACATAAACCTGCTTCAACATAAAACGTTCCAAACACAAAAGAGCTTCGTAAAAAAAGGCAAGGAAATCACCGTCCAACCCTGACCCTGCGCAAGCGCCGAACAAATCCGAAAACAGTCGAATGCATCCGAAAACGCACGAATCCTCTCCAAATCGTGGCCCTGACCTTACTCTTGACTTACTTCTTGTATGTGTGTGTTTGTATGTAATTCGGGTACTTTGACTTGTTGAAAGTTTTTATTTGTATGTTATTCAAAGAATACTTAAATAGTCGGAATAGTCCCTGATATGTAGGTTATTACCTAAATCGGCACGGTCACTCGGCACTTAATTTATCAATAATGTTTATTTTACTAATTTATATTAAAATACTAGGAAAATAATAAAAAAAAGATAGGCGATAATGCGGAGGATTTTTTTATTAATTTTACTTCTTAGAATGAATACATAAAAAGCTTTATCACATAGCTTCATCACATAGCTTCATCACAAATTTAAACCGTGGCTAATACCTTTTACTTGATTTTACATGCCTAATTGTATTAGTAATCAAGTTATCCAATATTTCCATATTTGACTAGCAAAAAATTTTTGTTGTTTAAATCATTTTGTTTTAATATACCGTGTGATACAAATTGACTTCCACCATGATTGCAACACCCATGCACCTGTACAAGCAATACATCAACACGGCAACTTCTAGAACATGACAACCACAAATGGGCTCTTTTACAGTTAAAGATGAGAGAATTACCAGAGATAATCATGAAAGCAAGAAGTGCTTTGGAAGGCAGTTGCAGCAGTCAGAATTACTATTGCGAATCTGATTCCTGATGTTAACGTACTTAACCGTCCTGTCTGCCAGTGAGTACTTCTGCGATCTCATTTACTCTTTGCCCAACAATTCGGATACTTTTTGTAGAGTTCCACTCACACAGACGTAATGTTACGTGCTTAGCGTGCATGTGTGCACATTTTCGCGGCGTGCAGTCGTTTGGGCAATGCACTCGCTCACACAATGCCACTGACCTTGGTCAATGCAGCTGCGTGTAGGGGGACGAAAATCAGCCCGCCAATTCGGCTGCGGCCGCGCGCTTTCTTTTTCATTTGTTTTTGTTTTTATTTTTTTAAGTCTTATTGGAGTGAAAATTATAAACCAGTATTTTAGATTATTCCAAGAAATCTTAAAAATAAGTCTTCGTTTAAATATTGATTTGTATCTTGGTATTTAACTTGCGAATTGTGTGAAACTGAACTCGTTTTTTTCGTTTCGTTTGTGAAAACCCTACTGTTACCTCAATCTGTTAATAATAGGGTTGATTGGGGTGATGGTCGGTTGGATAGTGGGCAAACTTAATAATTTACCTAGGGTTTACTCATAATCGTAATTTTCGTTTTTCGTAGTCACATTTATGGAATTCGGAATATAAAACGTTTCCGAAGGCTTTAATTTGTTTCTTTTATATCCAGCTCATCGATATGTCACCGTGTTAGATGGGATAAAGGAAGAAAATAAGCTTGTAACTGAAGTATGGGAAATGGCAAAGGACCTCGAGGACGTCTCGGAGGCGTAAAAGGGCTTCAGATTGCAGTTCTTCAACACGCCGGTCGCATCATGGACATAATATCTAGAGGGAGGTTTTTGGGATTACAAAAATATATTAAATAAATAAATATAAGCCCGAGACCTCATGATCAGCAGTCGCACACGCCAACCGCGAGACCAACGAGGTAATCAAAATGTTTCTATACTATATTTTTACACCTCTCATTTTTAGAGGAACCCTAGTATCAAAGATTAAAAACGGAACCCTTGTGGATTCGTCATGTCATGTCTGTCTGTCCGTCCGTTTGTCACAGCCACTTTTTTTCGAAACAATAATGTTGTAACTTGGTAAGTAGATGTATTCTGTGACCCGCATTAAGATTTTCACATAAAAATTGAATAAAAAAATATTTTGGGGGTCCTCATACTTAGAACTGAAACTCAAAAATTTTTTGTTCATTAAAATCTTACGTTTATGAATAGCACAGTAGGTCTTCAAAAATAATATTGAGGTTTCTAACATCAGGTATCACTATAGGGAACCCGCCGCCCTTTAATATTCTTTTGTAAATGATGTGACAAACCCGTTATTATACACGTAATTAAGCTATAGATAGGTACAAATAAATGAAATGAAAATATCCGTTTGTAATTTCAAATGAACAGCCTTTCACTAAATGCATATGAAAGCAAAACGGGACAATCTTACGCGAGGTCTAGGTGTGGCAGCGAGTTTAAGGGGAGTCCCCCCCGCTAGACACTGATGCAGTTTTTCTAATGTTTCTCGATAATTTGATAGGAACACCTACTGAAATTTATTTTATTTTATACTAGCTGAACCCCGCGGTGTTACCCGCGGTTAATGTTGTACCGCGAGTAACGCCGCGGGACAAAGTTAGTCTAAAAAAAGTAGCCTAAGTTACTCCCCGGATCATCAGCTACCTGCCAGTGAAACTCCCGTCAAAATCCGTCCAGTCGTTCCAGAGATTATCCGGAACAAACAGACAGACAGACAGACAAAAATTTTTTTAACTACATTTTCGGTATATGTATCGTGTATACATACATATGCATTAAGTAAAAAGCGGTTATTTTAATATTACAAACAGACACTCCAATTTTATTTATTTGTATAGACTAGCTATACCCCGCGGTATTACTCGCATTTGTTGTTGTAACCGCGGGTAACGCCACTGGACAAAGCTAGTCTAAAAAATATCCTAAGCTACTCCGTGGATCATCCCATCGTGCCAGTGAAAATTCCGTCAAAATCGGTCCAGCCGTTCCAGAGATTACCCGGCACAAACAGACAGGCAGACTGACAAAAATTAAAAAAAAATGATATTTTGGTATATCGTGTATACATACATATGCATTTATTAAAAAGCGGTTATTTTAATATTACAAATAGACACTCCAATTTTATTTATTTGTATAGATTTGGAATTGCCATAAATTAGGCTGTTTGGCGCTATAGCATGGTGCGAGTGACATTTCAGTAACGTTTCGTTTCACTCTTGAAATTTGCCGCGTTTTACAAATTGTGACTTAGTATTTAAGCTGTACCACATTAGCAATATATTAAATCATTAATAACTGTAGTTAACTAAATTAAACCAACCAGAATGTGAAAATGGCAACTGTCACCCGCACCATGCTGCAGCGCAAAGAGTATAAAACATTGATTTAAAGAAAAATCTTGTAGGTATGTATGTATGTGTCGGTTTGTTCCTGCTATACTCTTGTCCTAATTCTCTGGTTGTGGTTCTAATCTCTGATAATAAAAGTACAACAACAATGAACCGCAGGGCTCAGCTAGTTATTACTCATCTTATACCTTTACGTGTGTAACCTATATTTTAGCTTATTATTATTTCTTAACTACTTAAATGATCATTTTATTTTGCAGAACAACAGGTAGATATGGTAACCCAAAAACAACACAGAATGCTTTTAGCATTAAACCGAACTCTACAAGAAATCTTTGTAAAATTAAGCGAAACCGCATGGAAAGTTAAGGACATACCAACTACAAAGAATTAAGGAGGACATTGCATTTTTATTTTTCCGTTTGTTGAATCTTTTATAGAGAAAAATCGCTAAGAGAGGAAAATGAAGCAGTATAGCTAGATACATATTATAGGTATGCCTGGGCATATCAGTTTTTTTATGGTAGGTATAGGGGGCAAACGAGCAGACGTATCAGCTGATGGTAAGCGATTACCGCAGCCCATGGACACGCGCAACACCAGAGGCGTCACTAGTGCGTTGCCGGCCTTTAGGGGATGGGGAAAGGGATGTAGGGAGGGGTTTGGGTGTGGGCCTCCGGTATCCTCACTCACTCGATGAAAAACAGCGCTGTGGCTGTTTCACACCGGTTTTCTGTGAGGCCGTGGTATCACTCCGGTCGAGCAGGCCCATTCATGCCGAAGCGTGGCTCTCCGACGGTTAATAATTTCTTTTCAAAACACATAGTTATTATTATATAAGTAATATATAATAATATTTTGGACATCTACACACAACCGCCATCCAGTCCCAAACTAAGCAGTACTTTTCAGCCCTACTTAAATATATATATATATATTATACAAAGGTAAATTTTTCGTAAATACTTTATATTTTACCTACAAAGAAAACACCCAAACTCCGAAACAAATATTTGTACATCATACAAAATAAATCCGTACCGGGAATGGAACATGAGACCTCGATACAGCACAGCCATTGCAAACACTACAATACAAAAAATATTTATTTTATAAGTAAGTGATTGTTTGGGACCGAGTTTAAGTTAAAGAGTTATCTCATTCACGTCAAGTCTTTAATCGTATTCATGTTTTTTTACAAAAAATATGAATACCAAGGCTGGTGTGGTCGGCGCACTTTGGGGAATGCCTTCGTTCAGCATAGCATGGTAGTAGGCTGATGAGCGAGAGATATGAAATTATGAAACTAAGAGTCTATCAGAAAATAAGCAGCCAGCCATAATTATCGAATACAAGACAACTGGTACTGGTAACGCCATCTATCATTTATCGCAAGTACTACCTTACTTGGTTTAAAAGCTTCAAGAATGAGTTTTCCCTTTGGATTTTGCAAAGGCTTTGTTCGTATTTTGATAAATACTTGTACGGCCACGGTAAAATAAAATACATTATCGTAGGAAACAAATACAACCTTTTCTGTGTGAACTCTTCATTTCTTAGGTTTGATTGACGTCCGGAATAGAGCCTAGTTACTATATTTTTTTACTTCTAGGTTACCTATATATGTGGATACCTAATAATTTTCTATATAATATTTACCTATGTATTTACAACAAAAAAAATATATATGTATTTATATCAGTTGTCTAGTACCCGTAGTATAGCTCTGCTTAGTTAGGGACTAGAAGACGTTGTGTGTCGATGTGTAGATGTCCAAAATATTTATTTACTAGTTGTTGCCCGTGGCTTCGCCCGCGTGTATGTCGGTTACCTTGGCAAATAGTAGCCTAAATGTTATTCTGATGTATAAGTTACATTACTGTAAAGTTTCACCTAAATCTGTTCAGTAGTTTTTGCGTGAAGAAGTAAGAAACATACACACTCACAAACTTTATATATTTGTGTGATGTGATTGTTATTTATATAAACCACTAGCCGACCCACGCAACCTCGTTTGCGTCTTTTATTGCCCGTAGCGTGATAATTTTCCCCCGTTTTCGTAACATTTTTCATTGGTGCTCCGCTCCTATTGGTCCTAGCGTGATGATATATAGCCTATAGCCTTCCTCGATAAATGGGCTATCTAACACTGAAAGAATTTTTCAAATCGGACCAGCGGTTCCTGAGATTAGCGTGTTCAAACAAACAAACAAACAAACAAACAAACTCTTCAGCTTTATATATTAGTATAGATTGATTTCAAGCATCTTAATTACGTATATGTACTAGGAAGAGTAGAAAGGAAGCCTACTTCATTCTTCACTTCAAAAGTGTTTTAAAACCATTAAAATGAAATTGTTCAACAGAATAATTTAGTCAAAATTATCTAACGCGACCGCACTGACCGAGTCCCGCAACAATAACTTAGGTACTATTTAGCACAAAAACAACAATTAAGTACAAACTGGCGGCACACGCGATCTGTTATACGAAAATTGATGGCAGGTGACCGCGTTTGAGGCTAGTCTTTATTCAATGCTAATTAGTAGTTGACTCGTGTAAAGGGCATTTGGTAAAATGGCGATAGACTCGCCCTAAGCAATGTTACTATTAACTTGATGGGTGTTTAATAAGGCAAAATGACTGTTCTGTAATATTTTACATTTGTTTTTGTTTTCATTCGCTTACTACTTACCTTAAGTAAGCACTTAATTTAAACCTTTTTACCCGACTACGGCAAAGCCAAAGGAGGGTTATGATTTTGACAGGCTATGTATGTATGTATGTATGTATGTATGTATGTATGTATGTATGTATGTATGTATGTATGTATGTATGTTCATTTGTTCCCTCCTAGCTCCTTAACTACTCATTAGATTTGGACAAATGAGGTGTCTCTAGAAGCGTCGTGATCGTCTTCTGGTTATAGGCTATATGACGTGTCACTGAATCTAATGTGGCGCCCTCTAGCCGACATAAAGTACTGCATTAAAAAATAAATTTGAGCTAAATATACCGTGTTTGGTATCATTGGAAAGGGCGTTACTTGTACATTTCAAAAATACATATATTATTAGCATTTGTTAGTGACTTTGTCCGTATTTATTCGATAAGTGTGATATTTCTATGTTATGCTTATTTGTTCCCTCATTCTTTCTGAACTAGTCAGAATAAGACAAATGAAGTATCGTTAGAAGCGTCTTGATTGCCCGCTGATAATAGGCTATATGACGTGTCACTGAATCTAATGTGGCGCCCTCTAGCTGACTTAAAGTAGTGAATTAAAAAATAAATATGAGAGAAATATGCCGTGTTTGGTATCATACGAAAGGGCGTTACTTGTAGATTTCAAAAATATATATATTATTAGCATTTTCTCGTGACTTTGTCCGTATTTATTCGATAATTGTGATATTTCTGTGGTATCTATTTAAAATATACTTTGCAAAGAAATTAGTATTATAGAGGCACCAAAACATTTTAAATAAAAAAAAGTAAAAACTAAAACCCAACTACGACAAAAAACGACGCTGAAAAAGTATGAAACAAGTTTCAAAAGCCGTAGTCACGCGTTGTTAAAGTGATATGAACTATGGTACATTAATAAGTTTCGAAAGCCGTAGTCCATGTAGTGTAATGTACCATATGGTACAGATCACTTTAACAACGCGTGACTACGGCTTTTGAAACTTGTTTCATACTTTTTCAGCGTCGTTTTTTGTCGTAGTTGGGCTTTAGTTTTTACTTTTTGCAAACTGTTTTATCCACAAGAAAGTAACAGAAAAATTACATAAAGTAACTATCTTATAATGCAAAGAAAAATTGGGTAAAACTTAATTATAACGTAACTTAAGTATATCAGTAATTTTGAATACCCCTATCATTAGAGTATAATATTATTATGTTATTAGTACTTGTAAATAGATATTTTAAACGTACTTTTAAGTAATAATATTGTTAATTTTTATTTAACGATATTTTGGACTATTGCAAACGCTGTAATCGCAGATGAATTGTTTATAAATATCCGTTAATAGTAACTTATCAAAGAAAATCACTATCGTAGTTTGGATCGAAGTGAAGTTTTAATAAACCGCAATAACCCATAGACAATATTAATATTATTTAAAAAATACTCAAATAGTTCTACTAATAGCTTTTAAGGTTAAAAAATCTACATTATCGTTATTTATCATTGCATGAGCGTCAAGCATTTGCTCAAAATGTTACCGTTTTCGTCAAAAGAACTCATTTATTCGCGTTTAAGGGGTTACCTAGGTACTTTTAAATTGTAGTTGCACCGAGTACCTAGGTACAAAGTAGGCAGGTGGTTAAGCAGGGACAGACTTGGAAGACGAATGTGGCTTGAGATTTAATATGAGAAACAAAAACTTTGTAGGTTTGTGTTTTTTTTTATGTTTGGCCCTGCCAAAATGACTCTACTCCGCCTGATGGAAAGCAAGAGCAGAATTCAAGAGTGGTGGTCACCATACTGCGAATGCAGACAAAGCAACAATGCAGCATGGTGACCCACACCATGGCGGGCTAGTGATGCTTCTGCATCATTGGGCCTTCGGTCTCGTACTCACCAACGAAACACGACAGCATGATCGCTGTCATTTTACGCTGATCTTCTGTGCGAGGGTAGTACCGCCCCGGTCGAGCCGGCCCGTTCGTGCTGAAATCAGCGTGGCTCTACTACCTTGTGTATGTATTATTGACATTACTTATTGTGTATATATTATGTATTCCTTTTTGCGTAAATTTTACAAATAGATGGATTTATAATTTGACACAGTTAGGAAGAGTGAAATAAGCTAAAAAAAAAATTTTCGATCACTGGATGACCGCTAGTTTTACTAAATATATCTACAATAAAAAGAACAGGGAATTGACATTATCCATAGATAGGTTAGGTCGTAAATTATGTAATTTTGAATATATCTTTGTGAATTATACGAAGGAAGCTATTATTAAAATAGATTATAGAATTATAACCATATTTTCTGAAAAATATTATAGCACCACTTTTACTTGGAGTGATATCAAGCTTAAGTTTGTTGCAGAAAAAGTGATGTAGTACCTAAGTATTTCTGTATACAGCAATATTTACATATTTATTTACGGTATGTATTATATACGTCAAAATGGGTTCATAAACGACGAAGTTATCCGCGAACACACTTAAAACATATACATATAAATATACGTTCGAATTGAGAACCTCCTCCGTTTTTGAAGTCGGTTAAAGGAAAGGTGTAACAGAAAGCTATTTGATTTGAGCAAATACAATGTGCGACATCGACATGTCAGAACATGCAAACAACATGCTAGAAATCATATGAACAGATAGCGTAGATGCATTGCAGGTTAATATTTGAAAATGTTAAGATTAATTAGTGTATTAAATTATTAATAGCTACCTACTAAGAAGTACTGCAAAACACAAGGCATCCGAACACCGATCACCGGCTAATCCATATTTATAAAAAGTTCGTGTCACGATGTATGTGCGGTATAAACATGAAACTATTGAACAAATTTTTATCAAATTTTGTAAGCATCTGTAATTTGGTCCAACTTGATCAATGGGGTAGTTTTTATCTCAATTATTGATCTCACTAAAATTAAAATTTCTAGATTATCCGGTTGATGGCGCCGCATTTCTTTTTCTAGAATTTACGTAGAATAGTAGAAAATATAAAAAAGTGGTGGTACAAAGTTCACGGCGTCAGCTAGTTAAATGTATAAATTGTCAAAAATTCTTAGTGTTGGATAACCCATTTATTGTAGAAGGCTATAGATTTATACATCATCACGCTAAGAGCAATAGGAGTGGAGCACCAATGAAGAATGTTTCAAAAACAGGGGAAAATTATCACGCTACGGGCAATAGGAGACGTAAACTAGGTTGCATGGGTTAGCTAGTAAATTCATAACCTGAAATAGTTACCTACCCTATGTCAGTATGACCCGCGTCATTGTTACGAATCTGTTTACACTTCATTCATTACAAGTACAAAAAATAAAGCCGAAAAATAAAGCCGACTTCAAGTTTCGACTCGATTTCTCTTGGATGCAATCATCAGATGTTGATGTCCTGGTATCATATCCTCATATCATGGTATTAAAAAAAGGAATCATCAAAATCGGTTCTTATACAAGGAAGTTGTCCGCGAACACACAAAAAAAAAATACGGTCGAATTGAGAATCCTCCTCCTTTTTTTGAAGTCGGTTAAAAATCGATTAAAATAGGCGCTGCGGTGAAACGTACATACTTACATAAGTTTATTGACAATAGAATCATTATCCTTCCTTTTCTTCGGCTTCACCGTAAAACCCTAAATACCTATTTTTTGATAAGAAGTGATAAAGTTCTAATATCTCTAGATATATGTTAGTATATATATTTATATGTATATATATTATTGATTATAACCTATTAACTAAGTATTATGGTAATCTATCGATGTCCGTACAAAGTAAATCTTAAAAGGCTATTTGGAAGTTAACCCTCAGATGATCGTAAAAATATAATAGGTAGGTACCCAATTTACTTACTGAAGTAAATTAGGTAGGTACATACCTCTTCAGTTTCTTTTCATAGATACTGTAATTTTAAGCATTAATGCCGTTTAAAAAAGAGTTAAATGATAAAAATAATTCTATGTAAGACAAAAAGAAATCTGAACAATAGACTATTTCATCATTTTAATTTCAATCTAGCCTAAGATCTTTCCTACGACTACAGCCGACTACTAATATAAATAATGGATGTCTGTTGTGTTTTCCTTGACGTGAAACTCACGGAAGATAAAACCCTTAGAAAAAGTAATACAATAGTTAATTAAAAGCATCAAAGCAAATTTAAAAAAAATTGTCATTACGAAGCTAGGACAAACGAATTTCGATTTCCTTATGTATTAGGTCTGTTAGTTATTAGTGTGTATTGTGGTCTTCTTCTGTATTGTATTTACTTGTTATTCTCGTGTTTTAATTATGTACTTTTCTTCTTTAAGTTAAGAGATGCCTTATGCTCCCAACTATATCTGCTTTAACATATTTTTGCTTTCCGTGGCAACCTGTAATTAAGGCAGCACCAACGATTGTATATTACTGTTATGTGCCTCTCAGCTTTTAAAGTGTATGTTCTTGTTGGTTGTCCAAAACAAAAAGATTGGTTCGGTTTGAATTTCTAAGAGTAGATTTTATTTTGAAAAAATAGGTGAGGTAGTGACATCTATGGTCAACTATTAGTAGTTTAGGCAGTATGAAAGTACAGAGAGTAGCGACATCTATTGCCATCCTTACAATTTTTATTTTGCTTTCCATCGGCAGATGACGCTAAGGAGGGATGCTTATAATGATAAATATAGCTAAAATTTGCATAGAAAGATTACAGTTCTTAATATTATTATCATTTTTACTTTAATATGTTTATCCTTTATTATCCATAATTATTTTCTAGTTTTATATTTATAAATGAACGCAGCAATAAACCTCCTTGTCTAAAAACATGAAAATGTCAAGTCAGTATTACCAGGGTTGAAGATTTTCCCAATATCATAATTTTAACTGTAAAGTAAACTTTAATTCGTTAGTTTTTGAAATATCACAATATTTGACCTAGACCTTCATATAATTTAAGATAGAGTAAGATTTATAATATCCAGAACAATTATTACTTGTTTAAGAACTCAATAACATCAAAAAAAATTGAGAAGTGTTAAGGGACACCCGGATGGAACGAAGTTCACTGTCAGGATTCATTATTGTTATTATTTTTTATTATTTATTAATTTTATTATGTACAAAAAACCTGTATATACTCAACGAAATAAACGTCGTGACACCACACTGTTCAATGCGAAATATAAATGAAAATATCTGACTTGCTATCTGTAAGACAGCGAGAGAGATAGATAGAGGAACATGCGCACGCCGCACGTCTTACAATAGCTTACTATAGCAAAAAGTGTCGTTACAACTTTTCGTATTCCGTCTAGCCCCCTTTCGCAATGCGCGATAAGGAACTTCGTTCCAACTAACAGAAAAACATGTCTAAAATTAAAGCTAAAAAGACTTAAAACCATCAAGTTACCAGGCAGAATACTTCCTATAACTTACGGACTTTTTATGAATAATACACAAAAATAAACTGCAAATCTTATCTATATTATTTAAAGAAATTTACCTTAGTGTTTATAAAATTACAGAAATTAAATTTCAATTAATATCAATAAATAAACAGTACAACTTCAGACTAGGGTTGCCCTTCAAAAGTGTTTCAATATTATAAAAGCAACCATAGCAATGTTTACTTCAACCAAAACCGGGGTAGTCTATTTCTTTATTGTGACAACCCCAAATTTAGTACCGTACGAAACTACGCGACGTCGAAACTGCTTTACGTCCGCGCTAATAAAACTCGTTGAAAATGCATACATCAAAATGGTAGAATCCCTACAAATGTTTTTATTTCTATTTAAATCTAAATACAGACGAAAATGCTCGTGGTTCTCACCATTCTTGTGTTCAGTGCTCATAGTGTTATTGTTCTGTGATGGTGTTCTGTCTAAGTGTAGTGATCATGACTGTATAAACGGTGTTTGTAAAAATGATATGTGCGTGTGCTTCGAGGGTTGGCAGGGTCCAGAGTGTCAGTACTGCGGCGGGAAAGTCAAGTGAGTGTCTTTTGTGGGTCCATGATCCTTATAATACTGTTAGTTTTGTTTAGTTCACTGACCTCTTTCTGAGGCGCGCCTTACGGACAAGCTAGTAGAATTTGCAAGAGAAAGCCTGCGAGGATTATCCAATTATACAGTTTGGCTTCTTTCCTCCATCCTGAGCGTGGCCCCCAAGGTCGTAGCTCGTCATTACGACACTAAAACGTATTGTTATTAAGTGGCATCTGAAATTGGCACAACAATATAGACAAATTCAATCGAGAATTCAAAAGTACAATTCAAAAGCAAATTAGTACCTAATAGTCTGAAGGTATGTTTGTTTGTCCAGTCTAAAGTACTTAGGTTATGTTTTCATTGACTGTTGTCCAATATGATTCATGTTAGTAAGTTACCTATTTCTTATTTATGTGACTCAATCAGCTGATTGGTTATTCTTATAAGAGGTTAGTGTTTAACT
This sequence comes from Spilosoma lubricipeda, assembly GCA_905220595.1. Lineage (NCBI taxonomy): Eukaryota > Metazoa > Arthropoda > Insecta > Lepidoptera > Erebidae > Spilosoma > Spilosoma lubricipeda. The sequence goes on along the minus strand of HG992296.1, from coordinate 11,410,662 downwards.
GCCAATGTCTTATGAAAGAACTTATAGTGTATGTTTGTGGTTTCCATTAATGTATTTATTAAAGACCATATTCTATGTATGTTTATATAATAAGTTATTCTAGCATGCTATTTTATTTAAATAAATATTAGCAAGCCTTTTTAGGTTTAACTTATTTAGTAGTTAAAATTATGTAGACACTGGTTAATATGTGAAGTCATTAAAAGATATGCTTTAAATCATTAAAATGAAACTTGAGGTTTTCTTATCACACTTAGAAATAATGATAAAGGTAAGAGAACCAAACGAAAGATATGTGGTTAAGGTGTTTACATGTTATATTTGAGTATTAAATATGACTATGCACTTAAAGAACTGTATATTAGAGTTCAATCGTTGATTCCAAGTCTAGATATTAGTGACTCTAATTGCTAACTAGATGTTGTTGGGTTGATTCTTACCTAGGACAGTTAAGTCTGGTTTTAGATTACAAAATTTTCTTAATTTAGAATCGAATAATCATATTTTGTAATCATTAGTGAAAAGAAATATGATGCACATAATTTGTTGACATACATTCACTAATTGAAATGTTTTGAGTTTGTATGTTTATGAAGTCCACCATAAATGCGGTATGTATATTCCTAATGCAGTTGTCTTTTTTTTAAAAAGAAACACTTGGTGGACAGTTTTTTTCTTCTAGTTTATAACTATTTTGTTTTCATTAAAGACTCAAAGAATAGTGAGTGAGAAATAAAATAATAACTTAATGTAATACAAACACACACACAATTTCTTAACTTATATTTAGTAGAGTATTCATTCATCTCTATCAGTGAATCATTTATGATCTGTAATTTTTAAACTAGGCCTATCTAAACTCGAGATAAACCTAGATACACACAGATAGGTGACATAAAAAGATAAAATTGATTTCAAAAGTTGTAGTTGTAGTTGTTGTAGTAGAAATATGCATGTAGTTGAAGAATTTACAGTGGGAGAGCCACGCTTCGGCATGAATGGGCCGGCTCAACCGGTGTGATACCATGGCCTCCCAGAAAACCGGTGTGAAATACTGCTTGCTCTGTGTTTCACCGAGTGAGTGAGGATACCGGAGGCCCATAACCCAAACCCCTCCCCTATCTCTCCTAATTATCCCCCAAAGGCCTGCAACACATTTGTGACGCCTCTGGTGTTTGCAGGTGTCTGCCCGCCTATTCTATAAAAAAAAAATTGCCAGAATATTATACTTATCTTTATGAGAATTGTGTTGATTCTACACAACTCATGACATACTCATTGACTTCTCACTAAATTCCAGACTTTGTGGTTTTCCTCTTTCTGCTATTTGTATGGTATCACTTGTGTAGACACATTTGTTGCTGTCTGTACATTTGTCTGTCCGAGTTCAAGGCCTTGTTTTATGCTAAAACAGGATTTAAATTCCAGATTAGGCTTATCTGAATATCAAATGTCATGTGAATGTTGTCATCAGAACACTTGGTGGCTGGTTTGAAACATGATCACCAGGCCATGAACCCAGTGTTGTGCTATATACATGTGACATTCGAAATATTCTTTAAAAAAACTAAATAAATTAGTATAAACATCTGAAACTATAACTAAGTTTAAAAAAAACTAGCTGAACCCCGCGGTCATTGTAGTACCGCGGGTAACGCCGAGGGATGAAGCTAGTCTAAAAAAAAGTAGTTTAAGTTACTCCTCAGATTATCAGCTACCTGCCTGTGAAAGTCCCGTCAAAATCGGTCCAGCCGTTCCAGAGATTACCCGGAACAAACAGACCGACAGACAGAAAAAAACTTTTTTAACTACATTTTTGGTATATGTACCGTGTTTACATACATATGCATTTAGTAAAAATCGGTTATGTTAAAATTACAAACAGACACTCCAATTTTATTTATTTGTACAGATATTGTGGGAAATATGGGAAGTATTTTCCCCTCACTCACAGGCAGGCCAGCCGTATCATACATTGTTAGTTTATGTTGTTACAAAGCTCCTAGATTTTCGGAATCCGGAACAATAAGGTCTAATTACTGGACACGGGACAAGGCGCAAAATTCCGGGATAATTCTGGATTTTCCGGCCATCTAGCAACCCTAGTTGGGTGGAGTTAAATTTCATGATAGACAATTCGGATTTACGTTGGGAAAATCAACAACAGATGCGGTCATATCTGTAAGGAAAACTGTCACCGAGTCAAGGTTTCAATACGTCTTAGGTATCTTCTTAGATATATCTGGCGCCTTCGACAACGCGTGGTGGCCCATGCTATTGCTAAAGTTAAAATCAAGAGGATGCTTTAAAAATATTTATTCCCTTATCTCCTCTTACTTCACACAAGGCACAACTAAATTGAGACTTGGGCATCATTCTGTGTCGAAGGCGCTTACGATGGGGTGCCCTCAGGGCTCGGTGCTAGGTCCATACTTGTGGAATATAGGCTTCGACGATTTTCTCTCAATACCTGTACCACCCGGATGTACCCTAAACGCGTATGCGGACGACGGTTTATTACTGGTGGAATCTGACACTAGAGCGGGGCTTGAGAGTCTGGCTAATAGATGTTTGAACTTAGTATCTCTTTGGGGCGTACGTAATCGCTTGACTTTTGCACCAAACAAAACCTTCCAGCTACTTCTGAAAGGTAACCTCAAATCACCGCCGTGTATTAAATTTCAAAATGTTAGTATAAAAAATAAAACCTCGGTTTGTTATTTGGGATTAGTTTTAGAAAGAAATTTTTCATTTATCGAACATATTAGAACAGTTAACGAAAAGTCTAAAAAAAGTTTCTTTGCTCTGACGAGGATATCAACTGCCACATGGGGTCTTTCATTTAATACTTTAAAGATTATATATGGAGCTACTTATTTGGGTTCTATTTGCTATGGTGCTCCCGTGTGGGCCGATAGAGCGACTGTAGGTGCTGTCCGTCGGAAACTGTTACAAGGACAACGACTTGCATTGATCTTCTTGTGCAAAGCATATAGGACGGTTAGTACTGAGGCTTTACCGGTGTTGGCGGGTGTCCTTCCGGTCGATCTCGAGGTGCAAAGACGTGCAGCCATGTACTATTCCACATTACAAAACATGGAATGCGATTTTTTGGGCGTACGAGACCGCGATAAAATCATAAGATTGTTTCAACAGCAGTCCAATGTCTATAACGATCTAATGGATGAATGGCAACAACGATGGGACGAATCATCTAAGGGGCGCCACCTCTACCAGTTCTTTCCATCTGTTCGCGAACGGATGTCGAGGACATGGCTCGAGGTAGATCACTGTGTCGCTCAATTTCTTACAGGCCACGGTAACTTTAAGAGCAAACTACACTCATTTAAATTAGTCGATTCACCATTGTGTCAATGCTCAACACCCGATATTAGCTGTGAACAATCGGCTCATCATGTACTCTGGGAGTGTAGTCTTTGGTACAATGAACGTAACACAATGCTAAATAGTTTACAAATGACATCTGGGGCGGTATACTATGAGGATCTTGTGTCAACTGCGGTGAATTTCCGTGCGTTTAGGCGATTCTGCCATACATACTATAGTAATCAAATATAGCTCACTTAGGACCCCTAATACTTTATCCGTGGTGCTTCCCGGTTTGAAAAAGGTGTCTGCCTATTTTGACTTCATTTTGTCTCCCGCTTTGCTAAGGAGGGAAGTGGATTTATCATTTCCAACTCCTCCTGTTTTTCTTCTGATTAACTTCGTTGCGGGTTCCAAGACAGTTAATTTTCTTCCTGGGACTTCCCGAGTGTCATAACTCGGTGTGTTCGTGGGTCACTGCTGTTGATCCTGGTGTACAGGAGTTACAGTGGTGGGAATGTGGGCGGGATTAGTCCAACCCTAGTTGGAGCTACCTATATACCAGCGCTGCAAGGACGTCCCGCTTTTTGAATCAAAATTGTAATGTCACTATTTTTTTTGGTCACATAATGTGTAGTATTTTCTGATTAGATACTATACCTTGATACATTCTTTTTATTGTGTCCCGATTTCAACGAAAGAATCTCGCTTTTTTCACTAGAAAGTGTTAAAAACCCGATTTCAAAAAACTCTGGCAACGCTGCTATATACACACAGCTTCCTTCTCCTAGATCCTAGGTTCAATCACGGATTTGTCCACTCAGTTTGACATGTAAGGGCAATACCATACAATGAAAAGCTTTGTAAATTTCCCTAATTCATAACAACTACTGATTGAAATGGGATGACTGCTTACTCATTCTAAAGGTCTTACAATACAAATGTAGGGTTCGGACTTGTTTCGTGTCCTTGACAGTCAATGCCTCTTTTGAGAAAGATCATCTGGTTTTGTTGGATTTTTCTTTGTTCGTAACACGCGCCGTATTTTTAACTCAAGGATTTTTAGTTCTATATTTAGGACAAATAGTTTTTGTTGTCCTTATTCATAAAGTAGCATCAGTCTTGTTAATATGTTACTAAGCATATCATGTAGTAAGTAATAAAAAATAAACATATAATTAAACATTCACGCTTGTGTCTCTGAAGAGGAAGGCAGTCTGGTATAAAAAGCTACTAGTACTAATTACGTTTTGGTTCCGCTAAATTATATATATCACTCTTTCACTTATCGATTGCAATCAGGCACTTTACCATATACCCGATTAAAATGAAGAGTAATATTCTTGGCAGTCTACTCCTCTCTATCAGGGTCAACTGCAGAGCAGTGACCCACGAACACACCGAGCTATGACACTCGGGAAATCCCAGGAAGAATTAAACTGTCATGGAACTCGCCACGAATTAACGCCTTAACTACTGGACCGATTTTAATGAATGACATATCAATAGATTCGTAATAACAGCCTTGGTGACGTAAGCTATTTTACTTTTATGAAACGTTATGTTGTCTGATAATAATTTTGAAACTTTTACTTGTTTATGTAGTAGGGAGCAAATGAGCAGTCGTCACCTTGGATAAAATGCGTATCGCCTGCCATAGGCACTTCGGGAAATACTAGGTGACAACCTCTTGTGACCCCAACCTGAGAGATAGAACTATTGCACGAAGCTAAAAATAAACTTTCGGATTTCGACCGCTGAGCGACCACTAGTAATCAGTAGGTAGATAGGTTGTATTAAAAAATATTAAGTAAAAAATGTTTTTCCATAGTGACTAAATAAAACTTAACATAATCTACATTGCGTTTGCTGTCTCGAAGTTGCGTTAAGTCAACGTCGTGAACTGTTGTATAAAACGACATATTTATAAATCTTTAAGATATACACGGCACGGTAAAGGAATAAGACGAATTCGAACGATATTCAGATAAAGATAAGCCAGCCGATTAACTTTATCTGTACAATCTAACATGTGTTAGCAGCAAAATTGAAAATAAATATTTTTTCGCTATTGTCATAATTATCAGCTTTTATTAGCTCTTCTTGGAGGCTTCTTTCCAGCTTTGCCAGTTTTTTTAGTGAAATCCGGATTTTGAGACTTAGTGAAAAAAGCGGGATTCTTTCGTCGAAAGCGGGACAAAGTAAAAAAAACGGCCAAGTGCGAGTCGAACTCGCACACCGAGGGTTCCGTACAAACCTTTAGGTATATTATATGACTAGCTGACCCACTGACCAATTTTCCCCCGTTTTTGTAACATTCTTCTTTGATGCTCCGCTCCTATTGGTCTTAGCTTGATGATATATAGCCTATAGCCTTCATATATATGTATTATCCAACACTGAAAGAAATTTTCAAATCGGACCAGCGGTTCCTGAGATTAGCGCTTCAAACAAACAAACAAATTTTTCAATTTTATAATATTAATAAAGTATAGATAGATATAACTAAAACTTTATGCCATTCGCAATTTTTCTTTTCAGACGTTGCTTCGTACCAAATTTCAAGATTCTAAGTTCTCGGGAAATACCCTGTAGGTTTTGATTCCCTTGCGAATGTCGAAAATTTTCAGCATAAACGGCTGAGTCTTTTGGTTGAACTGGCCTAGAAGTTTGATTTTTTCACAGCTTCAAGGTAGACTTGAGTATTTGATATGAATTTCAGCTTGGTCCTGAGAAAAAGAGTCTTGACTGACAACAAAGTGATCATAAAAGGGATTTTTCCTTTTCAGGTAGGGAACGCTAAAAATGTATCCACGTATCGCATGTAATCAGAAATTACGACACATGAGTAAGAGTGACCAATAAAAAAAAGGTCATTTGCACTATTTTTGTTTTTCTGCGTAATTCCCTAATCCCTAATTCGTTGAAAGAACCATTCCCTATTTGAACGTAGTGGTGGTTTTTTTATTTTCTTTTATTGCCTGCCAATTTTATTGACGATACAGCACTACGGGTAACTAACTTTGGGAGTCCGGCCAGTTATCCCCAAAAAGCGGGACAACATTTGTCCCGCGCGGGTCATTACAATTTTGGTTCAAAAAAAGGACGTCCCGCCAAAACGGGACGGCTGGCAACGCTGCTTGCTTCCTATCTAGGGTATACCATCGTCCCATTGTATAACACGTGTTTTAATCCAAAATGCCACTTTGCTGTAGGCCACGGTGATGTTCAATTATGATTTCTATGTGATAAAAAATAAAATTATCATCGACACTTCATGTTAATTTTATTCCAACATGTAGGATATAGAATATATATATGAAGGCCCGAAAAATTATTCCCAAATAGAATCATTATAATTGTCTAAAAATAAATTGAATATTATTACGCTGCGCTATAGGTTGTCCTCGATACTCTCTTAGTATGAATGGCCTATAAATACCACATAATCTATACAAATAAATAAAATTTACTAAATGCATATGTATGTATGGGCAGTCATTTTGGCAGCTCACAATAAAAAAAAATGTATACACGGTTCATATACCAAAAAAAACATTTTTTACAGTTTTTGTCTGTCTATTTATTCCGGCTAAACTCTGGTACGGCTAGATCGATTTTGACGGTGCCTTTCACTGATAGATAGCTGGCGATTTAAGGAACGTAGGCTACTTTTTTTAGACTAGCTTCGCTCCGCTGTGTTGCCTGCGGTTATTGTCGTACCGCGTGTAACACCACGGGGTTCATCTAGTTAAAGCAAACACGTTAATAGGTAATGCAATAGAAAACATTAGCATAGTATTGATTTACGTAGCTAATGATTGTTCTACAAAAATCCGGTATATCAGTTTTACGATTATTTTATACGAATCATAAAGAATATCTAAGCCGGCACAAATCGTCAGGTCATAGGTATCAGACTCAATTATTCTAATACTAATGACTCGGCTTCGAACAGAAGTATTTGAAATTCTCGGATTCCTTCGACTCGTAATATGCATGTAAACCTTCCTCTTGAATCACTCTACTATTACTGAAAACTATATTAATTAAAATCCGTTTCGTTGTTTAAGAGACCTAAGCGAACAGATGCGCATGCAACTTTACTTTTAGTCCAGTCATTTGGTAGTTTTACCTGGAAAGTTTTCCGGGAGTTTTGAAAATTTGGTGATATTAAAGATTTTGACGTGCTCTTTTCGAATTTTCACTTTGCCACCTCGTATCTTTGCCGCTCGCGCCGCCATATTGGAAAAATAACGCTCAAAAACAGTTTTTTCAGAAGATCTCCGTTCCGGCTTATTTTACGATAAAAATAGGTACTAATAAATTAAACTAGAGAAAATTACTTACAATTTATGTGGATACCTTATTTTGTAAAATCAATAGCTTCAGCCTACGAGAGCCGCAAAGTCCACTCCAAACACGCGTTTTGCCCAAATGACGTGTTATCCACATCACCACGAGGTAGAGCAAGTAGGGCGTTTTTTTTAGTCGTATCCTCAGCAGGCCTAATCCACATGTAATGCACTTTTAATAAATATTGCGCATTCTTCTTCGCTTCACTATTCTTGATGGATCAGATTTTGAAAGTTCATCGTCTTAGGTACGGACTGAAATGTGACACAGACATTTCTTCCACGTCGAATCATCAGTTTCGTTGTAGCCTCATGTTCCTCGATTTCGTCATACGTTTGCTAAAGAACAGGCTCTGCTTCTTCCTCCTCATAGTTATCTTGTAGTGGAATGGGTGAATTATCACAGATACCATTGTATATACCTACTATATATAATTTTTCGTTAAACAGTGTTTTTGGTTTCTAAAATAAACACGAAAAAAGAAAAGATTCTTGTAAAATATTAGGTATGTAAAATGACGACAGGCGCAGAACAGAAAAAAAATTTACGTTCATATCAAAAGCTTTCAAAAATCGACATCGTAATTACTCGTATAAAAAGGCAGAATTTTTTCAAACGTTCCCTTCTCTTTCTTCATTTATAATAAAAAAAAACCTAGTACTCTTGTCATATGACAACTTTGTATTTGAAATTGTGCTTAAATATTATTTTCTGATGATCCTCATTTCATCACAGGTATTTTGTAGTCATTTAAAAGCTTTCTTCCTACTCGGAATAACACAACCTAATATACTACTGTGTATAAATATGGAACCTTTTAAATCTTGCAGTTTGGTCTCCCCAACGGGCTTCATAACCGACGGCCCGGGGAACTACAGCGTCAGCACCCAATGTTCCTGGCTGCTGACCCCACCTCAGGTCGGTCACTCACCGCCGCCCCTACGGGTGAGGCTAGAGAGCTTTGCGACAGAGTGCGGGTGGGACCACCTTTATGTGTATGATGGTGACAGTGTTAGGGCAGAGAAACTCCTCGCTGTGTTCAGGTGAGAAACCATCAGAAACTTTTTTGAGCATTTTGTTATATTACAATAATCACATTTTTTTACGTCTTTTTTTAAGGTTGGGTTCCTAAATATTTTTTTTAACAAAAAATTTCCTCCATCTGGATATTTGTATCCCAAAATCTTTCAAATATGTATTTGAAAAATCTGCTAACCATAACAGATTGTACCTTATGCCAACTATTTTTAAAGCACGCAAAGTTTGTACTTAGAAATATCAGTAATTTAAAACTGTATTTTTTTTTATTCCAGTGGCGTGTTAGAAAATAGTGAATCAAGTTGGACGCGACAAGTGATAGCGCGTTCGGGGAGCGCGCTCCTTCATTTTTTCAGTGATGATGCGTATGCGATGGAAGGGTTCAATGTGACGTACGCTGCATATTCCTGCCCCTCCAACGACCACAGAACTAATTGTTCCAGTAAGTAAGCTTCAGTGTATTTTATTTTATTTCGATATTTAAACGTCGAGATAAAAAAATCATGGAAAGACGCAGGCTTGATCTCGTCCTTACAGAAACAATAGTGTTTATAAGTAGACAGACAGACGAAAACGTTTAGATCTTGCATGGATTTCTTATTTTTTGAAGAACGGAATTTTTTCCTTAACATGCATTTAAAAATTCTCATTTGACCCCATAAACGATAACAAAAAAATATGTCTCCACCATACTTTCATTCGCGCAATAATAGGTTGATAAGCGAATCGACTAACTTTCGTGAGATGGCGCTAGATATGTCGTCATACAAACCAGGGATGTTACGGAGCTTCGACTTCGGTTCCGTTAAGTCGGAACTTCCGATTATTAACACCTTCGGTTCCGACTTCGGCTCAGACACTTTTAAATCGAAGGTTTTAATCGGAGGTCGAAGCATAACATAGCATGAACAGGTTCATACATGTGGCGCGGGGAATCCCCCCAACTCCCACTGCATGCACTCTATCGTCAATTATTTTTTCATTTCTTGTTAATTTGTTACGTACACGACATGTTCATAGGTTATAGATATTTGTTTTATTTGTCCTTAAATAAAAATTATCTCTCATGCCATCACTTCTGACCCTGCCTCCGACTCCGATTCCGACTCCGATAAAGCAAATTTAAAAACTCCGACTCCGGCTTCGGTTCCGATAAAACTACCTCCGTTACATCCCTGATACAAACCATGACTAATTTTATATTGTTTTAATTTTCAGATCATGGTGAATGTGACGATGGAACGTGTAGATGTGAAAAAGACTGGACTGGAGAAGCCTGTGACCAACTCGTGTGTCCAGGTGAGTGTCAGTATAGATTGTATGTTTAACGTTAACATAATATTATCTTGAACTAGGCTAAATTAAACTAATAGAATTTAAAAAAAACCAATAAAGCTTTTAAAGAGCTCAGTTAAAGTAGACTTCATTCGTTTTAGTGATGGATTAAGAACTGTCACTGTAATTTTTTCATCACGTGGCCGCCGTAAGAGCCGACTAACGCTAACAATTAAAAATTTGCCTCAACTACTCATTATATCTTCTGCTATCTACTAGTGAAAGTCCCCTATAAGTCGGTTCATTCGTTCCAGAAATTACCTGTAACAAACTGACAAAAAAAATGTTTTTTTGATGTTACCGCATATACTTTAACTAGCTGACCCACGCAACCTCATTTGCGCCCTCTATTGCCCGTAACGTGATGATATATAGCCTATAATCTTGTTCGATAAATGTACTAACCAACACTGAAAGAATTTTTCAAATCGGACCAGCGTTCTTGAGATTAGCGCGTTCAAACAAACAAACAAACTTTTCAGCTTTATATATTAGTATAGATATGCATTTAGTGAAAGCTGTTAATTTGAAACTACATACACACTTCAATTTTTTTGATTTATATAGATTAGGTCTATTGAAAAAATGATGATTAAGGTGTCGGGCGTGTATTACAGAGGAGTGTAACGCGGCGTACGGTGGGGGTACGTGTATAGCGACGGGCTGCGCGTGCGGGGCGGCTCGTCGAGGCCCGGCCTGCGCGCGCGACGCGTGGCGAGCGGGCTGGGCCTCGCCGCCCCGACTGCGCGGGTCTTCGCCCCCGCCCGTCGCCGCACACGTCCTGCTGCCCTACGGGGACGACCTGCTCCGGGTGGGGGGAGAGACGTTCGCCAACTCTGCCTTTCTATACAGGTATGTTACACTATCATCTATCTAATCTAATATTTGCTTCGGACTTTGGACTGCTTTCTATCCATAATATGTATGTATTTACAAAAATAGTAAATACGTATACTTACTATACTATACTACTGTATTGTTATATTGTATTATGTATTTGTATCAGTTGTCTAGTACCTATAACACAAGCTTTACTTAGTTTGGGACTAGATGGCGTTGTGTTAGATGTCCGAAATATTTATTTATTTGAACAAGCAATTCTTGTAGATACTCAGGGAATGATATTCAGGGAATTTAGTATGCCGTATACCGAGTAGAAAGTGGTGTGGCGACCGCTTAAACCTGATTCGATATGTCAAAAAGCTAATGAAATATAGCAGTCTTATATATTTTCCTTCCAGATACAAAACTGCCGACCAAGAATGGGAGGAAGTACAAACGTTCGAAACACCAGCGCCGCGGTTCGCCCACTCGGCCGTGATGTATGGCCACGAGCTCATCGTGTACGGAGGGGTCATGATATCAGATGAGCCAGAGAGAGGGTCAGTTTATTATTACAATTTACCCCAAAAATTGCCAATGAATATTATTTGCCCGCCCTAAAATTTAGCTTTATTCTTCATCTCGTGAGTATGGTAATCTAGAGAAATCAACATCATTTCTTTCTATTGGGTTCTTGAAATATGGCAACACACTTGTTTCTTGAGCCACATAATATGTTCGCAGGTACTTGTTAATTTGTTTGCCTCTTATCACATAAAAAGTATTAAAATACAGGTTATACATGCAGATGAGATTTCTGTTTGTTTGTAACGTTTTTATAGTTGAATATCCTGAAATTTTATGTATATTTTGTGAGGTATACAGCAAAAAAATAGTTATGTTACCAATTGCTGCTGAAACTGCTGAAGTTATAACTTAGATATTTTAGTGTTTATGCTTTTTAATTGCATTGTTGTAGGAATTCACAAAGATTTTTTTTTTTGTCGCTATGTAGATAATGTAAGGGAGGAACGGTTGTGTAGTTAAAATCAAGAAGAAATTATCGGTCAGGCGGAGTTGCGGTCTAGTGCTAGAAGCAATAGCTAGTGTAATGTACACAATAATAAAGTAACTGGACGAATTACGAAGTATGTTAGTAGCGAATGAAGTCTCCTTAATCTATACTAATATATAAAGGTGAAGAGTTTGTTTGTTTGTTTGATCACGCTAATCTCAGGAACCGCTGGTCCGATTTGGATTTTTTTTTCAATGCTAGATAGCCCATTTATCGAGGAAGGCTATAGGGTATATATCATCACGCTACTACTAATAGGAGCGGAGCAACAATGAAGAATGTTTCAAAAACGGGGGAAATTTTTACGCTACGGGCAATATAAGGCGCAAACGAGGTTGCGTGGGTCGGCTAGTTTAGTTATATATTCAGTTTAGATTAATACGGATGGTATTGTCTGCAGCGGCGGCCTGGCGGGGCTGGAGGGGCGCGCGGGCGCCGTGAGCAACGAGGTGTGGCGCGTGCGGCTCGGCGAGCGCCCGCTCTGGCGCAACGCCACGCCCTCCGCCTGCAGCCCGCACCGCCCCGCCCCGCTCAAGCACTGCGGTACGACACGCACCCTCCACACTGTAGCCTACGTACTCTGTAGTTTACACACACACTGTAGCCTACACACTCTGTTGCCCACACACACCGTAGCAAACTCACGCTGTAGCCTACACACACTACAGTGTGTGTAGGCTACAGCGTGAGTTTGCTGTGTGCGGTGGTATAAGTTACAACTTACACCACACCATACATAGCCTCCACACAATCTCTACGCTCTATAGTCTCACACAACCTCTACACTCGGTAGACTCACTGCACCCTACATTACAATACTTAAATTCAACACACTTTAACATCAAACACTATACTCTAATTAATTTTATATTTTCTAATTTATGTGTTAATAAACTTATACATAGTCAAATCAGAGTCTCTGAATCTGGCTTCAATCTCATTCATTCCTGAGAGAATGAATGACATTGTACATTAATTTCTCACACAAAATGGATATTAGTGTAAAGTGATGATCATTTCCATGTGGTTTAATTTATCGAAAATATGTATGTGGGCATAGATTTTTTTAGTTCAATTAAAATGATCTAATTTATATTATCTCCTAGAGAGGAAGACGTAGTCACTCAGTATACCGAGATCCGTCTAGAAAGTTACCAAAAAGTTTTTCTCAGAATAGATTAGGCACTTTAAAATAACCAACTTAGAGTGACAATCGATTATAGTCCCGTGCCGACTGGCATTCTAACTGAATCATTACAGTTAATGAACTCTCTAGAAGGTTTGTAATATTTGAGGTATACTGTTTTCTCATTACAGGCGGCCTTCATGTATCTGGTCATACCGCAGTGTTAGTGCACCTTGGACTCACCAAGAAACCTGTGATGTTAGTCTTTTTTGGACATTCGCCTACTTATGGATATCTACATATTGTACAGGTTTGTATGGTATAATCAGAAATAGTTGTAATCGAAAATATATTACTTGTAATATCGACAAATTCGAATCAGGTCCCACCATAAGTTATTTACTTTTTTACAGACATTCAAAAACAATTAGGTCAACGTTCGCGTAAATATGCATTTCCATGGTAACGACATTGTTATCTGTCATTTAATTACACACAGAATTGTCTGTTGCAGTATCCAAAAAAGTATTTGTTCTGAGTTAATTACAAAGAGCATGGATTTAAAATATGATTATTACTATTTATTTAAAACATTATCGTTACTGCAGTAAGTAATGATAAAGGTATTGCATTGATGCTGATAGTATGCTTAGTGTCTAAAACGACCTAAGTGGGGCACGCAATGTCAAGTAGGGAGGAAGGAGGAGTCGCTGTTGTTTTGTTGGTTTCAAACGATTTATAGACAAAGTGGGTCATGATTCAGGGTTGTTGATAGTACATATTATATGTGTTTATTATTTCTCATACATTGTCAAATACTAAATAAATTGAGGCAAACCCCAGTAAGTTATTGGAAAATCATAGTATCTATCATAGTAAACTAGTTATCAGTATTGTATGACTTGTATATTATTATTGTTTTGTTTTTGAGTGATATTCCCTGTATAATTTTTTACAATAACATTCTAATAGTAAACTAGCTTTCTTTTAATATTTTTATATCAATGTTAAAATTTTAGTATTTTAAAAACCTTTACCTGCAGATATTTTGAAATAACCTCATAAGGAAAGAAAAAGGTAGGAGTTATGACTTCTTGAAAGGCAGCAAAATAGTTTCGATTCTACATTTGAACATTTGACGGCTTCAGAAAAAATATCAAGTTATTACAGTGGGAGAGCCACGCTTTGGCATGAATGGCTCGACCGGGGTGGTACCACGGCCTCACAGAAAATCCCTTCCCGCGACCCTTTCCCTATCCCCCAAGATCGGCTGGTGTTGCTTATCATCAGGTGATACGTCTGCTGGTTTGCCTCCTATTCCATAAAAACAAAGTTAGAAATAAGCAGTGTCGAGTATGTTAGTAGTGGCACGGGCGTGGGGTGTCGTCGTGTGGACTACTAGCGCGTGGTGTGTGTGTGTGTCGCAGGAGTACTACGTGGAGGAGGGCGCGTGGGCGGGCGGCGCGCGGCGCGGCTGGGCGGCGCGCGGCGGGTTCGGCCACGCCGCCGCCTGGGACCCGCTCTCCAGGAAGGTCTACGTGCACGGCGGACTTGTCTCCGAGTCTGAGGCCACGCAGGTACCACACCATCGACATTTAGCCTTGCGACTGTGAACAGATGTCATCATCTACTTCACGGACGTAGACAGGGTTTTGTTTTGGAGAAGAGTTTCAAGAGAATAAAATGACTATGTCTCTTAAACCGAAGTATTATTATTATGAAAAATGAGATGAGTTAAATATATCAATCGAATAGAAACATTTCGAGTTGGGGGGCGGGGGGAGGGGTTTGAACTCTATGATCATGTTTAAAAAAAAGTATATTTATTAAGTATGAAGTCAGATCAACTCATGCATTAACAGAAATCTGACTAATTGCATTAACAGCCTGTAAAATTGCCTTATTTATTCAATGGTTAATATATTAAATATTGTATTTAATGGAGTTAGATAGTTTGAGATGGGCGACACCTGCTGTGTTGTAGCGTTTCTACATTTATTGAGATAGGTCTCGAATACGCTCATAGATGGCGCTGGGTATATAAAAGAAGTGTTTTCTTTAAGAATGTTTCATATAGAAAATTTAATATAATAATATATGAACATTATTGTGGTTGAATAAGGCCAGCATTTGAAGTAGATTTAATTTTTTTTTTTTTTGAAGTCGACAAGACAGAATTCTATAAGAAGGGGAGTGGGGCTGGCTTGAGGTTTTTTTTTTCTTTTACGATAGAGATTGTACCGATTTTATTCATTACAATTAGACTTCTGTGTAAAATGTATCAAATTAATATTAAATAAGTTTAAATAATAATATAAAAATGTTAATGTCTATCGACAAACTTGAATCGTGACGCAATTTGCCGGTAACTGGTTTCAAATTGTCAAAACAACAAAGATTTGCCCTCCTTTACAATATATGTCGCGCTTAGAATTTTAAAATACTAAGCAAGCTACGTTATAACTATTCGGAGAAATATGCAATTTTTACCTTATGTTCACTGCATTAGATATTGTATAAGATAAAACAATATATTTATGTATTAGATAAAACTGTAAAAATCAGATTTTTAATACATACTCTTTTTTTGGAAACAGCAACAGATAATTATCTGTGTAATTAAATTACAAATTACAAGGTCGTTACCGGGTAAACGCATATTTACGCGAATGTCGACCAAATTGTATTTGAGCATCTGCAAGAAAGTCAATTATGGTGGGTCACGATTCAAATTTGTCGATAGTACATAACTGTAATAAATAAAATTGAATATTTTGGTTGTTGTAGGCTCCTTCCGCGTCTTTATTTGAGTACGACCCGGAGATAAGACTGTGGCGCCCTCTGCAATCGGCGCCTACCCCTAGATATTTACATACTGCCACTTTTATCACACCAGGTAACACTAATACCTTTTTATTTTAAAGACAACCTATACAAATAAATAACATTTAAGTGTCTGTTTGTAATATCAAATTAACAGCTTTTCATTAAATGCATATGAAATTATATGTACGGA
Source organism: Spilosoma lubricipeda (assembly GCA_905220595.1). NCBI lineage: Eukaryota > Metazoa > Arthropoda > Insecta > Lepidoptera > Erebidae > Spilosoma > Spilosoma lubricipeda. Next base: position 11,394,567 of record HG992296.1, on the reverse strand, counting down.
ATACCGTTAATACATTTATGTTTTTTTTTTTTTATTTTATTATTTTTATTATATTAAATGTTTTTTAAAACATTTTTTAAACATTTTTTCTGTCAGTCTGTTTGTAATCATTGGAATGGATGGACTAATTAACGAAACTTTCACTGGCAGATAACTGAGGATATGAGGAGTTACTAGGCATTTTTTTTAAACTAGCTTCGCCTCGCTGCGTTTGCCGTGGCGTTACTCGCGGTTGTTACTATAAAAGTACAACAAAAACCGCGGGACTTAACTAGTTAACTTATAAACTTGAGAAATATTTGTTTTATTTAATTATAATGTCGTGTAGTAAATAGTATTAAATATAAAAATAATAGTAGTAAATAATTCATCGTTATACTCGTAATGATATTATAGTAATGTCCACAAAATGTGTAATGAATATTAAACTTATTTAAATATTAAATCGTCTCTAATTTTGAATGTTTTTACAATCGTAACTTGTGTGGGTGCAAAAGTACATTGTCAACACAAAAGTAATGATTGTCACCATGCTGCATTGTTGCATTGTCTGCATTCGCAGTGCGTACGGTGGCCACCTCTCTTGGATTCTGCTCATGCTTTCCATCAGGCAGAGGAGAGTCACTTTGGCAGGCCCTTATATAAAAAAAATAAGCTAATTGTGCGTGTGTAGGTGTGATGTTGGTGTTCGGCGGTAACGCACACAACGACAGCGCGGCCGCGCACGTGTCCAGCCCCGCCGCCTCCAAGTGCTACTCCGCGGGAGCTCTGCTCTATGACGTCAGGTAACACCCCCACCTCCCACTTCACATCACAGCATCCACAGCTTTAAATACTTCAAAGCTGGAGATACACCTCTCCTGGACTTATTATATCCTCTAGTTTTCTTCTGATTAATTTCGTTGCGGGTTCCAAGATAGTTTATTTTTTTCTAGGACTTCCCGAGTATCCATAACTCGGTGTGTTCGTGGATCACTGCTATTGATTCTACTGTACAGGAGTTACAGTGGTAGGCGTGTAGACGGGGTTAGTCCCAATAAAAGAAGCCTCTCATTCGAAGGAGATTTTGTCTACTATACCATGCTGGCTAGACGGATTGGTATAGATAGGGTTTGTTTTATTGTTTACCTTCTTTTTGCAGTGACTAGGTAGTTTGTTACCTTAGTTGTCACTTGTGACACCCACGGGATGAATAGGGGTGGTGAATTCTTATTCACACAGTCCCTTCAAACTTACCTCACTAATAATAATCTTTCAGAAATCTTACAACAAGGCCGTCTAAGCTGAGCTTTTACTATGAGTACTAATATTTATTACTGCTCATAGTTTAAATACAAACATAGAAACCACCCGCAAAAGACTCCGAAAAAATAGATTGTAGATCATAAAAACATTGGTTTAATTCGGGAATCAAACTCACGATCTCGAGCACAGTAGTCACGCTACCAATCCCGAAGCTGTCAAGTCTACGACTTATGGCAAGTAACGTAGTATCGCTAACATAATTACTAATATTTCCCCGTTTTCCAGATGCGGCGTGTGGTATATGACGTCATCTCCTGGCGCGGAAGCCCGAGCTGCTCATGCTGCAGCTCCACTACTGCTTCGGGAACGTCGCACTGTCTACATACACGCCGGGTACTTGCACCCTTCATTTCCCTTAGGATTAAGGATGCAAAATGAATCCCTATGTCCCCTTGGCCACAGCATTCAATTTCCCTTATTCCTTTAGTATCGGATAGCCCGTTCATCGAGGAAGGCTAAAATATTAAACATCCTGTTTAACCAATAAGAATCGAGGAGCAATGAGAAAATGTTGCGTAAACCGTGAATATAACTGTATAAAAATGCATATTAACTAGTACTAGATAAAATAAACCTACTTAAAGATTGTTACGAAATGTGACGAAATTTCTAGAAAACCGTGACTGTCGGTTTGGCTGTACAAATTCTAGATAAGTTAATAATAATGTAATCATAATGCATTGGGGCACAGAGCAATGAACGCTACGGTAATATACATAAGGTCGACTATGAATTGATTTCCGCTCGGTTGGCTTGTTTACGTTTTCTCGGAGGTAGTCATATTCGAATGTTCTGTAGTATTTGGAATTTTCGAGAATGAACCAGCTGCCACCGGCTAATACACATAGGCGCAAAGGTTTGAGCTACAGTGCGATAAATATCTAAGTGATATAAGTAATTAACCCAGAGACCTCGGCGATCATTAAGGAAACTCCAACAATGTAATTTAAAGTGTTTGTAATAAAGTATTTTTAATATAATATATTAGCCCCAATACGTAACAATGTTTTAAAATTAAAATAAGAAAATATGGCACTCAGTGCAATGTAAAAGGAGAACATCATTTTGTCGAAGCTGTAGCGGGAACTTTACTAAAAGGTGATGTTGTGAGGTGACAGTTGAGTCTCATTTTTCTTGGACTGTAATCGTAATATTGACTATAGCTCGACACGTGTCACGTGCGGGGTATTCTGGTCTGGTGTAATATTTATAAAACAAAATACTTTTAAATATATTTATTTAAGGTACTGTTGGCTTTATAAAATAATAGATGACACTGAGAATTCCTTCGTTTATTATTTAAAGGACATTACACGTTTTAGAAGTGAATCTATTTATAGCCTAAGATAACTACACCTAGTAACAGTACGGGTTTACAATACCACGGCGCGGTGACGACTGGCGAATGCGTCTCATGTCCTTTTCTGCGTGGGCGATGCCATACATACATATAATATAGGTACACATATATAGTGTGACCCTACATTTATTTCTTAATTCTTCTCCATGCGGTGATGGATTAAGAATATAGTGTGTCACTACCTTTATTGAACCTTTGGGTGTCGTAAGAGACGACCGAGGGAGTAAACTTCGCCGGACAACTTCACTGCAAAGAAAAGGAATCTTGTAACCATCTGGCCTAGCCTGAGGAAGACCAGCTACGGGCTGTTAAAGACTGTTGACCGTGACGGCAATGTTTAATTCTTTTCCCCTTCAGATTCGATGGTCGTCTACGTTCCGACGCGCTTATATTCGAAGCGGGCGAAGGTTGTTCTCGGCACACGCACGAGTCTGACTGCCTGTCTTCATCGCAACACACTGCCATTGCTTGCGTATGGCGGCTTAAGGACAAGAAATGCGTATCGGTAAGGACTGTTTACATCTATTATCACTACATATTATAAAACAAAGTCCTTCACCGTGTTTGTCTGTCTGTTCGCGATAATCTTATCGAAGTAAATAACCCGAGCGAAGCCGGGTCGGGTTGCTACTAATAAAAGTAAATTTACTGGAAGTAGAACTACCAAGAAATAGATAAATAACATAAAATCGATTCTATAACACCGCATACTCAAATTTAGTATGGTGAATACTGGCTTTGGTAATAGCTCTCTTTCGAATAAAAGACCCTGTTGAAGTTTTAATAAATTATTTTACATAATAATATTACATAAATAATCCTAGTTTGTTCTTGTTATAGTTAGAAGAGGTAGGATGGGCTGCCTCCTTCGATGGCAGCGTAAAAGCCTGCCATGCAGAACCTCGATTCGGTAAGTACTACAAATACTTTGCATCAGTCAATTAATTAAAAATAATTGATTGTAAACCTTAAGCGTTACACAATAGAGTTGCATTTTATATGACTGGTTTTATTCACAGACGAACGTCGTTGCGCTACAGCCGAGTCGTGTGCTGCGTGTACTGCAGCTCGCTGCACGTGGTGCGGGGCGTGCTACCCCACTGCTTCCTACTGCACACGACATTCCCATCAGGTAAAACAGCACAATATTACCAATGCAGCTAATGTTGTATTACTTTGTACTCGTATCTTTACTCATACCTTATAATCATATGAAGTCGTACTTACTACGTGTATTTTATACCTAGTACTCGTACTTTGTACTCATAGTATATACTCGTACCTAGTACTCATAGTACATACTCGTACTCATAGTACATACCGTACCTAGTACTCATAGTACATACTCGTACCTAGTACTCATAGTACATAGTCGTACCTAGTACTCATGGTACATACTAGTACCTAGTACTCATAGTACATACTTGTACCTAGTACTCATACTTAATACTGCTGCCTTATACTTGCACTTTATACTCTTCTGATAATTCGAATCAATACTTTATTTGAGCAGAATGAGCTATGCGTATTGTTTAACGATTCACGACTACGAGTTGTAACACATACATACCTAACAATTCCACAGTCTCTGCTGGTCTAGTGAAATTGATTGTACATTATAGAATATCGTTATATCCAGGCGGCGTCCTCGATCGACGAGTGTACGTCGGACAGCGAGTCCCCGCGCGAGGCGTGCGTGCGCTACCACTCGTGCGCGGCCTGCCTCGCGCACCAACACCAACACAACCACGTCGCGGTGAGTAGCTACGTACTACCGACATATTTGAACCGTGACCCACAGCTCTACAGGTTGTAGAGTCACGCTGAATTGAGCACGGTTATGCCGGCTCGACCGGTACGGCACTACCTTCGCACAGAAGATCAGCGTATAATGACAGCGTTTGTGCTGGCGTGTTACGTTGGTGAGTGCGAGACCGGAAGCCCAATGATTCAGAAGCATCACTAGGCTGTCATAGTATGCCATGCTGCATTGTTGCATTCGCAATGAGTATGGAGACCACCTCTCTTGGAATTTGCTTATGCTTTCCATCAGGCAGAGTAGAATCATTATGATAGAGCCATACAAAAAAAAAAAACAATCTGACTTTCTTACAAAAAATTCAAACAAATAAATAAACAAACAAACAGGTCAAGCTAAATATAACCATTTAGAAAACATTTTTGTTCTGAGTTATAATTAATTCAAAAGAGCATGGATTCAAAATATGATTAGTACCATTTTATCTAACATATTACCTACTGCAGTGATGATAAAGGTAAAAATTGCATAGAGCTCTGACCAGTATTGACGTAGTATAGCTTCTTAATATTGAAAACTTCATAAGTGCGGCATGTGCTGTAAAGAAGGCAAATCTTTATTGATTCGAACGATTTATCAGCAGCGTGGGTTATGATTCAAGTTTGTCGATTTTATCTATTTATTTTATGTTTTTATATAAACAATGTTTTGTAATATTCAACCAGCGTGCGAGCTTTAAGAAATTGATTGTTCTTGAAATAGAGCCTAGGGTGAGATTAGAACTTGCTTTATTCAAGAAATACTACTATAGTGATCGATATTGGCTTTATATATCGAAATCAAAAGTAACTATTTATCACGGTGGGAAAACGAAACTAGAAGACACAGCGGGTTAGTGGGCAATAAAGAGGTAGTAATGTTTTCTTTTGTTGCCAGGGATCTGAAGAGTTAATTCAACGAGCCTGTTACTGGGACTACGAAACTATAAAATGTAAACCTGTCAACTCTTCAGAAGATATTAGGTAGGTAAAATGAAGGGTGGGTCGGAGTGGATTGCTGCGTTACCCAGTTTCATCAAGGTTTTGTGGGGGGATGTTGCACTTAAAGAGATGTTTAATGCAGGAGCGTGGCAGCAGCCGGCCCGTGCAGTGCTCCTTGCTCCACGTTTCAGACGTGTGCCAATTGTACTGCAGAGGAGTGTATCTGGTGTGCTTCGGCGGGACGATGCGTTGATAAGGTAAGGGGATAATGGATATGGCTGTTTGTGACTTTGTGTGATTAATGGAATTTTGTACTAATTAAAGTTTAAATATATGAGTATAAGGCATTAGTTTTGTAATATACGTTAAACATTAATGCAAACTGTCGGTTACAACCATTTAGAACAATAATTTTATATCCATCTAGCGATAATTGTTTGAATCTATTAGGCCAACCGTGTAGTGCGATTAGCTTGTAAAATATTTTTTTCGTACATAACGAGAATGTTTGGTGTCAGAACGCGTACGGCGCGTCGTTCCCGCTGGGTGGCTGCCGAGCGTGGTCCACCTTGACGGGCGGAGGCGGGGGCGGGGCGGGGGGCGGGTCGTGCGGGGCCCTGCGCGGCTGCGCGGCGCACGTGTCGTGCGCGGCGTGTCGCGCGGAGCCCGCGTGCGGCTGGTGCGACGACGGCGCGGGCGGCGGCCGCGGCACGTGCCTGTCCGGTGGGGCCCGCCGACCGCACTCGCCTAAACTCTGTGCACAACACAGGTCACACTTTTGCACTACCACTCTTATCATTTTGTAAAGTTATAGCATCAAAGGCTTCTTTAAAATCAATTAATACTTACTGCAGAATCTGTAGAATCGAAGAATACTGCATCAATGTATGGAATAAATTAAAATAGTTCCAAACATTTCACACAGCGTCATCTAGTCTTAAACTAAGCAGACCTTGCACTATGGATATTAAGGCGTGTCTCCACCAAAATTTGACAACAGAAAAAAAGGTTGACAACACAAAAGTGGCCAACTTTTATTCGGCAAAGCAGTCGGTTAATTAGAATACTTTGTTACGTTGTGCAGATGGCACTTCACCGCGTGTCCCTTGTGCCAGTGCAACGGGCACTCGGTGTGTGACGGCGAGGCGCGCTGCGTGCAGCCGTGCGCGGGCCGCACCGTGGGCGAGCACTGCGACGTGTGCGCGCCCGGCCACTGGGGCAGCCCGCTCAACGGAGGCGTGTGCCAGCGTGAGTCGCTACACACAGGACACACATACCTCCTACTCGCACTTGTACACATACACATACACATTGTTACACTCGGTGTGTGACGGCGAGGCGCGCTGCGTGCAGCCGTGCGCGGGCCGCACCGTGGGCGAGCACTGCGACGTGTGCGCGCCCGGCCACTGGGGCAGCCCGCTCAACGGAGGCGTGTGCCAGCGTGAGTCGCTACACACAGGACACACATACCTCCTACTCGCACTTGTACACATACACATTGTTACACATTTCCGTCCCTTTTTAACCGACTTCAAAAAAGGTAGAGGTTCTTATACAAGTAAATAAAATTCAAGTGTCTGTTTACAATTTAAATAAATGCGTGATATAAAAGAATATACAGAAATATACAGTACTTATATCAGTTTTTTTTTAATTTCTTGTCGCTCTGTTTGTCTGTTAGTGGCAAACAAACCCACGACGTAGCACTCAGGCTCTGTAACCACTAAGCTAATAAGCCAGTCACACACACTGTTACACACTTCATATATATATATATATATCATATAATAATATCATACGAATTGCAATTTAACTTTTATACTTATATGCGTCATCTAATGTCGTTTCTCTGCATTGCCCAATCGGTCGACTGGCAGAGAATGTCTTAAGCATTAAGTCCGCCGATACATGTATTTGTGCATAAAGTAATAAAATGAATAAAAGTAACTATACAAATAATGTCAATAATTTGACTTAGTAAAATTTTGACTCAAGAAACAATAATTTAATCTCTTCGAAATTAACTGGTCCATGCAAACTGGCCTATATAATTTTTTTGAAACCCAATTGCTCAGAGGGCGGATTTTGATCAGTGGACAACGACGCGTCACTATTTTCTTAACACGAATGTAAGAGTAGGTTGATGACACCTAATTTTGTTTCAGCATGTGAATGCAATGCCCAAGCTGTGGCCTGCGCCCCTGACACGGGCCGGTGTTACTGCAGCACTAAGGGCCTAGCCGGTGATAGATGTGATAAGTGTGATAGCACTAATCATTATCACCCAGATATTTATAATAAAGGAGCATGTTATTGTGAGTATTTATGTGTTATAATGTTATATCTATATCTATACTGACATATAAAACTGATTTAAGCGCTAATTTTAGGAACTACTGGTCCGATTTGAAAAATTCTTTCAATGTTAGATAGCTCATTTATCGAAGAAGGCTATAGGCTATATAACATCACGTTAAGGCCAATAGGAGCGGAGCACCAATGAACATTGTTTCAAAAACGTAGGAAAAATTTCACGCTACGGGCAATAGAAGACGCAAACGAGGTTGCGTGGGTCAGCTAGTATAATATAATGTTATACTGTCAATAAAACTGAAGATACGGTTTGATCAGATAAAAGGAAGAAATATTTGTTTATTCACATATTAATTTGTTATAAGTTAATAAGTCAAACTTCGAAAATATTCACATTCCATACCTTTTCAGATGATTTAGCAGTAGATTACCAGTTTACATTTAATTTATCGAAGAAGGAAGACCGTCACCTTTCCGCAATAAATTTCCGCAACGCACCGGTTAAGCCGGATGTGGATGCGGATTTCAGTATCACGTGCTCGGCTCACGCTCGGATGAATCTCACTGTACGGACACGAGCTGATCCCTTCGAAAGGACGCTCTTCACTGACGTCAACTGTACCAACTTTCGGTTTAAGTAAGTACATAGTGTTACGTCTGTACGTAATTACTAATGAATAAAAGTATGAAGTCCGTAACAAATAAAATTTATTGTAAAATATAGGGTAGTGGGTTCGATTCCCTAACTACAAATATTCCAGGAAAACACTGACATACAATGAATTGGAATCGTACGCTCCTGTAGGCACTCGCAGCAGTAGGGCAGCAGTAAAACGTCTGTAGGCGACGAGCTGGGTAGGCAGGCAAAATTGGTATTCGTGCAACGAATTATCTTAATAACGGGAGTGCGTGTCAGACGCAAGCTCACGGCAAAAAGTCACAGGCTTCCGAAAGGAGGGAGAACGCGCCCCTCGATCGTTACTCGTCGCGACGGTTTACGTTAATTTATATCTATATTGTAGGGTAAGAGTTAAGTAGCACAGCAATGTAACAATAGTACATCTATTTTTCAGATGGTATGCATGCTTGTCGTCATTTAAATATGGTTCTCTATTATCTGTTGATTTATTTAAGAAAGTTAAATAAATAATTTTATCATAGTCCATTCGCGTTAAAAAATACTACACAGTTGGCTTAGCCGCCTTCTACTGCGCCAAGTTCTGAGTTCTAATCCCACATGGGACAACACTTTGTGATCCGGAAATTGTTGTTCTGAGTATGGCTGTTATTTGTATGTTTGTAAAGTCCCCCGCGACACAGAATTTATATTCCTATTGCAGGAGTTGTTAAAAAAAAGTTTCGGTTTCGGGACGCCCGACAGAAGTGACAACTTGAACTAATCTAAGAAAAACTATTTAATATTGAAATTGTTTAACTTGAAAAAAGCTTAGATTGACAGCTAGCGCTGTGGGTTAGAGTGAGAGTGAAGGAGCCTTTCTACCGCTGCCGTATGCGTGATAGAATAGTGAGGGAAACCAGACAGACTGGCGCCGTAACGCGTTACGTAACGAGGCGGTTTACCCCTCCCATAAGAAATTATCACTTGAAAAAACAGAAAAACATTCCTTCTTTTTTAAATATATCATTTAATTTGGGAAAACTTAGACCCCTAAATTGAACCTTTTTTACGCAGATTCGCAAAGTCCGAGCACTCGTTCGGCGTAGAAGACAACGTAACGTTGACTACGTTCTTCGTGTACGTGTACGACTTCCGACCACCACTGTGGATTCAGATATCGTTCTCACAATACCCGAAACTCAATTTGCAGCAGTTCTTCATAACATTCTCGTCCTGTTTCCTGCTACTACTGCTCGTAGCCGCAGCATTGTGGAAAATTAAGCAGGTTGGTTTATCAATTTTTTTATTAATTTTCACTGTTTTTTTTATAGGTATGATAAATGTCTCGATGACAGTTCTCTACTGGACTGTTGTGAGTTCAAACCCCAAATATGTCCTATGTGATCTACAAATTGTTGTTATGAGTGTTTTTAAATTCCCCCGCGAAACAAGGTACATTCCTAATGCGGCCGTTGTCTTTATGAAACTGTAAATGTCGAAGCCGTTGCTGCAAAACTTAAGGGTATCTTGTCTATAGTTAGTCTTGCCATAAATATTGTTACAAAGTTTTTTTTTTATTGTACGTAACTTTTACTACTATTACAGTGTGTTAGTTTTCGAATCTTCCAGTTCGAATTCTTTCACTTACTGCTTTGCTCACCTTTTTCATACGAACACCACGTGGACGGCCAGATATTTTTCTGTCACAAACAGAAGAGGTTTCATTGTACCTATCAATAGCCCGGTACACAAACATTTGACTAATACCAAGCGTTTGGAGGATTAAAAAAATTGTATTTAGCTCCATGGCTATATTACGTAATGCAATCACAGCGACTCGGTTCTCTTTATCACCCCACTCCATTTTAATATCACAAAATATTTGACAATATATTGACGCAAAAATAAGAAAACACATTGAACTATCGTGTCAAAATTGCAGATTCCAAATTAAAAAAAAAAGTAAAACTTTTTTTTTAAAATGTTTTGGTGCCTCTATAATATTAATTTCTTTGCAAAGTATACTTTAAGTAGGTACCATAGAAATATCACTGTTACCGAATAAATATGTACAAAGTCACGAGAAAATGCTAATATTATGTATTTTGAAATGTACAACTAACGCCCTTTACAATGATACCAAACACGACATATTTATCTTAAATTTATTTTTAAATACAATACTTTATGTCGGCTAGAGGGCGCCACATTACATTCAGTGACACGTCATATAGCCTATAACCAGAAGACGTTTAAGACGCTTCTAACGACACCTCATTTGTCTAGTTCTAATAAGTAGTTAAGGAACTATGAGGGAACAAATTAAGATACATACATATATACAAACATACATAGTCTGTCAAAATCATAACCCTCCTTTGGCTTTGCCGTAGTCGGGTAAAAATAATATTTTGTTTAATTTTAATTGTAACAGAATTTATGGCCAAACTATGTGTATGGTAGTGAACATTTAAGCCGGTGATGATGATGATAAACCAACTGACAATAGACTATTGAGTAATTTTAGTTTCGTACTTACACTATCGTAATGTTAAGTAAAGTACGAATATAAGAATAGCTAAACTTACCGAACGCAAAATAATAATGTTCCATTGAGTCAATAGAAATGAAATTAAAGTTAAAGTTTCTTTTAAATATACGTTAGGTATTAACATCCCAATTGGTTTGGTATTTGAGATTTAGCATCTAACTAAATAAGCCAACAAAATGATAGTATTATTGTGTATTTTTTTTACAGAAATATGACATGTATAGAAGACGACAGCGTCTCTTTGTTGAAATGGAGCAGATGGCGTCCAGACCTTTTAGCCAGGTTTGCGTCGAGCTAGACAGAGGTGCTGTAGGTAAGTATAGAAAAGAGAGAGAGAGAGAGAGATAGAAAGTGATAGAGAGTGATAAAGAGAGAGCTTTTACTCGTTATTCAGTACCTTTATTGATTTTGTTATGTATATATAGTATAAAAAAATACATAAAATTAAATGTTCACATTTTGCCGAGACCGTCTTGCGAAGGATACACTAATATACTAATATCTGTAAACGCTCTGTATCTCAAAGGCATTTTATACTCTAGGTTCAGGAGTACCCGCACCCGTGGCACTAGAACCTTGTAGAGGTGGAAGAGCAGCCGTCCTGTCCCTCCTAGTGAGGTTGCCCACGGGTGGGACGGGGAGGGCCCCTCCTCTCGGGGGGCTGGCTGTGGCTTCCGCGCTTGTCACCCTGGGGCATCACACTCATCACGACGTCACTAATAAACGGCCACGACATCACTGATATACAGGTAGGTCCCATAACCATATGTTAGATTGATTATTCATTACCTAATCGCTATTATATTTATTAAACTCAGTGTAATTATATCAGAATAGAATTAGTTAAAATTAGTTATAGAAAATAAGTGGCGCCTCCAATGGCAGACATGAGAACTATTCAGGATGCGTTTAGGAACTGGAAATTGTTTATAATATTCAACACTTTGGATCTCTAACATTTGTACTGAACTATTCAATGTGACTAAAAAACTTACTAGTAACTAGCATTCAGTTTTAATTTATACATCAAATATGTGCTCTGTCGAAAGCCTTCGATTGAGTTGCTTATGAAACATTGATCAGAAAATTACATTAACAAATAATACTGCGGAATTAGAGATGGCATCTTTGAACCTTTTTGTTACACATTTAAGTAAAGAAATGCGAAGAATAAAATATAGTATGTTAATGCGAAGAGTTCTCCTTACTAAATGTTTTCCGTAGGCGTCCCACAGGGTACAACTCTGGGTCATATTTTTCAACTTGATGATACTTGGTTATTTGTATATGTTAATATCAATTGACGCATTTTTGTTTCAGATGTTGTCACCGATGTATATATATGATGTATGGACTTTGTACATAGGACACATGTAGTGCATTGCTCAAAGTGTAACTTTTTTTTAAATAATACTCAGTTTATTATCATTTGTGTGGTGAATGTCCGTTCGGAAACCTACAAAACGTTTTTGTAGCGATATGATTGTGATCTTTTCGTATTTATAACGATTTGCAGATAATTGTGCTTTAATCGTTTTTAGCACATTATTGACACCTGTCTTTTTCTATGAAATGTAAAGAGATAGAAAGGTTTATTGGATAATTAATATTTTAAGTTTAAAAATTATTCAGATGTACTTTTGCTATTTCTAACAAATAAAATTCAAAATATTAAAAGTTATAAAAAAAAAAAATCATTCAAAAATCGAAATTTTTTGGCGACTATTCAATCGTATTAAACATTAAATAAAAATTTAATTAACGAAATTTAACAAAATTGAAAACTTTAGAAAAGACATGGCTGTGTCATCGTCAGTCATTTGTATCGCTACAAAAATATACAAACAAACATTTTGAAGAAAACGATCGAAAACTATTTTATATTGTAAAATAAATAATAATAGTTAAGTACTCCTAACCATTACACTTCCATATATAAAGTTGCCAAAATACTCTAATTTATATATCACTTTCAATATATGCACGTATAGAATGCTAGTGCTGGATAATATTTGGAAAATTTATAAATTTAATGTGCCTTGGAGCGTTTGTACTGGAAATGGCACAACTAAGAAACCAGCTCCATACAAATTTCAATTTATTCTCTGCGACATAAAGTAGGTTCTTCATTGAAGCTTCCAAAGCTTACAAAAGTTTAGGTAGTTATAAAATTGCCATATTCCCATTAAAGTATGGAGGTATTTAGGTTCACTGTCACCACTTGTTTAACTTTTCTATTTGGGACCAAAATTTTGCTGCTTTTATATTTCCTTGCCAGTCTCTTTCTATTTCTACACGTGACAATAACAACTTTATATGCTATATTAACGAATTTCTGGGTAGATTATTTTATTTATAAATCTTTCCTCCATTATATGGAAGTGGTTTCATTACAAGTAAAATTTTACCAAAAATAAAACCGACTTCAAGTTTCGACTCGATTTCTCTTGGATGTTATCATCAGATCTTAGTGTCCTCATCATGGTACCACCGATGTAATATCTCCTTTCGATTAAAAAAATAATCATCAAAATCGATTCATAAACGACGAAGTTATTCGCGAACACACATAAATATATATATATATATATATATATAAATATACGGTCGAATTGGGAACCTCCTCCTTTTTTTGAAGTCGGTTAAAAAAGAACGGCACTAGTATAAGCGGAAGCCGTTGAAGCGCGAGTTATTTAATTTGAAAAAAGAATGTGCTTTTGATTTTAGTAATCCAGTAGATGGCAGTAAAATATCTGGACGTCATCAGGGGCGCATATTGTAAAGTTCGTTCGCTTATTTTTAAATACTTATTTATTTTTATTGCCTAATTTAATTAAGAAATAAGAGACCCAAAGTCATTTCCAGTACTCACATTCTAAGTGTTGTGCTTTAAAGAAAATTCGACTGCGTTCGTAGTATATAGAAATCCTTTGCATTTTTTATTGATATTTTTAATTTCTATATTTTGTAGACTAAAATTATTGATGCTATGATGTATCTCGGATGTTTGATTACCGAGTGATTTCGCTTTGAGTAATTTTCTTTCATAGTTATTATTAGCAACATAGAGGGCGCTTTCAGTCGCTTTGTGCGAAAGTGATAGCTACGAATCATGAAGCAAATTTATGTGAATGTAATTTTTAATTATTTTTGAGGTAGATTTACGCTAAAATGTCTTATTTTGTACTGAATGGTAAATGATGAAAATAAATAAAACATAGAATAAATTAGAATTGTGGATACTATAGTTGCCTTTATGAATAAAGTTTAAGTTGAAATAGTCGAAATAGAAATGAGTGAATAATCACAGCAACGACAATTTTAGTCACATAGAGTTGTTTCAATTAATAGTCGGTATTTGTAATTAAGTGATAATATTTATTTTTTTTCAATTAGGAATATCTAGCTAGCAAATGAAATGCTTGAAAAATATATTTAAAAGACAATTATTTCACATAAAACTAGGTCTTTTTATGAAAAAAATATATTTACGTTGTTATTTAATGTTGAATGTAAATGGACAACGATGTATTTTATAATGTGTACCATCACAAATAATGGTCGATTTGAAGGCAAAATTTTTATGGAATTTACAGTCCGCTCAGTGGTAACACTATTTACCCAATAAGGTCCGTAGCGTGATATTAAATGCCTATAATGTTCGTCGAGAACTGGGGTAAAAAGTTCAAACATTCAATGATATTTGTATTGCACAAATAATGAGGAAAAGAATAGTTGACTATTTGATTTTTAATGAATGAAAATTTTACTATGTAATAATTTTCTACTACTCTAGGTAAAAATAATTATAAATACTTATTTATACGTTCTAATTCAGAAACTAAAGTTACTGTGTACTGTTAAATTAAAGAAACGTCAATAAGTAAATTTAACAACAAAAAATGTTAACTTAAAAATGTAATTTACTTCAAAAAACTTAAATATTATTTTGGAATAAGGCTTAAAGTATTAGGTAAAATAATGCAAGCAATCAATTAGTAACCTTATTTTAATTGGATTGAAGTTTATAATAGACTGTGTCCAAATCACAAGGAGAAATATTCTTAAAAAAAACGTTGTGTGTGTCGTGGGACACCAGATAGGAACGAAGTTTCTTAAGATAAAACATAATAATATATGCAACTTACACATGGCGCTATATTATTTTTTAAAATCTTACGCTTTTCGTTCCTTAGCATAAAATATAATGATTTATGCAACTAACAGATGGCGTTATACTACATTTTTTAAATATTACTTTTTTTTTTATTTAACGTTACGGACGCTTTTTGCCGGCTAGGTTACCTCCGCAACGCCCCTTTAAGGAACTTTCGTTCCAATAGTGTTGCCATGGTAAAAATGTTGCCTCTAAATTGCCAAAGTAAATAATACGTAAAGTCACTATTACATATAATAATTAGATGTACATAGTGCTGCTTATAAGACTACGATATTCATATTTTTCTTACGACTGACGTGTAAATGATGTAAAATATAAATGTTTTTGCTATATTTCATGTGCAAGCGCATTTAGTTGGTGAATGTTGGGGCGGACTTCTAACATACTAATATTGTAATTTATACACTCCTTTAAATACAATCTAAAATTAAACTCACTTTGTATTTATTTCACTATTTAAATTACCTTCAATACTGACCGATTTCGCCTTATGGCATTATTAACGGTTAAGCTAATCAGCTAGTGACATTTGATAATGCCGTTGGGCGAAACCGATCAGGATTAAAGTTAATTATAATTTTGGAATAAGTAAAAGTGAGTTTAATTATAGAATGTACTAATAATTTCTTTATTGCAATAATTTAAAGATATTTTTTGATTGCTAAGATTTATTTATAAAGTTTTATGTTTATGTAATATTATGTAATATACAAGGTAATTATTTAAATATTTTCAGTCGCTGTTAGATTTTAACATATTCTTTTTACGTTTCTTTTTAAATGCTTATGATATTGAACTTATGTGTGAAAAATACAGTTTAGACATAAGTTTTTAATGAGTCGTGACAATGTCAATGGCAATAATGAGTCTTAATGGATCGGTTCTGAACATTCGTACGCTTACGCCTATAGGAACTATTATATTAATATTCACCTTTGAACATTAAAATACGGTCCGATTAAAAACAAAAATAAGAAGAAGTAATTTAAAGTTCGGAAAAAACTCATTCTATTCTATTAAAAAAATAACCTTGAATATTCTTTTTATTTACTATTTTTTTCTGTTTTTACTGTTAAAATTAACTTAAATTTTTATCCTAAATAAATTTATAAATTTTATTTTTATGAAACCTACTTATGAATTAAAAGAGGAAAATATATTCACAATTAATATAAGTGATTAATTGTAAATACTAATTAGTTATACAGTAGGCTATCACTACAACACGATATTACTAATAGGATGTGCCACGAAAATAACTATGTCATCACAATAGGTATCACCGTCTGTCCACAACATTCACACACACTTTTGTATTATATCATAGGTGTAGCTATAAAGACATATTAAATAAATAATATTATTCAATAAATAATAATAGAATCGTTATAAAACATTTTTGTCCAACAATTATTTTTATGCTTATTAATAACAACAGAAACATCTTTCGTTATGAGGTTCAGAACTTTGGTGATAGAAATAGTTTTTTTTTTACTTTTTTATTACTAAAATGAATTATTTTAGTACGATTTTCTCACTTTATGCATGTGATGCAATATGTGAAGAAAGGTAACTTAATTAATACACAAAAACGTGATAAAAAATGTACGAAATTAAAACGAATACAATAATGAAAGGAAGCAAAGACACTAGTAAACTTGGAACAATTGTCTATAGTCGAGTCTATGAACTCTGTCGAACGAAACTTTCAAAGAAAAAAAACTAATGATAATTAGTCTATCCGTTGATACTAGTATGAGAGATGCATTTCTTCATATATTACATCTTTACTTTTAATATTAATATATATTAAATATATACTTTATTAACAAATTTAAATGTATTAATGATCTCAATATAAGATTTACTGTGAATCAAATTCAAATCAAATCAAATATGTTAATTTTTACAATAATTGAAAAAAGATTTGGCCCAGTAAAAAGTACCTAATAATAAATAAAAACATTTATAATCTCAATTTTACGTATTTTTTTTATAAAATCACTAATATGGTGGTAGTTATAAAGTCAGTGTAAGAATGGACGGCGCTAGGATAATTTTAAGGGGGTGCATCCTCATGTACACATAATATAAAGCAATATAAAATATAGTCATATTAGGTCTTTACCTATGAAATTGCTGTTTTTATGTGTACTGCCAGTGTGTGTACGGTGCAAGGGTTGCAAGTGCACCCCTTGGACCTTCCTCCCGGCACCCATGAGTGTAAGGACCTAAGTTGATGATCACATTTCTGGCAGTACCTACAACTGGTGAAGTAGATATCATCATCATCAGCCTATCGCAGTCCACGGCTGGACATAGGCCTCTCCAATTGCACGTCACTTAGTTCGATCCTCGGCTTCTTGCATCCAGCTCCTGCTAGTATATCAGATATATTGAATCAGAATTGAATTTGAAGCAATCCTTGGATGATAACCACAAACAACAAATGGCCATGGGGCTTTCCCATCCCCAAAATGTTTTGTCTGCTTAGACAAATTTACATACCCCTTAAGTATCTTCTCCTTAGTGTTTGTCTGTGAAACAAAATAATTGCCAAGTAATGTTTTTCAAAGTTTTGAAACGAGAATCATATTAAAAATTGAAATTGAAAGAAAACATTACTTTTGGTATAATTTTGTAGTTGACTGTACTACTATATATTTCTTTATAAAACGTAAAATTAGAAATATCAGACGACCTTGTAACGTCACACTTTGCTCTCGTCGAATTGAAATTAATACCTTCATAAACCCTGCAGCAAACTTCAAGGATGAGTGAGAACTCATTTTTCCACTTTTACTCTGCTTAGGGTGGTTTGTCAGATTAAATTGCTCTCTAAATACTTATTTAAAACTAGCTAAAAAGAAAATATTGTATTTGTTTTCAAGTAATCTCTGAACAATAATAATTGAGACGCAATATATGTTATGATTTGCAATTGGGTTTAATAACTTTATTTCTTTAGGGAACCAATTTCTCAGGACGTGATCAGATCTATTATTTGACTGTGTTACTTCCATTTTAAGACAAGCTTAGGTAACGTAGTCAAAATCTCCGTTATTTCGATTCCGAGTCGCTCCCGAAGAGATTTAAAAATAATATAAATAGTTATTAATATATTATTTTTTATACTGAACCGAAAAAAAAACGCCTATTATTATTATTATGATATTTATTTTTATGTAAGGCCTGTTGTAATTTATTTAAACAGTAATAAATGGATAGACGTCGAAGTATTCGTTACCCAATTAAGGTTTCTCTTCTTTGAATCAGTTGATAACTATTTATATAATCTATGTATTGGGTAACCTATTCTTTTGACTTACCTTTATATGTTCTGATTCTGTTGTCCTTTTTTGGGACGTACTTTACATTTATTCTCATATACCCCAACAATCTGTATTCATTATAGTTTTAACATTGATGCCATGTAATAAAGTTAGAATATATATTTAAACGGTACCGCCAGCTGATAAAATGTTAACAAAAATATCAAATCAAATAAAATGTTCTGTATAGCATTCATTTACTTTTATAAAAATAATAACATCTAGTCGAATTTAAATTATGATGATTGCATTTTTGTTTTGCTGATTGTACCGACTTCACCCATACAAAGTTAGGATTCACATGAATGTAATAATAAATTGTTCATATATCATAACTATATATTTATATACAACAATGTATAGGCGATAGTTATGCTAAGTGATAAGAGTTGTAAATATAATTGAATATAAATTATTGTAATTCAAAATAAAATTATCAATCTGTATTTTCTTGTTTTATTTAAGTACAGTCCGCATCATATTCATGTGTGCTTTTAAAGTACTCAAAATTATGTATACAACATTAATTCAATTTTATGTTGGCAGACGTGGCACTCAATTATTCTTCTTCTTTTGATGAAATGGCAACCAGTCGGATGTCTCTGATCAGCTATTTCTGCCAATGTCAAGTGTTTAAAGTCTTCATATCTTCAGTAGGTCTGAGAATCGGCCGACATCAATTTTTCATACCCCTAAATGTTTTTTTACGGCAAAACAACATTTGCCGGTGCAGCTAGTATTTATATAAATCTGAGAAAAGGAGTATGGAGGCAGGTATTTGAATTTGAATGAAGAATTTGAAAGCCTTTGAGTTTTTTTTGAAACAGAATCTTCTTTTGAGAAAAAAAAAATCATCATAATGATTTACGTCACGGTATAATGTGTTATGTTTCCTTTCAACTGTGATAAATATTTTGCTATTTTATTTGAAATATAATATTTTTAATGAGTATGCCGCAGTATCATTTACACACACGCACACCCGCACACACACACACACACACGCGCACACACACAAGCACACAAAATCGCGCTTAAACACACATCGAGAGATGTATATTTTTGTCGTTTATTATTATAATTCTTTTTGGTTTTTTCCCTTCTTTTGTTTTTTGACTTCTACATGAATGTGCAGTGTTTCAGTGTTTAACTTTCTATGTTTTGTCTGTGTAATGGAAGCCTGGTTATCCATGTTACAGGTTCTCACCTAGTTTGGAAACCAGTCTCCCAATAAGCAATGTGTATTGTACAATTAGCGTATATGGGAGAAAATAAAATAAATTATTATTATTATTATTTATACGACCAAACAAAGCAAACTCACTTAATAAATTTATACTGGGCAAATGTATCTATTACCGATAATACCAATGAGCTCGGCCTTTATTCATTTTCTTTTCTTTTTTATTTACCAGTTAGTGCAGATAAATAACACCACAACTACATTACAATAGCATCAGGTTCTTCAGCCCGTTCCTATTAAAGGACTAAATTGGAATTTTTTGTGGAAAATTTTGAATGCACACTTTAGTAAAAGTTCTCAAACAATTGTAAATTTAGTACCTTATTTGCCAAAGCAGTAAACAATCAGTGAAAGGTGGTCCTTCAATTGCGACTGATAAGACATTCGTAAGTAGTAAAAGATTTGTTATTACAAATTTTAACAAAAAAAGAAACGACTTCAAGATTTGGCTTTAAAAAAAAATCAATAAAATCGGTTCACCCAGTGGAAAGTTTTGAGGTACCAAACATAAAAAAAAATGCAATCGCATTGATAACCTCCTCCTTTTTTGAAGTCGGTTAAAAACTATTTTACTAAATATCTCCCTTTCTCGTTCACTGTATAAAAAGAGCTAGCATGCTGAAGGTGGATCCTCAGCTTGCTAGCTTATCATAATAGCATAGGTTATAGGTTATCATAAGTTAAGTTTAAGTGGGAGATCATAATGGAATTTGGATTTTTTGTGTCTTTCCAGTGATAAGAATATAATTGGAACGATTGTAAATTCAACTTTCGTTTTGTAAAAGAAGCCATTTAATAAGTTTCAATATATTAAAGGTACTCTCAATTTAAAGGCTTATCACCAAAATTTTTAAAAGTTTAATATATTAATGCCGCAGTCTATTTTTAGTAGTACCTATTTTTTTCTAAGCGTTACTTCACTGAAAAGTTTAAAAGAATGTACAGTTTTGTTTCAACATAGTAATCAAATGCCTACAAAGAAATACCGAGTGCGAAGTGATCACATAGCAGGATTTTCTCAGTAATCTAACACTGAAAATCTTTTTGATAGGAATAATCATCAGCGTATCAATTATACATCAAGAATAAATATGTGAAAAAATTATCGAATAAGATCATGATATCCTCAGTGAATAACAAGTACGTGAAGAATGACTTCATTGTTACTATCAGGAGCCATAAAAAGTTGAGAGCTGGTACTCCAGCACGTCCAGACGATACTAATATTTATGATCAACTTACGTTTAATAACAATAAAAAATCCCTAATAAAATAAAAATATAGCTACGGAACTAACATTTTGCGACTTCTAGCAGTTCTCTATTTATTCGTAAAAATCAAAATCTGAAATTCCAGATTAAAATTCTCTTTTCGATTCTCGATTCTCTGGTTGCTGTAACAACTTTTTGAGCCGTTTGTAGCCTGCCTCTCTTTTGTTTGTCTACCTCTCGGTTTCACATTTTCATTGGTCATTTCCACTGTTAATTTTAAATCTTACAGGTTTATATTAAAGTTCAAATCTGCTTGCGTCTATTTTGTTTAATAATACTCATACCTTCAAAGTTGCACGTTATATACACTAATATTACGACACGAACCGCACGGTGCGATCTACACAACAGACGATCGCAACAGACTTCGAACCGTCCAGTCGTATCGTGCTAGCGTTGCGTGAACACGTCTCCTCGAAATGCCGCCCATTCTATCAAAACAAGCCAAAATTGCTTTAGTTGCGGCAGCTATATATATATATATATAAAATAAAGAGTTTCTATCTATCTATCTATCTATCGTTACTACATCGCCGTTATATAACCAACGAAAAAGAAGAAAAGAATGGGCAAAATTTTATCTCAGAAACAGACAACGGTACGCTACAGACGGACAGTCATATGAATCTCATTAAAGATCTCGATGATAAAGATTTTCGTATATATCTTCGAATGAGTTCCGAAGCATTTATTGAATTGTTGGATCTTGTGAAATCGCATATAACTAAATCCGATACAGTTATGCGACAAGCTGTGAGTGCTGAAGAGAGATTGGTGGCTACTTTAAAATTTCTAGCGTCAGGTAGAGAATTCAGAGAACTTAAATTCAGCACTAGTATATCGTCACTCGGTCTTGACGTCGCTCCGACTCCATTTTTGTGAACGCGCAGCGACGTGTTGCGCGTACGATAGCACAATAGCGACTAAACCGACATGTGGTTCGGTGTGCCGTCCACACGATCGAATCGGTGCGGTACGCACCGCGTTCGATGTGCAAGCGCTCCGAACCAGCCGTACCGATATTAATAATAATAATGTCCGCCGGACCGTGCGCCACACGATCGTATTTGGTGCGGAGCACACCATGTTCGTGGTGCGCTCCGCACCAAGTTCGATCGTCTGTGACTGCTTTTACTTAAATTTTCCTTATGTAGTATTTAGTCTATAGTTTTGATGTTAATATATAGTCGTAATATTAGTATTATTTTCGGAAATGTGCTACACCCAGATGAAAACGTCTGCTTAACAAAAATGTGAGTATTAATTTTTTTGTTATTATTTTCTTGACTGACATCGCTTACCGACGGTATCGATGATCACTACTGTCACAGAACACTTTTACTCGGACTATTGTTATCTACTGTTTGACAGCAGTAGATATTTGTGATTAAAATAACTTAGATGATTATAATACACTAGCTGACCCGTGCCCACTACTTTGGTCGGTAAACATTTTTTTCTCTGACTTTGCAAATCCGGCTACCATGAAAAAGTCTTTCCACTTTTCAGGTTATTATATAGCCTATGTCACCCACAAATAACGTAGCCTCCTATTGGTAAAAGAATTTTGAAAATCGGTTCAGTAGATCCAGAGATTACCTTCTACAACGTCACAAACGCACAAACTTTACCTTTTTATATAATAAAACTAGCTGACCCGCTCAACTTCGTTTGCGTCTCTTCAAAAGAAATATTTTTTTCCCATTTCTCAACATTTTCGATTGATACCCTGCTCCTGTTGGTCGTAGAGTGATGTTATATAGCCTTAAACCTTCCTCGCTTAATGGGCTATCCAACAAATAACGAATTAACAAAATCGGTTTAACCGTTCACGCTCATGAGTTTCTTTGCCAGTATTCTTCTCATAAGGTCAAATGTGTCAAAAATGTCAGATTTTAAAGGGAGATATGATTTTTTTAGAAAGGGTGACATCAGCTTCGCTGACGTCACTCCTCAACTCATATCATTCACATGATTAGACCGTTCTCAATCAATTTATTACCATACCCGTCGGTACACTAGGATTTATTAAAACAACACAATTTAGGTTCAAAATAGAATCATGTATTTAATGAACGTTAAATTGAAGCTACTCTTAAAATCATCGATCGACACTACATGGTCGATCCATAACTTCCAGTTTCCAAAATGCGCAGGACCTTATGAGAAGAATACTGGCAAAGAAACTCATGGCCACTCTTTTAAAAGTTACATCTTAACTTATTACTTACAAAAGTTTAATTTAATAACAATTACGTACAATGCTCAAACTAGACTGGTCTCTTGGACGACATCACTGTCCAAGGCAAATAGGGGTTCATTTTTATATAGACAAATAATGTGTGGGAGGGTATTAGTGACCGTTGGTATTCATCGGCTGGTAACCATGACATTGGCGCCATCGATATGAAAAGTGTTTTATTTAAATTCACGTGTTGCTTAACTAATATGTAGGTACCTAAGCTACACTGTAGTATATTCTTAATGCTTCAGCAAAAGTATTACTTTGAAATGTAGCTCGCATTATATTAAAATACCCCATAGTTATAGTAATTTTCTAAGGATTTCAAAATACATAAGTGTGATATGATTTATTTTCTTTTTTTTTCTTTATATCAAAATAAAGAACTTTTAACGGTGATCACGAATATATATAAAACTTATATGTTTTAGTTAAAACAACTGAATTTAATAAAGATCACAAATATTGACGCAGTCTAGCTTTTTATTATTAACTAGCCGCTCAACTTCGTTTGCGTGTCTCCATAAAAAAAAAAACCCAATTTTCCAACATTTTCAGTCGATACTCGGCTCCTATTGGTCGTAGAGTGATGTTATAGCCTAAAACCTTCCTCGCTAAATTTGCTATCCGACAAAAAAGAATTAGCTAAATCGGTACAGCCACATAAACCGGTACAAAAATCGTCTAGATGCCATTCCAAATCCAATGATACCTCAATCATAACTGCTGAAAAAAGTTGACCACAAAAGCACTTGTTGACTAGACTAAAAGTTCATAATGAGTAGGATAACAACTGCTCTTGGATGCTGCCCATGCTTACCAATGGGCAGAGTGGAGCTACTTTGGCAGGCTTAAACAACTCACTTGTGCGATTTCAATATTTACCTTACGTTTTATATTTATTTTTTACTAACTGTGTCCGCTACTTCGTACACGTGACATCTGGATTGTCAAGTTATTTATAATTATTCATCGTTTAAACCTTCCCTGGAGTACGACAAACATTTCAAAACCAAAATTAGTTAAACCGTCCCAACCATTATCGAGTTTTAGCGAGACAAACGAACAATAATTGTTTTTTATATATAAGAAGACTAGTTATTGCCCGCGGCTCAGCCCGTGTGTATATCGGTTATCACGAGAAATAGTAGCCTATGTGTTATTTTGATGTATAAGCTGTATTACTGTAAAGTTTCATTCAAATCCGTTTAGTAGTTTTTGGGTGAAGAAGTAACAAACATACACACTCACAAACTTTCGCCTTCATATATTAGTGTATTTAGTGTGATGTGATTATATTATCTACATTCAATGGTACAGTTTATTACACCACACAGCACTTAAAAACATATTTTTGTGAGCATAAACTCCGATACTGATTTACATATTTTTTTCATCATTACCGGGTAGTCAAGACTTTCTACATTTCAGACTTGATTATTTCTATAACTTTTAAAAGTTTACTGTCACTTGAGATAGGGGCCAATTGAAAAGTATTTTTTGTGTCTTACTGTTAACTATCTGTTCATCTCTCTTCCTGTTTTCTTCAGGCCTTTGTTTTTTTATGTTTTAATTAGAAACGTTCTAGCAGTTTCTTAATGGGATCGTAGAATCTTTGTTTTCTGTTTAATCATTCGGTTTTGTTCAGTAATTAGTTAGGTGCCGTTCGTGTTATAAAACACTTGTCAGCCTTGTCTGATGTATAACTAAACCTACAGGGGATATCCGGGGTTACAGGTTAAATTTACCGTTTTATTTTATACTGTTTTATTTATTCATTTTCCATTCAGCTTATTTTTGTTAGGCTATAAAATAAATAATAGTAAAGGTAATAAAAAAACACAACAACAATTTCGAAATAAGCACTAATCAATAAACTTTAAAATAATAAGTTAAAAATAAAAACAATTTCAAAAAGAGTTATGTTCCAGAAGAAACAACAAAACATAAAAAAATTAAAGATATTGCACCTTTGAAATCGAAATCTTTAAAAACATCTTTTGAAGATGAATCAAATAAATGTAATAAGCATTATATAGTCGGGAGTAAATAAAAGGAGAAAAGGGACAGAATAGAAAGTCATTTTGACTTCATCTTCCTTCTGCTTTGGAGGTTGGAGTAATTCGCAGCGGTCAAACAACTCCTTCGAGCGACGCAACACTAAAGGCTCTGATCGACGGGCGAGTAAAACCGTGGTAAAGCTTGCCGGTGTATTATTGCAATACCGCGGTTTTACATATCGATGAGCTTGGCTCGCGGCTCGTCATGTTTATCTTATTTATGCAGTAACAGTTAAACGTTCATGAGGAGAAATAGCCTCTCGCATTATAGTGTTTTATTTTTGGACTAGCTGAACCCCGCGGTGTTACCCGCGGCTATTGTTGTACCGCGAGTAACGCCGCGGGACAAAGTTAGATTAAAAAAGTAGCCTAAGTTACTCCTGCCTGCCTACTGCCAGTGAAAGTCCCGTCAAAATCCGTCCAGCCGTTCCAGAGATTACCCGGAACAAACAGACAGACAGACAGACAGACAGACAAAAATTTTTTTAACTACATTTTTGTTATATGTATCGTGTATACATACATATGCATTGATTAAAAAGCTGTTATTTTAATGTTACAAACAGACACTCCAATTTTATTTATTTGTATAGATTATAGGTGTCACTAAAGACAACAATTCGTTGTATGATTCCTCAGAAATTCTCAGATAATTTTAGTAATCAAGTGGTTTTACTGACAAATCTTGAATTAAGCGGTAACAATATTTATATACAAGCGTCAAAAAACTCTTCACATCTTGCTAACTGGTAACGCTCCCAAAAAATGGCAATGCTGATTCTCTGTGCTAGAAAAAGGCCGGCCTTCTGCCGAGAAGCTTCAATCTTTGTGTGATTTATGTGATTGTCCATTACTTCTGTAGATTAATTTTAAATATTATGTTTCGTTTCAGATATAATTGTTTTGTCTTTTTGTTTATTTTTATTGGTACATATTTTGATATAATGATTCAAAAATCTGATACGCGAATGTAGCACTGAGAGACCGAATTTGGATTTAAGAGCATCGGGATTATTGCAGTTTTCTACAAAGATTGTTATTTCCTTTTTTTTTCCTACGTATGTAGCATCTCATAGTGGATGGGGTGTTTCTTATAGCATTATAAAGCATGGCAACCATCATTGTAAATACCAACGTATGTTTTATTAGCTACTTACCACCAGGGAATCATTTTTAACATTTCTGAATTTTATCTGTTTGGAACATTATTATTAAAAGATGTTCACTAATTCTTGAGATCGTATAATAAACGCAAAGAAAAGATTGTCACCCAAAAAGTAAGTGTCCATCTTCTAAATTTTAAATAAAAAGAAACCAATAAATAAATCGTGTACATACGAGATCTTTCTCTTAAAACGAAAAGTAATGTTAACGAGGATTTCTGTTAAATATTAAACTACAACTTAACTCCGTTGAACGTATATATGTAGTCTATTCGTTTAGACAGTGTAGGTACATCAGCACGCAATTGTGGTTATTGTTGTGAAATACGAATATATTATATTTAATTACCTATTTATATTTCCTCTCATTTTGTCTATTAACTTGATTCTTTTATTTCACTTGAATTTGCAGAATTTTAATTTAATTTGATTGATTGTTAATTTAATTTTATTCCATTAGATTAATTTGATTTGATTGATTTATATGACCGTTTGGATTTGTTCGATTTGATTTAATTTTTTTTATTTGTTTTTGGTTCATTGTTTTTAATCTGCCTTTTGTGGAACAGAAGAGATATGGCTTGTAGTCTTTTGTGATGTGATTTGATATTAATTTTGCATTATTATTAATTTACTTGGTTACTATGGGGTTTTATTTTTTTAAATAGGAGGCAACAGCCAATGAAAGCACTTGAGGCCCGTACCTTTTCCCACTCTGGATGGGCGGAAGCAGGTACAAGGCTGAAGATATAAGTAGACCACGGCTTAGAACATTTATTCAGTCTTAGTTCAGCTTGCGAAGTAACGAGACCATTCAGCGAAAGCAAAATGGTAAATACAGAAGCAAAACAGGTACATCTTGTAACATTCATTTTACTTTTACCAATATGTTGTTTTTTTTTTTTTTTTTTTTATGATCAAGCTACCAAAATGACTCTACTCTGCCTGATGGAAAGCATAAGTAGAATCCAAAAGTGGTCACTATCCTCAATGCGAACGTGGACAGAGCAGCATAGTGACCCACACTATGGCGGCCTAGTAAGATGCTTTTTCACGCCCCGCCTAAAAGTCCCGGGATCATAATGGGATGGGAACACGTGCGGTGGCAGTGATTTGTTTACTTTGTGTATTATGTTATATATATATATATATATATATATATTTATGCGATATACTTAATATTCTATATAAGTGATTAAAATAACACGTCTCGTAGGATCCCTTAAAACAGTTAAAGTCCTGACTTAATGTAAATTTTTTTGTTTTACTTAGGTATTGTATTATTTATTTCCAAAGCAAGAGGAGCAGTGAAGAGAAGGAAGAGCTACACCTAGTGAATTGAATATTGTGAGTAAATGGTATGTACAGTAACACTCAACTGCCAAATGTATTTGTAACTTTTATCTAATTAGTTTCCTATTTGCAGAATGAACGTCGACAGCGCAACGCGCAGTACGAGCGAGAGCGTCGCGCTGAGGCAGCCAATGCCGTTATGGATTTGGCTGCTGCCATGGGAGAAGGCGTGGATTCCAACGTGAGTTACTTTCTTGTTAAAGTCAAGAATGTTTCTACGATATGTATTATTGATAATTCATCATTCTTTCTTTTTCTTCTAGTCATCAGAAGCTAAAATTATAGCAAAAACCATTAAATTCATTATAACGATGAGGAAAAAGAAGCAGAAAGAGGACGTAGAATTGACTAGAGAGAGGGAGATGTTGAAGATTCAAAGTAAGTAATGATTGCATTTTACCTAATTTTATTACGTATAATTTAGAACGTGAGAAATATCGCCGATTATGAGGTTGTAAAGCTAGTTTATTTGGCTATGTGCCAGTCTGTCCTTACATATAGGATATCATCGTGGGGTGGTGCTGCTAAAACAATTTTACTGCCGTTAGAACGTGCTCAAAGAGCTATTTTAAAAGTATCCACATTTTACCCTTTTAGATTTCCTACACACCAGCTTTATTCCGAATGCAAAGTACTATCAGTTCGACAACTGTTCATCTATACAAATAAATAAAATTGGAGTGTCTGTTTGTAATATTAAAATAACCGCTTTTTACTAAATGCATATGTATGTATACACGGTACATACACCAAAAACGTAGTTGAAAAAATTTTTGTCTGTCTGTCTGTCTGTCGGTCTGTCTGTCTGTCTGTCTGTCTGTCTGTCTGTTTGTTCCGGGTAATCTCTGGAACGGCTGGACGGATTTTGACGGGACTTTCACTGGCAGGTAGCTGATGATCCAGGGAGTAACTTAGGCTACTTTTTTTAGACTAACTTTGCCCCGCGGCGTTACTCGCGGTACCACAATAACCGCGGGTAACACCGCGGGGTTCAGCTAGTCTTAAATACGACTCTAAAACAGCACAGAGAGCTTCAGAAAAACCCAACAACAAGACGAAAAGACTTAGTCTGTGGAACCCCGCAAACGAGGCATGCTTATGTATACAGATTTTAATTATTTTTAGGACAGTTTATATATTAAAAACTAAAGAAATTATTAAACATATATAGAGTTAATAATACAGTATGTAAAAAAGGGTATCAGAATATTTAGGTACATTTAACTATTCAGACACTGAAAACATCTTGACAATTTCAAAGTAGAATGAATATAGTATTGTAACATGTACACTTAGTCATAAACTATGTTTTAAGATTTTTTTTTTACTATTGTATGAATAATGATGAAATAATTTATTAATTGCTACTTTTTGATTACAGTAACAAAACTGAGGAAAGAAAGAGAGAAGCACGTGAAGCAAGACATTCAGGACGATTAACAACGAAACGGACCGATTCTTCCACTGAGGGACTCCAATAATAATAACAACTACCAGTAACAAGGTTTTAAATATAAAAAGCAGATCCAGTTTTAAATATACGTCTAAATCATATAACAATTGTTTTATTTCTTATAATCCAAACTAGAATTTTAATTGACCGACTCGTGAAAATTAAGGTGTTTTATTATTTCAATTAAATGGACATTACATTTTGGGTTTTTAGTTAAATGTAAAATTCCCTTGCCGCGTTGCTTCTTACAAAGCTGCTCCGAAATGGCTAAAATAATTTTTAGATTTTTATTAAATTTTATGTGCATATCGGATAGGTCTGAGAATGGACCAACATCTATTTTTCCTACCCCTAAATGATAATGGTCACAAACCACTAAATATTTTCATATTGATGTCAAAACAAAGTGTGCCAGGTCGGCTAGTATTATATCCGTATAAAAATAAAGTTAGTTCAAATATATCGGTACGTTTCATTTAACCTCTGTGTTAATAACAGGCGAGGAGTGAGTGTTGAAACACTTTACGTAAATATAGGAATATGATCACTTATATTTAGATATTTTACATAACACAACATTTGAAGTCCTGATAAAGTGTGCGTTTCAACACACACTCAACTAACCAATATATTTTTCATAGTACAAACATGACTAACTTTTGTACGCATGAGTCTGCCACTTGTCATTCAATTCTCTAATTCTCAATTCGATTTTTCTTTCTGTCAGCCTTTTACCTTCGCGCAGATAGACTTTAAATTTAAAAAGATAATTCTCTCATTAACTGTGGCAATAATTAGTTTCAAAACAATGTCTTCGGGTTCATAAACACAAGAAGCCAACCGCAAGACATTTGCTTCTGCTGGGTCTCTCCGAAAACTAACTAACTTCCTTCCACTGTAACTGTTTCCCTTTATGTTCTAGTCCTACTCTTATCTATCAGTCGGGAGTTATTGCAACAAGCGCTCTGAAAGCACATCTACATGTGTCGTTTATTAACAATCTAATAAGGGTCTTCAAAGTTAACAAGTTACGATCACAATCACATTTTCACGTAACGGGCTTGCGCTTTCCTTATCTCCAAAATGTATCTCATACTGTAGAAGTATGTTTCCACTAACTCGAAGGACAATTTATAAGAAAGGTTGAGGTGTCATCAACAACCCATAACGTCCCACGGCTGGGCTCGGGTCTCCTCTCACAAGAGGGTTATGGTTGAGGTATAACACCCTTCATTGTTTTAATATAATGTAAGCTAACAATCCGAAATAATAGTAAAAATATCTACGCTTCTTTGTTTTGTTAAACAATTTAATAATATTATCTTGTCTCCTAGAATACTAGTACTGTTAAATAAGGGGCCTGATTGTTCTCGCGGTAAATAACACATATTGTTTTACATTACTCTTCGTAAGAAAGTTAAGCTCTCTGTAGAATAATGACAATACGAATTATTGTTAAAATACTTTTAAAATATTTGTGTACTTCCCGCTATCACTAATCTTAGTTCGTTGGGTTATGCATGACTGATCGGTTTTAAATTCAGAATCTCTGATATAACATTAATTATTGATTTAACTGTTATGGATCTAAAATCCAAAAAAAATATTGAAAAATGGTAGGTATAATTAGGGACTTACTCTATTGCGTCGTAACCTTTTGCGGTAAAATACGTTCATTGATTTTGCTTTTAAGTTATCTCAGGTAAACTTAGTTTTATTGTCAACTCACTTTTAGGGATTAGCACATTTACACAAACCAAGAAATAAAAAACCTTTCGTTTTTATTCCGTTAGTAAAGATAAAATCATTATTTACCACTTACAAAGGTAATTGGAACTTTAGGAGGAGGTAAAGGTAATTGGAATAAAAGGTTATTGTTTAATTTGCTTGGAAGACTAAACTGTCACGCTAAGGTCTAACTATGAACCGTATGCTTCGATTTTGTTGTTTTAATATGACAAAGTTTAAAGCAATGGATTATTTTACAAAAGCATGTTGAAGTGTGTGTGTTACAGTGTGTTCGCATAGCGCCTCGTAGCATCTATATGTGTGATGCTACGAACGCTCTACGCGCCAAATGTGTTCAAGCATGGGTTCGTTCATACAGAGCGCCCGGAGAGAACAGATTTTTGTCACATTTGAGGCAGACTTTTGAATAATTTAAATAACAACTTCTTCTTTTTACCCGACTACGGCAAAGCCAAAGGAGGGCTATGATTTTGATCGTATGTATATATGTATGTATGTTCATTTGTTACCTCTTACTACATACATACACAAGCTGTTGCCCGCGGCTTTGCTCGCGTGGAAGTTGATCATATGCATTTAATTAAAACTGTGTAAAAGAATGTATCAGTAATTTATTCATGTTTTAAACGTATTTATTTATTTATTTTTGATCGTTATCCCATTGAAAAGAACTTTCATACAAACATTCGACCCATATTTCAACCACTTTAGGAGCAAAATTCGCATAAATACTGATATAAGTATTCATCTATTTGTAATCAGAAACATGTAAACGAAAGTTGTTAGGCTGCTAAATTAAAAAAAAATACGGATTTCCAAACTAACCAATACATGAAATGCCAATGACTATTTCTCCCCTTAGGAGTAGAATATCCAGAAACGCTTAAATATGCATATTTTCGTTTTTAATTAGTAACCCAAAATTAATATTTTATGTTTCTAACTCAAAAAATTACAGACTTCCATGCAATCTTGCAACCCCTATTTCACCCCTTAAGGGTAGAATATCCAGAAACCTTTAACAGGTATCTACTCATTTTTAATCAGTAGCCCAAAAATATAGTTTAATGTTTCTAACTTAAAAAATGATGAGCTTCCATACAAACTTTCAATCCCTATTTCACCCCCTTAAGGGTAGAATAACCAAAAACGCTTAAATACGTCTCTACACTTTTTTAATCAGTAGCATATAAATAAAGTTTTATGTTTCAACTTAAAAAATGACGGAATTCCAGACTAACCTATGCACGAAATGTCAACCCCTATTTCACCCCTTAGGGATAGAATATTCAGACACGCTGAAATATGTATTTACTCATTTTCAATCAGCAACCCAAAAGTAAAGTTTCAGGTTTCTAAGTTAAATATGACGGATTTTCATAAAAAAATTAACTCCTAATTCACCCTCTTATTGGTAAAATATGCAGAAACGCTAAATAGATATCTAGTTACTTTTAATCAGTAGCCCAAAATTAAATTTTCGTGGTACTAATTTAAAAAATAACGGACTTCCATATAAACTTTCAACCCCTATTCCACCCCTTTAGGGGTAGAATAACCAGAAACGCTTAAATACGTCTTTACTATTTTTTAATCAGTAGTACATGAATAAAGTTTCATGTTTTTAACTTAAAAAATAACAAACTTCCATACAAACTTTCAACCCCTATTTCATCCCTTAGGGGTAGAATATCCAGAAACGCTTAAATAAATATCTACTCATTTTTAATCAGTAGCCCAAACACAAAGTTTCATGTTTCGAACTTCAAAAATGACAGACTTCCAGACTAACCTGTATGCGAAATGTCAACCCCTATTTCACCCATTAGGGGTAGAATATTCATAAACGCTTAAATAGGTATCTACTCATTTTTAAACAGTAGCCCAAAAATAAAGTTTCATGCTTCTTACTTAAAAAATGACGAACTTCCATACAAACTTTCAACCCCTATTTCACCCCCTTAGGGGTAGAATACCAAAAAACGCTTAAATACGTATTAACTCATTTTTAGTTCTTAGCACGTGAATAAAGCAACATGTTTCTAACTTAAAAAATGGCGAACTTCCATACAAACTTTAAACCCCTATTTCACCCCTTAGGGGTAGAATATTCATAAACGCTTAAATAGGTATCTACTCATTTTTAATCAGTAGCCCAAAAATAAAGTATCATGCTTCTTACTTAAAAAATGACGAACTTCCATACAAACTTTCAACCCCTATTTCACCCCCTTAGGGGTAGAATACCAAGAAACGCTTAAATACATATTAACTCATTTTTAGTCCCTAGCACGTGAATAAAGTAACATGTTTCTGACTTAAAAAATGGCGAACTTCCATATAAATTTTTAACCCCTATTTCACCCCTTAGGGGTAGAATATCAAGAGACGCTTAAATACGTATTAACTCATTTTTAGTCAGTAGCCCGAACACAAAGTTTCATGTTTCGAACTTCAAAAATGACAGACTTCCAGACTAACCTATATGCAAAATGTCAACCCCTATTT
Organism: Spilosoma lubricipeda; assembly: GCA_905220595.1. Classification (NCBI taxonomy): domain Eukaryota; kingdom Metazoa; phylum Arthropoda; class Insecta; order Lepidoptera; family Erebidae; genus Spilosoma; species Spilosoma lubricipeda. The sequence goes on along the minus strand of HG992296.1, from coordinate 11,361,126 downwards.
CATCCCTTAGGGGTAGAATATTCATAAACGCTTAAATACGTATTAACTCATTTTTAGTCCTTAGCATATGAATAAAGTTACATGTTTCTAACTTAAAAAATGACGAACTTCCATACAAACTTTCAACCCCTATTTCACCCCCTTAGGGGTAGAATACCAAGAAATGCTTAAATACGTAATAACTCATTTTTAGTCCTTAGCATATGAATAAAGTTACATGTTTCTAACTTAAAAAATGACGAACTTCCATACAAACTTTCAACCCCTATTTCACCCCTTAGGGGTAGAATATTCAGAAACGCTCAAATACGTCTCTACTCTTTTTAAATTAGTAACACATAAATAAAGTTTCATGTTTCAGACTTCAAAAATGACGGACTTCCAGACTAACCTATGTACGAAATGTCAACCCCTATTTCACCTCTTAGGGGTTGAATATTCAAAAACGCTAAAATACGTGTTTACTCATTTTTAATCAGCAGCCCAAAAGTAAAGTTTCAGGTTTCTAACTTAAAAAATGACGGACTTCCATACAAACTTTCAACCCCTATTTCACCCCCTTAGGGGTAGAAATTCCAATATTCCTTTCTTAGTGCGTGTCTACTCAATAAAAGGATCCTACTCACCAAATTTCATAGCCCTATCTATCATAGTTTACGCTCGGCGATGATGAATCAGTCAGTCAGGACTTACTATTTTATAAGTATAAAAAATATAGATACTCATTGGAACTATACAAATGAGGTGTCGTTAGAAGCATCATGATTGTCTGCTGGTTATAGTCACAGAAGAGGACTATTAATTCTTTTGTCCTGTGGTTATAGCTATATGACATGTCACTGAATCTAATGTGGCGCCCTCTAGCAGACATAAAGTCAGTACAGTCGCTCTATTGGCCCATACGGGAGCACCATAGCTAATAGCACCCAAATAAGTAGCTCCATATATGATTTTTAATGTATTAAATGAAAGACCCCATGTGGCAGTTGATATCTTCGTCAGAGCAAAGAAACTTTGACTTTTCATTAACTTTTCTAATATGTTCGATAAATGAAAAATTTATTTCTAAAACCAATCCCAAATAACAAACCAAGGTTTTATTTTTAACTAGCTGCTGCCCGCGGCTCCGCCCGCGTGTATGTCGGTTATCGTGGCAAATAGTAGTCTATGTGTTATTCTGATGTATAAGCTATTTCACTGTAAAGTTTCATCCAAGTCCGTTTAGTAGTTTTTGCGTGAAAGAGTAACTAACATACACACTTACAAACTTCCACCCTTATAATGTTAGTGTAATTGATGATAAAAACGGTTAAACAAACAAAAACAATACCATGTATAATTTAACATATAATATATTTGGTGCTAGTCGCATTTGAAAAATATAACAGCCTGACAATGACAACTTACCTACCTACAACCTATGTAATGTAATTAAAATAAAAACGAAGTAATTCGGTATAATTACAGCTACGTAATCTATAATAATTAAAATAAAAATGAAGTTTGTACGTGGAATTTTGTACGTGTAACTTCTAAAAAAACTGTCAATACTTAACCTTAGTCCTATATTATTTTAAGTAAAATGCGTTTTTAGCTAATCGTAAATGTCTTGAAAATTCGCAAAACGGAAACAACCATCATCGACGTCTGCCCTCATGCGTCTACCTACCTACCCTCGTTCGGGTCGTACACTCAGCGATGAGCAATCTATTCCCCGCGCCAACCGCCATGCGCCATCGTAATATCGTGCACTCGGTTTGTCATTATCGCAACTATTAATTTTAATATTTATTTATTTGTATTTATTTGTATAAATATTTATTTGCATAAATATTTATTTGTCCAAATGATGTAGCGTAAAAGATATATTTTATCTACTTTAAATACCAGAAGCGATAAATGTGTCCATTTTCATTTAGGAATCAACTTAATACTACCATACCAAATGTGCATTTGAAATAAATCATTAATTTTTATTGTAGTTATGGTTCACTATGTTGGCTTTAATGGCTTACACATTTTAACTATAACAGCTTTTAAGATAAACATTTTCATCAAACATTACATATGTAAAACTTTAGCGATTTTGGCGGCGCACGCCAGTATAGCTCAGTATAGATGGTAGATTTTTTCTACTACTTACTTGACACTTATCGTCATATTTTAGAGAATTCACACAATATCTTTATTATTTGTAGCATATATGTTATTCTGATGTATAAGTTAAATTCCTGTAGTGTCATTCAAATCCGTTCAGTAGTTTTTGCGTGCAATTTCACTGATATGTCCACATATTGTGACAGTGTTACCTTTATTTAAAGAGCTTCGCTGTATACTATGTTATGTGTAATGCCATTGGAACAATATACGAACATATTAGCATTGTCGCTCACCCTCGACAGAGCCACATAGAGCTTTCCGTTGCTGAAACAGTTCGTCTATGCCTGCGGTGCGCAACGTCTGACCTTATGTCTTGTTTATCGTCATCGCAAAGCATAGACTCACAGACTCACCAAAAACTGCACGCGTTTGAAACGGAAAGGAAAATAAACTATGGATTGGGGTCATCCTTTAAGATAATAGTCTAAAAAGACATATTTCACTATAAATCAAACAAAATAATTTAAGTTTCTCGCAGATTGCACGAAATAAAACTAACAATTTTTTTGAAATTTTGTCTTCGACATAAACGTCTTGTGATTGGTTGCAACTCTGGTGACGTCACATGCTAATAAACGAAAGATTCCTCTATTGAATATTGTTTGCGTTTTATGTTTTCGGAGTGGTAATAATCGATCTGTGAGCTATTTCTGCAGGACTTCTTTTAATAAACTATTTAATAAGTCGAAACAAAAAGGAACCAAATTTTGTGCGTGCCGATAACAGCAACCTACATGAGATAGACCATAAAAATGGTTGCACTTTTCTATCTATACAAATAAATAAAATTGGAGTGTGTTTGAATATTAAAATAACCGCTTTTTACTAAATGCCTATGTATATATATACACGGTACATATACCAAAAATGTAGTTAAAAATGTTTTTGTCTGTCTGTTTGTTTCTTCCGGGTAATCTCTGGAACGGCTGGACGGATTTTGACGGAACTTTCACTGGCAGGTAGCTGATGATCCAGGAAGTAACTTAGGCTACTTTTTTTAGACTAACTTTGTCCCGCAGCGTTACTCGTGGTACAACAATAACTGCGGGTAACACCGCGGGGTTCAGCTAGTACATAATAATAACATTGATAACTATGCTGCAGAACTGAAAAATGTTAAAGCAGCTATGTTGCACTTGCATAAGTGCAACATGAAAATTGTTTCTGTAATAACCTCTGGAAAAATTCATTCATTATTTTTGTAAAATCTAATTTACTTTATGTAGGTAGGTATATCTCAATGCTTTTAGGTTACATTTTGAAATAGTACAAAGCGTGGTATTTAAAGATGTTATCTGACCCGACGAACTTCGTACCACCATATTTTTCTTTCGTTACCAGCTACCCATGAGTAGGGTGTAGTCACGGACAAAAAAACTTTTTCCTTTATTTTTTATTTTTTCTTGTACAAACCTTGTCCTAAGAATAACTAACACATTAAAAAAATATATAATTTGGTGTAGCCGATCGAAAGTTACACGCATACATACATTTCGGCGTAACGCCGCGGGACAAAGTTAGTCTAAATAAAGTGGCCTAAGTTACTCCCTGGATCATCAGCTACCTGCCAGTGAAAGTCCCGTCAAAATCGGTCCAGCCGTTCCAGAGAATACCCGGAACAAACAGACAAACAGACAGACAGACTGACAAAAAATTTTTTTACTACATTTTTGGTATATGTACCGTGTATACATACATATGCATTTAGTAAAAAGCGGTTAATTTGATATTACAAAGAGACACTCCAATTTTATTTATTTGTACCTATAGATGTATAGATTTGTTCACTGTGGCACTACAAACCATTTATTCGACATTTTAATTAATATAAAATTGGAGAAAACTGATAAAATTAACTTAAACCGCGCTGTTTTGTTTTGTTGTGGCTAGAGCGTGACGTCACGCGTCTCATGTGACCAGCGCCATTACAGAAATATCGTTTTTGGTTGTCAAGCTTGAACTTTATCTTAAATTGAAATTCATAATTAATCATAATACAGTAGAAATTCTGCAAAAAATTGATTCGGTAAGTAGTCGTTTCACCACCCGATGAATGAAGCAATATTTATAATAAATAAATATGACGCTGCCTTTTAAAAATCTATTTAAGACCGAAGAGTAATTTTTGTTTTGCATCGTCACTAAAGAGTTGTTGTTTACATTTGTTCAAAGTGGACGCTTCCGGTACGTATGCATAAAGATTCGTGGAACTACTGACCCAGGAAAAAGCGACGTACAAACTGCCCATGTGAAAAACATCTGAGACTAAGATCTACTCCAGCAACACGGAAAGTCTGACGATGAGATTTATTAATTGTCATTGCATAAATTTACTTATTTGAAATTATACTTATTAATTTTACAACTTCAAATATAAAGGAAAGAAGGAGAAACAAACAAAAACACTAAACAAACTAATTATTATTATCTAATACCTACTTTAAACTGATATCTAAAAACTACGTCTTATGTATTTTTTAAATCTAAAACACGCCTATTCCCAGTCATTAAGAACCACGTTCGTTCGCAATAACAGTGACAATTCGAGTGAAGTCACCGCGTGAGCGGCGTGAGCGCTCCCGCCTTTTTGTAGATTCAGCGGATGGCCGTTTCGCGTGTTAAAGAAAAATCAACCGTAATGTCGTACTTATACTGGTGCGGCGAGATTTGGAAGTTTTATTTCATCTATATCTTGTGTTTATTAATTATAATTTTATAATTCTATATTTTATTAAAAAAGATATTAAAGTGTATAGTGATAAGGATATATCCATGTGAAATACAATATATTTAAGTATTTAATACACCTTGAAGAAATGCCTAACGCTTAAGCACGTTATTGTGGCTAATTTATAAAAGATAGAAATATACTATTGAGGACTTTTTTGTAGATCTTTTGAAGACCATCATCTTTGTAATACATATTTTTGGTGTATGATCAACGTATGCGAGGATAAGAGCTCGAAAGCGAAAATTTTCATCCGACTTGCTTCAAATTTATCGTCACTGCTCAGCTCCTATGCATCTTAGCGTTATGTTATATAGCCTATAACCTGCCCAGGAGTATGGACTATAATCGTACCAAGTTTGGTTAAAATCCCTTCAGTAGTTTTTGATCCATGCGTGCACATACAGACAGACAGACAGACAGACAAAAAACTTACTGATTACATTTTTGGCATCAGTATCGATAACCATTCATTCCCCAATAATAATTTTTAATATATATTCAATGTACAGAATTGACCTCTCTACAGTTTTATTATAAGTATAATATAATAATATAGATAGATAGTGACATTTTGAAATTTAATACACGGTGGTGATTTGAGGTTACTTTTTAGAAGTAGTTGGAAGGTTTTGTTTGGTGCAAAAGTCAAGCGATTACGCACACCCAATAGAGATACTAAGTTCAAAGATCTATTAGCCAGACTCTCAAGCCCCGCTCTAGTATCAGATTCCACCAGTAATAAACCGTCGTCCACATACGCGTTTAGGGTACATCCGAGTGGTATAAGTATTGTAAGAAAATCGAAGCCTATGATATGATAAGGGAATAAATATTTTTAAAGCATCCTCTTGATTTTAATTTTAGCAATAGCATGGGCCACCACGCGTTGTCGAAGGCGAATTTAAAGTAGTTGTTTTCTATCAAAAAAGAACGAATGAAATTGGACTGTTGAGGTATTAATGAATTACAAGTAAGTAAGTACTTATTTTGATACTGATACGCCCAAAGTTCAAAATTAACTGAAAACCACAATATCAAAAGTAGTTGAAATTTAACTTCATTTGATGCTACTTATTCAAATATATTCTAAAATGATATGATGATGAAAATATAGAATAAATAAAAATAATGGAATAAGTACCAGTGAGTTTAATTCTACATCATCATTATATTCCAATTAATTGCACTCGTCGTCGCCGTTTGCTATTCGGGTACAAGCGCCGAGGATCAAGGCACAAAATGTTATGTTTTAGCAAACTTTACTTTTTTAGTTTTAGTCTGTTTTTAAGTTTCCTGCCTCCACTTAGAAGCGCCTTGTGTTTTTCCGCATTTTTGGCACTGTGGAGAAGTTGTTGACAGTCTCAGACATCATGGCCTTCCTTGTATCAAAAGTGCTGGCCGAATATCTCGACATGCCAATATTAACGACATTATCCGTCGTGCTCTTGTTGCCGCCGGCGTTCTAGTTATACGTGAACCAAATGCTCTGGTACGTGACTATGGCAAGAGACCAGATGGGAAGTTGTTACTACCATGGAAGATGGGTAAGCCTTTGGTGTGGGACGCAACTTGCGTTGACACCCTCGCACAATCTCCTCTTCAAAGTACAGCTGGTTATGCCGGCGCTGCTGCAGATTTTGCGGAAAGCCTCAAACGGATTTAGTACCAAAATATAATAGGTAATTACAGTTTTTAACCGTTTGGGGTAGAGACGCTAGGTTCATGAGGTCCGAGGGCTCGCGCTATGTTTAAACAACTAGCTAAGCAACTGATTGACGCTTGAGGTCGGCTTTTCCCTAGCACAGAGAATCAGCATTGCCTTTAAACATGCTGTCAGCCTTTTGGGAACGCTACCTGTAGGCGAAAATGTGGAGCTTTTGTAGCTTGTATATAAATATTGTTATTTTAATTATAGTTATATCGTAGATTTGTGTTTTTCAAAAATACGTGAAACCGAGATGTTAATAGCCTATACAGTAGTAGGTTCTATCTCTATAAGGTATTACTTTTCAGTGTAGTGCCCTTTGAGCAAGGTGACAAATTAAAGAGTTAGTCCGTTCACTCTGATTTATTCAAATACGGTTACAATTACATAAAAGTAATGAGATGACCACTGTCCAAGAGTGACTTTCGTCGACAATCAACGGTGAGCGACTCAATTGCGACGCTCGCGCTTTGAACAGCTGACAGCAGTTACATAAAGATGCTGATTCCGATAATACATACATGTGTCCCTACATCATTTCTCCTCTTTTCCTTTCTATACAAAAAAAAGAAATCCGAATCTAAAATGAAAATTTAAACATGATACAATAATATTGGGTGTGATGTTATGAAATATGCTGTTTTATAAAACAAGATTATGCAATGTTTACAGTTAGGTAATACACTACCATGCTCGCTATATGATATCTTTGCAACATAAGCATATACTGCTCGACTCAATGAGTACAATGTGATTTTCAAAAATATTTATGTATTTACGTTTTATAACTTTCAATTAATGTTGCATAACAATGGGTATGATCTAAGTAAGTTTTGAATTTCTAATTATATAAAGTTGTAAAGTATTCTCAAAATGTAAATCATAATGTATAAAATTATGTATTTCCAAATTCATTCCAAATATCATCTTTTGCAAACAAGAAAAATAAATATTCAATTTCTAACACATTTTTTCTTGTAAAGGAAATAATGCAGTGCTCTTATAAAGGAAACAGAAATCATAAAACAATGTTTTTCTACAATTCACCTACAATTCTGATCAATTTACACTATAGTCTGTAAGTAATTATTGATACTATACAAGAATCTGCCAAGAAACCATAAAATTAAGTTAGAGTTGGAGTAAAGTACGAGACTATATTGTAAATACATATTTAGTTTTTATGTTTAATGTAGTGAAAATTCACTAAAAGCTTCACATAAGCTGCATAAAAGCACAAAATATAATGAAACGCTGCTATAAACATAACGTTAATTAACTCACCATATCACAGAGAACATTGAAGATGAACCATTACCAATACCAGGGACATTTGATGAGCTAATATAATATGACAAAGATGAACGGCCTCTTCTCGAACTTTGAAGTACATTCATTCATATACACATACAAACGTAGCAAACGAGTTGGTCAGATCTCGACTTTTGAGAAGAATCTAATTACTCTACCCTACCCAGAAAGGATTTACAAAACCATCCGTTGACCAAACCAAACCAAACATCGACCACCAATAGATCTGAAATCATTATTGTGAAAAGATCGTTAGCAACATAACACACATTCTTGGGTCAGCTACCTACACAGAAAGGTAACAGCCGATGAAAGCACCTTAGGGCCGGCCCTTTTCCCACTCTCGATGGGCGGACGTAGGTACAAGGCTGGGGATTTAAATAGATCACGGCTTAGAACATTTATTCAGTCTTAGTTTAGCTTCCGAAGTGACGAAAACATTCAGCGAAAACAAAATGGTAAATACAGAAGCAAATCAGGTACATCTTGTAACATTCATTTTATTTTTACCAATATGTTAATTTATTTACTTTGTGTAATATAATTGTATGATTATAATATGATTGAAATAATGTCTCGTAGGATCTCTTAAACTACTTGAAGTCCTGACATAATGTTTTTTTTAATTATTTATTGTATGTATTTATTTCCAAAGCCACAGGAGCAGAGGAGAACAACTCCTAGTGAGCGACGACGGGGGCGTCCCGTCAGAAAAAATAGGGTACCATTGAACATTGTGAGTAAATGTTGTGTACAACCGCTAAATGTATTTGTAACTTTTCAACGCGCCGTACAAGCGAGAGCGACGTGCTGAGGCAGCCAATGCCGTTATGGATTTAGCTGCTGCCATGGGAGAAGAAGTTGACTCTAACGTGGGTTACTTTCATATTAAAGTCTACGAAAGAAATAATTGGCAATTCAGTTGCAGTTGCAGCAGCAGAAGTTGCAGTGGATTCCGTCTCATGTTGGAGTACATGGTAACAAAGTGGCAGACAAAGCAGCTAAAAAAGGATGTTCACAAGGAATTGAATTATTGATGTACCACCTGTTCATACAGAAATACTACACGAATTTAAGTTACTTACTTTTTACAAATTGCATTTCAATAAAGTATGCAAAGACTAAGGAATTTGGTATAAGTCTATACAATCTGAACCACTTCATATACCATGGTTCAGAGGATGTACATTACACAGAGAGAGTACATTACATGTACTAACATAGTTCTAAACCTCTATTGTATACTAACACATTATGGATATATTTCCGAAATAAAGGTATTATTATTATTAAAACAATACTCGGGCTAAGATCAGAACACATTCCATCAACTAAATTTGGGTACTTGATGCACAAAACTGAATCACCAAATTGTAATGTGTGTGGCGTACAAGAAGACGTACAACATGTTCTGATGGAATGTGTCCAGAACCGCCGGGATAGGGAAACTCTTATGGAGGTACTGGGGGTAAACCCATATGACATGGGAATCCCTCAAATAATTATAACGTCGCCTACATCTAATGAAGCAAAGATACTCTGTCTCATGACTAAGCCCGTAGTGACTCCTTTATATTAGTTTAAAGCAATGTTAGTTATAATGGTTACAATGGGGTTGTCATATCCGAAAGGATAAAAAGCCCTAAATAATAAAAATAAGAAAATAGACCACGGCTTAGAACATTTATTTAGTCTTAGTTCAGCTTGCGAAGTGACGAAAACATTCAGCGAAAGCAAAATGGTAAATACAGAAGCAAATTAGGTACATCTTGTAACTTTCATTTTACTTTTACCAATATGTTGATTTATTTACTTTGTGTAATATAATTTTATGATTGTAATATGATTGAAATAATATGTCTCGTAGGATCCCTTAAAACACTTGAGGTCCTAACTATGTGTTTTTAAATTATTTATTGTATGTATTTATTTCCAAAGCCACAGGAGCAGAGAAGAAAAACTCCTAGTGAGCGATGACATGGGCGTCCCGTCGGGAAAAATAGGGTGCCATTGAATATTGTGAGTAAATGTTGTGTACAGTAACACTCAACTGCTAAATGTATTTGTAACTTTTATCTAATTGAGTTTTATATTTGCAGAATGAACATCGACAGCGCAACGCGCCGTACGAGCGGGAGCGTCGTGCTGAGGCAGCCAATGCCGTCATGGATTTGACTGCTGCCATGGGAGAAACCGTGGATTCCAACGTGAGTTACTTTCATGTTAAAGTCAAGAATGTTTCTACGAAAGACATAATTGGCAATTCAGTTGCAGTTGCAGCAGCAGAAGTTGCAGTGGATTCCGTCTCATGTTGGAGTACATGGTAACGAAGTGGCAGACAAAGCAGCTAAAAAAGGATGTTCACAAGGAATTGAAATTGATGTATCACTTGATCATACAGAAATACTACACAAATTTAAGTTACTTACTTTTTACAAATGGAAAGAGCATTTCAGTAAAGTATCCAAAGACAAAGAAATTTGGTATAAGTCTGTACAATCTGAACCACTTCGTATACCATGGTTCACAGGATGTACATGCAGAATGAACGTCGACAGCGCAACGCGCAGTACGAGCGGGAGCGTCGTGCTGACGCAGCCAATGCCATCATGGATTTAGCTACTGCCATGGGAGAAGACGTGAATTCTAACGTGGGTTACTTTCATATTAAAGTCAAGAATGTTTCTTGAACATATCTAGTCATAGCTGCTGGGACCTATCATCGGATCACATATTATTGTGCAAATAATGTACATTGCACAATAAAAGGACCAACTGGCCCCTGTTTCGTATTCTGATAGATGAGTTGTTCGGCGCACCGATTGCACTTCGAACGGAAAATGACATTGTAAATGCGATTGATTTTTTTTTACCACTGGTATACAGAGTGTTTCGGAATTGGAATTCGACTCCAATAATCTAACATAAACCAGCTGAGCAATACGTACATATCCTCGAAAAAATTGAGGAAAAGAAATCAAACTGTGGCAACAAAACAGATGCCCTGATACAAACAAGTTAAATTATTAAAAATAAAAAAATCGACTGCGTTTTATGTTTATATTCATAATCACCGTTAAAAAATATTTATTTTGATATCATGCTCGATGTATTTTGAAAACATTAATTTTTCAGAGGTTATTTTTGGGCGCCAAAAATACTTAATTTTTATTTCCATATACCCAGTTTCACTTTCACGACCAAGACGAATCTATTGACATCACTCACATAAAAATACAAGCCGTTTAGGCTCTTGGGCGTGCCAAAGAAATATAATAATAATAATAATAATAGACACAACCAAGTAGCCAGGATTGTACATCAACAACTTGCCCTTAAATACCATCTTGTGAGTTCAGAGGTGCCATACTACAGATATGTGCCCGACCCAGTTCTCGAGAATGGTCGTGCTACGTTATATTGGGATCGATCTATTATCACAGATAGGACTATTGTTGCCAATAAGCCTGATATTGTGGTGATAGATCGATTGGAGCGCCGCGCAATGATTGTCGATATCGCCGTTCCTCATGACGAGAATCTCGTGAAAGTCGAAAAAGAAAAACAAATAAAATATTTGGATTTATCTCACGAGATTGTCGACATGTGGAATGTGGATTCGGCGATCATTGTTCCGATAGTCGTTTCTGCTCACGGATTGATAGCCAAGAGCCTCGACCAACACCTTAAGAGGCTCACGTTAGAGGGCTGGATCAAGGGTCTGATGCAGAAGGCAGTCCTTCTTGACACGGCACGTATAGTGAGGAGGTTCCTGTCTTTGGAGCCCTAACCACCGGTTTCTTGGTCCCTGTACCCGAAGTCGGTGGTCTACTATTTTTTATATTTTTAAATGTATTTGTTTTTTATATTTATATTTAAAAATGTAATTAATATGTATTTATAATTGTAATAAAGAGAATAATAATAATAAATCTTTTTATTGTACACCGTATAAAAAAATATATGATAAACTTAAAACTATTATGAAGTGTGTACAAGTGGCGGCCTTATCGCTCCAAGGCAATATCTTACAGGCAACCATACATACACTCGAAAAGCATAACCCTCCTTCTTTCGCAGTCCGGTAAGAAACAATAAAAGAACTAAAGCGCATCATCGTAACGCTGGATTCAAGGCATATCTTGAGGATCTTGATGCCACTTCAGCTTCTGACTATTGTCTCAGGAAAGCAAAAAGAAACATGAAGCGATCTACAACTACATCTCCACCACTGAGAAAGGCAGATAGCTGTTGGGTGCGTAGTGACCAAAAGAAAGCTGAGCACCTATTAAATGTCTTACACTCTCATCTCTATGAAGGCCCAGCAGAACACGAGAAGACAGTAACAGAATATCTGAAAGCCTCAGAAGCAGATGAAATTACGCCAATAAGATTTACAACGAAAGAGGTTAGAAGAGTAATACAAAACGCCAACTCAAATAAATCTCCAGGATTCGTATGTACGTATTCGTATTCGTACGACCTTATTACCAATAAAATCCTGCAAGAATTACCCGATTCTCGAATATCAAGGATTACAACAATTTACAACGCCATAGACTTCATTTCACCGCAGTGGAAATCTGCACAAATAATTACTTAATTACCACGCTAACATATCGATTTTGCTTGTTTATTATGACAAAGTTTAGCAATTGATTATTTTACAAAAGCATGTCGAATGTAATTACAGCGTGTTCGCATAGCGCCTCTTAACATCTACATGTGTTATGATACGAATGCTCTACGCGCCAAATACGTACAAGCAAGAGTCCGGGACCGGCCCGAAGAGAGCAGATTTTTGTCACATTTAAAACAGAGGTTTGAATCATTTAAATAAAGTTTATTTATACATGTCACTTCTTTTATTATTGACAATCCTTGAGAGCAAAACCAAAGCGCTTAGTATCAATTTATAAGAGGAGCTGAGCTGACCGGCTGCCTCCGATCACGTACTCTTCCACCTTCGCGCTACCCAATGGCCTCTTTCGCATGTTTTTTTGTGCCCGAGCGACTAACTGGCTGCGATTATGTGCTTCGATTTTAATATCCACATTTGAACGGAAAACGTGTGTGCACTTATGAGTTTACGTTACTGCGTCACGGTCACCGTCAAGTTTTAAGTTTTGACTTCTATCGGCAGTCCTTATGACTATTTTATTTTTATTTTGATTTCTTTTAATACCGCTCACACGCCCACTCCTGTCTATAAGTCTGTCATAATAACTTTACTTCCCTCTTAGCAAAGCGGAAGCCAAAATAGACAGACACCTTTTTTAAACCGGGAAGCACCACGGATAAAACAATATAGGTCCTGAGTGAGATATTTGATTACCATTTGGATTTGTAATTCGCAACACTAAACCCTTCCTCAAACCCAGAACTAAGACATTATTATACAAATCCTTTGTTGGAACTCGATACTGCTCGGCTGTTTAGCGTCCACACTATGCTACACATACTCTCAGAATAGAACGCATTCAGAAAAGGTTTTTGAGTCACCTCGCTTATTCCACTGGTATCGCAAAAAGGACCCGAAGATACACTGAACGATTACAAACTTTTAAAATAATATTGCTCGAAACACGAAGAGAATCACTGGACCTATTTTTTCTGTATAAACTGTATAAATTATTATCTGGTGGGCAATTTAATATCCCTCGTAGATACCCCCGAAACCCGGTAAAACTACTGTACCCACCGACACATAAAACAGTCCTCGGTTTCAACTCTCCAATACCAAGACTAAGTAGACTATATAATAAGTTAGATAAATAAATTGACATGCTTGGCACCAGCCTTTATGAATTTAAGAACAAAGTTCATACCAGAACTAACTACAGTTAGCAAAAGTTCATTTAAACTGTCAATTAAATTTATTTTGTAAAATGTAGGTCAATCAAATTTAGACACAATTAAATTACCGTCTGTCTGTTATATTATTGTTTGTTTCTTTTTTTATTATTATTTTATATTAACTGGTTTTCAATTTTAACGAAGTTTGTATCAAAATACCTATTGTCTTACAATTGTATAAACTAGAACCCGAATGTTTTCCAAGAATGTTGTGGTTGCCGATTGATGTTGTACACCTTTGTATATTCTATGTATTATGCATGTATTAAGTCTAAACTACCATCGTATGTATGGCAGAATCACCTAAACGCACGAAGTGTTACCGCAGTTGACACAAGACCCCCATTGTATACCGCCCGAGACGTCAGTTTTAAATTATTCAGCATTATATTACGTTCATTGAACCAAAAACTACATTCTCAGAGGATATGATGAGCCAACTGTTCACAGTTAGAATCAGGTGTTGGACATGAACACAATGGTGAATCGATTAATTTAAATCAGAGTAGTTTGCTCTTAAAGTGACCACGGCCACTTACTGGTGGCCTCGAATTTTAGCTAGATGCATTGACAAGGGCCACTCCTTGCCATACCGAACAGCTATTTGCACATATTCGCGGTAATTCAAACTTAAATAAAAAATCTAGTTTGTAATTAATTCGATAATTATCATAACCATATTAAAGTGAATACAATGATCAGATTTTCTATGCGTTATTCAACATCATCTCAGCCAGAAGACGTTCCTTTCTGGACATGGGTCACCTCTGAGGTTTTCTACAATAATCATAAATATATGCGTTATTGTTAAACTATAGCAATACTTAACACTTTGTTCTGAACAATTTAAGATATTTACAATCTTGTACGTTTTATTCCATTTAGATTGTATTTCATTATTGATTCTTAATTTAACAACTTTTTATTCACAACCTAAATCTGACAGTTTCACTATCACAAGGCTCTTAGGTAAGGTAATTGCACGTGTGATCCGGAGGTCTTAATCACAGCAGTTCCCGGATCCCTCCCGTCTCAGGCGCAGAGTGGCACACCGAGTAGTTTTAGTCGGTTCGATTCTGATACACCGCCCCGCCGCAAACTCCAGCAGAGTAATGGCTCGAGGGGGTTTCCACACGTAAAAAAAAGGTATTTACACGTATGCCACATTCAGATAACTGTGGCTAAATCACTATAACAGTTGTCACTTTAAAACACTCAAGCGCAGTAATGAAAACAGAAGGGTTTGGTACCAGTAGTCGTCAGTGTTCTCGTCGTTTTCGTCGCTTTAGCCCCATCTGGGTGTCGACGAGTACTTGATCGAAGGACATGGCATCATTCCATTTTACTGCCAGACTGTTGGACAGAAAAGGTTTCATTTTAAAACAAAAAATTAGAAAAACTATTCTATTTAAAATGCCTACATTAACTACTAATTAATGAGTATAGTTAAAAAAGGCGAAGTTCTTAATTACACCCGGTCCTAAAAGGCTCCTACAACATCATAGCTGCTAGTAAACATGTAGTTAAATATGTTAGAGATAAATTCGTTAAACAAATAAATGTGAAGTTTTATTAACCGACTTCCAAAAGGAGAAGGTTCTCAATTTGATTGGTATTTTTTTTGTATGTACACTGATTTTAAAAATTAATTTTATAGTTAGTATAGTTTTTTATATATTTTCTAAAGCTATTGTCGTATTTACACCTGGTAGTCATCATTGCATGATAATGAGCTAATGATGGAAGACATAACTCATTAATGAAGGATAATTCTTTCAATTTCATACGTATCTATAGATCTATAGTTGTACCAAATACACGAGTAGAGCCTTATTTGTGTTCTTTCAAGTTGTTTAGGTGATCTGACAGGTAAGGTTAGAAGATAGATGAAACTTTAAGATACCGATCTAATAATAAGTAGTCATGCAAAGCTATTAAACAGACTTTAAAAAAACATTAAAAGAAAACTCTCTACCTAGAAAGGCTAAAAACGAAAAATAAAAAAACTTCGTTTAAATACCCGACTTCAAAAACTAAAAAGTATAAGAGTGTGTACCTACCTACTATTATATTTGGCTTGGCACCGACTTCAAACCTATGAATAGGTTGTATGTACAAATAAAAGTGTTTCATCAATATTAATGGTTTGTATTTATATGTACTTTACGGTGCATTTAATTAAATCTTTATTAAGTTATTTTATGCTTTTTAGTTTTTGAAGTCGGTTTTTTTAAACGAAGTTTTTTTTTATACAAACAATTGGTATTAAAAAATTAGACAGATAGATCAGATAATTTAAATTATTCGCCAAAAATAATTAAATATAAAAGTGAGAGTTATAGAATAATGATTACGCTAAGGATTCATTTATGTGTTACTTACCTATTTCCTGAATTGTTTCTTCGATCATTATTCTTATAACTATCATCTCGCTTGAAGGAGCTGCGTGAGCGCTGCGAGTTACTTGACCGGCTGGATGAGGTCGATGATGACGAGGAGGAGTTCAAGCTGCAATAAGCCGTAAATATATTACTTACAAGATTAGTTTAGGTATGTAATTCTGAAGTTGAGAGTTTAATGTGCAAGCTAGGAATATTGTGTATAGTCCATTCGTTCAGATTTGGTCGTTGCCCCGCACACAATTGTGGTTATTGTTGTGAAATACGAATATATTAATTCATACAACTGCGTAAACTGCTTGCTTGTGAGTGTACGCCGCAGGCGGGCCCTTTGATTTTGTGGCGGCTTGGCGCACGTGCGACGGAGGCGCGATCAAGGTGACTGTATCTAAGCGAATGGACAATAGACGCGCTGATAAAGTTCTTCGTGTGAAAGCCAAACAAAAATTACAAAAAACATTGTCTTTACAATATCTAAACAACTCACACTTCAGTGCGACTGTATCTGTTTGAAAAACACTTAAATATAATATAAATAGTTACAGTCGATTTTTATTGCTTTGTTATATCAAAAAAATTTGCATCTTTTTGTGCATGAGCAACTTTCTTAACTTGTGTTCCGGTTAAATCTATAAGTACACCCGGTGCCAGAAGGCTTTTTATGTTATAGAAGGCAAACGAGGAGACGTATCGCCTGATGGTAAGCAATTACCGCTACCCATGGACACACGCAACACCACAGGCGTCACAAGTGCGTTGCCGGCCTCTTAAGTCTCTTTTCTGACTGCCACAATAGTTGTTCACAACCAAAATTATTATAGTAAACATTTAGTTAGAAATGCTCACCTTGACGAGAAATCAGAGCTTTCCAAAATCGTCAGCTTCTTCAGTGACGCAGACAGCGAATTCGTTCCTTTGCATTCAACAATATGTTTTTTAGGAATTTTAAAGTTGGTTTCAAGCCTATCCAGTTGAGGTGACAATTTCGATGTTGCCGTCATCATTAACCTATTGTAATCCACTGCTGGACATAGGTCAGCGCATATCGTCTTAGGATTCTCTCGTGCAAAGCTAATCTTGGAAGAAGCACTTTTGAGCATCTTAGAACTTTTCATATTTTTGTTAAAAATACGATGAAGTGCTTGGTTCTTAACGCTATCTCGAGGGGGAGATGGAATCTTTTCGCAACGTTGTGACTGTACACGGGGCTTAGTACTCTGCTTTACGCTTAGGATCGGGGTCATTCTCCTTGCATGTTTATTTTTCCAACTAGTTGCTTCGACATTCGTGTATTGATGAACTAAGTTATTTTTATCATCGAATGAATCACCCATATTGCAATACTTTTGTAACACGAAGTTGTTAATCTCTTCGTCACTCAAAAGTTTAAGTATCTTTACGCTGGCGTCCGTCGTACCGTTAAGCACATATGATTTTAATTCTTCATTGTTTGGTAACAGTTCTAAGTCAGACTCATTAATGGAAATATCCAAGTATCCCTCTACAATATTAAGTTGGAAGTGATGATCAGGTGAACTTAAGACTGATGACTCCATGACTGGAAATAAAGAGAAAAAATATTTGAAAGACAATGGTGGAGTTCTAAAGCTCCACTATCTCTTTTGCAAGTATGACTTTTTCGTGGGAGAGCCACGCTTCGGCATGCATGCGCTTTCTCGACCGGAGTGATACCACAGCCTGATAGAAAACTGGTGTGAAATACCGCAGGCACTGTGTTTCACCGAATGAGTGAGCATACCTAAGGCCCATACCCTATCCCTTAAAGGCCGGCAATGCACTTGTGACTCTCTGGTGTTGCGGGTGTCCATGGGCGGCGTTAATCACTTACTATCAGGCGATACGTCTGCTCGTTTGCCCTCAGAAAGAGACTGCGGAGTTTCACGAACTCTCGCTCGATAACATGCGAGAACCTCTCATGTTACTGAGCATGAATACTATGAATAAAAATGTTAAGAGCTCTTTAGTAACGAAATCAAAAGATACGTCAAATAAATACAGTAAATGAGTTTTTTTTATATATGGGCCTGCCAAGGCCTGGTGGGAAGCAAAAGCAGAATCCAAGAGTGGTTGTCACCATACTCATTGCGAATGCAGACAATGTAACAATGCAACATGGTGACCCACACCACGGCGGCCTTGTGATGCTTTCGCATCGTTGGGCCTCCCGACCGCAGTTTACAAATAATGAATCATAAAATTAATTATTTAACTTTTATAAAAAAACAAAAATCTAAACTTACCACCACAACTATGAGAATCTATTTTCCGCAAACATTGTTAATGCTCAATTGGGTCAGACGATCACAATAGGTAAAAAAATATGTTCTTATCTCAAAATACAGAACACAACTACCATATACACGACGATAGCACATAAAATGATGATATACCTGATGGTTAGAACAATTTATTAATTTAATTGTTCTTAATAACTCTATGATATGACTTTTTATTTTTCGAAGGTAAAAAGATACCTTGGAATTCCTAAACATACAGTTGTAGACCATAACACATCAACATCATTAGCTAATGAGCTTAATGGATTATATTCTCATTTATAAGCATTTAAGAGTAATCATTAGACATAATTACTAAATAAATAAATATTTCGGACATTACACACCCAACGCCATCTAGCCCCGAGATGAGCAGAGTTTGTGTTATGGGTACTAGACAACTGATACATATGAACGTATTTTCGTAAATATATACATACTAGTTGTTGCCCGCGGCTCCGCCCGCGTATATGTCGGTTATCGCGGCAAATAGTAGCCTATGTGTTATTCGGATATATAAGCTATATTATTGTAAGGTTTCATCCAAATCCGTTCAGTAGTTTTTGCGTGAAAGAGTAACAAACATCCATCCAAACATCCATCCAGCCTTATAAATTTCGCATTTATAATATTAGTAGGATAGTAGGATTATACAAAGAAAACACCCAAACTCCGAAACAAATATTTGCAGATCATACAAACATTCGGTCCGACCCGGGAATCAAACCCTCATACACAGCAGTTGCGTTAGCTATCACTGCGCCAACGAGGCAGTAAGATATTTGCTAATAACGGTGATTTATGATATTAGTAACAGGCCGTGATTTTAGACAAGATACCGTGGTTTTATATTAACTGAACAGTTCGCCTAGTGGATAAAGAGTTCGCCACCGTTTTCTACCGCGCTTAGTTTTGTGGGTTCAAATCCCACAAGGGATGTATTATCACATTGTGTGATCCACAAATTGTTCTTCTGAGTTTGAGTGTTCTTTGTGTCCGTTTAATGTATATTTGTAAAGTCCCCTGTGACACAGGATGTATATTCCTAATGCTGGATGTTTTTTTATCTTTATATCTCGTAGTTTCTGTTCTCTGAATCCTCTTCTTCTTGTCGCTTATGAAGTAAATGGCTTTTGCCAAAAGATCCATTGACTGGAACGAAAAAAAAGAATGGTAAATTGCCAATAATGTCTTTCTTGAAAGCATTCTTTAATTTAATATGAATGTAACTCACGTTGGAGTTCACTTTGACGGCCATAGAAGTGACTACCTCGTCGAAGCCGTTGGCGGCCTCAGAACATCGCTATCGCTTGTATTGAGTGTTGCGGGCTCGACGTTCTTTCTGCAAATAACCAGGAAAAATAATTTTAAAAAGTGACAAATACATTATGTATGTAGAATGATGTTACATACATACACAACAACTGTAACCGGTACCTGATTTCCATTGGCTGGGCGCTAGGCGCCTACCAAGTCTGCCATTAAAACCTGACTGCTAGTCGACTTTCCCAGTTTCTGAAATAAATACATGTGAAAAAATACTACAAGAGATTTGAGAGAAATAATATTTTAAGATTTGATATACAAGTCTCTCTATGATATACAAGTATCTCGTCACATTAGACCAATAGGAGCGGGGCGCTCCTATTGGTCTTAGCATGATGATAGCCTTCCTCAATAAATGGGCTATCTAACACTGAAATAACTTTTCAAATTGAACCAGTAGTTTCTGAGATTAGCGCGTTCATACAAACAAACTCTTCAGTTTTAAATAAATATATCGGACATCTAACACACATATAATATAAAACACACAAAATAGTAACTATAAAGAATATATCGTACTTGTACAAAAAGATATCTTTATATACATAATTCTTCTGTGAGTGTGTATGTCACTGAACTACTCAAACGACTGGACCGATTTGGATGAAATTTTTTGTGTGTGTTCAAGGGGATCTGGGAATGGTTTACATTCACAATTTTGTCCGCTGGACAATGTTTTTTTAATTAATTTTTAATTTATTAGTAGTTATGGCAAAACGACGTTTGCCGGGACAGCTAGTAATATATAATTAATATTTACATGGCAACTCCATCGATGCATTTTGTCTCTTAAAGTTTGTTACTTCTGTCCTTCCCTTTAGAAAACAAATGGTTTTGACCAACACTTTTTTTATATTTTAGCTACGCCAAAAATGACTCTGCTCTGCCTGATGGAAAGCATGAGCAGATTCCAAAAGTGGTGGTCACCGTCCTCAATGCGAATAAGGACAGTGCAGCATGGTGAACCACACTATGGCCGCCTAGTGAGATCCTTTTATACGCCCCGCTGAAAGGACCCGGGATCATAGTGGAAGGAAAACACGTGCGCTGGAAGTGAGTTCCAGGTTTTGACCGTATGTCTACCATTCTGAAGCAGTGACTTCCAGTAGAGGATACTTCTGCTTGTAAAATCTAGAACAAAAAAAGGGTAATAGTGAATTGCGAATTACAAGATAGTAGAGCCACAATGATTCAGTACCTACGAGCAGTTCGCCTCGACCGGGGCGGTGTTACACTTGCACAGATGACCAATCTAAAGTTGCAGCATTGGTGACTTCTGTCTTTCGTTGGTGAGTACCAGAACAGAGCAGAAGATGATGATGCAGAAGTATCTACATTTCACAGTATAATTATTCTAATATTGTTTAAGACGTATAGATGTATTGTTAATCAAATATATTTGAATAGGCTGTCATAGTGTGAATCACCATGCCGCATTGCCCGAATAAATATGGTGACCCCTACTCTTCGATTCTACTCATGTTTTCCATCAGGCAGGGTAGAATTACTTTGGCAGGCTCAATAATAAAAAAAAAAACTTGGTTAATATGAAAGTAACTCACGTTAAAATCCACCTCAATTGAAGCAGTAAACTTGCCGTATGAATTGGCGACGTCAGTACGACACTCTCGCTCGTAGTGATTATTCAACGATCAACGTTCTTTCTGCAAAAAGGAAGCTTACTTAAATAACAGTTATGAAATACTGTACATGACGTATGGCCTCTGATTCTGTCTGATTCGATCTGACTTTTTTCCTTTTAAGGTACGGTACCCTACAAAGAAAAGAGTACCTGGATGACCCAACTCGGTTTTGTTCGGTAAATTTTCTAAAAATGAATTCTAGCTAGATCGATTTATCGCCCCCTAACACCGAAAACCGAAGCACACTTAATTTCAGGAAAATCAAATGTTTCGGACATCTAACACACAACGCCATTTTGTCCCAAGTTAAGCAAAGCTTGTGTTATGGGTACTAGACAACTGATATAAATACATACATACATTTTTGTAAATACATACATAAATTATATATAGATAACACCTTAACTCCGAAACAAATATTTGTAGATCTCACAAACGTTTAGGTCCGATCCAGGATTTGAACACAGGACCTTAAGCAAATTACAAAAACAAAAAAAGTCAAATATGTCAATATTGGACTGCCTCTGTGTGTGAGTGTGAGTGGGATCCATTTCCACTCACACACACACACACAGACCCACAATCTTAGCAATCTGGGCCTTTAATAACTAGGTCCATAGGTCCTTTGTGTAACAGGTTCTCTTATATGGTATAGATCTGTGCGAGATTAGAGACCCTCCCGTCACAAAAATTGATTTGTGGGTATAGGCGAGAGAAATAAAATAAAAACTACTTCCGTTTAAACAAGTAAGAAACATTTATTTCATCATCATCAATCAAGGTATCTAAGGTATTTCAGCATTACAAAATTACAATTAAAATACAACCTTATGGTGTTCTAGATACATAAGTTTTTATTACCGACTAAGGGCTTTATTTACTCCTGGACAATCGTCCCCACCCGGGAAAGCTAAGCTGGTGTTACATACACAGGGCAAGGTGCCTGTCTCGTCCTCGCACACAAAGGAGACTGTACGGAGTGGCAACACACATATAGTTTGTTAAACACATAGGCACCTCAATAGATTTATCCGTCTTGTAAATACTATTCTATCAAACCCACTATACGATAGTTACGCTATCTTGGCAGTGGCTAACAGGCTAACTAAATAATGTTTCAATCCCGACGATGCAATGACCCTTCACGATAAACAAATATAACTTTGGTGGTGATGCTGACGCTACAGGGGAACCCTGTCCCAAGGGACTCAACTTGGTGTGGGAGTGTGGGATGAGTCTACACAATATCACATCAGCACGTGTGAGAATCCGGTCACATGCGTGCCTGCCTTAGCGAGCACTGATGCATTTCCGACGTGGACAGATGGATTTCACATGTGTATATTATGTTACATTTATAAACATTTTCTTTTTAATATCTAATTACAAAAAAAAATCAAACAACAAGATGACCTAGCGCCATCTATGAGCGTCTTTTAGAACTACCTCAATAAACGTCTCTCTACGACAACTTCCTACATTATTCCCTAGGTGTCGCATCCATATATTTCAACGTTACTAAATCAAATCCATAATCACATTTATATTAAGAAATAAATGAATAATTAATGCTACGTTATAATTGCTAATATGCTGTACTTGAGGTCTCGGGTTCGATTCTCGGGTGGGAAAAAATGTTTGTATGATCTGCAAATATTTGTTTCGGAGTTTGGGTGTTTTTCAAGGTTTATATGTATATATTTGCAAAAAAAAACATAAGTTGTCTAATAGTGGTACCCATAACACAAGCTCTGCTTAGCTTGGGACTAAATGGCGTTGTGTGTTAAATGTCCAAAATATTTATTTATTTGTATTATGAGAACGGTTATAGCGAAAAAAAAATGTGTGTGTCAGCTCCGACGCACGACTGGAGTTTACTGACAAAAAAGTACTGGATATTATTAGCAATAAACTCCACTTGGAAAAATACACTGAGGAGTCATTTACAGTCTGCCACAGGCTTGGGCCACTTAGTAAAGATCATCACCGGCCCATCCTAGTAAGGTTCCGCAGCATGGAGCTCAGGTCATCTGTATGGAGAGCCAAAACTGCACTTAAGGGCTCATCCACTTCAATCCGTGAATTCCTGACTAAAGCGAGGCAGACCGTATTTGCTAAAGCCAGGGTTCACTTTGGTACTCGTGCGTGCTGGACACAGGATGGCACGATAGTTATTAAGGTATCAGAAGGCAAGCGGCTCAAAGTCAGTACTATCGAAGAGTAAACTCCAATAACTCCAATAAACTCCAATAAAAATACATATATTTGATATTAGGTACTATTATAGGAGAGCGACAACGAGTGAGTAGTACAGTGGAAGTAATAACTCTTCAAAATTAACTTAGAGGTGGCTTTGTGAACTACAACACTGTAGGACATACAGATGTACCTTCCTGTCTTGGGTAGGCAGAGAGAACACATCACCGTTTAACCTTTGACCCGCGCTCGCTGATTACGGGTGCTCTAGTACACCGCGGAGCTGGCCGAGTGCGTGTTGGGCCCCGTCGCGTCGCTCTGACGCCGCGCACTCGCCCACTCACAGGGGCCTCGTCCTCGGCGCCGGCTGCTCCTGGCCGTGTGTCCTTTTTAACAAACCCTTCCCTTATACCTTCTACAAGAATATATATTCAGATTTAGGGATACATTTGGAATACTTCTTTTGTACACGAACTGAACTCGTTCTCGGCGCCGGCTGCTCCTGGCCGTGTGTCCTTTTTAACAAACCCTTCCCTTATACCTTCTACAAGAATATATATTCAGATTTAGGGATACATTTGGAATACTTCTTTTGTACACGAACTGAATTAAGTTCACATCTATAATACGTGACATGTAAAACATGTTGAAATTACTTCAAAGTGACTAAAGAACACGACCTGTCATATATAAAAATCTTCCCAATGACCGCTAAGTGAAAATTAATTAATGGAGTATTTCAGTAATGTAGTTTGTGATATGATTTTTTTCTGTCACACATTCTCTGCTTAATGTACAGTACACAACAGTAACTGTAAATGGATCTCCCTGCGTGTTTGAGTGTGTGCATATTATGTCTTGTTGTTACTTCATAGTAGCTATATTTAGCTACTATGAAGTAAATTTTAAAATTTTACTTCATAGTAGCTATAGTTAGCTACTATGAAGTAACCACCATCACCTCATGGCTCCTACAACCACTACGTGACAAAAATGTGCATACATGATTGGGTGCACTTTTTTGGTGCGCACGTACCAAGAGCTAGTGCTCTTGGTACGTGCGCACCAAAAAAGTAACGAGGTCATTCATCAGTAGATTTTACCTCTCATATTTTTCTCATACCGGGCGCCTTATATATGAAAATCGATTCTTAAGGAGTAAACTCCAATAAACTCCAATAGGCGTTTAATATGCCTCTACCTTACCTTTCGGGGAAGGAGGTGAGATTATAAGTATGTATGTGTAAGAAAGTTTTCTTTTAAGGTTCCGTGCCAAAGGCAAAAAACGGGACCCTTATGGATTCGTCATGTCTGTTTGTCCGTCCGTATGACACAGCCACTTTTTCCGAAATAATAACAACCATAATGTTGAAATTTGGTAAGTGGATGTGTTCTGTGAACCTCATTAAGATTTTCACACAAAAATAGAAAAAAAAACAATAAATTTTGGGGGTCCCCATACTTAGAACTGAAAGGTACACCCACCCCCCTCTGGAGCTTCTAAAATAAGAGAATGATACAACTAAAAAAATATATGATGTGCATTACCATGCAAACCTTCACCGAAAATTGGTTTGAACGTTATCTAGTAAGAAGTTTATTTTTTAATATGTCATAAATAGTAAACTGCAATTTATCTTTGATTCAATCAACACAAAAATAAAATGAATTTTATATTATGTTACTTGCTGCTGCGGAACCCTTCATGGGCGAGTCCGACTTGCACTTGGCCGCTTTTTATTATTTGAAAGGACAACTCGCGCATTAGGAATGTACGTTCTAGCTAATGATTTGAAAAAAAAACCTGTGTCGCGGGGGACTTTACAAACATTCATGAAATGGAAACAAAGAACGCCTAGACACAGAACAACAATTTGCGGTCACACAGTGTTGTCTCATGTAGGATTTGAGCCCACAACACTTAGCAGTAGAAAGTAGTTTTTCGAGGTAGTAGAGCCACGCTGATTTCAGCACGAACGGACCGGCTCGACCGGGGCGGTACTACCCTCGCACAGAAAATCAACGTAAAATGACAGCGATCATGCTGTCGTGTTTCGTTGGTGAGTGCGAGACCGGAGGCCCAATGATGCGGAAGCATCACTAGCCCGCCATGGTGTGGGTCACCATGCTGCATTGTTGCATTGTCTCATTGTCTGCATTCGCAGTATGGTGACCACCACTCTTGGATTCTACTCATGCTTTCCATCAGGCAGAGTAGAGTCATTTTGGCAGGGTCAAACATAAAAAAAAAGTACTTAGCGGCGTGGCGAATACTACTCGACTACGCCTCTGGTGTTGCGGGTGTCCATGGGTGGCGGTAATCGCTTACCATCAGGTGATAAGTATGCTCGTTAGTCCCCCTATTCTATAAAAAAAAGTTACTAAAAGAAAAGGCAAAATATTATTTAAAAAATCATTAATCAACAGACGTTGTGATTTTGGGTATACTTGGATTTTTTATTGGAACTAATCCCGTCCACACGCCCAACACTGGTTACAGAAGTGTCCCTGTACACCAGTGTCAATAGCAGTGTCCCAAAAACACACCAAGTTATGACACTCGGGAAGCCCCAGGAATAATTAAACTGTCTTGGAACCCGCAACGAAATTAATCAGAAGAACACTGGAAGTGGAATACTTGGGTTGTGGGATGATTATTTTTTACGGTAGATTTATATACCTATATTGTAAGGTATTTTACTATTTGTACATAGTATACAAGTACAATTTTAACAAAAATAAAACCGACTTCAAGGTTCGATTCGATTTCTCTTGGATGCCATGATCAGATGTAAATGTCCTTATAAGGCACCACCGTCGGGACATCTCCATTCCATTAAAAAAAGAATCATCAAAATCGGTTCATAAACGACGAAGTTATCCGCGAACACACAAAAAAATAAATATATACGGTCGAATTCAGAAACCTCTTCCTTTTTTTGAAGTCGGTTATAAATAAAGTCCTTCAGCTGTCTATCCGCTTAGATCTTTTAAACTCTCAACGGATTTTAATGCAGTTTTCAAGAGTAAGATATATATGTGTAAAATATGCATAGTATAGCAGAGGAAATCCGAGGAATTTTAAAGTCTTCCGTAAGAAAGCGGGCCGAGTTACATATACCCAAAGTAACAGTTTTTAACCGACTTCAAAAAAAGGAGGAGGTTTCTCAATTCGACCGTATATATTTTTACAATTTTTGTTTGTCTGTCTATCAGTCTGTCTGTTCGTTCCGGCTAATCTCTGGAACTGTTGAAATGATTTTAACAGGACTGCCAGATAGCTGATAGTATAAGGAGTAGCTAAGGCTATTTTTTAAAACCGACTTCAAAAATAGGAGGAGGTTTCTCAATTCGACCGTATATTTTTTGTTTTTTTTTTAATATGTGTTCGCTAATAAATTCGTCGTTTATGAACCGATTTTAATGATTCTTGTATTAATGAAAAGGAGATATCCCAATGGTGGTACCATGCTAAGGACACTAAAATCTGATGATGGCATCCAAGAGAAATCGAGTCAAACCTTGAAGTCAATTTCATTTTTGTTAAAATTTTCTTAGACTTGCTTCGCGACGTTACCCGCTAGTACTATATAAAAATTACTGAGTTTTCAAGAGTCCCACGGTAACTTCATCAATAATGGTATTCGTGATTCCTTAGTGTTTAAAACATTTTTTTTGGGATTGAGAATACATCTGATTGGTCTAGCTAGTAGTAGTTTAGCCTGCGAAGATACACAGTACCCTACGGTGGAGACCCTTTTTTTTAAGATTTTCATAAAACATAGAATGAGATTATCGTATCGTATCATCAGATCAGAAGCCATCTAAATACTAAATCGTAAGTTGGAAGGATATAAGTAGTTACCATCTACTGCAGTACGCTATTCCATATCCAATGGGTAAAATAAAAAAAAAGTAGGGTATTTTTTCAAAGACAGTAAAACTTTTAACCAAGTTGCTTGGTTGAGTCGTTGAGCAATAACCAAATTGTTAATTGAATATACCTATATAATATACAATATGAGATTTTACGTATTGATTGAGCCAATATCAAAGTTACCTGTACTTTTTCAGCTGATGAAATCCAATGGTCTTTAATCCATTAAGTGATCCGTTTGCAAATAATTTGGATCTCGTCCAAAACCGAATATCTACTATCAAACAATTCACTATCAATAATGCCGTCGTTAAGCGACGTCCCAATCAAGGAAATAATAAAAAAAATGTAGGTACTTACATTTCTGTAAAAGCAGAGGTTTTAGTATTTTAGCCCCCAAACGTTTTGGCACAAAATGCTAAGCAATAACATCACAATTGATTATTAACACTAACAGTAAAGACAAAATACTATAAAAAAAATGTACGATACGATAAAGGTTTACTCTCGCAATGTGAGGTTGTAATTATATTTGGATTATAAATGCACTAACATACCGCTTTGAAGGTACGAGTATTATACTTTAAAATAAATACAAGCAGGTTTGAACTTTAAAGATTATCCTGTAAGTTTTAAAATTAAAAACAATTAAGACTTATGATATGTAACACCGAGGGTAGGCAAACAAAAGGAAGACGAGGATACAAACGTTTCTCAAAGTTTTAACTAGAAAATTATCCTGACGCGTTTCTTAAAAATAATATTTTTTTAAACGGTTTCTGTTCTGATCTGGAATTTTTGTGATTAATAATTATTTTTACGAATAAAAATCTGCAACACCTACATATAATCATTACAACTTGCTGTCCTGTTTTGGATTTATTTAATAGTGTTTTATTATCCAACGTAAGGTGTCGAACATAAGAAGTTCCAGGGTACTAGCGCTGATCTTCTTAAGACTCATGGCAGCAGCAGATATAATTGATAACTTTTCCTATCCTAGACATATTTTCAATTAATTTCAAGGTTTCCTCTTGCAGTCCTCTGCTACCGCAAGACCGCTGATGATTTCACTTTTTGAGCTACATTACCTGTCAAGATTTCCAACTGACCTGCGCAACATTATTTAATGGTAGCCTTGGTTGCATTGATGGAGTAGCGCTTTACGCGGTCACGTTGCAGCTTTCTACTGGGCTGAGTATTGTGAGTTACACAGTGGATAACAATTTGATTGGTTCACAAATTATTGTACTGAGGTTAAGTGTTCGTTGTGCCTGTTTACTGTATGGTTAAAAAGTTCCCCGCAACTCAGGTATATTTCTAGTTTGGAATTTGTTTTATAAAAGAACTCAGAAAAAATTGAGAAATGCAGGCAGCTAACTAAGAACAAGTAGACTAGGTGATACGTATGTGTGTGTACGGCAACCTTTGGTTGGTAGACAAATCAACTGTTAAAAGACGAATTAGTGGGTAATTTTGTATAATGAAGAGGAATTAATTTGCTTCAGATACTTAAAAGTAAAAAATAACAAGTGAATTATTGATTTTGCACACATTAATATAAAACAAATAAATAAGCACATACATAATGCACGATATCTACATTTTTATTACAAAGGAATAGGTACAGCAGATAAAATATGTTTGGGGTAAATAATAAATTAAGATATGCTTTATGCAAAATGTCATCTCATAGTCGGACAGTCTGTAAAGGAAACGACATATCGTAGTAACCTGTTACAGTGAGTTGGAACTGCCAGACACCAGGTCCAGAGATTCAGATGACCTTAAGAATCTTGAATGTATTTTAACAATATATTATAACTAGCTGAACCACGCAGTGTTACCCGCGGTTATCGTCGTACCGCGAGTAACGCCGCGGGACAAAGTTAGTCTAAAAAAGTAGCATAAGTTACGGCCTGGATCATCAGCTACCTGCCAGTGAAAGTCCGAAGGTCACAATCGGCCCACCCTTTCTAGAGATTACCCGGAACTAACAGACAGACAGACAGCCAATATTTTTTTTAAATTTGTTTTTTGTATATGTACATACATATGTATTGAGTAATACGTGGTTATTTTAATATTACAAACAGACACTCCAGTTTTATTTATTTGTATAGATGTAGCTATTTTACTTGCAGGTGTTTAATCAACACACTAGTACTAGTGTGTGATAAAGCACCTGCAAGTAAAATAGCTGCAAATTTTCACTCGAAGCTCGTTAAATTTCTCAGACGTAGTAAATGCCAAAAAATATAAGTAATTATAGTTAACTTAAACAATCTTCATAACTTGAAAGGGTTAACAAATCAAATATTTGGCCCACAAGGTTGTCGACATGTGAGATGTGAAGTCCACAATCATTGTAACCATAGTTGTATCAGCCCATGGATAAATTTCATTAGAACTTCGTCCAATGTCTTCAGATGCTCGTATTAGGCAGTTGGATTAAAGGCGTGACGCAAAGAATAGTACTTATTTAGATTCGACTCGTATTCACCTTCACTTCCTTTCGAAGGAGAGGCTTTTGTTAGCAATGGCCTAATAAAAGTTGTTGATGATGATGTATTCTAAGAAGGTTTCGCTCGCTGAATTCCTAACCACCAGGATAATATCCCTGTACCGATGAGCCCAGTGATCTAAATTCAACCATAAATCCTATTTTTTGTTAACGCAACGGCTATACCTGTTAGACTACGACTGGTGCAAACCGGTAGTGTCATGGATCCAGAACAAAGAAGGCTAAAGAAGTAGAATACTGCTTAATCATCTCAACCGAAAGACGTCCAACTCTGGGCGAAGGTTTCCCCCAGAACTCACCACAATAACCGGTTCTGTAATTACCGCATACAACGTCCTTGCAAAAAAAGAACTAAATCTTCTTCGACGAAATCTGCTTTGGTAGGTTCTAATAGAAACTTTTTTCTGGAATCTTGTATTGCTTGACATCTTTCATCAGAAATGTCAATTTTGTAGGATTTGTAAACATCTTGGAGTCCTACCGCGTTTTAAGTATTTCATTGATATTTACGTAATTTTGTAAATATTATTTTTTTGTTACATGTTTTTTTGTGTGTTTTATATGTTTATACTATATACTTTTATATTACTCTAATGTTCAGATTGTAAATGGTAAGTTATATTCAGCATTATAATTTAACCTAAAACAGGTAGGTAAATCAAGGTTTATTCATCATTATTGATCTTATAAATCTACGAAAACAGTGCTTAAACTAGGTCAGTCATAACTGATCTGTTAAATACTTTCAAGAAGGTTATTTTATCGTGGAGGTAGTTGTGTACATTTTTCGGTTTTACCTACATAATTATGTATATATACATAAAGAAAATTTTAATCTAATCTAAGAGTTGAACTATTTACTGCTAATAAATTTAGCACTGTAGTTTTAACACTGTACTCACTGAAAAGTCAGAAGTGTATTGCCGCCCCTGAATCACGGGAGATAAGGATTTGGACTCCGTCATCTCATTAACTACACACAACATACAATAACATTAGCTTCATCAGGTGATCCTGATAGTAAGCGATTACCGGCGTCACAAGTGAGTTGCCGACCTTTAGGGATGTGGAAAGGTAAAGGTAGGGAGGGGTTGGGGTATGGGCCTCCGCTATCCTCACTCACTCGGTGAAACACAGCGCAAGCACTATTTCACACCGGTTTTCTGTGAGGCCGTGGTATCACTCCAGTCGAGCCGGCCCATTCATGCGGAAACGTGGTTCTCCCACGGTATCAGATTGATATACCATGTTGTCTAACTACGTCTATTTCGTATAAAACTAATTTATACCGAGAAATTGTTAAAGCTACTTCTTAAAACTATGATTTCTAATTTATTTCATTAAACTAATTCAAACTGAGAAAAATATAAAACTTCTAGCTAGACCTTACAATTATTAAAATACTAGTGGTTGCCCGCGGCCCCGCCCGCTTTAATGTCGGTTATGGCGACAAATAGTGGCCTACTGTAAAGTTTCATTCAAACATTCAGTAGTTTTTGCGTGAAGAAGTAACAAACACACACTCACAAACTTTCGCTTTTAAATATTAGTGTGATGTGATTGTTGTTCAAAACAAAGAGAAATTACACACTGAATTTTATGTAACACATTATTTGTTTAAATTTTCCTCCTCTTGTAACTAACACCGAAATACATTGACGAGATCCTTTAAAACTAAACACTCATTTTACTATTGTTTACTATATTATGTCATTCTGTTTACTAAAATATAAACGTGTACGAAAATAACAAAGCCTGTATTGATCATTTAGTACACATAAAAATGAAGTAATCGATTAATTAAATTTTAGTTGTCTTGTTGACATCCTTGCGCAAGTGCATCACTTAATGTGTTTTATTTCAAATACAGTGAATAAAAATAACAGTATAATATAATCCAAAATTGTCTTAATATCAGTGTTGTCAGTTAAATTACAATTAATAGATATCATATATGTATAAGTTGCCTTTTTTGTATTTAAGATTAACACTTCTATATATTTTTTCTAAAATTAATGCTTCGAATGTGATATAATTAATTCAATACTGTTCAGTCTGCTAACAATGTACCAGTCAGCATGGCTGTGGTTACTCCTGGCTACGGTGACAGCTGGAGTGCCAGAAGAACACCAGTACTGCGCAATCCGGTATAGAAGACTCTGCCAGGGCAAAGGACGACACGTTGCTTGCCAGTTTCCTGATGTAAGAGAACTAACTGGAACTGATAAGTAAACTCTATAATAGTTAATAGAAGAAGTGGAGTTCTAGAAGGAGAGAGAACCGTGTTTAAAATACAATAGAGTATGAATTTTTTGTGCTGTATTGTCAAAATTAATATATGTTCTATGATTCTACTCTGCCTGATGGAATGCATGAGTAGGATCCAAGAGTGGTTCACATTGTAAATGTCGATGCGAATTAGGACAATACTGCGACCCACACTATGGCGGCCTGATGAAATGCTTTTATTTATGTGATGTCTTTATCTCTGTATCTAAGTGTCACAATCTTAATACTTTAAATCTTTAAATGGTAAGGGCTTCGGTGTCGTTGACGTCAGCATTCATTTTATTTGTTTTACAACTGATTTTATTACAAAATTAAGAAATTTTAATGTTAATTTCCTACAGAATTGAAGATACTTTGTATTCGTTTATCTTCTCCTTATACTTGCAGGCTGGTCCCGGTCCGTCGTGTGAACGCTACACGCCTATCAAGTTCACAAATGATTTAAAACATTTTATTACACATTATCTAAACAGGTAATATTGGTTTTATACAGTACATATTTATGTACAAATATCCATGAGAACTAAGGTTCATACATATTAGATGCTCACATTTGTAGATGAATTCATTATATATATGAAAATCATTATAAATATATACTTAACGACAACGTTTCTATATGTATCTACCGACATACAAGTAAACCTTTGTTTAATGGGTTGAAAAATCCCTTAGAAACTCTGGCTCTTTGGGATACAGAAGTCAGGAATATGTAATGATTCCACTAATAACCACACCGCCAAGCTCTACTCTAGCACCCGGGCTATATTATTTCAGGGTCTACCCGAATCGACACCATGCCTAACCACGCCCTATTCCAGGAGAAAGATACAAATACCACTTATTAAGATAATTTCTTTTAATAATATAATTTGTGTGAGAGTAATCTCCATTCTTTTCCTCAAACCAAGTACCAAACTTGTTCACGTGGCTTTGAAGCGAAATGGGTCAATAGTTCTTCAACTTGATCTTGTCACTCTTCTTGAAGAACGAGATGACTACACTTCTGCTCCACGCTTCTGGAGTTTTTCCTTTGAAAAGGACAGCGTTGAAAAGTTTTTTAAGCTCCCTCAGTACGGGCTTACTTCCAACCTTTAACAGTTATGTTGTAACGCCGCGTCGTCCTCTCCAGGGGCTTTTCCATTTTTTCAGCTGTCCAAGAGCCATCTCGATTTCGTCAGTGCTGACTTCTGGCAGATCTTCGGTGTAGTGGCGTGTTAATGTGGCTCTAGAGTCCTCTTTTTTGAGATCAAGTTGAGATACATGCGAAGCGTACAAACCGCTATTGAAATGTTCCACTTCTGAAAGGACGGCCGGCTTGGAAGTAACGACTTCTTTACTTGCTGTAGTCAACTTCGTCAGATGGTTTCTTCCGAAAGATTGTACAAACAGCTATGACCCCCGATTCTGCTCGATCGTTCTTTCGATCGAAAGAGTATTGGAGCATCGGAAGTCGGGTTGTACGAGTTTGCTGATCTCTCGGTTTAGAGTCCATTTTGCCGACGAAGTAAGAAGTGGGTTTTCACGTCGTTCCTTAATTAGCCCTAGGGTCCTTTCCGAAAGCTTCGATTTCCTGCCCTTACGCTGCATTTCACAAAATCTCGTAACTTCTTGCCTGAAAATTTGAACCACATTTTTAAAGTTCTGTCGTGGTTTCCATGGCAGCAAATCGGTTTTCCAGATTTGACTGGAACTTTTCAAATCCCATCGCGACTTGGAGCAAACTTGATCGGAGTCTTGATTTCATCAAACGGACACGTTCAGCTTTCTAAGTTGATATTCAGAGAACCTCGGACCAGTCGGTGATCACTACCGGTGTTATACCTATTCATCACTGACACGTCTCTGAATAAGTGCTTTCTGCCCGTCATGATGGCATCGATATCATTTTTGATCATAGCGTCGGGACTTTCAAGAACGTTTTAAAGAATAAGTTCATCAAAACAGCCCCTCTCGTTCGAGACAGATATATCCTATAATAAGTTACTAGCCGACCCACGCAACCTCGTTTGCGTCTCCTATTGCCCGTCGCGTGAAGATTTCCCCCGTTTTTGAAACATTCTTCATTGTTGCTCCGCTCCTATTAGTAGTAGCGTGATGATATATACCCTATAGCCTTCGTCGATAAATGGACTATCCAACACCGAAAGAATTTTTCAAATCCGACCAGCGGTTCCTGAGATTAGCGTATTCAAACAAACAAACAAACAAACTCTTCAGCTTTATATATTAGTATAGATTAATTCTATTATTTTTACAGACGTCGTCAGCGGATTGCCTCAGGTAATGAAAGAGTCCGTGGAGGTGTTCATTTGCCTAAGCCCCAAATTATGATGCTTGTTGTAAGTTTTTTATAGTTATGATTTACACACATTTTACGTAGATGTATTCTATGTGCCTATAACACACCATTCCATTTTCCTAGTAAGTTAAATAGACCAGGTTGTCTAGGAATGGTCCAATTCGGAAACGGTTCAAAATTAATATCTTTATGGTTTCTGTGAGGTATATATGAATATATACCACATATATACCATATATATGTCTATATGGTCTAATGTGATTATAATGAATAAGAAACTAAATAGATTTTTTTACCGTCCTTTATTACACCCAAGATTATTTGGAGTCTGCTACTAGGTCAACCGATTTATCCAGAATATTTTTTCCACAAAGCGATTGGCCAACACTAAGGGCGAAATGAAAAGATTGAACTAGTTATCAGTACATTTGAGATATTTACTACATAAACGTAGTCTATATAACTGATCTAAATATTTACCAAAAAGATGTGAAGTAAGAAAATATGAAAAAGACATGTGTGTAGCTGAAATGTGAATATTTAAATAGATGTGTGGTGTAACTGGGATAGATGGGTGTGGAATATATTAGATGTCTGAAAAAAGCGACTATGGACAAATAGTTGAGCAATAGTTGATCTTTAGAGAAAACTGATTCAGTTATACCCACATTTATAGTTAAGGCAAATTTATGTATGTGACTTGACGAATAGGAGTAGAGCATAACCAAATAAAAGATAGATGGATTACGTAAAAGAAGATAATGCTAGGACGGGAGTAAGCAGTAAATTGATAAGTGATAGAGGAAAATGGAAGAAGTAAACTCTTTGATTTGAAAGCTGCGTACGATTTCAAATATAGTTCAGACAAGTACAATTTTAACAAAAATAAAACCGACTTCAAGATTCGACTCGATTTCTCTTGGATGCCATCATCAGATATTAATGTTCTTATCATGGTACCACAGTTGGCACATCTCCTTTCTATTAAAAAAAGAATCATCAAAATCGGTTCATAAACGACGAAACTATCCGCGACCACACATAAAAAAAAGTTAAAAAAAAAAAAATCTGTCGAATTGAGAAACCTCCTCCTTTTTTTGAAGTCGGTTAAAAAGAGCAAGATGATGGTGACGTTATGGACTGCAGAAAATTATGGATACTTACTCAGTAGTTGAAATTGATTTTAACACTTTATTACTTTTTAGTCGATAAAACCTTATTTATTATTTGACTTCAATGTCTAGTAAGGTATAAATTGTAATAAGCTTATTACAGCAGAAACAAGTCAACCTTTATCTTAAACTTTGTCTTTAAAATTGTTACTTTGGCAGGAATGGGATCGAGAACTATCACAATTGGCACAAAGACTGGCAGACCAGTGCCATTTCGTTCATGATGATTGCAGAGCAACAGGTAAACTCCTGAAATTAATAAAGCAAGTATAATTATGATAACAGATTGCTATGCTATTAATTGGTTTGTTATAATACTATAGCCAATCTTATACATTTAATAGCAAATCCAATGATTGATAAATCTGAATTGTATTTCTTTCTCAACAACTGTAACCTAGATACACCTACCTTACCTACCAGATCTTTACACCCCTAAAGGTTGACTGGTGGAAAATGCCAATATACAAAAGTGCATGAAGTTGTAAATAAATCCTATGTAGTAACTATTTGAAGTGGCAGTTATTTCACTTTAACTAAATATAACACAATAGCATCGTGTGTTATGATGCGTACAAATCTAATATAAGTAAGTAAGCATTGTGTCATGTTTACTATTTATTTAGAAATGTTTATGCGTAAATAAAAATCAATTACTATTGATTACGAGGTACTTACTTCGTGTGACGTATGGTGAGGTAATTATTCGGATAGTTATTAAAAGTACTATCGAAGTAATTACTAATAATGAATTGGAACTGCGGCGACTTTTAGAGTGACTCACCACTAGCTCCAATGGGAAATAAAATCATATCTTTCTTTTCTGAGATCTGTATTTGAAGAGATCTCCTAAGATTAAATTGCATTGCATTTAGTTTGCCGGTACACATTTTATTGCTAAGCCAATTCTTAGTATTATTTTGTTACCATTTATATCTTTAAATAGAAGCCTTTTACACTTTTTTTAACTATGTTTTTCAGTAAAATACCCCTACGCTGGACAGACAGTCGGCGAGGTAAGATGGCGCCGCTCCAGCGACTCAGACGAGCTGAGTGCACAACGAGCTATTAGGAGAGTGCTAGATGCGTGGTGGGGGGAACGCAGACGTGCACAACCGAAGCAACTTACAGCACCATTCAGATTGACTGCTAAGTAAGCTATTTCTTATATGAAATTTCTGATAGAGTAGGAAAAAAAACGTAATGGAGCTGAAAATAGGCCAAAAGTCGTCTCCTAATTTGTCCATCGAGAAAAAGTTCTCAAAAAAAATGGTCAGAAGAAATAAGACACCTTTAAGTATATGGATTGTTCATGCGCCTACTAAATTATAACTTATACAGAAATGTAAAAGAATCGCCTACCTTTTAAAAGAATGAATATTCCATAAAAGTTTATCTGTGCCTACGCATTTACTTTGATCCTGCGTACTGTACGAAGGATCAAAGTAAATGCGTATATTCAATATCTATCTATAATATAATATCTGTATTTTATTTAAAAAGTTTTTGTTATTTTAACTTGTATACTCTCGCTTTCCAACAAATGATTCTTGACTCAGTGTAACTTTCCAGAGGCACAGTTTGGGGTCACTTCAGTCAATTAGCAGTTTGGAATCTTCAGGCTGTGGGTTGTGGCGCTGTCCGTCACGGAGCTCATCATCCTCGGCTACTGCTGGTGTGTGATTTCTCACACACAAACATGTTAGGACAACGTACTCTGGTCCCCGGACCTATGGCTCCCTGTCCAATTCACACAGCACGAAGACCTAGGAGTGCTTATCCTGCTTTGTGTGGTCCGGTAAGAATATAATTTTACCTAACTACATTTTTTTTTATTGTATAGGGGGCAAACGGGCAGACGTATCTGATGGTAAGCGATTACCGCCGCCCATGGACACCCGCAACACCAAAGGCATCACAAGTGCGTTGCCGGCCTTTTAAGAAGAAGTACGCTTTTTTCTTGAAGGTTTGAAGGTCGTAGTGGTCCGGGAATACCGCAGGCGACAGTTAATTCCACAACTTTGTTGTGCACGGCTGAAAGTTTCTTGAGAAGCGCACAGACGTGGACTGCCTACCATCTAGATGATGGGGATGAAAGTTCTGTCGCATAGGACAATGGCGGAAAGAGGTAGCAGGGTCCGAACAATTCCTCGGAGTACTACGCAGCGCCAAAGAGTCCAGGTGAATTGAAATTTCTTGGCAATTGACGATTCGGGTCGCTCTCCGTTGAATGCGGTCCAGAGGGTGATGGGGGGCCTACGCCCAAAGATGAGGACAGTATTCCACATGAGGCCGAACCTGCGCTTTATAAAGCAGACGGCGGTGGGCCGCAGTGAAATACTGTCTCGATCTGGTGAGCACGCCAAGCTTTTTCGAGTCCAAATTGGCCTTATCCTCCAAATGGCCACGGAACTGGATTTCACTCGATATGTCGACACCAAGTATTCCAATTTAGGCTGAGGCAAATAAGGGAGTGTCTTCAAACCGAGAAACTAACTCTAACTCAAACTCTTAAAGCTATAGAAGACTAACGTATATATTAAGCTTACATAGTATAAAACTACTGGGACGGTCAAAATTTCACTACTCCATGCAATCTCAAGTCTACTTAAATTCGTCTACTAATATACAGTGATCTATACTTACACCGTACTGAAACTTCTGTTGATATTCATTTGAATAACCATCGTCTGCCTCGTTGGTCTCGCGGTCGGCGTGTGCGACTGCTGATCATGAGGTCTCGGGTTCGATTCCCGGGTCGGACCAAATGTTTGTATGATCTACAAATATTTGTTTCGGAGTTTGGGTGTTTTCTATGTTTAATATGTATGTATTTACAAAAAAAGAAGTATATATGTATTTGTATCAGTTGTCTAGTACCCATAACACAAGCTCTGCTTAGCTTGGGACTAGATGGCGTAGTGTGTTAGATGTCCGAAATATTTATTTATTATTTAACATGATCTACGTCAGGTTCGTCATCCAGCACCCCAAGAGCGCGATGATTTAGAACTGGAGGAGTATGACGACGACGACGATGACTCGGAAGAAGCAGAAACTGTTGAAGGTAATTATTTTGTATCAGTAGCTAACACT
Source organism: Spilosoma lubricipeda (assembly GCA_905220595.1). NCBI lineage: Eukaryota > Metazoa > Arthropoda > Insecta > Lepidoptera > Erebidae > Spilosoma > Spilosoma lubricipeda. Next base: position 11,322,242 of record HG992296.1, on the reverse strand, counting down.
CCTCTACATTTAGGCTCATATATTCGGAACATTCCAATCTCAACTCTAGTTCGCCATCAGACATCTACAGTATCCTTTACACAGTCTGGTACCCTCGACCTATTCAATACCTTTCTTCCTTCTTCCTTTGTCCCGTCTATCATGAATTACATTGTCAAAGAGGGGAGCGGGTCATAAAGAAATGCTTGCCAATTTTACATATCGTGCCAAGCTTGACAACATTAATGATGAGCAGTCAATCTGTCACTATTATGCTTTGTTTTGCTTTAAACTCTAATACTAAGCTTCGTCGAATCGACGACGCGTTTCTTTTACACAATCTTGTTGTTCTACACTTTATACCATGTAATTGTACCTAAATATTGCATTTCAGAACAAATGTTTCTTTAAAACTAAATTCCTCAGATCGACGCAGCTTAGTACAAGCTTGATTTTTGTTTTACAATTTTGTATTTAAAACGAGTTTACATGATAATTATTTATAGAAACAATTCATAATTTACTATCAGAGGACGATAGCGGCGAGGGGCAATCTTCGGCGAGTGAGGCTGACGATGATATTGAGGATTTCGCGTCTTACGGCTGGCAAAGAGCTAGCTATGATGAGGTGTTCTCATTAAAAAAGTAGCTCTTCTACTTTTAGTTTTAATCGTTATTTAGAACAATTAAATGTGGACTGTTTAAATGAGAATCTATGACAATACAACCCAAATGAGTAAAGTAAAAGTGTTGATTAATTGTTGAACGGTGTTAAGTGTGGTTTTAATGAAATGTACGAAAATGTATTTATAATTATTCGGTGACTGATTGATTTTTAACTATAAATTATAAATAGATAAATTATTAAATATTATATTTAAGAATATTTTATTTTAAGCGCATTTTAGTGTGCGCAGTCGATTCGACGAAGCTTAGTATTTAGTGTCTTTAAGTCAACGGATGCAAAATATTGCATATTAGCGATTTATTTGTAAATATTTTCTAGTTAATACGAATTAAATTGTAAATTAAAAATAATAAAGATTGATGTAGGGAATTTCAAAGTTTGGTAAGTACTTTTCATTGATATATTTCGGTATTTGTAAATAAACGTAAATGTTTATTTTGTTAAAGATAGAAATATTTACTTCTGAAAAATGTCCTTTGTTATTTATTTCCCGATTCTAGTTTTTATTCGAAGCTATGTGCAATATCCTATGTATTTAAATATGTTGCTGTATATCTAATTTAAACTATTTTGAAATTATACATAAGTACTATATTATATTATAGTATTAGTCAATTCATATTGTATTGGAAATATAAGAATTGCTTAGTTAATATAGTAAGTGTTTGTATAAATACAGTGGTTCGCAAATTGGCCTTTATGAGCGCCAAAGCAAAAGCGGCTATGATCGAACAGAAGAGGATAGAAGAGTTGCGGAGATCTGCTGCTCTGGGATATTTTAGAAAAACCAAGCCAAGCCGCTACGCGCCAATCAGGCATGGTTTTAAGGCCCGTTTACCAATTGGTTTGTGGCCGCACCGCCGTCATGCTAAAATGGTCTGGAGGGCTTAAAAACAAGTTCTAATTTGAAATCACTTATTTATATAAGCTACAGAGGCATATAGGTTTATCAAAGCATCAGTAAAGTCAAAAACTAGGAGTGCATCTATGAAAGAAAGTGAAAATTCTCACAGTGTAAAAAAATTATAATGTGTTTTAAATGATATAATGTTTGTGTAAATCCTGATAAAATTTTGCGATGGTTAAGTACCACATACCACTATTAAACATATAAAGGTTGTTGATACGTATTTTTTTCTTATTTATTTATTAACTTTATGCACTAAGTATGTACATCAACGGACTTAATGCCCAGGGTCTTATAAGGTAGGTGTGCAGAGGTTACAATTTATCTGACATAATATATGTATCCAACCCCTGTGAAAAGAAAATCGGTAGTTTATCGGGCAGATAAGTTCAGAATAGTCTATAAGAGACTTTATCAGCAATTAGTAAAACCTTGTTTCTGTAAAATAATTTTATGTTGTAATAAAATTGATTGATTCCGTCTAACAGACAATGCCTACACATGAAGACTTTAGTATTTAATAACACTTAACACTAATATATAAAGGCGAAAGTTTGTGAGTGTGTATGTTTGTTACTTCTTCACGCAAAAACTACTGGACGGATTTGGATGAAACTTATACATCAGAATAACACATAGGCTACTATTTGCCTCAATAACCGACATACACGTGGGCGGGGCTGCGGGCAACAGCTAGTATTTATCTATACAAATAAATAAAATTGTAGTGTTTGTAATATTAAAATAACCGCTTTTTACTACATGCATACACATAATATGTATGTATACACGGTACATATACCTAAACAACATTTTTTACGATTTTTGTCTGCTATCTGTCTATCGGTCTGTATGTCTGTCTGTTTGTTCCGGGTTATCTCTGGAACGGCTGGACTGATTCTACGAGAGTTTCACTGGCTGATATTGATCTAAGGAATAACTTAGGCTACTTTTTTAGACTAGCTTTGTCCCGCGGCTTTACCTGCGATACGACAATAACCACGGGAAACACCGCGTGGTTCAGCTAGTTTAATATAAAAAAGACGATGTCCGTATACACTAATATTTATGTCAAATAATTCTGTCCAAAATAAACCGTTAGAATTTTTTTAATTTTCTTTTGTTACTCCGATCCTGTTATTAAATATTTTTATAGATACATTTTATTTTATTTCGTATAAAATAAACTAAGCAATTTACTAAAAGAATATCTACAACACACATCATGGACTTTCCCTGTAGAAAATCAGACTGTATAGATTATAGTAACACAATATAACGAAAGTAGGTATATCAACACCTTCTTACGGAGATACACAGGATTACGCAGAAACTACTAATCATAATGATATAGCACCCTAAGAAATTAGTATCCTTGGTAGATATCATACAGTTTCGACTATCAATCAAAATGTTATTTGAGATGAACCAGCTTCCATTATGACTTCGATTTGTGATTATCACCTTTAAATTAGTATTACTCGACTATAACCTAACTATTGATATAATTATATTCAACTCACTACCAGCACACGTGTTACCATTTCTCTCGTGGGAAAGTATCTTCATAGGTCACCATGGTGTTGGTCACCATGCTACATTGTCTGCATTCGGAATAAGTATGTTGTCCACCACTCTGCCCGCTCGGGCACTATGAGTAGATACATCTTGGCAGTGTCTCCAGTGTAAGCAAAATGAGAAGGGACAGTAGATACAAACAGTCTTCTGAGCTACAGCTTCGATCTAGTTGAAAGGATTAAGTTATCGTCTGAGTCCAACTTCAGTTCCATAAAAACAAAACATTGAACCGTGACCACAAAACTTTAAATGCAACTGGGCGTTGGGCTTGGGCAATGTAAGGCGTTGTGTAAATAAAATACTCTATCTTCTTTATTAGTATTTATTCTATTTAAACTCAGTAGGTATGTTTATACAGTAATATTTTTATTTTGGTATACCTTCCAAATAAATTCAATCACATTATTGTAATATACACAAACGTATAGATCATACACACACAACATGGCCTAATAAAACCGCAACTCAATAAAACATAATGTGTGGTCCAAAATATTCTTAATGGTCATTCAATAAATTAGGTTCAAATATTTGAACATTTTCAGATCTACTCCAAACAAAAAGAGATTTTATAGTTGGGAAATTTGATATTTTTAATATGTTTCCAGTTGGAGACGTACCGACCCCAAGTATTTGGCATAAGAGAACTGAAGTATACAAAACACCGTCCAGATCGCTCACTCGTGCGACTTTACCCTGGTCTACTCTCAGAGAATTCCCTGGTGCTATTTCCAGACAACGAGAATCATTAGGGGTCTACAGGGGAGAAATAGGTATATGTCCAAAGATTTTTAAATACCACACCATCTAGTCCCAAGCTAAGTAGAGCTTGTGTTATGGGTACTAGACAAGGGATATAAATACATATGATTTTTTTTTTGTAAGTATATACTTATTATACAAAGAAAACATCCAAACTCTGAAACATATATTAGCAGATCATACATATATACGGTCCTACCCGGGAATCAAACTCGAGACCTCAAGTACAGCAGTCGCATACGCTACCTCAGCGCCACCGAGGCAGTTTAAAATATTTATTTAAATATTTTTACAGAGAAAATCTCCGAGTCTGCAACAACTTTAATATCGATCCATGAACCTTTAAAGGAGCAAATCGCCAAAGATAAAGAAAAAACCATGCACCAAGACATAGATTTAGAAATGGAGTCACCCAGGGAAAGACCTGAAATCCGAGATAGAGAGGATCAGCGCGATCGGGTCCGAGGCAGGGAAAGAGGAATAGTTAGACCTCAGATCAGGCATAGGGCTATGGAGAAGGACAGAGAGATAGACGCAGATAAGCATAAAGATCTAGTGATGGATGAACAAAGTAGAAGAAAGGCTATTTTGAAGCATGAGAAGGAGATTTTCCCTATGGAATCGACTGACTGGCCGACTAAGAAGCATTCATTGGAAAGGCCGTATGGACGGCGGTGGGTGTAGATTTCATGTGTATTTGACCCCTTAGATATAGCAACTTCAGAATTTTTTGGTCTAGTGGTAAGTGATTCTGACTTCCGAGGGTTCGATCTTCAATCTGTGATAAATTGATAGACATTGGAATATTGGTATTATGATATATTGTTTATTTATTGTATTGGTAATGTGTCGTGTTGGTTAGTGTTCTAGAAGTTTTGTTAATTTTAATTCGTGGAAACTGGTAATTGGCTTAATATTTATATTTAACTGCCGGTAGCGCAGTGGTAGCATACGCGACTGCTGTTCTTGAGGTCTCGGGTTCGATTCCCGGGTCGGAACAAATGTTTGTATGATCTGCAAATATTTGTTTCGGAGTTTGGGTGTTTTCTATATATAATATGTATGTATTTACAAAAAAAAGTATATAAGTATTCATATCAGTTGTCTAGTACCCATAATACAAGCGCTGCTTAGTTTGGGACTAGATGGCGTTGTGTGTTAGAAGTCCGAAATATTTATTTATTATTTATTTATTTGCATACGAAACTGACCATTTTCTTTTCTTGTAGCGTTGGTTTTCTGCGGCTGTGTGTAATTTCTCCATTATACTTATGTATGCAAAAACTTGAACGGTAATGGGAATATTTCAGAAATCTAATTCATCTTTCAGATCAACTTTTTATCTTTTTTTCTACCAGAAATTTATTTCCTTTAATGTATTACATGAAACAAGTCGAAACATCTACTAAACCAAACGTTTTGTATTTTTTTATAGATTAATTTACCTGTCTATTTTCTTCAAGGCAGGGTAACCAAAATCCCTCTGCTGAACGTGAAAAAGAAAGAGATATGGAACAGGTGATACCCCTGACAGAACCTAGGCGCCAACCCCCGCAACCACAGGAGCCACGGATGGTAGAGGTATATCGGCCTACTGTCAGTGAAGACAACAGCGATGCTCATGAAACGGAATCTGATGCGGTAAGCACTTAGCAGTTGATTATCAGAAGATCATCTATAAATATTTCGTTGTCTGTTAATATGACATCTCTTTCTTAACTACTCATTATATTTGTTTGAATAAGCCTTCGTGAAAATGCTGAAACAAAACAAAATATAATATCCAAAATATGCATAGGGGTACATACAGTTTACGGGTTAAGATTTAAAAATAATAACAATGATCTTTCTTCCAGGAGCCTGGCTTCCGCTCGAGATTTCAACAGACGCGAAGTAGACCAAAAAGGCAAGTTATATTAGTACTTTTTATTTGCCGTGGTATTAGGAGTTAGTCATAAATATCATATGCCAATACCAAATTCATATTGCTGTGTTATTTTCTAGCACCTTTTTCATGGCTACCACTTTTGTATTACAATCAAGAGTATGGGATGGAGAGGGGGATGGGGAAGGAGAGGAGGAGGGGTTTGGGGAATGGGTGTAGGCCTCCGGTATCCTCACTCACTCGGTGAAACACAGCGCAAGCGTTATTTCACACCGGTTTTCTGTGAGGCCGTGGTATCACTCCGGTGGAGTCGGCCCATTCATGTCGAAGCGTGGCTCCATTGTGTGCGTTGAGTAAACGGTTAAAATTTCACACAGACAATGTATGAAAGATTTCTGAGTACTTAAAATTTATATTTATTATTATTTAGATCGCAGGTGTATGTTACCCAGTAATAATAACTGTCCTCAGTAAATACTCTTTCTAATAGACTACTAGACTGCCTCGTTGGTCTCGCGGTTGGCGTGTATGACTGCTGATCATGAGGTCTCGGGTTCAATTCCCAGGTCGGACCAAATGTTTGTACAATCTACAAATATTTGTTTCGGAGTTTGGGGGTTTTCTATGTATAATATGTATGTATTTACAAAAAAAAAGTTTATATGTATTTGTATCATTTGTTTAGTACCCATAACACAAGCTCTGCTTAGCTTGGGACTAGATGGCGTTGTGTGTTAGATTTCCAATATATTTATTTAATTATAAGAAATATCCCCATCTAACTGTACTAGTTGCATTGAAATATTTCTTCCTGTTAAAAATCACGTGAATTTCAATAAATCAGGGCGTGTACACACAGTCAAACAAAAACCTCTTCAGTTTTGCTATGTAATATTAGTTTTCTACTATATTAGATTAGACTAGCCGACCCACGCAACCTCGTTTGCGTCCTCTATTGCCCGTCGCGTGATAATTTTCCCCAGTTTTTGAAACATTTTTCATTGGTGCTCCTCTCCTATTGGTCTTAGCGTGATGATATATAGCCTATAGCCTTCCTCGATAAATGGGCTATCTAACACAGAAAGAATTTTTCAAATCGGACCAGTAGTTCCTGAAATTAGCGTGTTCAAACAAACAAACAAACTCTTCAGCTTTATATATTAGTATTGATAACAGTATTTGTATAACTTATCACAGAGTACCTTGCGTCATTTTGATATGATACGTAACTATTAAAGTTTGTGATAGCTTCATTATACAAAAACAATTCTACGTTCAAATGAAATACTCACAAAAATAGTTATGAATGTTTTATGACTTTTACTCGCGACTGTATCATTTGATAATCAATATAGATAAAAGTAACCACTCTTTCATATATCAGGCTATAAAACTATATATCAATCTTTATTCCAAAATTTATCCAGATTTGATTAGCCATTCTGGTTCAAACTTTTTGTGGCATCTGACACACATCAAACATAGGTTCAAAATAAGCAAAGCTTGTACAAAGTTAGATTTTTTGTAAATCTAAACTTATTATTTATTAAAAATACCTAAACTCCGACAAAATTTACTTGCAGATCATACTAATATTTGGCCTGCCGGAAGTCGAGGCAGGCTATTGAGTAACATACATTTATTCATTCTTGATGTGCACACAATATTATGTTTCGTGACAACATACTACAAGTAAACTTTGTTTAACGTTAGATAGCGCTCTGAAGTAATTAAACAGCGGTTTTACATGTTTTATCTGCTGACATAAAAAGAGGGGTGTTATAAGTTTGACGTCGATGTCTGTCTCTCTGTGTGTGTGTCTGACTGTGGCATCGTAGATCTCAAGCGGATGGATTTCGATGCGTTTTTTTTTTCATTTTAAAGCCAGTGTTTTTGCGGTAGTTCTTAGCTATGTTTGGTTAATATCGGTCCAGTAGTTTAAGAGTAGCTCCTCTTTCTACAATTATGTAGGAAGTTTTTGGCGTATGGTTAATCGATTAAGTGCTTGCATAGGGGGTTTTTTTTTTTTTTTTATTTTTACTTATGTTTACAGACCAGGTGCGAATGCCTTGTTACACACTTCAACAATTAAGGTGACCAAAAAGCCAGCATTGGTAAGTATATATATATATAATAAGAAGTGTTTGCAGATTCTTTAATTTCATCATCTATAACGCGGTACAAACGCGGGTAACACCGCGTTTGTACTCAGCTAGTTTATAATAAGAAATATGACAAATCACTGCAAAGAGAATTTTACCTAATAATGAAAGCTAATTTTACCCACTAGTTGTGGGAAAACTATCGGAAGATTTAGTATAAAATGCACGTTTATTTTACAGTCCGTGCTTAAACTGGATAAAGAGGACATTGACCAGTTATTTCGAGACACAGGATTCAATATCGACTGGAGGAAACAAACCACCTAACCAAAAATATATGAATTTATATTTGATTGCATTGTTTTACTTATTATACATTTCTATATATCCACATCAGAGTTGGAGATGATGGAGGGAAAACAGCTTTAGTTTTTACTTAAAATAAGTGAAGCTATTGGCATCTCCATAATATTATAAACTAGTTGTTGCCCGCGGCTCCGCCCGCGTATATGTCGGTTATCGCGGCAAATAGTAGCCTATGTGTTATTCTGATGTATAAGCTATATTACTGTAAAGTTTCATCCAAGTCCGTTCAGTAGTTTTTGCGTGAAAGAGTAACAAACATCCATCCATCCATACAAACTTTCGCATTTATAATATTAGTAGGATTTAAAAGTAAATATATCTGTTACGCTTTTACTACTCAAACGCTGAACGCGAAATGTTATTTTGAGATACTTTGATTCTGATGTGCGCTCATAGCCCAGTTGCACTCGGTGATTAGAAAAAATCACGGAGGTTAAGCAACGACGGCGCGGTCGGTACCTGGATGGGTGACCGCTGGTGGTATGATACCATAAGCGTCTCCGTGATTCGGAGGTCACGTTAAGCAGTCGGCCCCGGTTGTTATCATAGGATAATTGTCGTAAAGCTTAGTTGGAGGCCTTTGAGCGGCTTGAAAACATCCAACGGCAAGATTTACGTAGCCACAACCTTGTCTTGCCATTGTGGAGACGTATGGCCTTAACCCTCTCCTGAGAGGAGACCCGATCCCAGCAGTGGGACATTATGTGTTGTTGATGATACTTTGGTTCTTGCGGAAGAGCATAGGCTACTCTTTACCGTGTTAATCGACATACCGCTCGCCATGGTCGGAACCGCGGCCAATAGCTAGTCTAAAGTAAAAGTGAAATCATTATCTTGGTTTATGTAAGTTTCTAGGTCGTAGAATCTTAACAACTTATAACCTTTGCCTTTTGAGTCTGTATGGTGATGAATTAAGATTACGGTGTGTCAACCTATCTAACCAGGGTGGTAATATATAGTTAGACGAAATCTCCTGTCTGAGAAGAGGCATATGTTCGGCAGTGGACTACTAAAGGCTGTTCGTGTGTGTGCGTGTGTTGATCGTGACAAAAAGAAACTTGAGAGGTGTCAAGGGACCCCCGGATGGAACGAAGTTATAGTTATAGTTTCTACCTCGATGCTTTAGTTGATTCGCTATTGAAATAAAAAAAGCAAAAAAATATACATATACATACACATACACACACACACACATGTATATGTATATAGCCAGACGGAAAAAAGTAACGTAAAATATACGTAATAAAAATGTAAATAAAAGTTGTAAGTTACAAGTTTTCCGTCTAGCCCCCTTTCGCAACGCGCCGTAAGGAACTTCGTTCCAATACGGCCACAGACTCGATGATAAACTCGAGTATCTAGTATCAGTTGGTGATTTAGGCGCATATCTTCATCTAACTACGTGGTTAAGCTACGTTAATCCCTTACAATCTTATCGTACAAGAACCGGTAAAGACCAACTTACTCTCATCTGATAACCCGGTGATGTATTACAAAATTTGTATTAATTAATAAACACGTAAGATTTTAACAAAAATATAACCGATTTCAAGGTTCGACTTGATTTCTCTGGCATGCTATCATCAGATATTAGTGTCTTTATCATGGTACCACTGTTGGAATATCTCCTTTCAATTAAAAAAAGAATCATCCAAATCGGTTCATTAACGACGATGTTATAAACTTACATATAACATAGTATAGACGCAAAAGTAGAAACTAAACGTATTGTCCAGAGCTTCAATTTGAAAGAATATACAAGACTTTTGTGTTGTTTTTTTTTTTGGAAGACGTCGCCATTTCATCTCATCCACATTTTACATCATTAATTTCATCACGACGAAGACTTAAAGACTTATGATATGAAGACCATAAACACTTGACATTGGCAGAAATAGCTGATCCGAGAGATCCGGCTGATTGCCATTTCATCAAAAGAAGAAGAAGAAGACTTTTGGGAGATCGTTTTTTGTTTTTTCGGAAGACGGTCCCCGTTTCATCTCATCCACATTTTTTATATTTTATATCATTAATTTCATCACGACGAAGACTTATTGACTTGAAGACTTATAACTTGAAGACTCTAAACACTTGACATTGGCAGAAATAGCTGATCCGAGAGATCCGGCTGGTTGCCATTTCATCAAAGAAGAAGAAGAAGACTTTTGTGTTGACATGTTATTATTTTGATAAAACTTGTGCTAGAAATTGTAGTAATGTTAAATGTATATACAAAATGTTACAGTTCAAGTAGTCCTACACTAAATAAAAAAGAAATGGGTAAGTGGGCACTCAATCAATGTCTGAATGAATGAATTTATCATCATTTTCCTTATTTTCTTGGCCTTATCTCATATTTGGGATGGCCAGAGTTTGCCTGGCTTATTTTACGATTCCACATCCCAAAGTTAACCCTTCTTTGAAACAACAGAATGGTGTAAAGAAAGTAAGCCAGGCAAGAAAAACAAATAAGGGACCTAGAACAATAAACTAAAGTGTCATAGTGAGAACAAAAGTTTAAAGACTCCGATTTGAACCAACGGTCTCTGATTCTGCTTATATTCACAACAACGTATAAATAATTAGCCTTTCCTTCAATCACTATCCCTTCTCATTTATCTTTCCTATCTCAAATGCCAAGTTGCGAAAATATAACACTATTATAGTCAACCTCTGCTTACCTATTTGCAAAAACATATATATTATATGCGCTATAATTAAAAAAGTACCCTTACGATTTCAGGGCATTAAACAAACGCAATAGATATGTACGTTTAATGCCTAAAAAATATAAGAACTTCAGTGATGTGCTGCTGTGGGTGCTGTGGTTGCTGTCGTCGGATCTGTCGTTGGCTGTTATGTATTCCCTTGTGTGCATGCCTCTGTCGCCGGTGTGGGTACTGTAAAGATGCGAATGCTGCCGAAGATCGCAAAAACAAATAAAATGTACTATCACAAGTGGTCATTAACCATGCTTTAGCATTTAGCTACAATACTTTTCAAGATATCGGACAGCTAATGGGTGAAGCTACGAAAATTTGGATCCCGTTGCACTTAGCATATATAATAGTCCACTTAGCACTGCTGATTTTAAATAGTAGGGAAAAATATAGTTTCTCTGAAACCTATTCTAGTAATGCTATGGTAAGCTGGGCTTTGATGATTCACTATTCTTATCAGTGGAAATATTAGGATGTGTTCTTGCTTTGCCGTGACCATAGCTAGTTGTGCTTCGCTAGCGTGATTATTTCTTGTTACGTGTTCGTAATTTAAGCAATGACGAAATTCTATGTGATCAGTCCTTCCTTATTTAATATATTTTAGGGGAGGGAAATTTCCAATCCTTTCCATACTTACCATCACTTTGTATTTAACAGTTTTATATTTGGAAGCATAGTTAACCATTATCGTTTTACTTATGCTTGAAATAAGTTAAAACTGCTAAATCTATTAACATGTTTTAAGTTCTCTGATTGAATGTTATTGAAAAATGGATGAAGTATTTAAAAAAAAATTAAGTTTATTCCAAACTGCCACAATTTTAATTGCCACTACTTGTCATTAGAAGAAGTACAAAATATTTCTGAAGCACCACCGCTGGAGGGACTTGGTTGATAACAAATGTAAAAGCTAAAACCTTATTCTCAACGGCCATCATTAAAACTGGCACCACTGGTGATCGTTGGGACGAAAAAGTTGCATCTGAATTCAACCGCCACCCAGAGATGGCCTTTGGAGTTGGCAAGCAGAGCAACCACCCTGGGCCTCATGCAATCGTCAGCCCCCATTCGCCAAAGAGTGGCTCTTCCACGATTAAATATAACGTTTTTGTAAGAGCCCAATTACACTTTTGAATTCTCTTTTATACTTAATCATGTAATAGGTTTTTGTAACTTTTCAGATTTTTTAAACTTTCTACAATGTAAGCTTTGTAATTTATAATTTTTGTACAAAGATGAAATTAATGTTTTTAAGATTGAAATTAAATATTGTAGATATCATTTTTTCGACTTTTTGCTTTTCCTTTCTTCAAGGAGTCAATAAAACTGCACAAATGATATATAACAAATTTACTATCGGAGCGTTATTTTACTGTTAACAGTACAAGTTTACCTTTTACTCTAAACGTTCTACATTTCACTAGACTATACAGACAGACAGACTAAACAGAAATAAAAAAATAAAAAATTCTTAAATATTAAGGCTCAATCACAATCAATACACAGCTCAATCTTTAGATATAAATTAGGGTACTTGTGTGTCTAAGATTTACTTTCAAAACTAACTAAAACCAAAAGGGTTACAGTGACCGTGGCGAACTGACTAACAGAGGGCCTAGTGTGGCTTTATTTCACATCAAAATGATCTCAACGGACTTCACATTCGGCGTTGCGGTTGGTTGAAATTTCAGTTTTTCGGCGCTCGATGTTAATAATCGTCATCGCATTTCGGACCACAACACGGGCTACAATCGCTACAAGCACAATTACATTCGATCCCACACAAATGAAATACGTAAGCAATAGCTGTAAAACAGAACAAACATCGTATACTGCCGCAGAAATTACAACAACACATTTAACTTCCAAAAACTGATAGAAACAAAGAAAATTTCTTCATAAAAGTATTTTGAAAGAATTAAGCAACTTGAACAATATCTTGTATAGTCATATACTCTTGCCGAATCACTTTAGATTGGCCCCAATTTTAGTCTGGCATAACTCATACAGATATTTCTATCGACCCATATCAGAAAAGACAGCTTACTTAGACACAATTTTTATCTTAGACTTCTTGACATATCTTTTTATGCTTTTTCATAATAACTGGAAAATTTAAGAGTACTTGAATACCACTGATTTTATTATTCGGGTACTCATGAAGAAGGTAGGCTTGAAACTTATGGAATGAAGAGCTGTTTTAATATTTCACGCTTACATTTTGACAGGTAACGTGAATAAATTATTTAACTTCTGTATGATAGACATTATGCTTAATTCACTGATAAATAAAATAGACTTTATTAAAATCGTGACGGCAAGGATTCAGTTGCTTACTGACTGACATTTAAACCATAAACTAAAATGTGTTTTACTGGTTTTACTATAGAAGAAACTAACCTTTCAGATTTGTCGATAGTTTGTAAGAAGAGCGACAGACATAAAAACTTATGTTTTACAAATAATAAGCTGTTCTCCCCTCCCCCAAGCCGACTGGTCCTCGTGGGGGAAAATGACCAAGACCCTCTAAAGGTTAAAAATAACGTCAACACACATAGTCAAAAGAAAACAAATGGTATTTATGTAGCAACTATAAACTGTCGATCTCTTAGAACCCCTGAAAAACTCCAAGAATTAGAAATAGCATTGGAAGAAATAAACTGGGATATTATAGGGATAAGTGAAATGAGAAGATTTGGGGAACAAATTGAAGATCGTGGAAGTTATATACTACATTATAAAGGAGAGACGCACGGGCTTTACGGAGTCGGATTCATGGTCAAAAAGAATTTAGTAAACAACATAATAGAAATAAGAGGAATTTCAGAACGTATTGCAATCCTGAACATAAAACTAAACGAAAAAGAATGGTCCATTATTCAGGCGTATTCACCAACGGAATCGGGTAAAAAGGAAGACTTAGTAAAAACTCAAAATTTCTATGAAGAACTCCAGAACACCATAGAAACGACACATAAAAATGTGATAGTGATGGGCGACTTTAATGGCCAAATCGGAACACAAAATAATGGGGAAGAATATACCGTTGGAGGCCACGGTTTTGGCACTAGAAGCAAGAATGGTACAAGCTTGGTAAACTTTTCACTAGAAAACAGATTAAGTATTCTAAACAGCTTTTATAAAAAGAAAATAACAAAGAAATGGACATGGATCTCACCTAATGGTCTTCATAGAAATGAAATAGACTTTATTATGTCCAATAATAGAAAAGCTTTTAAAGATGTGTCGGTCATACATAATTTAAATTTTAACACTGACCATAGAATGGTACGGGCTACCATGGCAGAAACACGCCCTAAGAAAACGAGGCAATTTCATAATAAATATGCAGTTGTTCAATACACTGGCGACACAAAATTACTGCTTAAAAACCTCCAAAAAACATTAGACACTAATGAACATTTACCAATACAAGAAAAGTACAACAACTTACTACACCAACTAAAAACTGTAACTAGAAAAACATATACAAACAGCAAGAACGAAATCTCATTTAAAAGTAAGGAACTACTACAGAAACGTAAGGAGCTACTACAAGATAGGAAAAGAAAAGAAAACCGCCAAAAAATATCAGAAATAAGTAAAATAATTAATGAACAACTACGGAAAGAAAGAAAAACAAAACGAACTACTACAATGAAAAATTATATAGCAAAAACAGGAGGAGTAAAAAAGGCACTAAAAGAACTAAGTTGCAAAAAGGATTGGATACCAAATATAAAAAAGAAAGACGGCAAAATTACAGGGAAGAGATCGGAGATACTAAAAGCTGCTACAGATTTTTACCGAAATCTATACCAAAGCCAAAAGATGGAACAAGCTATAAAAGAATACGATGCATCAACTGATGAAGAAGAAGTACCTGTAATACTAAAAGACGAAACTATAAAAGCAATTAGTACACAAAAGAACGATAAAGCTCCCGGATCAGATCTTGTTACAAATGAACTACTGAAAATAACACTACCAGTGATTGCTCCGAAGCTTACGAATATATTAAACGAAATCATCTTAACAGAAAAGATTCCAGAGGATTGGACAAAATCGACCATTATACTGTTGCATAAAAAGGGCGATAAAGGAGATATATCAAATTACAGGCCCATCAGCTTAATGTCTAATGTATACAAGGTCTTTTCAAAAATTATATTATCAAGAATTACCAATACTCTTGAAGAAAATCAGCCCAAAGAGCAAGCTGGATTTCGTCGAAATTTTTCCACCATAGACCACATCCACTCCCTTAGACAAATACTGCAAAAATATAAAGAATATAACAAGACTTACTATCTAGGGTTTGTTGATTTTAACAAAGCATTCGACACACTAGAACATGAATTTATATGGAATGCAGTAAAAACACAGGGTGTACAAAAAAAGTACATACGATTACTCCAAAATGTATACACCAAGAGTACAGCGCAAGTTAAGTTAGAAACTATAGGTGAAGAATTTCCTATCATGAGAGGAGTGCGCCAAGGAGATCCCATCTCACCTAAATTATTCTCAGCCGTCTTAGAAATGACATTTAGAAACCTAGATTGGAGGAATAAAGGATTAAATATAAACGGCGAAAATCTGAGCCACTTACGATTTGCAGATGACTTAATCATTTTCTCTGAGAGCCCAAAAACTTTGGAACTAATGTTGCAACAACTAGCTGACGAAAGTGACAAGGCAGGTCTAACAATGAACTTATCTAAAACAAAAATTATGTCAAACTCTACACAAAAAGATAACATAATAGTAAATAAAGAGCAAATAGAATATGTACATGAATACGTTTACTTAGGACAATTAATATCTACAGAAGACTGCATGAAAAACGAAATAGAAAGAAGAATAGCCAACACCTGGAAACGATATTGGTCACTTAGCGAAGTTATGAAGAACAAAGAAATACCGATGAAAGAAAAAAGAAAGGTATATAATATGTGTATTTTGCCATGCTTGCTATACGGGTGTCAATCTTGGGCATTAACAGAACAACTAGCGAACAAAATAAAAGTTTGTCAAAACGGAATTGAGAGAAGTACAATAGGTGTTAAAAGAAAAGACCGAGAAAAGTTAAAAAGCATTAAAAGTAAAACTAAATTCAAGAATGCCTACACAACATATAAACAACTAAAGTGGAGATGGACAGGACATATGACAAGAGAAAAGAAGGAAAAATGGACAAGACTAATAACAGAATGGTACCCGCTAGACTGCAAAAGGAACAGAGGAAGACAAACTAAGAGATGGGAAGATGATATCAGGAAAATAGCGGGCCCAGCATGGACTCGAAAGGCAAGGGATAGAATTGAATGGCGATCTTTAGAGGAGGCCTTTGTCGGAAGACAAGTTGAGGAATAAATACCGTTTGCCGAATTATAATCAGTGAAACGTTAATGAAATAGTATAATAGTTTTAAAATATATATATTAGCTAGTAAATTTTATAGTACCTAGTATTAAGTTTTAGGCATTCTTACAAAACTTTTGTTATTGAAATTAGGATCAACAATAAAGGCTTTTTATTTTTTTATTTTTATTTTATTTTTTTATTAAGCTGTTCTCAAATGTTTTGGTGAATACTGTAATGTACACGAGTGGTGGTGCGTGGTGGTGGTACTGATAGATATCGGCTCGCAGTAAGCGCACACGTCTTCATTCCACGGCGGTCGGTAGGCTCAGGTAGGCCAGTGCCCTCCCCGCCCCGCGCACCGCGCGTGCCTTGCTCGAGACGACAGAATTATATACCTCTCACTAAGGCAGTACACTACAAATACCATTAAATGTAATTAATTTACTAAGGAGATGACTTTGCCGACTAAGGGATTTTAGCATCATCGTCATTAGCAGCCTTTACTAATCAATACTAATTAATTGTTGCATATAGGTAGGCCTCTCAAGAAAGGTTTTGTCTTATTACACCGCGGTGCAAGAGGGTTTTGAATATGATTTGTTTCAAGTATTCCTGATCTATTTTGTTGTTATGTTGCGTAGTTTGCTTCCTAAGTCGGCTTTTACTACGCCCATGGAATGAGCTAGTGGTGACACTGGTGGTTAGAAAGTTCATAGTACAAAATTTATGAAAATATATTGGTTTGTCTAGTGGTTAGCGTAAGCGACTGCTGATCAAGAGGTCTTGGGTTCGATTCTCGGGTCGGACCGTGGTTGGGTTTCTTTTACAAGAAAATTTTAATAGCAGACCCGAGTACGGAAGATGGCGGTGTTTTCCGCCCGTACCTCGGAGAGCACTTTAAGCCGTCGGTACCGGTTGTCATGAACAATCTTTATTTGGAAGTCAGTGCCCTCAAATATACTGACTACTTTTTTTTTTTTAAAAGAAATAGCAAAATTGGTTCCGCCGTTCACGCGTGATGTCGTGACCAAGGCAAATAGGGAGTATATAGATTCAAAATGAAGACTCCTTTAAAGAATAAACAGATGATTTCATCTAAAAAGCATTTAAATAGTGCCTAATACTACTATCTCTGTGATGTACAAACTGTACGAATAAACATGCAGAAGCGTATCTAAAGCTCCCATATCCGTAAACGTGTATGGAAATATTTTGTATGATCTAAACACAGACTTTGTCTAGTTGGAGACCAGATAGGCGTTTGTGAGACGTGTGAAGATTTTTTTTTATGTTTGGGCCGGCCAAAATGACTCTACTCTGCCTGATGGAAAACATAAGCAGAGTCCAAGAGTGGTGATAACCATACTCATTGCGAACGCAGAAAATTCTTACTATCTAGATTTTCGTTATAAAATTATGAAAATATTTTTTATTTAAACTGTGTCAAAAAGGAAAACAAAAACTTTTGACACCTCATTCATTAAAATCGGTTTAGTAGTTTATGCGCTATGGTGGAGCATAATATGCATATAGACTGTCAAAACTATAAAGGGCGTCACATCATCTTCACAGGACCACACACAGCACAGATACGACACAAACAGTTATGACGAATCCTTAAGGCTAAGTTTTTCCCCATTTGGCTACGGAACCCTAAAAAGGCAAATTTTGTTGTACGGGACTTAGACTTTGCAAAACTAGTTGTGTATATCTAATAAGGTTGGAAGTTCAATTACTTTTGTATAAGTATTAGTGATTCACTTATATAGAACTTTATTGCTAAGTACCTACATGTAATGAAAACCCAGTTTTCCCTTTACAAAATATCATAACTTTTGTTTTATAACTGTCTCTTATATAGATAGATAATGGCACCCATTTGTGCCTCTTATCATGAAGGCAAACAATATCTGCGAGATAATAAGTACTCGTACTAGTTCCTGTCATGCGATACGGATGATACGAACCCATTTGGAGGACATTTGGTTGTTGCGCACTCATTGAACTAACCAAATACATATTAAATAATGTGAATGCCAAGTGCAAGTGCATGCAAAAAAGAAAAATAGGTGTATGCCAAAGATCATCGTTTTTGTGCATGACCACCGTAGCATTTCTTCAGTCAAACCGCCATAAATGTGCTGAAGAAAGGCTTTTCCAAGATTAATTAAGACCTTAATAGGTAAGCCGGAGAGCAGGGATTAGCCGGAACCACTGACGAAATATACACTATGTGTCATTGGCCGGAACAAACAGACATAGAGACAAAATTAAAAAAAAGTTATTTTAGTATATGTACCGTGTGTACATACAAATGCATTTAGTAGATAGCGGTTATTTTAATATTACAAACAGACACTCCAAATGTATTTATTGGTACCTATAGATAAATGAGAATCTAATGTTTAGGGATATAGATTGTTTAATTTCAGAAACCCATGGGCTGTTGAATGCTACATATAACATTCGAAATCCCTAGTCCACAACTGGATACAGCCCTTTCATTAGTGAGGTTTCGATCTGCTGTACCACGTCTGTTGGTACTGGGCTTGTTTCTTGTTTTCTTTCTTTTTGTTATTATTACTTTACAGACTATTGTTCTGCGTAAATACTAACACTAAAAACAAAAAAAATAAAAAATAATAAATGTTTAGAATTAAGGTAAACTGTGTGTCAGGAATAAATAAAGCTATATTATATTATTGTTCTGCGTAGTTAGCTTCCTTAGTCGATTTTTAAGACACCCATGTGATGAACATTGGTGGTTATACTCCCTCTAAATTCTCAAGTAGCTAATCCTCAAGGTGGTAGAGCCACGCTGATTTCACCACGAACGGGCCGGCTCGACCAGTGTGGTACTGCCCTCGCACAGAAGATCAACGTAAAATGTCAGCGAACGTGTTGTCGTGTTTCGTTGGTGAGCGCGAGACCGGAGGCCCAATGATGCAAAAGCATCACTAGCCTAGCCTAGCCATGGTGTGGGTCACCATGCTGCATTCGCAGTAGGGTGACCATCACTCTTGGATTCTGCTTATGTTTTCCACCAGGCAGAGTAGAGTCATTTTGGCATTGGCATTGAATGATGACCAGTCGAAGTCGGGCAGTAGGTACATTTATATCTCCTATGCATGTAATAAATACAGATAATTCTGATTATCGTTATCACGTAGCATGATTAAAGCGGTAGATATCACGCAAGATTACTTATCAGTACATATAAATTGGTGTTCTGTTGGCGTGCGGTCACCTATCTAGTAGCGTTCTCATGAAATATTCAGGACTCTTTAGTACTATGGTTTAGGATATGAATAGTTAGCGATATTTTAGTAATAGTGTTAAACTAGTTATAAACTAGACAGTTTGAGACTGAAGTAGTAATCTGTGACTGTTTCTATTGACTTTGAAATGTGTTGTGCGTGTAATTGTAACTGCGGAGCCTGCGGCCGCTGTCTCAGGTGTTTGCTCTGCGTTACTGCCTGTGTGTTTCTCTTGAAGATGTGTGGTTGCGAAGTCAATGACGACTGCTGCGGAGGCCCTGATGGCGATTGATCTAATCTACTGTTTTAATTAAATATATTTTATTATTTCTTATAATATGTTTTATTGTTTCCCATTCAAAAATGTGTGTGAGAGATGTCTCTCATACAGTTCTAATCACATAATTTTCACTAGTGCAACTGGAGATGTTTATAACTAGAATTGGACTGCGATGGTGACTCAACTGGAAAATAGTCTAAGTTAAAACAGTTAATGAAACAATTGCCAGTTCTTGGTTTTGTTTAATAGTAGCGTCAACTCTGCCTTCCTTCTCCATCCTTGCAAGTATATATGGTGAGCCGTAAATACTTATGGTTACCAGTCAAGCGATCTGCCGAGAGGCGTGGATTTTAGTGGAAACATAACATACGCCTGGCTCCTGATAACCCGAAGAACCGAAATAGTTTTATATCCCATTTCCATTCATTTAGTAAACAAAAGCAAGGTCCTCATAATACTTTAAAGTTAAGGTGAATACTTTCACCAAATCATTTAATATTTATATTTATATGTCTACTAGCTGAGCCCGCTACTTCATACACGTGACATTTGGATTTTCAAGTTATTTTTTATTTTTCACCGTTTAAACCTTTCCTGGACTACGACCAACATTTCAAAACCAAAATCAACTTCATCGCTCAGCCGTTCTCAAGTTTTATCGAGACAAAGGACCTGCAATTGATTTTTATATATAAGAAACCTAGTTGTTGCCCGCAAGTCTATGTGCTATTCTGATGTATAAGCTATATTCCATTAAAGTTTTATCCAAATCCGTTCAGTAGTTTTTGCGTGAAAAAGTATCAAACATCCATCCATACTTAAAAACTTTCGCGCTTAATAGTAGGATAACTTACAGTATACATAAGCAAGCTATGTGTGTTTGCTTATGTATACTCTAAGTAGGAGAATAAAAATGAATCTCTGAATTGTATGTACGCTCATAACTTTCAATCGACTCCACTAAATTGGACAATGCCTTTTTTACGTGTTGATGAAATGAATGAAAAAAAAATCGCATCGAAATCAGTCCATCCGTTTGAGAGCTACGATGCCGCAGACAGACACACACACACAGAGAGAGACAAACAGACATCGACTTCAAACTTATAACACCCCTCTTTGCAAAGGGGGTTAAAATATTTTTTAAACTCTAAATGAATAAATATGCAAAAAAAAAATGTTATTTCTGTATAATTATTTACTGGAGCAAAAATTACGGAGGTTTATTAATTGGTGTTTGTATTTATTGGCTAAATCATATAAAAATTAAAATAATTAGTACCCAATGTAATAAGAATAACAGAGACATTTAAAACTTTCCTTGTATTATCTCACAAGGTAAAGTAATAATTTGAGTGTTGATAGAACGTATCTTTGTGATAAGATATTTTATTCGAATTCTTTTATATTGTTTACAAATTTACAACTTTGTAACTGATAATATTGTGCCTGCTTATTTGTTTGTATACATATCATCAAGTAAGTGAAATTCGTACCTATACTCGTTTGCCATGTCTAATTTTCATCTTCATCACCAAAAACCCTTAAAAAGCGAATGGAAATACTCTCCTCCTCCTCTAAACTGGGCAGACGGCTTGGTAAGGGGGTTTGTTTCAAATTTTCCTTCCCTTCGCTATGTTAATCTACACTATATCTTTACTAATATTATAAAGCTGAAGAGTTTGTTTGTTTGTTTGAACGCGCTAATTTCAAGAACCATAGGTCCGATTTGAAAAAAATCTTTCAGAGCTGGATAGTACATTTATCGAGGAAGGCTATATACTATATATCATCATGCTAAGCCCAAAAAGAGTGGAGCACCAATGGAGAATATTTCGAAAACGGGGGAAATTTTTCACGTTACGGGCAAAATAAGGCGCAAACGAGGTTGCATGGGTTAGCTAGTATTCAATAAAACAGGACAGATATATAAACTACGCGGAGAGAAATATCGAACCGAGTTTGAACAATCTCTTATCTAATATTAATTGATGTTCAAGTTGTAGTTGAGAGTCGATAGCTCATGCAGTCGGTGTCTAAAAGGCTTCCTAGCTAAATGAAATTACAAATCACCCCCCAAGCCAATAGAAGACGCAAACGAGGTTGCGTGGGTCAGCTAGTATTATTATAAAATCACTAGCTGTGCCCGCTACTTCGTACTACACTTGACATTTGGATTTTCAAGTTATTTTTAACTAGCCGACCCACGCAACCTCGTTTGCGTCTCTTATTGCCCGTAGCGTGATAATTTTCCCCCGTTTTTGTAACATTCTTCATTGTTGCTCCGCTCCTCTATGTCTTAGCGCGATGATATATAGCCTATAGCCTTCCTCGATAAATGGGCTATCTCACACTGAAATAATTTTTCCAATCGAACCAGCGGTTCCTGAGATTAGCGTGTTCAAACAAACAAACAAACTCTTCAGCTTTATATATTAGTATAGATTTTACACCGTTTAAACCTTTCCTGGACTACGACAAACATTTCCAAACCAAAATCAGCAAAATAGCCCAGCTGTTCTCGTGTTGCTAGATGAGACAAACGAACCCCAATTGATTCTTATATACAAGACTAGCTGACCCACGCAACCTCGTTTGCGCCTTATATTGCCCGTAGCGTGAAAATTTCCCCCGTTTTTGAAACATTTTTTTTAAAACAGTTAGTAGTAGCGTGATGATATATACCCTATAGCCTTCCTCGATAAATGGGCCATCTAACATTGAAAGAATTTTTCAAATCGGACCAGTAGTTCCTGAGATTAGCGTGATCAAACAAACATACAAAGTCTTCAGCTTTATATATTAGTACAGATATATATAAGAATCAATAATAAATAGCCCTGAGTTACTAATCCTAACTTAAACATAACAACTAATGCTGTAAGTACTTCAAAATATTCTTTGGGAATGATCCCCCTTCTCATCAAGCGGGTAAAATAACAGATAAACGGCTTACGGCAGAGGGAAGTTTTTATTGTCAAATCATTATTAGTTTTCTTTTCAATTTAATCAAATTAATTATAAATATACAACAAAATTAAGTAAACATTATTAACTCCATTTCTATAAGTATGTATGTAGGTACGCTTATAATGATATTTCATATTATGATAAAGATAATAACTATCTATATTGTTTATATTCTCTGAACTATATTTGTAGATATACGTATATTATCTCTAATCTAAACCTACATAGATAATATAAGGAAGGAAACGCCTTTTCACTATCTCTATAAATGTACTGATTTTCCAGGAATATGATAGTTTAGTTACCTATTTAATTTAATTTCCTATCGTTATTGCGTGCGACGGTATACACAATCGGTAGGTATCTATAGTATAAGTAAGTTAGTAGAGCCCCGCTGATGTAACGTAGAGAATCGACACGAATCATTTGCAACTTGACTAAAGGGGCTGAACTCATCATAAAACACAAGGTAAATGAATAATAATTTTACTTTTCTTCTTGCACAAAGGTAAGTACAATGTAAAATTATTTATCAACTAAACAGGTAAAAAAAATATCAATATCTCGTTTAAAAAATACAATATATTATACTTATAATTAATACACGTACAAAATTAAATATAACATCTTGACTTTTCTCCAGGCCGTGTTCATATACGGTTCAGTTCTTCCATTTAATCGACTGTAATAAAAAATACGATTTAATAACAGGAATAATACTAAATTGCGACTTACACCTAAAACAATAAACATTTATCAACGCCATCTAGCGAAGACCCACCAAACTAAAGAGTAACACTACTGTAATTCATTCGCGTTAAGGAAAAGTGACGCGCTGATTAAACCCTGCTCCCTGACCGGAACAAATAATTTACACTTTTTAATTAAATTTGTGTCCATAAACTACTACAACTAAAAATAAAGTTGATTGTTGGTTGATACGATCTATACTTACATACAAATATTATAAAGTCGAAAGTAACTGTCTGTTTTCTTTGGGATGAACATCTATTTTAGAGATAGATTGGACCTCGGAGAAAGACAAACGCGGTAACCAACATATACACAAGCAGACCCGCGGACAAAAGATAGTTTCGAATATAAGCTCAAATGTTGGTGGAAAAAACCTTACCAAGTCTCGTAGAGTATTTTCAGCTAATATATATTCTTCAGACTGCGGACTCAGAGTCATTTTATAGTTAGTGAGAGCGGTTCGGTCTTTCTGTTTTGCTAAGGTTTCTATAACTACTGAGTGGATCTGTAACAATGAATACATATATTGAAAACTAGCTGAACCCCGCGGTGCTACCCGCGGTTATTGTTGTACCGCGAGTAACACCGCGGGACCAAGTTAGTCTAAAAAAAAGTAGCCTAAGTTACTCCCTGGGCCATCAGCTACCTTCCAGTGAAAGTCCCGTCAAAATCCGTCCAGCCGTTCCAGAGATTACCCGGAATAAACAGACAGACAGACAGCCAAAAAATACAACTACATTTTTGGTATATGTACCGTGTATACATACACATGCATTTAGTAAAAAGCGGTTATTTTAATATTACAAACAGACACTCCAATTTTATTTATTTGTATAGATAGTGTGGGTCACCATGTTGCATTGTCTACATTCGTAATGAGAATAGTGACCACCACTCTTGGATTCTGCTCATGTTTTTAATCAGACAAAGTAGTCATTTTGCCATGCTCATATATATATATAAAAAAAAACTTTTACTAAAGTTTTAAATAGTTATTTGCTACACAACACCATCTAACAGATAAAGGTTACTGATAAGTTTATTAACTTCACAATCAAACTCCTTGATAATCTTAGAAGTAGCGAAAGCAACATTTTGAGAGTAATTTTTATGTACTATTAAGTTAAGAAATATGTCTAAACGGACTATGAATTTGCGTCTGTCGTCCTTGATTAATAATGAGTCACTGCCTTTGGTATCAGATGCGTTTATTTATAACACTGTGAGTTGTATTACCTTGTACATATGCGCCAGTCGCAACCGCTCATCGTTACCTGCAACCTTGTTGACGTAGGTCGCTAATATTTGTTTACTCGCCTGCAACTCGCTCAGACGCGCCAGGAGAGTTTCTATCGGAATGTGAGATGAAACCGTGGTACGGCCCAACCAGTCCTATAAAATTATTAACATATATGTTATACATGAAAGATTATTGTTCAAATCATGGTATAAAAATAAAACCTCATAAATGAGCACCAAACAAAACCTTCCAGCTACTTCTGAAAGGTAACCTCAAATCACCGCCGTGTATTAAATTTCAAAATGTTAGTATAAAAAATAAAACCTCGGTTTGTTATTTGGGATTAGTTTTAGAAAGAAATTTTTCATTTATCGAACATATTAGAACAGTTAACGAAAAGTCTAAAAAAAGTTTCTTTGCTCTGACGAGGATATCAACTGCCACATGGGGTCTTTCATTTAATACATTAAAGATTATATATGGAGCTACTTATTTGGGTTCTATTTGCTATGGTGCTCCCGTGTGGGCCGATAGAGCGACTGTAGGTGCTGTCCGTCGGAAACTGTTACAAGGACAACGACTTGCATTGATCTTCTTGTGCAAAGCATATAGGACGGTTAGTACTGAGGCTTTACCGGTGTTAGCGGGTGTCCTTCCGGTCGATCTCGAGGTGCAAAGACGTGCAGCCATGTACTATTCCACATTACAAAACATGGAATGCGATTTTTTGGGCGTACGAGACCGCGATAAAATCATAAGATTGTTTCAACAGCAGTCTAATGTCTATAACGATCTAATGAATGAATGGCAACAACGATGGGACGAATCATCTAAGGGGCGCCACCTCTACCAGTTCTTTCCATCTGTTCGCGAACGGTTGTCGAGGACATGGCTCGAGGTAGATCACTGTGTCGCTCAATTTCTTACAGGCCACGGTAATTTTAAGAGCAAACTACACTCATTTAAATTAGTCGATTCACCATTGTGAATGCTCAACACCTGATATTAGCTGTGAACAATCGGCTCATCATGTACTCTGGGAGTGTAGTCTTTGGTACAATGAACGTAACACAATGCTAAATAGCTTACAAATGACATCTGGGGCGGTATACTATGAGGATCTTGTGTCAACTGCGGTGAATTTCCGTGCGTTTAGGCGATTTTGCCATACATACTATAGTAATCAAATATAGCTCACTTAGGACCCCTAATACTTTATCCGTGGTGCTTCCCGGTTTGAAAAAGGTGTCTGCCTATTTTGACTTCATTTTGTCTCCCGCTTTGCTAAGGAGGGAAGTGGATTTATCATTTCCAACTCCTCCTGTTTTTCTTCTGATTAACTTCGTTGCGGGTTCCAAGACAGTTCATTTTCTTCCTGGGACTTCCCGGGGATACTCGGTGTGTTCGTGGGTCACTGCTGTTGATCCTGGTGTACAGGAGTTACAGTGGTGGGAATGTGGGCGGGATTAGTCCCATTAAAAAAAAAAAGAGGTTTTATTTTTATACGGAGGAGATTTTATCTCTGAATCAATGAATCATTAATTTTAGTAACAACATATTTTATATCCTGGTGTCGGGAACTAGTTTTGGACATTTGTTACACAAGTTGACAGCTGACAAGCACATGTGTGGTGATGGTTTAGGGATACTGTGTGAGGATAGAGACACTCCCATAATCATCCTGTGGGTGTTCCTCATCCTGTGTTGTAAGGGGTTATATAGAGAAGGAAAACATTTAACATCCACCTGGCCAATGTAATATAGTACGCCAAGACCTCATTTGTAAGGAGAGACCTTTTGTTTACGTGGGGATTGCTTTTCGAAGCATACCTTGGGGAAGATGGAAGTTAGTGTGGGACTCCCAGAGGACCGGTCTATTTACTAAACCTCGGCAGTCGAGAGAAGTTTCAGGAACGCATCAGCGGCTTCTGGAGTCCCCCTGCCATATCCTAACTCGCTATTTCTTATTAACTTTTTTTAAAGACTGCTCCCGCACTAGGAATAAACCAACATGAAACGGACACAAAAAACGTCCAGGTTCAGAAAAACTATTTGTGGACCGCAGAAAATGTTGTCCCGTGTGGGATTTGAACCCACAACACTCAACCACAAGGTCTGTCTTGTCTGTCTGTCGGTCTGTCTGTCTGTTTGTTCCGGGTAACTTCTGGAACGGCTGGACCGATTTTGACGGGACTTTCACTAGCAGGTAGCTGATGATCCAGGGAGTAGCTTAGGCTACTTTTTTAGCCGCGGTAACACCGCGGGGTTCAGCTAGTTGATAATATAATTAGATTTTAGTAAAACATCGTTTATATCATTGTGTCGGAAACTAGTTTTGGATATCGTGAAGTTGTAAGTTGCACTTACCTTTTTAGTAAACAAAGACTCAACTATATCCCACTTGCCCGATTTAGCGTGGACGTTGAGCACCACCCAGTCATACTGCAATGGACTTATCTGAAATAAAAAATGATAATAAAAAAAAGTGTGTACTAATTTTCGTCCGGGCTTGAATTGCTTTAAGTACGACCATATTTTGTTCTTAGTTACCTAATGATGCGATATTACTTTAAATCACATTAACAATTAACCCCAGAACAGTGTGTGTGAGAGAACTAAACTCGGATCATCAATGAGTGGCAGTCTGAACATTGCTTTGCTTTAATAGTTAATGTAATTTTTACCCGTGGTTGCGCTCGAAGTCTTAAAGTGTGTGTTACCACAGACTTTAGTCGATCTCTGTGAAAATTTAATCCCGTTCCTTTTATCCATTCTTGTGTGATATCTATACATTTTTTTATAGATGGCAAACGAGCAGATGGATCGCCTGATGGTAAGCGATTACCGCAATACCGGAGGCGTGACAAGTGCGCTGTCAGCCTTTGAAAAAGCATCCTGCATACTACAAATAAGTCAGTGTCCAAAATATTTTTTTTTACACACCACACCATCTTATCCTAAACTAAGCAGTGCTTGTATTATGGGTATAACTGATATAAATACATAGAAAAAAAAACAGCCAACTAAGAAAAAAACATTTGCAGATCATATCAACATTTGGTCCGACCCGGGATTCGAACCCGAGACCTCAAGCACAGCAGTCGCGTACGCTACCACAACGCCAACGAGGCAGTTTTATTATATACGTACACATCATTCTAAACGCGAAAGTTTGTAAGTATTGATGGATATCTGTTGCTCTTTCACGCAAAAACTACTAAACGGATTTGGATGAAACTTTACAGTAATATAGCTTATACATCGTGGGTATGCGTCAGCGGCGGGAGCTACATTTGGCTACACTGTTGTTTGGCGTTGTTAGATACAAAACGCCGGAATATTTGTTTAAGAAACTGGACTGGATGGAACGCAAAATGCACAAAAGCAGGGACGGGTCTGTGCCACTGCGCATTCCTAGACACAGAACTACAGCTTTTAAAGGGGGTTTCCGATATAGTGCAACAAAGTGCTGGAATAATTTGCCACCGCCGCTTCGCAACCTAGTTAGTCATAATTCTTTTAAATCAAAAATTAGAGTTTTCTTTTTGACATTACAAAAAATCCAGTGCTTTGTAATGTTTTTGGTCTTTGTAATATTTTTAGTCTTGAATACGTTCCCTGTTCCTATAGTTTTGACTTGTGTATGTGAATCTTATATATCTTGGGGGTTTAATGTATTTTTTATTTATTTTCATTATTTCCTATATGTTAATTGTTGAAACTGTGCACGCGTTCGTGAAGTGTTAAGTTGGGCTACAGCTGAAAATCAGCGCTGTGGTCACTTTCAGGACCGCAGCATAAGCTGAGCTGTGGCCTTTTGGTCACACAGCTAGACATTTCACTGCTTTTATTTTGTTTGTTTTGTATATTGTTTGTTGTTATTTACTCTAAGTTAAATGTCTTATCTTTCTCTTTTACATGTATGTTATGTGTGACTAATAAATGTATTCTATTCTATTCTATTCTATACATCAGAATAAAACATAAGCTACTACTACTAGGCCGCGATAACCGACATACACGCGGGCGGAGCCGCGGGCAACAACTAGTAAAAGATACGATTGAAATTGCAGTACCTGATGCCTCTGACAGAGCGTCAATGGTGACATGGTGTTCCCGGCGCCTTCGTGCCAGTGGTTGGCGCAGTTGTAAGCTAACCACTGTAACACCGACTTGTAATTCAACTCCGGTTTGTTCACGTGTTTCTGCCATTCTGGAATAAAAAAAAAAACTAAAGGAAACTGGAGTTATGAAGGTGTGTGATGTGTCAATAAATTCTCCGGTTACTTGTGTTATGTATCAGAATGTCAATATTTTTTCTCAATATTTTGCTATGATCAACTCTCGATCAATAAAAGACGTTGGTGGTAATTCTGTTGTTCGAAACCATAAATCTAAACTGAACTAAAAATCAAAAGACTATGGCAACACTACGCTGTAATGCAATTCGGAAAGTGTAGTAATGAAAGTGTGCGATTTGTCAATAAATTCTCCGGTTACTTGTGTTATGTATCAGTGTCCATATTTGTTTGTCGATGTTGATTCTGTTACGATCAACTCTCTATCCATAAAAGACATTGGTACTAATTCTAAAAAAACATTAAAAGTGAGTTCTGTCATGTCAAACGACCTTCGAAATGTCACCACCGATTAACTATAATTGACTGCCTTAAGTTGAGGTTTCAATTCGGGTTCAATTCCCGGGTCGGACCAAATGTTTGTATGATCCGCAAATATTTGTTTTGAAGTTTGAGTGTTTGTAAAAATCTATACTTATAAAATAATAAGTCCTGACTGACTGACTGATTCATCATCGCCGAGCGTAAACTATGATAGTCAGGGCTATGAAATTTGATGAGTAGGATCCTTTTATTGAGTAGACACGCACTAAGAAAGGAATTTTGGAATTTCTACCCCTAAGGGGGTGAAATAGGGCTTGAAAGTTTGTATGGAAGTCCGTCATTTTTTAAGTTAGAAACCTGAAACTTTACTTTTGGGCTGCTGATTAAAAATGAGTAAACACGTATTTCAGCGTTTTTGAATATTCAACCCCTAAGGGGTGAAATAGGGGTTGACATTTCGTACATAGGTTAGTCTGTAAGTCCGTCATTTTTGAAGTCTGAAACATGAAACTTTATTTATGTGTTACTGATTTAAAAAGAGTAGAGACGTATTTGAGCGTTTTCGGGTATTCTACCCCTAAAGGGGTAAAATAGAGGTTGAAAGTTTGTATGGAAGTTCGTAATTTTTTAAGTTAGAAACATGAAACTTTATTTATGTGCTACTGATTAAAAAACAGTAAATACGTATTTAACCGTTTCTGGATATTCTACCCCTAAGGGGGTGAACTAGGGGTTGAAAGTTTGTACGGAAGTTGGTTATTTTTGAAGTAGAAAATATGAAACTTTAGTTTTGGGCTACTGATTAAAAGTGAGTGGATACGTTTTTAAGCGTTTCTGGATATTCTACCCCTAAGGGGATGAAAAAGAGGTTGAAAGTTTGTACGTAAGTTCGCCATTTTTGAAGTTACACACATAAAACTTTGTTTTTGGGCTACAGATTAAAAATGAGTAGATACGTATGTAAGCGTTACTGGATATTCTACCCCTAAGGGGTGAAATAGAGGTTGAAAGTTTGTAATGAATTTTGTAATTTTTTAAGTTAGAACCATGAAACTTTATTCATGTACTACTGATTAAAAAATAGTAGATACATATTTAAGCGTTTCTGGATATTCTACCCCTAAGGGGGTGAACTAAGGGTTGAAAGTTTGTACGGAAGTTCGTTATTTTTGAAGTAGCACACATGAAACTTTATTTTTGGGCTACTGATGAAAAGTGAGTGGATGCGTATTTAAGCGTTTCTGGATATTTTACCCCTAAGGGGTGAAATAGGGGTTGAAAGTTTGTATGGAAGTTTGTCATTTTTAAGTTAGAAACATGAAACTTTATTCATGTACTACTGATTAAGAAAGAGTAAAAACTTATTTAAGCGTTTCTGGATACTCTACCCTACCCCTAAAGGGGTGAAATAGAGGTTGAAAGTTTGTATGGAAGTCTGTTATTTTTTAAATTAGAACCACAAAGCTTTAATTTTGGGCTATTGATTAAAATGACTAGATATCTATTTCGAGTTTCTGCATATTTTACCCCTAAGAGGGTGAAATAGGGATTTTTTTTTTTTTGTGGAAATCCGTCATATTTAAGAATACATAGAGATAAGAAAGATGAAATTTTACTTTTGGGTTGCTAATTAAAAATTAGTAAATACGTTTTGCAGCGTTTCTGAATATTCTATCCCTAAGGGGTGAAATAGGGGTTGACATTTCGTATATAGGTTAGTCTGGCATTCCGTCATTTTTCGAAATAGATGAATACTTATATCAGCATTTATGCGAATTCTGTTCCTAAAGGGGATGAAATATGGGTTGAATGTTTGTATGAAAGTTCTTTTAAATGGGCTATTGATCAAAAATAAATAAATACGTTCAAAAACATGATTAAAGTACTGATACGTACTTTTACACAGCTTTAATTAAATACATATAATCAACTTCCACGCGAGCAAAGCCGCGGGCAACAGCTAGTATGTATATATTTACAAAAAAAATATTTATGTGTTTATATCAGTGGTCTAGTACCCATAATACAAGCTCTGCTCAGATAATTACGTAGGCTGGAGACGGCGGTTGCGAAGAAAACCAATTTACTATTAAATTAATTTATCATTTAAATATTAGAAAACCCTTTCAAGTTAGTGTTAGTCAATACATTGAATAAAATCGTAACTAGTCGCTGTCTGTACATGAAAGATATATAAGAAAAACTATCATAGAAGGCTTTATGAACGCATTACAATCCATAGCAATGCTTATTAGAATTTTGATTGTGACGGCGGCGCAATGAAGATGACCTTATCTAAGCGAATGGACTATACTACTACTACTACTACTACAAAATACATTTTATGGCGGCTACTTTAGTTCCAGAAATGTGGAATTTCCCTCTACTAACTCTTATAGAAACACTAAGGACGAGAGTATTTCTGTTTGTGTCTATAGTTAAACTTGGCTTACCTAATAACTTGATATAGTCCGCTAACATTTTGGCCTGGTGTTGGTCAACCCCAGGCTGGTCAAAATGATTCGCCATAAGATTCATCAATTTCCGTAGTAACGCATCTATGTTGTTGCCTTGAGTCTTTACTGTGTGTTGATATTGATACATCTAGAGAAAGACAGAAAATATGAGATTTTAACAAAAAAAAACCTTTCGCATTAACAATACTACTGTGCCATGTGGGACTTTACATCATCATCTGCCCCTTGCAATC
Organism: Spilosoma lubricipeda; assembly: GCA_905220595.1. Lineage (NCBI taxonomy): Eukaryota > Metazoa > Arthropoda > Insecta > Lepidoptera > Erebidae > Spilosoma > Spilosoma lubricipeda. Next base: position 11,290,056 of record HG992296.1, on the reverse strand, counting down.
CACTGATGGATCTGGCGTCTCCCACCACCACAGAGTCATTAAAGTTTTTTTTTTTAAATTGTGCCCTAAGTTTTACAGTACAATTTTGAGTCTGGATTAAAGGGGCTATAATAGGGCTACGAGGACGCTTGTTTCATCAACAACCCATAACGTCCCACTGCATGGCCCGGGTCTCCTCTCAGGAGAGGGATAAGGCCATATGTCCCCACGTTGGCCAAGTGCGGGTTGGGGACTTTCGAAACTACGTTGTGGCTACGTCATCTTGCCATTGGATGTTTTTAAGCCGCCCAAAGGCTTCCAACTAAGCTTCACGACTGTTATCCTACGATAACAGCCGGGACCGACTGCTTAACGTGACTTCCGAATCACGGAGACGCTCGGGGTGTAGTGCCACTAGAGGTCACCCATCTAGGTATTGCCTGCGCCGTCGTTGCTTACCCTCGGTGATTTTTCCTAATCACCGAGTGCATCAGGGCTATGAGCGCCTCTTACGCTTGTTTGCTGCAGTGTTTTCACATAACTCATTAAGTAATGGATAATTTACTTAGCCAAACAGTGTAGTAGAACAATAATAATAGTGACTTACGGCAGCTTCAGGACTTCGGCCAAGCATTCTGTGGATATAAAACAATCTTTACATAGCATAATGAAGTCGCTCTGTTTGTTCGCTTAGATCTTTTTTAAAGTAAGTAGGTATCAACGGATTTTAATTCAGTTTCAGCAAAAGATAGAGTGTTTCGAGAGGAAGGTTTTTTTATGTTCAAGTGTCATTTATGTGTGTATGTATTGGTGTCTGCGCACATTGTTCCTTTAACAGAGTAATGTTAGCACTCACTCAACCTCCTCGCGTTTTACTTTTGCCCACATACGTTACATTAACATATCGGTGGGAGAGCCACGCTTCGGCATGCATGGGCCGGCTCGACCGGAGTGATACCACGGCTCACAGAAAACCGGTGTGAAACAGCGCCTGCGCTGTCTTTCACTAAATGAGGATACCGGAGGCCTATACCCCAACCCGTTTCCTCTTCCCATCCTCCAAAGGCCGGCAACGCACGTGTGACGCCCCTGGTGTTGCGGGTATCCATGGGCGGCGGTAATCGCTTACCATCAGGTGAAACGTCTGCTCGTTTGCCCCCTATTCTATAAAAAAACATGCATATTATAGTAACGGGAATTCGAGAATTACCAAGACTTCGATACGAAGCCAGGCCGGGTCGCTAGTTACTGAATAAGGGCTCCCACACGTAACTGCGAATTCGCAACGCATCGCAAATATTTGCGAGCACGCACAAATGCACCGCAAGAACTTCCGATCTGGTGCGCATCGTGCGACGCCGCATCGCATCGCATCGCAGTTATGTGTGGGAGCCCTTCGATGTAAAAAAATATATTCTGTAGTAGTTTTTGCCCGCGACTCCGCCCGCGTACATGTCGGTTATCGAGGCAAATAGTAGCCTATGTGTTATTCTGATGTATAAGCTATATTACTGTAAAGTTTCATCCTAATCCGTTCAGTAGTTTTTGCGTGAAATAGTAACAAACATCCATCCATCCATACTTACAAACATTCGCGTTTATAATATTAGTATAGATATAGATACTTACGTAAGTAAATCTGTGAGCTCCGTGATCTTGCCTTCGCTCTGTAAGAACGAGATATAGTGGTTCAAGGCAACGGGTCTTGATGATAGAAGTTCATACACCAACTTCTTGTTCAAAGTCTGGATGAGGAACAATACTACCTGAAATCAGAGGTCTAATGAACTTTTCTCTTATTGGTCTCTTCTGCAGTTTGTGGTAATGACGATGTGAGCCGATTTCGGCCGCAGCTGCCAGTTTCAACGGCGATCAACCAACTACGCAGCATATTATTGTGCACAAGTGTGGGTGCAAACACAGGTGCACTCTCGGTTCTCTTACTTCCATAATCTAGTGGGACGGCTATTCGACACGACCGAGGAGAGATAAAGCGCAGAATTAAGTATTACTATAATCAGAAAAAGTCAATAATACTTTTTGGCTCGACCCGGGAATAGGAGCCGAGACCTTTTGATCGGCAGTCTTTTAATTTTATGTGAAAAGGGATGGAAGTGTGAAACAGAGAGTCGAAAATTTAAATTGATTTGACCAATGAGCGCATCATGATGGAATTTAAAGACGTGAGGTATTACAAAAACTGATTTTTTTGTTCAATCATAATCTATACAAATAAATAAAATTGGAGTGTCTGTTTGTAATATTAAAATAACAGCTTTTTAATCAATGCATGTGTATACACGATACATATGCCAAAAATGTAGTTAAAAAAATTTTTGTCTGTCTGTCTGTCTGTTCGTTCCGGGTAATCTCTGGAACGGCTGGACGGATTTTGACGGGACATTCACTGGCAGGTAGCTGATGATCCGGGGAGTAACTCAGGCTACTTTTTTAGACTAACTTTGTCCCGAGGCGTTACTCGCGGTACAATAATAACCGCGGGTGACACCGCGGGGTTTAGCTAGTATAAAATATATGTCCTATGTCACTCCTGAATATGTCGCTTTCTGTTATTGAAAGAACTATTAGGATCGGATCAGTACTTCCGAAGATTACCTCCCCACAAACATACAAACCAAGTTAAAATTTTAACTCTTTATAATATTTGTATAGGACTATAGATATCTATACTTCTGTACTATTATATAAAGAGGTAACGTTTGTGCGGTTATGAGTTTGTGAGTTTGGGACGTTGTAGAGTAATCTCTGGATCTACTGAACTGATTTTGATAATTCTTTTACCAATAGAAGGCTACCTTTTTTGTGAGTAACATAGCATATATATATTAACCCGAAAAGTGGAAAGACTTTTTTGTGGCAGCCGGATTTCCAAAGTAAGTCGGAGAAAAAAATGTTTACCGCCCAACGAAGCAGGCACGGGTCAGCTAGTCTATACATCTATACAAATAAATAAAATTGGAGTGTCTGTTTGTAATATTAAAATAACCGCTTTTTATTAAATGTATATGTATGCATACACGGTACATATACCAAAAATGCAGTTAAAAAAATTTTTGTCTGTCTGTCTGTTTGTTCCGGGTAATCTCTGGAAGGTCTGAACGGATTTTGACGATACTTTCACTGGCAGGTAGCTGATGACCCAGGGAGTAACTTAGGCTACTTTTTTAAGACTAACTTTGTACCGCGGCGTTACTCGCGGGTAACACCGCGTGGTTCAGCTAGTAGATTATAAAATAAGAAACAAATTAGGTACAGTCATCATGTTAAACTTACAGTAAGTACAGCATTCCCATCTCCTATGGCTAGTGCTCCATCCAGCAGTTCAGTTTTGCTCTTCAAACTTCTGTGTATATGAAGGGAACAGCTGCGGCCCAGAGTTAGTCTCTTTAGAGTCATCGCTACAGTTTCTTCTGATTGCAACTCCTGCTTTGTTTCTTTTGATGGACTCTTTCCAGATTGGGCTAGGAGAACTAGAAAAAGGACAGTATGAGTATTTCTCATATGTTGTTGGCGTAATAAAAACTAAATGCTCATCGAAATGGTAAGGAAATAAAATTCTGGCTCTTGATATGCTAACCTGTGTTTACTGAAATATATTACTCTGCCTGATGGAAAGCATGAACAGAATCTTAGAGTGGTGGTCACCATCCTCAATGCGAATAAGGACAATGCAGTATTGTGTCCTAGACTATGGCAGCCTTGTGTCATTTAGTCCTTTATGCATGTATTTAATCTATACAAATAAATAAAATTGGAGTGTCTGTTTGTAATATTGAAATAACCGCTTTTTACTAAATGCACATGTATGTATACACGGTACATATACCAAAAATGTTTTTAAACAATTTTTTGTCTGTGTCGGTCTGTGTATCTGTCTGTCTGTCTGTCGGTCTATCTGTCTGTCTGTCTGTTTGTTTGTTCAGGGAAATCTCTGGAACGGCTTGATGGATTTTGACGGAACTTTCACTGGCAGGTAGCTGATGATCCAGGGAGTAACTTAGGCTACTTTTTTTTAGACTAACTTTGTCTAGCGGCGTTACTCGCGGTACAACAATAACCGCGGGTAACACCGCGGAGTTCATCTAGTTTTCTATATAATTAGAAGTTTTTAACGGACTGTCCAATTATTTTTAATAGTTAAACAACTGAGGGTTATACATACTCAGGTCTAGGACCTTTGATGAGACCAGACTGCTCAGTGGTACTGCAGCTGATTTGGCTGATGAGATGCTGAGGTTGCTAAATATGCTCTCCTCACTCTGTCCAGAGTATGACTTCTGACCGATTGCCAGGATCTCTTGAGGTGATAACTGAAAGTAATAGAAATTTTATATTTTAATAGCCGACCCACGCAACCTCGTTTGCGTCTCCTAGTGTGATAATTTTCTCCTGTTTTTGTAACATTCTTCATTGGTGATCCGCTTCTGTAGGTCTTAGCGTGATGATATATAGCCTATAGCGACTGCCCCGTTGGTCTAGCGGTTGGCGTGTGCGACTGCCGATCATGAGGTCTCGGGTTCGATTCCCAGGTCGAACCAAATGTTTGTATGATCTACAAATATTTGTTTCGGAGTTTGGGTGTTTTCTATGTATAATATGTATGTATCTACAAAAAAAAAATATATATGTGTTTATATCAGTTGTCTAGTACCCATAACGCAAGCTCTGCTTAGCTTGCGATGAGATGGCGTTGTGTGTTAGATGTCCGAAATATTTATTATTATTTACTAGTTGTTGCCCGCGGCTCCGCCCGCGTATAGGTCGGTTATCGCGGCTAATAGTAGTCTATGTGTTATTCTGATATTTACTTGATATGAACAAGATTCTCCGTTGTATGTGACATTTGGGTCGAAGCCACCCTTCGATCTCAGACGTTGTATGTGACATTTGGGTCGAAGCCACCCTTCGATCTCAGACTATGTATATGACGTCAAAACTGTTGTGGATTATTCTTTATGTTACTTTCAACCATAACAGAGTAAGACTTGTGAGCTTTTTGAAGTCTAACTTTTAATTCGATACGTAGTGAATGAAATTCCTCATATGCGTTCCGACATTTTGATAATTTCCATTTTTTATGGAGTCTGATTTTTTTTCCGAATATCTTGCACTATGTCATAAGTGAACCAAGCTGGACCGCCTATTGTTAGAAAGATGTCTCTTCTTCTTAGGAATGGTAGAATCATATATATTGTACACGATAGAATAAAACTTATCCGTAGCAGATTCGACATCACTACAAGCCAGTACGTTATGCCACGAAGCAGAGCGCATCTGATGGTATTGAAGGTTGTATTCACCTTTAGAGAAGTTCCAATCGTTACTACTATCTATGTTACTCGGGTCTAATTTTTCAGACACCTTGTGTATCATTATTGAGAGCACGATTTCCAAAGGAGGGTGATAGAGATCGATAGGAACCAGCTCACTGCCCGTGCAATATGTACAGCTTACTCCCGATCCCACACGAATCAACACCACGTCTAACTTACTTCCTCGCATGTATATGTATATATAACCTTACTCACATCTGCCATATTACCAAAGCTAAAAAAATAACAGTAATAGTTACTGACGAATAGATGCACTTTTGAGATCAAGATCACCAAGGATTACCACAACTCCATTTATAGTCATCTTTGGTTGCGTTCCGTTTAATGTAAACAACACACACGAATACATTCTGTCCATGAAACGTAATCGAGGGCCACAAATCTTCACCATGGTCTGTTTCGAATTCACATCACCTTCTCATGATAATACCAGGACAGGCGGCCAATAACACGCCCGCGTCAGCTGACATTATATCTCTGGGAATGATGCCCAATCACCGGTTGATAGTTTAGCGTTTTCAAGCTAATTGTCTAGGTTCGTCTCTGTTATAGCTACCAAATCATTTTCAGTGAGCGTCAAACTTGATCTCCATAGGGGTAGTTTGGTCTTCAGTCAGAGTATCTTCTTTTAGGGTATCTTCTTTTAGGGCACTAAAATTACGACGCCACGGCCTCACACAAATACCTTCAGCCCAGTTCCGAGCCAACATAGCCTACTCAGCATATTAAGACGGTAGAGATAACTTGAAATATGCGTAACTACCTCGAGCTTTAAGTGTTTCCACGATACAAACGTCACTTTCACAGATGGTAGCTAGGTGTTCACGTACTTTACTATCGGAAGTTCCTTGTTTCACATAATATAGATGTAGATACTTCCTTTGCTACGAAGCTTTCGGCTTAGTGCTACCAGGGTCTGCGGTTCCTCGCAGCACAGAACCAAGTCAGGCAGTTTTGCGCTTACGTGAGACCTCAATCCATCCCTTCTCCATATCACTACCCGATTCCGTTGATGCGAGCGTCGGACAAGAGATCCGAGGCATAGATGATTTCGGTTGGTTAGGGTGGTCGGATTTACGATTCTTAGATGTAGTGACTGAGGTGTGACGAGAAGAGGGTAGTGCACAACTTTGGGGTATAGTTCCCGGCACGTAACTTGGCAAGAGTCGTTAGATGCGCAGAAGTCATATTTTAGGTCCCTTTGGTAGGCGCGCGGGACGCGGGGTGTGAGACAGCGCCGAACCGAGCGCGCGATTGGTGCATTAGTAGACCTTCGCCCCTCGCCCGTTCGCTCCCGAATACACTTGCGAGCACGAAAGTTGACCGCTTTGTTTTTGTTAAGTTTTGGTTACGAGTTATTGTTATGTTTTTAATTTCATTTTTGTTATTAGTTGTTGTTATTGTTAGATATTTATTTTTGTTACGAATTTTTGTAAATTATTGTTGTTGTTAACATGTAATAGACCTAATTAAGGAGAAAGGCAAAAGCAAAGGCACTAATGGGCGCCGATGAATGGTCTAAATTATGTGATAGTGACGAGACCACTTGACTATATTTAAAAAAAAAAAACTTTTAAATGCAGGTTTTTTATTTCTGACATCTAATATACATCACGAATTCTGTTTGTTCCTTATGAACGGACACGTTTAAAAAAAAAAAAAAAAATGATGGCAATAACCATAGAATAATGACAAGCACTAAAACGGACCACTTTTTTGTGCCACTAAGTGTACGATGCGCGAACTTACCCCCACTATACCAAATCCTTGCCATGTTACGTGCCGGCTACTATATAATATCTGGCGCAGTACTATGTACCGATGGAGCCGGTGAAAACGGTGTTAGATCATTTTGAGTCGAGTTGGAGGTGCGTCCGCCCTCCAACTCGACGTGTTGTGCAATGTATTTATCAAAAGTTTTAACCACACGGCTTTTGGTAGTTGCTTGTATTTTCGGAGCAAAAAGTGTGGGTAATATCTCTCACAGCCATATCCTCCAATTTATTGTTTATAGCAGCAATGTTACCACTCAGCTCACTTTCAATATTCCGCAAAAACTTACGACTAGCAAAGTGATTATCAAATATCTCGCTTATAGAATAGAATAGAATAGAATAGAATAATCGTTTATGATACTGGGTAGGTGAATAACAACAGATCGAAATAAATTCAGACGTTGATTTTGTAAAGGTCTCATCGGCTATGTTTGCGCAATACAGACAGTAGGTCTCGCCACACTTAGAACGAACGATATTTTCCTCTTCAATAGGATTTCGACATCCGGAACAAATCGACAATACCGGAGATGACATTTTCAAAAGTCCGCCTCACTGAGGCACATAGCGTAGGTATAATATTTTGCTGCTTCTGTGTTGCCTTATCACTAGTGCTAGCGCTTCGATGTAATGGCCACGAGCGAGTAAACACAAATGCACACTATCGAGCAAGTCGTGTGCACCACGCGCACCTACTACACATCATGCAACGGGCAACTGTTATCTATATTTCAAATGTTGAAAAGTTTTGCACTTGTAATTGATTATTTTACACAGTTTAAGTTCACAATTAGTCACCAATGATTCAAATAACTATTAATTGATACTTTTTAACTACTTTTAGGAAGCGAAAACTGAAATTATATTTAGTTTAATGATTTTTAGATAGATATATGATAGACTAAATGTCATGATTGTTAATCTTTCAATCCTACAGGCAAAGAGTCAAAAGAATAACTATGATATCATGTATCTTCAGCATTGTAATAGGTATTTGTAGCAGTTTATATGAAAATTGTAAACGGCATGGAACATTTCTTATAGAAAATCATCAAATATAAAAATATCCAAGTTAAGGCCATGTATTTAAAAGGCATGTTTCTAGGCATGTGTGCTGCATCAATGATGGGAGATGGGCCTTCTGGACGCGTAGGCCTAGAATGGGAAGCCGAACCTTAAGCAGATCAACTGCCAGATGGTCAGATAGCATTAAAAAGACTCCATAAAGTATCCATTAGAGACTCCGCACATAGAACTCATTTGAGGAGCATGCATACCGCATCCTTCAGCAGTGGACCACAGAAAAGAAAGAAGAAGAATTGTTTTTAATGCAGTTTTCAGCAATAGATAGAGTGATTCAAGAGGAAGGTTTATGTGTGTAATACATGCATAATATAGTAGAAGAAATCCAAGAATATTTAAAGAATTTCGTGCGAAGCCAGAGCGGGTCGCTAGTACATAGTAAAATAATGATCTATCATCTTAATAAATGAGCACAAAATAGTTTTTAGTGCGAAGACATTTCAAATGTATGAGCCATGACACCAAAATTAAAATTTCACTTACGACATCATCATCGAAGCTCAAAGCCTTTGCCTTTGTTTCACTTGTATTCCAATAATCATCGTCATCCATTGTATTAGTATTTATTGATTCTTTTTAAACAACTAAAACATACGATGTAAATACAAACATTTATGAAGTTACTGTCAAAATTTTACTTTTGACATTTGACGTTGGTTGCGAATGATGTCTATTCCGTTCTGAAACACCAAAATTTGTCAACAAGCTAGTTTTCGAACTTAGAGTATATATTTAAGGGAGCTGCAGAACGAGCGGAAAGCGTGATCGGAGTAGAGAGAGAGAGAGATTGAGTTTAGTTAAAGTCTGTCTCTATCACGCAAGCTTCTGATTATTTGGTGTATTTTCCACTAAATCAGTCATCATCACATCACCCAATCTGTTTAGTTCAGACATATTCATGGCACAAAATATAGAAAGTAGATTTACTACGTACTTTAAACATAGAATATGCAAATACATGCTTAAAGTATCTACAAAATTTCAGTATATAACAGTAATTTAAAATATGTTTAACTCTAATTCAAAACAAAGTTACTATGAAGCTACCAGTTGAACTTAACACAGTTTGCATGATATATATTTATATGTATGCTCTAAGTTCTTTTCTTCATATTTCGTTGTTGATATTGTTGTTGTACGATTCATGTTTAGAAAAACAAATAAAGAAAGTCTCGTGCATGTTTTAATACCACGCAATAGGCTATTTGACAATATTGAAAATAAACTATGGATTGTGGTCATCCTATTAGATAATAGTCTAAATAGACATATTTCACTATAAATCAAACAAAATAATGTAAGTTTCTCGCAGACTGCACGAAATAAAACTAACAAATTTTTTAAAATTTTGTCTGCGACATGAACGCCTTGTGATTGGTTGCAACTCTGGTGACGTCACATGCTAAGAAACGAAAGATTCCTCTATTGAGTATGGTTTGCGTTTTATGTTTTCGGAGAGATAATAATCGATCTGTGAGTTATTTCTGCAGTACTTTTTTAATAAACTATTTAATAAGTGGTTCGAAACAAAAAGGAACCAAATTTTGTGCGTGCCGATACCAGCAACCTACATAAGACAAACGCTTTTATGATTGCACTTTTCTATCTATACAAAGAAATAAAATTGGCGTGTCTGTTTGTGATATTAAAATAACCGTTTTTTACTAAATTCATATGTTTATATGCACGGTACATATACCAAAAATGTAGTTAAAAAGTTTTTGTCTGTCTGTTTGTTCCGGGTAATATCTGGAACGGCTGGACGGATTTTGACGGGACTTTTACTGGCAGGTAGCTGATGATCCAGGGAGTAACTCAGGCTACTTTTTTAGACTTACTTTGTCCCGCGGCTTTACTCACGGTACGACGATAACCGCGGGTAATACCGCGGGGTTCAGCTAGTATACAATAAAATTCTATATGGAGAGATTACCATGATATTAAGGTGGATCTGATAGAATGTGTAGAAAATGTTTAGACAAGAATTGTTTAAAACAAGCCTTTGCCTAGTTTTCCTGATCTCGAGAGGGAGCTCGTTTCTGTGGATCGGTCATCGGGCCCCGAGGAAGTCGATTGTGCCTTCGGGTACTTCGCCAGTAGCGGGTTCAACTCGTCCATGGTCGTGACTTTGTCGAAGATGCCAGCTGGGACCTTGACGACTATGATGCCATTCTGAGTTGAGCTAGCAGAAACCCCAAAATGCATCCTAGTCTTGGCGAATATGGACTGCGTGGTTTTGATGAGAAACTCCTTAATACTGACAGAGGAGCCCTACAGCACTGATTTTGCCTTCCATACCGATGATCTGTCATCAACACTGGAAAACTTTATATATTGGTCGCCGAAGTTCCTTACTTGACGCTCATAGTCGGTGGCAGACCCTGATAGAAGAAGCAGTTACGTTCTTGAGGCTTAAGTGGTTGTTGATGAGTTGTAGCACGACAGCTTTGCAGTCCTCCTTTTCAGACTCTTCAACACCTTAGAAAAGCAGCGACTTACGCCGCTATCTGATCTCAATGTCGTCAATCTGTCTGGAGCACTCGCCTATCTGCTTCCGGAGCTAGCCTAGCATCAAGAAAATCAGCACTCGGAAGCTTCGAAATTCCTCCGCGAACTTGGCTAGGGTGTCTTTGGTGGGACCAGCACTTTGAATCTGAGCTTCAAGGTCTGACATTTTCCTGATAAAGGTCTCCTCAAGTGTCTTCTGCTTCGATATTATATCAGTTATTTGTGAAATTTGTGAACCCCGCGGTTGTTGTTGGACCGCGAGAAACGCCGTGGGGCAAAGTCAGTCTAAAAAAAGTAGCCTAAGTTACTCCTGGGATCATCAGCTACCTGCCAGTGAAAGTCCCGTCAAAATCTGTTCAGCCATTCCAGAGATTACCCGGAACAAACAGACAGACAGACAGAGAGACAGACAGACGGACAAAACTTTATTTAACTACATTTTTGGTTTATGTATCGTGTATACATACATATGCATTGATTAAAAAGCTGTTATTTTAATATTACAAACAGACACTCCAATTTTATTTATTTGTATAGATGTAGCACTGCAAAACGATGCGCTGGCAGGAGGTGGATTAATTTAGGTACTAATGATTACATTAAATGCGTTGCGAACGTGAGTAGCAGAAATTTAATTGAATTTACTTGTCATAAGATGTGAAATTAAGCAAACGGTTAAGGCAAAATTTACGACCCATCTTTTATTTTCTACACATACCGCCGAAAAAAAACATGAATATTGTTTCTTAAGTGACTTTCGACTTACAGTAGATAAAATAAATAAAAAAATGTGATAAGAAACTAAACGAACAGAAATAAAGTATGTATCCATTTCGTTACGTAATGTTTTTCGTTCATTTCTTTACATGGATGACGGTGTCATCGCTAAGAGTCCACAAACTGTCCACAGTTACCAGCCCCCCTAGCCAAGTTGCAAGCGTTCTTTTTTCTGCAATAACGATTGCACACCTACATTTTCGTGTGTCATTGGTTAATCTTAGAACAAAGTAATCTTAGACCAAGTATTAGCCAATGACACACGAGAATTAAGACGTTAACGATGACATTTTAGTGCTTGAGTGTCTTTAATCAGTAGTATAAAATTCGTAAACGATTACAAATGAACGATCATCAATCTATACAAATAAATAAAATTGGAGTGTCTGTTTGTAATATAAAAATAACCGCTTTTTACTAAATGCATATGTCTGCATACATGGTACATATACCAAAATAACATTTTTGTCGGTCTGTTCCGGCTAATCTCTAGAACGTTTGGACCGAATATAAGAAGTAACTTAGGCTACGTTTATTAGACTAGCTTCGCCCCGCGTTACGACTATAGCCGCGGGTAACACCGCGGGCTCAGCTAGTATAAATAATCACGTTGAAATCATGTTCATGCATCGGTTTCGGTTGTCGTCATGTTTATTACTTGCTGATTATTGTTGTAAGAATCTAATCACAATATTTATTGTTATTCATTAATTTCGAAACAGTATTATATTGTTTAAAAATTTCATATATTGTCAACTAATATTGTCTCGCGTTAGGAAAGCAGGACGCTAATTTTGGTTATGGTCACAGAGTACCTACATTACGTTGTGTTTGCCTTTACTTATATTGATATTTTACAGACAGACAAAAATTTTTTTAACTACATATTTGGTATATGTACCGTGTATACATACATATGCATTTAGTAAAAAGCGGTTCTTTTAATATTACAAACAGACACTCCAATTTTATTTATTTGTATAGATAGTAATGTGCTAAAAATGAGTAATCGATAGTTTTTATTGTATTTTTACACTGAGCATATCTTTATTGGGACTAATCCCGCCCACATTCCCGCCACTGTAACTCCTGTACACCAGGATCAACAGCAGTGACCCACGAACACACCGAGTTATGACACTCGGGAAGTCCCAGGAAGAAAATTAACTGTCTTGGAACCCGCAACGAAATTAATCAGAAGAAAAACAGGAGGAGTTGGAAATGATAAATCCACTTCCCTCCTTAGCAAAGCGGGAGACAAAATGAAGTCAAAATAGGCAGACACCTTTTTCAAACCGGGAAGCACCACGGATAAAGTATTAGGGGTCCTAAGTGAGCTATGTTTGATTACTATAGTATGTATGGCAGAATCGCCTAAACGCACTGAGGATATCTATGCCAGCTGGCTGAATAGTGTAGGTACTGGGATAGGTATAAATAAATAAAAAAATCGGACATCTAACACACAAAGCCATCTAGTCCCAAGCTAAGCAGAGTTTGTGTTATGGGTACCTACTAGAAAACTGATACAGATACATGTATATATTTTTTTTGTAAATATATATTATACATAGATAACACCCAAACTCCGAAACAAATATTTGTAGATGATATAAACATTTGTCGGGTCGGACACCCGGAAATCATCACCTCATGATCAGCAGTCGCACACGCCAACCGAGAGACCAACGAGGCAGTCAATGTTAACAAAGTCAAGTATGTGGCCGGCCCAGCTGTTTAGCCTTCGTACCGTACCCTTATTGGCCCTTAATACCAGGAAGAGGTTGAAGGTGACCATTCTAATCGGCCCAGCTGTTAATAAATAGTGTGTTATTTTTTTGGTAATCAACCGACTATCTTTATTTATTTACTAGCTGAACCCCACGGTGTTACCCGCGGTTATCGTCGTACCACGAGTAACGCCGCGGGACAAAGCTAGTCAAAAAAAAGTAGCCTTAGTTACTCCCTGGATCATCAGCTACCTGCCAGTGAAAGTCCCGTCAAAATCCGTCCAGCCATTCCAGAGATTACCTGGAACAAACAGACAGACAGACAGACAATTTTTTTTTAACTACATTTTTGATATATGTACCGTGTATACATACATATGCACTTAGTAAAAAGCGGTTATTTTAATTTAACAAACAGACACTCTAATTTTATTTATTTGTATAGATTAGCCGGCTCGTAACAGTATGTTTATCAAGTCTGGTTACTATAGTTTGCCAAGTTTGAGTTTCGGAATGTCGTGTGAGATAACTAAAGTTATTTTTATTACTAGTAATTGCCTTCACTCGCGGTAAAAGTAGGACCTATATGTGTTATTCGGATGTATGACCTAAATCTAATACTTTTAAACGAGCAAGTCTTGTGTGTATATCTATACAAATAAATAAAATTGGAGTGTCTGTTTGTAATATTAATATTAAAATAACCGATTTTTATTAAATGCATATGTATACAATGTGACTGCCTCGGTGGCGCAGTGGTAGCGTGTGCGACTGGTGATCATGAGGTTCGATTCCCGGGTCGGAACAAATGTTTGTATGATCTGCAAATATTTGTTTCGGAGTTTGGGTGTTTTCTACGTATAATATGTATGTATTTACAAAAAAAAAGTATATAAGTATTCATATCAGTTGTCTAGTACCCATAATACAAGCTTTGCTTAAGAGTAGCAAACATCCGTACATCCTCACCCACTTTCGCATTATAACATCAGTATTTTAAGATTCATTTTCGTCTAAATGCATTTACGGTACCTACAAGTCAACTAACTGCAGAATACTTCATTCTCAATACAATCTTGTGTCATGGTTAAAGAACCGATGACCCCTGTTTACCCCCACTAACGGATCATCAACAGTGTCAACAGTCGCGATGGAAGCACCTGGCAGGTACTTTTCATTCGTTTGGCAAACACGCTATGTGAATAAACGTGTCCTCAGTGACGAAGCGTGAACAACCTTCTGCTGTTTTACTAATATTGTTTTAAAGTGTTAAAAATGTTACAATTCTATAGTAGTCCATTGTTACGACAATACGCAGTTGTGATAGTAGGTGTGTATATTGATATTTCTATATTGTTTCCTTACTTCTAAGTGAGTTTGTGAGTGGTTCGTAAGTAGGTATACAAAATTAAGTTTACTGTGCCAGTGATAAGTTTTAAAGTACTGTAAGTAAATTTTAAAGTAAATATCGTTATTAGAACATCTATATCTATCTGCATCTATGCAAATAAATAAAATTGAAGTGTCTATTTGTAATTTGAAATTAATAACGTGTTAATAAGTGCATGTGAAAGTATATACTTAAAAAATCTATTTCTAAAATGTTTGTTTAGTGTCTGTGTGACCGATTTTGAGGGGACTTCCACTGGCAGATAGCTGACGTAATATGGAGTAGGTACTACTTTTATTTTAGACTAGCTGCGCGCCGCGTAGTTGCCCGCGTTTGTAGCTGTGCAACAACCGCAGGTAACATCGCTTGGTGCAGTTTGTTTATGATAATAAGTATTTTTTACCTTTATTTTATAAAATAATCTTAAATCTATTACAAGACATAAAACTCGCCAAACGAAAATGTTATGTAGCGAGATGCGCTCAATTATGTTAATTTTTCTCTGTCTGTCTGTCTTTCTGCCTGTTTGTTTGTTCCGGTTAATCTCCGGAACGGCTGGACCGATTTTGACGGGACTTTCATTGGCAGGTAGCTAATGATCCAGGGAGTAACTTAGGCTAGACATTTTAGCATTTTTTAGACTAAATTTGTCCCGCGGCGTTACTCGCGGTACAACAATAACCGCGGGTAACACCGCGGGGTTCAGCTAGTTCATTCCATAAGTGTTCTAAGAGGCGACTAAGAGTTAGCAGGAATACATCACTGCACTGCAAAACTTGATAGGAACCCTATACCAACTTGCCCTGCTAGTAGGTCAAATTCTCCTTCCTAGAGGAAGGCCTGGCCAGGGCTTCCAGGGTGATGCCTATTTTTCAAAAAAAATCATTGCCATGACAACAATAGATATTTGTTTTTTTCATGTTTAACTGGCAACCGATCCCAGCTTCGCACGGGCTTTTTACGTAAAATCTATACTAATATATAAAGCTGAAGAGTTTGTTTGTTTGTTTGAACACGCTAATCACAGGAACCGCTGGTCCGATTTGAAAAATTCTTTCAATGTTGGATAGTCCGATAGTTATCGAGGAAGGCTATAGGGATATATATATATATATATATATATATATATATATATATATATATATATATAGATATCTCTTTTCGGCCCTTGTTGATCTGTTGGCGATTGTTGAGCAACAGGTTTTGTTGATCTAATGTGTATTCCGGCGAACTAATGTGGCTCCGCTCTGGATCAACAATTGCAACCCCTCTGCTGGCAGAATTATGAACTATTTACATCATTTTTATACAAATCCACACCACGATTGGGTCTTTTCTATGATAGACTGTTTCCACTTTGCTTCACAATTAATTAACGAATTAATGCGTAACGTATTATTGCCTAAGGACCCTTCAAACAAAAAAAGGTACGTAATCAGATATATTTAGGTACTATTTAACTTTACCAAAAGTAAAAAAAATTGTTGATACGTATTTAAGCCTTTCTGGATAGTCTACCCTTAAGGGGGTGAAATAGGGGTTTAAAGATTGTATGAAAGTTTGTCATTTTTTAAGTTAGAACATAAAACTTTATCTTCGGGCTACTGATTAGAAATGACATGATACGCATTTAAGCGTTTTTGGATATTCTACCCCTAAGGGGGTGAGATAGGGGTTAAAGATGGTATGGAAGTTTGTCATTTTTTAAGTTAGAACATGAAACTTTATCTTTGGGCTATTGATTAAAATAACTGGATACGTAATTAAGTGTTTCTGGATATTCTACCCCTAAGGGCGTGAAATAGGGGTTGAAAGTTTGTATGTTGTTGTAAGTACGTCCTTCTTTAAGTTAAGAAGAGGTAACTTTATTTCACGGCTATTGATTAAAAATTAGTGGTGACATATTTAACCGTTTCTGGATATTCTACCTCTAAGGGCGTGAAACAGGAGTTGAACATTTATATATATGTCGGAGTCACAGTGTGGCGATCGGTCGAAGCGGTTTTTATGAAATGGTGACGTCAGCTTCGCCGACGTCACTTGGATATTTTGTCAAGTGGCACTCATGATTTTAAAGCAATAGAAATCGCTCTTAATCAAGTCTAGTCTAGTCTAGTAATCAATCTTCATTATTACACACGTTGGTAGGTAGGGTTTATTTGCACAGCCAAAGACAATATAAAATTCCAATAGTTTATTGAATCAATGAAGCTACAGTTAAAATCATAGATCGGCACAACATTGTCAAAGTGAATTAGGTGAGAACACCAAAATCCACTGAACGTCCGTGACGACCCATAACCTCCAGTTTCCAAAATGCGTAGAGCCTTATGAGAAGAATACTGGCAAAGAAACTCATGGCCACTCTTTTAAATCTTAACTTATTAGTTACAAACTATCAATAGTCAATTACAACAATTAAGAAGACTATGTACTTAGCTTATTTACAGCTTGTCTTTCCTCGTACAATGCCCGTACTAAACTGATCTGTTGATTCTATTTTACTTCAATACGAAACGGTGGGTAGTTAGATTAAGAGCCAAAAGGTTAGTAGTCCCGCAACTCGTGCGGCCGCTCTCTTTTATACCGGCTAGTCTAGTGGTGACACCTACCACTGTATTCGGTGTTACCCGCACACATTTTAGTAACATTTAATATTGCTTACAGAATCGACTAAAACTAAACCAACATTATTAAATCAAGCTGTAAGTAAACTAAGACGTAATAATCACATCGTTAACAACAAATAATCAGTTTCTTCCTTTACATACACCGTCCACAGATTCCACCCAAACTGCCATGTTTCTCGATGCACAGTTTGACGTTTCGAATAATCGATTGAAATAAACACGAATTCAAATTAAAACTTAAGAAAACTACTCGTTCTCCGACACGGCCGTCCTGATGCATCACACGTCCTCGTGTGAGTCATCTGTAAACAAAGAAAAAAGCAACCACAGTAGCTCAATTTATTCGGCCTGGCCCACAGGCATTCTGATAAGACTTACACGTCTACGTGTTTGTTAACTGAGGAATCATCTGGACAGTGAATCCGTCCTCTCGGCTATTCCTGACCAAATTAAAGATTCATAGAAGCCAATTTCAATTATAACAAATTATTTTGCCTCCATGATTTCAAATTTGATGTTTGTATTCACGTCAGTATCACGATAAGGTTCTGACCATGCTCATTTATGTCTCTACCAGCATAATCACAAATCTTAGTACAAACAATAATGATTGTTAACCTAGGTTCAGCACCTCTGTCTAAATCGCCAGTAACAGCGTTAAGACGTTTTGACTTAGTCGCTTAACCAGCAACTTGCGTATCACCACTTCACCAGCGGCTTTTTGCTCAACTCTTAACCAGAGGTCGAGATCTTTTTATTGTCACTTAACCAGCGACTAACATTCGCATAGCCAGATGCGCACCGCGCACTCTCTACAGATAAGTACTGCATGAGCTACGGCTACAAATGACCAGCGAGACCTAAGGAGGTAGTGAAACCAGGTTACCAACACTACATCCCTTGTAATTCAATAACTTTGTTTATTAATTAAAATAAACTTAAAGAGTGTAATCCTATCTCTATCAACAATTAACAATAGTGTGGTTAAACGTCACAAAATACATTCCAGATAATTGTTCACGAACAAAATAAAGACTTCGATTAATCTAATAAACTATTCAAGGATCATTGTTTTCTACATCATGTTCATCGGACATATCAATAGGGACTTCACTAGTGCGTATCTGAGGGTCTGTATTCACTTTGATTACTGCGAGTGTAGATGATCAATGGTTGGTAGAAAATATGTGTGGGTAGAAAATATGTGTGGACAGCAAATTCGCGGTCTCCCTCTAGTATTTCGGTGACCACGTAAGGACCTTTATACTGTGGGTCTAATGTCATTTGATTGCGATCCTCATTTTAAAAGAGAATGTAGGCACCAATAGAAACGACCTCATTATTTTTAAGAACTTTTCGAAAATTACAACTGAAAAGCCTAATGCAAGCAGATTTTCATTCTTTTCTTTAAATAATTATGTCGTTTGAAATACAGTAATCGTGTACCTACTACAGGAAATACTATTCAGTGCATTTCTTCAACCCGGATATCTTGACAGAATTTATTGTTTTATTAAAAAGACAACCCTCCCATTAGGAATAAACATCCTGTGTCACGGGGGACCTCACAAACGGATATAAAACGTACACAAAAATCACCCAGACTCAGGGCAAGAATTTGTGAACCACACAATACTAAGTTACAATAAGGGCGGGCGTTACCTACACTCAATAATATTACTGCACTATATCGTCGTTGGCTCAGAAATCTATCTGACAGAATTTGTCTTATTAAAGAGCATTTGAAACAAAATGAAAACTTCTCACCAAATCTTTCTTGGAGCTGAACTAGAGCTGGTTGGATGCAGCTGACATTCACTGGTTACTCGGTTTGCAAATCGTTTGTCTTAATATTCATATTGGAACGGCATCTATGACACCACACTTGAATAAGGTTCAAGTAATCATCTTCTGCGCTTTGGTTTCCTTTGATTGTCAGGCGAGGTAGTATCTGAAATCTCAGATTATGTGTTAGCAATATTGTCACGACTAAAATTGTCCTAATCTTTACTAGATTACGTAAACTTTTGATTTTGGCACAGCTGTGACAGCGATTGTATTTTCACACATCACTTCTTCACTTTTACAGTCGGAGTAGTTCTCTCACTAGTTGGCGCTTCTCGTATAACACAAATTAATTCCGTATCGAAAAGATTTTTTTTTTAACGTAGGGTAAACGAAAATAAAATAATAAAAGTCTGCCCTGTATTTTGTTCCTAATTCGTTATGGGTAATCCATAGGGGTAATTCACAGGTAATCCATAGGGGTAGTTCATAGGTAATCTCTAGGGGTAGTCCACTGGGGTAATTCACAGGTAATCTCTAGGGGTATCACAGGTAATCCATAGGTAATCTCTAGGGGTAGTCCACAGGGGTAATTCACAGGTAATCCATAGGGGTATCCATAGGTAATCCATAAGGTAATTCACAGGTAATCCCACTTCTGATGTCGGAGTCACAGTGTGGCGATCGGTCGAAGCGGTTTTTATGAAATGGTGACGTCAGCTTCGCCGACGTCACTTGGATATTTTGTCAAGTGGCACTCATGATTTTAAAGCAATAGAAATCGCTCTTAATCAAGTCTAGTCTAGTCTAGTAATCAATCTTCATTATTACACACGTTGGTAGGTAGGGTTTATTTGCACAGCCAAAGACAATATAAAATTCCAATAGTTTATTGAATCAATGAAGCTACAGTTAAAATCATAGATCGGCACAACATTGTCAAAGTGAATTAGGTGAGAACACCAAAATCCACTGAACGTCCGTGACGACCCATAACCTCCAGTTTCCAAAATGCGTAGAGCCTTATGAGAAGAATACTGGCAAAGAAACTCATGGCCACTCTTTTAAATCTTAACTTATTAGTTACAAACTATCAATAGTCAATTACAACAATTAAGAAGACTATGTACTTAGCTTATTTACAGCTAGTCTTTCCTCGTACAATGCCCGTACTAAACTGATCTGTTGATTCTATTTTACTTCAATACGAAACGGTGGGTAGTTAGATTAAGAGCCAAAAGGTTAGTAGTCCCGCAACTCGTGCGGCCGCTCTCTTTTATACCGGCTAGTCTAGTGGTGACACCTACCACTGTATTCGGTGTTACCCGCACACATTTTAGTAACATTTAATATTGCTTACAGAATCGACTAAAACTAAACCAACATTATTAAATCAAGCTGTAAGTAAACTAAGACGTAATAATCACATCGTTAACAACAAATAATCAGTTTCTTCCTTTACATACACCGTCCACAGATTCCACCCAAACTGCCATGTTTCTCGATGCACAGTTTGACGTTTCGAATAATCGATTGAAATAAACACGAATTCAAATTAAAACTTAAGAAAACTACTCGTTCTCCGACATATATATATATATTGTCCTCTACTCGCCAATTGTTGATCAGGCCGAGATTGCAATAATTGTTGATCCACCTTTTCGGTACTATTTCTAAGGAAGTGTCCAGTGTATAGTCTTACAGGCGTAATATAGTATTATACGGTTTGCAACGATGTGCTTAAGTTTACGGCAAAATCTCTATCTCGATTGACTCGGCAATTGCAGCTCTAATAACCGTTATCTTTTTCATAAATGATACTTTGTTGATCACTTTTTTCATACTTGATGATACTTTGTTGATCAATATACACAACGTTTGATTAACATATGCCACGTGAACTAATATTTTAAAACGGCGTGGTATACACCAAGTAGTTAGAGCAGAATTTTAATATTCATTCTGGTTGAGATTTTTTTTAAACGTGAAAGCACTTTCGCGTTGTAAAACCTCTTAAAACTACCTACTTGAAAAAGTTTTTTTTTAACTGTTTCGTTGGTCTAGTAAATAAAGTTTCATTTGTATACCTTAAAAAAATTACTTTCACACAAACTTTCGATCTTTTTATTCCCATAAATGCTGTGATATCAGTATTTATTTATTTGTAATCAAAAGTCTACTTCGAGACTAACCTATATTCGAACTGTGATGTACTATTATCCCTTAGGGGTAGAATCTCCGGAAACTCTTAAATACGTTTTAATTTATTTTTAATCAGTAGCCTAAAGATAAAGTTTCATGTTCCCAACTTAAAATGACGGACTTCCATACAAATTTCAACCCCTATTTCACCCTATTTGGGGCAGAATACGCTTAAATACGTATCTAATATTTTTTTATCAGTAGCTCTAAGATAAATATTTATGTTTCTAACTTAAAAATGACGGACTATCGTACAAACTTTCAGACCCTATTTTACCCTCTTAGGAGTAGAAATTCCAAAATTCCTATTTCTATATATGGTGGTATTTAAAGAATCAGCCTCATACTCCAAAAGAATACAAGTTAAGGTCTATACGTACGTGTAATATTAAAATAATCTTCTAATTCCTAACTGTTGAAGAGTTTAACCTTTTACCATCAGTTCACCTAAATAACTTGAAACTACACAACTAAAGGTCTATAGATGCATATGAAATCGAAGGATTATCTTCCAGCTCCTAACCGTTGAGGGGTTATACCATTCATCATCAGCTTATCTAAATAATTTGAAAGAATACGACTAAAGGTAACATACATACATAGGATATTTAAAAATTTATCCTCCAACTCCTAACGGTTAAGGAGCTGTACCTTACATCATCAGCTCATGATCATGAAATGATGACTACCAGAATGATGATGAATGAAAGTATCGGTGTAACTATAGAAAATACACTAACACTAATATATGTGCCTACAAAAAATGAGTATGCTAATTTTTTGTAGGTTCGAACACAAAAATAATTTTCAAAATTGGTGATATAGTTTCAAGAGTTAGGACTTGTTCATTGGAAATTTCTTTGTTTTTCAGGATCTAGTTTCAACAATTCCTTAAATATTAGTAATTTAGAAGTTTTTAACGAAAAACTAAATACCTTTTTTTCCTTTTCTTATTTTGTTAATAACAATCGCAATTTTTTATGCGCTAATAAATCCGTAAAAACATTTTTCTAGACGTCATGACACTCATTACGAATCGAATGAGCTATCGCACATTATTTTTAGGAGCATTATTATAACAATAATATACCGGTTCCTTTCTACCGAGGTTGCTGCTCCGGCCCCGCGTTTTAAAATGCTAGTTGACGCGGCGTATGTTGATCAAAACGTTGTGTATATTGATCAACAAAGCATCATCAAGTATAATAAAGTTGACCGTTATTAGAGCTGCAATTGCCGCGTAAATCGATGACGAGCTAGAGTATTTGCCATAGACTTAAACACAGCGTCGGAAGGCGTATAATACTTATATTGCGTGTATAAGACGATACACTGGATACTATCTTAGAAATATTGCCAAAAAGGTGGATCAACAATTATAGCGTATCTCGGCCTGATCAACAATTGCCGAGTAGAGGACAATATATATATATATATATATATATATATATATCTATCATCACGCTACTACTAAAAGGAGCAGAGCAACAATGAAGAATGTTTCAAAAACGGGGGAAATTTTCACGCTACGGGCAATATAAGGCGCAATCGAGGTTGCGTGGGTCAGCTAGTATAATATTATAGCAGTACTATTAGTTATTCAGTGATATAGCCTATGTTACCCCGAGAAGATGTGCGGCTTAATTTTTTCTGACGTCTTCATTATATTTCAGCCAATATATTTCAAAATAAAAAATAAATGTATATGAAAACCTTTTTCAAGAATCACTCTCTACATTGGTAAAAAAAACAACTCAAAATCCGTGCAGTACCATTATCATATTATAGGTCTTTTGAACATATTGAGAGGTTTTTGAAGACCATTTTTTCATTTACGTATCCGTTTGCAAAATACTTAACTTTTAAGTGTATTTTTTTGTAAATCTACCACTCTAAAAGCGAAACGGTTTGCTTATAAAAACTAAAAAAAAATCATGATGGAAGTCCATATAATGAACTTAAAGGAAAACTATACCAGCTTAGATAACTTTGTTATTTCAGGAGTTATAGAGGCCTCACTTGTAAAATGCGCTTACTAGGAAAAATCGTACAAAAATAACGAAATGATAAGTAAACATATACCAAGAACATCTTATAAATCCACGTGCCATTATGTTTAACTACGGTACCGTTTTCTATGCGTGGCCTGACACGTACTTTCAAGGTTATGCCCTTGTAACAAGTAACTAATTATTAAAAAAACCGACTGCGGCAATATCTGCTATCTTTATCAAATTCATTAAATAACTAAAAAGATAGAAAGAAGTGAAAGAAAAGAAAATTTATAATTATTTTTTCAAATTTTCATGTACTTAGCGTCACTCTTACGACTAAGACGAATCTATTGACACCACTTACATAAAAATACGACAAGCCGTTTAGGCTCTAGGTCTAGGGCATGCCAAAGAAATATACATTCACACATTCGAGTGTACCTATGACTCGAAAAACATTACCCTTCTTCCATCGCAGTCGGTCAAAAAAGACGTAATTTCTGCTTTATTTACTTTATAACCGTGTTACGTTCCAACAAATTAACTTGGTTTACTAGCCATCACTGAAAGGTTCTACTCTCAGAGCAGGTCAGATGAAACCCTCGAAGTCTTTCATCATCAGATCAGTTTGAAGGTGCTAAATTATACTTTGTTCTTGTAGACTAATGCACATAAAGGTTTTGAATGACAATTAGAGGTTTATTTCAGTTGTTTAGAGAGCTACTAAGTTGTAAGTGAAGTTAGCATATCGTGCTAGTATACCATAAATGAACCGTGTGTCGACCTAGTGATATCATCGCATCAGATAAGGGGGGAGGGGGATACACGGTAGGTGGGGGGGGGGGGAAAGGTTAAGCATTTCTATAACTAGAAAAATCGACCCAAAACCGAGACCTCTGGCAGTTTATTGACAATAACAACATAATAATGTTATCAGCGATCGTAATTGACCTACATTTTATTATGAATAATGTACCAACTTACTAATTTATGATAAGCAAGCAGGACCATACGAAATTATCTATTACAAAAAAATTCTATAGTTATCAGCACACTTCTACACAAACAAATCGTCCTTTAATTGGTTCAGGTGTGATACGGTCAGCAACAAAAGTCGATGAACAGACACAGAACTAAACTTCCACTTTCCACAATGACAACATAAAATTATTATCATCGATCGTAATTGACCTACATTTTATTATGAATAATGTACCAACTTACTAATTCATGATGAGCAGGACCATATAAAATTATCTATTACAACAAAAAAATACTCAATAGTTATCAGCACACTTCGACACAAACAAATCGTCATTTAATTGGTTCAGGTGTGATACGGTCAGCAACAAAAGTCGATAAAAAAAAAATGTTTTCGGACATCTAAACACACAACGCCATCTAGTCCCAAGAGAAGCAGAGCTTGTGTTATGGGGTACTAGACAACTGATACAAATACATATATACTTTTTTTTTGTAAATACATACATATTATAGATAGAACACACCCAAACTCCGAAACAAATATTTGTAGATCATACAAACATTTGGTCCAACCCGGGAATCGAACCCGAGACCTCATGATCAGCAGTCGCTCACGCCAACCGCGAGACCAACGAGGCAGTCAAATGATGAACAGACACAGAAATAAACTACAACTTTCCCGCGACTCCGCCCGCGTGTATGTCGATTATCGTGGTGAATGTAATTCTGATGTACGAGTATAAGCTACTAGCTGTTGCCCGCGGCTTTGCCCGCGTGGAAGTTGATTGTATGTATTTAATTAAAACTGTATAAGTATGTATGAATAATTTATTCATGTTTTTAAACGTATTAATTTATTTTTTATCTTAGATTATACATTATCTATGTATATAACAATGTTTACGTAAAATAATAAATGTTTTTTATTATTATAATAAAAAATAATTAAAATAATAAAATTGCAAGGAAAACTATTCTAACGGGGGCTTTGTGAAAGGAAGAGT
The DNA here is from genome assembly GCA_905220595.1 of Spilosoma lubricipeda. Classification (NCBI taxonomy): domain Eukaryota; kingdom Metazoa; phylum Arthropoda; class Insecta; order Lepidoptera; family Erebidae; genus Spilosoma; species Spilosoma lubricipeda. The sequence goes on along the minus strand of HG992296.1, from coordinate 11,264,861 downwards.
AACTTCTTAAAATAATGATTTTTAGTAGTTTTGTTCTGTTTGTCTATGCGTTTGTGCATGCTAATCTCAGGAACGGCTTACCCGATTTGGATGCGGTTTTCACTAATGCGTTGCAGTTTGCTCCACTTAATATTTAGTATTTCCTTCATTTCAATCGGCTTATAGATAAAAAAGTTATATCAGTTTAAAAAATCGATACCGAACTTTACGCGGGCGGAGCCTTATTTATACAAATAAAAAAAATTTGAGTGTCTGTTTGTAATATTAAAATAACCGCTTTTTATTAATTGCATATGTATGTATACACGGTACATATATAAAAAATGTGACAAAAAAAATTCTTTTTGTCTGTCTGTTTGTTCCGGGTAATCTCTGGAACGGCTGGACTCATTTTGACGGGACTTTCACTGGCAGGTAGCTGATGAACCGGGGAGTAACTTAGGCTACTTTTTTAGACTAACTTTGTCCCGCGGCGTTACTCGCGGTACGACGATAACCGCGGGTAACACCGCGGGGTTCAGCTAGTCAAATATAAGTATGTTTATTTATCCTCGATGTGATTAATCTAGAAAGATGATAAAGGATCGAGGACCTAGGAGAAATGCTACATACAGATTATATCTACCACTGTCAACAAAAATGAGTAACTTTAAAATAATACAATTAATCCTGGTGATAAAGTTTATTACTTTAAACCGTTTGTCGTTTTTTTTACGTTTTCTTTGTGTGTTTTTAGATCGTGAGTTGTTAAATGTAATTGTATGTTTATGGCTGGGTGTAAAATTACTGCTACATACTTTATTCTCAAAACTAGCTGAACCCCGCGGTGTTACCCGCGGTTTTTGTTGTACAGCGAGTAACGCCGCGGGACAAAGTTAGTCTAAAAAAAGTAGCCTAAGTTACTCCCTGGATTATCAGCTACCTGCCAGTGAAAGTCCCGTCAAATTCCGATCAGCTCTTCCAGAGATTACCCGGAATAAACAGATAGACAGACAGACAAAAAAAAATTACTATATTTTTGATATATGTACCGTGTATACATACATATGCATATAGTAAAAAGCAGTTATTTTAATATTACAAACAGACACTTCAATTTTATTTATTTGTATGGATAAGGCCCAACATGACACAAACACTTCTGTTTTAAAAGAAAACTCCTTCATCTATATTATAATACTAATATTATAAAGCTAAAGCGCTTGTTTGTTTGTTTGGTTGATCGCGCTTATCTCAGAAACTACTGGTGCTATTTGAAAAATTCATTCAGCGTTAGATATTACATTTATCGAGGAAGGAATGAAAAATGTTACAAAAACGGGGGAAAATTATTTCTTCTGAGTGTTTGAGTTGCGCGCGCGGCGTAAATGGTTAAAGATTCGTCAAAATAAGATACGAAAGAATTGTTCCTCTTTAAAAGTTTAAAAAAAAGTCCTAGACAGCATAGGTATGTCTATCTTTTAACGTTGGCTCACTGTAACCTTTTTTTAAGGCAGACGATTTGTTTCAACATCACGCTACGGGCAATATAAGATGCAGACGTGGGTTAGCTTTTATTTATGTATGGCCCTGCAAAATGACTTAACTCTGCCTGATTTTTAAAATCAGTTCTGTAGATTCAGAGATAACCCAATGCAACGTTACAAACTCACAAACGCACAAACTTTGCCTCTTTATCCTACTTCCTACTAATATTATAAATACGAACGTTTGAAAGTATGGATGGATATTTGTCACTCTTTCACGTAAAAATTACTGAACCGATTTGGATGAAACTTTACAGTAATATAGCTTATACATCAGAATAACACATAGGCTACTATTTGCCGATAATATGTTAACCGACCTATAAGCGGGTGGAGCCGCGGGCAACAACTGGTATAATAATAATAGTATATATATAATAATAATAGGTATAGATAGATAACGGTGTAAACTAAGAAATTATACTTACTTGTGGGTATACCCCAAAGGCGGGCTCTTTGATTTCCAAATGGCTTTGCTTTGACAAAAAGCCGCACGTGCGCGGCGGCGCTATCAAAGTGACAGTATCAAAGCGAACGGACTATAACTAGCCGATGAGTAGCTCTTTCTTTTACATACTTCCGTTCCCTGTTACTGACTTTCAAATATTGCAAAATAAAAATAGGTCTTCCATCTTTCCACATCAGATATACAGGTACACTGCTTGTCTTTACTTAATTCTGTTTATAAACTTGCCATACTACAACTCACTACGTATGGAACAGAAACCGGTATAAAATTACATCTCCAATTCAGCGAGAAGTCAATGACATCTATGTTTTGCAATATGTTCAACAGCTTTCTGTGTAAGGATAGGCCTACGTTGAACAGCAGACTACTTAACTTCAAGTCAAGCATTAAACAAAATGTTAAAATTAGCAGTTTCATAATTTTATACAGATATCACGGCCTCACAGAAAACCGGTGTGAAACTGCGCTTTGTTTCACCGAGTGAGTGAGGATAACGGACGCCCATATCCCAACCCCTTTTTTTTTTTTTTTTTGACGGGGGGAAATCCTCATGGATGTCCTTCGCCCTGGGGAAAAGGACGAAGGGGTCTGTCAGACTCCTACTGACTAAAACCCCCCGGTGTTCCTTCTCTCACCTACGCCGGGGATCGCGGGAACTTGCGAGACAACCGCAATCCCCGACTGGTGCCGGCCCGCCTCTGCGGGCCACTTCTCGTCAGCGAGATATCCCAACCCCTTCCTCATCCCTCTCCCCATATCCCTACCTAAGGCCGGCAAGGTACTTGTGACGTCTCTGGTGTTGCGGGTGTCAATGGGCGGCGCTAATTGCTAGCCGTATCAACCTAGCAGTGGAAAGTTGGTAGAAACCATCGAAATATGGATGGAAATTTGTAGCTAAATAGTTGCTAATTAATTTATACTCTCGGTTGTCGGCACTCAAAGGTTATATATAACCTTTGAGAATGCCACAAGGCGAAACCGGTCAGGTGTAAAATAAAATAAAATAGTGGAATAAGTACAAGTGAGTTTTAATCAAGAATGAGTTGCTAATTAGTTGCTAAAATCACGCTGTCGATGCTATCTTGACACGCAGTTTTTATAGATGAAATTTCGTCATGGATTTTGTTGCTGGCCGCAGATGTCATCAGCAGAGCCCAGAGAGCCAGCAACAAAAGCTGATGATCTAAGGAGTACCTTAGGCTACTTTTTATAGACTAGCTTTATCCTGCGGCGTTATCCGCGGTACGACAATAACTGCAGGGTTCAGCTAGTATTACATAAAAAAAAGAAAAACTGCACTAGCCGTTTACCTTATAAGATAAATATAAACGCATTGTATTTGTATTTATTATTTATTGTACACATAGAACATATAAATATAAAAGAAATACAACGAAGTGTCATGTACAAAGGGCGTGTGTATATATTCATCTCACTTATGTATGTAAGTTGTTATACATATTCAACATAACATGAATAACAAACGACATATGACGTTTATTTTGCGCAGTTTTATAATCGTCGGAAGCAATCAATTTCAGACCTATTGTATTCTTATTTAGGTTCAACAATAGCACTGCACGAGTTGTAGCTTGGTAAAGCGACGACCATGTAATATATAAAATTCTCGTGTCGCGGTGTTTGTTACCGAATTCCTCCGAAAGATGGGACCGATTTTGATGAAATTTTGAGCGCATTTCGGGTAGGTCTGAGAATCGACCAACATCTATTTTCCAGACCTAATGATAAGAGTGAGCCATCCCTAATTATTTTTTATTTTTGTGGCAAAACAACGTTTGCTGGGTCAGCTTCTGTTCTAATAAATCATGGCGCTATGGATGCCATTTAAATTATGTAGTTTTAATTAAAATTTAAGTTTTTGAAAGTAAATTACAAACAAAATGTAGAAGAAACAACAAAATAACAAGAAAATGTAAGTTATGCTAAGGAAAGAGTAACATAAGGTATTTTTTTTTAGGTTTGGGCCTTCCCAAATGACTCCACTTTGCCTGATGGAAAGCATAAGCAGAATTCAAGAGTCGAGGTAGCCATACTTATTGCGAATGCAGACAATGCAGCATGGCAACCCACACCATGGCGGGCTAGTGATGCTTCTGCATCATTGGGCCTCCGGTCTCGCACTGACCAACGAAACACGACACTCACGACAGCACGAACGCTGTCATTTTACGTTGGTCTTATGTGTATTTGTCGTAATCTACCACAGAACAGAGAAAGAAATTAATAGTGTGATAAGCGACGGTAAAACATAAGAGATATTTGTCACCTAAACGCGCATAAACAATTTAACACACATAACGAAGTCTATGTTAATTCGTGGAAAGGATTCAATGAATATAAACCTTAATCGTTTCTTATAATAATCTATACAAATAAATAAAAATTGGAGTGTCTGTTTGTAATATTAAAATAACCGCTTTTTACTAAATGCATATGTATGTATACGAGATACATATACCAAAAATGTAGTCAAAAATTTTTTTGTCTGTCTGTCTGTTTGTTATGGGTAATCTCTGGAACGGCTGGACGGATTTTGACGGGACTTTCACTGGCAGGTAGCTGATGATCCGGGGAGTAACTTAGGCTACTTTTTTTAGACTAACTTTGTCCCGCGGCGTTACTCGCGGTACAACAATAACCGCGGGTAACACCACGGGGTTCAGCTAGTACTAAATACAATCTTATGTCTTTCATCTAAGCTACCTAAATTTTACTTGCACATTTAGGTTCTAGTGTAAACAGTAGTGATAATGTAGGTAGTAGGTACTCAAATTTATTACGCAATATATATGTAAACTAGCTGACCCACGCAACGTCGTTTGCGCCTTATATTGCCCGTAGCGTGAAAATTTCCCCCGTTTTTGAAACATTTTTCATTGTTGCTCCGCTCCTATTAGTAGTAGCGTGATGATATATACCCTATAGCCTTCCTTGATAAATGGACTATCGAACACCGAAAGAATTTTTCAAATCGGACCAGCGGATTCTGAGATTAGCGTGTTCAAACAAACAAACAAACAAACAAACAAACAAACAAACAAACAAACAAACAAACAAACTCTTCAGCTTTATAAATTAGTATAGATATATATAATAAATGTAAATAAATATATATATTGTTTATACAGAATTAGATCAAAATGGTTCGACGATCGTTTTTAGAAATGTACTGAAGCGATCGCGCTCAAATCTGGTGCGTCTGTCACGCCCACATTGCATTTCTATCTTTTCTTTCTTTCTTTGTTGTGGATTCAACATGACGAGCGACGGTATAAATTTGAATAACGACATACAAACGTGATTCGAATTGTAGATGAATGACGTTATGGTGCGTAGTTTTAAAATCGTCGGAAGTAATCATTTTAGACGTATTGTACTCTTGTTTAAATTCAACAATAGACACGTAAAACACGTGTCTATTGTTGAACTGAAACAGATTGGTCCAGTGGCGATCATATTGTAACTAAACACGGACGTTATTTGTGTTATGAAATTTTACTATAAACTAACAGGCCTGGCCAACTTCGCACCGCCATATTATTATTTCTAAAATATTTTCTAAATATATAAAGCTGAAGAGTTTGTTTGTTTGTTTGTTTGTTTGTTTGAACACGCTAATCTCAGGAACCGCTGGTCCGATTTGAAAAATTCTTTCGGTGTTGGATAGTCCACTTATCGAGGAAGGCTATAGGGTATATATCATCACGCTACTACTAATAGGAGCGGAGCAACAACGAAAAATGTTTAAAAAACGGGGGAAATTTTCACGCTACGGGCAATATAAGGCGCAAACGAGGTTGCGTGGGTCAGCTAGTATTTTCTATATTTCTGAAAAACTTGTTTTTGCTATGCTCTCCGCAGCTTCCCGTATATAGTGTAAAGTCGCGGACAGAAAAAAACTTTACCGGTTATCTTTCAATCTTCTTCTTAACAAATGTCCTGACAATACCAATCACATAGAAATCGAATTATCCAATTTTGGAACCGTCAACCGGAAGTAATGCGCGTACATACATTACGGCGATTCGTTTTTATCAATATAGACTAGCTGACCCACGTAACCTCGTTTGTGATTCCTATTGCCCGTAGCGTGATAATTTTCCCCCATTTTGACACATTTCTCATTGGTGCTCCGCTCCTATTGATCATAGTGTGATGATATATAACATATAGCCTACCTTAATAAATGTACTATCCAATACTGAAAGATTTTTTTGTTGTTATATATTAGTATAGATTTTTTTTCGGATGTTTATTTGGGTTTAAGATGCGGATCAAGTACTTAAAATAAATAATTGCTAATCATCATTATGATCACCGAAAATTTTAAATATTGCTGAGGAAAGTGCGACGTATATGTAGGTATGTATATGGCGTCTCAATAAGGGTGCACTTTTTAAATTTATATTAATAACCCATAATGTCCCACTGCTGGGCTTGCTTCTCCTCTCAGGCGAGGGTTAACGAAGCGTATTGTATCTAATCTCAAATTACGACACATGAGTACGAGGGATCTAAAAAAAGCTCATTCGCAATATTTTTGTTTCTCTACTACATGCATCATCCCTAATTCGTTAATTGCCTGCCTATTTTATTGGCGACTAGCTGAACCCCGCGGTGTTACCCGCGGTTATTGTTGTACCGCGAGTAACGCCGCGGGACAAAGTTAGTCTAAAAAAGTAGCCTAAGTTACTCCCCGAATCATAAGCTACCTGCCAGTGAAAATCCCGTCAAAATCCGTCCAGCCGTTCCAGAGATTACCCGGAACAAACAGACAGACAGACAGACAGACAGACAAATTTTGTTTTAACTACATTTTTGGTATATGTATTGTGTATACATACATATGCGTTAAGTAAAAAGCGGTTATCTTAATATTACAAACAGACACTCCAATTTTATTTATTTGTATAGATATAGCACTACGGCTAACTAACTAACTTCACTTTGGACGTCCTGCCAGTTATCCCCAAAAAGCGGGACAAAACCTGTCCCGCGCGAAACATTTAGCTTTTGATTCACAAAGCGGGACGTCCCGCAAAATCGGGACGTTTGGCAACGCTGATATGAAGACTAAAATCATTGATTTTGTAAATAAAGTATCTTAACTTTTACACAGTCAGGTTTTTTTGTTGTTATCGTTATCCAGCTGACGTCATACTTTTTTTTCTATGAAGCGTGCGGTTCGGTTTTTTCGATTATTACAATCGCTTTAGCAGTTATTTATTTCTTAATACGCATAATAAGTGCTTACTTGTAAACATCAGGTTCAACGTTCTCTTATCTGCTTTTAGAAATTTATTTTCAACTAGCTGAACCCCGCGGTGTTACCCGCGGCTATTGTTGTACCGCAAGTAACGCCGCGGGACAAAGTTAGTCTAAAAAAAGTAGCCTATGTTACTCCCGGGATCATCAGCTACCTTCCAGTGAAAATCCCGTCAAAATCCGTCCAGCCGTTCCAGAGATTACCCGGAACAAACAGACAGACAGACAGACAAAATTTTTTTAACTACATTTTTCGTATATGTACCGTGTATGTATTAGTAAAAAGCGGTTATTTTAATATTACAAACCGACACTCCAATTTTATTTATTTCTATAGATAAACATGAATATGTTATAACATTACATCATCAATAACCCATAATGCCCCCTTAATTAGGCTCGGGGTCTCATCTCAGGAGAGGGTTAAGGCCATACGTCCCTATGGTCCGGCCGAGTGCGGGTTGGAGACTGGCAAGTTAACGTTTTGGCTACGTAATCTTGCAGTTGTATGTTTTTCAGCTTCCTAAAGGTCTCCAACTAAGCATCACGACTTCTATGATAACCGGGACCGATGAATGTAATGATGAGTAGCAATCATTTATAATTTGTCTTACAATATTTATAACATATCTATACATCTATACAAATAAATAAAATTGGAGTGTCTGTTTGTAATATTAAAAAACAGCTTTTTAATCAATGCATACACACGATAAATATACCAAAAATGTAGTTAAAAAATTTTTGTCTGTCTGTCTGTTCCGGGTAATCTCTGGAACGTCTGGACGGATTTCGACGGGACTTTCACTGACAGGTAGCTGATGATCCAGGGAGTAACTTAGGCTACTTTTTTAAGACTAACTTTGTCCCGCGGCGTTGCTCGCGGTACAACAATAACCGCGGGTAATACCGCGGGGTTCGTATGTATATAAATGCAAGAAATGTTAGCAGCAGCAGAGTATGGATTGTGGCGGTGTTGTCCGCCCGTGTCTCGGAGAGCACGTTAAGCCGTCAGTCCCGGTTGTCATGAACACCTATGTATGACAATCGTTATTGGGAAGTGAGTGTCCTCAAATATACCTACTGACAACTAGTTCAACCTTCGAATTCAGTTCACCTTCGGAGTTGCGAAGGTCCGATGCCAGTCGCTCCGTGGAAAAACTGATATTCAGGTAAAACCGGTTGAACAAGTAGACCACCTCAATTAATCTTGGGAAAGATAAAGGCTAGAAGGATGATGATATGTATATACATAACAGTTATGTAAGTGAAGTTAGATAATATTGAACAGCACAGAACAGTAATATTGAGTAGAAGTTTAATTAGTTTGGTTCCTTGCGTAATCCCCGTGGGTACCGTTCACTGGACTAGTTATATGAATACATTTAATAAAATCGTAACTGGTCGCTGTCTGTACGTGCAAGATATATAAGAAAAACTATTATAAGAATTCGAAACAATTATTTTTAGAACTTTTGTCTGTTTGTCTGTACTTTTGTACACGGCCACACCACAATATTTAGTTTGCTCCACTTAACATTATCAGTTACATCAAAGAACCCGAGACCGCAAGCACAACATTCGCTTACGCTACCAATGCGCCAGTGAGGCAATCAATATACCTAATCCTTTAATCGGTAAAAGTAAATCATCGTCTTCTTCATCCAATATAACTTCTACTACTAGGTACTTGGTTTTCCATCATGATACAAACACAACTGACCCCACCGATAGACTCTCCCATACTGGCGTCTCTGTCGCTAGAGAGCCTTTCCGTGGGAAACGGAGGCTCAAAGGGGCTCACAGAAAACCGGTGTGAAATAGCGCGCTGTGTTTCACCAAGTGAGTCAAGAAGACCCATACCCCTCCCTCTTTCTCCACCTATCCCTTAAAGGCCGGTAACGCACTTGTAATGCCTCTGGTGTCGCGGGTGTCCATGGGTGTCGGTAATTGCTTACCACCAGGCGATACGTCTGCTCGTTTACCTCCTATTCAAAAAAAATAAGAGACTTGAGACACGTGTCGCGGTCTCCGGTTTCGGTTGCGATATGATAAACAGCAATACCTACCAAACGTCCCCATCCCGCATTCGGCCAGCGTAGAGACGTATGGCCTTAACCCTCTCCTGAGAGGAGACCAGAGCTCGGCAGTGGGACATTATGGGTTGTTGATGAGTATAAGCTAATTCTTAAAAAATATTAACTTAAATTTATATGCCTTTTCCAGTAAACCTCTGCGTGCTAGCCACAGGCACAGGCGTAGTGTGGCCGTCTCCAGTACTGGTGAAGCTGAACAACAGTACACAGACAGTTCTTTCCAGACCCATCACTGACGAGGAAGGGTCGTGGATCGTGTCAATAGGAAGCATTACAGGAATTGCATGTACGTCAAGTTTTAACCTAGTTTATTAAAATAACAGGTTAGTTTTAGAGAAATTACTTTCTTTACAAGTTTTTTTTTTATTTTTTTTTTATTTATGGCCTGCCAAAATGACTCTGGAAAGCATAAGCAAAATCCAAGAGTGGTGGTCACCATACTCATTGCGTATGCATACAATGAAACAATGCAGCATGGTGACCCACACCATGACGGCCTAGTGATGCTTCTGCATCATTGGGCCTTCAGTTTCGCACTCATCAACAAAACACGACAGCACGAACGCTGTTGTTTTACGCTTCAGACACATTGTAGAAGTATTTAACTTTTTTGTTGTTTTGTCTCTTAGTTTAGAGTACAATTTGCATTATTAATTTTTTACGGTATTTATTGAGAGTAGGAGTAAAAAATAATAGAAATCAGCAAGTTTGTATGAAAATTTACAAAGAAAATTATATTTAATTCACCAATAGTAGATTGAAATTGTTAGGATATCATTATATATTAAAACACTAAGTTGTGTACTTGTGTTACATGAAATAGGTATTTTATAATCAAAAATTGCAATCGACAAACTTTCATCAACAGAGTAATATAATAAAAGTTGTTGAAATTGGTTTTTTTTCTAAAATTAAATTCATCAATATTTATGTTCCAGCAAACTTCTTGATAGCCTTTCTGGTGGATATATTAGGCAGAAAATATGGGTTGATTCTGGCTTGTCTGCCAAAGTTAGTGGCAGGGTTTGTGTTCATATTCGCCACTGAAGTATGGATGCTGCTTCTCGGCAGAGCCCTGACGGGTATATCTGATTCTGCAATTTTTACCATAGTTCCGATGTATGCTTCGGAAATTGCTAGTGTAAGTACATTTTTTTAAGTAACTATAGTGTCATAACTGGGAGTCTTCATGGTTCACCGTTGTTGATCCGGGTGTTTAGGAGTTACAGTGGTGGATGTGTGAGCGGGATAAGTCCCAATTAAAAAAAAATACACCGGATTAGCAAACTGAAGTGGTAGTGGGCTGGCCATATTAGCCGCAGAGCTGAATACCGTTGAGGTAAACGGGTTCTTGAGTGGAGACCACGTTTTGGCAAACGTAGTGTAGGACCAAAGGCCAGGTGGAGTGATGATCTGAAGCTGAACGCGAGAAGCCCAAGATCGAACTAAGTGGCGTGCAATTGGAGAGGCCTATGTCCAGCAGTGGACTGCGATAGGCTGATGATGATGATGAAAAAAAAACTTATCGTTATATTTTATTTATTTAGTTCGTTTTTATTTTCAGAAAGAAATTCGTGGTGGTCTTGGAACAATGCTCCAAATAATGTGTTCCTTTGGGGTCGTAACTATGTTAAGTATAGGCCCTTTCATATCCTATTTAAATTTGAATATTACTTATACCTGTATAAATATATTAACTACGATACCTCTGTTTATGCTGCCTGACAGTCCATATTTTCTTTACTCGAAAGGTAAGACTTTGATATATTATTTATTGTTATAATTTCGGTACAAGAATAATATGATATGTGATATTAATATATATAATAAATTACGGGGGTAGTCATGTTTTGGTTTCGGGGGTTTGAAAATAATTAAAATTTTAACAAAAATAAGCCGACTTCAAGGTTTGACTCAATTACTCTTGGATTCCATTATCAGATCTTAGTGTCCTTATCATGGTACCACCGTTGGGATATATCCTTTCCATTTAAAAAAATCATCAAAATCGGTTCATAAACAACGATGTTATCCACAAACACATAATAAGAATGTAAAAACTAAATAACGCTTTAACAACGCGTGACTACGGCCTTTGAAACTTGTTTTATGCTTTTTCAGCCTCATTTTTTGTCGTAGTTGGGTTTTAGTTTTTACTTTTTATTATTTTAAATGTTTTGGTGCTTCTATAATATTAATTTCTTTGCAAAGTAAAAAATACGGACAAAGTCACAAGAAAATGCTAATTATATATATATATTTGCAATGTATCAGTAACGCTCTTTCGTATGATACTATACACGGCATTTATTTTTTAAAACAGTACTTTATGTCGGCTAGAGGGCGCCACATTATATTCAGTGACACGTCATAGCCAGCATAACCAGCAGACGATCATGACGATTCTAACGACACCTCATTTGTCCAGTTCTAATGAGTAGTTAAGGAGCTATGAGAGACCAAATGAACATACATACATACATTGCCCGTCAAAATCATAACCCTCCTTTGGCTTTGACGTAGTTGGGTAATAAAAAACATATATTCGGTTAACAAGCATTATAAACATTATTATCTGTTACCTACAATATTTTTCATTAAATTAGCATTGTAATTATTTTTCATAAGGATAGTAAAAACGTGACTTAAAACATAATACTTAAGTATTCTTAAAATCCTTTTAGCTAAATTTATAAAAGAACCTGTTACCCATTCATCGCAAATCATAACATGCAATTCATTACTACCCAACCGTTTAGTATAGGTACCTACTGAAGATGATTAGTTGAAAACTACAAAATATGTCCTGCCATATAAAACGAAGTAACTTGGCGCCATACAGCATGAGACACCACTGACACCTGACACTTATTACAATTTTAGGTTTTTTTTTAATACCTGACACAACTTACAAATCACAGAAATCCAATCTATACTTCAAGTCTAATACAATAGCACAATAAAACGCTTACCTTTTTTCTTTCTTATTTTTTACCCGACTACGGCAAAGCCAAAGGAGGGTTATGATTTTGACAGGCTATGTATGTATGTATGTATGTATGTATGTATGTATGTATGTATGTATGTATGTTCATTTGTTCCCTCGTAGCTCCTTAACTACTCATTAGAACTGGACAAATGAGGTGTCGTTAGAAGCGTCATGATCGTCTTCTGGTTATAGGCTATATGAAATGTCACTGAATCTAATGTGGCGCCCTCTAGCCAACATAAAGTACAGCATTAAAAAAATAATTTTAGATAAATATGTCGTGTTTGGTATCATTGGAAAGGGCGTTACTTGTACATTTCAAAAATATATATATTATTAGCATTTGCTCGTGACTTTGTCCGTATTTATTCGATAAGTGTGGAATTTCTATGGTATGCTCGTTTGTTCCCTCCTTTCTAAGCTACTAGTCAGAATAAGACAAATGAGGTATCGTTAGAAGCGTCTTGATTTTCCGCTGGTTATAGGTTATACGACGTGTAATTTAACCTAATGTGGCGCCCTCTAGCCGACGTAAAGTACTGTTCCAAAAAATAAATTTGAGAGAAATATGACGTGTTTAGTATCATACGAAAGGGCGTTACTCGTACCTTTCAAAAATATATATATTATAAGCATTTTCTCGTGACTTTGTCTGTATTTATTCGATAATTGTAAAAAATTTATAGTACCTATTTAAAATGTACTATGCAAAGAAATTAATATTATAGAGGCACCAAAACATTTTAAATAAAAAAAAAGTAAAAACTAAAACCCAACTACGATAAAAAAATGACGTTGAAAAAGCATGAAACAAGTTTCAAAAGCCGTAGTCACGCGTTGTTAAAGTGTTATGAACTATGGTACATTACACTACATGGACGACGGTTTTTGAAACTTAGTAATGTACCATAGTCGATGACACTTTAACAACGCGTGACTACGGCTTTTGAAACTTGTTTCATGCTTTTTCAACGTCATTTTTTTATCGTAGTTGGGTTTTAGTTTTTGACTAGCTGAACCCCGCGGTGTTACCCGCGGTTATTGTTGTACCGCCAGTAACGCCGCGGGACAAAGTTAGTCTAAAAAAAGTAGCCTAAGTTACTCCCCGGGTCATCAGCTACCTGCCAGTGAAAGTCCCGTCTAAATCCGTCCAGCCGTTCCAGAGATTACCCGGAACAAACAGACAGACGGACAAAAAAAATTTTAACTTCATTTTTGGTATATGTATCGTGTATACATACATATACATTAAGTAAAAAGCGGTTATTTTAATATTACAAACAGACATTCCAATTTTATTTATTTGTATAGATTCGTGTCTGCTAATTACATCCTTTATCTTTAAATGTTATTTAGAAATTGGTATAGAATCACCACCAACACAATAGCTATAATTAAAAAAGATATTAGTTAAATCTGTTCTTGTTCTTGAAAAGTTCTTACATAGCAAAGGTGTTGCAGGAAGATAAATAATTTTGAAAACCTCGTGCTCTTTGAAATCCATACAAGATATAAGTCACGTTTGTTCCACGTTATCTTCGGTCTTTCAAAAAGGTGAAACAAAGCATTTTAAATTAATCATTATAAAGCTTGAACACAATGACTCAAACACAATGTGTTATAAAGTGGTGTGAATCTTTGTTTTTATTACATATATATATTTAAGATAAAGATACATTTGTAAATAACCGTACATAATAAGTAATTCCAAAATAAAAAAAATAAAGAATTCCAATCTCAGGAACTACTGGTCCTATTTGAAAAATTCTTTCAGTGTTAGATAGCCCATTTATCGAGGAAGCCTATAGGCTATATATCATCACGCTTAGACTAATAGGAGCGGAGCACCAATAAAGAATGTTACGATTAGGAGTACATCATCGTCACATACACATACTACGCATATACAATACGATATACAAAAAAATAACATTCGAATGAGTAATATTACATTGTATGGGAAGAATCCGTCAAACTTTAGTGTAAGATAACTGTAAGACAAAATTTTTCTTGATATTCGAGAGCACTAAATTTTTTAAATGTATTTTAGGTAGAACAGCAGAAGCTTTAAAGGTCCTCACATTTTGTAGAGGCTCAGAAACTTTGGCGCAAGAAGAATTGAAAGAATACGAAGCAGTAGATGGAAAAGACACAAAAATTAGCAAAAGATACATTTTTGCTAATAAGTTATTTCAAAAATCACTAATTTTAGTAGTAATATTCAGCATAGGACAGCAATTTTCTGGGTTTAATGCTGTCTCATTCTATCTACAAACTGTATTGGAGTCCACTCAAACGTCAGTTCAGCCAGAATTTGCTTCAGTTATTATTGGAATCATTCAGCTGCTAGCGAGTTTCGGAACGACATTTATGACAGACAGATTTGGAAGAAAACCTATTTTGACAGTAACTGGATTTGGAATGGCAATTGGAATGGTAAGAATAACGATTTAATAATACACTTTTAACTTGAATGTATGAACAATGTTATTTATATTACGTGTTTTTGTTGTCCCAAACGATGAAATTTAATTTGATTCTCAGGCAAAATACTCCCACAATACAATTATAGTAACCTAGATAACTAATATCGGAGCAGCTTAAAAAAAAACCCTTTTTCCAGAGGCCCATTTGATCCTTAGTGTAAGTAGGTGGTAGATTTTACTGTGGGAGATCCACGTTTCGGCATGAGAGGGCCGAAGCGTGGCCGACCGGAGTGATACCAGGGCCTCACAGGAAACCGGTGTGAAATAGCTCTTGCGCTGTGTTTTACTGAGTGAGTGAGGATACCGGCCCATACCCCAAACCCTCCCCACATCCAATTCCCCATCCCCCTGTGGTCGGTAACGCACTTGTGACGCCTCTGGTGTTGCGAGTGTCCATGAGCGGCGGTAATCGCTTACCATCAGGTGGCATGTCTGCTATACCATAAAAAAAGACATTTACTATCAGGGGCTTTGTCTGCTCGTTTGCCCCCTATTTAATAAAAAAACAAAAAGTGGTATCAATCAATAATATTTTATCAATGAATTAAAATTATTTTAAAATGGAATCATAAAACTATCACTTCACGAGACTTACATAACTTTAGGTGTTAATATCAAGGATTGTCATGGGCGTCATGGCCTTCTTCATTTTAAAGAGAATAATGGCCTCTTTGTAAATCTTTTGAAAAGGAAGGAATAAAGGAACGGCTACAGACAAACAATGAAGTTGTTTTTACATAATATAATACTCATTTAAATAAATACATGATGTTAGAACATTCAGAGATAATGAACAAAGACAATATCACGTAGCAACAACAACTTAGTGATCTTTACTAATAGTGGAAATTACTACAAACCATACAGTGAACTAAAACACTCTAATGTAAACTATTATCTATTAGCTTTTGCCCGTGGTTCGTGTGTGAGTGTGATCGTGAAGTGAATCAATCCACAACAAATTGGTGAAAACCACATTCAAATCGGTTAAGCAGCTCTTGAGACTAGCGCACACAAACGCACAGACAAACAGACAAACAGAAAAAGAACTAAAAATTATTGCTTTGGGTTCCATTGCGTTCATAAAGCGCCCCTATAAAAGTTTTCCTGATAAATCTTCAGTGCACAGACAGCGACCAGTTACGATTATATTAAAATTATAATAATAATATAATATGTATTGATATAAATAGGAATATCCCGTGCCTTGGCGAGCACGTAAAACCGTCGGTCCTGGTTGTCACGTACATCTATGGCAATCGTTATTGCGAAGTCAGTGCCCCGAAATATACTGACAACTAGTTCAATCTTCAAATTTAGTTCGCGCTCAGGGTTGCGGAGGTCCGATGCCAGTCGTTCCCTGGAAAAACTGATATTCAGGTAAAACTGGTTGAACTAGTAGCCGACCTTAAGTAGTCTTGGCAATAATAAGGGCATCTTTCTAAGATGCTGATGTATTTAGAAAATGTAGATAGGTATATTTAACAGTGATTTAGTTATCACAGTGCCGTCTCCTTGTCAGTTTAACATCCTACAAACGTAAACGTTATTAGAAAACAAATCAAATGTATGGGAATTATGACATCTCAATACCAAGTCACGTGGCCTTAGCGATTGTAAAAAAGATTCAACGGAAAACACTTGCGTCTTGAATATGGGGGCAAACTCTGCGTAGTTCAGGCTTAGACTGCCGTGCATAAGATGTATCGATGTGTTTTTATTTAGTCGTATAGAAATTGATGACCTAACACATAGGTATATTCTCTTTCCATTGATAACAGTTTCTTAATCATTTATTACTTTGTTTTAGCTCGGGCTTGGAATTTTCTTTAAACTAAAGGAAAATGGTCCTGTGACGGGTTTCTTGAACTATGTACCTCTTATATCACTTATTTTGGTAATCTACAGTTTCAGTGCAGGTACGATATAAACCATCACTTACTACTAACAGTTTTTATTTCCTTAATTGCCATAGGTGCTCACATTTTAATCAGAGGTAAATGCACGCCAACACAAATACTCGATCCCTATCATTGACCACAGATAATAGAAAAAATCTAAAATTATTGACCCTGGAATATTAATCTGAGTCATTTTGACACCAGCACCGTATGTATTTCTTGCTATATTTCTCTTAAGAATACGTGGATGGTCACAATTCCTTGTGTCAACTCAGTCACAGGTCCGAAGTTTACGGAGTGACAGCGTCACTGATCTATTACCAGCGTAAGATAAAATGTGATTTGATGTTGAATTTATGTACAACACTAAATTTTGCAAGCGACTCCACCCACGGATGTGTCGGTTATCACGGTAAAGAGTAACTCATATTCTTCCTCATGAATCAAAGTATCTCTATGCCAAATTTCATTGAAATCGGTTGAGCAGTGAAAGCGTAATAGAAGGACAGACAGAGTTACTTTCGTACTTATAATATGAGTATGAATTCAGATGTGGTCACAACGATTCATGATTAGTATTTACGTTTGTAAAATATGATTAGTATTCCAGGGTTAAATAAAATTTTTGCTAAACTTTTTGTAGCTTTCTACTTTTATCCTCCTATATACATAAGTTTTATTATATGATATGTGTTCGTGCCCTATATTTAGTTAGAAACGAAATCTGTTTACTCGTTTATATGTATTTAATGTACATATATCTAGGTGTATATGCAGTTTATATGAATCGAAGTGAGCCAGTATGGTTAAGAATATATACCACGTATATTTTGACAGCCTTGGTTATTAATATGGTGTACTAGCAGCACGCCCCGTCTCCGCACGGATTCTTTACAACAAATTTAATACGCCTATGTTACTCTGAGAATTAGCGCGGCTTAATTTTTTCCGATGTATTCAACAAATATCCCTATATTTTAGTCAATGTGCTCAAAAATTTAACTAATTATATACGAAAACCTTCCTCAACAATTATTCTATCTATTAGTAAAATTCGCACAAAAATCCGTGCAGTAGCTTTTGAGTTTATGCGGCGGAGGACATTGTTTTAAAATATGAGACATGTTCTTTCTGTCTATAAATTTGTATCCAAATACTTAGCAGGTATTTTTTTTCCAGGCCTAGGATCTTTATTCTGGGTGGTGGGAGCGGAATTATTCGACGACAAATCTAGAGGAATCGGCATGTCCATAGGTCTAATGGCTACCACCATTGCTATGTTTCTGACAACTAAATATTTTGCTCTGATTACATCGGCCATTGGTCCAGCGTTCACGTATTGGATATTTAGTATAAATTGTGTATTAATGTGTTTGTTTATCATGGTTTTTATACCAGAAACCAAGGGTAAAAGTTTCAGTGAAATACAAGACATGTTGCGAAGTAAATCGGATAAAAAGGAAGATGTAAAGACTCAATTTTAATAAATGATATTGTTTAATTTTGTTTTTTGAAGTTTTATTTTATCATGTTTTTCTTTTATTGTTTGACCCTGTCAAAATTACTCTGCCTGGTGGGAAGCATAAGCAGAATCCAAAAGTAGTGGTCACCATACTGCGAATGCAACAATGCAGCATGGTGACCCATACCATAACGGGCTAGTGATGCTTCTGCATCATTGGGCCTCCGGTCTCGTACTCACCAATGAAACACGACAGCATGATCGCTTTAAAATGGGAATCTGCGGGATTGCTACCATGTACCTTTTTGTTTGTGAGTATCCGATATTTCGGCGCTGTTGCAAGCGCCATGATCACGGAGTGATCGCTGTCATTTTACGTTGATTTTCTGTGCGAAGATAGTACCGCCCCGGGTAGTAGTATCGAGTCGGCCCGTTCGTGCTGAAATCAGCGTGGCTCTACTACCTTGAATATGTTTAATTCAAGCAATAGTTTTTAATAGTCCACTGCTGGACATAAAATTCTTTTGTGAAAGGAGGTTTTGGCCTACTTTACGCAACTGGCCTGATGGGATGGTATAGGGTTTGTTTCCAATTTTTTCTTTTTGCGGTGATGTTATACTGCGTAGTATGTTAATTAGGTCGCCTCTTACGACATCCGTAGTATGATAGGGGTGATGGCACAGTGTATATTCTTAATCCGTCCATATTTATAATACCATACCTATAAATATTACTGCAGGTTACAAACCTTGTGTAACAGTAAATTTACAAAAAAGGTACCAATGAAAGGTACAACCTATTCAGTGGTAGCTTAATGAATGGAGGAGTAGTTTTCACAGTATTTAATGATTAGGTAATAGGATAAATAAACAAAGTCGTTATTTCTCAATCCATTTATCATCCACTCTATACCCGCTGTGCCCTTATTTGAAATGTCAATGTGATAATATAACGCCTGTACGAAAACACATGGAATATATAGTTGTAAATACATATACCACACATGTATGTATAGACGCCTCCTTTCAAGTTCAACGATTTAACACTCACGTGAAGTATCAAGCGATATTTCACGTGAGTGTTATATGTATAACTAGTTGTTGCTGGCGGCTCCGTCCGCCTGGATGTCGGTTATCGCGGCAAATAGTAGCCTATGTGTTTCTCTGATGTATAAGCTATATTACTGTAAAGTTTCTTCCAAATCCGTTCAGTAGTTTTTGCGTAAAAGAGTAACAAACATCCATCCATCCATACGTCCATCCATACTTAAAAAATTTCGCGTTTATAATATTAGGAGGATACACTGATGGCTTTACCTCTTACCAAATGTCCCCCGGGAGCTCCGACACTAGTCGAACTGTCAAGTATTATCTTCAATTCACGTTTTACTGTAAGTATTGTATGGGTTGCCTTCCTGGTTGGTCTAACGGTTAGCGTTTGCGACTATCGATCAGAGTGCTCGGGTTCGATTCAGGGGTCGAGCCAAAAAGTGTAGTTGAGTTTTTCTAATTTGTTAAAATGCTTAACAGTAGTCCCCATCGGAATGTGAGAGAGAGAGTGGACCTTGTTTGCGCACGATATTTTCTCCAGCGTAGTTGGTTTGTCTCCGTTAAGACTAGAAGTCGCATCGTGGCAAAATTAGACTGGGAGTACACATACAATGTGAAAGGTGATCTTCAAAACTTTTTTAAGAAGTTCTATCGTTTCTTTTCACTGAGTGAGTAAGGTTGCAGGATAACTCTGGCTGGTACACTCAATGAGCTGCAGCGGCAGCAGTGTTCGACTAGTGAACGGCTGGCAGTTAGGACCACTAACTATAAAATCAAGAGTTCTGACTAAGGTCATCTTAAAACTCAATATCATCTACGTCTATACACTAAAGTCATATAATAAAAATGGAGTGTCTGTTTGTAATATTAAATTAACAATTTTTTATAAATACGTATGTATGTATACAAGATACATGTACGAAAATAACATTTTCACAATCTTTGCCTGTCTGTCTGTTTGTTCTGGGTAATCTCGGGAACGGCTGGACTGATTTTGACGGGACTTTTACTGGCAGGTAGCTGATTATCTAAGGAGTAACTTAGGTTTCGTTTTTTTGGACTATCTCTGTATTTTTTTTTTCCATTTATTTATACTTCCTGCATTACAATTGCACGAGGCTGACTTAATGCCACATAGCATTATAAGCATTATCTACCAGTCAACCTTTAGTTGGTTTGTAACGGACAAGGCAGGTGCATAATATATTTAAAGAAGAAAAAGAAGGGAAAAAATATTGTATCAGTCATTTAAATGTTAATGTTAACGGACACAGACAGACATCCTTCTTTTTGCGTTGGGACTTAAAAAATAATTATGCAAAGGCTAAAAATGACGTTCTGTGATTGGGCGACAATAGGAATATACAAAAGTAGAGGAGGCTGTATGATTTATATGTTATGAAACAAAGTATTTTCACGAATAAGTTAAATTTTACTCAAAGATTTTTACGAAAACATGTACTATGGTAAAGTCTTTATAGATAAGTAATAAGATTAAACAGTAAGACAGTAACCACTGCCCCGACGGTTGATGTTGGGATGTTGTTTATATGATAACCGGCGCGAGAACTTCTATTGCGCGGTACAGGATTAGTAGTGTTTTGTACTTCGTGTAGCAACGGCACTCTGTAGTTAAGTGTATCTTCGGTAGATGGCACTGTAGTGTGCTGCTGTTGCGCTGTATGTGGAAGTCGCCACAAGGATTAGTGGCCCACATGATGTAGGCTATATAAATTGTATGAAAAGCTTTACGATTAGCTTACGTTTTTTTATTATTATTATTTAATTAAATTAAATTGAAATGATTTAGGATTTGAAAATACTTAACTATTCAGAGAATTCTCGCCGAGTCTCGGAAAAACAACACTATTGTTTATTCTATAGTCGATAAAATTGCTTATTCAGTACCTACCGTCAGATGTACAACGAGCATTGACAAAATAAATATAATATGTTCTGTAGATTAACATCACTACTTTTAAAATAATTTTATTTGACTTTACATTATTCACTTTCAGCAAATAAAAAAAAACTTTGAACGTTGCGAATAGAAAAAGGAGAAAAAAATGTCTGGAAAAAGTTTCAATTATTTTATATTACATATTATTTTTTCCTCCGGAGCGTTGCAGTTTTATGATTGAACTTATTTGTTTTCGAATCAACATACTTTTAATCAAGGAAATGTATAGTTTTTGCATTATTTGAGGTCGACTACTAGTTTTACCGGTATATGTGAATAAAAGTTTTTCTACGGAGTGACTGGCATCGGACCTTCTGCAGCCCTGAGGGCGAATTGAATTTGAAGGTTGAACTAGTTGACAGTATATTTGACACTGGGTAATGACTTTCTAATAACCGACGAGTTACCGAGTGACCGACGGCTTAAAATGTTCGGCGAGGCAAGGTGCAACACCGCCAAACTACCATGCTCCGGGCTGTTATTAACCACGTCTTCTAACAAAAACCGAAAAACATGTTGATTAGCAGTCGCAAACGCTAACTACTAGATTAATGAGGCAATTAATTTAATACAATGGTACAAGTACAGGTACAATTGCAGTATTTGGTCCCAAGAGGTAGATAAAATATATTTCTGTTGACGGCAATCAACTAAGTTATTGTATTGTAATAAAAGCTATCATTCATCTGTGTCAATAAAATATTTCTCCGATATCATCCTCAATTAAAAAAATTGGAAAATCTTCACGGAGTTTTGTTTTAAGTTCATAACTTAGTAAAGTCACTAAAGTCACTATAGTACCTTTTAAAACGGCAAATGATAAACCTGGTCAGTAGTATGAAGTTCTCATGAATTTAATGAAATATGAGTGAAGAAAATAATTATATCCAATTCACATACTCAAAAACAGTCATGTTAACCTGACCAGGAGTTTTTTTTCTGTATTTATGTGACAAATTTGGAAAGGAACCAGAAATTTTACTGTTGATTATGAAAAAGGGTAAAATACTTATTAAACTATTAACATACCTATATACCTATGTACTTTTATTCTATGGGCGAAACATTGTGTTACAATCTGACAATAATTGCTGGTTCTAACATAAATCGGACGCTGAAACAGGTGAGCAATTATAGTGAAATGGAATTCCAATAAACCGAATGCCTACAAAAACATTTACCGCAATCTTCAAATAGTAGATAACAAAATGTGCACCATTTCTAGTGAAACATTTTGTAGGCGACTGAAAGAAAAACATAATTATTTAATTATGCATACTCACATCATCACCATAAATGGGCATTTAAGGCTCAGCACGCACGCGATTAAACGCCCGCGTTTTACCGCAGGCTTCAAACAGCAAAAAATTGTAACACAAAGCTTTCTATAGTACAAGCGCACGCATTATTGACTTTTTTCAGTGAGTGATGATGTTATGTGATGTTACATGCTGCACAGTAACGAAATAACTGCTAACTCGCTAAAAGACTCCCAGGACTGGATTCACGAAATAATAATTTATCGCAATTTCAGCTTGCCTAAAGAACCTTCTCAAAATTCGTTGTCAGCTCTTGGACCAATATATATAAAAATCAATTGCTGTTCCTTTGTCTCGCTAAAACTCGAGAACCGCTGGGCCGATTTAACTGATTTTGGTTTTGAAATGTTCAGGGAAGGTTTAAACAGTGAACATTTTAAAACAACTTAAAAATCCAAATGTCACGCGTACGAAATAGCGGGCACAGCTAGTTTTTTGCATATTTCATCATTAATTTCATCACCACAAAGACTTGTAGACTCGAAGACTTATGAATCAAGGACTTAAAATACTTGACATTGGCAGAAATAGCTGATTAGCTGGTTGCCATCTTATCAAAGAAGAAGAAGATTGATATATCTATACAATAACGTGTATAGCTGTGATCAATTCTCCTAGCGCAAAAACGACGAAAAAATATAAAAAACAGTAAAAACAGTGTTTTAATATTATTTTTACGACTAAAATATGACCAAACTCATCCAAGTTTTGTTTGGCTAACCTATAGAAGTTGTGATAAAAAATATATGCATCTGCCAAAGTGATTCTATTCCGCCTGATGGAAAGCATGAGCAGAATCTAAGAGTCATCTACCTTGGAACTCATCTTATTTCATTAATAACATGATTAACATTGAACGTTACAGGATAAATGACAACTTTTTTGCTATTTGAAGTTCATTCGATCGAATTATAATTGCTGACATTATTGTCTTGCTGTAGAATAAGCTACTTTTACGACTCCTTTCGGTTTCTGTCTTCTAAATACCAATAAACAACACCATCCCATATTACAACAATACAAGTACATATTAAATCGTTAAGAATACGAATTGTAACTCAAAACTTTTCAAATGTACATCTGAGACAACTTCTTCTCGGTGTTTGTAGTTCATTGCTTGTTTTCAAGTGTATTAAAACGTATTTTAAAGGACCAAGTCAGCAATGTAAACTAGCAAAAGATTAAAGCCTAGGATTTTTTAAGTTTCATAGTGTAACCACAATATTCGAGCAATTGAAAGCTGGCGAACTATCGGGGTGGACTATGTTAATGAATAGGAGTACTAGATAGATAGATAGAGGAGGACTAGATAGATAGAGACTATAATGATGGTGTAAAAATTTTTTTTTATGTGAAACATCTATAGGCAAGGGGTTAACCTAATTTTTATTTTTATTTGTTTTGTTAATTGTATTTTTATTTGTATTTGAATTTTGTATTTAATAAAAATGAATATTAATATATTAAACAATTATTTTATTTTATACAAAATAATTTCGATGTTTCACATCTACCAGGCGTCTTGTGATGGCTCACGTTTTTTTCCTACAATTTTATAGTATTTTTATTAATCCATACATACATAATACATACCCTCTAAGAGTAAAATGTACTTAGGTGGTATTAGAAGCGACGAGGGAACTAAATGGATGCCTTTATTTTTGGTTATCATCATGAACAGCTTTTTATTGTCAACTCCTGGACATTGGTCTCTCTTCTCTTCTCTTCTCAGGTTTTGTGTATTAATCTGTTCAGATAAGTTGGCATAGGGTTTGTTCCAAACTTATCTTTTTCATGCAGTGT
Organism: Spilosoma lubricipeda; assembly: GCA_905220595.1. Lineage (NCBI taxonomy): Eukaryota > Metazoa > Arthropoda > Insecta > Lepidoptera > Erebidae > Spilosoma > Spilosoma lubricipeda. The sequence goes on along the minus strand of HG992296.1, from coordinate 11,240,515 downwards.
CGTTCTTCTGCGTTATTTGGCCTCTTAGTCGGATCTTATGACATCCATGGGTCACCAATGGGTGGGATGAGCAGGGGTAGTGATACCAGAAGAAGGCTTTGATACGACAGATCTTTTTCATATTTAAAAAAAAATACTAGTCACGAGGGGAGAATCCTTGGCATGTTATCCCAGTACAACACAGTCTGTAAATTTTTGCGGGAGAAAGTGTTCACACATACACATTTTATGGTTACATACCAAAACAATCGCCTGACACTTCGAAATCACACATAACGATTAAAACAAAACACTCATAATTAAACACACAGATAAATACATTCTGTGTCATAACAGTGTAATATGAGGCCGATTTGGGCTCATATTTTGACAGAGGGTAACGCCTGCGTGTGGTCTTCGTCTATCGTCTTGCTCTATGCAGGAAAGTTATGAGGTATATTTCAAAATGAGCTTGACATAGTTAAAACTCAAAAAACAAGGCAAGTAATATAATATTCTATAAATCTTATTCACGCTAATTACTAAGATTCCTATAACATTAAGATATTAAAGTGCCTTGAAAATATAAGGGAAGTTCTTTATTTGACTAACAAGACACTTCATTAAGTAAATGAATTTGTGTCTTGCATCAAAATTAGGTCGTCATTGTAATAATGAGATTCCAAGTTTACGAGCAAGACGTTTAAGGATTTTAAATGATATTGAGGACGAACGATTCCTGATGTATTCACGTCATTCCGCGAACAAGTTTAAGCCGTGCTGTGTTCTTTTCAAGACACTTGTTACTGGCACATCTAATCCGTGGGACAAATTATATCATTTACGGTTATTCCGAAACTTCAAGACAAGGAAAGATAAGAAGCATACTATAGGGACCTGTGTCCGCTTAACTGTCCGAACGAATCTGTACTTGTGAGGTTGTAGGGGTAATCTCTGAATCTACTAAGCCGATTTTGAAAAGCCTTTTACTCATAGAAAGACACATTATTTACCAGAAAAATGGTTACTGAGACATCCGACATATATATTAACTATGATAACTATGATATTTTTAAGATAAGCTTACTTGTTAGCTTAGATAGATAGATAGATAGAAAACTCTTTATTTGTACACCGTATTACAGTTTTACAAGAAATTACAGAAAATAACAAATATATAATGTACAAAGGGCGGCCTTATTGCCGAAAGCAATCTCTTCCAGGCAACCTTAGGATGGATCAAGATGTATCGGAGATAGTAGCAGTTGACGGTGCAATGAGTTTTGATGAGTTATAATTTTCCAATGATTATAACTAGAAATACATATATATACTTAATCATTTAATAAGCAAATGGTGAATATTTAGCTTGTGATAAAATAACTTTTAGCTAAACAAATATAAAGGAACCTTTCTAGCTCACTTCTGCAACTTCGATTTCCACTATTAGTAAAACAACAAGTAATTCGAAATTATTAAATGTATGTAGAAACGTAAAGAGTAGTAAGTAAAGTAATTATTTCTTGCAAAAATAAATGTTGAATATGTTATTGATACGAAGTTTTTCATGCAAAAAATAAATGTTGAATATTATTGATACGAACTTCGTATCAATAATATTTATTCAACATTTATTTTTGTAAGAAAAAAAAAATTGGTTGCCTGTAAAGTCGGTATACGGGCGAAAGTTTTACGTGACAACGACTTTGAGTGGTAAAATAATTTTAATGTGAATATTCATTCGTATAGTAGGAAGAAGGATGAAATAATAGTAACAATTTAAAACATTTATTTATACAAAGAATTATATTTAAAACATTAATTTATACAAAGAATCTCGCACTGAATTTCATATTAACAAAATTTTATTTTTACCTTTACACATACATACGTATTTATATACAAATATACATACAATAAACTTTTTATGTCTGTCTCTCTCGCTCTTAGGCGGGCTAACCATGCCCGAGTGGAAGGGACGCGTGCCTCTCACTCGCTCTCATTGTGAGCGCATAACGTGAGCGGAGCGTAACGCAGTTTCTTGAAGTGTCACCCGGCAAACCAATTTATAAGACGTTGTCACGTCAATAAACACAACTCAAAATAAACTGAAACAGATAGTGGTCACTTCTGCATGGATAACTTTAAATTATTTACCACCTCAAAAACTAAACAGTCTTATATTTAACCAACCAAAGTTCGGTTATTCAGGTATGTACTTATATTTATAGGTGCATTATCTAATGTCACCCCACGCACATAAATATCAGTTAACTGACACTGATGCTTCCATATCTGATGTTTTATCTCATCAAAATAAGATTAGAAGAGGTTTGTTTTCCCCCACAGTGTACGTAGCATAAACTTTTGAACCACCATACGGTAGACTGGAAGAAATTACATAATGGTCTAGTGGTTATTGACCATGACTTCTTAACCGGAGGTCATGGGTTGGATTCAGACCCAAGACGAATTGTATTATGATCACGATCATTAGTTCTGTCTACGTGTTATCTATACTAATATATAAAGCTGAAGAGTTTGTTTGTTTGAATACGCTAATCTCAGGAACCGATGGTCCGATTTGAAAAATTCTTTCAGTTTTAGATAGCCCATTTATCGAGGAAGGCTATACGCTATATATCATCACGCTAGGACTAATAGGAGCGGAGCACCAATGAAAAATGTTTCAAAAACGGGGGAAAATTACCACGCTACGGGCAATAGAAGACGCAAACGAGGTTGCGTGGGTCGGCTAGTTTATTTATAATACTAGCTCACCCACGGAACATTGTTTAAGTCTATTTTCAATCTTGCTCGGATTCTTTTGGTCTAAGCTTATTGTTAACCATCACATCAGCAAAACACACATTTAAATACGTGAAAATCGGTTAGACAGTTGCGGATTTAATCCTGAGCAACAACTTGACACGATAATAAAATATATTTATTAGATGTATGTATATAGAAATATAGATGTATGTATATATAAATATACTAGCTGTCCCGGCAAACGTCGTTTTGCAATAACTACTAATAAATTAAAAATTAATTAAAAAAACATTGTCCAGCGGACAAAATTGTGAATCTAAACCATTCCCAGATCCCCTTGAACACACACAAAAAATTTCATCAAAATCGGTCCAGTCGTTTGAGAGTAGTTCAGTGACATACACACTCACAGAAGAATTATATATATAAAGATAGGTATGTTTATCAGCAAGCTAGTTATTATAATACAGGCTTTGCCTAGCTTGGCACTGTTTGCTGTGTGAGTTGTGTGAAGTTAAAAAAATACCTGAAGCATTAAATCCATTACTGTGCAATTTTCAATCTAAGTAAGATGGTAGCTGTTTCCGAAATTCAGATTATATATAAACAAGAATTGCTCGTTTTAAGGTATTAGATAGATAAATAAGTAACTGAAACTAACTGAAGTTGTTTTAGTAACCATGCCATGTGTCAATAGTCTTAAGCAAGCCCGTAAAGTGCTTAATGTACGTACTTAATTATGTACGTGACGTATTTACGCTTAGTTTCAGCTTCCAGTCACGTAGATGTTTTTAAGGTTTTATCTCTTACGTTAAAACAGTCTTATCTATGTAAATAATACATAATATCAACCTTCAGGTGGTAACTTCAAAACAATGTTTATCACACGAATCCACTTGAATACATAAATCATAAGTGGCCGTTGATTCTTCTGGATAAATGCTTGTAAATTTCTAATATGGAATTATATCCTTAAAATATTATAAACCAACTTCCACATTATAATAATTAATGTAGATTCTTATGAATCGAATGTGTCGTATACAGGTTGAATACTAGATTTAAAAAAGGAATGCAAAGAAGATAAAAAGAAAACTCGTAGTTCCTGGTAGAAAATGCCATTTAGTAGTCCACCTCATGCAAAATAATAATGCAGGAAGTGTTAATAAAAAAATATAAACAAATCTATACTAATATATAAAGCTGAAGAGTTTGTTTGTTTGTTTGAACACGCCAATCTCAGGAACCGCTGGTCCAATTTGAAAAATTCTTTCAGTATTAGTTAGTCCATTTATCGAGGAAGGCTATAGGCTATATATCATCACGCTAAGACCAATAGGAGCGGAGCACCAATGAAAAATGTTTCAAAAACGGGGGAAAATTATCACGCTACGGGCAATAGGAGACGCAAACGGGTTTGCGTGGATCTGCTAGTGAAGACCTAAAATCGTAGAGTTAAGAACTTTTGTTTCGTAGAGTTAAGAAATGTGTAACCTATCAACATTATCATCAGCCTATTTTAGTCCATAGCGGGATATATATTTTATGTTACTTTTTTTTTTTTCTTTTTCAAGCTTGTAAAATGTGTGTCCAAAAAATGTTTCATTCATTCATTCATTCATTCATACATACATCTCCTAATGAATGACGGTCTGATGAAATTGTGGGCTTCTCGCATTTCACTCCTGCTAGCTATCTTGGGCAAATCGTCAATTCACCTGGCAATGAAGGTCAAACGTCTCGGCAAACCTGATATGAAACACCCACAAGTGTTATCGGCAAACCTGATATAGGTTTGCCGAGACGTGTGTCCTAAACTATACTTTAAAAGTTTAAAATAACAGTGGAATGGTATATATTTACTTGTAGCTTCATAAAAAAACGGTGTTAACCAATTCGTTTATTGCTTTTCCAAAAGTTGTCTCCCCTTACTTAACCGACTTTAAAAAAGGAAGAGGTTCTCAATTCGACCGTATTTATATATATTTTTTTATGTTTGTTAGCGGATTAATTCGTCGTAAATGAACTGATTTCGATGATTCCTTTTTTAATGGAAAGGTGATATCCCAGCGGTGGTACCATGATAATAACACTAAGAGCTGATGATGGCATCCAAAAGAAATCGAGTCGAACCTTGAAGTCGGTTTTATCTTTTTTATTTTTTTTTCTCTCAGTTATTATCTATTATCTCAGTGAATAAGAAAGTCTACCTAGAACTGTCTAGAACTTACTTAACTTAATGAAACGAAGAAAGTTGATTAAAATTCAAATTAGTTGTATATTATAGGTCTTAAGATTAACATCCACACGAATAAATAAAAATTAAGTGTATGTTTGTAATCTTAAGTTAACAGTTTTTCACTAAATGCATATAAAATTATATACGGTAATTACATCAAAAAAATTTTTTTTTTTTTTTCTTAATCTGTTGTAAGAGTAACATAAGCACTTGAGTACTTTTTAGATTAGGTAGTTTCGCCCTGTGTCTGTTACCCGAGGGTAGAACCATGAGACTTTTTTTTTATGTATTGTTCGTCAAAATTACTCTACTCTGCCTGATGAAAAGCATAAGCAGAGTCCAAGAGTGGTGGTCACCATACTCATAGCTCGTATAGACAGTGCAACAATGCAGCATGGTGAACCACACTTGGCGGCCTAGTGGTTCTTCTGAATTATTGGGCCTCCGGTCTCACACTCACAAACGAAACACGACAGCATAAACGCTGTCATTTTATACTGATTTTCTGTGCGGACTTGCTTAGTTTTAAATAGTTAAATAGTTCTATTATGTTTTCACTTTTTAAAATGTAGCTATTATTACATTCAGAACTCTTAACTTTCTATAGTTCTAGTTATTATATTGAAATATACATATTAATACGCGGCGGCAAACATATAAACAATAAATGACGCACGAAGCGTCTGTTTTGCAGATGGAAGCTGTAGTCTGTTTATTTATACACGTTCATCATCAGCCTATTACCATCACCTACTGAACAAGGAACACCATATATGTAACAATGTTAAAAAAACTAAGTGTCAATAACAAATCCTACTAATATTATAAATCCTACTTCCTACTTCCTACTAATATTATAAATGCGAAAGTTTGTAAGGACGGATGGATGTTTGGATGTTTGTTACTCTTTCACGCAAAAACTACTGAACGGATTTGGATGAAACTTTACAGTAAAATAGCTTATACATCGGAATAACACATAAGCTACTATTTGCCGCGATGACCGACATATACGCGGGCGGAGCCGCGGGCAACAACTAGTATATATTATATATATATCACACTAATATATAAAGGCGAAAGTTTGTGAGTGTGTATGTTTGTTACTTCTTCAGGCAAAAACTACTGGACAGATTTGGATGAAACTTTACAGTAATGTAGCTTATACATCAGAGTAACACATAGGCTACAATTTGCTGCGATAACTTACATACACGCGGGCGGAGCCGCGGGCAACAACTAGTTATTTAATAATTTAATAGAGGTAGCAAAAAATCTGAAACTCGTATAGTAAGTTAATTTTACATTTTATATCTTTTTTTTATGATTTTTCGTTCTACTTACTTTTAATCATCGATCGACGGTCCATGCTTTTAATAATAAGTTTTATATTTTAGTAAAATATTTATGAAATAATTTATATTGTCGTTGATTGATTTATTTTCAAACATTCTAATTTGGCGCCAAAAGTTAAAATGTTATTTTATCAAATGTAATTTTATCGCTAAATATATTGATTGATCTGTTCGCCTCTACCGATTTATGAGACTATATTTAAGTAGATATAAAATATCAAGTGCCCGTATTTCAACTACGAATTGGCATAATCTTATCTGAGCGATTGGGATCAGCCGTCTTCATTTATTCCGAATTTGTTTTTATTATTTCGAATTGTTTATGGTTCTGTTAAACAACAATTGAGCAACAATGTGAGTAGTAGTGTTCTCTTTTTCTACATAATTAATATTTATATTTCAAGGTTCTGACTGGTTTACTATTTTATAAATGTAGTTTACTTAATTTTCAATATTCTGAACTAAACAAAAAAAAAATTCTCAGTCTTATTTTTCGGCTGTTTAAATCATTTTAATTATATTTTAGTTTCGCAATTCTTTTTATTTTCACTTCAATAAAATAAGAATACTTAAAATTTATTTATTAACCGACTTCAAAAAAGAAAGAGCGGAAAATTTTCATGTTATTGAATATAAAAAGATTAGTAAGATATTTTAGGACTTGTTATATATTTAAATTATTTAAATATTCAATTACATTCATATTTTTTCGGACATCTGACACACGACTCCATTTAGTCCCAAACCTTGCGGAGTTTGTACACGTTGTACTTTAGATAGGTACTTACTAAACAATCGTATTAAGAACATGAAGTCGATTATTAACCAACTTCAAAAAAGAGGAGGTTCTCAATTAGACTGTATTTTTGTGTGTTTATTATCTCAGAACATTCGTCTGAGTGAACAGATTTTGATATTTTGATATTTTTTTTATTTGAAAGTTGGTGCTTCCCCTGTGGTCCCATTTCAATTAGGGCAAGTTCTAGAAGTCAGTTTTTTATTTTTATTTTTTGTTTTTATTTTTTTCGTACCTCTGAATTACTATGTAATACCGGTTGGGTAAATGTTAATTAATCGAATTGATACTTGCGTGCCATCATGAACTTGGGGGAGGAAGTCAAGCCTGGGGGTGATAGGTGAGGGTATCTGACACTCTAGCAGAAGCAGGCCAGGGTAATGCGTGCGCTATAGGATCATCAGGATTAGAAACGAGGATCATTTCAGCAGTAGACGGCCCAAGGTATATAGTATACTATGCCAGGGTTATCATTTCCTGATTTTTAGGGTAGTAGTAGTATAGACGGCGTGCGGTTTTATGTTGGTTCGATTTCCACACGACAAAAGAAACACTTCCTTAATTTTATTTTTCTATAGAAAAGAGATACTGATTAAGTAGATAGATTGAGGAATATAAATAATAGTTTCTGAAGGTGGTATGTCCCTCCAGCACAAAGGGAGGATCCTCCGACCAGTCGAGGTGGTCATGCGTGGAGAGTCTTACCCCAACGGTAAATGTGGGATGTTGTATATAAACTAATTGGCGCGAGAAATTCTATATCACGATTTAGGATGAGAATATACCGTAGTTCGATGTCTCTTCAATAGATGGCGCTGTACTATGTTTTTATTGTTGTAGCTGTATGTGGAAGTGAGTACAAGTTCGATTATTTAAAACTAGCGTTAAATAGTCATTTTATTTGTTTTCTTTTGTTAATAGTTCGATATTTGGTCATAGAATTATAATATCCTATCTGGAGGTAGGTAAATATTGCCAGATTTTATCGATTGAGATTGTTCTTCAAAAATGCGACTAAAAAGCCCACAGTAGGAATATTTGTGTCACAAATGAATGAATAAAGTGTTGTCCCATGTGGGGGGAATGAACCCACAATACTAAGCGCAGTAAAAAACGAAAATGTGACCGCTTAAACCATTACGGAATCCGTAATATCTGGTGACGTCTATCAGGGTTGTCAGAAATATAAATAAAACTGGCAGTCATAAGGACTGCCCATAGAAGTGAAAACTTATAACTTTAAATTAATGTGTAAAGTTAGAAATTTCATAATGTTTAATTTATAATTACTAACATCAACCACGTCAGTGACGTGACCCCATAAGATTGTTCCCTACCAAACAAATCTCAACGCGACTTAAAAAGTTTTCACTTCAAAAATCTGGAAGGACCGTAGGCACTGCAATCACAATGAGAATGATGATCACTACTCTTGAAGTCTGCTCATACTTTCTATCAGGTGGCAGATAGTGTAGTCTAAAGTGATCACTTGGCAGACTCATATATAGCAAAAAAAAAAACAAGCTGACCCACGCAACCCCGTCTTCGTCTCCTATTACCCGTAGAGTGATGTTATGACAGTGTGAACAAATAAACACACACAGTCGCCGACTTTTTATAACTTTTAAAGGGGAAGAACCCTTTCATACAATAAAACTTTACCGGTTTACGCAGTTCTCAAGTTCAGGGAGTTCTCAAAAGGAATATATTTTCCCCCATTTTGGCAACATAATCATTTATATTCTGCTTCTGCTTATTGCTGTTAGTCATGGCGTGATGATATATAGCCTATGGCTTTCCTCAATAAGTGAGCTGTCTAACTGAAATATTTTTTCAATTCGGACCAATAATTTCTGAGACGAGCGCGTTCAACCAAACAGACAAACTCTTCAGCTTTATAACAGTGTAGATTAAGATTATATCTGGGTAAAATTCAACTAAAAAAAGATTAATATTGACCTTTGCATCTGGTGAATTTCCTAAACATTTACATCACAATTCGCCTGGGAAGATACCTCACGTGGTGTGGCTTAGTCTTAATCTCGAAGCATCGTCACTTATCACAAGTACATAAGTATATTATTGATCTGGTAACACCATGCAAAAGATATAGCTTAAGACTTTTCATGAAGAGCTTAAATCCCTTTATCTTGGAGAAGAAAAAAAAACAAACAATTTGCTTTTTTGAGTTTACCTTATTTATAGTGAACCAGAGTTGTGCTGTTATGTATTGAGTGACGTCTTTACTTATAGTGCAGTATGTGTGGTACACATTGAGGGCACGTTAAGGGCACCGGTCACGGCAATTTTAATAAATCTCCGCGATTATTGAAAGGCGCTGCGCTTACTAAAGGGCGTAGAGAAACATCAAGTTTCCATCACGATCAGGTCCAGTTAGTATCATTTCTTCTCCTTCGCGATTAGAGATGTAGACGTAAGTCTGTAGACTAGTTGTCCCTGCCACTTTTCGCTGTGGTACGTTCCGCTGTCCAAGCAGTTCGGTTGTCGAACGAACCAGTAACAATAACACGTGCGCAGACATTAGCTGCGTTCAAGAGACTGGTGAAGGCATATTACCTATTACCTCAAAGACTTGTATGTAACTAACCTTGCTCTGAACTGGGTCTCAAATTCCACCGGAGTTTAAATGAAATATCTATTAATTAATATTTCTACGTATTTATTTAATCATTTACTACTATTATTTTACATAATATGTATTTATACTTTAATCCTATCAACTTTTCATATACTAGGCACTGCCTTATACTTTCCACGTCTTCCTTTCCATCCCAAAGTTGCCTGAAGAGATTGCCTTCGGGCGATAAGACCGCCAAGTGTACCTATTAGCTTCAAGTTACCTTTCTAAGTAATCTGGTGTAGATTAAAGCGATTATTATTCTCTTTATTATTGATATTAAGTTGCGGTTCCATTGATAATGAATGAGGAATAAAACTGGCATGAATAGATCACAGTAATATTTGAAGGGGTTGCATATTATGTTAATATCATGTGCTGACATTTTTAAAGTTTTGATGCATACACAAACCAGTTAAGATTTTTTATGTACCTATACTAGATGTCCCGACAGACTTCGTTCTTTTAACATTTTCGACAAATGTTTTAATTTCAAAATGTTGTTTTAACTTTTTTCATCGCAATTTTTACGTTTTTCCTCTCCCTAAAAACCTTACTTGTGCCTTATCAGAAATAAAAAAAAAAAATTGTTCGAATTAGCTGTTCTCGATTTTTGCGCTTAGTTATATATTTTTAGGGTTCCGTACCCAAAGAGTAAACGGGACCCTATTACTAAGACTTCGCTATCCGTCTGCCCGTCTGTCACCAAGCTGTATCTCATGAACCGTGATAGTCAGACAGTTGAAATTTTCCGAGATTATAAATGTCTATTGCCGATATAACAACAACTACTAAAAAACAGAATGCACGAGTCCGACTCGCACTTGGCTGATTTTTATTAATGTAGATTAAATAATTTAGTTTATATTTTCAATGTCATTTTTTATAGATAGTACTAGCTGACCCACGCAACCTCGTTGACGTCTCCTATTGCCCGTAGCGTAATAATTTCCCCCCGTTGTTTATTACCCACAATACAAGCTCTGCTTAATTTGGGACCAGATGGCGTTGTGTGTTAAATTTCTGTAATATTTATTTATGTGTAAACATTATTAAGCCGTTTGGATGATTAAAATGAATCATATGAATGAATAATCATAACCTTGACTTCTACACAGGAGGTCGTAAGTTCGATTCCCGTAAAAAGCAAATAACTGTGTAATAAGCAATATAAGTATAAGTATTTGTTTTTTGTTTGGGTGTTGTTTATCTGTAATAAGTAAGTAAGGTAAATATGTATTTAAAATGTATAAAGAATTATTTTGTCAGCAATCTGTACAATTACAGAATCTGTCTAGTTCGGGATCTGTCAGCCGTGTGTTAGAATTGTGAAGTTTTTTAATGCAATACGGGACAAACAAGCAGACGTATAGCCTGATGGTAAGCGATTACCAACACCCATGGACACCCGCAACATCAGAGGCGTCACAAGTGCATTACCGGCCTTTAGTTAGTTATTATTATTATTTTTACCTCAATATACGTAAAGCCTGAAATAAACATGCTTTTATGTTTTCTCGCAGAGATGAATGTTATCTTATCTTATACTACTAGACTACATTTGTATTTCTATTATTAGAAGTGCGTTGTTGCAGAGACCGCTCATCGTTGAATGCAGCTGCATTAATAGAGGGATTAATTCTTGAATTAATTTTATTTAGGATTGTTTTAAGGCTGTATTTGCTAGTGTTGGCGGTTTCTGCAGCCAACCTTTGCGATATGTCCAAGGGTGAAGAAACGAAAATAAGACCTATTCCTGAAGAATTAAAGTTAGGTGTGGCAACGAGCAATTTTCAAATTGAAGGTGCTTGGAACGTGTCAGGTATGTAGCTTCATTTTACAAAATGTTATCTTGAAATATAAGGTGCGATCATTTGTAGTTTAAATTTTACATGCAAGAACCAACTCCTATTTGAATCTACACTCTTTATTTTGGATTATTTAATTATTGACTATTTGTAATTGTTGAAATGTGTTCATTGAAAAAATATATTTTTCAGACTTCATATTTATAATAAATTTCTTGTAACTTATGTTGTCTTTACAAACATTCATAGTTCAAATTACTTTAAGACGTCTCAGCATTGAACAAAAATTTATCTCTTTCGTATCTAATCCTCTCAGGTAAGACACCAAGTATATGGGACACTTACTGCCACACAACAGACAGAATAAAGGACGGCTCAAATGGTGACGATGCCTGTAAATCTTACGAATTCTATAAACGTGATATTGAGATGATGAAATACTTGGGGATCGACTTCTACAGGTTCTCTGTGGGCTGGACGAGAATTTTACCAACCGGTTTCGCCAATGTTATTAATCAAGATGGTATCGACTACTACAACAAGCTCATCAATGAACTAATAGCAAATGGAATCGAACCGATGGTGACGATGTACCATTGGGATTTGCCACAAAGCTTGCAAGATCTCGGAGGTTGGGCAAACCCTCATGTTGCGGATTGGTTCGAAGACTACGCCAGAGTTCTATATGATGCATATGGCGATCGAGTTAAAACATGGATAACTATAAACGAACCTAAACAGTTGGCGATATTTGGCTATGGAATGACAAGATTTGCGCCTGATATGGTGTCACCAGGAATAGGTGACTACATGGCGGTAAAGAATGTACTACTAGCGCATGCTAAAGCCTATCATTTGTATGACAAAGTATATAGGAAAGAACAAAAAGGTAATTATATATAATCTCTCTTTAGAAAAAAATCTATTACTTCACTTTTTTTTTAGTTAGCTGTCAAAATGACTCTGCCCTGCCTGATGGAAAGCATGAGCAGAATCCAAGAGTGGTGGTCACCATCCTTATTGCGAATAAGCACAAAGCAACATGGTGACCCGCACTATGGCGGCTTGGTGAGGTGCTTTTCATGCCCCGCTTAAAGGACCCGGGATCATAGTGGGAAGGAAACACGTATGCTGGTAGTGAGTTCCAGGTTGTGACCGCTCGGCACAGGATGGAAGAACCGAAGTGATGAGTACGAGCACGTATTGTCCTGTGGAGGAAGGGTGAAGGAGGGACAAGTCGCAGTAGTAGAGCGAGAAGAACCGTCTCACCTTGTTTAAAACACCTAGTTTACGTGAGGCCGCTTTAGTGACACTCTCAACGTATTCGCGTGGGTTGAAATCTCGGCAGATATCCATGCTCAGGATGTCGAGCCTACCTTGTAACGGCATTTGAGTTTTCTGAAAAGTGGGAAGGGGAAGGAATGGAGAATGAACTTTTTGGCAGAAAACGCGCACACCTGTGTTTTTTTTGGCGTTAAATTCGACCAGATTCTCACAGCCCCATTGAGAAATGCAGCCCAGAAATGGTTGAGTTGAACGACAAGCCCCTGTCGTTTTTCCTCACTATCTGCTAGCTTGGCTGTAGGGTGTCCAAAATATCGCCCATGAACTGTGCTGTCGTCTGCATAGCAATGAATGTTGCCAAGGGCTAATATGTCATTGATATGCAGAAGAAACAGTGTGGGCGACAGGACGGAGCCCTGCGGTACTCCGGCGTTAATCGATTGAAAATCGGAGGCTGCACATATGTTATGTCACTTATAACATAATTTATGTTTGATTTTGACGTGACTATTTCTAATAAAATTTAATTTCACAGGTGTTTGTGGTATTACAATAGCGACAGATTTTCGTGAAGGTTCTACAAATTCATCGGCTGATATTGAAATTGGTAAACTGGCAATGGATTTTGAAGTCGGTTTGTACAGTCATCCTATATTTTCAACCACTGGAGGATTCCCTGAGGCTGCGGTAAAACGTGTAGCTGAAAAAAGTGCTCAACAAGGCTTTCCCAGAACTAGACTACCACAATTAACGCAGGAAGAAGCGGATTATATCAAAGGTAAATCAATATATTACATGTTTTCGTTTATGTGTTTCGCTAAAAATAAGCGCTCGAGTTCCTGGCAGCGGCTCATACCACCACCAACGGCTTATTTGCTCGCGATCGGCTCTCCTTGGGTGCTATTCAGCCGTTTCTTTCTGGAACATCAAAAAGAAACCAAAGCGCCCCAGGCGTCCTCACCCACCAACATTACAGTAACATTTGCTGACGGGATATGCCATTATCATTATGTCTAATAATAAACATTTTGTGAGTGTGCACCTTCACTAATAGTACTGTCAAATCACTTTAAAATTAAGATTATGATTCTAGTTCCCCCATCTAGTTTATATCAAAAACACTGACTAGGTGATGCAAACACCTAAAGTCTATACAGTTAATAAATTTATTTTTGAATATTTTACTCTTACTTGCTGTAAGACTTCTTTCAGGTCACGATTTTTTCCTTGTACAGGCACTAGTGATTTCTACGGATTCAACCACTACTCTACTAAGTTCTTCACTGAAAAGGGTTACACCCAAGGAAGCTTCCCAATACCTTCATACGATGACGACATCGGAGGAATAACTTCATACCTGGACTACAAACAGGCTCCTGTTATTCACAGTACCGTAAGTGTCTTATGAATTTTAGATGCACATTTAAAGTACTTTCTGATGAATTATTAGCTCCATTTTTTTATGACAGTTCCTTTGGTCTTTTATGCTTTAACCTATACAAATCATGAAGACTAGCAGCTAAAAATCACCCAACAGAGAATTCACTTTAATATAAACGTTTAACTTATTTAGATGGGTTAATGCAAATGGATAACAGTACCTCAGTAACAGTATTTCAAAAAATATTTTAATATTGATTGAATTATAAACGCTTAAAATTTTAGGCAATACCAAATGGCATGCGAAAAGCTTTAAATTGGGTGAGGGAGACATGCAACAACCCTCGGATCCTGATCACAGAAAATGGCTACGGCGATTTTGGAGGTTTAGACGATGAAGATAGAGTACAATACTACAGGGATTATATAGGTGCAGTGTTGGATGCTATTGAAGACGGCTGCAATGTGGCAACTTACACAAGTTGGAGTCTCATGGACAATTTTGAATGGGATAGTGGCTACGGGTAAGTTTTTTTATTTATTATACTGATTCATCTTAGAAGTCACCTACAGCGTTGTTTCTACAGCCAATTACAGCTTAAGTTATTCGAGTACTGTCTTATACTTTTTTCGCGTGAACGGCTTAACCGATTTTACTAATTCTCTTTTTGTTGAATAGCCCATTTAGCGAGGAAGGTTTTAGGCTATGTAATACCACTCTACGACTAACAGGAGCCGGGTATTGACTAAAAATGTTGACCAAAGATTGTTTATAAAGCAGAACACAACCTATAAATCTCTTACTCAGTTACAAAATCACTTTTAGTAGTGATTTACTGAAACTCATCTGTGGTAAGGATTTGGTAACTATCATTTTGACATAATTTCAGGCCCAAATTTGGATTGTTCGACGTTGACTTCGAAGACGATAGGCGTACACGAAAACCGAAAACTTCGGCAGTATGGTACAAGAACATTTTAGCTACGAGGAAATTGGATCTAAATTATGTACCAGAGCTGCAAGATCTAAGCTTTTAGTATCATGAGATATTGAAACGGAATTAAAAATTTATCAGATGCCATATTTTATACAATTTTTAATTAATTTCTATTTCTTGAAAGTATTTTATGCCGTTATAGTTATAATATCATTAAAGGAAATATAAAAAAAATGCATTGTGGTTGTTTAATTGAGTTAAAGCTATTCCTATTTTGATCAGATAGAAACCTACAACTTTTCGAAGAACTTACAAGAAAAAAGCGTGTATTTGATCAAGACAGTCCAAAATGAGAACTACTGAGTAGAACATGTAAAGTTAGGGTCAGAACCGGCCAAAAATATTGTTGGGTTTTTCTTACAAGAAATTCTTAATAACAGCCTTGAGTATGGATATTTGGCGGTGTTCCACGACCGTGCCTTGGAGAGCACGTCAAGCCTTAGATCTCGGTTATCACAAACGTCTATGGCAATCATTATTAGGAAGTCAGTGCCCTCAAATATACTGAAAACCGACACGAGCCAATCCGTCGATATATCAGATCAGATAAATATTCTAGAGAATTATAAAAGCTGGAAAGAGGATAGCTAAAAGGTTATTCTCTTCTTACAACGAATGAAAAGTTTCATGAATATTGATAGACTAAACTAATGGCCAAGTAAGAAATAAACTCACTTTCATTCTCAAATATTGGATAACATTGCATTAAAATCCTGAAACTACTAGGAATGACTATTTCTAAATAATTTATCAAAAGTTTACAGATTGAATTAAGCTTCCTGACTACCTCCTTTAACATCAAATTGTACAATGCTCTACATATTCATAATTCAAAGCTAGATTTTCGTTTGAATGCCTAGCTTAGACTGGATGCTATTATTCACCATAATATGCAGATTATAATGCAGCTTAAAACTCTTCGTAGTGAAACATAAATTAGGCAAACAATGGTCTTATTTCTCGTATCTTATTAAGCTGGTTTGATGTTATGAGCAGATGTAATATATAATATTTCATGCAATTTTAGTAGTAGTAAATATGTATTTCAAACTTTGCTGTTATCGGTGTTGCAGTTTCAACGCTAGTATTAATAAATGAGCCGGCTCGACCCGAGTGATGCACGGCCTCACAGAAAACCGGTGTAAAATAGTGCTTGCGCTGTTTTCGTTCCCGGTGTTCACAGAGTGAGTGAGGATACCGGAGGCGGATACACCAACCCCTCCCCCACCTCCCTCCCCATCCCCCAAAGGCCAGCAACGCACTTGTGACGCCTCTGATGTTGCGGGTGTCCATGGGCGGCAATAATCGATTACCATAAGGCGATGTGTCTGTCTGTTTGTTCCGGCTGATCTCTGAAACGACTGCACTGATTTTGACGGGACTTTCACAACTTTTTTTGGCTACCTTTGCCCCGCGATGTTACCCGTAGTTGTAAAGGTACAACAATAATCACGGGTAGCACTGCGGGACTCGGCTAGTAAATAATATTCTTACAATTTACAAATGTTTTCTGTAACGGTCTTCGAGTTTATTCTCCAACTATTCTTGCTCAGCGGTCGGAGTATATTAGCTTACAAATCAACTTGTACCAAGTTAGATTGCCAATCAGACTTTCACAATACCACATTTGAAGTTCATCGTAAGTCTTATTCTGATCACTGAGATTCAAGATCGTTTCTGCATAGAAAGGTTTAACTGTAATCATCTAAATATTGTTTGTAAGACCGTATTTTTCGTGTACAAACGCAGGCTGTTTCTAATAATTTTACTTTGTTTTAGAATTATATACAGTAGACACGCGGTTATCTGGCCGACATCTGGCTAATGTTGAAACATGATTGAGCAGGTTACAACTTGTACGCGCCACCACTCTCTGCTCTACTTCTTCTTTGATGAAATGGCAACCAGCCGGATCTCTCGGACCAGCTATTTCTGCCATATCAAGTGTTTTATAGTCTTTTTAACCGACTTCAAAAAAAGGAGGATTTTTTTTTATGTGTGTTCGATGATAACTTCGTCGTTTATGAACCGATTTTGATGATTCTTTTTTTAATGGAAAGGAGATATCCCAACGGTGGTACCATGATAAGGACACTAAGATCTGATGATGGTATCCAAGAGAAATCGAGTCAAATCTTGAAGTCGGTTTTATTTTTGTTAAAATTTTACTTGTTATCATAAGTCTTCAAGTCTTTAAGTCTTCGTTGTGATAAATTAATGTTAAAAAATATGTAAAAATATATGGATGAGATGAAATGGGGACCGTCTTTCGAAAAATCAAAAAACGACCACCCTCTCTGCCACGGAGCAAATACTGCTTCGTGCTCTCTGCTCTACGAGTAGGTATTGTTTTGATTTTGATTGCATATTTTAAGTTTAACTACATGACGTTATAGCAGTGACGCCTAGCGTGCGTTCATTATTTATTTCTATTCATTGTGAATTACGCATAAGTACCTAGTAATGTCATCACAAGTTCAGAAACGTAAACACAAAACGCTGACAATAAAAAAAATGTGATATTTTAGACCACCTAAATCGTAATGAATATTTTAGTAAATTTGACATACTTATTTATGTAATGAAGTAAGATTTGCATTTCAGAGTATGTATGTATAATATAATATCTTAATTTGTCGGATTACAAGGTACTCGCTTGTAAAAAATTCCTAACTATTGAGGCTTAGGCAGTACTCTATAATCCGACAAATCAAGGTAGTTCAACATTGCTATGCAAAACGTTTGTCGCATTACTGCGATTCTACTCTATTTCGTTTTGCAAAACACATAATGATTTAATTGCATTATGTAAACTTAAGCACGGTTGGACTGATTTTTTAGATTGTTTATATTCTCTTGAATTCGAAAGTAACTATTAAATTAATTAAAATTACGAAATAATATAAGAAACAAATAATTATCAGGACTGTGGGGACCTTTTGCCGTGAGGAAATCCCCTCGGATACCACCTCCTGGTGGCGTGTCGGTCTCAAACCGACTAAAACCGCACGCCGTCTCGGTTACTAGCAGCCGTGGAACCAGGTACTCCCTAGAAAGGAAAACCCTGGAACCCCAACGTACCTCGGGCCACCTACCGTTTGTAGATGATCCATTCTGTATGAAAACCCCGAGGTTTCCGTTGCTGTACCCGTAAAGGTGGAGCGCGAGCTCTGTGAAGCGCGCGCATTCCCCTCCCTCCACCCACCCGGGCCTGCTTTTGTTAGGGTGAAAAGTTGGTGTTCCCAGGAAAAATAACTGTAAGTGATAGACAGGATAAATTTTCTAAGTCTGTGTGTTTGATTCTTTAAAGAAATATTTGATTTTGTTTATCAGTAGTAGTAATAGTTTGGTTGCCATACAACAGTATCTGCCTAGTTTCAGATGGTCGTGGGTGAGATTTATCAAATACCATTATCATAAGACTGAAAATTATCACTTAAAACCATATGTTAAAGAACATATTATTGACCAGAATAAGTCTGTTTAT
Source organism: Spilosoma lubricipeda (assembly GCA_905220595.1). Lineage (NCBI taxonomy): Eukaryota > Metazoa > Arthropoda > Insecta > Lepidoptera > Erebidae > Spilosoma > Spilosoma lubricipeda. The sequence continues at coordinate 11,221,779 of HG992296.1, read as the reverse complement.
TGACAAATGAATGGCAGTAGGTACACAATGAAGGTTCCAATTTCACGCATTACTGCATATCTGTTGGTTTCATGAGCTGAGGTAAGTAATCCTCTAACTTCGAAATTTCTCGACATAAAAGTTTTGGCTTACCAATCGTTATGTAATGCATTTGAACTTGAGTTTGTTGCTTCTCTCTCATATGTTTATCCCGAAACCGTTATTTTTGTTTCACATACTGACTGAGATGTAGAGCAGCTTATTGATAAGGTTTAGACCAAAATAAGTAACATCAATTTTATCAAATGAGATATACAACGCTTTTCATCCTATTTTTATGGAATAGAAGGCAAATGAGGAGACGTATTGCCCGATGGTAAGCGATTACCGCCGCCCATGGAAACCTGCAACCCAGAGGCGTCACAAGTCCGTTGCTGGCCTTTGGGGGATGGGGAAGGGGGGAGATAGGGGAGGTGTTGGTGTGCGGGCCTCAGGTATCCTTACTCACTCGGTGAAACACTCCATTCATGCAGAAGCGTGGCTCTCCTAATATTCGGCATGTCGGTCGGCCGGGCACTAAACCAGAATAAGATGAGACCAATTCAGCTTTGAGGTCTAAATGTATTAAAGGAAGTAAATAATAGAACTCTGCTTTACGTTTAATTGGGCAAAGGTATTTCTATGTAGATAAAGCAAAACAATTTCTGTCGGAAAATATTACACTTTATTTAATCAAATACAGTTATATAAATGTGAACAATGACTTAGATACTGCAAGATTTAATTCGTGAACTTAATTTATGCTAAGCGCAAAATTTTTGTCGTCATTAGCTTAATCTGATTATATTGCTTTTAATACCAATTACTCTCCATTTAAATCTAATTGGTCAAGGATTTAAGTTTGTGTAAGTTTACAGGTAAAAATGACTTGAGTTGTTTATGCTATGGCAAAGAGAATTGTAAAATTTTCTAAAATTCTATTTGGTCATAATATTATATTATGTATAAATAATTATGAAATTTTACTAAGGAATTTCGATCATCTGCACAAGTCACAAAAGGATAAATATAATATTATTTCGCGTAGATATTATATTTATCCTTTAATATGGATATTATAATAATAATTGGATAAAAATAAGTAGATTACCTATATGAGTCTTTTCTTACTTTTCCCTTTACAGCAACAACTTGAACTCGATCTCGGCATCGGAGGAGGTGGTGGCAATTGGGTGTTCGGATTCAAACCGGGTCTATACCCGCGTTGAACACCTCCACTGACATCGTAAAGAGGCTGTGGAGCGTTTTGCATCTTATTCATTAGGCTATTAAGTTGAGTCGCGAGAAGTCCAATTGTATTGCACATATCCTCTACAGCACCAAATGAGGGCGCACCGCTCGATGGACCGCTGCAACAATCACCGTCACTTTTTGGAGGAGCTGATGTGGATGAACATCCAGATCCGCATTTATTTGGGTTGAAACAACTGTCTGATCTAGAAGGGCAAGCTTTCGGTTGTGGTGGCAAGGGTACACATGGGTTCATTGTAACTTGTGGTAAATTTACATAGGGAAGTTGAGGTGTGCTGTGTTGCTTGCAGCTGGTACCACAAGTACTGAGAGGACAAGAGGGCTTAGGAACTGCTCGTCTTTCATCATCATTTATTGGACACCTCATATTTTCACATTTTGGAGGTCGATTTGCTGGACACTGTTGGTTACTGCAGCTGTATGATTGGTCAGTTCTATATTCTTTTGGCAGAATAGTCTTGCAGTCGGGACACGGACATGTCACTTTGATGACACCATTTCTTATATCTTTAATTTTGCCAGGTGTATAGTTTAAACAGCTGTAGTGCACCCAACTGTGGCAGGCTCCTTGACATTGTAAACCGTTTCTTGTCGTTACAGATCCCAGACAAATTTTACAGGGACGTTTTGCTTTGGTGCACTTTGACATTTTGGTAGTTTTGGTTTTTGAATAACTTTTAAGTTGATATCATGTTTAGAAGTGTTCTTTTGGTTGTTTAGGATGGTTGTTTAAATTATCTATGTGCAGGTTCTCATCGTGGAGTGTAACTCCGACTTTTTTTTGTAAATTCAAATTATGCTTTCAACATCATCTTTAAGAATTTTATGTAGTATCTTTTGCGTTGAAGTTTGTGTTGTCACTCAGGAATTCCTGAATAATAAATGACACATATTTTTTATGCCAAATCTTTGGTACCTTTTCTTAAACAGACTTTTTTGTCAAGATATCTCTAAATATTGATCATGATGTTCTATCGCTACTAGTTGCCGCTATTATAAATACGAAAGTTGCCCTGTCTGTTAAGCTTTCATGGCTTAACCTTTGAATCGGTTTTCATAAAATTCGGGATAAAGATACTTTTATTCTTAGAGAAAAAAATTGGCTACTTTATAACGTGGCAAGCGACATTTACGTGGTTTGAGCCTCGGACAAAGCTAGAAACCAGAGATTTCTTTTAAAATTCTTACTTTCTAAAATATAAAAGGTTGGTAACGCACTCACGACTCTTGAGTTGAACAGTAGAATAATTGCAAAAGCAGATCTGACATAGACGTGATGCAACATATTAAACACGATTAAAACTTCTGCTTCCACGTATCACTTAAGTTTTTCCAATAATTCGTTGATACAGGTGATACACATAGAGATAGATTATAGCGAGTTCTTGACGAAATATAAAAAAATCACAACGCTTAGTAGCTTTAATCTTTTATTATATTTTTATTAAGACAGTACAGTCACTTATTTCAGAACGCATTAAAAGTGGTAATAAATACCTTACTGCACCTATTCTATAAACCGGAGCCCACTACCAATCTCAATATTAAAAGGGTTTTACACCAAACGATTTTATTATCAAAGATCCCATACTACATCACCATTAACCCGTTGCAGATAGGCATACGTCTCTTCCAAGGCATACCACAGAGCCCAGTCTATTTGGTTTTCGTACCTAGTCGCCTCCGCCTTCTTACGCAAATCGTCTTGGCATCTGGCCAGAAGGCGCCTCACACTATGTACACATATATTATGATGTGCCATAAAATTAACTAATGTCAGAGAAAGGCCAGTTTACCGCCTTGGACCGGACATTAGGCTCCTCAACGTCCTCAAGCCGCTTACACTTGTTTCTCTATTCATCTATCATTTTATCTCTAAGTCTGTCTAACCTATTCTATCTATTTTCCTTAGGATCGTATTCAACGGCGGTCTATAAAATGTAACTAACTAATGCCGTGTTCCGTGTAATTAAAAGAAAAAAGTATATAAATATTGATATCAGTTATCTACCCCATAGTATAATCTCTGCTTAGTTTTGGACTAGATGGCATTGTGTTAGATGTTCAAAATATTATTACTTTATTACCTTTGGTAGAAGTAATTTTTCTGAGAATTTTGTTTCGGAAGAAATGGTCTTCTCCAAACTTGAACTATAAATGTAAATTCTGACTTTAATAAATTTAAATTTATATGTCTACGATACAGTGGTAACCATCTCCATAAAATAATCCTCGCTGTTTTTTACTAGACCTACGATGAGTATGGACAAATGGTTCTATGGACATAAGCTGAGTATAGACAGATGGTTGGCGCTCTTCGGCGGACACCCTCGTGTAGGGTTCAATAAAAAAGAATACTTATAAAAATACAATCAATCAGTTTTTGTGATCATTAACTTGACTAAGTAAAACTTGCAGGATGTACTTTTCAATGATTTATTATAATGGTAACAAAGTTAGGTATTCTTTGTCTTATTATTTTAAATTAATGCATTTTTTAAGAAATAGTTATATAAGTTCGAAATTTTATAATTCGCGTTCATACTTGTACTTATTTATTACATGGGATTATTACGAGAATATTAGATTCAAATGCAACCAGTCGTTAAGGCTGACGTACAGTTAGATTCTTTAATTCATAATACTTACAAAATTTAAACGTTTGTTACTTGTTGCAAACATTGATTAATATTTGTGGCATTTAGATAATCTTTGTTTATTTTCACGGACAAGAGCTTTGCATCTTTTTCATAAGATCATTCAGTTGAATTGTGAGAAGCCCAAGAGTATTACACATGTCCTCCACGCCACGCATTTGATGCCCGCCGCTACCAGAGCCCTTATAGCAGTCAGCCGGGTTAGGCACTGGCATTTGAACAGGTGGTGGTGAGCATCCAGTATTGCATCTGTTCGGGTTTAAACAACTGTCGGCCGGCATAGGCGGACACGCAGGTTGCGGTGGCAGAGGTACACACGGCTGCATAGGAGGGAATGGTAAATGGACGTAAGGAAGCTGTGGGGTACTGTGCTGCTTGCAGCTACCACCACCACATTTATTAAGAGGGCAAGTTGCTTTTGGAACTGCCTTTCTTTCACTATCATTTATTGGACACCGCGGATTTTCACATTTTGGCGGACGATTTGCTGGACAGAGCTGATTGCTGCAACTAAAAGGTTGATCTGTTCTATATTCTTTTGGCATAATTGTCTTACAGTCGGGGCATGGACATGTCACTTTGATGACTCCCTTCTTTATGTCCCTGATCTTGCCAGGTGTGTAGTTTAAGCAACTGTAGTGTACCCAACTCTGACAGGCTCCGTGACATTGCAAGCCATTTCTCCGGTTAACAGTTGAAAGGCAAATTTTACATGGACGTTTTACTTTGGTACATTTTGACATCTTGATTAATTAATTGAAGATTACTTTCAACAGAATGTATGTATGTGTTGTATTATTAGCGGTGGCATTTCGGGTATTTAGAACAGTTTCGTTTTCTATAAACAGGTTAACATTTTGGAGAGGATGCCCCGACTTTTCTTTTTGTAAAATTTATATCCTGCTGTCAACTTCACCTTCAACTCAATGTTGAGTGTTGACATTTAAAAATCTATGGAACTCGTATACGTCATTTTTTTTTAAATAAAAATCTTTGTCCCTCTCCTTCTTGCAAAAAGAACTTTTTAGGTATCTGTCAAATTGCATCATTAATACACATGTTAAAACTCTAGAAAAATGTATCGTTTTGGATGAAATTAAACTTATGAATCTTTCTAAATAGCTTAATGTACAGTAATTACTAGAATACAAACTCGAAGATAAATACAAAGTAGGTAAAATGTTATAAGTCGCATTTTTATTTGTACTTCTTTCTTAATTAAGACTATTACTATTTAAAAACAGTGAAATACACTAAAACACTAAGTATTTGATATATATAAAACAATCCATAACTTGTTAACATTCTTTTCTGGGTTTCGAGCGGCAACAACAACCAGGTTTTGAAGGTTGCGGTGGCATCTGCGTTTTCGCTGTTTTATTAAAGCAAGTTTCTTTGTTTTCAGTACTTAAATTTTGTATCTTACCCATAAGATCATTGAGTTGACACGTAAGAAGTCCGATAGTATTACACATATCCTCTATAGCACGCATTGATGGCGCCGCACTAACAGATTTTTTTCCACAATCACCAGGAACGTCACTTCTTGCAGGTCCAGAAGAGGTTGAACATCCAGAGGAACATCGGTTTAGACTAAAGCAACTGTCTGACGGAGTAGGTGGAGGCTTACATTTCGGTGGTAATGGTTGACACGGTTTCATAGGGCGTTGTGGTATATCAGCGTAGGGCAGCTGAGGTGTACTGTGTTTCTTACAGCGAGTACCACACGAGCTAAGAGGACAAGTCGGCTTAGGAGCTGCTTGCCTTTCACTATCGTTTATTGGACACTTCATATTTTCACACGTTGGTGGACGATTTGCTGGACACTGCTGATTACTGCAAGTAAATGGTTGCTTTGTTCTATATTCTTTTGGCATAATAGTCTTGCAGTCGGGACATGGACATGTAACTCTGATGATGCCATTTTTTATATCTTTGATTTTGCCGGGTGTGTAGTTTAAACAGGTGTAGTGCACCCAACTTTGACAGGCGCCTTGACATTGTAAGCCGTTTCGTGTCGTAACAGTCCCCAGACAAATTTTGCATGGTCGTTTTGCTTTGTTACACTTTGACATCTTGACAATTTAGCGTTGGGCTACTTTCGGCATAATGTCATTTTCTGAAATTTTGCGTCGTGTCTCTTTTTATATCCACAATATCATTTTTGAGAGAAATGGTTGGTGTTTCTTGTTTTTACAATTTTAATTCATGTTGTCAAAATTCTGGAAGTGAAGGATGATAGATATTGAAATAAACGTCAAAAATATTATCATTGGTCATTTTATTTTTTAAGAACTATTTTTTTTGCATAAAATAAATCGTGTATTGGTATTGACCCATTCAGTAAGTGATAATATATTTTCTAACTTAGTCTACATCTATTGCATCACTTATGAATTTTTATTTTATAATATAAACATTTAATTATTTTTCAACCTAAAATTGAAATAGTAGAAAATAGAACGACATTTTTACCCGACTACTGCAAAGCCAAAGGAGGGTTATGATTTTGACAGGCTATGTATGTATGTATGTATGTATGTTCATTTGTTCCTTCATAGCTCATTAACTACTCATTAGAACTGGACAAATGAGGTGTCGTTAGAAGCGTCATGATCGTCTTCCGGTTATCTATACTAATATATAAAGCTGAAGAGTTTGTTTGTTTGTTTGTTTGTTTGTTTGTTTGAACACGCTAATCTCAGGAACCGCTGGTCCGATTTGAAAAATTCTTTCGGTGTTGAATAGTTCATTTATCGAGGAAGGCTATAGGGTATATATCATCACGCTACTACGAATAGGAGCGGAGCAACAACGAATAATGTTTCAAAAACGGGGGAAATTTTCACGCTACGGGCAATATAAGGCGCAAACGAGGTTGCGTGGGTCGGCTAGTAGGCTATATGACGTGTCACTGAATCTAATGTGGCGCCCTAGAGGGCTAGAGCCAACATAAAGTACTGTATTAAAAAATAAATTTTAGATAAATATGTCGTGATTGATATCATTGGAAAGGGCGTTACTTGTACATTTCAAATACATATATATTATTAGCATTTTCTCGTAACTTTGTTCATATTTATTCGATAATTGTGATATTTCTATGATACCTATTTAAAATATACTTTGCAAAGAAATTAATATTATAGGGACACCAAAACATTTTAAATAAAAAAAAAGTAAAAACTTAAACCCAACTACGACAAAAAACGACGCTGAAAAAGCATGAAACATGTTTCAAAAGCCGTAAAGTTGTTAAAGTGTTATGGACTATGGTACATTACACTACATGAACTACAGCTTTTGAAACTTAGTAATGTACCATAGTCTTTTTTTTTTTTTTATATATATAGATAAGCTGAAATGAGTGAGACACATAGTTAAGAACATTGAAACTTAAGGATAGCCAGTCTGTTTGACTGATGGTCAATGCTCTCCGTTCTTGGTCAATGGGTCAATTAATATACAACCTAAATAATTGAATGTACAACACTATATTTAACTTTTCCAAAACTAAGTTGTTATTTATTCTACATATTACCATAGGTACAGTTAATAATATTTTTAACCTTATGTGAATGATTTATAAACCAAAGTAAATACAAGTACAATTTTAACAAAAATAAACCGACTTCAAGGTTCGACTCGATTTCTCTTAGATGTCATCATCGGATATTAATGTCCTTATTATGGTACTACCGTTGGGACAACTCCTTTCCATTAAAAAAGGAATCATCAAAATCGGTTCATAAACGACGAAGTTATCCGCGAACACACATAAAAAACATATATACGGTCGAGTTGAGAAACCTCCTCCTTTTTTTTAAGTCAAACAATCTATTCATTAATCGATTGGGGAATTTACGCAATACTCTACCATTACGCCTTTAATGTACTCACTCTTATTATCATATCCACAGCCCTTAAAAGTCCACTGCTCGACAGAAACATTTCCTTAGAAAGTAGGTTTTAGGTTAGTATACCATGGTGACCAGATGGATTGGTATAGGAATTATTTTAACTTTTCCTAAACTTTACTCCTGCGTAGTTTACTCCCGTAGTCGCCCCGTTGGTGTCTTATGACACTTATGGGATGAATAGTATTATTATATTGGTTCTTAATTCATCACTATTCGTACAATCTCCTCTAATTCCTGCCGTGGGAGAGCCACGCTTCGGCATGAATGGGCCGGCTCGACCGGAGTGATACCACGGCCTCCCAGAAAACCGGTGTGAAATAGTGCTTGCGCTGTGTTTCATCGAGTGAGTGAGGACACCGGAGGCCCATATCCCACCCTTCCCCCATCTCACTTCCCCCATCTCCCTGCCCCCTATCCCCCAAAGGCCAGCAGCGCACTTGTGACGCTTGTGGTATTGCAGGTGTCCATGGGCGGCGGTAATCGCTTACCATCAGGCGATACGTCTGCTCGTTTGCCCGCCTATACCATAAAAAAATCTCTCTATTGAGAGTTTGGCGACTCGAGGCTTATCTTGAGTGAATAGGACCAAATTATAATTGGGCAAATGTGGATGTTAAAAATGCCTTCAGCATAAGTCTAAAGCATTGCCTCAATCTAAGGCATTTATCTCTTAATCTCCTGAATATACGAGTAAAACCTGAAATTACTCCAATATTTCTGATTTAAAAAAAATACTGCTGTACTAACTTTTAAACTTTCGCGTTCCATGATATATTAACAATTATTTTTACGGGAATTAACGCGATCACTTATTAAAAGGTATTACATACCTCTGATTTGCCTGACGTTTCGATCAGGTTGCACTGGCCGTGGTCACAGGCTGTCAGCCTGTGACCACGGTCAGTGATCGCGTTAATTCCCGTAAAAATAATTGTTAAAATACTGCTGTATCACTCTTTTTAATTTACTGAGTTGTCTAATTAAAACTACTGAGAAAGTGAAAAGGTATAGTTTACGCCGTTTCACGCTTAGATTAATTTATGCATCTCTTGGTCTTATATAATTGTTTTCAATAGAATAAACTGTAAATAGTCTATGAAACAAAATAATTAAATTGTATCAATTAGAAAACTATTCTACGAAATATCTTTCAACAAAATGTATTTGGTCAAAGATAAAGATTATGTTATAAGAACTATCTATACTAATATATAAAGCTGAAGAGTTTTGCTTGTTTGTTTGTTTGTACGCGCTAATCTCAGGAAGTACGGGTCCGGTTTGAAAAATTCTTTCAGTATTAGATAGCCCATTTATCGAGGAAGGCTATATATCATCACGCTAAGACCTATGGGAACGGAGCAACAATGAAGAATGTTACAAAAACGGGGGAAAATTATCACGATACGGGCAATAGAAGACGCAAACGAGGTTGCGTGGGTCGGCTATCCCTGATATAAGTTAAACAGACTTATAAGTTCAAATTAATTTATTCGTCATTTTACACTGTAGGCTTTACTTTTTCTATAAAGTTCTTGATTTGTGTAGTAAGTTTACCCACGGCGTGGACCATATCTTGAAGAGTTATCATCAGCATATCACTTCTTCGCCTCGGCACCTGGGTCGCTGATGTCGACTTTCCAGATTGCATTTGAGTAGCTTCCCATTCTGAAATCGAATTGTCATTTAGATCCCATGGATAACTAAAAATTATATTATTGACCTCAAGTGTTTTCTTAGAAGCCTGGATAACAATGTTGCTGTTAATAAAAGGAAGGTATATCATATATACAGATCATATAAAAATTTAAAAAGACTCGAGAAAAATTCAGGAAGACTGTTTTATATTAAACTTAACAATAACATCACATAACACTTAAGTTTAATAGCACCTGACATCTCACTTATCGTTTGACGATAAACTACAAACACACTGCTCACACAATAGTCAAATCATATAGTGTCATGTCTCCACTTCCTGAACTTCACATCCGTCCCTTTTACATAATCACGTGCAGGATCATACTTAAAATAATGTCATTATTAACTTTATTTATTTAACTAAAATAATGCTCTGTTATCTTGTAATAACTATCATAAAAATTTGCATTCCGATTTTAGAATATTGTCTTGGATCGACCATCGATTTCTGGTACAAGTACTTATTACGTTAACTAATAAAGCATGAAGTCGAAGCAAACATTCAACTCAACAGTCTATTTGCAGAATCACCAAAGACATTTAATAACATAGTTGGTTTATTTTATTATCTGAAAAGAAAAAAAGCACAAAAAACATCAATTTACGGTTTCTTATCTGAACATTTATTTTTCATTAACACATTCAAAGTTGACGCATTTCAACTCTTTTCATAAAAGTCTGAATTTTTAAACTGAGTTCGTCTATAGCGTTATTCATTTTCTGCATAGTGGATACCATAGATTCTTCTGGATCATATGAGATCTGCGTCACTGAAGTTGATATGCACGTCTGACTGCACCGATGGCCTGAAATGTATAAAAAAAACTTGGAAATATTATACTACACACATGACACTTGCTTTTGGTTCAAAAAAAATTCACCCTGACTTTCCCTGTAATTAAAACTAGCCTAAGAGTTGAGACGTTATTGCACCTTGATGTAATATTTGTGAAGATTAATTACGGTTGCTTTGAAAGTGTTGCCACACTTACAGTCATGGTCATTTTTTAATATAAAATTCAATTTCAATCAAATTTATATAGAAATATTTTGTGTACCAAAAGATGGTGAGTTGTCCAATTCTGCAGTAATCTGAGTTGCTGAAGTTGCTTGCAACGCCGCTTTCTCTTCTGGAATATCTGAAAGATATAAATAACTTCAGTGTTTCCTTTTCACTATGTTATGAATGTAAATAACTCGTATTAGCGTAAAATGTAAGTTTACTAGTTTTTCTCCTAAATGTTCACTTTCAAATATCCATATTAAATGTACATGATGTACATGTAACTGTAATATTACGAAGCTATTTATAGACATCCTGGTTTACGTTTTAAAACAGTTTAGAAAGTGCAATAAGATGTAACTGATTTTTCACATACCTTCTTCATGTGCACTCATGAAATAGTCCGATTTATTTGCCATCAACACTACCGATGAAGTTTTTTCAAACGATGATGAAACGTCTGGAAATATAATTCTCAGAAAAGTATAATCTTTTTCTGGTAAATTACACATTAGCTTGTTCTAGATAGCTAATTGTACCCTAACGCGAAATATGGATAAGATGAATCTTTATAACGGGTTTTATGTTGGTTAAAAATTCAACCTTAAGTGGTGCAGAACTTTTGAAGTCTTTGCAGCGTACATAAATAACCTTATCACTTTTAACCCCCGATGCAAAAAGAGGGGTGTTATAAGTTTGACACTGATATCTGTCTATCTGTCTGGGTGTGTCTGTATGTGGCATCGTAGCTCTCAAACGGAAGGACCGATTTCGATGCGGTTTTTCATTTGAAAGCCGGTTTCCTGGCGGTGGTTCTTAGCTATGTTTAGTTAATATCGGTTCAGCAGTGTGAGATTATCAGAGGCATTTTTGGCGCATGATTACTCTATTAAGTGCTTTAGCGTACCAGTATAATCGTTAACGTCGTTACCTATTATTATTGGTACTGTAATTTTGTAGCAAATTCAATTCCATTCAATTCTCAACGTTCAACAACAATTTTTGACCGTAGCTTACTGAAGCTACAGTTAAAATTCATAGATCGACATAAACAGACGCCACAGCATGTACTGGATTGTCAGGGTAAAATAGATAAAAACACGAAAATCTACTGCCTGTTTGTGTCGATCTATAACTTCCAGTTCCGAAAATTCGTAAAGCCTTATGAGAAGAACTGGCAAACAAATTCATGGCCGCTCTTTTTAAAAGTCAGATACAGTTGTGACCGTATTACATTAAAAGGTAAACAGTATGCTAGTTGTTGCCACTTACACATACACTGTAAGACTTAGAGGAAATATGTCTAAAAAACACGCGCCTAAGGACTGTTACATTCCTGTATTTAAAAAAACTTAGGCTCTGAAACTTGTTATAACTTTTACTCTGATGATTCCAAAGATACTGTCAGTTAGAAATAATGATATAACAAAGAAATCCACATAGTTATTACATGAACCCTCGAAATAGAGCCCTCCTGTTTTCGGTAGTTGTAAAAAATCATTCTTACTTAGTGTACTAAAGCAACCATCATGATGAGTTTAAAAATATTGTTTGCTTACAGATACGTTAGACTAAGAAAAGGAGAAAAAGAAAAGATCTTGGTTACGGGCTTGAATTCAATTGACATAGGAACCAAGAGTATGAGGAGTTTTAATGAATAAACACTAATTCTAAGGCCTTCTTTAAACCTAAAAAGATCCGGACCATGTGATTTTAAGTTTCTCCCTAATCGAAGTCGCGCTTAAGTATCTGCTAGCTCTTCATCAGTTAAGCATTGTTGCCTCAGGACCACTCCACACATCCAACACTCTTCACAGTCAGCATGGCAGTAATGTATGCTGGCAGCGATAGATTTTATCCGACTTTAGAATTTCGCAAGAATTTAAGTCACAGCGCTGGGGTTTCAATTTATATACTACTTCGCTAAAGAAGCTGTCCCAGACATGGTTGCTTTAGCAAGTAGTACCTGCGTCAGTCGGTAGATGGCACGACCTTCCTCCTTATTGATATTGTTTTAAAATTTATAAAATAACGTTAGCATAGAAAAAGAAAGAAAATTAATTTCAAATATTAATCGTTTGTTTTAGTTGAACTCAGGAATATTTAAAAAGAAAAATAAAGGTTTAGAGAACGGTCTATCATTATAGTACACAGATCGACATTTATAATTTTATTGTATATTTTAAAACTGTTTCTAAATCTCACAACATAAACATATTTTTTAAGGAGCGCATAATTTTTTATTCATGTAATATTAAGTTCATTATGGTTCGCTTGTTATGGATCATAATGGTTTAAAATACCCACACGTCACCACATACAAACATTAAAATAAGTGCCTGGATGACTGAGCATTACTCCTGTAAATAGGAGTCCGTCCATACCTAGAAAATTTTCTGAAAACTTTTGGAGCCGGTTTCAGGTTATATATTAATATACACAAAAATTGCTAGTTAAATGATTTATTAGATTATACTTTATTGCTAGTTATAAATCGCTTACCTGGAACATTATAGGATAAAACTGAACAAGATGGAGACTTCATTGGAGTTCCGACGTCAACATATGAAGCTGTTTGTTGCTGTGGAGCTGAATAATTCGGTCGTTGTGTAGCACTATAGTTTTGAACGAGATGAGGAGGCGTTGCAGGGCAAGCTGGTTTTTGTGACTTAGGAGGACAACGTGGAGGAGGGCACCGAGGTGGCTTTGAACACGGTGGATAGTTACAGGGAGGACTGCAACATCGAGGGGTTGATGGGCATTTAGGAGGGCATTTAGGTGGTGGGTAGTTATCCGGAGGACATTTAGGAGGGGGTGGGGGACATTTAGGTGGAGGTGGAGGGCATTTGGGTGCAGGTGGAGGGCATTTGGGTGGAGGTGGAGGGCATTTGGGTGGAGGTGGAGGGCATTTGGGTGGTGGTGGAGGACATTTAGGTGGAGGTGGAGGGCACTTTGGAGGGGGTGGTGGACATGGACTTATGGGAGGACTTGGAGGACATGGTGCAGGAGTTCCTGGACAACAAGGAGGGCATGGAGAACAACGAGGTATTGCTGCGCAACAAGGCGGACTTGGAGGACAGCTTGGTGGAGTTGGGGGAGTTTGAGGTGTTGGGGGAGTTGGAGGGGTTCGAGGAATAAAGCAAGTGGGAGGATTCCTAGGGGGGTAATCTAGACTATTAGGACTGGCTGGGCTACTAGGGCTCTTCGAACTACATGAAGCTGGACTACATGCTTCTTTATATTGTGGAGATGGTGGAGTTGGAAAAGACACCACATTTTTCCTGTTTACTGGACACTCCTTTGATTCGCATTTTGGGACTTTGTGAGCAGGACATTCATGATTTGAACATGAAATAGGTGGCTTTTTCAAAAATTCCTTTGGTTGTGATGTGTTGCAATCTGGGCAAGGACAGGTCACTTTAATAATTCCAGCTTTTATGTCAGAAATTTTGCCTGGAGTGTAGCTAAGGCATTTAAAATGAGCCCATTTTCCACACGCTCCCATACACTGTAATCCGTTTTTGTTAGTTACATTTTGCAGACAGAATTTACATGGATTTTTTACTTTTGCACATTGTAAATCCATTTTAATTTTTATTGTAGTTATTTGGTTTGCTTAATACATTTTTGTGTGTGGTGTTTTAGGATGACAATTGACAGGTACTTTTATGTTTCACCCAAAGATTATATTATGTGATTTTATCAATCGTCTGTCTAATATTCTTATCTTTGATAGTTATTTAGAGGACCTCTGTGCTGTGACCAGTGAGTATAATTTTATTTACTTTCCATTAATTTGCTTAATACATCTTATATGGCCATAATTATAATTAAAATGAACTTTATTCATAAATATTCCAATACGAATAATTTAGGTAGGATACATCACTGGATGGTAGAGTTTACCTCTATACAGCGTAGTGGTTAAATAATAATAATTATCATCATCATCAACAACCCATAGCGTCCCGCTGCTGGGCTCGGGTCTCCGAGTTGGAGATGAGCAAGAAAACGTCGTGGCTACGTAATATTACCGTTGGATGTTTTTAAACCACCCAAAGGCCTCCAACTAAGCTTCATGACTATTATTTTATCCTTTTAACTGCCTCGGTGGCGCAGTGGTAGCGTACGCGACTGCTGTTCTTGAGGTCTCGGGTTCGATTCCCGGGTCGGAACAAATGTTTGTATGATCTGCAAATATTTGTTTCGGAGTTTGGGTGTTTTCTATGTATAATATGTATGTATTTAAAAAAAAAAAGAATATAAGTATATAAGTATTGATATCAGTTGTCTAGTACCCATAATACAAGCTTTGCTTAGTTTGGGACTAGATGGCGTTGTGTGTTAGATGTCCGAAATATTTATTTATTTATTTATCCTACGTTAAGAACCAGGACCGACTGCTTAACTTGACCTTCGAACACGGAAACAATCATGGTAACATGCCACTAGTAGCGGTCACCCATCCGGGTACTGACCGCGGCATCGTTGCTTACCCTTGGTGATTGTTTCTAATCACCGAGAGCAACTGGCTATGAACGCCTATATAAAATAATAATAAATTATATTTAATTTTGTAAGTAAATCTTTTACAGATGTGTTTACACGTTGGACTTTGCAGATTTTCTAAGACTCTATGAAGAAATGTCAAAATAAACCACAGAGGTGCTTTTTTTAACCGACTTCAAAAAAGGAGGAGTTTTCTCAATTCAACCGTATATATTTTTTTTATGTGTGTTCGCGTATAACTTCGTCGTTTATAAACCGATTTTAATGATTCTTTTTTGAATGGAACGGTGATACCATGATAAGGACACTAAGATCTGATAATGGCAACCAAGAGAAATCGAGCCAAACCTTGAAGTCGGTTTTATTTTTGTTAAAATTTAATTGTTATGGTACCGTACCTATCCAAAGGGTGAAACGGGACCCTATTACTAAGACTCTTCTGTCCATCCGTCTGCCTGTCCTTCAATCACCAGGCTGTATTTCATGTACCATGATAGAAACAGCTGAAATTTTCATAAACGATGCATTTCTTTTGCCGCTATGACAAAAAATACTAAAAAACCGAATAAAATAAATAACTAAGAGGTCTCTCGTATAACAAACTTGACTTTTTTACCGTTTTTATACAAAATTAATATAGAACCCATCTTGCGCGAGTCAGACTCGCAATTGGGTGGTTTTTCAAGTCCGAGAACATCGCTTAAACAAAGACGATGCAAGTACAGAGTATAGATATAGGGCATGGATTGGCCTGTTGAAAAAAGGACCATTGTTTTAAGTCGTTCTGTTCATACAAACGGCATATGAGCCTCAGCCATCGTGTTATCTAACCGGTATTAACACTCAAATCCACCAGAAAGATACTAAATATTAACTAAAATAACAAGTCTATACTATACTCACATTAATATACACATTTTTATTACACTTTAAAAATAATAATAGCTTTACTGTACACCAGAACAATAAAAAAAGGACTTAAAACCAGGTACGTAGGTAAAAGTGGCGGCCTCATTACTTAGAGGCAATCTCTTACAGGAAACCATGAGATAAGTGGATTTGTTAATTCATCGATACAAATAAATAAAATTGGAGTGTCTGCTTGTAATATAAAAATAACCGCTTATTACTAAATGCATATGTATGTATACACGCAACATATACCGAAAATGTAGTTCATTTTTTTTCTCTGTTTGTCTGTCTGTTTGTTCGGGTAATCTCTGGAACGGCTGGACCGATTTTGGCGGGACTTTCACTGGCAGGTAGCTGATGAACCAGGGAGTAAATTAGGCTGTAATGAAATATGTATATGTAAATTTAAGAGTGAGCAGCAACAATTCCAAGCAAAATTGTCATTTCAATAATCTGAAACTGTGTAGTCTACAGATAGTAAAGCCACGCTGATATCAGCCCTAACGGGCCTCACAGAAAACCGGTGTGAAACAGCGCTTACGCTGTGTTTGCGAGTGAGTGAGTATGCTGAAGGCCTATACCCTAACCCCTCCCACCATTCCCTCCCAAAGATCGACAATGCACTTGTGATGCCTCTGGTGCTATGGCTGTCCATGGGCGACGGTAATAGCTTACCATCAGGCGATACGTCTGCTCGTTTGCCTCCCGTTCATTAAAAAACAACGTGTTGCACTCCGGGAGTGACGGCCGAAGTGAAAACTTGAATATTAACTTTGGGCATTTTTGATTTATTAATTGTTTATTTTTATTTTCTACCTATACTTATTAATATTATAAAGCTAAAGAGTTTGTTTGTTTATTGAACGCACTAATCTCAGGAACTCGCTGGTCTGATTTGAAAAATTATTTCAGTGTTGGATAGCACATTTATCGAGGAAGGCTATAGGCTATATATCATCACATTAAGACCAATAGGAGCGGAGCACTATATAAAAATGCCATCTAGTCTCAAGCTAAGCAGAGCTTGTGTTATTACTAGACAACTGATACATGTATACTTTTTTTTGGTAAATACGTACATATTATACATAGAAAACACTCAAACTCCGAAACAAATATTTAAAGATCATACAAACATTTGGTCCGACCCGGTAATCGAACCCGATACCGAATACCTCATGATCAGCAGTCGCACACGCCAACTGCGAAACCATCGAATATTTTTTTTTGATATTTTTATTATTTTCACTTGACTTGAATATCAACGAATAGTTTAAAAGGCCTAGAACCCAGAGCTGCAAAACCTATTGAAACTAATAAACAATTGACGTTTAGCGTTGACATTGACAACTACTTTTTAGGTTATTTATTTCGACCTATTTCTTTAGGTTATTTCAATCTCTACTTTAAAACAAAAATAATATCAAAATGCCGTTCATGAAAGGAAGAGCTCCTATTAGACGTACACTAAACTATTTAAATGCTGGCAAACTGGTCTTGAAGGATAAAATCAAGATATTTTCAGTGGCTTACAATATTAGCGGTCAGAATAACTCAGGGGCCAAAGAGTTCGTATTTTGGTATTTACCGCAGATTCAGTACAAAAATCCAGAGGTACAAGTAGCAACATTTAAGAATTTAACGCCATCACCTTTTATTAAATGTTATTTTGAAGATGGCAGGCGAATCTTGGTTGATATCGACAATAAATCGAAGGAAGATATTTTAGAACATTTGATCAACACAGTTGGTAAGTTTGTTTATATTTAGATAATAGTTTTCCGTCTGACCCAAATTATGGAGGCCACTACCTGTTTTTACCTGCATTAGCTTAGCTGTCAGGATTACTAACCCCTAGATCTAGTAGCTCGCAGACATCAGCCTATAGAATCTATCAAATTTACATGTATGATGTCAGAAGTAATGTAAGGTGAAATTTACTCAAAATATTTTATGTATTTAGACACAGGCAGACAGATTGAAGGTCTACAGGCTCTGCCTTGTTTGCAATGGGACCACAGTACATGTCTTATCACAGTATTATTCTTATTAGATACAATTCTTATTAAAGACTAGCTGAACCCCGCAGTGTTACCCGCGTTTATTGTTGTACCGCGAGTAACGTCGCTGGGCAAAGTTAGTCTAAAAAAAGTAGCCTAAGTTACTCCCTGGATCATCAGCTACCTGCCAGTGAAAGTCCCGTCAAAATCCGTCCAGCCCTTCCAGAGATTACCCGGAACAAACAGACAGACAGACAGACAGAAATTTTTTAACTACATTTTTGGTATGTATAGTGTATACATACATATGCATTGCTTAAAAAGCTGTTATTTTAATATTACAAACAGACACTCCAATTTTATTTATTTGTATAGATAGTATATTCCTTCCTTGAGGATTAAAAATACAGTCTTTATATTTATACACCTTTGGTGTCGAGAGTGACTAAGGGAGCAAACCACACCAAATAACACACATCAATGTAAAGAGATATAAAACTTCAAACAAACCCTCAGCCAACTGTTCCCAGCCAGTTCCCATGTTCCGGCCAGTACCACACTGGCCGGAACATGGGAACTAGCTCCTATACATAACTGTGAATTCGCATTGCATTGCAAATATCTGTGAGCTCTCACTAATGCACCTCCAGAATTTCGCATCACATTGCAGTTATGTGTGGGAGCCCATGTAGTAGGTCAAAATCTTTTTTTTTATAAATTACCTGCCAAAGTGACTCTGTTCAGCCTGATGGTAAGCTCAAGCAAAATCCAACAGTGGGGACCATCATACTCACTGTGACAGGTGACAGCAGACAATGCAGTATGGCGTCCCACATTATGGCGGATTACTGAGATTCTTTTTCACACCCCACTTAAAGGACCTGGGATCATGTAGGAGGGAAATACATGTGCTGGTAGAGAATTCCAGTTTTTATTGTTTTTTTTATGGCCAACAGTGGACCGTTGATGGTTGTTGATAATGATCCCTGAACATTATAGGTATATAGATACAGCAAGTTAACTCTACATACTCTATAAAATGTTTTTTTTTTCAGGAAAATCCAAAGAAGTACTGGCTGCGGAGGCTGTAGCTGCTGAAAAGAAGGATAATCCTGCGAACTTTGGTGTAGGATGTGAACGTCCTTGTATTTGTGAAGTGTACGGGCAAATACCTTGTCCCGGTGTAGTAAAGTTACCACAGTTCATGAGAGGAAAATATAAATATCAAGCTGATTAAGGTACTGTAGAATAGTATTGAAATGTTCTTATTAGCTGTAAATATTAAAATTAATAAATAATAAAGAAATTAGTTTATTTTGTTGTTTATTATTTCTGTGTGACAGTTTTCGTTTTTTTTTGTTGAAGCACAGTTTGTTTACTATTTTATGGTAAATAGCGAACCCCACAGTATTACTCGCGGCTACTGTCCTAGCGCGGGTAACGAGGCGAAGCTAGTATAAAAAAAACTTATATCATCAGCTATCAGTGACAATCCTTTCAAAATCGGTCTAGCTGTTTTAGAGATTAGTCGGAACAAACAGACAGATAAACTGACAATCAGACAGACAAAAATAGAAAAAAAAAAATTTGGTATATGCACAGTGTATACATACATATTAACTAGCTGAACCCTGCGGTGTTACCCGCGGCTATTGTTGCACCGCGAGTAACGCCGCGGGACAAAGTTAGTCTAAAAAAGTAGCCTAAGTTACTCCCCGGATCATCAGCTACCTGCCAGTGAAAGTCCCGTCAAAATCCGTCCAGCCGTTCCAGAGATTACCCGGAACAAACAGACAGACAGACAAAAATTTTTTTAACTACATTTTTGGTATGTGTACCGTGTATACATACATATGCATTTAGTTAAAAGCGGTTATTTTAATATTACAAACAGACACTCCAATTTTATTTATTTGTATAGATTTAGTAAAAAGCAGTTATTTTAATATTACAAACAGACACTCCAATTTTATTTATTTGAATAGATAAAAAAAACACATTTAAGTAATTAATTTTATGTACCTACTGTGAGTACTGTATAAAGTTTATGTTGTGGTTAAAAAAACAAATTTGTAAAACCAACTTCAAAAAAATAAGGCTCTCAGTTTTACTGTATTTTTTACCATGTCATCAAAAAAAAGTTAAACATGTTTATAAATTAATAAATATAAATAGTATGCAGAGCATTCTAGTAAGTGATTCTTATAAGATAGAACAAAACTAAAAGAGGTTATCGAAAGTTAAGCTTGTTTAGAGACTGATTTATTCTATTTATAACTCTAAACACTTTTGTACAGCGGCTTTGACTTTCTCTACCAGTCAACCTATGGGTACTGGAGAATTCTTGTGAGTAAGGCCAGGCTACCGTTCAGTATGATTAATGTCCTGTGATTTTTCAAGTACCTATTTATAATTTTTCCTATGAACAAAGTTCTCAACAACATTAGACATAACGTTACAAGTATTAGACAGTACTTTTTATTACAGTATGTGTTGTTCTAAAAAAAAATTTCAAGTATTTTTTTTAATTCAAAGACTTTTTTAGGGTTCCGCAGCCAAACGGCAGAAAAACGAAGCTCTTATGGATTCGTCATGTCTGTCTGTCAGTCCATCCGTATTTCACAGCCACTTTTTTCCGAAACTATAAGAACTATAATGTTGAAACTTCATAAGTAGATATATTCTGTGAACCGTAGTAAGATTTTTCAAACAAAAATAGAAGAAAAACAATAAATTTTGGGTGTTCCCCATACTTAGAACTAAAACTCAAAAATCATACATCTACTTACCAAGTTTCAACATTATAGTTTCGCAAAAAAGTGGCTGTGACATACGGACGGACAGACAGATGTGACGAATCTATACGGGTTTCGTTTTTTGCCAATTGTATACGGAACCCTAAAAAGCAACTTTATTTTTGACCGACTTCATGTACCTACCTACTACATAAAGATTTAAGTTAAATTTCTAGATTTCTAGTTTTGGTCTAGGTATGGCCATTAGTTACACAGTTTTTATACATATGCAATAGAATACAGTTCTAGAATAATAATATGTTCATATTTTAGTTACATCGTTTGCTTTCCGTGAACGTTAAAACAGTCGTGATTTTAGAATGTACACCAACAAAGCAGCAGCTATAAACTGTGTGTTTCTAAATGCGTTGAAAGTCCTCGCATTTTCGTGGAACAATAGAGTATCATCGACTTCCTCTCCTCTCGGCAAGGTGTGGTAGAAAGTCCAGTCACTTTTCGTGTTTTTATTTATTTCCTGGAAGACGGATAATTTAAGGCGCTATTTAATGCAACGAGGATGGTCCACGTAGCACTGAACGCTCTGTATAGACTTCATACATTGTTCCATCCGTCGTAGATGGTCCGTGTCGCACTTAATAGCGCCAAGTATTCATTGATTAATGTTCAAAAACAACCACGTTGTAACCGCTAAACGAATTCGGATGACAGCACACCGACCTAATCAGATATTTATTCCGTTAGTACGGCTAGTGCTGAACCCCGCGGTTATTGTTGTACCGCGAGTAACGCCGCGGGGTAAAGTTAGTCTAAAAAAAGTTAAGCCTAAGTTACTCCCTGGATCATCAGCTACCTGCCAGCGATAGTCCCGTCAAAATCCGTCTAGCCGTTCCAGAGATTACCCGGAATAAACAGACAGACAGACAGACAAAATTTTTTTAAACTACATTTTTGGTATGTGTATCGTGTATACATACATATGCATTGATTAAAAAGCTTTCATTTTGATATTACAAACAGACACTCCAATTTTATTTATTTGTATAGATAAAACCGAAATACCCGCGATAATAACCGCTGATAATAGAATAACCGCGGTGCTACTCGCGGTTATTGTTGTACCACGGGTAACGCCGCGGGGCGAAACTAGTTTATAAAGAGTTGCCTATGTTACTCCTTTTAATTATCATCAGCTGTCTTTCAGTGAAAGTCCCGTCAAAATCGGTCCAGCCGTTCAAGAGATTAGCCGGAAGAAACACACTGACAGACGGACCGACAGACAGACAAAAATTGTAAAAAAAAATATTTTGGAATATATACCGTGTATACACACATACACATGCATTTAGTAAAAAGCGTAAATAACCGCTATAAATAACCGCGTAAATAACATACCTACTACAAACAGACTTTCCAATTTCATTTATTTGTATAGAAGATTTGCAAGTGGCCATAGATAAAGATAAATATTTAAATGTGTAGTAGCAGTAATAGTTGTTAGCATGTATTCGTTAGTATATCCCGAAACATGTTAAAATAGCTATTTGGACTTTTTCAAGAAACGTACAACGTGTGACATAAGTGTCAAGTCTCAAATTTGCCCCTACTAGGCAATATATCCTGTGTCACAGGAGATTATACAAACATACTTAAAATGAACACATCAAGGTGTCCCATGTGAGGATCAATCTCACAACTTAGCATTATCTGCATTCGCAGTGATTATGGTGACCACCACTCTTGGATTCTGCTTATGCTTTCCATAAGGCGGAGCAGTCGTTTGGGCAGTGCCAAACATAAAAAAAAGAAATGCTAGAAAAATTGTGCAAGAGTCCTTACATCAACCGACAACACAAATTCGGGGATTTTTTCCTTTTTCTGAGTAGTAGGTCCAGCGATAATAATATTTGCGTCTTTCAATACCTCCGGCGTTTTTATAAGTTGTTTCACTTTGGTACATGATTTTTCACATATGTGTTTACTCTCATCTAGCAAGAGAGGACTAACTTTGCATTTCTGGAATAAATCAGAATAGGATATAAATTGTTTTGATAATAACGAATTACTTTCAGACTTTTTAGCTAAGGTACGAGTAATTCAGGACGTATCTCTTTCTACAATACCTAAGCTATCATCTCAAAAACAGTTTTTTTTTGGTCAAGTTGTCAGGTGTACCTATCTAATTAATTTAAAAAGGCTTCTACTTCGGGTGTAGGTTTTGGCTTACTTATACCATGCGGGCCAGACAGGTTGAAGTAGGCACTAACTTTGCACTGGGAGGGATCCGGATTGTTAAAAACAGCAGTTCCCGGATCCCTACCGTCTCAGGCGCAGAGTGGCACACCGTGTGGTTTTAGTCGGTTCGATTCCGATACACCGCCCCGCCGCAAACCCCGGAGGGGTGACGACCCGAGGGCCACGTGTCCACACGTAAAATAAAAAAAAGTAAAAACTAAAACCCAACTACGGCAAAAAACGACGCTGAAAAAGTATGAAACAAGTTTCAAAAGCCGTAGTCACGCGTTGTTAAAGTGTTATATACTATGGTACATTACACTACATGGACTACTTTGGCTTTTGAAACTTAGGAATGTTCCATAGTCCATAACACTTTAACAACGCGTGACTACGGCTTTTGAAACTTGTTTCATACTTTTTCAGCGTCGTTTTTTGCCGTAGTTGGGTTTTAGTTTTTACTTTTTTTTATTTAAAATGTTTTGCTGCCTCTATAATACTAATTTCTTTGCAAAGTATATTTTAAATAGATACTACAGAAATATCACAATTATCGAATAAATACGGACAAAGTCACGAGAAAATGCTAATAATATATATATTTTTGAAATCTACAAGTAACGCCCTTTCCAATGATATCAAACACGGCATGTTTATCTCAAATAAATTTTTTAATACGGTACTTTATGTCGGCTAGAGGGCGCCACATTCAATTCAGTGACACGTCATATAACCTCTAGTCAGCGGACAATCAAGACACTTCTAACGGTACCTCATCTGTCTAATTCTGACAAGTTTAGAAAGAATGAGATAACAAGAAAGCATACCATTGAAATATCACACTTATCGAATAAATACGGACAAAGTCACGAACAAATGCTAATAATATATGTATTTTTAAAATGTACAAGTAACGCCCTTTCCAATGATACCAAACACGGCATTTTTATCTCAAATTTATTTTTTAACACGGTACTTTATGTCGGCTAGAGGGCGCCACATTAGATTCAGTGACACGTCATATAGCCTATAACCAGAAGACGATCATGACGCTTCTAGAGACACCTCATTCGTCCAAATCTAATGAGTAGTTAAGGAGCTAGGAGGGAACAAATGAACATTCATACATACATACATACATACATACATACATAGCCTGTCAAAATCATAACCCTCCTTTGGCTTTGCCGTAGTCGGGTAAAAAGGTACTAACCATACAAGTTCATATCAATTATTTGTTTCAATAATATGAAATTGGTATCCGTTTTTTGGTAAAATTATTTGTTGATAAATCTAAAATCCCTAACTCCGTTGAAATTGGGATAAAAAAAAGTTTACTTTACTTACGTTACAACAGCACTTAAACTTCAAATTGGCTCCAAACATAGGGCAAAGAACTAAATAGTCATTAAGCACTTGGTGGGGAGCACCCACATAAGCTATATTTAAATCTTTAAGTTTTCCGTAGTCCTCCTGCAAAGTACATTGTTATAAATGGTGTGCTTGACATAATTCACGCCGTCCTCACATTGGCAGATCTTTTTATCATATCTCCTAAAAGAGTGGCCTGTGATGTGTTCCACACCCGTAACCATAAAGAAGATTCTGTTTGTCGAAGGGGACTTTAAGTCAGAGACAATTTGTTTTTTATTTTGTCTGATTTAAAAAGTAAGTACTTGATAATAATAAACAAAAAAACTAAAATACGTAAGTAAGGCTTCCCTATTGTGATCCACAATACCAAAAAAAAAGGCCGCATTAAAAATCGTAGATAGTATCTTGTGTTAAGTTATAGCTAGCAAAGACATCTGGTGTAAAACACCCATTTTGATTTAAAAGTTAACCCTTTGGACACTGCCAGAAATGTTCTTGAAATTGATTTGAATTTAAATGTAAATGTATGTAAGTGTTCTTGAATTTGAATGAAATTAGGTCGTCGTGATTTTGTCCCATTTTTAGCTAATTTTAGCTATTTTTAATGTATTTATCATTGGAACACTTTTTAAATGCCCAGAGTAGAAAACATATAATTAAATAAAAATATTAGGACATTTTCAAAACTAAACCTAGCCACACAAAATTGACAAAAATGCCTGCCTGTAAAACACACACAACATGTATTCTTACTAGTATAGACATGATTGTAGCCAAGGACTGAAGACTGGCATGTCTCCTGGATCTCATACACACTATAGGAACCAAAGAATTTTCGGCAAATCGCCTCATACATTCGTATGTGAGTGATGATATAAATATTGTATCGGCCATTTCGGAATAAATTCTGAAAAGGAGAATTTAATTAATGTACTAAGCTAAACACGAAAAAAGAAACTCATTCAAAGTATAATCGTGTGCCTAAATATGATAAAAAAGTAAGGTGTGCAAGCTGCAAAATTCGGGTATAATTCAAACTAGCAACCTGCCCCGGCTTCGGCTCGGATTCATTACGGAAAATATAATATGGCCTATGTTTCTCTGAGACGTCAGTAAAAATTAAGCCACCCGCTTAATTTTTTTCTGACGTTTTCAACAAATATTGTTATATATTAGCAAATATAATAAAAAAAATAAGAAATTGTTTACGAAAACCTTTCTCAAGAATCACTCTAGCTATTAGTAAAAAACGGCTAAAAAATTAGTGCAGCAGCGTTTGAGTTTATCACGAACAGACAGACGCGGCGGAGGACTTTGTTTTATAATATGTAGTGATTGCTTTGATAGTTGAATAGTTCCAAATAGTATCTTTTCAGATCTTATATGTGACATTAAATGAGGTCTGGAGAACGAACGTCTAGTTTCATCAAGTAAGCAACTTGAACCAATGTACGTACATGTAAATAAATGAAGCATTTGTGCGGATTCCTTGTTTCTAAGTACTGTGAGTACAGTAATACATATGTGTCTACTGTGTATCTCAGAGATTCCATAACAGCCTCAACTCCTACCCTTTCTCAATGATCTCAATAAGCTGCTTGTAGTTTGGGCGAAACACATCTCCATAATTAACACGGAAATTCTGCAGTCTTCTATCTTTACAACTTATTTCTTGAATTACAATCATACCTGCCTATAAAATCATGCTCCCAGTCGAGTGCCTGTACAATGTGGACATCAGACGCTCCTAACATTGACACGGCTTTTGCTACCGCCATGCGTAGTATAGGTTCATTGTGGTCTTCTAATATCATTACTTTTGTACATTTTAGTAAATTCTGAAAGAATAACGTGTAATTTAAGGAATTCAATATGTCTTAAGAAGAATTACGGAATAGAGATTCCTGAAAGTAATTTGAAGCGGTTTGACTTATAAACTGTGAGGCAACGGCTGTGCAATGCACAGTGCTGCATGACACTGATGTCTGAGTCCGGTGTATCTTCGATAGACTGTAGTGAAACAGCAAAAGCTTGCATACTGTTTGCCTTACATGTAATACTAACAGTATTGTACTTGAAAATCTGACTTTCAAAAAGAGTGGCCATGAGTTTCTTTGCCATTACTCTTCTCATGAGGCTCTACGCATTTTGGAAACTGGAAGTTAAGGATAGACTCAGGCAGGCAGTAGATTTTGGTGTTTTCGCCAATTTACCTCGACAATACAGCACATGCTGTGGCGTCTGTTTGTGTCGATCTATGGTTTTTAACTGTAGCTTTATTTTAATGTTCATAAATGTCACTTAGTGTCTTAATTAAATAAATTATTTTGAATTTGAAACAAGTTTCTGTTTGTGAGAGTTACCACAAAACTTTTATGTTAGTAATTACTATCCTTTATCATATAGGTAGGTATATTATCTCAACTTGGAAGGTGCCATACCGTTACACCGTATATGTTTAGTGAGTTTGAGTCTGACAGAGCACATTTTTACGAGTCTCTGTGAACTTAAAAATTAATAAGAATAGATACTATTGCGGTTTACTTGAGTAAATAAATAAGAATACTATGGCGGTTTGCTTGTGGCAAGGATACACGTGTTAGTCAAAAAATTTGAAAAAATCGACCAGTTTGGTTTTTTAATAATATCTATTATTATTTTAATAATTATTAAAACAACTTTTAGGTTTAGAAAATCTATGAAAAAATAGGAAAATATTAGGTTTATATCAAACTAGTTTATCTTTGTCTATTTCTTACATTGAATACCTTGTATATATATAAAAGAGGAAGGTGACTGACTGACATACCCAGAGATCAAGGCACAGCCCAAACCGCTGAACCTAGAATCCTGAAATTTTGCATGTAGGTTCTTTATATAACGTAAGTGAGCACTAAGAAAGGATTTTTTGAAATTCCACCCCTAAGGGGGTAAATCAGGGGATGAAAGTCTGCGTGAGTGAAGCCGCGTGCAAAAGCTAGTATAAAATAACAATCTTATGTTTTTAGAATATGGAGAGAATCTTGAGCATGGAATGTAATAAATGATACTGAATATTAGTAAAGGTATTTCAAGCATTTGACGGCCTGTATTTGAAGCAGCAATTTGTATTAGAAATTTGGTAAGAATGATAGTTACGTCAAAATTCAACCATTTTACGCATATTCCGCACAATATACCAACATATAATACATCGCTGGAAAAAATGATGAGAATAATTTCTTTAATACCGTAATAATTCTGAAGATGTGGTAAAGCCTGGATTAACGGTTTTAATCTAATTATAAAAGAGAAAGACTTTTTAGACTTTTACTTTGTCTGTCTGTGTGTCTATTTATGAAAAGGCTTTCCTTATATACAGGTATTAGAGTTAGCTAAAGTTATTTTAAGTTTTCGATTCTCAGAACCAGGAAAGTCTAGTTACTGCATTCCATTACGACAGTACTCGCACATACTTACAAGTAACCCCTATACTATAAAGAAAAAGATCTTGGTTGGTAATGACCAACCAAGATCTTTTCATTTTCATTTCCATACTCTAATCGCTAGACCAATGGGTCTAGCGATTAGAGTATGGGACTACCGGTCGGGTCAAAAATGTTGCTAGCTTTGTATAATAAAAAAATCTTATTAACAGACGTGAATATGGAAGTTTGGCAGTGCCTCGGAGATTACTTTAGCCGTCGGTCCCGGTGTCATGGATATCTATAGCAATCGTTATTAGGAAGTCAGTGACCTCAAATATATTAACAACTAGTTCAATCGAATCCAGGTCGCCCAGGGTTGCGGAGGTCCGATGAAAGTCGCTCCTTGGAAAAACTAATATTCAGGTCAAACCGATTGAACTGGTAGCTGACTCCAACGAACATTAGGAATTATAACGTTAGGAAGATGACTATTAAGAAAAAGATGTCCTAATTTAGTAATGCATCGCGTATCTTATTTTACCATTTTCTTCCCATGCGTATCGCCGAATAAATTTTTCAAATTATTTGCACTGCATATTACATCCATTATTGCGTCTGGGCCCCAGTCGTTGAAACAGATCAGATGCTTTAGTTCCCTGTAACAATATTGGTAGTTAAAGCTCAATTGCTTAATAATGAAAATAGTGGGTAAATAAATAAATAAATAAAATTTTCGGACATCTAACACACAACGCCGTCTAGTCCCAAGCTAAGCAGAACTTGTGTTATGGGTACTAGAATAACTGATATAAATACATATATATTTTTTTTTGTAAATACATACATATTATACATAGAAAACACCCAAACTCCGAAACAAAGGTATATAATTCTGGTACAAATATCCGGATGGAATATAAAAAAGCCAATATCACGGTTAATTTGATATAAATAAAGTTTATGGTAAGAACTTAACACTTGTGGACCTGATAAATGAAGCTGAGTTAAAATGCAATTGAAATGAAGAATACTTTAATTCTTAAGAATTTTTAATAAAATCTTAGTGAATTTACAGTGTTCATTAAAATACTTCAAAAATTATCGTTTACTGGAAAACATATCGACTAGCTACAATGGTGGTAACTTAATTCCAGTTATTTCAAGAAGTACTGTGCTTTGCCGGTTTCCTGTTACATAGATCTGTCCTCTACATAAAATTACTAGCAGGATAGCAAGGGATGAGGAATTACGAAAATACGTAGTAATAATATAAAATGGTTGACAAACTAGAGAAAATTATCTCTGCTATTTAGAGGTACTGTGGAGGATGTCATGTTCCTTCGACACAAAGGGGGATCCTCTGATCAGGCGAGCCAACGGTTGATATTGGGATGTATGCTAATCGGCGCAAGAATTTCTATAGCGTTAATCAGGATTGGTAGTTTCATTAGTTACTCCGTAGTTCGACGTATATTCTACATGGCGCTGTAGTGCGTTTCTGTTTTGCATTGTATGTGGAAGCTGCCGCAGTCGGTACTATTAAAATCGCGAGACTATGTTAAACATAACTTTCCTGCCTGCACTTATCCCAATTTTTTTTTGGTTGGACGCAGTATATTTTTTTCTTCCATTTTATTCTACCACTCATCATTTCACTGTTAACCCCTAGTCCTAGTCATATCCCTTTTCACACAATCCATCCGCCTTTTCTTTGGTTTTCAACTTCTTTTGTACCCTTCAACTCCCATACCTAACATTTTCCTCGCAACGTGTTTCTCATAAGAATCTCTCCACATAACATGTTAAATATATAAGTAAGTTTATTAGCAGTCTGATTACAATAGTATCGGCTCTGCCTTGTTTGGGATCAGATTGCCGAGTGTGAGATATCAAAAGGCAATAATACTCAATAATATTATTAACTAGCTAACCCAACGAACTTCATACCGCCAAATTTACATGTACAGTCACGGCCAAAAAAAACCTGCCTTTTCCCGTTATCTTTTGATTTTTCTTGTACACAAACCTTGTCTTTATAATAACGAACACTTAAAAAAAATATTTAATTTGGTGCAGCTGATCGAAAGTCATGCGCGTATATACATTGCGGCGATCAATTTTTAAGATTAGATAAAGAGCATACTTTGTATTGCCATGGAGACCCCGTCGTATTTGATGCAGTTCTGCAGTTGAATTAGTATTATAATTTAATGCATAGTGATACATAGGGGTGAGTAATCCATTCCGCATTACATATTGTGGAAAATTATAGGCGGGACTAAAAATCTTGAGCATTTTGTCTTTAACAAATAATGTTAAAATTTTATGTTATTCGATTTGATTTTTGATTTACTTAGCATTGCATATTTTCAAATATTTAATTTACTTTTATAGAAGTTCAAATAAAAACCAATAAAAACTGATTAATTTAGATTGTCATAATTTGACATTTAATTTACAGATTATTAAATTTAAAAAAAATTGTTGTGGGTATAGATTATAAATGTAGTCTTTATAAAATTATAAAAAAGGCGAAAGCTAACTTGTACGCCATAACCAACGTCTGTTAGATCTACTGTCGATTTGGGGACAGGCATTTTGTGGAATTCGTGAGCCGAGTAACATGTTTTGAAACCGTTCAATTATTGTACAACAAATAGGTAAACGTCAGAAGGCCAGAAATGTTGTTGCTGTTTAAATTATCATATCTACTACTTTTAAAAGAGCAATCCATACTTAATACATAAAAGCTGAAGAGTTTGTTTGTTTGTTTGAACGCGCTAATCTCAGGAAACGCTGGTCCGTTTTTGAAAAATTATTTCAGTGTTGGACGGTACATTTATCGAGGAAGGCTAAAGGCTATCATCACGCTAAGATCAATAGAAGCGGATCACCAATGGAGAATATTTCAAAAACGGGGTGAAATTATCACGCTACGGGCAATAGGAGACGCAAATGAGGTTGCGTGGGTCAGCTAGTTCTTGTAAATATATAATTTGAATATCGGAAACTTCTCCAACGATTTTCTTGAAATTTAGTATGTAGGGGCTTTCGGGGGCGATAAATCGATCTAGCTAAGATTATTTTTTATAAAATTCACCAAAAAAAAAGACCGAGCAAAGTTCGGTCATCCAGATACTTTTCATAATATGATGACCCACAATATCCACACTTATGATTTTAAATTCCAAAGTAACTTTGTCAGTCTGTTACGCTTTCACAGCAAAACCACAAGAGAGATTTCAATGAAATTTGACGTGGAGATACTTTGATTCTTAAGGAAAGACAGAAGCTACCAGTTGCGTAACTATAGGGTGGCAGGGCTGGCAAAATGCCACGGGTCCCCGACCAATGAGGGCCCCGGTCCGAGAGGTCGTAAGCTCAGTTATATTTTTTTATGTATCTACTTAAAATCCGTTAAAGTGAGACAAACTAAAGACCATACAAATTAAAATTAATCATTAAGAATTTCAATACATCATAAACAAAAAGATTTTGATCAACTTTAGAACTCATCCATTGCTTTCTAAGCGCGGGTGAGCAGGTTGGGTTATAGTGTTGAAAACCATGCGATAATTATCTGTACAAATAAATAAAATTGGAAGGTGTGTTTGTAACATTAAAGTAACAACTTTTTACTAAATGCATATGTATTTTTACACGGTAAATATATATATATATATAATTTTCATCTGTATAAGTCAAAAAATTGTAACGCATCAATCAAGTCCCGTTCCCTGAAAAATCAGGTTTCAAAAAAATATTGTTTCGTAACTTCTACTTTTATTTTTATCTATATCTATACAAATAAATAAAATTGGAGTGTTTGTTTGTAATATTAAAACAACCGCTTTTTACTAAATTCCTAAGTATGTATACACGGTACATATACAAAAAATGAAGCTAAAAAATTTTTGTCTGTCTGTCTGTTTGTTCCGGGTAATCTCTGGAACGGCTGGACGGATTTTGACGGGACTTTCACTGGCAGGTAGCTGATGATCCGGGGAGTAACTTAGGCTACTTTTTTAGACTAAGTTTGTCCCGTGGCGTTACTCGCGGTACAACAATGACCGCGGGTAATACCGCGGGGTTCAGCTAGTCTATATATAAAAGAGGAAGGTGACTGACTGACTGACAAACCCAGATATCAATGCACAGCCCAAACCGCTGAACCTAGAAATCTGAAATTTTGCTTGTAGGTCCTTTATATAACGTAAGTCAGAACTAGGAAAGGAATTTTGGAAATTCCACCTAAGGGGTAAATCAGGGGATGAAAGTCTGCGTGAGCAAAGCCGTCTGCAAAAACTAGTACGTTATAAATAGACGTACAAATGTCATACATCCTTGGGAAATTAATTCTGTGTCTGTAACATCGAGAGCCATGTTTCGGGACACCTCGACTCGAACAATAGTACTTCTGCCTTTTCACTGAATGGTGTTCAGTTAAAACTTTAGGCTATTAACGAACTGTCAGTCATTGTGATCCATCATCCAGTTGTTGACGGTAGCTCAATATGTCGTGTTGAACTGGTAACAGTTAATTCACAGTAAAAGGAAATTTGATGTTGAAATGCAGAACTACAGAAAAAAGTCAGGTATTCTGCTCGCTTGCTAAATTGAACTATAAAATAACTAACATATATATTTAGTGGAGTGTGAGTGAATAAGGTGAACTTGTATTTTCTGGAAATGAGCACTGACTTGCCTGAGTTTGAATCGTCAACCTATCTATACAAATATAATGAAGCTGAAGAGTTTGTTTGTTTGTTTAAACGCGCTAGGAACTACTGGTCCGATTTCAAAAATACTTTCAGTGTTAGATAGCCCATTTATAGAGGAAGGCTATAGACTATATACCATCACGCTAAGACCTATAGGAGCGGAGCATAAATGAAGAATGTTACAAAAACGGGGGAAAATTATCACGCTACGGGCAATAGGAGGTGCAAACGAGGTTGCGTGGGTCCGCTAGTTTACCTATATAAATAAAAAGGAATCACCGAAATGTAGCATAACTTCCGATGGGCTGCACTAAATTGTATAATTCTCTTTCTATGTGTTTATTATTGTTAGGACAAGGTTTGTTTAGAAGAAAATAAAAAGATAAAGGTTAAGTTTTTTTCAGTACCTGTACGAAACTGGAGCGGGCATCAGTGGTAAAATATTTTTTTCAAAAATTATGAACATTTTTACGAAAGAATAAAAGCAGTAAGAAATTTGAGGGGTCAGTTAGTAGAATATAATAATTTTCCCTTTTAATAAAAAGCCAGAAACCTCTTTGTTCCCATCTTTGAAGATATACCACAGTCGAGCAATGCTTACATTGTTTTATTGAGTGAGTAGGGTTACCAGGTTAACCTCCTGACCCTAAACCGGAGGGAGCGGAGGGGGGATGCTCGAAGCATCGAACCATAGCAATGTACTTGTATCTCTTATATTTGTAAGTACCCATTAGCGGCACCTACCACATTGTGAGGTTTTCTCACTAGGTATACCATAAACAAATCATTATCAGCAAAAGCCTTCAACAGTCCACTGGTGTAGCCGGCGAGGTACATAAACAAATCCTATCCTTAATTTTCATACTTTACAGCTAACCATATACTTCCCATTTTTCTGCAGAAAAGCGTAATGCAGGCATCAGTCTTCGCAACGTCTACGTAGAAATCACATCAACTGCTCGAGAATGACCAGATTTCAAAAACCTTTGACACCTCGTTCAGTAAAAATTGGATTACCGATCCTAATATCATATAATAGGCAGAGAGCTAGCTACAATTTTTGCATTGGATATTGTTTTTAACCGACTTCATAAAAGGAGGCGGTTCTCAATTCGACTGTATTTTTTTATATTTCTTATATCAAAACTTTCGACTGGGTGAACCGATTTTGTTTTTTTTTTATGGAGTAGTTGGGCAAACGAGCAGACGTATCGCCTGATGGTAAGCGATTACCGCCGCCCATGGACACCCGCAAAAACCAGAGGCGTCACAAGTGCGTTACCGGCCTTTAGTTAGTTATTATTGTTATTATGCAATGCCTTTGGGGAATAGGGAGGGTAGATAGGGGGAGGTGGTTTGGGTAATGGTCCTTCGGTATCCTTACCCACTCGGTGAAACACAGCGCAAGCACTATTTCACACCGGTTTTCTGTAAGGCCGTGGTATCACTCCGGTCGAGCCGGCCCATTCATACCGAAGCGTGGCTCTCCCACGGTAAAAAGTAAATTTAAAAGCTATTGCTTCCGTTTGTGATATCGTTTTTTTCTTAAAATTTTTGTTTGCCGTCGATAAAGTTGAAATTAGTAATTAAAAAGTGTGGAAACAAAGAAAGAGTGAAACATATGTAGGGACACATGTGTGTGTATTGTCGGAGTCAGCATATTTATGTAAGCCGGCTGAAGCTTGAGCGTCGTAATTCAGACGTTCTCGGTTCACTCGTGTAATGACGTATGTGTAATTGTTACATATTTACAGAGTGTAAATAAATCAGAGTGAACGGACTAACTATTTAATTTGTCACTATGCACTAAGGGCACTACACTGAACAGGAAACCTTATAGCGATAGAACCTACTATTGTATAGGCCATTAACGTCTGGGTTTTACACATACATTATTAACATTCATTATTAGTGCTAGTGTTTAATTAGTATTTTTTATACAAATTAATAGTAGAATACTCATCTACACAAATCCTCTTAACAAAATATAATAATATAATTTGAAAAATGTAAAATAATCGTGGGAGATCCACGCTTCGGCATGCATGGGCCGGCTCGAACGGAGTAATACGGCCTCACAGAAAACCATTGGGAAACAGCGCTTGCGCTATGTTTCACCGAGTGAGAGAGGATACCGGAGGCCCATACACCAACACCTACACCCATCCCCCTCCCCATCCCCCATAGGCCGGTAATGCACTCGTGACCAGCGATACTTCTGATTGTTTGCCCCCTATTCATAAAAATAAATACTATGTTCGTAATAGAATTTGACGTTTTACAGAAACACAAAAGGTGTCTTAATTTTTACCCGACTACGGCAAAGTTAAAGGAGGGTTATGATTTTGACAGGCTATGTATGTATATGTGTGTAAGTATGTATGTATGTTCATCTGTTCCCTCATAGCTCCTTAACTACTTATTTGAACTGGACAAATGAGGTATCGTTAGAAGCGTCTTGATCATCCGCTGGTTATAGGCTACATGACGTGTCTCTGAATCTAATATATAATTAGTATAAAGTACTGTATTAAAAATTAATTTGAGATAAATATGTCGTGTTTGGTATCATTCGAAAGTTGCACATTTCAAGAATACATATATGTACTATTCGCATTTACTGGTGACTTTGTCTGTATTTATTCGATAGTTGTGATATTTCTATGGTACCTACCTATACAAAATATGCTTTGCAAAGAAATTAATATTATAGAGGCACCAAAACATTTTTATAATCCGTACTCACACGTTACGTAGAACGTATGTTTAAAACTTGTTTCATATTTTTAAACGTCGTTTTTTATCGTAGTTGAGTTTTAGTTATTACTTTTTTTTAGTTTTAATACGCTACATATTCTGGACATCGTAGTCAGCTCTCAGGCTAATATTGGATGCAATGTATATCAGGATCGAAGCTTTCTAAAGCTTTTAAGAATCGTTTAAGTTTAAAGGAAGTCTCATCTAGGACGCCACTGAGGGCGTGAGGGCGCCACTGTCCGACTAAGTACAGTTTAAGATTGCTCTGTATTTATTTAAATCTATAATAAAGTAGAAATTATTAATTGAAGTGATAAACAGTATAAATACGTTCCGTGTAATATAAAAGTGATGTACAAGTGTTATCCCTAATATCTAAAAAGCATAGGAAAAATGAATGTATAAAATATTATAGTGTAAGCAAATACTGATCCAAGTGATAAAACGTATTCAATGAAGAAAATAAACTGTTCTACAAGTGTAAAAAGTGTTAAACCAAATAGATTTTACCCAAGAAATATAATACAAATAAGAATTTTGATAAGTTTGAATTGTAACGGCACTTTCGTTTAAACAGTTCAAACAAATTTTTGCAGCATGAGTCATCAATACAAACCTCATCCACTGGAGTTGTAATATAAACAGTTATTTCGTTTTACTTAACCAACTCTGTTTAGCGCATTTCGAAACCACCCGGACTGTAATACCTATACAGCGGTAGCTCCAAGTTCGAAACCATTTCAAAAATTCACTTTTTGTGATTTATTAAATATTATTAAATATACAGAAATATGAGTTATCAGGAGAATATTACATTCCGTCGTGTTAGGACGCAATCTGATTCAAATGTTATCAATGAACAAATAATAAACACATTTGATGAAGAAACCGATTTCGATGAAAGTATGTCTAATAGTTTACCAGATCTGACGAAACAACAACAACATGAATTAATAATTAAACTACAAGAACAGGTACAAAAACTGGAGTTAGATCTAGATATTGCAAATCAGGAGATTGAGACATTATTATTTGAAAATAATGATCTAAAAAACATTAATCAAGACCTAAGTAAGAAAAACGATTTGTTTAAAACATTGACAGGCAGCCCTGCCAAGTCAGTAAAGAATAATACACCACAAAAAAAGATACAAAAAAAGAATAAAGAGACACAGACGGATATTTCACATAAGCAAGAATTGAGCTTTGACACGGAGCAAGAACATGGTAAATTAAATTTAAATACAAAGAAGAAAGGAAAGAAAAACACGAATAAATTATGCATAATCAGCAGCAATAATACTAATAACATCCTGTCAATTGCTGAGGACACATTCACAAACTCTCAAATATTTCACTATTGTTATCCTAATGTTGGTATAAAACAACTTTTATTAAATTTAGAACAAAAGCTTTTAAATTATACTAAAGACGATTCCTGCATCATTTTGATAGGTGAAGAAGACTTTCGAAAAACAAACAATTACTTTGACTTAATTATATACCTAAGAGAGACATTACTAAAAATACATTATACAAATATTATTTTATGCTTACCCACATATAAATTTAGTGAATATTCTATAATGTTCAATGGACGAATAGAGGTATTTAATAACTTAGTTTATTTTGACATGTATACATATAACTATGCATTATTACTTGACTCAAATAGGGAGCTCTCTTGTGATTATACCATGTTTAAAAAGAACGGTTTACTTAATAATACTGGTATGAAAAATATATTTCAAAATCTCAAATATATAATACAAGATGAGACAATCGATAATTACTGTAATGATTCTGATGTTTCCATCAAATCTACTGTGAATTCTAATGATTTATTTCGTGCCTGATAGGTTTTATATACTTCATCAAAATGTAAACGGACTACTGAGTAAATCAGATCTGTTAAGCTTGCATTTGGATGAATTAAACAATTTAATTGATGTTATTTGTATTACTGAGCATAACATGGTAAAAGGTGATGAGCAGTATTTGAGGATCTCTAATTTTAATCTAGCTGCTTCTTTCACGAGGAAAAATCGACATGGAGGATCCTGTATCTTAGTAAAACGGGGCTACTTGTATCAAACTGTAGACTGTATTAAAAAATTGTCATTGACTAATATCTTTGAATGTTCGGTGGTGGAGTTAACTCAGTACAAAATTTACGTAGCTTGTATCTATAGACCGCCCAAATATGATCAGCTATCAATACAATTATTTTGTGAAAGACTATATACGTTATTAACGAAACTTTGTAATAACAATAACAAAAAAGTAATAATATGCGGCGATTTTAATATAGATGTATTGAAAAAAAACAAGTTATCTTTAGAATTTGAACAGATATTGTGCTCTTTTAACCTAAAGTTAGTATTTAGAGAAATTACTCGATTTTTAGGTAATACATGCATTGATAACTTCGCGCATAATATTAGAGGATGCCGAGGTCAAGTAAATGACTTGTCTATATCAGACCATACGGCACAGATATTATCATGTCCTATAAAGAAGGAGTGCTTATTAAAATATTGGTACGTCAATAAAAGAGATTTTTCTACTGAAAACAGGAACAAATTTAAGTGTTATTTGTCTCAACTAAGCTTCTCTGACGTAATATCAGAACAAGATCCTAATAAAGCATTTAACACTTTTCATGAGATGTTCACACTTTTATATAATTTGTGTTTTCCGGTGGTTAAAGTTAAGCGTTTCTCAAACAAGAAAGTAAAATGGATCTCAAAAGGATTAAAGCTTTGTAGCTCGAAAAAACGTCAAATGATGTGGCAATATAGAAGATTACCTACTGAAATTAACAAGACAACGTTTAAGACTTATTCATCGCGTCTTAAAAAAATAATTAGGTTGTCTCAAAAACACAGAAATGCGCACTTCATAAATTCTTCAAAAAATAAAACTAAAGCCATTTGGCACATTATAAATAGTACGAAAACAAAGAAACCTTTAATGGAAATACCTGGTATTAACGTAAATAATAAATTTGTAGATGACCCACAAATGATATGTAACGAATTCAATAATTATTATATAGACATGATTGACAAACAATATTTAGATAAAAGTGCAAGCAAATTAAATTACAAAAAGAGCAACTCGATGTTTTTAGCACCAGGCACACCAAAGGATATATTGAATATCATCAAATCCCTTAAAACTACCAGCAGTGTTGGATATGACGGTATCACTACAGAGGTGATCAAGGATGTAGGTAGTGTTGTTTCTCCGATACTATGTCATTTAATTAACTCCTGCAACGAACAGGGTGTCTTTCCAGATGCATTAAAAATGACCATTGTAAAACCCGTTTTCAAGAAAGGCGACAAACTTAGTATTGGTAACTATAGGCCAATTGTTCTTTTGACAATATTTTCCAAAATATTTGAGAAAGTTATTCATAACAGTATATGTATGTATTTGGATAGGGAGGCCATTTTAGTACCAGAACAATATGGTTTCCGAAAGAATAAAAACATTAACATGGCAGTTTATAAATTCGTAAAATCGGTGATCACTAGCATGGACAAAGGACAGTCGACAATTGGCTTGTTTATGGATATGTCCAAAGCTTTTGATCGTGTAAGACATGACATACTTCTTGATAAACTTTATCAATATGGCATAAGAGGCAATATTCATGATTTATTAAACTCATATCTTTCCAATAGAAAACAAATTACAGAAATTTCAAACATATGTCCTAAATCAAAATCTGAAATAGTTTTTAGGTCGAATGAGAGGACAGTGAGATTTGGAGTCCCACAGGGTAGCGTTTTGGGTCCTCTGCTTTTTATTGTATACATCAATGACCTTCCGCTGACAACTACATATAATATGACTTTATTTGCTGATGACAGCACTGTATTATTTGCTAATGAATCCTTGACATCTATTGAAACTAAAATAAATACGTCTATTAATATAATTATACAATGGCTACAAAACAACAATTTAAAAATTAACCTAGATAAATCTAAAATTATTAATTTTAAGCAAAGAACCAATACTGTACAAAATAACTTAAATGTAAATTACAATGGTCATAAATTCGAACAGAAAGAGAACCTTCGATTTTTAGGTTTAATGATTGATAGTAAAATGAATTGGAAAGCTCATATAGAATATGTATGTACTAAGGTGAGTCAATCGATATATGGACTCTATAAGTTAAAGAGTACAGCAAGTAGATCAGCACTGATAACAGCCTATCATGGACTTGTTTCGTCAACGTTGCGGTATGGTATCATATTTTGGGGTAACTCCACTGATTGGCATTTGGCATTCAAAGTTCAGAAACGTTGTATAAGGACTATGTTTGATGTTAGAATTCCAAATAGTTGTAAATCTTACTTCATAGAAAATAATTTATTGACTTTACCATGTATGTACATCATTGAGTGTGCCATGTTTGTGAGGAAAAATATGTCATTATTTGAGAAAAGAACAAGAGCCCGCCACGCAGACATGTTGTGTGTAGTAAAGAGCAAAACCACATTAATGCAAAAAAGCTTTTTCTGTATTGCTCCACATGTTTACAATAGGTTACCAAACTGTATAAAAAAAGCTGACAATACGATAATTTTCAAGAAGCATCTTCAAAAACTGCTCATTGCTAAGTGCTATTACTCTCTTCAAGAATATTTGGATGACGATGGCATACTATTATATGACTGGCACTAGGATTTGAGGAAAAAAAGAGACATGTTTGAATCTGACATTTTAATT
Source organism: Spilosoma lubricipeda (assembly GCA_905220595.1). Lineage (NCBI taxonomy): Eukaryota > Metazoa > Arthropoda > Insecta > Lepidoptera > Erebidae > Spilosoma > Spilosoma lubricipeda. The sequence continues at coordinate 11,181,794 of HG992296.1, read as the reverse complement.
TGCATTATTATGACATTTAATTAGCGAATTTTCTGACATTTTAATTAGCGAATTTTCCGACATTTTTTATTTATTTTTTTCTTTAAGATATTTTGTTTGTTTCATAATTTATTTTTTTATTTTTATTGTTAACTTATGTAAAAAAATAATAATAATACAATGCTATATATATTTGCACACTATTTTAAAATGGTAGAATGTAAATGGGTCACTACTATTATGATATATTTAAGATCTCTGTTAACCTACATTTCTGCAAATAAATAAATTGAATTGAATTGAATTGAATCTATGAAGGAGATATATGATCTTTCTCCTTACAGGCTATGTGAACTTCCTTACATTTTTCACTTCGAACTTTTAGACTAGTTCCCGTATTCAAGTTATACGTATGCAAGGAGTTATTCAAAATATATTCATACTTACATTGTAAATGTGAAAGTAACTCTGTCTATCTGTCCTATTTTACGGCCAAACCGCTGCACCGATTTCAATGAAATTTGGCGTGGAGATACCTTGATTCTTAAGGAAGGACATAGGCTACTCCTTGCTGCGATAACCGATAAAGATGCGAGCGGAGCCGCGTGCCAAAACTAGTATAAAATACATCAGGGCTGGCCTGCTGTTATAGTTTGGGATGGTGAGGGCAGAATTATAGAATAATGGCATGCGAGGTATAGAACAGAGCAGAGGAACCGCCGAACATGGTTCTTCTAGGAAGTTTATTTACTTGTCACATCTTAGTTACATATAAATATGCAGTACATTCTACAATCAAACTCACTTGTAACTACTTATTCCACTTTTTTATTAAGTGGACTGCCTCGTTGGTCTCGCGGTTGGCGTGTGCGACTGCTGATCGTGAGGTCTCGGGTTCGATTCCCGGGTCGGACCAAATGTTTGTATGATCTACAAATGTTTGTTTCGGAGTTTGGGTGTTTTCTATGTATAATATGTATGTATTTACAAAAAAAAGTATATATGAATTTGTATCAGTTGTCTAGTACCCATAACACAAGCTCTGCTTAGCTTGGGACTAGATGGCGTTGTGTGATAGATGTCCGAAATATTTATTTATTTATTACATTTGAAATATTCTAAAATGTACAAATATGATCTATTTAAACGCTATTATTTATTTCAGGATGTTGTTTCATGCACGTAGTGGAATCATTGTTTATAGTGAGAGAAATTTTAGTGAAAAACCTGATGTGTGTCCTACGTTACGCGCAGTGAGACCCGACGTGTTATTTAAGTAGGTTAAATTTAAATACACGATGTATTTAAAATCAAACTTTCTGTAAAATTCACTGAGGTGGCGACTTAAGGGGTTTCTCGACCAAAAAAAATTATATAAAGTTTATATATTTAAGAGTTTGTAGGGATAACCCCTAGATCTAATGAACCGATTTTGAAAATTTAATTTACCAATAGTAATCTACATTATTTTTAAGTGTCTAAGATTCAATAACCTGAAAAACATATTACCTTGGGCATAATCTAGTCTGCTACGTAGATAATAGTTCAATGACGTGTTTATTCTTCAGAACTCATCAATAACATCTATAAATCCAATAACATATTTGTAACAAGAACTTCCATATATAATTAGAAAGTGTTGGATGAAGTAGTATATTAAATCGATGTCTGAACGTCCACATGGTACCAAATTGTTAGAGTAATCGTGGGCGGGCTGTCACCTTTGATTAGGACACTGAACTATCATTAACGGTGTTAACACTAATATTCATAAATTCGTGTAGCAACCAAATAAAAATCGATAGACAGTATTTTTCGGGACAGAAAACGAAGTAGGTACTTACAAACAAATAATTTTCACTATCAAGTAGGTAACTTAAAGTGGGAACAACGAGCCGTAAGATAGTTCCTAGACTTTGTTGGTGTCCACGCGGTGGCCAATCAGTAAGTGAGCCCTGCCCGGCCCGCACGAACACTTATCTAGGCTCTGCCGAAGCGATGTCGTTTCACCGCTTGCGTCCCATTGTCAAATCAGCTCCTGTACTACTGGCCGTCCGGCACGGCCATCCCATACACCTACACGTCTCTGTGACTATGATTGTTCAACAAGCAGGATCACATAGTTCAGTTTCTTATGACATCGCACCAGTAATCAATCAATCGTTTTTATTATCGATTTTATTATCAAATTTCAACCGGTATCCTCACATGGTTTTCTGTGAGGCCGTGGTATTACTCTGGTTGAGCCGGCCCATTCGTACCGACGCGTGACTCTCCCAGTGATAGTACTGTAAAGACGGGCATTGTCTTTACAGTAACTTTATGATCAAGAGACGTCACGCTGTTTATCCGTAACCTAATACTATGGTAATTAATTGAGCAACCCAATACCCAACGATATCGCCCCCCACGATACGGCCAACTTGACGAGTTACATGTCCGTGTGTACATTTGTAATAAAATAACCAAACTTAAAGTCTCTACAAGCTCAGCCAGATTGTCCGCAACAAGAAAGCTCAGCAATTACTTGGACACCAACAATTCAAACCAGAACAACAGTCCGTCCCGATGTAACATCCGACGTCGCGCGAGTCGTTTGTAAAACAACCACAGTAGCTCAATTGACTCGGCCGGTCCTGACCAACTGAAGAAAAACGATGGGGTCATCAACTTAACTGTATTAATCATCAACAACAACCAATAACGTCCCACGCAAATGTCGCGTATGGGACGCATAACAGGAGTTTTTCCCTACTACGATCGTTTTTGTAGAAATTGTGACAATAAACTCAAAAAGCTTTTTAAATAATGATATGCACGTTCTAGATTAATAAAAAAATCTTCTTCTAGTCTCAAAGCATGAGTAAAATAGTTACCATCAGCACTCATAATCTCTAATAATAACAGCTGTGAAACAATCTTTTTGGGGTCTATGTCATTATTCCTATAAAACACCTCCAATACGGCTGACTACTGTCGAAAATATCTATACAAATAAATAAAATTGGAGTGTCTGTTTGTAATATTAAAATATCCGCTTTTTACTTAATGCATATGTATGGATACACGATACATATACCAAAAATGTAGTTAAAAAATGTTTTGTCTGTCTGTCTGTCTGTCTGTTTGTTCCGGGTAATCTCTGGAACGGCTGGACGGATTTAGAAGGGACTTTCACTGGCAGGTAGCTGATGATCCGGGGAGTAACTTAGGCTACTTTTTTTAGACTAACTTTGTCCCGCAGCGTTACTCGCGGTACAACAATAACCGCGGGTAACACCGCGGGGTTCAGCTAGTAAAATATAAATCTTGTGTCGCAGGAGACTTTACAAACATACATAAAACGGACAAAAAGAATACGCACCTCAGAACAACTTGAGTGCATTGTACCTCAAAACATGATTTAAGTTTGTATAATTTGGTTAAAAAATTTGTTTACCTATATATTTTTTTATTAATAGAGGGCAAACGAGCAGACGTACCTAAGCGATAACCGCCCCCGCATTCGTCAAATATATTCAGATAAACCTTTAAACTAATATGATCACAACTTTCTTCTAATAAAAACCTCTATTCAACGCATTTCAATAAAAAAATACAGATTTTATAACCAACAAAATATTGTTGGTAAAATTATTCGAGTAAAATAAAGTACCAAAAAGTTTAGTACTTTATTCAAGACTAGCTGAACCCCGCGGTGTTACCCGCGCTTATTGTTGTACCGCGAGTAACGCCGCGGGACAAAGTTAGTCTAAAAAAAGTAGCCTAAGTTACTCCCCGGATCATCAGCTACCTGCCAGTGAAAGTTCCGTCAAAATCCGTCCAGTCGTTCCAGAGATTACCTGGAACAAACAGACAGACAGACAGACAAAAAATTTTTTAACTACGTTTTTCGTATGTGTACCGTGTATACATACATATGCATTTAGTAAAAAGCGGTTATTTTAATATTACAAACAGACACTCCAATTTTATTTATTTGTATAGATTTATTTAAAGTACTAATAAGTACTTTATTTTACTCGAATATTTTTTTAAAGTAGTTAATGTGATTGCATTCTCATCAAATTTCATTAACACCGAGTTCACTGTCCTTTCACCTTTGGGTGTTACTATATTGACAGATTTATGTATCTCAAAGTTTTTATGACGATATTGTTTCTCTCATGACCCCAACTCACATCACAATACTAGTTCATCTCATGGTATTTTTTTTATGGAATAGGCGGGCAAACGAGCGGACGTATCGCCTGATGGTAAGCGATTACCGCCACCCATGTCACAAGTGCGTTGCCGGCCTTTGGGGGATAGGGAAGGGAGATAGGGGGAGGGGGTTTGGGTTATGGGCCTCCGGTATCCTCACTCACTCGGTGAAACACAGCGCAAGCACTATTTCACACCGGTTTTCTGTGAGGCCGTGGTATCACTCCAGTCGATATAATTGAACACATTAATGAAGACAAGATAAAGTATGTATTGATTATGTTATTACTTCATCATCTAGTGGTGGTAATTTTATACAAAAAGTTGAAACTAAAACTTCCTCTATTGCTGCATACGTTGGGCTGTTTGAGGTTATTTTAAAAAATAGTTTTTCCCAGCAAGAAAATTAACAAATTCTGGGATAAATGACTCCTGTTTGAGACACAATGTAGTATTTTATTGATCAAGTAACCGATAAAAGTTTACAACTGTAGCAAACATCAAATTGATTTTCAAGATTTGTTCAACACTATTGTTTAAATATTGCCTTAAGAAAATCGAGTTCTCCTCATTTATAGCAAAAATAGGAGAGAATTGTAATTATCCTATTCTTGTACTAGTTAGTGTAAAATTCAATTGAAATTAATATTCTCAATAATTTTGAAATCTTAGCTTTGATTTCAGGTACTCGTATCGTAATATTAATATCACAAATTAAATTTGACAGGAGAGGAAGTAAACACAGTAGCAAAGTTTTAAATGATTATGGTAACAAAAAAAACGAATGTCGTTTTATTTGAGCTTGTTTTTTTGAATTTGTAAGCGTCATAAAGTTTTTACTCAGTAACGAAACTTTACTAACAAGATTTATTTAAACTATTGCCGAAATGTTTGTATGTACGCGCATGTCTTCCGATCAGCTGCACCAAATTAAATAATTCTTATTTCTATGTGTTTGTTATTGTTAGGACAAGATTTACATAGACGAAAATTAAATGCATTTTTCTGAAATTTAGAAAATATTTACGAAAGAAAAATATGGCAGTACGAAGTTTACCAGGTCAGCTAGTCTATCTATAGGTACAACTGAAGAAAATCGGTGTCTTTTTGTAATTCCAAATAAATAGCGATTTAGTAAATGATTATGAAAGTATATATTAAAGATTTTATCTGTCTGTCAGTCTGTTTCTTCAGGCCAATCTCCAGAGCTGTTGGAACGATTTTGACTAGACTTTCACTGGCAGATTGCTGATGATATTGTTGTTTATTGTTGATTCGCGGGCTTGGTTTCCGCAACTCGACGACTTGTTGCGCCTATTTTGCGTAGTGGGTCAGCGCTAGTGGTGCCAACCCAATTCTTCCAGGAAGCCTAGCAGACCCTTTGCGTTGCCGACGACTTCCTGAAGTGACCTCGGCGATCCGAGGTGTCTTGCCCGGTACCTCAGGACATGTCAAGATGACATGGGCGGCCGTTTCGTCTTCCTCCATGCATGCTCTGCATAGAGGGCTGTCCGTTACACCTAGAGTGAAAAGATGTTTGTTTAATAGTGCATGACCAGTTATTGCTCCGATCAGGAGTCGAAGCGGCGGCCTCTTAAGTTGTTTCAGCTTCCGTGACAATCCGGGGTTGATCGTCGGGAGGGCCTCTTTGGTCTGCCTGCAGGTACAATTGCTGATGATATAAGAAGACCGCGAGGTTCCGCTAGTCATAAATATAAACCAACCTTACACATATCCTTTACTTAACTGTACCAGTATTTGTTGTAAGCCAAGCATATCCAGAACAATTTAGATATTGCAATCTTGAAAATGGAATATGCTATGCTCATATTTGTTAGAATGCATCAGAATTACTGCAATTCCATTTTCAAATAAAAGTACAAACTTTAATTAGGTACCTTAGGATTATTTATGTTCACATGCAATTGATTATACATTACTGCCTCATTGGTCTAGCGGTTGACGTGTGCGACTGCTGATCGTGAGGTCTCGGGTTCGATTCCCGGGTCGGACCAAATGTTTGTATGATCTACAAATATTTGTTTCGGAGTTTGGGTGTTTTCTATGTATAATATGTATATGTATGTATTTACAAAAAAAAAAAGTATATATGTATTTGTATCAGTTGTCTGGTACCCATAACACAAGCTCTGCTTAGCTTGGGACTAGATGGCGTTGTGTGATAGATGTCCTAAATATTTATAAAGAATAATTTATAAAAAAAAAATATTTATAAAGAACACAGTTAGCCTAGTGGTTTTAACGCTTGCCACGAAGCTTTCTACTGCGCCAAGTGTTGTGGGCACAAATCCCACAAGGGATAACACTTTGTGTCGTCTGCAAATAGTTGTTCTGAGTCTGGCTGTTCTCTGTGTACGTTTCTTTACATATTTGTTAAGTCCCCTGAGACACAGGATCTATATTCCTAAAGCGGGAGTTTCCTCTTCAAATAAAAAATGACAATGATTAAATAAACAAAAAAAGTTTCAAAAATTATAACCCGACTATGTAAAAGCTTTTTAAAAAAATTGTGCCTATGTTAACCGGACTATTGTTCCGAATTAATTAACACCTCATTCATTGAAATCGGTTTAGGGGTTTATGCGCTACGGTGAAACATATAGATAGAGAGTGCCAAAACCCTTCGCCGTAGGCGTGTCAAAAGGATTATAATAAAATTGGAAATTTCCTTTCACTGGATGTACTGTATATCATAAGATCAATATTAAACACTCACATATACATTCATACATGGCCACTAAACTAACAAGGCGGTATTCCCAAAGGGATAGACACAAACGTATTAAATATAGGCCAGCAATTACATAATTTGAAACGGTTCCTGTAAAACAAGTAAATTGTCATTACGGCCGCGGTCTCTACATCAGCGGTCGCGGAGCGATGGCATCGGCGGTGCGGTGAGCGGCGCGACAAGCGACTATACAAGCTTGCCGTCGCTCTCCCCGTCGCTGCCTTGGAGGCCAGTCCATATAAATATATGCATTGAAAGGCGTCGCCGTACGCATCGCCGCTGCCGCTGTTTTCGTGTCCTCGGCCTTACGAATGTTACTAATAGACAGATTTGGAGAGGGTAAGTAATTGCTTCGAGTTGCTCAGGGTCGCGTTTCTATTAAACGAAGCGACCATTATCCAAAGTGTCTAATTTTAATACTTGTGATTATTTAAACATAAAGAGTTATAACCTTGATTGATTTCAGTATTGCCATGTGTAAATTAAAAAGTTATTAGATTACGCATCAAACATCAAACATCCATTCATCCATCCATTCATACTTACAAACTTTCGCGTTTATAATATTAGTAGGATACAATGGTTAGATCAATACATGCTTTATTAGAATAAATAACTAATTGTTTGTATGAAATCAGAGTTTAATGAGTGCACAATTTTTCTCCAAGGTTCTCTATAGTATAAAGTGTTGGTGCTAATTCTGTTTCTATCTAAGTTTTCTATAAATTTCTTTTATTTAAGTAAAACGTTTCCTAAAACGCCACTCTTGTGTCAGGTATGTATTTAGATAACGTCTATTTTTAGTGTAACTTATGTAATTTTAGTCGATCTTCGGTGTTTAGAAACTAAACTAAATTTTCTTGAAGCTTACATTATTTTAGTAACACAACTTCCAAAATGTTATTCTTGTATGTTTGTAATTATATAACGTTTATTTTAGTGTAACATTCTAATTTTGGTCGCTCTGCGGTGATTAGAACATTATATAATACGTCAAATGTTATTATTTAGTGATTTTGAGTGAGTTTAGAATTATCACCAATCTATACTAATATATAAAGCTGAAGAGTTTGTTTGTTTGTTTGTTTGTTTGTTTGAACACGCTAATCTCAGGAACCGATGGTCCGATTTGAAAAATTCTTTCGGTGTTGGATAGTCCATTTATCGAGGAAGGCTATAGAGTATATATCATAACGCTACTACTAATAGGAGCGGAGCAACAATGAAGAATGTTTCAAAAACGGGGGAAATTTGCACGTTACGGGCAATATAAGGCGCAAACGAGGTTGCGTGTGTCGGCTAGTGTTACATAAATTTGAAAACCCTGCCTATATCATCATCAAAGTAGCATGAAAACTTTTCATGCGTAATACAGGATTTCCACAGTTTTAATAGTTCGTAGGTGGTATGTATATTCTTCACAATATGTCAAGATGGCGCCAAAGTATATTTTGCTTAACAATAACTTACATTTTGCTTAATATACGATTGGATTGGATTAACTTTCCACTTGCATTTTGGTTCTGTTTTACAATATTCATATATTTACATTCAAAGTCTAGGAGTCTAAGTATTTCTCAGGAGGGAACTATCAACTAATCAAGAAATCAAGACCACTTCTATAGTTTTTAGTTATAACATAATATGATCAACTTCTCGATGAATGTAAAATTTTATACATGTACCTATGTATTTGTAAAATGTTTTTTTTTATGATAAGGCGGGCAAACCGGCAGATGTGTCACTTGATGAAAAGTGACCACTGCCGTTCATGAACGTCTATTCATGAATCATTACATATACTCGTAGTAGGATTATACATTATCAATTACTTAGATTATAATAACTTATGTACACCTCAGACTATCCATCTATCCGTACAAAGGTTATCTGGAAGAGATCGCCGTGTGCGATTAGACCGCCTATTGTAATACTAAATTAGAATATAGTTTATCTACGCCGACGCTATGCTATTAATTTCAAAATACGACATTTTTTTTTACGTTTTGGAAACCACCTCGGGCCTTCACCCTACCGGGGTTTGCGGCGGGGTGGTGTGTCGGATCGAAACGACTAAAACCACACGGTGTGTCACTCTGCGCCTGAGACGGGAGGGATCTCGGAACTGTTGTTATTAACACATCTGGACCCCTTCCAGTTCAAAATACGACCTTATTCCAGGCTTTTCATATTAGATTCAGTGGTAGTATACTTAGTTAAACGTCGTATGATTCTAATACTACCAGGCGATTTCTCTAAGGACTGTTTTAGATATGTGTGAAAAATTATTCAGATGAACGGGAGTAGTACCATTTTATTTTGTCATGACTCTAGAGACAAGATGAGTCACGACATTTGTGTTGCAAAAAAATACTTAGTTTTGTTTGTGAAAAGTTGCGAAAGTGTAAAACTAATTGGAAGGTTTTAAAACAATGTAGATTTGTTAAAGTCTTCAAGAAACGTGACAGATCGATCGAAAATATGATTGTAGAATTTAAGTTCTGCCCAAAACTGAATACGTAAAACAAGAAAGCAGTATTTATGTATATTTTTAACAAGTTCTGAAATTAGTTATGAAATCCAATTAAAATATTTTAATTGAATCATTTGTTATTAGTAATAAAATATTCAATCATATTATAAACTATAGACGTTGAACGTAGACCTTGTAAGTGCGTTTTTTTTTTATTATTATATTTAATAATTATAACTCTTATTTGCAAACGATTTATTTGCTTATTAATATTTTAACTATTTTCTCTGAACCACAAAAGAACGGCAGACGGACTACCCAATGGGATCTCACTACCAGCAAACGTGTTTCCTTTCCACTACGATCCGGGGTCCTTTAAGCGGGGCTTTAGAAGCATCGCCCGAGGCCGCCATACTGTGCATTATTTGCATTCGCAATGAATTATGTAACCACACTTGGATTAGTAGACTAACTTTGGCAGGCTTTAAAAAAAGGTAACCAACGCCCCCAACGTTCCCCCTAAAGTCAGGGGACAGTCAGAGGGAGAGTTGGACTCCAAGAACCTGACTCACTTGGTGCAAGGCAGCTTAAATAATTGCTTAATAATGGTATGGTAGTGTCTATGTGTAGTCCGGTGAAGACGACCCATGTGCGTCGAAGTATAGTTCTGTCACACTTTTGCAGTAGTGGGATTATCAATTTATACAAATACTAGCTGAACGCCGCCGTGTTTCCCGCGGTTATTGTCGTACCGCAAACAACGCCGGGACGCGAAGCTAGTCTGAAAGAAGAAGCCTAAGTTACTCCCCATATCATTAGCTACTTATCAGTGAAAGAACTCTAATAGAGAATGATTTTTCCAAATTGGACAAGTATTTTTTTCAGTTTAATCGTAACAAACAAAAACTCAAATCTTTAGGTACTCTTTATAATATTAGTTAAGATATCTAGAGATTTGACTATCCAGAGAAACTTAACAGATAGGTCATTGTGATGTATGTTCGTCGTGGTTCACCCAGTAGCTACCCCAGTGTAAAAACGAGGAACACCCTATTCTTGTTGGCTATCTCCTTCCCCGTACATATTACGTTAGTTATTGATATAATTAAGGAAAACATTTCTTATGATTGTTTTATCAATATTTATTTATAACTAGCTGTCCCGGCAAACGTCGTTTTGCCATAACTACTAATAAATTAAAAATTAATTAAAAAAACATTGTCCAGCGGACAAAATTGTGAATCTAAACCATTCCCAGATCCCCTTGAACACACACAAAAAATTTCATCAAAATCGGTCCAGTCGTTTGAGAGTAGTTCAGTGACATAGACACTCACAGAAGAATTATATATATAAAGATTATTATAAATTCGGGAGTAATTCTATCAGTGTGTCTGTAACATTTTTACTGCTAAACCGCTGCACCAATATCAATGAAATTTGGCATGGAGATACTTTGATTCTTGAGGAAGGACATATTACCGCGATGACCGAAATATATAAAGTGGATCCACCACGGGCAATAATTAGTAATCTATAAAATTTGGGTTTCAATCAGTGTCGATGTGTTGAAGAACTATTCCGCTTGGCTCAGGAAAGGACACATTTCGCCGAGCTAACAGCCAATCTTCTGTAGGAGCGAAACTAGAAGAAAAAGATGAAGAAGAATCAGTATATCCTTAAAATCTGTAAGTCTAACGGCTAATACAAGTCTAAGTCTAATGTATCAAAGTTTAGATGAATCAAACGCTGCACTCACGGTGGTGAGTAACTCAAAGCAATTTGAACACACAGAATCGAAGTGGTGCTATGCAGGAGTTAATCAAATTGCAACCGCAGCACGTCAATACAGATCTCCAAATGTGATTGAATGTACGTGAGTGGATTGAATGCTTTATTTATTGACAACTTGATTGTATATTTTATTCATTTTGAATAAAAACTATTCGACTGATAAAATTCTCATAGGTGCTAATTCTCTTGTTGCATCACTAAACTTCTTTTTTTTCTAAAATTATTTATTTATTTATTTAAAACTTACTGCACATGACGTACAAAGGCAAACTTAATACCATGAAGCATTTTCTCCCAGTCAACCTTCAGGCGATGTAGAAAATACAATTAATATATACAAATCTATTGCTACATTTATTTAAACATACATAATTGAATAGGCATACATATATTATCTATCTTTCTATATATCTATCTATATAAATAAAATGAATCGCCAAAATGAATGTACGCACATAACTTCGGATCAACTGTACCTAATTGGATAATTATTTTTTATGTGTTCGTTATTGTTAGGATAGGACAAGTTTGTATAAAAAATAAATGATAACACGCAAAGTTTTTTTTTGTTCGCGACTGTACACTACCTGTGAAAAACTGAGGCCGTTATAATTCCTGAATCAAATTTTTAGAAAAATTTACATAAACAAAAAAGCGGAAAGGAGATCGCCGAGTCGGCTAATTTATACATCTATACTCTATACAAATAAATAAAATAACCGCTTTTGACTAAATGCATAATAATATGTCTGTACACGGTACATATACCAAAAATGTAGTTAAAAAAATTGTTGTCTGTCTGACTGTGTGTCTGTCTGTTTGTTCCAGATAACCTCTGGAACGGCTGAACCGATTTTGAAGGGACTTTCACTGGCAAGTAGCTGATGATTCAGGCAGTAACTTAGATTACGCAAACTGTGACGTTGACGAATTGGAAGCAACTTGGATCGTAAAGAAAACGAATCAAATGCAGTTATTGAGAAGCCGATCTAGTTTATCGAGAAGGTTTGCATTCAGGTCTAAATAGCACACATCACCATAGGCGATCATGAGAAAAATTAGGGATTGTATAAGCATAGCCTTAGTTTTACTGGAAGGAAAGTAGTAGAGCCACGCTGATTTTAGCACGAACGGGTCAGCTCGACCGGGGCGGTACTACCCTCGCACAGAAAATCGACGTAAAATGACAGCGTTCATGCTGTCGTGTTTTGTTGGTGAGTGCGAGACCGGAGGCCCAATGATGCAGAAGCATCACTAGCCCGCCATGGTGTGGGTCACCATACTGCACCGTCGCATTGTCCAAACATAAAAAAAGAAAACTTTTTTTTATTTTAGGCGATATAAAACGCGAGACACTAGGCGACATTTTGGCTGACGTGTGAAATATGTACCCGCCAATCATCTTCTCTTCTATTATTTTAGTGAAGCGATTTCCAAAACGCTATTTCGGTTTGTTTGTTGCGTCTATTTTTAGTGTATCTATTCTGATTTATATTAATCTTTGACATTTAGATCAACGTTTCACAGGACAAAGCTCATTTTTAGTGATTCTTAGTTTAGTTCATAGAGTTTCCGAACAATAGCTATATTTTTTGTTTTCGGTTAACGTAAAAAATCCACTTTTTGTCACATGTCATAATTTATAATAATATTTCTTTATCTCTGTAACGATTCAACAAGGCAATGCAAGATACAACAGGTGTTTCTTTTTGCATTCAGCAGCGGCTACGCATGTCAATATTATTGGTTACTAGCTGAACCCCGCGGTGTTACCCGCGGTTATTGTTGCACCGCGAGTAACGCCGCGGGACAAAGTTAGTCTAAAAAAAGTAGCCTAAGTTACTCCCCAGATCATCAGCTACCTTCCAGTGAAAGTCCCGTCAAAATCCGTCCAGCCGTTCCAGAGATTACCCGGAACAAACAGACAGACAAAAATTTTTTTAGCTACATTTTTGGTATATGTACCGTGTATACATACATATGCATTTAGTAAAAAGCGGTTATTTTAATATTACAAACAGACACTCCAATTTTATTTATTTGTATAGATTATTGGTAAGGTAAACCATGCCGCTAATTACTGGCTAGCTTGACTCGAATCGGCTTCCACAATCTCCTTAAATTTAACGTTATCTGCTTGTGGGGTTTTCTACGTGGTTTGTTCTTCCAGTTGAATTTTACGTTACAAAATGCTTTAAACCAACAATGGTTCATTCATTCCAGTCTTCTATCCAAAAGCAGCATTGATATTGCGAGTTGTTTCCGTCGCGTTAGTTTCGAGTTAGGACTTGTATTCAAAGATTACTCGGATAATTTAAGTCTTTAAAATCAGCCATCTTTCTTGGAATAAAAAAACATATGAAGGTCGAAAATGGAATATAGCTCATTATTTAAAAAAAGAACCTTGTAGCTATCATGGGAAATAAGTTTCACTCGGAAATCTCACATCATGAAGGAGGTGGCAATTTCATGCTTAACCTCGTTTATACTATACTATTATTTCTTAGTTTTTACTCATACCTGGTACCTTTTCTTCAAACTTGAATGTGACCAACTGAGAAATATACTTTTCCTCTTGAAAAAATTTAATTATATAGTAACTGATTTGATTTTTTAAATTGAATTGAGTCATGGAGTTTAGAGATAACAAACATGAAAAAAAGAACCGAATACTGAATCCTTTCACTTTTTTATAACTGTAAATATAAATTTAACTTGTAAACTTTGTAAATGACCTTCACCTTTTACATTTGTGTACGCAACTATCATAATAAATTAGCTTTTACCAGCGGCTACGCCCACGAGTATGTGGCCCACGCTTTAAATCAAATTAATTCCATGCCAAATTTCATTGAAATAGGTTTGGCGGTTTAGCCGTAAAATCGTAATAGATAGATAGGCAGAGTTACTTTAGAATCTTACTAATATTATAAATGCGAAAGTTTGTAAGGACGGATGGATGTATGGATGGATGTTTGTTACACTTTCACGCAAAAACTACTGAACTGATTTGGATGAAACTTTACAGTAATATAGCTTATACATCAGAATAACACATAGGCTAATATTTTCAGCGATAGCCGACATACACGCGGGCGGAGCCGCGGGCAACAACTAGTTTACAATATTATAGAATGAATGTATTACCTACATGATTTAAAAGTCAATTTACTAGTTTCGCAAGTTAGTCAGCTTGAGATTTATACATCAAACAACGAGGACAAACAAAACCAGATAAAACAAGCCAAATGGCAACAAAGCAGTACAAAGAAAGAGCAACAAAAATGCAACAGTCGTATTTGGATTCAAATATAGTCACAAAGAAAACAAATACTTCAGAGTTTCAGAATTTTCCAACTGCCGCATATTTTTGGTTTACGTAGACCATGTTTACGTCGAGTTTTCAGTTTTTTTTTGTTTTGCAACGAATGTGGGTTTATAGGAGACACTTTTTAAGCCAATAACAAGCTGGTTTCTGTATAAATAGCCAAATATCGTCTAATAAAATTAGGGCTTTTTAGTGTGTACTTGTCTGACTCGTTTTTGACTTGTCTGATTCTAGATTAGACTCCAATAAACTTTCAAGTATCCATACTACAATATTACAAGTAAAATTTTACCAAAAATAAAACCGACTTCAAAGTTTGATTCGATTTCTCTTGGATGCCATCATCAGATCTTAGTGTATGTTACATGGTACCACCGTTGCGCTATCTCATGGTATATATCAATAAACGCACGATTTTCATAACGACGAAGTTATCCGCAAACACACATAAAAAAAAAAATATATACGGTCGAATTGAGAAACTTCCTCCTTTTTGAAGTCGGTTAATAAAATCGAAAGTAACTTTGTTTGTTTGTTTGTCACGCTTTCATCGGCTAAATTGCTGCATTTCTTAGGGAAGGACATAAACTACTTTTTTACTATTTTAACAAAACTGGCTTAAGAAACATTGTAAAGGTTCTCTGTGTTTGTCTTTTAGAAATAAATAAGAATAACCATTATAATATAAGGGGTGCTACTATGTTATAGTAACTTAGCAATGAATAATGTTTCTACATATCGTAAACGATTTGTTATTTCGGCTACGAAATCTTATTTATTAGTGGTATGTCGTACGTCTGAGTAATTGTCGTTCTGTTAATCTGGCCATGAAAGAAAAACAGCCTGACAGGTCTATTGTACTGAACCGAAAATAATATAAATGCTTTTGCTATTGTTTCTAGAAGTTCCCATTGAGCGCCTGATCGAGAAAAGTGAATGAGCATTGTTTTAGATACTAAACACTAAAATTGTAGTGATTTGTTTTGTTATATTAATAAGTTGTCACATTTTTGCACATTTGAGCTGGCTGAAGTTGGACGCTACTAGATTTTTTTATTGAACCTCCAGTAACCTTACAGTTTAGAAAACAACGAAACATTTGTTTACCACCGGTCTTCTGTATGGCCGTGGTATCCCATGGATTAAGAGACCTCATTAGCTACTAACGAGTCCAACGTAAAATCTGGTTACAAGAGTCGCCAACTTAAATTGACTGGAATATACTCAATGTCTGGATACTACCCCACCACACCACATAAAAAGGGTTAAGTCAGAGTTGCCAAACATGATAATTATTAAACAGAAAAATTAAGTTGAGATTTTATTTTTGAAGTCTGTTAAAACGTTATGATTAAATTAGTGACAAACTATAAAATGGATTTATTCTTATCAGCCTCAAGAGCTCTTTACATCTGAGACAGATAACATTAGCAATAACCTGGGTAACACCGCGGGACCCAGCTAGTCCTACTATATAATATAATATTATAAATACGAAAGTTTGTAAGGATGGATGGATGTTTGGATGGATGTTTGTTACTCTTTCACGCAAAAACTACTGAACGGATTTGGATAAAACTTTACAGTAATATAGCTTATACATCAGAATAACACATAGGCTACTATTTGCCGCGATAACCGACATATACGCGGGCGGAGCCGCGGGCAACAACTAGTATTATATAATTTAGAAATGATTTTACAATAAGCAGGTTACGAAATAGTATCCCCTATTAAAATTATCGATATAGTTTTATCGATTCTGGGGTTTAGGGGTGGAAGATTTTTTGCAAGGGGTCCTTGAAGTGTCGAACCCACAACATTCAGTGCAGTAGAAAGCGACAAGGTAATCGCTAAAATCCCAACGCCATTCGTACAGGTCGTACAGTTAATATGGCACTCATCATGCTCATACCCACTTATATGTACAAAACATATATTTAATGGTGCCCATAGTTCGTATTCGGCAAAAATTACCGACATAATCAGGGCTATAATAATCATTAAATACAAATAAAATACTACAATATGATTGCTGTGTCAACATTTGCTTGCCTTTAAGCTAACAGAGTAGCTGCCCTTTTGATAAATACCCAGAGAAGTGTCTCGCAATAAAATGGTTTTAGTAGTATTTGCATTCAACACGGAATTGCTTAGGACGTGATTGTCTTTATTTCGATTGGGTAAATTTTATATATATAGTAAATGATGTTAGAGGTACATTAACTTTCAGGTTTTGCTAGTTAATATTTTCAAGTATAGCTATATTTAAAAAAAAAAAATTATCAGAAAAGAGTAGCAGAACTTATTAATTAACTGTTTTAGAAATACTTCTGTTACTATTAATACCTTTTACAAAAACCTTTTTCTATTAATACATTTAAAGCGATAAAAAAAGACAACTTACACTTAGCGGCGTTAAAACGTCGTATGACGTAACCAAAAGCAATAAATTGTACATTACTTCTATTCTCATCCCAAACATCCCACCTAATCGTTCTGCAAATCCGGTATTTATATACACCACACCAGAAAATATAACTGTATTTAGGAGGTACTACCACATTTTATCACTAACTAAGGGAACGAATATCATTAAAGGGTTGATGGTATTTACGCTTGCCAAAGTTTGTCTATAGTCTGAAAAGTGCCGAATGTTCTCTAATATTCAGTAGCGAGTTAGCTTTCGTGCAGGTCGGGTGTCGTCAGCTAACGTCCTTGGGCGTTGCACGACAACTTCGTAAAAGCGTTCTGATTTCGTAATAAATACATACTGTATATAAATAAGTACATGGTGTACAAATAGTGAGTTTGAAATTTAATAAGTTTTTAGTGTTTGTGTATTTTAGTGAAACTTAGTGAAAGTTTTGTGTTAAATTCAAGTTAAGTATTGTTGTTGGTAAGTGTAATTGTGATTGATAAAGGATTTGGAATAGCCTAATAGATTTATAATTTTGATTGGATTTCCCAATTGTTTGCGAAGGCTTAATTGTTCGGGAGTTGGGATTTTATTGTTTAGAGTTGAGACTTGTGAATATTTATCATCAAATTTGAGATGTGAATTGAATTCTTTCAAAAACGTCGTAAATCATTTTAATGTGTTTATACAGTGAGATGAATGCTATAACAAAACTTTTTAGCGGTATTTAGCAGCACTAATAATTTATAATCAAAACCCCGTACCATGATCCTGATTAAAATATATTTATTGTCTAAATTCTGTATAATTTATTCTCAACTAGTTGAGTCCCGCGGTTATTGTCGTACTGCGGGTAACGATGCGGGGTGAAGCTAGTTTAAAAAGTAGAAACTACTAGAAAAAGTAGCCAAAGTTACTCCTTGCCACCAATCAGTGAAAGTCCTTTTAAAATCGGTCCAGCCGTTCCAGAGATTAGCTGGAACAAACAGACAGACAGACAAAAGTTGTAAAAAACATGTTTTGGTATAAACACATTTGCATTTAGTAAAAAGCGGCCAAGGGTTCCGTAGCAGCAAGTAACATAATATAACAGTTGTTTTAGTTCGTTATAACTTAATCGATAAATTGCGGTTTACGATTTATGACATATTAAAAAACTACTTACTAGATCTCGTTCAAACCAATTTTCGGTGGAAATTTGCATGGTAATGCACATCACATTCTTGTTTTGGTTTTATCATTCTCTAATTTTAGATGTTACAGGAAGTGGGGGTGGCACACATTTTACCACTTTGGGAGTGTCTCTCGCGCAAACTATTAAGTTTAGCAAAAAATGATGAAAAAAACTGAAGACCTATCCATAGATGAGTAGTCCACACGTATGAGCTTGATAAATAAAAAAATGAGTTTCAGTTCTAAGGATGGGGACCCCCAAACGTTATTGTTTTTTTTTTTATTTTTGTGTGAAAATCTTAATGCGGTGCACAGAATACATCTACTTACCAAGTTTCAACAGTAGAGTTCCCATAGTTTCGGAAAAAAGTGGCTGCGATATACGGACGGACAGACGTACAGACAAACGGACAGACAGACAGACATGACGAATCTATAAGGGTCCCGTTTTTTGCCCCTGGCACGGAACCCTAAAAAACGGTTATTTTAACATTACAAACAGATACTCCAATTTGATTTATTTGTATAGCTTAAAAAGTTTTTTGAATCAAAGCTGTTGCATCGTGATGAACAAAATGAAATGAAAACCATACAGATTTGTTAGTTTTTAATATTTACATTCTTGAATGAAAAAAAATCGGTTAATTGCGAATCGGAATCGTGAATTTAGGGTTCCGTACAAACCTGTAGTTAACTAAACATTTATGCTTTTCGCAATTTTTCTTTTTCTGTGCTATAAGACGTTGCTTTGTACCAAATTTCAAGATTTTGATTGCGATTGCCCAGAAGTTTGATTTTTTCACAGCTCTAAGAGTACAGTACACCTGAGTACTTGGTATGAATGAGAGAGATGATGAGAAAAAGGGTTCATGACAGACGGCCAACAAAGTGATCCTATAAGGGTTCCTTTTTTTTTGTAAGGTACGGAATCCTTAAAACTATAAAATAATCATTGTTAGCACAATAATTATATTACATTTATGTTTTTTTTGTTATCTTGAAACACTGTAAATATCCATATGTATATTCTTTTTTTCTTTTTTTTTTTTAATATTTTGGCTGTGCCAAAATGACTCTGCTCTGCCTGATGGAAAGCATGAGCAGATTCCAAGAGTGGTGGTCACCATCCTCAATGTGAATAAGAACATTGCAGCATGGTGACCCACACTATGGCCACCTAGTGAGATAAGCATCTCACTAGGTGGTTTTACGCCCCGCTTAAAGGACCCGGGATCATAGTGGGAGGGAAACACGTGCGCTGGAAGCGAGTTCCAGGTTTTATGTTAGAACAATCAAAATATTTATGAAAGCTTTGTTTGTTATAAAGATATAACAAGTGAAGTGGTGCTGAAATATATAAATGTATTTGGTTAAGAAACCAAATACATTTCTAGATTTCAGCACCACGCCGACTTCAGCACGGGCCGGCTCGACCGGGGCGGTACTACCCTCGCACAGAAGATCAGCGTAAAATGACAGCGTTCATACTGTCGTGTTTCGTTGGTGAATAATAATAATAAATAATAAAAATCTTTATTTGGAACTGATAACATAATTACAAATCTTAAATGTGTTTGATAATGACTGCATTAATGAAACACTGTGAATGCGAGACCGGAGGCCCAATGATGCAGAAGCATCACTAGGCCGCCATAGTGTGGGTCACCATGCTGCATCGTTGCAATGAGTATGGTGACCACCACTCTTGGACTCTGCTTATGTTTTTCATCTGGTAGAGTCATTTTAGGAGGCATAGAAAAAAAAAAATTTTTGGGTCGCATATTATGCCAAACTGAAGTATCTGAAATTTACTCAAAATCTAAATAATATACTGCAACCGATATGTATGTACTTAACCAACTTTAGGAATTGCTGAATTTACAGCTTTAGGAATCAACTAATTTTACGTACGTTTTATATCATAATATTACGCCTGTAAAACAATGATTTTGTCATTATTAACAACTAGCTGAACCCCACGGTGTTACCCGCGGTTATTGTTGTACCGTGAGTAACGCCGAGGGACAAAGTTAGTCTAAAAAAAGTAGCCTAAGTTACTCCCTGGATCATCAGGAAAGTCCCTTCAAAATCCGTCCAGCCGTTCCAGAGATTACCCGGAACAAACAGACAGACAGACAAATTTTTTTTGTAGCTTCATTTTTGGTATATGTACCGTGTATACATACATATGCATTTAGTAAAAAGCGGTTATTTTAATATTACAAACATACACTCCAATTTTTATTTATTTGTATAGATTATTTTTACGGGAACTAACGCGATCACTTATTAAAAGGTATTACATAATAATTATATATGTGGCCCGTCAGTGTGTAAAACCCCTTCGGATGTCCAGCTAGGGTTAGGATAACAGTCGTGAAGCTTAGTTAAAGGCCTTTGGGCGGCTTAAAAACATCCAAAGACAAGATTACGTAGCCACAACATTGTCTTGCCAGTCCCCAACCCGCACTCGGCGAGCAAGGGGGTATGGCCTTAATCCTCTCTTGAGAGGAGACCTGTGCCCAGCAGTAGGACATTATGGGTTGTTGATGATGATGATGATGATCTCCAGCTCCTCGGGGAGATAGGAGCCAGGAGTATGCGTTACCGGCCTCTGGCGCCCTACGCTGTTAGCACCCGGACTATGTTATTTCAGGTGCTCCCCGCATCGACGTCGTATCTTATCAGGGCCTGTCCCGGGAAAAAAAATTTTTCCCCCTCGATTACTACGATGTAGGAGGATTGGATAGCTATGCTAACATGCCGCTATTCCGGCCGCAGCAATCAATCTGCTACCAGAGGTCCCCATCCCCCGGTGGCCCGCGGTCCCGTCGATGGTTTTCATCGCCGTCTTCTTCTTCGCTCAGGATCGGCTGTCTCTAGATCGCAGCTTTGCAGAAAGAGATTACTGCGCTCCAGCCCTCCTCTCCATCGTGCTAAAGTGCTGACTTGAATCTGAAAATAAACGTGCTTTAGAAGGAAAACTATTAAGACTAAATTTATCAGTAATAGTCTTCAAAGTAACTAATAAAGTAAGGCATACGAAAATTTATCTTAAAGTAACAAAAACATTACAATTTTTTTTTCAAAACGATTAATGAGTTATTAGATAATTTTTTGTAATGCTTGCTTTTAAGCGGTTTGTTTCATTCATACAAGATTCAATAATGAGTTTATTCTAATGATTTTTGTCTGATTTTCTTATAATTTTAGCTAATAACTAATAAGGTATTAACTAACATATACATTTATAACATTTATAAATACTGATAGATGGGTATCATATCATTTTTAAACATAGATTTCTATATGTATGTTTTTAAATTTATAAACAACGGAAACTTAGTCTTTTAAAAAAAAGAATATTTATAACTTATTACATTTTTGACAAAATAATTTACTTGATCTTCTATATAAAAAAACGAATCACTGAAATTGTGTGTGTTGTTAGTTTTTGGTTTAAACTGTTGAGAAGTATGAACGCCTACGCTAACTTATATATCAATACACATGATGCATATGTCTACCTACTGCAGAGGCGTTATTGCAATAGATATAAAAAGAGTCTGGGAGGAAAAACGACCCGTTATATTAGTCTGACTCTTTGGAAAATATTTTATAATATTATACTTTAATCTAATATATAAAATTCTCGTGTCACAGTTTTCGTTGCCATACTCCTCCGAAACGGCTTGACCGATTCTCATGAAACTTTGTGAGCATATTGAGTAGGTCTGAAAATCGGCCAACATCTATTTTTCATCCCCCTAAATGGTAAGGGTCATCCTTAAAAAAAAATTATGGCAAAACGACGTTTGCCGGGGCAGCTAGTACTATATATAAAATTACTATTCAAACATTAAGATGTATGTTGTAAACAGTTGACTTCAGAAGTAAAGTCAACTGTTTTTTCGGTGTTAAATATTCATGTATCAGTGTATTATTTTTCACTGTAATAAAATTCCTGTTTTAAATTCTAATGAAGAGCGCTGTCCTACGTTGTCATTTACTATCTAGCGATGCCACCGTCCAACAAAATTAAGTAGATTGTCATATTTCCCCAAGAAAGAAGTAAATTATGCAAAGAATAAAAGTGGTATACCATTATAATACTAATAAAATATACTTTAACGCTTAATTTATGAAATATTTCCTTCTTCTACTGTTCTTATTTCTTTTTCTGTTTCTAATTTCTATGCCTTCTTTTAATTTTTATAAATGTATTTCATACCATGGTTGTAGCTATCTGATAATTTCTGAAAAGTGATTATGAGTCTGTAGCCTGATTTGTCTGATGAGTCTGTTCTGATTTATGCTTGGACATCACAAGGAACAGTCATTTACAAAAGATAGGTTATAGATTGATGCAGACAGAAATCTGTTGCTTAAATACTTTTATATTTTTGAAACAGCCTAAAAGAAATCTTTTGTTTGGGATGGTTCGATTCAATTTTAAGTTTTAATAACCCTCACTCTAGACACTTAGAATGTATGTGTGTGATGTGTATGGAGGATAAGAAACTTTTAATTAAAAAAAATTATATGTAGGCCTGATTGAATAGTGATCACCAAAAATGCATCATGGTGATCCACAGTATGACGCCCTATTGAGATACTTCTGCATCATTCGGCCTCCCGTCACACACTCACCAACGAAACATATTATTCTCTCCTAGCTTATCGAATATATATTCGACCTAAAACCCAACACCCTTAAGAACTGGAAAGGTAGGCCAAACAGATGTCGTTCACTAGCAACGAATATTTTCAAAGCCGAGATAAGGCCCACCTTTTCAGCGGTGATGCTAATGACTCCATCATTGATCTTGCAATTTGTGTGCCAAAAATTGTCATCGCTATCTTTTTACCAGCTAACTAGATAGCTCTCTGTTTGTTATATACATTTTGAATCTGACTAGATATACACATCGTTTTTGAACACCAGAGTTTTACAAACATTACAAAGTAGTAAAACATGTAAGCGTTATGTGTAAAGCCGCTCTTATCGATTAGAGCAATTCTTCTAGGGAACCTTTAGTTGGACTATTAGCGGAATTTACTATTAGCAACATTTGGATGGACTAAATTCATTTTGAACTTTGGATAGGTATATAAAAGTTAATAATTATTTATAAATAATAATCTAATAAACAACATATAATAAAAATAAATTAATTAAATAGTAGGTTTATAAACATGCAGTAGTATGTACATATATTAATATTCGTCTAGGAGATCTACTTTGTGATAATACTTTAAATAAATAAAGTGTAAGTAGCGGTTTTAAGTAATTTTACAATCCAACTTGGGCTGTGGTACAATTTATATTAAACTTGAAACTAGAAGTTTTAGCGCTTGCAAGCACTTTGTGAGACTTTATAGCTACAGTCTAATGGTATTAGATAGAGAATCTACCTTAACTTTAATAGCAATAGTAATTAAAAACACAGGTAGGTAGTGACTTTATCACCGGTGATAAAACTGTGTCTGAAATACTTTGTAAACATGTTACTCTGTAAAAAGTAAGGTGTCTTAAATTACAAAAACTTTCCAAGGATAAATTGTTTTTTTTTTCATTGACAGCCTTTATTTGTCCACTTTATAGGCCTCTCCTTGAAAAGGAAGTTATATCGAGGTTTTCTGTCATATGAGTATAATTGAAAACGTTTAGGGGATATTGGGACTCTCTCATTGCACGTTACTTTGATCAATTTTGTGCTTTTCGTATGTTATTGTGCCATACCTACTTATATTTAAGTGTGTTGCTATGTGTAGTCAACAGTATACTGTTCAAAGTTCTTGATATTCTCTAAAGATCTTAAAGTATCTTATGAATTGTTTAATAAAAGTTCATATGTTTCATATTTTATTAAAATTATTTTGCCGTTTTTACGTGATTCTCTAAAAATCTAAACTTTCCTACCTATTAACTTAGGTGGTAGGAAAAGTACCTCTTTTTTCATAGACAGCAAATACTTACATAACCAACCTGATCGTAATCAACCTCTTGTATAACTGTATGCAAGACATTCAACTTTTGCGACTTCATTTGTTACGAAACAAATATGTTCTCGAGAATTACTTGAAGAAAAGCACTTTTCCAGTCAATTGTTTCCACGCTTTAATAGTAAAACTTATATTGTGGTATAACATGTCAGTCAACAAGTTTTACAGCTTTCGAGTACTTAAAAAGTCTTCATAGCTGTTTTCTTGTGTTATAGTAAAGGAAGTCGCAAATAACTTATATAGCAGAAAATGGGATCATACTTTAGTTTCGTAGAAGCTAACTTTAATAAACTCAATCTGGGTATCATCTTTGTTTATTTATAAGCATTGTTACATATTTGGATGCGTATTTATACAACTGAAACACATAAAATATGCATGTATGATTTGTATGGTGATGGGGTACATTATAGAAGTCTATATATTTCATTAAAGATTTAATACTTTTCGCTAGCGACAAAATAATCGCGCAACGAGTCTGAGAGAATATTTTGGAAATGCCACGACCTTAGATGAAGTTAGTTAAATGGAAAACTTATGTAAGATATGTTTTCGACAAGCATTCTTACCTAACTTACAGTTCATAAAGTTCTTCATAACATTTGTAACGAATTTTCAAGTGTGACAAGTCAGTCCCCTTACCCAAGTTGCAAGCTTTCTTCGTTTTGCAATCGTTAACATCTAAATTCTCGTGTGTCATTGGCTAATACTTTGTCTAAGATTCGCCAATGAAACATGAGAATGTAGGCGTTAACGACTGCAGAAAGAACGCTTGCAACTTGGCTAGGGATGCTGGTTAGAAAACATTCCTTTTTATATTGGTGCCAAAATATGTGACAATTAGCGCAATAAAACTCTTATTTACAAGGTACAAATTTCAGGGCCGGTCTAAACGTTATATTAATATTGAACTTTCACTTTATATCGACCAGTTTTTGTCGATAATCGAAAATATATGGAGACAAATTGAATCTAATAAAACTGTTGCTATTCGCTAATAGCACCGACGTAATATAACCATGCTCATAATTAGTTTTCTGCTTCTGAAATATATAAATGTTGTTTATTTCTCAGAATATATGTTAGAAATTATAGGTACACGATTATTAAACATGTAGTGGACTGTTACTTATAGAGTCCACAGCTTTAACAGTTTTAAGATGTAAGTTGGTTATCCTAATCGTTGTAAAGTGGGATGATAAATCTAAAATATAAATGGTAACGAATGGAAATGGTTTTTGGAATTAAGTTCCTTATGGGGCGTTGCGGAGGGGTACCCTAGCCGGCAAAAAACATCCGTAACGTTAGATTACTGCCTCGGTGATCTGCAAATATTAGTTTCTTCGGAGTTTGGATATGTTCGATGTATGATATGTATGTATTTACAAAAAAAAAGTATAACACGAGCTCTGCTTAGCTTAGGTTTATTTAAATATTTTTATTACATATTATTATAAACCATTTTAAATTAAATAAAGGTGTTAAGATAATTTTGTGTATTTTAAAGAGCGTGAACGAAAAATTTAGTATAGCGCCATCTGTGAGTTGCATATATTATTACATTTTATGATAAGGAACTTCGTTCCTATCTGGTGTCCCACGACACCACACGACGTTTTTTTTTTGGATAACCGGTAGCTATTAACTAGCTATTAACATTAAGTCATATTTATAGTTAACAATACTAATTGTAATAATTTTTTTCAATAAACAGCATTTTAAAGTGGTTTATGCTTTGCAGAAGGTTAACATTAGAGGAGTTATGTATCTAAATCTTCACAATCAAGAGCCACTTCTGAAGGGAGGTTTTAGCATACTATTACATGTTAGCCAACCATAATTTTTATAAAAAAAAACAGATCCATATACCGTAGAATAGTTTCCAAATTTTGTATTTAATATTTATTAAATACACTCGTTATTTAAAAAAAAAAATATTTTCAATTATTAAACTTTCAACTCGGTATCATGACTCGACCTAGCTTTGTTCGACATTTTTTTTTATTAGTAATGGTTATAGGTTTCTATACTATGTAATATAGATTAGTCAAAATTAAATTAACAATAACATTTTCTAAAAATGAATCCCGGCTAGATCAATATATCGTCCCCGAAGCATACTGATGATGATTGATTATATACAACAATTGCTCATGTATATATATATATATATATATGTATAATTTTAATCTCGAAACTAAAGAAGTCATGACATATTTAACATTATTTAAAATGTTTATTGAGCTTTTGCTATTTCGGTTTACAGTGAGTAAAGTACAATATACGTACATTATTCATGACGATTCCGTTTCAAATTTTATGCCTGCACGAATATTAATTTTAGCAAAATCCCAGACCATGTGCAATATTTAACTGTGAACGTTATAAAATGTATTGTAGTTTTGAAACATGTTTTACAGCTTTGGAACTTTTATACAAACGGTATCTGGGCATCAAAATATAGTGTTTAAATTGTACCTTTAAGTCTTTCATTCTAAACGGTATATTATCACATTTAACCGGGGCAATTTATGATTGAATTAATGAGAAATAAGTATTATTTTTTATCATTTAACCTATGTAATATAATTGCTAAATTATCTATGAGACGTTTATTCAGAAACAATAACTCCGTCTCTCTCTCTGATACTTGAGAGAAAGGTTGGTGTTAGTGTGGTATTTGTTACAAAAACGGCCTTTATCCCACAGATCATACAAACAAAAATCCGTGTTTGTATGATCTGAGCTCTACCTAAACTGTGACATGATTGCAAGTCATACAGAAAATATAAATAGATAGATAACTCTTCATTGTACAATAACACAAAGGTACAAAATTACATAAAAAAACGAAACAAAAGTGTTGTACAAATTGCGGCCTTATCGCGGTCTGCGATCTCTTCCAGGCAACCGTTGGATGAAATAAGGGATAAAAACTATAGGAAAGGAGGAAGTTGCAAATTACAGTAAGGGTCTTCCATAGTAATGTATGCTAATTACAAACTAAGAACAGAAAAAGGATAAAATAAAAATTGATTAAACAAAAGCACAGTGAACAACTTCATACACTGTCCTACCTACCTACCTAGATACACAAATATATACACTACAAGGCTGACATCATGGTTCTCATTACATCACATTTCGGAAATGTTCCTTAGTTAATTTTTTTAAATTGCCAAGTGTTTATGCTCCTCTGATGGGTAATGGCGATGCGTTCCATAGACGTGTAGATTACTTTTTTAAGAAAATATTTAAAGTGCTATAATTTTGACTTCATCCTCATTTGTGTACTACGCTTTATATTAGTAGAAGGTACAATTCTAATGAATTATAACAGTGGGATTTACGTTTTTTTATGCAACAGTCAATAACAAATAGTCAGTCAACTCCTGTTGTGTTTAAGATTAAAGTACTTTCTGGGTTTTTTGTAATAAGACCGAATGTGTTTTAGCTTCTCGGTGTTTTTTGAGTAAATTAATATTAAAAGAAAAAAAATAAAACTATCTGAGTAGATAATTTGTGGGAGAATATCTTTTATTTCATTAGTTTCCTTAGCTTTTTAGGTAATTTGGATTTAACTGATTCATTGTACTATTTCTTATTGAGCCAGTACTTGTTGACTTGATCACTGAAAATATTCAACAAACCGCACCATGTTCTTATTGACAGGAAACTTTGACATAAGAGCTTGCTTTAATATTTCTTCTAGAATTGGATTGATTTAATGAAGTACAAGAGAGTCTTAAGAATATGAATATAAGTGGTAATTGTACGTACGATACGAATGTTAATGCCTCGTCAAATAATACATTAAAAATAAAAAATAAAAAATTTTCAATTTTCAAGTGTCAAAATGACTCTGTCTAATGGAAAACATACCTTAGTATTGCAACGATAGAATAGAAATCATTGATTTTTGTTCAGTTGAGCAACTTGAAAATTTGTATTTACATTCATGTACAGGCCTTTCCAATTGCACTGCGCTTGGCTTGATCCTCGACTTCTCGCATCCAGCTCCTGCTAGCCTGTATCTATGTTCAGCAGTAGACTTCGATACGCTGATGATGATAATTTCCAAATGTAGGTGAACTTAAATCCTGACCCTTTGGTAAATAGCAAAAAAAAAATTTAAGCGAACTGGTTGATTGAAGAGATCCACTTTAAATCTCCTTTTAATGATGTTATGGGTTCGACTCTCATCTAGGATTAATATTTTTGTAATGAACGTTATCATTTTGTTCTATGTCTGTGTATAATTGTTCCGTAATAATTATAGGTTTAGAAATGTTTCGAAGAACACGTTGAGCCGTTGATCCCGGTTGACATGAACGTCTGTGTGTAATCTTCGTAAAGAAAAGTAATCGTAAATCTTGTAAAGAACGTCGCTTTTGCCTGGTACCTTACATGTTCTGATGGCAATAACCCTGCGTACAAGATTGAAGTTAGCCGTATCGTAGTAGACTTGAAAAGGACACCAATACAGTGTAGTAAATAAGCTTGGAGGAAATATAGTTTTAGAAACATTCAAACATATATATCAATAATTTGGATTACACAATAGTGAAGCCAGGTAGAACACGAGGAACACACGATCTATAAACACTGATCATACAAAATATATTATTAATAAATTGATTTTGCTAATATACCTACAATTTATTACTCTCCAACTAATTTCACTCCAACATTTCCAATCATTATTTCACGTATCGTTCAGTCACGTAAGTTAACTAAGTTTGACCCTGTTGTAATGATTCTGTTACGCTTTCCCTGTTTCTATTTATTCTTAAATAACACAACTCCTACACTTCCTAGAATGAAGATCCATTTGATTACTTAATTAGAAAATACAGAAAGATATCCTGCTTTATCTACATCTAAACTAATTATGTTATGAGTTTTAGAACCAACTATAAATAGTGGTAGTGCAACCAACAGACGAGCCATTTCACCAAGTTTCGGCACGTGTGGGATGTCTGCAGTGACCACGGCCTCACAGAAAATCAGTAACTTGATTCTTTTCTAGTGGCGGCACGGACGCTGCGGAGCGTGCGCGCCCTGGGGACAGTAACGGGAACATTGTGGTTCCCGCACAGTACTGGGCCATCTACAAACCGTAGGTGGCCCGAGGTACGTTGGGATTCCAAGGTTTTCCTTTCTAGGGTGCACCTAGTTCCCCGGCATCTAGTACCTGAGACGGCGTGCGGGCTTAGTCGGTTTGAGTCCGCACGGAAAAAAAAACATACAAAGGGACTTCCCTGCTCTCGAAAGCACTTGAACAGCAGGCCTATCTATTCTCGGCGATAATTATGTACCAAAAAGGGACTCGGTTGCTCATTTGCTCTATACACCATTGAGATTGCATATTAATTTGTATATATTAGTCACCTTA
Source organism: Spilosoma lubricipeda (assembly GCA_905220595.1). Classification (NCBI taxonomy): domain Eukaryota; kingdom Metazoa; phylum Arthropoda; class Insecta; order Lepidoptera; family Erebidae; genus Spilosoma; species Spilosoma lubricipeda. Next base: position 11,152,272 of record HG992296.1, on the reverse strand, counting down.
AAACTTGCAATCGTATTACTTTATTCATGACTAAATCTCTCAACTTGCCAACCCTATAAAAAGCTTTAAAATGTAGTTTTAAATTGCCTCTGTCCGCTCTCTGTAAAATGATTGAATTACCGAACAAAATGGAAATCTTTTGATTCAATGATTCACCACTTTTAAACTTCCTTTCAGGACCATTACCCGAAAAATACCATTAAAAAAGTTTCAATAAGGTTTTCGGAGGCAATCGCATCTGGGTCGAATTTATTCATTGAACTGTCTGTAATATATCTTGCCCGTATTGTTTTCGGGCTAGGATATTATTATTTACTTATAGAGTTGGATTTCATTCAGAACAATGGTCACGTACTAAAACACTGGGACTGAGTTTGAATATTGAATGTGCTAAATATTGTAACCTCTTTAATCCAGTAGCATAAACTTGCGTTTCTCTTTATTAAGATTCTAAGTTTCTATATTAAATTCATAGCTCGTGGCAATTTGCACGAGCAGTACACTTTAAAGTAACTAGTCTGCTTGTTTGACACTTCTACCGTATAAAAAATACGTAGGCACGTTGTAAATTCACTTTCAGTCGCGTATCTCTGTTTACCAAGTTTAATATAATGTGTTATTCAACTTTATTTACTCTTCTGTATAGTTATCAATAGAATAATGAGACAAGGAAATATAAACTTAGGTTTGTTATTTAGAAATCTACAATTATGTTATGGTATAAGTTAAGATGTATTCTATCGCTAGCATTATCAAAAAAAAAAAATTCACCCCAGCATTTTATTTTTTTACTCTTACTCTTAACTCTTAATTGAACTCTTCTTTACTCTTAACTTTTAACTGATTGAACTTAAAGAATCTGTGAATGTTTATTTATATAATGTTTTGAATAATAACAATAAATAAAAAAGAACCTGATAATCTTGATAGCTAAGTTTAACACGTACGAAGTAACACAGCTAGTCTAATATAACATTTGTAGTATAATGGATCTTTTTATGTAAGAAACTTACATCAATGAATAAATCATAGATCATGTTTGTATTTACTATTTGGAATTCAGCTCAAACAGATTGAGCATCTTAAAATATCACAGTAGGGGTATCAGCTGGTTCAGTTATAATATTGTAATCATTTTTATGTTCGAAAAAGAAAGGTTATACGTGAGTTTTGAACTAAATGAGAAGGGCCGGAATGGTGCCATCAAGGCAATAAAAGACGTCAGCGAAAAATTTTGGGACGACTTGAGTTTTTTTTAATTTGAACAGCGTTTTTATGATTATAAATAACTTAGGTTTTCTCCAAATTAAATGAAGTTTTCTCAAGGAAACATAGTTGCGTTCTAATCACCACAAATTATGTTGCCTAGAGAAAATTTAATTTTTGACGATTAGAACGCAAAGTACCGGACTTACCAGATAAGTTAACGACAAGGTAATGGTGCAAAGGCTATATATTCTGTGATAACAGCAATGAATCTTCCGTGAACGACAGGAGACCATTAAATGTTCTGTTTAAAGCCAAATTGACACATTAAACAAGATGGATAAGCAGCTATAAAGAACTAAATAGGATTTTATTCTTTATTAGTTCAGGTTTTTGCGTTCAGCAAGAATCTTGGTTAAGGTTTCGTGTTGAGATTCTAGGTGAAGGATAATTATGATTGCCTACTGGCTTTGAAATGAAATTTTTTTGCATAGAATATAGGTCAGTACTATGTATAATATGTATGTATTTACAAAAAAAAAGTATATATGATTTGTATCACTTGTCTAGTACCCATAACACAAGCTCTGCTTAGCTTGGGACTAGATGACGTTGGGTGTTAGATGTCCGAAATATTTATTATTATTACTATTATCTATACAATATATTATCTATCTGTTTGTAGTATTAAAATAACCAATTTTTACTAAATGCATAATTATGTATGTGTATGTATACACGGTACACATATCAAAAATGTATTTAAAAAAAATTGTCTGTCTGTCTGTCTGTTTGTTCCGGGTAATCTGGGGAACGACTGTACCGATTTTGACGAGACTTTCACGGGACGGAACTTTGGCAGGTGGCTGATGATCTAGGGACTAGGCTAGACTAGGCTAGGCTATTTTTTTTAGACTAACTTTGTCGCGGTACGACGATAACCGCTGGTAACACCGCGGGGTTCATCTAGTTATTTATAAATTGACACTACCCGCAGCTTCGCATTTAAGTGCTATGCTACTCATGTTGCTCGGTAATAATGTAGAAAATTTCCGTTAGTGAAGCGATGTTTAATATACCCTCAGTAGTTTAGGCTTGACAACTAAATAAATATGTGCACGGAATATGTAAAGAAAGAACTGACGTTAAGCGATCACCTCGCTCGTTACATCGGTATGTGTTTTGGGTTCAAACCCCATATGGGACAATACTTTATTTATTCCACTAATTTTTGTTCTGAGTATGAGTGTTGCGTATGTTTTAAAAGCCTGTTTGACGTTGATAAAGTTCCCTGACAGAAAACTTTATATATATACTAGCCGACCCACGCAACCTCGTTTGCGCCTCCTATTGCCCGTAGCGTGATAATTTTCCCCCGTTTTTGTAACATTCTTCATTGTTGCTCCGATCCTGTAGGTCTTAGCGTGATAATAGCCTATAGCCTTTCTCGATAAATGTACTATCCAACACTGAAAGAATTTTTCAAATCGGACCAGCGGTTTCTGAGATTAGCGTGTTCAAACAAACAAACTCTTCAACTTTATATATTAGTATAGATATACGCAGGGTATATTTTCATGAAGCATTATAATATTGAGTGCTGTGAACGGTTGTAATTGGACTTCAGATCTACATAATTATTGTAAACGAAAAAGTGTTGTTTAACAAAAAAAACAATGTCTTACTTAGAATAGTTTGCTATTTGTAACACTAAAAACAAAACTTTGATTTTGAACCACGCAGAATCGTTTTAAAACAAATGCAAAATACGATAATGGCCAGTCCCTACTCGCTTTCCATTGGAAAAGTAGACTAACTACACCTCAATACGGTTTTTTATACCCTGACTTTAGATGATGAGTGACGTCACATATTTTTGCAGCTACCTTCACTTTATTGTAGGAATATTTTTGTTTCGACATTGTTACCAATAGCACTGAGGGAAAAGGTTGTCTTGCTACCAAACGAATATCTTGATTGATAGCCAATCTCATGATAGTGACATGGAAGGAAAACATCACATTGTTTATATGTATGGAAATGTGAGTTATATATAAATATCATAAGTTATTTATGCAAGGAAACTGTCAAATTATTGTACAGAAAGTTTTTTTCTATAATATGCTTTAAGTAATTTACTGTTTCAGCATATTTTTTACTATTCTCGGGTTATACTCGGGTTTGATTCCCGGGACCAAATGTGTATATGATCTGCAAATATTTGTTTCGGAGTTTGGGTGTTTTCTATGTAGTTATGCATCCGCCTGCACCCTCTGTCTTAGATTAAACAGCTACTCCGCTGGCTCAGCATTGCCAACGGATGTCTCTTAGAATTAAGATAACGAATTGTTTTGACTAACGTCCAGACATGAAATACTGTAAGAAGTTTAAGATATTATAATGCTAGCCTCCAAATCGGCAGCACACTAGTTAAGTTGTTTTTTTATTTTATTTAAAAACCCTTTGTCCACACTGGAAGTTTAACTGGCGCAGCCGGTAGGATCGTGTTGTTAAAGCTGTGCGCATCTCGTAATAATTCGGGTATCCAATTCTACTCGAAATACGTGAAACCGCGCGCGACGCCAGACGCGATCCTCGAACCAAAGAAATATTGTTGAACAATCACCAGGACATCGAGTATGGGAGTACCGGTCGGTTGGTAAGTAAAACTCCTTGCCTTCCTTGCCATATTATTACTCCCGTATTTTTCATGATAAAGGGTTTTATTTTATTTAATTGTAGTTATTCTGAGATTGGACATTTCTCATTTTAACATAATCTGGTTATATGGTATAAAACTTTACCTAGGCCCAGGATATTTTTCTTACGATATATTTTTTTTTATTGTTAACTTTTCTTAATATTTTTGCTAACTTTAGTATATAGGTTTTCAAACTTTATTGAAGTGTGTTTTAATTGTGTGTGATTTTATTATATTGTACTGTTTTTCTTACCAATTTTGATAGAAAACTTTAGTTTGTCGATATAATAAAATAAGATAATATTACCTTACCGAAATGCCGCTAGATCAGTTACCAAGTCTAGTGCCCTTGCCTGCTGAGGCAGTGGTACCCATACCAAATGAAATGTTAAGATTAATACCTCTTTATGGGGGTGATAAGAGACATTTAGGGTTATTTATTAGAAAATGTGAGTATGTTATACAGAAATTTAGAGGTCATGAGGAACAAAATGTATACCTTTTGCACGCAATTACCAGTCGACTCACTGACGACGCCGCGGCCTTGTTGTCGGAACGCGAAGACGTGTCAACTTGGACGGCATTAAGAGAGTTATTAGAACAACATTTCGGTGACCCTCGTAGCGAGGAATGTATTAACCTAGAGTTAGAGTCCTGTAAAATTAAATCCGGTGAAAGTTATTTAGATTTTTGTAATAGAATTCAAGGCATCCGCTCATTACTCCTTTCGAAAGTTAATTTGCTATCTGATCCAAATATTAAATGTGCTAAAACTGCAATATACAATAATACAGCATTGAATGTATTCCTGTATAACCTAAATGAAAATATGGTCCGTATAGTGAGATTAAAGTCACCCTCTACCCTGGAACAAGCCTTGTCAATTGTTTTGGAGGAAGTCAACTTTCATGAACAGTATACATTACGAAACCGAATGACCCATAGTCAGATTACACCAAAACAGTCGCTTGCAATAAATCCTGTTCAGTCCACCTTTAAATTCGCTCAGACTACTCCACCGAGTCAATCTATTGGATATAGACCCCCTGTACAACACTTTATTCCGCAACAAAAATTTAATTTCGGTATCCCACCTAATAGATTCCAATCAGGCCAACAACAAGGCGGCATAAGACCACAGCTTGGCTACCGTGCTCCACAATTTGGTTACCGTCCCCCGCAATTTGGTTTTCGCCCTCAATTACAAACTCAACCACAATTTGGATACAGACCTCAATTGCCACAATTAGGAAATAAGCTTCCGCAAAATATGGGAATGAGACCCCAACAGTTTGGTTATAAACCACCACAAGTACAAAATCCCCTATTTCAGGATACTGACGTTTCAATGAGAACAGCATATACGAAACCACAGCCCCAACAAGACTTTCGGTTGAACGAAATCTCTGTAGATGGCTATTATGACTCTCCCTACAATGAAAATGCTTACTATGATTTGGACGACGAATACAATGACGATTATCAGCCTTACCCAGACGACTGTTATAACGTTGATGTAGAAAATAATGACGTACCTAAAACTGAAATTGAAAATTTTCCCATAGATGCCTCCCACAAAGAGGAGAAAATATAGTAGTAAACTGTGACCATAATCTTAATTTGCCATATGTCTATATCCCGGAGATCGATTCAAAATTAATGATTGATACAGGTAGTACTCGATCGTTTTTTAGCCCTCGCATCGCTTACTATTATTTCCCTGAATATATTACACATGAACCGTTTCAGGTAGTAAGTACTCATGCCACCAGTCATCATGACGAAACTATTGAAATCCCTCTACTACCGACTTTCAATTCTCCCGATTTTCACAAATTTCATTTATATGAGGTAGACGAGCGATATGAAGGACTCATTGGTAATGATTTATTAAAACGAATTGGCGCGATAATAGACCTTAAGGGCTTAGTACTAAGAACAACAACAACTTCTATACCAATTATTAATAATTTAGATTACACTATTAACATACCGCCGCGTTGCGAACAACGTGTCAAAATCCCCACAGATTTATATACGGGCGAGGCACTGGTTGAATTGAAGCTATTTACACCTGAATTACGAATGCCTTCCGCGTTAGTAAACTGCGTCAATGGGTACGCCCTCACAGTTATTCAGAACACTTCAGAAACTCCGATGACTATCCACATAGACAGACCCTTCACTGTAACGAAATTTGATGCCACAGAATGCCACCTAAACTTTTACGATAATAATTTACCATTAGGAACAGATACATTATTAGAGCAGAATTTAAAGCAAAAACTTAGAATAGACCATATGAACGAAGAGGAACGGGACCGAATATACAGTCTTTGTAATGAATATAAGGATATATTCTATTGCGACCAAATTCCTTTAAGTTTTACAAATCAGGTGAAACACAATATTCGTACTAAACACGAGGAACCGATTTATGTTAGACCGTACCGACAAGCCCCTGCTGAAGTAAATGAAATAAACAGACAGATTAAAAAATTACTCAATGACAATGTAATAACAGAGTCCCATTCCCCCTGGAACGCACCAGTCCATTTAGTCCCTAAGAAGGCCGATGCGTCAGGACAAGTTAAATGGCGTATGGTGATTGACTACAGACGACTAAATGACATAACTATAGGCGACCGATACCCACTACCAAATATCACTGACTTATTTGACAAATTGGGAAAGAGTCTTTACTTTAGTACTATAGATTTGGCGAGCGGTTACCATCAAATAGAGGTAGAAGAACGCGATAGACAAAAAACTGCGTTCAGTACACAAAATGGACATTATGAATTCCTAAGAATGCCGTTTGGGCTAAAAACCGCTCCAGCGACATTTCAAAGAACTATGGACAATATACTTAAAGGACTACAGGGAATGCATTGTATGGTCTACTTAGATGACGTAATCATATTCTCATCTAGCCTAGAACAACATTTACAGAAATTAAGAAACGTTTTCAACAGATTGAGAGCTACAAATTTAAAGGTACAATTAGAAAAATCTGAATTTTTGAGGAAAGAAGTTATCTACCTTGGCCATACAATTACTAAAGATGGTCTTAAACCTAATAATGACAAAATACATGCCGTTATAAACTACCCATTACCCAAGACGACTACTGAAATTAAATCTTTTCTTGGACTTATCGGCTATTATAGGCGTTTTATAAAAGACTTTGCACACATAACTAAACCATTGACCTCTTGCTTAAAGAAACGCAATAGAGTGGTATTAGACAAAAATTACATTGATGCTTTTAACAGATGTAAAGAATTACTAACAAACGCCCCTCTATTGCAATACCCCGATTTTGATAAAACATTTGTGCTTACCACTGACGCGTCCCAGATTGCAATAGGTGCCGTATTATCGCAGGGACCAATAGGGTCTGATAAACCGGTCGCGTATGCTAGTCGCACTTTGAGTGATACAGAAGCTCGGTACAGTACTATCGAACGCGAATGTCTTGCTATTGTTTGGGCTATTAAACACTTCCGCCCGTACCTTTATGGTAGAAAATTTATCATATATACCGACCATCAACCCTTGGCATGGCTTAATTCTCTTAAGGATACAAGTAGTAAATTAACTCGTTGGCGTTTACGGCTTCAGGATTATGATTACGACATAATATATAAGAAAGGAAAGCAAAATTCAAATGCGGACGCTTTGTCAAGAATAAAGGTCAACATTACCCACTCAGATGATGAAAACCAGTCAATGAAAGTAAACATAGATAATAGGGAACAAAGGTTTAGACGTCATTCAGATGAAATAGTAGAGACCAAAGGACCCAAACATATGGACATACGTGACGACTCCTCAACGACTACTATATCAGATTCAAGTAAAACTATTTCAATTTCCGAGTCTGAAACTGTCTCTATCCCTAGTTCCGCGAAAGTATCCGACTATCCCATTAGAGCACCATCTGTAATGACTAGATCTGATACAATTCATTCTGCTATGGACGTAGAACAGTCAGGTATTCCAATTTTAAATGAGGCCGTGGACACTAAGCCTAACCAAATTTTAGTATTCACGTGGTTAAGGAATGATATACAAGTTAGAGACATTTCACATGAAAAACAAAAGATACTTGAAGTATTTTTACCTATCAATAACCCGGATTTAGTAAATAAATTTTTATTAGAATATATCAAACCTAAAACGAAATACTTCATACAATTTGAGGATGTAGAGCATCGTAGACTGTTTAGTAGCAAGGTCATACAGTTGTTTAAGAAAGACACTGTACAATTATTTGAGTGTACAGAACGAGTAGTGTATGTCGGAGACGAAAAGGAACAAAAGGCAATAGTTATTAAACATCATCAGGGAAAGACTTGTCATAGAGGTATAAAGGAAACGTTAGCAAGTATACGCAGGAATTACTTTTGGCATAACATGCAGGAGACTATCTCAGCTATTATTAATGCTTGTGAGTTGTGTAGTAAAATGAAGTATGACAGAAAACCTATTAAACCGTTTCTACAGTTAACCCAAACTCAGGAAGCTCCATTTCAGGAAATATTCATAGACCTTTTTCAGATCGAAGGTAATTATTACCTTACTCTTATAGACGCATTTAGTAAGTTAGGACAAGCCATTCCGATAACTAATAGATCAACATCTGAAGTAGTACGCGCCCTTACAAAGTATTTTTCATTCTACGGCGTTCCAAAAAAAATTAGCTCTGATCCCGGAAGTGAGTTTAACAACGAATTAATGAGAGAGTTTTTAAGTTTACACAAAGTAGGGCTCCATATAGGGACACCTAATAACCCTTGTTCGATGGGTTTAATCGAACGTTTACATTCAACAATTACTGAAATTTACCGTTGCGCTAAATATGAACAGAAATGCACTGATGCCGCATCTGTAATGATATACTCGATTATGGCATACAACCATTCGATACACTCAGTAACAGGATTAACTCCATTCGAAACAGTATTTGGCCATACTCGTTCTGAAAATCCTTTTGGTATTGATTTCGAAAAACAATATACGCAACAGCTTGTAAAAGACCACGCGAAGCGTACAAAATTTTTATATAAATATTTAACAGAAAAAATGATAGAGACTAAAGAAATGATTAGGCAAAAGAGAGATGGTGAAGGTGAAATAGATCTCCCAGAAGGAAAAATTGTATATGCAAAAGATGTTAATAAAAGAAAAAGCAAGGATAAGCCGCGATATATTAAAGCAAAAGTTATAGGTAAAACAACTAAAAATGTAACACCAATACAGATTGGTGAGAGAAAAACTAAAGTCCCTGTTAAAAATATAAAACGCCCTCCGCAGGTGGTGCACATTGATGATAGGGATGCCGGCGCTGGCCCTTCATCTGCAGTCCCTTGAGGGAAACCCGGGCATACTCCCTGTTAAAGAAGGTCAAGCTTATCTGCAAACGGATCAATGGACTGTTATTAAGGTTTTAAATTTAGAAAGTATACATGTTGATCTAAATTTTGTGATTTCTAAGTATGAAGAGTTTAGTAACCTAGTAAGGAAAAATGATACATATCCTCCTTACTTCCTTAATATTGTAGCACATATTGAATATTTACGAGAAATTACAATACAGAAATACAGACAATTAGTCCCACAACAACGCTTTAAAAGAGGTCTAATTAATCCATTGGGCTCTCTTATTAAAATTATCACGGGAAACCTGGATCATAGCGATGCATTGCGGTACGATAAAATCACATCGGAACTTGGTCACAATCAAATTATTATCAAAGATAAGTTAACACTGGTCTCTCAAATGTTAGATAGTTTTATTAACACTACTGAAGTTTTAAATCAGAATTCCATTATTCTAGAAGAAAGATTAAAAATGGTTGAACCCATGTATAATGAAGTAATGTCGAAAGTAGATCAGTGGACGTACACCACTTTCACTGTTAGTTTATTTAATATATTTGCAAGTAATTTCCGTACAATCTTTATAAAGTTAGGAGAGATAGAGACTGCTCTTGCATTTAGTAAAATCTCTATTCTACACCCAAGTATTGTTAACTCTACCGAATTGTTACAACATTTAAAGTTAATATCCAACACTGCGAGTTTACTATACCCCGCAATGGAGGAAAACCTAGTAAAATTAGAAGAAACTATTATTGTCAAAACTTATCTTAAGAATAACCAGATTATGTTCATATTAGAGATTCCACTCACAGATAATCACACTTATAACTACTATAAAATTTATTCGTTACCAATTTTTCGCGAATCAGATAATAAAACCATGTCCATTTTACCTAAATATCCCTACCTATTGGCAAGGGGGCTGAAACACCTGCCGATCGTGAAACCATGTCGACCACTTGCAGCCGGAGACCAATTCCTGTGCGCTGAGCATAACCTTGCGCCTTATCCAGAGCCAACCTGTATAGAGCAGCTTTTGAAATTCGATGACAAAATTACATGCTGTAACCAACAACAGATTAACATTGAAGACATAAGAATTCAGCGAATAACAACCACGAGTTGGATATTATTTACTAGACTGCGGACCGTTCTCACAAGCACCTGTAATGATGAAATTAATAAACATCCTGTCTTCGGAACTTACACCATGACCCTGGAAGAGTCATGCGACATCGAGATACAGGGAATCCAAATTCGCCAACATCAAATCCTGACAGAAACAGAAAATGTAGAGCCCCTTCCAGTTATAAATTTACCAAAACTGCCTGCGAGTGCAACGCTACCGCTATCCAGTACACGCGTACTTAACATGCGCGGTATTAATTTGGACGAAGTGAAATATATGTCTAGTGTATTAAAGCAAAATGAGTTCTCTAACAGTGATTTTAAAGGTCAAGACTCTAATATCAGTGTAGTTATAGTTTATATTACATTTCTTATTGTTTTAGCATGTATTCTTTTAATTTTGTCATATATTTTACGTAAAAGATTAAGAATGTTAATGTGTCTACGAAATCATCGGGGAGTTATTGAAAATGAACATCCCGATAATTTCGCTCTTAGGGAGGGAGGAGTTATGCATCCGCCTGCACCCTCTGTCTTAGATTAAACAGCTACTCCGCTGGCTCAGCATTGCCAACGGATGTCTCTTAGAATTAAGATAACGAATTGTTTTGACTAACGTCCAGACATGAAATACTGTAAGAAGTTTAAGATATTATAATGCTAGCCTCCAAATCGGCAGCACACTAGTTAAGTTGTTTTTTTATTTTATTTAAAAACCCTTTGTCCACACTGGAAGTTTAACTATGTATAATATGTATATATTTACAAAAACAAGTATATACGTATTATATCAGTTATCTCCTATCATATTATAACAACACAAGCTCTGCTTAGCTTGGAACTAGAAGGCGTTGTGTGTAAGATGTCCGATTTTTTTTTATTGGTCTAACGTGTCATAATAACCCAAAACCTCATTTTTAAGGTAAGAACGTTGTCCATCAGAGGACTACCAACGGCTGTTTTTATTGTTAAACTAGCTTAGCTCCACGGCGTTACCCGGCGGCATGATAAAGACCACGAGTAACGCCGCGGAGCTAAGCTAGTCTAGAAAAAGTAGCCGAAGTTACTCCTTATATCATCAGCTATCTATCACCTATCAGTGAAAATTCCGTCAAAATCGGTCCAGCCGTTCCAGAGATTATCGGAAAATTATTTCGATATATGTATCGTGTACACATACATATGCATTTAGTGAAAAACGTTAATTTTAATATTACATACAGACACTCAATTTTTTTTAAATTGTATACATAAATGTTTTTGTACCATAAGGCAATTTTTAAAAATATTCAGTAGGATAAAAGATCTACAACCTATAATATAATCACAAACAAATCAGTAAACCTCTGAATAAAGAGATTCAATTGTTATCCTAAAATCACTGTAATATTATCATCATCTAAGATTTGTCGAGTCATTCGTAAGCTCCGCTTTGGTGTGTGTTTTTTGGATTATAATATCACTCTGGTCGAGCCTCTATTTTCCTAAGCAAGGCTCTTTCATGGCTTTCAGTGATTAAAAAAAAAAATTAAAAAAAATCTTAGCTTTAGAAGAAGTACCAGTTTAAGAAACGAGCGTACTCCTTCTTAAAAGACCGGCAACTCACTTGTGACGACTCTGGTGTTGCGGGTGTCCATGGACGGCGGTAATCGCTTACCATCAGATGATACGTCAGCTCGTTTGCACTATTCAATAAAAAAAAAGTATGCACATATGATTGGCCTCATTTACTTAGCCATTTTAATTAATCCCTTCTAAAACACAGACTGACGTACAAATCTTAAAAAAACTAAAACATTTTTTTTTTATAAATACCTTAAAAATTGCAATAACAAAATTCCTCATTCACTCAAATTGCACAAATATCAAACGGACAAAACATCGGACCCAGTGCTATCTATTGATATTTTGTTATCAGTTCAGCGGAAAAGCGAATTGAAAAATATTGCTGTCGAGCTGTCTGCCCTTATCAAACTAATCCATCGTTTAATAACACCGGCTTTATCGACACGGTCGTGACGAATGGACGAACCCAGTCACGGAATGGGATTAATCATTGGCTGATTAAAAGCGATGGAGAAGCTACTATTTGACTGAAGAATAAGGTTTGTTTTCAATTGTTTATTACAACTTGATTGGCTTTTGAGACAGAATAGTTCTAAACAGTTAAATTAATTGTAATAGAAAGAAGATACTGTTTTTGAAGTGCAAACGTTTTTAGGCTTATCCTCGACGTCTCCGAACGCTTTTCATGAGCTTAATATATACTGTGTACATACTGTATACATATATGTGTACTTTTTGGGTGAACAAACAGCGTGACGTCACGTCGTTGTCCCCGCACGCTTCGTGATAGTCAGTTCCTTATTATGGTCGCGATTCGAAGATACAATACACAAGTTACTTAGTTTTCGCTTTTTAAAGTGACAACTTCTTTAGCCGCGTTGAGCACTTTTTGGTAGGAGAAATTCTTATGAGTTCGCGTCACCGTGTCACCGACATGTTGACGTCAGAAAACTTCTTTGGCCGCTTTGAGCACTTTTTGGTATGGGAAAATATTATGAGTTCGCATCACCGCTTCACCGACGTGCTAATGTTTGATGTTGATCATTTTTTTAAACAATATAACATTTATTTTTTTTATTTTTTCATTTTAGAAATAATATTCTAAGTTTTCTGTTCTGTTGGCAGTCCTAAAGACTGTCAACTGTTTTTTTTCATATAATCACATCATATTATGTACCGGTTTTTCTTTTTAGTTTTATGAGCGTTAATGAACATTGCTTTCATTAACTTTTCTGGTAAAAGAACTAACCTGTGTATCCGATCTTTATTCTATCTCTGTACCAAATTTTAACAATTCAGTCATTCCGGAAAAAACCGAATGACTTGACCAACAAACATCTACCTAAAGTTAAAAACATGGCAAGCAAAATGGAAAAACAACGAAGGATGCAGGTAAAAACATAATGCAGTTCCGGTAGCATCAAAGTCTAGCCTAGACTGAAAAGGGACGATCTCAGGAAGGTTATAGGCGTCCTGACCGGGCATTGTCCCCCAAACAAGCACCTATTTACGAATAGCACAACTGCAGCGGATACACGGAATGTAGAAGTGTGGCAAAAAACGGACGATCATCCTCTAATCAACCCTGGAAACATGCAGTGACTTGAAAAGGCTGTTGAGCTTCTGGGATGTACTAGGATGATTGGAGTAGGACGATGTCAAACTCACGTACAACTGCCCAATCAAGAGGCTAAGTGCTGCAATAACCCGGCACATCAAACAAACAATTCACCTTGAGTTTTGCAATGTGGACGTTTAATTACTCACTGTTTCGCAAGGTTCGGGCTTACGTTTAACACGTAAAACTTTGATTATATTCATGTGTATGTATGTGTTTGCGTAGTTTAAAATCATAAGGGTTGTAGAACATTTCTTAAGTTAATATTGCGTCATTGAGTTAATTAAAGGATTTAAAGAAACTCTGTATTTCCATAATTAATATAAATAATTTCTTCATTACCCCTTTCCTGTCGCTTTAAAAAGTCATATCGCTTTATAATTTACCCAAAGATCTCGCGATTTAATATGTAATATTTGAAAACAACAAATTAATTAAATGATTCCATGTAAGCCCATTCGGTATTCGCCCTGGGCGATTTTGCGAATTAAATTACACCGCTAATCTTATTACTAAAGCTTTATCCTACTAATATTATAAACGCGAAAGTTTTTTTTTAGTATAAATGAATGTTTGTTACTCTTTTACAAATTCGGAATTGGATGAAACTTTACAGTTATATAGCTTATACATCAGAATAACATATAGGCTACTATTTGTCACGATAACCGACATACACGCGAACGTAGTTATTGATGTATTTTATTTGCCTGTAGGATATGTTGGAAAGGCTAATATTTTTATCCAAATAAGATTGGCAAAGTACGCAAAGCTACTGTTGTTTCTATGTCAATACTAATTTAACAACAGGTAAAGGTTGTTGATTTGGTTGTAAGAAGTATTATCAGGACATACTGAACCGATTTTGGAAATTCTTATACAATAGAATTTTTTTTTTGTGAGTATCACAGGCTATTGTATCTATCCTACTAATATTATAAATGCGAAAGTTTGTAAGGATGGATGGATGTTTGGATGGATGTTTGTTACTCTTTGACGCAAAAACTACTGAACGGATTTGGATAAAACTTCACAGTAATATAGCTTATACATCAGAATAACACATAGCCTACTATTTGCCGCGATAACCTACATATACGCGGGCGGAGCCGCGGGCAACAACTAGTATTACATAAAAATGAATCGCCAAAATGTCTGTACACGCATAACTTTCGGCTGCACCAAATTAAATTATTATTATTATGTGTTCGTTATTGTTAGGACAATGTTTTTGTGTACAACACTGTACACTGCCTGTGGGAAGCTGAGACAGATATGTAAATATGGCGGTACGAAGTTCGCCGGGCCAGCAAGTAGTTATATCATAAAAGTAATTACCACGATATTCGACTTCGACGATTTGATAACACGAGCCGTGACCCAATCACTATTTATACGGAGAAAATGAAGTAGAAACTATTTTTTTGTAGAAAAATAGCAAAATATTATATCTGGATAGATGTGACTTACAAATTAATATAAAATTAATCATTAATATATACCACAGTATATTCAAACTATTACTTTTTGCGTAGGCGCTATTGCAATAGTATTGTTCTATACATCAATGGTGTTAATAAGAAGTCGGTTAAAAAGGACACACACCATCAGTTTTCTGTATGTGTCAACAATAACAAAAAAACATACTAGGTACAGCGCTATCTACCGGATACACACCGAAAAAACTGCGAAACAATACTAATCCTGTATCGCGATATAAAGGTTCTCGCGTCGATTGGCATATCTACACAATATCATAACGTCAACCTTCGGGCGTGGCCCGCTAGGCATGACCACTTCGCCTGGTCGGAGGACAATGCAAAAATACAAAGAGTGACCCACACTATGACGGCCTAATGAGATGCTCCTTGATTGCATCATTGGGCCTCCGGTTTCACACTCACCAACGAAACATGACAGCACGAATGCGTTCTTTTTCAGTTGCTCTTCTGTGAGAGGGTAGTACCACCCTGGTTAAACCGGCCCGCTCGTGCTGAAATCAATGTGGCTCTTCCTCGTTTTAGTTAAATTCACCAGCAGAAGGAACATTTTCTACTACGTTTCTATTAGGGCGACATCAGTTTGAATTAAGGAGAAAATACTTTAATACACTTGTTATTTTCAAGACTGTTCTTCCTGTTTACAAAAGTTAATTGAGTCATTTATTTCAACTGTCGTCTATTAATTCAATTACTGTCTACTAATGAAAGGCAATAAATATCCTGGTTGGAAGATTTAAACACTTATGTTTGTAATTAATTGGTTTTTGGGTGTCTAGTGTTACTTAGATTTCATTCGAAATATAATAAAAAAGAAGAATCGGTTCGATTTATGTTTCTATAACCACTGGTCTTATTTAGGAATACCGTCAAAAAAGTGAAATACTTATCTTTCACTTATGTCGTATTATTTCAAGAGGTTTAATAATTCATAAATGATGAATCAAGAACGACACTGCTGAAGAACTGATAAAAAAGTTGATAGATGAAGATAATTTCAGATGCAGGTACGATTATACTGCTTAACTACACGTATGGTCTTTTGGTGTAAGCGGTTGCCACGCCGTCGCTTCCTATTTCGTCAAGTGTTGTAGTTTCAAATCCTATATGGGACAATATATAAATTACTAGCCGACCCACGCAACCCCGTTTGCGTCTCCTATTGCCCGTAGCGTGATAATTTTCCCCCGTTTTCGTAACATTTTTCATTGGTGCTCCGCTCCTATTTATCTTAGCGTGATGATATATAGCCTATAGCCTTTCTCGATAAATGGGCTATCTAACACTGAAAGAATTTTTCAAATCGGACCAGTGGTTCCTGAGATTAGCGTGTTCAAACAAACAAACAAACAAACTCTTCAGCTTTATATATTAGTATAGATTGTTCTGAGTGTGATGGTCCTTGGTGTCCGTTACATGTATGTTTGTAAAGTCCCCCGCGATCTAAGATCTAAGTATTCTTAGTGCGAGAGTTGTCTTAAAACAACTGCTTAACTAACTCACTCAACTAAGTTACTGGGCCCTTCTCGGCTGTAAGGTAGTATAATAAATTTTAACCGATTCAGAATGAGGAACCATTACAGGCTATTATATGGCCGTTAGCTAACACCTGTATACCATTGATGCCTCATCGTCTTCCTCGTTATCCTTGAGTACACGGCCGTAAATACAAAATCTACAAGTTCAATCTAGAAGCTACTTTTAGAAGCCTGTGAACATTCCAGTAAGTTGTGATTCTGGACGGAGCTAGGCTGTCTCAACTAGTTAGCTTCATCTAAATACGTAATGGACATACCTAAAATTTATGTTCCTAGAATACTTTTATTGCTTATGATATTATTGGTATCAATAAAATGTACCCATTTAGATAACACTATTAGAACAGCGAAATGTGTTTATCACAAAACTAAATTTATTTTCCTCGGATTTTCTTGGGCTATTGACCTTTTTGAACGGAACAAAAGCAGCTGATGTTGAGAAATGTCCCCACTTTATTATCCTTCGACTAAAGTGATTCCATTATTTTCCTTCTAATACGAGCTTTAGGTATATCAACACTATTCTAAAACTGATCTTAAAAGGAGTTCTTCTTAAATAAGCCACTTATCGTGTGACACACACACTAAGACGAATCTATTGACACCACTCATATAAACATAGGACAAGCCGTTTAGGCTCCAAGGCGTGCCAAAGAGATATACATGCATAGATACATACATATATACACTCGAAAAACATAACCGTCCTTCTTTCGCAGTTGGTTAATAAAGAATTTGTTTTATTATTTTGCATTTCGAAGGAGCAATTTCTTCATTGATTTCTCATAGGTTCAATAGATGGCGTTATTTAACTATAAAGTCGCTTGCAGTATTTTCATTCTACTGTAATTTTGCTATCGCGAATATCACGTATATTCAAGGAACCCATAAAGTCAATATAAGAAATTCAAGTATTAAAGATTACGCTCTGAACTAAATTGTAATTGAAACAGTTATTTTTCCTAGCTTTCTTGCGGCAACTAATTAAAGATACTCTTCGTATTTGTTTTTGTAACTTGCTGTTGTAGTTACTCGATAAACAGCTTCTTGTTGACGTGGAAATAATAAGTTTCCTGAATGTAAATCGTTCTTGCGGCTTCGTTATGACCAGCTCTTGTTAAAGTAGACTTCAGCTCATTGTGGTTATTTAAGAGTTTCTTTTTAGTTTAGTCTTTGAAACTTACTCTTACCGTGGGAGAGCCACGCTTCGACATGAATGGGCTAGCTAGACCGGAGTGATACCACGGCCTCTCAGATAACCAGTGTGAAGTACACCGTTTGCTCTGTGTTTCACCGAGTGAGTGAGGATACCGGAGGCCCATTCCCCACATACCTTTCTCCATCCCCCAAAGGTCGGCAACGCATTCGTGACGCCTCTGGTGTTGCGGGTGTCCATGGGCGGCGGTAATCACTTCTCATCAGGTGACACGTCTGCTCGTTTGCCCCCTATATCATAAAAAACTGATACTGTTTAGTTGTATAACAATAGTTACAATATAAAATGAAATACTTTGTCACAGGAAGGTAATTCTTTACTTGTATTTGCTTCGTGTTCTTTACTCATACGAATTGTTTATATAAAAAACCAGCCAAGTGCGAGTCGGACTCGCGCGCGAAGGGTGCCGTACCATTACCTAACTAACGAAAACGAGCAAACAAATCACGCTTTTTGTAATAATTTATTTTTAAAGTGAATATATCCCGTTTCACGGAACCCTAATCTTTTGCACGTGACTGCGATCCCGTGCATGTCAGTTATCGCAACAAATGGTAAACTCTGTTTTTCCTTAACAATCAAAGGATTGCTTGTGTACTTCATCCGAATCGGTGAAACGATTTAGCAGTAAAAGCGTAAAAGACAATAAGACAGGCAAACAGAATTACTTTAAAATTTATAATATTAGTTTGGAGTAAGGATATTTAATATTAAATTAAAGCCATATTGAATGAGCAAAAAAAGTAGTTATACAGAGATGTTTATAATAAAAACGTAAGTAGAAATATTTCTATCCTACAAAGTTTCCTTTATAGGACGTTGTGTAAACTATTTACTCGTTTCGCAGCCAGATTTGATATGAATAACAAAGATAAATAATAAAACATGCCTCAGTTCGGTCATTTCAATATTTTTTTAGTCTCTATAGTATACATTTTGTCGTTGAGGAAAATATATCACGCCAGTCGGATATTACGCAAAGAAAACAGATATAATATAAACCAAAACTTACTTCATTTGGAAGAGCTATCCTATTTTTCTTCACACCCAAGAGATTTGTGCTGAATATTTTTGCCAAACAAATATGACATTATTATGTTATGTCTTGAATTCACGTTACAAAAATAAGTTATCAAAAAAATTGGACAATGGGGAAGCAATAACATAGTTACCTATTTAACTTTTGCTTGGTATTTAGAAATTTATGGTGAAGTTTCTATGCTTGGATGACATTTATTATTTTAGTCTAATCTAGTAGAGAATCCTACAGTATAACTATTAAATACTTCAGCAGTTTATTGAAAGCCAATTACAAAGGAACATCACAATAATTTTGTTTATTTTCTCAGTGGTTATTCTACCATTATGTTGTTCCATTACTAACCCCTGACGCAAAAAGAAAGTTGTTATAACTTTGACATCGACGTCTGTCTCTGTGTGTGTGTCTGTCGGTGGCATCGTAGCTTTCCTGGTTCTTAGTCGGTGGTTCGGTGGTTCGGTCCAGCAGTATAAGAGTATCAGCTTTTTTCCAAAATGATGTAGGCATTTTTGGCGTATGATTACTCGATTAAGTGCTTCACGTGTACTAGTATAGGTAATCGTTAAGTGACAATTGATTGATAACTTCGACCTGACGCTGCGTAGGTGTCTTTAAAATTTTAATTTGTGCCTATTTTTGAATAAAAGTATATAATACAAAACTATTAATAAAAGATACATGCATTTCCAAACATACTGATTTCAGAGATGCTCAATCACTTTCAGATCCGATATCAGGGCCAAAGTTTGAGTATCATGAGAAAATTAATCGGGCATTACTGGCATACACACGCTATTAAACTCATACATTTTCAGCTAAATTTTGCCCGTTCCGTCCGTATGTAAGTCGATTATTATAATGAAAAGTAGCAAGCCCAGTACTCTGTTAGTTCTTCCTCATCAAAGTTTTTTTAACGAGCAGACTTATTGCCTGAAGGTAAGCGATTACCGCCGCCCATGGACGCTCGCAACACCAGAGGCGTCACAAGTGCGTTGATGGCCTTTGGGAAAGGGATGTAGGGAGGGATTGGGTTGGGCCTCCGGTATCCTCATTCACTCGGTGAAACACATCGCAAGCGTTTTTTGGTTATATCTACAACCGGAACATCGGTTTTTTGTGAGGTCGTGCTATCACTCCGGTCGAGCCGGCCCATTCATGCCGAAGCGTGGCTCTCCCGCAGTTCAAATATGTCCTAACCAAATTTTATTAAAGTCTAGACAGAGTTACTTTCGGGTTTTAAAATATCAGTAGGGATCAATACATTGCATCAAGCTATTTCACCGTATATTAGGTACCAATTGACTATGGAAACACAATGAAACAGTTATCGAAATATAACCATTACATTTCTATTCATTACCAATGTTACAACAACTGCTAAATCTTTTTCTTTTATTCTGATAGGCCAAGAAAAATAGGAAACTGACAAAGAAAAATGA
This sequence comes from Spilosoma lubricipeda, assembly GCA_905220595.1. Taxonomy (NCBI): domain Eukaryota; kingdom Metazoa; phylum Arthropoda; class Insecta; order Lepidoptera; family Erebidae; genus Spilosoma; species Spilosoma lubricipeda. The sequence goes on along the minus strand of HG992296.1, from coordinate 11,131,934 downwards.
GTTTTATTTTCCCTTTTATTGTCTTTTGCTGAGTTATTCTGTACCTTATACAGAAAGGTTTAAGTTCAAATTTCAACCAGTTTATTAGAGAAAGTACAGCCTGATCCTAGGCTTGAAAGCAGTGTTGACATTGATATTCTTTTTGCACAAAGAATATGAAACGCTTGCAATAACCATCTGTTACCTCAGCATTTCACAGATTTTATAAGCATTATTTAACATGTATTTTTGTACTTAGAAGGAAATACATGTCATCGTGTTATTTTACCTTCGAACTTGTAGGATATCACTATCATTACATATTATATTATATTATAAAACAAAGTATGTCTGTCTGTTCGCGATAAACTCAAAAGCTACTCCACAGATTTTGATACGGTTTTTACGAATATATAGTGAGAAAGGTGTCCGTATATATTTTGTTAAATTTTGGAGTATATCGGTTAATATTTGGGCGTTTCTCTGTAAACTGGGCAACTCGTTGTCTCAGGTCAATTTTGTATGTAAAATGAAAAATAATATCATATTCGTAGGTAACTAAGAAAGATAATAACCTAATCTACTCTACTCACCCTTTTGATAGTCATTAAAATAAACTTTATTATATAAAAATTGTTTCAATAGACCTCAAAAAACAGTCCTCTGGTGTGTCACCAAACCAATTTACTTACTTCAAATTTAATTAATTAAATAAATAACTAGTGGACACAATAAAATTACATGATATAACAAATAATATTATTTGGTTATTCAAGAGGCCTGTTTAGCGTCAAAAAATAATAATTTCATTATATTAAAAAAGTTAGTTAAAACTTGTCTCCTCATTTTGTGAACAGTCCTCCTGTCCATATTTAAAATTACGGGGAATGTAATCTAAGAGTGAAACAACAGCATTACTACGTGTAACGAAAGGCATTAGAACTGAAGATTTGCACGGTTGCTGCCTTTCGGCTAGGACGCCTTTTTATTTAGTGCTACACGAGAGTCCCTCAGTGGAAGTTACGTCGAAACCTGTAGGCCACTAGTCCTCTGGTAAGACTTATTTTCGTCTCTTATTAAGTTACAAATATATTTCGTAGAAACTTTATTTCGCTGTAATAGATTAATATAATCTGTGTACAGTAAAATAATATAGCTCGATTACATTTTGTGATACCTTTCAATGAAATCAAAATAAACAGGCCCCTGGCGTCATTCCCCTGTCCCTCAACAGAGCAGGGAACTGTTTCTGCATCCAGGGGACTGTTTTTGTTTTAGGTTTGTCATTGTTGTAGGTAAACCCACCATTTTTTAGTATGACACCAAGGAAGAAAAGGCTCTCTAGGGAAGAGAGTTTACAGCGAAGAAGAGAAGCCGAGTGAGAAAGATACGTGCCCATTAAAAACGACCCGCAGAAAAGAGAACAGCTTAGGGCGAGAGAACGTCTTAAATGCCTCAAAAACGTGACTAAACGCGTACGACGGGAGGCTAAGACGAAGTGGCGAGAGCACTGTACGAAATATCTCAATAAGAAAAAAGTGTTAGCAAATATTACGAACTCGTTTATGGGAGAAAATACTCCAGATTCTGATGCATGTCATTATGTCAAAAATCAATTACAGAAGTAGTTCGAAAAGTTACAAAAACTAGTTACAGAAGTAGTTCGAAAAGTTACAAAAACTAGTTACAAAGACATAAAATAAAAAAGAACCAAATTGAAGAAATTAAAGCTCTGGAGAAGACAGTACTAAAGGACGAGAAACGCCTATCGTGGCTGAAGAAGAAAGTAAACACAAGTTACAGAAAATGGCAGATACACCATAGTGTAGGAAAGATCTAGTCAAAAAAGCACTTTTTGGTGAAGTGTTAAAAAAAAGATTGCAAGAGATTTTTTCAGAGATGAGAACCCTGAAAAGGAAAAAGGATTCTAACAAAAATTGTTTAAGGAAAGTTAGTAAATAAAATATAAGTTATGGCGAATGAAAAACACAGATGTGATAATAGAAAATAAAAAATAGAGAATAAAAAATGCTATTAGAGAATAAAAAAGGCTTTTATGATAAAGAACAATAAAGTTTCTGAAGAATGTGTAAGAGCAATTATAAATTTCTACAGAGATGATTCTAACAGTAAACAAGGGGCGGGAAAGAAAGAATTTATCACTAGAAAAGCAGAATGCACGTAAGCAAAAACGATACATGCTTGATTCATTGCTTGGTTTATATAAAAAGTTCCAACAACAACTAATTTAAAAAGATTAAGATTAAAGACAAAGTCAGACTTAAAATTTCATTATAAGTGAAATATTATAAGAAAACTTTTGATTTTATATATTTCCTTATTTTTAAATACTAAATTAGTTTGTTAAAAAGTTTAAAGAAAATAAGTAATGTTAAATTTGGATATTAAAATGGTATTTTTCATTAAAACAAACAGTCCCCTGACATGGGCAACAGTCCCCCTGTTACGATTTTTCTGAAAAAGCTCAATATATCCTAAAGTAATGGAAATATTCTTAGTTCTTCTGCTGTCTAATGTTAAGTAGATGTATATTTAACGCCTGAATAGCTTTAATTGTATATATAAGCTAAAAAGTTGCCAAGACAGTTTTCTTAGAGCAAGTTGCCCAGTTTACAGAGAAACACCCATTTAATGATATTTGTTGAAGACGTCGGAAAAAAATAAGCCACACATTACATTTTCAGTAAAGAGCCCATGCGAAACTGCAGTGAGTGGCTAGTGTTCGTTTATAAGGTCCTTCAATGTCTATATAATCAAAAACCTTTAATAGTATGTCAAATCAGAAGTAAAACGCGCTATTAAATATTTTAGAGTGCTGTGCTAGATGGCGCTGTGCAGATAATGCCAATTTTTAAGATCATGTTGTTGAGTTTTCCATAATTTGGCGTGGAGATGCTTTCTTAGTTAAGGAAGGCTCGACTAATCTGAACTAAACGCAGAAACAAAAATTTGCAAAGTTTTTTTATAAGTTTTTCGAAGATGTTGATGATGACATACCAAAAATGTTCTTAAAATATAATACTCCTTTACCGTTTTCTTTGAAGTTATTTAAAAATAAATCGGTTCCAAAATAAAGAAAATAAAGGTGAAGATAAAAACAGAGAGAGTTTATATGATTGAACTAGTTTGGTTCTAACTTCACAAATGCCATATAATATTATTTCATACACTACAATTAATTTGTTTTGAACTTAGTTTCTTATATAAGATGTTTATATGGCTTACGTAATTTATAGAGGTAGCTATGAAACCCTAGGACCTCAAGGACAATGGAAATACAATACCCAATAAGTCAAAGAAGGTCTTCGAAAATTTTAATATACTAGCTAACCCACGCAACTTCGTTTGCGCCTTATATTGCCCGTAGCGTGAAAATTTCCCCCGTTTTTGAAACATTCTTCATTGTTGCTCAGCTCCTATTAGTAGTAGCGTGATGATATATACCCTATAGCCTTCCTCGATAAATGGACTATCCAACACCGAAAGAATTTTTCGAATCGGACCAGTGGTTCCTGAGATTACCGTGTTCAAACAAACAAACAAACAAACTCTTCAGCTTTATATATTAGTATAGACTAGCCGACCCACGCAACCTCGTTTGCGTCTTCTATTGCCCGTCGCGTGAAAATTTTCGCCGTTTTCGAAACATTTTTCATTGGTGCTCCGCTCCTATTGGTCCTAGCGTGATGATATATAGCCTATAGCCTTCCTCGATAAATGGGCTATATAACACTGAAAGAATTTTTCAAATCGGACCAGCGGTTTCTGAGATTAGCGTGTTCAAACAAACAAACAAACAAACAAACAAACAAACAAACAAACTCTTCAGCTTTATATATTAGTATAGATAGATATAGATTTATTCTACATTAGCGAAAACTTGGCACATAATTAACAATCAGCTTTGAAAAAACTATCACCGGATATAATGCATATATTCTTCCTTCTCCTAAAAGCGGTACCTATTTTATCACTAAATTTGAGTTTTAAAACCCTAATCAGTTCTTAAATAGGAATAAGAAAAACTTTATTTGTTTTATATTATAGAGTTACTTATACTTAATTATTAACAGTGTTTAAATAATATGATTAAAAGGACAAGATGGTCTTGGACTCGGCATATGGATGACGATACAGAGCATGCCAGCCACTGTGATTCTGTTTAAGCAAATCATGATTAACATAACTTTAGAGTAAACACAATGATACCATCCCGGCCACAAACATGCTAATCACTAAACATTCAAAAATTAATAACGTAGTGAGTTGTTACTACTGAAAACGTTATAATCAGTACTATCTTATAAAGACATGTCCAGGAAACTCCAACTACATAAAATTATATGTTAGTAGATAGATGCCACGAACATAGACCAACGCAACACATTATTGAATTGCCTTACTAATAACCACCTGCTACAGCGTGATTTGAATGACCCTAAATTTAGATGTAACATGGGTGGGAATAGAACATTCCAGCACTTGGAAGCTTGGGTAGGAGTAGTAAGCGGTTACGTGACCTTGTTTCATATTTATGTACGTCAGGTGACACCAATCAGAGACACTAAACACTAAAAAAAAGACCTTATCACTTATAAATTGACACAGTTTGCATAGTGTATTGAGGGAAGGAAACATTTACCATTTTTTTAACACATTAACGTCTCATCTATGTGTAATTCTAGATTGCGCACGGATTCACATCTAGGTATTATCGAATTTAAAGATGAAAAACAACGAGAGTCTAGCAGTATCTTCACTGTCTGTATGTAAATGTGTATATGTATGTATGTCATACTTATGTACTTGTGAATGTACTTCTGAAAATTCTTAATCAAAGTGATTGCACCTCTTCATTCCGCCATTGTAGTATTGTGCGTGCGTTATTATATATAAATAAATTTCTTTTAGGTATAAACTAATTGAAACAATAAGAAATTTAATTTACACTTGAAAAAACCATGATTTAATTAATGAACAAAATGAACATGTAATAACGACAAATTTTGGTTGCAGAGAATTTTATTTCGCTCTAAAAAAATAGACGAGTATGTTTGTGTAGGTTGCGCTCTCCCGATATTGCGTATTGAGAAAGTTTATGTTTTAATAAATAATGTATTTTATATTTCAATAACTGTAGAGTTGATAGTTCAAAACTAAATATGTTTTCATATTTTCTTTCATCATTTGCTCCAGCAAGTTAGTCCTGCGAACACTATTAATTAATTTTAAAGTTTTACTTCTGTACACCTACCATTACTAGTTTCATATTTTTTTTATGATATAGGGGGCAAACGAGCAAACGTATCACCTGATGGTAAGCGATTACCGCCGCCCATAGACACCTGCAACATCCGAGGCGTTACATGTGCGTTGTTGACCTTTGTGGGATGGGGAAAGGGATGTTGGAAGGGGTTAGGGTACGGGCCTCCGGTATCCCCACTTACTCGCCGAAATACAGCGCAGGCGTTATTTCACACCAGTATTATGAGAGGCCGTGGTATCACTCCGGTCGAGCCGGCCCATTCATGCCGAAGCGTGGCTCTCCCACGGTATTTCAGAATTTAGTTTGATTTAGTTTGGAGTATTTTCATTATAGGGGTCTTTAATAGTATCTATCGCCAAATTATTTGTAGCGTCAATCCATTTTGGAGGAGATATTCCTTTATCTTTGTAGAAAGTATAGCATTGCAATACTTTCTTTGTCACATTATTTTTACGACCTGTTGAATCTAAATAAAACAACATCCTCCTCAATTCATCAGTGACCTGACCTGTTCGTCTAATTCTTAATGCTTCGTTATAAAAATATCGAGTGCTCAAGTAATGCTTTTTCATATAGCTCATTATTTCATGGAACCTTAACATATGGTGCACTCTGTTCTTTAAAGTCCACCCAGGAGGTACTGTAATATTTGGTTTCTTAACCGCAAACCTGTCATGTATTTGAAAACGACTCCTTCTTGATGCTGGAAAGTTCAGTATGAATTTAGATTCATCATTGTTTCTTTTTAAAAGTTCTTGAATCTCTTCTCTGAAATGTTTAATATTCATGTCAGAACCGTCTCTAGGAAGAATAATAATCAAAGAATTGTTTAGAGCAGTTATATCTTCTTGTTCTGAAATTTCATAGTCAAAGTGTTTCGATAGAGTATTTAAAAAGTTTGTCACATCAAGAACTTCGCTCTTGGTATTTGTTAAATGTATATAATTCAGCACAATTATCTGAAATGAATTTATAATTAAAAATACAGATTATCACTATTAAAAATATTGATTTATTGAGAAAACTCATATACTATATGTGAATTTTAATTTTTTTGACAGAAGTTTCATCTCCATCATCTAGATGGTTGGCATTCCACAACTGTGCACTTTTCTAGACCTGCACAACAAAGCTGTGGAATGAACTGTCACCTGCGGTATTCCCGGACTCCTTCCAGTATTCCTTCTTTAACGGCAGCGCACTGGTGTGACGCCTCTGGTGTTGCGGGTGTCCATGAACGGCGTTCATCGCTTACCATCAGGCGATACGTCTGCTCGTTTGCCCCTTATACAATAAAATTAAAAAAAACTGGAACCAAAAAAAATTTTCTTACACATATTTCAAATAGAAATAACGAAAGACTCATGACAAAGGAAATTTATTTCTGAATTTACAATTCCAATTAGTTTTTCATTTATTCAGTCAATAAAAATGCAATCAAAATAAATAAAAACATAACTGATAAAGAAAAAAACTACTAGTGGTATCAATTTCTTCAATTTTTATATTTTCTTAGTGATTAACATTATTGCCTTACTTTTATTAATGTATCAATAATTATAAAACTAATCGGAATAAATATTTCGGACATTTTTTAAAACTACTATTGGTATGAACTCCTTGAATATATTTTTGTGATCAATGTAATTGCATTACTTTTATTTATAATTTAATAATTATAAAACTAATAATAATAAATAAAATGTAATTAACTACAAGATAAGGATAGCTATGCCATTTCATACAGACAATTATGAACTTGCCAGATCGTCACGACCGTTAGCGTGAAATATCGAACCTAAGAAAGTAATTTAATTGTTGTTGATAGTCTTTTAATATAAATTAAGTTAGACCTTCACTGAATAAAACCTATTAAAGTCTAATTTTAATACCAATTTATCTCAGGTTCAATCTACACTGAATAATTTAATTTCCATTACACCTTTATTACATGTTCCCAAATTTCCCAAATTAAATCTATCTATCTCATAAATCATTAATCCTTTAGCTATTTTCCAACCCGTAAATATTCCTTTTGGCACATTCGATTTAACACTTCAATTGGTCTAGTAAACGTGTGAATATTAGTGATCCCTCTGCCCTAAGGGGTTGGACAGTAAGGGTTGTGAATAATAGGCAAAACATAAAAGGATTTTTTTGTATTTTCAAGAGGTTGCTATCGATCTTCTTTTTGTTAAGTAAGAGCTATTGTGTGAGTACTAAATTGTTTCTTTTTGTCGTGTGTTTAATCTTTACGGCAATTTACTTTTATGCTTCAAGAATTTAAAAGCGGATGATACCCTTTTTTCTCTTTACAGTAAAAATTTTACATTAATATTTTCGTCACATAATATCATATAGAACGGCGAGTTTTATTTAAAGATAAATATTATTATAATGCTTTACTGTTCTTAATAAATTGTCTCTTACCTCAAATTTAAGATGCTTAATGTGCATAATGTGTTGTTTAATTAATGAGAATTCTGTTTATTATGAAACGCCTTACCTGTTCTCATATTTCTCCACTATATAATGACCTGACCTGAGCAGTATCCTGTTTGCCACATTAAATTGTGAAATATAAGTAGGTACTAGTGAGTTGATTTCATAATACATTTCATCAAGTTTCTCCAAAAGCTTAAACAAATGTTATCTATACATTAATACGTGAAGCAAAACCTTAATCCACTTTTTACGATTTTTTACTTTGATAAAGCATTTTCTATTCGTTTCATTTTAAAAAAAAACATCTTCGCATTAAAAATATAAATCCTGTGTGGCGGGGGACATTACAAACATACATGTAACAAAGAACACCTAGACTCAGAACAACAATTTGTGGATCATACAAAGTGTTGTCCCATGTAGAATTAGAACCCACTATACTTGGTGCAGTCGAGTGGTACCCTACTAAACGTTTGGTGTCCTAAATGTTCGTGTCTCGGGGTAAGCGTGTCTGCCAAACTTTATACGTCTTTTGTAACATTTGTGTGTTGGTGTGAGCGCCCGGAATCGAAGCTGCTAAGCAAGAATTCTAGTATACTAACAGTTACACTCACTTTCACCCACACCGTAAAATTCTTTTGACACAAGCTAAGAGTATTGTTCTGGCTTAGTCAAATACTCTTAAGGCAGTTTCATGTGAGATATCATGGTATTGAGAATAATTCACTGGACAGCTATCAAAGTAATTGGTTGTTGGTCATTCTGAAAAATCAGATACTTTTAAGCTGTTAGTAGCGTTTTTATTCATCTATACCTATGAAATTACCGTTTTGTATGCAATAAGTGAAAGTACTTATTTTTTCAAACTTTTTATTTCTGTTATTCGAAGTAATCACCCATGCAATCGACGCATCTTTGCCAACGCATTGGCAGTTTATTGACGCCCTTCTTGTAAAAATCAGCTGGACGGGAGGCAACAAACTCTTCAAAGGCATTTTGTACTGCCTCTCGGGAATAGAAGTTTTTACCCACTAAAAAGTTGTCTAACTTTTGGAAAAGTAATAGTTCTTAGAGTTACTGAACCGACACTATATTCAGGTGAAACTGATACTAGATTATATTAGAGGTTAAAGTACGCAATTGCCATTTTATACGAACATGATACCTATGAGGGTTTTATTTAAATAAATGTTAACCTTCGGTTTTTGTGTTTCAATAGTATTTTTATACGGCTTAGACAAGACAAAATGAATGCTGCGAAATCAATCCTATCATCTTTTGTTAGTTAAATACCAATTTTTAAACAATTCATATTCAGTCTCGATATGACCACATTTAGGTTTGTAATGTTTTTAATTTTGAGAGACCTTCAGGTTAATTAATACAAAGTTTCTTACTAACCTACTATTTTTGCTCTATAGATGTACTTTAGTTTGACAAAACAACTGCTATTTGTGTTCAGGCTTACGCAGGATGCATCCACCAGATCTCCGTCCCCATAATGATAATGATTTATGTATCCATGGTCATCTTGCCATTGTGCACGAAGGACCATGTGATTCACTAATGTTGTTGGAACTATTTCTAAACAAAAAGTCCAAAATAAGCAATGACCCGACGACACGGTCAGTAACTGGATACATGATACCGTTAACGTCTCCGGTATTCGGCGGTCACGTTAAGCATTCGGCCCCGGCTGTTATCATAGGATAACAGTCTTGTCGTTGTCTTGCCAGTCCCCAACCTACACTTGGATAGCGTGTAGATGTATGGCCTAAGCCCTCTCTTGAGAAGAGATCCGAGCCCTGCAGTGGGAATTTGTGGGTTGTGAAAGACTCGATCAAAAAATATATATGAGGCATATAAATACCAAGCTGGACCTACATACGTCAACGTCTCAATGATTGTACAAACATAATTACTTAAATAGGACCTTTTATTCTAACATTAGATATCATAATGTAAAGTAAAATGTGAAAAAAAAACGGCCAAGTCAGACTCGTGCACCGAGGATTCCGTACAAACCTGTAGGTAAGTTATATTTATGCTTTTCACAATTTTTCTTATATCTGTGCTATAAGACTCTGTACTAAAAGCTAATAAATAATTCGTTTGGTCCCGATTCCAGTCATTACACCCCTCTCCCTCATTAACCTAAGGTATTGATCAGACAAAAAAAAAAACAAAATCATTGGGCGTAGCGTAAACTGAGTTGATTGGATGGAAACACGGTTCAATAAAACAGTTTAAATAAAAAAAACATTTTTAATTTTCCTTTGAGGTATGGAACCCTAAAAATACACATTTATTAAAATGGTGCCGTTCATTTCTCATAAATACTAGCTAGGGTTATCTTAATTGCTGGCCCATAAAATATTTACATTTAAGGAATAAAAGATCAGACAGACTATTATTTTTACAAAAGGGGTTTTTTAAATTTCTTTCATTTTTGTAAAAGTATTTATTTAAAGGTCTATACTGGTTTTTGGTATGAACTTAGTGAGTAGGTAACAGTTATTTCTAGTGATTTTTGTCACGGTTTCAAAAGAAATGTTATGCTCTCAAAGCTGTGTGGATAATGTGGATTTTTTTTCTCAAAACTACAGGATAATTTGGATTTTTTCGCTTATAGCACTGCTCCTCCATGTATATGTGTACAGATCATAACAAAAAAACTAAATAGGGTAAACTTAATTAAAATTCAATTAACAACATCGAGTTTTTGAGATACCGAAAGCCCATAACCCAAACCCCCTCCCCCTATCTCCCCTCCCTATCCCCCAAAGGGCCACCAACGCACTTGTGACGCCTCTGGTGTTTGCAGGTGTCCATGGGCGGCGGTAATCACTTACCATCAGGTGATACGTCTGCTCATTTGCCCGCCTATTCCATAAAATAATAATAATATAGCAAGCTATGTATATTAACTACCAATTTAGATTAAAATGAATGGGCAGACTAATTTACTTAAGTGACATACGAGTGTAATAGTCGCACTTCCTTTCTTTAGGTCCGAGTAGGTATTTGGCTTTAATAATTGACAGACCTGATTTGTATCTACAATTGATAGCTCTTGCCTTCGTAATAATTTGTATATAATCTTTTCCGATGCAGATACACTCATGTAATTTTTCTTCACTACACTTTAATTTTTTTCCACTAAGTTTACGGTTTTTGATCTATACAAATAAATAAAATTGGAGTGTCTGTTTGTAATATTAAAATAACCGCTTTTTACTAAATGCATATGTATGTATACACGATACATATACCAAAAATGCAGTTAAAAAAATTTTTGTCTGTCTGTCTGTCTGTCTGTCTGTCTGTTTGTTCCGGGTAATCTCTGGAACGGCTGGACGGATTTTGACGGGACTTTCACTGGCAGGTAGCTGATGATCCGGGGAGTAACTTAGGCTACTTTTTTTAGCGTAACTTTTTCCCGCGGCGTTACTCGCGGTACAACAATAACCGTGGGTAACACCGCGGGGTTCAGCTAGTCTTCAATGAAATACAAGTCTTTGTGCTTAGAAAATACAGATAATATAATCCATTTATTATGATCTACAGTTTATAAATTTAGGTGACCTCTGATAACATTATTCGTGATAGGTATCAAGTCCATATTACGAGTAGTATAGTTTCTTTCTTATCAGCAAACCATTACACAGTTTGATTTTTAAGTGTTTTATATATATAATAACACTTGGAATCCACTCATGCTTTCCATCAGGCAGAGCTAAGTCATTTTGGCGCCGCTAAAACATTTAAAAAAAGAATTTGTGGTCGCCCAGTGAGCAAAATCGACTACAATTTTTTTTTTTTTCAGGTTTAGCTGCAGTCATCCTCCATATTAACTTTATTTATGCCAAATTTCACACTTGTTCGTTCGTATATGTTTTGTAAAAGAGGTACAAAGTCTTGGTTCACGTATCAATATATCTAATTTCTAATTCTATTTACCCATCTTCCCGAGAAATAGAATTAGTAATAAGTAGCTAAGTGTCAATATCAAGCTTTAAAAAAAATTTGGACAAAATAAAACTGATTTAAAATTATAACGATTGTTATTTATTAAGAAAATCTTATAAAAATGAAAAAACAATGCATATACTTGACAAAAAAAGCTAAATAAATATAATTCATTAAATAATAATGGCTATAATCAGTCTGATGGCTTAAATAATTAAAAATTAAGAAAAATATTAAATTAGGATATTTTTGGATAATTAAAATTAAAGTAAAACGAGCCTTGATAGACTAATTTACTTAATTTAGTTAGATTCTTACGTCTAGTAAAATACATCTTAATATCTTGAAATATTCAACATTTGTGCAATTTTATTTATTCTGTACAAATAAATAAAAATGGAGTGTCTGTTTGTAAAATTCAAATAACTGCTATTTACTAAATGCATGTATGTACGGTACATATACAACAAAATGCATTTTTTTACAATTTTTGTCTGTCTGTCGGTCGATCTGTCTGTCTGTTTGTTCCAGCTAATTTCTGGAACGGCTGGACCGATTTTGACGAGACTTTCACTGATAGACAGCTGATGATATAGAAGTAACTAAGTCTACCTTTTATCAGACTAGCTTCGCCAGACGACTTCACACACGGTACGACAATGAAATATTAGTCGAGTCCCGCGGGTAACACCGCGGGACTCGACTAATATTTACTACTATAATGTGAATGTAAGTTAGTTTGTTACGCTTTCACGCGAAAACTATTTAACCGATCATCATGAAACTTTGTACACATAATCCTGGAGGTATTAGAAATAACATACTTTTTTATCAAATGCAAGCTAAGCCGCGGGTGAAAGCTAGTAAGTTTATTTTAAGAGATTTGCCACACTACAATCAAACGGTTGATGTCAAATTTTCCTTCTTTTAAGAGTGCTGTTGTCTTGCGTAGATTGCTTTGTTAGTCGGATCTTGCGGCACCCACGGTATCAATAGGAGTGTTGACGGTGACATATTTTCTTAATCCTTGGTGATTATTAGAAAACGTTAGCGTACAGTCCTGTATCGCACTTTTTATTATTCACATTACATTGTGCGATATTAACATATCGTTGTTTTTCTCGGCGTGATATTCTATTCTCATAGATAATGCAGTCGTATATGTGATAATCGTTTTCTGAAGTAGCTGGTCTTGATGTCCTCAGTTCCATGGCAGTGTTATCAATTGACATCTGTGAGGATTTCAAAATGATTTTAATTATTGAATATATTATTTTTAAGATGTTGTTCAATAATGAAGATGAAGATACATTGTTTTATCCCCTAAGGTGTCCACGGCCTTTCATTGGCTGTATTAAAACATGGTCTATTGTGTCACCGGCCAGTCAAAGTGACGTGACACCTGAGGGATTATCGTAGAAAGCTCTAATTTTATTAACCTTGACTTGTCAGCTGATCAAATTGTTTCTTTTTTGGGGTTGCTACTGCACAAATAGCGGCAAATTTAAATCTTGCGTTAATTTTGGGACACCCTCTACTTACTGCATACGTCGGGGATTCTTCCTCTACATATGCAGTAAGCCCTTAAACTTTTCTTAAAGAATATTTCAAATTACAGAGTAATTTGACTTCAAATTAGAAGGAGTCTAAATAGAGTGGTTTCAATTTTTATCCCGTAAATATATCACAAGGGTATTTTTGTGGGTCTTATCGTTATTTACAAAATTCACCACTAACTCTTCTGTATGTTGATAGGTATAAAACTCACCTCGTTAGAGTCTCCCTGACATCTTTTTCTCCAACAGCAGTACAATAAAGCAATGATGAGGATAATTACACCAATGCCCGCTAGAGAACAGAAGATCATCACGTTGTTGTCTTGAGGTTGGTGGTAAGCTGATGTAGTTCTTTCTAAACGGATATTTGTGAAAATAATTATTAAATGGTAAGAAGTTTTAAGATACTACTTATTTCAACAATACACACCTAGTTCCTAAGATTAACGCGTTCAAACAAACAAACTCTTCAGCTTAATAATATTAGTATAGACTGCTGACCCACGCAACCTCGTTTGCGTCTCCTATTGCCCGTAGCGTGATAATTTTCCCCCGTTTTTGTAACATTCTTCACTGGTGCTCCGCTTCTTTAGATCTTAGCGTGATGATATATAGCATACAGCCTTCCTGGATAAATGGGCTATCTAACTCTGAGAATTTTACAAATCGGACCAGTAGTTCCGGAGATTAGCGCGTTCAAACAAACCAACAAACTCTCAAAACTTCACCCTTATAACATTAGTATAGATTAATAGGCCTCAGTTGTAGTTTCTCATATCCACTACCTTATCGTTTGAAGAGTGGAGACGAATAATGGACTAAAAACAGATATCGCAGATGTTCAGTACTATCGAGCCATAATAACTAACCTATTAGGAATACCTACATTAATCAGATTGTTGTTAACACGCTTTTATTAACTTCACCTTCAACTTCACCCACACTTATATGATTGTTTGTTAATAACTGACTTTTGTGACTAAATTTTTTTTTTTTAAGAAATATTAATTACTACTACTACTTACTTGTTTGATGAAGTTTTATAATGGCTTGTGCCAATTTCGTTTTGTCAATTGAACTGCTGTCCGCTCTCTCATTAGTTAAGAAACATTGAAGCGTTTTGCCATCTAAACTCGAACTTAATAGAATTTCGCTCTGAATACTATAAGGTGAAATTTGTTTTGTCACTGAAAAAAGTAATAGTTTTTTCAACAACTGTTGATGTGATGCTAATAAATCAGGACCAAGTTAATACTATTGCTAAGTTTTTCTCTCTAAAACAAAGTTTCTTTTGACTAGTAATGGTTTTTAAATTATATGCATAAATGTATGTATTGTTATCCTTTATGTATAATAAATAAAGAAGTATTACGGACACACAACGCCATCTAGTCTCAAGCTAAGCAGAGCTTGTGTTATGGGTGCTAGACAACTGATACAAATACATATATACTTTTTTTTGTAAATATACACATAGAAAATATCTAAACTCTGAAACAAATATTTGTAGATCATACAAACATTTGGTTCGACCCAGAAATCGAACCCGAGACCTCATGATTAGCAGTCGCACGTGCCAACCGCGAGACCAACGAGGCAGTATGGTCTTAAGTAATCCAATTGAACAATGAACATGGCCTTAATTTACGTGTGCTGCTGTCCTACGTAGTTTTTATTCTCATCAACATTTTTGACACCGATGTAATGGTAAAACTCCAAATTCTTTCGTCATCCTGTTATGTATTTTTTTCACACGGATACTACGTCCTGGTGGCGTATCGGACCGTCATCCGTTCGTCACCTAACAAATATAAAAATACTATCATGATAAAAATTGCTAATATAGATATATATCAGCTTCAGTAATGTTGTAATTCAAATATATCTATTTTTAGACCACAATTAAGAATTTTCGTTTACCTGGGCTCATAAAAGTAATTAAATAATAAGATGACGTGTGACATTTAAGTTTCAACCGGTCACCGTCATCAAATTCATAGTATATAACTTTTTGTCCCTCGTAATTATAAAATTCCATTGTTACTTTCTCTCTTGGTAAGTCTACGTTAAGTTGCGGTACATCTACAAACAAAAATAAAAAATATAGTCCGATTGCAACATCATTTCGATGTTAAGAAGTTCTTGTACACAAATGTTTGAGTTAAATCAAATCCGTGACCTTTAGCGTAGCCAATAGCATCTTTTCCCGACAGAAATCAGTCTGTCATTTTTTGCGGGGAGATATCGTCACATATAAACATTTTAGACTCACATACAAAAACAATTCCCAGTTACTATGAACTAACACTAAACAATTAAAACAAAACATTCAGAATTTCACGCACACAAAAAACATTCTGTATCGTAAAAGTGTAACACATAGGCCCTTTTGGGTTTATACCTTGACAGAGGTAAACGCCTGCGTATGGCCATTCCCTACTGTGTTGTTCTGTGAGTGTAGCAGTCTGTTAAGCCACTACGTCATCCGATCATACAAAATAGCATGTTATGTTTGATGACATATAAGAAATATTTTTATTAATCCAACATGTCATTGATAGTTGATGCGATAACCATATCACTGGTTCTGATTGTTAAAATCAACTGAAAATGTGCAGTGTAGTTTAAACACATTTTCGATCGCATTTTTGTCGTCATTATTAAAATCAATATCAACTTTGAACAGTCGACTTCTGCACATTGGTCCTTCTTTAGAAATAACGTTTTGTCCTGATAAATTACGCTGCCCAGATGCGTTGATATAAATTTGTTTTAGATTTTTCTTCTCTTTGCTTGTGTTAGGGAAGATTTATATTACATCTGGCCCTTTTCAGACCTTCCCGAGACTGATAGGACACAGATCATGCACTCTGTAATATAAACTGCTTTATACAAAATGTATGTAACGTTCCTAATCAGTTCGTTCCTAACGGGGCCGGGCCGGCCGCTGCACGATCCGGTTTAATATAATTCTTCAGAGATTGAATGTTGTCATAAAAACTAAAGAAGAGTTAGTTGGCTCTTACTACAACCACGGGATGAATACAGGTGTAATGACACTCCATTTTTTTATTTGTCATCACACTACTATCAATGTGTGTCAAACTTATTCGTGTGTAATATAAATTTACCTGCCTGATAAATGAAATTGTTCAACTCGAAACAATAATAGTAATTCTTTTATGTTATTTTTTATTTTTCGATTCTCTGCTTTGAGTTTCGCAACAAAATGTTCACGAGGGACTTCAAAGTCGACGTAGCCTTTGGTTTTATCTGGAATTATGAAAAATAAAAATTAGAAAATATTTAAAAACTAAATACATTATGATATTTTTTATTGATACACAGCAGGAAATTGGGAGACAAGTCACTTTATAAAAAAACCCGCCAAGTGCGAATCGGCCTCGGGCACCGCGGGTTACGTACAAACCTGTAGTATATTATAATAATACGATGTAACTAAAAATTTAATAGTATGCTTTTCACAATTTTTCCTTTATCTGTGCTATAAGACATGGCTTCGTACCAAATTTCAAGACTCTGAGTTCACGGGCAATCCCTTGTAGGTTTTGATTTCCTTGTGAGTGTCGAAAATTGTAGCATAAAAAGCTGTATCTTTTGATTGCGAAGGCTTAAAAGTTTGATTTTTTCACAGCTCCAAGGGACTATAGACCTGAGTATTTGATATGAACTTCGGCTTGATACCTCTACGCGTTCCTGAGAAAAAGGATCAACAAAACAAAGACAACAAAGTGATCCTATAAGGTTTCCGTTTTTTCCATTTGAGATACGGTACCCTAAAAATTTAAAGTATGATCCCTTAGTCTGTTTTTACGACATCTGAGGGTAAAATGGGAATGGTCATACTACATATTTTTAATCCGTCACCAAACGGACATCCAATGAATAATTTTATTAAAAAATTAAATATTTCTAAAGATACTATGAAGGAAATATACTTACTTAAGAATAATATCTTTTGCTTTTGGCTAGGAGGGACTGTATCTATGAGAAGTTCTACGTCCATATCCATATTACATGCTATATTTATGTAGTCGTTTTCTCGGTAAAAACGCTCAATCATTAAAATAATTAATGTTTTTATTGGTTCTGGTCGTACTTCTCTTACTATAAGGCCGTCAATTTTAAGACTCAATGCATCTGTAAACGTGATGAAATTTGTTCAGATTTTATCTGTTAATATGCCATGCGATAACTCTATAATTTGTGTACTATAATATAATTTGTATAATAAATAGGAGACAGGTATTATACAAAGGCTTAATTTCTTTTTAAATGAAAATATTTCGAAAAGACAGTAATTAGTAGTTGAAGATATAGTTGATTTTGAATATTAAATATAATGAAACTAGTGTTTGCCTGCAGCTCCATCCGCTTTTAAAACGGTTATCACAGTTAAAGGACGCCTTAAAAAATCAAAGTATCTTCATGCCAAATTTCATTGAAATCGTAAAAACTATCATACAACATGATTTAATTCATTTAATACTAACGGAGGTATCATATACTGAGCAAAGTCATAGAAATATACGAAGGTTTACTTCTGTTTCATTAATGTCTCATATTTAAGTAGGACAAAAAAAAAACTCAAGTAATGTTATAAAATACGACATCAATATCATGATCATGATTGTACTGCTCTTGTTACTGTTTTATTTAGGTTTTAGCTAGACTTGGACGAAATAAGGTAAATTTAGATTTCCAACAGAGTGATGGAGCTAGGATACGGTAGACCTCAAATTTTGGTTGGGCAATAGAAAGGGAGACTGCGTTAACTCGAAGGTGCCGAGTTTGTAAATCTTGAAATATGTCGTTTGATTAGAGTACAAAGACAGACCACATATATAATTATCATAGTAAATTTATGAACTACTAGCTGCCCCGGCAAACGTCGTTTTGCCATAATTTTTTTTTAAGGATGGGTGACTCTTACCATTTAGGGGGATGAAAAATAGATGTTGGCCGATTCTCAGACCTTCTCAATATGCTCACAAAGTTTCATGAGAATCGGTCAAGCCGTTTCGGAAGAGTATGGCAACGAAAACTGTGACACGAGATATTTATATATTAGATTTACTGTCAATTAATATAAAACTATAGATGATACAAGTATATATAAAGTGCAGATCTTAAGGATGTAGAAACGAAACAAAATCAAAAAAGATCACAATCGTAGACCGAAAAACAAACAAGGCAAGCTAAATAAAACCGTTTAAAAAGTAGAGATAATCAAAGAGAAGGGAAATCACAGGAAAGTGTAGCGAATTAGTAGTTATTCATTTTCAATGCGAGAGGCAGCCTTTTATGAAGTTCTACGCCAGCGTTATCCAGGAGTGAGTTCCAAAGAGAAGCAAGAAAGCGTATCTGTGGACTTCCCTTCCATGTTTCTACAAGGAACTAGCTTCCCTCTGTCATCTGATTCTGTTATTCTGACCCTTTGAGAATTTACTTCTACCTATCTTTCTGTGTTTTTGACAAAATTAAATGGATGGCAAGTACTTACTGTAAAACGCATGTTGTAAAATGAAGATAACTAAAATAGACTCTTTGCAGTCAATACAATCGCATGTGATTTGACTGTTATTATGCATGGCCTGTAACTTAAAGCGAAAGCCGACTTGGTAACTTGAATAGTTGGTTTTAAATGCATCTGTAAAAAAAAAACTAAAAAATAAGCTTTCTTGGTAAGAATCTTATCAAGAAAGCTATCTTAGTAAGAATAACGGGTTTAACTGTTCAAAACATTAAATTGTCACCGGTTTTTAATAAGTATGCCAAATATCGAGTTAATCGGACGCTCTGAAGGGGTCAAAATCAAGTTCAAAGTTTTCGTTATATACATACGAATGAAGCTAATAAAAGCGAGTTATAATATTAATGTTTCATTACTGACGGCATGACAGCAAACTTCATATGGAGGTTGCATTGATGAAAAGTAACGAAAAACAAAACTAACGTAAAAAAACAGAAGAAACAATTTTTTAAAGTATTCAGCATATCCTCTCAATTTGGGCTCATGTTTTGTGTCCTCGAACCTGAACCCACTCACTAGATTTTCTTACTGTTTATAAGTAGAATCGTGTATTTATAATCTTTCATCGTAAGTTCCGTTTTCATCATCATCATCAGCCTTTGCCAGTCATCTGCTGTTTTTTTTTTTACTTTTTTACAACATATTAGTGTTTATAACTAACTTTTTCCATCACTAATTTCTGAAATAGAATTGTGGAACAAATTTTACATTAGAAATGAAATAATGAATATATTTGCTCCCATATAAGGTATCACTCATATTTATATCGACTCATCGAATTGTAGGTCAATTGCAGTATTGTGATAATTAAAAATGTATTCTGAAATAAATGGTTGCACTATACGAGTTATAGAAATAACTGCTTTTAACTATATCAATTCATAGATCTAGTAACATTTTGGAAAAGAAAAACGATTGTGGTAAACAAAAAGAGTTGTAACTGACCGTCTAACATTGTTGCGTAGTTGTAATTCATCTGTAAATCACATTGTTTCTTCATACACACACAAGACATATCCACGAAATCATTTTCACCATAGTTGTAGATAACAGTTTGAATATCTTGCAATAACTTTCGTGGTTCTTGCACCACATTGTTCACCAATAAGGCTATACTCGTATTAGAATTTGGATATAATTGTAATGCTAAAAATCACAATCACTGTTTAATCAATAATTTATAATTAATTTCTTGATTAATTAGTACTCAATCCTATCAGTCACAATTCAAATAACCCATCCCTAATCGCTACAGGTGGAAAGGCGCCCATAACACATGCAACATTGCCGCGATGTATAGTGATTGCCAACCTTTGCACCAAGAACGAATCGGAACGGGAGTCATCGTTTAGTTAGATCCTTAATGACAAAATTAAAATGAACTCACCTTGACCAATCTTACATTGGGATACTAAGAACATTATCAATAATTTAAATCGTATTTTCAACATTGTGATAATAATTCTAACTATTCATAATTCACTTCGATGAAGAAAAACATAATTCATATTCTTTCTAACTTTACTAGTTAATGAAAAAAACAATTTCACACATTATTTTATAAAATAAGAACATAATACTGTTGCAATGCTTTACAAAACTGAGCGAACCGATGTAGTATTTAGGTAAAAGAAACATGTGTAACAAGTATTTTTAGGTAATACTTATTTCCTTATATAAAGAGGATATTGATTGAACGTAAATAGTTCGGTATATTACTGTCAATACCGTTTAATTAAATTTCAAACGAATATAATCAGGTAAAATTATTTCAAAGAATTATTTTATTGAATTTAAACTAGCTTTTGCTCGTGTCTATTGTTTAAAATATTTTAAAATCGATTTAGTCTTTAAAGGATAATAATAAAACAAAGTCTCATTTGCATTTATAATATTTGTTGAGATGTTATATCTTTAGATTTTTTTATTATGTTTGGCCCTGCCACAATGACTATACTCTGCCTGATTCAAGGCATATTCAGAATCCAAGGGTGGTGATCACCAAACTGCGAATGCAGACAATGCAACAATGGAGCATGGTGACCCACACTATGGCGGGCTAGTGATGCTTCTGCATCATTGGGACTCCGGTATCGGTCCGGTTTGTTTTAGGTTAATACCGAGCTAAGTCCGGGAAAACACTTAATTAAATCAAATGACTAGATTTTATCTATCGTCCCTTAATTGGTTATAATCCGAAAAAGATAGTCATACTAATTGTTTTTTTCTCCAAGTCTTAGTAACCTATGTTGATTTTACAAGGCAATGAAGTTATGGAATGGTTTAAACACTAGAAATATTTTTCAATGCAAGTCAGGATTTTTGAGATCAAGCGTAATTATTTAATTCCATCCTTGAAACAGCTGTCAGGCCATCTGAGTTATGGTCCATGAAAGTAAATTGGTGTACGTACCTATCACAAGTATTTCCACCATTTGGGCCTCTTTTAAACTCCATTAAGTGGCTCTAACAAGGTCTAGGGCCTCAAACTCCCTCGTTAGGGGAAAATCGATAAGACGTGCTTTGGAAGTCACCGTTTGAGAGTGATAGACACATAGTCTCGAACTAAATGGTTCAGCTCATCCTTCCTGTGCCCATTAGTCAAAACCTGGAACTCACTGCTAGCGTCCGTTTGTGAACGAAAATGACTCTACTCTGTCTGATGGAAAACGAAAGTAAAATCTAAGAGTGGTTACCATACTCATTGCGAATGCAGACAATGCAACAATGCAGCATGGTGATCCACACCACGATGGCCTAGTGATGCTTCAGCAACACTAGGCCGGTCTCGTACGCACCAAGAAAACACGTAATCACGAACGCTGTAATTTTCATTCTTCTTGCGAGCCGGCCCGTTCGTGCTGAAATCAGCTACTAACGGCAAAAAAGTTAAATGACTTAGTTTCAAAGTATTAATATAATTTAAAGGTCAAAGTGTGTAAATAATAGCCTAAGACGGTATTTCTCCTCTAAATATCTACTTTATTAGCTGACTCGTGCAACTTCTTCCGCAGCTGTCGATAGGAATCTTTTTTTTCCATTTTGGCAATG
Source organism: Spilosoma lubricipeda (assembly GCA_905220595.1). NCBI lineage: Eukaryota > Metazoa > Arthropoda > Insecta > Lepidoptera > Erebidae > Spilosoma > Spilosoma lubricipeda. The sequence continues at coordinate 11,110,093 of HG992296.1, read as the reverse complement.
TTTTTCTTTGATGCTCGGCTACTAAGGTAAACGTAAAACAATTTTTTTTTGAATTTTGAAATTGAAATTAACGTGTTCAAATTAAAAAAACAAACCAACTTCAGCTTTATAATATAAGTGTCGATACTTAACCCGATTCACCAAAACACGTGTAGGTATATTCACAACATAAAGAAAGCAGATCACGATTTATGTATAATAGAATAATAAAAGCTGTACCCAAATATAATCCCAGAGACGCTTTGTATTTCTTATATCTGTATAGATCCTAATTTTGTTTTGTTCGAATATGTCCAATTGATCCTCAGATTATAAATAAATACGTGGATTAAGTTCTATATTTAAAGTTCTAGGATGTATGTTGTTTACATCACAGGTTTTATTTGGCGAATATTAAATTACCACGTTTTTATACGTCACAAATATAGCATGGAAAAATACTGAAGAGATTCAAAAAACCTCTATGAGGTAACAGTTAATTCATGGTTTAAGTAGAAGTAAATCGGTCGTAACGGATAACCGACGTATCGGATTATGAGTTTGATTGTTGTCTATGTATAATATGTATTTACAAAAAAAGTATGTATATATTTATATCAGTTGTCTAGTACCCATTAAACAAGCTCTGCTTGACTAGGGACTAGATGGTGTAGAGGGTTAGATATCCGAAATAATTATTAATAAGGAATTTTATGTTCATATAAACCATCTATGTACATGAAATAAAATGTCAGATGGCAAATATCCACTAACTTCCATTTAAAACGCGAAATGCAAATTCAATTCTGAATTCAGTGAAAATGAAGTGTTCCGCACCATATGCAAACCGGCCAATGAAAGCCACCCCACTTAATTCGCGGCTCGTTTAATGAAAATTTCACTGAATTGCCATTTACTGCGGCTTAAAACAACAATTTGTGGTATTATGTTCGTTCATGCATTCGTTTGCTCAGCAAAAAGCATTTGCCTTTTAAATTTACAATGATGAACAATGTACGTCACGTAAAAAATATTTGTCCAAAAATTTGCCTTTAATAGTATTTAATTACTAGCTAAATCCCGTTTTTTTACCCGCGGTATGACATCAGTCGCGGATAACGCCTCGGGGCGATGCTACTCTAAAAAAAGTAGCCTAAGTTCCTCCTTATATCATCAGCCTATCAGTGAAATTCACGTTGAAATCGGTTAAAGCCATTCCAAAGATTAACCTAAACAAACAGACAGAGAAAAAAATTAAAAATTGATCTTTGATGTAAGTATCGTATATACTTTCATTCGCGTTTAGTTGAGTTGATTTGAAATTACAAACAGACACTTCAATTTTACTTATTTGTATACATAAAGTTATTAGCAATATGTATTGTCTATATTGAGAAAATAACAGGCTTTGGTCACGAAAGGCGTCGATCAGTCGCATCGAGATTTAGTTGTACAGTAAATAAGTGCTTATTTGAGTGTCACGCACCCTTTCGACTTCATAGAAATCAAAAGTACAGCTATCTACTTAAGTACCGTATCATGCGACGTCTTTTGAGTTTATGGAAGAACGGGTTTTATCTCGTTTTAATACAAAAGAGGATCTTCTGAAAGACCCGGCCGAGTGCCGCCCATGGTCCGATGTTTGATCTTAAGAAGTTGTTAATACACTAATCGATATGGCGTAAGAAGTTAAATTATACGATGCCGAATTCAATGCTTTTCTGTAGTTGTATTATAGGTAACAGTAATAAAAAATACTTGTACGTCTCACGCTTGCCTATCTGTTTCCAAATTAGACCTTTTTTGTTTTTTTTTTTTTGACGAGGTGGAATCCCTTCGGATCTCCGTGTCCTCGGGGAATGAGGAGCCAGGTATGTGGTGATTCCACTAAAAACCACCCCGGCGGCCTGTCTCAGGCGCCCGGCTCTGGGTAGGACCCGGACCATGTTATTTCAGGTCCCCCGAGGAACGACGCCGCGTCTAGAGAGACTCAATGACAACGAGGAAGAAGCCTCGGCTTCCCCCTGCCTGTTCCAAATTGGGCCTAGATACTTTACTATGACCAGACTACAGATGCTTATTACGCAAATGTTTGTCGTAGTCATGGTCACCACATATTTTGTTTATGGAATAGGGGTTAAACGAACACACGTATCATCTGATGGTAAGAGATTACCACCACCCATGGACACACGCAAGACCAGAAGCATCACAAGTGCGTTGCCGGCCTTTGGGGAATGGGGAAGGTTTGGGGATAATAGTTGTAGATGACAATTAAATTAGTAGCCGACCCCAACTATTGATTTTGTGAATAATAATGGCTAGGAATATGATGATGGTGAGATGACAATCCATGAAATCCGACTTGGTAGTGTTACTAACTACAAAGTCAACTGGCTCTTCAAGAATAGACGTATGTTGTTCGGCTAAAAGCCTTAACAAGTACAATTTACATTGTAAATTCGTCTAAAGATTCACTTTAAAATTTAACAACAATAACTCACTTTTCCTTTCGAGTGACGCCATTCAGTGATTACAATGATCTGTTTAGCAGCAGACGTATTACCTGATGGTAACAGATTACGGCCGCCCATGAACCCCAGAGGCGTCACAAGTGTGTAGCCGGCCTATGCTTAAGAAGGAGTACGCTCGTTTCTTGAAGGTTTCAATGTCGTATTGGTCCAGGAATACCGCAGGCGACAGTTAATTCCATAGTCCATTAGTTTCTTGAGAAGCGCACAGTAGTGGACTGCTAACCATCTAGATGATGGGGGTGAAAGTTTGTTGTTACTCTTTACATCATCGAATACCTAACACTGAAAGTCTTGTTAAAATCGGTCGTTCCGTCGTTCCAGAGATTAGCCGAACAAACAGACAGACAAAAATTATAAAAAATATTATTTTTGTATAAGTACCAGGCAGACATAACACATAAATGCATTTAGTAAAAGTGGTTATTTTAATATTGTGACACTCCAATTTTGTTTATTTGTATAGATTATAATAAATATATAACTAGACTATTATAAACCCTTTGTAAGTAAGTGCTATAATTACGAATTATTAGTGTGTTGTCCACTTAGTTGAAGAACAATTTACTAAGATTCAAAGGGCCTCTGAAACAAAGGACGAGCGAACCACTCACAATTAAACGTCACGATTTTACAAAAGGTGAAATAAAATGAATAAATTCCTTTAATGGGTACCTAAACAGAATTTAAATATATTCACATTCTATTTACTTATATAATAAATACCCTGAAGACTTTCTTGCTTTTAAGTAATGCTGTTTAATCTTTGGTAATTCAAAGGCAATTATGTGAAGTAAATAAAAATGATAACACTAAGAGGTTAAAGAGAATTCAGTATTGCTATTGGAGAGACTGATGTGCATCAGTGGATTTCGTTCCATAGACTGATTATGAATTGCGATGCTTATCGAGTAGTGAACTTAAACCGAAGATTCCAGAAAATGTTTGAACACTCCAGAATGTTTAACGATGTTTTAGAAGTTCAGAGATGCATAGGGGTGTCAAAGTGTGTCAAAACTTATGTTACTTAAATATTCCAACATACCCGCCTTGAGGCAATGTGTCTCTACAAGTAAATAGATATGAAAAATGAAGATTTGTACAAGCTAATATTGTGAATATGAGATTAGAGACGGTGATAATTGAGTATTACTGTTGCTATGTTCCTGGCTGCCTCGTTGGTCTAACTGTTAGTCCAGCTGAAATTGTTATTGGATTTCTTACAAGAAATTCCCAATAACAGCCCGGAGTATGGAAGTTTGGCAGGGTTTCACGCCATAACACGTTGCCGTCGATCCCGGTTATCTTTAACAACTATGACAATCGTTGTTGGGAATCCAATGCCCTCAAATATACTGCAGACTAATTTAATCTTCTAATGTTTTTAACAGGCAACTTCCGCATTTCATATTCCAAGTGTCCACCAAATCATCCACCTACGCTCTGTGTGGAGGATTTCACCAACATAAATGTACATAAATCACGAACAAAAATAATACACAGACTAAAACCAAAAAAATTTCATCGTCTAGAATGGGAATGGAACCCACCAAACTCAGTAGAATATGAAACAGTAAGATAACCGTTTAATCCACTACCTACTCTCCATGCTAACAGCTGTAATGAGAACAGCTAGGAATAAATCCTACTTATATTATAAACGCAAAAGTTTATAAGTATAGATGGATGGATGGATGTTTGTTACTCATTCACGCAAAAACTGCTGAACGGATATGGATGATTACAGTAATATAGCTTATACATCAGAATAACACATATAGGCGGGCCGAGCCGCGGGCAACAACTAGTATTTACATATGTACGCTCCCGTGCAAATTATCTAGTTTAAATATTACTCCTGTAGAATTGAGTGCTGCGTGGCATATTCACGGCATAGCACTCACCATCAGTCGACCCAACGTTTCGTTTACCTATTATATCATAAAACAGATTTAGATGAAGTGGATAATTTAATTTAGCTTCCTCAATATCATCAATGTAAAAGCTAACGACTGATGCAGGACCGAGCGAGAGGAGGCTTCTTATCGCCAATAATTGTATGGCCGTATTACATTTTTCTTGCAATAGAAAACAAGAGATCATTGTAAAATAAGTTGCGTAGTTCACGATTTCATTTATTTCCATAGGCAGTTGTTATTGAAGAAATATTTGAATTCCGAACTGACCAACAGCAAGTAGGTCTATTGGCTGCCATTATTCGCTTGGTTTTAATGAAAGATCTCATAACTGTAAATAATTCAGTCTTATTAATTATCATTCACCACTGAACATGAGATACTTAAATGTAGCAGGTGTAATGTGATTATTAATCTACCAATTTCGTTATCATTATTCACAAACAGCTGGAACATGTAAATGACATTTCTAGCCATTAATTTACACGCGCGTAACAAGGGATTTATAATGTTGTCTGTACTTTGGGTATCTGATGTGAACATAATTATATATTTACAATTTATTTATGACAGTCTGTGTCGCGGGATACTTTACAAGCATACATGGATTCTGCTCATGCTTTCCACCAGGCAGAGCAGAGTCGTTTTGGCAGTTAAAACGTTAAAACAATAAAACGGTAACAAAAAACATTCAGACTCAGGATAACAGTTGGTGTCCCATGAGGGATTTGAACCTACAGCACTTGGCGCAGTAGAAAGCGTCGTGGCAATCGTTTAAACCACTAGGCCAACATTGCGCACAGTTTAAAATCTCTAACAGTATGTAATTTGGGAAAACGGGTAAGAAGTATTTTAAAGCAAATTAATTCCTGAATGAATGTTTCTGGAATCTCTGTAATAGGCCTTCATGGTGAGAGTCACCATGCTGCATTGTTGCATTATCTGCTTTCGGAATGAGTATATGGTGACCACCATTCTCGGATTTTGTTTATGCTTGCCATCAGGAGAGAGTCACTTTGGCAGGTCCATACTATAAAAAAGTAGCGTATCAGATATACATAGAATATAAAAAACATATTGAAAAAATACCTAAATTGTTACCGGACGCAACAAGCAAAAGAAAAATATTTGTTCCATATACATATAAATAAATAAATAAATATTTCGGACATTTAACACACAACGCCATCTAGTCCCAAGCTAAGCAGAGCTACATATATACTTTTTTTTTGTAAATACGTACATATTATACATAGAAAACACTCAAACTCCGAAACAAATATTTGTAGATCATACAAATATTTGATCCGACCCGGGAATCGAACCCGAGACCTCATGATCAGCAGTCGCACACGCCAACCGCGAGACCAACGAGGATATGGATTTTTTCCTTTTGTTTGTTGATTTCGCTTTCGCTTTTATGGATGTCTTCTTAGATAATTATCATTATTGAAAATCTTTCTCTTAGCTCCGTTTGGCGGGATCACATAATTTTCTATTCTCAATTTTATTGGTAATTGAACGAACAAATTCAATTTCTTTTTCAAGTCGATGATGCAATAAAAATCGCTTTTATTGATATTTTATACTGATTCGAGTGAATTGGGGTGTAATGAAAACTCTTGAACACGGGGAAAATTATTTTCGTATTTATTTTTGAGTCGTAAATGATGAATAATTATTGAGAAAAAATGTGTGCGTATTATGTTGTTTTACGGGAAAAGTTCAAAGGGAAGTAACGTAATAATGATAATATCTGATTATTATGCCTCGTGTACCGTCTTTTTATTTGATATTATACGTTAAAATGCGGGTGACACATAAAAGTCATATCAAAAGACAGTTTTGAAATAAAATTAAAAAAAAAGCTAGATAAAGAAACTAGAAAAGTTCAAGTCAATATTTAGACAGTATTAACCTTACAGTCCTTAAAGTGTCATACCAGCACTAGCAGTAAATATCTTATAAATATATAATCCAAAAAAGTACTTATACGTAAAAGTAAATAAAGTTTAAATTCGCATTGAAATTTCAACGCCGATAAATAAAATGCTTACCAGATTTTTGCTCGAGTGAAGCGGGAAATTAAAGCCTCCATGTCGTCCACCCCACTCGAAAATCGAGGTGAATATACGGTGAGGTTTTTCTCATTATTTCGCTTATTAGTTCTTCATTTCTGAGTTATTAAGATAGACATCAGAAGCAAGAAAATGATTAAAACATTACACATTCGCCTGAACTAACCTGAGCAGCAGGGGTCAATGCTCGATATACCTCGATGGCAATAACATCATGGTTGACATGTTTGAAATAAGTAAAACAAATGTAATATATAATAAATAATTCGTCTTATAATATTTGTGTAGAAAGATAATTTATGACCGAGGCCAGAAATTATATCTTTCTCGTTGTTTTATCAAAGATGTCTACGAACTATGTATGTTAGATAAATACCAATTACATTTATCGACAACGTGACTAACAAACCATGAGGATATGATAATGTTTTTGTTTCCGCGTTGAAGAGGTCCTCAAATCCTGTATGACCTCTTCTTAATGTTATTTCAAATGTAGCCTACTGTTTATTTTAATGTGAACGGGATACATATCCCATTATTACGTTATACGATGTCAGCCACTCATGATACACAATTTTGAATACAGTACAAGAATTTGCACATTTTCTATTTTTGTTCAAGGTTGGTGCATAACTTAATATCAAACTAAAGTAAAGCTTGAGAAAAAGACTTGGATCCCGCATGTTATTGTTTGGTTCATTCCTCGGCTTCTGCCAGCCGTCTTGCATAAATAATCACTCCACCTGGCCTGTGGACGTCCTACCCTACGTTTGCCAAGACGCGAATCTCCACTCAAAACTCCGTTAACCTCAACGGTTATCGGTTCTACGGCTAATATAGCCAGCCCACTACCACATCAGCTTACCAATCCTGTGGGCAAGTGAAAGACATTTAAAACTGTCTGGTTATACCCACTAATATCTGCAATTGCTTTGTAGTCAACTTTCCCAAAAAAATTGTTTTGCATGCATTTTCTCCTAGAAAGTTCTAACCTTTTAGATTTAAAAGGTGAAGACAGTTATAAAGATAATATTTTTGTTTTATTTTATGTGTTTGCCATTGTCTTTTTTCTGCCTTATGGAAAATATGAGTAGAATTAATTAGTAATGTTCACCATACTAATTGAGAATGTAGACAATGTAGCGTGGTGATCCACACTATGATGTCCTAGTGAGTAGCTGCTGCATCATTGGACCTCCACTCTCACACTCATAAAGGAAACCGACAGCACGAATGCTGTCATTTTAGAAAAGTTTTTTGTAATCAAGTATTTAGTGTTGTAAAAGTTTCATCCAAACAGTAAAGACGACTGATAAATCAGTAACACTTAACAGAATAGGATAAAGGACTTTATCAGATAAGAACAAATGAAGAAAATTTATTACCCTTGTCTTAAATTCATTACGGGAGATTAATCGTTCATTCTCAGGTCAAGGACCAATGGGTGTTGAGATTAAGAATAGCCAAGAAAAGCTAATTAGAGAGAGATTGATTTCCCTAACAAAAGCTGGGTTATGGTAACAATATTTTTTGAGGTTAATCAACGTATTATACCGGCTGGAGTATTTATAAACATTTGTGTCTGTTAAATTAATTGTAATATTAAGACTGTAAGTTGTAAGGCTGTCTATATATCTATATTTTTTGAGTTATTTTTATAAGTTTTACTACTTACTACTTCGTACTACTACGTTCGTCCTCTACTCTTATAATCTACTTTTGGATGGATGGAATAACAGTGTTATCTTAATTTAAATAATTATAAATGCATATTTTACATAGACAACACATAAACTCCAAAACAAATATTTGCAGGTCATACAAACATTTGGTCCGACCGACCCGGGAATCGAACCCGACACCTCATGCACAGCAGTCGCGTACGCTACCGCTGCGCCAACCAGGCAGTCAATATAGCCCTCTTCGTTTAATTAAATGTAGTTACTCAAACTCTTTAACAGGGCATGTGTATTCCAGAAACCAAACAGTAATAACAGCTTATAAATTGTCAAGCAATAATATAACGTATAAATGCTACGAAAATGTTCATTATTAAAGAACTTTAATTTGATCACAATACCCAACATGATGTCTGAATATCCCTTTGATCGTTTTTTTTAGCGCGAATATTGTCAGAGAACGATCAAGAGGGACTCTGAATTAAATTGTGTTGGTAATGCGGAAAGTGGGTCATGTTTTTGGAGATTTACTTAATGTCAGAGATGGACAATAGAGTGACGTGAGGGGTTCTTACGTGACCTGAAATAAACATAAAGGTTTTGTTTATGATAGAAAGATATTTTTGAATAAATGAAGCTGTATTCAAACTTGAGTACTTGGGCCATTAATTTCTATCGCAAATGATGTTTGTTACAATAAGGTATTTTACTGTATGTAAGTAAAAATCTAAAAATAAGTTAATGAAATATCCTAGGCAAAAACCAGTCGGAAAATTTCAAAGTTTTCAGTTTTTTTTAATCTGTTCTTTAACAGCATGAATTAGTAGCCGCCCTGTTATTACGTCAAACGGGATTGCAAACTAAAGTGTCAGCTGTCAACTGATCAGCGCATTTGTTTTTGTTTACAAAGCCAACTGACGTCAATACCACAGAGCAATATGGCGTCCATGGCGTCCAGCGTTTTTGATAAATTACGCGCGAAATTTGAAAATGCTGAATTTTAATGCATTTCTATGGCACTTATTGATTGAATATTTGTTTTGTTTTTTTTTGTGGTTTAATAGCACTGTAGATTTTTTAAGACACTTTTTAAAAATGGGTGTCGTACTCTATTGTTTACTTGTGTTTCGATTACAGGGTATTTGGTATATGTTTTTTACCCGATTACGTTAAAACCAAAAAGAAGAGTAATATTTTTGGCAGTCTATGTATGTTTCTATGTTCCACCGTAGCGTTTAAACTAAACTAATGAACCGACCGTCAGTAGATGCTTAATAATGACCCTGATTGACATAGGCTTTATAAATTTTATCAAAACTTTTTACGTAGTAAGGTTAATCATTTTTTCGTTTATGGTATAAGCAAGTGAACAAACGGAAGGGTCATCTGATGGACTTATGGGGCATAAGTGTGCTACCATCTTAAGTTTCTCTAAAATTATGGATCTCTCCCTCATCGGTTTAGTCTATGGTAAACTTTCTCAATCGGTAATGAGCAATGACAGAACTACTTCATTATCGAATGAATTATATGCATATATATTTTAAATGTAGATGCATATAATTCATGTATACTATATTGTGGCAAGAAATAAACTATATTATATTAAAAAGAAAAAAAATGTTTTGTTTGAGGCCATTGTATAGGTTCGGTCAAGTTAGTCCGCAAGCACCAAAGCATAGCTCTTTCACAGTAACAAACGTATTTATTCCAAAAAAATATATACTTGCATAAAAATTTGTAATTTCTGCAAAAATAAGCCTAAAATTATTACCATAACATCATCTTATCCTTTTTAATGCGAAAAGTATTTGTATCCATAGCAAAACAGTATAAAAAGTTTTCCCTTTGATAAAGCATCTTTAATTCTTGCCGGCGCACCGCTGTGAACGTTTATTTGACAACGTCTTAATACACAACTGCAACACAAGCAAAACCGCACACCTTAACCAGTTTACAAACAACGTACGCCTTATAATGCAATCACGTCAAACAAGATAATCTCAACCTTGCTACAACAGTGGTATAGTATAAACTTGAACGGTACATACTTAGATTAGGAGCTAACACGTTTATTTACTAGGCAGATGCACGATTTTTCATGAATAAATATGAAACTTTGAACGACTGTAAAAATAAGTAGGTACTGGAAAGATTTTCATTCGCAAAACAATACTATTAAAAGAGGCTTACCTCTTTTCTTAGAACAGCCTTATATCTAATGAAGGCTTTGTCATACCTTAGTATGAATGGCTCTTTCTTAAAATATGTGTAAAATGGAGGATTATATTTGTTCCATCATTTTTACGGAAATCGAACGTATATCCGTTGTATAAAGAGACAGGAGGTTCAATAAATACCGTTATCTATAGATTTAACTATACTAGCTAGATACTATATTTAACTAGGGTTTAGCAGCGCTCGTACTTTGGGTACTAGACAGCTGATATAAACATATATGCTATACATGTACCTACGTACATCAGTATACATGAATTTGTTTGCAAAAGATACAAACTATGCATACAAAAACACTGCTCCGAAACAAATATTTTCAGTTCATGCAATCATTTGGTCCAGCCCGGGAATCGACCCGAATGTGTATCGCACACAACATCACACAGCAGTCTTATACGCTGCCTCTGCGCTACAAAGACAGTCAAAGATTGACAATATATGATATTTGTTTGAAAAAATTAAAAAAAAATTAAAGTCTAATTAAAATCACCCTGGCTCCTTACCTATACAGAAACTTGATTCATTACGCTGTATCTCCCGTAAGTATACAGGCTGCTTTAATTTGACAAGTTTATTGTCACCTCTGCTGCAGGCTGTTGTTAATTTAGGAGTTAGTTTGTAAGAGCGTTTTCACGTTATCCGATGCGATATCGGTGTCGGGCGCCGATACGATATGGGAGGAAGTAAAATGTATGTATAAAGCGGCTCCGATTTCCAATAAATAAATAAATATTTCAGACATCTAACACACAACGCCATCTAGTCCCAAGCTAAGCAGAGCTTGTGTTGTGGGTACTAGACAACTGATATAAATACAAATATACTTTTTTTTGTAAATACATACATTATTATACATAAATAACACCCAAACTCCAAAACAAATATTTATAGATCATACAAACATTTGGTCCGACCCGGGAATCGAACCCGAGACCTCATGATCAGCAGTCGCACACGCCAACCGCGAGATTAACGAGGCAGTTCAGGCCGGACATTATGAAAAGACAGATACATATTTCATATATTTTACTTTGTCCTATATCGTATCGGCGCCCGACACCGATATCGGATCGGATGATGTGAAAACGCTTTAAGCCGTTTAGTTCTATAGACGGTGTTTGTTTTTGTTTTCCAATGATAAATTTTAGCTCTTTGTATTAATAATGTTTTATGATCAAATTTTGACTGAGTCGTTAAATTATAATGTTTTGTGGCCGTGGATCTCGGTAATCGCTTACTATTAGATAACTGGTCTGCTCGTTAATTCAGCTATGTGATTGAAAACGTATGAATATCTCATCACCTGATTTTTAAATATGGAATCCGTTGTTGTTCAAATGGTTTATGTTTGTGAATCATTTCTTGTGCATGACTAGCTTTGTCCCGCGGTATTATCCACAGGTTTTGTTGCTCTTTAATAGGTACGTGTACTTTTATACTTTTATATAAAAGTTAAAATAGCCTCAGATACTTTTTAAACTATCAATTATCTGCCAGCAACATTACACTACATGGACTACTGCTTTTGAAACTTAGTAATGTACCAAAGTCTATAACACTTTAACAACGCGTGACTACGGCTTTTCAAACTTGTTTCATACTTTTTCAGCGTCGTTTTTTGTCGTAGTTGGGTTTTAGCAGACAATCATGACGCTTCTAACGACACCTCGTTTGTCCAGTTCTAATAAGTAGTTAAGGAGCTATGAAGGAACAAATGAACATACATACATACATAGCCTGTCAAAATCATAACCCTCTTTTGTTTTTGCCGTAGTCGGGTAATAAATAGTAAGTCTGATTCATCTAAATTAAGCGAAGACGTTTTGATATTATGTTTCTCCAGATGAGTAGCTCATAAACGTCAACCGCGCCATGAAAAACGTGTAAAATAATATTTACTGTTCAAAGTTAGTTTCTGTAAACACTATACAGTATGTATTAACTCGTGCCAAAAACAACAGTCACTACTAAATCTATGATTAAATAAATTACTTACACGACCCTGACACACTTATTTGTGGCACATTGATATTGCCTTGATGAGATATGAGGAAGAAAACTCATCTAATAATACGAAATTTTAACAAAAAGAACTGACTTCAAGATACTGGACCAAATTGAAATGAGACCACACGATCTTTTAAATAAAAAGGATCATCAAAGTCGGTTCACCCAGTCGAAATTTATGAGGTAACACACCTAAAAAAAACAGTCAAATTGATAACCACCTCTTTTTTTGAAGTCGGTTAAAACACAACTTTTTTTTTACTTTTGGTACTTTTTTCTATATGTACGAGTATATACCGAAGGCCCATACCCCAACCCTTCCCTACAGCCGTTTCCCTATCCACCAAAGACTTGGAATGCACTTGTAACGACTCTGGTGTTGCGAGTGCCCACGGGCGGCGGTAATCTCTTACCAGGTGATACGTCTGCTTGTTTGCCCACTATTCCATAAAAAAAAAACAAAAGTACACATCACATATATAGCTCATGGAAAGCGTTCGGTGACGATGACGAGAGTTCCATGATTTTTGTTCACCCAAAACGTGCCCAACGCGCGTAATGAAGTTTTCACTTCAAAAAGTAGCCTAAGTTAGTACTTATATCATCAGCTATCTGCTATTTAAAGTCTCGTCAAAATCAGTTATAGAGATTAGTAGGTGGAGCAAACAAAAGGTTTTTTTAATGAAATTACAAACTGACACTTAAATTTTATTTATTTCTATAGATTATGATGCCCAACATGAATATTTGGAGCTCAATGTATTTGACGACATTCTAGATGAACGTTTCACGGAATTCAATTGTATTAAAGTTATTGTCATCAATTTGATGACAAATAACAATATATACGTAAGCTATCAATTATTTTAGGTAACCCTTGGTAACCGCACTTTTGTTTGAAGATGAAAAGGTAACTTTGTCATTTTCTATGCTTCTACAAAGTGATTCTAAAATTGAGTTACTAATCTTTTATAGCAAAGTGATGGACACACTTATTTTGACTAATGCCTAAGCTAATATTCTATTCTATTCTATTCTATTCTAATATTTTAAGAGTTAGTTTTACCACTAATTGATAAAGTCTACTGACTACGGTTTGACAAGTTTCGGATAAATTCAATTATGTCAGATAACCATGCACCTATATATCAATAACGTTTATCTGTATAATAGTGATTAGTTTTAGATAACGATTTAAAACTTTATCAGGAACCGATGAAATTGGCCCTAAATATAATAACTTGATTGTAACTAAGGATAAAAATTACCTATTCAAGTGCAAGCGCTGATTCCCAAAGCAGCATGACCTATTTGTCGGGAATCAGTGAGTTTTCTACATTTTTACCATTAGCAAGTGGAATATACATAGAAACGATGAAACAAAGGCAGTAGAGCCACGCTGATTTCAGCACGAACGGGCCGGCTCGACTGGGGCGGTACTACCTTTCTTTATTGTTTTTCTTTGCGGTAATCCCCTTGGACACCACCTCCTGGTGGCAAGTCAGACTCGAAGCGACTAAAACCGCACGCCGTCTCTAGTATTAGAAGATGGGAAACCAGGTGTACCCCAGCAAGGAAAACGCTGGAAACCCGACGTACCCCGGCCACATACGGTTTGTAGATGGCCCCCTATCGTGTGGGAACTCCAGTGTTCCCATTACTATCTCCAGGGCGCGCACGATCCGCAGCATCCGCGCCTCCAACCCAGCCTGCTTCTGCTAGGGTGACAGGAGATCTCCGGCGCCCGAGCTGTCTGCGGTACCTGGCCCGTTCCCGGGCCTGGTGTGCTGGTAGAGTTCTAAACCTCTCCCAGTTCCGCTCCGCCATCTTCTTGGCAAGCTTGCAGAAAAAAACGGTGAAGTTCCACGCGCTCTCGCTCTGCGACATGGCCGCAGTCATGTTACCGAGCGAGAGCCTTGGGCCTTTATAGGGCCCAGTATGGGCGGAGGTCCTGAAAGCCAGCAACGTCACGCTATTGCGACAATCGCAACGAGTGCTGGCTATCAGAATCATAAGAGGGTACCGCAAGATCTCCTTTGAGGTGGCAAGTCTCTTGGCCAGAACTCCACCTTGGGACCTGGAGGAGAGCCCTTGCGGCCCTTTACCAGTGGCGCAAGGTGACGCGGGTGGAGCCAAGGCGTGATCTCGTGGCGGCCATCGGGGTGGGTCGCCATGCTGCAGTGAGTATGGTGACCATCACTATTAGATTCTGCTTATGCGTTCTATCAGGCAGAGTAGAGTCATTTTGACAGGCAATATAAAAGAAAACAGAAATATACTTAAAACTTTTTAAGTTGTCTGTTTTTTTTTTATTTTCTCCGCCAAAATATGTATATTATTTTACCCTCCTAATAAATCTTCGTTTGACGTTATTCTAAGCGTAAACTGTTTTTCATAAGCCGTTTGTAAGCCCACGCAGTCGAGGTACATTTTAATAATAGCTTGACATATTTACACATGGCTGTCTCATTTGAAACTATACAAAGCTCGACTAAGGTATGCAGACTGCTGATAGACATACTTTTACATATTTGGGCACAAAACAAAATGTGCTCATTGCACGATTATTTCATTTTTTTTATCTAAGTTTTAAGGAAAATTGAAACTTGCGAAATATACATATTTATTATTATTCTTTTTATTAAAGACTTTCACATATTATTTACAACCACCGATTTCGGGTACAGGGACCAATAAATCGGTGGTTAGGGCTCCAAAGAGAGGAACCTCCTTTCAATACGAGACGAGTCAAGAAGGATTGCCTTCTGCATTAGACCATTGATCCAGTCTTGTAACGTGAGCCTCTTAAGCCTCTTATTATTATTATTATTACTCCTACGGAAAACACTTCATACGAAAAATGCTAAAGATATGTCTCACTTATTTTAAATGTGATTTTAAAGCTAAGCCCCAGAGATTTGCAACAAACAATTTGTAGTCTAGCTAACATTGTTGACTACACGACAACAGCAATGCAGTTGCTTTAATTCAGATTAAATACCTTTTTACATTTATGAGCTAGACAACATAATTATATATTTACACCATGTCTGTGACGTCATCTCATGATGAAATACTAAATAAAGAAATATAAAAATAAACATTTCGGACATCTAACACACAACGCCATCTACTTTCAAGCTAATAGACTAAGGTACTAGATAACTGATATAAACACATATATACTTTTTTTTGTAATTACATACATATTATACTTAGAAAATACCTAATCTCCGAAACAAATATTTGCAGATCTTAAGGTGCTTCCACACATCATTTATATGGCGTTATAAATCATTGTGTAACGGAATAACATTTTATTACATTTTATAACATTTTTAACATTTGCTACAACATGTTATATGTTGCAAGCTCTCCCACACAGATTAAACTTGTTGTATAACATCGTATAACATTCTGTAAAGTTTAACATCGGGTCTGCTTTTCGAGGAAGCTGGTAGTGGCTCATTGTAGGTAGTGCTAATAGGTTTGGCTTTTATTTTCAGCAAAGAACTGCAGCATTGAAAGTTCATCTTTGTCAGTGGCTATCTCGTTCAATGAAACGAGATTCAGCTTGTTTCTGTCGCTAACATGTCTAATATATTTCTATGGTACTTACCTACATTTAAAGGGTGTATAAGGAACAACTAACGTTAAACTTCCAGGACGTATTCAGACCATCGTTCTCAACTAATTTCCCCAAATAGTTAATTATTAGTTTTAATTACTACATAAAATAATTAAAAAAGTTAATTGCAATTATTTTAATTAGATTTAGATTTGATGTGGATTGTGCATTAAACTAAATAATTTAATTATAACACGCGATTAAATGTTGCATTGTGATAATTTAATCACAGTGATAATTAATTAAATTAAAAATTAATTGATTAATGCCCAACACTGCACGCGAGCAACCTCTATCTCGCGCCCTTCCGCTTATGTCCCGCTGAGGCTCGGACGATGCTATATAACAAAAGTTATAATTTGTTTTATCATGTTATAATTATTTGCAACATTTTGTTCTATGATGTTGCATAACATCAGTAACATTCTATAACTTTAGTTACAGTTTGTTAAAAATGTTATCCATCATTATATAACTGCTGTGTGGGAGCAGCCTTACCGAGATTTGATCCGTCCCGGGAATCGAACCCGAGACCTCAAGTACAGCAGTCACATACGCTGCCACTGCGCCAACGAGGCAGTTATCTGTTCTTAAATAAGAGCATTTTTTTAGGGTACATTCCTGCACTATACAGATACTCTTATACTGTTATAGTGTAGGTATATATTCTAGTTACTGGTTTAACAAAGGATATCATCCTCTTGAATTTTAAATACAGATTTGAGAAACATATATGTGTTTAAATAGTTGTTGCCCGCGTTTCCACCCGCGTATATGTCGGTCATCGCGGCAAATAGTAGCCTATGTGTTATTCTGATGTATAAGCTATATTACTGTAAAGTTTCATCTAAATCCGTTTAGTAGTTTTTGCATGAAAGAGTAACAAACATCCATCCATCCATACTTATAAACTTTGTTCTTTCTTCTTTATAATATTAGTAGGATTTTTCACATGGTTAATCCTTGAAAATTCGAATAAACAGATGTATGGTAGTAGTATCCCAAAGTTTCCGCTGTGTTTTTAGTCACAGTTTTACGGCTTAGTTAGTTTTTTTAATTCAAATTGAAATTAATAAAAGAGACATTTAAGTTTTAAAGTCATATACGACAAATTTTAAAACAACGTTCATAATATTACCGATAGCGTTTTAGACAACTAATTCAATTAATAAGCATCACAAGCTAAACATAGGATAAAATTATCAGTAAAATTACCTTAATAGAAGCTAACAAAGTAAATCAACGCTACGTGACGTGGCCACAACACGATTTTAATCAATTAATTCTCAATTATATTAAACGCTGCTGACGTTATACAAAATTAACGCAAATATTGTGTGATGTTGTATGATTAATGGAAACAAACATAAATTGTCTTAATAAACACTAAGCATGGGATCTCAAGCTCAACTCAAGCCTATAACTAAAAAGTGATCGGTAGGGTTTACTAGACAAATTAACACATTCGCGTTTTATTTTGAGAACGATTTATTATTTATGCATATTTTGGGTGATAATGACAACACATTATCACATGTTTTTATGACTTTCGAAGCATCTGCAAGCTATGAGTCACAAAAGCGTCATCGAATTTTGAATACTCGGCAAAAGGAATAGGGTTTCTTCTCTTGCGCTTTGAAAGTAACGAAATAATTGATAAGCAAGATTTCTATATGTGGCCATAGTATGATTTTGGTCGACCCAATCCATTTGTGCATTAAAATTATTCAGAAATCTTAGTCAAAGAAAACATAGGTATCTACAAAAGATTTCAAAGCGAATATTTACATAGTATTTATGTCTATATAATTTTATCCAAGCCACAACAATCCCTTACACAATACCTAAACATATCCCCTTCTACCACAAATGTTAGTTTAAGCAATAAGTTAGTTAAACATTCGTTAGAAAACAATGCGTCTCTGAGTTCATCATAGAGGTATTATTTGTGAGGCATGATAGGGTTCAATGTCGGATTGTTGTTGGCGCAGAAAAACAGATAGAGATACCAACACACCCCTGTTATAATCGCAATCAATATTCAACCGTATTTCATTTTAAACAGTCTCCTTATGCTCCTTATGCTCACTATAAGACACGGGCTTCTCCTTAGAACTGAGATTTTATTTATGGTTTATTTTAGGTATAAACCACGCTGACCAAACGGTTTGGTGTAGACCTTATTTCAACTACTTTAAGTTTTCTTTCTCTTTGTAGTCATGTTGTCTTGCGTAGTTTGGTCCCATAGTCGCTGCTCACGACATCCATTAGTTGAATATAATTGGTCGCATTCTGGATTCTTAATCCGTCAGCAAACGTACAAGGATAACTTTTTTAAATTCAATTGTTAAGACTCCATCATTTATGAACCGATTTGGTAGGTACTTATTTTTGAGAGCCTATAGTCCATATTTGATTTTGACTTGAAAATTTTGAAGAATAAATGTTAAAGAATATATGAACTGTTGTTGGAGCGGAATTGTTTATACTTAGAGCGTAAATTCATGTTTATTTATAGCTTGAAGTTTTTCACTTCTGTTGGCAGTTCTAAATACTGTTTTGTGTGTTATTATTTTTTATTATTATTATTACGTATATTTACGTCCTAATTTTAATTTTTTCTTGTGATTATGTTAAATGACGACGGACTTTCTTTACAGATCATTGCTGTTAAATACATCTTATTTTTGAGGTAACAAACCGTCAATCGATTCTTCTGGCATTATTTGTTGGGGCGCTTTTGTATCGCAGCTTGCTATTATGATCAATTTACCTGCTATGACATGACATTGTTCTTTTTATATGGAGTAGGGAGCAAACGAGCAGACGTATCGCCTAATGGTAAGCGATTACTGCCGCCTATTGACACCCACAACACCAGAGGCGTCACGAGATAGCAGGAGGAATTTAAATAATTTCGTATATCGATGGAATATTTAAACAGAATTGCGACCATAATTCATTAAGTTTTAACTACTTCAAATTTACGAATGAAAGATGTTTACTAAATTTATACTTGTAGGTGTATACTTTAAAACGAAAACACCTTTTATGACGTTTTTGGTGAATAGATAGACACTAAATTTGGAACCAATTGTTATAAAGAGAATTGTTATTCATACATAACATTAGAGTACCTGGACACCGACTTTGCTCGTATTTCATTTTTTGGTTAATTTCTAAAAAAAAATTCTAGCTAGATCGATTTATCGCTTCCGATACACCCAGCATAATTTTCATGAAAATTGTTAGAGCCGTTTCCAAGATTTAAATTGTATATAATATACCTTCAAGAATTACTCGTTAAAATGTACTATAGACTAGCTGACCCGCTCAACTTCGTTTGCGTCTCTTCATAAGAAATATTTTCCCATTTTCTTATCATTCCCGGCTCCTATTGGTCGTAGAGTGATGTTACATAGCCTTAAACCTTCGTCGCTAATAGGGAATTAGGGATAAAGGGAATAAAATAGGGATTCATTTTTATATTTATAGATATAGTCACATGTTAAAATATAAGTATCTGTATACTATGTTTGTATACTCTAAACTTTCCCCATATCTTAAATCTCTAATTAATAAACCAGTTCCTTTAACTAACTTAAGCATAAAATATTTCCCTTGGCGTTAAAATTTGACACGTGTCAAATTTCCTTAATAGAACTTTCAAAAGTAGGTAAACCTTACCAACTATGAACTAAATAGTTCTAAATACTATACATCTGAAACTCGCTCATACTAAACTTACCACAGCCCTAAACACGTGTCTGCCCTTTGTGATTTTCAAAGTTGTGTCAACACGTGTCTAACAGGCATGTGTCAAAATGATTTTGTACACTGTTCAGTTGGTGTGTTGTATTATTAACATTTTAGAACGTGCGGTATCATTTAAACTAAATAATCAATACTTTGAGGTTTATCTATATTATAAAGTTGGAGAGTATTTATAGTTGCTGCTTGATTCTCCAAGGCTATTCCCAATCTTGTTTGGTGTCGCCTTTAAGTCTACTCCAATAGAGCTGAACTTTTATTTTAAGTGAATTGACTATCATAAGACAACAGCCGAAGTACTAGGCGATATGTATATATTATAAAGTTGAAGTGCTGTACGTGGAGTGACTGTCAATAGACCTCGACAGCCCAAGTATTAGGCGACACCTATCTATACTTATTAATATTATAAAGCTGAAGAGTTTGTTTGTTTGAACGCGCTAATCTCAGGAACCGCTAGTCCGATTTGAAAAATTATTTCAGTGTTGGATAGTACATTTATCAAGGAAGGCATTTATCATTTATCTTCACGCTAAAACCAATAGGAGCGGAGCACCAATGAAGAATGTTTCAAAAACGGCGGAAAATTATCACGCCACGGGCAATAGGAGACGCAAACGAGGTTGCATGGGTCAGCTAGTATTATTATAAAGTTGATGTTGTAGTTAGCAATTGCTGGTGAGAAGGGACATTGTCTGATTCCTAAATTATTGCCTCGATACTATAAGCTTTTTTCCCAAACTTTTTTAGGGTCGCCTTTAAGTCCACGAGTATTACGATACGACTGTACTTCCTTATTTACGCGAAGCGACTGTCACTACTGTGCTTGAAAGCTACTACGCACTAAATCGCCTAGTACTCGAGCTGTTGTGGTTTGAACCTTAACAACTCAAGTCCAAGGCAATTTCGCAGTCTGTAGAAAAACCATTTAGAACTAAATATTCCCAATGCTTGTATAGCTGAGGGGACTGATAACAACTACATACGTAACTAACTAAATAGCCCAAGTACTAGGCGCTGAAAGGTCTCAATATTTAAAAATGGTCACCGCCTACTACCGCTAGGATTCCAAATACAAAAAAACATGCACGGTTTAATTACTTAAGCGGTCGCCATGTCGCTCTCTATAGCGTCAAGTATTGTGGGTTCAAATACCACCTGGGACAACACCTTGTGTGATTCACATATTGTTGTTATGAGTCTAGGTGTTCTTTGTGTTCGTTTTACGTATGTTTGTGAAATCCTCCTTGACACAGCCATTATAAATGCACGAAGTTGTCTTTTGTTTAAAAAAAGAAACAAGCTTTTTTTTCAGGTAGGCTTTTTTTCCACTATTAAAACGTTATATTAGTATCTCAAGTTGCTAACTTTGGAATGTTAACCTACTCATAAAATCACTACCTACAATATTAATTAGCCATGAAAAATTGCCACAGTGGAAATACTATCAGACACAGAAATATTGAGGTTACAAGTAGACCAAAGTGAATGATTGTGTTAACCTTAATCTGTATGACAGGTGTACACCTCAGAATGGTCTGATATTAGATACTGAAGGGACATAGAATTTATTATTGTGAATCTTGGTAGCTTGATCTACTTCCATACACATAGAGATAAATATGGTACATATCATTCGTTTGGAGCGACAGCCACATATTGAAACACACACACAGGTATTGAAAATACGGAGTAAGGTAGGTTGGTAAGGATGGTGAGTTGAAATGAAAATAGGGAGGGAAATACTCGCTAGTTACGCCGTGTGCGAATAGGTAACCATTTTAATGGTCATGGCCATGGTCATATTTCACAATTTACTTTTACATAATTTACTTATAATAAATCTCCTTGTAGGCTCTAAGACATACTATTCTCTCGGTGTACAGGGTTACTAATAGGAGGCGTGTGGAAGGGATTAATTTAGATAAGTTCCATAAAAAGCTGCTTCTTGTAAAGTTTGCGGTCCATGGCTTTTAAGCTAGTTAATGTTTACGATAGTAATTACACTTGAAAACTAGCACATATAACAACTGGCAAGTATTTATTTCTCCGAAATTGCTCCTAAGAAATATAGAAATTGCCTCTGTTAATGATAGCCTTACTTTATTTTGTCGAAAAAGTATTGCCCTTAGTTCATTAACTCTTTTTTTGTTCAAAGCTCTTTTGTCTACGACAAAAAGTAATAGTGCTAAGTAGTTTGGTTTTATGTGTTTTGTTACCAAGTGTTTGTGGCAATTCATTTTTAATTTTAGTGACCTTCTTTCTGACTGATTTGTTTTTTGTTATTTGCATGGTCATCATAAAGCGATATCTTACTTTTGGTTTACTCCTTTTTTTTTCTTAAGTGTACGACAAAGTAAACAAATATCAAGCTTATATAGAAGTAAATGTAAAATAGAACAAAGAGAGAGGCACTCATAGCCCAGTTACACTCGGTGATTAGAAACAATCACCGAGGATAAGCAACGACAACGCGGTCAGTACCTGGATGGGTGACTGCTGGTAGCATGGTAGGACATCACCGTGCTACTTCCTAGTTGTAGCCCACAACTAACTGCCTCGGTGGCGTAATGGTTGCGTATGCGACTGCTGTGCTTGTGGTCTCGGGTTTGAGTCCCGGCTCGGACCAAATGTTTTTATGATCTAGAAATATTTGTTTCGAAGTTTGGGTGTTTTATATGTATAATATGTATGTACTTACAAGAAAAAGTGAACATGTATTTATATCAGTTGTCTTACCCACAACACATGCTCTGCTTAGCTTGGGACTAGATGGCGTTGTGTGTTTGAATCTAAAAACAGGCTAAATAGAGACGTAAGAATCCCACATACAGACACATATATCTTCCTACTTTCTATTTCAGTGGAAATATTACTTTCATTGTCATAACAATATATACATAGTTTAATAAAGTAAGAAAAATATCAACTCTAAATATAACTTTCTCTTTGTGAAAAAGGTCTAAATGCTGCACTAAATTATATTTGCCCTTGCGTGACCAGACTATACTGACAACTTGGTAAAATACGCGGTCGGTAACACATATGACTTGTTTATTTTAATACAACAATATTATTAGTATGTATTGCATATTTGTGTGTATGAGTGTTTTTATATGTGTTTTTATAATTGTATGTGTACATATTGTATATATGTGAATATAAGTGGATATATGAGGATATATTTAAATATACCTGATTATATGTCTCTTCGATATTTTTTATCCATCCTAAGGTTGCCTGGAAGAGATTGTTCTTGGCAATAAGGCCGCCCTTTGTACATTAAATTATGTATTGGTCATCTTATGTACTCTCTTGTAAATATGTAGAACGGTTTACAACAAAAGAGTTTTCTATCTATTATGTCGAATATAAGTATATTCAAGTTTAGTGGAAACGTTTTTCATTTGTTAGCAAATGGTGAAATATTAACATTAGACAGCTCATAGACAGAACTTCGTGTGCGTATTTTTTCAATCATAATTGTAATCGGCTCCTATTGGTTTAAGCGTATTGTTAAGTAACAAAACACACATTTTAAAAAACGTGTAAGTTGGTCGAATAGTTTCGAAGTTCATCGTGAGCTACAACGTAATAAGAGAATTATATAATTTATACTCTCGATATTAATACACTTGATGGAACTTATTGTAAAACATTCAAGAAATAAAATTGCTTGTACTTAATCCACTATTTTAATTCAATTTACACCTGACCGGTTTCGCCTTATGGCATTCCCAAAGGTGCTTACATAAAATATTTACATTTAAAACCTAAATTAACATAAAAATTAAACATAAAAAATTACATAATACGAGTATAATAATATTATCTATACAAATAAATAAAAAATTGTGTCTGTTTGCAACTTGAAAATAAGAGCTTTTCACAAAATACATAATTTGAAACTAGCTCGTTCATCTAGGAACTGAATATTTATTCAGCCTATAATTACAATTATTAAAAAAATCCTGGACATTTACATTGCAAAGACAAACAACTGATTTATCATCAACAGCTTTTAATAGTCCACTGCTAAACATGAGGCTCCTGCTAAAGGAAGTTTTAATTTAAAACAAACCATACCTGATTAAAAATCCATGCAATATTTTAAAATTTTATGTATATATTATTGTTGAAGTGAGCGTCGTTCAAAACCTTATAATGATTAATAACGAAAACTGTCTTTGGTGCTTACTTACTACTCCGCTGGTTACAGGAAAGTAATACGTTCTACTTTTCATATAACCAAACAGCTATTTAAGTTGGATAAACGCGTAAAAAAAGAACTTTTACCAGCTTAACTACAACGCTTTTGATATTAGCAGTTTACACGCGATCATTTGGTTGCCAGTTCAAGATTGTGATATCTGGAAACGAGATTATGTAGTTTGTATAAAAGTAACTCTTATGTGAATACTATTAAAGCACAAATGGGGTGCGCAATTTCCAGAATAGTAAAAATATTTTATTACGCTCGATTTCTATGAATGAAAAGTTTTTATGTTTGCATTTCTATCAAATTGATATCATTTTGTTTATTTCTTTAAATATATACAGGTCTAATTATGATATATATATAAATAACAGTTACGTTTCGTTGCAAATGCATGAAGTTAACAAGAAATTATGCTTGAAACCAATTTATGTATTTATTTTGTTACAGCTATAAAATTTTAATTAAATTTATTTCTAACTATTGTGCAACATATATGGTATTTAAAAATTATTTTTACGGGAATTAACGCGATCACTTATTAAAAGGTATTACAGTCAGCCTGTGACCACGGCCGGCGCAGCCTGGTCGAAACGTCAGGCAAATCAGAGGTATGTAATACCTTTTAATAAGTGATCGCGTTAATTCCCGTAAAAATAATTGTTAACATATCATGGAATGCGAAAGTTTAAAAGTTAGTATATATGGTATTTTATACCGATAGTCAAGTTTCTTTATTTGTTCCAGATAATGATCTCAAAACCAATACTGCTGACGCATCATCGGGTGTAGATGATCTCCCCCCTCGACCTGGAAAAAGATAAAAAATGGAACATCACAACCGACACTCAAACAGAAATAATTATAGAAAACATAAAAGAAGAAAAATATAATATATCGAACAACTTTTACAATGTGATTACAACGACAAATGAAGTGAATAGTGAATGCGGAAATCTGACTTTAAATGCTTCAATTGTAAACGAATGTCATGAAAAAACTTATGACTGTTTTGAAATAAGTGTAGTGATAATATTATTCTTATTAATAGTTGTGACAGTTATTGGTAATACATTGATAATATCGGCTGTGGTGACGACGAAACGGCTGAGGACTGTAACAAACTGTTTCGTCACGAGTTTAGCAGCAGCAGATTTGTTAGTTGGGATATTTGTTATGCCGCCTGCAATTGCTGTGCATATAAGTGGTAAGTTACACTTTTGTGTACTAAATCTTATGTTGGTTAGAGTAGGCGTACTGTGCAGTCACTCGACCTTGACATGATTGAGCTACTTATTAGTTAAATACGAAAATAAGTAAACAGTATTCCTATCCTATCCAGGTTGTTCCCGGTTTCCATTTTGTCCATTCAATATACTTCTGAAATTTACATCAAAACCCTAAATTACTCGGTTAGCAGTAAAGTAGCGCCCTACTACGTATGAAAGTGTAACTAAAATAATAGTGTCGGTGTAATCGTACCCAGTAATGATGAACAAAATTCAAAAAAGTGTTGTTAAGTCAAAATGATTATATTTTACTTTCAATCAGAACAAAGATCGGCACAAATCTGTTTCTTTTGAGTTTATATACTTCACAGAGTTGAATAGTTCTGCCTATCCTGTGTTTTATTAATGTATTATCTTTAAAGGCAAATGTTTTCTTGTTATTTCATTTGTAAAGTACAGAAAAGATACGAAATACAAAAAAAATGCAATTAGGAAAATGTAAACAATGCTAATTATTACGATATGTCATGATACGGAGCTTTTCAGCTAATAAGCGTCTTCTAAGCTTAAATTATCATGTGTGCTTAAATGCTCGAAAACAATGCAACAAAGGAAATTTTCGTGGAAAATGTCTCGCTCAAATGTATTCATGGAAAGGGATTATGCATGAGATGTGTTAAGCTACGCTCTGCTAACTTAACGGCATGAATAAGGGTACATCACAGTCAGACCAGAGTAATATACTTCCTGACATTATTTAGAAGTAAACGAGTACTAAAGGTGTGTGGTTGTTGTATTTATTTTTATACTAGCTGAACCCCGCGGTGTTACCCGCGGTTACTGTTGTACCGCGAGTAACGCCGCGGGACAAAGTTAGTCTAAAAAAAGTAGCCTAAGTTACTCCCCGGATCATCAGCTACCTGCCAGTAAAAGCCCCGTCCAAATCCGTCCAGCCGTTCCAGAGATTACCCGGAACAAACAGACAGACAGACAGACAGACAGACAGACAGACAGACAGACAAAAAAATTTTATCACATTTTTGGTATATGTATCGTGTATACATACATATCCATTGATTAAAAAGCTGTTATTTTAATATTACAAACAGACACTCCAATTTTATTTAGTTGTATAGATTTCAAATGCCACATTATTTTTCTTAAAGGATGCTATTTTCAAATATATTGTCAAATCTAGCATTGACCGTTACTTAATTACACTGCTGATTAGTAGTGCAGAAGAGAAAAAATTATTTTCCATGACACTACTGGTAGTGTAAATTGACATTACGGTGGGTGAGAAGCCGTTAGGTTTATAAATAAAAATGAATCGCTAAATGTGACCAATTCGATTTCTTTTTTAATATTTTCGTTAAGGCATAAGGATGGTTCTGATGGAGAGGAGAAACTTAAAACTTGCGAGGAAAATAGCAAATCATAAATTGTGTTTAAAGATTTTTTAATTTCTCATAATAACATAGTTAGTTCACTTATGATGAGATACATAGTAATAACAACTTATGACTAATACAATTTCACCTTTCATCGTATTGGAAGCTACGAGCACAATGTACACACATATTTTTTAGCCCGCTTTTAAATACATTTAAACTATCACATTCCTTTAATTCATTCGGCAGTCTGTTATACAGTTGTGCTTCCTCATATAATATTGTGTTTTTTCCGTAGTTAGTTCTTACTTTCGTTAGTTCTATTTTATTTGTATTTCTTAAATTATGTGTAATTGGTTTCTTGTGTAAGTTTATGTCAGTTTGAATGGAATGGTTTGTGATGTTTTTAACTAGAAGGCATGTTTGTATATATATATATATATATATATATATTGACTGCCTCGTTGGTCTAGCGGTTGGCGTGAGCAACTGCTGATCATGAGGTCTCGGGTTCGATTCCCGGGTCGGACCAAATGTTTGTATGATCTACAAATATTTGTTTCGGAGTTTGGGTGTGTTCTATCTATAATATGTATGTATTTACAAAAAAAAAGTATATATGTATTTGTATCAGTTGTCTAGTACCCCATAACACAAGCTCTGCTTATCTTGGGACTAGATGGCGTTGTGTGTTTAGATGTCCAAAAAAATATTTATTTATTTTATTTATTTATATTTCTAAATATAATAAAATAATAAATAATAATAAATAAACGTCACTAAACTAGGTCGTTAAACTAGGTCTGCAGGTCAGTCAAATGTTGTTTTAACTATTTAAAGGGCTATAAGATTTTCTTTATGACCTAAACGATTGTTCCTCATTTGTTAAACATTGACAAATTGCTTAAAATAACTTGTAAAATAAGTTTATCTTTCCGATGAATACTTGTGCTAATAATTTAAAAAAAGAGATTATCTATATAAGCCCCTTTACTTAATTGATTTTATCTGCACAAAAAATATGAAGATAATGTTATGATTTGATCAGAACAATAACAACGTGGGACTTAATATTAGATAAACATCAAAGAACTTACATAAATTCAATACATATCCTAATAATCCCTTAACACAAATTCTTTAGTCCTTTATCTGTTTCCTCTTTGTTATCCCTGATAATATAATCAGACGAATTCAGCTCATCAAAGTAGCCTAAAATATGAGGAAAACGGAAGCAAAAACATCGTGCTATAAACAGAAAAATAACTTAATCTTTTGCTGTTTTAATATTTTGAACGGGTTTTATTAGAAGATTTAGACGGTTTTTTTTACAATCCTTTTAAACTTAGCTATTATAGTTAAAAGTGTTATATTTTATATTCACAATTTTTTTTACTATAATTACATCGCACAATTAATTTAATTTATTTGATTCTGAATTTTAATCATATGAGGCACCCTCAGAACAGCTCCCTTTGCAAGTTTTTTACGTCGAATCTCATTCAAACAACGCTAACGCCTCTATAATGAATGGCTAATATTTTGTTTTGCTTTCAACATCGCCTGAAAACAAAACCACTAAAGGAGTTGAAGCAAATACTTAGCCTAACAAAAAAATAATTCACTAAAACAAATAAAAAAATCTGTAAGCCTATCGGAAGGTATTTTAAAACCGGGCATGCTAAATTACCTGAATAACGGAAATACGAACAACTCATCATATCTGCAGCCAAATAAAAACGTTAACATATGGCAATTACCGTCCTCTTCTCGCAAAGTCAACATACAACAACCACTATCAGAACACCAAACACATCTTCCAAGCCGGCTGGTCACCGTGGAAGATCATGACCAAAACCCTCCAAACAACTGTGTGTGATTTTACTCTTTAGTCTTTTACCCACAATAATCAAATCTATCAACGTTATTTGAGCCTGTCTCTGCCACGTAAACTTGTGAATTTCTTTGTGTGCTTATGCTGTGTTGCTCACAAACTTTCTCTTTTTGAGCCTAGCTCATTCAACTCTTCCCAGAACTTTTTATTCCTCTCGTCAACTGGCTTTGATGTGTCTGGAGCTTAAACTCTAACTACAAATTGTTTTGTAAAGTCCTCCTTGTTCCTCATAAATAGAAGTCTGTGACTCATACATTCGTATCCATTAACACACTTAGCCCTTTTTTTTTTAGAGAACACGATGCTTACTTCTTGTCTAGCTCTTTCTGTTTCTGATACACCTGACCAGAACAATGTCAGGTTTATGTGCGACATCGTGCCCTGTCCGTACCTTTTGGTCTCGCTTAAATACAAAACATCTATTCTTTTGTTATTCATCAGATCACACACTTCGTCCATCTTATCAGCCATGCCTCCGCACACGTTCAGCGTAGCAAAGCGACTCTCGAGAGCCCACTTTTCGCCCCTCCGAGAAGCATTACGTAACAGGTGGCGAGCCTCGTCACCGACTTGCCCTTCTCAGAGCATTTACTTTTCTCAGCCCACAGCTGGCTGAGGAGGGATTCTTCGCACCCTCTGACCATTTAAGGTCTGCCCGGGACTGAGGGCCATTCCTTGTAAGTTCCCAGCCATAAGCGTTGGAAAGGATTTTTGGGAGTATGGACAGAATAACGAATTGGGATTATTGGTCTGGCAAAACAGTACTCGTGGCCCTGGGGTTGCGTACCCATATGCCCTGTCCGGCGGAAATGTACCTGACAGGAACACCACAGGAGAACGAATAATATTATTTTCAGTAATTTAGCATAAAATTGTTTTTATTTTTAAATTCAATTAATTATAAAAACAATGTATTTAAAGTATTTAAATTTCAAAGTGTAGGTATAACTTTAAAGTTTATTTAAATCCTAAGACGAGTCGTAAAAATATTTTTATAAATTTAATTAGCGAAAGTCGTTCGTATGTTGAGGAAGCTATTTAAAGTTAGGTACAGTTTATGATTCGTACAAGAAAACCCAGATATATCTTAACCGAAACAATTGTAAAGTTTATAAGTAATTTACTTTGCTCCAGTTACTAAAATGGGAATAACCTGTATTGTATGATCAAGTTAGTATTTAATAAAAACTTTTAAAAACATTGAAACTATTTGTAATTTATCTAGCAGATGTCTGTTGATGTGATTCCATTAGTTGGAAATAAAAATAGCTAAGGTGGTCATTAAAAAGGCTGTAACAAGCTTGTGTCTGACCCTTACCAATAAATGACCCGTCCGTTCATTTGACTCTTATACCATAACAAGCCGACCCACGCAACCTCGTTTTTTTATTTTTTTTATTTATGTAAACAGTGACATCTTACACATTACAATAAATGAAATACTCGCCTTTGCGTCTTCTATTGCCCGTAGCGTGATAATTTTCCCCCGTTTTCGAAACATTTTTCATTGGTGCTCCGCTCCTATTGATCCTAGCGTGATGATATATAGCCTTCCTCGATAAATGGGCTTTCTAACACTGAAAGAATTTTTCAAATCGGACCAGCGATTCCTGAGATTAGCGTGTTCAAACAAACAAACAAACTCTTCAGGTTTATATATTAGTAAAGATGTAAAGTATTTATGACTGGCTGAACCCCGCGGTGTTACCCGCGTTTATTGTCGTACCACGGATAACGCTGCGGGACAAAGTTAGTCAAAAAAGTAGCCTGAGTTACTCCTTAGATCATTAGCTATCTGCCAGTAAAAGTTCCGTCAATCGGTCCAGCCATTCCAAAGATTACCTGGAACAAACAGACAGACAGACCAACAGACCGACAGACAAAATAATTAATTATATTATTCTGGTTCATGTATCGTGTATACATACATATTCATAGACATTCCAATTTTATTTATTTGTATAGATGAATAAATTTGACGCAGCCAATTTTGTAATGGATTAGGACTAAAAAGGGCTAAGAATTCAGAGTGTTACCACTATTCATCCTAACGGTGTCTTAAGAGGCGATTAAGACAGCAAACTATATAGAACATCATCACTACAAAGAGAACGGAACACTTGAACCAAACCATTTTTCTTTTTGTCTTAACGTGAGGAAACCCCCTCGCGCCTTCACCGTTTGCGGCGGGACGGTGTGTTGGAGTCGAACCGACTAAAACCACACGGTGTGCCACTCTGCGCCTGAGAAGGGAAGGATCTGGGAACTGCTTGGCCAGTGTGGTATTATAATACCTCTAGCCCAGAATTTCCTTTCCAAGGAGAGTTATATATCAAGAAGTGGGCTGTTAAAGTGTGTAAAAGTAAATACCTCCTTAATAGAGATCAGAAGTTCAGTGGTCGTTCGCAGAATACAGTTCAGTATTTGTTGTTTAAAGTAAATTCTAAATGTTTGTCTTATATTTTCAATTCTAAAGAATATACGAAGTCCCTAGCTACCCGACTGAATCAAGGCAGTAGGTAACTTAAAAATGTTATCCAGTTCCGAGTTTATTACGTCATCAGATAAAATACTTACTTCAAGAAAAATGAGTTATTACAGCCACTCGTTGCTATGAATACCGTTAAATATAAAGAATACGACTATAAAAATTATTGTAACAAATGACTTTCTCACAGAAACTCTTTGTTTTATTTTGGTTTGTTTCAAAATTGCTGAAATTTTATGACTTTTGTACTAAGTTTGTACGCCTTGGAAAATATTTCGTATTTAAATTGTGACAACCTTATTTGCTTAAGGCGCAACATTATTTCGTTATTACATTTGTTTTAATATTCAATAGCCTTGAGCAAAGCCTTTTTTATCCACTTTGAAAGTTCTTTCTGTCTGTCTGTTATGCTTTACTGCTAAATCACTGAACCGATTTAAATGAATATCGGTATAGAGATAGGTTAGATACGTGGTTACCTTGGAAACTGACATAGACTACTTTTTTCCGCGAGAACCGAAATATACATGGGCTGGCGGCTCCGGAGGTAATAGTTAGTTTAAAATATTACCTATATCTAAATATATATATAAATATTACAATATCATGACTGATAAGGATACGCTACGGCTGATCACCCTATTTACCAAGTGTTTAATAATCCAGATTTCGGCACGTGGCATGAATTTTATTATGTCTGGGTTAAATTTAGCCATGATAAACATATGTGTGTTCAGAAATATAGATATGTTTATGAGCTACTCAACTGCAGGCTATGCATAGTCTGGGATCGGACTGTTGTGTCTCGGGTCATTATTACTCAAGTGAAGTTATGTTGCTGTAATCACTGACGGAATATAGTATATTGTGTCAGTGCTATAATTATTACTTTAGCTTCAAAGAAAACATATGTAAAACCAGTCTTTTGTTGATAAATTATTGAGAGTATAAGAACCTTATCTTTGTGTGCGTATATGTATACACTAGCTGACCCACGCAACCTCGTTTGCGCCTTATATTGCCCGTAGCGTGAAAATTTCCCACGTTTTTGAAACATTCTTCATTGTTGCTCCGCTCCTATTAGTAGTAGCGTGATGATATATACCCTATAGCCTTCCTCGATAAATGGACTATCCAACACCGAAAGAATTTTTCAAATCGGACCAGCGGTTCCAGAGTTTAGCGTGTTCAAACAAACAAACAAACTCTTCAGCTTTATATATTAGTATAGATACACGTATCCAGCTTTACCTAGTTTCTTACTAGTAATTATTACTACTCCTACGAGTAGTACTTCTTGATAGTTTAATCCAATCAATTGCGATTTTTACTGGCAGGTTTACGTGGGTGGTAGTAGTTACCTACTATAAATTGACCGTTCTGGTCGTCTGTTAAAAATAATTTTTATACTTATATATAAAGCTGAAGAGTTTGTTTGTTTGAATGCGCCAATCTCAGGAACCGCTAATCCGATTTAAAATATTATTTCAGTGTTAGATAGCCCATTTATCGAGGTAGGCTATAGGCATCACGCTATGATCTATAGGAGCGGAGCACCAATGAAGAATATTACAAAAATGGGGAAAAATTATCATGCTACGGGCAATAGAAGATGCAAACGAGGTTGCGTTGGCCGGCTAGTACGAAATAAAAGTATTTCGTATTTTATTTTTTAGACTAGACCTAGAAGACTACCAGAGCATTACAGCTACTAAAATGTATTTCCTTTTTTATTTCAGCCGACCGACTATGTTCAAGTACTTTTACATAAAGAAAACTACATTATCTGATAATTAAATCGTTATGAAATAAAAAGAAGTGCATTTCTAAATAAGCAACTTAATATTTTTAGGGTCTGAGTCTTTTACGTTTCAAAAATATTCCGTCATACATAGTTTTATAAACTAAAGTATTGAAAGTAACGTTTTTCTACAAAGGATATATCTATATAACAAAAGTAAACTAACCTAACCCCATAAAATAAAACACCATGATCCACAACGACCTTGTCAAACCTTTTGTGGGATATTTTCTCCCGACCTTTTCTTCCGATGAACGATAAAACGACTCGGATATAATCAGAAAATATAAGGCACTTGGTCTAAAGTCAATGGTGCCTGAAACTTCCTGTTGGTATCAGATTTATTTATTTTTCGTGGAGATTGTGTAAGTCTTGAATTAAACGGATCCTGTATCACGGGTCTGGTACTCAACTTCCTACAGTACGTATCCTATTACAGAAATACGGATAAAACGACACGATTAGCTCCATGGTTTTGTATTTTGAGAGTCATTTTGAAAGGCATTTTGGCGTTGCTAAAGCTTATTACTGCGTTATAGATTTCATTCAGAATAAATCTGCCTGGAGTGTTAAGTAAGAGGGGTGAGAAGTTCTAACCACTAATAGTTTTAAAAACAATGGTTTATGAACGCTGTCGTCGATGGAAATTCGATTGACCTGAACAGGTTTCGTGAAACCTTCTTTACTTTTAAACTTTATTTACAATTTTATCTCTAGAGCCGCATTATGAGCATGAAACGCTTTTGTTGTAAGCCTTATAGGTGATAGCAGACTGGTCGATGAATTGCTATATAAATGTATTTAAGAAACTTTTATGATCTGCCATTTAAGTAGTCAAGTTTACCGTGTGAAAGTCACGCTTCAGCATAAATGGGTCGGCTCGACCGGAGTTGTACCACGGCCTCACAGAATATCAGTATGAAATAGCGCTTGCGCTGTATTTCACCGAATGAGTGTGGATACCGGAGACCCATATCCCAGCATCCTCTCCTCATCCTTCAAAGGCCGGCAACGCACTTGTGACGTCTCTGGTGTCCTTAGGCGGCGGTAATCGCTTACCATCAATCAATACATCGTTTGCCCTCTATACCATAAAAAATGTGATCAGTGTTATCATATCTCCTTTATGCTAGAGTCTCGTTTTTATACGCTTCTGACTCTCGTAACTGCCTCGGTGGCGCAGTGGTAGCGTATGCAACTGCTGTACTTGAGATCTCAGGTTCGATTCCCGGGTCGGACCAAGTATTTGTATGATCGGCAAATATTTGTTTCAGAGTTCGGGTATTATCTACATATTTACAAAAAAAAGTATAAATGTATTTATATCAGTCGTTTACTTCCCAAAATGCAAGCTCAGCTTAGCTTGAGACTAGACGGCGTGGTTTATTAGATGTCCGATTCATATAATAACTTAATGATTAGGTGCTGCTGACATTTGAATGTGTACTACAGGATACATTAAAATGTCGATGACATCATCTTCATCAACATCATCTTCATCATCAACAATCATGCATGCCAGACATATTGATATAGAATTTGTTTCTAGTTTTTCTTTTCTTTACAATGTTGTCGTAAGCACAACAAGGTCAACTCAATAAAAGTAATTGAGTTTAACTTAGAACACTATATTCTACCAGCACTGGTCATTGTTCTGGTAAATGAATGATCAAATATAGTGATTAATCAAAAGTTATCACTCATATATCAGTGGCTACGACCATTTTCACAAACTCCGTTCCAATGAAACTTTTACAATAGAGGCTGACCAATGATTGATGATAGTACATTATCTAAATACACCACAGATGTGTGAAGTAAAATAAATCAGTGAGATGAATCTGATTAATGTCTAACAGAAGACCTAGGTATGGAGTCCCAACTACTGAGGAAATATGTCCTCAGGTCGTTCATCCTTTAGAGACAAAGCGATTTACATAGTCTTACTATTAGTAACGTTTATTGGAAAATTTGATTTATACCCAGGACCGGTAGCTAGTTGTGTGATGAAGAAAATAATGTACTCTGTAGCTTGGTGTAGTTCTAATATATAAAATTCTCGTGTCACAGTTTTAGTTGCCAAACTCCTCCGAAACGGCTTGACCGATTCTCATGAAATTTTGTGAGCATATTGAGTAGGTCTGAGAATCGAACAACATCTATTTTTCATCCCCTTAAATGGTAAGGGTCACCCATCCTTAAAAAAAAAAAATGGCAAAACGACGTTTGCCGGGGCAGCTAGTTTATCTATAAAAACTAGCCATTGCCTGACACACTTCGCTGTGCCTCATTGATTAGAAATGTGAAACTAAATATAAACGGAAAAAAGATAAAAACCATGTTTGAATCATGTCAAAATTTCAATCAGTAAGTGACTTTTAAAGTTTTTGAAGCGCTGGCAAATTAACATAATAAAATTATTTTGTGTTAAAAAGTTACAAGATATTACGTATTATATGCTTAGAATATTTTTAATACAGCACAGAGTCTGCCCAAGTGTGAATATGACGGTCAACTTATAATTATTATAATAAAGAAAAAAACGATTAATAAACAAAAAAATAAATAAACCATATATTTTTTTGATTTAGAGAAGACACATATCCTGTGTCGCGGGGACTTTACAAATATACTTGTGTGCGAGGCTCGGGGTTTTAATGATAGGCTTGCTAGTGGACTGTATTTTGGTTTATTTGTAGCGGTAGTAATTACAAGTAATATAACGTGGCGTACAAGGTAAATCGGGCGGCACGAGAGAGTGAATGACAAAAAGTGTTGCCAGCTCGTAAACAATAAAATATACATTTTTTATGTTGTCTCCAACATAGCTGGGGCCTCAAAGATGCCAACATTGATTTACAGTACAAAGTTAACAAAAATTATAAATATACTGTTACAATTTTTCTATATTATATTATTGTTTTGTGTACAACATTTTTATCCATCGTATTTAAACATATTATTAAATATCTACAATCCTTTTTATAATTGTTATGTCTAAGTAAAACTAAGATTAAGTTGACTGTTAGCCATAAACTCACAAATCTCAGTTACAGTTTGAATCTTGTAATTGTGTTTTACATTCACTTACAGTTAAAAACGCGTAAGAACACTATATAATATTTTAAACAGGTATCAAGTATAAATTTAATCAATTCAAAATTATAGTGGCTACGTAGTTAGTAAAACATTAACTTAACTACTTTCTATGGGTAGCACACAAACTTTGGTAATAGACCGACGATGAGAGTGGCCAGTGGATGTTATGACTTCCACCGCTCGTACAGCGCCATCTGCGCCTGGAAAAACCTTCGTCACTCTCGCCATCGGCCACTCCAAAGGGGGAACATTGTCTTGCCTAAGTATAACTAAGGATCCGACAGTTATGTTAGGAGTAAGAGATCTCCATTTTGGCCGATTTTTGAGAGTAGTAAGATACACATTCTTCCAATATTTCCAAAATAATTGTTTTATGTTGGTACATATTGACCAAAATTTTAATAAATTGGTAGGAGTGTCACTAACATCTTGGTCAGGGAATGAGGTGAGAGGAGAACCCGTGAGAAAATGTCCCGGTGTTAGGTATGAAAAGTCTGTCGGGTCAGTTGATACAGCACAAAGCGGTCGCGAGTTTAACACGGCTTCTATTTCTGTAAGAACAGTAGAAAGCTGTTCATATGTTAGCAACGCTCTTCCCAGTACACACTTTAGGTGGTACTTTACGCTTTTAACAGAACTTTCCCAAAGCCCACCAAATACAGGGCTATAACTGGGTATAAAGTGGAATCGTATACCACGCTCTGAGGCAAAGGATTGTACTTGTACTTGGTGGTCCTTATCACCACCGTACAGTCGGTACAAGTCACCTAATCGGGTCCTTGCCCCCTTGAAAGTAGATGCGTTGTCACAATAAACATCGCTGGGCAGATTCCGTCTAGATATAAAGCGTCTAAAGCAAGCCAAGAACGTGTCTGTAGTTAGATCGGATGCTAGTTCGAGGTGTATAGCCTTGGTGACAAAACATACCAGAACAAGAATGTAACCCTTTCCTACGATGGATTTTCTAATGCGACTGAGCTTCACGGAAATGGGCCCAGCGAAGTCTATGCCGACCTTTTCGAAGGGACGACACGCGGTGACTCTGTCGGCTGGTAAGGACCCCATTAGTTGACTCGTAGCCGCTGCTTTTAATCTGAAGCAGGTTACACACTTATATATTATCCTTTTTACAGTTCTTAGACCATCAGTAATCCAGTACCTCTGATTTAGACTACACAATACCAATTTCTGACCCGCATGTAGTAATCTGAGATGCTCACGTCTGATGATCAGTTCCGTGATGCTCGAGTGTTTAGGTAAGATAATCGGGTGTTTCTTAGAATAGGGAAGAGTGGCATGATGGAGTCGGCCACCTACACGCAAGACACCATCCTGGTCTAAAAAGGGATGTAACGCCTTCAAGCTACCCGTGATCTGACCACCAGATTGTATAGATCGCATCTCGTCACTGTAAAACATATTTTGTTCGAACTTAATTATACAAGATAATGCATGATCCAGTTCATTTGCACGCAAATATAAATCTTTATATTTTACAGAATTAGGTCTAGTATTTTTACAGAACCTTAGTACATATGATAGAATCCTAACCATCTTATTGATGTCAGAATATTTATATTGAAAAATTTCGAAAATACTTTGATTATCTTTGTTATTGTGTACCACAGAAACCACCGGGGCAGAAAAAACATTATTTACCGTTTGTTTAATCTCAGGTATGGTAACAGAACCATTGCCTGTAATAGAAAATGAAAAATTCCTATCATGTAATGACACAGGACCATTCCACCACAATGTGTGGTTTTTTAAATCGTGTGGCA
Source organism: Spilosoma lubricipeda (assembly GCA_905220595.1). NCBI lineage: Eukaryota > Metazoa > Arthropoda > Insecta > Lepidoptera > Erebidae > Spilosoma > Spilosoma lubricipeda. The sequence continues at coordinate 11,072,367 of HG992296.1, read as the reverse complement.
GTAAACCTCGGCTGACACAATCAGCAGGGTTGTCTTTCGTATCTATGTAATGCCACCGAAAGCAGTTCCGATTTGAAAGCTCCTGAATAACCCTAACTCTGTTGGCAATGTAGGTATTAAGTTTAGAAATATCTGTACCCAACCAAGCTAGTACAATCTGTGAGTCAATAAAGAGGTGTGTCCGTTCTACACTTACCTTTTTATTTAAAGTGGGAAGTACCTTATCGGCGAGCCTGGCGAGCAAGAGAGCACCATTTAACTCCAGCCTTGGTATAGTCAGCTTTTTCTTATGAGGATTAATCCTAGACTTAGAACACAACAACTTTATACTGACTTTATCTCTGTTGTCGATGACTCGCAAATACAGACAGCATCCATGCGCGATTAGAGATGCATCAGCGAAACCTATCAGTTGAATAACTGTAACATTGGTTGGCTTAACACACCGCGGCACGTGTATAGGCTGCATGTTTTTTAAACTCTCTACAAACTCCATCCACTGCTGACAGATGCTATTGGAAGGGACTTCATCCCAGCCAATGCTTTCGGCCCACAGAGATTGCATGATTAGCTTAGCCTGAATGAATATCGGACCCATGAGCCCTAGCGGGTCAAAAAATCGACTAACATAACTTAGAATTTCTCTCTTAGTATTTTTTGTGACTGAAAACTGCTCTGACGTGTGAAGTTTGAAAGTGTCAGAACGTATATCAAAATTTACACCTAGTGCCTTAACTGACAGATCATCCTTTTGTAGTTCCACATTACCAAAGTGTTGTTTTTCTTTGGGAACATTAGCTAGTACTTCATCACAGTTAGAGGACCACTTATGCAACTGAAATCCACCCAGAGATAATAACTTAATTAACTCTTTCTGGTCATTAACTAAATCCTTCTTTGTGGAATTTGTTACCAATGTATCATCAACATAGGTATTATTTCTTAATATTGATGCTGCTGAAGGCAATACATTTTCAAATCGCTCTGCCAACTCAAGGAGGCATCTAGTTGCTACATAAGATGAAGTTTTTAAACCGTAAGTGACAGTCTGTAATTGAATACATTTAATGTCTTCACTGGGCTGATCTCGCCATAAAATGTTTTGAAGTGAACATTGCCTTGGATCTAGTGAAATAAATCTAAACATCATTTTCACATCAGAAATAAAAAAATACTGATCAAGTCTGAAAGAAATCAATACATCTAGAAGATCCTTTTGAACTACAGGACCATTCATTAACATTTCATTTAATGAAACCTTTTTATTAGTCATCATTGACCCATCAAAGACTACTCGCAGCTTTGTTGTTTTGCTATCATTCCTGATAACAGGGTGGTGAGGCAAAAAATATACTGGGTCTTTAGTTAGATCATACTGATTTATATCTATGTATTTACCATGACCTAACTTAATATATTGGTCAATGAACATTTTATATTCCTGAAAAAGTTTGTAATCTTTACTTAACCTCTTTTCTAAGTTAAGAAACCTACATAAGGCTAAGTGAAAGGAATCTCCTAATTCATTATTTATTTGTTCTAGAGGGACTTTAAGAGGCAAAGAGACTCGAAATTTATTGTTATTTAGAATAACTGTTTCCTTAAAGTGTTCTTCCGTATAAACAAGCTCTGGTAAAGACTCTGGGTAGACCTCAGCTACTTGTTCAGTCGCCCAAAAACGCGACATAGACTCACTGATGCTATTGTCACATTTTCTACAAAACAAAGATATTACCTCATTTATCCTTTTTACTGAAGGCAAGTGTCCTGCTACTATGCAGCCTAGAGAGGTGTTGATTAATCTTGGCTGCTTCACAATGTGAGTGACAGCATCATCACCAGTCGTCTCAGGCTGAGGCAGTAATATCTGAAAGAAAATTTCAGCGCCTAGAAGCAAATGGATGTCACCTGGCTTATTAAAGCAAGCATCAGCTAATTGAGAGTCAGGAGGGATATTAATTTGTGCAATATCAAATGCTCTTTGTGGTAGTGGTGTAGTTATTTGTGGTACCACATGACAGTTCACCTTTGTTTTGAATGGATATTTCAAAGAATGAATTTCAATCTCCATCGAGTGAGTGATTGTGTGCTGAATGTTAGTGATGCCTATAATATTATTTTTAGTTAGACAAAGAGTCCTACCCACCAGATCAGCAAGTTTTTGTGTCATAAAGGAGACCTGTGAGCCACTATCTAAGAGTGCTCGACAGGTAATTATAGTGCCTGACTTAGAAAATATTTTAACTCGAGCTGTAGGCAGTAACACTGCATGCAATGCATTAGACAGTAAGGTTACAGTGGGGATCGGCCCAGCAGCTTCAGGCTCAATGTGAAGAAGTGTGTGATGTGCCTGCTTACATACATTGCACTTAAAATGAAAGCGACACTTCTTGGCATGCGCATTCAAGCATAGCTTGCATAAATTATTCCGTTCAGCAAACCTTAACCTGGCCTCAGACGGTGCAAGCTTAAATTTAGAACAAGAATATAATTTATGGTTCAACTTACAGTAGATGCAGTTAGAAGCCTCCTTACTCACTTTCCCACCTGAAGTTGAAACAGCAGCATTCGAAGCAAAATGTTGATGTTTGTGAGCCACACAGTCTGTGTTCTCTAACGCGAGAGCACGGCGCTCAAGAAACACCAAAAAATCCGTCAATGTTGGCTTTTTCATGGTATCACGCTCTAGTTGATAAGCTCTATTGTTATATAAATCCAATTTTTTGGACAGCACATAAATTAAAATACTATTCCAAGATTCAACTGGTTCGCTTAAGTTTTTGAGAGCAGCTACATTTTGTTTGACTTTAGAGATGAATGCTCGCAGACTTGAAGGGGTAGATTTTGTAATGGGGGTCAGATCCAGAAGAGTTGCTATGTGCTCATTCACTATCTGGAACTGGTTGTCATATCTAGACTTAAGGAGATTGACAGCTTCCTCATAACTGCTATCAGTGAGAGGCAAATTACTCACTAGTGCAAGTGGTTCGTCTGAAAGAAATGTTTTTAAATAATACAATTTCTGTACCGGAGGTTTCGTTTTATCGGATCCTATTACAGAATCAAACATATTGAAAAACTCGTGAAATTCAGAGTAACGACCACTGAATTTTGGTATTACAATATGTGGTAATTTTATGTTAGAAACAACACTGGTATTACAAGGCGTAGTGCAAGAGAAACTGTTTAGTTTTTTATTTAATTTAGACATTAAATCAATGTACTTTTCTTCGATTTCACCTAAATCTTCACTGTCATTTTGGTCTAATACAAAAATCTTTACACATAGTTCATTGTACTCACAGAAAACCTTTTCCAATCTAAGTTTTTTTTCTTGTAAAATTTCCTTTAAAGCAGAATCAAAGTCGTCACTTGACACAAACTTTTGAAGCCGCGTTATGCTTGCCTTACGTTGGCCACGCGCGGCAAGTAACTCGGCAAGTTGACCCTTTGTCGCCATACTGTAGTAAATTTTGTATTAATATGAATTTTTGGATTGTATTAATAAACTGGTTATATTGTTAATAAACAATTAAACACTTTAAAATGTTTCAAAATTGCACTAAGACCATAAAAGTTCGTGAGTTCTGTCAACAGTGAAGATAGTGGCAACAGGCTTGCATCAGACGCGATGCAAACTTTTTTGATTGGCGGACACAAACGAAGCAGCTCGCTGATTGGCGGATCCGGGCGATACCATTAATCGGCGTCCGTGATTGGCCGGTTTCAAAAACGAGTCGACTGTCGCTATTCGTCGCTTGTTCCGTATGTTTAGAAGAATGATTTATGACTATTATCGCTTCTATGGCGAATGGCGATATTTTACAAAGTTTACACTGCCACAAACACGCTGTTTGGAGATGATTTTAACTTTATAGGTATCTGTATTGACGCACGACGTCCTGATGAGTAACACGATGTCGTCTTCGGGGCAACACGTCGTTAAAATCAAAAGATCGCTCCTCTTGACAGCTTGACAGGCGGACATTGACCTCTTGGTAGCACACCTACCTCAATCTCGTTATATTGCTTGAAATCTTCTCCCAGGGATGGCTCTCGATGTCGAAGGACCATGTGCGAGGCTCGGGGTTTTAATGATAGGCTTGCTAGTGGACTGTATTTTGGTTTATTTGTAGCGGTAGTAATTACAAGTAATATAACGTGGCGTACAAGGTAAATCGGGCGGCACGAGAGAGTGAATGACAAAAAGTGTTGCCAGCTCGTAAACAATAAAATATACATTTTTTATGTTGTCTCCAACAACTTGAAACTGACACATAGAACACCCAGACTCAGACTGTCAATTTGTGGATCACTCAAAGCGATGTCTCACAACACTTGGCGCAGTAGAAAGCGGCGTGGCGACGCTTTAAACCAATTTTTTTTTTAACCTGTGGAAACCCCCTCGGGCCGTCACCCCGCCGGGGTATGCGGCGGGGCGGTGTGTCGGAATCGAACCGACTAAAACCACACGGTGTGCCACTCTGCGCCTGAGACGGGAGGGATCCGGGAACTGCTGTTATTAACACATCCGGACCCCTCCCAGTGCCTGTCCGCACTGAAGCGGGCACCTTCTGCTGGTAAATCTCTAATTAGGCGACGTACGGCACACGCGTAACGTCGCCCCCTCGCGGGTTGCCACTAGATCGGATGGAGGGGAAAACCCTCTTATTATATTACTCTCTTTTTGACTCAGTCGGGTAAAAACCTATACGTGTCCTATCTTTTGTGATAGCATAGTCACCCTACTGAAGTAAGGGCTCGCCTACATACTTGGCTAGTGAAACGTGATATTTATTTTCGCGGCTGAGGTTTATTTTTCAACCATTTGATACTCTAATAGCTTTTAATGCTAAGGTGTGATTTTGTAGTGACGTGATTTGAATTTTACACGGAATTAAATTGCTACAATAGGCATGATGACAAATTTTTAAAAACTGTTTTATAGTGTTCGAACACATTGTGTGTATTGTCAAAAACAGTTATATTTCAACAAAAAATAAAGTTTTGGTAGGAAAAAATTGCGATTAAAATTTTAAATTTAAAATTATACCATAAGGCTCGGTGTTGTTTTTTTTTTCTTTTTTTTTTATATTTGACCCTGCCATAATGACTCTACTCTGCCTGATGGAAAGCATAAGCAGAATCCAAGAGTGATGGTCAACATACTACGAACGCAGACAATGCAACAATGCATCATTGGGCTTCCGGTCTCGCACTCACCAACGAAACACGACAGCATGATCGCTGTCATTTTACGTTGATTTTCTGTGCGAAGGTAGTACCGCCCCGGTCGAGCCGGCCCCTTCATGCTGAAATCAGCATGGCTCTACTACCTTGTAATGGCGTCTGTTTATGCAGATGCGACGTCACCATTTGTCAACCAGTGTCAATTATAGCTCTTATAGACAGTAAAGTGATCGTAGATTATTAAGTGATATAGATAAGTGACGTAACTCACTCTGATTGGTGTTCAACTTAACATGACGGATTACTTTATTTTGTAGCTTTATATTTGTGATTTAACTATTAATCTCGCTCTAAATTTGAAAACAAATATGATTTTATACTCTATGAACCAAATTTTATCAGATAAATACATCATTTTAGTCGTTCTTGGTTACTGTCATCATGCCTATTCTTGAGGGGAAAAGGTACTCTTGATAATATCAGTGATACACAAGTAAAATTTTAACAAATACAAAACCGACTTCAATGTTTGACTCGATTTCTCATAGATGCCATCATTAGATCTTAGTGCCCTTATCATGGTAGCACCGTTGGGATATCTCCTTTCCATTAAAAAATGAATCATTAAAATCGGTTCATAAACGATGAAGTTACACACACATAAAAAAATACGGTCGAATTGCGAAACATCCTCCTTTTTTTGAAGTCGGTTAAAAATAGCTAGAAATAGATAATACTAGCTTTTGACCGCGGCTCCACCCGCGTGTGTATCGTTTATTGTGGTAAATAATAGCTTCTGTGCTTTAGGACTCAAAGTATTTCCATGCCAAAATTAATTTAAATCGGTGTAGTCTAACCGTGAAAGCATTATAGACAGACAGAGATATATTTGAATTTCTCATATTGGTAAGGATATGGGCAAAAAAATATTCAACAAGTAAAATTTCAACAAAAATAAAGCCAACTTCTAATTTAGACTCGATATCTCTTGGATACCATCATCAGAACTTAATCGGTTCATAAACAACGAAGTTATCCGCGAACACACAAAAAATAATACTTATCTTTTATTCTTTGTTTCTAATGAAGTGGCATTCTCAGACACTTTTATTCAACTTAAGTGCAGTGCAATCAATGACAGGCATACAAACCGGGTGTGAATGTTTTCAAAGATCGACAAACTTTCAATAAGCAACGTCATATTAAATCTCCTTATATTTAAACTCAATGATGCAGAAGCAACCCAATAGGCCGCTATAGTGTGGGTCACCATGCTGCATTGTTGCATTTTCTGTATTCGCAATGAGTATAGTGACCACTACTCTTGGATTTTACTACTCATGCCTTTTGTCAATTTGACCGAACTATATATATACAAAAAATTGAAGTTAATCCAATAAGACGAAGCATTTAAAAATACTCAAACTTTTGGAAATATTAAATCTTTTGCAAATGTCCAGTTTCTCAAGAACATATATTTTCAATCCCGTCCAAAGAAAAGAGTTTTAGTTTAACGAGAAAGTCAAAAAATCAGACAAAACCACTACTCTCTAATAAAATACTTCGGAAAATTTTTTTTGGAAAGCTTACAAATAAATTCGATTAGGACATAGCTACGAAAAACCTTTTAAAAATGATTGATGGCCAACTTTTGAAAGCTTAGCATAATTAAGTCTCACTTTTTTATATTGGTTCATGTTTAGAGTGGATTTACTGAATAGTCCATTAACTGGAGGTTTTAAATATTCCCCTATTTTAAACCAACTTCAAAAAGAGTGCGCCGATAATTCTTTCGATGTTTGGGGTTCCATAATCTAATATATAAAATTCTCGTGTCGCGGTGTTTGCTGTTAAACTCCTCCGAAACAGCTTAACCGATTCTTATGAAATTTTGTGTGCATATTGGGTATGTCTGAGAATCGGACAACATCTATTTTTCATACCCCTAAATGGTAAGGGTGACCCATCCTTAAATATTTTTATGGCAAAATAACGTTTGCTGGGTCAGCTAGTCTTTTTATAATATTATATTACTGGCTTTTGCCCGAAACGTGTGTCATCACGGGACGCTTGGCAGATGTGAAACATCGAAATTGTTTTGTATAAGTTTTATAATAAAAAATATAAAAAAGCCTTTTTTTCTTATTTTTTTTTCATGACTGTTTATAACATTTATATTCATTTTTATTAAATACAAAATATTTAAATTAATTTGAAATCGCGACAAATTATTTTCATCAGTAACTTCGATAAGGCGAAGCAGTGAGCGTCGCCACGGCAAATCTCGGCACGCCAAAAAGTTGTTTACTCGCGCCTATAGACGTTTCACATTAAAAACTATACGAGTATGGACGATACGAGCTAAACTAGGAAGTTAAATATCACCTGTGCAATTCAATACCAATTCTCTCAGTGGGTAAAAAATGTAAAAAAAAAACAATGAAAAAGTAAAAAAAAACTTTAACGATTATATAGCTGTAAAATAACTACATCTTTTTGAAACTTGTAAAATACTGTGAGTAAGCCGCGCTTCGGCATGCATGGGTCGGCTAGACCAGAGTGATACCACGACCTCACAGACAACCGGTGTGAAACAGCGCCTGCTCTGTGTTTCAGCGAGTGAGTGAGGATACCGGAGGTTCATACCCCAATCTGTCCATACATGCCTCTCCCCATCCCCCAAAGGCGGCAACGCACTTGTGACGCCTCTGGTGTTGCGGGTGTCCAAGGGCGGCGGTAATTTTTTTCGTTTGCCTCCTATTACAAAAGAAAAATAAAAAGTAATGAGATAATAATTCTTCATAGTGTGTTTATACCAGTATGATGAATGAAAAGTAAAGTAGCTCACATCTAACGGTTTGAGTTGATTAACCATCGGCAGATGTAGCTATTTTACTTTAGTTATAACAAATTTACTATCAGAGTGCGTTTGAAATATCATGTGGATAACTATGAAAACTTGCGCAGATATATTTTCTGGAGTATGCTGTGTCTCACGTAACACTTTGTGTGTTTAGTATTGAAAATTGTAATAGTTCCAGTTTCTAATCTATACTAATACTAGCTGCCCCGGCAAACGTCGTTTTGCCATTATTTTTTTTTAAGGATGGGTCACCCTTACCATTTAGGGGGATGAAAAATAGATGTTGGCCGATTCTCAGACCTACTCAATATGCTCACAAAGTTTCATGAGAATCGGTCAAGCCGTTTCGGAGGAGTATGGCAACGAAAACTGTGACACGAGAATTTTATATCTATACTAATATATAAAGCTGAAGAGTTTGTTTGTTTGTTTGTTTGTTTGTTTGAACACGCTAATCTCAGGAACCACTGGTCCGTTTTGAAAAATTCTTTCATTGTTGGATAGTCCATTTATCGAGGAAGGCTATAGGGTATATATCATCACGCTACTACTAATAGGAGCGGAGCAACAACGAAGAATGTTTCAAAAACGGGGGAAATTTTCACGCTACGGGCAATATAAGGCGCAAACGAGGTTGCGTGGGTCGGCTAGTGTTAGATATAAAGCTGAAGAGTTCGTTTGTTTGTTTGAACGCGCTAATCTCAAGAATGGCTGATCCGATTTGAAAAATTCTCTCAGTGTTGGATAGTACATTTATCGAGAAAGGCTATAGGCTATATATCGTCACGTTAAGACCAAAAGAAGCGGAGCACCAATGTAGAATGTTTCAAAAACGGGGTAAAATTATCACGCTACGGGCAATAGGAGACGCAAACGAGGTTGCGTGGGTCAGCTAGTAAAGATATAAGATAAAGGTTGTACCTACCTTAAAAATATATTTTAGAGTCTTAATCCATTGCCGAAATTTTCACGTCTCATTCTATTTACTGTCCCTATAAAAAAAATATCTCAACTTGTCTCTTCGAAAATAAATACATTCTTGAAGATGATTAGCATCAAGTAGTCGATTGAACATAAAAGACTCAAGCTAAATCTTTTCGAATGTAAAAATTGCACCGAACACAAACAGAGGTAGAGCAGAAATTCAATGTTATAGTATTTCTGTCTCTATCAAACTCGGTATTATAGAGCAACTTTACGCTATGTTCGTCTGTAATATCAGAGGTCACAAGTTTCATTGCTACTGAGTGCAAATATTTGAGCGCATCAATAGCCACTTGCTATTGCTATGAATCTGGATGGATCTCTGAATAAAGTGCATGTGTTTAGAAATAAAATACGTTGAATTATATGTTTAGCACAAGCTGTGTTTAATAAATTATTGAATTGAAAATTGCTTTAGCCGCGTTGAACATTTTTTGGTGGGAGAAATTCTTCTGAATTCGCGTCACCGAGCCACCGACCTGATGACGTCACAAAACTTATTTTATACTTTTAATTTAACATTGTGAAATTTCTAATTTTACAAATAACATTCTAAGTTATAAGCTTTCACTTCTATCGGCAGTCCATATGACTGCCAATTTTTTAAGTAAAAACTATTTTAGCCGTGTTGAGCTGTTTTTCGCAGGAGAACCTTATGAGTTTGCGTCACCGCATCACAGTCACCGTCAAGTTATAAGTTTTCACTTCTGTCGGCAGTCTTTATGACTCCCATTACTTTTTGTATGGGAAAACGAGCCCATGGATACCCACTACTCAAGGTAAGGTAAGGTAGAAGAGGAAGGTTGCCTGGAAGAGATCGCAGTCTGCGATAAGGTCGCCCATTGTACCACTGCTTTTAATCGTGTAAATTAGACATTGTATTTTTTTTTACTGGTGTGCAATAAAGAGTACCTATCTATCTATCTATCTACTCAAGGTTTATAAGGGTATTACCGCCCATTGAGTCCCTGCCCCCAGAATTAAAGCCCTCCCTTGTTTTGGACTTCGGTAACCTCACTGAATCCGTCAAGAGAAAGAGAAGAGATAGAAGAATACTTTGAATATATCATCATCTTCCTAGCCATTATTTTAAGATTATTTGGGGTCGGTTACTTGTTCAACCGGTTTTACCTGAATATCAGTTTTTCCATTCATCAAACCTCCTCAACCTTGAGTATAAACTGAGTTCGAAGATTAGACTAGTTGTCAGTATATTTGAGGGCACTGACTTCAATATAACGATTGCCATAGATGGTCATAACAAAAGGGACTGACTGCTTAAGATGCTCTCCGAGACACGAGCGGAAAACACCGTCATCTTCGGGCTGCTTTTAAAAAAATCTTGTAAGAAAAGCCCACACCCAGCAGTCCGACCCAGGAACCGAAGCCGAGACTCCTTGAACTGCAATCGCTTAAGCTAACCACTAGACCAACGAGGCAGACTATATGACCCTATATTTTATTCTTCTGTGGTGACTTCAACATGCAGTAACAAAACATACTACAGCGACATCTACCGAACACTCATCTAACTATGGAGTAACTGTTAACCTATCCTGCATCGCGATATAGTTATTCTCGCGCATTTTGACAACATCACTTGTGATAGAGAGACATGATACCAGTTCCTTAGCAATTCTATTTAAAATCTTATAGAAGAAGAAAATATGCAGCCTGGTTTTCAAACTTACAAAATACCCATACGAAACTGCTTATTTTTCGATTTTTGATCTTGGCAATCTTCCAGTGTTGGGCGATATTAAGTGCGAATCTATCTCGGCTAACATAACATAGGCTAGATAACCAGCCGCTTGTCTATTGTGTTACACGTAACTGTACGATTGGCCTAGTGGTAAAGCAGTTGCCATGCCACTTTCTACCGCGCTAAGTATTGAGGGTTCAAATCCACGAATTATCGTTCTGACTCTGTGTGTTCTTTGTGTCAGTTTAATATTTGTTTGTAAAGTCCCCTGACACAGAATGTCTATTCCTGATGCGGGAGTTGTTGTTATTAAAAAGAAAAAAAGAAAGATACACACATTTGCATGATAGTGTTACATGTAAGCTGTATGGATAGTAAAGTAATATAAAATACATATAAAAAAAAATAGTAGAATTTTTGGGAATATTTTTTGGTATGTTCTTGGTTTACCCATATTTTCCCAGCTTGTATTTAAATATAACCAAAAAAACGATATGCCAGATGTAAAATTTTAAGCTACATAAGCCATATATTATATGAAATGTGACATACCCGAATTTGATTCGCTTTTTAACCGACTTTCAAAAAAGAAGGTGATTCTATGTTCTACTGTATGTATTTGTTTTTTATTTACAATCAATTTACTGCAAAGAGATTTCCTCTTAGTTGTTATTCAATCTCTTTTTACTTCAACCACATACAATTTGTCATAGTCCTGGGGGATTGGTATATAATTTAACTTGTGCTTAGAAGTCCTTACTTCAAAGGGATAAACTTTATATGTATCTATCAAAAACAAAGTTCTCACAGAGATACGTTAAAATAAATACCCAATTTTAAACAATCTATACTAATATTATAAAACTGACGCGATTGTTTGTTTTTTTGGTTGAACATAATCTCAGGAAGTACCAGATAGGTCTGATTAAAAAAAAAATAGTTCAAAAAGAGTGGATTAACACAGAAATATGTTGCGAAAACGGGGGAAAATTATTTTGTTTAAAAATTTCGCCTACGTAAATAGTTAAAGTTTCGCAAAAACAATGTATTCCAGAATTGTTAACCTTTAAAAGAAAAATCCGCGGTAGCATAATAATATGTCTATCGTTTGGTTGGTTCACTATAACTGTGTTTACCTATACAAATAAATATAATTGGAGTCTCTGTTCGTAATATGAAATAACCGCATTTTACTAAATGCATATGTATGTATACACGATGCACATATCTAAATATCATTTTTTACAATTTTAGTCTGTCTGTTTATAATCTCTGGAAAGACTGGACTGATTTTGATGGAACTTTTATCGATAGATAGTTGATGATATAAGGAGTAACTTATGCTACTTTTTTAGACTACCTTTGTCCCGCGATACGACAATAACCGCGGGGTTCATCTAGTAGTAACTTAATGTGATCACGCTTATTAATATTATGCTACGGGGTCAGCTAGTAATAGTAATAATAATCTCACACATGTAAACCACAGCCTTTTAACTAAAAACAAGGCAGAACCTGTAACATAATAAAGTAACCAGATGCTAATAAACTTATGTGTATGCTTCTAAATACACATTACACACATTACAGAAATAACATCCAGACACGTAACAAATAATCGTAATGTACTCAATTATTTCATTCGATTATAATTATAGTGTAGCGTGGTGTTTATGATATAAGTATAAGAAATACAAATACATAAAAAATACGAAATGCTTTTATACATATTTATCATCTAAGAGAACCCAAGAAATGTATTTAAAAGAAAATACTCCAGAAACTTCATTCAGTCACGCTCTCAACTCCAATAAAATCAATTCAAATCGATCTGTGAATAGCGAATTTAAGGCTGTATTCAGACAGTGAGGGTTGACCGCGCGTTGTACGCTCATTCTGATATTGTATAAAGTTTTTCTCAGTCATTGAAAGTGCTTTGTAATGGCTATGCTTGAGTATTATATTAATGAACAAAATAAGATTAGAATAATGTATTATGTGTCTAACATTGCGGGTTAATTTTTAGTTATTTGTATATTGACAAAAAAATTAACTGTGCAAAATGTATGAACTGAAATTTTCAGATTGGAACAGAACTCCTGCTGTATGAAAATTATACTTAAGAAAAGAGCGTTTTCCTTCTTAAAACGCCAGCAATGCACTTGTGACTGTGGGCGGCGTTAAACGCTTACCATCAAGGGATGCGTCTGCTAATTTGCCCCTATTTAGTAAAAAAAAAAATATTTCATTGAAGTAATTATTTTAATATTATCACATTTTTACATGGTTGCAAATGCGCACACATGTAAATTAATGTAGTGTGTTATCTTACCGCGTATATGACTATCGCTAATCCAATAATATTATAATGCTTAAGCTCACATCATCACAATTAATGTTGAAGGCTCGTCAAAATCAAAATGCTCGTTAGCATATAAACGCATTAACTGACTGACTACGCTGACGCGTGGAAGCAAATCGCACGCTTGACGCTCGTCATCTGAAATGGCTTTATACGTAACGTTGTCAAACAAAGTGTATCCTGCATAAAATATTCTTCGGAGAGCTTGGTAAATTTCGTTAAATTATAACTTCTTTGTAATCAAAAGAGGCATTGTTTTCGGTTTCCTAAGTGAATATATCAGATTCCGTTTTTATATATTAATATTGTCTTTCATCTTATTCGATATCCTCTATTGAATAATGTAAGTCATTAAAATACGTAAATCTTAGGAGGATCTTAATTTTGTACAAATCTATGTTTTGGTTGCGTATTAACATTTATTTTGGAAAAGGTTGTCGAATTGATTTATGGAAAGGCGCGTTACTTCTATCTCGTGATTCAATTGTAAATATTGGAAGTGAAAACTTTTTAGCCGCGTTGAGCACATTTTTGGTAGAGAAAAATCTTATGGGTTCCTGTCACCGATATACTAATGTTTGATGTTGATGTTTTTAATTGAAACTTGTTGAAATTTTTCATTTTACACAATAATTTTACGAATAACATTCCAAGTTATGAAATTTCGCTTATGACTGTTAGTTTTTTTTGTTTGCCATACAATTGCAATTTGAAGTCTATTGAGAGATAACATATTAAATATGTCAGTTGATCTCTTGAAGAACAGAGAAGCTTTTAAAATGATTAGGAAAAGAAAAACTAATAGGCAATTACTGACCTACTATGAGACAGTGGAAGAACGAGGACTTGTTTCACATGAAGCGGTAGTAGATGGATTAGATCGAACGATCTTTTCGAAATAATCCACGATTAGCTCTTTAACTTAAAACTTAACTAACTCTATTGTATTATATACCTTTATATTATAGTAACTAGTGAAACATTGTTCTTTTAATTAATTTTTTTTATTAACCGGCTTCAGAAAACTAGGAGGTTCTCAATTAGACCGTATATTTATATATTTATTTTATGTGTGTTCGCGGATAACTTCGTCGTTTATAAACCGATTTTGGTGATTCTTTTTTTAATGGAAAGGAGATATCCCAAATATGGTAACATGATGAAGACACTAAGATCTAATGATGGTTTCTAAGAGAAATCGATCGATTCGGTCGTTCTTGAAGCGATTCAAGAACGTCGATTTTTTTATTTAGTTTTATTTTTTGACCTTTTTAAGTGGTATTTTTCTTCCTCTTGTGTGACCTGTTCCAGTAATTACATCTACAATCCCCTCTCTCCCAATTCGTAAGGATCACACAAAAGGCAAAGCAGTTATTCCTCCAGGATTATAAGTATTCATAGACGTTGGTAGTTTCTTCTTTTATATATCTATATCTTATATTAAAATAACCTCCCGAATCCATTGACGTAGGTATAATGTGTAACTTCACTGCTTGACATTTACTTGCCTTTTAATAATAATACTTTCTATTGTCTCATGTTTTCATTCCTTTTTTACCCGGTTTTCAGTAACAGGTTTTCCTCTACTAAGCGACTAAAACCAAATTATCGTTGAGAGATAGTAGTAGTGATGGGTTAAATAAAATGAATCATTATTTCGGGCATCTGACATACAAAGTCATCTAGCTTCAAACTAAGCAGAATTTGTACCATGATAGCTTAATTGATTGATAGAACACATTTTTTTCTAGATACATACATATTATACCTACATAGATACATTCGCGAATGAGTGTATTATGGAGATACATATAAAAGAAAAAGAAAATTTTGGTTAACAATTTTGATTATAAGCGGTCATAAACTGTTGTTTTAAAAAGAAACTTCTGCGAAGTTGAGTCACTCGGGCGTGAAATACGCAAATTAAGGCCGAAAATTTTTAAAGATACTAATAAAGTTTTAGTTGAAAACATTCTAAGAAAAACAAGACTTTTATTAGTTTTAGAACAAAACATTTTACTGAAGTTTACGAGATAGACATGAAGTCGTTGATTTATTAGTTTTAGTTTGTCGACTCCATTTGTATGTATGGGTACTTATTATTAAATGAATACAAAAACAAATCAGTTCATGTAAATTGATTTAAAATGAATGAAAGAACATAACATCGTCACCTGAGAAAATTAATAATATTTATTAATTATAATAACTAAATTATAAAAATATAACTATAACAATTAACTAGCTGACCCGGCGAACTTCGTACCGTCGTATTTACATATCTGCCTCAGCTTCCCACTGGCAGTGTACAGTCGCGGATAAAAAAAAATCTGTTATTTCTTATTTTTTCTTGTACACAAACCTTGTCCTAACAATAACAAGTCCGCGAAAAGAATAATTATTTAATTTGGTGCAGCCGATCGGAAGTTATGCGCGTAAATTAAATAAATAAATATTTCGGACATCTATCACACAACTCCATCTAGTCTCAAGCTAAGCGGAGCTTGTGTTATGGGTACAAGACAACTGATACAAATACATATATACTTTTTTTTTGTAAATACATACATGTTATACATAGAAAATACCCAAACTCCGAAACAAATATTTGTAGATCATACAAACATTTGGTACGACCCGGGAATCGAACCCGAGACCTCCCGATCAGCAGTCGCACACGCCAACCGCGAGACCAACGAGGCAGTCGGCAATTAATTTTTATATATAACTAGCTGAACCCCGCGGTGTTACCCGTGCTCATTTTCGTACCGCTAGGCGAAGCTAGTCTAAAAGAAGTAGTCTAAGTTACTCCCTATATCATCAGCTACTTGCTCGTGAAAGTCCCTTTAAAATCGGTCCAGCCGTTCCGGAGATTACCCGGAATAAACAGACAGAAAGACAGACAAAAATATTTTTAACTACCTTTTTGGTATATCTACCGTGTAAATATACATATGCATTTAGTAAAATCGGTTATTTTAATATTACAAACAGACACTCCAATTTTATTTATTTGTATAGATATTATAGATAGATAAAAATAAATTATTTGATACCAGTAATTCCCAATCAATGAAACAACGAGATTAAACCTAGTATCAGCACA
The DNA here is from genome assembly GCA_905220595.1 of Spilosoma lubricipeda. NCBI lineage: Eukaryota > Metazoa > Arthropoda > Insecta > Lepidoptera > Erebidae > Spilosoma > Spilosoma lubricipeda. The sequence continues at coordinate 11,056,160 of HG992296.1, read as the reverse complement.
GAATTTGGTATATATATTAACTAGCTGACCCACGCAACGTCGTTTGCGCCTTATATTGCCCGTAGCGTGAAAATTTCCCCCGTTTTTGAAACATTCTTCATTGTTGCTCCGCTCCTATTAGTAGTAGCGTGATGATATATACCCTATAGCCTTCCTCAATAAATGGACTATCCAACAGCGAAAGAGTTTTTTAAATCGGACCAGCGGTTCCTGAGATTAGCGTGTTCAAACAAACAAACAAACAAACAAACAAACAAACAAACAAACAAACGAAATTAGTATAGATGTGCAATAATGCATGTAAAACGTGGCAAGGAGTCTGATTTTGTGGAACACGTATAACGCGCCCGAGATGTCTCTTAGCTAACGAAACTTGCAAATATCTAATAAATATCACAGGCGTAATGAATTGACAATAAAGTCTTCATAGAAAATAATATAACCTATGCGAGTGCTCAGTTATACAATCATTTACCAAGCTCTATTAGAGAAGAAAAAAAATTTAATCTATTCAAAACTTTATTAAAAACCCACCTTCTTAGCAAATATAATAAATAAAAAGTACAAACAAATTATATGTGTAGTTATATGCGTTTTAAAAATAAACTATTTTTACATTTAAAATAATAAATAATGTTAACATTTATATTAATCAACTAACTTCCCAATTTCAATACTCAACTGCATTTATTAGCCGACAATACCTGTAACGTATCTAGTGACTTGCTATCTTTGTGTTCTTTGCATTGTATTTGGTCTAATGTAGGTAGCATAAAAATATTTCGTTTCTGATAACTAAACTGTCTATGTATGTTTACCTACATTCACATGTTTTAAGAGTTACTGCGTTAATGGTGCAATTTTGTTTGAAATGTAATTACCAATGAACCATGAGGTAACCAAATTGTAGCTATTGCAAAATAAGTTTAAGTAGTGCAGTAGAGGTAAATTATTTCTCATTTCTTGTTCCTTAACTTTTTTATTTTTCATTTTTGTCCCGGAATATGTATTTATTTTATACTAACAATGTTAATGCATGCTCGTCGAAATGTTGTGTGGATAACAATGTATATGTTCTCATTTAAGTGAATGTACAAATTCTTATGAGAATAAATATTTCTGAAACCAATAGAAACGCTTCTTTAGCCGCCTGGAAGAGTTACACAGTCTTTTGATAGGTGGTAATGGCCACGAACTTTCACTGAAAGTATCTTATTTGTACAAAATTATATTGTTTTTATGTAATAAATGCGTTTTTGATATCTGAAAATTTAAGATAAATGGCAATATCAATAGGTATATAAAACAAGGAATATTATTATTGCTGTTATTTAGAACAAGTTGCATAATTAAGTCAGTTTTTTACGTATAATACAAATTGACAAAAATCTTCATAAGATGTCTAGATGAAAAAGCAGGCCAGATATATTTACTGACCATGACCTTGAAGTTAATATTTTGAAAATATATTTTATAGTAATAACATATTTTCTTTCGTTTTAGGTAAATGGGAGCTCGGCTGGATACTCTGTGATATCTGGATCAGTCTCGATATTCTCCTGTGCACTGCTTCAATCCTGTCCCTTTGTGCCATCAGTGTGGATCGCTATCTAGCCGTGACTAGACCACTTACGTACTCCAGAAGAAGAAGGTCCAAGAAACTAGCCCTGTCTATGATATTATTCGTCTGGATTGCAGCTGGGACGATCACTTGCCCTCCCATGTTTGGCTGGTAAGTTGTCTTTTTGTAAAATGATTTAACGGGATACAAGATTCCAGAATACTTTCATTTGTGGACTTAACACTAACTTCTTGCGTGAAAAGGCTATTAAATTATATTCTTATTTCGTTGGCTCAGTGACCCAAACTACTATGTCTTGGTCTCCGACAGTATAATGCGCTTTTTTTTCTATCCTGTGCCAGCCCAATCGGGCATACTGATCTCTTTTATAAAATTATTATTTCTTTAAATGTTTGGTATGTCAAATTATATAACATGTAGTTGAATTGAAACAAACAATTCTTGATAATTAAAAAGTGAGATGCCTAGGCTTAAAATCTACAAAACAGGTGATATATTTTTTTAAGTTTCTCGACCCCATGTCGGTTTCATCGTGAAATAATCTGATGACATTTCCTACAGTCAAAATTCTAAGCAATTTTGAGGAAAAAACATACGTACACACAGGCACTCATGCACAGTTTTATTTATTTTGTTTTAATTACATTTAATACTTACTCCAATTACAACAAAAATAACCCTTTTAATATATTTTTTTGAAATTTCTATTACTAATACTTTTATTCTTTACGGAAAACGAATGCTTACTTTTCTTGCTTGCTTTTAAAAGACAATCTCCGCATTTAGGAATATACATTCTGTGTCGCGGGGAACCTAGACTAAGAACAAAAATTTGTGGATCACACAAAATGTTGTCCCACGTGGACCCACAACACTTAGCGCAGTAGATAGCGGTGTAGCGACTGCTTGAACCATTTCGGCCAACCGTGCAGTCAAGTGCTTTTGTTACCCACTTTTGTTGTGTATGTGTGTGTGCGTGCGTGCGTGTGCGTGTGTGTGTGTGTGTGTGTGTGTGTGTATGTGTGTGTGTGTGTGTGTGTGTGCGTGTAGTGAGGACAACATTTTGTCGTGGATTACAACAATTTTTACAACAATTTTAAGCGTTCGATTTATTTAAAGAAGCATATCTTTTTATATGTTAATGATCCCGAGTTTCAAATAAAAGTTAGTAAAATTTTCAGTAAAAGAATCGGTCAGTGTTAAGCCTTGTATTTTACTTGCGACTAAACAGGTGATATTTGAAAAGAATAGCTCGTTATCTCAAGCTCTCTCTTTATTTTCTAAATTACAGTATCAAATTAGATTATTATTATTATAACTGGCATTATAGACTCAATGACAGTCTTAACTTAAGTGATATTATATTCCTCAAGGTACTGTTTACAAGCTACGGTTTTTATTCAAATCTCCTTTTGTTCTAATAGTAGGTAGAAGATAGGATAATTATATTTTAGTATTTTAGTTAATTTAATATTTTATGAATTTTCTAAATCAGCTCATAAATGGTATAAAAACCGGTCAAGTGCGAGTTAGACTTGCGCACCGAGGGTTCTGTACAAAACTGTGGTGTATTATATGAGGTAACCTAAAATTTATGCTTTTCGCAATTTTTTTATTATCTGTGCTAAAAGACGTTACTTCGTACTAAAGTTTTAAGATTCTGAGCTCACGGAAAGTACCCTGCAGGTTTTAATTCCCTTGTGGGTGTCGAAAATTTGCAGTATAAACGGCTGTATCTTTTGATTGAATTGGCTTAGAAGTTTGATTTTTGAGATCTCCAAGGGACAGTAGCCCTAAGTATTTGCTGTGATTTTCAGCTTGATACCTCAACGCGTTCCTGAGGAAAAAAGTCTTGACAGACAGAGAGACGAACAACATAATGATCCTATAAGGGTTCCGTTTTTTCCTTTTGAGGTATGGAACCCTAAAAATATAAACAAGTTGACAATCTCGTCGATTTAAAAGTTGTGTGACTGAGAAAGAAAAATTATCAAGATCAGGTTCAAACAGGGATCCTATTACTATTTAACCAATGTATTCCATAATTTTTCAAGGTATTGGGGGTAGCGGAATTGTTTTCAAGGTAGTAGAGCCACGCTGATTTCAGCACGAACGGGCCGGCTCGACCGGGGCGGTACTACCCTCGCACAGAAAATCAACGTAAAATGACAGCGATCATGCTGTCGTGTTTCGTTGGTGAGTGCGAGACCGGAGGCCCAATGATGCGGAAGCATCACTAGCCCGCCATGGTGTGGGTCACCATGCTGCATTGTTGCATTGTCTGCATTCGCAGTATGGTGACCACCACTCTTGGATTGTACTCATGCTTTCCATCAGGCAGAGTAGAGTCATTTTGGCAGGGTCAAACATAAAAAAAAAAAAAAAAAAAAAAAAAAATAACATTGTTCTTTAATAACAACTTTAATAGTCCACTGCTGGACATAGTCTTTTCGTAGAAAGGAGGTTTTGACCCACTGTACCACGGTTGGCAGATGGGTTAGTTTAGTTGGTTTCAAGTTTGCCTTCTTCATGACAAAAATGCATAATTCAAAGTTAATAATGCTAATTCGATTTATCCATACTACAAATAATGCATATGTACGTATACACGGTACATATATGTCTGTCTGTACATATCTGTCTGTCTGTCTGTTTGTTCCGGGTACCCTCTGGAACAGCTGGACAGATTTTGACGGGACTTTTACTGACAGGTAGTTGATGATTCAGGGAGTAACTTAGGCTACTTTTTTTAGACTAACTATGTCACGCGGTGCAACAATAACCGCGGGTAACACCGCGGGATTCAGCTAGTATCAAATGAAATAACATTTGATACAACAAAGTTATACAAAACACTTCCAAGTAAGTATTGTTCCTCAGTAGCAATTTAATAAGAACAGTAATATAAAAGCACAGAACGCAATCAAACCTCTTTTTAACCCTTTTCATACATTCTGTTAATACATTTTGACCTTTTTAGCTAGTTACACCGAAACAATTGTATTCTCTCAATGTAACAAAGCTGTAAAACAACAAAGTAAACACACGGGAATTAGTTCGTTATTATATTTGTTTGTTTCATTTTGTCATTGTTCGAATTAAAACAGAAAGGGTTAATGTTGAAGGGTGAATGACTTAATTAGTAATAATATACTAGTAGCAAACTTAGCCGAGGATCGAACTAAAAGGCGTGCAATTGGAGAGGCTTATGTCCTGCTGTGGACTACAATAGGTTGATGATGATGATGATTAGTTACGGCAGTAATGGGTTAAATGGGTAGAATAGAGCCGTCGATGGGCATCTATAACTCACAAGTTGATGGCATGACCACAGGATATTAAAAAGTAAAAACTAAAACCCAACTACGACAAAAAACGACGCTTAAAAAGTATGAAACAAGTTTCAAAAGCCGTAGTCACACGTTGTTAAAGTCCTTTGGACTATGAAACATTCCTAATTATCAAAAGCCGTAGTCCATGTAGTGTAATGTACCATAGTCCACAACACTTTAACAACGCGTGACTACGGCTTTTGAAACTTGTTTCATACATTTTAAGCGTCGTTTTTTGTCGTAGTTGGGTTTTAGTTTTTACTTTTTTTATTTAAAATGTTTTGGTGCCTCTATAATACTTATTGTTGTGCAAAGTTTATGTTAAATAGGTACCATAGAAATATCACACTTATCGAATAAATACGGACAAAGTCACGAACAAATGCTAATAATATATGTATTTTTGAAATGTACAAGTAACGCCCTTTCCAATGATACCAAACACGGCATATTTAACTCAAATTATTTTTTTAATACAGTACTTTATGTCGGCTAGAGGGCGCCACATTAGATTCAGTGACACATAATATAGCCTATAACCAGAAGACGATCATAACGCTTCTAGAGACACCTTATTTGTCCAAATCTAATGAGTAGTTAAGGAGCGAGGAGGGAACAAATGAACATACATACATACATACATACATACATACATACATACATAGATACATACATACATACATACATACATACATACATACATACATACATACATACATACATAGCCTGTCAAAATCATAACCCTCCTTTGGCTTTGCCGTAGTCGGGTAAAAAGAGAGGACGTGGTGACATGCACGTACAACGCACCAAAACATGATATAGCGCCATCTATCGAAGTCACATTGAACTACGGAGTAACTACTAATCCTGTATTGCGAAATACGAAGTTCTCACCGCGATTAGCATATATACCTACAAATTCCCAACCTCAACCGTTCGGTTTCGGCGCGTTAGGCATGATTAAATCGCCTGGTCGGAGGTCCATTGGAGGGATATGACACCCGTTCCTCGACAGGGAGAGGAGGATTTAACCTTCGGTAACCTCGTTCACTAACTTAAGTGAGAACTGGCCCACAACTGAATAAGCATGTAATCTATTTCTTAAATCGATAAAATACGAAATCACTACCTACCATAAATACCATAAAATTTTAACAAAAATAAAACCGACTTATTATAAAATAATACCGACCGAAAAGGTTTGACTCGATTTCTCTTAGACGCCATCATCAGATCTTAGTGTTTTTATCATGGTACCACCGTTGGGATATCTTCTTTCCATTAAAAAAACAATCATCAAAATCGGTTCATAAATGACGAAGTTTTCCCCAAACACACATAAAAAAAAAATATATATATACGGTCGAATTGAGAAACCGCCTCCTTTTTTTGAAGTCGGTTAAAAATAAGTCCAAGTTATAGTCCATTTGTATTTTTACAATATCTTAAACCTTATTTTAAATTTATTTTAGTAAAGGTGTTGGAGACGTTAAAGTAAGGTAATCAAAATAAAACCTTGAAATATCAATGATTTTCCTAGAAAGCATTTCAGACACTGATTGAGTCCGAATACTGGATAATTTAATAAAATATACGAAATGTTTTGATCTTTTTAGTGTCGTTACATTTTAAGATTATTAAATTGTTATTAAAATTTCTAAACGAAAGATTTTTTCTGCCTGTTCTGTGTTCAGTCGAAATCTGGAACATACTACCTCCACGTGTGTTTCTCTCCCACTATAATCTTCTTGAGTAATAAATAAAATGAAGCATCTCACTCATTCGCAACAAGTACTCATTACAAATGATTCTACTCATGATTTCGATCAGGCAAAATAGACTATCGCAGGCCCTATATATAAAAAAGAGAAGATAAATATAATAATAATATTATTATCATGTTTATAATCAATCTAATTATCAAAACATAGGCACTACTTAATTTGGTATTATATAACCGTGTATGAGATGTCTTAATTTATTCTCATTATTGTGGTCTTTTTATGATGTTAATATCATGACTTTCACAGTAATATATTGTTATAATAGTAGATTAGTAGCCAAGGGCTGTAAAGCATCAATTGCACCCCGAGATATTTAGGCGCACGAGGGCGCCTATAGTTCGAGGGTGCAATTGATGCTTACACCTGAGCTAAATATTCTGCTTTACATATCGATTGTTAGGTAAGTAGAAAAAAACCAGCATTACAAGAATAAAACATTTTATTTGTAGAAATTTATAGTAAAATGAGAACAATTATCAAATTTTAAGAACAGAGCTTTGCCGTTCGATATTTGAAATTTTTGACTATTATACTCACACGAAGACAGGGCTGACAAGATGTACGCGAAGTTTTTGAAAGAAAGAAGTGTTTTTTTTTATTATTTACCGCGCCAGGGCTTTTCTGGCTACATTATTACCCTAGAGCGCTAATTAGTCACCTACAAGCCCCATTTGGAGGTAATAAGAACCTACTTACAATACTTTAATATTAGATACTTTTACTTTTATTACAGCTACAAATTAAGTGCAAAACATTTTAAAGGAATCACTAGGTCGCCATGATGTGGGTCACGATGCTGCATTGTTGCATTTTCTGCATTCGCAATGAGTATGGTGACTACTACTCTTGAATCTCTGAACTCTTGCTTATGCTTTCCACCAGACAGAGTAGAGTCACTTTGGCATGCACATACATAAAAAACCGGTCAATTGCAAGTCGAATTCGCGCACCGAGGGTTCCGTACAAACCCGTATGTAGTATGTGTGGTATGTGAGTAAAATTTATGCTTTTCGTAATCTTTCCTTTATCTGTGCTATAAGTCGTTGCTTCTTACCAAATTTCAAGATACTGACTTCACGGAAAGTATCCTGTAGGTTTTGATTCCCTTGCAAGTGTCGAAAATGTATATTTGATGGCGTTGGCTTAGAAGTTTGATTTCTTCATAGCTCGAATGGATAGTAAACCTGAGTATTTGATATGAATTTCAGCTTGATACCTCTTTGTGGTACGGAACCCTAAAAAAAGAAAATAAAACGTAAAATTAAGTGTGGTATTCTGATAACGTCACTTGTCATTTTCCTGAAACGGAAAATGGGTGTGATAACAATATAACATCGTGACCTTCTTTTAACTTTATTTGAAAATATAAGACATTATTTTATGAATAACTTTACCTCACGGGGTTATACGCATGATTGGTTATTTTCGCTCCCCTTTTTAAGAAAAGAACACTTTGACTTATAAAGGTCTTTTGTGTTTATCCGTCTTTAGAAATGTTATCTTCTAAAATTTTGATATGATAAGTATTTTTGTATGGATACATAATCATTATAATTACACTTTTAAATAATAAAACCAGCTTCAATTTGTAGTTAGGCGCTTCAGTTTTTAGCAACTCAGGAGCATGTAAGAAATGCAAATTCTGAGTTATTGTAATAAAAAACAGAATATAAATAATAAGTACTCCCTATATAATAAGAAAGAATGAATTAATTCAAAATGCACTCAATGTCAAGTACATCGATTGCACGTTTGGCCTAGTGGTTTTTTTGTGAATTAACAGACATCTCATCTGATGGTAAGCGATTACCGCCGCCCACGGACGCCCGTAACACCAGAGGCGTCACACGTGCTCTGCCGTACGGTACGGTGTTTAAGCGCTTGTTTGTGCGATACAAATTGCTATTCTGAGTCTGGGCGTTTTTTTTGTGTATTTCATGTATGTTTGTAAACTCCCCGATGACACAGATTATATACTCCTAATGCAGAAGTTGTCTTAAAAAACATAACAAATATGTCTGCTCGTTTAACCAGAAAAAAGTTACAAAATAAATCTGTAAGCTCTTCACTTTCACAGTCAAAACATTCCTGAGTCTTCTGTAATTGAAGATTTTACTATTAACTTATAAGTCCAATTTGAATGAACGACTCAATAAAAGATTTTTCCTTCTCGGTCTTTTAAAAAAAAAAAAACAAAGTATACCTACTTAACTCAAGAACCCTACGCAGTCAACCATTCTTTTTATGGAAATTGTCTGACAAGGGTTCCTAGTGTAATCCACAAGATTGCCGCAATCTTATTTAAAAAAAAATGTTAGAATATTTCTGAGATAGTCTACTGACACTTGGGAAATTTTATACACATAAGTGAAATATTTCCCTTGACGGTCGTAGAGTTAAAATTAGACGGCACTCTATACTCGTGGAAATAAAAAATCCGGTTCAAGTACCAAATCTTCCTTTTCGTACCCTAGCCAGTTTCGGTTGATAAAACGATGGATAGTCTGTCAAATGTTTCAGAAACTACACAATTTTTTTACATAATTTTATGATCTGCAATTTTCGATTGAGGTATTTTTATGATAAAACTTACCGTTTTGCTGAAAATAGCGAAAAACTCATTTTTTGACCTTTGACCTTGAATATTTTTTTTTCCTTGCAGGGGAAAGACGGGGAACTTTCAAATTATGTTTTTAATGATATTTTAAACAATCTTATCGATTTTCAGCTTGGTGGGAATTTAGGTAACTTCGAATGTCTAAATTGACCAGACTAACAAATAACAACAATTTGTGTGAAGTTGCTATTTTTTTTAAATTTGGATTGAACATGAAATCATGACGACGAACGGGAACTCTATTTTAAAGAGACATTGTTCTGTGACATGTCAGTCTTCAGACTATCATGATGTAATAACTATACTTAATATAACGGTAATGTAATGATGTTTTAATTTATGTATCTAGATGGTGTTAAAACTCGTCCTGTCTATTTTAATGTTACACAGAGGTAAAGTTTCTGAGATAAATAAGGGGTGATCTCTGGATCTAAACCGATTTTGAAAAATATTTTACTAATAGAAAGCCATGTTATTTGTGAGTGTCATAGGCATATTATGGTCTAAAATTATTTGGATTTTCTTTGGCCTAATGACGCTCATAGTCAACTGGGCACGGTTCTGGCACTCGGTGATTAGAAACATATACCGAGGGTAAGCAACGACGGCCCAGTCAGTACCTGGATGGGTGACCCTTGGTGGTATGTCACCATGAGCGTCTCCGTGATTCTGAGGTCATGTTAAGCAGTCGGTTCCGGTTGTTATCATAGGATAACAGTCGTGAAGCTTAGTGGGAGGTCTTTGGGCGGCTTAAAAACATCCAACGGCATGATTACGTAGCCACAACGTTATCTTACCTGTCCCTAACCCGCACTTAGCCACCGTGAGGACCTATGGCGTTACCCCCACTCCTGAGAGGAGACTCGAGCAGCAGTGGGACGTTATAGGTTGTAAGAAAAGAAAAGAAAAAATGGCCTTAACCCTCTCCTGATAGAAGACCCGAGGCCGGCGTTATTGGAGGACATTATGGGTTGTTGAACCCGAAAAATTATTACCGCTATATCTGACATACATCTGGGCAGAGCCATGGGCTAAAGCTACTTTCTTTAATAATTTGAAATTATAAGTGCGTATTATAATTTAATGAAAGCTATAGTTTGCGACTAGAAGTCTGGTAATATTGTTTTTTTTTTTTATAAGAAGCCTCTACACAATATTCAACACATAACACGCCGCTCGTGTTAACGATGATTTTATCTTCTGTGAACCGTACTTATAAGGGCTTAAATGACACCCTAAACTCGTTAGCCCAGCTTGTGATTAGTGTAGACAATAATAATTAGAGAGAATGTAGCAAATCATGTGTGTTAATGACTGCCTGATGATTTTTTGGAAAGATATGATAAAATGATTGACTTTTTTTACGCTTCGTTGGGGGAAAACAAGTTGACATTACGCTTGATGGTGAAGAATTGCCTTGCCTTGTATATTTCAGATGTCTGATAATCAACGCCATATAGCTTCACACTAAGTAGAGCTTGTACCATGACAGCTAAATTCACTGATAGATTAGTAGTGACAGAATGTGGCCGTGGAACATTATGACAAAAGTTTTTCAGGTCACGGTCCTTAATCGATAGAACACGCATAAGAGTTGAACTCCCTTAGCCTCTAATATCAACTGAACTTCAGAACAACAATTCTCTGAGCCCGTTCAGTCTGTCTCGTACTTGATATATCTTCTTTATCCAACAGTTGCCTGGAAGACATCACAAATCGGGAAAAAGGCACCACTGGTACTACATCTTGATTACATTTTCTGTAACCCGAAATTTTTAGAATTATTACAACTACACACCGCAAGGCTAGAAATACCGTGATTGATTTTGGCCAAGCGCGCACTACATTAAAAATTGGTGCGAAAAAATAACGCAAATCTGTGAACAATAGAAAAACACTACAATCCGCGCACTACAAAAATAAATAGTTTGCGATTTAAAATTGCAGATGCAAAATCGCATGTAAATTTTGTATGTAAATAAATCATAGTGCGCGCCGGAATTACTGTCAATATTATTTCGCACTTTAAACATCGCAACGAATAAAAATCGTAGTGCGCGATTAGCCTTAATGTCGGGGCATGAGCTCATTGGAACGGTGGGGTAGCTAAAACAATTACCCATAAGATATGCAGTGTTAAGTTATTCTTTTTTTAAATAAATTCCTCTTAAAAATCTTACTCTACCTCTTATCTAAAACTCTTACACTTATAGCTGTAAAGTTTCATCCAAATCCGTTCAGTAGTTTTTGCGTGAAGAAGTAACAAACATACACACTCACAAACTTTCGCATTTATATATTAGTATGAAGTGTGATTATAGATAGATTTGTTAGCGATCTTTCGTAATTAAATGTCTTGACTTAAATGAAAGGAAGTCTTAAAATGAATTAACAAGACTTTCGTCAAAATTTTCGTCGCTAAATCTGGAATTATGCCAATTAAATACAAGTTTCAAGTTTATAACAGGCAATTTAGGTCACTTCCGTCTTTAAACTTTAGACTAATTTTGCAAAATTCAGATTTTTTATTTAGCAACAAATAATATGAAACATATTTATTCTTTAGTTATTTCTGTATAGGAAATATCTTTTTTCTTAGTCGCTCATTTTTAGGTATAGCCCTCGTTATAAGCATGCTAAGTAGATTGGTTCTGTGCTATTTGCATCCAACAACTTCCCATTATCTTCACGATGTTGTCAACCCAGCAGCTGTAATCTTCGGACCTTGCGTTTTGTTGTCTGGGCTTCTGCCATCTATTCTGCAGCTACAAGGGCCAGCACACTTCACTTTAACCGGAACTCTTTAAAGGCTATATTGATCACTTTGATAGGTATTATAAACTCAAATAGTCTATTAGATGCTTAATAATATCTACTCCGTACAAAGGCCTCATGAGTGACGTAACATATAAGGAGTAACTTTCACGTTTCGTGCTTGTGTGTATTTTGGGTATCATGTTAAAAAGTAATCTATGCTGCTTACCTACTGATAATATAGTTTTCCATTCGTAAAATATTTTTAAAATTAGTATAGTATTTAAGCCATGAAAACGTTACAAATAAAAAACTCACAGTAGCATTAATAATATTAATTGGGCTTAGAATGTCTCATTAGTATAGGTCTCATCAGGTTCTTCTCGTAGAGTTACAGAAGCACATTTCTTGCTTTTAGATCAGTTAGTTGATATATGGTAACTGTAATCTAATACCTTGTAACGAGCAATTCTTCTATATATAGAATCTGAACGGCTCCAACGATTTTCATGAAATTTAGTATGTATATAGATAATTTAAAAGCTCATGTTAATTATTCACGTATTTATTGTTGGCAGGTACGAACCAGATCACAATCAAGGTGGTGTCTGCCGCTACAATCAAAACCCTGGCTACGTGGTATTTTCTGCCATGGGTTCCTTCTTCCTCCCCATGGCTGTGATGGTGTACGTCTATGCCAGGATATCCTGCGTCGTAGCAAGAAGACATCACCAGTTAGCTCGCAGCACTAAATGTAATAAGGTTTGTATGATAAATGATAATTGAAATTTTTACTTTCTTTTAATTTTGAAAATGTTGCTTTCTGTTGTTATTCATTTTATTTACATTGTAAGCGCTTACTAACTTGTATAGTTAGAGATCAAATTCCATATTTATTGCATTGGTTTTAAGTCATTTAGGCAGTGTTTGCCTGTGTTATAGGTACTGACTATGCGTACCTAGTCGTTTCCAACTTGAAGTTTACAAGTTATGCCAAAATCTCTACAAACAAAATTAATGTCTAATACCTTGTTTCTAGTATGTGATACATTTTATTTTCAAACTTTACATAATACAAATGGTTGGTATAGTAACTTATCCTTCATAATTTGTATAGCGTATAGAAAAGTATTTCTTTTTGATGTCAATTTTACTAAATATTTACCGTCCGATGGGTGCCGTTTATCAAGAGATGGGATGACCTGTTTTGGGTCGCTTTCAGATGCTTCACACCGATACGACAGCTTGAATTATATTATACTCACACTATATAAAAGTGATACAAATATAAATAGATCTAAGGTTTTTTGTCTTAAATCCTCCTGTTTTATGATCTCCTTCTAAATATATGTGTTGAATTAATTTTATGAAATTTATCCACACAGCTAAAATAAAGTGCGTAAAAACGATGATCTATATCTCTGCTAAAAATATTACGTAGAACAAAGTGGTTTGGACTATAATTATATCAGTGAAAGCGACTTTGTAGTTCGTGGAAATACCCTAAAAAAGGAAGTTGAACACGTAAATAGCTAAAAATAAATCCACTTTGTATTGAGTAAGGAAGCTTTTAAGACCAAAGAACGTACCGTCATTGAGTTAGCATTGTGAATACTTATCTATTCTTGCTATGTAAATTTTGTTGTATTTGGTTGCTTAAGCAGTCCAATCGATCCCTTTCCCGAAATATTTATTAAAATTACCGACCTCGATCAAAAGTATGTTCTATATTACTTCTGTTTTATAATATTCAGTTTCATTGCGATTATCGTTTTATTTGTTTACTTGTTTATGATGAGACGAAAACATCATAATCTTGATTATTAGTTGTTTGTGTAATATTTGTATTTTTCTGTTTAATAATCGACTTCTAAAAAGCTCTTCTTGGAAGACCAAGAAGAGAAAAATAGAAGTTCATTAACTTCTATTAAGTTTAGTTAGCTGAGAAATAAGAGTAATAGGTAAAGTTATATTCAAAAAACTTTTTATATAGATACATATTTTTATTATCTATACTCTATACAAATAAATAAAATTTGAGTGTCTGTTTGTAATATAAAAATAACAGCTTTTTAATCAATGCATATGTATGTATACACGAAACATATACCAAAAATGTAGTTAAAAAAATTTTTGTCTGTCTGTCTGTCTGTTTGTTCCGGGTAATCTCTGGAACGGCTGGACGGATTTTGACGGGAATTTCACTGGCAGACAGCTGATGATCCAGGGAGTAACTTAGGCTACTTCTTTTTAGACTAACTTTGTACCGCGGCGTTACTCGCGGTACAACAATAACCGCGTGTAACACCGCGGGGTTCAGCTAGTTATATATATTCTTAATCCTATTTCATACTATTTTAAGATATTTACACCAACCAAATATTACCATTCCTAAAATACCTATGTACACTCTTGAATTGAGATTGAGCCTTTGAGAAAGAGAATTGATCTGTAATTATTATTAGTATTTAATTTCAGAGCCCAAATCCAATTCGTGGGTCGAATCAATTTAAGGGAAGATTAAACGTATTTGACATCATCTCGGCTCGATTACTCGGAATATTAAAAGGTTACCTTGTTGAATTGACTCGAGTTACATTTGAGAGAATGAGAATTTACTAAATTAAAAAATATCAATACTGTAACTAGTTGACGCTTTTTGGTGAAGACATTTTTCAGCCGTGAGAGGCAATTAGTTGATAATATATTTAGTTTTAAAACTAAAATTTATTTTTTAAATATAATTTATTGAAAAAATAATTATAGTTTAAAAAACTTAAAATACATTATTGACGACGTTATTGAAATATTTTCACCCCACTCTTTTTACATTAACATTATTTTCTACTGTTTAGTTTAGTATATTTACAAAAGCGTATTTGTTTAGTTTTTTGAAACTGTTTTATTAGTTTTATTTTCCAATTATTATATTGTCATCGGCCCTTGACCCCTGTGCAAATTTTCAAGTTAATCAGACTCCTAGAAGTAGGTGAAAATAAAGTTAAAAGATTCCGTTACCTAAATACAATACAGGTCAAGCTAATAAAAGCGTGTTAAAAAGAAACTGTCAATTATTCATAGACTGATCGGTCACACACACAAAAACACACATGTGAAACTTTTGAGTCTAGTTAGAGCATGGAAGTAAGCACAACGTTCTTTAAGTAGCGGAGATAGGTAAAGATATGATTTTTTTTAAATGGACTTCAATATTCATATTAAATTTCGATAAATAAACGTAGCTAAATATGTAGAACAGTTTAAAAGGTTACCCAAATACTATTGCATCCTTGCAAAACCGGGGTAGGTGGCTAATCCATATTATAAATTGATGAAGCTTTCGGCGTTCAGTAATTTATTAGATGATGCGACGTTGCATTTCCTGTGAATATGAAATCCATTAAAGGTAATTGCATACTACAAACGACATTGAAATCTATATTTAAAGTAACTTTATCATCATAAACGAAAGGATTTGAAAGGAAGGGACTGCTTTTATTACGTACTTGCAATAAGAGCCCTAATAGTTAACCAAAGATATTGATACTTCTCATATAAGTGCTGTATAAGCAGACAGGCTGGCCATTCTTCCCCGGAACTGTTTGCTAGTCCCTATCATCCCTGTCTCTACTAATATATAAAGCTGAAGAGTTTGTTTGTTTGTTTGAACACGCTAATCTCAATCAGGAACCACTGATCCGATTTGAAAAATTCTTTCAGTGTTAGATAGCCCATTTATCGAGAAAGGCTATAGGATATATATCATCACGCTAGGACTAATAGGAGCGGAGCACCAATGAAAAATGTTTCGAAAACGGGGGAAGATTATCACGCTACGGGCAATAGGAGACACAAACGAGTTTGCGTGGGTCGGCTAGTAATCTATATGTATATTAGTTAATTATTCTCATATATTTTAACATAGTCTAGAATAATGCGTATGGGATGATAGCTGATTTCTGAAATCGAGGTAATAGGTCACCTCAATCCTTGTTGAAGAGGTTGAACTCTCAGCACACCCATTCTTCATTCATGTTATAATATACTTCTACTGATTTCTTCCTACCCCTTCTTGCATACAGTGTGAGTACTAAACTGTGGTGTTTTCAACATTTCTCTTCAGATGTGTACTGAGAGAGTTTCGCTAGTCTAATAATTACTCCATCAGTTTTCGAAAGGATACATCAATTTAACCAATATTTTAAATTTCTAACAACAAATTCTTATAGTGGCGGCACCTTTAGTTTAGTTTAGTAGTTTAGTTTTTCAAAATTAAATATGTATTTTTGTATAAAATAATCCCAGCAGGAATATAAAGATAAACAAAATGCTTACAAAACCCACACATTGTAATATTAATTAGAATTATTCGTAACATTTTCATACTAAAGAGCTAGCAAACCCTTGTTAAAAATTGTAAATGGTTTTAACGGCCACTAAATCTGGTTTAGCGCCAGTTTATCGAAACTCGAACAAAAGCCTCGTGCAGACAAGGGGATAAATCCTTATTATAAGAGTGTTGATTTCATTATTACTTTTAAAACTCAGTTAATGAAAATAGGACCCCTTTTTTAAAGGAATAGCATCCTTTTTTATTACGTTTTTATTTTATCTATATTAATATTATAAATTTAAAAGTAACTCTGTCCGTCTGTCGGTCTTTTACACTTTTGCGGCTAAATCGTTTAACCGTTTTCTATATAATTTGTCATGAAGATACTTCGATTCTTGAGGAAGAACATAGGCTACTTTGTACTGCGATAACTAACATAAATACGAGCGGAGCCGCGGATGAAACTAGTAGTAAATATAAGGTATATATACAAATATTTTAGTAGAAAGCATTAACTACGGCTCGGCCGGCTGGTATTTCGGTTCTTGCGGGAAAGAATAGCCTATGTCCTTCCTTAAAAATCTCAATATCTCTTAAACTTATAGTATTAGTATGGAAGTTTGGCTTATAGTTTAGACTTTAATTGGAAAATCGAAATTTGCGTCACATTTACCAGCAATTATATAACATTCATCATAAATATGTTTAAGATATCCTATCTTTTTGTCGTGAACTATTAATAAACCTTCATGTGTAGTGGAGTTATGCAAAACTCTTTTATTAAAACTTCCCAAAAAAATATTTACATTTCTGCCTCGGTGGCGCAGTGGTAGCATACGCGACTGCTGTTCTTGAGGTCTCGGGTTCGATTCCCGGCTCGGACCAAATGTTTGTATGATCTGCAAATATTTGTTTCGGAGTTTGGGTGTTTTCTATGTATAATATGTATGTATTTACAAAAAAAAGTATATAAGTATTTATATCAGTTGTCTAATACCCATAATACAAGCTCTGCTTAGTTTGGGACTAGATGGCGTTGTGTGTAAGATGTCCCAAATATTTATTTATTTCGCTAATGAATGACACTGTTTTCTTTGTTTCAGAAAGGAAAATTATCCTGCATACGCACGGAATCAGAATCAGGATCCGACAAACTATCACTACGACAGTCTGCTTCAAAGCAAACTTCGAAAAACTCAACGCAACAGAACGACTGCTGTTCTCAAGATCACAAATGCCCATGTTGCTTTCAAGCAGAAAAGAAAAGGAAATTTAGAAGTAATCAAGAAAAAGAATCTCGTTTCTACAATAACGAAGTCACATTTAAAGCTAATTACAAATACAAAAATACTACAAGACGTACACATTCTACTAAAGAACACGTAGAAAATAATAGGGTTTCATCTTTAAGAAGAGAGACCAAAACTGCGCAAACTTTGAGTTTGGTTGTTGGAGGTTTCGTCGCCTGCTGGCTCCCTTTCTTCGTTTACTATCTCCTAACTCCTTTCATACCAAGTAATTATGTTAATCCCGTACTGATGTATATACTAACGTGGTTAGGTTGGTTTAATTCGGCAATAAATCCCTTTATATACGCTTTTTATTCTCCAGACTTTAGACTAGCCTTTTGGAGACTCACTATCAAGAAATGTAAGAGAAATAAACGTTAGAACAGGTAAAATATTTCTCTCTTTACGGTAGATTATTCCCTAGTTTAGATTACAACGCAAACGATATTCACAAACCTTTGTAAATATAAAAGTAAATATAGAATTTAAGGCAATGATGGATTTTACACCGTGTCTACACGGAATAAAGTTCTGAGTTCTTTAATTTTATTAAGAGGTAAAATCGTTGTATTCTAAGGTAATTTTGCTTCAAATGAGAAATGTATTCACTTTAGTGTCGCAAATTTATCATATTGCTCAGAATTTATCGGATTGTATTGATATTGCCAAATTCAGGTTCTTTTAAGATTTTTTTTTCTCTTCGGGAACTCAGTCATTGAACCTTTAGGGTTACCTCCGGTTTTAGTTTTATATTTTTCTAACAAGCTTATATTTCGTTTAATTTTTATCAATTACAGTTATACCTACTTTTCAATAGCTCAATTGGCGTAGTTTATTCATTCTTAGGCATATATGACATGCGGTAGGTATTTGCAATACATGGGAATAAATCATTTTAACTATGTAATATTAACATGGAACAATTGTAAGTGCTTTTGAAATTATTTCTGATATAAAAATACGATTTTTTATTATACTGGTATTTGGTATATTGTAAATACGATAATTAATAATCTTTTACCATCACAAACACACTCGTTGAAACTGCTTGAAGTTTTATTATAATTTCGATATTAGCCTGATATTAATATGACTTGTATCTATCTAAATACTTCGTTACAGAATCAAAAATCTTTCATTATAGTTCAAGAAATGTGCTTATTCGTGACAAGACTATTAATTTTGTATTAACACCCTGTTTCAGATGAACTCAGCCCCCTATACAATTTGGTATTCTACATAAATAAGCGTTATTTGAAAACTGACAACTACATGACAATGACATCAATGCTAAGTCACGTGGTCAAACCAAAATATGAACCAATAAAACAAGAGTAGCTAGTTACACTGGAGCCCGCTGTGTGTTACCAAAACTCCAGAATCATTTTGCAGTTCAATTTCCCAAGAGAGGTTTCAGTATTTACGGGTGAATCCGTTGCTATATTAGAGGCATGCCTCTATATTGAGTCCCATAATATCTTTAAGGCAGTTATATTCACGGATACAATAAGTTGCCAAAAATCCCTGCTACAGGATCCATTCCATTGCGAACTGATCCTGGAAAAAAAGACAAGCCTCAACTGTCATATTAATGCTAAAATGGTCCAATTGGTGTGGCTGCTTCCCCAATGGCAGACTCTAAACATCTAGTACACCAATACTACGACCTTAAAGCTATCTCAAAAAGAATTGATGACACCCTGGAATATAAAAGCTCCCCTCACAATGTAAAGGTCAGCATAAGTCCGTCTATGTATACATATTTAGTGCATAAAGTTAATAAATAAATAAATTATTATGCAATTCAGTCCTACATTACACCAAAACCTTAGGTTTTAAGGCTAAGCGAGATTTCAAAGCTACCATCTCTACCACATCTAGGCTCCGCATAAGTCCCTCCGCTCCCCTGTCTTTCTTGAATAAAATTCGGGTGCGGGATTTGTCTCTATGCGAATGTGGTCTGGATGAAGACAATCTAGACACATTTTCTTAAGTTGCATATAAATAAACCATCCTTAGATCTTATTTCATATTTATTTAAAATAAAAATACCCATTCCTATTAACTTTGTATCCCTACTAACCTTCTCATTCCCCAAGCTCCTTCAAGCCTTGATGATTTTCATTCGCTGCAATGATATCAAACTTTGACCGGTGTACTTATGAATATTGAAAATGCTGATTTGTGTCTGTTGAGTGTACGAGTACTAACCGCATCGAAAAGCCCTACAGTCAGTCAACTGTTCATTTTGGGTGTTTTTTATTTGTATGTTCATAAAAACCTACGTATCTCTATCCACTTGACATTGACAGTATTGTCGATATCGGCACAGTTTGTCCTTTTAAGGAAACGAAAGAATAAAACAAGATAAAATAGGGGTTAGGGATTGCAAAAGACAACGAGAAACAATTGCATCTAGGCTAGGTTCAATATCGATGTACAAACTTTTAATATCAAATTTGTTTGTTTTTTTTAGGTATTTACGTTACATTTTTAAGCCACAGTTGTACAACACGGTTTCTGTACTCTGATAATAAAGAATGTTAGTACTAAATATGTTATTTTATTCCATACTCGATACTGTATAGTATACGTTACTTGAAACTATTTTTTCAAACACAATAGGTATTTATTTAGCAGTATAATGGGTGTTTTTGTATCTATAACAATGCTAGTAAGAGTTTGCCTGAAAACATTTTATATAAAGAATCAGTTTTCTTTATCTAAAATGTAGCACAATATATAGCCACTTATATTTGCTTTTATATCTTTTATATACATACCTTTAGGCTCTTATTCACCACGATACCTACACGTCTACATCTGTACAAATAAAGTACATAAAATACACAGTTTTTTTTGTCTGTCCATCGGTTTGTTCCGGTTAATCTCAGGATTTTTTGACGAGACATTCACTGATAGGTAGCTGATGATATAAGGAGTAACTTAGGCTACCGTTTTTTACTAGCTTCGCCCCGCGGTGTCACCTTCGGTACGACAATTGACGTGGGTAATACCCCGTGATTCAGCTAGTCTACACTATAACGTCACTATAGGATCACACACGTACAAGTGTACGTGTACGTACTCGACACATTATACATAGTTAAACTTATATTTGCTGAATCTCTTTTTCAAATCATTCGCTTGTCAATACCAAATAACGTGGTTATACTTACTTAAATTCGGGCTAAGGGCGCCCATACAAAATGTCGAATTCGCAACGCATCGTTACTATCTGCGACCTAGCACTTTCTTGCGAGCTCGCACCGCAAGAACGTCCGATGTAATTCGCATCGTGAATTCGTGCAATGTTACGTCACACTTGTTGACGACATTTTTGGTACACTCTGAGACTTTACTAAACGGCACTACTTTCTTTCTTTCTTTTTTTTTTACTTCACCTTTACTAGATAACGTTCTGTGTTGTTGTATTATTTTATATATATGTAGTGTAAAGTTACCTAACTAGGTAACTATACGCTACGCATAATTTGCAGGATCTGAGATGTTATTTTATTTTGGTTCAAATAGTTCACTTCTTCAGAATACCACAAACTCTTCAGAATAAAAACAAAATATTTGTTAAACATTTTTATTTCTTTTAAGACCATTACAAAACTATTTTCTTATTTATTTTTGTCCATAAATCATTTATATTCTTCATCTTCCATTACATACAAAAATCTCATTAGGACATCTCATTGTGGTCGAAAGTATGGTCACACAACCAATGCTTTGCCGCATGAATTCGTACGAATTCGTAATTGTAGCAATTTGCATCGCAAGTTCCTACGATGCGGTGTCGCATCTAGATTCGCGCTAATCTAGAGATAGGATTCATAAAGGTTCTCCTAGTGTAGATACCAGCCTACAGAAAGAAATTACATAATGAAGAAAGTACATAATGTGATGAAAATTAAATTAAATATAAATAAATCATTTTACGTAAGTTATTCTAGAAAAATTAACGTTGTACATAAGCTAAATTACCTTGATTAAAGTATGAATAATCTGTAACATTAAGTTACTTAAATGAAAATACTTCAATAATCTATACTCCTATACTATTATATAAAGAGGGAGGGAGATAGAGTTTGTGACGTTGTAGGGGGTAGTCTCTGGATCTACTGAACCGATTTTGAAAATTATTTTACCAATAGAAGGCTACGTTACTTGTGAATGACATAGGCTATATAATAACCCGAAAAATAGAAGAACTTTATCGTGGTATCCGGATTTGCAAAGTAAATTGGATCAATTTTTTTTTAACGCCTTACGAAGTAGACACGGGTCAGCTAGTTTTCAAAAAAGTATGTTCATGCACAGGTTGTAGCTGAAATGTTACTATACATGTGCTACTTCGTACACGTGACATTTGGATTTTCAAGTTATTTTTAATTTTTCACCGTTTAAACCTTTTCTGGACTACGACCAACATTTCGAAATCAAAATCAACTAAATCAGCCCAGCCGTTGTTGAGTTTTAGGGAGACAAAATAACTATATTATATTATGCATAGACTGTCAAAAATAATCTTCGTTTAGCTTTGGCGTAGCTGTTTTTTATCAATAAAACATAGACGATTTTATAAATTGGTTAGTAATTATTTAAATATTAATATTTCTTATATTATTTCATAGCAATAAAAAGCTTAAAATCTTCTTCTTCTTAGCGTTTCGACGACAAACACTTCCTGTCGGTGTAATTATATAATATAAGCAGCCTAGAACGCGGCCATTTTGACTGTCGGTGGCAGCTATCGGGTCCTCTCTCGTGCAGGTGTCCGGACACGCTGGGTATGAAGCAAGGTGGGACATCGTGTGGGTTGTATCGCATAAACAGCTCAGGTTGTCTCCGTCCGCAAAAAAACTTACACAATTTATCTTAATAAAACTAAAAAAAATAGAAAATAATCAGACGTTACAAAAGAAAATTTTAAAAATAATATTTTTAAATCAATCTTCGCATCGTCTACAAAAGAAATTGCTTTTATTAAATTAACCCCTTCTTTTATGAAACTGCTATTAACAGCAGGAAGCCCTTAATTAGCTTTTTGAACAATAACTAGAATGTTTCATACTAAGAAAATAATTTTGTGAGTGAAACTCAACAAAAATAGAATAGCAAACTTTCTGATCATAAATGAGTTTATGAAAGGCATTTTGGTAGCACAAGGACGTGAAATTTTAATAAAAATTATAATAAATAGTTCTAGACCAGGATTCGGGGTGTATTTTTTATAATTATAACTATTAAGCAAATTTTTCGTAAGTATCTTCATTTTGATGACCCTTACAAAAATCCTCGATTGTGGTAGTTAACAGAGGTAGCAGGGAAAAGTATGTCAATTTGATGTTTTTAAAAAAATGATTTAGTAGTATATAAATATAGAATATTTATCTTAATTATCGTAAGTTAAAAAACCGTTCAATAAACTACTCTTGGTACAATTAAATCATGCGAGAACAAGAGTCACAAATTTGTCAACTCAGGTCGATTCGACCGGTGAGTTACCCACACAGAGAACTGATATGCATTATTTTCGTTATATTTTACCGAGTGAGTGACGCCAGCAGAGATCTAAACCCCTGTCGATTATGGAGGGAGACTCGAATGCCGCAATGCAATTGTGATATTGATGCAACTGTCTATGGGCGGCTTTAGTCAGAAACTCGTTTGGCCTCTATACGTGTTCCCACACAAAACTGTGAATTCGCAACGCATGGCATTGCGAGTTTGCATGAATGCAACGTAAAGAACTTCACGCTGCATCGCATCACATCGCAGTTATGTGTGGGAGCCCTACAGTGACAAAAATTTTGCTTATTCAAACTGCTTCTTTATATCTTGTTCCATTTTAAGTCATTGTAAAAAAAAAATTACGTCTTTAAGTCATCACTACCCAAAAATACTATTTCAAAGAATCTTGCTGAAAAGTTTTTTTTTCTGATTACTCAAATGACCTTCTTGTCAGCCTAACGATTAGTAAAAGAAAGTTAGATTTGTAATTTTCTCAGTTTAATTTGTCCTGACGCTGGTGGAAATAACGCCGAATGTCTGTCTTCTGTCAAATGTAATGAATAAATTCATGCGACACTTTTCCAAGCTAAAAGCATTAAAAAGATAATGATTTTGCCATTTAAAAATTTCCTTCTTTAAAATGTCTGAATTCAGGTCAAATAATTTTAGTTTATTGATTTTCTCCACTGCTGAATAAAGACCTTCCCAAAAGTATCGAACGGCAGTAGGCTGAAGTAAATACTATATACTTTTTCTGTACAAACTGTCTGTCAGCAACTGTCAAAAATTTATAGTATTTTTTTAAGACTACTCGCGCCCTTGAAATGTATCCTATATCCCGGGAGACTTTACAAACATACATGAAACGGATAAAAATAATACTTAGACTTAGAATAAGAATTTGTGGATCACACAAAGTATTTTACCATATGGGATTTGAGCCCACAATACTTGGCGAAGTAGGAAGCGTAGTGGCGGCGGCTGAAACCACTAGGCAGGCAGTTTCAACAGTAGTATTGAACCACACAAATATGGAACTGTATGTGGAAACCGTACAATATCCATCAAGATTGGATTCAATATCCAATCAAACGTAACACCATCTACACCGCCCAAAGGTGAACTAGAAAAGAATGACTAAGACATTTAGTCCACCCAAGTCTAAAAATTCGTAAAGCTATAAATAAAACAGAAACAAATAGGTTCTGTAAACAGCATTACATAAAGTCCTTAAAGTAAATAATTACAATTAAGTTTAAATAGATTTATTATATAATAAATTATAAACACAAGAAACAACCTAACTGACATCCGTGTAACGTTTACGCATGGCCACACAAAATTTTCATTAAACCTACACGAAACAAACTTGAAAGCAGCTTAAAGCTTTTGATGTGATTTACTAAAGTCCCATAATGTTAATCAAATGAAATTCCCTAAAGGTTCCGTTCAATTTGACATATCGAAGGACGTTAAATAAATATGATGAAGTTTTGGCCATTTCAATAATAATAAATCCATAATAAATATTTATTGGAAACTAAACGAAAAGAAACAGTAACATATGTGGGAAAATGTCTGCATTAGTTAAAAACTGTGTCGCAGCCATTAACGCCACCTCCGGTCTGAGGCCGTCAGATATACATCAAAAATACAATAAATAAACAATACAAATTAAATTAAATGAAATTAAACCAAATTTGCTGACAACGCATGCTTTGGATACAAATTTAACCAGTGTGTGTGTCTCTCTCTCTCTCTCTCTGTGTGTGTGTATGTGTGCGTGGGTGTGTGTGTGTGTGTGTATGTGTTTGTGAATATGTGCGTTTGTGAATGTGTATGTGTGAGTGTGTGTGTGTACTTATTATATATATGCATTTGTTCGCGGCTCCGCCCGCACGTATGTCGTTTATAGTGATAAAATTATGCCATTCCTCCAGAATCAAAGTATCTCCATGCTAAATTTAATTGAAATCTGTGCAGTGGTTTAGCTGTGAAGGCAAGACAGACAGACCGAGTTACTTTCATATTTATATATTAGTATGGATTAATATCAGCAGGCAGTCTAAAAGTCTTTTGTACTTACAAATGATAAGATTATTATTTAAATTTTTTCACATCTCAAACTAAAATTACTAGAACGTTAGAAAACAAACACATACACCAACCAACAGACAAACATACAGGTGAAGGTAATAAAAGCATGTTAGAAAGACAGTTAAATTAAACAACATTTTAAACTCTAAACTTACCAACAAATATTTAATGACATATAAAGCATATACTTTGTTTTAACTAGCTTTGAACGCTTAGCGACCGCTACTATGTTGGTTTTTGTGCGGTAGGCTTATTTTCTTCCTCAAGAATCAAAGTATCTCAAAGTGCAATTGCATTGAAATCGGTTCAGGGATTTAGCTGTAGAAATAATTTACTTTACGTTAAGACTACGTTTAAGAATAAACGATCGATAAGAAATATCGATTAGACGTTACTTCCTTATTTTTTTAAAGCTCATACCGCGGGGCGAAGCTAGTCAATAAAATTAGCCTAAGTTACTCCTTATATCATCAGCTACCAATCAGTGAGAGTCCCATCAAAATCGATCCATCCGTTCCGAAGATTAGCCGGAACAAACAAACAGACAGAAGATAAAAATTTTAAAATACCATTTTTTGTATATGTTTTGTATATGCATTTAGTAAATAAATCAAGTTACTAAGTCAGTAAGCTCTCTTGTTGGTGTAAATTGTGATAGTAAATTGACCCTTACTTAGTCATTCAGATCTTTTTGCTTTGTTTTATTCATGTCTACTGTTAAATTTGCCGTAAATACTACGATAGCTCAGCACAAACTCGAGATGTGACAAGCCTTCTTTTACCAATTTTGTACCTTTACAACAAACCCGCGGATAACAACGTAAACAGATTTAAAAAAAAAACTTAAGTTACTTCTTATAACATTAGCAATCTGCCACTGAAAGTCACTTGAAAATCAATTCAGGAATTCCAGAGATTAGCCAGAACAGATAGACAGATTCAAAAAATGATTTTTGATGTAAATATCGTATGTACTACGTATATACTTTAGTCTTATCGTTGGATGCAGGCCACTATCGATTGGTCGAAATGGAAATCGGGATGCCTACTTTCAGCAGTGGACTTCTTACGGCTGATATGATGATGAAGCTGATCGTATATACTATCATACGCATTTAGTAAGAAACTGTTAATTTGAAATTACAAACAGAAACTTGAATTTTATTTATTCTATAGATATACCTTTAAGTAAAATAAACCTACAAAGAATTCACTACATGTGTTAGTTGATAGTGATACTTTTTGACACATTACACTTCGATGTTTATACCTATTACGTATAGTTCAATGGATACACTTATAATACTTAGACACATCTCCATTCCATGTAAATACTATTTATAAAATATAATATAAAGTGTACTGAAACCCGTGGGGGAGCCTCACAGAAAACCGGTGTGAAATAGCGCTTGCGATGTGTTTTACCGAGTGAGTGAGGATACCGGAGACCCATATCCCAACCCCTACCCACATCCCTTTCCCCATCCCCCAAAGGCCGGCAACGCACTTGTGATGCCTAAGGTGTTGGTAATCAGTTACCATCAGGTGATACGTCTGCTCGTTTACCCTATTTCATAAAAAAAATAGTGAAAATAATTCTAATTAATGTGTATTTGGTACTGAACTAAACAC
Source organism: Spilosoma lubricipeda (assembly GCA_905220595.1). NCBI lineage: Eukaryota > Metazoa > Arthropoda > Insecta > Lepidoptera > Erebidae > Spilosoma > Spilosoma lubricipeda. The sequence goes on along the minus strand of HG992296.1, from coordinate 11,029,217 downwards.
AGTGACAGCTGAGATGTGAGATATTGAAAAATGGACTGAAAACTGATGTCTTAAGAGTATTTAATCCAATAACAAATTTTAGTGAATTTTTGTTTATTGATAACACATAGAGAACCACCATTGTAGAAATGAATAAACTAATATAACATTATATAGTTATTGATTCTCTATATAACATATTATTATCCGTCTCTGACAGTCAGTTTGTTTTACAAGCAAATATGCTTGCACATATACTCGACTAGCTGAACCTAGCGGTGTGTTACCCACGGTTATTGTCGTACCGCCGGTAACGCCGCGGGGCGAAGCTAGTTTAAAAAAAGTAGTCTAAGTTACTTCATATATTATCAGCTATAAATTTGGTATATGTATCGTGTAAACATAATATACATGTAGTAAACAGAGGCTATTTTAATATTACAAACAAACACTCCAATTTTATTTACTTGTATAGATATATGATTAATACATTATCTGCCTATATCCTATCCTATAAAGCCATCTCACGGCCGCGGTGACACTAGCAACTGCGCAGAGCGGCGCGGAGCGACATTTCAGCTGCTATACTACATGCAAAGTAAATGAACGTTGTATTAATCAGCTGTCAGTTATCTACTTGTCTCGTTTTGAAAACTATAAAAAAAGCTTTGAAAGTACTACTTTGTGCTATAGTCTTTCTGTATAAGAAGCCTTCTTTTTTATTGTTTGGATCTAAACGCTATTAACATGGCACTTTTTAAACAGAACAGTGTGTATGTAGTCCTCTTGTTTGCTTACATACACTGCAACTCTCATTAAATTTAAAAATCTCTGCAAGCATAAATGTGCTCTGCAAAAAAAGTCGTTTAAAATAACAGTTACGAATCATGAAAAATCGAAATTTTCACAAAATCCATTCAACGAAGTGTTCTGCTTTGTGTGTTTGTTAAAATCTATAAGTATCTAGTCATTATAAATAGTAACTATTTTATGATTAAGTTTTGTAATACGACATCTATACAAATAAATAAAATTAGAGTGTCTGTTTGTAGTATTAAAATAACAGTTTTTTAATCAATGCATATGTATGTTATACACGCTACATATACCAAAAATGTAGTTAATTTTTTTTTTGTCTGTCTGTCTCTCTGTTTGTTCCGGGTAAACTCTGGAACGGCTGCACGGATTTTGACGGGACTTTCACTGGCACGTAGCTGATGATCCAGGGAGTAACTTAGGCTACTTTTTTAGACTAACTTTGTCCCGCGGCGTTAATCGCGGTACAACAATAACCGCGGGTAACATCGCGGGGTTTAGCTAGTTTAATGTAACAAACTGAGTATACCATAATTATTCATATTATTTAGTGATTGTATAATCCTCTTGTAATCAGTGTTTGTAGAAAAATGCTATACTGTCACTAATCTTAATACCTAAATATTTAAGGTCTATTGAAACGCCACCGAATAACATAAGTATTATAACTAAAACTGTATCTGAGATTTTGTATTAGATATTTAAATATATGTAAGCAGTAGGACAAGAAATGTTGTGATAAAACGATCTTAAAATAAACAACTTTAATGAAAAGATGTTGTTTTTCCTTTAACAAATACCCATAAAATGTGTTTCATTTTCAATCCTCTAATATTTCACTGGAGAATTAAGAAATGTAATGCTTTTTGCTGTTTTGTTGGTTTAGAAACGTGAAATATTTACTTGGTTTAAATGAGTGGATTTTGAATTTATAAATAGAAATGTATTTTATTCATTGATATCGCTAACGAATCGCAAGAAAGGTTAAAAATTATGCAGTGTTAGAAACACTGTGAGATACTTCAGCTATGTTTGAAAAATAATTAGTGAAAATATTTTCAAATTATATAATTTACGGAGCATCTTATGTTCGTATTAATTAATCATTAAAAGGCAGATGGTTTCTCAGAACTTAAGGTCATTTTCTTCTTCACTTTTTCATTTGTTAATTAAGATGATATTATGAAAATGTTTCTAAATATTTAACGTGAAAGCCGTTTGCTTATTTACATCATGAAGATATTCATATCTAAGAATCTTAATATTAATAAACGCAAATTTTTTTGAAGTAAAAATTTCTTTAGCGGCGTTGTAAAATTTATCAAAATATCTTTGGGATGGGACAAAAATGTTAAAGTGGCGTCAGAAACGCGCGTCAGGACACGTCACCGTAAGACATATGTATATTACTAAAAACAATGGATCACTTTTTTTTTGTTACTTTAGATGCAACAACAGCGTAGCATTTTCGTAGACAGTAACTCTACGAATTTTTCGTAGGGTGACACTAGGAAACTAGGATGTAGTAACTCGGGAATTTGTTTGTCTTTTTTTGTTTACATTATATATCATTAACATGACACTATTAATTTTTATAACAAATTCCCAAAAAAAATCAAAATATAATTAACTGCACTGCATGTAATATTATTTAAATAAATAAATGTAAATGTGACTGCTCTAGTGGTTTCAGAGGTCACCAAGCCACGCACTTCTTCGACGAGTATTCTCAATTTAAATTCCACATGGGATAACACAAATTGTGTCTGGATGTGTCTTTTCTGTCCGTTTTATGTATGTTTATAAAGGATGCATGCTTATCTTTGTGTGGGAGTTGCATAAAAAAGTCGGTTTCTTTCCAATGTGTTTACGTTCATTGATTTATTCCTAGAGTCAATACGTAGTTGGTCTTACATATCCGATACCCCGGCCTCACAGAAAACCGGTGTGAAATAGCGCTTGCGCTGTGTTTCACCGAGTGAGTGAGGATCTTGGAGACCCATACCACTCCCCACATCTCTTTCCCCATCCCCCAAAGGTCGGCAACGCACTTGTGACGCCTCTGGTGTTGCGGATGTCCAGGCGGCGATAATCGCTTACCATTAGGTGATACGTCTGCTCGTTTGCCCCTATAACATAAAAAACTCAGAGATCACGATAATAACTTAAGCTTCATAAAATTAAAGTGGATTTTAAGAAAATATATGTTCTTTTATATCAGTCTATTCGATAGATCCCGTGATCAATTTAATTGATAAAATTATTATTTTTTAAGGTTTACAAGCTATTTTAACTTGCTACATTTTTTAATAAGTTAGTATGAAAAGAGAGTAAATTAAAATACGTTATACTAGAAAGAATAAAAATAAACTTAAAATTTTAGTTGAAAAGATGACGCCAGCTTATTAACTGGGTCCTTTCAACGATGGCATGGTATAAAAGAAAGATTTCACGGTCATTTGCGTTTTAGCCATATTTAAATCTTTAAAAGACTTGGTTGAAAATAGAAAATGAGCTTGACCTTGGACAAAATGGACTTTTAGTATGCTTTTGTTAGAAAAAAAGTTTTAAGGTCATGTTTTATGAGGCCCATTATAGTAGCAGTAGGTTTGTTATTTATTCTTAGATACTATATTTGTTGTGTACAATATTATACATTACTAGACTTCAGATTGTTACATTTAGAAATCATTTCATCTAAAAATTGGCAAAAAATAAGTATGGATGTTTCTGCAACGAAAGAGTGGCTTAATATATAATAGGTCTTTACCTATGAAATTGCCGTTTTGTATGCAATAAGTGAAAGTACTTATTTTTTCAAACTTTTTTATTTCTGTTATTCAAAGTAATCACCCATGCAATCGACGCATCTTTGCCAACGCATTGGCAGTTTATTGATGCCCTTCTTGTAAAAATCAGTTGGACGGGAGGCAACAAACTCTTCAAAGGCATTTTGTACTGCCTCTCGGGAATTGAATTTTTTACCAAGTAACAAACATGTACACTCACAAACATTTGCCTTTATAAATTAGTATGATGTGATGATAAGTTATTGTACATGTTGTACAAAGGCGGACTTAATGCCGTGAGGTTTACTCCCTCAGTCTACCTTCAAGTCATGTACGGATAAGTTCCGGTAGGTGCAAAGTTTTGTAAATCTATACTTAATATATATAGCTGAAGAGTTTGTTTGTTTGTTTGTTTGTTTGTTTGAACACGCTAATCTCAGGAACCGCTGGTCCGATTTGAAAAATTCTTTCGGTGTTATATATAGTCCATTTATCGAGGAAGGCTATAGGATATATATCATCACGCTACTACTAATGGGAGCGGAGCAACAATGAAGAATGTTTCAAAAACTGGGGAAATTTTCACGCTACGGGCAATATAAGGCGCAAACGACGTTGTGTGGGTCTGCTAGTAAGAAATAAGTCTACAATAAATACAACTACTGTAGGTTAATAAACTTGACAACTACTTCATCTTAATCATTCATTCTATGATCTATGTATCATTCATAAACTCATGCAAACCGATTTTCTATCTACCGATTGATATAATAATGCATACATCACCATATCATTATCATCAGCCCGTTGCGCTCCACTGCAGGAGGCTACAGGCTTTTCCCAAGGAACATCAGCCCATACACAATGCCATCTTCCATACACTTATATAAATACACTAGCTGACCCACGTAACCTCGTTTGCGCCTTATATTGCCCGTAGCGTGAAAATTTCCCCCGTTTTCGAAACATTCTTCATTGTTGCTCCGCTCCTATTAGTAGTAGCTTAATGATATATACCCTATAGCCTTCCTCGATAAATGGACTATCCAACACCGAAAGAATTTTTCAAATCGGACCAGCGGTTCCTGAGATTAGCGTGTTCAAACAAACAAACAAACAAACTCTTCAGCTTTATATATTAGTATAGATATATATATAGATTCACGACTTTATAATCCAGGGGATAAGATAGGGTCGAGTTAAACTCAAACAATTTACCGACCAATACAATACAAACACTAATCTCGTATACATTTCTAACAGTAATATGTGTCTAGCAACTTAACATACACTCTCAAGCCCGGAAGGGTGACCACAATGCAAGGCAAGATAACATAAACATTCCAGGTCCGGAGTTGCTCTCTGACCCCAATAGTCTATTATATCTTGCCTAAATTAGACTTACGAAATCATTTATATTAAAATATCTTCAAAGTGAGCAAGCATATTGAATTAGTTCACTCCAGGGATATAATTTGATGTGTATTTTTACCCAACTACAGTGAATCCAAAAGAAAAGATAAATGTACGTTCCTATGTCTAAACTACAGAACTTATTTTATTAAATGAGATGTCAGTAGATGATGGCGCGGGTGACATAGCCTATATAGTTTTCATCATTTCTTTTTTCATTAGTTTTGGTTTTTTTAACTTTTATTTTTTACGGTGTAGGGGATAAGCGTATTGATGAATTATGTTGGTAACTGAATAATGTAAACTTACGGTAACCTGTGACTCAAGAAGCATAAATTCGTTGACACAATTTGAGCATCCACTCCCGCAGAGTTCCTCCAGTTAAACAATATCTCGGTGAAAAACGAAGAAAGAATTCCTTGACTCGACTTTCGAGCACATGTAACCGACGAATGAACTATTGATCTAGTGGTTATTAGACCAACAGCCAAACCAGAGGTCGTGGATTCGATTCCCACTATAAATAGTTACATGATGAGTACGAAAATATGTTAAGTGTATGTTACCTTCTGAAATACTAGTGATAAAATTTATAATCATCATAGTGGAGTCAACCTAAATATGAATAACTAGCTGACCCGGCGAACTTCGTACCGTTATATTTACATATCTGTCTCAGCTTCCCACAGGCAGTGTACAGTCGTGGACAATAAAAACATAAAGCAGTCATGAGGACTGGCGAGAGAAGTAAAAACTCAAAATTATAAACAATTTGCCGTTGAAGCACACCTGTAATTAATGAAATGCGCTGTTGATGGAAGGTACGACTCCTCAATGGTTAGGAGTTGGTGAATAATTCTTTCAATTCTATACATATCTATAGATCTTTAGTTGTACAATTTTAAGTTATTTAGGTGAGCTGATGATAGAAGGTAAAACTCTTCAATAGTTAGGGATTAGTTGATAATTTTTATATCACACGTACGTATAGACCTTAACTTGAATTCTTTCAGTTAATCACATGCGCTGATGATAGAAAGTAAAACGATTGGGAGTTAGAGGATGATTTTTTAAATACCATACATACTAACTAATAAGGCCTTACTTGTATTCTTTCAAATTGTTTAGGTGACAGATAAGGTTTGTAGGTAGATGATACTTTGCGATCCCCAGCTAGTAACTATTCGTCTGTAGGAAAGAAAAGACTTGTAGGTTCATTTAATTATAGACAAATAGATAGAAAACTCTTTATTTGTACACCGTTTCACAGATCTAAAAGATAGTATCTACAGAAAATATTAAAAATATAATGTATAAAGGACGACCTTATTGCCGAAAGCAATTTGTTAATAAATATTGTTCAAAATGTATTGGAGAAACAGTAGTTGAAGGTGCAATGAGTTTTGAAGAGTTATTTACAATTTTATTAGTCTCAACTGTTTTTATTTGCGTAATGTGGGGTGTTAAGTATTTTGTTAGGCTCTAAGTCGCAAAGAGCAACACCATCTAGGGTGGTTACGCGACTCAGTGCAACATTTTTTTCATAAATCACTGGCCCTGAGGGTCTTGTCTTGAGGATGTTTCAAGTTGATTTTACTGTCACGGTGAGCGCGTTTAGCGTTGCAATTGGTTAAGATTTCGGTATGAGTCGATCGAAAACCAAAGTCAGTCACCGTGAAGATTGATTAGACGTGATATAAAGTTACGTAGACCCTCAGGACTTGACGTATCATAATCACCCAACTAAATATTAACAGTAGTAGTATTCTCCGTTTAACATGCCCGTAGCCTTCTCATAGACTGTTCACACAGGCGCTATGATAACTAATCCCTTAGTTAGTTCATCTTATTTTTTAGTTATAAATAACACTCCATTAAAATTTCAAGTTGCCTCAAAAACATTTTTTATAATTTTTTGCAAAATATTTTTGCACGCGTCTGGCAATGTTAAAACCCCGCTTAAATGATCTGGCTTATTTTTTTTCGTATTTATAAAGCATTACACTGCAACATATATTAATTGCGTATTGCCTCAAATATATCTTTGGGGACAAAAAAAAAAAATTTAAAAAATGTAGGGGTTGATATAGCCCCGCTACTCACCAGCCAGGTCTGCAATCCCGAGTTGGGATATAATAGGAGAGGTATCTGGCAAGTTTTCAGCTTGCCTCAAATACCTACCCAAAAATTCGTGCCAGCTCTCGGACTAGTAGACCACGTTTTCGGTAACAGAAATGTTGCATCTCAACATAATTTTAGAGACTGAGCCTACTCAGTTTTAATACGTGTTCAAACCACTAAAGTTATTCGCATCAGCAGAAATTATATGAAATAGTTCAACGTACTAATAACCTACGTTTGTTTGCACTAAAAATGGAAGAATAAAAACTAATTTTCGAATACAATTTTTAATGTTACACTATTTGCTGTGCAATATTTGTTCTAATCTATATATATATATATATATAAAAGAGGAAGGTGACTGACTGACATACCCTGAGATCAACGCACAGCCCAAACCGCTGAACATAGAATCCTGAAATTTTGCATGTAGATTCTTTATATAACGTAAGTGAGCACTAAGAAAGGAATTTCGGAAATTCCACCCTTAAGGGGGTAAATCAAGGGATGAAAGTCTGCGTGAGCAAAGCCGCGTGCAAAAGCTAGTGTTACCATACAATTTCAATCTACTTTATGAAATTTTCTTTGACAATTTTTTTTTTGCACTATCTGAAACTTTTTTTCTTGCACATCATATAAACATTTATTTGTATTGACATTATTTAATATGTTAATTGACATATTTTGATAATCCGGCGCCGTCTTACGTCCTACGGTGAGGTGTCCTAACGTTTCTGACGCGAGTCAGAAATTGACGCGAGTTTAACATATTTGACCCATCCTGAATGTGATTTTGCTAAAGTGTACAACGCCGATAAAGAAGTTTCCACTTCAAAAATAACTTTCCCGTTATCTCTTATTTTTTCTTGTACACAAACCTTGTCCTAACAATAACAAACACAGAAAGTTATGTGCTCAGCGATCCATTTTTATTTATGTAGATGTAAGTTACGAAAATTCTCTCCAGTAATGTATTATGGTCTGGGATCCTAGGAACAAATTTTACAAGTTATTACTATCAAGATAATTTTTCGAGACTGTCTTCATTTTGATGAGGTGCCCACTTTTCATCTTATAAAAGTTTTCGATTCAAGTAGCTAACAGGGGTACCAGGAACAAAAAAAAATTGACCGTAGGACCGGGATAGCGTACCTCGCAGTTTGTAGGACAATCTAACTAGAAGTCCAAGGAAAAAAAGTAAAACCAAGTCTATCCGCTTTAACAGCTAAACCGCTGTATCAATTTGAATAAAATTGAGCATTGAAATACATTGATTTTTGAGGAAGGATATAGGCTACTTTTTACCGCGAAAACCAATATACAGGCAGATGGAGATATAGAGACAAAAAGCTTTTTCGTCTCCCTTGGTAAATTATTTAAGATAAAGTGAACATCAAACGACGAAGACACGTCCCTTGAGGATTGCTTCAACTACTATGTAACATATACATTTTCTAGTTATTTTTATTACGTGACTACGAAAAAAAGAGGGTTATGTTTCACGTGTAAATGTATGTATGTGTGTATATTTCTTTGGCACGCCCTAGAGCCTGAACAGCGTGTGTTGTATTTTTATTTGAGTGGTGTCAAAAGATTCATCTGAGTAGTGATAGTGAGACTGGGTACATCAAAATAAAAAAAAAAACAAACCAAAAAATTATTTATCCATTCTTTTTGATTTTTCCTATCTTTTCAGTTCTTCAATGAACTTAATAAAGATGGCAGATATTGACGCAGTCGTGTTTTGTTTCTTAATAATTCGTAACTTGTTTAGTTATGTCAGAAAAGTATTTTGAAAAACTTTTTGTATTGAAACTTGTGATTTCACTTAAAGTTAGTCATAAGGTTTAAAATTCAATCTTAAAACTAACTACCTAGCTAACTAGATAGTTACCCTTTTCTAAAATTCTTTGTTTGTGATCTAATCTTTTTGAGTTTAGAATCTTTGATTTGGAATCTGTACATCTATACAAAAAAGTAAAAACTAAAACCCAACTACGACAAAAAACGACGCTTAAAAAGTATGAAACAAGTTTCAAAAGCCGTAGTCACGCGTTGTTAAAGTGTTATAGACTATGGTACATTACACCACATGGACTAAGGCTTACTTTACTTAACTTACGAATGTTCCATAGTCCATAACACTTTAACAACGCGTGACTACGGCTTTTGAAACTTGTTTCATACTTTTTAAGCGTCGTTTTTTGTCGTAGTTGGGTTTTAGTTTTTACTTTTTTTTATTTAAAATGTTTTGGTGCCTCTCTAATACTTATTGTTGTGCAAAGTTTATTTTAAATAGGTGTCATAGAAATATCACACTTATTGAATAAATACGGTCAAAGTCACGAACAAATGCTAAAAATATATATATATTTGTAATGTACAAGTAGCGCCCTTTCCAATGATACCAAACACGGCATATTTATTTCAAATTTAGTTTTTAACACAGTACTTTATGTCGGATAGAGGGCGCCACATTCGATTCAGTAACACTTCATATAACCTCTAAGCAGCGGACAATCAAGACGCTTTTAACGATACCTCATTTGTCTTATTCTGACTGGTTTAGAAAGAATGAGGGAACAAATAAGCATACCATAGAAATATCACACTTATCGAATAAATACGGACAAAGTCACAAACAAATGCTAATAATATATGTATTTTTGAAATGTACAAGTAACGCCCTTTCCAATGATACTAAACACGGCATATTTATCTCAAATTAATTTTTTAATACAGTACTTTATGTCGGCTAGAGGGCGCCACATTAGATTCAGTGACACGTCATATAGCCTATAACCAGAAGACGATCATGACGCTTCTAGAGACACCTCATTTGTCCAAATCTAATGAGTAGTTAAGAAGCTAGGAGGGAACAAATGAACATACATACATACATACATACATACATAGCCTGTCAAAATCATAACCCTCCTTTGGCTTTGCCGTAGTCGGGTAAAAAAATAAAATTGGAGCGTCTGTTTGTAATATTAAAATAACCGCTTTTATCTAAATGCATATGTATGTACACACGGTACATATACCATATTTTTTCGATTTGTTCCGGCTAATCTCTGAAAAGGCTGGACCTATTTTGACGGGACTTTCACTGACAGGTAGCTGATTATATAAGGAGTAGCTAAGGCTACTTTTAAACACTGGTTTCGCCCCGCGGCTACGACAATGACCGCCGCTAATAATAATAGAATATTTTTTGATATAAAGACATTACAAATTGTTTTATACCTAGGTTACATAACTTGGTTTCTTATATTTAACATTTACACATTTGTCTTTTTAAAAATAAATACTTAAGTTTGTTTTTTTGTCTAAAACTTTTACTTTAGATAATGTATATGTCTAAATGGTTCGATTCCCGGGTCGGATCAAATGTTTGTATGATCTACAAATATTTGTTTCGGAGTTTGGGTGTTTTCTATGTATAATATGTATGTATTTACAAAAAAAAGTATAAATGTATTTGTATCAGTTATCTAGTACCCATAACACAAGCTCTGCTTAGCTTGGGACTAGATGGCGTTGTGTGTTAGATGTCCGAAATATTTATTTATTTATTTATTCATTTATAAATGGGCAGTCAACGCTGTAAAAACAGAGGAAAAAATTGCTTTTTTCGCGTTCAGTATCAACGCACTGTCAGTGGATACGCGCACGTTGCAGTCATATTGAATGTTGGTAAAAATGACGAATTGTGCGATAAATGTGTGTAGAAATTACAGAAGACGATCTAAATCAACAAAAAAAGTTACCTATTATATTACCAGTAATTATCATTGTTTTGCAAAAAAATATTAAAAATTAAATAAAATTACAGCAAACAAAGACATTATATAATGTCCAAAATAAACAATTATTGTAGTCGCCATTTTTTATTTAATGCGGGTGTTGCTAGTTTATGAAGTCAAAACCTCCTCTTAAATATGTGTAGGCGAAGTTGTGTTGTATAAAATTGATACGCTAAGATTTTCAAATCATTTTTGTAATCCAATATGGCCGCCGCACCATTTTTGTGAAATTACACTATGGATATCAGGTAAGGGGTTTTTGGTATACTGAATACAAATTTCATGTCCTTTTTTAATCAAATATGCAACTGCATCATTTTACCATTCTACATTTTTATTAATACCAGACCATAATTAATTTCTAGTTCGACATATTTTTTATCATCACAAAGCCTAATAACAATCCACTGCTAATGATAATCTATACATCTATACAAATAAAAAAAATTGGAGTGTCTGTTTGTAATATTAAAATAATCGCTTTTTACTAAATGCATATGTATGTACACTCGGTACAAATACCAAAAATGTATTGAAAATATTTTTGTCTGTCTGTCTGTCGGTCTGTCTGTCTGTCTGTCTGTTTGTTCCGAGTAATCTCTGGAACGGCTGGACGGATTTTGACGGGACTTTCACTGGCAGGTAGCTGATGATCCAGGGAGTAACTTAGGCTACTTTTTTAGACTAACTTTGCCCCGCGGCGTTACTCGCGGTATAACAATAACCGCGGGGTTCAGTTAGTAATATATATAAATTGTAATAAATACCTTTACATTTCAATCTATCCTGTCTATATATTTGATAGTAGCTAACAATCTTTTTTCTTAAATCTTTTAAAATGAAAGTTTAATTTTGAAAATAAAACTAATAAAATAAAAAATGGCATTCACTATTAGAACGGGATAGAAACGATTCTTCAAATAACCATCTAAGCATATTTAGAGCTTTCAAAACTTCCACGCTAGATTTAACAATTGTCGTAACAATGGAACACCATTTCATATTTCAAGAGTTCATAATAATTTATTCGCATAGGATATAATATTGAATCACCATTCTTCTTTTAGCACAGTAATAAAACTATATTTAACTGCAAAATAAAAAAATGTGGAAGTATGAGAGAACCATATTTTAATAATATGTTTATGTCACCTCTTTTCATCGGTAAGTTTTATTAAGATTTTGTTTATTCCTTTCACCAGTGCTGCGGTCCTCGTGGAACTGGAGGAAAACCTTGAATTAGACTTAACCATCAGATATAACACTAACACTAGACAACCGCAGACCAATCAAATGGTTAAATGATTTTAACTTAGGGCGTATTTAAATACGTATCCATTATTTGAATACCTATCCATAGACACGCCACACGTACGGTTTATTGAAAAACAAAATTTTTGACTTTCAGTTCTAAGTATGGGGAGCCCCCAAAAGTTATTGTTTTTTTTATATTTTTGTGTAAAAATCTTAATGCGGTTCACAGAATACATCTATTTACCAAGTTTTAACAGTATAGTTCTTATAGTTTCGGAAAAAAGTTGCCGTTACATACGGACGGATAGAAACAGTCAGACATGACGAATCTATAAGGGTTCCCTTTTTTGCCATTTGGCTACGGAATCCTAAAAAAGAATGGTATTTAAGTTTACTTTTTCATCTATAGAGGTAGATTTTTAATCTATACTAATATATAAAGCTGAAGAGTTTGTTTGTTTGTTTGTTTGAACACGCTAATCTCAGGAACCGCTTGTCCGATTTGAAAAATTCTTTCAGTGTTAGATATCCCATTTATCGAGGAAGGCTATAGGTTATATATCATCACGCTAGGACCAATAGGAGCGGAGCACGAATGAAAATTGTTTCGAAAACGGGGGAAAATTATTACGCTACGGGCAATAGAAGACGCAAACGAGGTTGCGTGGGTCGGCTAGTCAATTATAATTAAGACTCGTATAACGGGTGAAAGGCTGACAACGCACTTGTGCCTTTTGTGCCTATTGACGCCGGTAAACACTTACCATAAGGTGACACGTCTACTCTTTGCTCACTTATGTCATAAAAACTGTAGCTGCGGCCCTCATCACTAGTATAAAGCAATCACAAAGTCGCATTTTCTACACCACAGACATTACAATAGCCTATTCTATATATGCATTACAATATATATACGACGACTTTAAAGGCCATATAAAATCAAGGAAATATTATATTTATAATAATTGTATCATGAAATGTATTTTGTTGTTGGTTGGTTGATGGTGGTGATTCAATGGTAAAATAACGTGAAACGGATCGTATTGTACATATTTTACCAATCATTGTCAAGCGTCATAAGTGACATATCACTCATGTTATGTCAATTTATTTTAGGCGACAATTTTAGTGTGAAAAAAAAATACAACGCTGTTAGGAATATTCCATTTTCAAATTGAATTGGAAGCTGTGTTCATGAAAATGTCTAAACTATATTTCTTGTATCACGTCGCTGCTCACGATGGACTCTGAAAATATCTAACCAATTTTCACGTTTTTTAATCTGTTTATTGCTATCGTGCCTAAGGTATGATAGTGAACATCACGTTTAAATCAATAGGAGCCGAGCATAATTAAAAAAAAACGCAGACAAAGTTGCGTATTTCAGCTGTATTTATTTCACGTGCGAATGTATACTATCAATTATTATTTATTTTTTGTAAATAAACTTTCTTTTTTCATTGTCTTTATATTCATTGTATGTGTACGTGTTATTCTATAAAATAGCAGAGAACTATTTATATATAATCAGAGGTAAATGAGGGAAGGTTGTTCTTTTCAGCCTTCGAGTATCACTACTCGTAATTTGCAACAAGCAACGATATCCTAATGTAGTTTATGCGTCTATTCATTCATCTCCTATGGTTACTCATTCATGTACTCACTCACTCATTCATACAGAGGTAACGGTCTTTAATATTTAATACTACCTAATCTACTAAATCAATAGTCTATACTTAATAATAAATCAACAACAAACAATACTACGTCTCACTATTTCGCAACTGATGCATCGGAACGAATGAATGAGCAAAACATGTTTGACAACCGCTGCACGCGATGAGTGTATCGCATCCGACGCCGAATGGGTTTCATTGTGATTACGGACGTTTACCGATCATATTGTATCTGCTACTACCTACTAAATAAAATATTTTAATTTTTTTTGGTAGAAATATTAAAAATTTCTATTGTGCCTTTTGGGAGTACCTACTCCAAATAGTACAGTATCTTGTGCGCACCGTGTTACCCCAAATTGGGTGAGTGTTGCATTGTAATATCTTTCACTAGTAATTTATGTAAAGTGTAATAGTTCGGATCTTGTAGATATAGCTGTGTCTTTATAGTGGCAGTCGTATTTTGTACGATGCCTGTAGTTGTTTAGTTATCAATGTACCGTTTTGTAGTGAAAATGTATTGTTGAACTAGTTGCTACCCGCGACCTCATCCGCGTAATAGCGAGATAATATTTCCCGACCTCTTATTAATACTCATGCGGTTTGAATTGAATCTGCTTAGATTTAATTCAAACTTTGTTCTTAATTCAAACTTGGTTTTTGCGTTTTGTCCGGACATACATACCGACAAACAGAAAAACTCCATAAACAACTTTTTCGGACTCAGTATTGTTCTGGAATACGCAGAAAGTATTCTTTCAAAAAAAATAATTAAATATATTAAATGTACCTACCTACAGTTTTACTTTGTTACGATTTCATTTCCTATATATGTGTAGAATAAATAGTATTGGTGTATACTTATTTTATTATTGACTAGCCGACCCACGCAACCTCGTTTGCGTCTACTATTGCCCGTCGCGTGATAATTTTCCCCCGTTTTTGAAAAATTTTTCATTGGTGCTCCTCTCTTATTGGTTTTAGCGTGATGATATATAGCCTATAGCCTTCCTCGATAAATGGGCTATCTAACACTGAAATAATTTTTCAAATCGGACCAGCGGTTCCTGAGATTAGCGTGTTCAAACAAACAAACAAACTCTTCAGCTTTATATATCAGTATAGATTTGTTGACTGCACATCATCGACACTATCACTTGCCTATCACGCCAGCTGCCTCTGCTTAATGCCTTGTGTGTGAAGTTAGTCTCGGTCGTGATGTTGCAGTCAACCTATATGAATGGACTATTCATAAAATGGCTGGATGTGAATTATTTCAGGGTTCACCTACCAGACTACGGACCCTAATTGTGGCACCAAATGACGACGCATTTTTTTAATTCACCCACCTTACGGAGAAATGTTACAGTACCTACCAAGTAAGTGTTGCAACAAGTATATAAATTATATTTATTTTGTAAGTAAATCTTAACAGACTTTACAGCTATAAGAGTCATGAATTTGCTAAGACTCAGTTTAGAAGAAATACCGAAACAAACCACTGAGGTGTCTTTTGGTTTCAAGTCCGTGAACGTAAACTAAAAATAACAAAAATCTATGCGAGTACAGTATCGAATCTGAGTTAGCCTTTTAAAGAAAGGCTCATAGTATTGAGTCGGCCTGCCCATACAGAAGGCATACGCGCCCCAGCCATCGTGTTACCTAACCAGTATAAATTAAAATTAACGAGATTTAATATGAACTAACATTATAAACCTAGACTAAACTCACATTTCCATACACAAAAAGAATTCAGTTGGTATTTACAAATTAAAAAATAACACAAATGATTAAACAAATATTTAAATGTCTATCACTTTCACACAAAATACGTAGGTAAAAACCAGAGAGAGCATTATCAATCCCAAACAAATTTGTCATCAAAATAATCTAGAAGTATGTAATAAGCCTTTTCACATGGTTTCAGGTTTATTAAGGACGTGGGTATAAATAGGGTGAATTTTGAAAATTATAATATTCTTCCTGCTACCATCGTCTGTGTAAGTCAGTCATAACGCCATGTCTATCATAAAAGTCTAAGTACCTGTACCCGGAGTCGGAGCGCCAGGCACTTCCAAGGTATGTATCTACATACGCTTAATACCTATCGTGAGCGCGTTAATTCACGTCATAAGTTGTTACTTTCCACAGTTCTAGCTTTTGTTCGCGGCTCCGTCTGCTGGTTATCGTGGTGGAAAGTGTCCTTTGTTACTCGCTAAAACTGTAACTTTTTATTAGTTGAAAAATTTGATTTATTAAAACACGTTTGATAGTTTAGGAATGAAAGCAATACAAACAATCACACTTATATTCGATTCTTTAAAATCACTAAAAACTACGTTACTTGGCTATTTAATTATTAATTAAAAAAATTTACTCGTCATGTTCGTCCATCGTTGATCATAATATGGTTCGTCCATCGTTGATAAGAATTAAGTAGTATTTTAGTTAGCCAGTAGCCGTAGTCGAAATTTTCACTTTATTTACAATCCTATATTATCGTTTCCAGATTGTTACAATTCACATTCAATATAAATACTTTCAACACAATTTTAAGTGCCTTACACAAATTTTACTCTAACGGAGAAAACGTTATAAAATATTAATCTAACGACATCTTACTTGTACCAGGAGCCTGCGCAACCAAAACCTCGAAGCACTATAACTGTGCTGGAATATATTCTTCTCCACCCATCCACCAAGATCAAAGTCAATAAGGCCCATTTTATCAGGCCTTCGTTTGGTTTGTAAACCATACTCACTCCTCGTAAAAGGGCCGGTGATCACAATTTCAACGAAGGAGTCACGATAAAAGGCTAATTCTATAAAGATGCGGTGAGCTAAATGCGAAAAGTTCAGTCTATGCTAGACCAACTTGGAAGCCTTGCAGGTTATCGCGCCAATTAAGAAACCCCGATGAAAAAAGCCGGGGGCTGTTGGCTCCCTATCTACTAGTGCAGCACACTCGGGCATACCCTTCAGCTTCGACGTGATGATGAAACTACTGGAGCACGAACCCGAATACGCACACTCGCTCCTACCGTATAGAACTCATTTTGTTTAGCTGTAGTTACATTCATAAAATAAACAGATTGTCGACAGATTCTCGAGTTTCGCGCTTACGGGACGATTCTTCACTTTCTCACACTCAAATTCCTCACTACTCACGATTAAGTGAATGTTATGTTTACGTTGGAAGTAAAAAGACAGTGTTTAATCCTGTATATAATGTTTCTAGTATTAATATTTTGCTACTTGGTAAGAGTAATCTTTGGTTCTTCTTTAGTAAATAAGAAAATGTTATTAGTGTAAATAATGTAAATATATATATCGCTTGATTTTAACCTTGCATTTTAATCTCACAACATTTGCTTATGAAGTTATAAGTAGTGCTTTTAAGCAAACACCTGTAAGACAAAAACAAAAATCTATAATAGGGTCATATGCGGAGGAAGAGGGCGGCTGTTCTACGGATCCGTTCATACACGGTGGCAACCGTGGGGTCGATCGGGACACTCGCGTGATTCAGCCCGCCTCGAAGAGGTTCAATGCCAACTTGGCGGGCTTAACGCATCCTGATCTGGGTGGTTCCCTAATAGTTACAAAATGTTCTAAACTCATTGTGTAAAATATGTTTGAGTCAAGAAAGTATGTCTGAAGCCCCATATTTTCTTTTTAAGCACTCGTTATATTTTAGCGTAGTAGTGGTAGTAGAGAGCTTTCCTTATGTAGCCAAAGGGCAGAGTATTGAATGCTTTGACGCAATTTTCTGAAAGTGTTACTGAATGGTTGGTATTGCACGCCCAGAACCTTATCACTACATAAATAAAAAAGCGTTTTATTTAATTAGTGACCTATGTTGAGTGTACCGCAAAGTATCCGCTAAGTATACCACATTTGAAGATCCAGTTATTGAACCTCGGCCTTTTTGATTCCAATTATATGATTTGTGTATAATGTAGCATAAATATTGTTCTGTAAGTTATAGTCTATTGCAGTTGTATCTCGGGTCATTTCACGTAACTATACAGTTACGTGTTCATTATTTTATCATGTATTTCAATGTTCATGTTGTAGAATACTTTCAATATTTACATGATTTGATATAATAGATGTATTTCAAAATATTTGGATTTGAGACAAAAATGGTTAAATTGTCAATGTAACCTACCAAACTAAGAATTTCTCAAGAATCAGCTAACAGAAATATCTTCATGTCTTTCTCACATAAGAAATTATTATATGTTTTTTTTTAACTAGTTATGTATATTTTATAAATATTAATATTATTATTAGTTCTTATCAACCATTAAACTAAAGTTCTTTATTCCCTCTCTTTTATTTCTACCATACATATGCACCTGGCTTGGCCATAATTGAAACAACACAAGGATGATTAGTAGATATTGCCACGTGGCATTATCTACCAAAGTCCGCCTCGTGCAATTGTAATGCAGATCCCTTTATCTTAATATAATTTTTATGTATATTTATTTAAATAAATATATTACATATTAATATATTATTATTTATTTCAATAAATAGAGGAACCGATAGGTGCTGAGATATATATTATTTAAGGTCGAAAAATGATAAACAAATTTCGTTTTTACATAATTTATTTAACGATCTTAAACATTAAGCACAATGTTCACACTGTGATTGTAACATGTCCATTAGATGATAATGTGGAAGACATCAACTCTCTATAGTCTATTTACAAACAGAGTGGTGTTTTGAAGATCAATTCTTGTAATAAAATACAATACAATATTGTAGTACAAGAATACATAATAACTAACAGAAAAAAACAAAAGAAACTAGAAAGAACTAAACCTTTAATTAAGTCACACAATAAGCACACAAAATAATTGACATGTGTTATCCACCTTTCTTCCATTTCGTACCAGATGTGTATTCAGTCATTAGCTTTCCTGAAATTCCACAGGTTCCAACACCAACTCTTCCTGTTAAATTGTCTGGTGTCGCAAATATGCTTTTTGAACTTACACCACGCTTTTTGGCAGCCCTAGAATGAAACGACAACCATTTATTTTTCTCACTTTCTCTTTCTTCGTCAAATTGCTTAAATCTCTGTTGCTTTTTCTGTTTCTTCTTCTTTAGATATTCTTTGTTGTGGTCTTTTCTATGGCTGTAAAATTTAAAGATAAATTTTAATTGGGTACATGTTACTAATCACTTACCTCAAATTTTTGAACATAAATTCAATACCATAAAATTTATTATTGCATACTAAACTCAGAACATTCGAATTAAGTATGTAATATTTATGTAAAACATAGTATAAGACAACTTTTTTAAATATCTGTTACAAAACTTTGATAAGAATACCAAAACATTACAGACATACGTACTTGTTTTCGTCTCCACTGTGAGGTCGTTTCAAGCATGTCCCTATTTTTTTCACATCTACGGTGTTGACTACTTCTAATATGGAGGAACCATCAGGATTTACTTTTGAGCTATCTTCACCAATATCTTCAGTGCCAGTATCCAGAAAAGATGTTACAACATCATGATCATTACTGGAACCGTGATTATCTGATACTTTGGAATCACCGTCTGGGATTTTTATTAGATCTTTTGTTAATGCAATTACTTCTTCCAAATCGGCCTTTAACTGCAGCAACTGTTCATTTTGGTAATCATTATGTAAAGCCGCTTTCACCTATAATAAAATAATATGTCTATTATATTAAAACGTAAAGGAAAAAAAAATATTCATTTTACGAAAACAGCGTGAACAGAGAGAAAATAGCTCGCCAGCGCCACAAATCAACGCTCGATATTAAATCCATTAAATACATCAAAAACGCCGAGGGTATAGTCTTAACAGCGGACAAGGATATCAGCATAAGGTGGAAGGAGTACTACGAGCAACTTATGAACGAGGAATTTCCTAGCGAGCCAATGCCATACATGCCATCTACCGAAGGCCCCATAAGACACATATCAACTGAAGAGGTGAGAAGGGCGGTGTCCAAAATGAATTACCATAGGGCGACTGGTCCTGACCAAATACCGGCAGATATGTGGAAGATATTACGGGACGCTGCACTTCCTTGGCTAACCAAGCTCTTTAACAACATTATAAAAGAGGGCAAAATTCCAGACTCTTGGCGTAATAGCACCTTATGCCCTATTTACAAGCAAAAAGGGGATATTGCCCAATGTGGGAACTATAGAGGCATCAAGCTCACATCACATACTCTGAAATTGTTCGAGAGAATTATCGCCTCTCGATTAAGCGACATCTCCCAAATAACAGAAAATCAATATGGTTTCACACCTGGCAAATCGACCACAGACGCCATACAGACCATTAGAGTTGTGATGGAAAAACACCGTTCGAACAAAGAAAACCTGTATCTCCTATTCATCGACTTGGAAAAGGCTTTTGATAGGGTGCCTAGGAACCTTGTTTGGCAGGCGATGAGAGCCCAACATATTCCAGAATACTATCTAGCACTTGTTCAGGATATGTATAGAAACACCAAAACGCGAGTAAAAAGCCACGCTGGCCTCAGTGAGTCTTTTCACGTAGGCGTGGGAGTCCACCAGGGTTCAGCCTTAAGCCCACTACTGTTTAACCTGTGCATGGATTACATCACAAGAAACATACAAAAACCAACCCCAGAATGTATGCTCTATGCAGACGACATAGTTTTAATGTCAAAGACCGCAAAAGAGCTACAAGAGACTCTGAATCAATGGGTAACACAAATAGAACGCCATGGGCTGCGCATAAGCCGGAGCAAAACGGAATACTTGGAATGCGATTATGGAGGTACAGCAGAGACGGGATGCAAAACATACATAGACAACCGTGCATTACCCAAAGTAGACAAGTTCAAATACCTAGGTTCTGTCCTCACACATGACGCAAATGTGGATAAAGACGTGGACCACCGCATCAATACTGCCTGGCTTAAATGGAGATCGCTATCAGGGGTTCTTTGTGACAGCAGAATGCCCATCAGAGTTAAAGGGAAAGTGTACAAAACGGTAGTACGACCCGCCATGACATACGGTGCAGAGTGCTGGACCATGAAGAAGACACACGAGCAACAACTGCACACGAGCGAAATGAAGATGCTCAGATGGGCGGGCGGTGTAATCCGCTTGGACAAAGTGCGAAATGATTATGTCAGAGGATCGTTTAAAGTAGCACCGATTGCTGAAAAATTAAAAGAAAGCCGAATGCGCTGGTACGGCCATATCATCAGGCAAAATGACGAACACTCTGTCAAAAAGGCCCTAAAAATCCCTGACCGCCCACGAGGAAGGGGAAGACCACCCGCCACCTGGTGGTCGAATATGCAGAAAGAGATCCAGCAAGAGAATCTGAGCACACAGACAATCCAGAACAGAGTTCTCTGGCGCTGACGTACAAGGAGACCCGACCCCAGCTAAACTGGGAAGAGGGGTGGACAAAGAAGAAGAAGAGCGTGAACAGAGGTGTGTGAACTTTGACACAGTAAAATTTCATATGAAGAAGGAGTGTAGAAAGCAAAAAAATATTATGGTTAAATTTCAACCACTATGACTCATAACTTATTTTTGATTTTTTGATTTGTATTAAATAGGTAAAATCCATGAATTACATCACAACAAAAGGGAGGGAGGTTGTTATTTATATAAGATCTATCAGCAATAATGACACAACCACAACCTGCTCCACATATATGTATGTGGACTAGACTATATTTAGAAAAGTGAAGTTGAACGAGATTTACTTACCATCTCCAACTGAATTTCGTACTTGCTTAATTCGTCCGCCATGATTAATTATCAATACGGCTATATGCAATGAATCTAAAACTCAATAATGTATTTGAAAAAATCAACACGAATCAACTGGCTTTAAAACTGTTTGCATTGACTGTTCTCAACACGACTACACCACAGCACCAGCAAGACTGAACTGAAAGTTTTCTGAGACTCCGATAGTGGTAGACGACGTAAAAGTAATATAGAATTTCTTTATTTAGTTTAAATAAATACGGGTTCGCAGAAAACAACAAGTCTCAACAAGCTAAGACAGACTGCTAATTGATTGGATCCCTAGCTATATCCACATTATCTGACAAAAAAAGTAATCGCTGACATTAAAATTACTAATTGTATTAAATTATGATGATGACGTAATTTGTTCTATTAACATTAGTGATTGTTGTTATCAATTAGCTAATTGTGTAATTACTTAACACTTATTACTCATGTTTAAAGTCGTTTAATCGTTTACTATAGTGCCTTATGGGAGTTAATACGTTCATGAAGTGATTTGTTTGGTGTTTCTGTTACTTTTCACAATTATTAATATTAATGTCAGACATAATGAGATTATTTGTTTTTCTATTCTTAGAATTGAGACAATGGAAGTATCCCTAGCTATATCCCCTTTGCCTTCTACCAAGTACAACCATTTGTTAACGATATAATGGGCTGTAATGATAATATCAACGACGAAGCCGAGATGGGTGGTGTAACATGTTGACACGTAACGGCGTAAAACGTTTGATAAGGAGATGCTGTTAAAGGTGGCCCAGTCACAGTCCAAAACGAGTCAAGATGAAGGCTAAATCGCAAAAGAAGTGACGAGCCAAATTAGAAGAGCTCAGGCTAAGTGCGACTAACTTGAGAGCCTTGCAAGCTATCGGGCCAAGGAAGAAACTCCGATTAAAAGGGCCAGGGTCCGTTGGCGAATCTCTGTCTATTAGTGCAGGACAATCGGGCATACCCTTCAGCCGGAACGAGAACTTGAATCGAATACGCACACTCGCTTCTACCGTACATAAGTTATCTCTGTTAACGGTAGTTTATATCACTAACAATTCAATTATATAGATAACAACAACTTGTTGTCCTTAATAAGTGTTGTGTTACCCTTATTGTGACAATGAAGTAACTCGTTGTCGTAACAGCAAAAAAACGGCGCACCGTGATTGGTTGTTATATTGTGGAGGCGTTCTTACCTGAGCCTCTAGCTATATACCCAATGTATGAAATAAGCTCTTACGTTAGAATCACTAACTGTATATTTGTTGAAATGATAAAATAATTAAAAACATGAAACAATGAAAACAATTCATTTGCAACAGAATGAGATCAATAAAAAAAACATTTCTACCAGCAAACTTTCGTGTTATTCAGATACAACAAGTAAATTTATGATTAATAGTAAAATGTTTTTGAAATAATACAAATCTTACCTTAAATACACTTATGATTCACGCATTGAGTTATAACCTTCCACTTACACACAACAGTTGTTTTCAGCAAATGAAATCAAATATTCTGCATAGTATGCATAGCATCTGCAGAATGGGCAGCTGCCTCGGTGGCGCAGTGGTAGCGTACGCGACTGCTGTTCTTGAGGTCTCGGGTTCGATTCCCGGGTCGGAACAAATGTTTGAATCTGCAAATATTTGTTTCGGAGTTTGGGTGTTTCCTATGTATAATATGTATGTATTTACAAAAAAAAAGTATATAAGTATTCATATCTGTTGTCTAGTACCCATAATACAAGCTCTGCTTAGTTTGGGACTAGATGGCGTTGTGTGTTAGATGTCCGAAATATTTATTTATTATTTATTAATCTCTGTTAGTATAAATCTACCTCGCTTGCTGGAAGTTTGCAGTTTAAACTTACTTAAAACACGAAGGATTATGGGTGGTAATGCGCGACGGACAGACCCAAAGAATGATGTAAAAGCTACGTCGAAAATATAGTTACTAGTAGATCCGATAAACAATAGCCACGTACAAGAAGCAAATACTGCAAAAGTAGTTTAGAGTAACCCATGCAAAGCGTTCGACGAATCGGGTAAATAACACAATTTACATCATTGTGACTCGTTTTAGTTGTCAATCCCGGGCAGTTTAATCACCAAGTTATTCTGCTATGGTATCATACACCTTTGTGGATAACTTAGATTTAATGGTACTCTTAAGATTCCGCAATGACAAATTCCTTATCACCTTCTTCGCTTAAGCATTCTCTTTTCCTCTCCTCATGGAACACAACAAGTATGCGTTATAAATTATGTTTATTTTGTAAGTAAATCTTAACAGACTTTACAGATGAGAAGAAATGGAAGAAAGGGAAGAAATGCCGAAACAAACCACACAGGTGTCTTTTTGTTTTAAGTCCGTGAATAATGATTGAAAAATAATAATAAAAACCCATACCAGTACAGTGTGGAATCTGTGTTGGTCTTTTGAAGAAAGGCTCATAGTATTGAGTCGGCCTGTCCATACAGATGGCATACGCGCCCCAGCCATCGTGTTACCTAACCGGTATAAATCAAAATTAACGAGATTTAATATGAACTAACATTATGTGCCTAGACTAAACTCACATTTCCATACACAAAAAGAATTTAGTTGGTATTTACAAATTAAAACACAAAACATATAATTAAAAAAATATTAAAATGTCTATCAATTTCACACAAAATACGTAGGTAAAAACCAGAGAGAGCATCATCAATCCCAAACAAATTTGTCATCTAAATAATCTAGAAGTATGTAATGAGCGTTTTCACATAGTTTTTGTTTTATTAAGGACTTAAATTTGGTAATTCTTGACATTTGCTTAGAATTTTATTGTAGAATCGTACACCCTGACATCGGAAAGACTTGCTTACTCTTTGTAATCTAGTGGTTGGCAACGCGAGTTTATGCTTAATTCTAGTGTTGATTTCATGAACTTGGCTGAACTTTGTGTATAATTGAATATTTTTCTTCACATAAACTAAATTTTCACAGACGAATTGAGATGCAACTGTCATAATACCAATTTCTTTAAACTTATCCCCCAGACTGCCTTTAACCAATTAACCATTGGTTAATTGACGAGTTTTATAAACCTTGTATGTTACATCAAGCACGTCTAGAAGGTGACGTGGATGTTCAACCAGCAGTTGCGTATCAAATTAAATACCCGACCGTGTTTCAGTGATCCTCCTAGAACATTTTAACTGGACAAACACGACTATTGAACGTATTTAGTTAATATAAGCTCATTAGGTTCACACATTAAGTGCTCACCCTTAATTACCTTACCCCTGTTAGTTAGTATAAAATAATGATAATATACAATGCATTCATTTTTATTTTTACTCCATACCTAATAGTGCTTAACAGGGATAACACATAAGACCACATTTCTTAAGAGGTAGATAATAATACTTCTGCTAAGATACACCTTCATTCATGCACTCTTACACGTGCGCACAAACTTAAATATTAAATGGAGATAAATGTGCCTTCATTTGTTTTTTTTTTTTGATTTTGAATGTTATTTAAGTCTAATAATTATACATCTGATTTTGTAGTAATCAATTAAGTAATTGTGTACTTACTTAGTACTTATTATTCGTGTTTAAAATTACTGGTTAGGTCTAGCAAGTTTTAAAAATGAGTTTGATGGTTCAGGCGTGAAATCGTAATAAACAAACACACTGGTAGTCACATTAATCTTAAGGATTGTTAAAAGTCACTAAAAACTCCACTCCTGAAAAGATCGAATATTTTATGTAATTCGTTTTGTAGCTGTACATTTACTGAATGCAAAAAAAATAGAAATATTTGGTTTTTGAACAAAAGCGATTTATTCCGAAATATAACCAGATCTGATGATGAGTTTTGTAGACCGACAGTGGAACTCTTCGAAAATGACAGCGGATCAAGTGCGATTAATGCTATCTCATAAATATGTATTGTTTCAGCAATCACACAACATAACATGCACAGTCTAAGACGGTCCCGAGGTGGTCTTCTTATGACTATCTTTGCATATAGTGGCTAATCCCATCCTAGAGAACTTGAGGCAACTCTTAAATTTTACAAACCGGACGACATTTACTATTTTGTTTCTTTAACAGTACAAGTAGGTAGTGTTTATATCGTGTTGCTGAGCTAATTATAAAAGGGTTTTTGACCATAAAGAGTCAGTGATACCTGTTTTAATAAAATAATAAAAACATAAATAAGAAATTCACCCGAATAGACACAATACCAACAAAGAGCACCAAAGCTTTAAAAAAATACAATGCTAAAACTGAAGAAAACAAAACCTTAATTTCACAGAAAACACTGTTATAACAATAGCTACCTTCTAGTCTGTAACAGCGGTCTTATCGTTTATGATAACAATAACAATAGGTGATGACTAACTCTCCAGGAATATAAATAATTAGCTCCAGAAACATTAGCCTATCGTTAGTACGTCGGTATAAATAGGGTGAATTTTGAAAATTATAGTATTCTTCCTGCGACCATCGTCAGTGTTAGTCAGTCATAACGCCATGTCTATCATAAAAGTCTACGTACCTGTACCCGGAGTCGGAGCGCCAGGCACTTCCAAGGTATGTATCTACGTACGCTTAATACCTATCGTGAGCGCGTTAATTCACGTCATAAGTAGTTACTTAACACAGTACTAGCTT
This sequence comes from Spilosoma lubricipeda, assembly GCA_905220595.1. Lineage (NCBI taxonomy): Eukaryota > Metazoa > Arthropoda > Insecta > Lepidoptera > Erebidae > Spilosoma > Spilosoma lubricipeda. The sequence continues at coordinate 11,002,887 of HG992296.1, read as the reverse complement.
TTGTTCGCGGTTCCGTCAGCCGGTTATCGTGGTGAAAAGTGTCCTTTGTTACTCGCTAAAACTGTAACTTTTTATTAGTTGAAAAATTTTAATTTTTAAAACACCTTTGTTAGTTTACGAATGAAAGCAATACAAACAATCACACTTATATTTGATTCTTTAAAATCACTAAAAACTACGTTACTTGGCTATTTAAGTTATTAATAAAAAAAATTACTCGTCATATACGTCTATCATTTTGCTGCTCACAAATTTAAAGAGAATTAAGTAGTATTTTAATTAGCCAGTGGCCGTAGTCGAAATTTATTCACCTTATTTACAATCCTATATTATCTTTTTTTTTATTGTTATAAAGTCAGTATAAATTTTTCAACATAATTTTAACGTGTCTTACACAAATTTAACTGTAGCACAGAAAACATTATTAAAAAAATATTAATCAAACTACATTGTATCTGTACCAGGAGCCTGCGCAACCAAAACCTCGAAGCACTATAACTGTGCTGGAAGATATTCTTCTCCACCCAGCCACCAAGATCAATGTCAATAAGGCCCATTTTATCAAGCCTTCGTTTGGTTTGTCAACCGTACTGATTCCTGGTAAAAGGGCCGGTAGTCATAATTTCAACGACGTTACGGAGATGGGTTGTGTCAAGCATTTTGACAAGAAACAGCGTATTAACTCGGAGAGGAAGACGCTGTTAAAAATGGCCAAGAATGAGAACCCTGAACGAGTCAAGTTAAAGGCTAATTCTAATAAGATGAGGAGAAGTCTATGCGAAACCAACTTGGGAACCTTACGGGTTATCGCACCAATTAAGAAACCCCGATTAGAAGAGCCGGGGGCTGTTGGCGACTCCGCATCGAGTAGTGCAGCACACTCGGGCATACCCTTCAGCTATGACGAGATGTTGAAACTACTGGAGCACGAACCGGAATACGCACACTCGCTCCTACCGTATATAAGTCATTTTGTTTAGCTGTTATTTTATTCATAAAATAAACAAATTGTCAACAGGTTCTCGAGTTTCACTTTTTACGTGACGATTCTTCGCTCTCTCACACTCACATTCCTCACTACTCACGATTAAGTGAATAGTAATCTGTCCTTATGTATTTACGTATGTATGATTTGTATATATTGTATTAATATCTAGTTATTTGGTAAGAGTAATCTTTCGTTCTTCTTTAGTAAATAAGAAAATGTTACTAGTATAAAGTCGTAATGTAAATATATATATCGCTTGATTTTAATCTTGTATTTTTATTTCACAACATTTACTTATGAAGTTATTAGTAGTGTTAGTGTTAGTAAGCAAAAACCTGTAAGACAAAAACAAAAACCTATAACAAGGTCATATGCGGAGGAAGAGGGCGGCTGTTCTACGGATCCGTTCCAACACGGTGGCAACCGTGGGGTCGATCGGGACACTCGCGTGATTCAGCCCGCCTCGAAGAGGTTCAATACCAACTTGGTGGGTTTAACGCATCCGGATCTGGGTGGTCCCCTAATAGTTACAAAATGTTTTAAACTCATTGTGTAAAATATGTTTGAGTCAGTAAAGTACTCCGTAATATGTCTTAGGCTTCATATTTTCTTTTTAAGCACTCGTCATATTTTTGCGTTGTAGTGGTAGTAGCCAAAGGGCAGAGTATTGCATGCTTTGACGCAACTTTCTGAAAGTGTAACTGAATGGTTGGTATTGCAAGCCCAGAACCTTATCACTACATAAATAAAAAAGCGTTTTATTTAATTTGTGACCTATGTTGAGTGTACCGCAAAGTATCCGCTAAGTATACCATATTTGTAGATCCAGTTATTGAACCTAGGCCGTTTTGATTCTGGTTATATGATTTGTATATTAATGTAGCATAAATATTGTTCTGTAAATTATAGTCTACTGCAGTTATATCTCGGGTCATTTCACGTACCTATACAGTTACGTGTTCAGTATTTTATACTGTATTTCAATGCTCATGTTGTAGAATACTTTCAATATTTTCATGATTTAATATAATAGATGAATTCCAAAAGATTTGGATTTGAGACAAAAAATATTAAATTGTCAATGTAACCTACCAAAATTAGAATTTCTCAAGAAACAGCTAACAGAAATATCGGCATGTCTTTGTAACTTCAGAAATTATTATATGTTTTGATGTAGTTGTGTATATTTTATAAATACTAATATGTGTATTTGTGTATGTATATTAAATAGCATGAATATTATTATTAATTCTTACAAACCATTAAACTAAAGTTCTTTATTACCTCACTTTTATTTCTACCATAAATATGCACTTGCCTTGTCTCTTATTGAAACAACGCAAGGATGACATTATCTACCAAAGTCCGCCTCGTGCAATTGTAATGCAGATCCCTTTATCTTATTATAATTTTTATGTATATTTATTTAAATAAATATATTACATATTAATATATTATTATTTATTTTAAATAAATAGAGGAATCGATAGGTGTTGAGATAGATATTATTTAAGGTCGAAAAATAATAAACATATTTCGTTTTTACATAATTTACTAAGCGATCTTAAACATTAAGCACAATGTTCACACTGTGATTGTAACATGTTTATTAGATGATAATGTGGAAGACATCAACTTCGACATCAACATCGTCTATTAACAAACAGAGTGGTGTTTTGAAGATCAATTCTTGTAATAAAAATACATGTTGACTATAATGTTAGTACATCGTATTGTAACTTCAAGTTGAATCAGTATCGAGCTAGCCTTAGCAATACTTTAGATACTATGAGAATACCCTGTAAGACATATACGAGTCCAACAAAAGATCAGATTTTCATTATAAGAGTTGATCTTATGGAATAATATGATGTTTTTAGCACCAAAACCGAAATACGATGATAATAAAATTACGTAACAACATTAAAGTTGGTCAACTTTCGTCATGAATAGCTGGTGCCTACACCTATGATTTAAAACCAATGTAACGAGACACCACTAGGACAGAGTCTAATTAAATCATAATTCAGTGTTCACAATATTGTAGTACAAGAATTTATAGTAACTAACAGAAAAAAAAACAAAAGTAACTCGAAAGAACTAAACCTTAAATTAAGTCACACAATAAACACAGAAAATAATTGACATGTGTTATCCACCTTTCTTCCATTTCTCACCAGATGTGTATTCAGTCATTGGTTTTCCTGAAATTCCACAGGTTCCAACACCAACTCTTCCTGTTAAATTGTCTGGTGTCGCAAATATGCTTTTCGTACTTACACCACGCTTTTTGGCAGCCCTAGAATGAAACGACAACCATTTATTTTTCTCACTTTCTCTTTCTTCGTCAAATTGCTTAAATCTCTGTTGCTTTTTCTGTTTCTTCTTTTTTAGATATTCTTTGTTGTGGTCTTTTCTATGGCTGTAAAATTTAAAGATAAATTTTAATTAGGTACATGTTACTAATCACTTACCTCAAATTTGTGAACGTAAATTCAATACCATAAAATTTATTATTGCATATTAAACTCAGAACATTCGAATTAAGTATGTAATATTTATGTGAAACATAGTATAAGACAACTTTTTTAAATATCTGTTACAAAACTTTGATAAGAGTATCAAAACATTACAGACATACATACGTACTTGTTTTCGTCTCCACTGTGAGGTCGTTTCAAGCATGTCCCTATTTTTTTTACATCTACGGTGTCGACTACTTCTAATATGGAGAAACCATCAGGATTTACTTTTGAGTTATCTTCACCAATATCTTCAGTGCCAGTATCCAGAAAAGATGTTACAACATCATGATCATTACTGGAACCGTGATTATCTGATACTTTGGAATCACCGTCTGGGATTTTTATTAGATCTTTTGTTAATGCAATTACTTCTTCCAAATCGGCCTTTAACTGCAGCAACTGTTCATTTTGGTAATCATTATGTAAAGCCGCTTTCACCTATAATAAAATAATATGTCTATTATATTAAAACGTAAAGAAAAAAAAATCCATTTTACGAAAACAATGTGAACAGAGGTGTGTGAACTTTGACACAGTTAAATTTTATATGAAGAAGGAGTGCAGAAAGCAAAAAAAAATATTATGGTTAAATTTCAACCACTATGACTCATAACTTATTTTTGATTTTTTGATTTGTAATAAATAGGTAAATTCCATGAATTACATCACAACAAAAGGGAGGGAGGTTGTTATTTATATAAGATCTATAAATAAATAAATAAATATTTGCGGACATCTAACACACAACGCCATCTAGTCCCAAACTAAGCACAACCACAACCTGCTCCACATATATGTATGTGGACTAGACTATATTTAGAAAAGTGAAGTTGAACGAGATTTACTTACCATCTCCAACTGAATTTCGTACTTGCTTAATTCGTCCGCCATGATTAATTATCAATACGGCTATATGCAATGAATCTAAAACTCAATAATGTATTTAAAAAAATCAACACGAATCAACTGGCTTTAAAACTGTTTGCATTGACTGTTCTCAGCACGACTACACCACTGCACCAGCAAGACTGAACTGAACGTTTTCTGATACTCCTTTATCTCGGAGAAAATAACAATAAGGCTCAACAAGCAAAAAAATGGCGCACTGTGATTGGTTGTTATATTGTGGGGACGTTACTACCTGAGCCTCTAGCTATATACTCTGTGTCTGAAATAGGCTCTTACATTAAAATCACTATTTGTATATTTGTTGAAATGATAAAATAATAAAACTGGAGGTTTGCAGTTTAAACTTACTTAGAGCACGAAGGATTATGGGTGGTAATACGTGACGGAAAGATCCAAAGAACGATGTAAAAGCTAGGTCGAAAATAATGTTACTAGTGGATCCGATTAACAATATCCACGTACAAGAAGCAAAGACTGCAAAAGTAGTTTGGGGTAACTCATGCAAGGCGTTCGACGAATCGTTAATCATTAATCTTTACGATTGTTAAAAGTCACTAAAAACTGCACTCCTTAAAAGATCGAAGATTTTATGTAATTCGTTTCGTAGCTGTACATTTACTGAATGCAAAAACAAGGAGGTTACCAATACGGTTGTTCATATTTTTTTATGTATGTTCGGGCATTGTTTCATTATATATAGAGTACGAATAGAAATATTTGGTTTTTGTACAAAAGCGATTTATTCCGAAATATACCTTGATCTGATGATGAGTTTTGTAAACCGACAGTGGAACTCTTTGAAAATGACAGCGGATCAACTGCGGTTAATACTATCTCATAAATATGTATTGTTTCAGCAATCACACATCATAACATGCACAGCCTAAGACGGTCCCGAGGTGGTCTTCTTATCACTATCTTAGCACATGATAGCTAAACCTATCCTAGAGAAATTGAGGCAACTCTTAAAATTTACAAACCGGACGTCATTTATTAACTTGTTTAATTAACTATACAAGTAGGTAGTGTTTATATCGTGTTGCTGAGCTAATTATGAAAGGGTTCTTGACCATAAAGAATCAGTTGATACCTGTTTGAATAAAATTATCCTGAATCTGATACGTTTTATTTTTTCAATGTATGTTTGGAGAAATTGAATTTCCTCATTTGGTTTTTTTCAAATGTGAAGAAGAGAAAGAAATTCTATTCTTAATGATGATGAATCATATCTACCCGTTTAACGTTATGTTTTATATGCTAAAAGGATAATATAAAACTTAAAAACATACATAAGAAATTCACCCTAATTGACACAATACCAACAAAGAGCACTAAAGCTTTAAAAAAATACAATGCTAAAACTAAAGAAAACAAAACCTTAATTTAACAGAAAACATTGTTATAACAATAGCTACCTTCTAGTCTGTAATAGCGGTGTTATCGTTTATGGTAACAATAACAATAGGTGATGACTTATTCTCCAGGAATATAAATAATTAGCTCCAGAAACTTTAGTGTATCGTTAGAACGTGGGTATAATAGGGTGAATTTTGAAAATTAATAATAATAATAATTAGTATTCTTCCTGCGATCATCGACAGTGTTAGTCAGTCATAACGCCATGTCTATCATAAAAGTCTACGTACCTGTACCCGGAGTCGGAGCGCCAGGCACTTCCAAGGTATGTATCTACGTACGCTTAATACCTATCGCCAGCGCGTTAATTCACGTCATAAGTAGTTACTTTACACAGTACTAGCTTTTGTTCGCGGTTCCGTCTGCCGGTTATCGTGGTGAAAAGTGTCCTTTGTTACTTGCTAAAACTGAACCTTTTTATTAGTTGAAAAATTTGAATTTTTAAAACACGTTTGATAGTTTAGGAATGAAAGCAATACAAACATTCACACATATATTCGATTCTTAAAAATCACAAAAAACTACGTTACTTGGCTATTTAAATTATTAATTAAAACTTTTTATTCGTCATATTCGTCCATCCAATGCGGCTAAATGTTCTCTAACATTAGGTATCTAATATAAAAATACTCAATGAATCTAAAACTCAATAATGTATTTAAAAAAATCAGTTCGAATCAACTGCGTTTAAAACTGTTTGCATTGACTGTTCTCAACTCGACTACACCACTGCCTGGTTTACAACCTGCCTGGTTTTTGTGGACAACATTACTGAACTGAAAGTTTTCTGAGTTTCTGATAGTGGTAGACGACGTAAAAGTAATAAAGAATTTCTTTATTTAGTTATAAATACGGGTTCGCAGAAAACAACAAGTCTCAACAAGCAAAGACAGAGTGCTAAGTGATTGCATCCCTAGCTATATCCACATTGTCTGACAAAAATTAATCTCTGACATTAAAATTACTAATTGTATTAAATTATGATAACGACATAATTTGTTCTATTAACATTAGTGCTTGTAATAATCAATTAGCTAATTGTGTAATTACTTAACACTTATTACTCATGTTTAAAATCGTTTAATCGTTTACAATGATGCATTATGGGAATTAATACGTTTATGAAGTGATTTGTTCGGTGTTTATGTTAATTTTTATAATTATTAAGATAAATGTCAGAGATAATGAGATTATTTGTTTTTCTATTCTTAGAATTGAGACAATGGAAGTATCCCTAGCTATATCCCCTTTGCCTTCTACCAAGTACAACCATTTGTTAACGATATAATGGGCTGTAATGATAATATCAACGACGAAGCCGAGATGGGTGGTGTAACATGTTGACACGTAACGGCGTAAAAAGTTTGATAAGGAGATGCTGTTAAAGGTGGCCCAGTCACAGTCCAAAACGAGTCAAGATGAAGGCTAAATCGCAAAAGAAGTGACGAGCCAAATTAGAAGAGCTCAGGCTAAGTGCGACTAACTTGAGAGCCTTGCAAGCTATCGGGCCAAGGAAGAAACTCCGATTAAAAGGGCCAGGGTCCGTTGGCGAATCTCTGTCTATTAGTGCAGGACAATCGGGCATACCCTTCAGCCGGAACGAGAACTTGAATCGAATACGCACACTCGCTTCTACCGTACATAAGTTATCTCTGTTAACGGTAGTTTATATCACTAACAATTCAATTATATAGATAACAACAACTTGTTGTCCTTAATAAGTGTTGTGTTACCCTTATTGTGACAATGAAGTAACTCGTTGTCGTAACAGCAAAAAAACGGCGCACCGTGATTGGTTGTTATATTGTGGAGGCGTTCTTACCTGAGCCTCTAGCTATATACCCAATGTATGAAATAAGCTCTTACATTAGAATCACTAACTGTATATTTGTTGAAATGATAAAATAATTAAGAATATGAAACAATGAAGATAATTAATTTGGAACAGAATGAGATCAATAAAAAAAAAGAGTTCTACAAGCAAAATTTCGTGTTATTCAGATACAACAAGTAAATATTTGATTAATAGTAAAATATTTTTGAAATAATATTTATGATTCACGCATTGAATTATACCTTCCACTTACACACAACAGTGGTTTTCAGCAAATAAAATCAAATATTCTGCATAGTATGCATAGCATCTGCAGAATGGCCAGCTGCCTCGGTGGCGCAGTGGTAGCATACGCGACTGCTGTTCTTGAGGTCTCGGGTTCGATTCCCGGGTCGGAACAAATGTTTGAATCTGCAAATATTTGTTTCGGAGTTTGGGTGTTTTCTATGTATAATATGTAAGTATTTACAAAAAAAAGTATATAAGTATTCATATCTGTTGTCTAGTACCCATAATACAAGCTCTGCTTAGTTTGTGACTAGATGGCGTTGTGTGTTAGATGTCCGAAATATTTATTTATTATTTATTAATCTCTGTTAGTATAAATCTACCTCGCTTGCTGGAAGTTTGCAGTTTAAGCTTACTTAGAGCACGAAGGATTATGGGTGGTAATGCGCGACGGACAGACCCAAAGAATGATGTAAAAGCTACGTCGAAAATATAGTTACTAGTAGATCCGATAAACAATAGCCACGTACAAGAAGCAAATACTGCAAAAGTAGTTTAGAGTAACCCATGCAAAGCGTTCGACGAATCCGGTAAATAACACAACTTACATCATTGAGACTCGTTTTAGTTGTCAATCCCGGGCAGTTTTATCACCAAGTTATTCTGCTATGGTATCATACGCCTTTGTGGATAACTCAAATTTAATGGTACTCTTAAGATTCCGCAATGGCAAATTCCTAATCACCTTCTTCGCTTAAGCATTCTCTTTTCCTCTCCTCATGGAACTCAACAAGAATGCGTTATAATTTTTTTTTTCTTTTTTTTTTTTTATATTTTGCCCTGCCAAAATGACTCTACTCTGCCTGATGGAAAGCATGAGCAGAATCCAAGAGTGGTGATCACCATACTGCGAATGCAGACAATGCAACAATGCAGCATGGTGACCCACACCATGGCGGGCTAGTGATGCTTCTGCATCATTATTTTGTAAGTAAATCTTTACAGACTTTACAGATGGGAAGAAATGAGAGGAAGGGAAGAAATGCCGAAACAAACCAAAGAGGTGTCTTTGTTTTAATTCCGTGAATATTGATTGAAAAAAAAAACCCATACCAGTACAGTATACAATCTGTGTTGGTCTTTTGAAGAAAGGACCATAGTATTGAGTCGGCCTGTCCATACAGAAGGCATACGCGCCCCAGCCATCGCGTTACCTAACCGGTATAAATCAAAATTAATGAGATTTAATATGAACTAACATTATAAGCCTAGACTAAACTCACATTTCCATACACAAAAACAATTCAGTTGGTATTTACAAATTAAAACACAATACATATAATTAAAAAAATATTGAAATGTCTATCAATTTCACACAAAATACGTAGGTAAAAACCAGACAGACATCATCAATTCAAACAAATTTGTCATCTAAATAATCTAGAAGTATGTAATAAGCCTTTTCACATAGTATTTGTTTTATTAAGGACTTAAATTTGGTAATTCTTGCTATTTGCTTGGAATTTTATTGTAGAATCGCATACCCTGACATCGGAAAGACTTGCTTACTCTTTGTAATCTAGTGGTTGGCAACGCGAGTTTATGCTTAATTCTAGTGTTGATTTCATGAACTTGGCTGAATTTTGTGTATAATTGAATATTTTTCTTAACATAAACTAAATAGTCACAGACGAATTGAGATGCAACTGTCATAATACCAATTTCTTTAAACTTATCCCCCAGTGACTGCCTTTAACCAATTAACCATTGGTTAATTGACGAGTTTTATAAACCTTGTATGTTACATCAAGCACGTCTAGAAGGTGACATGGATGTTCAACCAGCAGTTGCGTATCAAATTAAATACCCGACCGTGTTTCAGTGATCCTCCTAGAACATTTTAACTGGACAAACACGACTATTGAACGTATTTAGTTAATATAAGCTCATTAGGTTCACACATTAAGTGCTCACCCTTTATTACCTTATCCCTGTTAGTTAGTATAAAATAATGATAATATACAATGCATTCATTTTTATTTTTACTCCATACCTAATAGTGCTTAACAGGGATAACACATAAGACCACATTTCTTAAGAGGTAGATAATAATACTTCTGCTAAGATACACCTTCATTCATGCACTCTTACACGTGCACACAAACTTAAATATTAAATGGAGATAAATGTGTCTTCATTTGTTTTTTTTTTGGATTTTGAATGTTATTTAAGTCTAATAATTATACATCTGATTTTGTAGTAATCAATTAAGTAATTGTGTACTTACTTAGTACTTATTATTCGTGTTTAAAATTACTGGTTGGGTCTAGCAAGTTTTAAAAATGAGTTTGATGGTTCAGGCGTGAAATCGTAATAAACAAACACACTGGTAGTCACATTAATCTTTAGGATTGTTAAAAGTCACTAAAAACTCCACTCCTGAAAAGATCGAATATTTTATGTAATTCGTTTTGTAGCTGTACATTTACTGAATGCAAAAACAAGGAGGTTACCAATACGGTTGTTTATATTTTTTTATGTATGTTCGGACATATTTCCATTATATATAGAGTGCGAATAGAAATATTTGGTTTTTGAACAAAAGCGATTTATTCCGAAATATAACCAGATCTGATGATGAGTTTTGTAGACCGACAGTGGAACTCTTCGAAAATGACAGCGGATCAAGTGCGATTAATGCTATCTCATAAATATGTATTGTTTCAGCAATCACACAACATAACATGCACAGTCTAAGACGGTCCCGAGGTGGTCTTCTTATCACTATCTTAGCATATGATGGCTAATCCCATCCTAGACAAATTGAGGCAACTCTTAAATTTAACAAACCGGACGACATTTATTATTTTGTTTCTTTAACAGTACAAGTAGGTAGTGTTTATATCGTGTTGCTGAGCTAATTATAAAAGGGTTTTTGACCATAAAGAGTCAGTTGATACCTGTTTTAATAAAATAATTAAAACATAAATAAGAAATTCACCCGAATTGACACAATACCAACAAAGAGCACTAAAGCTTTAAAAAAATACAATGCTAAAACTGAAGAAAACAAAACCTTAATTTCACAGAAAAAATTGTTATAACAATAGCTACCTTCTAGTTTGTAACAGCGGTCTTATCGTTTATGATAACAATAACAATAGGTGATGACTAATTAATTCTCCAGGAATATAAATAATTAGCTCCAGAAACATTAGCCTATCGTTAGTACGTGGGTAAAATAGGGTGAATTTTGAAAATTATAGTATTCTTCCTGCGACCATCGACAGTGTTAGTCAGTCATAACGCCATGTCTATCATAAAAGTCTACGTACCTGTACCCGGAGTCGGAGCGCCAGGCACTTCCAAGGTATGTATCTACGTACGCTTAATACCTATCGTGAGCGCGTTAATTCACGTCATAAGTAGTTACTTTACACAGTACTAGCTTTTGTTCGCGGTTCCGTCTGCCGGTTATCGTGGTGAAAAGTGTCCTTTGTTAGTCGCTAAAACTGTAACTTTTTATTAGTTGAAAAATTTGAATTTTTAAAACACCTTTGATAGTTTACGAACGAAAGCAATACAAACAATCACACTTATATTTGATTCTTTAAAATCACTAAAAACTACGTTACTTGGCTATTTAAGTTATTAATTAAAAATTTTACTCGTCATATACGTCCATCATTTTGCTGCTCACAAATTTAAAGAGAATTAAATAGTATTTTAATTAGCCAGTGGCCGTAGTCGAAATTTATTCACCTTATTCACAATCCTATATTATCTTTTTTTTTATTGTTATAAAGTCAGTATACATTTTTCAACATAATTTTAACGTGTCTTACACAAATTTAACTGTAGCGCAGAAAACATTATTAAATATTAATCAAACTACATTGTATCTGTACCAGGAGCCTGCGCAACCAAAACCTCGAAGCACTATAACTGTGCTGGAAGATATTCTTCTCCACCCAGCCACCAAGATCAATGTCAATAAGGCCCATTTTATCAAGCCTTCGTTTGGTTTGTCAACCGTACTGACTCCTGGTAAAAGGGCCGGTAATCATAATTTCAACGACGTTACGGAGATGGGTTGTGTCAAGCATTTTGACAAGAAACAGCGTATTAACTTGGAGAGGAAGACGCTGTTAAAACTGGCCAAGAATGAGAACCCTGAACGAGTCAAGTTAAAGGCTAATTCTAAAAAGATGGGGAGAAGTCTATGCGAAACCAACTTGGGAACCTTACAGGTTATCGCACCAATTAAGAAACCCCGATTAGAAGAGCCGGGGGCTGTTGGCGACTCCGCATCGAGTAGTGCAGCACACTCGGGCGTACCCTTCAGCTATGACGAGATGTTGAAACTACTGGAGCACGAACCGGAATACGCACACTCGCTCCTACCATATATAAGTCATTTTGTTTAGCTGTTATTTTATTCATAAAATAAACAAATTATCAACAGGTTCTCGAGTTTCACTTTTTACGTGACGATTCTTCGCTCTCTCACACTCACATTCCTCACTACTCACGATTAAGTGAATAGTAATCTGTCCTTATGTATTTACGTATGAATGTATTATATATATTGTATTAATATCTAGCTATTTGGTAAGAGTAATCTTTCGTTCTTCTTTAGTAAATAAGAAAATGTTATTAGTGTAAAGTCGCAATGTGGTTAAAGACATTTATTCTCAAAAGATTACAAAAATCACTTATAGAGAAAAATACAGTTTTAAACAAAATATTTTACCTAATTAGCGTGGTTAGTAAGATAGTTCTAATTTTTATTTTTGTTTAGGTGGGTAGTACAAATATCTTTTATAAAATTGTAGGTTCAAAATATCTGTGAAGAAACCATCTGTTTACTAAGGCCTATGACTTAGTGACATGTCGATTGATGTCAAACATTTTGTTTGCTAGTAAAAATAGTGTAAAAGGTTTAATTAGTAGTTAGTATATAAAATATTTACTAAATGAGCAGATTTTAGTGTCATTATAGTTATGTTGTGTTTTGTACATAATATTTGTGTTTTGTCATTATAATTGATATTTATCTTAGCAATTATATAAAATAAAAAGATATCTGTACTTATTAAAGTAAGATTTTTTTTTTTTTTTATAAAAAGAAATAAGAACTAGGACATTATTTTTTATGGAAAATGTTTCCTAATTGTACATGTATGCAGTTTTTTATGTGTAGTTTTTAGACGTAGGTATTGACATTAAAATTAAAAAATAGTAGTGTTATGATTTTATTAGCGAAACATCCTTTAAAATGTAGCTTTTTAATAACCTTTTAAATGTTTTAAATGTTTTAGCTTCTTTTATATCTTTAGGCAATTTATTATAAAATTGAGCCCCTTCATATAGAATACTTTTCTTTCCGTAATTTGTCCTAGGCATACGCAGACAGATGTTATTAGATTGCCTAGTTAACCGTTTGTGGCTGTCTAACTTTTTCGTAAATGTTAACTGTGAGTGAATGTCTTTTGTCAAGATTTTTCTAATAAATATGATGGTATTGTATTTATGTGTTTGAGCGAGAGTCATTATTCCTGTTTCCTTATAGACTTTAATAGTGGGTGTAAAATAATCATATTGAAACAATATTTTTATTACTTTATTTTGTGAAGTTTGTAACTGTCTTAGATTACTCTTTGCCGAAGCTCCCCAGATCTCAATCAGGTAATCAATGTGGGATTTTACTAAAGAGTTATAGACAGTATATTTAACGTTTCTGGGCAAGCAACGAGCTAAGGGTCTAAGAGCACCTGATAATGAAGTTAATTTACTTCGTATTTTATAAATATGTGGCTTCCATGTAAGTCTATGATCCAATACTAGGCCCAAGTACTTCTCCGTATCCACTCTACAGAGTCTTTCACCGCTAATAATTAATGGGTTATAGTTGCCAATTTGTTTATTTTTCGCACAGAATATGATGTAGTGTGTTTTTGAGGTATTGATAGTCAATAAGTTTATGTTTAACCAGGTATTTAATATATTCAGGTCGTATTGTGCTTGGTCAACTACCGTATCTATAGAACTACCAGAATAAAATATATTAGTATCATCGGCGTAGAGAGTGATATCTCCTTTAAGTCCAATTTCGTGTATACTATTAATGTATACCAAGAAAAGCAGGGGGCCCAAAATCGAGCCTTGAGGTACGCCACATGTAATGGGTTTTGGTTCGCTTTGATGGTTTTCAATTTTAACAACTTGAGACCTATTTGAAAGATATGATTCGAAAATAGTGAACCCAGCACCTGCAACCCCTAAGTCTTTTAGTTTTGATAAAAGTATACTGTGGCTCACGGTATCAAACGCTTTCTTTAAATCGATGAAAAGCCCCAACGTTATCAAACCCCGATCAATATTCGTTCTTATATTTGTCACCAGATCTACAGTTGCGGCTGCAGTGTTAGACTTCGCTCTGAAACCATATTGTTTCTTGAAAAGAAAATCTTTAGATATTAAGAACTCATTTAAACGGTTGTATAATATGCGTTCAAAAATTTTAGATAGTAATGGTAGCACGGATATAGGTCTATAGTTGCTAGGATCCATCCTGCTTCCAGTTTTGAATATGGGTCTGACTTTTGCAATTTTAAGGGAATCTGGAAAATAACCGTTGATCAAACATTTATTAATGCAGTTCGCAAGTGGTTGGGCTATTAGATCTTTGATACACTTGATAGTCTTCGTATTAATACTGTCTATGCCTGAGCTAGTATTTGTTTTGAGATCGTTGATTATTTTAATTATTTCGCATGAGGAAGTTGGTTTAATTTTTAAGGATTGTTCACAGTCATTTTTATTTGGTATCCATGTAAAATTATGGGTAGAAACGTTTTGGGATATTTGGTTAGCCAGTTCACTACCGATAGTACAGAAAAATAGATTAAAACTTTCGCAAATTTCTTTTATGTCACTGGTTTGTCCAGCAGCAGTATTGAGTACCGAAGGCCCAGTGATAGTTTCTATTTTGTTATTAGATAGTCTATTGATTAATTGCCACATTTTCAAAGGATGTTTCTTACAGTTTTTAAAAGCATCATTGTAGTATCGATTTTTTGCACTTTGAATTGACGTGTACGCTACACTACGCTTCTTTTTAAACTCAATACTCAACTGAGCATCACCAGGATTTTGTTTCAGGTATTGATATAGCTGGTTTCTCTCGTCAATTAAGGTTAGGAGATTGTTATTTATCCATTCCTTTCGTGGTGGATTCAATAGCTTCGTCTTCTGCACTTTATTTTCAATGATTGAGTTTAATAATAAAGTTTCTAGTTCAGAAAAATCATCGATTCTTCTTGTATAAAAAACATTATTTATGGTTTTATATAAATTTGAGTAGTTAATTGATTCGTATTTTGTTCGCTGTACACAGAAAGGTTTAGGTCTGTTCATTTCCAGATATATTTGCTTATGGTCTGAGAGAGAAGAATCAATTAAAGACATTTGGAAAGTATTATCCTGTAAGTTTGTAGTCACATGATCAATGACTGATTTCGTTGTTGCTGTTTCGCGAGTGCAGTATTCTAGGCTAGTTTTATTCAATATTTTTATGTTGTTCTCTCGTAAAATTGTAATATACTCTTTCACAGAATTTTCAGTACTTAGTAAGTTAATGTTAAGATCACCAAAGGTGATTACTCTTTTTCGTTTAGTAAGATGTTGATTAAAGGTCTCTAGAAATTTATCAGTGTTAGATGCTGGTTGTTTGTATATAGCTCCAATATTTATAGAAAATGTGTCCAAGTGTAGCCACAGAAAATGGTTCCCATCCTCGCATTGTTCATCCAATAATTCATGCTTTAAATTTTTGTGGATAAATATAGAAACTCCACCACCTCGGGCATGTTTTCTGTAGTTAAAGTAATGGGTGTAGTTTGGTAAGCTTATTCTGTGAGCTTCCTCTTCGTTTTTGATCCATGTCTCTGTTAATACCAATACATGTATAGTAGTTTGAATAGATTCCAATATGCACCTTATTTCGTCTATTTTACCCGGTTTTACTATGCTTCGCACATTTGCATACAGGAATTTTAGAGATTTATTGGTAACTGACAGTTGATCATATTTATTGCAAATTTTATACGTAATAAACTTTTTTGGTCCTACACTTTTTACTGTTGCACCCAGTTTTTTGATTGTTGTTTAATTATTTTCGGTATACCTTTTTGATATTTTATAATTAAGTCCTTTTCGCCTGATTCTATTCGTTGACGAAGTTCTTCTCGCAATTTCAACATAATATGCTGCTGGTTTGGGGTCTGATCAGAATAGATTCGAATAGTTTTATCATTGACTTTAGATTTCCCTTTTAACATTAAAAGGGCCGTGTCCTGACATTCGAAACAAACTTTAATAGCACGCATTTTATTCTTGTCATATTTGCCTAAGTGTATATAATGTAAATATATATATCGCTTGATTTTAATCTTGTATTTTTATTTCACAACATTTACTTATGAAGTTATTAGTAGTGTTAGTGTTAGTAAGCAAAAACCTGTAAGACAAAAACAAAAACCTATAACAAGGTCATGTGCGGAGGAAGAGGGTGGCTGTTCTACGGATCCGTTCCAAAACGGTGGCAACCGTGGGGTCGATCGGGACACTCGCGTGATTCAGCCCGCCTCGAAAAGGTTCAATGCCAACTTGGCGGGCTTAACGCATCCTGATCTGGGAGGTCCCCTAAGAGTTACAAACTGTTCTAAACTCATTGTGTAAAATATGTTTGAGTAAAGATAGTACTCCATAGTATGTCTTAAGCCTCATATTTTCTTTTTAAGCACTCTTTATATTTTAGCGAAGTAGTGGTAGTAGAGAGCTTTCCTGATGTAGCCAAAGGGCAGAGTATTGAATGCTTTGACGCAATTTTCTGAAAGTGTTACTGAATGGTTGGTATTGCACGCCCAGATCCTTATCACTTCATAAATAAAAAAGCGTTTTATTTAATTAGTGATCTATGTTGAGTGTACCGCAAAGTATCCGCTAAGTATACCACATTTGAAGATCCACTTATTGAACCTAGGCCGTTTTGATTCTGATTATATGATTTGTGTATAATGTAGCATAAATATTGTTCTGTAAGTTATAGTCTATTGCAGTTGTATCTCGGGTCATTTCACGTAACTATACAGTTACGTGTTCATTATTTTATCATGTATTTCAATGTTCATGTTGTAGAATACTTTCAATATTTACATAATTTGATATAATAGATGTATTCCAAAATATTTGGATTTGAGACAAAACTGGTTAAATTGTCAATGTAACCTACCAAACTAAGAATTTCTCAAGAAACAGCTAACAGAAATATCGGCATGTCTTTCTCACATTAGAAATTATTGTATGTTTTTTTTAACTAGTTATGTATATTTTATAAATATTAATACGATTATTAGTTCTTATTAACCATTAAACCAAAATTTTTTATTCCCTCTCTTTTATTTCTACCATTCATATGCACCTGGCTTGTCCATAATTGAAACAACACAAGGATGATTAGTAGATATTGCCACGTGGCATTATCTACCAAAGTCCGCCTCGTGCAATTGTAATGCAGATCCCTTTATCTTATTATAATTTTTATGTATATTTATTTAAATAAATATATTACATATTAATATATTATTATTTATTTCAATAAATAGAGGAACCGATAGGTGCTGAGATATATATTATTTAAGGTCGAAAAATAATAAACAAATTTCGTTTTTACATAATTTATTTAACGATCTTAAACATTAAGCACAATGTTCACACTGTGATTGTAACATGTCCATTAGATGATAATGTGGAAGACATCAACTCTCTATCGTCTATTTACAAACAGAGTGGTGGAGAGATCAATTCTTGTAATAAAATACAATACAATATTGTAGTACAAGAATACATAATAACTAACAGAAAACAAACAAAAGAAACTAGAAAGAACTAAACCTTTAATTAAGTCACACAATAAGCACACAAAACAATTGACATGTGTTATCCACCTTTCTTCCATTTCGTACCAGATGTGTATTCAGTCATTCGTTTTCCTGAAATTCCACAGGTTCCAACACCAACTCTTCCTGTTAAATTGTCTGGTGTCGCAAATATGCTTTTTGAACTTACACCACGCTTTTTGGCAGCCCTAGAATGAAACGACAACCATTTATTTTTCTCACTTTCTCTTTCTTCGTCAAATTGCTTAAATCTCTGTTGCTTTTTCTGTTTCTTCTTCTTTAGATATTCTTTGTTGTGGTCTTTTCTATGGCTGTAAAATTTAAAGATAAATTTTAATTAGGTACATGTTACTAATCACTGACCTCAAATTTTTGAACATAAATTCAATACCATAAAATTTATTATTGCATACTAAACTCAGAACATTCGAATTAAGTACCTATGTAATATTTATGTAAAACATAGTATAAGACAACTTTTTTAAATATCTGTTACAAAACTTTGATAAGAGTACCAAAACATTACAGACATACGTACTTGTTTTCGTCTCCACTGTGAGGTCGTTTCAAGCATGTCCCTATTTTTTTCACATCTACGGTGTTGACTACTTCTAATATGGAGGAACCATCAGGATTTACTTTTGAGTTATCTTCACCAATATCTTCAGTGCCAGTATCTAGAAAAGATGTTACAACATCATGATCATTACTGGAATCGTGATTATTTGATACTTTGGAATCACCGTCTGGTATTTTTATTAGATCTTTTGTTAATGCAATAACTTCTTCTAAATCGGCCTTTAACTGCAGCAACTGTTCATTTTGGTAATCATTATGTAAAGCCGCTTTCACCTATAATAAAATAATATGTCTATTATATTAAAACGTAAAGGTAAAAAAATATATCCATTTTACGAAAACAACGTGTACAGAGGTGTGTGAACTTTGACACAGTAAAATTTTATATGAAGAAGGAGTGCAGAAAGCAAAAAAGAATATTATGGTTAAATTTCAACGACTCATAACTTATTTTTGATTTTTTGATTTGTATTAAATAGGTAAATTCCATGAATTACATCACAACAAAAGGGAGGGAGGTTGTTATTTATATAAGATCTATCAGCAATAATGGCACAACCACAACCTGCTCCTCATATATGTATGTGGACTAGACTATATTTAGAAAAGTGAAGTTGAACGAGATTTACTTACCATCTCCAACTGAATTTCGTACTTGCTTAATTCGTCCGCCATGATTAATTAACAATACGGCTATATGCGATGAATCTAAAACTCAATAATAAATTTAAAAAAATCAACACGAATCAACTGGCTTTAAAACTGTTTGCATTGACTGTTCTCAGCACGACTACACCACTGCACCAGCAAGACTGAACTGAACGTTTTCTGATACTCCTTTATCTCGAAGAAAAAAACAATAAGGCTCAACAAGCAAACAAATGGCGCACTGTGATTGGTTGTAATATTGTGGGGACGTTACTACCTGAGCCTCTAGCTATATACTCTGTGTCTGAAATAGGTTCTTACATTAAAATCACTATTTGTATATTTGTTGAAATTATAAAATAATAAAACTGGAGGTTTGCAGTTTAAACTTACTTAGAGCACGAAGGATTATGAATGGTAATACGTGACGGAAAGATCCAAAGAACGATGTAAAGGCTAGGTCGAAAATAATGTTACTAGTGGATTCGATTACCAATATCCACATACAAGAAACAAAGACTGCAAAAGTAGTTTGGGGTAACTCATGCAAGGCGTTCGACGAATCGTTAATCATTAATCTTTACGATTGTTAAAAGTCACTAAACACTCCACTCCTTAAAAGATCGAAGATTTTATGTAATTCGTTTCGTAGCATTTACTGAATGCAAAAACAAGGAGGTTACCAATACGGTTGTTCATATTTTTTTATGTATGTTCGGGCATTGTTTCATTATATATAGAGTACGAATAGACATATTTGGTTATTGTACAAAAGCGATTTAGTCCGAAATATACCTTGATCTGATGATGAGTTTTATACACCGACAGTGGAACTCTTTGAAAATGACAGCGGATCAACTGCGGTTAATGCTATCTCATAAATATGTATTGTTTCAGCAATCACACAACATAACATGCACAGTCTAAGACGGTCCCGAGGTGGTCTTTTAATCACTATCTTAGCACATGATGGCTAAACCTATCCTAGAGAAATTGAGGCAACTCCGAAATTTTACAAACCGGACAACATTTATTAACTTGTTTCTTTAACTATACAACTAGGTAGTGTTTATATCGTGTTGCTGAGCTAATTATGAAAGGGTTCCTGACCCTAAAAAGTCAGTTGATACCTGTTTTAATAAAATTATCCTGAATCTGATACGTTTTATTTTTTCAATGTATGTTTGGAGAAATTGAATTTCCTCATTTGGTTTTTTCAAATGTGAAGAAGAGACAGAAATTCTATTCTCAATGATGAATCATATCTACCCGTTTAACGTTATTTTTTATATGCTAAAAAAGATAATATAAAACTTAAAAACATAAATAAGAAATTCACCCGAATTGACACAATACCAACAAAGAGCACTAAAGCTTTAAAAAAATACAATGCTAAAACTGAAGAAAACAAAACCTTAATTTCACAGAAAACATTGTTATAACAATAGCTACCTTCTAGTCTGTAACAGCGGTCTTATCGTTTATGATAACAATAGGTGATGACTAATTCTCCAGGAATATGAATAATTAGCTCCAGAAACTTTAGTGTATCGTTAGAACGTGGGTATAATAGGGTGAATTTTGAAAATTAATAATAATAATAATTAGTATTCTTCCTGCGACCATCGACAGTGTTAGTCAGTCATAACGCCATGTCTATCATAAAAGTCTACGTACCTGTACCCGGAGTCGGAGCGCCAGGCACTTCCAAGGTATGTATCTACGTACGCTTAATACCTATCGCGAGCGCGTTAATTCACGTCATTAGTAGTTACTTTACGCAGTACTAGCTTTTGTTCGCGGTTCCGTCTGCCGGTTATCGTGGTGAAAAGTGTCCTTTGTTACTTGCTAAAACTGAACCTTTTTATTAGTTGAAAAATTTGAATTTTTAAAACACGTTTGATAGTTTAGGAATGAAAGCAATACAAACATTCACACATATATTCGATTCTTAAAAATCACAAAAAACTACGTTACTTGGCTATTTAAATTATTAATTAAAACTTTTTATTCGTCATATTCGTCCATCGTTGATCATAATATGGCTGGTTACAAATTTAAAGAGAATTAAGTAGTATTTTAGGTAGCCAGTAGCCGTAGTCGAAATTTCCACTTTATTTACAATCCTAAATTATCGTTTCCAGATTGTTACAATTCACATTCAGTATAAATTCTTTCAACACAACTTTAACGTGCCTTACACAAATTTTACTCTAATTAAGAAAACGTTATAAAATATCCATCTAACGACATCTTATCTGTACCAGGAGCCTGCGCAACCAAAACATCGAAGCACCATAACTGTGCTGGAAGATATTCTTCTTCACCCAGCCACTAAGATAAAAGTCAATAAGGCCCATTTTTTCAGGTCTTCGTTTGGTTTGTCAACCGTACTGTCTCCTGGTAAAAGGGCCGGTAATTACAATGTCAACGACGTTACGGAGATGGGTTGTGTCAAGCATTTTGACTAGAAACGGCGTAACAACTTGGAGAGGCAGATGCTGTTAAAAGTGGCCAAGAATGAGAACCCTGAACGAGTCAAGTTAAAGGCTAATTCTAAAAAGATGCAGCGAGCTGAATTCGAAGAGTTGGGTCTATGCGAGACCAACTTGGGAACCTTACAGGTTATCGCACCAATTAAGAAACCCCGATTAGAAGAGCCGGGGGCTGTTGGCGACTCCGCATCGAGTAGTGCAGCACACTCGGGCATACCCTTCAGCTATGACGAGATGTTGAAACTACTGGAGCACGAACCGGAATACGCACACTCGCTCCTACCGTATATAAGTCATTTTGTTTAGCTGTTATTTTATTCATAAAATAAACAAATTGTCAACAGGTTCTCGAGTTTCACTTTTTATGTGACGATTCTTCGCTCTCTCACACTCACATTCCTCACTACTCACGATTAAGTGAATAGTAATCTGTCCTTATGTATTTATGTATGTATGTTTTGTATATATTGTATTAATATCTAGCTATTTGGTAAGAGTAATCTTTCGTTCTTCTTTAGTAAATAAGAAAATGTTATTAGTGTAAAGTCGTAATGTAAATATATATATATCGCTTGATTTTAATATTGTATTTTTATTTCACAACATTTACTTATGAAGTTATTAGTAGTGTTAGTGTTAGTAAGCAAAAACCTGTAAGTGTTTTAAACTCATTGTGTAAAATATGTTTGAGTCAATAAAGTACTCCGTAGTATGTCTTAGACCTCATATTTTTCACCTGTTTTTCAGTTTCTTCTTCTTTAGATATTCTTTGTTGTGGTCTTTTCTATGGCTGTAAAATTTAAAGGTAAACCTTAAGTAGGTCCATGTTAATAATCACTTACCCCAAATTCTTGAATAAAAATTCAATACCATAAAATTTATTATTGCATACTAAACTCAGAACATTCGAATTAACTATGTAATATTAATAAAAAACACAATGTAAGACTATTTTCAATATATATTTCACAATTTTGATAAGAATACCAAAACATTACTGAACTAAAAGTTTTCTGAGATTCTGATAGTGATAGACGACGTAAAAGTAATAAATAATTTCTTTATTTAGTTTAAATAAATACGGGTTCGCAGAAAACAACAAGTCTCAACAAGCAAAGACAGAGTGCTAAGTGATTGAATCCCTAGCTATATCCACATTATGTGACAAAAAATAATCTCTGACATTAAAATTACTAATTGTAATAAAGTATGATGACGACATAGTTTGTTCTATTAAAATTAGTGCTTGTAGTAATCAATTAGCTAATCGTGTAATTACTTAACACTTATTACTCATGTTTAAAATCGTTTAATCGCTTACAATGATGCATTATGGGAATTAATACGTTCATGAAGTGAATTGTTCGGTGTTTCTGTTAATTTTTATAATTATTAAGATTAATGTCAGAGGTTATTTGTTTTTCTATTCTTAGAATTGAGACAATGGGGGTATCCTTAGCTATATTCCCTTTGTCTTCTACCAAATACAACCATTCGTTAATGATATAATGGGCGGTGATGATAATATCAACGACGGGGCCGAGATGGGTAGTGTCGGACATGTTGCTGTTGGCGAATCTTTGTCTATTAGTGCAGGACAATCGGGTACACCCTTCAGCCGGAACGATACCACTAGAACTTGAACCCGAATACGAACACTCGCTTCTACCGTACATAAGCTATCTCTATTAACAGTAGTTTATATCACTAACAATTCAACTGTATAGAAAAAAAACAACTTGTTGCAACGGCTAAGTGTTGTGTTACCATTATTTCATTACAATAAGTTACAATGAAGTAACTCGTTATGATAAGTTTAGAACAAAACATTCAAAACAAAAATCAGTGAGCCCTATATTGAGTGTAAACTTGTAAAGATTCACTACGTTACCACACAAACAGTTTTATATTTGAAATAATCATAAAAACTAACAAAAATAAGAATTTCTCAAGAATCAGCTAATAGAAATATCGTCATATCTTTGTCATCTCAGAAACTATGGCATATTTAAAAAAAAAATCGTGTATGTATTTTAAATGGTATTAACATTATTATTAGTATTTATAAATCCATAAACTAAAGTTCTTTATTCCCTCTCTCTTATTTCTACCATAAATATGCACCTGCCTTGTCCCTTACTGAACCAACACAAGGTTGTTTGGCAGATAATGCCACGTGGCAATATCCGGTCATAGGTCCGAGCAATAGGTCCGCCTCGTACAAATGTAATGCAGATTCCTTTAACTAGTGCGAATAAATAGAGGATCGGAGAAAATAACAATAAGACTCAACAAACAAAAAAACGGCGCACTGTGATTGGTTGTTATGTTGTGGGGACGTTATTACCTGAACCTCTAGCTATATACTCTGTGTCTGAAATAGGCTCTTACATTAAAGTCACTATTTGTATATTTGTTGAAATGATAAAATAAACATGAAACAATGAAAACAATATTTTCGAACAGAACGAGATCAATAAAAAAAAAGTTCTACAAAATTTTGTGTTACTTAGATACTAATTAATTAATGGTAAAATATTTTTTAATTAATATAAATCATCTTTACATGAAATACACTTATGATTCACGTATTGAGTTAAACCTTCCTCTTACACACAACAGTAGTTTTCAGCAAATGAAATCAAATATTCTGCAGTTAGGTTACATGACACCTTTAATTGAACATGACGCTTTAATATCGGAAATAAACAGCGTCTGCAGAATAGGCAGCTCAATCTCTGTTACTATAAATTTAACTCGATTGCTCGAAATTTGCAGTTTATACTTACTTAGAGCACGAAGGATTATGGGTGGTAATGCGTGACGGACAGATCCAAAGAACGATGTAAAGGCTAGGTCGAAAATAATGTTACTAGTGGATCCGATTAACAATATCCACGTACAAGAAACAAAGACTGCAAGCAGTTTGGGGTAACCCATGCAAAGCGATCGACAGGTTGGATTACCCCATGACCTTGTAACGACTTCTCTCGAGAGCTGCCAAGGTATTGAAGAATACGTTAATAAAATTGTGACGACAGCACACAAGCTCTCTTAGTTTTAAGGTGGACGTGGATGATAAATGGTTAGGCATATTTTATTGGCTGGATTATGATAGCAATACAAAATTATGATTACGGCCATTCAGAGCTCTGGTATCGCTAAAACTGATTTTATACTTATAAATAAATACTGACGCTGTTACTGTCTCGAGTATCTTACTTATAAATAAATAACATACTATAAATAATTGAGACTCGTTTTATTCATCAATCCCAGGCAGTTTTATCACCATGTTATTCTGCTATGGTATCACACGCCTTTGTGGATAACTTAGATTTAATGGTATTCTTAAGATTCTGCAATGGCAAATTCCTAATCACCCTCTTCTTCTAAGCATTCTCTTTTCCTCTCCTCAAGGAACACAACACAAGTATGCGTTATAAATTATATTTATTTTGTAAGTAAATCTATAAAAACTAGAGCGAGCATCATCAATTCCTTTACTCTTTGTAATCTAGTGGTTAGCGACGCGAGTTTATGCTTAGTTCTAGTGTTGTGTCATGAACGTCACTAAACTTTGTGTATAATTGGAGATTTTTCTTAACATAAACTAAACTGTCATAAATGAATTGAGATGCAACTGTCATGATACCAATTTCTTTAATTTTATCCCTTATTGACTGTATATAACCAATTAATCATTCGTTAATTGACGAATTTTATAAACCTCGTACGTTACATCAAGCACGTCTAGAAGGTGACGTGGATGTTCAACCAGCAGTTGTGTATCAAATAAATACCCGACCGTGCTTCAGTGATCCTCCTAGAACACTTTAACTGGACAAAAACGACTATTGAACTTGTAGTATTTAGTTAATAGAAGCTCATTAGGTTCACACATTAAGTACCCACCCTTGATTACCTTACCACTGTTAGTACAAAATAATGATAATATACAATGCATTCATTTGCAGTTTTACTCCATACTTAATAGGGCTTAATAGGGATAGCACCTAAGACCACATTTCTTAAGAGGTAGATAATAATACTTCTGCTAAGATACACCTTCATTCATGCACTCTTACACGTGCGCACAAACTTAAATATTAAAATTTGTTCACTAAATGGAGATAAATGTGTCGTCATTCGGTTTTTGTTTTTGGAATTTAAATGTTATTTAAGTCTAATAATTATATATTAGAACTTGCAGTAACCAATTAAGTAATTGTGTACTTACTTAATACTTATTATTCGTCCTTAAAATTACTGGGTGGGTCTAGGAAGTTTTAAAAATTAGTTTAATGGTTCAGGCGTTAAATCGTAATAAACAAACACACTGGTAGTCACATTAATCTTCAGGATTGTTAAAAGTCACTAAAAACTCCACTCCTGAAAAGATCGAATATTTTATGTAATTCGTTTTGTAGCTGTACATTTACTGAATGCAAAAACAAGAAGGTTACCAATACGGTTGTTTATATTTTTTATGTATGATCGGACATATTTCCATTAGATATAGAGTGCGAATAGAAATATTTGGTTTTTGAACAAAAGCGATTTATTCCGAATTATAACCAGATCTGATGATGAGTTTTGTAGACCGACAGTGGAACTCTTCGAAAATGACAGCGGATCAAGTGCGATTAATGCTATCTCATAAATATGTATTGTTTCAGCAATCACACAACATAACATGCACAGTCTAAGACGGTCCCGAGGTGGTCTTCTTATCACTATCTTAGCATATGATGGCTAATCCCATCCTAGAGAAATTGCGGCAACTCTTAAATTTTACAAACCGGACGACATTTATTATTTTGTTTCTTTAACAGTACAAGTAGGTAGTGTTTATATCGTGTTGCTGAGCTAATTATAAAAGGGTTTTTGACCATAAAGAATCAGTTGATACCAGTTTTAATAAAATAATAAAAACATAAATAAGAAATTCACCCGAATTGACACAATACCAACAAAGAGCCCCAAAGCTTTAAAAAAATACAATGCTAAAACTGAAGAAAACAAAACCTTAATTTCACAGAAAACATTGTCATAACAATAGCTACCTTCTAGTCTGTAACAGCGGTCTTATCGTTTATGATAACAATAACAATAGGTGATGACTAATTCTCCAGGAATATGAATAATTAGCTCCAGAAATTTTAGTGTATCGTTAGAACGTGGGTATAATAGGGTGAATTTTGAAAATTATAGTATTCTTCCTACTACCATCGCCAGTGTTAGTCAGTCATAACGCCATGTCTATCATAAAAGTCTACGTACCTGTACCCGCAGTCGGAGCGCCAGGCACTTCCAAGGTATGTATCTACGTACGCTTAATACCTATCGTGAGCGCGTTAATTCACGTCATAAGTAGTTACTTTACACAGTACTAGCTTTTGTTCGCGGTTCCGTCTGCCGGTTATCGTGGTGAAAAGTGTCCTTTGTTAGTCGCTAAAACTGTAACTTTTTATTAGTTGAAAAATTTGAATTTTTAAAACACCTTTGATAGTTTACGAATGAAAGCAAAACAAACAATCACACTTATATTTGATTCTTTAAAATCACTAAAAACTACGTTACTTGGCTATTTAAGTTATTAATTAAAAATTTTACTCGTCATATACGTCCATCATTTTGCTGCTCACAAACTTAAAGAGAATTTAGTAGTATTTTAATTAGCCAGTGGCCGTAGTCGAAATTTATTCACCTTATTCACAATCCTATATTATCTTTTTTTTATTGTTATAAAGTCAGTATAAATTTTTCAACATAATTTTAACTGTAGCGCAGAAAACATTATTAAATATTAATCAAACTACATTGTATCTGTACCAGGAGCCTGCGCAACCAAAACCTCGAAGCACTGTAACTGTGCTGGAAGATATTCTTCTCCACCCAGCCACCAAGATCAATGTCAATAAGGCCCATTTTATCAAGCCTTCGTTTGGTTTGTCAACCGTACTGACTCCTGGTAAAAGGGCCGGTAGTCATAATGTCAACGACGTTACGGAGATGGGTTGTGTCAAGCATTTTGACAAGAAACAGCGTATTAACTTGGAGAGGAAGACGCTGTTAAAAATGGCCAAGAATGAGAACCCTGAACGAGTCAAGTTAAAGGCTAATTCTAAAAAGATGCGGCGAGCTGAATTCGAAGAGATCGGTCTATGCGAGACCAACTTGGGAACCTTACAGGTTTTCGCACCAATTAAGAAACCCCGATTAGAAGAGCCGGGGGCTGTTGGCGACTCCGTATCAAGTAGTGCAGCACACTCGGGCATACCCTTCAGCTATGACGAGATGTTGAAACTACTGGAGCACGAACCGGAATACGCACACTCGCTCCTACCGTATATAAGTCATTTTGTTTAGCTGTTTTTTTATTCATAAAATAAACAAATTGTCAACAGGTTCTCGAGTTTCACTTTTTACGTGACGATTCTTCGCTCTTTCAGACTCACATTCCTCACTACTCACGATTAAGTGAATAGTAATCTGTCCTTATGTCCTTATGTATATATGAATTGTATATATTTTATTAATATCTAGCTATTTGGTATGAGTAATCTTTAGTTCTTCTTTAGTAAGTAAGAAAATGTTATTAGTGTCAATAATGTAAATATACATATCGCTTGATTTTAATCTTGTATTTTTATTTCTCAACATTTACTTATGAAGTTATTAGTAGTGTTTTTAAGCAAAAACCTGTAAGACAAAAACAAAAACCTATAACAAGGTCATGTGCGGAGGAAGAGGGCGGCTGTTCTACGGATCCGTTCCAACACGGTGGCAACCGTGGGGTCGATCGGGACACTCGCGTGATTCAGCCCGCCTCGAAAAGGTTCAATGCCAACTTGGCGGGCTTAACGCATCCTGATCTGGGAGGTCCCTTAAGAGTTACAAACTGTTCTAAACTCATTGTGTAAAATATGTTTGAGTAAAGATAGTACTCCATAGTATGTCTTAAGCCTCATATTTTCTTTTTAAGCACTCGTTATTATTTAGCGTAATAGTGGTAGTAGAGAGCGTTCCTGATGTAGCCAAAGGGCAGAGTATTGAATGTTTTGACGCAATTATCTGAAAGTGTTACTCAAGGGTTGGTATTCCACGCCCAAAAACTTATCACTAGGTACATAAATAAAAAAGCCTTTTATTCACTTAGTGACCTATGTTGAGTGTACCGCAAAGTATTCGCTAAGTATACCACATTTGAAGATCCTGTTACTGAACCTAGGCCGTTTTGGTTCTGATTATATGATTTGTGTATTAATGTAGCATAAATATTGTTCTGTAAGTTATAGTCTATTGCAGTTGTATCTCGGGTCATTTCACGTAACTATACAGTTACGTGTTCAGTATTTTATCATGTATTTCAATGTTCATGTTGTAGAATACTTTCAATATTTACATAATTTGATATAATAGATGTATTCCAAAATGTTTGGATTTGAGACAAAAATGGTTAAATTGTCAATGTAACCTACCAAACTAAGAATTTCTCAAGAAACAGCTAACAGAAATATCGGCATGTCTTTCTCACATTAGAAATTATTGTAGGTTTTTTTTTAACTAGTTATGTATATTTTATAAATATTAATATTATTATTAGTTCTTATTAACCATTAAACTAAAATTCTTTATTCCCTCTCTTTTATTTCTACCATACATATGCACCTGGCTTGTCCATAATTGAAACAACACAAGGATGATTAGTAGATATTGCCACGTGGCATTATCTACCAAAGTCCGCCTCGTGCAATTGTAATGCAGATCCCTTTATCTTATTATAATTTTTATGTATATTTATTTAAATAAATATATTACATATTAATATATTATTATTTATTTCAATAAATAGAGGAATCGATAGGTGCTGAGATATTTAAGGTCGAAAAATAATAAACAAATTTCGTTTTTACATAATTTATTTAACGATCTTAAACATTAAGCACAATGTTCACACTGTGATTGTAACATGTCCATTAGATGATATTGTGGAAGACTTCAACTCTCTATCGTCTATTTACAAACAGAGTGGTGTTTTAAAGATCAATTCTTGTAATAAAATACAATACAATATTCTAGTACAAGAATACATAATAACTAACAGAAAACAAACAAAAGAAACTAGAAAGAACTAAACCTTTAATTAAGTCACACAATAAGCACACAAAACAATTGACATGTGTTATCCACCTTTCTTCCATTTCGTACCAGATGTGTATTCAGTCATTCGTTTTCCTGAAATTCCACAGGTTCCAACACCAACTCTTCCAGTTAAATTGTCTGGTGTCGCAAATATGCTTTTTGAACTTACACCACGCTTTTTGGCAGCCCTAGAATGAAACGACAACCATTTATTTTTCTCACTTTCTCTTTCTTCGTCAAATTGCTTAAATCTCTGTTGCTTTTTCTGTTTCTTCTTCTTTAGATATTCTTTGTTGTGGTCTTTTCTATGGCTGTAAAATTTAAAGATAAATTTTAATTAGGTACATGTTACTAATCACTTACCTCAAATTTTTGAACATAAATTCAATACCATAAAATTTATTATTGCATACTAAACTCAGAACATTCGAATTAAGTATGTAATATTTATGTAAAACATAGTATAAGACAACTTTTTTAAATATATATTACAAAACTTTGATAAGAGTACCAAAACATACATACAACCAACAGACATACGTACTTAACAAATATTTTTACGGGAATTAACGCGATCACTTATTAAAAGGTATCACATACCTCTGATTTGCCTTATCTCTTATCTTATCTGATTTGATTAGGCAAATCAGAGGTATGTGATACCTTTTAATAAGTGATCGCGTTAATTCCCGTAAAAATATTTGTTAATATCATGGAACGCGAAAGTTTAAAAGTTAGGACATACGTACTTGTTTTCGTCTCCACTGTGAGGTCGTTTCAAGCATGTCCCTATTTTTTTCCCATCTACGGTGTTGACTACTACTAATATGGAGGAACCATCAGGATTTACTTTTGAGCTATCTTCACCAATATCTTCAGTGCCAGTATCCAGAAAAGATGTTACAACATCATGATCATTACTGGAACCGTGATTATTTGATACTTTGGAATCACCGTCTGGGATTTTTATTAGATCTTTTGTTAATGCAATTACTTCTTCCAAATCGGCCTTTAACTGCAGCAACTGTTCATTTTGGTAATCATTATGTAAAGCCGCTTTCACCTATAATAAAATAATATGTCTATTATATTAAAACGTAAAGGAAAAAAATATATCCATTTTACGAAAACAACGTGAACAGAGGTGTGTGAACTTTGACACAGTAAAATTTTAAATGAAGAAGGAGTGCAGAAAGCAAAAAAAAATATTATGGTTAAATTTCAACCACTATGACTCATAACTTATTTTCGATTTGTATTAAATAGGTAAATTCAATGAATTACATCACAACAAAAGGGAGGGAGGTTGTTATTTATATAAGATCTATCAGCAATAATAGCACAACCACAACCTGCTCCACATATAATAAATAAATAAATAAATATTTCGGACATCTAACACACAACGCCATCTAGTCCCAAGCTAAGCAGAGCTTGTGTTATGGGTACTAGACAACTGATATAAATACATATTATACTTTTTTTTGTAAATACATACATATTATACATAGAAAACACCCAAACTCCGAAACAAATATTTGTAGATCATACAAACATTTTGTCCGACCCGGGAATCGAACCCGAGACCTCATGATCAGCAGTCGCACACGCCAACCGCGAGACCAACGAGGCAGTCAGTATATTTATGTGGACTAGACTATATTTAGAAAAGTGAAGTTGAACGAGATTTACTTACCATCTCCAACTGAATTTCGTACTTGCTTAATTCGTCCGCCATGATTAATTATCAATACGGCTATATGCAATGAATCTAAAACTCAATAATGTATTTAAAAAATTCAACACGAATCAATTGGCTTTAAAACTGTTTGCATTGACTGTTCTCAGCACGACTACACCACTGCACCAGCAAGACTGAACTGAACGTTTTCTGATACTCCTTTATCTCGGAGAAAATAACAATAAGGCTCAACAAGCAAAAAAAATGGCGCACTGTGATTGGTTGTTATATTGTGGGGACGTTACTACCTGAGCCTCTAGCTATATACTCTGTGTCTGAAATAGGCTCTTACATTAAAATCACTATTTGTATATTTGTTGAAATGATAAAATAATAAAACTTTAGATTTGCAGTTTAAACTTACTTAGAGCACGAAGGATTATGGGTGGTAATGCGTGACGGAAAGATCCAAAGAACAATATCCACGTACAAGAAACAAAGACTGCAAAAGAAGTTTGGGGTAACCCATGCAAAGCGTTCGACGAATCGTTAATCGTTAATCATTAATCTTTACGATTCTTAAAAGTCACTTAAACCTCCACTCCTTAAAAGATCGAAGATTTTTTGTAATTCGTTTCGTAGCTGTACATTTACTGAATGCAAAAACAAGGAGGTTACCAATACGGTTGTTCATATTTTTTTATGTATGTTCGGGCATTGTTTCATTATATATAGAGTACGAATAGAAATATTTGGTTTTTGTACAAAAGCGATTTATTACGAAATATACCTTGATCCAATGATGAGTTTTGTACACCGACAGTGGAACTCTTTGAAAATGACAGCGGATCAACTGCAAAAAGAGAAAGAAATTCTATTCTCAATGATGAATCATATCTACCCGTATAACGTTATTTTTTTATATGCTAAAAGGATAATATAAAACTTAAAAACATAAATAAGAAATTCACCCGAATTGACACAATACCAACAAAGAGCACTAAAGCTTTAAAAAAATACAATGCTAAAACTGAAGAAAACAAAACCTTAATATCACAGAAAACATTGTTATAACAATAGCTACCTTCTAGTCTGTAACAGCGGTCTTATCGTTTATGATAACAATAACAATAGGTGATGACTAATTCTCCAGGAATATGAATAATTAGCTCCAGAAACTTTAGTGTATCGTTAGAACGTGGGTATAATAGGGTGAATTTTGAAAATTAATAATAATAATAATAATTAGTATTCTTCCTGCGACCATCGTCAGTGTTAGTCAGTCATAACGCCATGTCTATCATAAAAGTCTACGTACCTGTACCCGGAGTCGGAGCGCCAGGCACTTCCAAGGTATGTATCTACGTACGCTTAATACCTATCGTGAGCGCGTTAATTCACGTCATAAGTAGTTACTTTACACAGTACTAGCTTTTGTTCGCGGCTCCGTCTGCCGGTTATCGTGGTGAAAAGTGTCCTTTGTTACTCGCTAAAACTGTAACTTTATTTAGTTGAAAAATTTATTTTTTTAAAACACGTTTGATAGTTTAGGAATGAAAGCAATACAAACAATCACACTTACATTCGATTCTTTAAAATCACTAAAAACTACGTTACTTGGCTATTTAAATTATTAATTTAAAATTTACTCGTCATATTCGTCCATTAATGATCATAATATGGCTGGTTACAAATTTAAAGAGAATTAAGTAGTATTTTAGTTAGCCAGTAGCCGTAGTCGAAATTTTCACTTTATTTACAATCCTATATTATCGGTTCCAGATTGTTACAATTCACATTCAGTATAAATACTTTCAACACAATTTTAAAGTGCCTTACACAAATTTTACTCTAACGGAGGAAACGTTATAAAGTATTAATCTAACGACATCTTACCTGTACCAGGAGCCTGCGCAACCAAAACCTCGAAGCACTATAACTGTGCTCTAAGATATTCTTCTCCACCCATCCACCAAGATCAAAGTCAATAAGGCCCATTTTATCAGGCCTTCTTTTGGTTTGTCAACCATACTCACTCTTCGTAAAAGGGCCGGTGATCACAATTTCAAAGAACGAGGCACATTAAAGGCTAATTCTATAAAGATGCGGTGAGCTGAATGCGAAAAGTTCAGTCTATGCTAGACCAACTTGGAAGCCTTGCAGGTTATCGCGCCAATTAAGAAACCCCGATTAGAAGAGCCGGGGGCTGTTGGCTCCCTATCTACTAGTGCAGCACACTCGGGCATACCCTTCAGCTTCGACGTGATGATGAAACTACTGGAGCACGAACCCGAATACGCACACTCGCTCCTACCGTATATAACTCATTTTGTTTAGCTGTAGTTACATTCAAAAAATAAACAAATTGTCGACAGATTCTCGAGTTTCGCGCTTACGGGACGATTCTTCACTTTCTCACACTCAAATTCCTCACTACTCACGATTAAGTGAATGTTATGTTTACGTTGGAAATAAAAAGACAGTGTTTAATCCTGTATATAATGTTTCTAGTATTAATATTATGCTACTTGGTAAGAGTAATCTTTAGTTCTTCTTTAGTAAATAAGTTATTAGTGTAAATAATGTAAATTTATATATCGCTTGATTTTAACCTTGTATTTTAATCTCACAACATTTGCTTATGAAGTTATTAGTAGTGCTTTTAAGCAAACACCTGTAAGACAAAAACAAAAATCTATAATAGGGTCATATGCGGAGGAAGAGTGCGGCTGTTCTACGGATCCGTTCCAACACGGTGGCAACCGTGGGGTCGATCGGGACACTCGCGTGATTCAGCCCGCCTCGAAGAGGTTCAATGCCAACTTGGCGGGCTTAACGCATCCTGATCTGGGTGGTTCCCTAATAGTTACAAAATGTTCTAAACTCATTGTGTAAAATATGTTTGAGTCAAGAAAGTATGTCTGAAGCCTCATATTTTCTTTTTAAGCACTCGTTATATTTTAGCGTAGTAGTGGTAGTAGAGAGCTTTCCTTATGTAGCCAAAGGGCAGAGTATTGAATGCTTTGACGCAATTTTCTGAAAGTGTTACTGAATGGTTGGTATTGCACGCCCAGAACCTTATCACTACATAAATAAAAAAGCGTTTTATTTAATTAGTGACCTATGTTGAGTGTACCGCAAAGTATCCGCTAAGTATACCACATTTGAAGATCCAGTTATTGAACCTGGGCCGTTTTGATTCTGATTATATGATTTGTGTATAATGTAGCATAAATATTGTTCTGTAAGTTAATAAATGTTCTGTAAATTAATAGTCTATTGCAGTTGTATCTCGGGTCAATTCACGTAACTATACAGTTACGTGTTCATTATTTTATCATGTATTTCAATGTTCATGTTGTAGAATACTTTCAATATTTACATGATTTGATATAATAGATGAATTCCAAAAAATTTTGATTTGAGACAAAAATGGTTAAATTGTCAATGTAACCTACCAAACTAAGAATTTCTCAAGAAACAGCTAACAGAAATATCGGCATGTCTTGCTCACTTTAGAAATTATTGTATGTTTTTTTTTATCTAGTTATGTATATTTTATAAATATTAATATTATTATTAGTTCTTATAAACCATTAAACTAAAGTTCTTTATTCCCTCTTTTTTATTTCTATTATACATATGCACCTTTTTTTTTTTAACGTGTGAAAACCCCCTCGGGCCGTCACCCCGCCGGGGTTTGCGGCGGGGTGGTGTGTCGGAATCGAACGTACTAAAACCACACGGTGTGCCACTCTGCGCCTGAGACGGGAGGGATCCGGGAACTGCTGTTATTAACACATCCGGACCCCTCCCAGACCATACATATGCACCTGGCTTGTCCATCATTAAAACAACACAAGGATGACTAGTAGATATTGCCACGTGGCATTATCTACCAAAGTCTGCCTCATGCAATTGTAATGCCGATCCCTTTATCTCATTATTATTTTTAACTAGTTGTTGCCCGCGGCACCGCCCGCGTATATGTCGGTTATCGCGGCAAATAGTACCTAGCCTATGTGTTATTCTGATGTATAAGCTATATTACTGTAAAGTTTCATCCAAATTTGTTCAGTAGTTTTTGCGTGAAAGAGTAACAAACATCCAAACATCCATCCATCTTTACAAACTTTCGCATTTATAACATTAGTAGGATTTATATTTAATTAAATAAATATATTATATATTATTATTTATTTAAATAAATAGAGGAATCGATAGGTGTTGAGATAGATATTATTTAAAGTCGAAAAATAATAAACATATTTCGTTTTTACATAATTTACTTAACGATCTTAAACATTAAGCACAATGTTCACACTGTGATTGTAACATGTCCATTAGATGATAATGTAGAAGACATCAACTCTCTATCGTCTATTTACAAACAGAGTGGTGTTTTGAAGATCAATTCTTGTAATAAAAATACATGTTGACTTTAATGTTAGTACATCGTATTGTAACTGCAAGTTGAATCAGTATCGGACTAGCCTTAGCAATACTTTAGATACTATGAGAATACCCTGTAAGACATATACGAGTCCAAGAAAAGATCAGATTTCCAGTATAAGAGTTGATCTTATGGAATAATATGATTTATTTTAGCACCAAAACCGAAATACGATGATAATAAAATTACGTAACAACATTAAAGTTGGTCAACTTTCGTCATGAATAGCTGGTGCCTACACCTATGATTTAAAACCAATGTAACGGGACACCACTAGGACAGAGTCTAAGTGAATCATGATTCAGTATATATACAAGAATATATAATAACTAACAGAAAAAAAAAAACAAAAGTAACTAGACAGAACTAAACCTTAAATTAAGTCACACAATAAACACACAAAATAATTAACATGTGTTATCCACCTTTCTTCCATTTCTCACCAGATGTGTATTCAGTCATTGGTTTTCCTGAAATTCCACAGGTTCCAACACCAACTCTTCCTGTTAAATTGTCTGGTGTCGCAAATATGCTTTTCGTACTTACACCACGCTTTTTGGCAGCCCTAGAATGAAACGACAACCATTTATTTTTCTCACTTTCTCTTTCTTCGTCAAATTTCTTAAATCTCTGTTGCTTTTTCAGTTTCTTCTTCTTTAGATATTCTTTGTTGTGGTCTTTTCTATGGCTGTAAAATTTAAAGGTAAACTTTAAGTAAGTCCATGTTAATAATCACTTATCCCAAAATTTTTAATATAAATTCAATACCATAAAATTTATTATTGCATACTAAACTTAGAACATTCGACTTAACTATGGAATATTTAGGTATAAAAAACATAATGTAAGACAACTATTTTGAATATCTATTTCACTATTTTGATAAGAATCCCAAAACATTACAGATATACGTACTTGTTTTCATCTCCAACGTGAGGTCGTTTCAAGCATGGAACCATTTTTTTCACATCTACGGTGTTGACTACTTCTAATACTGAACAACCATCAGGATTTACTTTTGATTTATCTTCACCAATGTCTTCAGTGCCAGTATCCAGAACAGAAGTTACAACATCATTAATGGAACCGCGATTATTTGATACTTTGGAGTCACCATCTGGGATTTTTATTAGATCTTTTGTTAATGCAATTACTTCTTCCAAATCAGCCTTTAACTGTAGCAACTGTTCATTTTGGAAATCATTATGTAAAACCGCTTCCACCTATAAGGAAATAAATATGTCTATTATATTAAAACGTAAAGAAAAAAAAATTCTACCACTTTTTTTTTAACTTTGTCACACTGAAATTTTTATGAAGGAGGAGTGCAGAAAGGAAAAAAAAAGTTGTGGTTGAATTTCAATCACTACGACTTATAACAATTTGTATTAAATAGGTAAATTCCATGAATTACATCACAACAAAAGGGAGGGAGGTTGTTATTTATATAAGATCTATCAAAAATAACGGCACAACCACAACCTGCTCCACATATATGTATGTGGACTAGACTATATTTTGAAAGGTGAAGTTGAACGAGATTTACTTACCATCTCCAACTGAATTTCGTACTTGCTTAAATCGTCCGCCATGATTAATTATTAATATTGCCTTGACTGCCTCGTTGGTCTAGCGGTTGACGTGTGCGACTGCTGATCGTGAGGTCTCGGGTTCGATTCCCGGGTCGGACCAAATGTTTGTATGATCTACAAATATTTGTTTCGGAGTTTGGGTGTTTTCTATGTATAATATGTATGTATTTACAAAAAAAAAAAAGTATATATGTATTTGTATCAGTTGTCTAGTACCCATAACACAAGCTCTGCTTAGCTTGGGACTAGATGGCTTTGTGTGATAGATGTCCGAAATATTTATTATTATTATTATAAATATGCCTATATGTTCTCTAACAGTAGGTATCTAATATATTTTTTTTTTTATGAATCTAGAACTCAATAATGTATTTAAAAAAATCAATACGAATCAACTGCGTTTAAAACTGTTTGCATTGACTGTTCTCAACTCGACTACACCACTGCACCAGCAAGACTGAACTGAAAGTTTTCTGAGACTCTGATAGTGGTAGACGACGTAAAAGTAATATAGAATTTCTTTATTTAGTTTATATAAATACGGGTTCGCAGAAAACAACAAGTCTCAACAAGCAAAGACAGACTGCTAAGTGATTGAATCCCTAGCTATATCTACATTATCTGTCAAAAAAATAATCGCTGACATTAAAATTTCTAATTGTATTAAATTATGATGACGACGTAATTTGTTATATTAACATTAGAGCTTGTAGTAATCGATTAGCTAATCGTGTAATTACTTAACACTTATTACTCATGTTTAAAAACGTTTAATCGTTTACTATAGTGCCTTATGGGAGTTAATACGTTCATGAAGTGATTTGTTTGGTGTTTCTGTTACTTTTCACAATTATTAATATTAATGTCAGAGATAATGAGATTATTTGTTTTTCTGTTCTTAGAATTGACACAATGGAAGTATCCCTAGCTATATCCTCTTTGCCTTCTACCAAATACAACCATTTGTTAACGATATAATGGGCTGTAATGATAATATCAACGACGAAGCCGAGTTGGGTGGTGTAACATGTTGTCACGTAACAGCGTAAAAAGTCTGATAAGGAGATGCTGTTAAAGGTGGCTCAGTCACAGTCCAAAACGAGTCAAGATGAAGGCTAAATCGCAAAAGAAGTGACGAGCCAAATTAAAAGAGCTCAGGCTAAGTGCGACTAACTTGAGAGCCTTGCAAGCTATCGGTTCAAGGAAGAAACGCTGATTAAAAGGGCCAGGGGCCGTTGGCGAATCTCTGTCTATTAGTGCAGGACAATCGGGCATACCCTTCAGCCGGAACGAGAACTTGAACCCGAATACGCACACTCGCTTATACCGTACATAAGTTAACTCTGTTAACGGTAGTTTATATCACTAACAATTCAATTATATAGATAACAACAACTTGTTGTCGTTAATAAGTGTTGTGTTACCCTTATAATGAAAATGAAGTAACTCGTTATGATAAGTGTAGAACAAAAAAGTCATAAAAAAAATCAGTGAGCCCTATATTGAGTGTAAACTTGTAAAGATCCACTAAGTTACCACACACGCATTTTTATATTTGACATAATCATAATAATCAACAAAAATAAGAATTTCTCAAGAAACAGCTTACAGAAATATCGTCATGTCTTTGTCGCCTCAGAAATAATGGCATATTTTATAAATATTAATATGCGCATTCGTGTATGTATTTTGAATGGTAATAAAATTATTATTAGTACTTAGAAATCCATAAACTAAAGTTCCTAATTCTCTCTCTCTTATTTCTACCATACATATGCAACTGCCTTGTCCCTTACTGAATCAACACAAGGTTGGTAGATATTGCCACGTGGCATTAGGTCCGCCTCGGACAATTGTAATGCAGATTCCTTTAACTAGTGCGAATGAATAGAGAATCGGAGAAAATAACAATAAGGCTCAAGAAGCAAAAAAAACGGCGCACTATGATTGGTTGTTATATTGTGGGGACGTTACTACCTGAGCCTCTAGCTATATACTCTGTGTCTGAAATAGGCTCTTACATTAAAATCACTATTTGTATATTTGTTGAAATGATAAAATAATAAAAAACATGTAACAATGAAAACAATCTTTTCGAACAGAACAAGATCAATAAAAAAACAAAGTTCTACAAAATTTCGTGTTATTTAGATACTAATTAATTAATGGTAAAACCTTTTTTAATTAATATAAATCATCTTTACATGAAATACACTTATGATTCACGAATTGAGTTACACCTTTCACTTACACACAACAGTTGTTTTCAGCAAATGAAATCAAATATTCTGCAGTTAGGTTACATGACACCTTTAATTGAACATGTCGGTTTACATGTCGGAAATAAACAGCGTCTGCAGAATAGGCAGCTCAATCTCTGTTAGTATAAATTTAACTCGCTTGCTCGAAGTTTGCAGTTTAAACTTACTTAGAGCACGAAGGATTATGGGTGGTAATGCGTGATAGGCAGTTTTATCACCATGTTATTCTGCTATGGTATCACACGCCTTTGTGAATAACTTACATTTAATGGTATTCTTATGATTCTGCAATGGCAAATTCCTAATCACCCTCTTCTTCTAAGCATTCTCTTTTCCTCTCCTCAAGGAACGCAACACAAGTATGCGTTATAAATTATATTTATTTTGTAAGTAAATCTATAAAAACTAGAGCGAGCATCATCAATTCCTTTACTCTTTGTAATCTAGTGGTTAGCAACGCGAGTTTATGCTTAGTTCTAGTGTTGTGTCATGAACGTCGCTAAACTTTGTGTATAATTGGAGATTTTTCTTAACATATACTAAACTGTCATAAACGAATTGAGATGCAACTGTCATGATCCCTTTTTCTTTAATTTTATCCCTTAGTGACCGTATATAACCAAATAACCATTCGTTGATTGACGAATTTTATAAACCTCGTATGTTACATCAAGCACGTCTAGAAGGTGACGTGGATGTTCAACCAGCAGTTGTGTATCAAATAAATACCCGACCGTGCTTCAGTGATCATCCTAGAACACTTTAACTGGACAAAAACGACTATTGAACTTGTAGTATTTAGTTAATATAAGCTCATTAGGTTCACACATTAAGTACCCACCCTTGATTACCTTACCACTGTTAGTACAAAATAATGATAATATACAATGCTTTCATTTGCAGTTTTACTCCATACTTAATAGGGCTTAATAGGGATAGCACCTAAGACCATATTTCTTAAGAGGTAGATAATAATACTTCTGCTAAGATACACCTTCATTCATGCACTCTTACACTTGCGCACAAACTTAAATATTAAAACTTGTTCACTAAATGGAGATAAATGTGTCGTCATTCGGTTTTTGTTTTTGGAATTTAAATTTTATTTAAGTCTAATACGATTTCGAACTCTTCGAAAATGACAGCGGATCAAGTGCGATTAATGCTATCTCATAAATATGTATTGTTTCAGCAATCACACAACATAACATGCACAGTCTAAGACGGTCCCGAGGTGGTCTTCTTATCACTATCTTAGCATATGATGGCTAATCCCATTCTAGAGAAATTGAGGCAACTCTTAAATTTTACAAACCGGACGACATTTATTATTTTGTTTCTTTAACAGTACAAGTAGGTAGTGTTTATATCGTGTTGCTGAGCTAATTATAAAAGGGTTTTTGACCATAAAGAGTCAGTTGATACCTGTTTTAATAAAATAATAAAAACATAAATAAGAAATTCACCCGAACTGACACAATACCAACAAAGAGCACCAAAGCTTTAAAAAAATACAATGCTAAAACTGAAGAAAACAAAACCTTAATTTCACAGAAAACATTGTTATAACAATAGCTACCTTCTAGTCTGTAACAGCGGTCTTATCGTTTATGATAACAATAACAATAGGTGATGACTAATTCTCCAGGAATATAAATAATTAGCTCCAGAAACTTTAGCCTATCGTTAGTACGTGGGTATAAATAGGGTGAATTTTGAAAATTAATAATAATAATAATTAGTATTCTTCCTGCGACCATCGTCAGTGCTAGTCAGTCATAACGACATGTCTATCATAAAAGTCTACGTACCTGTACCCGGAGTCGGAGCGCCAGGCACTTCCAAGGTATGTATCTACGTACGCTTAATACCTATCGTGAGCGCGTTAATTCACGTCATAAGTAGTTACTTTACACAGTACTTGCTTTTGTTCGCGGTTCCGCCTGCCGGTTATCGTGGTGAAAAGTGTCCTTTGTTAGTCGCTAAAACTGTAACTTTTTATTAGTTGAAAAATTTTAATTTTTAAAACACCTTTGTTAGTTTACGAATGAAAGCAATACAAACAATCATACTTATATTTGATTCTTTAAAATCACTAAAAACTACGTTACTTGGCTATTCAAGTTATTAATTAAAAAATTTACTCGTCATATACGTCCATCATTTTGCTGCTCACAAATTTAAAGAGAATTAAGTAGTATTTTAATTAGCCAGTGGCCGTAGTCGAAATTTATTCACCTTATTCACAATCCTATATTATCTTTTTTTTATTGTTATAAAGTCAGTATAAATTTTTCAACATAATTTTAACGTGTCTTACACAAATTTAACTGTAGCGGAGAAAATATTATTAAATATTAATCAAACTACATTGTATCTGTACCAGGAGCCTGCGCAACCAAAACCTCGAAGCACTATAACTGTGCTGGAAGATATTCTTCTCCACCCAGCCACCAAGATCAATGTCAATAAGGCCCATTTTATCAAGCCTTCGTTTGGTTTGTCAACCGTACTGACTCCTGGTAAAAGGACCGGTAGTCATAATTTCAACGACGTTACGGAGATGGGTTGTGTCAAGCATTTTGACAAGAAACAGCGTATTAACTCGGAGAGGAAGACGCTGTTAAAAATGGC
Source organism: Spilosoma lubricipeda (assembly GCA_905220595.1). Lineage (NCBI taxonomy): Eukaryota > Metazoa > Arthropoda > Insecta > Lepidoptera > Erebidae > Spilosoma > Spilosoma lubricipeda. The sequence goes on along the minus strand of HG992296.1, from coordinate 10,960,534 downwards.
CAAGAATGAGAACCCTGAACGAGTCAAGTTAAAGGCTAATTCTAAAAAGATGAGGAGAAGTCTATGCGAAACCAACTTGGGAACCTTTTATCGCACCAATTAAGAAACCCCGATTAGAAGAGCCGGGGGCTGTTGGCGACTCCGCATCAAGTAGTGCAGCACACTCGGGCATACCCTTCAGCTATGACGAGATGTTGAAACTACTGGAGCACGAACCGGAATACGCACACTCGCTCCTACCGTATATAAGTCATTTTGTTTAGCTGTTATTTTATTCATAAAATAAACAAATTGTCAACAGGTTCTCGAGTTTCACTTTTTACGTGACGATTCTTCGCTCTCTCACACTCACATTCCTCACTACTCACGATTAAGTGAATAGTAATCTGTCCTTATGTCCTTACGTATGTATGTTTTGTATATATTGTATTAATATCTAGCTATTTGGTAAGAGTAATCTTTCGTTCTTCTTTAGTAAATAAGGAAATGTTATTAGTGTAAAGTCGTAATGTAAATATATATATATCGCTTGATTCTAATCTTGTATTTTTATTTCACAACATTTACTTATGAAGGTATTAGTAGTGTTAGTGTTAGTAAGCAAAAACATGTAAGACAAAAAAAAAAACCTATAACAAGGTCATATGCGGAGGAAGAGGGCGGCTGTTCTACGGATCCGTTCCAACACGGTGGCAACCGTGGGGTCGATCGGGACACTCGCGTGATTCAGCCCGCCTCGAAGAGGTTCAATGCCAACTTGGCGGGCTTAACGCATCCTGATCTGGGTGGTCCCCTAATAGTTACAAAATGTTTTAAACTCACTGTGTAAAATATGTTTGAGTCAGTAAAGTACTCCGTAATATGTCTTAGGCCTCATATTTTCTTTTTAAGCACTCGTTATATTTTTGCGTTGTAGTGGTAGTAGCCAAAGGGCAGAGTATTGCATGCTTTGACGCAACTTTCTGAAAGTGTTACTCAAGGGTTGGTATTTCACGCCCAAAAACTTAACACTACAGAAATAAAAAAGCCTTTTATTTACCTATGTTATTTACTTAGTGACCTATGTTGAGTGTACCGCAAAGTATCCGCTAAGTATACCATATTTGAAGATCCTGTTATTGAACCTAGGCCATTTTGATTCTGATTATATGATTTGTATATTAATGTAGCATAAATATTGTTCTGTAAATTATAGTCTACTGCAGTTATATCTCGGGTCATTTCACGTACCTATACAGTTACATGTTCAGTATTTTATCCTGTATTTCATAATGCTCATGTTGTAGAATACTTATAATATTTTCATGATTTGATATAATAGATGAATTCCAAAAGATTTGCATTTGAGACAAAAATTATTAAATTGTCAATGTAACCTACCAAAATTAGAATTTCTCAAGAAACAGCCACAGAAATATCTTCTTCTCTGTCTTTGTCACTTCAGAAATAATTTTATGATATTTTTATGTAGTCATGTATGTTTTATGAATATTATTATGTGTATTCGTGTATGTATATTAAATAGCATGAATATTAATATTAGTTCTTACAAACCATTAAACTAAAGTTCTTTATTCAATCTCTTTTATTTCCACCATACATATGCACCTGGCTTGTCCCTTATTGAAACAACACAAGGATGACTGGTAGATATTGCCAAGTGGCATTATCCACCAAAGTCCAAGACAAAGTCCTTGTGCAATTGTAATGCAGATCCCTTTATTTAGTTCGAATATATAGATGAATTTGATAGGAGTTGAGATAAATAATATTTCATCATCATCATCATCAGCCTATCGCAGTTCACTGCTGGACAAAGGCCTCTCCAATTGCGCGCCACTTGGTTTGATCCTCGCATAATATTTAAGGTCGAAAAATAATAAACATATTTCGTTTTTACATAATTTACTTAACGATCTTAAATACTAAGCACAATGTTCACACTGTGATTGTAACATGTCCATTAGATGATAATGTGGAAGACATCAACTCTCTATCGTCTATTTACAAACAGAGTGGTGTTTTAAAGATCAATTCTTGTAATAAAAATACATGGTGACTATAATGTTAGTACATCGTATTGTAACTGCAAGTTGAATCAGTATCAAGCTAGCCTTAGCAATACTTTAGATACTATGAGAATACCCTGTAAGACATATACGAGTCCAAGAAAAGATCAGATTTTCATTATAAGAGTTGATCTTATGAAATAATATGATGTTTTTAGCACCAAAACCGAAATCCGATGATAATAAAATTACGTAACAACATTAAACTTTCGTCATGAATAGCTGGTGCCTACATCTATGATTTAAAACCAATGTAACGAGACACCACTAGTATAATTAAATCATAATTCAGTGTTCACAATATTGTAGTACAAGAATTTATAGTAACTAACAGAAAAAAACAAAAGAAACTAGAAAGAACTAAACCTTTAATTAAGTCACACAATAAGCACACAAAATAATTGACATGTGTTATCCACCTTTCTTCCATCCAGTCTTCCATTCATTCCATCTTCATTCCTTCCAGTACCAGATGTGTATTCAGTCATTGGCTTTCCTGAAATTCCACAGGTTCCAACACCAACTCTTCCTGTTAAATTGTCTGGTGTCGCAAATATGCTTTTTGAACTTACACCACGCTTTTTGGCAGCCCTAGAATGAAACGACAACCATTTATTTTTCTCACTTTCTCTTTCTTCGTCAAATTTCTTAAATCTCTGTTGCTTTTTCAGTTTCTTCTTCTTTAGATATTCTTTGTTGTGGTCTTTTCTAAGGCTGTAAAATTTAAAGATAAATTTTAATTAGGTACATGTTACTAATCACTTACCTCAAATTTTTGAACATAAATTCAATACCATAAAATTTATTATTGCATACTAAGCTCAGAACATTCAAATTAAGTATGTAATATTTATGTAAAACATAGTATAGGACAACTTTTTTTAAATATCTGTTACAAAACTTTGATAAGAGTACCAAAACATTACAGACATACGTACTTATTTTCGTCTCCACTGTGAGGTCGTTTCAAGCATGTCCCTATTTTTTTCACATCTACGGTGTTGACTACTTCTAATGTGGAGGAACCATCAGGATTTACTTTTGAGTTATCTTCACCAATATCTTCAGTGCCAGTATCCAGAAAAGATGTTACAACATCATGATCATTACTGGAACCGTGATTATTTGATACTTTGGAATCACCGTCTGGGATTTTTATTAGATCTTTTGTTAATGCAATTACTTCTTCCAAATCAGCCTTTAACTGCAGCAACTGTTTATTTTGGAAATCATTATGTAGAGCCGCTTCCACCTATAATGAAATAAATATGTCTATTATATTAAAAAATTCTACCCTTTTTACGAAAACTACGTGAACAGAAATGTGTGTATTTTGACACAGTGAATTTTTTTTTGAAGAAGATGTGCAGAAAGGAAAAAAATAATGTGGTTGAATTTCAACCACTACGACTTATAACAATTTGTAATAAATAGGAAAATTCCATTAATTACATCACAACAAAAAGGAGGGAGGTTTTTATTCATATAAAAACTATCAGCAATAATGGCAACCACAACTAGCTCCACAATATGTATTTGGATTATTTTTAGAAAGGTGTAGTGGAACGTGATTTACTTACCATCTCCAACTGAATTTCGTACTTGCTTAAATCGCCCGCCATGATTAATTATTAATACGCCTATATGTTTTCGAACAGTAGGTATCTAATATAATTTTTTTTTAATGAATCTAAAACTCAATAATGTATTTTAAAAAATCAATACGAATCAACTGCGTTTAAAATTGTTTGCATTGACTGTTCTCAACTCGACTACACCACTGCACCAGCAAGACTGAACTGAAAGTTTTCTGAGACTCTAATAGTGGTAGACGACGTAAAAGTAATATAGAATTTCTTTATTTAGTTTATATAAATACGGGTTCGCAGAAAACAACAAGTCTCAATAAGCAAAGACATACTGCTAAGTGATTGAATCCCTAGCTATATCTACATTATCTGACAAAAAAATAATCGCTGACATTAAAATTACTAATTGTATTAAATTATGATGACGACGTAATTTGTTCTATTAACATTAGAGCTTGTAGTAATCGATTAGCTAATCGTGTAATTACTTAACACTTATTACTCATGTTTAAAAACGTTTAATCGTTTACTATAGTGCCTTACGGGAGTTAATACGTTCATGAAGTGATTTGTTTGGTGTTTCTGTTACTTTTCACAATTATTAATATTAATGTCAGACATAATGAGATTATTTGTTTTTCTATTCTTAGAATTGAGACAATGGAAGTATCCCTAGCTATATCCCCTTTGCCTTCTACCAAATACAACCATTTGTTAACGATATAATGTGCTGTAATGATAATATCAACGACGAAGCCGAGATGGGTGGTGTAACATGTTGTCACGTAACAGCGTAAAAAGTCTGATAAGGAGATGCTGTTAAAGGTGGCCCAGTCACAGTCCAAAACGAGTCAAGATGAAGGCTAAATCGCAAAAGAAGTGACGAGCCAAATTAGAAGAGCTCAGGCTAGGTGCGACTAACTTGAGAGCCTTGCAAGCTATCGGGCCAAGGAAGAAACTCTGATTAAAAGGGCCAGGGGCCGTTGGCGAATCTCTGTCTATTAGTGCAGGACAATCGGGCATACCCTTCAGCCGGAACAAGAACTTGAATCGAATACGCACACTCGCTTCTACCGTACATAAGTTAACTCTGTTAACGGTAGTTTATATCACTAGGAATTCAATTATATAGATAACAACAACTTGTTGTCGTTAATAAGTGTTGTGTTACCCTTATAGTGACAATGAAGTAACTCGTTATGATAAGTTTAGAACAAAAATGTCATAAAAAAAATCAGTGTGCCCTATATTCAGCGTAAACTTGTAAAGATCCACTAAGTTACCACACACACCTTTTTATATTTGATATAATCATAATAATCAACAAAAATAAGAATTACTCAAGAAACAGCTAACAGAAATATCGTCATGTCTTTGTCACCTCAGAAATTACGGCATATTTATAAATATTAATATGACATGTGTATTTGTGTATGTATTTTAAGTGGTATTAACATTATTATTAGTACTTATACATCCATTAACTAAAATTCTTTATTCCCTCTCTCTTATTTATATATATTTACTGAACAAACACAAAGTTGTCTGGTAGTTATTGCCACATGCACATATGCCACGTGGCAATATCCGGTCATAGGCACGGGTAATAGGTCCGCCTCGTACAAATGTAATGCAAATTCCTTTAACTTGTACGAACAAACAGAGGATCGGCGAAAATAACAATAAGGCTCAACAAGCAAAAAAACGGCGGACTGTAATTGGTCGTTATATTGTGGGGACGTTATTACCTGAGTCTCTAGCTATATACCCAATGTCTGAAATATGCTCTTACATTAGAACCACTAATTGTATATTTGTTGAAATGGTAAAATAATTAAAAACTTGAAACAATGAAAACAATTCATTTCGAACAGAACGAGATCAATAAAAAAAACAGTTCTACAAAATTTCGTGTTATTCAGATACAACAAGTAAACATATGATTAATAGTAAAATATATATAAATCATCTTTACCTTAAATACACTTATGATTTACGCATTGAGTTACACCTTCCACTTCCACACAACAGTTGTTTTCAGCAAATGAAGTCTGCTCTGCTGGGTAGCTCAATCTCTGTTAGTATAAATTTAACTCGCTTGCTCGAAGTTTGCAGTTTAAACTTACTTAGAGCACGAAGGATAATGGGTGGTAATGCGTGACGGACAGATTCAAAGAACGATATAAAGGCTAGGTCGAAAATAATGTTACTAGTGGATCGTACAAGAAACAAAGACTGCAAAAGTAGTTTGGGGTAACCCATGCAAAGCGTTCGACGAATCGGGTAAATAACACAATTTACATCATTGAGACGCGTTTTATTTATTAATCCCAGGCAGTTTTATCACCAAGTTATTTTGCTATGGTATCACACGCCATTGTGGATAACTTAGATTTAATGGTATTCTTAAGATGGCAATGGCAAATTCCTAATCACCTTCTTCGCTTAAGCATTCGCTTTTCCTCTCCTCATGGAACACAACAAGTATGCGTTATAAACTATATTTATTTTTTAAGTAAATCTTAACAGACTTTACAGATGAGAAGAAATGGAAGAATGGGAAGAAAGGGAAGAAATGCCGAAACAAACCACACAGCTGTCTTTTTGTTTTAAGTCCGTGAATAATGATTGAAAAATAATAATAAAAACCCATACCAGTACAGTATGGAATCTGTGTTGGTCTTTTGAAGAAAGGCTCATAGTATTGAGTCGGCCTGTCCATACAGATGGCATACGCGCCCCAGCCATCGTGTTACCTAACCGGTATAAATCAAAATTAACGAGATTTAATATGAACTAACATTATATGCCTAGACTAAACTCACATTTCCATACACAAAAAGAATTCAGTTGGTATTTACAAATTTAAACACAAAACATATAATTAAAAAAATATTAAAATGTCTATCAATTTCACACAAAATACGTAGGTAAAAACCAGAGAGAGCATCATCAATCCCAAACAAATTTGTCATCTAAATAATCTAGAAGTATGTAATGAGCCTTTTCACATAGTTTTTGTTTTATTAAGGACTTAAATTTGGTAATTCTTGACATTTGCTTAGAATTTTATTGTAGAATCGTACACCCTGACATCGGAAAGACTTGCTTACTCTTTGTAATCTAGTGGTTGGCAACGCGAGTTTATGCTTAATTCTAGTGTTGATTTCATGAACTTGGCTGAACTTTGTGTATAATTGAATATTTTTCTTAACATAAACTAAATTGTCACAGACGAATTGAGATGCAACTGTCATAATACCAATTTCTTTAAACTTATCCCCCAGACCGCCTTTAACCAATTAACCATTGGTTAATTGACGAGTTTTATAAACCTTGTATGTTACATCAAGCACGTCTAGAAGGTGACGTGGATGTTCAACCAGCAGTTGCGTATCAAATTAAATACCCGACCGTGTTTCAGTGATCCTCCTAGAACATTTTAACTGGACAAACACGACTATTGAACGTATTTAGTTAATATAAGCTCATTAGGTTCACACATTAAGTGCTCACCCTTAATTACCTTACCCCTGTTAGTTAGTATAAAATAATGATAATATACAATGCATTCATTTTTATTTTTACTCCATACCTAATAGTGCTTAACAGGTATAACACATAAGACCACATTTCTTAAGAGGTAGATAATAATACTTCTGCTAAGATACACCTTCATTCATGCACTCTTACACGTGCGCACAAACTTAAATATTAAATGGAGATAAATGTGTCTTCATTTGTTTTTTTTTTTTGGATTTTGAATGTTATTTAAGTCTAATAATTATACATCTGATTTTGTTATACTAACTTTTAAACTTTCGCGTTCCATGATACTAACAAATATTTTTGACTGACTGACTGTCAGCCTGTGACCACGGCCAGTGAAACCTGGTCGAAACGTCAGGCAAATCAGAGGTATGTGATACCTTTTAAATAAGTGATCGCGTTAATTCCCGTAAAAATATTTGTTAGTATCTGATTTTGTAGTAATCAATTAAGTAATTGTGTACTTACTTAGTACTTATTATTCGTGTTTAAAATTACTGGTTGGGTCTAGCAAGTTTTAAAAATGAGTTTGATGGTTCAGGCGTGAAATCGTAATAAACAAACACACTGGTAGTCACATTAATCTTTACGATTGTTAAAAGTCACTAAAAACTCCACTCCTGAAAAGATCGAATATTTTATGTAATTCGTTTTGTAGCTGTACATTTAGTAAATGCAAAAACAAGGAGGTTACCAATACGGTTGTTTATATTTTTTTATGTATGTTCGGACATATTTCCATTATATATAGAGTGCGAATAGAAATATTTGGTTTTTGAACAAAAGCGATTTATTCCGAATTATAACCAGATCTGATGATGAGTTTTGTAGACCGACAGTGGAACTCTTCGATAATGACAGCGGATCAAGTGCGATTAATGCTATCTCATAAATATGTATTGTTTCAGCAATCACACAACATAACATGCACAGTCTAAGACGGTCCCGAGGTGGTCTTCTTATCACTATCTTAGCATATGATGGCTAATCCCATTCTAGAGAAATTGAGGCAACTCTTAAATTTTACAAACCGGACGACATTTATTATTTTGTTTCTTTAACAGTACAAGTAGGTAGTGTTTATATCGTGTTGCTGAGCTAATTATAAAAGGGTTTTTGACCATAAAGAGTCAGTTGATACCTGTTTTAATAAAATAATAAAAACATAAATAAGAAATTCACCCGAACTGACACAATACCAACAAAGAGCACCAAAGCTTTAAAAAAATACAATGCTAAAACTGAAGAAAACAAAACCTTAATTTCACAGAAAACATTGTTATAACAATAGCTACCTTCTAGTCTGTAACAGCGGTCTTATCGTTTATGATAACAATAACAATAGGTGATGACTAATTCTCCAGGAATATAAATAATTAGCTCCAGAAACATTAGCCTATCTTTAGTCCGTGGGTATAAATAGGGTGAAATTTGAAAATTATAGTATTCTTCCTACGACCATTGTCAGGGTTAGTCAGTCATAACGCCATGTCTATCATAAAAGTCTACGTACCTGTACCCGGAGTCGGAGCGCCAGGCACTTCCAAGGTATGTATCTACGTACGCTTAATACCTATCGTGAGCGCGTTAATTCTCGTCATAAGTAGTTACTTTACACAGTACTAGCTTTTGTTCGCGGTTCCGTCTGCCGGTTATCGTGGTGAAAAGTGTCCTTTGTTAGTGGCTAAAACTGTAACTTTTTATTAGTTGAAAAATTTGAATTTTTAAAGCACCTTTGATAGTTTACGAATGAAAGCAATACAAACAATCACACTTATATTTGATTCTTTAAAATCACTAAAAACTACGTTACTTGGCTATTTAAGTTATTAATTAAAAATTTTACTCGTCATATACGTCCATCATTTTGCTGCTCACAAATTTAAAGAGAATTAAGTAGTATTTTAATTAGCCAGTGGCCGTAGTCGAAATTTATTCACCTTATTCACAATCCTATATTATCTTTTTTTTTATTGTTATAAAGCCAGTATAAATTTTTCAACATAATTTTAACGTGTCTTACACAAATTTAACTGTAGCGCAGAAAACATTATTAAATATTAATCAAACTACATTGTATCTGTACCAGGAGCCTGCGCAACCAAAACCTCGAAGCACTATAACTGTGCTGGAAGATACTCTTCTCCACCCATCCACTAAGATCAATGTCAATAAGGCCCATTTTATCAAGCCTTCGTTTGGTTTGTCAACCGTACTGACTCCTGGTAAAGGGGCCGGTAGTCATAATGTCAACGACGTTACGGAGATGGGTTGTGTCAAGCATTTTGACAAGAAACAGCGTATTAACTCGGAGAGGAAGACGCTGTTAAAAATGGCCAAGAATGAGAACCCTGAACGAGTCAAGTTAAAGGCTAATTCTAAAAAGATGCGGCGAGCTGAATTCGAAGAGATCGGTCTGTGCGAGACCAACTTGGGAACCTTACAGGTTATCGCACCAATTAAGAAACCCCGATTAGAAGAATCGGGGGCTGTTGGCGACTCCGTATCAAGTAGTGCAGCACACTCGGGCATACCCTTCAGCTATGACGAGATGTTGAAACTACTGGAGCACGAACCGGAATACGCACACTCGCTCCTACCGTATATAAGTCATTTTGTTTAGCTGTTGTTTTATTCATAAAATAAACAAATTTGTCAACAGGTTCTCGAGTTTCACTTTTTACGTGACGATTCTTCGCTCTTTCAGACTCACATTCCTCACTACTCACGATTAAGTGAATAGTAATCTGTCCTTATGTCCTTATGTATATATGAATTGTATATATTTTATTAATATCTAGCTATTTGGTAAGAGTAATCTTTAGTTCTTCTTTAGTAAGTAAGAAAATGTTATTAGTGTCAATAATGTAAATATACATATCGCTTGATTTTAATCTTGTATTTTTATTTCTCAACATTTACTTATGAAGTTCTTAGTAGTGTTTTTAAGCAAAAACCTGTAAGACAAAAACCTATAACAAGGTCATGTGCGGAGGAAGAGGGCGGCTGTTCTACGGATCCGTTCCAACACGGTGGCAACCGTGGGGTCGATCGGGACACTCGCGTGATTCAGCCCGCCTCGAAAAGGTTCAATGCCAACTTGGCGGGCTTAACGCATCCTGATCTGGGAGGTCCCTTAAGAGTTACAAACTGTTCTAAACTCATTGTGTAAAATATGTTTGAGTAAAGATAGTACTCCATAGTATGTCTTAAGCCTCATATTTTCTTTTTAAGCACTCGTTATAGTTTAGCGTAATAGTGGTAGTAGAGAGCGTTCCCGATGTAGCCAAAGGGCAGAGTATTGAATGTTTTGACGCAATTATCTGAAAGTGTTACTCAAGGGTTGGTATTTCACGCCCAAAAACTTATCACTAGGTACATAAATAAAAAAGCCTTTTATTTAATTAGTGACCTATGTTGAGTGTACCGCAAAGTATCCGCTAAGTATACCACATTTGAAGATCCTGTTACTGAACCTAGGCCGTTTTGGTTCTGATTATATGATTTGTGTATTAATGTAGCATAAATATTGTTCTGTAAGTTATAGTCTATTGCAGTTGTATCTCGGGTCATTTCACGCACCTATACAGTTACGTGTTCAGTATTTTATCATGTATTTCAATGTTCATGTTGTAGAATACTTTCAATATTTACATAATTTGATATAATAGATATATTCCAAAATATTTGGATTTGAGACAAAAATGGTTAAATTGTCAATGTAACCTACCAAACTAAGAATTTCTCAAGAAACAGCTAACAGAAATATCGGCATGTCTTTGTCACATTAGAAATTATTGTATGTTTTTTTTTAACTAGTTATGTATATTTTATAAATATTAATTTATTATTAGTTCTTATTAACCATTAAACTAAAATTCTTTATTCCCTCTCTTTTATTTCTACCATACATATGCACCTGGCTTGTCCATAATTGAAACAATCAATACCATAAAATTTATTATTGCATACTAAACTCAGAAAATTCGAATATTTATATAAAACATAGTATAAAACATAGTACAAGACAACTATTTTAGATATTTGTTTCAAAATTTTGATAAGAGTACCAAAACATTACCGACATACGTACTTGTTTTCGTCTCTACTGCGAGGTCGTTTCAAGCATGTCCCCATTTTTTTCACATCTACGCTGTTGACTACTTCTAATATGGAGGAACCATCAGGATTTACTTTTGAGTTATCTTCACCAATATCTTCAGTGCCAGTATCCAGAAAAGATGTTACAACATCATGATCATTACTGGAACCGTGATTATTTGATACTTTGGAATCACCGTCTGGGATTTTTATTAGATCTTTTGTTAATGCAATTACTTCTTCCAAATCAGTCTTCAACTGCAGCAACTGTTCATTTTGGAAATCATAATGTAAAACCGCTTCCACCTATAAGGAAATGAATATGGCTATTATATTAAAACGTGCAGAAAAAAAAATTCTACCCTTTTTACGAAAACTACGTGAACAGAGGTGTGCGAACTTTGACACAGTCAATTTTTTTATGAAGGAGGAGTGCAGAAAGGAAAAAAAATGTGGTTGAATTTCAACCACTACGACTTATACCAATTTGTAATATATAGGTAAATTCCATGAATTACATCACAACAAAAGGGTATCTTATAGAAGTAACAACCTCCCGTTGTTACTTATATAACATCTATCAGCAATAATGGCACAACCACAACCTGCTCCACATATATGTATGTGGACTGGACTATATTTAGAAAAGTGAAGTTGAACGAGATTTACTTACCATCTCCAACTGAATTTCGTACTTGCTTAATTCGTCCGCCATGATTAATTATCAATGCGGTTATATGTTCTCTAACATTAAGTATCTTATATAAAAATACTCAATGAATCTAAAACTCAATAATATATTTAAAAAAAATCAGTACGAATCAACTGCGTTTAAAACTGTTTGCATTGACTGTTCTCAACTCGACTACACCACTGCACCAGCAAGACTGAACTGAAAGTTTTCTGAGATTCTGATAGTAGTAGACGACGTAAAAGTAATAAAGAATTTCTTTATTTAGTTATAAATACGGGTTCGCAGAAAACAACAAGTCTCAACAAGCAAAGACAGAGTGCTAAGTGATTGCATCCCTAGCCTACCTACCTTCCTTCCTACCTTCAGCACTGTTGGGCCGGCTCGACCGGGGCGGTACTACCCTCGCACAGAAAATCAACGTAAAATGACAGCGATCATGCTGTCGTGTTTCGTTGGTGAGTGCGAGACCGGAGGCCCAATGATGCGAAAGCATCACTAGCCCGCCATGGTGTGGGTCACCATGCTGCATTGTTGCATTGTCTGCGTTCGCAGTATGGTGACCATCACTCTTGGATTCTGCTTATGCTTTCCATCAGGCAGAGTAGAGTCATTATGGCAGGGTCAAACATAAAAAAAAATAAAAAAAAAATAAAGCTATATCCACATTGTCTGACAAAAATTAATCTCTGACATTAAAATTACTAATTGTATTAAATTATGATAACGACATAATTTGTTCTATTAACATTAGTGCTTGTAGTAATCAATTAGCTAATTGTGTAATTACTTAACACTTATTACTCATGTTTAAAATCGTTTAATCGTTTACAATGACGCATTATGGGAATTAATACGTTTATGAAGTGATTTGTTCGGTGTTTCTGTTAATTTTTATAATTATTTAGATAAATGTCAGAGATAATGAGATTATTTGTTTTTCTATTCTTAGAATTAAGACAATGGGAGTATCTCTAGCTATATCCCCTTAGCCTTCTACCAAATACCATAATATGATGATAATATCAACGACGAAGCCAAGATGGGTGGGTAACATCGTAATCGCAACACGTAATGGCGTAAAAAGTTTCATAAGGATATGCTGTTAAAGTTGGCCCGACCCGTCACAGTCCAAAACGAGTCAAGATGAAGGCTAAATCGCAAAAGAAGTGACGAGCCAAATTAGAAGAGCTCAGGCTAAGTGCGACTAACTTGAGAGCCTTGCAAGCTATCGGGCCAAGGAAGAAACTCTGATTAAAAGGTCCAGGGGCCGTTGGCGAATCTCTGTCTATTAGTGCAGGACAATCGGGCATACCCTTCAGCCGGAACAAGAACTTGAATCGAATACGCACACTCGCTTCTACCGTACATAAGTTAACTCTGTTAACGGTAGTTTATATCACTAACAATTCTATTATATAGATAACAACAACTTGTTGTAGTTAATAAATGTTGTGTTACCCTTATAGTGACAATGAAGTAACTCGTTATGATAAGTTTAGAACAAAAAAGTCATAAAAAAACCAATGAGCCCTATATTGAGCGTAAACTTGTAAAGATCCACTAAGTAACCACACACATTTAATATTTGAAATAATCATAATAACCAACAAAAACAAGAATTTCTCAAGAAACAGCTAAGAGAAATATCGTCATGTCTTTGTCACCTCAGAAATTACGGCATATTTATAAATATTAATATGACATGTGTATTCGTGTATGTATTTTAAATGGTATTAACATTATTATTAGTACTAATACATCCATTAACTAAAATTCTTTATTCCCTCTCTCTTATTTTACTGAACCAACACAAAGTTGTCTGGTAGTTATTGCCACATGCACATAATGCCACGTGGCAATATCCGGTCATAGGCACGGGTAATAGGTCCGCCTCGTACAAATGTAATGCAAATTCCTTTAACTTGTACGAACAAACAGAGGATCGGCGAAAATAACAATAAGGCTCAACAAGCAAAAAAACGGCGGACTGTAATTGGTCGTTATATTGTGGGGACGTTATTACCTGAGCCTCTAGCTATATACCTAATGTCTGAAATATGCTCTTACATTAAAACCACTAGTTGTATATTTGTTGAAATGGTAAAATAATTAAAAACTTGAAACAATGAAAACAATTCATTTCGAACAGAACGAGATCAATAAAAAAAACAGTTCTACAAAATTTCGTGTTATTCAGATACAACAAGTAAACATATGATTAATAGTAAAATATATATAAATCATCTTTACCTTAAATACACTTATGATTTACGCATTGAGTTACACCTTCCACTTCCACACAACAGTTGTTTTCAGCAAATGAAGTCAAATATTCTACATAACATGCATAGCATCTGCAGAATGGGTAGCTCAATCTCTGTTAGTATAAATTTAACTCGCTTGCTCGAAGTTTGCAGTTTAAACTTACTTAGAGCACGAAGGATTATGGGTGGTAATGCGTGACGGACAGATCCAAAGAACGATGTAAAGGCTAGGTCGAAAATAATTTTACTAGTGGATTCGATTAAGAATATCCACGTACAAGAAACAAAGACTGCAAAAGTAGTTTGGGGTAACCCATGCAAAGCGTTCGACGAATCGGGTAAATAACACAATTTACATCATTGAGACTCGTTTTATAAATAAAACGAGTCTCAATGATGTAAATTGTGTTATTTGATGATATGATGTAAACTGCCTGGGATTGATTTATCAGTCTTATCAGTTTTATCACCAAGTTATTTTGCTATGGTATCACACACCTTTGTGGATAACTTAGATTTAATGGTATTCTTAAGATTCCGCAATGGCAAATTCCTAATCACCCTCTTCTCCTAAGCATCTCTTTTCTTCTCCTCATGGAACACAACAAGTATGCGTTATAAATTATGTTTATTTTGTAAGTAAATCTTAACAGACTTTACAGATGAGAAGAAATGGAAGAATGGGAAGAAATGCCGAAACAAACCACACAGGTGTCTTTTTGTTTTAAGTCCGTGAATAATGATTGAAAAACAAAAAAAACCCATACCAGTACAGTATACCATCTGTGTTAGTCTTTTGAAGAAAGGCTCATAGTATTGAGTCGGCCTGCCCATACAGATGGCATACACGCCCCAGCCATCGTGTTACCTAACCGGTATAAATCAAAATTAACGAGATTTAATATGAACTAACATTATATGCCTAGACTAAACTCACATTTCCATACACAAAAAGAATTCAGTTGGTATTTACAAATTAAAACACAAAACATATTATTAAAAAAATATTAAAATGTCTTTCAATTTCACACAAAATACGTAGGTAAAAACCATAGAGAGCATCATCAATCCCAAACAAATTTGTCATCTAAATAATCTAGAAGTATGTAATGAGCCTTTTCACATAGTTTTTGTTTTATTAAGGACTTAAATTTGGTAATTCTTGACATTTGCTTAGAATTTTATTGTAAAATCGTACACCCTGACATCGGAAAGACTTGCTTACTCTTTGTAATCTAGTGGTTGGCAACGCGAGTTTATGCTTAATTCTAGTGTTGATTTCATGAACTTGGCTGAACTTTGTGTATAATTGAATATTTTTCTTAACATAAACTAAATTGTCACAGACGAATTGAGATGCAACTGTCATAATACCAATTTCTTTAAACTTATCCCCCAGACTGCCTTTAACCAATTAACCATTGGTTAATTGACGAGTTTTATAAACCTTGTATGTTACATCAAGCACGTCTAGAAGGTGACGTGGATGTTCAACCAGCAGTTGCGTATCAAATTAAATACCCGACCTTGTTTCAGTGATCCTCCTAGAACATTTTAACTCGACAAACACGACTATTGAACGTATTTAGTTAATATAAGCTCATTAGGTTCACACATTAAGTGCTCACCCTAAATTACCTTACCCCTGTTAGTTAGTATAAAATAATGATAATATACAATGCATTCATTTTTATTTTTACTCCATACCTAATAGTGCTTAACAGGGATAACACATAAGACCACATTTCTTAAGAGGTAGATACTAATACTTCTGCTAAGATACACCTTCATTCATGCACTCTTACACGTGCGCACAAATTTAAATATTAAATGGAGATAAATGTGTCTTCATTTGTTTTTTTTTTGGATTTTGAATGTTATTTAAGTCTAATAATTATACATCTGATTTTGTAGTAATCAATTAAGTAATTGTGTACTTACTTAGTACTTATTATTCGTGTTTAAAATTACTGGTTGGGTCTAGCAAGTTTTAAAAATGAGTTTGATGGTTCAGTCGTGAAATCGTAATAAACAAACACACTGGTAGTCACATTAATCTTTAGGATTGTTAAAAGTCACTAAAAACTCCACTCCTGAAAAGATCGAATATTTTATGTAATTCGTTTTGTAGCTGTACATTTACTGAATGCAAAAACAAGGAGGTTACCAATACGGTTGTTAATATTTTTTTATGTATGTTCGGACATATTTCCATTATATATAGAGTGCGAATAGAAATATTTGGTTTTTGAACAAAAGCGATTTATTACGAAATATACCTTGATCCAATGATGAGTTTTGTAAACCGACAGTGGAACTCTTTGAAAATGACAGCGGATCAAGTGCGATTAATGCTATCTCATAAATATGTATTGTTTCAGCAATCACACAACATAACATGCACAGTCTAAGACGGTCCCGAGGTGGTCTTCTTATCACTATCTTAGCACATGATGGCATAAAATTGAGGCAACTCTTAAATTTTACAAAACGGACGACATTTATTATTTTGTTTCTTTAACAGTACAAGTAGGTAGTGTTTATATCGTGTTGCTGAGCTAATTATAAAAGGGTTTTTGACCATAAAGAGTCAGTTGAAACCTGTTTTAATAAAATTATCCTGAATCTGATACGTTTTATTTTTCAATGTATGTTTGGAGAAACGGAATAAAAAGAAATTCTATTCTCAATGATGAATCATATCTACCCGATTACGAAAGTTTTTTCTCTATGCTAAAAAGAATAATATAAAACCTAAAAACATAAATAAGAAATTCACCCGAATTGACACAATACCAACAAAGAGCACTAAAGCTTTAAAAAAATACAATGCTAAAACTGAAGAAAACAAAACCTTAATTTCACAGAAAACATTGTTATAACAATAGCTACCTTCTAGTCTGTAACAGCGGTCTTATCGTTTATGATAACAATAACAATAGGTGATGACTAATTCTCCAGGAATATAAATAATTAGCTCCAGAAACATTAGCCTATCGTTAGTACGTGGGTATAAATAGGGTGAATTTCGAAAATTATAGTATTCTTCCTACGACCATCATCAGTGTTAGTCAGTCATAACGCCATGTCTATCATAAAAGTCTACGTACCTGTACCCGGAGTCGGAGCGCCAGGCACTTCCAAGGTATGTATCTACGTACGCTTAATACCTATCGTGAGCGCGTTAATTCACGTCATAAGTAGTTACTTTACACAGTACTTGCTTTTGTTCGCGGTTCCGTCTGCCGGTTATCGTGGTGAAAAGTGTCCTTTGTTAGTCGCTAAAACTGTAACTTTTTATTAGTTGAAAAATTTGAATTTTTAAAACACCTTTGATAGTTTACGAATGAAAGCAATACAAACAATCACACTTATATTTGATTCTTTAAAATCACTAAAAACTACGTTACTTGGCTATTTAAGTTATTAATTAAAAATTTTTTTTTTTTTTTTTTTTTTTTTTTTATGTTTGGCCCTGCCAAAATGACTCTACTCTGCCTGATGGAAAGCATAAGCAGAATCCAAGAGTGGTGGTCACCATACTGCGAATGCAGACAATGCAACAATGCAGTATGGTAACCCACACTATGGCGGGCTAGTGATGCTTCTGCATCATTGGGCCTCCGGTCTCGCACTCACCAACGAAACACGACAGCATAATCGCTGTCATTTTACGTTGATTTTCTGTGCGAGGGTAGTACCGCCCCGGTCGAGCCGGCCCATTTTACTCGTCATATGCGTCCATCATTTTGCTGCTCACAAATTTAAAGAGAATTTAGTAGTATTTTAATTAGCCAGTGGCCGTAGTCGAAATTTATTCACCTTATTCACAATCCTATATTATCTTTTTTTTTATTGTTATAAAGTCAGTATAAATTTTTCAACATAATTTTAACGTGTCTTACACAAATTTAACTGTAGCGCAGAAAACATTATTAAATATTAATCAAACTACATTGTATCTGTACCAGGAGCCTGCGCAACCAAAACCTCGAAGCACTATAACTGTGCTGGAAGATATTCTTCTCCACCCAGCCACCAAGATCAATGTCAATAAGGCCCATTTTATCAAGCCTTCGTTTGGTTTGTCAACCGTACTGACTCCTGGTAAAAGGGCCGGTAATCATAATTTCAACGACGTTACGGAGATGGGTTGTGTCAATCATTTTGACAAGAAACAGCGTATTAACTTGGAGAGGAAGACGCTGTTAAAAATGGCCAAGAATGAGAACCCTGAACGAGTCAAGTTAAAGGCTAATTCTAAAAAGATGAGGAGAAGTCTATGCGAAACCAACTTGGGAACCTTACAATTTATCGCACCAATTAAGAAACCCCGATTAGAAGAATCGGGGGCTGTTGGCGACTCCGCATCGAGTAGTGCAGCACACTCGGGCATACCCTTCAGCTATGACGAGATGTTGAAACTACTGGAGCACGAACCGGAATACGCACATTCGCTCCTACCGTATATAAGTCATTTTGTTTAGCTGTTATTTTATTCATAAAATAAACAAATTGTCAACAGGTTCTCGAGTTTCACTTTTTACGTGACGATTCTTCGCTCTCTCACACTCACATTCCTCACTACTCACGATTAAGTGAATAGTAACCTGTCCTTACGTATGTATGTTTTGTATATATTGTATTAATATCTAGCTATTTGGTAAGAGTAATCTTTCGTTCTTCTTTAGTAAATAAGAAAATGTTATTAGTGTAAAGTCGTAATGTAAATATATATATATCGCTTGATTGTAATCTTGTATTTTTATTTCACAACATTTACTTATGAAGGTATTAGTAGTGTTAGTGTTAGTAAGCAAAAACCTGTAAGACAAAAACAAAAACCTATAACAAGGTCATATGCGGAGGAAGAGGGCGGCTGTTCTACGGATCCGTTCCAACACGGTGGCAACCGTGGGGTCGATCGGGACACTCGCGTGATTCAGCCTGCCTCGAAGAGGTTCAATGCCAACTTGGCGGGCTTAACGGATCCTGATCTGGGTGGTCCCCTAATAGTTACAAAATGTTTTAAACTCACTGTGTAAAATATGTTTGAGTCAGTAAAGTACTCCGTAATATGTCTTAGGCCTCATATTTTCTTTTTAAGCACTCGTTATATTTTTGCGTTGTAGTGGTAGTAGCCAAAGGGCAGAGTATTGCATGCTTTGTCGCAACTTTCTGAAAGTGTTACTCAAGGGTTGGTATTTCACGCCCAAAATCTTAACACAACATAAATAAAAAAGCCTTTAATTTACCTATGTTATTTACTTAGTGACCTATGTTGAGTGTACCGCAAAGTATCCGCTAAGTATACCATATTTGAAGATCCTGTTATTGAACCTAGGCCGATTTGATTCTGATTATATGACTGGTGTATTAATGTAGCATAAATATTGTTCTGTAAATTATAGTCTATTGCAGTTATATCTCGGGTCATTTCACGTACCTATACAGCTACGTGTTCAGTATTTTATCATTTATTTCAATGTTCATGTTGCAGAATACTTTCAACATTTACATGATTTGATATAATAGATGAATTCCAAAATATTTGGATTTGATTTTTTTATCTAGTTATGTATATTTAAATATTAATATTATTATTAGTTCTTAATAACCATTAAACTAAAGTTCTTTATTCCCTCTCTTTTATTTCTTCCATACATATGCACCTGGCTTGTCCATAATTGAAACAACACAAGGATGATTAGTAGATATTGCCACGTGGCATTATCTACCAAAGTCCGCCTCGTGCAGTTGTAATGCAGATCCCTTTATCTTATTATTATTTTTTATTATTATTTATTTAAATAAATAGGGGAATCGATAGGTGTTGAGATGGATATTATTTAAGGTCGAAAAATAATAAACATATTTCGTTTTTACACAACTTACTTACTTAACGATCTTAAACATTAAGCACAATGTTCACACTGTGATTGTAACATGTCTATTAGATGATAATTTGGAAGACATCAACTCTCTATCGTCTATTTACAAATAGAGTGGTGTTTTGAAGATCAATTCTTCGCTCGCGATTCAATAGCGATTATTTGATACTTTGGAATCACCGTCTGGGATTTTTATTAGATCTTTTGTTAATGCAATTACTTCTTCTAAATCGGCCTTTAAATGCATCAACTGTGCATTTTGGAAATCATTATGTAGAGCCGCTTCCACCTATAATGAAATATATATGTCTATTACCTATATTAAAAAATTCTACCCTTTTTACGAAAACTACGTGAACAGAAGTGTGTGTACTTTGACACAGTGAATTTTTTTATGAAGAAGGAGTGCAGAAAGGAAAAAAAATGTGGTTGAATTTAAACCACTACGACTTATAACAATTTGTAATAAATAGGTAAATTCCATTAATTACATCACAACAAAAGGTAGGGAGGTTTTTATTAATATAAGATCTATCAGCAATAATGGCAACCACAACCAGCTCCACAATATGTATGTGGATTATTTTTAGAAAGGTGTAGTGGAACGTGATTTACTTACCATCTCCAACTGAATTTCGTAATTGCTTAAATCGGCCGCCATGATTTATTATTAATACGGCTATATGTTCTCTAATAGTAGGTATCTAATATAAAAATACTTAATGAATCTTAAATTCAATTATGTATTTATGTATTGTTTAAAACTGTTTGCATTGACTGTTCTCAACTCGACTACACCTCTGCACCAGCAAGACTGAACTGAAAGTTTTCTGAGACTCTGATAGTGGTAGACGACTTAAATGTAATATAGAATTTCTTTATTTAGTTTAAATAAATACTGGTTTGCAGAAAACAACAAGTCTCAACAAGCAAAGACAGAGTGCTAAGTGATTGAATCCCTAGCTATATCCACAGTGTCTTACAAAAAAATAATCTCTGACATTAAAATTACTAATTGTATTAAATTATGATGACGACATAATTTGTTCTATTAAAATTAGTACTTGTAGTAATCAATTAGCTAATCGTGTAATTACTTAACACTTATTACTCATGTTTAAAGTCGTTTAATCGTTTACAATGTCGCATTATGGGAATTAATACGTTCATGAAGTGATTTGTTCGGTGTTTCTGTTAATTTTTATAATTATTAAGATTAATGTCAGAGATAATGAGAAAAGTTGTTTTTCTATACTTAGAATTGAGATAATGGGAGTTTCCCTAGCTATATCCCTTTTGCCTTCTACAAATACAACCATTCGTTAACGATATAATGGGCTGTGATGATAATATCAACGACGAAGCCGAGTTGGGTGGTGACGAACATGTTGACACGTAACGGCGTAAGAAGTTTGATAAGGATGGATGTTGTTAAAGGTGGCCCAGTCACAGTCCAAAAATGAGGACCCAGAACGAGTCAAGATAAAAGCTAAATCTCAAAAAAAGTGACGAGCCGAATTAGAAGAGCTCAGGCTACGTGCGACTAACTTGAGAGCCTTGCAAGCTATCGGGCCAAGGAAGAAACCCCGATTAAAAGGGCCAGGGGCCGTTAGCAAATCTTTGTCTGTTAGTGCAGGACAATCGGGCATACCCTTCAGCCGGAACGAGAACTTGAACCCGAATACGCTTCTACCGTACATAAGCTATCTCTATTAACGGTAGTTTATATCTTTAACAATTCAATTGTATAGAAAACAACAACTTGTTGTCGTTAATAAGTGTTGTGTTACCCTTATAATGACAATGAATTAACACGTTATGATAAGTTTAGAACAAAAAATTCATTAAAAAATCAGTGAGCCCTATATTGAGTGTAAACTTGTAAAGATCCACTAAGTTACCACACAAACAGTTTTATATTTAAAATAATCATAATAACTAACAAAAATAAGAATTTCTCAAGAAACAGCTAACAGAAATATCGTCATATCTTTGTCATCTCAGAAACTCTGGCATATTTAAAAATAACGTGTATGTATTTTAAATGGTATTAACAGTATTATTAGTACTTATAAATCCATAAACTAAACTTCTTTATTCCCTCTCTCTTATTTCTACCATAAATATGCACCTGCCTTGTCCCTTACTGAACCAACACAAGGTTGTTTGGCAGATAATGCCACGTGGCAATATCCGGTCATAGGTCCGAGCAATAGGTCCGCCTCGTACAAATGTAATGCAGACTCCTTTAACTAGTGCGAATAAATAGAGGATCGGAGAAAATAACAATAAGGCTCAACAAACAAAAAACAACGGCGCACTGTGATTGGTTGTTATATTGTGGGGACGTTATTACCTGAACCTCTAGCTATATACTTTGTGTCTGAAATAGGCTCTTACATTAAAATCACTATTTGTATATTTGTTGAAATGATAAAATAATAAAAAACATGAAACAATTAACACAATTCTTTTCGAACAGAACGAGATCAATAAAAAAAATAGTTCTACAAAATTTCGTGTTATTTAGATACAACAAGTAAATATATAATTAATAGTAAAATATGTTTTAATTGATATAAATCATCTTTACATGAAATACACTTATGATTTACGCATAGAGTTACACCTTCCACTTAAAACAACAGTTGTTTTCAGCAAATGAAATCAAATATTCTGCAGTTAAGTTACATGACACCTTTAATTGAACATTACGGTTTAAATATCGGAAATAAACAGCGTCTGCAGAATAGACAGCTCAATCTCTGTTAGTATAAATTTACTTCGCTTGCTCCAAGAGCACGAAGGATTATGGGTGGTAATGCGTGACGGACAGTTCCAAAGAACGATGTAAAGGCTAGGTCGAAAATAATGTTACTAGTGGATCCGATTACCAATATCCACGTACAAGAAACAAAGACTGCAAGCAGTTTGGGGTAACCCATGCAAAGCGATCGACAGTTTGGATTACCTCATGACCATGTAACGACTTCTCTCGAGAGCTGCCAAGGTATTAAAGAATACGTTAATAAAATTGTGACGACAGCACACAGGCTCTGTTAGTTTTAAGGTGGACGTGGATGATAAATGGTTAGGCATATTTTTATTGGCTGGATTATGATAGCAATACAAAATTATGATTACGGCCATTCAAAGCTCTGGAATCGCTATAACTGCTTTTATATTTATTAACAAATACTGGCGCCATTAATGTCTCGACTATTTTACTTTAAAATAAATAATACACTTTACATCATTAAGACTTGTTTTATTTATCAATCCCAGGCAGTTTTATCACCAAGTTTTCGCTATGGTATGACACGCCTTTGCAGATAACTTAGATTTAATGGTATTCTTAAGTTTCCATTGCGGAATCTACTCCTAAGCATTCTCTTTTCCTCTCCTCAAGGAACACAACAAGTATGCGTTATAAATCATATTTATTTAGTAAGTAAATCTTAACACACTTTACAGATATAAGAGACCGGCAATTTTTAGGGTCTTAAGGCCCATAGTATTGAGTCGGCTTGCCCATACAGAAGGCATGATACGCGCCCCAGTCATCGTGTTACCTAACCGGTTTAAATCAAAATTAACGAGATTTAATATGAACCAACAGTATAAGCCTAGGCTAAACTCACATTTCCATACACAAAAAGAATTCAGTTGGTATTTACAAATTAAAAAACAACACAAATGATTAAAAGAATATTAAAATGCTTATCACTTTCACACACATTATGTGGGTAAATATTAGAGTGAGCATCATCAATCCCAAGCAAACTTGTCATCTAAATAATCTAGAAGTATGTAATAAGCCTTATCGCATAGCTTCTCTTTTGTTAAGGACTTAAATTTGGTAATTCTTAATTCTTGATATTTGCTTGGAATTTTATTGTAGAATCGCACACCCTGACATCGGAAAGACGTGCTTACTCTTTGTAATCTAGTGGTTGGCACCGCGAGTTTATGCTTAATTCTGGTGTTGATATCATGAATGTCGCTAAACTTTGTGTATAATTGAATATTTTTCTTAACATAAACTAAATTGTCACAGACGAATTGAGATGCAACTGTCATGATAACAATTTCTTTAAACTTATCCCCCAGTGAGTTAAGTGCTCACCCTTAATTAACTTACCCCTGTTAATTAGTATAAAATAATGAAAATATACAATGCATTCATTTGCAGTTTTACTCCATACCTAATAGAGCCTAATAGGGATAGCACAAAAGACCGCATTTCTTAAGAGGTAGATAATAATACTTCTGCTAAGATACACCTCCATTCATGCACTCTTACACGTGCGCACAAACTTAAATATTGAAATTTGTTCATTAAATGGAGATAAATGTGTCGTCATTCGGTTTTTGTTTTTGGAATTTAAAAGTTATTTAAGTCTAATAAATATACATTAGAACTTGTAGTAATCAATTTAGTAATTATGTACTTACTTAATACTTATTATTCGTGCTTAAAATTATTGGGTGGGTTTCTAGGAAGTTTTAAAAATTAGTTTATGGTTCAGGCATGCAATCGTAATAAACAAACACACTGGTAGTCACATTAACCTTTAGGATTGTTAAAAGTCACTAAAAACTCCACTCCTTAAAAATCGAATATATTATGTAATTCGTTTCGTAGCTGTACATTTACTGAATGCAAAAATAAGGAGGTTACCAATACGGTCGTTAATATTTTTTTATGTATGTTCGGACATATTTCCATTATATATAGAGTGCGAATAGAAATATTTGGTTTTTGAACAAAAGCGATTTATTCCGAATTATAACCAGATCTGATAATGAGTTTTGTAGACCGACAGTGGAACTCTTCGAAAATGACAGCGGATCAAGTGCGATTAATGCTATCTCATAAATATGTATTGTTTCAGCAATCACACAATATAACATGCACAGTCTAAGACGGTCCCGAGGTGGTCTTCTTATCACTATCTTAGCATATGATGGCTAATCCCATCCTAGAGAAATTGAGGCAAATCTTAAATTTTACAAACCGGACGACATTTATTATTTTGTTTCTTTAACAGTACAAGTAGGTAGTGTTTATATCGTGTTGCTGAGCTAATTATAAAAGGGCTTTTGACCATAAAGAGTCAGTTGATACCTGTTTTAATAAAATAATAAAAACATAAATAAGAAATTCACCCAAATTGACACAATACCAACAAAGATTACCAAAGCTTTAAAAAAATATAATGCTAAAACTGAAGAAAACAAAACCTTAATTTCACAGAAAACATTGTTATAACAATTCTAGTCTGCAGCGGTCTTATCGTTTATGCTAACAGTAACAATAGGTGATGACTAATTCTCCAGGAACATCAATAATTAGCTCCAGAAACATTAGTCTATCGTTAGTACGTGGGTATAATAGGGTGAATTTTGAAAATTATAGTATTCTTCCTGCGACCATCGTCAGTGTTAGTCAGTCATAACGCCATGTCTATCATAAAAGTCTACGTACCTGTACCCGGAGTCGGAGCGCCAGGCACTTCCAAGGTATGTATCTACGTACGCTTAATACCTATCGTGAGCGCGTTAATTCACGTCATAAGTAGTTACTTTACACAGTACTTGCTTTTGTTCGCGGTTCCGTCTGCCGGTTATCGTGGTGAAAAGTGTCCTTTGTTAGTCGCTAAAACTGTAACTTTTTATTAGTTGAAAAATTTGAATTTTTAAAACACCTTTGATAGTTTACGAATGAAAGCAATACAAACAATCACACTTATATTTGATTCTTTAAAATCACTAAAAACAACGTTACTTGGCTATTTAAGTTATTAATTAAAAACTTTACTCGTCATATGCGTCCATCATTTTGCTGCTCACAAATTTAAAGAGAATTAAGTAGTCTTTTAATTAGCCAGTGGCCGTAGTCGAAATTTATTCACCTTATTTACAATCCTATATTATCTTTTTTTTTATTGTTATAAAGTCAGTATAAATTTTTCAACATAATTTTAACGTGTCTTACACAAATTTAACTGTAGCGCAGAAAACATTATTAAATATTAATCAAACTACATTTTATCTGTACCAGGAGCCTGCGCAACCAAAACCTCGAAGCACTATAACTGTGCTGGAAGATATTCTTCTCCACCCAGCCACCAAGATCAATGTCAATAAGGCCCATTTTATCAAGCCTTCGTTTGGTTTGTCAACCGTACTGACTCC
This sequence comes from Spilosoma lubricipeda, assembly GCA_905220595.1. Lineage (NCBI taxonomy): Eukaryota > Metazoa > Arthropoda > Insecta > Lepidoptera > Erebidae > Spilosoma > Spilosoma lubricipeda. Next base: position 10,934,179 of record HG992296.1, on the reverse strand, counting down.
TGGTAAAAGGGCCGGTAGTCATAATTTCAACGACGTTACGGAGATGGGTTGTGTCAAGCATTTTGACAAGAAACAGCGTATTAACTCGGAGAGGAAGACGCTGTTAAAAATGGCCAAGAATGAGAACCCTGAACGAGTCAAGTTAAAGGCTAATTCTAAAAAGGTGAGGAGAAGTCTATGCGAAACCAACTTGGGAACCTTACAGGTTATCGCACCAATTAAAAAACCCCGATTAGAAGAGCCGGGGGCTGTTGGCGACTCCGCATCGAGTAGTGCAGCACACTCGGGCATACCCTTCAGCTATGACGAGATGTTGAAACTACTGGAGCACGAACCGGAATACGCACACTCGCTCCTACCGTATATAAGTCATTTTGTTTAGCTGTTATTTTATTCATAAAATAAACAAATTGTCTACAGGTTCTCGAGTTTCACTTTTTACGTGACGATTCTTCGCTCTCTCACACTCACATTCCTCACTACTCACGATTAAGTGAATAGTAATCTGTCCTTATGTATTTACGTATGTATGTATTGTATATATTGTATTAATATCTAGCTATTTGGTAAGAGTAATCTTTCGTTCTTCTTTAGTAAATAAGAGAATGTTATTAGTGTAAAGTCGTAATGTAAATATATATATCGCTTGATTGTAAACTTGTATTTTTATTTTACAACATTTACTTATGAAGTTATTAGTAGTGTCAGTGTTAGTAAGCAAAAACCTGTAAGACAAAAACAAAAACCTATAACAAGGTCATATGCGGAGGAAGAGGGCGGCTGTTCTACGGATCCGTTCCAACACGGTGGCAACCGTGGGGTCGATCGGGACACTCGCGTGATTCAGCCCGCCTCGAAGAGGTTCAATGCCAACTTGGCGGGCTTAACGCATCCTGATCTGGGTGTTCCCCAATAGTTACAAATTTTTTTAAACTCATTGTGTAAAATATGTTTGAGTCAGTAAAGTACTCCGTAATATGTCTTAGGCTTCATATTTTCTTTTTAAGCACTCGTTATATTTTTGCGTTGTAGTGGTAGTAGCCAAAGGGCAGAGTATTGCATGCTTTGTCGCAACTTTCTGAAAGTGTTACTCAAGGGTTGGTATTTCACGCCCAAAATCTTAACACTGCATAAATTAAAAAGCCTTTAATTTACCTATGTTATTTACTTAGTGACCTATGTTGAGTGTACCGCAAAGTATCCGCTAAGTATACCATATTTGAAGATCCTGTTATTGAACCTAGGCCGATTTGATTCTGATTATATGACTGGTGTATTAATGTAGCATAAATATTGTTCTGTAAATTATAGTCTACTGCAGTTATATCTCGGGTCATTTCACGTACCTATACAGCTACGTGTTCAGTATTTTATCATGTATTTCAATGTTCATGTTGCAGAATACTTTCAACATTTACATGATTTGATATAATAGATGAATTCCAAAATATTTGATTTGATTTTTTTATCTAGTTATGTATATTTAAATATTAATATTATTATTAGTTCTTATTAACCATTAAACTAAAGTTCTTTATTCCCTCTCTTTTATTTCTTCCATACATATGCACCTGGCTTGTCCATAATTGAAACAACACAAGGATGATTAGTAGATATTGCCACGTGGCATTATCTACCAAAGTCCGCCTCGTGCAGTTGTAATGCAGATCCCTTTATCATATTATTATTTTTTATTAATATTTATTTAAATAAATATATTACATTTTAATATATTATTATTTATTTAAATAAATAGGGGAATCGATAGGTGTTGAGATGGATATTATTGAAGGTCGAAAAATAATAAACATATTTCGTTTTTACACAACTTACTTACTTAACGATCTTAAAAATTAAGCACAATGTTCACACTGTGATTGTAACATGTCTATTAGATGATAATTTGGAAGACATCAACTCTCTATCGTCTATTTACAAATAGAGTGGTGTTTTGAAGATCAATTCTTCGCTCGCGATTCATTCGCGATTATTTGATACTTTGGAATCACCGTCTGGGATTTTTATTAGATCTTTTGTTAATGCAATTACTTCTTCTAAATCGGCCTTTAACTGCATCAACTGTGCATTTTGGAAATCATTATGTAGAGCCGCTTCCACCTATAATGAAATAAATATGTCTATTATATTAAAAAATTCTACCCTTTTTACGAAAACTACGTGAACAGAAGTGTGTGTACTTTGACACAGTGAATTTTTTTATGAAGAAGGAGTGCAGAAAGGAAAAAATATGTGGTTGAATTTAAACCACTACGACTCATAACAATTTGTAATAAATAGGTAAATTCCATTAATTACATCACAACAAAAGGTAGGGAGGTTTTTATTAATATAAGATCTATCAGCAATAATGGCAACCACAACCAGCTCCACAATATGTATGTGGATTATTTTTAGAAAGGTGTAGTGGAACGTGATTTACTTACCATCTCCAACTGAATTTCGTAATTGCTTAAATCGGCCGCCATGATTTATTATCAATACGGCTATATGTTCTCTAATAGTAGGTATCTAATATAAAAATACTTAATGAATCTTAAATTCAATTATGTATTTATGTATTGTTTAAAACTGTTTGCATTGACTGTTCTCAACTCGACTACACCTCTGCACCAGCAAGACTGAACTGAAAGTTGTCTGAGACTCTGATAGTGGTAGACGACTTAAATGTTATATAGAATTTCTTTATTTAGTTTAAATAAATACTGGTTTGCAGAAAACAACAAGTCTCAACAAGCAAAGACAGAGTGCTAAGTGATTGAATCCCTAGCTATATCCACAGTATCTTACAAAAAAATAATCTCTGACATTAAAATTACTAATTGTATTAAATTATGATGACGACATAATTTGTTCTATTAACATTAGTGCTTGTAGTAATCAATTAGCTAATCGTGTAATTACTTAACACTTATTACTCATGTTTAAAGTCGTTTAATCGTTTACAATGTCGCATTATGGGAATTAATACGTTCACGAAGTGATTTGTTCGGTGTTTCTGTTAATTTTTATAATTATTAAGATTAATGTCAGAGATAATGAGATTACTTGTTTTTCTTTTCTTAGAATTGAGATAATGGGAGTTTCCCTAGCTATATCCCCTTTGCCTTCTACAAATACAACCATTCGTTAACGATATAATGAGCTGTGATGATAATATCAACGACGAAGCCAAGATGGGTGGTGTAACATGTTGTCACGTAACAGCGTAAAAAGTCTGATAAGGAGATGCTGTTAAAGGTGGCTCAGTCACAGTCTAAAGCGAGTCAAGATGAAGGCTAAATCGCAAAAGAAGTGACGAGCCAAATTAGAAGAGCTCAGGCTACGTGCGACTAACTTGAGAGCCTTGCAAGCTATCGGGCCAAGGAAGAAACCCCGATTAAAAGGGCCAGGGGCCGTTAGCAAATCTTTGTCTGTTAGTGCAGGACAATCGGGCATACCCTTCAGCCGGAACGAGAACTTGAACCCGAATACGCTTCTACCGTACATAAGCTATCTCTATTAACGGTAGTTTATATCTTTAACAATTCAATTGTATAGAAAACAACAACTTGTTGTCGTTAATAAGTGTTGTGTTACCCTTATAATGACAATGAATTAACACGTTATGATAAGTTTAGAACAAAAAATTCATAAAAAAATCAGTGAGCCCAATATTGAGTGTAAACTTGTAAAGATCCACTAAGTTACCACACAAACAGTTTAATATTAAAAATAATCATAATAACTAACAAAAATAAGAATTTCTCAAGAAACAGCTAACAGAAATATCGTCATATCTTTGTCATCTCAGAAACTATGGCATATTTAAAAAAAACGTGTATGTATTTTAAATGGTATTAACAGTATTATTAGTACTTATAAATCCATAAACTAAACTTCTTTATTCCCTCTCTCTTATTTCTACCATAAACATGCACCTGCCTTGTCCCTTACTGAACCAACACAAGGTTGTTTGGCAGATAATGCCACGTGGCAATATCCGGTCATAGGTCCGAGCAATAGGTCCGCCTCGTACTAATGTAATGCAGACTCCTTTAACTAGTGCGAATAAATAGAGGATCGGAGAAAATAACAATAAGGCTCAACAAACAAAAAACAACGGCGCACTGTGATTGGTTGTTATATTGTGGGGACGTTATTACCTGAACCTCTAGCTATATACTTTGTGTCTGAAATAGGCTCTTACATTAAAGTCACTATTTGTATATTTGTTGAAATGATAAAATAAACATGAAACAATGAAAACAATATTTTCGAACAGAACGAGATCAATAAAAAAAAAGTTCTACAAAATTTTGTGTTACTTAGATACTAATTAATTAATGGTAAAATATTTTTTAATTAATATAAATCATCTTTACATGAAATACACTTATGATTCACGTATTGAGTTAAACCTTCCTCTTACACACAACAGTAGTTTTCAGCAAATGAAATCAAATATTCTGCAGTTAGGTTACATGACACCTTTAATTGAACATGACGCTTTAATATCGGAAATAAACAGCGTCTGCAGAATAGGCAGCTCAATCTCTGTTAGTATAAATTTAACTCGATTGCTCGAAATTTGCAGTTTATACTTACTTAGAGCACGAAGGATTATGGGTGGTAATGCGTGACGGACAGATCCAAAGAACGATGTAAAGGCTAGGTCGAAAATAATGTTACTAGTGGATCCGATTAACAATATCCACGTACAAGAAACAAAGACTGCAAGCAGTTTGGGGTAACCCATGCAAAGCGATCGACAGGTTGGATTACCCCATGACCTTGTAACGACTTCTCTCGAGAGCTGCCAAGGTATTGAAGAATACGTTAATAAAATTGTGACGACAGCACACAAGCTCTCTTAGTTTTAAGGTGGACGTGGATGATAAATGGTTAGGCATATTTTATTGGCTGGATTATGATAGCAATACAAAATTATGATTACGGCCATTCAATGCTCTGGAATCGCTATAACTGATTTTATACTTATAAATAAATACTGACGCTATTACTGTCTCGAGTATTTTACTTATAAATAAATAACATACTATAAATCATTGAGACTCGTTTTATTTATCAATCCCAGGCAGTTTTATCACCATGTTATTCTGCTATGGTATCACACGCCTTTGTGGATAACTTAGATTTAATGGTATTCTTATGATTCTGCAATGGCAAATTCCTAATCACCCTCTTCTTCTAAGCATTCTCTTTTCCTCTCCTCAAGGAACGCAACACAAGTATGCGTTATAAATTATATTTATTTTGTAAGTAAATCTATAAAAACTAGAGGGAGCATCATCAATTCCTTTACTCTTTGTAATCTAGTGGTTAGCGACGCGAGTTTATGCTTAGTTCTAGTGTTGTGTCATGAACGTCGCTAAACTTTGTGTATAATTGGAGATTTTTCTTAACATAAACTAAACTGTCATAAATGAATTGAGATGCAACTGTCATGATACCAATTTCTTTAATTTTATCCCTTAGTGACTGTATATAACCAATTAATCATTCGTTAATTGACGAATTTTATAAACCTCGTACGTTACATCAAGCACGTCTAGAAGGTGACGTGGATGTTCAACCAGCAGTTGTGTATCAAGTAAATACCCGACCGTGCTTCAGTGATCCTCCTAGAACACTTTAACTGGACAAAAACGACTATTGAACTTGTAGTATTTAGTTAATAGAAGCTCATTAGGTTCACACATTAAGTACCCACCCTTGATTACCTTACCACTGTTAGTACAAAATAATGATAATATACAATGCATTCATTTGCAGTTTTACTCCATACTTAATAGGGCTTAATAGGGATAGCACCTAAGACCACATTTCTTAAGAGGTAGATAATAATACTTCTGCTAAGATACACCTTCATTCATGCACTCTTACACGTGCGCACAAACTTAAATATTAAAATTTGTTCACTAAATGGAGATAAATGTGTCGTCATTCGGTTTTTGTTTTTGGAATTTAAATGTTATTTAAGTCTAATAATTATATATTAGAACTTGTAGTAACCAATTAAGTAATTGTGTACTTACTTAATACTTATTATTCGTCCTTAAAATTACTGGGTGGGTCTAGGAAGTTTTAAAAATTAGTTTAATAGTTCAGGCGTTAAATCGTAATAAACAAACACACTGGTAGTCACATTAATCTTTAGGATTGTTAAAAGTCACTAAAAACTCCACTCCTGAAAAGATCGAATATTTTATGTAATTCGTTTTGTAGCTGTACATTTACTGAATGCAAAAACAAAGAGGTTACCAATACGGTTGTTTATATTTTTTATGTATGTTCGGACATATTTCCATTAGATATAGAGTGCGAATAGAAATATTTAGTTTTTGAACAAAAGCGATTTATTCCGAATTATAACCAGATCTGATGATGAGTTTTGTAGACCGACAGTGGAACTCTTCGAAAATGACAGCGGATCAAGTGCGATTAATGCTATCTCATAAATATGTATTGTTTCAGCAATCACACAACATAACATGCACAGTCTAAGACGGTCCCGAGGTGGTCTTCTTATCACTATCTTAGCATATGATGGCTAATCCCATCCTAGAGAAATTGAGGCAACTCTTAAATTTTACAAACCGGACGACATTTATTATTTTGTTTCTTTAACAGTACAAGTAGGTAGTGTTTATATCGTGTTGCTGAGCTAAATATAAAAGGGTTTTTGACCATAAAGAATCAGTTGATACCAGTTTTAATAAAATAATAAAAACATAAATAAGAAATTCACCCGAATTGACACAATACCAACAAAGACCCCCAAAGCTTTAAAAAAATACAATGCTAAAACTGAAGAAAACAAAACCTTAATTTCACAGAAAACATTGTTATAACAATAGCTACCTTCTAGTCTGTAACAGCGGTCTTATCGTTTATGATAACAATAACAATAGGTGATGACTAATTCTCCAGGAATATAAATAATTAGCTCCAGAAACATTAGCCTATCGTTAGTACGTGGGTATAAATAGGGTGAATTTTGAAAATTATAGTATTCTTCCTACGACCATCGTCAGTGTTAGTCAGTCATAACGCCATGTCTATCATAAAAGTCTACGTACCTGTACCCGGAGTCGGAGCGCCAGGCACTTCCAAGGTATGTATCTACGTACGCTTAATACCTATCGTGAGCGCGTTAATTCACGTCATAAGTAGTTACTTTACACAGTACTAGCTTTTGTTCGCGGTTCCGTTTGCCGGTTATCGTGGTGAAAAGTGTCCTTTGTTAGTCGCTAAAACTGTAACTTTTTATTAGTTGAAAAGTTTAAGTAATTAATTAAAAATTTTACTCGTCATATACGTCCATCATTTTGCTGCTCACAAATTTAAAGAGAATTAAGTAGTATTTTAATTAGCCAGTGGCCGTAGTCGAAATTTATTCACCTTATTCACAATCCTATATTATCTTTTTTTTATTGTTATAAAGTCAGTATAAATTTTTCAACATAATTTTAACGTGTCTTACACAAATTTAACTGTAGCGCAGAAAACATTAATAAATATTAATCAAACTACATTGTATCTGTACCAGGAGCCTGCGCAACCAAAACCTCGAAGCACTATAACTGTGCTGGAAGATATTCTTCTCCACCCAGCCACCAAGATCAATGTCAATAAGGCCCATTTTATCAAGCCTTCGTTTGGTTTGTCAACCGTACTGACTCCTGGTAAAAGGGCCGGTAGTCATAATTTCAACGACGTTACGGAGATGGGTTGTGTCAAGCATTTTGACAAGAAACAGCGTATTAACTCGGAGAGGAAGACGCTGTTAAAAATGGCCAAGAATGAGAACCCTGAACGAGTCAAGTTAAAGGCTAATTCTAAAAAGGTGAGGAGAAGTCTATGCGAAACCAACTTGGGAACCTTACAGGTTATCGCACCAATTAAGAAACCCCGATTAGAAGAGCCGGGGGCTGTTGGCGACTCCGTATCAAGTAGTGCAGCACACTCGGGCATACCCTTCAGCTATGACGAGATGTTGAAACTACTGGAGCACGAACCGGAATACGCACACTCGCTCCTACCGTATATAAGTCATTTTGTTTAGCTGTTGTTTTATTCATAAAATAAACAAATTTGTCAACAGGTTCTCGAGTTTCACTTTTTACGTGACGATTCTTCGCTCTTTCAGACTCACATTCCTCACTACTCACGATTAAGTGAATAGTAATCTGTCCTTATGTCCTTATGTATATATGAATTGTATATATTTTATTAATATCTAGCTATTTGGTAAGAGTAATCTTTAGTTCTTCTTTAGTAAGTAAGAAAATGTTATTAGTGTCAATAATGTAAATATACATATCGCTTGATTTTAATCTTGTATTTTTATTTCTCAACATTTACTTGTGAAGTTATTAGTAGTGTTTTTAAGCAAAAACCTGTAAGACAAAAACAAAAACCTATAACAAGGTCATGTGCGGAGGAAGAGGGCGGCTGTTCTACGGATCCGTTCCAACACGGTGGCAACCGTGGGGTCGATCGGGACACTCGCGAGATTCAGCCCGCCTCGAAAAGGTTCAATGCCAACTTGGCGGGCTTAACGCATCCTGGTCTGGGAGGTCCCTTAAGAGTTACAAACTGTTCTAAACTCATTGTGTAAAATATGTTTGAGTAAAGATAGTACTCCATAGTATGTCTTAAGCCTCATATTTTCTTTTTAAGCACTCGTTATAATTTAGCGTAATAGTGGTAGTAGAGAGCGTTCCTGATGTAGCCAAAGGGCAGAGTATTGAATGTTTTGACGCAATTATCTGAAAGTGTTACTCAAGGGTTGGTATTTCACGCCCAAAAACTTATCACTAGGTACATAAATAAAAAAGCCTTTTATTTACTTAGTGACCTATGTTGAGTGTACCGCAAAGTAATAATAATAAATAATAAAATAATAAAAATCTTTATTGATACAAAAACCTTTGAATTTGATTAAATCTAGGATACATAAAATGATAAAACTAAAGGTAATGCGGATAAGGTAAACCCTGACTCCCAAACTAGGTAATCCTGTGACTTGGGAGTCAGTGTTCTGCTGTCATTGTGATACAAAAAATCTTTCAATGTTGTGTCTCATCGTTACAAACGTAGTCGTTGACGCAACAAACCACGAGGTATGTGCCAGGTTTAAAATCAATAAAGAGGCAAGGGATTAGGAAAACAATTTAAAGAATAGGAGATGTTAGGATATATGTGAATGGCCATAGATCATTAGTGTGTCGGTCTTAGGTATGTATGTGAGTGTGTATATGTGGAGGTATTTATGTATGTTGTGTTTATGTGTGTATGTATCGTGATGTGTATGTGTAGGGGTGTGTATGTGGAAGTGTGTGTCTGGATGGTATTGTTTTATGGTGTTTGAAATTGTGCTGTGCTACTGCTGGTGGTTACAGTAGTTCCTCTGTTTGAGCGTAGTCCTGATCTTGTAGCCAACTCTGTACTCTAACTTTGGCGTCATGGAAATTTAACTCAACTATCTGAATAGCTTTACATATTTTATTGTAAATAACTGTGCTTAGGACGTAAAACTGGCGCCTGGCAAACGCAGTTCTATGGCGTACTGTCGGACATTGGTTTTTTGCTTTACGCTTTGTAGGGTTTGGGGGTAATTCCTTGTGTTTTCTGAGAGTTGCACGAAGAATAAAGAGCTGTCTTACAGTAAGCAATTTGCAGTCTACATATAACCTATTGGTTGGAAACCTGTATGGTCTTCCAAGCATCACCTTAAGGACAGCCCTCTGTGCCCGCTCCACCACAATAAACCTGGTTTTAGCAGCTCCTCCCCATACTGGGATGCAGTAGCCGATAACGGACTGACAAAGTGTAAGATAAACCATTTTCAGAACATCAATGTCTGCGCAACGTCTCAGAGATTTAAAAATGTATATTAATCTTCTAACTTTTGAAGCAGTGTTATCTATTTGCTTATACCATTTCAGCCCCTCATCAATCACTACACCCAGGTACTTCGTGTGATCAACACGGGTAAGTGACGTACATGAGCAAGAACTATGATCGAGGCACGTATGGGCCATAATTTCAAATTCAGGTGGGGCTTTGTTCCTGTAATTGATGAAGAAGGGGATGAAGTTACTTTTAGCAACGTTAAGCGTGAGTAGGTTAAGTTGTAGCCAGTTCGTTACTGTTCCTATGGACATTTCTGCAGTGCTCTTCACCTCGCCCCAAGAATTACCATATACCACGATTGCGGTGTCATCAGCATATGTAAAAATTTGTGATTTATGTAGAGGCAGCGTGCACAGATCATTTATGTAGATTTGGAACAGTGTAGGCCCTAGCACACTGCCCTGCGGGACACCGTATGTGACAGTTTCTTCGTCACTTAGGCACGAGTTGATTTTAACGGCCATTTTTTGGCTTTGAAGGTAATCTTTGAAGAGTTCAAGAGCACCTCCACGAATACCAATAGACTCTAATTTATAAAGAAGGGTGGGAACAGAGACTGTGTCAAACGCTTTCTGCAGATCCAGGAAAATGCTAACACATTTTTGTTGCTCATCAAGTTTTTTTGATAAAAACTGTGTAAGATCAATAACTGCGTCTTCGGTGGAGATGCCTTTTTTAAATCCATACTGGTTGGGTGCTATAATATTGTATTTGTTGAGATAATTTACTAGTCTACCATTAATTAGCTTTTCCATAACTTTAGAGAGAGCCGAGAGTACCGAAATGGGTCTATAATTGCTGACACAGTCTCTGGCCCCGCTCTTGTGTATAGGATGAACAATGGCTCTCTTGAAAGGCTCTGGGAATACTCCTTTCCTAATAGATATATTAATGATGTGCGTTATCAATGGGACAAGAGTGTTGTGACAAACCCTCAACACGGTGGACGCTATTCCATCCCAACCAGTTGCACTGTTCTGCTTAAGATTCATGATGGTGGATTCCACCTCTGATTCATCCACCTCAAGAATAACAAAGGAATTATTAAAGGTGTTTTGTTTGATTGGCTGTTGCGAGATTGCAGGAATTTTTGAAGCCAGTTCAGCTCCGATTGTTGCAAAGAAGTGGCATGTATTATTAATTGACGCCATTGGATCAGATTTTGTAGTTAACAATTCTGTAGGTGTTAGACATATCTTTTTTGTGTTTGTGATGTCTTTTATTTTATTCCAAAGTGCTTTAGGATTTTGTCTTGTTTTATTAAGTTCGTGTTTGTCATGTAATGTTTTAAGTTTTCTAAGTAGGTCATTGCAATAATTACGATATCTTTTATATGTTGTTTGTAGGTTCATATTTGTAGGGGAGTTCCGTGCATTATTGTGGAGTTTGTCGCGGTGACGAATACACCTCAATAAACCAGGGGTGATCCACGGTTTAAGGTTTCTGTTTATTTTAGTAGGTTGAATGACTTTTGTATGTACTTTAATTATATTTTGAAGTGTGCTTATTAGGGAGGTGGAGGCAACGTTAGGGTCATTTGTACTTACAACCTGAGAAAAATCCTGGTGTTCTATATCTGTTTTGACACTAGGATAGTCTATTGTAGGAACTTTATATGCCGGTACAGTTTGCTTTACCAATTTGGTGTTATCGATTTTTACAAGTAGCGGAAGGTGATCGGTAATGTGACAATCCAAAATAAGTACAGTTGTAGCTTTATCGGTTCTTAAGACAACGTGGTCAATACAGGATTTTATTCTTGTAGGAAAAGAATGAGCAGGTAATAAGCCATGTGTAGCGTTGAGGTTTAAATAATTGGCTGAACATTCATCTATATTGGAAGGTGCGATGTCTATATTTACGTCACCAATGAGGCATATGTTTTTGTATCTGTTAAAGGAGGTGTATACCTTATCCAGACTTTGTAGAAAGAGCTCCAGCCCTTGCTTTGTGTTATACGAGGGAGATCGATAGATTGCAATAATTGCTAATTCATTATTTATTTGGCAGGTAAGACAGTTTCCATTTATGAACTCAGGTTCATCAACTTTGCATCGGATATGATTTTTAATATATAAGACTACACCGTCATTTTGGTTCTTTGTTAGTTTTGTGTAGTGAGAACTATACCCCTCCAATATGGGTAGGTGTGTAATTTTTCTCAGCCAACATTCACTTAATATAATCACATCGCAGTTAACTTTAATTATTGCGAGCAATGCCAATAATTCATCAAAATTCTTCTTAATGCTACGGATATTTATATGAAGGATAGTAGTAGATCCTTTTAAAGTAACAAAAAACTTATTGCAATCTTCTGGAATACATGAATAGGCCTTCGCGACTTCTATGTTGTCAAGGTCAGTATTAATATTTTTAACTAGATTAGCCATTTGTGGAATGGGTAATATACAATGTTGTAGAATACAGTAAAAATAAAGACAGGATCTGGACTTTTAAAATAGGGTTGAATGGAGTTAAAATGTTAGGGTTATGTGCTATTGTGTGTGTAAGTGTAGTGTTGTATGTATAATAAGAAAAATGTGTGTGTGTGTATTGGAAATGTGTTAGTAGGTGTAGTCTAATACAGTGAGTGTTAATGAATTTTGTTCCAAAAAACATTAAATAGGAAGAAATGTCATGCAGTATGAATAGAACAAAATAATACATATCACAAGCTATGAATCGACGATATAAGATACCTATTGTTACCAATATAAATGACAGTCATATGTTTTTTTGCAGTTCCTGTAGAGTAACTTCAGACTTGATGAGTATTTGTTTATGTCCTAGTTGTTTTCGTAGGAAAATGTTGCCATTTGTAGACCAGCAAAACCTATACTCATACTGCCTTGAGAACTGCCTTGCCAAATAAAAGAGTTTCTTTGCAGATAGATCCAGGTGCTCATCCACGAATACGGGCTGTTTTTGACCTGGAAGCCCCAAAAGCTGCGAGTTCAGCTTGTCATCTTTATTTGTATTTTTATTATTAAATCCCCGAACACAGGCGATCAATTCAGTCTTGACTTGTACACTCGTAAACTCAGCAACAATCGCCTTGTTAGGCGAGTTGCCTGGAACACGGTATATTTCTCTGATACATGTTGAGGATATTGGAAAGTCGACAATGTTGCCGATATTTTTAATAATTTTTGTGAGATCTGCAGTCGACTCATTGGGCTGTAAAGGTACATTCCGGACTTCAACAGTGGAGGATCTTGATTTATACTGGAGATCTCTCACGGTTCTTTCCAGTGATTCCGTATATTTTTTGTATTCCCTACATTCACCCTGTAGCATCTTCATTTGTTTCTTCATATATCTAAGTATCCGCTAAGTATACCACATTTGAAGATCCTGTTACTGAACCTAGGCCGTTTTGGTTCTGATTATATGATTTGTGTATTAATGTAGCATAAATATTGTTCTGTAAGTTATAGTCTATTGCAGTTGTATCTCGGGTCATTTCACGCACCTATACAGTTACGTGTTCAGTATTTTAGCATGTATTTCAATGTTCATGTTGTAGAATACTTTCAATATTTACATAATTTGATATAATAGATGTATTCCAAAATATTTGGATTTGAGACAAAAATGGTTAAATTGTCAATGTAACCTACCAAACTAAGAATTTCTCAAGAAACAGCTAACAGAAATATCGGCATGTCTTTGTCACATTAGAAATTATTGTATGTTTTTTTTTAACTAGTTATGTATATTTTATAAATATTAATTTATTATTAGTTCTTATTAACCATTAAACTAAAATTCTTTATTCCCTCTCTTTCATTTCTACCATACATATGCACCTGGCTTGTCCATAATTGAAACAACACAAGGATGATTAGTAGATATTGCCACGTGGCATTATCTACCAAAGTCCGCCTCGTGCAATTGTAATGCAGATCCCTTTATCTTATTATAATTTTTATGTATATTTATTTAAATAAATATATTACATATTAATATATTATTATTTATTTAAATAAGTAGAGGAATCGATAGGTGCTGAGATAGATATTATTTAAAGTCGAAAAATAATAAACAAATTTCGTTTTTACATAATTTATTTACCGATCTTAAACATTAAGCACAATGTTCACACTGTGATTGTAACATGTCCATTAGATGATAATGTGGAAGACATCAACTCTCCATCGTCTATTTACAAACAGAGTGGTGTTTTGAAGATCAATTCTTGTAATAAAATACAATACAATATTGTAGTACAAGAATACATAATAACTAACAGAAAAAAAACAAAAGAAACTAGAAAGAACTAAACCTTTAATTAAGTCACACAATAAGCACACAAAATAATTGACATGTGTTATCCACCTTTCTTCCATTTCGTACCAGATGTGTATTCAGTCATTGGTTTTCCTGAAATTCCACAGGTTCCAACACCAACTCTTCCTGTTAAATTGTCTGGTGTCGCAAATATGCTTTTTGAACTTACACCACGCTTTTTGGCAGCCCTAGAATGAAACGACAACCATTTATTTTTCTCTCTTTCTCTTTCTTCGTCAAATTGTTTAAATCTCTGTTGCTTTTTCTGTTTCTTCTTCTTAAGATATTCTTTGTTGTGGTCTTTTCTAAGGCTGTAAAATTTAAAGATAAATTTTAATTAGGTACATGTTACTAATCACTTACCTCAAATTTTTGAACATAAATTCAATACCATAAAATTTATTATTGCATACTAAACTCAGAACATTCGAATTAAGTATGTAATATTTATGTAAAACATAGTATAAGACAACTTTTTTAAATATCTGTTACAAAACTTTGATAAGAGTACCAAAACATTACAGACATACGTACTTGTTTTCGTCTCCACTGTGTGGTCGTTTCAAGCATGTCCCTATTTTTTTCACATCTACGGTGTTGACTACTTCTAATATGGAGGAACCATTAGGATTTACTTTTGAGTTATCTTCACCAATATCTTCAGTGCCAGTATCCAGAAAAGATGTTACAACATCATGATCATTACTGGAACCGTGATTATTTGATACTTTAGAATCACCGTCTGGGATTTTTATTAGATCTTTTGTTAATGCAATTACTTCTTCCAAATCGGCCTTTAACTGCAGCAACTGTTCATTTTGGTAATCATTATGTAGAGCCGCTTTCACCTATAATAAAATAATATGTCTATTATATTAAAACGTAAAGGCAAAAAAATATATCCATTTTACGAAAACAACGTGAACAGAGGTGTGTGAACTTTGACACAGTAAAATTTTATATGAAGAAGGAGGGCAGAAAGCAAAAAAAAATATTATGGTTAAATTTCAACCACTATGACTCATAACTTATTTTTGATTTGTATTAAATAGGTAAATTCCATGAATTACATCACAACAAAAGGGAGGGAGGTTGTTATTTATATAAGATCTATCAGCAATAATGGCACAACCACAACCTGCTCCACATATATGTATGTGGACTGGACTATATTTAGAAAAGTGAAGTTGAACGAGATTTACTTACCATCTCCAACTGAATTTCGTACTTGCTTAATTCGTCCGCCATGTTTAATTATCAATACGGCTATATGCAATGAATCTAAAACTCAATAATGTATTTAAAAAAAAATCAACACGAATCAACTGGCTTTAAAACTGTTTGCATTGACTGTTCTCAGCACGACTACACCACTGCACCAGCAAGACTGAACTGAACGTTTTCTGATACTCCTTTATCTTGGAGAAAATAACAATAAGGCTCAACAAGCAAAAAAAATGGCGCACTGTGATTGGTTGTTATATTGTGGGGACGTTACTACCTGAGCCTCTAGCTTTATACTCTGTGTCTGAAATAGGCTCTTACATTAAAATCACTATTTGTATATTTGTTGAAATGATAAAATAATAAAACTGGAGGTTTGCAGTTTAAACTTACTTAGATCACGAAGGATTATGGGTGGTAATGCGTGACGGAAAGATCCAAAGAACAATATCCACGTACAAGAAACAAAGACTGCAAAAGTAGTTTGGGGTTACCCATGCAAAGCGTTCGACGAATCGTTAATCATTAATCTTTACGATTCTTAAAAGTCACTTAAACCTCCACTCCTTAAAAGATCGAAGATTTTATGTAATTCGTTTCGTAGCTGTACATTTACTGAATGCAAAAACAAGGAGGTTACCAATACGGTTGTTTATATTTTTTTTGTGTATGTTCGGGCATTGTTTCATTATATATAGAGTACGAATAGAAATATTTGGATTTTGTACAAAAGCAATTTATTCCAAAATATACCTTGATCCAATGATGAGTTTTGTAAACCGACAGTGGAACTCTTTGAAAATGACAGCGGATCGACTGCGGTTAATACTATCTCAAAAATATGTATTGTTTCAGCAATCACACAACATAACATGCACAGTCTAAGACGGTCCCGAGGTGGTCTTCTTATCACTATCTTAGCACATGATGGCTAAACCTATCCTAGAGAAATTGAGGCAACTCTTAAATTTTACAAACCGGACGACATTTATTAACTTGTTTCTTTAACTATACAAGTAGGTAGTGTTTATATCGTGTTGCTGAGCTAATTATGAAAGGGTTCTTGATCATAAAGAGTCAGTTGATACCTGTTTTAATAAAATTATCCTGAATCTGATACGTTTTATTTTTTCAATGTATGTTTGGAGAAATTGAATTTCCCCATTTGGTTTTTTCAAATATGAAGAAGAGAAAGAAATTCTATTCTCAATGATGACTCATATCTATCCGTTTAACGTTATTTTTTATATGCTAAAAGGATAATATAAAACTTAAAAACATAAATAAGAAATTCACCCGAATTGACACAATACCAACAAAGAGCACTAAAGCTTTAAAAAAATACAATGCTAAAACTGAAGAAAACAAAACCTTAATTTCACAGAAAACATTGTCATAACAATAGCTACCTTCTAGTCTGTAACAGCGGTCTTATCGTTTATGATAACAATAACAATAGGTGATGACTAATTCTCCAGGAATATAAATAATTAGCTCCAGAAACTTTAGTGTATCGTTAGAACGTGGGTTTAATAGGGTGAATTTTGAAAATTAATAATAATAATAATAAGTATTCTTCCTGCGACCATCGTCAGTGTTAGTCAGTCATAACGCCATGTCTATCATAAAAGTCTACGTACCTGTACCCGGAGTCGGAGCGCCAGGCACTTCCAAGGTATGTATCTACTTACGCTTAATACCTATCGTGAGCGCGTTAATTCACGTCATAAGTAGTTACTTTACACAGTACTAGCTTTTGTTCGCGGCTCCGTCTGCGGGTTATCGTGGTGAAAAGTGTCCTTTGTTACTCGCTAAAACTGTAACTTTTTATTATTTATCAGGCCTTCGTTTGGTTTGTCAACCATACTCACTCCTCGTAAAAGGGCCGGTGATCACAATTTCAACGAACGAGTCACGTTAAAGGCTAATTCTATAAAGATGCGGTGAGCTAAATGCGAAAAGTTCAGTCTATGCTAGACCAACTTGGAAGCCTTGCAGGTTATCGCGCCAATTAGGAAACCCCGATTAGAAGAGCCGGGGGCTGTTGGCTCCCTATCTACTAGTGCAGCACACTCGGGCATACCCTTCAGCTTCGACGTGATGATGAAACTACTGGAGCACGAACCCGAATACGCACACTCGCTCCTACCGTATATAACTCATTTTGTTTAGCTGTAGTTTCATTCATAAAATAAACAAATTATCGACAGATTCTCGAGTTTCGCGCTTACGGGACGATTCTTCACTTTCTCACACTCAAATTCCTCACTACTCACGATTAAGTGAATGTTATGTTTACGTTGGAAGTAAAAAGAAAGTGTTTAATCCTGTATATAATGTTTCTAGTATTAATATTATGCTACTTGGTAAGAGTAATCTTTGGTTCTTCTTTAGTAAATAAGAAAATGTTATTAGTGTAAATAATGTAAATATATATATCGCTTGACTTTAACCTTGTATTTTAATCTCACAACATTTGCTTATGAAGTTATTAGTAGTGCTTTTAAGCAAACACCTGTAAGACAAAAACAAAAATCTATAATAGGGTCATATACGGAGGAAGAGGGCGGCTGTTCTACGGATCCGTTCCAACACGGTGGCAACCGTGGGGTCGATCTGGACACTCGCGTGATTCAGCCCGCCTCGAAGAGGTTCAATGCCAACTTGGCGGGCTTAACGCATCCTGATCTGGGTGGTTCCCTAATAGTTACAAAATGCTCTAAACTCATTGTGTAAAATATGTTTGAGTCAAGAAAGTATGTCTGAAGCCTCATATTTTCTTTTTAAGCACTCGTTATATTTTAGCGTAGTAGTGGTAGTAGAGAGCTTTCCTGATGTAGCCAAAGGGCAGAGTATTGAATGCTTTGACGCAATTTTCTGAAAGTGTTACTGAATGGTTGGTATTGCACGCCCAGAACCTTATCACTACATAAATAAAAAAGCGTTTTATTTAATTAGTGACCTATGTTGAGTGTACCGCAAAGTATCCGCTAAGTATACCACATTTGAAGATCCAGTTATTGAACCTAGGCCGTTTTGATTCTGATTATATGATTTGTGTATAATGTAGCATAAATATTGTTCTGTAAGTTAAAGTCTTTTGCAGTTGTATCTCGGGTCATTTCACGTAACTATACAGTTACGTGTTCATTTTTTTATCATGTATTTCAATGTTCACTTTCAATATTTACATAATTTGATATAATAGATGTATTCCAAAATATTTGGATTTGAGACAAAAATGGTTATATTGTCAATGTAACCTACCAAATTAAGAATTTCTCAAGAAACAGCTAACAGAAATATCGGCATATCTTTCTCACATTAGAAATTATTGCATGTTTTTTTTTTAACTAGTTATGTATATTTTATAAATATTAATTTTATTATTAGTTCTTATTAACCATTAAACTAAAGTTCTTTATTCCCACTCTTTTATTTTTACCATACATATGCACCTGGTTTGTCCATAATTGAAACAACACAAGGATGATTAGTAGATATTGCCACGTGGCATTATCTACCAAAGTCCGCCTCGTGCAATTGTAATGCAGATCCCTTTATCTTATTATAATTTTTATGTATCTTTATTTAAATAAATATATTACATATTAATATATTATTATTTATTTAAATAAATAGAGGAATCGATAGGTGCTGAGATATATATTATTTAAGGTCGAAAAATAATAAACAAATTTCGTTTTTACATAATTTATTTAACGATCTTAAACATTAAGCACAATGTTCACACTGTGATTGTAACATGTCCATTAGATGATAATGTGGAAGACATCAACTCTCTATCGTCTATTTACAAACAGAGTGGTGTTTTTAAGATCAATTCTTGTAATAAAATACAATACAATATTGTAGTACAAGAATACATAATAACTAACAGAAAAAAACAAAAGAAACTAGAAAGAACTAAACCTTTAATTAAGTCACACAATAAGCACACAAAATAATTGACATGTGTTATCCACATTTCTTCCATTTCGTACCAGATGTGTATTCAGTCATTGGTTTTCCTGAAATTCCACAGGTTCCAACACCAACTCTTCCTGTTAAATTGTCTGGTGTCGCAAATATGCTTTTTGAACTTACACCACGCTTTTTGGCAGCCCTAGAATGAAACGACAACCATTTATTTTTCTCACTTTCTCTTTCTTCGTCAAATTGCTTAAATCTCTGTTGCTTTTTCTGTTTCTTCTTCTTTAGATATTCTTTGTTGTGGTCTTTTCTATGGCTGTAAAATTTAAAGATAAATTTTCTTTAGGTACATGTTACTAATCACTTACCTCAAATTTGTGAACATAAATTCAATACCATAAAATTTATTATTGCGTACTAAACTCAGAACATTCGAATTAAGTATGTAATAGTTATGTAAAACATAGTATAAATATCTGTTACAAAACTTTGATAAGAATACCAAAACATTACAGACATACGTACTTGTTTTCGTCTCCACTGTGAGGTCGTTTCAAGCATGTCCCTATTTTTTTCACATCTACGGTGTTGACTACTTCTAATATGGAGGAACCATCAGGATTTACTTTTGAGTTATCTTCACCAATATCTTCAGTGCCAGTATCCAGAAAAGATGTTACAACATCATGATCATTACTGGAACCGTGATTATTTGATACTTTGGAATCACCGTCTGGGATTTTTATTAGATCTTTTGTTAATGCAATTACTTCTTCTAAATCGGCCTTTAACTGCAGCAACTGTTCATTTTGATAATCATTATGTAAAGCCGCTTTCACCTATAATAAAATAATATGTCTATTATATTAAAACGTAAAGGTAAAAAAATATATCCATTTTACGAAAACTACGTGAACAGAGGTGTGTGAACTTTGACACAGTAAAATTTTATATGAAGAAGGAGTGCAGAAAGCAAAAAAAAATATTATGGTTAAATTTCAACCACTATGACTCATAACTTATTTTTGATTTGTATTAAATAGGTAAATTCCATGAATTACATCACAACAAAAGGGAGGGAGGTTGTTATTTAAATAAGATCTATCAGCAATAATGGCACAACCACAACCTGCTCCTCATATATGTATGTGGACTAGACTATATTTAGAAAAGTGAAGTTGAACGAGATTTACTTACCATCTCTAACTGAATTTCGTACTTGCTTAATTCGTCCGCCATGATTAATTATCAATACGGCTATATGCAATGAATGTAAAACTCAATAATGTATTTTAAAAAATCAACACGAATCAACTGGCTTTAAAACTGTTTGCATTGACTGTTCTCAGCACGACTACACCACTGCACCAGCAAGACTGAACTGAACGTTTTCTGATACTCCTTTATCTCGGAGAAAATAACAATAAGGCTCAACAAGCAAAAAAATGGCGCACTGTGATTGGTTGTTATATTGTGGGGACGTTACTACCTGAGCCTCTAGCTATATACTCTGTGTCTGAAATAGGCTCTTACATTAAAATCACTATTTATGTACTAAGATCGAAGATTTTATGTAATTCGTTTCGTAGCTGTACATTTACTGAATGCAAAAACAAGGAGGTTACCAATACGGTTGTTTATATTTTTTTATGTATGTTCGGACATTGTTTCATTATATATAGAGTACGAATAGAAATATTTGGTTTTTGTACAAAAGCGATTTATTACGAAATGTACCTTGATCCAATGATGAGTTTTGTAAACCGACAGTGGAACTCTTTGAAAATGACAGCGGATCAACTGCGGTTAATACTATCTCATAAATATGTATTGTTTCAGCAATCACACAACATAACATGCACAGTCTAAGACGGTCCCGAGGTGGTCTTCTTATCACTATCTTAGCACATGATGGCTAAACCTATCCTAGAGAAATTGAGGCAACTCCTAAATTTTACAAACCGGACAACGTTTATTAACTTGTTCCTTTAACTATACAACTAGGTAGTGTTTATATCGTGTTGCTGAGCTAATTATGAAAGGGTTCTTGACCATAAAGAGTCAGTTGATACCTGTTTTAATAAAATTATCCTGAATCTGATACGTTTTATTTTTACAATGTATGTTTAAAGAAATTTAATTTCCCCATTTGGTTTTTTTCAAATGTGAAGAAGAGAAATAAATTCTATTCTCAATGATGAATCATATCTACCCGTTTAACGTTATTTTTTATATGCTAAAAGGATAATATAAAACTTAAAAACATAAATAAGAAATTCACCCGAATTGACACAATACCAACAAAGAGCACTAAAGCTTTAAAAAATACAATGCTAAAACTGAAGAAAACAAAACCTTAATTTCACAGAAAACATTGTTATAACAATAGCTACCTTCTAGTCTGTAACAGCGGTCTTATCGTTTATGATAACAATAACAATAGGTGATGACTAATTCTCCAGGAAAATGAATAATTAGCTCCAGAAACTTTAGTGTATCGTTAGAACGTGGGTATAATAGGGTGAATTTTGAAAATTAATAATAATAATAATAAATAGTATTCTTCCTGCGACCATTGTCAGTGTTAGTCAGTCATAACGCCATGTCTATCATAAAAGTCTACGTACCTGTACCCGGAGTCGGAGCGCCAGGCACTTCCAAGGTATGTATCTACATACGCTTAATACCTATCGTGAGCGCGTTAATTCACGTCATAAGTAGTTACTTTACACAGTACTAGCTTTTGTTCGCGGCTCTGTCTGCCGGTTATCGTGGTGAAAAGTGTCCTTTGTTAGTCGCAAAAAATGTAACTTTTTATTAGTTGAAAAAATTTAATTTTTAAAACACATTGATAGTTTACGAATAAAAGCAATAAAAACAATCACACTAATATTCCTTTCTCAAAAATCACCAAAAAACTACGTTACTTAGCTATTTAAACTCTTAATTAAAAGTTTTTACTCGTCATATTCGTCCATCGTTGAACATAATATGGCTGGTTACAAATTTAAAGAGAATTAAGTAGTATTTTAGTTAGCCGGTAGCAGTAGTTGAAATTTTCACTTTATTTACAATCCTATATTATCCTTTTTAAAATTGTTACAATTCACATTCAGTATAAATTTTTCAACTCAATTTTAACGAGCCTTACACAAATTTTACTGTAGCGCAGAAAACATTATCAAATATTAATCTAACTACATTTTATCTGTACCAGGAGCCTGCGCAACCAAAACCTCGAAGCACTATAACTGTGCTGGAAGATATTCAACTCCACCCATCCACCAAGATCAAAGTCAATAAGGCCCATTTTATCAAGCCTTCGTTTGGTTTGTCAACCGTACTGACTCCTGGTAAAAGGGCCGACAATCACAATTTTAACGACGTTACGGAGGTGGGTTGTGTCAAGCATTTTGACAAGAAACGGCGTAACAACTTGGAGAAGCAGACGCTGTTAAAAGTGGCCAAGAATGAGAACCCTGAACGAGTCAAGTTAAAGGCTAGTTTTAAAAAGATGCGGCGAGCTGAATTCGAAGAGTTGGGTCTATGCGAGACCAACTTGGGAACCTTACAGGTTATCGCACCAATTAAGAAACCCCGATTAGAAGAACCGGGGGCTGTTGGCGACTCCGCATCTAGTAGTGCAGCACACTCGGGCATACCCTTCAGCTTCGACGAGATGTTGAAACTACTGGAGCATGAACCGGAATACGCACTCTCGCTCCTACCGTACATAACTCATTTTGTTTGGCTGTTGTTTTATTCATAAAATAAACAAATTGTCAACAGATTCTCGAGTTTCACGCTTACGTGACGATTCTTCACTTTCTCACACTCACATTCCTTACTACTCACGACTGCTGATCGTGAGGTCTCAGGTTCGATTCCCGAGTCGGATCAAATGTTTGTATGATCTACAAATACTTGTTTCGGAGTTTGGGTGTTTTCTATGTATAATATGTATGTATTTACAAAAAAAAAGTATATATGTATTTGTATCAGTTGTCTAGTACCCATAACACAAGCTCTGCTTAGCTTGGGACTAGATGGCGTTGTGTGATAGATGTCCGAAATATTTATTTATTTATTTATTTATTTATTAGTAGTGTTAGTGTTAGTAAGCAAAAACCTGTAAGACAAAAACAAAAACCTATAACAAGGTCATATGTGGAGGAAGAGGGCGGCTGTTCTACGGATCCGTTTCAACACGGTGGCAACCGTGGGGTCGATCGGGACACTCGCGTGATTCAGCCCGCCTCGAAGAGGTTCAATGCTAACTTGGCGGGCTTAACGCATCCTGATCTGGGAGGTCCCCTAAGAGTTACAAAATGTTCTAAACTCATTGTGTAAAATATGTTTGAGTCAAGAAAGTACTCCGTAGTATGTCTTGGATTTCATATTTTCTTTTTAAGCACTCGTTATATTTTTGCGTAGTAGTGGTAGTAGAGTTCTTTCCTGATGTAGCCAAAGGGCAGAGTATTGCATGCTTTGACGCAATATTCTGAAAGTGTTACTCAAGGGTTGATATTTCACGCCCAAAAACTTAACACTACATAAATAAAAAAGCCTTTAATTTACCTATGTTATTTACTTAGTCACCTATGTTGAGTGTACCGCAAAGTAACCACTAAGTATACCATATTTGAAGATCCTGTTCTTGATAATAGGCCATTTTGTTTCTGATTATATGATTTGTGTATTAATGTAGCATTAATATTGTTCTGTTAATTATAGTCTATTGCAATTATATCTCGGGTTACAGTTACGTGTTCAGTATTTTTCAATTCAATTTCGTTCAATTTCTTTTATTTCTACCATACATATGCACCTGGCTTGTCCTTTATTGAAACAACATAGGGATGACTGGTAGATATTGCCAAGTGGCATTATCCACCAAAGTCCAAAGCAAAGTCCTTGTGCAATTGTAATGCAGATCTCTTTATCTAGTTCGCATTAATAGAGGAATCGATAGAAGTTGAGATAAATAATATTTAAGGTTGAAAAATAATAAACATATTTCGTTTTTACATAATTTACAATGCGATCTTAAACATTAAGCACAATGTTCACACTGTGTTTGTAACATGTTTATTAGATGATAATGTGGAAGACATCAACTCTCTATCGTCTACTTACAAACAGAGTAGTGTTTTAAAGATCAGTTCTTGTAATAAAAATACATGTTGACTAAAATGTTAGTACATCGTATTGTAACTGCAAGTTGAATCAGTATCGAGCTAGCCTTAGCAATACTTTAGATACTATGAG
The DNA here is from genome assembly GCA_905220595.1 of Spilosoma lubricipeda. NCBI lineage: Eukaryota > Metazoa > Arthropoda > Insecta > Lepidoptera > Erebidae > Spilosoma > Spilosoma lubricipeda. The sequence goes on along the minus strand of HG992296.1, from coordinate 10,909,522 downwards.
AATACCCTGTAAGATATATACGAGTCCAAGAAAAGATCATATTTTCATTATAAGAGTTGACCTTATGGAATAACATGATGTTTTATAGCACGAAATCCGAAATACGATGATAATAAAATTACGTAACAACATTAAAGTTGGTCAACTTTCGTCATGAATAGCTGGTGCCAACACCTATGATTTAAAACCAATGTAACGGGACACCACTAGGACAGAGTCTAAGTGAATCATGATTCAGCATATATACAAGAATATATAATAGCTAACAGAAAAAAAAACAAAAGTAACTAGACAGAACTAAACCTTAAATTAAGTCACACAATAAACACACAAAATAATTAACATGTGTTATCCACCTTTCTTCCATTTCTCACCAGATGTGTATTCAGTCATTGGTTTTCTTAAAATTCCACAGGTTCCAAAACCAACTCTTCCTGTTAAATTGTCTGGTGTCGCAAATATGCCTTTCGTACTTACACCACGCTTTTTGGCAGCCCTAGAATGAAACGACAACCATTTATTTTTCTCACTTTCTCTTTCTTCGTCAAATTTCTTAAATTTCTGTTGCTTTTTCAGTTTCTTCTTCTTTAGATATTCTTTGTTGTGGTCTTTTCTATGGCTGTAAAATTTAAAGGTAAACTTTAAGTAAGTCCATGTTAATAATCACTTATCCCAAATTTTTGAATATAAATTCAATACCATAAAATTTATAATTGCATACTAAACTTAGAACATTCGAATTAACTATGGAATATTTATAAAAAACATAATGTAAGACAACTGTTTTGAATATCTATTTCACTATTTTGATAAGAACCCCAAAACATTACAGATATACGTACTTGTTTTCATCTCCAACGTGAGGTCGTTTCAAGCATGTAACCATTTTTTTCACATCTACGGTGTTGACTACTTCTAATACTGAACAACCATCAGGATTTACTTTTAAGTAATCTTCACCAATATCTTCAGTGCCAGTATCCAGAAAAGATGTTACAACATCATGATCATTAGTGGAACCGCGATTATTTGATACTTTGGAATCGCCATCTGGAATTTTTATTAGATCTTTTGTTAATGCAATTACTTCTTCCAAATCAGTCTTTAACTGCAGCAACTGTTAATTTTGGAAATCATTATGTAAAACCGCTTCCACCTATAAGGAAATAAATATGTCGATTATATTAAAACGTGAAGAAAAAAAATTTCTACCCTTTTTACGAAAACTACGTGAACAGAGGTGTGCGAACTTTGACACAGTGAATTTTTTTATAAAGGAGGAGTGCAGAAAGGAAAAAAAAATTGTGGTTGAATTTCAACCACTACGACTTATAACAATTTGTAATAAATAGGTAAATTCCATTCATTACATCACAACAAAAGGGAGGGAGGTTGTTATTTATATAAGATCTATCAGCAATAATGGCACAACCACAACCCGCTCCACATATATGTATACGGACTAGACTATATTTAGAAAGGTGAAGTTGAACGAGATTTACTTACCATCTCCAACTGAATTTCGAACTTGCTTAAATCGTCCGCCATGATTAATTATCAATACGGCTATATGTTCTCTAACAGTAGGTATCTAATATAAAAATTCTCAATGAATCTAAAACTCAACACGAATCAACTGCGTTTAAAACTGTTTGCATTGACTGTTATCAACACGACTACACCACTGCACCAGCAAGACTGAACTGAAAGTTTTCTGAGATTCTGATAGTGGTAGACGACGTAAAAGTAATATAGAATTTCTTTATTTAGTTATAAATACGGGTTCGCAGAAAACAACAAGTCTCAACAAGCAAAGACAGACTGCTAAGTGATTGAATCCCTAGCTATATCCACATTGTCTGACAAAAAATAATCTCTGACATTAAAATTACTAATTGTATTAAATTATGATGACGACATAATTTGTTCTATTAACATTAGTGCTTATAGTTATCAATTAGCTAATCGAATAATTACTTAACACTTATTACTCATGTTTAAAGTCGTTTAATCGTTTACTATAGAGCCTTATGGGTTATAATACGTTCATGAAGTGATTTGTTCGGTGTTTCTGTTACTTTAAACAATTATTAATATTAGAGATAATGAGATTATTTGTTTTTCTATTCTTAGAATTGAGACAATGGAAGTATCCCTAGCTATATCCCCTTTGCCTTCTACCAAATACAACCATTTGTTAACGATATAATGTGCTGTAATGATAATATCAACGACGAAGCCGAGATGGGTGGTGTAACATGTTGACACGTAACGGCGTAAAAAGTTTGATAAGGAGATGCTGTTAAAGGTGGCTCAGTCACAGTCCAAAACGAGTCAAGATGAAGGCTAAATCGCAAAAGAAGTGACGAGCCAAATTAGAAGAGCTCAGGCTAGGTGCGACTAACTTGAGAGCCTTGCAAGCTATCGGGCCAAGGAAGAAACTCTGATTAAAAGGGCCAGGGGCCGTTGGCGAATCCCTGTCTATTAGTGCAGGACAATCGGGCATACCCTTCAGGCGGAACGAGAGCTTGAATCCGAATACGCACACTCGCTTCTACCGTACATAAGTTATCTCTGTAAACGGTAGTTTATATCACTAACAATTCTATTATATAGATAAAAACAACTTGTAGTAGTAAATAAGTGTTGTGTTACCCTTAAAGTGACAATGAAGTAACTCGTTATGATAAGTTTAGAACAAAAAAGTCATAAAAAAACCAATGAGCCCTATATTGAGCGTAAACTTGTAAAGATCCACTAAGTAACCACACACATTTTATATTTGACATAATCATAATAATCAACAAAAATAAGAATTTCTCAAGAAACAGCTTACAGAAATATCGTCATGTCTTTGTCGCCTCAGAAATAACGGCATATTTTATAAATATTAATATGCGTATTCGTGTATGTATTTTGAACGGTAATAAAATTATTATTAGTACTTAGAAATCCATAAACTAAAGTTCTTAATTCTCTCTCTCTTATTTCTACCATACATATGCAACTGCCTTGTCCCTTACTGAATCAACACAAGGTTGGTAGATATTGCCACGTGGCATTAGGTCCGCCTCGGACAATTGTAATGCAGATTCCTTTAACTAGTGCGAATGAATAGAGAATCGGAGAAAATAACAATAAGGCTCAAGAAGCAAAAAAAACGGCGCACTATGATTGGTTGTTATATTGTGGGGACGTTACTACCTGAGCCTCTAGCTATATACTCTGTGTCTGAAATAGGCTCTTACAATAAAATCACTATTTGTATCTTTGTTGAAATGATAAAATAATAAAAAACATGAAATAATGAAAACAATATTTTCGAACAGAACGAGATCAATAAAATAAAAGTTCTACAAAATTTCGTGTTATTTAGATACTAATTAATTAATGGTAAAACATTTTTTAATTAATATAAATCATCTTTACATGAAATACACTTATGATTCACGAATTGAGTTACACCTTCCACTTACACGCAACAGTTGTTTTCAGCAAATGAAATCAAATATTCTGCAGTTAGGTTACATGACACCTTTAATTGAACATGACGGTTTACATATCGGAAGTAAACACAGCGTCTGCAGAATCTCTGTTAGTATAAATTTAACTCGCTTGCTCGAAGTTTGCAGTTTAAACTTACTTAGAGCACGAAGGATTATGGGTGGTAATGCGTGACAGGCAGTTTTATCACCATGTTATTCTGCTATGGTATCACACGCCTTTGTGGATAACTTAGATTTAATGGTATTCTTAAGATTCTGCAATGGCAAATTCCTAATCACCCTCTTCTTCTAAGCATTCTCTTTTCGTCTCCTCAAGGAACGCAACACAAGTATGCGTTATAAATTATATTTATTTTGTAAGTAAATCTATAAAAACTAGAGCGAGCATCATCAATTCCTTTACTCTTTGTAATCTAGTGGTTAGCAACGCGAGTTTATGCTTAGTTCTAGTGTTGTGTCATGAACGTCGCTAAACTTTGTGTATAATTGGAGATTTTTCTTAACATATACTAAACTGTCATAAACGAATTGAGATGCAACTGTCATGATACCAATTTCTTTAATTTTATCCCTTAGTGACTGTATATAACCAAATAACCATTCGTTGATTGACGAATTTTATAAACCTCGTATGTTACATCAAGCACGTCTAGAAGGTGACGTGGATGTTCAACCAGCAGTTGTGTATCAAATAAATACCCGACCGTGCTTCAGTGATCCTCCTAAAACACTTTAACTGGACAAAAACGACTATTGAACTTGTAGTATTTAGTTAATATAAGCTCATTAGGTTCACACATTACGTACCCACCCTTGATTACCTTACCACTGTTAGTACAAAATAATGATAATATACAATGCTTTCATTTGCAGTTTTACTCCATACTTAATAGGGCTTAATAGGGATAGCACCTAAGACCACATTTCTTAAGAGGTAGATAATAATACTTCTGCTAAGATACACCTTCATTCATGCACTCTTACACGTGCGCACAAACTTAAATATTAAAATTTGTTCACTAAATGGAGATAAAAGTGTCGTCATTCGGTTTTTGTTTTTGGAATTTAAATGTTATTTAAGTCTAATAATTATATATTATAACTTGTAGTAACCAATTAAGTAATTGTGTACTTACTTAATACTTATTATTCGTCCTTAAAATTACTGGGTGGGTCTAGGAAGTTTTAAAAATGAGTTTGATGGTTCAGGCGTGAAATCGTAATAAACAAACACACTGGTAGCCACATTAATCTTTACGATTGTTAAAAGTCACTAAAAACTCCACTCCTGAAAAGATCAAATATTTTATGTAATTCGTTTTGTAGCTGTACATTTACTGAATGCAAAAACAAGGAGGTTACCAATACGGTTGTTTATATTTTTTTATGTATGTTCGGACATATTTCCATTATATATAGAGTGCGAATAGAAATATTTGGTTTTTGAACAAAAGCGATTTATTCCGAATTATAACTAGATCCGATGATGAGTTTTAGTTTAGTTGAGTATTAGTAGACAGTGGAACTCTTCGAAAATGACAGCGGATCAAGTGCGATTAATGCTATCTCATAAATATGTATTGTTTCAGCAAATACACAACATAACATGCACAGTCTAAGACGGTCCCGAGGTGGTCTTCTTATCACTATCTTAGCATATAGTGGCTAATCCCATCCAAGAGAACTTGAGGCAACTCTTAAATTTTACAAACCGGACGACATTTATTATTTTGTTTCTTTAACAGTACAAGTAGGTAGTGTTTATATCGTGTTGCTGAGCTAATTATAAAAGGGTTTTTGACCATAAAGAGTCAGTTGATACCTGTTTTAATAAAATAATAAAAACATAAATAAGAAATTCACCCGAATTGACACAATACCAACAAAGAGCACAAAAGCTTTAAAAAAATACAATGCTAAAACTGAAGAAAACAAAACCTTAATTTCACAGAAAACATTGTTATAACAATAGCTACCTTCTAGTCTGTAACAGCGGTCTTATCGTTTATGATAACAATAACAATAGGTGATGACAAATTCTCCAGGAACATCAATAATTAGCTCCAGAAACATTAGCCTATCGTTAGTACGTGTGTATAAATAAGGTGAATTTAGAAAATTATAGTATTCTTCCTGCGACCATCGTCAGTGTTAGTCAGTCATAACGCCATGTCTATCATAAAAGTCTACGTACCTGTACCCGGAGTCGGAGCGCCAGGCACTTCCAAGGTATGTATCTACGTACGCTTAATACCTATCGTGAGCGCATTAATTCACGTCATAAGTAGTTACTTTCCACAGTACTAGCTTTTGTTCGCGGCTCCGTCTGCCGGTCATCGTGGTGGACAGTGTCCTTTGTTACTCGCTAAAACTGTAACTTTTTATTAGTTGAAAAAAATTAATTTTTAAAACACATTTGATAGCTTACGAATAAAAGCAATACAAACAATTACACTTATTTTCGATTCTTAAAAATCACTAAAAACTTCGTTACTTGGCTATTTAAATTCTTAATTAAAAATTTTTACTCGTCATATTCGTCCATCGTTGATCACAATATGGCTGCTTATAAATTTAAAGAGAATTAAGTAGTATTTTAGTTAGCCGGTAGGCTTAGTCGAAATTTTCACTTTATTCACAATCCTATATTATCCTTTTTAAAAAAAAATGTTACAATTCACATTCAGTATAAATTTTTCAAAACAATTTTAACGTGCCTTACCCAAATTTTACTGTAGCGTAGAAAACATTATTAAATATTAATCTAACTACATTTTATCTGTACCAGGAGCCTGCGCAACCAAAACCTCGAAGCACTATAACTGTGCTGGACGATATTTTTCTCCACCCAGCCACCAAGATCAAAGTCAATATGGCCCATTTTATCAGGCCTTCGTTTGGTTTGTCAACCATACTCACTCCTCGTAAAAGGGCCGGTGATCACAATTTCAACGAAGGAGTCACGATAAAAGGCTAATTCTATAAAGATGCGGTGAGCTAAATGCGAAAAGTTCAGTCTATGCTAGACCAACTTGGAAGCCTTGCAGGTTATCGCGCCAATTAACAAACCCCGATGAGAAGAGCCGGGAGCTGTTGGCTCCCTATCTACTAGTGCAGCACACTCGGGCATACCCTTCAGCTTCGAAGTGATGATGAAACTACTGGAGCACGAACCCGAATACGCACACTCGCTCCTACCGTATAGAACTCATTTTGTTTAGCTGTAGTTACATTCATAAAATAAACAAATTGTCGACGGATTCTCGAGTTTCGCGCTTACGGGACGATTCTTCACTTTCTCACACTCAAATTCCTCACTACTCACGATTAAGTGAATGTTATGTTTACGTTGGAAGTAAAAAGACAGTGTTTAATCCTGTATATAATGTTTCTAGTATTAATATTATGCTACTTGGTAAGAGTAATCTTTAGTTCTACTTTAGTAAATAAGAAAATGTTATTAGTGTAAATAATGTAAATATATATATCGCTTGATTTTAACCTTGTATTTTGATCTCACAACATTTGCTTATGAAGTTATTAGTAGTGCTTTTAAGCAAACACCTGTAAGACAAAAACAAAAATCTATTATAGGGTCATATGCGGAGGAAGAGGGCGGCTGTTCTACGGATCCGTTCCAACACGGTGGCAACCGTGGGGTCGATCGGGACACTCGCGTGATTCAGCCCGCCTCGAAGAGGTTCAATGCCAACTTGGCGGGCCTAACGCATCCTGATCTGGGTGGTTCCCTAATAGTTACAAAATATTCTAAACTCATTGTGTAAAATATGTTTGAGTCAAGAAAGTATGTCTGAAGCCTCATATATTATTTTCTTTTTAAGCACTCGTTATATTTTAGCGTAGTAGTGGTAGTAGAGAGCTTTCCTGATGTAGCCAAAGGGCAGAGTACTGAATGCTTTGACGCAATTTTCTGAAAGTGTTACTGAATGGTTGGTATTGCACGCCCAGAACCTTGTCACTACATAAATAAAAAATCGTTTTATTTAATTAGTGACCTATGTTGAGTGTACCGCAAAGTATCCGCTAAGTATACCACATTTGAAGATCCAGTTATTGATCCTAGGCCGTTTTGATTCTGATTATATGATTTGTGTATAATGTAGCATAAATATTGTTCTGTAAGTAATAGTCTATTGCAGTTGTATCTCGGGTCATTTCACGTAACTATACAGTTACGTGTTCATTATTTTATCATGTATTTCAATGTTCATGTTGTAGAATACTTTCAATATTTACATAATTTGATATAATAGATGTATTCCAAAATATTTGGATTTGAGACAAAAATGGTTAAATTGTCAATGTAAAACCTACCAAACTAAGAATTTCTCAAGAAACAGCTAACAGAAATATCGGCATATCTTTCTCACATTAGAAATTATTGTATGTTTTTTTTTTAACTAGTTATGTATATTTTATAAATATTAATATTAATATTAGTTCTTATTAACCATTAAACTAAAGTTCTTTATTCCCACTCTTTTATTTTTACCATACATATACACCTGGTTTGTCCATAATTGAAACAACACAAGGATGATTAGTAGATATTGCCACGTGGCATTATCTACCAAAGTCCGCCTCGTGCAATTGTAATGCAGATCCCTTTATCTTATTATAATTTTTATGTATATTTATTTAAATAAATATATTACATATAAAGATATTATTATTTATTTAAATAAATAGAGGAATCGATAGGTGCTGAGTTATATATTATTTAAGGTCAAAAAATAAACGAATTTCGTTTTTACATAATTTATTTAACGATCTTAAACATTAAGCACAATGTTTACACTGTGATTGAAACATGTCCATTAGATGATCATGTGGAAGACATCAACTCTCTATCGTCTATTTACAAACAGAGTGGTGTTTTGAAGATCAATTCTTGTAATAAAATACAATACAATATTGTAGTACAAGAATACATAATAACTAACAGAAAAAAAAACAAAAGAAACTAGAAAGAACTAAACCTTTAATTAAGTCACACAATAAGCACACAAAATAATTGACATGTGTTATCCACCTTTCTTCCATTTCGTACCAAATGTGTATTCAGTCATTGGTTTTCCTGAAATTCCACAGGTTCCAACACCAACTCTTCCTGTTAAATTGTCTGGTGTCGCAAATATGCTTTTTGAACTTACACCACGCTTTTTGGCAGCCCTAGAATGAAACGACAACCATTTATTTTTCTCACTTTCTCTGTCTTCGTCAAATTTCTTAAATCTCTGTTGCTTTTTCTGTTTCTTCTTCTTTAGATATTCTTTGTTGTGGTCTTTTCTATGGCTGTAAAATTTAAAGATAAATTTTAATTAGGTACATGTTACTAATCACTTACCTCAAATTTTTGAACATAAATTCAATACCATAAAATTTATTATTGCATACTAAACTCAGAACATTCGAATTAAGTACCTATGTAAAATTTATGTAAAACATAGTATAAGACAACTTTTTTAAATATCTGTTACAAAACTTTGATAAGAGTACCAAAACATTACAGACATACGTACTTGTTTTCGTCTCCACTGTGAGGTCGTTTCAAGCATGTCCCTATTTTTTTCACATCTACGGTGTTGACTACTTCTAATATGGAGGAACCATCAGGATTTACTTTTGAGTTATCTTCACCAATATCTTCAGTGCCAGTATCCAGAAAAGATGTTACAACATCATGATCATTACTGGAATCGTGATTATTTGATACTTTGGAATCACCGTCTGGGATTTTTATTAGATCTTTTGTTAATGCTATTACTTCTTTCAAATCGGCCTTTAACTGCAGCAACTGTTCATTTTGATAATCATTATGTAAAGCCGCTTTCACCTATAATAAAATAATATGTCTATTATATTAAAACGTAAAGGTAAAAAAATATATCCATTTTACGAAAACAACGTGAACAGAGGTGTGTGAACTTTGACACAGTAAAATTTTATATGAAGAAGGAGTGCAGAAAGCAAAAAAGAATATTATGGTAAAATTTCAACGACTCATAACTTATTTTTGATTTTTTGATTTGTATTAAATAGGTAAATTCCATGAATTACATCACAACAAAAGGGAGGGAGGTTGTTATTTATATAAGATCTATCAGCAATAATGGCACAACCATAACCTGCTCCTCATATATGTATGTGGACTAGACTATATTTGGAAAAGTGAAGTTGAACAAGATTTACTTACCATCTCCAACTGAATTTCGTACTTGCTTAATTCGTCCGCCATGATTAATTATCAATACGGCTATATGCGATGAATCTAAAACTCAATAATGAATTTAAAAAAATCAACACGAATCAACTGGCTTTAAAACTGTTTGCATTGACTGTTCTCAGCACGACTACACCACTGCACCAGCAAGACTGAACTGAACGTTTTCTGATACTCCTTTATCTCGGAGAAAATAACAATAAGGCTCAACAAGCAAACAAATGGCGCACTGTGATTGGTTGTTATATTGTGGGGACGTTACTACCTGAGCCTCTAGCTATATACTCTGTGTCTGAAATAGGTTCTTACATTAAAATCACTATTTGTATATTTGTTGAAATGATAAAATAATAAAACTGGAGGTTTGCAGTTTAAACTTACATAGAGCACGAAGGATTATGAATGGTAATACGTGACGGAAAGATCCAAAGAACGATGTAAAGGCTAGGTCGAAAATAATGTTACTAGTGGATTCGATTAACAATATCCACATACAAGAAACAAAGACTGCAAAAGTAGTTTGGGGTAACTCATGCAAGGCGTTCGACGAATCGTTAATCGTTAATCATTAATCTTTACGATTCTTAAAAGTCACTAAACACTCCACTCCTTAAAAGATCGAAGATTTTATGTAATTCGTTTCGTAGCATTTACTGAATGCAAAAACAAGGTTACCAATACGGTTGTTCATATTTTTTTATGTATGTTCGGGCATTGTTTCATTATATATAGAGTACGAATAGACATATTTGGTTATTGTACAAAAGCGATTTAGTCCGAAATATACCTTGATCTGATGATGAGTTTTATACACCGACAGTGGAACTCTTTGAAAATGACAGCGGATCAACTGCGGTTAATGCTATCTCATAAATATGTATTGTTTCAGCAATCACACAAGATAACATGCACAGTCTATGACGGTCCCGAGGTGGTCTTCTAATCACTATCTTAGCACATGATGGCTAAACCTATCCTAGAGAAATTGAGGCAACTCCGAAATTTTACAAACCGGACAACATTTATTAACTTGTTTCTTTAACTATACAACTAGGTAGTGTTTATATCGTGTTGCTGAGCTAATTATGAAAGGGTTCCTGACCCTAAAAAGTCAGTTGATACCTGTTTTAATAAAATTATCCTGAATCTGATACGTTTTATTTTTTCAATGTATGTTTGGAGAAATTGAATTTCCTCATTTGGTTTTTTCAAATGTGAGGAAGAGACAGAAATTCTATTCTCAATGATAAATCATATCTACCCGTTTAACGTTATTTTTTATATGCTAAAAAGGATAATATAAAACTTAAAAACATAAATAAGAAATTCACCCGAATTGACACAATACCAACAAAGAGCACTAAAGCTTTAAAAAAATACAATGCTAAAACTGAAGAAAACAAAACCTTAATTTCACAGAAAACATTGTTATAACAATAGCTACCTTCTAGTCTGTAACAGTGGTCTTATCGTTTATGATAACAATAACAATAGGTGATGACTAATTCTCCAGGAATATGAATAATTAGCTCCAGAAACTTTAGTGTATCGTTAGAACGTGGGTATAATAGGGTGAATTTTGAAAATTAATAATAATAATAATTAGTATTCTTCCTGCGACCATCGACAGTGTTAGTCAGTCATAACGCCATGTCTATCATAAAAGTCTACGTACCTGTACCCGGAGTCGGAGCGCCAGGCACTTCCAAGGTATGTATCTACGTACGCTTAATACCTATCGCGAGCGCGTTAATTCACGTCATTAGTAGTTACTTTACGCAGTACTAGCTTTTGTTCGTGGCTCCGTCTGCCGGTTATCGCGGTGAAAGGTGTCCTTTGTTACTTGCTAAAACTGAACCTTTTTATTAGTTGAAAAATTTGAATTTTTAAAACACGTTTGATAGTTTAGGAATGAAAGCAATACAAACATTCACACATATATTCGATTTTTAAAAATCACAAAAAACTACGTTACTTGGCTATTTAAATTATTAATTAAAACTTTTTATTCTTCATATTCGTCCATCGTTGATCATAATATGGCTGGTTACAAATTTAAAGAGAATTAAGTAGTATTTTAGTTAGCCAGTAGCCGTAGTCGAAATTTCCACTTTATTTACAATCCTGTATTATCGTTTCCAGATTATTACAATTCACATTCAGTATAAATTCTTTCAACACAACTTTAACGTGCCTTACACAAATTTTACTCTAACTAAGAAAACGTTATAAAATATCCATCTAACGACATCTTATCTGTACCAGGAGCCTGCGCAACCAAAACATCGAAGCACTATAACTGTGCTGGAAGATATTCTTCTTCACCCAGCCACTAAGATAAAAGGCAATAAGGCCCATTTTTTCAGGTCTTCGTTTGGTTTGTCAACCATACTGTCTCCTGGTAAAAGGGCCGGTAATTACAATGTCAACGACGTTACGGAGATGGGTTGTGTCAAGCATTTTGACTAGAAACGGCGTAACAACTTGGAGAGGCAGATGCTGTTAAAAGTGGCCAAGAATGAGAACCCTGAACGAGTCAAGTTAAAGGCTAATTCTAAGAAGATGCGGCGAGCTGAATTCGAAGAGTTGGGTCTATGCGAGACCAACTTGGGAACCTTACAGGTTATCGCACCAATTAAGAAACCCCGATTAGAAGAGCCGGGGGCTGTTGGCGGGTTTAACGCATCCTGATCTGGGTGGTCCCCTAAGAGTTACAAAATGTATGTACAACTACTATAGAACCAATAAAATAACTGTTAATATTTCTAAATGCCAGTGCATTAGCTTTAGTCGTAAAAGAAATGTCTTAAATTATAACTACAACTTCAATCACGTGCCAATAAAAAGGGTTGACTCGGTACGAGACTTGGGGGTCACACTTGACTCAAAGATGAGAATGAATGATCATATAGACAATATAATCCACAAGTCATATAAAAATCTTGGATTTGTAATGCGAGCCTGTCGGCCTTTTAAGAGTTTAATGTGTCATAAGGTAGTGTATTACGCCTACGTCAGAAGCACTCTGGAATATCTCTGTCAAATCTGGTCACCTTATCATGCAATACATAATAATAAAATAGAACTCATTCAAAAGAAATTTATAAATTATCTGAACTATAAATTTAATAAACCTAACTTAGACTACGTAGAGAATTGTCGAATGTATAACTTGCTAACATTAGAGAACAGACGATCGTTGATGGATATGGGGCTACTTTATGACATTATACGTGATCGCGTAGACTGTACTACACTGCTTGAAAAAATAGGATTTAATACTCCCAGTTATCGTACCCGGCACACACAACTACTAAATGTCCCATCACATTCTACATCATACGGGCAAAATGCTGTGATGACCAGAATCGCACGTTCGTATAACACCTCATTTAATTCTGTAGACCCATTCATTATGACTAAGACTACATTTATGTCTAACATAAAAAAAAATATAATCAGCGATAAATAACAGTTCTATAGTTCCTATACACACATCTACTCAAACCATAAAAAAAAAAAAAAAAAAACTCCGTATACTTTTATGTTTTATTAACCTTAAGCTGCCTGCTGAGAGAGAGGAATCATTTAAAAATATTAGTGGATAACTGTAATTGGTCATATACTAGTAAATATTATATAAGTAACTGACTTTGTAAAAGACTGTTGTTATCCTGAATAAATAAATAAATAAAAATAAATAAATGTTCTAAACTCATTGTGTAAAATATGTTTGAGTAAGGATAGTACTCCATAGTATGTCTTAGACCTCATTTTTTTTTTGACCTGTTTTTCAATTTCTTCTTCTTTAGATATTCTTTGTTGTGGTCTTTTCTATGGCTGTAAAATTTAAAGGTAAACTTTAAGTAGGTCCATGTTAATAATCACTTACCCCAAATTCTTAAATAAAAATTCAATACCATAAAATTTATTATTGCATACTAAACTCAGAACTTTCGAATTAACTATGTAATATTAATAGAAAACACAATGTAAGACTATTTTGAATATCTATTTCACAATTTTGATAAGAATACCAATACATTACTGAACTGAAAGTTTTCTGAGATTACTATAGTGATAGACGACGTAAAAGTAATAAAGAATTTCTTTATTTAGTTATAACAAGCAAAGACAGAGTGCTAAGTGATTGAATCCCTAGCTATATCCACATTATGTGACAAAAAATAATCTCTGACATTAAAATTACTAATTGTAATAAAGTATGATGACGACATAGTTTGTTCTATTAACATTAGTGCTTGTAGTACTCAATTAGCTAATCGTGTAATTACTTAACACTTATTACTCATGTTTAAAATCGTTTAATCGTTTACAATGATGCATTATGGGAATTAATACGTTCATGAAGTGAATTGTTCGGTGTTTCTGTTAATTTTTATAATTATTAAGATTAATGTCAGAGGTAATTTGTTTTTCTATTCTTAGAATTGAGACAATGGGGGTATCCCTAGCTATATTCCCTTTGTCTTCTACCAAATACAACCATTCGTTAATGATATTATGGGCGGTGATGATAATATCAACGACGGGGCCGAGATGGGTAGTGTCGGACATGCTGTTGGCGAATCTTTGTCTATTAGTGCAGAACAATCGGGTACACCCTTCAGCCGGAACGATACTACTAGAACTTGAACCCGAATACGAACACTCGCTTCTACCGTACATAAGCTATCTCCATTAACGGTAGTTTATATCACTAACAATTCAATTGTATAGAAAACAACAACTTGTTGCCGTTAATAAGTGTTGTGTTACCCTTATAGTTACAATGAAGTAACTCGTTATGATAAGTTTAGAACAAAAAAGTCATAAAAAAAAATCAGTGAGCCCTACATTGAGCGTAAACTTGTAAAGATCCACTAAGTTACCACACACACATTTTTATATTTGATATAATCATAATAATCAACAAAAATAAGAATTTCTCAAGAAACAGCTAACAGAAATATCGTCATGTATTTACCGCCTCAGAAATAACGGCATATTTTATAAATATTAATATGGGTATTCGTGTATGTATTTTGAATGGTAATAAACTTATTATTAGTACTTTAAAATCAATAAACTTAAGTTCTGAATTCTCTCTCTCTTATTTCTACCATACATATGCAACTGCCTTGCCCTTACTGAATCAACACAAGGTTGGTAGATATTGCCACGGGGCATTAGGTCCGCCTCGGACAATTGTAATGCAGATTCCTTTAACTAGTGCGAATGAATAGAGAATCGGAGAAAATAACAATAAGGCTCAAGAAGCAAAAAAAACGGTGCACTATGATTGGTTGTTATATTGTGGGGACGTTACTACCTGAGCCTCTAGCTATATACTTTGTGTCTGAAATAGGCTCTTACAATAAAATCACTATTTGTATATTTGTTGAAATGATAAAATAAACATGAAACAATGAAAACAATCTTTTTGAACAGAACGAGATCAATAAAAAAAAGTTCTACAAAATTTCGTGTTACTTAGATACTAATTAATTAATGGTAAAATATTATATATATATCTTTACATGAAATACACTTATGATTCACGTATTGAGTTAAACCTTCCTCTTACACACAACAGTTGTTTTCAGCAAATGAAATCAAATATTCTGCAGTTAGGTTACATGACACCTTTAATTGAACATGACGGTTTAATATCGGAAATAAACAGCGTCTGCAGAATAGGCAGCTCAATCTCTGTTAGTATAAATTTAACTCGCTTGCTCGAAGTTTGCAGTTTATACTTACTTAGAGCACGAAGGATTATGGGTGGTAATGCGTGACAGACAGATCCAAAGAACGATGTAAAGGCTAGGTCGAAAATAATGTTACTAGTGGATCCGATTAACAATATCCACGTACAAGAAACAAAGACTGCAAGCAGTTTGGGGTAACCCATGCAAAGCGATCGACAGGTTGGATTACCTCATGACCTTGTAACGACTTCTCTCGAGAGCTGCCAAGGTATTGAAGAATACGTTAAAAAAATTGTGACGACAGCACACAAGCTCTCTTAGTTTTAAGGTGGACGTGGATGATAAATGGTTAGGCATATTTTATTGGCTGGATTATGATAGCAATACAAAATTATGATTACGGCCATTCAAAGCTCTGGTATCGCTAAAACTGATTTTATACTTATAAATAAATACTGACGCTATTACTGTCTCGAGTATTTTACTTATAAATAAATAACATACTATAAATCATTGAGACTCGTTTTATTTATCAATCCCAGGCAGTTTTATCACCATGTTATTCTGCTATGGTATCACACGCCTTTGTGGATAACTTAGATTTAATGGTATTCTTATGATTCTGCAATGGCAAATTCCTAATCACCCTCTTCTTCTAAGCATTCTCTTTTCCTCTCCTCAAGGAACGCAACACAAGTATGCGTTATAAATTATATTTATTTTGTAAGTAAATCTATAAAAACTAGAGGGAGCATCATCAATTCCTTTACTCTTTGTAATCTAGTGGTTAGCGACGCGAGTTTATGCTTAGTTCTAGTGTTGTGTCATGAACGTCGCTAAACTTTGTGTATAATTGGAGATTTTTCTTAACATAAACTAAACTGTCATAAATGAATTGAGATGCAACTGTCATGATACCAATTTCTTTAATTTTATCCCTTAGTGACTGTATATAACCAATTAATCATTCGTTAATTGACGAATTTTATAAACCTCGTACGTTACATCAAGCACGTCTAGAAGGTGACGTGGATGTTCAACCAGCAGTTGTGTATCAAGTAAATACCCGACCGTGCTTCAGTGATCCTCCTAGAACACTTTAACTGGACAAAAACGACTATTGAACTTGTAGTATTTAGTTAATAGAAGCTCATTAGGTTCACACATTAAGTACCCACCCTTGATTACCTTACCACTGTTAGTACAAAATAATGATAATATACAATGCTTTCATTTGCAGTTTTACTCCATACTTAATAGGGCTTAATAGGGATAGCACATAAGACCACATTTCTTAAGAGGTAGATAATAATACTTGAGCTAAGATACACCTTCATTCATGCACTCTTACACGTGCGCACAAACTTAAATATCAAAATTTGTTCACTAAATGGAGATAAATGTGTCGTCATTCGGTTTTTGTTTTTGGAATTTAAATGTTATTTTAGTCTAATAATTATACATTAGAACTTGTAGTAATCAATTAAGTAATTATGTACTTACTTAATACTTATTATTCATGCTTAAAATTACTGGGTGGGTCTAGGAAGTTTTAAAAATTAGTTTAATGGTTCAGGCGTGAAATCGTAATAAACAAACACACTGGTAGTCACATTTACCTTAAGGATTGTTAAAAGTCACTAAAAACTCCACTCCTTAAAACATCGAATGTTTTATGTAATTCATTTCTTAGCTGTGCATGCTGAATGCAGAAACAAGGAGGTTACCAATACGGTTGTTTATATTTTTTATGTATGATCGGACATATTTCCATTATATATAGAGTGCGAATAGAAATATTTGGTTTTTGAACAAAAGCGATTTATTCCGAATTATAACCAGATCTGATGATGAGTTTTGTAGACCGACAGTGGAACTCTTCGAAAATGACAGCGGATCAAGTGCGATTAATGCTATCTCATAAATATGTATTGTTTCAGCAATCACACAACATAACATGCACAGTCTAAGACGGTCCCGAGGTGGTCTTCTTATCACTATCTTAGCATATGATGGCTAATCCCATTCTAGAGAAATTAAGGCAACTCTTAAATTTTACAAACCGGACGACATTTATTATTTTGTTTCTTTAACAGTACAAGTAGGTAGTGTTTATATCGTGTTGCTGAGCTAAATATAAAAGGGTTTTTGACCATAAAGAATCAGGTGATACCAGTTTTAATAAAATAATAAAGACATAAATAAGAAATTCACCCGAATTGACACAATACCAACAAAGAGCCCCAAAGCTTTAAAAAAATACAATGCTAAAACTGAAGAAAACAAAACCTTTATTTCACAGAAAACATTGTTATAACAATAGCTACCTTCTAGTCTGTAACAGTGGTGTAATCGTTTATGATAACAGTAACAATAGGTGATGACTAATTCTCCAGGAATATAAATAATTAGCTCCAGAAACATTAGCCTATCGTTAGTACGTGGGTATAAATAGGGTGAATTTTGAAAATTATAGTATTCTTCCTACGACCATCGTCAGTGTTAGTCAGTCATAACGCCATGTCTATCATAAAAGTCTACGTACCTGTTCCCGGAGTCGGAGCGCCAGGCACTTCCAAGGTATGTATCTACATACGCTTAATACCTATCGTGAGCGCGTTAATTCACGTCATAAGTAGTTACTTAACACAGTACTAGCTTTTGTTCGCGGTTCCGTCTGCCGGTTATCGTGGTGAAAAGTGTCCTTTGTTAGTCGCTAAAACTGTAACTTTTTATTAGTTGAAAAATTTGAATTTTTAAAACACCTTTGATAGTTTACGAATGAAAGCAATACAAACAATCACACTTATATTTGATTCTTTAAAATCACTAAAAACTACGTTACTTGGCTATTTAAGTTATTAATTAAAAATTTTACTCGTCATATACGTCCATCATTTTGCTGCTCACAAATTTAAAGAGAATTAAGTAGTATTTTAATTAGCCAGTGGCCGTAGTCGAAATTTATTCATCTTATTCACAATCCTATATTATCTTTTTTTTATTGTTATAAAGTCAGTATAAATTTTTCAACATAATTTTAACGTGTCTTACACAAATTTAACTGTAGCGCAGAAAACATTATTAAATATTAATCAAACTACATTGTATCTGTACCAGGAGCCTGCGCAACCAAAACCTCGAAGCACTATAACTGTGCTGGAAGATATTCTTCTCCACCCAGCCACCAAGATCAATGTCAATAAGGCCCATTTTATCAAGCCTTCGTTTGGTTTGTCAACCGTACTGACTCCTGGTAAAAAGGCCGGTAGTCATAATGTCAACGACGTTACGGAGATGGGTTGTGTCAAGCATTTTGACAAGAAACAGCGTATTAACTTGGAGAGGAAGACGCTGTTAAAAATGGCCAAGAATGAGAACCCTGAACGAGTCAAGTTAAAGGCTAATTCTAAAAAGATGAGGAGAAGTCTATGCGAAACCAACTTGGGAACCTTACAGGTTATCGCACCAATTAAGAAACCCCGATTAGAAGAGCCGGCGGCTGTTGGCGACTCCACATCGAGTAGTGCAGTACACTCGGGCATACCCTTCAGCTATGACGAGATGTTGAAACTACTGGAGCACGAACCGGAATACGCACACTCGCTCCTACCGTATATAAGTCATTTTGTTTAGCTGTTGTTTTATTCATAAAATAAACAAATTGTCAACAGGTTCTCGAGTTTCACTTTTTACGTGACGATTCTTCGCTCTTTCAGACTCACATTCCTCACTACTCACGATTAAGTGAATAGTAATCTGTCCTTATGTCCTTATGTATATATGAATTGTATATATTTTATTAATATCTAGCTATTTGGTAAGAGTAATCTTTAGTTCTTCTTTAGTAAGTAAGAAAATGTTATTAGTGTCAATAATGTAAATATACATATCGCTTGATTTTAATCTTGTATTTTTATTTCTCAACATTTACTTATGAAGTTATTAGTAGTGTTTTTAAGCAAAAACCTGTAAGACAAAAACAAAAACCTATAACAACGTCATGTGCGGAGGAAGAGGGCGGCTGTTCTACGGATCCGTTCCAACACGGTGGCAACCGTGGGGTCGATCGGGACACTCGCGTGATTCAGCCCGCCTCGAAAAGGTTCAATGCCAACTTGGCGGGCTTAACGCATCCTGGTCTGGGAGGTCCCTTAAGAGTTACAAACTGTTCTAAACTCATTGTGTAAAATATGTTTGAGTAAAGAAAGTACTCCATAGTATGTCTTAAGCCTCATATTTTCTTTTTAAGCACTCGTTATAATTTAGCGTAGTAGTGGTAGTAGAGAGCTTTCCTGATGTAGCCAAAGGGCAGAGTATTGAATGTTTTGACGCAATTATCTGAAAGTGTTACTCAAGGGTTGGTATTTCACGCCCAAAAACTTATCACTAGGTACATAAATAAAAAAGCCTTTTATATACTTAGTGACCTATGTTGAGTGTACCGCAAAGTATCCGCTAAGTATACAATATTTGAAGATCCTGTTATTGAACCTAGGCCGATATGATTCTGATTATATAATTTGTGTATTAATGTAGCATAAATATTGTTCTGTAAGTTATAGTCTATTGCAGTTGTATCTCGGGTCATTTCACGCACCTATACAGTTACGTGTTCATTATTTTATCATGTATTTCAATGTTCATGTTGTAGAATACTTTCAATATTTACATAATTTGATATAATAGATGTATTCCAAAATATTTGGATTTGAGACAAAAATGGTTAAATTGTCAATGTAAAACCTACCAATCTAAGAATTTCTCAAGAAACAGCTAACAGAAATATCGGCATATCTTTCTCACATTAGAAATTATTGTATGTTTTTTTTTTAACTAGTTATGTATATTTATAAATATTAATATTATTATTAGTTCTTATGAACCATTAAACTAAAGTTCTTTATTCCCACTCTTTTATTTCTACCATACACATGCACCTGGCTTGTCCATAATTGAAACAACACAAGGATGATTAGTAGATATTGCCACGTGGCATTATCTACCAAAGTCCGCCTCGTGCAATTGTAATGCAGATCCCTTTATCATATTATAATTTTTATGTATATTTATTTAAATAAATATATTACATATTAATATATTATTATTTATTTAAATAAATAGAGAAATCGATAGGTACTGAGATATATATTATTTAAGGTCGAAAAATAATAAACAAATTGCGTTTTTACATAATTTATTTAACGATCTTAAACATTAAGCACAATGTTCACACTGTGATTGTAACATATCCATTAGATGATAATGTGGAAGACATCAACTCTCTATCGTCTATTTACAAACAGAGTGGTGTTTTTAAGATCAATTCTTGTAATAAAATACAATACAATATTGTAGTACAAGAATACATAATAACTAACAGAAAAAAACAAAAGAAACTAGAAAGAACTAAACCTTTAATTAAGTCACACAATAAGCACACAAAACAATTGACATGTGTTATCCACCTTTCTTCCATTTCGTACCAGATGTGTATTCAGTCATTGGTTTTCCTGAAATTCCACAGGTTCCAACACCAACTCTTCCTGTTAAATTGTCTGGTGTCGCAAATATGCTTTTTGAACTTACACCACGCTTTTTGGCAGCCCTAGAATGAAACGACAACCATTTATTTTTCTCACTTTCTCTTTCTTCGTCAAATTGCTTAAATCGCTGTTGCTTTTTCTGTTTCTTCTTCTTTAGATATTCTTTGTTGTGGTCTTTTCTATGGCTGTAAAATTTAAAGATAAATTTTCATTAGGTACATGTTACTAATCACTTACCTCAAATTTGTGAACATAAATTCAATACCATAAAATTTATTATTGCATACTAAACTCAGAACATTCGAATTAAGTGTGTAATATTTATGTAAAACATAGTATAAATATCTGTTACAAAACTTTGATAAGAGTACCAAAACATTACAGACATACGTACTTGTTTTCGTCTCCACTGTGAGGTCGTTTCATGCATGTTCCTATTTTTTTCACATCTACGGTGTTGACTACTTCTAATATGGAGGAACCATCAGGATTTACTTTTGAGTTATCTTCACCAATATCTTCAGTGCCAGTATCCAGAAAAGATGTTACAACATCATGATCATTACTGGAACCGTGATTATTTGATACTTTGGAATCACCGTCTGGGATTTGTATTAGATCTTTTGTTAATGCAATTACTTCTTCCAAATCGGCCTTTAACTGCAGCAACTGTTCATTTTGGTAATCATTATGTAAAGCCGCTTTCACCTATAATAAAATAATATGTCTATTATATTAAAACGTAAAGGTAAAAAAATATATCCATTTTACGAAAACAACGTCAACAGAGGTGTGTGAACTTTGACACAGTAAAATTTTATATGAAGAAGGAGTGCAGAAAGCAAAAATAAAATATTATGGTTAAATTTCAACCACTATGACTCATAACTTATTTTTGATTTGTATTAAATAGGTAAATTCCATGAATTACATCACAACAAAAGGGAGGGAGGTTGTTATTTAAATAAGATCTATCAGCAATAATGGCACAACCACAACCTGCTCCTCATATATGTATGTGGACTAGACTATATTTAGAAAAGTGAAGTTGAACGAGATTTACTTACCATCTCTAACTGAATTTCGTACTTGCTTAATTCGTCCGCCATGATTAATTATCAATACGGCTATATGCAATGAATGTAAAACTCAATAATGTATTTTAAAAAATCAACACGAATCAACTGGCTTTAAAACTGTTTGCATTGACTGTTCTCAGCACGACTACACCACTGCACCAGCAAGACTGAACTGAACGTTTTCTGATACTCCTTTATCTCGGAGAAAATAACAATAAGGCTCAACAAGCAAAAAAAATGGCGCACTGTGATTGGTTGTTATATTGTGGGGACGTTACTACCTGAGCCTTTAGCTATATACTCTGTGTCTGAAATAGGCTCTTACATTAAAATCACTATTTGTGTACTAAGATCGAAGATTTTATGTAATTCGTTTCGTAGCTGTACATTTACTGAATGCAAAAACAAGGAGGTTACCGATACGGTTGTTTATATTTTTTTATGTATATTCGGGCATTGTTTCATTATATATAGAGTACGAATAGAAATATTTGGTTTTTGTACAAAAGCGATTTATTACGAAATATACCTAGATCCAATGATGAGTTTTGTAAACCGACAGTGGAACTCTTTGAAAATGACAGCGGATCAACTGCGGTTAATAATAATAATAATAATAATATAATAACTATCGGAAATATATCCTGAAAGATGGTACGGTTGACATATGTCGGGCATGTCACCGTCCCGGGGAATCTATTAGGCATATTATTTCTGGTTGTTCTCGTCTTGCTAACGGTGAATATTTGCACAGGCACAACCAAGTAGCTAGGATCGTACATCAACAGCTTGCCCTTAAATACAAACTTGTGAATTCGGAGGTGCCATACTACAGGTATGTGCCCGACCCAGTTCTCGAGAATGGTCGTGCTACGTTATATTGGGATCGATCTATTATCACAGACAGGACTATTGTTGCCAATAAACCTGATATTGTGGTGATAGATCGATCAGAGCGCCGCGCAATGATTGTCGACATCGCCGTTCCTCATGACGAGAATCTCGTGAAAGTTGAAAAAGAAAAACAAATAAAATATTTGGACTTATCTCACGAGATTGTCGATATGTGGGATGTAGATTCGGTGATCATTGTTCCGATAGTTGTATCTGTTCACGGATTGATAGCCAAGAGCCTCGACCAACACCTTAAGAGGCTCACGTTGGACGGTTGGATCAAGGGTCTGATGCAGAAGGCAGTCCTCCTAGACACGGCACGTATAGTGAGGAGGTTCCTGTCTCTGGAGCCCTAACCACCGGTTTCTTGGTCCCTGTACCCGAAGTCGGTGGTCTACTATTTTTTATATTTTTAAATGTATTTTTTTTTATTTGTATATTTAAAAATGTAATCAATATGTTATATATATAAAATAAAGAGAATAATAATAATAATAAACCTTTTATTTCATGCAAAGTATGGTACATACATTACAATTACAAACATGCATATTTTAAAGAAAAATGTAATTAAAAAATAGTGATGACAATATATATATTTCTTTTTTTTTTTTTTGAAAGTGTTAAAGTATAGTTATTATATAGAAGTTTGTTTGCATGAACCCCTCCTCAAGTGAAGGTGAAGGCCTCCTCTAAAGAATTCCATTTGTCTCTATCTTGAGCTATTTGTGGCCAGCAGGTACCAGCTGTTTTTATCAACTCGTCTGCCCATCTCGTGTGGGGTCTGCCTTTGAGGCGTTTGCCGATTGGGCCCTTCCACGTTGTTACCCTGTTGGTCCATCTTTCGTCCTTTAGCCTCGCTACGTGACCAGCCCACTTCCATTTTAGTGTCTTAGCGTAGGTTAGAGCATCCGGCACTTTGGTGGTTTCTCTAATTTTTGTGTGACGAATTTTTTGCATCTTTTTGATATTGAGCATACTTCGCTCCATTCCTCGTTGGCAGGTAGTGATTTTGCTTTTTAATTTGGGTGTAAATTTCCAAGTTTGACAAGCGTAGGTTAGGCAAGGTAGGAGGCATGACATCATGACTTTTGTTTTAATATTTGTTGGCATATTACCTTTGAATACCTCTTTTAAGGACCAGTACTTGTTCCAAGTATTTTGTACTCTTCTTTCTACTTCTAGTTCATTTTGTTTTCTGTTGAAGCCAATTTGTTTTCCCAGGTAGATGTATTTCTCTGTATATTTCAGAGTTTCAAAGTCCACTGATATTTTTCTCTGGATACTATTTGTCATGACCATTGTTTTCGAAAGGTTCATTTCTAGTCCTACCTGCTTACTAGCTGTGTTTAGTGAGTCAATCATGTTTTGTAATTGTGAGCTAGATTCTGACAGCAGAACTAAGTCATCTGCGAAGCGTAGGTGGGATAAATATTTACCATTGATGTTTAATCCTGTCTTTTCCCAGTTAAATCTTTTTATTATAGACTCTAGGATAGATATAAATAATTTTGGAGACAACGGGTCGCCTTGTTTTACGCCTCTTCCGATGGAAAACGTAGGACCAGTGGTTTCTAGTTTTATTTTTGCTGTGCTACCTTTATAAATGTTTCTGATTATATCTATATACTCTTGTTCAACTTGCTGAGCTTGCAGGGCGGTCCATATACTTGAATGTGACACGGTATCAAAAGCTTTTTTATAATCAATATATGCGATGTAGAGCGCTCTTTGCCTTTCTTGATATTTTTCCATTGTTTGTTCTAGAGTATGTATGTGATCGATTGTGGAAAAGCGCTTGCGAAAGCCTGCTTGTTCTATTGGTTGATTTGCCTCTATTGTGACACTTATTCTTTTGTTAATAATGGAGGAAAACAGTTTGTAGATACATGAGAGCAAGCTTATGGGCCTGTAGTTTGTGATATCTTTTGGGTCACCTTTTTTGTAAATTAAAATAATTTCCGACTCTACCCACTGCGAAGGTATTTCAGCAGTTGTTAATATAAGGTTAAATAGGTGTGTTAACGGGAGAGTCAGTAGTGGACAGGCAGCCTTTATAGCTTTATTTGTAATGCCGTCTGGTCCTGGGCTTTTATCTAACTTTAGCCCCTTTATCTCTTGTGTGACTTCCCTTTCAGTTACCGGTGTTATGTTTCTGCCTTTATTTGTAGAAATACTAACATTTGCGTTGCTATAGCTGGTACTCTCGTTGCCTTGTGTTTTATATAGTGTTTTATAGAAATGGGTTGCTACCTCTATGATTTCTTTACGATTATTTACGGTTTTGTCCTTGCAGTTTAAGCTATCTATCCAATATTTATTTGTTCTTAGTTCTTTAAGGGCCTTTTTTGAGCTTCCTGCTTTTTCCAGATGTTTTTCAATAGTCTTTGATCTGTGGCTTTTGTAGTCATGTTTAATGTATTTACTTATTAGTTTGTATAGAGCTGATAGTTCATTTTTTGTGGCTCGAGTTTTTATCTTAGCATGCTGTAACTCCTGTCTTCTCTTGATAAGTTCTAGTGTACGTTCTTTTAGAACTTTATGGTTACCTTTTGATATTTCGTTAGGGATTCGAGCGTCCTGTAAGCTCTGGGTTATGGCCTTAGTTAATGTGTTATAGTAAGCCTGTACTGAAGTTTTTTCTTGGGATTTATGTAAATCCTGTAACTGAGATGAGATGCTTTGTTTATAAAATATTATTTCTTGTTCAGTTTTCAGTGATGAATATCGATTGCTTTTATACGCTGTGGGTTTTTTCTTCTGCTTTGTGATAGACATTGTTGCTCTGATTGCTCTGTGATCTGATGGGTAGTTCAGGTTTAAAACTTCTATGTTTTGGAGCGTGTTAGGTTGATTTGACAGTACGTAATCTATTTCATTTTTGTATTTATCGTTCGGTGATCGCCAGGTCCATCTTTGGTTTGGTTTTTTATGGAAGAAAGTATTTAAGATGGCAAGTTTGTGTTCGAGGGCGAAATCGATTAGCCTCTGACCTCTCTGGTTTCTTTCACCATACCCGTTTGGTTTCATTATTAGATGTTCATCTTTTCTTGGTTGTCCTATTTTCGCATTGAAATCGCCCATTATTATATAGTTCTTGTAAGCTTGGTCTAGAGCTCTATTGACGTTTGAGTAGAAGATGTTAATCTCTTCTTCACCCGCTGTTTCAGTCGGTGCGTATATTTGTATAATTGACATGGACAATCCTTGTATGTTTAAGTTCAATAATGCTACTCTATCATTTATGCCTATGAAACTTTCAATCCAGTTCTTGCGGGTTTTATTTATTTAGCGGTTAATACTATCTCATAAATATGTATTGTTTCAGCAATCACACAACATAACATGCACAGTCTAAGACGGTCCCGAGGTGGTCTTCTTATCACTATCTTAGCACATGATGGCTAAACCTATCCTAGAGAAATTGAGGCAACTCTTAAATTTTACAAACCGGACAACGTTTATTAACTTGTTGCTTTAACTATACAACTAGGTAGTGTTTATATCGTGTTGCTGAGCTAATTATGAAAGGGTTTTTGACCATAAAGAGTCAGTTGATACCTGTTTGAATAAAATTATCCTGAATCTGATACGTTTTATTTTTTCAATGTATGTTTGGAGAAATTTAATTTCCCCATTTGGTTTTTTTCAAATGTGAAGAAGAGAAAGAAATTCTATTCTCAATGATGAATCATATCTACCCGTTTAACGTTATTTTTTATATGCTAAAAGGATAAATATAAATATAAAACTTAAAAACATAAATAAGAAATTCACCCGAATTGACACAATACCAACAAAGAGCACTAAAGCTTTAAAAAAATACAATGCTAAAACTGAAGAAAACAAAACCTTAATTTCACAGAAAACATTGTTATAACAATAGCTACCTTCTAGTCTGTAACAGCGGTCTTATCGTTTATGATAACAATAACAATAGGTGATGACTAATTCTCCAGGAAACTGAATAATTAGCTCCAGAAACTTTAGTGTATCGTTAGAACGTGGGTATAATAGGGTGAATTTTGAAAATTAATAATAATAATAATAATTAGTATTCTTCCTGCGACCATCGTCAGTGTTAGTCAGTCATAACGCCATGTCTATCATAAAAGTCTACGTACCTGTTCCCGGAGTCGGAGCGCCAGGCACTTCCAAGGTATGTATCTACATACGCTTAATACCTATCGTGAGCGCGTTAATTCACGTCATAAGTTACACAGTACTAGCTTTTGTTCGCGGCTCCGTCTGCCGGTTATCGTGGTGAAAAGTGTCCTTTGTTACTCGCTAAAACTGTAACTTTATTTAGTTTAAAAATTTAATTTTTTAAAACACGTTTGATAGTTTAGGAATGAAAGCAATACAAACAATGACACTTATATTCGATTCTTTAAAATCACTAAAAACTACGTTACTTGGCTATTTAAATTATTAAATAAAAAAAATTACTCGTCATATTCGTCCATCAATGATCATAATATGGCTGGTTACAAATTTAAAGAAAATTAAGTAGTATTTTAGTTAGCCAGTAGCCGTAGTCGAAATTTTCACTTTATTTACAATCCTATATTATCGTTTCCAGATTGTTACAATTCACATTCAATATAAATACTTTCAACACAATTTAAAAGTGCCTTACACAAATTTTACTCTAACGGAGAAAACGTTTTAAAATATTAATCTAACGACATCTTACCTGTACCAGGAGCCTGCGCAACCAAAACCTCGAAGCACTATAACTGTGCTGGAAGATATTCTTCTCCACCCATCCACTAAGATCAAAGTCAAGAAAGCCCATTTTATCAGGCCTTCGTTTGGTTTGTCAACCATACTCACTCCTTATGAAGTTATTAGTAGTGTTAGTGTTAGTAAGCAAAAACCTGTAAGACAAAAACAAAAACCTATAACAAGGTCATGTGCGGAGGAAAAGGGCGGCTGTTCTACGGATCCGTTCCAACACGGTGGCAACCGTGGGGTCGATCGGGACACTCGCGTGATTCAGCCCGCCTCGAAGAGGTTCAATGCCAACTTGGCGGGCTTAACGCATCCTGATCTGGGTGGTTCCCTAATAGTTACAAAATGTTCTAAACTCATTGTGTAAAATATGTTTGAGTCAAGAAAGTATGTCTGAAGCCTCATATTTTCTTTTTAAGCACTCGTTATATTTTAGCGTAGTAGTGGTAGTAGAGAGCTTTCCTGATGTAGCCAAAGGGCAGAGTATTGAATGCTTTGACGCAATTTTCTGAAAGTGTTACTGAATGGTTGATATTGCACGCCCAGAACTTTATCACTACATAAATAAAAAAGCGTTTTATTTAATTAGTGACCTATGTTGAGTGTACCGCAAAGTATCCGCTAAGTATACCACATTTGAAGATCCAGTTATTGAACCTAGGCCGTTTTGATTCTGATTATATGATTTGTGTATAATGTAGCATAAATATTGTTCTGTAAGTTATAGTCTATTGCAGTTGTATCTCGGGTCATTTCACGTAACTATACAGTTACGTGTTCATTATTTTATCATGTATTTCAATCTTCATGTTGTAGAATACTTTCAATATTTACATAATTTGATATAATAGATGTATTCCAAAATATTTGGATTTGAGACAAAAATGGTTAAATTGTCAATGTAAAACCTACCAAACTAAGAATTTCTCAAGAAACAGCTAACAGAAATATCGGCATGTCTTTCTCACATTAGAAATTATTGTATGTTTTTATTTTAACTAGTTATGTATATTTTATAAATATTAATACTATTATTAGTTCTTATTAACCATTAAACTAAAGTTTTTTATTCCCTCTCTTTTATTTCTACCATACATATGCACCTGGCTTGTCCATAATTGAAACAACACAAGGATGATTAGTAGATATTGCCACGTGGCATTATCTACCAAAGTCCGCCTCGTGCAATTGTAATGCAGATCCCTTTATCTTATTATAATTTTTATGTATATTTATTTAAATAAATATATTACATATTAATATATTATTATTTATTTTAAATAAATAGAGGAATCGATAGGTGCTGAGATATATATTATTTAAGGTCGAAAAATAATAAACAAATTTCGTTTTTACATAATTTATTTAACGATCTTAAACATTAAGCACAATGTTCACACTGTGATTGTAACATGTCCATTAGATGATAATGTGGAAGACATCAACTCTCTATCTCCTATTTACAAACAGAGTGGTGTTTTGACAATCAATTCTTGTAATAAAATACAATACAATATTGTAGCACAAGAATACATAATAACTAACAGAAAAAAACAAAAGAAACCAGAAAGAACTAAACCTTTAATTAAGTCACACAATAAGCACACAAAATAATTGACATGTGTTATCCACCTTTCTTCCATTTCGTACCAGATGTGTATTCAGTCATTGGTTTTCCTGAAATTCCACAGGTTCCAACACCAACTCTTCCTGTTAAATTGTCTGGTGTCGCAAATATGCTTTTTGAACTTACACCACGCTTTTTGGCAGCCCTAGAATGAAACGACAACCATTTATTTTTCTCACTTTCTCTTTCTTCGTCAAATTGCTTAAATCTCTGTTGCTTTTTCTGTTTCTTCTTCTTTAGATATTCTTTGTTGTGGTCTTTTCTATGGCTGTAAAATTTAAAGATAAATTTCAATTAGGTACATGTTACTAATCACTTTCCTCAAATTTTTGAACATAAATTCAATACCATAAAATTTATTATTGCATACTAAACTCAGAACATTCGAATTAAGTTTGTAATATTTATGTACAACATAGTATAAGACAACTTTTTTAAATATCTGTTACAAAACTTTGATAAGAGTACCAAAACATTACAGACAAACGTACTTGTTTTCGTCTCCACTGCGAGGTCGTTTCAAGCATGTCCCTATTTTTTTCACATCTACGGTGTTGACTACTGCTAATATGGAGGAACCATCAGGATTTACTTTTGAGTTATCCTCACCAATATCTTCAGTGCCAGTATCCAGAAAAGATGTTACAACATCATGATCATTACTGGAACCGTGATTATTTGATACTTTGGAATCACCGTCTGGGATTTTTATTAGATCTTTTGTTAATGCAATTACTTCTTCCAAATCGGCCTTTAACTGCAGCAACTGTTCATTTTGGTAATCATTATGTAAAGCCGCTTTCACCTATAATAAAATAATATGTCTATTATATTAAAACGTAAAGGTAAAAAAATATATCCATTTTACGAAAACAACGTGAACAGAGGTGTGTGAACTTTGACACAGTAAAATTTTATATGAAGAAGGAGTGCAGAAAGCAAAAAAAAAATTATGGTTAAATTTCAACCACTATGACTCATAACTTATTTTTGATTTGTATTAAATAGGTAAAATCCATGAATTACATCACAACAAAAGGGAGGGAAGTTGTTACTTATATAAGATCTATCAGCAATAATGGCACAACCACAACCTGTTCCACATATATGTATGTGGACTAGACCATATTTAGAAAAGTGAAGTTGAACGAGATTTACTTACCATCTCCAACTGAATTTCGTACTTGCTTAATTCGTCCGCCATGATTAATTATCAATACGGCTATATGCAATGAATCTAAAACTCAATAATGTATTTAAAAAAATCAACACGAATCAACTGGCTTTAAAACTGTTTGCATTGACTGTTCTCAGCACGACTACACCACTGCACCAGCAAGACTGAACTGAACGTTTTCTGATACTCCTTTATCTCGGAGAAAATAACAATAAGGCTCAACAAGCAAAAAAATGGCGCACTGTGATTGGTTGTTATATTGTGGGGACGTTACTACCTGAGCCTCTAGCTATACACTCTGTGTCTGACATAGGCTGTTACATTAAAATCACTATTTGTATATTTGTTGAAATGATAAAATAATAAAACTGGAGGTTTGCAGTTTAAACTTACTTAGAGCACGAAGGATTATGGGTGGTAATGCGTGACGGAAAGATCCAAAGAACAATATCTACGTACAAGAAACAAAGACTGCAAAAGAAGTTTATTTTCGGTTATTTTTCGTAGCTGTACATTTACTGAATGCAAAAACAAGGAGGTTACCAATACGGTTATTCATATTTTTTTATGTATGTTCGGGCATTGTTTCATTATATATAGAGTACGAATAGAAATATTTGGTTTTTGTACAAAAGCGATTTATTCCGAAATATACCTTGATCTGATGATGAGTTTCGTAAACCGACAGTGGAACTCTTCGAAAATGACAGCGGATCAACTGCGGTTAATACTATCTCATAAATATGTATTGTTTCAGCAATCACACAACATAACATGCACAGTCTAAGACGGTCCCGAGGTGGTCTTCTTATCACTATCTTAGCACATGATGGCTAAACCTATCCTAGACAAATTGAGGCAACTCTTAAATTTTACAAACCGGACGACATTTATTAACTTGTTTCTTTAACTATACAAGTAGGTAGTGTTTATATCGTGTTGCTGAGCTAATTATGAAAGGGTTCTTGACCATAAAGTGTCAGTTGATACCTGTTTTAATAAAAATATCCTGAACCTGATACGTTTTATTTTTTCAATGTATGTTTGGGGAAATTGAATTTCCCCATTTGGTTTTTTTCAAATATGAAGAAGAGAAAGAAATTCTATTCTTAATGATGAATCATATCTACCCGTTTAACGTTATTTTTTATTTGCTAAAAGGATAATATAAAAATTAAAAACATAAATAAGAAATTCACCCGAATTGACACAATACCAACAAAGAGCACTAAAGCTTTAAAAAAATACAATGCTAAAACTGAAGAAAACAAAACTTTAATTTCACAGAAAACATTGTCATAACAATAGCTACCTTCTAGTCTGTAACAGCGGTCTTATCGTTTATGATAACAATAACAATAGTTGATGACTAATTCTCCAGGAATATAAATAATTAGCTCCAGAAACTTTAGTGTATCGTTAGAACGTGGGTTTAATAGGGTGAATTTTGAAAAATAATAATAATAATAATAAGTGTTCTTCCTGCGACCATCGTCAGTGTTAGTCAGTCATAACGCCATGTCTATCATAAAAGTCTACGTACCTGTACCCGGAGTCGGAGCGCCAGGCACTTCCAAGGTATGTATCTACGTACGCTTAATACCTATCGTGAGCGCGTTAATTCACGTCATAAGTAGTTACTTTACACAGTACTAGCTTTTGTTCGCGGCTCCGTCTGCCGGTTATCGTGGTGAAAAATGTCCTTTGTTACTCGCTAAAACTGTAACTTTATTTAGTTGAAAAATTTAATTTTTTAAAACACGTTTGATAGTTTAGGAATGAAAGCAATACAAACAATCACACTTATATTCGATTCTTTAAAATCACTAAAAACTACGTTACTTGGCTATTTTAATTATTAATTAAAAAAATTTACTCGTCATATTCGTCCATCGTTAATCATAATATGGCCGCTGACAAATTTAAAGAGAATTAAGTAGTATTTTAGTTAGCCAGTAGCCGTAGTCGAAATTTTTACTTTATTTACAATCCTATAGTATCGTTTCTAGATTGTTACAATTCACATTCAGTATAAATACTTTCAACACAATTTTAAAGAGCCTTACACAAATTTTACTCTAACGGAGAAAACGTTATAAAATATTAATCAAACGACATCTTACCTGTACTAGGAACCTGCGCAACCAAAACCTCGAAGCACTATAACTGTGCTGGAAGATATTCTTCTCCACCCATCCACCAAAATCAAAGTCAATAAGGCCCATTTTATCAGGCCTTCTTTTGGTTTGTCAACCATACTCACTCCTCGTAAAAGGGCCGGTGATCACAATTTCAACAAACGAGTCACGTTAAAGGCTAATTCTATAAAGATGCGGTGAGCTGAATGCGAAAAGTTCAGTCTATGCTAGACCAACTTGGAAGCCTTGCAGGTTATCGCGCCAATTAGGAAACCCCGATTAGAAGAGCCGGGGGCTGTTGGCTCCCTATCTACTAGTGCAGCACACTCGGGCATACCCTTCAGCTTCGACGTGATGATGAAACTACTGGAGCACGAACCCGAATACCCACCCTCGCTCCTACCGTATAGAACTCATTTTGTTTAGCTGTAGTTACATTCATAAAATAAACAAATTGTCGACAGATTCTCGAGTTTCACGCTTACGGGACGATTCTTCACTTTCTCACACTCAAATTCCTCACTACTCACGATTAAGTGAATGTTATGTTTACGTTGGAAGTAAAAAGACAGTGTTTAATCCTGTATATAATGTTTCTAGTATTAATATTATGCTACTTGGTAAGAGTAATCTTTGGTTCTTCTTTAGTAAATAAGAAAATGTTATTAGTGTAAATAATGTAAATATATATATCGCTTGATTTTAACCTTGTATTTTAATCTCACAACATTTGCTTATGAAGTTATTAGTAGTGCTTTTAAGCAAACACCTGTAATACAAAAACAAAAATCTATAATAGGGTCATATGCGGAGGAAGAGGGCGGCTGTTCTACGGATCCGTTCCAACACGGTGGCAACCGTGGGGTCGATCGGGACACTCGCGTGATTCAGCCCGCCTCGAAGAGGTTCAATGCCAACTTGGCGGGCTTAACGCATCCTGATCTGGGTGGTTCCCTAATAGTTACAAAATGTTCTAAACTCATTGTGTAAAATATGTTTGAGTCAAGAAAGTATGTCTGAAGCCTCATATTTTCTTTTTAAGCACTCGTTATATTTTAGCGTAGTAGCGGTAGTAGAGAGCTTTCCTGATGTAGCTAAAGGGCAGAGTATTGAATGCTTTGACGCAATTTTCTGAAAGTGTTACTGAATGGTTGGTATTGCACGCCCAGAACCTTATCACTACATAAATAAAAAAGCGTTTTATTTAATTAGTGACCTATGTTGAGTGTACCGCAAAGTATCCGCTAAGTATACCACATTTGAAGATCCAGTTATTGAACCTGGGCCGTCTTGATTCTGATTATATGATTTGTGTATAATGTAGCATTAATATTGTTCTGTAAGTTATAGTCTATTGCAGTTGTATCTCGGGTCATTTCACGTAACTATACAGTTACGTGTTCATTATTTTATCATGTATTTCAATGTTCATGTTGTAGAATACTTTCAATATTTACATGATTTGATATAATAGATGTATTTCAAAATATTTGGATTTGAGACAAAAATGGTTCAATTGTCAATGTAACCTACCAAACTAAGAATTTCTCAAGAATCAGCTAACAGAAATATCTTCATGTCTTTCTCACATAAGAAATTATTGTATGTTTTTTTTAACTAGTTATGTATATTTTATAAATATTAATATTATTATTAGTTCTTATCAACCATTAAACTAAAGTTCTTTATTCCCTCTCTTTTATTTCTACCATACATATGCACCTGGCTTGTCCATAATTGAAACAACACAAGGATGATTAGTAGATATTGCCACGTGGCATTATCTACCAAAGTCCGCCTCGTGCAATTGTAATGGAGATCCCTTTATCTTATTATAATTTTTATGTATATTTATTTAAATAAATATATTACATATTAATATATTATTATTTATTTTAAATAAATAGAGGAATCGATAGGTGCTGAGATATATATTATTTAAGGTCGAAAAATAATAAACAAATTTCGTTTTTACATAATTTATTTAACGATCTTAAACATTAAGCACAATGTTCACACTGTGATTGTAACATGTCCATTAGATGATAATGTGGAAGACATCAACTCTCTATCGTCTATTTACAAACAGAGTGGTGTTTTGACGATCAATTCTTGTAAGAAAACACAATACAATATTGTAGTACAAGAATACATAATAACTGACAGAAAAAAACAAAAGAAACTAGAAAGAACTAAACCTTTAATTAAGTCACACAATAAGCACACAAAATAATTGACATGTGTTATCCACCTTTCTTCCATTTCGTACCAGATGTGTATTCAGTCATTGGTTTTCCTGAAATTCCACAGGTTCCAACACCAACTCTTCCTGTTAAATTGTCTGGTGTCGCAAATATGCTTTTTGAACTTACACCACGCTTTTTGGCAGCCCTAGAATGAAACGACAACCATTTATTTTTCTCACTTTCTCTTTCTTCGTCAAATTGCTTAAATCTCTGTTGCTTTTTCTGTTTCTTCTTCTTTAGATATTCTTTGTTGTGGTCTTTTCTATGGCTGTAAAATTTAAAGATAAATTTTAATTAGGTACATGTTACTAATCACTTACCTCAAATTTTTGAACATAAATTCAATACCATAAAATTTATTATTGCATACTAAACTCAGAACATTCGAATTAAGTATGTGATATTTATGTAAAACATAGTATAAGACAACTTTTTTAAATATCTGTTACAAAACTTTGTTAAGAGTACCAAAACATTACAGACATACGTACTTGTTTTCGTCTCCACTGCGAGGTCGTTTCAAGCATGTCCCTATTTTTTTCACACCTACGGTGTTGACTACTTCTAATATGGAGGAACCATCAGGATTCACTTTTGAGTTATCTTCACCAATATCTTCAGTGCCAGTATCCAGAAAAGATGTTACAACATCATGATCATTACTGGAACCGTGATTATTTGATACTTTGGAATCACCGTCTGGGATTTTTATTAGATCTTTTGTTAATGCAATTACTTCTTCCAAATCGGCCTTTAACTGCAGCAACTGTTCATTTTGGTAATCATTATGTAAAGCCGCTTTCACCTATAATAAAATAATATGTCTATTATATTAAAACGTAAAGGTAAAAAAATATATCCATTTTACGAAAACAACGTGAACAGAGGTGTGTGAACTTTGACACAGTAAAATTTTATATGAAGAAGGAGTGCAGAAAGCAAAAATAAAATATTATATTTAAGTTTCAACCACTATGACTCATAACTTATTTTTGATTTTTTGATTTGTATTAAATAGGTAAATTCCATGAATTACATCACAACAAAAGGGAGGGAGGTTGTTATTTATATAAGATCTATCAGCAATAATGGCACAACCACAACCTGCTCCACATATATGTATGTGGACTAGACTATATTTAGAAAAGTGAAGTTGAACGAGATTTACTTACCATCTCCAACTGAATTTCGTACTTGCTTAATTCGTCCGCCATGATTAATTATCAATACGGCTATATGCAATGAATCTAAAACTCAATAATGTATTTTAAAAAATCAACACGAATCAACTGGCTTTAAAACTGTTTGCATTGACTGTTATCAACACGACTACACCACTGCACCAGTAAGACTGAACTGTAAGTTTTCTGAGATTCTGATAGTGGTACACGACGTAAAAGTAATAAAGAATTTCTTTATATAGTTATAGATACGGGTTCGCAGAAAACAACAAGTCTCAACAAGCAAAGACAGAGTGCTAAGTGATTGAATCCCTAGCTATATCCACATTGTCTGACAAAAAATAATCTCTGACATTAAAATTACTAATTGTATTAAATTATGATGACGACATCATTTGTTCTATTAACATTAGTGCTTGTAGTTATCAATTAGCTAATCGCGTAATTACTTAACACTTATTACTCATGTTTAAAGTCGTTTAATCGTTTACTATAGAGCCTTATGGGTTATAATAGGTTCATGAAGTGATTTGTTTGGTATTTCTGTTACTTTTTACAATTATTAATATTAATGTCAGACATAATGAGATTATTTGTTTTTCTATTCTTAGCATTGAGACAATGGGAGTATCCCTAGCTATATCCCCTTTGCCTTCTACCAAATACAACCATTTGTTAACGATATAATGGGCTGTAATGATAATATCAACGACGAAGCCGAGATGGGTGGTGTAACATGTTGACACGTAACAGCGTAAAAAGTTTGATAAGGAGATGCTGTTAAAGGTGGCCCAGTCACAGTCCAAAACGAGTCAAGATGAAGGCTAAATCGCAAAAGAAGTGACGAGCCAAATTAGAAGAGCTCAGGCTAAGTGCGACTAACTTGAGAGCCTTGCAAGCTATCTGGTCAAGTAAGAAACGCTGATTAAAAGGGCCAGGGGCCGTTGGCGAATCTCTGTCTATTAGTGCAGGACAATCGGGCATACCCTTCAGCCGGAACAAGAACTTGAACCCGAATACGCACACTCGCTTATACCGTACATAAGTTAACTCTGTTAACGGTAGTTTATATCACTAACAATTCAATTATATAGATAACAACAACTTGTTGTCGTTAATAAGTGTTGTGTTACCCTTATAATGAAAATGAAGTAACTCGTTATGATAAGTGTAGAACAAAAAAGTCATAAAAAAAATCAGTGAGCCCTATATTGAGTGTAAACTTGTAAAGATCCACTAAGTTACCACACACGCATTTTTATATTTGACATAATCATAATAATCAACAAAAATAAGAATTTCTCAAGAAACAGCTTACAGACATATCGTCATGTCTTTGTCGCCTCAGAAATAATGGCATATTTTATAAATATTAATATGCGTATTCGTGTATGTATTTTGAATGGTAATAAAATTATTATTAGTACTTAGAAATCCATAAACTAAAGTTCTTAATTCTCTCTCTCTTATTTCTACCATACATATGCAACTGCCTTGTCCCTTACTGAATCAACACAAGGCTGGTAGATATTGCCACGTGGCATTAGGTCCGCCTCGGACAATTGTAATGCAGATTCCTTTAACTAGTGCGAATGAATAGAGAATCGGAGAAAATAACAATAAGGCTCAAGAAGC
Organism: Spilosoma lubricipeda; assembly: GCA_905220595.1. Classification (NCBI taxonomy): domain Eukaryota; kingdom Metazoa; phylum Arthropoda; class Insecta; order Lepidoptera; family Erebidae; genus Spilosoma; species Spilosoma lubricipeda. The sequence continues at coordinate 10,871,804 of HG992296.1, read as the reverse complement.
AAAAAAAAACGGCGCACTATGATTGGTTGTTATATTGTGGGGACGTTACTACCTGAGCCTCTAGCTATATACTCTGTGTCTGAAATAGGCTCTTACAATAAAATCACTATTTGTATATTTGTTGAAATGATAAAATAATAAAAAACATGAAATAATGAAAACAATATTTTCGAACAGAACGAGATCAATAAAATAAAAGTTCTACAAAATTTCGTGTTATTTAGATACTAATTAATTAATGGTAAAACATTTTTTAATTAATATAAATCATCTTTACATGAAATACACTTATGATTCCCGAATTGAGTTACACCTTCCACTTACACACAACAGTTGTTTTCAGCAAATGAAATCAAATATTCTGCAGTTAGGTTACATGACACCTTTAATTGAACATGACGGTTTACATATCGGAAATAAACAGCGTCTGCAGAATCTCTGTTAGTATAAATTTAACTCGCTTGCTCGAAGTTTGCAGTTTAAACTTACTTAGAGTACGAAGGATTATGGGTGGTAATGCGTGACAGGCAGTTTTATCACCATGTTATTCTGCTATGGTATCACACGCCTTTGTGGATAACTTAGATTTAATGGTATTCTTAAGATTCTGCAATGGCAAATTCCTAATCACCCTCTTCTTCTAAGCATTCTCTTTTCCTCTCCTCAAGGAACGCAACACAAGTATGCGTTATAAATTATATTTATTTTGTAAGTAAATCTATAAAAACTAGAGCGAGCATCATCAATTCCTTTACTCTTTGTAATCTAGTGGTTAGCAACGCGAGTTTATGCTTAGTTCTAGTATTGTGTCATGAACGTCGCTAAACTTTGTGTATAATTGGAGATTTTTCTTAACATATACTAAACTGTCATAAACGAATTGAGATGCAACTGTCATGATATCAATTTCTTTAATTTTATCCCTTAGTGACCGTATATAACCAAATAACCATTCGTTGATTGACGAATTTTATAAACCTCGTATGTTACATCAAGCACGTCTAGAAGGTGACGTGGATGTTCAACCAGCAGTTGTGTATCAAATAAATACCCGACCGTGCTTCAGTGATCCTCCTAGAACACTTTAACTGGACAAAAACGACTATTGAACTAATAATATTTAGTTAATATAAGCTCATTAGGTTCACACATTAAGTACCCAAACTTAATTACCTTACCCCTGTTAGTTAGTATAAAATTATGATAATAAACAATGCATTCATTTGCAGTTTTACTCCATATCTAATAGAGCTTAATAGGGATAGCACATAAGACCACATTTCTTAAGAGGTAGATAATAATACTTCTGCTAAGATACACCTTCATTCATGCACTCTTACACGTGCGCACAAACTTAAATATTAAAATTTGTTCACTAAATGGAGATAAATGTGTCGTCATTCGGTTTTTGTTTTTGGAATTTAAATGTTATTTAAGTCTAATAATTATATATTAGAACTTGCAGTAACCAATTAAGTAATTGTGTACTTACTTAATACTTATTATTCGTCCTTAAAATTACTGGGTGGGTCTAGGAAGTTTTAAAAATTAGTTTAATGGTTCAGGCGTTAAATCGTAATAAACAAACACACTGGTAGTCACATTAATCTTTACGATTGTTAAAAGTCACTAAAAACTCCACTCCTGAAAAGATCGAATATTTTATGTAATTCGTTTTGTAGCTGTACATTTACTGAATGCAAAAACAAGGAGGTTACCAATACGGTTGTTTATATTTTTTATGTATGATCGGACATATTTCCATTAGATATAGAGTGCGAATAGAAATATTTGGTTTTTGAACAAAAGCGATTTATTCCGAATTATAACCAGATCTGATGATGAGTTTTGTAGACCGACAGTGGAACTCTTCGAAAATGACAGCGGATCAAGTGCGATTAATGCTATCTCATAAATATGTATTGTTTCAGCAATCACACAACATAACATGCACAGTCTAAGACGGTCCCGAGGTGGTCTTCTTATCACTATCTTAGCATATGATGGCTAATCCCATCCTAGAGAAATTGAGGCAACTCTTAAATTTTACAAACCGGACGACATTTATTATTTTGTTTCTTTAACAGTACAAGTAGGTAGTATTTATATCGTGTTGCTGAGCTAAATATAAAAGGGTTTTTGACCATAAAGAATCAGTTGATACCAGTTTTAATAAAATAATAAAAACATAAATAAGAAATTCACCCGAATTGACACAATACCAACAAAGAGCCCCAAAGCTTTAAAAAAATACAATGCTAAAACTGAAGAAAACAAAACCTTAATTTCACAGAAAACGTTGTTATAACAATAGCTACCTTCTAGTCTGTAACAGCGGTCTTATCGTTTATGATAACAATAACAATAGGTGATGACTAATTCTCCAGGAATATAAATAATTAGCTCCAGAAACATTAGCCTATCGTTAGTACGTGTGTATAAATAGGGTGAATTTTGAAAATTATAGTATTCTTCCTACGACCATCGTCAGTGTTAGTCAGTCATAACGCCATGTCTATCATAAAAGTCTACGTACCTGTACCCGGAGTCGGAGCGCCAGGCACTTCCAAGGTATGTATCTACGTACGCTTAATACCTATCGTGAGCGCGTTAATTCACGTCATAAGTAGTTACTTTACACAGTACTAGCTTATGTTCGCGGTTCCGTCTGCCGGTTATCGTGGTGAAAAGTGTCCTTTGTTAGTGTGTGTGTACTTTTTTTTATTGTTATAAAGTCAGTATAAATTTTTCAACATAATTTTAACGTGTCTTACACAAATTTTACTCTAACGGAGAAAGCATTATAAAATATTAATCTAACGACATCTTATCTTATCTACCAGGAGCCTGCGCAACCAAAACCTCGAAGCACTATAACTGTGCTGGAAGATATTCTTCTCCACCCAGCCACCAAGATCAATGTCAATAAGGCCCATTTTATCAAGCCTTCGTTTGGTTTGTCAACCGTACTGACTCCTGGTAAAGGGGCCGGTAGTCATAATGTCAACGACGTTACGAAGATGGGTTGTGTCAAGCATTTTGACAAGAAACAGCGTATTAACTCGGAGAGGAAGACGCTGTTAAAAATGGCCAAGAATGAGAACCCTGAACGAGTCAAGTTAAAGGCTAATTCTAAAAAGATGCGGCGAGCTGAATTCGAAGAGATCGGTCTATGCGAGACCAACTTGGGAACCTTACAGGTTATCGCACCAATTAAGAAACCCCGATTAGAAGAGCCGGGGGCTGTTGGCGACTCCGTATCAAGTAGTGCAGCACACTCGGGCATACCCTTCAGCTATGACGAGATGTTGAAACTACTGGAGCACGAACCGGAATACGCACACTCGCTCCTACCGTATATAAGTCATTTTGTTTAGCTGTTGTTTTATTCATAAAATAAACAAATTTGTCAACAGGTTCTCGAGTTTCACTTTTTACGTGACGATTCTTCGCTCTTTCAGACTCACATTCCTCACTACTCACGATTAAGTGAATAGTAATCTGTCCTTATGTCCTTATGTATATATGAATTGTATATATTTTATTAATATCTAGCTATTTGGTAAGAGTAATCTTTAGTTCTTCTTTAGTAAGTAAGAAAATGTTATTAGTGTCAATAATGTAAATATACATATCGCTTGATTTTAATCTTGTATTTTTATTTCTCAACATTTACTTATGAAGTTATTAGTAATGTTTTTAAGCAAAAACCTGTAAGACAAAAACCTATAACAAGGTCATGTGCGGAGGAAGAGGGCGGCTGTTCTACGGATCCGTTCCAACACGGTGGCAACCGTGGGGTCGATCGGGACACTCGCGTGATTCAGCCCGCCTCGAAAAGGTTCAATGCCAACTTGGCGGGCTTAACGCATCCTGGTCTGGGAGGTCCCTTAAGAGTTACAAACTGTTCTAAACTCATTGTGTAAAATATGTTTGAGTAAAGATAGTACTCCATAGTATGTCTTAAGCCTCATATTTTCTTTTTAAGCACTCGTTATAATTTAGCGTAATAGTGGTAGTAGAGAGCGTTCCTGATGTAGCCAAAGGGCAGAGTATTGAATGTTTTGACGCAATTATCTGAAAGTGTTACTCAAGGGTTGGTATTTCACGCCCAAAAACTTATCACTAGGTACATAAATAAAAAAGCCTTTTATTTACTTAGTGACCTATGTTGAGTGTACCGCAAAGTATCCGCTAAGTATACCACATTTGAAGATCCTGTTACTGAACCTAGGCCGTTTTGGTTCTGATTATATGATTTGTGTATTAATGTAGCATAAATATTGTTCTGTAAGTTATAGTCTATTGCAGTTGTATCTCGGGTCATTTCACGCACCTATACAGTTACGTGTTCAGTATTTTAGCATGTATTTCAATGTTCATGTTGTAGAATACTTTCAATATTTACATAATTTGATATAATAGATGTATTCCAAAATATTTGGATTTGAGACAAAAATGGTTAAATTGTCAATGTAACCTACCAAACTAAGAATTTCTCAAGAAACAGCTAACAGAAATATCGGCATGTCTTTGTCACATTAGAAATTATTGTATGTTTTTTTTTAACTAGTTATGTATATTTTATAAATATTAATTTATTATTAGTTCTTATTAACCATTAAACTAAAATTCTTTATTCCCTCTCTTTTATTTCTACCATACATATGCACCTGGCTTGTCCATAATTGAAACAACACAAGGATGATTAGTAGATATTGCCACGTGGCATTATCTACCAAAGTCCGCCTCGTGCAATTGTAATGCAGATCCCTTTATCTTATTATAATTTTTATGTATATTTATTTAAATATATATATTACATATTAATATATTATTATTTATTTCAATAAATAGAGGAATCGATAGGTGCTGAGATATATATTATTTCAGGTCGAAAAATAATAAACAAATTTCGTTTTTACATAATTTATTTAACGATCTTAAACATTAAGCACAATGTTCACACTGTGATTGTAACATGTCCATTAGATGATAATGTGGAAGACTTCAACTCTCTATCGTCTATTTACAAACAGAGTGGTGTTTTGAAGATCAATTCTTGTAATAAAATACAATACAATATTGTAGTACAAGAATACATAATAACTAACAGAAAAAAAAACAAAAGAAACTAGAAAGAACTAAACCTTTAATTAAGTCACACAATAAGCACACAAAATAATTGACATGTGTTATCCACCTTTCTTCCATTTCGTACCAAATGTGTATTCAGTCATTGGTTTTCCTGAAATTCCACAGGTTCCAACACCAACTCTTCCTGTTAAATTGTCTGGTGTCGCAAATATGCTTTTTGAACTTACACCACGCTTTTTGGCAGCCCTAGAATGAAACGACAACCATTTATTTTTCTCACTTTCTCTTTCTTCGTCAAATTGCTTAAATCTCTGTTGCTTTTTCTGTTTCTTCTTCTTTAGATATTCTTTGTTGTGCTCTTTTCTATGGCTGTAAAATTTAAAGATAAATTTTAATTAGGTACATGTTACTAATCACTAACCTCAAATTTTTGAACATAAATTCAATACCATAAAATTTATTATTGCATACTAAACTCAGAACATTCGAATTAAGTATGTAATATTTATGTAAAACATAGTATAAGACAACTTTTTTAAATATCTGTTACAAAACTTTGATAAGAATACCAAAACATTACAGACATACGTACTTGTTTTCGTCTCCACTGTGAGGTCGTTTCAAGCATGTCCCTATTTTTTTCACATCTACGGTGTTGACTACTACTATTATGGAGGAACCATCAGGATTTACTTTTGAGCTATCTTCACCAATATCTTCAGTGCCAGTATCCAGAAAAAATGTTACAACATCATGATCATTACTGGAACCGTGATTATTTGATACTTTGGAATCACCGTCTGGGATTTTTATTAGATCTTTTGTTAATGCAATTACTTCTTCCAAATCGGCCTTTAACTGCAGCAACTGTTCATTTTGGTAATCATTATGTAAAGCCGCTTTCACCTATAATAAAATAATATGTCTATTATATTAAAACGTAAAGGAAAAAAAAATCCATTTTACGAAAACAACGTGAACAGAGGTGTGTGAACTTTGACACAGTAAAATTTTATATGAAGAAGGAGTGCAGAAAACAAAAAAAATATTATGGTTAAATTTCAACGACTATGACTCATAACTTATTTTTGATTGTTTGATTTGTATTAAATAGGTAAATTCCATCACAACAAAAGGGAGGGAGGTTGTTATTTATATAAGATCTATCAGAAATAATAGCACAACCACAACCTGCTCCACATATATGTATGTGGACTAGACTATATTTAGAAAAGTGAAGTTGAACGAGATTTACTTACCATCTCCAACTGAATTTCGTACTTGCTTAATTCGTCCGCCATGATTAATTATCAATACGGCTATATGCAATGAATGTAAAACTCAATAATGTATTGTAAAAATTCAACACGAATCAATTGGCTTTAAAACTGTTTGCATTGACTGTTCTCAGCACGACTACACCACTGCACCAGCAAGACTGAACTGAACGTTTTCTGATACTCCTTTATCTCGGAGAAAATAACAATAAGGCTCAACAAGCAAAAAAAATGGCGCACTGTGATTGGTTGTTATATTGTGGGGACGTTACTACCTGAGCCTCTAGCTATATACTCTGTGTCTGAAATAGGCTCTTACATTAAAATCACTATTTGTATATTTGTTGAAATGATAAAATAATAAAACTTTAGATTTGCAGTTTAAACTTACTTAGAGCACGAAGGATTATGGGACTGTCATAAAAGTCTACGTACCTGTACCCGGAGTCGGAGCGCCAGGCACTTCCAAGGTATGTATCTACGTACGCTTAATACCTCACACTCACATTCCTCACTACTCACGATTAAGTGAATAGTAACCTGTCCTTACGTATGTATGTTTTGTATATATTGTATTAATATCTAGCTATTTGGTAAGAGTAATCTTTCGTTCTTCTTTAGTAAATAAGAAAATGTTATTAGTGTAAAGTCGTAATGTAAATATATATATATCGCTTGATTGTAATCTTGTATTTTTATTTCACAACATTTACTTATGAAGGTATTAGTAGTGTTAGTGTTAGTAAGCAAAAACCTGTAAGACAAAAACAAAAACCTATAACAAGGTCATATGCGGAGGAAGAGGGCGGCTGTTCTACGGATCCGTTCCAACACGGTGGCAACCGTGGGGTCGATCGGGACACTCGCGTGATTCAGCCTGCCTCGAAGAGGTTCAATGCCAACTTGGCGGGCTTAACGCATCCTGATCTGGGTGGTCCCCTAATAGTTACAAAATGTTTTAAACTCATTGTGTAAAATATGTTTGAGTCAGTAAAGTACTCCGTAATATGTCTTAGGCTTCATATTTTCTTTTTAAGCACTCGTTATATTTTTGCGTTGTAGTGGTAGTAGCCAAAGGGCAGAGTATTGCATGCTTTGTCGCAACTTTCTGAAAGTGTTACTCAAGGGTTGGTATTTCACGCCCAAAAACTTAACACTACATAAATAAAAAAACCTTTAATTTACCCATGTTATTTACTTAGTGACCTATGTTGAGTGTACCGCAAAGTATCCGCTAAGTATACCATATTTGAAGATCCTGTTATTGAACCTAGGCCGATTTGATTCTGATTATATGACTGGTGTATTAATGTAGCATAAATATTGTTCTGTAAATTATAGTCTATTGCAGTTATATCTCGGGTCATTTCACGTACCTATACAGCTACGTGTTCAGTATTTTATCATTTATTTCAATGTTCATGTTGCAGAATACTTTCAACATTTACATGATTTGATATAATAGATGAATTCCAAAATATTTGGATTTGATTTTTTTATCTAGTTATGTATATTTAAATATTAATATTATTATTAGTTCTTAATAACCATTAAACTAAAGTTCTTTATTCCCTCTCTTTTATTTCTTCCATACATATGCACCTGGCTTGTCCATAATTGAAACAACACAAGGATGATTAGTAGATATTGCCACGTGGCATTATCTACCAAAGTCCGCCTCGTGCAATTGTAATGCAGATCCCTTTATCTTATTATAATTTTTATGTATATTTATTTAAATAAATATATTACATATTAATATATTATTATTTATTTAAATAAATAGGGGAATCGATAGGTGTTGAGATGGATATTATTGAAGGTCGAAAAATAATAAACATATTTCGTTTTTACACAACTTACTTACTTAACGATCTTAAACATTAAGCACAATGTTCACACTGTGATTGTAACATGTCTATTAGATGATAATTTGGAAGACATCAACTCTCTATCGTCTATTTACAAATAGAGTGGTGTTTTGAAGATCAATTCTTCGCTCGCGATTCAATCGCGATTATTTGATACTTTGGAATCACCGTCTGGGATTTTTATTAGATCTTTTGTTAATGCAATTACTTCTTCTAAATCGGCCTTTAACTGCATCAACTGTGCATTTTGGAAATCATTATGTAGAGCCGCTTCCACCTATAATGAAATAAATATGTCTATTATATTAAAAAAATCTACCCTTTTTACGAAAACTACGTGAACAGAAGTGTGTGTACTTTGACACAGTGAATTTTTTTATGAAGAAGGAGTGCAGAAAGGAAAAAAAATGTGGTTGAATTTAAACCACTACGACTTATAACAATTTGTAATAAATAGGTAAATTCCACTAATTACATCACAACAAAAGGTAGGGAGGTTTTTATTAATATAAGATCTATCAGCAATAATGGCAACCACAACCAGCTCCACAATATGTATGTGGATTATTTTTAGAAAGGTGTAGTGGAACGTGATTTATTTACCATCTCCAACTGAATTTCGTAATTGCTTAAATCGGCCGCCATGATTTATTATTAATACGGCTATATGTTCTCTAATAGTAGGTATCTAATATAAAAATACTTAATGAATCTTAAATTCAATTATGTATTTATGTATTGTTTAAAACTGTTTGCATTGACTGTTCTCAACTCGACTACACCTCTGCACCAGCAAGACTGAACTGAAAGTTTTCTGAGACTCTGATAGTGGTAGACGACGTAAATGTAATATAGAATTTCTTTATTTAGTTTAAATAAATACTGGTTTGCAGAAAACAACAAGTCTCAACAAGCAAAGACAGAGTGCTAAGTGATTGAATCCCTAGCTATATCCACAGTGTCTTACAAAAAAATAATCTCTGACATTAAAATTACTAATTGTATTAAATTATGATGACGACATAATTCGTTCTATTAACATTAGTGTTTGTAGTAATCAATTAGCTAATCGTGTAATTACTTAACACTTATTACTCATGTTTAAAGTCGTTTAATCGTTTACAATGTCGCATTATGGGAATTAATACGTTCATGAAGTGATTTGTTCGTTGTTTCTGTTAATTTTTATAATTATTAAGATTAATGTCAGAGATAATGAGATTACTTGTTTTTCTTTTCTTAGAATTGAGATAATGGGAGTTTCCCTTGTAACCCCTGAACCTGTCAGGGAGTCACCTCACCGACTAGCCAACCGTAGACCATGAGATCCTCAGGGCGCCGTAAAGAAATAAGTTAAATAAATAAATAAATTTAGACAAAGATAAATAAAAGTTAAAAAAGATAATATGTGTGGGTGTGTGTTTGGGATACCAGGGTGCTCTTCATAAGAAACGAATACTCCTCTGTAATGCATTCATATATTCACAATAAATAAAATTACAGGTAACAAGATTATAAAGATTATACATGTGGGTTATCACTAGCTTAAAATTATTGTAATACAGTAAATAAACCACTCTTCGGTGTCGCTGCACTTCAGACCGACACCCAGATGACTCCCAACCCCTTTCAGACCTCAGGTGAGGATCTATTCGGGCTTCTAAGGATGATCTTAAAATCTGATAAAATTACAACACCTTATGTAGGTGAAAAAATATAAAGTAGGTACTTTGTATTATATGTGTCCCAGTAAGGAATCCTTGGGACACGTAAGTGAGCTAGGTGGTGAGCTGCGGGCTGCCTCAGACGATATCCCTGCCAGGATTTAACCTCACAACCAGGATGTGTGCTCCGTAATCTACTGGTTCTGTCCGGAACCATGAACCCTACACAGAAAATACATCTCCTAGACACACATTCAAAGAAATAAAGACATGGTTAAGATTAATTTATAGGTTATATTTGATTTTTTACCTCAGACGGGGAATTGAAGATTACAGCAGCGTTTCACTATACACAGCGAACAACAATCACGAGGCTTATGCAGGATAGTCACAATAGGCAGAGAACTGAAGACAGTGAACCAGTCATCCACAAAATCCTCGTTTATAAAGACTTGGAAACGAATGTTCGAGAATCTCCCACCACTTTTTCAGCTAAACATGAGCACCACACACTCCGATATATTCTAATGCAAGGGCACTATTTCGCGAAGTGAACAATTGCATATCAATTAATACTGAAAAAAGGTTATTCTTAAATTTTGCAAGATGCAACTGTCAACAGTGACTGTATGACGCAGTGCAGAATAACGCCATCTGGTGCCTCTTGGATGAACTGTTCGGCCAGTCGAACCAATAGCAAGAGCGTAACTCGCCGTGAAGGCGCCGTGCTCACCTTTTTGTGTTGATATAATACAATGAAATAGAATTAAGAAAAACAAATGCTACACCATCCCCTTCCTCACAGAATTCCCTGAGTTGAGCACGAAGGGAATACCTAGCACAGAGCAAAAATATAGTCCACTCTGGAAGAATACAAAAACTGAACTAAAAAATATAACATAGGTCATTATGTTGATAGTGAAAAGACTACTATAAGATGCCCATACATTGACTCCACGCCCTACATCACTGTATGCATGTCACATAGGTGAATTGCACAGTGTGGAGAGGTGTGTGTCATTAATTATCGTTCAACACAAAAAGTATTAGATTACGTTCGTATGAACGACTTAAATATAGAAGAGATACAGTGGGGAGAAGGAACAGAAGATGGTTCCTCTTCACTGTATTTTAAAATGTCTTTAATATGGTATGTCCCCAAATTCTTACCATCCAAATCTGACAGTTCATAGACCAGAGGTGAGCGCTTTGCGGTGACTATGCACTTTATAAATTTAGGGGCCAACTTGGAAGGGAAGTTTTTGTCCTTGTTGGAAAGATAATGGGTTCTCTTATAGACAAACTGTCCCACCTTTAACTCCACATGCCTTTTTCTGAGGTTGTAGTACTTCTCGTTACGCTGGTGAGAAACATTCAAATGTTTGCTCACCTGATCGTATACACGACGAAGTTCCTTCAACCTCTCGCCACAGGACACAGGCCTGTCAATGGAGGCAGAGTTAGGATGGGAAGACATTAGGATGGAAGGTTTCGACACACGCTTTGGGCCACCCATTCGGCCAGGACGAGCAGTGTCCACTGGTTTGCACTGCCCACAAGCTTCACACTTGCCCACATATTCCTTAACGCTCTCATACATCTTGGGCCAGTAGTAGTTGAGGGCCAAGCGTTTGTGGGTTTTCCGAACACCTCCATGGGCACTCGTGACGTGGTCATGGTACTTGGAGAGCAGGGACAGCCTGTCCTCCTGTGGCACCACCAGCTTCCAGCTAAACTTTGATGTTAATGTGTATTTGCCTTTTGTCAGCCTATACAAAGCATCGTTGCGTATGTCGAAGCTAGGGAAGTGACGGGGGTTATTCTTCACACTTTTTAGAGTGTGCAGGTACCAAGAATCCTTGGAGACACTGGTGTCTATTGCGTCAACCGTATCAATGACATGATGCACCAAGGATGCACGTCCTAAACCTACCTTGTCAGTGTTGATGTTATTGAACTTCTCAATAACGCTATTTATAATCCGCTTCTGATCAGCGGTCAAATTATCGTAACCCTCCAAACCACGGTTGAGAGCCAGTGACTCAACAGGATTACACTCATCAAAATTAGAGAGATTGATATTTCGAGATATCAATCTATCCCCTAAATGAAATTGTTGCCAGAAGTCAACACCAAATATCATAGGAGTGGTGATTTCCGGGACAACATAAAACTTAATAACTCTGACAGCAGAGTTATATACTATAGGAAGAGAAATACAGCCTAGACAAGACAGAGATGTGCCGTCTGCTGTAGTTAAACTAAAATTGGGGCTGATGTTTTCAAGATCAAACCCTAATTCAAAAAATTTGTGGTGCGCACCCTTACCTAAGATAGAGCAGGCCGCACCTGTATCAAGTAGACCTAGAACATTTAAGTTCATGATCTTAACTACTAAATACGGTCTAATATCATTATCCCGTTTATTAAACAGGACCCTATCAGAGGAGACATCAGACAGAGTAGAATGCACTGAACTGATGGGAAAGCTCTTAGCAAGGCCCTGACTTACCCGTTTCTTTGGCTTGATAAAACACTGGGAACATTCCGGTGCTCTGACTCCTTTCTGACCACACCGGAAACACACCACCTCTCTCGACTTTGTGCAGCTGGGAGTAGCATGACCGCCCTCACCACAGCGAAAACAATTGTGCTCGCTCGAGGTTGATGGACGAGTCACTGCAGAGACCTGTTGGTGAGTTTTATATGATGATTTGGGTTTAAATTTTTGGTGGTGTAGATCCACAGTGATACTGCATTTCTCAAAGGCTGGCTCATGGAATGCCTCAGCCCTTGCACGAGCAAGTTCTAGGCGCTTCCCCAATCGCTTCAGGTCGGTGATGGACTTGACGTCATGAAGAGCTAATTCCTTCATGTAGTCAGGCCTTATGTTATGCATCAGAATGTCCAGTTGTTCCTCACTGGGCATCTTGCATGAGAGTCTAGAGAACATGGCCTGCATCGTAGAGATGTAATTGCCCAATGTTTCAGATCGAGCCTGTGTACGCTGCCTGATTTCATTTCGGAGACGATAATCGTAGTCGGGAAGGTCGAAGTTCTCCCTCAGCTCTTCCAACACAGCCTCATAAGAAGCAAAGTCCACCCTGTTGGCACGGAACCAAGATAGGGCTGGACCCTCCAAAAGGTCGGAGAAAGCCGTGAGGATTTTGTCCTTAGTGACTTCCCGAGCACACCTGAGCTCCTCAAGTTTTTCGATGAAAACACGTACACAGGTAGATCCATCAAATTTTAAATTAAAAGAATTGAGATTAATGGGTTTATCCCTTATTACCATTGTCGGTATGGAATCGGCAGCTATTGCGTTAAGTCGCGTCGAACGGTCCCTCCTTGGCACAGGTGAGGTATAATTGATTTGGTCCGCCACAGGACCCTTATCTCCCTCTGAACCATCTGAGTCAGAGTCAGTTTCTGTTTCAGTTAACGATAAAATTTTAACTAACCGGTTACGGATCCCTACTAGTTCTGAGCAGTCCAAACCACACCTTGCTAACCTATCGAGAAGATAATTAGCCCTCAAGGCAATCTTATTACGCACGGTCATATTAGAAAAGAAATCACCTGAAGAAATGTCTCCTTCCAATTCAATAACCTTGGGCTCGCAGAGAGACAGTTCTGAAGCCGCAGAAGCAGTAACTAAAGCGCTGGCCTTAATGCTGCCACGCCGGAGAAGCCGTAAGGCAGTTCGCAGCTCACCCCTCAAACTAACCACCGTGTCTTCAGGATTAGCTGAAATGCCCATAGCAGTCAATTCGTTAATAAGTTCATCCTTTTTAAGGTAATTAATACATTTAACCAGTTGAGCCATGGTGTAAATGGACAAGATTAACTTTAAATTTTACAGCAAATGAAAAGAAAAAATATAATATAAGGCACTAAAATATCCTTAGTGCTTAAAGAGAGTAAAAAATACAATCAAAAAACTGTTTTAGTCTGTAAAAAAAACTAAATATACAGTATTATTCAGTTAACTCAGTTAACTACACTGTTAACTGAGATGAAAGTAAATTTTAAAATTATTTAAAACAATTAAATTATGTTTGTGAGGTATCAAGAAAATTTTTTGATCACCTTTAAAAATCTTCAAATTGATAATTCACTAACAAGAATACAATAATTAATCTAGTTATAGTCACTATATAAATTGTTAACAATGAATTCTTGCTTCTCAAACAGTAAAGTGTTAAAATTTTATCTTTGTAAAAGTTTTCCTTACATAAATTTAAAAGTAGGGTAAGACCCACATGAAATTAAATTAACACAACTAAGTTAACAAAAGCTTCTTTATAAAACTAGATAAAAGGAAAAAACAATATATCCTTTTTATTACAACAAGCAAACCCACTATTTGGCTTGATGTAGTTTAAAGAGAAAAAAAAAAGATATACTCTTCTTTTGTTCGAAGGTATAATCATAAAATTAAAAGTACACTTTTCAAATGCACCTATATAAATGAAATGCTATGTATGCATCACTATAATAATGCAGATCCCATAGGGACTGACCACTAGAAAAAAAGAAAAAATAAAAAAAGAAAAGAAAAAAAAAAAAGTTTCTAATAGGAATCCAAAACTTACCAAAATGTGTGCAGTTTTAATTTTGTTTCAATTTAGAATTTAGCTCAAAGCTTATCCACACCGTTGAGATGGAGGTATAGGCTGAAAAAAACAATGAGAGATTAATTACATGCGTACTGCACCCGCACAACCAATTAACGTCCTGGGAAGTCTCGGACGGAGGGTAGACGTTTCCTCCAGAGTGAGCCTAGGAACACCCACACAACACACACACACAAGGTTCTAAAAGTAGCCTAACGCTGGTCGCCAATTTGTAACCCCTGAACCTGTCAGGGAGTCACCTCACCGACTAGCCAACCGTAGACCATGAGATCCTCAGGGCGCCGTAAAGAAATAAGTTAAATAAATAAATAAATTTAGACAAAGATAAATAAAAGTTAAAAAAGATAATATGTGTGGGTGTGTGTTTGGGATACCAGGGTGCTCTTCATAAGAAACGAATACTCCTCTGTAATGCATTCATATATTCACAATAAATAAAATTACAGGTAACAAGATTATAAAGATTATACATGTGGGTTATCACTAGCTTAAAATTATTGTAATACAGTAAATAAACCACTCTTCGGTGTCGCTGCACTTCAGACCGACACCCAGATGACTCCCAACCCCTTTCAGACCTCAGGTGAGGATCTATTCGGGCTTCTAAGGATGATCTTAAAATCTGATAAAATTACAACACCTTATGTAGGTGAAAAAATATAAAGTAGGTACTTTGTATTATATGTGTCCCAGTAAGGAATCCTTGGGACACGTAAGTGAGCTAGGTGGTGAGCTGCGGGCTGCCTCAGACGATATCCCTGCCAGGATTTAACCTCACTACCAGGATGTGTGCTCCGTAATCTACTGGTTCTGTCCGGAACCATGAACCCTACACAGAAAATACATCTCCTAGACACACATTCAAAGAAATAAAGACATGGTTAAGATTAATTTATAGGTTATATTTGATTTTTTACCTCAGACGGGGAATTGAAGATTACAGCAGCGTTTCACTATACACAGCGAACAACAATCACGAGGCTTATGCAGGATAGTCACAATAGGCAGAGAACTGAAGACAGTGAACCAGTCATCCACAAAATCCTCGTTTATAAAGACTTGGAAACGAATGTTCGAGAATCTCCCAACACTTTTTCAGCTAAACATGAGCACCACACACTCCGATATATTCTAATGCAAGGGCACTATTTCGCGAAGTGAACAATTGCATATCAATTAATACTGAAAAAAGGTTATTCTTAAATTTTGCAAGATGCAACTGTCAACAGTGACTGTATGACGCAGTGCAGAATAACGCCATCTGGTGCCTCTTGGATGAACTGTTCGGCCAGTCGAACCAATAGCAAGAGCGTAACTCGCCGTGAAGGCGCCGTGCTCACCTTTTTGTGTTGATATAATACAATGAAATAGAATTAAGAAAAACAAATGCTACACCCTAGCTATATCCCCTTTGCCTTCTACAAATACAACCATTCGTTAACGATATAATGGGCTGTGATGATAATATCAACGACGAAGCCGAGTTGGGTGGTGTAACATGTTGACACGTAACAGCGGAAAAAGTCTGATAAGGAGTTGCTGTTAAAGGTGGTCACAGTCCAAAACGAGTCAAGATGAAGGCTAAATCGCAAAAGAAGTGACGAGCCAAATTAGAAGAGCTCAGGCTAAGTGCGACTAACTTGAGAGCCTTGCAAGCTATCGGGTCAAGGAAGAAACGCTGATTAAAAGGGCCAGGGGCCGTTGGCAAATCTCTGTCTATTAGTGCAGGACAATCGGGCATACCCTTCAGCCGGAACGAGAACTTGAACCCGAATACACACACTCGCTTATACCCTACATAAGTTAACTCTGTTAACGGTAGTTTATATCACTAACAATTCAATTATATAGATAACAACAACTTGTTGTCGTTAATTAGTGTTGTGTTACCCTTATAATGAAAATGAAGTAACTCGTTATGATAAGTTTAGAACAAAAAAGTCATAAAAAAAATCAGTGAGCCCTATATTGAGCGTAAACTTGTAAAGATCCACTAAGTTACCACACACACATTTTTATATTTGATATAATCATAATAATAAAAAAAAATAAGAATTTCTCAAGAAACAGCTAACAGATATATCGTCATGTCTTTATCGCCTCAGAAATAACGGCATATTTTATAAATATTAATATGGGTATTCGCGTATGTATTTTGAATGGTGATAAAATTATTATTAGTACTTAGAAATCAATAAACTAAAGTTCTTAATTCTCTCTCTCTTATTTCTACCATACATATGCAACTGCCTTGTCCCTTACTGAATCAACACAAGGTTGGTAGATATTGCCACGTGGCATTAGGTCCGCCTCGGACAATTGTAATGCAGATTCCTTTAACTAGTGCGAATGAATAGAGAATCGGAGAAAATAACAATAAGGCTCAAGAAGCAAAAAAAACGGCGCACTATGATTGGTTGTTATATTGTGGGGACGTTACTACCTGAGCCTCTAGCTATATACTCTGTGTCTGACATAGGCTCTTACATTAAAATCACTATTTGTATATTTGTTGAAATGATAAAATAATAAAAAACATGTAACAATGAAAACAATCTTTTCGAACAGAACGAGATCAATAAAAAAAAAAGTTCTACAAAATTTCGTGTTACTTAGATACTAATTAATTAATGGTAAAATATTTTTTAATTAATATAAATCATCTTTACATGAAATACACTTATGATTCACTTATTGAGTTACACCTTCCTCTTACACACAACAGTTGTTTTCAGCAAATGAAATCAAATATTCTGCAGTTAGGTTACATGACACCTTTAATTGAACATGACGGTTTAAATATCGGAAATAAACAGCGTCTGCAGAATGGGTAGCTCAATCTCTGTTAGTATGAATTTACTTCGCTTGCTGGAAGTTTGCAGTTTAAACTTACTTAGAGCACGAAGGATTATGGGTGGTAATGCGTGACGGACAGACCCAAAGAACGATGTAAAGGCTAGGTCGAAAATAATGTTACTAGTGGATCCGATTAACAATATCCACGTACAAGAAACAAAGACTGCAAAAGTAGTTTGGGGTAACCCATGCAAAGCGTTCGACGAATTGTGTCTTTCTTAGAAGGTTGGATTACCTCATGATTTTGTAATGACTTCTCTCGAGAGCTGCCAAGGTATTGAGGAATACGATAGTAAAATTGTGACGACAGCACACAAGCTCTGTTAGTTTTAAGGTGGACGTGGATGATAAATGGTTGGGCATATTTTTATTGGCTGGATTACGATAGCAATACAAAATTATGATTACGGCCATTCAAAGCTCTGGTATCGCTAAAATTGATTTTATACTTATAAATAAATACTGACGCTATTACTGTCTCGAGTATTTTACTTAAAAAAAATTATTAACATACTATAAATCATTGAGACTCGTTTTATTTATCAATCCCAGGCAGTTTTATCACCATGTTATTCTGCCATGGTATCACACGCCTTTGTGGATAACTTAGATTTAATGGTATTCTTAAGATTCTGCAATGGCAAATTCCTAATCACCCTCTTCTTCTAAGCATTCTCTTTTCCTCTCCTCAAGGAACATAACACAAGTATGCGTTACAAATTATATTTATTTTTACTTTACAAACTTCACAGCTATAAGAGACCGGAAATTCTTATGAGTCACTCCGGAAAGAAATGCCGAAACAAAGCACAGAGGTGTCTTTTTGTTTTAAGTCCGTAAACATTGATTGAACAAAAAATAATAAAAACCTATACGAGTACAGTATAGAATCTGTGTTGGTATTTTGAAGAAAGGCTCATAGTATTGAGTCGGCCTGCCCATACAGAAGGCATACGCGACCCAGCTATCGTGTTACCTAACCGGTATAAATCAAAACTAACGAGATTTAATATGAACTAACATTATAAGCCTAGACTAAACTCACATTTCCATACACAAAAAGAATTCAGTTGGTATTTACCAATTAAAACACAATACATATAATTAAAAAAAAAATTAGATGTCTATAAATTTCACACAAAATACGTAGGTAAAAACCAGAGAGAGCATCATCAATCCCAAACAAATTTGTCATCTAAATAATCTAGAAGTATGTAATAAGCCTTACCACATAGCTTTTCTTTTGTTAAGGACTTAAACTTGGTAATTCTTAATCCTTGATATTTGCTTGGAATTTTATTGTAGAATCGCACACCCTAACATCGGAAAGACTTGCTTACTCTTTGTAATCTAGTGGTTGGCAACGCGAGTTTGTGCTTAATTCTAGTGTTGATTTCATGAACTTGGCTGAACTTTGTGTATAATTGAATATTTTTCTTAACATAAACTAAATAGTCACAGACGAATTGAGATGCAACTGTCATAATACCAATTTCTTTAAACTTATCCCCCAGTGACTGCCTTTAACCAATTAACCATTGGTTAATTGACGAGTTTTATAAACCTTGTATGTTACATCAAGCACGTCTAGAAGGTGACGTGGATGTTCAACCAGCAGTTGCGTATCAAATTAAATACCCGACCGTGTTTCAGTGATCCTCCTAGAACATTTTAACTGGACAAACACGACTATTGAACGTATTTAGTTAATATAAGCTCATTAGGTTCACACATTAAGTGCTCACCCTTAATTACCTTACCCCTGTTAGTTAGTATAAAATAATGATAATATACAATGCATTCATTTTCATTTTTACTCCATACCTAATAGTGCTTAACAGGGATAACACATAAGACCACATTTCTTAAGAGGTAGATAATAATACTTATGCTAAGATACACCTTCATTCATGCACTCTTACACGTGCGCACAAACTTAAATATTAAATGGAGATAAATGTGTCTGCATTTGTTTTTTTTTTGGAATTTAAATGTTATTTAAGTCTAATAATTATACATTGGAACTTGTAGTAATCAATTAAGTATTTATGTACTTACTTAATACTTATTATTCGTGCTTAAAATTACTGGGTGGATCTAGGAAAATTAGTTTAATGGTTTAGGCGTGAAATCGTAATAAACAAATACATTGGTAGTCACATTAACCTTTAGGATTGTTAAAAGTCACTAAAAACTCCACTCCTTAAAAGATCGAATATATTATGTAATTCGTTTCGTAGCTGTACATTTACTGAATGCAAAAAGAAGAAGGTTACCAATACGGTTGTTTAAATTTTTTATGTATGTTCGGGCATATTTCCATTATATATAGAGTGCGAATAGAAATATTTGGTTTTTGAACAAAAGCGATTTATTCCGAATTATAACCAGATCTAATGATGAGTTTTGTAGACCGACAGTGAAACTCTTCGAAAATGACAGCGGATCAAGTGCGATTAATGCTATCTCATAAATATGTATTGTTTCAGCAATCACACAACATAACATGCACAGTCTAAGACGGTCCCGAGGTGGTCTTCTCATCACTATCTTAGCATATGATGGCTAATCCCATCCTAGAGAAATTGAGGCAACTCTTAAATTTTACAAACCGGACGACATTTAGAGATGGGTTGTGTCAAGCATTTTGACAAGAAACAGCGTATTAATTTGGAGAGGAAGACGCTGTTAAAAATGGCCAAGAATGAGCTCCCTGAACGAGTCAAGTTAAAGGCTAATTCTAAAAAGATGAGGAGAAGTCTATGCGAAACCAACTTGGGAACCTTACGGGTTATCGCACCAATTAAGAAACCCCGATTAGAAGAGCCGGGGGCTGTTGGCGACTCCGCATCGAGTAGTGCAGCACACTCGGGCATACCCTTCAGCTATGACGAGATGTTGAAACTACTGGAGCACGAACCAGAATACGCACACTCGCTCCTACCGTATATAAGTCATTTTGTTTAGCTGTTATTTTATTCATAAAATAAACAAATTGTCAACAGGTTCTCGAGTTTCACTTTTTACGTGACGATTCTTCGCTCTCTCACACTCACATTCCTCACTACTCACGATTAAGTGAATAGTTATCTGTCCTTATGTATTTACGTATCTATGTATTGTATATATTGTATTAATATCTAGCTATTTGGTAAGAGTAATCTTTCGTTCTTCTTTAGTAAATAAGAAAATGTTATTAGTGTAAAGTCGTAATGTAAATATATATATATCGCTTGATTTTAATCTTGTATTTTTATTTCACAACATTTACTTATGAAGTTATTAGTAGTGTTAGTGTTAGTAAGCAAAAACCTGTAAGACAAAAACAAACACCTATAACAAGGTCATGTGCGGAGGAAGAGGGCGGCTGTTCTACGGATCCGTTCCAACACGGTGGCAACCGTGGGGTCGATCGGGACACTCGCGTGATTCAGCCCGCCTCGAAAAGGTTCAATGCCAACTTGGCGGGCTTAACGCATCCTGATCTGGGAGGTCCCTTAAGAGTTACAAACTGTTCTAAACTCATTGTGTAAAATATGTTTGAGTAAAGATAGTACTCCATAGTATGTCTTAAGCCTCATATTTTCTTTTTAAGCACTCGTTATAATTTAGCGTAATAGTGGTAGTAGAGAGCGTTCCTGATGTAGCCAAAGGGCAGAGTATTGAATGTTTTGACGCAATTATCTGAAAGTGTTACTCAAGGGTTGGTATTTCACGCCCAAAAACTTATCACTAGGTACATAAATAAAAAAGCCATTTATTTACTTAGTGACCTATGTTGAGTGTACCGCAAAGTAACCACTAAGTATACCATATTTGAAGATCCTGTTATTGAACCTAGGCCGATATGATTCTGATTATATGATTTGTGTATAATGTAGCATAAATATTGTTCTGTAAATTACAGTCTACTGCAGTTATATCTCGGGTCATTTCACGTACCTATATAGTTACGTGTTCAGTATTTTATCATGTATTTCAATGTTCATGATGTAGAATACTTTCAATATTTACATGATTTGATATAATAGATGAATTCCAAAAGATTCGGATTTGAGACAAAAATGGTTAAATTGTCAATGTAACCTACCAAAATTAGAATTTCTCAAGAAACAGCCACAGAAATATCTTCTTCTCTGTCTTTGTCACTTCAGAAATTATTTTATGATATTTTTATGTAGTTATGTATGTTTTATGAATATTATTATGTGTATTCGTGTATGTATATTAAATAGCATGAATATTAATATTAGTTCTTACAAACCATTAAACTAAAATTCTTTATTCAATCTCTTTTATTTCCATCATACATATGCACCTGGCTTGTCCCTTATTGAAACAACACAAGGATGACTGGTAGATATTGCCAAGTGGCATTATCCACCAAAGTCCAAGACAAAGTCCTTGTGCAATTGTAATGCAGATCCCGTTATCTAGTTCGAATATATAGATGAATCGATAGGAGTTGATATAAATAATATTTCATCATCATCATCATCAGCCTATCGCAGTTCACTGCTGGACAAGGGCCTCTCCAATTGCGCGCCACTTGGTTCGATCCTCGCATAATATTTAAGGTCGAAAAATAATAAACATATTTCGTTTTTACATAATTTACTGAACGATCTTAAATACTAAGCACAATGTTCACACTGTGATTGTAACATGTGGAAGACATCAACTCTCTATCGTCTATTTACAAACAGAGTGGTGTTTTAAAGATAAAAAATTAATAAAAATACATATATTACAAGAATTGATGTTAGTACATATATATATATATATAGACTATAATGTTAGTACATCGTATTGTAACTGCAAGTTCAATCAGTATCAAGCTAGCCTTAGCAATACTTTAGATACTATGAGAATACCCTGTAAGACATATACGAGTCCAACAAAAGATCAGATTTTCATTATAAGAGTTGATCTTATGAAATAATATGATGTTTTAGCACCAAAACCGAAATACGATGATAATAAAATTACGTAACAACATTAAAGTTGGTAAACTTTCGTCATGAATAGCTGGTGCCTACACCTATGATTTAAAACCAATGTAACGGGATACCACTCGGACAGAGTCTAATTGAATCATAATTCAGTGTTCACAATATTGTAGTAAAAGAATATATAATAAATAACAGGAAAAAAAACAAAAGTAAATAGAAACAAGTTACCTTAAATTAAGTCACACAAAAAGCACACAAAATAATTAACATGTGTTATCCATTCACCTTTCTTCCATTTCTCACCAGATGTGTATTTGGTCATTGGTTTTCCTGAAATTCCACAGGTTCCAACACCAACTCTTCCTGTTAAATTGTCTGGTGTCGCAAACATGCTTTTTGAACTTACACCACGCTTTTTGGCAGCCCTAAAATGAAACGACAACCATTTATTTTTCTCACTTTCTCTTTCTTCGTCAAATTGCTTAAATCTCTGTTGCTTTTTCAGTTTCTTCTTCGTTAGACGTTCTTTGTTGTGGTCTTTTCTATGGTTGTAAAATTTAAAAGTAAACTTTAAGCAGGTCCATGTTAATAATCACTTACCCAAAATTTTTGAATATAAATTCTATACCATAAAATGTATTATTGCATACTAAACTCAGAACATTCGAATTAACTATGTAATATGTATAAAAAACATAATGTAAGACAACTATTTTGAATATCTATCTCACAATTTGCATGATTACTCTTTTGCACTGATCTCTGAAATACAGGTTAAAAAGCCTAGTTCAGGGGACAGAGTTTTCATATTTTGTGCATACTTTTAAGCCTTAAAACGTTGTATCTGTGTCATATATTTAATTAAATAAATTTATTATTATTATTATTATTCTCTTTATTAACATTATAAATACATATTAATTACATTTTTAAATATAAATATAAAAACAAATACATTTAAAAATATAAAAAATAGTAGACCACCGACTTCGGGTACAGGGACCAAGAAACCGGTGGTTAGGGCTCCAAAGACAGGAACCTCCTCACTATACGTGCCGTGTCAAGGAGGACTGCCTTCTGCATCAGACCCTTGATCCAGCCCTCTAACGTGAGCCTCTTAAGGTGTTGGTCGAGGCTCTTGGCTATCAATCCGTGAGCAGAAACGACTATCGGAACAATGATCGCCGAATCCACATTCCACATATCGACAATCTCGTGAGATAAATCCAAATATTTTATTTGTTTTTCTTTTTCGACTTTCACGAGATTCTCGTCATGAGGAACGGCGATATCGACAATCATTGCGCGGCGCTCCAATCGATCTATCACCACAATATCAGGCTTATTGGCAAGAATAGTCCTATCTGTGATAATAGATCGATCCCAATATAACGTAGCACGACCATTCTCGAGAACTGGGTCGGGCACATATCTATAGTATGGCACCTCTGAACTCACAAGATGGTATTTAAGGGCAAGTTGTTGATGTACAATCCTGGCTACTTGGTTGTGTCTGTGCAAATATTCGCCGTTAGCAAGACGAGAACAACCAGAAATAATATGCCTGATAGATTCTCCAGGACGGTGACATGCCCGACAGATGTCGACCGTACCATCCTTCAGGATATATTTCCGATAGTTATTCGTCATGATAACTTCGTCCATAATCGCACAAACAAAACCTTCGGTTTCTCCGAAGAGATCACCATACCGTAGCCAGGACGTAGATGCTTTAAAATCTATATCAGGCCCATTAAGGGCCCGATAAAATCGACCATGAAGTTCTTTGCCCTTCCATACCTCCCTGCGATCATTAGTACTAAGTACTACAGGTTTGCGCCAATTCTCTTTATTATTATTATTATTATTAATTTTGATAAGAGTACCAAAACATTACAGACATAGGTACTTGTTTTCATCTTCACTGTGAGGTCGTTTCAAGCATGTCCCCATTTTTTTCACATCTACGGTGTTGACGACTTCTAATACTGAACAACCATCAGGATTTACTTTTAAGTAAGCTTCACCAATATCTTCAGTGCCAGTATCCAGAAAAGATGTTACAACATCATGATCATTACTGGAACCGCGATTATTTGATACTTTGGAATCACCATCTGGGATTTTTATTAGATCTTTTGTTAATGCAATTACTTCTTCCAAATCAGCCTTTAACTGCAGCAACTGTTCATTTTGGAAATCATTATGTAAAACCGCTTCCACCTATAAGGAAATAAATATGTCTATTATATTAAAACGTAAAGAAAAAAAAATTCTACAGTTTTTTCGAAAACTACGTGAACAGAGGTGTGCGAACTTTGACAAAGTGAAACTTTTATGAAGGAGGAGTGCAGAAAGAAAAAAAAATGTGGTTGAATTTTAACCACTACGACTTATGAGAATTTGTAATAAATAGGTAAATTCCATTAATTACATTACAACAAAAAGGAGGGAGGTTGTTATTCATATTAGATCTATCAGCAGTAATGGCACAACCACAACCTGCTCCACATATATGTATGTGAACTAGACTATAATTAGAAAGGTGAAGTTGAACGAGATTTACTTACCATCTCCAACTGAATTTTGTACTTGCTTAATTCGTCCGCCATGATTAATTATCAATACGGCTTTATGTTTTCTAATAGTAGGTATCTAATATAAAAATACTCAATGAATCTAAAACTCAATAATGTATTTTAAAAACTCAACACAAATCAGCTGCGTTTAAAACTGTTTGCATTGACTGTTCTCAACACGACTACACCACTGCACCAGCAAGACTGAACTGAAACTTTTCTGAGACTCTGATAGTGGTAGACGACGTCATAGAATTTCTTTATTTAGTTATAAATACGGGTTCGCAGAAAACAACAAATCACAACAAGCAAAGACAGAGTGTTAAGTGATTGAATCCCTAGCTATATACACATTGTCTGACAAAAATTAATCTCTGACATTAAAATTACTAATTGTATTAAATTATGATGACGACATAGTTTGTTCTATTAACATTAGTGCTTGTAGTAATCAATTAGCTAATTGTGTAATTACTTAACACTTATTACTCTTGTTTAAAATCGTTTAATCGTTTACAATGACGCATTATGGGAATTAATACGTTTATGAAGTGATTTGTTCGGTGTTTCTGTTAATTTTTATAATTATTAAGATAAATGTCAGAGATAATGAGAAAACTTGTTTTTCTATACTTAGAATTGAGACAATGGGAGTATCCCTAGTTATATCCCCTTAGCCTTCTACCAAATACAACCATTCGTTAACGATATAATGGGCTGTGATGATAGTATCAACGACGAAGCCAAGATGGGTGGTGTAACATCGTAATAATAAATAGTAAATAAATATTTCGGACATCTATCACACAACGCCATCTAGTCCCAAGCTAAGCAGAGCTTGTGTTATGGGTACTAGACAACTGATACAAATACATAATCGCAACACGTAACGGCGTAAAAAGTTTGATAAGGAGATGCTGTTAAAGGTGGCCCGTCACAGTCCAAAACGAGTCAAGATGAAGGCTAAATCGCAAAAGAAGAGACGTGCCAAATTAGAAGAGCTCAGGCTAAATGCGACTAACTTGAGAGCCTTGCAAGCTATCGGGTCAAGGAAGAAACGCTGATTAAAAGGGCCAGGGGCCGTTGGCGAATCTCTGTCTATTAGTGCAGGACAATCGGGCATACCCTTCAGCCGGAACGAGAACTTGAACCCGAATACGCACACTCGCTTATACCGTACATAAGTTAACTCTGTTAACGGTAGTTTATATACATATACATATAATTGTACTAACAATTCAATTATATCCCCTCAGGTGTCCACGGCCTCTCAGAGGCCGCATAAAAACATCGTCTATAGTGTCACCGGCCTCTCAGTGGCCGCGAGTGACCGATCAACTTTACCGCTATTTTTAGTCAACTAATATTGAATTATTGCATCGTTTCGCTTTACTAGCGCGTACTGAATGAAACGGTGATGCAATAGCGCACCACTTTTTTCCCGCCGACGCCCGATGGGTTCCGATCGTCGTTTATTTACGGCCGCGACAGTGGAGTGACAGAATGTGTCGGCGCTGTGAAAGTTTGTGCAGCAACAAGTTACAAGAAACAGTTTTTAAAACATTTTTGGTGCCTGCACGTCATGTATGGGTAAGTACTAAACATTTTTCAAGTGTTTTATTGTGTATTGGACAAAGATTTCGGTCTACATAGTTACATTTTTTCAAACATGGTCGCTAACTGCCTACGTGAGTTCGAGAAACTCCGAACAATCATGAATATCGTGTACAAAATGTCGTTGTCTAAGCAATTTATTGTTTGAAACTTAAACTACATTTATATTTACATACATAATAAGCATTACTTTGTGTAAATGCCGTTTATAAATGTTTAAAACACAAAACAAAAAATGCATTATTTTCGCGGCCATTGTACGGCCGTAGATATGTTATGCTTTGTCCATTTTATGGTTTCGTATTGTTTAAGAACCTATACTTTTCATATGTTTTTATGTAAGGAAATATATTCAATTTCATAAATATAAAGTTATGTGAGCAATAAATTGTATAGAATTTGTTATGTAAGCCAATGTTCAAGGATACCTTTGTGTGTTTTATTTTACAGAGTGTTTATTTTACATTCTTCTTATAATGTAAACTTTATCTTTTGTTTTGCAGTTGCTTGTACAAATCCCAAGAACGTGAGCTGTACTTTAAAATAAATGTAACCCGAAGCCACTTGAACCACAGTGAGCCGATATTTCAAGTGTAAACATATACCCCATTTTTTGTTGAGATTTCGAGCGGGCGAAATGGAGGTCATTGTTGATAACCATATTGTATAAAAAATTTGTATCGAAGAAGGGTCCTTTTTTTCAGGTACATTGTTACTTATCCTTTGTAGTTTTAAATAAAGTAACTATTACTTGTAATAAATGTTTTATTTACACTCATTTCACCTTTTAAGCAGTACATCGAAGAAAAAAACACTTTCCCTACTTTCATCTAGGATTTACTTATTGAATTCTATATTCGATTCTAATTAATGATACATTATCTGATAGCTTATTTTAATTCCTTTCTAATGATACGCTGAAATCGTATATGTCCAATACATTTTTCTTTGGAAATCTGCATTTCAATGAGAATCGGGAATTGGCGGGAATTATCCCACAAACCCCGTGACATTCAAGCTATGCTAAAAAATGACAGGTGAAACACACGTGGACACCTGAGCGGCTAAAGATAACAACAACTTGTTGTCGTTAATAAGTGTTGTGTTACCCTTATAATGAAAATGAAGTAACTCGTTATGATAAGTGTAGAACAAAAAAAGTCATAAAAAAAATCAGTGAGCCCTATATTGAGTGTAAACTTGTAAAGATCCACTAAGTTACCACACACACATTTTTATATTTGATATAATCATAATAATCAACAAAAATAAGAATTTCTCAAGAAACAGCTAACAGAAATATCGTCATGTATTTACCGCCTCAGAAATAACGGCATATTTTATAAATATTAATATGGGTATTCGTGTATGTATTTTGAATGGTAATAAAATTATTATTAGTACTTAGAAATCAATAAACTTAAGTTCTGAATTCTCTCTCTCTTATTTCTACCATACATATGCAACTGCCTTGCCCTTACTGAATCAACACAAGGTTGGTAGATATTGCCACGGGGCATTAGGTCCGCCTCGGACAATTGTAATGCAGATTCCTTTAACTAGTGCGAATGAATAGAGAATCGGAGAAAATAACAATAAGGCTCAAGAAGCAAAAAAAACGGCGCACTGTGATTGGTTGTTATATTGTGGGGACGTTACTACCTGAGCCTCTAGCTATATACTCTGTGTCTGAAATAGGCTCTTACAATAAAATCACTATTTGTATATTTGTTGAAATGATAAAATAATAAAAAACATGAAATGAAATGAAATGAAATGAAATCATTTATTCTGCAATTAGGTTATACAAAACACTTTTGCAAGTTAAACTTTTTTTGAGCAGATGAGTTCGGCCTTTCCTAACTGGACTAGCCCTGAGAAGAAAGGACGAAACAAACTCAGGGATCAACGTCTCTTTTAAACTTCAGACAATTTTCATAAAACAAAAGACATTATATCAATAACAAAAAGCGATAATTACAACTTGAGTCACAATTATAATAATCTGTAAAAATAATTTTAAAAAATTTCAACTATAACAATAGTAGATCAATTTATTTCAAAGTATAAATTATCGTCACGTCAAAATAATTTTAAACATTCAAGGTAAACAGCATGTGCAGAGTGGGCAGCTCAATCCCATTCATGAAACAATGAAAACAATCTTTTCGAACAGAACGAGATCAATAAAAAAAAAAGTTCTACAAAATTTCGTGTTACTTAGATACTAATTAATTAATGATAAAATATTTTTTAATTAATATAAATCATCTTTACATGAAATACACTTATGATTCACGAATTGAGTTACACCTTCCTCTTACACACAACAGTTGTTTTCAGCAAATGAAATCAAATATTCTGCAGTTAGGTTACATGACACCTTTAATTGAACATGACGGTTTAAATATCGGAAATAAACAGCGTCTGCAGAATAGGCAGCTCAATCTCTGTTAGTATAAATTTAACTCGCTTGCTGGAAGTTTGCAGTTTATACTTACTTAGAGCACGAAGGATTATGGGTGGTAATGCGTGACGGACAGATCCAAAGAACGATGTAAAGGCTAGGTCGAAAATAATGTTACTAGTGGATCCGATTACCAATATCCACGTACAAGAAACAAAGACTGCAAGTAGTTTGGGGTAACCCATGCAAAGCGATCGACAGTTTGGATTACCTCATGACCATGTAACGACTTCTCTCGAGAGCTGCCAAGGTATTAAAGAATACGTTAATAAAATTGTGACGACAGCACACAGGCTCTGTTAGTTTTAAGGTGGACGTGGATGATAAATGGTATGGCATATTTTTATTGGCTGGATTATGATAGCAATACAAAATTATGATTACGGCCATTCAAAGCTCTGGTATCGCTAAAACTGATTTTATACTTATAAATAAATACTGACGCTATTACTGTCTCGAGTATTTTACTTATAAATAAATAACATACTATAAATCATTGAGACTCGTTTTATTTATCAATCCCAGGCAGTTTTATCACCATGTTATTCTGCTATCTTAGATTAGATTTAATGGTATTCTTAAGATTCTGCAATGGCAAATTCCTAATCACCCTCTTCTTCTAAGCACTCTCTTTTCCTCTTCTCAAGGAACACAACACAAGTATGCGTTATAAATTATATTTATTTTGTAAGTAAATCTATAAAAACTAGAGCGAGCATCATCAATTCCTTTACTCTTTGTAATCTAGTCGTTAGCAACGCGAGTTTATGCTTAGTTCTAGTTTTGTGTCATGAACGTCGCTAAACTTTGTGTATAATTGGAGATTTTTCTTAACATAAACTAAACTGTCATAAACGAATTGAGATGCAACTGTCATGATACCAATTTTTTTTATTTTATCCCTTAGTGACTGTATATAACCAATTAACCATTCGTTAATTGACGAATTTTATAAACCTCGTACGTTACATCAAGCACGTCTAGAAGGTGACGTGGATGTTCAACCAGCAGTTGTGTATCAAAGCAGGTCGAAGCACGGTCGGGTATTTAACCCGACCGTGCTTCAGTGATCCTCATAGAACACTTTAACTGGACAAAAACGGCTATTGAACTTGTAGTATTTAGTTAATGGAAGCTCATTAGGTTCACACATTAAGTACCCACCCTTGATTACCTTACCACTGTTAGTACAAAATAATGATAATATACAATGCATTCATTTGCAGTTTTACTCCATACTTAATAGGGCTTAATAGGGATAGCACCTAAGACCACATTTCTTAAGAGGTAGATAATAATACTTCTGCTAAGATACACCTTCATTCATGCACTCTTACACGTGCGCACAAACTTAAATATTTAAATTTGTTCGCTAAATGGAGATAAATGTGTCGTGATTCGGTTTTTGTTTTTGGAATTTAAATGTTATTTAAGTCTAATAATTATATATTAGAACTTGTAGTAACCAATTAAGTAATTGTGTACTTACTTAATACTTACTATTCGTCCTTAAAATTACTGGGTGGGTTTCTAGGAAGTTTTAAAAATTAGTTTATGGTTCAGGCATGCAATCGTAATAAACAAACATACTAGTAGTCACATTAACCTTTAGGATTGTTAAAAGTCACTAAAAACTCCACTCCTTAAAAATCGAATATATTATGTAATTCGTTTCGTAGCTGTACATTTACTGAATGCAAAAATAAGGAGGTTACCAATACGGTTGTTAATATTTTTTTATGTATGTTCGGACATATTTCCATTATATATAGAGTGCGAATAGAAATATTTGGTTTTTGAACAAAAGCGATTTATTCCGAATTATAACCAGATCTGATGATGAGTTTCGTAGATCGACAGTGGAACTCTTCGAAAATGACAGCGGATCAAGTGCGATTAATGCTATCTCATAAATATGTAATGTTTCAGCAATCACACAACATAACATGCACAGTCTAAGACGGTCCCGAGGTGGTCTTCTCATCACTATCTTAGCATATGATGGCTAATCCCATCCTAGAGAAATTGAGGCAACTCTTAAATTTTACAAACCGGACGACATTTATTATTTTGTTTCTTTAACAGTACAAGTAGGTAGTGTTTCTATCGTGTTGCTGAGCTAATTATGAAAGGGTTCTTGACCATAAAGAGTCAGTTGATACCTGTTTTAATAAAATAATAAAAACATAAATAAGAAATTCACCCGAATTGACACAATACCAACAAAGAGCACCAAAGCTTTAAAAAAATACAATGCTAAAACTGAAGAAAACAAAACCTTAATTTCACAGAAAACATTGTTATAACAATAGCTACCTTCTAGTCTGTAACAGCGGTCTTATCGTTTATGATAACAATAACAATAGGTGATGACTAATTCTCCAGGAATATAAATAATTAGCTCCAGAAACTTTAGCCTATCGTTAGTACGTGGGTATAAATAGGGTGAATTTTGAAAATTATAGTATTCTTCCTACGACCATCGTCAGTGTTAGTCAGTCATAACGCCATGTCTATCATAAAAGTCTACGTACCTGTACCCGGAGTCGGAGCGCCAGGCACTTCCAAGGTATGTATCTACGTACGCTTAATACCTATCGTGAGCGCGTTAATTCACGTCGTAAGTAGTTACTTTACACAGTACTAGCTTTTGTTCGCGGTTCCGTCTGCCGGTTATCGTGGTGAAAAGTGTCCGTTAGTCGCTAAAACTGTAACTTTTTATTAGTTGAAAAATTTGAATTTTTAAAACACCTTTGATAGTTTACGAATGAAAGCAATACAAACAATCACACTTATATTTGATTCTTTAAAATCACTAAAAACTACGTTACTTGGCTATTTAAGTTATTAATTAAAAATTTTACTCGTCATATACGTCCATCATTTTGCTGCTCACAAATTTAAAGAGAATTAAGTAGTATTTTAATTAGCCAGTGGCCGTAGTCGAAATTTATTCACCTTATTCACAATCCTATATTATCTTTTTTTTATTGTTATAAAGTCAGTATAAATTTTTCAACATAATTTTAACGTGTCTAACACAAATTTAACTGTAGCGCAGAAAACATTACTAAATATTAATCAAACTACATTGTATCTGTACCAGGAGCCTGCGCAACCAAAACCTCGAAGCACTATAACTGTGCTGGAAGATATTCTTCTCCACCCAGCCACCAAGATCAATGTCAATAAGGCCCATTTTATCAAGCCTTCGTTTGGTTTGTCAACCGTACTGACTCCTGGTAAAGGGGCCGGTAGTCATAATGTCAACGACGTTACGGAGATGGGTTGTGTCAAGCATTTTGACAAGAAACAGCGTATTAACTCGGAGAGGAAGACGCTGTTAAAAATGGCCAAGAATGAGAACCCTGAACGAGTCAAGTTAAAGGCTAATTCTAAAAAGATGCGGCGAGCTGAATTCGAAGAGATCGGTCTGTGCGAGACCAACTTGGGAACCTTACAGGTTATCGCACCAATTAAGAAACCCCGATTAGAAGAGCCGGGGGCTGTTGGCGACTCCGTATCAAGTAGTGCAGCACACTCGGGCATACCCTTCAGCTATGACGAGATGTTGAAACTACTGGAGCACGAACCGGAATACGCACACTCGCTCCTACCGTATATAAGTCATTTTGTTTAGCTGTTGTTTTATTCATAAAATAAACAAATTTGTCAACAGGTTCTCGAGTTTCACTTTTTACGTGACGATTCTTCGCTCTTTCAGACTCACATTCCTCACTACTCACGATTAAGTGAATAGTAATCTGTCCTTATGTCCTTATGTATATATGAATTGTATATATTTTATTAATATCTAGCTATTTGGTAAGAGTAATCTTTAGTTCTTCTTTAGTAAGTAAGAAAATGTTTTTAGTGTCAATAATGTAAATATACATATCGCTTGATTTTAATCTTGTATTTTTATTTCTCAACATTTACTTATGAAGTTATTAGTAATGTTTTTAAGCAAAAACCTGTAAGACAAAAACCTATAACAAGGTCATGTGCGGAGGAAGAGGGCGGCTGTTCTACGGATCCGTTCCAACACGGTGGCAACCGTGGGGTCGATCGGGACACTCGCGTGATTCAGCCCGCCTCGAAAAGGTTCAATGCCAACTTGGCGGGCTTAACGCATCCTGGTCTGGGAGGTCCCTTAAGAGTTACAAACTGTTCTAAACTCATTGTGTAAAATATGTTTGAGTAAAGATAGTACTCCATAGTATGTCTTAAGCCTCATATTTTCTTTTTAAGCACTCGTTATAATTTAGCGTAATAGTGGTAGTAGAGAGCGTTCCTGATGTAGCCAAAGGGCAGAGTATTGAATGTTTTGACGCAATTATCTGAAAGTGTTACTCAAGGGTTGGTATTTCACGCCCAAAAACTTATCACTAGGTACATAAATAAAAAAGCCTTTTATTTACTTAGTGACCTATGTTGAGTGTACCGCAAAGTATCCGCTAAGTATACCACATTTGAAGATCCTGTTACTGAACCTAGGCCGTTTTGGTTCTGATTATATGATTTGTGTATTAATGTAGCATAAATATTGTTCTGTAAGTTATAGTCTATTGCAGTTGTATCTCGGGTCATTTCACGCACCTATACAGTTACGTGTTCAGTATTTTATCATGTATTTCAATGTTCATGTTGTAGAATACTTTCAATATTTACATAATTTGATATAATAGATGTATTCCAAAATATTTGGATTTGAGACAAAAATGGTTAAATTGTCAATGTAACCTACCAAACTAAGAATTTCTCAAGAAACAGCTAACAGAAATATCGGCATGTCTTTGTCACATTAGAAATTATTGTATGTTTTTTTTTAACTAGTTATGTATATATTTTATAAATATTAATTTATTATTAGTTCTTATTAACCATTAAACTAAAATTCTTTATTCCCTCTCTTTTATTTCTACCATACATATGCACCTGGCTTGTCCTTAATTGAAACAACACAAGGATGATTAGTAGATATTGCCACGTGGCATTATCTACCAAAGTCCGCCTCGTGCAATTGTAATGCAGATCCCTTTATCTTATTATAATTTTTATGTATATTTATTTAAATAAATAT
This sequence comes from Spilosoma lubricipeda, assembly GCA_905220595.1. Classification (NCBI taxonomy): domain Eukaryota; kingdom Metazoa; phylum Arthropoda; class Insecta; order Lepidoptera; family Erebidae; genus Spilosoma; species Spilosoma lubricipeda. Next base: position 10,837,707 of record HG992296.1, on the reverse strand, counting down.
ATTACATATTAATATATTATTATTTATTTCAATAAATAGAGGAATCGATAGGTGCTGAGATATATATTATTTCAGGTCGAAAAATAATAAACAAATTTCGTTTTTACATAATTTATTTAACGATCTTAAACATTAAGCACAATGTTCACACTGTGATTGTAACATGTCCATTAGATGATAATGTGGAAGACTTCAACTCTCTATCGTCTATTTACAAACAGAGTGGTGTTTTAAAGATCAATTCTTGTAATAAAATACTATACAATATTGTGGTACAAGAATACATAATAACTAACAGAAAAAAACAAAAGAAACTAGAAAGAACTAAACCTTTAATTAAGTCACACAATAAGCACACAAAACAATTGACATGTGTTATCCACCTTTCTTCCATTTCGTACCAGATGTGTATTCAGTCATTGGTTTTCCTGAAATTCCACAGGTTCCAACACCAACTCTTCCTGTTAAATTGTCTGGTGTCGCAAATATGCTTTCTGAACTTACACCACGCTTTTTGGCAGCCCTAGAATGAAACGACAACCATTTATTTTTCTCACTTTCTCTTTCTTCGTCAAATTGCTTAAATCTCTGTTGCTTTTTCTGTTTCTTCTTCTTTAGATATTCTTTGTTGTGGTCTTTTCTATGGCTGTAAAATTTAAAGATAAATTTTAATTAGGTACATGTTACTAATCACTAACCTCAAATTTTTGAACATAAATTCAATACCAAAAAATTTATTATTGCATACTAAACTCAGAACATTCGAATTAAGTATGTAATATTTATGTAAAACATAGTATAAGACAACTTTTTTAAATATCTGTTACAAAACTTTGATAAGAATACCAAAACATTACAGACATACGTACTTGTTTTCGTCTCCACTGTGAGGTCGTTTCAAGCATGTCCCTATTTTTTTCACATCTACGGTGTTGACTACTACTATTATGGAGGAACCATCAGGATTTACTTTTGAGCTATCTTCACCAATATCTTCAGTGCCAGTATCCAGAAAAGATGTTACAACATCATGATCATTACTGGAACCGTGATTATTTGATACTTTGGAATCACCGTCTGGGATTTTTATTAGATCTTTTGTTAATGCAATTACTTCTTCCAAATCGGCCTTTAACTGCAGCAACTGTTCATTTTGGTAATCATTATGTAAAGCCGCTTTCACCTATAATAAAATAATATGTCTATTATATTAAAACGTAAAGGAAAAAAAAATCCATTTTACGAAAACAACGTGAACAGAGGTGTGTGAACTTTGACACAGTAAAATTTTATATGAAGAAGGAGTGCAGAAAACAAAAAAAATATTATGGTTAAATTTCAACGACTCATAACTTATTTTTGATTGTTTGATTTGTATTAAATAGGTAAATTCCATCACAACAAAAGGGAGGGAGGTTGTTAATTATATAAGATCTATCAGAAATAATAGCACAACCACAACCTGCTCCACATATATGTATGTGGACTAGACTATATTTAGAAAAGTGAAGTTGAACGAGATTTACTTACCATCTCCAACTGAATTTCGTACTTGCTTAATTCGTCCGCCATGATTAATTATCAATACGGCTATATGCAATGAATGTAAAACTCAATAATGTATTTTAAAAATTCAACACGAATCAATTGGCTTTAAAACTGTTTGCATTGACTGTTCTCAGCACGACTACACCACTGCACCAGCAAGACTGAACTGAACGTTTTCTGATACTCCTTTATCTCGGAGAAAATAACAATAAGGCTCAACAAGCAAAAAAAATGGCGCACTGTGATTGGTTGTTATATTGTGGGGACGTTACTACCTGAGCCTCTAGCTATATACTCTGTGTCTGAAATAGGCTCTTACATTAAAATCACTATTTGTATATTTGTTGAAATGATAAAATAATAAAACTTTAGATTTGCAGTTTAAACTTACTTAGAGCACGAAGGATTATGGGACTGTCATAAAAGTCTACGTACCTGTACCCGGAGTCGGAGCGCCAGGCACTTCCAAGGTATGTATCTACGTACGCTTAATACCTATCGTGAGCGCGTTAATTCACGTCATAAGTAGTTACTTTACACAGTACTTGCTTTTGTTCGCGGTTCCGTCTGCCGGTTATCGTGGTGAAAAGTGTCCTTTGTTAGTCGCTAAAACTGTAACTTTTTATTAGTTGAAAAATTTGAATTTTTAAAACACCTTTGATAGTTTACGAATGAAAGCAATACAAACAATCACACTTATATTTGATTCTTTAAAATCACTAAAAACTACGTTACTTGGCTATTTAAGTTATTAATTAAAAATTTTACTCGTCATATACGTCCATCATTTTGCTGCTCACAAATTTAAAGAGAATTAAGTAGTATTTTAATTAGCCAGTGGCCGTAGTCGAAATTTATTCACCTTATTCACAATCCTATATTATCTTTTTTTTATTGTTATAAAGTCAGTATAAATTTTTCAACATAATTTTAACGTGTCTAACACAAATTTAACTGTAGCGCAGAAAACATTACTAAATATTAATCAAACTACATTGTATCTGTACCAGGAGCCTGCGCAACCAAGACCTCGAAGCACTATAACTGTGCTGGAAGATATTCTTCTCCACCCAGCCACCAAGATCAATGTCAATAAGGCCCATTTTATCAAGCCTTCGTTTGGTTTGTCAACCGTACTGACTCCTGGTAAAAGGGCCGGTAATCATATTTTCAACGACGTTACGGAGATGGGTTGTGTCAAGCATTTTGACAAGAAACAGCGTATTAATTTGGAGAGGAAGACGCTGTTAAAAATGGCCAAGAATGAGCTCCCTGAACGAGTCAAGTTAAAGGCTAATTCTAAAAAGATGAGGAGAAGTCTATGCGAAACCAACTTGGGAACCTTACGGGTTATCGCACCAATTAAGAAACCCCGATTAGAAGAGCCGGGGGCTGTTGGCGACTCCGCATCGAGTAGTGCAGCACACTCGGGCATACCCTTCAGCTATGACGAGATGTTGAAACTACTGGAGCACGAACCAGAATACGCACACTCGCTTCTACCGTATATAAGTCATTTTGTTTAGCTGTTATTTTATTCATAAAATAAACAAATTGTCAACAGGTTCTCGAGTTTCACTTTTTACGTGACGATTCTTCGCTCTCTCACACTCACATTCCTCACTACTCACGATTAAGTGAATAGTTATCTGTCCTTATGTATTTACGTATCTATGTATTGTATATATTGTATTAATATCTAGCTATTTGGTAAGAGTAATCTTTCGTTCTTCTTTAGTAAATAAGAAAATGTTATTAGTGTAAAGTCGTAATGTAAATATATATATATCGCTTGATTTTAATCTTGTATTTTTATTTCACAACATTTACTTATGAAGTTATTAGTAGTGTTAGTGTTAGTAAGCAAAAACCTGTAAGACAAAAACAAACACCTATAACAAGGTCATGTGCGGAGGAAGAGGGCGGCTGTTCTACGGATCCGTTCCAACACGGTGGCAACCGTGGGGTCGATCGGGACACTCGCGTGATTCAGCCCGCCTCGAAAAGGTTCAATGCCAACTTGGCGGGCTTAACGCATCCTGATCTGGGAGGTCCCTTAAGAGTTACAAACTGTTCTAAACTCATTGTGTAAAATATGTTTGAGTAAAGATAGTACTCCATAGTATGTCTTAAGCCTCATATTTTCTTTTTAAGCACTCGTTATAATTTAGCGTAATAGTGGTAGTAGAGAGCGTTCCTGATGTAGCCAAAGGGCAGAGTATTGAATGTTTTGACGCAATTATCTGAAAGTGTTACTCAAGGGTTGGTATTTCACGCCCAAAAACTTATCACTAGGTACATAAATAAAAAAGCCATTTATTTACTTAGTGACCTATGTTGAGTGTACCGCAAAGTAACCACTAAGTATACCATATTTGAAGATCCTGTTATTGAACCTAGGCCGATATGATTCTGATTATATGATTTGTGTATAATGTAGCATAAATATTGTTCTGTAAATTACAGTCTACTGCAGTTATATCTCGGGTCATTTCACGTACCTATATAGTTACGTGTTCAGTATTTTATCATGTATTTCAATGTTCATGATGTAGAATACTTTCAATATTTACATGATTTGATATAATAGATGAATTCCAAAAGATTCGGATTTGAGACAAAAATGGTTAAATTGTCAATGTAACCTACCAAAATTAGAATTTCTCAAGAAACAGCCACAGAAATATCTTCTTCTCTGTCTTTGTCACTTCAGAAATTATTTTATGATATTTTTATGTAGTTATGTATGTTTTATGAATATTATTATGTGTATTCGTGTATGTATATTAAATAGCATGAATATTAATATTAGTTCTTACAAACCATTAAACTAAAATTCTTTATTCAATCTCTTTTATTTCCATCATACATATGCACCTGGCTTGTCCCTTATTGAAACAACACAAGGATGACTGGTAGATATTGCCAAGTGGCATTATCCACCAAAGTCCAAGACAAAGTCCTTGTGCAATTGTAATGCAGATCCCGTTATCTAGTTCGAATATATAGATGAATCGATAGGAGTTGATATAAATAATATTTCATCATCATCATCATCAGCCTATCGCAGTTCACTGCTGGACAAGGGCCTCTCCAATTGCGCGCCACTTGGTTCGATCCTCGCATAATATTTAAGGTCGAAAAATAATAAACATATTTCGTTTTTACATAATTTACTGAACGATCTTAAATACTAAGCACAATGTTCACACTGTGATTGTAACATGTGGAAGACATCAACTCTCTATCGTCTATTTACAAACAGAGTGGTGTTTTAAAGATAAAAAATTAATAAAAATACATATATTACAAGAATTGATGTTAGTACATATATATATATATATAGACTATAATGTTAGTACATCGTATTGTAACTGCAAGTTCAATCAGTATCAAGCTAGCCTTAGCAATACTTTAGATACTATGAGAATACCCTGTAAGACATATACGAGTCCAACAAAAGATCAGATTTTCATTATAAGAGTTGATCTTATGAAATAATATGATGTTTTAGCACCAAAACCGAAATACGATGATAATAAAATTACGTAACAACATTAAAGTTGGTAAACTTTCGTCATGAATAGCTGGTGCCTACACCTATGATTTAAAACCAATGTAACGGGATACCACTCGGACAGAGTCTAATTGAATCATAATTCAGTGTTCACAATATTGTAGTAAAAGAATATATAATAAATAACAGGAAAAAAAACAAAAGTAAATAGAAACAAGTTACCTTAAATTAAGTCACACAAAAAGCACACAAAATAATTAACATGTGTTATCCATTCACCTTTCTTCCATTTCTCACCAGATGTGTATTTGGTCATTGGTTTTCCTGAAATTCCACAGGTTCCAACACCAACTCTTCCTGTTAAATTGTCTGGTGTCGCAAACATGCTTTTTGAACTTACACCACGCTTTTTGGCAGCCCTAAAATGAAACGACAACCATTTATTTTTCTCACTTTCTCTTTCTTCGTCAAATTGCTTAAATCTCTGTTGCTTTTTCAGTTTCTTCTTCGTTAGACGTTCTTTGTTGTGGTCTTTTCTATGGTTGTTAAATTTAAAAGTAAACTTTAAGCAGGTCCATGTTAATAATCACTTACCCAAAATTTTTGAATATAAATTCTATACCATAAAATGTATTATTGCATACTAAACTCAGAACATTCGAATTAACTATGTAATATGTATAAAAAACATAATGTAAGACAACTATTTTGAATATCTATCTCACAATTTGCATGATTACTCTTTTGCACTGATCTCTGAAATACAGGTTAAAAAGCCTAGTTCAGGGGACAGAGTTTTCATATTTTGTGCATACTTTTAAGCCTTAAAACGTTGTATCTGTGTCATATATTTAATTAAATAAATTTATTATTATTATTATTATTCTCTTTATTAACATTATAAATACATATTAATTACATTTTTAAATATAAATATAAAAACAAATACATTTAAAAATATAAAAAATAGTAGACCACCGACTTCGGGTACAGGGACCAAGAAACCGGTGGTTAGGGCTCCAAAGACAGGAACCTCCTCACTATACGTGCCGTGTCAAGGAGGACTGCCTTCTGCATCAGACCCTTGATCCAGCCCTCTAACGTGAGCCTCTTAAGGTGTTGGTCGAGGCTCTTGGCTATCAATCCGTGAGCAGAAACGACTATCGGAACAATGATCGCCGAATCCACATTCCACATATCGACAATCTCGTGAGATAAATCCAAATATTTTATTTGTTTTTCTTTTTCGACTTTCACGAGATTCTCGTCATGAGGAACGGCGATATCGACAATCATTGCGCGGCGCTCCAATCGATCTATCACCACAATATCAGGCTTATTGGCAACAATAGTCCTATCTGTGATAATAGATCGATCCCAATATAACGTAGCACGACCATTCTCGAGAACTGGGTCGGGCACATATCTATAGTATGGCACCTCTGAACTCACAAGATGGTATTTAAGGGCAAGTTGTTGATGTACAATCCTGGCTACTTGGTTGTGTCTGTGCAAATATTCGCCGTTAGCAAGACGAGAACAACCAGAAATAATATGCCTGATAGATTCTCCAGGACGGTGACATGCCCGACAGATGTCGACCGTACCATCCTTCAGGATATATTTCCGATAGTTATTCGTCATGATAACTTCGTCCATAATCGCACAAACAAAACCTTCGGTTTCTCCGAAGAGATCACCATACCGTAGCGAGGACGTAGATGCTTTAAAATCTATATCAGGCCCATTAAGGGCCCGATAAAATCGACCATGAAGTTCTTTGCCCTTCCATACCTCCCTGCGATCATTAGTACTAAGTACTACAGGTTTGCGCCAATTCTCTTTATTATTATTATTATTATTAATTTTGATAAGAGTACCAAAACATTACAGACATAGGTACTTGTTTTCATCTTCACTGTGAGGTCGTTTCAAGCATGTCCCCATTTTTTTCACATCTACGGTGTTGACGACTTCTAATACTGAACAACCATCAGGATTTACTTTTAAGTAAGCTTCACCAATATCTTCAGTGCCAGTATCCAGAAAAGATGTTACAACATCATGATCATTACTGGAACCGCGATTATTTGATACTTTGGAATCACCATCTGGGATTTTTATTAGATCTTTTGTTAATGCAATTACTTCTTCCAAATCAGCCTTTAACTGCAGCAACTGTTCATTTTGGAAATCATTATGTAAAACCGCTTCCACCTATAAGGAAATAAATATGTCTATTATATTAAAACGTAAAGAAAAAAAAATTCTACAGTTTTTTCGAAAACTACGTGAACAGAGGTGTGCGAACTTTGACAAAGTGAAACTTTTATGAAGGAGGAGTGCAGAAAGAAAAAAAAATGTGGTTGAATTTTAACCACTACGACTTATGAGAATTTGTAATAAATAGGTAAATTCCATTAATTACATTACAACAAAAAGGAGGGAGGTTGTTATTCATATTAGATCTATCAGCAGTAATGGCACAACCACAACCTGCTCCACATATATGTATGTGAACTAGACTATAATTAGAAAGGTGAAGTTGAACGAGATTTACTTACCATCTCCAACTGAATTTTGTACTTGCTTAATTCGTCCGCCATGATTAATTATCAATACGGCTTTATGTTTTCTAATAGTAGGTATCTAATATAAAAATACTCAATGAATCTAAAACTCAATAATGTATTTTAAAAACTCAACACAAATCAGCTGCGTTTAAAACTGTTTGCATTGACTGTTCTCAACACGACTACACCACTGCACCAGCAAGACTGAACTGAAACTTTTCTGAGACTCTGATAGTGGTAGACGACGTCATAGAATTTCTTTATTTAGTTATAAATACGGGTTCGCAGAAAACAACAAATCACAACAAGCAAAGACAGAGTGTTAAGTGATTGAATCCCTAGCTATATACACATTGTCTGACAAAAATTAATCTCTGACATTAAAATTACTAATTGTATTAAATTATGATGACGACATAGTTTGTTCTATTAACATTAGTGCTTGTAGTAATCAATTAGCTAATTGTGTAATTACTTAACACTTATTACTCTTGTTTAAAATCGTTTAATCGTTTACAATGACGCATTATGGGAATTAATACGTTTATGAAGTGATTTGTTCGGTGTTTCTGTTAATTTTTATAATTATTAAGATAAATGTCAGAGATAATGAGAAAACTTGTTTTTCTATACTTAGAATTGAGACAATGGGAGTATCCCTAGTTATATCCCCTTAGCCTTCTACCAAATACAACCATTCGTTAACGATATAATGGGCTGTGATGATAGTATCAACGACGAAGCCAAGATGGGTGGTGTAACATCGTAATAATAAATAGTAAATAAATATTTCGGACATCTATCACACAACGCCATCTAGTCCCAAGCTAAGCAGAGCTTGTGTTATGGGTACTAGACAACTGATACAAATACATAATCGCAACACGTAACGGCGTAAAAAGTTTGATAAGGAGATGCTGTTAAAGGTGGCCCGTCACAGTCCAAAACGAGTCAAGATGAAGGCTAAATCGCAAAAGAAGAGACGTGCCAAATTAGAAGAGCTCAGGCTAAATGCGACTAACTTGAGAGCCTTGCAAGCTATCGGGTCAAGGAAGAAACGCTGATTAAAAGGGCCAGGGGCCGTTGGCGAATCTCTGTCTATTAGTGCAGGACAATCGGGCATACCCTTCAGCCGGAACGAGAACTTGAACCCGAATACGCACACTCGCTTATACCGTACATAAGTTAACTCTGTTAACGGTAGTTTATATACATATACATATAATTGTACTAACAATTCAATTATATAGATAACAACAACTTGTTGTCGTTAATAAGTGTTGTGTTACCCTTATAATGAAAATGAAGTAACTCGTTATGATAAGTGTAGAACAAAAAAAGTCATAAAAAAAATCAGTGAGCCCTATATTGAGTGTAAACTTGTAAAGATCCACTAAGTTACCACACACACATTTTTATATTTGATATAATCATAATAATCAACAAAAATAAGAATTTCTCAAGAAACAGCTAACAGAAATATCGTCATGTATTTACCGCCTCAGAAATAACGGCATATTTTATAAATATTAATATGGGTATTCGTGTATGTATTTTGAATGGTAATAAAATTATTATTAGTACTTAGAAATCAATAAACTTAAGTTCTGAATTCTCTCTCTCTTATTTCTACCATACATATGCAACTGCCTTGCCCTTACTGAATCAACACAAGGTTGGTAGATATTGCCACGGGGCATTAGGTCCGCCTCGGACAATTGTAATGCAGATTCCTTTAACTAGTGCGAATGAATAGAGAATCGGAGAAAATAACAATAAGGCTCAAGAAGCAAAAAAAACGGCGCACTGTGATTGGTTGTTATATTGTGGGGACGTTACTACCTGAGCCTCTAGCTATATACTCTGTGTCTGAAATAGGCTCTTACAATAAAATCACTATTTGTATATTTGTTGAAATGATAAAATAATAAAAAACATGAAATGAAATGAAATGAAATGAAATCATTTATTCTGCAATTAGGTTATACAAAACACTTTTGCAAGTTAAACTTTTTTTGAGCAGATGAGTTCGGCCTTTCCTAACTGGACTAGCCCTGAGAAGAAAGGACGAAACAAACTCAGGGATCAACGTCTCTTTTAAACTTCAGACAATTTTCATAAAACAAAAGACATTATATCAATAACAAAAAGCGATAATTACAACTTGAGTCACAATTATAATAATCTGTAAAAATAATTTTAAAAAATTTCAACTATAACAATAGTAGATCAATTTATTTCAAAGTATAAATTATCGTCACGTCAAAATAATTTTAAACATTCAAGGTAAACAGCATGTGCAGAGTGGGCAGCTCAATCCCATTCATGAAACAATGAAAACAATCTTTTCGAACAGAACGAGATCAATAAAAAAAAAAGTTCTACAAAATTTCGTGTTACTTAGATACTAATTAATTAATGATAAAATATTTTTTAATTAATATAAATCATCTTTACATGAAATACACTTATGATTCACGAATTGAGTTACACCTTCCTCTTACACACAACAGTTGTTTTCAGCAAATGAAATCAAATATTCTGCAGTTAGGTTACATGACACCTTTAATTGAACATGACGGTTTAAATATCGGAAATAAACAGCGTCTGCAGAATAGGCAGCTCAATCTCTGTTAGTATAAATTTAACTCGCTTGCTGGAAGTTTGCAGTTTATACTTACTTAGAGCACGAAGGATTATGGGTGGTAATGCGTGACGGACAGATCCAAAGAACGATGTAAAGGCTAGGTCGAAAATAATGTTACTAGTGGATCCGATTACCAATATCCACGTACAAGAAACAAAGACTGCAAGTAGTTTGGGGTAACCCATGCAAAGCGATCGACAGTTTGGATTACCTCATGACCATGTAACGACTTCTCTCGAGAGCTGCCAAGGTATTAAAGAATACGTTAATAAAATTGTGACGACAGCACACAGGCTCTGTTAGTTTTAAGGTGGACGTGGATGATAAATGGTATGGCATATTTTTATTGGCTGGATTATGATAGCAATACAAAATTATGATTACGGCCATTCAAAGCTCTGGTATCGCTAAAACTGATTTTATACTTATAAATAAATACTGACGCTATTACTGTCTCGAGTATTTTACTTATAAATAAATAACATACTATAAATCATTGAGACTCGTTTTATTTATCAATCCCAGGCAGTTTTATCACCATGTTATTCTGCTATCTTAGATTAGATTTAATGGTATTCTTAAGATTCTGCAATGGCAAATTCCTAATCACCCTCTTCTTCTAAGCACTCTCTTTTCCTCTTCTCAAGGAACACAACACAAGTATGCGTTATAAATTATATTTATTTTGTAAGTAAATCTATAAAAACTAGAGCGAGCATCATCAATTCCTTTACTCTTTGTAATCTAGTCGTTAGCAACGCGAGTTTATGCTTAGTTCTAGTTTTGTGTCATGAACGTCGCTAAACTTTGTGTATAATTGGAGATTTTTCTTAACATAAACTAAACTGTCATAAACGAATTGAGATGCAACTGTCATGATACCAATTTTTTTAATTTTATCCCTTAGTGACTGTATATAACCAATTAACCATTCGTTAATTGACGAATTTTATAAACCTCGTACGTTACATCAAGCACGTCTAGAAGGTGACGTGGATGTTCAACCAGCAGTTGTGTATCAAAGCAGGTCGAAGCACGGTCGGGTATTTAACCCGACCGTGCTTCAGTGATCCTCATAGAACACTTTAACTGGACAAAAACGGCTATTGAACTTGTAGTATTTAGTTAATGGAAGCTCATTAGGTTCACACATTAAGTACCCACCCTTGATTACCTTACCACTGTTAGTACAAAATAATGATAATATACAATGCATTCATTTGCAGTTTTACTCCATACTTAATAGGGCTTAATAGGGATAGCACCTAAGACCACATTTCTTAAGAGGTAGATAATAATACTTCTGCTAAGATACACCTTCATTCATGCACTCTTACACGTGCGCACAAACTTAAATATTTAAATTTGTTCGCTAAATGGAGATAAATGTGTCGTGATTCGGTTTTTGTTTTTGGAATTTAAATGTTATTTAAGTCTAATAATTATATATTAGAACTTGTAGTAACCAATTAAGTAATTGTGTACTTACTTAATACTTACTATTCGTCCTTAAAATTACTGGGTGGGTTTCTAGGAAGTTTTAAAAATTAGTTTATGGTTCAGGCATGCAATCGTAATAAACAAACATACTAGTAGTCACATTAACCTTTAGGATTGTTAAAAGTCACTAAAAACTCCACTCCTTAAAAATCGAATATATTATGTAATTCGTTTCGTAGCTGTACATTTACTGAATGCAAAAATAAGGAGGTTACCAATACGGTTGTTAATATTTTTTTATGTATGTTCGGACATATTTCCATTATATATAGAGTGCGAATAGAAATATTTGGTTTTTGAACAAAAGCGATTTATTCCGAATTATAACCAGATCTGATGATGAGTTTCGTAGATCGACAGTGGAACTCTTCGAAAATGACAGCGGATCAAGTGCGATTAATGCTATCTCATAAATATGTATTGTTTCAGCAATCACACAACATAACATGCACAGTCTAAGACGGTCCCGAGGTGGTCTTCTCATCACTATCTTAGCATATGATGGCTAATCCCATCCTAGAGAAATTGAGGCAACTCTTAAATTTTACAAACCGGACGACATTTATTATTTTGTTTCTTTAACAGTACAAGTAGGTAGTGTTTATATCGTGTTGCTGAGCTAATTATAAAAGGGTTTTTGACCATAAAGAGTCAGTTGATACCTGTTTTAATAAAATAATAAAAACATAAATAAGAAATTCACCCGAACTGACACAATACCAACAAAGAGCACCAAAGCTTTAAAAAAATACAATGCTAAAACTGAAGAAAACAAAACCTTAATTTCACAGAAAACATTGTTATAACAATAGCTACCTTCTAGTCTGTAACAGCGGTCTTATCGTTTATGATAACAATAACAATAGGTGATGACTAATCTCTAGGAATATGAATAATTAGCTCCAGAAACTTTAGTGTATCGTTAGAACGTGGGTATAAATAGGGTGAATTTTGAAAATTATAGTATTCTTCCTACGACCATCGTCAGTGTTAGTCAGTCATAACGCCATGTCTATCATAAAAGTCTACGTACCTGTACCCGGAGTCGGAGCGCCAGGCACTTCCAAGGTATGTATCTACGTACGCTTAATACCAATCGTGAGCGCGTTAATTCTCGTCATAAGTAGTTACTTTACACAGTACTAGCTTTTGTTCGCGGTTCCGTCTGCCGGTTATCGTGGTGAAAAGTGTCCTTTGTTAGTCGCTAAAACTGTAACTTTTTATTAGTTGAAAAATTTGAATTTTTAAAGCACCTTTGATAGTTTACGAATGAAAGCAATACAAACAATCACACTTATATTTGATTCTTTAAAATCACTAAAAACTACGTTACTTGGCTATTTAAGTTATTAATTAAAAATTTTACTCGTCATATACGTCCATCATTTTGCTGCTCACAAATTTAAAGAGAATTAAGTAGTATTTTAATTAGCCAGTGGCCGTAGTCGAAATTTATTCACCTTATTCACAATCCTATATTATCTTTTTTTTATTGTTATAAAGTCAGTATAAATTTTTCAACATAATTTTAACGTGTCTTACACAAATTTAACTGTAGCGCAGAAAACATTAATAAATATTAATCAAACTACATTGTATCTGTACCAGGAGCCTGCGCAACCAAGACCTCGAAGCACTATAACTGTGCTGGAAGATATTCTTCTCCACCCAGCCACCAAGATCAATGTCAATAAGGCCCATTTTATCAAGCCTTCGTTTGGTTTGTCAACCGTACTGACTCCTGGTAAAAGGGCCGGTAATCATAATTTCAACGACGTTACGGAGATGGGTTGTGTCAATCATTTTGACAAGAAACAGCGTATTAACTTGGAGAGGAAGACGCTGTTAAAAATGGCCAAGAATGAGAACCCTGAACGAGTCAAGTTAAAGGCTAATTCTAAAAAGATGAGGAGAAGTCTATGCGAAACCAACTTGGGAACCTTACAATTTATCGCACCAATTAAGAAACCCCGATTAGAAGAGCCGGGGGCTGTTGGCGACTCCGCATCGAGTAGTGCAGCACACTCGGGCATACCCTTCAGCTATGACGAGATGTTGAAACTACTGGAGCACGAACCGGAATACGCACACTCGCTCCTACCGTATATAAGTCATTTTGTTTAGCTGTTATTTTATTCATAAAATAAACAAATTGTCAACAGGTTCTCGAGTTTCACTTTTTACGTGACGATTCTTCGCTCTCTCACACTCACATTCCTCACTACTCACGATTAAGTGAATAGTAATCTGTCCTTATGTCCTTACGTATGTATGTTTTTGGTGTTTGGTAAGAGTAATCTTTCGTTCTTCTTTAGTAAATAAGAAAATGTTATTAGTGTAAAGTCGTAATGTAAATATATATATCGCTTGATTGTAAACTTGTATTTTTATTTCACAACATTTACTTATGAAGGTATTAAAAGTGTTAGTGTTAGTAAGCAAAAACATGTAAGACAAAAACAAAAACCTATAACAAGGTCATATGCGGAGGAAGAGGGCGGCTGTTCTACGGATCCGTTCCAACACGGTGGCAACCGTGGGGTCCATCGGGACACTCGCGTGATTCAGCCCGCCTCGAAGAGGTTCAATGCCAACTTGGCGGGCTTAACGCATCCTGATCTGGGTGGTCCCCTAATAGTTACAAAATGTTTTAAACTCATTGTGTAAAATATGTTTGAGTCAGTAAAGTACTCCGTAATATGTCTTAGGCTTCATATTTTCTTTTTAAGCACTCGTTATATTTTTGCGTTGTAGTGGTAGTAGCCAAAGGGCAGAGTATTGCATGCTTTGTCGCAACTTTCTGAAAGTGTTACTCAAGGGTTGGTATTTCACGCCCAAAAACTTAACACTACATAAATAAAAAAGCCTTTAATTTACCTATGTTATTTACTTAGTGACCTATGTTGAGTGTACCGCAAAGTATCCGCTAAGTATACCATATTTGAAGATCCTGTTATTGAACCTAGGCCAATTTGATTCTGATTATATGACTGGTGTATTAATGTAGCATAAATATTGTTCTGTAAATTATAGTCTATTGCAGTTATATCTCGGGTCATTTCACGTACCTATACAGCTACGTGTTCAGTATTTTATCATGTATTTCAATGTTCATGTTGCAGTATACTTTCAACATTTACATGATTTGATATAATAGATGAATTCCAAAATATTTAGATTTGATTTTTTTATCTAGTTATGTATATTTAAATATTAATATTATTATTAGTTCTTATTAACCATTAAACTAAAGTTCTTTATTCTCTCTCTTTTATTTCTTCCATACATATGCACCTGGCTTGTCCATAATTGAAACAACACAAGGATGATTAGTAGATATTGCCACGTGGCATTATCTACCAAAGTCCGCCTCGTGCAGTTGTAATGCAGATCCCTTTATCTTATTATTATTTTTTTATTAATATTTATTTAAATAAATATATTACATATTAATATATTATTATTTATTTAAATAAATAGGGGAATCGATAGGTGTTGAGATGGATATTATTGAAGGTCGAAAAATAATAAACATATTTCGTTTTTACACAACTTACTTACTTAACGATCTTAAACATTAAGCACAATGTTCACACTGTGATTGTAAAATGTCTATTAGATGATAATTTGGAAGACATCAACTCTCTATCGTCTATTTACAAATAGAGTGGTGTTTTGAAGATCAATTCTTCGCTCGCGATTCAATAGCGATTATTTGATACTTTGGAATCACCGTCTGGGATTTTTATTAGATCTTTTGTTAATGCAATTACTTCTTCTAAATCGGCCTTTAACTGCATCAACTGTGCATTTTGGAAATCATTATGTAGAGCCGCTTCCACCTATAATGAAATAAATATGTCTATTATATTAAAAAATTCTACCCTTTTTACGAAAACTACGTGAACAGAAGTGTGTGTACTTTGACACAGTGAATTTTTTTATGAAGAAGGAGTGCAGAAAGGAAAAAAAATGTGGTTGAATTTAAACCACTACGACTTATAACAATTTGTAATAAATAGGTAAATTCCACTAATTACATCACAACAAAAGGTAGGGAGGTTTTTATTAATATAAGATCTATCAGCAATAATGGCAACCACAACCAGCTCCACAATATGTATGTGGATTATTTTTAGAAAGGTGTAGTGGAACGTGATTTACTTACCATCTCCAACTGAATTTCGTAATTGCTTAAATCGGCCGCCATGATTTATTATTAATACGGCTATATGTTCTCTAATAGTAGGTATCTAATATAAAAATACTTAATGAATCTTAAATTCAATTATGTATTTATGTATTGTTTAAAACTGTTTGCATTGACTGTTCTCAACTCGACTACACCTCTGCACCAGCAAGACTGAACTGAAAGTTGTCTGAGACTCTGATAGTGGTAGACGACTTAAATGTTATATAGAATTTCTTTATTCAGTTTAAATAAATACTGGTTTGCAGAAAACAACAAGTCTCAACAAGCAAAGACAGAGTGCTAAGTGATTGAATCCCTAGCTATATCCACAGTGTCTTACAAAAAAATAATCTCTGACATTAAAATTACTAATTGTATTAAATTATGATGACGACATAATTTGTTCTATTAACATTAGTGCTTGTAGTAATCAATTAGCTAATCGTGTAATTACTTAACACTTATTACTCATGTTTAAAGTCGTTTAATCGTTTACAATGTCGCATTATGGGAATTAATACGTTCATGAAGTGATTTGTTCGGTGCTTCTGTTAATTTTTATAATTATTAAGATTAATGTCAGAGATAATGAGATTACTTGTTTTTCTTTTCTTAGAATTGAGATAATGGGAGTTTCCCTAGAATATATTCCCTAGAATAGTTCCCTATATCCCCTTTGCCTTCTACAAATACAACCATTCGTTAACGATATAATGGGCTGTGATGATAATATCAACAACGAAGCCGAGATGGGTGGTGTAACAAGTTGTCACGTAACAGCGTAAAAAGTCTGATAAGGAGATGCTGTTAAAGGTGGCTCAGTCAAAGTCCAAAACGAGTCAAGATGAAGGCTAAATCGCAAAAGAAGTGACGAGCCAAATTAAAAGAGCTCAGGCTAAGTGCGACTAACTAGAGAGCCTTGCAAGCTATCGGGTCAAGGAAGAAACGCTGATTAAAAGGGCCAGGGGCCGTTGGCGAATCTCTGTCTATTAGTGCAGGACAATCGGGCATACCCTTCAGCCGGAACGAGAACTTGAACCCGAATACGCACACTCGCTTATACCGTACATAAGTTAACTCTGTTAACGGTAGTTTATATACATATACATATAATTGTACTAACAATTCAATTATATAGATAACAACAACTTGTTGTCGTTAATAAGTGTTGTGTTACCCTTATAATGAAAATGAAGTAACTCGTTATGATAAGTGTAGAACAAAAAAAGTCATAAAAAAAATCAGTGAGCCCTATATTGAGTGTAAACTTGTAAAGATCCACTAAGTTACCACACACACATTTTTATATTTGACATAATCATAATAATCAACAAAAATAAGAATTTCTCAAGAAACAGCTTACAGAAATATCGTCATGTCTTTGTCGCCTCAGAAATAATGGCATATTTTATAAATATTAATATGCGTATTCGTGTATGTATTTTGAATGGTAATAAAATTATTATTAGTACTTAGAAATCAATAAACTAAAGTTCTTAATTCTCTTTCTCTTATTTCTACCATACATATGCAACTGCCTTGTCCCTTACTGAATCAACACAAGGTTGGTAGATATTGCCACGTGGCCTTTAACTAGTGCGAATGAATAGAGAATCGGAGAAAATAACAATAAGGCTCAAGAAACAAAAAAAACGGCGCACTGTGATTGGTTGTTATATTGTGGGGACGTAATTACCTGAACCTCTAGCTATATACTCTGTGTCTGAAATAGGCTCTTACAATAAAATCACTATTTGTGTATTTGTTGGAATGATAAAATAATAAAAAACATGAAATGAAATGAAATGAAATGAAATGAAATCATTTATTCTGCAAATAGGTTATACAAAACACTTTTGCAAGTTAAACTTTTTTTGAGCAGATGAGTTCGGCCTTTCCTAACTGGACTAGATCTGAGAAGAAAGGACGAAACAAACTCAGGGATCAACGTCTCTTTTAAAATTCAGACAATTTTCATAAAACAAAAGACATTATATCAATAACAAAAAGCGATAATTACAACTTGAGTCACAATTATAATAATCTGTAAAGATAATTTTAAAAAATGTCAACTATAACAATAGTAGATCAATTTATTTCAAAGTATAAATTATCGTCACGTCAAAATAATTTTAAACATTCAAGGTAAATAGCATGTGCAGAGTGGGCAGCTCAATCCCATTCATGAAACAATGAAAACAATCTTTTCGAACAGAACGAGATCAATGAAAAAAAAGTTCTACAAAATTTCGTGTTACTTAGATACTAATTAATTAATGGTAAAATATTTTTTAATTAATATAAATCATCTTTACATGAAATACACTTTTGATTCACGAATTGAGTTACACCTTCCACTTACACACAACAGTTGTTTTCAGCAAATGAAATCAAATATTCTGCAGTTAGGTTACATGACACCTTTAATTGAACATGACGGTTTAAATATCGGAAATAAACAGCGTCTGCAGAATAGGCAGCTCAATCTCTGTTAGTATAAATTTACTTCGCTTGCTGGAAGTTTGCAGTTTAAACTTACTTAGAGCACGAAGGATTTTGGGTGGTAATGTGAGACGGACAGATCCAAGGAACGATGTAAAGGCTAGGTCGAAAATAATGTTACTAGTGGATCCGATTAACAATATTCACGTACAAGAAACAAAGACTGCAAAAGTAGTTTGGGGTAACCCATGCAAAGCGTTCGACGAATTGTGTCTTTCTTAGAAGGTTGGATTACCTCATGATTTTGTAATGACTTCTCTCGAGAGCTGCCAAGGTATTGAGGAATACGTTAGTAAAATTGTGAAGACAGCACACAAGCTCTGTTAGTTTTAAGGTGGACGTGGATGATAAATGGTTAGGCATATTTTTATTGGCTGGATTATGATAGCAATACAAAATAATGATTACGGCCATTCAAAGCTCTGGTATCGCTAAAACTGATTTTATACTTATAAATAAATACTGACGCTGTTACTGTCTCGAGTATCTTACTTATAAATAAATAACATACTATAAATAATTGAGACTCGTTTTATTCATCAATCCCAGGCAGTTTTATCACCATGTTATTCTGCTATGGTATCACACGCCTTTGTGGATAACTTAGATTTAATGGTATTCTTAAGATTCTGCAATGGCAAATTCCTAATCACCCTCTTCTTCTAAGCATTCTCTTTTCCTCTCCTCAAGGAACACAACACAAGTATGCGTTACAAATTATATTTATTTTGTAAGTAAATCTATAAAAACTAGAGCGAGCATCATCAATTCCTTTACTCTTTGTAATCTAGTGGTTAGCGACGCGAGTTTATGCTTAGTTCTAGTGTTGTGTCATGAACGTCACTAAACTTTGTGTATAATTGGAGATTTTTCTTAACATAAACTAAACTGTCATAAATGAATTGAGATGCAACTGTCATGATACCAATTTCTTTAATTTTATCCCTTATTGACTGTATATAACCAATTAATCATTCGTTAATTGACGAATTTTATAAACCTCGTACGTTACATCAAGCACGTCTAGAAGGTGACGTGGATGTTCAACCAGCAGTTGTGTATCAAATAAATACCCGACCGTGCTTCAGTGATCCTCCTAGAACACTTTAACTGGACAAAACGACTATTGAACTTGTAGTATTTAGTTAATAGAAGCTCATTAGGTTCACACATTAAGTACCCACCCTTGATTACCTTACCACTGTTAGTACAAAATAATGATAATATACAATGCATTCATTTGCAGTTTTACTCCATACTTAATAGGGCTTAATAGGGATAGCACCTAAGACCACATTTCTTAAGAGGTAGATAATAATACTTCTGCTAAGATACACCTTCATTCATGCACTCTTACACGTGCGCACAAACTTAAATATTAAAATTTGTTCACTAAATGGAGATAAATGTGTCGTCATTCGGTTTTTGTTTTTGGAATTTAAATGTTATTTAAGTCTAATAATTATATATTAGAACTTGCAGTAACCAATTAAGTAATTGTGTACTTACTTAATACTTATTATTCGTCCTTAAAATTACTGGGTGGGTCTAGGAAGTTTTAAAAATTAGTTTAATGGTTCAGGCGTTAAATCGTAATAAACAAACACACTGGTAGTCACATTAATCTTTAGGATTGTTAAAAGTCACTAAAAACTCCACTCCTGAAAAGATCGAATATTTTATGTAATTCGTTTTGTAGCTGTACATTTACTGAATGCAAAAACAAGGAGGTTACCAATACGGTTGTTTATATTTTTTATGTATGATCGGACATATTTCCATTAGATATAGAGTGCGAATAGAAATATTTGGTTTTTGAACAAAAGCGATTTATTCCGAATTATAACCAGATCTGATGATGAGTTTTGTAGACCGACAGTGGAACTCTTCGAAAATGACAGCGGATCAAGTGCGATTAATGCTATCTCATAAATATGTATTGTTTCAGCAATCACACAACATAACATGCACAGTCTAAGACGGTCCCGAGGTGGTCTTCTTATCACTATCTTAGCATATGATGGCTAATCCCATCCTAGAGAAATTGCGGCAACTCTTAAATTTTACAAACCGGACGACATTTATTATTTTGTTTCTTTAACAGTACAAGTAGGTAGTGTTTATATCGTGTTGCTGAGCTAATTATAAAAGGGTTTTTGACCATAAAGAATCAGTTGATACCAGTTTTAATAAAATAATAAAAACATAAATAAGAAATTCACCCGAATTGACACAATACCAACAAAGAGCCCCAAAGCTTTAAAAAAATACAATGCTAAAACTGAAGAAAACAAAACCTTAATTTCACAGAAAACATTGTCATAACAATAGCTACCTTCTAGTCTGTAACAGCGGTCTTATCGTTTATGATAACAATAACAATAGGTGATGACTAATTCTCCAGGAATATGAATAATTAGCTCCAGAAATTTTAGTATATCGTTAGAACGTGGGTATAATAGGGTGAATTTTGAAAATTATAGTATTCTTCCTACGACCATCGCCAGTGTTAGTCAGTCATAACGCCATGTCTATCATAAAAGTCTACGTACCTGTACCCGGAGTCGGAGCGCCAGGCACTTCCAAGGTATGTATCTACGTACGCTTAATACCTATCGTGAGCGCGTTAATTCACGTCATAAGTAGTTATTTTACACAGTACTAGCTTTTGTTCGCGGTTCCGTCTACCGGTTATCGTGGTGAAAAGTGTCCTTTGTTAGTCGCTAAAACTGTAACTTTTTATTAGTTGAAAAATTTGAATTTTTAAAACACCTTTGATAGTTTACGAATGAAAGCAAAACAAACAATCACACTTATATTTGATTCTTTAAAATCACTAAAAACTACGTTACTTGGCTATTTAAGTTATTAATTAAAAATTTTACTCGTCATATACGTCCATCATTTTGCTGCTCACAAACTTAAAGAGAATTTAGTAGTATTTTAATTAGCCAGTGGCCGTAGTCGAAATTTATTCACCTTATTCACAATCCTATATTATCTTTTTTTTATTGTTATAAAGTCAGTATAAATTTTTCAACATAATTTTAACGTGTCTTACACAAATTTAACTGTAGCGCAGAAAACATTATTAAATATTAATCAAACTACATTGTATCTGTACCAGGAGCCTGCGCAACCAAAACCTCGAAGCACTATAACTGTGCTGGAAGATATTCTTCTCCACCCAGCCACCAAGATCAATGTCAATAAGGCCCATTTTATCAAGCCTTCGTTTGGTTTGTCAACCGTACTGACTCCTGGTAAAAGGGCCGGTAGTCATAATGTCAACGACGTTACGGAGATGGGTTGTGTCAAGCATTTTGACAAGAAACAGCGTATTAACTTGGAGAGGAAGACGCTGTTAAAAATGGCCAAGAATGAGAACCCTGAACGAGTCAAGTTAAAGGCTAATTCTAAAAAGATGCGGCGAGCTGAATTCGAAGAGATCGGTCTATGCGAGACCAACTTGGGAACCTTACAGGTTTTCGCACCAATTAAGAAACCCCGATTAGAAGAGCCGGGGGCTGTTGGCGACTCCGTATCAAGTAGTGCAGCACACTCGGGCATACCCTTCAGCTATGACGAGATGTTGAAACTACTGGAGCACGAACCGGAATACGCACACTCGCTCCTACCGTATATAAGTCATTTTGTTTAGCTGTTGTTTTATTCATAAAATAAACAAATTGTCAACAGGTTCTCGAGTTTCACTTTTTACGTGACGATTCTTCGCTCTTTCAGACTCACATTCCTCACTACTCACGATTAAGTGAATAGTAATCTGTCCTTATGTCCTTATGTATATATGAATTGTATATATTTTATTAATATCTAGCTATTTGGTATGAGTAATCTTTAGTTCTTCTTTAGTAAGTAAGAAAATGTTATTAGTGTCAATAATGTAAATATACATATCGCTTGATTTTAATCTTGTATTTTTATTTCTCAACATTTACTTATGAAGTTATTAGTAGTGTTTTTAAGCAAAAACCTGTAAGACAAAAACAAAAACCTATAACAAGGTCATGTGCGGAGGAAGAGGGCGGCTGTTCTACGGATCCGTTCCAACACGGTGGCAACCGTGGGGTCGATCGGGACACTCGCGTGATTCAGCCCGCCTCGAAAAGGTTCAATGCCAACTTGGCGGGCTTAACGCATCCTGATCTGGGAGGTCCCTTAAGAGTTACAAACTGTTCTAAACTCATTGTGTAAAATATGTTTGAGTAAAGATAGTACTCCATAGTATGTCTTAAGCCTCATATTTTCTTTTTAAGCACTCGTTATTATTTAGCGTAATAGTGGTAGTAGAGAGCGTTCCTGATGTAGCCAAAGGGCAGAGTATTGAATGTTTTGACGCAATTATCTGAAAGTGTTACTCAAGGGTTGGTATTTCACGCCCAAAAACTTATCACTAGGTACATAAATAAAAAAGCCTTTTATTCACTTAGTGACCTATGTTGAGTGTACCGCAAAGTATTCGCTAAGTATACCACATTTGAAGATCCTGTTACTGAACCTAGGCCGTTTTGGTTCTGATTATATGATTTGTGTATTAATGTAGCATAAATATTGTTCTGTAAGTTATAGTCTATTGCAGTTGTATCTCGGGTCATTTCACGTAACTATACAGTTACGTGTTCAGTATTTTATCATGTATTTCAATGTTCATGTTGTAGAATACTTTCAATATTTACATAATTTGATATAATAGATGTATTCCAAAATATTTGGATTTGAGACAAAAATGGTTAAATTGTCAATGTAACCTACCAAACTAAGAATTTCTCAAGAAACAGCTAACAGAAATATCGGCATGTCTTTCTCACATTAGAAATTATTGTATGTTTTTTTTTAACTAGTTATGTATATTTTATAAATATTAATATTAATATTAGTTATTATTAACCATTAAACTAAAATTCTTTATTCCCTCTCTTTTATTTCTACCATACATATGCACCTGGCTTGTCCATAATTGAAACAACACAAGGATGATTAGTAGATATTGCCACGTGGCATTATCTACCAAAGTCCGCCTCGTGCAATTGTAATGCAGATCCCTTTATCTTATTATAATTTTTATGTATATTTATTTAAATAAATATATTACATATTAATATATTATTATTTATTTCAATAAATAGAGGAATCGATAGGTGCTGAGATATTTAAGGTCGAAAAATAATAAACAAATTTCGTTTTTACATAATTTATTTAACGATCTTAAACATTAAGCACAATGTTCACACTGTGATTGTAACATGTCCATTAGATGATAATGTGGAAGACTTCAACTCTCTATCGTCTATTTACAAACAGAGTGGTGTTTTAAAGATCAATTCTTGTAATAAAATACAATACAATATTCTAGTACAAGAATACATAATAACTAACAGAAAACAAACAAAAGAAACTAGAAAGAACTAAACCTTTAATTAAGTCACACAATAAGCACACAAAACAATTGACATGTGTTATCCACCTTTCTTCCATTTCGTACCAGATGTGTATTCAGTCATTGGTTTTCCTGAAATTCCACAGGTTCCAACACCAACTCTTCCAGTTAAATTGTCTGGTGTCGCAAATATGCTTTTTGAACTTACACTACGCTTTTTGGCAGCCCTAGAATGAAACGACAACCATTTATTTTTCTCACTTTCTCTTTCTTCGTCAAATTGCTTAAATCTCTGTTGCTTTTTCTGTTTCTTCTTCTTTAGATATTCTTTGTTGTGGTCTTTTCTATGGCTGTAAAATTTAAAGATAAATTTTAATTAGGTACATGTTACTAATCACTTACCTCAAATTTTTGAACATAAATTCAATACCATAAAATTTATTATTGCATACTAAACTCAGAACATTCGAATTAAGTATGTAATATTTATGTAAAACATAGTATAAGACAACTTTTTTAAATATATATTACAAAACTTTGATAAGAGTACCAAAACATACATACAACCAACAGACATACGTACTTAACAAATATTTTTACGGGAATTAACGCGATCACTTATTAAAAGGTATCACATACCTCTGATTTGCCTTATCTCTTATCTTATCTGATTTGATTAGGCAAATCAGAGGTATGTGATACCTTTTAATAAGTGATCGCGTTAATTCCCGTAAAAATATTTGTTAATATCATGGAACGCGAAAGTTTAAAAGTTAGGACATACGTACTTGTTTTCGTCTCCACTGTGAGGTCGTTTCAAGCATGTCCCTATTTTTTTCCCATCTACGGTGTTGACTACTACTAATATGGAGGAACCATCAGGATTTACTTTTGAGCTATCTTCACCAATATCTTCAGTGCCAGTATCCAGAAAAGATGTTACAACATCATGATCATTACTGGAACCGTGATTATTTGATACTTTGGAATCACCGTCTGGGATTTTTATTAGATCTTTTGTTAATGCAATTACTTCTTCCAAATCGGCCTTTAACTGCAGCAACTGTTCATTTTGGTAATCATTATGTAAAGCCGCTTTCACCTATAATAAAATAATATGTCTATTATATTAAAACGTAAAGGAAAAAAATATATCCATTTTACGAAAACAACGTGAACAGAGGTGTGTGAACTTTGACACAGTAAAATTTTAAATGAAGAAGGAGTGCAGAAAGCAAAAAAAAATATTATGGTTAAATTTCAACCACTATGACTCATAACTTATTTTCGATTTGTATTAAATAGGTAAATTCAATGAATTACATCACAACAAAAGGGAGGGAGGTTGTTATTTATATAAGATCTATCAGCAATAATAGCACAACCACAACCTGCTCCACATATAATAAATAAATAAATAAATATTTCGGACATCTAACACACAACGCCATCTAGTCCCAAGCTAAGCAGAGCTTGTGTTATGGGTACTGGACAACTGATATAAATACATATTATACTTTTTTTTGTAAATACATACATATTATACATAGAAAACACCCAAACTCCGAAACAAATATTTGTAGATCATACAAACATTTTGTCCGACCCGGGAATCGAACCCGAGACCTCATGATCAGCAGTCGCACACGCCAACCGCGAGACCAACGAGGCAGTCAGTATATTTATTTGGACTAGACTATATTTAGAAAAGTGAAGTTGAACGAGATTTACTTACCATCTCCAACTGAATTTCGTACTTGCTTAATTCGTCCGCCATGATTAATTATCAATACGGCTATATGCAATGAATCTAAAACTCAATAATGTATTTAAAAAAATCAACACGAATCAACTGGCTTTAAAACTGTTCGCATTGACTGTTCTCAGCACGACTACACCACTGCACCAGCAAGACTGAACTGAACGTTTTCTGATACTCCTTTATCTCGGAGAAAATAACAATAAGGCTCAACAAGCAAAAAAAATGGCGCACTGTGATTGGTTGTTATATTGTGGGGACGTTACTACCTGAGCCTCTAGCTATATACTCTGTGTCTGAAATAGGCTCTTACATTAAAATCACTATTTGTATATTTGTTGAAATGATAAAATAATAAAACTTTAGATTTGCAGTTTAAACTTACTTAGAGCACGAAGGATTATGGGTGGTAATGCGTGACGGAAAGATCCAAAGAACAATATCCACGTACAAGAAACAAAGACTGCAAAAGAAGTTTGGGGTAACCCATGCAAAGCGTTCGACGAATCGTTAATCGTTAATCATTAATCTTTACGATTCTTAAAAGTCACTTAAACCTCCACTCCTTAAAAGATCGAAGATTTTATGTAATTCGTTTCGTAGCTGTACATTTACTGAATGCAAAAACAAGGAGGTTACCAATACGGTTGTTCATATTTTTTTATGTATGTTCGGGCATTGTTTCATTATATATAGAGTACGAATAGAAATATTTGGTTTTTGTACAAAAGCGATTTATTACGAAATATACCTTGATCCAATGATGAGTTTTGTAAACCGACAGTGGAACTCTTTGAAAATGACAGCGGATCAACTGCGGTTAATACTATCTCATAAATATGTATTGTTTCAGCAATCACACAACATAACATGCACAGTCTAAGACGGTCCCGAGGTGGTCTTCTTATCACTATTTATTTTTTCAATGTATGTTTGGAGAAATTGAATTTCCCCATTTGGTTTTTTTCAAATGGGAAGAAGAGAAAGAAATTCTATTCTTAATGATGAATCATAATCCGTTTAACGTTATTTTTTATTTTCTTAAAAGATAATATAAAACTTAAAAACATAAATAAGAAATTCACCCGAATTGACACAATACCAACAAAGAGCACTAAAGCTTTAAAAAAATACAATGCTAAAACTGAAGAAAACAAAACCTTAATTTCACAGAAAACATTGTTATAACAATAGCTACCTTCTAGTCTGTAACAGCGGTCTTATCGTTTATGATAACAATAACAATAGGTGATGACTAATTCTTCAGGAATATAAATAATTAGCTCCAGAAACTTTAGTGTATTGTTAGAACGTGGGTATAATGTGGTGTATTTTGAAAATTAATAATAATAGTAATTAGTATTCTTCCTGCGACCATCGTCAGTGTTAGTCAGTCATAACGCCATGTCTATCATAAAAGTCTACCTACCTGTACCCGGAGTCGGAGCGCCAGGCACTTCCAAGGTATGTATCTACATACGCTTAATACCTATCGTGAGCGCGTTAATTCACGTCATAAGTAGTTACTTTACACAGTACTAGCTTTTGTTCGCGGCTCCGTCTGCCGGTTATCGTGGTGAAAAGTGTCCTTTGTTACTCGCTAAAACTGTAACTTTATTTAGTTGAATTTTTTTTTTTTTAAACACGTTTGATGGTTTAGGAATGAAAGCAATACAAACAAACACACTTATATTAGATTCTTTAAAATCACTAAAAACTACGTTACTTGGCTATTTAAATTATTAATTAAAAAATTTTACTCGTCATATTCGTCCATCGTTGATCATAATATGGCTGCTTACGAATTTAAAGGGAATTAAGTAGTATTTTAGTTAGCCAGTAGCCGTAGTCGAAATTTTCACTTTATTTACAATCCTATATTATTGTTTCCAGATTGTTACAATTCACATTCAGTATAAATACTTTCAACACAATTTTAAAGTGCCTTACACAAATTTTACTCTAACGGAGAAAACAATATAAAATATTAATCTAACGACATCTTACCTGTACCAGGAGCCTGCGCAACCAAAACCTCGAAGCACTATAACTGTGCTGGAATATATTCTTCTCCACCCATCCACCAAGATCAAAGTCAATAAGGCCCATTTTATCAGGCCTTCGTTTGGTTTGTCAACCATACTCACTCCTCGTAAATGGGCCGGTGATCACAATTTCAACGAACGAGTCACGTTAAAGGCTAATTCTATAAAGATGCGGTGAGCTGAATGCGAAAAGTTCAGTCTATGCTAGACCAACTTGGAAGCCTTGCAGGTTATCGCGCCAATTAAGAAACCCCGATTAGAAGAGCCGGGGGCTGTTGGCTCCCTATCTACTAGTGCAGCACACTCGGGCATACCCTTCAGCTTCGACGTGATGATGAAACTACTGGAGCACGAACCCGAATACGCACACTCGCTCCTACCGTATATAACTCATTTTGTTTAGCTGTAGTTACATTCATAAAATAAACAAATTGTCGACAGATTCTCGAGTTTCACGCTTACGGGACGATTCTTCACTTTCTCACACTCAAATTCCTCACTACTCACGATTAAGTGAATGTTATGTTTACGTTGTTTAATCCTGTATATAATGTTTCTAGTATTAATATTATGCTACTTGGTAAGAGTAATCTTTAGTTCTTCTTTAGTAAATAAGAAAATGTTATTAGTGTAAATAATGTAAATATATATATCGCTTGATTTTAACCTTGTATTTTAATCTCACAACATTTGCTTATGAAGTTATTAGTAGTGCTTTTAAGCAAACACCTGTAAGACAAAAACGAAAATCTATAATAGGGTCATATGCAGAGGAAGAGGGCGGCTGTTCTACGGATCCGTTCCAACACGGTGGCAACCGTGGGGTCGATCGGGACACTCGCGTGATTCAGCCCGCCTCGAAAAGGTTCAATGCCAACTTGGCGGGCTTAACGCATCCTGATCTGGGAGGTCCCCTAAGAGTTACAAACTGTTCTAAACTCATTGTGTAAAATATGTTTTATTTTATTTATTTTATTTTCCGATTGTAGGAAAACTTACAGCTGTATTGTTACATTATACAAACTTAATACGAAAAAGAAGGCCAATTACAAGTTTTCACAGATAGCAGAACAAACAAGTGGACACAACACAGATACAAGCAAGATAAACATTATCGAATATAAATATCATCACTCCCGGTCACAAGAAGCGAAGAAGGAGTCGGTCAGAATTTTCCTGAGCTGGTTGTTGAGTAAAGATAGTACTCCATAGTATGTCTTAAGCCTCATATTTTCTTTTTAAGCACTCGTTATATTTTAGCGTAGTAGTGGTAGTAGAGAGCTTTCCTGATGTAGCCAAAGGGCATAGTATTGAATGCTTTGACGCAATTTTCTGAAAGTGTTACTGAATGGTTGGTATTGCACGCCCAGAACCTTATCACTACATAAATAAAAAAGCGTTTTATTTAATTAGTGACCTATGTTGAGTGTACCGCAAAGTATCCGCTAAGTATACCACATTTGAAGATCCAGTTATTGAACCTAGGCCGTTTTGATTCTGATTATATGGTTTGTGTATAATGTAGCATTAATATTGTTCTGTAAGTTATAGTCTATTGCAGTTGTATCTCGGGTCATTTCACGTAACTATACAGTTACGTGTTCATTATTTCATCATGTATTTCAATGTTCATGTTGTAGAATACTTTCAATATTTACATAATTTGATATAATAGATGTATTCCAAAATATTTGAATTTGAGACAAAAATGGTTAAATTGTCAATGTAACCTACCAAACTAAGAATTTCTCAAGAAACAGCTAACAGAAATATCGGCATGTCTTTCCCACATTAGAAATTATTGTATGTTTTTTTTTAACTAGTTATGTATATTTTATAAATATTAATATTATTATTAGTTCTTATCAACCATTAAACTAAAGTTCTTTATTCCCTCTCTTTTATTTCTACAATACATATGCACCTGGCTTGTCCATAATTGAAACAACACAAGGATGATTAGTAGATATTGCCACGTGCCATAATTTTTATGTATATTTATTTAAATAAATAGAGGAATCGATAGGTGCACGATAATTTACTTAACGATCTTAAACATTAAGCACAATGTTCACACTGTGGTTGTAACATATCTATTCGATAATAATGTGGAAGACATCAACTCTTAAATTATTGTTTTTTTTCTGTGTTCTGCAGGGAAACAAACAAATATACAGAGATAAGTATAAGTCGTGCAACATTGTTTGAGAACTTTATCTGATTTTACTAGATCTACCAGTAGTTGATAAATTAAATTAAACGGGATAAATGATTACTTTTACTAGCCTTAGTTTTTTTTTTTTGTGGTGTAGGTGGCAAACGAGCATACGTATCACCTGATGGTAAGCGATCACCGCCACCCATAGACACCCGCAACACCAGAGGCGTCACAAGTGCATTGCCGACCATTGGGGGATGGGGAAAGGGATGTGGGGAGGGGTTGGGTATGGACCTCCGGTATCCTCACTCACTCGGTGAAACACAGCGCAAGCGCTATATCACACCGGTTTTCTGTGAGGCCGTGGTATCACTTCGGTCGAGCCGGTCCATTCATGCGGAAGCGTAGCATTATAGTTCTACATCGCCTAAAGGTTGACTGGTAGAGGATGCCCTATGGTATTAAGCCCACCTTAGTTCAACATGGGCATCGAGTTTAAATAATTAGAAATAATCAGCCAGTAGTTGATTAAGTTGTATCTTCCAAAAGGAATAAATTTTGACCAATCCAGACACAAAAGCAAATTAAGGGTTTTTATTTATTATATATTTATATATATATATATATATATATATATATAATTTAGTTTTCAGTGATATTTGCCTCCCATTATTCATTTTTATCATATCATAAATAGATCTTGTACAGTGGATAATCTTGCTTAGAAGTGGACAATACTATACCATATTCAAAAAAATAGTAAAAAACAACAAACTAAAACCAAAAGAATAAAATAGAAGAGAAACATTTCATACTTAATATGTATTATAGATATACATAAAATTGGTACAAGAAGTATTAAAATGGATTTCTCAGAGAATTTACTGTATTACCAAAACGTTTTCGTGTTTTGAATTTACATATTGAGATAGGCAACAATGCTATCATCAAAATATTAAAATAGATGCCCATTTATATCACAGATATTCCCACATAAAGTAAAATTTGAAGAACAAAATATGTTACAAGACAAAGAAACATAAAAATTAAGTACATTGGATTGGTACCTTATTCTGGTCGTTTATCAAAAGTTAATAGTTAGTGGTATTTAGTTGGTGAAAATTGCACTGTGTTTGTCAAAAAATACTTCTGTATTTGGACTATTTTGCAAGAAAGTATTTAAATATTAAATTCTTCCAGTGACTTATACGTACCGGCACCACCGTTGATACTGATAGAAAAGGCCTTACGGAAAACCGGTACTAAGATACTGAATTTCACCGTTAAGTTAAATGTGTAAATAAAACTGAGCAAATGCAAAGAGAACATTTATAGTATATTATAATATGATAATGAGATTTATGTATGAAGCAATTCGTGACAATTTGCGGGGTGAGGGAGTGTAACTTTAATATTTTTCTTCTACCAAACAATAGCAAAACTACTCGAATCGACAATCTGTAAGTTATAAACCGCATCAAGTGTGACCTGTTTTTAGTCACGGGACATATTCGCTCATGCCTTCTCCTCTTAGTATTTGCTCCGTGCTCCATGATCAGCGGAAATCACTAACCATAGCTGATTCATCAGCTTGCTTATCTCTTATTCCAAAAAAAAAACTACTTTGTATGAATATAAATATACTTTTTTTATTCAGAAAGCTTATTAAATCGAGGGACGCTTAGTTTATGATTTAACCACAGGAGAAGAAAATCTTGAAGAATAAAAATTTAGCTCTAATAAAAAGCCGGGTCGTACAAGACTGTGAAAATGAGATAAAATATAATACATTGTTGCTCCTCCAACCTACTTATAATTCATCGCTTTTGTCATAGGCTAAGTCTAATAGCCAAATCGATCAGGTTCAGTCCCTGACATTGATCTCGAGCCTCATATTACGAAGGGATCTGTGTGGTACAAAGACAACATTTTATTAAAAAAAATAATTTTATCGTTTATGTTGTTTATTATTTTAATATTTTCGTACATCTTATACACAACGCCATCTAGCACCAAATTAAGCAGAGCTGTAAATACCTATACATTTAGAAAAACAGCAATCACATTAATCCCTTTTAAGGTATATTTCATTTTGTTCCATGTTCCATGCACATTTCAATCAGAATCAAGCCACGCGTTCTCGAAAAAATGAGGTAGTGCTTTATTATATTTAATGTTTTATATATATCTCTGCAGTCGTTCCCTCCCTGCCGAACATCGTGACTCCATTTCATTCCGTCAACCAGTTGTCTCCATGGGTTCCGTTCGGTTTGGTGCGACCATCTTTTGGAACTTCTACCTCTAAGTTTTTTCCCATCGATTTTACCAGTCATTATCAGACGTTCCAAATTGCTGGGGTCCCTGCGCGCAATAGTTATAGTATATATAATAGTATTTGTTGAAGGAAGATTGTGAATAGATGTTGGGTGTTTTCTATCTTAAGTTGCTTGATAAAAATATGCTGGTACGGTGGGCCGTCCATCGTACTCGTAGCATATGACGCCAGCACCACATATCAAAAGCATAGATTCCCTGCCTATCTGCGTCTTTAAAAGTTCACGTCTCTGCACTGTACAGAGCAATGGAGGAGACGAGGCTGCGCACAAGGTGTATTTAGTCCGGTTATTAGTTATGTTACGGTTCCTCCAAATCTTGCTCAACTGGGTCATTGCAGATTTTGCCATGCCTTTACTATATCTCTAAATGTTACACAATTATGCTTAACAAATTATGTATTACACATTTTTATTTACTACATATGATATGCTGTCTGGTAGTAGTAGGTTATTCAATTGTTACATTTATAAAGAACGAACCCATTAATTTAGAACTAGTACAACTAGTACTAGAATTGAACAAAATACTTGCATTATCTTTCGCTACGTCTTACATTTTCCACCAAACCCTACACTCGTGTTACAAAAAGCTAGCGTGCCGTGCCGAATGACAACGGGAACAAAAAAGGCCTCGGGATACGTCTTGTCCAGCAAATATCTTTCTCTTCGACATGTGTGGATGTGTACGAGGGACCTTGAATAGATACAATTTAGATTCCCTACCTTATTAGATACGAACATCAGGTCACTTAAGAAGGTATATTTAATATATTTTAACGGGTAATTCTTGTAAGAGTATAAATATATATGATCTAAATCTCGGAAATGGCTCCAACGATTTTCATGAAATTTAGTATGCAGGGGGTTTTTGAAAATCTACAAAAAAATAATTGATCAAAACTGGGTCATCCAGGTACTTATGATTTATCGTCGGAGTGAAACTACGACATGACAAGCAATTTGTTAGTGTTTTTCACAAACTCAGTTTGCTTCAGATGATCTAATTGCTACTAAGGTTCATTGACCATTTTAATTAGGGCTAAAATTTACGGTCTCTCAAATGTATATGACTCCAAAAGGTCCGCGTAAATATAGTTATTATATTACACAGATTTCATAAAGGAAAATCCATTATCTTTATGCATAGGCTGTATAATTTCGAATCCATTAATGATTTATATGCCTTAAACCAATATTGGATATAAATTTGCAAACTGTTGCAAGTAATAATTTATAATTACTGTCTGATTTTAATATATAATAAACAGCCACAAAATGCATTGCAAATGTATTGCTTTATTACTAAACATGAGTTAAAAATTAAAATAATAAGTAGGTTCCAACTCCATTTTCATTATTTGAGGTTCAACCGTTTCAGTTTTTTTATATATTATAGTAATAACACATTAGCTTAAATGTAACTTCTAGGTTTTATCTCAACGCAATGCCACTAGAATCAATTCTCAAATAAATGTTCAGTAAATTAAATACTATAGAGATAAAATCATATTAATATAAAAAATAAACTAATTTGTCTTTTAAAAAGCAACGCTCATAGTCGTACCTATGGAAAATATCCCTACTAGTTCTTTATAGTTTTAGAGTCCGCTATTAGTTGGAATAGAACAAAATTTTAACCAAACTTACGTCATTTAAATGTTTACAGAAAGATGAAAATAACAAACGTAAATCAATCAATCATCAACAACCCATCCGAATCACGTAGACGCTCATGATATCATGCAACTAGCGGGCACCCGTCCAGGTACTGACCGCGCCGTCGTTGCTTACCTTCGGTGATTGCTTCTCAACACTGAGTGCAACTGGGCTATGAGCGACTCATACTTAAGTTCTGCTAGCTTATAACACATTTTACTTAAGTCTTCACAAGCAACTTATGAATGAATCCTCCCGGAGGATTAATTCATACGCTGCTTGGGAAGACTTCTGTCCTCCGTATCTTGGTATAATTACATATCCCATTTAAATTGTTACTTAATTTGAAAACAAGGCAGACGGCGCTTCAAATCAAAATCTGCTTGAAAATTTACGATTGCTAACTTTACACAAAATACGGTTGCGTCTAAAACGTGACTTATACCTAAACGTAGGTAAGTATCACAGCCCTTATAATTGGCTATCTGCTTGCGAAAACGAAAACATGGCTTAATTTACTGGCAACAATCGCCACAACAAAAGTTGCGTAAATATCAGAATCCGTAGAAGTTACGCACGTTTAACATTTCAAAAATAAACGATATTCTTAATAAGTTAAGTACGTACGTACATTCAAGTACGTAATACTGTTTTCAAATGTCGGTTAACACGGGTTATCAAAACACGAGCTTAACTCCCTTCTTCTAAACATAGCCTTACTGAGAGGTCTTGAATGACGATAAATTCTATTACGAGACACTTAACTAGTTTGTTAAACAGCGTGTATGTTCCTAGGGGCCGTCTCCTCGGAGAATTCTCTCTCGGCGATTCTGTTACAGGTCGCAACGATGTATTAAATGAATAATAATCGTTCGTGAGATTAACCGACGCTAGAATCGCTGATCCATTGCAATTCGTTCGAACGTGGAGAGAGAGTAAAGTTGCATATGTATGGAATTTGACGGCATTTATAAAGAGAATATTTTCTGCTTTAAAAGATTTTATTATCTGGTGTTCTTTCTTTTTAAAAATCTTTTTTGTTAAATATCTAGGGAAGGGTGGGTAGATGATGAAAAAAAAAGACATGATAAGTATATCAAAGCTCTAGAAGCCGTTCAGAAAAAAATCTTTCGCTGTATTCAATATAAGTGTTGTCAAAATAAACGTCCATATAAAGAATTACTATTAAAATATAACTATCTAACAATGGAACATATATTTACAAGCAATAATACTGTATGACCTTTGACACAGCCATTACGATTGTATTCCACTCACCAGAAAATACAGAGTACCTATTAGAACTCACAGCCGTAACGAACAAAAAATTTTTGCATCAACTATATGCCGAATCAATGCTGGTAAGCGCTTTCTAATGTATAGCTTAATTTAATCCTATAACACTTATTTTAAATGTGTAGACGTAATAGCAACACGTCCAGGCGCATTTAAGAGATTGTTGTTTGTTTTTAAGCATCGCTTTAATCTATAGATTTAAGTTTTTCCTGCATGCAATAAGTTTTTTGCTTATTTATTGATATGTATATAACGAGAAGTTAAGTGAATTTAACGTGAGATGATCTATTGTTACTTACCTACTCAATTACTTACACTCACTATTTCTCGTAGGACCCAACTACATAAATAAGTTTGATAATATGCGGTAAATGCCGCTGGTGTCACAATTGCTATATTCATTATTTTAACTATTTAAAAATTATATATTGTGTCATTGTTTATTTATTTCAACAAATATAATAAAAAACCTAAAAAAGATAACATTAATGACAGGAAATACTTTCTTTGAAATAACAACTACTCGTACATAAATGTCCACTCCGAAACAAAAGCGTCATCATTGATTAAATATTTTGTAATAAAAAACTAATTTTTCTTAAAACACAAAATATAAAGACTTAATCAAAATAAAAGTAAAGTTATTGTACTGTAATTGATTGATTGATTGTTGATGATGTTAATTTTACGGCTAGCGTATGCTTCTGCTGATCTAGAGATTTCGGGTTTAACTCCCGAGTTGGGCCAAAAAGTATTTTTTGTTTATCTTTATTTGTTTAGAGGCTTGTAGTCACACATAAGACTATGTTAGCCCCATCGTACCCTAAACTTATTATACATTCCTAAATAAATCTAAATTACCTATATTTAAACGGGAAAAACATACTTCTTTGTAAAACTCAGCGATACAGACTACACTTCAAAGAGTTTATATACTAACAACGCCGCTTCTGACAGAGGCTTTGATAATATACTTTGGAACGTGCCAAAATCTACAATATTTTTCTTAAACCCATTTACCAAAGTCTTTCTCTCAGCCCTAATTTTGACAATTTCCATGTGCCAAAAAGTGTTGTTTGGTTTTTCTTACAATAAATCTCTAATGTGATTCGTGCCCTTGCCTAGGAGAGCACATTAAGCTGTCAAACCCAGTTGTTATGGAAATCGTTATTGGAAAGGCAGTGCACACTGACATTTAGTGCAAACTTCAAATTCAGAACCGATGCATGAAAAAATCGATATTCAAGTTGTCAGTTGAACTAGCAGCCAACCACAAATAATATTGGAAATAATAAGGGCTTGAAGAAGTTAATAGTATTAAATAAATACTGGGTGACAAATTTGAGCGGGTGCATATAATACGATTTTTTGCAAGGATAAAGTTAATGTAAAAGTGATAAACACAAAAGCTGTGTTAGTTTCAGTATAGATATACATAAGTTTCCCTAATCAGCTGTTACACATCCTATTATTAATTTCCTTTCAAGATTAACGTTGTGGTTGCTTTCAAACCCAATTATTACAAGAAGGTGAGCATTCGACATAATCACATTTATAGAAAATCTAAATTCGACCTTATTTCGCCAAGTTTAGGTAGGTTATCGCATATAGACTGTTTTTGATTGATAGCAACTCAAGATTGTGATGAAAATTAATCATTAAGTCCGCCGATGCATGTATTTGTGCATAAAGTAATAAAATAAAATAAATAAATAAATAAAATAAATCTTGGCATTTAGTGTTTTTTTATATTTTTTTTCTAATTTGTTAATTACGTTTTTTTCCAAAACACACAAAGTTTCCAACAGATGTCCAAGCTTAGTACGTACTGTAAGCGGTTTAATAGCGCCATTTATAAAAAAACAAATCGTTAAATAAATCTCCCAACATATCAAAAGTATCTGTAACATTTCCCAGAAATAAAGTACTCAACTAAAATTCTATCCCCGAAGTACTTATTAAACTAATGTAACGTTTTTAGTTCATGAGTTGGCCGTTTCTAACAAGGTCTAATGGTTAGTTCACATAATACAATTTTACTGGAGTGCGGTCACTAATATTATAAGAGTATTATTAACTGGATTGCGGACAATTTTTTGGGTCACTATACCAATTAGTATGAAAACTGTTTGAAGGATTTCAATACACCTCTACTCGAACCGGTGTGATGATTATGAAATGAATTTCCAAGCAAAACCAGGCCAGATCGCTTCTTTAATTAACTTACGTCCAACTTTAATTAACATACTGTTATTTAAGTAACAGTATGTTAATTAAAGTTGGTAAGCAAATAACAAATAACAAAATTATTAACAGTTGTATTAAGAAAATGTCATATTGTTTATCTAATGGAACCTCGTATTGAGATATCTCAGGGGATCAAGTATTTTTATTACCTTTAAAGTGGAATCTAAACCAAATTCACAATTGATTTCAAAATAAATGGGTTATCTAGCGACATGTAAGCCATTCATAATACTCAACAAACTTTCATAAGAGTGGAAGCGAAGAGAACCACGAGGCGTGTCTTGATCTGACACAATGATCAATGATCATCAAACTAAGACGTAATTTTTCTTGTAAAAACGATGTCCGAAGCTTAATTATTAGGATCAAAGTTCGAGGTCATTATGATTGTACTGTATAGAAATTCGAATCAAAATTGTTTTCAAAATTGAATTCAGTGTTTTTTTAGGTTTTTTGTTTATCGAAGACTGTTTTATTTTTCAAATTATATTCATGACTCACGTACATGTAATAACGCCTTCGCATAATACATTTTGCATTATTTACTTGTTTCCTAGCTTAAAGTCTTTATAAATACGAAAAAATATACATATTATATAGGTATGTGTAATTTCAGAACTAACGAAGTACATTTCAAATGTGGATTTTTATCTATACAAATAAATAAATTTAAGTATCTATTTGTGATTTTAAATTAACAGCTTTAAAAAGCTGTTAATTTTAGTAAAATAAAATGAAAATAAGTACGGTATTTATATAAAAAAGAATTTTTAAATTTCTGTCTGTCTGTTTGTTTTGACTAATCTCAAACAGCTGGGCTGATTTTGACGGGACTTGACACTGACAGATAGCTGATGATTTAAGTAGGCTACCTTTGATTTTAAATAATTAGAAGACGTAAATATTTGAATTGTTTTAAAAATGTATAAAACATATAATACCTACCATTAAAATTTCAGAGTGGACCTTAATTTCCTTGGGATAACATCATCAGGTCCCGACATGATGACAAAAGGACCATCTAGAAGCTCGCCAAACCCAATGAAAAAGAGTTTTTAAAATGCAGACTAAGTTCATACACGACGAAAATATCACTGAACGTGTATTAAAAATTATTCCGAAGCATTGAAAACCTCTTTGTTTTTTGTAGTCGATTAAAAATGAACTTTGTAGCAGACAACAACGTACATCGACTATCCGTCTCATTCGACGCGCATCACATCGTGGTGGTGGTCGCACCCTATATAAACGGACGCGCAGCCTCCTCACATTCAGTCGACAGCTAGAGGACTCAGAGTCCGATAGCCCCGCAGTCCACTCTGATGTCCAGTATACATGGCTGACCTGATCGATAGCCCCGCAGTCATCAGGTTCTGCTAAGTATTGAGGTCTTCTAGAGCGATAGCCCCGCAGTCCTCTTAAGACACTCACGTAGAGTAGGAAGAGTAGTGTTGAGCGATAGCCCTGCAGTCCTCAGTACTCCCAACATAGAGTTACATGTATAAATACAAGTTTGTGAATATATGTATGAACTACACAGAAACCAGAATAAACGATCAAAAGTACCATAGATGTCTATAATTTCTGCACTGGTAACCCTATCGCCCTACAACTTGAATTTTTCCATCTATACTTAATATATAAAGCTGAAGAGTCTGTTTGTTTGTTTGTTTGTTTGAACTCGCTAATCTCAGGAACCGCTGGTCCGATTTGAAAAATTCTTTCAGTTTTAGAAAGCCCATTTATCGAGGAAGGCTATTGGCTATATATCATCACGCTAGGACCAATAGGAGCGGAGCAGCAATGAAAAATGTTTCGAAAACGGGGAAAATTATCACGCTACGGGCAATAGAAGACGCAAACGAGGTTGCGTGGGTCGGCTAGTTATAGAATAAAACCTTAAACGCTACTGTATAGAGCAATGATCCTGTCTGCATGACAAAAAATAAAAGGAAAATTAACTTAGAGAAGTAGGAATATAATCCTATTTTAGACCGCTAAAGCTCGTATCCATTTGTATAGGTTTCCAATCTAATTAAAATTTCCGATCCGCTAGATATAATATCAATTACTCGTGTTCAGAACTTGGTCATCGTTCAAGTTAATATACACAGGATACTCTACAATCAATATGCAAACTGAT
This sequence comes from Spilosoma lubricipeda, assembly GCA_905220595.1. Lineage (NCBI taxonomy): Eukaryota > Metazoa > Arthropoda > Insecta > Lepidoptera > Erebidae > Spilosoma > Spilosoma lubricipeda. The sequence goes on along the minus strand of HG992296.1, from coordinate 10,798,190 downwards.
ATAACTAATATGCGGGTGCAAGCTGTGGTCAAATTCTAGACAGATCAAATAATTAGGTGATTGGATTTTCGCTTCGATGCACGATCATATGACCGACTTTAATTTATATAATAATTATTATAGCTGACCGGCAAACTTCGTGCCGCCATTTTTTTTCTATGCAAGCCTTGTCCCAACAATAACAAATACATAAAAAACAATATCTAATTTGGTGCATTCAATTGGAAGTTATGCGCGTACTTAAATTTCGATGATGCATTTTTAATTCTGTAGATGAGCATCCCCGGTTTGATCGCCGAATATTGTCGCGTTGATATTATTGTAAACTTTACTTGTTGTGTGTGACTTTGTAAAATGAAACGATTAGTAACGTAACGTGGATTGAAGACTTTCGACGGTTGGACAAGTACAACTGGCTCTATATCTATACTGCGTAGTTGAAATAGTTCTTATTTGTATCTTGTATCTAACCCATTATTTGCAAGGTGAGTGACCTAAAGGAGGCCCGCACTAACGCAGGCAATTATGTCTACCTTTGACCTCAATCATCGCACTAGCACGCTTCCACTAAAAACAATAATATGGTAATAAGGTCACGAAAGGGTTGAACAATAAGTATGTTTGCCAGTAGACCAGTTGCCATGCATAGGATCTGTATCGCTTTAAGTAACAATAAGGCCTCGATCTCAAAAACAACAGTACCGGGGTGGTAATGTAGCCTACATTACCGCCGCCGCTTCCCGCTTCACTACCTCTGAGGCTAATTTCAGATAATCTAAGCATTAGAACACGCCGCGCACTGTGACGCTCACTTATTGCTTATCTCGTGTCCGCCGAACTGTCACGAAATCTGTGCAAGTTACTTTATGTTTGCGATAAACCAGTATAATGGCGAAAATAAGAAATGCTAACAAAGTCATTCTCTATCTTGAATTCTGTATAACAAATGTCAAAAGTTTCTTGGTTACTTTTGATATCCGCGAAACGAATACGAATGACAGAGACATTCTAAAGTTCTATTTTACGCGGCTAAAGTACTGAAAGTTACGTTTTGCTAAATTTCTTTCGCGTTTAAAAGTTAAGACATTGAGAATCCTAGTCATTCGTTTGATATCATTTTGATCTGTATTTTAAAGTTTAAACAATACTGGCTAGTAACATTTGTTCGGCAAAAATTTTTTTTGAGTATGTGGAGTAAAATAAAGATAGTATGATTTGACACCAGTATTCGCATCAGGAGTAATGTCGAGTGTTGGTAAAAAGAAAACGTTGCTGATTTGAATCGATGCTATGATCTTTTGAGGTATCAAAACTGATAAATGTCATCTTTAGTAGAAGCAACTATCAAAATCCATTTTCTAATATGAATCTTCTAGCTGTTCTTCCAAGTACTGGACACCGAATATTCTGTCGCCACTGAAGATGAGATGACAAGGAAAAGAAAAAAAAAACATCTCCACTTTGAAAATTAAGGTGTAAATCAATGCCTATAGGGTTTAAAATCAAATTACGTATCTGATCCCAAAGATTGTTTATTAACGATTCTTAACTTTGCAGCATTTAACTTTTGACATAACTCAGCAAATATTTTGCAAGAGTCGTATGACCGCTGACCGTTACTTTTAAGGACCCCTTTACATGGAATGATTATTATTTTAGTATAGCACTTGGAATATAAAATAGATGTTCGTTACATCTTATACCTTTAAACGAGCGATTCTTGTATATATAAATATATCTTGGAAACGGATTTAAGACATTTTGCATGCAGAGGGTTTCGGGGTCTTAAGATTCCCCCAAACATCATTATCAATCAACCCCTCCCAAAAACCGGCAACACACTTGTGACGCCTCTGGTGTTGTGAGTGTCTATGGGGGACGGTAATCGCTTACCATCAGGTGATACGTATGCTCGTTTGCAACCCTATACCATAAAAAAAATTATACCTCCCTGGCTAGACGGGTTGGTATAAAGTTTGTTTCAAGCTATCCTTCTCCTTTTAATGATGTTATCCTGCATATGGGATAGGAGGGATGAGTAGAAATGGTGATATTCCATATTCTTAATACGGCACCACACGAATTAACAGTCTAATCAAAAACATTTTGTTTCTAAACGACATTTGTATCGCGGGGGAGTTTACAAACATATATGAAACGGACAAAAATACCCAACCAATAGACCAAATGTTTGTATGATCTGCAAATGTTTGTTTCGAAGTTTGGGTGTTTTCTATGTATAAAATGTATGCATTTACAAAATATTTATTTTTATCAGTTTTCTAGTTCTCATAACAAAAGCTCTGCTTAGCTAGGGACTAGATGGCGATGTGTGTTAGATGTCCGAAATATTTATTTATTTATCAATCGATTTTATGTATAAAGGTCAATCAGGCAGCTGAAACCCTTCGGGTTCTATTGTATTCGGATACCATTAGCCCTTAAAACGTTATTGATACGTTAGTACGTGAACAGCAGCTTCTCAATCTTCGTCCCTTTTATTGTATTTGTATAACGTAACGAGCCAATAAGTCTATGAAAAATTGAATTTATAGTAACAAAAAACTGCATTTCACAAGAATAGCCTATTAGTCTATTGGATAGTGGTTGTCTGTCTTTCCGTCTATTACGTTTTCACGGCTAAACCGCTGAATTGATTTGGGTCAAATTCACAATGGAAATCCTTTGATTCTTGAGAAAGGACATATATGTTACTCTTTACTGCGATAATCGACAGAGGCGCGGGTGGAGCCACGGGCAAAAGCTAGTATAATATATATAATTCAGTCCTCCTTGACACGGCACGTATAGTGAGGAGGTTCCTGTCTTTGGAGCTCTGACCACCGGTTTCTTGGTCCCTGTACCCGATGTCGGTGGTCTACTATTTTTATATGTATTTGTTTTTATATGTATATTTAAAAATGTAATTAATATGTATTTATAAATGTAATAAAGAGAATATAAAATTAATATATTTAATCTACTAATTAAGATTTACAAAATTATCACATTAAATCAAATAATTCAATAATAATAATTATTGAATAATATTTAACAATCAATTATGTGAAACGTTAGCACCTGTACTAATGAATTTAAACACACAATTTAAATCACAGGTGCCAGCATCCTCCACCATTCTTGGACAATTCCCTAGTAAATGTGATAGCAGATACAACCCAAAAATAACTTAATTGTAATACAAATAATGATATATCACAATATTAAATTGACACAATATAAGACGTATCAATACATAATAATATCATTATCATCAAAGCGTTTAATAATCCATTGTGGGATGTAGATCTCTCCCCATAAAGGAGGCTTCAGCCTATTATATATATACACGGCATATTTCTCTTAAATATTTTTTTGAATACAGTACTTCACGTCGGCTAGAGGGCGACACATTAGATTCATATCGTCACGTCATATACCTTTTAAGCAGCGGACAATCAAGACACTTATAACGGTACCTCATTTGTCTTATTCTGACCAGTAGTTTAGAATGAAGGATTGAACAAACAAGCATACCATAGAAATACCACACTTATCGAATGAATACGGACAAAGTCACAAGCAAATGCTAATAACATATGTATTTTTGAAACGACATATTTATCTTAAATTTATTTTTTAATACATTAGTTTATGTCGGCTAGAGGGCGCCACATTAGATTTAGTGACACGTCGTATTGCCTATAACCAGCAGACAATCATGACGCTTCTAACGACACTTCATTTGTCCAGTTTTAATGAGTAGTTAAGGAGCTATGAGGGAACAAATGAACATACATCCATACATACATAGCCTGTCAAAATCATAACCCTTTGGCTTTGCCGTAGTCGGGTAATAACAACTATTTCTTTAAGATAGTCTGGGTATAAACTTTTACCAACTCTTTTGTTTTCTTTTTATTTTCTTTACAGAGCTTACCCACAATTATGTCTATGTTGACCATATCGATACATTATTGCATATTAATTTCAATATATTGAAAATACAAATAACCTTAATTGTATCTGTCAGAAGACTAGTCAGGATGTTATTACATCTTTTATTTGTCACTAAACTACTGTTCTCTAAATTCTGAACACTTATCATAAAATATTGAAGTTCCTTATCATAAAATATAATAATACATTCAACTTCTGTAAGTTGAATGTATTATTATATATGCCGACTTGAGTATACAGATGGCATTATACATTTTTTTAAAATTTTACTCTTTTTTTATTTTACGTTACGGACGTTTTTTGCCGGCTAGGGTACCCCTCCGCAACGCATCATAAGGAACTTCGTTCAAAACACATTGGCTATAAGCAGCAAATCGGCTTACTGAAGTAGCTACTCTAAATTGAATATTGCCACAATGCATTGGAATGAACTGAGCCGTATTTTTTTATTTTAGAATGAGCATTTCTCTATACAATACTTCAAAAAAAAGTACATTGGAATATTTTCAAACATTTATATGGAAATATATTTTTCAATTCTATTTTAAAACTCATGTTTTGTCTATTGTGTTTGTTGTACAGTGCATACGTTTTATGAAATTTAACTGAGTCGGAAACTGTGGCCAGTGAATAACAAATACCATTTAAATCTAATAACACATTTAAATATGTAGAATTTTGAACGACTAGCGAATAAATTTCTTGAAAGTTGCAGTATATGGAATAATAATTAGATCTACTTAGCAAAATGTTTTTAAATTTCAGACAATATTAAAGAACTTGTTAATTTGGCTGCCTGGTTGGCCTAGTGGTTATAGCGCCGCTCTTCACTGCACTAAGTGCAGCGAGTTCAAATCCCACATGGGACAACATTTTGTGTCATTCACAATATCTGTATAAATGAATGTCTGGATGTTCTTTGTGTCCGTTTTATGTATGTTTGTAAAGTTTCCCGCAACACAGACTGTATATTCGTAATGCGGAAATTGGCTTTCTTTAAAATAAAAAAATGTAATATTAATAATGTCCTTGACAAGTCCAATTTTAATAAAAATAAAACCGACTCCAAGGTTCTACTCGATTTGTCTTGGATGACATCATCAGATATTGATGTCCTTATCATGGTGCCACCGTTGGGACATCTCCTTTCCATTAAAAAAAGAATCATCAAAATCGGTTCATAAACGACGAAATTCTCCGCGAACACGCATAAATATATATATATATATCAACCGGTCGAATTGAAAAAGCCTCCTCCTTTTTTTGAAGTCGGTTAATAATTACCCATAATCATTCTTAATTGATACTGAATCTTATTAGGTGGATTAAAGATATTTGGTCATTAAAAGAAACGAATGAGCTTAAAAACTCTTTACAACACATCTGTTGGTAATTAATGGAAATAATTTTGATCAGGCGAAGAAGAATTATATTGAAGAAGATTTATATTTAAACAAATTTATGCTTACTGAGTTACATATAGAAATTTGTTTTATAATTGTTTTGGAAGTGAGAACCTATAATTAAACTTGTAATAATATTCTCTCTACAAATAAGTAAAATTAACATCGTTTCTTAGTATTTTACTAAACAGGTGGGTATTTACCAAGAGCCTTTTCAGAATCGAGAATTTTTTTCGCTATTTCTAGGAACCCTGCTAATATTGTAGAAATATATACATATAATAGAATCCATTTTTGTTTTATAAAAATTACAAAAAATACACAACCAATTTTAAATGTAAACGAAAACAATTTTATTTAAATATTGTGTTTACAATGAAAGTTTAAACACATTTTATTGAATTTCCATATTTTCTTAACAACACTTAGCGATCGCATTACCATACCATATTTAAAACTTTTTAAAGTTACTAACTTCGTTACATAGATCAAGACAAGTAAAGTGTAACCATTAGCTTTGGAATACCCACGACCCAACTTCTCGCCTAAAATCTAGATAAGGTGGAGGTGGGTATGACTCAAATGACAGCATTCGTGCTGATGCAGAAGCATCTCAATAGACCCCCATAGCGTGGGTCACCATACTGCATTGTTGCATTGTCTGTATTCGCAGTACATACTTACTGGCCATTACTCTTTGCTAATGCTTTCCATCAGTAGAGTTACTTCGCCAGGCTCATTCTTTATATATAGTCCGCAGAACTAATCAATTAACATCATAACTCGTACCTTTGTTAATGCCATAATAAAGTAAATACATAACACAGAGATACTACAATTTCCATGTTTACACTTTGACTATTGGTATTTACAGAAATCAGCATTCAAGACACGTAACAACCCTTAGTCAGCAATTTAAATTTTGCATCAGTGGCAAAATCAATTTGGGAATCAGTAATTGTTGTGGGTTAGCACGTCCGTGTGTGTTGTATAAATTCATTGTATTCCTTCAGAATTCTATAAATTTTATCGTCAATAAAATTTTTATTTGGTTAGACCAACAAATAGGTACATCGTATTGTATTAGTTGTTCTAACCAAACAAAAATGTTCTCTCCGATTTCTGTGATTTAAAGACTTCAGCCCATAGCTCATAGCCCAGTTACGCTCGGTGATTTGAAACAATCGCCAATAAGCGACGTCAGTACCTGGATGGGTGACCGCTAGTGGCAGGATACTATGAGCGCCTCCGTGATTCGGAGGTCACGGTAAGAAGTCGGTCCCGGTTGTTATCGTGGGATAACAGTCATGAAGCTTAGTTGGAGGCCTTTGGGCGGCTCAAAAACATCCAACGGCAAGATCACATACATAGCCACAACGCTGCCAATTCCCAACCCGCACTCGACCAACGTGGGGAAGTATAGACCAGGGCAGGGAAGTATACCTTCACCCTGTCCCGAGAGGAGACCCGAGCCCAGCAGTGAGACTTTATGGGTTGTTGATGATTGATGAAAGACTTCAGTGATTTTTCTTGAATAATATTTCTGTTTTAATTTATTACGATTCGTCATTATTCTTTCAGTATACCACTGTCATGATCATCACAACCGTCGTGGGTTTTCTGCAATTTTCTTGTTGCATATAATTGCACAATTTTTTTTTTAATGAAATAACCACGACAAACGAGCAGACGTATCACCTGATGGTAAGCGATTACCGCCGCCCAGACACCCGCAACACCAGAGGCATCACAAGTGCGTTGCCAGACTTTGGGGGATGGGGAGGGGAATAAGGGGGAGGGGTTGGGGTATGGTCCTCCTCCGGTATCCTCACTCACTCGGTGAAACACAGCGCAAACACTATTTTACACCGGTTTTCTGTGAGGCCATGGTATCAGTCTTTGTTTTTGTACGTAATATTACTACTATTATACTTAATGTTATTTTTATTATGTTTATGTACTTAATATCCTACTAATATTATAAATGCGAAAGTTTGTAAGGATGGATGGATGTTTGTTACTCTTTCACGCAAAAACTACTGAACGGATTTGGATGAAACTTTACAGTAATATAGCTTATACATCAGAATAACACATAGGCTACTGTTTGCCGCGATAACCAACATATACGCGGGCGGAGCCGCGGGCAACAACTAGTTATCTATACTAATATATAAAGCTGAAGAGTTTGTTTGTTTGTTTGTTTGTTTGTTTGTTTGAACACGCTAATCTCAGGAACCGCTGGTCCGATTTGAAAAATTATTTCGGTGTTGGATAGTCCATTTATGAGGAAGGCTATAGGGTATATATCATCACGCTACTACTAATAGGAGCGGAGCAACAATGAAGAATGTTTCAAAAACGGGGGAAATTTTCACGCTACGGGCAATATAAGGCGCAAACGACGTTGCGTGGGTCTGCTAGTACAATATATAATAAACAACAACAATAATTGTATAACACGACAGTACATTTTGGCTTTATAATTTCTTCTCTTAATAGGTGGTGTAAAATTAAACGTCATCATCAATAGTCTTTGATAGTCCACTACTGGGCATGAGCCTCTCAAGAACTTGGTCTTGTCAAATTTCTGCCTATGCTGTCAAATTTTTAAATGTCTAATCAATTTAACTCCTGTACTGTAATGAATTAAGTTTAGTTTATAAAAGAACTCCAATCGTTTTTCTAGAACTTAAATAATTAGCCTTTTTGCTAAAGAAACTTTAGATAAAATTACTGAACTTTATAATATTGTACATAAATAATATACTTTTGTGTCGACTTGTCTAATTGTTTTTCACCGCGTAAGCAGTTGGTGCTCAGCCTGAGCTATTTACTAAGCGCTGTCTTGATTCAGTCGTCATTGACTTAAATTGCTGACAATCATAAATGCGATGATCTTGTTTACACATGGCACAATTATTGCTAATTTTATTAGATTAAATTGAAGAAGACAACAATGATGTATGATGCCTTTTATTAGCATTACTAGCAACCGCATTACTTTGTACTGTCTCGAGGACATCTGCGCGATTGCGTAAAAATTAGTAGAAATCTTCCAACTTAATCGTGTGCCAAACTGCACCTTTGTACTTCCCATTTAAGATTTGTGCTATCCAATTTTACGGCCATCTATACAAATAAATAAAATTGGAGTGTCTGTTTGTAATATTAAAATAACCGCTTTTTAGTAAATGCATATGTGTGTATACACGGTACATATATCAAAAATGTAGTTTAAAAATGTTTTGTCTGTCTGTCTGTTTGTTCCGTATAATCTCTGGAACGGTTATAACGATTTTGACGGGACTTTCACTGGCAGATAGCTAATGCTCTAAGAAGTAACTTACTTTATATAGACTAGCTTTGTCTCGCGGCGTTATCCGCGGTACGTCTAAGTTACTCCCTGGATCATGAGCTACCTACCAGTGAAAGTCCCCTCAAAATCAGTCCAGCCGTTCCAGAGATTACCCGCAACAAACAGACTGACAGACAGACAGACCGACAGACAGACAGACAAACAGAGAATGTTTTTTTTTTACTTTTTTTGATATATTTAGCGTGTTTACATACATTTGCATTTAGTTATAAAAAAAAGTAAAAACTAAAACCCAACTACGACAAAAAACGACGCTGAAAAAGTATGAAACAAGTTTCAAAAGCCGTAGTTGAAGTTCACGCGTTGTTAAAGTTTTGTGGACTATGGAACATTACACGACATGGACCATGGCTTTTAAAACTTAGGAATGTTCCATAGTCCATAACACTTTAACAACGCGTGACTACGGCTTTTGAAACTTGTTTCATACTTTTTCAGCTTCGTTTTTTGTCGTAGTTGGGTTTTAGTTTTTACTTTTTTTTATTTAAAATGTTTTGGTGCCTCTATAATACTAATTTCTTGGCAAAGTATATTTTAAATAGATACCACAGAAATATCACAATTATCGAATAAATACGGACAAAGTCACGAGAAAATGCTAATAATATATATTTTTGAAATCTACAAGTAACGCCCTTTCGTATGATACCAAACACGGCATATTTCTCTCATATTTATTTTTTAATACACTACTTTACGTCGGCTAGAGGGCGCCACATTAGATTCAGTGACACGTCATATAGCCTATTATCAGCGGGCAATCAGGACGCTTCTAACGATACCTCATTTGTCTTATTCTGACTAGCTTAGAAAGAATGAGCGAACAAATAAACATACTGTAGAAATATCACACTTATCGAATAAATACGGACAAAGTCATGAACAAATGTTAATAATATATGTATTTTTGAAATGTACAAGTAACGCCCTTTCCAATGATACCAAACACGGCATATTTATCTCAAATATTTCTTTTAATACAGTACTTTATTTCGGCTAGAGGGCGCCACATTAGATTCAGTGACACGTCATATAGCCTATAACCAGAAGACGATCATGACGCTTCTAGAGACACCACATTTGTCCAAATCTAAAGAGTAGTTAAGGAGCTAGGAGGGAACAAATGAACATACATACATACATACATACATACATACATACATACATACATACATACATAAATACATACATAGCCTGTCAAAATCATAACCCTCCTTTGGCTTTGCCGTAGTCGGGTAAAAAAGAGTTATTTTTATTTTACAAACAGACAGTCCAATTTTATTTATTTGTATAGATTAGCGAATCGAAAGTGTCACGATATTCCAATCACCGCAAATAATTACCGTCAAATGTCGGCAACTTTATCGTTGGTGACCGAATATTATGATTTGAAGGTGACGCGGACCTATCACTACTGATCACTACTAGGTAACTTTGTCGGCTCTGATACGTTTTAATCTTTTTTTTTTTTTTAATCCGGCAAGAAATTATATTAGTAGCAACAGAATTACAACCGAAAAGGTATGTTCAACCCTATCCCGCTCATTGTGTTCGTCATCAATTTTAGATGAGGAGTTTATCTTTTCAATTTTTTAAACGACTTCAAAAAGAGGAGGAGGTTTCTCAATTCGACCGTATATATTTTTTATGTGTTTTCGCGGATAACTTCGTCGTTTATGAACCGATTTTGATGATTCTTTTTTTAATGGAAAGGAAATGTCCCAACGGTGGTACCATGATAAGGACATCAATATCTGATGATGTCATCCAAGACAAATTGAGTCGAACCTTGAAGTCGGTTTTATTTTTGTTAAAATTGGACTTGTCAAGGACATTATTAATATTACATTTCTGATTTCAAAGAAAGCCACTTCCCGCATTACGAATATACAGCCTGTGTTGCGGGAAACTTTACAAACATACATAAAACGGACACAAAGAACATCCAGACATTCATCTATAGAGGACATCAATGTCTGATGATGGCATCTAAGACAAATCGAGTCGAACCTTGAAGTCAATTTTTTTTTTTTTGGAACTTTGAACCTCATCAAATGTATTACACAGTAACTCGACCTTTTTAAGCTTAAATTCCAATTCAGAAATCTGCAAGCTAGGCAAACTCTTTATATCCATTTTCTTAATCACATTTAAGTAATTTTCAAACTTAGTAAGTCGCCCTTTGATAGTGCCACGCTGGTAGATTAACGATTTTAACTCCTCTTCTATTTTAAAATGTGTAGGAACAAACAATAGTTTTACTGAAATTGAATAGTGGGTACTTATCGCAAGCCAGCCAGAAAGCAGTAGCAGAAGTAGAAGCAATATACTCAAGCCGTTGCCCAAGCGCACTCAGCAGCGCACACAAAATATAAGCCCTCCTTCACTCTGGAATGCACGTTGAATAAAGTTAATGATTGATAAATAAATAGCTTAATTGACCACTGATGCAGGTTGATCTAGTTATTAGCTTATTAAAGGATTTTATATTATTACTAGCCGACCCACGCAACCTCGTTTGCGTCTTCCATTGCCCGTCGCGTGATAATTTTCCCCTGATTTTGAAAAGTTTTTCATTGGTGCTCCTCTCCTATTGGTCTTAGCGTGATGATATATAGCCTATAGCCTTCCTCGATAAATGGGTTATCTAACACTGAAAGATTTTTTTAAATCGGACCATTAGTTCCTGAGATTAGCGTGTTCAAACAAACAAACAAACTCTTCAGCTTTATATATTAGTATAGATCAGTAATAAAAAAACAGAACAAATTAACAACAAGGTGCTGTAATTCATGCTATCATTATATGGCTATTTTAATTTAGTAGCAAGTACCTACTAGAAATTATATGGAATTGAATGCTTTATAACGCTGGTAGCGCCAACTGGCTTGGCCAAAGAATTAGTGAGCGCTAACACATAAGGCGGGAGCGAGTATAACTTCAGTGACTATGCACTGCCTGAAAACTATGTGGGCTGAGTACTTTGCGGCTGCCGGATAGGTTAGGTGGGTGGGAGAATATGGAAGCACGCTTACCTTAGGTGATCTTGAGCTGCAGTCCAGACCTGGCGGCCTGATCAGGCGACCTGGCTCCTCGTACCGTCGTGTGGCTTGGTAATCACGATGGCGACGCGTGTTCGGTGTGGAATAAAAACGTCCCTAGCTTGCCGGCAAGGCACGATTGCACTCAGCGAATAATGCGGGTTCGTTATTAAAGTATTTTACAGCGGTTCTATAGTCTATATAAGACGCGGGGGCGGAGTCCACAACTGGTGTAGAACTCGACGAGCGGTGAACCAAGCGTCCGGGCGTCACTTCGCGAACCACTTGACTCTTTCTTCTTGCGGTGTGCGTGCGGTGCGGGAAATAAAAATCAAGGATGCGGGTAGAAATAGGTGCCGACAGCCTCACCTAGCGGAACTTTTAACAAACTGACAGAGTTCCTGTCATCATCGACAGGTGGCGTTACCATTCCCCCCGCCCTTAAAGGGTTACCTTTAAAAAAATACTAAAACGCGGTGCTATTTCGGAAAAACCATGAAAAGTGCGGAATATATGCGGAAAAGTTGCGGTAAATGTTTATACATCTATATAACTTACTCTTAAGCCTACTTAAACTATTTGTGGTAATTTAAACAATATATATTACTGACTAGGCAATGGGCACAATCGGACCACTGGGCGCACGAAGCTCCCTTTACTAGTTTTAACGGTGACCACTCGCGTTGTTCCATCTTTCGAAGGATGGACGGCTTCTATAACCCCGAGCGGCCACGATAGCGGCGGTGCGTTATCGACGATGATGACCACTACTGTTCCCAGCTGGATCGGTGTAGTGGGTGTGGTCCACTTGGCTCGAATCTGCAACTTATGCAGATACTCGACTCTCCATCGCTGCCAAAACGATTGAACCAGCTTGTCTAGGAGAGAGTGTCTCTCGAGAAGGTTAGCTGATTCCACGTGCGGTGCGGTTAGCGAAAATAGCGGTGCGGTGTGAAGAAAATGAGCCGGCGTCAGCGCCGACGGCTCAGCGGGATCGCTGCTTAGAGCGGTAAGCGGGCGTGAATTAATAAGTGCCTCGACCTGAGCAAGCACAGTTAAGAGCTCTTCGTAAGTGAGTAGCTGTTGACCTATCACCTTGAAGAGATGAGTCTTAACGACCTTCACCATCGACTCCCAGCATCCACCCCAATGCGGGCTAGCAGGCGGGATATGTTTGAAATCGATGCGACTCTCAGCTAGCTCGTGTTCGAGGTGCGAGCGAAATTCGTCAAGAAATTTATAAACGTCGCGTAAGTATGAGCGGCAACCAACAAAATTGGTTCCGTTGTCAGTATAAAGGCACTGTACCGGTCCGCGGCGAGAAAGAAAACGCTTGAGCGCGGCGAGAAAGCTGACTGTACTCAGCTCCGTAGCTACTTCTATGTGTATACAGCGGATAGTAAGGCACGTAAAGATGCATAGCCATGCTTTACGGCTCTTAACGCCCCTACCTCTCATGGGAGTGAACTGTATAGGACCGGCATAGTCGCACCCACAGTGGGCATATGCCTTTACAGACGGGTTTACGCGGGAGCGCTGCAAGTCCGACATCATCGGAAACGATGGACGCGGCCTTGCTCTGAAACAGGTGTTGCACTTGTGTATGCGGTGACGGATAACACGTCGTGCGGAGAGTATCCAATAATGATGCCTGAGTAAGGACATCAGATGCTCGGGACCGGCGTGTAAATGCGTTCTATGATAAGAATCAATTAATATATCGACCACATGATCGTGGCGCGGGAGCACACACGGATGCATTTGCGAATAGTCGATATCGGCGTTTGACAGCCGGCCACCGACGCGAAGAAGACCATTTTCACCTAAAAATGGTTTCAATCTCTGTAAGGCGGGTGAGCAGATTTGACCTTCTCTTATTTTATTAATGTCGTCGCGGAAGTGAACCTGTTGTAATGCAAGTAATATTTTAGTTTCAGCGAATTCGAGATCTGAGCGGGTGACTGAAGGTCTGCGCGGTAACAATTTTGAGAATCGGAAAATGAAAACAACAATATGTAATAACTTCGACCACGAGGATATACGTTGAGCAAGCGTGTAAATAAGCGATTCATTAGCGGGCACGGTCACAGTATGGGCGAGCGGTTTCATGTCTGGAACCTCACCGACGGCATCACTATTAAACTCTGTGATTGGCCAATCTGATGGATTCTCAGATGCCCACAGCGGTCCCTCAAACCACAAAGGATGGTTGATTAGCGAAGCGGGAGAGAGGCCGCGCGATAGACAGTCAGCGGATATAGCGATTTTAAATAAGCGGAAATTTAAAAGTATGCAATTTAAATCACCCTGTAGGTTAGGGCCGGAGTGTAAAACTTCGTTAAGTGACAACCCTGTGCTGGTTTTACAACTGGCATCTAGTACCATTCGAACCTTGGTAGTCGTTTTATCAAAACGTTGCACACAAAAATGCGGCACGAAATAAGAATTGGCGGGAGTTATTTTATCAATAGATCCTATCTGAGTAATATAGCCCTTATTAATGTATTCGCGTATTATATCATTATAGGCCGTGCGTAGCGTAATTGATGATTCCAATTTTCGTTCCAAACACATGAAGCGTCTTTTAGCGGCGGCGAGGGAATCCCCTAATTTATAAACATCGTCCCTAAACGGTAACGAAACGGTATACCTACCACTAGCATCGCGCGTAGTGGTGGCGCGGAAATGATTCTCACATTCAAGGTCATCTTGACTGTGGGCGGGCGGAGCGGAGACCTCTTCAAGTTCCCAAAACCTTTTGAGAATGCGCTCCAGCGACTGTTCGAGAACAGTACAACAAGCAGTTGTATTTTTAATTTCGTGTTTAGACAATAATGCGGGAGCCGAACCCATGATTATATATCCTAGAACACTTTCTATAGCGGGCGGTATTCCTACAACATTACTATGTACCACGCCTGGTAGCAGTAAGTGTGGAAAATAATTCGCGCCGAGGAGAACATGCACCTCGGCGGGCGAGGCGAACATACTGTCCGCGAGCGGTAGCGAGTTCAAGTGAGAAAACGCTGATAAATCAACGGGCACCGTAGGTAGGTTATCCGTTATGCGGTCGACAATAAATGCGGATACGTCAAAATAAACGTTATTATATAAACGCGAAAATATTCGAAATTCCGTGGAACCTTTAATAGATTTTTCGGAACCACCAAAACCTCGAACAATCGTCCTCGCATTTCTATCACAATCTAAACCTAAACGAGCGCAACATTCACTTGTAATAAAACTGATTTGCGATCCCGTGTCTAAAAGAACTCTAATGACATGGGCGCGTCCAGTTCTATCGTAAACAATAACCTGAGCGGTTGACAGCAGTACCGTTATGGGTTGTGTACATTGCGCACTCTGAACATTATTGTTCGCGGCGTTCGGTACGGGCGCGGCAATGGACGCATGCAGCGCTGATACGTTCACCTCGCGCGTTGAGCTAATCTGTGACGTAACAGACGGCGGCTGCGCTGGCGGCGCCGGCGATGATTGAGTGCGGCACGTAGTGCGCGCGGTGGCTACGGTCCCCGGTTCGATTCCCGGGGCGGCCATTCGTTTGTCAGGCTTTTGTTGTAAAACCCGACTGCGAGCGTTATCGAAGTGCAGCAGCGTGTGATGCCTCTGACCACAGCTACGGCAGCTTATGTTCGAATGACAATCGCGTGCTTTGTGTTTCAAACCAAGGCAATTAATGCAAGCATTGCGCTCTTTAACGCAATTAAATCGTGCGGAAGGCGTTAACTTATTAAACGATGGACATTTAAATAAGTGGTCATGTATGAAGTTGTCACAAAGACATTTCTGGTGCGGCGTAGACACTGCTACATAAGCGTGCGGGTTAGGTACATGACGTCGCGGTTTATTTTGTGTAGAATGCGAAGTAGAAGTACTTGCGGTAGGGCGTATGTTATTATATATTTTGTACTGTCCCTTAATAAATTCCGTCAGTTGACCGAAAGTAGGTACCTTCGTATCGCGATACTGAGACTCGAACGCGCGGATCGTTTCCTCGTCCAACTTCTTTAAAGCGAGATTAAGCAGTATGAAATCACTTAAATTATCGATTTTTAGATTTTTTAATGCGTTTGCGGCAGTGACAAACTGATCAATGAATGCCTGAAATTTGGACGCAGAAGCGGGGCCGTTCAACTTAACATTTAACATCTGATCTATGTAGGTATATCCGAGCGTGCGTTTGTCTTCATACCTGTCTTTAAGACATTGTAATATCGTGTCATAATTTTCAGCAGATGGCGTGATGCCTGAGAAGACGGTCTGAGCGTTACTTGAGAGCTTCCCTATTAAATAGTACAACCTCTCAGAGTTAGTCAGCCTAGGATTATCGTGTACGGTTGACTTAAACCCAGCGTAAAAAAGCGGCCAGTTTCGAATGTCGCCGTCAAAACACATTATCTCGATCGGCGGCAAGGAAGGCAATCTATATTTCAAACCTAAGCGCTCGGTCGAACCATCCTGATAACGATCAGTGTCCTTCGTGGACGGTTGTGGTTCAACACTTTTCAATATGCGTTTTATATGACAGTACAGCTGTTCGAACGAGTTTAAAGACTTATAATTAGGTTTATATGCGGGATTATTTTTAAGTGAAGCGCGATTGTGCTCATTGACTATTTCCCTAAACTCAGAGCGAATATCTTCAATGGTTCCTACAGAACTAAGGAACTCCTCCATACATTCTACACTTTCATGAATTTTTTTTGAATTGTCGTAAATAATTTGAACAAATTCGAATAGCGTATCTCGTTTACTTTCTAAAAGAATAATCTCATTGTCTTGTTTAGTCTCGAAAGACTCAGGATCCCCTTTCTTGGGCATTGTCGGCGCCATAATAATAACCGACAAGGCACAATGAATAGAACACAGCTAGCAAATAAAATAATATTATACGTAACTATACGTTTACATTTACTAGCCGGGCGAGCGGTGCAGCGATGCGATATTAATACAATGTGGGTATTATTTTTTACAAACGAGATATCTAATTGTTAACTTTGCGGTTGAAATAAATGCTTATACGTAAGTTAGCTACACGTAATTGACTAATCAATCAAGTTATCGTATGACGTTAAAGTAAATTTAATAATTTAAGTAAGTAGGTAACTCTTTTAAGGCGCGGAAGAATTGAAAGCGAATATTGTACGTAGGTAATATTTACCTAGGTAGGAAATTATGTTTAATTTTGATTATAATTAAAGGGTGGGTCAAAGGGACCCTTAAAGGATGATTCTTAAGGCTAAGGGATCACTTAGCCGAGATCCGTCTCGAAGGACCATATTATATGGTAGCGCCAACTGGCTTGGCCAAAGAATTAGTGAGCGCTAACACATAAGGCGGGAGCGAGTATAACTTCAGTGACTATGCACTGCCTGAAAACTATGTGGGCTGAGTACTTTGCGGCTGCCGGATAGGTTAGGTGGGTGGGAGAATATGGAAGCACGCTTACCTTAGGTGATCTTGAGCTGCAGTCCAGACCTGGCGGCCTGATCAGGCGACCTGGCTCCTCGTACCGTCGTGTGGCTTGGTAATCACGATGGCGACGCGTGTTCGGTGTGGAATAAAAACGTCCCTAGCTTGCCGGCAAGGCACGATTGCACTCAGCGAATAATGCGGGTTCGTTATTAAAGTATTTTACAGCGGTTCTATAGTCTATATAAGACGCGGGGGCGGAGTCCACAACTGGTGTAGAACTCGACGAGCGGTGAACCAAGCGTCCGGGCGTCACTTCGCGAACCACTTGACTCTTTCTTCTTGCGGTGTGCGTGCGGTGCGGGAAATAAAAATCAAGGATGCGGGTAGAAATAGGTGCCGACAGCCTCACCTAGCGGAACTTTTAACAAACTGACAGAGTTCCTGTCATCATCGACAGGTGGCGTTACCAAACGCAATGCAATATAAATTAGCAGTATAATATTACGCTAAAATGGGAACATAATACGTAAAAGGCTATGCGCAAAGAAATTAGGCAGGTCTTTGGGATGAAAAGTTAGAACAAATGATACTTATATAGAACTGAGCACTATCACAATGTCACGGCACCTTCACTCTGCTGTTAATCACAATACATCGCAATCTTCCGGTTTTTTCTTGGACTAGTGTTGCTCATCACGTCGAGAGGTCACCATTATGTTATTGATAGATCTTTGGGAGATGAATTAAACTGTTTATGCTTTGAAATTATCTTTGTTGTAAGATATCAATAAGACGTGCTTTGATGTTCAGTGTTTTCGTTGAATGAATGGCGCGGGCGCCGCGCAGCCATCCGCCGCCGTCTGCCCCGCGCTCCTCACACCCGCAGGATGTACTTACCGCATATACCGCCGTATTTCGTGAAATAAAATCCGCGAAATACATGGTTTATTTAAAAAAGACTAAGAAACTAGAGAAAGTGATTTTAAAGTATAAGTGCATGAAACGTTTATACTTGGTTGTCTTATAACATTTTACAACTGAGTTGAATATTATTCCCTTAAATAGATGTTCCTCCACATAAACATATATTTATGCTTTTATAACTATAATTAAGGTTATACAAAGGTAGATTAAAATTTAATAAAATACGAGCTACTCCACACGGATATATGTCGATTATTGTAAAAAGAAGTAACCCATGTCCTTTTCTAATGTCAAATCTATCTCTAAACTGAAATACATCATAATTGGTTCAGTGGTTTACCCGTGTGTAACAGCCAGGCAAAAATATAGACAGGTGAAGTTACTTTTCAATTTGTAATATTAATATGGAAGTATGGATCCAGTACAATTCTTGCGTTTATAGCAATCAGATTCAGACAATATCGAGATAAAAATACATCATTTTAAACTGGTAAATTTAGATATTCTGACAGAAAGAGCTATCCTCAATACGTATAAGTTTAACTTTTGAATTGCCAGATAAAAAGTTATTTTAATTTTCAATTAAATATGTCTTAAATTTTCTTTTTTATTTTAGGCCTTCCTTTTTATTTATATATATTTAAATTATTTATATAGCTTAATTATATATAATTATATTATAATTAATTATAAATAATTTATATATTAAAAAAGTAATTAAGTTATGTAATACAATTTATATATAATATATAATAAATATATATGTAATATAATAAAATTAAATAACACTTATTTAATTGAAAATAAGTCTTAAATTTCATCCTTGTAAATTGATTTCAAACTCCGATTCAAGACTACTTAGGAACATAAATAACTAAACTTTGAGCATTAGGAACATTGTTTGGGAACTAGAACAATTTATACCAACACGATGTCTGTCGGTTTTGTTTCACTGTTTACTTATTGCAGGAGTCATAAGATAGTTCCGTTTGTTGTTATACTATTTTATTACGATTCATCATCACCATTATCATCTCAGCCAAAAGATGTCCACAGCTGGCGATAACCAAGCTTCTCCAAAACGCCAATCGTGACCTTCACTACATCCACCAGTCCAAAGGACCATCTTGTGGGGAAGTCATACCAACGCTCCGTTTTCTATATAAATAAAAAATACTAATGTTATAAACGCGAAAGTTTGTAAGTATGGATAGATGGATGTTTGTTACTCTTTCACGTAAAAACTACTGAACAGATTTGAATGAAACTTAACTACTGTTAAATTTAGCCATATTACTATATAGCTTATACATCAGAATAACACATAGGCTACTATTTGCAGCGAAAACCGACATATACTCGGACGAAGTCGCAGGCAACAACTAATTCGTTAATAATATAGGATATATCATTGAAAATAGACTTAGGGAAGGTCCGAATTCAGTAGCAACAGTTGAAATTATTTGGAGTCCCTAGTTTAACCGGTTTTATCTGAATGTCAGTTTTTCCATGAAGCGACTGGCATCGGACTTCCACAACGCAAGGGTGAAGTAGTTGTCAGTTTATTTTGATCTGTTGCTTATATTTTACTAGCTGATCCATGCAACCTCGTTTGCGTCTTCTATTGCCCGTATTTGAAACATTGTCATTGGTACTCCGCTCCTATTGGCCTTAGCGTGATGATATATAGCCTATAACCTTCCTCGATAAATAGGATATCTAACACCGAAAGAATTTTTCAAAACGGAACAGCGGTTCCTGAGATTAGCGCGTTCAAACAAACAAACAAACTCTTCAGGTTTATATATTAATATAAAACTTGATCTGTAGCTTCAATATATAACTTACCTTCGAAACAGTAATTATAAAAGTACAAACATCATTGGCCTTAAGATCATGTTCAGATGGTGAGCGCTCAACTCAAATTTGCTAACGCGCGTTTACAACTACTGTGATTTCATTCTAGGAGTACACATGCTAACGCGCGTTTCTAGAATGAAATTACATGTAGTTGTAAACGCGCGTTACCAAAAAACGCGTTGAGCGCTTATCATCTGACATTGCCTTTGTCATGCGTACTGAATCCTTTTGTCCCTTGTGATACTCCTTACAACGAAGATGATATGAAAAGAACATAACATTGAAAAAGCCAAAAAAACTTCATTTGAACTCAAAAAGTCACTCAAGTAGAATTTTCCAATATCATTAATATTAATAATAAATAAATATTTGGACATCTAACACACAACGCCATCTACTCCCAAGCTTAACAAAACTTGTGTTATGGGTACTAAACAACGGATACAAATAAATACATATTATACTTTTTTTGTAAATACATACATATTATACATAGAAAACACCCCAACTCCGAAACAAATATTTGCAGATCATAAAAACATGTGGTCCGACCCAGAAATCGAACCCGAGACCTCATGCACAGCATTCGCGTACGGTACCACTGCGCCAACGAGGAGTTTTCCACACATCTTATTTTAGTATTAACCAAACAAAATCAAAATATCACAAATACTACGAATGAGCTGATCAAACGCGTTATGGCGAAGCCACCGTCACGCATTAAACCTTGTTCAAATTTTGCACACGAACGCGTTAGTAAAATTACCACAGGAATAGAAGGAATACATGGTTATTTAGGATGTGAACTTGTGTGTGGTGGAGATAATATTCCTGTAGAATAATTTCAATTTTTGATAGAAAAAAACGTCTATCAACAACCCTTATCCCACTGGTGCGCTTGGGTTTTCTCTCAAGAGAGGGTTAAGGCCATACGTCCCCAGACTGGTCGAGTCCGGGTTGGGATTTAAAAAAAAACGTCTCATGTAATGTATTCGGTAACTATTTATTACTAGGCTTAGATTAGAAGTGATGATACCTCTCGCTTTGTGATTTTACAAGGTAGTATGGTGGAGCCCTCTTACAGAAGAGCATCCTAAAATGATGGCATTTGCTGTCGTGTTTCGTTGGTAAGTGGGAGTCCGGAAGCCGAATGATGCAGAAGGCCGAAGCTCAATAGGCCGCCATAGTGTGGATCACCTTGCTGCATTGGTGCATTGTCTGCATCCGCAAAGAGAGATAATCCTTCTGCTTAGGCTTTCTATCATGCAGAGTTGAGTCAATTTGGCAAGATAAAAAATACTAAATAGGTACAATTACAGTTATTGTGAGACAGGCCACCAGTCTTACTTCCATGCAAGTTCTAGGGAAAGGTACACGTGTTTATTTATTCACAGAATATAGTATTGGGATAAATCATAGGTACACATAAGAGCAAAAGTTGGGAATGTTCTCGAACCGTTGAACCCACCGAACCATGACATAAGTTAGTTTCGATACATTTTTGTCTACACTCACTTTACTTTTTAAAACAATAATGGTCAAAATTACATATACATGGCCTTTTTACAAGCAAGTCTAACTAAAATCAATATAAATTTACTTTTCTTGATCACTATAATTTATTCTAATTTATGTTAGTTGATGTTTGCCAGATTAATATAATAACTATTTGAAACTTTATCAGGAATTAGTAAAACTGGCCCTAAGTAATGATATTTAATTTATCTTAATTAAAATGTACTTCAACTATGTCTGAATTTATATTTATTTCAATACAGTATTTCATGAATTACTTATTCCTGTTTATTGTTCATTTGTATCTGTTTCAGAGCTACTTTATTTATCTGTTCACCATGTGGCACGCTACCTCTATTAAACTTGGTTTTTAAAAAAACAGTTAAATAATAAAACTAGTTTAAGTAAGTCTAGTAAATCCAATATCAAGTAATCTAGACTAGCATCTAAAAGTTGCTGCTTTTTAAGTCAAAATTCATAGAGATTTTATGGTAAAGCAACGCCTCATTTGTTTAATCACGTACGACAACAGAACGAAACGAATGAAAAATAGACTGCGAGGTTGGTAGTTAGCGTTTGGTGTTATACAAACTTTTTTAATTGTATGTAACACTTTACCTCGGTGGCGCAGTGACATTTAAGGCGGCAATTTCAAATCTATACCAATATTATAAAGCTGAAGAGTTTGTTTGTTTGAACGCGCTAACCTCCAGAACCGCTGGTCCGATTTGAAAAATTCTTTCAGTGTTGGATAGTACATTTATCGAGGAAGGCTATAGGCTATATATTATCACGCTAAACGGGGGAAAATTGTTACGCTACGGGCAATAGGAGACGCAAACTAGGTTGCGTGGGTCAGCTAGTAAATATATAAAACAAATAAATATAAGTAAGTTTAGAACATTGAAAGAAAATTTAATGAAACACCTTACTGAAATCTGTGAACTTATAACAAAAGGCCGACAGCAAAGACCTTTGGGTATTTAAATACCATACTTAAACCCCTCCAAAAGCAAATCTCAAAAGCAAATGAAATCAAATTCAATTCCTTGGTAGCATCTTGTTAACCAGTACATCGAGTAGTCAATAGGATATCCATAATAAATTTAAAATTAAGGAAGACTGCCCATTCGAAACATTACTGCTAAACTAATAAGTAATTCTGCTTGATGTTATAAGCATCACTCTTCCAATAAAAGGAAAGTGACAATCTTATACATTGTATATATACATCTGTACAGGAAAATAAAACCTTAAAAGTTTATTTTACGTCACGGTTTCTTATTCGAAATATAACATGGAAAAAGTTAAATAAACGAATTCATTTCTGTGAAACAATATCTGTGTCGAATGAAAGCTTTAGAAATAATTGCAATTTAAAACTTTTAGAAATGAGCAAAAATGTTGTTACAGTTAGCATAGGAAGTTGAGAAAGTTAGCTTTTTTGAAAGAGAGAAAAGAGTTCGGCCAACACATGTTTTCTAATTATTGAGTTCTAACTTGAGTTCATTAAAAATTAATGTTAGTATAGTTCATCAAAAGGTTTAGAGATTTTGGTTAAGTTTGACCCGCAAAGAAATAAATGTTATTTTACCTACAGAAATCGTGATAGCAGCCATTAGCTGCCTACTGATTTATGAGATAAGAAAACATGCAAATTCTGCCAAAAAGAAGGTTAAAGGTGTATGAAATTTACAAATGTAGCTACCGCCTTGAATTCACACAGATAGCAGCTTTAGAATAATCACATATTTAAGTTTTATTACAACATTTATTTACATAAACAGTGAATGTTCATTTGTAATATCTAACACGTATATATTACCCGACATTTTTAGCTTTACCGTACAAAAGAAAAGTGTAGTCTAATATCATTTTTCACCACGCTCCCAGCTTTTTATTAAAAATGAATCTATCTTTGTGTACACGCGGATTCCGAATATGGATCGTAAAATCGGGTATTAATATAAATATCTCGCTTTTCATGCCTCGACAAAGAAATTGGATTTGTTTACCACTTTTTGTGTGTTCCAAATTGGACGAAATTGCTTAACAAATACTTGATTTGTTATAAGGTTTCACATACTTATAGGACTACTGAATATTTGCGGAGTATTCTTATATCTGTCATCATAATACTCGTTTCTGTCAACAGAGAGAGTCATCAGTTTAAATTTGTTTTTTTATTAATTGCACTAAGATATCAGTATTCATTTTTTACTACACACATACATTTTATACGTATTTGTGATGCATTATGTCTTATCTTAAAATTGATATGAAATGGTAGGCCCAAAGCCAAGTTTCTAAGGAGAAAGGTGTGTCCAACAGTGCACAGCTGACGATAGACTTAAAATGTATAAAATATTTACTTACATATTAGTTAGTTAGTTACTTAATTTTTTTTTTTCACATTTTGACTTTATTAATACTCTTGTTTCTAATCAATCCTTAAGATCGTTTTGGAAATGGGAATCGATTTTTACGGTTTTTCCAGCTTTATTTTCAAAACTTGCGTGTCAATGTCATTGCTATTGTGGCACCTATCTACTTTAGGTTAAATTCTAAAATCGAAAAATACACCTATTTTCCCCATTTCTGGTAGAAGTAACAAAATTGGTTTAGGTACTCAATCTGGATTGTACTTGTTTCAAAAATCATCTTTAATGAGAATCTTAATTTTGTTGGCTATCAGCACAACGTAAGTTATTATTAATATTGAAGGTTTTCATTTCATAAAGCTTAGATAAAAAAGAACGCTAATAAAAACTCGTAAATGTCGCAAGAAACTTTTTATTTATTCCGAGATTCAGATTATATAAATATGTAATATGAGAGGCTCCAACGATTTTCATAAAATCTAGTACGCGTGGGGTTTCGGTGTCGATAAATAAATCAAGCTAGGATTCAGTTTTTAAAAAAAATACCAAAAAATATACTAAGCAATGCTCGGTCATACACCTAGTTTTCCAATTACAGAGCATAATGCGCTCTAGTGCTGTAATTGGAAAACAGGGACAGTTATTTTATTTATAAACTAGCTGCTGCCCGCGGCTCCGCCCGCGTGTATGTCGGTTATCGTGACAAATAGTAGTCTATGTGTTATTCTGATATATAAGCTATTTCACTGTAAAGTTTCATCCAAATCCGTTTAGTACTTTTTGCGTGAAAGAGTAACTAACATATGATACACACTTACAAACTTTCGCCTTTATAATGTTAGTGTAATTGATGATAAAAATGGTTTAACAAACAAAAACATAATACCATGTACATTTTTAAAATATAATATATTTGTAAGTCTAGTCATCACGTAAACAACAGTTCCGAGTATAAAAATCTCGAAAAATAGTAAAAAGTGAAAAAATTAGTGAAATAACAGTGTTAACATCGATAAAAGTGTGCCCGTGTCTAATTGAAATGTTATCTGGAAAAAATACTTCAGCCAAGCCGCATAAACTGCGAAACTAAAATTCAGTCAGTGGCTAGGGTTTTCGTTTGTTTAGTATTAAGCAACGCTATGATCCGTTGCACTCTTATGAAGAAAGGAATTTTTTGCAAGACTTTCTTTGTATTTCTCAGAAGACAGTAACTCAGGTATGGAGTTTCTTCATTGTGCGTTTAAAATACTGAAACAAAGTGCTTCGTGCGAGTGCGAGTCTTTATAATTTCGACTGTAAAACGTTGTCTTTTTCCCGGGGCTCTCTCGTTTGGAGTATAGTAAATATATCTAGTAGTCTCTAGTTGATACTTAGCGGATAAATCTCAAAATATTCCAGTACTTTAATTTTTTTTTTCGTAGATGCCCATGAATAAAAACTATAATTTATTTTGAGCAAGATTGCAACAAAATGTCAACAAAGGGATAAAAGGAAAACACATACTAACCGAAAGGGGATTAAAAATCTGTTTTTTATACTTCCGCAGCCCGTCAATAAACTCTTAGTATGTAGCAGCGGTTTTTTTCGCGATTTCAGGGCTCGAACTCACGGCAATAGTTGTGTGTATTCCTTTTTCTGATAACCCTGTATAAGCATGCAATTTCACTGATATGTCCACATACTGTGACAGTGTTACCTTTATTTACAGAGCTTCGCTGTATACTATGTTATGCGTAAAGCCATTGGAACATGGAACAATATACGAACATAATAGCAGCGTCGCTCACCCTCGACAGAGCCACAGAAACAGTTCGTGGTGAGGTCTACACCTGCGGTGCGCACCAATATAACCTTCCGTGTTGTTAATCGTCATCGCAAAGCATAGACTCACTGAAAACCTCACGCGTTTAAAGCAGAAAGGGTAATTATTGGGTAAAAGTGGTATTCGGGGAATAAAAAATTATTCCACACCCATTCAAAATTTTTGGTTCAATAATATTTTGTTGCAATTTAACTACCCTTAGCCGAGTTCCGTTGCATAATTTAGGTGGGCTTAAATTGCGCAGCAGAATAATTGGCACTCCAACTTTTAAATTTATTGTGTGCCAGGACAGTCCAGGCGCCGATAACGAATTTAAAAATTCGATTGGGTAAGTAGTCGTCTCACCTTGCTCCACCATCCGATGGATGAAGCAATATTCTGTACTTTGACCAGGCATGCGACATAATATCTTATTGTTTATAGCTGTGCCCGCGACTTCGTCCGCGTGGATCTCCTTTTACAACAATGTTTTTCTTTAAACTATAGGCTATTAAACTACAATTTAATAGATAAATATGACGCTGTCATTTAAAAATCTATTTAAGACCGTAATTTTTGTTTTGCATCGTTCCTAAAATAAAATATTATTTAATATTAAGAATACATAATTTCATCGTAAAGCTTACGGATAAACTATGTTCAAAGTGGACCCTTCCGGTACATATGCATAAAGATTTGTGGAACTACTGGCCCGGGAAAGAGCGACGTATAGGTGCCGGCAGTTTACTTGGCCATGCGCAGAAAGTAGTTTTTAAGGTCCCTTTGGTGATAGAGGGACGCGGGGATTGTAGTAGCACCGTTCCGAATAAGCTATTGGACGTTCCGAGCAAGCGATTGGTGCGTAAGTCGACTACACTTCGATTTCCTTGGTTTTGATTTGTTGCATTAGTGAACTATGCGCGAACTTACACCCACTACGCCGAAGTTTGGCCAAGTTAGATGCCGGCACCTATACAACTGTCCATGTGAAAACAACTGAGACTAAGATCGACTCCAGCAACGTGGAAAGTCTGACCCTGAGATTTATTAATTGTCATTGTATAAATTTACTTAATTGAAATTTTTACTTAACTATAAAGAATAAAATCTATATAAAGAAAAGAAGGAGAAACAAACAAAAACACTAAACAAACTAATTATATTATTATCTAATACCTACTTTAAATTGATATCTAATAACTATGTATCTTTGTATTTTTTAAATCTAAAGCGCGCTTATTCCGAGAAGAGCCAATAAGAACCACGTTCGTTCGCATTAAGAGTGACAATGTGAGTGAAGTCGGTGCGTGAGCGCCCCCGCCTTTTATAGATGCAGCAGATGGCCGTTTCGCGTGTTAAACAAAAATCAACCGTATAACCGTAATCATACTGGTGCGGCGAGATTTGTAAGTTTTATTTCATCTATATCTTGTGTGTTTATTAATCGATTTATATTTTTTTAAATAGCTATTAAAGTGTATAGTGATAAGGATTATATCTATCTGAAATACAATATATTTATGTATTTAATTTAGTAATACACTTTGAAGTAATGCCTAACGATTAAACACGTTATTGTGGCTAATTTATAAAAGATAGATATATACTATGCAGGACTTTTTTGTAGATCTTTTGAAGACCATCATCTTTGTAATACATGCTTTTGGTGTATGATCAACGTATGCGAAGATAAGAGCCCGAAAGCGCATTTTCATCCGACTGGCTTCGAATTTATTGTCACTGCTCAGCTCCTATGTATCTTAGCGTTATGTTATATAGTCTATAACCTGCCCAGGAGTATGGACTATAATCGTACCAAGTTTAGTTATAATCCCGTCAGTAGTTTTTGACCCATGTGTGCACATACAGACAGACAGACAGACAGACAGACAAAAATGTACTGATTGCATTTTTGGCATCAGTATCGATAGTTATTCATCCCCCAATATTTATTTTTAATAAATATTCAATGTACAGAATTGACCTCTCTACAGTTTTATTATAAGTAGTATAGAAGATATAGATATAGACTAGCTGAACCCCGCGGTGTTACCCGCGGTTATTATTGTACCGCGAGTAACAAAGTTAGTTATATATATATCATATATATATAAATATCAAAGTTAGTCTAAAAAAAAGCAGTTACTCCCTGGATCATCAGATACCTGCCAGCGAAAGTCCCGTCAAAATCGGTCCAGCCGTTCCAGAGATTATCCGGAACAAACAGACATACAAAATTTTTTAAACTACGTTTTTGGTATGTGTACCGTGTATACATACATATGCATTTAGAAAAAAGCGGTTATTTTAATATTACAAACAAATACTCCAATTTTATTTATTTGTATAGATGGTTTTAACAATAATAATTATGAATTATTATTTCATTAGCAGCGGTGCGATGATGTGATTCTACAATATTTTTAAAATCTACAATACAAAGCAGCGATGTAATTTTCATAGTACACACATGGACACTTTTGTACAATGATCATTAAAACACACGCATACACACACACACACACACACACGCACACATACACACATACATACACCCGCACACACACACATACCACATTCTCCACCCGCCACAAATTAACTATTGAATATTGTAATCATTTTGCTTTAGTACGTAACTATCAGCCAATTATTGTAACACGGAGCGGAGACCTGGTCACCTATAACACAGGTTTATACCTAGCTTAGGCACCAGTCCTCCACAATATTGTCTTGAAAGATGGCATTGCTTGCTGGGCATAATGTTTGTAAAACCTAAAATATTGTGGTGAGAAAATAAACACTTAATATTATTACTTTTCAAATATATAGATGGTATCCCAAAATTTTATGGTATGGATAAGTTGTAGGTATATGTGTTTGCAACATTATTTTATGGTTAAGGTTCTTGTGTTTTTAAGCCGACATTCCAAAACTGAGTATAAAATCCATAAATTCGTATACATACTAGGTAGTCATGTCTGGTAGGCATACAATATCGTTTCATTCCTTCGCCGTTAAACTGCTGAAATTGTTTACGTTATTGTCATTTTTAACCGACTTAAAAAAAGGAGGAGATTTCTCAATTCGACCGTATATATTTTGTTGTTTTTTTATATGTGTTCGCGGAGAACTTCGTCGTTTATAAACCGATTTTGATGATTCTTCTTTTGTTGGAAAGGAGATATCCCGACGGTGGTGCCATGATAAGAAAACTAGGATCTGAGGATGGCATCCTGGAGAAATGGAGTCGAACCTTAAAGTCGGTTTTATTTTTGTTAAAATTTTTCTTGTTGTGTCAGTTAGTATGACTTTCTAATAGGATAATAAAATCTTTATAATCATTCATTACTTTTGGTAAACACCTGTTAAAACATGTTTATTAACTTCATTATTTGTTTGTTTGTTTTTATTCGACTTCTTCGAAATAAATTAAGCATCTTTTTAAACTACAGTTATTTTATTTTGTTACTAAATATTGGTTATGCATTGTTATATGGTGTGTACGATGTGTTATATAAATAGTGCGTTATTTGAAAATACGCTAGGTACTCGAGTATCAGAATGTTCATCTATTTCAATTAATTGTATTCTTTCTACGGTACCTACACCTGCTACTCAACAGACACGCATACTTGGTAAAAAACAAGAACATACGATCGGTTTTTATAGGGCCAATGTTTCATTTCGATCAAGCTATGTAATGAAACGTAGCTCTCAAATTTTCTTGCGCATACTTCTAAATACAAGAACAAAATAATACCGCGGTATTAAAACACGTGTAATGGCATCCCAAAATCAATCACACAAATTTAATAAAACACAGCACCTCACCGCAACGCAGTCGGGCAAAGTAATGAAAGCAACTGAATTATCTCACTAAGTCAACATAAGCTTTTTCTCAGAGTGTAATAGATCAAATCAGGGTACACTCGGTATGTTCCCAGTTCGGCAAGTCATCATTTATGCCTCTGAAAGCTAATGTTCAGATTTAATAGTTTTTATTTGGCTCAGCAAATGTTGTCAAGTCTAGTAGTTCTTTAGACACTATAGTTCGAGGAGAAGTAAGAAATGAAATCGAGAAAATATTAGAGAATTCGATAGTTTGGTAGAAATTAGATTTGATGGTTTAATAGAAAATTTCAATAAAGTTGAAAATTGTGTTTCAATGCAATAATTTTACATATCGTGGAAGAGCCACGCTTTGGCATAAATGGCCTGGCTCGGCCGAAATAAATAATATAATATAATAAATAAATATTTCGGACATCAAACACACAACGCCACCTAGTCCCAAGCTAAGCAGAGCTTGTGTTATGGGTACTAGGCAACTGATATAAATACTTATATGCTTTTTTTTTGTAAATACATACATATTATACATAGAAAACACCCAAACTCCGAAACAAATATTTGCAGATCATACAAACATTTGGTCCGACCCGGGGATCGAACCCGAGACCTCAAGCACAGCAGTCGCATACGTAACCACTACGCCACCGAGGCAGAGCAAATGATACCATGGCCTCACAGTAAACCGGCGTGAATTAGCATTTGCGCTGTGTTTCACCGAGTGAGTACCGAAGGCCCATATTAGGCTGCTGTAGAACAGAAAACTAGCCCAACGGTCAGAGTATTCATGACACACTTCTGCCTCTTAACTTGTACCTATGTATCCATAAGTAAAAATAATCTTACTTACCATGAGCTGACTCAGTTGTTCATCTGTATATGTGGGCATAGAAGTTATATGAACCAAGTTTAATCACAGAATAGATAGACCGAAAGAGGTACATTTACAACCAAGTACCATTGGCTTATTCAGCACTCAAGAACTGCTTGAACTTAGTTTCAGACGAAGTTTGAGTTCTAAACGCCTACTTGAGAGATAAAACGTCAATCAAGAATATTCTAAGTACTATTCATTTGTAATTATATTTGTTCCTTATTTTAGGACAGTTTAAGTGTCATTTGTAAAATCAGCCAGTTGCAAGCGTTCTCCGTTCTACAATCCAGAAGTGCAATGCAATGCAGAAAGAAGAACGCTTGCAACTAGGCTAGGGGGGCAGAAGGTAAAATATATACGTCTGCTCGCTTGCCTCCTATCCCATAAAAAAACCTGTACTCCAGGATCGTTACATTTGATTTCATTTGAGGTTAATTTTGTTACACAGTCAGTCTGTGACCACGGCCCGTGCAACCTGGTCGAAACGTCAGGCAAATCAGAGGTATGTAATACCTTTTAATAAGTGATCGCGTTAATTCCCGTAAAATAATTGTTAATATATCATGGAACGCGAAAGTTTAAAAGTTAGTAATACTGTAATATTTTTTTACAATCTAATATGTTTATCTTTAAGAAGTATTAAACAGATTACCAGCAAAAACATAATAAGTATATTTGGCATTACCACGAATAAATAAATATTTAATTTATTTTATCCTCAGTTAACTTGTTCAAAGTTAGAATATTTTGACGTTTTGTTATCAACACTTTACCGTCAATAAACATGCAACATTTTATTTCAACCGAATATTGGGAAATATATAGTAAAAGTACAGATATATAGTCAATACCTGCAGCTAGATGTTTCTTAGCCTGATTTTCAAAGGTTTCTTTTTAACTACCCGAATGAATTAAAAACAAAGGTGAGAAAGGATTTATATGCCCATATGTTACAACTTTTTAAGGCAAAATAAAAAATGAAAGAAAATTCGTAAGTAAAAAAAATATTTCGTAAATCCATTTCACAAATCAGTCACAAATATTTCAGAACTAGCTGAACCCCACGGTGTTACCCTCGGTTATTGTTGTACCGCGAGTGACACCGCGGGACAAAGTTAGTCTAAAAAAAGTAGCCTAAATTACTCCCTGGATTATCAGCTACCAGCAAGTCCCGTCAAAATCCGGCCAGCCATTCCAGAAATTACCCGGAACAAACAGACAGACAGATGGGCAGAAAGACAGACAAAAAAAAATTCAACTACATTTTTGGTATATGTACCGTGTATACATACATATGTATTTAGTAAAAAGCGGTTAATTTAATATTACAAACAGACACTCCAATTTTATTTATTTGTATAGATGATGGATTTGCAAAACAGAGTTTAAATTTTACGCGTTATTATTTTAAACGTTATTATTTTCTGAAATTCCAATTTACCACTGTTCTTTAATCTTTATCTAATTAATCAGACAGATTCAGGTATCATATCAGATTGCATAACAAGTCATTTAGCAAAGCTCATCAGTATTAATTTACCTAATGATACTATCGTGTTCATTCCTCATTAGGGCATTAATGCACTAGATTCATCATTTATGTCATCATCATTCACTGTTATTATTACGTAATCATTTCATATGATAAAGTGTTTTAGTACTAAGTTTTTAAAATTAAGTACTGTCATGTAAACCACATATATTAGGTCTTTACCTATGAAATTGCCGTTTTGTATGCAATAAGTGAAACTACTTATTTTTTCAAACTTTTTTATTTCTGTTATTCGAAGTAATCACCCATGCAATCGACGTATCTTTGCTAATACATTGGCAGTTTATTGATGCCCTTCTTGTAAAAATCTGCTGGACGGGAGGCAAGCTTGCACATCTGCAACCAGCTACAAAGCTGGTTATATATATATCTTTATCTATACTATCATCCACACACACCATCATATATATATATACACCCACAAGGGTGTGTGTAAAAAATTCAATCAAAAGTGGGTAAAAAATTCAATTCCCGAGAGGCAGTACAAAATGGCTTTGAAGAGTTTGTTGCCTCCCGTCCAGCTGATTTTTACAAGAAGGGCATCCATAAACTGCCAATGCGTTGGGAAAGATGCGTCAATTACATGGGTGTTTACTTCGAATAACAGAAATAAAAAAGTTTGAAAAAATAAGTACTTTCACTTATTGCATACAAAACGGCAATTTCATAGGTAAAGACCTATTATTATATCTTACTGAAAGAGAGTCAGTAGGCCGCCTACAAGGGTCTTCCTGGTGGTCGCAGAAAACCTTTAGATTCGGACAGCTCAGGACCAACTGTTGTGAAGAGCCCTAGAGGAGGCCTATGTTTAGTAGTAGACATCTTTCAGCTAAGACATTAATAGTGATTATGATGCACATAGCATAATAACTTCTTATTGTCCTTATCAACCAGTGAGCACCTGCGTCAGCCGGTATGAGAGGCTCCCGTGATGCCTCTCGAGCCAATCCTCCATAACGGGTCTTACCGCCGCAATGACGGCGTGCCCATGGTACTATATACCCTACTAGCCGACCCACGCAACCTCGTTTGCGTTTTCTATTGCCCGTAGCGTGATAATTTTCCCTCGTTTTTGTAACATTCTTCATTGTTGCTCCGCTCCTGTGTGTCTTAGCGTGATGATATATAGCCTATAGCCTTCCTCGATAAATGGGCTAACTAACACTGAAATAATTTTTCAAATCGGACCAACGGTTCCTGAGATTAGCGTGTTCAAACAAACAAACAAACTCTTCAGCTTTATATATTAGTATAGATAGATAGATAAGTGACGTCAACAGCAATACGCTATCGCGTTCGCGTTAGTTTTGCATTTTGTCTCGAGTGCAAATTATTTATTTAATGCAATATTTTATTTAAAACATGAAGGAAACAAATAAATACCAAACCAAAAATAACCTTTAAGAATCAAATGAAATACCCAACGAAATCTTCTCAACGTTCTGACGCTTAATAAAAATGCCTTCAGCGAACATTATCACTCATACTGAAGTATTAACATAAATACTGAGCTGACAGGGATGTTCGTTCCCTTTGTTTTCCACGAAACTTGAACAAAACAACAAGGACAGGGTATAAAAGATTTTCCTTCTTGTTTGAGCAATATTTACTAAAAGTGGTATTTTAGCAGTCATTATTGTGACCTCAATGTGTAATGAAGCTAATAGGCTTAGTTTTGCTCAAAAGAAAGAACTAAATTTCATATTTCAAGATCAGTTATGCCCGTAGTAGTGACAATAGAGACAGCCAGTTTACAGAGATTTCTACTCCGATGTTATCTATACAAATAAATAAAATTGGAGTGTCTGTTTGTACATATATCAAAAATGTAGTGAAAAAAATGTTTGTCCGTCTGTCTGTCTGTTTGTTCCGGGTAATCTCTGGAATGGCTGGACCAATTTCGACGGGTTTTCACTTGCAAGTAGCCGATGATCCAGGGAGTAACTTAGACTACTTTGTTTTAGACTAACTTTGTCGACGTTACTCGCGGTACGACAATAACAGCGGGTAACACCGCGCGGTGCAGCCAGTATATTATGCAATGGAATAAGAATTTAATTTTTTTTTATGATCAAGCTACCAAAATGACTCTACTCTGCCTGATGGAAAGCATAAGTAGAATCCAAAAGTGGTGGTCACTATCCTCAATGCAAACGTGGACAGAGCAGCATAGTGACCCCACACTATGGCGGCCTAGTAAGATGCTTTTTCACGCCCCGCTTAAAGGACCCGGGATCATAATGGGATGGGAACACGTGGGGTGGCAGTGAGTTCCATGTTTTAATCGCTCGGCTCAAGAAAGAAGAACCGAAACGTTGCATTCGAGAGCGTATGTAATGTATGCTTTTAGTTCATTCGAATGCGAAATGTAATCTCACAGATTGGTCTTGTTTAAGAAGCTACATGATGATAAAACGTTTTATCTATTGGATGTGACGTTTGAGATATTGTAAGTTTTATATAGCTAAACCCCGCGGTGTTACCTGCGGTTATTGTCGTACCGCGCGTAGCGCTGCGGGACAAAGCTAGTCTATAAAAGTAACCTAAGTTACTCCTTCGAGCATCCGCTATCTGCCAGTGAAAGTCCCGTCAAAATCAGTCTGGCCGTTCCAGAGATTACACGGAACAAACAGACACAAAATTTATAAATTAAATTTTGATATCTGTACCGTGTACACATATAATATGTGCATTTATTAAAAATCAGTTATTTTAATATTACAAACAGACACTTATTTTATTTATTTGTATACATTCAGTTGCAACTTTATTTCACCCGATGTTAAGTGTGACACGTACTAACTACAATATTTTAATCACCTATTTTCAATTTAATAAATTTCATTTCAAAATCTACAATAATTAATATTGGCATACCACTTATATATTAGTAGGATATAAATGGGTCATATTTAACTTAAGATCATACTCTGTACGCATACATTCTGGCAAATAAATGATTATTCAAATTGTAATTCATTTATTCAATTAAGATATTAAGTGGCATTTATGAACGTTAAATTGAAGCTACAGTTAAAGATGATGGATCTACACAAACAGACGCCACGGCATAATACTGGATTGTCAAGGATTATTCTTATTATTATCAGTGGTTAGTGAATACTTGTAACTTTAAGATTAACTTTAGTAACTTTACTCATTTAGTGAGAAAAGAAGCTTAAATTTTGTTTCAATCAATGCAACACAGAAATCCAGTGATATTCGGTCGAATAAGCCTATTTGTACTGTACATTTTGGTTCCTGATTTCACAAAAAGACGTCCGTACATATGTATTATAAAACAAAACACGAAACATTATTTCCATCGTTCATTTATCAACATTTCATACGCCTATTTAAATATTTAGAAAGTTTGCTGTAAAAAATTGTATTTCGACGCTCTTTGAATTCAGGCCGAGTATTTTTAACTCTGCCTTTTAAGTTATTCAAATCGAGACGGAGCCTAGTTTTTGAATAGATATTGAGAGCAGAGATTCTACTTTCAGAATGTTACAGATGTGAATTCACGCCTCTGGTATCCTAAAATAGCACTTTCGG
Source organism: Spilosoma lubricipeda (assembly GCA_905220595.1). Classification (NCBI taxonomy): domain Eukaryota; kingdom Metazoa; phylum Arthropoda; class Insecta; order Lepidoptera; family Erebidae; genus Spilosoma; species Spilosoma lubricipeda. Next base: position 10,762,657 of record HG992296.1, on the reverse strand, counting down.
TAAGGTAAATATATACTGTAATAAAATGGAATACAATTTAGAAGTCAGCTTCCGTATTCAATATTTTTTTAAGCTATTGCATAGCTTCTATCGCGGGCCTTGAGCGTGGCGACCGAATCCAGAAATTCCATAACGAAAATAACCTAACACCCCCCACTCCGACCGGCACAGCGGTGCTATTTTTTAGTTTTGCCATCTATCGATGAATAGCAGAACTTTTATCATATCTTTTTTGTTTGGTGTAATTTTGTATTACTTATTTAATGAATACCTTTTATCACAATACCCAGGAAACATTCACAAAAAGACGACGACACCCAGATGAGATTTAAACTCGATGCCCTTTCGTCATAAATCACCTACGCCTTTCAGCCAATAACTCATTACTAATAAATGTTAAAATTGTTGGTCTTATGCTACTTGATAAATTCTAACGGTCCGTTAATTCCAAACATACATTTGATTGTGGTCAGTATGGTACTAATTTGAAAAATCGTTTAGTATTTTTCATTCACAACATTATACATACTGCATAAATAAATAAATAATTATAATTGCATAAGCTGATAAAAAATGCTATGCAATAGCTTTACCGCGGCAGTCCCCGAGTGCCACATGTCTTTTTGTTATTTTCTCCTAAACTAAGTATTTGATTTTTTTGACAGAAAAACATTATTTCAAAGCCTAGTAGCCAACTGTGACAATAAGTCCGTCTCGGTAACATTTTGGTTAGGAAACCGGATTTTTCAACGTGACTGAGCTATATTTCTACTTGGCACGACCTGATTTAACCAAACCAAAAAACAGGTGTTAAAAGTTCTTAAGTTACTTTTCGGAGATTTTCCGAGAATCATATCGTATCAAAAGACCACGCGATAAAACTAAATAAATATTTCGACCTTTCAAACGAATTAACAAAAAATGGCTACATAGTTAATTTATATGCTGTAGAAGTGGGTGCGAGAGGTATACCAGCAAAATCTCTCTATAACCTGCTGAAAGACCTTGGCCTGTCTAGAACCGCAGTAAGTTCTATATTAGAACGAGTATCCAAAGCTGCGTTGGCAGGTTCATACCAGATTTGGCTGGGTAGGGAGAGAAACACGAGTGGTGAAGGTGAGTGTTGATGCGTATCGCAAAGGGGCCCCTTAAACCTACACCCTTGTCACAAGTCTCGGGCTCCGCTCGGAGTTTCTCTCTCTGCCACACGATGGACCCGGCACCCGCACGGTGAATCTATGGAATGCTAAGAAGTTCGTCTCATTCATGAAAACAAAACATCATTTTGTATTCCGATACTGTTTGTTTTCATAGAATTGCTTAAACAGAATTGCTGCCTTCTAAATTCTCTATAAATTTATTGATGAGTAAATCAATCTCATACAATACTGAACAATAATCTTGTGGTGTAGTGCAGACAACAGTCACGACGAAAAATCTATTCTTTTTGTGGTTATAAATTATTTTGCGACTTGGTTGATACGATAATGGAATTTACCATCAATATTTACCTTTATTGAAATAGTAACGGTGTAATAAGGTATAATACTGTTTTCCCTAACTCTTGGTCTTTCTTTGGTGTACAATAAAGCCGCAAATCTAAAACCTTTAAACGAGGAATTGTTCTATATGCATGTACATAATTTGAACCTTCATTTTGAACCTTCATATAAAAATAATCTGCATCTCAGAAATGGGTCCAACGATTTTCATGAAATTTAGAATGCTTTGACTTCGACTTCTATAAATCGATCTAGCTAGGAGTCACATTTAGGAAATTTACCAAAAGAAAGTTCCGTCCCCAAGAATATTTAATATGTTAGCTTCATTTATGTATGATAAGTTTGCCTATTTTTACATCTTATATATCTTATTCCTATATAATACACAACAAAACGAAGACCGAAATCCTGATGTCACGTACTGCGGTATCTATCAGAATATCAACGCTAAAATCCCTCAGGCTTTTTTTTTATCTATGGCCTGCTAAAATGACTCTACTCTGCCTGATGGAAAGCATAAGCAGAATTCGAGAGTGGTGGTTACCATACTCATTGTGGATGCAGACAATGCAACAATGCAGCATGGTGACCGACACCACGGCAGCCTAGTAACGCTTCTGCATTATTGGGCCTCCGGTCTCGGACTCACCAACGAAATACGACAGCTCGAACGCTGAAATCAGCGTGGCTCTACTACCAAAAGCTTCAGCATCATAGGGGTAGGTGTCTATTCTTGCACTGCACAGGGCACTGTAACTACTTTAAAATAATATACTAGCCATATGCTTGTGATTTAAATTTCAGATTAAATGATTTCCTTCTTTTTATTTCTCGTCAGAATTGTAGTGCAGTTTTATTAGTTTCGTCTTAGTGAAAAAAAGTAAGAAAATTGTAGTGCATTTTTATATATCCGCTATAATATTATTTAATTTGCTAGCTCAGCAAAAAGATAAACTTATTCTGAATCTAAATAAATATTGAAACTTTAATACTGCAGCCAATTCTGACACCTGTCATCCATAAAGCATGGAAAAGTTTCTTAATTCACACGTGGCATCTCATATGTTATCCAACTTTCTCAAATGCGAGTGGCAGATCAATTTTCTTACAAATAATGTTCTACATGGAGTTCGGGCTTTGTGTCGTATGGTGTCACGTTTGTTTCAATGTGTAACACCCGTTTTATCTCATAGACTGCCTTGGTTTATTTCTTTACGTTTTTAAATAGTTTTTTTTTATTTATCATGTAATCTTGTGTCTGTTTATAATTTCAGATTAACAGCTAAATTCATATGAAATTATATTCGGGACTTACCTACATCAAACATTTTTTTGTTTGAATGAAAAAACTTTGTTATCAGTATATGCTTCTTTTTTGAAGTCGGATAATTTATTAACTTTTAATAACCATATTGACGCAAGCATGAATTATTAAGTTTCATACAATGTTCACTTCGAAGCCTCTAAACCTGATTTACGTTTTTCTGAAACAACAGCTATTTATCTTCATAGCTCCCATTGTTATAAGGCCTCGTTTTTATTTAACATAAATAATAACAACTTTTTGAATTTGGCAGTGTTATAATGGTACAATCTGTACTAGGAATATATTTTTATGTACGAGACTGCCAAAATGACTCTACTCTACCTGATGGAAAGCATGAATAGAATACAAATATAAAACAATATACAAATTGAATAGAATACACGAATGTTGGCTATTCCTACGTCATATATTTTAAATTAATATAATTTATACATAGCTAAGCCTGACCAGATATGTCAGCATATTTTCAGATATGAGCATATTAACGATCACGTAGTATTTAGACATTCTTTAACTCGTCGAGAATAAGACGTGATTATAGGCATTGTACAGAGAAAATTTAGTATAAATAATGCAGCTGTAAGTTGGTATAACAAGCCACTCGTAACCATGAAATAGAATATTATGGAGCCGTGGCTCCTGCAGAATAAATACTACATACATCGTTACTACAAGTTCACTATAGTGGCCACCATACTCATTGCAAATGGAGACAATGCAACATGGCGACCCAAAATATAGCAGCCTATAGAGATGTTTCTGCATCATATTATGGCCTCCGGTCTCGCACTTACCAACGAAACACGACAACAGAAATGCTGTCAATCTAGGTGGGTCTTCTGTGAGAGGGTAGTACCACCCCAGTCGAGCCAACCTGTTCGTGCAGAAATCAGCGTGGCTCTACTACCTTGAAACAAAAAGTTTAAATATAATTGTGAAACAAAAAATGTCACTGTCAAATCTAATTTTGTGACAGTTTGTCAAGTCGAGTCTTGCGACTTAAAGTGCGAAGTTTAAGGGCTAGTTTCACCACTTGCTGATAAAGTCCCCGATAGAGTGTGAGTGACGTGGCAACCGCTTAAACCACTAGACCAATTGTACATTCAAATTGTGTAGGTAGGTATAATCATCATTATTTTCGTACCCTCTTTCAAATCTTTTTATTATACTCGTAATTGCTATCAAATAGCTTTAATATTATAAAGATAGTTTTTCTTTATAATAGTCTGGGTAGACGATAGGTTTGGGAATATAATGGTTGTTAAAGAAATAACGTATAGTGGGGTAAAGGAAATGAATAGTGCGAAGAACCATATAAGAAAACAAGTACCTACGATTTTAAGAAAAATAAAACCGACTTCAAGGTTCGACTCGATTTCTCTTGGATGCCATCATCCGATATTAATATCCTTATCATGGTACCACCGTTGGGATATCTGCTTTCCATTAAAAAGCATCATCGAAATAGGTTCATAAAGGACGAAGTCATCCGGGAAAGCAAAAAAAAAAACCCTTGAACTGAGAAACATTTTTTTTTGAAGTCGGTTAAAAAAGATATCCACTTCGATACGTTTCGAATAGAAAAAAGAACTTAAATTCTTGTAGTTTAGAGAGATATTTGTGGTTGGAAAGGATTTAGGACAGGGAAGTCAGCTGCCAAAACAAGGATGTTATCATCACCACCAAAGGATTATCTAGCCCGTGAAGCGCCCGTGTGCAATTATTACTCTAGCGATCTTTAATAAGCGTAGCGCCCATTAGCAAGCGCGCAGATTCATTAAAAGTGCCGTGGCTGGTCTTCTAACACTGCTGCGCCCGTGTGCAGTACACACCCTGCATTATATTGGGTAGTGTGCAACCCCCATCCATCAGTCTGGAAACATGACTGGCCCATCTCCACTTCGGCAAATTAACACAATTTAAATTTATAACTAACTAGCTGAACCCCGCGGTGTTACCCGCGGTTATTATTGTACCGCGAGTAACGCCGCGGGACAAAGTTAGTCTAAAAAAAGTAGCCTAAGTTACTCCCTGGATCATCAGCTACCTGCCAGTGAAAGTTCCGTCAAAAGCCGTCCAGCCGTTCCAGAGATTACCCGGAATAAACAGACAGACAGACAGACAGACAGAGAGACAAAAAAATTTTTAACTACTTTTTTGGTATGTGTATCGTGTATACATACATATGCATTGATTAAAAAGCTGTTATTTTAATATTTATAGACACTCCAATTTTATTTATTTGTATAGACTACAGTTGCTAAAATAAACATTACATTCTTCAAATTTTTGTGTCACGTCGTGGCTCAAGATCTGAACTCCGAAACCATCCTAAAGGTTTTCATGTTTTTTAAATGTGTTTTTTACTGGCGTGCCTAAGATATGATAGTTAACATTACACTTATACCAGTAGGAGCCGAGCATGATTTTAAAAATACGCAGATGAAGTTTTGTGGGTCATCTAGTATTATAGATCCTTTTATGTTTTTATGTTCTACACGTTTACAATAAAGATATACAAATACATATATAATTAAATATTTTTCGGATATCTATCACACAACGTCATGATCGCCAAGGCCTTCTTATTTTGGTACTAGACTATACTAAGCAGACCTTATATTATGGGTACTAGACAACTGTACTTATATGTCAACTGATATAAGTACATATTTTCATTTTTTGTAAATACTTAAATATTAAAGATAGAAAATAACTACTCCGAAATATTTTTTTCAAATCACACTTTCAAATACACACTTGGTACGACCTGGGAATCGAACCTTAGACCTCAGGTACAGCAGTCACATATGCTACCACTGCGCCACCGAGGCAGTCATTTGTTATCAAGACTCTAAATCTAAACTTGTTTACCAATGTATTCCAAAATACTAACTGTAAAAGATTCATCTACTAAAATATTTATACATATATGTGCCAACTAAACAGTACAAACTTCTAACAATTTATAGTGTTCTAAAGTTTTGCGCTAAAGCACTGTTAACTTTAGATACGACTGGATTTGTTGCATAGAGTTACACTAAGCGGTTAAGCTTTTGTTTTTGATCTGTGTTCTTGTTCCTCATTGGTGGAATAGCCCGGATTTTGTTCCTTACTGAGCTAAGGAACAAAATTCAGGCTAGTAAATAAAATATAGTTTATATTTTATACAATACCCTCAAAAAAAATATTGAGGGAACTAAATTATCAAAGATCATATCAGTACTTCCGAAGATTACCCCCCTACAACCATGCAAACAAAGTTAGAAACTTTACCTCTTTATAATAGACTAGTTTTTGCACGCGGCTTCGCTCACGCAGACTTTCATCCCCTGATTTACCCTCTTAGGGTGAAATTTCAAAAATTCCTTTCTTAGTGCCCACTTACGTTATATAAAGAACCTACATGCAAAATTTCAGGATTATTGGCTATGCTTATATCTCTCTCTATGTCAATCACCTCCTTCTTAAATATATATAGATACAGATAGATATCTATACTAATATATAAAGCTGAAGAATTTGTTTGTTTGTTTGTTTGAACACACTACTCTCAGAACCGCTGGTCCGATTTAAAAAATTATTTCAGTGTTAGATAGCCCATTTAGCGAGGAAGGCTATACGCTATATATCATCACGCTAAAACCTACAGGAGCGGAGCAACAATGAAGAATGTTACAAAAACGGGGGAAAATATATCACGCTACGGGCAATAGGAGACACAAACGAGGTTGTGTGGGTCGGCTAGTATAGTATAGATTGTGAAAGTTCCCACTACAAAAGTATTGAATAAAAAGCTTCTTTCATTTAATTGACTTCGAGTTAGTCTTGGCAAGTTTACACTTAATAAGTAGACTAAACCAACTTTAGGTGGACCTGCTTTTAAGTTAATTCAATTTTTACTAGCAAATGTTTTTTGAAGCTTGAAAAAGTTGGAAGCTTTATCGAGTTTAACATGAAATTAAACAAGGTTTTACGTAAAAATAACACTGTAAAATCTAATGTTGTTTTGATCTTGAGACTTTTAAGTAATTAAATGTTTTCTCTCAGACTTTTGCACTATACTTACCTTATAATGATAGCTTACTTTAATGCACTGTTATTTGCCTTGCTAAATCAAGATGGTAACAAAGGCAAACTAACATGGCTGGTAACTGACAAAAGTGATGCATAGTAAGAAAGCGCATTTACACCCCTCCCCTCAATCCCTCCTGGACTATGAGGGGTTAGGAATTAGGTGAAAAAGACCTTCTTAATTCTCAGATGGGGCACAAAGAGTAACAAATGCCCTGGTCGTTCTCGAGTTGAAGATATCCATAGGCAGTGGTGGTCTCTTAAATGTAAATCTAAAATGTACTGAAGATCTAGCTCGGCTTCGCACAGTAGTCTTTAAAATCTCTAATTCTCTCTACTATAATATGCACGTATTATACATGTGAACTTTCCTCTTGAGTCACTCTTAACTATTGCTCAAAACTGAATTTTTATTAGCGCGTTCTAGAGTGGAGATCGCGTCTTGGCAAACGTAGTGTGGGAAGCCCTCTGGCCAGATGGCGGTATGACTTGCATAGGGGGGCTGGCAGCGACTGGATGCGGAAAGCAACAGACCGGGCTCTGTGGTGTTCCTTGGGGGAGGCCTACGTCCAGCAGTGGACTGCAACGGGCTGATGATGATGAATTTTTATACTATGTCAGAAGTATACAAACTACACATAGCAAACGTAACATGTCATTCTATGAAGAATGTTGGATTTGCCTAAACTTTTTCAAGTATACGTTTAAGGTAAAACGGGTATAACGTCTATCGATGTAGTTCAGCGAAGTTTGTGTAAAGACGTCCAAAGCATGTAACCATCAATGCTCCGGACATATTTTGTTTTAACTGCAAACTGTTTACTGCGAACCACATCTTTGTATATTTAGACCACGAAGCAAATACAAAGAGGAGATGGCATAAGCGCATCACCCCCGTGACAAAATACCGACCCCGACGTCATCGCAGTTGACGCAACTTGCAAATTATACTATTAACGTCAATGTTCCAAAACTGCATCGAAAAATCGTAATACTTGAATGTTCTCGGTACAATCAAGTAAAAATATGAATTGTTGTGTTTTATCTTGTACAAATAACTCAGATAGACGTTCTGGTACCATGAGTGGCATCATATTTCTTTTATAAGTAATTTTATAGCTATTTTTTTAAAAGTTCTAGAAAAATCTCTTAGTGTTTTATTGAAATGTTATTATATTTACTCGCCACTAGATGGCAAAACTTTGTGTTACTGGAAATAAAAATACAATGGTACGTTGACCTGAATATTAATAAAACATACCATAAGAAGATACGGAAATGAGTTCTACATTCTTACCTAATGATTTTTTATACATCATGGTATTCTTTTTTGTATTTTTCTTAATTATATTGTGAACAGACTGACATCTATCGACATCTATTCTAAAATAAAAAGACAGGGTCGTATTTAGAATCCAAATATTTTATCAAGTTACGATTATATTAATCTTGCATTGAAAGTTGTTACTTCAAATATTGAAAAAAAAAGAAATTTTACTTATGCTGATGATTAGACGGGGTTTTTTAAATTCATTAAAATAATACAATGTACCAGTATACAGGTAATGTTCTAAATTTTCATGTAAAGATAGTATTGAAGAGCAATGGATCAAAAAAATAATAGGCAAAACTGGACTCCTACATAATACACCAATATTTGTTCTTCCCGTTGTGATTCGAAACGATAGTGATTCATTTCAAGGAAAAATCATAAAAAAACGAAAAAGTAACTTATTATCTAAACCCAAATTAGGCAAGATTAAAAGTGATTAGATGTGGATATTAGAGACAACATTGGTATGACCATTCAATTCAGATTTAGATTAGTTGATTTTCTAAGATTGGCGTTATTTAAGCATTCCAATTCCGAAGTGAAATCTAAAATATAAAATTCTCGTGTCACAGTTTTCGTTGCCATACTCCTCCGAAACGGCTTGACCGATTCTCAGTGAGCATATTGAGTAGGTCTGAGAATCGGCCAACATCTATTTTTCATCCCCCTAAATGGTAAGAGTCACCCATCCTTAAAATTTTTTATGGCAAAACGACGTTTGCCGGGGCAGCTAGTAAAATATAAATTTATTTATTTTTTAAATAAAATGATTTGCACTACATATATTAATTTTTGTTTTACATAATCCACATGTAAACCAAACATATTGAACAATATTTTATTTCGGGTTATTTATTAGAAAAAAAAGTTCACTTTTGCAAAATTATTTACGTTATTAATGATGTTTTTTGTTCAAGATGCTTACAAAATTGACCTTGAAAAAACTACTCCTTGAAATTCTGAGTACGTCCACACTAGTGTCAGCTAGCTAAACTACATAGCAATATACTCGTACAACGATGCAAGTAGTTTTGCTATTGTCTGGTAGATGGAAAAGTGTAAACTAACACCCCCTCACCCCCGCAAATTGTCACGCATTGCTTCATACAAAAATCTCATTAGGGCATCTCCTCTTTGTATTTGCTCCGTGATTTAGACACACACACCTTGAACAACGTGTAAATATTGACACAATGTTCTTTTGTAAATTTAATGTTATTCCCTTACTAGCTGAACCCCGCGGTGTTACCCGCGGTTATTGTCGTACCGCGAGTAACGCCGCGGGACAAAGTTAGTCTAAAAAAAGTAGCCTAAGTTACTCCCCGGATCATCAGCTACCTGCCAGTGAAAGTCCGGTCAAAATCCGTCCCGCCGTTCCAGAGATTACCCGGAACAAACAGACAGAGAGACAGACAGACAAACAGTAAAAAAAAATGTTAACTACATTTTTGGTATATGTATCGTGTATACATACATATGCATTAAGTAAAAAGCGGTTATTTTAATATTACAAACAGACACTCCAATTTTATTTATTTGTATAGATGTATTTGGTTAAGTTAATTTAGTAATTCTTTAAGTGTTGAAAAATACAAGTAAACTACCTAATATAAATACATGATAGTTCTTCAAATGTTCCAAAATGCAACTAAACTACTTATTATTGTAGTTAAATTCATACCACGACCTTACAGAAAACTGGAGTGCTTGCGCTGTATTACACCAAGTGAGTGAGGATACCGGAGGCTCATTTCCCACCTTCCCCCCCCCCCCTCCAGAGGCATCACTAGAGCTCTCTCAAGATGCCTCTGGGGTGAGGGGTGTCCATAGGCGACGGTAATCGCTTACTATCAGGTGATATATCTACTCGTTTGCCCCATATCTGAACTAATGTATAACGCTGAAGAGTTTGTTTGTTTGTTTGAGCGCGCTAATTTCAGGAACTTCGGGTCCGATTTGAAAAAATCTTTCAGTGTTTGATAGCCCATTTATCGAGGAGGGCTATAGGCTATATATCATCACGCTAAGACCTACAGGAGCGGAGTACCACTGAAGAATGTTACAAAAACGGGGAAAAATTATCACGCTACGGGCAATAGGAGACGCAAACGAGGTTGCGCGGGTCGTCTAGTACCTATATAAAAATAAAAAATGACCGGCGACCGCCCAATCGAACTCTAAATAACTCAACCTATTTAAGTGTCCAAGTAATCGGTATTGCCTCTTTTTAGAACATTTTCATTGATATTCAGTTTGAATAACTCTAAATGGTGGCTGCATGGCTGAGCTCGAATACATCACTGAAAATGTTGTTAGGAGTCATTTATATTATTGAGAAGGAAATGAATTGATATTTGCTTTTTTGCACATAGATTTTTTTGTGTATACCTGATTATTCTATAAAAATGGAATGAGCTTATTAAACTACACCTCAGAAAACCGACGTTCTTATAATATAATACACATATATTGAAAAAAAAACGATCCAATTAACGCTTTCTATTTAAACGTAAGATGTGGGAAAGTAATAAAAAACAATTGACAGTTCTCCATTCTGAGTAAACATACCGCAACGCGGTAGGGTATAGCCATACACAGGCGTTCCCCCTGTCAAATTATAAGAACAAATGGATCTGCGCATTAAACTATCTATGTGTGTATGCAATTGTGAATGTTTTGTTTTAATTGTTATGTGTGAGTTTGTAGTGCTATTGTTTTTATATGCGAGTCTAAAATGTATTTGTGTGTTTCTCTATGTTAGCTGTGGTTTAAACGATTTCCTTTAACGCCTACAAGTTAGAACGTTCGTAACAGATTATGCAAATGCAAACGATTTTAAAGGCGCATTCTTAAAGTTATGAGAATTTCAGTGATTTATTTGCCATAACAGCTACGAAAAGAAAACCTACTAATATTATAAATGCGAAAGTTTGTATAAGATGTATGCATGCCAAAACTACTGATCAGATTTAGAAAAAACTATTTTACTTAAATATGACGATATCACACCTATGTGAATAGTAATTCGTATCCTAATACTATTTAATATGATAACCAAAAACACGCGGGCGGACCTAAATTAAGATGTGCAAAACAAATATGAATTAACCGTACCTGGGAATTCTCGCTTTACCATTTATATTTTTAACGTGCATATTCTTCTAATACTCTTTACCCCAGTAACCGATATATCGTGGAACCACATGCAGAAACTAGTCTAAATTTTAAAAGAAATAAAATTTTCTCCTCATAAATCCCCAACAATATAACGATAATAGAAACTTAAAATTTCATCAAAACGCTCGAATTTCTACATTTCCCTTGAGGACATTGGCGTTACAGGTTTCTTATCTAGCGAAATAAAAGTGTCACCTGAATTTTCCTGTTACGTAAGCAATTCCGGAAAGTTCTTTAATCTGATAGAAAACTGCTCAGTCAAGTTGTTTTGTAGGGTTCCGTATTTTAAGTTAAACAACTTCTTACCATCTACCCGTCCGACTTTCAAAGTTCATTTTATGTTTTGTATTTGAATGTTTTGTGTGCAAATGCGACTCAAAGTCATATAACAAACCTGATTTGAGAATACATGAAGTAATCTTGACTAGGCCACCATGGTGTGATTGACTGCATTCGCAATGAGCATGATGGCCCCGTCTTGGATTCTACTCATGATATTTATTAGGTACTTTCAGTAATCTGTAAGCGTACCTTTTATAAATAAATAAAAAGATTTGTTTTTCACAAAACAAGCTTTTGCTGGATGCCTTGAGACGAATCAAACAAGTTCAAAATCGATTATGTTGCGACTTTTATTTACAGAGTTTCTATGGCCACCTTCTAATTCCAACATCTGATCAGCTCCATATCATTACAATATTGTATTGTCACGCTTTATACTGTCACGTAGCGGCTTTAGGAGCCATGAGGTTCAAAGATGAAGATGGTGGTGAGGCCACGAGATTGAGCAGGAGATAATTTAGACACGTACTACACTTTATATATATGATATTTATTTTGAAAGATATGCAAGTTAACAATAAAATTAGTTTCGTGAGCACAAAGTTAAATAGATCCTACAGGGCGTAGGTTTGAGAGATTCGACCACAGTGGTACCTCCAAGTAAGAGGTACTTAACTTAGTAGCTGGTCCCCGGCTTTAGAGGCCGGGACCCGTAGCAGCGGCGCAGCCGCCGGTCGTGGCAGACGCCAGCACGAAGAGTAGTGCTGGGCTCCGGCGTTGGAGGCCGGCGGCCCAGCCGCCGGGCGTGGTAGACGCCAGCACGAAGAGTAGTGCTGGGCTCCGGCGTTGGAGGCCGGCGGCCCAGCTGCCGGGCGTGGTAGACGCCGGCAGCAAGTGGTGCGCAGGAAGCGGCGCGCAGAAAGAGGTCGTGCAGAAAGAGGCCGAGTCGTCGTGCGCTCGCCTTATATATGTTCCCAGCGGTGGTAGGGCAGCTATCCACAGGTGGGGGCAGCAGGCCGGGGAGGATGGTGTTGCCGCGTGACGTACTCCCCCCGTTTGACCAGAATTTTCCTGGCGAAAATTCTCTCGGTCCTCGGTCTCCGCTGCCTGCAGCGCCTCGCTGGTACCCTGGGAACAAGCATTGAGACAGAATCAGAGTCTTTTAAAGATAGATGTAGGTTTAGGAGATAACAGGGAAAGACAAGCTGATTCGGCTGTATACATCAGAGGCCAAGGTCATGTAAGCTTAGTTCAAAAGCAGAAAAGGTTTAGTTAAAAAGTTAAAATAAAATTTCAAAAAAGAAATTAGGTAGAACAGAATTAAAACAAACAAGAACGTAAACAAGGTGAGTCATACATACTGATGCTCAGTTAGAAATGTTTTAAGAAATTATTTTTAGGTTGCAAATTATTATTATTATTGTTTTTAGATAGATGCGGTAATAGAAAATTATAGTTATCTGTATGTTCGCTGTGACATATGTGTGGTATAGGTCAAGAAAAAAATATTGTGTAGAATGTAATTAGATTGTTACAGTATGATATCTTTCGTAGTTTTATTGTTTTGCTGTATACAATAATTTAGCATAAAGTAATGTAAAAGTTTTTCGAAAGTATAAAGAGTATTATTATTATAGTATTTAAGAACGAGAAATGTTATATTTGCTTCACGACGCAGGAAATAATCTTCAGAGAGAAATAACACAGAGACTACGTCTGTGAAAAGTGTTAATTATGGAATGAGTAAACAAAATCACTGTTTAATAATTTGTTTAACTATCTTTGGCCCAATTTGCCGATCAAACGAGACATTTTACAACCCATTTTAGATTTAATTTAGATAATTTGTCTTAGCCACCGAGAAAAAATATATCGAGCTATCAGTACCTTCTCAGGAATAGAGGGTTAATAGCCCACGGCTTCAACGTGAACATCTCATGGTTCATCAACCATACTCGGATCAGAGTCCGTTACCATATGGAGGGAATCACTGGTGGCGTTTTGAATTTTAGTTTTTAATTTAGCATATAGAAACAAATAATATTGGATTCTTGTTTTTTAAAAGTAAATTGAATTGTAGTATTAGTTTATTATAGATTCTCTGGTCGCGAGTTATAAAATTAGAAATAGTTTGCTTTTAGATTTTAGTAGTTTTTATATAGTAGCTTTTAGTAGCTATAGTAGGTATAGTTAGCTCCACCGCTATACAACGGTGTGCAGATTAGAGTTTAGATAAGGTCATTTTCAATCGAATTGAAAAGACAGGTTAAGAGAATATTATTTTAGTCAATTAATGATATTTATATAATATGGCTTTAAGGCTTGTTTAGAGAGTTACCGACCGCTCTGTTAAAATAATTATATATAAATGTATGTATATATATATATATGTGGCTTTAAGGCTTGTTTAAAGAGTTACCGACCGCTCTGTTATAATAATTTTGTATATATATGGCTTTAAGGCTTGTTTAGAGAGTTGCCGACCGCTCTGTAATAGTAATCATATATAAATGGTTTTAAGGCTTGTTTAAAGAGTTCCCGATCGCTCTGTTAATATAATTATATATATGTGGCTTTAAGGCTTATTTAAAGAGTTACCGACCGCTCTGTTATACATAAATAAAGAAATCACCCATAACAATGATAAGTTTAGTACTAAGGCTTAATTTTAGGAGTCACTAACCGCTCCAAAGAGTATATAGAAGTACCAGTCCTAAAATGCATTAGAATTTCAAGGGTTAGAACCTTGAGAGTCTTTTAGAAGACATGAAGACGCAACATCATAAAGGTTACAATAAGTAACTATCAAGGGGTAGGGCCTTGAGTGTCTTGCAGAAGACATGATGAAGCAGCATCATAAGGGTGACTAAAGAGCAAGTAACAAGGTTTTCTGACGTTTTGATGGATGATCAAGGGCACGCCCAGAGCATTACTAGTCACCGATGAAGGCGAAAAGTCAAAGCTAAAATTCCAATCAAAACCGTCAGTAAACTTATTAGAGTTAAGTATTTATAGTATAAGTATATTTAGTTATAGTGGAAGTATAGCCGGTTAAAGAAAAACTCATTTATAAGAGTAAATTTAAAAAGATCTAGAATACTAGTAACGAGAGTAAATAAATTATTTTAGTATATTGGTTTAGACCAAAATATACTCAGACGAACATACAGATATGAGCCATACGAGTCAATACGATACCCACATAGTGAGATATTTTCAAGTAATCGTATTGCAACTTCATTCAAATCTACCTACATCTCAAGCATCATTTGTAAAATTGTCTCAAGTTGAGAATAGTGCAACAATGTTGTAAGAAAACATGTTTTTATCTATATTTTGTAAGTAGCTATAGTGGAACATTTGTAGTGGCTTCCAAAGACCGATAGAATATCATTTAGTAGTTATAGATTAAAGTACCATACTAAGTTGCAGCGGCGAATAGTATTTATTTATTAGTAGGCATTAAGAATGCGTTTCGTTTTATAGGTTTACGTTTATTTCGTGGTTAGAATGTATTTTTAAGAGAAACGTAAACAACAGATGTGCAAGAAACGACAAGACTTAGAGCGTTTTTGTCGAAATATAAATAAATATCGAGCTGATCAAAAGTACAAAGAACATATTTTGAGAAAAACCGTAGACAATATATAAAGCAGAAACGACAAGACTCAGAGCGGCATGTCAAAAATATAACAAATATCGAATCAACCCTACGCTGATCGACGTTAACAACAACTGTACTAGATATAATTTAATGTATTTTGAATGTAGCTTAGAATTGTTTTATTTTTATTTTTAGTATAGTTTATTGTAAGTAATCTCATCAAGAAAAAAAAACGAATCGCATCTATTGCACAAGAAAACAAGTTATAAGAAATGGAGAATATTCAGAATCAAGATGTACCATTTTTGATTGAAGATAATAAAGGAAATGACCATAGCCGCAGATGTATATAGAAGTAGATAGAATTTTTTTTACGTGTAAGTTGAATAGTACGAGTAGTTTGTTTAGAAAAGTTTAACTCAAAGAAATCATTATATGTATGTATTTACAAAAAAAAAAAAAGTATATATGTATTTGTATCAGTTGTCTAGTACCCCATAACACAAGCTCTGCTTATCTTGGGACTAGATGGCGTTGTGTGTTTAGATGTCCGAAATATTTATTTATTTATTTATTATGTTTATTAATAAAGACAAGTTCAGTCTAGTTAGATATTTGAACAGAGATAATTTTAGTTAGATATAGCTAGCTACGTTAGCGATCAAGCATGTTAAAAAGAAAATAAAATAGTTATATCGAATCTCATCCAGTAGTAACTTGAACAAGCGGGCGAAACCGGTTTATTCTACGGCGTTGATCTAACGCATACCAGCGACGCTTAAGTAAAAATGTTATTTATGGAAGCTGGAAGCGAACGAAATTGAAAGCAACGCAGTAAGCTACGTGTGAAAGTACACGTGGTGGTAGTTGGCACGTGTCCACAGCGATAAAAAGAAAAAAAAGCAGTTGTAAATGTGTGATTTGCACGTGGTTTCTTCCACGCGTATATACGTTGAATTTTTTTATAGCGAAAGCGGTTAAGTATGAGCAATCACACATGCGGTCTAGCACGTGCTCATAGCAAAAGAAAAAAAACACTTGCCTGGATGGGATTCAACACGAAACACAAGAAAAATACACAATCAGTACACAATACAAAAATAAATACGAGATAAACCATGATCGGATCTCTCAGTTCAGTCGGGCGCCATGTGTCACGTAGCTGCTTTAGGAGCCATGAGGTTCAAAGATAAAGATGGTGGCGAGGCCACGAGGTTGAGCAGGAGATAATTTAGACACGTACTACACTTTATATATATGATATTTATTTTGAAAGATATGCAAGTTAACAATAAAATTAGTTTCGTGAGCACAAAGTTAAATAGATCCTACAGGGCGTAGGTTTGAGAGATTCGACCACAGTGGTACCTCCAAGTAAGAGGTACTTAACTTAGTAGCTGGTCCCCGGCTTTAGAGGCCGGGACCCGTAGCAGCGGCGCAGCCGCCGGTCGTGGCAGACGCCAGCACGAAGAGTAGTGCTGGACTCCGGCGTTGGAGGCCGGCGGCCCAGCCGCCGGGCGTGGTAGACGCCAGCACGAAGAGTAGTGCTGGGCTCCGGCGTTGGAGGCCGGCGGCCCAGCCGCCGGGCGTGGTAGACGCCGGCAGCAAGTGGTGCGCAGGAAGCGGCGCGCAGAAAGAGGTCGTGCAGAAAGAGGCCGAGTCGTCGTGCGCTCGCCTTATATATGTTCCCAGCGGTGGTAGGGCAGCTATCCACAGGTGGGGGCAGCGGGCCGGGGAGGATGGTGTTGCCGCGTGACAATACATATGCTTGCAAAATTTCAGCAAAATCGGTTGAAGATATCTGCTTCAAAATTGAGTTACAAGATTCCACCCGAACATACAAGCGTACATACATTGCAAATTAATAAAAAGCTTGTAATGATGATAAAAGGACAAAAACTCATAAAGTCATCGATATTATCTTAAAAATTCATTATAAAGTGTCTGTTAAATTCTTAATTACAGTAAGATATTTCATATTGAACACTGAATCCTTAACTTTATAATTGTAAACTCGGAGACAAATTGTTTTCTTCCCTAATTAACTGGGGTAATTACAATCGCTCCAGATGGAAATAGATATCGTTTTTTTTATTCCTATCATAACTTTTAAGGGTCACTTTTATTAATGTAATTTATATAACAAAGAATAGAAATATAACAAGCTTCAATGGATACGAACAATGGAAAATAGAAAATTTGAACTTTAATTAATATTTTGTGAATTTAATTTATGTTTGCTTTACGTTGAAGTTAAAACATTATGAATATATATATACCTATATATAAACTTACATAAAATGTACTCAGGGGTATTTAAAATACTTACATAAGATGTCATACTATGACGGCCAAGTAAGATGTTTTTTCACGCCCTGCTCAAAGGACCCGGCATTATTGTGGGAGGGAAACATGTGCGCTTCTAGTGAGTTCCAGGTTTTGACTTTGATCCCAGAAACGTCATTGCCTAGTCTACTTAGTATAAATCTTATTGTCCCTTTGACCTTAATAGGTTTTGGGGTCAAACGGGCACCAAGATTTAGATATAGCTAAGATTTAGATAGCTAGAGCTTACAGGTTATTAAAAGAAAAGAAAAAGCAATAGTTGGTTAGGAATATTGCTTATCTGAATGGATTAGGTAAGAAATAAATGCTTCGATCTATACATATATGTAAAATTGAAGTGTCTGTTTGTAATTTCAAATTAACAGCTTCTTTGTTATTAGTCCCGTCAAATTAAACATTCAGGTAGGAAAGTGAAGCTTTTTTTGTGTAGGTGCTTAGAAAAGCTTATTTTCAAGTTGTATCATGAGACCTTGAGGCTTTTTTTGGGGGTGACCGACAAAACGGTATTTCAGTATAACTCTGCGAATTTTTTACTATATGAGATGTGTGACTCTCATTTTGTAGGTATTTTCAAGCTCTATTAAATATATTTTTTTCTTTTTCATACTAAACTAAAATCAAACTTTTTACACGTTAACAATTTCATATTTCGTATTATTATTTGTAAAAACTACAATATTTAAATACCATTTCAACATTTAAATACATACTTTTCTATTTAAACAATATTAAGACATTTTACATCATACGAGTAGATTAGTAATAACACATTTCGTATTTATTTTTTTGCTAAATTTTCATTATTGTATTTAATATTCGACATTTAAATAAATATTTTGCAACATATAATATTCAAATTTTGTTGCATCATTTACTTCAATTAAATTTAACGGATGATTTCTTTAATTGCAATTAATAGGTATATCGGTACATCATATGACTTTCGGGCTCTGTACTGTGCCCAATATGCAATCAATTTCGAAGCAACATGCAGCTACACATAGGTATTTCAATTCTCTACAAGTTTTGTTTTAGTAATTTTTCAATTCCATGTGCAAGGACAGAAGCGGAAAACGTGACGAACACTGCTCGATGCGTGCCACCGGCGGACGGGGAGCCTGCCTTCTGTGGTGAGTTTTTGACTAATCGAATCGTATAAGGGATCATTTTCTTTGTCTTTTCAAGCTCTACAACTTTCTTATAGGTCAAAATCACTTTATCTTTTCACCAAAACCGAACTTCTTAAAAATCCATTAACTATTGAGTTTCGGTGTGGTTAACATACCAAAATGATAGAGCTTGAAAATATCTACAAAATGATTTTAAATCTAACTAGCAGAGCCACGCAACCTCGTTTGCGTCTCCTATTGCCCATAGCGTGATAATTTTCCACCGTTTTTGAAACATTTTTCATTGGTGATCCGCTCCTATTGGTCTTAGCGTGATGATATATAGCGTATTGCCTTTCTCGATAAACGTACTATCCAACACTGAAATATTTTTTTAATTCGGACCGGTGCTTCCTGAGATTACCGCGTTCAAACAAACAAACAAACAAACAAACTCTTCAGCTTTATATATTAGTATAGATTTGACTGGACTATATTTCAACCTCATATGAGTTCTATTGTATGTATATTATATATGTGTTCTATTTATAAAATAAATATATAAGCTCTTGCTATAAACATTCGCAACTGGACCGATTTGAATGGAACAATCCTTGTTATGACGTTTAGTTATAATAACTGAAATGATATAATATTAAAATCCACCAACGATTTTATTTTCTCGAAAGCTAAATTTAAATAATAGAATGATTGATGAAAGCTGACGCTTTATTAAAATGGAGTAACATTTGGTATTTAGTTTTAATAAACTCAACTTTTGTACTAAATTGAAGAACTCTTTGTAAATTAATAAAAACAGCTTTTCATTAATTGCGTATGGAAGTTGGTACATATTTTTTTTCTTTTTAGGAATATACATGTTGTGTCGCGGGAGACTGCACAAACATACATGAAACGGACACAAAGTACACCCAGACTTAGAACAACAATTCGTGAATCACACGAAGGTTTGTCCCATGTTGGATTTGAACCCACAATACTTAGCATAGTAGGAAGTGGCGGGGTGACTACTTAATCCACTAGGTCAATATATATATATATATAGTACAAACATAAATCGATTTTTTCAAATAAAAAATTTGTCCGTCGGTCTGTCTCTTTGTTTCGACTAATCACTAAAACGGCTGAACTGATTTTGAGGTGTACTGATGACATTAGGAGGACCTTAGGTTACTTTTATTTAAGACTAACTTTGCCCTGCGGTGTTACCCACGGTTGTGGTTGTAGTTTTACCTTATCTAGTTTGTGAGCAATAAGCTTGATCATCAACATTTTTTCTTATTCAACATTCTTATCCAGTTTACCGTTGGCATTATACGGAGAGACATGGACAGACATGGCCTTATACGGAGGTCGAGATTATCTACTTGTTGGGTACAGTCAGGATTCAAAAGGTAGTAGAACCACGCTGTCTCCAGCACGGTTGGGCCGGCGCCACCGGGGCGGTACTACCCACGCACAGAAAATCAACGTAAAATAACAGCGTTCGTGCTGTCGTGTTTCGTTGGTGAGTGCGAGACCGGAGGCCCAAAGAAGCATCACTAGGCCAGACGTGAGTCGCCATGCTGCATTGTTGCATTGTCTGGATTCGCAATGAGTATGGTGACCGCGTCTCTTGGATTCTGCTTATGCTTTCCATCAGGCAGAGTAGAGTCGTTTTGGCAGGTTACATAAAAAAAAAGGATTTTACAAATTAATGAACAACGTTGTCTAGAAATAACCTTGTGTTATATGCCTTGCCACACCTACCAGAACAAACATTATTCTTATTAATCTTGTTATACGTTTATATGCGCGGGTCATTGCCATTATAGTTTCCGACTTCGATAAGTTAGTTGCATGTTGGTTCCCATAAATAATCATATATACTTTACATCACATCAACTTAAAAAAAATGAGCCACATAATCGTAATTGTGGGTAGGCTCCGTAAATAAAGATTTAAAAAAACTTTACAAACAAATAACGTCATTATAAATCAAATTTAAAAAAATCTAATTAAAATTAAAGGCCATTCTTTAAGAAGATGCAGTTCATTGGTTATTTAATTTAAATATCTAAAATCTTCTTGGCTATAACATCGAAAAGGTTATAAAGCCACTTTTTTATACTAATTATGTTCTATTAGAGAGATTTAAAGTTTTAGTTCAATATTATATAATTACAACAGAGACCACGTAAAATAAAAGCTTACAAATTAATGAATGAAAGTTTAAAAGTGAAATATATTAAAATGTGAATTAATTGCTAGTCTTTAACAAATAAAACATTTTTCCTTTTTTAATTCATTCATTTAATAAAGTATATTTGTATTTTATCAATCTAGTATTTAAAGTACAAGCTCACGTTTAAAACTAGATGGCAATAGTGCTAATTCTACTATTGGTCACTTAAATGAACTAAAGTCTCTATAAAATTCACTTATTTTCAAAAAACGATTTCTAAAATGATATTTATCTGTGTATTTATTCATTATGACGCCTATTTTTAGTGTGACATATCTAATTTTAGTCAATCTTTCGTTTCTTAGGACAAGCTTTACGTTTTAGTGATTTTTAGTTAAATTTCGAAAGTTATTGAAGAAAAGAATTAGCACTATTGAGTGCCATATTTCCGAAACATTTTGGCAAGATATTACATTGATACTGGTTCTTAGTAGTCTTAACCGTGATGCCTATAGCCTTCCTCGATAAATAGATACAGGAGAAATACATGTGTTTCTAGTTATATTCATAAGAAAATTATAATTCTTCAATGCACATTGCAACGTCAACTACTGTATCTCCGATACATTTTGATCTAAAGTTGCCTGGAAGAGATTGCTTTCGGCAATTAGGCCGCTCTTTGTCAGTTATACATTTGCCATTTTCTGTTCTCACTCTTAAATCTGTAATACGGTGTACAAATAAAGAGTTTTCTATCTATCTATCTATCTATAATAATTAAACCGTGAGCAACACTGGGGGCGAAGATAATCTATATATAAAAGTAGCATAAGTTACCCTTTATATAAATAAATAAGTAAAAAAAACAATATCGTCAGCTGTTTGCCACTGAAAATCCTGTCAAAATCAGTCCAGTTGTTCCAGAGATTATCCGAAACAAACAGACAGACATGGACAGACGAAAATTTGAATTGATTAAATGAAAGTACCTATATACTTTCATTTAGTGAATAACTGTTAATTTGAATTTACAAACACTCCAATTTTATTTATTTGTATAGATTAACATTAAGCCACGAAGTTTTTTCTACGAGACTTACTTTACCTAACTGTAGCGTATTATTGGTAAATTATCGAAGTTAATCTAGTCTTAATAGGACAAGTGGTTCTTTGCAACTATAGAATATGACATTCCAATAAGGTCAATGTATGTTGGTTTGACCTTACTAAAAACTTTGAAAGACTCAGAGGTCGTATTTGAATCCAGTATTTTATAAATCTTCACTTAAAGCCTGGGTAAAATGAATTGGAAAATTAATATCGTGGCACAATGGAGAGCTTTACGCTATACAAAAGGGGCAATGTATCACAACTGCCACTTTGCCTCATAGATATGAAGTTGTCACTTTATACAACTACGTTTGAAAACAAGCAATGTAATTGAATCAATATAATTAAAGGGCCGGTTAGCCAGCGGTCGGATCAATTGTTCTGGCTCTGAAAGCTGTCCTATAAATATTCAATATATAATATTAAGCGATATAAATCACTGTATATAAAGATATTATTCTAATGAAAACTATAATTAATCTTAATTTATACCACTAAGGTTGTAAACCATGTTATGGCCTCTTTCTTAATGTATAAAGCTGAAGAGTTTGTTTGTTTGCTTGTTTGAATACGCTAATCTCAGGAACCAATGGTCCGATTTGAAAAAATCTTTCAGTGTTAGATAGCCCATTAATCGAGGAAGGCTAAAGACTATAAATCATCACGCTAAGACCTACAGTAGCGGAGCAACAATGAAGAATGTTACAAAACGAGGGAAAATTATCACGCTACGGGCAATAGGAGACGCAAACGAGGTTGCGTGGGTCGGCTAGTATACATTTATAGAAAGAAATGTTTACTATGAGAAACAACTCATGAAATTTCAGTAAGCTGGAATTTAATCTTTGAACTATTAACCAGTATTTTATAAATAAAACCTTATTTGTCAAAAGCTGAAACTAAAGTTCAAGAATCAGACTCAGAAATACCTTGTGCGGTATAGTCCTTAATATGAATGCTTATTTGATACCTTAAAGATAGATATCTTTTATTCAAAATGTACGTGGCTTTGTAAGCCTCAGAATTTGCTCTTTCCTTTCCTTTTACTTACATAAATATGGAAGGAATAAGACTCCAGGAAATGGTTGGAAGGAAATTACTGTAGGATGTTTTTTGATGTACCCACCCACGAATTTGGAGAAAACTGCGCACTTAGATGATTTCTCCGAAAGTGGTATAAATAAAAAGTAAAGTCCATCTATATTTATGAATTGATATTAATATTATATACTCGTATAAATATTATATTTATCTACTACAGGAAAAGTGTGAAATTATTATCATAATGATGAAATTAGATTTAACTTGCAGTTTCTTCCGAAGCTGTTTAAAAATCTCGACCCTTAAGTTATTAGTTTTAAGTTAGTGAGCTGAGTATTAAAACAGGACACTTGAAAATTAATTATTTATCTACTTCCTTTTAAGGTAGAAAACACTGACCGATAGAGCTTCAGTAAACTTCTTTGTAAAAAGAATTCTCGCACATTCAATGAGCCATTATTGGCATGTTATTTCCTTTTATACTCTACTAGCCGACCCACGCAACCTCGTTTGCGTCTTCTATTGCCCTTCGCGTGATAATTTTCCCCCGTTTTTGAAACATTTTTCATTGGTGCTCCTCTCCTATTGGTCTTAGCGTGGTGATATATAGCCTATAGCCTTCCTCGATAAATGGGCTATCTAACATTGAAAGAATTTTTCAAATCAGACCAGTAGTTCCTGAGATTAGCGTGTTCAAACAAACAAACAAACAAACTCTTCAGCTTTATATATTAGTATAGATTTCGTAGAGGCATAGCTTGATTATTGTACGGTAAAACATTGTGAGAATGACTTTGGAATGAGAAATAAAAAAAATAGCTATAGGGATTTTGGTATTTTTTTATGAAAAAAACGTTCTTTTGTTTGTTTTTAACTGACGTTTTTAAGATCAAATTAAAACCTTTATTGACGATATTAAATTACATTCAGAAATAAACACTGGTTTAAGCACATTTTCTGCACCAAATCTTTTAGATATCAAGCGCAACCAGAATACTCATAATATTAAAAACGAACGGCTTGAAACTTTTTGAACTTATATTTGGCATATGTAATAAAGTATAATCTTTTTCATTATTTATCAAGGAGATAAAAATATTAATTCACGTAAAACCTTAAATTTCAATCAATCTGAAGATGTTTAAAAACCCATTTTTATGGTGAAACCTGGTTCACAAGTCGTTAATCCCAGACGTTATTTGCAAAAATAACCAAGTGATATGCAGTCCTGCGTCTATATGTTATGTCAGAGACGATAAATCATCTATAAAACTACCGCTGATCACAAAAAAAAAAGTTGAAATATAATAAATCGGGAAAAAAGTGAACATTGTCGCAAGTTTTATAAAAGAATTATGGGCGTGTTAGATTTAGTGGCTCTAGGAGCTAAATATCAAACGGGTTGCTACTTATATTTAAAAACTACCATAAAAGCGTACTGAGTAAACGCAGCAATATTATAATATATATATATGTAGCAGAGGAGGTCTTTACCTCAGGGGTTCTCTAAAAATATAATATTTAATTACTTTTTAAATTTAAAATATGAAACTTAGCTAGATCGATTTATCGGCCCCGATACCCCTGCATTGTTGACCAAATGTTTGTATGATCTACAAATATTTGTTTCGGAGTTTGGGTGTTTTCTATGTATAATATGTATGTATTTACAAAAAAAAAGTATATATGTATTAGTATCAGTTGTCTAGTACCCATAACACAAGCTCTGCTTAGCTTGGGACTAGATGGCGTTGTGTGTTAGATGTCCGAAATATTTATTATTATTATTGTTAATTTCATAAAAATCGTTGGAGCCGTTTCCGAGATTCATATTATATTTCATTTAAAGGTATCAGATGGTAACTATATGGTTTGTTCAGTTTCATAGTCTCATTTTTATCGTGCCACCGCTGTGAGTATAAAAAAATTAATTACACTTACTAGTGGGCGGACGGCGCAGGCTTGTTACCCGACTACGGCAAAGCCAAAGGAGGGTTATGATTTTGACAGGCTATGTATGTATGTATGTAAGTATGTATGTATGTATGTATGTATGTATGTATGTATGTATGTATGTATGTATGTATTTTTAATCTAAGGTCGTGTAGTAAATCTGTAAAGCACCAGTTTGATAATTTTGTTGATTATTGTGGAGTTACCCAGTGTAATAATATCTGTAATGAGTATGGGTGCATTTTGGATCTGGTCTTAACGAATCTCAAACCTGAACAAATTAGTGTAATGTCGGATGTTGAGCCTCTTGTACCGTTGGACAAGTATCACCCTCCGCTAGAAGTGTTGCTCACTCTGCCCAAAAATAAAAAAAATAAGAAACCGCTAACGGACCTTCAGTCACTAAATCTGGGATCTAAGTGGAATTTTCGGAAAGCGAATTTCCATAGTTTGTATTCTGATATAGCCGACATAGACTGGACGGACCTACTAAAACAGCAAGATGTTAATAAGACCGTAAACGAATTGTATGATAAGTTGCTTAACGTTATTAAGATACATGTCCCTATGAAACAAATAATAACTAATAGTAAATATGTTTATCCATCATGGTATACCAGTGAAATAATTCATTACATAAAATTGAAATATTATAATTTAAAAATGTTTAAAATTCGTGAACTTCAATATAACAGAGAACTTTTCAAATATTATAGGACTAAAGTCAAAAAATTAATTGATATTGCCTTCAAAAAATATATTAATACATTAGAAAACAATATAATTCGCGAACCGTCAACTTTTTGGAAATTTGTTAAAGAAAAACGTAAAAATAGGCAATCTACAGAATACACGGTTGATGGTAAAATCATCGAGGGACAGGCTGCTGCAGATAGCTTTGCAGATTACTTCAGTTCAGTTTTTCATAAGAATGTTCCGGTGTTGGACCCGGAGGCAGCAGAATCGGCATCAACTGGGAAGCATTGTGTTTCACAAATAATGATAGACCATATTACCTTGACTGAACTGAGACACGCATTGTCACGTCTAAAACCATCTTCTGCCTATGGGCCTGATAACATACCCCCATTCTTAGTCAGGGACTGCTCATCCGTCTTAGAGGAGCCTCTTTTGTATTTGTACAACCTGTCCCTTCAACAAGGAATATATCCCAGTAGATGGAAGGTCTCAAGGGTGACACCCGTTAATAAGGGGGGATCATCGACGGATATAAGTAATTATAGGCCGATTGCCGTGCTGTCTGTTTTTGGAAAGCTCTTCGAGTCTATCATCAACCAATGCCTATTCCAGCAGATGAATGGGCTTTTTAACGGTTGTCAGCATGGATTTCGTCCTGCTCGGTCTACGCTGAGTAACCAAATAAATTTTGTTGATTATGTTAGTACCCGAGTGAAAAGCGGGTGCCAAGTTGACGCTGCATTTTTCGATTTTCGTAGGGCTTTTGATCTCGTAGATAATGACGTACTTCTGATGAAATTTTCATCTATGGGATTTTGTTCAAGACTACTTAAGTTTATGGCTGACTATCTCAGAGATCGTAGGCAGTTTGTTAGGGTCGAAAACTACGAGTCCCGCGAGTATTATACACGATCTGGGGTAAGCCAGGGCAGTACTTTGGGACCTACTTTATTTCTGATCATGATCAATGATTTGCCATGTGTACTCTCTAAGGCGCAATGCCTCCTGTTCGCTGATGATCTTAAATTGTTTTTAACAATCACTAAAAGTAACGATTGTGTGGCACTGCAGCGCGACATTGATGCAGTGGTCGAATGGAGCCAAGACAATAAATTACTATTTAACCCTTCCAAATGCAAGATAGTAACCTTTAGCCGATCTCGGTCTCCAATCTCTGCGATTTATGAAGTATCGGGTGCTCCTCTTCAACGTGTCATGACGGTGCGTGATCTTGGGTTAACAGTTGACAGCAAACTGAACTTCCATGAACATATTAAGGAAGTTAGCAAAGACGCTAGCAGGTGTTTGGGGTTTATAATTAGAACTGCTGCAAATTTTAATAATATCCACGTTATGAAACTACTATATAATGCATACGTGCGTAGCAAACTGGAATACAATGCAGCCATTTGGGCACCTCAAGAAAAATTATACATACTGATGCTTGAAAAAATCCAGCGTAAATTTGCTAGGTATCTATACAAACGTACGTATGGATATTATCCGTTTTTATATCCGTCAATTTTTGTTTCTGGAATGGTTGGCTTGGATGCTCTAGAACTCAGGCGGAAGTATATGCTTATAATGTACTACTATTTGTTATTGAACAATAAAGTGGACAATCCATCGGTCCGCGAGTCTGTCCATCTCTACGTGCCTGATCATTACTTGCGTGGTTGTGGTCGTAGACAGCATCCAATGCTCGCGTACCCACCTTCTTGGCATATCACAAAAACTAGTAATAGCCCCACCGTTACAGCGATCAATCTAATAAATGATCTTTTAAAAGCTAGCCCAAATGCAGACATATTTTTTGATTCGACTGGTGTATTTTGTAATAATGTAATGACATACCTAAATAAATCTAAATAGTTGTATTTTAATTCAATGGTGACATTTATTAATGTATCATGAACATTTAATTGAAAATACTGTTTTTTTTTTTTTAATTTATCGTCTTGTTTTGTTGACATTATTTATATTTAAGTTGTTAAGATTGATTTTATTTTATTAATTTTTCTTTTATTGTAAATATTTATCAAAAATCATTGTTTTGACATAACATGTAAGCGTCTTGGTGCAATGAACTGTAAGCTTATATTGTTTTATTAAATAAATGAATATGAATATGAATATGTATGTATGTATGTTCATTTGTTCCCTCCTAGCTACTTAACTACTCATTAGATTTGGACAAATGAGGTGTCTCTAGAAGCGTCATGGTCGTCTTCTGGTTATAGGCTATATGACGTGTCACTGAATCTTATGTGGCGCCCTCTAGCCGACGTAAGCTACAAATGAGGTACCGTTAGAAGGGTCTTGATTGTCCGCTGCTTAGAGGTTATACGACGTGTCACTGAATCGAATGTGGCGCCCTCTAGCCGACATAAAGTACAGTATTAAAAACTAAATTTGAAATTAATATGCCGTGTTTGATATCATTGAAAAAAGCGTTACTTGTGCATTTCAAAAATATATAAATTATTAGCATTTGTTCGTGACTTTGTCCGTATTGATTCAATAAGTGTAATATTTCTATGGTACCTATTTAAAAATAAACTTTGCACAACAATAAGTATTATAGAAGCACCAAAGCATTTTAAATAAAAAAAAGTAAAACTAAAACCCAACTACGAAAAAAAACGACGCTTAAAAAGTATGAAACAAGTTTCAAAAGCCGTAGTCACGCGTTGTAATATTTTATTTTATTTATTATATATATATTTTATTTATTAATATTTATTGTAATAGTGTCATTTTGAACGCCTACACAAAGGCGTTCAAAATGACACTATTAAAATGAACAAACTATACACACATTGACATGTGTGTGCTATGTAGTATTAACCCTACTGAATGTGTTTTGTCCAGTCTAAACTACTAAACTTTATGTTATTTACTAAAAAGCTACTAAATCCCAGAGACAGAGTTTATAAAGGCTCAAATTAAATGTACAATATGTATTTATTAACAACGCAATATAATATTATGAGACATTTAAACACAAAGAAAACCCGCCCTTTGTCTGGATTTTGTATCAACACAGCTGCGGGCTATTCAGTACCTAATCTAAATTAGTCGAGATAATAAGCATACTGTCTTTTGAGCGTGAGATTCTGTAATTATAATTTAAGGTCTTAAAATTCTAGACTTATTAAAATTGAGTAAAATTTCTAAATAAATAACACAATAACGTCTAACACACTACGCTATCTAGTCCCAAGCTAAGCAGAGCTTGTGTTATGGGTACTAGACAACTGATATAAATATATATATATACTTTTTTTGTAACCGAAACAAATTGATACAATACATACCGATACAAACATTTGGTCCGACCCGGGAATCGAACCCGAGACCTCAAGCACAAAAGTCGCATACGCTACCACTGCGCCACCGAGGTAATATATTAGCATCGAGGTGAAAAAGATAACGCCAGCATTAGAAAATAAATCTTATGTCATGGGGGGCTTTACACACACAAACAGGCACAAACAACACCCAGACTTAGAACATCAATTGGTAGATCACATAAAGTTTGAAACTAGAGTTTGAATGCTCAACACTCAGCGCTGTAGAGAGTGGCGTGGCGACTTCTTCTGTAACCAGTTTCAGCCTGTGACAAAGGTTTTTATAATGTAGTTTAAACTTCAGGCTATTTGAAGGCATTTAAAAAAGCCCTGCCGATTAATTCTAATATCCTAGTTATTATAATCCATACTAATATTATAAAATCGAAAGTAACTACGTCCGTCTATCTGTCACCCGTTCACGGCTGAACCATTACACCGATTTAAATGAAATTTGGCACGTAGATACTCTGGTTCTTAAAGAAGGAGATAGATTACTTTTTACCGCGATGACCGAGATACACACGGCCGGAACCGCGAGCAAAAACTAGTTATTATATAGCATAAACAAATATGTACTTACTTATCTAAAATATGATTAATCGTGACGCATGTTATATAAAGTGAAACAATGGAAAACATGTTCGTACACTTTTAATCAAAACTTATCGAATGTTTGAACAACAAATTCAAACCAGTATATTTAAATTTTAAATAAATTTAGCTAGCAGCGAGCTTTGCTAGCAATTCTTTGTTTACTGGACGTGTCCACTCAGAGTGAAAGTTAATACCTACAGAGCTCAAATTTTAAACTAAAAGTTACTAAAAGCTTACCTCTTTTTTTAATGACGGGTCGGAAAATCTTCTCAGGTTGGGTGTACGGTAACGTGGCAATGTGGAAGGCAGAAGTATCTGATGTTTCCATCCTCAGAGTCTAGTCTAAAAGCTTACCTACTACTAAAATATTTACAGTTTGTATGCCAATACCAATATGGCGGCGCGAGCAGCAAGGACACGAGGTAGCAAAGTTAAAATTCGCAAAGAGCACATTAAAATCTGAAAAAAATAGCGACTATCGACTATCCAGCTAAAGTTGACAGATGAGTCGACTATAGAACCTCTATACAAATAAAAAATGTTACCAAGAATATCGAAATTCTCCAGTAAAAAATATTTTTCTCACTCAAGATTTTATTATATGTCGTTTATTCAGCCAGCACTTAATATAAGTCGCTCACTGTTAGCTTACATTTCGCCTTCCCTTTAAAAATGCTGTTGGTAAAATTTCATGCTTTTAAAACTCAAAAGAGCTTTTATTTATTGTGTTCCTACGGATACTTTTTTATTCATGGAATATGCCGCAAGCGAGCAGGCGGATCACCCGATGGTAAGCGAATACCGCCGCCCATGGTCCAAAACATTTCCAATGTATTTTTAATAATTACGTAAAAGAAAACAAACCAACTCGCTTTTCTTCGCATTCGGATTAACACCAAAATAGGAACACATCGGTTTACTTACAGAATAGGGACACTCTTAGTGTGGTATGTGACGGTACATGGCGAAACAAATTTATCATTTATATCAAAATGGAATTGGGTGGATGAAGAACCTTTTACTTCACGGATTCGATGACGGAGGGCATGCACCGCTGAGCCAGTCAGCCTGTGACCACGGCCAGTGTAACCTGATCGAAACGTCAGGCAAATCAGAGGTATGTAATGCCTTTAAATAAGTAATCTGTTAATTCCCGTAAAAATAATTATTATTTTACCATGTAACGCGACAGTTTAGAAGTTAGTAACTACGTGAAATGTGGGAGTCGAAGTCGAAGAGTGGGGAAAATAGGAAGAGTCAACTAGCTCATAAAAAGTATTCAAAATGTAATATTGTTTCAAATTTATTTAAAAAGCAATACTGCAAACTTTTTCGTTTCAAATCTTGTAGATGTACACTTATGAAGTGTTGAAAGACAAATATCCCTATACAAAAAACTTCTAGACTACAAGTGCTTAATAATTAAGATAGAATTCAGAAAAATATAATGGATTTACCCTTTTTTTTTATGTATGGCCCTGCCAAAATGATTCTCTACACTGCCTGATGGAAAGCATACGCAGAACCAATAGTAGTGGTTACCATACTAATTGCGAATGCAGACAATGCATCAATGCAGCGTGGTGATCCACACCATGGCGGCCTAGTGATACTTCTGCATCATTAAATCATCAATCAATCATCATTGATTCTTAATACACCTATTAAGAATTGGGAAACCGCCCCGACCCCGTAGGAGTGTTGTATGTGTATCTGGATGCTGTGTAGTATACCCAAGAGCTCCCCGTACAGGGGGCCCCTTAACCGCTTTGGATGTCAACACGGGTGTAATTGCCCAAAGTTGATTTCCGTATCAGAAGGATAGATTCTCGACTGATCTGGCTTCTGTCTCATGGGCCTGCAGAGGCATGTGAAGATTTCTTACTTTAAGGATCGAAGCCTGGTAAGGAAAATAAACACTCACATTCACCTACACAGTACATATGCGTCGACTCAAATATAACGAGCTGTTCTTGGTATGTATAAATATAAAATTTTAACAAAAATTAAACTGACTTCAAGGTTTGACTCGATTTCTCTTAGACGCCATCATCAGATCTTAGTGTCCTTATCATGTTACCACCGTTAAGATAGCTCCTTTCCATTAAAAAAAGAATCATCAAAATCGGTTCATAAACGAGGAAGTTATCCGCGAACACACATAAAAAAAAAATAAACGGTCGAATTGAGAAACCACCTCCTTTTTTGGAAGTCGGTTAAAAATAAAAAATACTTTCTTCAAAGTTCAAGTACCACTAGTAAAAAGTATAAAAAATATAACATTATTGTGTTGAATGTATATTTCGTCAAAATTCGCATTCAAACAACAAACAATAAATATTCACTGCTGTGAAATATTTTTCTCAGGGGAAATAGTTGTGGAATGCAGGCAAATTAATGTAGGTAGCTACACCAGTTGCGAAAGAAATGTATTACAGTCCTATTGGATCATAATTCGATTTGTTAATTTTATTTTCTTGAAACATCTTTCGTTTCGCTTTTCTACATTCTATTAAAGCGATCTCACGATAACCCATACAAGGGGACAAAAGTTTATGAAGGACTAGTTGTTGCCCGCGGCTCCGCCCGCGTATATGTCGGTTATTTCGGCAAATAGTAGCCTATGTGTTATTCTGATGTATAAGCTACTAGCTGACCCACGCAACTTCGTTTACTTGTCTTATTGCCCGTAGCGTGATAATTTTCCCCCGTTTTTGAAACATTTTTCATTGGTGCTCCGCTCTTATTGGTCTTAGCGTGATGATATATAGCCTATAGCGTTTCTCGATAAATGGGCTATCTAACAGTGAAATAATTTTTCAAATCGGATCAGCGGTTCCTGAGATTAGCGTGTTCAAACAAACAAACAAACAAACTCTTCAGCTTTATATATTAGTATAGATTATATATTACTGTAAAGTTTCATCCAAATCCGTTCAGTAGTTTTTGCGTGAAAGAGTAACAAACATCCATCCAAACATCCATCCTTACAAACTTTCGCATTTATAATATTAGTAGGATGTTTGGAAAATACACGCTATTGCATGTTTCTTAGAAATGAGCTTTTGGCCTACTATATTAGACAGATTAGTAGGTATAGAGTTTAGTTTATATATTTCTTTGCAATGATAATTGTCCTGCGTAGTTTGGTTCCTTACTCGGCTCTTACGATACCCGTGGGATGAGTAGGTGTGATAAAATTCTGTACATGCTTACTCGGTCACCACATGTGTACATCATATGTAAATAATATGAGGCTAAAGTAATCTCACTCATTTTAATAATAGACTAGCTGACCCACGCAACCACGTTTGCGTCTCCAATTGCCCGTAGCGTGATAATTGTCCCCCGTTTTTGAAACATTCTTCATTGTTGCTCCGCTCCTATTAGTAGTAGCGTGATGATATATACCCTATAGCCTTCCTCGATAAATGGACTATCCAACACCGAAAGAATTTTTCAAATCGGACCAGCGGTTCCTGAGATTAGCGTGTTCAAACAAACAAACAAACTCTTCAGCTTTATATATTAGTATAGATTAAAAAAGAAATTCTCATTTTTTACTACTTAAACATATAAGTATAGTACTTGGATGACCGAAAATCAATCTCTATTCATTTTCGGTCAGTCGAGTCGTTTCCTAGATTTCCGAGAAATAGAACAATTGCTCGTTTAAAAGTATTAGATGAATGGATAAATTTTGTAATGATGTTATACTATAAAATTTACTTTACTTTACTTTACTATAACTATAATACAACAAATTACGATAATACTTTATGCGTAAAATACCTAAAAGAAAAACTTTACAACAATTTTTTTTCAAAATTAAAAGAACTAACTTTCATATTTTTCTCATTTTACCTTCTAATTCTGTACAAGCTCCTTCCATCTCATGGTAAATAATTTAGTATCAGAAATGTTTCATTTCTTTTTCTTTGAAACCGCATACGTACATATTTTTGGCAGGTTTCGCAGTGAGCGCATTGAAATTCTAACTGAATGTTTCATGTGCGATGGTGAATGGAATTCAATTTGGGGCGCCAACAGCCTCGTGGGTAGTTAGCTGCATATTTTGTTCCCATTTGCAATTATTTTTCTTTTGAACTTGAATGTGGAAAGTTTGAAATTTTATTAAGTCAGTTAAAAGTTTTCACGAATGTACTAACTACACTTTTGATATATTTTCTCGTGTATAATATACACGAGAAAATGTGTGATGATTGATAAAGAGACGTTCGTTACTTAATCACAAGTGAAAGGCTGAAGGGATAAAGATGATATTTTAGTGTAGAGATAAATTATAGTCTGGGCTAGAACATAGTTTACCTTTCTGAAGGAAATGTTTGTTAAATATTAACGAAATCAACATTAACGCAAGTGAAACCGCTAGTTCGAACTAGTGTTAGTAGATATACATCAATCTGACTGCGTCACGCTGTGGTAGCGTATGCGACTGCTGTGCTTGAGGTCTCGGGTTTGATTCCCGGGTCGGACCAAATGTTTGTATGATCTGCAAATATTTCGGAGTTTGGGTGTTTTCTATGTATAATATGCAGTTGTCTAGTACCCATAACACAAGCTGCTTAGCTTGGGACTAGATGGCGTTGTGTGTAAAATGTGCGAAATATTTATTTATTCATTCATATAAATTCAAAGAGATTTTGTAAGAGTTAACATTTGGAATCATTAGTTTAAATTTAGAAAAATGTTCTAGATATAAATAATTAACTATTATAAATCACGCAATGTCTTTTAGGAACAACACAGTATCATTAGTAAATCAACAAGCACAATATTACAAATGAGACCGTTCATGAAACTATAAATTAGTTATTGATTCACGTTCTTTTAACCGCCACAGGAGAATGACTCATAGATAAATACCAAGCACTACTAATTGGAAATGATTTAAACGGACTCGGAGCTACGGGCCAAAACAATCCTACATATTTATTGCACAATAACAATAAGTAGCCATTATGAATGTAGCTGAATAATAAATGAGTAAGGTTACCGAAGCTTTATCTAGAGCAGCTGCAATAAGCAACAACTGTCGTATATTGATACTGTAAAATTAATGAAAAGTCAGTATTTTTTACAATTATGTCATATTTTATTTGTTATTATATCGATTTCTCTCGGTCGGAACCGACTCGACCGGGGTGGTACTACTCAACCTAAAACAAAACAGACTGCCAACCTAAAATGACAGTATTCGTGGTGTCGTGTTTCGTTGGTGAGTGCGAGACCGGAGGCCCAATGATGCAGAAGCATCTCACTAGGCCGCCATAATGTGGGCTACCATGCTGAATTGTTGCAGTATCTCCATTCGTAATGAGTATGGTGACCACCACTCTTGGATTCTGCTCATGCTTTCCATCAGGCAGAGTAGAGTCAGGATCATAAATAAAAAAATAGCACCCCTTGCCTGGAGAAATGCTAGCTGACGTTGACTAAAAGTTCCTAAAAAAACAATAAGTAAAATTCGAAAAATGCATCAGTGTCTAGCAGGAGAGGACTCCCCTTAAACCGACCGCCAGTTCCGTATAACACCTCGGGGCTTATTTTATAATAAACAACAACGACCGCTGTTGTAACAGTATAAGTATATCGCTAGTAACATAGCGGGGTGCAACTATTAATTTAAACAAAATCCCCTACTGATACGACAGGAGAACCAAGTATTCGTCCAAATGAAACTAAAATTAAACTGCTACGTCAGTTACGAGAAATATTTTAAAGGAACAGTTAAACGGACCATTCTACCCTCTTTAAAGTAGCATGAGCAACATTTAAGCACTTAGATAATAATATATATATATATCCCTTTACGAAGTTTTGATGATTTGATTTAATTTAGTACAAAAACAAATTAACTGTATCTCTTGAAATATTAGTATGCACCGGATATCTTTAAATAGTTCTTCAGTAAATAAGCTAGTCGGATCTTCTTACACTTTACATCGGAAAACTCCCGACTAAGACATATTTAAACTTAAAAAAACATTAAATCAAAATACATCAAGGCAAAAGCATATTATATGTCAAAGGTAATGAAACGCAACCTTCATTAGAAAATACAAAAGTAATGCAATAAAAATAAAGATAATATCCAGGGGATGCTGTTTGCACTAGACTATGTCCATTTAACACATTTTTTGGAGACATTTTAGCCCTATATAAAAAGATTCGTTTTCCTTACGTGTCGTTTCACGTAAGATGTATCTCAGAGGGTAATTTTTATTACAACTCCTTTAGAAGCTAATTAATATAACAGTATGCAACAATTCCCCAGACATGGACAAATTACTTTTACACAAGGTAAACTGCGAAAAAAAGGTTGTTATTATTAAAAAGCAATGTCAACAGTTTTCCAATTTATGTTTAGAAACACCTTCAGTATTACGGACGAAACAAACTTGATTTATCCCCAGTAATATAACATCCGGGTAATCTTACAACAATCCGGTTTCGTGTAAAAAATAAGGGATAAAAGGGAATTTGAGCAGATCCACATATTGTATCATTAAGATGTCGTCAGCAACTCATCTATCAAAGGTGACAAGCCGCTGAATACAGATAATGATCTAACTGTCTTTTCATTTCGTTTATGAAGGAAGAAGGAAGAAGGACTTAATGAAGCTTCCGATATTGTTATATGGAATAATAAAGGTCAAGAACTGATTCGGAAATTTTGTTGACGTGATCAACATACACATTATAGGTTTTTTGTAATCGCTTCTTTTTCACACTCATTGACTTGTTTTGTTGGTTTAATTACTTTTAACCGCTTACATAGTTATACACCTATGGAAATTGTCACTATCTCTCATTATTATTTCTATTACATCCGTAAAAAGATTGTCAGTAACAGATCGCCATCAGCGATAAGACCGCTGATTACTGCTTTATTTCTTTTTTTTGTTTTTTTCCTTTTACTTGAGTACAATGAAGATATTTATAAATGAAGGCTTTAGGATAAAGCGCTAAATCGTGCTTTGATCTTCGATATCTACGGTAAGTCGATGTCAGACACTTTGGTCACGTCTTTGGGTGATAATCGCGATGTCACTCTAACACTTTTCTAAGTTAGTAATTAATTTTAGATTTTATACGCCATCATGTACTAAATCTAAAGTACCTTTTTTGTTGACAGGGTGGGAAATCCCTTAGGATCTCCAATTCCCTGGGGACATAGGAGTTTCTGGTGATTCCAATAAAAATCACCCTGACGACCGGCCTCAGATAGAGGCGTACTCTGAGGGGACCCGGATATTTCACGTCCTCTCCGAACTGACGGAACGCCTACTTAGGCCTTATCCCGAGGGAAGGAATCTAAAATATTTTTCTGGCTTCACGTTTCTGTCCCAAGTATGCTTATTTTTTGCTTGCTTTCTGGCTCGAAAATATATCCATCGTCGGACTTCTGCACATATAAAGTGGTCGCTGGACTGAACTGAAGTGATACCGCGGTCTATCAGGAAATTGGTATTTAACAATTTGTTCAAAGCTTTTCATTATGTTTTCTATTTAACTAAATTTCTTGGGAGTCCCTTGTTCTGGAGTTCCCTTGACCGTGAGAGTAACATCATTATTGTGGAACCCACATGTGGGTATCATTCACGTACTAGATTAATATTTTGACTACCTCATCTGCACAATGGTAGCGTATGCGTCTGCTGTGCTTGAGGTCTCGGGTTCGATTCCCGGGTCGGACCAAACGTTTGTATGATCTACAAATATTTTTATCGGAGTTTGGATGTTTTCTATGTATTATATGTATGTATTTACAAAAAAAAATTTATCAGTTATCTAGTACCTATAGTACAAGCTCTGCTTAGTTTAGGACTAAGCGGCGCTGTGTGTCAGATGTCCGAAATATTATTAAATACTAGGTGACCCGACGAACTTCGTACCGCCATATTTACATTTCTGTCTCAGCTTCCCACAGGCAGTGTATAGTCGCGGACAATAATTTGTTTTTTCTTGTACACAAACCTTGTCCTAGCAATAATGAACACATAAAAAAAATATTATTTGATTTGGAGCAGCAGATCGGAAGTCATGCACGTACATACATTTTGGCGATTCATTTTATATATACATATAGATAGAAGATAGATTCTTATTTAGCTAGACTATCACTAACCATGATTTAAGCTTGTTCCATTTATAAAATTCGAAACATATTAAAACAACCGCCCTAAAAATCAAGATCCAGGGTTGGCAGATAAAAAAATCATTACATTATTCTACCGTATAAAATGCTATTATTTTGTGCGGGCTTAAATTACTAAAGCAATAAGGCTTGCGACATGCGGAGCCGAATAAATCCAGATACTGAGGTGAAAATGAAACAGGCTATTTAGGGTTGACACACAAGTATAAATGTTTTTAAATTACAACGAATCAAAATAGGAAATAATTTAATAATATGTATTTTGAGTGAATGTATCGGTGTTTTATTAGAATAAGTTATTAATTAAAACTACACTGTAATTACACCACGACTGTTCAATTTTGAATGATCAAACGAACGTGGAACACAGTAATAATTTATGTTTTCAAATTTATCTTCGTATTGCGCATGTCACACATGTGTGCAATAACATACAGCACACACATAGACAGACACAGATGGACAGTAATATGAGGTTTAAATTAAACCCACTTTAAAACTACTACTAAGTTTACTGCCATGCTAAGAGACCACTAGTTAACGATATTACAATTAGACTAAAATATGTGAATCCTTGTTTGTACGCGGGGAATGCTTTTTGCATCATATCCTCCGTAGGTAGGCGAAGGACGTGTGTAAGACCGGTATACTTATTAAACCCTGCGACAAGAAATATAATCTAAATAATAATTTTAAAAAAGACTCTATTTTCACCAATGTTAAATTCGACAACCCTGGCGCTTAATATTCGTCTTGGATGACGATGTCTCTGAAACGGGTAACATGCAAAGAAACGGTTTTATTATTAATATGCATCTTATTCCAAAATATCTAATTACTTTTCTATCTCGTCTCTTTTTAAGCTTTTTATATATTCTAGGGTGTGATTTCAGCAAACAAATAAGGAGAGATGTGAACCGAATGTGGCTTTCAAAAGCTCCGAGTACAGTGTAGTGTACAGTTGTACGAATAAACCGCTTCCAAATCGATCCATGCGTTTAGGAGATATGATGTCACAGTCGAACATAGCGCTCAAAATACCACTATTTAAGCGTTTGGGATTAAGAACTGGGTTTAAAAAACATTAAAGCTTCCGAAGATATATTGCCGATAAATATGATACGCAACATTTATCTCTCTGTTGCTTTGTGGTAGTATAAAGTCCATATCTTCGTGGCTGTATCTGTTTTCTTTTCCAAACTTACTTTCATAAAGTTTACTCTGAAAATGATTATGCTGATGACCGCTCATAAAAATATTCGAACTAGAACCCTGCATACTTTGCTCACCACATGTGATGTAACTGTCTCGGGCAACTCATCGAGCGGCGGCCAGTGGGACGACCCAAATATCGCTGAAAAAATTGAGGTTACCAGGGTTATGAAAGAGATAAAAGTACCCGATTGGTCTAAACTGACACAGAATAGAAAAGAATAGCGTATTCTAGTGTCAAAGGTCAAGATACTTTGAGTCTCATGATATAAACTAATTGGTAGCAGGGCAAATCAATTTATCCTGGTCATAGTTATATTCAAATGTGCTTACAAGGTCTAGTGGCATTTTTTAACATATATTCACTTTTATGTCCGGTCGGGGTTTACTCACATATATCAATTTAAACATGCAGGGTTTTTTTAATAATTCCCACAACCTTGAATACTAAAACTAAAATTTGGTATTTCTGTTGCATTCAAGTTTGAGCTTTCAAAGTGTAAAAAATAAAGTAAATAGAACTGCAAAAAGCTCCTAGTCTGACTGTCCAAATTTAAAGTTAAGTAAACAATGCATAAGTAGATGTACATAAACTAAATGAATTAATAAATAAATAAATAAATAAATATTTCGGACATCTAAACACACAACGCCATCTAGTCCCAAGATAAGCAGAGCTTGTGTTATGGGGTACTAGACAACTGATACAAATACATATATACTTTTTTTTTTGTAAATACATACATATTATAGATAGAACACACCCAAACTCCGAAACAAATATTTGTAGATCATACAAACATTTGGTCCGACCCGGGAATCGAACCCGAGACCTCATGATCAGTAGTCGCTCACGCCAACCGCGAGACCAACGAAGCAGTCATTGGTCATGGTCATGGTCATTAATCTAGACCTCTTTGTTTTCGTATTGCTCAATGTATTTTAAACTACTTTAAAAATTACTACTAATCTGCATCATACCAAGATGGTCTAAAGTTTATTATAAAATGATGATGAGACTGAAACAAAGAAATACATATGGTTAGACTAGTAGTAAGAGGTTAACTTTAATA
Organism: Spilosoma lubricipeda; assembly: GCA_905220595.1. Classification (NCBI taxonomy): domain Eukaryota; kingdom Metazoa; phylum Arthropoda; class Insecta; order Lepidoptera; family Erebidae; genus Spilosoma; species Spilosoma lubricipeda. The sequence continues at coordinate 10,722,501 of HG992296.1, read as the reverse complement.
ATTACGTGTACGAACCATCCACAGTATGATTGTACAAAAAGAATACAATTTACAAACAAAACAAATTGCCATTTAACTTTCAACAACATACTTTTCATAAACATTAACTGCTATAATTTGTTCTCAATTATTTCAATTGACTTTATTTTATCATCACCGTTGCAATTTTCAAATTGGAAAAGTTCATAATAATATGCATATCTTAAGCACGAACATCTTCATCTTTTGACTGCCTGGTTGGTCTAGCGGTTGGCGTGTGCGGCTGCTGATCATAAGGTCTCGGGTTCGATTCCCGGGTCGGACCAAATGTTTGTATGATCTACAGATATTTGTTTCGGAGTTTGGGTGTTTTCTATGTATAATATGTATGTATTTACAAAAAAAAAAGTATATATGTATTTATATCAGTTGTCTAGTACCCATAACACAAGCTCTGCTTAGCTTGGGACTAGATGACGTTGTGTGTTAGATGTCTGAAATATTTATTTATTTATTTATTTATTTATTTATCTCAAACTATGTTAACGGGACTGCTGAAGGACATTTATCTAAATTCATACGTACCATGGAAAAAAAGCCAGTAGGCTAGTAGAAGCTTCTATTATTGTTTTTTGCTAACTCTTTACCTCACCCATGAACTCAAGGTAGTAGAGCCACGCTGATTTCAGCACGAACGGGCCGGCTCGACCGGGGCGGTACTACCCTCGCACAGAAAATGAACCTAAAATGACAGCGATCATGCTGTCGTGTTTCGTTGGTGAGTGCGAGACCGGAGGCCCAATGATGCGAAAGCATCACTAGCCCGCCATGGTGTGGGTCACCATGCTGCATTGTTGCATTGTCTGCGTTCGCAGTATGGTGACCATCACTCTTGGATTCTGCTTATGCTTTCCATCAGGCAGAGTAGAGTCATTATGGCAGGGTCAAAAAAAAAAAAACTAGTATGTCATGCTATTGTATCTTTAATCTCAAAGGAAGTGTACCAAACGCCACTTCCAAAGCTCTACAATAAGCCCTGGCTTGGATTGAACAAAGAATATAGACAGTGAATTTAAAAAAAATCCCAAAAATGCAATTCGGCAATGTTTACGGTTGGCCTACTCCGGGGATCAAAGAGCAAAACACAACTGGCTTAGACATTTTTTGCTGCCATCCAAATCGAATGGTTTCTGTGAAAATAAATCTTTATTTGTGGTGCGCGTTTGAACTAATTGATGTTGAGAGGATATTGACTAGAGTTTTAAAGATTCAAGAGTAATCTAAGAAAAAAAACACCATAGTAAATCCTCGTTAAATGTAAAAAAATATACAAAAAATGAGACTAAAAACAGAACAGTAGTAGTCAATTATATTAGTGTTTTTCTCAAAATATTAATGTTATTTCCTTTCAAAAATGGACAGAGAATCAGCTGTTCCTAAGCAGTTCTTATGACCTTCAATCGCGTAGTTTAATATATAGATATTGCTAATAGTATTAGTATTTAGTCCAAATTAATATCAACGTGGTACATAATAGACCGTGTCAGTGAAGGATTACGGCTAGTATTAAATTATTCATCCCAATTTGATTAAGACAATCTAATTGGAATCAATCTATTGAGAAACTTGATGTTGGCACGTCCTACTAGCGAATAATTAATATTAATTAGACAATTTTGACAAATGAACATATTGAAATCGTCTGGAATCTGAAATTTTAATTAAGGAATAAGATTAAGAAATGAACACTTAATCTTTAGATTAACAAATTATTTGTCTGTCAATGTTTTAAAATTTCTTGATTTTATTATGAAATGCTTTTCGGTGCTTCGGAAGTAAGCTATTGCACAATCTGGACCTGTTAATTTTTCAAAAGTGCAAATTATTCGTAATGAAAAAAATTGTTAATTATGTTACACGAAATGTCTTCTGAAACCGTTTGACATAAATTTTTGACTATCTAACTACTACAGCTAGTTAAAAGTAAACGTAATTAGATTAGAAATAATTAGACTACTTAGATTAGAATTAGAAAACAGTAAAGAAGAACGTGATAATCTTAAAACGAAGAGATGTGCGTGTATAATAATGAGTTCAACAATCTATTGCGTGAGTGTCAGAAGCTTAAAAGTTATTTCATCTTGAAGTAACAGACAGAAACAGTCATTGGAATCATAATAGTGTACGACTTTTAATCAGGTTTTGTGGGTTTTAACTCTAGTCCTTAGACTAATGATTTAAACTCGCTTCTAACAAGGACAATTTTACATCTGACAAAGAAGAAGTAGTAAATTAGTAATATTTTACAATGTTTTTTTTTATGACTTTGATCCAATAATGTACACAGTTTTTCTCGATCTTGATTGTTGAAAAAGTCATTGAATTGCTATTATGAAAGAAACTTTACACCCCTACTATTAAAAATGCCCTTAAAGTTTCGATAGAAAGAATAAATTAGTTTTATGGGATAAATGATTTGGCACATGAGCCGCGTATATATCAATTTTCAAGGTAAAAAGTAAGTAAGCATAAAATCTTTCTTCTTTCTCTTTCTTCTTCTGAAATCGGCCCAAATGATTAACCGTAAAAGCGTAACAGACAAACAGAGTTACTTTCTATACTAATATTATAAACGCTAAAGATAGTGAGTATGGATGGATGTTTGTTACTCTTTCACGCAAAAACTACTGAACACATTTGGATGAAACTTTACAGTAATATCGCTCAAATATAAGAATCATACATAGACTACTATTTGCCGTGGTAACCGACATTTACGCGGGTGGAGCCGCGGGCAATAACTAGTTTATAATATTCGTATGGATGCAAGGCTCACCCGTAGTGACACTGTTACTAGACAACTAGTCTTTGCCTACGGCTCAACACACATGGATGTCGAATATTTAGGTAATTATTTCTCGAGTTAATAAATAACTGTAACTTATAAAAAATCGTAGTAAAAACAATTTTCAAAATCGGTTCAGTAGACGAATAAATTAAACCTTACAAACTCCTTTTTAAAATATTAGTAAAGATAATAGAATCTCTCTGCGAGTTTATCTCCTTTCATTAAAAAAGGAGATTTTAATGAAAACTACTAAAAGCTAGGTTTTTACTTATTTCCTCACAACTTTTTATGAAAAAGATTTTCTGAATAGTGGAAACAATGCGGCACTAAATTACAAACAAACATGTGAACTCGCGTTCTTCAAACTCTGTAGCTGTAAAACAAGTGTCACCATATGTAATTTACATACCCTAATTTATCCTCTTCCTTTATCGTGTCTATAGATTCAAGTACCAAGAAGAGTAACCATCTGGTTATTTAAAAAACCAGTTCAAACTGGATGCAATAATGTGGTGGGACGGGTGTGTCATGTCCCACCAACACAAAGGGAGGATCCTCCGACCAGGCGAGGTGATCATGCCTGGCGGTTGATGTTGGGATGTTGTATATATGCTAATCGGCACGAGAACTTCTATTGCGCGATTCAGGATTGGTAGTTACTCCGTGTTGTGCATTACTTCGTAGTTCAGTGTATCTGCGGTAGATGGCGCTGTCATATGTTTTTGTTGCCGCTGTATGTCGAGGTCGCCACAGATACTTTGACAGGATAATTTTGACTTGATGATCATAAATCTCGACTCGAGTACAGTCTCAACGAGACGAATTTTATTTATACTAATAAAATCAAAACAAATGGTAGTAGACAACTGCGTACCACTGGACAAAAATGAAATATTTAAACAGGTTTTTTCCATTCCCAAAAGATTCCAACTTTTCCTCTCTTTGATTATTTATGGGCAGAAATTCGTGTATCTTAAATGTGTCTAAGTTATGGTATTTTGCATTCTGATAAAGAACACGGTTAGATACTTTCCTGCGAATATTCTTTGTTTTAAGTAAATGCCTCATGTGTACAATAATGTTTCTGATTTGATTTACTACTGTGGCTTAATTGCCTACAATTAACTTCATATAGATTTTTAAGAACGTCTACTGATATGTAATTGGATAAATTTCCTACTGATTAGTATGTAAATATTAAAAAACAATGATTTTAGAAACACAAATTATGAAAATTGTTGGAAGTTGTGAGATTAAGTGAAATATATTATGTTTTATAAAATTAAACCGGTAAATGTACGGTAGGGTGAAAAAGATTAAAGCAATTTCTTTACATTAGCTCAACTTTATTACAAAGTAGAAGCGCTTCTGTTTGGCATAATACTAGCTGTAATAGAATTACTTGCGGCACTCAGCTGGAAATCTTGGACCGACTCCCGAAGTGCAGAACGAGGGTGAACACAAAGATCGCTCCCAGTTTCTATCGTTGATGTCGTCACAGTCTTGATGTTATGAAGAAGGCGGTTAATCCATATGGATCTGATGAAGTTATCGAGTACAGAAGGCCTGGCTAAGTCCTGAAGTTGTCGGAGGAATTGAGATGGTTTTCTGTTCCCGAGTTCTTCATGAGTAACTGTTTTACTTTCTGTTCATGAGAAGCAGAAAGTCACTTGACTAACTCGGTCTTTATTTTCTCAAGCCAGTTCATTGACGGTGGGTTAATATTAATGTTGATCATATTGCAGATCTTGTGTCATTTGTAAATTTAATATTGTCATAGCTCCTTAACTACTTATTAGAACTGGACAAATGAGATGTCATTAGAAGCGTCTTGACCGTCCGCTGGTTATAGGTTATATGACATGTCACTGAATGTAATGTGGCGTCCTCTAGCCGACAAAAAGTACTGTATTAAAAAGTAAGTTTGAGATAAATATGCCGTGTTTGGTATCATACGAAAGGGCATTTTCTTCTGATTTTGTACGTATTTATTCGATACTTGTGATATTTCTAAATTTTTATGATAGAGGCACCAAAACATTTTAATTTTCAAATACGAAAACTTGTTTCCTGCTTTTTCAGCGTCGTTTTTTGTCGTAGTTGGGTTTTAGTTTTTACTTTTTTATTTAAGTTTAATGCACATTTTGTACATACGTAGCTGGACTTAATGCCATGGGGCATTATCTGCCAGTCAAGCTTTGGGTGATGTAAAAATGTGATTCGGTATGTGCAAAAATAGAATTTAAGTAGGATTTAACTTGGTATATAAAAAAACATAGGATGGCTAGTTATGGATATAAAGGGTTACCTTTCATATCTTGGATACAGAAATAGCCTTCAAACGTTAAAGCAATAGTGTATTTGTTACCCTTGAATTACATATGTCGATGAGTAGCGGTGGTAAGGTACTATTAGTTGACCCGTATGAGCCCATATGTATGTTTTCAACTTTTCTTAAGCAAAATAATTTTATCTAAAAAAATTAACAAGCGACACGTGTCACCAAATAAAATTCATAAAACCTATTTTTACAACTTCAAATTCGTTCAGAAATGTTTGCAGAGTTGCAAATATGCGGGCGCTGTGTGTAGCACAGCGTATCTACTGTAGTCCTTTTTTCGGTTTTTATTACGTTTCGGTTGTCCATTAGGCGATACGTCTACTCGTTTCAGCCACATTACAAAAAAAAAGGCTAGCTACCCTACGCAACTTGGTCTTTGTCTCTTTTCAATCACGCTGAGCTCCCATGGGTCTAAAAGTGATGTTAAATATGCTATCTTAGGCACACCTGCTAAACACACATTTAAAAAAATGTAAATATCTTTCGATAGTTAAATAGTTCATTGAGAAAAACAACGTGACACAAAAACTACATACAATAAATATAGTATATCAAGTGTTTAAAAATAGTTTTCCTAGGAAACCAACAACTATTATGTATTTTTATGTGCGTGTGAGCGCCTGTGTGATACATTTTTGAAATCCGACACAAATTACAAAAATTTAATTACCCAATAAAGTGAATCTGCTGCATAAAGTATTCTCATAAGTTCGTTCCTTTAAAGGTGTTAGTTATGAAACAGTGCATTGGTGAACTTACAGCAAGTTTTATCAATTAATTTTCCCATACTCATAGGTATTAAACTACCTTCAACGATTTTCCGCTAACAAGACTTACGACCGCTTACAAAATAGTACGACATAAACTAACGAACTTTCTAAAACCGTTTGACATGTACAAATAAAGCGCTCCCACAGGATATGTCGCTACATACACCTTGCTTGTAGGGCCATGTAATAGGACGCACATTATAACAAGACATTTATATTTTAGATGTGATAATGTGGAAAAAAATATATTTATCCCATAATAATAAATATATACGAGTGAATATCGATGCCAAGCTGGAAGTATTGAGTTGGAATCCCACCCAGGACAACTAATTGAGTGATAAGCACTGCAGGGACACACCGTGCCTAACCTACCTGCTGTCCTTCCATGTGTAATATTTATATTAGACTAGCTAATCCACGCAACCTCGTTTACGTCCCATATTGCCAGTAGCGCAAAATTTTCCGCTTCTATTGGTGTTAGCGTAATGATATATAGCCCATGGACTTCCTCGATATGGGCTATCTAACACTGAAAGACAGCAGTTCGAATCAGCAGTTCCTGAGATTAGCGCGTTTCAAGCAAACAAACTAATCAGGTTTATAATATAATAGCTGACCCATGCAACCTCGTTTGCGTCTCCTATTGCCCGTAGCTTAATAATTTTCCCCCGTATTTAAATATTCTCCGTTAGTGCCCTATTTATAATAATTTGTAATATTACTAGCTGTTTCCGGCGGCTCCGGCCGCGTGTAAGTCGGTTATCGCGGCAAAAAGTAGCCTATGTGTTGTTCTGATGTATAAGCTAAATTCTTGTAAAGTTTCATCCAAATCCGTCCAGTAGTTTTTGCGTGAAGAAGTAACAAACATACAGACTCAGAAACTTTCGCCTTTTTATTTTAGTGTGAAGTGTGATGACTAAGTATGTTTATTCTCAATCTGATGATCATAGCATAGGCTCAGACTAGTTCGAGATCAAACTACCGTAACTATGTGAGATGTATAAAGTCATTATTATAGTATATAACATTAGTTTTAGTATAAAGTTTATATATGTAATATATATTTACCGCATCATTTGTCCCACAATCGCTAAAAACAAGTAATTCCAACCAATTTTGCTACAAGTAGCCGCACGACTTACAAAAGATGTGATTCACTTTGGCTAAATCTGAACTGCCGAATTGACTCTACTGTGCCTAATAGAAAGCATAAGCAGAATTCAAGAGTGGTTGGCAGCATACTCATTGTAAATGCAGACAATGCAACAATGCAGCATGGTGACCCACACCATGACGGCCTAGTGATGCTTCTGCATCATTGGGCCTCCAGTCTCGCATACGCCAACGCAACACAACAGCTCGAATTTTGCGTTGATTTTCTGTGCCAGATTAGTACCATCCCGGTCAAGCCAGCCCGTTCGTACTGAGATCAGCGTGGCTCTACTACCTTGAAAATTATTTTTATGGATCCCTACAATCTTTTGTTTTTTTTTTGCTTTATCAATTTTGGCACATCTAGCGTCCGTACTTATCCTGACATAAAATAGGTGTTCTAAAATTACGGCCAATTGAATTATATTAGACATTTACCTTGACTAACTTTTCTTTGCCGCTAATTACCTGTATACCTAAGTATGAATCTAGGACCCCTTCTGTTATATCTTGTTAAGGCATAATTGTTTTGAAACTTATTTGATTTATTCACTACAAAATGGTATAGACGGGATCGTATACATAGTTATAGGTAAATTAGTTCCCATTTAGTTCTCAAGCAAGATTATTTTTATTTGAAGAGTAATGACGGAGAAAACTATTTGAAAAATTTCAGATGTTAATAATGATTAATTTATTAAGATTACCAATATTTATGCGTCATCGCAGCTGGACATAATCAAGTTTCTCCTCAATAACCGGTTCTCTGCCTCCCCTAATTCAACGGCTACTTGCGCTATATTTATGCATACAAAGATAAAACGCCAAGGCGCAGAAAAACTAATTTTTTCATCACATTGTATTTGTACAATGAGTGAGAATCAATACTTATTTTTACTGTTTACTGCAATAGTAATTATTTTAATTAAATAAATAATAAACACTATATCTTTATATAGTATAGAATGAAGTCGTTTCCACTATATGTTCGCTGAGATCTAATAAACTACTCAAAGGATTTTAGTACCGCTTTACAGCAATAGATAGGGTAAACAAGAGGAAGGTTTTTATGTTTAACTTGATGTTACCCGTAGTTGTTGTTGTACTCTTATTAAACATACCACGATCTTCGATCAAATATATTTGATCGAAGACCACTGGTGATAAACAAGCGCAAATTAAAAGGAATATAATGGGAAATAATCTCTTTTGTCATAACTTACAATAAAAAAACAGATCTCTTAATCATGTCCTACATAATATCATGGAATAATGTCGTTTTACACACCAGATCCTTAGTATACTTACACCGGAACCACGGACCGCCCGACTGTTATTTACGTCGCTAGGGTGCGACCGCTGAAAGGTAAATGCGGCTTGGAAACTCGGAACTGCGTAGGTGTAGTCAAAAAAAAGGGAAAATGTAGAACAAATAAAAGATATTCTCTTAGAGCCTCTTAAATATCAAAGCAGCAGATTTCTATGAAAATTGGAAGCTTCTAACAGTTAAATTAAAAAGGGAGAAAGGGCACACAAGGCACAAGAGATCCTACTATATGGTGTTTTCAAATTTCTTTGTTTTCAATTCAATTCAATTCAAATTATTTATTTCGGACTTATCAATATTGATACATCCATATTTTGTTAGTTACATTGAATGAGTTAACCTAGTGTTAGTTTTATAAAATATTATTTAGTGTGGATGTATAACCACCTGAACATGAGGGGGGAGTCCAAGTTTAATGCCAATATTAATTTCAACCGGTTATATCAGTATCTAGCTGACCGTTCGTACCGCCATATTTACATATTTGTCTCAGCCTCCCACAGGCAGTGTACAGTCGCGGAAAAAAACACTTTTCCCTTTATCTTTCAATTCTTTTGTACACAAACCTTGTTCTAACAATAAGGAACACATAAAAAAGAGTTATTTAATTTGGTGCAGCCGATCGGAAGTTACGCGCGTACATACATTTCGGCGATTCATTTTTATTTATCGTAGATCACAGAAGAGTTTTGTTCTGTGTCGTAGAAAGACTAGCTGACCCGATGAACTTCGTACCGCCATATTTTTCTGTCGTAAATATTTTCTAAATTTATAAAAAACTTGTTTTTAATAGTTATGCCCGCCTCAGTTTCCCACGCGTGCATGGTGCAGTCGTGGACAAAATAATTTTATTATATATATTATATTTAACCTTTGAGATTTTTTTATACAAACCTCCTCCAAACAATAACGAACATATAGAAAAAAGAATAATTTAATTTGGTAAGCCGATCGGAAGTTATGCATACATACATTTCGACTTTTGCAAGTACGACGCCTAGGGGTTTGTGTAGTCATTGGATTAGTGTACCTGAATTTTAGGAAATAACACGACTAAACGTATCTACACGTTTTTACTATAATATCAGAATTTTACAACATAATAATACAGATAATTATAATTTACTGCTAGGGGGTCTTGACTCCTCGACTCCTGCAGCGAATCTCTTCTTCAGCATTTCAAATTCCAGTTTTCGAATTATATAAATCAAATTTAAGAATAATTGCTTCAAACAGGAGATTTCACCTGCCTGTTGTACATTTTTAATAGGAGGTTGTATGCCTCTATATATATATAATATATAGATTTGGTGGACATAAAAAAAATTGTTAGTAAGCAATTCTTTCATCACTTTCGCCGGTTACTGGAGCCAATAAGTCCTCAGTAATGCACTTGTGACTTTTGACTTTTACTCACTGTTATCCAAATAAATCCCCTGCAATGTCTTCGTGGTGCAGTTCTTCAACATTATGTCTATTAATGTATGTGTATTAAAAACAATAAAAAACTTGTATGTTAAAGATAAGTGGTGGATATCACCTTACCATCAGCTAACCCGATTGCTTGTCTGTCCCTTTATACCAAATAACTAAGAATATACACAAAAAACTAAATAAGAAAATATCCCTAATGAATATTCTTTCTGTCGTAGGAAATTCTGAATGTAATTCGTAACAGATTTTGGTTTGAAACTTCCAACAACACTTTTATTGAGTTTATACCGTATGATGTAAGAAATAAAGTAATTCAAGATAAGAAGCCTCCGAAAATACCCGCTTTATATTCTAACACGACCATTTTCAATTGACCTCCAATACCGCGAACAGACAAAAAAGTTACTCTCAATTTTTGTTCCAAATTTGCCGAAGTTCAGATCAAATTATGTTGGGATTTGGTGGTTCTAATAAAACTTTTGTTGCAGCCGTAAATTTTCTTAGAATCTATACAGGGTGACGGTTTTATTACACCCTATGTGACCCTCAATGTTAAGCATTACAGGTAAGGTATAATTAGGCTATGGGAACGAAATTTATTGGGTCATTTTTTGTTTTCTTCATTTTAAATACTGAAAGCAATAGGAAGAGAACAACTGGACTAAAGTGGGGATAATTGACTCTCAAAATTAATCCTATTTTTTCTTTACCTTTTTGTTACAACATTGACTTTATATTTTGTTTTATTAATTTCAAAGGCCATAGAAACCAAACGTTAAGATGAAAGTAACGCTTTTTTATTTATTCTTTTAGAAATAAAAAAAAAACACATAATTCAGAAATGTGTAATACAATTGTTGAAAATAGATAGAGAAGTGAATCTGTTAAAGTAGTAGTGATAATAATAATATAGCGAAAGACTTTTAAGAACTAAAATAGCAATATGCTGGCCATACTAGCCGCAGAACTGACAACCGTTGGAGTAGAAGAGTTTTGGATGGATATAGGATGCCCACAGGCCTGGTAAAATGACGACTTGCTTAAGACGGCTGGCAGGATTTAGATGCGAGTAGCAAAAAATCAATCAGATTGGCGAGCAAGGGCAGGGGTCTATGTCCAGCTGTGGACTGTGATAGGCTGATGATGATGATGAAAGTTTTAAATGTTTGAAAATTTTAATAATGTTTTTAACCGAAAGACAGCTCTAGCTTTTTAAAGGCTCCGTCTTCCCATTACTCTCACTCTCCCCTTTAACCATTTTAACCTTTCTTATGTGCATTTTAGTACAGGCGGAAAAAACTTAATAAATGAATAGTATCCTTACTACGACGGGAAACACATTTTAATGTTAATCGTTACACTTGATTTCAATATATCGTTTACTGAAAATGGGTTCTTATGATTATTACGCTCTTATAGAACAACCAAAGTTGGTCGTAAAACGTCAGAATACAATTTACTAGTGGTTGCCCGCGGCTCCGCCTGCGTATATGTCGGTTATCGTGGCAAATAGTAGCCTATGTGTTATTCTGATGTAGAAGCTATATTACTGTAAAGTTTCATCCCAATCCATTTAGTAGTTTTTGCGTGAAAGAGTAACAAACATCCATCCATCCATCCATCCACCCATCCATACTTACAAACTTTACTTTCGCGTTTATAATATTAGTAGAATTCATGAACTACCTTTTGCTAGCTACTTCACCCAAGTATACGTTGGTTATCACAGTAAATAGTACGCTATGTCCTTCCTCAAGAATTTAAGTATCTCTATGTAAAATTTCATTGCAATTAGAGCAGCGATTTAGCCGTGAAAGTGTGATACACATTTTCGAATTTGTAATATTAGTATGGACCGTATTTCTTTAACTACGACAATTCTGGAAAGAACGTAGATATGTAAAAATATATACTACATATACATTATAGATGTCCAGGTGCGACGGTAATCACTTGATTAACGGTACCATGAGGTGTCCCGTTGTCACGTAGCGGCTTTAGGCTTTGTTCTGAGAGATTCGATCAGGTACCTCCGAGATAAGAGACACTTAACTTGAGTTTGCAAGGACGCCATGGGCTGGAGGCTGGAGGCCCAAGCGTCAGTCAGGTGAAGACACCATCAGGCTGGAGATAAGGCTCCGGCGTTGGAGGCCGGCGGCCCGGCCGCCGGGCGTGGTAGACGCCGGCAGCAAGTGGTGCGCAGGAAGCGGCACGCAGAAAGAGGTCGCGCAGAAAGAGATGCGCAGAAAGAGGTCGCGCAGAAAGAGCTGCGCAGAAAGAGGCCGAGCCGTCGTGCGCTCGCCTTATATACGTTCCCAGCGGTGGTAGGGCAGCGATCCACAGGTGGGGGCAGCAGGCCGGGGAGGATGGTGTTGCCGCGTGACATACTCCCCCCGTTTGACCAGAATTTTCCTGGCGAAAATTCTCTCGGCACCTTGGTCTTCTGCCTGCAGCGCCTCGCTGGTACCCTGGAACCAAGTAGTAAGGCAGATCAGAGTCTTTTAAAGGAAAAGATATAGTTCAAAAAAATAAGAGAAGACAAGTTGATTCGTCTGTATAGATCAGAGGCCAAGGTCATATAAGCTTAGTTCAAAAGCAGAAAAGGTTTAGTTAAAAAGTTTAAAATAAATTTCAAAAAAGAAATAGTTAGATCAGAATTTTCCGTTCAAACAAGAACGTAAACAAGGTGAGTCATACAGTCTGATGCTCAGTTAGAAATGTTTTAAGAATTCATTTTTATAGTGCAAATTATTATTTTTATTATTATTTTTCTTTAAATAGATGCGGTAATAGCAAGTTATAGTCATTAGTATGTTCGCTGATCATTAGTATGTTTGAAAGAGAAAAAAACTTTAAGGTTAACGATCGTAGCCGAGAATCGAACCTGTAATTATTGTTTAGAATATTAGATGTTTAAAGTGCGATATTTATCGTAGTTTTATTGTTTTGCAGTATACAATAATTTAGCATAAAGTAATGTAAAAGTTTTTCGAAAGTATAAAGAATATTATTATTATAGTATTTAAGAACGAGAAATGTTATATTTGCTTCACGACGCAGGAAATAATCTTCAGAGAGAAATAACACAGAGACTACGTCTGTGAAAAGTGTTAATTATGGAATGAGTAAACAAAATCACTGTTTAATAATTTGTTTAACTATCTTTGGCCCAATTTGCCGATCAAACGAGACCTTTTACAACCCATTTTAGATTTAATTTAGATAATTTGTCTTAGCCACCGAGAAAAAATATATCGAGCTATCAGTACCTTCTCAGGAATAGAGGGTTAATAGCCCACGGCTTCAACGTGAACATCTCGTGGTTCAACAACCATACTCGGATCAGAGTCCGTAACCATGTGGATGCGACCACAGTGACGACTTGCATTTTAGTTTTGAATTTAGCATGTAGAAATAAATTGGATTCTTGTTTTTAAAAGTAAATTGAATTGTAGTATTAGTTTATTATAGATTCCCTGGTCGCGAGTTATAAAATTAGAAATAGTTTGTGATTTTAGTAGTTTTTATATAGTAGCTTTTAGTAGCTATAGTAGTAGTAGTAGGTTTAGTTATATCGCTCAACCGTGTATACTTGAAGCGTTAAAACGGTGTGCAGATTAGAGTTAAGACAAGTTTGTATGTGGCCATTTTCAATCGAATTGAAAAGAGAGGTTAAGAGAACAAAATGACTATTTGTAGTCAATTAATTATATTTATATATATGGCTTTAAGCCTTATTTAGAGAGTTACCGACCGCTCTGTTATAATAATTATATATATATATGGCTTTAAGGCTTTTTTAAAGAGTTACCGACCGCTCTGTTATAATAATTATAGATATGTATATATATGGCTTTAAGGCTTATTTAAAGAGTTGCCGACCGCTGTGTAATACATAAATAAAGAAATCACCCATAACAATGATTGGTTTAGTACTAAGGCTTAATTTTAGGAGTCACTAACCGCTCCAAAGAGTATATAGAAGTACCAGTCCTAAAATGCATTAGGATTTAAAGAACCTTGAGAGTCTTTTAGAAGACATGAAGACGCATCATCATAAAGGTTACAATAAGTAACAATCAAGGGGTAGGGCCTTGAGTGTCTTTCAGAAGACATGATGAAGCAACATCATAAGGGTTACTAAGGGTAGAAGAACAAGATTTTCTGACGTTTTGATGGATGATCAAGGGCACGCCCAGAGCATTACTAGTCACCGATGAAGGCGAAAAGTCAAAGCTAAAATTCCAATCAGAACCGTCAGTAAACTTATTAGAGTTAAGTATTTATAGTGTAAGTATATTTAGTTATAGTGGCAGTATAGCCGGTTAGGTACAGATATACTTATGCGAGTAAATTTAAAAAGTTCTAGAATACTAGTAACGAGAGTAAAGAAATTATATGAACATATTGGTTTAGACCAAAATATACTCAGACGAACATACAGACATGAACCATACGAGTCAATACGATACCCACATAATGTGATTATTTTCAAGTAATCGTATTGCAATTTTATTCAAATCTACCTACATCTCAGGCATCATTTGTTAAAATTGTCTCAAGGTGAGAATAGTGCAACAATGTTGTAAGAAAACATGTTTTTATCTATCTTTTATAAGTAGGTATATAAGTAAGTAAGTGAATAACATCTGTAATGAATTCCAAAGACCGATAGAATATCATTTAGTTTATCGTACTGTAGTAAGTTGCAGCGGTAAATGGTAGTACTATCATTAGTAGGCATTTAGAATGCGTTTCGTTATTTAGGTTTACATTTCTTTCCTGGTTAGAATTTTGAGAAACAAACAATAGATGTGCAAGAAACGACGAGACTAAGAGCGTTTTTGACTAAATAGAAATAAATGTCGAATCAATCCTACGCTGACCGACAGTAGTAAGAAAATATTTTAAGAAAAATCGTAGACAATATATGACACGGAAACGACAAGACTCGGAGCGGTATGTCAAAAATATAACAAATATCGAATCAACCCTACGCTGATCGACGTTACAAACGACAACTGTACCAGATATTATTTAATGTATTTATTGTAAGTATATATGTTTATTGTAAGTAATCTCATCAAGAAAAAAAACGAATTGCATCTATTGCACAAGAAAACAAGTTATAAGCATGAGTTATTGAGAATATTTAGAACCAAGATGCAAATAGAAAGATAATAAAGGAAATGACCATAGCCGCAGATGTATATAGGAGTAGATAGAATTTTTTTTACGTGTAAGTTGAATAGTACGAGTAGTTTGTTTAGAAAAGTTTAACTCAAAGAAATTATTAAGTTTATTAATAAAGACAAGTTCAGTCTAGTTAGATATTTGAACAGAGATAATTTTAGTTAGATACAGCTATGTAAGCGATCAAGCGTGTTTAACAGAAAACAAAATTTGTCGAATCTCATCCAGGTTGTTATAACAAGATTAAGTGAGCCACAAGTAGTGACGCAGTACTAAGCGCGGCGAAACCGGTTTATTCTACGGCGTTGATCTAACGCATACCAGCGACGCTTAAGTAAAAATGTTATTTATGGAAGCTGGAAGCGAACGAAATTGAAAGCAACGCAGTAAGGTACGTGTGAAAGTACACGTGGTGGTAGTTGGCAAGAAAAAAAAGCAGTTGTAAATGTGTGATTTGCACGTGGTTTCTTCCACGCGTATATACGTTGAAAGAAAAAAAAAATTATAGCGAAAGCGGTTAAGTATGAGCAATCACACATGCAGTCTAGCACGTGCTCATAGCAAAAGAAAAAAAACACTTGCCTGGATGGAATTCAACACGAAACACAAGAAAAATACACAATCAGTACACAATAAAAAACAAAAATAATTACGAGGTAAACCGTGATCGGATCTTGAGAGATCCGATCACGGTTCAGTCGGGCGCCATGTGTCACGTAGTGACTTTAGGCTTAAGTTATTCTATTCCTTCTGCGCAGCTCTTTCTGCGCGCCTCTTCTGCGCGCCTCTTTCTGCGCGACCTCTTTCTGCGCGCCGCTTCCTGCGCACCACTTGCTGCCGGCGTCTACTACGCCCGGCGGCCCAGCCGCCGGCCTCCAACGCCGGAGCCCAGCACTACTCTTCGTGCTGGCGGCTGCCACGCCCGGCGGCTGCCGGGGACCGGCTCCTAAGTTAAGTACCTCTTACTTGGAGGTACCACTGTGGTCGAATCTCTCAAACCTACGCCCTGTAGGATCTACTTAACTTTGTGTTCACGAACCAATTTCATTGTCAACTTGCATACCTTTCAAATAAATATCATATATATATAGTGAAGTACGTGTCTAAATTATCTCCTGCTCAACCTCGTGGCCTAACCACCATCTTCACCTTTGAACCTCATGGCTCCTAAAGCCGCTACGTGACACATGGATGGTGTTACCGCGTGACACCGTGTATTATTTTTGCCCCATTGTACCATGAAAAATAAATAAATAGAGTCAAACTTCAATCACGCGATTGCAGCCGCAGTATAATTATTTTGATCAAACGAATATTTAAAACGAAGCATCGCTATTAATATAAATTTTATTTTCAGTGTGTCTAACAACATTTTAAAACTCCACAGAGAATAAAAAAAATTGACAATCTAAAATACAAACAAATATTTTCATTTGTATTGTGTGACTGTTTGAATATTTTCAACTGTCTATAAATTCTATAAAAGTTGTTTACAATTTCAAATATGTTAATTAGTTCAGACAATACTTTTTTTATTGGTATCATAAAAATATATTGGAGTTCATCAGGGCAAACGTCTGGTAGTCTAATCTCAACCACAACTCATTACTGTTTCAGTTTCAATTGAAATATAATGTATTATCGAATATATAAATAAATATTTTCATGACATCTAACAGCTAGTGTTATAGGTACTACAACTGATATAAATATATATATATACTCTCTCAGGGTGTTAGATGTCCGAATAATTTATTTATTTATTACTTTATGCACTAAAGTACAAAGGCATCTCAAGGTAGTAGAGTCACGCTGATTTCAGCACAGTATGGCCGGCTCGACCGGGGCGGTACTACCCTCGTACAGAAATTAACGTAAAATGACAACGTTCGTGCTGTCGTGTTTCGTTGATGAGTGCGATACCAGAGGCCCAAGGATGATAAGCATAACAAGGCCGCCATGGTGGGGGTCACCGTGCTGCATTGTTGCATTGTCTGCATTCGCAATGAGTATGGGGACCACCACTCTTGGATTCCGCTTTTGCTTTCCAACAGGCGGAGTAGAGTCATTTTGGTAGGCCCTTACATAAAAAAAGGCCATAGGTTGATGTGGAAACAGATGAAGATGTGCATTACACTTTGGTTAAGAGTTTAAAATACATCTACAAATACACGGTTACATATATGTAAATGTACACACATATACAAACACAAACATACAATACATACTACAATACATCAAGTAATTAGAATTAGATAAAATTAAATGTTAAGCTGTAAGAGTTTCATATAATACGATTACTAGGAACGCATGCAGTGGTTTGAGTATGTAAATAAGCTCTTTGTAATGTCAGCCACTTCAAAGATAAGTACATAACCAAAAGTTTGCTTTAAAGCCCGTTAAACTCAATTTAAAGTTTAAACAAATTTGAACTCACTTCTACGACTACATAGCAGATTTGTGTTGTTAATCTGATCAATGTTAAACTTTAAATCTATGTATTTGGAGTTGCAATTTATTTGTATGTTGTTAAAATTACCCGTTTTTTGTAAACAAATAGAACTAGCTTTTACTTGCGACGTACTTGGCTTGGGCCTCTTTTAAGTAAAAGTTTAATACGACTCTGCTTACCCGTTTGAAAAGAGTAGGAGAAATTGACACAAAACCTATAATCTATACCAACCTTTATGGCCAGCATGGTATAGTAGACCAAATCCTCCTTTACAACGAGAGGAGAGAGGAGGAGAGTCTATGTTCACCAGTCTACGATTAAAGGCGTGAGTGAAAAGAGATAGAGGACAGGTCAGACATGAATAAAAGCTGGACGAACCTATAATCTTTTTTTTATAGATAATTACCATATCCATATCTTATAGCTCAAAGAAAATGCCCACGGCAATCTGCTTCATGATTGGCCTGGTGGTTTAAACTTTCGCCACGCCGCCAAGTATTGTGGGTTCAAATTCCACATGAGACAACAATTTATGTGATCCACAAATTGTAGTTCTGAGTCTGGGTGTTCTTTGTTTGATACGTCATGTGTCGCAAAAGACGTTACAAACATTTCATGTATGTTTGTAACGTCTTTTGCGACACATGATGTATCAAATTCCTAATTCGGGAGTTGTCTACTTAAAAGAAAGAACAAAAAAAAGCTTAATTCCTCAAAAAATCCTCCTCCGCTCTCAGGAAATTGATACATTCATGTCTAATAGTTCTCAGAAAAATACCACATAGACATCTTATTATAATACCTTTTTTTTAATTTTCTCAACAAATCGCCCTTGATACCTTGATATATGCATGTTTGTAGTTGATTTTATTGAAATGCATATGTTGTTACTGAACATTGACCATTCGGTCAAGTGCACTTTAACATGCTGAATTACAATAATGAGCCACACAGTAACCTTGATCTAGATAATGTCATATGTTTACATTAAGAACTGTTTATGTGTGCTTATGAAAAGACTCTGGGAAATACTGTTTTAATGAAATAAAACATGTGTTAAACCGTTTGACACAAATAAATATCAACGCATTGTAGGAATTTTCTCAATGCTTTTCACAGACTTTAATTATCGATCTTCAATTAAACCCGGAGAAAAAGGCACTCAAAAAGCGGGAACTTGTATTTCTTAAGTTGCATGTGTCTATAGGCGGCGATAGTCACGTCTACTATCAGATCCAACTGAAAAAAACATTTACATGGTTACAAATATTCCATTTTGGCAAAATAGAGGTCCGGAAGCTAAATACTCAATAGGCCGCTACAGTATGAACCGCCATGTTGCATTGTCTGCAATCGCAATGAGTACGGTGACTACTGCTCTTGAATTCTTCTCAGACTTGGATCTTGGCAGGCTCATGTGTATCAAAGAAAATGCTTATTATTATAGAAAAAAATGTTACATAAATTAATGTTCCATTTATGTAAAATATTGGTATATTGTAATCAATAAACAGAAACACATGACCATAAATAATGTATACATATGCATCGCTTTGGCAAAGTAAGCAATTATGAATCCGTACAAATATTACAAATTCGACAGTAACTCTGTCTGTTAAGTTTTACTGACTAAACCTCTGCACCGATTTCAATGAAATTTGGCATAGAGATACTTTGATTCTTAGGGAAGGACATAGGCTACAGTTTACAGTGATAACCGAAATACACGTGGAAGGAGCCGCGCATTATGGAAATGAGAAATAGACTTATGAAACATACACACATATATATGAACTCAATTATCAGGTACAACTAAATTAATCTACAAGTAAAATAATTTAAGTAAAGTAATCAATCTGAAATTTGACTTTTAGAGACATTGATGACATCACATTCCTTAAACTCCTGAATTTTTCCAAAGGAATACATACGGGTACTTGCGTATGTTGTAATGCAATTGTACAATAATCTATTTTAGGCTTAACGTTCATTAAAACACGACTTATATTTGTTTGTTTTAGTGCTGTTTGAACAAACAATTCAATATTGTAAGAAGCAGTTCGCGACAGCAGATATATGTAGGTTAAATGGAACAATGTTCTATTAAGTGTTCCGTACCAATAGATTTTAATATGTTAAGGCAATGATTCTTGATATTTAGTTATATTTTTCTGAGTTGTTATTTTTCTTGCACGCTATTTACGAATCTAGATTGTCGATTACAGTGACTGTGTAATGTCTTTCTCTTTGTTTATCTGATAGTTCATTTGCTCTTTCACATTTGCAACATGAAAAACAAGACTAAAAATATTTAAAATTAACTTTTATAGAGACATGATCCTCAAAGATTTATTTAACTATTATATCTTGATTTTTACACACCTCAAATGCAGCAAATGTGCATGTGACTCCGTAGTGGTTTGCTTTTTATGTTATATGATCTTACCGCTCGTGTAATATATATTAATAAAAAAATGTAGAATAATGAAATATATTAATGCAGTTCATCTAAAACATTGAGGCTATAAACAAATAAAATAAATATTGTGAACATATAACACACACCGCCATCTAGTCCCAAGCAAAGCAGGACTTGTGTTATGGGTACTAGACAATTGATATAAATGCATATATACTTTTTTCTAAATACATACATTTTATACATATTTAACACCCAAACTCCGAAACAACTATTTGCAGATCATACAAACATTTGGTCCGACCCGAGAATCGAACCCGAGAATCGAACCCGAGTCTTCAATCACGGCAGTCGCATAACGCTACCACTGCTCCACCGAGACAGTTAAAATAATTAAATTAAAATAAATTAAATTAAAAACGACTGCCTCGTTGATCTCGCGGTTAGCGTGTGCGACTGCTGATCGTGAAGTCTCGGGTTCGATTCCCGGGTCGGACCAAATGTTTGTATTATCTACAAATATTTGTTTCGGAGTTTGGGTGTTTTCTTTGTATAATATGTGCGTATTTACAAAAAAAAAAGTATATTTGCATCAGTTGTCTAGTACCCATAACACAAGCTCTGCTTAGCTTGGGACTAGATGGCGTTGTGTGATAGATGTCCGAAAAATTATTAAATAGTGTTATATGAAGATAACTATTTGAAACTTTATGAAGAACTGGCACATCGGCAAATCTGGCCCTAAGCATCTATGCCAATATTATCTACAAATTCGAAACTAACTCTGAATTTAATAAAGTAAGGTAAGGCGATACTTTGATTCTTGAAGAAAAAGCTAGTTTTTGAAGAAGGGTTATTGACATTGTTATTACAAGGGGCATTAATATTTATAATGTATGGTCTAGGTAATAAATTCTGATTTCAACTATGATACAGACATAACATTATGTTACTATTTAATTCATCATTCTCTCTAATGCCTTCTCAAACCGCATCTGTCTCCTCCTTAAGTGAACAACACAACGCGTCTGTGGCAAAGTCATCACCATACATCATGACATTGAACTAGTAATTAAAAGGAGTTCATAGCAATGCCATTATATTGTGAATAAGCATTTGTATCAGTTGTGTCTACTGTCCTTAACACAAAACATAAAATATTAGGAATATTGGTCATCATATGATAGAGATTAATTAAGTGGTGATTAGAATAACTTTTACCGTAAGTGGGGATATCAAAATGGGATTCATAAAGTTTACAATAAAATCAATAGTGTTAATATTACTGATGATACGAACAGTTGGAGTGTATAGTAAAGATTTGAATGAAACAGAACGAGCTCTGAGAGCAGCTTTTGTGCAAAAACTATTGAACAAGCAAAGATATTTGGATGGAAGGATCAAATTAGTTGGTGGACCGAATCGATTTGAAGGTAAAATAACTAACATTATTGTAAGAGTTTTTTTTTTATTTTTTTTTTATTTAAATAGGGGGCAAGCGAGCAGACGTATCACCTGATGGTAAGTGATTACCGCCGCCCATGGACACCCGCAACACCAGAGGCGTCACAGGTGCGTTGCCGGCCTTTTAAGAAGGAGTACGCTCGTTTCTTGAAGGTTTGAAGGTCGTATTGGTCCGGGAATACCGCAGGCGACAGTTCATTCCACAGTTTTGTTGTGCGAGGCAGAAAGTTTCTTGAAAAGCGCACCGTTGTGGACTGCCAACCATCTACATGATGGGGATGAAAGTTTTGTCGCGTAGGACGATGGCGGAAAGAGGCGGCAGGGATCAATCCGAACAATTCCTGTGTTTTGTGGTGTGTGGAGTGGTTTTAAGAAATGATAAGTATACTTCATAGGGGCAGGCAGGTCGTCTATAAATAAATAAAGTTAGAGTGTTTGTTTGTAATATTAAAATAACCGCTTTTTACTTAAGGCATATGTATGTATACACGGCACATATACCAAAAATGTACTTAATTTTTTTTTTGTCTGTCTGTCTGTCTGTTTGTTCCGGATAATCTCTGGAACGGCTTGACGGATTTTGACGGGGCTTTCACTGGCAGGTAGCTGATGATCCAGGGAACACCTTAGGCTACTTTTTTAGACTAACTTTGTCCCGCAGCATTACTCGTGGTACAACAATAACCACGGGTAACACCGCGGGGTTCAGCTAGTTGATGTAAAAAAAATAAGCTTTGATTCAAGCACAGATATGTGTGTTACTTACGACAATCAAATTTCGGAATATTTTTTAGTGAATCAGTTTTGGCAAAAAAAATTTTTTTTAGGAAATGTCTATATCTACCATGCCGGGCGATGGGGAGCTGTGTGTGATGATTCCTGGGATGATGCTGCAGCTCATGTAGTCTGCCAAACCTTCAACAAAACTGGTGTGGCTACTCAAGGTAGCCAATACGGAGAAACCACGGGTAATTTACTTCTCTATGTAAGAAATAGTATCTCAACCACGACGGCCATATTTCCATACTATTGACGTAATTCTAGAATTTTATTTCATTCATGTATTAACTAAAATTAAATTCTATATTTAAACCACTTCTGAATTGGAATCGAGCGGTGTTAATGTAATTACATTTTAAGCGTTTAGACTCATGTATGTTTCCGTGTGACCTCTGACATTCGCATCTCGTTAATAATCACTTGTTAGATTCGGAACCATGTAGATAGGAGGGCCCGAAATACACAAATATTTTTTTTCATAAGAAATTATATAATATTTTTTTTCCAAAAGTAATAAAATAAATTGTGCAAATTTACATTGTTACCAATAACTACGTTCATTTTTCGATCCAGTCTTTTAAGACAAGTGATAAACAGACACTTACAAAATGTTTGCATAATTCCAAATTTAGAAATTACAATATATTTATATGATCTTGATGTATTTTATGCATAATTTAAATTATTTGCGAGTAGTAAGTGGTCTGAAGACTATATATTTAGAAGTTAAGATATTGATTTAAATTTACGTTTAAATTGTAATCCCAAAATCTTAAAATAGGTTAAAGAATACGTAGTATACCCTAACTGTGATGCATTCTACTAATATATAGTATAATCTTCCCTTCTCTTCGATTAATATATATACGTAAGAAGTTATAAGAAGGCTGAAATATTAATCTGGTAGTCATTGAATCTGCAGTTATTTGATTACATTTTTATTTCCAGCAAAATATTGGATGGATGATGTAGTCTGTCAAGGTGATGAAACATCACTTTCACATTGTATTTTCACTGGCTGGGGTTCTTCTGATTGTGAATCTGATGAAGCAGCCGGCGTTAAATGTATGAACATAACTGAAGTGCCTAAAAATTTTGTTAAAAAGAAACGAGAAAGTAAGAAGTTGCATGAAATTTTGGACCTCAGCCATACAAGCTTGAGATTAGCTGGTGGGAATAGTAATAATGAAGGCAGAGTAGAGGTGAGTTTAAAGAATCCATCAACTGATATTTGTCTTGGAAAGTTTTGAAATTTATTGATAAATTCCCTGATAGATGATACTGAATTGATTGATTATTTAGTGTAAGAAGACAAATATGTTAAATACCCATATGTGTAACAGCATTTTATGACAGTCAGACAATCCGAATATTAAACAGATATTGATGAAACCAGCCATTGGAAACGTAATTTTCATAGTGAAATTAATCTGTACTTGTAAAAATGTTCCATAAGAAAGGAAGCTATAACTGGAATATGGCTTTAGGTAATAAATAATAACAATGTCATAAAATGGAAAGGATTTATTAATTTATCTCTAGTATCAAAAATACAGAGTGTCATTACTTCTATTCGTACCATGGGTGTCCTAAGATGCGACTAAGGG
This sequence comes from Spilosoma lubricipeda, assembly GCA_905220595.1. Lineage (NCBI taxonomy): Eukaryota > Metazoa > Arthropoda > Insecta > Lepidoptera > Erebidae > Spilosoma > Spilosoma lubricipeda. The sequence continues at coordinate 10,698,732 of HG992296.1, read as the reverse complement.
AACAAACAACGTAGGACAAAATCACTGCAAAAGAAGGAAAACTTGGAATAAATTCTATACCAATCCGCCTGACCAGTGTATTATAGTGGGCCAATCACCTTTAATAAGACAGGCATATATTCAGTAGTGGACAGCCAACAGCTATTGATGTATGTATGATCAAGTACTTTAATGACAATAATCAAATATAAGAAAAATATTTCACCGTGGGAGAGCCACGCTACGGCATGCTTGGACAGGCTCGACCACGGCCTCACAGAAAACTAGTAAGAAACAGCGCCTGCACTGTGTTTCATCGAGTGAGTAAGGATACCTGCGGCCCATACCCCAACCCTTCCTCCCATCCCTCTCCTTGTGAACCCTCTGGTGTTGTGTTGTGTCCATGGGCGACGGTAATCACTTACTATGAGGCGATACGTCTGCTCGTTTGCCCCTATTTCATAAAAAACTGAAAATAAGTATGTTCTAAGTAGTCAACTTGTATCAAAATATTTTTTCTCAGTATATCGGTGGTGATGATTGACTCAAATAAATCATTTACTCACCATGCTACATTGCCTTCATTTACAATCAGACAGTGTAGGTAAAGCCGAATTTGATAAAAATTATTAAATCATGCAAGATCATCAAATCTTCGATAAAATATCGCTTTTCCATCAGATTTTATGCTCAATAAGGGTTATCATAATGAAAGCAAAGAAATTCAGCCATTCAAGCAAGTGAACTGACCCGTTTAATGTGTGTGTAAACATTTATCTGAATATCAGTGACCCGGAACAAATTTTCTATTTACTAACAGTTCTTTCGTCTACATTCACTACTTATGGAACTGGGGCTTAACTATAAATGTGTATAAATGAATACATGATTTGAAGAAACGTACATAGACATGAATGTTTCTGTAGGTGTGGAAATCTAAAATTTTTGAAAAATCTACACCGTAACCGTTTTTCATATAAGAAAAGATAAAAGAAAGCAAAATTTATAGAGAGAAGACTCTAATATAAAGTAAGAGAGCTGCAAATATAAGGTGTACCTATATTTTTTTTAAATAAATATATAATTAAATATATTTCTGACATGTAACACACAACGCCATCTAGTCCCAAGGTAAGCAGAGCTTCTGTTATGGGTACTAGACAACTGATATAAATACATATATACTTTTTTTTTTGTAAATACATACATATTATACATAGAAAACACCCAAACTCCGAAACAAATATTTGTAGATCATACAAACATTTGGTCCGACCCGGGAATCGAACCCGAGACCTCATGATCAGCAGTCGCACACGCCAACCGCTAGACCAACGAGGCAGTCGTTCGATCGAAATCGACACAAAATCCAATGATAGTCATCATTGAATAAGTAAAAGAAAGCATGGTAGAATTATTTTAAAATGGTTAATTCACAGATTTACCACAATGGCACCTGGGGCAGTATCTGTCCAGACGGCTGGACCCTCTACGAAGCTTCAGCAGTCTGTCGACACCTGGCATTAGGATATGCTGAACAGGCAGCACAAACGAACTACTTTGGTAACTCAAAGATCGTGCTCAGTGGCGTGGTCTGCGAAGGGAACGAAACCAACCTATTCCAGTGTAATCATCAAGAGTATGGAGAAGTAACTTGTCCTGGAGAAGCTGGTTAGTGAATAATAATAATAATAAATATTTCGGACATCTAACACACAACGCCGTCTAGTCCCAAGCTAAGCAGAGCTTGTGTTATGGGTACTAGAACAACTGATATAAATACATAAATACCTTTTTGTTTGTAAATACATACATATTATATATAGAAAACACCCAAACTCCGAAACAAATATTTGTAGATCATACAAACATTTGGTCCGACCCGGGAATCGAACCCGAGACCTCAAGAATAGCAGTCGCGTACGCTACCACTGCGCCACCGAGGCAGAATAGTTATATATTTAACAGAAATCCCAGTCTGACAGAACTGTGGGTTTTGTATAGGCTACTACTGCTGACAGCCGTAGCTGTGTGGTGGTTACCGTGTTGATCTGTAAACGCTGGGGACTCCACTAAAATATAGGGTCTGAGTAGTGCCTAAAATAAGCGTAGAATACCAAGACCTTTTGACCTCGATTTCTTGCGATGTGGATATAAGAGTTGTTTTCTTGGTTAACAGCAATTTACTATCATCTAGTCTTAAATCGTTGATAACTATCTCAAGATTATCATGCATTTACGTTTTGCATCTTTAAAGGAATTCTTATAACATCGCGAGAAGAATAATAATTCTGAATATATTCACAATGAACTATAGGATAATTTCAAAATTTATCTTCTAAATTTTGCTTTTGTGTTAAATTTTATTCACTAGTTAGCTTACATAAATCTGTATCATTTTCAAAGTTAGAAAAAAGAATTCTCGAAAATTAAACAAATACCTACTTTTATATATACACTAAACTTTACAAGGAGTTTAAAATATAACTATACTCTTCAGTAGCAATGATTATTGAAATATACTCAAATATCATATGTGTTACCATTATTCATGTGACTTATTAATATTTAATATTTCGGACACTTAACACACAACGCCATCTAGTCCCAAACTAAGCAGAGCTTGTATTATGGGTACGAGACAACTGATATAAATACTTAGATACTTTTTTTTTTTTGTAAATACATACATATTATACACAGAAAACACCCAAACTCCGAAACAAACATTTGCAGATCATACAAACATTTGGTCCGACCCGGGAATCGAACCCGAGACCTCAAGAACAGCAGTCGCGTACGCTACCACTGCGCCACCGAGGCAGTTGTATTATATGTATATTCATTCATGAACCTACGTTAAATTCAAATATCAATTTAAGACATTACCAGCCTCATAATACAGATTAGTTCTAACAATTTCCTGTCACGACGTTTAGTAATCTATACAAATAAATAAAATTGGAGTGTCTGTTTGTAATATTAAAATAACCGCTTTTTACTAAATGCATATGTATGTATACACGGTACATCTACCAAAAATGTAGTTAAAAATATTTTTGTTAGTCTGTCTGTTTGTTCTGGGTAATCTCTGGAACGGCTGGACCGATTTTGACGGGACTTTCACTAGCAGATAGCTGATAATACAGGGAGTAACTTAGGCTCCTTTTTTTAGACTAACTTTGTCCCGCGGTGTTACTCGCGGTACAACAATAACCGCGGGTAACACCGCGGGGTTCAGCTAGTATAACTAAACTTATAATTCATATTAGAGATGCAAATTGAATCACGTAATTCCCGTGCTTAGCATTAATAACTACTCTCATTTATCAGTTGAGAAATGTTTAGTGTTATGTTTACCGCTTCTCAAAATGGGGGTCATAGACCCCATTGTCTTTCAACTTACAAAAATTCTATAAATGTAGCTTTACTTTCAATAAGCTAATACACTCTATTTATTGACATATTCTTATCTTGAAATTATGAAGAGTGAGGTTCATTAAACAAACATTGGTAGGTAAATTTTAAAGGTAGGGAATAAAAATCAATTACAGTAATTATAAAATAGCGGACCTAAAAATACATATACATTTAAGAAATTGTATACGTTTAGTAAAAAATTACTTTTTGTAGAAAAATAAAGTATAAATATTTTTGATTAGATTTAATAAATCTCATTCCAAAAGTCACATAATGTTTTATGTCGCAAAATAAAAAAAAACGTTAGACATTTTGTAGTTTAAAGTTTATATAACAATCTCGATCTATCATATAATGAATCTGAAAATTATACAAGTCTTTCGCTTATTAATTATATTGTAAAATACCTCCAACTTATTCCATTCTTTTGTTTGAATTATAAAACATTATGCATATTTAATTTCACGTTATATACTGAGTAATAGATTTTTGAGCCATATGGGGTCATAGAGCTCAAAATCTTTGGCATACGCTAGAATATACGAATCCAAATGTATCTACTAGATACTGCATCAATTTGTAATTTCTCTTCAACAAAACAAAGAAACTCTTCAAAGGCATTTTGTACTGCCTATTGATGTATATTATATTATGTGTAAAACAAAATAACCCATTTAACAATACTAAAATTGCAAATCCGGGCCGGGTCAATAAATAGTCACATATTACCATTCATTAATTGACCATGCCCGAATTTGCATGGAAGTATATATTAAGAATTCTCGAATTACCTCAAAGTACCATAATATGCTCGTATTACAGATAAAAACCTTCATCTTGAATCAATTTATCTATTATAGCTGACCCACGCTACCTCGTTTGCGTCTCCTATTGCCCGTAGCGTGATAATTTTACCACGTTTTTTGAAACATTCTCCATTGCTGCTTCGCTCCTATTAGTCTTATCGTGATGATATATATCCTATAACCCTCCTCGATAAATGTACTATCCAACACTGAAAGATACTTTCAAATCGAACAAGCGGTTCCTGAGATTAGTGCGTTCAAACAAACAAACAAACTCTTCAGCTTTATATCTATTCATCTATACAAATAAATAAAATTGGAGTGTCTGTTTGTAATATTAAAATAACAGCTTTTTAATCAATGCATATGTATACACGATACATATACCAAAAATGTAGTTAAAAAAAATTGTCTGTCTGTCTGTTCCGGGTAATGTCTGGAACGACTGGACGGATTTTGACGGAACTCTCACTGGCTGGTAGCTGATGATCCAGGGAGTAACTTAGGATACCTTGTTTAGACTAACTTTGTCTTGCGGCTTTATTCGCGGTAGAATAATAACAGCGTGTAACACCGCGGGGTTCAGCTAGTATTAGAATAGATTGAAAACTGTATTAAAAGTTGTGCACTTTAAAAGGTTTAAACGAACAGACAACGAATCAAGAGGCGTCCAATTGGATAGGCCTATGTCCAGCAGTGGACTGCGATAGGCTGATGATGAAGCGAACAGACAGCGGATACGACTTTATTTTATACCAGCTGAACCCCGCGGTGTTACCCGCGGCTATTGTCGTACCTCGGGTAACGCCGCGGGACAAAGCTAGTCTAAAAAAGTAGCATAAGTTACTCCTTAGGTAATCAGCTATCTGACAGTGAAAGTCCCTCAGCCGTTCCAGAGATTACCCAGAACAAACAGACAGACAGACAGACAGACCGACAGATAGACAGACATGATATTTTGGTACAAATATTGTGTATACATATATAATGCATTTATTAAAAAGCGGTTCTTTTAATATTACAAACAGACACTCTGATATTATTTTTTTGTATAAATTTATAGACTGTATAAAGATATTTAAGCAAACAATGAACATATCGTTATTTTAACTTCGAGGAACAAAAACTTCGATGAGTGAATGCGGGGCTTTAGTAAAATATTCAAGCAAATAGGCTACTTGGTATTCTTTCCGAAAGAAAAAGTTTTCAAAAGCGTTTCATCGATACAAATAAATAAAATTGGAATGTCTGTTTGTAATATTGAAATAACCGGCTAGACCGATTTTGACGGGTCTTTCACTGATAGGTAGCTGATGATTTAATGAGTAACTTAGGCTACTTTTTTTAGACTAGCTTCACCCCGCGGTGTTACCCGAGGTGCGATGATAACCACGGGTAACACCGTGGGACTCAGCTAGTATATAATAGATGCCGTAAAAGTAGATAGCAAATTGTTACATAAACTCATTCTACTACGCAACCATTTAATTTAGGATACCGTTTTTTTTTTAAGAAAATATCTAAAAAATTACATAGCCATCTGACAATTAATAAGTGACTGTCACTACGCGTGGAGTACGTTACCGGCCTTAAAGTAAGGCAGCTGGAGGTTCCCCGGGCCGGACGGGGTTCCAGCCCGAGTGATGGCCCGAGCCCTCGACCATATGTCGGACCGCCTCAGGGAGGTGTTGGACGCTAGCCTGGCGTCCGGACGCTTCCCTGAGTGCTGGAAGAGCGGGAAGCTGGTCCTATTGAGGAAGCCGGGACGACCTGCCGATTCGGTCGCGGCCTATAGGCCCATCGTGTTGCTGGACGAGGCGGGCAAGTTGTTTAAGAGGATACTCTCTGCCCGCATCGTCCGGCACCTCTGCGAGGTGGGGCCCGACCTGTCGGACGCCCAATTCGGATTCCGAGAGGGGCGTTCGACGGTCGATGCCGTGATGCGCCTTAGGGCCGTGACCGAGGAGGCAGTGAGCTGTGGCGGCGTGGTGTTGGCGGTGTCCCTGGACATCGCCAACGCCTTTAATAGTCTGCCATTCAGCTGCATCGGGGAAGCACTCCAATACCACGGAGTGCCAGAGTACCTGAGGCGGCTGGAGGCAGACTATTTGCAGGAGCGTACCGTCGTGTACGAGGATCGAGATGGCGCCTTGAGACGGCGACCCATGTCGTGCGGCGTTCCGCAGGGGTCTGTCCTAGGACCACTCCTGTGGAACGTGGGATACGACTGGGTCCTAAGAGGTCGTCTCCCCCCCGGGCTGGGCGTAATTTGTTACGCTGATGACACTCTTGTCACAGCCCGGGGGGCGAACTTCCAGGAGGCGGCGCGCCTGGCCACCATTGGTGTTTCGCTGGTGGTCGGGCGCATCGAGGCGCTGGGCTTACGGGTGGCCCTGGACAAGACGGAGGCCCTGCTATTCCATGGGCCCCGTCGTGGGCCGCCCCCCGGCGCCTCCATAGTGGTCAACTCGGTCCTCGTACCGGTTCGGGCCCAGATGAGGTATCTGGGCCTGATCCTCGACGGTAGGTGGCTCTTCGACGAGCACTTCCGACAGCTTGGTCCCAGGCTGGTCGACGCTGCCTCTGCCCTTGGGCGACTTTTGCCCAACTTGGGTGGAGACAGCGTCGCAACGCGACTCCTCTACACGGGGGTGGTCCGGTCGATGGCGCTGTATGGGGCACCGGTGTGGGTGGCGGCTCTGACTGCCCTCAATAAGGCCCGCCTCTGGCGGCCTCAGAGGGTATTGGCGGTCAGAGCCATACGCGGATACCGCACGGTGTCCACCGAGGCGGCGTGCGCCTTGGCCGGAACACCTCCGTGGGATTTGGAGGCGGAAGTGCTCGCCGAAGTTTATCGACGGGTGGCTGAATTCCGGGCGGAGAGAGGCATTCGCCCTCCGCCCGAAGAGGTACGCGAGTGGCGTGAAGCCGCCCGTCGAGCCACGATGGCTCGCTGGTCGTTCCGGCTGGAGACTCCACGCGCTGGCTTTGCCGCCCTGGAGGCTCTCCAGCCGGTCATCCACGAGTGGGCAGGGCGGCAGCACGGGACTCTTTCCTTCCGACTGACGCAGGTGCTTTCCGGGCATGGATGCTTCGGGAAGTACCTGCACTCGGTCGCCAGGAGGGAACTGAGTCCCGCCTGCCACCACTGCGACTGCAGTGAGGACTCGGCCCAGCATACGCTGGCGATCTGCCCTGCTTGGGCGTCGCAGCGCCGGGCCCTCACTGCAGTCATCGGAGGGGATCTCTCGCTACCGGCCATCATTCGCTCTATGGCCGGTAGCGACAGCAGTTTTACCGCGGTCGCAGCCTTCTGCGAAGACGTAATTTCGCAGAAGGAGGCGGCGGAGAAGGCCCGGGAGGACGACCTCCACTCGGACCCGATCCGCCGCCGGCGAACCGGGCGGCGGAGGCGCGGATACCAGCGCCTCATGCCGCCCTGAGTGTGGCCGCGGATGGTGGGGACGGGTTTTCCCCTCCATCCGCTTTAGTGGTCACCCGCGAGGAGGCGACGTTACGCGTGTGCCGTACGTCGCCTAAAATATGAGAGTTTTACCAGCAGACGGTGCCCGCTTCAGTGCGGGCAGGCGCTGGGAGGGGTCCTTATGTGTTAATAACAGCAGTCCCCGGATCCCTCCCGTCTCAGGCGCAGAGTGGCACACCGTGTGGTTTTAGTCGGTTCGATTCCGACACACCGCCCCGCCGCAAGCCCCGGCGGGGTGACGGCCCGAGGGGGTTTCCACACGTAAAAAAAAAAATAATAAAAAAAAAAAGGTAGCTGGAGGTTGGTCTTCCCTCCCTTAAAATATTGATACATCCAAACTAAAGAGTAAAGAAACTTTCATGCGTACAATGTCATATTAAGTGCGTACGTACAACAAAACTTTGAAAAGAAAACCAACCCATCAGTAGATGAGGACGTCCTCGTCTTATGTAAACTTGAAAATATTGTTTATACGATACAGATAAACGGTAGGTAGTTGGAATTCAAAAAAAAAATTGTGAAACAATGTATAGTGTCGGTGTTATCTGTCCCTGTGAATGTATTCTTTAGTGTAATTCATTATTACAATTCTTTATGTACATTCGCAATGAGGACTTGGACCACTACTCTTGGATTCAACGTCCGCTTTCTAGCAGGCAGATTATAGTTCGTTTTGGCAACTTTTAGTTCGATTTCAGGTCATGTTGCAGCTGTAGTTTGCACTTATTATTTAGCAGACCTGGTGCTTGATACCACTGCCATAGAGCGATCAGCTCATCTCCATGATGTTATGATGTTCCAGCTACAGTGTGCTATGGAAGAGTTCTGTTTGACAAAATCTGCTTATGAGGTATTTCCATTTTTAGTTTTTTTTAGTTTCTCATTTATAAAAAACTAACATTTTCATTCACACTTATCCATACTTCAATACTAATATCATAAATTCGAAAGTAACTTTGTCTGTCTGTTAGTAACGCTTTCACGGCTTAATCGCTACATCGATTTCAGTGAAATTTGACATGGAGATATTGTGATTCTTGAGGAAGGACATAGGCTATATCTGCAGCGATAAGCGACTTACACGGGCGAAGCCGCGTGCTACCATCAGCTATTATTGACTTCAATATTATATAGAACAATAACAACCCAACTAAATTCCTTTGACTATAGTAAAACAAGTGAAGCTAGAAATACAGAAATACGTAAAGCTCTTTCAGGCATCAATCGTATTAAATTCTTTTCTTGTTTATTATTTACTAGCTGACTAACGCAACCTCGTTTACGTCTCCTATTGCTCGTAGCGTAGGTTATAATTTTGCCACGTTTTTGTAACATTTTTCATTGGTGCTCCGTTCCTATTAGTCTTAGAGTGATGATATATAGCCTACAGCCTACCTCAATAAATGGGCTATCTAACAATGAAAGAATTTTTCAAATCAGACTAGTAGTTCTGAGATTAGTGCGTTCAAGCAAACAAACAAACTCTTCATCTTTGTGTACTAGTATAGACTACAACTATTAAATTAAATGTAAATTCTAATTTATTCATAACAATTTGAGTTATGAGTAGCCAATTTAAAACAGAAACGACAACGCATTATTTATTGCAACTTGACGGTATCTTTTATGCTTGAAGAGACTTAAGGCTTCAATACATTAAACAATTATTAAAACATTAAATCAAAATAGTGTTTATGAATGTAGTGAATGTAAAACTGCGATATTTAGTATGAAATGTAAAGATGATTTATCCATAAAATGACCAATATCATTATTTGGATTTTTGTTTTTGATATATTTTTTCAAGTGTAACCGTTCGCACTAATACAGCTTACTACTAATGTTTCGTCGATTTCTATACATCGCCTGAACATAAACCTAACCTTTATCTACGAAATTTCACATTCCTCCGTGCACTAAATTTATTTCAAAATAAAAAACTAGTTCATGTTTTGTTAAGTTTCTGCTATCTCAAATATTCTGAAAATTATATTTCAGATACAAAAAACGAATCCAGATTGGCAATTTGAGACCCGTCGCTTACTCCGCTTTACTGCGTCTTCTCTGAATGCTGGCAATGCAGAATTCAGGCCTTATTTGCCAAAGCACTTGTGGCAATGGCATCTTTGTCACATGTAAGTATTAAGTTCATATTATAAGTAGTAATTTACGGTATTACCGGATCGAAAAATCCCTTTAAGAAAAAAGCATAATTTCTCTAGCGGTCGGTAACGGATTTGTATTTAGATTCATACACTATTTTCCTATAAGGAATCAAGCTTCTCATTTGCCTACTATCAATTTAGTCTAATATTAGTTACGCACGTGCATTTTAGGATGAATTTTACTACCAATGTAAGTAGACAGAAACAATATTTATCTCGAATCAACCAAATTCTTAAAATCTATTGGAGTGTCTGTTTGTAATATTAAAAAAACTGTTTTTTTACTAAATGCATATGTGTGTATAAACGGTGTATATACCAAAAATGTATTTAAAATTTATTTTGTCTGTCTATCTGTTTGTTCCGGGTAATCTCTGGAACGGGCTTTTACTGGCAGGTAGCTGATGATCCAGGGAGTAACTTAGGCTACTTTTTTTTAGACTAACTGTGTCCCACGGCGAAACACGCGGTAGGACGATAACCGCGGGTAACACCGCGGGGTTCAGCTAGTAAAGTATAAAATAATATGTTTGTTTCGTAAATGCTTTACTTGCAAATAATCGATTTCAATCATTCATTATCGCATTTTTTTCTAGGCACTATCACAGTATGGAAGTATTCGCCACTTTCGATATAACGGATGCTGCAGGCAAAAGAGTTGCAGAAGGTCATAAAGCTTCCTTCTGTTTAGAAGATAACAGCTGTATGCCAGGAGTTGAGAAGAAGTACTCTTGCAAGAATTATGGTGATCAAGGTATTTATCTTCTTAATGTGTTCTCTACTTCTACACTTAATAACTAAATGTTAGATATCTCCTAGTCGGGGCAAAAGGCTGGACAGTAATCTTTCATCCGATTGAGCTAGAGTTTTGCCTTGATTGAATTGCACGTATTACCAATATTTCTAGCCTCGTTTGCCACTATTGGTTATCACGTTGGCTCAAAACGAACTCCTTCATGTTTCTAAATGACTTATGCGCAGAGTCTTTCGAATTAATGTTTTTCAAAGCATCATATAATCAACGATAAAATTAATAATAAACCAGATAATGGACTTAGTCTGAAAAATGAAGGTAGTGTTTGAAATTTAGATTCACAGATCTCGGTTCTAGTAGACAAAAGTTTTATAATTCATTACTTTAAAGTTAAATTAAAATACTAGGATATCCAAAAGCAGTAAAAATATTTACAGACAATTGTCAAAAAATTACTCCGCATCATCGCCTACCGGTGATGTTTAAATAAACTGGCAACATTGCCACTTTGAATGGCAATGATAATTCTCTGTTCCTAAAAAAGTCCGGCAAAGTTTTATTCATATAATATACACAGATATTTCCTTTTAAATAAAATTGTTATTTCAGGTATATCAGTAAATTGCTCAGACATTTATTATTACAACATCGACTGCCAATGGGTAGATGTAACTGACTTACAACCAGGAGATTACAAATTTAAAGTGAGTGACTTATACTAATATTATATAAAAAAGGTAAACACTAAAACCCAATTACGACAAAAAACGACGCTGAAAAAGTATGAAACAAGTTTAAAAAGCCGTAGTCACGCGTTACATAGAAACGTACCATAACAATGTAACAACGCGTGACTATGGCTTTTTAAACTTGTTGTATACTTTTTCAGCGTCGTTTTTTTGTTTTTGTTGGGTTTTTCGTTTTAATTTTTTTATTTAAAATGATTTGTTGCCATAATGTTAATTTCTTTGCAACGTGTATTTTATATATACCTACCATAGAAATATCAGAATTAACGAATAAATACGGACAAAGTCACGAGCAAATGCTAATACTTACATATTTTATAAATTTACAAGTAATTTCTAATGATACCAGACACGGCATATTTATTTCACTTTTTTTAACACAGTACTTTATGACCGCTAGAGAGCGCCACATTAGAGTTAGTGACACGTCATATAGTCTATAACCAGCGGACGATCACGATGCCTCATTTCTCCAGTTCTAATAAGTAATTGAGGAACCATGAGGGAACAGATGAACATACACACACACATACATACGTAGCCTGTCTAAATCATAACCCTACTTTGGCTTTGTCGTAGTCGGGTAAAAATTGAAAGGAATTCTGTCTGGTACGCTTTGAATAACCGCTAAACCGCTACACTGATTTCAATAAAATTTCCCATGTAAACTTTAATTCTTGAGGAAGGATATAGGCTCATTACCGCAGTAACCGATGTACACGCGGGTGGAGCTGATCCCACAAAAGTATCATATTTAAACATTACTCCGCCTCAAGTGATAGCTACCACCTGTCAGTAATATCGCCTGTCTATAAGAACTTCTTTTGTAAATTAATCAGGAAATGAATCATCACTTCACATCATATCATCATCAAAGTTAGTTCTAGACAGTTTTGTGGATGTTCAAACAGAAAAAAATAAAACTCTTTGTTGACTCATAAATACCTACTTACTAAAATATGTAATACCAATTATCATTAGAACTGTAATAGCTGTTAGTTTCATTTTCATTAAAATATCATAATTCTTCAACAAAGTTCATAAACGTAGTATTCTTGCACTTACCAGTTATTTACAGTTCGACATTAAATAGATTGGATTTGTTAATACTTTTATTACAATTTTAGGTAGCAGTAAATCCTCACGCCAGGGTACCAGAGCAACAGTATCACAATAATGCTGCATCCTGCCAATTGAGACTTGCCGAAACCTATGCCGTAATATATGGTTGTCATTTAGAAAGACCATGAAACTCTTACAGTTTGGATACTCTGTATTAGATCAAATTTTGTGTATTAAATATTCGTTTAAAGTTTGTTTTGTTATTAGACTAGCCGTGCCCGCTACTTCGTACACGTGACATTTCGATTTTCAAGTAATTTTTAATTTTTCACCGTTTAAACCTTCCCTGGACTACCTACGTCAAACATTTCAAAACCAGAATCAGCTAAATCGGCCCAGTCGTTCTCGAGTTTAAGTGAGACAAACGATTCCTTTTTTGCAGCAATTGATTTTTTAAATATAAGATTATCATCACCATCGTCATCTCAATCGAATGAGTTTCACTGCTGGAGAGAATATTAGGTAGCAGAGTTTTAGGCCGTGGTTCTACTCCGTTGAAGCCAGGCCATTTCTACTGACGTTTGGCTTTTCCACATATAAATGATTAACTCTTTTTAATTTGATAAAAACATTTTTTTTTATTTGATTTTATTGAACTTACGCTATTTTATCACAATGTCATTAAATAATTAAAAAACTGATCGATTTCTAAAGTACAAAAGATGTTTCTTAATTTATTCTATAAGTGCATTTGAAAATTGCATCTACAACTACGTGTCATCATTCTTAATGAATCCTTTTTACAAGAAAGAAGCTTTCTTCCTGTCCAAAAATTCGTATGATTAGAATGTAATTAAATAATTTCAAGTATCTAATTAAGCTACTATTTACAATTTTATATACTAATAATAGTAAAAACCATTACCTAGGTACATAAGTATATGTTTTAGTATGCACCTATCCTAGTGTGATAGGTTTGTCTTAATCTTTATTGTAATACCTCGTAATTAAACAGGAATTCTCGTCTATATTACATTGTAATAAGGCACCCTCCTACCCATATCAACCACCTACACCAGAAAAAAATTATACTTCAAAAAAAAATATGCTTATTTCTAATTTGTAAAATTTTTCGCAAGTCCTTTAAACAACATTACAGAGTAAAATAAGTTTGGAAATACTTTATAACTCCAAAAACGCGTAATCGGAAAAAAAAATTACTTTCTATACTCTTTTCGTTTGTCATGCCATTAATACTGACATTACTGAAATTCAAAACAACCCTAAACATAATTATTAAACAACTATGGCGTACAAATATAATTAAAGTTTGAGCAACAATCCAACTATTTCACAACCAACAAAAATATTGCGAAAAACAAAATACATTTTTTAGGACTTGTATTGAAAACTTACTTGGAATTTTAGCTATAAATAAAACCAGTGAAGGATTTTTATGACAAACAAGTAAAAAAGTAACAGCAGAACTAAAACAATATTACTTTTTAAAAAGATACAACACAAGACACAAGAAAAGGCCTTGAATGGCACCAGAATGTGCACCCTGTGGCACACCCAAAACCTTTAAAATTTATGCTGACAAAAAGCACATTTTTTACAAAATTAGCAAGACTACATGATTTATTTAGTTTTCCAAATATTCACATTAATTTTAACAAGCCTTACATGTAAGAACTTAAAGGCTATTGAAAAATCAACCCTTTTTGAACTTCAGTAATAGAATACTTGTGGTTAAATAAATAGCAATCCAAACAGTTTGAGAGATAAATCCGGAGTAAACTGACGGTCTTGCGATATCCCAACCTCGCTGCAGCATAGAACGCAGAGATTCTGTTGAAAGGGTAAGAGGCAACACGTAGCTGATCCACTGCAAGACCATATGCATACCTACAAGAAATAATAAATAAATAAATATTTCGGACATCTAAACACACAACGCCATCTAGTCCCAAGATAAGCAGAGCTTGTGTTATGGGGTACTAGACAACTGATACAAATACATATATACTTTTTTTTTTGTAAATACATACATATTATAGATAGAACACACCCAAACTCCGAAACAAATATTTGTAGTTCATACAAACATTTGGTCCGACCCGGGAATCGAACCCGAGACCTCATGATCAGCAGTCGCTCACGCCAACCGCTAGACCAACGAGGCAGTCGAATAAGAAACAGTTTTAGAAAATTTTATCTTAATTTGTACATCACACACTAACAGACAGACATACTGCCGGACTTAGGCCTCTCATTATGAATCAGGTTTTGACCGACTGTAGCATGCTGACCAGACAAGTTGGTATAGGGTTTGTTTCAAATTTTCCTTATCTTCCCATAGATGTTGTAATGCTTAGTTTACTCCATTATGAGAGATGAATAGTATTGATGACAGTTTGTAATCTTAATCCGCCACAACAAGGAGAAAGTTAAAAAAAAACATAAATCTTGTATACTTTCGAACTAAATTGAACGTAGTATTTCTTTTTAGTAACATTTAAATGGTAATTATTGATTGTATGCATAATAATGAGAGTAAAGTTTGTCGGAAAATAGTTGGACTGTAAGATATGACCTTCTAAAGTTGTAATGAAACTGTAATATCTGCAGATGATAAAGATATTATTTACATAAAACTCGTCGTTAAAACTGATCAAGTAAAAATTATGAAATAAGGCCAGAGTTAGCCTGACGTTGACCTGAGTTACTGAAATGTAGTGTTTTCGTTTATAGAGATGAGAGAGGTTAAATAAAATTCTCATGCTTCTTATCCTTTCTTTTTAAACTCTCCTATTCGTATCTCACCTCCCATTTTTTTATTTATTCCCTAAATTGAAATTAAATTTTATTAAAGGCATCAAGCTAGCCCGTATAACGTACGTGAGACCAAAATATGTATATATATATATATATGGACTAAGGCAGAGGCATATTTTATATATATATATATATATATATATATCTATAGATATATAGATATAAATGTAAGTTTATAATGTAGTGAGTATGTAAGGTTTAACTGAACATGTTTTAGAACATTAAAGTAGTATTACCTTCAATTGGCCAAATAATTCCACACAGCAGCACCATTGGTAAGAACGATCCCAAAGCCAAGTACGTAGCCGTTCTATCAGTGTCACAAAGACACGATACCACGAAACCTGATGAACCAAATGAAGAATTTATAGTAAAGCAATATAGTAAAGTAAAAAATGTGCCCTAAGAATAATAATATAATTGAAAAACTGATTATCAACTAATGCTTTGCAAAAATTACAGTATAAAGTTTAGCTATAACGTATCCACGTTCGAAAAGATCCTATAGTACGTCGTCAAGTGCTATAGGATAGGCTAGGATAGGACAGGCTATGTTAATATGGACATATCGATATCGATATCGAAGGGCTAAAATATTTTGCCGAGATGATGGGATGAAAAAATCATTTATTCAAATAAGACACTAAGTGACATTTATGAACGTCAAATTAAAGCTACAGTTAAAAAAGCAGATGCCACAGCATGTGCTGTATTGTCAAGGTAAATTAGGTGAAAACACCAAAATCTATTGCCGTGTCGATCTATAACTTCCAGTTTCCAAAATGCGTAGAGCCCTATGAGAAAAATAATAAAGATGTTAGTTCGAGAATAAAAAAAGACTACTTTCATTTAAGAAGTATTATGTTTTCTATTAAACACAATTTATTTTACTAAGCTAACTTTATCAGTATCCTAACATCCAGGTAGTTTTATATTTCCAGGATCAAAGGTTTTAAATGTCGTTAAAATTTCAAAATTGAGACCCTCGCTCGATATTTACTTTTGTTTTACGTTCACGTTCAATCATCATTTGAACTAAAAAATATATACTCGTAAACATATTTTAATCTATAACAAGCAGCTATGTAAAGATTTGTTTTTTTAAACCAATTTCAGGCACCTGACTCTCACGAAGTTGCTTGAATATGTGTCATTTTCTAATTTACCTTAAAAAGTTTTGTGAGGGTAAATCAAGGGATTTGTTTTTATTATTTTTTTCTTTGCTTAATTTTAACATGTATGAAAACAGTCTTACCGAAAGTCATTCCACACAAGCCAGTGATGACAGTCAAAAAGATGACCCATCCTACAGGTCCTTTCATGGTCAGGCCGAAGACCAAGAAACCAAGTATGAGTACCATGGCTGACTGTAAGAACATAATCAGCATCTGGACTATTACATGTGAGAATAGGATCTCAGTACCTGAAAACAGAAGAAAATAAATTGTATTCTTAGACTTTACACTTTGTACTGTTTGAAATAGAGTTTCTTTTGTAATATGGGGTGGTTTTTCAAGCAACATGGAAGTGGTTTGGGCTTCAGTAACCTCATAATTATCAAACTATTGCAGTCCTCTGCTGAAAGTAGACTTCTCCCATTGCACGCCACTCTGATCGATTTTGGTTTACTCGCATCCAGGTCCTGCCTGCCGCCTTGAGCAAGTCGTCACTCCACCTGGCCCGTAGGCGTCTTACACTACGTTTACCAAGACACGGTCTCCACTTTAGAACTCTTCTACCTTCTTGGTTGTCAGTTCTTCTGCTAACTCACACACTCAGCAATGAAAGAATCGATCGATTCAGCCTATTTCCCAAGGTTTTCCCGCTGTTTAATTTTGAGTCCTTAAGAATTAAGTTCCCATAGCATATAATAAAGACACTGGTTATAACATAACGTGTTTGTAGTAAAAAGATAATTGTCAGTCACCACATTGTTATAACGATTATAGCCTACTCAAACAGATTTAATGTAACCAAACCGGTGTTTGATGTTACATAAGGGTTTATGCTATGATATCTTTACACCCTACTTTACTACAAAAGTACCTATTAAATTCTCAAACAAAGCAGTACCTAGAATGCTTAAGATGTAGAAATTATTATTATTATATTATGTCCCACACGTTTAAGAACCTACGAATACGGCAGTTAAAAAGATTAACATGATGAAGATTAAGACAATAAATTTTATCTTAGTACGCAGTACCAAATGATTTAAAATATAGCTCTAGTGAGTAGTATAAAATGTATAGAATATCATGATATACGAAATGAAATGTTAAAAATGTTTATTAAACAAGAGATAAAGAAGTACCACAGGTAGTCAAAGGTTTTTTAACCTCACACATCTCACACACGGTAGTCTTGACAGCCCAACCCACTAGAAAAACAAACCGGTCAAATCTTTATTAAGTACTATGCTCTGCTGCTGGAGCTTGTAGCTCCCCCCCCCCCCTTGCCTCCATGCCTCGGAGAGCCCGTAAAGTCGTCGTCTTGCGCGTGATCTCTCTCTTTCTGCTCGTATCGGGTAGCCGTTCCATCGTATTGGGAGAGTAAGAGAATAGAGAGTTCGCCTGCGTTTGCGCACAGTACACACACTTGTGCATTATAATATATCCTGCGTAGTTGGCTGGTCTCCATTGAGACTGCCTGCCGTCACATGCTTAAGACAGTATTCTAAGTACTATTGCAATTAATGATTTTACTGTGCAGTCAAATATCAAGCTTCACAATTATCTAGCTGAAGACTTACCAGTAATTCCAGAAACCAATGATCGTTCTAGGATTCCTTCATTTCGTTCAGCCAACATAGACCCTGACGTCAGAGCAACAGCCAAGAAGAAAACGATACTGTAAAAAAAAATGCGTGTTAATTTGAAACCAGAAGACAAAATACCCTGGGAGTCTTCGTCTTCGGGGTATGGCTCATTGTCCTTGCTTTGGTTTAAAATTAGAAACAAAAGTGACATTTAACACGAATAAAAAAAAAATACAGCGTGAACTCAATTAGGGCCCAATGATGTAGAAGTATCTCAATAGGCTGCCATTATGTGGATCACCATGCTGCTTTGTTGCATTATCTGCATTTGCAATTTTAATATTACAAACAGACACTCCAATTTTATTTATTTATATAGATTGGAGTGACAAAATGAACATTGAACTCAGTAAAGCCTTTAAAAGCGGTTTAAAACATAGAGTATCTCCAAATTTAGAAGCCTCTTCGATAAATGATAATCCATTACAGAAACAAATATCTACTTATACTGTCATAAAAAAGTAATCTCTTGTGATCTAACGTCAAGCACTTTCCTAATATTGATAGCTTAGGCCAACACGATCCAAGGCTAAAACGTGTCAATTTTACTAATCAATAACTTCGGAATTGTTATTAGTCAGAACATTATAGTGTACTTACGTTAAAATGACCCCGGGTCCAGCAAAATCGGTAAAGTTCGGTACTTCTAATCCGTAAATAGGTTTGTTGAACTGAAACAACAAATATAATATTGTGTAAATATAAATGTTCAGTTGAAATAAGAGAGTAGTTTGTCTTTTGCCTTCAGTAATTTCTCTTAAAGTAAGTTTTTTCCTAAATAGGTAATAAAATACACTTCCATGGTAGCAAACTTAAATATTATATCTCTATAAAACCGACTTCAAGGTTCGACTCGATTTCTCTTGGATGCCATCATTATATATTAATGTCCTTATCATGGTACCACCGTTGGGACATCTCCTTTCCATTAAAAAAAGAATCATCAAAATCGGTTCGTAAACGACGAAGTTATCCGCGAACACACATAAAAAAAAGTAAAAAAAAAGATGTATATATATATACGGTCGAATTAAGAAACCTCATCCTTTTTTTGAAGTCGGTTAAAAATTGGTTGAAACGAGGAATTTATGTCTTGTGTTCCGTGTGAAACATTTGATGTATTATACTTTTTAAAATAACTTACAAAAAATTAAGATATCACAATTTTTGAAATAGTCTTTGATCTCTAAATATAGTAAAATTGGATATATCGAAATATGAAGAAATCGTTTCATGTCGTGGTTTTATAAAAAATCCTATTCTTTTTTCTATTTCAATTGGAAGACAACTCTAAGATAGGCCATTTTATTCCCAGTCATAAATTTCAATCACCAATCAGTTATTACTGAAAAGTACTAAGAGTAATATAAGATTATATACATACATGTACAGGGATAGACATGATCCTAGTGGGTAATCCGCAGACGGTAGCTAGATGTTCAGCTGCTTCCATAAACGCCAGCTGTAGATCTCTGCTCAACATCCATTCAACTTGCTTATCTGTAGAAATATATGGAATCAGTGGTGTTCTTTCTTTAAATTCTAAGCAGTAAGTATATCTTCCCAAATTAGAAAAAGGAATTTCCAAATTGATTCATTGACAAAATAAAATAAAAAACTGCAAAATTTGAAAAAAGAAAAAAAGTTGTGCTTGAAAAGTTGCTGCTATACGCTCACTCTCAATTATGTCAATTACCAGCTGACAGTTCTCAACTGAATAGAACAAGTATATTAATATGATACCAATAGGAGCTGACAACTTTGAACTTTATCTGATACTGACAAAATGAATTTAGTTGGCGTTTGCAGTTCAGTGAGAATTTACTAATTAAACCTCTTTCAGAACTAATTTAATAGATTTATTAATGAAATAGCTTAAGGATTCAGTTTATTAAAATTTATCAATGAATTACATCGGTATAAATAAATTTGATATTAGTGTCAAAGTCTCTCATTACAAAGGGCTTTTCAAGGAGATAAATGGAAAAAATGTACTATTGAAAAAGGTTAAATAGAGTAGGCTCTTTTTACCTACCTTTTTAAAACTATGGCGTTCTATAAAGAGTACCTATCTATTTAATTTTCCTAGTCTATACAAATAAATAAAATTGGAGAGTCTGTTTGTAATATTAAAATAACCGCTTTTTACTAAATGCATATGTATGTATACACGGTACATATACCAAAAAAGTAGGTAAAATTTTTTGTCTGTCCGTCTGTCTGTTTGTTCCGGGTAATCTATGGAACAGCTGGACAGATTTTGACGGGTCTTTCACTGGCAGGTAGCGGATGATCCAGGGAGTAACTTAGGCTACTTTTTTTAGACTTACTTTGTCCCGCGGCGTTACTCGCGGTAGAACAATAACCACGGGTAACACCGCGGGGTTCAGCAAGTGTACTAATAAATATGGTTGAAATGTGCAGCATCATGAAAACTGTACATTTTTGTTAAAGTACAGGTATACAAAACACAGGTATAACCAAGAAACAAATGAATACAATACACGAGACAATCTTTAAATCTTTAAGAGTCACCCTACGGCAAAAAAAGTATATAAATAAATAAACTGAAATCCCTACAAATCTATTTAAGGACAAAATAAATTTATTTATAAATTTAGAATAACTACAACAAGTTTGATAACATGGAATGGCTAACTGTATTAATATCTAGGTAGGTAGGTATCGCTTCAATAAATACATTCAACTCAACTTGGTATTCTAACAATTAACCAGATTTTCCTAAACTAAATGTCGCAGTTTTAGAACATATAGTTTACTTCAACGACAAACGACTATACCTTCCTATATTTAGATAAAGACCCGACCTTTTGCCTTCAGTAAACAAGGAAACAGGAGGGGTATTTGTTACCCCTGAGCAATAAAGTCACCTCACTTGGAAACCAGTGTTCGGTAATGGCGCAATTAATTTTAAGAAAATCCAAAAGTGGGTCAACGAGGCCCTCTGATTGACTATTTAATTAAAGGTACAGATATGTCACAACAAGATATAATATGAACAAAGAAATTCATTATAACCAATGTAACATATAGAACTTGTTCTTGAACAAATCGAATGTGAAATTCATTGGTGAAAATGTAGGTACTTTCTAAATAGTACAATCGCTATCTGAAGTGAAATATTTAGGTTTTTACGTATTAATGAGATAAAATCATTTAGCTATACTAACGAAGATCCAATAACATCCAATTATTTACAAGTAGCTAGATAAATACAAATATTTTTTCTAAACTTTTGTCTCTATGAAGATTTTAGTTTGTATTTTAGTTTTAATTTAAGACAAGACATTGAGACTTTAAACTAGAACCATAACTTATCCAGTGTGATGATTGATTCGTTGATAACTGAAACGATAATTCCGTACTATGTTACGTTTCTATTATTCTTATGGTTTCTCCTGGAAACTTCAATGGCATCACCTCACCTCGGGTTTTCTCCATTATAATATGAATATATGATATATTTAAATCTACCTCTTGAATTATTCTCTCTATTAATGAAAACCGCATATAAACCTGTTGCATTGTTACAAAGATCTAAGTGTAAAAGAACATAAAGCGACTTTATACTATGTAAAGAAGATGCGTGCTAAGTACTAGTATTATGTTGGTTTATTATGTGTTTGTGTGGTTCTTATTAAGTCTATAACATGTCAAAAACCAATACTTACTGTTATTTAATACGTTTAAACGAGCAATTCTTGTATATATCTCATAGAATGCTATAATGACCTGAATGTTGGAAACGGCTCAGACGATTTTCATGAAATTTCGTATTCAGGGGGTTTCGGTGAAGATAAATCGATATAGCTATGATACATTTTTTTTGCAAATTTACCAGAAACATCCGGTCATCCAGGTACTTTAATGAATTATTTTGCAACAAGACAAAAGAGTGGAGACATAAAATAAAACATTGTTTGTTTACAAAAGTTTCTAAATATTAGTGTCTTTATCTTTAGAAGAATTTCATAATTGCGATGTGATGCGATGCGGCGTTAAGGTTTTGCGAGCTCGCAGATATTTGCGATGTGTTGCGAATTCGCAGTTATGTGTAGGGAGCCCTTAATAACAGTCATGATTTTATTATTTAGTAAACAAAACATTAAAATTTGATCTTAACCCTTCAATCTTCTGAAGTTTGAGTACCAAGCAGTTATCGTCGTTGCACTACCATTAAAAACTTTACCAGAAAAGTTTCTTAGTATTCAGTAGCCAAAAGTGTTATGATAAGTGGTCATTTTACATTTAAGTTAAGGCACTTTCAAACTTCAAACCGTAACTGAGATTCTTAGGGAAACTTTCCAGCGCAAAACTTCGTTTCCAGTAAGGAAAATGACTTCTTACATCCGACAGTTTCAAAGTGAAGAACTATAAGAAGTCTCGAATGACGCTAACTTTCTGGCAAGAGCCGTACCTTTTTTAGATAAAGTTTGTATAAGGAAAATTGTTGGTGACAAAAGCAGTGTTGTCAAAAATAAGATTTATTGTTTAAACGATTTTGTTGAAGACCAGATGGGAACGGGTGTTTGTGATGGCTCTAAATGATGGTGTGAATGGTCACGATTTTGATATAAAACTCACGTTTACTACGCATTAGAAACATTACAGCAAATTCTTTATACCATAATAGCATGATCATATACAGAATTTGGAAATAAGGTAAGAGAGGCTTATGTCTAGCCGTGGTTATTAGAGGCTGTTGATCATAATGATGGTGATGATGATGATGATGATGTGATATATATTTTAAACTAGCTTTTGTCTGCGGCTCCGCCCGCGTATATTTCGGTGACTGCCGTGATTATTTAAACTGATCCAACTTTTTTATTAATGACCCGAAATGAAACAAGCACTAAATGTTAAGTCTAGCAAAAATCAACGCATTAGTTAACAATAAAAGATTTTTATTAATAGATAATGTTATCAGACCCAGTGAAAAACCATTGTTTGACCTTTCACTAAATTAGTCCTCAGTTATAACAGATCAACAAAGCTCCAAGATATTTTTTAAAGGAAATTTCCTTATGATATTTTCCTTAAAGTAAAGACGCGTAATCCTTTTAAAGCCCTCGCGGGGTAAACGGCTCTTTATCGACGTCAAACGATATTAAAAACTGTGTTGTTTGAACAAGACCAAAAATCGATTGTTCAAACATTAACAAAGGGTTGATGTTTGGAGAATCGATTTTTGGTCTTGTATTTTGCTCATTGGAAAATATTTAATCGCAATAAAGAAATAGAAAATGGTTAAAAAGAGAAAAGAAAAGAAATGCTTTGGAGAGATACTAAGATTTCTGTTTCAATTTACTTGTTTTTTTAGAATTGTTTAACAAGATTATGTAACAACTAGCTGTTGCCCGCGGCTCCGCCTACGTTTATGTCGATCATCGATTATCTGTTATTCTGATGTGTAAGCTATATTACTATGAAGTTTTATCCAAATCCGGTTACTAGTATTTGCGTGAGGATGTAACAAACATACACACTCCCAAACATTCGCCTTTATACATTAGTGTGATTGTAAAACACACAAAACAAATATAAAATAGTTGAACTTAAAATACTTCACATGAAACTAAATAATTTTCCCAAAATATCAGTACACAAAAAGTTTTGTTCAATCATCAACAACCTATAACGTCCCACTGCTGCGCTCGGGTCTCCTCTCAGGAGAGGGTTAAGGCCATACGTGCCCACGCTGGCAGAGTGCGGGCTGGGGACGAGCAAGATAACATTGTGGCTACGTAATCTTGCCGTTGGATGTTTTTAAGCCGCCCAAAGGCCTCCAACTAAGCTTCGCGACTGTTATCCTAGGATAACTACCGGGTCCGACTGCTTAACGTGACCTCTGAATCACGAAGACGCTCATGGTACAGTGCCACTAGCGGTTACCCATCAAGGTACTGACCGCGCCGTCGTTGCTTACCTTCAGTGATTGTTTCTAATCACCGAGTGCAACATTTTTGTTACTTTTGTTTTACTTTTTCTTACTTCAGCTGATAAAAACTGCTGACGACTGTAAGACAATATTTTCCCTCTTGTATTCGTGCGGAAAATTCACCATTTTTACCTCTATTTTGGCTAAATTTGTAACTCTCGAGCTGAATTAAGACAACTGGCACTTAATTCAACAAATAGAGGTCGTTAAATGGGCTTCTTATAAGCTCCGGTAAAGGTAGCGGAACTAAGGGGAACGGAATTAATGATTCTGTTATTACCTTAATGTTTATTCCTAGCTGGTAATGAAGATAATTATTGTTTCGCACACATAAAGGAAGAAAATAAAATGTAATATGACTATTTATTTATTTTTCTATTACTATGTTCTCTGTTGTAAATTTGCTTAAAGAAATATATTGTAGTTAAACTAGTCGACGTCGTCGAACACATATTTGTTTACAAAACATAAGTAAAATATATGTATACATATAAATAAAAATAGAGTGTCTGTTTGTAAACTGTAACCGCTTTTTACTAAATGCTTATGTACATATATCAAAAATGTAGTTAAAAAAAATTGTCATTCTGTCTGCGTGTGTGTATATAAACCTTCCTATTGAATCACTCTGTATATGGCTGAGAACTGTATTAAAGTCTTTCGAGTAGTTTTAAAGATCTAAATCTGACTAAGCTAACAAAGATAAACACAGTGGAAGTGATTTTATTTCATTCTTTGTAAAAGATGAAAAAAAAAGCTTCCATTTAACGAAAATGTTTATTTATCTTTTCTGGTCAAGATGAGTCATGACCAAAAAGAAGTTAATTCAAACCTAGCTTTTGACCGTGGCTCCGCCAGCTTTATCTCGGTTGTAGCGGTCAAGGGTAGCTAAGGTCCTTTCTCAAGAATAAAAATATTTTCATGCAAAATTTCATTAAAAACGGTCAAACAGTTTAGCCGTGAACGCGTGACAGACAGACAGTTACTTTCGAATTTTTAATATTAGTATGGATTTAAGACTGTGTTTTCAAACTTACAGTAACGAATTACCATATATTTATTTTTTATTTTTAACACACATCGCCATCTAGTCCCAAGAACATATATACCATAGAAAACACCCAAACTCCGAAACGACTACTTGTAGATTTTACAAACATTTGGTCCGACCCGGGAATCGAACCCGAAACCTCATGATCAACAGTCGTACACACCAACCGCGAAACCAACCAGGCAGTAATCCAAGTACACCAAATTGTATTCATTCATTGTGATATTCTGATACGATACACGAATATTTGTTTATTGAAGGAATTTCCGTCTTTATATGAATGACCGAAATTCCAGATAACAAAACAATAAGAGGAAATGTGAAGAAAAGCAACGTTTTACTTCAATAAACAAATATTCGTGTATGCCGACACGAGAAAAAAGAAAAAAAACATATTGACACGTGATTATCAAAGACGAGTACGTGTTTATATGTAGAATAAAAAGGCTGTGTCAGCAAATAAAACCTAAGAAGTTTACTACGTTTAGGTATTGCGAAGAATTTGACACATACCATGTTATTACGTGAATTACGTATACTGCAGCCGGAGGTTCCAAAGAAAACCAAATTTACTTATAGTTAATTTAATAAAAAAGAAATTACAAACTAATTTACAATTATGTGAATCCTACTCGAAGTATGAGCTAGGAATCTCTTTACAAACTAACTACAGCTAATTAGTCTAGTGATTCCGCCTCGAAGTGTGAAGCAAGAATGACCTAAAGTAATTGAATTTTAATATATATACACTATAATGATGACGTCGGTGCCTCGTGTTACCGTTGGTCTCACAATAGGCCTTTGTGGTCTGTTCTCGTAATGTCGCTCTTGAGCTTGTGGCCAGTTTCCGCCGTGGGTCCGGTTGCATAGAGACTGCAGTGTCGGCATATTGAACACGAGTTCGTGATCTCATAACAGGCCTTTGTGCTCTGTGTTCGTAATGCTGCGTTGACGACACATTTAGGGGTTTCATATAAAACAAAAAGTCATTCTTTATTGAGAAGAAATACTGATACGTGTGTTTAGACTAGACGCTATAAATAGTTACGTAATGCTGCGTTGACGATATATTTAGGGGTTTCATATGAATATGTAACACCTCCACCCTCAGTTCAGCAACTATTTTATCATGTTAATGGAAAATGTTGCTGGAAACTCTTCTCGTTAAGGGTTGGCTGTAGCTTCCATAGTGTGTTTCTGAAGTGTTTGGTTCTCTTTTGAACTATTTCGTTTTAAGTGCCAGATCTTGTAGTTACAGCCTACTGCGTAGGTGATAATTGCAGTTGTAACTGATACCAATACATAGAATGGGATGGTTGTATGGTATAGGTTAGTTGACTGGACATTGTCGATTTCCATCGATATTTCTCTGGAATACTTTATTCTGAATGCTGTGAAGATCTTAAAGGTTTATTGATCTTGAGCTAATGTGATTATATGCAGCTGTCTGATTGATTTTGTGTCTCACAGAGATATGTGCTGTGCTATACTATACTTCGGGCATTCTGCCTTTATGTACACGAATGATTTCTCATTTGTTGCTATGTAAGGAGCGGAAGGGATAAGGGCAAGTAAGCAAGTTGTTCGCTGTTGGGTACAATAGACAGTCTGTATAGAAATTATAGGAAAACTATAACTATTCTATTCCTAACAAAGTAAGAGCCAGGTTTCATAAGATTATAATATTTTCTTAACTCTAAGTCGGGGATGTAATCTCTACTGTAAACTATTCTTAATTAATCTATTATAGACTTTAGAACTTTGATGTCTCTCATAGAATGGTGAATGAAAGCTAATATATTTTCTAATTTAATTATCTCTAACATTAAGTCTTCTACGTTATTACTAATTATTCCTAAGATTTGGGTAAACTGTGCAGGTTTAATGAGACTGCAATCTCTGTAAGTATAAGTTGTCATCATATACGTACTTGATAGTATCTAAGTAATCTAAATTGCTCGTTATACGTTTAATTACTGATCCTAGACCATCTACTAGACCTCTTTTAACTCTACTAGGTTCCAAAGATTTTACTTGATTTAACATTTTGCCAAGCTTGTTAGTCTGGTAAGATAGTCAATCCGATATTCGTAAAGTGTGTAAGTATCGTTACAAAGTCTGATTTTGAATGTCTTCAGTTGATTCTTTATTGGGTTTATCTTATTTTCGATGTCATCTAACTGTACGTATTGTATAAAGGAGTGGTAGTGAGTGGTTAGTCTAGTCAATCCTAGTTAATACGGTAGAGTCTGGTCTGTCAGCTAGTGATTTAAGTCTTATCTCCTGGGGTTGAGTCACTTGGACTGTCAGTAGGGACAGAATCCTGTAACAATGTCTTTGTTTTAGGTGTTCGCTTTAATCGAGACTTCGCTACTAGTCCGCGTTTCTTTGATGTATAGATGTGTATGGGTGAGTCGGCTAGGGCGGTGTCTTGAGTATACCGCGGTGCTGTTTTCTGGCGGCTAGCAAGAGGATTTTTAATAAAAACTTGTTGTTGAGGGGCGTATTCTACTTCTGGTTCGCGGGTTTTGTTCCTATTTTCCATTAAAGTTGTTCGATTGCTTAGTGACGATTCATTAATTAAATCATAAACTTGTTTCGTTTGTTGCCTATGGTTTTCAAATGGTTTAGTCACTGTCGGTTTTCTTTTCACGTCGCCAACAATGGTCAAATGAATTTGTCTGTTGAATTTGTAAAGGGGGTCATCGGTAATGGGGACTTCTAGTATGGGATGTTCATTGCTAGTATGTACGGTATCGGTTGAAGAGTTTAAGTGTTGGGCTGGTGCCTCTGATGGATTGTTAATCATCGAACTAGGTTCTTTAATGTTGCCTATCAATGAGTTAATTTCGTCTATTTCACCGTTATGAATTTCTACGCGAGATAGGGCATCAGCGTTAGTGTTACATTTTATGTTATATACTTCAGCACGGGCTGGTTGGTCTAAAGAAAAAATAATGTCGTTAGGCGTTGGGTTTTGTATAATGCAGTTACAAAAATGTTGCTCGTTTATAACGCTACGCGAGTTATATACTTTAATGTCATTAATGGAAGTTCGTGTAATTAGTTTAAAGTTTTTTAAATCTATTTCAGCTTGCCATTTCGATAATAAATCCAGTCCTATTAGTCCATCAAAATAGTTATGAAATCGGTATACAAATAATTTAATACTATCCTTTTCATTGAGTTCTGAAAAACAGGGTAACGTTATGGAGTAGTCATTCCTACTGACTCCGTGTACGTTTGTTACTTCGAATGGGTCATAGTTCAGAGAGTAATCTGCGTAAAATTTTTGTACTGCCTCGGGGCTTATAAATGACTGGTTGGCACCGGTATCGATTAAAATTTTTAAAGGGGGTTTAGTGATTTCGATATATGGTAGCTGTCTCTGAGTTTGTAGGTTAATGTCTATCTTTGCTCTTTTGATATCTTGGCTGGGCCCTGATTGTGGGTACATGTCGTTATACTGGTCATATGTCTCGTCTCCATAAATCATGGTATTGTCATAGTTATAGTTGTAGGCTTGGTAATAGTCGTTAGAGTCAAAGTTAGTGTCTTGTTCTGGTTCGTAGTGAAAGTCAGAGTAGCAGGAGTTGTCTGTAAATTCGTTAAAATTAAGTTCTCGTGATTTAAAATAATTATTCGGTGCCGGGTTACCGGATCTACGCCAATCATGGCCTGACAGCATGGGTCTTGGAACAAAGTGTTGGACTCCGCTCATGGGTTTTGGATTGATATTCTGATGGAGATTATGCCTAGGAGGCGCATGGAAAACGTTACTTTGTGGATGATAGTTTGGCGGCGGCGCGCGGAACATTTGCTGTGTACGAGTAGGGAACCGGTTTTGGTGTGTATGTGAGTTCTGGTGAACATTAGGTACGTTAGTGTTAAATTTAAAAGCGGGTTGTGGTTGGTGACTCCGTAGTCCTATAGGGGCTGGCCAGTTTGATACTTGAGGTCGCGGGACGCTCAGTGTGTTCAATGGTGTGTTGTAGGGTATAGGTACTTTAGAATTACTATGGTTTCTCGAGGAATCATTACGATTTTGTAAGTACATAATATTTAATTCCTCCTGTACGTATTCGAGAGCTTTTTCTATTGTCTCCGGTCGCATACAACGAATTCGCGATCCTAAAGGTTCTTTTAATCCGCGAACGAACGCCTGCATGGTAACCTTTCTGTAAAGCGATCTTTTCGCTTCTATGGTTGTCGGAATACTTTCATGTAACGTCACGTATGTCATAATAGTACTGAACAAAGTTTGGCATTGGTCATAGAATTCTTGAGGAGATTTGTTACCTTGTATAGCTAAAGAGAGGTCGCTGTACAAAGCCGTCTCGTCTCGCTGATCTGAAAAATTATTGATAAGTGCTAATCTAATCCCTGCCCACGTCTCAGGAATACCATTCGAGTTTATAGTGGATGCTGCGGTTCCTGTTATTTTATTTAAAATACCATTTAACAGACACAAGTTTCCTAATTCGCTGCCTGGCTCCGGGCTCGCGTACTGGTTTACTATCCTATCACAAATGTCAATAAATCTGACTAAAACGTTCGCGTTGCCATCAAACTCTGGCACTAAGCGCAAGGCTTTGAATATAACGTCTGGGTCGTGCGACATCTTTACACTAAATAAGCTAGTTAAATCTAAATCTAATTTACTGTCTATATCTCTATTACTGTCTAAAATGTGCCGGCGAGCCTGTCGCGATGCAGGATCCCGGTTATACGACTTTTCGTAGCGAAAAATGTTGGAATTAAAATTAATTAGGATAAGGTAGGAAGCAACACGAGAAAGATTCAAGTGTACTCACAAATATTTCATATCTTGTTTTCCTCGGTGAATCGATGTCTGGATTCTCCGTCCGGCTACGCAGTTGTCCCGTAGATTCTGGATCCTCTGGCTGGGGCTTGATAGCCACCCGGGTGACTCGCGAACGCAAATATCGATATGAGATGCTGCTAATGCTCGCGAACCGGCCCGCGAGGATCCTACCGACTGCGCCAATTACGTATACTGCAGCCGGAGGTTCCAAAGAAAACCAAATTTACTTATAGTTAATTTAATAAAAAAGAAATTACAAACTAATTTACAATTATGTGAATCCTACTCGAAGTATGAGCTAGGAATCTCTTTACAAACTAACTACAGCTAATTAGTCTAGTGATTCCGCCTCGAAGTGTGAAGCAAGAATGACCTAAAGTAATTGAATTTTAATATATATACACTATAATGATGACGTCGGTGCCTCGTGTTACCGTTGGTCTCACAATAGGCCTTTGTGGTCTGTTCTCGTAATGTCGCTCTTGAGCTTGTGGCCAGTTTCCGCCGTGGGTCCGGTTGCATAGAGACTGCAGTGTCGGCATATTGAACACGAGTTCGTGATCTCATAACAGGCCTTTGTGCTCTGTGTTCGTAATGCTGCGTTGACGACACATTTAGGGGTTTCATATAAAACAAAAAGTCATTCTTTATTGAGAAGAAATACTGATACGTGTGTTTAGACTAGACGCTATAAATAGTTACGTAATGCTGCGTTGACGATATATTTAGGGGTTTCATATGAATATGTAACACGTGTTGAAGAAATAAAACAAAAATATTTACGTATAATAAAACTGTAATGCCGTTTAGTGCGCAATTTGACACGTATGAGTTCTGATTCTGTTTTTCGTATGAATTCTAATTTTAAAAATACCTAGTGATGTATTTTTTTAATGAACTAATTCAACTAATGATCATAAAACTTTATATGTAGACATACGAATGTATGTGTTAGTACTCTATATAATTATGTATGTGTATACTGGAGTTTGTATGATGTTTTGTAAGTATGTGTTAGTAATATTATTTGTGTTGTGTAGAGTTGTAAAATGAAGTCACTAAAAGAAGAATAATTTTACGTAAAATTGAATAGAAGACCCTTAATATTTTGGCATCACTGAACTCTTGATGATAAAATTAAGAAATCTCAATTGCATTCGTCGTTGAAAGAAAACTACTAATATTAAATAAATTGACTTAAAATTTGAATTTCTACAAATTTAAATTTGAACTATTGATTTGAACCCATTAAATTTTAAGCTCTACCACCTAAATATTAAATTGTATATTTTAAATATTATGAACTTAAAATATAAAACAAATGCCTATTAATTTCTCCATAAGAAATAATCAAACCCGGTTGATACTAAGTAGAGAAGTGCAGATCCATGTAATACATAATAACATAATTGTAAACGGGTGGGCCGTTCGAAATAAATTTAAGTTTTCAACATATCACAGGGTCTAATACTCTTGGAAATTTATCAAAACAAAACCCTAACTACGTGATCCTTTCCTATAATCCTATCATAATAAACATAATTAAAATACATATAGAAGATGACAGTTAGTAAAGGACAGAGTCATTTCAACAAGTACAATTTTAACAAAAATAAAACGAACTTCAAGGTTTGACTCGATTTCTCTTGGATGATCATCAGATATTAATGTCCTTATCATGGTACCACCTCCACCTCCATGGACATCTCCTTTCCATTAAAAAAAGAATTATCAAAATCGGTTCATAAACGGCAAAGTTATCCGCATAAAACACACACATAAAATATATATATACATTTATTGTTTATTTGGTCCAATTGGGAAACCCTCCTTTTTTTGAAGTCGGTTAATAAATATTGAACAAAAAGTTTTTTCTAACAGAGTAGAATGTCATGCACTTTCAAAAATCTATCTATTATCTATTACTAATATATAAAGCTGAAGAGTTTGTTTGTTTGTTTGTTTGTTTGAACACGCTAATCTCAGGAACCGCTGATCCGATTTGAAAAATTCTTTCGGTGTTGGATAGTCCATTTATCGAGGAAGGCTATAACGTATATATCATCACGCTACTACTAATAGGAGCGGAGCAACAATGAAGAATGTTTCAAAAACGGGGGAAATTTTCACGCTACGGGCAATATAAGGCGCAAACGAGGTAGCGTGGGTCAGCTAGTACGGTACATAAAGGCCTAATCACAGTCATCTCACGTATTCCACCGAGATGTTATTTTTTTAAATCATTTCAATTAGAAGTCATTCGCCATTTTTGAATAACAGATATTAATTTACATAATTTTTAGCATCGACGACGTCATTGTAAAAAGTTAGCAACTTTAACTAACATCCATTTAAACAAGCGTTTTCATGCGTAAACAGAAACGTGAAAGCAACAATGGTACGCCTTTCAAATTAATTTTATGACAATAGAAAATGAAAAGCCTTTTCATTGTGAATATTCCCTATTACACTGCTTTATAAGTTTGAAGGCGAACTAAGCTAAACTTAATTACTAATTACTTCAGTTGTTATAAAAGGCACAAATTAAATTAATCTCAAACTAATTCTAACTTCTGTTTAAAAGACAACGTATATTTATTTCTTTGTTTGGTTACTCTTTTACCCTTTAACCACCGGTCATTATGAAATTTTTGAGATTGTCAACGGTAACAAATAGAGAATAAACAGCATCTTTCATTCAAATAATCACAATTAAAAAAACGACTTTTAGAACTGGATCAAATTAAAATGGGAACACTTGGGTAGCACCAGCTTTCAAATAAAAAAAAAAGTCATCAAAATCTGTTCACCCAGTCGAAAGTTATGAAGTAACAAACATAAAAAAAAACAGTAGAATTGATGACCTCTTCCTTTTCTGGAAGTCGGTTAAAAATAAGTACGGCATGACTGTATTGGAGAAAAACACACATAATTTTTATAAGAAGGATGCCATAGGCAACACCGGCAAAATTAATGCACTCGGCACAGTACAGCACACACACAGTAAACCATACTAATATTATAAAGAGGGAACGTTTATAACTTTGTTTGTATGGTTGTAGGGGGATACCTTCGGAAGTACTAACAGAAAGCGACACTATTAAGGATTGACATAGACTATGTTTTATTTTGATTGAATAAAAACACATGTTAAAAATAACTGTATTTTTAAATCAAGTCGAAGTAAAGCAGGCGCTCAACGATGTCGGCTAATCTATGTGTACTTATAAAATAATAACTCCTGACTAACTGACCGACTGACTGATTCAACATCGCCGAGCGTAAACTATTATAGTTAGGGCTATGAACTTTGGTGATGAGGATCGCTCATTGAGTAGACACCCAATAAGAAAGGAATTTTGGAACTTCTAACCCTAAGGGGGTGAAATAGGAGTTGAAAGTTTGCAAGGAAGTCCGTCATTT
This sequence comes from Spilosoma lubricipeda, assembly GCA_905220595.1. Taxonomy (NCBI): domain Eukaryota; kingdom Metazoa; phylum Arthropoda; class Insecta; order Lepidoptera; family Erebidae; genus Spilosoma; species Spilosoma lubricipeda. The sequence continues at coordinate 10,665,396 of HG992296.1, read as the reverse complement.
TTAAAGTTAGAAACCTGAAACTTTACTCTTGGTTTACTGATTAAAAATAAGTAAATATGTATTTAAGCATTTCTGAATATTCTAGCCCTAAGGGTTAAAATAGGGGTTGAAATTTCGTATATAGGTTAGTCTAGAAGTCTAGAAGTCATTTTCAATTTAGCAGCCTGAAACTTTCATCTTAAGGTCTTTGATTTCAAATAGATCACTATCAGCATTTATGGGAATTTTATTCCTAAAGGGGTTAAAATAAGGGTCGAATGTTTGTATGAAAGTTCTTTTTAATGTAAATAAATAAGTTTAAAAGTTTTCATACATTTACATTTCACACAGTTTTAATCAAATACATATTATAATCAACTTTCACGCGAGCAAAGCCGCAGGCAACAGCTAGTTAGTAATATATCGCCCAACCTTTTGGTAAACGGTGAATGATACTGATCCGAGTTATTATTCATTGATTCTCCTTCCACCCTGTTTTCCTTACCATCCATTTTAAAATATAATAAATTGTAAAGATGTAATTTCTTACCAGTTTCATCCATGTGGGCTTCAATGTCAGAGTTCCTGACGGTCCATGTGTTACTATGCCTTGGGTCTGTGATCCGTTTCTGCAACGACTCTGAGAAATTTGCTGCAAATACCAGAACGGTACGAGACATGCCTTTGGCTGCTTCTTCCATTGCTACTTCTTTGTCATCATAGTGTATCTATCAAAGAGGAAATACGTTAAGTTGTGTTTTTAAATGGAATCAGATTTTCTTCAAGTTAGTTGGGTAAGCTTTTGAATCGCCTTCAATTATGACTAACAACTAGTTCTACCTTCGAATTCAGTTCATTCTCAGGGTGGTGGAGGTCCGATGCCAGTCGCTCGTACAAAAACTGATATTCTGGTAAAACCGGCTGAACTAGTAGCGGACCCCAAATCTTGGAATAATAAAGGCTAGGAAGAAGAAGAAGTTGGGTAAGCTTTTATTTTTAGAGTTACTGCCATCCATTCCTGGTAGAGGATTGGGTCTTCTCAGTAATTTAAACTAATTCAAGAAAAATATACTTTCACTCATTTGCAATGATCTCTTGGCGTCAATTGTCAGTATCACATAAACTTAACACAAAATAAAAGACCACCTACTTACCAAATTATTTTGCCGTTTCGACAAGAAATCTAAATACCGACAACTAAATCTCGTCAAGTTCCATTCGTAAGTGTTCGGATCCTGAGGACAGTAATTCTTGTCGTAACTGCAGAGGGGTTCTGTTGAATTCACTTCATAGTTTACCACGGCAATTGGTAATCCTTCAGGGTAATGACCAATGGCAAGACAGAAGAATATCATTTGCGAAACAGGCAGACCAAGAAGGAAAGTTAAGGCACTGTAAAGAAAATGTAACAACTTATATTAACTTTTATTCCGATATATCTCATGAATGCCTTAAGCAAAATAATTTCGTTTTAGTAATACACTATTATTTTATATTCTTGATGATAATCTGAGCAATTGTAAAAACAACGTGATAATTTACAACTGTGAAAACAGAATCGGGTTTATTGCATAACGAAGTCTAAATTTAATTCGATATCGTAATAAATTTGAAAGTTCTAAATCTTTCAATAAACAAAATAGTTTAAACTTTTACTAATTCTTTTTTGTCTTTAAATTATGGCAAGAATTAAATTACTTTAACATTTTCATCTAGCGCGGAAATAGTTAAAAATATATCTTACGCAAAATTCCTAAAAAGACTTAAGAAGTTCTTCCATATTAGAGCCTTCATGTGATGCCACTTCATTGGCATGTAAGTATCCATGCTTCTCTTGGGTTTCTCTTCGGGCGGCATAGCTTCTATCGGTGCGATCAACTCTGGTGTCACCACAACTCGGCCTTTGCTGCTCATAGATACATTGTCACCGAATTCACCTGAAATTTCACCAATTTCCGCTTCTTCCAAGTCGATGGCATTTGGGTTCTGAAAATATTGTAATGTAACGGTAATTAAGTTTGCAAACAAGATCAGAAAAATTTAATATTATTTAAAATGCTCTAATTCATCGGATGGTGATTCCCCCTAAAAGACTTTTTCGCGATGACTTTAATAACTGGGAATAAAAACCTAATTGAAAAACTGAATAGAGAAGAATTTCACCTTTTCTTTTCAAAATTCTGTAATATATTTACATAATTACTTACAGGAATTGCTGGCAGTTCAACTCTTTCAACCACATCGGCAAGAATACTGGACCTTCTCCTTTTGCCTAAATTCTGCAGAACTGATAGTTTCAGGAAGACATCTTCAAGACTTTCTCCTTGGTAGCGACGAATTAGTTCGGTCGGTGATTCTTCAGCCAAGAATCGACCACCTCGCATCAGGCCAATCTGCATAAGGTTTAAGTGTGAATTAATAAACGAACGTAAAATATAAGTTTTTGTTTGTATGTCAAAGAAAAAAGTTTTCAATTGTAAATTATTGAGGATTGCAGTCAAAGACAACTAATACTAATTACATCATGATAAAAAACAATTTCAGAAATGAAATCTGAAAAACTTGTATTCTAGCATTTCCTATAAAATATAAGGTTACTTACAATATCAGCCTGTTTTGTCTCGTCAATATAATGAGTCGTGATGATAACAGTAGTTTTTCCACCTCTCGTTATTTCTACCAAATGATCCCAAATACTGAAAGAAAAAATATAAATGTTTCAGGAGAGTTTGTTGCGAATGTTTTACCCATATTATAAATATTCTAAAGATGGCTATTATTTGATATTTGATTATCGTTTGAGAAACTTTCATTCATTATAAAAATTACTCGTAAGGTCAATTTACTGAATCCAAAAATAGTAAGTACTTTGTACTTTAAAAATGTTTGTAACACATTTAAAAAATTAAACGGTTTTGAAATCTACTTTCACTTTGTACATTAAAAATAGATCCCTCAGAATTCTAGTATTAAAGATGCTCAACCTCGGAGTGCGCAACGGTGTTAAAATATACAGAACTCAATTGGTTTTGCACTTCTTGTATTTCTTATGCTTTTAATATAAAAAGGTCAACGTCCGCACTGAGTGTACCAAACGGAAGCCTTTAAAATCACACATGAACCTGGCACAAAGAACGATTAGACCTAGAACAACAACTTGTGGATCACACAAAGTGTTGTGCGAGTAGTAGGTATGTGGATATCAAATAAACCACACCAAACGCAGCATGAAGAAGCATCGAGGTAATGGCTGAAATTACTACGACATCGTGAAGTCACTTAACACTATTTAGTTGCATATAAAAAAATACCTAAATAATCGCATATTATTAGTTACCTTTGCCGCAAAACAGGATCTACACCTACAGTTGGCTCATCCAGGATCAAGAGTTCAGGATCATGAATCAAAGCCGCTGCTAAGGACGTTCTTCTTTGTTGTCCACCTGAGAGGTTCTTGACTTGTCTGTGAAGAGAGTAGAGTATTTAAAGATTGAAATAATTTTCTTCTAAATACCTTCTTAGATACTTATTCGGGTTGTTCCGTCTTCATCCTATCACATCTCATCCCATTCTCATATCATCCCAAATGCCTATTCCGTACTCGTTTCACCTTTAGTAAATAAATAGTAAATAAACAAGTATAAACATAGAAATATAAAAGTAAAAACATAGTAAAAATAAGTATAAACATAGTATAGAATAGTAGGATAAACAAAATGGGATCAGTTAAGAATGAATAGTAATAAAAAGTGGCTTGGGATGAATAAGGATTAAAAACTAGGACGAGTTGAGAAAATTGCCTAGTGGGATGAGATTCAGTGGGATGAAGACGGAACGACCCACTTATTCGATATGGTCATAATATTGAATTTACTTTATATTTTGGTTGATAAAATAGCCTATGAATATTATCGTCGTTGTCATCATCTGTCTACCGCCGTCCACAGCTGCTAAACAAAGGGCTCCCCCGGCTATCAGTCCGCGTCTATCCGCAGCCAACTATTTTCTTAGTCGTTAGTACCGCAGTACATCCTACACGACATTTTCCAAATTGCAGACCCCATTCTACCACAATTCGGTTCCAGCGACCATTTTTACTCGAAAGTCGTTCATCCGTGCGTAGACGTGGCAGGCCTACTACCACTTTAGTGTACTGATTCTCCAGGCGACACGACCAGATATTTCTAACAGTATCAATAAACGGTTGGTATAAGGTATGGTACGTTATACCAACCAATCATATATGCCAAAGTCTTCAAGTCGAATTTAAAAAATAAATTGGTATGCTCTTACCTGTTGGGATTTGGCAGTTGCAGCAAATTTATTAATAAGTCAATTCGTTCCTCAACTTCTTTGGTAGGCATATTCGCAATCCAGCCAAAATAAATTAGTGTTTCTCTGATGGAAAACTCTCCAAACAGGGCGATTTCCTGCAAAATTCAATGACTTGTTAGTTTCAAAGCACAGGTGTTAAGACCTAAATTAACCGTTTGTAGCAAAAATTACTATAAATAAATAAAATAAATAAATATTTTGGACATCTAACACACAACGCCTTCTAGTCCCAAGCTAATCAGAGCTTGTATTATGGGTACTAGACAACTGGTACAAATACATTATTTACAAACTGTAACTATATATAGTATTCGCAAAGCGAATTCAATTATTTACTAAAGTTACGAGTTTTACGTAGTTTCTGATATAAAATGGTTGCCAATTGCCACATAATCCTGTTGTGGTCAATTTGTTGATGTTTTTTTTTAGACAAATTGGTCTCATTCCAGATTGTTCAGACATGAACCTAAGCATTTCTGAGAAAAATAATACTTTTCTTTAGAAGAACAATACCAAACGATTAATATAATGTAATTAACTAAGCCTTTGAGAAATAATTCCGCTTAGCTAACGTGGACTTTGTTTTGTATTTGAAATCAAACTTCTTTAATTTCCTGCTTGTACTCTTAGGACGTGGTAGATCTGTCTCAATGGTTTCGTATCAGATTTTTTTTTGCAATCTATATTCTTAAGTCAGCTTTAAGGATTTTAAGTAGATCACTTTGTTATTACAGATATTTAAGAAATTAGGACCTTGGAAAGAGTTTGTACGCATTCTTTGTATAGAATCTAAGCTCAGGACGTGTTTTAAGTTCTAGAACAAGGACAACAACAAAGGAATACTCTTTAGTATGCTATAATGTTTACTTCATCCGTGTCTCTTATCAAATTTGCTCATCTCTTATTGCTTTAAGCAAAAAACACATTTAAAGAAACGTGAAAATCTTTTAACTTATTTCAGAGTTCATACGTGATTACAACGTGATACGAGAATTATTATTTTAAGGATATGGACATAATGTATTTTAAAACGAAAAAGCCAGCACACCGATTGAGCGGTACCTGTCTTGGATTAGGAAAGTGACGTTAAGCACTTAATATCTTTGACATTATATGATTATTTACGCTCCACGAATACGCTGAATAAATAACTAGATGTTATACTACAATATAGAACTGTCAACATTGGACCAGCAAGGCGCACGAAACTTCCTTTAATAAGGCCACCTGTTATCCTGAAGGTCACTAACTAAAAGGTACAAAAGCTAAAAAAAAATTGCTGTACTATTTTATCAGTCCAGAGTAAGGTGCATAATTTGCCAACAAGACGTTATCTCCTTTTCTACTACTACCTCTTTTTCTATCTATCTCACAGTATTTTCTGTTTGTGTGTCCAAGTAGTAGAAGCACAAAAATAATACAAAACCAAGTTACAAGCAGTTCCGGACATAACGAAGATTGATAAAGAAGCACGTATAAGAATTAATTCGGGCATACAACCATTAATCAACGCTTTCATTTCCACTTGGATATTATTACAAATGGCTGTAACTACGCTGTTTTAGTACCTACTCTTGTATTCTTTTACTTATTTATTCTGATTTTACCTAGTCCTTGAAACATTATTCCGTCATCGTCTTAAAAATTATTAACTTCAAATGTATTATCAACTCATGGATTAAAAATCGGGACAAGGTAAAAAAATAAGGCAAAATAAGGGTAGGAAGGTCAAAAATACTTTAAAGTCTATTCCCGAGAGCGCGTGGAACTTTGCCGCGTCTTTCTGCGAGCAAGTTATGTTTGCGTCTGAGATGGTGGAGCGGAAATGGGAGAGGATTAGAACTGTCCCTGTCCGCCAGGCCCGGGAACGGGCCAGGTACCGCAGACGACTCAGGCGCCGGAGATCGCAAAACGATCTCCGTCCTCCATAAGCGCAAGCTGGGGTGACAGGTGAAGCCACCAGTCACCCTAGCAGAGGCATGCAGAGGTGTCGGCGCAAGATCTAGATAGTGCTCGCGCCCCTTTTCTAAATGAAAAAAGGGAGCATCAAAGTTCCTACATAGGAGGAGGCAATCTACAAACTGTAGATGGCCCGAGGTATGTCGGGGTTCCACGGATTTACTTCCAAGGGTGCACCTAGTACCCGAGACGGTGTGCGGGTGTTAGTCGGTTCGAGTCGGACATAACCACCAGTTGGTGGTATGCAGGGGATTTCCGCACAAAAAAAAATTGATTTATAATCATATCACATCAACCGCCTTTAACAGTCAACTCGTAGACATGGAAAGACGAGATGGAAGTTTGTTCCTCAAACGTGTCAGAATGGATTAATGTGTTCCCATAAAAATTGGCACAGCAATAGATTAAAGTCTTAAATATGACACAGACTACTATTTAATTAAATTATTATCTAAGTAAAAACAAAAGAAGTTTGCAGGCCATTGTTTCTGATTTATCTTAATTTACCTCTAATTACAGGGATTTGTTTAATTACTTAATTGTATGTTTTGTGAAAAACTGGTATAACCTATTTTTTATTCATAATGGCAACAACACGTGTAGTTTTTTGTCGCTAAATATTATTACTCTTTGTTTTGTAAATTGCTAAATTTTAGGTAATTCTTTGGTCTTATATCCGCTATCTATTTCTCTTCATATAGAAACTTATATTCAAATATTTGTATAATATACGTGTGATACAGCGAGCTAGAGTGAACATCCTTGTGAGAATCCTACAGCTCTGGTATAATTTGATTTCTGCATCTAGCATTATTTTCAAATCTTTATTTGGAAAAAGGCAAATCTCGCGTTAGAAATATACACTTCTTCAACGAACATGACGCAAGGTGTAACATATGAGGAACCGACAATACTCAGGGCAGTAAGTTGTGGCAGCGTGTCGGGTTGATCGCTTTACGACCGTTTTCAAAAACCTATCTCTAGTTAAAACTGGTTGCAAACGTTTTGGACTTACCTTAAAAAGAGTATATTTTTTTATTTTTTTTATGTTTGGCCCTGCCAAAATGACTCTACTCTGCCTGATTGAAATCCTAAGCAGAATCCAAGAGTGGTGGTCACCATACTGCGAATGCAGATAATGCAACAATGAAGCATGGTGACCCACACATCATTGGCCTCCGGTCTCGCACTGACCAACGAAACACGACAGCATGATCGCTGTCATTTCACGTTGATTTTCTGTGCGAGGGTAGTACCGCCCCGGTCGGTTCGTGATGAAATCAGCATGGCCCTACTACCTTGAACTATATACCTTCCTTTTAATCTGCCTACCGTCCTATATCTATCTTATATTATCTTTCCAAAGTTCTTAAACGTCTTGTTCATAATTAACTCAACACCTTTATTTTAAAAACAATATTCTTAATCGTTTTCAATCTGGTTTCCGTGTAGGACATAGTAAGGTTTCAGCACTAGTTCAGTAATATTAGAGAAATCATTCGATACATCGAGAAATACAAAAGGTTACACTAACCGAGTTAAAAACCTTTTTTCTTTATTTGAAGGCGTATTAAAAGCCAACAACACAACTGAACAAGCATGACTCACGAAAACACAAATAAAATATAAATTTTATACTTTATTTATCCTAACATTCAGGAGGCAATTGTAGAGATTGGCCCTTATGACAAGGTTACGTAAACACGCACGCAAGCTACGTACGTGGGTAGTCGCTTCAGTGATCACAACACTATCATTGATACACGTGACATTGGATGTACAATTTATTGTTTTCTAGGGTTGTCACAAGAGAGCGGACAATTAGGTGGTACGTTTGTGGCGGCCTGATCACATCGAGAGATCAATTTTTGGGCGCTAAAATCACATCGATAGGTTTATATAGTAGCCTTTAAGCTGGGCGTCAGGGTCATTTTATTAGAATCTTCACATAGAAAAATAACTGTCAGAATAGGGATTTATAAACTATTTTCAGTTACAATCTTTTATTTATTAAGACAGAATAACAACGTCTATACGTAAATAATGATATCTCTAACAAAATTTTATAGTTTTGTAAAAAAAGGAACCTACAGTGTTCAACAAGTAAGATGCTATTTATATTATATTATTGACAAGAGGTCTGTTTTTTTATTTTAAACAAAGTCACCTTTCTGTAATCGCGAAAGTGTGTGTGAATAAAAACTAATATTTTTCTTATCATTTTAAACACACACTTGGATGTCAGAGTTAAATTAAGAGAAAATTATTAAACATAAGAAAATATTATATTGACAACCCTACATACATATAAAATGATCAATTGATCTTGAAATAAGGCTTATAATCCCTTGACAATATCAGAGGTTATATAAACAGTTTATTAGGCGCTTTCTGGACACAAATTGCGTATGACAAGTATACGGCAAATTGTAAACTTAGGTTATTACTTTAAAAGGCTGTTTGTATGTTTTCCTGTTATAAATAGCCTTTATTTTCTTCGTGCATTTGATTGTAACCTTCAATCAGCATGAAGGAACTTGACATCCATACTATTATTATACATGCAAAAGTGAGCCTATCTGTCTGTCTGTCTGGTGCCTTTCACGCTCAAACCACTAAATCGACTTCAATGGTGTTTTATTGTTAAGAAAGGGCTTAGGCTAATTTTTACCTAGAAACTGACATATACGCGGATGGAGAGAGATAGATAGAAAACTCCATATCGTCAGAGAGCCATGCTTCGGCATGAATGGGCCGGCTCGACCGGAGTGATACCACGGCTTTACAGAAAACCGGTGTGAAATAGCGCTTGCACTGTGTTGCTACGAGTGAGTGAGGATACCGGAGGCCCATACCCCCAACCTGTCCCCACATCCCCATCCCCATCCCCCTCCCCACATCCCCATCTCCCTCCCCACATCCCCATCTCCCTCCCCACATCCCCATCCCCCTCCCCTTCCTCCAAAAGGCCGGCAACGCACTTGTGATGCCTCTAGTGTTGCGTGTGTCTATGGGTGACGGTAATCGCTTACCATCAGGTGATACGTCTGTTCGTTTGCCCCATATTCCATAAAAGAAAAAAGCAATATTACACAGTTGCAAGAGTACATAAAATGTGAGATGTAGTGTACAAAGGGCGGCCTTATTGTCAAAAGCAATCTCTTCCAGGGTACCTTTGGATGGATCAAAATGTATAAGAGAGACAGTGGTGCTACAGGCCAAAGGTAGTATTGTTATATGGTGTGTTTGTTAATGTATCGACATACACGATATAAACACTTTACACTGTCATTGTGAATTAATTTCTTCATAGCTAATTCCGTTTTTTGCTTAATTTGGAATTACCATTAACGTACGAACTAAATGATGAACTTGATTGCACGGATGACCTAGTGGTTTCAGCAGTCGACTCTACGTTTTGTACTGCGCTAAGGTATTGAGTTGATCCACAAATTGTTTTTTCGTTTCATATATTATGTTTGTACACACCCCGCGACACAAGGTATATTCCTAATTTATATATTTTTTAAAAGGCATATAAATAATAATAGAAAAAGAAAGAAAATTAGTGTAAATCCTTTGCAAATTCTGATTCACGCCCATTCACCATTCATAATAGATAGTTTTCTACTTTTCTCAAATAATACCCTCTTCATTGAAGGTGAGGGAACAGAAATTGCATTTAATTTGCGCGCACAATTGTGCACTATAATATCTCCTACATATAATTGTATTCTTTTAATTTGAATTAAATTTATATAATAGCTAGGTAGGATATATTTTTTTACGTTAACGCCTATAATTTTTTTCCGTAAAAAAATGGATTTTGTGTTTATGGCACGAATAGTAAAAAAAATACCAATCAAATTTAGAACCTCCTCCTTTTGGAAGTCGGATAATTATTGATAACCGTATTTAAAAATAATAAATCAAATGAGAGATATCTATACCATCGGAGCATCATGCCGTGGCACTAATGGGCCGACTCGACCAGAGTGAGACCAATTCTGATGATACTTAACTAATAGTGACTAACTAACTACCTAACTAGTCTGCTTTAGTGCCTCAAAAAGGATAAAAAAAAATTGTTCTATGAAGCATAATGAAAAGTGTTTTTACAAACCTGCGGCATATATCCTATTCTGGGTCCAGGAACACCGCTTCCAGGGCTGCCAGGCTTTCCACCAAGCACCCAGATCTCACCAGAGTTCAGTCTTCGTCGGCCAACGATACATGACAATAGTGTAGTTTTTCCACAACCTGAAGCTCCTAGCAGACCGTATCTGAGAAAGAACAATGAAATCATATTTCAAAATTATCCAGGATTCCTTTTTTTGAAGTGATAACTTCTCTAATGGCGTTGTGCACATTAGCAAATTTTTTTTTGAGATGGGTAATACATGTTAAACTCGCGACAGGAGACGTCGCGACAGGACACGTGACCTGACCGTAAGACGGCGGCCCAGGGCTTTGTGCATGGTGACAGCTGATGGCTTCACTGTTGAATATGACATGATTAGTAATATGCTACTTATTAAATTTGTGTATATCAAGTGTTTAAAATATGGACATAGAATAAAGTTAATGAAAAAAGGGACGAAGAAATAGGGAAACGAACTGAGTGAGTACTTTATAAAAATACTAGATGAAAATTCGGCTACGCTCGGGTAAATTTATACTGTATAGCATTTCTGTAGTTATCGGTTCTCAAGGAATATTAAAGGCAAAGCAAGGCATAGATTCGTATAGCATCGTTCATTGTATTTAACAAATATAGAAATTTAATAAATCTTTTTGATTTATTAAATTTCATTGCACAATATTAATGTTAAGTTAAGCAACCCGTTTTATTTAAGTAAGATACCTCCTTGGGTATAAATATCTAAGCACATACATATTATAGATAAATTATTCCCGACACAGAACAGGTACACTCTTTTATCACAGGTACACTCTCTGTTCTCTCTCTCTCATAATCCGATGGGATGATTAACCGACACGATCGGGGAGAGATCAGGCGCAAGACAAACAGCTTTATGTGCTCTCCGGGCACAGGCATTCATACCCTAACATCCAAACTCCGAGCTGTTATTAAGTATTTCTATAATCATAATAAAAACTAAAACCCAACTACGGCAAAAAACGACGCTGAAAAAGTATGAAACAAGTTTCAAAAGCCGTAGTCACGCGTTGTTAAAGTGTTATATACTATGGTACATTACACTACATGGACTACTTTGGCTTTTGAAACTTAGGAATGTTCCATAGTCCATAACACTTTAACAACGCGTGACTACGGCTTTTGAAACTTGTTTCATACTTTTTCAGCGTCGTTTTTTGCCGTAGTTGGGTTTTAGTTTTTACTTTTTTTTATTTAAAATGTTTTGGTGCGTCTATAATACTAATTTCTTTGCAAAGTATATTTTAAATAGATACTACAGAAATATCACAATTATCGAATAAATACGGACAAAGTCACGAGAAAATGCTAATAATATATATATTTTTGAAATCTACAAGTAACGCCCTTTCCAATGATATCAAACACGGCATGTTTATCTCAAATTTATTTTTTAATACGGTACTTTATGTCGGCTAGAGGGCGCCACATTCAATTCAGTGACACGTCATATAACCTCTAGTCAGCGGACAATCAAGACACTTCTAACGGTACCTCATTTGTCTAATTCTGACAAGTTTAGAAAGAATGAGATAACAATAAAGCATACCATTGAAATATCACACTTATCGAATAAATACGGACAAAGTCACGAACAAATGCTAATAATATATGTATTTTTGAAATGTACAAGTAACGCCCTTTCCAATGATACCAAACACGGCATGTTTATCTTAAATTTATTTTTTAACACGGTACTTTATGTCGGCTAGAGGGCGCCACATTAGATTCAGTGACACGTCATATAGCCTATAACCAGAAGACGATCATGACGCTTCTAGAGACACCTCATTCGTTCAAATCTAATCAGTAGTTAAGGAGCTAGGAGGGAACAAATGAACATACATACATACATACATACATACATAGCCTGTCAAAATCATAACCCTCCTTTGGCTTTGCCGTAGTCGGGTAAAAACTCAAAAACACTTTAGGCACGACCTTGGATTCGAACCCGAGACCTCTGGATCGGCAGTCGCATAACTCAACCGCAAGCAAAACGAGATATGTTTATAAATAAATAAATATTTCGGACATCTATCACACAACACCATCTAGTCCCAAGCTAAGCAGAGCTTGTGTTATGGGTACTAGACAACTGATATGAATACATAAATACTTTTTTTTTTGTAAATACATACATATTATACATAGAAAACACCCAAACTCCGAAACAAATATTTGTAGATCATACAAACATTTGGTTCGACCCGGGAATCGAACCCGAGACCTCATGATCAGTAGTCGCACACGCCAACCGCTAGACCAACGAGGCAGTCAAGTTTAAAATGCGATGGAACTGACATACGCTGTGCGTAAAAAATAAGCAATAATTTAAGTATAAAATAAAAAGGATAAAAATGGTCGGACTGATCGCATAATATTCGGTCTGGTTGCGAATGGAACCTACGACTTCTAGTTTTGCAGTGAGTATCACTAACCACAAAACCGAAAGGCCAAGAAACCCTAAATAAATATTCTAAAGAAGACCAGCATGATCTTCACTATTGGTTATATCTTTTATTTGCTTAAAAATAAAACTAACCTGTGTATTTTACATTTTAGATGCAAGATCTGTCAAAAATGTAAAGTAATTCTTTAGTTTTCAATGTCAAAATGCATCAACTTAAAGGACAAACTTGAAGAATATTTTCTGATTTACGCAATTAATTATTATATTATTAACTAGCTGAACCCCGCGGTGTTACCCGCGGCTATTGTTGTACCGCGAGTAACGCCGCGGGACAAAATTAGTCTAAAAAAAGTAGCCTAAGTTACTCCCCGGATCATCAGCTAGTGAAAGTCCCGTCAAAATCCGTCCAGCCGTTCCAGAGATTACCCGGAACAAACAGACAGACAGACAGACAGACAGACAGACAGACAGACAGACAGACAGACAGACAGACAGACAGACAGACAGACAGACAGACAGACAGACAGACAGACAGACAGACAGACAGACAGACAGACAGACAGACAGACCGACAGACAGACAGACAGACAGACAGACAAAAAAATTTTTAACTACATTTTTGGCATGTGTACCGTGTATACATACATATGCATTTAGTAAAAAGCTGTTATTTTAATATTACAAACAGACACTCCAATTTTATTTATTTGTATAGACTAGCTGACCCACGCAACCTCGTTTGCGCCTTATATTGCCAGTAGCGTGAAAATTTGCCCCGTTTTTTAGACATTCTTCATTGTTGCTCCGCTCCTATTAGTAGTAGCGTAATGATATATACCCTTTAGCCTACCTCGATAGATGGAGTATCCAACACCGAAAGAATTTTTCAAATCGGATAAGTGATTCCTGAGAGTAGCACGTTCAAACAAACAAACAAACTCTTCAGCTTTATTATATTAGTATAGATTAGAGTTTCATTAATCGTTAAGGTTATCTTTCGCTTTTAAAGTACTTATGATTACGACTAAAACAAAGCATTGTATTTAAAGACTTAAAACGAGTAAGCCAAAAGGTGCAAAACTTCACCACGTAAATAATAGACAAATAACAAAACCATAATTGAATCGAAATCAAAATGATTAAAAAGGCATTCTTAGATTATTTAATGTTCTAAAAATGTAGTAAAAAGTCTGTATGTATATCTAATATATAAAATTCTTGTGTCACGGTGTTTGTAGTTAAACTCCTCCGAAACGGCTTGACCGATTCTTATGAAATTTTGTGTGCATATTGGGTATGTCTGAGAATCGGACAACATCTATTTTCATACCCCTAAATGTTTTTTTTTTTCAAAACAACGTTTGCCGCTAGCTAGCTAGTAAATCTATACTTATCTTTACTATCTATACTAATATTATACAGCTGAAGAGTTTGTTGTCAGGAAGCGCTGGTCCAATTTGAAAAATTCTATCAGTGTTAGATAGCCCATTTATCGAGGAAGACTATATATTATCACGCTAAGACCTACAGGAGCGGAGCACCAAAGAAGAATGTTACAAAAACGGGGGATATCACGCTACGGGCAATAGGAGACGCAAACGAGGTTGCGTGGGTCGGCCAGTTAATTTATAAATTAATATGATAATAAAACTATTTTGTGTCAGTAGACAATTAAACTCGTAATAAATTATATTAACGGCAAGCTTATAACATTTATTACCAAGACCATTAAACCACTATTCGTTGACAGTTTGCATAAATTTCAAGGTCGAATGAACATCTCGAAAGATTACAAATCTTAAAATTATGTGGTTTTAATTGTAATAGGGGATGCCCCGAACGGCCGTGAACCTCTTGGGACTTTCAATTGTAATAGACAAGAAAAAAATAAAAATACTTTAACCCGACAACGTAAAACTTTTGCTAAAATGTATACTTTAGCCTATGTCACCTGGGCTATTTTGGTTAAGAATCTCATTCATTGAAACCGGTTAAGCAGTTTAAGCACTACAGTGGAACATACAAACATATATAGACTGCCAAAAACTAGTACCGTTCCTTTTGATTTCGACGTAGTGGCGTAAAAAATTAAATAAGAATGAATTGCAAAACCAGATACTCCTAAATCACAAAAACAAGTTTTATTTTTTAATATATAAGATAAAAGAGTATCTTTTCACTAAGGTTATATTAATATAATATTAATATACTTTCTGACTCCGCAATTTTCGTACCGCCATATTTTTTTCCGTGAAAATTTACTAAATTTCCGAAAAACTTATTTTAGTGTTTATGCCCGCATCAGCTTCCCACGGGTAGTTAAAAGCCGCGTAATAAGATAATATAACATTGCCTTCTATACCGAACTTATTGAGACAATAACAAACACATAAAAAATATATATATATATATATATACGGTCGAATTGAGAAACCTCCTCCTTTTTTTGAAGTCGGTTAAAAAAGGGAATCATTCAATTTGTGCAATCAGAATGAATGCGTATGCACGTACATTTAGTTTACTATTAAAATTTAATATTAGGTATTTTTATTTATATTGATTCATTCACAGAAATTATACATTTAAATTTAAAAAACATTTGTAATTTGTATGTTGAATAAAGAAACAGCATTGTCCGACCATTCTATTTTTAACCAAAAAAACGAGGAGGTTTATCTCTTTATATTTTTTTTTTTTTGTTTTTATGAGTGTTCGCGGATAACTTCGTCGTTTATGAACCGATTTTGATGATTCTTTTTTTAATGTAAAGGAGATGTCCCGATGGTGGTACCATGATAAGGACATTATTATTTGATCATGGCATCCAAGAGAAATCGAGTTGAACCATGAAGTCGGTTTTATTTTCGTTAAAATTGTACTTGTCTTTGTACGCGGCTGCATTATAAATGGAGGATTATGTTTTTCAAGTGTATTTATATGTATGCATATATATGGTGCTTGCCAAGTCCTTTGTATGCTCTGTAGACTACGTATGCATAGAGAATATGACATTTTTATAACAGTTGTGTGTGTTCAAACATGATTTTTAACCGACTTCAAAAAAGGAGGAGGTTTCTCAATTCGACCGTATATATATATTTATTTTTATGTGTGTTCTCGGATAACTTCGTCGTTTATGAACGATGATTTTGATGATTCTTTTTTTAATGGAAAGGAGATGTCCCGAAGGTGGTACCATGGCATCCAAGAGAAATCGAGTCGAACCTTGAAGTCGGTTTTATTTTTGTTAAAATTGTACTCGTAATTTGTGAAATGCTTACGTTATTAAATTTATAAACAGATACATTTTTTATGCCTTGGGCCTGCCAAATGGAAACGATAAGCAAAATCCAAGAGTGGTGGTCACTATACAGCATGCAGACACCAGTCACATAGAGGGTACATATGTGGATACAATACAATACGATACAATAAAATGCAAAAAAAATGGTGAGCTTTTTATCTCATCTTTATACCTAATTTAAGCCTCATAATGTGTGTGTATGTATTTAAAAATATATAAATCTCATTATTAACACCAGGCAGAGCTTGTACTGTTATAATCTGTACCATAGCACAAACTCTGCCTAGGTTGAGAAGATATGTTATGTCGTAAAAATCATTTTCACTTGAGCGAATTTCTAAGTATCACCAACTGTCACTTAGTAGATAATTTACATATATATTGATCTCTATACACAAGCCAATAAGGTTTATATTCAACTTACATGGCTCCTTTAGGTACAGTCATGTTCAATCCATCTAATATGACGTTGGGGTTCTTGGCTGTACCGTATCGCTTGTGAGCACGTCTCACGCACACGGCCTGTTGTTTCCTGCAATAAATCACAAGATATTATAATATTTTTGTGGTATTTTCCGAGTTCTATAAGAGGGTAGGTCCACTAAATTATAATTCTGTAGGTATTCGTTTACAAGGGTCGTGTCTATTTTTCCGGTGATTTAGGTGAAGATTTATGACGTTTAATTTTGGTCATTATTAGCGTAGTAAATTAAATACATTACCATATTTTGTATTAAGTAAAAATCTCATAGAGATCAAGTTTTTTAAGTAAATATTCTCAATACACTATGTAATCTTTATAAGAAAGTTTTTTAAACAGGCACACATTATTTTACATATCTCTCTCGACACATCTTAAAATAAATAACTTTCAAAAGGATATCACAGATTTCAGTTATAACTGAAAAAAATATTCTAATTAATTATTAATTGGTCACACTAATTTTTTTTTCATTCTTAACACTACAAAACAGGAAGATTACCTTCCAAACTAAAGCAAGCACAATATTTTGCCAAATTGATTCATAAATAGTAAAGTTAACCAAAAATACAACGTAATCGAGAATTTTTGGAAAAAGTTAAAGAAAATGACATAGAACCTGCTTACTTAACACTTCGTTTAACTTTCTGTATTTCTTTGTTCAAATCATCAAGTGAGTAATATCTTCCGAGAAGAAT
Source organism: Spilosoma lubricipeda (assembly GCA_905220595.1). NCBI lineage: Eukaryota > Metazoa > Arthropoda > Insecta > Lepidoptera > Erebidae > Spilosoma > Spilosoma lubricipeda. The sequence continues at coordinate 10,648,047 of HG992296.1, read as the reverse complement.
AAATATCTTCCGTTCTTACCTAGAAGCAATGGTACTCTTCTGTGTTTTGAACTGCAACTTCCGTCTAGCCATCAACTCTTGTTCTATGGTGCTGATAGTAATCGGAGGTTCGGCCCTCACATCTTCCATTGATATCGTCGCTCCCTCGTTATCGTACGCCGGCATCTTGACTGCAACAATTGAAAGACAAGGTTAATATCTTTGATGTTTCGATTTTTCTTTACTCTAATATAAATTCAATATAATAACAAACTAAGGAACTGATTGTCGTGACCAGATGGCCGGTCTTTTTCTAGCACAGAAATCAGCATTGCCATTCAACGTGGCAATTCTGACAGGTGCGGAGGAGTTTTTTAATGCTTGTATGTAAATATTGTTATTATTTCATTTTTTATTATTATTTTCATGTATTTTAATTTTATTTAATAGGTATTTAATTTCATGACTTATTTTTTATAAACCTCATTCTACTTCAACATATTGCACAAGGCGGACTTAGTGCCATTTTTTGCCAGTCAAACCTTTGGGTGATGCAAAACTGTGTGTAGCAGGTGTATATTTAAATAAAAGAAGTAATACAATAGTATAAATTAAAGTATATTACAAAAATCTGGATTCTAAGAATCATTATTTGGTATAATAAATATACCAAATAAGCGAGTGGTTATGGTATGCATTCCGTCTAAACGATATGTATACGTAACTGCCTCGTTGGTCTAGCGGTTGACGTATGCGATTGCCGATCAAGAGGTCTCGGGTCAAAAAGTGTTATTGAGTTTTTTTGATTTTATAAACACTTAATAATAGCTCGGAGTTTGGAAAATTGAGTCTTAACCCCGTTAACCGTCCCATCGAACTATGAGAGTGAGAGAACAGACAGTGCGCCTGTGTTTGCGTGCACTCTTGTGCATTATAATATATCCTGCGCTGTTGGCTGATCTCCGTCGAGAGTGATGTATAACATCATGTATAGGTATGTACAATACTAACACTACTCCCTAAGGACATTTTGACATGTATGATTAGTCTACAATAAAAGGATTATGTATTATACGTCGTCCGTAATATATAAATTAGTATTAACGCACTAGTCTAAGGCAGACTGTAACCGCGTTCAACGGAGTCTGGTCAAACATCAAGAATAATCGCGTTAATTCCTTGTCATTAGCAATAGGTCTAAATATTGTATTACGATTGTAGCACAAAATTTAATACAGCTCACTAAATAAATATGTACTAATTAATTAAATCCGACCTTCATAAATGTTATATTGTGACCTACATTAGCAAACTGGTTCGACTCTTGATTATAATTATCGTTTTCAAAGGTCGTTCCTCCTAATAACTAAATTTAGTGTAATTTAAGAAAGGTCAAGCGATTTGGTTTCAGAACTAGAAACCCTCAAAGTAAACTCAACATAAATATTTAAAGCAACATAGATCACATAACAGAGGCACAAATGGCTTGGTGCCAGAAACGGCAGGCTCGAGAAAAAGGTGGTAAAAACCGGTTGAACTCATAGCTGACCCCAAATATTTTTTGTATGGGCCTCCCAAAATGACTCAGTTCTGCCTGATGGAAACCATAAGCAGAATCTATGAATGGTTGTAACCATACTCATTGCGAATGCAGACATTGCAACAATGCAGCATAGTGACCAGCTCCATTACGCTAGCAGCTATTCAGTTTAAGATAACTTTTTATTTGGAAATCATGATAAAATAGAACTAGCAAAAAAAACAGTCACAACGGACAGTAACTGCAGACTGTACGCAAGAATACTAAAATATCTAAGAACGAAGGAAAGAAATGTAAAACTTACCTTTTAGATCTAAAATTTCAATAAGTTATTAAAAGCATAACAGCTTCAAGGTATCGGCCAATAACCTTGCAAATGTCAAATTACGATTTGATATTTAAATTTCAAGAATAGAAGAACATATTACAATGTTATAATTACGCGTTGTTAATTCACTCGAAACTATTAATAACAATTTTGTCACCCTATCAAATTAACTTTTTAATGTTGCTTGGAACCACTCTAGACCGACACACACAATTATCTTAGCCGAAATTAAAAAAATACAAAAAAGTTTTAAATGACAGACGTCACTTTGATAAACAGAATGTTTTAATTTTTTGAACTTGACACGACGGCGCGGCGACGTACCAAGTTAAGGAATTCGATTAAACTGGAGGTTTGTAATCTAGAACCGCCATCTTTATAAATCTTATAACAATTCTTACTAATCACTACTCAAGTCAAATAAATAATATTGGAGTGTATGTTTGTAACATTAAATAACCGCTTTTTACTAAATGCATCTGTATGTATACTCGATAAATATACTAAAACAACATTTTTTTACAATTTTGTCTGTCTGTCTGTCTGTTGGTTCCGGCTAATCTCTGGAATGGCTGAACCGATTTTGACAGTACTTCACTGATAGGTGGTTGATGACACAAGCAGTAACTTGGCTACTTTTTTTAGACTAGCTTCGCCCCGCGGCGTTACCCGCGCTACGACAATAACCCCGGGTAACACCGCGGGGTTCAGTTAGTTTTTAATAAAAATATACATAAAAGCACGTTTCTATTTATAACTCGAGTTCCTCAGATCGGTGGCAATTTCCAATTAATAAAATAAATATATATATAAATTATTTTAATATAAGAAAAAGGTTTTGTCCTACTATATCCCCCCTTTGGCCAGACAGGATCTGAACCTGATATTTTCAAAGACAGGCCTATATCGAGCATTGAACTGCGAAAGGCTGTTAATGATATAAAAATATTTTTACCTTTTATTTTATATAATTGTGTGGAATATTCCACCACACGTACGTAACTAAATAAAATAAATCAATGTCTACAGGGTACCTGCGAGGGTCAATGACCTGACGTGTATCGGTTTCTGATGGTAACCTAAGTTAGGTTACACAGGTCAAATAGGTGTGGTTTATTTTTAAAACAATATTTGAGATATATTTAATTTCACAAAGATCTACAATGCGTCAGGTAAACACCAACCCAGTATTGGGAGAGGGTTTCTATGGTTGCCAACGCACTTATGTCTCTCGAGATGCAAGTGCCCACGGGCGGTGGTAATCGCTTATCATCTGAAGGGGACAGGGGGACTGTTATACGTTTACCATACTGTGCCATAAATAAAAAAAAATGGCAGTCAAAAGCCGATAGAAGTAAAAGCTTATAACTTTAAATCAGAAATTTTATTTAAAAAAATCATATTAAATTAAATCATCATGTCGGTGACGCGGTGACGCGAACTCGTCGTGAGTCAAACTCGCGAAGATTTTACCCTACCTAACAAAAACTGATCAACGCAGCTAAAGAAGTATTAATTTAAAAAAACCTCATCAACTACTTTCCTGAGGTATCCTTCCCAACTATCTCTAAAGGATGGCAACCAAAATATTAGTATTTTGATTTCCATTCTCATCCTACTAATATTATAAACGCGAAATTTTGTAAGTATGGATGGATGGATGGATGTTTGTTACTCTTTCACGCAAAAAGTACTGAACAGATTTAGATGAAACTTTTACAGTAATATAGCTTATACATCAGAATAACACATCTATGCAACATCTAGTGTATAATATATGCATATTATCGTAGGGGAAATTGAAGAATTAACGAATGGTATATAGCCAACAGCCTACTTTAATTAATGGACTGTTTAGTACTCAAAGATTTTTTCAATTTGAACTAGTCATTTCTGAGATTGACGCTTTTAATCAAACAAGCATACTTTTCACCTTTATAATGTTAACATAGTATTAGTTGTCTTGTAGTTTATTGTTCAAAGAAATTATATGTTTAACTAGCTGAACCTCGCGGTGTTACATGCGGTTATCGTCATACCGCGAGTAACGCCGCGAGACAAAGTTAGTCTAAAAAAGTAGCCTGAGTTACTCCCTAGATCATCAGCTAGCTGCCGTGAAAGTCCCGTCAAAATCCGTCCAGCCGTTCCAGAGATTACCCGGAACAAACAGACAGACAGACAGACAAAAAAAAATTTTACTACATTTTTGGTATAAGTACCGTGTATACATACATATGCATTTATTAAAAAGTGGTTATTTTAATATTAAAAACAGACACTCCAATTTTAGTTATTTGTATAGATGTATAGATAATTATTTGTTTGTGTGTTTGAACCGGTGTGTAATGATAGAAGAACTTCGAGGTCTTCAGTTTTTGGGGTCAGAGATCAACTAGTAAATGTAGATGCTCAAAAGTTTATATATTTTCCGGTTAAATATAAGACTGTTAGTGTCTTTTGATGTAGCCATATACTATTGTTGAATGTTTATGAGGAATATTGATGGCGTTGAATTAATCACTTGTCAAATCACCTTACCTATGGTTTTTTTAACTGCTATTTATTTTAAACTAAGAACTAAAGTAAGTAATTTCTTGATTAAACTAAAATTAACGAGAAATTTTAAAAATATTCTACCCTATCTATATTTTGGTCAAACTTTAGCATTTATAATAACGTTTAACACGTCAAATGTAATATTTAGTGCTGTTTAGATATTTTTGTATAGATAAGAAAGTTTCGAATTACGGAATTAGTACCATTGGCGTAATTGCTCACAATTTGCCGACTATTTGGCTCAGTATTAACATCAACTAGCAGGCAAACAATGAAAATAACAAAGTTTTTCACATTTTCATGAAAATACTCACACCTGGTGTCTGGTCCGTAAAGTGTCTACTATGTAAAAACCACACAAATATCTAAACAAATAAATAAAATTGGAATGTCTGTTTGTAATATTAAATAACCGCTTTTACCCAATGCATATGTATTTAAACACGGTGCATAGACCATAATATCATATTTTTCAATTTTTTGTCTGTCTGTCTGTCTGTCTGTTTGTTCCGACTAATCTCTGGAATGGATAGACCGATTTCGACAGGACTTTCACTGTTAGGTGGCTGATGTCATAACGAGTAACTTAGGCTACTTTTTAGATTAGCTTTGCCCCGCGGCGTTACCCGCGGTACTACAATAACCGCGGGTAATACCGCGTGGTTCAGCTAGCTTACAATAAAAACTAAAACATATAGGTACAAAGGGCTATTAAGTTATTACACTCTCCTTTGTTCGCTTAATTTAAAATCATCTATACAAATAAATAAAATTGGAGTGTCTGTTTGTAATATTAAAATAACCGCTTTTTACTTAATGCATATGTATGTATACACGATACATATACCAAAAATGTAGTTAAAAAAATTTTTGTCTGTCTGTCTGTCTGTCTGTCTGTCTGTCTGTTTGTTCCGGGTAATCTCTGGAACGGCTGGACGGATTTTGACGGGACTTTCACTGGCAGGTAGCTGATGACCCGGGGAGTAACTTAGGCTACTTTTTTTAGACTAACTTTGTCCCGCGGCGTTACTCGCGGTACAACAATAACCGCGGGTAACACCGCGGGGTTCAGCTATATATAATATAATATTACTTACAATGTTAATAGAATATGATCTTATAAACCACTGTTCGCGTAACCAAGTCTCAACCTTGGGTTTTACCGCATAGTGGTTATTTTCCACTACGGAAACAGCTTTCTTATGATTAAATATTTCAAGTTCATAGTTTATAATGGTAATTGAATCAATGTAACTACTTCGTTATAATGCGGAAATATGAACTGCATAATTTTCCAACATAATATGTATCTGATACACAAAGCTAGCCCAACAAGGTATACTGTTTGTATGATATTAATCTCAAATTAAATTAAATATAGCCACAATAGGTAAATTTAAGAAAATGGACGAATTTAAAAGCTTGAAATCTTTATCTATACTAATAGGTGGGAATGGAGAATGTTTCAAAAACGGGGGAAAATTATCATGCAACGGGCAATAGGAGATGCAAACGAGGTTGCGTGGGTCAGCTAGTAGATTATAAATCTGAAGAGCTTGTTTGTTTGCTTGAACGAGCTAATCTCAGGAAGGCGTCCGATTTGAAAATTCTTTCAGTTCTAGATAGCCCATTTATCGAGGAAGGCTGTAGACTATATCATCGCGCTAAGACTAGTATCAGCAGAGTACAAATGAAGAATGTTACAAAAACGGTTGAAAATTATAATGCTACGGGCAACAGGAGACGTAAACGTTAATATTATAAAGCTAAAGACTTCCTTTAATTAAAAGCACTAATCTCAGAAACTATTGGTCCGAATTGAAATAATCTTCTACAGTTAGATAGCCCATTTACCAAGGAAGGCCAAGCATCACGAAAACCTAACAAGGGTTTTTTTAATTAAACGAGCAGACTTATTACCTGATGGTAAGCGATTACCGCCGCCCATGGACACCCACAACACCAGAGGCGTCACAAATGCCTTGCCGACCTTTGGGGGATGGGGAAAGGGATGTGGTGAGGGGTTAAGGTATGGGCCTCGGGTATCCTCACTCACTCGGTGAAACACAGCGCAAGCGCTATTTCACACCGGTTTTCTGTGAGACATTCCCATTCATGCCGAAGCGTGGCTCTCCCAAGGTAGTATAATTCAATGTTCTAATACTTAAAACTAGGGCAAGGACAGGCTGCTTAAAATTATGTGTTAAATGAAAGAATTTTTAGTCATATTCATAACTTGTTTACAGTATTCGTGAACAAACTTAACTTAATCTCCGCATCAAAGTCCATGACGCCAGTGATCACCGACCGGTTTAGTTAAAAAATACCCACCATTAAGTATCAAGGGCGCCAGATCAGATTATGAGCTTAGCAACGAAAATAAAAGGGGATTTGTTTATTAATTAATCCCATCCTACTGATATTATAAATGCGAAAGTTTATGAGGATTTATTTTTGTTTTTGTTTCTAATTGCGTCACTAAAATAAAAAGAAAATGTTAAGATCTTCAATGATGTTTATTTTAGTGTGAAATACCTATCAAACGTGGGAGAGCCACGCTTCGGCAGCCATTCCCCCTCCCCTATCCCTATCCAGATTCCCCAAAGGCCGGCAACGCACTCGTGACGCCTCTGGTGTTTGCAGGTGTCCACGGTCGGCGGTAATCGCTTACCATCAGGCGATACGTCTGCTCGTTTCCCATAAAAATAAAACTAATTTTAGCAAAACTTTGACATTTTGAACGTCGTTTGGAAGGACAAAACTTAGTTTCGGTAAGTTTTTTTTTATTTTAAAACGTTTCCGAACAACAGAATTAACGCCATTACCAGTGGAGACTTGTATGATAGACACATTGTTTTACTAACATATAATTTGCAGTAACACACCGCCTTGTTGTTGGTGAAGCAAAAAAAGTAGCGTAGTTTCAAGTACGCTTCTTTTTGTCAGTATCGGACAAGTTGTCGATACTTATACGACACTAACAAAAAATAGCGTAAATTATAGTTTAGTTAGTGCGTAACGCGTGATATAATACCAATCAAAAACATAAATGTGAAATGATAGTCAAGTTCAATACTATGCTATCTATATCTATACTAATATATAAAGCTGAAGAGTTTGTTTGTTTGTTTGTTCGTTTGTTTGAACACGCTAAACTCGGGAACCACTGGTCCGATTTGAAAAATTCTTTCGGTGTTGGATAGTCCATTTATCGAGGAAGGCTATAGGGTATATTTCATCACGCTACTACTAATAGGAGCGGAGCAACAATGAAGAATCCAAGTCAGTCCTGAAATTTTGGAACGAAGTTTCTTATCGCGCGTTGTGAAAGGGGGCTAGACGGAAAAAAACTCACGAAAAGTTGTAACGACACTTTTTGCTATAGTAAGCTATTGTAAGCCGTGCGGCCGGCGTGCGCATGTTTCTCTGTCTGTCTCTCTCTCTCTCTTACAGAAAGCAAGCCAGATATTTTCATTTCTATTTTGCATTGAACAATGTGGTGTCGCGACGATTATTTTTGTTGAGTACATACAGTTTTTTTGTACATAATAAATAATAAAAAATAATAACAATAACGAATTCTGACAGTGAACTTCGTTCCATCCGGGTGTCCCTTGACACCTTTCAATTTTTTTTTATAACAACTTATAATATTTTATAACAACCTGAAATATCGTTTCTTCTTAAAACTTGGGATAATATTATATTGAAGTCTAAGGTCTGTCTTGGCCAGTTATAGCATAGGTAAGCTAAGTAAGCTAAGTAAGTTCGACGCACACATTTAAATATTGTCCTTATTTTAGACGTAGGATCAATATTTAAATTCAAGGTTAAATGTAACACTACGAGGTTATATCAGTCCAACCGTGATCACGATCAAAGTGCATGGAAATTCGGTAAACAAAAACATACCGATTATTTTGATATTAAGTTATCATGTAAGTTTAAAACAACTATAACTTTGTACTTCAAACCTTCATTTAGGATATCAATTAAAAAATACATTTTTAAACAAATAAATAAAATCAAAGTGTCTATTTGAATTTTTATTAACAACTTTTCACTAAATGTATATGGAAGTAAATACGGTACTTACATAAAAATGTAATGATTAATATTTTCGTCTGTTTATTCCGGCTAATCGCTGGTACAACTAGACTGATTTGACGGGACTTTCACCGGCAGATAGCTGAGGTTATAAGGAGTAGTTTTATTGTAGAAAAAAATAGGGCTACGCGAAAATTAAATTAGAAATATCCAATTCAAAAGCAACAAAACCCGTCGGTTATGCCGCGGGCGCAGCTAGTTAGTTATCTTACACTTGAAAATGCATATTTCTTTTTTTTAAGTATGGTCCTGCTAAAATGACTCTACTCCACCTGGTGGAAAGCAAAAGCAGAATCCAAGACTGGTAGTACCCATACTCATTGCGAATGTAAACAATGCAGCATGGTGACGCACCTCATGACAGCCTTGTGATGCTTTCGCATCGTTGGACCTCCGGTCTCGCACTCACCAACGAAACACGACAGCACTGTCATTTTACGTTGATCTTCTGTGGCGGCGTGGTTCTACTACCTTGCATATGTTTAACTGCGACTTACAATAAAGTTTCATTGGATGTTACACAGTACTATGCACCCAGATATAAAATAAAGGTACTTTAGAACTTGTCTGAACTCAAATTACGCTGATTTCAGCACGAACGGGCCGGCTAGACTGGGGCGGTACTATCCTTTCACAGAAGATCAACCTAAAATGTCGTGTTTCATTTTTTTTTTTTTTTTTTTTATGTTTGACACTGCCAAAATGACTCTACTCTGCCTGATGGAAAGCATGAGTAGAATCCAAGAGTGGTGGTCACCATACTGCGAATGCAGACAATGCAACAATGCAGCATGGTGACCCACACCATGGCGGGCTAGTGATGCTTCCGCATCATTGGGCCTCCGGTCTCGCACTCACCAACGAAACACGACAGCATGATCGCTGTCATTTTACGTTGATTTTCTGTGCGAGGGTAGTACCGCCCCGGTAGAGCCGGCCCGTTCGTGCTGAAATCAGCGTGGCTCTACTACCTTGAGAAGGTATTCCTCGCTCCCTTCCATCTCGCTCTCTCATTGGTGAGAGCGAGATGGAAGCGCAATGATGCAGAAGCATTTCAATAGGTCGTCATAGTGTGAGTCATCATGCTGCATTGTTCTTACATTCGCAATGAGTACAGTGACCACTGTTCTTGGATTCATGCTTTCCATCAGGCAGAGTAGTCACTTTGGTAGACTTAAGATAAAGTACTACACAAATTACACAAAGTTACATCATAAACGACCGTACTGATAAAGATAGAGTTTCCAGCCACTGGACTTATTATTTTCATAAGTGGATTATATTTTTTATTAGGTTACGTTTATTATTTTTTCGAGATACATAAATTAATAGTTACTTTATGTATAGTTCAGTGTGTCTCCAATAGATGTTACTAAAGTATGTATTTTTTTATTTCTATGTTGTTTCAATATTAATATTTTTATTGTTATATAATAATGTTCTTCTAGCCAATAACGCCAACGGCGACCAGTCTCAACGGAGACCAGCCATCTACGCAGGAGATATTATAGTGCACAAGTGTATGCGCAAATACAGGTGCACTCTCTGTTCCCTCTCTCTTTAACCGACACGATCGGGGAGAGATCAGGCGCAGCTTTACGTGCTCTCTGAGGCATGGGGGTTCAGACCCTAACTTCCAAACTACGTGCTGTTATTAAGTATTTCTATAATCAGAATAACCCAATAATACTATTGGTTCGACCCCAGGACTGGAACCCGAGACCTGTTGATCGGCAGTCGAACAAGGCAGTTATATAATAATAATACCTAGTCCAATTCAATTAGTTGTTTGAACATTTAATTATGTGTAACTTAATCGAATTGTTTGTTTAATAATAAATTTGCTAATACATCATCAGCAGTCTGTTTATACGCACATAAGTAAGCGAAACTCGTTAATAAGTTCTTCGTTGATTTTTTAGAATTTTCCTTGGATGGGAAACTTTGAAAATGGGCCGAGACATGTGACTTAAGTGTAAGTAATATAAAAAGGAAAAGTTATAGCAAGTATTTGAAAGAAATGTAATGTTTCGGCTGTTTCTTATTGTTTGTAGTACGAGTAATAGGTGTATGCAAAAAACTTGAACCAAAAGAGATAAAAAAGAGCTACCACGGCTTCACAGAAAACAGGTGTGAAATAGTGCTTATTATAGGATACCGGAGGCCCATAACCCAAACCCCCTCCCCCTATCTCCCCTCCCTATCCCCCAAAGGCCAGCAACGCACTTGTGACGCCTCTGGTGTTTGCAGGTGTCTATGGGCGGCGGTAATCGTTTACCATCAGGCGACACGTCTGCTCGTTTGCCCGCCTATTCCATAAAAAAAAAAAAAAAATCTTCGAGATATACATCAACGTCCACGGACAGATCAACGACAAGGGGCGAAGACTCTATCACATTACGAGCGCTGCCACCATTCAGGCAACAGCAATATACTGACATATGCACCTTGTTGACATTGCACAAGGCACTAAAATTGCTTGTATTCCGTTCCCTTAGTTCTGTCTATAATCATGTGTGTTCCTTTGTATTTTAGAATAAACTAGCTGAACCCCGCGGTGTTACCCGCGGTTATTGTTGTACCGCGAGTAACGCCGCGGCACAAAGTTAGTCTAAAAAAAGTAGCCTAAGTTACTCCCTGGATCATCAGCTACCTGCCAGTGAAAGTCCCGACAAAATCCGTCCAGCCTTTCCAGAGATTACCCGGAACAAACAGACAGACAGACAGACAAAATTTTTTTAAACTACATTTTTGTTATATGTATCGTGTACACATACATATGCATTGATTAAAAAGCTGTTATTTTAATGTTACAAACAGACACTCCAATTTTATTTATTTGTATAGATGATTTTACATTCTTCCTTTCTTGAAAGGAGTAAAGGTTTACACTTAAAAGTCGAGTCATGAGCGTCATAAAATGACTATTTTAAAATGTAGATGGATAGTTACGCCAGATTGTCGAAGCATCAAAGCTCCAGGGAGCAAATGAGGTAGATAAATTAGTTAAGATATGTATCTATCTTATAATTAAGAAATCTACCATACACATAATTATCTTACAAAGGAGTGTAACTTAAAAACCAGATTTTTTGGCCCATCTAATTATTATGATTTGTAAAATGTTTAGCAACTGCCACCATCTTTTATTTACATGTATTTGACCGTATTTTTGACGTAGAGTTCGTATCTTTGACGTTTTATTGTACCGGTAACCGACGTCTTAAAAATAAAAAAAACTGTATTTAATTTCTAAGATGCAAATTAGAATTAGCAATTTATAGCCATTGTGGGATCCTACTCACGGTTTTTTACCCATGTTTCTGACGTCATACATATCTCTATCATATCTGATATCTTATGTTATTCCAATCTGAATTTGACCTTTTGTTTGACCGTTTATTTGGCTAATGATTTTTGATTAATCCTCTAGGTAGAGTTGGCTGGTATGCGCTATTTGTAAGGGACCTAAACTGTTAAAGCTAAAGACGTGAATTCATATCTGTCCATTACAAATATACTATATGTGATGAGCGGTTATTTATTCTATCCTAGGTGATTGTTTGATCTGTTGAGCCGCTATCTATATATCTTTTTTGCAAATAAATAAAATTGGAATGTCTGTTTGTAATATTAAAATAACCGCTTTTTGTAACACGGAACATACCTATACCAACAATTTTTTTTTTAACAATTGTCGCCCTGTGGTCGAAATTCGAACATAATTATACCTTATAGCCCAGCGGTAAAACTATCGAAACTACACACTCGCTGCCCGCTGATCGCTAACTCGTTTATGGTTTCTAGTTTTATTCGGTTTTCGTTCATCGTCGGCGGTGGGACCACTGCCTAAAGAAGTCTGCGGTTTTGTATAAGATTAGCTCTCTAACAGTACTTAGATAAAATACAATCAGCTTTTTTGAAATAATGTGATATAAAATAAAACTATACGTCGAATAGCGGGTACGTTAATCCTGCTGACGCATTTCTACTGACGTCAACTGCGGTCAGGCAACCTAAGTACGGTCGGCACCAAAAAAACATATAGATTACCATTAACTTATGTGTACATAAGTTAATGGTAATCTATATGTTTTTTTTCAGACTACCCGAAGTCAAATTTTACAATATCACACAAAATTTGTCTGGAAAAGATCGTCGTGAGTGAAGACCGCCCATTGTTATTTTGTTACTTTGAAAAAACGTTAAGTAGAGGCCAGTTAATGTTTTACATAGGCGGAAAAACAGTAAAAAGCATTCTTACTTTTTACATTATTTTGAAATTCGTAATTGTTCTTTTAAAATCAACTTTCTACATTTCTTCTTTAATACTTTTATCAAATTCCTGACCGTTTAATTAAGAAACTTTTACATAACTTATCTTATACTAGTTGTTGCCCGCGGCTCCGCCCGCGTATATGTCGGTTATCGCTGCAGATAGTAGCCTATGTGTTATTCTGATGTATAAGCTATATTACTGTAAAGTTTCATCCAAATCCGTTCAGTAGTTTTTGCGTGAAAGAGTAACAAACATCCATCCAAACATCCATCCATCCTTACAAACTTTCGCATTTATAATATTAGTAGGATTAGTAGGATTAGGAAATATTTAATAGACCAATACTATTTTAGTTTATTAGAAACTAGCTTTCGCCCGCGGCTTCGCTCGCATTTAATAAAAAGTATCCTATGTTACTACTCATACCTCCAAAAATATGTGTACAAAGTTTCATGATTATCGGTCAAGTAATTTTCGCGTGAATGCGTAACAAACAAACTTAGAGTCACATTTATAATATTAGTTCGATTACCAATACCATAGACCAAATGTATTACTTAACAATCACCATCGTCTGTAAGCACGAGTATATTTTTTTTGTAGTTAAGGCCAAAGGTACGACTTATAAACTATTGAAAGTTGCATTAAATGCAAAGAATGCTTTAATACGTACGTACGTAAGAAGTACTATAGTAGTCTTAATATGTAATTATTATTATTTTTAATAGATAAAAAAGGAAAACGAAATATATATATTTAAACATATAAAAATTTGAAGATCACCGACTTTCGGTACAGTGACGAAGAAACAGGTGCATCGGGCACAAAGGACAGGAACCTCTTCAGTATACAGGCCGTGTCAAGGATGACTGCCTTTTTCATCAGAACCTTAATCTAGCCTTCTAATATAAGCATATTAAGGAGTTAATCGAGGCTATGCTCTTATTAAAATATAATTCTACTTTTTAATACATATTTTAACAACCTTTGTTGCTGATCTTACGTATCTTGAAACCGGTTACACATGTTATATGAACATAAATCTGCTTAAAAAATGTGATGCCAATTATTTCTAATAAACTTGTTCTGATGATTGAATACGCCATTTTATAGTAATGGCGGTGTGCGGTGGTAGTGTAATGCGTTCTAGATCCTGACTTCTGAGCTTGAGGTCATAGGTACGATTTCCTCACAACACATACATGTGGTGGAATTATCTATTAAAATGAAATGAAATGATTTATTGGTGTAAGTGCATATATGTATTTAAATCAGTTGTCTAGTGCCCTTATTACAAATTCTGTTTAATTTTTTGACTAAATGGCGTTATGTGTCAGATGTCTGAAATATTTAAAATATCTATACAAATAAATAAAATTGGAGTGTCTGTTTGTAATATTAAAATAACCGCTTTTTATAAAATGCATATGTATGTATACACGGTACCTATACTGAAAATGTAGTTAAAAAAAATTTTGTCTGTCTGTCTGTCTGTCTGTCTGTTTGTTCCGGGTAATCTCTGGAACGGCTGGACGGATTTTGACGGGACTTTCACTGGCAGGTAGCTGATGATCCAGGGAGTAACTTAGGCTACTTTTTTAGACTAACTTTGTCCCCCGGTGTTACTCGCGGTACGACGATAACTGCGGGTAACACCGCGGGGTTCAGCTAGTTTTAAAATAAATGTAGGCTGATATATACTCTTACTATTTACCTTTTGTGCATCGGACTTGGCACAGACTAGTAAGTATCTGTTGCTGTAATCTACGAGGGTCGCATTTGTTTTAAGTTTTTCAAATAGATTTGTAGTTATTTAATTTGTAGTATTGTTTAAAGTCGGATCAACTGTTTATTTTATTTTTTGTATGACACTAAAAAAGAATACATTTGAACAGGACAATATGACATATCCCACATACGTCATTTTGGCCTTTTCTGGAATATAAATAAACTAGCTGTCCCGGCAAACGTCGTTTTGCCATAACTACTAATAAATTAAAAATTAATTAAAAAAACATTGTCCAGCGGACAAAATTGTGAATCTAAACCATTCCCAGATCCCCTTGAACAGATACAAAAAATTTCATCAAAATCGGTCCAGTCGTTTGAGAGTAGTTCAGTGACATACACACTCACAGAAGAATTATTAAAGATACACAATCCTTGTATTGTAAAAACCCAAAGTATTATCGAAGGTAGGCATTAAGTAATTAATTTACACATAACATAATATTATTTTAAAAGAAGCCCGTTACTAGTTTATTTCTCGTCGAAACGATTGCTCAATTTTTTTTAAAATTTATGTCAAGGCAAAGGCGTGCCGATAAAAGTCCATAACTTCAGTGTCAGGCTTAATCGTCTTCCTTATAAGCCGGTTGCTAGTAAAAAAAATGTTAATAGTATCGATTGTACAAGGCTAGCGATCGAAACATGGGAGGGTAACATTGTACTTATATGGAAGCAGATGAGTAGGTCACATTAAAGGGCTATATTTAAGTCCGTACGTACTGAAGGTGTAAAATATATGCTTAAAAGTCATCACAACGAACCGAACCAGACTGGACCAGCAATCACCACTCAAACATAGGGCCACATTGAATCTATACTAATATATAAAGCTGAAGAGTTTGTTTGTTTGTTTGAACACGCTAATCTCAGGAACCGCTGGTCTGATTTGAAAAATTCCTTCAGTGTTAGATAGCCCATTTATCGAGGAAGGCTATAGGCTACATATCATATATATATCATCACGCTACGACCAATAGGAGCGGAGCACCAATGAAAAATGTTACAAAAACGGGAGTTAATTTTCAAGCTACGGGCAATAGGAGACGCAAACTATGTTGCGTGGGTCGGCTAGTTGCTTATAAAGCAGATACAGGACATTTTTTATTGCGTATGACTTGCGTGTCACACACGAAAATGTCAAAATTTATAAATAACCTTCTTCTTCCTAGAGTCCACCACTGAACCGTTATCCTGTGATCGATCCAAATTGAACCAAAAATACCGATATTTAGATCTGATTTCTTGCTTTTATTTATGAGCCCGCCAAAGTGACTACTCTTTCTGATGGAAAGTATGAGCAGAATGTAACAGTGCCAGTCACCATACTCATAGCGAATGCAACAGTGCAGCGTGGTGACCCACACCATTTATATAGGCGTGTGTGTATATATGTATCAATATTTGTTATGTATAAACTATTGTGTTAATATTTTGCTGCAGTTTGTTTGTTTTTGTGTTTGTTTGACATGATTGATGAAGTAGGTGCCTACCCAGTTATAAAATCGACTTACTGACTACGACAAAATATGATTGAGCTCATTATATAATTATTTCTCACTTAAACAATAGGATGACGTTTCATGTCTTTGTTAGTTAAGGTTGCACTTACAGCTTACAACTTGTAATTATAACACATTGCGTATAACTGAAGCTGTTACCACTAGATGGTTATATCAAAAAGGTATGCCAAATACATTTTAAGCCCCACAGGTAATTAATTAACCTACGTCTTATGCGCAAAGACAGTGTGTCAAAATTCAGCACTATATTCTTGTTTTAAGAAAATATATTAAACAAGTAGGTACACTGTATATTTATTTCATGATGTCCTTGGCAAACGAGCATCCAACTACGTGATGGTATGTAAATACCTCCTACCGTACCACTGTGATGTATTTTCACTGGATTGATAAATCTGAATTGAATAAAAATAAATGCTATTTTGGCGTCTATTCAAAGTACTTAAGATCTGTTCTACAATTTTTTTTTTTT
Organism: Spilosoma lubricipeda; assembly: GCA_905220595.1. NCBI lineage: Eukaryota > Metazoa > Arthropoda > Insecta > Lepidoptera > Erebidae > Spilosoma > Spilosoma lubricipeda. The sequence continues at coordinate 10,631,478 of HG992296.1, read as the reverse complement.
AATCGCCTATTAAAAAGCTTCAGAAAGCCGACATCCATCTTCAAATAAATATTTATTAATTTCAAAATCATTTACCTAATGTCTTACTGAGTAGAGCAAACAGAATAGTTTCCTAAAATTGAAGCTAGTAAATAGGAAAATAAAATGCCTAGCATTATGTTAAATAAAATAAAATTAAGTAAAAAATATTTTAAAAGACAGGCTTTAATTGGAATTATGTGAATTTTTGTTATCTTGGATTTTTAAATTGACCGGACTACTTGTATTTAAAATTATTTTTTACTTTTTAGTTATTGCCAGAAAGGTTCCTCAGTCAGTTCATCTCATTCAACGCTTCATTGTTACAAGGTCATCTGCCGGTTAATTTCGAACAGTCTCCTTCCGTGTGTGTGATTGTATAAGCATCATAAGCGATGGTTACTTCTCCCATAGCTGATACAGTAGCAGGCTCTAACAATGTTTGATTATTATTCTGTGCATTTTCTTCATTGACAGCTTGGGTTACTCGAACAAGTTGTTCCTGCAATATTTGTGCATCATTATCTATTATACCGAATCCGCAAAAGAAGAAGAAATAGAGGAATTCTATATCTTTGGAGGAGGCCTTCACCCAATAATGGGGTTCCTACAAATTATATTATTTACGTATCTAAAATCTAACCAAGTAAACTAATAACAATAATAAATATTATATAGTACATTAATAATAGTAAATAAAATAGTAATAGGTAAATAATATAGAAAATAAATAAGAATAAGTATAAGTAGGTATTAAGATCAATTAGTTAAGCGTTTAAATAGTATATAATGTCAAAACAAGTATATCAATACTAGTAAATAAAACAGTAAATAGCTACATAATATAAGATATAAACAAAACAAGTAGGTATTAATATTAATTTCAATAAGTTAAGCGTTCAAAGATAAGTAAATGTAAAAATTATGTAAAATTAATTTGTAGGAAATAAAAGGCTTTTTTATTTTTTATTTTTATTTTTATTTTTATTTATTTATTTATCTATTATTACGTCCTGATATAAGGGATTATTATTTATGAGCCACCTCAACGATTAACATACACGTGGACGAGATATATGTTATACTCTTGCTATATGTTTAACTTTTCTAGATGTTCTGTTGTGACAACCATGCCTACACTCGTAGATATAGGTAAAATGTCATGCAGATGTTTACCATCATATTTATCAATTTTTACAGATGGTATAATTCTTGATAATAAGCGTTTTTCGGGTTGTGTCAACTGCTTTATGACATCAGACACTTCACCAGGATCTAAATTGTTCATCAAGCTTTGGCTGAGCCCGAATTTTTTTTGCTTGTAAGATGTTTCTTGCAACGATGACACAGCAATAAAGAACCTGAATACTATCTAAACATGGTGACTGAAGATACACTACAACTCAGACGGGAATCCACACATATCATAAATTATTGTTCGATTCATGTGGGTAAAGTAGACAGCCCTAGTATACGGGAATCAATACATTTTTATGTTCCCGATCTATATATGCGTGGTGTTGGGAGACGACAACGTAGACTCCTCTGCTATCCGCCTACGTGGCGCTCTCCCCAGGCTGACAACACCCCTACTGCTAGAGCAATTGGGCTTATAAATGAGTTCCTTCAGTGTAGTCCAGATGCAAACATATTTTTTGACTTCCATAGCGTAACTTTAAGACATGTTTATTTGCATTTAAATGTTAAGGACGAATTTTATAGTTCCTACGAAGAATGAAGCCCGCTTCCTGTTTACAAATTTTAATACAATTGTTTATTTTTATTTTTAACTTTTCTAATTCTAATAGTATGTTTGTACTAACTTTTAAATAGTATGTTTGTAGTTTTATTTTTATTTTGTAATTAGTATAGATATAAGCGATTTGGTAAAAACTGTAATGTTTATGTTTTTATTAAATAAATTGAATTGAATTGTATTAAAGTACTCGTTAAGACGAATCATACAATTCCAAACTTGATGGCGTTGCGTCGGTTTATTTCAGAGTTTCTATGACCACCTTCCGGCTTCATCATCAGACCCTGGATACAATCTATACATAAAGAAGTCGTCAAGACGAATTATACGATTCCAAACTTGATGGCGTTGCGTCGTTTTATTTCAGAGTTTCTATGACCACCTTCCGGCTTCATCGTGAGACCCTGGATAATATCGGAACACAAAATACTCGTCAAGACCAAACATAAGATCCTAAATTCGGTGGTGATGCGACGTTTTATTGCATAGTTCCTATGACCAGCTTCCAGCTCCAGCATTAGAGCAGCTCCATGTCATCGTAATATTGCATTGTCACGCTGCATACATATGCGTGCAAAATTTCAGCAAAATCTTATGAAGATATCAGCTTCATAAGTTAGTTGCATGATGCCCCCATAACATACATACATACGTTGCAAGTTAAATAAAAGCTTGTGAAAATATTGAATAATATTTAAATTTAGAATACCTATTTTTACTTTATTTATTGAAACGTGTTCTAAAATTAAACGTGAAGGCTGTCAAGTTTAGTTTAAAAAGTATTTAGTCTAAAGAATAATAATGTGTAATATAATAATTTTCTACACACGTCTAATTAAACAAATACTTTTTAAACTATACTTGACAGCCTTCGCGTTTAATTTTAGAACACAAATATTTTTATTTGGCGGTTACCTTTTCAAGTTTAAAATTACTAGATCAAGAGTTTACAAGGTGAGGTCTACTCCAAGAATTGTTTATTTATATTCATAACTAGCTGAACCCCGCGGTGTTACCCGCGGCTATTGTTGTACCGCGAGTAACGCCGCGGGACAAAGTTAGTCTAAAAAAAGTAGCCTAAGTTACTCCCCGGATCATCAGCTACCTGCCAGTGAAAGTCCCGTCAAAATCCGTCCAGCCGTTCCAGAGATTACCCGGAACAAACAGACAGACAGACAGACAGACAGACCGACAGACAGACAGACAGACAGACAAAAATTTTTTTAACTACATTTTTGGCATGGTTACCGTGTATACATACATATGCATTTAGTAAAAAGCGGTTATTTTAATATTACAAACAGACACTCCAATTTTATTTATTTGTATAGATAAAATCCAGTTCAGCTTTGAACAACTTGTTTAAGTAGCGTTAAGTTGGAACAAACAATATTGATACGTCATTTGCACCTACGTCATAGACTTGTGTTGACTCACTAGGTACTAACTATATTAAATACCGGATTATTCCACAACCGAGTGAATTCCCATCCGCCCGTGGTTCAACATAAATTAGACAGAAAATTTACAATTTCATACACCTGTGTCCGATTTACATATAATTGCTTCTCTAATTTACGTTACTCATCTAATTTTCCATTGTCATTAAACGAAAAGTTTATTGTAATTATATGTTAGGTTAGGATAGGATTAGCAAGCTTAAGTGGCAGTGGGCTGGCCATATTTGCCGTAGAACCGATAACCATTGGGGTAAACGGGTTCTTGAGTGGGGACCGCGTCTCGGCAAACGTAGTGTAGGACGTCCGCAGGCCAGGTGGAGTGATGATTTGCGCAAGACGGCTGGCAGAAGCTGGATGCGAGAAGCCGAGGATCGAACTAAGTGGCGGGAAATTGGAGAGGCCTATGTCTAGCAGTGGACTGCGATAGACTGATTATGATGATGATGATGATATGACATGTTAAAATATTTCATGTTATGGAGAAGTACAATAAAAATACTTATTTACAGGCTCTCTTGATATTTTTATATGTCAGTAAAAATTCAAAGTTATCTACAGTATAAATATTTTGTAGTATATGAATTAAATCTTAAATCTTCCGTGAGTATAATAAGCAAAGGTTTTTAGTTAGGACGAGAATAATATATCAATACCTATGTATATCTAACTTTTAGTGAAATATGGTAAAAGTAGCCTAAGTTACTCCCCGGATCATCATCGGTTCTTGAGTGGAGACCACGTGACGGTAAACGCAGCGTACCCGCAAGGTGGACGGACGACCTAGTTAAGATCGCAGGGACTCGTTGGATGCAGGCCGCTACCGACCGGTCGCAAACTCGCAATTGAAGTCAATGGGGGAGACCTACGTTCAGCAGTGGACTTCTTACGGCTGATATGATGATGATGATGATGATGGTATAGATTAATTTTACATAGACAAAAAAATAAAATTTAAGTGTCTGTTTGTAATTTACAATTAACACTGCTTTTCACTGAATACATATGAAAGTTTATACCCTATTTACATTAAAAACGTTAAATAAAATTTTTGTCTGTCTGCTTCTTCGGCTAATCTCTGGAATGGCTAAACCGATTTTGACGGAACTTTTACTGGCAGATACTTAAGCTACTTGTAGTTTAGACTAGCTTCCGGGTGTTACCCGCGGATGTTGTTGTTTAGATATGAAAACAACAGCGGGGAACACCGCGGGGCGCAGCTAGTGTAGGTATAACATTACTACATCCCAAGGTCGACTACTGCAGAATAATCTGGAAATGCCTAGGCAAATGTATAAACATAATACAGTAAACATATATAAATGAAATGCATTTTGTATAAAGACACACAGTAAAGTCTTCCTTTATGCAAATATTCATAAAGTTTTATAAAACGTATAAGTTGAACAACTTATACATGTTATATGTAATATATTAGTATATATGTTAATTTAGGATAATAAATATATTTACATATGATTCCTATGAATGATTCTATTTCATCTTAAGGTTGTCTAGAAAAAAATGACAACAAGCGATAAAGCCAACCTTTGTACATATCTATACTAATATATAAAGCTGAAGAGTTTGTTTGTTTGTTTGTTTGTTTGTTTGTTTGTTTGAACACGCTAATCTCAGGAACCGCTGGTCCGATTTGAAAAATTCTTTCAGTGTTAGAAAGCCCATTTATCGAGGAAGGCTATAGTCTATATATCATCACGCTAGGACCAATAGGAGCGGAGCACCAATAAAAAATGTTTCGAAAACGGGGGAAAATTATCACGCTACGGGCAATAGGAGACGCAAACGAGTTTGCGTGGGTCGGCTAGTTCGTGTTATAAACTTTATTTTACAATTTCCGTGAAACCATTTCTTCTTCAAGTCTAGAAAAGTTTAGATGGTTTACCGTTGCCGAACGTTTAGCGAGCGAGCGAATCTAGCGAGCGAGTGAATTTAGCGACGGCTACCACAAAACTGACATGCACAGCGATAGCGGGAGAGAATAAAATTTAGTAGGTTTCGTTCACTAGGATCCAATGCTAAGATCCCCTGGGGACTATTTTTTCAAGACGTACACAACTATATTACATACCCTGTTGCAAATGCAAAATATATATATATATGTATGGTTACGTATACAAATGACAATGTAAGAAAGATTTTATATACTTCTAAATGTTATCAAAAGATTGCACTGAACACATATATGACAGCAATATTCACTTTGGCAGCTCCATTACGGTGAAATACGCAACCATTCGGAGAACCCAGCATCGATGAAAATGTTCTCCGATTTAGAAAGACAAAGTGTACTTTTCAGGTCAACCGCCTTTTTATATTTACCTTTTTTATTTTATGATGTTGGCAACACGATGGATATATTTTTAGTGATGCAACCGTCCTATTACGATGATCGCCCACGCTCATTAAGCTTGGAAAAAATTTAAAAACAATCCAAGATAACAGATAATGGATTTCTAAATGTTTTTTGCAGTTTATGTCTACTATATGCAATTGTGTTTTTACCAACAGTCATTAGTACGAACCTAAGATGGATGGTAATTGATATTTTATTTTTAACTGCAAACACACTGACTATTTACGTTTTTTTTTCAGACAGGTCAATGAGGTGATATTTGTGGTCATGAAATTGTACAAGTCGATAGGAATCAGTACGTTGGGGACCTTTGAATGACCCATACCTGGGGGGTTCTAAGCCTCCCCAAGGGAGTAGGGAATAAGTTTGACAGAAAAATTAGCTTAGCAACGATTTTTTGTGAAGCAGTGGAATCATTCTGGTCGAGCTGGCCAAAGTATGGTTCTTCAACAGTTTGTAGTTATTTTCTTAAAGCGGTTTTCCTTATAAGATTTTTAATACTTTGCCCACCCTTTCATAAAAGAACTTCCAATATTTTTATTAGATAAATAAGGAATTAATAACATTCAGTGCTAATATAAATATCGATCGATTAATCGCCCCTGAAACCCATACTATAATCGTTGTAGCCGTATCCGAGTTTCACATTATACAAGAATTACTCGTTTAAAGGTATTCTAAAAATCGACTAGAATCGGTATTCCTAAAAAAATAAATTCAAACATTTCCCTACTGTCCATTATCTGTCTCTAATATTTCAGTCATGCTTTAATTATTTAACTGTTTGAGTAAATAACAAACAATATCTCCTAAAATAATTCTAAACGATCCAAATAGCTATTAAAACGTCTAAAATCCGTAACAAATGTTGCAACAAACTCGCAGAGTTGAAGCCAGTCACGATTACGTATTAAGACATAAGATAATGTCAAATTTGCTACAAGGTTCGTGTTGTTTCTAAGAATTTAAACAAAAATATAAACTGACATGTTATGAGTTTATTTTTAACTGGATAATAAATATATTAGAGATTAATATTCTGACATTACCCGTGTCCAAAGACACAGGTAATATCAGTGTAGGTACAAGTACAGGTAAGTGTATTATATATTATACTAGATGACCCACGCAACCTCGGTTGCGCCTTATATTGCCCGTAGCGTGAAAATTTCCCCCGTTTTTGAAACATTCTTCATTGTTGCTCCGCTCCTATTAGTAGTAGCGTGATGATATATAGCCTATAGCCTTCCTCGATAAATGGACTATCCAACACCGAAAGAATTTTTCAAATCGGACCAGCGGTTCCTGAGATTAGCGTGTTCAAACAAACAAACAAACAAACAAACAAACTCTTCAGCTTTATATATTAGTATAGATTATAGTGTGTGCTTTTATTTTTATCCTTAGGGTGCTCACACAGCGTTATATAACGTTATATAACATTTTGTAACATTTGCTAAAACATATTATACGAGTATATTGTCTGCATTTACATGATGATAACATCAGTAAAATTTTATAACTTTTTTTACAATTAACAGACAATATAAATATTGTTTAAAACACTTGCAAAAGTCGGTTACAAACAAACAAACAGACATACAGGTTAAGCTAATTAAAGCATGTTAAAACTGATGGCATTGAAGAATTACGTTCACGTAATTTAATGGTATAGCGGACGGACAAGCGAGCAGACGGATTGCCTGATGGAAATTGCCTACCGTCGCCCATAGAACCTCGCAGTCACAAGTTGGTTGCCGCTCTTTGGGCCACCCTCCTGGTAAAGACGTCACCCTGAAGTGTCAATAGGGATGGGGGTGGTTTTGGTTACAGAAATTAAGTTAACTTTTTACTAAATAAATAATGAAATTCCAACATCTATAAACTCAGCTCCCCTAGCCAAATTGACAGTCTCCAAAGTAAATGTATGAGAATGGCGTCTCTCAACGATAAGTCACGTGGTCAAAACAAAATATTAACCAATAATGCAAGAGAATAAAGGTGTTAGCGATTGTACAAATGGAATCGACCCGAAACACTTGCATTTTAGCCAAAGGAGCACGCCATGAAATATTTCTGTAAAACTACATACGCAGAATTATTAATGACGAAAAAAGTTTATTAATAAATAATCAATCCATCTCGTCTCTAGACGAGCAAAAAGAATTTACGTCATACGCATAAAAACACCAGAAACTTATCAGATAAAGTTATGCTGACAAAAAATTAAGTAATAGTAAGAATCTTTATAACTACATAATATTATTAATTACCCTGTCATTAATATAACCTTGGATAAATATATTCAGACATAAAAAATGTTAAGCCGGTTCTATCGTTAAACCGAAATCTGCGACTTGTATAATTCCTCAGCCTGTCAATTGATTTTAGTCGATTAATTACTCAATCGATGTGTAGTGATTGATAGGTAGCTTATATTACTTATTGGCCGGTATAGTCAATAACCATGCACAAATAGGTATAATTTCCTATTAATATACCTTTGTAAACTATTTATTTATAAGCTATGTAAAAATAACTCGCTAAGCTGTCCTTATCGTTATCTTCTTTTGAAATTTTCTCCTTTTTATTGTTGTTTTTTTTTATGTTAAATTATATAGATAATTGGAAGTCGTGGTCTAGTCCTGTTGGAAAGCTGTATCCGTGTAAATATACATGTATCCTTTGATTCACTAGTTTAAATCCCTAGTAATTTTTCACCAGCGCACCGAGTGCCGAACTAAAACTCGACTAACTCAAGAGGTTAAGTTCTTCAAATCAAGATTGACTACCAGAATATTCATATATATAGATTCGTAGAGGTTGTTGCATGATTAAGCAACGAACATCCTCAGAAGCAATTTTGTTAACAAATTAAGATAAAATCGAATGGATACCAAATTAGACGATTAGTCGCCTACTTTACTCCACATATGGTACATCACTATGCTAACCGAGATAGTTAATATTGTGATATTTCGTTTGGCATTCAGGGCATGTCCACATCATGTTATATTATGCAAGATTACGAAGTTTTGTTTTATAGTTTACAGAAATAATTATTTGTAATATTATTTTTGTTGCTTCAACTACTAATAGAAGAAGTTGCGATAATATTATTATTGTTAACTATAAGATAATTATAGAAGTTGTTATATTTGATAGTCCCTTTTGTCAAACAAAAGCATAGGAGACCTGGATTATTGCTTATTCTGGTAAACACATATTTGTAATACAAAAGAATGTGTTTAATACCAAACTGTTTAAACAAATAAGACTATTAGCAATAGACAAATAAAGTCTTATCATGCTCGAATCTACTCGCGGAAATCCAAAACGTGCTTAATTCTTACTCTTGAGTTCTCGTTACTTGTTGAGAAATGCTTATGTTATACGTTTACAAATTGCGACCAGCGCACGTCACACCTAACACGCGCATATTTCCCTACCAACTTATATCACCATAATGGCTGTCCTTCACAAGCGTATTGTCTGACGCTACTTGACCTATTCAAGTGCATCACAAAGACTTCTAGAACGGTTCAAGCGGAAACGACAATGTCACAAATGTTAAACCAGGTAACACGTAACTGCAATACACATAAGTAATTCAAGATTATCTTATACCTACTTGCCATTTGTTTTTTGCGCCTGGCAAAACAAAATAACCCCTGTCGCCTGGCCCTTGTACTATTTGTTTGTAGGATAACAAACAATTATAACATCGTCACTATGATTTAAAACTATAATAATAAGTAATTGTTTTTAAACTTTCAAAACTCGTACAGTTGACCCAATTAAGAAGCATTTCAAAAGGCCACCATAGTGTGGGTCGCCATGTTTTCCATTAGGCAAAGTAGAATCACTTATATATGTAAAAACTCTCTTAGTCTCCAACTAGCAGTCTTTCAATTCTATTTGAATGTACCGCCTGATATCAGTTTCTCATCCAAGACATCTTCAAATTCTCAAGTTTGATGTATTACCAGATACAGCATAAATCATAAATTACAGAGGCGTCTTAAAACGCAGCTGATTTATAAAGAACAAACCGCGTTTTATAACAAACAATAGAATACAAACTTGTTGTAGAATTCGCAGCTAATTCTAACAATAGATGTAATTTTATTTATTAGTAGATCATAAAACATATTTTTACGGTTCTTTTGAATAACCGAAACATTATAACTCAACTGCCTAGTTGGTCTCGTGGTAGACATGTGCGACTGCTGATCATGAGGTCTAGGGTTCGATTCCCGGGTCGGACCAAATGTTTGTATGATCTACACATATTTGTTTCGGAGTTTGGGTGTTTTCTATGTATAACATGTATGTATTTACAAAAAAAATACCTAAATATGTATTTGTATCAGTTGTCTAGTATCCATAACACAAGCTCTGCTTAGCTTGGGACTAGATGGCTTTGTGTGTTAGATGTCCAAAATATTTAATATTTATCATATATATAAAGCTGATCATAGTTTATCTTAACATTGGCGAACAAAAAGATTACCATAACTTAAAACTAACTTAAAGATCATTTGTCAAGTTAAAAAATGACATGTTAGTCTTTATGTGACTCAACTTAAGAATGTAATAACCTAAGTCATTATTGAGAAATAAGTTACAAAATTTTGAACCAATGTGTGATTGGTGACTAGTATGCGGTAAATATAATTAGGGCCAAGGTTTGAGCCAACATCGCACTAATCATTAATGGAGTTGAAAACGGGTAATAATTCATAGTTTTTATTGTATGGCGGAACTTATTCACGATACTCTTTTTTTTAATAATAATAATATTAAATTAATATTTCAGACATCTTACACAACACGCCATCTAGTCCTAAGCTAAGCAGACCTTGTATTATGGGTACTAGATAACTGATGTAAATACATATAAACTTCTTTTTGTAAATACAAAATACATATTATACCTACATACGATCATACAAACCTTTTTAATTTTTTTGTTCCTTTTAACAAGTGAGTTGCTAAAGCCCAAAACCAATACCTCTTCTTGATTTTGAGGGAGATTCGAGGAGTGGCAACACAGCACTCACGAAGAGTTACAGGTAACCATGGCTGACGGTATACGCTTACTTTCAAGTATTCTTTTGCTTATTTACAGCCCTATACCATGAAAATACTTTGAATATAAAAACTCCAAGCTAAGAAGTTGATGTCCATCTAGGTTATTGACGACTATTGATGATATGATGAAAAAATAAAAACTAACCTCTAAATACAAATTGCAAGGGAAAGATTACATAGAAGAAGAATTAACATAATATTTCATTACATTAATATGTTTTCCACTACTATTATGTATTAGTTATTCCGTGGCTCTACTAGCTTTTACCTGCGGCTCCGCCCGCGTTAAGGTCGGATATCGCGGCAATTCTTCAAACTGATATAACTTTAACATTTATGAACCGATTGAAATAAAATAAGCACTCAATGTTAAGTGGAGCAAACTGCAACGCATTAGTGAAAACAACATTCAAATTGGTACAGCCGTTTCTAAGATTAACGTGCCCAAACGTACAGACCCGAAGAAAAACAAACAAAAAGTCTAAAAAATATATTTTGGGATGTATTGCGTTCATAAAGGCGCCTATAATGGTTACATATATCTATATATGTCCTACTAATATTATAAACTCGAAAGTGTATGGATGGATGTTTGTTACTCTTTCACGCAAAATGGATTGACACGATTTGGATGAAACTATACAGTAATATAACTTATATATCAGAATAGCATATAGTCAAATAGTTGACGCGATAACCGACATAAACCGACCGGTGGAGCCGAGGGCAACATCAAGCAGTACATAAGTATTCATTGAAATAAATTAATCTGCTACATTTATAAACATAGAGACTAAACTTTATTCTTAGGTGTAATGAATTGAAAACTTTAAGGCTGAACATTGTCTCTTAATTAAGATACAGGTAATTTACCTAGTTTAAGAGGCAGCGTTCCATAATTATTTTTGAATAATGTAAATATGTCTGTGTCAATAAATATTATTGTTATTATAATATCTTCAAGTTACAGACAGCGTCCAGTTACTATTTTATTATATGTATTGATAATATTAACTACAATTTTCCTGAACATTCGCCTTTATAATCGCCAACAATATACAAACCCGTTAAGGCCTTTGGCCATACATAGTCCATTCAAGGATACAAGATATGGGCGTAGAACAAACTAACCTTTTGTTTATATAAACGTAAATGTTATGCAAATGTATTAAGCAAAAATTAATCAAAGTTTTATTAACTGTAAAATTAAATTTCATAGATAATTAATTATAATAAATAAATATTAATTAAAACAAGTTTTTTTATTTTTAATTGACACCTCATTCATTAAAATTTCAATAGTTTAGACACCACAGTTCAGATCAAATAAAAAAAGGTTGATAACGCGCGGTCTCACGCACTCATGATAACGCACTACAGTGGAACATGCATTTGGTGCTGAAAATATACCTTCGTTTTGACTTCACCCTAGTCGGGTAAAAACTATGTAGATAGACATGGGATGCAAAGACCATTATTGTATAGTAGTATAGTAGCAAAGACTGTAGTTTAATCCAATATGTTGTTACATGGTGTATTACGTAGTTTTCCTCGTTTATCTAGCGAGTAGTGCATGCGACTGCCGACAGATTCAATTCCCAGGTCGGTCCAAAAAGTGCTATTAAGTTTCTCTTAAAATGGCGTAAAATGACAGCAGGAAAGAACGCTGTCGTTTTACGTTGATCTTCTGTGCGAGCGTTGTACCGTCAACTTTTAGTTATTCTGTCGTACCGCCCGGTCGAGCCAGCCCAACCATGCTAAAACCAGAGTGGCTTTACTACCTTGATTTATCTGGTTTATATTTATTTTTAATTCTGATATACGCATTATCAGTATAATCGATCCTGCCCTTAATAACTCCATTTGAACTTTACTTCAGTTATATAACTTCCATTACAATAAGCATTATGGTCCCCAATCTATAAAATTCGATTCTTATTATAGATGTCGCGTTAACAGCATTCACCTGAACCCTATCGGCAATAAATTGTCCGGACAAAAGGCGAGAAACCCCTTTAAGCCAGTGTTACACTTGGCAGCATTTATTGCGTAGTATTACATTTACAGCCTTTTAAGATGAAAGATCCATCGATGTCTTCTGATTAAGATAACATAATAATAATTAGGTCAGATAGTTAGGTTTGGGCACGCCGTTATTGCGGCGGTAAGACCCGTTATGGAGGATTGGCTCGAGAGGCATCACGGGAGCCTCTCATACCGGCTGACGCAGGTGATCACTGGAAAAGGATGTTTCGGAGATCACCTGTGTCTGATCCGTAAAGAGCCAACGTCTGAGTACCACCACTGCGATGGCCAGACCGTGGACACGGCGCTCCACACGCTGGCACAATGTCCGGCGTGAGACGAGCCGAGGCGTGATCTCGTGACGGCCATCGGAGTGGGGGTTCTCTCGCTCGGTAACATGATTGCGGCCATGTTGCGGAGCGAGAGCGCGTGGAACTCTGCCGTCTCTTTCTGCGAGCAAATTATGCTCAAAAAAAAAAAAAAAAAAAGATCAGATAGTTAGGTTAGACATTTTACTCGTAAATAGTACCTAGATAAAGGAGCTTTGTTAGGTACTTTTTTTAGTAAACTTTCTATGAATGAATACTAGCCAGATTAATTTATCGTCCCCGAAAGCCTAAACTTAAGAGTAGCAGTAAATGATAATTTAAACCGAACTAAGACTGAAATTGGAAAATTCCATTCACGTATTGTGGAGGTCACACTAACAGCTCTATAATATGAGGATCACGAAAAATTTATAGTTTAAAATACAATTTTTCCTTTTAGTAAAATGAATAGTAATATTATAGTTCTGAAAGTAACTCTGTCTGTATGTTTATTACATTTTCACGACTAAGCCGATGTACCGATTTAAATAAAATTATCAGGGAGACACTTTGATTCTTGAGGGAGGACATAGGCTAATCTTGACCACGATAAACGATATACACACGGGCTCTTCTAGCAGAAGCAAGTGCTGTAGTTTGTGTGAAAAAAGATTTTGAGAATTCCACTCAAAGTTTTACCAACAGGCAATCTTTTGTATGAATAAAAAGTGCACCACGAAATGCGCAAAACGAAGCCTTATGAATAAGTTCTATTAAGTATTAAGTTTGTGAACTAATTGGGATTTTCTTTAAAGATTATTCTTTGAGAGTAGTATGAACTAATATTACTAGCTGAACCCCGCGGTGTTACCCGCGATTATTGTTGTACCGCGAGTCAAAGTTAGTCAAAAAATGTAGCTTAAGTTACTCCCTGGATCATCAGCTACCGCCAGTGAAAGTTTTTTAAACTACATTTTTGGTATATGTACTGTATATACATACATATGCATTTAGTAAAAAGCGGGTATGTTAATATTACAAACAGACACTCCAATTTCATTTATTTGTATTTTTGTATAGATATCTGTTCGAGAGTCTGAAAAGTTTATTATATTATTTTGTTTTTCGGATAGAATAACCTGTTTCGTGGGAGAGCCTCGCTTCGGTATGAATGGGCCGGCACGACCGGAGTGATACCACGGCCCTACAGAAAACCGGTGTCAAATAGCGCTCGCGCTGAGTTTCACCGACTAAATGAGGATACCGGAGGCCCCACACCCCATACGCCGCAGGCGAGCCCTTTGATGTTGTGGCGACATGCCGCACGTGCGACTGCGGCGCGATCAAGGTGACGGTCGTATCTAAACGAATGGACTATAATTTATATCAAAATTCAAATTTAATTTTATTTGTTTTTTAAAGCAACAGACCGATCGATGAATACTGAGTCATCTCAAAATTATTATATTTTTTTAAATAATGTATTTATTTAATAAACATACACATGTTCAACAATTTTATTTTTTGCTCTTTTGCATTTTACACAAGAAATATACATACACAAAATATTATTTACATTTTATATTCTTTGTGTCGGTATTAGTCGGTAATCGCGGCAAGCTATCTTACTGTAAAGTTTCATCCAAATCCGTTTAGTAGTTTTTGCGTGAAAGACAATAAATGAAATGACAAATATCCATCCATCCATCCATACTTACAAACTTTCACGTTTTTAGTATTACTATAGATATAGATAACAGGATATAACTCGGGACATTATTACGAATCTATTGACATTATTTACAATCGGGTCAGTGTTTAGACGCTACATTACAACATACAAACATACATAAACTCCCAAAACAATTACCCTTTCTTTTGGCTTCACCGAGGTCAAACTTTGCTTTTTGACTATTTTTTTTTTAAAGTTGTAGTTAACTTCGTAACAAGTTGATTATGTGTGTTAAGTAACTAAATACTAAATTTTATTTTACATCATATTACAAATGTAATATGTATAATAATATAAAAAGTCACCACATAGTAATGACCTTGAGTAAGTAAAAGTCGCTTCACGCTTTGTAATCATTATTATTACTTACGGAATAATCCGAACAATTTTTTCTTGATTGTTGTTTATAAAATGCATCAAATATTTGTTTCGGAGTTTGGGTGTTTTCTATCTATAATATGTATGTATTTACAAAAAGTATATAAGTATTTATATCATTTGTCTAGTACCCATAATACAAGCTCTGCTTAGTTTGGGACTAGATGGCGTTGTCCGAAAATATTTATTTTATTTATTTATTTTATCTTTTGAACTAATAGTCGGATTCCAAATATAATTTTTGAATTGGAAAGAGTATTTAATAGGGAAAGTTTTACGCGTTGTAAACGCTGCGGGGTTAAGCTATTTACTTATACGTATTTTTTTTTTTATGAAATGGGCACGACAAACGAGCAGACGTATCGCCTGATGGTAAGCGATTACATACAAGCAAGTGCGTTGCCAGCCTTTGGGGGATGGGGAGGAGAATGGGGGGGGGGGGCAGAGTGGCACACCGTGTGGTTTTAGTCGGTTCGATTCCGACACACCGCCCCGCCGCAGTGACGGCCCGAGGGGGTTTCCACACGTAAAAAAAAAAAAAAAAGATGGGCCTCCGGTATCCTCACTCACTCTCTGAAACACAGCGCAAACGCTATTTCACACCGGTTTTCTGTGAGGCCGTGGTATCACTCCGGTCGAGCCGGCCCATTCATACCGAAGTGTGGCTCTCCCACGGTAATACGTATATAAAATAATGTTGGTTATCGCGGTAAAGAGTAGCCTTTGTCCTTCCTCAAGAATCGAAGTATCTCCAAGACAAATTTCATTAAAATCGGTGCAGTGGTTTAGCCGTGATGAGAGCTTATTGGCAAGGTCATCCAACCATCGCCCCACAAGTACAGTCAGCTGCATATACTTAATAGTTTCATAAAAGTGAGTTCACTAGTTTTGCTATCGTTTAAGTTTGCGTTAGCCTTAAATCTACGAATTCATTAAGTTGTGCAAATTGTTAAGCAAATGTTCCAAGTGTTACATAAAGTTTATGAAATCAAACGAACAGCTCATTAATGTGTAATCTTTCGTCTGTAATCGTAATTTTGACGCTTAAATTACAATATACATATAAATTTAAATTTTACTATTATGTTGGGACGATAATATCTCGTGATTTTAATAAAGACTAGCTGACACACTATTGCCCGTAGCGTGATAATTTTCCCCCGTTTTTGTAACATTCTTCATTGTTGCTACGCTCCTGTAGGTCTTAGCGTGATGACATATAGCCTATAGCCTTCCTCGATAAATGGGCTATCTAACACTGAAAGATTTTTTTAAATCAGACCAGCGGTTCTTGAGATTGGCGTGTTTAAACAAACAAACAAACAAATTCTTCAGCTTTTTATATTAGTATAGATGTAGTAAGATGATTTACGTGTAAATTTAAGACATACCAAAACATTTTAAAGCCTATCAGTGGTCTGTCGTATTTTTGGCAGGTCGTTTCACTCCTTAAATATTTCAGTAACCGACCAAAGACTATTGCAACATGACGCTAGCGAAAGCTAATTAAACGTTTTATTATTTTATGTTAATGAAAAATATTTGTATTCACAAGGGTTTTTTGCAGGAACTATTTCACGCATTAAACGCATTATAAAATATTATTTTTTTAAAGGATATATGTATCCGGTGCTTGCAATAATACGTAAAAATAATAAATGTAATTATCCACATCCTTCTTTTTGGCTAGAAACCCTCGCAGGCCTCCCTAGAAAGCCTACCAAAGTTTTATCTCGAGTTGATTAATAGTTTCAGAACACATAGAGGACAAACATACAGTCATTATCTTTCATTTAAATAAGATTGGCTTTCCTTATTCTTATTTGGGAGTAACCGAGTAGATTTAGATCTTGTGTCATCCAGGCTTTTATTTAAAGAATTAAAGAAGAATAGTGACGTCATATTTCACAATGGCAACAGGATGTTATCATTTTTTATATTTAAACTAGCTTTTGCACGCGGCTTCGCTCCCGCAGACTTTCATCGCCTGATTTATCCCCTTAGGGGTGGAATTTCCAAAATTCCTTTTTTAGTGCTCACTTACGCTATATAAAGAACCTACATACAAAATTTAGGATTCTAGGTTCAGCGGTTTGGGCTGTACGTTGATCTCTGGGTATGTCAGTCAGTCACCTTCCTCTTATATATCTATACAAATAAATAAAATTGGAGTGTCTGTTTGTAATATTAAAATAACAGCTTTTTAATCAATGCATATGTATATATACACGATACATATGCCAAAATGTAGTTAAAAATTTTTTTGTCTGTCTGTCTGTCTGTCTGTTTGTTCCGGGTAATCTCTGGAACGGCTGGACGGATTTTGACGGGACTTTCACTGGCAGGAAGCTGATGATCCGGGGAGTAACTTAGGCTACTTTTTTAGACTAACTTTGTCCCGCGGCGTTACTCGCGGTACAACAATAACCGCGGGTAACACCGCGGGGTTCAGCTAGTATATAGATAAAATTGGCTTTTCTTATTCTTATTTGGGAGTAACCGAGTAGATTTAGATTTTGTGACATCCAGGCTTTTATTTAGAGAATTAAAGGAGAATAGTGACGTCATATTTCACAATGGTAACAGGATGTTATCAGAAACCAGTTCAATAATTAAGTAACATTAATAAATGTTTTTTATTTTATTGTCGAGTATTTTTTACTATATTAACACCGTAATGCCCTGGTAATGTCTGGTATCTACTGGTATTAGTTTAGTAGCGTCTGAAGCTTAATATAATGGTAGATTTGATGTATGGTTCCCACACAGTGCAATCAACCTGTGGTCTCATCAAACACTATATTAAAAAAAAATATATATATCGGTCGAATTGAGAAACCTCCTCCTTTTTTTGAAGTCAGTTAATATAATACATTTTTACTAAACCTTAACAATAACATAATACTAGTTGTTGCCCGCGGCTCCACCCGCGTATATGTCGCTTAACGCGAATAGTAGACTATGTGTTATTCTGATGTATAAGCTATAGTACTGTAAAGTTTTATCCAAATCCGTTCAGTAGGTTTTGCGTGAAAGAGTAACAAACATCCATCCATAAATCCATCCATACTTACAAACTTTCGCGTTTATAATATTAGTATAAATGTATAGATAATACGATATAAGGACACTGTCTTGGCATTTTTAATATTTATTACTGTCATAGTTATACAATACTGAACTGAAATACAGTCATCCATTGTAATTAGTGTTACATATTTTAAATAACCAATTTTGTTTACCAATCTATACTAAATCTATACAAATAAATAAAATTGGAGTGTCTGTTTGTAATATTAAAATAACCGCTTTTTACTAAATGCATATGTACACACGGTACATATAGCAAAAGGAAATTTCTTGAAATTTTTATTTGTCTGTTTATCTTATATACATACTTACGTATTTTAATCTTTGGAATGGCCGATCCGATTTTGATGGGACTTTCACTAGCAGATAGCTGATGTAATAAGAAGTAATTTAGGCTACTTTTAACTAACTAACTTAGACTAGCTTATCCCCGTGGTGTTACCCGCGGTTGTAAACCGGCAACAGTAAGCGCGGGTAACGCCGCAGGTTTCAGTAAGTCTTTGCAAATAAATAAAATTGGTGTGTTTGTTTGTAATATTAAAATAACCGCTTTTTACTAAGTGCACATGTATTTTTATACGGTACGTATACCAAAAATGTAGTGAAATTTTTTAAAGTCTGTCTGTCTGTCTGTTTGTTCCGGGTAATCTCTGGAACGGCTGCTTGGATTTTGACGGGACTTCCACTGGCAGGTAGCTGATGATCTAGGGAGTAACTTAGGCTACTTTTTTTTAGACTTACTTTGTCGCGAGTAACACCGCGGGATTCAGCTAGTTAGACATAAAATCCCGTAAAACCGCCCGTAAAACACAGATCAGCATTAAAACCCGGTTATTATAATACTACAAACAGACACTACAATTTTATTTATTTGTATAGATTGGTACACAAAATTGGTTATTTAAAATGTGTAACACTAATTGCAATGGATGACTATATTTGAGTATTGTATAATTATGATAGTAATCTATACTAATATATAAAGCTGAAGAGTTTGTTTGTTTGTTTGTTTGTTTGTTTGTTTGAACACGCTAATCTCAGGAACCGCTGGTCCGATTTGAAACATTCTTTCAGTGTTGGATAGTTCATTTATCGAGGGAGGCTATAGGCTATATATCATCACGCTCGGACCAATAGGAGCGCAGTAGCAATGAAAAACGTAGGAGACGCAAACGAGGTTGCCTGGGTCGGCTAGTAAATATTAAAATGCCAAGACAGCGTCGTTTAATCCTATTCGTTACCGAGTCTTTGATGGATTTGAGTTACCATGAATTGGAACAATTTCTGAAACAAGTTGTCTAGATGAATTGATCCTTCACACCTCATACACACTCAACACACCACATCACACACTAACTACACGCACAACACAATAACTACATAATAATTCTTACCCTGATATCTGTAACTCATATAATAGCTAGCCGCGATACAGGCTAAGCCTAGTGCGACTAACACCTACACAACTATGTATAAATTGGATTGTTAATATAAATATTAAAATAAAAAAAAACCTGTTTTCAACTCCATTAATGATTAGTGCGATGTTGGCTCAAACCTTGGCCCTAATTATATTTACCGCATACTAGTCACCAATCACACATTGGTTCAAAATTTTGTAACTCATTTCTCAATAATGACTTAGGTTATTACATTCTTAAGTTGAGTCACAAAAAGACTAACATGTTATTTTTTAAACTTGACAAATGATCTTTAAGTTACTTTTAAGTTATGGTAATCTTTTTGTTCGCCAATGTTAAGATAAACTATGATCAGCTTTATTATGTTTCGGTGATTCAAAAGAACCGTAAAAATATGTTTTACGATCTACTAAAAAATAAAATTACATCTATTGTTAGAATTAGCTGCGAATTGTACAACAAGTTTGTATTCTATTGTTTGTTCTAAAACGCGGTTTGTTCTTTTTAGATCAGCAGCGTTTTAAGACGCCACACTGGCAGGTAGCTGATGATCCAGGGAGTAACTTAGGCTACTTTTTTTTAGACTTAATTGCCCTACGGTGTTACTCGCGGTACAGCAAAAACCGCGGGTAACACCGCGGGGTTCAGCTAGTCTATACAAATAAATAAAATTTGAGTGTCCGTTTGTAATATTAAAATAACCGCTTTTTACTAAATGCATATGTAGGTATGTATACACGGTACATATACCAAAAATGTAGTAAAAAAAATTTTTGTCTGTCTGTCTGTCTGTTTGTTCCGGGTAATCTCTGGAACGGCTGGGCCGATTTTGACGGGACTTTCACTTGCAGGTAGCTGATGATCCGGGGAGTAACTTAGGCTACTCTTTTCAGACTAACTTTGTGCCGCAGCGTTACTCGTTGCACGACAATAACCGCGGGTAACACCTACGGTTCAGCTAGTTTTAAATATAACAGAAAACTAGGGTAATGAATTAAAAACAACAGAATTTATGTGCAGCTTCGTGATGCCGACATTAAAAGGTTAAACCCGAAGGTTGTGTACACTTTCATATTTGCACGTCCGAGCTAACGCGATGACTCCACATTACACACTGATGGCTACAGCATTGCGTGATAAAGAATTTGTAATACCTATTTAGAATGCTACGTAATATCTTATATTAAATTAGGTGATATTATGTTATCGTGTATAGAATTAGATGCCAGTTATAATTCATATTATAAAAATCTGACTTTGAAAAGAGTGGCCATGAGTATCTTTGCCAGTATTATTCTCATGAGGCTCTACGCATTTTGGAAACTGGAAGTTATGGATCGACACAGGCAGGCAGTAGATTTTGGTGTTTTCACCTAATTTACCTCGACAATACAGCATATGCTGTGACGTCTGTTTGTGTCGATCTATGATTTTTAACTGCAGCTTCAATTTAACGTTCATAAATGTCACTTAGTGTCTTAATTGAATAAATGATTTTGAATTTGAATTTGAATTATTTGTACTCTTCATGAGTCTACACCTACATAGGTACCTGCATTTTTAACCGACTTATATAAGGGGGAGGTTATCAATTCGACCGGTTTTATTTTATGTTCGTTACCGCGTAATTTTCGAATGAGTAAACCCATTTTGATGATTCTTTTTTTATTTGAAAGTTGGTGCTTCCCGTGTGGGGCCATTTAAATTTGGTCCAATTCTTGAAGTCGGTTATTTTTTTGTTTTGTTAATAATTATGTTTAGTTAATTTCAAAGACATTTTTTTTTTAAAACCTTTACGAAAACTACTTTCAATACCAGCTTCAATACATACACAGAAATTTAAATAAGAATTCTTCTACTTGTCTACTTTACTTCCATTTTCATAAACATTTTTATCTTTAAGCAACGGTTGTATAATTTCTTGAACTTCAAACCTTAAACCTTAAAGTTGAAAATAACACAGCGCCGTTACTTAAAATAAATCACGTTTATCAATAAAGGATAATATGCGTTTAAGTCTACTGTTAATGCATGCACTGCACTAGTGGCCCTATAACTATAACGCGTCGCTGAGTATGGTAAATTGATTCCCACATGGGAATAATGTGTGGAATGCACAAAATTTTACTCATGTGTAGGTACATTTAATCAACACAAATAAATAAAATTGGAGTGTCTGTTTGTAATATTAAAATAACCGCTTTTTACTAAATTCATATGTATGTATACAAGGTAGATATACCAAAAATGTGTTTAAATTTTTTTTTGTCTGTCGTCTGTTGGTTTCGGCTAATCTCTGGAACGGCTAGACGGATTTTGACGGGACTTTCACTGGCAGGTAGCCGACGATCCAGGGAGTAACTTAGGGCTGCTTTTTAGACTAACTTTTTTACTCGCGGTATGACGATAACCGCGGGAAACACCACGAGGTTTAGCTAGTACTTGTATAAACCAAGCAATACTGAAAGCATTGCTAAAATGACAGTTTGAACAGAAAAAAGCCTGGCTAAAATAATTGTACTCACATTCTTAGCTGTTTTAGACTGATAAGTTTACTTGTCTTAAATACACCCACCCTGCAAACAAAAAGAAAAGAGAGTTATTATCACAATCTAAAAATCTATACTAATATTATATAGCTGAAGAGTTTGTTTGAACGCGCTAATCTCAGGAACCGATGGTCCGATTTAAAAAAAATCTTTCAGTGTTAGAAAGCCCATATATCAAGGAAGGCTATAGGCTATATATCATCACGCTAAAGCCAATATAAACGGAGCACCAATGAATAATGTTTCAAAATCGGGGGAAAATTTTCACGCTACGGGCAATAGAAGACGCAAACGAGTAATGTAAATCATATTTTTTTTAGTATTATCATTCTCTTATTTTAGAAGTTAAAGGGGGGACACATTTTACCACTTTGGAAGTGTCTCTCTCGCAAACTACTCAGTTTAGAAAAAAATTATATTAGAAACCTCAATGTCATTTTTGAAGACCTATCCATAGATACACCAAAGGTACGGGTTTGATGAAAAAAATAATTAAAGTTTAGTTCTAGGTATGGAAACCCCCTGTTGTTTTTTTTTTCTATTTTTGTGTACTTCTTAATGCGGTTCACAGAATACATCTACTCACCAAGTTTCAACATTATAGTTCTTATAGTTTCGGAAAAAAAGTGGTTGTGACATACGGACGGACCGACAGACAGACATGACGAATCTATAAGGGTTCCGTTCTTTGCCATTTGGCTACAGAATTCTAAAAACACAAATCTCTTCTAGTAGGAAAGAGTTCCCTAAAAACAAGACCTAAAATAATCGGTAACAAACCTTTGAACTAAACCAGTATGAATAAATAAATAAATATTTCGGACATCTAACACACAAAGCCATCTAGCCCTAAGCTAAGCAGAGCAAGTGTTATGGGTACTAGACAACTGATACAAATACATAAATACTCTTTTTTTTGTAAATACATACATATCTATAGAACTAAATCAAATTGGAGTGTCTGTTTGTAACATTAAAATAACCGCTTTTAACTAAATGCACATGTATGTATACAGGGAACATATACCAAAAATGTAGTTAAAAAAAATTTTGTCTTTCTGTCTGTTTGTTCCGGGTAATCTCTGGAACGGCTGGACGGATTTTGACGGGACTTTCACTGGCAGGTAGCTGATGATCCGGGGAGTAGCTTAGGCTACTTTTTTATGACTAACTTTGTCCTGCGGCGTTACTCGCGGTACAACAATAGCCGCGGGTAACACCGCGGGGTTCAGCTAGTTATACATAGAAAACATAGAATAATATAATGTATTTTTCATGAGATCAAAATGCCTAATGTCTGTTGTGTTGTCTGTGTGTTCCTTTACATAAACATTATATGCAAATCATAGTTGTGAGGTGGCCGTGGCTCCCAGTTGTATATATGAATACATCACTGCAACTTTGAATTTATTTATGTGCAAATAAGTAGTTTTAGTATTAGATAGTTTTGTTACGTATTATATATCTATATACAAATAAAAATGAATCAGCAAAGTGTATGTACGCACATAACTTCCAATCGACTGCACCAAATTGGTTTTTTTTTTTTTAATTTTATGAACAACCCATAACACAGTAGTCACACTGCTGGGCTCGGGTTTCTTATCAGTTAAGGGTTAAGGCCATAGGTCCCCACGCTGGCTAAGTGCGGATCGGAAACTGGCAAGACAATGTTCTACGTAATCTTGCCGTTGGATTTTTTTTTTAATGAAATTAATAATACAATACAAAATAAACTTTTTTTATGTGTGTGTTATTGTCAGGACAAGTTTGTATTAGAAGAAAATAAAAGAAAAACCAAAAGTGCTATATTTTCTTAGTCCGCGACTGTACACTGTCCGTCGAAAGCTCGGGTGGGCATAATTAATTAATTAAGTTTTTAGGAAATTTAGAAAAATATCACGAAATTAAAATGTGCGGTGCGACATTATTAACTCGTAAATACATAAATGTTTTAGAAAAACTATGGACAATAACTCGTACTCATCACAAAATATTTTTTTCTAGACGAGAATCGAATCCACGACCTCTGGTTTGGCAGTCAGGTTCACTAACCAATAGACCAACAAACATTTGTTGGTTTAAAGGCGATAATTTTTTTACTACAAGCACAGAATAACTAATGGTAATAACCTACAAGTCCAATTTTAATTAATGAAAAATATATAAATCTACTAGCTGCCCCGGCAAACGTCGTTTTGCCATAAAAAAATTTTAAGGATGGGTTACCGTAAGGGTCATTTAGGGGGATGAAAAATAGATGTTGTTCGATTCTCAGACCTACTCAATATGCTCACAAAATTTCATGAGAATCGGTCAAGCCGTTTCGGAGGAGTTTGGCAACTAAAACTGTGACACGAGAATTTTATATATTAGATACTGATTATTTTAAAGCTGAAGAAATTGTTTGTTTGAATGCGATAGACCCCAGAACCACTTTTCCGATTAGGAAAATTCTTTCAGTGTGGATATTAAATTTATCTAAGGCTATAGGCTATATATCATCACGCTAAGACCAACATGAGCGGAGTACCAATGAAGCATTTTACGAAAACGGGGGAAAATTATCACGCTACGGGCAATAGGATACGCAAACGAGGTTACGTGGGTCAGCTAGAATAATGTAGATGTTAGGAGCTAAAGACCCGTAGGGGCATAGCAGAGATCACAGATGAAGCTGTGGACAAGAATTTGTGGTCGCTCAGTGGCTGAAATTCAACCATTTTTCTTTTTTTTAGTTTTCTGCCTTCCTTCTCCATATAAACTTTAACTGTGCCAAATTTCATACTCCTCCTCCCTTCGCATAGTTGTAGTAAAAAGGGGTGCAAAGTTTTTGCTTCACATAATATTTTATATATAAAAATCAATTGCTGTTCGTTTGTCTCATTAAAAGTTCGAGAACGGCTGGACAGATTTAGTTGATTTTGGTTGTGAATTTTCTGTCGTAGTTTAAACGCTGAAATGTTAAAAGTAACTTGAAAAATCAAATGTCACGTGTTAGAAGTAGCGGGCTCAGCTAGTAATATATAGATACTAGCTGCACCGGAAAACGTAGCTTTGCCGAAAAAAAAAATTTTGAGGTATGAAAAGTAGATAGTAACCGATTTTCAGACCTATTGAATATGCATATAAAATTTCATAAAAATCGGTCAAGCCGTTTTGGAGGAGTATGGTAACTAACACTGACACGAGATTTTTATAAATCTATCTATCAATCTATACTAATATATAAAGCTGAAGAGTTTGTTTGTTTGTTTGTTTGTTTGTTTGTTTGTTTGAACACGCTAATCTCAGGAACCGCTGGTCCGATTTAAAAAATTCTTTCGGTGTTGGATAGTCCATTTATCGAGGAAGGCTATAGGGTATATATCATCACGCTACTACTAATAGGAGCGGAGCAACAATGAAGAATGTTTCAAAAACGGGGGAAATTTTCACGCTACGGGCAATATAAGGCGCAAACGAGGTTGCGTGGGCCTGCTAGTACTAATATATAAAGCTGAAGAGTTTGTTTGTTTGAACACGCTAATCTCAGGAACCGCTGGTCCGATTTGAAAAATTCTTTCAATGTTACATAGCCTATTTATCGAGGAAGGCTATAGGATATATATCATTACGCTACTACTAATAGGAGCGGAGCAACAACGAAGAATGTTTTATAAACGGGGGAAATTTTCACGCTACGGGCAATATAAGGCGCAAACGAAGTTGCGTGGGTCAGCTAGTTATCTGTATTAATCACTGAGTGTACGCATGAGACAGTTAAGAGACTAAGCAAGAAAATCATTGGCTATTTTTCACAGAACCATACATACTATCATTGTTGTAAACACATCACATCATCATTTTCCATGAACAATTCATTCGTAAATGCCAGTTTATGATTTAGAGATATCTCAAATGCGATATAAATAAATACAGTTTGCAGTATGTTATACAAGTATTGACACCTCGTTCATTAAAATCAAATTTATTATTTTAAGCGATGCGGTGGATCATGCAAACATAATTAGACTGCCAAAGCTATTACCCTTTCTATTGGGCTTCGAATGAAATGAATTTAATATGTAGCATTATACACATTTAACATCCACCTTTCTGAAACGTTACGTATCTTTTTTAAGGCAACTTGGGCATTACGATTATTTCCTGTATCGCCGGGGACCTCATGAAGGAGATATCTATACTAATATATAAAGCTGAAGAGTTTGTTTGTTTGTTTGTTTATTTGTTTGTTTGTTTGAACACGCTAATCTCAGGAACCGCTGGTCCGATTTGAAAAATTATTTCGGTGTTGGATAGTCCATTTATCGAGGAAGGTTATAGGGTATATATCATCACGCTACTACTAATAGGAGCGGAGCAACAATGAAGAATGTTTAAAAAACGGGGGAAATTTTCACGCTACGGACAATATAAGGCGCAAACGAGGTTGCGTGGGTCAGCTAGTAATGTATAAAATTTTAACTGCCTCGTTGGTTTCGTGGTTGGCATGTGCGACTGCTGATCATGAGTTCTCTGGTTCGATTCCCGGGTCGGACCAAATGTTTGAATGATCTACAAATATTTTTTTCGGAGTTTGGGTGTTTTCTATGTATAATATGTGTGTATTTACAAAAAAAAGTAAAATATGCATTTATATCAGTTGTCTAGTATCCATAACACAAGCTCTGCTTAGCTTGGGACTAGATGGCGTTGTGTGATAGATGTCCGGATGTCCGAAATAAAAATACCCAGACTCGGAACTATAATTTGTGGATCACAAACAGTGTTGTCTCATATAAACATCAACAAGAATAAGCCCTATATTGCTATACACCGTGGGTAATACCGCCGGGCTCAGCTAGCAAAGAATAAATGTTTAATCATTACGTCTATGACTAACTTCTTAAAAGTTAATATAACTGTCAATAAAACACGCTAATGGGAAGATGTATTTGTACCTAGTATTATAACACGTCATTATATGACGAATCATAACTCTTTGAAGGCTAAGTTATACGTCACTTCCGTTGTAAAACACTATTAAAGTGCAATAACAATCCTAAAAACCACAGTTACGTATAAATACTAGATATTAAATTACATTTAAGTTTATTTACTCAGGAAATAGATATTATTTTTATATAAAAATACTAGCTGTCCCGGCAATGCAAACGTCGTTTTGCCATAACTACTAATAAATTAAAAATTAATTAAAAAAACATTGTCCAGCGGACAAAATTGTGAATCTAAACCATTCCCAGATCCCCTTGAACACACACAAAAAATTTCATCAAAATCGGTCCAGTCGTTTGAGAGTAGTTAAGTGACATACACACTCACAGAAGAATTATATATATAAAGATAAAGATACATAAATAGAACCTCTTTATTTGTACTTTGTTGTAGATATTTTCAAGAGAGTACATAAGATTACAAATACATAATGTACAAAGGGCGGCCTTATTGCCAAAAGCAAAATCTTCCAGGCAACCTTAGGATGGATCAAAGTGTGTCGAAGAGACTGTAGCAGTTAACAGTGCAATTAATTTTGAAGATAATTCTTCAATATACAATTTTACTGAATATAATTGGGAACATATACATTTCTCCATATATGTATTTATACACACACATTTATACAAAATACGTACACAGCCCTACATACCATCATACTTATGGTAAATACATAATAACTATACGGACGTTACAAACATATATAAATACTAATTACAATAACTATGTATTTAATTTAATTATATAATATACCTATTAGCTAACCCGGTAAATTTCGTACTGTCATATTTTTCTTTCGTAAAATTTTCTAAATTTCTGAAAAACGCTTCTGATTTTCTTCTATACAAACCTTGTCCTAACAATAACGAACACATAGAAAAAAGAATTATCCAATTCAGTTAGCCGAACGGAAGTTATGAGCGTACATACATTTCAGTAAATCATTTTTATTTTTATAAATATATTAAAATGAAAAAAACCTTCATATTATACCCACATTCGTGACTGACTCAGTTATGACGTATAAAATTCTTAAACCATTTACTTAAAACTATTTATGTTGTCGCTTTCCTTATATTTATAGACAACTAGCTGATCCAGCAAACGTTATTTTGCCATAAAAATATTTAAGGATGGGTAATCTTTACCATTTATATGAAAAATAGATGTTGTCCTATTCTCAGACATACCAAATATGCACATAAAATTTCATAAGAATCGGTCAAGCCGTTTCGGAGGAGTTTACTACAAACACCGCAACACGAGAATTTTGTATATTTACTAGCTGACCCCGGCAAATGTCGTTTTGCCATAAAAATATTTTAAGGATGGGTGACCCTTACCATTTAGGGGGATGAAAAATAAATGTTGGCCGATTCTCAGACCTACTCAATATGCTCACAAAATTTCATGAGAATCGGTCAAGCCGTTTCGGAGGATTATGGGAACGAAAACTGTGACACGAGAATTTTATATATAAGATACGCAATGTATTCCACAAGCGTGAAGCTTCAACCTCACATTTCAAAATTATATTTACAAATAATAAAGTTTTAATATTTAAATACATACTACGTAATGAAGTCAGTTCTGCTGTCTGTTCGCTTAGATCTTTTAAATTACCTACTCAAAGGATATCGTTGCAGTTTTCAGAAATACTTTTTAATTCGCATCAATTAATTTACAAAACAAACCGCGGGTAACACCGCGGGGCGCAGCTAGTGTTACGTATAATGTGAAGAATCACCGTGACATTAATACAAACTTTAGATTTAAATTCTTGAATGACAAGTAAAAAACATTAGCAAACAAAACTGACAAATGGTTTATATATCACTAATATTTACTTAATGACATCGCTACTTAGTAACTTAGATCCTTGTAGGATCCAATATTTTACTACTTATAAATTACTAGCTGAACCCCGCGGTGTTACCCGCGGTTATTTTTGTACCGCGAGTAACGCCGCGGGACAAAGTTAGTCTAAAAAAAGTAGTTAGCCTAAGTTACTCCCTGGGTCATCAGCTACCTGCCAGTGAAAGTCCCGTCGAAATCCGTCCAGCCGTTCCAGACATTACCCGGAACAAACAGACAGACAGACAAAAAAAAATTTAACTACATTTTTGGTGTACGTATCGTGTATACATACATATAAATTGATTAAAAAGCTGTTATTTTAATATTACAAACAGACACCCCAATTTTATTTATTTGTATAGAGTATTGTATAGATTGTCACTAAAATACCGTACACAAAAATAGTTTTATAAATTTACTAGCTGACCCACGCAGCCTCGTTTGGTTCTCCTATTGCCCGTAGCGTGATCATTTCCCTCGTTTTTTAAAACATTTTTCATTGGTGATCCGCTCCTATTCGTCTTAGCGTGATGATATATAGCTTATAGCCTTCCTCGATAAATGTACTATTCAACACTGAAAGAATATTAAATCGGACCAGCGGTTCGTGAGATTAGCGCGTTCAAACAAACTCTTCAGCTTTATAATATTAGTATTTTATCTCAGTAGTCATAAAATGTTGAATGGACAGCAGAGGCCGTTTAAATTAACACCTTTGCCTTAGCGGTTAGTTGTCACTTATGTCAAAATGGCGGTAAAATAACATCGTACTATACCACAGAGTACAATGTATATTTATAGATACTATACCCACGAAAATGTACTTGATATCATGTGTCCTGTCCTTGTAGGAAAGGAAAAGCTGCCCACAATGACCTTGTTGTGTAGCGAGAAAACGAAGGTTTTGTTCTTAGAAAGGTGTTGTATCAAATGACATTAATGAACATTTAACAATGGGGTACCTAAAAGGAGTTAATTGTGTGAACGTTTCGGGTAGTTCAAAGTAAAAGTGACCTTAAACCATTCCATCTCGGTTAGTTTTAGATTAAGCGGTGATATCCTTAACCGGAATCTTCACCGTGACAGTGGATAACTCCCAAGACTTGACCAGTGATTAAGTACTTCAACTTTTGTGTTGTAATCGAAATTCCTATTTACTTGAGAAGTTACAAGAAAATTATTCATACGAGCCCGTTCATTCTTAGTACTTCTAAACTGTTTTTCCTTCAAAAAATGAATTTAATCCGCGAATGTCTGTATGGTGCTTCTAATATATAACTATTAAGTTAATAAGATCTCAAATAGACTGTCCTTCATTATTGGAAAAAATTAAATTTCAAGCCCCTTCAAGATATCCCCGAGCACCTATAACGCCCTTGCATACGCCTCTTCGCAGGACTGTCCTAGGAGCACATTCCATTATTCCACGACTGTGTAAATGTATTAATGGCTGCAGTGATATGGTCGATATTCATTCTGACTCGTTTAGCAGGTTCCGAAAATTTGTATATAGTTATAATTTTTAAGTTGTTCGTTTTTTATTATATTTAAATTGTAATTTTTAAGTTGTTCGTTTTTTCTTTTTTTAATTCTTAAAAAACGGAATTGTTATAGCTGCAAGAAAAATGTTGTTGCAGCCTATGTTAAATTTGGTTATTTGAAAGTTTAAATAAGATAAAGGTGCATGCAGTGCTTATCTGTTAGTGATTGTTACACTAGACTAAGATATCTTTTTAACTGTATTTTTTATATATACTCAGTGTAAACAATTCTTGGGGAGCCAATAAAGAAAATAAAATAAAAAAATATATAAAATACTCGTGTCGCGGTGTTTGCTGTTAAACTCCTCCGAAACGGCTTGACTGATTTTTGTGCGCATATTGGGTATGTCTGAGAATCGGACAACATCTATTTTTCATACCCCTAAATGGTAAGGCTGACCCATCCTTAAAAAAAAATAATGGCAAAATAACGTTTGCCCGGTCAGCTAGTAGTACTATATAAATCACATAATATCAACAGCTTTTGAAAATCCAATGATCAAAAGAAGATTCTCCTTCGAAATTATGTTTTGCCCTACTTTATCACGCTGCGCTGAACAGACGGGTTGATATAGTTGTAGCAACTTCCCCATACCACGCAAAAACAGAAAACACACTACAGCGCCATCTACATAAGATACTTCGAACTACGGAGTAACGAAGGAAACGCAGAAACTACAAATCCTGAAACGTGCAACAGAAGTCATCGCGCCGATTAGCATAAATACAACATTCCAACACCGCCGTGACCCGCCAGGCATGATCACCTCGCCTGATCGGAGGATACTCCCTTTGTGTTGAAGGGACATGACACCCTGTCCCCCACAGTGGTGATCGGACGAAAACCGGTGTATTCAACATGGTATTGATGGTATATTTCAAGATTTTCTTCTTTATACAGTAATGTTGTAATGCGGAGTTTGTTCCCTTGGTCGAGCCTTACGACACCCATGAAATGAAAAAGGGTGGTGAACTAGTTTTTTTTTTTTATGTAACAGGCGGGTAAACGAGCAGACGTATCGCCTGATGGTAAGCGATTAACGTCGCCCATGGACACCTGCAACACCAGAGGCGTCACAAGTGCGTTGCCGACCTTTGGGGGTATGGGGGGGAGATAGGGTATGGGGGTTGGGGGTATGGGCCTCCGGTATCCTCACTCACTCGGTGACACACAGTGCAAGCACCATTTCACACCGGTTTTCTGTGAGGCCGTGGTATCACTCCGGTCGAGCCGACCCATTCATGCCGAAGCGTGGCTCTCCCACGGTTATATATGTATGTAAATGGTGCTTCATATTTAATAGGATTTATTTACACAAATACCTACCTACTCCAGTTTGAGTAGATACATACATATTATAAGGGGAGGGAATACGGTTTGCTGAATAATATTACAATATTACACACATTTTCGACATCAAACGCAAATAAGAGAATGTTTGGTATGAATCTCATAAAAGCATGTTTGCGATTCTCGGATACAATCGGATTCAATCTTATATTATAATAATGACTAGCAGAGTCCCGCGGTGTTACCCGCGTTTATTATCGTACCGCTGATAACACCGCGGGGCGAAGCTAGTCTAAAAAAAGTAGCCTAAGTTACTCCATAGATCATCAGCTCCCGTCAAAATCGGTCCACCCGTTCCAGCGATTATCCAGAACAAACAGACAGATAGACAAAAATTAAAAAAATATACATTTTTGGTATATCCGATGGTGACCCGAGCCCAGCAGTGGGACGTTATGGGTTGTTGATGATGATGATACATACAAATACATTTAGTAAAAATCGGCTATTTTATTATCACAAACAAACACTCCAATTTTATTCATTTATATTATTTGTAAATTCATTTACTTACTTAATTATTTAAATGGTGTAAATAATACGTACGTACTAGCTGTTGCCTGTATGTCGGTTATCGCGGTAAATAGTAGATATGTATTTAAGCGTTTCTGGATATTACCCCTAAGGGGCAAGGGGTAGATTTACACATAAGAGGAGAAATAGATTTTGATATTTCATATAAAGTTTAGTTTGGAAGTCCGACTTTTTTTTATTTAGCAGCCTGAAACTTTCGTTTTTATGTTTCTGATTACAAATAGATGAATACTTAGCATTTAAAGGAATTCTGTTCCTAAAGGGGTTAAAATATGGGTCGAATGTATGTATGAACGTTCTTTTAAATGGGCTATTGATAAAAAATAAATACGTTTAAAAACATGAATAAATTATTTATACATACTTTTACACAGTTTAAATTAAATACATATTATCCACTTCCACGCGAGCAAAGCCGCGGGCAACAGCTAGTAATAAATAAATATTTCGGACATCTTAACACAAAATGCCATCTCATCCCAAGCTAAGCAGAGCTTGTGTTAAGTACAAGACTACAAGACAACTGATATAAATACATATATATTTTTTTTACTAACTAAACTACTTAAAAACTTATTCTATACTAGCTGTTGCCCGCGGCTAAGCCCGCGTGTATGTCGATTATCGCGGCAAATAGTAGCCTATGTGTTATTCTGATGTACAAGCTATATTACTGTAAAGTTTCATCAAAATCCGTCCAGTAGTTTTAGCGTGAAGAAGTAACAAACATACACACTCACAATCTTTCGCCTTTATAGATTAGTGTGAAGTGTGATGATATATAGACAATCGCAATCCACTGCTACACATCTACCTGTCTCGTTGCACGCCACTTTTAATCGATTTTGTCTATGATGATAATATAAAGGAACGAGCCTCATCCTCCAACACAGAGGGAGAATCCTCTGACTTAGGCGAAGTGATCAAGCCTGGCGGGCCGCGGCCCGACGGTTGATACTGAGAGTATCACTCCTTGACAGTGCAACTAAGGAGATTGCCAAAATGAAAAGTATAAATCCCTCATCAATTATTTATCATCAAATTAATTCACTAATAACATGAAACAGAACTTAATTGCAGGAAGTTATATAACATTTTAACTCTTAAAACTGACATAATATTCTCAAAAAAAAATCATCCAAGGTACGTACGTGTAATTTATTGCTAGCACAAAAAAATCCTATATTTTTTACAATACGACTATAAATACATGTAGGTACGTTAAAATATTTAATAATTTATCACTTCAAAACATTCGACATGCCAATAAAAACGCCCTATCGTGAACGCTGGATTTTTTCTGCTGGCAATCATTGTTGATTGTTTTAATATAACTATCCTTATGTACGTATGTAACATAATATAGTTTTTTCGGACATATCTTACGTAGGTGCAACCTGTTTTATGACCATAATATAACTACGAGTATTACACTTAATAGTGACCATCTATACTAATATTATAAACGCGAAAGTTCGTAAGTAGGGATGGACGGATGGATGTTTGTTAGTGTTTCACGCAAAAACTACTGCACGGATTTGGATGAAACTTTACAGTAATATAGATTATACATCAGAATAACACATAGGCTACTATTTGCCACGACAACCGACGCATACGAGGGCGTAGCCGCCGGCAACAACTAGTATAGACATATATCAATTAACTTTTGAGGAAAGCTCCGCTTTACAGTGTGATGACGAATTTAGGAACATCACCATCATCAGGAGTATCATCACCCCTATTCATCCTATAGGTTTCGTAAGCATAGAGCTATTGTAGATAGAGTAGGAAAGACATACGGCTGCCTATAATCAGAAACGTTCAACGGTTAAAAAGAGAAAGAAGATCGCAGTACCCCATCTGTCTTTCTCTACTGACGCATGCGCAGTAAAAAACTAATAATGGTAATCGAATCACAATAATTAACCGTCGAATCTTTCTGCTATTTTTCGGGCTAACTGCGCAAGTGTCAGTAGAGAAAAACAGATAGGTACCGCGATCGTCTCTCTGTCTCTCTCTCTCTCTCTCTCTCTAACCGGGAACAACTGAAGGCCTGGCTCCCCTGCTGTTAGATACAGTACTACTACAAACAAGTACAATTTTAACAAAAATAAAACCGACTTCAAGGTTCGACTCGATTTCTCTTTGATGCCATCATCAGATTTTAGTGTCCTTATCATGGTACCACCGTTGGGATATCTCCTTTCCATTAAAAAAAGAATCATCAAAATCGGTTCATAAATGACAAAGTTATCCGCGAACACACATAAAAAAAAAATATATATACGGTCGAATTGAGAAACCTCCTCCTTTTTTTGAAGTCGGTTAATAAATAAAATTGGAGTGTCTGTTTGTAATATTAAAATAACCGCTTGTTACTAAATGCATATTTATGTATACACGGTACAGGTACCAAAAATGTAGTTAAAAAAAAAATTGTCTGTGTCTGTCTGTTTGTTCCGGGTAATCTCTGGAACGGCTGGACGGATTTTGACGGGACTTTCACTGGCAGGTAGCTGGTGATCCAGGGAGTAACTTATGCTACTTTTTTTAGACTAACTTTGTCCCGCGGCGTTACTCGCGGTATAACAATAACCGCGGGTAAACCGCGGGTCTATAATAACTTTATGGTCGTAAGAGGCGACTTAGGAACAAATTACGAAGGATAACTTCACTGTAAAGAGAAATAATACTCGAAGCAAGCCCTATACAAACCCGCCTGCCCTGCGTGGTGAAATAGACCAAAATCTCCTTTCTAAGGAGAGGCTCATGTCCAGCAGTGTCAAAGACGTTTTTTTATGGTATAGAGGGCAAACGAGCAGACGTATCCCCTGATGGTAAGCGATTACCACTGCCCATGTACGTCGCAACACCAGAGGCGATACATGCGTTGACGCCCTTTGGGGGATGGGTAAAGGGATATGGGAAGGGGTTGGGGTATGGGCCTCTGGTATCCTCACTCACTCGGTGAAACACAGCGCAAGTGCTATTTCACACCGGTTTCCTGAGTCCGTGGTATCACTCCGGTGGAGCTGGCCCATTCATGCCGAAGCGTGGCTCTCCCACGGGCTTCACAAGTGTGGCAACGCACTTGTGACGCCTCTGGTGTTGCGGGTGTCTATAGGCGGCGGTAATCGCTTACCGTCAGGTGATACGTCTGCTCGTTTGTGCCCTATTCCATAAAATATGCCCGAAATATTATTATTATATAATGATAAACTGGAAATTTGAAGTTACAAACAGACATGTATTTGTATAAATAAGTATGTTTATATAACACTGATCCCCAAAGTACTGTACTTGGTTTGGAATCGGACTGCCGTATGTGAGATGAGATGTGTGATGTTAATATTAAAATATATCAAACACTTATTACAGTAATAAGCAAAAGATTGTAACTTTATTAATTTTTTTATAAGAGACAACGCCTGTGTCGCGGAGTACTTTACAAACATACATAGAAAGGACAAAAAGAATACCTAGACTCAGAAAAACAATTTGTGAATCACAAAGTGTTGTGAACTCTTAACCACAACGCCATAAGTACAGTCAGTGCAGTGTACGTCATCAATTTATCTTACAATACATTTAAGACATAAGCACACAACACCGCACAAGCACACAGCCACACACACACTCACACACTCACACACATGCACACACTTATACACATGTACGTAGCAGGATGATGAACAGACAGTACTGTCTACCTTTTGTGCGACTGAACACTGGCTCCCAAGATACAGGCCTTTGGCCTAGTTTGGGTTTCAGTATCAGTACATACTTAATATGTCATATTTGTGTCAATAAACAATATTTTATTTATTTTATTTATTATCTGTGTACTAGCTGACCCACGCAACCTCGTAATAATTTCCCCCCGTTTTTGTAACATTCTTCTTCGGTGCTCCGCTCCTATTGGTATTAGCGTGATGATATTTAGCCTAAAGCTTCCTCGATAAATGTGCTATTTAACAGTGAAATATTTTTTTAAATCGGTCCCGTAGTTCCTGAGATTAGCGTGTTTAAGCAAACATAAAAACTCTTCAGCATATTTATGTATTAGTATAGATATGATAGGCTTCTTGACAGAGAACTTAAGTTTGAAAACAGGTTTAAGTGTTAAGATCACAACTTAAGAACTCGGACCGAGATTATTTACTTAAGACTTAACTAAACATACCTCTGTTAAGTCTAAGTACACAAGTAAGTATTGACAATGATCTAAGAACTACTGCTAAGGCATAAACGTTTCTAGGTATACTTTTAACAAAAAATAAACCGACTTCAAGGTTCGTCTCGATTTCTTTTGGATGCCATCATCAGATCTTAGTGTCCTTATAATCGATCATCATCATCAAAATCGGTTCATTTATTCGCAAACACACCTTAAAAAAATATACGGTCGAACTGAGAACCTCCTCCGTTTTTGAAGTCGGTTAAAAATTGACTCGAACGTAATCATTATATTTAAAATACTAGCTGAGTCCCTCGGTGTTACCCGCTGTTGTTGTTGTAAAAAGTAATGTAAGTTACTCCTTGTACCATCAGACAAAAAGTTGGTACGATCTTCAAATATTTGTTTCTGAATTTGCTTGTTTTTAATCTTATATATAAAAATCAATTGCTGTTCCTTTGTCTCGTTAAAACTTGATAAAG
The DNA here is from genome assembly GCA_905220595.1 of Spilosoma lubricipeda. NCBI lineage: Eukaryota > Metazoa > Arthropoda > Insecta > Lepidoptera > Erebidae > Spilosoma > Spilosoma lubricipeda. The sequence continues at coordinate 10,594,330 of HG992296.1, read as the reverse complement.
GCTGGACCGATTTGGCTGATTTTGTTTTTGCAATGTTATCGTAGTCCAGGGAAGGTTTAAAAGGTAAAAAAATCCAAATGTCACGTGTACGAAGTAGCGGGCACAATATAAAATTTCATTGTGTACAAAAAAAGGAATATATAGGTATTTTATCAGTCAAATAAGTTTATATTTGAAGCTAGACGGCTATGTGTCAAATGTCTGAAAAATGTGTGTGTATGTAACAGTGCCATATATCATACTCCTCCACAGACACTACATATTTCGCTTTATGTACTTACAAATCTTTACATATATAAATTTTCTGTGCCTGAGTATATGACTAAACAGCTCTAGCGCAAGTCGCATCGGGCATCCGTATTTCTTGCAAACAACATTGAGCGTTCGAAACGGTTGTTTACTTCGATATTCATTGCGCGGTCACTTCACGAGAATAAGTATGAGCATTGTATATTGAATGTAATGGATACAGTACCTTAATGAAAAAGTAATTGGGATATGCTTCTAGTTGACAACATATTACTAGTTGAAAGAACATTTTGATTCTTGTTTATCTTTGTTTTTACTAAAAACAGTACTCACTGATGAAAGGAAATGCCTCTTTTTTTCAGACTAATTTCACTACTCTTAACTTTACAGTTAGTGATCGCACAATACGGCATCGTAATGAAGTTTTTGTTGTTTTGTAGACATTAATACTATGCACTATAGTGCATGCTTTTGGTACACGTGACACGCCTCTTCGCACTTCTATCTTGATTAATTTCTGTGGGACCGGTTTTACCCAGAACAAATAATTGTGCGATGCATACATATACGAACGAGTACGTTATGTGTCTGTCTCTATCTATAAATAGGATTTTAATTGGTACCAGTTCTGCTTTATTTAAAACTAGCTGAACCCCGCGGTGTTACCTGCGATTATTGTTGTAGCGCGAGTAACGCCGCGGGACAAAGTAAGTATAAAAAAAGTAGCCTAAGTTACTCCCTGGATCATCAGCTACTTGCCAGTGAAAGTCCCGTCAAAATCGGTCCAGCCGTTCCTGAGATTACCCGGAACACAGTTAACAGACAGACAGACAGACAAAAATTTTTTTTAACTACATTTTTGGTATATGTATCGTGTATACATACTTACGCATTTAGTAAAAAGCGGTTATTTTAATATTACAAACGGACACTCCAATTCCATTTATTTGTATAGATAAGACGGCCGTTTGTTAAGTGCAATAATGACGAAGGGAAAATCTATACCTACTTAAAAGCATTTATGTCTAGTACGAACAAAAAAGCGGCAAAACACTTTGACGGCCTATACCACGCCTAAAATATTGAGCGTCGCCAGACGCCATCTAGCAGTTGATATATTTTATGTTGTGAATGCCCGCTAAGAAAATATTTTTGGTAACTTAACCCACAATGGGCTAAATAAGTGATGAATGATTGTATGGCATCTTCTCAATTTCAAAGTTAAAAACAGATTCAAAATCATTTGTAAAAAGGAAGCAAAGTTGTGCTCAGTAGCAAGTTCAATAAAATTCCATCCTCTAAGCAATTTGCAAGCTGAATGCTAGAAGCCGAGAATCGAACGAATTGCCGTGCAATCGGAAAGGCCTATCTTCAGCAGTGTACTGCGATAGGCTGATGATGATGAAGAATGCTATTAAAGGATATTTACTAAGTGTATAAATAAATACTATTGCGATTATAGTGTTCGTTATGACGAATTTTATTTATTCGATACTACAAATATTGATATCACCAAACTACAGTCGACAGCACGCAAATTAAAATGTTGTCAGTGTTGACATAGCATTCATTTATTCTACGAACAATCTATAAATATAAATAAAATTGGAATGTCTGTTTGTAATGCTAAAATAACCGCTTTTTACTTAAGGCATATGTTTGTATACACGGTACAAATTCCAAAATATTTTTTTTACAATTTTTGAATGTTTGGATTTCGGTCTGTCTGTCTCTCTGTTTGTTCCGGGTAATCTCTGCAACTGATTTTGACGGTTACTGACAGGTAGCTGATGATATAAGGAGTAACTTAGGCTACTTTTTTAGACTTTCTTCGCCTCGTGGTACGACCAAAAGCTAACCCGCGGGACTCAAAATAAAAATTATCTCCAACAGTGCATTTTTAGTACAGCCAAACATTAATTAACTAGACTGCCTTTAGATGTGGTTTTGCACATTTGGTGATAGAAATAAGTAAGATAGATTGAACATGAGAAAAATGATGTAGTAAGGCAGACTAACCAAACAGCAAGAGTTGATACCAAGTCAAACCTCCTCAGACAGACGAGTAGCAACCAGTTGATATATTCTGTTGGTATATCCGTGTAATAGTTGACTAGGAATATGTGTGTAATCACCCCTTCTCATCCCTTGGGTGTTTTAAAAGCAAACTACGCAAGACAATAGCATTGCAAAGTGACATATCAAGTTTAAAACCTCATTTTAAGACGAAGCCTAAGTCGAAAGGTTGCTATTGATGAATAAGCTTATCTAAGGGATGTTAGAATTATAATCGATGGAAAGTAAACTTTTAATATGCGTACCCTTTTAATGGAAATAACACAGTTTACAGAGGCAAATGAAATTATATGATTTCAATTGTTTTCGTACATAAACATCTTAAGTTGTTACCTTTTACTTTCAGTTCAGTTTAAACACTTGTAAACAAGTTGTGGGTGTTCCTTCGTAATACCGGATTGCATTTTCATGGTCATCAAAATAGAGCAAAAACAGGATTCTTACAAACTGGTTCTGACGTCATGAGGCCTTAGGGCTGAACTAAAACTGGTTGCGGCAGTGAATGGTGTAAATGCTGACCACTTCGGGATTCTTGTGGCATTTTGGTAAATTTAACTATAGCAAGCAACTATGGCATGACATTTAATGGCAAAATTTATTTTGGTATCATACAAGTGTTGACTTTAAAGCAATTATTTGTAATGGAATTTATATCTACATTCATTATCGATGAAAGTCGGTACCTACTATTTTTGTTTTTTGCTAGTGAATGGAATCAGGAAAGACCATTTAAATATCAAGTGTAGGAAGGTACTTATTTTATTTTTCTTGGTTGTAGACATACAATACAATTTATACAGGACATTTTTAACCGACTTCAAAAAAAGAGGAGGTTATCTATTCGACTGTTTTCTTTTTTATGTTTGTTACCTCATAACTTTTGACTGGGTGCGCGGATTTTGACGATTCATTTTTTATTTGACAGCTGGTGCTTCCCGTTTGGTCCCACTATAATTTGGTACAGTTCTCTCATCTCAGTTTACTTAGACAGAGCGATTATACATGTTATACTTACAGTTTAATGAGTAACCTTTGATTGAATTGGTCTCTGAGTGCACATAGATCGTTACGCGTGTGTTTCACAAGAAATCATGATAGTAAAATGTGCTCTAGGTATGATTATGTTCTTGAAACAGAGCATGAAGTTAAGATATTTTAATTGGTGACCATGGTTCGACGGATATGGGGAAATAATGACGTCACTCTCGATACCAACATTTCGTCATTCTGAGTAAACATTTTATTTATGGTATTGGTGGCAAACGAGCAGACGTATCACCTGATGTTAAGCGATTACCACCACCCATGGACACCCGCAACACCAGAGGCGTCACAAGGGGTTAGCCCTTTCGTGCCGAAGCGTGGCTCTCCCACGGTGAGTTCACGTAACTTAGATGAGTTTTCCTAATTTATGCAATATATTTTATTCAAACTTTATCATCATAGATGTACCTAACCACAATGATGTCAAATCTCATTCAAATACCTTGCAAGTCATGACGATTTGGAGAATAATTATCGTGCATCGCAGTCATCAAAAAGCAATCATCATTTAGAATATTAGATCCAGCTTCCATTTTCAATAATTATTAGGTAAATAGGTACCTACCTACGTTTGTTTTAGTCAAATATATCGACGGTCCCTATTAATAATGTCGGATCTGTAAGACTACTTTTCGTCAGTAGAATAGTTCAAATGTTGTTATAAATGTAAAAAAAAAAACAAAGAACTGTGTTTCTCAAATTTTCACTGACTTTTTTTATGTCATGTTAAAACAACATTTGAACTTCCCTACTGGAAATTAGTCTTTAGAGCAGAAAATCAAGGTAAAATGACAGCGATCATGCTGTCGTGTTTCGTTAGTGAGTGCGAGACCGGAGGCCCAATTGTTCCGGGTAATCTCTGGAACGGCTGGGCGGATTTTGACCGGACTTTCACTGACAGGTAGCTGATGATCCAGGGAGTAACTTAGGCTACTTTTTTTTAGACTAACTTTGTCCCGCGGCGGTACTCGCGGTACAACAATAACCGCGGGTAACACCGCGGGGTTCAGCTAGTTTATTAATAAGAAACTCAACAGATTTTTTTCTTATGAAAATGAGTATTGATTCTTAATCCAATTATAGAGCACAGATACCTACATGTATACAGGAACTAGACAGTTCTTAAAATGCCAATTTTTAAGTTTCAGATAATATTCCACTCCAAACATGACAAACACGAAATTCCAATCTCGTAAAGTAAAATTCCACTTCAAATATGGCAAGAATAAATACAATTGTTATTTTTATCTCTCGACAGCTAAACACATCTATACTTCTATACTAATATATAAAGCTGAAGAGTTTGTTTGTTTGAACACGCTAATCTCAGGAACTACTTTGAAAAATTCTTTCAGTGTTAGATAGCTCATTTATCGAGGAAGGCTATAGGCTATATATCATCACGCTAGGACCAATAGGAGCGGAGCACCAATGAAAAATGTTTCGAAAACGGGGGAAAATTTTCACGCTACGGGCAATAGAAGACGCAAACGAGGTTGCGTGGGTCGGCTAGTAAAGCATAAACTGTAAAAGCCAAGTTCTAACTTCACAAGCTGCGTAAAGACAAAATGAACGAACAGGATACACTATATAGGGAAACAGATCTCATTCAATACTATGCTAACAAATATTTAAACAAGTCTGACAGTGAGCAAATGTTGAACACTGTTTTCATAACCAAGCAAAAATGTTCTGTGACTAAGTAAATAAATATACTTTTTTGTGTACTATGTATGTGTTAGTTAACACACACTGTAATGAGACTATTCAAAATCACATCACATCAACAGTTCAGTTCAGGACATAGGCCTCTCGTTAGCAAAGAGATTCCGGCCTACTATAGCAATCACTATACATACGAACATTTTCGAGTTGAAGATTATTTGTTTCATCTATACAAGTAAATGAAATTGGATTGTCTGTTTGTAATATTAAAATAACAGGTTTTTACTAAATGCATATCTATACAAATAAATAAAATTGGAGTGTCTGTTTGTAATATTAAAATAACCGCTTTTTATTTAATGCATATGTATGTATACACGATACATATATCAAAATTGTAGTTAAAAAATGTGTGTTCGGGCATAACTTCGTCGTTTTTATGTTTTTATTTCGTCATCATCACATTCCTATCAATGTCCATCATTTCCATTTTTAGTTAATGATTTAAATAACTAAAACCTTCGGTCAAGGTTGCCTCTTGCTTCTTATTTATATTACATTGCTAACTGAGCCCTGCGGTGTTACCCGCGGTACAAAACAACCGCGGAGCAAAGCTTGTCTGAAAAATCCTTATATCTTCTGCTATCTGCTAGTGAAAGACCCGTCAAAATCAGTCCAGCCGTTCCAGAGATTAGCCAGAACAAACAGACACATAGGTGGACAGAGACAAAAATTAATATTAATAACATACATATGCATTTAGTATAAATCGGTTATTTTAATATTACAAACAGACACTCCAATTTTATTTATTGATATAGATAACATTGATAAACATAATTTATGTCTCTTAAAATTCATTGATATTGATAATATGCGTGTTTTGGTGCATAACTACGACGCATCTTTATTCCAAAGGCCTTTAACTACTTCGATTCCAGGGTCGGTACAAATATTTTGTTTATTTACGATAGCTGAGGTAAATTAGATATTTGAAAGTTTGACAACTAAAAAACGATAAGAAAAGATAATTGACTGCCTCGTTGGTCTCGCGGTTGGCGTGTGTGACTGCTGATCGTGAGGTCTCGGGTTCGATTCCCGGGTCGGACCAAATGTTTGTATGATCTACAAATATTTGTTTCGGAGTTTGGGTGTTTTCTATGTATAATATGTAGGTATTTACAAAAAAAAGTATATATGTATTTGTATCAGTTGTCTAGTACCCATAACACAAGCTCTGCTTAGTTTGGGACTAGATGGAGTTGTGTGATAGATGTCCAAAATATTTATTTATTTATAATAAAAAGATGAAATTTTAACAACTAATAGTGCATAGGAGAATGAAGGTTTCTTTTAAAAGAAATAAACATTAGTAAATAAAAGTTGTTTTGCAAATACTTGCGTTTCAAATGTTTTATAATTAATATCTTACAGTGTCACAACACATATTACTTTAATATTACAGTAACAGTATGTACAGTAACATTTTTTTTCTAAATTATGTAATAAATAATTTACCTTTCTGTACTAATAATAATTCATTAATAATATTAATTTATGTAATAATGATTAAGTAATTTGATTGTCAAAGAGTTTAGACGAGTTACAAATCTCAACATTCCCTGCAACAGCAACCATGTTACCGTTTAAGGTATGCGAGCCTTTTGTGTGTTTGTGTGTGTGTGTGTGTGTGATATTGGTGGGTCGAACCTAAACCCGGGTCAAGCCAAAAAGTGTTATTGTTCTTTTCTGATTATAGCAACAGCTTCTAACCACTCGGTGATTAGAAGCAGTCACCGAGGGCAGGCAACGACGGCGAGTTCAGTACCTGAACGGGTAACCGCTGGTGGCATGATAACATGAGCGTCTCCGTGATTCGGAAGTCACGTTAAGCAGTCGGTCCCGGTTGTTATTCTAGGATAACAGTCGTGAAGCTTAGTTGGAGGCCTTTGGGCGGCTTAAAAACATCCAACGGCAAGATTACGTAGCCACAACTTTGTCTTGCCAGTCCCCAACCCGCACTCGGCCAGTATGGGGACGTATGGCCTTAATCCTCTCCTAAAAGGATACCTGAGCCCAGCAGGGAGACATTATGGGTTTTTGATAGCAACGCTTTATAACAGCTTGAAATTGGAAGTTTAACTTAACCCCGTGCCTCGGGCAGCATGTATTGTAATGCCGTCGGTGCTGCGCCCGTCCTATCCCCGGTCGTGTTGGATGCCCGTCCCATTTAATTGTGAGAGTCAGGGAACAGAGAGTGCACCTGTGTTTGCGCACACAATTTTGCACTATGATATCTCCCGCGTAGTTTCCCGTTTCGTTACTGTCCCGCCACGGCCGAAATCAGATAGGAGGACCTCAATAAGGGGTAAATGAACAAACCGGTGTAGTTAGTTTGCTATCAAACGGGCTTGTGTAAGATCATCATCATCATCAGCCCGTTACAGTTCACTGCTGGACATAGGCCCCTCCCAAGGTACAGCACAGAGTCTGATCTGTTGTTTTCGCGCCATCTAGCCAGAGGACGCAACACACTACGTTTGCCAAGAGGCGGTCTCCACTCCAAAAACTAACTTTCAAAGATATGTCGAAACCCTGATTCTCTGTCTTCGTTTCGTCTCGTCAAGAAAGAGAGTGTGTGAGAAGTGTTATGTATTAGTACTAATCTATACTAATATCTATACTAATATATAAAGCTGAAGAGTTTGTTTGTTTGTTTGAACGCGCTAATCTCAGGAACTACTGGTTCGATTTAAAAAAAAATATTTCAGTGTTAGATAGCCCAATTATCGAGGAAGGCTATAGGCTATATATCATCACGCTAAGATCTACAGGAGCGGTGCAGCAATGAAGAATGTTACAAAAATGGGGGAAAATTATCAGGCTACGGGCAAAAGGAGACGCAAACGAGGTTGCGTGGGTCGGCTAGTTATATTATAATTCATTTCTGAACTCCAAATGCGTTATAAAATTGTTACTTTTAATATAATCTGGGGCTTACCAACCTTCACAGTCACGAGCAATTTACGTGATAGGCTATATTACAAAGAACAATCCCTTCCAATTTCGCAATCTGTTGCATCTCTTTCAACAGTAGGTACCTGCATTGAGTTATTCACGATTACTGAGTGATCTTCAAGTAATTTACTTTTCATGTTATAAAACTGTGCAGGTTTTATGTATTTTAGTAGTAATTATTTAGTTTTCTTTGAAAGATAGCACTTGGTAACTGCCTTAGTGGCGTAGTGGTAGCGTATACGTCTGCTGTGCTTGAGGTCTCAGGTTCGATTCCCGGGTCGGATCAAATGTTTGTATGATCTGCAAATATTTGTTTCGGAGTTTGGGTGTTTTCTATGTACAATATGTATTTATTTACAACTGATTCTTATCTTCTATTTCACTTGAGTTTTGGTCGCTGCCCCTCTTCTTGAACTAACTTTTTAAATCTGAAAAAAAAAACAAGACTACAACAAAACCTATGAGGTTTGCGGATCTTTTCCTTTTAAAGTATAACTCCCACATTAAGAATATGCTATCTATGTATAATATATATTTATTTACAAAAAAGTATAAATGTGTTTATATCAGTTCTCTAGTACCCATAACACAAGCTCGCTTAGCTTGGGGCTAGATGGCGCTGTGTGTTAGATGTCGCACAGCACTATTTTAGACCTACACACAAACATATAATCGTTACTGCTGCTCTTGAGTAGTAAGAGGCGTAGAAATTCTGACGGTCTAGGGTCCTATACATATATAGGGTACTAGCTGACCCACGCAACCTCGTTTGCGCCTTATATTGCCTGTAGCGTGAAATTTTCCCCCGTTTTTGAAACATTCTTCATTGTTGCTCCGCTCCTATTAGTAGTAGCGTGATGATATATACCCTATAGCCTTCCTCTATAAATGGACTATCTAACACCGAAAGAATTTTTCAAATCGGACCAGCGGTTCCTGAGATTAGCGTGTTCAAACAAACAAACAAACTCTTCAGCTTTATATATTAGTATAGATATAGATAACATCCTACTTCGCCAAAGGCTCAACGACCGATGATGACATAGCGATACGCAAAATGTACAAAATGCAGAATGTACAAGTAGAACTACTACTACCGATTAACTAAGGAGTTTAGTAAGTACTAACTAGCTGGGTCGAAATTCGACCATAATTTCTGTTTATAACCTTTCTACTCTCCTCCATAAACTTTAACTGTACCAATCTTCCCATAATTGTCGTAAAAAGATATAATTTTTGCTTCACGTATTAATACTACACGTATAATACAGATATGAATATCGCTCAAAATATTTTTTGATTCTAAACTAGCTGAACCCCGCGGTGTTATCCGCGGTTATTGTTGTACCGCGAGTAACGCCGCGGGACAAAGTTATTCTAAAAATAGTAGCCTAAGTTACTGCCTAGATCATCAGCTACCTCCAGTCAAAGTCCCGTCAAAATCCGTAGGTATAGCCGTTCCAGAGATTACCCGAATCAAACAGACAGACAGACAGACAAAAAAAATTAAACTACATTTTTGATATATGTAACGTGTATACATACATATGCATTTAGTAAAAAGCGGTTACTTTAATATTACAAACATACACTCCAATTTTATTTATTTGTATAGACTAGCTGCCCGGACAGAGTTTGTTCTGTCAAATGTTATGGGCCTGTCGCAGTTAAATAGAAAAAACTAAATAAGTATTGTTTTTACTATTTCCCTCGCATTGTTTTCTCTCCTTAAGAACCTTCCTGGTGCCTTCAGGAAAATAAAAAAAATACAGCATTGGTCCAATGGTTCTCGAGTTTTGCGCTTTGAGTAACACTGCCTAGCCTACTTAAAGAAAACATTGCTTTTTTAACCGACTTCAAAAAAAGGAGAAGGTTTCTCAATTCAACCGTATATATATATATTTTTTTTATGTGTGTTCGCGGATAACTTTGTCGTTTATGAACCGATTTTGATGATTCTCTTTTTAATGGAAAGGAGATGTCCCAACGGTGGTACCATGATAAGCACACTAAGATCTGATGATGGCATCCAAGAGAAATCTAGTCGAACCTTGAAGTCGGTTTTATTTTGTTAAAATTGTACTTGTTAAGGTACCTAATATTACTACGTTGTGGAAATTTTAAGTTCTTTTTGTATTTCTTTGAACTAACGAGGAAGAGGAACAGATATATACATACCTATTATAATAATCGTCATATTTTTTCTCCTTGCGTCACAATTACTATAGAAACAATCGGAATGATCATTAAAGTACATATCTTTTGAACATAATTTGAGCAATTTGGGTAAATGACGTGGTTTGTCGATTAAAGACTAGTCAAATTAGCCACATATTGGTATCAAAAATAATTGTATTTTTTGTTTGTTCATTTGTTCGAAAATATTGGTAATCAAAATACAAAAATAATAAAGAATAACTGAGACGTTGGCCGACATCAATCGAAATTAATTTGTAGAAATAAGTTTACAATACATCATATACCATGTTACGTATTACATATGCCGTAGCGAAACGTCACCAACATAAATTTTCACGCATTAAAAAGTTTGATGTTTAACACAAAAATATTTAAAAAAGGAATTTGACGATGTTGGAAAACGTTAGAAAAAAAAAGTACTAAGGACTTATAAATTATTTTTTAAGGATATGTGAAATGTCATCGAAATAAAAAGGGGAATGGCAGATCCTATAACGCTAGCGGTATGCTAGTAATGGATGGTCACGATGTATAAGTTACCTATATAGAGTGAATCGTCCTGTTTTCATGTATGTATATATCATATTTTAAAAAAATTGCCAAAAGGATTTGAATTATAATCTATAATTTGTTACAACACAAGTAAAATTTTAACTAAAATAAAAAACCGTCTTCAAGAACGACCAAATCGATCGATTTCGCTTGAATTTCATCATCAGATCTTAGCGTCCTTATCATGGTACCACCGTTGGGATATCTCCTTCCCATTTAAAAAAATAATCATCGAAATCGGTTCATAAAAGACGAAGCTATCCGCGAACACACATAAAAAAAAAACATATGTACCAGTCGAATTGAGAATCTCCTCCATTTTTGAAGTCGGTTAGAAAAACATATACGGTCGAATTGAGTACCTCCTTCTTTTCTGAAGTCGGTTATAAACTGCTAGATATTGAAATAAATTATATGTCCACTGCCAGCGGTGGACTATTGAAGTGGACATCGCATAGGGCTTTTTATGCTTGTTCGCAGATAACTTCGTTGTATATGAATCGATTTTGATGATTCTTTTTTTAATGGCAAGGAAATATCCCAACGGTATTACTATGATAAGGACACTAAGATCTGATGATGGCATCCAAGAGAAATTGAGTCAAACCTTGAAGTCGGATTTTTATTGTTAAAATTTTACTTGTTCTTAGCTAGGGATATTACTAAGGATGTTTGACTTCGTACCCTTTACAATTAGTCACGCATGAGATACCTACTACCAAGGTGAGGGTCTACTTTGATTCAAATGACCTTAAGTGAGTAATTAAGTATTAAAAAGTTATTATTAGGTACTAAAAACGTACCAAATTAATATAAACAACAAAAAAGTTGCCTTCTACTGCTTTTAAAAAACGAATAGGTACTTTTCCTTAAAATAATACTGTGAAAATCATTATTTTTATATTTTCGGATAGACAATTTTTTTTGACAAGAAATTTACAAAAAAAAAGTATAAATGCACCTATTTATATCAGTGGCCTAGTATCCATAACACAAACTCTGTTTAGTTTGGGGCTATATTGCGTTGTGTGTTACATGTTCGAAATATTTTAAAATATTTATTTATTTACAATAAAAATGTGGCAACCCCTTATCACGTTTAAAATATCATAATATTTGCAAGTCAAAGGCATAACTACCTTAAATTTTCCTCAATAAAGTTTGATAGGACCTTTGATAAAGTGATAATAATTAATATTTGCAAATAAAACTTTAAGGTTACCATTAGCATAATACAACAGACCTGATGGTCACCCATTCAATGGAAGGTCTTACAACACAACAATATTCTTTTCTTACTTTTAAAAGAAAATTCTCACGAATAACAAAGAAAAAAAAACTTACTTAAAAATTCTCACGTTGCTAATACGTAGACATTAAAAACATAAAAAATACACTTCACCACACAAACACTATACGTAAAGTCAATTAATAAAATCGCGAATTATTTCACCAACCAAGCGTACGCACGCAACAAACGCTGGAATAACACTGAACTTGAAATGAAAATTGTGTACTCCTGCGCAGATTTGCTTACTTGCTTGCCTTCGTTAAAGCTCACTCGAATATAGACTTTAACGCACTTGTAATACAGAACAAAATTGTACCTTATGAATCCAAAGGCCGATTAAAAACATTTTTTTTTTATACACGACGATTAATTTATATGATATTTTTTGGGTTTATCCGTCTTAAGTTCAAGTAATTGCGAACCGCGAACATTACGTGAAATATTTGCTAGGGGCACCTAAACTAAGCTATGAACATTTCAACAGTGGAATTAAACGCGTACAGGATACATTTTTACAAATCATATTACTTGAAAGTAAAAAAGCTGAAAAATATAAAATAAAATAAAAAACAAAAGGAAATTATAAAATGAAAACAACAAAATATTAACATAATCAAATTATAATCAAATCATGGTACAACACTTTGTGTTTTTGAAGTGAAAACTTATTTTGCCGCGTTGGGCACTTTTTGGTAGGGGACATCTTATGGGTTCGCGTCACCGACATGCAGTAGGTGGCCAAATGACTAGAACTAAGTGCTCGTATTTATAGTTCGTAGCTCGTAATCTATAGTTTAATAATGAGTTTGATTAATAGAGTCATTTTCAAAGAGTATTTTATCTGATATTGCTACTGGTATCATTATTATTGTTTCTGAATAAGAAAACTGTATTTCGCCTCTATTTCGCCTTTATTCGCGGGGATTCACCAGACATGAATTGAATCCCACAGAAAACATGTAGGAACTCACCAAACAGAAGTGATTACCACCAACGGCAGTTAATTTAAACACTTATCAGAGAATCACATCGCCAATCCATACTCCAGGAATATGGAAAAACATGTATTGAGAGCAACCCTGAGTCCCCGACGCAAAAAAGTTCTTATTGCAGCAAAGGGTGGCATCACTGAATATTAAAATTTAATCAATAATTTTCACCAATATTCACATTATTCATTCAAAATAATACACGGTACATTTACCAAAACAACATTTTTTACAATTTTTGTCTGTCTGTCTGTCAGTCTGTCTGTCTGTCTTTTTGTTCCGGGTAATCTCTTGAACGGCTGGACCGATTTTGACGGGACTTTCACTGGCAGATAGCTGATGGTCTAAGGAGCAATTCATGTTACTTTTTCTAGATTAGCTTCGCCCCGCGGCGTTACCCGCGTTACTACAATAACCGCGGGTAAAACCGGGGGTTTCAGCTAGTAATAAATATAATAATATAACACACTAGCCGACCCACGCAACCTCGTTTGCGTCTCCTATTGCCCGTCGCGTGAAAATTTCCCCCGTTTTTGAAACATTCTTCATTGTTGCTCCGCTGCTATTAGTAGTAGCGTGATGATATATACCCTATAGCCTTCCTCCATAAATGGACTATCCAACACCGAAAGAATTTTTGAAATCCGACCAGCGGTTCCTGAGATTAGCGTGTTCAAATAAACAAACAAACAAACAAACAAACAAACTCTTCAGCTTTATATATTAGTATAGATAATGCCATCTAGTCCCAAACACAGCTTGTACTATGGGTATTAGACAACTGATATAAATACATATATTTACTTTGTTTTGTTAATAAGACATAAAAAATACTCGAACTCCGAAACAAAATTTACATATCATACAAACATTTGATCCGACCTGGGAATCGAACACGAGACCTCAAGCACAGCAGTCGCATACGCAACCACTGCGCTACTGAGCAATCAATAATACCAGTCAGGTGTTATAAATTTTCCATATAGTCCTATAATTAATAAATGCTGACGTATGGACAGTTAACATTAATAGTAGGTATTTTTTCCGTAAACAAGCCTTCGGTAATTAAAGAATGCCGGAAACATCTTTATTTACGTACGAACGAATTTTTTTACCGGTAAAGATTTATATTTTGATCAGGCCGACTTTATGTACGTTAATTTAGCTGTATTCACAAAAGACAGAATAATAATTATATCCTCACACATCTTAAACACTGCCGTACTATCCCAGACTATGCAAAGCCTGTACTTTATCATATGTATACTGTATTTGTCTATTCTCAGTCACTTAACTCAGTAACGCATTCATTCATTCATTCATTCACTCACTCATTGTACTATCAATGAATAAATGAGAAGGAAGAATTATCTCATCTCTAGTGCACGTACAGTCGTGACACAGTTTAATCAAATGTGAGCGAGAGAGGTGAGCGGGCACGTGCGTCTAAGAGCCGACAATACATATGTTATATACTATGGTAACCAGACTGCTGATAAACATACTTATATAGTATTTTTAAATACATACTTCCATAATGATATTATAAATTCGAAAGTCTGTCTGTCACGCTTTCACAGCTAAACCGCTAGCCGATTTTGATGAATTTTGACATGGAGGAAGGACATAGGCTTTTTATCGCGATAACCGATCCAGGCGGAGTCGCGGGTAAAGTGATACCTAGAAACAGAACAAATGATCCAACCCATGATCTCTGGCTTAGAAGTCAGTATCTCTAACCACTATACTAAAAGGGTCATTATAGATTCTGTTCTTTATGGTATAAGGGGACAAATGACCCAGTCATGGGGTACGGACTCCAGATTTTGCTGATGCGTTCTGATGCTAGTATTCTTCTCATGAGGCTCTACGCATTTTGGAAACTGGAAGTTATGGATCGACACAGGCAGGCAGTAGATTTTGGTGTTTTCGCCTAATTTACCTCGACAATACAGCACATGCTGTGGCGTCTGTTTGTGTCGATCTATGGTTCTTAACTACAGCTTCAATTTAACGTTCATAAATGTCACTTAGTGTCTTAATTGAATAAATGATTTTGAATTTGAATTTGAATTGAATTTGAATTTGATTTAAGGAAAAACTACCATAACTTTACTGCCTCGATAATAACGGGTATATTTAAGGCCTTTTTGCCCGGCTAAACACTGATCTTTCGTGATATACATATAAAAGTTTATTTAAATTCATACTCATATTATAAATTCCAAAGTAGCTCAGTCTATCTGTATACATAGAAATTAAGCGAATTCAATAACCAATACCTTCTTCACAATCATTTTCAACAAGCGTTCCTTGAACGATGTTTTAACACACTTCAACTTATTTTGAACATCTTTACCAGACAAGTATGCCTTCAATGAAAGCAGCAGCAAGTTATTTTTGGAAACGCATCAAGGCTTAATGCAACTGTGTCAAAGTTACAACATACCTTACTTAACAATCTGTATACGATTTTGGATGACGTTTCATCAACTGCCTCGGTGGCGCAGTGGTAGCTTACGCGACTGCTGTTCTTGAGGTCTCGGGTTCGATTCCCGGGTCGGACCAAGTGTTTGTATGATCTGCAAATATTTGTTTCGGAGTTTGGGTGTTTTCTATGTATAATATGTATGTATTTACTTACTTATATACTTTAAAAAAAAAGTATATAAGTATTTATATCAGTTGTCTAGTACCCATAATACAAGCTCTGCTTAGTTTGGGACTAGATGGCGTTGTATGTGAGACGTCCGAAATATTTATTTTTATTATTATTATCTTTTTTTAATGGGTATATTAATCCCACCTACCTATCTGTTTATTGTAGTTTTTCTTCTTTTGATAACGCCATTATCCCAATAATATCCGCTATTATTGCCAATGTCAAGTATCTAAAGTCTTTGAGTTTTCAAGTCGTCGTTAGAAAATCCTTACTTAATTTATAAATTGGGAAGTAACATTATCTGTTACGCATTCACTGCTAAACCGCTGTATCGATTTTAATAAAATTTGTCATCGAGATACCTTGATTCTTGACCTTGAGGAACTGCGACAACCGATATACACGCGGGCAGAGCCGCGGGCAAAAGCTAGTATTTTATAAACGTGAGATTATACTCTTTAGAGATCACAAAGAGTTTTACTAATATATTTTATCGTCTTATCTGTGTAAAATATCTTAGTTAGACACGTCTTAATCTACGTGATGCGACATCCTATTACCACCAAGTGTGCAATAAGGACAGCATATAGCTTGCCTGCTAACTGGATTATTATACTAACTTTTAAACTTTCGCGATCACTTATTAGAAGGTATTACATACCTCGGATTTGCCTGACGTTTCGACCAGGTTGCACTGGCCGTGGTCACAGGCTGACTGATCTGTCTGACTGACAGTCAGCCTGTCAGAGGTATGTAATACCTTTTAATAAGTGGTCGCGTTAATTCCCCTAAAAATAATTGTTAATATATGGATTATTAATAGGTCTTTGAACCTTTGAACCTTTGACCTATGAAATTGCCGCTTTGTATGCAATAAGTGAAAGTACTAATTTTTACAAACTTTTTTCTTTGTGTTATTCGAAGTAATCACCCATGCAATAGACGCATCTTTGCCAACGCATTGGCAGTTTATTGATGCACTTCTTGTAAAAATCAGCTGGACGGGAGGCAACGTAAGAGTAAGGCAAGAGTAAAAGCGAGCGCTTAAATTATTAGCTGCATTAGCATTTATCAACGCACAATAGCTCGCAAAATGGCTGTCCAATTGGCACACTTGTGACTTAAACTCCAGTCGTGCATCGGAGCTGACATACACAGTTTTAACCCCTGACGCACAAAGAGGGGTGTCAATAAGTTTAACGTCGATGTATGTCTACCCATAACACAAGCTCTGCTTAGCTTGGGACTAGATGGCGTTGTGTAATAGATGTCTGAAATATTTATTATTATTATTATTTAGATTTTTCATTTATCTCCCTTTTTAGAGGGGTAAAATACGTGTCATGCGGGCCACAGCCAAGCATGATACGTTAAATTGAGTAAGTGGATGATATAGATGAAGACATTAGAAATTTACGAGTAATGCGGCAGGTATTGAGTATGGTGGCTTTTTGGAGCAAATAAATAGAGTGTGACGGCATGTGAAGTAATTCAAGATTTTGAGTGAGAGTTTTAGGTACTATGCCTGTTGATGAAATAACTATTGGAACTATGTGTACTGTGTGAGCTTTCCATTGGGTTTTGAGTTCTATTGCCAGGTCTTGGTATTTTGAGAGTTTTTCTGAAATAGTGGACTGAAGATTATGACTGTTCGGGACTGCTATGTCTATGATGTAAATTGATTTAGTGATTTTGTCGTGTACTGTTATATCTGGACGGTTGTAGTGAATAGTTTTATCTGTTAAGATTGTTCTGTCCCAATAAATTTTACAAGCTCTGTTTTCTAGTATTGTGTCAGGTTTATACTTATAGTATGGAATCTTTTGGCTGATGAAGTTATAGTTATGTGCTAAATGTTGGTGAACTATTGTAGCTACTTGGTCATGTCGATGTTTGTAATCAGTTTGTGCTAGAGATTTACAGGCACCGGTTATGTGTTGTATGGTCTCTGGAGCGGAATTGCAATGTCTGCATATGTCTGTTGTCTGATTTGGATCTCTAATGATAAATTTCTTATAATTCCTAGTTATTATTACCTGGTCTTGAATAGCAAGCATAAATCCTTCCGTTTCCGGGAACAGTTCCCCTTTCTTAAGCCATTCGTTCGACTTTTCTTTGTCGACGTAATCTTGGCTAAGGTCGGTTCGGTGTCTTCCATGGAGGGATTTATCAGCCCACTTTGTTATTTTCTGGTCTACTGTAGTCAGAGTTTCGTTGTGTTGGAAATGTGGGTCTTGTAGGTTTAAAGGTGTGAGTTTATTATCAATGTCTGTGATTTGTTTATGGAGAGAAGATGTCAGCGATTTGGTATGAAAGTAGTGTCTGAGTGTTGTGATTTGTTTATTATGTAAATTTTGAATGTCTATTAGACCTCTTCCTCCTTCACTGCGTGGTAGCGTAAGTCTTTCTATTGACGATTTTGGATGATGTTTCCGTTCTTTTGTCATATGTGTGTTAATTGTTCGTTGCAAGTTCTTAAGATCTGTTTGTGACCAGTTAATAATACCAAATGAGTAAGTCAAAATAGGAATAGCAAACGTGTTGATGGCTTTAATAATGTTTTTAGAGTTTAAATGAGTTTTCAAAATGAGCTTTAATCTGTGTCTAAATTTATTTACTAGATCTTCTTTGGTTTCTTTTTGAAGAATTCTTCTAGACTGTTTAAAACCTAAATATTTATAAACACTGTAACTATCCATTGGTTCAATATCCTCACCAGATTCTAAAATATATCTATTACCTTCAATTATACCTTTATTTATCGATAAAATTTTGCACTTATCGACTCCAAATTCCATACATATGTCTTTGGAAAACTGTTGAGTAATATCAGCTAGCAGAAAAATGTCAGATTTGTTAGTGGCATAGAGTTTTATATCATCCATGTAGAACAGATGCGTTAGCGAAACCCGGGTGTCAGTAGTTACTAAATTGTATCCAGCATTACTATTATTTAGAAGACTAGAAAGAGGATTAAGTGCAAGGCAGAACCAAAGTGGGCTTAGTGCGTCACCTTGATATATACCTCGCATAATACGTATGGGTTCAGTAGTTACATCAGTGGACTTGGTTTTTAGTTTGAGCGTTGTTTGCCATCTCTGCATAGAAGATTGTAAAAATGTTATAATAATTGGGTTAATTTTATATAACCGAAGTATATATAGAAGCCAACTGTGAGGGACAGAGTCAAATGCCTTGCGGTAATCTATGAACATAGTGTGTATATTTAGTTTCCTACGGTACGCTTCGTTAATAGTTATTGCGTCTATTGTGAGTTGCTCCTTACATCCTTGGCTATTTTTCCTACAGCCTTTCTGTTGTTCGGAAAGAATGTCATTCTCTGACAAATGTGCATAAATTGTTTGACTAATACAAGCAGTTAGAATTTTATAAACAGTTTGTAAACAAGTTATAGGGCGAAACTTTGATGGGTCTTCAGTATTGGGTTCTTTTGGCAGCATGTAAGTTACTCCATGTGTTATGTAGTCGGGCATTAAATGTGGTGATTGAATGAACGTATTAAGATGGTAGTGTAAATATGGGTGAATGCAAGTCAATTTTTTATACCAGAAGTTATGAAGGTTGTCGCTCCCTGGTGACTTCCAGTTGTGAGAATGTTTGATGACGCGCATGAAAGTGTCTATTGTAATATGTTCGAAATCCATAACAGGAATCTGACTAGTTATTTCGTTAATAGTGTGTATCCAGTTAGCGTTTGCATTATGTTGAGTTGCATTTTGCCAAATGTTCGCCCAGAATCGATGTAAACTTTCGGACGTTGGTGCTCTTTTTTCTTGTGTATTTGTGTTTCGAGAGTTAGATGTAAGAGTTCGATAAAATGTTTTTTCTGTTTGTGAAAATTGACTGTTTTGTTTTTTCCTAGCAGTACATGTAAGATATCTCTTAAGCCTACTAGCTGCTGCATTTAATTTCTGTTTAAGTGTATCTAAAAAGTGTTCTAATTCTGTGTTGTTGTTTTCGTGTTGAGCGTGTATTCGATATTTGTTTTTTATTACTTCTACAGCGTTTATGATCCTGTTACTTCTATTTCCATGTATGTATTGTGTTAGTCGGGCTATTTCAGATCGAAACTTCTCTATTTTGGTTTCCAATCTTCTCTGCCAAGCTGGCTTAAACTCTTTTGAGTTGGTTCTACTAGTGTTTACTTTTATTCTGTTACATACTGTTGCTGTATATGCCGCTGAGTATATAATAGTCTGGAAAGTTGCAAAATCCTGTTCTCTACTTAAAAAATTGGGTAAAATATTGTTGTTCAGATGTTCCACTGTTAGAGCTAGTCTTTTTGAGGGTTTTTGTCGGGGTAGATATGGTCTAAAGGTAGGGTCACTATTTTTAAATGAATCGAGTGCTGCGTGAAACTGTTGATTAATTATGTCTTGATCTATTATGTGAGAATTGGTAGGGACATGACTTGAATCTTCTGCGTTTATGTCTATAGTGGTCTGAGAGAGAGATAAATCTGCTTCATCGCATGTATTTCTTTGGATTGGATACGATATATGTTGTAATAAGTCAGTTTGTGAATTTGTTGTATTTAACTGAGCGATGGTGTGAGATGATTGTATTTGTGCTTGAATATCATTTTTAATTTGCCTAATTCTATCTTCAGATACCATTCTATTGTTAACTATGGCTCTTCTTTGATCTGATAAACGTTGTTCTGAAATATGTGACAAATGTGGGTAAGTTTGAATGAATTTATCATGCAGCTTTTTTCGATGCGCTGTCATGTTAGTTTCAAGTTCTGTTATTTCGTAATAGATGCGAAGTATTGTTTCATTAATATCGCTAGACCATCTCATTCTAGTTGATCCCTGTGTAAGTGTGGGTATTGGTTCTGCATTTTGTGTAAGATAGCTGTTTACCTCTAATCTAATTGCGTCAAGTGTGTTTATGGGGAGTAATTTGTTATTAATTATGGCCCTGCGTTGGTCTCCTACACTCTGCTTGGAAGCATTCATTGTTGGGTATTTTTCTGTGAAAGCCTTGTGCAATGGGTCTAAGTATCCTCGGGTCTGTGTTTCTAATCGGCTGGTGATGAGATAGGTGCGCCATATGAACATATTCATTTCAGTAGTCCATTTTCTTCTTGCGCGTGTTTTGGCAGTAGTGGATCCAGTAAAATCGGCATTTGCCTCCTGGACAACATCTACTGTCAATGGTGATGTTGTTGATGATGTACGACTAGAATGTATATGAGTTTCAAATGAGAGCGGGGATGAAGCTGGTGATGCGAAAAGGCTACTTGTGGGTGATGAATGTATTGATGATGTAGTGTGATGAGAGATGATATCGGCTGTAGCATGTTTGTCGGTGAGAGCCCGCCTGTTCAACTCCGCACCGCCGATGGTTCGCATGCTGGAGCATCCAGCATCGGCTCCAGATGCGCCCCGGCGACCCCCGGGCAGCGACCTCAAATTATATACTCTATTATTCATATCTCCATTTTTAAGGGTTACCCTTGCCTTGTTAGCTACATAAGTTTCAATAGTATGCATGTCCGCCCCCCACGTGGCTAGATCTTCAGCACGGACGTAAGGTGGGATTTTAGAGGGCTTATTATTATTATTATTATTATCTGTGTGTATGTGTCTGTCTGTGGCATCGTAGCTCTAAAACGGATGCACCGATTTCGATGCGGTTTTTTTCACTTGAAAGACAATTTCCTTGCGGTGGTTCTTAGCTATGTTTGATTAATATTGGTACATCAGTGTTCTTTTCTAAAATGATGTAAAGCATTTTTGGTGTATGATTACTCGATTAAGTGCTTGCGTACTTTTTAATTTTGAATTTTAGCTTTTTTTTATGGTATAGGGGGCAAACAAGCAGGCGTATCATCTGATGGTAAGCGATTACCGCCGCCCATGGACACCCGCAACATCAGAGGCGTCACAAGTGCGTTGCCGACTTTTGGGGGATGTGGAAAGGGATGTGGGGAGGACTTGGGGTATGGGCCTCCAGTATCCTCACTCACTCGGTGAAACACAGCGCAAGCGATAGTTCACACCGGTTTTCTGTGAGGCCGGGCGAGCCGGCTTATTCATGCCGAAGCGTAGCTCTCCCACGGTATAAACATCTTTTTACATAGTAAGTGTTGGCATACTTCACCACGCTGCCTGGTCATTTGTTTTTCAAGTTTCTCTTCTCTTTGCAGGGCGTGGTCCTGCATAGATTCCTCCCTTGCTCGGCTCTTAACGGATGAATATTCCTAAAAAAACAAATTTGTGCTACATATAGACTTGGCCTTTATACACATACGCCTGTGCGTACTCGTAAGTGTATGTATATTCCCAATCACCAAATCACCACCACCATAATTACGACCATACATCTAGCAATATGGTGCATAGCTGTAAATAACATTTCATTGTTTAATTAAACATATCTCGAATGTACCACATCAAACCTCTGTTACAATCATGACTTAAACAATCTCAGATGGTATTTATAAACGTTATACTAAAGTTTACAAACAATATATTACAGTGTCATAAATATAAAACAAATCGAAATGACTTCTTATAGAAGTACGTGATTGACTGTCTAAAACCTATAAACGAGCAATTCGTGTCTATACAAATAAAATAAAATTTGAGTGTCTATTTGTAATATTCAAATAACCGCTTTTAAATAAATGCATATGTATGTATACACGGCACATATACCAAAATAGCATTTTTTAAATTTTTGTCTGTCTGTCTGTCTGTTTGTTCCGGCTAATCTCTGGAACGGCTGGACTGATTTTGACGGTACTTTCACTGGCAGGTAGCTGATGATCCAGGGAGTAACTTAGGCTACTTTTTTTTAGACTACTTTGTCCCGCTGCGTTACCCGCGGTACAACAATAGCCGCGGGTAATACCGCGGGGTTCAGCTAGTCCATACAAAAAATAAAGTACCCAATCTAGTATAAATATATGCTTAGAATAAAACTATCTTACACGCGTGTCTTTGTGTCTTTAAAATACATGTTTTTGCAACATTTTTCATTGAGACTCAGCTCCTATTGGCGAGCGTAGCAAGATGATATATTTAAACTCTTCCTCTACAAAAGAACTAGTTAACACCAAATGAATTACATTCCGAATCAATAAATCCTGAAATTATTGCTAATTCTCTTGTTGCGTCAATAAATTTCTCTAAAACTGTCTTCTATTCTCGTATTTTAGTAAAGCAATTTTGATATCGCTTTTTAGTGTGTTTGTATTTAGTTAACGTCTATTTTTAGTGTGCCAGTATTTAATTTTAATTAATCTTTGACATTTAGGACGTCGCCGTCACGTCGTTTAACAGGACAAAGCATTTTTTTTGTGATTTTTAGTTTTGTTAGAGAGTTCTCGAACAACAGACTTAGCACCACTAATGCGGTCAAATTAACAAACAAATTCTTCTGCTTTACTATATTAGTACATATATGTAGGTATGTACTAATCCCAAGTAAATTATACGATTAAGCAAATTGTTTTCCGTGATTGTTCATAATAGTGTTTTATGTTTGTATTGATCGGTGCTGCCTCGTTTAGTTTAGAGCATGTAAAGCTGTCGGTCCTGCGCCTGTTCTCCCCGGTCGTGTCGGATCATCCTATCGGATTCTGAGAGCGAGGGAACAGAGAGTGCACCTGTGTTTGCGCACACACTTGTGAACTATAATATCTCTTGTGTAGTTGACTGGTCTCCCTTGAGACTGTTCGGCGCGTCCGTAATCGGTTAGGAGATCATTATCATATTTTCAATAACTTTATTATTTAGCTTTTTTTTAAATTTATAAATTTAAGGTGACGCGAACTCATACGATTTTCCCCTACCAAAAATTTGTTTTTGTCCATCTAAAAAGTCCTCCAGGCGCCGAAATAAATTTTCACTTCAAAAACCACTTCAAGATCTGGACCAAATTGAAATGGGACAACACAGGAAAAACCAGCTTTCAAATAAAAAAATAATCATTAAAATCGGTTCACCCAGTCAAAAGTTCTGAGGGAACAAACATAAAAAAATTACAGTTGAATTGAGAACCTCCTCCTTTTTTGAAATTATTATAACGTGTGTCACCCGGGCCATTATTATTATAACGTGTGTCACCCGGGCCATTATTATGATAGCGTGTGTCACGGGCCATTAATACAAACCTAGTGATACCTGATTAATTATATATCATCTGTTCAGTAGTTTAGGCGCAAAGGCTCAGACATCTGCCAATTTCTGGTTGAGTTCTTTTCTGAATTCATCTCAATTAATAAAACATATCAAGGTCTGTTGCATCTAACCTTCACACAATTACATGTTAATAAGTGACACGAATAGAACAGGGTCGTGAACGATTAAAATTAACATTAATTTCTATGAATCACTTTGTGTTTTAGAAGAATTTTTACACTTTTGCACAAGATTACAAACAGGGGGATAGTAGATTGTATTAGTTTATTTCACATATATAGACTCGCTCTCAACACGTCTGTGCTGATTGGTAAAGATCAGGGGCGTTTTTACCTATAGTAAAAGGTGTGCAGCAGGTGGGAGCCGGCTGCAGCACTTTCAATGAATCTGCACAGTTACTGAATGCGCTGTGCTTACAAAAAGGCGCTAAACTCTAAAGGAACTAACTGCACATGGGCGTTACGGATACGACACATACGGGCAAGAGGTTAATGCTGATTGTTGAAGATATAAACGCTGGCCAATCACCGTGACGATCTAGT
Organism: Spilosoma lubricipeda; assembly: GCA_905220595.1. NCBI lineage: Eukaryota > Metazoa > Arthropoda > Insecta > Lepidoptera > Erebidae > Spilosoma > Spilosoma lubricipeda. The sequence continues at coordinate 10,569,869 of HG992296.1, read as the reverse complement.
GGCTGAGAATTAAACTCACACTAGATTCTCAAAGGAATGAGTGGAATGAGTGGTTGCCGGTAGGTACTTGTGTTCCCAGTCAGGGACGTATTTACCTTAATTAAAATGTTATCACACGCAATAATGTGTGGTCTAAATTACCAGTAAGGGGACTACTGTCATTATAACAAGCCTCCAGATATATCTGGAGTCTTGTTATAATGACAAATGACTAAATGATGGGAATTATTTCAACTTACGAAATGAAATGAAATCATTTATCCTGCAATTAGGTTACATGAACACTTTTGCGTGTTAATCTCTTTTTTGAGCAAATGAGGTCGGCCTTTCCTAACCGGACTTGCCCTAAGAAGAAAGGACGAAACAAACTCAAGAATCACCGTCTCTTTTAAAGTACAGAAAATCTTCTAAAATGCAAAAGACATTATTTCAATAAAAAAACGATAATTACAATTTAAGTAGCAACTACAATAATAGGTATAGATAATAATTAAAAAAGAATGTCAATAATAGCAATAATTTAAGATGAATCTGTTTCAAAACTACAAATTATCGTCACATCAGAATAAATTTAAACATTCAAAATAATCAGCTTGTGCAGAATGGGCAGCTCAATCCCACGCGGTTTTATTATCAAGATATTCTGCTATGGTATACCTACCCCTTTGTGAAAGTTACTAACTTAAAACAAAATCACCTGTATTGGCTGGATGGAGCTTTGTTCATTTTTTTTTTGGTAAATTTTCTAAAACTGAATTCTAGCTAGAACGATTTATCGCCCTTGAAACCCACTGCATACTGAATTTAATCAAAATCGTTGGAGTTCTCGAAATTCAGATTATATATTATACTAGCTGAACCCCGCGGTGTTTCCTGCGGTTATTGTCGTACCGCGAGTAACGCCGCGGAGCAAAGCTAGTCTAAAAAAGTAGCCTAAGTTACTCCCCATATCATTAGCTACCTATCAGTGAAAGTCCCTTTAAAATCGGACAATTAAAAATTTTAAAAAATACATTTTTGGTACCTATATGTACCATGTGTATACATACATTTGCATTTAGTAAAATCGATTATTTTAATATTACAAACAGACACTCCAATTTTATTTAGTTGCATAGATAAGAATTGCTGAATATTTAAAACTTTTCCAAAGCAACAATTTTTACACAAATCACGCCCTTACTCTTAAAATAATTTTAACATGAGCCCTATTTATACTCGTCGTTTAATAAACAGGCTAAATAAAGATTCGTCGAGACATGTACTTATTTAAATATTACCATTTATCTACATTACTTGTAAGATGAGACAGATACATATAAGATAACACATAATAAGAGATCTCATTTCCATATTTTAAAAACTATGACATGTATCACATGTAAATAAATTGGTTTCTTCTTCTTCAAGAAATTTTATTCAGATCACGTCGCTGTTATAATTAATAGGTATTTCGGCTCATTGTCCTTACGACGACTTAAATAAAGAAGGATTTATTTGCGGCTAGAATAAAAGCTTAAAAAATACATACAACGTCGATCAGTACCATCTATCAGTACATTGTAGTAGTTAACAGTATTGTTATTAACACCATCTACCGTAAAAGCGTTGAACTAGCTTTAAAAAGTCTTGAAGGCTTTAACATTCTCTGCGTAGTTAAATTTAAAGGTAGTAGATGACAGCACTTATGTTCATTTTCTAAAAAAACGTTTTAATACCGAACGCAAGTGAATGATTTTTAATTTAATATATGATGATATGAAATTCTCGTGTCGAGGTGTTTGATACCAAACTCTTGCGAAACGGCTGGATCGATTTTATTGAAATATAGTGGGCATATCGGGTAAAGTCTGAGAATCGGCCAACAGCTATTTTCCACACCCTTAAATGATAAGGATGACCCTCAAAACAACTAGTAATTAGCTAGTAATTATTTTATTTATTTATCTTTATTGTCTAAACAAAGTAAAATAGAACAACAAAATCAGTTACAAAGTATGTTTAACAATTGGCGGTAATAATTTATACAACGTGTATCTGTGTGTATCGTATTTTTATAACATTTCTAACTTTCTTTAAGCATTTTTAAATACCACGATTTGACTTAATATTTGAAACATTTAATTTTTTCGTGGTAGTTTAATAATAATATAACAATAATAATATTTATTCACTAACTTTTTTACATAAATTCCTATGAAGTCCCTGACTTCTGAGCTAGGTAAAAACCTGTGTTACAGAAGTCAGTGCCCTCTCCCAATTTTGGTTGATACACATAGTGAATAAGATAATTCAAATACAAATTAATGGGTTAAGTTATTTATGTATAAGTGTGTGTGTGTGTGTGAGTGTGTGTGTGTGTGTGTTCGTGTGAGTGTGTGTGTGTGTGTGTGTGTGTTCGTGTGTGTGTATTTGATAGTTGTACAGTATGGGTCTAATTTGTGGGATACAGGGAGCGTTAATTCGCAAGCAATAGCATTTCTGTTTGATCGTAGTTTAGTTGTGGCAACCAGTTCTTAATTTTGATTTTAAATTCTCTTACAGTAAGAGGATGCATGTTTATTATTTTATTTATTTTATTATACAAGTAAGATGAACTATACGATTGCTGTCTTCTAGCCGAAGCCGTCCGACATTTGACAGGTAAGCACACATTATTAATGACACGTTTCATTTTATATTCATTTGCATTGTAGGGAGTGTGTCTATGTTTTTTGGTTATAATTTGAGATATATACAATTGTCTAATTGTTAGTAGTTCGCAATTTTCATGTAGCTGTTTAGTCGGATATCTATAGGGTTTAAAAGTCATTACCTTCAGTAAAGACCTCTGAGCCCTTTCCAGTTGTATCAAATGGGTTTTACAAGCACCACCCCAGACCCCTACACAGTATCCAAGTATGGATTGAGCTAAGGCGTAATATATATCACGAAGTAAGGAAAATTCCACGATATGTCTAAGTTTTTTGAAAACCCAAATTAACTTCCTAGTGCGGCCGGTAGTAAGATTTATATGGGGTTTCCAAGATAGTCTCTCATCTAAGATAACACCTAAGTATTTAACAACACATTATAAAGTTAATCTTAATTTTTTTTGAATATCGATCACCAATCAATCACTTAAGCTAATGAACTAATTTTATGTAATGAGCGAACATAAAAATTTAATTAGTTATCAATTGTTGATTTTGTCTGCCCAGAATAGAGAAAATCAACTTACTGCAAAGTGCAAACATAATTACGTAAAGGTGTACCTAAATTACATGTGATATTAAATCATCTACGACTGAGTTTATGAGTCCAAAAATTTCGGCCTCCGTCAAGTTTCGATAAATATTTCGGACCGAAACTTGACGGAGGCCTATGGCTAGCAGTGTCCACTATATAGTCGATTTGCTTAGATAGTGTCCGGCACCCACACGCAATTTTGTATATTAATTCATACAACTGCGTATCCTGACAAATCATGCTTACTTGTAATGTGGGTGTACGCCGCAGGCGGGCCCTTTGATTTTGTGGCAGTTTGCCTCACGTGTGACGCGCGATCAAGGTGACCGTATTTAAGCGAATGGGCTATACACACAATACAGATGTCAATGTACAATTGTCTTAATCCCTATTTATCCCGGGGACAACGTAAGAGGACCGACTAAGGAAGCAAACTACAAAAAACTTGAAACAAACTGTAATAATGATAGGCCTTTTATGGAGTACACTTTTATTTGTGATTTACACGGCTTCATATAATATTACTATTTTAATAATACATTTACGCATCTTGTGCGTCTAACAAAAGGGAGCGAGTGACGCCATGATTGATTTAGTTTTCAATATGTCAAATTATGCTTTCTCAGCACGACCATAGATGGCGCCACATGTATTGAGAATATAAGAGTATAAAATCTATATCTATACAACTAAATAAAATTGGAGTGTCTGTTTGTAATATTAAAATAACCGCTTTTTACTAAATGCAAATGTATGTATACACGGTACAACTACTTAAGTCTTTCATTGCAAAATTATCCATTAAACTGGTTTTCACCATTTTTATTTTAACTTTATCTTTACAACATATTAAGAGATCATCGACAAATATTAACATATATATTGGTTCTTCGCTTGTATCTATACTAATCTATACTTAATATATAAAGCTGAAGAGTTTGTTTGTTTGTTTGTTTGAACACGCTAATCTCAGGAACCACTGGTCCTATTTGAAAAATTCTTTCGGTGTTGGATAGTCCATTTATCGAGGAAGGCTATAGGGTATATATCATCACGCTACTACTAATAGGAGCGGAGCAACAATGAAGGCTGTTTCGAAAACGGGGGAAATTTTCACGCTACGGGCAATCTAAGGCGCAAACGAAGTTGCGTGGGTCAGCTAGTACTAATATATAAAGCTGAGCAGTTTGTTTGTTTGTTTGTTTGAACACGCTAATCTCAGGAACCGCTGGTCCGATTTGAAAAATTCTTTCAGTGTTAGATAGCCCATTTATCGAGGAAGGCTATAGGCTATATATCATCACGCTAGGACCAATAGGAGCGGAGCACCAATGAAAAATGTTTCGAAAACGGGGGAAAATTATCACGCTACGGGCAATAGAAGACGCAAACGAGGTTGCGTGGGTCGGCTAGTTATTTACATAAAAACAATAATCGTAATTGCTTCTGTGAAAATTCAGTTTTTTAGCAAACTCGGTAAAACAATCATACCATACTCTAGGACTCTCTCGACCAAAGAGGGCCTTTTGCAATTTATACACTTTATTATATTCAGTTATCTTAAACACGCATAACAGGCACATATGAATAGTCAATAGCACTTATGAAAAGTAAAATTAACTATTTGTAAATAGGAATTACATGTCATTAGGATATAGTATAACAACAATTTCATACCGGAGTACCAACATGTCAAATCTATACAAATAAATAAAATTGGAGTGTCTGTTTGTAATATTAAAATAACCGCTTTTTACTAAATGCATATGTATGTATACACGGTACATATACGAAAAATGAAATTAAAAATTTTTTTGTCTGTCTGTCTATCTGTCTGTCTGTCTGTCTGTTTGTTCCGGGTAATCTCTGGAACGGCTGGACGGATTTTGACGGGACTTTCACTGGCAGGTAGCTGATGATCCGGGGAGTAACTTAGGCTACTTTTTTAGACTAACTTTGTCGCGCGGAGTTACTCGCGGTACAACAATAACCGCGGATAACACCGCGGGGTTCAGCTAGTTTTAATATATATGAGTGTATGTTTGTGTGTAAAAAGAACATAGTACCTATACAAAATAGTATTATTATGATTTATTGCTAAGGCGTCACAGAGTACAGAAGGAAATCGTATGCCAGACATCATTATTTTTAGTATTTTCAATGATTTCGTCAGTGGTATTTTATTATTTAGATTAGTATCCACTTAACAATAGTTTAAACTTGGTGTCAGGTAAGACAGTAATTTTGGACGGAATTTTGTTGTAGAACCGGACAGAGTTATCCATAAATGATTATCTGGTGATGGAGAGTCTAAAACCTGGTGCAACTATTTGATTCTTCTGACGTGTATTGATGTTATGTATGTCACATTATCTTTCAAATTTAGTTATTTTTTTGCGGATATACATAACTAGCTGACCCACGCAACCTCGTTTGCGCCTTATATTGCCCGTAGCGTGAAAATTTCCCCCGTTTTTGAAACATTCTTCATTGTTGCTCCGCTCCTATTAGTGGTAGCGTGATGATATATACCCTATAGCCTTCCTCGATAAATGGACTATCCAACACCGAAAGAATTTTTCAAATCGGACCAGTGGTTCCTGAGATTAGCGTGTTCAAACAAACAAACAAACAAACTCTTCAGCTTTATATATTACTATAGATTTTATCGAAAATATATTGTGATGGTTTTTTTTTATGGTATAGATGGCAAACGAACAGACGTATCACCTGATGGTAAGCGATTACCGCCGCCCTTGGACACCCGCAACACCAGAGGCGTCACAAGGGCGTTGCCGACCTTTGGGGGATGGGGAAAGGGATGTGGGGAGGGGTTGGGGTATGGGCCTCCGGTATTCTCACTCACTCGGTGAATCAAAGCGCAACCGCTATATCACATCGGTTTTCTGTGAGGCCGCGGTATCACTCCGGTCGAACCGGCCCATTCGTGCCGAAGCGTGGCTCTCCCTCGGTAAAATTAAAATATCAATTTCTCTAAAAACTTCACGAAGTGAAACCCGAGAGTCAAGATTATAATGGTTCTAGCTGTTCTTTTTGTAAAATAAAGATTGATTCAATGTCTGCAGCTGACCCCCACAGTAGAATAACATACGACATAATACTATGGAAGTTTGCAAAATAAACTAGTCTAGCAGCCTCATCTGTCACTTGCCTAATTTTCCTAACAGCAAACGCTGCAGAGCTTAATTTACCAGCAAGGGTTGTAATATGTGGACCCCATAGGAATTTATCGTCAATTGTGACATCTAAAAATAGAGTTGATGGAATAAGATTTAGGATTTTTCCATCTAATTTTGCGTTAGTATTTTTTGTAAAGTTACATGTCGAGAAACTAACACGTTTGGTTTTCCTGCATTTAGTAACAAATAATTCGCAGAAAACCTGTAGGATAACTTCTTATCGTTAATCGCATGTGGTGCGTCATTTATCTATACAAATAAATAAAATTGGAGTGTCTGTTTGTAATATTAAAATAACCGCTGTTTACTAAATGCATATGTAGGTATGTATATACGGTACATATAGCAAAAATGTATTTTAAAAAAAATTGTTTGTCTGGCTGTCTGTCTGTTTGTTCCGGGTTCCGGTTCCGGGATTTTGACGGGACTTTCACTGGCAGGTATCTGATCATCCAGAGAGTAACTTAGGCAACTTTTTTATACTAGCTTTGACCCACGGCGTTACCTACGTACGTACGTACGGGTAACACCGCGGGGTTCAGCTAGTTGTATACTAAAAACAAAAAAAAGACCTAAGATCGAGCTTTGGGGTACACCCATTTTAATTATTGACGCAGGAGAAGTGACCTTGTCAACCTATGCAATCATTGTTTTTCTTTTATGTTGTTCTTTGATATTTTATGTAGTACTAGCTGAACCCCGCGGTGTTACCCGCGGTTATCGTCGTACCGCGAGTAAAGCCGCGGGTCAAAGATAGTCTAAAAGAAGTAGCCGAAGTTACTCCCTGGATTAACAGCTACCTGCCAGTGAAAGTCCCGTCAAAATCTGTCCAACCGTTCCAGAGATTATCCGAAACAAACAGACAGACAGACGAAATTTTTTTTGACTATATTTTTGGTATACGTGCCGTGTAACATACATATACATTTAGTAAAAACCGGTTATTTTAATATTGCAAACAGACACTCCAATTTTATTTATTTTTATAGTTGGCACGGTTTATGTAAAATAACTTTATGCACGGCTTCAGCTAGGCCTAATTGAAAACCAGCGTCTGAGGTTCTGTCTGACACAATGCTGAATAGGGTCCATTTTGGCCTTGCAAGATTGTTTTCTTTTTTTTTGTTTCCTATTACTTTTGTTGCCAAATCTTTCTTTCTTCAAAGAATACAACCAAAGCTCTATTCGTGTATTTGGTACAACTATAGATCTATAGATACGTATGACATTTAAAGATTTATCTTCCAACTCCTAACCGTTAAGGAGTTGTATCTTCCGTCATCAGTTCATCATCATGAAATGATGACTACCGGGTGCAAGTACTGCAATAGATGTACAAAATATATTAAAAACATAGTACGTGCTTAACAAATTTAAGGGTATTCTTCAATTTCCTTGGGATCCCGTCACCAGATTCTGATATAGTGACAAGGAGACCACATGGGGAGCATATCCTTTCGAATACAAAATAATTTAAAAAATCGGTCCACAATTGACGGTAGTAATCAGTGTAAATACATTTAAAAAATGCCAATCAAATTGAGAAACACCTCCTTTTGGAAGTCGGTTAAAAACAAAGTCGCTGCCGCTTACTGTCCGTTCCTATAAATGCTTACATCTTTAAAACTACGCAACGGATTTTGATGCGGTTTTCTTTAATATATAGAGTGATGCAACAGGAAAGTTTATTGTATAATGCATGCATAATAAGGTAGAGAAACAGTGATAATTTTAGAGGTTTCTAATGCGATGTCGTAAATAGACCCGTTTTATACGCTTACATTGCAAACGCTGGCTGTACCCTAAGAGATAGATCAAAATAATATATTATTGTACACTTTAACAAGTAACATTTTAACAGAAACAAAACCGACTTCAAGGTACGACTCGATTTCTCTTGGATGCCATGAGATCTTAGTTTCCTTATCATCACCGTTGGGATATTTCCTTTCCATTAAAAAAGAATCATCAAAACCGCATCATAAACGATGAAGTCGAACGTTCGAACGTAAAGACGAACACACATTAAAAAAAAATATACGGTCGAATTGAGAAACCTCCTCCTTTTTTTGAAGGCGGTTAAAAAGGTCTTCAAAAAAATTAGCGATGACAGATGTCTATCTCTTAGGGATAACCCACAATAACATTTTTACATTCTCTTCATTTACGAAAAATAATGGCTTATTTACGGAGCGATTTTAAGCAATACAGCAAGCTTCCTTGTTCAATAAATAATAATAAATAATAAATAAATATTTCGGACATCTAACACACAACGCTATCTAGTCCCAAGCTAAGCAGAGCTTGTGTTATGGGTACTAGACAACTGATACAAATACATATTACACTTTTTTTTTGTAAATACATACATATTATACATAGAAAACACCCAAACTCCGAAAGAAATATTTGTAGATCATACAAACATTTGCTCCCCGGGATCGAACCCGAGACCTCATGATCAGCAGTCGCACACGCCAACCGCGAGACCAACGAGGCAGTATGAAGGCAGTATCAATGGCAGTATCAATGAAGTACCTTAAATACATTGTGCATTTAATATAGATCAATATGACCCTTTACAGTACTAATTTAAATGAATATATTCGAAGATATTACAGATTTAAAATGCACGAATCGTGTCGTAGGTGGGTGCATCTGAAATCCACCCGTGCGAAGCCGGGGCGGGTCGCTAGTCTATACAAATAAATAAAATTGGAGTGTCTGTTTGTAATATTAAAATAACCGCTGTTTGATTAATGCATATGTATGTATACACGTTACATATACCGAAAAATGTAGTTAATATTTTTTTTGTCGTCTGTCAGTCGGTCTGTCAATCTGTCTGTCTGTCTGTCTGTTTGTTACGGGTAATCTCTGGAACGGCTCGACGGATTTTGACGGGACTTTCACGGGCAAAAGCTGATGATCCAGGGAATACCTTAGGCTACTTTTTTTAGACTAACTTTGTCCCGCGGCCTTACTCGCGGTACAACGATAACCGCGGGTAACACCGCGGGGTTCAGCTAGTAAAATATACGTTCAAATGTGCTTACACGAATTACACTGTCACAGAATGTGTTTAAGTGTGTGTGAAATTGTGAATGTTTTGTTTTAATTGTTATATATGTGTATGTAAGTTCGTAGTGAGAGGCGATTGTTTTTTTATGTGAGTCTAAAATGTGTACGTGTGAGATTTTCCCCCGCAAAAAATTACAGCCAATTTAGTATAGGGAAAAGATGCTATGAATTTTAATAACGTTTACGAAGAAGCTCGTATATATAAATATCGTAATATACAAATCAAAGGTAGGTACTCTAAAGGTACAGTTCTCGTTTTCAAAACTTGTTTAGTTTTGTACCTTTATAATAATTTATCGTCACTCATTGACCTCGGGTTTGGTGATTTTATAGAGCCATATGGTACATTAAATTCAGGTTTGTCACGTGTATTTTAAAGAATGTGGATCACGTTTTCACCAATCTGAAACACAAACAAGTAAAGTTTATAAAACCATAACCCGCCTATATAAATCTTTCGATAAAACTTATTATGTAGCCTACATCACATCATAAAATCTCCAAAAGGCCAATTACTGAAACTCCGACATATCTTGCACATAGTTGGTTGCCAACGCACCATATCGCTTGCTATATATATATTTTTTTTTGTTTATTTTAATTTACAATAGTAACTTAGATCTAATACACAATTGATACTCGCCAAACGAAATTGTTTAACGGCGAGATGCGCTCTTTTATTACTTAGAATAACCTATGTTATCATATCTATACATCTATACAAATAAATAAAATTGGAGTGTCTGTTTGTAATATTAAAATAACCGCTTTTTACTAAATGCATATGTAGGTATACTCGGTACATATACCAAAAATGTAGTTAAAAAAATTTTTGTCTGTCTGTCGGTCTGTCTGTCTGTCTGTCTGTCTGTCTGTTTGTTCCGGGTAATCTCCGGAACGGCTGGACTGATTTTGACGGGACTTTCACTGTCTGGTAGCTGATGATCCAGGGAGTAACATAGGCTACTTTTTTAGACTAACTTTGTCCCGCGGCGTTACTCGCGGTACAACAATAACCGCGGGTAACACCGCGGGGTTCAGCTAGTTATAATCATATAACACAACAAAAACAGAAACAAAAGCAACAAAGCAAAATACAGCAACTTGAGGCTAATCCCCAGCTGCGAACATACAAATACAATCTATACTAATATATAAAGCTGAAGAGTTTGTTTGTTTGTTTGTTTGTTTGTTTGAACACGCTAATCTCAGGAACTACTGGTCCGATTTGAAAAAATCTTTCAATGTTAGATAGCCCATTTATCTAGGAAGGCTATAGGCTATATATCATCACGCTATGACCGATAGGAGAGGAGCACCAATGAAAAATGTTTCAAAAACTGGGGAAAATTATCACGCGACGGGCCGGAGACGCAAACGAGGTTGCATGTGTCTGCTAGTTTATTATAAATCCACACATCATACATAAAAAACACGCATACATATATAGTTTGTACATTGGCTTATGAATCCACATCGGCAGCATCCAACAAAACCTCCTTCAATTTTGTCTTTAAAGACCCGGTACTTATTTTAGGAGTTTGTCGGAGTAAATCTAACAACCTCCACACGGATATGTATCGCCGCTCGCAACAACAGCAACGTTACAGCTGTATCCGAATTCCTTCTATTTGAAATTTGGCACAACGTTGTGGCTTTCATCAACAACAGTTGGTTCACGTGGTTTACCACACGATAAACTATATGTGGTTTTAGTCACACGGTCACTATGAAATGTTATTGGTTAATAAGTAACAATTAGAATTTATAACTTTTTGTGGTTCAAAAATGAGTTAAGCTCTAAAGTAGAAGACCACGCTGATTTCAGCACGAACGGGCCGGCTCGACCGGGGCGGTACTACCCTCGCACAGAAAATCTACGTAAAGTGACAGCGTTCGTGCTGTCGTGTTTCATTGGTGAGTCTGAGACTGGAGGCCCAATGATGCAGAAGCCCGCCATGTTGTGGGTCATCATGCTGCATTGTTGCATTGTCTGCATTCGCAGTGAGTACGGTGACCACCACTCTTGGATTCTGCTTAAGCTTTTCATCAGGCAGAGTAGAATGAATGTGGCAGTGCCAAACATAAAAAAAATAAGACTTACAAAATTTGGGTTCTTAAAACGTAGTAAAAATTTCAAAACGGAATCTTCATAGTTTCGATATGTCCATCCGTCACTATGTCTCATAGACTATTAGTACTAGAACCCTGTGACTTAAATCATGACAAATTATAATAAAATTAAATCTGGAAAAATATTTTCTCAATTTCTTTCTACAAAATATTCTTTAGAATTAAGTTCAAAGAAGGAGGCGATTGTTAATTTTGCTCAAGTAATTTAAGGTAGCTAAATTAAAGTCAGTTTATTTCACATTTTTTTGTATTTCTAGGCAGGAAGATTTCGTTTGATTTTTCGGGGATTCCGTATCTCTAAAGGAAAAAACAAAACCCTTATAGGATCACTTTCTTGTTAACCTGCCTGTCTGTCAAGACCAAGACCCTTTTTCTCAAAGACACGTGGTATCAAGCTGAAATTAATATCAAACACTAGGTCTACTACAGGTCCCTTGGAGCTGTTAAAAATCAAACTTCTAAGCCAACGCAATCAAAAGATACAGCCGTTTATGGTGCAAATTTCCGACACTCGCAAGGGAATCAAAACCTACAGGGTTTTTGATCAACAATACTACTACAGGGTACGTCCCTTGAACTCAGAATTTTTAAAATCGTCACGAAGCAACGTCCTATAGCACAGATAAAGGGAAAATTGCGAGAAACTTTTTTTTTGTTACATCATATAATATAACTACAGGTGTTATACGGAACCCTTGGTGCGCGAGTCCGACTCGCACTTGGCCGGTATTTTTTAATAAAAATGTTTAATATTTTCATATAGGGTACATCTAGTCACACAATTCAGGCGCCGTAATTAAATGAAATAATTTAGCTTACATGAACATTTTTGCATGTTAAACTTTTTTTGTGTAGTTGAGTTCGGACTTTCCTTAATGTGCTAGCCCTGAGAAGAAAGGACGAAACATACTCAAGGATTATCATCTATTTAGACTCAAGACTATCTTACACGTGCGTACAGCAGCCGGACTTGCTTCTGCTAAGGTTACAGGAGGATAGATGACCTGCCCCCCTAGCCAAGTTGTAAGCGTTTTTCCTTCTGCAATCGTTAACGCCTAGATTCTCGTGTGTCATTGGCTCATTTTAGACAAAGTAATCTATACTAATATATAAAGCTGAAGAGTTTGCTTGTATGTTTGTTTAAAAAATTTCTTCAGTATTAGATAGCCCATTTATCGAGGAAGGCTATAGGCTATCATCACGCTAAGACCTACAGGAGCGAAGAAACAATGAATAATGTTACAAAAACGGTCGCCAATTATGACGCTACGGGCAATAGGAGACGCAAGCGAGGTTGCGTGGGTCGGCTAGTCTTAGATAAAGTATTAGCCAAAGACACACGAGATGTTAACGATTGAAGAACGAAGAACTCTTGCTACTTGGCTAGGGGGCTGATCTGCCACCCGCAATGTTTATTATCTACTAGCTGAACCCCGCGGTGTTACCCGCGGTTATTGTTGTCCCGCGAGTAACGCCGCGGGACAAAGTTAGTCTAAAAAAAAGTAGCCTAAGTTACTCCCTGGATCATCAGCTACCTGCCAGTGAAAGTCCTGTCCAAATGCGTCCAGCCGTTCCAGAGATTACCCGGAACAAACAGACAGACAGACAGACAGACAGACAGACAGAAAGACAGACAGACAGACAGACAAAAAAAATTTTAACCACATTTTTGGTATATGTACCATGTATACATACGAATGCATTTAGTAAAAAGCGGTTATTTTAATATTACAAACAGACACTCCAATTTTATTTATTTGTATAGAGTATAGATTTTATTTTTAAGTAAATAAAGAGAAAAACAGCCCTATTAGCGGTACGTGATAAATAAAATTGGGAGTGTCTGTTTGTAATATTAAAATAACAGCTTTTTAATCAATGCATGTGTATGTATACACGATACATATACCTAAAATGTAGTTAAAAATTTTTTGTCTGTCTGTCTGTCTGTCTGTCTGTTTGTTCCGGGTAATCTCTGGAACGGCTGGACGGATTTTGACGGGACTTTCACTGGCAGGTAGCTGATGATCCGGGGAGTAACTTATGCTACTTTTTTTAGACTAACTTTGTCCCGCGGCGTTACTCGCGGTACAACAATAACCGCAGGTGGCACCGCGGGGTTCAGCTAGTATCATATAAAAATCAATTACTGTTCGTCGTCGCTAAAACTCGAGAACGGCTGATCCGATTTAGCTGATTTTGGTTTTGAAATGTTTGTCATAGTCCAGGAAGATACATCCAAATGTCATATGTACGAATTAGCAGGCACAGCTAGTCTATACAAATAAATAAAATTGGAGTGTCTGTTTGTAATATTAAAATAACAGCTTTTTACTTAATGCTTATATATACACGATACACATACCAAAAATGTAGTTAAAACATTTTTTGTCTGTCTGTCTGTCTGTCTGTCTGTCTGTCTGTTTGTTCCGGGTAATCTCTGGAACGGCTGGTCGGATTTTGACGTGACTTTCACTGGCAGGTAGCTGATGATCCGGGGAGTAACTTAGGCTACTTTTTTTAGACTAACTTTGTCCCGCGGCGTTACTCGCGGTACAACATTAACCGCGGGTAACACCGCGGGGTTCAGCTAGTCAATAATAATATTCAAAATTCGAATTACTTCAAACTTTAATTAAATTAATTTTAAATTTTTTGAACATATCGTCTTAATGGCTGCCAATATTTAAGTTTTTGAATGCAGAATAATAACATGTTATTTAACTTTCATACTTTTATTTTAAAGTACTTTTAAGTTTAATGAAATGAAGGAAAAGTTATAGTTCAACCGGTCGATGCATAATTAAATCTAGTTGACATTTATTTTTTAATTTACTGTAAAGTAGGTCAAAATAAAAACAATAACATTTCATTATGGTTTCGTTGCATTCCCAAATACCGGCGCGTTCGTAAACCAGAGAAAGGTCTTATTTCAAGTGACGTCATTGTCATAGTCATGTTCACCACAGAGCAACCAATATTATAGACGTGTAGAAAAATATTTATTTAAGTATGTACATTAATTCTTCAGAACCTCAAAAAAATATTTGTACGATAAGTTAAGGTCAGCTAATTGTATAGTTTAGTGGAATGTCAAATTCTGTATTACCTATCTAGTATTGTAAGTGTCGTTGTGAATTATTGGGGTGTACTTCTTAAGAAACGATTCTAATATTTAGTCCGCGGTATGATAATCGATCGCGATCGTGTCTTGTATTTAGTTATGTCTTTTATCAAACTATTAAAGCAAACAGAGATAGAAAGCTTAATATTACTGAAAATTTTCTCGCGACCAAAACATGGCGCTCATGGCGCTTACGGGTTTTGTTCCACGTAGTACAAGTGCGCAACGTATAAAAGCGAAGAAGCTTGTGGCGCACGCCACCTGGGTTGCGTGACTTAACCTTCAGTCCTGCAACGGGGCTGACACACACTTTTTTGTTTAAAAAGAGCATGTCATAAAGTCTTCTACCTAACTGTTTAATAATGATAAATATCAGATTTTCAGTGTAAATAACAACATCTATGTTTGATATCTCTGGATCACACGTTGTTTTATATTCTTTATCGACCTATACGGTTTGATTTACTTAAATATGATGCCACTTATTTCTTTTTATTGTTGAAGGGCAAAAAAAAAAAATAACATCCAGTCTAAAAGTTTTTGAGGCTATGTTAACATCGGGAGAGAGCGATCTATCGGCGAAGTGCCGTGCGGCCAACAGACGACAGTGCGTTCTTGGTCTCGGTCGGTCTGTGACGCGCTACCTCAATACGAGTTCCATTTTCAAATTGCTGACGATTCGCGCGTTCGTAACTTTTTATAAATTTAAGGTTTTTAAATTTAAATATCAGTGTTTTTGGTTTGTTGTAATTTTTGAGTGGTTTCCTTTTATGAGTTTGTGTAAATGTGTTACATACGAAAGTAAAAGGAGGTGAAACGTTTGTTAATTTTAAGGTGAGTTGTGTTTGCGTTCTCATTTTTTACATAATAATTTTAAACTTTGTTTATTAGCTGTCGATAAGTCGTGATGTCGTAAGAACTGAGGTGATTGGTCTAGAAATATTTACTTGGGTATAAAAATAATAAAATATATCAAAACCACCATTAACAGTACAATCATCTTTAACTAATTCGTGTAAAATAGTATAGTATAGTATAAAAGCCTTTAAGAGCTAATTTATTTAGAAGAAAAACCCCCAATAAAATAAAATCAAAAAAGTATATATTTCCTCTCAAAACAAATTCATAATTTATGGGAATAATCAGACCTAGAACTATATTAGAATACGTAACGTATTAATACTTAATAATATGAATATCTCATTAAATGTACTTAACAAGTAGTTAGTTATCATTCCTTCAATGAAAAAAACTCAACACAAATAATAAAAACAATAAAGATCAGTTATTCCAGAGATCGTCCGTCAAATAAAATGAACTAAAAAATATACTTAATCTAGTACATATACCTACTAATGGTATTAAGCTGTAGACTTGTTTGTTTCATCGCGCTAATCTCAGTAAGTACTGGTCGATTTGAAAAATTATTTCTCTCTTAGATATTCCAGTTATAAAGGAAGACCATAGGCATTCATACTACGACCAAAAGGAGCGGAATATGAATGAAGTATGTTGCAAAAATGGGGGTAAAATTAATCCTATTGAGAGTTTCAATTGCGTACGCTGGGTAAACAGTTAAAGTTGTAAAAAAAAAATATATGAAAGAATTGTTCGCCTCTAGATATCTAAAAAAAACTCCGCTATAGCGTATGTTTATATTTTATGGTAGGCTCACTATAACCTTTTTAGGGCCAAATTTGTTCACGATTTAGGTATATCATCACGCTACGGGCAATAGGAGACGCAGACGAGGTTGCGGGAGACAGCCAGTTGTATATTATTATCTGCTAAAATTAACTTAAATTGCATTCCACAACTTTGTTTGTTTTCGATAAAAAATAGATAAACGAAAATTTATGGAATTTCAGAAAAACAAAAAAAAAAAAATTAATTATGTAATTCTATGCCTTGAATAGTATATTAAACAATAAACTGTACACAGATAACAAATAAACCACCAGAAAGTGGCCAATCGGGAGCCTCTAGTGTTTTGCGTAAGTCAAATACAATGGTTACGCAAATAAATTAACCGGCCCAAGCTCACCGAATTGCTCTTTAGCAAGGTCAAGATGGCCCGCATCACCGTAGCCTACATAAAATTACATCATATTATGATGAAAACTTAACACATAATCATCGTGTTGCCAATGATCAGCCACTTTCCTTCTACCTTTTTGTTTTATGGCAATCTTTATTCTTGACTAGCTGAGTCCCGCGGTGTTACCCGCTGTTATTGACGTACCACGGGTGTAACCGCGGGGTGAAATAAGTCTAAAAAAGTTGCCTAAATTACTCATTATATTATCAGCTACCTATCAGTGAAAGTCCCTTCAAAATCGGTCCAGCCGTTCCAGAAATTAGCCGGAACAAACAGACAGACAAAAATTGTAAAAAATACATTTTTGGTAAATGTACTGTGTATATATGTATATGTACATATCCATTTAGTAAAAAGTGGTTATTTTAATACTACAAACAGACACTTCAATTTTATTTATTTGTATAGGTTTGATTACTCACAATAGTCAAAAAAAATTTCAGAAACAAATGCCTATTATGTAAAATAACCTTTTAAAGTTTGCGTTACGTTATTTGTTATATAAATTAATTATTATTAGTTAGTGAATAAAAATTGCAGTAAATGTGTTATTTTATTATTATTTTATTACGTAGGTATATTTGAATTGCTGTAGAATTGTTCGACCAGCTTTGGCCTTGACCACAAGCAAACTGATCTAAAGCTATGTAATAATGAATTATTGCCTTTAAAATGTAACTAAAAATACAATAACTCATTCGCTAAGCACTATTTTCCTATAAAAAATCCTGACCTCTGATCCTGACAGTATGTCTCGGGGACATATCACATGGACTCACTATGAGCCCCTGTTCCCAGTTTAGTAGGGTAGATGACTCTGTCTATACAAATAAATAAAATTGCAGTGTCTGTTTGTAATGTTAAAATAACCGCTTTTTACTAAATGCAAATGTATGTATACACGGTACATATACCAAAAATGTAGTTAAAAAAAATGTTTGACTGTTTGTCTGTCTGTTTGTGCCGGGTAATCTCTGGAACGGCTGGACCGATTTTGACGGGATTTCTGTTAATTAAAGTAGTACTTTTTCTGTCTTTAAAGCAATTACATTTAATATATTTTTATGAATAACGAACTTCCTGGATAATAAGGAAGTTAGTATGCACATAACAACCAAACAGTGTACACAGACAGGCAGGATTCAACTCATTACGAATAATCGTGTGCAGGAACTTCCCGAAGTAACTGAAGAAAACATCTAGGACACTACATTTCATACAGATCCAGCGCGTCAATGCGCCCAACCTCTAGAGAGATATCCCCGATGGTCAGACAGACCCTTTTTAAAGTTTAGCCTCCGGGCTGTAATCATAGAGTCATCGGCGTAATAGATTAAACCTAGCCTAAGTGAGAAGTCTTCTGGAAGGGTCCAGTCATACCAGTATAACATATAAAAAGAGGTTCCAAAATAAGACTCCTGTGGAAGACTGCACGACATAGGTAAACGGATCAGATATTTGTCTTGGACCTACTTGACGAAACGCACAGAGATATTCTGCTACTAGCCGCTTGGGGCGCTCTGGCACCCCGTGGAAATGGAGTGCTTCCCTGATGCAGCTCAATGGCAGAATATTGAATGCTTGGCAGTTGCCTAAAGCAACGCTGGGTACGGATATGGGTGAAAAAAAATATGCTCATAATTTAGATTAGATGTTTATTTTTATTGCACTTTTATTATTTCGTAATAATGAAATCTATATTAATTAGTCTACGGAAGTAAATGCAAACGTATATAACCTTCGAATTACTTTTAAAAAATGTAGGTATATTCTAATTTTAACTTCTTTAGCTTAGCTAAAATAGACTATTTGAGTGATTTTTGGAAATCGTTTTAAATTATTCTTTGTTACATAGTTAGTACACTGAATTAATATTCTGCGGAATTTCTACTTTGCTATGAATTAAAATCTATTTACAGTGAAATATGTCTTTTTAGGCTATTATCTGATAGGATGACAACAATCCATAGTTTATTTTCAATATTGTCAAATAGCCTATTATCTTTAAGTCTCTTATAGGCGCCGGCACGTAATTTGGCCAGATTTCGGCGTAATGGGGGTAAGTTCGCGCATAGTATTCTGTTTTCGAAAAATCTCAAGTGTAGTCGACTGACGCTCCAATTGCTTGCTCGGAACGGTGCTACTGCAATCCCGCGTCCCTCTAACAACCAAAGAAACCTAAAAATGGACTTCTGCGCATCTAACGAATCTGGCCAACTTACGTGCCGGCCTCCATACCTATGTACAATTTGAAACACTAGAGATGCGAGCGCGTGAAAAGATTCCCATATTTCCCATACCAAGCAATAATATCAGAATAAATGTTTTTTCTTCTTCATCTTCAATAGTTTTACGTCTGGGCGAGCATGTGAGGGCCAAATATACCTAAGTACGTGTAAAACCTTTTATTGAGGATTGGATTTGGATACTTTGGAGATCATGTAATTATCAGATCATGGACCCGACGCTTCTCACGCGGGCGGAATGCCCGGTTTGTATGACCAAAGGTGTTACAACCACGATGAATAAAAGTAACATATTCATTTCACTTCTTTGGATCAATTAATCAGTGAATCGATCAGTCCTTTACACTCCATTTCTAGACATAGGTCTGATCATCCGCCTTCGCCATTCAATCAGTTCAAATATCTTTCTCAGGTCTCCACTATCCCAAAATTTTGATTTTTTAATAATTAGAAATTAATCTCATAGTTATATCAATATTCTTATAGAATAAACATATATAGTAATTAATGGAGTGGTAGAAACTGTTAAACCGATCGAATATTCAAATGGCGTATTTCCGTATGCAGGACATTTGTAGTAAGAGGATGAATCGATTATCTTTTGTCTTGGCTCGTTTCAACATTTCCTTGACTCCTCCAAGTCGCAAAATTACTTAAACTTAATTCAAATTTAAAGGCTTGCGAGCTGTTAAACGCTTTTTATTTTTTTCTACATTGTTTTTAAGATGTAACTGGGTATATGACCTACGACTACGCGAATACTAGTTATTACATTTACCAGATTTTTTTTTAATCTATACATCTATACAAATAAATAAAATTGGAGTGTCTGTTTGTAATATTAAAATAACCGTTTTTACTAAATGCATATGTATGTATACACGGTACATATACCAAAAACGTAGTTAAAAAAATTTTTGTCTGTCTGTCTGTCTGTCTGTTTGTTCCGGGTAATCTCTGGAACGGCTGGTCCGATTTTAACGGGACTTTCACTGACAGGTAGCTGATGACCCAGGGAGTAACTTAGGCTACTTTTTTTAGACTAACTTTGTCCCGCGGCGTTACTCGCGGTACAACAATAACCGCGGGTAACACCGCGGGGTTCAGCTAGTTTAAAAATAAACTCACAACAAAAAAAAAAATATTACTATTATTATGTAATGTCATTTTTGTGTAGAGTGGCATTTTAATAATTAATAGGTATAATAAACAAAAATACTCATAATGGAATGCACTTAAATTGTTGAAAACATAAAGAAGAAAATATAAATGGTTTAATACACGTTTTATAGTCAAATACATAAGAATGATTTGTCAAATCTTAAACATAAAAATAAAACTCAATATAAAATCTATACAAATAAATAAAATTGGAGTGTGTGTTTGTAATATTAAAATAACCGCTTTTTACTAAATGCATATGTATGTATACACGGTACATATGCCACAATTGTACTTAAAAAAAATTTTGTCTATCTGTCTGTCTGTCTGTCTGTTTGTTCCGGGTAATCACTGGAACGGCTTGACCGATTTTGACGGGACTTTCACTGGCAGGTAGCTGATGATCCAGGGAGTAACTTAGGCTACTTTTTTAAGACTAACTTTGTCCCGAGGCGTTACTCGCGGTACAACATTAACCGCGGGTAACACCGCGGGGTTCAGCTAGTAAATAATACAATCTTTAATTACAATTAGTGTAGTAGTGGAGAATTCAATGCAATTCGTATCAATGCTGCCAACCTTCCGGGAACGCTCCCAGTAGGCGATGATGAGGAGGAATTTTTTGACGCTTTTATGTTTATATGGTTAGTTTCTTTTTTTTTATTGTGATGTAGCAAATTTGTGTCGTTTTTGACAAATGTTATTAAACCTTTTGTTTAATACTTAATGCCATAAAATTCTAAAAACTGGCTAAGTCGTACAACTTAAATTAAAATTTACATATTTCTAAACACGAAAACAGTCACGATCGTAAACGATAATTTTATAGAGCAATACACGTAATAAAATTGTTGAATTTATTACTAAAGGTATATTTCTATGCACGTATATCGAACGTTCATATTTCTTTACTAGCTAAACCCCGCAGTGCTACCCGCGGTACGACGATAACCGCGGGTAACACCGCGGAACAAAGTTAGTCTAAGAAAAGTAGCCTAAGTTACTCCCTGGATCATCAGCTACCTACCACTGAAAGTCCCGTCAAAATCGGTCCAACCGTTCTGGAGATTACCCGGAACAAACAGACAGACAGACAGACAGACCGACAGACAGACAGACAAGCAAAAAAAATTTAACTACATTTTTGGTATATGTAGCGTGTATACAAACATTTGCATTTAGTAAAAAGCAGTTATTTTAATATTACAAACAAACACTCCAATTTTATTTATTTGTATAGATTGTTTTTGTCAGTTTATGTCAGTTGAAGCAATTATTGTATGTATTATTTTCACTACCTCAGTATC
Source organism: Spilosoma lubricipeda (assembly GCA_905220595.1). Classification (NCBI taxonomy): domain Eukaryota; kingdom Metazoa; phylum Arthropoda; class Insecta; order Lepidoptera; family Erebidae; genus Spilosoma; species Spilosoma lubricipeda. The sequence continues at coordinate 10,548,291 of HG992296.1, read as the reverse complement.
TTAGCGAAATAGTAAATATATATGAGTAAATAAGTAACTATTATTGCAGTTTTACTCGTGTTTATGGTTACTGCTCCATTCCCGTTCATAGAGAGATGTACCTACCATTGCCTAAATTGTTTCTCGTTAAATAGGTGGATACTTCATTAAAAAATATTTTATTGAAATCTGTCTGAAAAAGATGATTGTACTAATAAAACCACCAAATAATTTAAAGTCAGTTTCTTATTTTTAACCAACTTCAAAAAAACGAGGTTTCTCAATTCGACCGTATATTTCTTTTATGTGTGTTCTTGGATAACTTCGTCGTTTATGAACCGACTTTGATGATTATTTATTTAATGGAAAGGAGATATCCCAACGGTGGTACCATGATAAGGACACTAAGATCTAATGATGGTATCCAAGAGGAATCGAGTCAGACCTTGAAGTCGCTTTTATTTTTGTTAAAAATTAACTTGTTTAACATAACTTACTGACTGGGAACATGGGACATGGGACTGGGTTATTGTGGAGAGCATAGCCATCAGGGTATGCTCTCTATATCAAGGAAGGATGTCCACCGCTAGACATAAGTTCGGATGAACTTATGTCTAACGGTGGACATCCTTCGGCTGAAATGATGATGAGAATAAATTAACTCCTTTGTAGTTTAGTATTTATTAGTTTTAGCAACATTATGACTGTAATATAAAACTCAAAACAGGTATTTGTCAATTCAAATACCTGTTTTGAGTTTTATATTACATGAAAATAATTATTAAGTTAGTATAACTAAATATAGTTTTTAATTAATTTAACAAGGTTATCTCTACGGCAACATTATGACTGTAATATAAAACTCAAAACAGGTATTTGAATTGATAAAAATTATTATTAAGTATGTACAATTAAATAAAGTTTTTAATTAATTTAACAAGGTTATACAAAAAAAACATTTTTTTCTAAACTTCAAATGTATATTTCATAATTTTGCATTATAATTTATTGGGAATATCTTAAAAATATTTAATTAAATAATCTTTTTCTAAGGAAGTTATTAATTTAGGATAAGGAATATCTAAAAAGTATTTTATTAAATAATATTTTTAAAAGGAAGTTATTAATTTAATTTTTAAAAAGTTTTTATAAGATTTTTATTGTGTGTTACTGGCTATCTGTCTAGCACTCTAGCAAATACCTGTAGATATTTTATACTCGTACGGTACCTATCTCACTAAGAAACAAAGGCGACTCTAGCCCGTGAAGCGCAAATGTGCAATCATTACTCTAGCGCCTTTTAGTAAGCGTAGCGCCCTTCAGTAAGCGTAGCGCCCTTCAGTAAGCGCGCAGATTCATTAAAAGTGCCTCGACCGACTCAGGAGTATTACGGGTTTCACCTTGGAATGAGAGATACTCAACTATAAACTAGTGTGAACCTTTACTTTATAATAATAATAATAATTTATTTGAAACTCATGTTACAATATTGTGAAAGCAGGTACAATGTTTCTAGTCTACTCAAGTTTACATTTTGGTATCACTTAAAAATACAATAACTCCAACGACAATGGGCATAGATAGAACTTCCAGCAGGTTGACATTTCGATGCCTAAACTAGGCTCGAAGCCTGTACTATAAGCATCAGCCATCTCCTCCTGATAGAATTATAATAAAAGAACATTACACAGTGTGTTTACATAGATTTTGGCACCATTGATAGACAATTGTGTAGTAGTAACTAAGCTTCGCGACTGTTATCGTAAGACCTCCGAATTACGGAGACGCTCATGGTAACATGCCACTAGCGGTCACCCATCCATGCACTGACCGTGCCATCGTTGCTTGCCCTCGGTGATTGTTTTTAATCACCGATTGCAACTGAGCTATGAGCGCCTCTTAGGTTTCAGGTTTTTCTATATCATCATTAACTGCCTTTAATAGTGATTATGATGTCGAGTCTCAACGGAGATCAGCCAACTACGCAGAAGATATTATAGTGCACAAATGTGTGCGCAAATTTAGGTACAATCTCTGTTCCCTTGCTCTCATAATATGATGGGAAGGTTAACTGACATAACTGGGCAGAGATCAGTCGCAGGTTCGACGACTTTGCGTGCTCTTTGAGGCATTGGAATAGGGTAGTTGACTGTATCGTAAATTCATACTGATGTCTCCTTCATTAAAACGAATATTGCAAAACATCTAGGAAAATAGAATTATTCCTGCTTTCCATTTCTATTACAAATTTTAATCTAATAAACTTTGAAATATATTGCTCAATTGAGTAGTCTAAAATAGTGACGTCACAAGCCACTTTTTAGTACATTTTTCATACAAAATTATCGTTTTGACAGATGATAAAAAGTAACTGATTTGACTAAGGTGTCAAATATCCTATTGCCTTTGACAGTACAATGCTGGACATTGGGCTTTCCTTAGAAAGTACGTTTTTGCCTACTAAACTACGCTGTCCAGACGGATTAGCGAAGAGTTCGTTTCAATTTTTCTTTATCTGTAAAGTGCTGCTGTACTTTTCTATGAGATACCCAGTTTTGGCATTGGGTAAAAACAGTAGATTAGACACCTACGTTTGAGTGATGTATGGACATCTGCAATTCAAGAAACGAGAGACCTTTGAGTGGCTTTTACAATGGTTCGAATTTTGGTTTTGAGCACCCATAATTAATGTAAATAAATAATAAAAGCAAGGTAAGGTATTCGTTAAAACAGAAATACATACCTATATATTACACCCAGACACAGAACCAATGGTCGTCACTCAATAATATGTCCTGGGTGAAAATAGATAGAGCCCATCATATTGTGCTGGGCCAACGAGCTCGAGCACAGGAATTGAAAGAAAAGAAGTAAAGATTAACAAGGAGGGCACCAATGAGCTCGAGAACAGGAATTGAAAGAAAAGAAGTAAAGATTAACAAGGAGGGCACCAATCAGTGGGCCAATGAGCTCGAGCAAAGGTATTGAAAGAAAAGATTAACAAGGAGGGCACCAATCAGTGGGCCAATGAGCTCGAGCATAGGTATTGAATGAAAAGAAGTAAAGATTAACAAGTAGGGCACCAATCAGTGGGCCAACGAGCTCGAGCACAGGTATTGATCGAAAAGAAGTAAAGATTAACAAGGAGGACACCAATCAGTGGGCCAACGAGCTCGAGCACAGGTATTGAACGAAAAGAAGTAAAGATTAACAAGGAGGACACCAATCAGTGGGCCAACGAGCTCGAGCACAGGTATTGAATGAAAAGAAGTAAAGATTATTAACTAGGCTGGTCAAAAACTCTATACTATAATGACTGTATGTATTTAATTTGTAGTTAGTATATAGCATTATTTTGTTGCACCTTGAGAGTGATGCCTATTATGAAGTGAAATAAATCATGTCGGCGAAGCGTCAATTTAGTTAGCCTTACCTTCACCTATCTTGCCTTTAAATTAATGCCATGGTTATTCGAAGCCAAAACCTTACCCCACTGACATTTCTTCCTCCTATACCTAAGACCTCAAGTTGTAGTAATGACCTTTGACACTAAAAGGTTACTTTCGATTATTTTGTAAGACACCAATGCTAATAGCTAGATATCATTAAGGGTTCAATAGGACCTATTATAAACACTAACCTGGAGAGAATTGCCCACGCGGCGTGCGTATATTGGGCGCCGTTAACTTGTGTCCCTCGGGGAAAAAGACAAAAAAAGTGATGAAAATCAACCATGATATCTTTGAGGCCGTCATATCCAAATGTTAAACATATGACCTTTTTTTTTGTTCTGGTATCAAAGGACTCGAAATTTTCCACTAACGGCCAGTTTGAATTGCACTCGATTCTAACAACTCTAAATCAAATTATATAAGCAATTCTACTCCTACCATCATTGCCTTTGTTTCTTATCTATTTTTTCTTGAAACATACTGTACAACTTATTATACGCTCTTTGTAGTCTAGTAGGCGGGAATGGGCAAGCTTCTTATTACTTAAGCAGACCCACCTCGTTTACGTCTCCTATTGCCCGTAGCGTGATAATTTTTCCCCGTTTTTGTAACATTCTTCTTTGGTGCTCCGCTCTTATTGGTCTTAGCGTGATGATATATAGCTTATAGCCTTCCTCGATAAATGTACTATCCAACACTGAAAGAATTTTTCAAATCATACCAGCGGTTCCTGAGAAACAAACAAACAAACAAACTTTTCAGCTTTAAATATTAGTACAGACTAGCTGAACCCCGCGGTGTTACCCGCGGTTATTGTTGTACCGCGAGTAACGCCGCGGGGCAATGTTAGTCTAAAAAAAGTAGCCTAAGTTACTCCCCGGATCATCATCTACCTGTCAGTGAAAGTCCCGTCAAAATCCGTCCAGCCGTTCCAGAGATTACCCGGAACAAACAAACAGACAGACAGACAAAAAATTTTTTAACTACATTTTTGGTATGTGTATCGTGTATACATACATATGCATTGATTAAAAAGCTGTTATTTTAATATTACAAACAGACACTCCAATTTTATTTATTTGTATAGATTGATTGCATGAGTAAGATTAAAATAAGGCAAATTGTGAGAGTTTAAAACTAGTCTGTGTTTAGGTATTTGTTATGTTTATTCTTAACCAATAAAAACTTGGAATTGGCATTTAAATTAGAAATGATTCGAAGGCAGAAGCAGCAATAGAACTTTAACCTTATTGTCAATATTATTAGATACTATATTAGTTTTTGCCGCTATTGGTAATTTCACTGTTACATATCTGTGACGAAAGTGTATTAAGCATGCTGCATTACGATTCATTCTCCAAAGTGTACGCTATCGGCTAATTGATTTGGCTCAAATTTGTTCCGAAGGTTATCGAAGTATCTGTTAAGGAAATACATAGCTTGCAGTTATTACTCATAGGGCCAATTTCAGCACTTACTGACCAAGTCTTCGATATACTATTTTGGACTTATGTGCCTCGTTGGCAGTACGCGAATTCTATGTATGAGATCTCCGGTTCCATTCCCGGGTCGTACGAAATGTTTGTATCTGTCTGTATATGCAAATACTTGTTTCGAAGTTTGGGTGTTTGGGAATACAATTAATATTTCATTTTACCCGGGAAACGAACCCGAGATCTCAAACCCAGCAGTCGCATACGCTACCACTGCGCCACAGAGGCAGTCAAGATCGAAGGCAGAAGAGATAGACACTATGAGAGTAGCTATTATAAAACTTTGACATCGCATTAGTTTTTAACCGACTTAAAAAAAAGGAGGAGGTTTCTCAATTCGACCGTATATATATATATTTTTTATTTGTGTTCGGGGATAACTTTGTCGTTTATGAACCGATTTCGATGATTCTTTTTTTAATGGAAAGGAGATGTCCCAACGGTGGTACCATGATAAGGACATTGATATCTGATGATGGCATCCAAGAGAAATCGAGCCCAACATTGAAGTCTGTTTCATTTTTGTTAAAATTGTACCTGTTAATTCACCTCACTTGACAAGATGGCCATGGAATGCCAGTATCAACTACAACTTTTTCTAGTATTTCATAACAATATTTGAACAACGTAATTATATGGTTTTGTTGGTAAAACTGACAATTACTATGTCCTTGAGATACATTTCTGATTGGAATTGCAGAAATACTCACCTGGTCCCATGATATTTTGCAACACTACGTTGTTAGTAGCAATTTGTGAATTATATTTAACTAGCTTTTGCCCGTGTCTCCCTTTGTGTATGTCGGTTATAGCGGTAAAGAGTAGCCTATGTCCTCTCAATAATCAAGGTATCTCCATGCTAAATTACATTGAAAACGGTGCACCGGTTTGCCGTGACAGCAGAACAGACAAACAGACATCGTTACTTTCGAATTTATTACATTAGTACCTTCGATCAACAATACAACTTGTTGATCGAAGGTTAGTACGGATAATATTTCTATCTGATATATACTATGCAGTATGCAGCTACTTTTAGAAATTGTAACAATTTTAAAGTTAAATTTAGTCTATACATCTATACAAATAAATAGAACTGGAGTGTCTGTTTGTAATATTAAAATAGCCGCTTTTTACTAAATGCATATATATGTATACGCGGTACATAAACCAAAAATGTAGTTAAAAAAAATGTTTGTCTGTCTGTCTGTCTGTTTGTTCCGGTTAATCTCAGGAACGACTGGACCGCTTTTGACGGGACTTTCACTGGCAGGTAGCTGATGATCCAGGGAGTAACTTAGGCTACTGTTTTTTAGACTAATATTGTTCCGCGGCATTACTCGCGATACGACAATAACCGCGGGTAACACCGCGGGGTTCAAGGACCGACAAGAGTTGCTCATTTAAAATGTTTCGATTATGTACGCACACAACAAATAACTAAGGGTTCAATTTTGCAGTCTTGTGGAATCGTGTTGATTGAATTGAGTGATTATGGGTTAGAATCCTACGCAGTTTACTACTGTATTCCACTACGAACATAATTATTTAGATCCCTGCAGTTACACTGACAGAAAGATGCCGAAATAGTACCACTACCTACAATATAACACTAAGAGCGTACTCCTTAAAAGGCCAGCTACTTACTTGTGACGCCTCTGGTGTTGCGCGTGTCCATGGGTGGAGGTAATCGCTTACCATCCGGCGATCCATCTGCTTGTATGCACCATGTCCCATAGAAAAAACGCTGTCTAGCAATTTTTTCGTGGCTTAGTTCTAAGGGGTATAGTTACTTCATTTCAAGTGTCCATAGGCAACAGTATTGACCTATCATCAAGTGAGCAGTCTTCTGTTTTGACCTCCTACACCATTATAAGAGAAAAGGGACTCCAAAGTTGCTTTATTACATAAAACTTGAAAAGCGGTACCTATGTATTTTTACTAATTCGTTATAATAACATCTTAAGTCTGTAGTTAGTAACGTTAAACGAGCTAGCAGACGATAAAAATTATTATTCTCTTTATTTTTCATCCTCACGTGTTAATTACATTTTTAAATACATACTAATATTATTCATAACTAATTGAACCCCGCGGTGTTACCCGCGGTTATTGTTGTACCGCGAGTAACGCCGCGGGACAAAATTAGTATAAAAAAAAGTTACTCACTGGATCATCAGCATCAGCCGTTCCAGAGATTACCCGGAACAAACAGAAGAACAGACAGACAAAAAATTTTTACTACATTTTTGGTATATGTACCGTGTATAGATAGCCATATGCATTTATTAACAAGCGGTTATTTTACTATTACAAACAGACACTCTCAATTTTATTTATTTGTATAGATAGTAAGTAGAGTATTGAAGGTTTTTCAAATTTGGTTCAAAGTTTTTCAATTTCAAATTTAATAAAATACATCAAATAAATACTTCAATGTTAACTTTCTCCGTCTGTATAACTGACATTAGATTTACTGTAAATGTATTATAATGATAAAAATACATCACGCCTTGAAATTACTTCAAAAGAAAACTTTCTTTTTTCCACATTTATACTTCAGGTAACATTAAGGTCACCAAGGTGAAGATACAAAATTTTGTATACTTACCTTTCGCACGCATTTCCACTCGAGTAAAACTAATTTTGTCCATTTCTCAAAAATGGTGCTATTTTAAGAACGAATGATATGACCCTCCTTTGGCTTTGCCGTAGTCGGGTAAGTAGTGGTCTCCGGTTTAGACTAGTTTTACTTGCCTTTTTTTTTCCTAAGTATAACTTAGTGTTTCCATTGCGAGTAAAAATATTTTAAAAGACTGACTGAGTCATGTAATTTCGTCTGCGTCTCTTTTCAATCATGATTTGATCTTATTTGCATAAGCGTGATGTTAGCTATCCTATCTTAGGCGCGCCAGCAACACACATGTCACACTTAAACTTTTGACTGCCTCGGTGGCGCACTAGGAGCGTATGCGACTGCTGTGTTTGAGGTCTCGGGTTCGATTCCCGGGTCGGAACAAATGTTTGTATGATCTGCAAATATTTGTTTCGGAGTTGGGGTGTTTTCTATGTATACTATGTATGTATTTACAAAAAAAAGTATATATGTACTTATATCAGCTGTCTAGTACCCATAACACAAGCTTTGCTTAGCTTGGGACTAGATGGCGTTGTGTATAAGATGTCCGAAATATTTATTTTATTATTATTTATTATTTAAAAAAACTTAAAAATCGTCTAGATAGTTTCGGAGTTCGTCGTGAGCAATAATGTGACACGAGAATTATATTGTAATAGATGATTTTTTTTTTCTTTTTTTTCACAACGCCATCTAGTCCTTAACTAAGAGCTTGTATTATGGGTACTAGACAACAGATATAAATACTTATATACTTTAGCTACTAATAGTAATTGTATCTAACAAGGCTACTGCTGATTTGCTTTAAAGGCTGTATTCGAAAGGTTGCATTTTATCCTTTTATATTACGGTAGTATTCTAAAACTGTTGATATAATTATCATTTCCGAAATAGATAGATACGGCAGGCCTGTAACGAAATATATTAAGTATACGAATGAAACAAACCAATGCAGTTGGGAAAATTTTGTTTTTAATACCAAGTATTCTAACGCATGAATCTTCCATGGCTAAATTAAAGAACATAATGACGATTTTTTAATTATTGGAACGAAAGTTCCTTATGGGGCGGTGCGGAGAGGTAACCTAGCCGGCAAAAACGTCTGTAACGTTAATTAAAAAAAATAGTAAGATTTAAAAAAAATTGTATAGCGCCATCTGTAAGTTGCATATTTATTATATTTTAAGATAAGGAACTTCGTTCCTATCTGGTGTCCCTCGACACCACACGACTTTTTACTATATTTGTTTCTTTGTATGTAATGATAAATATTAAACAATCATATTTAATACAATAAAACTTAACAAAAAATAAAAAACAATTAATATATATTATAAAATGAATATTAATAAAATGGTGAACAAAAGTATGTACATGTAATTCTTCTTCTTCTTTGATAAAAAGGCAACCAGCCGGATCTCTCGGATCAGCTATTTCTGCCAATGTCAAGTGTTTTATAGTCTTCAAATCATAAGTCTTCAAGTCTTTAAGTCTTCGTGGTGATGATATTAATGTTAAAAAAAATATACAAAATATGGATGAGATGAAATGGGGACCGTCTTTCGAAAAAACTAAAAACGATCTCGTACATGTAATTGTATACAAATATTCCTTCTAAGAACAAAACGTTATTCTTTGCCAATCGAATAACGATAAAAAGATTTCCATAAATAAAGATATAACTGGCATGTTAAAAAACAAATAGTAACTATAATAGATTATATAAGTTTCCTTCTCATCAACCATTGATAATTATTTAATTATTTTTGCTTCATTGTTCATTGTTCTCAGCTTTATAAACATGGAAGATCTTATGAAATCACGCACTACCATTTCATGAATTGCTTACATATTTTTTTTGCATTTATCTTCGTAAGTGATTCATTAGTATTCAATTTAGAAATAACGTGATTAAACCTCTATTGTGTTACGGTCTCCGTGGTTTTGAAACGATTTCTATATAAAAAAAGAATCTACATTACGCATTGCAAGTTTGAAATTAGAAAAAATGTGACTGTTTATACTTTAGGCACTCTAACTGATTACACTGCCATTGTACATAATCATTCAGTTAGATATAGGTTTATACTATAGACGGTTTTACATAATATATTATAGTTTATGTTTTAAAGTCTAGAATTTCTGTCACTGACCTCTTACCAGTTATGCGTCACCGAAATCGGTGCGTATGAATACACAATTTATTTAATTTTTTTATAAATCTAAGAAGGTTTTTTCACATTTATGGCAATTAAAGTAAAAAATATTTTTACCTAATGTCTCACACCGGAAAGAATTTGACAACCTTTACACAGTATTAAAGTTCGATGACTGATTGAAGTTGATGATTGAGAATCGTTCGATGGTAATCCTCCTTTAGCCTCTATCCTTGTTCGTCCTATTCCTTCCTCTCTTTCTACCCTTTTCTGCCAAGCGAGAGGACAGGCAGGTGAGACGTCAGTTATCTATTCATTTAGTATACTTTCACTTTTCCCCTTTCATCCCGAATGCGCTTGGTAAGCGGCTATAGACCTGCCAATTATGGCAAGTGGGATTAAACATTTGAATGAGTAAAATATCTGAGTTTTAGTACGCCTAAGTACTCCTCCGAGTATATCGAAGTGAGTGTACAAAATATATCTATACTAATATATAAAGCTAAAGAGTTTGTTTGTTTATTTGTTTGTTTGAACACGCTAATCTCAGGAACCGCTGGTCCGATTTGAAAAATTCTTTCGGTGTTGGATAGTCCATTTATCGAGGAAGGCTATAGGGTATATATAATCACGCTACTACTAATAGGAGCGGAGCAACAATGAAGAATGTTTCAAAAACGGGGGAAATTTTCACGCTACAGGCAATATAAGGCGCAAACGAGGTTGCGTGGGTCAGCTAGTGTTTATACATACCTAACAATAGTAAAAGTTAAAAGGTAGTAGAGCAACGCTGATTTTAGAACGAACGTTTCGTCGTTCTCCCTCACAGGAGACCAAACTATAATGACAGCATTCGTGCTGTTGTGTTTCGTTGGTGAGCGCGAGACCAGAAGCCCAATGATGCAGGAGGATCTCAATAGGCAGTCATAGCACGCACGGATTAGCCATGCCGGTGAGTTTAGTGGATTCCATCCCTACGGGACATCACTTTGTGTGAACCACGAATTGTTGTTCTAGTCGGGGTGTTCTTTGTGTCAGTTTCATGTATGTTTGTAGAATCCCCACCACCCCACCACCAAGGGTATTTTTTTTTATGGAATAGGCGGGCAAACTAGCAGACGTATCGCCTGATGGTAAGCGATTACCGCCGCCCATGGACACCTGCAAACACCAGAGGCGTCACAAGTGCGTTGCCGGCCTTTAGGGGATAGGGAGGGGAGATAGGGTAGGTGGTTTGGTTTATGGACCTCCGGTTTCCTCACTCACTCGGTGAAACACAGCGCAAGCACTATTTTACACCGGTTTTCTGTGAGGCCGTGGTATCACTCCGGTCGAGCCGGCCCATTCATGCCGAAGCGTGGCTCTCCCACGGTGATATCTCTCTAGGTATCTCCCTAGTGCGGACGTCGTATTTAAAAAATTCCTTTCCTAATTCTTTTCTGTATTTAAAATGGCAATGATAATTAATTGTTTGTTTTGTAGTATGTGCTAAAAATCTATAAATAAATTCGTTTGGCAGTAGCATTAAATTTCGTGACTCACGTGTATGCAGACTTCCTTTACGAAACAGACAGATGTTCGGCAGAGATACGACTCGTCGAGAATATTAACTATTTGAAGACTGCCTGGATGAATATAAAGTTAGCCAACCATGAACTATAAGGAATTGTAGTCCAAGTTTACTAAAATCTTGAAATAACTATTTAAATATTGCTTTGTAAGTAAAACTATTTCCGTGATGTTTGAATCCATACTAATATATAAAGCTGAAGAGTTTGTTTGTTTGAACACGCTAATCTCAGACTCTACTGGTCCGATTTGAAAAATTCTTTCAGTGTTAGATAGCCCATTTATCGAGGAAGGCTATAGGCTATATATCATCACGCTAAGACCAATAGGAGAGGAGCACCAATGAATTTTTTTTCAAAAACGGGGGAAATTTTCACGCGACAGGCTATAGGAGACGCAAAGGAGGTTGCGTGGGTCTGCTAGTCAATAATATGGGGGGATCACGAACTCTGCTTATCCTGTGGATGTTTTAACAATCAACTAAGGGCGCAAAATACTCTGGCCAACGGCACCCACAGAGTCTGTTCCAACCAAGATTCATCATCATGGGGTGTCATCCTCAAAATGAAGTACGGAGGTCTGTAGACGGTATCCCTCGCGATCATGCTAACTAATATTGCCACCATTTATTAGAACAAATCTATACTAATATATAAAGCTGAAGAGTTTGTTTGTTTGTTTGTTTGAACACGCTAATCTCAGGAACCGCTGGTCCGATTTGAAAAATTCGGTGTTGGATAGTCCATTTATCGAGGAAGGCTATAGGGTGTATATCATCACGCTACTACTAACAGGAGCGGAGCAACAATGAAGAATGTTTAAAAAACGGGGGAAATTTTCACGCTACGGGCAATATAAGGCGCAAACGAGGTTGCGTGGGTCAGCTAGTATAGTATATCTGATTTCAAAGGAGGTAAATAAAGAGTACGGACTTAAAAAAAGAGTTTTATTTATTTTAAAATGTTGGAATCGTATTTTTGATCGTTTTCGCAGCGAGTGAATAACAATTTTATACTATTTTTATTAAATGAATCCTCCGACTTCAAACATTTTTTTAGGTCCGAAGCATCACTAGGCCGCCATGGTGTGGGTCACCATGCTGCATTGTTGCATTGTCTGCATTCGCAATGAGTATGGTGACCACCACTCTTGGATTTTGATTATGCTTTCAATCAGGCAGAGTAGAGTCATTTTGGCAGGCCATACATAAAAAAAAATATATATAGAGTACAATACTCTAGTTAAGATTACTAGTAGCAATGCTAATTCCAACCCTTGTGACTAGCGTGGTATCAAAACGTCTTATCGAACCAGAGGCGTATGTCCAGCATTGGACTATTGGTGATGATGTAAAACATTATGATTGTCGACTGTGTTTTGTTAATACTAACAGATAAACGGGGATTCTTAGCTAAAGTAGAATTATCTATACAATCTATACAAATAAAAAAAACTGGAGTGTCTGTTTGTAATATTAAAACAACAGGTTTTTACTAAATGCATATGTATGTATGCACGGTACATATACCAAAAATGTAGTTTTTTTTTTTTCTGTCTGTCTGTCTGTCTGTTTGTGCCGGGTAATCTCTGGAACGGCTGGACCGATTTCGATGGGGCTTTCACTGATAGGTAGCTGATGATACAGGGAGTAACTGAGGCTACTTTTTTTAGACAAGCTTTGCCCCGCGGCTTCACCCGCGGTACGACAATAAGTTATATATAATATGTTTACAAGGAACGGAAGCAGTAGCTCACCAAATGAATAACACACGCGCGTACAGTGTGACGTTGCATTCCTACTAGCTACTATTACCTATCTTAGTAAGATATCAGCGCAATCGATTTTAAATTTTAATTGTTTGCAAATAGAATTGTTATTTGTATGCAAAATGTACTAGATTATTCACCTGAACGTGCTTTTCTAACTGTTAGTAATAAGTGTAAGAACCACGGAGCAAGAACTCAATGGCTCACGAAGTAGCGAGACACTAGCTCGTATATTGTCGGAGATTTTTAATAAAAAAGTTAACGAACTTATTTCTAGCGTGTCGCGGTCGATATTTAATTTTATTCTTTTGAAGCGAGAGTTGTTAATCGTTTAATTTCAGAAAACTCTGTACAAATAGCTACGTTATCGGGGTCCCAATAAAAGTAAAAATCGTAACGCTGAGTAATCTGTTCAGAACAATGAGTATTACAATGTAAATTACATAATAAATGCTAACTTCGAAACAGTTGGCACTGACACAGTTTCGAAAGAACCTTTGAATCGTACAGGACATCAGGATTTCAGGACAGGATATAATATAGCCTGTGATAGTTCACTGTTGGATTTAGAATGACTTTGTCTACTTTATTGCGCTGGCCAGTTGAGTGTCTTTCACGTTTTTTTTCTCTTTACAATGCGGTTGTCCCGTCTAAGTCTCCCTTAGTCCGCCTTTACAATACCCACGGTAAGAAAGGATAGTGGCACTCTGTTTTTTTAATCTTCCACAAGACGGATATATGTAGGTCCCTTCAAATTTTCAGCTATGACAACTCCGACAGAGGATTTAACTGATGAATTGCCGTCTCCTAACCAGAACTAAAGTTAGCAACTCAAAATAAGCATAACAGAATTTACAAACGGCAATAAACATTCGTAACATGTGCTTATGTGGAAAAAAATCTAAAAATAATGTCAATAGTTAGCTCTCTCATTTAAAAACATTTCTGTTCGAGAATGGGCATCTATTTATGTTAGACACAAAACTGTTTAGATTCACGTTTTTGAAGAATGTGTTTTGTTTTCGTATTTAGTATTATGCAATTGTTCGAAAAGTTATTTCTTTTATTTATATTTATGGTGCAGTTTCCAATTTTTTCAACACTGACTTCAGATATTTTGTACAATAAATTATTCTGCAACTGAGTGCAATTCATATATAAACTTAGAAATTTATAAGTATTTTTAACAGCAGTCTGGTAACAGGTTTTGTCTTGTTGGATTACAGAGCAGCATGTGTGATATTTTGTTAATATTATAATAATATATTCACATATAAAACTTATTATATAAGTAATATAAATATTGATGCTAACGACGTCAAATAGGAATATAATTATTTATTATACAAGATAGTATAGCCACGCTGTTTCAGCACGCCTCACGCACACCTTTCTGCCCTCGCACAGAAAATCACCGTCAAATGACAACGTTCGTGCTGTCGTGTTTCGTTGGTGAGTGCGAGACTGCGGCATGGTGTGGGTCACCTTGCTGCATTGTTGCATTGTCCGCATTCGCAATGAGTATGGTGACCATCACTCTTGGATGCTGCTTATGTTTTCCATCAGGCAGAGTAGAGTCATTTTGGCAGGTCCATGCATAAAGAAATATTAAAAGCCACTGTGTTTCCACCACCTTATATGTTCTTTAAAAGTGTATAAAAATATTATACACACACTCAATACGCAACACACAATGTCACCTAGGAGTCTTTAAACGTCCATGGCCATCACTTTTGGTTATTATTGAACGCGTACAGCATATTAAATTGCCAAATTAAATCACTACATGGGTGGTTCGTGGTATGTTATTTTCAATAATAAAGTCATACAATATAATTTATATGACAATCATTCCTTGAATGCATGATAGCCTAAAATTTAGAATGGGTATTGTTATGGGACAGTTGACAGAAAGGCTTCATGAATCCTGTACGTAATGTTAATGCCTAAGAGAGCACGTAAAGCCGTCAGTCCTATGCCTGATCTCTCCCCGGTCGTGCCAGACGACCATCCCATCGAATTTTAAAAATGAGGGAACAGAGAGTGCACCTGTGTTTGCACCCACATTTATGCACTATAATATCTCCTGCGCAGTTGAATGGTCTCCGTTGAGACTGGCCGCCGTTGCCGTATCAGCTAAAAGATCATCATCATCATCATGGTATTTACAGGCTGGTTACGCCACTTGACGTCCAATGCGCGCCAATTTTACGTGACGGCTGGAAAGCCTTTCGCCATTCTAATAGTGTCTAGTTCTAGCTGATATTTATGAATGCGAAACCAAGTTTGTTTGTTGCCTTCGTTACGCTTTCGTGCATTAACCACTTAACTTGTGGTAGTGAAACACCGGTACGCGTTTGCATGGTACCTTTTAAAGGAAATTATATACTAACTAGCTGAACCCCGCGGTGTTACCCGCGGCTATTGTTGTACCGCTAGTAACGCCGCGGGAGAAAGTTAGTCTAAAAAAAGTAAGTTAGTTACTCCCCGGATCATTAGCTACCTGCCAGTGAAAGTCCCGTCAAAATCTATCCAGCCGTACAGACGGACAGACAGACAGACAAATTTTTTTTTAACTACATTTTTGGTGTGTGTATCGTGTATACATACATATGCATTTAGTAAAAAGCGGTTATTTTAATATTACAAACAGACACTCCAATTTTATTTATTTGTATAGATGGAAGCAAAGTCAAACTATCAAATGGGTCACCTAATGGATGCCGGCAACTCACCAATCATAAGTACATTGAATGCCTCTCCAGATTTAGAAGGGGGAGGAAAGGAAACATATGGGATTTTTTAAAATGAGCCTGCCAATGTGACTCTACTCTGTCTGATGGAAAGCATGAGCAAGAGTAATGGCCACAGTACTCATTGCGAATTCACACATGGGGACCTAAACTATGGCGGCCAATTAGATGCTTCTGCATCATTGGTTGCGAGCAAGCTGGCCTATATTTATTGATAGTTATTGATAATTCTTAAGGGGATAGAAAAATAAGTGACGTCACGTTTAAAGCTAGCGGTCATAACCTAAACATAAGTGTCATGAAACTATTCACAAACAAAACATCCAATACAGTTCTATCGAGTGAAATTAACCTTGTACCGTCTAATGCACATCACGTACGGTAGTGCAACATGCCCTTGGTATAAACTGCGGATATGTATGTATGTGCTGTGTGCTTCTTGTGCAAAAACTTATAGAGTTGGCTAAGAGATTGGTGTAAGATGCTATTTAGACGCAACTTCTGCCGTAATGGGTGGTATAATTATATTTTGTGGGACCCTGAAATGGATTCTTTACTGTATGATTATGGTGGGTTCTTCCTGTGGTCAAATGAAGTGAGGAAAGAGTTACTATAAAGTGTTCGTAACGTTTGATCTTTTAGACAGGCTATATAAATTAAGTCTGTGCACTATGCGAATGCCTTACTATGTAAATATATATCTCTAAGATGTTAAAGGAGAACGAGTTACGAACTCTGAGAAGGCTGAGGGCTAAAGTATAACTTTAAAACATTTTATTAGTTTCATTTGTATCTAACAAGAAAAGGCAATATAAAACTAGAGTGGAACCATTGTTCCACTTGTTTACACCGTGGGAGAGTCACGCTTCAGCATAAATGGGCCGGCTCGACCGGGTGATACCACGGCCTTACAGAAAACCGGTGTGAAATAGCGCTTGCGCTGTGTTTCACCGAGTGAGTGAGGATACCGGAGGCCCATACCCCTACCCCTCCCCACATCCCTTTCCCCATCCCTCAAAGGTGGGCAACGCACTTGTGATGCCTCTGGTGTTGCAGGTTTCCATGGGCGGCGGTAATCGCTTACCATCAGATGATACGTCTGGTCGTTTGCCACCTAATCCATTAAAAAACCCCTTCAAAGCTTCCAGTTTAAACTTACATGATTTGTATTAACGATTAAAATATTTATGGCCTTGTAAGAATGAAATCAGGAGTTCGATAGTTAAAGTATTCTTAACTTTTTCATCATCATCAACACTCCTAACAGTCCAGTGTCAATTAAAGAAAGAAGAAAAAGCCCAAGAATGTTTTGCTTCCTATGTAACACGAGCTAGATGTATATATGATTTAGGGTCTGTTTCAAGATTACCTTCTCTTTGCCACGTTGTCCCACGCAGTTCGTTCCCTCAGTTAGCTCTTACAACACCCACTGGATGAATTAGGATGGTGGTGGTGAGACCCCGTATTTTCTCTCCGTCACACTATTACTTCTTGAAAAATATTTTTTCTAAAGAATAAAGACCATCAAGATGCCCTTGATTTCATTGATTTATCTATACAAATAAATAAAATTGGAGTGTCAAAAAATAACAGCTTTTTAATCAATGCATATGTATGTATACACGATACATATACCAAAAATGTGGTAAAAAAATTTGTCAGTCTGTTTGTTCCGGGTAAACTCTGGAATGGCTGGACGGATTTGGATTTTACTGGCAGGTAGCTTATGATCCAGGGAGTATCTTAGGCTACTTTTTTTAGACTAACTGACTCTCGCGGTTTTACTCGCGGCACAACAATAACCGCGGGTAACATCGCGGGGTTCAGCTAGTTTCACAATAGAGTGGGTTTCTATTTGCAATTTTGAAGTGTGAACATGCTTTGACACACTCTCCTCATAAAAACATTATTGCGTAACAAATTCACAAATGCTTATTAAATTTTTGATATTGCTGATAAGTTTGACACTTAGTATATTAATTACTATAGTGTTTATTTAAAAAAAAAATGTCTGTTTGCATATCTCATTGGTAATTTAGAAAAACACGGACATAGAATCTTAGGTGTGAATAAATTCGCAAACAATTTTTAAGTATTCTGCAAGTCATAAAAGTCGCCGCGTCGTTCTGTGCTGTTTGAAGGCCTCTCTTGGGCAGACCGGATCTTTTTTTTATGGGGTATCGCCTGATGGTAAGCGAGTACAACTGCCCATGGACACCTGGAACACCAGAAGCGTCACAAGTGCATTGCCGGCCTATGGGGGATGAGGGGAATAGAGGATCTATCCTCTTTGAGTCACTTTTTTCAAGGCGTCGCTCCCTCGTATCGCAAGGAGCCATTTACTACATTTCCCTAACATCTCTCTTTACTCTAGGACCAGTGACCATCAGTTTGGATTCGATTTTGGCAGGACCATACATAAAAAAATAACTTTTTGGAATAAGTACCAGTAAGTTTCGTTCTAGAATCGAATTCTTAGGGCTTCAGTTCCAGCTACCCGTAACGACTACTACAGATGTTCCTTATTATGAGCTTACTAGCTTTTCCCTTGTCTCTGCTCGCGTATCTGTCAATCGTGGTGGTAAAAAGTAGCCTATGTCCTGCCTCAAGAATCAAAGTATCTCCATGCCAAATTTCATTGAAATCGGTGCAGGGTTTAACCGTGAAAGCGTAACACCGCATATTGCGTGTCCCCGCGTCTGAGGAGTCAAAGATCCGAAGGGATTTTCCACCCCATCAACAAATCAAGAAGACTCCAACTACGCGTTACGACAGTTAACACATGGCAGTCGTTGTGAGTTTAAATTAGTCCCTTATCTCATCACTAATTTGCATAAGATTTATGTGTTTCTCATAATGGGAGAAGGCACTGACTCATGAGCCTAGCTCAGGAGACTTCTCTAGTTCCTTAATCATTTCGTACCTTATTCAGTATGGTACGACATTCCCAATCTCATAACACTTTAAAGTTTGCAATCTGTTGTTGTCGGCACACCTCAATTTCATGCTCTGATAAATCTTTAATGAAATAGTTTGAAAGTAATTCGATCTATTAAGGTATTTGATACTTTCCATCACATAACATGGAAGGCAAACGTTCCATTATTCAATAAAAATTGAATGATTTCCCATAAGCAATACAAAATCGCGTATACCCACTATAAAACAATGAAGTCTTGAAATATCCATTGACCTGCGATATATTAAAAACTAGCCGACCCACGCAACCTCGTTTGCGTCTCCTATTGCCCGTAGCGTGTTAATTTTCCCCCGTTTTTATAACATTATTTATTGGTGCTCAGCTCCTACAGGTCTTAGCATGATGATATATAGCCTAGAGCCTTCCTAAATAAATGGGCTATCTAACACTGAAATAATTTTTCAAATCGGACCAGTAGTGTCTGAGATTAGCGCGTTCAAACAAACAAGCTCTTTAGCTTTATATATTAGTATGTAGATGTACTTAAATTTGAAAATTTTTTGTTGTTTAAGTACCTAAAGTAATCCGTGTAATGACGCTTAAGAATACATAATGTTAGCACCCCTATTCATACAGTGGGTATCGTAAGAGTCAACTAAGGCAGCAAACTACAGTAATACATAACAGTAATACGAATAGAAGGAAAACTTAACATGAACCTTATACCCACCCATCTAAGTAGGTTGGTATAGTATATCAAAATCTTATTTATAAAAGAAAGAGCCTAACAGACGACAATAAAAAGCAGTTGGACAAGGAAAGACAAACATTAGCAATGGCTTCTCTGAGAAACACACAAATATTCCATTTTTAATTCCCGAAGTTTCGGTAAAATTATCATTGAGTTAATTGTATCTGTTTATATTCTGTCTGTGGGGTCGCGTTGATGTAATACGGTAAAATAGTAAATGCATGGTCAGCTAAAGTAAGCTAATAAAACACGTCGCGACTAGAGCTCCTCAGTCAGTGTACGTTTATAGAAGAACACGCCTAATATATCCGCTATTCTTAAATTGTATTTTTTTATTGAATACTAGCAGACCCACGCAACCTCGTTTGCGTCTCCTATTGCCCGTCGCGTGATAATTTTCCCCCGTTTTTGAAACATTTTCCATTGGTGCTCCTCTCTTATTGGCCTTAGCGTGATGATATATAGCCTATAGCCTTCCTCGATAAATGGGCTATCTAACACTGAAAGAATTTCTCAAATCGGACCAGTAGTTCCTGAGATTAGCGTGTTCCAACAAACAAACAAACTCTTCAGCTTTATATATTAGTATAGATATAGATTCTAACAATACAAATACATATAGAGTAAATATAACAGTGGCATGGATAAGTTAAAGCAGACACGAGCTAATGTTGTGACCTCGAAGTAAAATAGAACTCTTTTATTGAACATTCCAATATCAAAAATACATACAGAGTAAATAATTCAAATTCAAATTCAAAATCATTTATTCAATTAAGACACTAAGTGACATTTATGAACGTTAAATTGAAGCTGTAGTTAAGAATCATAGATCGACACAAACAGACGCCACAGCATGTGCTGTATTGTCGAGGTAAATTAGGTGAAAACACCAAAATCTACTGCCTGCCTATGTCGATCCATAACTTCCAGTTTCCAAAATGCGTGGAGCCTCATGAGAAGAATACTGGCAAGGAAACTCATGGCCACTCTTTTCAAAGTCAGATATAAAAGAATATAAAAGTGGCATAGACAAGTTAAAGTAGACACTAGCTAAACTGTCCAAGTGCGTTTCCCATCATAGTGCGATGATAAATGGCAGGAGAGGAACATGATGATAATGAGCCGTCGTAGCCTGCTTTCAGTGAAAGATTAATTGGAATCGGTAGAACAGTTTCAGAGATTACTTCCACAAAACATCAATAAAACAAAATTAAAAAGATGTATTCTCTTTGTTACGTAAAATAAATAATTTATGTAATATAAAATTAATTATATTCACAAGTCGATACATGCGAATAATATTTAACTTACGTTGAAATTATATTATATACTAGCTGAACCCCGCGGTGTTACCCGCGGTTATTGTTGTACCGCGAGTAACGCCGCGGGACAAAGTTAGTCTAAAAAAAGTAGCCTAGGTTACTCCCCGGATCATCAGCTGCCTGGCAGTGAAAGTCCCGTCAAAATCCGTCCAGCCGTTCCAGAGATTACCCGGAACAAACAGACAGACAGACAGACAAAAAAATTTTTAACTACATTTTTGGTATATGTATCGTGTATACATACATATGCATTGATTAAAAAGCTGTTATTTCAATATTACAAACAGACACTCCAATTTTATTTATTTGTATAGACATCAGATATATACGTACATAAAAAGTAGGTACCTATTTTTTAAGAGAGAAATCCGGCTTTCACAGAATATGCTAATTAAAAAGATGCAATAGATTTAAGAAAGTGAGCTAAATTATCTCAATGCATTAATTAAATATAACATTTTATCATTTTACTTTTTGTTTATTTAGTATCTAATATATAAAATTCTCGTGTCACAGTTTTAGTTGCCAAACTCCTCCGAAATGGCTTGACCGATTCTCATGAAATTTTGTGAGCATATTGAGTAGGTCTGAGAATCGAACAACATCTATTTTTCATCCCCCTAAATGGCAAGGGTCACCCATCTTTAAAAAAAATTTATCGCAAAACGACGTTTGCCGGGGCAGCTAGTATTTACATAAAAAGTACATCAACATTTGAAGTCCCTGACACCTGAACTAGGCTCATGAGTCAGTGCCTTCTCCCGTTATGAGAAACACATCAATCTTATGCAAATTAGTGATGTGAGTAATGAGATAAAGGACTAATATAAACTCACAACGACTAACATCTGTTAGCTGTCGTAACGGTAGTCGGAGCCTTCTTTATTTGTTGATGGGGTGGAAAATCCCTTCGGATCTTTGACTCCTCAGACGCGGGAACACGCAATATGTGGTGTTATGCTTTCACGGTTAAACCCTGCACCGATTTCAATGAAATTTGGCATGGAGATACTTTGATTCTTGAGGCAGGACATAGGCTACTTTTTACCACCACGATTGACATACAGGCGAGCAGAGACAAGGGAAAAGCTAGTAAACTCATAATAAAGAACATCTGTAGCAGTCGTTACAGGTGAAGCCCTGAAACTGGAGCCCTAAGAAGTCGATTCTAGAATGAAACTCACTTGTACTTATTCGACTATTTATTCCAACAAGTTATTTTTTTATGTATAGCCCTGCCAAAATAAGTTTACTTTGCCTGATGGAAAGCATAAGCAGAATCCAAGAGTGGTGGTCACTATATTCACTGCGAATGCAGACAGTGCAACAATGCAGCATGGTGAGCCATACCGTGGCGGCCTAGTGATCAATGCTTCTGCATCATTGGGCCTCCGTTCTCGCACTCACCAACGAAACACGGCAACATGAACGCTGTCATTTTATGTTGAACTTCTGTGCTAGGTTAGTACCGCCCCGGTCGAGCCGGTCTGTTCGTGCTGAAATCAGCGTGGCTTTACTATTAGTCGAAACGGAATGTGACATCGATTGTCACTTCATCGAAATTATCGGCGTCAAAATTCACACTGTGTTATTAGTTTGACTGTCTCGTTGGTCTAGCGGTTGACGTATGCGACTGCTGATCGTGAGGTCTCGGGTTCGATTCCCGGGTCGGACCAAATGTTTGTATGATCTGCAAATATTTGTTTCGGAGTTTGGGTGTTTTCTATGTATAATATTTGTGTACAAAAAAAAAGTATATATGTATTTGTATCCGTTGTCTAGTACCCATAACACAAGCTCTGCTTAGCTTGGGACTAGATGGCGTTGTGTGATAGAAGTCCGAAATATTTATTTATTATTTATTTATTTAGTGTTTGTGAGAAAAATTAACTTCTTAGATGATTTTTAAAGCTATTAAAAATATAAATATGTATAGAGTAAGTGAAACACTGAATAGCAAACAAACAAGAAATGACAATGACGTCATTGATCATGTCAAAAGCGCGCGCAAAATGGCGGCGGTTGATAGCTCATATACAGTTAGTGTTTTAAATTTCACTTTGAAAATAAGTTTGATTATTTTTAAGCCTATTTATATATTTTTTATGCTAAACGATATAAAATTCCGATTTTAATTACGTTGTGCTCAGGACATGTACACTGTACAGGTATAATATACTAAAATATAACTGAAATCGGAATCTGGATTCTTTTGTCGCTGTCCGCTGCATGTGAAATGCCCCAAATATTAGTGATTTTACTTACATATTACATACAAATTACTACATTTTAAATACGTAGGTAAATACTTTCATTACTTTCTATAAAATAAGGAAATAATATTAAAATGCTTAGCAACATAGAGTGTGACATTTTTACGCACTATAACCAGTTGTATAATAAATCCTTAAATATATGAGAAGTATTTTAATTTAACAGGTTTTAATTACTTCTTTTTATAAGTTACTAGCCGACCCACGCAACCTCGTTTGCGTCTCCTGTTGCCCGTAGCGTGATAATTTTCCCCCGTTTTTGTAACATTCTTCATTGTTGCTCCGTTCCTGTAGGTCTTAGCGTGATGATATATACCCTTCAGCCTTCCTCGATAAATGGGCTATCTAACACTGAAATATTTTTTCAAATCGGACCAGCGGTTCCTGAGATTAGCGTGTTCAAACAAACAAACAAACTCTTCAGCTTTATATATTAGTATAGATTAATGGTCTTTTTTAACATGTCTATGTTTGTGTATATTTTTGTGGCCATCCACAAGGTATTCCGACGACGAAGGTCTCTGTAAGTCGTTTGATGTGTTTACTTAGTTGCAACTTGTTGGTTGTTGGGAGTGTTTTATGCACAGCAAGGAAGAGTAGGAGATGGAGAGGCGGTGACGGCCCTTGAAGTAGGAGTACCCACCTTTACCCTTCATCTCTCTCTCTTAAAAGTATAATTTTCTCCTTTTTTTTAAATCTATTTCATGAATACCTGGCTTCTTTTGGTCGTAGCCTGCCTCGATAATCCTATCCTATGTATAACAACTATGTATGTATTTACAAAAAAAGTATATTTGTATTTTTATCAGTTATCTAGTTCCCATAATACAAGCTCTGCTTAGTTTGGGACTAGATGGCGTTGTGTGTTAGATGTCCGATATTTATAAATGTTTATTTATTTATAACTGGGTTATCTAACTATAATATATTTTTAAATCAGACCAGTGCTTCCTGAGATTATTGCGTTTAACTAAACAAACAAACTCTTTAGCTTTATAATCTTAGTATAGACTAGCTGAATCCCGCGGTGTTACCCGCGGTTATTGTTGTACCGCGAATAACGCCGCGGGACAAAGTTAGTCTAAAAAAAGTAGCCTAAGTTACTCCCCGGATCATCAGCTACCTTCTAGTGAAAGTCCCGTCAAAATCCGTCCAGCCGTTCCAGAGATTACCCAGAACAAACAGACAGACAGACAGACAGACAAAAATTTTTTTAGCTACATTTTCGGTATCTGTACCGTGTATACATACATAAGCATTTAGTAAAAAGCAGTTATTTTAATATTACAAACAGCCACTCCAATTTTATTTATTTGTATAGATTTGAAAAATCAACTCAAACGTAACTAAATATAATAGAAGAATAGTATTAGGTCACAGAGTCACAGTTGTATAAAGGACTGTCGGAAGTGTAGCAACACTTCCTTACAATCAAAATCGTTCGTCAAATAATAATTAAAAGGTCCTTTTAATATTATTATCACGTATAACTGCCATATTGTTTGTGACGAGACGGAAACTTGTTCAGTATTTGTATACTATTTGTATACTTGACTGCCTCGTTGGTCTCTCGATTATGAGGTCTCGGGTTCGATTCCCGGGTCGGACTTAATGTTTGTATGATCTACAAATATTTGTTTCGGAGTTTGGGTGTTTTCTATGTATAATATGTATGTATTTACAAAAAAAAAAGTAAATATGTATTTGTATCAGTTGTCTAGTACCCATAACACAAGCTCTGCTTAGCTTGGGACTAGATGGCATTGTGTGAATGATAGAATATTTCGGACATCTAGTCCGAAATATTCTAGAGGTGGGGTTGGAAGCTCTCCCTCATCCGCCGTACTCACCAGACCTTGCATCTACCGACTATTACTTTTTCCAAAATTTAGACAACTTTTGCGCCGATTGCATGGGTAATTAATTACTTCGAATAACAAAAATAAAAAGTTTGAAAAAATAAGTACTTCCACTTATTGCATACAAAACGGCAATTTCATAGGTAAAGACCTATTAATTTAGCGTACAGCCAATTAAAAATTTACGACCAAACTGCTCAAATCAACAATATTTGTAACCCCATAACAAACTCACACATAAATTCTCAAATAACGCTAATATTTGTAGTACAATAAATTAACTACGCGTGAGAAGCATACTTTTATTTATATTAATTCTAGCTGCGCCCCGCGGTGTTACCCGTAGTCGGTGTTGTAAACTTACAACTACAAAAAAAACCAAAACTGTACTATTATATAAAGCTGAAGAATTTGTTTGTTTGTTTGCTTGAAAGCACTAATCTCAGGAATAGAATAGAATAGAATAATCGTTTATTTGGCCCACCGCCGAGACATAAAAAAGTATTACAAAAATAAAATAAACAAGAAACTTAACACTAAGGACAGAAAAGAGAAAGTAACATAAATAAATTATACAGACAAAAAAAAAAAAGTTCTTTTGAGGAACTACTGTTGCGATTTGATAAATTATTTCAGTGTTAGATAGCCCATTTATCGAGGAAGGCTATATATCATTACGTATTCAAATTACAAACAGACACTTAAATTTTATTCATTTTTGTAGACAACTAGCTGATAGCAAAACGTTATTTTGCCTTAAAAAATATTTAAGGATGGGTCACCATTACCATTTAGGGGTATGAAAAATAGATGTTGTCCGATTCTCAGACATACCCAATATGCACACAAAATTTCATAAGAATCGGTCAAGTCGTTTCGGACGAGTTTAACTACAAACACCGCGACACGAGAATTTTATATATTAGATTAAATTCGATTATGTAGTTATTAGACAAAGACAGACACTATTTGTCTTCATAACTAGTAGGCTATACTTAATCTGGTTTATTTCTTTTTCAGATTAACTGATCACATTGCATTCCGTGAACAAATCGTCTACGTGCCCAGGTATTTATATAATATTTACTGGTATATGTCTAACTAGATATACAGTGTGTACTCCGAGGTCGAAGTACATATTAGGTGACTATCTAAGGTAAACAAACATAATGTACAAAGATGCCCGGAAAATGCAAAATGATATGAACGACAACAAAAAAAAGTTGTTAGAATAATTAGCTAATTAAAGCCTCGCGAAGTTCCAAACAACAAAAGTACGAAATCTTGATGCTCCATACAAACTTTGAACCCCTTTAGGGGTTGAGTTTTGTAAAATCCTTTCTTACGGTACTCATATTTTATTTATTTGTTAACATTTTTAAGGTTTATCGCGAAAGGATTTATTCGGATATTACAAACAAATAACGAAATACAAATATGACGGCTTAAAGGCCTCGTATGTGCCCATGGACTAATTTGTTGCCAAGATGTTGAACAAATATATGTATATATAAACAAATACGCATATATTTGAACAAGTAATTCCAGGATCGCTGCCAATGTTAATCATATAAGGTCACCTCCGTATTAAATAAATAATTTGTGGCCTTTGCCAATAAAAAAGTGTTTGCGATTTTGGCAAATCGTCGTCAGGTTCGCTTAATTCCTAACTTTGCGATGACAATATGCACCTATGGGAGAGCCACGCTTCGGCATGCATGGGCTGGCTCGACCGGGGTGATACCACGGCCTAACAGAAAATCCTATTCCATAAAAAACTATCAAGAATGGTTAGGATAGAGCAGTGGCTTTTAAGAGATCTTTTTTTAATTAACTTACGTGTGTTACCTTGTACTTACAGACTACGGGCCCTAAACTTGATGCGTCATATGGACCATCAGGAGACCTTTTTAGAAAGAAACAGGGGCATAAAACAATAACATTCAGCACTATGCCGGCACTTGTAAGCTGTTCAACTGAGTACAGATGAAGGGGAGGGGGTAGCAACCCCCGATTTTTTTCCCTTGTCACATGATTTTTGTACGGCATTGTGACGGCATGGATTAGAAGAGGTATATAATATTAGTAAGATTTAGAGAAATAATAGCAGTTATAACATCTATAGGCGATGGATAAACCTGATTTGAGAATTGCCGTGGCGACGCTTCGCCACTATACCATTGTGTATTGTAATTTTTGATGTGAATAACATCTATCTGTAGGCGCTGGTAAACCTGGTTTTTGGCGTGGTGAGAATTGGAGACGCTTTTAAATAAATTTTGAATTTTTGTATTTTTTACTATAAAGAAATAAAATTGGCGTGTGTTCTTGGCAGTCGACGATTCGACCCGTCTCTGGTACTGGGGTGCACCCGCTCAAAGATGAGGACAGTATTCCACATGAGCCCGAACCTGCGCTTTATAAAGCATGAGGCGGTGGGCCGGTGTGAAACTTTTTAATAAATGCATATGTATACACGATATATGTACCAAATAACTTTTTTTTAAATTCTCTATCTGTTTGTTTCGGGTAATCTCTAATACGGCTGAACCGATTTTGACAGGACTTTCACTGGCAGATAGCTACTGATCTAAGGAGTAACTTTTTTTTTAAGACTAGCTTTGTCCGGCGGCGTTGCCCGCAGTACAACAATAACCGCGGGCAACACCGCGGGGTTCAGATAGTATTGAATAAAAATGAATATTAATGTAATAAACAATCATTTTATTTTATACAAAACAATTTCGATGTTTCACATCTGCTAGGCGTCCCGTGACGGCTGATGTTTTTTTTATTTACTTCCAAGAACCAGTTATGTAAGCAGAGTTCTTTTTAGATTCTGTTTTAATTGTGAATGGAGGAATTATATATATGCAAATAAATTAAATTAAATACTTAGCAACTAAATTGTCTGTTAGTAATTACAAATTTAAAACTTTCACTAAATAAATGCATATGAAAGTATTTACGGTACTGGCATGAAAAAATGTAAATATTTTTTTTTACTCTATCTGTCTGTTTGTTCCGGTTAATCTCTGGAACAGCGGAAACAATTTTAACGGGGCTTGATGATGTAAGGAGTAACTTAGGTTACGTTTAGTTTCGTTACTCGCGGTTGTTGTTGTAAAACTAAAACAACATCATCCACGAGTAACACCGCGGGACGAAGCTAGTATAAAAATAGTTTTACAGAGATAGTTTAGGATTTTTTATTCTATCAAGTTTGTGGTAGAATTATATAAGATCAATTATCTGTGGTGAAGTGACAGGAAGAGGGTGGGAGGTTATGGCCGGAATACTGTCATGGCGGTTTTGGGTCACACAGGCAGTACGAGGAACTAAAACGATTAATATTGTAAAAGCTACATCTATAACAAGTAAAAAGTTTAAAACAAGTTTACATCATTATAAACAGTTGTAGGTACATTGCGTATTTTATTCGAGTACGATTAGTTCCAGAGATTAGCCGGAACAAACACAGACAGACATAACTTACAAAAAATGCTGTTTCGGTATATATACCTTGTATACATATATGCATATAGTAAACAGTGGTTATTTTAATATTGCAAACAGACACTCCAATTTTATTTATTTGGATAGATACCTGCATCTCAGAAACGGAAACCTCCAGCTCCAATGATTTTCATGAAATTTAGTATGTCCCTGTATACTGGTTTCAGGAGCTCTAGGATTAATTTTTAGAAAATTTACCAAAAATAAATACCGAGCAAAACTCAGTCATCCAGATACGGTATACTTAATATTATAAAGTTGAACAGTTTGTGTGGTTGAACGTGCAAACCTCAGAAAGTACTGGTCGGTTTTGAAAAATTATTTCATTGTTAGATAGCTTCGTTATCGAGAAAACTTATAGGCTGTATATCATCAGGAGCGGAGTATCAATAAATAAGGTTGCAAGAACGGGGGGAAATTTTTGGTTTTGAGAACTTCCATTGCTTCTATTAGTTTTTTTTTTTAAGATAGAGTTTCATACACTCATGAATACTCAAATCCATCCCATTTAGCAAAATTTCAACAACTTTTTTTCAACACTATTTTGAATTTTAGATCATTATATTAATAACTAGTGGTCGAAATTCGATTATTATACATTTTTACACTTGGAAGAGTTTAATACCTTCAAATGAGCAATTCTTGTATATCTATAATTCTATACTAATATATAAAGCTGAAGAGTTTGTTTGTTTGTTTGTTTGAACACGCTAATCTCAGGAACTGCTGGTCCGATTTGAAAAATTCTTTCGGTGTTGGATAGCCCATTTATCGAGGAAGGCTATAGGGTATATATCATCACGCTACTACTAATAGGAGCGGAGCAACAATGAAGAATGTTTCAAAAACGGGGGAAATTTTCACGCTACGGGCAATATAAGGCGCAAACGAGGTTGCGTGGGTCAGCTAGTCTATCTATATGCATAAAAAATGAATCGCCAAAATGTATGTACCGCATAACTATCGATCGACTGCACTAAATAATTATTTTTTATGTGTCCGTTATTGTTAGGACAAGGTGTGTGTACAAGAAAAATTAAAAGATAACGGGAAAAGTCTATTTTTTGTCCACCACTGTACACTGCCTGTGGGAAGCTGAGACAGATATGTAGATATGGCGATACGAAGTTCGCCGGGGAACTATTAATATATGTAATCTGAATCTCGAAAACGGATAAAACATTTTTTTTCAAAAGTATGCAGAAAGTTTCGGGGGTGATAAATCGATCTAGCTAGGATTTATTTTTAGAAAGGTTCATCATCATCATCATCATCATCATCAGCCTATCGCAGTCCACTGCTGGACATAGGCCTCTCCAATTGCGCGCCACTTGGTTCGATCCTCGAAAGGTTACCAAAATAAAAATACCGTGCAAAGCTCTGTCTTCCAGGTACTCATTTTTAAGCATCGCCACTTCTCCAACATGTATGTGAATCTCCATATGTAAACTTTAACTGTGCCTTATATACTCCTCCGTTTTTTGTTATGGTATGGTAGCAAACGAGCATACGTATCCCCTGATGGTAAGCGATTACCGCCGCCCATTCACACCCGCAATACCAAAGGCGTCACAAGTGCGTTGCCGACCTTTGGGGGATGGGGCAAGAGATATGGGAAGCGGTTGGGGTATGTGCCTCCGGTATCCTCACTTACTCGGTGAAACACAGCGCAAGCGCTATTTCACACCGGTTTTCTGTGAGGCCGTGATATCACTCCGGACGACCCGACCCATTCATGACGAAGCATGGCTCTCCCACGGGTCTCCGTTCGCATAATTTTCGTAAAAAGGGGTAGCTACAACGTTTTTTTTTACGTATAAATATATCGATAAATATCCTGATTTATAAATAAAAATAAAAACATACACATAAAAACCTACACGGTGTAAGCGAGTGGTTATGATCTATTTTAAAATATGTACTGTAATGCTTTGTCCATAACAATAAAAAAATATATATATAACCAACTGTCTGGTTTAAAAATCCGTCACCACACAGGCAAGGAGACTTTTAGCTGTATCCTTGTGATGACCGATTAAGAATAAAGACTGTCACCAAGCTTTTCATCCCGTACGCGTCGTAACTACAAAATACACCTGCCCTGTAAAGCAAAATACAATTAACAATTCTACTAATATTATAAACGCGAAAGTTTGTAAGTATGGATGGGTGGACGATTGGATGGATGTTTGTTACTCCTTCACGCAAAAACTACTGAACAGATTTGGATGAAACTATACAGTAATATAGCTTATACATCAGAATAACATATAGGCTACTATTTACCGCGATACCCGACATCCACGCGGGCGGAGCAGCAGGCAACAACTAGTAAAGTATAAAATGATTTACGATAAAAATAAGTACCCATAAAATTTGATTGCACTTCCTTTTATTACTTATTAAATAAAATATTAATGACTATATACATGATTTATAAGCAATTTTATTCCTTTAAGTTATCTGGGCTTTCAAATTACTAATATACAATTAAAAGTTTGTCTCTACATATCTGTCCGTCTGTTTGTTTCTTCTGGCTAGTCTCTGTAACAACTGGACTGCTTTATAAGAAGTAACTTAGGCTAATTTGTTTACAAAAAAATAGAGTTAAATGAAAACAAAATTAAAATAGTAGAAAATATCCGATTTAAAAGCAGCAAAACCCGTAGGTAATACCGGCTAGCAATCACATCCTAATCACACTAATATATAAAAGCGAAAGTTTTTAAGTAAGGATGGATGGATGTTTGTTACTCTTTCACATAAAAACTAGTGAACGGATTCGGATAAAACTTTACAGTAATATAGCTTATACATCAGAATAACACATAGGCTACCATTTGCCGCAATAACCGACATATACGCGGGCGGAGCCGCGGGCAACAACTACTATCCTACTAATATTATACACGCGAAAGTTTGTAAGTATGGATGGATGGATGTTTGTTATTCTTTCACGCAAAAACTACTGAATGAATTTGTATGAAACTTTACAGTAACATCGCTTATATATCAGAATAACACATATGTGCCGCGATAACCGATATACACGCGTGCGAAGCCGCAGGCAACAGCTAGTAGTTACTTAAAACATAACATAATGTTGACGCTAAGTTAACTTCCAGTGAAGGACTGTATAATCATGTAGAGTAAATTTGCACGAAGTAATATAGAAATACAAGGATAATTACTAAAACAATATCTACGCTTATATTGACAATGTATTTTAATATGTTAAGTGCTAATATTATTAACTAGCAGACCCACGCAACCTCTATGGCTATTTCACACCGGTTTTCTGTGAGGCCGTGGTATCACTCCGGCCTCCCACATTTACTTATTTGCGACTAATATCGACATTCATAACCTCAAACTTGAAGAACTTGTATCATAACATAAAATGTCTAAGTCACCAATAGCCTCATTTGCTGACCCACTGTTCCCTTGGCAAACCGGTCGAAGGCCGACCTGAGATATTACGTATGTTGTTACGTCATTAATGCTTCAACATAATACACCAACGAATCTTAAGTTTAATCGCGAAGGCAGTCTCTCAAATGTTAATTTGTAACGATAGTTTATAAACAACTAGCTTTTGCACACGACTTCGCCTGCTTGTATGTCACTCATCGCGGTAAAGAGTAGTCCATGTCCTTCCTCAGGAATCGAAGTATAGCTATGGCGAATTTCATTGAAATCCGTGAAGCGGTTTAATGCGACAGTTATTTTTGAATTCATAATAGATAGATATATATGTTCATAGATACATCGAAACTGTTATGTTTGACTGAATTCTTATGAATACTGAAATGTTTGACTGTACGTATAAATAAATATTCCGGACATCTAACACACAAAGCCATCTAGTCAACGCCAAGCTAGGAGTGCTGTAGGTCTGAAACCCACATTCTGTGTGATCGAAATGGTGAATGACTTTTTTTGAGTCTGCCTAGGTGGTGCAGTGCTGGTAGCGTCTGCAAACGCAGTGCTAGATTCGGGTCGAGGGTTCAATTCCCGGGTCAGACAAAATGTAAGCTGAATTGTCATTACCTAGACTTTCCGTACAGTGACAGATCACCATATAAATAATACAATCGATTTTAAAACATAGATGTTATTAAAAAAGTTTTTATTCACATCACAACATTCTTCCATGCGCAAAATTTACATAAACATGTACAAAGAATTCTCTTCACGTAATACGTATTTACTATTTAAATTCCTTGGAACTAGAACTGAAAATGTATTTTTTTACTCTACAGCATCAGAAGGACGGTTACGTTCGACTGTGGTTATGTAGCATTTGTTTAATAAATAATAAATATTTCGGACATCTTACACACAACGCCATCTAGTCCCAAACTAAGCAGAGCTTGTATTATGGGTACTAGACAACTGATATGAATACTTATATACTTTTTTTTGTAAATACTTACATATTATACATAGAAAACACCCAAACTCCGAAACAAATATTTGTAGATGAAACAAACATTTGTTTCGACCCGGGAATCGAACCCGAGACCTCAAGAACAGCAGTCGCGTATGCTACCACTGCGCCACCGAGGCAGTCATTTCATTTGAAAAGGCTCTGTAGGCTAAATGACTTGTTGGATTTTAAAATGTTAGTAAGAAATGGAATAATATAGAATTGTACCATTTTGAGACGGTTTTTATTTTAAGGACCCGTATGACATATCCCTTGGATCTTTCCCCAAGACTCAAAGTATCTCCATGCCAAATATGATAACAATATTTGTCATGGAGACATAGGGCTCCCCTAAGAGCCCGAATGTTGGTTTTTGCATCTAGTCGCCGCCGGCCCTCTCACACAAATCAGTCCGCCATCTAGCCAGAGGGCGCCGTACACTACGTTTAAAATACCAAAGCGGTCTCCACTCCAGAACACGCTTACTAAAATGGTAATCGTTTCTGCGACACATCCTTCTAATCCTACTAATATCCTACTAATATTATAAATGCGAAAGTTTGTAAGGATGGATGGATGTTTGTTACTCTTTCACGCAAAAACTACTGAACGGATTTGGATGAAACTTTACAGTAATATAGCTTATACATCAGAATAACACATAGGCTACTATTTGCCGCGATAACCGACATATACGCGGGCGGAGCCGCGGGCAACAACTAGTACGTAAATATACTATTGTCATAAGAAGATGAGTTAGATGATTAAATAAATAAAATAAAATACCACAAATGTACAAACATGGTTTATTCTAGCCATTGTTTTAACAGACAATAGAACTGTTTTATCTATTAGATCTGCTGTTTTTTTCATGAAAGACTAGCTATTTAGCTATATATAGCTACTAGCTGACCCACGCAACGTCGTTTGCGCCTTATATTGCCCGTAGCGTGAAAATTTCCCCCGTTTTTGAAACATTCTTCATTGTTGCTCCGCTCCTATTAGTAGTAGCGTGATGATATATACCCTATAGCCTTCCTCGATAAATGGACTATCCAACACCGAAAGAATTTTTCAAATCGGACCAGCGGTTCCTGAGATTAGCGTGTTCAAACAAACAAACAAACAAACAAATAAACAAACAAACTCTTCAGCTTTATATATTAGTATAGATAGCTCCCGCGTGTATGTAGGTTATCACGGTAAATAGTAGTCTAGTAATCAAAGTAGGTATTTACATGCCATAAATTGAAAACGGTACAGCGGTTGACCTGTGAAAGCGTAATAAACAGTGAGAGGTACTTTCGAATTTATAGTAGTACTAACTGAACCCCGCAGTGTTAACAGCGGTTATCATCGTACCGCGAGTAATGCCGTGGGACAAAGTTAGTCTAAAAAAGTAGCCTAAGTTACTCCTTGGATCATCAGCTACCTGCCAGTGAAAGCCCCATCAAAATCGGTGCAGCCGTTCCAGAGATTACCCGGAACAAACAGACAGACAGACAGACAGACAGACAGACAGACCGACAGACAGACAGACAAAAAAAATGTTATCTACATTTTTGGTATGTGTATCGTGTATACATACATATGCATTGATCAAAAAGCTGTTATTTTAATATTACAAACAGACACTCCAATTTTATTTATTTGTATAGATGTATAGATGTTTCTTTTTGTATCGCATATAATATTGATATTGACTCATCATTATATAACATCATAATCATATAACACTCACAAATTTCATGACTAGTAATTAATTATTTTCAATAATTGTTTATATCGGTTTTGCGGATATCCGTTTAAACCAACTAACTATTATCTAGTAAGGTAATTGACCCAGTCCTCGACATTGTCCCAAAAGTTGATAATTTTTTTTTTAACTCGTCATAATAAGAATTCATACACACGTATCAATAACACGTTATTTATATATACTTTTAGAGACATCTCTTTTTCAAACCCGGAATTCATTTCTTTGTTATTGGCTGACTAACATTGAAATTTTCGTTTAGTTTACAATAGTGTCCACTCGTGTTCGCCGCTCAGTGTTTATGTTAACGAATTCATTAAGGACCTTACTTGTTTAAAACTGTGTTATTCATAGCTGAAGCTCTTAGAGTGGTAAGTATTTATAGTAACCTATTTTTAACTAAATATATTAAGTAAATATTTTGTTTTCTTACAGTATTTATAATAATTACACGAAATATAAGGGTATCAAATACTAGGACAAAAATCATTTGATTTCCAGTACTTGATACAGATATCATCTACTGGGTATATTCTTGTCTACTCGATTTGATCGTTTTTTTATAATATTCTGATTAGCATAATGTTGAAATTAAGATCGCATCAAATAAAGCTTTTCTAGGTGATTTCTACCCAGTTGTTGATAGGGGTCATCAACTATTGGTACAAACACTATCAAATACTGGTATTAAAGTATTATTTTTATTGTGCAGGTACTTATTGATTGATAAAATAAGTTAAAAATGCCTCCTATAAAGGGGAAAATGTTCAGATATTCTGATTATGAGAAAAGCATATGATGAAAAACTGGGGCATTGGGCGTCCATAGAATAGGGTGAAACATTATTTAAATGTTTTCAATCCATGGTTTAGCGAGAATAGTATCGAAAAGCCTGTGGTATTGTTCATCGATGGGCAAAAAAGACTGAACTAAACAAAGAGTCTATTACTAGAAAAGTCACAAAGGTTTTGTTTGGTTCAAACAGCGAATCTGAATGTGAATCATGGAAACCTTCTGGTGGTAGCACATATGATCTAAATAGCGATAATACTGATGATTATAATATTTTTTAGTTTTATATATTATCTTTTTTCTTATTTAGCCATTTCAAGATGTTAGTTAGCGATTTTTGAAATTTTATTTTTTATTTTTATTGTATCGCGACCCACGCAATCTCGTTTGCGTCTCCTATTGCCCGTAGCGTGATAATTTTCGCCCGTTTTTTGTAACATTCTTCATTGGTGGTCCGCTCCTGTAAGCCTTAGCGTGATGATATATCGCCTATAGCCTTCCTCGATGAATGGGCTATCTAAAACTGAAAGAATTTTTCAAATCGGACCAGTAGTTCCTGAGATTAGCGCGCCCAAACAAACAAACAAATTCTTCAGCTTTACATATTAGTATAGATGATTTTAAGAAGCTTTGCGAAACTAGTTTTTACAATTACTGTGATTTTTTTTAGTTCATTATAGCTTTTTGTAAAGAGTACGACTTGTCAAGTACTGGTGCACTAGCTTGAAAAAGTCATAGTCAATTACTGGGACAAATGAAAATTTGCCACTCAATTATTGGTACATTTTTAGACTGTCAAGAAAAAAACTATATTAAAATAGAAGACACTTATTTTCTTTATTTAAATTCAATTTAAGAGAAATGAAAGACTGGTTAATATATGTTAATAATTAAAAAAATTCTAACTTAAATAAATATAGTGTTATTAAATGAAACGTATTTTTTTCTCACTATTGTGTCAACTACTGGTACATTTACCTTAATTGACAAATCCACTTAGGTAAAGCGCAGTTTTATCAATAGGTATACTAATCCAGCCCACAGGCTTACCATTGTAAATTCTGTACACCAGCATTAAAAGCAGTGACCCACGGACACACCGAGTTATTATATTAGAAAAGTCCCATAAAAATTAAACTTTTTACCTACATTACCGTGGGAGAGCCACGCTACGGCATGAATGGGCCGGCTTGTCCGGAGTGATACCACGGCCTCACAGAAAAACGGTGTGAAATAGTGCTTGCGCTGTGTTTCACCGAGTGACTGAGGATACCGGAGGCCCATAGCCCAAACCCCCTCCCCCTATCTCCCCTCCCTGTCCCCCAAAGGCCGGCAACGTACTCGTGACGCCTCTGGTGCTTGCAGGTGTCCATGGGCGGCGGTAATCACTTACCATCAGGCGATAGGTCTGCTCGTTTGCCTGTCTATAAAAAAAATGCTATCTTGACCCGCAACGATCACAGAATAAAAAAAGTTTAAGTATAATGAAGACAAAAAGTTGTATTAAATGAGTTTACATTAATTATACGTTACATTGTTAGTTTTCATATTAGTTCTTCTAATGGCTTTTTAACCGACTTCAAAAAAAGGAGGAGGTTTCTCAATTCGACCGTATATATATTTTTTTTTTTTTTTGTTATGTGTGTTCGGGCATAACTTCGTCGTTTATGAATCGATTTTGATGATTTTTCTTTTGTTGGAAAGGAGATGTCCCGACGGTGGTACCATGATAAGGAAACTAGGATCTGATGATGGCATCCCAGAGAAATCGAGGGGAACCTTCGAAATTTGTAGGGGCTACTAGTGCATTTGTAATTTTTTTAATAAAGTATTTGAAAGCACTACAATTTAATGGAGGTTTGGAGTCGATCTGATGATGGAGCCGAAAGATAGTCGAGGGAACTCCTCTACGATTTATAGCAGTTGCCTTGTGTTTGGGCTTGTTTAATTTGTATTGATGAGAACTTCACACCTAGAATGGTTGTAACTATCATTAGCGGTCTAATAATGAAGACGAAGAACAGTTAAGGGAACTTCTCAACGATTTAGAGTAGCCACATTGTGTTTCGACTTTATTCAATTATATTGATGAAAACATAATGTTTATCACATATTTTCAAAGGTATTTCAATATTTGCATATGTTTGTCATCATTTCATGATGATGAGCCGATGATGGAAGATACATTTCCTTAACAGTTAGAAGTTGGAGAATAATTCTTTAAATATCAAATGTTTGCGTGTTACCTATATTATTGCGTGGTAGTCGTATTCTTTTAATTTATTTAGGTGAGCTGATAATGGAAGGTACAATTCCTCAATGGTTAGGGGTTAGAGGATAATTCTTTCACTTTCATACGTATGTATAAACCTGTAGTTGTACACTTTCAAGCTATTCAGATGAGCTGATGAACGAAACAAATATTTACAGATCATACAAATATTTGGGCCGACCCGGGAATCGAACCGGAGACCTTAAGCACAGCAGCAAACGTTACCACTACGCCACCGAGGCAGTTTTTAGTATTCTATGAATCGTTAAAATTTGTTACTCTATTGTACCTTCAAGTACTATGAAAATAATAGTATCAGATTATCTCATAATTTCACTTAGCAATTGCAAATATAATCACACTAATATATAAAGGCGAAAGTTCACGACTTTGTTTAAGGTAGTGCCCTCAATGTCTTTGCTTTTTATTAGTAACTAGCTGAATCAAACAAACAAACAGACAGACGGACCGACAGACACGGTACCGTGTATACATACATATGTATTTAGTAAAAAGCGTTTTTTTTAAGATTATAAACACACTCCAATTTTATATATTTGTATAGACTAGCTTACCCACGCAACCTCGTTTGCGTCTTCTATTGCTCGTAGCGTAATAATTTTCCCCCTTTTTCGTAACATTCTTCATTGGTGCTCCGCTCCTATTGGTCTAAGCGTGATGATGTATAGACTATAGCCTTCCTCTATAAATGGGCTATCTAACACTGAAAGAATTTTCCAAATCGGACCAGTAGTTTCTGAGATTAGCGCGTTCAAACAAACAAACTCTTCAGCTTTATATATTAGTATAGAGTATAGATTCGCTTGCTCCTATTCGATCACGGCAAGGTGCAGGTCATTTCAACTTTGACACGATTCACATTGCCTCGTAGATCACGCTCTTGATAACATAAATTGTTCATCTGAATATGAGTTGTTGGCTTGTTGCTTAAGCTCAGTTTTAATACGTGCTTCCAACTCCTACAGTTATTCGCATCAGCGGGAGTAACGTTTATAGGTGGTCACTTACGTAGGTTGGCTCACGCGATTTGTATTAAATAATTAGTTTAACTCACTACTTACCTATGATTATTTACACTAAAAATGTAAAAATAAAAACTTTTTATAAAAAAAAAAACCGACTTCCAAAAAACAAAACTCCCTGCCAAAAAACACTAAAAAGCTCAAAATAAACTGGCTCTTCATAAATTGCAATGTGCCAATTCTTGTCTATACCTAACTCTTTATTCATTTAAATAGTATTATTATTATGTGTGCTAGGTACCTAAAATCTGATTGAAGTCGGTGCCAAGCCAAAATGTAATAGTAGGTACTAAGATTTCGCACTCGCCGCTGCCGGATAGCAGCTCTTCGTGTAGAACAAAACAACCCAAGCAGGCAGACCCGCGCGGGCTGCCTATGGTTGTCTCGAAATATAGCGAGTGTGTTCGCTTCACAGAAAACCGCTGTGAAATAGCGCTAGCGCTGTGTTTCACCGAGTCAGTGAGGATACCGCAGGCCCATACCCCAACCCTTCCCCACATCCCTTTCCCCACTCCCCAAAGGTCGGCAACGCACTTGTGACGCCTCTGGTGTTGCGGGTGTCCATGGGGGCGGTAATTGCTTACCATCAGGTGATACGTCTACTCGTTTGCCCGCTATACCATAAAAAATGCTGTTTTTGCTTTAAGTATTCTGATTCTATTGCTCTTGTGAGACCTTCTATTGTATATAGTTTCCGCCAATGTTTCGAATAGTTCCGGGTTTCTCTTTACGAAAACGACTGCTTCAAAAATGTATAAGTGTCCATGGGGGCGGTAATTGCTTACCATCAGGTGATACGTCTACTCGTTTGCCCGCTATACCATAAAAAATGCTGTTTTTGCTTTAAGTATTCTGATTCTATTGCTCTTGTGAGACCTTCTATTGTATATAGTTTCCGCCAATGTTTCGAATAGTTCCGGGTTTCTCTTTACGACAACGACTGCTTCAAAAATGTATAAATATTTTTTTTTTCTGACATCTGTATACATATATATATACATCGGACATGTATAAGGATGGTAATGTCATAATTTTATACTTTTTAAAATATGGTACACAACTATCTGTGGATTTTAACTTGAACAAAGCTCTTATGCACTGCTTTTGGGACTTGAAAACAATATCTTTATGTATTGAGTTTCCCCAGAGTATGATGCCATACCTAAAAGACGCAAGTTTAATGAGAGCGAAGGCTGCATTGCTGTTCTTTTTGCATAACTCTTCACTATCTGATTTCCAATTAAGTTTTACTATCAATATTTAGTCCTAGGAATTTCGTGTTACCCGCGGTTATTGTTGTACCGCGAGTAACGCCCGAGTAAGTCCCGTCAAAATCCGTCCAGCCGTTACAGAGATTACCCGGAACAAACAGACAGACAGACAGACAGACAGACAGACAAAATTTTTTTTAACTACATTTTTGGTATATGTATCGTGTATACATAGACATGCATTGATTAAAAAACAGACACTCCAATTTTATTTATTTGTATAGATATGTGATATTCATATCTGTAACTATGTTATGCCTTTGCAAAAATTGTATCAAATTTCCAAGGACACTATCTTGTCCCACTCCATAATAAATTGTCCGTAAATAAGATGTGTAAGTTTCTTCTTTTTGTTCATTAAAGCTATTTGTTTTTTAGTGTATTGTCTCCTATCTGTCAGGTAAGATTTTATTAGGATACTAGCTGTCCCGGCAAACGTCGTTTTGCCATAACTACTAATAAATTAAAAAACATTGTCCAACTGACAAAATTGTGAATCTAAACCATTCCCAGATCCCCTTGAACACACACAAAAAATTTCATCAAAATCGGTCCAGTCGTTTGAGAGTAGTTCAGTGACATACACACTCACAGAAGAATTATATATATAAAGATTTACATTACCACGTACTCTGTAACTATCTAGCTTCTCTAGTAGGATATTATGGTCTACGTAATCAAAAGCCTGTGTCATATCGCAAAACGAAAATGCTAGTTACGTTCATCACGTGAAATAAATGGCTACACAAAATATTGCATGTTAAGCATAATTACAATTGGTGAGTACTCGTTAGGAAGGCACCCATCTGTGAAACGTGATACGCCAGTTTTTTTTTCTTCGATCAAAT
Organism: Spilosoma lubricipeda; assembly: GCA_905220595.1. Taxonomy (NCBI): domain Eukaryota; kingdom Metazoa; phylum Arthropoda; class Insecta; order Lepidoptera; family Erebidae; genus Spilosoma; species Spilosoma lubricipeda. The sequence continues at coordinate 10,507,429 of HG992296.1, read as the reverse complement.
GAGCGTAACTTTTCTTGATGTTAAGGTCGGATAGATGAAGAAGTTTTCATTCGCGGTACCTTTCATTATTATAAGTAACGCGACACCAATGCTGCCCAAAGTTTTAGGTTGAATTCGTTTTCAAATATCTTTACGGATTTCTACATGTTTTGATGTAAGATTCTATACAAGTATAATATTATGTGGGCACGCGTTTTGAAACTTGTAGAGAACTGCATTCTTAAGAGGTATCTCAACAAAATATTAAGAATAGAAAGATTTCGTTGGTCTAGAGGTTAGCGTAAGCGACTGCAGATCATGAGGTCTCGGGTTGGATTCACGGATTGGACTGCTGTTGGGTTTTTCTTACAAGAAATTCTTAATAGCAGCCCGGAGTATGAAAGATGGCGGTGTTTCCTAGGAGAGCACGTTAAGACGTCGGGTCCAGGTTGCCATGAACATCTATGGCAATCGTTATTGGGAAGTCAGTGCCCTCAAATATACTGACAACTAGTTCAATCATCGAATTCAGTTCGCCCTCAGAATTGCGGAGGTCCGATGCCAGTTGCTCGGTGTTAAAACTGATATTCAGGTAAAACCGGTTGAACTAATAGCCGAACTCAAAACTCGGGATTAATAAAGGCTGAGGAGATGAAGATGATGAGAAAGACATAAATACAACAACCTTATGTTTCTTTAGAATATTTTTATTGTGCGATTCAGGAATTACTCGTTCCTACATAGTTCTTTTCGTTTTTACTAGATGGCACGGAGTTAATATGTTATTTCTTTCTGGACAACTACATAAAGAAAAATATGGAATACTAGTTGTTGCCCGCGGCTCCGCCCGCGTGTATGTGTTATCACGGAAAATAGTAACCTATGAGTTATTCTGATGTATAAGCTATATTACTGTGACATTTCATCCAAATCTGTTCAGTAGTTTTTGCGTGAAAGAGTAAAAACATCCATCCATACTTACAAACTTTCGCGTTTATAATATTAGTAGAATTAGTAGGATACTTAACCTTTATGATGAGAATAAAATGGCTGTAGCAATAGGTTAATTATGCTACTATTAACAGCATGCAACAAAATAAGAACAATTAATCAAATGCTTTGTAATTGCCTGTTACACCATTAATATGTAAATATTTACATTGTTGTTTTAATGTTAATACTTAATTGTTTGGTTAAATTTACATATATTGGCGTTACTGTATATATAATATTCCATTTCTTTATTTTTGTTTCAGATTTCGTCTCAAAGTGTCTTACTCCTACGAAAGGGTAATTATTTCTTTCTATACATTCTAGATAATATATGAATGAAAAAATAGGTTTATGGTATCTTATCTTCATTAAATTCAAATTCAAAATCATTTATTCAATTAATACACTAAGTGACATTTATGAACGTTAAATTGAAGCTGTAGTTAAGAATCATAGATCGACACAAACAGACGCCACAGCATGTGCTGTATTGTCGAGGTAAATTAGGTGAAAACACCAAAATCTACTGCCTGCCTGTGTCGATCCATAACTTCCAGTTTCCAAAATGCGTAGAGCCTCATGAGAAGAATACTGGCAAAGAAACTCATGGCCACTCTTTTCAAAGTCAGATTTTCAGGTACAGTACAGGTACAATAGTGTTATTTTTTTTTTTTTTTTTTTTATGTTTGACCCTGCTATAATGACTCTACTCTGCCTGATGGAAAGCATAAGCAGAATCCAAGAGTGATGGTCACCATACTGCGAATGCAGACAATGCAACAATGCAGCATGGTGACCCACACCATGGTGGGCTAGTGATGCTTTCGCATCATTGGGCCTCCGGTCTCGCACTCACCAACGAAACACGACAGCATGATCGCTGTCATTTTACGTTGATTTTCTGTGCGAGGGTAGTACCGCCCCGGTCGAGCCGGCCCATTCGTGCTGAAAGCGGCGTGGCTCTACTACCTTGATTTAGTTAGTATTACATGTAAGGTACAGGTAAGCTGTTGCCACTTGAATTTCCTTTTATTAAAATGCTCCAAAATCTAACGCTCAAACAAAAAAAAGAAAAAAAAATCACTCATTGATAACGTTAAAGGTTTTAGTCTATTATTACTCCTAGATGTCCTGAAACTCTTATCTTATCGTCAGATAGACTCTTGAGTTCTATTATTTTACACTACAATTGATCCCTTTTGATTATTCATTAATCACCTATAATGTCCCACTGCTGGCCCAGGTCTCCTTACAGGAGAAGGTTAAGGCTTACGTCCCCACGTTAACCGAGTGCGAGCTGGGGACTGACAAGACAACGTTGTGGCTACGTAATATTGCCGTTGGATGTTTTTAAGCCGCCCAAAGGCCTCCAACTAAGCTTCACGACTGTGTAGGATAACAACCGGTACCGACTGCTTAACGTGACCTCCGAATCACGGAGACGCTCATGATATAATGCCACCAGCGGTCATCCAGGTACTGACCGCGCCATCGTTGTTTACCCTCGTAGCCGATGCACTCGATGATTGTTTCTAATCACCGAGTACAACTGGACTATGAGCGCCTCCTTTGATTATAATTGTCCTAATTTTCCGTGGGTGAGCCACACTTCGGCCAGAATGGGCCGGCTCGATCGGAGTGATAGCCTCACAGAAAACTGGCGTGAAACAGCGCTTGTGCTTTGTTTCACCGAGAGAGTGAGGATACCGGAGGCCCATATCCCAACCCCTTCCCCCTTCTCCATTGTCCAAAGGCCGGCAACGCATTTGTGACTCCCTTGGGTGTTACAGGTGTTCATGGGTGGCGGTGATCGCTCAATATTAGGCGATACGTCAGCTCGTCCTACAATTCCATAAATAATATATATATATATATATATATATATATATATATATATGTTGCTTATAGTATCCTAGTCTTAAAAATAATATAATGTTCTATAATTATCACCTACACAACTACATTCTGTATACTACAAAAAGTTCAAACACATTTAAATAAATAAATATTTCGGACATCTAACACACAAAGCCATCTAGTCCCAAGCTAAGCAATGCTTGTGTTATGGGTACTAGACAACTGATACAAATACATATATACTTTTTTTTTTAGTAAATACATACATAATATACATAGAAAACACCCAAACTCCGAAACAAATATTTGTAGATCATACAAACATTTGGTCCGACCCGGGAATCGAACCCGAGACCTCATGATCAGCAGTCGCACACTGCAACCGCGAGACTAACGAGGCAGTCAAATACTCGATTAGAACAAAATCGCATTAGCACATCCTTATTATCGGGTACAATGACCTCGATCCAGGTTGCGTACAGCAATGTCAACATATTGACATCGTCAGTGTTACTCTGTCACTCTCAAACAACCGTTGTGTTGCAATAAAAGAAAAGAGTAAATAGTATTGAACTCTATAGTGTGGGTAAGGTACATAGTCAGTCCTGGGTTTTTACATTTCGTTGGTCTAACGGTAAGCGTTTACGACTGCCGATTAAGAAGTCTCGGGTTCCAATTCCCGGGCGAAAGTCTGGAGTATGGATGTTTGGCAGTGCTCACGCCCATGCTTCGAAGAGCACGTTAAGCCATCAGTTACGGTTGTTATGAACATCTATTTAAATCGTTATTGGGAAGTCAGTGCCCTCAAATATATGAATTCAGTTCACCTTCAGAGTTGCTTAGGTCCGATGCCAGTCGCTTCGTTTAAAAAACTTACATTCAGTTGAACTAGTAACCTCCTCAAAATAATCTTGGGAATAATTGAGTCTGGAAAGATATATCTGTTTTAAAGGCATTTTTGTAGTAAAGGATAACATCAGTGATTCTCGAGTGTTAACGGATGTCGGAGGGCGTAGGTGTCGGTCCTTCGACACTCTCATCTGGTGAAATCTAGCGAAAAAGTTGCTTAACGCTGGATTAGTCACGCATTCCACTCAGATATTTCATACAGAGAATTACATTAAATCGAGTGAAGGCGCAAAGGAAAGCAGATATCTATACAAATAAATAAAATTGGAGTGTCTGTTTGTAATATTAAAATAACCGCTTTTTACTAAATGCATATGTATGTATACACGGTACATATACCAAAAATGTAGTTAAAAAATTTTTTGTCTGTCTGTCTGTCTGTTTGTTCCGGGTAATCTCTGGAATGGCTGGACGGATTTTGACGGGACTTTCACTGGCAGGTAGCTGATGATCCAGGGAGTAACTTAGGCTACTTTTTTTAGACTAACTTTGTCCCGTGGCGTTACTCGCGGTACAACAATAACCGCGGGTAACACCGCGGGGTTCAGCTAGTTTAAAATAAAACAGAATCAATGATTCTGATTACTCATCTTCCTAACTTTTATCATTTCCAAGATCATTTAGGATCGGCTACTAGTTCAACCGGTTTACCTGAATATCAGTTTTTCCACGAAGAGACTGGCATCGGACCTTCGTTCCGCAACCCTGAAGATGAACTAAATTCGAAAATTGAATTAGTTGTCAGTATAATTCAACAACCAAGTTCCGAAGCATTAGCTCACTTGGTCAGTGAAGCCTCTGGTAGAATTAAGTATAAGTCCTATACTGCTCTTTGGAATGTCAGTACTTATTTCTCCCACAGCTTAGGTAGAAATTTACATCCTGTGTCACGAGAGACTTTACAAACATGCATGAATCGAACACAAAGTACACACAGACTCGGAACAACAATTTGTAGACCACACGAAGTGTTTTCCCATGTGGAAATTTAACCCTGAACACTTGACGTAGGGAACAGCGGCGTGGCAAGTCAAATAAAAACAAGAACATACATTAAAATAATGTACCGTAATAATTGAGTTTTTTAAATTGACATTACTACAAATTGCAGTGTTTGTCGTCACTAGGTCATATTTATTAGTCAAGCCTTATTCAACTTCTTATATAACTTGAACATAAAGCCAAACTTAATAAGTAATCGGCTAGGAGTTGCCGAACAATCACGAAGGTAGACGAACTGAGCTAATATACAATATACTTACTGACATTTTTTTAAGGAATAGGAAGTATGGCCTGATGGTATCCGATCACCGCAGCCCATGGACACCCATGAACACCAGTGGCGTCACAAGTGCGTTGCCGGCCTTTGGGGAATGGGAAGGGGAATTGGGGGAGGGGTTAAGGTATGGGCCTCTGATATCCTCACTCACCCGGTGAAGCACGGCGTAAGCGCTGTTTCACAGTGGTTTTCAGTGAGGCCGTGGTACCACTTAGGTCAAGCCAGCCCATTCATGCGTGGCTCAGGTTTGTTTGGTTGAACGTGCTAATCTCAGGAAGAGTACTGATTAGAAGTAAAAAACTTTATGGTTGCATTTTATGAGCGGCGGTGGTAAATTTTTTGCAGGTGATCATGCTCATTTACCCCTCAACTGCTTTTATGACACCTAAACGTTCTCAAGCAATTGTAAAAAAGACAAAAAGCAAATCTATGAACAAATCATAATTTTTACAGAAAGACTTGGCAAAAAAACAAAATGGGTACTTATTAGAGTTTTTGGTAAGCATGATAATAATGTAGTCAAAAACTATTTACAGAGAATGATAATAATTCACTTGCTAATGATAGACAACAAAAAATTTAGTCAAAGTTCAATTTTTCTTTTTTTTTATGCGGCTTCACTTTATAAGATAAAAGGATAGGCCAGAAAATCCCTTGATGTCCAGCTCTTTGGGGATGCAAAAACCGCGAGTGAGTTGTTTTCCCTAAAATCTACCATAGCGGCCGACTGGGAAGCACACTGGGAGTAGTGTGCCTAAAGTCGGCCGTCAGGGTTCTCACTGAATCGACGCCACGAATTTTAGTTCTAAACTTTCATCGATAATGACGTGGCGTACCAATCGCGATTTATTTACCATCTTATCTTGGCACTACCTATCTATATTTTTATCGCACGCTCTCTCGGGTACTAGAAGGAGAGTAACCAGGTACACTCTCAAAAAGAAATCCCTGGAACCCTTACTTCAAGCCAATAACGGTTTTTGGATAGTCCTCTCTTACGTGAGAACCCCGATATTTCTTTGCAGATAGAAATCTATACTAATATATAAAGCTGAAGAGTTTACTTGTTTGTTTGAACACGCTAATATCAGGAACCGTTGGTCCGATTTGAAAAATTCTTTCGGTGTTGGATAGTCCATTTATCGAGGAAGGCTATAGGGTATATATCATCACGCTACTACTAATAGGAGCGGAGCAACAATGAAGAATGTTTCAAAAACGGGGGAAATTTTCACGCTACGGGCAATATAAGGCGCAAACGAGGTTGCGTGGGTCAGCTAGTACATATATAGAAATAGATACTACCAGCTGTCGAATAGTGACTGATAAGTTCCTATCTTAGTAAATCGACCAACCACGCAGGAAATAGCACTGCACAGACAAGAAAAACTTAGATGAAACATTAAACTCCTCGTCTGGCCACCGTTAACTGCTGGCCATTAAAAGCTGTTGATGAACTTTACTTTAGTTATATTTAATACACACATACATTACATTTACATTATGTATAAAGGTGTCAGGTTCACATACAGTACGGTACAGTTCATGACTATTTAATATGTAATGTACGTTTTAGTACATTCACCTTTTGAAGTGTGTAGGTACGTCATATAAAGTTTTAGGTATTTCATCTAACCGTCAGAAGAATCAAAAATAGTTGTTAACACTAAATAATTTCTGACCATTGTGTTGTATTGTTAAACACTGCAACATTGCTGAGTTGAGTATTCGACTTTTTTATATTGTACTAGTTGTTGCCCGCAGCTCCGCCCGCGTATTTGTCGGTTATCGCGGTAAATAGTAGCATATGTGTTATTCTGATGTATAAGCTATATAACTGTAAAGTTTCATGCAAATCCGTACAGTAGTTTCTGCGTGAAAGAATAACAAACATCAATCCATTCATTCATACTTACAAACTGTCGCGTTTATCTTGTTATATATAAACAATAAGTATAAGTAAGATGTATAATATATATATATATATATAATATGTATATATTTTTAAAGTAATAAGTCTTTCAAGCGGTCACGCTGCTTGAGGTTGTCTAAGCAATTTATTATCTCAATTATCTTTTGTATATAAAGTTATTGTTCTTCATACGTCTGGGAGCCTTGCTAAAATAAAAACAATTGTTTATTATTGAATATAACTTGTTTATTAATGTCAATAATATCATTTAGGATTTAATTCGAAACTTTTTTGAATGCTTTATGTTTTCTTTTCACAAAACCATTTCTTTCATCTAATCTTAATAAAATACGTAAAATGTAGAGGGGCTGGGACGGCACTATTGACAGTCACATAGTCCTATCAATTTTGCGTATATTTATTAACAATATGGGTTTTCTCTATGTACTACTCAAACATAACTGTACTAATATCAAATTCTAAAGAAACTACGCTGGGCTTATGTAAGGTTGAAGTTAATTTGTTTGTTTGAACGCGCTAATCTTACGAACGAACGGTTTGAATCTTACAATTGTCCTAGTGTTGGATAGTCCTGTTATCAAAGTTAATCTATATAGCATTACACTACCACCAATAGAAACCTAGCAATAATAAAGAACAGTGAGGAACGAACGAAGAGTTCCGTACCATTATCTACACATCATTAGACACTGTATTATAACTTTTTAGTTTTTTTACTTCGTTTCACACACAGTCGACATGCGTGGTAAATACATATATCCATGCAAAGTTTAGCACTAACCATTTGGACGATAAGCTGAAGACGGAGGGACGGACGGACATGACGGAACTATAAGTGTTTCGAGGCGTGAACTAATATTTTTTTTTCTTTTGAGGAATAGACAAAGATGTGCGTGTCAGCTGGTATCAAATAAGTAGTAAATATTTGTGGACATACTAAGTACCAATACTAGATACTTTAAGATCACGAGAACGTCATTAGAGTTAATACATAACGACCGTTTTTACAAGACCAACCTCTTGTTTGTGGTTTTCTTGTCCAATTGACAAAAGTCAATTTTTTACTATTTCGTGCGTGAAACATTAATTTTTTTTATATGTGTGGGTAATATAAATATAACGTTCGTGGATCTTCACGAATCATTAATTTAAATTATTCTGCTACTACAAAAAATTTAGTGTCATTCAGATGTTTCAACAGTTTTTTCTACCTTACGTATGAAAATCTATACTAATCATTAATATTATAAACGCGAAAGTCTGTAAGTATAGATGGATGGATGAATGGATGGATATTTGTTACTCTTTCATGCAAAAACTACTGAACTAGGATTTGGGTGAAATTTTACAGTAATATAGCTTATACACAGAATAACACATAGGCTTCTATTTGCCGCGTAACCGACATATACCCGGGCGGAGCCGCGGGCACCAACTAGTAAATACATAGTAGTATATACATTGGCTAAGAGGAACATACTATCGACAAATTTGAAACATGAACCACCAAAAGCTATTTCTCGTTTAAAGGTATTAGATTTATTAATGTTTTTAATTTTTATAACTAACATCAGTCATTAAGCGGCGCTGATTAATAACCCATGGTCCGTTACAACACCAAGAACACCTATAGCATGTAGACTGTGACTCTGTATAGGCAAAATTAGGTTAGACATTATAAATCTAAGGTTGACTGGTAGAGAATGCCTTAGATATTAAGTCCGCCAATGCACCACAAGTGTATAATGTATTAAATAAATAAATATAAGTACAAAGACATTAAAATTATTTAACTGGTAGTGACTACACTCCTTTGGAACGTGGGGTGCGACTGGGTCCTTCGAGAACGTCTCTCCTCCGGGCTGGGCGTAATTTGTTACGGCGATGACACATTGGTCACAGCCCGGGGAGCGAACTTCCAGGAGGCGGCGCGCCTGGCCACCATTGGTGTTTCTCTGGTGGTCGGGCGCATCGAGGCACTGGGCTTGCGGGTGGCCCTGTTATTCCATGGGCCCCGTCGTGGGCCGCCCCCCGGCGCCTCCATCGTGGTCAACTCGGTCCTCGTACCGGTTCGGGCCCGAGTGAGATATCTGGGCCTGATCCTCGACGGTAGATGGCTCATCGACGTTCACTTCCGACACCTTGGACCGAAGCCGGTCGACGCTGCTTCTGCCCTTGGGCTACTTTTGCCAAATTTGGGTGGAGTCAGCGTGCTGGAAGTGCTCGCCTGTGGTTGAATTCCAGGCGGAGAGTGGCAATCGCTGATGGATTGGCGTGAAGCCGGCCGTTGAGCCACGATGGCTAGATGGTCGTTCCGGATTTAGACCCCACGGGCTGTTGATGCTGTTATTGTACCGGGGTAACACCGCAGGGCTCAGCTAGTATGCACTAAGTCTGATGTTGTAGCCAGAATCATTGCATATGTTCTGGGTCCTAATCCTTTCATAAAGGCGAACATTGCTTCCACATGAAATCGTTCGACGTTAGTATCTGCAGAATAAAAACAAATTGATAGAAGGGACAGTTGAATATTTTATTAATTGCAACATTTGGCCATTATATTCTGAAGGTAAAATTAAGCAACTACAAAGTGTGAATATGTTTTTATATTCTCATTAATATTATATATTCTATACATATAAATAAAATTGGAGTGTCTGTTTGTAATATTAAAAGAAAGAAAATTGTAAACACTATTTATTTTTTAAAAGGAGCATATGTGGAGTTTCTTGCCAGATTATTCTCCATGAAGGGTAGGCTGCACTTGGAACTGGTGAATAGAACCACTCGATTTTTTTATATTGATTATAAACAAGTGCCTGTAAAAAGTGGCTATTTGAATAAATTCTTTTTTTACTTTGACTTTGATGATAAGGAATAACTTAGGCTACTTTTTTTAGACTAGGTACGCGGTACGACAATGATCGCGGGTAACACTGCGGGACTCAGTTAGTTTAATTAATATAATTTGACTCATTCGTTTCAGTGTGCGACCTTAGAGATTAGCTTCCATTCATTAACCGGACGTCCTTAGGTGTACTTGGGCAATTGGAAGTAAATGCTCAGAAATGCCATTGACCTTTAGACATTCAACTCTCTTGGCTCATTTGAAGTTTTCAATATTAGGATACTTTTTGTCGATATACGCAAGCGATGTCACAGGCAAAAGCTATACATAAGGGAGCTAGTCTTTTTTTCCAAAGGGATCTTTCTTTGACCAGCTCATCAGCTGATCAACTTTTGAATATCAGCAAATTTATAAACTTTGTGGCGTTGTCTCTATTGTGTAGGTCTGAAGTCGATACCTATGTAAAACAATTATTATTGGTTAATCATCGGATGTCATTAAATCGTGGCCACTTTCGCCACTTAGATAAAGATACCTAAATTGAATAAATTATCGTACTTTCGCAGTTTTATAATTTAACTAGCCGAATCCCGCATTGTTACCCGCTGTTATTGTTGTACCTCGAGTAACGCCGCGGGACAAAGTTAGTCTAAAAAAAGTAGCCTAAGTTACTCCCTGGAACATCAGCTACCTACCAGTAAAAGTCCTGTCAAAATCGGTCCCGCCGTTCCAGAGATTACCCGGAACAAACAGACAGACAAAAAAAAATTTAACCACATTTTTGGTATATGTACCGTGTATAAATACATATGCATTAAGTAAAAAGCGGTTATTTTAATATTACAAACAGACACTCCAATTTTATTTATTTGTATATATTTATTTTCTACTTCAGATACCACTTGTGGATCGTTGGTGCCTGAAGTAGACAGCAAACCTATGGATTAGTTGGTATAATTGGTATTTAAAGGTTGAACATTATATTTGCACTGTATATGATTGTAGTAACAGACAGATAGACAGATAAATAGGTCCGTCAAATGCCTCTTAGTATTTTTATTTATACACAAGGTTTTCGAAGCTATTACTTTCAATGGTTAGCGACTATCTAACAGTGGCACATGTTCAAATGGTTGGAATTGGGTTTATTGACCTCTCAATGTTATCATAGGTGAAGGCAAGAGAAAGGATGTTTGCGTTAATTGTGCTTCACGGCTTAGTAAGCAACATTCCCATCACCACGACACAGCAAAGTATATTCAAGAGATCGACTGCTTCGGTCGCAAGTGATAGCGTATGTGACTTCTGAATTTAAGGTCTCGGGTTCGATTCCCGGGTCTAACCAAATGTTGGTATGATCTGCAAATATATGTTTTGGAGTTTGGGTAGTTTCTATGTATAATATGTATGTATTTACACAAAAAGTATATATGTACATTTTTGAATCAGTTGTTTAGTACTTATAGTACAAGTTATGCTTAGTTTGGGACTAGACAGCGTTGTTTGTTAGATGTCCAAAAATAAAGAAAAAAACATCATCAAAACTTTGATCGGTCAAATTGCCTAAAATGAGTTATCGTTGGAAAGTCGTGAATTTACCTTCGGAGAGCCACGTTTCGCAACGCACCTATGACGCCTCTGACGTTGCGGGTGTCCATGGGCAGTGGTAATTATCATCAGGTGATACGTCTGCTCGTTTACCCCCTATGCCATTAAAAAAGCTATTCCGTGGCACATGCGGTGTCCGATACATGAGCTAGAAATGAAACATTGAGTACTAAGTCCCCGTATATTTACTAACACAAAACGCTAAAGAACGATTGTACACTATAACGAAAGACATAACGCCGTAGTAAGCGATCTCCAATAACCAAATATCTAAAATTCGCCATTTCCAATCACTCGACAACGAATGCCACCACGATAAACTTATCGCTGAAGCATCGACCTCGCTTAAACAAACGTCCAACCAACTTGCAGCTACTCTGATTTATTCTCGAGAGTCTAGTTTTTAGTCTAACTTCAACTTAGACTTGCTGTCCTCGTATCGAGTGTGTCGCTCTAAAATCAATTCCTATGTAAAACAATTACTATTAGTTCATCATTGGGTGACATTAAATCGTGGACACTTAGATAAAGACACCTAAGTTAAAGAAACTGTATAATATGCAGGGGTTTCGGGGGCGATATATCGATCTAGCTAGTATTCATTTTTAAAAAAAGTACCCAAGAAAATACCGAGCAAGGCTTGGTTATCTAGTTACTGATAGTTAATATAAGCAACAATGCCTTGTAATCATGTATTCACTCGAATACTTCTATTACCTGCCAGAGTCACCATAAACGTCAGTGGTCAACTTTCACTGTTCATAACTGGTGTACAGTGATACCAGCTGTCAATCATTTACATAATCTATGAATATTGAAATGAATTCATGCTTTTTTAGTCGCCACTGCTCCGCTTTTGAGAGTCGTGTAGTGTTGTTATATAGCCCATTACCTTAGTCAAGAAATAAGAATAGCAAATTCACCACCATTACCATCATCCTTCTTCCAAATTACTATGCATGCAGCCGAGCTAAGTTTGCACCTCCACCACCACCACCATCCACCTTTATATGCGGCGCCCCGCCCACTTCCCCACTCACCTTTCCATGATCGCCCTGTCGCATTAATGTCACAGATACACGCACAAGACAGACAGAAGTTTTGAGTTTGTTTGCTTGTTCGCAAGGTTCAAACTTAGCTTGACTGCGTTGTAGGTTAGGATCCAGTCCTGGATTTATAAATAGGCCGTATAGGCCGCGGCCTAGGGGCGGCAGCGTCCTAGGGGCGGCAGATTTCAGAGGAGACTTACTTGAGTTCAGAGGATAAAAGTGAACACATTCAATGGTTTTTTCATGGTTTTTTTATACTTAAAAAATATATAGAAAGTCATTCCCATCGAAACCTATATTATTGCAAGAAATGGTTTCGAGCAAAACAAATCCTGTCATTTCACAAAAAGTGGGAGAATGTATTCCGATCATCGCCGTTATTTACCAAAAAATATATTTTATAGAAAAATGAAGAATAATGAAGTTAGAGAAAGGAATTGGCTCGTCTATTCGGAAAGCAAAGGCCCCGTATTCTGTGGACCCTGTTCGGCCTTTGGATCTATTGCGAACAGGACACAGTTTGACGAGGAAGGATTCAATGATTGGAAGAATGCAGAAAAAGCCGAGTCTCTCGTGAAATATTATACCAATGACTTAGAGGACGATTTGATTCAAGAATGTGTGCATTTTCACAGTCACATTTGCTCTGATAAAACTGCAGAGTGTGCAGTGAAGCCTGGATCAAACTCACTACTCAGTCTCTCAATGTTTTTGAGGTCTCTGTCTAATGTTTACCCTAACTTGGATATAACACTTTCCATTCCGACTACAAATTGTTCTGAAGAAAGGAGTTTTTCCTGCTTAAAATGCGTGAAAGATTATCAAAGGTCTTCATTGTCTCAAGAAAAAATGAATTCTCTAGCTCTGCTCTACATAGAAGCAGAGATAATGGACACCATAAACTATGATGATATTATAAATGATTTTGCTATTAAAAAATACCGTAAAAATTGTATATCTTGTTTCCTTTTTACGGTCTTTCGTAATGACTAATTCATTCGTTTATTTAATTTTAAGGCCGTCTTTACTAAAAATGGAAAACTATTATTTTAGAAAAATATGTACATAAGGCGGCGGAAATAAAGTGGCCTACACTCATAAAAAATATAAATCCGGCACTGTTAGGATCAGCTTGAAATCTAATACGACACGGTCGAACTTTGATTGTCTACTTGATACAAGTAACATCAGGCCTCCACAACCCTACTTGGGTTCAAGCTAAGCGACAATAAAGTTTTTTAGGTAGAGTGTTAATGGGGCTAATCCCGTCCACACGCTCACCATTGTAACTCCTATACACCAGGACCAACAGCAATGACCCACGAGCACACCGAGCTATGACACTCAGGAAGTCCCAGGAAAAATTAAAACCATTTTGGCACCAGTAAAGAAATTAATTGGAAGAAGACTGGAGGAGTTGGAAATATAGTGGTATAAACATATATAAATTTAAAAGTCTATAAAGTATATAAACAGACTTTTAAATATATATAAACATACATTTAAAAGTCTGTTTATATATTTATATCTATAAACAGAGTAGATAGACTGTTGTCGCACATCAAATTAAAACTTTCTGAATAGTGGATTTCGAAGGAGTATAATAGTGTGATAATTTTAAAATGTATTAGTCAACCAAATTTTTAAGTGATTAAAATACTCGTCTATTTTAGTGTCACGTTTTATTAGGTGGCGTCCATTAATTACATCAGGCGTTTAGATGGGAAGGTGGTCTAGCCAAAATTCATCTAATCTTACTTTAAGTAGAGAATTTTAGAAAGATCACGTAATTTTATTTTTTTACAAGAAATGAAGCATTTTTTTTTAATTTTCATTGTAATTTCTGCTTTTTGAGTAATATTAAGTGCTAGTTTTAATTATCATTAAATAAAAATAATAAACAAATTATTATTTTTCTGTTGTATAGTATATAGTGTCAATCCAATGCATTTGCATTAGAAACACACATCTTGAAACTTAAGCTTGAGCTTAGAGGATGGGTTAGGCCCAATCTCAGGACATCTCACCACGGGGAGGTCACAAAATCGCTAAAAACGTCACACATAATTAATGAATGTGTGACGCGTCATCGGTGTCTCTAACTGCATTGGTTTTATCTCGAATTTTGCATATATTATATTTTATAATCATTATAATATTTATGACCTGTCCATTCGCATTTTTATGGGACGTTATGGAAGTCATGCTTTTTTTAATATCTTATTTAAGATCAGAGGTTAAATAGATGCTTTTAGTCTTATACCTAAGGCTGAATGTACACATACATATGTACATTCAGTGTCCTTGTATTGACGGACTAAGACTACGAAGTATCAGCTCTATTTATCCCATGAATGTTGTGAGAGGCAACTCAGGGAACAAAACTACACAGGTCAACATTACTGCCAAGGGAATGAAAACTTGATACAGACTCTATAGCAATCCGTTCATACAGCATAGTATAGTAGGCTAAAACCTTTCTAAAAAGGCCTATGTCCAACAGTGGACTATTGTACGCTGTTGACGATTGATGATGACATGCAGATGTTTAATTCGAAATACCGAAGCTGCCTTAGAAATTACCTCTTGAGACTAACTTGAACTTGTCTCACGTAAGCAGAGATCACAGCTGTCTAAATCTATTCTTAAAAGAAGATTTTGAGATAAACATTGTTCTCAAATAAGTTATTCACAAAGATTAACTCATCTATACTCACTTGATTATAGATCAGTGAAGTTTCAAGGGATATTCAATAATCTTTTTCTTTTTAAAATCAGTTTTAAAGCTAGATTTAGAATTTCGTATCTCAATTCCAACAATGGAGTAATAGATAGTAAGCTTGTTGGTCGAAAGCTAAATCCTCACAAATGTTTTTGTTTACTGCGTAAATGTCTTAAATAAATAAACTCTTCGTCAGAAACCCAATCCTACTCAGAAAAAAAACTGCATTTTTTCGACTACAACTTCCTTACATCGCATCGTTGAGATACAAAAGTAATGAAAAGCAATGATTTAACTTATTTGATTGCGTATTACCATAATCACGTAATTGCGACTTGACTTACCTAAGATTAATGTTTGTTTCAACATTGTAAATTTGGAATTAAAAGTGTTTTACATCATTTTCTACATTCGGTCAGGAGTATACTCGTAATACTTCCTAAATACATACGTAGTTCTTAAAAATTTTACGACTAAATCGGTTTAGTTGTTCAAACTTAAAAGGTTAACAAACTAACGAAATTAGCTTAATAACATTCAATACTTGTGGGGTCAGTGATCAGTTCTAAGAGTACTAGGAAGTAAAATGGGTTGGCAATTGATATTTCAAAAAGATGAATCTAGGTGTTTATACAATCTTGGTTGTAATGTGACTATTAGCCAACTAGTATTGGTTCTCTAGCTCTTAGAAAATTTATGTTTAAAAATAACCTTGGGAGTAGTTGTAAAAAGAGCCTTGCTTAGGTTCAAGTAGACCGGCTAAACTGGAGTTATGTATAGAAGAGTTTGAGAAATTATTTCATTGGCTTTCACTGAGTAAGGTATCAGAGCCCAAACCCATCTGACCCTACTTCTAGAGCTACGGACTCAAATGGCGGCTTTCCATTTGTTACTATTGAGTTACCCATCTTCTCATCCCCCCTGTATAAAAATCATATATCAAATCATCATAAAATAATAATAATAAATATTTCGGACATCGAACACACAACGCCATCAAGTCTCAAGCTAAGCAGAGCTTGTGTTATGGGCAGATATAAATACTTTTTTTGTAAATACATACATATTATACATATAAAACACCCAAACTCCGAAACAAATATTTGCAGATCATACAAACATTTGGTCCAACCCGGGAATCGAACCGGAGACCTCAAGCACAGCAGTTGCATACGCTACCACTGCGCCACCGAGGCAGACAAATAAAAGTACACACATGGAATAATATTATTATTAGTAGAGTTTAACCTTGTTTTAATTCTTCGGTCACGCCAATAATACTTAATCACTCATTGTTTTACTAAAACCGATAGAATAAAATTACCGATGAATGGAAGATGTGGCTATCCACTTGCATCGACACGCCGAGATACGAGGTCGATGACATAACAAAGGTTGGTACAAAGTGTTCCGGTCATCCGAGATCGTAACGTAACACGTTGCATCAAGAATCGACGACCGCCCGCGCCGAGAGCGTTTCCATTTGTTCCGACACGCGTGATAGTGGGCGGGGTTTGATTGGAATTTTGACGGCAAACCATGAAGATATGGCATAAGTAACTATCGTTAAATAATTGATGTAACAAATATTTACATTTTGTGTGTTGATCTAAGACGTTAGAGACGAACTCTAATAATTTTTAAAGAATTTTCTAATATATTGAGTTTGAAAACTCTACAGAAAGTCAAAACTACTAATAGCACTAACTTTGTTACGTTTACCTATTAAAAACTCCCTAGACCCATTGAAATTAGTAAAGCTGAGTAGTTTAAATTTTCAGAGAGTGGTAGTAGTAATAATACGTCACCTATAAGAATATTTGTATTTAATTATATGTTATAAAAAAATATATATATAATAATGTCATTATTTGACATTATATGAATTTAATTAAATTGTAATGTAATAATATAAATAAGAATCAAAATTTAGTAAAATAAAATAATAATAAATCTAAGTATATCATTTAGAAAATTATTGTTGTAAAAATATGGTAATTGCTTTTTTTATTTTTATTTATTTATATGTTATAATAACAGTCCAATATTTGATCTGAGTGATATGTGTGCTATCATTTATTCCGTGTTTGGATGTAATTTTTATGAATATAGAAATAAATAAGTGCGTTTATCATCAGTCTAGCCTACCATATTTTATTTGGGAACAAACTGCCGTTTATGAAATGTATCAATTATTAATTAGTATTATAAAAATCTGGTGATCTAATCCAGAATCTATGCGTATCTCTGATCAAAATGGTTATTTTATATTTGATCAATCAATTCGAATACTCGTGCTAATTTATCGCTGAATGAAACTTTTTGGCAAATAATTTGTTAATTCCAAATACCAACAATAAAGCCTATGTTCTTCTAATATTAGTAAGTTTTTTGCTATAACAATTTTATACAATACTAGCTAATCAGCGCAACTTTGTTTGTATTACTTAAAGCAATAAATTTCGCTCATTTTTAACACGCTTTTATTAGCTTCATTTGTATGTTTGTTTGTTTTAACCGACTTTTGTAAGCGTACTTATTTTTTTTACACTATCAGATACAGTCTATAATTGAATAAATTTTAAAATTCAGTACTCGATTTCTCATTATGTAGGAACGCATGACACGTAACAAATTAGTATTTATAAAACAACTGTTCAATAATCAACCACCTTTGAACAGATAAAATACTTATTCGTACATAATTTCACTAAATGTATATGTTTTTAAGTATTTCAATGTTATTCTTCCGTCATTTACAAACAAATTGGCACATTACATGAATACAAAACAAGCAGTAGATCATTTATCAAGCGCTTACAGAAGAACAAAACATAAATTCATTGTAAACTTTGAAATTAATTATAATTAAATGCGAATAAAAATTAAATGCGGAATTTATTACGTTTGGACCAGACGGTTGACAGCGTAATTTTATAACAACGCAGTTCGTAATGCGATTGTATCAAGACTGAATTATGAATTGACTGAAAATAAGTCTTCTGCTAACAAAAAATACAATCCGGTGTCAGTTTTTTTTATGTTTGGCCCTGGCAAAATGACTCTACTCTGCCTGATAGAAAGCATAAGCAGAATCTAAAAGTGGTGGTCACCATACTCACTGCGAATTTAGAAAATGCGACAATGCAGCATGGTGTCCTAGACCATGGCAGCCTAGTGATGCTTCTGCAACATTGGGCCTCCGGTCTCTTACCAACGAAACACGACAGCACGATCGCTGTCATTTTACGTTGATTTTATGAAATCAACGTGGCTCTACTACCTTGGTTTCAGTTTCGTCTCAATTCAATCACATTACGAATTATTTAAATATAACTTACTAGCTTTTGCCCGTGACTCCGATCACGACATAATATATAGCTTATGATAGTTAAATAATGTGGCATTCTATTGATAATAGAATTTTCCACCACGGTCTACAGCTCCGCCCGCGTGTATCTCGGTTATCGCAGTAGGCTACTTTTACCTATGTCCTTCCTCAATCAAAGTACTTATTTCCATGCCAAATTTCATTGAAATCGGTGTAGCAGTTTAGCTATGAAAGCGTAATAGACAGACAGACAGAGTTATATTCGAAATTATAATGTTAGTATGGACATATGGATAGTAGGACTAGATGACCTGCGCAACTTCGTCTGTCTCTGAAACGGAATGAATGTGCAACATTCTTTGATTATAATCCTATTACTGGTAGCAATATATTATATTACCTACAGCTATCTTCGAGAAACTACCCATTCAAAGTTGAAATAATTTTTCAATTCGGTAGTTCCTAAGATTATTGAGTTTAACAAAATAAACGATTTTTATAATATTAGTACAGATAAATTCTATGCATAAATAAAATCAGTAGAAAGAAACTTATTCGTGTGACAGTGGAGAAGCGCTTCGATTTCACACACACACACACATATATCACACATTCACATGTTCATTAAATAAAGGCTTAACCACATAAACACGCTCACCGCCGTATTAAGGAGATCAGTGGGACAAACAGACCAACAGGTTTCTTATATGGAAAGAAACGACCCCGTTTATCGAGAGTTGTGATGTTTTTGTGATAAATGCATTTGCTAACTTATTTGAGTGGCTACACGCTGTCATTATATTACATCTACCCACGTTAACATTCTACAAGCGTGAACGTTATTAGAAAACAAATCAATAAGAATGACGTCATCTAAACGTTAAGACACGTGGTCATAACAAAATAATGGATAACAGGCGTTAGCGGTTTCTTTTATTCTTTTTATATAATAGGCGGGCAAACGAGCAGATGTATCGCCTGATGGTAAGCAATTACCGCCGCTCATGGACACCTGCGACACCAGAAGCGTCACAAGTGCGATGTTTGGGGAATGGGGAGGGAGATGGGGGGAGGGGTTGGGATATGGGCCTCCGGTATCCTTACTTAGTCGGTGAAACACAGCGCAAGCACTATTTCACACCGGTTTTCTGTGAGGCCGTGGTATCACTCCGGTCGAGCCGACCTATTCATGCCGAAGCGTGGCTCTCCCGTAGAAAGAGATTCGACGATATGACTGCACAGTTGTCTAGTGGTTTAAGCGGTCGCCACGCCGCTTTCTACTACGCCAAGTGTTGTAGGTTCAAATGGGTCAACACTTTGTGTAATCCACGAATTGTTGTTCTGCGTCTGGGTGTTCTTTGTGTCCGTTTCATGTATGTTTGTAAAGATCCCGCGATCAGCGGGAAGCTAGTGCGTAGTTTCATAGTTTTGTCACTGGGCTACAAGCGAGTGTGCAAGTGCGATGAGCGATTACTAGCGCCTCTCCAAGTTTCAAGACACTATGGATGAGTTTTTTATTGAATGTTTTCGACAATGTCCCTATCGTATGTACCCTATCGTAAAATACATCGTCGTCATCGTCTGAACAAGACAACAATGAGAGTTGCAATGTTTAGTTGATCCATACTTGTACTTTCAAAGCCGTGTAAAGAAACGATCAAGCGAGCGAGCATCGCTGAGCGAGTTTATCTTTGAAAGCTCTTGTCTCTGACAAAACTAGTAAAGTGAGTCATTGCCGACAGTGTGAACAGTCAGAGAGCAACTATTAACATATACATCTCGTTTACACGGAATGTATATTTATTCTACGTTTCTTGAGCGATAAAATCGCCGATAGTTAGTTAGTTTTCTCGCCGGCGTTCGGACCACTGCTTAAAACACCCTAAACAGACGTTCTTAAAATATATTATTCTTTTTACACATCCCCATATAAATAAGCGTACATATGTATGTAATTGTTCTCCACAGCTTATGTTAATGTCTCGCCACATTGATTGCTATTATTCTGACTCATCGGTAACCATACAAGCTCACTTTGCTAATTCAAACTAACTTTCTGGACGATTCTACACTGTAAAGGAAATCCTATTGACGTAATAGCTTTATAATCACATTGGCTGTTGTCAATGTCTTCTTTCGAAATTCGAATTAAAAACAAAATGTGAAGATTACTTTCATTCCAAATTTTTTTTTTATTTGTTTCTGGCTTTGGTATCATGCTCATGTAAGATGATTTTTCGATAAATGTAAAATAATGAAAATAAATAAGCACTTTTAATCTACGTATAAAAAATGCACTCGTGGTGTGCTTATAGTTTGCATAATTCTTCAAACTCTTTTGTTTCGAAAATTTTTCATTTTAAAACGATATTTGCACATTTAGGTAACACTAGCTGAACCCCGCGGTGTTTCCTAGCTATTGCCGTACCGCGATAAGAACGCGGGACCAAATGTTTGTATCATCTACAAATAATTGTTTCGGAGTTTGGGTGTTTCCTATGTAGGTACAATATGTATACAATTAACAAAAGAAAGTATATAAGTATTTATATCAGTTGTCTATTACCCACAACACAAGCTCTGGTTAGCTTGGGACTAGATGGCATTGTGTGTTAGGCGTCTAAAATATTTTTTATATTTTAATTTTATTGTTTTCATTTCGTCTGATGTTGTCTAAGCAATAGTGATCCTTATTCCCAACGAGACAAAGTCCGTTAGTTTGTCTGATTAACACAAGCTAAAGTTTATAAACAGTTAGATTAGATGGCTTTACTTGTAATAATTTAACACATACTATCATTACTGATCATGATATTTTAAAATGCTAATCCTTTCATCAATAATTTAGGATCGTTTTCAATATCTAAAACTCTATTTAATAGTAGATGACGATGATATAAATAGATAGTCTAGATGTTTTAAAAATATTTCTTTAGTT
This sequence comes from Spilosoma lubricipeda, assembly GCA_905220595.1. Classification (NCBI taxonomy): domain Eukaryota; kingdom Metazoa; phylum Arthropoda; class Insecta; order Lepidoptera; family Erebidae; genus Spilosoma; species Spilosoma lubricipeda. The sequence continues at coordinate 10,485,983 of HG992296.1, read as the reverse complement.
TAATTTTCATTTTTTCAGATTCGATACTTTTATTCACATGCAGGTAATGCAGGTAATGTTTTTTTTTGAAGTTTAATTGTTGAAAAGAGAACAAATACCCACTCTTTTAGGTTGAATTCAGAACGATTGTAACCGTTTCTAATAACCGATATCTAGTTTAAACTGGAGTTATTGTAAACGACCGTTACTACAGCGAGAAGGATAGACAAAGCTTTTATCTTTTTCCGTTGTTAATAAGTTTCCTTAAACTACGATGATTGAATAGAAAAGAAATGTGTTGTAATTTTTCAAAATATTGTTAATATAATACAGAGTCCAAAGTTTCACTCGTTGCATAAAACATTTGGTAGGTACCTTTGGCACATAAGAGTCTACTAATTCGACGACGTCACGTCTACTATTATTGAAACAACAGTAAAATTGCAGAGAAACCTTAGTAACTATAGTTAATTACACGATACAGCACCACTTGACGTGACCTGTGCTGATAACTTCCTACTGGAGTATGTACACTGTCATTTTCTTAAATACATAATGTTCAAATTATATCAGAGCACTTAGAAAAGCGCGTACGACAACTTTGACACTTTTCCTAATCTATACAAATAAATAAAATTGGAGTGTCTGCTTGAAATTATTAAAATAATGTCTGTCTGTCTGTTTGTTCCGAGTAATCTCTGGAACGGCTGGACTGATTTTAACAGGACTTTCACTGGCAGGTAGCTGGTGATCCAGGAAGTAACTCAGGCTACTTTTTTACACTAGCTTTGTCCCGCGGCGTTACCCGCGGTACAGCAATAAACACGATTAACACCGCGGGGTTCAGCTAATTCTATGATAAAATAGGTTATGTTATGTCATGCGTCTTTTAATTTTACAATAGAATTTCACGATATTAACTCGTGAAATAATTTAACCTGCAATGAGAATTAATTATTACAAAAAAATATCCAACGTATCTTGATGAAAGCTCTTTTGAAGGGAATAAACTACCATTTAAAAAAAGGCTTTATTGTACTTAGCAATGGCTAAGAACAATATGTTGGTATTTATTTGAAACAAATTGAAAAAATGTCTCCACTTGGTACTGAACATTAGTTGAGTTATTCCTGGGAAATCTCTTTTAACATATATTGTACCTATTCAATTAAATGTTCTGAATAAAATTCATGTTTTTCTAACAAAAGATTTTTCATAAACCAAATCTATACAAATAAATAAAATTGGAGTGTCTGTTTGTAATATTAAAATAACAGCATTTTAATCAATGCATGTGTATGTATACACGATACATATACCAAAAATGTAGGTAAAAATTTTTTGTCGGTCTGTCTGTCTGTTTGTTCCGGGTAATCTCTGGAACGGCTGGACGGATTTTGACGGGACTTTCACTGGCAGGTAGCTGATGATCCGGGGAGTAACTTAGGCTACTTTTTTTAGACTAACTTTGTCCCGCGGCGTTACTCGCGGTACAACAATAACCGCGGGTAGCACCGCGGGGTTCAGCTAGTAATAACTATACTGAATATTTCATTCATTGAAATTCAAACCGAACCCAATCACACAAATCTGTTGATCTTTTTAACCGACTTCAAAAAAAGGAGGAGGTTTATCAATTCGACCGTAAATATATATATATTTTTTTAATGTGTGTTCGCGCATAACTTCGTCGTTTATGAACCGATTTTGATGCTTCTTTTTTTAATGGAAAGGAGATGTCCCAACGGTGGTACCATGATAAGGACATTAATATCTGATCATCCAAGAGAAATCGAGTCGAACCTTGAAGTCGGTTTATTTTTTGTTAAAATTGTACTTGTTTAAGTATAACAACTTTAGTTATATATCAGGGTTTACAATTTGTATAAATAGTAAACTTTTTACATTATTTACATAATTTTTTCGTATTTACAATATTTTTCTTTGTCATCAGGTAAAAGGATGTCCGCTTAACCGGCAATTAAATAACTCCCATTCAAGATGGCGGTCCGTTCCGCCGCTGTTGTAGTGGAGAGGGCCTGCAAGTTCTACGGCAGGCCAGATAAAGCAGACTTCAAACCAGTCCTTAAAGAACTGGATATGGTGGTTGAAAGAGGCATTATGTGAGTACATACATTTTTTGCCAATATTTTACTCTTTCTACTTTTTTTTTTTTTTTATATATTTTGCCCTGCCAAAATGACTCTACTCTGCCTGATGGAAAGCATAAGCAGAATCCAAGAGTGGTGGTCACCATACTGCGAATGCAGACAATGCTACAGTGCAGCATGGTGACCATCACCATGGCGGGCTAGTGATGCTTCTGCATCGTTGGGCCTCCGGTCTCGCACTCACCAACGAAACACGGCAGCATGATCGCTGTCATTTTACGTTGATTTTCTGTGCGAGGGTAGTACCGCCCCGGTCGAGCCGGCCCATTCGTGCTGAAATCAGCGTGGCTCTACTACCTTGTACCTTCTACTCTATAAGTGGCTGACTTTTGAAATAAGCTAAAGCTTTAATATCTTCTAGACCAGGTTAAGTTATCGTGACTGGCAGAACAGATCTTCCAATGGTGGGAAAAAGTTCTATATCCCAAAAATGGAGCACGAACATTTATATGGTAAATCTAAAGCTGTGTCTAAAGTCAATAAATATTCTTTCTAATATAAAAATATGTATCTTGTGCATTTTATGATTCTTATCAATTTCTTTTCTCATAATTAATCTGAATAATATTATTCACCAGATACGGTCTACTTGGACCTTCAGGATGCGGGAAGACAACGTTATTATCTTGCATAGTCGGCAGGAGAAAACTGGATAGCGGTAATATCTACGTGCTCGGTGGAAGACCAGGGGAGAAGGGAAGTGGAGTCCCTGGACCTAGGGTTGGATATATGCCTCAGGTAAGAAGTATTCTTTGAATCTTGATTCCCGTGTCTTGTGAATCTACACTAATATTATAAAGCTGAAGAGTTTGTTTGTTTGAACGCGCTAATCTCAGGAAGTACTGGTCCGATTTCAAAAATTCTTTCAGGGTTAGATAGTCCATTTATCTAGGAAGGCTATAGGCTAAATATCATCACGCTAAGAACTACAGAAACGGAGCACCAATGAAGAATGTCATCAAAAAACGGGGGAAAATTATCACACTACGGGCAATAGGAGACGCAAACGCAAATGAGGTTGCATGGGTCGGCTAGTCCACAATAAAATCTCGTATGTGTAAAAAATCTTTAAATATGTTTACATGTATTCGAATGTCGGCCTTAAAGTTCAAAGCCATGAAGAATCAATTACAACAATAATTTATTATTCTCTTATTAAAAGAAGGATCTAACATACATTAAAAATCAAAATCTCTAGGTATACGAGTAGTATAGCGTTGTAAAATATTATGCATCAAATATTAAAGCATAATCAGAATATTTCTATGAGTTTTAGAAGTGTGCTGCCCACTGACTGCAAAAAATGTAGTTTTTCGAATTATTACTCAAATACTGCATTTTTTTTACAGGATATAGCTCTCGTAGGAGAATTCACAGTTCGCGACGCGATATATTACTTCGGTCGCATCTACGGTATGGAGCAGGACAAAATGGTGGAGCGCTTCGAGTTCCTCAGAACACTGCTCGAATTGCCCAGCGGTGGGCGACTGATAAAGACTCTCTCGGGTGGACAACAGAGAAGGGTTTCGTTAGCGGCTGCCTTAGTACATGAACCTGAACTCCTTATATTGGATGAACCGACTGTGGGATTGGATCCAGTGCTAAGAGAACGGTAAGTTTTGGTATTTCATTGTAAACAGCCTACAACGACTAACGAATAGGTACTAATGAAAATGAGGCGAATGAAATAGAGGTCTGGGATATATAGGTTTCTTAATAAACTTTTTTGCCGTATTATCCTAAGATACCCAAGTTAGCACCAAGCAAACATAGGTAGATAAATGGTTTGGAAACCCGGCATCGTTCCACAATTTGTCTTTAACGAACCAGAATATCAGTTTTTCCATGGAGCGACCAGGACCTCTGCAACCCTGAGGGTGAACTGAATGAGTGAGATTTGGAGTATAAATATTATATACTAGTTGTTACCCGCGGCTCCGCCCGCATGTCTGTCGGTTATCGCAGCAAATAGTAGCTTGTGTTATTCTAATGTATATGCTATATTACTGTAAAGTTTCTTCCAAATCCGTTCAGTAGTTTTTTGTATAATATTAGTAGAATTAAAACCTCAACCAAAAAATGTCACATTCAAAAGTAATTTTTTTACAACATACGGAAATAATCCTACAAATATTATAAACGCGGTAATTTGTAAGTATGGATGGATGGATGGATGTTTGTTACTCTTTCACGCAAAAACTACTGAACGGATTTGGATGAAACTCTACAGTAATATAGCTTATACATCAGAATAACACAAAGGCTACTATTTGCCGCTATAACCGACATACACGCCGGGCCTAGCCGCGAGCAAAAACTAGTTCAGCATAAACACAAAATTCAGACAATGTAAAGCCTGCGACCTCCAGGTTTCAAAAACAATTTAGCAGTGTCAATATCGGAATGACAAAATTGTCATAAAAAAGTAATGGTTTGTGTACCTTGATACCTACTAATTACTGTCGTGTCATCTTAATAATTTATTACTACCTAAACATTATCACTTATTTCATTGTAAGTAATTGATGCTTTTGTAAAGATGTTTTCCATTATTTACAAAGTTTATTGTTAAGGGTATAAAATCTATTATTATGAAAATTAATGTGCCTTTGTAACGCTTTGACGTCTTAACTTCTTAACCGATCATTGTTTTTATACATTTATTTTTAAAGGCAACTCCTCTATTAGGAATGAGTTCTGTGTTGCGAGGGACTAAACAAACATACATGTAACGAACACAAAGAACACTCGGTATCAGAACAACAATTTGTGGATACCTAACACAAAGTGTTGCCCATGTAGGATTTTAGGATTTGAACCCACAAGACTTGGTAAAGTAGAAAGCAGCATGGCGACCGCTTAAATTACTAGACTGGAAAACTCTTTATTAGCACACCGTATTGCAGAATTAAATTTAAATAAGAATATACAAAAAAATGCAAATACTTACACATATATATACTTAATACATACGTATTATAGGTACAAAAAAAAATAAGATATACTTTTTGCCTATACAGACCACCTTAATTGATTTCCCCTAATCCCCTTCATACTAAATTCCATAAAAAACATTGAAGCCATTTCTGAGCTTCAGATTATACATATATATACAAGAATTGCTCGTATGAAGGCATTAGATAATTTATCATTCCTTATTTGTCACCTGTTGTTAAAAAATAAATCGTCACGAAAAGTAAAAATCTTTAGGGTGTAACTACTTTACGTCATCGTCAGCAAATAAAAACTACTTATAAACGATTTTTTTACTGAATAACGTTGAGTGTTTGCGTTATACTTACTTTGATTGTATTCAACATCCTCGTTCATTCGGTCATTGGTCAAACCAATACTAATATATAAAGCTGAAGTGTTTGTTTGCTTGTACGCGCTAATCTCAGGAACCACTAGTCCGATTTGAAAAAATCTTTCAGTGTTGGATAGTACATTCATCGAGGAAGGCTATAGGCTATATATCATCACGGTAAGACCAATAGGAGCGGAGAATCAATGGAGAATGTTTCAAAAACGGTGTAAAATTATTACGCTACGGGCAATAGGAGACGCAAACGAGGTTGCGTGGGTCAGCTAGGTAGGTAAGTAATAAAAAACTTCTGTGTTCTTCTGTTAAAAAAGCACTAAACCACCGTTTCAGCCTACCTCTACCTAACATTTCACTTATGGTCATCTCTAGAGGACTCTAGATCTACGCGCATCTCAATTCGAATAGCGGGCTTTTTCTCAACTATTAAAACTGTTCTTTATGGTAAAATTGCTTTTACCACCGGCTGCGCCCGAGTGAATGCCAGTTACGGCAGTAAAGTGTAGTAAACTACTCCAGTATGTCCATGCAAAAATTCATTAAAGTCGGTTAGCCATGAAACATACAAACAGACAGAGTTATTTTTGAATTCATTGGTATGGATGCTGCGACTCTGAACTTTATTACCCGACTACGGCAAAGCCAAAGGAGGGTTAAGCTTTTCACAGGCTATGTATGTATGTATATTCTCTCTGTTCTGTTCCCTCATAGCTCCTCAACTACTTATTAGAACTGGACAAATGAGGTATTGTTTGAAGAGTCTTGATCGTCCGCTGGTTATAGGGTTTTTTTTTTTTTTTTTTTTTTATTGGGACTAATCCCACCCACACGCCCACCACTGTAACTCCTGTACACCAGGATCAACAGCAGTGACCCACGAACACACCGAGTTATGACACTCGGGAAGTCCCAGGAAAAAAATTAACTGTCTTGGAACCCGCAACGAAATTAATCAGAAGAAAAACAGGAGGAGTTGGAAATATGATAAGTCCACTTCCCTCCTTAGCAAAGCGGGAGACAAAATGATGTCAAAATAGGCAGACACCTTTTTTAAACCGGGAAGCACCACGGATAAAATATTATGGGTCCTAAGTGAGCTATATTTGATTACTATAGTATGTATGGCAGAATCGCCTAAACGCACGAAAATTCACCGCAGTTGACACAAGATCCTCATAGTATACCGCCCCAGATGTCATTTGTAAGCTATTTAGCATTGTGTTACGTTCATTGTACCAAAGACTACACTCCCAGAGAATATGATGAGCCGACTGTTCACAGCTAGTATCAGGTGTTGAGCATTGACACAATGGTGAATCGATTAATTTAAATGAGTGTAGTTTGCTCTTAAAGTTACCATGGCCTGTAAGAAATTGAGCGACACAGTGATCTACCTCGAGCCATGTCCTCGACATCCGTTCGCGAACAGATGGAAAGAACTGGTAGAGGTGGCGCCCCTTAGATGATTCGTCCCATCGTTGTTGCCATTCATCCATTAGGTCGTTATAGACATTGGACTGCTGTTGAAACAATCTTATGATTTTATCGCGGTCTCGTACGCCCAAAAAATCGCATTCCATGTTTTGTAGTGTGGAATAGTACATGGCTGCACGTCTCTGCACCTCGAGATCGACCGGAAGAACACCCGCCAACACCGGTAACGCCTCAGTGCTAACCGTCCTATATGCTTTGCACAAGAAGATCAATGCAAGTCGTTGGCCTTGTAATAGTTTGCGACGGACAGCACCTACAGTCGCTCTATCGGCCCATACGGGAGCACCATAGCAAACAGCGCCTAAATAAGTAGCTCCATATACAATCTTTAATGTATTAAATGAAAGACCCCATGTGGCAGTTGATATTCTCGTCAGAGCAAAGAAACTTTTTTTAGACTTTTCATTAACTGTTCTAATATGTTCGATAAATGAAAAATTTCTTTCTAAAACTAATCCCAAATAACAAACCGAGGTTTTATTTTTAATAGTAACATTTTGAAATTTAATACACGGCGGTGATTTGAGGTTACCTTTCAGAAGTAGCTGGAAGGTTTTGTTTGGTGCAAAAGTCAAGCGATTACGTACACCCCATAGAGATACTAAGTTCAAACATCTATTAGCCAGACTCTCAAGCCCCGCTCTAGTATCAGATTCCACCAGTAATAAACCGTCATCCGCATACGCGTTTAGGGTACATCCGGGTGGTATAGGTATTGTAAGAAAATCGTCGAAGCCTATATTCCACAAGTATGGACCTAGCCATACCATAGGGTATATGACGTGTCACTGAATCCAATGTGGCGCCCTCTAGCGAATGACCGCTAGAGGGCTAATTTTTTTTAACACAGTACTTTTAACTGCCTCGGTGGCGCAGTGGTAACGTACGCGACTGCTGTTCGTGAGGTCTCGGGTTCGATTCCCGGGTCGGACCAAATGTTTGTATGATCTGCAAATATTTGTTTTGGAGTTTGGGTGTTTTCTATGTATATTATGTATGTATTTACAAAAAAAAAAGTATATAAGTATTCATATCAGTTGTCTAGTACCCATAATACAAGCTCTGCTTAGTTTGGGACTCTAGCTCTGCTTAGATGGCGTTGTGTGTTAGATGTCCGAAATATTTATTTACTTATTTATTTCATAAAGTACTGTGTCCAAAAATTAATTTAAGATAAATAAGCCGTATTTGGTATCATTGGAAAGGGCGTTGCTTGTACATTTCAAAAATACATATACTATTAGCATTTGCTCGTTACTTTGTCCGTATTTATTCGATAATTGTGATATAATAATGGCACCAAAAAACTTTTAATAAAAAAAAATAAAAACTGAAACCCAATTACGACAAAAACGACGCTAAAAAAGTATGTAACAAATTTGAAAAGCCGTAGTCACGCGTTGTTAAAGTGTTATGGTACGTTTCTACGGGACGTGAGACCACGGCTTTTCACTTTAGGTTTATACTTTTTGAGCGTCGTTTTTTGTCGTAGTTGGGTTTTAGTTTTCCTTTTTTATTATATTGTGTAGGCTAGGTAAAACGGTTTACCTCAATCGACCCAATTTACTCGAAAATGAAGTGGTTTTTTCTTAAAAATATGGATATTTCGCTATATCAGTATGCCTTTCCTATATTACATAGTCCTGCCTATCTAATACGATACTAAGTTTAATACTCAAATCAAACGTCCTTTCCAAACAATACAATTTGCCAACATCAACGTTATCTTCTTTCTTGGTATTGTTCAAACGCGGATGCTCATTGTTCAACTCTGATGCTAATCAACCGCCACTGATATTAGTAACAATGGCTCCGAAAGTATTGCGTCAGCAGACTTTGAATTTCTTTTAAATTCGTTCATTGTAAAAGGTGTTCGTTGACCTGCCTATTAAGGAAGAGTTTAATCGATTATCTTCAAGTACAAACAAACCTCATATGGTACAGACGTCGGAGTGACTATGCTTAAGGCAAACATGGAATGGGATTCATGGCTATACATATGAATCATACGACATACACTGTTTTACTTATCCCTAGGGGGTTTTATTGGGGTTGTGTTAAATTTTCTTTCTCGTTGTAGTACCACCTGAACCTAACACACTCACACGGTAAACTAACAAAACTCCTGTCACGATATTTCCTGACCTAGTTAACACGAAACTTAAGATAGTTTGCCGCTTAACAGAGGTTTTTATCAAGAGAGATATAAAAAATAAATAGATTCAATTTGAATAAACCTTTGCAGAAATTACCTAACTGATGATGAAACCCTCATCTAAATAAAATCTTAAATCTCTTTAAATGGTTAAGAAGGAGTTACACTTAAAAAGTTTAATGTTATAAACTCCTACAAATGTAAGGATATAATTTTAATTGCATTAAAATTGCACTTTTTACCAGTTTTTACCGCTAATTTTGAAATAATCACATATCAACGACTTATTCTATACTCTTATTTTTCAATATACATTAATTGTTCAATAGACATATATTATAGGATAGGTACAATAAAGTGAAACTAAAATACATTAACTAAATTATAGTGAGCATTAAGTCTAAGGTGTTTTACTTTTCGATTTTATCAAGTACATATTACATAGCCGTACTTTAAGCATGAAATCGCATGAAATAAAACAAGCATCTGTTTTTCAATGCGGACCTGTGGAGATAACGCGAGGAACCTGCAATAGTTTGGCAACGATTCGAACGACTTGCATCAATGAGCTCCCAGTGCTACCAACCTAAGTGTCGCAAAAAAGACAAATGATCGCGTCAGGTATTCTTTATATCGCAATAAGGTTGAGCGTCTAAGGAGGTTTACTACTTTAGTCTAGTGCCACAGAGTACAAAATGTATGTATAATACATATCACGATATAGACTCAAACGAGATCAAAATATGACAAAAATGTACTGCATTCTCTAACTCAGAATTAGAGTTTTTTAAGTGAGAAAACATTTACCAGCTGACAAAATGTGAAGATTATAGCCCAAGTGGTTTAGATGCATATCATATCAACAGCATTTAATCTACTGCAGGACATACGCCTCTCCTTACAAATAATAGGTAGTCCATAATGTGTTAGTATACAATATACCTTAATAACTATGTTAGTACATACAATTTCCATAAACAATTTGAACGGCTGTCGGGCAATGACACTCGGGAGACGGTTAGGATTACCACGTGTCATCTGCAGCAATGGAAACACTCGCTAATGACTATTAAATATGACTTAATCTCTGCTAAATTATCAAAGATCATGCGCGCCCTCAATCTGTCGTCGAATAAACCAAAGAGTATGAACAAATCCTCTATTATAATTCCGATCACGTTCGCCCTAAACGTTACTGAGACACAAACAGCTGGTATGGAGATAGATTGCGCTACGTGATACAGCAGATAGATAGATAGATGCAATATCGATACTAAGTGCAGTTAATGAGAGATTATTGAAGACACCCATTCATCATGACTGCCTCGTTGGTCTCGCGGTTGGCGTGTGCGACTGCTGATCGTGAGGTCTCGGGTTCGATTCCCGGGTCGGACCAAATGTTTGTATGACCTACAAATATTTGTTTCGGAGTTTGGGTGTTTTCTATGTATAATATGTATGTATTTACAAAAAAAAAGTATATATGTATTTGTATCAGTTGTCTAGTACCCATAACACAAGCTTTGCTTAGCTTGGGACTAGATGGCGTTGTGTGGTAGATGTCCGAAATATTTATTATTATTATTATACTGTAACACTAACTGAGCCCCACACAACTTCGTCGTATTACCTATAAAGTGATATTATACGGTGTGAACATATAATATTATGTTTATCATTAAACAAGATTATAGTGAGCCATTTGTTAGATGAAAGATGAGGTAGGTACATAAATTTCAACCGTTCACGCATCGCACGCAATGGAAACTCTCGTAATAAATAGTTTGCGGAACTTAGCAACATATTGCATTGATACTACGCTCCTTTTAATCGTAGTTTAATGATAGACTATAAATTTCACCTACACTATACAAATAAAATACCCCAACAGACGTTTTCTAAGTATACATGTGTAAGTATATCTATATATCGTTTTGGAAATAAGTGAAGTTTATTACTCCTGATGAATGGGGACGAAGCAAAAGAGGAAATATGCGTATCGTATGAATGTACCAAATTTGTGTGTATGTACGATAATTTTAGAGAAATCTTACGCAAGAACTAGCACCAATAACAAGCGGCCTCCGGTGTTCTTAAACGGTTAAAACATCACTAACACGGAGGCCCCAACACTCATAATTTTTAAAATAAATAAACCTTTACATGGATACTTTTTATCCTCGTACAAACAGTTATTAGTCAAACAGTTAACGCGGAAAATTTATCATTACAAGCACTACTTGAATTAATAATTCCACACGTAGATAAAGATATCAACTTCAATAATAATCTATTAGAAAAGCGTTACTGACGTCAATGCACCTTTTGTTTTTAACCGACTTCAAAAAGGGAGGAGGTTCTCAATTCGACTGTTTTTTATGTTCGTTACGATAGAACTTTCGACTGGAGGAACTGATTTTGATGATTATAATTTTTTTTAATTCGAAAACTGGTACTTCCCGTCTCGTCCCCTTCAGTTCTTGAAGTCGTTTTTTTGTAAAAAAATTGTGTTATTTGTTGACGGGGTAGAAAATCCTTTCGGATCTCCGGCTCCTCGGCCTTTACATTGACAGCTGCTAGCACAGCGCAATAAGTTATACTTATAGCTGCAGACGCAGTGCTAACGTTAAAACGTCACGTGAAGATTTTCGTTCGATTTGCATAAATAAACTCCCCATCCAAACCTGCCTATAAGACTTTTCAATTCAAAACATTCAAGCGATTTGTAAACCCACAAAAACATACGACCTCATATCCTACCGTCCTCGTAATCTACGTAATACAGAAAAACACACGTCCGAACAAACACATAGTTGGTGTATATAAAAGCACCTTAGACTTAAACAAACACTTGAAACTCTATTTACCTGTACGAATAAAGCCTCATCAAAACAGCCTAAGGTCAATAGGCTTTGAAAATATTAAGTGCGAGTACGTATATGCAACCTTCATAAGATAATTCAATGTTACTTTTAATGTTGGATATTGTATATTCGCTGGGAACTAGAAAAATAAATTATGAAATACTTACTATATTGAACACATCAAAAGCTTTTTTTATGGAGTAGGGGGCAAACGAGCAGACGCGTCACGTGATGGTAAGCGATTAACTTTGCCTAGGGACACGTCACAAGTGCGTTGCCGGCCATTGGGGGATGGGAAGAGGGATAATGGGACGGGTTGGGGTACGAGCCTCCGGTATCCTCACTCACAAACACAGCGCAAGCGCTATTTCACAGCGGTATTCTGTGAGGCCGTGGTATCACTCCGATCGAGCCGGCCCATTCATGCCGAAGCGTGGCTCTCAAATTACAAGACACCGACTTTAGTCAGTTAGGGTAGGTATTTAAGATGAAGTAAATCTTTAAGAATTTTATGGAGCATTGCGTATAAAGTGAATAATCACTCTTCTTAACCGACATGTAAAAAGAGAAGATTCTCAAGTCGGTTCTTCTGTCGTCATCGATCGATCGATTGATCGAATCGATCTCCACAGTACCTAATATAATTTTCACCGCTCATGAATTCGCACGAGAATTAGAATGAAAATCATACGGAAAAAATGATTCACAAAAGTTATAATAAAATACAATATTTATTTGTTGTTGGTTATATATTAGCTGCCTGGTTCCTTAAAGTCTGACACTGCCTAGCTCGGCATCATATAGCCATGTGTGAGAGTATTATTTCAAAACGATGTCTTGGAATACATCTTTGGTAATGTTTTCTTAAATAATAGAGCACTTTGACACTAATAAAATAATAGATTGCGATACACAGTATATTACTCACACTAGCAATTAGCAATAACCATTTATCTCACAATTTTCTCAGACAATACTTGAAATGGAATACAAAGTGAACCAGTTCCCACAACATCATTACAAAACAATGAAACAGCGTGCCAAATGCCCAGTGTTAAGTCGCAGAATTTTTTGTTATTGTTAACAAGTAGGTACTGTTCTACGTACACTATAGACTGCCTCGTAGGTCTTGCGGGTTATGTATGCGACTGCCGATCAAGAAGTCTCGGGTTCGAATGCCGGGTAGGGCCAAAAGTGTTATTGAGTTCTTCTGATTATAGAAATACTTAATAACAGCTCAGAGTTTGGAACTTGGGGTCTGAACCCCCGTGCCTCGGAGAGCACGTAAAGCTGTCGGTTCTGCTCCTGATCTCTCCCCGGTCGTGTCGGTTAACCGTCCCATCGGATTATGAGAGTGAGGGAACAGAGAGTACACCTATGTTTGCGCACACACTTGTGCACTATAATGTCTTCTGCGTAGTTGCCTGCCTTTGGGGGATGGCGGGAGAGGGGGGAGGGTGGGGTTTGGGCCTCCAGAATCCTCACTCACTCGATGAAACACAGCGCAAGCGCTTTTTCTCACCGGTTTTCTTTGAGACCGTGATATCACTCCGGTCGAGCCAGTCCGTTAATGCCTAAGCGTGGCTCTCCCACTGTTTCTTGGTTGTTTCGCCTAGCCAACCTTACCAAGACGCATAAATGACCGTTCCTGAGTGTAAATGCAGAAACCGAATCCCACCACTAATACTCGTAGGCCCTCTAATACAATTACCTATAAAATACAGTTATAAATATTCTGTTTTATTGTTTACAGGATATGGGATTTCCTTGCTGAGTGCGCTCGCGGAGGAGCCTCGGTCATCATCACGACACACTACATTGATGAAACAAAACAGGCTCATAAGGTAAAAGATACGGACTCCAGTCCAGAGATTATATATCGTCAAGAAAATATGGCGTCCTTCGTAAAATGATACCTTCATCTAATCTTCTTTAGCAAAAGAATCTTTTAGTTATATTCGGTGAAATCTTCATGTGATCTATAAACGGCAAAGGCAAATCCTAATGTTTAGAATGTTTCCATTTAATTACATCAAACAGCAACGAAATAAAGATAGAAAACAATTAGTAGCAGAGTCTGTAAACATGGTCTTCTTGAACTCGCTAAGTTGGAGTATATGGTAATTTCTGTTTACTTCACACTTTTGTATAAACTACAAAAGTTGTAGTTGAAAATTAAAATAACTGCGTACTCTGAGAGTTATGGACTTTCTTTTATCTTTCTACCATAATAGATAGATATATCTAAATTCTAAATTATCTAGACTATTCAACTTCGTTACGTAGTCACTAGGAAACCTAGACCCAACAAAGAGCAATTTATGATAGTATATTTTCGTCTATGGTTAATTTATCCAAGATATCTCCCGTAACTTATTTTGGTGTAGAATCGTAAAGTTAATTCTCCATATCCATTAATTGAAGTAATTTGTTTGTTTTAATAGATCGGTCTACTTCGCGATGGACAACTCCTGGCCGAAGATTCACCTGAAGAACTTCTACGCAAGTTCGACTGTGACACGCTAGAGGAAGCTTTCTTAAAACTAGCACTTCGGCAGCACGAAATGCCTCCTAGGCGACGGTCCAGTGAGTATATATCACAATAATCCATTTAAGATGTCAAGTTCGCTTCTTTTGTAGTCAAGAACTAATTTAAAGGTATTGGAGAAACATCAGTAGCCGGTTTTTTTTTATGTTTGGGCCTGCCAAAATGACTCTACTCTGCCTGATGGAAAGCAAAAGCAGAATCCAAGAGTGGTGGTCACCATACTCATTGCGAATGCATACAATGCAGCATGGTGACCCACACCATGGCGGCCTAGTGATGCTTCTGCATCATTGGGCCTCCGGTCTCGCACTCACCAACGAAACACGACAACACGAACGCTGTCATTTTACGTTGATTTTCTGTGCGAGGATAGTACCGCCCCGGTCGAGCCGGCCCGTTCGTGCTCAAATCAGCGTGGCTCTACTACCTTGATTTTATGATGATAATTACTTCTTTAAGTTAAATCGTATCCTATAAATAAAGCTCAAAAACTTATCATGAGTCACAACTTTTAGGCAAAATAATTCAGTGTTAATTGTAAATAATAAATTCTTGAAAATATTGTTTTCTATGTATAATATGTATGTATTTACAAAAAAAAAGTATATAGGTATTCATATCAGTTGTCTAGTACCCATAATACAAGCTCTGCTTAGTTTGGGATTAGATGACGTTGTGTGTTAGATGTCCGAAATATTTATATTTATTTATTTATATTTTTCCAGCTCTGACATCTTCCTCACCCGACGTGATCCCGAACACAGGCGTGGACAACCGATACCACTCCAGGGACAATTTCCCCATGATCACAAGTAGCACAGATGTAAGTAAATAAAATATCTAAAGCATTGCTGTTATACTTTTGTGGGATTTGATGAAAATGAATATTCTTTCGAATTAGTTTAGGAGTAAAATTTATGTAGGGAACATAATTGATACTTCAATCGACATAAATTTTTAGAATCTGCTCATTATTAAATAACAATCTAGTTTATACCAACTATAATTTAAGTTTATAAATATTATATTAAAATTTTAATCAAAGCTGTATTGCTAAATCCATATATTAATACATGCAGCAACTTCTTTGTAGGTACTCCTTAGGTATTACGAAAATAATGCGAAAGGAGAATTAGGCACGGTTAAAGTTTATATGGAGGATAAATGCAGAAAGCTCGAAATATTTTAAATATATGATCGAATCACGACCACCGGGCGATCAATAGTACCTATTTATAAATCGTTATGCAAGAACTTATTATCTATAGAAATAAATAAAATTGGAGTGTCTGTTTATAATATTAAAATAACCGCTTTTTACTAAATGCATATGTATGTATACATGGTACATATACCAAAAATGTAGTTAAAAAAAAAATTGTCAGTCTGGTTGTGCCGGGTAATCTCTGGAACGGCTGGACCGATTTTGACGGAAATTTCACTGGCAGATAACTGATGATCCAAGGAGTAACTTAGGCTACTTTTTTTAGACTAACTTTCTCCCGCGGCGTTACTCGCAGTACAACAATAACCGCGGGTAAACACCGCGGGGTTCAGCTAGTAATAAAGTATTAAGTGTTATGTCCTTTGATATATTACTGACTGATATTATTATTAATAGGCATGAAAAATGAATCAAAGGTTATAATTAACTATGTCAATTTTTTCAGATCCTAACGGAAAAGGAAAAAAGTCCTAAAGATAGCAAAAGATTATCGAAGTCAAGATATAAGGCCGTATTCATTAAGAGCATACAACAGTTCTCAAGACATCCAGGGTACGTTCACCTATGACTTTTTTGAACTTTTATTGCCGTATTATAATGGACGTCGATTCATTATATTTTATTTAAAGAGCCAACAAACTAATGTACGAATCCGGTTTATGCACATGATTTATTTATAATTACTGTTTTGATTTATTTATAATTAAAATAAAAAATCATTAAAGTTTAACAATAAATAAATAAATAAATATTTCGGACATCTAACACACAACGCCATCTAGTCCCAAGCTAAGCAGAGCTTGTGTTATGGGTACTATACAACTGATACAAATACATATATAATTATTTTTTTTGTAAATACATACATATTATACATAGAAAACACCCAAACTCCGAAACAAATATTTGCAGATCATACAAACATTTGGTCCGACCCGGGAATCGAACCCGAGACCTCACGATCAGCAGTCGCACACGCCGACCGCTAGACCAACGAGGCAGTGCAGTACTCCGTAATTACCTAATAGTATTAAAAGCTTGCCAAACAACTGCTTAGTAATCTGCAATGAGAACTTCTAATGTGAGATGTAGGATAGATTAATTCAGAACACATTTAAAAGAAATTACTCAATTTTTTTTACATTTTATGTGCATTTAGCACGGGAAACTGAATAATTAAAGTCTATTTACTTTTCAGAGGTCTAATATTCTCGATCCTGTTCCCCATAATTCAAGTGGTGGCGTTCTTCTCTGCGGTGGGCCACGATCCAAGGGATTTACACCTCGCTGTTGTCAACGACGAAGCCAGGTTTTCGCCATGTAAGTAGTTCCCTAGATGGGAATAGTTAGATCACTAACACCACAGTTATATGCATAACTAGCTGAACCCCGCGCTGTTACCCGCGGTTATTGTTAAAAAAAGTAGCCTAAGTTACTCCCTGGATCATCAGCTACCTGCCAGTGAAAGTCCTGTCAAAATCCGTCCAGCCGTTCCAGAGATTACCCGGAACAAACAAACAGACAGACAGACAGACCGACAGACAAAAAAAAATTTTACTACATTTTTGCTATATGTAGCGTGTATATATACATACATTTGCATTTAGTAAAAAGCGGTTATTTTAATATTACAAACAGACACTCCAATTTTATTTATTTGTATAGATGAAGTTCTAAATTTAATTGATTTTATTGAATTTTATGTAATTATCTCTCAGTATTTTTTAAAATTTAATGAAACTCTTATCATCATCAATACGTACGTATAATAATATCGTAACTGGTCGCTGCCTGTACATGGGAGATAGTTATATCAAGAAAATTATATTAATTATAAAGGGGGGTTTTTGAACGCAATAAGAACCTAAGACAATGATTTTTAGAATTTTGTCTGTATGTCTTTGCTTTGTGCGCACTAATCTTAGGATCGGCTTAACCCACTGTAAAGTAAATCATTCTTTGCTTTCAATGAGTGAGGAAACACTCGATCCCCTCCCCCGTCACCCACTCTCTGCCCTCCACGGTCGATCGATACTCACTTACCATTAGATGATCCGTTTGTTTGTTTGTTCTCCATACGTTCCTCGGGGTTCTCGCATAGAGATTGCTTCAGTTATCAATATTATTCTATAATAGAACTTATTAAATTATAATGCCTTAGATATAGTGGAAAAGGTACAAGTGAGTTTGGTTTTAGAATATAGGTACATATTACTTTTTGAAATGTTAATTTTTATTTTTTTTATTTAAGACGGACTTGCCATTTGTCGGAACAGTAGTCTTCAGCCGGCGACACAGAACTTAAAGGATGATACTTGTGATGTGTATATGCTCAGCTGCTGGTTCTTAGAAGAAATGGAGAAAAGAAAATTATATCCTGTAAGTAAACATTTATAATAAATAAATAATATAATAAAAAATATTTCGGACATCTAACACACAACGCCTTCTAGTCCCAAGCTAAGCAGAGCTTGTGTTATGGGTACTAAGCAACTGATATAATTACATATATACTTTTTTTGTAAATACATATATATCGTAGAAAGCATCCAAACTCCGATACAAATATTTGCAGATCATACAAACATTTGGTCCGACCCGGGAATCGAACCCGAGACCTCAAGCACAGCAGTCGCACCGAGGCAGTTATATATGCAAGTCACATGGAATTATTCTATCGACTATCAGCTTTTCAGTTATCTCGCGCGTTGGTTTTTGTTTATAACTAGCAACCCGGCGCAGCTTCGCACGGAAGTCTCTGAGATTGTCGGATTTCCTCTACTATAATATGCATGTATTGCTCATAAATCTTGTTGAAATACTCTGTCTATTACTGATAACTGCATTAAAGTCCGTTGAGTAGCTTAAAAGATCTAAACGAACACACAAACGGAAGGGACTTCATAGTTATACCTTCTTTATAAAGAACTAGCTGAGTCCTGCGGTGTTACCCGCGGTTATTATATAGCTAGT
This sequence comes from Spilosoma lubricipeda, assembly GCA_905220595.1. Classification (NCBI taxonomy): domain Eukaryota; kingdom Metazoa; phylum Arthropoda; class Insecta; order Lepidoptera; family Erebidae; genus Spilosoma; species Spilosoma lubricipeda. Next base: position 10,467,252 of record HG992296.1, on the reverse strand, counting down.
CTAAAAAAAGTAGCCTAAGTTACTCCCTATATCATCAGCTACCTATCAATGAAAGTCCCCTCAAAATCGGTCCAGTCTTTCCAGCCTCCAGCCAGGAACTAATAAACAGACAGACAAAAATCGTAAAAAAAAATATTTTGGTATATGTATCGTGTATACATACATATGCATTTAATACAAAGCGGTTATTTTAATATTACAAACAGACACTCGCGGTCACACAGACGGTCATAGTCGTATCGCGGGTAACACCGCGGGGAGAAGGTAGCCAGACACTCCAATTTTATTTATTTGCATAGATATTAGTGTTTATAAATATTTTAATTTCAAAAAGCCATACTTGTTCTTCCATCAGCAATCTGTGTTACGTAGTATATACATCTCATTATTTCAATTAATAGGATGACTATTATTTTCACCAGACGCCGTACAATACATCAGATGAAGCTAAAGTAGCCGTTGCCACCGGCAAACTGTACGGAGCAATTCGCTTCTCCCGTAACTTCAGCTACGCCTTGGGCAGAAGAGTAGCAGAAGGAGAAGTAGAAGATGATATCGTAGAAGACAGCAGTGTCAACGTTTGGCTGGATATGACTAGTAAGTGTACAGAGACCTGCCTATGTATGGTAATGACGTTATCTCGACGCTATTAGGCATGAGCACTAATTTTGAGAAACTGTTCTATGATGTTCGGAATTATCTACTATTGTCAAACACAATCATATTTCTACAATACATACAGTTTTGGGATTGCTCGGTGGTGTAATGAAGTTTGCGCGTGACGTCACATCTGTTTGTCAACCAGTGTCAATAGTAAACACTGGGTGTTATTGCGATAATTTATTTATTTTGTTTGTTAAATATGAATCCTAAAGTCTATGAGGTGGTGTGCGGTCGTACAGTACGATAATACATTAAAAAATCTCCTAATAAGTTATTTGTTCTTGCACAACGAGATCCAACAGCTATTTGTTTAACTTCTCCAATTTAATTCTGTGAAGATCGCAGTGACGTCAGTTTATCTTATATCTTGTCAACGAACAGTAAACCCATGTGATAATGCCAATAAAATGTGTGGATTTTTTTTTTATGGTATAGGCGAACAAACGAGCAGACGTATCGCCCGATGGTAAGCGATTACCGCCGCCCACGGACACCTGCAACACCAGAGGCGTCACAAGTGCGTAGCCGGCCTTTGGGGGATGGGGAGGGAAGATTAGGGGGAGGGGATTTGCGTAATGGGCCTCCGGTATCCTTACTCACTGAGTGAAACACAGCGCAAGCGCTATTTCACACCGCTTTTCTGTGAGGTCGTGGTATCACTCCAGTCGAGCCGGCCCATTCATGCCGAAGCGTGGCTCTCCCACGGGCAATCTCTAGTAGATACACTTTTAAAATGCAGCCGCAGCAAAAAAAACATATTGCGAAGCAGAAGCATCTCAATAGGTCATCCTAGTGTGGGTCACTATGCTGTATTGTTGCATTGTCTGCATTGGCAGTGAGTGTGGTGACCCCGACCACTACTCTTAGATTCTGTTCATGCTTTCCGTCGGACATAGTAGCTTTGCCAATGACATATATGTATACTAGCCGACCCACGCAACCTCGTTTGCGTCTTCTATTGCCCGTGGCGTGATAATTTTCCCCCATTTTCGAAACATTTTTCATTGGTGCTCCGCTCCTATTGGTCCTAGCGTGATGATATATAGCCTATAGCCTTCCTCGATAAATGGGCTTTCTAACACTGAAAGATTTTTCAAATCGGATCAGCGGTTCCTGAGATTAGCGTGTTCAAACAAACAAACAAACAAACTCTTCAGCTTTATATATTAGTATAGATATAAAGTATCTTAGGTAACATATTTAGGCATGTGCGTTTAATTGTATATGAATACGGCCGTTAATAATGGCACCTATATTAAGTTGTTATTTTATTTATAGATCATCAAATATCAAACTTTATAAAGAGCCAACTTCATAAGACGTACGAGAGTTTTACAAAGCGAACCATGATTGCTTGCGGCAGGCACGAGAACATAATACAGGTAATATAATTTAGTTTTAACGGCAATCTACTTCACGTTGTTTGTTACGTGGCGAGAACGCACCCGTATACGTCATAGACTCACATTTTAGTAATCATGATTTTCTAACGTTTATGTTTCTTTTAAACTTTCGCGTTCCATGATATAATAATTATTATATTTACGGGAATTAACGCGATCACTTATTAGAAGGTACATCCTCACACGCTCTGATTTGCCTGACGTGTCGACCAGATTGTGCCGTGGTCACAGGCTGACATTTAGGATGTTCTAATTATAATCATTGCTTTATAAATATATATAAGATAGCTAGCAAGTACTGTAGTCAAAAGTCTAGGTACCTACCTAATGTTTCTTAGTTAATTGTATTAAAGGCACCCGGTCGCAGTTCACTATAATCATTTTGGTTTACTTTTTAAAACCTTTTTTTTTATGTATATGAATTTAATCGTGCTTTTTACTACCGCACTTGAACACTTAACTTTTATATATTAAGTTTTAGATCTCACCAGTTTTATCAGTTGTATAAAAACAAAAGGTAATACAAAAATAATATGACATAGTTATTGCTGTATGATAAATATGTAAAGCAATCCATCTAAAAATATCGTCTGATTTAAAGCACACAATCTCAGGTTTATGGAATATATGTGTTAGAATAGACAATAGAAGATACAAACCTTTGTCTACAATTGTGTTTGCAATTAAAATGTTTAAAATAATTTATTTACCTTAATTTTTAAACTAGTTGAACCCCGCGGTGTAACCCGCGATTTTTATTATACCGCGGGTAACGACGCGGGACAAAGCTAGTCTAAAAAAGTAGCTTAAGTAACTCCCTGGATCACCAGCTACCTGCCACTTTCCCACCACATGGTGACTCCTACGCTCCTCTCGACGACGTCGAAGTTGTTCGAGAAACTGCTACTGCTACACATGGCGCCACACCTTCAGCCACGCGACGAACAGTTCGGGTTCCGTCCCGAACACTCTACAACACGCCAGCTCGCGAGGGTACTACACGAAGTCGCGGTTGCGCGTAACAAGCGCGAGCGTGTCGTTGCTGTCTTCCTCGATATGGAGAAAGCGTACGATCGCGTCTGGCGACCGGTCTGCTGTACAGCTGTCCACATCAACTACTCCTCGTCGAGTAGTGACGATTGTGGCCACCTTCTTGGAAGATAGACGCTTTCAAGTGACGGTTGAAAGTGCCTTGTCCTCAGAGCGACCCATCTCTGCCGGTGTGCCACAAGGAAGCTGCTTGTCTGCATTGAGCTATCTTGGTATACAGACGACATCACCGTTACAGATGGCGTGTAACTTGCGCAGTACGCTGACGATGCGTATATCACGACGTCAAAAGATGCCGGTAACGCTGTTACCAAGATGCAGCATACCCTAGACGCTCTTCCCAGCTGGCTGAAGGACTGGAGACTGACGGTCAATGTGGCGAAGACTCAGGGATATCCATAGGGACTGTAACACTACCACAGTTGAAGCTGCGACAGTGAAATACCTCGGCGTGACTATCGATCGCACCCTCTCCATGAAGCCTCACGTCAACAACATCGTTGCCCAGGTTCGTGCCGCACGTTCCCTCCTGCGGCCCGTACTATCGTCCAACCCAACGACCCACCTGTAGTTACAGGCGACGCCGAACATTACTTAAGCAGCTACAGACCTGAAAAAGTTACCCCGAGACCCTAGCTGGGGTCTACGAGAAGAACCACGAGAGAGCTACCTGCCGGTGAAAGACCCGTCAAAAGCGGTCGCGTATACATACATATGCATTTACTAAAAACGGTTATTTTAATATTACAAACAGACACTCCAATTTTTATTTATTTGCATAGATTAGTTATGTCTTAGAAAAAAAAAGTGAAATTTGTGTGGGTCACCATGTTGGATTATTACATTGTGTGCAATCGCAATGCGTATGCGAACTTTCTCTTTGGATTCCTACTCTTGCTTTTCATCAGGCAGAGTAGTCTGACAGACCCATAAATTATTATTTTTACAGCTAATTTGCCTGAGGTTTCGACCAGGTTGCACTGGCCGTGGTCACAGGCTGACTTGTTACGTTTCTTAATGTAATTATACATTTAGGATATTGTAATTATAATCATTGCTTTATGAGTTTAGGTAAGATAGCTAGCAATTACTGTTGTCAAAAGTCTAGGTACCTACCTAATGTTTCTTAGTTAATTGTATCGAAGGCACCCGGTCGCAGTTCTAGAATTTACGCAGTTTCTGCAATTAAGATGTTTAAAATAACTTATTAGTATAGCCGGTCACTTATTTTTCAAATTGTACACACATTCTAAAATGAAACGTGTAATGATGTTTTTTGTAAACAGATTCCAGTACATTTTCAAAAACCGGTGTATGGCAAGAGTGAACCGCAAATTACCAACTTCATGGCACCTGGCATACTTATTACGTAAGTATCGTTAGCTAATGACACAGAATAACTAAAGGGTGTATGACATAATAGTCAAAATAGTTATTTTTTGTCATTGCGCCGACACACGCCCGGAACGTCCGCGCCTCCACCCGAGCCTGCTTATTCTAGGGTGATAGATGGCCTCATCTGTATAAAATAAAATCAAACCTACTTTCAGATGCTAGCCCCATCCAACCACAATAATATTTAGATTTTTTTTTTAAAGTTTCTATTTTAAACATTATTTATAAATAATTTTTAATCTCAAAATTCCGTGAACAAAACCATAATACAACGCCATATTTGAGCGTATTCGAGAACTACCTCAATAAATGTATAAACGCTACAACACAACAGGTGTCGCTCATCTCAAACTATCTAACTCCATTTAATACATCATTTAACAATTAATTAATAATGGAGCAGTGTACTATTAAAAGCTGTTAATGATGTGTATAATTGTCACCTGACAGTAAGTAAATGTCACCTCCCATGAACCCTAGAATCAAAATACTTTTAATCTATACTAATATTATAAAGCTGAAGAATTTGTTTGCTTGAACGCGCTTACCCGATTCGATTCTTCGGTCCGATTTGAAAAATTCTTTCAGTGTTGGATATTAGATCTATCTAGGAAGGCTATAGCCTAGATATCATCACGCTAAGACCAATAGGAGCGGAGCATTAATGGAGAAAGTTTCAAAAACGGGGGAAAATTAACACGCTACGGGCAATAGGAGACGCAAACGAGGTTGCGTGGGTCAGCTAGTCCTGAATAAACCTTGTTATTCGTTCATTATTACGCCTACGTTCCTAAAAACCATAAAGGTTTATTAGTGAATCTACCAACCCTTCTAGCCAGCTAGCTTCTAGCCAGGGTGGTAGATATAGTAGTTCGAAATCTTTCTTATGAGGGTCTATTCCAACAGTGGACTGTTAAACCATGCTGTATATGATGATTATGTAACTTTATCTCTATCATTCGACAGGATACTCTTCTTTCTGTCGGCGGTGGTGACTTCGACGCTGATGATCACTGACCGGCTCGAGGGAGTGTGGGAGCGCAGTGCGGTGGCCGGCGTCAAACCGCGAGAGATGCTCAACGTACACATCACTCTACAGTCTGTTGTTATATTGTTGCAGGTAATATATTACATTCTAACTTCCCCGAGTCTTTTGAACCCTACTAGGGTGAGCCAGAAACTAAAAATTCAAAAGCCACTCTCGTCTGTCTGTTATGTTTTCGCGGGTAAATTTGATTCTAACCGGAGAACATAGGGTACACTTTACCGGGATAACCGATGGAGCTTCTTCATTTTAAATTTAAACTTTCATACCTAAAATGTACCTCGTAAGTTCTAAAATGACACTAGTGACAGCTCTCACAGAGACCAAGCTTTATTTTGAAGACTATAAATCTACAACACAACCTACATATTATTAATCCATTCAATCAACATGCTGTTATCTCTTCAGACAGTAGAAATGATGGCGCTAGCCTTCGCTGGCTACGGGATCCCTTCGGAAGGATCCATGCTGATCTGTGGCGTACTACTCTTCTTGCAAGGCTTATGTGGCATGTGTTACGGGTTCTTACTGTCCGTATACTGCTCAAGTCACACCATAGCGTTCTTTGTGGCTACTGGCAGCTTCTATCCTATGATACTGTTATGCGGTAAGTAATTTTTATTTTGTCATCTGACGTCCAGCGCCATCTAGCTTCAAACAAGCATAGCTTGAAAGAGATCAAATGGATAGTGTATCTAAACGTCCTTATTAACAACTAAACAAACCTATGGAAATCGGTCCAGCTATTGTAGAAATAAGGATTGGCTTATCTATACTTATAATAACAAGTCCTGACTGACTGACTGATTCATCATCGCCGAGCGTAAACTATGTAGTTAGGGCTATGAAATTTGGTGAGTAGGATCCTTTTATTGAGTAGACACGCACTAAGAAAGGAATTTTGGAATTTCTACCCCTAAGGGGCTGAAATAGGGGTTGAAAGTTTGTATGGAAGTCCGTAATTAATTTATTTTTCAAACTCATTGCACGTCAACTACTACTGTCTCTCTGAAATATTTGATCCATCCTAAGGTTGCCTGGAAGAGATTGCTTATGGCAATAAGCCCGCCCTTTGTACACTACACCTCGGATATTTTATGTACATATTATGTACTTATTTAACTCTGTAATAAGGTGTGCAAATAAAGAGTTTTCTATTCTATTCTAATTTTTTAAGTAAGAAACCTGAAACTTTACTTTTGGGCTGCTGATTAAAAATGAGTAAATACATATTTCAGCGTTTCTGAATATTCCACCTCTAAGGGGTGAAATAGGGGTTGACATTTCGTACATAGGTTAGTCTGGAAGTCCGTCATTTTTGAAGTTCGAAACATGAAACTTTGTTTTTGGGCTACTGGTCAAAAATAAGTAGATACGTGTTTAAGCGTTTCTAGATTTTCTACCCCTAAGGGCGTGAAAAAGGGTAGAAAGTTTGTATCGAAGTTCGTAATTTTGTAGTCAAAACTTTATTAATGTGCTACTGATTAAAAAAAGTGTATTTAAGCGTTTCTGGATATTCTATCCCTAAGGGGTGAAATAGGGTATCCCTAGGGTTGATATTTCGTACTTTAGTCTTTCGTAGGTTAGTCTGGAAGTCCATCATTTTTTGAAGTTCGAAACTTAAAACTTTATATTTGGGTTACTGATTAAAAATGAGTAGATACGTCTTAAAACGTTTCTGGATATTCTACCCCTAAGGGGGTGAAATAAGGGTTGAAAGTTTGTATGGAAGTTCGTTATTTTTTAAATTAGAACCATGAAACTTTATTTTTGGGCTACTGATTAAAAATGAGTAGATATCTATTTAAGCGTTTCTGGATATTCTACCCTTAAGGGGTGAAATAGGCATTGACATTTCGTATATAGGTTAGTTTGGAGGACCGCTATTATTTATTTAGCAGCCTCAAACTTTCGTCTTTGGGTTTGTGATTACAAATAGATGAATACTTACATCAGCATTTATGGTAATTCGGTTCCTAAAGGGGTTAAAATAACGGTCGAAAGTTTGTATGAAAGTTCTTTTAAATGGGCTATTAATCAAAAATAAATAAATACGTTTAAAAACATGAATAAATTATTCATATGTACTTTTACACAGTTTTTATTAAATACATATAATGAACTTCCAGGCGAGCATAGCCTGTACAGTAATATAGGTTATATTAGAATGGTACATAGATTACTTTTTACTTCCGAGTATCGACATTTTACATTGGATATCGGTATCCGACAACACAGGGGCGGAACCGCGGGTCAAAGCTAGTGTATATATGTATGGATAACGCAGATGAATAAATCTCTATCATTTTTCAGGTATCCTATGGCCTATAGAAGGCATGTCAACTGGTTTGAGATATATCGCACTGATGCTCCCTTTCACGATACCCTCAAAGTCCCTGAGAGATATCACGGAAAGAGGAGCTCCAATCACCGACCCGTCCGTTTACCAAGGATTCTTAGTCACAATAACATGGATAGTTATCACCCTAGCTTTAATATACCTTAGGTTAAGATTTAAGAAAACGTAGGTTAGTTGTAAAAACGAAGTCAAGTTTTTCATTTCAGTGTGTTGGGCCAACATCGCCCAATATCAAGCTAATATATGACATATGTTGGCCTCATCTAAAAGGATTAGGGTGTGACGTAATTTAAAAAATATTCATACACATGTAATAAAAATTGTGATACTTAATTTACTTTTACTGTTGTTTTGTGTTCATTAACAACTACAAGGGTCAACAACTTTTACAATAAGGGAAATACATTGTTCTGTTAAAAAATAGTAATAATTTTACATGTTTTAAATATCTTGTCTTTGGTAACCTAATTGAATGGCAAACCTGACGCATATGTTGGCGCTTAAGTGATAACATAATGTATCTGTCCTGTGACTAATTATTGTTTATGATTGTATTTAGATTATTTAAGAATCTTTCACCAAACCTTATTATATGTTTTTTTGGTAGAAGAATGAATCGAAATAATTGTATTATTTCAAGTTAGGGACGTGTTTTTTATTCAAAGAAAGCATAGCCACACAGAAGTCGGATGATGAGAATGTTTATGTAGAAAATATTTACCCTAACTATTAATTCGAAATTTTGACCGGCTACTTTTTCTGAGCTATTTTGGCTTTCTTAAAAAAATTGCCAATACAGATTATCAGACCATTGTGCTAAAGGTGTTTACACCATTATTATACTTATATGACTCATACTTACACGCTTTGTACGCCAGTTTTAGGTCGCCAAGCGTAAAGTCTCCCCGTGTGCTAATTTCGCACTCTACAAATTAATTGGTGAATCGGCCTGAAGTAAGAACCATGTGTATAGTTTTTACTGCACTATCGGGTAACTTGTAAATAGCTTTTACTGTTTAAGTCTAAGGAAATACATAAATAAATTATCTACAGATAATTTAAAAGTATTAATAATTTAGCAGTATATTACTGCAGCAATAATTATATGTATTATGGGAAAGTGTTAGATATTATAGTGTAGGGACGTAGTTTTAAAAATGTGCTCAACATTAGATTTTTTTTTAATTTGGAGGGTAGGTTAATCTAAAACATTCCAAGTCATGAATTTATACTTTTTACATGTTTATAAACGGTCTTAATGCTTTCTTAAACATTTAACTGATTCAATTTTGTATATGATGTATTAGGTGTTTGCATCGGAAAGTCGAATTAAAACAATCAAAAGGGATAAATTTCTAATAAGTTCGATATTGCATTTGTTACACACAAACTTATTTTAGTAAGAGCAATTGGTAAAGGCTTCTAATTTAGTTTATATTTGTTTATTTCTCTTTGAGAGAATATTGCCGATGTGGTGACGTGATGTCATGTGATTTGTGGGTACCTATTTATGAATAAAGACTTTTATGTATACCTATTTGTTTTTGTTTCGTTCGCCTTTTAGACGATTAAGATATATGCCTTAGTTCCGTACGTGAGCAAGTTTTGAGAAGTTCGTTGCTTGTACTTAAGTTATTGGTTTTAGTATACAATTATCTGGAAGATGGCATCTCTGTCTAGCCTCGTAAGGTAGACTAAGACATCTGAAACTAAATCTATCACAATGGCAGACAATTCTCGCTCGTTGCAATGTAAAATCTTCAACAAGTTAATCTCAATGTCGTTTAAAAATGTTCGTTTCAACAACATATAAAAGCTATCCGATCACAAAATCTCAAACTATTCATAATCGAACATAATTTTACATGGATAGGTCTTCAAAAATGATATTGATTTTTCTCGTTAGTCTCGCGGTTGCAGTGTGCGACTGCTGATCATGAGGTCTCGGGTTCGATTCCCGGGTCGGACCAAATGTTTGTATGATCTACAAATATTTGTTTCGGAGTTTGGGTGTTTTCTATGTATATTATGTATGTATTTACAAAAAAAAAAGTATATTTGTATTTGTATCAGTTGTCTTAGTACCCATAACACAAGCATTGCTTAGCTTGGGACTAGATGGCTTTGTGTGTTAGATGTCCGAAATATTTATTTATTTATTTATTCTAATATCATTTTTTCTAAACTTAATATTTTGCGCGTGAGACACTTCCAAAGGGCTAAAATGGGGGTTCCCCCCCTCTGTAACTTCTAAAATAAGGGTATATTAAACTTAAAAAAATATATGATGTGCATTACCATGCTAACTTCCACCGAAATTTGGTTTGAACGAGATCTAGTAAGTAGTTTTTTTTAATACGTCATAAATCGTTAACCGCAATTTATCTAAGTTACAACGAACTACAAGAACTGTTATGTTACTTACTGCTACGGAACCCTTGTTGTGCGAGTCCAACTCGCACTTGGCCGCTTTTTTTTCAAAGATACCATTACTAAGAAAAGTTTAAATGTTCTTCCCCACAAAACTCTACAGTCTACAGGGTCAAACGTCATCTTATTTGAATCTATTGCCAACAGTTAAGAAATATAAAAATAAAACTCAGAAAATCAGATATAAAAATTTTATTATTTATAGGAAATATTTTGATTTAACAACAACTCTTTCCGTGTGAGCCGCATGCGCCTAACGCGCCGACGTCATCATGGCACATTGATTTTATACTCTTGTAACACCGCAATATAACTTTTACCATAGACAAGTCATCTTGTTCATTCAAATATAGAAAATAATGACGTCACCTCGTAGTTCATCGTATCAATAGGTCTATTGAAATCTTCATACTAAATTACTAAAATTTGCAATCACATTGTTGTCACCGCTCTGTTCTTACGTCACTATTTCCTCAATCAATAAGTTAGCGGTTTAAAGCAGCTGAATTTAGATTTACGAAGCCAAATGTTGTTTAGTACCAGCGGAATGAGAATATCAACAATCCGATTTCAACTTCGTAAGTGCCAGCGCAAAGACGCGTGCGTTCACACCGACAGTACGAGGTTTCGTTGTCAGCAAACCGTCCGAGGTTCCTCACAGCGCAAAACGGTACCACAAAAGAAAAAAAGTCTATCCACATTATCATTTCGTCCGCAGACCACACACCGCTTATTGCGACATTATCACATTTATCAAGCATTATCTGTTGATCCCTCGATACAGGAAAAAAAAACTGATTCTTTTTTTTATTCTGTGTTTTCACAGTTTTCACCTAACTATATACTAGAACTTAAATTATAGCTCACTCATCACCTGTTTCGCTCGCATTCTCGCTTCTCAACCATTCTTTATACAAGATGTCTTTGCATTTATACTACAGAGCGACGTATTTTTACAATGGATCTCACGGGGTGCAGTCAATTCCTATACTATTATTGCTTTTAAAGCAATTATTTACGAAACAACTTCTCCATCTACAAACGTTTATGGAGTTTGAGAAAACATTACAATTCAAGCTGCATAGGCATATTTTAAATATCACACTTTTTTGTTACATAGCAAAACAGCACAGTTCAGCTGTCGTCTGGACATCTATGAGGAATTGACCGGGCCCCTTACAAACAGTTACGAAAAAAAACTAAAACTTAACGCAATTCCTATACAAATCGATGAACATAAAAATTGGAGATTAAGGAAAGGGCCTGATTAAGACCGAATGTTAAAACAAATATGTATTAGCTATACGTGTCTATGTACAAAATCGAATCACTTGGGGTCCGTTTTGCAAAACTACCGCGACAATCTGTTTCATACAGTGAAAAAGGAATTCTAGCGAGAACCAACGTAACAACGTAATGAAGATTTGTCACACTAGGCCTTTGTAAGGTAATAATACGATCAGTAAAAAATCTATTGATATATCTATACAGACTTTTAAAGTTTTGCAGAAACAGACGCCATTGCATTACGACATTACGACGAGCGAGATAGCAGCAGATATCGCTTCATACGCAAGTGGCACTATATACATAGCATTAGCACAGAAAGGAGTTTTTTTGTTCCGTAATTAGTACAAAAACTTTATGAGCAGTATTTATATTTAATAAAGATAACGTGTAGTTCGGGGTTGCCAGACTACTTACTTTCGAGTGATAAATTAGTGAGGCAACCCAGAAGTATATAAGCCGTTTATCTTATAAAGATCTTATTTGTATAACACAACGTATAGTAAATTCTTACTTTAAATAAACGAAGACAGTTGTGACGTAGTATGTAGACAATTTATGCATAAGTTCGTTTGATGGCATCTCTGTCTAGCCTCGTAAGGTAGACCGAGACAGTCTGAAACTAAATCTATCACAATGGCAGACAATTCTCGCTCGTCGCAACGTCCAATCTTTAACAAGTTAATCTCAATTTCGTTTAAAAATGTTCGTTTCAACAACATATAAAAGCTAGCCGTACACAAAATCTAATAAAACAATTCATAATCGAACATAATTTTACCAAACGTACATATTATTTAACTGTACATTAATATTGTGACTATGTTCAGGCCTCAATCGTTCACTACATATTTACATTATAATATAACGGTACTGTTCAAGCTTCAAATCACATTTTTTATAAGTATTATGTGCCGAAATTACGAAATAACGGTGTCTTGATGAGTTCAGCTGATATGGCAAGATATTGATTAGTGTTGTATCGTAACAGCATTAGAATAATTCAAAATTCGATTCTCCAAATTGAATGATCAGAAAACGAAACTTTCCAGAAACATCTTTGAGTAACATACGTCACACAGTTGTTTAAGACTACTAAGTACTACAAGTAAAAACAAAAAAAATTACAGATATTAAAAAATATTTCCTCTAGAACGGTTGCGCTATCGTCAGCATTACAACGCTGAAAGGAAAGACAGTAAAGTTAGGAGATTACGAAAGAGTGCCCACTCATTTCGGAGACCAGAATTATAAAAATCCCCAACACTGTGATAATACAACACCTCATTTTTGCTTTCTAAAGCTACATACAAATGGGAAGACAAGCCACGTTTTATCACTTCAACGCCAAACTATAAACAGGCGCATCAAACTGAGCAAGCGCACTTTTTATCTGGCTTAAACGATATTCTATGCAAACACTTTTAACATTTTATACTATGTTATATCCCCTCTATATTATTATATACTTTTTGTATCACAACTTTATTTACAGTATTTATGACAAAACAGTTTTAACTGAAATTTTCTCGCAAAATGAAAACTAACCTACAATCAGACAAAAATAAATTATTTCGAAAAAAAAATGCAAGTTGTAATGAATTTCGTACGTAACCCATCAAGACTTGTAAAACTTTAATCATAATTGCAACAAGAAACATTAAATCGCCAATTCATTGTAAAAAACAATATAAATCACAAAGATAAAAAAAATACATAATATAATAAATAAAGTATTATCAACAAACGCTAACAGCGTAATTCACACAGGGAACAGACGGACGCCATTTGCCAAAAAATCCTTAGAAATTCAAATTCCATAGACATTTCAAAGCTACCTACAATTTAAACATAGCTAAGAGCTTGATAGCAATTATTCGTTTGGAATTCTGGCGAATAACGTATGAGAGCCCCTATATATTTCACAGTTGCGCTGTACAGTTAGTTATATATTTACGTATGTATTTATCAATATTTGTACTATAGCTGCGTTATTATTTACTTCGTAACATTAATAGTACGCGCAATCAAGAAAGTATATGGATCTTTATTCCTCAAAAGTAGAACTACCCTCAGATAAAAGAAAAAGACTGGACAAGTTGGTTTTCAGTTATCAAAACAAATTCGGTTATTACTTGGACGTATTGTTATAAAATTCGCGCCTAAAATTTTCGGCTGAGAAACTACTAAGTTATACGTTATTTTTTGTTCTTTTCAATAACTTGTGCGCCTCAGTAGTTGATACTACACAAGTTTGCAGTCAAAATAACCCAGCTATATCACAAACAGACAATATGACTATTGCGGCGGAGTTTGTTTCTTTAATAAAAAAAACTTCATCGAATTGCCGATTACTGTAAGTGCTAATGAAACTAAAAATGTATGAGATCTGAACTATAAAGAGATCGTGTTGCCTCTTATGTGGCATAAAGATACCACATATGTATTAATGAATATAAATAAGAATATTTAGACATACGATTTTTTTATGCAGTGTTTTAATTGCGGTTCAATTTGTTCTATTCAACTACAGAGTACTTTTCGTATAACACTGTTCATGTTGAAATACAACTGTATAACGTAATGCTATTACTATGCAGAGCTAAGCCTCATGTAACAACTCCTGTAATGTGTATCCAATCATTTATTTAACTTTTGACAGCTCTAATACTTAATCAAATAGTGATACCCTGACCCGTTACCGATTCGATTTCTTTTATCGATCGATTTTGTACATGAAGAAGTTTTAATCGATTTAACACACTCATTATTTTACCGATAATTTCGTAATTTTATCGATTATTAAACCGCAACACCGGACGCGTAGCGGACATTTTATAGTTAGTCATAATTCACATTTTCATACGTCGAGTTGATATTTTTATTCCTCCGTATTGATTTATTTGTGAATTCTCACGTTTGGTTGAGTTGAGCGTATCGTCCCTCCCTTCGTTACTGTCAAAATGCCAAAAATTAAGGTGCTCAAAGGACAAACAAGAGAGTTTGTCTTGCGACTTCGTGAATACTTTGGAAAGGAGAGCTGTAATAATGGGCCTCTTATATCAGTGACTCAAGTTTAGAGACCGTGTGATTTGATATAAAATATAATCACAATAATGTTATTGTATGTTTTATTAATATAATCGACAATCGATTTATTTCTAACCCGTTTTTATAGTCTGTGGTCATTCATTATGAATGACACATCTCTAAGTGGGCGGAGCCCGTCCATGAAGTACAGTATTCCCTCTAGTACATTGATCAAAAATTATTACAAAACTTTATGTGCGTGATCTGTCAAAAGTTAAATAAACGATTGGACGCACTATAGCGACCACACTACCCACTAGACAAGTTGGGTACATTTTAGGATAAAGTGCATATTTTTTTGGAGATGATTTGGCATGTATTGAGTGTAAATTGAACTTAATTTTGGAAAGAAAAATAAGTATTAAAATTAACAAAATAATATTTTAGATCCCATACATTTAAAGTGCAACAAAGCGCATTCGATTTGATATCCTAACTAATCTCAAACTCTAGAATAAGGGTCTCGAAAATCCTTAAAAAAAAAGGGTTTTTAATGTTTAAACAATAAATACTTAATTAACGCTTAGAACCTTAAGTAAGAAAAGCGTATAAATTATTTTTTTCAGAACATTTGAATTAACGGACTTAGATTCCTATCGAACTAGGTATGATTGTCATATTGTGATGGCGTGTCTAGTAAAAAATATGTATAGTGAAATGCAATAAAATATTATTATGAGATGGTTGACAGTATATCAGTGTACATTACATATATATTTTATGAACAGTATATTTTCTGTATTCTTTCACTTGCCACACAATATGAAATCACATATTCTTTGAAACAAGGGCGGCTTTCATTGACTTTTTAAAGTAGTGACATTAAAGATGGACTTAACACTTAACTTTTGATACATCTCGGCCTTTTCCTAACCTATTAATCCACATATTGAAGTAAGCATGTTTTATATGCCATGTTAGAACGAACCTCTTAATTAGAAATGTATGGGACACAGAAACAAGGGTCGGAACATATTCCCTTACTAATTTTTTTACCAACATTTCTTCACTTTCTATTGTTATAGTGTTTAAAGAACGACAGACCAAGTGATGACCATTCGACATGATGAGTATTTTAAAGTTAGCGATTAAATATAGACTTTGATACGTTTGCTTAAAGTGCAATATGCTAGATTTCTAGATAAACTAGCAATTTAATGCATCATTGCATTTCACATATAAGTTAATGTTAAAAGTTGTTGTATTTAGAAAAATATCATCGATTTTTAGTATAATATTAATTTTCGTGCAAAAAGCAATGTATATTCAAAACACATAAGTCTATATTTGGTGGTAATTAACTCCGTTATGTTGCCAGACAAGCGACGATAAATAAGGCATAGATAATTGTGATGCAGCGATATTTTAAGATATGTCGCGTCACAGAAAGCCGCCGTTGCCATTGACAAATAAGTTTTAACGCAAGATGCAACCAGGACTCGCTTTTAACAGACTGATATTTTGAGAACAAACTTATTACATTAAGCCATTTACATCTTTCATTTTCTAAAAGGAATCATGTTTTTGTATTATTAAATTGACGCAATCGATCGCCAAAGAAATAGCCAGTCTTTATGAATTGAAATTATAAGTTAGTATGCCAATTCTCCCTATTATGTGTGTGCATGTATCTGTTCGTGTAAAAAATATACAACTTAAGCAATCTAATATTTGAAGATTGCTATTCTAAGCTCATTCTCTTGTGTTCATTAAACATTTTAATAATGTCAGGGAGATGGTATCTATATAAACATTTTAGATTGAAGTGTTTTTATCTTACTATAGAGATTGGTTTCAAAATTTCTTTTTAATATTTAGAAAATGAAAAATGCATCTGGACTATGTATGTATTGGTTTGTCGACAGATATGACTAACTCGTGAATGTTGCCAGCACAAATTACTTAAAAATGAATTTGGAAACTTTCAACTCTAAAATTACGATCAACAGAATATTAACAATAATACTATAAAACCCCCTACAGGAAACATTTGTTGCTTGGCATGAGCCTGTTTCAACAATATCAGATAATGTTGAATGTCAGTGTTTCGATTCTAACAGTGTAATTGTATAAATATGTGGTTTTTATCTCTCAGTATTGAACCTTCTTACCACAGAAAATACGGCCCACAATCTTGTGACCAGTGTTAGGTTATCTTTATTCTATGATAATAGTCACGTTCCAGCTCAGGTTCACTGAGAAAGTATCTTCAATACTGAGTAATCGATAATAAATATACAATTGTTTGGTAAAAAAAATTGTTGATATTAAGACAAAATTTCGGATAAATACTATGTCGTAGTACCCCGTAGAATTTATCACAATCATTGTCCTCACATCGTTGAACGATTTTCTAGAAAGTTCCTGTGTGGGTTAACAAAACACTGTTAGAAGTTCACCAACATGAGGTTAAGCAACGAGTAGTCCGAAGACTCAGGAGCATAGGTACCAGGTGTATGGGCGGTTCCCCGTTGCGTTGCAGGTCGGTCGCTAGGCTGGCTGCTAGAACTTGTCTTGGAAGATGAACAGGTTGTTGGTGGCGGCCACTGCGATGATGCTTTCGTGCGGGTGCCACGCCGTGTGGAGTATCTTCTTGTTGAAGTCCAGGCAGTCTACGCTTATTTCATCCTGAACAAAACAATACCAATATTAATAATTTATTTTTCTTGGTGATAAAAATGTTTGTGTTGTTTATTCTAGGTATTTTTAAGTGGTCATGTTGGATAGTCTTTGGTTTGAAAAGAGTATGAGAAAAACCTGTTGGTTCAGATAACGTATCAGGCTTTGGAGACAGTTAAATTTTGAGTATCTACGACTAATTATTTAACGGCGACGGACGAGATCATCTGTCACGAAATAGTAAGTAAGCCTGAGACGTTGGCATGACAAGTATGGCGTTTTTTTAAATGTTTTTATTTCGTTTTCGTCGTTTAACGGAATTAAAACATTCAGGTTGCGCTTAAAATCAAATCGGGTAGCAACAACTGAGCACTGATGACGGAAACGAGTTACTAGTTAGAAATATTATGAAGTGACATCGATTTCAACAGCAAACTATACAATTCTGGTTATATCGATGTCATATTGATTTTACAGTTTCGTGTAAACACTGATATTTAAATAGTTACGGTTAGCAATTCTAGATTTTGTGACTAATCCCGTCAATACATCAACATACAGCCGTGTGGACGGGGATTAGACTTGTAGAAAAAAGCACACCCAAAGGTCGTTGGTGTAAAGATGGTTGCATAAAACGCGATATTGTTAAGTCTTGGAACTAATCTCGCCCACACGCCTACCACTCTAACTCCTGTATAGCAGGATCAACAGAACCTACGAACACACCGAGTTCTGACATTCGGGAAGTCCCACAAAAAATGATAATCACACTCAAGACAAAAAATTTCTGGAATTGGAATTTTGGTATCGTAGAGTTGTAGAGCGGGCTCGGTGGCGTGTGCAATGATGACGGGATGGGTCCCAGGAAAAATGAAACCGTCTGGGAATCCTATGTATATCAAAAAGCAGTAGAGCGAGCTCCGTGACGTGTGCAATGATGGGAAGCAGTGGAGCAGGAGCAGGCTGTGGCGTGGGTGTGTGTAAGGAAGAGGTATGTGTATGTGTGTGGCGGTGTGGCGGTGGGTGCGTACCTTCTTCCTCTTGGCGGTGGTGTGGGTGTGTGTAAGGAAGAGGTATGTGTATGGGTGTGTAAGGAAGAGGTATGTGTATGTGTGTGTAAGGAAGAGGTATGTGTGTGTAAGGAAGAGGAATGTGTATGTGGCGGTGTGGCGGTGGGTGCGTACCTTCTTCCTCTTGGCGGTGGTGTGGGTGTGTGTAAGGAAGAGGTATGTGTATGGGTGTGTAAGGAAGAGGTATGTGTATGTGTGTGTAAGGAAGAGGTATGTGTGTGTAAGGAAGAGGAATGTGTATGGGGCGGTGTGGCGGTGGGTGCGTACCTTCTTCCTCTTGGCGGTGGTGTGGGTGTGTGTAAGGAAGAGGTATGTGTATGGGTGTGTAAGGAAGAGGTATTTGTATGTGTGTGTAAGGAAGAGGTATGTGTGTGTAAGGAAGAGGAATGTGTATGTGGCGGTGTGGCGGTGGGCGCGTACCTTCTTCCTCTTGGCGGTGGTGGCGACCCTCCTGGGGCGCAGCGGCTGGCGCGGGCGCGCCGCGGCGTCGCGCGCCGCCTCCAGCGTGAGGTCCGAGCGCCGCGCGCCGCACGTGCCGCCGCCCGCGCACCCGCCGCGCTCGAATATCCTGCACGATCACACAACACCACTCATGTTAATACATAATATAATACCTAGTATAGTCCATTCGCTTTGATACGGTCATCTTGATCACCGCCGCCACTAAATTCCTTTCATCTCTCGCCTGCGGCATGCACCCACAAACAAGTATGATTTGCTAGTTTACGGTGTTGTATGAATTAATAAATTCGTATTTCACAACAATAATTACAATTGCGTGCGGGTGGACCGACACTATCTAAGCGAATGAATGAATATATTATCGTACATGGTGCTATTATTCGTTAGTCCAAAAAAATATTGAACAAAGTGTACATGTACAATGTGTGAACAAAATATAGATGTGTCGCTTCGACCTGGCATCAAAATAGTTCCTCACTTATCGTATCGACGTATCTAAAGAGCCCTATCACACTTTCAGACAGACAGCGCGTATTTGAATATTATTTTATAGTTATCAGGTCACAAATAAGCAGACGCATCACATAATTGTAAATAATCCATGAACAAATGCCTTGTCGTCATTTAAGTTTGGGTGCCGACAACCTCATTTTACTCATCTGAAGCAATTAAAAATCACATTACTATGGTAGTAAGAATTTTGTCAGATTGAGCCATTTGCACTGAAATATCTTCGAATAAATTGCCACATATTACAGTATTTTTATTTACTTTTACCATAATGTACACTAACCTGAAGAATCCATTATAAGAGCCAGTCATGAGCCGCTGATCGTCCCCGCTCCAGCAGCACTCGAACTTGTCGAAGATACAGTCGTTCTCGTACAACGAACACAGTTTGGAGCGCAAATACTCATGGACAGGGTATGTCTCCACAGGCTTTGTTTCCATTCGGAGATCCCACACTTTTAATCCTAGATAATCCCGGGACATCATATATCTGAAATAAACATTATATAGCTATTTATCGAATTTTAAAAGTATAACTTTGACAAATAGGCTACGAAGCCAGGGGTCATGGAATCGATTGGTCCTCGTCGTCGTCGGGGCTCCAGGGTTTTCCTTTCTAGGGTATTCCTGGTTCCCCGGCATCTAGTACCTGAGACGGCGTGCTGTTTTAGTCGGTTAGAGACATGCCACCAGGAGGTGGTATCCGAGGGGATTTCCGCACGGAAAAAAAAGGGGTCATGGAATCGATTGGTCCTTAGGGCAAATATGTAATAGGTGAATTTGTCTACAGTATGTATTGTATATCGTGAGTCCTTTGGGATCAGAGGGTCAATTCTGTAATGTATATGAGTATTACTTATTTTACTGCCTCGTTGGTCTCGCGGTTGGCGCGTGCGGCTGCTGATCGTGAGGTCTCGGGTTCGATTCCGGGTCGGACCAAATATTTGTACGATCTACAAATATTTGTTTCAGAGTTTGGGTGTTTTCTATGTATAATATGTATGTATTTACAAAAAAAAAAGTATATATGTATTTGTAGCAGTTGTCTAGTACCCATAACACAAGCTCTGCTTAGCTTGGGACTAGATGGCGTTGTGTGATAGATGTCCGGAATATTTATTATATAAAATGTGTATGGTGAATATGTTCCCCCACCAAAAATGACACTATTTTGTATCGGAAAATGACGCTATGGTTACTCCCTTCCGGCCTAATCTATGCCAGAATGTCGTATGTGCGATATGTAACTATTATATAGTAAAATATGAAGTCTCACCTGCCCGAGTTGCTAAGCTTGACATCGCTGATGGAGGAGATAATCTCTGAGAAGAAGGACCTCGCGTGCGGGTCCTCGGGCTCCTCGAACAGCTTCGCGTGCCGGTCGCATAGAGCCGCCGCACGCATGTCGCACAACCTTATTGTACCTGACACAACGTAATATTACAACTCTATTAATTGACCTGATATGTAATTTAAAACTCACCGTAACAATACTGCCTTGTGTGAATCACCTTCTTTCAGTGAATGATCAGTAAGTACGGCGAGTAAAAACTTGAGCGGTCTTTCACGAAGCCGCATTTTCTAATTGACTACCCCTCTCGATAAGCACGGCAGAATAGTGAAGTTTGTTGAATTTGAAGAATGACTTAATAATAATCAAACACATTTATGACGAGTGGTAAACGGGTCAACTAAGTGTGACTGTTCCGTAAAAGGAATTAAAAATGAAAAATCTAGTAGGCGTTTTGAATAATGTGTAAATTTTTCACCACAATCACTGCAGAACTAATTGAGTATTTGTAGCACACACAAACCAGCTTAACACTTTTATAGAAATACTTGTGATTCCGCCCAGCTTCAGAAATCTTTATAATTCTCGGATTTCTTCTACTATAATATGCATTTATTACACATTTAAACCTTCCTCTTGAATCACTCTATCTTTTGCTGAGAACTACATCAAAACAATCCGTTGAGTAGTTTAAAAGATCGTAAGAAAACCGACAGAGAAAGCTTCATTTTAGACTATGTAAGGATAAAGGTTTGGCATGACATTAGAACTTCTATTTTAGAGTTAGATTTAATTAAGAGGTATAATGTAGATTATAGTATTGAATTATTGATACACTTACCCTTACTACTAGAATAGACGAAGAGATTGCATTCGGTCGGATGAAATTCCGCCGCAGTTATGACCTGAAACCAAATAAGTAAATAACTATAATCGAATCTTCGACGTCAGTGTCAATGCCCGCTACACATAACGATAAATCGTAGCGAATAATCTGTGCAGATTTGTTCAACGTGTGTAATCAAATCTGCAGATGCAAATCGGTTTGCAGAGATTAATCGTAACGATTTATCGTTACGTGTTTAACAGGCGTATCTTGTGCAAAAAGTATTTACAACTAATTAAAAAGCCAATACCACAAAGGTTCTGTTATTGTTTATTACTTTTATAGTACCTACATGGTGCCTAAGTTTACGTAATTTTAACTATATACTAAAGATGTCCAGTGACTGCTATGATGCAGCATTAGAAGTAATATTGGGATTAACTCAATATATAATTAAAACCTTTAACATAAGATAGATAATAAATATTAGATACTAAAACATATATTTTTTTACTGTTTTCAAAACATGTTTCATTGTCACTAGGTTCCTGTTAGTGGTAGCGTAATGTTTATAGCCTATAAGTCTTTCTCGACAAATGGGCTATACAACACAAAAAGATTTTTCAATTCAACTCAATGTTTTGGAGATTAACGCTCCAAACAAACATGCTCTTACCTCAGTAAGCTCTTCCATATTAGCAGGTTTAATATCCACAATGTTGAAGCTCTGATCCGTGATCTCGAGGTGCCAAAGATTGATGCGCAAATCATCGGCCGACAAATACGTCTCCTGGTCCGAGTTGAGAGATATGGAGTTTATGTGGTAAGTGTGAGCGTTTGCAAATATCCGCCTGTGGACAAACACGTGTGTTTATTATAGGTTTATGGACATAAAAAAGTACTATATTGATACAATCTCTCACAATTGAAGCCATTGCTTAAAAGCATTTATTTTGATTTTTATGTACGGGTCTTTCCAAAGTCACTACTCTGCTTTATGTAATCCAAGGTTGGCTACCATACTCATCGCAAATGCAGACAATGCAGCATGGAATTTGTGGATCTCACAAAGCGTTGTCCACGTGGGGTTTGGACCCACATGTCTCAGGCAGAGAGCGTCGTAGTGACCGCTAAAACACTACGCCATTTGTACAATCGAAGTGCAGTTGACGAATTAATATTCGCAATATTATACCCATTAGCAAAAATTTTTAGCAGAGAGAATAGAGAGAGAAATTTTTAGAGTAGAGAGCTAATTTCAGCACGGTTGGGCTGGCTCGACCGGGGCGGTACTACCATCGCACAGAAGATCAATGACAGCGTTCCTGCTGTTGTGTTTCGTTGGTGAGTGCGAGACCGGAGGCCCAATGATGCAGAAGCATCACTAGGTCTCTATGGTGTGGGTCACCATGCTGCATTGTTACATAGTCAGCATTCGCAATGAGTTTGGTGACCACCACTCTTGGATTCTGTTAATGCTTTCCATCAGTCAGAATACGATCATTTTAGCAGACCCATATATAAAAAAACCTCAACTATTTGATCAGAATTCCCTAGCTCCTCTCCCCTTAGTATTTATATGTCATGAAGATTATACTTGTAGGATCCTAAATTTTCACTTAACTAAATACTTTCAATTAAAGAACAACGGAATTTAATTTTTTATTTTCATTTCAAATTAAATACTGACGACGAGGGTAATTATTTCGGCATAGTTAGTTAATATAACAGATAAGTAGATATAGAAAAGTTTTCATTATATTTTCTGATAACCAAAGTGGACTTTGAAGTGGATGGTAGTAGATCAATAATACAATATATTATATTTAGATACCACGAGCCACTGGTAAATAAACACTCTTGAAATAAATTAATATTATGTATTTAATTAATTTGAGTATCCTATGGCAACTGAAGTCAAACACAATATATGAAAGAATATAATAATAGCTGAAAATCAGCGCAGTGGTCACTTTCAGTACCGCAGCATAAGCTGAGCTGTGGCCTTTTGGTCACACAGCTAGACATTTCACTGTTTTTATTTACTCTAAGTTAAATGTCTTATCTTTCTCTTTTACATGTATGTTATGTGTGACTAATAAATGTATTCTATTCTATGAAGTAGTGAGAATGATTTCTAATTTCTATTGCTCCTTTTTATGATACAATCTTGTTTTATTTACCTGACTATGGCGAAGGCAAAAGTAACGGGAAGTATTTTGGCAGTATATGTATGTTAGTAATATCCATCTTAGACTACTGAACCGATTTTAATGAATGAAGTGTCAATGGATTTGTAATAATATTCAGAGTTACAAAGCCCATATAAAGTTTATCAAGGTTTTTACATAGGTTATAGATTTTTAGCTTTTTGTGTATAGCGGCAAAGGCAGAAGATAAGTGACCACCGCTGCTAAACAAAATCCGTAAATAGAAGAAAAGTTTTGGGTTCTGGTTACCTCACGTACTCGTAAAGAATTGATTGAAATTGGTTCAAATTGTATTAATAAACTAGACTGTACGATTGGCCTAGTGGTTTGAGCAGTCAGTACCACATTCTACAGTGCCAAGTGTTAAGGGGTTCAACTTCCAGATGGGACAATATTTTGTCACAAATTGTTGTTCTCAATCTGGGTGTTCTTTGCTTCCGTTTCATGTATGTTTGTAACGTCCCCCGTGACATATATGTGTTCATAACGCGGGAGTTGTTTAAAAAAAAGCCGTTTACTCTAGTTGCCCCATTTAGGTCAAAGCATAAGCGTTAATCGTTAAACCAATAATACAGGTGAATAGAGAGCTAGTCCTTACCTCGGGGAAGCTTCAACCATGAGCTCTGCGGGGCGGACTGTGGGCACGCGGAGCTGCGTAATACGCGCGGGGTCACGCGGTCTGCCGCCATCCTCGCGCGTGTTGTAGCCCGTCACGCGTTTGTCACGCTCTGATACCTACAAACATACATACTTATAGCACACATATGACAGTACATTAATTATCAATACATATTTA
The DNA here is from genome assembly GCA_905220595.1 of Spilosoma lubricipeda. NCBI lineage: Eukaryota > Metazoa > Arthropoda > Insecta > Lepidoptera > Erebidae > Spilosoma > Spilosoma lubricipeda. The sequence goes on along the minus strand of HG992296.1, from coordinate 10,442,746 downwards.
GTTCTGGGAGAGACAATAATAATGATTGAGATGATGATTTAATTAATCACACATTAACAATCAAATAATCCACTGGCCCGTTATATGTCCCTAGCCAGACTTATTTGAATAGGGTTTATGACAAGTTTGCCCTTTCTTTACAGTAATTTGTACTCTCTTAGTTGGGTCTGACAACATCCAAGGTATTAATATGGGTTTTGACATTTCCTATTCTTAATATTTCCCTACACAAAAAGGTTGAAATTAATAACTTAGTTTCATCAAGTTTAACGCCATTACATAATGATAAAGTAATAAATTGTGTTGTTCATTCCGTAATTTTACAGTATTTCATTTTGTTCGCGTAATAATTCGATTTATAGATATGGCAAAGCCTAACTACTGGTTGTGTGGGACCAGTGCAATGAACGTCAACCAATTCAAAGGTTGTAAAATTAACGGTATGTACTTATATGTATGTATACACATATACATAAATTTATATTAGTAATTAGATTAGACTTTTTTAAAATGATTACATGAGCTAATAATTATATTCTACTAGGTAACAAAAAGGGAAAATATTGACAATTCTCTTAATCTGTACAAATAAATAAAATTGGGAGTGTCTGTTTGTAATATTAAAATATCCGCTTTTTAATAAATGCATATGTATGTATACACGGTACATTTACCTAAATATTTTTATTACAATTTTTGTCTGTCTGTTTGTTCCGGGTAATCTACGGAACGGCTAGACCGATTTCGACAGGACTTTCACTCATAGGTAGCTGATGATATAGAGAGTAACTCAGGCTTTTTTAGACTAGACAATAAGCGCGGGTAACACCGCGGGGTTCAGCTAGTTTGATATAAAATGCGTATTATGTATTTGTGATATTCAAATAAAGGGGTATTGTTATTTTACGCATACGGTCACGTTTCGAGACAGACAATGCGAGTAGTAAGACTTTGTTTGTTTGACAGTCACGGTTCAAAACCAAGAACAAAAGATGACATTTTATATGTTATCTCAAGAGTTAAATGTATACCTGTTTCTACCGTTCTTTTTGACCAGTAAAATGAAATGCGTAGTTAAAAAAACTGAAATTTATAAGTTTTATAGAATAAGCATTGACTTTTCTGAGAACTTTGTAGATATCTACGACCAAGGATAGAATTACATTATTTTCGTTGGTTCCCTACTAGTTCGGGAGGCTCGAAGGACCAATTATTGGATGAGAAATATTGGCAGATCATCAAACATTTGGTACGACCAGGGAATCAAACCCAAGACCACAGCAGTCGCATACGCTACCACAGCGCCATTGAGGCAGTCACAATGCTCCTAAATGCTCCTACTTAAGAGCTAATAAGTGAAACAAAAAAATCCATACATACAAGACTAACCTTCCACAATTTGATGGTCTTGTCGTTGGTAGACAGCAAGAAGTGTGACTGGTTCTTCCGTTTCAACCATCTTATTTTATTTATCTTCTCCTCTATCTCTAATGATTTCAGGTAATCGAATTCAGGTTCATGTGATTGGAAGGTTGAGTATACATTGTATTCTCCTTTCTTTGGAACGCATTGCTTCGATGCTGCGTCTCTCTGTAAAAAATAAAGTAAAATTTATTTATCGTAATATATAGAAATAAATAAAATTGAAGTGTCTGATTGTAAGTTCAAATTAACAGCTTTTCATTACTCACATAAAAAAAAAAACAAGTTTTAAAAATGTTGTCTGTCTATTTATTGCGGTTAATCCCTGCAACAACTGGACCAATTTTGACGAGACATTCAATGGCAGATAGATAATTTTAGAATTACAGTTTACCTATGGATGTTGTAAAAGTACAAGAATAGACACAATATTGACGCGTGGGAAAACTATTCTCCGTCCTGGACATTTGAGTGAGTCAAAAAAATACGTGCGCATTTACCTTGAATAATGAGCAATGTTCTCAAATGGAAAAAACTGTACGTGCTTTGACTTATGGATTGCTTTATCCTTTTTCGCATGATTTACTTACGTATCATTAATGCATAAAGCCCTATGAAAATTACTCGCGCCTATGAAACAACTGTAGCGTGTTAAACTATAGCTCTTTCACTAACAACACAATCGTGACCACCATCATCTCAGCCAAAGACGTCCACTGCTCGACACAGGTCTCAACAATCAAGTCCGGGTGTCTTAATAACAGCAATTCCCGGATTCCTCCCAATCGCACGCACAAAGTCGATACTCCGTGCGGTTTTAGTCGGTCCGATTATGACACACCACCCCCGCCACAAATCCCCGGTGGGGTGAATTCCCGTAGATATTTACACACATAAAAAAGGCCAGAACAACCCGACAATAAAATACTGAAAAGTATTTCTTAACTTTCTTGACAGTGTAATGTATTAGAACATAAATCGAAAGATAATAACATACCTGAAATATAACAACCCTCCCACCCTTATCACCGGTGGCGAGCAGTTCACCGTCATGGTTGAACTCGACACAGGAAATCAGGTCGGCCTCTGTGACGTCATCTTCTAGAGTACCCTTCACCTGACTGAAACACCATGTCGTCTCACCACCATTGCCTAGAACAACGAACCAATAGTGTGAAAGAAGACGTTTATATTGTGTTGGTATGGAGTTGAAACTACTGCTATTATTATTTTTATAATAATAATAATATTATCACACATCTCATACATGGCCGTCCTATGATCCCAAACTAGGCTCAACCTGTACCATACAAAGCAAAATACAAGCTCTGCTTAGCTTGGGTCTAGCTGGCGTGTGTTAGATGTCCGAAATATTTCTCAATTTTACTATTTATTCGTTTATAAATTCATTCGTTTGACAAGACGCTGACTGGTTAAGCATATGAAAAAAGGCACCAGCGTATAATAAAGAGGTTTTTCCTTTTTTCGCATAGAACTCACACAATTTATTGAGCGGCGATAACACCATAATATTTCCGTTAAATGCGATCCAAATGTTAAACACATTCATAAGACGCTGCTGCAATTTTCTTATAGGACTTAACCAGGTATTTAATTCGAAAACTATTTTATTTTAAATTTTACATTAAATGTTTTTTCATAAAACTCACTCAAAAGTGCGATCAAATTTTATATATAAAAATATACAGTATTTAATTTAAATAGTTTCGTGTCAAGCAGTTAGTAACATCAACAATTAGAACAATTTGTAAGAAGTGTTAGTAAATAAAGACATAAAAACTCGTAAATGCAATGTATTATAAAATATATTCAAGAAACAAGTAATCTATAATTATTTATTAGCAGAGTGAAAACTAAGAAATCAATCTAATCCAAAAGCTTAATGTTTAAAACACATTTTTACGGTGGTGACAGATTAGAAATATAGTGTACCACAGATTAGAAATATAGTGTACCACAGATCAGAAATAAAGTGTACCACTCCCGTGGGTGTTGTGAGAGTTAAGGGAGCAAGCTATACAGGACAACAGCGCTGTAACACGCCCTATACTAACTCGTCTGGCCATGGTATAGTAGGCTAAATTTTGGACTATTAACGTTGATAATGAATAACGACGATCATTAGATACGATGAAAATATTTCGCGTAATAGGTGCTCAATAATATGCCTAATTCTTTCTCATTAATGCGATACTAACTTTTTAAAAGGATTTCTATCAAGATTTGAGTAAAGCAAGTATTATAGTAGTAGACTTAATTTTACTGTTAATGGTTGTGAGAACTGATAATGGAAAGGAATAATCGAATACTGGTGGTATCTATTCGATTATTCGCACTCACTTCACATTCGATGAGATATCGGAAAGAAAGGAAAACGTAGGACTTGAATTTGCAAATTAGTCAACTATTTTGACACTTCACTTTCTACTGGCCTTGTTTCGTTTTTTGGATTAGATTGTTTACGTGTTAAGAGAGTTAAAAGTATAAATAGTGAAGAGTATATCATTCGAGCGATGATGATTACAAACGCATAAGTTGCGAACGAATCGAGTAAGCTGCCCATAGTCATACACATAACAAATTCGCCGAGCTTGTGTTCAAAGACTTTTCCTGACAATGATAAATATGCTATGTAGGTCGTGATTAGAGCAATCAGGTGCTTTAATCCAGGCGATATGTGACCGAAACTAATCCGTCAGCTAGTTGCTGTAGGTCATTACCAGAACCATACATACGGTAGGCTTTTAAAAAATTCGAATTATTTTCGTCTAGAAGAATGATGTAACATGAAAGAGGAACACACACACTGCTAGTAAATATTCATAAAAATGGTTATTAGTTACTGTTTAGCTTGATAATGAGAACATACGTTAAAGAAACTAACTGTACGCAATCTAATAGAACTGACAAGTAGTAAGAGAAGTTAATATCACATCGGTCTTTCTTCTAAGGATAAAAGTCAATAAAATCAAAAGAGTTTGAAGTTTCTCTTTACTGTAACATTAATAAGTATGTATGTATACACATACAGTAACTTTTAAAACACGTTATAGTTTTATATTAATGTAACAATAGCTAATCTGACCTTACTTAATACATACTAAATTCAACAAGTTTATGAAACATTGCAAAAAAAACAACGTGCTGAAATAGGTACACTTTTTTAATCAGTTATTATTTTTGTTTTATTTTGTATAGCAGCTTGCATAAGTAATATTGCTTGAATGAATTTATATTGTTATCTTTTAAAACCTTAAAGAAGAGATTTTGCTTTTACAACTTCTTACCATGTATTTACATAGATTAGAAAATATAGGTATAAGAGTGGCGCCAAACGAGCGAGACAAGTGTTTGCCATTAAAACCAATCAAATGTGACACACTTTTAAGTTAATACGTACAATCACAACTCGTGTTCCAGTGCAGACGACAAGAGTAAGGTCTCCAGTTCGTCAAATTGTCCTGAATTCGGATTCGGTGGTTGGAATACCACGGCACTTCTTTCTTTTTCAACATTTCTAATACTAACTTGGATTATATTTGATTAAATTTAAACGCATTTTACTAAAAATGTAAAAAAAGTATGTTAGACCACTGTCCAAGAACATAGTCCGTACAAGAATGCTGTTTGAGTGAGCATTTTTAAACCTGTTTTTAGTCAGTAAAATGGTAATGTAATAGCATTCAATACGAAGTCTGGTTCAGTAATACTATACTCTCTTTGGAGGCGCTATGGGATGGGTCCAGACAATGAAGGATAAACAAAGGACAGCCACATAACAATTAAAGGAAGCGGACTTTAATAATAGTATAAATAGCGATGCAATTATAATTGTGTTAGCAGTTGCGCGACATTGCCAACACTGTGAGTAATATTCTCACTGCAATATTATGAAAGAGTTTGTCATTTAACGCGTCCCCTTTCACTAGACGTTGCATTAAATTTGAACATTATTATTACCACTATTATCGTCGAAAATAAAATCATAATTTCGATAAGATAATGTGCTGTTTCTGTGTGGAGAAATCAAAGTCATCGTTCATCGACACGGTCAAATCTATACTTCTTTACATAGTATAGCTGACCCGTGCCCACTTCGTTGGGCGGTAAAGATTTTTTTCTCCGACTTACTGTGCAAATCCGGCTACCACGAAAGTCTTTCCACTTTTCAGGTTATTATATAGCCTATGTCACTCACAAATAACGTAGCCTTCTATTGGTAGAAGAATGTTCAAAATCGGTTCATTAGAGATCCAGACATTACCCACTTCAACGACACAACGTCACAAACTCACAAACTTTACCACTTTATATAATAGTATATATATAGATAAATGAAATCGTTTGCGCTGTCTATTTTCTGAAATCTGTTAAACTGCTTAACGGATTTCAATGCACTTTTCAGAAAGTGAAAGAGTGATTCAAGAGGAAAGAGGTTTATATGAATAACCAGCTACGCCGCGGATACTTAAACGCGCTCATTTTGACATCTACTGATTTGAATCGAATAATTATTTTAGATTAAACCAAGCATATATAAAAAATATTAAAAAAGTTAGAATATTGGGGATGCAGACGACAGTTCACATAATATTCGAGTTGACTAGCGTAATATACAGGTATATCTGAACGCAAATGACGTAATACAAAAGCTCATGAAAATAGTTGATTTTGGATAAACGATGCCGTTTTATTAGGTTGTAAACAGACTGTTTACGAAGTACACCAGCTATCTATCTATCAGCTATCACTAACTGCCTATAACCAGTTATTCGTATTATTCATTATCGTTTGAACATTGAGGTTTTAGATAAAGCTCATGACTTAGATAGCAACAAGATACTTTTGAAGACACCTGATATTGATGAAGTATTTCAATCGGCAGTTTCACACTTATATGTCATCTATGGCTGGATTAAATTTGAGTGCCCGAGTTATTGTTATTACACCAAGATCTGGTGTAAACTGTTTTTGATTCCCGTAGTACTAGTAAGTATACAAATGGCATATATAGGGAATCGTTCATTCTGTTATATCCTTATAATAATCTCTTACATTTACTTAATAGTTCGGTATCTACATGCAGCTAACTATAAGTACCATTAAAAACTGCGGAAATATTTTAAGTACGATTTCTTCATATCGTATACCAATTTTTCAAAAAATAAAAGAAATAAAATGGTTTTATCTATCATTGGTTCCTAGAAAAGATGATTGGCTTGATAATGGTAGAAAGGCGATTAATTCACTCGAATCTAAATTACTGAGCATTAGAGAAATTTTGCATTTGGTAAGAAAACTCACGACTAGTGGACCGCTTTGTGTGTTGCCAGCATGTGCCATCAGTACAAATGAATTTCAACTGAGGGTATGGCTAAGACAAAATTCGACGCCATTGAGCGCCTCCAACCTAAAATTTCCTACATTCTATTTACATAAGACATTTATATATTTATGTGCACATCATTACAGGTAAACCCTATGCGATAGAGAGGCTTACTAATACTTTACTTGAGCACTTCTTAAGTATAAAATGTAATCTATACAAATAAATAAAATTGGAGTGTCTGTTTGTAATATTAAAATAACAGCTTTTTACTTAATGCATATGTATGTATACACGATACATATACCAAAAATGTAGTTAAAAAAAATTTTGTCTGTCTGTCTGTCTGTCTGTCTGTTTGTTCCGGGTAATCTCTGGAACGGCTGGACGGATTTTAACGGGACTTTCACTGGCAGGTAGCTGATGATCCGGGGAGTAACTTAGGCTACTTTTTTTAGACTAACTTTGTCCCGCGGCGTTACTCGCGGTACAACAATAACCGCGGGTAACACCGCGGGGTTCAGCTAGTTCTAAATAAAGATCTTTTTATACGTAAATCTTTTAAACTACTCAATGTATTTCAATGAAGTTTTGTGCAATAGAGAGTGAGTCAAGAGGAAGGATTATATGAAAAATACATGCATATTATATTAAAAGAAAACTGAGAATTTCAAAGACTTCCGTACCAAGCCGGGCCGTGTCGCTAGTACATACATATGATAATAATCCCTCACCTGTTTAAAAACCAAACTTCGTGCTAAACTCGATATCGCGTGTTATCAATTTATTTAAACTTTCAAATTGATAAGTGGATAGCCTCATGTTATCAGGTTCAAGGTAGTCCGAGTGATAACAGTGACGAGAGCTATCTTATACACAAATCGTTTTGTTTACGTATACTGATATTATTTAAGACGTTCTTTCTATTCATTTGTGTCTGTGGGAAAGTTACGGTGACGTTATTAGAAACGTTTTTGAATATAGATACGTATTCGTTTATCAAAATCGATCAGACTGGATCGAAGAGACCTATTTCCGCCAGTGGACTGCGATAAGCTGACGATTCGTTTACATAGATACCAATATATGTAATACACATTAGGCCGAAGCGTTTTCTATGTTTGATTGTTTGTTTAATTACGCTTATCTTTGAAACTGTAGGTCGGATTAGAATAATACTTTTTGTATTGTTTAGAATATTCATTGATGAAGGTTATAAGCGTAATTATCACATCATTACGTTACTTAAAATATATAACACTAGCTTACCCGGCGAACTTTGTACCTTTGTATATTTACATATCTGTCTCAGCTTCCCACAGGCAGTGTACAGTCGCGGACAAGAAGAAAAGACTTTTCCTGTTATCTTTTAATTTTTTTTGTAGACAAATCTTGTCCTAACAATAACGAACACAAACAAAATATTTTTTAATTTGATACAGCCGATCGGAAGTTATGCGTGTACATACATTCGTTTTTATATAACATAGATTTATATCTGGTTGTACAACGGGTTTTTTTTTCAATTTCTTGTTTATTTGGTACTAGCGACCCGCTCCGGCTTAGGGTGGATTTCAGATGCACCCACCTACGACACGATTCGTGCATTTTAATAATAGTAATATCTTCGAATTTATGCATTTAAATTACATACTGTAAAGGGCCATATGCCATCTATATTAAATGCACAATGTATTTAAGATACATCATTGAACAAGGAATTATGCTGTATTGCATAAAATCGCTTCGTAATTAAGCCATTATTTCTCGTAAAAACAAAGGAATAAAAATGGTTATTGTGGGTTATCCCTAAGAGATAGACATCTACCTGTAGACCTTTTTAAGGTGTACAATACTGTAGTACATTATTTTGATTAGCATTTGCAAAGTAAGCGCAAAAAATATGTTAATTTAACATAAAGTTACAAACCTCGAAAATTATCAGTATTTCTCTACTAATTTAAACATATTTAAACCTTCCTCTTAAATCACTATCTATTGAAGAAAACAGCATCAAAACCTATTGCGTAGTTTTAAAGATCTAAGCATTTATAGGGACAGACAGCGGGTGCGGGAGCGACTTTGTTTTGTACTATGTTGTGGTAGTGATAGTGAACAACGAGCTGTAACGGATAATCTTAACTAAAACAGGGCAGGTGTCCCTGCCGTCTGATAAAAAAAAAACTTTACTACGATGGCAGAAGGGATTGGGGATTGATTTTTTAACCGCCGAATCAACGACTACCTGCTTCGTCGTCCCTGCAACGGGATGTAACCAAACCAAATAAAAACCAGTAACTTATCGTTTAAACTATTTTATACTAGCTTAGTCCCGCGGTTGCTTTTGTGTCTTATTCTACACTAGCCGACCCACGCAACCTCGTTTGCGTCTATTATTTGCCCGTAGTGATAATTTTGCCCCGTTTTTGTAACATTCTTCATTGTTGCTCCGCTCCTGTAGGTCTTAGCGCAATGATATATAGCCTATAGGCTTCCTCGATAAATGGGCTATCTAACAGTTCAACTTCATTTTCAAACCGGACCAGCGGTTCCTGAGATTAGCGTGTTCAAACAAACAAACTCTTCAGCTTTATATATTAGTATAGATTTTTCTGATATAAGGTAGCCCATATGCAATTTTTAGAATTTCATCTATCTCTGTGCCAAATTTCATCCAGATCCGTTGGGCCTTTATTGCGTGAAAGCATAACAAACACCCATGGAAATTTTAGACATTATATATAATACATATTAGATAAGATTTTCCAATAGTTTGTCTGAATAATAATGTTCGTCCTTCAACCGTCCAGACCTCTTCACGTGACAGCACGTAACAAGGCCACACTAAGCACTGCACTTGCCACGCCAAATAAACAGGTATTTAGACCGTTTTCCTCGTGACCAATGACTATCCTTATTTACCGGTATACTACTGAATGCCATATCTATACTAATATATAAATCTGAAAAGTTTGTTTGTTTGAACGCGCTAATATCAGGAACCACTGTACCGATTTAAAAAATTCTTTCAGTGTTAGATAGCCCATTTATCGAGGAAGGCTATAGACTATACCTAGCTATAAGACCTAGCTAAGAGTATACAAGCGGAGCACCAATGAGGAATATGAACGGGCAATAAGAGACGTAAACGAAGTTGCGTGGGTCAGCTAGTACTGAGTTAGGGAGCAAACTGTGCAAAGCAGAACTGCAAAAAGAGAAGAAAATTTAAAACAAACCCTTTACCAATCTTTCTGACCAGCACGGTATAGTATATATAAATACTAGTATATATAAATATATTTAGTTAATACTTCCTTGCTAAGGAAAGGCATTAATCTAGCAGTGAACTGATAAGAACTGTTGATCTCATTAACTCTAAATTAAGGCATAAAGGTCTTCATTACTAATTACAACAATTAAGCATATTCTACTTAATGGAAGAAAAACTGTGTATGCGCGGAAACAATAAATAACAATAGATATATGGCTGCATCCTACCAAATCAGTTTACGGAATATTTAGTAGGGTATAAGAGAGTATGTCTGTAACTTTACGTTAAATTATTGGAAAAGTTATTACATGCTCATACTTTGCTCAGTGGTCCCACCTTCTTTATAAAAAAATGTGTTAAAGATGAATGAGGAAGTTGATTATAAACTTGCGAATTATTGTAAGCAATCTTATAATACTGATTTGGATTTGGATACATAAAAATATTGGAGTATTTAATAACCACATATTACATAAAGTTTAAATAATTACTTAAAAGTACAGTATTTATAGTATCTTTCGAGGTATCAATCATTAGCATTAGAAGTCTTACAACAGTACTGGATCCATAAATTTACTGAAATGTTAAATATTTGAATTATAAATCCTAACATATTTCACATATATTTCAATTATTAGAAATATGACAAATACTGTATTAACCGAATGACATCATTAGACATCACACTCCTAGCGACTGTTCATTACGAGGGCTGTCAATAAAAGATATTAACATATACCTAATTCTGCTTACTACAAATTTCAATAACTACTAATGAGGACATCATGAAGTACATGTTATGTTGGTTATTATCAACTAGATCAATATACATTATTTGAGCCCAACACTGAGAATATGTATAAAGCGTTAGCAAGAGCTTTGTAATGTAATAATAACTCTGTCATAGACTACCAAAGTATTCATATTAATATTAATTTTAAAGTAACTCTGTCTGTTTGTGTTTACAGCTAAAGCACTGAAGCAATTTAGATGAATTTCGGTATAGAGATAGATTGGACCTTGGAGAAGGATATGGCTATTTTTTTCTCGCGATTACCTACATACAGGCGGGCGGACCCGTGAGCAAAAGGTACTTAGTTAATAATAACCACACATATCTCACATATGGCCATCTTGAGCCATAACTATGTAGATCCTGTGATAAACATACTTAAATATTTCTAAACACATTTTTTTATTCTTGCATACTGACAGTACATTAAAGACATTTTTGTCCTGGCTGGGGAACAAACCTACAACATCCAGCTTGTCAGTCAATAACTACCAGAGAAAAGGGCCTACGACTATGCTTTTGTCATGTCACATGCTTGAATCATGTGTTACAAAACTGGTTACACTAGCCTCTCTCTATACCCACATCAAAAGGTTAAAGGTGACTCCTAACTAGTAGAACAAAAAATATCAGTTGTTCTGGTGACCTTATTTAATACAAAACTTCCTTTTGTGACAGATTAAGAGTAAGGCGTAACCACCCTATTTATTCGATAGGTGTCGTAAGAGCAAACTGTGAGGACCACATCACTGCAAAGAGAAGAAAAACTTCAAACAAATCCTATTCTGTCCCGGTCAGTGTGGTAAAGTAGGCCTATGCTCAGAAGGGTCTGTTAAAGACTGTTGATTAAGGTTTCAGAACTCCATCACTATTTTGCTGCCATACTTCCGTCTTTATTGACAAAATACTCTCTAACAATTAATCAAAAACAAACAAAGATAAGGAGGGATTATTTTATTTTATAATCATTATCAGTAGCTTAAAATTCAAGATTGATATTTTATTGTTATTGAAAATTGTGTGGAAACAAATTACCTTCTTGGGGGAGGCCATGTCCACAGCAGTCATTTTTTGGCTCAGATGATTATGAAATGACTTTGTAATTCCTAGTTCTAGAAAAACTTGTTTAGATTTAGGTAATTTTTATATCCTCTGGAGTCTTTATCCCATAGTAGGTTGGAGTCAGCTTACAAGTCTACTATGACATGGCTGAACTTAGACTTTTTACATAGAGCTTCACAACTTAAGTAGTATGTGATAAAGAAGGTCTACAGCTTTAGAAATACCTGCTGTCTTAGAGATCAAAATATCATTGCCTACCGGGACCAACAAGGCTTATGATCTCCTCGAAGGGCTATGAGTCTGTGTTAAGGATAGTTATTTGCAGGATATTAGTAAATTGAAACAGTTTCATATTGAAAACATGATTAGAGTGAATTACCAAGAAACGTTTCAGAAATATGAAGAACTTCTATACAAGGTTTGCATCACACTTCTTTAAACAATCCTCTTTTTTTTCCTCTTTTAAAAAGACAACTCTACCTTAAGGAATATAATGCTTCGCCCGGCAGTACGACAATAACCACGGGTAACACTGCCGAATTCAGCTAGTTAAGATTGTAGAAGCACTTCCCAGAGAACCAGAAAGTAAATGCAAATAGGTTACAGCAACTAACCATTTAGATTGTCTAAATTTTATGTTTCTAACTATAATAACTATTGAGGAAGATATTAATATAGATAACAAAAATGGGTAGTTGCAAAATGCAAAAGTTAAATTTAAATAGTGCATATTATTTTCTATGACATCTGTTTATGAGCTTGTGTGATTATGTTTATCAAACCATAAATGTCATGACTGATTGACTAAATACTCTCACTTGATTGTTAGGCAAATAAAAACAATAAACAATTATAGGAATTTTGGTATAATTTTGTTCAAATTTCAAACAGTGAGGTTATGATAACAAACGCATTTAAGATCAAGAAGATAAAGTCTCTAAATAATTAGTCGTAATTGTTAAAATAATAATTGTATAGAATAGAAGCTCGTTACAGCTATTTTTCGCAAAAGAATGACCTTCACGACTGTTTATTAAAACAAGAAACGGCTGTTTCTATCTCTTTTCTTAACGGGCGCATTAAACCAAAACGAAGCAGGACAGTTGATATTCGTAAAATAAAATATGTGACACCGTAATTTTAAGGACATAAATCCCCATTAACGTAATTTAACACTAATTCACGCACAATTAGTACCTAATAGTAGTTATAGGGTAATGAATTTCGACATAAGCCGATTACAAAGCGAAAGTTGTAAAAGTAAAGACATCTTACCTGCTTTTAACCTCATTTGAATAACGTATTTTCTTTATTACGACTTATTTGCTAGACACTCATCGCTGCCGTGTACGGCACACACGCAATTATGTCCAATAGGTAAGCTTTAAATACGCAAGGACAATGAATTAGAATCATATGTTCTGTGATGTCTCACAAACATACTGGCAGTTCGTCAAAATTGTATGTTAGATTGTCGTCGACAGCTATAAAATAAGCGCAGAAAGACCGTTGTGATAACTTCCTCACATCTACATTTCTACCAACAGTGAATTCAGAGAGTAAAAGGGTTAAAACTATCGGCGTAAGTTGTGATAACCAAACAATCCAAACAAGCTATCTTCACAGTATGTAAACACTAAATACTAAAAACCAAACTAATGACAATAACATTGCATTTACCGTCGGAGTTCGAACGATAAAACATCTTCAACTTATTGCGATTCCCAAATCCAATTTCGCCCTTGACTAGCGGGCGCAAAAAGTCACCACTTACCGGCCATGACAAAGCCCAGCACAAAAACTTTAAGAAGTTCGATAGTTTTAGTACACAATCACTTCAATGTTTTACTAAAACATCACACAAATTTGCCGATGAAAACGGATTAGAATCATTTCAACATTACATCGGTAAAAAGTAATGGCGCTGAGAAATACATACAAATAATTACTGCAGAATTTAGTGTTGCCATACTCACATTCAACAAAGCTACCGTATGGACTGATTGGACTGAATGTTATGCAAACAATGACAACTAAATAGACATCTGTTTTAAACAGCTTTTCACTATAATTTTCGTAATCTAGGAAAATAATTTATAGAATAAAGCATTTTATTACCAACCTAATGAAGTTCAATAAATTGATATTAAACAATGAAAATTTCATTGATATTAAATAAAACTATTTATTAAACTTAGTTTATTAACAGATTGAATAGTTTTATAATATGAATTTCATGATTTTGATTTAACAATTTCGATTAGGTAAAAATATAATTTTAACAATTTTATTATTATGGAACTAAGCTACAATAGAATTCAGTTATTGCACTCGCTTAACTAACAATCAAATTATTTGATTAACTCATCTGATAGAAGCATTATCCTCATCTTTTTATTAATTCTCTCTCGAAGAATTTATTTATGTACAAAAAAGAAAGACAACTTCAAATAGGTACTACAAATAAAAAAGTCGCAAATGCCCACAGCTTTTAATAATTAGTGTTTTTTTTAAATACAATCCTCAGATATATAAAGAACTTATGCGAGTAACGTCGAATTGGTGGTAGACTCAAATTATAAAATCTACCGCCATGGTAGTTTTATTTAATACCGGTAACACGTTTAAAGAAAACGTCAAAATGGACGTTACAAAGAAAAACAGTGACGAAAAAAGCGCGCATTTCATTCGTTCAATGTGACGCCATCTAGTCAATAAGGACGAGATTAAAATCTGCTTTACCGACCTAACGCAACGACGATTACATGAAAATAAATTATTATTACGTCGCGTTTCACACAATTATATATTTTATTTATTTATGTAAAATATTATTATAACTTTGTGTAATTCCATTTACTCATTGAATACATTTATTGCAAGGAGTATCCTAATAACAGGCTGTTTTTCCTATATCAAAAGTTATGAAGAAAAAAGTGACAAAACCCAAAAGAAAAGTCAAACTTTAATAAAGTCACATCAAGATATCTACGCTTGTTTTACTTTATTACGACTTCAGTTAAATAATATTGGGCATTTAATTTACTTGATTTGAAAATTAACAAGAGTCGAAGATGGAAGAAAAAATCACCGTGCGAATGTTTGATAAGGTAGGTGATAATGATATAACTATACAAATAAATAAAATTGGAGTGTCTGTTTGTAATATTAAAATAACCGCTTTTTACTAAATGCATATGCATGTATACACGGTACATATACGAAAAAGGTAGTTAAAAAAAGTTTTGTCTGTCTGTCTGTCTGTTTGTTCCGGGTAATCTCTGGAACGGCTGGACGGATTTTGACGGGACTTTCACTGGCAGGTAGCTGATGATCCGGGGAGTAACTTAGGCTACTTTTTTTAGACTAACTTTGTCCCGCGGCGTTACTCGCGGTACAACAATAGCCGCGGGTAACACCGCGGGGTTCAGCTAGTAAGCTATACAAATAGTACGTAGGTAGCAAATATACCTTCATATTTATACCATACTAGCTTTTGCCCGCGGCTCCGCCCAAGTGTTTGTCGGTAAAGAGTAGCCTATGTTCTTCCTCAAGAATCAAAGTTCTCTACTTTTTATTAAAATCGGTGCAGCTGTTTGGCCGTGAAAACGTAACAGAGTAACTTTCGAATGTATATGTAAGTAGGTATAGATTCTTAAACATTTCTAGCATAGTTAATACCTAACCTTGTTCAAAACATTTCGTACCTATTAAAAAAAATATGATGCCTAGACTTTAGTGTTAAACCTGAGTTCTGTAATTTTGATTCACCACGAAGCTAATCGCAAAATCGATATCTATCTGAGATTAACGCGTCCAACCAAATAAATTCTTCAGCTTCATAATATTAATATGGATTTAGGCGTGTACCGCTATATGGGTATGACCTGTTATATTGTGTAGCAAAATTTCAAGTAGACTAGGGTTAGATTAACTCACGCTCTTATCTTCGAGAGAATAGAAAGAAGCGTCTCAAACAAAAACATTTTGCCGCGAATAATTTGTCCCTATTCTCGCGAACTTACTACCGCCAAAGGGACAATAGGGAAGCGCGTTAAAAATTACAGATTTGAATTGAATATACCTACTACTATAGGAACAGCAGGTTAACATACCTGTGACTTGAGTTGGCTGCTCCCGGGTAATCCAAGCCCGTCTAACATGAGGTAACAACATGAGCCTATTTTTTAAATATTCTCTGATGACCGTATTTTATTTCATAGGTATCTCCATTTAACCGTAACTATGTATTAGATATTGTTCTGTTCACGAAAATATAATAAGTACAGGTATACATTTGTAGTACTTAATACTGTACTAGATACTCAAGATCAAATGCGATGGCAAAGATATAAATATTGCGAAATTCTAGTAGGTACATTATTTAGTATAATCTCATAGAAAACTTATTTGAGCATCGTACAAACATCGTGAATATTTAATATTAGCATGTAAGTGTTAATGCATTTCCAGTAATATGTAGACACGTATAAGTATCGAGTACTATTATTATCAACTTGTGGAATTTTCCGATAAAATTTTGATGCTCATTCAAGCATCTTGGTCTGCGGTCTACGGAATACCCTAGCATTTCTTATAACAAACCCTAGCATTTTGGAAGCTTTGTTAATAATATGATTCAAATGGGTTAAAAGTGAGCTTTTGTCTAAAATTATTCAAAAGTCCCTTATTGTTTTAACTTATTTTTTTATATTGTATTAACTTTATAATTAGTATAGGTAGATAGTATAAGTTCTAAGTTTGTAACCAACAGAACGTAACCATCCAACATAAACTGTGCAACATTTTAATTATGTACAGCGGAATTAATATCTATTAAATGAAAGCAGGTGTAATTACACGTGACACATGTAGACCAGCAGGGTTTTTTTTTTAATTAATCAGACAAAGGAATTGTGCATCGGGTTTGCACAACACATGTCTTATTATAGTTGTAGTGTTTTGTTCGAATATACTTCTTGGTGTAGGCCTAGGGGTTTTTAGTTGATAAATCACATTCTACGGTGGGTGGGGTTATTGGTAATCAACCGTCAGGTGGCCATACGGTCTCTAACCTATTCATATTATAAAAAAGTTTGAAAGTTCACGTTTCCATATCTAAAAAACACATAAAACCTCATCAATTTCTCGCCATATTACAAGGAGTGCAAACAATGTAGGCCAACATTTTGAGGTTACCTTGTATATGTACTAATAAATTTAATGCACAATGGGCGGTCTCTTTGCTAAAAGCTATCTCTCAAAGTCAACCTTGAGATGGACAGGAATGTAGAGCATAGACAAGTGGATTGATCATCAAGTTGTGACAGTTTTACGGAAGCTAAATGTATGTATGTTTATCTATACATCTATACAAATAAATAAAATTGGAGTGTCTGTTTGTAACATTAAAATAACAGCTTTTTAATCAATGCATGTGTATGTATACACGATACATATACCAAAAATGTAGTTAAATTTTTTTTTGTCTGTCTGTCTGTTTGTTCCGGGTAATCTCTGGAACGGCTGGACAGATTTTGACGGGACTTTCACTGGCAGGTGGCTTATGATCCGGGGAGTAACTTAGGCTACTTTTTTTTAGACTAACTTTGTCCCGCGGCGTTACCCGCGGTACAACAATAACCGCGGGTAGCACCGCGGGGTTCAGCTAGTAACTAATATATTACAACGTGTTGTTCACACAAAGACGTATTTTCGCTAGTGCTAATTTCGTTTAATGCTAGTTTGATCAAATGAAAGAACTAACTTACTATTTTTGCTTCCATGATCGAATATTATACTAAGCTTCTGTAGGCTGCTCTGTTTCGCCTCGGCGAACAGTCTCCTCTTGTTCTTTGGCGATGGTTGAGTGGCTAACGGTGAGACTACCATCGTGGTGGTCGCCATGTTCTCACAGTACCATCACAGCAGGGATCTGAATACAAAAAATATTATAACATTAGAGGTCTTAAACATATTATTATTTTGACTATCCATTTTGACTATCCATTAGAAAATTGGTCGGGGTAAAAAGCTTTTATACACAATATATGCCTAAAACAAATAATTATGCAAATAGACCTATTTTTTGTTCTATCTATAGGTTTTTTTATGGAATAGGGGGCAAACGAGCAGATGTATCGCCTGATGGTAATCGCTTACCATCAGGTGATACGTACCCGCAACACCAGAGGCGTCACAAGTGCGTTGCCGGCCTTTGGGGGTTGGAGGGAGGGGTATGGTCCACACCTGTTTTCTGTGTGGTATCACTCCGGTCGAGCCGGCCCATTCATGCCGAAGTGCAGCTCTCTTACTTACTGTAAGATGGGATGTATCTTATGTGTGTGTTACGGTACTGTACTGTACATATCTCAGGCTCTCTGCCTGGTTGGAGATCAGACGTGAGGAACAGATGAGACTTGTGTTAACTACCTCCTTATCGTTAAAATAATATTAACGAATCCTTTTCATATGTGTTATGACATATGTATGTGTGTTTTATCGTACAGAGCCTTATCCACAATAGTTGATTTTTAGTAGGGAATATAGCTTTTTTTTATTTTTGAGCTGCCAAAATGACTGCCCCGCCTGATGGAAAGCACAAGTAGAATCCAAGAGAGGTGGTGGTCAGGTATAGTTTATGGATTAAACCACTGACGAAATATATACTATTAGTATATTGTGTCATTGATTAAACCCAATTATCACATGACTAGCTGACCCCCGCAACCTCGTTTGCGTCTTCTATTGCCCGTAGCGTGATAATTTTCACCCGTTTTCGAAACATTTTTCATTGATGCTCCGTTCCTATTAATCCTAGCGTGATGATATATAGCCTATAGCCTTCCTCGATAAATGGGCTTTCTAACAGCGAAAGAATTTTTCAAATCGGACCAGCGGTTCCTGAGATTAGCGTGTCCAAACAAACAAACAAACAAACTCTTCAGCTTTATATATTAGTAACCACCAACAAAAACTCCTTTATAAGTATACGCAGCAATATCCAGATAGGTAGGATACATGAGTTAACATGCGTGAGACAATGATTTTATTGTTCTGCAAATTTAGAACAATTTTAGTATAGATACATAGGCTCCAAAACGCTCTTTATATAACCGTCAATTAAAGTGTGACCAATTAGTTCTAGATGTAACTAAATGGATTCGACACAAACCGGATTATTAACACGCCAAGGAAGCTGAAAGAGCTGATAACCATTTTTGCACTAATGGACGTTTTTTTTTAATAAAGCCAACTTGTCCACAAAACTGGAAATAATTCCTGTGTTTCAGGGATTTCTTGTGACGCAAGTGACCTGATGGAAACTAACTACCACCACATAGGTATCGAGAGTAGCAAAGACGTTACCTGTCTTTGAATCATAAAAACTCTCTTTTCTTGAAGGCTTGAAGGTATTAGTCCGAAAATATCTCAAGGAATTTTTCATTCCACGGATGGGTTTTGCGAGGCAAAAAGTTGTGTCAATTGCTTTACTGAGCGGTTGACAACTTTACTACTGTAGTGTGCCAATTAGTTTAAAACTATGGAATGAACTTTATTTAGCTGTTTTTGTCGATTATTAAGTACATATTTGACAAAGCAAACTTTGTCAAAATCCGGGTAGGATTATCGGCCACAAAGTAAACACAGACTTAAAAACTTTGGCTATAGATGACACAATCAGTTGCCCGTCACGATAACTAAACCACAACTCGGGGAAAACGGTTATTACGCTACTGATAAAATTATACACTACTATTAAATTTGCAAACATAATTTATATCGACAGCTTGTGCTCAAGAGTGTAAATTGCAATCAGTTTAAATTCTTGATTTTTTGTGGCACTTTTAAGGACAAAAGCTCGAGTGCCCAGTAGGGCAAGGAATTGACGCAGCATCTCTGATATGGATTGTATTGCTGCTGCTTACTCTACGTGTATATTAATTACTAAGATAAAATACGAAACAAAATACACGGGCGTATGGTATACGGAAGAAAAGGGCCATTATTAATTCCCGTGAATATATCAGCGCTTCTTTTTGTTAGTGTTCATTGTTAATAGGAAGTTTTAATTCAGATAGGTTAATTTCATAGTCCATCCTTTCCTGCACGCGCCTTTCAGGCGGCGGCGGCCTACTGGCTTCCGTTGGTGCCCCCTGCTAGATAACAGACGAGGCTCTGGCGACCGAGCAATGGCGGTATAACCATACACCCAATTTTTTCGGAAGAGGCTCCCAATAGCCTTGGGGACCAAATACCCCCAGAAAGCATGGCCATGGTATCCTGGGGAAAATGCCATGAGATGATTTCCCTACTTAACCTAAAAATGAATACGAGTACGAATGATAATGTTTTGCAATGCGATCCGGCCTGCCCCCGGCGCTATCAGGTATCCGGGCCTGGTAGTGAGAAATTGGCTACCGAAGACTCCACAGAAGTGGCTGCCCAGGCTTCTGTGTCTGTAAATACTACTGGTGAAAAACCCAAAATGAAACTTGTCCAGCAAGTGTTTCACAAAGGCATGTTTCAACGTGAACGAAGCTCCTCCACTGGAGATTTACCACAGTTTTGCAGGCAAGAAAAATCTAATGGAAACAAAATGGAAGACCCGAAACCTGTAATGAACCCTAATGCTCCTTGGCAGAGAGTTCCAACTCAAAATCAAAAGAGGATAAGATCACCCGAACAAGTACAATCACAAACTAAAATGCCCAAAATCAATAAAACAACGCAAAAATTTGTGAAAAACCCCCAACTAGCTGGAGAACACAGCCAACAAGACGAAATACCTGCATCTGTTGATACATCAAATAGATTTGCAATACTCAATGTAGATGCTGAAGTCGAGAACAGAGAACCAACAAATGTAAGGAAACCATCTAGACCGCCGCCTATAATCCTTTATGGCATTGATGATCTTACTCAAATATCAAATTTATTACTAGAAGTAGTTCATACAGATGATTATACCTTCAAAGTGGTGAATAAAAATAGATTAGTAATTTCCACAAAAACTGCTGAGAAATACAAAATAATCATTGATTGCATCAGAAGCAAGGGTTTGATAGGGCACACATTCACTGAGAAGGATAAAAGATGCCCACGGTTTGTCATCAAAAACCTGCATCATAGTACACCAATACAAGCTATTATTGACGCCATAGAAAACACAGGCAACACAGTAAAGGGCGAAATTGTTACAGCAAGAAAGAGAGGGACAAAGGAACCATTAAATACTTTCTTTGTGAATGTGATTCCTCATGAAAACAACAAAGAAATTAAAGATATCAAGTACATATACCACCAAAGAGTGTCTATACAAGATCCCATAAGAAAGACATCCATTCCACAATGTACTAGATGTCAACAGTATGGACATACAAAAAACTATTGTATGAGGCCGTTCAGATGTGTAAAGTGTTCAGGCCCTCATCAAACAACATCATGTACAAGAGACCAGAATCTGCCAGCTATATGTTCTCTTTGCACAGGAAGTCACCCTGCCAGCTACAAAGGATGTATAGTTTACAAAGAGATCCTAGCTCGAAAAAAATTTTAAACCAAACCAAAAGCTAGTGCAAGCTAGAAACAAAGCAGCTGAGAACACACTGTCTAGAGAAACTCGCGATGCAGTACAGGAGTTACACAGAAGAAACAATACGTTCCCAGTGACATATAGTGAAGCCGTTCAGATTCAACCAGTAATGGCTGTAAAAAACAGCCATAAAATTGATCATAACCCCATTGACAATGCAACGTCAAAAAGCACACATACCAGCACATATCAAGCTGATTATAGAGATCACCCATCCCAGGAGTATAAAAGTTTTAGTAACCTTGAGGCACAAATTGAGAAACAAACAGAGAAAATAGACCAACTTCTACAGCACATGGGTACTCTGATGAATCTTCTCACAGTGTTAATAAATAAAATATAAGGATTTAAGAATGGCCACCTGGAATATCAATGGCCTCTTGCCAAATAAAGACTACCTAGAGCTAATACTTGAAGCAAATAAAATTGACATTATATTAATATCAGAATCACACCTAAATGACCAAAAAAGATTGAAACTTAATAATTATGAAGTATATGAAACAAACCATCCCGATGGCACTTCTCATGGAGGCACTGCGGTAATCATAAAAAACAATATAAAGCACCATTTACACAGCAAGTTCGAAAAGGACTACTTGCAAGCGACCACAGTCACCATACAAGATATGCAGGGAAACTACAATGTAAGTGCAGTATACTGTCCTCCTCGACATAAGATCACAAAAGAAATGTTTGAAGAGTATTTTAAGTCTTTGGGTAAGAAATACATAACTGGAGGCGATTGGAATAGCAAACATTCATACTGGGGATCAAGACTGACTACCACTAGAGGCCGCGAGTTAAAGAAGTGTGTTGACAGCTTGAAACTGGAAACACTCTCAAATGGTGAACCAACATATTGGCCGTCAGACCAAAATAAAATCCCAGATTTATTGGATTTCTTTATTTACAAGGGTTTACCTCATCGGAATTTCATTGTTGACTCGTGTTTAGATACATCATCAGACCATACTCCCGTAATCTGTACCTTCAGTACCTCCGTCATTTATAGAACACAACAAACGAATCTATACACGCATAATACGGACTGGGAAGCATTCTCCAAATACTTAGAGTCAAAAATAGATCTTAAAGTAAGGCTTAAGTCTGAGGAAGATATAGATGAAGCTACGTTTATTATCACAAACATAATACAAGATTCTGCATGGCGTGCCACTCCCTATAATAACCGGGTGAGTAAGAAGACTAATATACCACTTCAAATACGGGAAAAACTGGAGGAGAAAAGGAAGTTAAGGCGTCGATGGCAGCTAAGTAGATTAACAGGGGATAGATCAGCATGGAACACAGCAGCACGAGAACTCAAAGAAATTATACAAGAACAAAAAAATAACTCAATGTACCAAAAACTATCTACGTTGTCAGCAACTCGAAATGGCAATTACTCTCTCTGGAAAATGACAAAAGAACTTAAACGGCCGCAAACAATTGTTCCGCCATTAAGAAAACCTTCGGGAGCATGGGTCAAAAAACCATGTGAAAAAGCTGAACTATTTGCCAGTTATCTCAGAGATGTATTCACCCCAAATGAAGTCAATGACGATGAATTTGAGGATCAAATTAACTGCGTGATAAACAGCGACCAACAGATGTCTTTGCCTTTAAAATTGGTTACGCCAAGGGAGGTAGGCCGAACAATAAGAAGTCTGCAGAACAAAAAGGCTCCTGGATTCGATCTTATCACTGGGGAAGTACTGAAGCATTTACCCAGAAAAGCTCTGGTATTCTTAACTATGCTTTTTAATGCTATCAATAGAGTCCAGTACTATCCAAAACTGTGGAAGATATCAACAGTACGTATGATGCCAAAACCGGGTAAACCACCAACGGAGTTAAACTCCTATAGGCCAATTAGCTTGCTACCAACGATCTCCAAAGTTTTTGAAAAAATACTTCTAGCTAGACTCAAGCCAATCTTGGATAGTGAAAATATAATCCCAGACCACCAGTTCGGATTTAGAACACAGCATTCCACTGTAGAGCAAGCTCATCGGGTAGTGAATGCTATAAGACAATCCTTTGAGAAAAAGGAGTATTGCTCTGCAGTCTTCCTTGACATTGCCCAGGCATTCGATAAAGTTTGGCACAAGGGACTCTTATACAAACTAAAGGTTATTCTCCCAAACTCATTCTACATGGTACTGAGGTCTTACCTCCAAAATCGCAAATGCATGGTAAAATTCGATGAGGAACTTTCGAATATTCACGATGTTCAGGCATCTGTGCCACAAGGTTCAGTACTTGGCCCAATATTATACTCCATTTACACATCAGATTTACCAGTGTCAGAGCAAGTACTAACAGCCACCTATGCAGATGATACGGCCTGTCTCGCTAGTGATAAAGACCCCAACAAAGCATCAGCCAAGTTACAAATTCAACTGAACAATATTAATGAATGGCTGCAGAGATGGAGAATCAAATCGAGTGTCACTAAGTCCGTACATGTAACATTCACATTGCGCAAGGGAAACTGCAAATCTGTTACCATGGGAAGCCAAGAGCTGCCAAACAAAACAAGTGTCAAGTATTTGGGCTTCCACTTGGATAGGAGATTGACATGGGCGGATCATATTAAAGCAAAAAAACAAGAAGCAAACATGCAATATCACAATCTATACTGGCTAATAGGACGTCAATCCACACTTTCTATGACTAATAAACTGCTCATATATAAATGTATAATAAAGCCCATCTGGACCTATGGCCTCGAACTTTGGGGCTCGGCTAGTAATTCCAACCTTGAGATCCTACAAAGGTTTCAGAACAAGACTCTACGAATGATATGCAATGCTCCATGGTATGCTCGAAATGCTGAAATACATGAATACCTTGAAATGCCCACTGTGAAGGAAGAAATTGTCAAATACTGCCAAAAATATAAAGAAAGACTCCTGCACCACAAAAATAAATTGGCACAAGACCTAATAAATTCAGATGAACAAAATGCTCGCCTAAAAAGATGGCAAATATTGAATTTAGATCAAAGAGTTTAGAATATAAAGATTAAAATTAAATGTATGGCCATGATACTTACTGGAGAATCAGCCATGTCAACGCTAAAATCCACGAGAAAAAATCTGATAAAGGCTTTGGAGCCGCTTGCAGATGGAGAAAAAAAAAAAAAAAAAAAAAAAACAAAAATTCATAGTGAACTATGTTACACTAGTCAAGCCCTTTCATTTGATACCCATATTGAGGTAGTCGTGACAAAATTTGTGAACCCCCTTTTTGTAGCGGCGGCTATCTTGGATTTACAATGAAACAGAATTTATATAATTGTATTGTCACCAGAACTAAAGCGCAGCAGAATGTACAAAACGCAAAACGAGCACCACACGTCAAATGTGCAAATCGCATAATGAGCAAACGCAAAATGAGCACCATACGCTAAATGTACAAAACGCGGAATGTACAAGTAGAACTACGTTTACACAGATAAAAAATTAAGAAACATTTTCTAATTATGATGATTGTCAGAAACTTAATAATTTATTATTTATCAGATTCCTTGATTAATATTAAATCAAAGTGAATCAAAGAAGTGAGTAGAAAACACATACAGACATATGATGAACAGGACGAAATAATGTAAGTACCTCTTAGTCAGTCTTAGTAGGTACTTGGATTGCAGAAGCTTGCAGGAGGTTGTCTGATACGCAATTAACAAAAAAAACTTCCTGCATGCTTTTTCTAGCCTAGTGCTTTTTACCCGACTGCGAAAGAAGGAGGGTTATGTTTTTCGAGTGTATGTTTGTATGTATATTTCTTTGGCACGCCCTAAAGCATATACGGCTTGTCGTATTTTTATGTGAGTTGTATCTATAGAAGTCGTGAGAGTGACACTGGGAACATCAAAATTAAAACAAAAAAAAATAGAATTAAGGATTTTAGGCGTCAAAAAGTAATCTCAAAAAAATATTTAAAATACATCGAGGGTGGTATCAAAATAAAGAATTTTTAACAGTGACTACGGATATATGTATAATTTCAATGTTTTATTTAAAATAATTTATACAAATAAAGATGGCAGATATTGACGCAGTCGGTTTTTTTTAATAATAAATAATTTTACTTGTTGGTATTATACGTTTGACATCGCCATGAATGAGACCTTTGGTTCCACTTGTACATTCTGCGTTTTGTACATTTTGCATGTAGTGCTCATTTTGCGTTTTGTACATTCTGCTCCGAAACGAACTAAAGGAGTATACTAAATATGTCTAAACGAAGGGCGTCAAATTTCAATTACTAGATTTACAACAATATACAACCAGGGCGATCTAAATGCAACCGTTTTAAAATAAAGTAATCGCGAAAAAACGAAAGCGTTCCACATGTGTCGTAACTCGTAAAGCACTGAGTGAAAATAAAAACGGAGTGCTTATACAGTACTAACTGTTGCCCGCGGCTCCGCCCGCGTATATGTTGGTTATCGCGGCAAATAGTAGCCTATGTGTTATTCTGATGTATAAGCTATATTACTGTAAAGTTGCATCCAAATCCGTTCAGTAGTTTTTGCATGAAAGAGTAACAAACATCCATCTATACTTGCAAACTTTTGTGTTTATAATATTAGTAGGACTTAGCAGAAAGTAAAAGAGGTTTTGGAATGTAATTTTTTTAGGAGAATGTCGTATTCAAACAGTTAACTTAGTGTACAGTGGCGGAAATAGTCATTCTTTATGGACCGTAGACGTTGCAGTTAGTCTTTGTCGAATATAATTGTTTTTAAATCTCACTAAGGAAGAAGGAACAATCATTCGTTTCGGTTGTGGAATTTAGTTGTTTTTAGGGTTCCGTGCCAATGGCAAAAAAACGTAACCCTTATAGATTTGTCCTGTGTGTCTGTCTGTCTGTCCATTCGTACATACGGACGGACGGACAGACAGACAGACATTTTGAAACTATAAGAACTATAATGTTGAAACTTGGTAAGTAGATATATTCTGTGAACCGCATTAAGATTTTCACACAATAATGGAAAAAAAAACAATAAATTTTGGGGGTCTCCCTTACTTAGAACTGAAACTCAAAAATGTTTTTTTCATCAAACCCATACGTGTGGTGTATCTATGGATAGGTCTTCAAAAATGATATTGGGGTTTCTAATGTATTTTTTTCTAAACTGAATAGTTTTAGCGAGAGACACTTCCAAAGTGGTAAAATGTGTGTCCCCTTCCCTCCCTGTAACTTCTAAAATAAGACAATGATACAACTAAAAAAATATATGATGTACAACTTCCACCGAAAATTGGTTTGAACGAAATCTAATAAGTAGTTTTTTTAATACGTCATCAATCGTAAACTGATATTTACCTTTCATTCAATCATTATGTGTTCTCAACAGAATAAAATGTTTAAACACACTGTCGAAAATGTACCTGTAAGTCCGTGGGGTAAGGACCTGGTGATTTGCAGGCATTCTATGCCTATCACAGACACCAGCTCCTCACATTTCTAAACTATACTGTGTAAAATAAATAGTTTTAAGTATACCATTGTGAAGAGAAATAAAGTATTATTATTATTATTACAATCAACACAAATATAAAAATAAAATAATTTACTTGCTGCTGCGAAACCCTTCATGGGCGAGACTCGCACTTGGCCGCTTTTTTGAAGAATGTCAACTAAGGACCACAGTATACGGAAGTCGGAAGTTCGGAAGCTACTAACGTAACATGATCTGATCAAATTGCTTAATCTGTAAAGGCCAGGGCACAAACAAACCTTGTCTGATCGATTACCCTCCGAGAATTAGTTCCCGTTCTGACGGATTAACCGTGTTTGTGTTCGCAACATTTAGTAGCAACCTGTGGGTTGCTCATATTTATTGTACAAATATTGGACGTGACTCGAATTTATTTGTTGAAATTTCGTGATTGAATTTTTATTGTACTAATTGGGTTTGCTTTGAAAAATATGTACCTACGTCTACTTTTTTATAAATCTATACAAATAAATAAAATTGGAGTGTCTGTTTGTAATATTAAAATAACAGCTTTTTACTAAATGCATATGTGTGTATACACGGTACATATACGAAAAATGTAGTTAAAAATTTTTTTGTCTGTCTGTCTGTCTGTTTGTTCCGGGTAATCTCTGGAACGGCTGGACGGATTTTGACGGGACTTTCACTTGCAGGTAGCTGATGATCCGGGGAGTAACTTAGGCTACTTTTTTTAGACTAACTTTGTCCCGCGGCGTTACTCGCGGTACAACAATAACCGCGGGTAATTCCCGCGGGGTTCAGCTAGTTATAAATAACATGCCCGAGGGACTGTAGACTCCTGTGTAGTACCAATGAGCACTTGTACTGCTGTTAGTTAACCTCGGTCGGCTATTAGCTGACGTTCCTATTCAGTTCGCCTATATTTGCACAAAAATGTGCCACGATTATCTGTCCTTTTCTTTCCCTTCAGGAGGAATCTCGAATCTTATTAGAGTGCCCTTAAGGCATGTTTCAATGTTCTACTTCTCTGTATAATACGATATGGATTAATTTATTAGGAATAAACCGCAGACATAGCCTTGAGAAACGGTGAGACTGACAAATGATTAAAAAAGGTATCTCTTTGATATATTTTACTGCCTATTTTTACTTATTTGGTTTTGTAGGTTTATACTAGCTTTTGCCCGCGGATTCGCTCGCATTTAATAAAAAGTATCCTATGTTACTTCTAATACCTCCAAGAATATGTGTACAAAGTTTCATAATGATCGGCTAAGTAATTAAGTAAGAAAGCGTAACAAAAAACTACATTCAAATTTATAATATTAGTATGATAATATGATTGAGTAAACAAAATGGCCGACTGCTAAAAGTTCAAAATCAGAACATCAATCAGAGATCAAGGTTATTCTTTCGCAAAGATTACTACTAAATGAAAGTATGGCGTGGATTTTGGACCAAATTTAATGAACAGACAGACGACAATAACGGTTTCTCACATTTAAGTAGCGTAAACTTACTAGTTAAACAACCGGTAATGGGTACAATGGTTTTTTGTTAGCTGAAAATGATGATGTCAAAAGAGAATACAAGTAATATGACCTTTCATTAAAACTTCGTACTTGCAACGTTTGTATCTTGCTTTTAAGTCAAGCTGAGATATCTGGTCTGTAAAACTTGTGTAAATTCTTGCAAAGTCATGCAAAAGATTTGTTGTAGATGTAAATTTGGGAATGTTGAGGGCAAATTTACAATTTGTGCAATAACTTATGAGTAAATAAATAATAGAAGAGATAAAATAAAAAAAAGAAGGCCCACATGCATCAACTGAACAAAATACTGACTTTTGTCCTAAAAAATACGTCACGAAGAGTTACAAAATAAAAAAAGAGTGGAAACTCGGCAAGATAAAGATAGAAACGATAGACTGGGTTGTATCTCGCCACCCGAAATCAATTGAAGAGAAAAAGAGTTCTTTGCACATTTTGTAATATCTGATGGGTACACGGGCAGGCGCCATGTTTATTTACACATCTGTCTCAACTTCCCATAGGCAGTTTACAATCGCGGAAAAAAAAGACTTTTCCTGTTATCTTTTTTTTTCTTGTATAAGGAATGATGCAGAAGCATCACTAGCCCGCCATAGTGTGGGTCACCATGCTGAATTGCAAGAGTATGGTGACCATACTCTTGGATTCTGCTTATGCTTTCCATCAGACAGAGTAGAGTCATTTTGGCAGGCTCACACATAAAAAAAGGAATACAAACCTTGTCTTAACAAAAACGAACACAACAAAAATAATTATTTGATTTGGTGCAGCTTATCGGCAGTTATGCGCGTTCATACATTTCGGCGATTCATTTTTATTTATGTAGGTACGTCATAGTCTCATAGTAAAAAGTCTATCTTTATATATATAATTCTTCTGTGAGTGTGTATGTCACTGAACTACTCTCAAACGACTGGACCGATTTTGATGAAATTTTTTGTGTGTGTTCAAGGGGATCTGGGAATGGTTTAGATTCACAATTTTGTCCGCTGGACAATGTTTTTTTAATTGATTTTTAATTTATTAGTAGTTATGGCAAAACGACGTTTGCCGGGACAGCTAGTAATAATATAAATTCTATGATAGTTCTTAGGCTAGTCATTAAAATAAAACAAAACGGTTGAAATTCGACCGCAACGCAACCCCTACATTAAATAAACCATATATATTGTAAAGTTTTAAATGGTATTACGAGTATAATGTAAGTCGGCCTTCGTAGATAATATTATTTTACCATTATAAGGGTATTTTATTATCCTTTATTCAAATTGGATATTTTCTTAGAAAAGTGTACCGTTTTATGAAATATGAGTTCGAGATAGATTATATAAAAGGTTTATCATTCAGTATATTATTTAACAATGATTGGGACCAAAATCTTTAAAAATATACATGAATTTGATAATTAACTATAGCTCTAACAAAGCAATGAATTCAGAATTATCATGATTTGTGATAGTGAAGTTCAAAACATAGTATTCTCCTATCGCGTTGCGTTGTTGCTCACAATGAACTACGAATTTACATAATTGATTTTAAAGTTTCTTTAATGTATGTTTTGCTGGCATTTAATATAGTATAGTTAACATCACGCTTAAGCCAATAGGAGCCGAGTATGATTGAAAAGAGACGCACTCGAAGTTTTGTAGGTAGGCTAGTTATGTAATTGTATTTTAAAAGGAAAACTGAGTTCTCATTTTCAAGTAACTTTCAACAAGGAAAAGATTTTTGGACAATTAATCGTTGCTTGTTAAACAAGTCAATTTATAAAAGTCGTTTTGCCATAAAAATATTTTAAGGATGGGTGACCCTTACTATTTAGGGGGATGAAAAATAGATGTTGGCCGACTCTCAGACCTACTCAATATACTCACAAAATTTCATGAGAATCGGTCAAGCCGTTTCGGAGGAGTATGGGAACGAAAACTGTGACACGAGAATTTTATATATAAGATGTTTATGTAGTGTTTATGTACCAAGTCTCAAGTCTGAGTAGAAATTCCATAGATAAATACAATAATTCATGCGTACTGAATTATGTTCACATTTTAAGCACCTTATTTCCACTACATTACTCTTGAGGTTTTGTTCATCGGCATCAGAGGTTGTTGACATGGCATTTGCGATGTTACATCTAGACAATCGGGTGCCAATAAATTACAGCGTGTAAAAGCTTTACTCCCAACAGACTGCTGAGAAACATAGCAAAAGAAATGTTCTTTGAAAAACAGTGTTAAACATTATTATCAAACATATTGCGATTTTTTAATTAACTAACATTAGCACGTTACTCCGCGGCATGTTTATCATTATTATCACGGTAAAAGTACCGTGTCACCCGCAAATAATTTAGCTTTCCGTTGCTGAAAGAATTTTCCAAATCAGTATGATTGTTCAATAGGCACTATACTATACAATTTTGAATATCCATGACGTAACTTCCAATTTTATGGTTAACCTACTCAAGATCTGTGACCTCTCGCGATCTTCATTATCTATACAAATAAATAAAATTGGAGTGTCTGTTTGTAATATTAAAATAACAGCTTTTTAATCAATGCATATGTATGTATACACGATATACATACCAAAAATGTAGTCAAAAATTTTTTTGTCTGTCTGTCTGTCTGTCGGTCTGTCTGTCTGTCTGTCTGTTTGTTCCGGGTAATCTCTGGAACGGCTGGACGGATTTTGACGGGACTTTCACTGGCAGGTAGCTGATGATCCAGGGAGTAACTTAGGCTACTTTTTTTAGACTAACTTTGTCCCGCGGCGTTACTCACGGTACAACAATAACCGCGGGTAACACCGCGGGGTTCAGCTAGTTTAAAATATGACCTACATATGTGCAGAAAGAATACGTAACAAACTGGTCATTATCATTTGTCAAAATCCTCAAAATCAGTGCAAGTTACTTTTACCTGGCGTAAAGGCAATTGCCCGTCAGTGAATCTAGAAAACGCCACCCTTCCACATCAGAACTCAGTCAGATACCACATCAGATCTCAGTCAGATACCTTGTTCTCCATCTTGATAGGCGTATGACGCGGAATGAGCACATCAAGAAGAAACGAGATGAGCTAAACATAAAATACAAAAGCTTCCTGTGGCTGTTAGGCCGAAACAGCAAACTGTCAATCGACAACAAATTACTAGTGTACAAGTCGATCCTGAAACCTATATGGATGTACGGCCTTCAGCTGTAGGGTAGTGCTAGTAACTCCTCCAACATACGAATACAAAGAATGCAGAATGTAATACTCCGAACAATCAGTAACGTCCCCTAGTATATGACTAATGCTGAGATCCACGAACACCTGGAAATACCCACAGTGAGAGATGAAATTACTAATATCAAGACTACATACAGGAAACGGCTAGAAGTAGATGTTCTCGCTGGAGGACACACTCTTAACGAGAGAATCATGCAACACATCTGCTAAAAATGAATGCACTGATTGCAGATACAATAATAATAAAAAACTCTAATTTAATGGTTATATTTATTAAATGAACACGTCATTTTCAATGACAGTCCCTAACAAACTGATCGTCTGTCAACCCCATCGCTTAAATTGCACATTGACCTAAATGCTTCTTTAGTATGTACGTAATGACACACACTAATAAAACACTGCCATTGTTTCGCTTTAGGATAAAACAATAAAGTGAACCTACATAACCATAACTTGCAATAGTAATGTTACCAGTTATGGGAGTCTTTTTACTACCATGCTATAATCCCCCGATTTTAATGACAGCTCGACTACATTGAAATGAAACTAAAAGTCTTTACACCCTTTTTTTATGTCTTACTTATATTATTTACTAGCTGAACCCCGCGTTGTTACCCGCGGTTATTATTGCACCGCGAGTAACGCCGCGGGACAAAGTTAGTCTAAAAAAAGTAGCCTAAGTTACTCCCTGGATCATCAGCTACCTGCCAGTGAAAGTCCCGTCAAAATCCGTCCAGCCGTTCCAGAGATTACCCGGAACAAACAGACAGACAGACAGACAGACAAAACATTTTTTAACTACATTTTTGGTATGTGTATTGTGTATACATACATATGCATTCATTAAAAAGCTGTTATTTTAATATTACAAACAGACACTCCAATTTATTTGTATAGATTAATCAGGTATATTGATGGAATGGAAGGATAAAAGGTACATTGATGTGAATAATTTTAAAACCATTACTTAACCTTCAGTTTCAGGCAGTGATAAATTTTTATCCTATTTTTTTTATTAAACTTTTCGCCCAGCACTGGCATACAACTTTTCCCTCGTATGTCTGTTCAACCTAGGTCCTTGTATTTGGCAACTTGCACAGTCTTAAGATTTGAGCGTGTATTCTTTACTGCAAATTCTTTCTTTCGCCAATAATAACTGAACTCCTTTAAAGTTAGCTTCTTAACTGAGTGTTCCCTTGCCATGCTTTGCTGTGGCAAATTGTGGTTGCAAAAAATATGTAAAAACATCCTTGCAGCATGTTGTTAGTGTTAACATTGAACTTTAAACGGTGCAAAACTTCGAGTTTACTGCAAATACTTTCTTTGGCCAATTAGAGCAAGACACTGAACTCCTTTAAAGTTAGCTACCCAACTAGGTGTTCCCTGTCATCATCCCTGCAAAACTTCCGAGTTTTTGAAGCATAAGTACAGAAACAGAGATGATCAGAGTTCAACGAATACTTGAGACTTATTTTAAAATACGATTCGATTACAAACAGTTTTTTTTTTTTGAAAACATAAAATAAAATAATTCGGAAAACAGGCCAACCCTCGCCTGTTTTTCCATTCAGTCAGAGGCTCTAGAGCAATTTTATTTCACACTAGCTGAACGCCGCGGTGTTACCCACGGTTATTGTCATGCCGTAACGTCATCGGGTAACGCCGCGGGGCAAAACTAGTCAAAAAAAAAAGTCTCTCAGTAAAAGTTCCGTCAAAATCGGTCCAGCAGTTCCAGAGATCTCCTCTTTTTGTCACGGTGAGCGAGTGCGATGTTACGATTGGCCCGCGTTAAAATATCCACCGATCACAGTGCCCTCAAACGCCCTTTTTCTCAAGAACGAGTTGATATGAAACAAATTCGCACTTTCAGTACAATGAAGTCAACGGCTAATTATATTCACCATCTCTGAATGTACAATTACAATGATAACAATTGAAACTGACTGTAACTGAATCGGTGCAGAATCATAATGGTAATTATAATTCAGTATAAGGACAAAACGTGTGTAAACAAGTGAATCTTCCCGGAAAAGATCGTTTCTAATTATTGTGAAGTAAACCTTCTTTGAAACGATGTGATTTGTAACAGAGTTATTGATGACTAACGACCCTCCACGGTAACGCACGGGTGTAAGGACATAATATCTTAAGGCGCTCGCCCACAGCAACTTTTAACGCAAAGCGCGAGTGTGTCGGACGACATCGGGAGAAGAATGGAGGAAGGGTGGCGTTTGCAGCGCGACTGAATCGCGGTTATGTGGGCGAGGGCACACAGCTTGCGACCGCATCGCGACTGTATTGATGCGAACGCGCGACAGCCTCGCTGCTGCAACGCTGCCAAAAGTCGCCGAGGGCGAGTGCCCTTAAGTGGTACCCAAAGTAGGTTTAAATGGAATGAGATTTTAAAGAATGCAATAGGACTCCTTAGAGCTAATGTTGAGGAGGACCGACTACCCTTGAGTGGACTTGAAAAGCGGCAACATATTCGTGAGTTCCTCCTCCTGAGTTATAGGTTTCTACGGGCGACGAAAAACAATTAAAGCTGGCCGTTTGCTCGTTTATACTATTAACCAGAAAATAAAAACATTTTTCAAGCTTCATTCCTTTTCGTTTTCAGGAATCGACGGATCAGTTGACACGTGAGCGAGGAATATGTTTGGCAAGTATGTTTTATTAATCTACTTAACAATACCTTACTTACTACTTCTTAGCTTCAAAAACTCAAAACTTCTCCGATTCAGCTCAAATTTAGATACGATACATTATGTAAGAGCGAATTGTAGTAGGTAATCTATCTATACTTAATATATAAAGCTGAAGAGTTTGTTTGTTTGAACACGCTAATCTCAGGAACCACTGGTCCGATTTGAAAAATTCTTTCGGTGTTGGATAGGCCATTTATCGAGGAAGGCTATAGGGTATATATCATCACGCTACTACTATTAGGAGCGGAGCAACAATGAAGAATGTTTCAAAAACGGGGGAAATTTGCACGCTACGGGCAATATAAGGCGCAAACGAGGTTGCGTGGGTCTGCTAGTACTAATATATAAAGCTGAAGAGTTTGTTTGTTTGAACACGCTAATCTCAGGAACCGCTGGTCCGATTTGAAAAATTCTTTCAGTATTAGATAGCCAATTTATCGAGGAAGGCTATAGGCTATATATCATCACGCTAAGACCAATAGGAGCGGAGCACCAATGAAAAATGTTTCAAAAACGGGGGAAAATTATCACGCTACGGGCAATAAGAGACGTAAACGAATTTGCTTGGGTCAGCTAGTTGCCTATATTTGTTTTCAATTTACACATGCACATTAACTGACTTTCATTTATACTAGAGGTCACTCAGACCTCAGTTTGTTTTTAGTAGTCATTAAATAAATAGGTTATTCATAAAAGTAAATTTTCGTTTAACTTAAAGGTAAACAATATTAGTTCCCTCGTAATGAATTTACAATCTCTTGTTTTTAAAAAATAAGAAGGTGACGTTTTTTTTAATTGTGTCCAAAATAATATTTGAGTTAGTAAAAGCTTATTTTATATAAAAGTTTATTGAAGATGAATTTACTGTGAAAACCAATCCAGGCTCTCGAATGTTTAGCCCGTTTTTCCGAGTAACCAACTAGAGTAATAACTCCAAAAATGCTATAACCTTACTTTTCCATGAATTTCGCGATTACATATCACTGGATACATAGCTTTTTATTTACATGCGAAATATGAAATTTAACGATAACATATAATTATTTTTATCTTTATCTTAAATTTCAAATGAAGAGTAGATCTAGGGCTGCGTGACTGGTATGAGTGTATAACAATCAGCTGCTAATCCCACTTTCACTGTCCTCAGATGACTGCAACGTCAGAAAGTACTTTCTAGAACTGAGGGAGTGCACCAACAGAGTGATGAAAAAGCCATTCACAGCGGAGACCTGTCACCAAGAAACCGTAGATTTGATAGAAGCCCTAGACAAATGTGTTTCGAATAAGGCTTTTATGAAAATACGTTAGGTACCTGAAAGTAGACTAAGTGGTTTATGAAAATTTTCTTTCAGCGGTCTGCATGTGACATCAAGTTATTGTTAAACATTAATGGTATATAACTGTGTAAATTGTCTTGTTCCCTTTATTCATACTTTAAGTTTTGTTTGTTGGATTTTTTACAAGATACTTACGGTAGTATACTATGTATTGCATGTGTACATGGCCTGTCTGTAACAGGAATAAGGGTTCATTTGAAATACATAAGCTTTAGGTTCGTCATGAACTTATAGGCTCTGAAGATCAATCATGAGACTCCGAAGACTATCGGATGTCACGTAAAAGGCTTCCATGGCAAGGACTGGTATGGTACTTTTTGTACATGGAAACTGGAGCATGGTGATGTTCAGCTTTGCGAACAATGATTATTGTGACAGCGAACGAAAATTTATCCACAAAGCTCACGTGACATGTGGAGACCAAGGATTAGTTGTACGGCAATCCTCAAGAAATCTCATAAATCCAAATCTCTATAACCCATTGCTTTATAAAGTACCTACTGCACATTCTAAAATCATTGATATGTCTACTTAATTTATAGAAGCTTCGAGAAAACTATTAACTTACACTAGTACAGACAAGTGACGTTTCGTGCACATTTCGTACGTTGTACCAGTGAGTGCATAATGAAGTTGACTGGCTATTTGCAGTTACTTTACAATCAGAAATCCATTTGGATATATCAATATCCATTTGTACGGTTTCATAAACAGTCTACTGGTCTACTGCAGAATAAAGATATTTCCTTTAAAAGGAGGTTTTAATCAACTATAAACGATGGCCAGAAATCCTAAAACAAACCTTATGCCTACATGGTTTTTGTCAAGTTGTATGTTTCTTTGTGGTGCTGTCGTCGTAATTTGTACATTTTGAACGGTATATAGTTACCGAATTTGAACAAAAACCGAACTGTCCTTCATAACGTGGTGTAACTCGAACTTATAATAGACTTTGAGAAAGGCTGATGGCACTTAAGATGACGCGTTTGAGCAAACATTTAACGACATGTACAACAACGAAATATAAGCTTTCTAGTAAAGTCTTTTAGGTTTGTTTTCCTTTACCGAAATTCGATTAGATACTTCAAATTAAGTGCCAGCAGTGTCAATGTTTATAATGGTGAATAGATGAGTTAACCTTTTCTATAGAAACGTGGTTGTCTTAATGATATTCTTTATGATTGCTACTATGTGATTTACTTCACAAATATACCGAATTAATAATTTGTTTTATTTATTTCTGTTTGTATTGCGGAAAAGAGTAGCCTATATCCTTTCTGTTTACCCGTAAAAGCGTAACAGACAGCGTTATATATATCCAATTTCAAATATCTATTATTAGTTTGGACTGATCTTAATCTACAAAACTTGCTCGTCTCCTCCTGAACTCCATAATAAAGGGGCTGTCAAATGCAATTTCTTTTTCAATCCGGAAAAGTTCGGAAGCTAAGCGTTCGACAGTAAAACTTTTTTCTGCCGCAACTAATTGAATATAACAGAAATATAACAGACACAGAAAATAAGAAAAATAAATAAATAACATGAAGTATAAATACATAAATAAAAGGCAAAAGTAGGTACTTATAATAGACCCATTTACCTATTTAATTTATGAAGCAGTACTTTAATCTACGTGAACAAAATTATTTCTACCTCATTTCAAATAAACATATGTAGACACGGCAGCATATCATATTTGGCATGCTATATAACTCTACTAGTTGTTGACCGCGGCTCCGCTCGCGTGTATATGTAGGTTATCGGCTATCGCGGCAAATAGTAGCCTATATGTTATTCTGATGTACATATTATGCTATGCTATATTACTTTAAAGTTTCATCCAAATCCGTTTAGTAGTTTTTGCGTAACAAACATCCATCCATCCATCCATACTTACAAACTTTCGCGTTACTAATATTAGTAAGATACAACCCCACTTTAAGCAAGGTTTCTGTGTTATTTTCAAGTCACAGCACAGCCTTAAAATAACACAACTGTTGCTTAAAACTAAATAACGTCTAAGATCAAGGTGGCAAAGGAAATGCAAAAACTAAGATATTATAAATTATGTAAACTCACTAAAACTGTAGGAACTCTATACTAAACATATGTTGAACTAGCTGAACCTCGCGGTGTTACCCGCGGTTATTGTTGTACCGCTGGTAACTCCGCGGGACAAAGCTAGTCTAGAAAAGTTGGATCTACTTGGATCATCAGCAACCTGCCTGTGAAAGTCACGTCAAAATCGGTCCAGCGGTTCCAGAGATTATCCGGAACAGACAAACAGACAGACAGACCGACAGACACAAAAATTGTAAAAAATATTTCTTTGGTATCTATACCTTCTATACATACATACATATGCATTTTATAAAAGTCGGTTATTTTAATATTACAAATAGACACTGCAATTTTATTTATTTGTATTAACCTTAGTACTAAATTAGATGTTACCCCGCTATTTTTCTAAAGTCTATTTACTAATGGTAGTATGAAACTTTATCTGAGGTATGAAAACTAAACATAGACAATCAGCCTAAGGCAATATCCAGTAGCAAAAATTCGATATGGTAGGTATATGTACAACAAAAACAAAAAATAAGCGGCCAAGTGCGAGTCGGACTCGCCCATGAAGGTTTCCGTAGCAGCAAGTAATATCTATACAAATAAATAAAATTGGAGTGTCTGTTTGTAATATTAAAATAACCGCTTTTTACTCAATGTATATGTATGTATACACGATACATATACCAAAAATGTAGTTAAAAAATTTTTGTCTGTCTGTCTGTCTGTATGTTTGTTCCGGGTAATCTCTGGAACGGCTGGACGGATTTTGACGGGACTTTCACTGGCAGGTAGCTGATGATCCAGGGAGTAACTTAGGCTACTTTTATTTGACTAACTTTGTCGCGCGGCGTTACTCGCGGTACGACGATAACCGCGGGTAACACCGCGGGGTTTAGCTAGTATAATATAAAAGTTCTTGTAGTTCGTTGTAACTTTGATCGATGTTTTAATAATAGTGTTTTTTTTATTGAATGAAAGGTACATTGCGTATTACGATTTATGACGTATTAAATAAAATTACTTACTAGATCTCGTTCAAACTAATTTTTGGTGGAAGTTTATATGGTAATGTACATCATATATATTTATTATATTTTAGCTGCGCCAAAATGACTCTGAATGAAAGCATGAGCAGATTCCAAGAGTGGTGGTCACCATCTTCAATGGAATAAGGACTTTGAAGCATGGTGACCCACACTATGGCCGCCTAGTGAGATGCTTTTTTACGCCCCGCTTAAAGGACCCGGGATCATAGTGGGAGGGAAATACGTGCGCTGGAAGTGAGTTCCAGGTTTAGACCGCTCGGCAAAGAAAGGAAGTTTAGTTTTATCATTCTATTATTTTGGAAGTCACGGCAGGGGACGCACATTTTACCACTGTGGAAGTGTCTCTCGCGCAAACTAATCAGTTTAGAAAAAAAATATATTAGAAACCTCAATATCATTTTTTGAAGACCTATCCATAGATACCCCAAATGTATGGGGTTTGATGGTTCTAAGTATGGGGAACCCAATATTTTTTTTAAAATTTTTGTGTGAAAATTTTAATGCATCTACTTACCAATTTTCAACAGTATAGTTCTTATAGTCTCTGAAAAAAGTGGCTGTGACATACGGACTGACAGAGACAGACATGACGAATCCATAAGGGTTGCGTTTTTTGCCATTTGGATACGGAACCCTAAAACTTTGAGGAATTTATTTAAGAGAAAGGGTTGCTGTTTCTAAGAAATCATTCCAGTTTCACGAAGAGCAAAACATGTAATGTAATCCTACTATTAACCTGACGTGAATTTATTGGAGTTCATTTACCTATGTGGGTCGAAACTGGCATTTTCATGAAATGAACAAGCTTTTTACCCGACTACGGTAAAGCCAAAGGAGGGTTATGATTTTGACAGGCTACGTATGTATGTATGTTAATTTGTTCCCTCATAGCTCCTTAACTACTCATTGGAACTGGACGAATGAGGTATCTTTGTCCGTATTTATTCGATAATTGTGATATTTCTATGGTACCTACTTAAAATATACTTTGCAGAGAAATTAATATTATAGAGGCACCAAAACATTTTAAATAAAAAAAACTAAAAAGTAATACCCAACACTACATGGACTACGGCTTTTAAAACTTAGTAACGTACCATAGTCCACGCGTTGTTAAAGTGTTATGGAATGTTATGGCTTTTGAAACTTGTTTCATGTTTTTTCAGGGTCGTTTTTTGTCGTAGTTGGGTTTTAGGTTTTACTTTTTTTTTCTCGTTCTAAATACTGGTTATTTAGTACTTGGATTATGAAGTTTTCCGAAGTGCTTTAAAATATCTATACAAATAAATAAAATTGAGATGTCTGTTTGTAATTTATCACTAAATGCGTAAGAAAGTACATACGGTACTTCCATAAAAAAAAAACAATATTTAAAACTTTTGTCTGTCTGTTTGTTCCAGCGAATCTCTGGAACGGCTGCACCGATTTTGTGTTGTGTGTGTTGTGTTGACAAATCACTGATGGTATAAGGAGTAACATAGGCTACTTTTATTTTAGACTGGTTTCGCCCGGTGGAGTGTCTTTAGAATGAAACGGGCGAAACTTGTGGTTCAATAAAATTCACACTTACATCTCACTAGTTGCATGGAACTAATTGCTGGTAAAACCAATAAGAACGATACTATTATCAGGGTGAGGTATAATAATAATAAATAATAATAATAAATATTTCGGACATCTAATACACAAAGCCATCTAGTCCCAAGCTAAGCAGAGCTTGTGTTATGGGTACTTGATAACTGATACAAATACATATATACTTTTTTTTTTGTAAATACATACATATTATACATAGAAAACACCCGAACTCCGAAACAAATATTTGTAGATCATACAAACATTTGATCCGACCCGGGAATCGAACCCGAGACCTCATGATCAGCAGTCGCACACGCCAACCGCGAGACCAACGAGGCAGTCAAGTATGGGTATGATTATGGATATTGCAATGGGCGGCCTCACTGCTAAAAGCGATCTCTTACAAGCAACCTTTAGATGGACTAATGAAGAGTAGCTAAAAGGAACACTTTAATACTTAACTACAAAAACATCTTTATAATTGTAGGTATTTATCATCCACTAAGTCCCTTTTGACTTTAAAGCAGAAACATTTTGAAGTTACAAAAGTTAAAAGGTCTTTAGAGGAGATGTTTACCAGAATTCAGGTTATTAGGGTTGGCGCTACAGTTTTATTCTTTGACCAATTTTAACTTGCAATTAGAAAAACGAAAACATTAGAGCCGGATCTCTTGGATCAGCTATTTCTGCCAATGTCAAGTGTCCAAAATAACTCTACTCCGCTTGATGGAAAGCAAAGCCGAATCCAAGTGGTGATCACCATACATATTGCGAATGGACTTTTCAGCGAGTGGTGGTGGCCCCAAATCTGTGTGCACCTCAGATAAAGAATACTACTTGGTATTTATCTGAGGCTTTTACACACTCCCATCCCTTTCGCGAAGTCACTTACAGATGATAATAATAATAATAAGTGTATTTTGCATAAACACAGTATACAACATGAAAAGTAATTTAAACAGTACATTAAACAAAAGTGAATCTATACTAATATATAAAGCTGAAGAGTTTGTTTGTTTGTTTGTTTGAACACGCTAATATCAGGAACCGCTGGTCCGATTTGAAAAATTCTTTCGGTGTTGGATAGTCCATTTATCGAAGAAGGCTATAGGGTATATATCATCACGCTACTACTAATAGGAGCGGAGCAACAATGAAGAATGTTTCAAAAACGGGGGAAATTTTCACGCTACGGGCAATATAAGGCGCAAACGAGGTTGCGTGGGTCAGCTAGTAATATATAAAAGAAAACAAAATTTTTTTTTTAGGCTGTTGTCATTTAAGATGTCAAATATTGTCACTTGTCACTTGTCAAATGACGTGGCATTAAAGAATTGATGCGAGACAAGTAAAATTTAAACAAAAATAAAACCGACTTCAAGGTTTGACTCCATTTCTCTTGGATGACATCATCAGATCTTAGTGTCCTTATCATGGTACCACCGTTGGGATATCTCCTTTCTTATCCGCGAACGCACATAACAAAAAAGGAAAAGATAAATACGGTCCAATTGAGAAACCTCCTCCTTTTTTTGAAGTCGGTTAAAAATAAGAAGGAAGTTGCTACAAATGAAAAAGTTTCATGGTTTCAAACGGTCAGTTCACGAAAAGGTAAATATTTTAAATAAATAAAATTTAAAACCGTCTTTCAAACATTTTTAAACCTTTAGACATTTTGGGAATTGGAAATTCCGAAAGTTTTGCAGTGTTGTCATATACCTACCTATTCAGTTGTTGGCTGTCTTATGTAAATGGTTCGTTCGTTTAAAAACATACAGTTTTACTCACATGCGTATTTTTGGAAAACCAGAAATCAGGGAAATACTGGTTTTGGAGCCGAAGGTTGTCCTTTGAATAAGGCAGGTTTCTGTCACAATGTTGTCAGACGTTACACTAATTGGTACCTGAAAAAATAAAAAGGAATAAGAAAATGTTATAGTGTGGTATGTGATGTATAACACCCATAGAGCAACATGGGTCACCTGCGGAGGGGAAAAGTTATAGTGTCTGTTTCCGATACAAAACAAAATATCGTGTGCGTTCATTCAAATGAAATGGCTTCCCCCATTTCTTGTTCCATATTTCAATCTCTTCCTACGAGTTTTTGAAATTTGATGAAACAATAACAAATCAATAAAAATAATAATTACCTCAAAATAATTTCAATGCCCTATGTACCTAACACCTTATTCACAAAAGGCTCGAACCAACTCCTTTACGAGTAGGTAATATATGTATGTACTAGTTGTGGCCCGCGGCTCCGCCCGCGTATATGTCGGTTATCGCGGCAAATGGTAGCCTATGTGTTATTCTGATGTATAAGCTATATTACTGTAAAGTTTCATCCAAATCCGTTCAGTGGTTTTTGAGAGTGAAAGAGTAACAAACATCCATCCTTACAAACTTTCGCATTTATAATATTAGTAGGATATGTCTATGGTTTATCACCTGAAGAAGTAACAGCCTTTAGCAGTCCACTGCTAGACTTCTCCGTAAAAAAGAGGTTTTGGCACACCACGCTGGCGACACGGTTAGGGTTTGCGTCAACTTTTCCATCTCTTTCCTCTTCTTTTGGTGAAATGACAACCAGCTAATCAGCTTTTTATGCCAATGTCAAGTATTTAAAGTCTTAGTATGTAAAGTCTTCCTTGTAATGAAATTAATGATAAAAAATATACAAAATGTGGATGAGATGAAATGGGGACCGTCTTTCGAAAGAACAAAAAACGATATCCTTCCTTTTCTTCGTAATGCTATTATCCACATCCACGAGTGAAATAAGGGTTTTGACCAGCGTTGTCAGGTTTTTATTAAGTCAAATCAGGTTTTTGAGACTTTTTTATGAAAAAAAAAAGCGGGATTCTTTCGCCGAAAGCGGGACTAAGAAAAAAAACCTACCTATACGAACCATGAGTACTTTGACCAAAAAAAAGGTCATTTGCAATATTTTTGTTTTTCTGCTACATCTTCCCTAATTCGTGAAAGAACTAGTGCCATTTCCTAGTTGCTGACTTCACTTTGGGCGTCCGGCCTATTATCCCAAAAAAGCGGGAAAAAATCTATTCCGCGCGGGACATTACAATTTTGATGAAAAAAAGCGGAACGTTCCGCGAAAATCGTGACGTCTGGCAACGCTGGTGTTACTGCCACCAAACACTATTAAACAGCATAGGAAAATACAAATAGTAATAATAATAAAGTTAATATCATCATTCGCCAAAAATTGTATTGCCATGATAAATTTAATATGACTTTGAACAGTTTTTATATCGATATTAAAAAGATAATAGGCACGTATGTCATCTGTATCACTGGATATTCGAGTTATCTAAGCCTGCTCTATTTAATAAGCACCTTTCCAAATACCACATACACAGTCAGCATTTTATATTAAACTAGCTGACCCACGCAACTTCGATTGCGCCTTATATTGCCCGTAGCGTGAAAATTTCCCCCGTTTTTGAAACATTCTTCATTGTTGCTCCGCTCCTATTAGTAGTAGCGTGATGATATATACCCTATAGCCTTCCTCGATAAAGGGACTATCCAACACCGAAAGAATTTTTCAAATCGGACCAGTGGTTCCTGAGATTAGCGTGTTCAAACAAACAAACGTTGCGTGGGTCGGCTAGTCTATAATAATATTATAAAGATGAAGAGTTCTTTTGTTTGTTTGAACGCGCTAATCACAGTAACCGCTGGTCCGATTTCAAAACTTATTTCAGTGTTGGATAGTACATTTATCGAGGAAGGCTATAGGCTATATTTCATCACGCTAAGACCTACAGGAGCGGAACAACAATGATGTATGTTACAAAAACGGGGGAAAATTATCACGCTACGGGCAATAGGAGACGCAAACG
This sequence comes from Spilosoma lubricipeda, assembly GCA_905220595.1. Lineage (NCBI taxonomy): Eukaryota > Metazoa > Arthropoda > Insecta > Lepidoptera > Erebidae > Spilosoma > Spilosoma lubricipeda. Next base: position 10,398,395 of record HG992296.1, on the reverse strand, counting down.
AGGTTGCGTGGGTCGGCTAGTATTAGTATAGATGTGGATGAAATGAAATGGCTCCCCATTTCATTTCAAAAAAACAAAAAACGATCTCCTACATACCACTATTCGAAAAAAAAATTAATTAAAATGCGACAACCCTAAGCATTTGCGTGATTTATTTTTTAAACTGAAAAGCTCTTTCATGTAAAAAGTATTTACTCATCCCAACTTTGGCTTTCATAATCTGTGGCGCCTTTGTACCCAGTATCATATTGGTATTCATGTTATTTAATTATTTACGTTCTTCGAACTCAGAATAGTCAGAATAAATACATAATATAGCCTTCAGGTTTGAATAAAAATAACTGATAAGTATATGACATATTATAATCTACCTCAGACACGTATCTATATATGGTTACAAACCTAATACTACTTCTTTATTATTATTTATTTATTTTTATTAAAAAAAACAAGCCTAAACTTAATAATGTTTACCTAACGGATATAGAAAGGATATTTAAAGGATAATCTGTATACATATTTCTCAAAATTTTGGTAAACAAGTAAACGTATTTAAAAGAAAAAAACCCGACTGTGTTAATATTTGCCATCTTTATTAAATTCAGGTTTCATTTTTTTTTTTTGATTTTTTTTTAAATTTACCTGGTGTCACTCACACGACTAAGACGAATCTATTGACACCACTCACATAAAATACGACAAGCCGTTTAGGCTCTAGGGCGTGTCAAAGAAATATACATACATGCATATACTCGAAAAACATAACCCTCCTTCTTGCGCAGTCGGGTAACAAGAGACTCATTTAAGCACCATTGGACCTTTAGAACCAAAACCAAAAGACAATATCAGGGCGCATAACTGCATTTTTTTTAAATCTGGTACTTCACTAGTGCCAACCAATGAAACAAACTCTTTCCAAGGTCACGACCTATTTTAGCATAAATAGTTACAAAAATCCTATGTAAACATTTATACTTTGATGGCAAAGTCGTCCTTTAATAAGCGATTATCCAATATTTGACTCAAAAAGGCCCAGTTGAATAGCAAACTGACCTCCCTTATTTATTTGTCAATATTGGACTGTAGACATAGTACACATTCCCTTAATAAGGGTATTATAAGGTTTAGTCTTTTCGTAAAGATCCCTTTCTTTATTGAGAGGTTTCGATGAAAATAATACAATAAGCACACCGTCTTCACATCGTACTGCAGGGGATGCGCGGAGACTGGTTCGGGGCGGTTTAGCCCCTGTTAGCGGTGTATCGTATCGTTGCCTTTAAAGAGAGATTGGTCCTGGGATGAGGTTGGCCATTTTCTACTTATATACGAGGAGATCGTTGCGGTCTTCACGCCGCCCTGGCGAGTCAGATGAGACCTCAGCCAACACCTAGGTAGATCCATTTTACCAATTTTTTTTAGATAAGTTCATGAATAATGGAGTACAGCCGACGTGAGAATCTACCCGTTTCTTTCAGTCAATTAATAAAATGAAGTCCTTCGCGAATATTGATTTTAAACCTCTTCCTTTTTTTTGAACGGTTTCATTTTTGCCATTTTGGCTTTGGATCCCTAAAAACTAGACTCTCAAGAGTAAATTCGTTTTCAACAACCATACAAAGTCACATACTCATACTTATTTCACATATTTGGATTGAATAGGACCAGAACTTACGACTACTAATGATGCAGTCAGTTAATGTATTGCCACGTTACCATGAATTTTTTTTATGGAATAAAGGGGAAAGGGATCAGACGTATCACCTGATGCCATCAGGGTGATGGTAAGCTACTACCGCCGCCCTTGGACAACATCAGAGGCGTAACAAGTGCGTTGCCGGCCCTTGGGGGATGGGGAGGAGGAAGGGGGAGGGGTTGGGGTGTGGGCCTCCGGTATCCTCACTCACACGGTGAAACACAGCACAAGCGCTATGTCACATCGGTTTGCCACCGGTTCACACTCGTACTCCGGTCGAGCCGAACCATTCATGTCGAAGCGTGGCTCTCCCACGTCTAAAAATTGTATGTTCTTCATATCTACTATATTAAGCAATTTAACAAAGAACACAGCAAAATAATGCCTTCACGAAATGAAATATTATGTTACTAATAAAAGTAAGATTACCAAATTTATTCCACTGGGTAATTTGTTTTACGGTTTCTTTACAAAAGAGTATAACCTCAATACAGAAAACCTTTGAACTCTTCCAAAATGGTTGAAACAATGCTCAGAGTTCTGTAAAGTTGTTTTAGGCACGGTAAAACAATCATTTAATTTCATTTTATAAGGATTCTAAGAAACGTCCCTTTTTGCCCAAGTCAATATTATTATACATTACTTAATACAAGAAATTGTATTTCAAAAAGTCAGTCAAAACGTCAGCCAGTATAAAAGTGTGGAAGTATGTTTAATCTATTTATTACTAATAATCGTGTGATTGCTTTTCATTAGAACGTACTAATATGACAGCCTTGTAAAATCACTTTTTAAAAAGAAATTGAAATCAAAACTTTATTATTATTTTAAAACTAGCTGTTGCCTTAACTTGTATGTCGGTTATCGTGGCAAATAGTAGCTTATGTGTTATTCTGATGTATAGGCTATATTACTGTAAAGTTTCATCCAAATCCGTCCAGTAGTTATTGCGTGAAGAAGTAACAAACATACACACTCACAAACTTTCGCTTTTCTATATTAGTGTGATGAAACAAATCAATTGTTTTTAAAACTGAACCGGCGTGGAAGCGAGATCGGATAGAACTGAAGATGTGAGGTGACGGGTCCGTGGGAGAGAACAAAGGAAAGCTGACAACGCGAAAATGGAGGATATGTTGAAGTAGCATATAGAGATACGCGAAAGTTTAAAAGTTAATAAGTATCGTGATAGGTTCATTATAAAGGTAATAAAGATTTACGTTTATCGGCATAAATTTTTCGGGGATTTTGGGGCCTGGCATTGAAGGAAGTAGGTCCGGAGATCGCTTCACTCCTTATTTTTTTTCCTTTAGAGGACTTGATAAAGGGTTGGGTAGTTCGAAGCACACACATAAATATAAAGAGCTTGTCCTGCGATGCTTGGTTGTTGCAAATTTTTGCAGCATTGATGAGAAATGAGAAACAAAATTAAAAAATATCATATAATAATGTTCGAAGTAGGTTGTATTTCGTGTGTTTTAACTCAATCCGCGCAGAATTTTAAAATATACAATACTCGTAATATACATTAATCATGCTGCATTGTTGCATTGTCTGCATTCGCAATGAGTATGGTGACCACTACTCATGGATTCTGCATATGCTTTCCATCAGGCAGAGTGGAGCCACTTTGGCAGGTTAAAAAAGAAAATTAGTATCAACTACATATAATCTTCTCCATTTATCTTTCTTAATTAACACAATTACATTTTTTTCTAATAATATTACTCTAGTGATTTGTCACATTGTCATGTAATAAGATTGTACACACGGAAATGATATAAATCATGGTTATAATGTGTGTTTGTTTGTTGTAGGTAGCACGGCAAGGTTGTTCTGCTCGCCAACCTTGTTTACGACTTTATAATTAGATGTTGACGAATGATTGTTTTTATTAATATTACCAACAAATATTCATTGTATATTTTTGTTAGCAATTATCTGGTAATAATAGGTAATAGTAATTAGGAAGTACGTACAATCATCATCATAAACAGCCTAGTCCACTGCTGGACATATGCGTCTCGTTACAAAGAAGGTACGTACGTGATATAGTGTTATTTTTTATTATCTACTAGCTGAACCCCGCGGTGTTACCCGCGGTTATTGTCGTAGCGCGAGTAAGTAAAAAAAAAGAAAAAGAGTAAGAAAAAAAAGTAGCCTAAGTTAGTAGCCTCTCTCCATGCTGCATTGATGCATTCTCTGCTTTCGCAATGGGTATGGAGACCACTGCTCTTGGATTCAGCTCATCATACTTGATTTCAGTCAGGCAGAATAGTGTCACTTTGACGGGCTCATATACACATAACAAAATAACATTGATGATTTTTTTTTTACTAATTCTGTACAAATTACATCATCTTCATAAATGATATACGTAATGCAAGAACAGCAAGACTTTACAAATGTTCCCACGGTACTACGCCATTGTAATCTAATTATGTAAGAGACCTTTTTATATAATCATTATGTTTACAATTTGAGAAAAGCAATCCTAACATTATTATTATAATAATACTAGCGACCCCTCGGTTTCGCACGGGTTCTTTACGGAAAATATAATACAGCCTACGTTACTTTAAGATTTCCGACGTCTTCAACAAATATATTTAAAACATTAAAAACTATTATAACAAATTATATAAGAAATTTTTCTCAAGAATCACTATAACCATTGGTAACAAGTATAATTTTAACAAAAATAAAACCGACTTCAAGGTTTGACTCTATTTCTCTTGGATGCCATCATCAGATTTTAGTGTCCTTATCATGGTACCACCGTTGGGATATCTCCTTTCCATTAAAAAAAGAATCATCAAAATCGGTTCATAAATGACAAAGTTATCCGCGAACACACATAAAAAACAAAAAAGAAAAACATATACGGTCGAATTGAGAAACCTCCTCCTTTTTTTGAAGTCGGTTAAAAACAGCATAAAATTCCATGCAGTAGCTTTTAAGTTTTTATTATGAATTTGTTTTATAATATGTAGTGATAGTGATTATGACGTTGAAGAAGTCTTATCTTAGGAGCTATTGAATTAAAAAATCTTTTAGTGTTAGACAGCACATTTATCGTGCAAGGCTTTATAAAATCACGCAATAACCAATAGGAGTTGGACACATCGACTTCCAATTCCTGTTTCCGCCATCTTATTACGCGACAGCAGTTTCATCCTCATCTATACTAATATATAAAGCTGAAGAGTTTGTTTGTTTGTTTGTTTGTTTGAACACGCTAATCTCAGGAACCGCTGGTCCGATTTGAAAAATTCTTTCGGTGTTGGATAGTCCATTTATCGAGGAAGGCTATAGGGTATATATCATCACGCTACTACTAATAGGAGCGGAGCAACAATGAAGAATGTTTCAAAAACGGGGGAAATTTTCACGCTACGGGCAATATAAGGCGCAAACGACGTTGCGTGGGTCAGCTAGTCATTTTTAGATAATTGGCAATCCACCACTGTGCGCTTAACCAGAAACTTTCTGCTTCGCACAAGAAACCTGTAGAATGAACTGTCGCTGACTTTCAAACTTTGATACATTTTCATGACGCCTCTGGGGTGCGGGTGTCTATGGGCAGCGGTAACCGCTTACTCGTTTGCCCCCATGCCAACAACTGATCACATAAAAATAATATATTCAAGAGTCACATGTGCGTTGCCATTTGTAAAGCTAGTGACTTTTTCATCTGGCTACGACACATCAAAACAGGGGCTAGGCATGTATATTTGTATATTCCACCGTGGCGCCTAAACTACTGAACTGATTTTAATAAATGAGGTGTCAATATATTCGCTTTTTATTTAGTCGATTTATGGTTTTTTTTATATTTTTTCTTGTTAACAATCAATCTTAAGTCTACAATTGACATCAACCGTATTTAAAGAAGTAAATAAAGAAAGTGTAATAAACACAGAAATAAAAAAGAAGGTAAACAAATTCTAAGTCAATAACTTGTCAAAGTCATGACAACTGACATTACTATTCATAGGGGTGAACGTATCTAATACGTAATATGCATACCAAGACTCAGAAACGAGTACCTGTGTACGTACGCACAAATACTTATTTTACTATTCTTTCTTTGTACATACTTACGCGACTGTTGATAATATTTCCGGTATATATATATATACTAGTTGTTGCCCGCGGCTCCGCCCGCGTATATGTTGGCTATCGCGGCAAATAGTAGCCTATGTGTTATTCTGATGTATAAGCTATATTACTGTAAAGTTTCATCCAAATCCGTTCAGTAGTTTTTGCGTGAAAGAGTAACAAACATCCAAACATCCATCCATCCTTACAAACTTTCACATTTATAATATTAGTAGGATACTGGACGTTCAATATGTCATTAACCTAAATAATAATTATAAAACACGATTAGTAACTAGGCGAACTAAAAAATTGAAAAATAAGTTACAAGCTATATTAACTTTTAAACTTTCGCGTTCCACGTCTGATCACGTTAATTCCCATAAAATTTATAATTATAATAAAAGCTATATATCATAATTATAAATATTTGATTGACAGATATTGGTATAAATAACACTATTATATTACGAAGATATTTACTAAGCACACATACATAATACACTGTTTGCCTAAATTTTCATCAATCTATATTAATATAGATTCCAGTTTGTCTCACCTCTAGCCATTAATAAATGTCATTCTACTTATATACTAGGGTGATTTGCTCCTAGACATTCAACTCGTGTTAGCTTACCACTTTCAATGACCCTTGTTATTTATAATTTAACACCTCCAACACTAACAACTATTCAAACATAGTTTATGTGTACTCAGAGTCTGAAAAGTTCAAAAACTAAAATGGTATTTGCGACGGTTTAGGAAATCGATACTAAATTTACGCTTGAGGGGGGAACATGAATTTAATTGTTTTTTTTTACCCGACTACGGCAAAGCCAAAGGAGGGTTATGATTTTGACATTTTGAAACACGTGGCTTCTGAAACTTGTTTCATGCTTTTTCAGCGTCGTTTTTTTGTCAAAGTAACTCCATGCAAAATTTCAACGAAATTGATGCGATTAGGTTTAACATTAGTTAGGATTTCTCATTAGCAGTCTGATTCCTATAGAACAGTTTCTGCTTACTTTTTTTAAAGAATAGTTGGCAAACGAGCAGACGCAAGAAGACGAAGCAACACCAGAGGCGTCAAAAGTGCGTTGCCGACCTTTTGGAGATGAGGAGGAGGATGGGGTGGGGTTATGGCGCCCGGTATCCTCACTCACTCGGTGAAACACAACGCAAGCGCTGTTTCACACACGTTGTCTATAAGGCCGTGCTATCACTACGGTCGAGCCGGCCCATTCATGTCGAAGCGTGGCTCTCCCAGGGTAAGGTTTTGTCAGCTCTGCCTTCGTGTTTGTCCATCCTCAAGAATCAATATGTCTTCATGCCAAATTTCATTGAAATTTGTGTGGTTAGGTTTAACATTAGTTATCGATGTTTGGTTTGGTAGTAGCCTGGTTTTCACAGTACAAGACTGCTTACTTTTGTTATCAGATCTTGCAGATCTTGTATGAGATGAAGGGGCGGAGGGGGGAGGGCTTAAGACCGTCGTATGATAATTATATCATAACAATTATGGATAAACTTCTAGATGAAGTTAATTGGTACTTATCAAAAAAAGATTAGTCAAATCAAAGCAATGTAATGCATTTCGTCTTAAATGAAGCCATTTAGTTGTATCTATAAGGAAAAAGTTAAAATTGAATGAGTTGCGATAGTGCTAGACAATAAAGTTTTTAACAATATACCGAGGTAGTACTGACTTACATTCTGGAATTAAACTCATTTGTACTTATTCCACTATTAACTTTAATCCCTACGACCAGGTGAGGTGATCATGTCTGGCGGGTCAAACTCCTCGCCTGATTTTGAAAATAAATAGTTTAGGGCCCTTTGGACTATTTTTTCATATTTACCAAATAAAAAAATCTGTTTACGTGTCCGTGTCTTGAAGTCCGAAATCCGGGAAATTGCAATTTTTGTCCTGGTATCAAAATTTCAGAGATGGCAGCCCTAGATAGACTTATGCATTAGATATCCGTTTATATTATCATTATTGTTTGATATAAAAGTACTAAGTCACGTATAGGTGTATAAATATTCAGCTCTAATAGCTAGCAGCGATTGACGGAAGTAGACATTACTCTTACACCAGTATTGCCTTTTATGAGAAAACAACTACATAAATAAACACAATAATTTATCTATCTATACATAACAATGTTAGTTCAAAAACTTTTAAAGTTCTGTACTCATTGTGCTGTGCAAAACGTTTTAAAGATAGTTTTAATACTAATATCTTTAAACGAAATTTCTTGTATTCATATATAATTATGTGCATCTACATCTCGGAAACGTCGCCAACGATTTTCATGATATTTAGATTATTCAGTATAACTTAGCTTAGCTTGAATTAACTTTAGGAAATTTAAAAAAAAATCCGGTCATCGAGGTATTATTTTTTGTAACCACAAAATGAAGTGTGGTAGGGTTATTCTCTGTGACAGCTGTCATTAGGGCCATTTTAGTAATTACAAGGTACATTTTAGGCGTGAATTTTTAAGTTTATTTACTAGCTTTTGACCGCGGCTCCGTACTCTTGTATTTCGGTTATAGCCTTAAGTTCTTCCTCAAGATTCAAAATATCTTGATGTCAAATTTTATTGAAATCGGTGTAGCAGTTTAGAAGTAAAAGCGTAACAGACACAGACAGATAAAGTTACTTTGAAATTTATAATATTAGTATGGAAAGCATGGATTGCACTTCATTTGTGATAAAACTGGCATGTAAAGATTGAAAATATAGGTGATACAAAAGAAAATCACATGTTCAAAGTTACTTTGTTCCGTTATCATCTGTAACAGAGTGCAAGCTATAATATAACATTTTATATAATTATTGCCTGTGTTCACGCATACAAGTGGTATTTGTGGTCTGGCAACACTACTTGCTCGTCACCAATCGGACCACGAAGGTGGCGTGATGTACCATTGTTCTCATTGGTCAACATGTTGTTCCCTACCTCCCTACCTTCCTCGAATCATGTAAAAATATATCATTCGCAATACAGACTTCAACTTACCTTTCGAAAGAACACTTGTTTCATTTATCACCATTAAAACGCAAATTCAGTTCAGCACACGGGCTACCAATATACGAAATTCAAGTACCGACAGAAGCCGGTACAGCCTGTCTGTTTGTTACGGCTAATCTCTGGAACGGCGGAACCGATTTTGACGCCACTTTCACTGATGGGTAGCTGATGATATAAGGAGTAACTTAGGCTACTTCTTTTAGACTAGCTTCGCCCTGCGGCGTTACCTGCGGTACTACAATAACAATATCCTCATTGAAACAGTGAAAACGCGAGTTAAGGCCAGTAGTAGGTATTAGTCATGTTCTGTGCAAGGTCCGTGTGATTTGTAATTGTCATTAATAACAAGGTGTCTCTTTCGGTTAAAAGAAGTTAAAAGTACTTTAAAAACAATAAAGGGATGTGACATCACTCAAATGCGCCTCAAGGCGATTTCGAGGCCATGACAGTATTTCTTGATCCGTAAAAAAATATACGGAAAATAAATACGATTTCTAATTAACGTTTTAATCTAGGGTCAATATTTAATTCAGTTAATTTTTTATTGTATTTATTTACTGTCTGGCAGTATTTTAAGCGCTTTTAATGTTTTTTTTATTTCATTGTCCAGTGTTATCTGAACTGCCATTCTAAAAGACTTTTGTACATAAACAGTTCAATACATATTGACTAGCTTTTACTAGCGACTGCCCCCGTGTGTATGTCGAATATACACACGGGGTTACCGCCGCGGGGCGATGCTAGTCTAAAAAGTAGCTTAAGTTACTACTTATATCATCAGTTACCTATCAGTAAAATCCCGTCAAAATCGGTCCAGTCGTTCCAGAGATTAGCCGGAACAATCAGACAGACAGACAAAAATTGAAGAAAAAAAAGTTATTTTGGTATTTGTACCGTATATACATACATATGCATTTAGTATTTATTTCTATAGATCTATAGATACGTATACTTATCTTCAACAAAATAGAAACGCAGTACGTATGAGATGTGTGAGATGTGTCATTAAAAATCAATGGTGCGCATTCTTCAAAGATTAATTAAAAAAAGATCATCTAATTGTTATAGCAATTATTGTGAATCTGTATATAATGTATTATAAGTGTATTATAATGGTTCTATCTGATTTCTTAAATATATCGATTCCTACTTTACAAGTTGTATGTAATCCTACCCATTTTATGAATTGGGGGAGATTGGGGACTGCAACACCCTATTCTGATATCCATAACTGTACTTAAGTATAAATCTATATAAAGCGGGAATATAATTTATTCAAACTTTAAGTTCGGCAGTATACAAATATTGGTAGCGAATAATGTACAAAACTTTGTTCGGTGAAAATGTGTTTCACCGAGTGAGTGAGGATACCGGAGGCCCATAGCCCAAACCCCCTCCCCCTATCTCCCCTCCCTATCCCCCAAAGGCCGGCAACGCACTTGTGACGCCTCTGGTGTTTGCAGGTGTCCATGGGCGGCGGTAATCGCTTACCATCAGGCGATACGTCTGCTCGTTTGAAAGAAGAAAGAAACAATAAACTTTGAGGGTTCCCCATTCTTAGAACGGAAACTCAAAAATTTTTTTTCATCAAAAATGATATTAAGATTTCTAGTACCATTTTTCTTGCGCGAGAGACACTTCCAAAGCGGTAAGATAAGACCCCCCCCCCCCCACCCCCCGTAACTTAAAATAAGAGAATGATAAAACTAAACAAAATATGTGATGTACATTACCTTGCAAACTTCCACCGAAAATTGGTTTGAACGAGATCTAGTTAGTAGTTTTTTTTAATACGTCATACATCGTAATCCTTTCATTCAATCAACTCAAATACAAAAAAAAATTACACTATTATTAAAACATCGATCAAAGTTACAACGTGCTGCCACGGAACCCTACATGGGCGAGTCCGACTCGCACTTGGCCGCTTTGTTCATTTTAAATATTCTTTATTGGTAGATCTATACTTATAAAATAGTAAGTCCTGACTGACTGACTGACTGACTGACTGACTGACTGACTGACTGACTGATTCATCATCGCCGAGCGTAAACTATGATAGTTACGACTGTGAAATTTGCTGAGTAGGATCCTTTCATTGAGTAGACACCCACTAAGAAAGGAATTTTGGAATTTATACCCCTAAGGGGGTGAAATAAGGGTTGAAAGTTTGTATGGAAGTCCGTCATTTTTTAAGTTAGAGACCTGAAACTTTATTTTTGGGCTACTGATTAAAAATGATTAAACACGTATTTCAGCGTTTTTGAATATTCTACCCCTAAGGGGTGAAATAGGGGTTGACATTTCGCGTATAGGTTAGTCTGGAAGTACGACATTTTTTAAGTTGGAAGCATGAAACTTTATTTTTGGGCTACTAATTAAAAATGAGTAAATACGTATTTCAGCGTTTCTGAATATTCTACCCCTAAGGGGTGAAATAGGGGTTGAAAGTTGGTATAGAAGTTCGTTATTTTTTAAGTTATTAACATGTAACTTTACTCATGTGCTAATGATTAAAAAAGAGTAAATACGTATTAAAGCGTTTCTGGATATTCTACCCCTAAGGGGGTGAAATAGGGGTTGACATTTCGCATATAGATTAGTCTGGAAGTCCGCCATTTTTGAAGTTACAAACATGAAATTTTGTTTTTGGGCTACTGACTAAAATAGAGTTAACACGTATTTAAGTGTTTATTGATATTCTACCCCTAAGGGGATGAAATAGGGGTTGAAAGTTTGTATGCAAGTTCGTTATGTTTGAAGTAGCAAACATGAAACTTTGTTTATGGGCTACTAATTAAAAATGAGTAAATACGTATTTCAGCGTTTCTGAATATTCTACCCCTAAGGGGTGAAATAGGGGTTGAAAGTTTGTATGGAAGTTCGTTATTTTTTAAGTTAGTAACATGTAATTTTACTCATGTGCTAATGATTAAAAAAGAGTAAATACGTATTAAAGCGTTTCTGGATATTCTACCCCTAAAGGGGTGAAATAGGGGTTGGAAGTTAGTATGGAAGTTCGTAATTTTTTAAGTTAGAATCATGAAACTTTATTGCTGTACTACTGATTTAAAAAGAGTAGAGACGTATTTGAGCGTTTCTGGGTATTCTACCCCTAAGGGGGTGAAATAGGGGTTGAAAGTTTGTATGGAAGTTCGTAATTTTTTAAGTTAGATACATGAAACTTTATTTTTGGGCTACTGATTAAAAATGAGTAGACACCTATTTAAGCGTTTCTGGATATTCTACCCCTATGGGGATGAAAAAGGGGTTGAAAGTTTGTAAGTAAGTTCGCCATTTTTGAAGTAACAAACATGAAACTTTATTTTTGGGCTACTGATTAAAAGTGAGCGGATACGTATTTAAGCGTTTCTGGATAGTCTACCCCTAAGGGGTGAAGTAGGGGTTGAAAGTTTGTATGAAAGTTCGCTATTTTTGAAGTAGCAAACATGAAACTTTATTTTTGGGCTACTGATTAAAAGTAAGTGGATACGTATTTAAGCGTTTCTGGATATTCTACCCCTAAGGGGGTGAAATAGGGGTTGAAAGTTAGTACGGAAGTTCGTTATTTTTGAAGTAGCAAGCATGAAACTTTATTTTTGGGCTACTGATTAAAAGTGAGTAAATAAGTATTAAAGCGTTTCTGGTTATTCTACCCCTAAGGGGTGAAATAGGGGTTGAATGTTTGTATGGAAGTTTGTCATTTTTTAAGTTAGAACCATTAAACTTTATTCATGTACTACTGATTAAAAAAACGTAAAGACGTATTTAAGCGGTTCTGGATATTTTACCCATAAAGGGGTGAAATAGGGGTAGAAAGTTTGTATAGAAGTCCGTTATTTTTTAAATTAGTACCATGAAACTTTATGCATTATCTGCATTAATGCGAATTCTATTCCTAAAAGGGATGAAATATGGGTCGAATGTTTGTATGATAGTTCTTTTAAATGGGCTATTGATCAAAAATAAATAAATACGTTCAGAAATATGAATAAATTACTGATACATACTTTTACACAGTTTTAATTAAATACATAAAATCAACTTCCACGCGAGCAAAGCCGCGGGCAACAGCTAGTGTTAATATAATATAAACTAGATGAACCTCGCGGTGTTCTGCGCGGTTATTTTTGTACCGCGGGTAACGCCGGGCGAAGCTAGTCTAAAAAAGCTAGCTAGCCTAAGGTACTCTTTATATCGTCAGCTACCTATCAGTGAAAGTAAAATCAAAATCGGTCTAGCCGTTCCGGAGACTAAGCGGATTAAAAAGACAGACATACAGAAAAAATAAAAAAATATTATTGTGGTGTATTATATCGGGTATACATGGATATGCATTTAGTAAAAAGCGGTTTAGTTTAATATTACAAGCAAACACCCCAATTTTATTTATTTGTATCATTGAACTAATAATATAATTATTCCTTAGTGATTTGATTTGTATAGGTATAGATAAATAAATGCTTTGAAGTACATATACTTGTAATATAAAAGATCGTTTGCCCATTGTTTGAGCGAATACCCACAATCGATAATAAAAATTCCTGAGTAGTAACCAATCGATGAAAATTGCAGCAATTAAACGTTTACTGGTTCCGTACAGTTTACGCTAGTTATTACCAGGGTTATTCTAGCTCTATCTAGTTATTAAACAATTGAACGTTAACTGAGAAAAAACGTGTTTTAGAGGAGGTAATTATTGAGTTCTGTATTTATTGTATATCATTCTTAAGGCGCGTCTCCACCGCGTTTGCAACTTTTCAGAAAGTCGCCAACTTTTGTTTCCATTGTGTCTACATCGAGTCGCCAACAATTTGAACATTTTAGTTGACAGCAAGCTGTCTCCACAGTAAAATGTATTTGAACGACGATGACATACAGGCAGCCGCAGTATTTATTATTTTATGTAAAAACAAACGGAAGCTTAAGCGTTGGATACGACCAAGCCTGAAAGGAAGAAAAGTACATTTAAAGAGAAGAGAAGAGATGATTTGCTAGCCGGCCGCATTAATGATAGACATATCAGAAACTTTCATCATATTTGTATGCGATATAGATCAATTAACAACTTGATTGATTCGTTCGTCCACGTGTCAGACATGTTTATTTTTGTTTCCAATTAAGCGTCTCCACAGAGCCAATTAATTCAGCAACAAGCGTATTCTTTTGATGTTTACCGCCAAAAACAGAAACATGGTTCCCAACATTTGTTTACAATTTTTGTTGCCAACACAAGGAACTGACCGAAACTTTTATCACCAACACGTGTTGACAACACAAAAGTTGGCAACTTTTGTTCGGTGGAGACTCGACTTATATTGTGAACTTTTAGACCCTTACCTATCGGCGTATTGTCAAACTTGTTTTTTTTATCGCAAATATCTGGCATCATCATCAACAGTCTATAACAGTCCACTGCTGAATATAGGGCTCCCCTTAGAATCGTGGAGTTGGCCTACTATACCGCGCTGAGGGTTGGTAAATTGTTTGTGTCAAGTTTTCCTTGTCAAATTGAAATTGAAAATTGAAATAAATCATTATATGCAAGTTAGGTGCTTCCCTAGGTGGTAAAGACAAATTACAGTACAATCTCGATATATCGATACTGAAGGGAATGAGAATATAATTTGTTATATAGTTGGGCCATTACGAACGTGCGAACCGAATCATAAATTACTTTTATCAGACCTCTCGGTCACACTTATTGGCACATCGGAACTCTCGCTCGCATTCCGAGTGTTGTGTGTAACAATTAGAAAGGGATTTGTCGATAATATAGCCGGTAATGAGAAAAAGGTTTAGGAAGTAATGAAAAATATTGTTTATAATGATTTTTTATATGCTTTTAAAACATACCATATATTAAATGTTATAAAAGTTAAATTAATATCTTATTTATATTTGCTACAAGTGCCATACTAGTTGCCGCCGGCTTCGCCCGCGTATATGTCGGTTATCGCGGAAAATAGTAGTCAATGTGTTAATCTGATGTATAAGCTATATTACTGTAAAATTTCATCCAAATCCGTTCAATAGTTTTTGCGTGATAGAGTAACAAACGTCCATCCATCCATCCATACTTACAAACTTTCACGTATATAATAATAGTAAGATGTAATTTAAAAAAACTAATAAACGAATGATTAATATTTAAACTAAAAATATTTCATTAAATCGATTGAAAGTTCTTCTTAACGAACGAATGGACAGAGTATTACACAATTTTTACAACACTATTAATTTACCTTCCTACCTGCGTCCGAGCGTCATCACTTTATCGATAGGGAGTGGCGCGGTATTGTCACATTCCTATGAAGTAACTCAGTTCGCATGTTTGTAATGGCCCAACTATAGTAAATAATTAGTTACAATCGTAACAAAGAGGTTGGGTTGGCCTACGATTCATTTTAACAAGATTAAAAAAAAACGAAAACTCAGCTTTACGTAGGTACTTTTTTGATTGCTTGATTTTGCTTTGTCAAAAAGCATCAGGTGCGGCGTTAGTGAGATCAAAACGACCGTATCTAAGCGAATGGGCTGTATTCTTGTGAAGAATATAAAAAGTGTCGTTCATGCCGTGCTTGTATCGTAAGGCTATGGGAGAAAACAAGGCTAGTATTTTGTTAGGAATTTCGAATTCATATTAAGGGTCGGGCACGTGTGTTCAGGATTTAGTGATTTATACCCGACTACGGCAAAGCCAAAAGGAAGGGTAATAGTTCTGGTTTTTTATGTATGTACCACCGAGGAGGTTCGATATATTTTTTATGCGTGTTCGGGGATAACTTCGTCGTTTATGAACCGATTTTGATGATTCTTTTTTTAATGGAAAAAGGATATCCCAACGGTGGTATCCAAGAGAAATCGAGTCGAACCTTGAAGTCGGTTTTTTTTTTTTTTTTTTTCTTATCCATTTATATTTCACACGTCATTAATCATCTGGCTGATGAACATACTACACAGACCAATTATTTACTAACATTATAGCATCCGTATTCAAGATAACAACAATTATATACGACACAAACACACCTAAGTTTTGTATATGCGCATGCGCCCGTAACCAAACTACATATTTATTGATGAATATTCTCGTAAACCTTTGTTCTTCGTTCATCATATCTATTTATGATTTAAATTTGATTAAGAGCTATTAAATAGCCTATTTACGACTTAGTACATAGAACTACATAAATAATATGTATTTACTTTACAAGACCGATGTTCTCATACTTGTCAGAGTTGACAAGCTAAAAATTAAAAAATTACTCCCTACTCGAGTAATCATACGCCAAAAATGCCTTACATCATTTTAGAAAAGAGCTGATACTGTTACACGGGACCGTTACTAACCAAACATAGCTAAGAACCACCGCAAGGAAACTGACTTTCAAATGAAAAAAACCGCAACGAAATCAAACTATCCGTTTGAGAGCTACGATGTCACAAACACACACAGAGACAGACATACATCGACGTCGAACTTATAACAGCTCTTTTTTGGTGGCGAATAAAAACTTTAGAAAATTATGTTAAATGAATTCAATCATAATTCTAATTTTTAAACGTCTTCCAAAAGGAGGAGGTTCTCAATTTGATTGGTATTGTTTTTAAATATTATTTACTCTACTCTATTGCCTGCATGGCATTTTTTTTTGCGTGGGGAAACCCCCTCAGGCCGGCACCCCGCCGCCGCCCATGTGTCGGAATGCCACTCTGCGCCTAAGAAGGCAGGGATCTGGGGAATAAGCAATGGCCTATGCCAAATTATGGACGTCTTTTAGCTGACATAGTGATGATGATGCTGATATGATGTAGAGGCAAATGAACAGTTGTTAGTAGTAAGTACTACCGTTCACATGTTTCTTACTGCGTTTCAGCATTGCGCGGTAGTTTTCTTTACTGCGTTTATGAATTGCGCGGCAGTATTGACCTCAGTATTTTTTTCTCTGCCCCAAATAAAGTGTCTAGAAACTACTCGTATATAATACTGATAGTGTTTCAATTTAAAAATTACAAATACATTTTATAAAATCGACTTCTAGGAAAATTATTGCTCTACCCTTCACCGAACTTCTGACAACGCTAGGTAGTTTATAAATAACTACTTGTTGCTCGCGGCTCCGCCCGCTTGTATGTTGGCTATCGCGGCAAATAGCAGCATATGTGTTATTCTGATGTATAAGCTATATTACTGTAAAGTTTAACAAACATACAAACTCACAAACTTTCGCCTTTATATATTAGTGTGAAGTGTGATGAGGAAGTTGTATACAACGTACTGATTAATAAGATTACTTTGATTGCAAGATGGGAAATTACTTGTTACTTTATATGCACGGTTTTTCAATAACTGTAGATAAGGTATGTAATTGTGGATAAATGTATAGTGGATAGTGTTTAATGATGACTTGAAGAAAGGTACTGGTATATCCAGTATTAAAGGGAGGTCTGATCTGAGATCCTTCCTTTAAAAGCAAAAGGAAGACTCTCAGACCAGGTGCGTTGCCTGGTGGCTGCAGAGCTTGTATTATGAAAGCTAGATTGACTGATGGAATACTTGTTTACTTTTTTTCTAAATACAAACATATTATACATAGAAAACACCCAAACTCTGAAACAAATATATGCAGATCATACAAACATTTGGTCGGACCCGGGAATCGAACCTGAGACTTCAAGCACAGTAGTCACATACGCTACCACTGTGCCACCGAGGCAGTCAAATCAAGTCGCAGTCGAGGTCAATGTTGAAAGACGTATGTATGTTACGGGTAATGCTAGAAGATGGAGTAAACTTAGGTTTACCCGGGTTGACTTATACTTATTAGTATTATCCAAGCTTCTTGGGTAAAGTCCGAATAATATTTAAATAAATTTTAATTCGGGGTTTACCCATACTCACCTAGGTCTATCCAACTCTGGCTAGGTAATGTTAAAAATTTGTCTAATTAATTAGTGAAATGAAAATCCAAGGGCATTTGAAACTTTTAATATTTTAAAAACATACAAATGCGAACGTTATCGCTTGAAGAGCATAAACCTAATAGTTTTAATAGCAAAAACTAATAGCGGGCTGAAACATGATGACGTCATGATGTTCCTCTCACCCCTCTAGGACTGGTTTGGACGCCCGGGGCGTTAACACTTAACTAAGTCTTTGTTTTAGTTGCATGTGGAGGTCGCCAGCATAGCGCAAATATGTTTCACCCCATAGTGGCCTACTCCGCTTTTTGAGAACTCAATGAACTAATTCCCTTATCTGATTATTCAGTAAAGCCTCAAATAATCCTTTGATAACTAAAATACTAGATAACAACTTTGTACATGACTAATACCAGAGTACCTATACCAAGAAGTTTTGTTTTTCGTGTACTTGAAAATTAAAATAATTTATTATCTCATCTGATAGAAGTCTACTGTTAGATGCGGGTCACCTTGTGGGGGTTCTACCCACATTCGGTCTTCCAGGACGTGGTCGCAAATCGAGAACTTTAAGCCTCATCGATATTTTCTCCGAGCAATGTGCTCCGTCCACTACCATTTAAGATGATAAGCAATTTCATTGACCTTGGTTCTCTGTTCGAAGGGATCTCCTCATTCCTGAAGAGATTACGCAAAGAAACTGAGCATTGCCCTCACTTTTGGGTGAATAATTTTATATTTATACTCTTTGTGTGAATAATTTTATTTTCAAGACAGCCTATCCAAAAGTTAAACGGAACAAACAGACAGACACACAAAAATGATTTTTTTATATACTTTAATATGGACTTAATGAAAACCAAGGTAGTAGAGCCACGCTGATTTCGAACGGGCTGGCTCGACAGAGGCGGTACTAACCTCGCACAGAAAATCAACGAAATATGACATCGATCGTGCTGTCGTGTTTCGTTGGTAAGTGCGAGACCAGAGGCCCAACGATGCAGAAGCATCACTAGCCCACCATGGTGTGGGACACCCTGCTGTATTGTTACATTGTCTGCTTTCGCAGTATGGTGACCACCACTCTTGGACTCTGTTTATGCTTTCCATGAGGCAGAGTAGAGTCATTTTGGCAGGGCCAAACATAAAAAAACCTTTTCATTTAAAATTATAAGCAGACACTTCAATTTTATTTGTATAGATATAGTATTTGCAGTTTGACGGCGAAGCGTTACCTTCAAAATGCAGTCAACCAGATTTAATATGTCATTGTTCGATGGCTTTACTCAAGGCAAGCGTGTATGGAGCATTTCATAATATAATTCATTGTCAATATACGATTAACACATGCACGATTGAGTTTCTAGTATGTATTAGTTTTGTTGCAGTCATATCCTACTAATATTATAATTGCGATAGTTTGTGAGGATGTTTGGATGTATGTTAGTTTTACGAGAAAACTACTGATCGGATTTGGATGAAACTTTACAGTATATAGCTTATACATCAGAATAATCCATAGGCGCTGTGCTCATACGTTCTCCTGCATACACGTAGTGGACAACTTTAGTTACACCTATTTGTGACTCCGCTTTAACATCAGGGTTGTAAGGAACGTTAAGAGATCTGAATGCCTCAATAAGCTTCAAATAAAATGAATTCGAGGGATCGCTAAAAAGTTATATACGCAGTTGTGGGGGAACGGGTGTCACATGTCCCTCCAACACAAAGGGAGGATCCTCCGACCAGGCGAGGTGAGCATGCCTGGCGGGCCACGGCCCGGTTTATATTGGGATGTTGTATATATGGTAATCGGTGCGAGAACTTATATTACGCGATGCAGGTTTGGTGGTTTCTTCATGTGGTACATTACTCGGTAGTTCAGTCTATCTGCGATAGATGGCACTGTGGTATATTTCTATTGCGCTGTCTGTGTCCATCACACAGTAGTAGTAGTGGTGTTATGATAGAATTTAGAACTAAGTGGCAGTTTGTTGAGATCTTGCAACCCTTCGTATTTATAGATTATAGATATACACGCAAACGGAGCCGTGGGTAGCAGCTAGTATAAAATATATGGTCACTACTAACTCAACTTTTTAATTTTTCTTTTATTATAAATAGTTAAGAAAAGAAATTTGATGATAATATAATACCTCTGCATATATCCAACCAAAAAAAACATTGAGTTAGTTAGACATATACATAGTCGATTAGCATTCACTACCGTTAATGTTAACAGAGTTGCTTTTTTATGAGACAACAAACCGAGTTACCTCCAATTTATATTAAAATAAAAAATAAATTAGTAGCTTTTTTTGTTGCAAACGCAATTAAAACTTTAAATTTACTTTCAAATCTGAGAAAATCTAAATATTTTGTTGGATAGTTATAATTGATTATAATTAACTCACATTAATATACTCTCAACTTAATCCCTATAGGGGAGAGGGGTAAGCAGAGGTATGTTTCGCCAAATGATTGTCGTATTATAAGGTAAAAAAGTAGTAATAATATTGAAATCTGCCATCTGACACACAACGCCCTCTAGTCCCAAACTAAGCAGAGCTTGTACTATGTATACTAGATAAGTGATATAAATACATATTACTTATACCTACATAGAAAACACCCAAACTTCGAAACAAATATTTGCAGATCACACATTTGATCCAATCCGTGAATCGAACCCGAGACCTCAAGTAGAGCAGTGGCATACGCTACCATTATGGCACCAAGGCAATGGGAAGGCATAGAACCAATGGTTGTAAGAGCAAAAGGCAGTAAGTAGCGACCATGTAATGGAAGGTAGGGCAGGGCACCCGTGAGGCAGATGAACTGACGACCTGAAGAAGGTCAGCTAGGGGTATTTATTGTAGGTTTATCTCAATTGAAATAAACCTATGTCTAACAATTGACTGCTATTGGCTTATTGATTGATGATTGAATAATTAATTAGTTAATTAATTGAAACGAAGCGTGACTTAAATCTCGATCTAAAATAATTTACCTACGTTGCTTTCATTTCTACATTAAACTTAAAACCTAAAATAATTTTGTTATAACAAACAACAGCGTACCTACATTTATTTCTTATTTGTGTTTAAATGAGTAGTATTTATGCATAAAAAGTCGCGTAAAAACCAAATAACGTCCTTCAACTATCTAGTTGTTTACTGTGTCGAATTCTCGAGAATCGGTTAACAAGTTCACCCCGCTAAAATGGCATTGTCACAGATAATATATTTCAGTACCTATCGATATGTTATCTGAGGTTTTTAACACGTTCTCATCACATCAACAGCTTTTATAAGCTTAAATAAGGTTCTCCTTTGAAATGAGGTTTTGACCTTGAATACCATGCTGGCCAGATGTAGACGACAAAACCTCCTTGCTAAGGAACGGCCTATGTTCAGCAGTGGACGGTTAAAGGGTGATATGTGATACAGATACGCTAGCTCAGAAGAGATGAGCAAACAGATGATGCAGTGATGGCTATCGCTGCGCGATCGTCAACCTACATAGGTTAAACTCTTCGAAAGTATAAGAGAAAGACTAGAAATGTATTACGTCGCACTACACGATAAAAGAGGATAACGTGTACCAGCGACGGGTCTATTAGTCCAGTGTAATCAATTTTGCATAAAAATAAACTGAATGTTCTTTTTTTTAAAAAAGCCGTTCGTCATCGATTAAAGCCAACTTTACATTATTAATCGGTTGAGTGTCGGCTGCAGAAGCATCACTAGGCCGCCATGGTGTGGGTCACCATGCTGCATTGTTGCATTGCTTTCGCAATAAGTATGGTAACCACCACTCTTGGATTCTACTTAAGCTTTCCATCAGGCAGAGTAGAGTTATTCATCAATGGATTAAGGCGGGGGGAAAGTAGCGTACATATTTGGTAATCTCACTCGTAAGATGAAAACCAACTATAGAATTGCATAGTACGAGTGTTCTACAAGGGCATACCACTCGACGACCAGCATTTGCATGTCCCTCCACTTAGACTGACTTATTGGATAAAAGCCTAAAGGCATCTTCCTCTCATGCTCTTCGTCGAATAATTTGGAGGGTTTATTCTACTGTTTTCTATTAACACAATTACGAATAAGTATTACTCACTAAGAGTATTATTTGTTTATGTCTTACATTGTATTTGTACACTAGCAGACCCACGCAACCCCGGTTGCGTCTTCTATTGCCCGTAGCGTGATAATTTTCCCCCGTTTTTGTAACATTTTTCTTTGATGCTCCGCTCCTATTGGTCTTAGCGTGATGATATATAGGCTATATATTATCGCGCTAAGACCAATATCCTTCCTCGATAAATGTACTATCCAACACTGAAAGAATTTTTCAAATCGGACCAGCGGTTCCTTAGATTAGCGCTTTCAAACAAACTCTTTAGCTTTATATATTAGTATAGATTTAAATGTACTATCTCCTGTTTAGAGTCTAATAAACTCCAACCTACATAAACATGCAAAAGAAGTTTAAACCCGTGAATTTCCCTTGTGTAAATCAATTGTTCCGAAGAAGCCTATGTTTGGATTTTATTCTATCTCCGTGCCAAATTTCATCTAAATTTATCCAGTCGTGATGAACACCAGCAGTAAGAAAGTAACATACAAATACGAGTATACTTATATACACCAGTGGTTATAAGGAAATGAGGCCTACTTATTCATATACCAACCCCGCAGTTAATAAGAATGCGATCTTGTAAACTCCGGAATAATGGCTAGTGCTTCTTTTATGTGGGTCACAACGTGATGTTATTCGCCACATGATAATTTCCAATTACATATAATAGATGAATGGTCGTTCGAAAGTATGCGTACATTGTACTAAAGTTACAAATTTTGCAAGTAGATTCGTTTACCTAACTGAAGATTTGTTTTAGCGTAAGAACAATGGCCTTTACCTTTTTTAATGGAAGCAAAGAACTCTATTTATTTGTAAACCTATTTCTTGATAATCAGTATTTTAGTTACGACGTTAAAGCAGAAAAACCGAATTGGCATAAAAGTCATAATTATGCTTCTTAATTAATAGTCAGATAAAGTTCATCGGCATCTACTCTAAATAAGATTACTTCTATTATTATTATTATTCTTCTAGTATTAGAACTACTAGATTGAAACCTAAATTGTCCAAAAAGTTGTTATTCTGTGTATGTGTTGTTGATCATCATCTCTCAACCAAAACATGTAAAATAAGCAACAGTCAAGATCAACAGGTCGTCAATATATTAACTTTTGGATTCTTGATGGCACTCTTGTGATTGTATTCAGATCTGTATCGCGTTCAAATCCCTAGTCGTCATTTCAGGAGTTGACTAATTTTTTATCGTAGGTACTTATTACACTTTATGAGTCAAGAAAGTAATAATAATAAACACTGTTTGTCCTGCTTAAAAGTAACCCTGAAGAGTCGTAAATTATAGTTTCAAGGAAAGTATGTCAAGTTAAAAGTACCTATACAACTTTGCGTAGTAAAAAGAAGAATTGTAAATAAAAAATACTTACGTCTGGTAGTCTTAAAAATCGTAGTCCTTTCAAAAACTCCACACAGAAAAACAAATGCACAGTTTTTAGAAAAAGCGCGAAATCTGAGTCAATAGTCTCTATGAACTTGTACAGTCATTTTGCACAAAATCACGATGTTTTTTTATTAGAGCACAAATAGCGTAAAGCGCGTGTAACCGCAATAAACGACTATCCGACAATGCATAAACAAAACTATGTTATGAACGCGGTTCTGGCGCGAACATCCGAACTCCGAAGTTATTATCAAAGGCTATTGAACGGAGACGGATGGCGCGGAAAGTTGCTTTAAACGCCATCTAGGCATAGTGAGTTCATTTACGAACTTACAGAAACATTTCAGCAGCAAATAAAAGGTTTTGCCATTTCCATACATTGAAATTCCAGTCCTTGAAATAGCAGAGTAGTTCATATTCACTTGTTGGTTCTCACTCAAAACACCTCTTTACTCTATCTGCATCTGCTAAAATGTTTATATTGTTTTGTATTCTTGTACATTGCTTTCATTTTCTCTGAGCCGGAGCATGTTGGGAACACCAACATCAAAATATAATTTTTAAATGTGTCATCACATCACTCTTGTAACTTTCTCTGCAGCTTGTGAACGTACTGTGCATACAATACATGTTTTCTACTAACAATAAAATAATTAGGTACTGTGGCAGTGCGAATTAGTGGTGTCTTATTGTTACGATCGAATAACTACTAGTCCACTAGGAAATACCCAAATTGCATCCAGGCCCTATATTTAGTATACTGAGGTTCACAACAACAACCACGCACGTTTAATTTTTGTCGCTGTGCACGGCATATATCATAATATTGAACTTAGCTCTCATTTCACATCTATGTTTTGATGGGATTACTTTAACACTTTGAACACCATGACGGACACCATGTGTCCGACAGCATACTTTTTCCCGGGGCCGCACCAATGAATTAAAAATTGCCTTAAAAACGTTTGGGTGTTTTTTGCAAATATCGAAATAAAATAACTCAAAAATAACAGGCAACCAACTAAAACAGCGTTGCTTTCGTTATTTTCTGAGATCGTCACTGCCGACTTAAAGCCATGGTTTAAGTCGGCAGTGAGCCGGCTACCTAGCACCTACATGGTTTTTAGTTCCTATTTCCAATATAAAGCTCTCATCATAAGGTAGCTAATTATTTACTTTTAGATTTCTAAACATATAAAATAACTTATATAAGCGCGCAGTTGATGCCATTCCGCTTAACCTCGGACTTCGGAGCTTGGGTAAGGAGGGAGGGAGGTCGCGTCACCTACCAACTGACGCAGATACTCACCGGGCATGGTTACTTCGGCGAGTATCTGAATAAGATTGCATGTGAAAAGACGGCACTATGCCACCACTGCAATACCGACTGGGACTCCGTCCAGCGTAAGCTGGTCAGCAGTCGGTAGTCGGACTGGTCGACAGGGCCGCATGCTGCCAGAGAGTGGGGACCTCTGGCGGCAGATTAATTGTTGCCGTACGCGGTAAGAGGGCGGTACCAGGTCGCAAATTGCATCCAGCCCGCAACACATAATTATTGCGCCAACGGGGACCAATAATCTATCGGCCTCGACAATCAGGATATAAGGCGCGGCATCGATTCGGGGGGACTTGAAATGACATGGTCCGGGTCCCCCTAGAGCCGGGCACCTCCAGTTTGATTTTTAGTGGAATCACCATATATCTGCTGGAGCCGGAGATTCGAAAGAATTTTCAAGCTCGTCAAAAAAAAAAAAATCACATCAGGCAGCACAGAGTTTGTTTGTGCACTTAGGTGTTCCTTTCAATTTAGTTTTTCATTGACGTTTACTTTTTAATATTTTAATGTCAGTATTATAATATGTGGGATATTAAATTTAGATTCAGATACTAAATTAAAGTTTATCAACACTATTAAAATTCTTATATATCTGCCTTGTTTGAAAACTAAAATAAAAACATGAAAAAAGTAAGTAGGAAATGAAGTAAGAAAACTGATGCTAAAATACAGGTATCCAAAATTAAAAAAAAAACGCCAAGCAAGCGTTTTTGCATCTGTCTGTTGTCATTGTATAGAATTGAGAATTCCCAAACCAAAAGATCAGTTTGTGTGATTTCACTGTTTATCGCCAGTTTATTGATAAAATTGAATTTAAAATCTTTAAAAATGTATGTCCATTTTGTTATTAATGAAAACTAGTTCTGTTTAAAGTATAATAAACAAGTAACCTTGTGTTTTAATTTTAGGGCTTCTGCTACCAAACCACGCTCGGAGATGACTTTGGAAGAATTATCAAAAATTGAGGAAGAGGAATTCAGTACTGGTCCACTTTCAGTTCTTACACAGTCCGTAAAAAATAACACTCAAGTTTTGATTAACTGCCGTAATAACAAAAAGTTATTGGGCCGCGTAAAAGCTTTCGACCGGCATTGCAACATGGTTCTAGAAAACGTAAAAGAAATGTGGACCGAAGTGCCAAGATTAGGCAAAGGCAAAAAGGTAACTTTTGGTTTATATTATGACAAAACAATGCTTTGACGTGCCAGTAAGTCAATGATTAGAATACATTTTGTAGGTTATGTGATTAAAATTAAATCAATATATATAATCACAATTACATAGGCCTCTCCTCAAAAAGGTCGTTTAATCACAATATCTATATTAAAAGGTTCAATGGTTTATAGCTTATGTGTTATGGCAAAATATTTAGCATAAAACCTATCCAAAACTTATAATTTAAGAAGAAATATCTTGATTAACACTTACATTGAATGTTGTTGTGGTCTTTTTATTACTTTTAGGATGTGTGTTCACTTGTTGAACTTCTAAACTTGATTTGGTAATGATATAAGCCCTGATCTAATGAGAAAGTTGATAATTAGAAATAAAGTACCTATTACTATAAAATGTTTAAATGTACTATTTTTTCACATGAAATGAAATCTTGTTCATCAGGGTACAAATAATGCCAAATGGTACTTTTTATAACAGATACAATTTTTTCTCAATATTTTACCTACTTATTTTTATGTAGAATTGTTGTACGCTACAGTAACTATAACCCAGTATGTAAAAACTTATATAGGTTACTAGCTGCCCCGGCAAACGTCATTTTGCCATAAATTTTTTTTAAGGATGGGTGACCCTTACCATTTAGGGGGATGAAAAATAGATGTTGTTCGATTCTCAGACCTACTCAATATGCTAACAAAATTTGATGAGAATCGGTCAAGCCGTTTTGGAGGAGTTTGGCAACTAAAACTGTGACACGAGAATTTTATATATTAAATGTCACCCAGGCAATTATATATAAATCTATTGACACCAATTTTGTTAAAATCGTACCAGTACTTTAGGTGCTATTGTGATTATACATAAACTAAACTGAAACTAGTATTATACTTCCTTTTTGGTTCATTGTAGTCGGACAAAAATAATTAGTAAAACATCAGATACACACTTAGAAGATAGTTTTAATAATAATTCACAATTGTTCCATAATTATAAATCAAAATCTTAATCACTACCACTGTATTGGCGTAATTGAAATAACAAAGTACATCGGTACACTAGCTTTGTCGAGATGCACTCTCCACTGTAGAACTTGTCTATGCCAAGTTAGTTCGTCGGTTAAAATGGGTATCACAACATAGTTTGTGTCAATGCTAATAATATAAATATATGTATGGTATTTGCTCATGCTTATAAAGGTTTATTTTAATTTCAGGGTAAAGCTGTAAACAAGGACAGGTTCATCTCAAAAATGTTCCTCCGTGGTGACTCAGTGATCTTAGTTTTAAGAAACCCTCTCGCCACTGCTGCGGGAAAGTAAATGTAACTTAAATATAATTAGTCTGTATGATTTACAAAATAAACTTTTCCATTTAAGTCTAGGTTAAAGCCATGAAAAAAATTGTAACAATTTCATTGATTCCATATTTTACTTACTGTTTGATACAATAAAGTCATGAAAGGCCCAGTTTTCTTTTTTTTTTTGTATCCCATGAAGTATGATAAAATTTTATTGTTTATAATTTTAAAATAACAGGTTTTCACTAAATGCATCATGAAAGTGACGCTTAAAGCAAAAAAAATAAATTAATTTTTGTGTTTCTGTGTATAATCTCTGGAACAATTGGACTGATTTTGATGGGACTGACAGAAAGCTAATACATAAGGCTTCGCCCAGTGGCGTTACAATAACAACAACTGCGGGGTTCACACATACATACCATTATATCTTATTACATCTTATGTACTCTCTTGTAAATATGTAAAACGGTGTACAAATAAAGAGTTTTCTATCTATCTATCTATCTAACTGCGGGGTTCAGCTAGCAATACATATTAATTAGCATTGAACACATGTTCTAGATATTTGAAACCTTACTACACACTCAAGGATAACCTCAACAAACAATGCACTTTTTGTATTAAGTAGAAAAAATTATGTAGAAAATTAATTTTCACATCTAAATGATTTTAAGCCAAGTATCCAAACATTAGGCCTCGAACGTGACCATTTACTAATTCCTAATACAACGGCACACAGTGCTATTAGTGAGTCACTAACAATATGCTCATAAAAGCTAATTAAGTTTGAACTAATACTTAGTATTACATACTGATGAATCCCTATCTAGCTCACTTTCTACATCCTTACCTGAAATCTTATATCATTACCTACCTTCGATTCTGCTCATGCTTTTCAGGCAGAGACTCTTTGGCAGGCTCATAAATATTACATTACACTAATATATAAAGGCGAAAGTTTGTGAGTTTGTATGTTTGTTACTTCTTCACGCAAAAACTACTGGACGGATTTGGATGAAACTTTACAGTAATATAGCTTATACGTCAGAATATCAAATAGGCTACTATTTGCTGCAATAACCGACATAAACGCGGGGCGGAGCCGCGGGCAAGAGCTAGTATATAACTAAAGATAGTTGTAAGCTGCCAGGATGGTTTGTCTGCGGTAATTATACTGTTTCGAGTCAATTTTGGGATATGTACAGTAAATAAACAGCATTTTTGATCAAATATTTTTATTTATCTTCTTTTTGTGATAATAAGAAAAATGAAGTATTCATCTAGCTTTAGGTACTAATTTTGATATAATTCATAATCAATAGTAATAATTCACAGTCTTGGAATAAAAATAAAGGCTAATTTTATAACTAGACATTGCGATTTGCTTTTAAAGTTGCTTTTGATCTCATTGCATTACTTAAATTTCAAGGTGAACAAGCATAGAGGCTGTTCGGATGTAGCGTATAATCAGCGCCACCGCATTTCTGCGAGCTGATTTTACGCATTTACATAAACATTTCTTTGGTTATATTTACAATATTTATGTACTTTACATTCCAAATATTCACGTTTACATCACAACTATATTAAGAAAATAGATGCTGTGGTTTTTTAACATACAAAATTCAAACTGCAGAGGAAATATAATTAAAAAATATGCAATTCTTAAAAGGAACTACATTAAAAAAAATCTTTTAATTGCGCTAATTTTGCTGATAAGGATAATATTTAGTGGTGTTTCGTTAAATGTGGATATAATTGCAGCCAATTACCTATGTTCGGATAATAAAACACATTTAGCAGTACAACAACAGCATTAGAATTCAATGTAATTTTATTGAAGGCTGAATTTAGGTAAAAAGAGGTACATATATGTGATGATAATAAAGTAGAATGTGATAAATAGTTTAGGCACACAAAAGATAGATAGATTTTCTAGTGTACAATTATTAACATACATTAAAAAGTACTAGGCTAACAATAAGCCCAAATTCAGACCTTATTCAAGGTATATCCACGTCTCTATACTCATTTGTTATTCTTTATGTTCATAAATTGAAATTAGAACACTTAACCATAAACTAGTTCTGCTTTTTTAATTGTTTGGTTATGATATGATATATATCTCGGAGGGTAACTTTGAAGACCATGGAATTTTATATAAATATTTAATCACACAAATAATAAATATATGTACTTTTTATAAACTTCTTTCCGTCTATATTTTACTTGTCATGTTTACGGTTAACCTGAGCCTAAGATCGTTTTACAAACGAATTACAAATTATTAGGAATCGAATCGAAGTACTTATCGAGATTACTTGTGACAAACAGCACCATATAATATTTTGTACAAGCCGCGGCAGTGTTTTATATATGGACGATACTATTAATTCTAAAGCGGCTATTATTTTTATATAAATTATTGCATTATTCTGATTAAAGCATGTTTGTCAGGTCCATTAACAAAATTCGTTGGCAATATATATACACGACAGAACGGTGTTTTCTATGTGTTTATAAAAAAATATATATACGCATTTATTTCACTTGTCTAGTACTTATAGTACAAGTTCTGCTTAGTTTGGGACTAGATGGCGTTGTGTGTCAGATGGCCGAAATATTATAGTAATATGTTATAAAAGAGTCTCAGAGTGGACGATAGGTAGGTAATTATTGCAGTTATTGTTTTTTCAATTATTAAATTGTTTAAAAAACATCTTCAGTCTACAATTTTATTGTACATATGTTAGATAGTTACAAATTTATGATTTTATGTATATTCATTGCCAAAAAACTTGCCACAGGACCAGTCTTGTACATAATACCAAAAAATTACTTTCATTTATTAATATAAAAATATTACTTCTATTATTTCACAGTAAGCATGTCTGTTCGCTGTAGCACCATTTATTATGTGGAATAAAGAACATACACAAATATATATGTATTATAAATTATAGTAAAGCATCAACACTCAAACCTAACACTATGTGTCCTAATCATGTTAATAGTTATGTCTAAATAACATATCTAATAAAAATCGTCGGAAGTAAACAAATAACTTTAAATATCATCGTCATGGTATCATCATTCTAGAGGCACATAAAAAGATAAAGGGTTACCTCGTTCATGCAAAGATAAAACGTTTTCTGTTAATGTTTTGTTTTAAAAAATACAACTCCCGCATAAGGAATAAATCCTTTGTCGCGAGGGACTTCAAAAACATAAATGAAAGGGACACAAAGAACACCCAGATTCAGAACACCAATTTGTGGATCACACAGTGTTGTCCTATGTAGGCTATGAACCCACAATATTCGGCGTAGTAGAAAGCGGTGTGACGATCGCTTAAACCACTAGACCAACGGTGCAGTCATAATACCTTGTTTCGGATTCCTTGACATAAATCCAGTTATATTATTTAAACATTACCAATACCATGTTAAGACACCATCTCAATAAATCTCAAACATTATACGTCTTTATAAAAATACAAATTAAGCATTATGTACCATAAGACACTTCACATTTTATATTCACTAACTTTAAGGAATAAAACGTTAACTAATATATATACAGAGATCTCCTAAACTACATCTAATCGACCTGGTTGTCAGGGTCTACAGACTTTTGAGGCTCAACACACCCGTTATAATACAGGATAAAAGTCTGCAGAAACATTTTACATTCGAGTTCACCATACCGACCTAATTCATACAAATATCAAGAAATATACTCTACATTATGTACAGATATTTCTAACCCTCAAAATTGTGTATCTTTACAAAATATGAACACTTTCTTTCGTTTGAAGTCTACGTTTGCAATGGAAAAGCGGTCTTATTAAAATAATTTATTTTCTGTTTCGTTACCTATCATAAAACGTTTTAAGTTCGTAAGTGGGCAACTTTGAAACCAGTTGATTTGATCGCACAGCGACTTAAACAGACTTCTTCAGGTGAATCAAAAGGAACAAAGTTACCCACTTTGAATCAAGCTTTGACCTACCAAATTGTTTCTTATTTCAAAAAAGCTGCTCAGTCTAATCAGCCATTATCGAACCAAAATGCGTTATCACGTAACATTACATAAAAATGCTTCTGTAAAAATCTGATCCTTACAATCTTTGTTACAATATCGAGTCTATGCAATGGCCTTCAAAATATAATTACAGACTAGATAACTCAATTTCTTCATGGACTACAAATTCATTCGATTTCGTTTATCGATGTAAAATATCAAAGTTAATCGATAAACTATCGACACAAAAATCGATTAAATATGCAGAATCATAAAGAATGCTGCCTATTTCTTCGCAACTGTAATTTCTTTGCCTAACGACTTTCTATTTTCGAATTTCTGCTGTAAACTGGCAACATTCGACGGCTTGGCCGTTAGTCTCGTCTGGATCGGTTTATTATTATCTGTTTTTTGTGCTGTAGACGGTTTTGGAACTACTTTTGGTTTATTCTTATTTAAATTGTCCGCTATTGTCTTAACATCTACATCAGGTCGGTTCGTGGGCGGAGTTTGTTTATCACTTTGTCCTTTGTTGACGTTCGAGTTCGGATTGATTGGTTTACGCGTAGACGGAGTTTTATTTATAGTTTTCTTATCGATTGTTGGTGCGGGCCTTAATGGCGGTCGGTTATCATTCGGTTTAGCGGTAACTGAGGGTTTTGCCGCTACCTTGGGTGCTTCACTTGACACCTTATTATTATTGATAACATCAGGAGGTTTTACATTTTTTACCTCCGGCATTGTGCAACTGGAAACAACATCTGGACTATTCGATATTTTCGGTGTTATATTTTTAGTTACTTTAGGTGACTGAGGAACGTTTCTGAACGTTGAAGTATTACGAAGTCCTGGTGGAGTCACCTGTCTTGTAAATGTTGGTATTTTTGAATTAGGGCCTGGAAGAGGTGGAGCTTTGTCTTCTTCTTTACTTTGATCTGATTTTAGAAAAGTCGGCACATTCACGGCCGAAGGATGCAAATAACCACTGCTCGTAGTCGAAGCAGTAGACTTTGCACCAGAATTGCTGTAAACGCTCTCTGGCGTCTTGTATTCTGAGTTCATATAAGTGCTGTCTCTGTTACTCTCTCCATTTTTTTCTCTTTCCTTGCGTTCTCTTTCTTTTCGTTCCTTCTCTTTCTTTCTAGAAAGGGTCGATGCAGAATAAATAGATTCGAAGTTGCGATTTTGTATTTCATTTACAATCTCTCCGAGTAACCCCATATTTTCTGAGCTTCCAGAGCTAGAAGCAATTGGTTTGGGAGTATTGTACCCCTCAGGGGGTGACTGCGGTATAGTTTTTATAGGAGGCGGGGCTCCTGGAAAAGGTTTCAAAGGTTTTTCAGGACTCTCTTCTATGACTGCATATATATTATCAGATGATTCTTCAGCGATATGTGCGAGAGGTGTTTGTTTCTCTTCAATGCAGTCCACGTAATCAACTGACTTACTTTCCATTTGTGATTTTGCCATATTAGGTGGAGTGGATTCAGAATTATTTGGTAAAGGAGGAGGAGGCGCGGTGGGGCGTCCTATGCCAGATAAGGGTCTCGGCGCAACCGGCGCTTGGCGCATAGATCCAAAGCTTTGTAAAACTGGTTTTTGAGATGCCGGTGCTCTCATACTCTGAGCTCTATTAACAAAGGCTTTAGGATCATCTCCATCTTCAGAGTCAGAAACAACAGGAACTGTACTTACTGGAAGATCAATTTCTTTCTGGAGAATAGGGTTTGATATCTGTAAGTTTCTAAACGCAACCTTGTCAACTTTGGGTACTCTAATTTGGTTATTTGGGTTCTTTGGTAGTGAATGACTCCTTTCAACTGGGTTACGTTCTTTTTCTTTCGGCTTTTCCTGCTTCAGAAAAGATGCTATACGATTTAGTGAAATTCCTTCTCTTACTTTCTTAGGCTCTTCTGGAAGGGGTTTTTGGGGAACACCAGTTGAATGCATACTTAAAGGCCTCTTTAAGGTATTGGGAGAAGTGGGAATGGTAGGTGCCGCTCTAATAGGTCCTAAAGTTTTTGAACCTTGAAGAGGCGAAATAAGTTCCTTTGCTGTGCATGTGGAAGCTTCTAAAATCGGGCTAGATATTACAGGCCTAGGCGGTGGATTTGCCACAACTGGGGGAGGTGTTTCTTCAGCTTTCTCAGTGGACATTAATGCTTTTATTTTGTTTTGAACAGAGCTATTAGTTCGTTTTACGGATGGGCTCGTTTTTGGACTGGATTTCGTTGTTGAAGGTACTACCGGTAGTGGGGGAGCGCTTCTTAACACAGGTTTTAGGACACCTTGGGAGATAATATTTTGACTATTACTGCCACTTCTATGTACTGGGGTAATTTTTGCACTTTTGCTGGCAATAACGTCTGAAATATTTTTCTTGGTGTTATTGGTTATTGGCGTTTCAGAATCTTCTTTTTCTTCAGCTTGAGATTTTTCCATAGGCGTAAGAGAGAACCCTTTAAAATTGCCGAAGAAATTGACAGACGGGTTTATGTTTCCTGGAGGGCTTCGGTCTGAATCACTTCGCAGCAAACTGGAGCTCATATCATCAGGGTTTGAGACGGTGTGCACGTTGATGGGTTGGGCATTACTTTGTGGGTTACTTTGGAAGTTAGCAGCAAATTTGCTGGCACTTCTTGATATGCGATGTTGCAGACTTGCCTTTTTCGGTGATGGTGCGCTGTAAACAGACAATATTATTAATCAAATGAATGTATTACATTTTTCCAATATGTTGTATTGATATATCTATTAAAATATGTAAATATCTATATATTTTATTTTTATTAACTGGAAGATTGAGTCTTCTTTATTTGGATGTATAAAGTAGACGTATCTACTCGTCCTGACTAGGGATAAGCCTTAACGTGATAGCAGCGCGTTTAAGGCAAAGTATTATTTTGCACGATTATTATAAGTATTGAATTGGTTTACACGAACTTAATGCTTAAGATTTTTCTTTTGAACCATTCAGACTAACATATTGTTATTTTACTTTATGATTCTGCTCATATGCTTTCCATCAAGCAAAGTAAAGTCACTTTGGCAGGTCTATATAACAAAAAAAAAACTCCATATACCCATATTATTTCCGTGGCAATTAAAAAACATATCTAGGGAGAACAAAAGTACTGTAAGGAGGAGGAAAATTTGAAACAAATACTATACGAACCCGTCTCGTCAGTGTTGTATGGTAGGCTAAAACCTCTTTGCTGAGAGCCTGAGAGGCCACGTCCAAGAGTGGATAGTTACATCACAATCATGACAACACCACACCATCACATGTGTAGTGATTTATGAAATTTATTAATAAAGAAATTTTATAACTTCATTAGGTACTGAAATCTAATTTGCATTCCCAGAGGTTATCGTAAACTAGAGATGGGTAAGGGGTAAAAACCCATTCTTCCCGTGATTTGGGTTACTTCTTTAAACTACCAGCCCTGAACCAGCTATAAATTTAGTAGTATTAACAATTTAGATTTTTTAGATAGTGATAATATTTCTGATTCAACTAGAGATTCCAATTAAACTAACTGATCATAATATTTTGCTTTGTGTTTTCGTCCGTCTGATTTTAGGTTCAGAATTTGGTTTTTAGTGATTATAATTTTTATTTTTACCCAGTAAAATGGGTTATAAATAAGTGAAAACTGGGTTTTTACCCACCTTTGGATTTTAAACCGGGTGCTGACCCATCTCTATTGTAAACTATGAAAGCCATGCACTAGATGTAAGCAAGTGCAATCATTTGCTAATACAAACATGCGTATTGGTATGCAATTCTAATGTACAAGTACTACTTAAACTACGACTATATTGTTAAGTTAAAAAACCATTTTCCGAGTACGTAAAAACTTTTGATAAAATTTATATAGGTACCTTATGTCACCCGGGCAGTTATTTAAAGTTTAATGACAGTTCGTTCATTAAACTTAGTTTAATAGTTCAGGAGCTGTGGTTGTACATACAAACATACATAGACTGACAAAACTATTACCCATTTATGCTTCGCCGTATTCGGGTGATAACAACAAATATTACTTGATTGTTCTGGGCTAAATATGTCATATGCAGTGTTATTGTACTAAAAAATTATGTGGATATTAGTAAAAGCAAAATACTAGTGCGAACACTTACCAAACCCAACCAAATAGTTATGAAGAAGTAACCTATGAAAGATTAGCTGATATTGCTCCTGCAATTCATTCAATAAAGTATCATTCATATACCTATTTACATAATGTAATTGTACGTTTGTGTGTAGAATTATTATATATTATCAAAAAGATTACATTTAGAATCATTGTCATAGACAGACTGTCATAACAGTCCACTGCTGACATGAGCCTCTCATAAGAAGCAGGAGAGAAGCAAGACAGCAGTAGTATATTTTTTGTGATGGTAACATGATGGCTTATCTCGTCATCATCGTAAAAATTAAAGAATACTTTGATTATAAATGCGAATTAAATGCCATTAACACACATACGCACTTATGAATTGCAAGAACATTATAACATTGAAATAAAGGAAATGAGAAAATACAGATTTTATTAAATAGTGCACAAAAATAACTACAATTATTCTACGTCTACATACAAAACTAAGGTGAAATAAAATTAAAGCATATTATATTTAGAAGACATATGACGTCAAATTTAGGGCCCGTTTCATTAGTAACTGTTAATGTCTCTGATAGACTACTTTTCAGATTTCGATTTCACAGGTCTTGGATAGAAACACATATTTCAGTTTAGCGACCCTGGCTTCAAACTCTTTGTACTTCTTGGAATTACTCTCTTACAATGTACATGTATTAGACATTTAAACTTTCCTCTTGAATTTCTCTATCTACTATCAATAACCTTTAATTATTTGAAACTTTATCAGGAATTGATGAAACTGGCCTTTAGTATAAGAAGGAGAAATTAAATAAATAGGTTTAAGATATGTAATATAACCAAGCATCATGTCATTCAAAATTTGATCAAGTTAATAGAAGAGAATTACAGATAGATGAATACATACTGATGAGAGATGAACTACATTATTTAAATTAAATTAAAATAAAATCTATACAAATAAATAAAATTGGTATGTCTGCTTTTAATATAAATAAAAACAGCTTTTTACGTATACACGGTATATATCCCAAAAATGTAGTTAATAAAAATGTTTGTCCGTTTGTTTGTCTGTTTGTTCCGGGTAATCTCTGGAACGGCTGGGCCGATTTTGACGGGACTTTCACTGGCTACTTTTTTTAGACTAACTTTGTCCCGCGGCGTTACTCGCGGTACGACAATAACCGCGGGTAACACCGTGGGGTTCAGCTAGTTAAACAGATAAACGATATAAATCTAATCGTGTCTAATTTTTAAGAATATAAGAAAAATCTTTCCAAAACATTGTATGCAATGCGCAATTTCATCATAGTTTCGAATTTTAATATATTACTAGCTGAACCTCGCGGTTATTGTCGTACCGCGAGTAACCGCGGGGCCTACGTTACACCCCACATTATTAGCTACCTATCAGTGAAAGTCCCGTCAAAATCGGTCCAGCGGTTCCAGAGATTACCCGGAACAAACAGACACGAAAATTGTAAAAATACATTTTTGGTATATGTACCGTGTATACGTGTATATACATATGTATTTAGTAAAAATCAGTTATTTTAAAATTACAAACAGACATCTCAATTTTATTTATTTGTATAGATATAACTTGAGTTAGTTGCTACATAATTTTAATTTTGCTGCAGTTTAGCTGTCTATGTTGACAAATAGGTACGTTTTACTTTCTTTGTTCTTCTCGCAAAAATCTCAAAAGTACTTTAGTAGCTTCCGCCTGTTTTTGAGCAATTTAATATGTGTTAAACTATTCTACAAAATATTTTACTAGGTAAATTAAAACTTAATTAAGTGCAACATTACATTTAAAAAGGCATATTACTAAATAAATAACTAGTATAAAAATGTTCTAATGTGATTTGATTAACTCCTAGACAGAGACTAGAACCTATTTAGATGTCAGTCTGAACAACATAATTTCCGTATATTTTTAGCTACTCATACACAGCTGTAAGTATGACAAGAATCCAAAAAGTAAATAAAAATGTAACATTAACTTAATGCGTAATACCCTGATCCTCAATAAGATTGAAGGGTAAGAATAAAATTCTTCGAATATGTTTAAGTTAATTCTAATTTATGAGATTCAAAATTAAACTTATTTTGTGAAAGACTAATTCAAATTGAATATTTTATGGAGACCGAAATAAGTATATAACTTGAATTTATAATATTGAAAATCTATCCACAATTGACGGAGATATCACGTAACAAACATACAACAAGTACAATCGAATGGAGAACCTCCTTCTATTTAACTATGTTAAAACTAACAGTAACGATATTTTTATAATGTTAAATAGGGAATTTATGTTGAACACTTCTCCTTTATCCCACAAGCGTCACAATTAAAAACACAAAATACCAACTTTGAGTGTTACTTTTTAAATACATGCACCTTAATGTTTTGACCCGCCACATTATTGTACAAGCCACTATTTCTAATATTATACATACGGTGTTGATCATTTGTGACCATTTCATTCGTCGTAGATTCCAAACCTTTAACTATAACCACATTAGGTTTATTTTCCGATGACAAATTATTACTGGGCTTTGGTTTTACAGGCGGTTTTAATTTGAAATCGCCGTTATTCGCTATTTGAATGTCGTCTTTGTTTATTTTTCTGGCTGGTTTTGTGAGCGGGGCTTTCTTTTGATTTTTATTTTGTGAATTGACGAATTTGTATGGTGTTTTGTTAGGGGGTTTTGTCTCTTCTATAGTGGCGTATATAGGAGAATCTGGCTCAGGTGGGTCAGTGTACACATTAGGGTTGACGGAATCGTTTCTTTTAAAACTTAGTAACTGTCTTAAAGAATTGGTACTGGCTTGGAATCTAGCGAATTTATCCGAGAACCTTGTGTTAGAGTTGGAACAGCTACAACACCCACAGCATAGAAGTGTGTTTACGTACGATTTGCGCGGTTTCTTCCACCAGAGCAGCACGTTGTGGCGCGAGTAGTAGATGAGGAACAGGATCAGCAGGATGGAAGGTATGATGCCGAGGAATATCACGTACATCGCCACCATGAAGTTACGTTGTACTGTTGGAGATATAAATAATACAGTTTGTGTACATAACGTAGTAGATATTAAAAGTTTTTGTAGCTCAAAGACAAAATTCATTTTTACGTTTTTAGGCCGCTGTCGACAGTTATCAATATACTTTATTTTTCCTTGGTTTACCGTTATCAATACATAATAATTACAGTCTATTTTGAACTTCCCAAGTCTTCATATATTCAAATATTTGTTACTTTATCACGTTTTAATAAACCGGTTTGGAAGAAAATTTAAACACAGACAGATTGTCATTGATGACTTTAGTCTTATTTTTTTCATATACTTAGGTCTGCCAAAGTGACCCTTCTCTGCAGCGGTAGTAAGTACTTACTGGTGGGGTCGGTGGCAGGGCCGGAGTCGTCGGAGCCGCCCGGGCCGGGCAGAGCACACAGTGGAGGGGCGAAGCCCGGCTCGCAGTGACAATGTCCTGGTAAACAGAGAACCATGTTATCAGTAAGTATATTAAGGAAGCACATAGAGAGTGATGGGTATTCTATACTTTTGAACGTTATTATTACTTACATAAATATATATATATATATTATATAGGTTACATATATTACAAAAAATAATTAATAATGTTACTGATTGTGAATATCTTAGATTATTCGTAACGATCGCGAAAGTTCATTTTGAGACATCCTTATGTCGATAGATATAGCGTCGAATATAGATTGGTTGTTGCGCGATTGTTTATAACGAGTTCGCCGGCGGGCGTTCTGGGTACGGGGAATGCCCTCATATATTCGAGACGTTTCTCGAAAGCGCTAGTAAAATGTGAAAATCTATAACACGAACTCTCGCAGCCTGCATTCAGTTTAGTTTGAGTTACAGTGCGATAAACATCGAACTGATATCAGTGATCAACCTAGCGACCTCGGCGACCATAAAGGATTGTTATTCGAAGTGACATTGTGATTTTAAGAGTTGTTAATAAAGTCTCTTTTACATGTCAGAAGGCTTCTTCCCCAAACCCATCGAACCCTAACACGTAACAATTATTACAAAAAGTAATGAAAAAAAATTTTAAACAATCTCAAATTTGCAATGCCTGGGAAAGTCTACTAAGTTGAAGCAAAGTATATTATAAGATCACAAAATGTATACTTAGCAATAAAAGTTTTGAATTAAAATAAAAATGTTTAGTCCGTCCACCAGTGCTACGTTCCTTTGGAGTGGAAGTAAACCTTACTTGCAAGTTACAATGAACGTATACATCTAACAAATTCTATATATTGCATATGTACCTGCATACACTACACGATGTAACTACCATCAACTTTAAATTTTTTACTTGCCCAGTAGCTCAAAACAATTGAATCTAAGTTTTACAAAAACAATAATTAATTTACACAATATTAGTATATCTATGGGCAATATACAATATAATTGCAAATTATATTCAAAGCTTGGTTCCCCCGTGTCCTTCAACAATTAAACTTAAGTTTTAATCCAAAAATTCAAACATTAATATAATCGTTTATTGTTCTTAAATTGACACTATATACCTTAATAAACTGTTCACTATTTTAACTATTCAATAGTTTATTTATATCAACACCCACATAACACACCTACCTGCCTTTAATTAGTATCTAGGTACCCGTCACACGCTGACAATCAGCAGTCTAGATTAACTATTTCAATTGAAATTCAAATTAATTAAATATTGGAAAAGTTGAATGACCTACTTAACACGAGGTTGATACCTTTTTGAGCACTCAAAGTGAAATACTTAGTGTAGAAAACAGGCATTTTGCAAAAGATCATTGACAAGTGAATGCTAAATATCTTCTGAAATATTACATATGAGTTATGAATATAAATATAATATTTTTAGGTTTTTATTCTTCGACAAGAAATAAATTAATGTAAAATCTTACCTTCTGAATTGCATACGCCATGTCCAGAACAGTTAGAGGGGCAGACAGAAGTGTCTACCATCGCGATCTGTTCTCTGAGGTAAGCCACTGGTACACATCTTTGACTCATACACATCTGGAGATTTTAAAAGTCCTGCTTTAAGTTTGATAAAAGAACATAAAATTACAGATTTTTTTTTATGCCATCTATCGAAGATACACTAAACTACTAATGCTGTATCGCACTATGAAAGTTCTAGCAGCAATTTATATGCAATACTTTTTAATTTCAACTGTTGGGCCGTATTTCTATGT
The DNA here is from genome assembly GCA_905220595.1 of Spilosoma lubricipeda. Taxonomy (NCBI): domain Eukaryota; kingdom Metazoa; phylum Arthropoda; class Insecta; order Lepidoptera; family Erebidae; genus Spilosoma; species Spilosoma lubricipeda. The sequence continues at coordinate 10,357,882 of HG992296.1, read as the reverse complement.
GATTGAAAAATAAATATATCGTACCATTCCTTCGCCGCATTTAGCACCATCTGGCACCAAACCTGGATCCACGTCGTTCAATCCCAGGTCAATGATGGCTGTGCGGCATGGTATAATAGTACCTAGAAATAAAATGAAGTATAATTAATTAATTAAAGTGAATTTATATGCAGAGCTGTAGATAATTCGTTTAGATGACTAATGGCCAGTTTCATCAGTTTTTTTTTTTTTTTTATAGTGAGCTGCCAAAATGACTCTGCCCTGCCTGATGGAAAGAATGGAATGGTGGTATGGGTAGAATCCAAGAGTGGTGTCGCTATAAAGTTACCAACAGTTATCTGCCAAATAATACTAATTAATAGATAAAGATTGTTGATATATATAGAGCAATACAGATCTGCGGTTCGGAGGTTAGTACCCATAGCGTCTTTTTACGAAACAAAAATGTAATTTTTACGCAGGGAATCATTACACATACACATTTAAGACTTATATATATGTAAAAACAATCCATATCTCTACTAACTCGCACATAACAAAACAAAAAATTCACAGCTTCAGAAATATATAAATGCATGTGTGGGCCGTGGTATCACTCCGGTCGAGGTCTCCCACGGCAAAAGAGAAGTAAGTGATCTAGTACCGTTGTCGTTGATAAAGACTGCGGAGAGGAAGGCGGCGGACTCCATGCCGAACTCGAGCCGTTCGTTGAGGTGTCGGCACTGCAGCGTCCCGCACAGCGCGTCTCTAGGAGCGCACGCCTTGAAGCGCTGGTTGTGGCGGTCGTAGCCGCAGTTGCCCGTCCTGATTTATATTTTATTCAATATCGATGGTATAGATACATATAACAGATTGAAAAAATACAAAATACGGTCTTAACAGTACAATACAGTGAACCTGCCACCCAGTTACAACTGTACACAACTTTAACAGTAGACAATCCTTCGTAGCATATACATTTCAATAATTAGTTATCTGTCTTTTCATATTTCGCAGTATGCTAGTCAGTTATATGTTTTGGTATCACTCTTTGGGGTAGTGTGGGGGAGGTGTGTTTAATCAGTTATTGTCTAGCATCCATGACACAAGCTCTGCTTAGATTACAACTATACGGCGTTGTGTGTTAGATGTCCGAAAATATGTATTTCTTTAAAAGGCCTCATTTAGCTGTAAAAGCGACTAATTATTTGAAGTACAATTTTCGGCTTTCTCCACCTTGTCTCCTCTTAAAATCTTATGGTGTTGCCATTTTACAAAATCAAATGTGAGTATAGTAGATTTTCTTACATCAATTCCAGGTTTCTAACGTTTTGCAGCTTTAATATAACAGTAAATACTCACTTGTCTCCTTTAACATTGGTATTGTAATAGCATTTGTTGTGGCTGGACTCGCCCGTCGTACCCCACAGCAGGCGGCATTGGTCCGAGTGCGAGCGGCAACCGCCCCGTACGCAGTAAGCAGTCTGGTTCGAAAAATGTACAGTAAAGCAAAAGAACTTTGTTTTACTATTTATGCAATTACGGACACAAAAACTAGATTCAAATATTGACGCTGCTTGGATTAAGTTTCTATCGACTACTATTTTATTTAGATTATTTTCATACGAGGAGGCAGAATTAGAAACTATAAAATCTAATATTAATAATTCTCGTGTCACGTTGTTGGTCACGATGAACTAAGAAACTATCCAATAAATTTTCACGTTTTTTTAAATATATGTTTTGCTGGCGCTAGCCTATAGCCTAGGATAGGATAGTAAACATCATGTTTAGATAAATAGGAATCGAACTTGATTGAAAATAGTCGCAGATTAAGATCTTTTTAAAAAGTTATTTAACATTACTTGAGTGACGTTTTCCGGGATATCTTCCTCTAGAGGTCTTTCTCTGGGGGTAAGACAAGTTAAGGCAACCAATCGTGTCTATGTAAGTCTTACAGAAAATAGGCTCCTCTCCAGGCCCATTGCAGGGTTTCGGCAACTACTCGAGGGTTCCCGTTTATTAACGGGATGCAATGTTACTTTTAATTTTTTTATAAGTACTTTTATTTTATACTAGTTGTTGCCCGCGGCTCCGCCCGCGTATATGTCGGTTATCGCGGCAAATAGTAGCCTATGTGTTATTCTGATGTATAAGCTATATTACTGTAAAGTTTCATCCAAATCCGTTCAGTAGTTTTTGCTTGAAAGAGTAACAAACATCCATCCATCCTTACAAACTTTCACATTTATAATATTAGTAGGATAGTAGGACATGTGAGAAAAACAGTATGCCTTTAATATATTTTTTTAAATATAGGGTAGTTGTATTACCTGTCCTCCTTTCCCACAAGGTGTAGTGTCCATCTTGTATACATCATCGGGACAGTATTCCGAGTGTCCTGTGCAGTATTCCGTCAGATCACATTCACGATCAGCTGAACGACAGACCGTGCCTGCTGACTTCGGACGACAAGTCTGGCGAACACATTTTGTATTGTATAATTAATAGTGAGAGAAATGATTAATATTGATAAGTTAGTTCTGATTTTAGGTAAGTGATTGAATGAAAATGAACTATGTTGGATGAACTATGAATTATATTTTGGTTTTGGAATAATAAAAAAAGTAGCTGATTCACTGAATGTAATAAAAAAAATTATTATTTAATTACTCATTCCGAAAACCGTAAATTATGCTGAGATCCGCAACCGCAAATGCAAAGTACAAAGGTTGCGCGTCTTTGCATAATATTTGCAATTCATCTTTTCTTTCTATCTTTCCTTCCGAATTGGAAGGAATCTATTTAGGATCTATCTCCAAAAGTAAAACAAGGGACTCTATTACTAAGATTCCACAATTCGTCTATTTTTTTTTTTTTTTTTTTTTTTTTTTTTTTTTTATTGTTCAAAATATTATCTACATACAGATGTAAATACAGATTCTCTCGCATAAACCACACGGGTTTTTAGGCGAGAGGGAGTTGGTCTATAGTCTATAACAATTTACACAGTTTAGCACAATTATACACAAAATCAGACAAAACAACAAGGGGCAGGCAAGCGTATGCATGTACACCTAGTTTTCCAATTACAGAGCATAATGCGACTCAGTGGCGCACAATGCCGAATTATGCTGATGCTCAATTGGAACGTGAATTAGTTTTCAAATGCACCAGCAGAGTGCGCTAAGTTCAGTGTTGAAAAAAAAAAAATATTCAGAGTTAGCAATAACCTCATTAATTTGTAAGCAAAGTGGTATACATAAAAATTGGTTGAAAACTATTTACGGTTATTTTAAGTAATTTGGATTTTGATAATTACATTAACATTTGTTTGTTTTGAGTAATTTTTTTAAATGAGTTCTACCTTCATCCATACTTATATTTATTTTTTTAACACAGTTTGAATTAACTTTGATTATTTCGAAAAAACTGCAACGAAACGAAAGCTTTAAAAATTTTTTCAACAATAAATACTAACGATAATATATAAATGAAACATTTTGATCAATGCCACCTTAAAGAAAAAACACTTGTTAATTTTTGTCAAGTTGGTATCGATTGCACGCATCACGCAAAAACACTACTTTTGAGAGTGCTCGATTGTGCGAAGCGTTGCTGTAGTTGAATCATTCAAAGTTAAGCATTATGCCGCATAATGCGCTCTAGTGCTGTAATTGGAAAACAGGGATAATGTCTAATAGACAATACAACACCACCTACCCACATACTTAAGCTATGTTGTCCATAAGGAATTTCCGCATTATTTTTACATAGTTTTCGTTTGTGATGTATTTTTGCAGTATATGTTCTGGTATATCATTTAATATATCAGGCAAAATATAACGCCATGTTCTAGTGCCATACAAGTTATTAGATTTTGGCAAGGTGTATTTTTTTAGATTAGGTAGCTGTCTCAAGTTACATTTACGTTTTCGTACACAGAGTTGATCTATATTTGCAATTTCTTCCTTCATGATAGCCATTTTGATTTTACATTGTATTGGTAATACATTACAATGTTGGAACAGTTGCTTAAAGTTATCTTGACATGCTATTTTTATTTTTTGTGGCACAATAGCTTTTAACATTCTTAATTGTGAAAATCAGCCGGACTGCAGTGTGGTAAGTGCAGCAAATGGTGGCATGCAAGCTGTGCTTCATTAACTGCTGAGCAGTTAAGTACCCTTACTGCGGTGGACTCGGTAGATTGGAAATGCAAGCCCTGCTCCAGTCAATCGAAACAAAGACGCATTTCAGCCATTCTTCCCGAGGATGATGAAGAAAATACCGATACAGAAACAACAGGGTTGGCGACGCAGGGAAACATGATGCAGGAAATACGACGTCAAATAAGAGAAACAATACAAAATGAGATGAAAAGAAGTCTACAGTTTTTCTCCGACAAATTCGATGAATTTCAGGAGGCGATCAATAATTATGAAGAAAAAATTAAAACCATGGATAGACAATACAAAGACCTAAATAATAAATATACCCACATAAAAAACAAAACAGAATTTATGGAGCAGAAAATAAATACTTTAGAACAAAAAAACATGCATAACCAAGTGGAAGTGTGTGGAATTACCAAACAGGATGATGAAAATTTTATGGAAATAGTACGTAGAATTAGCGACAAACTTGAAACTAAGGTAGAAGATGTTATTAGAATACATAGAAAACAAAGTAAATCTATTGATGGACAGAGAAGGAAGGAAGGGATACTGGTCATGACCTTGAAAGAGGATCAGAGAGATGTGTGGCTGGAAGCAGCAAAAGCAAAAACCGTATTAGAGCGAGATATTGGAAGAGAGGGTAGTTCAAGAATATTTCTCAGAGAAGCACTTTCCCCTGCCACTGCTCACCTACTGTGGCGTGCAAAGTCGGAACTAAAGATGACGAATCTGGCGAAGTTCGTGTGGTGCAAACACGGAAATGTCCTTGTGAGACGAAATGAAGATGACAAAATACGCGTAATCCGATCAGAAGAGGATATTAAAAGATGGGCTCAAGAGATAAGTAACAATAAACCATAAGTCGGCATCTTCCTCTTTTATTCCTTTCGATCTTGCTTTTTGTCCTGTTAATGTTGCATATTACTAAACTCTAACTCTCAATGCGTAGTCACACCACTAATAATATTGATGAAAGAAACTTTAATAACTGGAACGATTACATACATTGTCTACCAAATCACAAGCAGAAAATAACAACGTTACATGTCAACATTAGATCCCTAGTATTGAACTTTGCACAAATTGAGCTACTGATAGCTTCAAGTCCTCAGCTAGTTGATATTATTGTTTTGACAGAGGTGAACATAGGAGAACACTGTTCGGGTTTATTTGAGCTCACTAATTATAATATGTATACCAATCTGAGAGCACACAGAAAGGGCGGAGGTGTTGTTCTTTACGTTCATAAAAGGTTAAAGTTCACAAGAACGCCCACTAATTCGTATTTCAGTGAAATTATTATGGGTCTTCTAGAGGTAAACAATGAAAAAATATCAATCGTTAGTGTGTATAGACCACCTGACCTCTCAATCCCAAGTTACACGAAGGAAATTGCATATTTAATTAAAAACATGGCCGAGAAGTGTAATATTGTGCTCATTGGTGACATGAATATCGACATCCTGAAAAACTGTAAGACAAAAACCGATTACATGAATACTTTAAGTGAATTAGGTTTAATGAGCTGCATTAATCAATATACACGGATTGAAAAAAAAGGTAACTTAATAACAAAGTCATGCATAGATCACATCTTTGTGCGGAGCAACTCGTCTATAACAGAGACCATCTATTCAGCGGTAGTAAATGAGTCGCCCGCAGACCACTACATAACGGCGTGCACACTAGTGAATGAGCGGCCGACTAGGGACGATGTAAACAAACGCCGTATGTTTACCTACGATAGTGATCGACTGGTGACAGAGCTGCGCCGCGCGGATTGGAATGCACCTCTGTGTTGTGCGCCTAATGATGTTTTTAAAAAAATGCACTCGATATTTACAGACGCGTATGAGCGATGTAAGCACAGTAAAATTAGGTTAAATAAATATAAATCCAACACATGCAATTGGGTAAACAAAACAGTTATAAACATGTGTAAAAAACGAGCTGAACTATTAAAATTGTGGAAAAAAATACCAACCATAGAAAATAAAATCATTTATAATAGGTATAGAAACAAGACTAACAAATTTATTAACTACACTAAAAATAAATTCTACAAGAAAGAAATTGTAAGTAATTTTAATCATTCTAGAAAGTTGTGGCAATTTATAAACGAATTATGTGGGAAGGTAGTTGTCTCAGTCGATGAAAAGATTCAAAAGTATTTTTCCTTGTCCGATTATGACGCAGCAAGTATGTTTGCGCTGGAGTTATAAAAAAATGTAGATATGCTTTCCAACTCATGTGATAAAAAAATATTAACGGTGCCAATAGCTAACATGACAAAAGGGGTGAATGTGTCGATGAGATTACCAAAGATAAATAATGATGAAACATTTAAAATTATCAATAGATTGAAAATTAACAAAAGTCCGGGATTAGATGGAATTAGAGCAACCGATATAAAAAAATTGAATAAAGAAATAACACCAGTAATTACACATTTGATTAATAGATGCATCGACACATCCAGTTACCCAGACGATCTAAAGCTGGGATTAGTGCGCCCTATTTTTAAAAACGGTAATCACGACAATTGTACTACCGCCCAATCACTATACTGTCCTGCGTTGACAAGATAATTGAGAGGTATATAGGGGACCAACTTAGCCATTTCTTACGCTCACAACAAATTATTCACACTAAACAATTTGGTTTTCAAAGAGGGAGAAGTACCTCTCAATTGTTGTGTCAATTCACCAACGAAGTTAACGAGCACTTGAATGATAAACGTCACGTGCTCGTTATCTTTGTTGATTTCAGCAAAGCATTTGATATGCTCCAATATGAGGTGTTGTATGAAAGGCTGGAGCAAGCTGGTATACGTGGGCCACTGTTACAACTTTTCAAAAATTATCATCATAACCGATACACGAGAGTTAAAGTGGGCGATACGTATAGTAAAAAAATGATCACAAATAAAGGCACCGCACAAGGCTCAATCATTGGCCCAAATGAATATATTATTTACGTAAACCAAATGTGCAACCTGTTTAACCATGGCTCCGTATATCAGTTTGCTGATGACACTTGTCTTCTGGTGGCTGACAATGACATTAAAATCGCTGAGCTAAAACTGCAGGAAAATTTTAATAGAATGTGTCAATGGGCGCACGATGTTGGTTTAGTGATAAACGCGCAAAAAACAAAAATGATGTGTATACAATCTTCACATAAAAACAGCTGTCACATGCCAAATATTCTAGCTCACGATCATGAATGCCTACATAACAACTTTATGTGTGGGCGTGACAGTACATGTACTATACTAGAAACAGTTCAGGAGCATATGTATGTAGGACTTATAATAGATAACCGATTTAACTGGGGTGCACATATAGACCACGTATGTAAAAAATTGCGAGCTATACTAAGTAAACTGAGTATACTGAGGTACAAAATGCCATATGAAACATTACGCCTTTTATATCTGGCACTGGCAGACTCAGTTATCAGTTACGGATTGTGTAGTTACGGCCGCACTTACAAAACTTATATCGAAAAAATCTTTAGTGGTGTATTTCTGTTACCGCTATAACAACAAATATTTAAAAACAGAGTTACAGTAAGAGGACTAGAGGTGACGCGATGCAAAAAGCAGCAGACCGAACTCTCTTTGAACTCTTAGGAGAGGCTATAGAGAGGAGAGGTAATAGCGATTACCGCCGCCCATGGACACCCACAACAGTGGGGGATGTAGGAAGGGGTTGGGGTATTAGCCTCCTATATCCTTACTCATTCAGTGAAACACAGGGCGAGCGCTATTTACCACCGGTTTTCTGTGTGGCCTCACTTCGGCCGAGCCGGCCTATTCCTGCCGAAGCGTGGCTCTCCCACGGTATGCATTATCAGTTCGTTGCAGTACACTGGTGGACATAAGCCTCTCCTAAGAGTTCAAAGAGAGTTCGGTCTGCTTCGGTCTGCTCGCTTGCCCCCTATTCCATAAAAAAAATAATGTTGATGATTGTTGGTCGTGTGTACCTGCAGGTCGCAGCACATGCCGGCCGCGCAGGTCGCGTTGGGCCTGAGCATGCACGCGGCGGGGTCGCAGCACGCGTGGCACGGGCTGTAGGCGCCCGCCCCTCCCCCCTCCCCACCCTCGCCCCCCGCGCCGCAGTCGCACTGCTCGCCCGGCTCCACGAAACCGTTGCCGCACGTCGGGGAATCGAATAGACGCTTCGGCTTGTTTCTGTACACCGAATCATCACATACATGTTAAAAGACTGGAGGATGATGCAGAAGCATCTCAATAAGCCGCTACAGTGTGGGCTGTTGAGATGTCACATCACTATACTACTAACTAAATTAGTATGTTTTAGAACGTCACTAGAATTGTCTATTAAGACGACTTCCCACGCTGTCGGTCGGTGTTGAGACTGGTTCGTCCGTGATGTGTATAGTCAGCTGTCGTATCGTGTATAAAAAAATAATTGCTGTTCTTTGTCTCATTTTGGTTTAGAAAAAATTGTCATAGTCTTGGGAAGGTTTAAAAAGTGAAAAATTCAAAATAACTTGAAAATCCAAATGTCACGTGTACGAAGTAGCGGACACAATCCATCCTGATATATACATATTTAAATGTATATTTATTCAAGCAACCACCAAACAGAACATGATATTACCATACTGCATTGTTCATTCGCAATGAGTATGGTGATTCTTGGATTATACTCATGCTTTCCCATCAGACAGAGTAGTATCTTTAACAGGATCATACATGAAAAATTATGGAAAAGAATTACTATGGTAAACGAACAAGGAGATATGTAGTACCATTTTTATTAAATGAATTGCCTTCAGATCTAATAAAAAGGGTACATTCAAAACATTCAAAAAATTACTTTAAAAATGAACTTCACAAATATTACCTTTCGTTATGTCCCTAACTAATGGGTGATATTCTCTCTTTGTTTACTTTTTACCCCCGTTACTGGCTTTGTAGACGTGTTAACCAATGTTCTTGGTACAGTTTTTTAAATTAAAACCAATTTTATATTGTTTTAAACTTTCATGGTCAGTAACATTAAAATGGGAATCTGCGGGATTGCTACCATGTTACCAGTTACTCCGTGATCATGGCACTTGCAACAGCGCCGAAATATCGGATACTCATAAACAAAAAGGTACATGGTAGCAATCCCGCAGATTCCCATTTTAAAACCAATTTTGTATCTCAATACACTATATTATGTAGATTTAAGCGAGAACTTCTGCCGACATACTGTCTTACAGTTTGGCAGACTTGAGCATGTTGAATGTGTATATGATTTTGAATAAATAAATAAAAAAAAAAAAAAAAAAAATTATGGAGTTAATTAACCCTTCATGACGGTCGTAGTGTTTAGTAACTGTCTATTTCTTGTTTCCAGTAAGAACACTTCTTTATTTATTGTCCTAAAAAATACCTGATTGGATTTTAGTAAAACAGTAAAGGAGAATGGCAGATCCTGTACCGCTAGTGACATGTGATGGCTGGTCTTGAGATTTGCGCTGTTTATAAAGTGAATCATCCTGAATATTCTTATGTAACTCTCATATTTTTAATAGTTTGCAAAGAGTTAATAAGTTCTTCACAAAAAATGTTATGAATGCTAAACTAAACGTTTAAGTTAACGTCAACAAAACGTATTCTTTATTTTCTAAACTTGCCATGCATAAAATGTATAAAACATTAAATCGATAATCATAATTAAATCGATAGTCATTAATGAGGTCACTTCTATTATTAACATTTTAATACAATATTTTTTACTAAAAATATTGAATGTACTAATTAAAAGATAAAGTAAAAGAAAAATATTTTAAATCACTGTATTTTAGTTTTAGGTTCATTTTGTTTTATAAGTAACGAATAATCGATTCCAATAAGGGCAAATGTCATACATCTGATTTAAATAGTAACACTAACAGTCAGAGTTTAAATATTTAAATTAAAAATAAATCAATCTCTATAAAAATTATAAAAGTGGTTAATCCTTTTATCCATAATAGCAAAAGGACCTTAATCTGATCATTAATGTAATTGTGAAGCATGAAAGGTTCCTACTTTTACAAAGAAATATTTTCAAAAGTTGCTGCTGTAACATCTTATTATTATGTTTTCAGTTTTGATCAATGAATGAAGTATGTGGTGCATGCTGACATAAAGTGACTAAAAGAAAACTGTCACAAGTGGTGGTCTTTATCGCTCAGAGGCAAACATGAAGACTAGACATAACAAGGAAACTAAAATATTTTAAGTGTTATAAAAAGTGATAAGTTAAGAGTACATTAAATGTATGATCTATCGTATAAATAAATAAAATTAAAGTGTCTGTTTGTAATATTAAAATAACTGCTTTTTACTAAATGCATTTTTATAATTTTTGTCTGTCTGTTTGTTCCGACTAATCTCTGGAACGGCTAAACCGATTTGACGGAACTTTCACTGCTAGATCGCTGATGATATAAGGAGTAACTTAGATTTATAAACTAGCTTCGCCCCACAGCTTTACCCGCGGTACCACAATAACCGTGGGTAAATACTGTGGGGTTAGCTAGTGAAATAAGTAAATATTATTTACTTAAATGAAATAATGTACCTAATTGACTAAAAGAAAAGTTGCTCAAGGGACCAATGTCCCAATGTGCATTATCTAGGAGACATCAATATGTCTCCTAGATAATGCTCCCTTACTTATTTCTTGAAGGCAATGAGTGTTTGTGCACTTCTGCATATTTTTTTACATAGCGACTATAACTTACATGAATCGTCGGGATGCAATATTAAGCTACTGCTGTAATTCTATAGTTGGTTTAAAAACCGTACGATGCTGCATAGGATCTGTTACGATACAAGTGGACATCCATGAAGGTTTAACTAGACAAGCTCTTTTCTTAAAATACATTATTTTCACTAATTTGTGTGGATGTTTATACAATTGTCTACAATAAATGAATACAATTAGAAAGATTCATCTTTTGCATGAATACTGCAATATTATTTGCCATTTATATCATAAGTATGACAGCAGCACAAAAACAACTTAACAAGAGGGGCTTATGTCCCACTAGACAACTACCTACTGGAGGTTTATGATAATCATAAGAGTACAACATAAGTTTACCTAACATGGTTTATTATAATGCATGTATGTACATTTGTGTACAATAAATGAGCACTGAAATTAAAATATGGTTTTATTTGCCTTATACCAATGATATTTTGAAATATCATTTATACCCTTAAAATAATAGCATCTCAAAGAGAATGAATTCATGAAACAGAATTCTGTACGAGCTTATGTGGACAGTGTGGCACACTGGTATAATAGGTTAAATTCTTCATCATAGATTTCATATTAAGCATGCATAGCAGTAGCTGTTCGTTTTTATGATGGTCAGAACACAACACAAGTGTTAGAGGTCATGCTAGATAAGGTTTTGTTCAGAGCAATGCTAGATACATAGGTATCTTTTACGTATTATCTAGTAATGTTAGGACACCATAATATTCCTTCTCAATCTTTCTTTGATGAAATGGCAGCTATTTCTGCCAATGTAACAACATTCCTTCTCTTTCGAAACGATATCATTGTTGACAATGGTAAAGTAAGTTTTCCGTATTAGCAATGTACTCTGTGAAGTAAGTAGTGGGTTATCTTTTTTGACAACTCATTTGTGACAGCTAGCTGTCAGAGATTGCGACCTCATTACAGATTATATGAATGATTTAAGTGAATTTAAAACTGAAATATCTTTTGAATGTCAGCAGCTAAAAATCTGTTAATTTAAACTGAAGTTGTTGATGATATAACTAACCTAATAAATATAATAAAAATCTCAACCATGAGAAGTCGTAAGCGGTACAAAAGTCCCATACAAACCTGCCATTGTCCTTTAAACAATACTGAAAATTAAAACTTCCAAAAAAAATTTTCAAACAGACTGCGGACTAGTACAGCCTGTCAGAAATATCTGCGCACCTCTCCCTTCACCACGCGTCACCCCGTCTTCATCTATCTAGTAGACGAAGGAGGGGCGATGCGTGGGGAAGCGAGAGGGGAAACGCATGCCAGCCTGGTGCGTAGATATTTCCGACGGGTTATGATTGATGATGATTACAGCATCGAATCTAGGCTATAGTTTTAATCTCTTACTAAGTTAGACAATTAGTAATTTAATTAAAAGTAAAGAATTTGGTGAACATAAAAATTTAGATTAAAACCAGCTATTACTTTGCATAAACCTATATCAAAATAGTACAACTTAATAATCTAGTTATGCATCTCCAAACACAAATAAATTCAATCTAGACTAGTATGAGACTCTTTCAGTATCTGAATTGTAAGAGTGAGTGAATGAAGTTCATACCTTTCATTCACTCTGCAAGTAAGTACAAAATAATCAAACCATTACAGTAACTACATGTTAAAATCAATATTGAACTTAAAAAATCCATAAAATATTACATACCTCAAACAATAATCCATTCCTCTTTCAAACGACAAAGCCAACGAGTTCAAACTACATGACGACCAATGTATGGGAGTGACAGAGGTACTTGAAGGGCTCATAATACACTTTTTGTCAGGACACTCGCACAGTTCATCCGTGTCGTGTTCCATGCCAAAGTTATGGCCCATCTCGTGGGCTATAGTCGTGGCGACCAAGCCGATGACGTCAGAGTGATTGGTCGCCAGGCCGCCAGAGAACTCGTAAGTACATATCGGACCTTTCAAAGCCTTGCCAACAACACCATCGGTGAATTTCTGACGTCTGAAAACCAGATATATACAAATAAATGTGTCTGTTTTGAATATTAAAAGAACCGCTTTTAAATAAACGCATATTTATGTATACTATGTATATCCGATACATGTACCAAAATATATATTTTTTAATTTTTGTCTGTCTGTCTGTTTGTTCCGGGAAAACTCTGGAATGGCTGGACCGATTTTGACGGGACTTTCACTGGCAGGTAGCTGATGATCCAGGGAGTAACTTAAGCTACTTTTTTTTACTAGCTTTGTCTCGCGGTGTTACCCGTAGTTGTTGTTGTACCGCGGGTAACACCGCGGGGTTCAGCCAGTATGTAAATATAAATTGTAAAAATTAGATTAAAATTACATTATGTAAAGTTTCATTTTTAAAGATGTACAATCTATACTGCCAGAGACATCTCTAGCCCATAGAGTGCCCGTGTGCAATCATTACTGTAGCGCCCTTTATTAAGCCAAGCGCCCTTCAGTAAGTGCGCAGATTCATTAGGCTACTCTTAACCGCGATAATCGATATACAAAGCAATGCACTATAAAGAGAAGGAAAATTTGAAACAAACCCTACACCAGCCCATCTGGTCAACGTGGTTTAGTGGCCAAAACTTCTTGTGGTTTTAAAGGCTATTGATATTGAAACAATTTTATATTAATACTTACGTAAGTAATTGTGCGTTGTCATTCTGTAGATCGTCAGACTTCAGAAGTACTGTCTTTCTATATCTTAAGAAGTTCGTCAAGGTTCTATCTCCATCCTCTTCTAACTGTATTTGGTCGTGCTCGTTCCATACGACTACACCGACAAGGGCTATAAAGATATTTAACGGGGCGTATACCTAAAAATATAACAAAGTTTGAGTACTTAGGGCTTAGTGTTGATAGTTATATTTGACTCGAATTTAGATTTGCAGCCATTCTTTTAATTATACAGAATGTTGCCTTTAGATGGCGGCTTTCACCACGCATAGCACTGTTTAGTCGAAATCGGGAAAAATACAGAAAATTTATGTGAAAATGAAGATGAATCAATTAAGGTATTATTAGTTTTAAATAGACGTCAAGTAAAATTTTGTTGACTTATATGACTAAACGATCATCATTTTGCTAGCCTTTATTATTTTCAAGATTTCATTCAAGATTCCATCGGTTAGTATATTTGAGGGCCTCTGCTTACTTCAGTTACACGTAAGTGTGAGCATATACATAATAAACTAGAACTCTTACCGAATTAATAATATTAGCGACCGTCTTCAGTTGTTTGTAGACAGTCTGCAGGTCCTCGCCATTGGCTTTAAATTCTCTATTGTCAGCGACTAACACTAATTCCACGTAGCGAGAGAGCTTGTTCACGTTGTATGGTCCTCTAACTTGTGTATCGTCTGATGCATACCTTTTATACTGAAATAGAAAAAGAAATTATTAATACAGAGGTCTTCAGGGGTAACATCAAATTAAATTATAATGAGTTTCAAACATCTTAGATACTGACATCTAGACATTACTCAGCAGTCTGGTTAAAATATTAAAGAAAATACACGTATATTAACATAAAGCTATAGTAATATTATAAAGCTGAAGAGTTTGTTTGGTTGAAGGTGCTCATGTCGGGCAGTACTTGTCCGATTTGAAAAATTATTTCCTGTTAGATAGCCCAGTTATTGAGGAAAAGGTACGGAGTATCAATGAAAAAGATACAATAACCGGGGAAAATTAATCCTTTTGAGAGCTTCCATTAGGTGCTTGCGCTAGCTTAAACGGTTTTAAAGTTTTACAATAGCAATGTATGAAAGAATTGATCTCCTTTAAAAGTTCTAAAAAAAGTTCACGTCAGCATATGTCTATCTGTTAAAGTTGGCTCACTATTATACCTACTTATCATGGTAAACAAATTTGTTCCCGCTGTTATAACATCACGCCACGGGCAATATTGTTTTATGCCCGTGTATCTTTCTAAAAAGGTCTCCAAGTGTTTCACGTGACCCATCAATTTTCGATACGTTCCCTAGTCTATAACAGCACGCTTCTCGATTCGATAATGTCATAATCCCAGCATTACTAACACCATAATGCCATTAATTTACTTATTTCAACACCATAAACCTCCTTTCCTATGAGTTGATATGACGTTAATAACGCTTAATTAATGATCCTGTTAACCCGACTAATTAACCATTACCAAGAAGTGCAATGATGCAAGTAGTGATTCAACTACTTCTAAGCATAACTTATTCATAAACGTTATTTAACTTCAAGCAACGATTCTGTGTCACTTACAGCATTAAATTAGATAATAATACAGAAGCAATCTAAGTATTGCCATTGTCAAATCAATGCGAATAATACTGGGTTCATCAATCAACAACCCATAACGTCCCACTGCAAGGCTCGGGTCTCCTTTAAGGAGAGGGTTCAGGCCATACGTCCCCACGTTGGCCGAGTGCGGGTTGGCGACTGGCAAGACAATGTTCTGGTAATCTTGCCGTTGGATGTTTTTAAGCCGCCCAAAGGCCTCCAACTAAGCTTCACGACTGTTATCCTACGATAAGAACCGGGACCCACTGCTTAACGTGGCCTTCGAATCACGGAAACGCTTATGGTAACATGTCACTAGCGGTAACCCATTTAGGTAGTCACCGCGGCGTCGTTGCTTATCCTTGGTCATTGTTTCTAACCACCGAGTTGCAAGCACGTCAATACTGGGTTGATCATTAGAAAACATTAAACAAAAGAAAATGGAATCTCGTTTTTAACAGAGTTTGTGAACAAAGATAAAAAACTATTTTTAAGAGATTTCGGAAAAGGAGGTGGGTTTTCAATTCTACTTAGTTTATCAGAACTTGCAATTTCATTCCAGTTCTTGAAGTCAGTTTTTTTTTTGTTAACATTTTTGTTTATCATCCGAACAAAATTAACTACAAAAACGTTAATTTTTCGCCATTTTGACACCAGAACCCTTTAAAGAAGGAGGTTCACAATTCTGCTGTCAGTTCTTTAACCGATAGGGTGCATTTATTATTCTTATAAACGGGCGGCACGTGCCAAGAACACCTAAACAAACTTCAAACTCAATGTAGTAAATGACGCGCACTGCAGACAAACAAATATAATTTAATGATGTAAATTATCATTCATTACTTACCCTAGATATCCTGCTTTTCTGTTGCTCCTTTTCATTGTGGTATTTGTGGTACAGTTGTGGGTCATATTGTGAGTTGTTTGTTACTCCTCCGACGTAACCGCAGTGGTAAGACTCGTTCAGATCCGCATGGTCGTATAAGTAGTGATCGGAGGTAATATCTCCACCTAGAAAGAAAAGAGTCTTTATTCTCTATCCTTTAATATCCTCTATATTCTAATCTTTATACTGTCGCCTGCTGTATTTCCAGATCAATACGAATTTCAAACCTTCAAAACAGGAGCGTACTCCTTCTTGAAAGGCGCTGACGCCTCTGGTGTTGCGTGTGTCTATGGGTGGCGGTAATCGCTTATTATCAGGCGATACGTCTACTCGTTTGCCATTGATTCCATAAAAAAAATACGCGAGGAAAAGTTATTTGTACGCATTTTTCAAGACACTACTGTATGTATACAGATATTTGAAGTACTTAAAACCAGTCAGAAATTTATGTCATGGAATTAATGTACGTTGGCAGATTAATGTTAATGTTCTTATCTCAATACCTACTGGCACGACTATCTAACTAACGAAAAAAAAAAACTAGTTCAAATATAAGTTTATTTTATTCAATGCCATGTTTTTTAATAAATGCGTCTGTATGTATACACGATACATGTACAGAATTAACAATTTATTTTTAATTTTGTCGGTCTGTCTGTTCCGGGTAATGATTTCAACGGGACTTTCACTGGTAGGTAGCTAATGATCTATGGAGTAACTAAGTACTTTTTTTAGACTAGTTTTGTCCCGCAGCGTTACCCGCGGTACGACAATAACCGCGGGTGACACCGCGGGTTTCAGCTAGTAGTACATATATTACTTAATACTTACAGTATTCCACTTTAAGTAGTTTTAATGAGCTGTAATAAAACTACCACTCTATTTCAATTAATTTTGCTTTAAGAATCAATAATCTCACAATTACTTATACTTTCAAAGCCTGAAGGAAAAAGGTCCATATCATTGTACAAACAAAACATTTTTTTGCAAAACTTAAAACCAATTTGGTTAAGAAAGACTTAAACCTGTGATACCTCGGCCAGGTTCGATGTATCTCATTCTCTCGCCATCGAACACGATACCCTGGACGCCGTGACACGTCGAGACTGCCACCCATGAGCCCGGCTTGTCACGCACGGAGCCACCGTAGTGACACAAGTCTATTTCCTGTAAAGGAACACGAAGCGAAGGTTAATTTAAATGATAATAAGTTAAGTTAAAGTCATTAAGTCCGCCATATGCAATGTAATTGCAGGAAGATTAAATCAATAAATAAAGAATAACGGACGATTAAAAAGGCATATATTGTTTAAATGCATCAGGTTTGTTTTTCCTGAAAGGGTCTGATGATAATAGGTAAAAGGTTGTTGTTGTTAGATCCACTATTCTGCATTTTAAAATCATCATCATCAATACATATAATAAAACTAGCTGACCCACGCAACCTCGTTTGAGTCTTCTATTGCCCGTAGCGTGAAAATTTTTCACCATTTTTGAAACATTGTTCATTGGTGCTCCGCTCCTATTGGCCTTAGCGTGATGATATATAGCCTATAGCTTTCCTCGATAAATGGGCTATCTAACACTGAATTTTTTTTTAAATCGTTTCAACTGTTCCTGAGATTAGCGACTTTCTCTGAACTGTGATATTTCAACATTTTAATACTTACTTCTTTTTTAGGTTTATGCAGCACAGTCTTGCCGTTCTCTTGATAACTGAGGACGTGGTTGTCCGTCACCAGATCGTGGTTCAGTCGAAGGTCGAGGATACACTCTTTACCATCTATAGGAACTTTCATCGTCACCTCTCCATGATGTGCACCGCTCTGAAATATTTAAGTCATTTGTTTTAACAATAATATTTACTTATTAGCTGTATCCCGTGGTGTTACCCGCGGATATTGTCGTAGCGCGGGTGATGCCGCGGGGCGAAGCTGGTCTAATAAAGTAGCCTAAGTTACTCCTTATATGATCCGCTACCTCTCAGTGAAAGTCCCGTAAAAATCGGTCCAGCCGTTCCAGAGATTATCCGGAACAAACAGACAGACAGACCGACAGATAAAAATTGAAAAAAAAAACTTATTTTGATAAAGGTACCGTGTATACATATGCATTTAGTAAAAAGCTGTTATTTTAATATTACAAACAGACACTCCAATTTTATTTATTTTGTATAGATTATTTATATAGATGGAGACTCTAAAGACAGATTCGTTTCGGCCTGACAATTACTCAAGAATTATAAGTTCATTTTTCTGTATCTAAACTTGCTTTTTAGTAAAGCGATGGAGTTTCACCAGGACATTAAGAGTGGGCTATCCCAAGACTTAGGTGGCCCGAGCTACGTCGGGGTTTCAGGAATTTTCTTACTAGATTGTACGTGGTTCATCGGTCAGCAAGTGTACCACACGAACTTGAGTCGACGCGTGTGGTTTTTGGCAAGTTCCAGTCTGACATAACGACGAGCGGGTGGTATCCAAGAGAATTTGACCACAGTTAAAGAAAAGGGCGTTTAAAGGGGAAAGAAATTAACAGTGACTAACAAGCTAATGGCTATTTTTATATGTATAATCACATGTGGTGAATTCTATAGTAAAACTGCGGCAATGAAAAGAAATTACTATTTCCAAGTTTATGATAGTACATGGCCAACAAAGAGAGAAAATATAGCTATTTGTTCCATGGCCAAGAATAACCAAACTAGTCATACATCGTAGGCGCATAGAATTACATCGGAAACAATCACTTGATTCCTCATTAATATCTTGGTTGCGCTAAATTTCGCGGAGGCAGTTTTGCATGAAGTCATACACTCAGTTGTTAGACGCAAAATATTACATATCTACTTAAAATAAATAAATAAATATTTCGGACATCTAACACACAACGCCATTTAGTCCCAAGCTAAGCAGAGCTTGTGTTATGGGTACTAGACAACTGATACAAATACATATATACATTTTTTTTGTAAATACATACATATTATACATAGAAAACACCCAAACTCCGAAACAAATATTTGTAGATCATACAAACACTTGGTCCGACACGGGAATCGAACCCGAGACCTCATGATCAGCAGTCGCACACGTCAGCCGCGAGACCAACGAGGCAGTAATTTTTAGCCATATATGGGTTTTGTCTGTTACCTTTCAATAAATCATCAAATCATTCTATGGCATGGAATATTTAGTATCGAAGGAGTTTGATTCTTTCTCCTTATCCTAACTTTAGCTGAACCCCGCGGTTATCGTCGTACCGCGAGTAACGCCGCGGGACAAAGTTAGTCTAAAAAAAGTACCCTAAGTTACTCCCTGGATCATCAGCTATCTGCCTGTGAAAGTCCCGCCAAAATCCGTCGAGCCGTTCCAGAGATTACCCGGAACAAACAGACAGACAGACAATATTTTTTTTTAAATAAATTTTCGATATATGTACCGTATATACATACATATGCATTTAGTAAAAAGCGGTTATTTTAATATTAGAAACAGACACTCTCCCACGGCTCTTTGTGTTGTGGGACTCTACAAACATACATAAAATGGACTCAAACAACACCCAGACTCAGAATAACAATTCGTGGATCACACAAAGTGTTGTCCCATGTGGGATTTGAACCCACAACAGCTGGCTAACCTACTAGACTAACCCAGAACCAACCCACTAGAACCCAGTCGCAGTGAGTTCGATTCCCAGTCTCTAGTACATAATATTCTGTAGCTTAACAAAACTGGTGGCCTCGACCACTTTACATGCACCAGGTCAGCCGTCAGCGGCATAGGTAACTTCCGTTCTAAATTGCAATTCCGTATTTTATTACTGTACATAAATTGTAGTTAACCACGCATGTACTGTTGGAACTGCTAAAGAAAGCTATTGTCGCTAGAGTTTAGTCTCATTTAACAAGCTTTTTATTAACTTGCAATGTATGTATGCTTGTATGTTCCGGTGAAATCTTGCAACTCAATTTTGAACACCTCATATAGCCTATAACTAGCGAACGATCAATACGTTTCTAACGATACCTTATTTGCCCAGTTCTATTAAGTAGTTGAGGAGCTATGAGGGAACAAATAACCATACATACATACATACATATCCTGTCAAAATCATAACCCTTCTTTGGCTTTGCCGTAGTCGGGTAAAAACTTCTAAAAGTAGGTTCTCTGGTAACCCTATGATTATGTCCAACCTTGTCCAACAGTTACTATAGCAATACCATGGCATAGTTTAGGTACCTACCAGGTCGGATTTATCGTGTTATACTGATATTGAAAGAAATTTTAATTTAACCGCAATACGAATCTAATAACTGTGACATAAAATTTTAACGGGTATTATACAATTAATCTGGAACTATCTTAATGTTTAGTATTCTTTGTACATTTTGTTTTATATTTTACTAGCTAAAACCCCGTGGTGGTGTGAATCTCATGCCCATTGTTTCTTCATCACCTTGTTAGGGGTTGATTAGGCTCGGGGAGCTTAGGAGGCACCTAAGCGCTCAGGTATTCCCTAAAGGTTGGTGAAAACGACAATACCACTAAGGGTTACCTAACTGATAGTCATCTGAAAATTTGGCACTGGAGATGCCTCAGCATTCTACGAAGTTTTATGATCAGTCTTTCACTGTTCAAGCTGTACGCTCGTGGAATGAATTGCCCTTAAACATAAGGCAGGCGCAAATGATGGGTGGGTGAATTCAAGAGGTTGGTTCATGAATATTACACATCATAATTTAGTCAGTCACGCATTGAGGTATGATTTGAGTCTTTTCTTTCTCTTAAATTATGGTTATGCTTATATTTGTGTATGTATGTTTATCTTTTAGTATGTAAATTTATTATTATTATTTTATTTTTTTCAACTTTGTGTGTATGTTTGTGTATATGTATATAAAATATATGTGTTTATGGACATAATATTTATTTTTCAAACTCATTGCCCGTCAACTACTACTGTCTCTCTGAAATATTTGATCCAACCTAAGGTTGCCTGGAAGAGATTGCTTATGGCAATAAGGCCGCCCTTTGTACACTACACTTCGGATATGTTATGAATTATGTACTTATTTAACTCTGTAATAAGGTGTACAAATAAAGAGTTTTCTATTCTATTCTCTCTCAGTGGTCCATTAATTTTAAGGGACGTTGGGCCATCAGATTTTCAATTATTCGTTTGTCCACTATATTTTTAGAGCTAAAAAGTAGCTAGTATATAGCAGGAAATATACAAAAGTTATGACTTCTTATGGAACTAGTCATGATCAGTTTTTATGGTATAAGTTATATATTTATGGGAAGTACTCACCGTATCTCTCGTAGTGAGGATCTCTCTTTTGGTTCGGCCATGAAGAACAACTGGTCGGACTAAACTGTGTCTGCTAAAGTCGGAGGATGGTGATCCTGGAACAAACAAAATGTACACATAAGTATATTTAACATTAACTTTTGAACTACACTGATTGTGAAATATTTTACCAGAAATGGTGTATTTTAAACACTTAAAGGGGTAATCTTAGGTACAACGTACAATGGAACAATTTGCGTTTTTCATATTACAGTATAGGGTTAGTCTGCAAAGATACCATGGTATGTTTCGTTAAAATTTAAAGCACATACTAGCTATATACCATGACTTCGTTAACCCTACTCTGCCGCAAAACCCAGGTGTCCGACCGTAGAGGTTTTCACAAAAAAAAGAAGGCAAACCTCCTTCTTTTTAACCAACTTCAAAAAAGGAGGAGGTTCTCAATTCGACTGTTTTTTTTTATGTTTGTTACCTCAGAACTTTCGAGTGGGTGAACCGATTTTGACGATTATTTTTTAATTGAAAGCCGGTGCTTTCCATGTGGTCTTATTTCAATGTGGTCTTGTTTTTTAAGTTCGTTTTTTTTCGTTAAAATATTGTATTATTTGAAGTAGTTTAAAAAAAGGATTTCGTTACTGTAAACGTAACCGTCATCACAGAAAATCATTGTCGTTTATTGATAAAGGCAGGCTATGTGGTATTATAGATTTGAATCTTTCTCTGAGCCAAATGTTATCAAGTCCCGTTTTGAGGTGATTGAATCAAACAAACATCTATACATACATCTTCATAACAGCTTTGACCATCAATTAAGCGATGGCAGTTTCTATTGGACATAAATTGACTAGTTTGTTTAAACAGGAGTGCCAGAAAACCATTTACTGACATTGATAGCTATTGACAAAGTTTTATAATGAGCCATTTATGGAAGGACGGAGGGCAGGTTCAATATGAAGTTCATAGAATTTAAAAGGTTTATAGCGGTATGCCATACCAATATGTTGTACTCATGATGGTAACTGCTTCGTTCGATAACGAACAGGAACCCTTGAACAAGTAGCAAGAAATGCAACTAATTCAGGTTTAAAGAAATGTTTAACATTGCCCTAAGTCATAAAGTTAGACATACCTAAAGAAATCTTAGAATGTAAGAACCATAAGTGCGTTAACCAATTTTGGAGGTGAAAGTACGTTTATTTTCTTAATGGTTTTGAAGGTGGTATCGGTCACGATTTTCGCAGGCGATCATTTTAATCAAGGCAGTCGTATAGCAACGTGTATACGTTGGGGTATACCTGACAGCTGTACAGTTGAACTTAACAGGTAAACTGTA
The DNA here is from genome assembly GCA_905220595.1 of Spilosoma lubricipeda. Classification (NCBI taxonomy): domain Eukaryota; kingdom Metazoa; phylum Arthropoda; class Insecta; order Lepidoptera; family Erebidae; genus Spilosoma; species Spilosoma lubricipeda. The sequence continues at coordinate 10,335,139 of HG992296.1, read as the reverse complement.
GCGTGTATGTTGCACAGTTATGCAGGTATGCAGGTCCTCTAATCAGCTCAAGCTACTGTCAGGTACAACTTACCGTGTATGGTTAGCTTTTTCACATTATTACATAGTATAAAATGAAGTCACTCTCGCTGTCTATTCGCTCAAATCTTTTGAACTACTCAAGAACAACTACTTTAATGCAGTTTTCAGCAATAGAGTAATTCAAGAGGAAGGCTTACATGTAAGGTTTATACTGTTACGAAGTAAGATTATTCGCGAGCAACACTCGAGAAAGTTCTCGTTGATGTCCTGATCCACGGAGTAATGAACCTTACATCGATATACATAGCGTCAAATATCGATTGATTGTTGCTTTCAGCGATCTCGCCGGCGGGTGCGTCCTTGGTACGGTTAATGAGCCCGTATGTACGAGTCGTTTCCCAAATGCGCTAGTAATAGTAATAATGAATATAAATACGAAATCTGACGGGCAGCAGTTTAGTTCAGTTTGGACTACAGTGCGATAAATATTGGAATGATATCAGTGATTAACCTAGCGATTTCAGCGACAATGAGGCATTGTTATTTTAAGTGATATTGTGATTTTAAGGGTGTATTTAATATGTCTTTTTTACACGTCAGAAGGTTTATATCTCAAATCTATCGAATCCTAACACATAAAATTACATGCATATTATGCTACAGGAAATTCTAGAATTTGGACTACCGTGTAAAGGCGGGCCGGGTCTCTAATTAGAGATAATACGTGAATAAGTAAGTCAAGTAAGTAAGTATGACAGATTAGTTAGCATAAAAAATGTTACTTGTTCAGCTTTAACTTCCGCACTAACAACTATTAATTGTACAATAGCTTATTACTTACTACTCAATGGCTGTCATACCATAAATCGAATTAGGGAGACCATAAACGCACCGTTATCCATGAACTCGTATGCATTAGGAATAAGTACATACAATATGCTGTCAGGAACTTAAAAGATCCAAGATTATAGATAATATTGATGAAGTAAGTGTGTATGGTGTCGTACTCTCTGGGATCCGTATATCCTTCAAGAATCGACATTAAATGTAAAATCTGGCATTAACTGTGATAATATTTCTTCATTATTATACAGACAACAAATAATTACGGGTATGTAGTATTCTAGATTCCTAATAAATATAATGTGGTACGGTACGGTATATGTGTGAAGTTAACAAGTACCTAGTTTAAAACATAAAAATATTTTTGAATTTTAATTAGTAGTATACCTTTTCTAATATTTATGTAATTACAAATATATCCTATTTGAATTGCGCTCGCGTCATTGATTTAAAACCTAATAAGAAGAGTATATTATATTTTTACATACATTTGATTTGTCAGTTAGGTTTTCGATGATTATTTTTTAATGATTTAATTTTCTATCATAATTTATCATTTTTATTTACTGATAGAATGTCCTTCGTATTTTTAGCAGATAGTCTGGACTTTAAAAGATCCCTGAGTTTGTTTCAACTTTTTCTTCAGAGCAATTCCAGTTAAGGCCGAATTCCGAAGGCCGAATTCATCTGCTCAAAAATAGTTTAACTTGCAAAAGTGTTCATGTAACCTAATTGCAGAATAAAAGATTTCATTTCATTTCATTAAAAACTGTTTTTTCCATATTTACCAACTGCGAAGTTTAAAAATAATAGATGATTAGATTAACAACACACTTATAGATGCACATTTGCCTCCAGGCGTAAATAAATTTTGAATCAAACTATTCCTCATGCCGGAAACCTATGCCTGTATAACGAAAACAAACTAACAAGCGTGGACGTTTCTGCGAAAGTGAGTTTACTTTAGCGTCCATACTATTTTTGTTTGTTTTCGGCCTATTTTCGCTTTGCGCAATTTAACGGGATTGACGATAGTATTAAAAAAAACAACTCCTGCATATATATCCTGTGTCGCTGGGGACTTTACAAACATACCTGAAACAGACACAAAGACCACCCATACTCAGAATAACAATTAGTGGATCGCATAAAGTGTTGTCCATGTAGGATTTGAACCCTCAACACTTGGTTCAGTAGAAAGCAGCGTGACCGCTTAAACCACAAAGTCAAGCATGCAGTCGAAGTACAGTAAATACCTAGGGCCAGTAATACCGTACCGGGTGGTTTTAAGAACTTTTAAACGGAACCTTAAAACCATTCCTTTCCAGGAAATACATTTACTTGCCAATAAAACTCGCTGCGAGAATTTCAATTTGCATAAATTAAACCGTTAACTGTCTTTGTTTGAAACTTGTGGAATATATATTAAGACTTGCATTTTACATTAGACTGTTATCAAGTTTTCACGTGGGAACTTTTCCGTGTGTACTCTAAACTCGAACAAGCTGCGTCACCCAGAAAAAATATTCGTAATTGAGGATATACTGGTACGTTAAAATAACACGGAGGAATATAATTTCAAAGTGGCTAGCATTATTGCATGTTAAGGCCCTGTTTGATCTGTTAGAGATAAGTTTCGGATAGCTTTTTAACCGACTTCAAAAAAATGGTTTCTCAATTCGACTGTATATATTTTTTTTATGTGTGTTCGCGAATAATTTCATCGTTTATGAACCGATTTTGATAATTCTTTTTTTAATGGAAAGGAGATATCCCGACTGTGGTACCATGATAAGGACACTAAGATCTGATGATGGCATCCAAGAGAAATCGAGTCAAACCTTGAAGTCGGTTTTATATTTGTTAAAATTTTACTTGTCTCACAGATACTTGAGACTCCATAAAAGACAGTTTTAGTGGTTACTAATAAAAAGTAGTTTATGTATTGTAGGATAATCACATTTATTCTTAGTCCGTGTGCGGTTATCTTATAATATGTACATATGTATTTTGTAATATTTACAGCGGTTATCAGCACTCTGTTTACTGTAATACCAGCTCTCTATATAAGTTATATTATTGGCAAGCTAATGATATTTATTTACTGCCTATAGAAATTTATCGATTGCGATTGTATTTAAATACTAGCTGAACCCCGCGGTGTTACCCGCGGTTATTGTTGTACCGCGAGTAACGCCGCGGGACAAAGTTAGTCTAAAAAAAAGTAGCCTAAGTTACTCCCCGGATCATCAGCTACCTGCCAGTGAAAGTCCCGTCAAAATCCGTCCAGCCGTTCCAGAGATTACCCGGAACAAACAGACAGACAGACAAAAAATTTTTTAACTACATTTTTGGTATATGTATCGTGTATACATACATATGCATTTAGTAAAAAGCGGTTATTTTAATATTACAAACAGACACTCCAATTTTATTTATTTGTATAGATAACAGATTAATAAAATACAGTAAACCTGTTATCCAGTTACAACTGTACACCACATGAACGGTGCTTCGTTTTGGTATAAGCCTAAGAATAAAAAAAAACAATTTAGTAAGATACCAATAGTTACAACCGATATAGATATCCAATCCATCTACAGTCCGGCCGTTCAAAGAATGCGTTTCTGACACCTGATAATTCGTTAAGAAATTGTAATATTTTTAGCCCAAAATTGATACATTACAAATAAAATATTTCGGACATCTAACACTCAACGCCATCTAGTCCCAAGCTAAGCAGAGCTTGTGTTATGGGTACTAGATAACTAATACAAATACATATATACTTTTTTTTTGTAAATACATACATATTATACATAGAAAACACCCAAACTTCGAAACAAATATTTGTAGATCATACAAACATTTGTTCCGACCCGGGAATCGAACCCGAGACCTCATGATCAGCAGTCGCACACGCCAACCGCGAGACCAACGAGGCAGTCAAACATTAGTTACATTAAAGTTACATTGTATTGTAAGTTGGCATAATTATTCAAATTTTAATGTTATCACTCGTTAATAAGGTAAATAAAAGATATTTAAAATTATGCCGTAAATTGTACGTCAGTTCAAAGTTATATACCTCAGTCCATCACGATCTGTCAGAAACGCATTCTTTGAGCGGCCGGACTGTAAACCTTGAAACGTGCAATTCTTGTTTATGCATCATATATAATCTGAATCTCGGAAACGGCTCCAATGATTTTCATTATATGCCTGCAGGGGGTTTCGGTGACGATAAATCGATACAATTAGAATTCATTTTTAGAAAATTAACAAAAAAAATACCGAGCAAAGCTTGGTCAACTAGATACTATGAAACTAAAACGGGATAGTGAAAGGAATACAACATAATGTAACAACCATATAACGTGCACATAACCAACGAACAGATCCATGCAACCTCGTTTGCGTCTCCTATTGCCCGTAGCGTGATAATTTTTCCCGTTTTTGAAACATTTTTCATTGGTGCTCCGCTCCTATTGGTCTTAGCATCGATAAATGGGCTATCTAACACTGAAATAATTTTTCAAATTGGACTATAGGCTCCTGAGATTAGCGTGTTTAAACAAACAAACAAACAAACTCTTCAGCTTTATATATTAGTATAGATTTACTTTTGGGTGATTCTAGCTGTATTTGATTATTGAAACTATCTATATTGTGTTGTATCCTTCTACGTGTAACTGGTATCCTCATCAGGCTAACAATACATAACAATGGCTCGTGCGTGTGATCACTGACGACCAATCATGCGCTATTCCTAACTGAGCTAGGCGTAGAGCAATGACCTAGCTTTATTACTAGACGGACGTCGAACGACCATGTGTCCGAAATTTCAGTGTTTTTTCATGAATGAATGTGACAATTAATAAAACGTTTATGTTTGTAAGGCTCCCGTCGTGTTTTATGCATATGGTATTAATAATGAAATACACGCACGGATAGGTAGTGGTATAAGCTATCGTCGCACCGTTTTCTACTGTCTGAGTGTTGTAGGTTCAATACCTACATAGGACAATATTTTATGTGACCCTCAAATTATTTTTCTGAGTCTGGGAGTGTTTGCGTTCAATTTACTTAAAATATAATAAATAATACACAGGGTTTATTCCTATTGTGTGAGTTGTCTTTGTAGTTATTTTTACATCACCTTTATTTTTCTCCTTTTTTATGGAATAAGGGGCGAACGAGCAGACGCATCACCTGATGGTATCCAGTATATGGCCTCCGGTATACTCACTTACTCGGTGAAACACAGCGCAAGCGCTATCCTATCTCGCGTCTCTTCAGTCAGTAAAGAAATACACAGATATTTCGTTTACAAGAGCGTAGACTTGAAACCGTTTCGTTATGCCCCTAAATTGGCAAACAAGCATATTGATGAGGATACCCGATCTTGTAGCCTACATTCGAATGGTAAGGACAATAGTTACGACTCGAACGACGACATAGAAACATTTTACGACTCTTCCAAACAATCCAAGCAATTGCCAACAAGGTACAGAGCTATAAATCATTACTATATTACTATTCATCATCAGCCCTTTGCAGTCCATTGCTGGACACAAGCCTCTCCTAAGGAACACCACAGAGTCCGGTCTGTAGCTTTATGCATCCTGTCGCTGCCAGCCCTCTTACGTAAGTCGTCCCACCATCTGGCCAGGAGTGTGTCCCACAGTACATTTGTCAAGACGCGGTCTCCACTTTAAAAGACGCTAACTCTAGCGGTTGTCATTACACTCAATACCAATTGTCAAGACATTCTATTTATATTACTATTACATATTATAAATTCGAAAGTAAATCTTCCTATATGTCTGTCACGCATCACTTGTAAACAGATTTAGATGAATTTCGGTACACAAAAAGATTGGGCTTTGGAGAAGGACATGAACTACTTTGTTGCGATAACCAACGTGCGGTTTATTATAATCTAAGAAGTTATAAAATCGCAAGATCTCCCACCATGCGTACCGAGTGGGCATAAACTCGTCACAGACGCAAGTCTGTTTCCCGTTCACCGTACAAAATCATATTAAGCAATATTGATGTCAGCTGTAGGACTTGAGAAATTCTGTATTGGGTTAATACTGTTTATAGCAGTGGAAGATAATTTATATACAATTTAAGGATAGTTACGTGGTAGTAGTACTCGTCGTGTGCCTATACTGGCTACATTATGATATTTATTAATCACCGCGAGTCTTTTGTAGTAAATTAATCACATAGTTTGTTGGAATACATTGCTGGTCCTACATACTGCCTTATAAGTCAAAGATGGTCATTTTTTTATTGCTTATTGAGCATGTACGTGTAGCTTCTTTCTATCTTGTCTTTACACGTGTAAAGAGCAGTAAATACAGTAAGAAAGATTTGCGCGTTTTTTTCTACAAGCGTCTGTTCTGACTTATTGTTCTCACGATTACCACGGCAGCATAAATAAATAAAGTCCAGACATGTCGATTTCTAAAGAACAGAAACAAAGTATATGACTTTAAATTCTTACATTAATCAAAGTGTAAACAATGCGTTAGAATAAATTGAGGCAACTGTCCTATTTATAAAGGAAGACTGTCTGTTGTCACCGACTAGCATAAAGCCATGCACCCAAATAAAGTGTTTGCTATTTGCGTAGTGTGAGTACCTAAACCGTTTGATAAAATTAGGGCAAAACGATAAAACAAACAATACATTTCCACAGTTCGCTTTGTTTAACTGTTTTCAACATTATCAATAACTGCGTTTACTAATCCTCTGATGGACATATTCCTCTCGTTAGAAAGTAGGTTTTGGGTTGCTATACCTGGCCAGGCGGACTGGGATAGGATGTGTTTCAAAGTTTTATTCTCTCTGCAGTGGTGTTAGTTGTCCTACATAGTTTGTTCCCTTAGTCAACTCATACGACACTCATGGGATGAATATGGGTGTTAACACTCTGTATTCTTAACCCATCACCCTATAGAACATTATTTTAAACATCAACACGTGTGTTACCACTAGTTCCGACGTGTATGTCGGAAATTGTGGTAATATGTTAATATTTACCCTATGACACTTACAAAAAATGTAACTTTCTATTGGTCAAAGATTTTTTTAAATCGATTCAATAGATTTAGAGATTACTCCTAACCACCTCACAAATTACCTCTTTATAATTTTAGTAGCTCTTTCCCGCGGCACTACCCGCTTTAAAAAGTAGCCTATGTCCTTCCTCAAGAATCATAGTATCTCCATGCCAAATTTCGGTTTAAAATCGGTGTAAAAGTAAGCCGTGATAGACAGACAGACAGAGTTACTTTCAAATTTATGATATTAAGTATGGATTAGTATAGAAAATACATTCTACTTACATGTCATTGTATGTTATTAAAAGTATGTACCACACGCGTCGACATGTTTTGGGCTGGCCCATTTAGCGAGTTATTAATAGTCTAACACTAACTGTTGTGAAATGAGAACATTATTAATTTAGTCTATCGCAACGTGAATTGAAACGACTAAAAATGGTCAATTGTGTACCTAGATAGGCTAGTTGGCAACCATACTAATCCAAACTAATATAAATTTAAAGGGAACTCCGGGCTAATTTTATTTCAGCGGCTGTAAATGAACGACAAAAACCGCGATCGCAGCTTGTTGTTTAATATTAGTATTCTAAGAGTTTATACCATAGGGGAGCCACGCTTCGGCATGAATGGGCCGGCTCGACCGGAGTGATACCACGGCCTCACAGAAAACCGGTGTGAAATAGTGCTTGCGCTATGTTTCGCCGAGTGAGTGAGGATACCGGAGGCTCATAACCCAAACCCCCTCCCCCTATCTCCCCTCCCTATCCCCCAAAGGCCGGCAACGCACTTGTGACGCCTCTGGTGTTTGCGGGTGTCCATGGGCGGCGGTAATCGCTTACCATCAGGCTATACGTCTGCTCGTTTGCCAGCCTATTAAATAAAAAAAACATTTTTTCCACAGATAGTAAATTTTAGAACGTGGTTAAGATACGGCAAATACCTTTTTATTATGAGTATAATGTAAATTGGTATCTACAAACTACAAAGTAGGTACGTTTTCATACTATTACATGTACCTATGTAGGTGTGAATTGGCACTTTCCATTTAAGTAAGGTGTTAATATGTAGCTTTATAGACACAACTCTTTATAATAACATAGTTGTTTGTTTTTTCTTTTCATTATGTTCTTTGTTTTTGGTTGGATCAATCGTTAGTATTCGATACATTGAATCGATTTGGTTTCTAAGAACATAAAAATGTGTCGCATTCAATGTGATAAATTATAATAAAATTGTATTTAGATCAAACAAAAGTTTTCTAGTACCCATAACACAAGCTCAGCTTAGCCTGGGGCTAGATGGAGTTGTGTATTAGATGTCCGAAATATTTATTATAATGTAATTAAATCATGTCATATACGTAATTAGGGGATGTTAAAACCATAATTTATGTAAATAAAAGATTGACTTTAATGTATTACATCCTGTCTGTTCTGTACATAATCTAAATTGAGTAAAAGATAAAATTTGTAAATACACAAGTTTTGTAACACATGTGTACAAAAGTTATCACTTTAGAGTTTTAGGGTTAATGTTAAAGAATGAAGCCACTAATGTTTATTAAATAACTGGAATAATAAGGTTAACTAATTAACTAACAGTTCGTAACATATTTACTTACTAATATCATATTAAATATAAAAAGTAAAGATGCATGTAAGTCCCTACAATTGTATGTTATATACGCATAAAAAAACTAGCAAATAATGAAACAAATCTATACTACTATTTAAAGTTGAAGAGTTTGTTTGTTTGAACACGCTAATTTCGAACCGCTTTTCCGATATGAAAAATTCTTTCAGTGTTAGACAGCCCATTTATTGAGGAAGGCTATAGGCTATATAACATCACGCTAAGACCTACAGGAGCGGAGCAACAATGAAAAATGTTACAAAGACGGGGGAAAATTATTACGCTATGGGCAATAGGAGACGCAAACGAGGTTGCGTGGGTCGGCTAGTATTGCTATAAGAATTTTGCCTTCAAAATGATTGTAATATGAGTCTGATCGAAATGCATTAGTAAAATTCAAGAGTAGTGGTCACCACCTCATTGCCAATATTAAAAACATGTCTTCACAGCAGGATTTTAATCACATTACAATATACCTGTGTATAAATTTTGTTCACATACTTTAGATACCCTTAAACTGAACAATTTCACAGGTAGTAGAGCTACGCTAATTTCAGCACGGTAGGCCCGGCTCGACCGGGACGGTACTACCGTCGCACAGAAAATCAACGTAAAAAGACAGCGTAATGAATCAATACGTTATACTTGGTTCATACAAGGAGAAGGATCAAAAGGATCATGTATTGCATTGTACACACTGGGAGACAGCCTGTTTCTGCACACTACAGTTGTCTTCCGTGTAAGATTAAATAGGTAATTTACAGTTGGAATTGTGGTAAGTCCATCGTAATTCTATTTCACGCACTCCAACAATTTATTATCCAACTTACATCTTGCACTTAAAAGTGATAAAATGGAACCCATACAACGAGAAACAAAAAGTTCAGTATAGATTTATCGCCTCCGAAACCTCCAGCATACTAAATTTCATGAAAATCGTTTTAACCGTTTTGGAGATTCAGATTATATAAAATAAATATATAATCTAACACACAACGCCCATAGTCCCAAGCTAATCAGAGCTTGTGTTATGGGTAACAAGACAACTGATATAAATACATATTTACTTTTTTGTAAATACATAAATATTAAGCATAGGAAACACCCAAACTCCGAAGCAAATATTTGCAGATCCTACAAACATTTGGTCCGACCCAGGAATCGAACCCGAGACCTCGAGCACAGCAGTCGTACACGCTACCGCTAACGCACTAGTTAAATATTGTATTGTATATATAAAATACAAGAATTGCTCATATAAAAGTATTAGATAGGTTAGATTTTAGTCCTCCAGAATTAAATTAAGAAATCTTGCTGTTTGACTGACTGATGAAGAGTTTTCTTTACAACAAAAATGATGTGTATCATCATCATCAGCTCGTTGCAGTCTATTGCTTTTAGCATCCAGCCGCCAGCAGGCCTTTTTAAGCAAGTATATGTGGATATGGAAATCTAAACAAATATTTCACATTTAAAAAGAAAATAATTATCATCATCTAAAAATTCACTACCAAAATGCAACAGGTATCAAATATTTTATAATTCCGTACTACTACAACACTCTTGAGATTTTTCAACGATAAAACTAAAGCCTGATCCTGTCCTGACTCGCCATTAATCTCCGTTTATCTCTTGACGTGACGATAACAACAGATTTATGTGTAACAGGTATTAACAGGATGTGGGACACCCTGTTTATCCTTGACGACGTTTGAGGAGTGTGGCGAAATGTCACAAGTTTTATCAGTAGATAAAATGGTGTCAGGAAATGACTTTTAAGCTTACGCGTGTAGGTTTACATATGCCAACACCGTAGTTAATTCTAAATTTTACATGTAGTTCATTTTATAATATATGTTTTATGATAGTCACGGTAACATGACTGTGATACATTTATCAAATTAGTATGTAAAAATAATATGTTATACAATTTAAATGGTGGTTTAATTACTTCAAAATGTGATATAAATATAAAACTTTCTGATAAATCTGTTTTCAATATTGAAAATTGATGAATTGAATAATGTGGCAAAAAAGAAAATCTATACAGATAAATAAAATTGGAGTGTCTGTTTGTAATATTAAAATAACCGCTTTTTAATAAATGCATATGTATGTATACACGGTACATATACCAATAAAATGTTTTTTGTTTGTCTGTCTGTTTGTTACGGATAATCTCTGGAACGGCTGGACCGATTTTGACGGGACTATCACTGGCAGGTAGCTGATGATCCAGGGTTTAACTTAGACTACATTTTTTTAAACTAGCTTTGTCACGCGGTACTACAATAAACGCGGGTAACACCGCGGGGTTCAGCTAGTATAGAATACGATGATCTTTTTGGCTTCAAAGAATTTCAAGATGACGATGTTAGGGGAATCTCAACTCTATCAGAGTACAGGTTATCAAGGTACAAGCTTAATTCAGAAGACTCTTAAGAGCAATATATTTCTTATTCTGTGAGAAACAATACTACATTAGTTATTCTGTGGTGTAGTATCCCTCTTGGCACATCTTACTCTGCTCAAAAGAAGAAACAGAAGTTGTTTAGATAATTGAAAAAAGCTATGCTGAAAAACTATCAGGATACAAATTTTTGAGGTTCATAACTTGTCGGGCGATATATTCAAAATGTATTAAACATCTGAGTTCTTTTAAACTTTACTAAGTTAATTTTCTCAGTGTGATACGGCTTCGTAAGGTAGTTTGTAATCCAATTTTATTTGCCTAGTACATTTACTGAGGGGTAGACTTAAATATGAAGTGAAGGTTTAAACTTTAAATACACCGTTAAAGTGGATAATTTTATCTGAATGTAGTAGACCGAGACTGGTGCTCTTTAAATTTCAAAGGTGCTGGCGAATTAAATACAACCTTCATTTCCTTATATTTTAAAAGGAACCAATATTTTATTTAACAATGACACCTAAACTGCTTGCTTTAAAGTTGATTTCTGCATCCCAGGTATACCTACAATAGGTGAGTTTCTAGGAATAAGGACATATGGAATAACCGTGTTTTTTTATAGAAAATAATTGACTTATGAGTCAGAGCTTTAAAAAGCAAATTGGTAAGGAAAACATAGGTTTCAGAAATCTAAATACATAAAAAAGGAAGCTGATATACCCAGAGATCAACGCACAGCCCAAACCGCTGAACCTATTATCCAGAAAATTTGCATGTAGATTCTTTATATAAGTGAGCACTAAGAAAGGATTTTTTGAAATTCCACCCCTAAGGCGGTAAATCAGGGTATGAAAGGGCAGGGTCTGCGTGAGCAAAGCTGCGTGCAAAAGCTAGTCAAGTATAAGTTTTTCAATGGAAGCTGATATAAGTAGTAGATGCTGTCATGTCTTTCTGTCTGTCCTTCCGTATGTTACAGCTACTTTTTTTCTGAAACTATGAGAACTAAAATGTTGAAACTTGATAAGTAGATACATTCTGTATACCTACTTAGAACTGAAACTCAAAAATGTTTTTACATCAAACCCATACGTGTCGGGGTAGTAGTATATATGGATAGGTCTTCAAAGATGATATTTAGGTTTCTAATATCATTTTTTTCTAAACTGAATAGTTTGCGCGAGAGACACTTCCAAAGTGGTATGATGTGTGTCCCCTCCCTGTATCTTATAAAATAAGAGAATGATAAAACTAAAAAATAATGTAAGATGTATATTACCATGCAAATTTCCACCGACAATTAGTTTGAACGAGAGTAAGTAGTTTTTTTTAAAACCTTATAAATCGTAAACCGCAAGAAAAACACACTGTTATTAAAACATCGATCAAAGTTACAAAGAACTACAAAAACTTTATATTATGTTGCTTGCTGCTATGGAACCCTTTATGGGCGAGTCCGACTCGCACTTGGCCGCTTTTTTATTTAGCTTTCTGCACTCCTGCATATAAAATTTACCCAGTGACACATTTCATACTATTCAGTTTGCATAATCTTTGTTAATTAAAGGGGTACTAAGCTTTTGCTTCACGTACTAATAAATAGATTAATATGATTATTTTCGGCACTATAAGCGTGTAATAAGTCCCTAGTTCGGTTTAAACGACACATTAAATGACATGTGAAAACTGTTCTACGAAACGCTACTTTAACTATTATGCTACACACGAAATTGTATCGTGAAACTTTTAATTTATAGTCGCGTTTGCCGTATCAAACTACGTTACTTTTAAATTAATTAATTTTAAAGGTAAAAAATATTCACATTTTGTAGGTTATTGTAGTGAAAACTTTATATTATTATATTATGGCAATAAATTTTACAAGGCGGGTAACCAAAGTAACATATAACAAAACAAACTTAAGTAGTTTCTAACGTGGGAGAGCCACGTTTCGGCACGAATGGGCCGGCTCGACCGGAGTGATACCATAGCCTCACAGGAAACCGGTGTGAAATAGCGCTTGCGTTGTGTTTCACCGAGTGAGTGAGGATACCGGAGACCCATACCCCAACCCCCCAAATTTCTTTTCCCCATCTGCCAAAGGTCGGCACCGCACTTGTGACGCCTTTGGTGTTGCAGGTGTCCATGGGCGGCGGTAATCGCTTACCATCAGGTGATACGTCTGCTCGTTTGTCATCTATGCCATAAACAGGCAGTTACCTCTCACAATGTTTTGGTTACTTATCCCTGTAGAGCAGCAGGCATTTACTGTTAAACAGTATCTATAATTAATATTATACAATCACACCGAACGGGCTTTGATCGATGTCCAGTATATACGACTACAACTTGTCTATCAGCGTGGCCATCTTGAAAAATATACACAGGCTGCATTTGTCTTCGGTGGCTGGACACGGGTAGTAAAATAATAAACATTCATTATTTTTGAATAGAATATTAAATCTCCAAAAATACTTAGACGAATGAACGACTACTTGAACGAACTGACTAAGGGCTCCCACGCATAACTGCGATTCGTGCGAGCTCGCAGATATTAACGATGCGCTGCGATTTCGCAGTTATGTGTGAAAGCTCTAAAATAATTATACCTAATATTATACCTAAACTTAACTAAAGTAAGAGATCGATCTTACTGTTGTATTATATTTCTTACGTTTTTCATTATACATAACATTTTCGTTAAGCATTTTTACCAGCAACATTTCTGTAAGATTATTTCTCTTTCTCATCATTGTACCAAGTGGCGAATGATATATATTTGTTTTAGCAAACAAACATACAGAAATAGAATTTACGAGATATGCGCCATCAAAGCATGAAGGTTGTCAACCCATCGTTTATTTATAAATAGGAATCTTTCCGCTGGCAACTTTTTATGAGGCGTTCGATGATAAGCTCCCGACTGCAGTTGATATCGGCGACGTACACACATGCGGGCGGGACAAACTCGCGGACTGTTCGGTGGACTATTATTTTCACCTGTACCAACATAACAAAATTGAAGAGATTGTTTTTTTTTTATCCAAAGATGAAACTAACAGTGGGTCTCGTTATTTTTGCATTTCAGGTCATAACTCAAGTTAGATATAATGTACCTACTAAGTCGAAGCGAATCAGTAGTTTTTGTGAGACAATTTTAGTCTTCATATTCATAACTTTAATATAACTATCAAAAGTGCGACACAATCTTTTCAGCGAACGTGTCTAACACGCCTTAAATCTTTTTACAGTTCTCTTGACTCAAAAGGGAACCAACAAAAATTTAGTTTTATGTTTTTTTTTCTTTTTAACCAGAGACACTATGGTAGAAAGTTATTACGCTTTAAGAAAATTGTATATAGCATCAAATTACGCCCGCAGCTTGACAATATTTTAAATAGTGCCCGTATTTAAGCTGCAAGAGTATTAAAGCTATAGTATACGATACGTCAAATGAGAGTGTTTTATTACTCATAAATAAATAGAATGGCGAATTTTTCATTCCCTCTATATTATTTAAGACTTATGCGACATTTATGTACTAGACTTTACGATCTTTACCATGGTAAATTGCATTCGTGACAATATTCAGAGGAATTGGATGGTATTGTAGTGGCGCAAACAAAAAGGTACTGTAAAAACCTCACGATTGAATCCAGTTCGAAACACCTAGATCTGTGTACAGTAGTGAGAAATGGTGTAGTTATGATGACGGTGAAATTGAACAGACCAGAAACAAAAGAGTTCTGCATTTCAGTATGTTTACTTATAGTTTATACTTGACACCCACAATTAGAGTTTTTGTAGGGTATTTTCCAACGTACCTACTACGTTTTCGTGCGAGCCATTGTGTAAATATCCAGGCAGGTCAACGAAGCCGTAGACGATTTTTAGGTTAAGCGTGTCAGTGAACTCTCAATTACCGGTGCAATTGTTTCAGATTCACTCTGTTTAAAAGAAAGATTTTGGTCCCCATCCGCTGTTAAAAAGTGGATTCTACGATTCTTTCCTATATCCCTTTAACTGTGAAACCATGTTTGTATGGCGCACGTAAGAAGCGATTTTGGGCATCCTCCCGTTAAATTTCCGTATCCGTACATAGAGCTTAATGGTATGTGCGAATAGTAAGTGCATATGGAAGTAGTTATACTAACATTATAAACGCGAATTGAGATAGATGTCTGTTACTCTTTCAAGCCAAAACTACTGACCGGATTTGAATGAAACTTTACTAATATAGCTTATACATCAGAATAACACATAGGCTACTATTTGCCGCGATAACCGACATATACGCGGGCGGAGCCGCGGGCAACAACTAGTTATACATATATAAAACGAGAACATGCACATTATTCCCAAAGAGGATTGGCATGACGCACACTGTATATAAAGTCAGCTTTATATACAGTATTAAAGTCCCTTTGCAATGTTACACGTTGAGCCAACCCCAAAATAAATTAGACGAAGAGCATAAAAATGATGATAAGATTATAAAGGTTTGTAATAAGGGTTGTTTTTTGTGTTTTCTTGAAAGTAGACTTTTCAATTGCTTGATAAGTTCGTTTGGTATAATAACACTAATGACTGAATGCATAATCTTAGATCAGTCAATATATAATGATGAGATTTTGCATGGGACTAATCCCGTCCACACGCCTACCGCTGTAACTCCTGTACACCAGGATCAACAGCAGTGACCGAGTTATGACACTCGGGAAGTCCCAGGAAAAATTAAACTGTCTTGGAAAGATTGATGAGCTTATCATTTGAAATGAACCTGCTTTGAAAAGAGTTAGTACTTTAATTTAAACAATTGGCTAGCGTTTCACTATTTCTACATAGCTGCACAGTTTCTTACTATATTTTATGTTTATAATAATGATGTTGGTTTACCATTACGGCGATTACTTTATCAACGTATTCTTCAATATTGTGAAGTATTGTAAAACGTCATTGTTTCGCATACATTATTTATTACGAAATTTAATAAACACTTACGGCACGTGGAGTGAAAGAGAATGTTTACGGAACCCGTGCGCCGAGTGCGCGGTCCAAAGCTATTAGCCATGATCGTAAACAAGTAAGGCTAGGTGGAACAAAGACGTAATTGCAAAGCTGGTCACACTGCCTATATTAGTGCAATCGACATTCTACAAAGTAGAACTTGAAAAGCCTAAGAAATATTAATTTTAACTCTTAATAATTGATAACACAAAGAACGTTTGTTGACATTTCCTGATATGATATGTTTAATTCCTACATCACATCTAATTGGTTTTTTCAAAATAGTTTGTATTGGTGTCCATTCCATTTTTGTTAATATTAGAATTTCCTTCTAATTAATTAAATATTTAGCATTGAAATTTTTGTATAGGTACTGAAAATTTGAACACGTAACGACTAAGGCATAACATTGAGTAGCGTTTAATGTTTAAATAACTATCTGAAACTTTAGCAGGAACTTGTGAAACTAGCCCTTAGTCTATTTTTAATTTTTTTAAGCATTTAATCATATCCCGTAAATCCTTTGATATGCTTAAATTGCTGGTTAGTATAACAGGCAGTCATGGATAGATGCGGACGGGGTCATAATTAGTACTACAGATATCTGAGTGAAAGATCAACATCCTTTCCGTTAAGATCGTGAGCACTGATTCATCGTTGTTATTTAGAGCATTACCTACATAGAGCAACACGAGATGGAGTAGCTATTCGCAGGAGTCCCCTATGTCAAAGTATAAGCCCATATGAGCCTACGTTTTACACTGTTATGACATAGCATGTATTTATTTGTGTGTGTGTGTGTGAAATTGTGAATGGTTTGTTTTAAATGTTATGTGTGAGTTTGTAATGACAGGCGATTGTTTTTTCTATGAATCTAAAATGTGAATGTGTGAAGATTTCCCCCCGCAGAAATGAAACTGTTTTGTATTGGGAAAAAGACGCTAGGGCTACTCCCCCCTCTCCTATGTATTGCTCTATATAATTAGATAATTAACTTTATAAGTATTATCACTTCAATGTGCCCGTATCGTGATGAGTTCAAATAAACTGCATTCTTAATTCGTTAATATTCAACCCTTATTACTGGTAGAATTTTATTTTCAACTAGCTGACCCATGCAACCTCGTTTGCGTCTTCTATTGCCCGTAGCGTGATAATTTTCCTCCGTTTTTGAAATATTCTCTATTGGTCTATTGGTGTTTTGGTATTTCTATTGGTCTTAGCGTGATGGTATATAGTCTATAGCCTTCCTCGATAAATGTACTATTCAACACTGAATTTTAATATTTTAATTTTTTTAAACCGGGCTTACGGTTCCTGATATTAGCGTGTTCAAATAAACAATCAAACAAACTATTCAGCTTTATAATATTAATATTAGTATAGATATAGAACAGGACCAAACGCAAGGTATACGCTTTTGATAATAAAATGTGACTAGTTATTAGCACTGTAAACAAGGTTGAATCATCATAAGCGGATACTAGTATTTGTGCAGGCTGATAATATTAATTAACTGTCGAATGATTATCTTCTGTTTAAAGAGGGCATTTTGACAAAACACTTGTGTTCTATTTAATACTAGCTGAACCCCGCGGTGTAACGCCGCGGGACAAAGTTAGTCTAAAAAAAGTAGCCTAAGCTACTCCCCGGATCATCAGCTACCTGCCAGTGAAAGTCCCGTCAAAATCCGTCCAGCCGTTTCAGAGATTACCCGGAACAAACAGACAGACAGACAAAAAATTTTTTAACTACATTTTTGGAATATGTATCGTGTATATATACATATTATTATGCATTGATTAAAAAGCTGTTATTTTAATATTACAAACAGACACTCCAATTTTATTTATTTGTATAGATGATAGATAGTAAATTATTTTCTTAAAGATATATTTTTATTTTCCTGTAAAAAGTTAGATATTATCTTTGGACGTGTAAGAAACCTAGTTAAAAACATAACCTAGTTAAAACGTATTAGTGTGAAATAGACGAACTTGTAAAATAAACTATATAAATTATGATTACAAATAGGAATCCATAAAATAAATAAAATTGAAGTATCTGTTTGTATTTTTAATTAATAGCTTAAGGTACTTACATCATTTTCTTTTTTAACTTTTCGTCTGACTGTTTGTTCCAGCTAATTCCTGGAACGGTTGGACCGACAGATAGCTAATGGTATTAGGAGTAACTTATGCTACCTTTATGTGAATAGAAGAATACATACATAGTTCTGGTGTGAAAAAACTAAAACTAAATAATAAAACTGCATTTGATTCTGACAAAAGTAAATAAAAACAGCCTTATCGAGGGCTACTTTGCATAATAATCGTATGCATCAGGCCGTAACCCTCCAATGCAGTTGTGTGACGCGAACTCCCATTGTCCTAAACTTTGTCAGCCAGCGAACCTTAACATGCAACTACTGCTGCATTCATTACCAGCAAAAATGAACTTTATTCCATTACAATAAAGAACGTAATAAAAACGACAAAACTTTGTTAGGGTGTAGTTTCGGTCAGGTCAGTGACATGTGACTTTTCGAGCTCTATTCATGATAGGCTATAAACATTGAATGTACCAGAAAGTGGAACAAAAAATCTAGAACGGCTGCCGTCCCAATTCCATTAATGTCATTGTTAAGTGAAATCTGTGACATTACTGAGTCATTTCGCGAATAATCACCAAAGAGGTACGAAATGTAAGTATGGAAGCTTTAGTTTAAATCATGCATTAATTACTACTCATGAAGCTGTTAACCTTTGTAATATTAAATTGACCATTTAAGACTTCGTGCAAAAAATGACACTTGTATATAAAAACTGATTTTTGTTGTACTTTTTTGTTTGACAATGTTTTAGTACCTAATTCATCAATGTTTATTTTAATCGTTTGTTTGTTATAGTAATAAAATTACATACTATGTTATAATATTAAGTATTATCTAGACCTCTAAAATTAATTGGTGATTGTATTATAATACAACAAATAGAAGATCAAGATATTAATTACAGCGTGTTTCATCTACACACGCGCGGATACACAGATAATGCATAATTAGAACCTGTATTATCTTATCTTTTGTATCAATTACTCTATTTAAACACGTATCTAATCAAAGTAACTAATAAAATAATATAATCGTAACAGCTGATGCTATAAGACTTCCATAACTTTGACTACTACATTCGAACAAACACGGGACATGTTTTTCAAACCGAAAAAAATATCGAATGTGTTCGCGCGCCTTTTTTATTTTTTTAAAGCGCGATGACGCACGGTCTGTGAACTTCCTTCCATTGTGAGAATCGTGTCTTAGCCAGCCGGAGACCCGGAGTTGGGCCTAATACGGTAGTAAAAAAAAAACTACGTCCTATTAATGTCTTTGGTTTGGAAGCGAGGAGGAAAGACTTAAAATACGAAGGAAGTTTTGAATGCAGTTTATAAATAGAAATAAATACATGTATAGTGGAGGAATTGGTTCATTATAATATATTTTTAAGCTTGCTGATACTTCAGAGAAAGTATAAAGATCGGTTTGGAAATGAAATATCGTTATCGAGATCTTTTAAAAATCACCCGTCTGAAAATATAAAGTAATGAATATCGAAAACGAACCGTATTACCATAAAACCATGCAGAACCGCAATGGATGAGATCCATCAAAACGGAGCCATAAATTACTCACGCTGAGGGAAGATAATTCTAAGAAGGAATATTTTTACATATTTATTATTTATTTTAGACTAAACTCAGCAAGCAAATTTCCTCTGCCTGAAGAGGATCGTAGGTTACCCCTACGGACGTATTATACTTTATAATCACATTATCACACTAATCACACTAATATATATAAAGGTGAAAGTTTGTGAGTGTTTATGTTTGTGACTTCTTCACGTAAAAACTACTGAACGGATTTAGATGAAACTTTACAGTAATATAACTTATACATCAGAATAACACAAAGGCTACTATTTGCCGCGATAGCCGACATATACGCGGGCGGAGCCGCGGGCAGCAGCTAGTTCTAAAAATATGTTTTGAAAATCAGTACATAAAGAATTTCACCTCGCGTAATAATAGGAGGTGGGCAAATCTAATTAGTTAGTTAGATAAACCATTTTATTCTTTTCTTAAATGCCTTTAATAAAACGATAATAAACTTCTATGGATAATTTTTTTACTGCCTGTTCTTTTTTATAGATTTTTAACCCGAAATGCCATTCGAAGGCAATTCGGGTAATATTAGTTAGTGTAGTCCTTTCAAGAAAGTATACATGCTAGTGTACTGGGCATTGTCGATACAGGCGATATTAAATGTGACATAACACGAGAAAGTAAACTGGCTCTACCAACTCGACCCTGTCGTCCTTGTTTCCATAAAGATCATTAAAAGTAAAGCGTGATGTTAAATATAGCTTTTTTTAATTAGTTATTAATTATGTAGTTGAAAACTATAATACTCTTTGGGTACTATTATGTATAAAACATATTTATGAGTACCATTACAATTTACATTTTTTCATTTACACAATTTTTTTTTTTTATTAATGGTCCTGCCAAAATGACTTTACTCTTCCTGAGGGAAGCATAAGCAGAATCCAAGAGTGGTTATCACTGTTCTCATTGCGATTGCAGATAATGCAACAATGCAGCATGGTGACCGACACTATAGCGGCATAGTTTGTTTGTATGTTTCTGCATCATTGGGCATTTTAAAATCTCTTCAAATTGATTTTTAATTCCGTTAACTAGCACAGATTATTGCTAACCGGATCGTTGTATATCAAACCCGTACAAATGCAACAAAAGATGGCCGCCATTTAACATAACTGAATATTGCGTGAAATAACTACTAGACGCAGTGATGTGACGACATTCTTTTTAAATCCGGTCAAGACCAAGATTTTTTAATCAATTTACTCGGGTTATTTTTTTAAATTTTATATTTGAGACCAACGTGTTACAAGTGCAAGGCCTTAAATTTTTTTAAATCAAAAGGCATGTCCATGCGTGTTTTAGAACGTTAATGCACCTGTCATATGGTTTATTGCGTTCGGAAATCACGACGTGTGGGACAGCCGAGTGCGTGTAATCGATTCGAAATGCAAATTTGTAGCATTTACGGTGCACGTTTTGCACGATTCGTGGCTCGTGGCTTTATTATGGTTATTTAAAACTAACTTTTAAATCCACATACATTGGTTTAGTACCTACCGCAACTTTGCTTATGTAAGAATATTGTATATTAAAATAGGGGATGAAAATTTGCATACAACTTTTTATTCCTGTGAAGGTTAAAGTACCTAATTAGATCCGTCTTTTAGTTTTTTTCCAAATTCCCCCCTAAGGGGGTAAATTAGGGCATGAAAGTTTGTATGGAACATTTTGGCAAAAGCTAGTCTAGTATAGTATACACTAAGTACGTATACTAGGTAATCACACAAACGAAAAAAAAATCAGATTAAAAATATGTGATCAGCCTGTTAAAAACCGAGTGTCATCATTATCATCTCAGCCGATGGACTTCCACAGGTCTACCCCCAAGTTCACCACAACAACTGGTCCTATGTTGCCCGCATTGAACTTCTTCCCGCGAAGCACCGGGTGTAAAGTCTTCAAATGCGATTTTATATTTAAGGAGATTGTAAAAAATACCCATTTTAAATATTATATCCGTAAAGAATTAGAGATGTGATTAAAAAAATGTGTTTGCAAGTGAAAGCTTTATAGAGAATATGTGTGTGATGTATTGTAAATACTTAGTTTGAGCGAATAGTCACCATACAACGCATTTATGAATCATGTAGTCATGGAGACATTAGTACCTATGGTACACTCATAGACTCAGCTCACTCATCGTGATGTCAGCCTCAGTTCCATATACACATAATAAAACGGATTTTTACAAAAATAAATGTGCTCTACATAAATAATGATTTTAGTATTAAATTAAAGGACCTACAAAGAGCGGTTTAAATCAATGACACGAACGCCAGCAGCGTACATTGATGGAATTTGGCTCAATCGAGTCGTATCAGAACACGTAGTTATGGAAAATGAAGGAAATAACTAAACTACACGTACATACTACAAAGATATAGTATGAATCATCAGAGTCGAGTATAATACACATTGATTTACGTTCTCATTTACTGCATTTCTTGGAATTGTATGCAGCGCGTTTAGTCACAAACATATACAATTTACTTCAGCTATCAAGAGGCAAACAGGTAATTAAATAATCTAAACTAATATATAAAGCTGAAGAGTTTGTTTGTTTGTTTGTTGGTTGGTTTGTTGGAATCGTTGGTTCGATTTGAAAAATTCTTTCAGTGTTCGATAGCCCATTTATCGAGGAAAGCTATAGGGTATATATCATCACGCTACTACTAATAGGAGCGGAGCAACAATGAATAATGTTTCAAAAACGGGGGAAATTTTCACGCTACGGGCAATATAAGGCGCAAACGAGGTTGCGTGGGTCAGCTAGTGTATCGTAAGCATGCTATCCTCTTAGCCGTAAGCAGTAGAGTAATACATGTCCATATTTTGCAAACTGTAATTTTGATATCGCTTATCTAATAGATACAAGCCTGTTGCATTCAAACTGGCAGATGATGGATTAAAAAAAATAGACTTTTTTTGAAATTTCACACGTAAGGCAGTAAAGTAAGATAGAACGGTTGAATAGAATTCATCATTATTTTCAAAGTAAAAGCACGAAATGAGAAGAAATACGCGAAGTTGTGGGACAAAACCAATCAGGATATGACGTCAAACCTATTATATCCTCTCCACGATGTTGCAGATTCGGACTTTTAATAAATCTAGAAAGACTCAGTTTTATTCTAACGTCATGAGTGTTGTCTATGTAAGACTATCAATAAACAAAATTATCACCTGCTAGCGCGCGTAGTGTGTGTACACGGTGAGTAACTTTATGAATGGATGACGCATTTTCCCGCCATTAGTTGTTTTTTTTTATTCGCATGCAAGCTGTGATTGCGACAAAGGTAAACGTGTTAGTCATTATGCAATCAAATAAGGTTTGAACGTTGTAAGTAAAAAATTGTAATAAGTAGGTGTACCACGGAGTCTAGTTTTATTGTGGTATTTAAGTAAATTACAGTCTTGTAGCCGTTTTCAATAACCTATCTACTCGTATAAAAACTGGAGAGTTTATATATGTATATTTTTCTCAATACGATTAATTCAACACTTTCCTTGATATGTAGCTTTTTTTTTATGTGACAAGATTTAATTGTCAAAAAAAACTAATATTCTTGTTAAGTAGGTAATTGAAAACGTTCGTTATAGTAACTTTAATAACAAATAGCAGAACATTTTGAAGTTTAAATATTTTTTTAGCGTCATCGATATACGCACTTACAACACATGTAAAAAGTCAATGTTTGACGACTATTTGCATCAATAAATAAAGTCAAAAACCCGCTACCAAATAGTGTAATGCTCTTATTGTATGGTCATTTATATCTTGGTTAGGATATGAATAACCTATGGCCTCTAAGGTATGACTGGGCAACATATTACATAGACGTATCGTTTTGGATTTCGGTTAAAATCATGGCGTCAATAGCATCAGACATTTTACTTTCTCTTGAAATGAAGAGGATTATTTATTGTTTGATTTTGTTAGAAGTATAAATAAATCATTTTTTAATTTTAATTCTATTTTTCATCATCCATTTTATACAAAAATCTTATTAGGACATCTCTTTGTGGTCGAAAGTATGGTCACATTCACATGAACCAACACTTTGCCGCACGAATTCGCAAGTTCCTACGATGCAGCGTCGCATCGCATTGTATATAAGTGTGGAGCCCACAGTAGTATGACTTTTAATTGAGTAAGTTGTTTGTTTTACCACCATAATGATATTAAATTAAAAGTTACGTTCCTATATTTGTCGAATTATTTATACACAAAAAAGTTTATCGTTTAACTAGTTCATATCTATCTTTCACATGCCCTAGTTTAATACTTCCTTTAAGTGTAACATAATTATATATGTACATGTATATACGTAAATAAACTTTTATCTTCGAATAATAACTATATACAATTTTGTACAGTTTATTGACAATAATTGTGGTAAGCAGGAAAGTTACAACAATCTGAATGAAGTAGGTGTATATTTATTTAACTTCCCGGAATATGTCAACACTGATTACACAACCGTATAACATATATTCATGAATAAATTACCAATAAAACTTGATTTTAATAACAGGTAACCGGTTAAAAATTATCGTGTACCAACTTAAGTCATCCGTAAATGTTATTTATATTTACTGGCATTTTAAAACAAAGCCTTAAATATATCAGAACTCTTCGACAAGTGTTTCGCGTTGTTTCTCAGATGTTTTGTTTTAACACTTTTGACCACGTGACTTAGAGTTGAGATGATAATAATAATAAATAATTAATATTTCGGACATCTATCACACAACGCCATCTAATCCCAAGCTAAGCAGAGCTTGTGTTATGGGTACTAGACAACTGATACAAATACTTATATACTTTATTTTTTTTGTGTACTTTTTTTTTGTAGATACATACATATTATACATAGAAAACATATTTGTAGATCATACAAACATTTGGTCCGACCCGGGAATCGAACCCGAGACCTCACAATCAGCAGTCGCATACGCCAACCGCAAGACCAACGAGGCAGTTTATATAATAATAATACGCACATCTGACACACGACACCATCTAGTCCCAAACTAAGCAGAGCTTTTACTATGGGTACTAAATGACGTCATTCGCATAGTTTTCTTTTTAGTTCTTCTAGTAGTTCTTTTAGTTTGTAAGTAGAATGTCAACTTGGCTAAGCGGGCTGACGGTCTAGTGGTCTTTAACCTTGACTACTACGTCGAAGGTCGTGGGTTCGATTCTCATCCAGAGCAAACATTGTGTGATGTACACGATTTAACACGATCATTCTTCTCATGGTCAATCCTACAGTGCCAGTAAAACTGTAAATTATTTCAAATTCTTTAAAAATAAAAAAAAACACAAAGCAGTCATGAGGACTGTCGACAGAAGTGAAAACCTAAACTATAAACAAACAGTTGTTAAAGCTCATCTGAAATTAACCACTTTGCTCTTTAAATAAAATGCGCGATTAAAAATGCTTCCTGTGATGTTATAATAATATAGGTTAATGCTACAGTTTAGTTATGTCATATTAGACAGTCGGGCCATCAGCTGTCACCATGCACACTGGCGCAAGCGCCCCGCGCCGCCGTCTTACGATCAGGTCACGTGTCCTGAATGGAGTTTGGAGACAAATGTTTAACCCATCCCAAAAAAATGCACAACGCCGCTAAAGAAGTCCTTAAAAAACGTGTGCGTCTCGGGACGTCCGACCGACGTGATAACTTAAACTAATCCAGCGCTGTGGGTTAGAGTGAGAGAGAAGTCTGCCCACTGCTGCCGTATGCGTGAGCGTAACTAGACAGACTGGCGCCGTAACGCGTTACGTAACGAAGCAGTTTAACATCCCCTAAGAAGTTATCACTTCCAAATGTAGGCTATACTGGCTGGCTATATATATTTTAGATGTAGTGCAGCATGGTAGTGTAAGACTATAGGTGACAAAATAAATCTATGTAAAAATCTGTGAGATCTTACGTTTTAAACTCTCATATATTATCGTCGTAGTGCACAAGTCACTCTGATGCTTATTTGTCAATCAAGTTACATAAAAATCTTCGATCATTTGAAATAATAAATTCCCTTGCATAGAATATAAAACGAATACACTGTTAACGTTATCTCGTTATGCGTTTCTCGGGTTATCATTAACAGTAGTTGCAAAGCTTATATTTTATTTACTTCATTGTTGTTAATTAAAATGTAACTAATTGTAATGTTTTGTTTTTTTTTAATCTAAGTAGCATTATTCATATTTATATTTAGACCTTATACATACAACCTAACGAACGGAGGGGAGTAGCCATAGCCATATTTTTTCGTTCAAAAACATTCTGCCGTTTTTAGCGAGAGGAAATTTTCACAGGTACACATTTTAGGAGACTAAAATGTGAGTACACACATACACAAATTACCTATCACTACAAACTCAGGCCCTGTGCGCAGTAGTGATTTTTGTCAGCGTGACTGTTGCGTGATTTTCACCACCCCATTTGAATAGGTGACAATCGGGCGACTTTTTGTCCACGGAGATGGCTGTAGCAACAAAATGTCACTTTGTCTCTCCCCCTCCTCCGCGATTGCCACACTTTAGTCGTCTTCCACGTAATCCAATCCAAATCAAAAAAGTTTCGTCACTGTCACCTCAATAAGTCACTATCTCAAAGTCACCGTAACAAGTATTTTTTTGTCACGGTGACAAAAGTCACTAGTGCACGCCCAGTCTCACACAACAAATAAAACATTCACAATTTCACACACACATAAATACATTCGGTGTCCGTCTATGCTTTTACAAAAAGTTTTAAAGATTAATTAATTACCTTTACTATGCGCACTTGATTTTTTGATTCCTCTGCTATCAGTCTATTAACAATGGAGTCTGATACGGCAAGAAACAGTCAACCAAGTCCATACATCGCTTCAGTTTTAAGTGCATATTTATGTGTATGTACTTTACTATTCACGCCTGTCTGAATTTAAACGGCCATCACAATTAATATAAGACTAAGGTTGTAGACATACATCTCATTGCTACTAAGATAAGAGATAACCTAGTAAATTTAGTAAATTTCCTTGGCCTCTCGACAAATCCATCTGTCAACAGTGGATATACGTCTTAGAATAATTTCACAAGAAATTATTTTATATTGTAGTACATACATATATATACGTATATGTAAAACTAGCTGAACCCCAGGCCAAGCTAGTCTAAAAGCCTAAGCTAGCCTAAGTTACTCCTTATATCATTAGCTACATCTCAGTGAAAGTCCCATCAAAGTCGGTTCAGTCGTTCCAGAGATTAGCCGGAACAAACAAACAGACAGACAGACCGACAAAAATTGTAAAAAATGTTATTTTGGTATATGTACCGTATACACACATATGTATTTAGTAAAAATCGGTTATTTTAATATTACAAACAGACACTCCAATTTTATTTATTTTTTACAGATGCATAGATGATTTATGAATCAAAATTGAAGCCTGTACCAATATATCAAAAGGAATTCCAGGATGTGCGTAGGCGCTATAATCAACTCAGCAACACAGCGCGGTGTTTCGAAAGCCACGTTTATTGAGTCTTCGTTCCGTACTTGCGAAATGCTAACACTATTATCTTCACGCTCTATTTCTTAAATGAGAACAATACTAAAACGATTCGAAATATAAATCAGTACAATGGAACGACATGTGACTAATTACTTTCATGCAATTAGAGTCATAAGCTAAACTAATTTTTTGAAGATATTGGAGTCCACAGTACGACATCTATGGAGTATGACGATTGGAACAAGCAGCATTGGAACACTTTAACAACGCGTGACTACGGCTTTTGAAACTTGTTTCATACTTTTTAAGCGTCGTTTTTAGTCGTAGTTGGGTTTTAGTTTTTTATATTTGTATAATATTAACAACTCGGCCCAGCTTCGCACGAAAGTCTTTGAAATACTCGTATTTTCTCTACTATAATATGCATGCATTATACATATAAAGATATAAACCTTCCTCTATCTGTTGCTGAAAACTGCATTAAAATCCGTTAAGTAGTTTAAAAGATCGAAGTGAATTAAATAGGCAGCGGGTTTGACTTCATTTTGTACTATGTAATAATGTAAAAAGCTAGCCATACACGGTAGGGTATAACCTGACAAGTTTACCTGCATAGTTGCACCCGTCAGGTAAGCCTGAGCTGAGTAGTGGACATACCTGCAACATGCAAGCTCCGGTTTACCTGTGAAGTTCAAGTGTACAGGCAAACTGTGTCCTTTTTGTACATAGTATGTAAAAAAAGAAAGATGCTTGTATCTGTTTTGTTATGTGAATTTGCATTTCTATTTATTTTCACTTGTTCTGCTATCTGTGAAAACTTTTAATTGGCCTTCTTTTTTTGTATTAATTTTGTATAATGTAACAATTTAGCGGTAAGTTTTCCTACAATTATAAAATAAAATCCTATCTTATAAATGCGAAAGTTTGTAAGGATGTGTGTTTGTTGCTTTTCACGCAAAAACTATTAAACGGATTTGGATAAAACTTTACAGTAATATACATAATACATCAGAATAACAACTACTTTTTGCGGCAATAACCGACATACACGCGGGCGTAGCCTCGGGCAACAGCTAACTAGTATACTATATATATACTATATTTTATTTTATACAATATATTATACTATACTATGTTTATCAACAATAAGCTGCGTAATAACATTAATAAGTTAACACTGTTTTTCACAAACGATCATTACGAGCCTTAACTTAGTCTATGATTTGTTTATAAAAGGCCTTAAATTGGAAAGTCCGATTGCTACAATCAGTACTTCACTACGCAACGGTGATTGTATAGTAAGAATAGATTGTACAGAAAATCTGTAGGTACGTTTAGTTCAAGAGATAGGCACAAGTGTGTCAAGATTCGGATTATCTTTGTCTTATTTGCTTTCGTCTTAGGTGTCTGAGTAACAATCTTGTTTTCGCCTTTTGGAGCGATATATTCATAATTGTAGCTAATCTCCGTAAATAAAGATATATGGATGTAAAGAATACATGCAACGGATCACAGAACCTTCTTTTGAAGTCCGTAAAACAAGTCTTCGTTATTTAAACATGGAGATTGTATTCAATAGCTAAGTATTATTCAAAATGTCAATAATATGTTTGGGTTTTTTTGGGTAATTGTAAGCTTTGGAAAATCCATTAAATTTATTGAATATTAATCATATTATGAGATCATACTCATACTACATTGCTTGTTTGGAGTCTTGAAACAGTGATATTATTACACATTATTATTCTTAAAATAATATTTCTCTATGATACCTTTTATTCGGTTTCAATATACACAAACAAAGTCCTCCGCCGCGTCAGTCTGTTTGTTCGCGATAAACTCAAAGGCTACTGTACAGATTTTTATGCGGTTTTTACTTATAGTTAGAGGATTTATTCCTAGAGCGGGAGTTGTTTAAAAAAAAAGACAATCTCAGAGAAACAGGCTTGCGAAGCCGGGGCTAGTTACAAGTAAAAATATAAGTAATGATTTTTTATTAAGGTACATACCTAAATAAGGTACCTTTAAATTGGAAGGCTAGCCACTGACCGTGGTCATAGAGAGTCTCTAGGGCGGAGTCCTGCTTACAACGTTCGTGACCGCCTTATTAATCGCATTAATTCTAGTTCATTACTTAAAATTTGACGTTTTTCTTATTTAAAATTATGTTACTACAATTTAGTTTTAAAACTATATTTATTTGAATTGGAATCTGCGGGATTGCTACCATGTATCTTTTTGTTTGTGAGTATCCGATAGAGTTACTCCGTGATCATGGCGCTTGCAACAGCGCCGAAATATCGGATACTCACAAACAAAAAGATACATGGTAGCAATCCCGCAGATTCCTTTTTTAATGTTACTGACCATGAAAGTTTAAAACAATATATATTTATTTGGTTATTTACAACTTCAAAGACTTGTCTTATGCGGACTTAATGCCCAGAGCATTCTCTACCAGTCAACCTTTACGGTATGAGATCTAGTTAGTTAGTATGTAACCATTGATGATATTGATATGATCACAACAGTATCAAATGAAGAAGCTCTTTTCTATTTCACACTATGTCTTTTAAGTATTAAACCTGATTATTTTCTCTTAAGCAATAGGAAAAGGAAGAATAAATTAGAATACTTGTCTGGGACTGTAGAACATTTCCCGTGTTTAATTTACGATATCAATAAATTTTGTCCGGAGGTAACTGGTATCTTGTCTTTATGTTTATAGATTACTTGTTTTTTACCCATGACGGCGAAAGTGTTTACAGTGAGTTTGAAAATGCTACTACTAATCCTAACGAAGTTTCATATAAATTTTCAACCCACGTTTTGCACCCTACGTCACTTAAGGAACATTTGTGCTGATTTTTAATACTTTTATACCCAACGGTTCAGTTGTGGATTGATCGATCAGTTAGTGAATCAGTTGGCCAGTTTCTTGATATTCTTCTTGAGATGACGATAAGTAGGGACAATTTAAAAAAAGCAGAACTCTAGACAATTCGTGAAGAATATTAGGAGCATAAAGTTATGTTTCATTTATTCATCTTTTACTTTAATGCAACTAATGGTGGTAAATGCTACTTTTAGCAGCGGCTGCAATCGCAAATGCAACTAATTGTGGTTAGGCGGGTATGAAACGACTGTATTCATTTACACAAATAAATATCAACCGTATTCTTCCACCAATAAGATAGAAATTCCTTTGTTATTACAGGTGCTTACGACGTTGTATCCTTGGCTGGCTCGTCGTGAGTCAGCGTTCAATATGACTAGACGTATAAGTTCTTGACCTTATGTTGTATCGTAGCAGCTGTTACAGTTTTAATTATAAAAGCGTTACAGTGTGAACAGATCACAACATATCACGTTGCAAAAATTAACAAGTATAATTTTAACAAAAAGAAAACCGACTTCAAAGTTTGACTCTATTTCTCTTGGATGCCATCATCAGATTTTAGTGTCCTTATCATGGTACCACCGTTGGGATATCTCCTTTCCATTAAAAAAAGAATCATCAAAATCGGTTCATAAATGACAAAGTTATCCGCGAACACCCATAAAAAAAATATATTTATGGTCGAATTGAGAAACCTCCTCCTTTTTTTGAAGTCGGTTAAAAAGTTAAACTACCGGACATTGTTCAGACTTAGCAGACATATTAAGAATGAATATTTAAAATTACTGCTGGTTCCCATGACAACTTTGCGTTTCCCCCACTACACTGAGCTTTGCTGACCTGAAGAAACGCTACAATAACCTAGTTTTATTAATTAACTAGCTGAATCCCGCGGTGTTACCCGCGGTTATTGTTGTACCGCGAGTAACGCCGCGGCACAAAGTTAGTCTAAAAAAGTAGCCTAAGTTACTCCCTGGATTATCAGCTACCTGCCAGTGAAAGTCCCGTCCAAATCCATCCAGCCGTTCCAGAGATTACCCGGAACAAACAGACAGACAGACCGACAGACAGACAGACAGACAAAAATTTTTTTAACTACATTTTTGGTATATGTATCGTGTATACATACATATGCATTGATTAAAAAGCTGTTATTTTAATATTACAAACAGACACTCCAATTTTATTTATTTGTATAGATGTATAGATAGTGGCCAACTTTAAGATGTAAGTACTTGCTAGACTGACCATTCGATTTGAATAGAATTGTACAGTGCCAATGGCGTTGTAGATGCACGGCTCAGACCGAGATTGTGACAACAGGTCTTTTTCTTTAAAGTTCATCACCAATTTATCAAAATTAAATGTCGAAATGAAGCAAATAACTCTCTCTCTCTCAGAAATTTAACTTATATAAAAAGCTTAACCTTTATATTCATACTCCGATTTTCTTTTTTTAAGCGACAAAATGATCTACGGAGGTTGGCAAAGAGTACATGATACCTGCATTTTTTGAAATTTTTCGTGATTTCAAAGATAAAGAAAAAATATTTATTTTCTTAATGATCTCAAAACTAAATCTAACAAAAAAAAATGATAAAGTAGGTAAAACTTGTAACACGTAAATATGCCGACAAACTCACGACATTTCTAAGTAGGTAGTTAGGCAACGGTTGCCTACACAGATGCCTATTACTATAGACGTCTCAATAGCTAATAGGTACCCGCTTTGCTAGTTATTAGTATTCTCCGAGCAACGTATCAGAACTAGATCTTAACTAGTACGAGTTTAGTTAACTGTTAGTACACGTTTAAAAGCTCGCGGGCTACATACATTAATGTTAACAGACTAGATCGTGTTCAAATTTATGTAGATTGCAAAATATCAGTTCCTAGAAAATGGTTTGGATACAATGACTGCATTATAAAATGAATCGTGGACTTTTCATTCTTGTATGAAAATAAACATTGGAAAGAGATATGAGGAAGTCTACACCATACAAATGTATGTGTATATATTAATAAGTGAATCAAAAACGTTGAACCCCTTTTTAAAAAAAAAATGCGAACAGAGGAGTATAAAATTTGGAGCTGGGAGAGTTAAAAGAAATAAAATGAAATATGATCGAGTTCCGACCACTGGTTGACCGCTAGTATTAATTAAAATGTAAATTTGGTTTGTGTACGCTTCAAAAACTCAAGCAGTTTTGCAATGATAGAGCTTAAATTTTGACACGATGCAGCTACAAAACTTCACGCTTCTCTTTTTTTTTAAACGGACTTATAAAAGGTTCTCATTTCGGATGTTCATATATTATTTTTTCTTCGGGCAAAACTCCATCTTTTATAGACGTACATTTGTGCAAAAATACATTTTCAATAGGAATTTATTCTCGAATGGCTCCTTTTAAATTTCTTATAGATCTGATGATGAATTTCGAAGGCAGACAACTAAGTTGTTAAAAAAAACAACAAATTAACAGGGATTGCTTCTATCGAATTAATAAGCACCGTTATTCCAATCACATATATTGTTTGAAGTCGGCTCAACTTTATATAAAAGGTATCATTCGTATTCGTGTGATTACGGTAAGTTATTGACAATTAGTGCCTTGCAAACATTTTCCATACGTTTTTTAGTTACTCACTCATGGAAAATACAGAACTATGATTTAAACGTTAACTGACTCAGAGGTAAAATGTGTCCTTTCAAAATATGGATAATATTTGAACCTTAGCTTGTTACAATAAATAAATAAATATTTCGGACATCTAACACACAACGCCATCTAGTCCCAAGCTAAGCAGAGCTTGTGTTATGGGTACTAGACAACTGATATAATACATATATACTTTTTTTTTGTAAATACATACATATTATACATAGAATACACCCAAACTCTGAAACAAATATTTGCAGATCATACAAACATTTGGTCCGACCCGGGAATCGAACCCGAGACCTCATGATCAGCAGTCGCACACGCCAACCGCTAGACCAACGAGGCAGTCAAATAGAGCTGAAAATCGAATGCGAGTGTATAATTTAAGCCTCTGGGCAGCACAGTGTCTGAGTACTCTGAGTAACTGCGGTCTATTGTTGTGTGGAGTGAGTTATATTTGCTTCCAGGAGGAAGTAAAATATATAGATGCATAATTAAATTACTTTTACTTGTAAGTGTGAAAAGGACAAAGTAGAGGTTATACAATAAATAAATTAACTGTACAGTTGGCCTAGTGGCTTAAGCGGATGGCACGCCACTTTCTACTACGCCAAGTGTTTGGTTTCAAATCCCACACAGGATTGTGGCCTTTGTGTGATCCACAAATTGGTGTTTTGAGTTGGAGTGTTCTTTATGTCCGTTTCATCTATGTTTGTAAGTCCCCCGTGACACAGGATCTATATTCCTAATGCTGAGTTATCTTTCAAAAATGTTACTGTAATGTTTAAGTAAGCCAGCGTTTTAATGCCATGTTGGGAGACAAAAACTAGCCTGCAGAGTATGAGTCAGTACCTACTGTGAATGACATCGGAGCAAAAACATAATAACATACTTCTTTAACTTGGGTAGAAGCCAAATGACCGTGAAATGTGAGTTGCATTTTAGTGGTTTTATTGTAGTCCAACTCAAATTTATAATTTTTTCTTTAAGTAAATATTAAAATTTAAGTATAATACAGGCATAGACAAATTAGTACCTATATAATATCGATTGTGCCTTAACGTTTTAGGGGCAAGTAAATAATCGTCCAGTCAGATAGTAATAAACACTTTTAATAATAATAAATAAATATTTCGGACATCTATCACACAACGCCATCTAGTCCCTAGCTAAGCAGAGCTTATGTTAGGGGTACTAAACAACTGATACAAATACATAATTCGTTTTTTTTGCAAATACATACATAATATACATAGAAAACATCCAAACTCCGAAATAAATATTTGTAGATCATATAAACATTTGGTCTGATCCGGAAATCGAACCTGAGACCTGACGCTCAGCAGTCGCACACGCCAACCGCGAGACCAACGAGGCAGTCGAATATATATATATAGATATAGATAACTCATAACTATAGATATTCTCTATCTATATATAGATAACTCACAACTATAGATATATCTATAGTTATGAGTTTGGAGCGACAATACAAAGAGTACGCTCGTGTAATAACTTAATCTCAATAGCAGCAACCATTGCTCGACTTTCTCTAAATTGGTTATAAATGCTTCCGAACACTTTCTTACGGTTTTCTCTTGTAAAACAATTTTTCGCTCCAGATCACTGGTGCTTATAATCACTGGACGAAGTCCGTTACCAGAGGTTAAACCAACCTTTCATATTTTCCGGCTCAAAAAGCGCTAACACGATTGTGACCTGTTAGTGTCCATGGGTGTTTAGTCACTCACGTTCGGGTAACCCATCAGTTCGTTTGCCCTCTTTACAGCCCAACACGGTCTTACAGAAAACCAGTCCCTTCCCCTGAAGTCACGGGCAGGAGTCCCTCCTGGTACGGCAAAGTATTTGTAATTCTTTAATTTTTAGCCGCGGCATATAATTCCTAACACGTATTGTTTGTTGTGTTTTAAATGATTCTTCGCGACAGAATGCCGGAAAACAGATGCATGTTTAGCATATTACAAATTAGTTTACATGATTCTAGCAGTAGCAGTGAATAAGATTTTTTATTTAATATACGCCACTAGATAAAAATCATAACCCTCCTTTGGCTTTGCCATAGTCAGGTAAAAATCACGCATGGACCATTTTCATAAGTTTATTAAATCCTTACTACCTATTATAATAAAGGCGAAAGTAATTCTGTCTATCTGTCTCGCTTTCACGGCTAAACCACTGCATCGATTACAATGAAATTTGGTATGGAGAAATTGATTCCTAAAGGGAGGACATAGGCTACTTTTTATAGCGCCAATTGACATATACAAGTGCGGAGCCGTGAAAAAGTAGTCTACACAAATAAATAAAATTGGAGTGTCTATTTTAAAATAAAAATAAATGCAAATACGAAAATAATAAATACATAAAGAAGATCAAACTTCATTTGTTTGTTAAAACGATATTTTGACAAATGGATGCAACGAGAATAATGAATACCGCTGATTCTTTTAGGAGGTCGTAAGCTTTAACTATTTTTTTTATTTATCTTTTCTCTTTATGCAAAGGCTACCAGCAGAGCCAAACATGGTAATTGAACAATATTTTGAAATCAGTTTCAGTCCTTTTAAGGCTTATCTCACAAATGAGTCAACTACGTGACATATTATTTTATTTTCCCTCCAAAATTCTCTCCTATTTCAGTTGACACGAATGTCTATAAGTACCGGAATGTTATGCACAAATAACTAACACCCGGTCTAAAAATCTTTAAAAATAAATTCTACATGCCTGATATACTATGATAACTTCTTCCTAATAATAAAAACAGTATTAAAATCCATTGCGTGTTTGAAAGATCTAAATATTTAAAGACGGGAAGCGATTTACTAGATACTTTACTTTATACTATGCAAAAATTTGTTACGATACTTAGAGGTAGAGTTCTTAAGATCATTATTTTAACTCAATAGCTAATAGGTTTCGCTTTACTAGTTAATAGAATTCTCAGAGCAAGGTTTCAGAACTAGATCTTTACTAGTACGAGTATAGTTAACAAGTTTAAAAGCTCGCGGACTACATAGGTACATTTGTTTAAAATCCGTAGTCAACTCAATTTATCGCGGTACACTGCTGAAGGAAGGTCTCCAATCAAGAGTCAATTCAATTCATCAGGACGTTGCCGGCCTCAGAGTGGCCTACCCCTATAAGAACTGGAGCTGGGTAAGTAAAACTTGCAGCAACTAAAACACTGCAGCTAAAAAAAACCAGCGCTAGCGCATTGCGCTAAGCATCATGCTGAGCTGTGGTCCTTATTGGTACAGATGTAATTTTGTTGTATATATTTTACAATACCATGTAAAAGCTTTGTAAAATGTGCCAATTAAAGTATTTTTCTTTCTTTCTTTCATTCTAAAAGATTGGGCCTCCAGTCCTCCCTTGGTGAGTTGCAACAAAACATACCCTAACACCGACTTTCAGCTATTTATCATCTTAACGGTCAAAACATATGTTACTTTTGTACACGTTTATCGTGTCAACGTCCCTTTTCGACGTCCGGCCTCGGTGACGTGACAATTTCGCCATTTCTCTAAACTGTGTCAAGTGTTATCGGAGCAGCGTTACAGAGGAATTGATAACAGACAATACGAGAGAACGTACTTTTGTTTTCAAACTAACGATTTATTTAAGTTTCTATTCAATTGACAAACCCGTGAGCCTCGCTTTAATATCTTAAAACTGGCATATAAAAGTAATAATAAATTTATAGTAAGTATACTAACGGAATATTACAAACATGTAAACCTGACCAGATATTTTTTTGCCGTATGTACCTACTTAAGTAATAATAACCCTTAAAAAAGGATCACCGACTCCGATGTGCCCTGCGAGTGATCTGCGATGTTCTATTCTTTTTATCAGTAGCCACCAACACCCAAGAGTGTATTATTTCTTATTCATATTTAAATAAAACCGATCGGAAGTCCCCCCTCTCTAATAAAAGAGAGGAATTGCCGATTCGGTGCATAAAGAACGCACACAATAGAGAACCTCTTTCCTTAAAAGCGGTTAAATAATTCATACATAGCATGTCCCTAAAGTATCAAACAACATAATAATTCAGACAACGATGGGAAGTCAGTGTATGTCGAATCACGCCTCAACAAATTACGGCCGGCGCCAAACCTAGTGTTTAAGAGTCTGTTCATTCAATAAAATCTAACCACACTACCAAATGAATATTAAAAATGAGAACTATCCACTACAAGCGAAGCTTATTTTATGTTTATGTATCGTTATTTTTTTAGTAAGTGTGAGCCTGTCAAAATGACTCTACTCTGCCTAATGGAAAGCATAAGCAGAATCCAAGAGTGATGGTCACCATACTCATTGCGAATGCAACAATGCAGCATGGTGACCCACACTATGGCGGGCTAGTGATGCTTCTGCATCATTGGGCCTCAGGTCTCGCACTCACCAACGAAACACGACAACACGAATGCTGTCATTTTACATTGATCTTCTGTGTGAGGGTAGTACCGCCCCGGTCGAGCCGGCCAACCGTGCTGAAATCAGCGTGGCTCTACTATCTATTCTACTATTGTATTATAAAAACATCATCAAATGTTCATATTATACCTACGGTCATCATTATTTAAATAGAAATCATTTTTTTTTTAAATTGCTCTTTTTTAAAATGCTCAGCGCTATACATTAATATAACTAAATGGGATTTTTTAAAACCAGACAAATATTTTCCAATTCCAATCCTACATCTTTTTCAAATCGGACCAGCAGTTCCTGAGATTAGCGCGTTCAAACAAACAAACAAACTCTTCAGCTTTATATTATATTAGTGAAGATTCAAAGGTAACCTGTTACACTTTTACGGCTAAACCGCTTTGCCGATTTCAATGAAATTTGGCATGGAGATACTTTGATTCAGGAAGGACATAGGCTACTCTTTACCGCGAAAACCAATATACAAGCGGGCGGAGACGCGCGTAATAGCTACTTACTCATCACCTCTTGAGACATATTCTATCACTTGACAAGATTCGAGACCAAGTCTACTACAAGATGGTATATCATACTATACCTAGAACAAATTTTAATGATGTGGTAAAATGAGTGCCTTCATTAAATTGCATTTGCCTGTATTTCATCATCTTGAGAGATCTTAAGATGATGAAGTACAGAGTCTATCACTTAACAAGACTTAAGACTTAGTTTATCACTTGTCAAGACTCGAGACCTAGTCTATTACCAGATGGAATCTCATATTATACCCGGAACAAATGATGTGATAGAATGAATGCATTAATTAAGTAACATTTTCCTGTATTTCATTTGAATAATATTAATTTATCGCTCACAGTGGACAACAAGCTTAGAGAACCGGTCCATGATTGTAAAGATGTCGTGATGAGATGTCGCATTGTTATTCAACAATAGATAGTGTAAGCACCTGTGATTGTATTTTACTTAGTGTGAGTATAAAATTGCTATGTGTTTGTGTACGAAAATTAAAAGTGGGTTTGTATTGTAGGACAAGAGGATGTGCTGGCCTTCATAACTACATATTGCGTTATAAAAAAACTAAACTTATAACATTAATATTCATAAGTTTTTTCTTAGTCTATAATAACTAACTAAAAATAGTAGTACTGAATTGAATATATACTTAATCTAGAAAATCATGTGTAGCATTCGTACTATTTAGTATTTGGGTACACAACATTATAGTGTACCCCGCGGTCGTTTTTGTACCTTTACAACAACAACCGCGGTTAAATCCGAGGGGCGAAGCCACTTTAAGAAAAAGTAAGCTAAGTAACTCCTTATATCATTAGCAGCCTGTGAAAGCTCCGTCAAAATCGATCCAGCCGTTCCATCGGTTAGCCGGAACAAACAGACAGCAGATAAAACTTAAAAAAAGAAGATTTTTTGGTGTGCTTAAGTACCGTATATATTTTTTTACTTTTATGTGCATTTAGTAAGAAGCTGGTAATTTGAAATTACAAACAGACACTTCTAATTTTATCTATTCGTTTAGATTTGCATTGTTGCATTAGACAATGCGTTCGCAGTATGGTGACCATCGCTCTTGGATTCTGCTTATGCTTTCCATAAGGCAGAGTAGAGTCATTATGGCAGGGCCAAACATAAAAAAAAAAAACAAAAAAAAAATGGGAACTAAACTTATACTATTAAATAATGCTTGCGTTTTATTATACGTTTTGTATAAAATGTTTTGCCATTTTACTTACCACTTACTTCTTTCATAAATCAGATTCTCCCCTATTTGAACCCGTGACCGAAGATTCAGTCAATTAATTAACTTTCGAGTCCTTTTAACTAGCTGCAGTAATTCGTTAGCGTGACGTTCATCATAATTTCTAGAAAAAACAATTTAATGAAAAGCTTTGAACTTTAAAAAAAAAAAACTTTTTAAACTTTTTTTTTGAACTGTTATAAAATTATTACTTTGAAAACAAAACAGAATAAGATAGTTATGGATTTAATACGTGAGGAGAGTAGTTTAGCGCAACTATGCTAATCTTACTTAAGCAACTTACATTACTTAAAAAATCTTTTGGAGTTAGATAAATCAAACTACATCCTTTAACATGAGATATATGGGAGAACAGAGGACTTAATTTGTTTTTCTTTAAAAGACAACTCCTGCATGAGGAATATACAACTTGTGTCGCGCGGGACTTTACAAACAAACATAAAATGGACTCAAAGAAGTTCTGAATTTGGGTGAAGCTCAGAACAATAATTTGTGGGTCACACAAAGTGTTGTTCCATGTGGGATTTGAACCCAAAGCAGTAGAGAGCGGCGTGGCGACCGCTTAAACCACCAGGCCTCCCGTGCAGTTACTTTTTTTAGACTAACTTTGCCCCGCGGCGTTACCCATGGTACAACAATAAACGCGGATAACACCGCGGGGTTCAGCTTGTTCATTATAAAGTCTCTCATCATTCATCTGTTTTTAACCGACTTAAAAAAAAGGAGGAGGTTTTTCAATTCGACCGTATATATTTTTTTCAATATTTTTTTATGTGTGTTCGCGGATAACTTCGTCGTTTATGAACCGATTTTGATGATTCTTTTTTTAAGGGAAAGGAGATGTCCCAACGGTGGTACCATGATAAGAACATCAATATCTGAAGATGGCATCCAAGAAAAATCCAATCGAACCTTGAAGTCAGTTTTATTTTTGTTAAAATTGTATTACCCATAACAATGTGCGAGTAAAACACAAACAAAATGTATATCACTATGGTGACTAAGAAATAGCATGGACACATACTATACAACAATCTGATAGCACACCAGTCTCAGCCCGAACTATACTATTCACGATCTTAGCAATCAGGATCGCAAGCCACTGGACCAACAGTCAGGTAATCAATTTAAATGTTGGTTATTTAACTAAAATACTGCCAACACTCACAAGTTGTAACCAAGAAAGTAATGATTGCTTCCTCCTTGCGATTTAATTGTGTCGTAAACTTTCAAAGCTATTAACATATAAAACGTCTGGTTAATACCCTGTCTGACACTTTCACCATGAATCGTTGGCACAGTCTACACTGCACTTACGACGATTGCAAAATACATTCGACCTTTAGTGGTACGAACGAATTCTCAATCCAAAAAGGCGAAAAAAGTACGAATGTAAACAAGTTTGCCTTCATATTAGGTCAAAATGTACTGATACGAGTAAAATTTTAACAAAAGTCAAACCGACTTCAAGGTTTGACTCGATTTCTCTTGGATGCCATCATCAGATCTGAGTGTCCTGATTATGGTACCACCGTTGGGATATCTCCTTTCCATTAAAAAAGGAATCATCAAAATCGGTGCATAAACGACGAAGTTATTCTTAAAAACACAAAAAAGAAAATATATGGTCGAATTAAGAAACCTCCTCCTTTTTTTGAAGTCGGTTAAAAAGACCAGGTACTAAATCCAGTTTTATGTATATTCTTTAAACATTTAGGGTCAGTTTTACCGCTTGCTGTTAAAGTTCCTCATCCATAAGCGAATGTTACCTTATTTGTCAATACGTACAGATTTCTGGAAGAAAAATCAAGAAAATAAGAAGTCTTGGATACAGACAAATTGTTAGGTATTTATATATATCGATCAGTAACTTGTATCTTTTACATAGTGTTATAAAGTAGATAAATATTCTAAATTATCAAGAACTGGTGAAACTAGCTCGTATTTTCTCAAAAAGCATTGACTGAGGATTTGTAACGAAATACAACCGACAAAAGTCTAACTAACTTTTCACTTTAATGGTTTTTGTGAACGACGCAAGTTTTTATAGATCACCAAACTCCACCTCATATCCCTTAACTTGTATGAAGTTCCACACTATTTTTTCCACATGAGCAACTAGAATGTTAAATTTCCTTATTTAGTTAGAC
The DNA here is from genome assembly GCA_905220595.1 of Spilosoma lubricipeda. Lineage (NCBI taxonomy): Eukaryota > Metazoa > Arthropoda > Insecta > Lepidoptera > Erebidae > Spilosoma > Spilosoma lubricipeda. The sequence goes on along the minus strand of HG992296.1, from coordinate 10,293,945 downwards.
AGCGTCGACTTAGAAGTTTGATTATTGGACAGTTTTAAGGAACTTTTGTGTTCTTTAGAAAACGAAATACAAGTTTTCGTTCGAGAGACTATAAGATGAGCGCTATTTGAGCGGGCTTCACCTTCATGAACAGCCTTTAGCAGTCTACTGCTGGACATAACCCTCTCTTTAGAGCGGTCTTTATACGAGTAAAGTGTTATTGAAATGTAACTGTAGTTATCACGCTTTCAAGTAGCTCGTAATGGTAGGCTACAAGTCAACAGTATTCAACGAATATCTACTTAACTGTTACGTGAACGGGTTTTGCGTTATTGCTCAACACATCGTCATGGAGGTCGTGTAAATCAATCTAGATTGCGAATGTAATGAATCTACTTGAAGATGGTCAATTAATATAAGAAATAACGCAGATGAGTCAAGATTTCGACACGCTTAATATGCACGGGAATTGTTTTGTCTTACGATTTTTTTTCTTAACAGGGAATGAAATCTGAATGCAAAAAAGAAATACAGGTGCAATAAAGCTGAGGAAATAAATTTTAACTTAGTCAATTTTTTAATTGTATTGTATGTAGTATACACTCTGGAATTTTATAGGCTCCCTGTGTAACTTCACGTTATGAACTTTAGGAGCGAAGAGCAAGTAACGAGAATTTATTTGGTATTTTCTAATATCTATAATAGTCTCACTAAAAGCTTTTGGCAACTACATTTTATCATTTTTAATTTCATTTTTCAAGTCCTTGTAAAACTTAAACTTCCTGAAACTTTAAACAAGACCTATTTGTTTGTTTTAAACCTTTTAAATGAGTTGGAAATTTATTTTTCGATGATTGCCAACCAAAACATGTGTCGTGCGAACTACCGAGATAGCACAACATTTTGTGCAAGAGTCGCTTGTATATTATTTAATCAGGGCTCGGCTTAACGATAAGAGCAAACTGTGTCATCAACCTTTAAATCTACGTCATTGAATCAAGTGCGAGCCCAATGTACACTTAGCTAAGAATACAGGCACAGTAGAGTTTGTCGTATTGCTTAAATTGAAACTTCCTCTGTTCTAGTATCTCTGTAAAACAAGCTAGCTGTAAAATACTGTGTCCTAATTCAAGGGAAGCGGGCAATTTAGGATTGAGAAATGTTTTGCCTTGACTATTCTTTCTTCGGTTTTTAGTACTCTGTTTGGTTATGCACAATCAATAAATATATATATACTTAAATTACAAGAGATATTATATGGACAGACCTACCCGAAAGGTATATTTATTTGGCTAGTTTTAAAAATTTGTTAGTGATATCTACATATAGGTATAATATATATACCACGTCAGATTTCAGACTACTCTACAGGCTGCCTCATTGGTCTAGTTTACCTTATGCGACAGCCGATCAAGAGGTTTCGAGTTCGATTCCCGGATCGGGCCAAAAACGTTGATTGGTTATTTTCTATTATATAGCTACACATTTATACCCCCTTCGACATTCTGGCCGCCATGGACACAATGGTCTTCGACCAAATTCGTTCTGTCGGTCGGAATGAGGAAGAGACAGCGCCGGATCATAAGCCCGGAATGCTACGGCGGAACGTGCATACGCAAGCTCTGCGCGCTTGGTGGGCACCACTCGAAATCCAGGGCTGTGCCAACTTCGAAGATTGGATAGGGAGGACCGACAATCTCACCTACCGATTCACTCAGATACGGTCACACATGGTTGCTTCGGAAAGTATCTGAACAGAATCGGATGTGAGGCTACGGTATAATGCCATCACTGCGGATCCGAACGGTTCTCCGCCCCGCACACGCTGGAGGACTGTTTGCGTGGGAGTCCGAGCGAAGAGTCCCGGTCGGACAGATTGAACGAAACCTGTCACCACCAGCATTGCCGCGTGAGGGATGTACGGCCGCGGTCTCCTTCTGTGAACACGTTATTCTTCAGAAGGAGTCCGCATAGCGGGATCGGGAAAGGAGGAGACGAAGGAAGCCGCCGGGTAGAGGCCGCTAGCGTCCCAATCGTCGCAAAGGGTCGTTGTGGCCACATCTAGGGGAGATGTGGCGCTACAACCGGCCTGAGATTGTTGACACCTCGGTGCGGCCGAAGGGTGTCGTCTAAGGTGGGTTGGTGCGCCGATTTTTACTGTGTAGAACGGTAGGAGGCGTAACAGCGAACCGCTCCGGGGGTAACTATGGTTATCCCGGGATGTACCTCAATCATGAGGAACGGCAGGAGGGTTTCCAGAAGCCGCTGACGCGTTCTTGGAGCTTCTCCCGACTGCAGAGGTAGGCCGCCACGGGGTTTAGTGGGTAAACCGATTCGTCGGGAGTCGTCCCGGAGGGTATGGTGCACAATGCATTCCACGCGAAAAAAAAAGTAAGTATTTATAAATTATATATAAATTTTAAAGAATGTTTATGATGTAAATAAATTAAAAAGTAATGATTTAGAGAAACTAACGTAAAATAGGATTTTGTGCAATCTACTAATAATAATGCAGGCTTATGGCATACTACAGCCGTTTATTGCGTTATATTCAATCCTGATGTAACCGTGTTGGCTCTAGGCCTTAGGCGATAATACCCGGAGGTTTCGACATGAAGAGAATGAGAAACCAGTTTCTTTTTTTTTTATGGGCCTCCCAAAATGACTCTACTCTGCCTGATGGCAAGCATAAACAGAATCCAACAATTGTCAATGCAGACAATGCAGCATGGTAACTCACACCACGGCGGCCTACGGATGCATCTGCATCATTGGGCTTCCGGTCTTGCACTCACCAACGAAACACGACAGCACGAACGCTGACATTTTACGTCGATGTTCTACTTACGAGGGTAGCACCGCCCCGGTTGAGCCCGTTCGTGCTGATATCACCGTGGCTCTACTACCTTGAAAACAAACGGGCCGATGGGGTCATCAAGTATCTCTTTTGTTACCCTCGATGTGTGTTTGAGCTAACAGTTTGATAAATATCTTTGTGTAAATGTAACTAATTATGTTTTCTGTGTGTTCTTTTTGTTTTGTTATTAGTTAAGTGTTTTTCTCATTTAGGTTAGTTTATTTTAATTCTCAGTGAGAAATAAAGATCTTAAACCTAAGTTCTAGATTGGTGACCGCATTCCGGAAAACGCAGCATTGGTAGACCCCCTTCTATGTCCAGCAGTGGACGTCTTTTGGCCGAGATGATAATAAATAAATAAATAAATAAATATTTTGGACATCTAACACAACGCCCTCTAGTCCCAAGCTGAGCAGAGCTTGTGTTTTGGGTACTAGACAACTGATATAAATACATATATTATATACATTTTTTTTGTAAATACATACATATTATACATAGAAAACACCCAAACTCCGAAAGAAATATTTGCTGGTCATACAAACATTTGGTCCGACCCGGGAATCGAACCCTCAAGCACAGCAGTAATAATGATTTTAAAACACGTGAACTAAATAGAGTTCAGGAAGCAGTAAAATAACCTCTCATGCAGGTAGTTTATTTACACATAACTAGGCAAATTTATACGTTCAGATACTAAAAGGAAAACAAATAGTAAGTGCTTCATACGATCAAGAACGCACTATAACAGTTTAATCAAATAGCTTCTCTGTGACCAAGATATTAAAGTATATATTTGTAATATACTATTTCTATTGTATTGAGTCAATAACCTGAGAAATTAGGATACGTGCAAAATCTGCGTAGTATCTGTTTTGCTGAATTACTGTAAATAGTTTACTTCAAATATTTTTTTTATCGCAATTTAATGACCTTACTGCGGCATCTGCTACCTATTGTTTGCTTTTAAACAAGAATTTTATTTCTCTCTACCCAGACTAGGTTGAGGTAAGCTTTAAGAACACGAAGCTTCGAATTCTGGCATCAGACCTCCACAATCCAAGTCCAAGTTGATATCGATGTTTTGGGGCTTCAACTACCCATAACGTTTACCAATGATGTCGTTGTTAAACAACTAATAAAATATAAGTTGGAAGAGGTAAATAAAATAATAATACTAAGAAAATATGTCCCATTTCAGTTGAAGACTATAAAGAAAGTCACTGTACTATTGTACCCTGTTACTTTTAAGGAGCAAATCCCTTGCGTAACTACTGGGTTAGTGGTCGGTGATCCTAACTGCTAAGGCAGAAGATCATAGGTTCTATTTTCAGGCAGGATAAAAATTTAATAGTACGATTTATTTTTTCCCTCGCAAGTCTAATTGCTATCACTGACGAAATAAATACTATTGTGTCATTGTTGCTATGTTTGCAGATTCGTTTAAATATTTCTTGATCATTCGTAAATCAAAATGATTATGACAATTGAAAAATTGACTGCTTATTGCATAGACTGGTAAATTACTGTGATATTTAAATTACATTGAAGAATATTGTTACCTGTTTATGCAAATTAGAAATGAGTAAGTTCGGAGATCTGAAGATTAATTAAGGATTTATCCATTTTAAGACTAGAAACAAAACAAATAAGATTGATTTTTGTTCAGTGCATATATTTATCTGAATGACCACGTCTCTATAACGTAAGAAATTTTTGGCAGCATACTAGTTTTTACACTTTAGCACACAGTAGTACACTTTTGTGCACACAACACTAGTGTACATTGCTCGTAGAAACGATGGTCGGTGGAGCCTTAAAGTTCTTGAGTGTTGGTAGAACACAGAAGGTAGTCTGAGACGTGGCGGGAAGCCGTTAGAAGAGGACGCCATAGGACCGATTGTTGTGGAAAGGCCTATGTCACGAGAGGACGTTTTTTGGGTGAGCTGATGATGAAAACTTTTAATTGCAGCAGTCTGTATTTGTCTCTCGTGTGAACATACCATAACATTAGGATATAAACATAGTTGATGATGATAAATTTGACTTAGGGTTTGAACATTTAAGGATATAATTAGCCAAGCGATCTAATTTATCAGCTAGACATTACAGTACATACCAGGACAGGATACGTATTACGCCAGATATAATATCAAATATCTGTAATAACATAGCTTAATATCAGCTTTTCAACGTAGTAGAGCAACGCTGATTTCAACACGAACGGACTGGGGCGGTAGGTACTGCTCAACAAAAGACCGACCTAATATGACAGCATTCTTGTTATCGTGTTTCGTTGATGAGTGCGAGACTGTAAGCCCAATGATGCAGTAGCATCTCAAAAGACCGTCATAGTATGGGGTCACCATGCTGCATTGTGGCATCGTCTACATTCCTAATGAGTATGATGACCATTCACAGATCACCTCTAAGGGTGGTGGGGGTGATCTGTGTGACCATTACTCTTGTATTCATACGTAGCAGAGTCACTTAAGCGGGCATAGTTATCTATACAAATAAATAAAATTGGAGTGTCTGTTTGTAATATTAAAATAACCGCTTTTTTCTTAATGCATTGTATGTATACACGATGCATATACCAAAAATGTAGTTAAAAAAATTTTTGTCTGTCTGTCTGTCTGTCGGTCTGTCTATCTGTCTGTCTGTCTGTCTGTCTGTTTGTTCCGGGTAATCTTTGGAACGGCTGGACGGATTTTGACGGGACTTTCACAGGTAGGTAGCTGATGACTCAGGGAGTAACTTAGGCTACTTTTTTTGACTAACTTTGTCCCACGGCGTTACTCGCGGTACAACATTAACCGCGGGTAACACCGCGGGGTTCAGCTAGTTATATATAAAAAGCAGCTACATTATTGAAGGTTAAACTGAGGTCACAAAATACTTTGTGGAATTAAAAACTTAACTACAACATAGATACTAAAATACTGCGGTTTTCCTCGTATTTCATTGAGGAAAGCCTAGATTATTATGTGTAATAACTTAAACCGCAATTATAGTACTCTATTGTTTAAACGAACAATTTTTTTGTAAATGATAAGTTCGTAATGTTTTACATGCAATTTACTTCTACTAAAAGTATTTTGCATATTTTTTTTTAACTTGATATTCGTTTTCACATAGGTATGATCAAACGCTGTAATAACTAGCAATTAAGTAAAAAAAACAAGCTTTTATGCAGATATTGGCCGTAACGAACCTATAAATTGAGTTTACAATATTTAACACAATTTTTTAATAGACAAAAGAAAGCTGTAAACGTAATTACAAACCTTTATCTTTTAACACCAAATGCTTTTAAAAATGTGTTTAACTTCTCATACGGAACCAGCGTTTTATTTTTATAGTTCCCACATGCCAGTTATGATCCTGAGAACTTGAGCACTTATGATAAAGAAACCATGCGGTGATGTCAATTGGATGTATTCAAGTCAATTGGTTGTCGATATCTTTACTTATACTCGTGGGGGAAGAAACTCTAACATAATTCCTCTTCCGTATTCCTGAACACCGGTTAAGGTACGTTTTGAGAGATGTGGAGGGCGGTATATGAAGATATATATTATGAATAGCTTTCGCCTGCGGTTCCGCCCGTCGTATATGTCAGTCAGGTAAAGAGAAACTATGTCCTTCTTCAAGAATCAAAGTATCTCCATGCCGAATTTCATTGAAATTGATGTAGCGGTTTACCCGTGAGAGCGTAACAGAGTTAATTATTAATATTAGTATGGATGTATTCCAAAAGATGAGTCAAACTCGTTGGCCAGTTGTAAAAATTATGTTATTATCGATTCCTGGATCTGTATGATCTGCAAACATTTGTTTCGGAGTTTGGATGTTTTAATACATGTTTAAATAGTCAATCTAATTTACCTTTCGTAGTACAATCTTTGCTTAAAGGTCTCCCACACATTACTGCGACGCGATGCGATGCAGCGTGAACTTACTTACGATGCATTCGTGAAAGCTCGCAGCTATTTGCGATGCGATGCGAATTCGCAGTTATGTGTGGGCCCTTAGCTTGCGACTAGATAGCATTGTATATAGGTATATATTATTCTAGCATCTCGTTGCTCACGATGAACTCCAAAGCTATTTAAACGATATTTACATTATTTAAAACAAATCTGTTTCGTTGACGTGTCTAACATAAGATAGTCATCACGATTAGGTCAATAGAAGCCGAGCATGATTAAAAAGAACGATTGACGATTGCGAAATTAAAAACAAAACAAATATATGTACTATTTATTTACCTACTTTCGAAGATTTCTGTAATCGGTCCATCTTAAACCGGTTGTTATGAAATGAACTATGTAAATAAAAATACGGAACATCTTAGCGTGAACTACAATCGCGTAACATGTTAAACTGGGCCGATACTAATTTTCTGATTATGTTGATCGGTTTTAATCTAAACATGCATTAACTTAATGCTAAAACTATTTTAATGTATTGTATAACTCTTTTATATAATACAAGCTGTTGCCCGCGGCTACACCCGCGTGTATATCGGTTATCGCGGCAAATAGTAGCCTAAATGTTATTCTGATATATAAGCTATATTACTGTAGTTTCATCCAAATCCGTTTAATAGTTTTTGCGTGAAAGAGCAACAAACACACATGCTTACAAACTTTCGCATTTATAATATTACTAGCTGTCCCGGCAAACGTCGCTTTGCCTTAACTACTGATAAATTAAAAAAATAATTAAAAAAACATTGTCCAGCGGACAAAATTGTGAATCTAAACCATTCCCAGATCCTCTTGAACACACATAAAAAATTTCATCAAAATCGGTCCAGTCGTTTGAGAGTATTTCAGTGACATACACACTCACAGAAGAATTATATATATATCTAGCTGAACCCCGCGGTGTTACCCGCGGTTAATGTTGTACCGCGAGTAACGCCGCGGGACAAAGTTAGTCTAAAAAAGTAGCCTAAGTTACTCCCCGGATCATCAGCTACCTGCCAGTGAAAGTCCCGTCAAAATCCGTCCAGCCGTTCCAGAGATTACCCGGAACAAACAGACAGACAGACAGACAGACAGACAGACAAAATTTTTTTAACTACATTTTTGGTATGTGTATCGTGTATATATACATATGCATTGATTAAAAAGCTGTTATTTTAATATTACAAACAGACACTCCAATTTTATTTATTTGTATAGATGATTAGGATATAGATTTTGAATTTGATGGTTTATACAGAAGAGTATACATATTTAAATACGTCAAAGTTTGCAACATGTATAAGATTTCTAAAGTGTTAAAAAAAATCTTAGCCCAATTTCAACAGTCAATTTAGGAAAATAACAAGCGGCCTGTTGCAAAACGTACATCTGCCGTCTTGTATCTCTTTCACACAACGTAACTTCACTAATAAGATGCGGTTTTAGGTTTCAAATTTCGAAAAAAGCTAAGGGTAAAACGCTCTTGGATAACGTGCTAAGGTGCATAATAACGTAGATACACGAGTTGCCATCTTTACCCCATGAAATATTCATCCAATCAATATATATTCAATTAAATACTATTAAATATCAATTAACTGCTTTTATTATAGGTGCTAACTTAGGAACAATTCATCTTTATATTTATTTAATTTACTGTAAAGTTTCTCTCAAACAACATTCACTTCATAAACTTTCGCATCTATTAGTAGCATATATCCTACTAATCCTACAAATATTATAAACGCGAAAGTTTGTAAGGATGGAACCGCGGGCAACAACTAGTGTTATAATATAACCGTTCCAAGGTTGATTGTCTTGCAACCAGGTCGCCTTTAATATCAATCCACACCTGCATAAACAATTAACAAAGGCAGGTGTCTACATACAAAAATCAAAGCCTTAATTAATATAAACTTAATGGGAAACATAACAACCTTTGCAAACTCGATGTGAATGCACTTTTAATTGGTGACAACCCAACATGCTCAGACGCACCGAAGTTTTAAATTTAGAAATGCTTTTCATCTGACATCTTAGCGTTTCAAATTTAGAATACTGGTTGACGGTCCCTTCTCTTGCCCGTTAGTAGGACTAGACATTCTATTATGTAAATTACAGCGAGCTAATTAATATTAACTTAGAACTAAACAATACTCTATTTAATAACAGAAAAAATAAAAAAAATTACAGTATTAAAAAAAAAATAAAAAACGTTGATGTTTAGATCTCAAGTCTGAACTAGACCGTGAAAACAACAATGCGCCTACTAAATCAGTTATGTGTATGTGTGTGTGAATCCTACCTCTTTGGATGTACATGTACTAACCTCCAGCTCCTCCGATCAGATAAAATGTACTAAGCTTGAACGTTACGCGTTGTACCCGTACCATGAAAACGGACCTATGCGTTATATAAAAAACTAAGATCAGAAATTATTTTCAATTAGGTACTTATATTCAGTGTTTTATCAATATAATGATAATAACCGTTCCGTATGTTTATGTAAATAAATTACATGTCCGACAGTATTTATTATTCTCAGTTACCGTATATTAGTAATGCCCCTTATATGACTGGATACGGAATAGGTAATCGGATATCCGGGCATATCTTAATATCGACTAAAGACAACAGGATAGCATGACATACGTAAATAGGTAGACGAATGAATAATTAGAAATAACTTTACATACAAAATACATGATATGAATAAATAAGTTTTTAATATCATTTAATTCATGACAATGCGAATTATTAGTATTAGCACTAATACGCATAAAATTGGATGCATAGATTTGAAGATCGGATGAGCAAGATAAGTATGGTATGATGATGATGGTAAGAATAAGTGTTTTCTAAAAGGAGGCCCATACTCCAACCCATCGTTCCAAGGCCGGCAACCTACTTGTGACGTCTCAGGTGTTGCGAGTGTCCATGGGCGACGGTAATCGCTTACCATCAGGCGAAACGTCTGCTCGTTTGGCCCCTATTCCATAAAAAAAGAAAGCCAAAAAGTAGCCTTTAAAATAATCTTTTTTAAATCACATTTTATTTTACTTTAATTTGATGACCAATTATATATTTTGTTCCTTTATGATTATTTAAATATAACATGCGTAAAACGTCACATCAATAGTTTTGGTCTTAATAGTTTAAGTATTGACCTGTCTAGCCCTAAATGATCTAGTTCACAATCTATCCAGTGCATCTTTAGTGTGTATTGGAATATTTTAACAATTATTTTTACGGGAATTAACGCGATCACTTATTAAAAGGTATTACATACCTCTGATTTGCCTGACGTTTCGACCAGGTTGCACTGGCCGTGGTCACAGGCTGACTGGCTCTGCGGCGCACGCCCTCCGTCGTCGAATCCGTGGAGTAGAAGTTTGTAGAAGTTTTAATAAGTGATCCCGTAAAAATAATTGTTAATATATTATGGAACGCGAAAGTTTAAAAGTTAATGTATTGGAATAATTTAAACCCCACTTGTATAAAATGACTCTATTAATATTTTACTATGTGTAACAAGGCCAGATAGATAGCCATCGACACTGAAACCAGCAGTTTGCCATTCACTAAATTCATTATAATTAAAAAACTAAGTGCTTGTATTTTAAATGTCATAACTCTTAATTTCAACAGATAAAAATAATAATAATAAAACCATTTATTCCGTAAACAAGGTTTACATTTTGTTTTTAACGACTAGATTTACAAGATATCCCTGATCTCGGCGTCCGATTGGCACAGGCCTCCTCTTACGTTTTCCATTGCTTTCTGGCGCGTGACCCTTCATAAGTTTGGACTTGCTGTTAGTTTCATAATTTTTTTATTTATAAAAATAAAACTACAGATAAACAAGTTCAATTTTTAACAAAAATAAAACCGACTTCGAGGTTCGACTCGATTTCTCTTGGATGTCATCATCAGATATTAATGTTCTTATCATGGTACCACCGCCGGGACATCTCCTTTCCATTAAAAAAAGAATCATCAAAATCGGTTCATAAATGACGAAGTTATCCGCGAACTCACATAAAAAAAAAACAAAATATATATATGCGATCGAATTTAGAAACTTCCTCCTGTTTTTGAAGTGGGTTAAGTAGGACATACAAAATGCGCCGTGTAGAATCTATACTAATATATAAAGCTGAAGAGTTTGTTTGTTTGTTTGTTTGAACACGCTAATCTCAAGAACCGCTGGTCCGATTTGAAAAATTCTTTCGGTGTTGGATAGTCCATTTATCGAGGAAGGCTATAGGGTATATATCATCACGCTACTACTAATAGGAGCGGAGCAACAATGAAGAATGTTTCAAAAACGGGGGATTTTTTTTCGCTACGGGCAATATAAGGCGCAAACGAGGTTGCGTGGGTCAGCTAGTAAGCAATATATATAAAGCTGCAGAGTTTGTTTGTTTGTTTGAACACGCTAATCTCAGGAACCGCTGGTCTGATTTGAAAAATTCTTTCAGTGTTAGATAGCCCATTTATCGAGGAAGGCTATAGGCTATATATCATCACGCTAAGACCAATAGGAGAGGAGCACCAATGAAAAATGTTTCAAAAACGGGGGAAAATTATCACGCTACGGGCTATAGGAGACGCAAACGAGGTTGCGTGGGTCGGCTAGTAGCCTATATAAAAAAATGACTGTTTTTATTTTTTATCAGTTTCCTTTACTATTTTTTAAGGAAGTTTTATGACATAAATTGTTGACTTTTATACTAACGTAAGCGGACTGACCTAATATAGAATAATATTGCTGCACCATACGTGTGTCTCAAGTTATGGTCACCATTTTTAATTACTTCCTAATGTTTACATGTTCTGCAAGTAAGAAGGATGTATTTTATACAAAAAAGGTATTTATATATAACCTAATAATTGACTCTCGCTTGCATGGGTTCTTTGTACCTTGGATGACATGCCGTATCATCAGAGTTATAATTATAACAAGTTTTTAGTAAGGTCATACATACCCCGTAAGTTAACAAGCTCCTTTAAGTTTTTCAAGATTAAATTTTGGGAAGTGTCTCATCCCTCACTCAATTAAGGATGAACATGTTTTTTTTATTCAATGTACTTGTTGGGGGCTACGACAAAAGACAGGTATTTCGTATACTACGGTATGATTAGTAGTATTATATGAGGTATGGTGTATTATTACAATGGTTCTAGTAATACTCAGTCAGTAAAATACTGGAGGTAAAATTAATTAGACCATTATTGTTACATTATGCCGATTTTCGCATAGCGAATATCTAATTAGCGAACGGCCTTAAAGATGGAAGATGTTTTATTCTGCATTAGGTTCAATTTATGTGTGCAAATGTGTAGGTATCTATCTATGAAAACCTATACTTATTTAGAGTAATATATTCATCATCATCATCATATGCCTTTAACAGTTCACTGCTGGACATAGACCTCTTCTTAGTAAGTATGTCTGTTTAGAATATTTTGCTTGAATTTAATTAAATCTAATTGTAAATTATAAAACATTGATGTTTTTTTTCATGATACGAGGAAAAATGAGTAGACGGGTCACGCGATAGAAAGTGACTACCATCACACACGATTGGATGCAACTTAGGAGCCAGAAGTCTATTGCGGCATTTAAGGCTATAGGAATTAATCAAATAAACCATCCATTAAGATCAAAATAAACTGAATTATAAGAGGTCGTTGAATTTGGAGCGAAAATTAATTGTGTTTAAAATTTCAGGAGCTTTACAACATCTGGCAAATTCAAAGTACTCGGTATCAAAATTTCAGGAAAATGACTCAGTCTGGTATATTCTCAATTTTACTGTATGTACGCGATTATGGCCTTTAGAGTTATATATAAGTGTTAAATATAGGTAATGTGAGATGAACTAATCGCTCTACAAAATTACATAAAGCCTTTACACGAAGGTCGCTTAAATGACGTTACTTACGACACGCGGAACATTTGGTCTTTCCAAATCATAATAAAACAATTACATATTTATAAAAAAACAAAAAAGTAATAACTAAAACCCAACTACGACAAAAAACGACGCTTAAAAGGTATGAAACAAGTTTCAAAAACCGTAGTCACGCGTTGTTAAAGTGTTATGGACTATGGAAAATTCCTAAGTTTCAAAAGCCGCATTCCATGTAGTGTAATGTACCATAGTCCCTAACACTTTACCAAAGCGTGACTACGGCTTTGGAAACTTGTTTCATACTTTTTAAGCGTCGTTTTTTGTCGTAGTTGGGTTTTAGTTATTACGTTTTTGTTTTTTAAATTTTTTGGTGCCTCTATAATACTTATTGTAGTGCAAAGTTAATTTTAAATAGGTACCATAGAAATTTCACACTTATCGAATAAATACGGACAAAGTCACGAACAAATGCTAATAAAATATATATTTTTGAAATGTACAAGTAACGCCCTTTCCAATGATACCAAACACGGCATATTTATCTGAAATTTAGTTTTTAATACATTACTTTATATCAGCTAGAAGGCGCCACATTCGATTCAGTGACACGTCATATAACCTCTAAGCAGCGGACAATCAAGACACTTTTAACGATACCTCATTTATTTTATTCTGACTAGTTTAGAAAGAATGAGGGAACAAATAAGCATACCATAGAAATATCACAATTATCGAATAAATACGGACAAAGTCACGAACAAATGCTAATAATGTATGTATTTTTGAAATGTACAAATAACGCCCTTTCCAATGATACCAAACACGGCATGTTAATCTCAAATTTATTTTTTTACACTGTACTTTATGTCGGCTAGAGGGCGCCACATTAGATTCAGTGACACGTCATATAGCCTATAACCAGAAGACGATAATGACGCTTCTAGAGACACCTCATTTGTCCAAATCTAATGAGTAGTTAAGGAGCTAGGAGGGAACAAATGAACATACATACATACATACATAGCCTGTCAAAATCATAACCCTCCTTTGGCTTTGCCGTAGTCGGGTAAAAATATGCTATTACCCGCTGCTCCACCCGCGTGTATGTAGTGTATCGCGGTAAATAGAAATCTATATTCTTCCTCAAAAATCAAATTGTAATTATTATTTTATACAAATCGATTTAGCTTACTTTACATAACTTTACAACGTATTAAGAACGAAATAAAAGAGTATTGTTTTAATTTAGATATTAAATTGTTTAGTGAGACTCTTCGGTGTATAAAATGGTTATAATTACATGCATATCTGAATTCTATAATGTTTATTCGTTCTGGATCATTAACCCACAGATCTTATTGTTCAAAATAAGCTGTGCAAATAGGGTAACGTTGTTTGGACATATAGGAGTGGGGCACTGGCCTTATGTTTGATCGCCAATCTTAGTCTAAAAGAGAAACGATCCTTATAGATAATCAAAACACCATATAAATCAACCAAAATAATATTGCAACACGGGATCAATGAACGCCGTATATTTCTGTAACATTGTAATGTATCTTTGTTTACCCATTAAACATGGCTAATTCTGGCTCTTAGCCAGCCAATACAAGTGTTGCTAATTCACTAGTTTACAAATTTCCGGTATTTTAGTGGACTGGTAGTACTAAAAATTGGTAACGGTGAGATCGGCGTAGATTTATTTATTTACTTCGTGAGCGTAGCTATGATAACATGTCATTATTGTATAGGAGTTCCTTGATTAGAGCTCTTAATTTAATTTCTGTATAAGCACTCTAAATTGCAAACACACACCAAGTGATTTTTCTACCGTATTACCGTTGTTTTGATAGTAATTATTTAACATTATAACTAGAGTATAAAAAAGGAATTAGGATAACTCCTAATACGCTTAGCATGTGTTAACACTAGATACAAAAATCTAAACTCATGAGAAGAATATTCAGGTATTTCAGTACAGTTACAAGAATACGGCAGAAAGGTGTTCTCAGTGTGGTCAGAGACCAGGACTTTGGGTCATTGAGCCAACGAAGTAAGTAAATGAAGAGTGTTAACAATACAACTCTAATAAACAATTAAAATAAATTCGTTTCAATAAGCTCTGATATCATATCAGTTTATTGAACTCCCGAAGTGTTAATATATTTTAATTGTAATGACCGTAACAGGTTAAAGGGCATTTCGATATTGTTGTAAAATCTAACTAATTAATTAAAAAAAAAAAACAACAATTTAGGAAAATATAGTTAAAACATTTATTAAAACTCAAACACAATAAATGGTCGTGCTAGTCACATATATTATTTTTCCGAACCTACAACCTCAAGCTTAGCATTTATGATCACTAATTACTAGGCCAATGGGGGCACAGCATAGAAAATAATGGCGCATTCTGTCGGAGGCCAAGACACAGTTCAGGTCCTCTGAGCCAGCGAAGTAATTATGTAATTACTAGACCTTTCGATCACCAACGGACAAAAATCTAGGACCGCAACTCCGCCTCCTGTACAGAGCATAAGTATTACTTGATTACAACTTATTTGTGCATATCCGTTAATTTATCTGTGCAATAATGAGTCACGGCAGTCAGTTGTTGCTTTGTTATGCGTGTTCTCAAGGTCTGGGCTTTTACAGTCGGTTTTATTATTATCTAGTAGTTACGATGATGTACTCTGAGCTGATTTCGATCACGGCGGTCAGTCAACTACGCAGGAGATATTATGCATAAGAGTGCGCGCAAGAACAGGTGCACTTTCTGTTCCCTCACTCTCATAATCCGTTGGGAAGGCTATCCAACATGAATGGGAAGAGATTCAGTAGTAGTCTCAAGGCTAGTTTCGCCACTAACGTCTTGCACTTCCTTTGTGATAAAACAGGCACGTAAAGAATGAAAATATAGGTTACTAACTGACCCGGCAAACGTTATTTGGCCATAAAAAATATTTAAGGGTGGGTCACTTTTATCATTTAGAGGTATTAAAAATAAATTTCATAAAAATCGTTCCAGCCGTTTCGGAGAAGTTTGGTAACAAACGACAAACAAAAGCCATATTATATTAAATTTAAATACTAAAGTGAATTCTTTTACGAAAAAAAGGAAGAAAATAAGAGAAAAAAAATTACAAAGCGACAATTTTTTAGAAATTGTGTGTTCGCATCTTAGTCGGTATTAAGGTTAATTTTTAAACCGCATTTATCAAGAGTAAACTCTAAAAGGACAAAAAACTGTGAAAGTTGTATATAAATTATAAACACATTATGTAATATATTTAGTTTCAGCATTGCACCCATGCGAAGCCGGGGCGAGTCGCTAGTAAGTTTATATACAACGTTCACAGCTTTTAGTCATTTTAGAGGTTATTCTTGATAAGTGCGGAATGGCCTCCCCGGCCGGTACCGCTGCAACCGCTATGTCCCTGCATTTTAATTTTGTAATATCTTCTAAAATATTCATTTAAATAACACGCCCTAAAAGGCCATATTGATATATATTAAATGCACAATGTATTTAAGGTACTTAATTGGATAAGGATTAATGCTGTATTGCTTAAAATCGCTTCGTAGATAAGCCATTATTTCTTGTAAAAAGTAAAGTAAAAATTTTCAAATCGGACCAGAGGTTCCTGAGATTAGCGCGTTCAAACAAACAAACTGTTCACCTTTATAATATTGGCATAGATAAAATTTGTAAATATGGCGTTACTTCATCAGTTTCGTCTGTTACAGAGATCAAGATATAATTTAAGGACTGTAGTTTAAAAATTCTAACTAAAAACTATCTAAAAGAAAAAAAACCTTCTTAATTAAGTTTCAGGGAAATGAAACCATAAATTAGAGCAAACTAGACCAAAGAATGGTGACACTCCTCTATCGTTACTTACTATGCTAACTGCACTTATAGTACCTAATCTGATAATAGGTCATAAATAACATAGCGTGGGGCCACTTCGCTTTCATTAATATTCATCCAGCTCTACTTCTTGCTTTCGATCTATCAATAATTTAATTAGTCAAATCTGTGAACCGAAGAACATAGCGGAGCGATTAACCATAGTCAGACCTCGAGCGACAATGATCTGACAACATAACATATTCTAAATTGATTTGAGAATATGGTTCTATAGATATATTCTATATTTTCAACAGACTTCGTCAAGAACCGACTTTCTGAAAACCACTTTAAAGGTTTTTTTTTCTTTGGAATATTCTTCTTATATGAATGCACTAGCCGACCCACGCAACCTCGTTTGCGTCTTCTATTGCCCGTAGCGTGATAATTTTCCCCCGTTTTCGAAACATTTTTCATTGGTGCTCCGCTCCTATTGGTCCTAGCGTGATGATATATAGCCTATAGCCTTCCTCGATAAATGGCCTATCTAACACTGAAAGAATTTTTCAAATCGGACCAGTGGTTCCTGAGATTAGCGTGTTCAAACAAACAAACAAACAAACAAACAAACAAACAAACTCTTCAGCTTTATATATTAGTATAGATTTCTTAACGGTGAAATGTGTCAAAAGGAACATTTATATTTGCAGCTTTCTTCTACAAAGTTCTGACATAGGTATATTCCATCGGGCAACTCTTATACAAACTCCTTATCCCTTCAAAGTTGATATTTAGGTACTTCTATACCAATGGCCGTTTTCAATAAAACTGGAGACACTCTATATATTGTTACAAAAATGATCGATTCAATACCTTCATCAATATGCTGGATAAATTTTGTTTCTTTTTTTGGCAAGTTTAAGGTTCGGTCGTCGATCGATTTCCGATACAAATACTCCTTTAAGGTAAATTGACATCGTTTTTAATAATCTGCCTCTAGTTAAATCTGGAGATACATTATATAAACACGGCCATAAAAGTCATAGACCAACACAGAGTACAGGCATCTATGTTAAAAGCATAGAGTAACATAGACTAGATGCGGACCGGAGTGCTCAATGTTATGTTAAAATTTCCGCTAGTCTATAGTCACGGCCTTATAGAAACATTTTTTATTTGACACGATCAAGTATCACTTAATTAATTAGAACTTAGCTATATTACTGCCTAAATAAGAGAACTTTCGTCCATTATGGACACGCTCTTTTGTATACGCTGAATACAGAATGCTACGTTTATATTTCTATTTAGGTCTAAAAGCTTAGTCATAACGATCTAAAATGGTAAATTGCCAAGGTTAGTGTTAGCCGGAGAAACAAAAAATAAAAGAATTTAGAAATATAACCACAAATAGTTTCTTCGTCAGACTTGGGAGGTATTTAAATATCTAAGTTGTTACATTAGCTTTGTGTAAATAAACAAGTCTTGTTGACGGATTTATTACTATACTGTATTACTATATTTTTTGTTTTTTCATTGAATTTTTAATAAACTTAAGTAACGTTTTATTACTACAATACTAAAAAATTATTATGTGATATACCCTATGTCCGGACGAAGCCACATCATGTATTTGAATTAAAACGATTTGTCAAGAAAGATGAAACTGAAATATTTGTGGCCGTATTACTGTAATTACAACAACCAAATTTCACAGAGTGCTCTTGGGTAAATAACGGCAACGTACAATGCGGTCAGAACGTGCAATGACGCCAAAGTCACGCGGACTCTTCCATTCCAAACACAATGGAATTCGTTTAGTTCACCGTAAAGTAAATTCCACACTAGCACCAAGCAGAACGCGCGTTTTTTTTTTGCAAAATTCCGTATGTGTCCTTTCTCTCTCTCTCTAAAGAGGTGTAACACAATAGGTGTAAATGAAAAAACTCGGACTCAAATCCGGAGATTCTTCCTTATAATAGTGGATTGTTTAAATAAAATGAATTGTGCCATATAGAACAATATTCCAAAACTTTCCACGTAGTGTCACTTGGCAAGTTACTTTACAACAGGCAAACTAAAAAGAACTTCACTTTTTAGTTTTTTTTTTTAGTTTAGTTTGGGCTAAGAATAATTTATTTAAAAAAAACATGCTTTTCACGAATATATTTGCATGTATCCAAAAACGGCTTATTGTTAATAATTCGTGCAAAAAGTTTTAAATGTGTGGTGTGTGGAATAAACTCCATAGAAATATCTAAAGGACATTTAACGACTGGAATAGCCGTGTAATACGTATATTTCTTATTGTATCTTGTTTATTGAATCTTTGGAGTTACCTGTCATCCAGGACATTTGTGTAAGTAACCTAGCTTTTAAACGCGGTTTCACACGAGTGATTGTGTCTCTGAATGTGACGAATTTATATACTAGGGTTTATTCCATATATTCTCCTTTTCGGGGTAAGATTCACAAAACTCTTTTTTTTAGCAAGGGTTTTCAACATAAAAGGCATCAGTTGCTAAAACTGTAAGTTTGCAGCAGCAATCGTTTGGATCCGCGTGGAATGGCGAAGATAAATGATTGAGTCAGTTCGAGCAAGTAATGATATATGTATTACAGTATATTACATAAACAGCCTTTAAGTGACCACTCTTCTATCTAAATAAAAATAATAGTTTTAAAAAAACTGAAGAACACGCTTTCTTGACGTAAAGACACTGCCAGTTTTAGGAAAAAAAATCGATAAGCCCAATTATCCTAGCAAAGATAAAGGATCTAACTGTTTAAAATATTGAATTACCATAGGTCCTTGACAGTATGCCAAATTTCGAGTTGATCCGACGTTTTGAAGGGGGTCAAAATGACAGAATCAAGTTCACAGTTTCCGATACATCCATACAAATTTAGCTAATAAAGCGTGTTAAAAACGATAGATGAAGTCGGATTCCTATTAAGTACATTGCAAGTATAATTCATACAAGTCTTGCAATTAACTAGTACTAAAAGAACCATGTACTTCTAAGTACCTAAGACTAAATTTCCTTTATTGTTGACTGTAAAAAGTAGAAGGGGGGAAAAAACCGATGCTGTGACTTATGCAGGTTACTGAAGAATTCACTTTAACCGCTAGGAGGAAATAAAAACAATCCAGTAAACAAGCAGGTCATTGAACAGGTGACTGTAATGGTTCAATAGAAATTGTAATTGACGTGGTCTTTAATACATTTATCACATTTCCTTTAGTAGATGTTGAGAAAACACCTCTGTCCATTAGAATCCAGTATTTTGATGAAGGTGGACACCAAATCATTTAAGACTTATGTTTAATCATTAAACACTATATCAATAAGAAAGGGCTTTTAAAGTACATATGCAGAGGTATATGATCTGCAAAACTTTTGCTGCTTTTTATCATCTGTACTGTACCATAATAGGGTATTCTATCGTAAGCAAGTTTGATTTCTTTGGTCACTTGTAACAACTTCTTTAAAGTGACTCTACTCTGCCTGATGGAAGCATGAGCAGAATTCAAGACTGGACCCACACTATGGCGGCCTAGATGCTTTTACATCATTAGGCCTCCCGGTCACGCTATCACCAATGAAACACGACAGCACGAATGCTGTCATTTTAGGTTGATATAATTTAATCTATTTAGTGTTTATTGTGTGTATCGTCTTTGTAATTGAAACACAATTTAATAGAAAATTATTACTGACTGTGAAACATATTTTTAAACACTCAAAATCTCAGGATAAAGTTTGGCACATTGGCACAAAATTTAAAAACAACGGTCTTCACTTAGTCTTATCATTGTATAGTGTACAAACAATAGCATGCCTTATCACGATAACTATAAGGAAGTTATATGAAATAACTTTGATTTTATGTGACATCATTCAACGTTGATTGAGAATTGGCGCCTATATCCACTGTAAACAGGTTCCAGCCTTGTTCGTTTTAATTTATCTGATTGCCGTTTGATGCTTCGAGAAAATAATTCAAGTTATCTTCAAGTTTTAACGGTTTTTAACTGTAATTTGGAAAATTACGCTGAAGTTACTCCTTATCACTTCGTAATGTGGTCATGGAATATCACATGTGGCTAATGAGAAGATAGTGTTTAAAAAAACACAAAATTTGGCGTTTAAAGTGTAAGTAGTCTTTTTCATATATTTCTTTGT
Source organism: Spilosoma lubricipeda (assembly GCA_905220595.1). Lineage (NCBI taxonomy): Eukaryota > Metazoa > Arthropoda > Insecta > Lepidoptera > Erebidae > Spilosoma > Spilosoma lubricipeda. The sequence continues at coordinate 10,273,174 of HG992296.1, read as the reverse complement.
TGAATAATGTATGTAAACCTACTCAAAAACCGGATTATGAATAATAAGCCAAACGGAATTCATTAGTGCGGTCTTTGCGCATTTTTTGGCAATGAATGTGTATTTCTGAGTTCAACAATAAATAATAAAAAATATATAAGAGATTATGCCATAAAGGTAAAATTCAGAAGTAAAAATTATAATGACATTTATTAATACAATGAACTTATTGTCTTTGAACTAATTTATTATGCCATAAATGAAATGATTCAAAGATAAAAAAGATGTGTTGCTGAATGCGTGACGAAATGTATTAAGCTTTGCTGGCCAAGCTCAAAAGTCCTTATGCATATCCATATACTAGCCGACCCACGCAACCTCGTTTGCGCCTTATATTGCCCGTAGCGTGAAAATTTCCCCCGTTTTTCAAACATTCTTAATTGTTGCTCCGCTCCTATTAGTAGTAGCGTGATGATATATACTCTATAGCCTTCCTCGATAAATGGGCTATCTAACACTGAAAGAATTTTTCAAATCGGACCAGCGGTTCCTGAGATTAGCTTGTTCAAACAAACAAACAAACTCTTCAGCTTTATATATTAGTATAGATAGATTATTGCATATGTCAACACATATGTTGACGTAACGCATTCTGTAGGACAATGTCAGCAGAACGTGTGAATGGGGAAATTAATATCTATTTACTACCTATAGAGCTAGATTTTCTTATACATAATCCGATAAAGAACTATGCGGTCATCAAGTAAAGATAGTGAGCGGTGAAGTAGATGAGAAATGTCATTATTATTCGGTACTTACTTAACTGCTGCATTGTTAATGTGACCGATGTAATCGTTTTTGTAACGCACTTGTAATAAACAGTTATGTTAAATTGACACAATCGTGACCATGAACTGAAACTCGAAAGTATGTCCTTGCTAGAAATGCAAAAGTAGTGGTATTTTGCGATCATATGAGAATAGTGTCAACTACGAATGCATTATTTGTTCATTTTAGATCATAGGAAATTCACTTATTATCTCTTTGGTAATTGCAAAAGAAGTGGTAATTTGTAATCGTGATCACTGCAAATAGAAAAGTATACTATTTACTTAAAATTTTCATAATTACTTAGTGGAGTATATACAGCTTCATATACATATTTATGTTTATTCAGTGGCTATCTCTTCTGTAAACGCAACTTGTGCGTAATTTTCATTCTTGCACAAACTGTGATGGCCATGGCCTCTATAGATATGAAAGTTGTGGCCATTTTCGATCATGCGAAAATAAAACCTGTTGACGCTGTAAATAAATTTGGATCATTTTGCAGCTTAACAACTAGGTAGTTTTTTTATGGAATCGGGGGCAAACGAGGAGACGTGTCACCTGATGGTAAGTGATTACCGCCGCCCATGGACACCTACAACACCTGAGGCGTCACAAGTGGGTTGCCGGCCTTTAGGGGATGAGGAAAGGAATGTGGGGATGGGTTGTTGTATGGGCCTTCGGTATCCTCACTCACTCGGTGAAATACAGCGCAAGCGCTTTTTCACACCGGTTTTCTGTGAGGCCGTTGTATCACGCCGGTCGAGACGGCCCATTCGTGACGAAGCGTGTAAACAATATAGTACAAAAATATCCTAATATCTAGTTAATATTTGAATATTTTATACATATGATACATGTAAATTTTTAGCCTTGGTAGCATTAACAACTAGTTTAATGTTAATTTAGGGTTGAAATATTTGCGGCGAGGGACTGACGCATCGAATTGTCAAGCTGCGTCGGTCACAGTTGCGAGAGGTCCTGGTGGCGGAATGGCGGGACAGACTTTCAAGTCCTTCTGCCGGCCTCGTCACTAAAAAATCACTTAAAATGAGTTTAATTCTAAATATAAAAAAAACACTAAAATAAGATATGTCACACGAAAAAAAACCTCTGCTCTAAAATGAAAGAATAGAATATAATTTTAGTTTAGTGACCTAACAACAGAATAAGAACCATTTTTCTTTAGCGTAAGCCCACGCGGTTCGGGTAATCAAACGTAGGTAATTACTATTTACTATTAAACGGATATTTGTAAATAGTAACATGTCTGCGAGACGTCTAGAAACATGCCAACGATAACATTGTCCTCATTGAGGTTTCCTCTATGACCAAAGATTACCAGTCCGTTTTTATTTTCTCAATGGCTATTATACATTTTTTTATATAAGTAACTAGCTGAACCCCGCGGTGTTACCCGCGGTTATTTTTGTACCGCGAGTAACGCCGCGGAACAAAGTTAGTCTAAAAAAGTAGCCTAAGTTACTCCCTGGATCATCAGCTACCTGCCAGTGAAAGTCCCGTCAAAATCCGTCCAGCCGTTCCAGAGATTACCCGGAACAAACAGACAGACAGACAGACAGACAAAGATTTTTTTAACTACATTTTTGGTATATGTACCGTGTATACATACATATGCATTTAGTAAAAAGCGGTTATTTTAATATTACAAACAGACACTCCAATTTTATTTATTTGTATAGATGTATAGATAAGTATAAGAGATACAGGGAGCAAATTAATAGAGGGCCTTATTCATAGTTTGCCTGTATTATGGTCACCTGGTTGCTGATAAAACACAGACACTGGAAAAAAAGATCGCTTTCATCACATAATTTTTTGCTTAGACGGACAGAAAGTAGTGGACACAGGAGCCAAAATATTGACTGTGCAGTTGGCGTAATAGTTTAAGCGGTCATCACTAAGCAACGGCGAGATGATGTGGATTCGATCCCCGCATGAGGCAACACTATGTGTGATTCACAAATTTTTAAACTTAGTCTTGTTATTTTATGTCCGCTACATTAATGTTAGTACCCTCCGCCACAGCATGGATTTCTAGTGCAGAAGTTATATTTAATACCTATGTGAAAAAATAGTAAATTGAAATATAAAAAACGTTCATAGACTCAAATCATACTTACTTAAAAGTTCATTTGAAAGATCTTTGTTCTTTTTAAAATGCAGCCGCACACTAATAACATAAAATTCGAATTTAGTACGTGACGTCATCTAGAATCTAAAGGAAACGCCCGCCCGTCCCGTATCCCGGGAGGGAAGTCATCATTCCCATATCGTCTCTAGCAAAGTTCCATCCTGAAATAAAATTTAACCAGTTTCCAGTGAACTTTAACATTTCTTCTTTTCAAAACATGTTGTAGAGTCCAGTTAAGAGGGATAGAGATCAAATTAAAATTGCCAGTCTATAAACAGCTGTTGACGAAGCGTTCGACTTTCGAATGTTTTTATTTTTAAATTCACTCCGTGGATTTGTAGGGTTGTATTATTATAGTTTGCAGCTGTAGTTTGTATAGTTGTAATATAAAACACTAATATTATAAAAACATGTGTGGGTGGATGTATTGTTGTCCGTTCTTTAACTACGCCAGAACAACTGAATGGATCTGGATGAAATTTGACGCAAAGATAGATTACAGTCTGTTCAATGTTTCATGAATAAAAATAGCCTTTATGCTACATATTTTGTATTGGAAAAATTCTGCGTAAAGTACTTAGCGGGTAAAAGGTCGAACATTATAACTGGTAAAAATAAAATATGAATTCAAAATAGTATATTTACACAAAGCGGTTTTTTGGAACGGAAATATGCGGTAATCGGAAGTGACGTAGAGAGTATATACACACCAAGCGTTCAAATATAATTTAGGACAAATTTTAAAGCTAATCCATGTTAAATTCTTGAGATTACTTTAACAAAATAGCTGAGAAGGCTATTAATTTATACTTTCGATTGTATTACTGCACTTAATACATCGTAAAAATATATTTTGGAATTAAACTCATTTCTACTTATTCCACTATTTAAATTCACTTTAATCCTTACTGGTCTCGTCCTATGGCACTAAATGTTTTAAACCTTTTCTAGTGCTATGAACACGATCAAATCATGTAGACTTAAGTAACTAATTTTTTTATGTTTATTTATTTTATTTTAGTCATACTTAGTATTCTTATCTATGCAAGTTTCAGACATGGAGAACTAGCTGTTGACCGCGGCGTTGGTTATCGCGGCAAACAGTAGCCTATGTGTTATTCTGATGCATAAACTATATAACTGTAAAGTTTCATCCAAATCTGTTCAGTAGTTTTTGCGTGAAGAAGTAACAAACATACACACTCACAAACTTTCACCTTTATTTAGTGTGATTTATAATAAATATCTAGTTAAAGTTATGTGTACAAGCTAAGTCGTAACAGAAAATCGTAAATATCCTTTCAAATTTTAAATTTAGAACATGTTTTTTTGACCTCTACATTTACTGGTTTAATAGTAATGACTAGTAGAATGGACGACATTTATACTAAATGTATCAGTCACCGCAGCATGCTCATAAATGTCTGCGTCGAGTAATAACTATAAAAAGTACTATAAAAAAACAAACAGGGGAATGCATCAGTGTGTACACGGACTCAAGCACATATGTTGTGACGTAAACTAACGAACTAGAACGAGAGAATATTCGTAATTTAAAATTTGGTTGTAGTTTTTATTATAGTAGATGAAAGACTTTCGACGGAAATGGTAAAACGGTCAATTGAAACGTAGTCTTTTAAATAAAAAAAATAGAAGCTACTATTAATACACATTCAGGGTTGACCATTAGTGGAAATATCCTTATGAGAGAGAGGATACTATTTATTAAAAATTTACTGCACTATTACCATTCATTAAAAAGGTTAAACGCTCATTACCACAGAAGTCCTAACATCTAGATCTGTCAGCTACAAAATTTTCAGACTTAATTTTTTTAAGTTATAATTTCCATAGGGTATAATGATGACATTTTAATTTTTGTCAGTGTACACGTCTACCAGGATGTATCATCTTTGATGACTGTGTGTTGCTTTTGAGAAATAAAATTATAATAACAAACAGTGGGCAAGAGAAACAAGCCCAGAGCCTAATGCAAAGAGCCTAGAGCAAAGATACGTATGACTGACGAATGAAATGGAATAAAACAATCGTCATTTCCGTGAATAAGAAACTTGTATTTCGAATCACATCAGTTCGTTACTAATGCATTTGGTTTAATAAAAAGTTCCCCGAAATGGACGCCAGGAAGAACTCTAGAATTCGCAGTACTCATAATAGGTAGCATGTAGAAATGTATTCACTGATAGAATAATAAGTGGCAATACAAATACTATGGCTATAGATAAATTAGCATGTGTATTTGTACCGAAGCATATCGATTGTCTGTCGGAAATTGTCAATGATTCATTAGACGAGCAGTGTGTATATTTACTCGATTAATACTTACCACACTACGTCTTAATTATATTCAGAAGTTTAAACAATTATGATTAAACATCAACTAAACCCTGCGGACCAAGCGGCGACTTGAAGACAATGGCTGGCTGGTAGTGGAGGCCTTCTTCCAGCAGTTAACGGCAATACGCTAATGATAATGGAGGGGTAAACGAGCAGGGTCACCTCATGCAGAATGTCTTTAGCCGCCAAGGACACTTGAATGTTCGGAATGCGTACTGTGTGTCGTCGAACGCGCTCACTCTTGAGAGCAAGCTGATGTGAAACCAAACTCACACTAGGTTTCAAGTGACCCATAAGCCCGTTTAAGCCTCCCGTAAACCCTTGTACTGCTCGGCAATATCTCAGGCGACAATTTGTTCCATTACTTGATTGTGTGAGCCAAAAAGTTTCTCTATATAAGGCAAAACGTCAGATGGTATGATATGAACTTCCTTTTGAAACTCCAAATCGTGTAAATGATTAGCATACGAAGTAGAGGGACATATTTATTTATCACCGTTCCATTACGGGTTCAAGAAGGTCGTAGTACTTTGTTGTGACGAAATATGCCTTCCGCTCGCCAGAGTATAACTGTACATTGATTTGCAAGAAACATAAAATACAGACATAATTACGACATTTACTAACTGTAGGTACCTTCAAATTTCATGATTTTGACTTGAAATTTGTATGTAATGGAGATCAAACATACTAAGTATGCATATTAAAACCACAAGCCCTTTTTATTTGGGAAAAGTTCATATTTTTGTTTTAGTATTAATTTTGTTTCATGTTTTATACAGCTTAGTAATAAAATTGTGGGTTAGAACTAACTGAAATCTATAATACAAGCTATTACTTGCCAGTTTTGTTGTTTTGGAATGGGATATTGTTAACTTTTTTGGTAACTTTCTCAAATACATACCTCATATAGATAAATTACTTGAAAACAAAGTCTTGAGTGAGAATCTTTTATACAACTGCTCACTCAGTGGACAGGGTGACTGTCTACCAGACAAAGGTCTAAGAATCTGGCAACAGACTTAAAAATAGAGAAAGTCAACAACTCTATTCATTGCTTGGGTCTCATAAGAGTAGATAACAGGAGCAACGTACATATGACTACACATACCTTATTCCCATCTAGTTAATGTGGTATATACTAAAGGCTATTGATGTAAGGTAGACTAGTCATCATTATCGTCATCGTCAGCCTATTGCAGTCCACTGCTGGGCAAAGACCTCTCCAATTGCACGCCACTTACTTCAATCTTAGTAGATTAGTAGTAACAGTAAATAATGTTAAAAATAATGCTATTTACTTTTTTACATAAGTAATTTTAACTTCAACAAGAGAAGCCACTGCTTAAAAACGAGTTTTAGCTTACTTTACCATACTGGCCACACACACATTAGTATAGGGTTTATTTTCTCTTTGCAAGGATGTTGTCCTGCATTATAACTCACAAAGGACTGTACTGATTTTTACTTTTCCTTTACCACCAACTCTAAATAAGAACAGAATAAAAACTATGTAAGATATAACATAATTTTTAAAATCTGCCACGTGACAGTTGGATTCTCACAGGAAGCCTCAACAGGCAACAAAATTCATATTTGCTGTATGAGATCCTACTTTAAATATTTATTTTATACTGTTTTTGGTATTTGTTGTTATAACGGTCACAAAAATTCATCTGTAAAAAAAATCAACTGTCTTGCTTTCATGGTTCATAAGATACAACCTGGTGAGAGACAGACAGCAGAGTCTTAGTAAATGGTCCCGTTATTACTCTTTGGGTACAGAAACCTAAAAATCATAAAAAGAAAGATTTTGAAGAAAAATTTTTTTTTTTGCATTTCGTTGTAACTAAAAACCTGGCTTAAACTTCAGAAATTAGTACTTAAATGTTTAGATGTTCAATTAATGTCAATAACAATCTAATAAGTTGACAGTATTTCATAAAAAAAGAGAATTAAGATACCAGAAAATTAAATATGATTCTTTGAAATGAAACAAAATTGCAACCACACAAAAGAGACACTAAAAACCAGACATAACTATAACTTGGATTATTAGTTTGTTTACTAAAATATAATAATATAATACAATATAGTTCTAAAAAAGTTTTAGATTGACAAGGTAATGTTTGTCCAAAGTTATTCATTTTTCAACTTTCTAACTTTAAAATTGTTTACAACAAGTGTTTTTATTTCCTATATATACAAAAAAAAACTAAGAGAAAAACTTATACAAACTACAGTCAATTTATATAGGTCATATCCTAGAACTCTACGTAGGAAACCGAAGGCATGTGAAAGCACTAGACACTAATGCTATACAACAACGAAACTTTGATTTTAAAACTGAAAAACTTTCAAATCGAAATAGTAACGTAAATCACAGAAATATTATTCTTACAGTAAAAGCTTTAAAGATATAACTTACGTAGTTCCAGAGCTTCCGTTGTACCGTTTGTCAATGCTAATATTATGAATAAATGCACCAAGCACAAAACACAAACATGATCACTGAACATTTTGACACCAAAAGTTGTTATGGACATTTTAACACAAAACTAGCGAGAAAAGCTAGGAAATAACTTGTTATTTATGAAGCAAGCTCATTATGTCTCAAACTAGTCACTGCACATTATTTAATTCACTAAATACTACGTCAACACCATACACAGCTCGCTCCGCTCGCATGAACAACCGACTAAATTTATTTTGACGTATTACGCTACAGACACACAGAGTGCAAACAAAAAGTTGTTTTTTTTTTAATAACTAGAATTTACGGCTTTGGGTTCTAGCCCATTTAAGCGAGGAAAAAAGTTATTTTTGAAGAATTTGATTTTACGGCTCTGGGTACAGTCTTTTTTAGCCAGTCGATGAAATTTGAATGGAGACAGTTTGATGGAGAGCTTTCTTTTAAGTTTACAAGTTTTTTTCCACAACTTTCATAGTTTACTTCACACGCGTCACTCGGAAGTAAATTGAGTCTGTTCAAATGAGTGAGAATGTAGCAATGGACAAACTTTAGTCTGTTCATATGGTTATGAACTTCCTGCTGTCTATGTTTTCATTCTTGTAGATTTGGTGGGCTTCCCTGGATCGTCGCTCGCCATAATTTTCCCTTTGTGTACTTATATATTCCGGTATTCATGCCACGTGGGAGAGCCACGCTTCAGCATGAATGGGCCGGTTCGACCGGCAGGGCCGTCTTTACCTAAGCTGGGGCCCCTGGGCACATAAGAGTTTGGGGCCCTTTTGGAAATTAAAGAAAGTGTATTATGCCAAACTTTTTTCTACTGTGATAATTTTTATTATGAGTAATCGTGTATGCTGTTAGTTTTTTGGTTATATTAACAGTAGTGGTTTCTTTCAGGTTAAACAAAACCACCTATTTATTTTTACGTATTCAGGTTCGATGAATTTCAGATTTAAGCCTTCTGACATGTAAAAGAGACTTTATTATATAAACACTCTTAAAACCACATAATAACTCAGACTATACAGTCCTTAATGACTGCCGAGATCGCTCTGTTACTTATATCACTCAGATATTTGTCTCTCTGTAGCTCAAACTAAACTGCCTTCTCATACTAGATTACTCTATTACTAGATAATTCGGGAAAGTTCAACAGCCTCTCGAAACGCCCAGTTCAGAAAAACGCTGTCGAATGTAAACAAGCCAATCAACAAAAATCAGTCCATATTCGACGCTATGTTTATTCTCTTAAGTTTTATTATTCTGTGCCTCATCGCTATTGTTACCACGTCATATTTAGCCAGGTGGTGGATATGCACTACTTTGAACTCGATTGTCGCTGCATCCTGTGGGTCACGTCGTAAATTCAATTAATCACCTTGTACGGACCCTGTGAATTTTGGGGCTTTTCTATGCATATTTATCGGGCTCTCAGCCAAACTAGTGCACCTTTAGCAAAACCGTTTGAGCGCCAGAAGTATCGGGTTTTCTCGTTCCGCTCGCGATGTCAACTGAAATTAGTTTCCATTCCGTTTTACAATTGCTGTTATTATTGGTTTCGCGCCTGTGGGCTTTTTTACAGCAGCAGCAGTATACAAGTAGTAAATATACGTGACGAAACACCCACGGGCCGTCACTTCACCGGGGTTTGCAGCGGGGCGGTGTGTCAGAATCAGAGCGACTAAAACCACACGGTGTGCCACTCTACGCCTGAGACGGGAGGGATCCGGGAACTGCTGTTATTAACACATCCGGACCCCTGCCAACGATTGCCCGCACTGAAGCGGGAACCGTCCGGTGTTAACAGAACTCTTAATTTAGGCGACGTACGGCACACGAGTCCGTCGTCGCCTCCTCGCAGTTGGCCACTAAAGCGCTGTGTAAAGCCTTGCCTGACCATCCGCGACCACACTCAGAGCGGCATGAGACGCTGATAGGCGCGCCTATCGGGCCCACTCGAAACTAATTTGCCGCCCGGTTCCCCGGCGGCGGATTAGTTCCGAGTGGAGGTTGTCCTCCCGGGCCTTCTCCGCCACCTCTTTCTGCGAATTTGCCTCTTCGCAGAAGGTTGCGACCGCGGTAAATAAAACTGCTGTCGCTACCGGCCGTAGAGTGAATGACGGCCGGTAGCAAGAGATCTCTTCCGATGACTGCAGTGAGGGCCCGACGCTGCGATGCCCAAGCGGGGCAAATCGGGGTATACCAGAAGTCTAACAAATGTGAGTACGAATAGGAATGACGTCATTTCAAACCTCCTTCACGTCACCAAAATAAAACATTAGTCAACAATACAAGAGAATAGATGATGCATAAACAATTATTTTTCGGACACAGCGACATCTAGTGCCAAACTAAGCAGAGCTTGTACTATGTGTACTGGACAACTGATATAAATACATAATAACTAAACTTTTTTATAAGTACACATTAATTAAAAAAGAAAACACCAAAGCTCCGAAACAAATATTTGCAGATTTAACTGATTTAGTAACTAAATAAGGACAGTCAGATCAGAAGCTCCTAACTTGCTTTTAAGTTGCTTCTGAATTTCGAAGACTTAATTCAGCCAAATGCAATAAGCACTTTAGGATTCGCTTAATTGTATTAGTTGAAAAATCATTAAATATTCCACGTTGCGATTATGTGCTTTATGTATATAGAATTATGCTATATTACTTATCTAATGTTATTTTTCTTAATATTATAAATTGTGTAAGAAAATAACTAAATTAAGTGTTAGTGGGCGAGGCACCTTGCTCGCAAAAACGAAAGCCGATGGGATCATAAAGTTCTTAAGAGATGACCGAGATGACCAACCGACGACCTACCAACCAACACTGCAATAACATGTATAGGACATGTTATTGCAGCGTTGGTTGGTAGGTCCCCCACAGGGTAATGCAGTAGTGCACCCGATGACCGACAACTGTACGCTCATGCCAACGTTGAAGATATAGCAACAGCAATCGACGAGATAAACTCAGATCTTCTATCGAAAACTGGTCAGAGAAGTTTGGACTATCAGTTAATTCGACAAAATGCCAAGCTAAAATAATCGGCAGCCGCTATTCGATGAACAGAGTCGATCTCGAGATGTTACCGAAGAGAATCTTAAATTGTACCACTATCCCTATTTGTTCAACGGTAAAAGACCTAGGCTTACATCTCGATTGCAGTTTTACTTGGCGTGATCAACTTATATACGTATGTCAGAGGGTTACCAACATCCTGAGGACATTATACCCTTTTAAAACTCCTGGTGAAAACTAAATCAACGCTTGTGCAGTCTCTAGTCATCCCTTTAATCGACTATGGCGACGTGTGCTACTGGTGTCAGAAATAATCTACGAATAGATTCGAGATCGTTTGACATGTTATTAAATCTTGTGATACCGTTTATTCAAAAACAAGAACTATGCTACGAGACATTATAAGTGCAAAAGAAAGATTGGTAATAATATTAAGATTTCTTGCAATAATTGAAAACGCGTATCAAGATTTATCATAATTCAGTTCTTTAATTTTCTAGCCCTTGCTGACAAAAATATCCCTGAAACACGGACTATTTATAAATGTCTGGCACATTAATAAAAAGATGAGTGAGTGAGTACCACACAAAAGTATACGTCCTCACGCACGGACAGTTGTGTGGCGATTGAAGTTAGTAACTAAATGCGATTACACCTGCCTAAATGCATTTCTAATTAGGTTTCTAAATGATTCAGTCAGTCAGAAACCATCCTAGCTTCTGAAGACGCTAGTTTGCTAACTGCAGATTACATTTGACTAAAGTCATTAAAAACTGAACTGAACTAACTGAAATAAGATGACTAAATTCAGGCAAAGCGCTAAAGGCAGAGAAAATATAGAATTTAGGATTTAACGATCGTAAAAAAGGTGAAAGAGTCACAACTTTGTACGCTTTCATGTTTCAACCGAAAAAAATATAAAAATTGAAAGCCTAGTAATTATGTTTATTATTTCTTATTTTAATGTACCTACAACCTGTTTTTTTTTGTGAAAAAAATGTAATGTGTCCAAAAATTTATAACGAGAACATAATAATATGTCTGAGAAAAAAAAGTCGGTTCCTCGGGGCCCCCTTGAGAATGGAGGCCCTGGGCCCGTGCCCCGAGTGCCCTTATGGTAAAGACGGCACTGTCGACCGGACTGATACCACGCCGTGAATTTGCGCTGTGTTTCACTGATTGACTGAGGCTACTGGAGGCCCATACCCAACCTCTCCTCACATCCCTTCCCCCATCTCCCAAAGTTCGCCAAAGCACTTGTGACGCCTCTGGTGTTGCGGGTGTCCTTAGGCGGCGGTAATCACTTACGATCAGGTGTTACGTCTGCTCGTTTGCCACGCAATTCCATTTAAAAAACTACCTAAGTAGTTGTTAAGTTGCAAAATTATATTTTCTGTTTTTTAATAGGACAGTCCCGAGAAATTGCAGGGTGTGCGCCTTAGCTGTTGATACATTTGGCAACTTTATTAGAAGTGCATTCGTTAAAGGTGTGCTCCTCTGAGCAGATTCAACATTTTTGCGCTGATGTACAATTTTTTGAACCATGATTAAATTTAAAACACTTGAAATATTGGAGCAAAGGCGCGTTATATTGGTACACTCGAAACCTAAACAAGTTCAAATATACATTGATAAAAATGTGAGACTCACAGTTTGGAATGGTTTAATTAGACCATTTTCTTTCTTTGTAAACCTACGTACGCCTATAATTTCAAATGAGCATGATAGTTTTTTAAAGAGCTCCTCATTACTAATACTGGTGGCCTTGTGGGTTCGTAACGTAGCACGCTGACTGTTTCCACCGCTGCCGCCCCGTCGCAAAGTTAAAAGCCTTTAGTTGGTGCTTCAGTAAAAATAGGTCGTTTTTCAGGAAATTGTTTGCATTACATGACTGGGAAAAGGTAACGCAGATTTTATTTGCGTCGATCCTCCTAATATTGGTCATGCCCTTGATGTCACTTTTGGAGAGATTTGTGGTAGGTAACGATCGGATTGTTGTTATCAATTTTCTCATTATCTTTGGTACTTTCTACAAAAACATTAAAATCTCCATTCACCGAATTCTCCAGAAACAGTATCTTATAGCTAGGTTTTACATACACTTTGTAGAGGTCTTCATCGTCTGCTGCAGTGCCGGCATTTCGGTTTGGATTTTTTTTCGGTTGCCCTGGGCGGGTCTTTGCCGTGCCCGTCCAGCATTATTACTATTTTTGATATTAAAAGCCTTCCAATGAAATTCTAACTAATTAAAACAGCATAAATAATATTTAGAAAAATAAGCTTGGAAATTCGCTTCTAGTGCGTTAAAAGACGAGCCATAAACAAAAAACAAAAAGTAGACCTACCTTAGTATTGCCATTCGTTAATAAATTTTCCTACCAAAAACAGCAAAGGACAATGGCAGATTTTTATGTTACATTCGTACCACCTGGCGTGTCTCATGTTATTTATTTGGCTGCTAATGTCACCGACAATAACAACTTAAATTCCTAGTTTTTTACAGCATTGCGTTACAAAGTTATTTTGGTTTTTGTTTTTAATGAAATACATGGATCACAAATCATTTGTCATTATAATACAAGATGGCGTAACTTCATAAACAAAATCAAACGTCTACGATATTCTTGATTCGTCAATAAAATGTTGTGCTTTTACTAAATGCATTAATAAATATCGATTAAAATATATAATGGTTTATTTATTAAATATTTTAAGTTATGTAAAATATTTTCTGCAATGCAATATTTTCTGACACACAACGCCATCTAGTTTTCAAACTAAGTAGACTTTAAACATTGTGTATTTAGAGCATTATTAAAATTCTAAAAATATAATAAATACATGATAATAATTAGGATGATTTACTTATTAAACGGTACAAATCTCATAACGATTCATTAAATACTGCCAGCAGTACAGGATCTGCCATTGTCCTTTTATTCAAGAAAAATGTCATGGTTAAATGGATTAAAAATCTGTACTGAAGTAATAGGATTTTAACATCGCTACTCATCTGTTTGTAATAGGTCTTTACCTTTTTTTTTTTTTTTTTTTTTTTTTAATGGGACTAATCCCACCCACACGCCCACCGCTGTAACTCCTGTACACCAGGATCAACAGCAGTGACCCACGAACACACCGAATTATGACACTCGGGAAGTCCCAGGAAAAAATATTAACTGTCTTGGAACCCGCAACGAAATTAATCAGAAGAAAAACAGGAGGAGTTGGAAATATGATAAGTCCACTTCCCTCCTTAGCAAAGCGGGAGACAAAATGAAGTCAAAATAGGCAGACACCTTTTTTTAAACCGGGAAGCACCACGGATAAAGTATTAGGGGTCCTAAGTGAGCTATATTTGATTACTATAGTATGTATGGCAGAATCGCCTAAACGCACGGAAATTCACCGCAGTTGACACAAGATCCCCATAGTATACCGCCCCAGATGTCATTTGTAAGCTATTTAGCATTGTGTTACGTTCATTGTACCAAAGACTACACTCCCAGAGAACATGATGAGCCGATTGTTCACAGCTAGTATCGGGTGTTGAGCATTGACACAATGGTGAATCGACTAATTTAAATGAGTGTAGTTTGCTCTTAAAGTTACCGTGGCCCGTAAGAAATTGAGCGACACAGTGATCTACCTCGAGCCATGTCCTCGACATCCGTTCGCGAACAGATGGAAAGAACTGGTAGAGGTGGCGCCCCTTAGATGATTTGTCCCATCGTTGTTGCCATTCATCCATTAGGTCGTCATAGACATTGGATTGCTGTTGAAACAATCTTATGATTTTATCGCGGTCTCGTACGCCCAAAAAATCGCATTCCATGTTTTGTTTTGTAGAATAGTACATGGCTGCACGTCTTTGCACCTCGAGATCGACCGGAAGAACACCCGCCAATACCGGTAATGCCTCAGTACTAACCGTCCTATATGCTTTGCATAAGAAGATTAATGCAAGTCGTTGGCCTTGTAGCAGTTTGCGACGGACAGCACCTACAGTCGCTCTATCGGCCCATACGGGAGCACCATAGCAAACAGCACCCAAATAAGTAGCTCCATATATGATTTTTAATGTATTAAATGAAAGACCCCATGTGGCAGTTGATATTCTCGTCAGAGCAAAGAAACTTTTTTTAGACTTTTCATTAACTGTTCTAATATGTTCGATAAATGAAAAATTTCTTTCTAAAACTAATCCCAAATAGCAAACCGAGGTTTTATTTTTAACAGTAACATTTTGAAATTTAATACACGGCGGTGATTTGAGGTTACCTTTCAGAAGTAGCTGGAAGGTTTTGTTTGGTGCAAAAGTCAAGCGATTACGTACACCCCATAGAGATACTAAGTTCAAACATCTATTAGCCAGACTCTCAAGCCCCGCTCTAGTATCAGATTCCACCAGTAATAAACCGTCGTCCGCATACGCGTTTAGAGTACATCCGGGTGGTATAGGTATTGTAAGAAAATCGTCGAAGCCTATATTCCACAAGTATGGACCTAGCACCGAGCCCTGAGGACACCCCATCGTAAGCGCCTTCGACACAGAATGATGCCCAAGTCTTAATTTTGTTGTGCCTTGTGTGAAGTATGAGGAGATTAGGGAATAAATATTTTTAAAGCATCCTCTTGATTTTAATTTTAGCAATAACATGGGCCACCACGCGTTGTCGAAGGCGCCAGATATATCTAAGAAGATACCTAAGACGTATTGAAACCTTGACTCGGTGACAGTTTTCCTTACAGATATGACCGCATCTGTTGTTGATTTTCCCAACGTAAATCCGAATTGTCTATCATGAAATTTAACTCCACCCGGTAGAAGTCGAGGCACTACAAGACGTTCTAAAAGCTTTCCTAGCGATGGCAACAGTGTTATAGGTCGATAGGACCCAGGATCGTCCGGCGGCTTATCGCCGTGTTTTGGTATTATACGAATATTACCGCACCGCCAAACACTAGGAAATACTCCTTCCGCAATGCAACGTTTAAAAACTGTTAAAATCGTATCACCCGAGAGTTTACAAGCTTCTTTTATCATTTTATTTGATATTTTATCGTCGCCCGAAGCCTTGTTTAGTGGTAATGACCTAACAATACCAAGAAATTCGTCTGAAGATGGTAAGTCAGACGTTGGAGACAATGGTGGTTCGATGGCCCACTGCCTAATTTGTCGGTGATAATCAGTGTCATCCTCCGGCCGATCGTCGGGCACAAGTGATTCTAAAAGATATTTTGCTGTTTCTTCTACTCCTGTAGTATAACTGTTATGAATTTTGATGTTCTGTACGTATGCAAGGTCGATAGATCTATTTGCCTTAAATTCATGATACAAAGGTGACCACGGACCCTCTCTATCGAGTTTATCTACAAGTTTGCGTATTAAATTTCCCTTTGATTTCTCCACTGCTGCCCTGTAGTGAGACCTAGCAACTCTAAGAGCAATGAGAGCATTATTGTAAATATCTCCTGTTACGTTACGCTTTTTAATGACATTTAGTTTTTTACGAGCTTTCCGATGGATTCTACGTAATTCGACCAATTTATAGTTCCACCAATCACATCTACGAGTGCTAGTGATAGATCCGCGGCCTATACAAACATCAGCACAATATGTGAAAGTGTCTGACAATATTTCTGCGCTTTCCTCAGCTGATAGACAACTGCGAGTGAAGTCCTTGGCATGTACTGCAAAGAGTGAACCAAATAAAGCCCAATTTGCCCCTTTAGTTTTATATCTAAAATTGTACGGAGTTATTAGTGGATGTTGTGCAACAATTGGTATGAATTCGTACACGATTAAGCGGTGATCACTACAGGATGCGTCCGGTAGGACACGCCATCCAGATATCGAGACGTCGCCGCGCGTAAGCGTCACGTCAATAGAAGACTCACCCATGGGGCTGCAAAAAGTTGGTGGTGCATCAGGGGTATTGTGAATGGTAAGATTCATTTCCGCAATAAAATCTTCAACCGCACAGCGCCGGGCCATGTCAGTTGAACGCAGCTTGCCATACCATAAAGTAGAAGATGCATTGACATCAGCGCCAATGATAATTTTGTGTCCCACGAGGGACCGCAAAACGAAACGTAAATGATGTAGATGAGGATCAATGGGATGTGAAAACTGAAAATAACAGCTCACTACATAAACCTTACAGGTGGAGGATGAAATCTCAGCAACGGCGCAGTGTGACGTCATAAGGTTACGCAAAGATGTTACCGTAAAAGTAGAACTTGCAACATATATCCCAGCCCGTGACCGGCCATCTAGTTGTACTACATTGTTCCGCAAGCGAGCGCTTTGATATTGTTCTTGTATAAGGACAATATCTAACTTTTGTTCCAAAACTAAATTGTCTAATTCTGACGTAGCTATTTTGTCATTATGAAGGTTTAACTGGCCTATTGAGATATTATCCATTATTAATTAAGTACTACAATTACTAAACTACTGCTGTAAAACTATTCAGTAATTAGTGTTTAGGATTAGCTGCTCTAATTTAAGTTTATATGTGGAGCAGTCCTGTGATCCACATCGATGGTCACATGGTTTTTTGTACCGGCTGCATTGTGCGCATTTCGGTTTAAAATCTGGTGTGTCCTTAATCGAACAAGCTCTTGTATCGTGGCTGCCGGCGCAATTGGCACAGGTAGGAGTTTTAATAGTGCAAAACTTTTGAACATGACCGAATTGTTGACAGTTTAAGCAACGAACTACTTCTAAGTCGTCTATAAACCTACAAGTGGCCCAGTCTATGTATAATTTATCTTTTGTGCTAGCTAAGTGTTTCCTAACTTCTGTCTCTAATTCTAAGCCTATCCATTGGCGTCCGTGTTCTAGTTTACGATGCCTGACAATTTTGGTTGATTTTAAAAAGTCGCTTTCAGTTAATTTTAATTCGTCCTTGATATTCTGACGATATAAAGCTGTTAGGAAAGTACGATCCTCCATAGAACTGGGTACGTCTTTTACAATTATACGGGGCCTTCGGCCTTTCGGTTTTTCTAAGCGTAAGCCTGCTGATTTAATGGCGTTTACTGATTCTAGTTTTTTAAGCTGCCTTTCATTTGCAACCCGCAACACGACGCCTGCCCTTGCGGTTTTTTTAACGCCTACAATTTGAAAACCTTCGTCACTGGGCTTAATAGCCTTCATGAGAGCCTGTTTTGTGGCCGACGAAGTTGCATAATCCGTTGAACGTTCCGTTGTAGGATACGCAATAACACACGGCCTAGATACGCGCGCCTCAGCGGACACCGGACACGGAGCCGAACCAGGCGGTAAGCGAAGCTTAAGCTTGTCCGCGTACGTAAATCCCGGCTGTTGAACCGCGATACCGCCCACCTGGCGCTCGAGATTCGCTAATTTCGTTTCATTGCTAGAAGATTTAATTGCCAACAATGAGACGATACCGGTAATCCGCTGGGTTATGTCCATAATCGCCGTCCTATTGCCCACATTCATTCGCGACCCTTGATCGTTTACTAATTCGTTAATTTTTGCCAAATATTCGGTTGCCTGAGACACCAACTCAATATAGTCAGACGCCCCACAACTATCATGACCACTAAGAGACGAAATACTCCCGCCCGAGCCCGAAGCCCTAATTCTTTCCGTTCTAATGTCCTTTGGCGATAAATTTGTTGGCGACATTCTACCAAACAATCCCTTACCGGTTGGTGTTGAAAATTCGTTTGTACCACCGGGATCCGGTAACTCGCCAACAACCGACATGGTCAAATAATGACACACCAGTTAGAAGAAAATCAATAAAATAGCTTCAAAATCAAAAAAGATGAAAAGTAAATAATACAAACAAAATATTATTCCTACCCACTTTAATAATATAATAAAATTACTTACCGATAGCCGTAATAAAGGAAACTAACACAGTATTTGTATTTAAAAGGGTAAAAACTTACAGATTATTTGTTAAAAAACACTATATACAACCTTAAACCGCCCACAAACCGGGAAACAGTCGCGAGAATACACAAAAAAACAATATTTAAATTATCACAACGCAACGTCACACGTTAACCGCTCGGTGCCGCGAAGGGAAGTGGTAGGTCTTTACCTATGAAATTGCCGTTTCGTATGCAATAAGTGAAAGTACTTATTTTTTCAAACTTTATATTTCTGTTATTCGAAGTAATCAGTATCACCCATGCGATCGACGCATCTTTGCCAACGCATTGGCAGTTTATTGATGCACTTCTTGTAAAAATCAGCTGGAATCTAGTACAAAATAATACTAAAGAATTGCTTTTAGTTAGTAATAAACAACAAAGATTGATTGAATTGGTCTTAATGGCATGTTACAATTCGACTACTGTTACTGAAGCAACTTAAAATTAATTAATTCAAACTGATGGTATGATTCTGATTTCTGATGATTATGTTTTGGACTTCGAAGAT
Organism: Spilosoma lubricipeda; assembly: GCA_905220595.1. Taxonomy (NCBI): domain Eukaryota; kingdom Metazoa; phylum Arthropoda; class Insecta; order Lepidoptera; family Erebidae; genus Spilosoma; species Spilosoma lubricipeda. The sequence goes on along the minus strand of HG992296.1, from coordinate 10,253,924 downwards.
GTGTCTGCATCTCGTTCCAACCAGGTACGACGATGTGACAAAAGCCACAATGAAATGCACCTAGTTGAATCTGTAACATTTGTGAATAGTTAAGTATCTTGGTAAAAGCGACTTTGAGCGCGATTGACAATTGACACAGAAAATAAGATAACCAGTAGCCATTACATGTGTGATACTATATTCATTCCAGCTTCCAATCTACACAAATAAATAAAATTGGAGTGTCTGTTTGTAATATAAAAATAACCGCTTTTTACTAAATGCATATGTATGTTTACACGATACATATACCAAAAATGTAGTTAACATTTTTTTGTCTGTCTGTTTGTTGCGGGTAATCTCTGGAACGGTTGGACCGATTTCAACGGGACTTTCACTGGCAGGTAGCTGATGATTCAGGGAGTAACTTAGGCTACTTTTTTAGACTAACTTTGCCCCGCGGCGTTACTCGCGGTACGACGATAACCGCGGGTAACATAGGGGGGTTCCGCTAGTTGATCATAAAAAGAATGTGTAAGCCCGTAGTTACGAAAAACATGGCAATAAAAAATGGGATATTCTGGATACTAGGGCTGGGTACGAAAGTTCATTCGAAATCTCAAACAGCTGAGATTTACAGCCCTTTATTGCGTTACACACATAAAAAATGCGGGGACAGTAAGAGTTTCAACATAATGAAATAAATCTATCAAATAGTAGTTACCTCTCTTATGAACTCATCTTTTTCAGATGTAATTATTTGAATATGTTTTCCTTTTGGTAGGGAACACTTATCAATGTGCTCTACTGGGACCTCTGGATATGAAGGCAGAGTAATGTTACATAACAGGCATCTAAAACCCCCATCTGTATTTTTTTCAAGCAACAAATAACTCAATAAAGTTATGTAAAATTTGTTGTTAATAAGATAACCAGAATTAATTTCCATCTCTCTTCTGCCTTGTACACGTAATAAAGAATCTACAAATACGACCATAGATTGCCTTGTCTGTGTTGCCATAAGATTTTTTTTATGACGTGCTCCTTTCACGTGTTCATTCAGGGATTTCAAGTTAAATTGTAGTTTTACTCTACAGGGGCGACAAAATGCATTGTTGCTATTATTGTTAGTAATATTATTATGAGACGCAATAATTCCGATATCGTCAGCATGATTAATGTTTGTATGTGAACTACCAGATTCAAAATCATCAACGTTTTCACAAGCTGTATTTAAATGGCTAACTTGTTGTAGTACGTCTGTGTCTTGGATTGGCACATTGTCCACAGAACTTTCATTGTAGCCTTCATTATTATCTTTTACATCCTTGATTTCAGTAGTCTTAATATATTCGTTTACACCAGTCTCAGCTGAAGCGCCAGAATTTAAATCGTCTTCACTCTTAAGTTGATTTGAATGGATGTCTATAGAATATTTTTCAGGGTCAGTGGTCTCTGTCCCGTCTTTATTATTATTATTATAATTATCATCATCATCATTAGTTAGTTTAATATAGGAGTTAATTTCGTTTACGGCACTATTATCGTCACCATACTTTATATTTATATCTTCTACTTTTTCATCACTATTTTTATTCAAACTCATTTTGCATGTCTTGTAAAGATCAAGATGATCAGCATCAATAAAATGATTGTTCATCGTACTCAAAGGAAGAAGCTTATTGCAAGTGACACAATGAAAACTTGAATCGTCAATCTGAAATCAGAAAGTTGCGACCATCTTTTATAAAATTATGGTTACTTTGCTTTTTGTCAACGGCCTCCTAATTATTTAGTAGGTTTAATAAAATATCCATTCATAACATTAAATTGCTATAATTAAATCAAAGTTTAGAACATCTGAATTAAAAAAAAAATATTGAATGCCTTTTATCTATACAAAAGCTGAAGTGTTTGTTTGTTTGAACGCGCTAATAGCAGGAACCGCTGGTCCGATTTGAAAAATTCTTTCAGTATTGGATAGTACATTTATCGAGGAAGGCTGCACCAATGAAGAATGTTCCAAAAATGGGGTAAATTATCACGCTACGGGCAAACGACGTTGCGTCGGTCAGCTAGTTCTTAGATAAAAATCTTAGGTCCCATCTGGTTCTAACGGTTAATTTCCCGTAGGAACATTCTCTCGGGAAATCAAACAGTTTAAAAACGATACTTTATTGTTTTGAACTCGTTAGTTTAGTGAAATTGTTTTTCAAGTAAATATATACTGTTGTACATTTAATAATGTTAAACCTGATCCCCTTAGACAAATATTCTTTGTCTAAGCTGAGCCCAGAGTACTAAATCTGTATGACAAACAAACCATTGTAATGGAAGTATTTGTCAAAATGTCATAATGATACGCAAAAACTTACTGGTCGATAGATGACGTCATTTTCTCCAAATATGACAGGCTTCTGTATAAGACTCAGAGCATGGGCAGCATTCTGTTTATGTTGAACCTCATCTTCAAATTCGGTGACACAAATACAACAGGTATTGTCTATTAAGCCATGCCAAGCTCTTTCTTCAATAAGTACATTATCAAACGCAATAACATCACGGCCCAAAGATTTGAGTAACTTCCTGCCTCTGTTTTGTTTGTGATGTTCTTCGCTTAGATGAAGATTAACATGCATCATCGTTTGCATCAGCTTATTGCAAAATTCGCAAAAATATCCGGTTTTAAACTGAAAGTTTCATATTCAAATTTATGATTCATATTTATTCAGAGCCAGCTTTGTTAGTCAAAACACGTAACTAATACATGAGTGAATATAAATTCTTAATTCATTTACTTTCTGCTCAAAAGGGGTAAATATTTAATACAGAACTTACTAACAGGCAGCCACGCACTTGTGACGCCTTTGATATTGCGGGTGTCCATGGACGGATGTAATCGCTTACTATCAGGCGATACGTCTGCTCATTTACCCTCTATTTCATAAAAAAAACTATCTTCTTTTCAGTTCTGTCAATATTCTGGTCACCATCAGGACAATTTAACTTGAACGATAACGTTACTTATGTACTCTTTACATTACTTACAGGAATTAATTTTTGATTAGACGAAGGATAAATGTGTAAAAATATTAAGACTAATTCTAGAGAAACTAGTTTTGTACAACTTAATTTGATAAGTCTACTGCAGCTTACAAGCACTTACCTTTCTAATGCACTGGTCTTTAAACTTCTCTAAGTAAGGCACCGCGTTCAGACTCTCACAATGCGAGGAAGTTTCTATATGACAGACGGCATCTTTCCTACTCTGTAGAAAATTGTCGCAAGCCAAACAGAAACAGTTTAAGGTTCCCGTGATTATTGAGCTGCGGTGCAATTCGTATGGCATGGTCTAGAACAAAAACGTAAAAAGTAAATTTTCAATTTAGTACGCAACGTTCGTATCCAACTTTATGACGTGTTATTAAAATATTTTAGAAATTAACATTAAGTATTTTACAGTCCTCAACAAATAGCTTGATCTCTGTGACAGGCTAGAAACCGGCTAGACAAACATGGTTAAGAAACCGACGATGTAACTTTGAACAGGTGATTTTATTTTGTATCATCTACATTTTCATTCTTAGGACATATTTATAAGGATGTATGTACAAGATGTAATCACTCGATTTTTGAAACACAGTAAAACAAGTCGTTGTATGACGTATCACTTCTTTAAGTAGGTATATTGGAAATAAATTTTGTACAGTTGTTTATTTTCGTCTTTAACTTGATAATATAAAGTTTTTGGATGTAAATAATAAACTAGCTAACCGATTCGTGGTAATGTTTGAATTAAAAATAAATACCTCATCATCATCATTTTGCTAGCCTTTATTATTCCCGAGATTTGGGGTCGGCTAAACAAACAAAAAATATGTAGAAAATTTTTCGACTAGGAACCCTCGCATCTCTTTCTCGGTTGGAACATCCCCAAAACATATTTTCTAACTTAGAGGACGTTTAGAGGACAAACATTGTTTTTGATGGAAAATCAAATCAAAGTTGATAAGATTACAATGCTGATTTTAAGTGCACTGCTAGTACGTAGTTCCGCAAAAAAATCAATCAACCAATATATGCCCAAAACACCATCAGGGTGGTAGGTAATTTAAAATCTTACTTAAATCTACTGTCATATTATATAAACTATCTATCTATATAAAATTAAACGCCAAAATGTATGTACGCGCATAACTTCCGATCGAAAGAAAACTGAAAAAATGCAGCATGTTCACCCACACCATGGCGGCCTAGTGATGCTTCTGCACCATTGGGCTTCCGGTTTCGCACTCACCAACGAAACACGACAGCACGAACGAATCCTTATTTATCCTGTGGGCTATGTCGATGACCTTGGTTCTCTGCGCGATCACCTCACTCCTGATGCGATACCTTAGAGAAACGTCGATCATAGCCTTCTCCATAGTACGCTGAGCGACTTTGAACTTGTGAAACAGCCGTGTCGTAAGTTTCCACGTTTCGGCAACGTATACCATGACGGGTAGGACGCGCTGATTGTAGACTTTAGTCTTTAGGCACTGTGGGATCGACGATCAAAAGACCAGACAAAATTTCCCAAACGCTGCCCAACCCGACTGAATTCTCCTGTTCACCTCATCCTCAAAGTTGCTTCTACCTAACTGCAAAGTCTGCTCGAGGTACACATATTTTTGTACAACTTTAAGAATGGCACCGTGTGCTAAGACCGGTTCCGATAGAACATGTTCATTAAACATACGTATTTACTAATTTTTAAAATTCCGTACCTCAAAAGGAAAGAACGGAACCTTTATAGGATCACTTTGTTGTCCGTCTGTCGGGTAAGACCCTTCTTTTTAGGAACGAGTGGGGAATTCAAGCAGAAATTTATGTCAAATTCTCAGATCTACTGTCCTTTGGAGCTGTGAAAAAATCTAACTTCTAAACCAACGCAATTAAAAGATACAGCCGTTTATGCTGTACATTTTCGCCACTCGCAAAGGAATCAAAACCTACAGGGTATTCCCATGAACTCAGAAACTTGAAATTTAGTAGTATGAAGCAACGTCTTATAGTACAGACAAAGGCAAAATTGCTATAAGCATACATTATTAGAAACATAATTTAATATACCTACAGGTTTTTACGGAACCCTCGGTGCGCGAGTCCGACTCGCACTTGGCCGAGTTTTTTTTAATCAGTAACCCAAAAAAAAAACATGTTTTCAACTTAAAATGACGAACTTCCGTAAAACTTTAAACCCCTATTTCACCCCCTTGGGGGGTAGAATATCCAGAAATGCTTAAATAGGTATACACTCATTTTTTATCAGTAGCCCAAAAGTAAAGATTCATGTTTCTAACTTAAAAAATGACGAACTTCCATACAAATTTTCAACCCCTTTTTTACCCCTCAGGAGTAAATTATCCGGAAACGCTTAAATACGTATCTACTCTTTTTTAATCAGTAGCACATGATTAAAATTTCATGTTTATAACTTAAAAGACGAACTTCCACACAAACTTTCAAGCCTTATTTCACCTCTTAGAGGTAGAATATCCAGAAACGGTTAAATATGTATCTACTCATTTTTAATCAGTAGCCCGAGCACAAAGTTTCATGTTTCGAACTTCAAAAATGACGGACTTCCAGACTAACCTATATGCGAAATGTCAACCCCTATTTCCCCCCTTAGGGGTAGAATATCCAGAAACGCTTAAATAGGTGTCTACTAATATTAATCAGTAGCCCAAAAATAAAGTTTCATGCTTCTAACTTAAAAAATGACGAACTTTCATACAAACTTTCACCCCCTTAGGAATAGAATATCTAGAAACGCTTAAATACTCATCTACTCTTTTTTAATCAGTAGCACATGAATAAAGTTTTATGTTTCTAACTTAAAAAATGACGAACTTTCACACAAACTTTCAACCCCTATTTCACCCCTTAGGGGTAGAATATACAGAAACGCCAAAATACATATCTACCTATTTTTAATCAGTAGCCCAAAAAAAAGTTTCATGCTTCAAACTTAAAAAATAACTAACTTCCATACTAACTTTCAACCTCTATTTCACCCTTTAGGAATAGAATATCCAGAAACGCTTAAATACGTATCTACTCATTTTAGTCAGTAGCCCAAAAACAAAGTTTCATGCAAAATAAACTTAAAAAATGACGAATTTCCATACAAACTTTCAATCCCTATTTCACCCCCTTAGGGGTAGAATATATAGAAACGCCTAAAAACGTATCTACTCTTTTTTAATCAGTAGCACATGAATAAAGTTTCATATTTCTAACTTAAAAAATGACGAACTTCCATACAAACTTTCAACGCCTATTTCACCCCTTAGGGGTAGAATATCCAGAAACGCTTAAATACGTATCTACTCATTTTAGTCAGTAGCCCAAAAACAAAGTTTCATGTTTCGATCTTCAAAAATGACGAACTTTCACACAAACTTTCAACCCCTATTTCACCCCTTAGGGGTAGAATATACAGAAACGCCAAAATATATATCTACCTATTTTTAATCCGTAGCCGAAAAATAAAGTTTCATATTTCTAACTCAAAACATGACGAACTTCCATACAAACTTTCAACGGGTAGAATACCCAGAAACGCTTAAATACGTATGCACTCATTTTTAGTCAGTAGCCCAAAGACTAAATTTCATATTTCGAACTTCAAAAATGACGGACTTCCAGACCCTAACCCCTATTTCACCTCTTAAAGGTAGAATATTCAAAAACGCTGAAATACATGTTTACTTATTTTTAATCAGCAGCCCAAAAGTGAAGTTTCAGATTTCTAACTTAATAAATAACGGACTTTCATACAAACTTTCAACCCCTATTTCACCCCCTTAGGGGCAGAAATTTCGAAATTCCTTTCTTAGTGGGTGTCTAATCAATAAAACGATCCTACTCACCAAATTTCATAGCCCTAACTATCATAGTTTACGCTCGGCGATGATGAATCAGTCAGTCAGTCAGAACTTGTTATTTTAGAAGTATAGATATTTAATATATATTTATATTTTATAAATTTTATAAAAATAGATAATTAAATAAAATATATATATAAAAAAAATATATCTCATATAGATATAGGTAATGATATTTTATAAACAAGAAGTTTTTCTTTAATAAATGTTATTTGCATTTAGGTTAAAAACTTCCCACAAATGTTTACGTTACAAGTGAAGCTGAATTAAAGCGCTATTTAATAGGAATAAAACACTTACCACTTATAGTGTTTATTAGTAGTAAGTGAGTGAGTAGAAGTAGTAAGTAAGTGACACTAAATCGACGTTCGTATTGGATCTACCTAAAAATATTTGCACGCAATATCAATCAACATTAGCAATACACTTCAACAGCCAATGATTACATTGTAGATCACAGATAACTATAAGTCGTTGTAGATTAACATCTTTCTATCAGTTTCCTCAATCGTTTTTTTTTAACTAGATTTTACGGCTCTGGGTTCTAGGCCTTTTAAGCCAGTCGTTCATATTTAATTGGAAACAGTTTGATGGAGAGTTTTGCTCTCAAGTTTACAAGTTTTTTTCATAACACATACTTACACAGTTTTAATTAAATACATATAATCAACTTCCACGTGAGCAAAGCCGTGGGCAACAGCTAGTTTAAATTAAAACAATTGCATAATGTAGATGAGCAATGACTAAAAAGCGGCTAAAGGTGAATCTTAAAACCTTAACAATAAAAAAACCCCTAAACTTAATGCACAACCACAAACAAATTTATACTATTTAAAGCCAATAATAATTTATATACCTACACATATTTATTAACGTATACTAAAACATATAATTCCGAGTAGGGGCGGTTATAGCACACGTAGCGCCCGGGTGCCTAACATTACCCTAGTGCCCCCTAGTAAGCGTGCGGCCAAAATGTAGTAAGTACAAAAGTTATATTACTCGTATTTCATATTTACTCAATCACCTAATCTAGACGATTATTTAGTCTTTTTATTATAATTTCTATAAAAACTTAATATTAACCATCGGAACGTTTCGACTTGTTAGCATGTTACAGTTACAGTGATTTTGTAGTACCTATTATTTATAGGTACCCCGGGGCTCGTATTAGTTTTTTTTAGTAGGAGTAAATATAGATGATAAACTAAAATGGAAGAAACATATAACTATCGTTAGCGATCGATTAAGGAAACTTATTTAAATTTTTAAGGAATTACGGATAATACCAGACACTACCATGCTGATACAAATATACAAAGCTCTAGCCGAATGTGTAATTACCTACTGCATCTGCTCGTGGGGCTCATCGGCTAAAACACATACACTTGGACTCGAAAGAGCACAGCGAGCGGTGCTCAAAGTATTACTACGTCTACGATTTCGACATCCTACAAATTTACTTTATGAGAGAGCGGATGTTCTAACAGTACGAAAGTTGTTTATCTACCAGTGTATTCGTAAGTATCAAAAAACCATTATACCCTTTATTCACGACTCAGGTAAAAGAATAGATAAGTGCCCAGTACCAAGAGCCCGAAGCACAACATTATGATAATGTTGCACCTAGACTGTACAACAAACTTAATCTTGTATACAAAACGAAACATCAATCTAACTATCAAATTAAAACACAATTTAAATATGGCTTAAAGATTTAAATTACAATGAGGTGGAAAATTTATTACTTATTATAAAATGCTGACCCCATACTGCGCAACAGACAGTCTCCAAGCTGCAAGAGCTGGGGTTAGAAGCTCTCCCTCATCCGCCATACTCACCAGACCTTGCATCGACCGACTATTACTTTTTCCAAAATTTAGACAACTTTTTAGTGGGTAAAAAATTAAATTCCCGAGAGGCAGTACAAAATGCCTTTGAAGAGTCTGTTGCCTCCCGTCCAGCTGATTTTTACAAGTATCAGAGAAGATCAATAAACTGCCAATGCGTTGGCAAAGATACGTCGATTGCATGGGTGATTACTTCGAATAACAGAAATAAAAAAGTTTGAAAAAATAAGTACTTTCACGTATTGCACTATGAAATTGCCGTTTTGTAACGGCAATTTCATAGATAAAGACCTATTATATCACTCAGAAGTATTATTATATTGTTATTGTTGTTAATGCTAGATCTAATGTATAATTCTACTGCTTATATTTGAACCACTTTGCAACAAACATATTTGTAACTGTGTAATTTATACTTGGGAAGATACTGGCTCCCAACATACAGCTCACGCTAGTTTGAGAGTCAGGGCTTATATTTATATTGTTGAATGTAATTTGCTGCAATAAAGAATTTATTTATGGTATAGGGGTCAAACGAGCAGACGCATCGCCTGATGCTAAATGATTAACGCCGCCCATAAACACCCGCAACACCAGAGGCGTCACAAGTGCGTTGCCGGCCTTTTAACAGGCAGTACAATCTTTTCTTGAAGGTTAAAAGGTCGTGTTGGTCCGGGAATACCGAAGACGATAGTTCATTCCACAGTTTTGTTGTACGAGGCAGAAAGTTTTTGGAGAAGAGCACAGTGTGGACTGCCAACCATCTAGATGATGGGGATGAAAGTTCTGTCTCGTAGGACGGTGGCAGAAAGAGGCGGAAGTAATCAGTCTGAACAATGCCTCCGAGCACTCCCCATAGTAGATGCGGAAGAAGATTATAGTGAGGCCATATCTCTACGCAGCGCCAGAGGATCGAGCCGATTAGAAATATCTAGGCAATTGAACACTGACTTTCTAAAACCAATCACAAATTACAAACCAATGTTATGTTTAATAGTAGGACTTAGAAGGAAAGAAGAAGAAGAACACCACGCTGGCCAGAGGTTTGGTACAGCTTGCAGTACTCTTGTATGGTTCCCAAGATGGCGTTTACGATACCCACAGGATGACTAATAATGACGACACCTGTATTCTCAATCAGTTAGTAAACATGATACTGAAAATTGTCTCATAGCTTATCTCAATCTTATCAAAGGGCTTATCAAAATACCTGTATTCTGCAGATACCAAAGAAAAAGAGATTCGTTTTTCATAAAATTTTTGATTTATTTAAAACGTTTACAAATTAATATACATTAGTCAAACAATAAGTTTTTCCGTTAATGAACATCTACGAACAAAATTTCCACGGTTTCACACCTCCAGTGGCATTATAGAAGAAATTAAAAAAACATGGGATTATTCATCGTCTAATAAGAGAAGAGCAGAGAATGGCAGCTTCCCACACGAAACACCAAGAAAAAGAAACGAATTGGATTTTTTTCGGTCATGATCTGTACTCTGAAGGTGGCTCTCCATGTCGCTCCAACCAGATATGATTAGGTTGCAGTGTCCGCAATGGAATGACTCTGGTCGAATCTGTAGACAAACAATTACAATACGTTTACCCAACTTACGCACATCTGAACACAAATTAAGAAGAGCCAATGCGACATATAGGACTTCTTGATCGTGCTCATTCATATAACATAATTACATCGGATAAGAACAGAACCGATAACTTCAGGCTTAAAAGTCAGAACCACTAACTAGTAAATCATCAAGTAATTAGTAAAAAAAAAAAAATACAGAATTAAAGGGAATAGCAGTTAGTACTTTTATGGTTAAGCAGTAATTTCCCAATGTGACAGTAATTCACTGCTACTTCCATATTAATATTATCAAACCTATATATATATATTTAATATTAACTCTAAGATAATAATTCATGTTGTGGAGGAACAGGTGTCACATCACTGCAATACAAAGTAAGTATCCTCCGACCAGGAGAGGTCAGAGGTGATCATCCCTGACGGGCCACGGCCCAACGGTTAGCGTTGGAAAGTTGTATATATGCTAATCAGCCCGAGAACTTCCACATAGCGATTCAGGACTCGGAAGTCGCCACAATGTTATGTATTAAAAATATATATAATGTATCACTATGCCTGTAATATTTCATCGGTTCAATATCTATACTCTATTCTAATATATAAAGCTGAAGAGTTTGTTTGTTTGAACACGCTGAAAAATTCTTTCAGTGTTAGATAGCCCATTTATCGAGGAAGGCTATAGGCTATATATAATCACGCTAAGACCAATAGGAGCGGAGCACCAATGAAAAATGTTTCAAAAACGAGGAAAAATTATCACGCTACGGGCAATAAGAGACGTAAACGAAGTTGTGTGGGTCAGCTAGTCTGTTATAAACAAATGCACTGATATGGCTTGAGGTTACTGGAATATAAAAATAAATAGAAACAAAAAACACCACAAAGGGCTTACCTCTCTAATAAATTCAGATCGATCAGTTAGGATAACTTGCAATTTTTTTCCAGCTGGGAGCGAACATGTTATGACATGTGTCTTGAACGTAAATGGATTTACTTTATTTCCACACAACAAGCATTTAACATAAGTACAACCCTCTTGAAGTTGATATAATAAGTAGCTTAATGTACTTATGAACATACTCCTATTAATAATATAACCAGTGAACAATGATGATTCCAAACGTTTTATAGAACGTATATATTTTTCTACAGTCTGCTTTTTTTGAGAGTTGCTCACTTTTGCTCTTTTTGCTTTGAGATTTCTGTTATGTGGTAGACCTTTTACATGTTCTTTCATACTTTTTAGAGAAAATGGTAAATCCACTTCACAGGTTCGACAAGTTGCTTTACCTCCGTATAAATTGTAAGTAATATCATTCTCTTTCGCAAATTTATGTACTTCCAATGAGTTCCGTTCATTATTGATTTCTTGATTTGCACTATTATTATTAGAAGTAAAGTGGTCTTTATTATTCTTTTTGACTTGGTCTTCATTAGTAGTGTCTTCAGTATATTCAAGTTGTAGCAACACTTTAGGATGTTCATTTTCAATATTTGTAACAACTTGGTCATTATTCATATTTTCTACATCCATTTCATTTTTTTGAAGTTTAGTGCAATATTTGGTGCTATTAACGTTCTGCGGATACTGTCCAACAGGTGAAGTGGACGTTTCAATGTTGGAATGTTCTTCAATGTGATTAATAATGTCGCTATATACAAATTTAATGCATACCCGACATTTTCTACAAAAAGCGACTTCTGTTTCGTAATTTATGTCAATATTACTGGATTGGAATGTAGTCGTACGCTGTACAATTAAAGACGGATTACGCTCTTTAATACAAGAACTGTTTTGTGTTTTATTATCCTTGCCATCGGTATCTTTCGACGAGTTAGTTGTTTTTGCCACATTCTCATCTTTAAATTTGTCATCTTTAATTTCTTTGTTTTCTTCAATTTTATCGTTTTTAAAAAGATTATTGTGTTCATCGAAATGTTTGCTCTTCGAACTTGAATCAAGTAAGATGTTACATGTGAGACATTGAACAGTTGAAAGGTTAATCTGAAAGCGAAAAATAGGCAGAGTTGATAATAAGTACTATTTTGTTGTAATATCTAATATATAAAATTCTCGTGTCACAGTTTTCGTTGCCATACTCCTCCGAAACGGCTTGACCGATTTTGATGAAATTTTGTGAGCATATTGAGTAGGTCTGAGAATCGGCCAACATCTATTTTTCATCCCCCTAAATGGTAAGGGTGACCCATTCTTAAAAAAAAAAAAAATGGCAAAACGACGTTTGCCGGGGCAGCTAGTAAATACTATAAGATAAGATTCATTTATTCGCCTAAACACATGTGTACATACAATAAAAATCACATGCAAGATATAAAGTTGGAGAAGACACAAGATATGTTTGCCACATATCATGGCTTGCGAATATAATTTTAATTAAATATGAATAAATTCCAATCACCTATCATTTCCATTATTTAACCCGATATCAACTGCTAACACGATATGAGTATGAGTATATTATCGAAATTAGCAAAAATTGGGGTCCGTAATTATACTGCGAGAGTCATATGTTCGATGAATGGAAAGTCGACTGAACGTTACTTCGAATTGGGTTTATCGCGAAAAAACTCTTTACAAATAAACGCTTCTTCGACTGAACGATGAATCGAAAAATTTTGAATTGAATGAATGCTTTAGACCTTTCCAACAAGAATCTTACCATCCAGCTAAGTTTTCGTGAGTAGCTAAATTTTGATGAGACTCCCAACTTTTTCTCTTAAAAACAATGTATTAAAGAATTGTTCTCCTGAAGTTCTAAAAAAGGCGACAGCATATATCTATATGTATTGTAAGGTTGGCTCGCTATTATAACCTTTTTTATTTTTATCAAATTTGTTCAGGCTGTAACATCACGCTATAGCAATAGAGAGAGAGAGATGTAGAGGCGTTGCGTGGGTCAGCTAGTAAAAAGTAAAAGAGAAACCTACTTGTCGATATATGGCGTCCTTTCCTTCCAATGTAACTGGTCTCTGTACCAGACGAAGAGCGTGGGAAGAGTCCAATTTATGAAGATCTTCGTTTTCAAATTCAATCTCACAAATGTAGCACACATTGTCCTTTAGACCGTGCCAAGCGCGTTCTTCAATAACGATGTTATTAATTCTAATAACTCCATTATTAATAGATTTTTTAAAATAGATCACTTTATTATGCCTATGATTGTCTTCAGCCTCGTGTAGGTTAACTTGGACAGAGCTAGCCATCAATTTATTGCAAAATTCACAGAAATATCCAGCATTGAACTGTAATTAAATAATTAAGCTTGAAATAAAAAAAAAACCGACTTTAAGAACTAGACCAAATTGAATTGGGACCACACGGGAAGCACCAGTTTTCAAATAAAAAGAATCATCAAAATCGGTTGACCCCGATACTTTTTACATTTTAACCGACTTCCATAAATAATTTTTCTTTCTATGTTCCACTCGTGTATTGCCCGTGGTCCACCTCGGTAGTCCACCTTATGTATTTTTTGTGTAATTTCACCGGTTACTCCGTCAATCGTGGACCGATTTTGAAAAAGTATTTTTGTATTCGAAAGGGTATGCTTCCGAGGTGGTCCCATGTATTCTTTGAGTTTAGCACCGACTTTAAACAGATTTAAGATAGCACACATTATAATACTACTATTTAAATGAATAAAGAATTAAGTATAGACAAGAATTGGCACATAGCAATTTATGAAGAGCCAGTTTATTTTGCGCTTTTTAGTGTTTTTGGCAGGGAGTTTTCGTTGGATGTTTTTTAAGAAGTCGTTTTTTTTAGTTTGGCTTATTTATAAAATCGTTTCTTTTTTCAACTCAACAACTCCCGCGGAAGATCCAACATCCTGTGTCGCAGGGGACTTTAACAAAGATACATGAAATGAACACAAATACCACCCAGACACAGAACAACAATTGATGGATCACTAAAGTGTTGTCCCATGTGAGATTTCACCCTACAACTCTTGTTGCAGTAGAATGGGGCGTGGCGACGGCTTAAACCTTTGGGACAACCGCGTAGTCGTAGTAGGTACCCTAGTACGACTACGCGGTTGGCCGGCCTACCATCTCATAGAAGATCAACCTAAAATGACAGCAGCACGAATGCTCTCATTTTTGGTTGGTCTTCATTGGTTATCATTGGTTATTATTTCAAGGTAGTAGAGCCACGCTGATTTTAGCACGAACGGGCCGGCTCGACCGGGGCGGTACTACCCTCGCACAGAAAATCAACGTAAAATGAAAGCGATCATGCTGTCGTGTTTCGTTGGTGAGTGCGAGATCGGAGGCCCAATGATGCAGAAGCATCACTAGCCCGCCATGGTGTGGGTCATCATGCTGCATTGTTGCGTTGTCTACATTCGCAGTATGGTGACCACCACTCCTGGATTCTGCTTATGCTTTCCATCAGGCACAGTAAAGTCACTTTGGCAGGCTCATTCATATTAAAAAAGTATGCTTCTAAAGTCAGCTCTTATGATACCCATGGGATGAACAGAATCTTACTGCTACCTAATTAATCTGATTGCTACTTTCTGAAGTAAATTATTGACACTCACCTTTCTAATGCCCTGGTCTTTAAACTTCTCTAAGTAAGGCACCGAGCTCAGACTCTCACAATGTGAGGAAGTTTCGATATGATAGACGGCTTCTTCTCTGTTCTGTAGAAAACTGTTGCAAGCCAGGCAGAAACAGTTCAGGGTACCTGTGATGATGCCATTACGGCGCAATTCGTACGGCATTGTGATCTAGAACGTAAACCAAGCATGAAAAAGATTGAGAAACTAAAACCCGATTAGTTCAAATTTATTTACCCTTGTCACCCAACCCTTTGTTACGAATCTATTGACACCTCATTCATTAAAATTGGTTCAGTATATTAGGCGCTACGGTAGAACATACAAACTATATATATATTCTGTCCCTTTTTTAATTTTTATTCTAAACTAGCTGAACCCCGTGGTGTTACCCGCGGTTATTGTTGTACCGCGAGTAACGCCGCGCTACAAAGTTAGTCTAAAAAAAGCCTAAGTTACTCCCCGGATCATCAGCTACCTGCCAGTGAAAGTCCCGTCAAAATCCTTCCAGCCGTTCCAGAGATTACCCAGAACAAACAGACAGACAGACAGGCAAAAATTTTTTAACTACATTTCTCGTATATGTACCGTGTATAAATACATATGCATTTAGTAAAAAGCGGTTATTTTAATATTACAAACAGACACTCCAATTTTATTTATTTGTATAGACTAGCCAAGTCCCGCGTTGTTACCCGCGGTTATTGCCTTACCGCCGCGGGTAACGCCGAAGGGCGAAGGTAGTCTTAAAAGTCTAAGTTAATCCTTATATCATCAGCTACATATCAGTGAAAGTCTCGTCAAAATCAGTCCAGCCGTTCCAAAGATTACCCGGAACAAACAGACAGACAGACAAAAATGTTTTTAACTACATTTTTGGTATATGTACCGTGTATAGTATACATGCATATGCATTTAGTAAAAAAAAGTTAAAACTAAAACCCTACTACGACTAAGTTGCATAAGCCCGTAGTCCATGTAGTGTAATGTGCCATAGTCCATAACACTTTAACAACGCGTGACTACGGCTTTTGAAACTTGTTTCATACTTTTTCAGCGTCGTTTTTTGTCGTAGTTGGGTTTTAGTTTTAACTTTTTTTTATTTAAAATGTTTTGGTGCCTATAAAATATTAATTTCTTTGCAAACTATATTTTAAATATGTACCATAGAAATATCACAATTATCGAATAAATACGGACAAAGTCACGAGAAAATGCTAATAATATATATATTTTTGAAATGTACAAGTAATGCCCTTTCCAATGATACCAAGCACGGCATATTTCTCTAAAATTTATTTTTTAATGCAGTACTTTACGTCGACTAGAGGGCGCCACATTAGATTCAGTGACACGTCATATAGCCTATAACCAGCAGACAATCATAACGCTTCTAACGACACCTCATTTGTTCAGTTCTAATGAGTAGTTAAGGAGCTAGGAGGGAACAAATGAACATACATACATACATACATACATACATAGCCTGTCAAAATCATAACCCTCCTTTGGCTTTGCCGTAGTCGGGTAGAAAGCGGTTATTTTAATATGACAAACAGACACTCCAATTTTATTTATTTTATAGATACCTATTGGAGATATAGGTAAAATGTCTAGACATAAACCGTAAGTAAAATGATAGCGTTGGTGCTGTCGTGTTCACGTGTTTCGTTGCGTTGTGAGTGCGAGATCGGAGGCTGCTATGGTGTAGGTCACCATGCTGTATATTGTTGCATTATTTGCATTCGCAATGAGTATGACGACCAGCACTCTTGGATTCTGCTTATGCTTTATATCAGGCAGGGCCATACATAAAGAAAAAAACAAAAAAACAAGTACGAAAATAGAAAATAACTAGATTTCTGATCCCCACAACTTCGTATGCGTCTATCAATCATGCTCCGCTCCTATTGGTCTAAGCGTGATGTCCTTTTAAAAATCGTGTAAATCGGTTAGATAGTTAGGTACGAAGTTAGTGACGAACAACGTGACACTAGAATTATTTGCACATAAATTATAAAAGAATATTAACAATACTACTTACAATTTGATATTTCAATGTCTTGACTCTTGATAGTTTCCACAAAAGGATAGAAAACTTTACACCATAAAGCATAGAACAACGTCTGTCAATGACAACTCACGACCGAATGAGGAATAGCGAATTAGTTCCGCAGTTTCGCTGTACTCGAATTTATAGGGAAGACAAATTTTAATGATACCAGCCTAATCCAAACGCAAGACCCTTCTTCTACCAAAGATTTTCTTTTCTTAACAAATTAATTTCTATATATAAGGTTATACCTAGTATTTACCTGTTTATGTTGTAATAAATAAGTCACGGTGAAAAACTAATTTATTATTTACAATTAAAAGTTCCAAACTATCTGCAAAACCTACCATACATTGTTGGAAAAAAATATATTGTAACACTGCACTAGTAAGGTCCACAAAGCAATACGAATTTAGGAAGCCCCGTCCATAGACAAACTCTTTTGTTCCACGATACGTAGAGTCATTAGAAGTAGATTAGAAATGTCATAGTTATTATCAATTAGAATAAATAAAAAAACATTAAGTACGTTAACATTTTACAGAGTAGACAGAATAAGTTTTTTATTAGATAGTATGGACGATGAAACATGTTAATTTCAAAATCTTGTAGATTAGTCTCAAGATAATAAAAACACGATTATTGTTGTACTTTTTACAACAACAACCGCGTGTAATACCACGGAGCGAAGCTAGTCTAAAAAAATGCCTATGTTACTCCTTATATCATCAGCTATCAGCCAGTGAAGGTCTTGTTAAAATCAGCCCAGTGGACAAAGTTTAACCGGAACAAACAGACACACAGACAAATTATAAAAAAATAAAATAAATCTTATAAAGTAAATCTTATTACAGACTAGTTGAACTCCACGGTGTTACTCGTGGTTATTGTCTAGCTAGTCTAAAAAAGTAGCCTAAGTTACTCTTCAGATCATCAGCTACCTGCCAGTAAAAGTCGTCAAAATCGGTCCAGCTGTTTCAGAGATTACCCGGAACAAACAGACAGACATACAAAAAAATTTAAAAGTACGTTTTTAGTATATGTACCGTGTATATATATACACACAAAAAGCAGTTACTTTAATATTACAACTCCAATTATATTTATTTGTATAGATGAAGAATTCGTGACGCAGTCAACCAAATTTGCTCTACCTCAATGCACAAATCATGTAATTATAATCAGAGGACTTATTTTATATGTATTTACTATTATATAAATAACTAATAGCAGCCCGGAGTATGGAAGACGGTCCCGGTTGTCATGAACATCCATGGCAATCATTATTGGGAAGTCAGTGCCCTCAAATATACTGACAACTAGTTTAACCTTCGAATTCAGTTCACCCTCAGGGTTGCGGAGGTCCGATGCTAGTCGCTCCGTGTAAAAACTGATATTGAGATAAAACTGGTTGAACTAGTAGCCGACCCAAAATCGTAGGGAATAGTAAAGGCTAGGAAAATGATGATGTCATATAAATAAACACAATATGTAACTCTGGTCTAGGGTTCAATATCAAATGTTTGTATGATCTGCAAATATTTGTTTCAATATTTGCAGCTCATATGATTAATGTTTCGGAGTTTGGGTGTTTTCATTGTAATAGGTCTTTTTAACTAAGTACTAAGTAAATTTTGGAAAAAGTAATAGTCGGTACGTGCAAGGTTGGAAGCTCTCCCTCATCCGCCATACTCACCAGACCTTGCACCTACCGACTATTACTTTTTCCAAAATTTAAACAACTTTTTAGTGGGTAAAAAATTCAATTCCCGAGAGGCAGTACAATATGCCTTTGAAGAGTTATTTGCCTCCCCTTCAGCTGATTTTTACAAGAAGGGCATCAATAAACTGCCAATGCGTTGGCAAAGATGCGTCGATTATATGGGTGATTACTTCGAATAACAGAAATAAAAAAGTTTGAAAAAATAAGTACTTTCACTTATTGCATACCAAACGGCAATTTCATAGGTAGAGACCTATTATAATATCTTTGTATGTATTTACAGAAAAGTAAATATGTATTTATATTAGTCGTCCATTACCCATAGCACAAGCTCTGACTTGGAGTTTCAAGAACTCAATAATTTGTAACGTCCTGTTTTAGAAACAAAGAGCTTATTAGGTCCGTTTCGTTTAATCTTTGTATTCGCCACGATTAAAATAAACACATTGTACTTGAAAACAATTATGTTACAATGTACAATGTTTTATTCTATAAAGCTTCAGACCAAACACATTTATTGTGTTTCAAACTTCTCAGGACTCTATGGATTTACTTTTAAAATGTTTTTTTTTTTCATATTTCTTACGTATCCCACACATCCTTAGTTTGAAACGTTGTGCTTAAAATCATTTACTAAAACAAAAGCATGAGTTAAAAAGAATTTTAATAATCAGTCCACAATTGACGGAATATAAAAAAAATACATGAAGAACATAGAACCTCCTCCTTTTTTGAAGTCGGTTAAAAAGTTGAAAATATCCCAGAGTGGGGTGCCAGGGGCCGGTCGTAGGAGTGTTTTTTAGTGGAAACATCACGTACTCCTGCCTCTTGTGTCCTCGATTAGCTGGCGATCCGTAAAGATTTTTCACCACGTCAACAAAAAAAAAGGTGAATGTCAAATTTAAAATAACATCAAACACTACGACAATAGTTTAGTGGATTTCCTGCTCTATTTACGAATATATCAATAGCGTCATGATAAAAAAAACGTGTATGGTAATGCATTGATAACGATTCTATAATTTATCCTTGATTCGGGACTGCCCCCAATGTTATGCAGTTTCATGTACATTTTTACACGAAAATCGTTCTTATCGCAAACAAGTTAGGGCTCAATTCATATTCGAAGTCTGTTGTAGTGATCATTACAGTATCAAAGCAAAGAATACTTAATTGTTTTTAAATCTATTCGATGTAAGTATGTAAATAATAACCGTTGCTTGTGATAGGAATGAAGAAATTCAATTCAATACATAATTTAGATGTATTCGTCCAGCAATCGTTCTAGTAGATTCGCATTTGAATGTTCATTACAGATCTATAGAAATAAAAAAAAACTTCAAGAATCAAAGTATCTCTATGACTAATTTCATTAAAATCGGCGATGCGGTTATGTCGTGAAAGCTTTTTTTATGTTTGGCCCTGCCAAAATGATCTGCTCTGCCTGATGGAAAGCATAAGCAGAATCCAAGAGTGGTGGTCACCATACTGCGAATGCGGACAATGCAACAATGCAGCATAGTGACTCACACCATGGCTGGCTAGTGATGCCACTGCATCGTTGGGCCTCCGGTCTCGCACTCACCAACGAAACACAACAGCACGATCGCTGTCATTTTACGTTGATATTCTGTGCGAGGGTAGTACCGCCCCGGTCGAGCCGGCTCGTTCGTGCTGAAATCAGCGTGGCTCTAATACCTAAAAAACTTTCGAATTTACAACATTAGTATGAATCTATTTGTTTTAAAATTTACTTGCGAACTAGTAATATACTGTGTCGCAGGAGATTTTACACACAATCAATGACACACATGCATAAAAACAACACAAGGTATATACCTACTCAAAACAACTATTCGTGGATGAGACACAAGTGTTCTCTCATTCCATCTTACAGACTTCCAAAACAGTTTTTTTTTTTTTTTAAATCTTTCCGACATCTTATACACAACGTCATCCAGTCCCAAGCTAAGCAGAGCTTATGTTATGGATACTAGACAACTGATACAAATAAATATTATACTTTGTTTTTGTAAATACATACATATCATATCATACATAGAAAACACCCAAACTCCGAAACAAATATTTGTAGATCATACAAACATTTGGTCCGACCCGGGAATCGAACCCGAGACCTCTGGATCAGCAGTCGCACACGCCAACCGCTAGACCAACGAGGCAGTTAAACAGTACAGGATTAGTCCTTAAACATAATATAAGCCATAGGCAAACTGACTATAACTGTCTACGATTAATTTCAACACGTAATTCAAGGAAGGACTTTACTTGGGTTACCTCCGATACCAAAACTGTGAGGCATCACAATGATTTTGTGGTTTTTTTTTTAAAAGAAGCCAACTCCCACCTTTGAAATCTACATCCTGGGAGGACTTTATGAACAGACACAAAGAACGCCCAGACTCAGAACATCAATTTGTCAATCACAGTAAGTATTGTCTTACGTGGGATTTGAACCGACAACAGTTGGTGCTGATAAGCGGCGTGGCAATCACTTAAATCACTAGACCAACCGTACAGTCGCAGTTATATGCCATACTCGGCAAACTAGGAAACAGGTCAGCCATTGGCACCAGTGATTACAAACGATCATAGAAACCCAAACTAAAAAGTGAGTTCGTGACTGATCTTTAAGTGCTGAGTACTCTCTTCTTGAAAGTTTGAAGGGTTTTTC
Source organism: Spilosoma lubricipeda (assembly GCA_905220595.1). Taxonomy (NCBI): domain Eukaryota; kingdom Metazoa; phylum Arthropoda; class Insecta; order Lepidoptera; family Erebidae; genus Spilosoma; species Spilosoma lubricipeda. The sequence continues at coordinate 10,232,514 of HG992296.1, read as the reverse complement.
GGAACAAAAAGTAACCCAGAAATTTAAAGTTATTTAATGTTGTCTTAGAACATATTGCTCTAAAAATTATCATAGGCGTTTAATTCCTAAATAATAATCAGGGATCCGTTTACCACCCGATAATCTTTTATTAATGGTAACATGTAAGTAATTGACGTGAAGTGTTGAATGTGATTGAAAAGTGAAGCTGAAACGAATGTTTAACATAAACTCAAATGTTCTAGATTGATGTACAATGATTCATGGCTTATTTCAAAATTTTCTTTTCTTTGAGAGAGAGTCAAGAGCTTTTGCTATACTTTAACAAAAAATAGCACTTAATAGTTAAACTAGCGACCCAACGCAGATTGAGCACGCGCTAATCTTCTCATATTACCGACATATCTTCGGTATTCACCTACTATCACACTTGACACTAATATATACGAGTAAAGACGAAAGTTTGTAAGTATGTATGTTTGTTACTTCTTCACGCGATAACCGACATACACGCGTGCGGAACCGCGGGCCACTGGTTTCAAATATATACTGCAAAATGGCAATTTTGATTTACGTTAAGTGCTATTCATACTGGTGACTTGTTTGTTTTGATTAAATTTAATTTATCGCAGGAACGTTTTCCTTACTTTATTATAAAATAATAGGACATGCCCCGCGGCTTTTGTTGCTTTTCAATCAATAATTGTTCACTGTTTCATTAGATTTTTTTTTTCATTTTTTTTGTTCTAAACTATAAACCCGCCTTGGCTTCGCACGTGTTTTTACGGAAAATATAATATAAATAAATATAAATATTTCGGTCATCTATCACACAACGCCATCTAGTCTATTATACATAGAAAACACCCAAACTCCGAAACAAATATTTGTAGATCATACAAACATTTGGTCCGACCCGGGAATCGAACCCGAGACCTCACGATCAGCAGTCGCACACGCCAACCGCTACACCAACGAGGCAGTCTGTACTGTTACTTTGAGAAGATGTGCGGCCTTTTTTGTCCGACGTCTTCAACAAATATCGATATAATTTAGACAGTATACCTTCTCAAATATTTTAGCAATTATATAATGACCTTCCTCAGGAATCATTCTATCTCTTGGTGCACACCGCATAAAAACCATGCAGGAGTTTTTGAGTTTATCACGAACAGACAGGCAGACAGTTAGGCAGAGGATTTTTTTTTAATAATAAATGCATTCCAAATAACTTCTTATAACATCAGATCTCTGCCAGTAAAAGTCTCGTCGCAATCGGTACATCTGTTCCAGATATTAGCAGGGACAAACAGTCAGGCAGACAAACATTTTAAAAACTTATTTTTGTGTGCAAGTACCGTAATAAATACAGTGTATTTTGAAAAGCTGTTAAATTGAAATATATAAACAGACACTCCAATTTTATTTCATAGTATATATAGATAAGGGCACATGTACAAAACAACGGGAAAATAATTCTTAAATATTCATGTATATAAAAGGAATAACGAAGTGTAACATGTGCCTAATCATAAAAAAACATAATTATGTTTAGTTCTGTGACGACCACAGCCCTCCCAAGACATCCTTGATTACGTATTTTGGATTTGATATACATATTGTAGTAGGTATACTCGATCAGTTAAAATAAGAGCAGGGGTGGATTCAAGATATTATAAAAGATAACTGCATATAAAGTGAAAAATAAGTATCCGGTATCTAGTTCAAAGTCACTGAAAATTCTATTTCGCATTTAGTGATTTAAATCAACTAGGAAGATGAAAACGAGCAAATATAACATTTTAAGCTTGTTAATGTTGACACTATTTGTAGCAGTATCGAAAAGTTTAAGGGAATCTCAAAAACAAAGTAAGTAATAAAATTAAGTAACTTATAATAACAGTCAAGTGCGTGTCAGGTCACGCATACAAGAGGATTTCGTATTTACCAATTTGTAATGATTTTTAATATTTTACATGTGGTCCGACCGCCAGCGAGAAAACGACAACTTTCGGCGATTTTCTCGCTCAAGAAACGTACAATATGAATATATTAATAGTTAGTTGCTCTCTGACAGTTCACACTGCCGGGGACGACTAGCTTTACTAGTTTTATCACTGAGCGACAAGAGCTTACAAAGATATACTCGTTCAGCAATATTCGCTCAGCGATGCTCGCTCGCTTAATCATTTTTATACAGTGCGGCTGTGAAAGTACACGTATGGGTATCGACAAATAATTAGAACTCTCATTGTTGTCTAGTTCAGACGACGGCGATGATGTATTTAACGATAGGAATATTATCGGACACATTCAATAAAAAACTCATCGATAGTGTCTTGGGACTTGGAACTAGCAAGGCAGTCCAGGCTACCAGTATATACTTACCTTTTACATTAGAAGACCATACATCGAGTGGTACTATATCATTTATCTAAATTTCAGATCCACCCGCTTCAGAGTTCACTAGATACGCTGTAGTCCAGCCAATCTTGCTACATGGAAGAACTAAACGAGAGATCGTCACTACCAAAGATGAGGTTAGGTTTTTGTTTCTTCAAATTTAACCGATTTCCACCTATTAGGGTTTTCATTTATTAAGGGATGGTGGATGGTGATATCCGTACTCTTAAATTAACACTACACAGAGGTGAATAAGCAGTACATACAAAATTTAACAAAAAAACCGAGTTCAAGAACTAGATCAAATTAAAATGGGACTACACGGGAAGTACCGGCTTTAAAATAGAAAAAAAAAACATTAAAACCGGTTCATCCAGTAAAAAGTTATGAGATAACAAACATTAAAAAATACAGTGGAATTGATAACCTCCTCCTTTTTTGAAGTGGGTTAAAAATTAACATGAACGGAAACTAATGGTTACTTATATTTTAGAATGGTGCACATCATTTAGAGGTGATATTGAAGATTCTTATAGACGACGAGGAATACTTAGTCGATCTTAGACTTAACTTGGATTTAGTGACTGACGATCATGTCCTGAGTTATCAGGAGAACGGCACAACTGTGCTGTACAAGCTTAATAAGGAGGTAAATGATACTTCTCACTTTATTGAGGTAGTTTAGATAAGATTTTGCAAATAAACTGTTTATACAAATAGTTAGAGGATTTACTAATTTCAGTGCTCATTTCAATCATGAATTAGGGTGGTTGGTGTGTTTCGGGTAGATGACAATGTAGTATGTTTCTGCTACATATATGTATTACATACAGGAAATTGAGTTGTGCCACTATAATGGGTCGGTCCGAGGCAAATCCGAGTCTTGGGCGGCAGTGTCCACCTGTAACGGGATCCAAGGCCTCTTGTTCGACGGCCAGAGAACAAGATACATCGAACCAGCCCAAGGTGAGACTTGTTAAGCTTCAGTATGTTACACTCTTTCAGTCTTATAAATAGCCCTAATTCATTTTTACGATTCAATTACAGTAAAGGCGTATATTGTAGATCAGAAGATAGTTTCACATTGAAGCATGTCATTAATCTCTTCTGTAATCATTTCAAAAGTATTCTGCTTCACTATATAAGATTGATTAATATCAAAATGCGATTAGAGCATCATTAGAGCAAACATCTCGCTTCTCCCATGATAGTTGGCGAGGAGTCGTTCTTGAAAGGGCTGGCCTCATCCGCCTAAATTAGAGCTCCTGAGGCCGCCGGGGCGGTTTTTAGTAGAAAATCCACATGTTTCTAGCTCCTTGTCACCAAAAAAAGATATAGTAGGCTGTTCATTAAAGTTTTGTGCAACTTGTTTTTGGCCGACAAGACAGACAATCCGGCAGAACTTTTGGAACGAAGTTCCTTATCGCGCTTTGTGAAAGGGGGCTAGACGGAAAAAAATCTTATGAAAAGTTGTCACGACACTTTTTGCTACAGTAAGCGATTGTAAGCCGTGCGGCGTGCGCATGTTTCTCTGTCTCTCTCTCTCTCTCTTACAGAAAGCAAGCCAGACATTTTCATTTCTATTTCGCATTGAACAGTGTGGTGTCGCGACGATTATTTTTGTTGAGTATATACAAGTTTTTTTGTACATGACGGCGTTTCCGTAGAACATCAGGTTAGCAAAACCGTAAATGTCAACCTAGTGAAGCGTCATTGTCGATGGTTGTGCGGGCGGCCATCTTGAAGACACTTTTGCTTTTGAACGAGACGGCGACCGCGCGCCGCGCTTGTGACGAATCACTCAGGACTTTCATGTTCGCGCTATTTAAACATTTAATTTAGTTGATTTCGTGTAATAGTAATCGTTAATTACCTAATTAAATAGTGCTTTCAGTGAATACGAATTAAAATACGTCGATTGTGTTCTGAAGTCATTTATTTCTACACCTACCCACATAACTGGAGGAAGATGAGTTCCGGTAAGTGCCTTCAGGCCATCGTGACTCTTCATACATAATAAATAATAAAAAATAATAAAAATAATGAATCCTGACAGTGAACTTCGTTCCATCCGGGTGTCCCTTGACACCTCTCGAGTATTTTTAGTATGGACTTATGTTATTAGCTATCCATTTGATCAATTTACGAGATGAGACATTAATACATGTTTTACTCAAACTTTTTATTCTTTCAGAAGGTGTATTAAATGCCGGGCACTACATATACGATCATTTGAATCTGTTAGATTCGCACCCTCGCAGGTACGACAAAACAGAGAGAAGAAGAACAACTCGATCAATCAGTGTAAGTTTATTTTTATGTTAAACTTTATTATTTTACTACTAAATGTTTTGGTATGCTCTTAAAAGTTAGAAAGCAAGAAAGGTAGTGAAGAAAGTAAACCGTTACTTTGTGAAACTGTTTTTTTAGAGTAGACATACTACAAGAAAGGAATATTATTAGGCATTCCTAGCCCGTGAAGCGCCTGTGTTAAATCATTACTTTAGCGCCCTTTAATAAGCCCTTCTGTAAAGACGGCCCTGAATGTTATTGTTGAAAATTCTCATTACGAGTCTACATCAGAACAGCAATTAGCAATTATTAATAGATAAAATCACTTTCACCGATGGAGTGCACAAGATGCCTAAATATTCAGACTACTTTCATAGTCTATCATCATTCTTAGATAGAATAATTTGTAAATGTTTCTAAGGTTTTGTAACTCCTACTTAGTTATTGAATTCTTTTGTCTTTGTATTTTTTTTGAATTGTAATTTTTTTCAGTATCTTTTTTCTTTTATGTTTGCGTACTCCTTCTTAAAAGGCTGGCGACGTACTTTTGATGCCTCTAGTGTAGCGGGCGATAAGTCTGCTCGTTTTCCCCTTGTTCCATAAAGAAATTCTATTGTTTCTCATTTTTGTAGTACAAGGTAAATGAGTCGGAATTCGACCCACCGCACCGACCAGACGAGGGTCCCTTCTACGTAGAACTGGTGCTAGTCGCCGACAGAAGCTACTTCGAAGCCCATAATCGAAATATATGTTTTGTCCATAAGCAAATGCAGGCTATTGCTAATATTCTTAACTCGGTAAGTTGGAAATGCCTTTATTGGACGTACACTCATCGTAATCCACCTTGTCTAGCACTGTTTTTTTTATTAATAATTGTTTATTATCTATTGTCACAGTTTAAATGGAGGAACGGGTGTAGAATAAATGACTTCATTTGATTTAATTTAATTTCATTATGACAGATCTAAATCTAATGACAATATGGGTCTGCGAATTTTAAATAAATTATTCCAGAGTTATACACAATTAACATTTTTAATGTCTGTTTTTCAGTTATATAGTAAACTAGACATCTTCGTTACTCTAGTCGGGGTTGAAGTGTGGAACGAATATGATAAAATATCATTTTCCTCGAACTCAACTATTACTCTCGTAAATTTCTTAGGATACAGGTCAAATGAGTTGATAAACAATATTCCAAATGATAATGCTCAACTACTAACGTGAGTATGACACAAAATGTTCTGCTTGTAAGCTTTTATTATGTAACTAACTGCGCCCTGCGATGTAACCCGCGGTTAAAACTTTCGAAGCTAGTATAAAATATAATTATTCAAAGTTACTCCTTATATAATCAGTTATCTGCTTGTCAAAGTTCCATCAAATCGCCTCTTGAAATGAGCCGGAACAAACAGATATACATAAAAAAAAATTTGAAATTGATTTTTTGATGTAGGTAAGTATTTTTTTTAAGTCACGTTTATCTCATTTACAGTCTAAAGCCTTTCGATGGTTGTATAGTTGGCAATGCAATGCGTGGAGCAATGTGTGCTCATGAGTTCTCTGGTGGAATAAATAGCAATACCAAAAGCATTGGCTTGCTTGCCCTGAGAATAGCCCACCAGATGGGACATAATTTTGGAATGGATCACGATTATAAATATGATGATAATTGTAAATGTCGAGGGAAGCAGTGTATTATGTGGGCTTATAGAACAAACACAATACCAACGGGTTGGTCGACCTGCAGTATAGACTCATTAAAATCGTTTTTATCTACAGGAAGTGGTATTTGTTTAAGGTATTTATAGTTGAATTGTTTCCTAGGTTTGAAATAAATTATACATAGGTTGTTAAATTACCAGAAGCGTCTTTAGCGCTTGAAACACGCGTATGGAGTCATTAGCGCCCTTTAAAAAGCGTGGCGAGCTTCAGTGAGCGTGCAGATGTATTAAGTGTCGCGGCCGGTGCCCCTGACACCCTGCAATATGGGTAAAGACGCCTCTGTAATGGTAAGTATACACGACGACATCAGATACCAGACACTCAGTGTATACATCGAATGTCTGTACACTGCTGCGACACTTAGGGCACACATAACTACGATGCGATGCGATGCGGTGCCGCATCGTAGGAACTTAATAGTTAATAATAATTGGGAAAAAAGTACATTTAATGCAAATTATTTAATATATTTATAATAATATTAACCTAGTTAGGTAATTTTACACTACATATCTATATATATATAAATAAATCCCTATTTGCCTTGGTCACGACATCACGCGTGAACGGCTGAACCGATTTTGCAAATTCTTTTTTTGTTGGATAGCCCATTTAGGGAGGAAGGTTTTAGGCTACGTAACATCACTCTACAACCAATAGGAGCCGGGCCTCGACCGAAAATTTTGGGAAAATGAAAAAAGAAGAGTGTTCCAAGAATGTTGTCAATAAGTGTGACGTAACATCGCACGAATTCACGATGCGAATTAGATCGGAAGTTCTTGCGATACGAACTCGCACGAATGTGAAATAAATAAAATAAATAAACGCTAGATATTTTTTTCTAGAAATAAACCGGTCTCCTTAATCGAATATCCGATATGTGGAAACGGTGTCCTAGACCTGGGCGAGCAGTGCGATTGCAGTGCGATGACGGTAGTTGGCACGTACCTCCAGTGCTACGAATGCTGCGATCCCAACACTTGTATGCTCAGAGCGAATGTTACTTGTGACACCGGCGAGTGCTGCCGTCTATCAGTCAGTATTATTTTTTAAAATTTTCTAGTTATATATATATACTAGCTGAACCCCGCGGTATTACCCGCGGCTATTGTTGTACCGCGAATAACGCCGCGGGACAAAGTTAGTCTAAAAAAAGTAGCCTAAGTTACTCCCCGGATCATCAGCTACCTGCCAGTGAAAGTCCCGTCTAAATCCGTCCAGCCGTTCCAGAGATTACCCGGAACAAACAGACAGACAGACAGACAAAATTTTTTAAACTACATTTTTGTTATATGTATCGTGTATACATACATATGCATTGATTAAAAAGCTGTTATTTTGATGTTACACTTCAATTTTATTTATTTGTATAGAATATATATATATTAGCCACCATAAATATATTTTTCTCATTTCTTTTCTGTTTTTAAACTTTTCTCTGAATTTCATTTACCTATATGATTTTAAGGTCTTCCCTTGCACTTCATCTAAAGATATCTAAAGAAACACACTTCTATTATCAACTTTTAGGACATGACACATATTCACATCTTAATAAGTGTGAGTGTGTGACTTGTGAATTCGAAGATTAAGGTTATCAAATAGTAATTCAAGGTCTGAGAATCGATTTTGAAATCAAATATTTTTACCTTTTTTTCTAGATTTGCCATAAACATAAATGCAGGTCTTCGGAAGCTGTGAGAGACGGAATCCTGAACAATAACTTGACAAAACGCCCCTCCGACTGTTCAGGATTCGGTGTCTGCAACTCTAAAGGTACTTAATACTTTATCTACTTTATACTTTTACAGATTTAGTGGACAATTTCTGGTCATCCAACCATGTAGTTTTGTTACATACTTTATCAGAAGAATTTTAAATTATTTTCGTTTATTTACAGTTGGATCGGGTGTTTATTGCGAGAATAGAGAGCGTCTAATGATAAGAAACTATTTATCACACTCTAAATTTCTAAAACATTATAATAGTTCGACTTGAAAGTCCCGTCCCCTTAGGAAACCAGATATACTCGGTTCTAAAATGTCATTCGTATGAAGAAGAACCGCTTATCATTAATTGTCATTCCTATCACCAGGATACTGTGTTTGTGAGGATCACAAGACTAAACTTGATAGCGCTTACAATCGAGGAACATTATGTACGATTCCGGAGTCAATTAGTGCAACAACCCGACCTCGCAAAGACAAGAACAATCCCGTCACATCTGTGTACAAAAATCATATCAGTAAGTATCAAGCTAAATTTTATAATTATTAGGTATGGTTTAGGTATTCAAAGAACATGGCTTCTGGTGAATTCAGTAGAGAAAGTGATTTTAAGAGAGACACTCACATAGCTGCAACGCTAGTTGAACACAGCAAATCGTAATCGGTGTCTATGAGTAGTGGTATTCACTTACCATCTGGGGATACGTTTGCCCGTTTACCACATAAACTCTTCAGATCGCTTAAATCCATATAGTCCAAATGTTTGTATGACCTGCAGATATTTGTTTGGGCGTTTTCTATATATAATAAGTATGTTTTTACAAAAAATACAGTTTAAAAGCTGTTTGATATAAGTTGTCTAGTATCCTTTGTACAAGCTCTGATTAGCTGACGTTGTGTGTCAGATGTCTAAAATATTATTATTATTAATTAACCATCATGATGGTGATGAATGAATATTTAAAAGAATGTATTTGATTTTACAGTACAAACAAAAGCAGATCTGTTATTATCATACCTAATGACCCTGGGCCGGTTCCTGCCAATAAATAAAACCTGCACGACAATTGACTAGAGTATTCAGTTGCTCAAGATTCAAGAACGTTATTTAAAACAGCTGTTACTTTTAAGATTGAAGATATCCCAGAAATCACTAACAAGACTTTAGACTGAAACAAGTTTATTTGGCTATCCAAACCTGAATTCCATCAACTCATTAACAGAAAGGCGTTCTTTCGTGTCCATTTTCTGTCTACCTATGTTTTATAAATATATGTCTTCTTCAATATTTCTGTTTTTTTTTTTAATATTGGCCGAAGTATACTCATAAACTATTATTTAAGATAAAATAAATAAATTTGCATTTGGTAAATCTTAGAGAAAAAAGTATAAGAACAATTTAAGTGGATAATTACCTGGCTAAAATTTTGTTCAAGCTATTTTTGTCGTAAATTTAACCGACTGGCCAAAAAAAGAAAAAAAACATTTTTGCGATCCGTGACCTTCAATTTTTTTTTTGCACCCACGGGATCAAAGGGACTTTTCGGGATTTTATTAGAGTGTTATGTGGTATCCCTTAGGTGCCTGTAAATTTTCAGCTTCTTGGAAATTAATGCAAGTCTTTAGATAACCCGTGACTGGTAATATATTAGTTTTTAATTACAGAAAAAAAAACTTACTCTTCTTACATAAAAAAATAAGTCGATACCGATGGTGAACTGTTTATAATTTAATCTAATTTATCGATTTAGGGTTTTTCCTCATGTTATCATAAGGAAAAATGTACAAAACGGAATAACCCCTATGGTTTTTATAGTAGTTCCAGTAGTTGATATTTACAATTTACGGGAGTGTTACATATGCCTAATTCAAATCATAAAAAAACTATCGGTTCAGTTCTGTGACTACCGCAACCCTCCCAAGACATCCTTGATTACGAATATTAGATTTGATTGGCATCTTGTAGCATTCTTAATCAGTAAAAAAATGAAAACGAGTGTATTCTAAAAAAGTGTGCTAGGTTCACCATTTTTTTTTTTTTTAAAGTTGAGTACAATCAACTAAGAAGATGGAACCGAGCAAATATAAGATATTAAGCTTGTTGATGTTGACACTGTTCGTAAGGGTAACGAGAAGTTTAAAGGAATCTCCAAACCCAAGTAAGTAATTAAGTTAAAATATTTAAAAGAAAACCTGATTTCTTTGATCTGTGTGATTGATTTCTTTCTTAGTGATTTACCAATCACTAAGATTGGAGACATTGATTTCATACCAGAGGTTGATTAACACACAGAACAAATAATCGCGTGTTAAATACGATGATTTGTTTTGTAACCCGGTACTTTTATACATATATGTTACTCTACAGGTCGTGTTATTTTTTTTTGTGTAGGCCTATCAAAATGACTCTACTCCTCCCGGTGGAAAGCAAAAGGAGAATCCAAGAATGGTTGTCACCATACTCATTGCGAATGCAGACAATGCAACAATGCAGCCTGGTGAACCACACCATGGTGGCCTTGTGATGCTTTTGCATCATTGGGCCATATGTGTTATAGCTGTTTATTGAAAAAAAAGACATTTTAACTTTCGCACATGAAGTATTTTCAAGTAACATTAATTGGCGAGACCCTCCCGGTCTCGCCAATTAATGGCTACCAATATATATTATGAGTAATTTTTTATTATTAGAAGGTCATGCAACCACTGGCATTTTATCATTTATCTACATTTCAGATCCACCTGCTTCAGAGTTCACTAGACACGCTGTAGTCCAGCCAATCTTGCTACATAAAAGAACTAAACGGGAGATCTCAACTACCAGAGATGAGGTTAGCTTTGCAATTTTAAAGTTTAACCGATTTTCACCTACTGAGGTTTCATGTTTTTGAAAATTTAACTCCATTGGCAACTACAAATTGACATACTATCAAGGAAATATTCAACAAGATTAATAAGTAGTCGGTTTCGTTGAAATATTATGTAATGGTGTCAAAACGACATAATCTTCTAACTAGTGATGTGCTAAGTCGTTATAAATGTATCTTATTTTTAAAACGTGTTATTGTGTTGAAAATTTTGTCAAAAAAAACAGGCATTGTTTCTTTCTCAGCTAATGCCAATAAGCGTGTTTTTAACGCGCAACTCTAAAAGGGAGGTGTTAAAATTTTACGTCGATGTGTGTCTGTGTCGTAGCTCTCAAACGGATGAACCGATTTCGATGCGGTTTTTTCATTTGAAAGCCTATTTCCTTGCGGTGGTTATTAGCTGTTTGGTTAATATCAGTCCAGCAGTCTAGGAGTTTCTCTTTTTCAAAATGATGTAAGGCATTTCTGGTGTATGATAACTCGATTTAGAGCTTCTTTAAATTTAAATTTTTAATTTAAGCTTGTTGATACTACAGTGGAGATTAGGGACAAAGTTACACGACACGGAATGGTACGGCTTGCACTTGCAATTTTTTTTTCAAATTGACTAATGCATGTCATCGTTATCAATTATCTCAGAGCTATTCTATTCTCCATGCAGCGTTTTCCAGCTCTCCCTGTTTTTATATTTAAATTTATTTATTTTTCTCTTGATGATGTTCCTTATAAAGTTATCGTGGCGTATAAGTTGGCCTACCAAAACTAAACATGTAAGACTAGACATATGCAATATATTAAAACCATAAATAAATATAGACTAATGTTTATTTACATTCTAGAGTGGTGCGCATCATTTAGAGGTGATATTGAAGATTCTTATAGACGACGAGGAATACTTAGTCGATCTTAGACTTAATTTGGACTTAGTGACCGACAATTACGTCCTGAGTTATCAGGAGAACGGCACAACCGTGCTGTACAAGCCTCATAAGGAGGTAAGTGATATTCACTTACCAAAACTACGTCATTAACGTAGTTAAGGTAAGTTTTGCAAATTAACTGTTCAGACGAGTCGTTAGTTGATCCTCGTCCTAGTACACCAAGTGTTAAGAATAGCTTATTCACAATCAAGAAAAGATAGGTTTGTCATTTTACAATCATATAAGTATGTATTTCTAATTTAATATCCTAAATTAACGTTTGAATATATTTTCTCTGGAAACTCTCATTGATATCTGTTGCCAGGGAAATTGTAACCACAAAACCTTTCAAACACTTCCTATTTTTGCAGTAATTCCCTAAGTTTTACTGAGAGAGAATTCTTGAGGTAAGTACAGGATATGCAGCGTTGGTGATTTAACTTGTCTATACAAAAACAAATAAATAAAATTGAAGTGTCTGTTTGTAATAATAAAATAACTGCTTTTTACTAAATGCATATTTATGTATACACAGTACATATAGCAAAAACGTATTTAAAACATTTTTGTCCGTCTGTCTTGTTCTGTCTGTGTGTCTGGTAATTTCTGGTGCGGCTGGACCGATTTTGACGGGAATTTCACTGGCAGATAGCTGATGAACTAGGGAGTAACTTAGGCTACTTTTTTTAGACTAACTTTGTCCCGCGGCGTTACTCGCGGTACGACGATGACCGCGCGTAACACCGTGGTGTTCAGCTAGTGGTAAATAATTAGATTGATAAATTTCTATCAAGAAACCGTTATTTGATATTTTGAGAAAAACTGTAAACAAATAAATAATATATAATACGGATTCCTTCATAGGTATTATTTCATAAATTCATATTTTATTACCAACTTTATTTAATTCTTTAACAACGGCCGCAAAGAACACTCAGACTCCAACCAACAATTTGTTCATCACAGAAAGTGTTGTCCCATGTAGAATTTGAACCCATAACACTTGGCGTAGTATAAAATGAGGTGGCGACCGCTTAAGCCATTAGTCCTACCATGCAGTCGCATATTCACGGAATGTGCATAAATTTATGGGCATTTATAGATGGATGTTAAATTGTTATGCTCGTAAATGTAATCTATATTAACTGGTATGCTATAAAATGTATTCTATTCTAAATTCAAAGTAACTAAACATAAGTTCAATACAGGAAATAGAGTTGTGTCACTACAGTGGATCGGTGCACGGCAAGTCTGAGTCTTGGGTGGCAGTGTCCACCTGTAACGGGATCCAAGGCCTTTTCTTCGACGGTCAGAGAACAAGATCCATCGATCCAACCCAAGGTTAGACTCGTTAAGCTTCAGGAGATCCAGTATGTTACACTCTGTTATCCAGTATGTTAGCGTATATAAAGCCAATATAAATTGAACATAGTAAGGGCATTCATTGTAGATAGCGTCACACTAAAGGGCCTGGTAGCCATGTGGTGGTTATGGTGAAGCCATAAGGTGAAATAGAATGAGAGAAATTACACACTCGATCACAGGATCGATCGAGAAAAGTTTACAATTAATAGAGTACTCTAGTTCGCGAGAACAGGACACATAGATTAGAGTGAGGGCGAGGTTCTAGAGAGTTCCTTCAGCGGTGGTATCTCTAAGGAAGCGCGGGGGCACTTAACTTGGTAGCAGCAGTAGCCGAAAGACGTCAGGCGAGATGTCCAGGCGTTAGACCGGTCGCTTGTCAGGCTGGAGAGGCACCTGGTAAGCGACCCAGGCGAGAAACCTACGAGCGACGAGCCATTAGCTCTTTTGGGCCTGGCATTAATAACCGGGCCCGAGAGGCGAGTTGCTGGCGAAGCCACCAAGCAATGAAGGCGAGTGTTGTTCGGAGTGTCCGCGCTTATATGTTGCCCTGTGGTGAGGGTGGTACGGCGTGGGGTGAGACTGGCGATGGGAGGCAGCGCTTCCGCGTGTCAATTTTTTTTAGTATTTTAGCTGCCTGAATCTGCTCTACCTGATGGAAAGCATGACCAGAATCCAGGAGTGGTGGTCACCATCCTCAAGTAGGTACAATGCAGCATGGCGATCAACACTATGGCGGCCTAGTAAGATGCTTTTTCATGCTCCGCTTAAAGGATCCGAGTTTCTCCAATATTGCATCCTATAATTAGGATTGTGCTTTGCCCGTAATAGAATCTTTATTAGCGATATATGCAATCTATTTTGACCATGTTGTACTGATGTAGCGTCCGCTTTTGGCAGTGACCAACAAAGATTAATCCACTATTTCGATTACATGCTATACATAAACTTAAATCGTTTCAGGAACTGTACTAAATGCCGGGCACTACACATACGATAATTTAAAACTGTTGGACTCTCAAGCTCGCAGGTCCGACAGAACAGAGAAAATAAGAACGCCCATATCAACCAGTGTAAGTTTATCTTTATCTTAGTAATTTCGACCGTATTTTCTTGAACATCGGAAGTATTTTACATCGCATTAAAACGTGAACAAAAAACTACTTTACCTGATTTGTTTCTTATTTTTGCAGTACTACAGGGAAGAGCCCATTTTCGTCAAACCGCAACCAGGTGAGGGTCCCTTCTACGTGGAACTAGTGCTAGTCGCCGACAGAAGCTACTTCGAAGCCCTCAATCAAAATATATGTTTTGTCCACAAGCAAATGCAGACAATTACTAATATCCTTAACTCGGTAAGACAAGTATGGGTGTTTTGTCCTTGCTGGATAAATTAGTTATTAATTGCCAAGTGTACATGGAGGGGTTAATGGGGTACATGGAACGAACTTAATTAAGATGAATATTTTGATCTGGAATAGAAAGTAACCTTTCGTATAAACGAAAGGTTACTTTCTATACAATAAAAATTGTCGATATAAATCGACAATTTTTATTGACTAAATTTATAAAATATGAGGACAAATATACAAATAAATTGAGGCATTAGCAATTGTGGATGAAATTCGACGCGAAACATTCGCGTCGAATGTTTCGCGTCAGCCAGCCAACGCCAGCGTCTTGGCTAAGGAGGCAAGATAGGGATAGTTTTGTTCAAATGAGGAACAAAACTGATGCCAGAAATTACATCTTTGGTTGTATCTTTGGTCTGAATTTGAGTTCATGAGGTGCACAACTTTTTTGATATTTAAATGTAACTAATATTTGTATTTAATCATAAATGTGAAAATCAAAATGAAAATGAATGTTTGTTAAAAATCTTTCCGTGTAAGCTCTCCCGATCAGGAATACCGAGTGTAAAGTAAAGGGCGACTAAGGTAACCAACTCCGCAAGACCACATACTACAAAGCGAAGGAAAACTTGAAATCAACTCCATGCCAACCCGTCTGGCCAATGTGGTGGTGGTGTGGATTAATAGGCCAAAATCTCTTTTGTATTAGCGCGAGGAGAAGCCTAAGTTCCCACTGTGCCGGACCAGTGAATTTGCAGTAAGTCGGCTCCCGGACTCATTACGACGAAAACCGGACAGTCAATTACTCATCGGTTAATTTCAGACCTTTGCTCATAATAGGCGACGAAAGTTTTGTGTTGTGGTGGTATCTTAATAGAAGGCTAAAAAGAGTAAAAATAAAACATTGGGTACATCTACACATCTTATTTTACGGAAAAGATTTTCACTTGGAACATTTAAAACATTAATGGGTGAACTGAGAAGTGATAAATCAAAGTTCTTTAATTATTTTCGAATGTCAGCATTCTCGTTTGTCGATTTATTGGGATGACTTTCAATAGACATAAGCAGAAATGGCGCGCGCCCGAAAAGAGGAGCGCAGGCGAGGCGAACGGGGTCACAGATACCAGCGCAAATTCGTTCACATTACTCCGTGCAGATACTCCGGGTATTCTACCGGCGTTGCGCTGCGCAGTGACAAAACGCTCGGTTATTAATTTCGGGCTCGGATTCTTCTGACAGTCTTACCGTGCTGGTCCGTGCCGGTCCAGCATAGTGAGAACCCAGCCTAAGGCTAACAGTATTTTATTAAATGCTGTTGATATTTTGCTGAAGTTGCTTACAGTTTCCATTTAATCTCAGACTTCGTTAAAAAATCTAATTCTTTGGCAATATCAAAATCAAAACTCGTCACAATTTTTATTTCTATTCTGCAGGTATATTCTAAACTAGATATCTTCGTTACTCTAGTCGGGGTTGAAGTGTGGAACGAATATGATAAAATATCATTTTCCTCAAACTCTACAACTTCAGTCGAGAATTTCTTAAAATACAGGTTAAGAGAGTTGAGAAGAAATATTCCGAATGACAATGCTCAATTACTTACGTGAGTGTCATACTCTTTACCCTTTCAATTTTCTTCAAGTAACCCTTTACAATGTGACTAGGTGCGCCCCGCGGTGTTACCCGTGGTTGTTGTTGTACCTTTACAACAACCGTGGGTACAAAAGAAGTCTAAGTTACTCCTTATAAGATCTGTTATCTGTCAGTGCAAGTCCCGTCAAATTCGATCCCGGCTGGATCCAGAGATTAGCCGATCTAACAAACAGACTGTCTATTTTTTTTAATAAGTATCCTATACACTTTAAAATATGCACTTCAATTTTATTTACTAGCATATATTGCACCTACATTGGGCGGCTTGACCGGTGAACCCACTCTGAAACCGGTATGATCAACAACCCTTTCGTTGCTTTTCTCTGAATCGCAATGCGTGCGATGTTGAGTAAGTAAAATTACCAGCGGTCGAATCCTACTCCTAACTCTGGCAGGGGAAAAGACTCAAAAGACGGGAGCTCTCCCCTTGTATTTGTCAAGTTTCAGATGACCATGGATGGCAGTAAGGTGCTCCATAAAAAATATTCAATTTTATTTCCTTTACAGTTTCAAGCGTTTCGATGGTGGTACAGTTGGCAAAGCAATGCGCGGAGCGATGTGTACTCTTGACTTCTCTGGTGGAATAATAAATAGCAATACGGAAAGCATTGGTCTCCTCGCCATGACAATAGCCCATGAGATGGGCCATAACTTTGGAATGGATCACGATTATAAATATGATGATAATTGTAAATGTCGAGGGAAGCAGTGTATTATGTGGGCTTACAGAACAAATACTATACCAACGGGGTGGTCGACGTGTAGCATAGAATTATTAAAATCCTTTTTATTGAAAGGAATTGGTTTTTGTTTGAGGTAAATATTATTCAATAATGTTCTCCTAACCGATAACGGCCACGGCGGCCAGTCTCAACGGAGACCAGCCAACTACGCAGGAGATATTGTAGTGCACAAGTGTGTGCACAAACACAGGTGCACTTTCTGTTCCTTCTCTCTCATAATCCGATGGGACGGTTAACCGACACGACCGGGGAGAGATCAGGCGTAGGACCGACCGCTTTACGTGCTCTCCGAGGTACGGGGGTTCGGACATCTAGTTCCAAACTCCGAGCTGTTATTAAGTATTTCTATAATCAGAAAAACTCAATAACACTTTTTGGCCCGACCCGGGATTCGAACCCGAGACCTCTAGATCGGCAGTCGCATACGTCATCCGCAAGACCAACGAGGCAGTCGGTCTTGCGGTTCAATAGTTTTAGGATAGGATTTTATATGCTTTTAAATGTTCTCTTGTCTTTTGAAAACTTATATATTTTTTTCACTATTATATTATATATTCTCTTTTTTCACTAGGCACAGGTAAAAACAACCTGTTATTTTCATCCTTTGAAAGATTTTAGGTACTTCGGATCCCGTATTCTCTTTAGAACATTATCAATTTGCTTGGTGTCTTTTGAAGTTTGTCAATTTATACATTTATTTAATCATGCCTTCCGTAATCTTCCTGAAATAAACTTATTATCAGTAGACTTGAGGTGTATTTTATAACTATGTTTCCAGTTTTTTCTGAGTTTTGAAACAAAACTTGAAATATATTACATTTTTTAGAAATAAACCGAGGTCTTTAATCCAATATCCGATATGCGGAAACGGTGTCCTAAACCTGGGTGAGCAGTGCGATTGTAGTGCGATGACGGTAGTTGAAACGTATCTCCAGTGCTACGAATGTTGCGATTCCAGCACTTGCATGCTCAGAGCAAATGTTAGTTGCGAGACGGGCGAGTGCTGCCGTCTATCGGTGAGTATTATAATTAAAGTCAATAAGTCTTAAATTTCCTCAATTGTACAATTGGAGGGACCTACGTCCAGCAGTGGACTGCAAAAGGTCGATGAGGTTGCCAATTAAAAGATTATTTACTAATTACCTTGCAAATTTTCCTCGTTGCAAGTTAATTAGTAAATAATCTTTTAATTGGAATTGGAACTGGACATAGGTCCCTCCAATTGTACTCCCTTAAGATGATTATCTTGCGCACATTACACACGCACAAACACACATAACATTATAATGTATATTATATGTATATCTATTTGATCTCATATGTAACTATGCATGTTTTTGTATGGTATAAGTATGGCAACATATGTAAATTGTGTAAACATATGTTACTTGTATTGGGCAAATTATGATCAATGTATGAATGATTCAGAATTCACTGAAGGTAGCTGGTACCCACACCTCAGGTCTTATCAACTACATTTTAAAAAATTGTAGCTTCAAATAGTGTCAACTTTTTATTATTTATTTTATATTATTATTATTCTGTGTAATTTACTTTGAATAAATAAATTTAAAAAAAATCGGCACTCCTCCTGGCTTGTAGTCGTTTTACACTACGTTTGTTGATAAGTGTTTTTTTCGACCGGGAATTGGTGTATGTGTCGGAATCGTACGAACAAAATTCTACAAACAAGATTCTCTGTGCCTGAAATATAGGGGATCTAAAAACAGCGGTTTCTTTCTGTATTTCTAAAATTCTAGGTTTTGTTCTTATGTTTGATCTAAACTTTCCACATACATTTCAACAACTGTATCTGTGTCACAAGAATTCTGTGATTTAGAAAACGATTTTAAAGTTAAAAAGTTACATAACTTTTTTAGATTTGCCAGAATCATAAATGCAGATCTTTAGCAGCTGCAAAAGACGGAATCATAAAAAAAAACTCAACAATACGCCCTTATAACTGTTCAGGATTCGGGGTCTGTAATTCAACAGGTAATTATTACTATATTTTATTTCTTATTGCCATGTTACTCCCATAAAGTATTCCTTTTAAACTTTAAATCTTTTTCATAAGCTGCGATTAGGTTACTATGGGTAAGAGCAGCTGAATAATACGCTAATATTGGAACCACTGTTTCCTCAGGAAATAAATATTATTAGAGTTCGCAGAATATCTCATGCTTTAGAACCTTAATTGAGACAGCTTTTTATCGGCCTATTCCATTCTTATTGTACGTTATCTGGACTGTTTAATAAAATGTATTTAGTTTTTTTTCTTAAATACCTGAACCTTAACCGTGGGATTAACCGAATTCTCAACATCAAGCGTAAGGCCGCGGTCCGTCAGGCATGATCACCTCGTCTGGTCGGAGGATCACCCACTTGTATTGGAGATACATGACACCCCGTTCAAATACCCATGACACATTTCATCAGCAACAAAACCGTGTATTATATTTAAAATCGTGTTTGTTTTCGCTTCACCAGGACACTGTTTTTGTGAACCGGGTCATAAGACAAAACTTGATAGCGCGTACAATCGAGGAACATTATGTAAGGTGGAACCAGGCACTACAGCAAATCAACCTACAGACAAAAATCGTACCTGTAAGTATAGAACTTATATATATATATTACTATAAATTCAGTGGATGAGTTTACCCGAGGCTCAACCCTGTTTGTGTCTTTTGAATTGAAAGTAATTTACCATTAAGCGTTTGTCTCATCATCAGCCTATCGTTAGTTGGTATAGGGTTTGTCTGTATCTGTATAATTCTTCCCGGTTCTATTTAAAAAAATGAGTTTTCAAAGGATTTTTTATTCTTTGTTTATAAGCCCGTAAAAGTGACTACTCTGCCTGATGGAAAGCATTAGTAGAATTCAGGAGAAATGTCAGCATAATCAGGAGAGGGTTTCCTTTTAATAAAGGGTATGTGATTAAATACACCATTTATCGAACCATAGAACGAGAATTCGGTCCGAAAATAGTGTTTGTAAAGTTAATACAGTAGCTAAGGTGTAAGAAAAAAGTGGCCAAGTACGAGTGGGACATAATATAATTTCTATTTTATATTTATGTTTGTGTTGATGGCAGTTTACGATTAATAACGTATAAAAAACTACTTACTAGATTTCGTTCAAACCAATTTTCGGTGGAAGTTTGTATGGTAATGTACATCACATATTTTTTATAAGTTTTATCATTCCCTATTTTAGAAGTTACAGGGGGATCTCTCGCGCAATCTATTCAGTTTAGAAAAAAAAAATATTAGAAATATATAGATTAAGTGATGAGTATCGCGATTATGATTGTTTTTACCAGTTTTCCTGACACGAAATAAACTGAAATCTCTTTCCAAAACAGATATGTTATTATACGTGATCCTCCTGGGCACAATTCCGGGCATCCTTGTATACGTTTTGATGATGTTTTGCTGTATTCGCTATGCACGTATGCAGTCTTGCATGAACTACACATGAAAGTCAATGGACAAATCAAGAAGAAGCTGTTATTTTAAAGAATGAAGACGTTAAAGAAATCAAAACTTGAAAATCAGCATTTAATGCGTATATTCTTAAGAAGGGTTTTTAATTGTTTGTATTTTGTTATTAAGTGTGAAATCAAATAAGCTTCAAATAAAGTTCATCATCAAATATCCGTATATAGTGTTATTATTTTTATAATAACCTAAGTATTAATTAGAATAAATTAGTATTATCATGAAATTTTAATTTAGAAACAGTAGAATTGTTTCTAGAATATACTTAGCACAAATATTTATGGTTTTTTACATGTGGAAACCCCTTTGAGCTAATACCCCACTGGGGTTTGCAGAGGGGTAGTGTGTCGGAATAGAACTGACTAAACTCACACAGTATGCTATTCTGAACCTGAATTAGGAGGGAAAGTAAAATGATATCTATATAAATTAAATATAATTCACAAAAATGTATGTATGTTCATAACTTTCGAACGACTGCACCAAATTGAATATTTTTTCTTTTTTTAAATATTTGTTTGTTAGGACAAGGTAGGTATTGAAGAAAAGAAAAAAAAATACTATATATTCTCTAAGTCTTGTTAGTTCGATACATTGCAGCGCTGCAGGAAGTTCAGACCGGATTACTTAAAGATTATTTTCGATCATTTATAAAATATTCACAAAAATAAATAAGGCGATACGGAGTTCGGCGGGGCAGCCAGTCCTATATTAATAATAACTGAGTAACTTAATATTTTTGCAAATTAATTGGCTTTCATAAATTGCTATTCTGCCAAAACTATTTTTACTAGCGGTACTTTACCAGGTAATTTTCCAAGCAATTTTCCAGGCCTCATCATTCAAACGTACCAAAAGATCATTTTGTATTTTATGACATGATACCATAACATGTTACAATTGCACTAACCGCTCTTAACTGCCCACAGACATAGTCCTCTCCTTAGCAATGAGGTTTTGGCCTAGAATACCTTGCTGCCCAGATGGGTTGGTATTGTCTATTTTACAGTCTCTCATCGTAGCCCAATAGACCATTAACTAGTTTACAAAACAAATTGTCCGGAGTAACAAATGAAGTAAACAAATTGTCACCACCCTATAAAACCCGTGGGTACCGTAAGAGCCAGGGCCGGATCGTGAATTTGTGGAACACTGGGCTAATAATACTGTACTAACTTTTAAACTTTCGCGTTCCATGATATTAACAAATAAATATTTTTACGGGAATTAACGCGATCACTTATTTAAAAAGGTATCACATACCTCTGATTTGCCTGACGTTTCGACCAGGTTGCACTGGCCGTGGTCACAGGCTGACTGGGTTCGCGGCGCACGCCCTCCGTCGTTTTATGCGTGAAGTAGAAGGAGAAGTTTGTTCGTCTACCCGCAATTTCTCTATATTTTTAAGAAATTTATTTCGCCATGTACCGTCGCATACCACACTAACAGTGTCCCTATTCTGTAAGCAAACCGATGTGCTCCTATTCTGGTGTTTATCCGACTGCGCAGAAAAGCGAGGTGGTATATTTTGTAATACTGGATTCCACGCTGTAGATAATTTAAAACCATCTTCTCGATTGAAAGTTTTATGTTTTTTAATTTCAATCGCTTCACGTACCCCTCTTGAGTAAAAGTGACGTTCGGTGGAGAGGACTTGCGTGCGGTGAAATTCAATCCAGTGGTTGATTCCTGCATCAAGTGCATGTTCTGCAATCGCTGACTTGCTCGTCTGTCGGTTCTTCACAGCAGCGATATGTTCTTTGACCCTTTCAGCAATAGTCCGCTTCGTTTGGCCTATATACGAACTCCCGCAGCTACAGTCTATTTTATAAACACCCGGAGTTTGTAGTTGCAATGTATCCTTCGGAGTGCCGACGATGTTGTGAACTTTTATGCCTGGTGTGTATACTGTCGGAATTGAGTATTTCTTTAACACGGACCCTATCTTATCCGTAATTCCCTTGACATAAGGCATATAGGCGGGTTGCCTGTTCACTTCTGGATACCTGCATCTTATTTTTGGTTGCTTCCGTCCTCTATTCACTTGATATCCGTTTCTTTTGAGTACCTCCTGAACATGTTCTAACTCCCGTTGTAAATGTTCAGGGTCACAGAGGTCATAAGCTCTGTTCTTGAGTGAAGTCACAACAGATTGCAAGTGCCGGGGGTGATGATGAGACGTGGCGTGTAGGTATCTATCCGTATGAGTAGGCTTACGGTACACACAGTGTGACAGGGACCCATCCGATCTCACGGTTACTTTAACGTCTAGGAAGGACAACGTCCTATCGGTCTCCATCTCATAAGTAAACCCTATTTTAGGGTGAATAGAGTTCAGATGTTGTACATATTGATCTACTTCTTGTTTATTTCCTTTAATAATGCTGAATATGTCATCCACGTAACGCTTCCACAGCTTAACGGTATTCGGGCCGAGACTTAGAGCCTTCTCTTCAAAATGTTCCATCCAGATGTTGGCAAGTACTGGGGCTACAGGACTTCCCATTGCGACACCATCTATCTGGAGGTAATGTTGACCTTGAAAAAGGAAATAGTTGCCATCTAAACAGTGTTCTAGTAGATCCATGTAGTTGAACGGTAGCTCGTTGTCTCTCAACAGGTCTTTCACGACGGATAAGCACTCTTTTATCGGAACGTTGGTGAAAAGCGACTTCACGTCAAAGCTCACCATGACACAATCCGGTTCCAACGTGAGATCTTTTATAATTTGTATGAAGTGCCGTGAGTCTTTCACAAAAGACGGTGTTTTGCCTACAAGTGGTTGCAATATTGAAGCAACGTGCTTTGCAAGTTCGTAAGTAGGAGAGGCAATTTGACTTACAATGGGCCGCAGTGGCACGTCAGGCTTGTGTATCTTAGGCAGACCATATAATTTCGGTGGCTGGTGTGGCTTTGGTGTGTACAGCCTGTTGTACTCGTCTTTTGAAAATAGGTCCTCATTATCCCGGATTAGAGATCGTATTTTACGCGTTACTCTGGCCGTGGGGTTGTATGTTATAGGTTTATAAACCTTATTATCACTCAACAGTTCGAGTATTTTAGTTTGGTAATCAGTTGTATTCATCACTACGGTGGCGTTTCCCTTGTCGGCCTTAAGCACTAAAATATCCTGGTTATCCCTAATGTTTTTTAGTGCTTGACGCTCTTCCATAGTGATATTACTAGCTGGAAGCTTTGACCGACGTAATATTACCGCGACGTCCTGTCTAAGGATATCGGCATCGCCGGGCGGTACTTTGTTCCGTGCAATTGATTCCTCAACGCTACTGATTACATTCTCAAACGGTATTCGTTTAGGCGTTGGAGCGAAGTTCATACCTTTAGCCAAGATGTTTATAGTTGTGTCATCTAAACTCACGTTCGACAAGTTTACTACGGTGTCCTTCGTTCGGTCGGGTACCACTGATGACGCCTTGTTTTCTGCATACCGCCGCTTATATTCCTTCGAGAACTTTCGATCAAAGTTTATACTACATAACTCGAAGGTGCGACTCGCTTGTAAAAACGTAACCCGGTCACATAAATCATAGTCCGATTGAGATAGATTAACACTACACTTCAATTG
Source organism: Spilosoma lubricipeda (assembly GCA_905220595.1). Classification (NCBI taxonomy): domain Eukaryota; kingdom Metazoa; phylum Arthropoda; class Insecta; order Lepidoptera; family Erebidae; genus Spilosoma; species Spilosoma lubricipeda. The sequence goes on along the minus strand of HG992296.1, from coordinate 10,208,399 downwards.
TAACGCATATAACTCCCTCTGTATATACTCCAAATCACTGTGTTTGTTGCGAATTAATTGTCTCAGGAGGCGTGTACTCGCGTTGTTTAGAATTTTACGTGAAAATGCGATGTCACTACGTGGTTTTATTCGAACACACGAAGGTAATAAGTCCCAATCGCGACACTTCATAAGAAATATCAACGATGTTTCTGTTCGCGCCCGTTTTTTACGTAAAAATTCTAGATGACGCACTTGTTTTGCAATTTCCGACCCGTAGCGGTTTGCTATACTAACTTTTAAACTTTCGCGTTCCATGATATTAACAAATAAATATTTTTACGGGAATTAACGCGATCACTTATTTAAAAAGGTATCACATACCTCTGATTTGCCTGACGTTTCGACCAGGTTGCACTGGCCGTGGTCACAGGCTGACTCTGACCACGTGACCACGGCCAGTGCAACCTAGTGTGTATGTAATACCTTATAATAAGTGATCGCGTTAATTCCCGTAAAAACAATTGTTAATATCTCCTTTAATAGTTCAGCTGTGAACTGTTAAAGACTCTTAATGATATAATTTATGCTCTCGATTGTCGGCACTTGATGGAACTTGTTTAGTTCAAAAGGTTATCTAAAGGTTATCTTTGAGAATGCCATAAGGCGAAACCGGTCAGGTATAAATTTAATTAAAATGGTGGAATAAGTACAAGTGAATTTAATTCTAGAATGTACTCTTAACGATGATGATGTTATCAGGCCCAGGATTGGACATTGGGTAACCTTCATACAAAGAGAAATTACCGAGCCCCGAGGATAGACAACTGGCAACATGATCACTACAACACATGCATTTTGAACTTGTGATCCTCGGGATTTATTTGTTGTAATTCCTTGCTTTAAGGAAAATAATATATGAAATTCGCACAATAAAAAGGATAACTTTCCAGGGTTTTATTTAGATTTACACCGTCTGCCACGGCAGACACGTAATTCTAAAGTTTATCGCATTTTATTTAATTTTTATTTTTGGGTTTTTAAAAATTAATTACCATTTTGCTCCATACTTGTACATCTCCGGCGATCCTTTAACAATAAAAACCCGTAATTCACTAAAGGTTCGCACATTGAGTTTATTCTACGAAAATATTGAAAAAGAAATACAATTTTTCTTTTTTATAAAGATTATTTTTTTCTTTACTATTTGAGTTTTTAATAAAAATACTTAAATTTAAATAATAGCCATCATTGACAATAATACTATGGTTGTGCTAAATAGTTTTATCCCAATTTTCTACTTGGTGATATTAATCGTAACGATGAAAAGAAGCATGGCGGACGCTGCTGAATTCAGTAAGTATTTTAAGTGTTAACTTATTGTTATGTAAATGAAAAAATGTAAATCACGCACGACTTTTGTTCTTGTTGAAGCAAAAAACTCAGCTGCTTCCAAGTAAACACACGCGTTAACGCACACACATGCTAAGAAACTACGCTACTTTTCGTCAGTATCGTACAAGTTGTCGAAAAGTAGCGTTACAAACCGTTGTTGCTGTTTATAATTTCAAATTACCAGCTTTTCACTAAACGAATATGGAAATAGATAAAAAAAAAATACAACAAAAATTGTTATCTGTTTTTCCGTCCGTCTATTTATTCCGGCTAATATCTGGAATATCTGGACCGAGTTTGATGGCAATTTTACTGGCAGTTGGCTAATGATATGAATAGACTAAAATTGTTATGGAACAACCGGGGGTAATAAGAAGGACTCGCATACCGCCGCACACGTTTCTAAATTCTCCGAGTTTAAAAATCAATTTATGGTAAAATCGCCGTGTTGTGTTATTATTAAAGTGTATCGGTTTTCATTAACAGCAAACATTAATGCGAAAGTGTGATTTGTAGATTTATATTCCTATTACTGAAGTTTAAAACAAAAATAGGGCAGAGCATTAAAAGTAACCGGATTCGAGATAAAATAAACAAGTAGTTGGCTTGAACGCGTAAGTGTTTAAATTAGATTGCCCGAGAGGTACATTTTACTCGTATTTATGCAGATATTTAAATTTCTAAATATCTAATTCCTTTAAATATTTAGATACTTGGCTTGGGCTTGGTAATGGATGGTGGCCTACGTTTTTCTGAACACATTAATTGTAAAATAAAATGCGCCTTTTATGGGCTAAAAACTCTTTATAATATTAGAAAGTACCTATCAGAAGAAGGTAGAAGGTCACTCGTAGAATCAATTATATTATCGCAATTTAACTAATGTGTTATTGTCTACGGGTCTAGACTTTATCACAAAACCCCAATGCCGTAGGTACAAAAGGTATAAAACGTAATGCGCTCGTTTCTTCGTTTCTGTTACAACGTTCCTAAGCGATTTAACATTACACCATATCTAAATGATGCCAACACCTTGAAAATGGAGGCTCGTAGAACAATACATTCAAAATGTCTAGTACATGCAAATTGCTTTAAAAAAAAAACAAAAATATCGGTATGAAAAGCTAGAATATTGTTAAGTATATTGTTAAAAGTCTCAGTGTCTTCAGAGAAAGGCCAAGGCAAACCCATAATATGTCGGCGCACAAATTTGACATATGGAGATTGTGTATTTTTTAACTCTATTTTGAACTTCTTGATAAAAATTTTGAAAATTGAAAAGATAGTCCAGTTACGCTTGGCCAGTTAAGCCACTAGCTTGAATAGATGCCACGCCGCTTTCTACTGCGCTTATGTTGTGGGTTCAAATCTCACATGGGACAACACTTTGTGTGATCCACAAATTGTTGTTCTGAGTCTGGGTGTTCTTTGTGTCCGTTTTATATATGTTTGTAAAGTCCCCCGCGACAGAGGGTGTATATTTCTAATGCAGGAGTTACCTTTTTAAAGGTAAAAAATATTAGACCCAAAATCAGAAAGGTCAATTGCGTGCTCAAAATGAATGAAATTTAGCCTATCTACCTAAACCTATACCTACCTAAACCTACTCCACAATCTAGAGGGGGAGTAGTGGTAGGGGACTTGTACTCTAGAAATCTCACTCACTTCGTATATTATACAGCAGCTACATTAAATTTCAATAATTTATCTACTTTTCTTAAGTTTACCCACCCCTGAGTAGATGCTGAGTACGCCCATGTTTTCCATTATTTATATGAAATCATCAAGTGTTGTGAAATGCACAAACTACAAAAATCTAACTTTAGATTCAAAGTTATATTTGAGGAAAACCAGAGGAACCAGTAGTAGAAAATAGTAGCTGGATCGCGCAATAAAAGTTCTTAAACTGAATAGAGCCTTTAAATATAGCTAATCCGTAAATAAAACTAAAGTAGGTGATTCACCCTTATTAATCCTATGGGTGTCTAATTACCGATTCAAAAGAGAAATGTAGATAATTCTTTTTCACACCGAGTCTTAAATTAGTAATTAATTAGAATCATGCTTCAGAACTATTTATCGGCTTTTGATAGCCTTACAGAAAACTTAAAACCAGTGTTTAGCAATCGCTATAGCTTTTAAGTTGCAGATTTTAATGGATGTTAATAATAAAGCCTTTCAGTTTTGTTTTCCTTCTTCGAGCTTCCTTAGTCAGCTCTTATGGCACCCACGGGATTAATAGGGGTGGTGAAATTTTGTGTTCTTAATTCGCCATTACAAGGACGTTTGCTCCCTATTTACTTTTAATTTTGTGATTTATTCTTTGTTCACAAATAAAAATAAACGTAGCACAGTAATAAAGCTGTACTTATTGACGTAGGTATTTTTTCTTAATCGACCATAAGTCTTGACGAGCGGGAGAATCACGGCGATATTATCGTCATGCCACATATTTTTCGGTGTATCGTTATTTCACTTGGCGATTGCGTTACGATACGCAAAGATAGTTTAAAGGAATAATTGCTTGTTTGTGGTGATTACCTAACGGTAAAAACTCGGATTCATTGTGATTCTCTCGTTTGTGAAGGCGGCCCCCAAGGACGATGCTAGACCTAAAACATGGTAGGTGTACAGAAATGAAAACTGTCCATATCCCGTAATATGTGAATAAATTAAAAAAGAAGTTCATGAGTATCAGATCCTTTTCGTATTTAAAAGCACGTGGAAGTCTAGAAGTGGAGTAATATATTTGCCTTGCTGTCACCAAAGTACAATTACCTATTTATCAACGGATTTTCAAACCCTTTTTCAGGTCTGTAGGTACCTAAAACATTTTGTGGCCAGGTAATTTTGTTGCTGCATAATAATATGGTAAATACCGCAACTTTACAATTTATTTTTAAACCCAAGATAAAATTTCCATCGTTACAGGTTTATTATGTTAATTAGAAAATTTAATTATAGAATGCACTATTTGAATTGCAATATCAATAAAAGGAATTCCCTGCATGCGGTTAATTATGTCCAAAAACTGCAGTTTTTTATCCTTTAGGTACATGATTCATTGTCTCGTTTTCTCAACATAAATGAGAGCTCTTTTCCGCTTGCATTGGTTTTTAAATAAAGGATAATTTATACCTCATACGAAATGAAACTTTATAATGAATGACATTAACCAACAATATTCAGATGATTTGACAAACATTTTAATGAGTTTCATACGCAGTTGAAGACTTACCCACATATATTTAACAGCTTGAGAGACAACAACAAAATGTTAAGAAACTCTGTTGTGACTATTGTTTGTTAACTTGTTGTTGTATTTTGCTAGATTTTTTCTTCATTTACACCATATAAAAACTGTCGTGAACTAATTCTTAATCTTGAAAGAGAAATCTCTCTCTATGTCTTGCAAAACTGAGAAGTCCCCGAATAAAAAATATTTCTTACCAATTTACAATCATTTATTATTATTTCAGATCCGCCTGCATCAGAGTTTACTAGGCACACCGTAGTTCAGCCTGTCTTGCTGCACGGAAGAACTAAGCGAGAGATTTCCACTACCAAAAGCACGGTTAGTTACATATCACCAATAACTTAGTAATCCAACTATTGTCCCACATAATCTGGTCCATATTACATCTAGCAGCAGCACTACACTGCCACTGTTACTTTTTGGTTACAGGGAGGGGAACATCATTTGGATGTGATATTGAAGGTTCCTATAAACGATGAGGAGTATTTACTTGATCTTCGACTAAACCAGGATATGGTGACCGAGAACCATGTACTTAGTTATCAGGAAAACGGCAAGACTGTAGTTTATAAACCGAAGAAAGAGGTGAGTAAAACCCCACGATTTATCACTTTATTAGAATTTTTGTTAATATCTTAATATTTATATTAATTTAATTCTAAATTAATTATGATAATTGATTGTTGGATTTCATATTGCAGTTATACAAACTCTCAAATACTTAAAATAATTTTTAACTTTTTAGTTCGATTGCCATTAAAGCATCTTATTTTAACTTTTTGAACTATTTTTATTTCGGGATTTTAAGTTTCAAGACGACCAAAAAGCGTGGGGTGCTTAATTATCTTATATATAAAATTCTCGTTTCACAGTTTTCGTTCCCATACTCCTCCGAAACGGCTTGACCGATTCTCATGAAATTTTGTGAGCATATTGAGTAGGTCTGAGAATCGGCCAACATCTATTTTTCATCCCTCTAAATGGTAAGGGTGACCCATCCTTAAAAAAAAATTATGGCAAAACGACGTTTGCCGGGGCAGCTAGTATTTTTATAATACTTCTGATATTGCAAACAGTAACTAATAAAATGATGCTTACATTCGATATCAAGTACCTCACGCTTTTTCTCTTTATTTGAATTTTGGTTAATATTTTTTATTTTGTAAATAATATTTATATTAATCTTATTCAAAATTAATTATGATAATTGATTTTTGGATTTTAATATAAAGTTATAAGATTATTGTATTGTCATCAGTTAATCAGACTCCTAGAAGTAGGTGAAAATGAAGTTAAAAGATTCCGTTACATAAATACATACACGTCCAGCTAATACAAGCGTGTTAAAAAAAGATTCATCTTGTAACTATTGTGGAGGACTGTTTTTATGAATATACAATCGATTGCAAGGGAAATAATGGATATAAACTAAAGGTTTGATTGAATAGACACCTATTCCCAAAACTCTGTCCCAATCCTGCCAAAGCCGGGGACTGTTTTAAAAAATATGTGTGACAGTGACAGCTAGCTGTAATAGATTTCACCTTCAGTACATAGGCACTGCGCCAACTACCTCGTTGACGCAGTGGTAGCGTACACGGCTGCTGTGCATGAGGTCTCGGGTTCTATTCCCGCGTCGGACCAAATGTATGTACGATCTGCAAACAATTGTTTTCAGATAGATAGAGAACATAGACGAGCTAATCTATATATACAAAGCTACTGGCACTGATACCCGCCATGAGAGTTTTCGCACCCAACATCAGAGTTCCTAAGCTTATTTAGTAACAATTGCTACGAAGGTTTTATAGTTACACAATTTAACCTTTAAATTACAGGATATGGACTTGTGCCACTACAGGGGAACGGTGCGTGAAAAGCCTGGATCCTGGGCGGCTGTGTCTACATGTCGTGGTATCCAGGGTATACTATTTGATGGCGAGGGACTAAAATACATCGAGCCAGTTCAAGGTAAACTTACATATTATAAATTCAAATCATCGTCACATCAAGAACTCTTAACAGTCCAATTGTTTACCATAAGCCTCTTTTTAGAAAGGCCTTTTAAACGGTTTTATTTAACTTGCCCTATTTGTATGTTTATTTGTTTGGGTCAAATCTTGTAATTAAAATTGGACCCCCTTCCTGTTGACAGATTGATCTGAAATTTTTTACACGCCCTTAATTCTGATGACACAGTTGTTACCCGCGGCTTCGCCCGCGTGTATGTTGGTTATCGCGGCAAATAGTAGCTTTTCTGCATGAAAGAGAAACAAACATCTATCCCTCCATCCATCCATCCATACTTACAAACTTTCGCGTTTATAATATTAGTATATAGAATAGAGGGCAAGTTAATTACCGTTACTGGCAACTTCACAATCATATGAGAAATTTAGAAAAATGCCATGGTAAGTAGTCGGGATATCGCTTATATCAACAGCTTAGAGAGTAATATTTTTAGTATTCAAGGAATAGACCGTAACGTATCTAATAAAATTGTATAGGAGGTGATCTTAATGCGGAGCACTACTTATACGACCATGCTGACCTGCCGGAGTCGCACCCACAGAAGTACGTTTACGGGTTGAGCAATAGCTCTTTGCACAAGCAGAAGAGTTTAAGTAACAGAGTGAGTACTGATAATGTTTTAACTCATTTTCAGAAAACCACAATTACAGACTTATTTAAACTATACACATGCTCATCTATCCTTCCCTAAAACATTGTTCTACGTAAAACTCGAAATTGAAAAGTTGTCACTAGCAAAATTATTCTCATATTTCCTAGACATAAATATTTAAGAAATAAATATAAAACCATTACTACTTTTGCAGTTCAAAAGGTATGCTCCAACTGATCGCTTAGTCCATGGTCCATATAAAGCTAACGAGCGCTCTCTGTACGTGGAACTAGCGCTAGTCGTGGACAGAGGACTGTTTCAGATTCACAACTTTGATCTAAGTTCCGTCTACCGTGAGATGAAGATAATTGCTAATCATATGAATGCGGTAAGACAATTTCGTTATTACAACTCTCAAGTTGCGATTTTTCTTTTAACTTTCATATGAAAATCAGCTATTAACAGTTACTCTACCCTTAAATTCAAAAATCTCTTGTTATTCATTTAAGGTATTTTCTCCATTAAACATCTTTATTGCTTTGGTCGACGTGGAGGTTTGGAATCACCATGATAAAATATGGTTGACCTCTGACTATAAGACAGTTTTGGATGGTTTTTTGGAGTACAGAAGAACCGACATGGTTAAAAAGAATGTATTAAATGACTTCGCATTCTTAATAACGTAAGTATTTCACCCGTATTAAATACATCTGAAATCTAAGAGCCTCTTGGGTTAGAAAATGTAAAAATTAGGCATGGCAGTTCTGTGTCCACTTTTACTGTGGAGAGTGTTCTGAAAAGCTCGAACAACTAGTCCCGCCTTCTCCCTTCCTCCAGGTCTACAGGATAATAAGTACTAGCCTTGGAAGTCGCCGTTTCAGGGAGGTAGAAATACGCTCTTTAACTAAACGATTCGGCTTCATGTGTCGAGCAGTCAAAAACTGGAACCCACCACCAGCCAACCTGTTTCCCTCTTACTACCATCTTGCGTTCACTCTTGATTTCTACTCAAGATTTCAATTAGGCCGAATAAAGTCACTTAGGCAGACTTTTAAGTAAAAAAGCTTGTTAATACTTCGATCAACTTCACCAGAGTTTTATATTTCCCGTACACGTATTTACTTAACGTAATTCAATACCGTATATTTATACGGTATTGAATTACTTATTATTTTATTTTTAGAGTCCAGAACTTCGAGTTGTGGAAAGACGGAATAGGCCTAGTGCCTGTGGCTGGTGCATCATATTTGGAGAAAATATGTAGTCATAAATTTTCGGGTGGAGTTGCGAATTATCATACACCGGTCACTGGTCTTCTCGCTATGACTGTAGCTCATGAGTTGGGCCACACCCTTGGAATGACTCATGATAAGAACAGTAACTGTAGCTGTAAAAATGAAAAATGTATTATGAATCCTACAACCACGGATACCGTTCAAGCTACTTGGTCACCTTGCAGTCTGAGTTCTTTAGCGTTGTCATTTTCAAAAGGACTGGATCATTGTTTAAGGTAAATATTACTGCATTCTAGATGCATGTAGGTGGTGGTATTTAAGCATCAAATGAAATAAATACCATAAAACCTACGTTATTTGAGAAGCTATTGAAGGAATTCCGATTCAATTCCGATTCCGATCAATACATCAAGTAATTTATAAGCAATTTGGGATATAGAAAGATCATTCATCTTGAGAACTCGTCAAAGACTTATTATTCTTATTTTCTAACGATAAACTTCATTTTTAAGACACTTCCAATACTAAAAAGTAAACTACTTTTTAGCATTGGAAAAGTCTATTTTATTGTATCCAAAAAAAAAAAAGTTTTTTACGTAACATGACGGCAAATGGACGACTTTCAGATAATTTTCTTTGGCTGTGCTATAATTGTTTGGTTTCTTCTAATAATCATGAGTGTGATTCATAATGTTAGAAGAAAGTCCTGCCTGAAAACTGTGCATAATGATTTCAATAATTCATAAACATTTGGACATATAACTCTTGGGTAACTTTATAGGAACAAACCGAAGCGTCTATTCGATTCTCCGACGTGCGGCAACGGTTTCGTAGAGCCAGGCGAGGAGTGCGACTGCGGTGAGCCAGCCGTGAGAGGCGCTCACAACTTATGTACTGCGTGCTGTGACCCTAAAACCTGTCTGTTGAGAGCAAATGCTACCTGTAGCACTGGTATGTGCTGCGATCTGAAGGTGGGTCCTTGAACTGATGCTGAAAGGAGTTTTCAAAATCTTTTGCCACCTGAATTCCTGCTTTACATATATTGCAATGTAATTTTTTTACGTTGTGTTGTGTTGAAATTACTGCTTCTAATAGCTTTTTTGTTCTAATACTAATGAAACTTTTATCATGGAGAGTGTTCTGAAGAGCTCTTCCAACTAGTCCCTCCCTCTCCCTTCCTCCACAGGACAACACGTGCCGGCCTTGGAAGTCACCACTGTAGAGTAGTAGACATACGTTCTCGAACTTATCGCTTCGGTTCTTCCTTCCTGTGCCGAGCGGTCACAACCTGGAACTCACTACCGGCATACGTGTTTCCTTCCCACTATGATCCCGGGCCCTTTAAGCGGGGCGTGAAAAAGCATCTCACCAAGCCGCCATAGTGCGGGTCGCCATGCTGCTTTGTGCTTATTCGCAATGAGGATGGTGACCACCACTCTTGGATTCTACCCATGCTTTCCATCAGGCAGGGCAGAGTCATTTTGGCAGCTAAACATAAAAAAAAAGTATACGGTTGAATCCGAAGATTTTGCATAGTTATTTTCAAAGAGCTGGAACTCTTGAAGCTAGTTAGAGCTAAGAACTTGCTTTTTCACTCACAACTTTGTAGCAATATAGAATCCCTATATTGCTACAAAATAATCTTCATAACGCTTTACTGTATAACCTAATATGTTTATACCTATTTAGATTTGATTTTATGGGCATACTCGGTTTTTCATGAATATAATTTTTTCAGACGTGTCGACCGAAATCAGTTAGTACTGAATGCCGTTTTGCTAAAAATGAGTGTGATTTGCCGGAGTTCTGCACGGGACAATCTGAATACTGCCCAGACGATGTGTATAAAATGGATACGACACCTTGTGGGAGCGGTGAAGAGGTAAAACCTGACTATAGTTGTTGTGTTTGTTACTAATCACCATTCACTTATTGTTTGACTGCCTCAGTGGAGCAGTGGTTAGACAGGTAAATATTGGTTTCTGAGTTTGAGTGTTTACTATCTATAATATGTATGTACTAGCAGACCCACGCAACCTCGTTTGCGCCTTATATTGCCCGTAGCGTGAAAATTTCCCCCGTTTTTGAAACATTTTTCGTTGTTGCTCCGCTCCTATTAGTAGTAGCGTGATGATATATACCCTATAGCCTTCCTCGATAAATGGACTATCCAACACCGAAAGAATTTTTCAAATCGGACTAGCGGTTCCTGAGATTAGCGTGTTCAAACAAACAAACAAACAAACAAACAAACTCTTCAGCTTTATATATTAGTATAGATATAGATTTACAAATATCTGTGTTTATCAGTCCTTTAGTACGTATAGTACAAGTTCTGATAAGTTTGGGACTAGACGGCGTTTTGTGTTAGATGTCCAAAAATATTGTTATTTAATAGGAATAAAAGAAGACTTAACCTGCTTCTTTCTTTGAGCCTAGTTTCTCAAACACGCTTCGGGTCGTCTTATGTCTACTAAACCTACACGTTCCAAAATAAAATCAGGCGATGTCGAAGTTCTGTGTAAGGACTGTGTTGTCGGACTATTTTCATGGTTGATGTTCGTATGGCAAACAAGACCAATCACGCAACGTGCTCTCCGAGGTATGAGGGATTTTCTATATGTTAAGAAATTATCACTCATCCATCGACTAACCTGACAATGCAATTCTTCATAATTTTGTGAAGTGTTAACGTTGTCGGTTACCACGTAGGGATGAGGGTAGCAGACAACTAGGTACTAATCCTTGAATTAACTCAGCTTATGTAGGAACTTTAGAAAGAACAAAAAGCCGTCATATAAATTCTATTTTTTCTGTGATAGGCTGCGTACTGCGTAAAAGGCGGGTGTCACTCCCACTTGGGCCAGTGTCGCGTACTGTGGGGCCGTACCAGAAAATCCAGCTCCAACATGTTGTATAGAAACAATATGATAGCTGGGTATGTTAGCTGTTTACAGATATAAATATATAATCATCAACAACCCATATTGTCCCAGTGTTGGGCTCGGGTCTCCTCTCAGGAGAGGAGATGGGTAAGTATATATATTGCGACAATAATATTTATGTTGTCGTATAATTATTTAGGCCATAATCCTCATCAGAAAAAAGGTTTTGATCTACTATACCTCGCTGGTTAGACGTAGTTGGGTTTGTTCCAAGCTTTTCTTCTCTTTATTTTCTAAGAAGCCTTTTCTTGTCCTGTTCTATGTCCTGTTAAAGGCTGTTTATGATGACGTGTCATTATATATGTTGACATAATATATGACGGCACAAATACTTGACTACACAAATGGCGTACCTGCAGTGATCCTTTTTTTTATGTAATAGGGGCAAACGAGAAAGGTATCACCTGATGGTAAGTGATTACCGCCGCCCATGGACAATACAACACCTGAGGCGTCACAAGTGCGTTGCCGGCCTTCGGGAGATGGAGAAAGGGATGTGAGAAGGGTTGGGGTATGGGCCTCCGGTAACCTCACTCACTCGGTGAAACACAACGCAAGCGCTATTTCACACCGGTTTTCTGTGAGGTCGTAGTATCACTCCGGTCGAGCCGGCCCATCTATACCGAAGCGTGGCTCTCCCACGTATGGTACGGTCCTGACATGTGTCAATACTTTGTATGATTGACAAATTATTATTGTTACATGTATGATTGTAGATTCTCCCGCGATACCACATTCCATGTGCAGCTGTTGTCTTTTAAAGGAATGCAAAACCTTCTCCATTTTTTTTTGCATGAAATACTACCAACTTTCACCACTATTACAATTTGACGACTCGGTTGGTGTAGTGGTCGAATGAGCGACTGCTGCACAAAAGGTCGCGGGTTCCATTCCGGTACAAAGCAATTATTGGTGAGATCCACGAGTAGTGGTTCCAGGTTCGGGTTCGGTTCGTTCGAGTACACAGAATACAAGAGTAATCCCAGTGTGGGGCAACGTTTTTGATAAAAAAACTTTAACCCTCACAAAATTTTACCTTTGCAATGTTAGAAATAATAGCCACCTAAATACTGCACAGGTATGGCGACTGTGGCTACGATCTTGTATCAGGAACTTACGTGCAGTGCGCGGAACGTGACGTCATGTGCGGCAGGCTCCTTTGCACGCCTCTCTCTGAGTCTTCTAGTTACTTCGGTGATCTCCAAATCGGTGAAGTGTGCGAAGTAATTCATGTTGAAACGCCTTTGCCTGGTAAGCATTTATTGTACTATTTACTTTACTTATTTTGTTTTGTCTGTAAATTAGTTAAACTAGTCTATACAAAAAACAATGAAGTGTCAGGGGCGCAGTTAGTTATGTATAACCTAGCTTGTGCCCGTCTGTCTATTTGTTAAGCTTTCACGGCTAAGCCGCTGCATTGATATCAATGAAATTTGGAATGAAGATTCTTTGATTGTTGAGAAAGTACATAAGTTACTCTTAGCCGCTATAACCGACATACACGCAGGCAGAGTCGCGGACAAAAGCTTAAACAATACTTTAAGTAATTCAAATATGAATCACTTGCTTGCATCACTTTGCTCATATTTGAATGATTCTTTTTGAATTTCTGTAGTTAGTGTCAGAGTTAAGTGCGTTTAAATAAATACAAAAACCTGTTTACTTTTAATAACCTCTATTAACGCTGAGTGCACCTGGATGAACGAGCTCGTTTTTTTTTGTTGTAAATTTTCTGAAAATGAATCCTAGGTTTATCGTTTATCGCCCCTGAAACCCTTTGCATACTAAATTTAATGAAAATCGTTGGAGCCGTTGGAATCGGTTTCCGAGATTCAGATTATATAAATTTAAATACACAAGGAACGCTCGTTTAAAGGTATTAGATTAATTTCAAATAATAACACAAACCATTTTCCTTTATTTCTTTCAGAAAAACTTGTCGTGTATGTCAAGGCGATGATTGATCTGGGATTGAGCGTCGCGGATTTCGGTATGGTGCCAGACGGTGCAAATTGTGGCGATGGAATGGTAATTAATTAGATCCAATGTCTATCGCTTTATATGTTTTCAGGGTGATGACCGGTCCGCAATCACAAACTGGTAATCGTTTCCAACTTAAAAACCAAAAATCAATTGCTTTAATTACATTCCTGGTGGACAAATTAAACCTGCAACCACGGCGTGGCATTTAGATATATGATAGACAGATTTAATTAAATTTTTGATTGCAGAATAAGTAAATGACAATTGTTCTTAAACAGATGTGTCTCCAGCAACAGTGCGTGTCGGTAGCTTCTGTACGAGAAAGGATTGCTCATGTTGACTCATCCGTGTGTCCCTCTAACTGTTCAGGTCACGGCGTCTGTAACTCTTTGGGTAATGTTACTTGCTGAGATACTTTTCTACATTCCGATTTTCTTTCCCATTGTTTAATTTAACGTTAAATAGATTTTGTGAATTTTATCTGCAAACCTATTTATAAATTATAGTTCGTTTTTACGCTCTTTCAATGTGAATGCTTTCCATGGGATTACTCCCCGTTTAAAATTCATAGCAGTTTTCTAAATACGAATTGCCAAACTTATGAGAAAGTTTCCTCCTTGAAAAATATAGACAAGGCAAAAGACATTTTCGTAACCATTATTTAAGTATACACGTTGTAGTATAGACCTAGGCACAAACCATTAAACAATAACATTTAATGTTTTAGGACACTGTCACTGCGAAACAGGATTTGCACCTCCTTTGTGCGCTGAGCCGGATCCTGGCGAAGTTTTTGAATATGTTTACGAGTACTACGATGATTAATCCGCTTCTGATAAAAGTAGTAAGTTCTATTTTATTTGCATGTAATGTATTATAATAATAAACATCTCTTTACTCTAAAACATCTGCGACAAATGAACTTAATACACATTTAATATTAAGATTTAATAAGATTTTGCATTTGTATTTAAGTTCTCCCTTTCGATGAGCTAAAATCGAAACTTGACCTGATCTTTCTTGACTTAAAGTATTTCAGAGGAACACAATAATAATTTAAATTGCAAGGAATCAGGGATTTGTAACATTTGAGAATGTTGTGTTTGAATTTAATGAGGTACAAGCTACACAGCTTTGGGATGGAGACAACAAGGCTGTCAGTAAGAGATCGCAGACTCAAATTCAATTTAGAATCATTTATTCCATTAAAACACTAAGCGACATTTACGAACATTAAATTGAAGCTACAATTTTAAGCTTAAAGTTATAGATAGACACAAACAGACGCCATCTCATGTATTGAATTGTTAAGGTAAATTAGGTGAAAACACCAAAATTTACTTCCTGCTTGTGTCGATCTAAGCTACAATTTTAAGCTTAAAATTATAGATAGACACAAACAGACGCCATCTCATGTATTGGATTGTTAAGGTAAATTAGGTGAAAACACCAAAATTTACTTCCTGCTTGTGTCGATCTATAACTTCCAGTTTGCCTAGATCCTTATGAGAAGAATACTCGCAAAAGAAACTCATGGCCCCTCTCACTCCACTTACGATGGGACAGATAGTACCATAGATACTAAGTCATAATGTAATTCCAGTGCGGCGAAAAGCGCGCCGGCGCCGCTCCGTCGCACCTCTCCACCCCGAAGCCGATGTGTATGTCCGCCCCTTCACGCCTTTCGGCCCCGTCGACTTAGGTATAACTAGGCGTGCTCGCGGCGCGAGCTAAGAAATTGTTAATTGATTTTTAGCGCGCGCACGTATTTACGTAAGCTGCCGTCAGCTGAAGTTCGTTTCTATTGAATAAAATGGAAAATCAAACTCGCGACTGTCGTCACCGGTTCTCTACCCAATTTGTGATGTAATTAAATACATTTAAGTACCCAAATAAATAATATAAGTCGTAACCTTCGCCGAGTTTCACTCTATTCTAACTACAGCACGAAGGCTAACAGCTGGACTAGTTAGAATAGTAACCCACCACCTCTCCCTGGTATTAAGGATACGGTACGAAAGCTGATCAACTCAGCTCTGTCCGCGTGTACCTACAGCCATGACGAACTAATCAAATACAGAATTCAGTGACGCCCAGGGAGTTACAGTGAAGAACGATGGACGTAGCCACAATCTCGCTACCTGCATGTCTACCACCATTCTGGCGCCAAAACCCACGACTGCCGTCGCTCCAAGTAAGATCGGAGCAGAACAGAAATTTAATTATCACAATCCTCGGTTGTGATGATCTTGAACAAATCGCCGACATTATTTTAAATATCCGCCTGCTATATTGAAATACATAATGTTGGGTGGTCAAGGACTCTACAATGAATTTCCTTTATTTGTCGATGTAGACGTTTATTGCGTTATTTTTTAATAATACAAGTTTGTAAATAACTAAATAAAAAATAATAAATAATCGTGAATTGTATAAACAATGTACTTTGCGATGGTGAACCGACAACCATCTTGCTTTACTCATCGAGGCTTCCAGAGTCTCGAATTTTCTTTGTTCCTTTTTTTTCATGTCATCAATTAACGCCTCCCTCGCACCTCTCCCGCACTCCACCTCCACCAGGCAAAATCTTCGTTCACCCGACATTAGAGGGAGCTGTAAGTTGCTGATTCCCCGCCAGTGGATGGCGTTAACACTTGTGAACCTATTTCAATGAATGAGGCCCCGATAGATGGCGTTAACATATGCCCCTGGTCTTAGAAGCTCCTGCGTCCAGCGTGACCCTGCGTGACACCAAGTCAGCTGGGTTACATTTACTTCTTACGTGTAACCATTGTAAACTACCAGTGAGTTCATGAATTTGAGCCACCCTTCTTTGCACAAATGTTTTAAGAGTGTTAGGTGACATCCGAAGCCATCACAGTACAATTGTGGAATCAGACCAGAAATAAAGATTAGTGAAATTCACACGAAGTGCACTTATAATTTTCGTATACAGCATAGCATCTAATAATGCCCCACATAATTCTAACCGCAGTATAGTTATCGGTTTGACAGGTGCGACCTTTGACTTAGCGCTTAACTAGGTTACAGACACATCACTATTGTTATCCGAGTACATAAGCACGTAGGCACAAGCGCCATAAGCGTTGTGAGAAGCGTCTGTGAATATGTACAATTCAATATACTGCATTTAACTACTTGACGTGGTTTACTCAAACAGTCAAGAGTGTCAGCGAATTTTTGCTATTTAATTAAAATATCATGAGGGACCGGGTCGTCCCATCCGATTTTATACGCCCATAACTTTTGTAATTAGATTTTAAGAAGTATTACAATAGGCGATAATAGCCCTAACGGATCGGAAACTTGTGAAATTGCCGATAATTTAATGCGCTTATTAACATGACTGGCAGTTAATTTTAGTTTCGTTGTATAATGTAACTCATCTGTGTTTGCGAACCAATCTAAACCTAAGGTTTTACTTTGACAGGATTCGTCTAGAGATAAGTTCCTTGACGCATTTATGGTTGACAAATCAAAATTGAACAACCATTTTAGTAAACAGAAACAACCCGATTATAACACAGTAGTAACCTTATCACTAATAAGCAACTGTGCAGTGGGTTGTGACGGTATTAGTACTTCTGTAATAAAATCCACTGACATACATATTTAACCTGTGTCTCTCCACTGGGATTTTTCCGAACATTTTTAAAAAAGCTCTTATAAACCCAATATACAAGAGTGGTGACAAAAATCTGGTTTCTAATTATCGTCCTATCTCTGTTCTGACAACGGTGTCAAAAATTTTCGAAAAATACATAAATAACATATTAATGAACTACCTCAATCAGTATAATATAATTGAAGGTAATCAGTATGGTTTTGTTAGGGGCAAGCTGCGGAGGATGCTGTAATGGACCTCACGGAGACAGTGATATTGAATAATGAGAAAAACTCAAGACAATGGCTATGTTCTTAGATCTGTCGTGGGCGTTTGACACTGTTTCCGTGCCCATCCTATTGGATAAGACGGAAGCTGTAGGCATACGTGGAACTGTTCTTGACCTTTTCAGAAGCTATCTGCGTGGTCAAATACAGTGTGTGAAGATCGAGAACCATGTTAGCGATGAGGAAACCATTACTTATGGCGTCCCACAGGGCAGTGTGTTGGGTCCAACTCTCTTCTTAATATATATAAATGACCTCTGTCGATTAGCAATTCCAAACTGTAAAAATTGTCACTTATGCAGATGACACAGCATTGACTGTAAATGGAGAGAGTTGGACTCATACCCATAGTCACGCTGAAAAAGCGTTATCTACGGTTATGGCTTGGCTCGCAGCCAATCTGCTTACGAAAAAACTAAAGATTTATTGTTTTTCCCATCTTCTGCTTCTTTGACACAGCGGAGCCTCTCAGTAAAGGCTCACATCTGTGACCATACTAGTGAGGACTGTAGTTGCCTTGCGCTGACATAGGCACCATGTGTAAAGTATCTGGGTGTACATATAGACGCGTACCTTCGTTGGAATAAGCACATGGAGGCCTTGAGTTCTCGTGTCAGAAGACTAATAATAGTTACACTACAGGAGTAGATGAAACAGCAAAATATCTTTTAGAATCACTTGTGCCCGACGATCGGCCGGAGGATGACACTGATTATCACCGACAAATTAGGCAGTGGGCCATCGAACCACCAGTGTCTCCAATGTCTGACTTACCATCTTCAGACGAATTTCTTAGTATTGTTAGGTCATTACCACTAAACAAGGCTTCGGGCGACGATAAAATATCAAATAAAATGATAAAAGAAGCTTGCAAACTCTCGGGTGATACCATTTTAACAGTTTTTAAACGTTGCATTGCGGAAGGAGTATTTCCTAGTGTTTGGCGGTGCGGTAATATTCGTATAATACCAAAAAGCGGCGATAAGCCGCCGGACGATCCTGGGTCCTATCGACCTATAACATTGTTACCATCGCTAGGAAAGCTTTTAGAACGTCTTGTAGTGCCTCGACTTCTACCGGGTGGAGTTAAATTTCATGATAGACAATTCGGATTTACGTTGGGAAAATCAACAACAGATGCGGTCATATCTGTAAGGAAAACTGTCACCGAGTCAAGGTTTCAATACGTCTTAGGTATCTTCTTAGATATATCTGGCGCCTTCGACAACGCGTGGTGGCCCATGCTATTGCTTAAGTTAAAATCAAGAGGATGCTTTAAAAATATTTATTCCCTAATCTCCTCGTACTTCACACAAGGTACAACTAAATTGAGACTTGGGCATCATTCTGTGTCGAAGGCGCTTACGATGGGGTGCCCTCAGGGCTCGGTGCTAGGTCCATACTTGTGGAATATAGGCTTCGACGATTTTCTCTCAATACTTATACCACCCGGATGTACCCTAAACGTGTATGCGGACGACGGTTTATTACTGGTGGAATCTGACACTAGAACGGGGCTTGAGAGTCTGGCTAATAGATGTTTGAACTTAGTATCTCTTTGGGGCGTACGTAATCGCTTGACTTTTGCACCAAACAAAACCTTCCAGCTACTTCTGAAAGGTAACCTCAAATCACCGCCGTGTATTAAATTTCAAAATGTTAGCATAAAAAATAAAACCTCGGTTTGTTATTTGGGATTAGTTTTAGAAAGAAATTTTTCATTTATCGAACATATTAGAACAGTTAACGAAAAGTCTAAAAAAAGTTTCTTTGCTCTGACGAGGATATCAACTGCCACATGGGGTCTTTCATTTCATACATTAAAGATTATATATGGAGCTACTTATTTGGGTTCTATTTGTTATGGTGCTCCCGTGTGGGCCGATAGAGCGACTGTAGGTGCTGTCCGTCGGAAACTGTTACAAGGACAACGACTTGCATTGATCTTCTTGTGCAAAGCATATAGGACGGTTAGTACTGAGGCTTTACCGGTGTTGGCGGGTGTCCTTCCGGTCGATCTCGAGGTGCAAAGACGTGCAGCCATGTACTATTCCACATTACAAAACATGGAATGCGATTTTTTGGGCGTACGACGAATCATCTAAGGGGCGCCACCTCTACCAGTTCTTTCCATCTGTTCGCGAACGGTTGTCAAGAACATGGCTCGAGGTGGATCACTGTGTCGCTCAATTTCTTACAGGCCACGGTAACTTTAAGAGCAAACTACACTCATTTAAATTAGTCGATTCACCATTGTGTCAATGCTCAACACCTGATATTAGCTGTGAACAGTCGGCTCATCATGTACTCTGGGAGTGTAGTCTTTGGTACAATGAACGTAACACAATGCTAAATAGCTTACAAATGACATCTGGGGCGGTATACTATGAGGATCTTGTGTCAACTGCGGTGAATTTCCGTGCGTTTAGGCGATTCTGCCATACATACTATAGTAATCAAATATAGCTCACTTAGGACCTCTAATACTTTAATACTTTATCCGTGGTGCTTCCCGGTTTGAAAAAGGTGTCTGCCTATTTTGACTTCATTTTGTCTCCCGCTTTGCAAAGGAGGGAAGTGGATTTATCATTTCCAACTCCTCCTGTTTTTCTTCTGATTAACTTCGTTGCGGGTTCCAAGACAGTTAATTTTCTTCCTGGGACTTCCCGAGTGTCATAACTCGGTGTGTTCGTGGGTCACTGCTGTTGATCCTGGTGTACAGGAGTTACAGTGGTGGGAATGTGGGCGGGATTAGTCCCACAAAAAAAAAAAAAAAAGACTAATATTCGTAGTAAAAAAGCTTAGATCATCTGCTGATGGGGGTACTCTGAAATTAGATTATTAACACTCTATGTCAGTATGTGATATCTTATTGCATATCTGTGTGGGGCGGAGCATGCTCTAATAATATGATTAGAGTCGAAAGAGCACAGAGAACTGTTCTGAAGGTACTTACAGGCAAACCTCGAAGATATCCCACAAAACTGCTGTATGAAGAATGTTCGGTATTAACTGTGAGACAGCTTTTTGTGCTCCAGTCCCCCTAGCCAAGTTACAAGCGCTCGTTTTTCTGCAATCGTTAACGCTCTTTCTCAAGTAATTTTAGAAAACGATAACTTGGTAGCCAAGTTGACACAAATGGTTCGATCGCTCGTTCTACAATTTACGTGGAAAAAACCTAAAATATAGTCTATGGTCTATCCATCTAAGAAACGTCAAAGTAGGTAGTCATGGTAACGTTGACATTGTTCATCAACAATTTTTAGTGTCGATTTTAGTTGGCTGAATTATAAAGTGATAAAATGTATATAAAATAAAGAACAATCTATTTGTAAATGGTTTATTATAATATCACAGTGCGAAATGTCGTTTTAACATTATTGTGACTTGGAAACATGAAGATCCTGCTTAAGGATTAACTTATAATAAATGACGTGATACCTCTTACATAATGAATTTATAGATATAGAGCCAGACAGAACAAGTCCTCGTCTTATTGGAATTCATGAAAAGGTATGTAAATTATTAGTTATTCTTTGTTGTTTAAAAGTATCTCACTTCATCTCTTGAAAGTATGAAACAAATAGTGACATGATAAGCGACAAACATGCAATAATTATTGCCTATTTAATATTAAAAATATAATGTAATGGTTTCCTATTATGACATTTAGTTTTCTAAAAGACAAAGCACATACAACAACTTTCTTCATAGACACACACTATAAAAATTAATCTATCAAACATCTATAACTTCTGTGTACTATCTATAAATTAATTACATGATATCTATGTAATATATAATGTTGATAAAATTCATTTTAAAATTGACAGAATGAGTCACATATTTTCATTGACTCATCTTCGACAGCTTTTAATAGTCTACTGTTGGACATAAGCCTCTCCTGTGAAAGGAGACATTATTCTAGTAATGAATGCTTAATAGATAGATATGTTCTAATATGTGTGGGTAAACTAAAAGTCTGAAACCAAAAAAAAAGCCCTAGCAATAAGCGGTGAGGACTGGACTGGTGATGGTCCTAGCAGCAGGCAAATGCTTACTGCTCTAAAAGAGAGGGTGTTGGCCTTAACGGGTTTGACTGTTGAAGTAGAACTGTACAACCACACTGTCCATTCTCTGTCCCAGATTATGTTTACTTATAGTCTCTTTGTTGTGACAGAATGAGTGGACCGATTATCACAAAAAATTTAATAGCAGGGAGGAACTTATAGTTTAATTAATTATAATATAATTGTTTTTTTCAGCAACATCAGCCCCACTCCCTCTGGAGAAGTTCCATGCACAACCCTCGCATCTCAAAGGGGAGCGCCAGTGACGTCAAGCAAGTTCACGACCATAGAAACTCACCGGCTGTAACTAAAGGCAGACTGGCAAAAAACCTGGATGTGAGGAAACTGGAAAGGAGGCGAATAACATAGTAGACAATTGAAGCGAAGGATAGATACATTACAAATTATTATAATTTGAAATGCACTGTATAAAAGAATTTTAAATAAACAGAATATAATTATAAATTGTTTCAATGATATTTCAGAAAAAAAAATTTTGAAATTTTACCTCAGTTGAGACCATCATCATCATCATAAACTGTTTAATGTAATGATAGTTGCGGGTTACTAATCTTTTCCTTCACCTACATTAAAAATAGTGGTAATATAAATTTTTTGTCAATGACATAATTTATACATTGTTTTGTAATGTTTCTACTAGGTAAATAAACAAACACTGTAATAATAAAGCCTTTTAATGATTGTTTTAACATCTGAGTACATTATCAAATATATTTATAGAAAATAAAAAAAATATTATTTATAATAAAAAAAAAATCAAATAAAATCTTTATAGTCTCTTCTTTCTATCCAACACAAAAAAAAATCTATATCACAGGGGAAAATAACCCACATAGGAAAGACAATGTTTAATAACGAAGCCATTAACAATTAACGTTATTTTAATCTATTTAATAAAGAATTTGGCATGGCTCTTCCTTCGATGACTTCACTTTGATTAGGCATATTCATAGCATGTATGGGATCTTGCAAATGTATATTGTCTTCATTGTCATGTGTAGCAGAAAGTGGTTGTGGTAGTGGTATGCCAGCTTGTAACGCTAAATTGTGTAATACACAACATGCAGCTATAATATTGTTAGCTACATAGGCATGATGATGAAGAAACCTGTCTCTGAGAAAACATCTCCACTGTGCTTTGAGTAATCCAAAACAGCCCTCAATGCAGTTACGGGCTCACACATACTTTACAGTATAAAGTTCTTCCATTGTCATTCCAGTCCAGTGTCATTAGCCAAGGATGTTGTGAATATCCAGTCACCTGAAAAAAATAGTTTAAAAATTAGTTACCCACGGAAAACTACTGAACTTTAAGGTAATAGAGCCATGCTGATTTTAGTATGAATGGGCCGGTTCGAAAATGATGCCATGCTGAGTTGTTGCATTGTCTGCATTTGCAACGAGTATAATGACCACTGCTCTAGGATTGTGTGTATGCTTTCCATCAGGCTGAGTAGAGTCACTTTATAAGGCTGATACATAAAAATAATAGTAAATATTTTTATTGTTACACAACAACCTAACAGCCATAATTGTTCACTATTTTGATGAAGTTCACTCATAAGTGATTCAGCTCTACTAGAAGACCATATATGTGAATCATGTGTAGCTCCACCGAACTTTGGATTCACATTTATAATCAGCATATTACTATCACAAATCTGAAAACCAAATCAACATTAAGAAGTGACATAATAGTCTCATACATGCTGTTCTATAAATAAAAATAAGAATAAATCTACCATTTGAACTTTCAGTGAATGATACCCTTTTCTATTGAAATATTCATGCTCTTCAGTAATGGGCTTTACCAAAGCTACATGCGTACAATTTATGCAACCAATTACATAAGGAAAGTCAAATCTTCTTTGGAACCTTGTAAAATAAAATTATGTTTAACACATGGTACATATTCAATTAAATATAGTTAAGTTTGTTTGTTAAGTAGGTATACACTCTTGTTTTATAGCTGTTTTCTCTTGTTGTGTTATTGGAAACCTAAGCCATTTTGCAACGACAGCAGGGTTTCTCAAAGCATCAACAACTTGTCTGATGCACCAACAAGCTGTCCGTTGGGAAATGCTGAAGGACACCAACAATTCGCTGATAGGATCCTGTGGCTAGGAAACTAAGAGCATCAAAGAGCAAGAGCATGCCTCAAAACCTATAAATACACAAACATTAAGGAAAAGTTAAAATAGTCAATAGTACAAAAAAGACAGATTATTAACTTACCTTAACTTTTAAGGGAATCTCGTTGGTTCCCTTTAGCGATGTCTTGTTTTGGAGTTCTTGACAAAGGGCTTCGAAAGACGACTTGTCTAGCCAAAATAGCTCCACAAATAAAGTTTCCGGCATTTCGCGGATTGTCTCGTTGCACTGACGATTAATATGTCTTTTTCCACCTCTAAGCCGTGCTTCCTCATTACGAGCGCACCACATCATATTTATAGTATGCATTTTAAATGTCCAAAATTATGTAAAGCACATAAAATAGTTCTTGGTGGTCCTTTTAGACTATATATCTATCATACCGACGCCATTTCTAAAGCGATATCACCAAATATTTTTGATCGCTTAATGAACGTTCAAACGCATGGATATCGTTTCGTTTGCGTTTGTCAAAAGTGTAACTTGGCTAGCTTTTGCTAACTTTTGTATGGAGTTTGGCATCGAATTTGTAGAAACGATCACTTTCCATTCCATCACTACGAACAAACGTCAACTTGGCTAAGAGTTTCTAAATGGAAACAAGTCACGTGATCAAAACAAAATATTAGCCAATGACACACGAGAACGCGATTCGTTAACGATTGCAGAAAAACGAACGCTTGTAACTTGGCTAGGGGGGCAGTTGTTGTAAACATCGCATGCTTAGGTATGGCGCAGACGCCGTGCCATAAGTGACTGTATTAAGCCGGTACACACCGAGCACATCTAACGGGTTTTCCCTCCATAATATTAATTGCGGATATTGTTGACATTTTCTCTACATCTGCACAAACAATATATGTGTACTGATGAAATCTTAACAGAATGGCAAATATATCATTTTGTAAGGAGGGACCAATCAGTTGGATGTCGTTTAACGATTGCCCTGACGTAGTTTTAGCGCTAGCGTCATATACTACTCGTAATGTAATCGTTGTACTATGTCTTTGATATACCGTGATGCGGTAAAATATAATGTAATAATATACCTTTAAGTATCTATTTTTGTCATATGACCGAATTCTAAATATTCACGAATAAAATTGTTCAGGGGTGAGGATGGTTACTGGATAAAAAACTCAAATAAAATATACGATGCTATTTTATTAGTGTTACGATATGCAAATGACAAAGTGCAATGACCTCCTATCTCTAAACACTACGGTGATTTTTGTAACGCAAATTTTGCTCTTCTTAAAATAGTAGGCGTACGCGAACATGCCCCCGGGCGTTGAAAGCACTGATTTCAACCAGAAGCTGAGTAAAGGGGTAGTGGACAAATCCTGTTGAAGGCCCTCCGGATTACTCCATTTGTAGTTCGAATGTCTGCCACACGTACTATGCCGTCAGGTCCAGGGTGAACTGCTATGATTCTGCCCAGTTTCCATTTAAGCGGAGGCAGGTTATCCTCCTTTACCACTACTAAGGGATCCAATTGTAGTGCACTCTTGCCGGACCGCCACTTAACTCTCTGCTGCAACTCTGCAATATATTCCTTACTCCAACTAGACCAAAAGTGCTGGCGGAGCTGCTCAATCCGTTGAAAACGAGATAAGGATGACATGGAGCGGTTCTCGTAGTCTGGCTGAGGTAAGCTTGTGAGTGGCCGTCCGATTAAAAAATGACCTGGTGTCAGCGGTGTGCAGTCTGCAGGATCGAAGGAGAGCGGAGTCAGAGGCCGGGAGTTTAATATCGCCTCAATTTGCGCGAGTACGGTGCTAAGTTCCTCAAACGTCAAATTACAATTTCCCAGCACTCAAGATAAATGAAATTTTGTTGATTTAACGCCCGCCTCCCAGAGACCTCCAAAATGAGGAGTATAGGCCGGTATAAAATGAAAGGCTATGCCTTCATTCGCTGCACTTTCACCTAAGGAATTGCAATTGGATTTCAAAAATTTTGAAATGTCGTTATAAGTACCAACAAAGGACGTGCCGTTGTCCGAATATATATTTAGAGGTTTTCCCCTACGTGATATAAATCGACGCAATGCTAGCAAAAAACAACTACTTGTCAAGTCGCCCGCTAACTCTAAGTGAATAGATTTTGTAGTGAAACATACGAAAATCGCAATATACACTTTCACCAATCTACATCCACGACCTTGACGATTTGCAGACATGATGGGACCTGCATAATCTAGACCCACATTCTCAAAGGGGAACCCACCTGAAATAAGACGTTGACGCGGGAGGTTGCCCATTTGCGGAGTAATGACCTCACCTTTTATGCGACTGCATCGCACGCACTTGTGATAACAGGCTTTCGCTAAGTTGCGACCTCCTATAGGCCAGTACGTTTCCCTAATGTTTGCCAGTAATAATTGTGGACCTGCATGTAGCAATTTTCTATGCTCAGATTCAAACAACAGCTTACTAAAAATATGAGTGGACTGTATAAGTATAGGGTGTTTTTTACTATGAGAAAAATCAGAATTGTCAAGACGACCACCAACACGCATTATATTGTCACTGTCCAGATAAACATTAAATTTTAACAAAGGTCTCTTTTTTGGTAGGTCCTTTTTATTTAAAAGTAATCTGTATTCAACAAATGATTCGTCTTGACTTTTCTTAATAATTAATTTTAATGATTTTTTTAATTCTTGATCTGTTAAAAATTTCATCGGAACTTACTTTTTCTTACAACGATCGATGAATCGTAGAACGTATGCAACAGATCGGATCAAACGTGAAAGATTTGAAAATCTTTGGAAATCGAGAAATTCGATTTTATTGTCGTTAGCGTCAACGATAGCATTTAAAGAGACCATAGACTTGGTTTCAGGCAAATTGTCTAGATGTTTAGGTTAAGAAGGAAGCTGTATCGGTTCTTGTTTCAAAAAATCTGGACCGGACCACCATAACTCAGAATGTTGCAGGGAACTAATATCTGTACCTCGTGATATTAGGTCTGCAGGGTTTTTATTAGTTGAGACATGGCGATCAATTAAGTGTTTTAAAATAACGGAAGATTCCTTTGTAACATTTTCAATATTAAATATAGACGCAATATGATTTTGAATTAATAAATGCTTATTGTCGAACCTTTCGCATAATAACTTCCATGCCACAATATAATTATTAGCAGAAAACTCAATGGATTGTATAACGACAGAGGCAGATCCCTCTAAAGAAGCTCGTAAATAATGGAATTTATTAATTTCGTCTATGTCCTCATTGGAATGAATGAGACTCGTGAAAGTATCACGAAACTCGAGCCAATTATTATATGTCCCATTGAATTTAGGAAGCTGAATAGTGGGCAACTTAACGAGTTGATGCCTGCCACTAGCACTACGAACTGTACTTTTATTACATGATTCGGACCCCCTATCACCTTCATGAAATTTACTTAAAGTGTCTTGAGCGCTTGCTAACGCTCCGTAATACTTAGAATCTAACTCTGACCGCGATACATA
Organism: Spilosoma lubricipeda; assembly: GCA_905220595.1. NCBI lineage: Eukaryota > Metazoa > Arthropoda > Insecta > Lepidoptera > Erebidae > Spilosoma > Spilosoma lubricipeda. The sequence goes on along the minus strand of HG992296.1, from coordinate 10,181,348 downwards.
CATAGGTTCAGTATCGTCAGCTAAACACTCCAACTGAAACTGCACTCCGTCATATTGTTGGTACAAATTTTCAAGTTTATTTATACGTAATTGCAATTCCTTAGCGTCAGTACTGTTTAACGATTTCTTATTTACCTCTGTATAATAATTTATGAAGTTAGTTAATTGACCTATATAACTGCCTCGCTTTTTTACCAAATTCCTAATTTCCTCATCTCTAGCCATTCTGGGAGTCGAGGGTTGTCAACCTGGAATGTATACAATGCCAAACGTAAATACAAAACAAAATACTAATATCTTTAACAGCTGATAGGTAAGATAACGCCTACCGTGTATTACAAAATTAACAATCTCAATAAACTTACAATGAAAGTTATATTGATTCAAACGTAAAAATGCAATTTCTATATAACACTGTAACTAAATAATTTAGTGCAAATATAATTTTTCTATCTATTAATATAAATTAATACTATCTAGCACTCTAAAGTATGATTTTAGTTAAAGTAATAAATTAACATCTACCTACGTACAACATAATAAGTGAATGACTTGAACTTTTCAACAAATTATTAATTAATTAAGCTAAATAATGTAGCAATCATGCTAACTGTACTGTATTTAAGTACGATTTAAACCTAATCAATACAAAATATTCTCTGACAAATAAGTCATTCACAATACAATAGGCGATTAAATAACTAAATGAAATTAACGGTAATAAGTACTTAAGTATTTACTAACCTTATGAAAAATCGTGATTGAACTTTAAATATTACCTGAATGAGTGTTGGGTTTATATTTTACACTAAAATATATAATTAACACCCTACTATTATCCAAATTTCCTACTCCCCGGTGATAATCATAAATCCAGTTCTTGAATTCTTAATTTTCTCGTAATTAATATCAAGAAATTGCTTAAAACTGTTGATCCACTTTAGTATCCAATCCGGCTTCGATCTAGGACCATGTTCAGGGGTGAGGATGGTTACTGGATAAAAAACTCAAATAAAATATACGATGCTATTTTATTAGTGTTACGATATGCAAATGACAAAGTGCAATGACCTCCTATCTCTAAACACTACGGTGATTTTTGTAACGCAAATTTTGCTCTTCTTAAAATAGTAGGCGTACGCGAACAAAAATCGAAATATATTTTTTTGTAACTCGGTGTGCAAAGACTTAACTTTCGCTCAAGCGCGAGGAACCGCTTCTCGGTTTGCAAGTACGAATCGCCTAGTTCGCCTAATCGCGTAATGGATGTCATTATCTAAAATAGTACGAATAGTATGATAGTTATTATCATTATCTTGGATAATAATGGATTCTTGAAATGAAGTCTTATTATAAACTTGTTGACGCGTTGAAGTTGACGCTCTGTGTGGCACTGTACTATGTGCGTTACCCGTGGCTTCGTACTCGCGACTCGATGTGGACGCCTCCGATGCACGCGCATCTTGCGCTCCTATAGAATTTGACGACTTGCGGTTATCACAGCACTCATCATGAAGAAGCGAATGGTGTTTACGATTGCATAGCTTACATGCGCCGAACCAGCATTGAGACGCGGTATGTTCAGCACGCAAGCAAATTTTACAAAGTTTGTTCTCGTCTACGAATAATAATTTCTCCTTCATAGGAATAAAGCGAATGATTCCCTTTGAACAAATTACACCTTTGGTAACGTTGTGAATCATTGTGGGAATTAGGTTTTTATAATGATTTATTATTACGTGTTGCGATGTAGCTTTGTGAGCTATCATGCTTCCATTGATTGGATGACGATGATTTCTTTACGGAACTTTCAGACGTTTGCTTACCAGAATCGTATGTACTTTTAATAGATTCTAACATGTCTGTAAGAAATGTTATCATATCCTCTAGTTTAAATTTTTTATTATCTTGACTCGGTAACTTAGAGTGTACTTTTATGGTTTTTCCACTCCTTCTCGGTAGTTGAGTCCAACTTAGTAACAATAAGGAATATGTCCCATTGATCTGTGGGCTCATTTAAGCCTTTAAGACCACAAACATTTTTTAGTATGTTTCTATGTTATCTATCAACTTACGAATATGAAATGCAGATTCTTTGTAAATGTAAAAAACTGTATTGAAAACAGAGCTTTAACATGTTTTGAACTAGTAATCTATTATTATTAAATCTGTTCTATTCCAATAAACTCTAGGTTACCATAGGACTACTATAGGACCATTTATAGGACCAGAACGCGAATTCGGTCTGAAAATTGTTTATTCATCTTTTAACTCCTGACGATTTTAAGGACATGGCTCAAAAAATGGGCATATTAGGTTCTAAACTCTCAGTCAACCAGTAGTGTTTATAAAGTTAATACAGTAGGTAAGGTGTAAGAAAAAAAAGTGGCCAAGTGCGAGTCGGACTCGCCCATGAAGGGTTCCGTAGCAGCAAGTAACATAATATAATTTCTATTTGTGTTAATTTAATGAAAGGTAAGTTGCAGTTTATGATTAATGACGTATAAAAAAAATCTACTTACTAGATTTCGTTCAAACCAATTTTCGGTGGAAGTTTGCATGGTAATGTACATCATATATTTTTTTTAGTTTTATCATTCTCTTATTTTAGAAGTTACAGGGAGGGTGGACACACATTTTACCACTTTGGAAGTGACTTTAGGAAAAAAAATTGAACCTCAATATCATTTCTGAAGACCTATCCATGGATACCCCACACGTATGAGGTTGAGGAAAACAAATTTAAGTTTGAATTCTAAGTATGGGAACCCCCAAAATACATTGTTTTTTTTTCTATTTTTGTGTGAAAATCTTAATGCGGTTCAGAATACATCTACTTACCAAGTTTCAACATTAGTTCTTATAGTTTTGGAAAGAAGTGGCTGTGACATACGGACGAACAGACAGACGGAAAGACAGGCAGACAGACATGACGAATCTGTAAGGGTTCCGCTTTTTGCCTTTGTCACGGAACCCTAATTATATAACGAAATCTACTAAATGACACAATTTCTCTTTGATTGAATGGGAAAGAGAAGATCGCCTGAGAAAGTTGTAACTCAAACTTAAAGGATATTTAGATCCCAAAGTAAAGCAACGCTAAAACCACATTTCTGTTAACCAAGTAAGGTCTTCAAAGACTCAAACAACTTAAATATGGTTGAGGATAATGAGCTAAACATCCAAAATCTGTTAGATTAAGTGATGAGTATCGCGATTATGTTAGTGTTTATCAATTTACCTGACGCGAAAAAACTGAAATTTCTTTCCCAAACAGATATGTTATTATACGAGATCCTCCTGGGTACAATTTCGGCCATCCTTGTATACGTTTTGATGATGTTTTGCTGTATTCGCTATGCACGTATGCAGTCTTGCATGAACTACACATGAAAGTCAATGGACAAATAAAGAAGAAGCTGTTATTTTAAAGAATGAAGACGTTAAAGAAATCAAAACTTGAAAATCAGCATTTAATGCGTATATTCTTAAGAAGGGTTTTTAATTGTTTGTATTTTGTTATTAAGTGTGAAATCAAATAAGCTTCAAATAAAGTTCATCATCAAATATCCGTATATAGTGTTATTATTTTTATAATAACCTAAGTATTAATTAGAATAAATTAGTATTATCATGAAATTTTAATTTAGAAACAGTAGAATTGTTTCTAGAATATACTTAAGCACAAATATTTATGGTTTTTTACCCTTTGAGTTAACACCCCACTGGGGTTTCCAGAGGGGGCATGTGTCGGAATAGAACTGACTAAACCCACACAGTATGCTATTCTGGACCTGAATTAGGAGGGAAAGTAAAATGATATCTATATAAATTAAATATAATTCACAAAAATGTATGTATGTTCATAACTTTCGAACGACTGCACCAAATTGAATATTTTTTCTTTTTTTAAATATTTGTTTGTTAGGACAAGGTAGGTATTGAAGAAAAGAAAAAAAAAACTATATATTCTCTAAGTCTTGTTAGTTCGATACATTGCAGCGCTGCAGGAAGTTCAGACCGGATTACTTAAAGATTATTTTCGATCATTTATAAAATATTCACAAAAATAAATAAGGCGATACGGAGTTCGGCGGGGCAGCCAGTCCTCTATTAATAATAACTGAGTAACTTAATATTTTTGCAAATTACTTGGCTTTCATAAATTGCTATTCTGCCAAAACTATTATTACTAGCGGTACTTTACCAGGTAATTTTCCAAGCAATTTTCCAGGCCTCATCATTCAAACGTACCAAAAGATCATTTTGTATTTTATGACATGATACCATAACATGTTACAATTGCACTAACCGCTCTTAACTGCCCACAGACATAGTCCTCTCCTTAGCAATGAGGTTTTGGCCTAGAATACCTTGCAGCCCAGATGGGTGGGTATTGTCTATTTTACAGTCTCTCATCGTAGCCCAATAGACCATTAACTAGTTTACAAAACAAATTGTCCGGAGTAACAAATTAAGTAAACAAATTGTCACCACCCTATAAAACCCGTGGCTACCGTAAGAGCCAGGGCCGGATCGTGAATTTGTGGAACACTGGGCTAATAATACTGTAGTTTTTGCAAGCATATGGGGCAAAAGAGCAGCTACTTTTTAGATATCAGCAAATCAAGTGGCGCCATGTAATTCCCTTCAGTGGGACCCAACAATGGAAGCAAACAACGTAGGACATCAACACCGTAAAGAGAAGTAAAACTTCAAATATTTTTTTTACCAGCCCACACGGGTTCTAGGCCCAACTCTCCTTTAATACTAACTTTTAAACTTTCGCGTTCCATGATATATTAACAATTGTTTTTACGGGAATTAACGCGATCACTTATTAAAAGGTATTACATACCTCTGATTTGCCTGACGTTTCGACCAGGTTGCACTGGCCGTGGTCACAGGCTGACTCTGACCACGTGACCACGGCCAGTGCAAACTGGTGTGTATGTAATACCTTTTAATAAGTGATCGCGTTAATTCCCGTAAAAACAATTGTTAATATCTCCTTTAATAGTTCAGCTGTGAACTGTTAAAGACTCTTAATGATATAATTTATGCTCTCGATTGTCGGCACTTGATGGAACTTGTTTAGTTCAAAAGGTTATCTAAAGGTTATCTTTGAGAATGCCATAAGGCGAAACCGGTCAGGTATAAATTTAATTAAAATGGTGGAATAAGTACAAGTGAATTTAATTCTAGAATGTACTCTTAACAATGACGATGTTATCAGGCCCAGGATTGGGTAACCTTCATACAAAGAGAAATTACCGAGCCCCGAGGATAGACAACTGGCAACACATGCATTTTGAACTTGTGATCCTCGGGATTTATTTGTTGTAATTCCTTGCTTTAAGGAAAATAATATATGAAATTCGCACAATAAAAAGGATAACTTTCCAGGGTTTTATTTAGTTTTACACCGTCAGCCTCGGCAGACACGTAATTCTAAAGTTTATCGCATTTTATTTAATTTTTATTGGGCTTTATTAAAAATTTATTACCATTTTGCTCCATACTTATACATCTCCGGCGATCCTTTAACAATATAAAACCGTAATTCCCTAAAGGTTCGCACATTGAGTTTATTCTACGAAAATAATGAAAAAGAAATACAATTTTTCTTTTTTATAAAGATTATTTTTTTCTTTACTATTTGAGATTTTAATAAAAACACTTAAATTTAAATAATAGCCATCATTGACAATAATACTATGGTTGTGCTAAATAGTTGTATCCCAATTTTCTACTTGGTGATATTAATCGTAACGATGAAAAGAAGCATGGCGGACGCTGCTGAATTCAGTAAGTATTTTAAGTGTTAACTTATTGTTATGTAAATGAAAAAATGTAAATCACGCACGACTTTTGTTCTTGTTTAAGCAAAAAAACTCAGCTACTTCCAACTAAACACACGCGTTAACGCACACACATGCTAAGAAACTACGCTACTTTTCGTCAGTATCGTACAAGTTGTCGAAAAGTAGCGTTACAAACCGTTGTTGCTGTTTATAATTTCAAATTACCAGCTTTTCACTAAATGAATATGGAAATAGATAAAAAAAAATACAACAAAAATTGTTATCTGTTTTTCCGTCCGTCTATTTATTCCGGCTAATATCTGGAATATCTGGACCGAGTTTGATGGCAATTTTACTGGCAGTTGGCTAATGATATGAATAGACTAAAATTGTTATGGAACAACTGGGAGTAATAAGAAGGACTCGCATCCCGCCGCACACGTTTCTAAATTCTCCGAGTTTAAAAATCAATTTATGGTAAAATCGCCGTGTTGTGTTATTATTAAAGTGTATCGGTTTTCATTAACAGCAAACATTAATGTGAAAGTGTGATTTGTAGATTTATATTCCTATTACTGAAGTTTAAAACGAAAATAGGGCAGAGCATTAAAAGTAACCGGACTTCGAGATAAAATAAACAAGTAGTTGGCTTGAACGCGTAAGTGTTTAAATTAGATTTCCCGAGAGGTACATTTTACTCGTATTTATGCAGATATTTATATTTCTAAATATCTAATTCCTTTAAATATTTAGATACTTGGCTTGGGCTTGGTAATGGATGGTGGGCTACGTTTTTCTGAACACATCAATTGCAAATAAAATGCGCCTTTTATAGGCTAAAAACTCTTTATAACATTAGAAAGTACCTATCAGAAGAACTTCGAAGGTCACTCGTAGAATCAATTATATTAACGCAATTTAAGTAATGTGTTATTGTCTACGGGTCTAGACTTTATCACAAAACCCCAATGCCGTAGGTACAAAAGGTATAAAACGTAATGCGCTCGTTTCTTCGTTTCTGTTACAACGTTCCTAAGCGATTTAACATTACATCATATCTAAATGATGCCAACACCTTGAAAATGGAGGCTCGTAGAACAATACATTCAAAATGTCTAGTACATGCAAATTGCTTTAAAAAAAAAACAAAAATATCGGTATGAAAAGCTATAATATTGTTAGGTATATTGTTAAAAGTCTCAGTGTGTTCAGAGAAAGGCCAAGGCAAACCCATAATATGTCGGCGCACAAACTTGACATATGGAGATTGTGTATTTTTTAACTCTATTTTGAACTTCTTGATAACAATTTTGAAAATTGAAAAGATAGTCCGGTTACGCTTGGCCAGTTAAGCCACTAGCTTGAATAGATGCCACGCCGCTTTCTACTGCGCTTATGTTGTGGGTTCAAATCTCACATGGGACAACACTTTGTGTGATCCACAAATTGTTGTTCTGAGTCTGGGTGTTCTTTGTGTCCGTTTTATATATGTTTGTAAAGTCCCCCGCGACAGAGGGTGTATATTTCTAATGCAGGAGTTATCTTTTTAAAGGTAAAAAATATTAGACCCAAAATCAGAAAGGTCAATTGCGTGCTCAAAATGAATGAATTTTAGCCTATCTACCTAAACCTATACCTACCTAAACCTACTCCACAATCTAGAGGGGGAGTAGTGGTAGGGGACTTGTACTCTAGAAATCTCACTCACTTCGTATATTATACAGCAGCTACATTAAATTTCAATAATTTATCTACTTTTCTTAAGTTTACCCACCCCTGAGTAGATGCTGAGTACGCCCATGTTTTCCATTATTTATATGAATTCATCAAGTGTTGTGAAATGCACAAACTACAAAAATCTAACTTTAGATTCAAAGTTATATTTGAGGAAAACCAGAGGAACCAGTAGTAGAAAATAGTAGCTGGATCGCGCAATAAAAGTTCTTAAACTGAATAGAGCCTTTAAATATAGCTAATCCGTAAATAAAACTAAAGTAGGTGATTCACCCTTATTAATCCTATGGGTGTCTAATTACCGATTCAAAAGAGAAATGTAGATAATTCTTTTTCACACCGAGTCTTAAATTAGTAATTAATTAGAATCATGCTTCAGAACTATTTATCGGCTTTTGATAGCCTTACAGAAAACTTAAAACCAGTGTTTAGCAATCGCTATAGCTTTTAAGTTGCAGATTTTAATGGATGTTAATAATAAAGCCTTTCAGTTTTGTTTTCCTTCTTCGAGCTTCCTCAGTCAGCTCTTATGGCACCCACGGGATTAATAGGGGTGGTGAAATTTTGTGTTCTTAATTCGCCATTACAAGGACGTTTGCTCCCTATTTACTTTTAATTTTGTAATTTATTCTTTGTTCACAAATAAAAATAAACGTAGCACAGCAATAAAGCTGTACTTATTGACGTAGGTATTTTTTCCTAATCGACCATAAGTCTTGACGAGCGAGAGAATCACGGCGATATTATCGTCATGCCACATATTTTTCGGTGTATCGTTATTTCACTTGGCGATTGCGTTACGATACGCAAAGATAGTTTAAAGGAATAATTGCTTGCTTGTGGTGATTACCTAACGGTAAAAACTCGGATTCATTGTGATTCTCTCGTTTGTGAAGGCGGCCCCCAAGGACGATGCTGGACCTAAAACATGGTAGGTGTACAGAAATGAAAACTGTCCATATCCCGTAATATGTGAATAAATTAAAAAAGAAGTTCATGAGTATCAGATCCTTTTCGTATTTAAAAGCACGTGGAAGTCTAGAAGTGGAGTAATATATTTGCCTTGCTGTCACCAAAGTACAATTACCTATTTATCAACGGATTTTCAAACCCTTTTTCAGGTCTGTAGGTACCTAAAACATTTTGTGGCCAGGTAATTTTGTTGCTGCATAATAATATGGTAAATACCGCAACTTTACAATTTATTTTTAAACCCAAGATAAAATTTCCATCGTTACAGGTTTATTATGTTAATTAGAAAATTTAATTATAGAATGCACTATTTGAATTGCAATAATTGCAATAAAAGGAATTCCCTGCATGCGGTTAATTATGTCCAAAAACTGCAGTTAAAAATTTTTTATCCTTTAGGTACATGATTCATTGTCTCGTTTTCTCAACATAAATGAGAGCTCTTTTCCGCTTGCATTGGTTTTTAAATAAAGGATAACTTATACCTCATACGAAATGAAACTTTATAATGAATGACATTAACCAACAATATTCAGATGATTTGACAAACATTTTAATGAGTTTCATACGCAGTTGAAGACTTACCCACATATATTTAACAGCTTGAGAGACAACAACAAAATGTTAAGAAACTCTGTTGTGACTATTGTTTGTTAACTTGTTGTTGTATTTTGCTAGATTTTTTCTTCATTTACACCATATAAAAACTGTCGTGAACTAATTCTTAATCTTGAAAGAGAAATCTCTCTCTATGTCTTGCAAAACTGAGAAATCCCCGAATTAGAAATATTTCTTAACAATTTACAATCATTTATTATTATTTCAGATCCGCCTGCATCAGAGTTTACTAGGCACACCGTAGTTCAGCCTGTCTTGCTGCACGGAAGAACTAAGCGAGAGATTTCCACAACCAAAAGCACGGTTAGTTACATATCACCAATAACTTACTAATCCAACTATTGTCCCACATAATCTGGTCCATATTACATCTAGCAGCAGCACTACACTGCCACTGTTACTTTTTGGTTACAGGGAGGGGAACATCATTTGGATGTTATATTGAAGGTTCCTATAAACGATGAGGAGTATTTACTTGATCTTCGACTAAACCAGGATATGGTGACCGAGAACCATGTACTTAGTTATCAGGAAAATGCCAAGACTGTAGTTTATAAACCGAAGAAAGAGGTGAGTAAAACCTCACGATTTTTCACTTAATTTGAATTTTTTTTAATATCTTAATATTTATATTAATTTTATTCTAAATTAATTATGATAATGGATTGTTGGATTTTATATTTCAGTAATACAAACTCTCATATACTTAAAATTATTTTCAACTTTTTAGTTCGATTGCTATTAAAGCGTGTTATTTTAGTTTTTTGAATTATTATTTATTTTCAGAATTTTATGTTTCAAGACGGCCAGAAAGCGTGGGGTGCTTAATTATATTTTTATAATAATTCTGATATTGCAAACAGTAACTAATAAAATGATGCTTACATTCGATATCAAGCACCTCACGCTTTTTCACTTTATTTGAATTTTAGTTAATATTTTTTATTATGTAAATAATAATTATATTAATCTTATTAATTATGATAATTGATTTTTGGATTTTATATTGATATACTTAAAAAATATTTTATCTTGATGTACATGTCTGGACTTTAATATAAAGTTATAAGATTATTGTATTGTCATCGGTTCTTGAACCCTGTGCAAATTTTCAAGTTAATCAGACTCCTAGAAGTAGGTGAAAATGAAGTTAAAAGATTCCGTTACATAAATACATACAGGTCCAGCTAATACAAGCGTGTTAAAAAAAGATTCATCTTGTAACTATTGTGGAGGACTGTTTTTATGAATATACAATCGATTGCAAGGGAAATAATGGATATAAACTAAAGGTTTGATTGAATAGACACCTATTCCCAAAACTCTGTCCCAATCCTGCCAAAGCCGGGGACTGTTTTAAAAAAATATGTGTGACAGTGACAGCTAGCTGTAATAGATTTCACCTTCAGTACATAGGCACTGCGCCAACTACCTCGTTGACGCAGTGGTAGCGTACACGGCTGCTGTGCATGAGGTCTCGGGTTCTATTCCCGCGTCGGACCAAATGTATGTACGATCTGCAAACATTTGTTTTCAGATAGATAGAGAACATAGACGAGCTAATCTATATATACAAAGCTACTGGCACTGATACCCGCCATGAGAGTTTTCGCACCCAACATCAGAGTTCCTAAGCTTATTTAGTAACAATTGCTACGAAGGTTTTATAGTTACACAATTTAACCTTTAAATTACAGGATATGGACTTGTGCCACTACAGGGGAACGGTGCGTGAAAAGCCTGGATCCTGGGCGGCTGTGTCTACATGTCGTGGTATCCAGGGTATACTATTTGATGGCGAGGGACTAAAATACATCGAGCCAGTTCAAGGTAAACTTACATATTATAAATTCAAATCATCGTCACATCAAGAACTCTTAACAGTCCAATTGTTTACCATAAGCCTCTTTTTAGAAAGGCCTTTTAAACGGTTTTATTTAACTTGCCCTATTTGTATGTTTATTTGTTTGGGTCAAATCTTGTAATTAAAATTGGACCCCCTTCCTGTTGACAGATTGATCTGAAATTTTTTACACGCCCTTAATTCTGATGACAATACAATTATATAATACTAGTTGTTACCCGCGGCTTCGCCCGCGTGTATGTTGGTTATCGCGGCAAATAGTAGCTTTTCTGCATGAAAGAGAAACAAACATCTATCCCTCCATCCATCCATCCATACTTACAAACTTTCGCGTTTATAATATTAGTATATAGAATAGAGGGCAAGTTAATTACCGTTACTGGCAACTTCACAATTATATGAGAAATTTAGAAAAATGCCATGGTAAGTAGTCGGGATATCGCTTATATCAACAGCTTAGAGAGTAATATTTTTAGTATTCAAGGAATAGACCGTAACGTATCTAATAAAATTGTTTAGGAGGTGATCTTAATGCGGAGCACTACTTATACGACCATGCTGACCTGCCGGAGTCGCACCCACAGAAGTACGTTTACGGGTTGAGCAATAGCTCTTTGCACAAGCAGAAGAGTTTAAGTAACAGAGTGAGTACTGATAATGTTTTAACTCATGTTCAGCAAACCACAATTACAGACGTATTTACACCATGCACATGCTCATATTCATCTGTCCTTCCCTAATACATTGTTCTACGTAGAACCTCGAAATTGAAAAGTTGTCACTAGCAAAATGATTCTCACATTTCCTGGACATAAAAATTTATGAAATAAATATAAAACCATTACTACTTTTGCAGTTCAAAAGGTATGCTCCAACTGATCACTTAGTCCATGGTCCATATAAAGCTAACGAGCGCTCTCTGTACGTGGAACTAGCGCTAGTCGTGGACAGAGGACTGTTTCAGATTCACAACTTTGATCTGCGTTCCGTCTACCGTGAGATGAAGATAATTGCTAATCATATCAATTCGGTAAGACTATTTCGTTATCACAACTCTCAAGCTGCGGTTTTTTTATTAACTTTCGTATGAAAATCAGCTATTTACAGTTACTCAACCCTTAAATCCAAAAATCCCTTGTTATTCATTTAAGGTATTTTCTCCATTAAACATCTTTATTGCTTTGGTCGACGTGGAGGTTTGGAATCACCATGATAAAATATGGTTGATCTCTGACGCAAAGACAGTTTTGGATGGTTTTTTGGAGTACAGAAGAACCGACATGGTTAAAAAGAATGTATTAAATGACTTCGCATTTTTAATAACGTAAGTATTTCACCCGTAATAAATAAATCTGAAATCTAAGTGGCTCTTGGGTTAGTAAATGAACAAATTAGGCATGGCAGTTCTGTGTCCACTTTTACTGTGGAGAGTGTTCTGAAAAGCTCGAACAACTAGTCCCGCCTTCTCCCTTCCTCCAGGTCTACAGGATAATAAGTACTAGCCTTGGAAGTCGCCGTTTCAGGGAGGTAGAAATACGCTCTTTAACTAAACGATTCGGCTTCATGTGTCGAGCAGTCAAAAACTGGAACCCACCACCAGCCAACCTGTTTCCCTCTTACTACGATCTTGCGTTCACTCTTGATTTCTACTCAAGATTTCAATTAGGCCGAATAAAGTCACTTAGGCAGACTTTTAAGTAAAAAAGCTTGTTAAGACTTCGATCGACTTCACCAGAGTTTTATATTTCCGTACACGTATTTAAAATATACGGTATTGAATTACAATGAGTTTTATCTTTTATTTTTAGAGTCCAGAACTTACAGTCATTGTGGAAAGACGGAATAGGCCCAGTGTCTGTGGATGGTGCATCATATTTGGAGACAATATGTAGTCATAATTCTTCCGGTGGAGTTGCGAATTATCATACACCGGTCACTGGTCTTCTCGCTATGACAGTGGCTCATGAGTTGGGCCACAGCCTTGGAATGACTCATGATGAGAACAGTAACTGTAACTGTAAAAATGGAAAATGTATTATGAATCCTACAACCACGGATACTGTTCAATCTACTTGGTCACCTTGCAGTCTGAGTTCTTTAGCGTTGTCATTTTCAAAAGGACTGGATCATTGTTTAAGGTAAATATTACTGCATTCTAGATGCATGTAGGTGGTGGTATTTAAGCATCAAATGAAATAAATACCATAAAACCTACGTTATTTGAGAAGCTATTGAAGGAATTCCGATTCAATTCCGATTCCGATCAATACATCAAGTAATTTATAAGCAATTTGGGATATAGAAAGATCATTCATCTTGAGAACTCGTCAAAGACTTATTATTCTTATTTTCTAACGATAAACTTCATTTTTAAGACACTTCCAATACTAAAAAGTAAACTACTTTTTAGCAATGGAAAAGTCTATTTTATTGTATCCAAAAAAAAAAAGTTTTTTACGTAACATGACGGCAAATGGACGACTTTCAGATAATTTTCTTTGGCTGTGCTATAATTGTTTGGTTTCTTCTAATAATCATGAGTGTGATTCATAATGTTAGAAGAAAGTCCTGCCTGAAAACTGTTCATAATGATTTCAATAATTCATAAACATTTGGACATATAACTCTTGGGTAACTTTATAGGAACAAACCGAAGCGTCTATTCGATTCTCCGACGTGCGGCAACGGTTTCGTAGAGCCAGGCGAGGAGTGCGACTGCGGTGAGCCAGCCGTGAGAGGCGCTCACAACTTATGTACTGCGTGCTGTGACCCTAAAACCTGTCTGTTGAGAGCGAATGCTACCTGTAGCACTGGTATGTGCTGCGATCTGAAGGTGGGTCCTTAAACTGATGCTGTAAGAAGTTTTTAAAATCTTTTGCCACCTGAATTCCTGCTTTACATGTAATGCAATGTAATTTTTTAACGTTGTGTTGTGTTGAAATTACTGCTTCTAATAGCTTTTTTGTTCTAATACTAATGAAAAAAAGTATACGGTTGAATCCGAAGATTTTGCATAGTTATTTTCAAAGAGCTGGAACTCTTGAACCTAGTTAGAGCTAAGAACTTGCTTTTTCGGCTTGCGTAAGTACATATCATTTTGTAGCAATATAGAATCCCTATATTGCTACAAAATAATCTTCATAACGCTTTACTGCATAACCTAATATGTTTATGCCTATTTAGATTTGATTTTATGGGCATACTCGGGTCTTCATGAATATTTAAAGGTATATAATTTTTTCAGACGTGTCGACCGAAATCAGTTAGTACTGAATGCCGTTCTGCTAAAAATGAGTGTGATTTGCCGGAGTTCTGCACGGGACAATCCGAATACTGCCCGGACGATGTGTATAAAATGGACACGACACCTTGTGGGAGCGGTGAAGAGGTAAAACCTGACTATAGTTGTTTTGTTTGTTACTAATCACTATTAACTTATTATTTGACTGCCTCAGTGGAGCAGTGGTATGACCTGTAAATATTGGTTTCTGAGTTTGAGTGTGAGTGTTTACTATCTATAACATGTATTTATTTACAAATATCTGTGTTTATCAGTCCTTTAGTACGTATAGTACAAGTTCTGATAAGTTTGGGACTAGACGGCTTTTTGTGTTAGATGTCCAAAAATATTGTCATTTAATAGGAATAAAAGAAGACTTAACCTGCTTCTTTCTTTGAGCCTAGTTTCTCAAACAAGCTTCAGGTCGGCTTATGTCTACTAAACCTACAAGTTCTGTGTAAGGACTGTGTTGTCGGACTATTTTCATGGTTGATGTTCGTATGGCAAACAAGACCAATCACGCAACGTGCTCTCCGAGGTATGAGGGATTCTCTATATGTTAAGAAATTATCACTCATCCATCGACTAACCTGACAATGCAATTCTTCATAATTTTGTGAAGTGTTAACGTTGTCGGTTACCACGTAGGGATGAGGGTAGCAGACAACTAGGTACTAATCCTTGAATTAACTCAGCTTAAGTAGGAACTTTAGAAAGAACAAAAAGCCGTCATATAAATTATATTTTTTCTGTGATAGGCTGCGTACTGCGTAAAAGGCGGGTGTCACTCCCACTTGGGCCAGTGTCGCGTACTGTGGGGCCGTACCAGAAAATCCTGCTCCAACATGTTGTATAGAAACAATATGATAGCTGGGTATGTAAGCTGTTTACAATATTACTAAAATATGAATGCACAAAATAAATCTTTACAGCTATAAATATATAATCATTAACAACCCATAATGTCCCACAGCTGGGCTCGGATCTCCTCTCAGGAGAGGAGATGGGTATATACATATATATCGACAATAATTTTCATGTTGTCGTATAATTATTTAGGCCATAATCCTCATCAGAAAAAAGGTTTTGATCTACTATACCTCGCTGGTTAGACGTAGTTGGGTTTGTTCCAAGCTTTTCTTCTCTTTATTTTCTAAGAAGCCTTTTCTTGTCCTGTTCTATGTCCTGTTAAAGGCTGTTTATGATGACGTGTCATTATATATGTTGACATAATATATGACGGCACAAATACTTGACTACACAAATGGCGTACCTGCATTGATCCTTTTTTTTTATGTAATAGGGGCAAACGAGATAGGTATCACCTGATGGTAAGTGATTACCGCCGCCCATGGACAATACAACACCTGAGGCGTCACAAGTGCGTTGTCGGCCTTCGGGAGATGGAGAAAGGGATGTGAGAAGGGTTGGGGTATGGGCCTCCGGTAACCTCACTCACTCGGTGAAACACAACGCAAGCGCTATTTCACACCGGTTTTCTGTGAGGTCGTAGTATCACTCCGGTCGAGCCGGCCCATCTATACCGAAGCGTGGCACTCCCACGTATGGTACGGTCCTGACATGTGTCAATACTTTGTATGATTGACAAATTATTATTGTTACATGTATGATTGTAGATTCTCCCGCGATACCACATTCCATGTGCAGCTGTTGTCTTAAAGGAGTGCAAAACCTTCTCCATTTTTTTTTTTGCATGAACTACTACCAACTTTCACCACTATTACAATTTGACGACTCGGTTGGTGTAGTGGTCGAATGAGCGACTGCTGCACAAAAGGTCGCGGGTTCCATTCCGGTACAAAGCAATTATTGGTGAGATCCACGAGTAGTGGTTCCAGGTTCGGTTCGGTTCGTTCGAGTACACAGAATACAAGAGTAATCCCAGTGTGGGGCAACGTTTTTGATAAAAAAACTTTAACCCTCACAAAATTTTACCTTTGCAATGTTAGAAATAATAGCCACCTAAATACTGCACAGGTATGGCGACTGTGGCTACGATCTTGTATCAGGAACTTACGTGCAGTGCGCGGAACGTGACGTCATGTGCGGCAGGCTCCTTTGCACGCATCTCTCTGAGTCTTCTAGAGACTTCGGTGATCTCCAAATCGGTGCAGTGTGCGAAGTAATTCGTATTGAAACGTTTTTGCCTGGTAAGCATTTATTGTACTATTTACTTAACTTATTTTTTTTGTCTGTAAATTAGTTAAACTAGTCTATACAAAAAACAATGAAGTGTCAGGGGCGCAGTAAGTTATGTATAAACTAGCTTGTGCCCGTCTGTCTATTTGTTAAGCTTTCACGGCTAAGCCGCTGCATTGATATCAATGAAATTTGGAATGAAGATTCTTTGATTGTTGAGAAAGTACATAAGTTACTCTTAGCCGCTATAACCGACATACACGCAGGCAGAGTCGCGGACAAAAGCTTAAACAATACTTTAAGTAATTCAAATATGAATCACTTGCTTGCATCACTTTGCTCATATTTGAATGATTCTTTTTGAATTTCTGTAGTTAGTGTCAGAGTTAAGTGCGTTTAAATAAATACAAAAACCTGTTTACTTTTAATAACCTCTATTAACGCTGAGTGCACCTGGATGAAGGAGCTCGTTTTTTTTTGTTGTAAATTTTCTGAAAATGAATCCTAGGTTTATCGTTTATCGCCCCTGAAACCCTTTCCATACTAAATTAAATGAAAATCGTTGGAGCCGTTGGAATCGGTTTCCGAGATTCAGATTATATAAATTTAAATACACAAGGAACGCTCGTTTAAAGGTATTAGATTAATTTCAAATAATAACACAAACCATTTTCCTTTATTTCTTTCAGGAAAATTTCTTTTAAAACATGTCGTGTATGTCAAGGCGATGATTGATCTGGGATTGAGCGTCGCGGATTTCGGTATGGTGCCAGACGGTGCAAAATGTGGCGATGGAATGGTAATTAATTAGATCCAATGTCTATCGCTTTATATGTTTTCCGGGTGATGACCGGTCCGCAATCACAAACTGGTAATCGTTTCCAACTTAAAAACCAAAAATCAATTGCTTTAATTACATTCCTGGTGGACAAATTAAACCTGCAACCACGGCGTGGCATTTAGATATATGATAGACAGATTTAATTAAATTTTTGATTGCAGAATAAGTAAATGACAATTGTTCTTAAACAGATGTGTCTCCAGCAAAAGTGCGTGCCGGTAGCTTCTGTACGAGAAAGGATTGCTCATGTTGACTCATCCGTGTGTCCCTCTAACTGTTCAGGTCACGGCGTCTGTAACTCTTTGGGTAATGTTACTTGCTGAGATACTTTTCTACATTCCGATTTTCTTTCCCATTGTTTAATTTAACGTTAAATAGATTTTGTGAATTTTATCTGCAAACCTATTTATAAATTATAGTTCGTTTTTACGCTCTTTCAATGTGAAAGCATTCCATGGGATTACTCCCCGTTTAAAATTCATAGCAGTTTTCTAAATACGAATTGCCAAACTTATGAAAAAGTTTCCTCCTTGAATAATATAGAGAAGGCAAAAGACATTTTCGTAACCATTATTTAAGGAAACACGTTAGTATAGACCTAGGCACAAACCATTAAACAATAACATTTAATGTTTTAGGACACTGTCACTGCGAAACAGGATTTGCACCTCCTTTGTGCGCTGAGCCGGATCCTGGCGAAGTTTTTGAATACGTTTACGAGTACTACGATGATTAATCCGCTTCTGATAAAAGTAGTAAGTTCTATTTTATCTGCATGTAATGTATTATAATAATTAAATTAAATTAAATTAAATTAAAATCTCTTTATTTTCAGGTATCTCGGACCCATACAAAATATTACATATTTAACAAATTTAATAATAAAAAATAAAAAAAAAAAAAAAGAAAAAAAAAAGAAATATAAATTAATTCAATTAAAATGCATTAATAATGAACATCTCTGTACTCTAAATTATCTGCGACAAATGAACTTAATACACATTTAAAATTAAGATTTAATAAGATTTGCATTTTTATTTAAGTTCTCCCTTTCGATGAGCTAAAATCGAAACTTGACCTGACTATTGACTATATACAATAGAAACAGAGCTTTAACATGTGTTGAAATGAAATGAAATGAAATCCATTCAAATGATTCATTTAATTTCATTTCAAAAACTGTATTGAAAACAGAGCTTTAACATGTGTTGAACTAGTAATCTATTATTATTAAATCTGTTCTATTCCAATAAACTCCTGGCTATTTTGTAATTTTCAGCAGTAAACTGTAACGATTGTATTATTTGACGAGCAGCGCCAGTGAGAGCAGATCGCAAGTAATGCAATTTTTTTATGTCATCTATAGTTTTAGAGTTATGAATTAGGGATATGTAGGTAGCTCTAAACTCTAATCACTGTTCAAACTAACCGTCAAAGGAGGGCAATGAAATAGTGAAATAGTGAACAATCACAGCTAAAGTGCTGGACTGTATTCTTGATACACACATGGCGAGCCATATAAAACTACATGATGCTCAATTTGGATTTAGACCTGGACTGTCGACTGAGAGTGCCATTTTGTGTCTCAAGCATGCCGTGCAGTACTATACATCCAGAAAGACACCGGTCAACGCGTGTTTCCTTGATCTATCCAAGGCATTTGACCTGGTGTCGTATGATGTCCTGTGGGAAAAGCTGCATAAGGAAACAACAGTCGATGCTGGAGCTATGTCTTTACTTAAATATTGGTCCAAAAATCAGATGAATTATGTCAGATGGGCGGGTGCTGTGTCTGACATTTATAGAACGGAATGTGCGGTGCGGCGGAGGGGAGGGAGGGATTACCTCCCCGCGACTTTTAAACCTGTACATTAACCGGTTGATCCTTGAACTCAGTAACACCAATAGGCGCTCATGGCCCAGCTTTGCTCGGTGATTAGAAACAATCGCCGAGGGTAAGCAACGATGGCGCGGTCAGTACCTGGATGGATGACCGCTAGTGGCACGATACCATGAGCGTCTTCGTGATAGGATAACGATCGTGAAGCTTAGTTGGAGGCCTTTGGGCGGCTTAAAAACGTCCAACGGAAAGATAACGTAGCCACAACGTTATCTTGCCAGTCCCCAGCCCGCACCCGGCCAGGGTGGGGACGTATGGCCTTTACCTTCTCTTGAGAGGAGACCCGTGCCCAGCAGTGGGACATTATGGGCAGGCGCGGTTCCAAGGGGGGGGTCACAGGGGACACGACCCCCCCCAAAATCGTAAACATGTAATTTTTTTAAACCTTATTTTTTTTCTCCACAGTTTCCATAATTGTTCAATCGACATAAGAAATCAAAGGATAGGAATTGTTTAACACCTATAAATTAAAACTGTAACAAAATGTGGATAACAAAACTTTGCACTCCAAGAATGTCGTGATTCAGGCTTGCTCTACCATAAAGACTCGGATGACACTACTAGTCTGAACCAGAGTTTCTAGGAAGACAAGCTTTTTCCAAGGACTATCCCCCAATCCCTCTGACGCAATTGGACCGGCCACGCTACTCCGATGTGTGCATTGGAGGGAGAGCTGGATCAAGCTGTATAGAGACTGGCTTCCCGCAACACCGCTCCTGGACTTGATGGTATTCCAGGTCGGTGCTGGGAGACAAACTGAGGCAAATTTTCACTCAGTGTTTCGGCCTCGGTATTTCCCACCTCGACTGAAAACAAGCGAGAAAAGAAAAGAGTGCTCTTCAAAAATTGACGTGCAGATGTTATATTTGGGTTCCAACCTGCCAGAACGAAACGGGGAAACTCTTTGAAAGAGTTATCCCTGACCGTATCAGCGGGCACCGGTGATCGGGAGGGTCGTGTTGACAGTAAGCCAGTAAGCCTTGATATCGTTAACGCTTTCAGCATTCCTTGGCGCGCTTTGTCGCCTCACCTGCATGCTGTCATAGAGGCCGATCTGCGCGACAACGCAGTGTAGTTTGTCGATCTGAACGGAGTGGCAAATCGATGGGAGATGTGTTGCGGGCCTTAGCAATAGTCTGCCTCTGGCCTCAGTGTCGCCTGCTATGTAGACGGTACAATAATACAGGCTAGAGGGTAGAGGAGGTCGCTTCGGGGAGGTGCTTCTGCTCGCCGAGCAAGCAGTGGCGTGTGTTGTGCATAAGACTCGTGAATGGTGGTGGTGCCTCCATGGCTTATGTAAGTGCCAAGAACCATCCAGCTCATGCCTCCGGGTGGATGACACTGAAGGCCAGGTGATCCAGTACATAAAGTACCTAGGCCTCATCCTGGACAGTCGCTAGAGCTTCGAAGAGCATTTCGGGTGGCTAATCCCCTGAGTACGAGTGGTAGCAGGGGCACCACATCGTCTGCTACTCGCCCAGGTTTGTGCACGCCAACGCGCTATCAGAGCCGTTCTGACGAGCTTCGAAGCTTCGATAGAAAGAACTGACTGTGTCACCTACCGACTGACTCAGATGCTCACGGGGTACGGTTGCTTCAGTGAATTTCTGAACACAATCGAACGTTACGGCACAAGGTTTCGACCGATCTGTCACCAGCATAGATCGCGGCAAAACTGGAAGGATTGAGAGATGGGAGGCCGAGGGCTCCTTCTGTGGAGACGTTATGCTCCAGAAGGAGTCCGCAGAGCGTAATAGGGAAAGGGCCGAAACAGCTTGAAAGAGGCGACGAAGGGGGCGCGGTAGAAGCCGCTAGCTCCCCAATCGTCAGTTAAAGGTCGTTGTGGCCACATCCATGGGAAATCTGATCACTGCAAACGACCCGAGACCGGTGACACCACGGTGCGGCCGGGTTATGTCGTCTAAGGCAGGTCGGTGTTCCGACTCTTACTGCGTAGAGCTATGAGAGGTTCAATAACAACCGGCCACGTGGGTGAATCTAATTACCCTATGATGTACCTCACTTGTGAGGTACGTCAGTGAGTACTCCAGATGCCGCTGATGCGTTTCTGGAGCTCCTCTTGACAGCCGAGTTAGGCCGCCGCGGGGTTTAGAGGATAGACTGATTTGTCCGGAGTCCCACAAACTTCGTGTCCCTCTTCCCTCACCTCCCCCATGGAGCTAGGTCCTCTAAGTATTCATTAAGAGATTGTCCCACACGTCTCAAATATTCAAATATTGTGCAATAAAATTGAATATTGTGCAATAAAGTCTAAATTACTCGACCTAAATTAATTACTTAAAATTAAAGACTTAAATAAAATTATTAGTGACCCCTCCCAAAATTCCAGGCTGGAACCGCCCCTGATTATGGGTTGTTGTAAAATGTTGCTCTGCTGAATAGAATTAAAGTTTATTGATTTGAGTATTACATATTTTTACAAATAAATACACAAACTACTATACCGAATTTGAAAATAGAATGATTCACCATGTCATAACCAGCCATAACATAATATTAGCGGGACAGGATCTGCTCTGCTCCCTTATTTACTAAACTATAGCAAACCTATACAAATAAAATTGGAGTGTCTGTTTGTAATATTAAAATAACCGCTTTTTACTAAATGCATATGTATGTATACACGGTACATATACCAAAAATGTGGTTAAAAAAATTTTTGTCTGTCTGTCTGTTTGTTCCGGGTAATCTCTGGAACGGCTGGACGGATTTTGACGGGACTTTCACTGGCAGGTAGGTGATGATCCGGGGAGTAACTTAGGCTACTTTTTTGAGACTAACTTTGTCGCGCGGCGTTACTCGCGGTACAACAATAACCGCGGGTAACACCGCGGGGTTCAGCTAGTCTATACAAATAAATAAAATTGGAGTGTCTGTTTGTAATATTCAAATAACCGCTTTCTACTTAATGCATATTTATGTATACACGGTACATATACCAAAAATGTGGCTAAAAAATTTTTGTCTGTCTGTCTGTCTGTCTGTTTGTTCCGGGTAATCTCTGGAACGGCTGGACGGATTTTGACGGGATTTTCACTGGCAGGTAGCTGAAGATCCAGGGAGTAACTTAGGCTACTTTTTTTAGACTAACTTTGCCCCGCGGCGTTACTCGCGGTACAACAATAACCGCGGGTAACACCGCGGGGTTCAGCTAGTAATAAATAAGTCTCGGCCTATAGATCCATCGTGTTGCTGGACAAGGCAGGAAAACTGTTTGAGACTCTGTCTGAATACATCTTAATATATATAAATCTCGTGTCACAATGTTTGTCCTCAATGGACTGCTAAACCACTTAACCGATTATAATAAAATTCGCACACCATGTGCAGTTCGATCCAACTTGAGAGATAGGATAGTTTAAATCTCAATTTAAAGGGTCACCCATCCTTAAAAAAAAATATGGCAAAACGACGTTTGCCGGGGCAGCTAGTATATAATATATGTATTTAAAACGTGTTCACATTTATAAGAAAAAAAACTACAAATTTACTTAGTTGTAGTCTCGAATGTGAAATTATAATACTCCGTCATAGTTTTTTAGATTACAACTTCAATTGCGAATGTAATATGGTTTAACTGATTTAAATGTAATGTAATGTAGGTACATTTCTCTATTTTATTATATTCTATAGCTATAAATTTCTGACTATTCCCTATTGTATTCTATCGCATACTCTACTACGCTGTACCTGTATACATTATATAGTCTAATACAGTATGGAATGCGGTCTAATACAGGAAGGAAAAAAATCTAGTATTAACAACCTAACCAATATTGAAAAATCTGATACAAGTTGGTTATAATGTTACAATTACTTCAACAGACCTTAACAGTCCCTAGATATAGGCCTCTCCTTATTATTGCGAGGTTTTAGAACTAAACTGCCTCAGTGGCACAGTGGTAGCGTACGCGGCTGCCGTTCTTGAGGTCTCTGGTTTGATTCCCGGGTCAGACCAAATATTTGCATGACCTGCAAATATTTGTTTCGGAGTTTGAGTGTTTTCTATGTATATATTTACAAAAAAAAGTATATTAGTATTTATATCAGTTGTCTAGTACCCATAATACAAGCTCTGTTTAGCTTGGAACTAGATGGTTTTGTGTGTTGGATGTCCGAAATGTTAGTTATTTGATTTTTATTTATTTGGTCCACTGTACCACGCTGCCACGCGGCTGCCGATCTTGAGGTCTCTGGTTTGATTCCCGGGTCAGACCAAATATTTGCATGACCTGCAAATATTTGTTTCGGAGTTTGAGTGTTTTCTATGTATATATTTACAAAAAAAAGTATATTAGTATTTATATCAGTTCTCTAGTACCCATAATACAAGCTCTGTTTAGCTTGGAACTAGATGGTTTTGTGTGTTATATGTCCGAAATGTTTATTTATTTGATTATTATTTATTTGGTCCACTGTACCACCCTGCCCAGACTTCTTGGTATTAGCTTTCTTACAATCTCTCGTCGTAACTCAATAGAGCATTGACTAGTTCACAAAACAAGTAATCCGGAGTGATAAATTAAGAAAACAGACCACCATTTCTATAGATCCCGTGAGTATCGTAAGAGCCAGGGCTGGATCGTGAATTTGTGGGGCACTGGGATAATAATACTGTTGTGTTTGTAAGCATAAGGGGCAAAGAGGAACTGCAGCTTCGGGAGTTACATAACCACCACCCAAAGACACCAACAACTCAAGTGCCGCTATTTAAGTCCCTCCAGTGGGACCCAACAACGGGAGCAAACAACGCAGGACAACAACACCGTAAAGAGAATGACAACTTAAAACAAACCTTTTACCAAAGCAGGCGGGTTCAGGCCCAACTCTCCTTTAATAGTCCAGCGAGAACTGCGTGTGAACTGTTAAAGACACTTAATGATGATGAATTTAGTTGCAGAAGCACGTTGCACTAGGCCGCCATTGTATCCCGGCGGGGTGACGGTTCGAGGGGGTTTCAACACGTTAAAAAAAAAAAAAAGGCCGCCGTTGTATGAGTCACCATGCTGTATTGTTGTCTGTGTCTGCATCCGCAATGAGTACGGTGATCACCACTCTTTGATTCTGCTTATGCTTTCCATCGGGCAGAGTAAAGTCATTTTGGCAGGCCATAGATAAGAAAAGGCCCGGGATTGGACATTAGGTAAACTTTCATACAAAGAGAAATTACTCTGCAACTGGCACTGTGATGGCTACAACACACGTATTGTGAACGTGTGATCCTTTGGATTTATTTGTTGTAATTCCTTGTTTAAGGAAAATAAATTTGCACAATAAATAGAATATTATTCTGAACTTTCCGGGTTTTGTTTAGTTTCACATCGTCAGCCACGGCGAACACTTAATTTTAATGTTTATCGCATTGTATTTATTTTTCATTTGTGTTTATTAAAAATCAATCAGCATTTTGCTCCATACCTATACATTTTATAATAAACCTTAATTCTCTAAAGGCTCGCACATTGAGTTTATTCTACGAAAATACTCGTAATGAAAAAGAAATCCATCTTTTCTTATTATTAAAGATTAGTCTTTTGTTTACTATTTGTGATTTCAATTGAAATACTTAAATTGTAATATAAGCTATCAGTGGAAATAGTAATATGGTTGTGCTAAATAGTTTTATCCAAATTTTCTACTTGGTGATATTAATTGTAACGATGAAAAGAAGCATGGCGGACGCTGCTGAATTCAGTAAGTATTGTTAAGTATTAATCTATTACTATACACGCTCCTTTATTCTCGTGGTTCTGTTGGCCATGCACTGTTCCGCATTCCAAACATTAATTGGTGACATAATCAAACATATGACTAACATTCGAACGGGAAACTTTGTTGCACCATTCTATCTACCAGGAGTCAAATAAATAGTATTCTTAACAATCATATAATGTTAAGGTATAATCTAATTAACCAACATAATTAAACAACATTCTAATCAACATTAAATATAAATAGGTCATACATAGCTGCTGCCCTGTATTACCCTGCAGAATTAAAGAGGTAGTTACGGCATTAATACCCTCATACTCTTTGAGAAGCAAAGAGAAAACTGCTTATCACTTGCGTGAGAGTACTTGTGTCTGTATACAATTTCTTGCATTTATTGCTTGTTTGCAAAATACTGGACCAATTTTTTCAATACAGAGAATTGATAATATTGCATGTGAAATGCATGAGTCATGAACTTCATCAGTATTATCGCCAACTGATAGTGTTCCCTAAATACTGGCAGCAATGATATATTGAATAAAGTTGAATGGCAAAGCTTATTCCCTGTGCTATCAGCCATCTGGTCACAAGAAGTCATTCAAATTACAGACAAATATCATTAAAACAATAGACGAATTAAAAACATTGCAAGTTCTATTATTAAATTCTTCAGTCACATTGTTAGAGAACACAACTTGAACTTTGGAATTCTGACAGAGGGATACGATACAATACTGTAAGTATGTGATTTTCAAAGGTTTCAATAGAGCAGGGAAAACCATGAGGGCTTTGCTTTGGCAAATTTATCTCACGGACTCACAGAAAACCGTTGTTGCTGTTCATAATTTCAAATTACCAGCTTTTCACTAAATGCATATGGAAGTATAATATACGGTCCTTACTTAAAAAGTGTCTGTCAGTTGGTTCCGGCTAATCTCTGGAATATCTGGACCGAGTTTGACGGGAAATTTATTGGCAGATGGCTAATGATATGAGTAACTTAGGCTGTTTTCTTGTATATTAAGTTATCGTAAAGGACCAATAACGGCTAATGCCGTGGAACTCAGCTAGTTAATAATGTACTTGAGACTTTAAACACACTAACGCATTACATATAGATAATTTATACAATTTATTCGTGACATGCATTACAGGATAAATCCAGATATAACAGAAGCGAGACTTGTTTCGAATTGCATTGTTGCTTCCTTCCTGCATTTATCGCCTCGTTGGTCTAGCGGTTGGCGTGTGCGACTGCTGATCATGAGGTCTCGGGTTCGATTCCCGGGTCGACGGGGGACCAAATGTTTGTACGATCAATGACACAATATCGTCAAAACAAATATTTGTAGATCGTACCACTGTACGATCTACAAATATTTGTTTCGGAGTTTGGGTGTTTTCTATGTATAATATGTATGTATTTCCAAAAAAAAGTATATATGTATTTATATCAGTTGTCTAGTACCCATTACACAAGCTCTGCTTAGGTTGGGACTAGATGGCGTTGTGTGTAAGATGTCCAAAATATTTATTATTATTATTTATGACATGTGACTAGCAAGTGAAACGTGATGGTTTCTATAATCCTTTTTTGGCGTCTACTTGGATTACCACGATATAATGGGTATATAATTATAATGATGTGCATTATAAATATTAAATCGTCTATAAATTTGAACGTTAATATTATCAAAACTTACGGGTGATAAAATTACAGGAAGATACAAAACAGTATCCTTTTCGATCAATTTCGAAGTGAACAAAAGCCACCGGTTAGGTCGAATTATATTGTGATATAACATGATTATAAACCAATGATAAGGAGGAGTACAGGAAGCTGACGGGCAACCTTTAAGATTGAAGAGACACTTTTTTACCCGACTACGGCAAAGCCAAAGGAGGGTTATGATTTTGACAGGAAAGGTTTTTTTTTTATTTATTTAAGGGCTTTGTCGCTGTGCGACCACATCGCCCTGGATATGTATTTATGTATGTTCATTTGTTCCCTCATAGCTCTTTAACTACTCATTAGAACTGGACAAATGAGGTGTCGTTAGAAGCGTCTTGATCGTCTTCTGGTTATAGGTTATATGACATGAATTTGATTGGACAACGCTCTACAAAGCTGAAATTAGCCGACTGTCTCTTTCTAGAGGTCGATGTGCACTATTTACATTAAAGAGAAAAAAAGATAGATCTAGAATCAGAAAGGTCTATTATTATCTCAAAATATATGTAATTTATCTAACTATTCCAAAATTTAGAGGGGGCGAAGCTTTAGGGGATTAAATTTGCAATTATTTTTTTAGGTTTCTTAATTTTACCCCACCCCTGAGTAAATTCTAGGTACGCTCATGTTCTCCATTATTTAAATTTGTTCCATTTATGAATGTTTACATTTAATTATAGAATTAATTAAAATAATAGGAAACAATAATTACAAAAAAAACAATAACAATATTTACATACAAGGGTCAAAAGCTCCTCCGCATCATTGCCTACTGGTAATGTTCTTAAAACGTTGAATGGCAATGCTAATTCTCTGTGCTAGAAAAAGGCCGGTATTCTGGTCACGAGAAGCTTAATTAATTAGTTAATTAATTAGTTGTTTAAATATACCGCGAAGACTCGGACCCCATGAACCTAGCGCCTCGACACCAAACGGTTCAAAAATGTGAGTACCAATAATAATTTGGTATTCTTACGGTCAGGTCGCGTGGCCTGTCGCACCGTATCCTGACGCGAGTTTAACATTTTTTACCCGTTCCAAAAAATTTTTACTAAAGTGTACTTCAATAAAAAGTTCATCAGCAAAATCAATCATCATTTTTGTATTTAAAAGCACGTGGAATACTAGAAGTGTAGTAGTAGCTTTGCCTAGCTGCCACTGAAGTACAATTACATATTTATTAATGGATTTTTGAATCCTGATTGCATCTTGACACAGACATTACTTTGAAAATTATATTTAGCAGTTGACGCACTATTTTGTCGCCAGGAAATTTTATTGTTGTATAATAATATGGTAAATACGCTTTACAATATAGATTACATACAAGGAAAAGTTTCCATCATTGCAGGTTTTATTATAGAAATTCGAAAATTTCATTTTAAATATTAGAATTGCAATATTAATAAAAGGAATACATAATAATATATATATAATAACATATAATAATACATAATTAACCGCATGCCGGTGCGGTTAATTATGTTCAAAAACTCTGAAGTTAAAAGGTTTCTATTTTTTACATGAACCAGCGTCTCGTTTGCCCAACATAAATGCGAGGTCTTTCTCCGCTTGCATTGGCTTTTAAATGAAGGATAACTTGTATCTCAAACGAAATAAAACTTTATAATGAATGACATTAACAAACAATATTCAGATGATTTGAAAAACAGTTTCATACACAGTTCAAGACCTACCTACATAATTTTAATGAGGGTTTTAAAGAACAACTAGAGAGACATTCTTAACTTTGTTGTGACAGTTGTTTATTAACTTGTTGTTGTATTTTGCTAGAATTTTATACTTTATTTGTTGTTCATATTAAAACTGTTGTGAACTAATTCTTAATCTAAAATCTCTCTCTTTATCTTGCAAAATTGAGAAGTTCCCGAACTAAAAATATTTCTTAGCAATTTACAATCATTTATTGATATTTCAGCTTCGCCTGCATCAGAGTTTACTAGGCACACCGTAGTTCAGCCTGTCTTGCTGCACGGAAGAACTAAGCGAGAGATTTCCACTACTAAAAGCACGGTTAGTTACATATCACTAATAATTTACTAATCCAACTATTGTCCCACATAATCTGTTCCACATTACATCTAGCACCAACACTACACTGCCACTGTTACTTTTTGGTTACAGGGAGGGGAACATCATTTGGATGTGATATTGAAGGTTCCTATAAACGATGAGGAGTATTTACTTGATCTTCGACTAAACCAGGATATGGTGACCGAGAACCATGTACTTAGTTATCAGGAAAACGGCAAGACTGTAGTTTATAAACCGAAGAAAGAAGTGAGTAATATGAACTGGTTGCCAAAATACTAGGTATAGTCACAGAAAAACAATATTTTTATGAATACCACAAACGCCAAAAAAAACTTGTAAAGCATTAAATTACAGTACTAAAAAGATATTTCTTGTAACTGTTGGGAAGGTTTTGATTAATAATGGTACACTCGATTACAAGGAAAATAATGGATATAATATAAAGGAATGATTGAATAGATATCTATTCCCAAAGCTCAGTCCCACTCCTGCCAAAGCTGCGGATTATTATAAACAATGATTTGTGACAGTGTCAGCCAGCTTAAATAGATTTCAACTTCAGTACAGATTCTATGTACTAAAATATATTGTGAGCGCATAGTTCTAAGAATCTGGTAATTTTAACAAAAATACAACCGACTTCAAGGTTCGACACGATTTCTCTTGGATACCATCATCAGAACTTAGTCTTTATCATGGTACTACCGTTGAGATATCTCCTTTCCATTAAAAAAGAATGATCAAAATCGGTTTTAAAAACGACGAAGTTATCCGAGAACACACATAACATATATAAATATGCAGTCGAATTGAGAACCTTCTTTTTTTGAAGTTTATGATAACTTCGTCGTTTATGAACCGATTTTGATGATTCTTATTTTAATGGTAAGGAGAAATCTCAACGGTGGTACCATGATAATTACACTAAGATTTGATGATGGCATCCAAGATAAATAGAGTCAAACCTTGAAGTCGGTTTTATTATTGTTAAAATTTAAAATGTAGCGACATCGATTTACATAAAAAGACTAGCTGCCCCGGCAAACGTCGTTTTGCCATAATTTTTTTTAAGAATTGGTGACCCTTACCATTTAGGGGAATGAAAAATAGATGTTGGCCGATTCTCAGACCTACTCAATATGCTCACAAAGTTTCATGAGAATCGGTCAAGCCGTTTCGGACGAGTATGGGAACGAAAACTGTGACACGAGAATATAATATATTTGATAACTTAGCACACCTTTGCCAGACGTCCTGATATTGGCGGGACGTTCCGCTTTTTGTACCAAAGTTATAACGTCCCGCTTTTTGTTGATAACTGCCCGGACGCCCAAAGTGAAGTTACTTAGCCGTAGTGCTTTATCGTCAATAAAATTGGCAGGCAATAAAAAAATAAAAATTCCACCATTTCATTACAAATAGAAAATGATACGAGATCGTTTCTTGTTTTTTTTAAAGACGGTCCCCATTTCATTTCATTCATATTTTTTATCATTAATTTCATCACGAAGAAGACTTGAAGACTCGAAGACTTAAGATTTGAATGTGAACTTTAAATACTTGGTAGAAATAGCTGATTAGCTGGTTGCCATCTCATCAAAAGAAGAAGAGGAAATGACACTAGTTCTTTTAAATTAGAGATGATGTAGCATGTAGGCTGTAGTAGAAAATCTTTTGTTTTTACTAATGTGTCGTAATTCCTGCTTAGATGCGATATGTTGATACTTTTGTTTTCTTTGTCCCGCTTGCGACGAGAGAATCTCGCTTTTTTTCACTAAAAAGTCTCAAAATGCCGATTTGACTAAAAAAATCTGGCAACGCTGACTTAGCACCAACTAACATAGTCCTGAAATGCGCAATGAAGGTATTTACACCCAACATCAGAGTTCCTAAGCTCATTTAGCGAAAGTTTCATAGTTACACACTTAAATTACAGGACATGGACTTGTGCCACTACAGGGGATCGGTGCGCGAAAAGCCTGGATCCTGGGCAGCAGTGTCTACTTGTCGTGGCATCCAGGGTTTAGTATTTGACGGCGAGAGACTAAAATACATCGAGCCAGTTCAAGGTAAGGTTACATATAATACATTCAAATTATCGTCACATCAAGAAACCTTAACAGTCCATTGTTTGACCTGGCCTCTCTTTTTCTTCTTCTTGGGCCTACTATACCATGTTTTGGGGTCTGAACTCCCGTGCCTCGGTGAGCACGTAAGGCTGTCGGTCCTGTGCCTGATCTCTCCCCGATTGGGTCGGTTAACCGTCCCATCGGCTTATGAAAGTGAGGGAATAGAGAGTGCACCTGTGTTTGCGCACACATTTGTGCACTAAAACATCTACTGCGCAGTTGGCTGGTCCGCTGATCTCCGTTGAGACTGGTAATCGGCTAGGAGAACAGCACATTATAATACCACGTTGGCCAGACGGGTTATTATTATAGGATTTGTCTCAACTTTTCCTTCTTTTTTAACCGACTTCAAAAAAAGGAGGAGGTTTCTCAATTCGACCGTATATATATATTTTTATTTTTTTATGTGTGTTCGCGGATAACTTCATCGTTTATGAACCGATTTTGATGATTCTTCTTTTGTTGGAAAGGAGATGTTCCGACGGTGGTACCTAGGAGAGTACCTAGTAAGGAAACTAGGATCTGATGATGGAATCCCAGGAAAATTGAGGGGGACCTCCA
Source organism: Spilosoma lubricipeda (assembly GCA_905220595.1). Taxonomy (NCBI): domain Eukaryota; kingdom Metazoa; phylum Arthropoda; class Insecta; order Lepidoptera; family Erebidae; genus Spilosoma; species Spilosoma lubricipeda. The sequence continues at coordinate 10,149,965 of HG992296.1, read as the reverse complement.
TTTTTTCAGGCACATACTACGTTTTTCATATATTTTCTGAAAATACTCTTGAATTTGCATCTGGTAGTCATCATTTAATGATGATGAGCTGATGAAGTATGGTACAACTCCTTAATGTTAAGAGTTGGAGGATAAATATTTAAATGTCATATGTGTGTATGTTAACTTTAGTCGTATTGTTTCAAGTTATTTAGGTAAGCTGATGATGGAAGGTACAACTCCTTAACCTCCTCAACGGTTAGAAGTTGGAGAATATTTTTTTCAATTTCATACATATCTCTATAGTATTATTACGTGGCTAGGTACCTAAAACCTGTTTGAAGTCGGAGCCAAGCCAAATATAATAGGAAATACCGTACTCGCCGCTGCCGGATAGCTACTCCTTGTATAGCACAAAACAACCCAAGCGGGCAAACACGCGCGGGCTAACGTCGTCTCGAAATATAGCGAGTGTGGTACCTACTATTACATTTGGCTTGGCGCCGACTTCAAACAGGTTTTAGGTACCTAGCACACATAATAATACTACTATTTAATTGAACAAAGAATTAGGTATAGACAATAATTGGCATAGCAATTTATGAAGAGCCAGTTTATTTTAAGCTTTTTAGTATTTTTTGCCAGGGAGTTTTCGTTGGATGCTTTTTGGAAGTCGGTTTTTTTTTAATTTTTTTTTATATTGTCCTGCGTTTGCTCCCTTCGCGACTTCTTACGACTGGTGGAATTAATAGGCGTGACACTCTGAATTTTTAATGCGTCACCACACGGAGACATTATTTACATACAATCTCGCATATATCTCTAAAGGGGTAAATAGAACGTTATAAACGCATAATTTCCCCAATAATAAATGTATGTCTCATTTGCTGAATAAAGGGCAAGTTAATTATTATTGCTGGAAACTTTAGAATTATATGAGACATTGAAAAAAAAAGCAACGGTAGTCGGGATATTACTTTTATGAACATCTTGAAGAGTATTATTATTACTATTCAAGGAATGTACCCTAACTTATCTGATAAAATTGTACAGGAGGTGATCTCAATGCAGAGCATTACTTATACGACCATGCTGACCTGACGGAGTCGCACCCACAGAAGTACCATTATGGGCACAGCAACAGCACTTTACACAAGCAGAAAAGTTTTAGGAACAGAGTGAGTACTTACAATAATTATATTAACAAATTTTCAGCAAAACACACAAATACAGACGTATTTACACCATGCACACGCACACATGGACATTCTTGCGTACATTAGTCTATTCTTCCTTAATACATTGTTCTACGTAAAGCCTCAAAATTGAAAAACTGTTATTTACAAAACGAGTCCTAAGAATAAATATTAAACCATTACTCCTTTCGCAGTTCAAAAGGTATGCTCCGCGTGATCACTTAGTCCATGGTCCGTATAAAGCTAACGAGCGCTCTCTGTACGTGGAACTAGCGCTAGTCGTGGACAGAGGACTGTTTCAAATTCACAAATTTGATCTGCGTTCCGTCTATCGTGAGATGAAGATAATTGCTAATCATATGAATGCGGTAAGACAATTTCGTCATTACAACTATCAAGCTGCTGTTTTTTCTTAATTTTTACTTTCTGCGTTACATTTCGATTAAGGAAACAAACTAGTATCTATGGAATCATCAAGAATGTGGTATTCTTGCTTGCTTCAATAGGTATTGCAAAACTTTATACGATGTTTATCCCCTTTTCATAGAAATACGGAAGCCTTGCTATGATACATTTGGAACGATGTTTAGTGTTTAACATCGTCCCTGCATTCGTAATGATTATGGTGACCACTACTCTTAGATTCTGCTCATGCATACAACGAAAGTATTGTCTAAAACTAGTTTCTGTCCTCGTACACACGTGTATTACGAATGCAGACAATGACAATTGACTGCACGATTGGCCTAATGGCTTAAGCGGTCGCCACGCCGCTTTCTACTGTGTCATATGTTGTGGGTTCAAATTCCACAAAGGACATCACTTTGTGTGATTCTCTAATTGTTTCTTTAAGTCTGGGTGTTCTTTGTGTCCGTTTAATGTATGTTTGTAAAGTCCCCCGCGACCCAGGATGTATATTTCTAATGCGAGAGTTGCCTTTAAAAAAAAAAACAAAAAAAAAACAATTGCATTATGGTAACCCACACAATGTATGGTGGCCTGCCTTTTGAGATGCTTCTGCATCATTAAGCCTTCGGTCTGACACTCACTAACAAAGCGCGACAGCACTAATACTATCATTGCAGATTGATCTTCTGCGAGAAGAGAAGTTAGTATCGCCCCGTTCGCACTGAAATTAGCGTGGCTTTCCTACCAATTGAACATGACCCGGCATGTCGTCGCCTATAGCATTAAAGTGAATAAATTATAATGAATGTACATATATATGAAATTTCAAACTTCCAACTCTTTATGAGCTTTTAGTAAAATATATCAGCGCTGAAACCGTTTTAAGTATTTGTTGCAAAATATATGAAAATCAGCAATTTACAGTTACTCTTTAGATTTAAAAAATTATTGTTATTCATTTAAGGTATTTTCTCCATTGAACATCTTTATTGCTTTGGTCAACGTGGAGGTTTGGAACCACTACGATAAAATATTGTTGACTTCTGACTCTAAGACAGTTTTGGATGGTTTTTTGAAGTACAGAAGAACCGTCATGGTTAAAAAGAATGTATTGAACGACTTCGCATTCTTAATAACGTGAGTATGAGCTCTTAAATATTTATTAAACTGTAATATATCTGAAAGCTAAGTGGCTCTTGGGTTAGAAAATGGACAAATTAGGCATGGCAGTTCTCTGTCACCTTTATCATGGAGAGTGTTCTGAAGAGCTATTGAAATTACTAGTCCCAACTTCTCCCTTTCTCTACAGGAATACAAGTGTTAGCCTTGGAAGTCACTGCTTCAGAGTGGTAGAAATACGCTCTTGAATTTCGGCTTTTTCTCCCTGTGCCGAGCAGTCAAAAACTGGAACCCACTACCAGCTCACCTGTTTCCCTCCTACTACGATCCTGTGTCCTTAAAGCGTGGCGTGATACAGCATCTCACTAGGCCGCCGTAGTATCGGTCACCATTGCCTGCATTCAAGTATGGTGGGACCCACCCTTGGATTCTACTCAAGATCAGGCTGAGTAGAGTCACATAGGCTTTTAAATGAAAAAAAAAGCTTGTTAAGAGTTCGTTCGACTTCACCATAGGTCCTTATTTCTGTGTACATACCTAAAATTTACGGTACTGACTTACCATGAGTTTTATTTTTTATTTTTAGAGACCAGAAATTTGAAAAGACTGTGATCGGTAAAGCATATGTGGAAAAAATATGTAGTCATAAATCTTCGGGTGGAGTTGCGAATTATCATACATCGGTCACTGGTCTTCTCGCTATGACAGTGGCTCATGAGTTGGGCCATAGCTTCGGAATGAATCATGATGAGAATAGTAACTGTGAATGTAAAGAAAAAAAATGTATAATGAGTTCTTCATCCACGGGGATTATTCCAACTACTTGGTCATCTTGCAGTCTGAGTTCTTTAGCGTTGTCGTTTTCAAAAGGGCTGGATTATTGTTTAAGGTAAACATTACTGTATTCTACATGTATGGTCGTATTTAAGCGCCAAATTATAAAAACTACGTTATTGTTAAACTATTGAAAGGAATTCCGATTGTCAGAATAAAAAATCAACACATCAAGTAATTTACAAGGAAACTTTGGATGTAGAAAGATCATTCATCTTGAGAAATTCTCAAAGACCTTTTATTTCTGTTTTCTGAAGATAAACTTTACTTTGGAGTTAAGTTTATTATCACAAGAAATATTATTTTAACTTAACATAACGGCAAATGCACGAGTTTCAGATTATTTTCTTTGGCTGTACTACAAATTCTTGCTTTCTGCAAAAAAGCTGCTCTGTCAAAGGAAAGTCCTACCTGGAAACCGTCCATACTGATTACGTTGACTTAGCAGTTTATTGTTTAAGGAACACATTTGATTGTGTTTTCTTATTTGAACTTATAACTCTTGGGTGACTTTATAGAAACAAACCAACGCGTCTACTAGATTCTCCGACCTGCGGCAACGGTTTCGTAGAGCCAGGGGAGGAGTGCGACTGCGGTGAATCGGCCCTGGGGGGCGCTCACAACTTTTGCTCTGCGTGCTGTGACCCTAGAACCTGTCTGTTGAGAGCGAATGCTACCTGTAGCACTGGTATGTGCTGCGATCTGAAGGTGGGACCTTAAACTGATGCTGAAAAAGGTTTTTAAATTCTCTTGCCTACTGAATCCCTGCTTTAGATACAATACAATGTATTTTATTATATTTTTATTAAACTTAAATGGTATAAGGTCGTGTTAAAATTACTGCACCTTTTTTTTGTGCTGAAATCACCTCTGATGGCTGACTGATGGCTATGTCGGACTCGAATCGACTTTTTAGTCGATTCGAGTATTAGAAGCCGGGGAACCAGGTGCACTCTCGAAAGGAAATTCCTGGAACCCCTACGTACCTCAGGCCACCTACGGTTTGTATATGGCCCCCTCCTGAGTAGGAACTCTGTTGCTTCTTTTCTATTTAGAGAAGAAGCAAGCAATCAATTCTAAACTTCTCCCGGTCTCGCTCCGCCATATCCTTCGCAAGCATAACTTGCTCGCAGAAAGAGACGGCATAGTTCCACGCGTTCTCGCTCCGCAACATGGCCGCAATCATGTCACCGATCGAGAGAACTCCCTCTCCGCTGGCCGCCAACAGATCACGCCGCAGCTCGCCCCACGCCGAACATTCTGCCAGCGTGTGGAATGCCGTCTCCAAAGTCTGGCCATCGCAGTGGTGGCATTCAGGCGTTGTCTCCTTGCAGATCAGACTCAGGTGCTCTCCGAAGCATCCTTTCCCAGTGATCACCTGCTTCAGCCAGTATGAGAGGCTCCCGTGATGCCTCTCGAGCCAAGCCTCCATGATGCGTCTTACCGCGGCAGTAACGGTGTGCCCAGCGCTCGGTTTCCCAATTCGTTCCTTCCATTCCTCCACGAGGAAAATTACTGCACCTCAGTTCTTTTTATTTTAATACTAATGAGAAAAAGTATACTGTTGATTCTGAAGATTTTGCATATTTTTTTCCAAAGAGCTGGTACTCTGGATGTTAGTTAGAGCTAAAAACTTGCTTTTTCGGTTTGCGTAAGCCGGGATACAGAATTATATATTGCTTCACAATAAACTTCATCCTGCTGAACTGTGTAACCTAATATGTTTTGTACCTTTTCGGATTTGATTTTATGGGCATACATGGTTCTTCTTGAATATTTATAGGTATAATATTTTTACAGACGTGTCGTCCAAAATCAGTGGGTACTGAATGCCGTTCTGCTAAAAGTGAGTGTGATTTGCCGGAGTTCTGCACAGGACAACACGAATACTGCCCGGACGATGTGTATAAAATGGACACGACACCTTGTGGGAAAAATGAAGAGGTAAAACCTGACTATGGTTGTTTTGTTCGTAACTAATCACTATTAACTTATTATTTGAATGCCTCGGTGGCGCAGTGATGGTGTAAGCCACTGCTGTGTATCTGCAAATATTTAGTTCTGAGTTTTAGTGTTTTCTATGTATAATATGTGTGTATTTACAAAAAAAGTATATACACATATGTATTTATCAGTTTTTAGTACGCATAGTACAAGCTGTGTTAAGTTTGGGACTAGACGGTGTTGTGTGTTAGATGTCCAAAAATATTATTGTCTAACACGAATAACAGAAGACTTTATCCACTTCTATCTTTGAGCCTTGTTTCTTAAACTAGGTTGGAGGCGGCTTTAAGTCTACTAAACCTACACATTCCAAAATAATGTTAAGCGATGTCTTAGTTCTGTAAAAAGACTGAGTCGAATTACTATGAAAGCTTCGCTACCCGTAACGGTTGCCACTGCTGATGTTTGTAAGGCAAACGGGACTGACCACGTACCATGCTCTTCGAGTGCTACTCTCTCTATATGTTAAAAAATGGTCACCCATCCATCGACTGACCTCGCAATGCAATCCTTCATAACTTTGTGAAGTGTTAACGTTGTCGGTTACTACGTAATGACGAACTTCTCCGACGACTAGGTACTACTTCTTGAATTAACTAAACTCAAGTAAGAACTTTAGAAGAAAGAAAAAGCCGTCATATCCACTCTATTTTTTCTGTGATAGACTGCGTACTGCGTAAAAGGCGGGTGTCGCTCCCACTCGAACCAGTGTCGTGTACTGTGGGGTCCTATCGGGAAATCCTGCTCCGAAAACATTTATAGCAACAATATGAAAGCTGGGTATGTTAGTTAATTGAATTATTTACTTATATATAATTATAATTATTTAGGCCACTCGTCAGGAAGTAGGTTTTAGCCTACAAGGCCACGCTGTGTTGACACGAGTTGAGTTAGGACAGTTTTTTTCTTCTTATTTTTTTTTATGGAATATGGGGCAAACGAGCAGACGTATCGCCTGGTGGTAAGCGATTACCGCCGCCCATGGACAGCTGCAACACCAGAGGCGTCACAAGTGCGTTGCTGGCCTTTGGGGGATGGGGAGAGGGATGGAAGGAAGGGTTGGCATATGGGCCTCCGGCATCCTCACTCACTTGGTGAAACACAGCGCAAGCACTATTTGATACCGGTTTTCTGTGTGGCTGTGGTATCACTCCGGTCGAGCCGGCCCATTCATGCCGAAGCGCGGTTCTCCCATGGTTAGAATTATTTTCTAAGGAGAGCCCATGTCTAGCAGTAGATTGTTAATTGTGATTTGTAATTTTTTATGTGGATTTATGTCGACATAAATACTTTACTGCACGGATGGCGTATCCTACCGCTTCGTATTACGCTGAGTGTTTCAGGTTTGATCTTGAAATGGTCAATACTTTGTATGGTTCACAAATTGTTGTTGTTATCTTGCGTTTATTAGTATCATCATCATATCAGCCGTAAGAAGTCCACTGCTGAACGTAGGCCTCCCCCATTAACTTCCATTGCGACCGGTCGGTGGCGGCCTGCATCCAACGAGTCCCTGCGATCTTAACTAGGTCGTCCGTCCACCTTGCGGGAGGTCTTCCTATGCTGCGTTTACCGTCACATGGTCTCCACTCAAGAACCTTTCTGCCCCATCGGCCATCGGTTCTCCGAGCTATGTGTCCTGCCCACTGCCACTTCAGCTTGCTGACTCTCTCTGCTATGTCGGTAACTTTAGTTCGTCTACGGATCTCCTCATTTCTGATTCGATCTCGTAGAGAGACCCCAAGCATAGCCCGTTCCATAGCTCGCTGTGTGACCCCGAGCTTCCTTATGAGGCCCATAGTAAGAGACCACGTCTCGGCGCCGAGATATATAGTATAGTAATCATTTAAAAAATGCCAATTTTTCTCTATTCACTTTTGCATGAAAGATTACTAATTATCATCACTAAAACTATTTGACGACTCGGTTGGTGCAGTGGTCGAATAATCGGCTGTTCCGTTCGGGTTTGATTCCAGTACAGAGCAATTATTGCTGTGATCCACGAGTAGTTATTCTGGGTCTGGGTGTGTTTTGTTTATGTGAAATTTGATTGTTTACTCACCCACGATACAAGAGTAATTCTAGTGTAAGGCAAGGTTATTTAAAAAAAACATTAACCCTCAAAAAATGAAAAAAAAATTACCTTTATAATGTTAGAAATAATAGCCACCTAAATACTGCACAGGTATGGCGATTGTGGCTACAATCTTGTATCAGGAACTTACGTGCAGTGCGCGGAACGTGACGTCATGTGCGGCAGGCTCCTTTGCACGCATCTCTCTGAGTCTTCTAGAGACTTCGGTGATCTACAAATCGGTGCAGCGAACAGTGTACTTTTCATTACAATATCTTCGCCTGGTAAGCCTTTATTGTACTTAATACTTTTTATTACTCTTAAATGTAGCTAAACTATATAAAAAATAATCGACTTCAAAAACTGGCCCAAACTGAAATTGGTACACACGGGAAGTACCAGTTTTCGAATAAAAAAAGAATCATCGAAATCGGTTGGCGTGATATTAAATTATTCGTCTATTTGTCGCGCACATACTTAATGCAAATTGAACACTTACATGGTTTTCTCATGGATGACATTGTCAGAACTGGACCTAACACCTAATAACCTCTTCCTTTTTTTTAAGTCGGTTAAAAATTTATGTCAGGGCGCAGCTAGTTAAGTAAATACTAGCTTTTGCCCGTATTTTTGCTAAGCTGTTACATGAATAAGGTCTTTGGTACTGTGTTAGTCTCAGTACAATCTGCCATTTAGGCATGCAAAATTATTATATTACATATAAAATTAGTCATGTCAACATTAAATCTATACTAATATATAAAGCTGAAGAGTTTGTTTGTTCGTTTGTTTGAACACGCTAATCTCAAGAGCTACTGGTCCGATTTGAAAAATTCTTTCAGTGTTGGATAGTACATTTATCGAGGAAGGCTATAGGCTATATATCATCACGCTAAGACCAATAGGAGCGGAGCACCAATGAAAAATGTTTCGAACACAGGGGAAAATTATCACGCGGCGGGCAATAGAAGACGCAAACGAGGTTGCGTGGGTCGGCTAGTACTGATATACAATTGGATTAAAAGAATTAACAGAAATTAAAGTGAGTCCCATACCATCATTAAATTTAATATGTCAGAGATATCTCAGAGTTAAGCATGTAGTTGAAAATAAATTACAATTTGTCATTAAGATAATACGGAATAATAGCATTTGTCAAGTAATAAAAATGTTTGACATTTATTATTTATTTATTTTTTCACTTTCTAAATTTGTACATATTTTGATTTTTACTATTTTCTGACACTTTATTATAAATCGTAGGACCCATGATGCTTTTTTTAATAATGCCGCTTTATATCCTCCCTAGTTAAGTATATTTTTATAATTACTTCTTAACTGTGCTGAGCGTTTGCTAGTCTTTGACATCGTGGAAAACAAGTTCATATTTGTTTTGACAAAGATAGCTATTTCCAAAATATATAAGCAAGGAAATGTTAATATTTTAAGGAACTTAAACTCAGGCATACAACTGTCAGTAATTTTTAATCCGAACATAGATCATATGCAACGTTTTTGAGCCTTTAATATACTTTCTTGTTGGTTACAGTTACCTCAGCATATAATGACGAGTCTTAAAATTGACGATACTAGACCATGATATGCCATCAGAAGAGTGTGTGTCTGTGTTCGCTTTTTTTGAGAGACTGTAAAGAGCAAAGGCAGACGTGCTCAATTTTTTACATATGACCTCCGATTGCGGTTTCCATGTTAAATGGCTGTCTATTTTTATGTCTAAAAACTTTGTATCCTTTACTTAATTTATTACTTTGCCACTGTAGCTATTATATTTAAGGTTTTGTTTTGAATATGCTCATAGAAATGCATTACATTGTTTTTTTTATTTTTATTTATTAATAGACTATTTATATTCATCCAATTTATTATATCCTTTAAAGTATTATTTACGTCATTTTCAAAGAGTTTGGAATCTCGACATATAATTATGGCGGTACTATCATCTGCAAACGAATACCGTTCGCAGATATCGATATCGTCTGTTTTGTGTGTCGAAGGAGATCGTTAATGTACACTAAGAATAAGAAAGGTCCAAGAACGCTTCCCTGGGGGACACTATATTTTATTAATCTGCAGCTTGATTTAAAGTGTTCTTCATTCTTATTATTCCTATTTATTCTCGATACCACCGTGTATTGTCGACGATCAGTCAAGTATGATTTTATCAAATTTAAAATGTTACCTCTTACGCCATAAAGTTTTTCCAAAAGAATGTCATGTTTCACAAAATCGAAAGCTTTTGACATATCTGTGAGAAGTGCACATATCGGTAATCACTTATCAACATTTTTCAAAACAATGTTTATAAAGTCAAGTATAGCCATATTAATATTGTTATTTTTTCTAAATCCCTTTTGTTCGTCACATAGTATATTATATTTAGTCAAGAAAGAATAAAGTCCCTGGTAAATTATCTTTGCCATAATTTTAGATAATACTGAAGTTAGAGCGAAAGGTCTGTAACTGCCCATGTTTTCCTTACTATTCTTTTTGTGCAGCGGTTTCACTACCACAGTTTTCAGAGTACTAGGAAAAATATCAGAGGTTACACTTAAATTTAAAATATGGCTAAAGGGTGCTGCAAATGTCATTAGCTACAAATGTTATCACTTGTGTAGATATTTTATCGTAACCTACACTTTTTTATTTTTAAGTTGTTTTATTACCTTTATTATGTCTTGTGGTAATACTGGTAGCATGAACATGGAATGAGGATTGACTATAGGTTTTATTAATCTGTCACTTGTTTTCAAAGATTTATCCAGTAGTTCATCCATAAAGATATTATTGAAAGAGTCAGCTATATATTTAGGGTATTTAATTGATGTACCTCGATTGTCAATTTGAAAGATAGGATCTCTTATTGCATTTTGGTTTTTTATTACTTACCACGCGGTTTTTTATTTATTTTCAGATTTATTAATGGCATTATCATTTTGCGATCGCTGAGTGAGCTTTATATCTTTTTTTTAATCTTTGTGAATATGTTTTATATTTGAGCCTATTTTTTATAGTCGGTGTAAGCCTGTATTTCCACAGCAACTGCCTTTGTCTCCTGCTCCAGAGTCTTATTCGTTTTGAAATCCATTTTCGCTTTTTGATTGATTTTATAGTTACTCCATCGATATCAATGAAATTTGGCATGAAGATGCTCTGAACGTTGAGAAAGTACATAGGTTACTCTTTGCCGTGATAACCGACATACACGCAGGCAGAGTCGCGGGAAAAAGCTAATAGCTTATCAATTGCTATAAGTAACTAGCTGACCCGGCGAACTTCGTACCGCCATATTTATATATCTGTCACAGCTTCCCACATGCAGTACACAGTTGCTGGTAAAAAAAAACTTTTTCCGTTATCTTTAACTTTTTCTTTTACAAACCTTGTCCTAACAATAACAAATCATAAAAAAAAGAATAATTTAATTTGGTGCAGCCGATCGGAAGTTATGCGCGTAAATACATTTCTGCGATTCATTTTTATGTAATATATATGGATAGATACAAAAGCAATCCTTCAAACTTCAAATATGAATGATGGTGTCAAAAATAAGTGCGTTTAAATAAATACAAAAACCTGTTTACTTTTGTAAATTTTCTGGAAATGAATCCAAGCTTTATCGCCCCCGAAACATGTGGTAATCTCCCAAACCCGAGTTGGAGTCGTATCCGAGATTCAGATTATATAAATACGAAAGAATCGCTTGCTTAAAGGAATTAGATTCATTTCAAATAATAAAAGAAACCATTTCTCTTTATTTGTTTCAGAAAGAATTTTTGTGTGTTCCGCGGCTACGATTGATCTAGGATTGAGCGTCACTGATTTTGGTATGGTGCCAGACGGTGCAAAATGTGGTGATGGAATGGTAATTAATTTGAACCAATGTCTATCTATCTATATACAGGGTGTCCCAAAATTCAACGATAAGCGGGCGCCACAAGGTACACCTGCTCATGAGTACATAAGGAAAAATAATAAAAAAATATACCTAGTTTTTTTTTAGTTACAAGAAAAATTTTGAATTTCTTTGAAAATTTATACCTTTCATGATATTTTGATTTTTTACAAGACCATGAGTCAAAGTACACTAAGAGTAAAAATATTTCATAATTTTAGGGGAAAAAAATGATTTTGAACGTTTTTTGTGCAAAAACTGCCGGCAATTTGGTGTTTTTCAGAGTCGTGGTGAATAGTAGCACTATTTAGGTATAAGATAAAAAAAATAATCTTAAGCATATTTGAAAAATTGTCATCGTGGTCGTTCAAAATATCATGAAGGGTGTAAATTTTCAAAGAAATTCTAATTTTTTCTTGTAACTAAAAAAAACTAGGTATATTTTTTTTATTATTTTTCCTTATGTACTCATGAGCAGGTGTACCTTGTGGCGCCCGCTTATCGTTGAATTTTGGGACACATGGTATATATACAAAATAAATAAATTTAATGTAAGTTTTGATAGCAGAAAATGTTAATGCCGTTGTTCTTAAACAGATGTGTCTCAAGCAAAAGTGCGTGCCGGTAGCTGCTGTACGAGAAAGAATTGCTCATATCGAGTCATCCGTGTGTCCCTCTAACTGTTCAGGACACGGCGTCTGCAACTCTTTGGGTAATGTTATTTACATTACACTTGTACCCACTATTTATAGGTGGCCCACTCCAGTGTAGGAACCTTAGCACTTCTAATCTATTCAGAAGAGGGCGCGAGCACTTTATAGAACTCGGCCTGCTTCTGCTAGGATGACTCGTGGCCTCACCAGTCACCCTCAGGCTTGCGCTTATGGAGGACGGAGATCGTTTTGCGATCTTCGGTGCCTGAGTCGTCTGCGGTACCTGGCCCAGGCCGTCCCGGGCCTGGCGAACAGGGAGAGTTCTAAATATCTCCCGGTCCCGTTCCGTTGTCTCCTTCGCATGCATAACTTGCTCGCAGAAAGAGAGTCCCACGCCGGACATTCTGCCAGCGTGTGAAATGCCGTGTCCAAGGTCTGGTCATCGCAATGGTGGCACTCAGATGTTGGCTCTTTGCGGATCAAACACAGGTGATCTCCGAAACATCCTTTTCCAGTGATCACATGCATCAGCCGGTATGAGAGGCTCCCGTGATGCCTCTCGAGCCAATCCTCCATAATTACCGCCGTAAGACTCGTTAATAACGGCGTGCCCAATGCTCAAATTCAAATTCAAATTCAAAATCATTTATTCAATTAAGACACTAAGTGACATTTACGAACGTTAAATTGAAGCTGTAGTTAAGAATCATAGATCGACACAAACAGACGCCACAGCATGTGCTGTATTGTCGAGGTAAATTAGGTGAAAACACCAAAATCTACTGCCTGCCTGTGTCGATCCATAACTTCCAGTTTCCAAAATGCGTAGAGCCTCATGAGAAGAATACTGGCAAAGAAACTCATGGCCACTCTTTTCAAAGTCAGATTTTCAGGTACAATAGTGTTAGTATTACATGTAAGGTAAACGGTATGCAAGCTGTTGCTCGGCTGCGCAAGTCGTTCCTTCTATTCCTCCGCGAGGACCTGGCGGAGTTGGGTCCTTCGATTTCTCGAGTTTAAGGACTCCTACCCAACTCCTGCGCGTCCTTGTATGGAATAGACCTAGCTACAAACCATTTAATGTTTTAGGACACTGTCACTGCGAACCGGGATTTGCACCTCCTTTGTGCGCTGAACCGGGTGCAGGCGGATCTAGGGATTCTGGACCCGCTTCTGATGAAAGTAGTAAGTATTTGTCGACTATATCTGTATATAATATGAACGTTAGGTACCTATTGATATAATGAAATACTCTAAAACACCTTCGACAAATGTACTATGCACACTTCGTACAGAAAGAGTTTGTATTTGCATTCAAGTTCTTTTGTTTGAAGAATCGAAGTATTTAAATGTACTGAGCTACTAGCTGCTCAGCTTTGACATGAGGACAACAAGGCTGTCAGTAAGAGATTGCAGACTTCGATGGAACATATAGTACCATAGGTACTACTAGTCACAGCATAATTCTAGATTGTACTGTACTTTCTCGCATTCAATAGATAGTATTACTCATCTAATTCCTGTTTCTTAATGTAGCAAATTTGTTAGTATTTTTTGAATAAAATGATGTTTCAGATGACTTTAATTTGAATTACGTTTATTTACAGTTTTGAGAACATTAATGGTGGCTTTGTACGTGATATTTCTCGGCATCGTGCCTGCCATCGCGCTGATTTTACTCATCGTATACTGTTACCAAAATAAATGTTTTGAATGGAAATACAAATGTAAGATGAGCTTTAAATCTAGAGAAAATAATGATTTGAAGAACAACGTTAATAAGGACGATTCCCTAATAAATGCAAATACTGAAATAATTTCTTGTACCAAAGGTGCCAATGCAGATATTAATGCCAGTTCCTCAAAAAGTGGTCCAATATATGCAAACATTGAAGACATCTCAAATCGGGAATCTTTACGATATAGTACTAATTTTAGAAACGGTCAGAAGAAAATTCCACCCGCAAAACCCTTAAAACCAACAAACAGAAGTGATTATAAAATCGTTACTACTGAAATAGAGCAAATTAAACCACGGCCGCTGGTGAAACCTGGGCATAGTTCGGACAATTTGCCAACTAAAGATCGGCCTATAGTTGTTCATCATAAGGGCTTAAATTCTACGACCAATACAATGGTGGCAAAACTCCAGCATCGTAGTAGTAATGTAGGAAATAGTAAATTACCAACGGGTATACGTAATTTTGATAGTTCTGGGTCCAAAAACTACGAGATTAAAAACAGTTTTAAACGACCATCTAAAGATTAGTGACTGAGTACCGACGTTGAAAAAATTTGTAAGTAGGTAAGTAGTAGTAAGATTATTTATCACTAGAAGTAAAATTGCCTTGTAATTGAAAATTGTCAAGTGAAATTTATACCTACAAGCTAACCTACAAACTGTGAACAAATAAAGAGGATAATCATAGACATGCTCTTTCTTTTCAGAATATTCCGTTTCCGATTTGACCTATTGCTGATATAGAGCAGTGCATGCTAAAATATTCTCAATTTTGTCATCACAGTATAATGCGTAGTCCCATTTAGGCTTATACTTTGACAGAAGGCCTGCGTATGTCTACTCCCTACCGTGTTGCTCTATGCTTGCTGAATTCTCCCTTTTGTTATTTCTTATATCAAAATTAAATTAATTATATTCACTCCTACCTTTTAAAGCGACCTTAGATTAAATTTATCTATTAACTAGCTAAGCCCCACGGTGTTACCTGCAGTACAACAACAACCACCAACCAACCAACAAATTATGAAATAGGGGACTAACGAGCATACGTATCGCCTGATGACGGACAACCCCCGCAACACCAGAGGCGTCACAAATACGCTGTCGGCCTTTGGGGGTTCGAGGGCGGGGCGGGGTGGGGAGGTGGTTATAAAACATTGTGTAACATGATAACATTTTATAACATTTGTTACAACATGTTACTTGATGTTGTATAACGTCAGTAACATTTTATAACTTTTGTTACAATTTGCTATAAAATGTTATCCAACATTCTCTAACAATTTATAACTGCTGTGTGGGAGCACCTCTAGTTATACAGTCCACTATCTTTTATTTGCATACCAAAGTAATAGGAACCAACTAGACTGCCGTAGACAATGTCTGTTTGTAGCATTAAAATAACCGCTTTTTACTAAATGCATTGTATGTACACACTCGCACACACACTGTTATATATACACAAATACATATAAATACCAAAATATATATTTTTTAAATTTTTGTCTGTCTGTTCTGACTAATCTCTGGAACAGCTGTACTGATTTTGACGGGACTTTCACTGGCTATGTAATAAGTATATGTAGCTGGTATGTAATAAGGAGTTACTTAGGCTACTTTTTTTAGACTAGCTACCCCCACGGTTGTAAAGGTACAATAATCGCTGCGGGTAACACCGCGGGACTCTGCTGGTACTATATACAACGAAGCATAAGATCAGCCGATGTCCACGTCATGTCGGGTGATATGGGCGGCCGGTCCTAAATATCTATTGTATTTCGTTCGTTAGTTCGGGCAACAGAGAGAAATGACACGTGGCTATATTCTCGCGTTGCTACCTGTGTCCCTCTCCTCAACAAGAGTGTCGGGTGTACATATTTACGTTATGTATACCCGTGTTGTTTAGTTTATAAGACATTCATTCATTCATCTTGGTGTCCTTGATGTTTGATGTAAATATTACACAAGTATATAATTTTACCTCGCTGTTTTATTCATCGCTTCCTTCAACTGCCTGAGCTACGCAATCATCTCACCTCACACGACAACATAACACAGAGGTACTGGGTACCTAAACAATGTAATATATTTCGTTTGAGCTTTTGATTCACTGAGCTTCGGCGTCGTCGTGCGCTCTGAACAATATTTACATAAAAATGTTTCAAATAAAACTTTTACCTACACATTTTAACTATTTCAAAAGTCATAGAATGCGAGACGTTAACAAAATTATTATTCTATTAGTTAATGACTCACTAAATGATTAAGGCGCATTGGTTTCGTGCAACACATACAAAGGGCGATACAAAAGCCTGCACATTTATATACCCTTACTGCTTATTTTCTTAGAATAGTAACTAAAAAAATATTGCCTGACCCCTGCCCCCCTAGCCAAGTCACAAGCTTTCGCTTTTCTGCAATCGTTAACGCTCTTTCTTAAGTAATTTTAGAAAACGATAACTTGGTAGCCAAGTTGACACAAATGATTCGATCGCTCGTTCTACAATTTACATGGAAAAAACCTAAAATATAGTCTATGGTCTATCCATCTAAGAAACGCTAAAGTAGGTAGTCATGGTAACGTTGACATTGTTCATCAACAATTTTTATTGTCGATTTTAGTTGGCTGAATTATAAAGTGATAAAATGTATATAAAATAAAGAACAATCTGTTTGTAAATGGTTTATTATAATATCACAGTGCGAAATGTCGTTTTAACATTATTGTGACTTGGAAACATGAAGATCCTGCTTAAGGATTAACTTATAATAAATGACGTGATACCTCTTACATAATGAATTTATAGATAGAGCCAGACAGAACAAGTCCTCGTCTTATTGGAATTCATGGAAAGGTATGTAAATTATTAGTTATTCTTTGTTGCTTAAAAGTATCTCACTTCATCTCTTGAAAGTATGAAACAAATAGTGACGTGATAAGCGCCAACATGCAATAGTTATTGCCTATTTAATATTAAAAATATAATGTAATGGTTTCCTATTATGACATTTAGTTTTCTAAAAGACAAAGCACATACAACAACTTTCTTCATAGACACACACTATAAAAATTAATCTATCAAACATCTATAACTTCTGTGTACTATCTATAAATTAATTACATGATATCTATGTAATATATAATGTTGATGAAATTCATTTTAAAATTGACAGAATGAGTCACATATTCTCATTGACTCATCTTCGACAGCTTTTAATAGTCTAAACAGACTAAAAGTCTGAAACCAAAAAAAAGCCCTAGCAATAAGCGGTGAGGACTGGACTGGTGATGGTCCTAGCAGCAGGCAAATGCTTACTGCTCTAGAAGAGAGGGTGTTGGCCTTAACGGGTTTGACTGTTGAAGTAGGACTGTACAACCACACTGTCCATTCTCTGTCCCAGATTATGTTTACTTATAGTCTCTTTGTTGTGACTCATCTACAGAATGAGTGGACCGATTATCACAAAAAATTTAATAGCAGGGAGGAACTTATAGTTTAAGTAATTATAATATAATTGTTTTTTTCAGCAACATCAGCCCCACTCCCTCTGGAGAAGTTCCATGCACAACCCTCGCATCTCAAAGGGGAGCGCCAGTGACGTCAAGCAAGTTCACGACCATAGAAACTCACCGGCTGTAACTAAAGGCAGACTGGCAAAAAAACTGGATGTGAGGAAACTGGAAAGGAGGCGAATAACATAGTAGACAATTGAAGCGAAGGATAGATACATTACAAATTATTATAATTTGAAATGCACTGTATAACAGAATTTTAAATAAACAGAATATAATTATAAATTGTTTCAATGATATTTCAGAAAAAAATTTAGAAATTTTACCTCAGTTGAGACCCATCATCATCATCATAAACTGTTTAATGTAATGATAGTTGCGGGTTACTAATCTTTTCCTTCACCTACATTAAAAATAGTGGTAATATAAATTTTTTGTCAATGACATAATTTATACATTGTTTTGTAATGTTTCTACTAGGTAAATAAACAAACACTGTAATAATAAAGCCTTTTAATGATTGTTTTAACATCTGAGTACATTATCAAATATATTTATAAAAAATAAAAAAAGTATTATTTATAATAAAAAAAAATTCAAATAAAATCTTTATAGTCTCTTCTTTCTATCCAACACAAAAAAAAATTTATATCACGGGGGAAAATAACCCACATAGGAAACACAATGTTTAATAACGAAGCCATTAACAATTAACGTTATTTTAATCTATGTAATAAAGAATTTGGCATGGCTCTTCCTTCGATGACTTCACTTTGATTAGGCATATTCATAGCAGGTATGGGATCTTGCAAATTTATATTGTCTTCATTGTCATGTGTAGCAGAAAGTGGTTGTGGTAGTGGTATGCCAGCTTGTAACGCTAAATTGTGTAATACACAACATGCAGCTATAATATTGCTAGCTACATAGGCATGATGATGAAGAAACCTGTCTCTGAGAAAACATCTCCACTGTGCTTTGAGTAATCCAAAACAGCCCTCAATGCAGTTACGGGCTCACACATACTTTACAGTATAAAGTTCTTCCCTAGAACCTTGAACTACATTGAGAATAGGTGTCATTAGCCAAGGATGTTGTGAATATCCAGAGTCACCTGAAAAAAATAGTTTAAAAATTAGTTACCCAGAGGAAAACTACTGAACTTTAAGGTAATAGAGCCATGCTGATTTCAGTACAAATGGGCCGGTTCTAAAATGATGCCACTATGCTGAGTTGTTGCATTATCTGCATTTGCAATGAGTATAATGACCACAGCTTTAGGATTGTGCGTATGCTTTCCATCAGGCAGAGGAGATTTCATTTTATAAGGCTCATACATAAAAATAATAATAAATATTTTTATTGTTACAAATACTAACCTAACAGCCATACTTGTTCATTGTTTTGATGAAGTTCACGCATATATGATTCAGCTCTACTTGAAGACCATATATGGGAATCATGTGTAGCCCCACCGAACTTTGCATTCACATTCATAATTCGCATATTACTATCACAAATCTGAAAACCAAATGAACATTAAGAAGTGTCATAATAGTCTAATACATGCTATTCTATAAAAAAATATAAGAAGAAATCTACCATTTGAACATTCAGCGAATGATATCCTTTTCTATTGAAGTATACATGCTCTTCAGTAATGGACTTTACCAAAGCTACATGTGTACAATCTATGCAACCAATTACACCAGGCAAACCAAATCTTCTTTGGAACCTTGTAAAATAAAACTATGTTTAATACATGGTATGGTATATATTCAATTAAATATAGTTAGCTTGTTTGTTAAGTAGGTACTCACTCTTGTTTTATAGCTGTTCTCTCTTGTCGTGTAATAGGAAACCTAATCCATTTTGCAATGATAGCAGGGTGGTTTAAAGCATCAACAACTTGTCTTATGCACCGACTAGCTGTCCGTTGGGCAAGATGCTGAGTGACACCAACAATTCGCTGATAGGATCCTGTGGCTAGGAAACTAAGAGCGCACAATACCTATAAAAACAAACATTAGGGATAAGAATGGTAAATAGTAATATAATATAATAGCAAAAATAGTCAATACTACGAAAACAGTTAGATTATTAACTTACCTTAACTTTTAAGGGAATCTCGTTGGTTCCCTTTAACGTTGTCTTGTTTTGGAGTTCTTGACAAAGGGCTTCGAAAGACAACTTGTCTAGCCGGAATTGCTCCACAAATAAATTGTCCGGCATTTCGCGGATTGTCTCGTTGCACTGACGATTTATGTGTCTTTTTCCACGTCTAAGCCATACTTCCTCATTATGAGCGCACCACAACATATTTACAGTATGCATTTTAATTATTTTAAATGTTCAAAATTATATTATGCAAATAAAATGGGTCTCGGTGGTCCTATTAGACTGTGTTTATCTGTCTTATAGACGCCATTTTTAAAGCGATAACTCCAAATATTTTTGATCGCTTAGTGAACGTTCGATCGCATCGATATCGTTTCGCTTGCGTTTGTCAAAAGTGTAACTTGGCTAGCTTTTGAGAGCTTTTGTATGGAGTTTCGCATCGAATTTGTAGAAACGATCGCTTTCCATTCCATCACTACGAACAAACGTCAACTTGGCTAAGACTTTATAAATGGAATCAAGTCACGTGATCAAAACAAAATATTAGCCAATGACACACGAGAACGCGATTCGTTAACGATTGCAGAAAAGCGAAAGCTTGTGACTTGGCTAGGGGGGCAGTTACAAGCGTTCGTTTTTCTGCAATCGTTAACGCTCTTTCTCAAGTAATTTTAGAAAACGATAACTTGGTAGCCAAGTTGACACAAATGTTTCGATCGCTCGTTCTACAATTTACGTGGAAAAAACCTAAAATATAGTCTATGGTCTATCCATCTAAGAAACGTCAAAGTAGGTAGTCATGGTAACGTTGACATTGTTCATCAACAATTTTGATTGTCGATTTTAGTTGGCTGAATTATAAAGTGATAAAATGTATATAAAATAAAGAACAATCTATTTGTAAATGGTTTATTATAATATCACAGTGCGAAATGTCGTTTTAACATTATTGTGACTTGGAAACATGAAGTTCCTGCTTAAGGATTAACTTATAATAAATGACGTGATACCTCTTACATAATGAATTTATAGATATAACCAGACAGAACAAGTCCTCGTCTTATTGGAATTCATGGAAAGGTATGTAAATTATTAGTTATTCTTTGTTGTTTAAAAGTATCTCACTTCATCTCTTGAAAGTATGAAACAAATAGTGACATGATAAGCGACAAACATGCAATAATTATTGCCTATTTAATATTAAAAATATAATGTAATGGTTTCCTATTATGACATTTAGTTTTCTAAAAGACAAAGCACATACAACAACTTTCTTCATAGACACACACTATAAAAATTAATCTATCAGACATCTATAACTTCTGTGTACTATCTATAAATTAATTACATGATACCTATGTAATATATAATGTTGATAAAATTCATTTTAAAATTGACAGAATGAGTCACATATTTTCATTGACTCATCTTCGACAGCTTTTAATAGTCTACTGTTGGACATAAGCCTCTCCTGTGAAAGGAGACATTATTCTAGTAATGAATGCTTAATAGATAGATATGTTCTAATATGTGTGGGCAAACTAAGTCTGAAACCAAAAAAAAGCCCTAGCAATAAGCGGTGAGGACTGGACTGGTGATGGTCCTAGCAGCAGGCAAATGCTTACTGCTCTAGAAGAGAGGGTGTTGGCCTTAACGGGTTTGACTGTTGAAGTAGGACTGTACAACCAAACTGTCCATTCTCTGTCCCAGATTATGTTTACTTATAGTCTCTTTGTTGTGACTAATCTACAGAATGAGTGGACCGATTATCACAAAAAATATAATAGCAGGGAGGAACTTATAGTTTAATTAATTATAATATAATTGTTTTTTTCAGCAACATCAGCCCCACTCCCTCTGGAGAAGTTCCATGCACAACCCTCGCATCTCAAAGGGGAGCGCCAGTGACGTCAAGCAAGTTCACGACCATAGAAACTCACCGGCTGTAACTAAAGGCAGACTGGCAAAAAACCTGGATGTGAGGAAACTGGAAAGGAGGCGAATAACATAGTAGACAATTGAAGCGAAGGATAGATACATTACAAATTATTATAATTTGAAATGCACTGTATAACAGAATTTTAAATAAACAGAATATAATTATAAATTGTTTCAATTATTTCAGAGTTATTTCAGAAAAAAATTTAGAAATTTTACCTCAGTTGAGACCCATCATCATCATCATAAACTGTTTAATGTAATGATAGTTGCGGGTTACTAATCTTTTCCTTCACCTACATTAAAAATAGTGGTAATATAAATTTTTTGTCAATGACATAATTTATACATTGTTTTGTAATGTTTCTACTAGGTAAATAAACAAACACTGTAATAATAAAGCCTTTTAATGATTGTTTTAACATCTGAGTACATTATCAAATATATTTATAGAAAATAAAAAAAGTATTATTTATAATAAAAAAAAATCTTTATAGTCTCTTCTTTCTATCCAACACAAAAAAAAATCTATATCACGGGGGAAAATAACCCACATAGGAAAGACAATGTTTAATAACGAAGCCATTAACAATTAACGTTATTTTAATCTATTTAATAAAGAATTTGGCATGGCTCTTCCTTCGATGACTTCACTTTGATTAGGCATATTCATAGCAGGTATGGGATCTTGCAAATTTATATTGTCTTCATTGTCATGTGTAGCAGAAAGTGGTTGTGGTAGTGGTATGCCAGCTTGTAACGCTAAATTGTGTAATACACAACATGCAGCTATAATATTGCTAGCTACATAGGCATGATGATGAAGAAACCTGTCTCTGAGAAAACATCTCCACTGTGCTTTGAGTAATCCAAAACAGCCCTCAATGCAGTTACGGGCTCACACATACTTTACAGTATAAAGTTCTTCCCTAGAACCTTGAACTACATTGAGAATAGGTGTCATTAGCCAAGAATGTTGTGAATATCCAGAGTCACCTGAAAAAAATGGTTTAAAAATTAGTTACCCACAGGAAAACTACTGAACTTTAAGGTAATAGAGCCATGCTGATTTTAGTATGAATGGGCCGGTTCGAAAATGATGCCATGCTGAGTTGTTGCATTGTCTGCATTTGCAACGAGTATAATGACCACTGCTCTAGGATTGTGTGTATGCTTTCCATCAGGCTGAGTAGAGTCACTTTATAAGGCTGATACATAAAAATAATAGTAAATATTTTTATTGTTACACAACAACCTAACAGCCATAATTGTTCACTATTTTGATGAAGTTCACTCATAAATGATTCAGCTCTACTAGAAGACCATATATGTGAATCATGTGTAGCTCCACCGAACTTTGGATTCACATTTATAATCAGCATATCACAAATCTGAAAACCAAATCAACATTAAGAAGTGACATAATAGTCTCATACATGCTGTTCTATAAATAAAAATAAGAATAAATCTACCATTTGAACTTTCAGTAAATGATACCCTTTTCTATTGAAATATACATGCTCTTCAGTAATGAGCTTTACCAAAGCTACATGCGTACAATTTATGCAACCAATTACATAAGGAAAGCCAAATCTTCTTTGGAACCTTGTAAAATAAAATTATGTTTAACACATGGTACATATTCAATTACATATAGTTAAGTTTGTTTGTTAAGTAGGTATACACTCTTGTTTTATAGCTGTTTTCTCTTGTTGTGTTATTGGAAACCTAAGCCATTTTGCAACGACAGCAGGGTTTCTCAAAGCATCAACAACTTGTCTGATGCACCAACAAGCTGTCCGTTGGGCAATGCTGAAGGACACCAACAATTTGCTGATAGGATCCTGTGGCTAGGAAACTAAGAGCATCAAAGAGCAAGAGCATGCCTCAAAACCTATAAATACACAAACATTAAGGAAAAGTTAAAATAGTCAATAGTACAAAAAAGACAGATTATTAACTTACCTTAACTTTTAAGGGAATCTCGTTGGTTCCCTTTAGCGATGTCTTGTTTTGGAGTTCTTGACAAAGGGCTTCGAAAGACGACTTGTCTAGCCAAAATAGCTCCACAAATAAAGTTTCCGGCATTTCGCGGATTGTCTCGTTGCACTGACGATTAATATGTCTTTTTCCACCTCAAAGCCGTACTTCCTCATTACGAGCGCACCACAACATATTTATAGTATGCATTTTAAATGTCCAAAATTATGTAAAGCACATAAAATAGTTCTTGGTGGTCCTTTTAGACTATATATCTATCATACCGACGCCATTTCTAAAGCGATATCACCAAATTTTTTGATCGCTTAATGAACGTTCAAACGCATGGATATCGTTTCGTTTGCGTTTGTCAAAAGTGTAACTTGGCTAGCTTTTGCTAACTTTTGTATGGAGTTTGGCATCGAATTTGTAGAAACGATCACTTTCCATTCCATCACTACGAACAAACGTCAACTTGGCTAAGAGTTTCTAAATGGAAACAAGTCACGTGATCAAAACAAAATATTAGCCAATGACACACGAGAACGCGATTCGTTAACGATTGCAGAATAACGAACGCTTGTAACTTGGCTAGGGGGGCTGGTCTCATGTGTAAGTATGATTATTTTGTTACTATTCAAAAGAAACAACTACGTTTAAAGCCCTAGCGATAGAACAATAATTCATCTTCACTTCATTCATTTCAGCAACGCCCAACGGTAGACCGAGTCTCTCGGTAACATTTTAGTCCGCCATTGCATATTTTATGCATAAAGTTATTTAATAAATAAACAATAATCGATTATTATTCGTAGTAGACAAAAATATCTATTATTTATATAATTCATATATTTCATTCATTCAACAAACCACACCCCATGATGGAATCAGTTTTCGTACGAAACGGATTTTTCTTAGAAACCGATTGTTCGGAAGGCGGGACTTGTGATGTCCCTTACCTGGAATGGAAGTAATACATTAGTGCTGCCTGGATATAGAGGGTCCTATGCTAACAGAGTCATTCGTGTTCCGCCCGTCGTGGAAGGAACATATATTCTTTGTATATCGCACTGAATATTCGGTTATTGTGACCCAAGTGTTGTCGCTGGCTCAACCGTGTAGCTACAATTATTTGATGTGACTTAGCCGTGCAGATCAAAATGGCGTCGCAACGTTCTGAGTGTGGCGATAAAAACGAAAATAATAGAAAAGCTTATTGCTTTAATAATCTCAAAACAAGCAATGAAGACAAATGTTTAAAAGAATTGGTCGGAAAGAAAAGGAAAAACGAAAACAGCTATGTTGAAGAAGAAAAATCGAGCAAAGTAAAAAAGTTAGAAATACCGGAATCCATGGAAGGAATGAACGTTGAAGAGCAAAGTTCAAAAGGATTAAATTTAAAAAAACTGAACCTTCACAAAAGTTCTGACCGTAACAAGCAGATGGAGTTCTTTAGAACAAAACCAATGAAAAAGAGGAAAATCATAATATACCCTGTGACATTCTTGAAGTCAAAACTTGTTAATCCGTAGACAAAATTTGAACCAAAATATGTATACATTATAATATGATACAATAAGATCCGGCCGATTCAATAGAGGCGCTGAATAAGTGTTGAAACACTTTTCATAAAACACTTGAATATAATCATCAGTTACATTCGAGCATTTTACATAACCTGTTTCAACACTCACTCGATGCCAACAAAAGTAGGTTTTTTAAAATACAATCTTGTAAAGTGTCTATCCTAGTGTTTTATTAATATAATTTGTTTGATTTCATTGTACTGATTGACTGTTGTTTTAGTCATAATTTTGTATTAGTCATAATATGCGAAGTTCTAAGAGGTTTGTTATTTCTAATTGACTTCATTTTTATTATATGTAAATTTTTAGATTAAATGTTACAATTTTATTTCTTATGTTTATTTTCACTCATTGGTATTATATACTTTATACTTGTATTAACAGCGTAAATCAGCTTTTCTGTATTCTTTTTTTTTCTCTTCCATGTCTCCAGGATGTTATTTTTTTATTTGGAAATTATTATTTTTGCTCGTTTACGGTGTTGTTACATACATAAATAATAATGTACACGAAATTGTAAGTCTGCATTTTTAAAACAGTCACTTATGGAGTTTCTTGCCGGTTCTTCTCCATAAGAATGACATTTTGGAACCGTGCACCTAGAATCAGCAATGTAAAATTTCAAAAGTGCCTGAAAATGCCTATGTACTGAAAATAAAAAATAAACATTTTGATTTCGATTTTCATTTATCAATACCTACATATGATTTAGTTTCGAAACGACGTATGCATTTTGTAAGGGTTTTACATTTTTTCTGATATATCTCTTATCGTCTCATCACTTGCCAATTAACATGTTAAGGTTATATAGTCCTCGAACCCTTAACAGATTTACATTATCAAGTTCCTCTCCGGCTACAAGTTGTGCTTGTACATTTCCAGTTCGGGTCGAATAGTTGCCCGTCTAGCACAACCATTTGATATATGTCAGGACATAATTTAACTACAATATGAGACATAGTAGGCAAATCAACTCTAACGATACAACGAAGCATAAGATCAGCCGATGTCCACGTCATGTCGGGTGATATGGGCGGCCGGTCCTAAATATCTATTGTATTTCGTTCGTTAGTTCGGGCAACAGAGAGAAATGACACGTGGCTATATTCTCGCGTTGCTACCTGTGTCCCTCTCCTCAACAAGAGTGTCGGGTGTACATATTTACGTTATGTATATCCGTGTTGTTTAGTTTATAAGACATTCATTCATTCATCTTGGTGTCCTTGATGTTTGATGTAAATATTACACAAGTATATAATTTTACCTCGCTGTTTTATTCATCGCTTCCTTCAACTGCCTGAGCTACGCAATCATCTCACCTCACACGACAACATAACACAGAGGTACTGGGTACCTAAACAATGTAATATATTTCGTTTGAGCTTTTGATTCACTGAGCTTCGGCGTCGTCGTGCGCTCTGAACAATATTTACATAAAAATGTTTCAAATAAAACTTTTACCTACACATTTTAACTATTTCAAAAGTCATAGAATGCGAGACGTTAACAAAATTATTATTCTATTAGTTAATGACTCACTAAATGATTAAGGCGCATTGGTTTCGTGCAACACATACAAAGGGCGATACAAAAGCCTGCACATTTATATACCCTTACTGCTTATTTTCTTAGAATAGTAACTAAAAAAATATTGCCTGACCCCTGGTCTCATGTGTAAGAATGATTATTTTGTTACTATTCAAAAGAAACAACTACGTTTAAAGCCCAAGCGATAGAACAATAATTCATCTTCACTTCATTCATTTCAGCAACGCCCAACGGTAGACCGAGTCTCTCGGTAACATTTTAGTCCGCCATTGCATATTTTATGCCTAATGTTATTTATTAAATAAACAATAATCGATTATTATTCGTAGTAGACAAAAATATCTATTATTTATATTATTCATATATTTCATTCATTCAACAAACCGCAGCCCATGACCGGAATCAGTTTTCGTACGAAACGGATTTTTCTTAGAAGCCGATTGTTCGGAAGGCGGGACTTGTGATGTCTCTTACCTGGAATGGAAGTAATACATTAGTGCTACCTGGATATAGAGGGTCCTATGCTAACAGAGTCATTCGTGTTCCGCCCGTCGTGGAAAGAACATATATTCTTTGTATATCGCACTGAATATTCGGTTATTGTGACCCAAGTGTTGTCGCTGGCTCAACCGTGTAGCTACAATTATTTGACGTGACTTAGCCGTGCAGATCAAAATGGCGTCGAAACGTTCTGAGTGTGGCGATAAAAACGAAAATAATAGAAAAGCTTATTGCTTTAATAATCTCAAAACAAGCAATGAAGACAAATGTTTAAAAGAATTGGTCGGAAAGAAAAGGAAAAACGAAAACAGCTATGTTGAAGAAGAAAAATCGAGCAAAGTAAAAAAGTTAGAAATACCGGAATCCATGGAAGGAATGAACGTTGAAGAGCAAAGTTCAAAAGGATTAAATTTAAAAAAACTGAACCTTCACAAAAGTTCTGACCGTAACAAGCAGATGGAGTTCTTTAGAACAAAACCAATGAAAAAGAGGAAAATCATAATATACCCTGTGACATTCTTGAAGTCAAAACTTGTTAATCCGTAGACAAAATTTGAACCAAAATATGTATACATTATAATATGATACAATAAGATCCGGCCGATTCAATAGAGGCGCTGAATAAGTGTTGAAACACTTTTCATAAAACACTTGAAAATAATCATCAGTTACATTCGAGCATTTTACATAACCTGTTTCAACACTCACTCGATGCCAACAAAAGTAGGTTTTTTAAAATACATTCTTGTAAAGTGTTTATCCTAGTGTTTTTATTAGTATAATTTGTTTGATTTCATTGTACTGATTGACTGTTGTTTTAGTCATAATTTTGTATTAGTCATAATATGCGAAGTTCCAAGAGGTTTGTTATTTCTAATTGACTTCATTTTTATTGTATGTAAATCTTTAGATTAAATGTTACAATTTTATTTCTTATGTTTATTTTCACTCATTGGTATTATATACTTTATACTTGTATTAACAGCGTAAATCAGATTTTCTGTATTCTTTTTTTTTTCTCTTCCATGTCTCCAGGATGTTATTTTTTTATTTGGAAATTATTATTTTTGCTCGTTTACGGTGTTGTTACATACATAAATAATAATGTACACGAAATTGTAAGTCTGCATTTTTAAAACAGTCACTTATGGAGTTTCTTGCCGGTTCTTCTCCATAGGAATGACATTTTGGAACCGTGCACCTAGAATCAGCAATGTAAAATTTCAAAAGTGCCTGAAAATGCCTATGTACTGAAAATAAAAAATAAACATTTTGATTTCGATTTTCATTTATCAATACCTACATATGATTTAGTTTCGAAACGACGTATGCATTTTGTAAGGGTTTTACATTTTTTCTGATATATCTCTTATCGTCTCATCACTTGCCAATTAACATGTTAAGGTTATATAGTCCTCGAACCCTTAACAGATTTACATTATCAAGTTCCTCTCCGACTACAAGTTGTGCTTGTACATTTCCAGTTCGGGTCGAATAGTTGCCCGTCTAGCACAACCATTTGATATATGTCAGGACATAATTTAACTACAATATGAGACATAGTAGGCAAATCAACTCTAACGATACAACGAAGCATAAGATCAGCCGATGTCCACGTCATGTCGGGTGATATGGGCGGCCGGTCCTAAATATCTATTGTATTTCGTTCGTTAGTTCGGGCAACAGAGAGAAATGACACGTGGCTATATTCTCGCGTTGCTACCTGTGTCCCTCTCCTCAACAAGAGTATCGGGTGTACATATTTACGTTATGTATACCCGTGTTGTTTAGTTTATAAGACATTCATTCATTCATCTTGGTGTCCTTGATGTTTGATGTAAATAATACACAAGTATATAATTTTACCTCGCTGTTTTATTCATCGCTTCCTTCAACTGCCTGAGCTACGCAATCATCTCACCTCACACGACAACATAACACAGAGGTACTGGGTACCTAAACAATGTAATATATTTCGTTTGAGCTTTTGATTCACTGAGCTTCGGCGTCGTCGTGCGCTCTGAACAATATTTACATAAAAATGTTTCAAATAAAACTTTTACCTACACATTTTAACTATTTCAAAAGTCATAGAATGCCAGACGTTAACAAAATTATTATTCTATTAGTTAATGACTCACTAAATGATTAAGGCGCATTGGTTTCGTGCAACACATACAAAGGGCGATACAAAAGCCTGCACATTTATATACCCTTACTGCTTATTTTCTTAGAATAGTAACTAAAAAAATATTGCCTGACCCCTGGTCTCATGTGTAAGTATGATTATTTTGTTACTATTCAAAAGAAACAACTACGTTTAAAGCCCTAGCGATAGAACAATAATTCATCTTCACTTCATTCATTTCAGCAACGCCCAACGGTAGACCGAGTCTCTCGGTAACATTTTAGTCCGCCATTGCATATTTTATGCATAAAGTTATTTAATAAATAAACAATAATCGATTATTATTCGTAGTAGACAAAAATATCTATTATTTATATAATTCATATATTTCATTCATTCAACAAACCACACCCCATGATGGAATCAGTTTTCGTACGAAACGGATTTTTCTTAGAAACCGATTGTTCGGAAGGCGGGACTTGTGATGTCCCTTACCTGGAATGGAAGTGATACATTAGTGCTACCTGGATATAGAGGGTCCTATGCTAACAGAGTCATTCGTGTTCCGCCCGTCGTGGAAAGAACATATATTCTTTGTATATCGCACTGAATATTCGGTTATTGTGACCCAAGTGTTGTCGCTGGCTCAACCGTGTAGCTACAATTATTTGACGTGACTTAGCCGTGCAGATCAAAATGGCGTCGCAACGTTCTGAGTGTGGCGATAAAAACGAAAATAATAGAAAAGCTTATTGCTTTAATAATCTCAAAACAAGCAATGAAGACAAATGTTTAAAAGAATTGGTCGGAAAGAAAAGGAAAAACGAAAACAGCTATGTTGAAGAAGAAAAATCGAGCAAAGTAAAAAAGTTAGAAATACCGGAATCCATGGAAGGAATGAACGTTGAAGAGCAAAGTTCAAAAGGATTAAATTTAAAAAAACTGAACCTTCACAAAAGTTCTGACCGTAACAAGCAGATGGAGTTCTTTAGAACAAAACCAATGAAAAAGAGGAAAATCATAATATACCCTGTGACATTCTTGAAGTCAAAACTTGTTAATCCGTAGACAAAATTTGAACCAAAATATGTATACATTATAATATGATACAATAAGATCCGGCCGATTCAATAGAGGCGCTGAATAAGTGTTGAAACACTTTTCATAAAACACTTGAATATAATCATCAGTTACATTCGAGCATTTTACATAACCTGTTTCAACACTCACTCGATGCCAACAAAAGTAGGTTTTTTAAAATACAATCTTGTAAAGTGTCTATCCTAGTGTTTTTATTAATATAATTTGTTTGATTTCATTGTACTGATTGACTGTTGGTTTAGTCATAATTTTGTATTAGTATGCGAAGTTCTAAGAGGTTTGTTATTTCTAATTGACTTCATTTTTATTGTAGGTAAATTTTTAGATTAAATGTTACAATTTTATTTCTTATGTTTATTTTCACTCATTGGTATTATATACTTTATACTTGTATTAACAGCGTAAATCAGATTTTCTGTATTCTTTTTTTTTTCTCTTCCATGTCTCCAGGATGTTTGTTTTTTTATTTGGAAATTATTATTTTTGCTCGTTTACGGTGTTGTTACATACATAAATAATAATGTACACGAAATTGTAAGTCTGCATTTTTAAAACAGTCACTTATGGAGTTTCTTGCCGGTTCTTCTCCATAGGAATGACATTTTGGAACCGTGCACCTAGAATCAGCAATGTAAAATTTCAAAAGTGCCTGAAAATGCCTATGTACTGAAAATAAAAAATATACATATTGATTTCGATTTTCATTTATCAATACCTACATATGATTTAGTTTCGAAACGACGTATGCATTTTGTAAGGGTTTTACATTTTTTCTGATATATCTCTTATCGTCTCATCACTTGCCAATTAACATGTTAAGGTTATATAGTCCTCGAACCCTTAACAGATTTACATTATCAAGTTCCTCTCCGACTACAAGTTGTGCTTGTACATTTCCAGTTCGGGTCGAATAGTTGCCCGTCTAGCACAACCATTTGATATATGTCAGGACATAATTTAACTACAATATGAGACATAGTAGGCAAATCAACTCTAACGATACAACGAAGCATAAGATCAGCCGATGTCCACGTCATGTCGGGTGATATGGGCGGCCGGTCCTAAATATCTATTGTATTTCGTTCGTTAGTTCGGGCAACAGAGAGAAATGACACGTGGCTATATTCTCGCGTTGCTACCTGTGTCCCTCTCCTCAACAAGAGTGTCGGGTGTACATATTTACGTTATGTATATCCGTGTTGTTTAGTTTATAAGACATTCATTCATTCATCTTGGTGTCCTTGATGTTTGATGTAAATATTACACAAGTATATAATTTTACCTCGCTGTTTTATTCATCGCTTCCTTCAACTGCCTGAGCTACGCAATCATCTCACCTCACACGACAACATAACACAGAGGTACTGGGTACCTAAACAATGTAATATATTTCGTTTGAGCTTTTGATTCACTGAGCTTCGGCGTCGTCGTGCGCTCTGAACAATATTTACATAAAAATGTTTCAAATAAAACTTTTACCTACACATTTTAACTATTTCAAAAGTCATAGAATGCGAGACGTTAACAAAATTATTATTCTATTAGTTAATGACTCACTAAATGATTAAGGCGCATTGGTTTCGTGCAACACATACAAAGGGCGATACAAAAGCCTGCACATTTATATACCCTTACTGCTTATTTTCTTAGAATAGTAACTAAAAAAATATTGCCTGACCCCTGGTCTCATGTGTAAGAATGATTATTTTGTTACTATTCAAAAGAAACAACTACGTTTAAAGCCCAAGCGATAGAACAATAATTCATCTTCACTTCATTCATTTCAGCAACGCCCAACGGTAGACCGAGTCTCTCGGTAACATTTTAGTCCGCCATTGCATATTTTATGCATAATGTTATTTATTAAATAAACAATAATCGATTATTATTCGTAGTAGACAAAAATATATATTATTTATATAATTCATATATTTCATTCATTCAACAAACCGCAGCCCATGACCGGAATCAGTTTTCGTACGAAACGGATTTTTCTTAGAAGCCGATTGTTCGGAAGGCGGGACTTGTGATGTCTCTTACCTGGAATGGAAGTAATACATTAGTGCTACCTGGATATAGAGGGTCCTATGCTAACAGAGTCATTCGTGTTCCGCCCGTCGTGGAAAGAACATATATTCTTTGTATATCGCACTGAATATTCGGTTATTGTGACCCAAGTGTTGTCGCTGGCTCAACCGTGTAGCTACAATTATTTGACGTGACTTAGCCGTGCAGATCAAAATGGCGTCGAAACGTTCTGAGTGTGGCGATAAAAACGAAAATAATAGAAAAGCTTATTGCTTTAATAATCTCAAAACAAGCAATGAAGACAAATGTTTAAAAGAATTGGTCGGAAAGAAAAGGAAAAACGAAAACAGCTATGTTGAAGAAGAAAAATCGAGCAAAGTAAAAAAGTTAGAAATACCGGAATCCATGGAAGGAATGAACGTTGAAGAGCAAAGTTCAAAAGGATTAAATTTAAAAAAACTGAACCTTCACAAAAGTTCTGACCGTAACAAGCAGATGGAGTTCTTTAGAACAAAACCAATGAAAAAGAGGAAAATCATAATATACCCTGTGACATTCTTGAAGTCAAAACTTGTTAATCCGTAGACAAAATTTGAACCAAAATATGTATACATTATAATATGATACAATAAGATCCGGCCGATTCAATAGAGGCGCTGAATAAGTGTTGAAACACTTTTCATAAAACACTTGAAAATAATCATCAGTTACATTCGAGCATTTTACATAACCTGTTTCAACACTCACTCGATGCCAACAAA
The DNA here is from genome assembly GCA_905220595.1 of Spilosoma lubricipeda. Lineage (NCBI taxonomy): Eukaryota > Metazoa > Arthropoda > Insecta > Lepidoptera > Erebidae > Spilosoma > Spilosoma lubricipeda. The sequence goes on along the minus strand of HG992296.1, from coordinate 10,116,841 downwards.
AGTAGGTTTTTTAAAATACATTCTTGTAAAGTGTTTATCCTAGTGTTTTTATTAGTATAATTTGTTTGATTTCATTGTACTGATTGACTGTTGTTTTAGTCATAATTTTGTATTAGTCATAATATGCGAAGTTCCAAGAGGTTTGTTATTTCTAATTGACTTCATTTTTATTGTATGTAAATCTTTAGATTAAATGTTACAATTTTATTTCTTATGTTTATTTTCACTCATTGGTATTATATACTTTATACTTGTATTAACAGCGTAAATCAGATTTTCTGTATTCTTTTTTTTTTCTCTTCCATGTCTCCAGGATGTTTGTTTTTTTATTTGGAAATTATTATTTTTGCTCGTTTACGGTGTTGTTACATACATAAATAATAATGTACACGAAATTGTAAGTCTGCATTTTTAAAACAGTCACTTATGGAGTTTCTTGCCGGTTCTTCTCCATAGGAATGACATTTTGGAACCGTGCACCTAGAATCAGCAATGTAAAATTTCAAAAGTGCCTGAAAATGCCTATGTACTGAAAATAAAAAATATACATATTGATTTCGATTTTCATTTATCAATACCTACATATGATTTAGTTTCGAAACGACGTATGCATTTTGTAAGGGTTTTACATTTTTTCTGATATATCTCTTATCGTCTCATCACTTGCCAATTAACATGTTAAGGTTATATAGTCCTCGAACCCTTAACAGATTTACATTATCAAGTTCCTCTCCGACTACAAGTTGTGCTTGTACATTTCCAGTTCGGGTCGAATAGTTGCCCGTCTAGCACAACCATTTGATATATGTCAGGACATAATTTAACTACAATATGAGACATAGTAGGCAAATCAACTCTAACGATACAACGAAGCATAAGATCAGCCGATGTCCACGTCATGTCGGGTGATATGGGCGGCCGGTCCTAAATATCTATTGTATTTCGTTCGTTAGTTCGGGCAACAGAGAGAAATGACACGTGGCTATATTCTCGCGTTGCTACCTGTGTCCCTCTCCTCAACAAGAGTGTCGGGTGTACATATTTACGTTATGTATATCCGTGTTGTTTAGTTTATAAGACATTCATTCATTCATCTTGGTGTCCTTGATGTTTGATGTAAATATTACACAAGTATATAATTTTACCTCGCTGTTTTATTCATCGCTTCCTTCAACTGCCTGAGCTACGCAATCATCTCACCTCACACGACAACATAACACAGAGGTACTGGGTACCTAAACAATGTAATATATTTCGTTTGAGCTTTTGATTCACTGAGCTTCGGCGTCGTCGTGCGCTCTGAACAATATTTACATAAAAATGTTTCAAATAAAACTTTTACCTACACATTTTAACTATTTCAAAAGTCATAGAATGCGAGACGTTAACAAAATTATTATTCTATTAGTTAATGACTCACTAAATGATTAAGGCGCATTGGTTTCGTGCAACACATACAAAGGGCGATACAAAAGCCTGCACATTTATATACCCTTACTGCTTATTTTCTTAGAATAGTAACTAAAAAAATATTGCCTGACCCCTGGTCTCATGTGTAAGAATGATTATTTTGTTACTATTCAAAAGAAACAACTACGTTTAAAGCCCAAGCGATAGAACAATAATTCATCTTCACTTCATTCATTTCAGCAACGCCCAACGGTAGACCGAGTCTCTCGGTAACATTTTAGTCCGCCATTGCATATTTTATGCATAATGTTATTTATTAAATAAACAATAATCGATTATTATTCGTAGTAGACAAAAATATATATTATTTATATAATTCATATATTTCATTCATTCAACAAACCGCAGCCCATGACCGGAATCAGTTTTCGTACGAAACGGATTTTTCTTAGAAGCCGATTGTTCGGAAGGCGGGACTTGTGATGTCTCTTACCTGGAATGGAAGTAATACATTAGTGCTACCTGGATATAGAGGGTCCTATGCTAACAGAGTCATTCGTGTTCCGCCCGTCGTGGAAAGAACATATATTCTTTGTATATCGCACTGAATATTCGGTTATTGTGACCCAAGTGTTGTCGCTGGCTCAACCGTGTAGCTACAATTATTTGACGTGACTTAGCCGTGCAGATCAAAATGGCGTCGCAACGTTCTGAGTGTGGCGATAAAAACGAAAATAATAGAAAAGCTTATTGCTTTAATAATCTCAAAACAAGCAATGAAGACAAATGTTTAAAAGAATTGGTCGGAAAGAAAAGGAAAAACGAAAACAGCTATGTTGAAGAAGAAAAATCGAGCAAAGTAAAAAAGTTAGAAATACCGGAATCCATGGAAGGAATGAACGTTGAAGAGCAAAGTTCAAAAGGATTAAATTTAAAAAAACTGAACCTTCACAAAAGTTCTGACCGTAACAAGCAGATGGAGTTCTTTAGAACAAAACCAATGAAAAAGAGGAAAATCATAATATACCCTGTGACATTCTTGAAGTCAAAACTTGTTAATCCGTAGACAAAATTTGAACCAAAATATGTATACATTATAATATGATACAATAAGATCCGGCCGATTCAATAGAGGCGCTGAATAAGTGTTGAAACACTTTTCATAAAACACTTGAATATAATCATCAGTTACATTCGAGCATTTTACATAACCTGTTTCAACACTCACTCGATGCCAACAAAAGTAGGTTTTTTAAAATACAATCTTGTAAAGTGTCTATCCTAGTGTTTTTATTAATATAATTTGTTTGATTTCATTGTACTGATTGACTGTTGGTTTAGTCATAATTTTGTATTAGTATGCGAAGTTCTAAGAGGTTTGTTATTTCTAATTGACTTCATTTTTATTGTAGGTAAATTTTTAGATTAAATGTTACAATTTTATTTCTTATGTTTATTTTCACTCATTGGTATTATATACTTTATACTTGTATTAACAGCGTAAATCAGATTTTCTGTATTCTTTTTTTTTTCTCTTCCATGTCTCCAGGATGTTTGTTTTTTTATTTGGAAATTATTATTTTTGCTCGTTTACGGTGTTGTTACATACATAAATAATAATGTACACGAAATTGTAAGTCTGCATTTTTAAAACAGTCACTTATGGAGTTTCTTGCCGGTTCTTCTCCATAGGAATGACATTTTGGAACCGTGCACCTAGAATCAGCAATGTAAAATTTCAAAAGTGCCTGAAAATGCCTATGTACTGAAAATAAAAAATATACATATTGATTTCGATTTTCATTTATCAATACCTACATATGATTTAGTTTCGAAACGACGTATGCATTTTGTAAGGGTTTTACATTTTTTCTGATATATCTCTTATCGTCTCATCACTTGCCAATTAACATGTTAAGGTTATATAGTCCTCGAACCCTTAACAGATTTACATTATCAAGTTCCTCTCCGACTACAAGTTGTGCTTGTACATTTCCAGTTCGGGTCGAATAGTTGCCCGTCTAGCACAACCATTTGATATATGTCAGGACATAATTTAACTACAATATGAGACATAGTAGGCAAATCAACTCTAACGATACAACGAAGCATAAGATCAGCCGATGTCCACGTCATGTCGGGTGATATGGGCGGCCGGTCCTAAATATCTATTGTATTTCGTTCGTTAGTTCGGGCAACAGAGAGAAATGACACGTGGCTATATTCTCGCGTTGCTACCTGTGTCCCTCTCCTCAACAAGAGTGTCGGGTGTACATATTTACGTTATGTATATCCGTGTTGTTTAGTTTATAAGACATTCATTCATTCATCTTGGTGTCCTTGATGTTTGATGTAAATATTACACAAGTATATAATTTTACCTCGCTGTTTTATTCATCGCTTCCTTCAACTGCCTGAGCTACGCAATCATCTCACCTCACACGACAACATAACACAGAGGTACTGGGTACCTAAACAATGTAATATATTTCGTTTGAGCTTTTGATTCACTGAGCTTCGGCGTCGTCGTGCGCTCTGAACAATATTTACATAAAAATGTTTCAAATAAAACTTTTACCTACACATTTTAACTATTTCAAAAGTCATAGAATGCGAGACGTTAACAAAATTATTATTCTATTAGTTAATGACTCACTAAATGATTAAGGCGCATTGGTTTCGTGCAACACATACAAAGGGCGATACAAAAGCCTGCACATTTATATACCCTTACTGCTTATTTTCTTAGAATAGTAACTAAAAAAATATTGCCTGACCCCTGGTCTCATGTGTAAGAATGATTATTTTGTTACTATTCAAAAGAAACAACTACGTTTAAAGCCCAAGCGATAGAACAATAATTCATCTTCACTTCATTCATTTCAGCAACGCCCAACGGTAGACCGAGTCTCTCGGTAACATTTTAGTCCGCCATTGCATATTTTATGCATAATGTTATTTATTAAATAAACAATAATCGATTATTATTCGTAGTAGACAAAAATATATATTATTTATATAATTCATATATTTCATTCATTCAACAAACCGCAGCCCATGACCGGAATCAGTTTTCGTACGAAACGGATTTTTCTTAGAAGCCGATTGTTCGGAAGGCGGGACTTGTGATGTCTCTTACCTGGAATGGAAGTAATACATTAGTGCTACCTGGATATAGAGGGTCCTATGCTAACAGAGTCATTCGTGTTCCGCCCGTCGTGGAAAGAACATATATTCTTTGTATATCGCACTGAATATTCGGTTATTGTGACCCAAGTGTTGTCGCTGGCTCAACCGTGTAGCTACAATTATTTGACGTGACTTAGCCGTGCAGATCAAAATGGCGTCGCAACGTTCTGAGTGTGGCGATAAAAACGAAAATAATAGAAAAGCTTATTGCTTTAATAATCTCAAAACAAGCAATGAAGACAAATGTTTAAAAGAATTGGTCGGAAAGAAAAGGAAAAACGAAAACAGCTATGTTGAAGAAGAAAAATCGAGCAAAGTAAAAAAGTTAGAAATACCGGAATCCATGGAAGGAATGAACGTTGAAGAGCAAAGTTCAAAAGGATTAAATTTAAACAAACTGAACCTTCACAAAAGTTCTGACCGTAACAAGCAGATGGAGTTCTTTAGAACAAAACCAATGAAAAAGAGGAAAATCATAATATACCCTGTGACATTCTTGAAGTCAAAACTTGTTAATCCGTAGACGAAATTTGAACCAAAATATGTATACATTATAATATGATACAATAAGATCCGGCCGATTCAATAGAGGCGCTGAATAAGTGTTGAAACACTTTTCATAAAACACTTGAATATAATCATCAGTTACATTCGAGCATTTTACATAACCTGTTTCAACACTCACTCGATGCCAACAAAAGTAGGTTTTTTAAAATACAATCTTGTAAAGTGTCTATCCTAGTGTTTTATTAGTATAATTTGTTTGATTTCATTGTACTGATTGACTGTTGTTTTAGTCATAATTTTGTATTAGTCATAATATGCGAAGTTCTAAGAGGTTTGTTATTTCTAATTGACTTCATTTTTATTGTATGTAAATTTTTAGATTAAATGTTACAATTTTATTTCTTATGTTTATTTTCACTCATTGGTATTATATACTTTATACTTGTATTAACAGCGTAAATCAGATTTTCTGTATTCTTTTTTTTTTCTCTTCCATGTCTCCAGGATGTTATTTTTTTATTTGGAAATTATTATTTTTGCTCGTTGACGGTGTTGTTACATACATAAATAATAATGTACACGAAATTGTAAGTCTGCATTTTTAAAACAGTCACTTATGGAGTTTCATGCCGGTTCTTCTCCATAGGAATGACATTTTGGAACCGTGCACCTAGAATCAGCAATGTAAAATTTCAAAAGTGCCTGAAAATGCCTATGTACTGAAAATAAAAAATATACATTTTGATTTCGATTTTCATTTATCAATACCTACATATGATTTAGTTTCGAAACGACGTATGCATTTTGTAAGGGTTTTACATTTTTTCTGATATATCTCTTATCGTCTCATCACTTGCCAATTAACATGTTAAGGTTATATAGTCCTCGAACCCTTAACAGATTTACATTATCAAGTTCCTCTCCGGCTACAAGTTGTGCTTGTACATTTCCAGTTCGGGTCGAATAGTTGCCCGTCTAGCACAACCATTTGATATATGTCAGGACATAATTTAACTACAATATGAGACATAGTAGGCAAATCAACTCTAACGATACAACGAAGCATAAGATCAGCCGATGTCCACGTCATGTCGGGTGATATGGGCGGCTGGTCCTAAATATCTATTGTATTTCGTTCGTTAGTTCGGGCAACAGAGAGAAATGACACGTGGCTATATTCTCGCGTTGCTACCTGTGTCCCTCTCCTCAACAAGAGTGTCGGGTGTACATATTTACGTTATGTATACCCGTGTTGTTTAGTTTATAAGACATTCATTCATTCATCTTGGTGTCCTTGATGTTTGATGTTAATAATACACAAGTATATAATTTTACCTCGCTGTTTTATTCATCGCTTCCTTCAACTGCCTGAGCTACGCAATCATCTCACCTCACACGACAACATAACACAGAGGTACTGGGTACCTAAACAATGTAATATATTTCGTTTGAGCTATTGATTCACTGAGCTTCGGCGTCGTCGTGCGCTCTGAACAATATTTACATAAAAATGTTTCAAATAAAACTTTTACCTACACATTTTAACTATTTCAAAAGTCATAGAATGCCAGACGTTAACAAAATTATTATTCTATTAGTTAATGACTCACTAAATGATTAAGGCGCATTGGTTTCGTGCAACACATACAAAGGGCGATACAAAAGCCTGCACATTTATATACCCTTACTGCTTATTTTCTTAGAATAGTAACTAAAAAAATATTGCCTGACCCCTGGTCTCATGTGTAAGTATGATTATTTTGTTACTATTCAAAAGAAACAACTACGTTTAAAGCCCTAGCGATAGAACAATAATTCATCTTCACTTCATTCATTTCAGCAACGCCCAACGGTAGACCGAGTCTCTCGGTAACATTTTAGTCCGCCATTGCATATTTTATGCATAAAGTTATTTAATAAATAAACAATAATCGATTATTATTCGTAATAGACAAAAATATCTATTACTAGCAGCCCGTCCCGGCTTCGCACGGGGTAGACAATTATTTATTTTTGGAAATTTGGATATAAAAACAGTTTTTCACAAATATTTTTATTTATTAAAAAAATATTATTGATTAATTATATATTAAAAAAAACCCCACAGTTATATTTGTATGTAAGTCTATTTATGTTCAATTTCTTTGATGGTTTAATTGGCGGGCACTTAAATAAGTAATATTTACATTGGATATTATATACATTTTTACTATGTTTTTTTAAGTAATTAGAATAAACGCAGAGTCGAATAAAATATATACAGTCTAAATTAAACGTTAACAACTTTCAACTAAAAATGTATTTACCTATACATCTAGGTATTTCAAAGAAATTTTTGTTCGTGTCGATAGAAACTTGCCTATCATTATTTAGTATTTCCCTTACAAAATTTTTTTTTTGTTTGGTTTTTTTGTTTTGTGCTTTTTATTTTGGTTTTATATTTTCTTTTGTGTTTTTTTTTGTTTTTTATTTTTTATTAAAAAAGGGTTTGTCATGAATCATTTTCATTCTTATTATTACTTAATAATTTACATTTTTAGTATTTTTTATTTTACAGGTTTACTTTTACATTATTTACAGATATAATATTAAGGTAGATTTACGTTTTTTACTTTTATATTTGTCAGTTTTTATCTTAAAGCTTCACTGTAAACTACGTTGGCAGTGGTATTTGTAGATGGCAACAAAATATATTGATTTTCAGGAGATCCCACTCGAGAAAGGGCAACATATAGTTGTCCATGAGAAAAGCATTCTTTTCTTAGGTCGATGCCAACCATCGAAAATGTTTGACCCTGGGACTTATTTATTGTGAGGGCAAATGATGTTTTTTGAGGAAACTGTAACCTCTTAAAAGATATAGGCAAGTCCGTAGGAATCATGGGGATCCGCGGTATGTGGGCGAGCTGTCCGGCCGCGGCCCCGGTGATTGTAGTGGCTACTATGACGTTCTCCCGCAATTCCTTCACCAGAAGTCTCGTGCCATTGCACATGCTGGGAGGGCATAGGTTCCTCAGCAGCATTACGGGAGTGCCTACCTTTAATTGTAGTTCGTGGGGCGGCAAGCCGGAAGGATTCAGGGAATTTAAAAATTCTTGTGGATAGTGCACTGTATCTTCGATGTTGCATACTGTGTCAATAGATTTGTAAGATTTAAATTCACCGGGTACTTTTTCCATAATAATTTTGTTAATCTCATTAACCGATTCATTTCGCGGGGATACTATCGCTCTCGAACAGAGCCAATTGAAATTTCTCTCCGTAAGATTTTGTATGTCCGGATATATTGTGTCCACAAGAATTTCTAGACTCTGAACGATTTGACCCAATTCGTTATCCAACAATACCTGGGGACTGTTTGCAACCGGAGACGGTAATTTTCCGTCTCCAAGTTTTAGAAGTTTTTGTGAGAAATTATTATCGTCATTGTCACTTAAATGTGCTCTCATATTTGTGTGCAGATTAAGAGTTTCAATCGATTGCCATAAAGTTGATGATTTAAGGCAAGCTCGAATAACGTCAACTCGAGTACCTTTTGTTATAACTGGTAATGTTTGACGAAAGTCTCCAGCTAAAACAAACGTCACGCCCCCCATTATACGGTCTGAGCTTCGGATGTCTCTCAGCGTGCGCTCCACCGCTTCCACGTGCGCCCTGTGGCTCATGGTGCACTCGTCCCAGATGACCAGCGAAGTGTCTTGTAAGAGCTGCCCCAGCGGACCGTTTTTGCGGATCGAGCACACAGATTGTTGTTCCAAAGACACAGCCAATGGTAATTTAAATGTAGAGTGAGCAGTCTTTCCATCATTTAATAGGGTTGCACCAATTCCGGACGATGCCACTGCGACAGCTTTTTTTCCAGATTGATGTACTTTTGCCAACACTAAATTTGCAAGGAAGGTTTTGCCTGTTCCACCGGGCGCGTCCAAAAAAAACAGTTTACCGCTGTGATTTTCAACACTCTGTACTGTACATCGAATGCTATTTTTTGATCTGCCACCGGCGCTATGGCGGTTTTGTTTACTGTTTGAATTTTTTAATTCGTAATATCTTTTGAATGGAAAGTCCAATTTAAATAATTTAAAAACTATTTTATAGGTAGTTAAATGGTCTTGACCATAAAATAATTTATTTGGATAAGGATTAATATAAACACATAAATAGCATGGTTTGGATTTGGTTAGAATTTTCATTAATGTTTAAAATGAAAAAAGTTGTTGTAGTGACATAACTACAATAGTTGGACATATGCTACCGCGGAGTTTTTTGTAGACATTATGATGTTCTTCAATATTGTTGTACATTATTTTGTTCTATCGCTAATAGTTTCGGCAGCGCATTCGACGAAAGACATTTTAAGACTCATTTTTCTACACCTTCGGTTACATTGTTCAAATTTTACCAAGGATCCCTAATTTTTTTTAAAATGAAATGTAGCCTATGTCAAATTGGAAGAATGTAGCATTCTATTGGTGAAAATTTTTTTTAAATCGGCCCAGTACTTTTTGAGCCTATTCATTACAAACATACAAAAATAGGTACAAATCTTTCCTCTTTATAATATTAGTGTAGATTTATATAATTCATATATTTCAGTCATTCAACAAATCGCAGCCCATGACCGGAATCAGTTTTCGTACGAAACGGATTTTTCTTAGAAGCCGATTGTTCGGAAGGCGGGACTTGTGATGTCCCTTACCTGGAATGGAAGTAATACATTAGTGCTACCTGGATATAGAGGGTCCTATGCTAACAGAGTCATTCGTGTTCCGCCCGTCGTGGAAAGAACATATATTCTTTGTATATCGCACTGAATATTCGGTTATTGTGACCCAAGTGTTGTCGCTGGCTCAACCGTGTAGCTACAATTATTTGACGTGACTTAGCCGTGCAGATCAAAATGGCGTCGCAACGTTCTGAGTGTGGCGATAAAAACGAAAATAATAGAAAAGCTTATTGCTTTAATAATCTCAAAACAAGCAATGAAGACAAACGTTTAAAAGAATTGGTCGGAAAGAAAAGGAAAAACGAAAACAGCTATGTTGAAGAAGAAAAATCGAGCAAAGTAAAAAAGTTAGAAATACCGGAATCCATGGAAGGAATGAACGTTGAAGAGCAAAGTTCAAAAGGATTAAATTTAAAAAAACTGAACCTTCACAAAAGTTCTGACCGTAACAAGCAGATGGAGTTCTTTAGAACAAAACCAATGAAAAAGAGGAAAATCGTAATATACCCTGTGACATTCTTGAAGTCAAAACTTGTTAATCCGTAGACGAAATTTGAACCAAAATATGTATACATTATAATATGATACAATAAGATCCGGCCGATTCAATAGAGGCGCTGAATAAGTGTTGAAACACTTTTCATAAAACACTTGAATATAATCATCAGTTACATTCGAGCATTTTACATAACCTGTTTCAACACTCACTCGATGCCAACAAAAGTAGGTTTTTTAAAATACAATCTTGTAAAGTGTCTATCCTAGTGTTTTATTAGTATAATTTGTTTGATTTCATTGTACTGATTGACTGTTGTTTTAGTCATAATTTTGTATTAGTCATAATATGCGAAGTTCTAAGAGGTTTGTTATTTCTAATTGACTTCATTTTTATTGTATGTAAATTTTTAGATTAAATGTTACAATTTTATTTCTTATGTTTATTTTCACTCATTGGTATTATATACTTTATACTTGTATTAACAGCGTAAATCAGCTTTTCTGTATTCGTTTTTTTTTCTCTTCCATGTCTCCAGGATGTTATTTTTTTATTTGGAAATTATTATTTTTGCTCGTTTACGGTGTTGTTACATACATAAATAATAATGTACACGAAATTGTAAGTCTGCATTTTTAAAAACAGTCACTTATGGAGTTTCTTGCCGGTTCTTCTCCATAGGAATGACATTTTGTAACCGTGCACCTAGAATCAGCAATGTAAAATTTCAAAAGTGCCTGAAAATGCCTATGTACTGAAAATAAAAAATATACATTTTGATTTCGATTTTCATTTATCAATACCTACATATGATTTAGTTTCGAAACGACGTATGCATTTTGTAAGGGTTTTACATTTTTTCTGATATATCTCTTATCGTCTCATCACTTGCCAATTAACATGTTAAGGTTATATAGTCCTCGAACCCTTAACAGATTTACATTATCAAGTTCCTCTCCGGCTACAAGTTGTGCTTGTACATTTCCAGTTCGGGTCGAATAGTTGCCCGTCTAGCACAACCATTTGATATATGTCAGGACATAATTTAACTACAATATGAGACATAGTAGGCAAATCAACTCTAACGATACAACGAAGCATAAGATCAGCCGATGTCCACGTCATGTCGGGTGATATGGGCGGCCGGTCCTAAATATCTATTGTATTTCGTTCGTTAGTTCGGGCAACAGAGAGAAATGACACGTGGCTATATTCTCGCGTTGCTACCTGTGTCCCTCTCCTCAACAAGAGTGTCGGGTGTACATATTTACGTTATGTATACCCGTGTTGTTTAGTTTATAAGACATTCATTCATTCATCTTGGTGTCCTTGATGTTTGATGTAAATAATACACAAGTATATAATTTTACCTCGCTGTTTTATTCATCGCTTCCTTCAACTGCCTGAGCTACACAATCATCTCACCTCACACGACAACATAACACAGAGGTACTGGGTACCTAAACAATGTAATATATTTCGTTTGAGCTTTTGATTCACTGAGCTTCGGCGTCGTCGTGCGCTCTGAACAATATTTACATAAAAATGTTTCAAATAAAACTTTTACCTACACATTTTAACTATTTCAAAAGTCATAGAATGCCAGACGTTAACAAAATTATTATTCTATTAGTTAATGACTCACTAAGTGATTAAGGCGCATTGGTTTCGTGCAACACATACAAAGGGCGATACAAAAGCCTGCACATTTAAATACCCTTACTGCTTATTTTCTTAGAATAGTAACTAAAAAAATATTGCCTGACCCCTGGTCTCATGTGTAAGTATGATTATTTTGTTACTATTCAAAAGAAACAACTACGTTTAAAGCCCTAGCGATAGAACAATAATTCATCTTCACTTCATTCATTTCAGCAACGCCCAACGGTAGACCGAGTCTCTCGGTAACATTTTAGTCCGCCATTGCATATTTTATGCATAAAGTTATTTAATAAATAAACAATAATCGATTATTATTCGTAGTAGACAAAAATATTTATTATTTATATAATTCATATATTTCATTCATTCAACAAACCACACCCCATGATGGAATCAGTTTTCGTACGAAACGGATTTTTCTTAGAAACCGATTGTTCGGAAGGCGGGACTTGTGATGTCCCTTACCTGGAATGGAAGTGATACATTAGTGCTACCTGGATATAGAGGGTCCTATGCTAACAGAGTCATTCGTGTTCCGCCCGTCGTGGAAAGAACATATATTCTTTGTATATCGCACTGAATATTCGGTTATTGTGACCCAAGTGTTGTCGCTGGCTCAACCGTGTAGCTACAATTATTTGACGTGACTTAGCCGTGCAGATCAAAATGGCGTTGAAACGTTCTGAGTGTGGCGATAAAAACGAAAATAATAGAAAAACTTATTGCTTTAATAATCTCAAAACAAGCAATGAAGACAAATGTTTAAAAGAATTGGTCGGAAAGAAAAGGAAAAACGAAAACAGCTATGTTGAAGAAGAAAAATCGAGCAAAGTAAAAAAGTTAGAAATACCGGAATCCATGGAAGGAATGAACGTTGAAGAGCAAAGTTCAAAAGGATTAAATTTAAAAAAACTGAACCTTCACAAAAGTTCTGACCGTAACAAGCAGATGGAGTTCTTTAGAACAAAACCAATGAAAAAGAGGAAAATCATAATATACCCTGTGACATTCTTGAAGTCAAAACTTGTTAATCCGTAGACGAAATTTGAACCAAAATATGTATACATTATAATATGATACAATAAGATCCGGCCGATTCAATAGAGGCGCTGAATAAGTGTTGAAACACTTTTCATAAAACACTTGAATATAATCATCAGTTACATTCGAGCATTTTACATAACCTGTTTCAACACTCACTCGATGCCAACAAAAGTAGGTTTTTTAAAATACAATCTTGTAAAGTGTCTATCCTAGTGTTTTATTAGTATAATTTGTTTGATTTCATTGTACTGATTGACTGTTGGTTTAGTCATAATTTTGTATTAGTATGCGAAGTTCTAAGAGGTTTGTTATTTCTAATTGACTTCATTTTTATTGTATGTAAATTTTTAGATTAAATGTTACAATTTTATTTCTTATGTTTATTTTCACTCATTGGTATTATATACTTTATACTTGTATTAACAGCGTAAATCAGCTTTTCTGTATTCGTTTTTTTTTCTCTTCCATGTCTCCAGGATGTTATTTTTTTATTTGGAAATTATTATTTTTGCTCGTTTACGGTGTTGTTACATACATAAATAATAATGTACACGAAATTGTAAGTCTGCATTTTTAAAAACAGTCACTTATGGAGTTTCTTGCCGGTTCTTCTCCATAGGAATGACATTTTGGAACCGTGCACCTAGAATCAGCAATGTAAAATTTCAAAAGTGCCTGAAAATGCCTATGTACTGAAAATAAAAAATATACATTTTGATTTCGATTTTCATTTATCAATACCTACATATGATTTAGTTTCGAAACGACGTATGCATTTTGTAAGGGTTTTACATTTTTTCTGATATATCTCTTATCGTCTCATCACTTGCCAATTAACATGTTAAGGTTATATAGTCCTCGAACCCTTAACAGATTTACATTATCAAGTTCCTCTCCGGCTACAAGTTGTGCTTGTACATTTCCAGTTCGGGTCGAATAGTTGCCCGTCTAGCACAACCATTTGATATATGTCAGGACATAATTTAACTACAATATGAGACATAGTAGGCAAATCAACTCTAACGATACAACGAAGCATAAGATCAGCCGATGTCCACGTCATGTCGGGTGATATGGGCGGCCGGTCCTAAATATCTATTGTATTTCGTTCGTTAGTTCGGGCAACAGAGAGAAATGACACGTGGCTATATTCTCGCGTTGCTACCTGTGTCCCTCTCCTCAACAAGAGTGTCGGGTGTACATATTTACGTTATGTATACCCGTGTTGTTTAGTTTATAAGACATTCATTCATTCATCTTGGTGTCCTTGATGTTTGATGTAAATAATACACAAGTATATAATTTTACCTCGCTGTTTTATTCATCGCTTCCTTCAACTGCCTGAGCTACACAATCATCTCACCTCACACGACAACATAACACAGAGGTACTGGGTACCTAAACAATGTAATATATTTCGTTTGAGCTTTTGATTCACTGAGCTTCGGCGTCGTCGTGCGCTCTGAACAATATTTACATAAAAATGTTTCAAATAAAACTTTTACCTACACATTTTAACTATTTCAAAAGTCATAGAATGCCAGACGTTAACAAAATTATTATTCTATTAGTTAATGACTCACTAAGTGATTAAGGCGCATTGGTTTCGTGCAACACATACAAAGGGCGATACAAAAGCCTGCACATTTAAATACCCTTACTGCTTATTTTCTTAGAATAGTAACTAAAAAAATATTGCCTGACCCCTGGTCTCATGTGTAAGTATGATTATTTTGTTACTATTCAAAAGAAACAACTACGTTTAAAGCCCTAGCGATAGAACAATAATTCATCTTCACTTCATTCATTTCAGCAACGCCCAACGGTAGACCGAGTCTCTCGGTAACATTTTAGTCCGCCATTGCATATTTTATGCATAAAGTTATTTAATAAATAAACAATAATCGATTATTATTCGTAGTAGACAAAAATATTTATTATTTATATAATTCATATATTTCATTCATTCAACAAACCACACCCCATGATGGAATCAGTTTTCGTACGAAACGGATTTTTCTTAGAAACCGATTGTTCGGAAGGCGGGACTTGTGATGTCCCTTACCTGGAATGGAAGTGATACATTAGTGCTACCTGGATATAGAGGGTCCTATGCTAACAGAGTCATTCGTGTTCCGCCCGTCGTGGAAAGAACATATATTCTTTGTATATCGCACTGAATATTCGGTTATTGTGACCCAAGTGTTGTCGCTGGCTCAACCGTGTAGCTACAATTATTTGACGTGACTTAGCCGTGCAGATCAAAATGGCGTTGAAACGTTCTGAGTGTGGCGATAAAAACGAAAATAATAGAAAAACTTATTGCTTTAATAATCTCAAAACAAGCAATGAAGACAAATGTTTAAAAGAATTGGTCGGAAAGAAAAGGAAAAACGAAAACAGCTATGTTGAAGAAGAAAAATCGAGCAAAGTAAAAAAGTTAGAAATACCGGAATCCATGGAAGGAATGAACGTTGAAGAGCAAAGTTCAAAGGATTAAATTTAAAAAAACTGAACCTTCACAAAAGTTCTGACCGTAACAAGCAGATGGAGTTCTTTAGAACAAAACCAATGAAAAAGAGGAAAATCATAATATACCCTGTGACATTCTTGAAGTCAAAACTTGTTAATCCGTAGACAAAATTTGAACCAAAATATGTATACATTATAATATGATACAATAAGATCCGGCCGATTCAATAGAGGCGCTGAATAAGTGTTGAAACACTTTTCATAAAACACTTGAATATAATCATCAGTTACATTCGAGCATTTTACATAACCTGTTTCAACACTCACTCGATGCCAACAAAAGTAGGTTTTTTAAAATACAATCTTGTAAAGTGTCTATCCTAGTGTTTTATTAGTATAATTTGTTTGATTTCATTGTACTGATTGACTGTTGGTTTAGTCATAATTTTGTATTAGTATGCGAAGTTCTAAGAGGTTTGTTATTTCTAATTGACTTCATTTTTATTGTATGTAAATTTTTAGATTAAATGTTACAATTTTATTTCTTATGTTTATTTTCACTCATTGGTATTATATACTTTATACTTGTATTAACAGCGTAAATCAGCTTTTCTGTATTCGTTTTTTTTTTCTCTTCCATGTCTCCAGGATGTTATTTTTTTATTTGGAAATTATTATTTTTGCTCGTTTACGGTGTTGTTACATACATAAATAATAATGTACACGAAATTGTAAGTCTGCATTTTTAAAAACAGTCACTTATGGAGTTTCTTGCCGGTTCTTCTCCATAGGAATGACATTTTGGAACCGTGCACCTAGAATCAGCAATGTAAAATTTCAAAAGTGCCTGAAAATGCCTATGTACTGAAAATAAAAAATATACATTTTGATTTCGATTTTCATTTATCAATACCTACATATGATTTAGTTTCGAAACGACGTATGCATTTTGTAAGGGTTTTACATTTTTTCTGATATATCTCTTATCGTCTCATCACTTGCCAATTAACATGTTAAGGTTATATAGTCCTCGAACCCTTAACAGATTTACATTATCAAGTTCCTCTCCGGCTACAAGTTGTGCTTGTACATTTCCAGTTCGGGTCGAATAGTTGCCCGTCTAGCACAACCATTTGATATATGTCAGGACATAATTTAACTACAATATGAGACATAGTAGGCAAATCAACTCTAACGATACAACGAAGCATAAGATCAGCCGATGTCCACGTCATGTCGGGTGATATGGGCGGCCGGTCCTAAATATCTATTGTATTTCGTTCGTTAGTTCGGGCAACAGAGAGAAATGACACGTGGCTATATTCTCGCGTTGCTACCTGTGTCCCTCTCCTCAACAAGAGTGTCGGGTGTACATATTTACGTTATGTATATCCGTGTTGTTTAGTTTATAAGACATTCATTCATTCATCTTGGTGTCCTTGATGTTTGATGTAAATATTACACAAGTATATAATTTTACCTCGCTGTTTTATTCATCGCTTCCTTCAACTGCCTGAGCTACGCAATCATCTCACCTCACACGACAACATAACACAGAGGTACTGGGTACCTAAACAATGTAATATATTTCGTTTGAGCTTTTGATTCACTGAGCTTCGGCGTCGTCGTGCGCTCTGAACAATATTTACATAAAAATGTTTCAAATAAAACTTTTACCTACACATTTTAACTATTTCAAAAGTCATAGAATGCCAGACGTTAACAAAATTATTATTCTATTAGTTAATGACTCACTAAGTGATTAAGGCGCATTGGTTTCGTGCAACACATACAAAGGGCGATACAAAAGCCTGCACATTTAAATACCCTTACTGCTTATTTTCTTAGAATAGTAACTAAAAAATATTGCCTGACCCCTGGTCTCATGTGTAAGTATGATTATTTTGTTACTATTCAAAAGAAACAACTACGTTTAAAGCCCTAGCGATAGAACAATAATTCATCTTCACTTCATTCATTTCAGCAACGCCCAACGGTAGACCGAGTCTCTCGGTAACATTTTAGTCCGCCATTGCATATTTTATGCATAAAGTTATTTAATAAATAAACAATAATCGATTATTATTCGTAGTAGACAAAAATATTTATTATTTATATAATTCATATATTTCATTCATTCAACAAACCACACCCCATGATGGAATCAGTTTTCGTACGAAACGGATTTTTCTTAGAAACCGATTGTTCGGAAGGCGGGACTTGTGATGTCCCTTACCTGGAATGGAAGTGATACATTAGTGCTACCTGGATATAGAGGGTCCTATGCTAACAGAGTCATTCGTGTTCCGCCCGTCGTGGAAAGAACATATATTCTTTGTATATCGCACTGAATATTCGGTTATTGTGACCCAAGTGTTGTCGCTGGCTCAACCGTGTAGCTACAATTATTTGACGTGACTTAGCCGTGCAGATCAAAATGGCGTTGAAACGTTCTGAGTGTGGCGATAAAAACGAAAATAATAGAAAAACTTATTGCTTTAATAATCTCAAAACAAGCAATGAAGACAAATGTTTAAAAGAATTGGTCGGAAAGAAAAGGAAAAACGAAAACAGCTATGTTGAAGAAGAAAAATCGAGCAAAGTAAAAAAGTTAGAAATACCGGAATCCATGGAAGGAATGAACGTTGAAGAGCAAAGTTCAAAAGGATTAAATTTAAAAAAACTGAACCTTCACAAAAGTTCTGACCGTAACAAGCAGATGGAGTTCTTTAGAACAAAACCAATGAAAAAGAGGAAAATCATAATATACCCTGTGACATTCTTGAAGTCAAAACTTGTTAATCCGTAGACGAAATTTGAACCAAAATATGTATACATTATAATATGATACAATAAGATCCGGCCGATTCAATAGAGGCGCTGAATAAGTGTTGAAACACTTTTCATAAAACACTTGAATATAATCATCAGTTACATTCGAGCATTTTACATAACCTGTTTCAACACTCACTCGATGCCAACAAAAGTAGGTTTTTTAAAATACAATCTTGTAAAGTGTCTATCCTAGTGTTTTATTAGTATAATTTGTTTGATTTCATTGTACTGATTGACTGTTGGTTTAGTCATAATTTTGTATTAGTATGCGAAGTTCTAAGAGGTTTGTTATTTCTAATTGACTTCATTTTTATTGTATGTAAATTTTTAGATTAAATGTTACAATTTTATTTCTTATGTTTATTTTCACTCATTGGTATTATATACTTTATACTTGTATTAACAGCGTAAATCAGCTTTTCTGTATTCGTTTTTTTTTTCTCTTCCATGTCTCCAGGATGTTATTTTTAATTTGGAAATTATTATTTTTGCTCGTTTACGGTGTTGTTACATACATAAATAATAATGTACACGAAATTGTAAGTCTGCATTTTTAAAACAGTCACTTATGGAGTTTCTTGCCGGTTCTTCTCCATAAGAATGACATTTTGGAACCGTGCACCTAGAATCAGCAATGTAAAATTTCAAAAGTGCCTGAAAATGCCTATGTACTGAAAATAAAAAATATACATTTTGATTTCGATTTTCATTTATCAATACCTACATATGATTTAGTTTCGAAACGACGTATGCATTTTGTAAGGGTTTTACATTTTTTCTGATATATCTCTTATCGTCTCATCACTTGCCAATTAACATGTTAAGGTTATATAGTCCTCGAACCCTTTACAGATTTACATTATCAAGTTCCTCTCCGGCTACAAGTTGTGCTTGTACATTTCCAGTTCGGGTCGAATAGTTGCCCGTCTAGCACAACCATTTGATATATGTCAGGACATAATTTAACTACAATATAAGACATAGTAGGCAAATCAACTCTAACGATACAACGAAGCATAAGATCAGCCGATGTCCACGTCATGTCGGGTGATATGGGCGGCCGGTCCTAAATATCTATTGTATTTCGTTCGTTAGTTCGGGCAACAGAGAGAAATGACACGTGGCTATATTCTCGCGTTGCTACCTGTGTCCCTCTCCTCAACAAGAGTGTCGGGTGTACATATTTACGTTATGTATACCCGTGTTGTTTAGTTTATAAGACATTCATTCATTCATCTTGGTGTCCTTGATGTTTGATGTAAATAATACACAAGTATATAATTTTACCTCGCTGTTTTATTCATCGCTTCCTTCAACTGCCTGAGCTACGCAATCATCTCACCTCACACGACAACATAACACAGAGGTACTGGGTACCTAAACAATGTAATATATTTCGTTTGAGCTTTTGATTCACTGAGCTTCGGCGTCGTCGTGCGCTCTGAACAATATTTACATAAAAATGTTTCAAATAAAACTTTTACCTACACATTTTAACTATTTCAAAAGTCATAGAATGCCAGACGTTAACAAAATTATTATTCTATTAGTTAATGACTCACTAAATGATTAAGGCGCATTGGTTTCGTGCAACACATACAAAGGGCGATACAAAAGCCTGCACATTTATATACCCTTACTGCTTATTTTCTTAGAATAGTAACTAAAAAAATATTGCCTGACCCCTGGTCTCATGTGTAAGTATGATTATTTTGTTACTATTCAAAAGAAACAACTACGTTTAAAGCCCTAGCGATAGAACAATAATTCATCTTCACTTCATTCATTTCAGCAACGCCCAACGGTAGACCGAGTCTCTCGGTAACATTTTAGTCCGCCATTGCATATTTTATGCATAAAGTTATTTAATAAATAAACAATAATCGATTATTATTCGTAATAGACAAAAATATCTATTATTTATATAATTCATATATTTCAGTCATTCAACAAATCGCAGCCCATGACCGGAATCAGTTTTCGTACGAAACGGATTTTTCTTAGAAGCCGATTGTTCGGAAGGCGGGACTTGTGATGTCCCTTACCTGGAATGGAAGTAATACATTAGTGCTACCTGGATATAGAGGGTCCTATGCTAACAGAGTCATTCGTGTTCCGCCCGTCGTGGAAAGAACATATATTCTTTGTATATCGCACTGAATATTCGGTTATTGTGACCCAAGTGTTGTCGCTGGCTCAACCGTGTAGCTACAATTATTTGACGTGACTTAGCCGTGCAGATCAAAATGGCGTCGCAACGTTCTGAGTGTGGCGATAAAAACGAAAATAATAGAAAAGCTTATTGCTTTAATAATCTCAAAACAAGCAATGAAGACAAATGTTTAAAAGAATTGGTCGGAAAGAAAAGGAAAAACGAAAACAGCTATGTTGAAGAAGAAAAATCGAGCAAAGTAAAAAAGTTAGAAATACCGGAATCCATGGAAGGAATGAACGTTGAAGAGCAAAGTTCAAAAGGATTAAATTTAAAAAAACTGAACCTTCACAAAAGTTCTGACCGTAACAAGCAGATGGAGTTCTTTAGAACAAAACCAATGAAAAAGAGGAAAATCGTAATATACCCTGTGACATTCTTGAAGTCAAAACTTGTTAATCCGTAGACGAAATTTGAACCAAAATATGTATACATTATAATATGATACAATAAGATCCGGCCGATTCAATAGAGGCGCTGAATAAGTGTTGAAACACTTTTCATAAAACACTTGAATATAATCATCAGTTACATTCGAGCATTTTACATAACCTGTTTCAACACTCACTCGATGCCAACAAAAGTAGGTTTTTTAAAATACAATCTTGTAAAGTGTCTATCCTAGTGTTTTATTAGTATAATTTGTTTGATTTCATTGTACTGATTGACTGTTGTTTTAGTCATAATTTTGTATTAGTCATAATATGCGAAGTTCTAAGAGGTTTGTTATTTCTAATTGACTTCATTTTTATTGTATGTAAATTTTTAGATTAAATGTTACAATTTTATTTCTTATGTTTATTTTCACTCATTGGTATTATATACTTTATACTTGTATTAACAGCGTAAATCAGCTTTTCTGTATTCGTTTTTTTTTCTCTTCCATGTCTCCAGGATGTTATTTTTTTATTTGGAAATTATTATTTTTGCTCGTTTACGGTGTTGTTACATACATAAATAATAATGTACACGAAATTGTAAGTCTGCATTTTTAAAAACAGTCACTTATGGAGTTTCTTGCCGGTTCTTCTCCATAGGAATGACATTTTGGAACCGTGCACCTAGAATCAGCAATGTAAAATTTCAAAAGTGCCTGAAAATGCCTATGTACTGAAAATAAAAAATATACATTTTGATTTCGATTTTCATTTATCAATACCTACATATGATTTAGTTTCGAAACGACGTATGCATTTTGTAAGGGTTTTACATTTTTTCTGATATATCTCTTATCGTCTCATCACTTGCCAATTAACATGTTAAGGTTATATAGTCCTCGAACCCTTAACAGATTTACATTATCAAGTTCCTCTCCGGCTACAAGTTGTGCTTGTACATTTCCAGTTCGGGTCGAATAGTTGCCCGTCTAGCACAACCATTTGATAAATGTCAGGACATAATTTAACTACAATATGAGACATAGTAGGCAAATCAACTCTAACGATACAACGAAGCATAAGATCAGCCGATGTCCACGTCATGTCGGGTGATATGGGCGGCCGGTCCTAAATATCTATTGTATTTCGTTCGTTAGTTCGGGCAACAGAGAGAAATGACACGTGGCTATATTCTCGCGTTGCTACCTGTGTCCCTCTCCTCAACAAGAGTGTCGGGTGTACATATTTACGTTATGTATACCCGTGTTGTTTAGTTTATAAGACATTCATTCATTCATCTTGGTGTCCTTGATGTTTGATGTAAATAATACACAAGTATATAATTTTACCTCGCTGTTTTATTCATCGCTTCCTTCAACTGCCTGAGCTACGCAATCATCTCACCTCACACGACAACATAACACAGAGGTACTGGGTACCTAAACAATGTAATATATTTCGTTTGAGCTTTTGATTCACTGAGCTTCGGCGTCGTCGTGCGCTCTGAACAATATTTACATAAAAATGTTTCAAATAAAACTTTTACCTACACATTTTAACTATTTCAAAAGTCATAGAATGCGAGACGTTAACAAAATTATTATTCTATTAGTTAATGACTCACTAAATGATTAAGGCGCATTGGTTTCGTGCAACACATACAAAGGGCGATACAAAAGCCTGCACATTTATATACCCTTACTGCTTATTTTCTTAGAATAGTAACTAAAAAAATATTGCCTGACCCCTGGTCTCATGTGTAAGAATGATTATTTTGTTACTATTCAAAAGAAACAACTACGTTTAAAGCCCAAGCGATAGAACAATAATTCATCTTCACTTCATTCATTTCAGCAACGCCCAACGGTAGACCGAGTCTCTCGGTAACATTTTAGTCCGCCATTGCATATTTTATGCATAATGTTATTTATTAAATAAACAATAATCGATTATTATTCGTAGTAGACAAAAATATATATTATTTATATAATTCATATATTTCATTCATTCAACAAACCGCAGCCCATGACCGGAATCAGTTTTCGTACGAAACGGATTTTTCTTAGAAGCCGATTATTCGGAAGGCGGGACTTGTGATGTCTCTTACCTGGAATGGAAGTAATACATTAGTGCTACCTGGATATAGAGGGTCCTATGCTAACAGAGTCATTCGTGTTCCGCCCGTCGTGGAAAGAACATATATTCTTTGTATATCGCACTGAATATTCGGTTATTGTGACCCAAGTGTTGTCGCTGGCTCAACCGTGTAGCTACAATTATTTGACGTGACTTAGCCGTGCAGATCAAAATGGCGTCGCAACGTTCTGAGTGTGGCGATAAAAACGAAAATAATAGAAAAGCTTATTGCTTTAATAATCTCAAAACAAGCAATGAAGAAGACAAATGTTTAAAAGAATTGGTCGGAAAGAAAAGGAAAAACGAAAACAGCTATGTTGAAGAAGAAAAATCGAGCAAAGTAAAAAATTTAGAAATACCGGAATCCATGGAAGGAATGAACGTTGAAGAGCAAAGTTCAAAAGGATTAAATTTAAAAAAACTGAACCTTCACAAAAGTTCTGACCGTAACAAGCAGATGGAGTTCTTTAGAACAAAACCAATGAAAAAGAGGAAAATCATAATATACCCTGTGACATTCTTGAAGTCAAAACTTGTTAATCCGTAGACAAAATTTGAACCAAAATATGTATACATTATAATATATTACAATAAGATCCGGCCGATTCAATAGAGATACAATCTTGTAAAGTGTCTGTAGGAATTTGTTCCCCGTCAGGAATGTCGGTAGAATCCATACTTCCGAATGAGGGTAGACGTGAATTGGCGGGCGAGGAGAATTATAATAACGATGTCACGCACACAATCACTTTATTACAATCCTTAATAACGAAATACAATTACGATAATTAATAGTGGTATATAATTGGTGACTTAGGTAAGACACTCCACCGAACATGTGATGCTAATGCGAGATGATAAACGATAATGCCTGCTCTCCGGCCGCGTTCCATTTTATATTTACTACCCACTGGTATTTAGGGATGGGATAAAAATGACTGTCGCCCTGTCGTCGATTCTTGTCTATGGCTTATCACATAAAATAATCGAGTACCACCAATTATTTAAACATGTGATTATTTTAAGGTGGCAATGATTTCTATCCCTATTCTCATCGGTCGCGTGCTCCAATGCTCGGTGTTGCGTCAGTGTCCAACTTCCGACACTTAAGTGTTGCCAAGAAAAATAAGTGATGCGCCGTCACGGCCATACTGGCACTCGCACGTCCTCGTGTGATCACTCATCTTTACAAGTCTTGTACTCCCCCGTTAATCTGCAAAGAGTATAGTAGATATGGCTCGTCCATCACTGACATATTTTGAGGATGAAAGACATCAGAAACTGAACACAACGATCGAGATCAGCATCCCTTCAACCAGCTGTCATCTTAAATGACAACGTGGATCGGATAACTAATCAGTGTCGAACAAACAAGGTACCATAACACTTATGGACACCTACTTCACAATATCCACAGAGGCGTCCCTTCGATCAGCCATCATCAGTTATGATGACATGAACCGGACAACCTCCCAGCGTTTCACAAACGCAATCACACACACAGGTCAAGATGATTCGGAACCTCGGCCTCGAAGAGCCAGTTCCTTACATCATCGTACTACTCGACCGCAGATCCACATAAATACACAAGACACCTCAAGACCTCGGCCCTCACAGAAGCCAGTCTGATATAACTAGAATTTTTACATTTAGAATTATTCCTCACGTTCTGAAACCGAGAGGGTACCTGAACCGGCAGTTATGGTACGTGAACTACAAATTGACGTGGTATCACTGTCATCACCAGATGATGCAGTCTCCATCTCTCCAACGTGAGCCGCCGTCTCGGCCTCCTCTGAGTCATTAAATAAGGTGGTAGATATATCTACTAAGCCTTCATAGCCCTCGGGTGCTGCTCGCAGGTTTTCGTGCGCGTGTTAAGGTCCTTTTTTTTTATGTATGGCCTGCCAAAACGACTCCACTCCGCCCGATGGAAAGCACAAGCAGAATCCAAGAGTGGCGGCCACCATACTCATTGCGGATGCAGACAATGCAGCATGGTGACCCACACCACGGCGGCCCAGTGACGCCTCTGCATCGTTGGGCCTCCGGTCCCGCACCCACCAACGAAACACGACAGCACGAACGCCGTCACCCCACGCCGATCCTCTATGCGAGGGCAGTACCGCCCCGATCGAGCCGGCTCATTCACGCTGAAATCAGCGTGGCTCTACTACCTATAATGTCGGTCGGTTAGATCCGTCAATATTTTTCAGTTCATACGTGTCATTTTCTAATACGTCTGTTATAATAAAAGGACCCCTAAATTTTCTATTTAATTTTGTCTGGTTCCTTTCACTACTTTCTAAGAAGACATAGTCTTCACAGCCGCTTTACCACGGTTGAATCGTGCTATTTCTGATGTACTCGCTTTCTAATGTTATCAGATGCTATACTACGAATTTGATCTAAGTCCAAACGAGATATTGTATTAGAATCAGATGCCAAAAGAGATAGGCCCAGAGGGCGCGCCCTGATTCCAGAGCTCTATAGGTGTATACACAGTTACCCGGGGACCGTGTACTATTCAAAGCTAATTGAACTTCCGGTAGTTCGTCGCGCCAGGTCTTGTTCGGATCGTTCTCTATAACGGTAAGTAAGCATTTTAGTGTACGCATTACACGTTCTACTTGACCGTTAGCTTTGCTTGTGCCCGTAGCGATAAAATGCAGCTCTATGGCGTGATCCTTACAGAATTGTTTAAAGTCCGCACTTATATAACTTCTACCCTGATCAGCAATGATACGCGTTCGTGCGCCAAAGAGGCAGACCGCCCATTTTTAACGCTCTTATAGCATTAGCCGCGTCTAGCGATATGGTATATTCGAGGAGGACGTACTTGGTAAAGGAATCGATTATAATCGCGATCGCGGAACTGGCAGCCAGAAACTGTTTTTATTTCGCTCAACTTTTCTGTAAAGTACGGTACGTACGTTACGTCATAGGTATGTGCTACGGTTTCAGGGATTTCTTTATTTTTATGTTTTCTAATAAGGTCACGAATCTCGCCATCACGGTTCTGTTCGACAGCCAACCACCCTTGGTGAAGTTCTACAAATTGCACTGTGTTACTTCTACTAGTTTTATCAGATGGTGGACTGACGTGAAAGTCATTAGAAATTACGCTTAGAACAGGATTTCTAGACAAGAAGTCAGCATGTTCCATGCTGGCATAGTTTCTAGTTCATACGAATGGTGTCATGATTCCGCGTCAGTTGTACGTCGTCTGAAATAGGACACAATTATAATAGGCGCCTCACGATTGAATATTGTTAGTACCGGCACTGAGCTAAGTATTTTAACAATTTTTATTTGAATACTGTCATGAATATCCGTCCATTTTATTGCCCCTTTAATTACGTCAGCGGATAAAGTGGGCCTACAATACGAGTATAGTTAGGTATAAATTTTCTGAAGTAAGAAGCAAGACCCAAGAACTGCCTGACCTGAGTAGCAGTCCTTGGAGTAGGAGCATCGACTAAGGCTTGCACTTTCCTAGGATTCGGAGTAACTTCTCCTGCTCTAATAACATAACCTAGGTAATGTACTTCTGCTTTCATGAATTTACATTTCTTTATGTTAAAAGAAAAACCCGCATTTGATAATGCTTTCAGAGTTAAATCTAAACGTTCTAGTCCCCGAGAAATATTATCAGAGAAACAAAGGACATTGTTAGGTACTCATACTGACCATCTGGGGTCACAAATGCTGTCCGGGCAATACTATCCCCATTTGGGTCTACTAAAATCCGATGATATCCTGATGCCATGTCAAGGTAGGAAAAGAAATACGGGGCAGTGGGAAATGCTCGGGGCGCGTGTTGGTGTTTAGTTCTCTATAATCAACACACAGCTTATCAGTATTGTCTTTCTTTTTCACAAGAAGTGATGATGTTCTCCTAGCCGATTTCGGCCACGACGGCCAGTCTCAACAGAGACCAACCAACTACGCAGGGGATATTATAGTGCACAAATGTGTGCGCGAACACAAGTGCACTCACTGTTCCCTCTCTCTCATTAATCCGATGGGACGGTTTACCGACACGATCGGGGAGAGATCAGGCGCTGGACCGACAGCTTTACGTGCTCTCCGAGGCACGGGGGTTCAGACCCCAACTTCCAAACTCCGAGCTGTTATTTTAGTGTTTCTATAATCAGAAAAACTCAATAACACTTTTGGCCCGACCCGGGATTCGAACCCGAGACCTCTTGATCAGCAGTCGTATACGTCAACCGCTAGACCAACGAGGCAGTTCTCTCTCACGAGAAGTATGGGGCTTGCAAATGGTGAGGAACTCTCGCGAATAACTCCCGCTTCTAAAAGGGCTGAAACTTTTTCTTTTACAATTTCTCTTTCTATAGGAGACAACCTATACGTCGTCTAACCTATCCGAAAAATGCCAGTAGAGACGCGACGCGTGGGTATACCGTCGATAAAGAATTCAGCATATTTCCGTAGAACTGTAACTAATCTAATTTTGTCCTCACCATTTAAGTCAGTATCGATACTATCAAGACTAGCTTGGCTCTGTTTTTCGCTGATATTCACTTCCTTTTGTACCAAAAAAAACAATATGGCGATTGTCTATTTGTACGTTGATACCCTTCTCTAATAAATCCCTACCTATAATCACTTCGTCGCTTATCGTTCCGTCTGGCACTATATGAAATAGTAAAGTTAATGTGATATTTTGTATACGAACACGGCTTTACATATTACGGTCTCTTTACCTAAACCTGAGAGGTAAACCACGTCACTATATACAATATCCGAGAACTTTCTGGCTGTACTACTGGTCACTAACGAACAAGCAGACCCACTATCAAAGAGAAAAGGAACGAGCTCACCCGATTCTGTGTTGAGTGTGCTTCCAGTCGATTTGTGTTCACAGATGTGTACCTCCTTCGTTGTTGCAGCTCCACTTCCTCCTTTGCGCTCTGCACAGGTCGAAGCGACATGTCCAGTCTGTCCGCATATGTAGCAAGTAATCCTGAATTTATCTGAAATCTTCTATATCTGCATTTTGCAATAGGTTTGTCCGTTGGGGTTTCTCACTGCTATTCTCCTCAGTTGGTTGCCCTGCGTATCCCACTTCTGATGTAGGAATTTGTTCCCCGTCAGGAATGTCGGTAGAATCCATACTTCCGAATGAGGGTAGACGTGAATTGGCGGGCGAGGAGAATTATAATAACGATGTCACGCACACAATCACTTTATTACAATCCTTAATAACGAAATACAATTACGATAATTAATAGTGGTATATAATTGGTGACTTAGGTAAGACACTCCACCGAACATGTGATGCTAATGCGAGATGATAAACGATAATGCCTGCTCTCCGGCCGCGTTCCATTTTATATTTACTACCCACTGGTATTTAGGGATGGGATAAAAATGACTGTCGCCCTGTCGTCGATTCTTGTCTATGGCTTATCACATAAAATAATCGAGCACCACCAATTATTTAAACATGTGATTATTTTAAGGTGGCAATGATTTCTATCCCTATTCTCATCGGTCGCGTGCTCCAATGCTCGGTGTTGCGTCAGTGTCCAACTTCCGACACTTAAGTGTTGCCAAGAAAAATAAGTGATGCGCCGTCATGTCTATCCTAGTGTTTTTATTATTATAATTTGTTTGATTCCTTTGTACTGATTGACTGTTGTTTTAGTCATAATTTTGTATTAGTCATAATATGCGAAGTTCTAAGAGGTTTGTTATTTCTAATTGACTTCATTTTTATTGTATGTAAATTTTTAGATTAAATGTTACAATTTTATTTCTTATGTTTATTTTCACTCATTGGTATTATATACTTTATACTTGTATTAACAGCGTAAATCAGCTTTTCTGTATTCGTTTTTTTTTCTCTTCCATGTCTCCAGGATGTTATTTTTTAATTTGGAAATTACTATTATTGCTCGTTTACGGTGTTGTAACATACATACTGTAACGTCGTAGTATCGACTTATACACTAGAAATTATAACCTATTCGTTTTGCAAACATTTCCTTGTTGTGAGTTTAGTTTTGACAGATGTCACATCAGTTTGACATAATCTATGGAAATTTGGTAGACTGATCGATTTATTTAAGAGTTGTCCCTTCCGATGGCGCTCTGAGGTAATTTTGTGGCTGGGAACACTCTACTAGTTTGTCATCCTTTTTCCGGTCGAACACTGAGAGAGAGTGGTTGACATATTTTAACAATTTGTTGGTTCTTGTTGAATCGTTCTTAATTTGGCTAATCACCACGGTCCATGGCCAGATAAATGCGGCGGAAGATGCCCCGCTGTTAGTTATCGTGAATTAACGGTTATTTCGACTTTTTCGGGTAAGTGAAAATGGTGACTCCACGTTCGACAAGCACGTTTGTTGTTGAAGCGAATTTTGCTAAAAATAGTTGATTTCACTTACAGAAACTAACATCGAAAGATTCGCCAAGGGATTCGTTGGATTTTCTAAGGATTTGACACGTTATTTTGTTACTTGCTATTGTTTGGAGCTTTGAAGAATTTTTGAAATATTGTTGATAAAAGAAACTCTGGTAAGTACTGAATAGTTACTATTGAGATTAGGATTGATAACCAAAGTGATAAAGTACCTAATTAACCAGTGAATTATCTTTGTTTTAGCCGGAAGCGCGGGGTTTCTTTCTTTATTTCTTTTTTTTACTTTTCTTTTTTTCTTATATTTTTATACTGGAATTTTTCTGGGATATTAGTATTATCCTCATTAGAACATTACATTTTTTATAACCTATTTTTACAAAGGTTTGTTGTGTAAAGTTGCTCCCCATTTACATTAAATTAACCATGAATCTACCTATGGCATTGGTATAATAGCCATAGAAGCAAGAGGCTGCCTTAACTTCAACGGGTGAAGAAGCCAAAGAGAAGGACAGCCAGACATCTCCTGTCTGGCTCATGTAACGTAGAATTTTAACTTAAGAGGATTGCAATGACAACAGAAACAGTAACCAGTGTAGCGCTACTATAAGCATAGGTTATCCGTTTATAAGACCCTACCCTTCAGATACTACGGGTTAATAAATCTGCTTTTAAACTATTTGTTCATCAGTCAGTACTCCCCGCCCTAGATTAAGGGTTCAATGTTGGCCGAGTTATCCACGGCATTAGTTTGTTATTTTTTAAGTGATCTGTAAGTTACCATTGGGAGTAATATCAGATCAGATTTGCACCTGGCGCCCGAGATTTTAATTTGTTCAATTTTTTTATTAGTTTTAATTCTGGTGACAGATCAGGTTTTTTTTGTTTGTTTGTTTGTTGGTTAACTTCCAGTGGTAGCAAAGACACATTTTAGTTTTCATTCATTTATTATTCATTTATTTAGTTCTCATTCATTTATTTGTTCACACACAATTAACACTATATTTTTTATTTTTTTATATTACAATACATAAATAATAATGTACACGAAATTGTAAGTCTGCATTTTTAAAACAGTCACTTATGGAGTTTCTTGCCGGTTCTTCTCCATAGGAATGACATTTTGGAACCGTGCCCCTAGAATCAGCAATGTAAAATTTCAAAAGTGCCTGAAAATGCCTATGTACTGAAAATAAAAAATATATATTTTGATTTCGATTTTCATTTATCAATACCTACACATGATATTAGAATTATTAGTTTCGAAACGAGTAACATTGTGTAAGGGTTTTACATTTTTTCTGATATATCTCTTATCGTCTCATCACCTGCCAATTAACATGTTAAGGTTTTATAGTCCTCGAACCCTTAATAGATTTACATTATCAAGTTCCTCTCCGGCTACAACTTGTGCTTGACCATTTCCAGTTCGGGTCGAATAGTTGTCCGTCAATTACAACCATTTGATATATGTCTGGACATAATTTAACTACAATATGAGACATAGTATTCTTAGGAATGGGCGTCACCCTTCAAGTGACCTTTTATTACGACCTATCTTATGGGAACAAAATGAATACGAACAATGAAAAATAAAAGCAAGACAAACCCAAGAAGACACACTAACTACTGCAGAATAGCATATTTGCACGTGTAAGGAGCAATTCACTTGAAACTTTACCAATTGAAACATCAAAACGAAGAAGTCCAAATGATGAGGTGCATGTAGAAACAAAAATATATGACACGAATGATAAACAAGCCAAAAATCCAAAATCAAGCCTACAAAAAGGAAAGCGGAGTCTAGTCCTGAATGGACGAAGAAAAATAGTAAGGTAAATAAGACAACATATGCCGTAACAACAGAAAACAGATTTCAGATCTTGGAGTCAATAAGTAACGATGATCCCATTAAACATTATTTTTACGGGAATTAACGCGATCACTTATTAAAATGTATTATACATACCTCTGATTTGGATAACAACACAAACACATATAGTGTTTATAAAATAGACTGCAGCTGCGGAAGTTCGTATATAGGCCAAACGAAGCGGACTATTGCTGAAAGGGTCAAATAACATATTGCTGCTGGGAAGAACCAACAGACGAGGAAATCAGCGATTGCAGAACATGCACTCGATGCAGGCATCAACCACTGGATTGAATTTCACCGCACACAAGTCCTCTCCCCCGAACGTCACTTTTACTCAAGAGTTGTACGTGAAGCTATTGAGATTAAAAAACATAAAACAGTATTGAAAAACATACCGCCTCGCTTTTCTGCGCAGTCGGATAAACACCAGAATAGGAACACATCGGTTTGCTTACAGAATAGGGACACTGTTAGTGTGGTATGTGACGGTACATGGCGAAACAAATTTATCAATAAAATCGAAAATGTGCGGGTGGACGAAAAACCTTCTGCTTCAAGGATTCGACGACGGAGGTCAATTGCCGCTGAGCCAGTCAGCCTGTGACCACGGCCAGTGCAATCTGATCGAAACGTCAGGCAAATCAGAGGTATGTATAATACCTTGTGTAATAATACCCTAATAAGTGATCGCGTTAATTCCCGTAAAAATAATTGTTAATGTCTCATGGAACGCGAAAGTTTAAAAGTTAGTATAACGATGATCCCAGTCTACAACCTAAGGAGCCTAAACCGCCAAAACCAGAACCAAAATTTGTCACGGGGGTAATAGACATAACGAAATTAAAAGAACTCCTCTCCTCGATTGCAAGCAACGATTATTATACTATGATAACTCAGAGGTCAGGCCTTATAGTCAAAATAATGTCAAAAATATACGAGCTATCTTTATACAGAACAATGTTACATACAAACTTAAAAGCGAAAGAGCCTATAAAGTAGTATTGTGTGGCTTGCACTCATCAGAGAATACAGATCTTGTTAAAAAAGAGCTTTTTGAAATGGGACATGAAATACGACACATTACAAATGTCAAACATAAAACTACAAAACAACCGCTTCCCTTATTCTATATAGATCTTGAGCCCAAACACAAAAACAAAGAATTTTTTCAAAGTCAATAGAGGAAAAAATTAGACATCTTACAGTGTAAAAGATGTCAAAGATTCGGACATGTAAAAAACCAATGCAATAGACCCTTTAGATGTGTAAAATGTGGGGATGAACACTCAACAACAAGCTGTGTAAAAAGACCTGACACTGAGGCAACTTGTGCGAACTGTCAAGAAAAACATCCAGCAAGTTACAAAGGCTGCACAAAATACAACCAGTACAAAGAACTACTTACAAAAAATAAAACAGTTAAGAGCAAAGAAACTGATAAGAACAGAAACATCATAATCCAAAACCAAAAAAACCAACAAATTATGAACTACAGTCCCTTGAATCATTCGAAAGCAAATGTGACAAGCGACAAAATATGAAAACACAGCAGGATCATTAACCGACATCAAGGACCCAAATAATTTTGGTGAAGTGGTAGACGCCATGTTTAACAAATTCCACAACATAATAAATATTATGTTAGACAACATGATGGATCGTATGATCAAATTAATCACAGGCCTTATAAAGCTTAGAATAATCACCTGGAATGCTAACGGGCTAACAGAACATTGACAGGAACTCGAACTCTTCCTGAAACTTGAAAGAGTCGACGTGGCTTTAATCTCAGAAACAAGATTTACGCCAAAAACTCACTTTAGACGTAAATATTACATAGTGTACGCTACAAATCACCCTTCAGGTAATTCACTTGAAGAGACTGCAGTTATAATATAAGAGAACATCAAACATTATCTATTTGGGGAAAAAAACTGAAAAGATGCACGCAACTTCGGTCGGGATCCAGAATAACAAAACTGAAACAACAGTGTCTGCTATTTACTGTACAGCCTTTATATCTGTACACGTGGATCCCGCGACAGCAATAGATAATATACAAACCCACCGAAGTGGAGAAGTGGCTAGATAAATGGCGTATTAGAGTCAATCAGGTAAAATCTGTTCATGTTACCATCACCCTGAGAAGGCAGACGTGGCCCCCAGTAATTTCATAATAAAGAAGTTCCTCAAGCTGAGGATGTCAAATATCTGGGTATGCATCTGGATCGAAGACTTATCTGGAGAAAGCATATCTGGACCAAGCGTAAACAGCTTAATACAAAAGTCAGATCAATGTACTGGCTGATAGGAATCAAATCAAACCTGTCACATGAAAGCAAGGTAGCTATTTACCATCCATCCTTAAACCACTCTGGACTTACGGAATCCAATTGTGGGGTACTGCTAGCAATAGCAACAGTGGAGATTCTGGAACGATTTCAGAGTAAGTCATTGAGAGCCATGCTAGATATACCCTACTATGTGACCAACAAATGTATGTACAAGGACCTAAAGATCGCCACCGTCAAACAGGAGATTACTAGATATAGTGAAAGCTATCAGGCGAGATTATCAACTCACGTCAATAAACTGGCATCCAAACTAGAAGGAACGGGAAGTATTATGTGTCCCCGACTGAAACGACATAGTATCTCTACACTTACCGTGAGATTTGACGACCCCAGAAGAAAGGGATTAATAGGAATTCCTTCTGATAACAAGACATAGATCAATACCTCATCTAAATGGCTTATTGTGTTAGCACAAATTGCCAAGTCACAGAATAATATAAGAAAAAAAAGTCATTTGTTGGTTATTTTTTTGTAAAATAACTAACAATTAAACAATTCTTAACTGTATAAAACCACGATTAACATTTAATTAATTGTTAGTTGTATTTTTTTACAAATACAATTGATCAATTGTTAATCATTAATTGTTTAATCAAATAAAATTTTCCCAACACTGTTAGTTAGTAAAGGCGAAAACATTGAGTCCTCATTTCAAATATTTTAGTAAAATTCAACCATCATTTACTTCTCAACAAATGGCTTGTCGTAATTTTTTTTTGTTAACTAATTCACTGAAGTTTTTACCACTCACGAAAAATTAGCTTGATAGTGTTGCACCCTAGGAAATGGGTCTCGTATCGAGAGTTGAGGACATTGCCACCTAGCGACAGGTAGCGTACGACTGTGGAGGTTATGTTATATTCTGTTATGTTATGTTCGGCGCAAGATGGCGCTAGATTACTTGTTCTGGTAATTTCTATTAAGCCTAGAATAATCTATCGAATTTTATAATCTTTCTAGAGATTTCAAAATCATATATAAGAGGAGCGTGTTAGCCGTACGAGTCAGTATTCACGATACAGCAGAACATCGAAGCGATCTTCTAGTGTGACTAACAAAGTGATTTAGCGATTTTTTATTGTAAAGGTGTTGTTAATAAATAGTTTTTTTTTTTGGAATCAACCGACTATCTTTATTTATTTAATACCCGGTTCGTAACAATAATAATAACTTGTAAAATTTGTTCCTAAAAATATGAATTTTTAAATTTTTAAAAATGTGGTATGGTTCACAGACAATTTTCAAGTTCGCACGCCCACCGAAATCTAACTTCAAGTTTTGATTTTCTGGCTGTATGGTAGAGTGTGACCATAATTTTGCCAATGTCATGTTTTTGAAAGACAAACTGTCAAAGGATTTAATGTAGAGCTCCAGTAGAGCCGGAAAAAAATAATTTATTTTGCAAAATGAAATTTAAGAAATACTAATTTGTTGACTTTTACAGGCATAAATTAATTAATAAACACGTATAAATTAGCAGTACACATATAATTAAATATTAATATTCTAAAATTTTAATAAAATAAAAATCATGTTTCTTTGTTTATTGATGATAGAACTATAGTTTAATTTTGTTAACGGTTATACACTTACCTAAAAAATACACAAAAGGAGTGAAAACCCGTGTTAAGAGTAATTTAAGGGACGTGGGGAGAGGAATATGAGCGGGAATGAATTCATAAATAGGGAATCTAGTCTTGGGGCAATTAAAAAATATGTGATTTGCGGTTCCCTCATCGAGTCCACATTCGCAGATAGACCCATTTCTAATTCTGAGTTTAGCCAAAAATACAGGAGTACATGAGTGGTTTAGTCTTAACCGACAAATTGTGGAAGTAGTGTCCTTATTCAATTTTTTAAATTTAGCAACACCGAAATCTATTTGCGCTAATCTTTTGACATTGTATTGATGTGCTCAACATAATTATTATCAATAAAATTAAGAAGTATGAAGGATTGCTAAAGAGAAGTATTTATTTATGAAGTCTATAATAAGGGTATGAATGATATAATAAGGCTTAAAAGTCATATACACACTTGTAAAGCCTCTGAATACAAAAAATATTAAATTTAAATTAAATTAGCACCGATTTAAGTACCTAATGAATAGTGTAATAAAAAAAATGTGTTTTGGTGTGAATAACAAATAAGTAAACTAATAAACTGAAATGGTCTTGGCTTGCTATCACTGGGTGTGAACAAACAAACAAAATTCCGGCAACCTCGAAGAAAATATAATGATAATAATAAAAAAAAAATCTCGGGCGCCAGGTGCCGGTTTTAGAAATAAACCATCCAGTGGTAACTTGCCAAAAACCTAAAAAATAATAAATAACGCCGTGGATAACTCGGCCAGCCTTGGACCCCTTAATCTAGGGCGGGGATCTTAGGGGGAATGTTAGGGCAATCAATTTTAAGAAATTCTTCCTTTTCAAGGGTTCTACAGTCCGACAACGTTGTCGCTTCTACCAATGGGAAAATCCGGTAAAACTTTCTGAAAATATCTGCAACCGAAAGAATAAATTCATGTCCAGAGTAAATTTCAGGCAAAATTCTAATTACATCAACCAAGAGCACTACCCCAGGGCGGTCCAACTTTTCAGGATCAACCAGAGCACCCGAAGACGGAGACATGCTGTGTTCATAGGCCTTACGAATGTTACCAGATTTAATATTTTTGTGGACTTCATTAAACATGCCATTCCAAAAATAATGTTGTTTTATTTGCTCAATAGTTTTATGAATTTGAAGGTCAGAACTAATTTCATCATGTTTTAATTTAATAGTACCAAAAATGGGTTCTTTAGGACTACTTTAGAATGTTATCTACTAACCTGTAAACCCGAAAATTTTTTTTCAACAATTGAAAATTCTTTATTACAAGTGACCTCGTCAGGGCGTTCAGTATGTCTAACAATTTTTTTAAACATCCAGTCATCCCTAGTTTTCTCAGAAACCGGAGCTCGATGGGGCCTAATCAGTTCTTTTGACTCTTGCGAGTTTTTCTGGGCCGAATTGCACACATTACAAAACTTGGTGACAACTCCCAACTTCTGGCACTTGAAACCCGGAATTCAACCCCGGAAAATCAAACCCGGAATTGAAAGACAATTTTTATAAGTGTGTCCGATTGGCTTAGACTTCAAACAAATAATGTTAGTATCATCTGACCTAACAGCGTTAGACTGTACTTTTACAAAATCAAAAGGTTGGGAAGAATCTTTAAGAGATTCCCGGTGGTTATCAAAAACTTCCAACTCCTTACCTAAACTCACAAAATCATCAAGCGTAGAAATCTGTCTACTAAAAACATAAGGACCCTAAATTGGCAACAGTTGTGCTTAATTATAGTTATGATCACCGACTCTGGAATAGGGGTGCCAAGGTGACTAGTAATATCGATAAGTTCTGAAATGAAATCTGGAAGTGACTCACTAGGCTTCTGTTTGCGGGTACAAAGGTCATGCCCCATAAGGTAGTCATAATCAGGCCTATCAAAACGTTTCGAGTAAAGCAACCCTAAGCTCATACCACGAAGAGATATTTTTATGAGTAACACGGAACCACTTGTCTGCGATACCAGCAAGAAGATCAGGGAACGAAGCAACCAACAAAAACTCATTAAAGTTCCTAGACAAGAAGTACTCCTCAACCCGAGCAATGAATTCTCTAACACAGGTAGTACCGTCAAAAACAATCTTGCTTTTAGTCAAATCAGGTGGCCTCGAAGTAAAAATAGGCAATTCTTGCTAATGTGCTCATTCATGGTGCTGAACGAAGGCAATCCTGGTGCATGAGCAGTAGAACAATGAACATCCGACAAATCCGGTATGCAATTAATCTCCGCAGGCAAACGGTGGACATTGAACTCCCTTGTCCATAATGAAAACCGACGATAACCACAAAACTCTAAGGTAGAAGTCAAGTGTTAAGTATTTCAAAGCAAAGTCAAATCCAAATTTATCCAAAAGCGAAATGTTATGAAAAGTTTAAATTTATTTCAATGCGAAATGATGAGAAAAGTTATTTTTTTAAAGCAAAGTCAATCCCGAGTTCATTTAAAAGTGAATGTTGTAAAAAGATAAGTTTACATTTATTTATAAGCTAAATGATAAGAAAAGCAAAGTTATTCAAAGCAAAGCCAATTCAAGTTCATTCAAAAGTGAAGCCTTGTGAAAAGATAAGTTTAAATTTATTTAAAAGTTAAATTATAGGAAATGTTAAGTTTTAATATAAATTTCTAATTCTTAAATTAAAAAGCATCTGTAGATTGCAATAACCACTCACAATTATTGTAAAAGCTAGGTAATATAAAGCTAAGCTAGGCTGAGTTAAGTTCAATTTACAAAAAGTTAAAATATAATATCTCCAATACTAATGTTTATCAAAGTGAAGCATTATTTTAAAGATGAACAATATCAAGCTATGATTGACAATAGTCAAAGCAAAAGCTTTGCCGAGTAGACTTTATACAAACACATCCAAAATTATTAAATTGTAAAACACAATGTTGAAATAAACTATACCCTTAATAGATAATACAATAAGCAGTGGAAAAACCTTAATTATTGTTGTTTTGTTAAAGTAAAAATAAACATTGTGTGTAAAGGTCACAATGGTGTAAAACAATTGTAGCAAAATTGCAAATAAAACCATACTAAATGTTAACAATGAATAATAACAACAAATAAAACACAAAAACAAAGAATAATGTTTAAAAAAGTAGGATGCAATAACAGTATCCAATTTAACCTTCAGAAACTACTTCAGTCCCTGTGCGCTGGCGACAAATTGTAATATAAAAAAAAAAATTAAAATGTGTTTTGGTGTGAATAACAAATAAGTAAACTAATAAACTGAAATGGTCTTTGCTTGCTACTAAATTGGCAGAACATCACTTTCATCTGTCAAAAATCAAACTTCAAACTATGAAATGTAAACAAAATGAATAGGTTATAATGTCCATTGTAAATGTCGTCCCACAAGACGTTACAATAGTTTCTAAAGCACTTACATATACTAGATTGTTCATATGTGGAATTAGGTGTTGAACCACCTGCTGGCATTTTTGCACAATTTTCAAATTTCATCAACTTGTCGACAACTGCCTGTACTATCTACAATCACAAAATGTCTCAACTCTCTGACATTCAAGTGGCCCAGAGCAGTTTAGAAGAGAGCTTCACCAAGAGAATGGCTCAGCTGGAAGCACAACTGCTGACTAGGGGGAACACAAAGGAAACCGTTGCACAAGTCTCTGACGAATTAGGGCATTCCGGGAACTGATGTTCACCATGCTGGGTCTGCTCCTCATGCAGATCAATGAATGTGCTAAAATGGTAGATAACATAGAGACACACCATTGACGCAAGGTACTTGTGGTCTTCGGAGTGCATGAGGCCATCAGGGATAATTGCTGCAGTGGGACCTTGCTGAGCATACTTAACCAGAGAATGGTTGGGGTCTCTGCAGTGGAGACTCGAGCTGCTATATGGAAGGCGATGAGGAAGTTGAAGGGTTCCGGCATCACTGTAAGAGAGTTTTTAACTAGAACCTGGCAGACGGCATGGCCAGACAGTACTTTGGCATGTCGGCCTGCTGGACACAGAATGGCACTATTGTCGTCAAGCCCTCTGATAACAGCCGTCAAAAGATAACATCAATGGACGAGCTGGAGCCTCTCATAGCAAAAAGCAACATCCCCGCCCAAAGCAACTACGAGCACAACCACTAAAAGTTCACAACAACATTAATCTTAATCTCATCACAACTGACAGCAATTAAAGATCAAGTTCCTAGCAATTGAGCTAACGTCACTAATATAACTTTGCGTTAACAGTATCCATAACATATACACTTTCTTATTTGTTTACATTAAATCTATCATACCGACGCCATTTCTAAAGCGATATCACCAAATTTTTTGATCGCTTAATGAACGTTCAAACGCATGGATATCGTTTCGTTTGCGTTTGTCAAAAGTGTAACTTGGCTAGCTTTTGCTAACTTTTGTATGGAGTTTGGCATCGAATTTGTAGAAACGATCACTTTCCATTCCATCACTACGAACAAACGTCAACTTGGCTAAGAGTTTCTAAATGGAAACAAGTCACGTGATCAAAACAAAATATTAGCCAATGACACACGAGAACGCGATTCGTTAACGATTGCAGAATAACGAACGCTTGTAACTTGGCTAGGGGGGCTGGTCTCATGTGTAAGTATGATTATTTTGTTACTATTCAAAAGAAACAACTACGTTTAAAGCCCTAGCGATAGAACAATAATTCATCTTCACTTCATTCATTTCAGCAACGCCCAACGGTAGACCGAGTCTCTCGGTAACATTTTAGTCCGCCATTGCATATTTTATGCATAAAGTTATTTAATAAATAAACAATA
Organism: Spilosoma lubricipeda; assembly: GCA_905220595.1. Taxonomy (NCBI): domain Eukaryota; kingdom Metazoa; phylum Arthropoda; class Insecta; order Lepidoptera; family Erebidae; genus Spilosoma; species Spilosoma lubricipeda. The sequence goes on along the minus strand of HG992296.1, from coordinate 10,076,752 downwards.
ATCGATTATTATTCGTAGTAGACAAAAATATCTATTATTTATATAATTCATATATTTCATTCATTCAACAAACCACACCCCATGATGGAATCAGTTTTCGTACGAAACGGATTTTTCTTAGAAACCGATTGTTCGGAAGGCGGGACTTGTGATGTCCCTTACCTGGAATGGAAGTAATACATTAGTGCTGCCTGGATATAGAGGGTCCTATGCTAACAGAGTCATTCGTGTTCCGCCCGTCGTGGAAGGAACATATATTCTTTGTATATCGCACTGAATATTCGGTTATTGTGACCCAAGTGTTGTCGCTGGCTCAACCGTGTAGCTACAATTATTTGATGTGACTTAGCCGTGCAGATCAAAATGGCGTCGCAACGTTCTGAGTGTGGCGATAAAAACGAAAATAATAGAAAAGCTTATTGCTTTAATAATCTCAAAACAAGCAATGAAGACAAATGTTTAAAAGAATTGGTCGGAAAGAAAAGGAAAAACGAAAACAGCTATGTTGAAGAAGAAAAATCGAGCAAAGTAAAAAAGTTAGAAATACCGGAATCCATGGAAGGAATGAACGTTGAAGAGCAAAGTTCAAAAGGATTAAATTTAAAAAAACTGAACCTTCACAAAAGTTCTGACCGTAACAAGCAGATGGAGTTCTTTAGAACAAAACCAATGAAAAAGAGGAAAATCATAATATACCCTGTGACATTCTTGAAGTCAAAACTTGTTAATCCGTAGACAAAATTTGAACCAAAATATGTATACATTATAATATGATACAATAAGATCCGGCCGATTCAATAGAGGCGCTGAATAAGTGTTGAAACACTTTTCATAAAACACTTGAATATAATCATCAGTTACATTCGAGCATTTTACATAACCTGTTTCAACACTCACTCGATGCCAACAAAAGTAGGTTTTTTAAAATACAATCTTGTAAAGTGTCTATCCTAGTGTTTTTATTAATATAATTTGTTTGATTTCATTGTACTGATTGACTGTTGTTTTAGTCATAATTTTGTATTAGTCATAATATGCGAAGTTCTAAGAGGTTTGTTATTTCTAATTGACTTCATTTTTATTATATGTAAATTTTTAGATTAAATGTTACAATTTTATTTCTTATGTTTATTTTCACTCATTGGTATTATATACTTTATACTTGTATTAACAGCGTAAATCAGCTTTTCTGTATTCTTTTTTTTTCTCTTCCATGTCTCCAGGATGTTATTTTTTTATTTGGAAATTATTATTTTTGCTCGTTTACGGTGTTGTTACATACATAAATAATAATGTACACGAAATTGTAAGTCTGCATTTTTAAAACAGTCACTTATGGAGTTTCTTGCCGGTTCTTCTCCATAAGAATGACATTTTGGAACCGTGCACCTAGAATCAGCAATGTAAAATTTCAAAAGTGCCTGAAAATGCCTATGTACTGAAAATAAAAAAAATACATTTTGATTTCGATTTTCATTTATCAATACCTACATATGATTTAGTTTCGAAACGACGTATGCATTTTGTAAGGGTTTTACATTTTTTCTGATATATCTCTTATCGTCTCATCACTTGCCAATTAACATGTTAAGGTTATATAGTCCTCGAACCCTTAACAGATTTACATTATCAAGTTCCTCTCCGACTACAAGTTGTGCTTGTACATTTCCAGTTCGGGTCGAATAGTTGCCCGTCTAGCACAACCATTTGATATATGTCAGGACATAATTTAACTACAATATGAGACATAGTAGGCAAATCAACTCTAACGATACAACGAAGCATAAGATCAGCCGATGTCCACGTCATGTCGGGTGATATGGGCGGCCGGTCCTAAATATCTATTGTATTTCGTTCGTTAGTTCGGGCAACAGAGAGAAATGACACGTGGCTATATTCTCGCGTTGCTACCTGTGTCCCTCTCCTCAACAAGAGTATCGGGTGTACATATTTACGTTATGTATACCCGTGTTGTTTAGTTTATAAGACATTCATTCATTCATCTTGGTGTCCTTGATGTTTGATGTAAATATTACACAAGTATATAATTTTACCTCGCTGTTTTATTCATCGCTTCCTTCAACTGCCTGAGCTACGCAATCATCTCACCTCACACGACAACATAACACAGAGGTACTGGGTACCTAAACAATGTAATATATTTCGTTTGAGCTTTTGATTCACTGAGCTTCGGCGTCGTCGTGCGCTCTGAACAATATTTACATAAAAATGTTTCAAATAAAACTTTTACCTACACATTTTAACTATTTCAAAAGTCATAGAATGCGAGACGTTAGCAAAATTATTATTCTATTAGTTAATGACTCACTAAATGATTAAGGCGCATTGGTTTCGTGCAACACATACAAAGGGCGATACAAAAGCCTGCACATTTATATACCCTTACTGCTTATTTTCTTAGAATAGTAACTAAAAAAATATTGCCTGACCCCTGGTCTCAGGTGTAAGTATGATTATTTTGTTACTATTCAAAAGAAACAACTACGTTTAAAGCCCTAGCGATAGAACAATAATTCATTTTCACTTCATTCATTTCAGCAACGCCCAACGGTAGACCGAGTCTCTCGGTAACATTTTAGTCCGCCATTGCATATTTTATGCATAAAGTTATTTAATAAATAAACAATAATCGATTATTATTCGTAGTAGACAAAAATATCTATTATTTATATTATTCATATATTTCATTCATTCAACAAACCGCAGCCCATGACCGGAATCAGTTTTCGTGCGAAACGGATTTTTCTTAGAAGCCGATTGTTCGGAAGGCGGGACTTGTGATGTCCCTTACCTGGAATGGAAGTAATACACTAGTGCTACCTGGATATAGAGGGTCCTATGCTAACAGAGTCATTCGTGTTCCGCCCGTCGTGGAAAGAACATATATTCTTTGTATATCGCACTGAATATTCGGTTATTGTGACCCAAGTGTTGTCGCTGGCTCAACCGTGTAGCTACAATTATTTGACGTGACTTAGCCGTGCAGATCAAAATGGCGTCGCAACGTTCTGAGTGTGGCGATAAAAACGAAAATAATAGAAAAGCTTATTGCTTTAATAATCTCAAAACAAGCAATGAAGACAAATGTTTAAAAGAATTGGTCGGAAAGAAAAGGAAAAACGAAAACAGCTATGTTGAAGAAGAAAAATCGAGCAAAGTAAAAAAGTTAGAAATACCGGAATCCATGGAAGGAATGAACGTTGAAGAGCAAAGTTCAAAAGGATTAAATTTAAAAAAACTGAACCTTCACAAAAGTTCTGACCGTAACAAGCAGATGGAGTTCTTTAGAACAAAACCAATGAAAAAGAGGAAAATCATAATATACCCTGTGACATTCTTGAAGTCAAAACTTGTTAATCCGTAGACAAAATTTGAACCAAAATATGTATACATTATAATATGATACAATAAGATCCGGCCGATTCAATAGAGGCGCTGAATAAGTGTTGAAACACTTTTCATAAAACACTTGAATATAATCATCAGTTATATTCGAGCATTTTACATAACCTGTTTCAACACTCACTCGATGCCAACAAAAGTAGGTTTTTTAAAATACAATCTTGTAAAGTGTCTATCCTAGTGTTTTATTAGTATAATTTGTTTGATTTCATTGTACTGATTGACTGTTGGTTTAGTCATAATTTTGTATTAGTATGCGAAGTTCTAAGAGGTTTGTTATTTCTAATTGACTTCATTTTTATTGTATGTAAATTTTTAGATTAAATGTTACAATTTTATTTCTTATGTTTATTTTCACTCATTGGTATTATATACTTTATACTTGTATTAACAGCGTAAATCAGCTTTTCTGTATTCGTTTTTTTTTTCTCTTCCATGTCTCCAGGATGTTATTTTTAATTTGGAAATTATTATTTTTGCTCGTTTACGGTGTTACATACATAAATAATAATGTACACGAAATTGTAAGTCTGCATTTTTAAAACAGTTACTTATGGAGTTTCTTGCCGGTTCTTCTCCATAAGAATGACATTTTGGAACCGTGCACCTAGAATCAGCAATGTAAAATTTCAAAAGTGCCTGAAAATGCCTATGTACTGAAAATAAAAAATAAACATTTTGATTTCGATTTTCATTTATCAATACCTACATATGATTTAGTTTCGAAACGACGTATGCATTTTGTAAGGGTTTTACATTTTTTCTGATATATCTCTTATCGTCTCATCACTTGCCAATTAACATGTTAAGGTTATATAGTCCTCGAACCCTTAACAGATTTACATTATCAAGTTCCTCTCCGGCTACAAGTTGTGCTTGTACATTTCCAGTTCGGGTCGAATAGTTGCCCGTCTAGCACAACCATTTGATATATGTCAGGACATAATTTAACTACAATATGAGACATAGTAGGCAAATCAACTCTAACGATACAACGAAGCATAAGATCAGCCGATGTCCACGTCATGTCGGGTGATATGGGCGGCCGGTCCTAAATATCTATTGTATTTCGTTCGTTAGTTCGGGCAACAGAGAGAAATGACACGTGGCTATATTCTCGCGTTGCTACCTGTGTCCCTCTCCTCAACAAGAGTGTCGGGTGTACATATTTACGTTATGTATATCCGTGTTGTTTAGTTTATAAGACATTCATTCATTCATCTTGGTGTCCTTGATGTTTGATGTAAATATTACACAAGTATATAATTTTACCTCGCTGTTTTATTCATCGCTTCCTTCAACTGCCTGAGCTACGCAATCATCTCACCTCACACGACAACATAACACAGAGGTACTGGGTACCTAAACAATGTAATATATTTCGTTTGAGCTTTTGATTCACTGAGCTTCGGCGTCGTCGTGCGCTCTGAACAATATTTACATAAAAATGTTTCAAATAAAACTTTTACCTACACATTTTAACTATTTCAAAAGTCATAGAATGCGAGACGTTAACAAAATTATTATTCTATTAGTTAATGACTCACTAAATGATTAAGGCGCATTGGTTTCGTGCAACACATACAAAGGGCGATACAAAAGCCTGCACATTTATATACCCTTACTGCTTATTTTCTTAGAATAGTAACTAAAAAAATATTGCCTGACCCCTGGTCTCATGTGTAAGAATGATTATTTTGTTACTATTCAAAAGAAACAACTACGTTTAAAGCCCAAGCGATAGAACAATAATTCATCTTCACTTCATTCATTTCAGCAACGCCCAACGGTAGACCGAGTCTCTCGGTAACATTTTAGTCCGCCATTGCATATTTTATGCCTAATGTTATTTATTAAATAAACAATAATCGATTATTATTCGTAGTAGACAAAAATATATATTATTTATATAATTCATATATTTCATTCATTCAACAAACCGCAGCCCATGACCGGAATCAGTTTTCGTACGAAACGGATTTTTCTTAGAAGCCGATTGTTCGGAAGGCGGGACTTGTGATGTCTCTTACCTGGAATGGAAGTAATACATTAGTGCTACCTGGATATAGAGGGTCCTATGCTAACAGAGTCATTCGTGTTCCGCCCGTCGTGGAAAGAACATATATTCTTTGTATATCGCACTGAATATTCGGTTATTGTGACCCAAGTGTTGTCGCTGGCTCAACCGTGTAGCTACAATTATTTGACGTGACTTAGCCGTGCAGATCAAAATGGCGTCGAAACGTTCTGAGTGTGGCGATAAAAACGAAAATAATAGAAAAGCTTATTGCTTTAATAATCTCAAAACAAGCAATGAAGACAAATGTTTAAAAGAATTGGTCGGAAAGAAAAGGAAAAACGAAAACAGCTATGTTGAAGAAGAAAAATCGAGCAAAGTAAAAAAGTTAGAAATACCGGAATCCATGGAAGGAATGAACGTTGAAGAGCAAAGTTCAAAAGGATTAAATTTAAAAAAACTGAACCTTCACAAAAGTTCTGACCGTAACAAGCAGATGGAGTTCTTTAGAACAAAACCAATGAAAAAGAGGAAAATCATAATATACCCTGTGACATTCTTGAAGTCAAAACTTGTTAATCCGTAGACAAAATTTGAACCAAAATATGTATACATTATAATATGATACAATAAGATCCGGCCGATTCAATAGAGGCGCTGAATAAGTGTTGAAACACTTTTCATAAAACACTTGAAAATAATCATCAGTTACATTCGAGCATTTTACATAACCTGTTTCAACACTCACTCGATGCCAACAAAAGTAGGTTTTTTAAAATACATTCTTGTAAAGTGTTTATCCTAGTGTTTTTATTAGTATAATTTGTTTGATTTCATTGTACTGATTGACTGTTGTTTTAGTCATAATTTTGTATTAGTCATAATATGCGAAGTTCCAAGAGGTTTGTTATTTCTAATTGACTTCATTTTTATTGTATGTAAATCTTTAGATTAAATGTTACAATTTTATTTCTTATGTTTATTTTCACTCATTGGTATTATATACTTTATACTTGTATTAACAGCGTAAATCAGATTTTCTGTATTCTTTTTTTTTTCTCTTCCATGTCTCCAGGATGTTATTTTTTTATTTGGAAATTATTATTTTTGCTCGTTTACGGTGTTGTTACATACATAAATAATAATGTACACGAAATTGTAAGTCTGCATTTTTAAAACAGTCACTTATGGAGTTTCTTGCCGGTTCTTCTCCATAGGAATGACATTTTGGAACCGTGCACCTAGAATCAGCAATGTAAAATTTCAAAAGTGCCTGAAAACGCCTATGTACTGAAAATAAAAAATAAACATTTTGATTTCGATTTTCATTTATCAATACCTACATATGATTTAGTTTCGAAACGACGTATGCATTTTGTAAGGGTTTTACATTTTTTCTGATATATCTCTTATCGTCTCATCACTTGCCAATTAACATGTTAAGGTTATATAGTCCTCGAACCCTTAACAGATTTACATTATCAAGTTCCTCTCCGACTACAAGTTGTGCTTGTACATTTCCAGTTCGGGTCGAATAGTTGCCCGTCTAGCACAACCATTTGATATATGTCAGGACATAATTTAACTACAATATGAGACATAGTAGGCAAATCAACTCTAACGATACAACGAAGCATAAGATCAGCCGATGTCCACGTCATGTCGGGTGATATGGGCGGCCGGTCCTAAATATCTATTGTATTTCGTTCGTTAGTTCGGGCAACAGAGAGAAATGACACGTGGCTATATTCTCGCGTTGCTACCTGTGTCCCTCTCCTCAACAAGAGTATCGGGTGTACATATTTACGTTATGTATACCCGTGTTGTTTAGTTTATAAGACATTCATTCATTCATCTTGGTGTCCTTGATGTTTGATGTAAATAATACACAAGTATATAATTTTACCTCGCTGTTTTATTCATCGCTTCCTTCAACTGCCTGAGCTACGCAATCATCTCACCTCACACGACAACATAACACAGAGGTACTGGGTACCTAAACAATGTAATATATTTCGTTTGAGCTTTTGATTCACTGAGCTTCGGCGTCGTCGTGCGCTCTGAACAATATTTACATAAAAATGTTTCAAATAAAACTTTTACCTACACATTTTAACTATTTCAAAAGTCATAGAATGCCAGACGTTAACAAAATTATTATTCTATTAGTTAATGACTCACTAAATGATTAAGGCGCATTGGTTTCGTGCAACACATACAAAGGGCGATACAAAAGCCTGCACATTTATATACCCTTACTGCTTATTTTCTTAGAATAGTAACTAAAAAAATATTGCCTGACCCCTGGTCTCATGTGTAAGTATGATTATTTTGTTACTATTCAAAAGAAACAACTACGTTTAAAGCCCTAGCGATAGAACAATAATTCATCTTCACTTCATTCATTTCAGCAACGCCCAACGGTAGACCGAGTCTCTCGGTAACATTTTAGTCCGCCATTGCATATTTTATGCATAAAGTTATTTAATAAATAAACAATAATCGATTATTATTCGTAGTAGACAAAAATATCTATTATTTATATAATTCATATATTTCATTCATTCAACAAACCACACCCCATGATGGAATCAGTTTTCGTACGAAACGGATTTTTCTTAGAAACCGATTGTTCGGAAGGCGGGACTTGTGATGTCCCTTACCTGGAATGGAAGTGATACATTAGTGCTACCTGGATATAGAGGGTCCTATGCTAACAGAGTCATTCGTGTTCCGCCCGTCGTGGAAAGAACATATATTCTTTGTATATCGCACTGAATATTCGGTTATTGTGACCCAAGTGTTGTCGCTGGCTCAACCGTGTAGCTACAATTATTTGACGTGACTTAGCCGTGCAGATCAAAATGGCGTCGCAACGTTCTGAGTGTGGCGATAAAAACGAAAATAATAGAAAAGCTTATTGCTTTAATAATCTCAAAACAAGCAATGAAGACAAATGTTTAAAAGAATTGGTCGGAAAGAAAAGGAAAAACGAAAACAGCTATGTTGAAGAAGAAAAATCGAGCAAAGTAAAAAAGTTAGAAATACCGGAATCCATGGAAGGAATGAACGTTGAAGAGCAAAGTTCAAAAGGATTAAATTTAAAAAAACTGAACCTTCACAAAAGTTCTGACCGTAACAAGCAGATGGAGTTCTTTAGAACAAAACCAATGAAAAAGAGGAAAATCATAATATACCCTGTGACATTCTTGAAGTCAAAACTTGTTAATCCGTAGACAAAATTTGAACCAAAATATGTATACATTATAATATGATACAATAAGATCCGGCCGATTCAATAGAGGCGCTGAATAAGTGTTGAAACACTTTTCATAAAACACTTGAATATAATCATCAGTTACATTCGATCATTTTACATAACCTGTTTCAACACTCACTCGATGCCAACAAAAGTAGGTTTTTTAAAATACAATCTTGTAAAGTGTCTATCCTAGTGTTTTTATTAATATAATTTGTTTGATTTCATTGTACTGATTGACTGTTGGTTTAGTCATAATTTTGTATTAGTATGCGAAGTTCTAAGAGGTTTGTTATTTCTAATTGACTTCATTTTTATTGTAGGTAAATTTTTAGATTAAATGTTACAATTTTATTTCTTATGTTTATTTTCACTCATTGGTATTATATACTTTATACTTGTATTAACAGCGTAAATCAGATTTTCTGTATTCTTTTTTTTTTCTCTTCCATGTCTCCAGGATGTTTGTTTTTTTATTTGGAAATTATTATTTTTGCTCGTTTACGGTGTTGTTACATACATAAATAATAATGTACACGAAATTGTAAGTCTGCATTTTTAAAACAGTCACTTATGGAGTTTCTTGCCGGTTCTTCTCCATAGGAATGACATTTTGGAACCGTGCACCTAGAATCAGCAATGTAAAATTTCAAAAGTGCCTGAAAATGCCTATGTACTGAAAATAAAAAATATACATATTGATTTCGATTTTCATTTATCAATACCTACATATGATTTAGTTTCGAAACGACGTATGCATTTTGTAAGGGTTTTACATTTTTTCTGATATATCTCTTATCGTCTCATCACTTGCCAATTAACATGTTAAGGTTATATAGTCCTCGAACCCTTAACAGATTTACATTATCAAGTTCCTCTCCGACTACAAGTTGTGCTTGTACATTTCCAGTTCGGGTCGAATAGTTGCCCGTCTAGCACAACCATTTGATATATGTCAGGACATAATTTAACTACAATATGAGACATAGTAGGCAAATCAACTCTAACGATACAACGAAGCATAAGATCAGCCGATGTCCACGTCATGTCGGGTGATATGGGCGGCCGGTCCTAAATATCTATTGTATTTCGTTCGTTAGTTCGGGCAACAGAGAGAAATGACACGTGGCTATATTCTCGCGTTGCTACCTGTGTCCCTCTCCTCAACAAGAGTGTCGGGTGTACATATTTACGTTATGTATATCCGTGTTGTTTAGTTTATAAGACATTCATTCATTCATCTTGGTGTCCTTGATGTTTGATGTAAATATTACACAAGTATATAATTTTACCTCGCTGTTTTATTCATCGCTTCCTTCAACTGCCTGAGCTACGCAATCATCTCACCTCACACGACAACATAACACAGAGGTACTGGGTACCTAAACAATGTAATATATTTCGTTTGAGCTTTTGATTCACTGAGCTTCGGCGTCGTCGTGCGCTCTGAACAATATTTACATAAAAATGTTTCAAATAAAACTTTTACCTACACATTTTAACTATTTCAAAAGTCATAGAATGCGAGACGTTAACAAAATTATTATTCTATTAGTTAATGACTCACTAAATGATTAAGGCGCATTGGTTTCGTGCAACACATACAAAGGGCGATACAAAAGCCTGCACATTTATATACCCTTACTGCTTATTTTCTTAGAATAGTAACTAAAAAAATATTGCCTGACCCCTGGTCTCATGTGTAAGAATGATTATTTTGTTACTATTCAAAAGAAACAACTACGTTTAAAGCCCAAGCGATAGAACAATAATTCATCTTCACTTCATTCATTTCAGCAACGCCCAACGGTAGACCGAGTCTCTCGGTAACATTTTAGTCCGCCATTGCATATTTTATGCATAATGTTATTTATTAAATAAACAATAATCGATTATTATTCGTAGTAGACAAAAATATATATTATTTATATAATTCATATATTTCATTCATTCAACAAACCGCAGCCCATGACCGGAATCAGTTTTCGTACGAAACGGATTTTTCTTAGAAGCCGATTGTTCGGAAGGCGGGACTTGTGATGTCTCTTACCTGGAATGGAAGTAATACATTAGTGCTACCTGGATATAGAGGGTCCTATGCTAACAGAGTCATTCGTGTTCCGCCCGTCGTGGAAAGAACATATATTCTTTGTATATCGCACTGAATATTCGGTTATTGTGACCCAAGTGTTGTCGCTGGCTCAACCGTGTAGCTACAATTATTTGACGTGACTTAGCCGTGCAGATCAAAATGGCGTCGAAACGTTCTGAGTGTGGCGATAAAAACGAAAATAATAGAAAAGCTTATTGCTTTAATAATCTCAAAACAAGCAATGAAGACAAATGTTTAAAAGAATTGGTCGGAAAGAAAAGGAAAAACGAAAACAGCTATGTTGAAGAAGAAAAATCGAGCAAAGTAAAAAAGTTAGAAATACCGGAATCCATGGAAGGAATGAACGTTGAAGAGCAAAGTTCAAAAGGATTAAATTTAAAAAAACTGAACCTTCACAAAAGTTCTGACCGTAACAAGCAGATGGAGTTCTTTAGAACAAAACCAATGAAAAAGAGGAAAATCATAATATACCCTGTGACATTCTTGAAGTCAAAACTTGTTAATCCGTAGACAAAATTTGAACCAAAATATGTATACATTATAATATGATACAATAAGATCCGGCCGATTCAATAGAGGCGCTGAATAAGTGTTGAAACACTTTTCATAAAACACTTGAAAATAATCATCAGTTACATTCGAGCATTTTACATAACCTGTTTCAACACTCACTCGATGCCAACAAAAGTAGGTTTTTTAAAATACATTCTTGTAAAGTGTTTATCCTAGTGTTTTTATTAGTATAATTTGTTTGATTTCATTGTACTGATTGACTGTTGTTTTAGTCATAATTTTGTATTAGTCATAATATGCGAAGTTCCAAGAGGTTTGTTATTTCTAATTGACTTCATTTTTATTGTATGTAAATCTTTAGATTAAATGTTACAATTTTATTTCTTATGTTTATTTTCACTCATTGGTATTATATACTTTATACTTGTATTAACAGCGTAAATCAGATTTTCTGTATTCTTTTTTTTTTCTCTTCCATGTCTCCAGGATGTTTGTTTTTTTATTTGGAAATTATTATTTTTGCTCGTTTACGGTGTTGTTACATACATAAATAATAATGTACACGAAATTGTAAGTCTGCATTTTTAAAACAGTCACTTATGGAGTTTCTTGCCGGTTCTTCTCCATAGGAATGACATTTTGGAACCGTGCACCTAGAATCAGCAATGTAAAATTTCAAAAGTGCCTGAAAATGCCTATGTACTGAAAATAAAAAATATACATATTGATTTCGATTTTCATTTATCAATACCTACATATGATTTAGTTTCGAAACGACGTATGCATTTTGTAAGGGTTTTACATTTTTTCTGATATATCTCTTATCGTCTCATCACTTGCCAATTAACATGTTAAGGTTATATAGTCCTCGAACCCTTAACAGATTTACATTATCAAGTTCCTCTCCGACTACAAGTTGTGCTTGTACATTTCCAGTTCGGGTCGAATAGTTGCCCGTCTAGCACAACCATTTGATATATGTCAGGACATAATTTAACTACAATATGAGACATAGTAGGCAAATCAACTCTAACGATACAACGAAGCATAAGATCAGCCGATGTCCACGTCATGTCGGGTGATATGGGCGGCCGGTCCTAAATATCTATTGTATTTCGTTCGTTAGTTCGGGCAACAGAGAGAAATGACACGTGGCTATATTCTCGCGTTGCTACCTGTGTCCCTCTCCTCAACAAGAGTGTCGGGTGTACATATTTACGTTATGTATATCCGTGTTGTTTAGTTTATAAGACATTCATTCATTCATCTTGGTGTCCTTGATGTTTGATGTAAATATTACACAAGTATATAATTTTACCTCGCTGTTTTATTCATCGCTTCCTTCAACTGCCTGAGCTACGCAATCATCTCACCTCACACGACAACATAACACAGAGGTACTGGGTACCTAAACAATGTAATATATTTCGTTTGAGCTTTTGATTCACTGAGCTTCGGCGTCGTCGTGCGCTCTGAACAATATTTACATAAAAATGTTTCAAATAAAACTTTTACCTACACATTTTAACTATTTCAAAAGTCATAGAATGCGAGACGTTAACAAAATTATTATTCTATTAGTTAATGACTCACTAAATGATTAAGGCGCATTGGTTTCGTGCAACACATACAAAGGGCGATACAAAAGCCTGCACATTTATATACCCTTACTGCTTATTTTCTTAGAATAGTAACTAAAAAAATATTGCCTGACCCCTGGTCTCATGTGTAAGAATGATTATTTTGTTACTATTCAAAAGAAACAACTACGTTTAAAGCCCAAGCGATAGAACAATAATTCATCTTCACTTCATTCATTTCAGCAACGCCCAACGGTAGACCGAGTCTCTCGGTAACATTTTAGTCCGCCATTGCATATTTTATGCATAATGTTATTTATTAAATAAACAATAATCGATTATTATTCGTAGTAGACAAAAATATATATTATTTATATAATTCATATATTTCATTCATTCAACAAACCGCAGCCCATGACCGGAATCAGTTTTCGTACGAAACGGATTTTTCTTAGAAGCCGATTGTTCGGAAGGCGGGACTTGTGATGTCTCTTACCTGGAATGGAAGTAATACATTAGTGCTACCTGGATATAGAGGGTCCTATGCTAACAGAGTCATTCGTGTTCCGCCCGTCGTGGAAAGAACATATATTCTTTGTATATCGCACTGAATATTCGGTTATTGTGACCCAAGTGTTGTCGCTGGCTCAACCGTGTAGCTACAATTATTTGACGTGACTTAGCCGTGCAGATCAAAATGGCGTCGCAACGTTCTGAGTGTGGCGATAAAAACGAAAATAATAGAAAAGCTTATTGCTTTAATAATCTCAAAACAAGCAATGAAGACAAATGTTTAAAAGAATTGGTCGGAAAGAAAAGGAAAAACGAAAACAGCTATGTTGAAGAAGAAAAATCGAGCAAAGTAAAAAAGTTAGAAATACCGGAATCCATGGAAGGAATGAACGTTGAAGAGCAAAGTTCAAAAGGATTAAATTTAAAAAAACTGAACCTTCACAAAAGTTCTGACCGTAACAAGCAGATGGAGTTCTTTAGAACAAAACCAATGAAAAAGAGGAAAATCATAATATACCCTGTGACATTCTTGAAGTCAAAACTTGTTAATCCGTAGACAAAATTTGAACCAAAATATGTATACATTATAATATGATACAATAAGATCCGGCCGATTCAATAGAGGCGCTGAATAAGTGTTGAAACACTTTTCATAAAACACTTGAATATAATCATCAGTTACATTCGAGCATTTTACATAACCTGTTTCAACACTCACTCGATGCCAACAAAAGTAGGTTTTTTAAAATACAATCTTGTAAAGTGTCTATCCTAGTGTTTTTATTAATATAATTTGTTTGATTTCATTGTACTGATTGACTGTTGGTTTAGTCATAATTTTGTATTAGTATGCGAAGTTCTAAGAGGTTTGTTATTTCTAATTGACTTCATTTTTATTGTAGGTAAATTTTTAGATTAAATGTTACAATTTTATTTCTTATGTTTATTTTCACTCATTGGTATTATATACTTTATACTTGTATTAACAGCGTAAATCAGATTTTCTGTATTCTTTTTTTTTTCTCTTCCATGTCTCCAGGATGTTTGTTTTTTTATTTGGAAATTATTATTTTTGCTCGTTTACGGTGTTGTTACATACATAAATAATAATGTACACGAAATTGTAAGTCTGCATTTTTAAAACAGTCACTTATGGAGTTTCTTGCCGGTTCTTCTCCATAGGAATGACATTTTGGAACCGTGCACCTAGAATCAGCAATGTAAAATTTCAAAAGTGCCTGAAAATGCCTATGTACTGAAAATAAAAAATATACATATTGATTTCGATTTTCATTTATCAATACCTACATATGATTTAGTTTCGAAACGACGTATGCATTTTGTAAGGGTTTTACATTTTTTCTGATATATCTCTTATCGTCTCATCACTTGCCAATTAACATGTTAAGGTTATATAGTCCTCGAACCCTTAACAGATTTACATTATCAAGTTCCTCTCCGACTACAAGTTGTGCTTGTACATTTCCAGTTCGGGTCGAATAGTTGCCCGTCTAGCACAACCATTTGATATATGTCAGGACATAATTTAACTACAATATGAGACATAGTAGGCAAATCAACTCTAACGATACAACGAAGCATAAGATCAGCCGATGTCCACGTCATGTCGGGTGATATGGGCGGCCGGTCCTAAATATCTATTGTATTTCGTTCGTTAGTTCGGGCAACAGAGAGAAATGACACGTGGCTATATTCTCGCGTTGCTACCTGTGTCCCTCTCCTCAACAAGAGTGTCGGGTGTACATATTTACGTTATGTATATCCGTGTTGTTTAGTTTATAAGACATTCATTCATTCATCTTGGTGTCCTTGATGTTTGATGTAAATATTACACAAGTATATAATTTTACCTCGCTGTTTTATTCATCGCTTCCTTCAACTGCCTGAGCTACGCAATCATCTCACCTCACACGACAACATAACACAGAGGTACTGGGTACCTAAACAATGTAATATATTTCGTTTGAGCTTTTGATTCACTGAGCTTCGGCGTCGTCGTGCGCTCTGAACAATATTTACATAAAAATGTTTCAAATAAAACTTTTACCTACACATTTTAACTATTTCAAAAGTCATAGAATGCGAGACGTTAACAAAATTATTATTCTATTAGTTAATGACTCACTAAATGATTAAGGCGCATTGGTTTCGTGCAACACATACAAAGGGCGATACAAAAGCCTGCACATTTATATACCCTTACTGCTTATTTTCTTAGAATAGTAACTAAAAAAATATTGCCTGACCCCTGGTCTCATGTGTAAGAATGATTATTTTGTTACTATTCAAAAGAAACAACTACGTTTAAAGCCCAAGCGATAGAACAATAATTCATCTTCACTTCATTCATTTCAGCAACGCCCAACGGTAGACCGAGTCTCTCGGTAACATTTTAGTCCGCCATTGCATATTTTATGCATAATGTTATTTATTAAATAAACAATAATCGATTATTATTCGTAGTAGACAAAAATATATATTATTTATATAATTCATATATTTCATTCATTCAACAAACCGCAGCCCATGGCCGGAATCAGTTTTCGTACGAAACGGATTTTTCTTAGAAGCCGATTGTTCGGAAGGCGGGACTTGTGATGTCTCTTACCTGGAATGGAAGTAATACATTAGTGCTACCTGGATATAGAGGGTCCTATGCTAACAGAGTCATTCGTGTTCCGCCCGTCGTGGAAAGAACATATATTCTTTGTATATCGCACTGAATATTCGGTTATTGTGACCCAAGTGTTGTCGCTGGCTCAACCGTGTAGCTACAATTATTTGACGTGACTTAGCCGTGCAGATCAAAATGGCGTCGCAACGTTCTGAGTGTGGCGATAAAAACGAAAATAATAGAAAAGCTTATTGCTTTAATAATCTCAAAACAAGCAATGAAGACAAATGTTTAAAAGAATTGGTCGGAAAGAAAAGGAAAAACGAAAACAGCTATGTTGAAGAAGAAAAATCGAGCAAAGTAAAAAAGTTAGAAATACCGGAATCCATGGAAGGAATGAACGTTGAAGAGCAAAGTTCAAAAGGATTAAATTTAAACAAACTGAACCTTCACAAAAGTTCTGACCGTAACAAGCAGATGGAGTTCTTTAGAACAAAACCAATGAAAAAGAGGAAAATCATAATATACCCTGTGACATTCTTGAAGTCAAAACTTGTTAATCCGTAGACGAAATTTGAACCAAAATATGTATACATTATAATATGATACAATAAGATCCGGCCGATTCAATAGAGGCGCTGAATAAGTGTTGAAACACTTTTCATAAAACACTTGAATATAATCATCAGTTACATTCGAGCATTTTACATAACCTGTTTCAACACTCACTCGATGCCAACAAAAGTAGGTTTTTTAAAATACAATCTTGTAAAGTGTCTATCCTAGTGTTTTATTAGTATAATTTGTTTGATTTCATTGTACTGATTGACTGTTGTTTTAGTCATAATTTTGTATTAGTCATAATATGCGAAGTTCTAAGAGGTTTGTTATTTCTAATTGACTTCATTTTTATTGTATGTAAATTTTTAGATTAAATGTTACAATTTTATTTCTTATGTTTATTTTCACTCATTGGTATTATATACTTTATACTTGTATTAACAGCGTAAATCAGATTTTCTGTATTCTTTTTTTTTTCTCTTCCATGTCTCCAGGATGTTATTTTTTTATTTGGAAATTATTATTTTTGCTCGTTGACGGTGTTGTTACATACATAAATAATAATGTACACGAAATTGTAAGTCTGCATTTTTAAAACAGTCACTTATGGAGTTTCATGCCGGTTCTTCTCCATAGGAATGACATTTTGGAACCGTGCACCTAGAATCAGCAATGTAAAATTTCAAAAGTGCCTGAAAATGCCTATGTACTGAAAATAAAAAATATACATTTTGATTTCGATTTTCATTTATCAATACCTACATATGATTTAGTTTCGAAACGACGTATGCATTTTGTAAGGGTTTTACATTTTTTCTGATATATCTCTTATCGTCTCATCACTTGCCAATTAACATGTTAAGGTTATATAGTCCTCGAACCCTTAACAGATTTACATTATCAAGTTCCTCTCCGGCTACAAGTTGTGCTTGTACATTTCCAGTTCGGGTCGAATAGTTGCCCGTCTAGCACAACCATTTGATATATGTCAGGACATAATTTAACTACAATATGAGACATAGTAGGCAAATCAACTCTAACGATACAACGAAGCATAAGATCAGCCGATGTCCACGTCATGTCGGGTGATATGGGCGGCTGGTCCTAAATATCTATTGTATTTCGTTCGTTAGTTCGGGCAACAGAGAGAAATGACACGTGGCTATATTCTCGCGTTGCTACCTGTGTCCCTCTCCTCAACAAGAGTGTCGGGTGTACATATTTACGTTATGTATACCCGTGTTGTTTAGTTTATAAGACATTCATTCATTCATCTTGGTGTCCTTGATGTTTGATGTTAATAATACACAAGTATATAATTTTACCTCGCTGTTTTATTCATCGCTTCCTTCAACTGCCTGAGCTACGCAATCATCTCACCTCACACGACAACATAACACAGAGGTACTGGGTACCTAAACAATGTAATATATTTCGTTTGAGCTTTTGATTCACTGAGCTTCGGCGTCGTCGTGCGCTCTGAACAATATTTACATAAAAATGTTTCAAATAAAACTTTTACCTACACATTTTAACTATTTCAAAAGTCATAGAATGCCAGACGTTAACAAAATTATTATTCTATTAGTTAATGACTCACTAAATGATTAAGGCGCATTGGTTTCGTGCAACACATACAAAGGGCGATACAAAAGCCTGCACATTTATATACCCTTACTGCTTATTTTCTTAGAATAGTAACTAAAAAAATATTGCCTGACCCCTGGTCTCATGTGTAAGTATGATTATTTTGTTACTATTCAAAAGAAACAACTACGTTTAAAGCCCTAGCGATAGAACAATAATTCATCTTCACTTCATTCATTTCAGCAACGCCCAACGGTAGACCGAGTCTCTCGGTAACATTTTAGTCCGCCATTGCATATTTTATGCATAAAGTTATTTAATAAATAAACAATAATCGATTATTATTCGTAATAGACAAAAATATCTATTACTAGCAGCCCGTCCCGGCTTCGCACGGGGTAGACAATTATTTATTTTTGGAAATTTGGATATAAAAACAGTTTTTCACAAATATTTTTATTTATTAAAAAAATATTATTGATTAATTATATATTAAAAAAAACCCCACAGTTATATTTGTATGTAAGTCTATTTATGTTCAATTTCTTTGATGGTTTAATTGGCGGGCACTTAAATAAGTAATATTTACATTGGATATTATATACATTTTTACTATGTTTTTTTAAGTAATTAGAATAAACGCAGAGTCGAATAAAATATATACAGTCTAAATTAAACGTTAACAACTTTCAACTAAAAATGTATTTACCTATACATCTAGGTATTTCAAAGAAATTTTTGTTCGTGTCGATAGAAACTTGCCTATCATTATTTAGTATTTCCCTTACAAAATTTTTTTTTTGTTTGGTTTTTTTGTTTTGTGCTTTTTATTTTGGTTTTATATTTTCTTTTGTGTTTTTTTTTGTTTTTTATTTTTTATTAAAAAAGGGTTTGTCATTAATCATTTTCATTCTTATTATTACTTAATAATTTACATTTTTAGTATTTTTTATTTTACAGGTTTACTTTTACATTATTTACAGATATAATATTAAGGTAGATTTACGTTTTTTACTTTTATATTTGTCAGTTTTTATCTTAAAGCTTCACTGTAAACTACGTTGGCAGTGGTATTTGTAGATGGCAACAAAATATATTGATTTTCAGGAGATCCCACTCGAGAAAGGGCAACATATAGTTGTCCATGAGAAAAGCATTCTTTTCTTAGGTCGATGCCAACCATCGAAAATGTTTGACCCTGGGACTTATTTATTGTGAGGGCAAATGATGTTTTTTGAGGAAACTGTAACCTCTTAAAAGATATAGGCAAGTCCGTAGGAATCATGGGGATCCGCGGTATGTGGGCGAGCTGTCCGGCCGCGGCCCCGGTGATTGTAGTGGCTACTATGACGTTCTCCCGCAATTCCTTCACCAGAAGTCTCGTGCCATTGCACATGCTGGGAGGGCATAGGTTCCTCAGCAGCATTACGGGAGTGCCTACCTTTAATTGTAGTTCGTGGGGCGGCAAGCCGGAAGGATTCAGGGAATTTAAAAATTCTTGTGGATAGTGCACTGTATCTTCGATGTTGCATACTGTGTCAATAGATTTGTAAGATTTAAATTCACCGGGTACTTTTTCCATAATAATTTTGTTAATCTCATTAACCGATTCATTTCGCGGGGATACTATCGCTCTCGAACAGAGCCAATTGAAATTTCTCTCCGTAAGATTTTGTATGTCCGGATATATTGTGTCCACAAGAATTTCTAGACTCTGAACGATTTGACCCAATTCGTTATCCAACAATACCTGGGGACTGTTTGCAACCGGAGACGGTAATTTTCCGTCTCCAAGTTTTAGAAGTTTTTGTGAGAAATTATTATCGTCATTGTCACTTAAATGTGCTCTCATATTTGTGTGCAGATTAAGAGTTTCAATCGATTGCCATAAAGTTGATGATTTAAGGCAAGCTCGAATAACGTCAACTCGAGTACCTTTTGTTATAACTGGTAATGTTTGACGAAAGTCTCCAGCTAAAACAAACGTCACGCCCCCCATTATACGGTCTGAGCTTCGGATGTCTCTCAGCGTGCGCTCCACCGCTTCCACGTGCGCCCTGTGGCTCATGGTGCACTCGTCCCAGATGACCAGCGAAGTGTCTTGTAAGAGCTGCCCCAGCGGACCGTTTTTGCGGATCGAGCACACAGATTGTTGTTCCAAAGACACAGCCAATGGTAATTTAAATGTAGAGTGAGCAGTCTTTCCATCATTTAATAGGGTTGCACCAATTCCGGACGATGCCACTGCGACAGCTTTTTTTCCAGATTGATGTACTTTTGCCAACACTAAATTTGCAAGGAAGGTTTTGCCTGTTCCACCGGGCGCGTCCAAAAAAAACAGTTTACCGCTGTGATTTTCAACACTCTGTACTGTACATCGAATGCTATTTTTTGATCTGCCACCGGCGCTATGGCGGTTTTGTTTACTGTTTGAATTTTTTAATTCGTAATATCTTTTGAATGGAAAGTCCAATTTAAATAATTTAAAAACTATTTTATAGGTAGTTAAATGGTCTTGACCATAAAATAATTTATTTGGATAAGGATTAATATAAACACATAAATAGCATGGTTTGGATTTGGTTAGAATTTTCATTAATGTTTAAAATGAAAAAAGTTGTTGTAGTGACATAACTACAATAGTTGGACATATGCTACCGCGGAGTTTTTTGTAGACATTATGATGTTCTTCAATATTGTTGTACATTATTTTGTTCTATCGCTAATAGTTTCGGCAGCGCATTCGACGAAAGACATTTTAAGACTCATTTTTCTACACCTTCGGTTACATTGTTCAAATTTTACCAAGGATCCCTAATTTTTTTTAAAATGAAATGTAGCCTATGTCAAATTGGAAGAATGTAGCATTCTATTGGTGAAAATTTTTTTTAAATCGGCCCAGTACTTTTTGAGCCTATTCATTACAAACATACAAAAATAGGTACAAATCTTTCCTCTTTATAATATTAGTGTAGATTTATATAATTCATATATTTCAGTCATTCAACAAATCGCAGCCCATGACCGGAATCAGTTTTCGTACGAAACGGATTTTTCTTAGAAGCCGATTGTTCGGAAGGCGGGACTTGTGATGTCCCTTACCTGGAATGGAAGTAATACATTAGTGCTACCTGGATATAGAGGGTCCTATGCTAACAGAGTCATTCGTGTTCCGCCCGTCGTGGAAAGAACATATATTCTTTGTATATCGCACTGAATATTCGGTTATTGTGACCCAAGTGTTGTCGCTGGCTCAACCGTGTAGCTACAATTATTTGACGTGACTTAGCCGTGCAGATCAAAATGGCGTCGCAACGTTCTGAGTGTGGCGATAAAAACGAAAATAATAGAAAAGCTTATTGCTTTAATAATCTCAAAACAAGCAATGAAGACAAACGTTTAAAAGAATTGGTCGGAAAGAAAAGGAAAAACGAAAACAGCTATGTTGAAGAAGAAAAATCGAGCAAAGTAAAAAAGTTAGAAATACCGGAATCCATGGAAGGAATGAACGTTGAAGAGCAAAGTTCAAAAGGATTAAATTTAAAAAAACTGAACCTTCACAAAAGTTCTGACCGTAACAAGCAGATGGAGTTCTTTAGAACAAAACCAATGAAAAAGAGGAAAATCGTAATATACCCTGTGACATTCTTGAAGTCAAAACTTGTTAATCCGTAGACGAAATTTGAACCAAAATATGTATACATTATAATATGATACAATAAGATCCGGCCGATTCAATAGAGGCGCTGAATAAGTGTTGAAACACTTTTCATAAAACACTTGAATATAATCATCAGTTACATTCGAGCATTTTACATAACCTGTTTCAACACTCACTCGATGCCAACAAAAGTAGGTTTTTTAAAATACAATCTTGTAAAGTGTCTATCCTAGTGTTTTATTAGTATAATTTGTTTGATTTCATTGTACTGATTGACTGTTGTTTTAGTCATAATTTTGTATTAGTCATAATATGCGAAGTTCTAAGAGGTTTGTTATTTCTAATTGACTTCATTTTTATTGTATGTAAATTTTTAGATTAAATGTTACAATTTTATTTCTTATGTTTATTTTCACTCATTGGTATTATATACTTTATACTTGTATTAACAGCGTAAATCAGCTTTTCTGTATTCGTTTTTTTTTCTCTTCCATGTCTCCAGGATGTTATTTTTTTATTTGGAAATTATTATTTTTGCTCGTTTACGGTGTTGTTACATACATAAATAATAATGTACACGAAATTGTAAGTCTGCATTTTTAAAAACAGTCACTTATGGAGTTTCTTGCCGGTTCTTCTCCATAGGAATGACATTTTGGAACCGTGCACCTAGAATCAGCAATGTAAAATTTCAAAAGTGCCTGAAAATGCCTATGTACTGAAAATAAAAAATATACATTTTGATTTCGATTTTCATTTATCAATACCTACATATGATTTAGTTTCGAAACGACGTATGCATTTTGTAAGGGTTTTACATTTTTTCTGATATATCTCTTATCGTCTCATCACTTGCCAATTAACATGTTAAGGTTATATAGTCCTCGAACCCTTAACAGATTTACATTATCAAGTTCCTCTCCGGCTACAAGTTGTGCTTGTACATTTCCAGTTCGGGTCGAATAGTTGCCCGTCTAGCACAACCATTTGATATATGTCAGGACATAATTTAACTACAATATGAGACATAGTAGGCAAATCAACTCTAACGATACAACGAAGCATAAGATCAGCCGATGTCCACGTCATGTCGGGTGATATGGGCGGCCGGTCCTAAATATCTATTGTATTTCGTTCGTTAGTTCGGGCAACAGAGAGAAATGACACGTGGCTATATTCTCGCGTTGCTACCTGTGTCCCTCTCCTCAACAAGAGTGTCGGGTGTACATATTTACGTTATGTATACCCGTGTTGTTTAGTTTATAAGACATTCATTCATTCATCTTGGTGTCCTTGATGTTTGATGTAAATAATACACAAGTATATAATTTTACCTCGCTGTTTTATTCATCGCTTCCTTCAACTGCCTGAGCTACACAATCATCTCACCTCACACGACAACATAACACAGAGGTACTGGGTACCTAAACAATGTAATATATTTCGTTTGAGCTTTTGATTCACTGAGCTTCGGCGTCGTCGTGCGCTCTGAACAATATTTACATAAAAATGTTTCAAATAAAACTTTTACCTACACATTTTAACTATTTCAAAAGTCATAGAATGCCAGACGTTAACAAAATTATTATTCTATTAGTTAATGACTCACTAAGTGATTAAGGCGCATTGGTTTCGTGCAACACATACAAAGGGCGATACAAAAGCCTGCACATTTAAATACCCTTACTGCTTATTTTCTTAGAATAGTAACTAAAAAAATATTGCCTGACCCCTGGTCTCATGTGTAAGTATGATTATTTTGTTACTATTCAAAAGAAACAACTACGTTTAAAGCCCTAGCGATAGAACAATAATTCATCTTCACTTCATTCATTTCAGCAACGCCCAACGGTAGACCGAGTCTCTCGGTAACATTTTAGTCCGCCATTGCATATTTTATGCATAAAGTTATTTAATAAATAAACAATAATCGATTATTATTCGTAGTAGACAAAAATATTTATTATTTATATAATTCATATATTTCATTCATTCAACAAACCACACCCCATGATGGAATCAGTTTTCGTACGAAACGGATTTTTCTTAGAAACCGATTGTTCGGAAGGCGGGACTTGTGATGTCCCTTACCTGGAATGGAAGTGATACATTAGTGCTACCTGGATATAGAGGGTCCTATGCTAACAGAGTCATTCGTGTTCCGCCCGTCGTGGAAAGAACATATATTCTTTGTATATCGCACTGAATATTCGGTTATTGTGACCCAAGTGTTGTCGCTGGCTCAACCGTGTAGCTACAATTATTTGACGTGACTTAGCCGTGCAGATCAAAATGGCGTTGAAACGTTCTGAGTGTGGCGATAAAAACGAAAATAATAGAAAAACTTATTGCTTTAATAATCTCAAAACAAGCAATGAAGACAAATGTTTAAAAGAATTGGTCGGAAAGAAAAGGAAAAACGAAAACAGCTATGTTGAAGAAGAAAAATCGAGCAAAGTAAAAAAGTTAGAAATACCGGAATCCATGGAAGGAATGAACGTTGAAGAGCAAAGTTCAAAAGGATTAAATTTAAAAAAACTGAACCTTCACAAAAGTTCTGACCGTAACAAGCAGATGGAGTTCTTTAGAACAAAACCAATGAAAAAGAGGAAAATCATAATATACCCTGTGACATTCTTGAAGTCAAAACTTGTTAATCCGTAGACGAAATTTGAACCAAAATATGTATACATTATAATATGATACAATAAGATCCGGCCGATTCAATAGAGGCGCTGAATAAGTGTTGAAACACTTTTCATAAAACACTTGAATATAATCATCAGTTACATTCGAGCATTTTACATAACCTGTTTCAACACTCACTCGATGCCAACAAAAGTAGGTTTTTTAAAATACAATCTTGTAAAGTGTCTATCCTAGTGTTTTATTAGTATAATTTGTTTGATTTCATTGTACTGATTGACTGTTGGTTTAGTCATAATTTTGTATTAGTATGCGAAGTTCTAAGAGGTTTGTTATTTCTAATTGACTTCATTTTTATTGTATGTAAATTTTTAGATTAAATGTTACAATTTTATTTCTTATGTTTATTTTCACTCATTGGTATTATATACTTTATACTTGTATTAACAGCGTAAATCAGCTTTTCTGTATTCGTTTTTTTTTCTCTTCCATGTCTCCAGGATGTTATTTTTTTATTTGGAAATTATTATTTTTGCTCGTTTACGGTGTTGTTACATACATAAATAATAATGTACACGAAATTGTAAGTCTGCATTTTTAAAAACAGTCACTTATGGAGTTTCTTGCCGGTTCTTCTCCATAGGAATGACATTTTGGAACCGTGCACCTAGAATCAGCAATGTAAAATTTCAAAAGTGCCTGAAAATGCCTATGTACTGAAAATAAAAAATATACATTTTGATTTCGATTTTCATTTATCAATACCTACATATGATTTAGTTTCGAAACGACGTATGCATTTTGTAAGGGTTTTACATTTTTTCTGATATATCTCTTATCGTCTCATCACTTGCCAATTAACATGTTAAGGTTATATAGTCCTCGAACCCTTAACAGATTTACATTATCAAGTTCCTCTCCGGCTACAAGTTGTGCTTGTACATTTCCAGTTCGGGTCGAATAGTTGCCCGTCTAGCACAACCATTTGATATATGTCAGGACATAATTTAACTACAATATGAGACATAGTAGGCAAATCAACTCTAACGATACAACGAAGCATAAGATCAGCCGATGTCCACGTCATGTCGG
Source organism: Spilosoma lubricipeda (assembly GCA_905220595.1). Lineage (NCBI taxonomy): Eukaryota > Metazoa > Arthropoda > Insecta > Lepidoptera > Erebidae > Spilosoma > Spilosoma lubricipeda. Next base: position 10,051,152 of record HG992296.1, on the reverse strand, counting down.
GTGATATGGGCGGCCGGTCCTAAATATCTATTGTATTTCGTTCGTTAGTTCGGGCAACAGAGAGAAATGACACGTGGCTATATTCTCGCGTTGCTACCTGTGTCCCTCTCCTCAACAAGAGTGTCGGGTGTACATATTTACGTTATGTATACCCGTGTTGTTTAGTTTATAAGACATTCATTCATTCATCTTGGTGTCCTTGATGTTTGATGTAAATAATACACAAGTATATAATTTTACCTCGCTGTTTTATTCATCGCTTCCTTCAACTGCCTGAGCTACACAATCATCTCACCTCACACGACAACATAACACAGAGGTACTGGGTACCTAAACAATGTAATATATTTCGTTTGAGCTTTTGATTCACTGAGCTTCGGCGTCGTCGTGCGCTCTGAACAATATTTACATAAAAATGTTTCAAATAAAACTTTTACCTACACATTTTAACTATTTCAAAAGTCATAGAATGCCAGACGTTAACAAAATTATTATTCTATTAGTTAATGACTCACTAAGTGATTAAGGCGCATTGGTTTCGTGCAACACATACAAAGGGCGATACAAAAGCCTGCACATTTAAATACCCTTACTGCTTATTTTCTTAGAATAGTAACTAAAAAAATATTGCCTGACCCCTGGTCTCATGTGTAAGTATGATTATTTTGTTACTATTCAAAAGAAACAACTACGTTTAAAGCCCTAGCGATAGAACAATAATTCATCTTCACTTCATTCATTTCAGCAACGCCCAACGGTAGACCGAGTCTCTCGGTAACATTTTAGTCCGCCATTGCATATTTTATGCATAAAGTTATTTAATAAATAAACAATAATCGATTATTATTCGTAGTAGACAAAAATATTTATTATTTATATAATTCATATATTTCATTCATTCAACAAACCACACCCCATGATGGAATCAGTTTTCGTACGAAACGGATTTTTCTTAGAAACCGATTGTTCGGAAGGCGGGACTTGTGATGTCCCTTACCTGGAATGGAAGTGATACATTAGTGCTACCTGGATATAGAGGGTCCTATGCTAACAGAGTCATTCGTGTTCCGCCCGTCGTGGAAAGAACATATATTCTTTGTATATCGCACTGAATATTCGGTTATTGTGACCCAAGTGTTGTCGCTGGCTCAACCGTGTAGCTACAATTATTTGACGTGACTTAGCCGTGCAGATCAAAATGGCGTTGAAACGTTCTGAGTGTGGCGATAAAAACGAAAATAATAGAAAAACTTATTGCTTTAATAATCTCAAAACAAGCAATGAAGACAAATGTTTAAAAGAATTGGTCGGAAAGAAAAGGAAAAACGAAAACAGCTATGTTGAAGAAGAAAAATCGAGCAAAGTAAAAAAGTTAGAAATACCGGAATCCATGGAAGGAATGAACGTTGAAGAGCAAAGTTCAAAGGATTAAATTTAAAAAAACTGAACCTTCACAAAAGTTCTGACCGTAACAAGCAGATGGAGTTCTTTAGAACAAAACCAATGAAAAAGAGGAAAATCATAATATACCCTGTGACATTCTTGAAGTCAAAACTTGTTAATCCGTAGACAAAATTTGAACCAAAATATGTATACATTATAATATGATACAATAAGATCCGGCCGATTCAATAGAGGCGCTGAATAAGTGTTGAAACACTTTTCATAAAACACTTGAATATAATCATCAGTTACATTCGAGCATTTTACATAACCTGTTTCAACACTCACTCGATGCCAACAAAAGTAGGTTTTTTAAAATACAATCTTGTAAAGTGTCTATCCTAGTGTTTTATTAGTATAATTTGTTTGATTTCATTGTACTGATTGACTGTTGGTTTAGTCATAATTTTGTATTAGTATGCGAAGTTCTAAGAGGTTTGTTATTTCTAATTGACTTCATTTTTATTGTATGTAAATTTTTAGATTAAATGTTACAATTTTATTTCTTATGTTTATTTTCACTCATTGGTATTATATACTTTATACTTGTATTAACAGCGTAAATCAGCTTTTCTGTATTCGTTTTTTTTTTCTCTTCCATGTCTCCAGGATGTTATTTTTTTATTTGGAAATTATTATTTTTGCTCGTTTACGGTGTTGTTACATACATAAATAATAATGTACACGAAATTGTAAGTCTGCATTTTTAAAAACAGTCACTTATGGAGTTTCTTGCCGGTTCTTCTCCATAGGAATGACATTTTGGAACCGTGCACCTAGAATCAGCAATGTAAAATTTCAAAAGTGCCTGAAAATGCCTATGTACTGAAAATAAAAAATATACATTTTGATTTCGATTTTCATTTATCAATACCTACATATGATTTAGTTTCGAAACGACGTATGCATTTTGTAAGGGTTTTACATTTTTTCTGATATATCTCTTATCGTCTCATCACTTGCCAATTAACATGTTAAGGTTATATAGTCCTCGAACCCTTAACAGATTTACATTATCAAGTTCCTCTCCGGCTACAAGTTGTGCTTGTACATTTCCAGTTCGGGTCGAATAGTTGCCCGTCTAGCACAACCATTTGATATATGTCAGGACATAATTTAACTACAATATGAGACATAGTAGGCAAATCAACTCTAACGATACAACGAAGCATAAGATCAGCCGATGTCCACGTCATGTCGGGTGATATGGGCGGCCGGTCCTAAATATCTATTGTATTTCGTTCGTTAGTTCGGGCAACAGAGAGAAATGACACGTGGCTATATTCTCGCGTTGCTACCTGTGTCCCTCTCCTCAACAAGAGTGTCGGGTGTACATATTTACGTTATGTATACCCGTGTTGTTTAGTTTATAAGACATTCATTCATTCATCTTGGTGTCCTTGATGTTTGATGTAAATAATACACAAGTATATAATTTTACCTCGCTGTTTTATTCATCGCTTCCTTCAACTGCCTGAGCTACACAATCATCTCACCTCACACGACAACATAACACAGAGGTACTGGGTACCTAAACAATGTAATATATTTCGTTTGAGCTTTTGATTCACTGAGCTTCGGCGTCGTCGTGCGCTCTGAACAATATTTACATAAAAATGTTTCAAATAAAACTTTTACCTACACATTTTAACTATTTCAAAAGTCATAGAATGCCAGACGTTAACAAAATTATTATTCTATTAGTTAATGACTCACTAAGTGATTAAGGCGCATTGGTTTCGTGCAACACATACAAAGGGCGATACAAAAGCCTGCACATTTAAATACCCTTACTGCTTATTTTCTTAGAATAGTAACTAAAAAATATTGCCTGACCCCTGGTCTCATGTGTAAGTATGATTATTTTGTTACTATTCAAAAGAAACAACTACGTTTAAAGCCCTAGCGATAGAACAATAATTCATCTTCACTTCATTCATTTCAGCAACGCCCAACGGTAGACCGAGTCTCTCGGTAACATTTTAGTCCGCCATTGCATATTTTATGCATAAAGTTATTTAATAAATAAACAATAATCGATTATTATTCGTAGTAGACAAAAATATTTATTATTTATATAATTCATATATTTCATTCATTCAACAAACCACACCCCATGATGGAATCAGTTTTCGTACGAAACGGATTTTTCTTAGAAACCGATTGTTCGGAAGGCGGGACTTGTGATGTCCCTTACCTGGAATGGAAGTGATACATTAGTGCTACCTGGATATAGAGGGTCCTATGCTAACAGAGTCATTCGTGTTCCGCCCGTCGTGGAAAGAACATATATTCTTTGTATATCGCACTGAATATTCGGTTATTGTGACCCAAGTGTTGTCGCTGGCTCAACCGTGTAGCTACAATTATTTGACGTGACTTAGCCGTGCAGATCAAAATGGCGTTGAAACGTTCTGAGTGTGGCGATAAAAACGAAAATAATAGAAAAACTTATTGCTTTAATAATCTCAAAACAAGCAATGAAGACAAATGTTTAAAAGAATTGGTCGGAAAGAAAAGGAAAAACGAAAACAGCTATGTTGAAGAAGAAAAATCGAGCAAAGTAAAAAAGTTAGAAATACCGGAATCCATGGAAGGAATGAACGTTGAAGAGCAAAGTTCAAAAGGATTAAATTTAAAAAAACTGAACCTTCACAAAAGTTCTGACCGTAACAAGCAGATGGAGTTCTTTAGAACAAAACCAATGAAAAAGAGGAAAATCATAATATACCCTGTGACATTCTTGAAGTCAAAACTTGTTAATCCGTAGACGAAATTTGAACCAAAATATGTATACATTATAATATGATACAATAAGATCCGGCCGATTCAATAGAGGCGCTGAATAAGTGTTGAAACACTTTTCATAAAACACTTGAATATAATCATCAGTTACATTCGAGCATTTTACATAACCTGTTTCAACACTCACTCGATGCCAACAAAAGTAGGTTTTTTAAAATACAATCTTGTAAAGTGTCTATCCTAGTGTTTTATTAGTATAATTTGTTTGATTTCATTGTACTGATTGACTGTTGGTTTAGTCATAATTTTGTATTAGTATGCGAAGTTCTAAGAGGTTTGTTATTTCTAATTGACTTCATTTTTATTGTATGTAAATTTTTAGATTAAATGTTACAATTTTATTTCTTATGTTTATTTTCACTCATTGGTATTATATACTTTATACTTGTATTAACAGCGTAAATCAGCTTTTCTGTATTCGTTTTTTTTTTCTCTTCCATGTCTCCAGGATGTTATTTTTAATTTGGAAATTATTATTTTTGCTCGTTTACGGTGTTGTTACATACATAAATAATAATGTACACGAAATTGTAAGTCTGCATTTTTAAAACAGTCACTTATGGAGTTTCTTGCCGGTTCTTCTCCATAAGAATGACATTTTGGAACCGTGCACCTAGAATCAGCAATGTAAAATTTCAAAAGTGCCTGAAAATGCCTATGTACTGAAAATAAAAAATATACATTTTGATTTCGATTTTCATTTATCAATACCTACATATGATTTAGTTTCGAAACGACGTATGCATTTTGTAAGGGTTTTACATTTTTTCTGATATATCTCTTATCGTCTCATCACTTGCCAATTAACATGTTAAGGTTATATAGTCCTCGAACCCTTTACAGATTTACATTATCAAGTTCCTCTCCGGCTACAAGTTGTGCTTGTACATTTCCAGTTCGGGTCGAATAGTTGCCCGTCTAGCACAACCATTTGATATATGTCAGGACATAATTTAACTACAATATAAGACATAGTAGGCAAATCAACTCTAACGATACAACGAAGCATAAGATCAGCCGATGTCCACGTCATGTCGGGTGATATGGGCGGCCGGTCCTAAATATCTATTGTATTTCGTTCGTTAGTTCGGGCAACAGAGAGAAATGACACGTGGCTATATTCTCGCGTTGCTACCTGTGTCCCTCTCCTCAACAAGAGTGTCGGGTGTACATATTTACGTTATGTATACCCGTGTTGTTTAGTTTATAAGACATTCATTCATTCATCTTGGTGTCCTTGATGTTTGATGTAAATAATACACAAGTATATAATTTTACCTCGCTGTTTTATTCATCGCTTCCTTCAACTGCCTGAGCTACGCAATCATCTCACCTCACACGACAACATAACACAGAGGTACTGGGTACCTAAACAATGTAATATATTTCGTTTGAGCTTTTGATTCACTGAGCTTCGGCGTCGTCGTGCGCTCTGAACAATATTTACATAAAAATGTTTCAAATAAAACTTTTACCTACACATTTTAACTATTTCAAAAGTCATAGAATGCCAGACGTTAACAAAATTATTATTCTATTAGTTAATGACTCACTAAATGATTAAGGCGCATTGGTTTCGTGCAACACATACAAAGGGCGATACAAAAGCCTGCACATTTATATACCCTTACTGCTTATTTTCTTAGAATAGTAACTAAAAAAATATTGCCTGACCCCTGGTCTCATGTGTAAGTATGATTATTTTGTTACTATTCAAAAGAAACAACTACGTTTAAAGCCCTAGCGATAGAACAATAATTCATCTTCACTTCATTCATTTCAGCAACGCCCAACGGTAGACCGAGTCTCTCGGTAACATTTTAGTCCGCCATTGCATATTTTATGCATAAAGTTATTTAATAAATAAACAATAATCGATTATTATTCGTAATAGACAAAAATATCTATTATTTATATAATTCATATATTTCAGTCATTCAACAAATCGCAGCCCATGACCGGAATCAGTTTTCGTACGAAACGGATTTTTCTTAGAAGCCGATTGTTCGGAAGGCGGGACTTGTGATGTCCCTTACCTGGAATGGAAGTAATACATTAGTGCTACCTGGATATAGAGGGTCCTATGCTAACAGAGTCATTCGTGTTCCGCCCGTCGTGGAAAGAACATATATTCTTTGTATATCGCACTGAATATTCGGTTATTGTGACCCAAGTGTTGTCGCTGGCTCAACCGTGTAGCTACAATTATTTGACGTGACTTAGCCGTGCAGATCAAAATGGCGTCGCAACGTTCTGAGTGTGGCGATAAAAACGAAAATAATAGAAAAGCTTATTGCTTTAATAATCTCAAAACAAGCAATGAAGACAAATGTTTAAAAGAATTGGTCGGAAAGAAAAGGAAAAACGAAAACAGCTATGTTGAAGAAGAAAAATCGAGCAAAGTAAAAAAGTTAGAAATACCGGAATCCATGGAAGGAATGAACGTTGAAGAGCAAAGTTCAAAAGGATTAAATTTAAAAAAACTGAACCTTCACAAAAGTTCTGACCGTAACAAGCAGATGGAGTTCTTTAGAACAAAACCAATGAAAAAGAGGAAAATCGTAATATACCCTGTGACATTCTTGAAGTCAAAACTTGTTAATCCGTAGACGAAATTTGAACCAAAATATGTATACATTATAATATGATACAATAAGATCCGGCCGATTCAATAGAGGCGCTGAATAAGTGTTGAAACACTTTTCATAAAACACTTGAATATAATCATCAGTTACATTCGAGCATTTTACATAACCTGTTTCAACACTCACTCGATGCCAACAAAAGTAGGTTTTTTAAAATACAATCTTGTAAAGTGTCTATCCTAGTGTTTTATTAGTATAATTTGTTTGATTTCATTGTACTGATTGACTGTTGTTTTAGTCATAATTTTGTATTAGTCATAATATGCGAAGTTCTAAGAGGTTTGTTATTTCTAATTGACTTCATTTTTATTGTATGTAAATTTTTAGATTAAATGTTACAATTTTATTTCTTATGTTTATTTTCACTCATTGGTATTATATACTTTATACTTGTATTAACAGCGTAAATCAGCTTTTCTGTATTCGTTTTTTTTTCTCTTCCATGTCTCCAGGATGTTATTTTTTTATTTGGAAATTATTATTTTTGCTCGTTTACGGTGTTGTTACATACATAAATAATAATGTACACGAAATTGTAAGTCTGCATTTTTAAAAACAGTCACTTATGGAGTTTCTTGCCGGTTCTTCTCCATAGGAATGACATTTTGGAACCGTGCACCTAGAATCAGCAATGTAAAATTTCAAAAGTGCCTGAAAATGCCTATGTACTGAAAATAAAAAATATACATTTTGATTTCGATTTTCATTTATCAATACCTACATATGATTTAGTTTCGAAACGACGTATGCATTTTGTAAGGGTTTTACATTTTTTCTGATATATCTCTTATCGTCTCATCACTTGCCAATTAACATGTTAAGGTTATATAGTCCTCGAACCCTTAACAGATTTACATTATCAAGTTCCTCTCCGGCTACAAGTTGTGCTTGTACATTTCCAGTTCGGGTCGAATAGTTGCCCGTCTAGCACAACCATTTGATATATGTCAGGACATAATTTAACTACAATATGAGACATAGTAGGCAAATCAACTCTAACGATACAACGAAGCATAAGATCAGCCGATGTCCACGTCATGTCGGGTGATATGGGCGGCCGGTCCTAAATATCTATTGTATTTCGTTCGTTAGTTCGGGCAACAGAGAGAAATGACACGTGGCTATATTCTCGCGTTGCTACCTGTGTCCCTCTCCTCAACAAGAGTGTCGGGTGTACATATTTACGTTATGTATACCCGTGTTGTTTAGTTTATAAGACATTCATTCATTCATCTTGGTGTCCTTGATGTTTGATGTAAATAATACACAAGTATATAATTTTACCTCGCTGTTTTATTCATCGCTTCCTTCAACTGCCTGAGCTACGCAATCATCTCACCTCACACGACAACATAACACAGAGGTACTGGGTACCTAAACAATGTAATATATTTCGTTTGAGCTTTTGATTCACTGAGCTTCGGCGTCGTCGTGCGCTCTGAACAATATTTACATAAAAATGTTTCAAATAAAACTTTTACCTACACATTTTAACTATTTCAAAAGTCATAGAATGCGAGACGTTAACAAAATTATTATTCTATTAGTTAATGACTCACTAAATGATTAAGGCGCATTGGTTTCGTGCAACACATACAAAGGGCGATACAAAAGCCTGCACATTTATATACCCTTACTGCTTATTTTCTTAGAATAGTAACTAAAAAAATATTGCCTGACCCCTGGTCTCATGTGTAAGAATGATTATTTTGTTACTATTCAAAAGAAACAACTACGTTTAAAGCCCAAGCGATAGAACAATAATTCATCTTCACTTCATTCATTTCAGCAACGCCCAACGGTAGACCGAGTCTCTCGGTAACATTTTAGTCCGCCATTGCATATTTTATGCATAATGTTATTTATTAAATAAACAATAATCGATTATTATTCGTAGTAGACAAAAATATATATTATTTATATAATTCATATATTTCATTCATTCAACAAACCGCAGCCCATGACCGGAATCAGTTTTCGTACGAAACGGATTTTTCTTAGAAGCCGATTATTCGGAAGGCGGGACTTGTGATGTCTCTTACCTGGAATGGAAGTAATACATTAGTGCTACCTGGATATAGAGGGTCCTATGCTAACAGAGTCATTCGTGTTCCGCCCGTCGTGGAAAGAACATATATTCTTTGTATATCGCACTGAATATTCGGTTATTGTGACCCAAGTGTTGTCGCTGGCTCAACCGTGTAGCTACAATTATTTGACGTGACTTAGCCGTGCAGATCAAAATGGCGTCGCAACGTTCTGAGTGTGGCGATAAAAACGAAAATAATAGAAAAGCTTATTGCTTTAATAATCTCAAAACAAGCAATGAAGAAGACAAATGTTTAAAAGAATTGGTCGGAAAGAAAAGGAAAAACGAAAACAGCTATGTTGAAGAAGAAAAATCGAGCAAAGTAAAAAATTTAGAAATACCGGAATCCATGGAAGGAATGAACGTTGAAGAGCAAAGTTCAAAAGGATTAAATTTAAAAAAACTGAACCTTCACAAAAGTTCTGACCGTAACAAGCAGATGGAGTTCTTTAGAACAAAACCAATGAAAAAGAGGAAAATCATAATATACCCTGTGACATTCTTGAAGTCAAAACTTGTTAATCCGTAGACAAAATTTGAACCAAAATATGTATACATTATAATATATTACAATAAGATCCGGCCGATTCAATAGAGATACAATCTTGTAAAGTGTCTGTAGGAATTTGTTCCCCGTCAGGAATGTCGGTAGAATCCATACTTCCGAATGAGGGTAGACGTGAATTGGCGGGCGAGGAGAATTATAATAACGATGTCACGCACACAATCACTTTATTACAATCCTTAATAACGAAATACAATTACGATAATTAATAGTGGTATATAATTGGTGACTTAGGTAAGACACTCCACCGAACATGTGATGCTAATGCGAGATGATAAACGATAATGCCTGCTCTCCGGCCGCGTTCCATTTTATATTTACTACCCACTGGTATTTAGGGATGGGATAAAAATGACTGTCGCCCTGTCGTCGATTCTTGTCTATGGCTTATCACATAAAATAATCGAGTACCACCAATTATTTAAACATGTGATTATTTTAAGGTGGCAATGATTTCTATCCCTATTCTCATCGGTCGCGTGCTCCAATGCTCGGTGTTGCGTCAGTGTCCAACTTCCGACACTTAAGTGTTGCCAAGAAAAATAAGTGATGCGCCGTCACGGCCATACTGGCACTCGCACGTCCTCGTGTGATCACTCATCTTTACAAGTCTTGTACTCCCCCGTTAATCTGCAAAGAGTATAGTAGATATGGCTCGTCCATCACTGACATATTTTGAGGATGAAAGACATCAGAAACTGAACACAACGATCGAGATCAGCATCCCTTCAACCAGCTGTCATCTTAAATGACAACGTGGATCGGATAACTAATCAGTGTCGAACAAACAAGGTACCATAACACTTATGGACACCTACTTCACAATATCCACAGAGGCGTCCCTTCGATCAGCCATCATCAGTTATGATGACATGAACCGGACAACCTCCCAGCGTTTCACAAACGCAATCACACACACAGGTCAAGATGATTCGGAACCTCGGCCTCGAAGAGCCAGTTCCTTACATCATCGTACTACTCGACCGCAGATCCACATAAATACACAAGACACCTCAAGACCTCGGCCCTCACAGAAGCCAGTCTGATATAACTAGAATTTTTACATTTAGAATTATTCCTCACGTTCTGAAACCGAGAGGGTACCTGAACCGGCAGTTATGGTACGTGAACTACAAATTGACGTGGTATCACTGTCATCACCAGATGATGCAGTCTCCATCTCTCCAACGTGAGCCGCCGTCTCGGCCTCCTCTGAGTCATTAAATAAGGTGGTAGATATATCTACTAAGCCTTCATAGCCCTCGGGTGCTGCTCGCAGGTTTTCGTGCGCGTGTTAAGGTCCTTTTTTTTTATGTATGGCCTGCCAAAACGACTCCACTCCGCCCGATGGAAAGCACAAGCAGAATCCAAGAGTGGCGGCCACCATACTCATTGCGGATGCAGACAATGCAGCATGGTGACCCACACCACGGCGGCCCAGTGACGCCTCTGCATCGTTGGGCCTCCGGTCCCGCACCCACCAACGAAACACGACAGCACGAACGCCGTCACCCCACGCCGATCCTCTATGCGAGGGCAGTACCGCCCCGATCGAGCCGGCTCATTCACGCTGAAATCAGCGTGGCTCTACTACCTATAATGTCGGTCGGTTAGATCCGTCAATATTTTTCAGTTCATACGTGTCATTTTCTAATACGTCTGTTATAATAAAAGGACCCCTAAATTTTCTATTTAATTTTGTCTGGTTCCTTTCACTACTTTCTAAGAAGACATAGTCTTCACAGCCGCTTTACCACGGTTGAATCGTGCTATTTCTGATGTACTCGCTTTCTAATGTTATCAGATGCTATACTACGAATTTGATCTAAGTCCAAACGAGATATTGTATTAGAATCAGATGCCAAAAGAGATAGGCCCAGAGGGCGCGCCCTGATTCCAGAGCTCTATAGGTGTATACACAGTTACCCGGGGACCGTGTACTATTCAAAGCTAATTGAACTTCCGGTAGTTCGTCGCGCCAGGTCTTGTTCGGATCGTTCTCTATAACGGTAAGTAAGCATTTTAGTGTACGCATTACACGTTCTACTTGACCGTTAGCTTTGCTTGTGCCCGTAGCGATAAAATGCAGCTCTATGGCGTGATCCTTACAGAATTGTTTAAAGTCCGCACTTATATAACTTCTACCCTGATCAGCAATGATACGCGTTCGTGCGCCAAAGAGGCAGACCGCCCATTTTTAACGCTCTTATAGCATTAGCCGCGTCTAGCGATATGGTATATTCGAGGAGGACGTACTTGGTAAAGGAATCGATTATAATCGCGATCGCGGAACTGGCAGCCAGAAACTGTTTTTATTTCGCTCAACTTTTCTGTAAAGTACGGTACGTACGTTACGTCATAGGTATGTGCTACGGTTTCAGGGATTTCTTTATTTTTATGTTTTCTAATAAGGTCACGAATCTCGCCATCACGGTTCTGTTCGACAGCCAACCACCCTTGGTGAAGTTCTACAAATTGCACTGTGTTACTTCTACTAGTTTTATCAGATGGTGGACTGACGTGAAAGTCATTAGAAATTACGCTTAGAACAGGATTTCTAGACAAGAAGTCAGCATGTTCCATGCTGGCATAGTTTCTAGTTCATACGAATGGTGTCATGATTCCGCGTCAGTTGTACGTCGTCTGAAATAGGACACAATTATAATAGGCGCCTCACGATTGAATATTGTTAGTACCGGCACTGAGCTAAGTATTTTAACAATTTTTATTTGAATACTGTCATGAATATCCGTCCATTTTATTGCCCCTTTAATTACGTCAGCGGATAAAGTGGGCCTACAATACGAGTATAGTTAGGTATAAATTTTCTGAAGTAAGAAGCAAGACCCAAGAACTGCCTGACCTGAGTAGCAGTCCTTGGAGTAGGAGCATCGACTAAGGCTTGCACTTTCCTAGGATTCGGAGTAACTTCTCCTGCTCTAATAACATAACCTAGGTAATGTACTTCTGCTTTCATGAATTTACATTTCTTTATGTTAAAAGAAAAACCCGCATTTGATAATGCTTTCAGAGTTAAATCTAAACGTTCTAGTCCCCGAGAAATATTATCAGAGAAACAAAGGACATTGTTAGGTACTCATACTGACCATCTGGGGTCACAAATGCTGTCCGGGCAATACTATCCCCATTTGGGTCTACTAAAATCCGATGATATCCTGATGCCATGTCAAGGTAGGAAAAGAAATACGGGGCAGTGGGAAATGCTCGGGGCGCGTGTTGGTGTTTAGTTCTCTATAATCAACACACAGCTTATCAGTATTGTCTTTCTTTTTCACAAGAAGTGATGATGTTCTCCTAGCCGATTTCGGCCACGACGGCCAGTCTCAACAGAGACCAACCAACTACGCAGGGGATATTATAGTGCACAAATGTGTGCGCGAACACAAGTGCACTCACTGTTCCCTCTCTCTCATTAATCCGATGGGACGGTTTACCGACACGATCGGGGAGAGATCAGGCGCTGGACCGACAGCTTTACGTGCTCTCCGAGGCACGGGGGTTCAGACCCCAACTTCCAAACTCCGAGCTGTTATTTTAGTGTTTCTATAATCAGAAAAACTCAATAACACTTTTGGCCCGACCCGGGATTCGAACCCGAGACCTCTTGATCAGCAGTCGTATACGTCAACCGCTAGACCAACGAGGCAGTTCTCTCTCACGAGAAGTATGGGGCTTGCAAATGGTGAGGAACTCTCGCGAATAACTCCCGCTTCTAAAAGGGCTGAAACTTTTTCTTTTACAATTTCTCTTTCTATAGGAGACAACCTATACGTCGTCTAACCTATCCGAAAAATGCCAGTAGAGACGCGACGCGTGGGTATACCGTCGATAAAGAATTCAGCATATTTCCGTAGAACTGTAACTAATCTAATTTTGTCCTCACCATTTAAGTCAGTATCGATACTATCAAGACTAGCTTGGCTCTGTTTTTCGCTGATATTCACTTCCTTTTGTACCAAAAAAAACAATATGGCGATTGTCTATTTGTACGTTGATACCCTTCTCTAATAAATCCCTACCTATAATCACTTCGTCGCTTATCGTTCCGTCTGGCACTATATGAAATAGTAAAGTTAATGTGATATTTTGTATACGAACACGGCTTTACATATTACGGTCTCTTTACCTAAACCTGAGAGGTAAACCACGTCACTATATACAATATCCGAGAACTTTCTGGCTGTACTACTGGTCACTAACGAACAAGCAGACCCACTATCAAAGAGAAAAGGAACGAGCTCACCCGATTCTGTGTTGAGTGTGCTTCCAGTCGATTTGTGTTCACAGATGTGTACCTCCTTCGTTGTTGCAGCTCCACTTCCTCCTTTGCGCTCTGCACAGGTCGAAGCGACATGTCCAGTCTGTCCGCATATGTAGCAAGTAATCCTGAATTTATCTGAAATCTTCTATATCTGCATTTTGCAATAGGTTTGTCCGTTGGGGTTTCTCACTGCTATTCTCCTCAGTTGGTTGCCCTGCGTATCCCACTTCTGATGTAGGAATTTGTTCCCCGTCAGGAATGTCGGTAGAATCCATACTTCCGAATGAGGGTAGACGTGAATTGGCGGGCGAGGAGAATTATAATAACGATGTCACGCACACAATCACTTTATTACAATCCTTAATAACGAAATACAATTACGATAATTAATAGTGGTATATAATTGGTGACTTAGGTAAGACACTCCACCGAACATGTGATGCTAATGCGAGATGATAAACGATAATGCCTGCTCTCCGGCCGCGTTCCATTTTATATTTACTACCCACTGGTATTTAGGGATGGGATAAAAATGACTGTCGCCCTGTCGTCGATTCTTGTCTATGGCTTATCACATAAAATAATCGAGCACCACCAATTATTTAAACATGTGATTATTTTAAGGTGGCAATGATTTCTATCCCTATTCTCATCGGTCGCGTGCTCCAATGCTCGGTGTTGCGTCAGTGTCCAACTTCCGACACTTAAGTGTTGCCAAGAAAAATAAGTGATGCGCCGTCATGTCTATCCTAGTGTTTTTATTATTATAATTTGTTTGATTCCTTTGTACTGATTGACTGTTGTTTTAGTCATAATTTTGTATTAGTCATAATATGCGAAGTTCTAAGAGGTTTGTTATTTCTAATTGACTTCATTTTTATTGTATGTAAATTTTTAGATTAAATGTTACAATTTTATTTCTTATGTTTATTTTCACTCATTGGTATTATATACTTTATACTTGTATTAACAGCGTAAATCAGCTTTTCTGTATTCGTTTTTTTTTCTCTTCCATGTCTCCAGGATGTTATTTTTTAATTTGGAAATTACTATTATTGCTCGTTTACGGTGTTGTAACATACATACTGTAACGTCGTAGTATCGACTTATACACTAGAAATTATAACCTATTCGTTTTGCAAACATTTCCTTGTTGTGAGTTTAGTTTTGACAGATGTCACATCAGTTTGACATAATCTATGGAAATTTGGTAGACTGATCGATTTATTTAAGAGTTGTCCCTTCCGATGGCGCTCTGAGGTAATTTTGTGGCTGGGAACACTCTACTAGTTTGTCATCCTTTTTCCGGTCGAACACTGAGAGAGAGTGGTTGACATATTTTAACAATTTGTTGGTTCTTGTTGAATCGTTCTTAATTTGGCTAATCACCACGGTCCATGGCCAGATAAATGCGGCGGAAGATGCCCCGCTGTTAGTTATCGTGAATTAACGGTTATTTCGACTTTTTCGGGTAAGTGAAAATGGTGACTCCACGTTCGACAAGCACGTTTGTTGTTGAAGCGAATTTTGCTAAAAATAGTTGATTTCACTTACAGAAACTAACATCGAAAGATTCGCCAAGGGATTCGTTGGATTTTCTAAGGATTTGACACGTTATTTTGTTACTTGCTATTGTTTGGAGCTTTGAAGAATTTTTGAAATATTGTTGATAAAAGAAACTCTGGTAAGTACTGAATAGTTACTATTGAGATTAGGATTGATAACCAAAGTGATAAAGTACCTAATTAACCAGTGAATTATCTTTGTTTTAGCCGGAAGCGCGGGGTTTCTTTCTTTATTTCTTTTTTTTACTTTTCTTTTTTTCTTATATTTTTATACTGGAATTTTTCTGGGATATTAGTATTATCCTCATTAGAACATTACATTTTTTATAACCTATTTTTACAAAGGTTTGTTGTGTAAAGTTGCTCCCCATTTACATTAAATTAACCATGAATCTACCTATGGCATTGGTATAATAGCCATAGAAGCAAGAGGCTGCCTTAACTTCAACGGGTGAAGAAGCCAAAGAGAAGGACAGCCAGACATCTCCTGTCTGGCTCATGTAACGTAGAATTTTAACTTAAGAGGATTGCAATGACAACAGAAACAGTAACCAGTGTAGCGCTACTATAAGCATAGGTTATCCGTTTATAAGACCCTACCCTTCAGATACTACGGGTTAATAAATCTGCTTTTAAACTATTTGTTCATCAGTCAGTACTCCCCGCCCTAGATTAAGGGTTCAATGTTGGCCGAGTTATCCACGGCATTAGTTTGTTATTTTTTAAGTGATCTGTAAGTTACCATTGGGAGTAATATCAGATCAGATTTGCACCTGGCGCCCGAGATTTTAATTTGTTCAATTTTTTTATTAGTTTTAATTCTGGTGACAGATCAGGTTTTTTTTGTTTGTTTGTTTGTTGGTTAACTTCCAGTGGTAGCAAAGACACATTTTAGTTTTCATTCATTTATTATTCATTTATTTAGTTCTCATTCATTTATTTGTTCACACACAATTAACACTATATTTTTTATTTTTTTATATTACAATACATAAATAATAATGTACACGAAATTGTAAGTCTGCATTTTTAAAACAGTCACTTATGGAGTTTCTTGCCGGTTCTTCTCCATAGGAATGACATTTTGGAACCGTGCCCCTAGAATCAGCAATGTAAAATTTCAAAAGTGCCTGAAAATGCCTATGTACTGAAAATAAAAAATATATATTTTGATTTCGATTTTCATTTATCAATACCTACACATGATATTAGAATTATTAGTTTCGAAACGAGTAACATTGTGTAAGGGTTTTACATTTTTTCTGATATATCTCTTATCGTCTCATCACCTGCCAATTAACATGTTAAGGTTTTATAGTCCTCGAACCCTTAATAGATTTACATTATCAAGTTCCTCTCCGGCTACAACTTGTGCTTGACCATTTCCAGTTCGGGTCGAATAGTTGTCCGTCAATTACAACCATTTGATATATGTCTGGACATAATTTAACTACAATATGAGACATAGTATTCTTAGGAATGGGCGTCACCCTTCAAGTGACCT
This sequence comes from Spilosoma lubricipeda, assembly GCA_905220595.1. Lineage (NCBI taxonomy): Eukaryota > Metazoa > Arthropoda > Insecta > Lepidoptera > Erebidae > Spilosoma > Spilosoma lubricipeda. The sequence continues at coordinate 10,034,254 of HG992296.1, read as the reverse complement.
TTTATTACGACCTATCTTATGGGAACAAAATGAATACGAACAATGAAAAATAAAAGCAAGACAAACCCAAGAAGACACACTAACTACTGCAGAATAGCATATTTGCACGTGTAAGGAGCAATTCACTTGAAACTTTACCAATTGAAACATCAAAACGAAGAAGTCCAAATGATGAGGTGCATGTAGAAACAAAAATATATGACACGAATGATAAACAAGCCAAAAATCCAAAATCAAGCCTACAAAAAGGAAAGCGGAGTCTAGTCCTGAATGGACGAAGAAAAATAGTAAGGTAAATAAGACAACATATGCCGTAACAACAGAAAACAGATTTCAGATCTTGGAGTCAATAAGTAACGATGATCCCATTAAACATTATTTTTACGGGAATTAACGCGATCACTTATTAAAATGTATTATACATACCTCTGATTTGGATAACAACACAAACACATATAGTGTTTATAAAATAGACTGCAGCTGCGGAAGTTCGTATATAGGCCAAACGAAGCGGACTATTGCTGAAAGGGTCAAATAACATATTGCTGCTGGGAAGAACCAACAGACGAGGAAATCAGCGATTGCAGAACATGCACTCGATGCAGGCATCAACCACTGGATTGAATTTCACCGCACACAAGTCCTCTCCCCCGAACGTCACTTTTACTCAAGAGTTGTACGTGAAGCTATTGAGATTAAAAAACATAAAACAGTATTGAAAAACATACCGCCTCGCTTTTCTGCGCAGTCGGATAAACACCAGAATAGGAACACATCGGTTTGCTTACAGAATAGGGACACTGTTAGTGTGGTATGTGACGGTACATGGCGAAACAAATTTATCAATAAAATCGAAAATGTGCGGGTGGACGAAAAACCTTCTGCTTCAAGGATTCGACGACGGAGGTCAATTGCCGCTGAGCCAGTCAGCCTGTGACCACGGCCAGTGCAATCTGATCGAAACGTCAGGCAAATCAGAGGTATGTATAATACCTTGTGTAATAATACCCTAATAAGTGATCGCGTTAATTCCCGTAAAAATAATTGTTAATGTCTCATGGAACGCGAAAGTTTAAAAGTTAGTATAACGATGATCCCAGTCTACAACCTAAGGAGCCTAAACCGCCAAAACCAGAACCAAAATTTGTCACGGGGGTAATAGACATAACGAAATTAAAAGAACTCCTCTCCTCGATTGCAAGCAACGATTATTATACTATGATAACTCAGAGGTCAGGCCTTATAGTCAAAATAATGTCAAAAATATACGAGCTATCTTTATACAGAACAATGTTACATACAAACTTAAAAGCGAAAGAGCCTATAAAGTAGTATTGTGTGGCTTGCACTCATCAGAGAATACAGATCTTGTTAAAAAAGAGCTTTTTGAAATGGGACATGAAATACGACACATTACAAATGTCAAACATAAAACTACAAAACAACCGCTTCCCTTATTCTATATAGATCTTGAGCCCAAACACAAAAACAAAGAATTTTTTCAAAGTCAATAGAGGAAAAAATTAGACATCTTACAGTGTAAAAGATGTCAAAGATTCGGACATGTAAAAAACCAATGCAATAGACCCTTTAGATGTGTAAAATGTGGGGATGAACACTCAACAACAAGCTGTGTAAAAAGACCTGACACTGAGGCAACTTGTGCGAACTGTCAAGAAAAACATCCAGCAAGTTACAAAGGCTGCACAAAATACAACCAGTACAAAGAACTACTTACAAAAAATAAAACAGTTAAGAGCAAAGAAACTGATAAGAACAGAAACATCATAATCCAAAACCAAAAAAACCAACAAATTATGAACTACAGTCCCTTGAATCATTCGAAAGCAAATGTGACAAGCGACAAAATATGAAAACACAGCAGGATCATTAACCGACATCAAGGACCCAAATAATTTTGGTGAAGTGGTAGACGCCATGTTTAACAAATTCCACAACATAATAAATATTATGTTAGACAACATGATGGATCGTATGATCAAATTAATCACAGGCCTTATAAAGCTTAGAATAATCACCTGGAATGCTAACGGGCTAACAGAACATTGACAGGAACTCGAACTCTTCCTGAAACTTGAAAGAGTCGACGTGGCTTTAATCTCAGAAACAAGATTTACGCCAAAAACTCACTTTAGACGTAAATATTACATAGTGTACGCTACAAATCACCCTTCAGGTAATTCACTTGAAGAGACTGCAGTTATAATATAAGAGAACATCAAACATTATCTATTTGGGGAAAAAAACTGAAAAGATGCACGCAACTTCGGTCGGGATCCAGAATAACAAAACTGAAACAACAGTGTCTGCTATTTACTGTACAGCCTTTATATCTGTACACGTGGATCCCGCGACAGCAATAGATAATATACAAACCCACCGAAGTGGAGAAGTGGCTAGATAAATGGCGTATTAGAGTCAATCAGGTAAAATCTGTTCATGTTACCATCACCCTGAGAAGGCAGACGTGGCCCCCAGTAATTTCATAATAAAGAAGTTCCTCAAGCTGAGGATGTCAAATATCTGGGTATGCATCTGGATCGAAGACTTATCTGGAGAAAGCATATCTGGACCAAGCGTAAACAGCTTAATACAAAAGTCAGATCAATGTACTGGCTGATAGGACTCAAATCAAACCTGTCACATGAAAGCAAGGTAGCTATTTACCATCCATCCTTAAACCACTCTGGACTTACGGAATCCAATTGTGGGGTACTGCTAGCAATAGCAACAGTGGAGATTCTGGAACGATTTCAGAGTAAGTCATTGAGAGCCATGCTAGATATACCCTACTATGTGACCAACAAATGTATGTACAAGGACCTAAAGATCGCCACCGTCAAACAGGAGATTACTAGATATAGTGAAAGCTATCAGGCGAGATTATCAACTCACGTCAATAAACTGGCATCCAAACTAGAAGGAACGGGAAGTATTATGTGTCCCCGACTGAAACGACATAGTATCTCTACACTTACCGTGAGATTTGACGACCCCAGAAGAAAGGGATTAATAGGAATTCCTTCTGATAACAAGACATAGATCAATACCTCATCTAAATGGCTTATTGTGTTAGCACAAATTGCCAAGTCACAGAATAATATAAGAAAAAAAAGTCATTTGTTGGTTATTTTTTTGTAAAATAACTAACAATTAAACAATTCTTAACTGTATAAAACCACGATTAACATTTAATTAATTGTTAGTTGTATTTTTTTACAAATACAATTGATCAATTGTTAATCATTAATTGTTTAATCAAATAAAATTTTCCCAACACTGTTAGTTAGTAAAGGCGAAAACATTGAGTCCTCATTTCAAATATTTTAGTAAAATTCAACCATCATTTACTTCTCAACAAATGGCTTGTCGTAATTTTTTTTTGTTAACTAATTCACTGAAGTTTTTACCACTCACGAAAAATTAGCTTGATAGTGTTGCACCCTAGGAAATGGGTCTCGTATCGAGAGTTGAGGACATTGCCACCTAGCGACAGGTAGCGTACGACTGTGGAGGTTATGTTATATTCTGTTATGTTATGTTCGGCGCAAGATGGCGCTAGATTACTTGTTCTGGTAATTTCTATTAAGCCTAGAATAATCTATCGAATTTTATAATCTTTCTAGAGATTTCAAAATCATATATAAGAGGAGCGTGTTAGCCGTACGAGTCAGTATTCACGATACAGCAGAACATCGAAGCGATCTTCTAGTGTGACTAACAAAGTGATTTAGCGATTTTTTATTGTAAAGGTGTTGTTAATAAATAGTTTTTTTTTTTGGAATCAACCGACTATCTTTATTTATTTAATACCCGGTTCGTAACAATAATAATAACTTGTAAAATTTGTTCCTAAAAATATGAATTTTTAAATTTTTAAAAATGTGGTATGGTTCACAGACAATTTTCAAGTTCGCACGCCCACCGAAATCTAACTTCAAGTTTTGATTTTCTGGCTGTATGGTAGAGTGTGACCATAATTTTGCCAATGTCATGTTTTTGAAAGACAAACTGTCAAAGGATTTAATGTAGAGCTCCAGTAGAGCCGGAAAAAAATAATTTATTTTGCAAAATGAAATTTAAGAAATACTAATTTGTTGACTTTTACAGGCATGAATTAATTAATAAACACGTATAAATTAGCAGTACACATATAATTAAATATTAATATTCTAAAATTTTAATAAAATAAAAATCATGTTTCTTTGTTTATTGATGATAGAACTATAGTTTAATTTTGTTAACGGTTATACACTTACCTAAAAAATACACAAAAGGAGTGAAAACCCGTGTTAAGAGTAATTTAAGGGACGTGGGGAGAGGAATATGAGCGGGAATGAATTCATAAATAGGGAATCTAGTCTTGGGGCAATTAAAAAATATGTGATTTGCGGTTCCCTCATCGAGTCCACATTCGCAGATAGACCCATTTCTAATTCTGAGTTTAGCCAAAAATACAGGAGTACATGAGTGGTTTAGTCTTAACCGACAAATTGTGGAAGTAGTGTCCTTATTCAATTTTTTAAATTTAGCAACACCGAAATCTATTTGCGCTAATCTTTTGACATTGTATTGATGTGCTCAACATAATTATTATCAATAAAATTAAGAAGTATGAAGGATTGCTAAAGAGAAGTATTTATTTATGAAGTCTATAATAAGGGTATGAATGATATAATAAGGCTTAAAAGTCATATACACACTTGTAAAGCCTCTGAATACAAAAAATATTAAATTTAAATTAAATTAGCACCGATTTAAGTACCTAATGAATAGTGTAATAAAAAAAATGTGTTTTGGTGTGAATAACAAATAAGTAAACTAATAAACTGAAATGGTCTTGGCTTGCTATCACTGGGTGTGAACAAACAAACAAAATTCCGGCAACCTCGAAGAAAATATAATGATAATAATAAAAAAAAAATCTCGGGCGCCAGGTGCCGGTTTTAGAAATAAACCATCCAGTGGTAACTTGCCAAAAACCTAAAAAATAATAAATAACGCCGTGGATAACTCGGCCAGCCTTGGACCCCTTAATCTAGGGCGGGGATCTTAGGGGGAATGTTAGGGCAATCAATTTTAAGAAATTCTTCCTTTTCAAGGGTTCTACAGTCCGACAACGTTGTCGCTTCTACCAATGGGAAAATCCGGTAAAACTTTCTGAAAATATCTGCAACCGAAAGAATAAATTCATGTCCAGAGTAAATTTCAGGCAAAATTCTAATTACATCAACCAAGAGCACTACCCCAGGGCGGTCCAACTTTTCAGGATCAACCAGAGCACCCGAAGACGGAGACATGCTGTGTTCATAGGCCTTACGAATGTTACCAGATTTAATATTTTTGTGGACTTCATTAAACATGCCATTCCAAAAATAATGTTGTTTTATTTGCTCAATAGTTTTATGAATTTGAAGGTCAGAACTAATTTCATCATGTTTTAATTTAATAGTACCAAAAATGGGTTCTTTAGGACTACTTTAGAATGTTATCTACTAACCTGTAAACCCGAAAATTTTTTTTCAACAATTGAAAATTCTTTATTACAAGTGACCTCGTCAGGGCGTTCAGTATGTCTAACAATTTTTTTAAACATCCAGTCATCCCTAGTTTTCTCAGAAACCGGAGCTCGATGGGGCCTAATCAGTTCTTTTGACTCTTGCGAGTTTTTCTGGGCCGAATTGCACACATTACAAAACTTGGTGACAACTCCCAACTTCTGGCACTTGAAACCCGGAATTCAACCCCGGAAAATCAAACCCGGAATTGAAAGACAATTTTTATAAGTGTGTCCGATTGGCTTAGACTTCAAACAAATAATGTTAGTATCATCTGACCTAACAGCGTTAGACTGTACTTTTACAAAATCAAAAGGTTGGGAAGAATCTTTAAGAGATTCCCGGTGGTTATCAAAAACTTCCAACTCCTTACCTAAACTCACAAAATCATCAAGCGTAGAAATCTGTCTACTAAAAACATAAGGACCCTAAATTGGCAACAGTTGTGCTTAATTATAGTTATGATCACCGACTCTGGAATAGGGGTGCCAAGGTGACTAGTAATATCGATAAGTTCTGAAATGAAATCTGGAAGTGACTCACTAGGCTTCTGTTTGCGGGTACAAAGGTCATGCCCCATAAGGTAGTCATAATCAGGCCTATCAAAACGTTTCGAGTAAAGCAACCCTAAGCTCATACCACGAAGAGATATTTTTATGAGTAACACGGAACCACTTGTCTGCGATACCAGCAAGAAGATCAGGGAACGAAGCAACCAACAAAAACTCATTAAAGTTCCTAGACAAGAAGTACTCCTCAACCCGAGCAATGAATTCTCTAACACAGGTAGTACCGTCAAAAACAATCTTGCTTTTAGTCAAATCAGGTGGCCTCGAAGTAAAAATAGGCAATTCTTGCTAATGTGCTCATTCATGGTGCTGAACGAAGGCAATCCTGGTGCATGAGCAGTAGAACAATGAACATCCGACAAATCCGGTATGCAATTAATCTCCGCAGGCAAACGGTGGACATTGAACTCCCTTGTCCATAATGAAAACCGACGATAACCACAAAACTCTAAGGTAGAAGTCAAGTGTTAAGTATTTCAAAGCAAAGTCAAATCCAAATTTATCCAAAAGCGAAATGTTATGAAAAGTTTAAATTTATTTCAATGCGAAATGATAAGAAAAGTTATTTTTTTAAAGCAAAGTCAATCCCGAGTTCATTTAAAAGTGAATGTTGTAAAAAGATAAGTTTACATTTATTTATAAGCTAAATGATAAGAAAAGCAAAGTTATTCAAAGCAAAGCCAATTCAAGTTCATTCAAAAGTGAAGCCTTGTGAAAAGATAAGTTTAAATTTATTTAAAAGTTAAATTATAGGAAATGTTAAGTTTTAATATAAATTTCTAATTCTTAAATTAAAAAGCATCTGTAGATTGCAATAACCACTCACAATTATTGTAAAAGCTAGGTAATATAAAGCTAAGCTAGGCTGAGTTAAGTTCAATTTACAAAAAGTTAAAATATAATATCTCCAATACTAATGTTTATCAAAGTGAAGCATTATTTTAAAGATGAACAATATCAAGCTATGATTGACAATAGTCAAAGCAAAAGCTTTGCCGAGTAGACTTTATACAAACACATCCAAAATTATTAAATTGTAAAACACAATGTTGAAATAAACTATACCCTTAATAGATAATACAATAAGCAGTGGAAAAACCTTAATTATTGTTGTTTTGTTAAAGTAAAAATAAACATTGTGTGTAAAGGTCACAATGGTGTAAAACAATTGTAGCAAAATTGCAAATAAAACCATACTAAATGTTAACAATGAATAATAACAACAAATAAAACACAAAAACAAAGAATAATGTTTAAAAAAGTAGGATGCAATAACAGTATCCAATTTAACCTTCAGAAACTACTTCAGTCCCTGTGCGCTGGCGACAAATTGTAATATAAAAAAAAAAATTAAAATGTGTTTTGGTGTGAATAACAAATAAGTAAACTAATAAACTGAAATGGTCTTTGCTTGCTACTAAATTGGCAGAACATCACTTTCATCTGTCAAAAATCAAACTTCAAACTATGAAATGTAAACAAAATGAATAGGTTATAATGTCCATTGTAAATGTCGTCCCACAAGACGTTACAATAGTTTCTAAAGCACTTACATATACTAGATTGTTCATATGTGGAATTAGGTGTTGAACCACCTGCTGGCATTTTTGCACAATTTTCAAATTTCATCAACTTGTCGACAACTGCCTGTACTATCTACAATCACAAAATGTCTCAACTCTCTGACATTCAAGTGGCCCAGAGCAGTTTAGAAGAGAGCTTCACCAAGAGAATGGCTCAGCTGGAAGCACAACTGCTGACTAGGGGGAACACAAAGGAAACCGTTGCACAAGTCTCTGACGAATTAGGGCATTCCGGGAACTGATGTTCACCATGCTGGGTCTGCTCCTCATGCAGATCAATGAATGTGCTAAAATGGTAGATAACATAGAGACACACCATTGACGCAAGGTACTTGTGGTCTTCGGAGTGCATGAGGCCATCAGGGATAATTGCTGCAGTGGGACCTTGCTGAGCATACTTAACCAGAGAATGGTTGGGGTCTCTGCAGTGGAGACTCGAGCTGCTATATGGAAGGCGATGAGGAAGTTGAAGGGTTCCGGCATCACTGTAAGAGAGTTTTTAACTAGAACCTGGCAGACGGCATGGCCAGACAGTACTTTGGCATGTCGGCCTGCTGGACACAGAATGGCACTATTGTCGTCAAGCCCTCTGATAACAGCCGTCAAAAGATAACATCAATGGACGAGCTGGAGCCTCTCATAGCAAAAAGCAACATCCCCGCCCAAAGCAACTACGAGCACAACCACTAAAAGTTCACAACAACATTAATCTTAATCTCATCACAACTGACAGCAATTAAAGATCAAGTTCCTAGCAATTGAGCTAACGTCACTAATATAACTTTGCGTTAACAGTATCCATAACATATACACTTTCTTATTTGTTTACATTAAAAGTACCTTCTCCTTCTTTTGATGAAATGGCAACCTGCCGGATCTCTTAGATCAGCTATTTCTGCCAATGTCAAGTGTTTATAGTCTCCAAATCATAAGTTTTCAAGTCCTTAAGTCTTCGTCGTGATAAAATTAATTTTAAAAAAAATGTATAAAATATGTCATCTGTCGCAATCACCACGTTTTACTTTTTCGTTCGGATACGCTCAGAAAGTGTTATTTTGCTAATAGTTGCAGGAGTATGATTGTATTCTTTTTTTTTGTTTACAATACTTCTTTCTTTTTCTTATTGTTATAACGTCACAATAGATTTTAATAGTTTATTAGTTCTGTATGTGCGCCAGCTGGCGGGTGGTGTAGAAATACGATCTAGTAACACCAGCTTATATGTAATTAATTTCTCATTGCATATTTATTTTTAATTTTATAGACAATCATAATTATATTTGTTTTCTTTTTACTTAAATAATTATATTAGGTACATTTATGAACAACGATGAAAATGTTGTTTATTATCTGCCGATGACTCTTGAGACGATGCTACTTTCAGATCTTTAACAGAAACACTGGGTGATCAAGTGCGACAAACATTTACTACTCAATCGCGTCATGATTAAAAAATTTGTCACTTAAACGCTCAAAGTATCCCCAGCCGTTTTAGTGACTTAACTGAAACTTTCACTCACAGTAACGTTCAAGCCATCCTGGTTTCGGAGACCTGGTTCAAGCCCTAAATTCCCTCCACTTCGTATGCTCTCTCGGGCTTTGTACCCATCCGCAATAACCCTTCAGATAAAAGAGGTGGTGGGGTTGCTATTTACCTTCGCAACTTCCTACCCTTTAAAATTGTTGCCTCTTCCTCTTCTGATCTCTTTACTAGCGCGGAATATTTTTTCCTCCAGGTCGGTGTCAGGGAAGCTAACGTCATTCTAGGTGTATTGTCCTACAACAGTTAACTACTTCTCCACTCTGAAAACAGTACTGGAATCTTTAGGGTCAGAACATTCCCATCACATCATCATGGGAGATTTCAACACTAACCTCCTAGCCCCTAACTCTCCTCGTACACGCAGTCACCTTCACATCGCCCAAGCAACTAGCTTCCATGCCCTGCCACTACAAGTCACTCATCATAATATTGATCATCATGACACCTGGCTTGATCTAATCCTCAACTCTGCCCCACATCTTGTTTCCTCTCACGGTCAACTCTCAGCTCCTGGATTTTCTCATCACGATTTAATCTTCCTATATTATATCCTTAAGCCTCCCAAATCACCTCCTAAAGTTGTATAGATTCGCAGTTTCCGTTTGGACGTGGAAAAGTTAATAGCAGAGGCTGCAGAGATAGACTGGACAAATATGGCAACTACTACCGACATGGATCTATACAAATAAATAAAATTGGATTTGTATTGTATAAATTGAGATTGTAATATTAAATTAACCGCCTTTTACTTAATGCATATGTATGTATACACGCTACATACACCAAATATGTATGTAGTTAATGTTTTTTTTGTCTGTCTGTTTGTTCCATGTAATCTCTGGAACGGCTGGACGGATTTTGACGGGGCTTTCACTGGCAGGTAGCTGATGATCCAGGAAGTGACTTAGGCTACTTTTTTAGACAAACTTTGTCTTGCGGCGTTACTCGAGGTACAACAATAACCGCGGGTAACACCGCGGGGTTCAGCTAGTCAAACTATATAATACCGACGCTCCCATTAGGACAGTAAAGTTAAAACGGGCACCCGCACCTTGGATGACTGAGGAGGTCCGCGCTGCCATGAGGTGGAGGGATCAGGTATTTCTTCGTAACAAGAGAAATCGCGACGAGGATAGTATTAACGTAAATGTAACTTAAGTGGAGCGTATAGTGAAACATACAGATTTTTCCAACTACTAATTTATTTTAGCTTTTTACTTGATGGAAAAATATTATTTAACTACTAGCTGTTGCCCGCGGCTCCGCCCGCGTATATAACGGTATTTGCGGCAAATAGTAGCCTATGTATTATTATCATGTATAAGCTAATTAAGCTATATTACTGTAAAGTTTCCATTCAGTCGTTTTTGGGTGAAAGAGTAACAAACTTTCGTATTTAGAATATTAGTAGGAAGTTTCAGACTCTACGGTTTATCACTGTTACTGAACCGGTGAATAAAATATTCTCATTTTTAGAGAGAAAGATCGCAATTTACGGTTGGCAATTTCTTTTTATGCCTAGCCTGCCAAAATTACTCTACTCTGCCTGATGGAAAGCATAAACAGAATCCAAGAGTGGTTGTCACCATACTCATTGCGGACTCACTCATGGCGCTCTAGTGATGATTCTGCATTATTGGGCCTCCGGTCTCGCACTCACCAATGAAACACGACAGCACGAGCACGTCATTTTACGTTGATTTTCTGGCTCGTTTGTGCCGAAATCACCGTGGCTCTACTACCTGGGTATTTACGATAACTAATCTTAACGAGAACTGTGAACGAGAGAACAGTCTGAGCTGACGTATTTAATTAATCGTCTCGGGTCGTAGTGAGTCAGAAATCATTTCACTACAGTACATCCCGGTAAACAACATTTAGAGACTTATTATTTTCTGCGTAAACAAAAAGATTTCTTGCTTTCGACACACGCGAACAACCTACTTAGAGCTGCTCGTGGGAGAAGCAGTGGGTACCAAAGTGGATACCGGCTACTTTTAGAGTTTACCCCTCACTTTTATTTATTGTAATCGAGAAAGCCATCTTCAGAGGAAATTGGAAGCGCTTGAATTGGAATGGCAAGTTGGTGGCTATTATGGGGATCGTAGGTATCAATACCGTCACTCCTGATGCCCCTCCGGTGAGAATGGTGGCTTGTACAATATGCCGTCTCAGCTCTGTGACACGTAACCTGGTATCATTACACAATCTGGGCGCGTCCAGGTTATGCATCAGTATGACAGGCACACCAAGTTTGAGCTCTAATTTGTGAGAGGGCACTCCTTACAGTTCGAGGAAATTTAAAAACTCTACAGGGTACGTAGAAGCGTCATCAGTTGTCATGACGGTGTCTATTGACATATAAGTCCCCACGTCATCTGGAACTTGCTCCAATATTTTTTTATTTATTTTATCTACCAACACGTTTGTAGGCGCCATGATATTTTTTTCGCACAATCACTCCACGTTAACCAAGTTTTGTTCTAAGTTCGGAAATACCTTATTGATAAGGTTATCTTCCGAACTTACAACATTGCTAAATCGGCTATCAAATGTTATTTGGTTGATAGCGTCCGTCAGCACGCGACCTTCGCTGACTTCGAGAAGTCTTTGTGCGAATAGTCCAGACTCCTGATCATTGAAGAGCTTATTTTTTTTTTTTTTTTTTTTACGTGTGGAAACCCCCTCGGGCCGTCACCCCGCCGGGGTTTGCGGCGGGGCGGTGTGTCGGAATCGAACCGACTAAAACCACACGGTGTGCCACTCTGCGCCTGAGACGGGAGGGATCCGGGAACTGCTGCTATTAACACATCCGGACCCCTCCCAGCGCTTGCCCGCACTGAAGCGGGCACCGTCTGCTGGTAATACTCTCAATTTGGGCGACGTACGGCACACGCGTTACGTCGCCCCCTCGCGGGTAGCCACTAGAGCGGATGGAGGGGAAAACCCGTCCCGACCATCCGCGGCCACACTCAGGGCGGCATGAGGCGTTGATAGGCGCGCCTCCGCCGCCCGGTTCGCCGGCGGCGGATCGGGTCCGAGTGGATATCATCCTCCCGGGCCTTCTCCGCCGCCTCCTTCTGCGAAATTACGTCTTCGCAGAAGGCTGCGACCGCGGTAAAACTGCTGTCGCTACCGGCCATGGAGCGAACGACGGCCGGTAGCGAGAGATCTCCTCCGATGACTGCAGTGAGGGCCCGACGCTGCGACGCCCATGCGGGGCAGATCTCCAGCGTGTGCTGGGCCGAGTCCTCACTGCAGTCGCAGTGGTGGCAGGCGGGACTCAGTTCCCTCCTGGCGACCGAGTGCAGGTACTTTCCGAAGCATCCGTGCCCGGAAAGAACCTGCGTCAGTCGGAAGGAAAGGGTCCCGTGCTGCCGCCCTGCCCACTCGAGGATGACCGGCTGGAGAGCCTCCACGGCGGCAAAGCCAGCGCGTGGAGTCTCCAGCCGGAACGACCAGCGAGCCATCGTGGCTCGACGGGCGGCTTCACGCCACTCGCGTACCTCTTCGGGCGGAGGGCGAATGCCTCTCTCCGCCCGGAATTCAGCCACCCGTCGATAAACTTCGGCGAGCACTTCCGCCTCCAAATCCCACGGAGGTGTTCCGGCCAAGGCGCACGCCGCCTCGGTGGACACCGTGCGGTATCCGCGTATGGCTCTGACCGCCAATACCCTCTGAGGCCGCCAGAGGCGGGCCTTATTGAGGGCGGTCAGAGCCGCCACCCACACCGGTGCCCCATACAGCGCCATCGACCGGACCACCCCCGTGTAGAGGAGTCGCGTTGCGACGCTGGCTCCGCCCAAGTTGGGCAAAAGTCGCCCAAGGGCAGAGGCAGCGTCGACCAGCTTGGGACCAAGCTGTCGGAAGTGCTCGTCGAAGAGCCACCTACCGTCGAGGATCAGGCCCAGATACCTCATCTGGGCCCGAACCGGTACGAAGACCGAGTTGACCTCTATTGAGGCGCCGGGGGGCGGCCCACGACGGGGCCCATGGAATAGCAGGGCCTCCGTCTTGTCCAGGGCCACCCGTAAGCCCAGCGCCTCGATGCGCCCGACCACCAGAGAAACACCAATGGTGGCCAGGCGCGCCGCCTCCTGGAAGTTCGCCCCCCGGGCTGTGACAAGAGTGTCATCGGCGTAACAAATTACGCCCAGCCCGAGGGGGAGACGACCTCTTAGGACCCAGTCGTATCCCACGTTCCACAGGAGTGGTCCTAGGACAGACCCCTGCGGAACGCCGCACGACATGGGTCGCCGTCTCAAGGCGCCATCTCGATCCTCGTACATGACGGTACGCTCCTGCAAATAGTCTGCCACCAGCCGCCTCAGGTACTCTGGCACTCCGTGGTATTGGAGTGCTTCCCCGATGCAGCTGAATGGCAGACTATTAAAGGCGTTGGCGATGTCCAGGGACACCGCCAACACCACGCCGCCACAGCTCACTGCCTCCTCGGTCACGGCCCTAAGGCGCATCACGGCATCGACCGTCGAACGCCCCTCTCGGAATCCGAATTGGGCCCCACCTCGCAGAGGTGCCGGACGATGCGGGCAGAGAGTATTCTCTCAAAAAGTTTGCCCGCCTCGTCCAGCAACACGATGGGCCTATAGGCCGCGACCGAATCGGCAGGCCGTCCCGGCTTCCTCAATAGGACCAGCTTCCCGCTCTTCCAGCACTCAGGGAAGCGTCCGGACGCCAGGCTAGCGTCCAACACCTCCCTGAGGCGGTCCGACATATGGTCGAGGGCTCGGGCCATCACTCGGGCTGGAACCCCGTCCGGCCCGGGGGCGGTGTTCTTGGAACGAATCCGCAGAACAGCCGCCCCAACCTCCGATTCCCTAACGGGCGGAACATCGCCCCCGTCGTCTCTGACCGGATAGGCCATCGACGGGGGAGCGTGCTCCGCCCGCTGCGGGAAAAGGCCCTCGACCACTTCCTGCAGGAAGCTGGGCTGGAGAGTCTCGGTAAGGGGGGGGCCCGCCGTGCGGAGCTTCTGTCGCACCGCACGATATGGGCGACCCCAGGGGTCACGTTCGAGACTCTCCAGCATCTCCTTTCTCTTCTCCTCCTTGGCGCGGCAAATGGCCAGCTTCAGAGTTTTTGATCATTGAAGAGCTGCGCTAACCGTTCAACCTTACTCCACAACGGTGAAAAGCCTTGAGGCACGCGTTCATCTCGTCTGCCGCAGTAACCCGCTCGATAACTGACAGCGTCTGCCGGAAATCTCCTGCAAGCAAGATGACTACTCCACCCAACAATACTCGATTGCCCTGAATGTCTTGCAAGCTGCGATCCAATGCTTCAATCGCTCGCTTATGTGACATCGTGCATTCGTCCCACGCAATCAGTTTGCACCACTGCATTGGAGCACTGCGACTACTGCTTTTGCTGATGTTTCAAATTGGCGCTTGTTCAGTTTCAAGGTTTAGCTGCAGTTTTACCACTGAATGTGCGGTTTTGGCACTACTCAGCAAGGTTTGCCGTTATTAGTGTGCAATAATAAATAGTCCTTTCATTTGGCTGAGTTTGGTGACAGTCGTTCCGCTGTAAATTAGGACACATAACACTTCTACCTATCTTTCTGTTTTGTGATTAACATCATCAACTATAGGTACCTACTTTTATTTTTCTTGGGAGTTAAAATAGGTAGACAAAATGTTAATGATGAAGAAGCCGAATTTTGCCACAAGGATTTATTACTGTCTACATCAATGCGCCTCAGAGGCATAGAGGAACATATAAGCAAATTTGAGTCAGAAATCTGTTCATTTTATTCCAAATGTATTTGCTTATATTCATTCCGACCTCGATATCCGTCACACCCATTGAGGAATAATATAGTTGAATGGTCACACTCATCACATCGCATTATGTGTGCGTTGTCAGATGCATTGAACTGGTTTAAGTCACCGTCAATTTTTTTTTTAATCTGGGCTATAGTATGATCCAAGATGTCTTGTAATTGTGTTATATAGCACTGATATTTAAAATTTCGATGATTGATTTTTGCTGTATTAGCATCTTCTTATCTCGAATGTAATTACTATTGATCAGAACAAGACATTTGTCACGTCTGGTACAAACCAACTCTTCTGCCACGATACCACGATTTTGACTTGTTTTTCAAGTCTCAAAAGCAGTGCATAGGAGCCATGTTCAAATTAAAGTCCACAGATAGTTTTGTACCTTATTTTAAAAAATATAAAATTATGACATTACCATCCTTGTACATTTTTGAAACAGCAGTTTTCGTAAAGACAAACCCGGAACTATTCGAAACTTTGGCTGAAACCGTTGTTCGCAATAGAAGGTCTCACAACAGCAATAGAATCAGAATACTTAAAGCACACACAGCGTTAATGCACAAAAGTATATTTTGTATGGCACCTGTAATTTTTAATAAGGTATCTGCTGACATAAGAAGTTTAGATTTAATCTTGTTTAAGAAAAGACTACGTGAATTTCTAATAGATAAATGTTATTATGATGTAAGAGACTTCTTGGATGGTAAATAATAATAGTTGATTATTACCTTATAGATTTGACATTATTATATCTTATTATTTTTTTATATATTCATATTTTGTAAATTACTTATTTATAAACTAACTTTTAAATTTTAATAGAAATTGACATTCAATAATAATAATAATAATAATAATAAATCGCTTTATTGTACACCAGATAACTAAGTACATAACTTAAAGCTAGGTAGGTCGGTAGTACAACTGGCGGCCTTATTGCTCAATGGCAATCTCTTCCAGGCAACCGTGGGATGGAAATAAATAACGTTATTGGGCAGACGTATACGAGTAGTGTAGTGTCTGGTGCATTAGAGAGTAATTTATAAAAAGAAAATAAAGCAGTATCAATATTTATTGATAACAATATTATATGAAGTACAAGTGACACAAATATATGGTTATATATACACACATAATAAGTGAAATTCATAGATATTATACACATCCTGACATTCGATACTATGACCCAATTGATTTTTAGTAACAGTTATTTATGGATTATTGTCTAACAGGTAATGCTCCTTTACCAATCTCTTAAAGGCAGTTTGAGTTTTTGCACATCTAATTGCGACTGGTAGGGCATTCCACAAGCGTACTGCTTGGACTGAAAACGACTGGTCGAGGAATTTGGAAGAGTGACCAGGCATTTTTAATTTTAGATTTTCTGACGATCTCAATAATTTGGAGTGTGAGTCATGTAGAAAAGTAAACCGCATTTTAAGGTAACGTGGAGTGAAAGGATTGAACAGAATGTTATATAGAAGAGAAAGAATATGAGCATTACGGCGAAGGCGGATGGGTAACCACTTAAGCTGTTTACGATAATTGGAGACGTGATCATATTTGCGTAATCCAAATATGAATCTTATACATAGGTTTTGGAGTCTTTCTAGCTTATTAAGTTGGTCTTCAGTGAGATCAAGATAGCTGGCATCAGCATAATCAAGGATAGGGAAAAGAAGGGATTGTGTAAGAGCAATCTTGGTTGACGTAGGAAGAAAATTGCGAAGCCTGCGCAAAGATCCCGCAGCAGCAAACATTTTACGACTCAGCTCTTGTAACTGAGGACCCCAGGACAAGGTACTGTCAATGTAAATGCCCAAGTTCTTTACTTTGTCACTGAATGGAATAGGTGTATTATTGCAAGTGATTTTTGGCAACTTTGTCCAGTCAACTTTGGTGACCATTCGCGAACTTCCAATGACAATAACCTGGGTTTTAGATGGGTTGATTTTTAGACCGTAGGCGTTTCTCCACTTACATATTTTATCCAGGTCAGCATTAATACTAGTAACAGCATCAGCCAGATTAACCGGTGATGCCCTGGTATAAATCTGGAGATCATCCGCATATAGGTGGTAGGAAGAAGACAGATCATTAGTCAATGTATTTTTATTTAGTTCAAATGTTACATTAGGTATATTGTTTTTGATAGACATTATAAAATATTATTGTTTATTGCATGCTGCGTATATAACTTTAAATTATTGTAGGTCTAAATGGCAGAACATAGCGGATCATTAAAACTTGTTCAAACATCCTTATGTATACCTATGATTCACAATAAAGAATATTGATTGATTGATCGATTGATAGGTTCAGCGGTTTAGGCTGTGCGTTGATCTCTGGGTATGTCAGTCAGTCAGTCACCTTCCTCTTTTATATATATATATATATATATATATATATATATATATATATATATATATATATATAGATAAAAACCTAATAATCACTGTGCATATTGACATAAAAACGTACTATTTATAGCCATTTCATGACGGTGGACGTATGTAAATGAAAGCCACAAATCCAATAAACTCTCTCTCTCTCTCTCAAGAAACTCTGATGAGACTTTAGTTATCAACCCTATTACTATTTTATATCACAACAGCAATAATTGATAACATACAATACATATATCATGTGAAGATTAAACAAAATTTTTAAGATTTTACGTCATGTCGAATTTTGACAAAAAAACTCACTTACGCAACGAAACTGAAAGTAATTTTCCCTATTATAGATAGTTTTGGAAAAACTATTTTTGGCATGCTTCTCTTAGGCTCTGCCCCATAGTGCGTCGTACCAACAAGGTGAAATAAAACTCGAGATATTGAAAGATTGTTTATTCAATCTTTGTGTTTGTCCCTTCAACATAATGTAGGTAACAAATTAATAGATTCTATAACTTAACTTAGCAGTATAGAAGGAATAACAGTACTCCGTTTGGAGTTAGATGGCCAGCCATATGTATCAAATGCTAAATGTTTCAAGTGTCTTGTTTAGCACGCGTCAGAAAATGATATGCACACATTCGTGACGGTTGACACACTTTTGCTGAAATAATTAATAAAAAAAAAAATTGTATTTTAAGAAATAGTCTCATATACATTTTACAAAACAAAAGATAAGTATTGTAATTCGTCCATAAAACATAGCTCAGTCTCTGTGACATTTGTATTACGAAGTACGAGAATTAACGAAGTACATTATATGTGTGATTTTATTATATTTATAAATATAAGTAAAAAATCACACCCAAACTTCATGTGATAAAATCGGCACGTAAAAAAAGAAAACATTAAATAACTTGTTC
This sequence comes from Spilosoma lubricipeda, assembly GCA_905220595.1. Lineage (NCBI taxonomy): Eukaryota > Metazoa > Arthropoda > Insecta > Lepidoptera > Erebidae > Spilosoma > Spilosoma lubricipeda. The sequence goes on along the minus strand of HG992296.1, from coordinate 10,015,857 downwards.
AAAGTTACTTGGTCGATTTCGTAGCCAGAGAACTTTGTCTCAGAGATCAAGCTATATTTTAACGACCATAATGCTAAAATAAATAGCAGCAATTTAGAGATTTGTTTGTCTCTTGGTAAATTAAATATGAAAAAAATATAATATCTAGTATCCGCATCACTGCAATCCTCACTTTTATTTTTAAATTAGCTGAACCCCGCGGTGTTACCCGCGGTTATTGTTGTACCGCGAGTAACGCCGCGGGACAAAGTTAGTCTAAAAAAAGTAGCCTAAGTTACTCCCCGGATCATCAGCTACCTGCCAGTGAAAGTCCCGTCAAAATCCGTCCAGCCGTTCCAGAGATTACCCGGAACAAACAGACAGACAGACAGACAGACAAAACAATTTTTAACTACATTTTTGGCATATGTATCGTGTATATATACATATGCATTGATTAAAAAGCTGTTATTTTAATATTACAAACAGACACTCCAATTTTATTTATTTGTATAGATTAAATACATTTATTGTGAGCTGCTGAAGTCAGTCTTGTGATTTTTTTTACTGGTATAAAGAGGGCAAACGAGAGGAAAGGTCATTTAATGGTGTGGATACTTCCACATACAGCTCAAACAAAGACGTACTACAGTGCCATCTACCGACGACACACCAAACAACGGAGTAACTAATTCTGTATCGCGAAATAGAAATTCTCGCGCTGATTGGCATAAACAACTTCCCAACATCAACCGTTGGACAATTCGTTTTGGAAGGGCATGATACTCTACAATGGTAAGTGAGTACCACTGCATACCTATGGACACCTGCAACTTGTTGCAGTGCCATGCTTTAAGAATCATTTCCCACTATTTTAGATCTTAGAATATCTCTTTTGTGAGGCCAATCAGTTCGTTAAATCTGACAATTATGTGCTAAACTATTCAAATTTGCCTTACATTTTAAATAAATATCAGTAATATTTTCATATCTAAGAAACTATGTACCAAAAAAACAAAAAACTAATACCACATAATATACATAAAAAACTCTTTAGCTGTAGATAATCACAGATAAACACTACATGGCTACTGTAACGAGGTTTTTCCTGTGAACCATAGACATAATTTATCTAACCTTAAAGAAATTAGGCATATATACTAAATCGTGGAAGACTTCACAAATATTCATGAAACGGGCACAAGGAATACCCAAATTCAGAACAACAATTTGTGAATCATATAAATTGTTGTTCACTCAGCGCTGAAAGCAAGACAGCCGTTTACCTTCACATTTACATGACTGTCATATTGTCTCGTTACAGTGGTCATGTTGGAATCATGGTACTAAATACTCTACATGCCATGCGTTGTTTGGCTCTATTCTTTGAACTTTTAAATATACAAATCTACATCACTTTGACCTACAGTCATTCAAATACAATATGAAATAAATAGTAGCAAGTAAATTACCGGTGGATCAGTTGCACTACCCCCTGATTAAAGTACCTGATGGATTATTCTGAACTACTGGAAAATAGTTAAAGGTTTCGGTTTCACAAGTCTTTGATAGAGACATGTCAGTTAAACATAACCTCTTTGTAACCGACTTCAAAAAGGGGGAAGGTTCTCAATTCGACTGTATTTTCAGGGTTACGTACTTCAAAAGGAAAAAACGGAACCCTTGTAGGATCACTTTGTTTGTCAAGACTCTTTTTCTCAGGAACGCTTGCTTGATACCTCATCAAGCTGAAATTCATATCAAATACTTAAGCCTACTGTCCCTTGGAGCTGTGAAAAAAAAACAACTTTTAAGCCAACGCCGTCAAAAGATACAGTCATTTATGCTGCAAATTTTCGACACTCGAAGACAATCAAAACCTACAGGGTACTTCCCATGAACTCAGAATCTTGAAATTTACAACGAAGCAACGTCTTATAGCACAGATAAAGAGAAAATTGCGAAAAGCATAAATTTTTAATTACATCATATGATATATCTACAGGTTTGTACGGAACCCTCGATGCGGGAGTCCGACTCGCACTTGGCCACTTTTTTTTATGTTTGTAACCTCAAAACTTTCGACTGGGTGAACCGATTTTGATGATTCCCTTTTTATTTGAAATCTGGTACTTCCCGTGTGGTCTTATATAAGGGGCCTGTCAAGCGGTGTACCTAAAGGCGTTTGATAATAAAACATATATTTATCAGCAACTTTTATCTGTAAGATATGGTAGTCAACTGTCTGAAACTATATAAATATTTTAATAATAATAAATTTCGGACATCTAACACACAACGCCATCTAGTCCCGAGCTAAGCAGAGCTTGTGTTATGGGTACTAGACAACTGATATTAATACATATTATACTTTTTTTTCGTAAATACATACATATTATACATAGAAAACACCCAAACTCCGAAACAAATATTTGTAGATCGTACAAACATTTGATTCGACCCGGGAATCGAACCTGAGACCTCATGATCAGCAGTCGCACACGTCAACCGCGAGACCAACGAGACAATATATCAGGAACTGGTGAAACTGGCCCAACATCTTTTAATATATCCATAAGTTATTGTCATACACAACACGTTTTTTGTTATTCATTTATAATTATTATACTTGCCAATGCTTTGATATGAACTATAAACTTTGAGTAAATAATTTATATATTGTATACCTATGTATATTATGACCTTTTTTGTCTTGTAAATTTATCAAACTTCTACAGCATTCTAATCTAAGACACATTAAAATAGCATGCATTCTAATATCTCTTGAGAGATATTCGTATTTATTTAAAGTACACGATTTTTAAACTCCCAAATCAGAAGTTCTTGAGAATATCAGGCGAGTACACACAAGGAAAGTAGTGGGACAACCCCGTGACATCAACGTTATCATTTCTATTGACTCTATTCCGTTTGATGGAAAAGCATGAGTAGAATCCAAGAGTAGTGGTCACTGCAACAATGCAGCATGAAGACCCACACAATGGCGTCTACTGAGGTGTTTCTGCATCACCGAGCCTCCGGCCCTGACATCACGAATGTTGTCATTTTAGGCTGGTCTGCTGTGAGAGGGTAGTACTGCCCCTATGAGAGCCCGTTCGTGTTCGAATCAACTTGGCACTTTCTTTTAATAAAACCATACACCTTTAAATACTTTTACATTTTAACAAAAGCTACAAGTATCACAAAAATTAGCAGTACATAAAACTAAGTCACTAATTAAAAACCCTTATATACACAGATGGTATCAAGTCATAATGCATTAACTTACAAGACTAAATTAGCTTGCTAAATTTTGCGCTCAATATGCGTCTTTTATTTAAAATTGAAAGGGACGTTTAACATTTCATGTGATCAGTTCTTTATTGTCTATGGTTTAAGACCATCGCATTAGTAATATTGGATCAATCAACACAGCTAGGTTAGTTACGAGGTGATGTCCTTGTAGACTCTAGAGACCACTAGTTTATGCGATAGGTGTATTTTGGAGATACAACGCCATCTAGACCCAAACTAAGCAGAGCTCGTATTAAGAGTACTAGACAACTGATGTAAATAGTTATATACTTTTTTATTTGTAAATATATACATATTACATTATATACACAGAAAACACCCAATTCGGAAACAAATATTTGCAGATCATACAAACATTTGATCCGACCCGGGAATCGAACCCGAGACCTCAAGCTGAGCAGTCGCTTACGCTACAATGCTCCACTCAGACAGTCAGAATGGAGTCTTTAATGATCCAACGAGAAAGTTATCGTATAACGCCTGAAAATTTGGCCTTTAGTCTGGCTGACTCTATTTCTTTTCTTTTTTTTTAAAAGACAAAACCTTCACTGGGAATATACAAACTTACATAAAACGGACAGAAAGAACATCTTGACTCAAAACAACAATTTGTGGATTTACGCAAAGTATGGGTTTGAACCCATAATACTAAATGCAGTAGAAATGGGTCACCATGGCATTTTCTACTGCATTGAGTATCAAACAACTACGCCATTTGTACAGTCAATATGATCTATTGAGTCTAAACTGAGCCTATATTAACCTAACGAAAAACTCATTGTTTTATGTGTGAGATTTCACCGTTACATTGGCTGATTTAAAAAAAAAAGCAAATATAGCATCATTAATTTATAATTGACCTATTGAAACTTAAATAGACAATTATTTGTCTGATTTATAAATAGATACACAGTTGTACTCATCTTTATTGTTTGGTAGAAATGCGTGTCGTTTCTAGCCATTGATTTGGGTTTCAACGTTAATATTAAATAAGTAGTACTCGAGATGACACTTTTGTTCAGTCATAGGGAAAAAGCTGCCATTTATAGGTTAGAGTTATCCTTTCTATCTATAGAGTTATCCTACATTCTTGTACGTCAAGATACTCAGCACCTTATGACCTTTCTTATGAAACTCTTCACAAGTTAGAATAAATATTGATGGTTATGTTGGACTGTTAAGTTTTGAATTATTGTTACCTAAGTATATAACACTGTATACAGCTCGTATAAACTGTTTAGTAACTAAATGCTCGTTACTACACGCAGCTCAGTTCATTGTAGTCATTTTTTATATAAAAATGAACGCAAAAGTGCAGTAAACACATAAATAAGGTTCAATGTGAATAATCCTGGCGTACGGTCAATAGTCATGCTACTGCTCCACCTACCTTAGCGTTAACGTTAATGGCAATGGCAAACTACGCGTTACTTAACGCGCTAAAAATGCGAGTTGGCACATTAAGGTTATAATGCCGTTAAGACCTAATTCCTCATGAATTAACGCGTTAACACATAATACACACAATGGAGCTTTAAGCAGCTAAACTAGTCGCGACAATGAACGTCATAAATTATTTCATGCATTTATGAAATTTAAAAAGAGAGATAACTAAAAAAAGAAGATTGTGGATGATTAAAGTGTTTCGTCGAAGAACTCGGTAAGCACTCTCGGCTCTGATTGTAATAGTTCTAAAAAGTAAAGTTTTCTCATTCGACCACTCCATTGTCGTTCTCGTAAAAGCAGTTCCCGCCTAAAACAAAGTACACTCGTCCTTGCTATGTGCGCGTGTCCGATAGAATGAGACGGCGTAATGTAGCCAACATCAATTAGCGCGCTAAAACCCTTTGACGTGTCCAAAAAACCGACACTCGAGTTATCGATTAACGTAACGCCATTAATAATGCCATTAGAATTTAGCGCGTTGAAACGCTGGCCACATTTACATGACGCCTAAAGTAACGCGCTAATTAGCGCGTCTAGACGCAGGTGGAGCAGTAGAGTCAAAAAGAAAATATAAAAAAGGTTTTATGAAAAAAAAACCGCATGTCCATTATTAATAACGGCTCACGGTCCATCGACACTAACTCCGATAACAAGATACTATTTTCTAATATACGTTCCCTTTATCACTTAACATAATAGTCTTTTGTCACTCGGCAGTACTCGACAGTAGAGCTATGTATACATACACATTACACTTCACATAAAGTTTTGAGGTTCGCTTCACTTGGACAGTAAGGGCGTGTTCATATTGAACTTGTATATGTTAGTGCAGACGTCGTGAAGGGCCTGAGGGTCTTCGTATTCGGCACATATCCTAAGTTTCCGTTCCCGGTTCTCTGAGTACAGCTCTATGACGTTCCACTGGCGTAGAAGTCGCAAGCAGTTGCGTATTGCGTCTGTCGATACTGCTTCTCCTGAAAATGAAAAGTTTATAAATTCATAGTAGAAAAAAATATTTTTCAAATGTATATTTAAAAATTTTATGATAATTTTAACCAAGTTTAACAACCCGTTAAACTTGTCTGCAGTGAACATTGTACAAAATTAGAAGTTAAAATCGTTTAGAATATGCAATCTGTTCTTTGTCGAATGGTCGACGGGTAGATAAATGTTATATAAAGTCATTCCATGGGTGTCGTTAGGGTGGACTAAGTCACTAAGGGAGTACATTATACGTATATACGTTGTCCAGCACAACGAGGTTGTAAGAAGGAAAACTCGTCGTCATCGCATAGTAGATCAAAGCTTCCTTCCTAAGGAGAGGCCTTTGTTTAGCAGTGGATTTATTTATTTATATAATCTGGTACATATAATATGAATTCTACGACTCTTTAACTAGTGTTAACTGTATTTCAGAGACCAGTGACCTCGTTTTACATTAGGTACGTTATATATATTGTCAATCAAAAAAGTTCTCTCTGAGGACTCATATGTGACATGTGTGTATAAATAAATAAATAAATATTTTGGACATCTAACACACAACGCCATCTAGTCCCAAGCTAAGCAGAGGTTGTGTTAAGGGTACTAGACAACTGATATTAATACATATTATACTTTTCTTCGTAAATAAATACATATTATACATAGAAAACACCCAAACTCCGAAACAAATATTTGTACATCGTACAAACATTTGGTCCGACCCAGGAATCGAACCTGAGACCTCATGATCAGCAGTCGCACACGTCAACCGCGAGACCAACGAGACAAAATATGAATACATATATACTATTGTTTTTTGTAAATACATATAATACATATTATACATAGAAAACACCCAAACTCCGAAACCAATATTTGTAGATCATACAAACATTTGGTTCGACCCGGGAATCGAACCCAAGACCTCATAGATAGTTAAATAATAATAATAAATAAAAAATGATCAGCCGTCGCACACGCCAACCGCTAGACCAACGAGGCAGTGAAGTGTGTGTGTGCGCGTGCGTGTGTGTGCGTGCGCGCGTGTGTGTGTGTGTGTGTGTGTGTGTGTGTGTGTGTGTGCGCGTGTGTGTGTGTGTGTGGTTGTGTGTGTGTGTGTGTATGCATCCGTGTATATACGTGCGTGCGCCCGTGTACGTTCTTGTGTGCATTAATAAAGGCTGTTGTTGCTGATAATGGTGCCGTATATGGGTGAAGAAGCAGGTGGGTAGGCGGGCAGGGTAGGTACCGTAGATCATGCGGTTGTGCACGAAGCCGTCGGTGAGCGCGTCGAGCGTGTCCTTGACGAGTCGGTTGACGGGCCCGGCGCGGAGCGTGCGGCACGTGCACGCGTACGCCTCCAGCAGGCCCCGCACGGTCACCACCAAGCGCCGCCTGGGACAGTGGGACAGTGGGACGTCACCACGCAACATTGTATTAAACATATAATATACAATATAAACGTAGCCATTTACTAGCCGAGCCCGAGCCGGTATCATCTGCAGCACCACACTTTATATATATTTACATTTAAATATTTAATATAAACTTCGAAAAGATAATCTTGAGAGTTAAACCCACTATAAATTATATAGACGAAAGATGAAACTAAAGCATATTTAAAAATAATACGACCTACCTATTTTTACGATATTCATAAACTTGTGACTAATTTATAAAAATGCATCCTTCTTACAATATATCTATGATATAGTTATACTTAACGAAACTAAAGTAGTGTAGTAAGTGTTTAAAACTAGTTGTGTCCGCTACTTAATACGTAAAATTTGGCTTTAGATCCTATTAGAGGGACAAACTGTATTAATGATATTTTACTTTTTCTAGACCCACCAGGATCAGAATTTAATATTAAATAAATACTTTTCACAATTTACCTCGAGTAAAAATATTTATGGTGGAATTATGAAACAGATTTTTTTAACCATTATATAATTAATAACTATACCTCTCAGCTAAAGCGTGTGGTGTATCTAGTATCGTATACTTGAGGCAGTGAGCAGGATCGGGTCTCTCCGTGCTCTCGTCATTAGCTTCTAGGTATTTAGCGAACCGACGTGACCATTGTTCTTCTTCCAAACCCAGGACATCCTGTAATCAAAATAAAATATCTGAGTATAAGTTACAGCTTTCTCTCAGAACTATGGATATTGTTACAAAATATTGATTACATACTACGTTTCTTTAAATTATCAACCAAGGTTCAAAATTCAACCGTAAGTCATAGATATTTCTTTAAGACAACTGACATACTATTAATATCTTCAGTGTCCTTGCGGACTTGTTTACAAAAGTATGTAACAGATATAAATAACATCTACAATCCGAATAACAATTTGTGGATCACACAAAGTATTGGTTGAGTGCAAATATGTCAAAATAAGAACAGAAGATAATCTTGAGACTAACGCTGCATCAACCTGTTTGGCTAGCGTGGCACAATAATAGACTAAAACCTGCTGATTAAGAAGAGGCTTATTACAAGCAGTGGAGTCGATGTTTATTTGCGTGTAATGTGTCAAAATGAAAGGTACAGGTAGTAGAGATACGCCGATTTCAGCACTGTTGTGCCGCCTCGACCGGGGCGGTACTGCCCTCGCACAAAAGATCAATGTAAAATGACAGCGGTCGTGCTGACGTGTTTCGTCGGTGAGTGCAAGACCGGAGGCCCAATGATGCAGAAGGATCTCAATAGGCCGCCATGGTGTGGGTCACCATGCTGCATTGTTGCATTGTCTGTATTCGCAATGTGTATGGTGACCACCGCTCTTCGATTTTGCTCATACTTTCCATCAGGCAGAGTAGACTCATTTTAGCAGGGCCATACATAAAAAAGTAGATTTAGAGTGTAGGAGGTTTGAGATAAAACAGTAAGTTTACCTTGACAGGAGCGAGGACTTCAGAGCCGACGAGCGAGTCGATGGCGTCCAGCATCTTCTCCTCGATGCGAACGCACGGCGCGCACAGGATGAACTCGTGGCTCAGCACCTCGCACAGCGCCAGCGCCGCCCGCACCAGCTCCGCCGCAGACACCTCCCGCACCGGACCAGGGGACGATGCTATGATGGATTCTAGGGCCGTCGCTGAAAACATGTACATCATTTATTACCACAAGGTGGCTAACGTAGATTACACAAATTATTATTATCACATCACACTTATATATAACTGCGAAAGTTTGTGTGTGTGTGTTTGTTCATCTTTACGAAAAAACTACTGGACGGATTTGGATGAAACTTTACAGTAATATACCTTCTGCATCAGAATAACACATGGGTTAGTATTTGCCGCGATAACCGACATACACGAGGGCGGAGCCGCGGGCAACAGCTACTATTACTATATACTTAAAGAGTATAATCGCCACCCCTATCCATTCAATAGATGTCGTAAGAGTCGACTAAGGAAGTGAAGTACACAGCAACAGCATGATGAAACAAATTACTTAGAAAGGTAGGATTTATGACTGATGACTAATTACCATTGGCATGTCTAATAGAGACTTTTACTTTAAGAATGTAACTAAGATAATCTGCCTTCCGAGACACGTTACATTTAAAAAAAGTAATCGTTAATAGAAAATTAGCAAATGTATGTCTCTTAATCATGTGGCCAAAACAACATATTTGTCAATAATACAAGAGAATAGAGGCGTTAGCGATTGTAGACAAACAATCGACGCGAAACACTTGCAATTTGGCTAAGGGGGCAGATCTATTACTAACAGGGTGGTTGACTGTATCGTTAAGAAATATTGATGTCTTCTGAAGGAAGACATTGGTATTTCTTAACGGAAAAATAAAAAAAAAAATTCATAGGTAAAAAGAATTTTACAAAATGTCTCGGGAAATATAATTATCAAAGCTTTTCATTTCTATTACAAATCAAATAAACATAGAAATGTATTGCTCACTTGAGTAGTGTAAAACAGTGACGTCACAAGTATGTATTTAGTACATTTTTCATACAAAGTGATCGTTTTGACAGACGATTAAAGTAAGTAATTTGAATAATTCATCGTCTACCCTGTATTATATCTAGTGTAGTTGTCAGTTGTTGAAAGTGTGTGTGGTGTGTGGTGTGTGGTGTGTGGTGTGTGGTGTGTGGTGTGTGTTGTGTGGTGTGTGGTGTGTTACCGAGGATGGCAGGCGCGGCGTAGTGCGCTACGACGGCGTTGGCGTAGTACGACAGCTCCAGCGACGCCGCGATAGACGCCACCGGACGGACGATAGAACCGCGCGCCTCACGACGTACCAGACCCCTGCCTAGAGTGTCCAGCTGGAAATTCATTAACAATTATTTAAACATTTATAAGGATTTTGGTTATCTAACAGCAGTAGCGCCGTTTGGGTAGGGCGCGCCTGGGCGATCGCCCAGGGCGCCGGATAAAAAGGGCGCCGCAGGCGCCCCTTTGCTTCTCATCGCTCATAGTTTGAGGTCTACTTACTGGTTAATTCAGTAAATTAAGCGAAAAAATCTTTATCTTTGCAACACTTGAATAGAACGCAGTATCAATGACACAATATACTAATAGACCGACCCTCCCTTGGCCAATACTGTACGCCAGAAACAGCTAGAAAAGATCCGTTAAATCTAGATGGCGCTACAAAATAAGATATAAAAAACCGTTTAACAAAGTTTAACACTATTTTATTTATATGCTTCAATTCTAGGAACTATATTATTATTTTACGAATATAAATCTTGCTTCCTAATGCTTGCTTTAAAAAATTTTTTTTCAATTGCGTAAGTACAAGTTATCACCTATTTTTAGGAGATGTCGTTACAATCGATTTAAATGAACTTGAAAATAATGACCTATTTACTACGCTAGATGTCACATTTATAAGTTATTGTTATGACATACAAAATACTAAATTCGCTGGATGCGCGATGATAGCGCCACCTAGTGGCTACAATTACGTCAGATTTTGAAATGTCAAATGGTTGGTTGTCTTACGAAGAATAAGTAAACAAGTAACAAATAATTTCAAAGAAACAGCTTAAAGAGGCGTCCATTAATTACGTGAGGCATTTTTGAGAATTTTTCGATCCCCGATTTTCGTCAACTCCCTCCCCCGTCCGCTCACGCGAGATTCTTCAAATTTATGTTTAGGCTGTAAACGTGTTGGATTATTGAAGTTGTTCTATTACTTTTATTGAAGACTAGCAAAGCAAAATCGAGTGCTACTTCGCTACTCTGCAGAGTTCGAACGAATACGACAAGCACTATTGTGTCAAATTTGTCCATATTTTATTCTAGAAATAGTTTTTCACACAACTACGTCATATTTGCCAAATACCCCCCCCCCCCCTTCCCACCTAAGTGAGATTTGTAAAGAGTTAATATATTTATTTAGAATACCTTACGTAATTAATGGCAGCCCCCTAATTTAAATATATTCTATTCGATCACGTATATGGTGTAGATAATAACGTTGAGCGATTTTATAGCCTGCCTGATAAGGCATAATCTATCAATTTTAGGTCATTAAATGTAATTTTAATAAAATGATAAAACTGAAAAGTATAATCTCTACTTCTAATACATATTTTAATTTGTACAACAGGTAATATTAAAATTACATTAAATCAGTCGACAAATCAGGAGATCGACAAAAAGACCTTTTTTTTATGTTTGGGCCTGCCAAAATGACTCTACACTGCCTGATGGAAAGCAAAAGCAAAATCCAAGAGTGGTGGTCACCATACTCATTGCAAATGCAGACAATGCAGAATGGTGACCCACACCATGGCGGCCTTGATATGCTTTTGCATTGTTGGACCTCCGGTCTGGCACTCACCAACGACAGCTCGAACGCTGTCATTTTACGTTGATCTTCTGTGCGAGAGTAGTACCGCCTCGGTCGAGCCGGCCCAAACGTGCTGAAATCAGCGTGGCTCTATGACTTACATTTTTTTTCCAACAAATGTTTATCCTATTATTTAAATTACGACAAAAAATAAAATCTGATGACAGCATTTTAAAATCTAAAGAGTTCAGAAAAGGTTTCTAGAGCATTGGCATTGATGCAGCTACGAACATCATGGTTACGAAGAAGATGAAAATAAATTTAGCTTGTCATTATTATACAAATATAAAGCTTATTTTTTCCTAAGGCGGCAAGGTGTAGTACTTGCTGTTCCAAACACAATCCGAAACTCCGAAAGCGGCAAGCAAAATCCGATTGTTTGCCAGGTTTTTGCCCTGATCTATTTAAAAAACTTGAAAGTTCTCAAGGGACACCAGGGTGGAACGAAGTTTTAGTTCGTAACTCAGTAGTCGATGCTTTAGTTGATTCGCTGTTGAAATAATAAAAGCAAAAAAAAATAGGCCAACCTCCAAAGACTGGGCGTGTCACCCAAACGAGGTAACCTGCGCGGCCGCTGCTAAGGTGGGCTCAGCAGCCCAGCTGGCAGTTAGGGGGCCAGCCAGACCAGCAAAAATACCCGAGAAGGTCAATCAGGGGAAGCGAAAGGGGAGTGCGAACGGACACACTAGATGTCGCGGGTTACTAGAAATGAATCCTTTCTGCTGTATTGAGCCGATTCGCTGTGCCATTACTTGAGCATCGCAGCGTTGGATATAGAATGCAGTTATGGGAGATTATCTCTCGCTCCCAACCATGTTATGCTCCATAGTAGATAGCAACAGAGTTTTACCTTCTGCGAAGATAACATTGCACAGAAAGAGGCGGCGGAAAGGACCAAGTGCGAAAATTTCTACTTGAACCCAATTTGCCGCCACCCGCTAAAACGGACGCCGCGGTGCATTCTAGCAAATCATGCCATCCCACCAATCTAATCAAGAAAAAAAATAGTTAAAATTACTAATTTAACTAGTAATATTTAACTGATATTGAGATGTCTTATAAACAGATATTTACAAAGATGTATATTAACAAGCATATACATTCTTAAATAGTAGTATTAATACATTATTTCTTTTTCTTACACTGCCAAGACTTATTTTCTCCATTTATATTACAGTAATGTAGTTTTTTCAAATCGCTTAATATGCCGCCCCCTAAAATGAGCCGCCCTAGGCTTCAGCCTACTGAGCTTTCATCACTGAATAATATGGATTTTTTCAACAAATTTTGATTATCTTGGCAATTGACAATGAAGTGGCTATTGTAACATATCTTTAAAAGTTAGAGATAATTATGGTATCGCAGACTTTTTTGTGTACATTATTGTCCTCTATAAAATTGAAGGACATCATTTTTGCTCTATTGTCAATAACAGATCATTTTTGATGTTTTTTGTTTTTTTTTTTATTTTAGTTTGCAAATTTGTATGATCAAAAGTTACAAGACTTACAACTTTTTTATTATTTCATAGATTTTTATTTCCTTCTTGAATACATTGAAGAAATAAAAATTTGCGTAGAAGCTCCAAACCCCTATTTTACCCCCTAAATAGAAATTCTAAATTTCTTTTCTCAGTCCTTACTTAAGTCAATTGAAAACCCTACATAGAAAGTTTTACGTGAAAATTTAAAAGTTTCATACAACACATAATTTAAAAAAAATATTCATGTACCGTATTTACTAAGAAGCATTTATTACGAAGATGTTTATTTGAAATTATAAATAGACATTTAAATTTTATTTGTTTGTGTGTATAGATGGCTCTTTGGCGATTTAATAAAATATCACATAAATTGCTAATATAATTATTTGGAAAACGACATCTAGTGGTACATTTTGCATGACAATAAACTTGTCAGTTGACTTTTGGGTTCGTATTTTGGTGTAGGTCGGAAAATATCCTTCAAATTCACGATTTGATGCACTTAGTGACATCTAGGGAACATTAAGCTTACTATCAATCCGCGTACAGGTCTCTCGTAGTAAAGGAAAAGTCTATTGTATATATTTCGTCAGTGGCAGTATTAAGTTTGTTCGAACGGAACACTGCTTGCTGTTCCTTTTACCCGGAATCCCCAATCATAGAGAAACACATTGTCTTTCTCTTTTTAACATTTAAGTTAAAAATAGTTAGCGTTATTTTTAGCGAAGTGGAACAAACTCAGCTTATTCATAAAATCGGTGCATGTACAAAACAATTATTCCAATTATTTTAAAACAAACAGACGCGACTTAGTAATCAGATGGTCCATGCTAGGTTGCAATGGTAATTCGTGACTTTTTGTTTCTACTACCGAGTGACATTAGTTTCAAAAAAAGAGGAGATTCTATGTTACACTTATTGTATTTTTTGGAACGAAGTTCCTATAGTGCGTTGCGAAAGGGGGCTAGATGGACGACACTTTTTGCTATAGTTGTAAGTCGTGCGGCGTGCGCGTGTTTCTCTGTCTGTCTCTCTCTTATAGAAAGCAAGCCAGTTATTTTCGTTAAATACATAGTTTAGCTACTTTTTAATGCGGGAAAATGTCTAATTTCCATTCCCGTTTATCCCATTCATACGGTGATTATCGTCAATCTAATCAAATCTCAGCACTATCACGAAACACAAATATATTTTGCTGCCATATCAACGTTACCTAGATTTTAGATTTTCAACGTCAATTTTATACACCGGAAATAAGTTCGAAAAATCTAGGTAACTATTGCTATCCTCGCTCAATAGCGTTCGAATGAAATTTTATAGTAATTTATTTTTAGAGATTTTTGGATTAAAAGATTTAATTTGTTGTTGACTTTATTGATAAGTACAAAATGTCTGAACACGTTCATTATATAAAAAAAACTATTTAGGTCAAAATATAGAAAACGGAAAGCAGTCAAAGAAAAGGAATTTCAAAGAACAAAACATGGACTGAATATGCTATTATATCTGGAATACAAATGAATGTGTAGTAGGTAGTGAAGCCTCTATGTGACATCTCAGATCAGATGATTGAAGACTGTGTTGATAAGGTTATGGAAAGAAAGTTTTCAAATGAGAGGTGAACAGCTGTTATACAAATCCTGCTCAGGATGACTCCATTGGTTTGGCTCGAGTAGCATCACGGAACTGTTTCATACGGACGCAGGTGATCACTGGAAAAGGATGCTTCGGAGATCACCTGTGTCTGATCCGCAAGGAGCCAACGCCTGAATGCCACCACTGCGATGGCCAGACCGTGGACATGGCGCTCCACACGCTGGCAGAATGTCCTGCTGATCGTGCCACGTGATCTTGTGGCGGCCATCGGGGTTCTCTAGCTCGGTATTATGATTGCGGCCATGTCGCAGAGCGAGAACGCGTGGAACTCTGCTGTCTCTTTAGGGTAGCAAGTTATGTTTGCGAAGGAGACGGCGAAGCGGGACCGGGAGAGGTTTAGAACTTTCCCGGTTAGATCAGGTACTGACAATTTAGGCGCTGGAGATCGCAAAACGATCTCTATCCTTCATAAGTGCAAGCCTGGGGGTGACAAGTGAGGTCATTTGTCATACTAGCAGAACTGGTTGGTGGCCTTCTGGGGACAGCAACGGGAACATCGGAGTTCCCACACAGGAGGGGGCCATCTACATACCGTAGGTGGCCCAAAGTACGTCGGGGTTCCAGGGTTTTCCTTTGTAGGATGTACCTGGTTCCCCAGCTTCCAGTACCCGAGATGGCTTGCGGTTTTGCCGGTTTGAGTCCGACATGCCAGCACCGACCAGCAAGGCGGTATCCGTGGGATTTCCGCAAAGGAAAAATATACGAGGATGACTCCAGTGATGATGTAAACCAAATACAAAGTTCATCGATGGAAAATTCTAACCGATCACTTGGGATTATAAACAGTGTTATAATCCCAAGTGCACACAACAAAAATAAGCAGTGTTAAAGCAGTCCGTCATCAAATTACTGCCATTCATGATGTTTACATTACTTGGCTATTGAAACTCAGAAAACTGATATTCAAGTATCTCATGAGACTACTACTCCAGCCGAACAGCTAAAAAATTTCAGAATTTGAATTTATCAATCGTCTTTTGGACACTATATTAATTTCAGTCAATGAAAGGTTCGAACAGTTAAATGAGTACTCGGAATCTTGGTCTTTTTTGTACAATATAAAACAGATTCACTAAAAATCCGACCTTGTCAAACTCTGTGGTGATCTCCAATTAAAATTGACTGTAGTGAGTCTCAGGTTATATGTTATGTGATAAATTCGT